>OY728161.1:1444797658-1454498487 GCA_963277665.1 Viscum album
ATACCTATTATACTGATATTTTTTTATAATTATGTTACCATCATTAACCTATCTTCCCTTTCCCCCTTATACAAAGCGAATGCGACATTCATGTGTGTGTGTGCAGACTACCGTATCCACAAAACGTCATGTTTTGTTTTCCTTAAACAATTTACATGGATGGTAATAATGATGAATTTAATAAATAATTATGATATTTATAACATATTCTATATTCATTAATGATATAAATTTTTATAAATTTCTCCTATTTTATGGAAAATGAAATCATCAAAAATACATACACGTGGACTACCACCGCCATATAATGATTTATTTTTGTTTTAATTTTCATCACTAACTTACATGGATGGTCATGAGAATGAGTTTAATATATAAATATTATGTTTATGAAATCCTTAATATTATTATATAAAAAATTGTAGAACCTATTAAATATATGATCAATAAACGATTATCGTTAATTCAATCATTTAAAACAAGCGTATTAAGAATTTAATTCAAATTATGTAATATTTTCATATCCATTAATTATTTTTATAAATCCTTTATAATTTTTATATATCATAATAATAAATAATAAATTATATCATTATGCTACTATTTTAATGATATTGCAACTAAATCACCTCATTATCATCAATAACTAAGGTATGTTCATGTTTGACACAGTTTGACCACCAACTCGAACAATGATATAAAATTATATCATGAATTATTATTAAAATATAATTACTAGTATAATAGGATATAAATATGTATGTAATTATTTTTTTGGTTTTGTAAAATATACACCAATATTGAACTCATTAATTAAGAAAACACTCTTAGTAGATTGAAAATCGTCGAAAAATGTTCATTGTCGATTTCAAATTCTAAGATAAAGATTAACATAATCATGAAAGGAAATTTAAAATTAAAAAATAATTATAATTAATCAATTATAGTAACTTTAATGAACTTTTAATTTTTACATTTTAGAGAATAATAAATAACAACACCACTATTACAAAACTAGTTCAAAATGATCAAGATTACCCACATCCGACATAAAAAATAGGTAATAAATAACTAATATAAATGTAGAGAATAATTATAAATGAATCTGATAAAAGGTTATATATATGAAAAAGGTTATGAAATTAGTGATTAATATATTTATGTTTATTATAGAGGATCTTAGGGTACATTCGACTAAGCGAAGAAATAATATAAGGATTTCTTTGTCTTAAATTTAATTTCTTGACTTATTTATTAATGTGCACCATAATACTTTTAATATAGTTTTATTACTTCTAATGAATTTATTTTATCATATTCATGGGTTTTTAATATACATATCATGTACTTTATTCAAATTTACATCAATTCAAAAGACACCCAACTTTAAATTGGTTTTGATCAAAATGTTACTCAAACCATAAAGTTTTTTTTGCCAATATTATTTTAAAATCAATATTGTTTATGAAAGTTAATAATCTAGATAATTTTTATTCGTTATAAAACCAATCATAATTTCCAATTTATATTCATGTAGTTTTATATGTTCTCTAAATATTTTATTTTCCCTTGACATATATTATACATGCAGTGTTTCTTGCAAGTGAAATTAACCCAATATCTTCTTTTCAGTAGGTAACCTTCTTATAATGAACCAGTAATGACCATCCATCTAAAAATATCCAACTCATCTTACCACATACCTGAGGAGCATCCCTGACCCCTATGGGATGATGAAATGCATCTAAGGCATCAACATAATCATGATTATGTTGGTTGTGAACCGAATATAGTAGGATACCAACATGATTCCAATTCATTCCATTTATAAAATAAACTAGAACTGCTAGTTTGAATATAAGGCATGGAGAAATAAGTTTTTAATTTTCCTTTTTACATGATATAGAGATAAAGCAAACATAAAACATGAAATTTATTAAATCAAAACTTTTATTAAACATTCCATAAATGGGTTTTATCCAAAATCATGCTATTCCTAATGCCAAACACTTCTCTTTGAAAACACCCCGCTTTTGAAATTAAAACCATACATGCTTTAAAAACATTTCAAAAGATTTTATAAAAAAACTAGAAATTTCAAACAAGATTTCCCTTTTTATTTTAAAATATTATACACACCCAACTCAAAAGTAAACAAGGAAACAAGTTCAAATAATCATTATATCTATATACCAAAAAATAGATGGAACAACACTAGCCAACATTATGACCAACATAAGAGAATCAATACATAAAAAAAGTACATCCAAGAAATAACCAACACACATAACAATATATATATATATAAATACATAACATAAGATACATAACATGTGGAAACACTATAAGGACTAACGGGACAACACATAACATGCACATGTGGACCTACTACTGGCAGGTTAACGACCACACATCCATCAACTGAATCACTCTAATCAGTCTCCTCAATAAAAATCCCACTATCTAGGTGTTACATACCATTGGGGGGGGGGTGGAGTGATAAATCTCAACTATGTTAACAATGTCCCAATACTTCCCACTTAATAGCCTCGGTCTACCCATGAAATAACCAAAAGAGGTGGGACATGAAAAAAAAATTTCATCACATGATAATAAAAAATCACAAAGAGATAACACCACAATCAAGTCCTTCCCACCTACCTAAATACCCTTTAAAAGACCCCTAATACATAATCATGGCATGAATCACATCATAAGAATCCATCACATGGATTAACATAACATCACTAATAATACGAGGGGGCTAAATAAGGGAAAAAAACAATGAACCCATCATAAAGTGAAAATTAGGCCTTAAATTATCTCATATAACATATAACTTTGGAAATAACATTTTTTAAACAATTTAAAATCCAAAAAAAATCAATAATAAATCATGAGTATAAAAAAAAAAACAAAAAAACAACAACCAAAAGGGTGCTCTAATTCCTTTTATAAAACAACACTAGCCCTTTTTGAAATAAAAAACCCCTTGAGCCAAAAGGGGAACCAATTTTAAAATCAAATTTGAATTAAAATATATTGAAAAATTGATTTTATTATGTAAAACAATTCTAGGAATTTTATCAAACTTTTAGGATGCATGAAAATCCCATTTACAGTAAATCACCCTTCTAATTATGAAATCTGACTCATTTACCAACTGAAAACTCAACAAGGTTAAGGTAAAACTTAAAAAAAATCAAAAATAGATAACATATACTTTAAGTATTTGGGTTAAAAATGAATTTATAAAATTAAGTATCATTGGAACTCTTAAATAAAAGGCAATGAATCCGAAACACCTACCTCATGGGGTGAAATCATGTCACCTTTGACAAAATCCACTGGAATGAAACTCATAGGATGTCTCAAAACTATTAAAAAAAAATCCATAATTACCACAAAAACTAACAAAACAAACATTCAATAATGAGAATTAGGGTAATAGAAACTTGGAGAAGAAGAGAGAAATCAAGAGGAAGAGAGAAATCAAGAGAGGAAGAAAGGAGAAGATCATACCTCTTAATTCAAAAAAGAACCACCCTAGAATCACTCCAAATCCAATTTAAGAGGCTTGAATAAGGAGCTAGAACCCCTTGAGAATAATTTGGGTCAAGGGGTTATAATTAGGAGAGTATTTTGGTAGAAACCCCAATTAAAAAAATGGTAAATGACCAAAATCCTCAAAACCGGGAAGACCAAATAGTTGCATCGCACTGTTTTTCCAAACTATGTATAGACCATGTGTCTGCCACTAGAGAAGACCCCATAGGCCACATGGTTGTATCACATGGTTTACTTAATTGTGAAAAGACCATGCACTCCCCTCTGTCTACCACTACAAGGGTCGCACAATTTTTACTGCACGATTTTCAAACCATGCTCCATAACCATGCATCCATAGAAAAATCTCAAAAATCTCAAACATTTCAACATTGAACACCCCAAATCCAAGGAAAAACGACCAAAAGAAAAAATCCAAGAAAGTGAGACCTTGGTCTATCAACAACTCCCCACCATGTCACTTTATTCCCCCATAAAGTCCTTAATAATGTAGAAAAATATGAAATTCCAAGAATAACTTTCCTTTAACAAGGATTCGAGTAATAACCAATTCAGAAAACCCTGAAACCAAGGAAATAGGACATGAAAAACCCCTTAATCATGATAAAAACTCCTAATTTATTCAAAACTCACTAATAGAATATGTACTAGGAGTTATAAGAAAACTCCCCCTCAATGAATGAAAATGAATAGAAAAAAAGAAAATGTTGGGATAGCCACATCTATGACCTTATTTGAAATTGGGAATATCAAGATACAAAACTAATAATAAGATACCACCAAATCCAAAAACCAGATCATTGGAAAAAATAGAAACACCACCTCTAGAATATTTGAGGCCAATAATAGAAAATGACAGCACATCCCAACCAAAGGCATCCCAAAGTATCACTCCACAAGAACAGGAAAAACACATACAGACATGGAATAGGTCTCCAAACCATTTAAAATTTCTTTATAATGGTGAAAATTTATATAGGAACACACAAAAGAACAATATTTACCAAATATATATGGTTTCATGAACCATGATAGCCAACTCAAAACACCACAAGAGCACATCCTTAAATAGGACCAAGAGGTCACTAGGTATGTTCACCAGGAAAAAAGGCACTCTAAGAAACAAGAATGACGCAATAACATGCACATGACTCAAGATGGATTGGAATGGTTCTACACTCCAGTCATGAGACTACACTAAGGGTAACTTGGGGATAAACTTGTAGAACAACACCCATGTCGATCCTAAAGAAAATCCTGACCCGGTAGCTCTCACAACCTACCTAGAAACAAACAGCTTATCCATGTTATAATAGCCAACACCCAATTCATCCCCATGTAATCTAATAAAGAAATATCCACAAAATTAAACAAGATTTAATTAGGAATGAACATCTCAAAAGATATGTAAATAGGGTTAAAATACCTTTATCCATTATAAATAAGCAACTGGGTACACAAAAGACGGGTCAAGCCCTGATCCAAAAAAAAAAAATTACAAAAGAGGATGCTCTAAGAGTAATGACCAACTCCAAACTATACCATGGAAGAGACAACATATAATAATAAACATTTATGATCTTGGCCTGATACCATTTCTTTTGATGCTTGACTATCTCACAAAACCTCCAAATATGACCAGGATTTCCACACAGATGGCAGGTATTTAGAGATAACGAATAAGAAGATATAATGTGACTAAACTTCCTATAACGACCCAATGTTTTTCAATGGAAATTTCCTTCTTATAATTATGTCATATAATTACATAAAATCACAATACAATGAACTACTAAGTACAATGTGACCTTTAAACATAAGTTTGTCACTTTTGTGCTTTGAGTTTTGAAAATCTAACATACACAGTTGTGATCAGTAAGTTATTTAAAGTCTAATACGACCAACTTAATTTTTGGTGAATAGTAACATGCCCGTATGAATAGTAATGTTACCCTTATGAATAATGATACATCCTAATGAATATTAACTATACCTATGATAGTATATAAATAAGATTTAAGTGAAAGTATGATGTACCTATAATTTGGAATAAGTAAATAAATGTTTTAAAACTATTTTTTTAGAATAAATTATGATTTTAATTAAATATTAAATTAATCATATTTAGAAAATATTTTTAAAAAATGGATTTCATTTTTTAATCTACATGTCTAAATATAGTTAGGGTCAATTTTTGGGAATTTTCTAAAATAGTTGAATTTTTTTATGAATAGTAAAATATGATAATATATGATAAATGCTAAATAATGGATTTATTGAGTCATTGATGATGATAAACTGATGTAAACCTAGTTGGTTTGAACACACATGAACTTATTACTATTATTTGAAATGAAATCATCACTATTTTTTGTCTTGTGGAGAAATAATAAATTAATGAATATAGTATTGTGAAAACCCCTCTCCCCTCCACTATAAATACCACCCTTCACACCCTCATTTACTCACACCTATCAAGCTTAAATACTTGTCTAAAATTTGTCCTAACATATTCCCTATCCCCTCCTCCACGTCCTAGAGCTTCTGGTCTCATCAAAAGACCAATCCAAGGTTCCTTAAGGAGGATTCAAGAGGTAATTCCCCTCTCTCCTTTTCCCTTTAATTTCCCTTCCATTTCATGTTATTTTCTTTAATATCTCCCCACCCATCCTCATAAACATGGTATGGTATCTCCATTATCTTACATATACTATAATTTTATGATACTAATGGTATAATATATCATCCAACCCCCTTCTTATCTTCTTTTTGCATTAGAAAGGAAAACGTTGTTCGTGAGGTGTTAATTTATCACCTTCAAGAACGACATGTTTTCATTTTACTTTACCACCTTCAGATCTGGTCATGAAACCATTTTTATGGTTTAACCAGATTATTTAATATTTATTATATCCTATTTAATGTTCTGTAACTAACTTATGTACATACTACTAAATGATTAAACAAAAGAAGTTCGTTATGGTTGAAAAACCGCCCGAATTAACCCAAACGATCATCATTGAATTATTATATAATGATTCATTATCATGGTATATAAAAAAATTATTTATAAGTTAATTTAAAGTTCTGTAACATCATCAATAAAATATAATTACAATTCTATATGTTTATCCACGTTTTAAAAGAACTTACGTTCATGAATACAAGTGAACCGTTCAAGAAAACTATAAAAACGAACATTCCCAAACAATGAAATTGAACCAATTAACCCATTAAAAAGGACATGAATGAACTTAAAAAGGGTATAATAAATCAATTATATATATAATAGGTTATGGAATTATTAATTAATAAACCTAATTTGTTTATTTATGTCACGACCCGTCCTCGGGGCCCGTGCCGTGACTACCCCAAGCCCGCCTTCCATAGGCCAGGGGCTGGCAACTAGCACCAAGGCATAATTCCCGGTAAAGGGAAGGAATTGCCTTTGAAAAGTAAACAAGAACCATAGAGTAAGCAAGCGGAAAAAGTAAACACTAAGTAAAAAATGGTACAACAGTAAGTGCCGAAAGTAAGTGGCCCAGAATACAAACCCAAACTGAAAGTAAAGTACAACTCAAAAGGGGAAACAACAACTGAAAAGTAAAGCCGCAACGTCGATCCATCCACTAGAAGTCCCACCTGAAGGGTGGGTACGGAAAGCCTCCACTGCTCCTCGGGTCCAGCCGACCGCTCTGAGTACGTCCCGCCCAGTGGTCCACCTCCAGGTACCGTCCTGCTCTCAAGCCTCCACAACGATCAGCACTGTCCGTCGTCTGCAACCAACACAACGTAGTGCGGGTATAGCCCATGCAGGGGTGAGTATAAGCTACTCAGTAGGGACCCCGAGACCCCCGAAGGTCTCCCAGAATCCACAAAGGATAACCACAAAGGAAAGATACAATCACGAAGTAACATCCGACACTTCTTAGGTATATGCCCATACATATACCTAAGTCATCAATTCTCACTCGACTCCAGCATCCGAGATCAAGTACAACCCAATCCACACAGGAAAGCAAAACGTAAATCCACACAGGATAACACAACATAATCCACAAAGGAAAGCAAATCGTAAACCCACACAGGATAGCACAACACAATCCACAAAGAAAAGTAGAACATGATTCATCTCACACAGGTATACTTCTTCAAATGACGATAGAGATGATCACTGATCCATCTAAGTCCTCGGACCCACAAAGGATCGATAGGTACTAACCCCCGCAATGACCCACAAAGGATCTGACCCACAAAGGATCGATAGGTAACTAACCCCCTCAAAGACCCACAGAGGATCGGGCCCACACAGGACCTGTAGGCGCTGGCCCACACAGGACCGCTGAGTGCTGACCCACACAGGATCGGACCCACAAAGGATCGGTAGCACTGACCCACAAAGGATCGCTGAGTGTTGTAGTCGTCGCCGTCGAATCCACTGAGGATCTATGTACAATCGTCGTCGTCACAGTAGCAGTCGCAGCCAGCTCTAGGGTTCCCGCACACAGAAAGCTCGTTCGGGAGGGTCTGCTCCACGAGCCAAGAGGATGATACATCAACTGACACCTAGTCCAGAGTTGATGTATCCAAAAGTTCCGTATCGTCAACAGGAACTCAACGTCGCAGACGGCGCGTCAATCGGACGCCCGGTCTGAGAGTTATTGGATTTTTCGTCCTAGGGGCCCGGTTGGTTTTTTAGGCAAAACCAACCCGACCGTACTCCACCTGCATCCAAACCTCGGGCGGAGTAAGCCAAAAGATCCGTCTCACTTAGAGTAAAACAACAAAGTCGACAGCACGTCAATCGGACGTCAGAAGCTCAAGATATGAGCGTTTCTGCTCTGAGGGCCCGGTTGGTTTCATGTACGAACCAAACCGGACAAACCCAAAGTATTCCGAAACCTTGAGTGTGATATAATGAAACGACCTTATCGATCCAAGGATCGCATTGCCACTGACGGCGCGTCGTTCGGAGGCCCGTAGCTCAAGTTATGAGCGAAACACCGAAAAGAGTCTGGAAACGGGGGGTTTGGGCACGGACCGACCCAACCCGGGTCCGGGTCCGACCTGGTTTGGCGCGACCCGGCCTGGCCTGGGCGCGACCCGGCCCGGGGGGTCGGCCCGGCTTGGCTCGGCCGAGCGGCCGAGCGGAGGAAGCCGCGGGGTGGCACTGCCCCCGCGGGATGAAGTGCCGCGGCCCCGTGTGGGGCTGCGTTGGGTCAGCGGACGCGGCTTTGCCGCATCCTATGTGTCGCCGGACCCACACGGTCACGGGTCTGGTTGGCCACCGCCGCCACGGCTTCAGCCGCAACGGCTCCATCCGGCGGCGCGCTGGGGCGCCCCCACCTCCGGCCGCCGGCGCCGCCGCTCCGGCGACCCGCGCCGCCGGTGGATTCCGCGGGCCACCAGAGTTGCTCTGGTGGTCCGATTCCACGTCTGTCTACGCTGCGGATCCTCCCGGGTCCCATTCTTCACTACCAGGCCCTCAAATCGCCATTGCGACCGTGTTTTTCATCGTCCGCCGTTTCGCGCACCAAGAACGAAAAAGGCGGTGGGTTCAGACTTGTTCGTTAGTCCGCACCCACCGCGTTAGCGGTTTTAAAAGAAATATTACACAACAAAATTTTAACAAACGTCGTGGGTATAAATCACAAAGATTTTTAATAATCAAACCCCTACCTCGTCGAAGTCGTCGAACGTGCGTTCTTCGCGGAATTGATCGTCGCGGGAGAAGAGGATCGTCGCGTCGAGGAAGGGCGTCGCATCGTCACGGTATACGATGTTGCATCGACGAACTCCGAGGATCAAGAACATACAGATTTAATTATAAAAATTAAATCCATGCTGTTGTTATAAACCACAAAGAATTAAAAGGTCCGCAATCTCTCACCTCAATGGATGATCGAAGATTTGTCGCGGATGAAGGAACGTCGCAGAAGAACGTCGCGGGAGGAGAATCGTTGGTGTCGCGGAACACGGCATCACGTCGTCGATCTCCGAGGGTTCGGCGTTCTTCGTCGCCTTTCGTCGAAGGTCGGCGTTCTTCGCGTTCTTCGCGTTCTTCGCATTCTTCACGTTCTTCGCGTTCTTCGTGAAGGAGGTTGAAGGACTTAAGGTTCTGTCAAATCCTCTCAACGAACAACACACAAGAAGAAGGATGTTGGTCTTATTTTATTACATGCCAACAAAAAAAAACTAAGTTAAGTAACGACCCATTAATTCATTGAATTAATTCAATGAATAAAACCGCCCAATTAAAAGGAGTGTTTAATAGATTAAGAAACGCCCTAGTTGACTTTCAATTAATAAGAGTTTTTGCAGGTGCGTTACTTAGCGGAAAAGAAACGGTGGGGCTCGTGCGGGCCCCACCTCACAAATATCCTACCAAGAGGGTAGGATATTTTTGGGTTCCACCCTATCCGCTTCAACTCAGCTTAAGCAGCTTTAAGTGGCTTTCAAGTGGCTTTAAGTGAAATAAAATAAAGTTTGTCGCACCACTTTATTTTATTTCTTAACTTAACCCCAAAAATTAAAAACCACAACCGAGCAAACGTAACTCCAGAAGAGGCGTTTCTAAGAAAATACCGGCATTACGATCCCATCGGTGCCCTCAGAATTCGATTCCGAGCACCGGTTCAAAAGTTAGAAAAACCCGCTTGTCCGTTCACTGAACGTACCCAAGCCAAACTTCGGAAAATGATTCCGGGCACACCGGGCCTCGGAATCAGGTGCCGTCAGAAACCGCTTTCTTGCAAAATTCCAAATAAAATTAAGAAAAAAATTTCCTTGAAATTTACGGGTCTTTACATCACTCCCACCTCAGGGATTTACGTCCCCGTAAAGATACATCATAAGTTAGGGAAACAAATGTGGGTACTGAGCACGCATCTGAGCCTCCCACTCCCAAGTGATCTCCTGGAGGTTCCCGTGCTGCCATCTGATGCACACTAGTGGAATCGATCATCCACGTAGGACCCGCTCTTGTCGATCCTCGATCTCCATGGGGACCTCCGCAAAAGTCTCCCCATCATCAACGTCTAGCTCCCCATGGTTAATGATGTGCATCGAGTCGTGCACGTATCTCCTCAGCTGAGATACGTGGAAGACGTCGTGCACCCGGTGAAACTGAGGTGGTAGATCCAGGCGATAAGCCACCTCTCCAATCCTGTTGAGGACTTGGAATGGTCCGATGAAGTGTGGAGACAACTTTCCGCCTCGGCCAAATCTCTGTAATCCACGTCAAGGTGAGACACGCAAGAAGACGTGGTCGCCATCCTCGAACTCCAGTGACCTCCACCTCCTGTCAGCATAAGACTTCTGCCGGCTCTGAGCTGTCCTCATCTGCTCTTGGATGACCTGGACCTTCTCTGTCGTGGCCCAGACCATCTTTGGTCCCACAAGTGCTGACTCCCTAGGGTCTGTCCAGCACAAAGGAGATCTGCAAGTCCTGCTGTACAATGCCTCGTATGGTTCCATCCCGATGGTGGAGTGGTAACTGTTGTTGTACGCAAACTCCACCATGGGTAGGTGGTCCTCCCAGCTACGACCAAAGTCGAGGACACATGCGCGGAGCATGTCTTCGATAGTCTTAATGGTCCTCTCCGTCTGACCATCCGTCTGAGGGTGAAAGGCGGTGCTCAGTCATAGCTGCGTCCTAAACGCCTCCTGCAACCCCTTCCAAAGCCGGGAAGTAAAGAGAGCATCTCGATCGGAGACGATAGATGATGGCACACCGTGAAGCCGTAAAATCTCTTGAACGTAGAGACGCCCCAAGCTCTCCACTAAGCCTTGCTCTCTGATGGGTAAGAAGTGAGCCGACTTGGTGAGTCGGTCGACAATCACCTAGATGAAGTCGTGACCTCTGGAAGTGCGTGGAAGTCCAGTCACGAAGTCCATAGATATCCCGTCCCACTTCCACTCCGGGAACTCCAAGGGATGTACCAAGCCTGCTGGTACCTGATACTCTGCCTTCACCTACTGGCAGGTGAGGCATCGAGAAACGAACTCTGCCACAACCTTTTTCATGCCTGGCCACCAGTGCTGTCGTCTGAGATCCTGGTACATCTTTGCCACTCCAGGATGTACCTCCAAAGGAGAAGTATGAAACTCTCTCAGCACTTCCTCCCGTAAAGAAACTGGTACCAAGGTACGTCCTCTGAAAAGGATGTCGTGCTCTGCTTCAAAGGAGAATCCATCAGGTGCCTGTCTTAAGGATAACTGCGCACGCCGCGTCTAACAGTCGGCGTCCCCACGCTGTGCCTCTCTGACCTGCTGCAGTAGTGGAGGAGTGACTATGAGAGACTGAAGGAAGGCTGCTCCATCTCTATCCACGAAGGATATCTGCAAAGCGTCTAGCTACTCTATCGCCTCCTCAAGTAGCTGAATGCCCGTCCTCCTGCTGAGAGCATCGACTACCACGTTCCCCTTCCCAGGAGTATAGACTATCTCAAAGTCATAGTCCTGGAGGAACTCGAGCCATCGCTGTAGAGACCCGAAG
This sequence comes from Viscum album, assembly GCA_963277665.1. Taxonomy (NCBI): domain Eukaryota; kingdom Viridiplantae; phylum Streptophyta; class Magnoliopsida; order Santalales; family Viscaceae; genus Viscum; species Viscum album. Next base: position 1,444,809,723 of record OY728161.1, read on the forward strand.
CTTGACGTACAAGGAAATTACATTACTTTTGTGGAATACTTATTACATAACAAAAACACACACACAAGGACCGTAATAGTTTAGTGTCTTTGGAAACTCGGAACGTAATCTTCTAATCATGGTGAAAGATCTTCAACATCTCCCATAAAGATCTTCCCTTTTTTTTACCTAAAACCTTTCTTTATATCCTCGGGAAAAGAAAACATAAAATGGTGAGCTCAAATGCTTAGTAAAGGTAAACAAAAGAAAAAGCAATCACATCATATTCATAAGAACATAACATTTTGGAAATCTTATCCTGCAAAAGAGATCATAATATCATAACATGGGATAAATCATAGTAGTGAAATGTAATCCCAATAATCATAACATAAAACATGAAACTTTGTGGAATACATACATAATAATAGAGAATCACTTCTTATTAGTCAAGACTCATTGCCAAGACTATCTTAGTGGACAAAGTCCATTTCTGAACCGAGTTCACTCCACATTTTAGTCCTGTTTTACTGAACCGGTATAACCTGCCGTTCCAGCCATGTCTATCTCATGAGATATAAAATCTTTACCCAATGAATTGTAGGGAGATATAGGTCCCACCCATCTCATAATGATACCATTCTTATGTGTGCCAAAAAATCATAAAACCATACATCATAGCATAACCTATGTAATAAAAATGGGAATCTTAAACATCATGACATCATAAAACAATTCATATAAGATAAAGGAATTCATAAAAATATAATTCCATCACAATATAATCAAATCAATGTAATAATAGGGATAAAAACAGAACCCTTTATTATCTTAGATGGAAAATAATTTTGATAAAACACTTGAACTCCATTCTTTAGGAAAGTATCCTTTCTGCTTCAAAAACACTTTTCCTTTCTTAACATGGCATACAATTATAAAATAAAAGAAGTTGATTAAAAATAAACTTGAAAACTTTTAAAGGAATATTCTTGGAAATAATGTTTTAAAAATCCATTCATGATGTATAAGTTAAAAAAAACATTCTTCGTACTTTTGTCGGAAAAGTCAAAAAGTACCTCGTACGAAAAACGACAAAAGATTCCTTTCATATCCTTTACTAAAAACTAACCAAAGGGTAAAATTGGATTTAAAAAATTGTAGGTGGATGGAAATAATATTACATATTGAGGAAACATGGATTTGGATGATAAAATACACCCCCGTAAATGCTAAAGTATAAACAATCTCGGATAAAAATGAGATTGTGATATTTTCCCTTACCTTAGGTCCGATATGCTTTGTACGTATCCGAACCTCCTGTATAATGATTTAAATAAAGTTATTGACTTATTCCATAATAATAATCATTGTTATGATATCACATAAGGTCATATTATTAGCTTCTTATTAGTAATATTTCAATACAACTTGTTATTCAGGTGTTTATTACTTTTTGTTCTTATGCGTGATTTATCGAATAAATTCTTATTCTTCTCTTTAGGTTATAGATAAATCATTTCCAGAATTTTAATAGTGTAATATATATCATATTCATTCATTCAATTCATTTATATAATCATTATGCAATTAAGATCATGTAGAACGAGTCGCATCACATCGTGGAGACGGTATTCCGTACGTACGCACGAGCGATGATATCATTCCCATGATCATGGAATTGTACTGGAGTGTATGTATACTATTTAAGAATCAATATAACTTTACAATAATCATATATAGTCATTATTTACACCATTATAACCATCCAAGTAAGGTGGTGGTGGAAAATAAATTACACCACGGCGTGGAGACGGTATTCCGTACGTACGCACGCACGGTGATTTCATTTTCTGTAGGATGGATAGATGGTGAAATAGGGTTGTTTAATAATTATAATAACATATCAGTATATTAGTGATACTGATGTTATTACTTCATAATGAAACAACTAAAGAAGAAGAAGTGGAATAAGAAATAAAGATGAAAGAATCGGTAACAGACATTACCTCTTCTTTGAAGTGCTTCTTTGAGACCTCCTTTTAGGGCACTAAAATTGGTCTTTGAAGAAGACCAGGACCTCTAGGATGTCTCTAGGGAAGTGGAGAGGAGAAATTTGCAGGGGTTGGACGAGCTTGAAGGCTCAAAATGGTGTGAGGAAGAGAGGGAGGAGGTGCCCTTTTATAAGGGAGGAGAGGGGCACCTTTGGAATAACTAAAAATATTATTTTATTATAAAGCCAAATTCGGTTTTAAATAACTCCAAATTGATTTATTTCGAATCTAAGGTGGGGATGGGTCTAAATCCTCTCATCCAATAGAATTTAGACAAGTTTAGGTTCCTATTTTGATCTTATCATTTAGATTTAACATAAAGTTAAATAATTTTACTTTTACCGTGTCTTCTTGTGTTCTTACACTATAAGGTTAATAAACTTACTATAACAATCCAAAAGAACCACAAGTTGTTTATTATTAATATATATAACCTTATATAAGTCATTTGGCCGAACCTTAGATTTTTAGGAATAAAATAACAATTAATAATATAATATTTGTTTTAAAAACTATTTTATGTCAATTTTGACACTATTTAGTAATTGATTTTTGTGAAAATCATAACAGAATGATTAGTTCTAAAAAAGTTAATTAAATCAATAATAACATGTCATATTAACCTATAAAATTAGTGGAATTCATAAAAAGTCTAAAATTACATTTATTTGGGTATTTATAACATCAATTATGTCAATATTTCATTAATAAGATAATTACTGCATCATCTTTGTGTCATAAATAAATTAAATTATTTAATGTCTAAAAATTACAAATAAAATACCATTATGTAGGAAATATTTTTAGATTTATAATTAATATTTATAGTCTAATTTATCTTATATATAACCTTATATTAAAAATTATTTACTTATTAAACTTTGATTTTAACTATTTTAACCCTTCTTTAAATAAATTAATAATAAATGTCCTAATCTAATCCAAGTGGGCCTAAATGGTCATATTTAATTCCTAAGATTGTTCTTGGTCGAATTACACTTATCCAATAGAATTAGGACATGTGTTAGGGTAATAATAATATCATTTTTACCCTTAATTACCCTATTTACTTTTAACCGTGGTAAATAAAAGTAAAAAGTTACTATTCACCAAAAAATATTTTCATCTCATTAAACCAAATTTTACTTACTAACATCAACCGTGTCTCTCGGATTTTTGAAATTCCACTCACAGAAGCGGTAAAATTAAGTTTTATGAAAAATTCATTTTTTTTAACTACCACTTAGTGGTTTCACTATTCATCAAAAAATGAAAGTTTCCAGAAAAATACCAAAAATTAGGCCTAAGCTATATTTGATATTATGAACTCAAAAATGATGTCTATTTTACCAAATTCAAAACATATCAGTTGCATTAATTAATTTAAAAATTAATTCCCGTCGTCAAAACAAATAGCGTGTTCTTAAGAGATAATAACTATCAAAAGATTGACACTTGTTTATGTCTGGTTTAAATGTAGAATTACATCCAATAACCAAAATTGTATTAAATTGTAAAAATATATTCTAAATATACTTTAAAACCACTCAAATTAATAATTTATCACTATTAATTATTTCGATTAAAAATGTTGTTTTTAATTAAAATTTAGTAATTTTCACTATTCATCAGAAAATGAAAGTTATCCGAAATGTACCAAAATTTCACCCTAAGCTAATTTCGATATTCCGAATCCAAAAATGAAGTCCATTTTGAAAAATAAAATTTACAAAATTTCAAAAAGTGGTTATTACTATTCATAACGACTAGTTTTAATAATATTTTAATAGCATATCGTTGTTTAGTGAAACTCGGTATTGCGTACTACACACGCTATCGAGGAAGGTTGCGATTGTGTTTAATGAAAGGCAAGTCAAGGATGCATGTTGTGCAAGCTCCTTTTGGTGTAGCGTATAACACAAGACATTAATGAAATTAAAAATAATATTTTTCATAAAATCTCGGGGTGTTACAATCGCCGCTGTCTCAGGTTCAGGTCCTTCTGTGAGAAAATGTACCTGAGACTCTGATGGTCAGAAAAGACTGTAAAGCGCTCGCCCATCAGATAGTGTCGCCATGTCTTCAGGGCGAAGACCACTGCTGCTAACTCCAGGTCATGGGTGGCGTAGTTCTGCTGATGCGGCCTCAACTGACATGATCCATAGGCGATCACTGCCCGCTCCTGCAACAGGACACATCCGAGTCCGGTCCCTGATGCATCGCAGTAGACTAAGTACCCTACTCCCTCCTCTGGAAACCTCAAGATAGGTGTGTTGGTCAATCTCTGTCTCAGCTCCTGGAAGCTCTGCTGACATCAGTCTGACTACACAAAGGGTCTCCCCTTCTTCGTTAAAGCTGAGAGTGGTGCCGCAACTCTGGATAAGTCTGACACAAATCTCCGATAGTATCTATCTAGTCCCAAGAAACTCCACACCTCCGTCACGCTCCTGGGTGGCTCCCAAGCTAGAACTGCCTCTATCTTCGCAGGATTCATTGCAACTCCCACCTGAGAGATGACGTGCCCCAAGAAGTGGACCTCACGTATCCAGAACTGATACTTCGAGAGCTTGCCATAAAGCTGGTGCTCTCGGAGTGTGTCTAGTACAACCCGTAAGTGGTAGGCGTGCTCCTCCTCAGTTGTCGAGTATATCAAAATGTTGTCAATGAAGACTACGACAAATCGATTGAGTTATGGCTGAAAGATCCTGTTCATGAGGCCCATGAACACTACTGGAGTATTGGTTACGCCGAATGGCATAACCAAGAACTCATAGTGGCCATACCGACATCTGAAGGCCGTCTTCTGCACATCCTCGTCCCGAACTCTGAGCTGATGATAGCCTGACCTGAGGTCTATCTTCGAGAACCACCATGATCCCTTGAGCTGATCGAAGAGGTCATCAATCCTTGGTAGCTGATACTTATTCCTCACTATCACCTGGTTCAGGCGACGATAGTCGACACAAAGTCACAAGCTCCCGTCCGCCTTCTTGGCGGACAATATCGGGGAAGCCCAGGGTGAAACACTGGGTCAGATGAATCCCTTGCCCTGCAAGTCCTCCAACTGTACCCATAGCTCTCGAAGCTCAGCGGGGGCCATCCGATATGCTGGAGTCAATATTAGGACTGTCCCAGGGTACAAATCAATATAAAAGTCTACCTCTCTGCGAGGGGGTAGCCCTGGAACGTCGTCGGGAAAGACGTCCGCATATTGATCCACCACTGCAGGAAAACTAGGACTCCGCACGTCAACTGCTCCTAGGATGAGGCTAGCCAACTGATGAGTAATGGACTGTCCTCTCCTCTGCGGAAGTCTATCCTGTGCTGGGAAGGCTCCCTTATCACCGGTGAAGGTGAACTTACTCCCGTCGGTGCGTACACATCGCACCTTGCGCCTAATACAGTCAATCTGTGCATGGACTGTAGATAACCAATCCATGCCCAAGATGATGTCGTAAGGCCTCGACGCCGCTACAAGAAGATCCCAGACGAAGTTCTCACCTCCTAGAGTAAGCTCACACTGTCGGCACCAGTGCGTAATCATCGAGTCTGCTCCCGTAGGAGTCTCTAACCGTAAGGATCGAGCCAACGGCTCTGTCGGAATGTACGAGCTCCGAACAAGGGCAGTGGCTATGAAAGAGTGACTCACTCCTGTGCCTATAAGAACTGCAGAAAGGGTGGAATAGACACAGATCATACCTCGAATCATCTCGGGCACGCCGTGGTCGTAGGCCTCCACTGCCTGGAGATGTGCCTGTCTCTGCCCGCCAGCTCCCTGTGGTCGGGGTGGACCTCCTGGTGGTGGTGGTGGTAGAGCCTCAAAGCGTCGCCCACCACCTGCTGCTCAGCCAGCTCCTCTGCCTCATCCGCCTCCTCCCTGCAGACCACCATGGTCGACCCTCTGCCTCTGCCTGGGTGGCCCCTCAACTGTCTGATGCTCCTCAGCACGGTGGGTCGGGCAGTCACGAGCCATGTGACCCTGTCCGCCGCATGTGTAGCATTACCTTCCTCTCGAAAGACTGGCTCCGCGCTGTGTGCCCCACACTGCTGATCGAGTTTCCTGAGGTTGTATACATGAGGGTCTGGTCTGCCGGGACCCTTGAGTCATCCGTCGACTTCCTGCTGCGGAAGACTCTGCTACGTGCCACCCCGCGGTAGGTCTCGCCGCTGGAGAAGTCTCAACAAGAAAGCTCTCGATCAAAAGGGCTCGCTCCAGTACTCCTTCCTGAGTCGGAATGCTGAGGGAGATCAGCGATGCCCTGATCTCATGTCTCAATCCCTGCTCAAAGGTCCGGGCCTGAAATAATGGGTCCCGTACTATGTCGGTCGAGTAGCGCGAGAGATCGGTAAATCTCGCCGAGTACTGGGCGACCGTCAAGCTACACTACCGCAGCTAAAGAAGCTCCTGGATGCGCACCGCATGGAGGGTGTGTAACGACCCAATCTTTTTGAGTAGTATATTAACTTACTCTTAATGATTTAATAAGATGTTATTGGTTAATGCAGAAAGAGGAGTCGATGGCTTCATCTAGTAGACTCGACCCTTATGAAGCCCACTTATCAGAGCTTGGGAAGGAGGTAGCATCTGTGGGCTTCGCTTTGGACCAAGCCCAAGCCGAACTCCAGCGTGTCAAGCTTGAACGGAAACGCCTACGGGAGAAGTTCAAGTTAGTAGAGATTACTACTAGGGAAATGTTATCTGAGCCTCCCTCAGATTCTCTCACCATAGCACACCTTACACTTAGGTCTTATGCCGGTGTTATAAGGGGCTATGTGACAAGACCCTAGCTTCCTTGTGTAATCCTTTCGAGTGAATAATTTGAGATTTCTTCCTTTAATGATGTTTGTGAAATTTCAAATGTACAGATAATTTTAGAATGTATTTTATTGATGAATTTTGAAAAAAAAGGATATTTTAAAATATTTATGAAAACCCTAAATAACTAATGATGTGTAATGATTTTCAAAAAATGGTCTTCTACAAAAGTGTTCAGTAAGGAATTTGGAGTCTAATAAGATCAACTAAATTTTTGATGAATAGTAAATTATGAATAGTGATTTTACGCTTAGGATTAGTAATGTGACCAAATGGATTAGTAATTTCACTCAAAGAAAGTTTTAATATAATTTAGACACCTAGATTAAGTAATGTGATTCAATAAAATGGGTAAATAACGGTTTCATAAATTATTAGTCAAGTATTAGTTTTTTCGGATGAATAGTGTTTTTTAATTAAAAATTTAATTAAAAATAATTAGAAAATTATTTTTATACAAAGGACTTTATTTTTGAATTCAGAGCATCGATATTATGTTAAGGTAATTTTTGGGGATTTTTCTGAAAAAAATGAATTTTCGATGAATAGTGTTTTTATTTAAAAATTAAATTAAAAATATTTAGAAAATTATTTTTATAAAATGGATTTCATTTTTGAAATCAAAGCATTGATATTTGGTTAAGGTGAAATTTTGGGATTATTCTGAGAAAGTTGAATTTTCAGTGAATAGTAAAAATACAGTTTTAGGGTTTCGGTATGTTTATTGACATCCTAACTGTGTCATGATGATGTCATGAGATATTTCAAGGGTTGGACGGCCAAGGGTGATGAATTATTGTTTTGGGGGCCCCATGTGGCCTAACTTTATGAAAAATATCATGAGAGAGCACATGGGTTTGAGAAAAGCACTTGTGAGGTGTCCCTTGGCCATTATTGCCTTGTCCCCTCACTTTCCCTATAAATACCCACCCTTTCCTCCTTTAGTTTTCACTCCCAACTCTCCCCCAACGAAGTTCTGGTCTCCTTACCTCCCAAAGAGTCCTCCCAAGGTGCCCCAAGCCCTCAAGGTCCAAACCTTTGAGTTTCAAGAGTCACGTTTTAAGGTAAGGGATCCGACCTCTCTCTTTCTTTTCATGTAATCCTTTTTATGTCATTCCTTTATGCTCCATGTTCTTATGTGAGATGATGTTCTTTTATATTTCCTCTTACTGCCCTTTTCATGTTTATATGATGAGAGATCCCCTCTTACTCTCATCATTTCGTTTTATGAAAGTTTAAGTGACGCCGTTAGGCTGCCGAATTTTTAAGGGATTCTTTCACCCTTCTCATTTTTCAAGTTCGATTTTCATATCAAGTCTTTCGAGTTCCTTTTTATTATGTTGGGGTATGATCTATATATCTATCTTACTGATCTCTTATGATCATATGATGAGGGACCCTATTTTATCTTGTCAAATCATTTTTTTTATTGAAGTTAAGTGACGCCGTTAGGCTGCCGAATTTTCATAAGAGAAATCTTGTTTTGTCTCACTTCCATATTCTTCATTTCATATGGTATATCTTTCAAATTTCATTACCATGTTCTTAAATCCCTTATATTCTGTCCCCCTACAGTTTTATGGATCATTTATGAGTAGGTGACCCATGTCCCCTCTATTTTCAATGTTTTCTAAAACCTTGTAACATAGCCGTTATGCTGCATAATTTTCGTCTCAAAATGTCTCTCTCTTTTCTCAAAATTATTTTATGTTATAAAGTGAATACTCAAAGATCTTATTTCTACAAGGGTATTCACATATATATCAAAATGTTCTATTTCTGGGATTTACATACATGAGACCCACTTTCCCTTTCCGTGGGTTTAAAGTGACGTAAAGATCATGTCCTTAAAGCAGTTTTTAAAACATTATGATTATGAAATGAAACCCATTTATTGTATGCTATATGGGTTATTTATGAAATGTTTGATGATGATATATGTGGCTCACATGATAATAAAGGCAAATTTAAGGGTGCGCCCTGATAGCGCTCCAATGCATTGGGTAATGATGTAACCACTAGAGATTACAATTTTCACGATACCTTAGTGAATAACCTTGGTAATTTTCAAATGACACCTTGGGGATGGACCTTGGTGATATGTTCATTATTGTCTATGTTAAATGATGTAGCCACATCTTCAAGTTATGGAAAGTGTTATTTTTATTATGAAATGCCTCATGATTTCTTTCTCATGACTTAAAGTTCTTTTCATGTCCTTATTGAAGTATCTCAAGTTCACATGTAAAATGTTCCTCTTGTTTCCCTTACTGGGCCTTCTGCTCACCCTTTCTTTTGATGTATGTCCCCAGGTTATGAGATGAAGTAATGAACCTAGAATTAACTTAAGGAGATTCCTTTCAAGTGTTTAAGAAGAATGTTTTATGTTGTTTTTATGTATTATGTTCCTGGTTTCCAAGACACTAGACCTTAAAGATCCTCAGTTTTGTGTAATGTAATGAAAGTTTATGTTATAAAATGGCGGGATTCTATAGTTGGTATCAAAGGATGGTTTATTTATTTGTGGAAATTAGGATATAAAAACTTTAGGAAGAACCCTATAAAAAGTTTAAATATAGGAAAACTTCCTGGTATTTTGGTAAGTATTGAGTAAGTGGTTTATCAAACAAATACATCCCTGTCTGGATATGAGCAGGTAGAGGCGGCTCTGGCAGAGATGTACATAGGGGTAAAACCCGAAAACACCGCTTTGAGCTAGACTCGAACGGAAACTGGTGCACGATAACGGGCCTTGCTGCACTCTTGGTTACGACACTCCCGGGGGATATGTTTGGTTAATCACAAGCTTTTTATGAATCATTATGAAGGAATTATAGAAAAGTGTAATTGTCTAAACATGAAGTCTTAGTTAAAAGATCCATAAATGAAATAAGTTTCTCACTAAGGTTTTATTCTTTTAGAAAATGGCGGGAAATAGGAGGAACCGTGCCGATGGTGACCGCAATGCACCATGTGCTGACGGCCCTCCGATGGAAGCCGGAATGGAAACATTCATGCGAATGATGAACCAACTGACTCAAGTTATGAGTAATAACCTGAATCAAGCTGAGAGGCCGACCTCACCATGAAGGGAACAACTTTCTGTTGAGTCCTTCATGCGTCAACGACCACCAACATTCAGTGGATCTACTGACCCTTTGGTTGCGGAACAATGGATAAGCTCCATTGAAAAGATCTTTTCTATACTTCATTGTTCGGAATAAGAAAAAGTCACCCTTTCTATTTACCGCCTAGAGGGAGAAGCTGATCAGTGGTGGTCACTGATCAAAAACACGAAGCCACGAGGAGAGATGGAAGCTATGGAGTGGGAAGAGTTCCGGGGAATATTCTTTAACAAGTATTTCCCTCGTTCCATGAGAACGAAAATGGAGAAAGAGTTTCTCGAGCTGAAGCAAAAGGAGAATGAATCAGTTGGAACCTACGAGATGAACTTCACAAGGCTTTCCCGTTATACCTCAAGCTTCGTCATGGACCCTAATGGGAAGGTTGATAGATTCTTTGGTGGACTACGACCTCATATGCGGATGAATCTAACCAACATGGACTATGATAGCTATGAAGAAATAGTTCGAAGTGCCATGAAAGTTGAACTAGAGTTTGGGGAGACACAGTGGTCTCACAAATCTAATGAGAAGAAGAGAACTCTAGAACCGATCCTGGGAAGAAGTTTTGATCAGGAAAGAGGTGGAAATCATATGCAACATGCCACATTCAATAAATGTGGAAAGAAGCATTCGGGGAACTGCTTGATCTGAAGTGGTAAGTTCTATAGGTGTGGAAAAGAAGGCCATATTTCTCGGAATTGTCGTAGTGATGTGAAGCCTCAACTTCCCAACACTAACGACAGGGGAAAGATGGTTCTGGCCCTACCCGAAGTCACATGCTTCAAGTGTGGACAGCTTGGGCACTTTGCTAATCAATGTCCAAATCCGAGGGCGGTGGAGGGGAATCACCATCAACCTCAGCAGAGGCCAAGGGAGCAAGGTCGTGCTTTAGCTATCACAACAACTGAAGTTGAAGTTCCAAATTATGTGGTAGCAGGTACTCTTGTCATCCTCTCAAAACTAGAAAGTACTTTATTTGATTCTGGTTCCACACATTCCTTTATTTCCTCCAAGTTTGCAAGGAATATAGAATCAATCCTCGAACTGCTAGAGGTAGAGTTGTCAGTCAAGACTCCAAGTGGGATTATCCATGCATCAACAGTGTTTAGAGACTCTAGTGTTTACTTTAGTGAGCACAATCTTATCGCAAATCTAGTAGTCATTCCCATGTTGGAATTCGACGTTATACTATTGATGGACTGGCTCTCAAAGTACAATGCTAAGATAAAATGCAGAAGTAAGGAAATCTCAGTAGTCTTGAAGGAACGACCTACAGTTATCTTCCAAGGAGAGATATCCCGAACTGATCCCTATCTAGAAGCACCTCCTATAGCTTTCTTTATGGAGTTAATCGGTGATGAGGAAGAAGGGAAAGGGAGCATACAAATTGAAGATGTTCCGATTGTTCAGGAATACATGGATGTATTTCCTGAGGAGTTACCTGGACCTCCCCTAGAAAGAGAGGTAGAGTTCTCCATTGAACTCGTACCTGGGTCCCAACCGATATCAAAGACTCCATATAGAATGGAAAATGTGGAGCTTGAAGAGTTAAAGAAACAACTCCAAGACTTGTTGGAGAAGGGGTTTATCCGACCGAGTGTGTCTCCTTGGGGAGCACCAGTTCTCTTTGTGAAGAAGAAGGATGGATCAATGCGGCTATGCATTGATTATAGAGAACTGAACGGGATCACAGTGAAGAACAAATATCCTCTTCCAAGAATTGATGATTTATTTGACCAACTTCGCGGGGCTCAATTCTTCTCTAAGATTGACCTTCGATCTGGTTATCATCAACTGAGGGTGAAGAAGGAAGATATTCCAAAGACTGCCTTCCGATCAAGATATGGGCATTATGAGTTTACTGTTATGCCCTTCGGCTTGACTAATGCTCCTGCTATTTTCATGGATTTGATGAATAGAGTCTTTAGGGACTACCTTGATAACTTTGTGGTAGTTTTTATTGATGATATTTTGATATATTCAAAAAGTCGTGAGGAGCATGAAGATCATCTAAGATTTATATTGAAAACTCTGCGGAAGGAGAGGCTCTTTGGGAAGTTCAGCAAGTGTGAGTTTTGGTTACAACAGGTGGCTTTCTTGGGGCACATCGTAACCAATGAAGGAATCTCGGTTGACCCTACAAAGACAATGGTTGTGGAGGAGTGGCCTCAACCCACAACAGTAACTGAGATTCGTAGTTTCCTTGGTTTAGCGGGATATTATAGGATGTTTGTGAAAAACTTTTCACGGCTTTCTAATCCACTAACCAAGTTGACTCAAAAAGGGGTTAAGTTCATCTGGACAAAGGAATGTGAGGAAAGTTTCCAAGAGCCGAAGAAGAGATTGGTTACTGCACCTGTGTTAACACTACCCTCTATCAGAGAAGGATTCGTTATTTTTAGCGATGCATCTCTTAAAGGGCTTGGGTGCGTCCTCATGAAAAATGACAAGGTGATTGCTTATGCATCTCGACAGTTGAAGATTCATGAGCAGAATTATCCTACGCATGATCTAGAGCTGGCGGCAGTTGTTTTTTCTCTAAAGATATGGAGGCACTATCTTTATGGGGAGAAATGTGATATATACACTGACCACCAAAGTCTAAAGTATATTTTCACACAGAAATAATTGAACATGAGACAAAGGAGATGGTTGGAGCTTATTAAAGACTATTATTGTTCAATACATTATCACCCTGGAAGAGCAAACAAAGTCGCGGATGCGTTAAGCAGGAAAGATCCTGTTGTTCTGGAAACAATGAGGATCTTAGGAGATCCCTTGATTAAAGATCTAGTAAAACTGGACATGGGAATTATAAGGAAAGGGACATCATCAACCCTATCCCAAATGATTTCTCAACCTTCATTACTAGAGAAGATCAAGAAGGCTCAAAAAGAAGATCCTTTGCTGCAGGAGAAGTTTGAGGCTGTAAAGGATGGGAAGTTCCCAGATTTCAATATTGATCAAGAAGGTGTATTGAAATTTCGTACAAGACTATGTGTTCCATCTATTCCAGAGATAAAGAAAGAACTGATGGATGAAGCTCATAGCTCTACTTTCTCTATACATTCGGGAAGCACTAAGATGTATAGAGACCTTCATGATCATTATTGGTGGGATAACATGAAGAGGGAGATTGCCGATTACACTACAAGGTGCCTGGTGTGTCAGCAAGTAAAGGCAGAAAGACAACTTCCTAAGGGGGTATTACAACCGCTACCCATACTAGTATGGAAGTGGGATAATATCACCATGGACTTTGTAACTGGTCTCCCAAAAACATCCAAAGGAAACAATGCGATATGGGTTATTGTGGACCGTCTCACCAAGACAGCCCATTTTATCTCTATTCGGGAAGATTTCTCTCTGGATCATCTTGCCAAGATATACGTTAAGGAAGTGGTAAGGCTGTATGGGGTACCACTATCCATCGTATCTGATCGTGACCCAAGATTCACATCAAAATTCTGGAGAAGTCTGCAACATGCTCTGAATACTGAATTGAATTTTAGTACGGCCTATCATCCTCAAACTGATGGACAATCTGAAAGGACTATTCAGACACTCGAAGACATGTTGAGATTATGCTAAATGGAATTTAAAGGTGGATGGGATCAACACCTCCCATTAGTGGAGTTCTCCTATAACAACAGCTTCCCTTCGAGTATCCAGATGGCACCCTATGAAGCTATGTATGGAAAGTGGTGTAGAACTCCTACTTGTTGGGATGAAACTGGTGAGAGGAAGCTTCTTGGGTCTGATCTCGTGCAAGAGATGACAGAACAGGTTCATGACATCCAGCAACACATAAAGGCTGCTCAGAGTCGGCAGAAGAGCTATGCTGACAATCGTCGAAGGTACTTGTAGTTTGGTGTTGGTGACAAAGTCTTCCTTTGAATTTATCCATGGAAGAGAGTCATGTGGTTTGGGAAGAAAGGGAAGCTCAAACCTAGGTACATTAGCCCCTATGAAATCCTTGATCGCATAGGAGCAGTGTCCTATCATCTAGCACTTCCACCGAACCTAGCTCAAGTTCACAATGTCTTCCATGTATCTCTCTTGAGGAAGTACATACCCGACCCTTCGCATGTACTGAACCCAGAGGTGGTACAACTGGAACATGACCTCTCTTATGAGGAGCACCCAGTGGAGATCTTGGACTGTAGAGACAAGGTTCTACGAAACAAGACTACCCACCTTGTGAAAGTGTTGTGGAGGAATCATAAGTATGAAGAAGCGACTTGGGAGCCTGAGGAAACGATGAAGCAAAAGTACCCTCACCTTTTCGACTAGGCCTCAAGTATAAATTTCGGGGACGAAATTTCTTAAGGGGGGAAGAATGTAACGACCCAATCTTTTTGAGTAGTATATTAACTTACTCTTAATGATTTAATAAGATGTTATTGGTTAATGCAGAAAGAGGAGTCGATGGCTTCATCCAGTAGACTCGACACTTATGAAGCCCACTTATCAGAGCTTGGGAAGGAGGTAGCATCTGTGGGCTTCGCTTTGGACCAAGCCCAAGCCGAACTCCAGCGTGTCAAGCTTGAACGGAAACGCCTACGGGAGAAGTTCAAGTTAGTAGAGATTACTACTAGGGCAATGTTATCTGAGCCTCCCTCAGATTCTCTCACCATAGCACACCTTACACTTAGGTCTTATGCCGATGTTATAAGGGGCTATGTGACGAGACCCTAGCTTCCTTGTGTAATCATTTCGAGTGAATAAATTGAGATTTCTTACTTTAATGATGTTTGTGAAATTTCAAATGTACAGATAATTTTAGAATGTATTTTATTGATGAATTCTGAAAAAAAGGATATTTTAAAATATTTATGAAAACACTAAATAACTAATGATGTGTAATGATTTTCAAAAAATGGTCTTCTACAAAAGTGTTCAGCAAGGAATTTGGAGTCTAATAAGATCAACTTAATTTTTGATGAATAATACATTATGAATAGTGATTTTACGCTTAGGATTAGTAATGTGACCAAATGGATTAGTAATTTCACTCAAAGAAAGTTTTAATATAATTTAGACACCTAGATTAAGTAACGTGATTCAATAAAATGGGTAAATAACGGTTTCATAAATTATTAGTCAAGTATTAGTTTTTTCGGATGAATAGTGTTTTTTAATTAAAAATGTAATTAAAAATAATTAGAAAATTATTTTTATAAAAAGGACTTTATTTTTGAATTCAGAGCATCGATATTATGTTAAGGTAATTTTTGGGGATTTTTCTGAAAAAAATGAATTTTTGATGAATAGTGTTTTTATTTAAAAATTAAATTAAAAATATTTAGAAAATTATTTTTATAAAATGGATTTCATTTTTGAAATCAGAGCATTGATATTTGGTTAAGGTGAAATTTTGGGATTATTCTGAGAAAGTTGAATTTTCAGTGAATAGTAAAAATACAGTTTTAGGGTTTCGGTATGTTTAATGACATCCTAACTGTGTCATGATGATGTCATGAGATATTTCAAGGGTTGGCCGGCCAAGGGTGATGAATTATTGTTTTGGGGGCCCCATGTGGCCTAACTTTATGAAAAATATCATGAGAGAGCACATGGGTTTGAGAAAAGCACTTGTGAGGTGTCCCTTGGCCATTATTGCCTTGTCCCCTCACTTTCCCTATAAATACCCACCCTTTCCTCCTTTAGTTTTCACTCCCAACTCTCCCCCAACGAAGTTCTGGTCTCCTTACCTCCCAAGGAGTCCTCACAAGGTGCCCCCAAGCCCTCAAGGTCCAAACCTTTGAGTTTCAAGAGTCACGTTTTAAGGTAAGGGATCCGACCTCTCTCTTTCTTTTCATGTAATCCTTTTTATGTCATTCCTTTATGCTCCATGTTCTTATGTGAGAGGATGTTCTTTTATATTTCCTCTTACTGACCTTTTCATGTTTATATGATGAGAGATCCCCTCTTACTCTCATCATTTCGTTTTATGAAAGTTTAAGTGACGCCGTTAGGCTGCCGAATTTTTAAGGGATTCTTTCACCCTTCTCATTTTTCAAGTTCGATTTTCATGTCAAGTCTTTCGAGTTCCTTTTTATTATGTTGGGGTATGATCTCTATATCTATCATACTGATCTCTTATGATCATATGATGAGGGACCTTATTTTATCTTGTCAAATCATTTTTTTATTGAAGTTAAGTGACGCCGTTAGGCTGCCGAATTTTCATAAGAGAAATCTTGTTTTGTCTCACTTCCATGTTCTTCATTTCATATGGTATATCTTTAAAATTTCATTACCATGTTCTTAAATACCTTATATTCTGTCCCCCTACAGTTTTATGGATCATTTATGAGTGGGTGACCCATGTCCCCTCTATTTTCAATGTTTTCTAAAACCTTGTAACATAGCCGTTATGCTGCATAATTTTCATCTCAAAATGCCTCTCTCTTTTCTCAAAATTATTTTATGTTATAAAGTGAATACTCAAAGCTCTTATTTCTACAAGGGTATTCACATATATATCAAAATGTTCTATTTCTGGGATTTACATACATGAGACCCACTTTCCCTTTCCGTGGGTTTAAAGTGACGTAAAGATCATGTCCTTAAAGTAGTTTTTAAAATGTTATGATTATGAAATGAAACCCATTTATTGTATGCTATATGGGTTATTTATGAAATGTTTGATGATGATATATGTGGCTCACATGATAATAAAGGAAAATTTAAGGGTGCGCCCTGATAGCGCTCCAATGCATTGGGTAATGATGTAACCACTAGAGATTACAATTTTCACGATACCTTGGTGAATAACCTTGGTAATTTTCAAATGACACCTTGGGGATGGACCTTGGTGATATGTTCATGATTTTCTATGTTAAATGATGTAGCAACATCTTAAAGTTATGGAAAGTGTTATTTTTATTATGAAATGCCTCATGATTTCTTTCTCATGCCTTAAAGTTCTTTTCATGTCCTTATTGAAGTATCTCAAGTTCACATGTAAAATGTTCCTCTTGTTTCCCTTACTGGGCCTTCTGCTCACCCTTTCTTTTGATGTATGTCCCCAGGTTATGAGATGAAGTAATGAACCTAGAATGAACTTAAAGATACGCCTTTCAAGTGTTTAAGAAGAATGTTTTATGTTGTTTTCATGTATTATGTTCCTGGTTTCCAAGACACTAGACCTTAAAGATCCTCAGTTTTGTGTAATGTAATGAAAGTTTATGTTATAAAATGGCGGGATGCTATAGGGTGGCTGGGACAAACTCTGAGTGGAAGAGGCCCTCAAAGCATGTCCAGATGAGAGATGTCTCATCGTGCACCTGGAGCATCAAGCTCCACCATCGGCCTGCTGCTGCGTGCAGTAGGCTCGGTGCGAGGATCACCATGAGGTCTGCTGGTGTCCTCACTATCCTGAAAACTCATACCACTACCTCCAGCTAGTCCTTGGCTGCCTGGGGGTCTGTCTCCCCGCGGAACCTGGGCGGTCGCTGGCGCTGGAACTCATGCAGTGCACTGAGGCGACGTGCATCGTCAGTGGATGGTGCTGGAAGCATTGGTGGCTTGGTGGGTAGAGGAACCACCGGTGTCTCTGCTGTCAAAGGGCCCTGTACTGAGGCCTCGTCGCTCGACGGGCTGTCGTCACGTACAACTCTCGGAACCCTAGCTGGGTGCTGTTGTGGGGCCATCCTGAAAGAAAACAGGTGCGCCACGGTTAGAACAGTATACCTGGTGAGCTGATACAAAGTAATCACAAAGAAAACTTGAAACACACATGCAATCAATGTTTTCAGGCATTATGTCGGAAATCAGAAGTCAGGGTCCTGGTGTACAGATACGTCGGCCGCCGCACCAACACTGGGCTCCCTGGACTGATAACCACACTCAATACGCTTAACACTATTTCTTCACATAGAAGAAATATCAGAGTCCGCGGTAGAACCGAACACCTCTGATACCAATTTGTCACGACCCGACCTCGGGGCCCGTGCCGTGACTACCCCAAGCCCACCTTCCATAGGCCAGGGGCTGGTGACTAGCACCAAGGCGTAATTCCCGGTAAAGGGAAGGCATTGCCTTTTCAAAGTAAACAAGCACCACAGAGTAAGCAAGCGGAAAAAGTAAACACTAAGTAAAAACTGGTACAACAGTAAGTGCAAAAAGTAAGTGGGCCAGAATACAATCCCAAACTGAAAGTAAAGTACAACTCAAAAGGGGAAAACAGCAACTGAAAAGTAAAGCCGCAACGTCGAGCCGTCCACTTGAAGTCCCACCTGAAGGGTGGGTACGGAAAGCCTCCACTGCTCCTCGGGTCCAGCCGACCGCTCCGAGTACGTCCCGCCCAGTGGTCCACCTCTAGGTACCGTCCTGCTCCGCAAGCCTCCACCACGATCAGCGCTGTCCGTCGTCTGCAACCAACACAACGTAGTGTGGGCATAGCCCATGAATGGGTGAGTATAAGATACTCAGTAGGGTCCCCGAGTCCCACGAAGGTCTCCCAGAATCCAGAAAGGATAACCACAAAGGAAAGATACAATCACGAAGTAACATCCGACACTTCTTAGGTATATGCCCATACATATACCTAAGTCATCAATTCTCACTCGGCTTCAACATCCGAGCTCAAGTACAACCCAGTCCACACAGGAAAGAAAAATGTAAATCCACACAGGATAGCACAACACAATCCACAAAGGAAAGAAAATCGTAAACCCACACAGGATAGCACAACACAATCCACAAAGGAAAGTAGAACAAGATTCAGCTCACATAGGTATACTTCTTCAAATGACGATAGAGATGATTACTGATCCATCTAAGTCGTCGGACCCACAAAGGATCGATAGGTACTAACCCCCGCAATGACCCACAAAGGATCTGACCCACAAAGGATCGATAGGTAACTAACCCCCGCAAAGACCCACACAGGATTGGGCCCACACAGGACCTGTAGGCGCTGGCCCACACAGGACCGCTGAGCGCTGACCCACACAGGATCGGACCCACACAGGATCGGTAACACTGACCCACAAAGGATCGCTGAGTGCTGTAGTCGTCATCGTCGAATCCACTGAGGATCTCTATACAGTCGTCGTCGTCACAGTAGGAGTCGCAGCTAGCTCTAGGGTTCCCGCACACAGCAAGCTCGTTCAGGAGGGTCCGCTCCACGAGCCGAGAGGCTGATACATCAACTGACACCTAGTTCAGAGTTGATGTATCCAAAAGTTCCGTATCGTCAACAGGAACTCAACGTCACAGACGGCGCGTCAATCGGACGCCCGGTCTGAGAGTTATTGGCTTTTTCGTCCCAGGGGCCCGGTTGGTTTTTAAGGCAAAACCAACCCGACCGTACTCCACCTGCGTCCAAACATCGGGCGGAGTAATCCAAAAGATCCGTCTCACTTAGAGGAAAACAACAAAGTCGACGGCACGTCAATCAGACGTCCGAAGCTCAAGATATGAGCATTTCCGCTCCGAGGGCCCGGTTGGTTTCGTGTACGAACCAACCCGGCCGAACCCAAAGTATTCCGAAACCTTGATTGTGATATACCAAAACAACCGTCTCGATCCAATGATCGCATCGCCGCTGACGACGCCTCTTTCGGAGGCCCGTAGCTCAAGTTATGAGCGAAAGACCGAAAAGAGTCCGGAAACAGGGGGTCTGGGCCCGGACCGACCCGGCCTAACCCCCCCTGGGTCGGCCCAAACCGGGTTGACCCGACCCAGGTCCGGGTCTGACCTGGTTTGGCGTGACCCGGCCCGGCGGGTCGGCCCGGCTCGGCTCGGCCGAGCGGCCGAGTGGAGGAAGCCGCAGGGTGGTGCTGCCCCCGCGGGATGAAGTGTCGTGGCCCCGTGTGGGGCCGCGCTGGGTCAGCGGACGTGGCTTTGCCGCGTCCCGTGTGTCGCCGGACCCGCGCGGTCGCGGGTCTGGTCGGCCACTACCACTGCGGCTTTAGTCGCGGCGGCTCCATCCGGCGGCGCGCCGGGGCGCCGCCGCCTCCGGCCGCCGGCGCCGCCGGTGGATTCTGCGGGCCACCGGAGTTGCTCCGGTGGTCCGATTCCACTTCCGTCTGCACTGCGGCTCCTCCCGAGTCCCATTCTTCACTGCCAGGCCCTCAAATCGCCATTGCGACCCCGTTTGTCATCGTCCTCCGTTTCGCGCACCAAGAACGAAAAAGTGCGGTGGGTTCGGACTTGTTCGTTAGTCCGCACCCACCGCGTTAGCGGTTTTAAAAGAAATATTACACAACAAAAGTTTAACAAACGTAACGGGTATAAATCACAAAGATTTTTAAGAATCAAACCCCTACCTCGTCGAAGTCGTCGAACGTGCGTTCTTCGCGGAATTGATCGTCACTGGAGAAGAGGATCGTCGCGTCGCGGAAGGGCGTCGCATCGCCGCGGTATACGGCGTTGCATTGACGAACTCCGAGGATCAAGAACATACAGATTTAATTATAACAATTAAATCCATGTTGTTGTTATAAACCACAAAGAATTAAAATGTCCGCAATCTCTCACCTCAACGGATGATCGAAGATTTGTCTCGGATGAAGGAACGTCGTAGAAGAACGTCGCGAGAGGAGAATCATTGGTGTCGCGGAACACGGCGTCACGTCGTCGATCTCCGAGGGTTCGGTGTTCTTCGTCGCCTTTCATCGAAGGCCGACGTTCTTCGCGTTCTTTGCATTCTTCGCGTTCTTCGCGTTCTTCGCGTTCTTCGTGAAGGAGGTTGAAGGACTTAAGGTTCTCTCAAATCCTCTCAACGAACAACACACAAGAAGAAGGATGTTGGTCTTATTTTATTACATGCCAACAAACGAAAAAAACTAAGTTAAGTAATGACCCATTAATTCATAGAATTAATTTAATGAATAAAACTGCCCAATTAAAAGGAGCGTTTAATAGATTAAGAAACTCCCCAATTGACTTTCAATTAATAGGGGTTTTCGCGGGTACGTTACTTAGCGAAAAAGAAACGGTGCGGCTCGTGCGGGCCCCACCTCACAAATATCCTACCAAGAGGGTAGGATATTTTTGGGTTCCACCCTATCCGCTTCAACTCAGCGTAAGCAGCTTTAATTGGCTTTCAAGTGGCTTTAAGTGAAACAAAATAAAGTTTGTCGCACCACTTTATTTTATTTCTTAACTTAACCCCAAAAATTAAAAACCACACCCGAGAAAACGCAACTCCAGAAGAGGCGTTTCTAAGAAAATACCGGCGCTGTGATTCCATCGGTGCCCTCAGAATTCGATTCCGAGCACCAGTTCAAAAGTTAGAAAAACCCTCTCATCCGTTCACTGAACTTACCCGAGCCAAACTTTGGAAAATGATTCCGGGCACACCGGGCCTCGGAATCAGGTGCCATCAGAAACTGAGTTCTTTCAAAATTCCAAAGAAAATTAAGAAAAAAATTTCCTTGAAATTTGCGGGTATTTACAATTTATTTCATTAATAACAAGTGGAGAACACCAACAAACTTAAGGTAAGGGATCCTCTCCATTTCACTTTTATTCAAGAATTTCCTCTATGCTATTCCATTTTATGTGTAATCCCTAATGATGGGGTATGACTTATAACCTCCCCTATACTTCCCTCATGATTTATAAGTGATGATAAACCCTGTTCTCTCTCATGAAGCCCTCTTAAGTACACTCGATACCATGCTGATAGTCCGTAAGGAATTCTACCGAAACCATCTTTATTCCTTCGAGTTGCTCTATATTTATTTTTACCCAAATGAAGTTGTATTTTATTTTTATGTACAAATTTGAAATAATTTTTATGTGATTCAAACTTATTTTTCAAGATCCACCCCTCATTCTCTTTCAAGGATATACATGCTTTTAAGTGATTCCCTCATCCATACTTCCCAATAAGCAAACTCATTTTAAGGGAACTTCCCAAAATTTTACCCAATTTCAGGCAAACTATATCTTTTGTTTTAATACAAAATTGTATTTATAAAATCAGTCTTTTTATTGTAAAAAAATTCTTGGTTCACTTCTGGTTTAATGTAAAATATTGTTCCCTTTTCTATTTTAAAAATCTCTATAGTATTTTCCTTAAAACCACACAAAAATGTTTTAATGCTAAAATTTCTCAAATACATTTTTTACATGTTGTCACTTATTTTTGACATCAATTACCATGATATATGACTATTTTACCATATGAAATTCCATGTATGTTCTAATTTCTTTCTTTCATGGACAATTTCATGATATAACCATTGGTTATGCTTTATGTCATGATTATGGTACCCAATTGTTTCCACGGTAACCCTTATGTTTATGTAAGATTGATTATGTATGATTATTTATGTGGAGAAAATATTAATCAAATGTAATATGGGTTTTCCAAGATAGCACTCCAATGCATTTGGTAAAGTTGAGTCTCATGAGATGTTATGTGCGACAGTCTTGGTGCTCAGCCATAGATTGTGCTACTATGTGCAACAGTCTTGGTGGTTAGCCTTGGATTGTGATACTATGGGAAATGGTCTTGGAGTTTATACTTGAATCATACTAAATTCATGTTTTATATTTTCTCCGCATTTATATTATTCCATGTTTACATGATACCATGTTTATATGTTATGATTCCATATGTTACATGCCTTTTTATATCATTATATCATGCCTTCTATCCCATGTGCTAATGATTTGTTATTATGGTTATTCTTTTACTGGGATTTTAACTCATCCCTTTGTTCATGTTATCCCCAGGTTATCCTATGCAGATGTATGAGAAAAATGGAATATAGGATCTCACTATGGAGTTTAAATAAAAAGTTGTCTTTATAATGTTTGATTATGTACCTAGTCTTCCAATACACTAGACTTTACGATCCTTGGCTTGTACTCTGATGTATAATTATGCTTAAAATCATTTAATGTTATATGTAAAAGGCTAGGGTCTCTATAGTTGGTATCAGAGAATGGTTTAGTTATTTTTGGAGATTAAAATTAGAGTACTTCAGTAAGAACCTTAAAGATGAGATGAAGTATAAGAAAACATCCCTAAATTTTGGTAAGTATAGAGTAAGTGGTTTATCAAGAAAATATGTACCTATTTGGATACAAATAGGTAGAGGAAGATCTAGAATAGATGTAACTAGGAGTGAAAACTCTAATAAGGAGTTTCGAGCTTGACCTGGGGTATCTTGGTACACGACAACAGACCTTAATGCACTCTTGGTTTGACACTCCTAGGGGATATGATTTGGTAAATTCATGAGTTTAGTACGAACAATTATTAAGGGAATAAAAAAAATACCATAATATTATAAGTTAAGAAATAGATCGAGGATAACCTAGTTTTAAACCTAAGGAATCAAAAGTTAGGATATACTTATCCTCTACAAGTTTATCCTTTTATGTTCAAAAATTTCCTTTTTTTATGTTCAATAACTAAGTATTCAATCCCTCTAATTGTATGTTATTTTTCTTAGTTAATGGTGGGAAATAGAATAACACATTCCAAAAATCAATGTGATAGGAAATTTGAATATTCTCTTAATGATATGCCTGATATTATAGGAAAAGGTGATCAAAACTTCAAGATACTTTCTTAGCTATCTCAAGTTATGAATAATAACTTGAATCATGTGGAACGCCCTCCTCCTCTAAATAAAGAGCAAGTTTCCATAGAATCCTTTATGCAGAAAAGACCTCCCATGTTTAGCAGATCTTCTGATCCCCTCTTCATGGAACAGTGGATTAAATCTATTGAGAAGATATTATCTATCCTCCAGTGCTTGGAAGGAGAGAACATTGTAATGGCGGTCTATTTTTTTGATGGGGTAGTTGATCAGTGGTGGACACTGATCAAGAATACAAATTTCCAAGAGGAAATTTATTCCATGAATTGGGAGGAATTCAAGAGGATGTTTTTCAATAAATATTTTCCTCAAACCCTCTATCTCAATATGGAAAGAGAGTTCCTCTATCTCAAGTAGAAGGAATATGAGTCCATCGGGGCGTATAAAGAAAAATTTAAAAGTCTTAAAAGGTATGCCTCTGGATTTGTCATGAACACCAAAAGCAAGGTGGATTGCTTATTTAGCGAGCTAAATCCGAGTCTACGAAAGGTGTTGGCGATTTGAGACTTTGATAGTTATGAGGAGATTATCCATTGTGCCCTAAAGGTTGAAATGGAGATTGGATACTCTCAGTGGCGTCATGGGCCCAGTGACAAGAAGTGAAAAATGAAGAACAACATGGTTGTTTCAACAAATAAATCCCATGATGTAAAGAAGCCAGAATATCCCACTTGTAAAACTTGTGGGAAGAAGCATCCTGGGAACTGTCTAAAGGGAACCAAGAATTACTTCAAATATGGAAAGTTGAAAAATCTGGCCAGGAACTACCAAAGGGATATGAAAAATCCTACTAATGTGGAAGAGGAAAGAAAGGTTCAGATCAATTCTCATTCAGTGGTGTAGTGTTACAACTACAAGGAGCATAGAAATTATGCAAACAATTGCCCTAATCCAAGGGTTGGTGGAGGAAATCAACAAAACATCCAAGGAAACAAGTAAGGGATTATGTTATCACTACTACTAAGGTGGATCCAGAAAATGATGGGATGACAGGTACGCTATTTATTCATTAAAGAATAAAAAATGTACTATTTGACTTTGGTTCAACAGATTCTTTCATATCTTTCAATTTTAGTAGAACTATTCAAACACCACCTAAAAATTTGGAGGAAAAGTTATCTATGATAACAGAGAATGAGGAAATTATTGTGTCCATGGTTTATAACTCCTCACTGGTTAATGTTTATAGACTGAACCTCCCCAACAATCTCATCATACTTTCTTTAGGGGAGTGAAATGCTATCTTGGGCATGGATTGTCTATATTTATACAAATCCAACATCAACAGTTGGGAAAGGAATATCACTCATCACATTCCAAAGCATCCTCCAATTCTTTAAAAGTGTAAGGAGGAATTTGAATCTTCTTTAGATTCATTGTCTCAAGTGTGGATATTAATTCCTTATGAGAAAGAATGTATAACTCAAATGATTGGGACAAATGAGAGAATCATGCTTTAAGACATGCCCATCACGAGGGATTACACTAATGTATTCCTTTAAGAGTTTCTTGGTCTTCCTCCTGACCAAGAGTTTGAGTTCTCAATTGAACTTATTCCTGGATCTCTACCCATATCAAAGACACCTTATAGAATGGCCACCGTAGAGATAGACGAGCTGAAGAAGCAGTTACATGATAATATAGAGAAGGGTTTTATATACCTGAGTGCTTCATCGTGGGATGAGCTAGTCCACTTCATCAAGAAGAAGGATGGATCAATGTGCCTCTGCATTGATTATTTTGAGCTCAATAAAATCAAGATAAAGAATAAGTATCCCCTTCCAAGGATAGATGAATTGTTAGATTAGCTTTGTGGGGCCAGTCATTTCTCTAAGGTGGAACTTCGGTCGGGATACCACCAATTAAAGACGAGGAAGGAAGATATTCCCAAGACTGCCTTTAGAATGAGGTATGGACAATATGAGTTCATAGTAATTCCATTCAGACTCACTAATTCTCTAGAAAATTTCATGGATTTAATGAATAGAGTCTTTATATATTACCTAGAAATTTTTTTGGTAGACTATATCAATGATATTATGATATACTCTAAGATAAATGAGGAACATGAGGAGTATTTGAATACCATGTTAAATATTTTTTGAAGGGAGAAGCTATATGAAAATTACAGTAAATGTGAGTTATGGATGGAGGAAGTATCATTCTTGGGGAATGTTATCACCAAAAAAATGGATATATGTGGATCCTTACAAGACAAAGGAAATTTAAGAGTGGCCCAGGCCAACATCTGTAACAGAGATCCGTCACTTTTTGGGTTTAGCTGGGTATTATTGATGATTTGTGAAGAACTTTTCATGATTCTCAAACCCAATGACCAAGCTGACACAAAAAGGAGTAACGTTTTTCTGGACTTAGGAATGTGAATATTGTTTCAAGGAGTTGAAAAAGAGGCTTATCACTGCGCCAGTACTCACACTCCCAAAAAGTGGAGAAATCTTTGTGGTGTACAATGATGATTTAAAGAAGGGATTGGGTTGTGTTCTATTTCAAAATGATAAAGTGACAGCCTACGCCTCAAGGCAGCTGAAAATCCATAAGCAAAACTATCCCACACATGATCTGGTGTTGGCAGCTATGATCTTTGCATTGAAAATCTAGCGGTATTATCTCTATGAGGAGAAGTGTGAGATATATAATAATAAAAAGAGTCCCAAATATATATTAAAATAGAAATATCTTAATATGCTCTAATTAATATAGATAGATATCATCAAGGATTATGATTTCTCAATCCACTACCACCCTAGTTAGGCGAACAAGGTGGAATATGATCTAAGTAGAAAGGATCCTGTATCTTTATAAATGATGATAATTGAAAAGGATCCGATATTCTTAGATTTGTATAGGATGGACATAGAAATCATTAAGGTAAGAACATTATCAAACCTTTCTCAAATGATTGCTCAACCATCCCTCATGTAGAAAATAAAGGATGCTCAAAGAAAATAGGTGAAACTTCAAAAAAGGGTGGAAGCTATCAGAAATGGGAAATGTTATGATTTCAAAATTGATGAGGAAGGTGTTGTAAGATTTGGGTCATGATTATGTGTACCATTTGATACAGATAAAAAGAAGGAGATTTTTATTGATGCATATAGATCAACCTTCTCTATTCACCCAGGGAGCACAAAGATGTATCGAGATATCTAAGAAAACTTTTAGTAATATGAAAAGGGAGATTACTGAATATACATCAAAGTGCCTAGTATGTTAGAAAGTTAATTCCGAGAGGAAAAAGTCTAAGGGGTTGATGAAACCACTACCCATACCAACATGGAAGTGGGAGAACATCATCATGGACTTTGTTACTGGACTTCCAAGGACATCCATAGGAAACAATGCTATATGGGTTGTTGTGGATCGTCTTATGAAGACTACTCACTTTATCACAATATGAGAGGACTTATCATTAGATCAACTTGCATGGATTTACATCAAATAAGTAGTAAGGATGCATGTAGTACCACTATCTATTGTATCCGATCATGATATGAGATTCACCTCAAAGTTCTAGAAAACTCACCAACATGCTCTAAGAACTGAACTGAACTTCAGTACGGCCTATCATTCTCAAACTGATGGACAATATGAGAGAACTATTCAAACACTGGAAGATACGTTGAGAGCATGTTTTATGGACTTCAAAGAAGGATGGTACCAACATCTTCCATTGGTTGAATTCTTCTACAACAACAGTTCCACTCGAGCATCCGAATGACACCATACGAATCCCTTTATGGAAAAAGGTGCAGAACACCAATGTGTTGGGATGAAGTCAGTGAGTGCAAGCTGCTAGGACCTGAAATGGTCTAAGAAATAGTGGAGAAGCTGAAAACCATTTAGCAGTATATCAAGGCATCCCAAATTCGACAGAAGAGTTATGGAGACAATCGTCGATGAGACCTTGAGTTCAAATTTAGAGACATGGTATTTATACACATATCTCTATGGATGAAGGTCATGAGGTTTGGAAATAAGGGGAAGTTAAGTCCTAGGTACATATCCCCCTTCGAGATTCTTGATCATGTTGGGGATGTGGCCTATCGACTATCACTTCCAACTACCATGTACAAAGTACATGATGTATTTCATGTATCCCTCTTAAGAAAGTACATACCAGACCCTTCACATGTACTCTCTTCAGAGGTGGTACAGTTCGAGGATGATCTTTCTTACGAGGAGCAGCCATTGAAGATCTTGGACTATAGAGATAAAGTTCTATGTAACAAGACTACTCACCTGATCAAGGTGTTATGGTGGAACTATAAGTATGAAGAGGCAACATGGGAACTGGAGGAGGCAATGAAGGAAAAGTAACCACACCTGTTTATGGACTAAAATGTAAAACGAAATTTCAAGGGAGAAATTTTATAAGTGGGAAGAATGTGATGGCTCAATGTTTTTCAATGGAAATTTACTTCTTATAATTATGTCATATAATTATATGAAATCAAAAAACAATGAACTACAAGGTACTATGTGACCTTTAAACATAAGTTTGTCACTTATCTGGTTTGAATTTTGAAAATATGACATACACGGTTGTGATAAGTAAGTTATTTGGAGTCTAATATGACCAACTTAATTTTTAGTGAATAGTAACATACCCTTATGAATAGTAATGTTAACCTTATGAATAGTTATATACCCTAATGAATAATAACCTTACCTATGATAGTATATAAATAATATTTAAGTGAAATTATGATGTACCTATATTTTGGAATAAGTAAATAAATGTTTTAAAAATGTTTTTTAGAATAAATTATGATTTTAATTAAATATTAAATTAATCATATTTAGAAAATTATTTTTGAAAAAAAGATTTCATTTTTGGATTCTACATGTTTAAAGATGGTTAGGATGAAGTTTTATGATTTTTCTAAAATACTGAAATTTTTTATGAATAGTAAAATACGATAATTTACGATAAATGCTAAATAATGGACTTATTGAGTCATTGATTATGATCTGCTGATGTAATACCAATTGGTTTGAACTCACATGAACTTATTACTATTTTTGGTCATGGAATCATCACTATTTCTTGTCTTATAGAGAAATAATAAATTAATGAATATAGTATTGTGAAAACCCATCTCCCCTCCATTATAAATACCACCCTTCACACCCTCATTTACTCACAACTCTCAAGCTTCAAGCCTTGTATAATCATTGACAAAAAATATTCCCTACAACTCCACGTCCTAGAGCTTCTGGTCTCATAAAAAGACCAATCCAAGGTGTCTTAAGAAGGATTCAAGAGGTAATTCCCCTCTCTCTTTTCCTTTAATTTCCTTTCCATTTCAAGTTATTTTATTTAATATCTCCACAACTATCCTCATACACATGGTATAATAACTCTATTATCTTACACATACTATAATTTTATGATACTGATGGGATAATATATCATCCAAACCCCTTCTCCTCTTATTTTTGTTTTAAAAAGGAAAATGTTGTTCGTGAGGTGTTAATTTATCACCTTTAAGAATGACATGTTTTTATTTTCCTTTACTGCCTTAAGATATGGTCATGAAACCATTTTTATGATTGAAACAGATTATGTTATATTTATTATATCCTATTTAATGTTATGTAACTAACTTATGTACATACTACTAAATGATTAAACAAATTAAGTTCATTATGGTCGAAAAACTGCCCTAATTAACCCAAACGATCATCATTAAATTCTTATCCAATGATTCATTATCATGGTATATAAAAAAATTATTTATAAGATCATTTCATGTTCTGTAACATCATAAATAACATGTAATTACAATTATGGATGTTTTTCCACATTTTAAAAGAACTTCCATTCATGAATACAAGTGAACCGTTCAAGAAAACTATAAAAACGAATGTTCCAGAACAATGAAATTGAACCACTTAACCCATTAAAAATGCCATGAATGAACTTAAAAAGGGTATAATAAATAAATTTCATATATAATAGGTTCTGTAATTATTAATTAATAAACCTAAATTTTTTATTCAGGTCATTAATAACATGTGGAGAACACCAACAGACTTAAGGTAAGGGATCCTCTCCATTTCACTTTTATTCAAGAATGTCCTCTATGCTATGACATTTTATGTGTAATATCTAATGATGGGGTATGAATTCACACCTCCCCCATACTTAAATAATTATTTATAAGTGATTAGAAACCCCGTTATCTCTCATGAATCCCTCTTAAGTACACCTAATACCATGCTGTCAGTCCGTAAGGAATTCTACCCGAACCGCTTTTATTCCGTGGGGTTGCTCTACCTTTCTTTTTACCCAAAATAAGTTGTATTTTTATTTTTATGTAAAAATTATACATTATATTTATATGATCTAAAATTATGTTTTAAGATTCATCTCTCATTATCTTTTGGGGATATACATGCTTTTAAGTGATTCCCTCCTCGATACTTCCCAATAAGCAAACTCATTTTTAGAGAACTTCCTAAATTTTTACCCAATTTCAAGTGAACTTTATACTCTGTTTTAATACACCATTGTCTTTATAAAATCATTATTTTTATTATGAAAACCTTCTTTGTTCTCTTCTAGTTTTATATAAAAGATTTTCCCTTTTCTATTTTAAAAATCTCTATAGTATTTTCCTCAAAACCGAAAAAAATGTTTTAATGCTAAAATTTATCAAATACATTTCTTACATGTTTTCACTTATGTTTGGAATCACTTAACATGAAATACGAATATTTTACCTTATTAACATCTATTTATGTTATAATTACTTTCTTTCATGGTCACTTTCATGATACAGCCATTGGTTATGCTTTATGTCATGATTGTGGTACCCAATTCTTTCCATGGGTAACCCTTATGTTTATATAAATTGATTATGTATGATTCTTTATATGGAAAAAATACTCATGAAATGTAATATGGGTGTGCCTAGATAGATCTCCAATTAATTAGGTAAAGTTGATCCTCATTAGATGTTATGTGAAATAGTCACGGTGGTTAGCCTTGGCTTGTGCTACTATGTGAAACGGTCTTGGAAGTTAGCCTTGACTTGTGCTACAATGGGAAACAGTATTGGCGGTTAGCCTTGAATTGTAATAAATTCATGTTTTATGTTTCTTCCACATTTTTATGATTCCATGTTTAATGATCCCATGTTTATATGTTATGATTCCATATGTTACGTGCCTTTTTATATCATCATGTCATACCTTCTATCCCATGTGCTAATGCTTTGTTCTTATGGTTATTACCTTACCAGGATTTTAGTTCATACCTTTGTTCATGTTATCCCTTGGTTATCCTATGAATATGTATGAGAACAATGGAATATAGGATCTCACTATGGAGTTTAAATAAAAATTTGTTTTTATAATGTTTGATTATGTACCTAGTCTTCCAAGGCACTAGACTTTACAATCCTTGGCTTGTACTTTGATGTATAATTATACTTAAAAGTAGGTATTGTTATATGTAAAATCATATGTTCTCTATACTTCCCACATTGAAAACAAACTATTTAATTTCCCTTGACTAAAATGGGAATGGTAGGTTATGAAGATAGACTCCCATCACCACCACCTTCCTGCTTCCTCTTCTTTCTAGGCGAATCATCTTTAATAGCCCTAGTGGGAATCAAAGCATCTCCTACCACATGCTTCCTTTCTAAGATTGCCTCAATGAAAAAAAAATTATAAAATGCTTCCATAAAGGTTATTAATTTTATAATGAAACACCGATGAACATAGATTTGGATGAAAGCCTTGAACAAAGAACCACAACTTATTTGAATCATCAGTATCCAACTCTTGATAGAAAGGCACCAAGCCAATGAAATGTTCCACATAGTCTTTCACTGAATTATGACACAAAAGAATACCAAAAAACTTCACCACATTCTCTAATATAAACTATTCAGGATAAAACCATTGAATAAAGTTGGCCTTGAAATATCCCCAAGAGAGAACCTTTAAAAGTTGGGCATGAATAGAGAGCTTCCACTATTCTAGATTTAATCATTCAAACAAAGGAATGATGAACCTCACCCAAGAGGCTTAAGAAGTATATAGTAATTCTAAAATCTCTTCAACCTTATCTATCCATTCAATCACCTCACATGATCCTTTATCACCACAAAATACTGGAGGATACTGGATCATACATTCTCATGCATGGTCCATTAGCTAAGAAGAACGTGGCTCTACCACTCCATCTTGAGTCTGGGAAGAGTCAGATATCGGAAGGACAACTCCAGGGTCACTAGGAAAACTACCTATGACATTACCTTATTGACTTGATGGTTCTTTACTAGGGGAATCATTATAAAACATTGAAAAAATAAGACTCTAAATTAAACCACTTTTAAATTAAACAAAAAGAGAATAACCACAAAAAATCCAAGCCAAAAAAAAACAAAAAATCACCTCAAAATTCAAAAAATGGGAAATGGATCCCAAAGAAACCATACCAAGGTCACAAACCCCCTTTAAAATTTTTACCCAAAATATTTAGAAACATTTCATACTACACAAACAAATAATTTTGAAACTAACACAACCTCAAAAATAACTTTATTTTTTTAAAATCACTTATAGAATAGTTTTAAACATTTTGTAAGAAAACCTCAACTCACCCAAAATATTTCAAGAATTCCATAACCTAAGAGCCCATTAAATTATTTATTTAAAACCAAAACAACCCATAAAAATTTTCTAGAGTTTAAGAACCTTTTACCCAAGAAACTTAGGCAACTAAAATAAGATTTTTCCATCAAGACCAACTACTAAATCATTAAACAATGGTTTTTAACAATTTTCAAGAACTAAAAACTTCACTTAAATATTAATAAACAATACCCATAAAACAAAAGATAGAATCAAATCAACAGAGGATGGAAAATAACTAAAATTACCATCCTTATCCACTACACACTATTTTGATTCAAGGTTTTTCAAACTATGTGCTAACTATGTGAGTGAAACTGGAAGTTATCCAGAATGGTCCACATGAACTGCATATGGTTTGACATACCACATGCCCCCCAAAACCCCTCTAATTTCACTCATAAATTAAGAATTTATCAATATTTATCCCAAAAACTTCTTAAAACTTAGAGTAACAACACTATAGACTAAAATATATTAATAACAAGCCACCATAACTTCAAAAGTAAAAAATAAGACTCCCAACCACCCATGGAAACTCGAGATACAACATAAGGAAGAGATAAAAAAGCACTTCCCTAGACCTACCAATCAATTCATGATAGTCCTATCTCATTTATACCACCAACCCCCCCAAAAAACAAGAAGGAAAATCTCAAAAACTTAGGCCCCGTTTAATAAACCTATGCTCTGATACCATTTTCTAACAAACTAGCATGATCCGTCCATCTGACATATGACCTACACAGCTTTCTAGATACTATAGGAGTGTCCTCAATCCCCTCAGGCTGACTACAAGAATCTAGGGCATCAATATAACTGTTGGGTATTATTTCACCCTAAAGAAACTAAATAAACATCCACATAAGGCATAATGATAAAGGAAACAAGGATACTTTCTAAAATACATATTATATAGATAAAAATATAATAAAAGATAAAAAACCACAATGTAAGCTAAAATAAAAACAAACAGAAGACCAAAGAGGTATGATGAAAAAGTTGAGCCATCCTGTTTCATGAAATTGAGGGATTGATCACCATCTCCATGCGACTCTCAAGTCACGTCCATGCTCTCGACAATGACACCAGATCCAACCTAAAATCCAAGACTTGTGAAAACCTGCACAATACATTAAGACTACATACCCACCATCATGAGTATGTAGGATGTGAGTTGAATCTGGTAGATACCATGATGAGTCCAATTCATTCCTTTTATAAAATAAACCAAAACTGCTAGTTTAAAAATAAATAAAAGAGAAAAATATTTTCATTTATTTAAAAAAATATAGGTATGAATGGTTTAAAATACCTATTTATAAAATTTCATAAAACAAAATATAATTAGAGAATAGTGACACACACCAAGATATAAGTAAAACAATCTCAAGCATCATGAGAACCTAGGATCTATGAGGATGACCTCAAACCAAGCTAACACAATCACTATATAGAAATACTAACATCAGATATCAACAATTTAATTCCCCAAGTTTTAGGAGCTATTATTATTATTATTAAAGTCTATAATTTTAAAGAACATTTATCTATTATTTCAAAAGGATTGAAACATGATTAGAAAATGTGTCCTATAAGATATGAACCAAACTAAAGAAACTTTATTCATTCACAAGTAGTATATTACAACATAAGAATATAAAACTAAGTATTACACACCATGAGTTATTGCTCACCATGGATGAAATACATCTATTAAAAGTGCATAAATCAATAGGGGTAATAGATAAAAAAGAATAAAATATTCACAACTAGGAAACCTCTTAGATCAAATTCAACATTGTGGATCACCAATAACAAAAAAAACCTATAATGAGGAAGAACACCATGAAAGGATAAAAAATTATGCAAAATCTATAATATAAAATAAGGACTGTACCTTTCAAAGTGAGAGTGAAATGAATGAATGATTTAGTAAGTCTATATATAAAAATCAAACTTGACCATTATAAATATAGTCATTGAAAATATGGTCATTAGTTGTATATACAACTAGTATACTGAAGTCGTGTATTGTTGATTAGTAAATTTAAAATAATATAACTCACAATAAAAATATGATATTAAAATATTATATATATATATATATATTTATCAGTTATGTATAAATATTAATAATAATACTATTAAAATATGATATGATGTATATATAAAATTAAAATAAATATTTTAATATAAATGGAGTATAAAAATTAAAAATTAAAATATAAATAATTAATTTTAATGGTATTTTTTAAAGTATATTTAGTATAAAAGTAATATTTTTTTCAAAGAACCATTTTGTTATGTATTGTATATTATCTCTTAATCTATTAAATTGAACACTTTTAAAATATTATTATATATGAATTAACTTATTAATATATTTTAAATTAGAAATTTATATGAAATAATAATAAAAACACTTGATGTTTAAATATTTCATTTTTCAATAAAATCAATTTTCTCTATATTTTATATTTTCATTTAAATAATAAATCTATAAATTTTAGAATATAAATTAGATAAAAATAAATTAATTTTTGGATTTAGAAATTAAAAATTATCTTAGCATTATTTTTTTTTGTATTTTTCTAAAAAGATCAATTTTTAGGTGAATAACACAAAAATGATGTTTTTAAAAATAACATGAATTTTATGACATTATTAGTATACAAGTATGAATTAAAAATGTATAGAACCTTTTTTAAAAAAAATATGCATTTTATAATTGAATTTATAATTTTAAAATGCCCAATTTTAATTTATAAAACCATATTTGACATTTTATAATTTAAGTTATATTCTTCAAAAAAATTGTTTTTAATACATTATAGAGTTAGTATTTCAAAATTATTTTGATCACTTTTTAAAAAATTGAATAGAAAAATGGACTTCAAATTTGGAAGAATTAGGTCCAAATTATATAATAAGTACTATTTAATTTTTGGGCCTAAAAAATAAATTACCTAGGTAAAAACAAATTAGTGTGGTAGAAACCAAAATGGTAAAAATGCATAACCTAAGAGGTAAAGAGAAAAACATGTTAAAAACATGTTTTAATTTAGCGTTTTAGGCATTTATTAACTATATATCTTATAATCTCCATTATTACTAAATTTTTGAACCATTTTACTTTAGAGTGAATTTCCATTTTTGAAAAACTTTGGGTATTTACAAAATTTCCACTCCGTTTCACTTATAAAAGTGGATATCCTCTCCTCACTTCCCCTCACAAACCCCCCCCCTTAATTTGGATCAAAATATACCCAAATCTAC
Source organism: Viscum album (assembly GCA_963277665.1). Taxonomy (NCBI): domain Eukaryota; kingdom Viridiplantae; phylum Streptophyta; class Magnoliopsida; order Santalales; family Viscaceae; genus Viscum; species Viscum album. The sequence goes on from OY728161.1 coordinate 1,444,845,217, forward strand.
CCTTAACACTCATAATAACTTTAAGGAGGTTATTTTCTTCTCAATAAACTATCCTTAAAATGTTTACCCCCCTTCGCAAAGGAGATAAGCCAAGTATTGAGGTATAGATTTCTAACCACTTCTTCCTCTTTTCTTCTTCCTTACGTGAATTTATTATTTATAAAATTTATTTTCAAAAACTTAAAAGTATAAAATAAGTATCCCTATTAAATTGAGATATTGTTATAATTATTCTGCAATTATTAACCACCCTTCCCCTTTTCCCTTAAGAAAAGTTAAAATGACATTCATGTGTGTGTGCGTGTATTATAGCCTCCACAAAAGTCATGTTTTTTTTTCCTTAACCACATTGCATAGATACTATTAATTATGAATTAAATAAATGAGTATGATATTTATAACATATTTTAGATTCTAAAATGATATAATATATTATACATTTCTATCATTTTATGGAAAATGAAATCGTCAAACATGCATATGTGTGAACTACCACCTCCATGGAATGATTGATTTCCATTTTTATTTCCATCAATTACATACATGGATGGTAATTAGAATGGATTTAATGGATAAATATTATATTTATTATATTACTAAGGTTATTTTATGAAAATTTTGGGAACCTATTAATGATATGACCAACATACTATTATTGTCAATTCAACCATTTAGAATAAGTGCACTAAAAATAAAATCTTTATTTAAAATTATATAATATTTTTATATACATTAATTCTTATTCTAAATCCTTTATAATTATTATATATCATAACAATAAACACTAAATGATATCATTATGCTACTTGTGTAATGATATTGCAACTAAATCACCTCATAATCATCAATAATCCTGGTATGTTCATGTTTGGGTTAGTTTGACCACCTACTTGAACAATGATGCGAAATTATATCATGGATTACTATAAAAACATAATTAATAGTATAATATGATATAAATATTGTTATAATTATTTTTTGGTTCTAAAAATGAGACATCAATATTTAACTTGTAAATTAAAAAAACACCCTTTGTAGGTTGAAAATCACTGATAAATGTTCATTGTCGATTTCATATTCTAGGATAAAGAATAAATTAATCATGAAAGGAAATTTAAAATTCATAAATAATTATAATTCATCCATTATAATAACTTTAATTAACTTTGAATAATGAAATTTAGGATAATAATGAAGAACAAATTAACCATTACAAAACTAGTTCAAAACAATCAAGATTACCCACGCCCGACATCGAAAATAGGTAATAAATAAATAATATAAAAGTAGAAAATAATTAAAAATTAAGTTTATAAAAGGTTATTTATATTAAAAAGGTTCTTAAATTGGTGATTAAGATATTTAGTTTTTTTATATAGGTTCTCAGAGTGAATTCGACTATGCATGGAAAAAAGGTAAGGGGTTCTTTGTTTCAAATTTAATATCTTGAGGCTAAATATAACAGAAATAATTTTCCTAGTTCTATTTTTAGAAAATTATTGGAAAAATAATGAGACCATGCACTGAGACGGTGTGTGATTCCGTGGCCCGGAGTACCTGGAATGATCCGTCAAAAAATTTTAAGTTTTAAATAGCGCACATGAGATTTTTTCCTAAAAAAATGGAATAACTCTTAAACAGGTGCCCAAATCAGAAATACGAGGGAATCATTGTGTTAATAGTAGTGGGTTTAATCTAGGAGTGACTTAAGTTTAGTCGGCATGAGTCTTCAGTGAGAAAATTCCCAAATGGCGTAACTGTAAATAAAATAATTAAATAAGATTATTTTATTTTTAAATTCCTTATAAATCATGAGCGGTGACTCAAATTGAAAATAAAATACCACTATTAAGCTCGTGAGGGCATGCTTTCCTTAGGTGAAGCCTAACATCGGCCGATGCGAGCTGGCTGTGAAAGTTGGTTTTTGGGATGTAACCGTAAATAAAATAATTGAAATAGAAATTATTTTCTTTTAAAATCTTCATAACTCACAAAAGGTAACTCAGATTAAAAATTCAAGAACAACATTGAGTTTGTAATGATATGTTCTCCTTAAACAGGACTTAACCTTGACTAGCATTGGTTGAGGGTAAAAGTTAATTTTTGGACTTTTTAAAGGAGAATAAAATAAACTAATAGAAGTTTATTTTATTTCCTTTTAACATTTCACAATATGGTGATGTAGCAACACAGCGATGAAGAAACTCATTCTCCCATCATAAATAAAGTATCATGGTGACACTATTTCGAAGTAAAATAGTAGCACTGAAATGCGTTAACACATTAACGCATTTATTCCATTAATCAAGGACAAGGTCTTCCATTAGAATTCATAACGTTGGAGAATTATATAGAAACTCAGGAGTTTTCCTAAGGAAAGGGGGAGGAGGCTCTCTCATCGAAAATGGTAGATCAGAGGTTGGGGTTCAATCATGTGGCAAAAAATCGATGAACAGTGGTCGAACAAGGATCGACATGGCGACACTAATTCCATATACGTCTGCAAGCGATCCAACTTGAGGTAGGGGTTTGTTCTTGATAAAATCGTTTCCCTATTCTTTATTTCTAAACAATGAATACAGATCGAACCACTAATAAGTTGATCTACGGGTCGTTTATTCTTACGGGGTGGATTTATTTATCTCGGGCTCGAAGGGATAGAAACATAGTTTTAATCATCTCCCCTTTTATTGTAATGCAGAGGAATCAGGTAGACACGAAGAAGGTTGGATCCTTCCATTGTGGGTGATTTTATGTTCTTTGTGACCAAATGGTCGGATCGACGACAAGGATACTTTGAACCTGTAGTAGGGACAATAATGACCCGAGGACCCCGAAATCACTCGCGGATCAGAAAACGGAACACCAGAGTAGACCCGGTGGCACGTGAAAGGCACCACTATTGCGCTAGCGATGGAATGCGGTAGTGGCCAATGCGAGAGGTGGTGCGAGTCAACAGCGCACTGCGGTGGCAGACAAAGCCCACGATAGAGGGCTGCAACTCGTTAGCTACGACAGTGCTGGAAGGCGCCGTGGTGGCAGTGCACCACAGCGGCGAGGTGGCCCGCGACACCCCACCACGAGCAGTGGATCAGGCCCTCGACAACATCCAATGGTGGCATACATGGACGTAGTGGTTGCACCATGTCACGTGACTGGAGGGTCACGGTCTAACTGAACCACGGTGGCGGTGGACCCCACAACTCCCAGGGTCATCGGAAGATGCGGCTCGCCTGCCACCTCTTGACCGAAGTAGGCCAGCCTAGCAGGCAAGACCCACGGCCCAACTGGTTCAGGATGGACCTTGCAGACCAGATCAGGTTGGTCTGATCGGGTCGAACCGAACCCTGACCTGATCTACCCCTTTTTAGTAAAACAGTCATAACCTGAAAACCATACGTCCAATAGACAAGATGTTTGCGGCGTTGTGACCCTCATGATGAAATGTTCCTTTTGACATACTCCAAGTGAGTATCCATAGAGGTTGAGTCATGACCAATGGCTTGAGGAGTAGATTCTTCCGGAATCAACCGTGCAACGAGTATAAATCCTAGGGCTGGATGTGATGAGAAGGAAGTGACGAGAGGACCTCAGTGGCCCAGTAGATGAGTGGATCTTAATGGCCCGGTAGACGATCATTAGCCGAACAGAACCTAGTGGAAGGAAAGATGAGAAAAATCTGAGAAGACCTTAGTGGCCCAATAGATGAACAGTAGCCGACCAGACCTCATTGGCCCAACAGATGAGCGGTAGCCGAGCAGACCTTAGTAGCCCGGTTGCTAAGTGGACCTCAATGTCTTGGAAGATGATCATACCTTATTGACTCATCGGGGATGAGCTCCTAAACAGTATAAGATGTTCAACATTACGATTAAAGTAGTGCACTTCAGGTAGTTTTTAGTGTGTTCTCTTTGGACGAGTCCCAAAGAAGCGAGACCTCTTTGCATAGGTCTCTAATGACTTGATGGCTCAAGGATCTAGTCCTCTTGGGATGAGAATTCCTTAAGTAGAATCCTATGACGAAGGATTTTCTTTGACATCGAGACTTATTATCTCAGTAAGACTAGATGTCTCAAAGAAACTTTTTGACGTATCGAGACCAGATGTTCAATCAGATAATTTTGGTAGACTTACTCTATCTGGTTACTACCAGATAGCTCGAGGAGTGGGATCTCTCAGAATCGAGTGTGCTACGTACAGAACCATATGGCTAGTAGTGGATGAGAATTTTTATCTTGGAATCATTTACGATTATACCTAGATGTTCTTGTCATATGTGTTTATGACATATACATATGATGATTTGACCGTACCTTCTTGAAGGTGTTTTCCTTTGTGGTATTTCACTTTGTGGTTTTCAGTGTCCCCTACTAAGTATTGTTTTACTCACCCCTCCATAGGCTTTCCCACACATGTTGTGTCTTGTGCAGACGATTGACGCTTTGGTGGAGTCTTAGATAGAGTAGGACCAGGCAGTGCCTTGTGAGATCAAATGAGCCGAGGTGTTTCCAGCAGCTTCCTACAACAGCTTCAATACCCTTGTTTGTGGCTTAGGATTTGCAGTTGTCTTTCTTTTAGTGGGATTGTATTCTAGCCCAATTGTACTTTACAACTTTAATTTCTATCATAGTCTATTTTCGGGCTGTAGTAATATTCATACATTTTTGTTACATATTTTTGGTCGGAGTGGATATTCAAGAGGGGGGTGAATTGAGTTCCAATTAAAATTTCTATTTGAAATCCTTAACCAAAATCCCCCAATTTAAAATACTAATTGAATTGTAGTGAATTTGATCTAAAGAAAACTTTCAGTTAGGTTCTCAAGGGATTGATTAATTCCCAGTTAATATAATCAGAAGATCAGATTAGCTTTTGAAACTAAACTAATGATTTAAAAATAATGCAAACACTTTCTAATTCAATTATCAGAGTAACTTTGAAAAAAAGTTTAAATTTTAAAGCACTTAGCAGTGGAATAAAAAGGTTTTAGATACAACTAAACAAAGCACAACAGATATAACCAGGAGGTTTAGTCCCAAGCTGAGACTTAGTCCTCTCAACAATTTATATAAATTTGATCCACACCCTGGATCGGGGTTCACAATAGTTTACAACAGTCCAGGTCAAAGACCTCTACCACAGTTCTACATGGGAAACAAAAACAACAACAAATACAGCTGTCTAGGTCACACACGACCTCTACCACTATCCATAGTGGGAAATAAAATATTTAAGGAGTTTGAATGAGGATTTACAGATCCTCCAGTTAATGTTCAGGAGACAGTGTGTGTTTTAATTAAAACTGATGACACACACTGCTCATAATGTAAACAATAAATCACTAAGAAAGATATAGAGTTTAGAATGGCTCTAATGATTGCAGTGTAGCTCTGGACTCCTTCAGATTGATCAGAAATGGTTCTGAGTCCTCTTCTATTTTTTTTTCTAGAAAATAGAGTGTCGTATGCTTGACATCCAGGTTCAGATATAGTGAAAATGTAGTCGATGAATCTCTTCAAAGTCCTAATGAATGTACAGAGCTATTCTTGAGTGAGCGTTAGTGTGTATGAGCTTCTTGTGTCTTCTTGGTCGTGCATGTATATCTATATGATCTCTTCTTGTGTATGTCACTTGTAGATCACTTCTGTATTTCACTTGTGTTTTATGCAGCAACAGAGACTTCTTGTATTTATGGAACGATCTCCGAAAAAAGAAATGATTTCTTTTTGCATGTACGAGGTACGATTCCCTGACATCCAACAACCTTCATTAAATAAATAAAAGAGCATTAAAATATACCTAATATGACCGTTGGTTATATTAAATAAAGATAAAGAAATTAAGGCAGCGTCAGATTCTATGGAACGGTAGCTTTGGATATCGGTAGCCTTGTGTCACGATAGGTCTTTGTATCGGTAACCTCTTGTATCGGTAACATATTGTGTAACGGTAGCCTTTCTATCGGTAGACTTCATGTCTGTCGGTAGACTTAATCGGTAGCGGTAGACTTAATGTACCGGTGACCTTTCGTGTAACAGTAGCCTTCATGTACGAGTAGCTTCCTTGGTGTATCGGTAGACTTCCTTCGGTAACTTTTCTGTAACGGTAGGCTTACATAATGGTGACTTGTCTGTATCGGTAAGCTTGAATAACGATGACTTGTCTGTATCAGTGACCTTCACGTAACGGTAGACTTGTTGTACCGGTGGACTTGATGTATCGGTGACCTTATACATAACGGTGGACTTTACAAATCGGTAGCTTTGTTCTATAACGGTGACCACTTGTCTGTTTAAGCATTTTATTGGCAGAATGGGTTAGGTTAGAATATATATCCATCCAGTAACCGAATTCTCTGAAGATAATTTAAATATTATAATATATGAATATGTGCATGGTGTACAGAAATACTAAAATAAGTAATTAATCATTAATCAATATAGGGATTATCAAACTATAATTGAGCATAATTAGGATTATCAAAATAAGAGTTCAACTAATTCTCCTAGAGGGTTCAATAATCTACCCCTTTTTGATAATCACAACTTATTCCAAAGTATTAAGAAAAATAAAATGGTTTTAGAGGAAAAAGTTTCTAAAAAAAACTTTAAAACAAAGTTCTCATTTTTCTCCCCCTTTCAATTGCACTCACAGGTCTCATTAGTTTCATTTTCTCCCCCTTTGCGATTAACAAAAAGAAGGGTAGAATCAGAGAAATGTGGAGACTAAAAGAGAACAGATTACAAAGAAACATAAACATAGTAAAGTGGAGAATGTAAGAGTAAATTTCCATTAAATCACAAAAGGTACAAACTGATAAAGTCAGTATTACAAAAATACAATTGAATCCTATCAAAAACATCCAGAATCACTCAATCGTCCTCTTGAACAGAAGTCTTTCCCTTAGGATCAGAAGAGGGTGCAGGTTCAGATTGAGTAGATGGCTTGGGAATAGCTGAAAGAACAACTGGAGGGTTAGCCACTGTAACTGTACCAGATCTGAAATTTGTGCTCCTCTATGGGATCATAGGTGTCAAGCTTCGAATAGCCTGAACTAGAGTCAACTGAGGTGTACTCCCAGAGGCAGATACAGGAAGAGCAGGAGGTAAAATCACAGGTCTGGAATCCACATGCAAGAAGGGTATCAACAGGTTCCTGAAATCCATAATAATACTACCTCCTCTCTCCATTTCTGACACAAAATCATCTCGATTTTCAATGAATTTATCCAAGGCAGGAGTAAGCTCCCTGAGCTTACTAACCTGTTCTCTGAAAGCTTGAGTCACTAGAGGCAAATTCATATTCTCCATCAAAAGATTGAAATGTTTGGTCATTTGATGCTTGGTATAGACCTTCTCAAAGTAAGCATCCACCTTATTCTTAATGGCCTCTTGAGAAGCATTAGCTTCCCGTAGGTGATCACGAACAAAACTACTAACTTTCCTAGTGGTAGTAAGGATCTGAGTATCCGAGGTGCCACTAGTAATGGACTTAGCCAACTCTTCCTGGATTAAAGTTCTGATCTGGTCAAAGTTCACAGTGGAGCTGGATGAGGGAAGGGGTTTTACAGAGAAATCTACTGTCTCTTTGAAAGACTGTGTCAAATTACTGACCACCTTCTGAACAAGTGCATCTTGACTGTTCAAATGTTCTTTGACTGATGTCTTAAAATCCTCAAATACTTCCACAAACTGCTTGACTACTTCTTTGATATATCTGATATCAGTATTCACTTGGGTTTGAGAACTGTTCATGGCAGTCAATAAAGCAATCGATTGTCTTAGAGCAACCATAGATCCTGTCCAAATTTCAATTTGAGTATGGCATACTTTAACTTCATCCATCATTTCCTTCATTGGACTAGAAACAACACATCCCAGAGATAGCTCTAGGGATTGCTCCACACTACTCATTTCATCAACCATTCCTTTCTTCAAATCTCCCACTGATTCTCTTAGTGCTTCTTTCATTTCAACCTTTAAGGACTCAAGGTCCTCCTTGGTTGCCAAATTTTCAGGCACAACAGGTAGGACAATTGAATCCCTTTGAGGCTGGTCTTCCTCATCAGAATCTCCATAATTGATTCCAAGTACCATATATCCTAGATCTGATGACCAAACTTCGATGTCATACAACACAGAAACTGAACCAAGATGCTCCCCCTCACTTAGAGCATTCTCCTGAGGAATCTCCTCTAACTGTTCTTCTTGAGGTAACTCTACAGACTCCTCTGCAACTTCAGCAGATGCAACAACATTTTCTATGATAGTTCAATAGTAGGGTCAGTACTATCCTTTTTCGAGTCATCAATGACTCTCTCATCAATGGTAGTAGATGCCACTTCTGCTTCCTGATCAGGCACAATCTTGTCTGTATTATCAATCAGAGGGCTCAAAATGAGCTCTTCTTCTTCATTTTCCTCATCATCTACTTCAGCAGCATCCTCCTTTTTTCCATTAACAAAATGATCAGATTCAGTTGCCTCATCCTCTTCAGAGGTGTCCTTGACAACATAATGATATGCTTCTTCTTCTTCTTCTATGGTCTCAGTATCACTGTCCTTCACAATAGTTTCTCTTCTTGGTAGTTCTTTTGGAGGGCTAGCTACTCCATAGGAAATATTTTGATGCACAAGACTAGGAGGTAAATCTGGGTCTACTCCTTCCTCAACTGACGACTCTTCCTCCTCAGTTTCATCCTCATTATCACTATAGACCGGTTCTGGCTCATCTGGTCCAAGAATAGGATCCCTCACATCCTTTGTTCTAGAAGGATGGTCCATAGGAGTGTACTTGTCATAGACTTTACCTTCATCATTAACCCATGATTTCTTCCAAGGTTTCCAACTAACTTTCATATACTTACAAACATTCCTAGTGATGCAAAAATTATCCTTAACCACAACAGTTTCATCTTGAGGTCTAGCTACCTCCTTTGCCTTTAACAGAATAGAAATAAACTTAGAAAAGAATAGTGCATTGGACTTAGACTTTGGTCTAGTCATATCCTCAATCTGAATCATTAGCAATCTGCAAAAATTCACATTTACTCCATGCTTTAACAGATACAACAAATAAATCTCCTGAAATCTGAGGGTAGCAAAATCTCCTCTCCTTAGAATAATCACATGCTGAATGAACTTAAAAAGTAGTTTATCCTCCCCTATCATCTCTACAACAATGATCTTTCTAGGAGTTCCATTTTCTATCAATTCTAACAAGGCATCCTCATATTTGGAAAAGTCACTAGCAGTAGGTATGGATTTTGAATAAAATCCATAATCACCTCTATGAGGAACTCTAAGGTTCTCAGCCCATTCAACAGATGAAAATGAAAACTTTTGACCATTCACAAAGGAAATCATCCTATTATCCTCTTCTGAAGTCTCAAAACAGACAAACTCATAGAACTCCTTTACCAGTACTGGATAATACGGTCCATTATTGTTCATGAAGCATTCGATCCATCCTTGCTTGTGTAAAATCTTCAGAATCAAGGACTTACTTTCCAACAGCCATTCCACACATAACTCCTTTTCCACTACAATTTCTCGCTTTGATAAATGCGGATTCACAGGATTCCTTCGAGCAACACCTCTACTGCTTCCACTAGAACCAGCATTGGTTACTTTCTTCTTCTTAGCTTGCGACACATCACTCCCTTCATCCTCTGAGGGTCGCTTCACACGGGCCATTTCAGATTCTGAGGCTTAGGGTTTTGCGAGCTTGAGAGGTTTAGGTAGGAGGGATTCGAAAAGACGGGTTCACGGTGATTGAGTGATGTCTAGAGTCGGGTTTAATATCATTTAGGATTCACATATAAAATAAATCTCATATTAAAAACGGTTCGAAGTCTCGGCCTTAATACAAAAATTTTAAAACAGCGCGAGAGATGTACCAGTGAGGTGTCCTTAAACGGTGAGGTCTATCCTAACGGTGAGGTTTATCTAACGGTGAGGTTTATCTAACAGTGAGGTTTATCTAACAGTGAGGTTTATCTAATGGTGAGGTTTATCTAACGGTGAGGTTTATCTAACGGTGAGGTTTATCTAACGGTGAGGTTTAACTTAACAGTTTTAAGAGTAAGTTATCATTCCTAATTCGTGTCTAATGAAACTTAATCTTTCTGAACTTAATGTCTTAGTGAAAATATCATCTAATTGGAGTTTAGTGCCTATAAATTCAAGAGTTGTATCACCTCTTTGATAATGATCTCTTAGAAAGTGGTGTCTAACATCAATGTGTTTGGTTCTAGAGTGAGACACAGGGTTCTTTGAGATATTTATCACACTAGTGTTATCACAGTTAATTGAAACATGTTTAAAATCAAATCCATAGTCCAATAAAGTGTGTTTCATCCACAGAATCTGTGCACAACAACTACCAGCAGCTATATAATCTGCTTCAGCAGTAGATAATGCAACCGAGTTCTATTTCTTACTACACCATGATACTGGGGACTTTCCAAGTAAATGACATGTTCCAGATGTGCTCTTTCTGTCTAACTTGCATCCAGAAAAGTCATCATATGAATAACTTATTAAATCAAATGATTTTCCTTTTGGGTAAAACAGTCCCAAATTAGCAGTATATTTAAGATATTTGAAAATCCTTTTAACAGCAAGTAAGTGTGACTCTTTAGGATTAGCTTGAAATCTAGAACACATACATACACTAAACATAATATTAGGTTGACTAACAGTGAGATAAAGTAAACTCCCAATCATACCTCTATAATTAGTTTGATATACTGGTTTCCTAGTTTCATCAATATCTAATTTACAGGTGGTACTCATAGGTGTATAACTCCCCTTAATACTATCCAAACCAAAAGGTTTTAATAAATCCTTAGTATATTTACTTTGATTTAAAATAATACCATCTTCAGTTTGAAATATTTGAAATCCAAGAAAGTACTTAAGCTCTCCCATTAAGCTCATTTCAAACTCATTTTGCATAACCTTTGAAAATTCAGTACATAGAGAATTTTTAGAAGATCCAAAAATAATATCATCAACATATATCTGTAATATTAAAACATCTTTTCAAATTATTTTTATAAAAAGAGTGGGATCAAAAATTCCTTTTGTAAATCCTTTTGAAATAAGAAAATTTGTAATTCTTTCATACCAAGCTCTTGGAGCTTGTTTTAAACCATATAAAGCTTTAGAAAGTTTAAAAACATGATTTTGAAAGTGAGGATTTGAGAAACCAGGTGGTTGTTCTACAAAAACATCTTCAAAAATAAAACCATTTAGAAAAGCACTTTTCACATCCATTTGATATAACTTGAAATTCAGATGTGATGCAAAGGAAATTAAGATCCTAATTTCCTCTAATCTAGCTACAGGTGAAAAGGTTTCCTCATAGCAAATTATTTCTTCTTGATTGTAACCTTGTGCAACTAGTCTAGCTTTGTTTCTAATGATGTTTCCAGATTCATAAACTTTGTTTCTAAACACCCACTTTGTGACTATGGTTAAAGTGTCTTTAGGTATTTCTACTAATTCTCAGACTTTATTTCTTTCAAATTGATTTAGTTCTTCTTGCATATCCATTACCCAAAATTCATCATTGATAGCATCATTGATATTTTTAGGTTCTAACTGTGAAAGAAAAGCTTGATGTTCAACCTGATTTATTAGAGAATCTCTAGTATGTGTTCCTCTATCTACATTACCTACAATAGCATCTAAAGGATGGTTCTTTAGAGTCCTAGTTGGTCTCGAAAAGGCAGGGCTAGAGATTTCAGGTTCATCAACAGGTTGGGAATCAACAAAAGTAAGTTCTAGAAAATTTCCAGAACTGGATGTTTTAACTACAGGTCCACTATCTTTATCATTAAGGTTCAAAACAGAGAGATCATCTTCAATATTTTCAAGATAGGTCTTAGGTTCATGTGGATCAGTTTCATCAAATTTTATGTGAACAGATTCCTCCACACATTTGGTTCTCTTATTGAAAACTCTATAGGCTTTACTAGAAATAGAGTAACCTAGGAAAATTCCTTCATCACTCTTGGATGAAAACTTGTCAAGATTATCTTTGGTATTAAGAATAAAGACTTTGCAACCAAAAACTCTGAAGTAGTTAACCTTAGGTTTCTTATGGTTCCACAACTCATAAGGGGTCTTCTTAAGAACAAGTCTGATCAAGAATCTATTGATAATATAACAAGCTGTATTGATAGCTTCAGCCCAAAAATAAACAGGTAGGTCAAACTCATTGAGAATGGTTCTGGAAATTTCCTGGAGGGTTCTATTCCTCCTTTCTACTACACCATTTTGCTGAGGTGTCCTAGGGGAAGAGAAATTGTGACTATAACCATTGTGTGAGCAGTAGGATTCAAACTCATGATTTTCAAACTCATGACCATGATCACTTCTCAATGTTTTAATCTTAAGTCCACTAAGGTTCTCTAAAGACTTGGAATATTTAACAAAGTAAGAACAAGCTTCACTTTTGTGAGCTAGAAAATATACCCAAGTATACCTAGAATAGTCATCTACTAGAACATAGACATAGTGCTTCCCATTTAAACTAGAAACTCTAGAAGGTCAAAACAAATCCATGTGAACCAACTCAAGAGGTTGAGAAGTTGACACTTATTTCTTTGATTTAAAAGAAACTTTATGTTGCTTTCCCTTTTGACAGGGATTACAAACTTTATCTACTGGGAATTCAAGTTTTGGTAGGTCTCTAACTAAGTTCTTCCCAGTAAATTTTCTAAGTGAATGTACATTGCAGTGTCCTAATCTTCTGTGCCAAAGCCAAGAATCTTTATGAAAATCATTTAAACAAGTAATATTTTTCATAGATAAAGAATTTAAATCAACATCATAGAAATTTTCATTTCGCAAGGCAGAAGATACTAAAGCATTTTTAGAATTAAAAACATTGCAAGAATCATTTTCAAATTTAACATTAAAACCATCATCACATAACTAAGAAATACTTAGTAAATTATACTTAAGTCCATCAACAAATAGAACTTTAGAAATTAATTCTGAGTCAGTGTTACCAATCTGGCATAAGCCGATGATTTTCCCTTTAGAATTATCACCAAAAGTGACAAAACCTCCATCAACTCTGACTAAGATTTTAAAGCATGAGAAGTATCCTGACATATGTCTTGAACATCCACTATAAAAGTACCAAGTCTTTCTACAGGATCTCTTTAAGCAGGTTCTCTACAAAAAAAATTTAGATAGGAAATGATTTTGGTACCCAGATTTTCTTTGGTCCAGACAGATTAGCCAATAAAACTTTAGGTACCCAAATTTGTCTTATGGGTCTCATAAGATTTGCAGAATCAATAGATTTAGACAGATAAAACTTATTAGATCTATAACTATGAATATAACTAGTTGAATCATATGAACTTCCAGAACTAGAACTATCTACATTCTGTCCAGATTTAGGAATAAATCTAGTTTTGGTAATTTTTCTTTGTCCAGGTTGGTATCCTATACCAGTAGTATATATAGGTGCAATCTTCTTACCTAGAATTTGAGTAAGAGTATCTTTTCCATTTGTTAAATTTTATAAATCCTTCCTAAGTTGATCATTTTACAATTTCAGTTCAGTGTTTTCTTTAAGCAACTGAGCATTCTTTTCCATTTCTATGTCAAGATCAGATTTATGTTTAACAGTTAAAGCATACTGTTTCTTTAAACCTTTGTATTTGTCTTTCAGATCATTACAGGTTTCTTCCAACATATCACAGTATTGAAACAGTTCAGATTTTGACATATTTTCAGAATCAAAATCATCTCCAGAATAATATGAATTTAAAGCAGGAGTTTCAGATGTTACCTTAGAAGTGTTTGTCATAAAACACCTGTTTTCCTTATTTCTATTTTTGGTCTCAGAAGCTTCAAATTCACTGGAGATATCCTCAGAATCACTCCATGTGGCCTTCATGGATTTCTTATACTTATTATCCTTATACTCATATTTCTTCTTGTATTTTAGCTTTGGACAGTCTGCTTTTATATATCCTTTTCTTTTGCATTCATAGCAGGCAACTTCATCAGATTTGTCAGATTTCTTCCAGTCCTTTTTCTAGTGTCCCTTGTTGTCATACTTACCTTTTTAATTTGATTTTCTGAAAAACTTCTTCTTCTTATAAAACTTCTTAAATCTTCTGACTATGTGAGCCATTTCTACATCACTGTCAGATGCACTTTCACTTTCTTTACAGCTTGAGCTATCACTTACAGCTTGAAGTTTCTCCTTATCCTTATTCCTTGAAGTAGATGTCTTGAAGGCAACTGACTTCCTTTTTGGTTCATCTTCTTCTTCTTTGTTTACCTTAAGTTCTTCTTCATACATCATCAACTTACCAATAAGTTCCTTGACTGGAAGTTCACCAATATCACAAGATTCTATGATTGAAATAGAAGTGCCCCTCCATCTTTCAGGTAGGAATCTCAAAATTCTCATGATATGCTCCTTTAATGGCACATCCTTTCCCAGTGGGATCATTGTATTGGAAATTTCGTTAAACATGAGATACATATCAGAAATGGGTTCATCAGGCTTCATCCTAAAATTATCATATTTAATAGTATAGGTGTTCAATCTCATTTCCTTAATGTTAGTTGTTCCTTCATGAGAAACACTTAAAGTATCCCAAATTTCATATGCAGTCTTACAAGAAGATATTCTATTAAATTCCTCATCTCCTAAAGCACAATACAGAGCATTCATAGCTTTTCAATAATTATTGTAAACTGTCTTAGTAGCTTCATTCCAAGTAGATCTAACAGTAGTGGGAATTTTATATTCTGATTCTATGGCAGTCCAAATATCAAAACCCATGCTTTCTAAATGAATTTTCATCTTAATCTTCCACTGAGCATAGTTTTTTTCCATTGAAAAATGGTGGTATATTAGTAGCAACACCTTCAAGTCTGTTATCCATGATAACTAGGTTAAAAAAAAAAATTTAAAGAGATAAAAATTTAGAAATAACAGAAATTTTAAGAACTTTAAAATACAACTAAAATCACAGTTGAAAAACAGAGTACTTCAGAAAATATTTTAATCCTCTGATACCAAATGTTGGTCAGAGTGGATACTCAAGAGGGGGGTGAATTGAGTTCTAATTAAAATTTCTGTTTGAAATCCCTTACCAAAATCCCCCAATTTAAAATACTAATTGAATTGTAGTGAATTTGAACTAAAGAAAACTTTCAGTTAGGTTCTCAAGGGATTGATTAATTCCCAGTTAATCTAATCAGAAGATTAGATTAGATTTTGAAACTAACCTAATGATTTATAAATAATGCAAACACTTGCTAATTCAATTATCAGAGTAACTTTGAAAAACGGTTTAAATTTTAAAGCACTTAGCAGTGGAATAAAAAGGTTTTAGATACAACTAAACAAATCACAGTAGATATAACCAAGAGGTTCAGTCCCAAGCCGAGACTTAGTCTTCTCAAAAATTTATATAAATTTGATCCACACCCTAGATCGGGGTTCACAATAGTTTACAACTATCCAGGTCAAATACCTCTACTAAAGTTCTACGTGGGAAGCAAAAACAACAGCAAATACAGCTGTCCAGGTCATACATGACCTCTACAACTACCCATAGTGGGAAATAGAAGATGTAAAGAGTTTGAATGAGGATTTAAAGATCCTATAGTTAATGTTCAGGAGACAGTGTGTGTTTAAATTAAAACGGATGACACACACTACTCGTAATGTAAACAATAAATCACTGAGCAAGATATAGAGTTTAGAATGGCTCTGATGATTGCAGTGTAGCTCTGGACTCCTTCAGATTGATCAGAAATGGTTCTGAGTCCTCTTCTGGTTTTTTTCCCTAGAAAACAGAGTGTCATCTGCTTGGCATCCAGGTTTAGAGATAGTGGAAATGTAGTCGATGAAGTTATTCAAAGTCCTCATGAATGTACAGAGCTCTTCTTGAGTGAGCATGAGTGTGTATGAGCTTCTTGTGTTTTCTTGGTCGTGCATGTATATCTGTATGAGATCTTCTTGTTTATGTCACTTGTATATCACTTATGTATTTCACTTGTGTTTTATGCAGCAACAGGGACTTCTTGTATTTATGGCATGAGCTCTGGAAAATGAAATGATTTCTTTTTGCATGTACGAGGTACGATTCTCTAACATCTAACATCCTTCATTAAATAAATAACAAAGCATTAAAATATACCTAATATGACCGTTGGTTAGATTAAATAAAGATAAAGAAATTAAGGCAGTGTCGGATTCTCTGGAATGGTAGCTTTGGATATCGGTAGGCTTGTGTCACGGTAGGTCTTTTTATCGGTATCCTCTTGTATCGGTAACCTCTTGTGTAACGATAGCCTTTATATCGGTAGACTTCATGTCTGTCGTTAGACTTGATCGGTAGCAGTAGACTTAATGTACCGGTGACCTTTCGTGTAACGGTAGCCTTCATGTACGGGTATCTTCCTTGATGTATCGGTAGACTTCCTCGGTAACTTGTCTGTAATGGTAGGCTTGCATAACGGTGACTTGTCTGTATCGGTAAGCTTGAATAATGGTGACTTGTCTATATTGGTGACCTTCACGTAATGGTATACTTGTTGTACTAGTGTACTTGATGTATCAGTGACCTTATACATAACGGTGGACTTTACAAATCAGTAGCTTTGTTTTGTAACGGTGACCACTTGTCTGTTTAAGAATTCTATTGGAAGAATGGGTTAAGTTAGAATATATATCCATCCAGTAACCAAATTCTCTGAAGATAATTTAAATATTATAATATATGAATATGTGCATGGTGTACAGAAATACTGAAATAAGTAATTAATCATTAATCAATATAGGGATTATCAAACTATAATTGAGCATAATTGGGATTATCAAAATATGAGTTCAACTAATTCTCCCAGAGGGTTCAACACATATTGTTTTCACTCTCCATACCTGTGTATTTTTAGTTGGGTGTGTGTGTGTCCAGTTTCTTAGAAAAATGCCTCCCATTTGTGGGATATGCCTACTCGGTGCTAGTCACCAACCCCTGGCCTATCGGAGGTGGGATTGAGGTAGTCATGGAATGGGCCCTAGGGGACGGGTCGTGATAGAGTGGTATCATAGGAGGTTAGTTCTACCTTAAGAAACCAGAGTCCATGAGTTTGGTTTGGGGAAATACTGTTAAGTGTTTCGGGTTTGGATTTCAGGCCAAGGAATCCAGTGTTGGTGTGGCAGTTGACATATCCATATAATAAGACCCTGAATTATGCTTTTTGACTCGGTACATGAAAACACTAGTTGTAGGAAAAAACGATGGTGCATGCATCATATAAGAATGGGTTGAGTTTTCCATGTCTTTCTTGAGTCAGCTCACCAGGTATACTCTATTGATCATGGTACATGTTGTTTTATTTCAAGGTGCTTCCACGTAGACAACTATTTAAGATTCCACCATGCAATCACAAGGATGATCTGTGGGGTGACCAGATGGGTATTGGGGTTGGTACTAGAGATAGCACCACCGGGTGGTGTGCCAGCTATACCACCACCTGTAGAGTAGCACATGGTACTCGTAGTACCATTAGATGAGTTGCGCGGCCTGATCACACTTCATGAGTTTCAGTGATAGAGATACCTCAGGTTTTGAGGAGATCTCGACTCACAGGCGGATAAGGACTGGATTTAGGTGGTGACTGAGTTTTCCATATAGTCAGGGAACCATTAGATTAGATGGCGCTTCTAGTAGTGAGCCTTCTACATGGATCAACAGGGCTATGATAGGGTTTATATTACACAATCTTACGATGAGGTGACTTTTCCTTGGATAGAGCTTGAGAAACATTCTCAGAAAATGAGCTCTTTCCATAAAAGCTAAGGGATATTCATGCCCAAGAGATTTTATAGATTCGACAGGATGACATGTCGGTAGATGATTATTCATCGAGGCATACCAACATTTGTAAGTACTCGATGAATACAATATGCCCAATGCTTCAGGGATTAGACCTATGAGTGAGATGGGTTTAGGGAAATATGAGCCAGTACTATTCCTCTAGGAATTACTATTTATTCTAGGGTGATGGAGAGGATATTTGTGGTTGAAATTCCATTGGATAAGCAGATACAACTATTGGATGTCAGTAGTGGGAAAGTAGGAATCCAACGTTAGTCTCAGAGACTTTTACATGTGAGACATTCCAAGAAGAGGTCCCAAGACATGGGATCTATAGCTCAAGGATCATAAGGTGAGTCCAATCAGCTCTGAAGGTGGTAATTATTTTCAAAAAATGGAAGGGGACATCTCACTAGATATTTTCCAGCCCTTTGTGCTGACAGTGAAACAATAGATGACCCACTCAAGTAGAGATAGTGACAGGAACAATTTAATCTGCAGGGCGAATGACATGGCAGAGGAGCTGAGAGAGCACCAGGAGGTGGTATACATTTCAACATGTTACAACCACCAGCCCAATGTAGTCCACACTAGGGTTAAGGAGCTGGAGGATAGGGTAAGGGGGTAGCTGCATGCAACCAATGATTATGACCTAAGGGCTCCAGGAATGATTCTAGGTACAAGATGTGTCTACTCTTAGATACCATATTAACAGACATAGGTGGTAATAATTCCTTCTTGTCAGAAATCTTGTTCAATACCTAGAGTTTCTGGTTAAACCATTGAAACGACCCTTACATCTAGTGATACCTATGGGAGGAGACTCGATAATCACACTTATGATGACAGTGTGATCTAAACCTTGGGGCAAGAGTTTCGGTTGGAACCTCTTAGGGGAAGCATCAAGTACTTATGACATTAGTTTGGGTATGGGATGGTCATCCATAGTTCATGCTTAGATTGATTGTTTTAGAAAAAAGGATGTGGTATGTCTGCAATGTTGGATTGTGGTTTTCCTTTGTTGGAAAAAATGGAAACCCAAGCAGCATGAGATAAACTCATGTATAGAAGGGTGCAACTGATCATACTTGAGTCGGCCATCCTTACCCATCTGGCAGTGGATGTTTTTACTATTTAGTTCCCAGTATCATTGGAAGAGTACGGGGATGTCTTTCCGGAAGATGTTTCTAGGATTTCCTCACCACAGGGAGATGCAATTCTACATCATTCTACACCCCAATATGGCACTGATATCAGCATCAG
Source organism: Viscum album (assembly GCA_963277665.1). NCBI lineage: Eukaryota > Viridiplantae > Streptophyta > Magnoliopsida > Santalales > Viscaceae > Viscum > Viscum album. Next base: position 1,444,864,351 of record OY728161.1, read on the forward strand.
TATATCAGATGTCTTTTATAGAGCTTCACAAGATGAGAGTGTAGGTGGGGGAATTTTAGAGGAAGGGATTAGTAATACCAAGTGTTTAAGGTTATGTGTGGATTACTGGAAATTTAACCAATTAGTTGTGGAGAATGAGTATCCACTACCAAAGGGACGATGAACACATTGATCAGTTGAAATGGGAGGCCTTTCATGTGGATGGAAAGGTGCCTGTAGTATTTTCAGCAATTGAGATAGAGTTTGATGAGTGCCACAATATTGAGTTGGCAGTGGTAGTCTTCTCATTGAGATTTGAAAACACTAAATCCATGGGAGAACAATTTACTGTCTACTCTAACCACAATAGCCTCAATTATATATTCTCTCTGAAGGATTTGAACTTGAGACAAAGGCGATGGTTGGAGTTCCTCTAGGACTATGACTTTGAATTAATCTATACTTCTGGTAAGGGGAACATGGTAGCAAATTCTCTCAGTAGGAGATCTAGTTTATAGTTACTGAATGAGGAAACCAAGCAGTTGGACTCGTTACAATTATCCTTCATGGATGGGGATAAAGCAGCTTATCTCTGGTCATTGGTTGTTACCTATCCACTCTTAAATGAGTCAGGGAGGCAAAACTCAGTAAAATCGACTGTGAGTCTTTATGTGCTCAGTTTTCCATAGGGAATAACCCTGATAGAAATTCTAAAGGTGGGGAGCACATTGTTCTTTTCAGAGGATGCACAGTTGTGATGCATAGAGTGGCGAGATGCATTGGGGCATGTGTGTGGGTGTCAAGGCAGACATTGGGAATAACGGAACGGGTTGAAGTTGGGATTACCTATTGAGATAAAAAGTTGAACACTTGTATGAATAATTTTCATGGGTTGTTCTTTATCTTTTTGGGGGTACAAAGAAGGAGGTGGGAAGGGATATTGATGGAATTCATGATGTTTTTACAACATACATCCATGAGACATGATTCCATATGGGTGATCGTTGATCGACTCACCTAGTCGACCCACTTCCTAACTACCTCAGAGTAGAGTTTAGTAGAGGGCTTAGGGTTCCACTACATGCTTCATATTTGACTTGGGTGAGTTAGAAATTGATGATGAGGTGAATTTTGTAGAGTTTACAGTAGATATCGAGGATCAATAGAAGAGGAACCTCTGTGGGTGATTGATTCCTCTAGTGCATGCTAGGTTGCAGCACAAGAATCTCTAAGAGTGCAGGTGGGAGCAGGAGGATCAGATTCGTGCTCGTACCCTCATCTGTTGGGGAATCCCTTGGTTTGTCTTTCAGGGATGTAAAGCCTTATGATGGGGGTGATTTAACAATAAAGATTTTCGTAGTTATATTTTTAGAAAATTCTTGGGAAAATTATGAGACCAGGTGCTGATATAATGTGCAATTCCAAGGATTAGAGTGCCTGAAATGATCCATCGAAAAATGTTAAGTTTTAAATAGAATGCGTGAGCATTTTTACTAAAAAATGGAAGAAATATTAAATGGGTTCCCAGATCAGAAATCAGAGAGAACTATTGTGTTCAGAGTAGTAGTTTTACCCTAGGCAGGACTTAAGTTTAGTTGGTGGGAGTCTCCAGTGAGAAAACGCAAGAATGACATCATTGTAAATAAAATAATTAAATAAGATTATTTTATTTTTAAATTCCTTATAACTCATTAATGGTGACTCAGATTGAAAATAAAAGGTTGGGGTTTGATCAAGAGGTGATGAATCAACGAACAATGGTAGAACAAGGATCGAAATGGTGGTGTGACTCCAATCTATGTCTATAAGAGATCCAACTTGAGGTAGGGGTTTTTTCTTGATGAAATTTTTTCCCTGTTAGTTCATTCTAAAAAAAACGTAGATCAACCCACCAACAGGTTGATCTATGGGTCATTTGTTCTTAAAGGGTGAATTTTTTTATCTTGGTCTCGAAGGGATAGAAACTTATTGTTAATCATCTCCCTTTTTAATCTAACGTGGAGGAATCGGGCCGACACGAACAAGGTTGGATCCTTCCATTGTGGGCGTTCTTGTGTTCTTCATGACCGAACCCACAGATCAATGAAAAGGCTAATTTGAACCTGTAGCAGGGATTGCGATGACCCTAGGACCTCAAAAGCACTCGTCGATCGGAAAATGGACCACCGGAGTGGACCCTGTGGCCTGCAGAAGGCACCGCCAGCGCGTTGAGAGCGGCACAAGGCTGAGGCGGCTATTGCGAGAGGCGGTTCACCTCGATGGAGGAAAATGACTATGGAAGGGGGACACGAGCAGTGAGTAGGGGCCGTATCTCATCATCCATGACAGTGTAGGAAGGCGGCACATCGGTAACGTACCGCAACGGTAGTGCGCTGTGTTGGCGAGGTGGCCTGTGACATCCCACTGGGGGCGGTGGATCAGACTAACGAAAATGGACAGTGGCAGAGCATGTGAATGCGATAGTAGTGGACCCCACGGCGACCTGTGAGGTGTTTGGAAGATGCGAGTTGCCCACTACGTCATGGCCGAAGCAGGCCGGTCCACTCACAGTGGGCCAGGCAGGCGGAGGAGGGCCCCCTTGAGCTGCCCAGTAGGCCAGACCCATGGAACAGCAAGCCGGACCCGCGGACCAGAGTCCTAGACCCGTGGACCAGCCAGTCTAAGCTGGGATTAACGGACTGAGTCAGGTCAGGTCAGTCTATACCTGGGCCCGACCGACCCCTTTTCAATAAAATAGTAATAAGTTGAAAATCATATATCCGATCGACGATCCGTTTGCAGAGTTAGAACCATCACAACCTAGATTTCCCTTTGATATAATCCAAGTGAGTTTATATGGTGGTTGATTTATGACTGATGTATTGAGAAGTATATTCTCCTAGAATCAAGAGTGCTATGAGTAGAAATCCTACAACTGACTATGAAAAGAAGGAAGTTATGAACAAACCTCAATGGCCCAATAGCCAAGAGAACCTTAGTGGCCCAACATACAAGTGGTAGCCAAGCAGAAATTAGTGGTCTAGTATATGAGTAGTAGCCGAGTGGACCTCAGTGGCCTGATAGGTGAGTAGTATCCGAGTGGACCTTAGTGGCCTGATAGATGAGCGATATCCGAGTAGACCTCAGTGGTTAAGTAACCGAGTGGAAATCATTGGCCCGACAGATGAGCAGATCTCAGTGACTCATCGGGGATGAGTCCCTCAAAAATACAAGATGTTCAGCATTACGAATAAAGTAGTGTACTTCAGGTAGTTCTTAGTGTGTTATTTTTGGGTGGGCCCCAAAGAAGTAGGACTTCTTTGTGTAGGTCTTCGATGACTTGATGGCTCAAGGAGTGAGTCTCCCGGGACAAGCGTGCTTTGAGCCAAATCCTATGACAAAGGGTTGGCTGTGATATTGATACTCCTTATCTCAATGAGACTAGACATCTCAGGGAAACTTCATGACGTATCGAGACCAAATGTTCTCTCATATACTTGTGGTAGACTTGATCTACGTGGTTACTACCAAATAGCTCGAGGAGTGGGATTTCTCGGAATCGAGTGTGCTATGAACGGAACCCCATGGCTGGTAGTAGATGATACATTGCATCTTAGAATCCTTTATAAGTATACCTGGATGTTCTTGTTATATGTGTTGATGAAATATACCTATGTTGAGCTAAATGTACCTTCTTGGTGGTGTTTTCCTTTGTGGTTTTTCACTTTGTGGTTTTTGGGGTCCCCTACTAAGTATTGTTTTACTCACCCTTACACAGGATTTTCCCACACGTGTTGTGTCTTGTGTATATGACCAACACTTTGATGAAGTCTTAGACAGTATAGGACCAATTCCAGGACTAGGCAGTGCCTTTTGTGATCAGACGAGTCGAGGTTTTTCTGGTAGCTTCCGACAACAGCTTCATTACCCTTGTTTGTGGGTCGGGCTTTGGAGTTGTCTTTCTTTTAGTGGGATTGAATTCTGTCCTGGTTGTACTTTACTGCTTTACTTTCTTTCGTACTCTATTGTTGGGTTGTAGTGGTATGCATGAATTTTATTTACTTAGTGTTTTAACTCTCTATCCCTATGGCTTTTAGTTGGGTGCATGTGTATAGGTTCTTAGGAAAATTCCTCTCATTTGTGTGATATGCCTACTCGACACTAGTCGTCATCCCCTAGCCTATCAGAGGTGGGTTAGGGTAGCCACGACATGGGCCCTGGGGGATGGGTCGTGGCACTTACTTCTTAATGTTCACCATGATACCTTTAATATGGTGTGAATAATACATAATGAATTTATTTCACCATATTCATGGGTTTTGAAGATTCATATCATGTACTTTTTTCAATGGCCATCCACTCAAATGATACCCAACCTGAAAGTATTTTTGATCAAAATGATACTCAAAATGTAAGGGTTTCATTTCCAATGTTATTTTAAAACCAATATTGTTTTTAAAAGTTAATCTATATAAGTAATTTTTATTCTTTATAAAACCTATCATCATTTCCTTTATATATTCATTCCATTTTATATGTTCCCTCAATATTTCATTTCCTCTTGAATCTTATTTTACCTGAAGCATTTCTTGTAAGTGAAACAAACCCCGTCTCTTCTTTTTGGAAAGGAACCTCCCTTTTTCCATGTACTAATTCATCAAGTACTTTTGAAAATTTCCATATCTATACCTCAATACTCTATTGAATTCATTTTATACTAATCGATATTTTTATAAGGTTTTAAATAAATTTTCAACATTTTCTATATGAGTCATTTTCATTAATTCGTAAAAAGAATATATTTTTATAGTTTTTTTGCATGAACACCTATTTCCACCATATTTTACATTTTATATGATACTTTCTTTATAATATTTAATGGTTTTAAAAAATAAAATATTATCCTCCTATATTTATAAAATTTATCTATCTATATTTTTTTTCAAAAATATCATGGATGTTTCTTATTTCCAAATAGATTTTTCCTAATGCCTCTAAAAATGGTTCTAATATAAATTCACATAATTTGACATGAATTATGTTTGGTCAAGGAAATTATTATAATTTAACCATACACATTCTTTCTCTAGATGGCACATATAATTTCATTCTTTTTTGGAATAATGAACCATCACTGCCTTTGTCTTTCATAATCATCCACTATGTATGATGCTAAATTTTCACCCAATGCCTTTACACTGTGAAAAACCTATTTTATATTCATTTTATTTAATAAGAACCAAGGGGATTGTTGAGTATGGATTCGATCATCACCATGATACACGTTGAGTGGGCCTAAGACTACACACATAGTTAGATACTCCCAGGGGATATGATTTGGTTGATCACATGCTCTTTAAAAAAAAATATGAAGGATTGATTTCTCAGTTACTTTGAGGGATTAGGATTATAATCATAATATAACTCAACTTAAAGTGGCCAAGGTTAAACTAATATTGATATAGTTTGAACTAAAGGAACTATATTCTAATGTAAAATTATAAAAGAACAAGTCATTTTAAGGTTGAAATTACTTTTATGATTATGATAATTCCCTCACATTATTAATATTTTATCATGATTTTCAAACCTTTTGGGTTTAATAATGGCTAGAAATAGAAGGAAACATGGGTGTGAGGGACAATATACTGATTACATCAATGAAAAAACCATCATAATGGAAGCTAAAATGAGAAACCTTATGATTATTCCAATCCAGCTATCTTGAAATACAATTAATAATGTGAACATAGTTGAATTCCCAAACACTCCAAATAAAATAAGGACATAGTCTCATAAAACATCATGTGAAAATTATGATGAAGGATTTTTTTTTTATTTTTTATATGTCAAAAATGTGGAAAGAAGCACCAAGGGGATTGCCTCATGGAGATTGTAAGATCCTTTACTTGTAGAAGAGGGGGCCATCGAGTATCAAACTTCCATAGGAAAATGAAGTATTTAGATAACATGATTGAAATAAGTAAATTTTATCCTAAATTACCATTAATTATTCAACATATTATGTCTAGGAAAATTGAGAATTATTCAAGTCAATTCTATAATCGAATGACTAACCAAGATAATGAGCATTACCGACCTCCAAGACCAAGAGGACAATGGAATGCCTATGAAAGCACTACTCCTGAAGTGGATCCTGATATTTAAGGTACATGTACCCTCTAATAAATAGTTATATATGTCTTGTTGAAATTTTATTTTAGAAACTCTAGTTTATCAAAGAGGTTTTCTAAGATTATTTAATCACCACCCCGATGATTTGATTATCGAAGAAATATTCCAGTGGTATAATTGTTGTATTACAAGTTAAATCTTATAGGAATATACCATGGTGAAATATTATTAGCATTCCTTTTGATAAATTTAATGTAATTTTAGTGATGGATTGGTTCCCTCTACTTTGAGGAAAAATATCTAGAGTAAGAAAACACATTTCATAATAACCTATGAAATTATATGAAAGGATAATAATAAACATCATCTAAAAAATATTATATAATATGGGTATTAATAGCAAATAATGGTAGAGTATTGGTAAAAATAGTTGGAAAAAAACTCAACATCAGGGATAATACAAATCTGAGGAAAGATACATGTTTTACAAGTTTTTAAGGTTGATATCTCTCTATAAATTATATCCTAAGATGTATATATAATTTAGACACCATTAGCTATTTCTATTTGAATGTGATAATTAAAATTGTTATTAATAAATTTATTTATGGGGGGATTTAATGCACACCATGGATTATTACTCACCATCTATGAAATACATCCATTAAAATTTCATAAATCAATAGGGAACAATAGATAGAAAATGCAACACCCCAAAATTATAAAATAAGAACATTATAATTGGTAGCGTGTATAACACTCAACACCAAGCATGTAAGGGAATATAATATCCTGAGAAATTATAGTATATTTTCTATTTTAAACAGATTCAATAAATTATATATATTTCAATGTATGAAACAATGATTTTAGCTTGATTTTCACACAACAAATTTGTTCGATAATTTGCATTACACACAATACTGAGTTTTACCAAACAATAACATATTATTAAAATATCATTATTTAATATAATAAGACATAAACTAGCTGTTAAATTGGAATTTATGAATAATATTAACTAACTTATGGAAATATATTTTTAAATTCATTGGTTAATAATTAAATATAAATAAATATCAAAACCAAGTGAAAATATAGGAAATGTTTTTATAAAGAACTATTTTTATGCTTTCAAAGGTATTTTGTCTTAATAAATTAAATTAATTAATATTATTGAATTATATTAATAGAATATATATATTATATATTCAATCAAATATTTTTAACATTCATCCAATAGATTTTATAGGCATAAGATAAGAATAAATCCAGTTTTATGCTTAAAAATTGTATTTTTTCTAAAAAGTCAATTTTCCACCTTTTAATGTTGTACCTATTTTAAAACTAAATTTTGAAAATTTAATAAATTTTATAGGTAAAAATTAACTTTATTTTTGAAATCCGATCATCAAAATTATCTTATAGTTATTTTTTGGGTATTTTTCAGAGAAGTTTCATTTTTTTGATGAATAGTGAAAAATACTGAATTTTAATCGAAAACTATTTTTTCATATATATAATTTATAGTGTTAATTTATATTTTAAATTGGTTTTAATTTTTAGTTATTACATCTGAACCCAACCCATACATTTTCATGGCATATTCATTTAATTACAAATTCAATTATGTATAATTTGGTTTTTTTCAAATATGCATTCCTAGAAAATAAGTGCATACATGAATGCATTAATATAAATGAACTTATATTATATATACATAAATAGAGGTAATACATAGTTGAAAATTAGTTCATACATGAATGCATATAGTATTCATGTATCACAATAATGCATATTGAAAAAACTAAGCACATACCTGATATGTATATCAGAATATAAATAAAAATATGAAGTTGCATAGAGAATAAGTGAATATAGAATATGAAAACACATATAAGTTCATAAAAAATGAACTTATTTTATATATGAATATCCCATCATTTTGCACAAATAAAACCCTAGCCTCAACCTCAACCTTAACCCCATGCCTTATTTCCTCGTTCTCAACTATCATCTGGTTACCCTCCTCCACCTTGGGCTACAACCCCCGACCACCCTAACAACCAAAATAGTTCATCTACTACCAACTTGTTTCTCACCCAGACAAGCACAACATCTTCTTCTACACCAGCACAAATGGCTAAAAATTTTCTACAATTTAACTCATTCCCATCAAGAGAAAAAATGGTGTTCCTATCAGTGGTGATGCGAAAGCTAACTCTTGTCCCATAAGTTTTGTTTTTAGGGTAGGGAAAAATCCCTTTGTACCTTTCTACAGATTTTTTGAATAATTGAATGTTCTTGGGATAGGTGATGAGAGAGTTAAGGCAACCCATATATATTCTTATAGCCCGGGCATGGGGGGATCAATTGGATAAACCAAAAAGGAGTAAGGTGTTTAAAACAACATGCATGAACATGTGAATATTGTTTTTTTAAGTTCTATCTTTTCAGATGTGAGGTGTTTTGATAAAAAATTATATAATGGTGAAGCATCATTCATAAAAATATATGTTTTGATTTCAAAATATATACATATATATATATATATAGATCTAAAATATTCACAAATGTCATAGAAGTACTAAAAAAAGGTTTAAAAAACTGATATAGGAAAAAGTATAAATGTTATTTCATTACTAAATATAAATGAAAATTGAAAATATTATAGATTTATAGATTACAAAATACAGTTTAATATAATGAAATATGAAGATTTCACGAATTCAAACATGTCATAATAGTACTAAACATACTTCTGAATAAATGATAGTGATTAAATGATAACATGTTATGTTTACCTTTCAGAGGTTACACTGAACTTGGTTGGTTAGGATATCAACCTGAAATTATAGAACTCCATGGTCTACTCATGCCATCCCACAACTTGTTTTTTTCCTGATAATATGAAACATGTATGATCAAATAAACACAAAGATGAAGAACCTGAGCAAGATTGGCCCAACTAGGTATTTGATGCCTTTCTTTGGTGAGGATTCAAAAACCGATCCCCTTCTATTTTTGTGAAACTTCTAAACTTTCCTATCTAAGAGGTGCCTAAAATTCATCATTATGACTTCCAAAGAAAATAATAAAATAGTTATATGAAACATTGTCAGCAAAATGAAAATATTTAAATAGTGTCTTATAATTTAAAGGTTTTTTTTCTGATTATTTGGTGCTTTGGTAGTACTACACTAGGCTTATAGATCTCATGAGTAAGATATCGACTCTCAACACTCCCCATAAAAAATCTAGTTTCATCAAAGGACACTATTTCAAAATTTTCGTAAAGTGATAACTTGTGAAGAATATCCCATATAAAACCACATAAAATGTTAATGTTGAAAAAACATTTAAATCAATGAGTCGTGATCAGTCAAGCTTAATGCTACAATGGACGTTGACATCATAGATACATTTATCATTCAAGTCAATAAAATATAAAATATGGAATGAAGAAAATATAATTTATAATGAATATAAAAACTTATTATTGACATAATATTTTTTATTTTAATTGATACAGAAATGATACAATCAAACATAAATTATGATTCAAAAATTAAATATTAGTAAAATGAAACAAACACATGTTATGAAAAAATGCAGATTATAACTATATTGATACACTAATTGTGATTACAAATTACAAACTGACTATTATGTATATACTAAATGTCACTGATATGTATTAATATATATATATATATATTATAACATTATAATTTCAATTTGGTAATAATTTTAGATTATTTAACACAGATTATGACATATGTTGTTATGGATTATAAAAAGAGATTCATAAAACCCAAATTGTTGTAATTTTCCCCCTATTTCATATATTATAAACTGAATGTCATGTAATAAAATAAAACATACACGAATGTGTTCATACATATTGTTAATTCAAAAATATTATTATAAATGAATGAATACTTCCTTTAGTTAACTTATAGTAGTGAAAGTGTTGAGCTAACATTATAGTTAAAAATTTATTTGCTCCATTGGATTATTTTCAGCTTCATATGCTCACAACTAGAACTTGATATTCTTCTGTAATGGATATTATAAGATACAAACATCAAATTTTGGTGTGAAGAATGGACATGATCCTTAAGGCACCAAACATTACCATAGTATCATGGTTTTTTATACAATATTAATGAAAAAATAATATCCATGTATAAAATAATCAGTCTTGTATGGGATTAAATTAAGACCTATCATCTCAAATGAAATATTAGAAAATTATAATTACTTTATTGATAAAAAATATGTTTAAAAAAGGAAAAAAATAATTGAATATTACTCATGGAGCACATATATATAATCTATCCAAATCAGACTCACTTCAAGGTATGAGATCATGGGTGTTTCAATCAAAATTTCAGCACCTATAATTGCATAAAAAATATACATAAATAATTAATTAGAATAAACAATTTAGGATAATTTACAATATACTCTAAATTTCAATGCTCATGGAATACAACGTGACACATCACCTCATTGTATAACATGAGAAGGTGTTAATCAGGAAACACCAAATTCTAATGCCACAACCATGGCTCCCATCAGAAAATAAAAAAATAGATCAAGGAATATTAAGGATGATATGAAAATATAAAATATATGGTTTTATTAGGATATATAAAGATAAAATCATAATGAGGAAAATATATAAATTTCATAGTGAAACCACACCAATTATGATGAGAAATAGGAAGATATATATGAAAATGAAATATTTATGACAACTGATGGATAAATGATTATTTTAAAACATGGTATACACATATCACACCATAATATAACCCATAAATAAAGAGGAAATACACACCCTATATCAAGTGAATATGAATCATGAAATCCAAGCAAATTAAAATGTAAAAAAATAGAGAAAATAAAATAGATGTACCACCTAGTCCCTTTCAGGAAAAAATAATTCAATTCAATTGAAAACATGTATATATTCAAGAAAAATCTATATCATCATGGGTCAATTTATTATTCAATAATCATATGGTACCACCATAATAACACTAAAAACTATAAAACACAAAAATACCAAAATAAGGCTTCCTTCTCATTATGATCATATAGAATAAAGTGATTATAAACCTCAAAATTCCTTATTTGAATGATTTATTAAAAATATTTATTAATTAAGGAAATTTTATTAAATTTTTTTCTAATAATAAAGGTTTCAATTTAATATAGAACAAATTATATACCTAATAAGGTTCAAGCCTCACCAAAAATCTAGTTCCAACTGTCTTGTAAATGTGGAGAATTTATCTCCTGTACCAAATATTTCTTGATTGAATCTATATTTTAAATGTCTCTGTTAATAATTTTATTAGTAAAATTTAAGACAAACTTTATAACTAAAATGAGATATATTTGAATTTACTGAAAAGAAACATTCATTTTAGTAAAACTGGTTGTATCTATTAGTAAATGCACCAACCAATCTATTGGTTGGTGAGGCTGCTAATGGTGAAACTAATTACGTGTCTCCTTGACTCTAATTTTAGTTTTTCATATTTTGGATTTAGGTTCCAAAGGGGTTGGAATTAAAAATCTATTACTGAAAATGGACTAACCGATACATTTTCAATAATGTATGAACTTCATGTTGTATACAGACTGAACTATTATATAAACTAAAAATGTATAGGTTAGTCTATCAAATAGAATATATAAAATTATAATGGATTGGTTAGTCCATTGAATATAAAAAATTCATGTTCATTTTCCGCACTTAATATTTAATGTACTGAAAATGTTAGAACTAACTAAATTAATTTCATTTTCTTATTCGATACTGCATATTTAGAGTATCAAACTACTACATGAAATGCATAATTTTCTAAACTAAAAATGAACTGGTATTGTATATAGACCATCCCCATTGACTAAACAATCCATTTTTAGAATAATGACTCAATTATTTGAAAGTACCGAAAATGAAAATGTATTTTTTTCACACAGTGTGTATCCTCTATTATTTTTCCCCATCATTTTTGGTCACACACAAGATGTATATACATTTTTTTATTCACAGATATCATGTATCTTATTTTGACCCTCCCTCAGAGCTTGGGGGAACCTATGGAGTCCAAGTAACATTCTTCTTCTAGGAATTCTTAAACCAACATAAACCTATATTTTTTATAACTTTAAATTAATTCAAAAATTTTAAAACATAAAATAGGAAATATTATGTTTTGATACTAACCTCTATTAGATGAAATTATAAAACAAACTTTATATCTCAATATCTCCCTATAGTTCCAACAATTATTTCAAAATTTTCTATATATTGATATTATTTTCCATTTGTCACACAACCAACCATAGAAACCATAATATGAATATATATTTCTACATCCATTACATTAGTAGTAACATTTAGGTAATAGGAAAATAAATATAGAGGGATAGAGAGTGAGCGAGTAAAAATCCATTGTGAGTTGAGTAGTATATATATAAATTTCTAATATTAAGAAAAACCTAAAAAATAAAGTAGCATGAATATAAGGTTATTTATATTAATTTATTTCATAAAAAAATCAATAACAACTGATGGGTCATTTATTTAAAAATCATATAAAAAATATATTATTGGAATTAATATTAAAGACTTCAAATATAATTGCATTTGAATGTGAAAAAATTAATACCTGAATTTCAAGATCCCTGGTGAGGAAATATTAAGAACTTGGAAAAATGAATCCTGATACAAGCATTTTATTTTCAATTTTAGTGGAAATATATTTTCAATTAGCTTATGTATCACATGAATAAATTTAAGTAGTACCTAAATATCATTCCTTGTATAGTAAAAATGTGAATCCATGTAGAATATTGAGTAAAAAATTCAAAATATTGAATAAAAAATTAGAATGTAGACAATTATCTGCTCACAATAAATAGAAAATAACCAATTAAAATATAAGAGTTTAAAATTAATAATGTAATAGTGATGAAATTGAAATTCTTATATCAGTAACATACCATGATAAAAAAGGATAGTCACATGGTGAAATAGAAAATTAACCACATGGTAAAACATACATAGTTCATTATAGCAGTAACATACCTTCATATCAAAAGTGTTAGATGATAAATTTTTCACCACATGGTAAATTCATATAGATTATGTCCAAATAGGACATTTACAAGTCCATTGATGAAAGGGAACTTATTTCAGTAGAAAAATTGTGATGTAAACTTGTAAATGTTTTTGTGTTATGAAATTTAAAATACAGAATATTTAAAAATTAAAGATAAACATTAAAATTCAGAGTCAATAAATGTATAATATTGAATAATAAGATTGAAGATAAAAAATATTGTGTAGGTGAAAATATATAAATGAAAAAAGTGAATGGTAGTCTCTTCATTTTGTTCACCTAGTTGTAAGACATCATATGTATGGTATATTCCCATGATGATAACTTCAAGAATCAGAGATATCCCAATACAATTGAAAAAATGAAAAAAACTGCCAATATCATTACATTAAATGAATCAATTAATAGAGAGGGACTAAAAGTGGAGGAACATCCAAGGAGTTAGAGCCATAGAAACACTAACCTACATCTTCCTCACACACCTTAAAAACAAACTAATTTAGAGATAAATTAAAATCACCACCGCCACTTAAAAAATAAATAGTTTGTTTGGAAATCGCACATTTAAAATAATCACATATTCTTAAATTAGGTGGGGGATTAATTCAAAAATATTTAATGATATAGAAAACAATGTGAATGTGATAAAAGAAATATCAATACATGATAATAAATAGATAAGTAACATCAAAAAGGAAACATGATATGGTCCCCATATTAAATTGAACTGAGTATACAAACCCATAACATGTTACATAGATAAAGGGAATACATGTGGAACAAACACAAAAAAATACAATGACCATTTAAATAGAACCTGCAACGTTATAAATAATTTAAAATCTAAAGGAACCATTTGTATAAACTACTTCAGAGAATTATTAACATAGTTTCCAACAAATAATGCTGAAATTTTCATGGACAACAATTGTAAAAATTTCTTCATAGAAGTATTAAAAACATTATAATTAGTAAATGATTTTTTTTATAGAAACCAAAATTTTAAAATCATCACACATTATTCTATTAGGAGGGGTTTAATTAAAAATGATGTAACAATGAAGAAAAATAGTGTCAAAGAGATAAATCTATATTTAAATATGCCAATAAATAGATACGAGACATCAATATATGTAACACCCCGGGATTTTATAGTACATTATCTCATTAAAATAATTCAATAGCTTGCACTACACGCAAAACCGAGTTCGAGCGCACCACGACTTACCAAACTAGCCATTCAAAAAGAAGTTATGAATAATATTAAATACATTTTGAATTTTATATAGTCTATATAATTTTAACATCCATATTATGTGTTTCTTAGTCATAATATAAGAACAAATTTAAATTTTCCGATAAAATAAGTATTTTTCAAAAAATACAATTTTACCACCTTTTAATGGAGAACCCTTTTTAAATAAAATATTTGAGACTTTTATATATTAAATTTGACAAAATAAACTTCTTCTTTATAATAGGGACATAAAAATTTAGTTTGGATAATTTTTTTTTGTTTTTATGATAACTTTCATATTTTGATGAATAATGAAAGATACTAAATTTTAATTGAAAACAACTTTTTTTTTGATAAAAATAATTTATAGCGTTAAATTATAAATTTAAATGGTTTTTAAGTATAATTAGATTATATTTTTATCATTTAATCCAATATTGGTCATTATAAGTAATTTCACATTTAAATTGGATATAAACACATATCAATCTTTTGATATTTTTTACTTCTCAAAAACCTGCTTTCTGGTTTTGACAAGAGGAATTAATTTTAAATTAATTAATGCAACTCATATGTTTTGAATTTGGTAAAATAGACATAATTATTTAATTTGGAATATCAATGTTATCTTTGGGTGAATTTTTGGAATTTTTCTTAAAACATTCAATTTTTGATGAATAGTGAAAACACTTCATTGTAGATTAAAACAAAAATTTTCATTTAAATAATTATTTTTAAATAAAAATTTATATTAAAGTCAAAATAGATAAATAATACATATATTAGTCCAATTTAATTAATTAGATACATTTTATAATAATATTAGACATATAAAATTTTATTGAACTTTTTAATGTCTTTTACCCACCTTCTAGGCACATTTGAAAATTTGCATAAAACGTAATTTTACCACTTCAGTGAATTGAATTTAAAAAATCTAAGATACAATATTAACATCAGTAAGTAAAATGTGGTTCAATAAGATGAAAATAATTTTTGGTGAATAGTAACTTTTGAATTTTATTTACCATAGTTAAAAGTAAATATGGTAATTAAAGGTAAAAATGATATTATAATTACCCGAACACATGTCCTAATTCTATTGGACAAGTTTATTTCGACCAAAATCAACCTTAGGAATAAAATATGACCCTTCTTTATCCACTTGGATTAGATTAGAACATTTATTATTCTTTTATTTAAAGAAGAGTTAAAAGTGTAAAATTCAAAGTTTAATAACTAAACCATTTTTAATATAGGGTTATGCATAAGATAAATTTTACTATAAATATTAATTATAAAGATAAAAATATTTCCTAAATCATAGTATTTTATTTATACTTTTTAGACATTAAATAATTAAATTTATTTATGACACAATGATGATGTAGTAATTACCTTATTAATGAAAGATTAAAATAATTGATATTATAAATATCAAAATAAATGTAAATTGAGAATTTTAATGCATTAAACTAATTTTATAGGTTAATATGACATTTAATAATTTATTTAATTTATTTTTTTCTAAGTAATCAAGTTTTGTTGATATTCACAAAAACCAAATACTAAATAGTGTCAAAATTGACATAATTGAGTATTTAAAAAATTACTATATTATTAAACAATATAATATTCCTAAACATTTAGGGTCAGAAAAAGGACTTATATAATGATATATATGTCATTAATGAACCAATTTAGGTTCTATTTCCATTTTATAGTAAGTTTATTAATCATGTAATATAAAAATACAAGAAGACATTGTAAAAGTTAAACTATTTAACTAAGAGTTAAATCTAAAAGATAAGGTTAATATGATGACCTAAACTTGTCTAAAACCTATTGGTTGAGAGTATTTAGACCCATAACCACCTTATCCTTGAAATAAATTCATTTAGAGCCATTATAAACCGAAAAATTATTTTATAATAAAATAATATTTTAAGCTTTTCCTAAAGTGACCCTCACCTCTCTTATAAAAGGGTACTTCCCCTTCTCTTAATTTAACACCTCCAAAGCCATTTGGGTTGGACAAAACCTGATCAAATATCCTCCAAGATACCCTCAATTCAACCTAGAGTCCTTAATTTGATCATAAAGATAACCTAAGGATCCCTTTTTATCAAATCAAAAGAAAGCACCCGAAGAAGAGGTAATAACTTCATCACTTCTTTCAAAGTTATTTTTTTCTTCCACTTCCTCTTTTTTTGTTGATTCCATAACAAAACAATAAATCCAGAACCTTATACATACTGAGATATTATTATAAATATGATACAACCATATTCATTATTCTATCCATCCTATGAATGAAAAAGTCACCATACATGCGTATGTATAGCTTACCGTCTCTATGTCACGGTGTAGCTTGTCATTCAATGCTTCATTATTTGGATGGATATAATAATGAGTATAATTTATATAAATAATAAATATAACATGTTAGTGATTATTTATATATATAATATACCATCAAATTACATAATATTTTACAATCAATATAATGATATTGTCGCTCATGCGTACGTATGAATTACTGTCTCCACGACGCGATGAAATTTCATTCCCCCTCGTAACCATTCAAGAATAATTTTCATTTGATTATTAAAAATAATTTTTAAATAACTTCATATAATTATGGATATGAATCGAATACTTCCTATCCATTACAAACATGACTTACATAACAAAACATATAAAGGAAAACAAATCAGTTAACACCTGAAATAATGATACTACTGAAATATCATTAACAAAGCAATATTAGAAGATCATATATGATATCATATTTTTGTATGTGGTTATTTTATAATTTAATAACAATTATTTAATCATTATACATGAGGTTAACATACCCTCGACTAAGGTAAAGTACAAGGTAAAGTTTAATTTTACAATCTATTTTTTATCTGAGGTTTTTTATACGTAAGCATCTACTGGGAATTCTTTTTCATCCTCATCCATGATTCTTGAAAGTAAATTTCAAAACATTTTTTCTATTTCCTAAAATATGGGTTAAATTCATTTATACCCTTTTTTTAATTTTTATAACTTTTTTTAAAGGAATCTTTTCTTCATTTTCCAAACAAGGTACTTTATGAACTTTTCGACAAATTAAGCTAAGAATGTTTTTTTAACTTATACGGGGCGTGCATCTATTTTACCCCGTTATAACACCTTCAAATATTATCTTAAAATATTATAAGAATATTTTCAAAATAAATGTTTTTTTATAATTATATGAATTTTAAATGATTTCAAAATAGAAAGAGATATTTCTCTCAAATAGTTTTGATTTCATCAATGTCAACATCCTTATTGGATTTTATGCTTGTTTGAAGTTGATTTATTATGATAAAATCTTCCATATTGTATTAAAGGTTTTGTGATATGTTTGATTGTGGATGTGCTATTTTTATACCATTCATGGTTTATGGTTAAAGTATTAACATTTCTTATGCTA
Source organism: Viscum album (assembly GCA_963277665.1). Taxonomy (NCBI): domain Eukaryota; kingdom Viridiplantae; phylum Streptophyta; class Magnoliopsida; order Santalales; family Viscaceae; genus Viscum; species Viscum album. The sequence goes on from OY728161.1 coordinate 1,444,882,292, forward strand.
GTTTTAATACGAATGTTTATGTTATGTTTCAACCTTTTCATATGAGGAATGCATTGGACTTAGTAAGTGATGGACATGACATTCTATAGCCCCTCGATACATCGGTAGGTATCATGAAACAAATTAGTGTCTTGGTACAAGTCCTTGAAAAAAAATTTATTTGTAGTCTTGGAACGAGGCCTTGAATATGTGGTTACGATGTCCAGAATTATGCATTCCATCATTATTAAATTAGCTATTGATATTATGTGTGATTATTCAACTAGTAGAATATCCATGTGAATAAGTAAATGGAATTAATTGATTTATCTTTTCAATATTATGCTGAAGTTTAAGCTTAAAATTATTTTGTTTTAGTCTTATATATTACCTTAAATGTTTATGATTATTTGTAATAGTTTCCACTATATTTCTATCCTTATTGAGAATCTGAGCACATACCGTTCTTATGTTTTCTTTTTCCCAGGATGTGAAGAATTATATTATGATTGAACTTTATGAATAGGCTAAGGGATATGAGTGTGTTAAAAGGTGACACAATGTTGTTGTTTTTTTATTTCATGATGTAATGTAAAACATATATATGTATCTAGTACTTCCAAGGATACTCAACTAATCAGTCTTTTGAGACTTGATCTCTTGTTATCATGCCAATGTTATGTAATAATGAACCAAATATGGGTAACCAGGGTTGGGGCGTTACAGTTGGTATCATAGGAAGTTTAGTAAAAACATTGGAAACTAGATTTAGAAAAAAATATGATGAGAGAACATTACCCTAAGATAACATTTGAGGATTAGTATAGAAGAACTTCCTAGAATTTTGGTAATGTATAGATTTTGTGATTTTTCCAAGAAATACATCCCTGTCTGGATAAGAGTAGGTAGAGGCGGATCTGGCACATATGTACCTAGGAGTAAAAAATCCGACAAGGAGTTTCAGGCTTGACCTGGGGTATCTTGGTACATGACAAGGATCCTTGCTTCACTCTTGGTTACGACACTCCAGGGGATATGCTTAGGATAATTCACATTTTTTTACAAACCATTATGAATGATTTATGAGTAAATACCTTTCTAAAAAAAAATACTTTTTTATGATTATAGATTATATGTATAAACCGTTCAATTTATGTTAAGTGTTTTACAATTTTGGAATTATGCATTGCTATTCATAAACTAACCTAGTGTATTCTATTATTTAGAAATGGTTCCCATTAGAATAAATGAGAACTCCGATAATATGCATGATACAAAGAGTAAGAAGGATCATATCTTTCATGGTCTTAAGCCAACTTTTTGAAGGGAAATAGTCTCCCACGTATTATCATCATATGAAGAAATAATATCATGTGTCGGGTGAAAAGTATTTTTTTTATTCTATAAAGAAATTATAGAATAAATTAAGATGGAAATTGGATACTATGGTTTAAGGTTAAAACATTTCTTAAGATTATTTTTGGATTTTTTATAAAAAGGACAACCTGAAGGTCAGGTGACAACCCGTCACGTCTGACAAGACCGAGAGACTTGAACCCGCAACCGAAGGGAGATAAGGGTGAATCACCTACCACTATCCCACGTGATGTCCTGGTTTATATAATTTAGTTTTTTAAATGATATTATAGATGAATTATAAATTCATTTTTTTGAAACCCTATATAATTAGGATAAATAGAATATTTTTGAGTTCTATTATATTTTGGAGTGAAAGATGAGTTTGTGGTAGAAATTAGTTAAAGGATGGAACTCTACTTGTCAAGTATTTTTTTTATTATTATATAAAGAAATTAATTCTTAAACATTAGGGAAAGAATTTTAAAACCAAAAATGTGTTATCCTAATACCTTATGTTTTGATGAACCAATAATATTTTAAGTCATCATAGATTTATGACTTTGAGGCCCTCAATTTTCTATTTATTGTTCACTTGTTTTAGATTGATCACCTCAATCACTCCCTATAAATATTTTTGTTTTTCCTCCAATTAAGTGTCACAAATTTCCACCAATGTTCTCTTATTTGAAATCCTAATTTGTTGGTGAGTTTTTCATTTCCCTTTCCCTCTTATTAAGAATAAATTTTATTAACCCTATTTCCAATGTGGGTTTTCCACAAAGGTATTTTCTATTTTTAACCTTTTATTGTCAAAGAACAATTTAAAATTGAAAGGACACAATTTATTGAAGTAGGGTAGAATGTAACACCCCAGTATTTCATAGTATGTTATCTCTTTAAAGTAATTCTATAGCTTGCGCTACACGCAACACTGAGTTCGAGCACATCATGAATCACCAAACTAGCCGTTAAAAAAGAAGTTATGAATAATATTAACTGAATTTTGAATTTTATATAGTCCATATAATTTTAACATCCATATTATGTGTTTATTAGACATAATATAAGAACAAATTCAATTTTTTAGATAAAATAAGTATTTTTCAAAAAATGAAAATTTACCACCTTTTAATGGAGAACCCTTTTTAAATCCAATATTTCACAATTTTATATATTCAATTTGAAAAAAATAAACTTCTTCTTTAGAATCGGGACATAAAAATTTAGTTTGGATAAATTTTTGGTGTTTTTATGATAACTTTCATATTTTATGAATAGTGAAAGCTACTAAATTTTAATTGAAAACAACTTTTTTTAATAAAAATAATTTATAGTGTTAAATAATAAATTTTAATGGTTTTGATGTATAATTAGATTATATTTTTATTATTTAATCTAATATTGGTCCTTGGAAGTAATTTCACATTTAAATTGGACATAAACACATATCAATTTTTTGATAGTTTTTACTTCTCAAAAACCCACTTTCTGGTTTAGACAACGATAATTAATTTTAAATTAATTAATGTTACTCCTATGTTTTTAATTTGGTAAAATAGACATCATTTTTTAATTTGGAATATCAAAATTATATTTGAGTGAATTTTTGGTATTTTTTTGAAAACATTCAATTTTTGATGAATAGTGAAAAACACTGCGTTGTAGATAAATACCGACATTTTCATTTAAATAATTATTTTTAAATAAAAATTTATCTTAAAGTCAAAATAGATACATAATTCATATATTAGTCTAATTTAATTCATTAGACAATTTATAATTATATTAGACATAAAATTTTATTGAACTTTTTAACGTCTTTTACCCACCTTCTAGGCACATTTGCAAATTTGCATAAACATAATTTTACTGCTTCTATGAATTGAATTTCAAAAATCATAGAGACACGATTGACATCAGTAAGTAAAATGTGGTTAAATAAGATGAAAATAAATTTTTTGTGAATAGTAACTTTTGAATTTTATTTACCACAGTTAAAAGTAAATAAGGTAATTAAAGGTAAAAATGATATTATAATTACCCCAAAACATGTTGTAATTCTATTGGATAAGTGTATTTCGACCAAAATCAACCTTAGGAATAAAATATGATCCTTATTGATCCACTTGGATTAGATTAGGACATTTATTATTATTGTATTTAAAGAAGAGTTAAAAGTGTAAAATTCCAAGTTTAATAACTAAACCATTTTTAATATAGGGTTATATATAAGATAAATTTTACAATAAATATTAATTATAAAGATAAATATATTTCCTAAATAATTTTATTTTATTTATAATTTTTAGATATTAAATAATTAAATTTATTTATGACACAATGATGATGTTGTAATTACCTTATTAATGAAAGATTAAAATAATTGATATTATAATATCAAAATAAATGTAAATTGAGACTTTTTATGCATTCAACTAATTTCTTAGGTTAATATGACATGTCAGGATTGATTAAATGTATTTTTTTTAAGTAATCAAGTTTTTTTTTACTTTCATAAAAACCAAATACTAAATAGTGTCAAAATTGACATAAATGAGTATTTAAAACAAATACTATATTTTTAAATGATATAATATTCCTAAAAATATAAGGTTCGGACAAAGAAATTATATAATGATAGATATGTCATTAATGAACCACTTTAGGTTCACTTGGAATTTTATAGCAAGTTTATTAACCATGTAATATAAAAATACATGAAGACATTGTAAAAGTTAAACTATTTAAATAAGAGTTAAATCTAAAATATAAGGTTAATATGGTTATCTAAAATTGTCTAAAACATATTGGTTGAGAGGATTTAGACCCATTACCACCTTATCATTGAAATAAATCCATTTTGAGCCATTATAAACCGAAAAATTATTTTATAATAAAATAATATTTCAAGATTTTCCTAAAGTGACCTTCACCTCTCTTATAAAAGGGTACTTCCCCTTATATTAATTTCACAACTCAAAAGATATTTGGCTTGGAAAAAACTTAATCAAATATCCTCAAAAATACCCTCAATTTAATCTAGATTCCTTACTTTGATCATAAAGCCAACCTAAGGAGCCCTTTTGATCAAATTAAAAGGAAGCACCCGAAGAAGAGGTAATAACTTCATCACCTCTTTCAAAGTTTTCTTCTTCTTCCACTTCCTATTTTTTGTTGTTGATTCCATAATAAAATAATAAATATAGTACCTTATACATTCTGATATGTTATTATAAATTTGGTACAACCATATTCATTATTCTATCTATCACATGAATGACAAAGTCACCATACATGCATACGTACGGCTTACCATCTCCACGTCGTGGTGTTGTTTGTTATTAAACATTTCATTATTTGGATGGGTATAATAATGAGTATAATTTATGTAAATAATAAATATATCATGTTAGTGATTTTTATATATAATATACCATCCAATTATATAATATTTCACCATCAATAGAATTATATTGTCACTCGTGCATACGTACAGATTACCGTCTCCACGACGCGATGAAATTTCATTCCCCATCATAACCATTCAAGAATAATTTTCATTTGATGATTAAAAATAATGTTTAAAGAACTTAATATCATTATATATATGAATCAAATACATCCTATCCATAACAAACATGACTTACATAATGAAACATATAATGGAAAACGAATCAGTTAACACCCGAAACAATGATACTACTAAAATGTCATTAAAAAAGAAATATTAGAAGATCATATATGAAAACATATTTTTGTATGTGGTTATTATATAATTTAATAATAGTTATTTCACCATTATACATGAGGTTAATGTACCCTCGACTAAGTAAAATCAAAAGGTAAGAGTTAATTTTACAATCTCTTAATTATCTGAGGTTGTTTATATGTAAACATCTACTGGGAATTCTTTATCATCCTCATCCGTGATTCTTAAAAATGTATTTCAAAACATTTTTACTATTTCCTAGAATATGGGTTAAATTCATTTATACCCTTTTTTTCCTTTTTATAATTTTTTAAAGGAATCTTTCCATTGTTTTCCAAACAAGGTACTTTATTACCTTTTCGCTAAATTTAGGTAAGAATGTTTTTTTAATTTATACGGTAGGTGAAGCTATTTTCCACTGTTACAACACCTTCGAAACTTCTCTTACAAGATTATAAGAATATTTTCAAAATAAATGTTTTCTTCTATAATTAGATGACTTTTAGATGATTTCAAAATATAAAGATATATTTCTCTCAAATAGTTTTGATTTCATCTATGTCAATGTCCTTGTTGGATTTTAGGCTTGTTTGATGCTGATTTATTATGATACAATCTTCCATATTGTAATGAAGGTTTTGTGATATGTTTTACTATGGATGTGCTTTTTTTATACCATTCATGGTTTATGGTTAAAGTATTAACATTTCATATGCTAGTTTTAATACGAATGTTAATGTTATGTTTCAACCTTTTCATATGAGGAATACATTGGACTTTGTAAGTGACGGTTGGGGCCCGCTATAGCCCCTCGATGAATCGGTAGGTATCATGAGACAAATTAGTGTCTTGGAACAAGTCCTCGACACAATTTTTATTTTTACTCTTGGCACGAGGCTTTGACTATGTGGTTATGATTTTCAGCATTATGCATTCCATCATTATGAAATTAGCTATTGATATTACATGTGATTATTCAAATAGTAGAGTATCCATGTGAATAAGTAAATGGAATTAATTGATTTATATTTGCCATATTATGCTGAAGTTTAAGTTTAAAAGGCTTGTTTTTTAGTCTTATACATTGCCTTAAATGTTTATGCTTATTTATGATAGTTTCCGCTATATTGTTATTCTTACTGAGCATATGAATTCACCCCTTTATTATGTTTTCTTTTACCCAGGATGTGAAGAAGTGTATTATGATTGACCTGCAATGATAGGATAAGGGACGTGAGAGTGTTCAAAGGGGACAAAATGTTGTTGTTTTTTTATTTTATTATGTAATGGAAAACTTATGTATGTATCTAGTACTTCCAAGGCTACTAAACTAATTGGTCTTTCAAGAATTATCTCTTGTGATCATGCCAATGTTGTGTAATAATAAACTAACTCTGGGTAACTAGGGTTAGGGAATTACAATAAAGAAGCATGATATGATGCTCTTCTCAAATAGCTCCCAGTATACAAACATAGTTTATGTTCTACAAATCCAATATTATAGATTCGTTTAGAGTGATAAAAAACCCAAATAGGTTAGTTAAATAATATTATATAGGATGAATATTGTCACACCCTAAAATTTTCAATTTATTTTATTTTATTATTTTCTAGGCTAGTGTTTTTTTGTTGGGTTTTGTGTAAACTAGTGTTTAAAAATTTTGGAGTCTGGTTGAGAAAAGCACACATTTTTGGTTTGGCGTCACTGGGCACATGGGAAGGGCATGGTTCTGAGACTGTACGAACTGCCCAGTTTTCAAAATAAATTAAAACAAAAAGGAATAATGGAATAATGATGTGAAATAAAATAATGATAAAAATAAAAATAAGAAGTTTTAATAAAATTTAAGAAATTGCCTTAATGTCAATAATAATAATATTGTTTGAGAATATTATTATTATTATTAATTGTGTTAAGAATATAAAAATTAATTTAGATGTTATTAATATTGCAATAATAATAATTATTGTTAATATTAAAATAAGTTAATGTCTTTTATTTTATTTTATTTTATTTGGCTTCGAAATGGTCCGCTGAGGTGAGGGATGAATCCGAGCTGAATTTGGTGTTTTTGTCGATAAATTAGTTTTTCGGGGCTTGTTAGCATGCGACGCACATGCGAAATATAATTGCGAAGTTGTGCAGCTTTTCCAGGGCCGTCGTGTGACCCAACCATTGTTAAACTAACCAAATAAAATGAATTAATAATAATGAAATAAAATTAAATGTGTGATGAAATAAAAATAAAATAATATAATAGTTTTTAAAGATAATAATAATGATAATGATATTTAGGGACATTATTATTATTATTATTATTAATATTTTAGTTTATTATTATTATTATTATTTTACTTATTTTATTTGTTTATTTTATTTTGTTTATTATTATTATTATTTCCCCCCTCTTTTCTTAGGGCTTCACCCCCTTACCCCTTGCATCGCATTTCCCCCTCACCCCCTGGGTTCGCTCACGACATCACCTCTCCCTATTGTCGCCGGATCTTCCGGAAAGCCATCCAAGCACCTCCCTCACACCGCTTCCCTCCTTCCCCCTTTCTCCCTTGGAACCCTGCCATGCTGCACCACCTTACCCACCCCGACCAACCGCTCGCCCGCTCTGCCCGACGCTCTGCGCCACCCCCTCCACCGTCCGGCCTTTGACCCGCCACTAGCCGCACACCACCCCGGCCAAACCCCCATTGAACCTCCATCTCTCTCTCCCCTCTAGGTAATCCCTTCCTCCTATTTTCTTGGGTTTTAGTCCTAGTCATTTGGGGTTTTTGTGTTTCCAGCTTTTAGGGTGTTAATTTGTGTCTTGAGTTTGAATTATTATTTGTAAGTTGGTCTGAAAGAGTGTGGTTAGTGGTTTCTTTTAAAAAGTTCTTTGGGAATCCCTTGTAGTGGTTCCCTCTGTACGTTTAGTGCTTACTTGTGGTATGTCTTGACCATTGGACCAATTTTATTGGGTCCATGGTTTTCTTTCTTGACTGATGTATAACCCCATAAAGCATTAGCATGCGATTAAAGTGCGTCTATGGGTAATTCATCATTGGATAACCCTCCAGTTGATTAAAGTAAGGACTATCGCTTTTTGGTGATAGCAATAAGTCTATCCCTTTTTCCCTTTTCGGTTAAGTGGATCCTCTCATAGTGGGATGACAGATGCAAGGGTATTTGATAGGAGTTTTGGTCTCTTCGAGTTGTCTGAGTCATCGGGTATGAAGATTTACACCGTTGCATCTAAAGGTCCCCCTAGAAGCGATGAAAGGAATTCCAATGGGTAAGGGTGAAGGTGGTTCAGATTTATCGGTGATGACCGATGATTGAATGGATTTTAGTGCTTTCATCGGCCGCAAGGGTCATGTTTGGTGACTTCTTCCATCATGAGTTCTCTTTGAAGTGCAAGAGTGGATGTGCCAAGAGCGAGTAGTTGGATATCGTGGTAAGTTGTGTTTGTTGGTGTTTCCGCGGTTGCAGTATGGTTGTGTGTAGAACCAAAAGGAGAAGCTCCGTTCGGGAGTTTTCAATTCCTGACTGTGAGGGAGGATATGCTTCAAACATCAGGGCTTCATCCATAGGGCTCAGAGTGAAGCTAGCGCGTGGTCAGGCACCCTAAGAGTGTATGGGACCTTGACTATACTTTTGTCTTCGGTGTTTAAGGGGAAGAAAGTTTAAATCATTTTCTATATTAGTTCTATTCCTAATGATCTGTTTGGGTGCGTGAGGTTTCCCATGGCTATGATGAGGCATGGTCGTCTCGTTACCTAAGTCCCAGGGGTTGCGTCCCACTGAACGTAATCATGTTTTGTGGTCCTTATGGGGTCTGTGGGGGTAAATCGGTCTCATATTTTAATAGTTCTCATCTAGGGATGTAGAGATGCTAGTCGGTCTTAGGTCGTGGTTTTGACGCCCCGGTGGTTGGGCCCCTCCCTCCCCGCCCCCTTGTGGTGGGGTGTTTGATCACTGTCAGAAAGTTTTCAAAGTTTTGTACCTTATGTCAATTCTAATGGTGGGGAGACCCATGATGGGTCTCACAAAAATGTCTCTAGAATGAGTCGGTGTTGGGCTTTTTCATAATGGTGGGGAGTCCGCCTGGGCCTCCTTGTGTCGGTTTTCGTTTTGGGTGTTAGTAAGTTTATAATGGTGGGGAGCCCCTTCAAGATTCTCCATGTTGACCTTTTTGGTTCCATTTCTAAATATGGCTTAGTGATAAGTGATAATAGAGTTCCTTGGAGGTGGTTTTACCTTGTTTTTTCATTCTAGACAAACGGTATGGTCTTTATTTAATAGTGCTTGAGGTGTTCCGGCTTGTGAATTTAGGTTCCGTGGGTGCGAGAGTTCCTTTCCTTGATTAGTCAACTAGAGGTGTCCTAGCTCTTTGGGGTGGGTGAAACTTAGTAAAAAGACTTTTTATAGGTTTCTTGAGATTTTTATTAACGTCATTTTATTTGAGCATGATGATTTTTCCTCCTTTCACTTGTTTTTTTCCAGGGATTCCCTTTGAATCTTAGCGGTGTTTCATTTTCTACTATGGGTCTCAGCCTTAGTTGTGTATTTCCAAGGACGGAAAGCTTTATGGTGGGGAGAATTGTTGCACCATGACTTTTTAAATTTATTTTATTTTATTATTTTCTAGCCTAGTGTTTTTTTGTTGGGTTTTGGGAGAACTAGTGTTTAATTTTTTTTTAGTCTGGTTGAGAAAAGTGCTCGTTTTTGGTTTGGCATCACCGGGCGCATGGGCAGGACACAGTTCTGAGACCGAGCAACCTACCCAGTTTTCAAAATAAATTAAAATAAAAAGAAATAATGGAATAATGATGTGAAATAAAATGATGATAAAAATAAAAATAATAGGTTTTAATAAAATTTAAGAATTTTTTTAATGAAAATAATAATAATATTGTTTGAGAATATTGTTATTATTATTAATAGTTTTAAGAATATAAAAATTAATTAAGATGCTATTAATATAGCAATAATAATAATAATTATTAATATTAAAACAATTTAATGTATTTTATTTTATTTTATTTTATTTGGCTTTAAAATTCTCCGCTGAGGTACGGGCTGAATCCTGGTTGAATTTGGGGCTTTTGTCGATAAATGAGTTTTTCGGGGCTTGTCAGCATGCGACGCACGAGCGAAACATAATTGTGAAGCCGTGCGGCTTCGCCAGGGCCACTGTGTGACCCACCCATTGTTCAACTAACAAAATAAAATTAATTAATAATAATTAAATAAAATTAAATGTGTGATGAAAAATAGATAAAATAAAATAAGAGTTTTTAAAGATAATAATAATAATAATGATATTTAGGGACAATATTATTATTATTATTCATATTTTAGTTTATTATTATTATTATTATTATTATTATTTTATTTTTTTATTTTATTTTGTTTATTATTAATATTATTATTATTTTCCCCCTCTTTGCTTAGGGCTTCACCTCCTTACCCCTTGTGTCATATTTCTCCATCACCCCCGGGGTCCGATAGCGGCGTCGCCTCTCCCCATGGTCGCCGGCTCTTCCGGAAAGATCTTTATCCACCTCCCTTATGACGCTTCCCTCTTTCCCCCTTGATCACCTGGAACCCCGCCATGCCACACCACCTTACCATCCCCAGCCAGTCGCTCACCCACTCTGCCCGACGGTCCACGCCACCACCTCCACCATCCGGCCTCTGACCCTCCACCAGCCGTGCACCACCCTAGATGGACCCTTATTGTGCTGGATCCTCTCCCTCTCCCCTCCGAGTAATCCATTCATCCTATTTTCTAGGGTTTTAGTCTTAATTGTTTGGGGTTTTGGTGTTTCTAGCTTTTAGGGTGTTAATTTGGGTATTAATTTTAGGTATTTTTGTTTGATTTCGTGAACCAGGGTTCACCTTTGGTTCTCTTATGGTGCACATTAGGTGCGATTGCAGATTCTTGGTTCAAGGTAGGTGTTTCCATTCCCTAACACTCTTAGATGATTTAATTTTTTTATATAATTAATTTTTACATGTCCTATAGTTAAATTGAGTAGTGCAGATTGTGTTTTAAAAGTATTTTTACATGAATGTATGATGGAATTGGGTCTCTTTATTGAAAATGTTATGTTTTTCTTATGGGTCTTGATGTGAGAATTCTTGAAAATTTTCACTTAATTATTTTTGGTGTGAAAAGTATGTTTTGGTGGTAGTTAAATGCCTATTTTTGTTTGAAATGAATTTTTCCTCCAAAATAAATGGTTGAGTTTCGGGAAAATTGAAGTGTTGTTTTATAAAAATGTTTTATATGTATGTTGTTAGGTGTAAAGCGGGTTCTAGGGTAGTGATGTAGCAAGTTTGGTTTTAAATCGACATTATTTCTATGTGAAACTGGGTGTGTTTGGTGTGAACTTTGGTTTCAACATTTTTGAACTTTTTATAACTTTTTCAAATGGTTTAATTCCTTAATTATATGGTGCGTATCGTGTTTTTTAAAGTGGTTTGTATATATAAAGGTTGAAATTGGATTTTTAATATAGGGATTGGTGGTTCTTTGATGTGTGATTTCATGTGATGTTTCTAGAACATGTTCCAAGGGTTGTTTCAATAGTGCAAAGTGCGTTTTTAAGGTCTTTGAGGTGTGTGTAGATTTAAATATAGTTTTCAAAGGAAAATAAATCATCATGGGTGGGTTTTCCTTGTTGTGTTTTTTTTTAAAAATTGAACTGCAAATTGTTGAATGATGGATAAAATGTTTTGATATGGTTACTTTGTGTATTTGGTTTTAAAGTGATGTCTTTATATGGAATCAAGTGTTTTTATATGGTGTAAAGTATTCTTGGTTTTTCTTGAAATGATTAAGTAATTGCAAATGTATTTTAGAAAGTTATTTTAGTGTGCATGTGTTTATTTTAAAATGGTGTTTGGGTATGCAAGTGATGGATTTCATGTGTAATGTTTTGTTTGGTTTGTGATATGTGAAAGTGATATACCATGTGAATGTGGAACTTTTTTGAGCATAAGGGAAAACCCCGGGTGTAACACCCCGAGATTTTATGAAAAATATTCTTTTTAATTTCATTAATGTCTTGTGTTGTACGATACACCAAAAAGAGCTTGTACAACACACATCTTTGACTTGCCTTGCATTACACACAATCACGACCTTCCTCTATAGCGTGTGTAGTACGCAATAACGAGTTTTACTAAACAAAAATATGCTATTAAAATATTATTAAAACTAGCCGTTATAAATAGTAATAACCACTTTTTGAAATTTTGTAAATTTTATTTTTCAGAATGGACTTCATTTTTGGATTCGGAGTATCGAATTTAGCCTAAGGTAAAATTTTGGTACTTTTCGGATAACTTTCATATTCTGATGAATAGTGAGAATTACTAAATTATAATTAAAAACAACTTTTTTAATCAAAATAATTAATAGTGATAAATTATTAATTTGAGTGGTTTTAAAGTATATTTAGAATATATTTTTAAAATTTAAAACAATGTTTGTCATTGGATGTAATTTCACATTTAAACCAGTTATAAACAAGTGTCAATCTTTTGATAGTTATTATCTGTTAAAAACACGCTATTTGTTTTGACGACGGGAATTAATTTTTAAATTAGTTAATGTAGCTGATATGTTTTGAATTTGATAAAATAGACATCATTTTTGAATTCACAATATCAAATATAGCTTAGATCTAATTTTTGGTATTTTTCTGGAAACTTTCATTTTTTGATGAATAGTGAAACCACTAAGTGGTAGTTAAAAAACTGATTTTTTCATAAAACTTAATTTTACCGCTTCTGTGAGTGGAATTTCGAAAATCCGAGAGACAGGGTTGATGCCAGTAAGTAAAATGTGGTTCAATGAGATGAAAATAATTTTTTTGGTGAATAGTAACTTTTTACTTTTTTTACCACGGTTAAAAGTAAATAGGGTAATTAAGGGTAAAAATGATATTATTATTACCCTAACACATGTCCTAATTCTATTGGACAAGTGTAATTCGACCAGAAACAACCTTAGGAATAAAATATGACCATTTAGGCCCACTTGGATTAGATTAGGACATTTATTATTAATTTATTTAAAGAAGGGTTAAAATAGTTAAAATCAAAGTTTGATAAGTAAATAATTTTTAATATGGGGTTATACATAAGATCAATTCGACTATAAATATTCATTAGAAATCTAAAACGATTTCCTACATAATGGTATTTTATTTGTAATTTTTACACATTAAATAATTTAATTTATTTATGACACAATGATGATATAGTAATTACCATAATAGTGAAAAATTAAAATAATTGATATTATAAATACCTAAATAAGTATAATTTGAGACTTTTTATGAATTAAACTAATTTTCTTGGTTAATATGACATGTTAGGATTGATTTAATTAACTTTGATCGAAGTAATCATTCTGTTATGAGTTTCAAAAAAATCAACTATTGAATATTGTCAAAATTGACATAAAATAGTTTTTAAAACAAATATTATATTATTAATTGTTATTTTATTCATAAAAATCTAAGTTTCGGCCAAATGACTTATATAAGGTTATATATATTAATAAAACACAACTTGGGGGTCTCTTGGATGTATATGGTAAGTTTATTAACTATATAATATAAAAATACAAAGTGACATGGTAAATGTCAATCTAATTAACTAAGAGTTGAAACTAAAAGATAAGGTTAATATAATGACCTAAACTTGTCTAAATTCTATTGGATGAGAGGATTTAGATCCATCCCCACCTTATATTAGAAATAACTCAATTTGGAGCTATTTAAAACCAAACTTGACTTTATAATAAAATAATATTTTTAGTTATTCCAAAGGTGCCCCTCTCCTCCCTTATAAAAGGGCACCTCCTCCCCCTCTTCCTCACACCACTTTGAGCCTTCAATCTCGGCCAACCCCTGCCAATTTATTCTATCCACTTCCCTAGAAACATCCTAGAGGTTCTGGTCTTCTTCAAAGACCCATTTTAGTGCCCTAAAAGGAGGTCTCAAAGAAGTACTTCAAAGAAGAGGTAATGTCCGTTACCAATTCTTTCATCTCTATTTCTTCTTCCACTTCTTCTTATTAGGTTGTTTAATTATGAATTAATAACATTAGTATCACTTATATACTGATATGTTATTATAATTATGAAACAACCTTATTTCACCATCTATCCATCCTACGGAAAATGAAATCACTGCGCGTGCGTACGTACGGAATACCGTCTCCACGCCGTGGTGTAATCTATTTTCCACCACCACCTTACTTGGATGGGTATAATGGTGTAAATAATGACTATATATTACTATTATAAAGTGATATTGATTATGAAATAGTATAAATACACTCCAATACAATTCCACGATCATAGGAACGATATCATCACTCGTGCGTACGTACGGAATACCGTCTCCACGATGTGATGCGACTCGTTCTACATGATCTTCATTTCATAATGATTATATAAATGAATTTAATGAATTAATATGATATATATTACACTAATACCATTCTAGAAATGAGGTATCTATAACCTAAAGAGAAGAATAAGAATTTATTCGACAAAACACGCATAAGAACAAAAAGTAATAAACACCCGAATAACAAGAAGTAATGAAATATTACTAATAATAAGATAAGAATATGACCATATATGATATCATAAAAATAATTATGATTCTATAATAAGTCAATAACATTATTTAAATCATTATACAGGAGGTTCGGACACGTTCAAAGCATATCAGACCAAAGGTAAGGGAAATATCACAATCTCATTTTTATCCGAGATTGCTTATACTTTGGTATTTACTGGGGTGTATTTTATCATCCACATCCATGTTACCTCAATATGTAATATTATTTCCATCCACCTACAATTGTTTAAATCCAATTTTACCCTTCATAGAGTTTTTAGTAAAGGATATGAAAGGAATCTTTTGTCGTTTTTCGTACGAGGAACTTTTTGACTTTTCCGACAAAAGTACAAAGAATGTTTTTTTATTTATACGGCATGAATGGATTTTTAAAACATTATTTCCAAGAAGCTTCCTTTACAAGTTTTAAAGTTTATTTTTAATCAACTTCTTTTTGTTTAGAATTTTATGACATGTTAAGAAATGAAAATTGTTTTTGAAGTAGAAAGGATATTTTCCTCAAGAATGGAGTTCAAGCGTTTTATCAAAATTATTTTCCATCTAAAGATAATAAAGGGTTCTGTTTCTATCCCTATTATTACATTGATTTGATTATGTTGTGATGGAATTATTTTTATGAATTTTTTTATCGTATATGAGTTGTTTTATGATGTCACGATGTTTAAGATTCCCATTTTTATTACATGGGTTATGCAATGATGTATGATTTATGAATTTGTGGCACACATAAGAATGGTATCATTATGAGATGGGTGGGACCTATATCTCCCTCCAATGCATTGGGTAAAGATTTTATATCTCATGAGATAGACATGGTTGGAATGGTAGGTTATACCGGTTCAGTGAAACAGGACTGAAACGAGGGTGACTCGGTTCAGAAATGGACTTTGTCCACTAAGATAGTCTTGGCAATGAGTCTTTACTAATAAGATATGATTATCTATGATTATGTGTGTATGCCACAAAGTTTCATGTTTTAAGTTATGATTATTGGGATTTCATTTCACTACTATGATTCATCCCATGTTATGAAACTATGCTCTCTTTTGCAGGTTAGGATTTCCAAAATGTTATGTTCTTATGAAAATGATGTGATTGATATTTCTTTTGTTTACACTTACTGAGCATTTGAGCTTACCCTTTTATGTTTTCTTTTCCCCAGGATATAAAGAAAGGTTTTAGGTAAGAAAAAAAAGGTAATATCTTTATTGGGAGATGTTGAAGATCTTTCACAATGATTAGAAGATTATATTCCGAGTTTCCAAAGACACTAAACTATTACAATCCTTGTGTGTGTGTTTTTTTTTATGTACTAAGTATTACGCAAAAGTAATGTAATGTCCATGTACGTCAAGCTTAGGGTCTCTACAGTTGGTATCAGATGAAAGGTTTAGTCAACCTTTGGAAACTAGGATGCGAAAATGTTAGTGAGATCCCTAGAGATATTTCTAAGGTATGTCTAGGGATGTCCCTAAGGATAAGTATACGTATAGGATACAGTCCTAGAACTACGGTAACGATCATAGAATTTAACCTAAGATGTTAGATATTGATGATACTCCCCCTTTATTATATTGTTTTCCCTAGCGTAATTTTTGCCTCTCACACTATTCTTTTTGGGTTTTAGACGATGGATGGAACCCGAAAGAACCGTGTTGATCAATGTAATGGACAATGCAATGATTGTCCTCCTGAACAAACAAATGTTATGGGAGATGGAGTGAAAAATCTTATTGCTATACTTACACAATCTATGAATCATTCTGGACTTCCCAATGAGCAGAGAAGGAAATAAAATTCTATTGAGTCCTTCATGAGGCACCGTCCACCTTCTTTCAGTGGGTCTTCTGAACCACTTGTTGCTGAACAATGGATCAGTACCACTGAAAAGATATTTTCAGTTCTTCAATGTTCTGAACATGATAAATTCATCTTAGCAGTATATCGTTTGGAAGGTGAAGCTGATCAATGGTGGAATCTTATCAAGAATACGAGGCAAAGAGATGAAATTGAGTCCATGGAATGGGACGAGTTCAAGAACTTATTTTTCAATAAGTACTTCCCTCGTATTCTTCGAAAAAAGCTGGAGAAGGAGTTTCTTGAACTAAAGCAAAAGGATGATGAATCTATTGGTATATACGAAGCGGATTTTACAAGGCTTGCAAGGTATGCATCTAGATTTATCATCCAACCTGAAAGTAAAGTTGATCGATTCTTCAGTGGCTTAAAACCAAATCTTCGAAGGGCATTAGCTATAAGAGACTTCAGTAGCTATGAAGAAATTGTGCGTTGGACTATCAAGGTAGAAATGGATGTTGGTGTTACTTATCCATCTCATAGTTTTGATAAGAAACGAAAGATGAAGTTCAAGGAGAAATCTCAGAATAATGGTGAAAAGAATATGAATGTTTCCTTATGCTCAAAGTGTGGAAAGAAGCATGGTGGAGATTGTCTTAAAGGGACAAGTAAATGTTTCAAATGTGGAAAGGAAGTTCATTGGGAATTTTAATGCCGCAAAGATGGGAAGAAGATGCCTAATGATGCAAACAAAGGAAGGGATACACATAATGAACCTACTACACTTCAATGCTTCAAGTGCAAGGAAATGGGGCATTATGCTAATAAATGCCCTAATCCAAGGGTTAGTGATGATCGACATGAGCAACCACTTAAGGAAAAGGACAAAGGGAAGTCACATGCGATCACCATTTGCGATGTTGAATATGACAATGATGTGGTGGAATGATTAAGTGTTTATGTAATGGGATTCCCGAATAATGTTGTATATAGTATCGTGGAATATTGGAATATTTATGTATTGGTCTATTGTGGTTTTCAATAATTTTATGGCATCAGTAACCTTGAAAAGTGATTGAAATATTTTTGGAAAGCAGATGATATGCACATAATGAAGGGATAAAGAGAATCTAATATGTTTGATAGTATTCATGAGCTCATGATTGATATAAGGACTAAGTGATATCATGGTTTGAGGATATAGAATTTTGAGGATTTTGGTATGTGGAAAGTATTAACTTTTAACTACATTAATGTTTTCACTAAGGTTAAATGGATATTAATTCTTCAAGAGAATACATGATTAAGGTATTCACATGTTTGTAATTTTACCAACAAGATATATCTTATGATATATGGGGGATAAATGATGGCATTCACATGATCATTTTCTTTATACTATGAGATTGGACCGAAGTATTTTAGATAAGCCTAAAGATTGGAATGGATTATGTTAACCATAAGTTAGTATTATTTAAGGATAGAACTTTTTTTTATATTATTTATGTGATGTTATAGTAATGTAGTTTTAGAAAAAGGACAACCTGCAGGACGGGTGACAGCCCATCGCGTCGGACAAGGCTGTGGGAATCGAACCCACAACCGAAGTGTGACTGGCCTTTATCGCCTACCACTGACCTACAGGAAGTCCCTGTTTAGTAGAAACTAGTTTTATTATATTAAGCAGTATGATATATGAAGTATAAGTCTATTTTAGGAACTATATATGATTAATCTCACTATAGATGGACTTATGTATTTTTTTATAACTTTTCTAACCTTTTGTTTGAGACAGATGGAATGACCCATCATTCTATCACATGATCTGCTAACAGATCACGAATGACAAATTCAACTTCATTTCATTAAGAGATGAAGTGGAAATTGTCCAAAGAACGACCAACGGTGAGACTATACCAAAATCATGAAAGTATTTCTTCTAATTCCAATTTCAACAACTTTAGGGAAATGATCTTGAAAAACAAAAATGTTGTCCTAGTGCTCTTATATCTGATGATTCAGATGGTACCTTAGATCATCACAAATTTATGGCTTTGTGATTGCTGTCTTTTCCATAGCCATGTTCTCTACCACTCTCCATCAGAACATGATGGTTAGATTTCTCTTCCATATCCATATTTTCACCTATGTGGAAACCCAGTGATTAGTTTATTTGGGTAACCGTTAAGTTTCATACTTTTGTTTTTAAAGATTGGTATTGGTATTCCTTTTTACGATGTGGGTTTCTATTAAAGAAACTTTTGAGTAGTAAACCATTTATAACCCCGACGAATTTCGAGGGCGAAATTCATTTTAAGGGGGGTAGAATGTAACACCCCAAGATTTTATGAAAAATATTATTTTTAATTTCATTAATGTCTTGTGTTGTACGCTACACCAAAAGGAGCTTGCACAACACGCATCCTTGACTTGCCTTGCATTACACGCAATCGCGACCTTCCTCGATAGCGTGTGTAGTATGCAATAACGAGTTTTACTAAACAACAATATGCTATTAAAATATTATTAAAACTAGCCGTTGTGAATAGTAATAACCACTTTTTGAAATTTTGTAAATTTTATTTTTCAAAATGGACTTCATTTTTGGATTCGGAGTATCGAATTTATCCTAAGGTGATATTTTGGTACTTTTCGGATAACTTTCATATTCTGATGAATAGTGAAAATTACTAAATTATAATTAAAAACAACTTTTTTAATCGAAATAATTAATAGTGATAAATTATTAATTTGAGTGGTTTTAAAGTATATTTAGAATATATTTTTACAATTTAATACAATGTTGGTCATTAGATGTAATTTAACATTTAAACCAGTTATAAACAAGTGTCAATCTTTTGATAGTTATTATCTCTTAAAAACACGCTATTTGTTTTGACGACGGGAATTAATTTTTAAATTAGTTAATGTAGCTGATATGTTTTTAATTTGATAAAATAGACATAATTTTTGAATTCATAATATCAAATATAGCTTAGATCTAATTTTTGGTATTTTTCTGGAAACTTTCATTTTTTGATGAATAGTGAAACCACTAAGTGGTAGTTAAAAAACTGAATTTTTCATAAAACTTAATTTTACCGCTTCTGTGAGTGGAATTTCAAAAATCCGAGAGACACAGTTGATGTTAATATGTAAAATGTGGTTCAATGAGATGAAAATAATTTTTTGGTGAATAGTAAATTTTTACTTTTTTTTAACACGGTTAAAAGTAAATAGGGTAATTAATGGTATAAATGATATTATTATTACCCTAAAACATGTCCTAATTCTATTGTACAAGTGTAATTCGACCAAAAACAACCTTAGGAATAAAATATGACCATTTAGGCCCACTTGGATTAGATTAGGACATTTATTATTAATTTATTTAAAGAAGGGTCAAAATAGTTAAAATCAAAGTTTGATAAGTAAATCATTTTTAATATGGGGTTATACATAAGATCAATTAGACTATAAATATTAATTAGAAAGCTAAAAATATTTCCTACATAATGGTATTTTATTTGTAATTTTTAGACATTAAATAATTTAATTTATTTATGACACAATGATGATGCAGTAATTACCATAATAGTGAAAAATTAGAATGATTGATATTATAAATACCTAAATAAGTATAATTTGAGACTTTTTATGAATTAAACTAATTTTATAGGTTAATATGACATGTTAGGATTGATTTAATTAACCTTTTTCGAAGTAATCATTCTGTTATGAGTTTCAAAAAAATCAACTATTGAATAGTGTCAAAATTGACATAAAATAGTTTTTAAAACAAATATTATATTATTAATTGTTATTTTATTCCTAAAAATCTAAGGTTCTGCCAAATGACTTAGATAAGGTTATATATATTAATAAAACACAACTTGGGGGTCTCTTGGATTTATATGGTCAGTTTATTAACTATATAATATAAAAATACAAAGTGACATGGTAATTGTCAATCTAATTAACTAAGAGTTAAAACTAAAAGATAAGGTTAATATAATGACCTAAAATTGTCTAAATTCTATTGGATGAGAGGATTTCGACCCATCACCACCTTATCTTAGAAATAACTCAATTTGGAGCTATTTAAAACCGAACTTTACTTTATAATAAAATAATATTTTTAGTTATTCCAAAGGTGCCCCTCTCCTTCCTTATAAAAGGGCACCTCCTCCCCCTCTTCCTCACACCACTTTGAGCCTTAAATCTCAGCCAACCCCTTCCAATTGCTTCTCTCCACTTCCCTAGAAACATCCTAGAGGTTCTGGTCTTCTTCAAATACCTATTTTAGTGCCCTAAAAGGAGGTCTCAAAGAAGTACTTCAAAGAAGAGGTAATGTGCGTTACCAATTCTTTCATCTCTATTTCTTCTTCCACTTCTTCTTATTAGGTTGTTTAATTATGAAGTAATAACATCAGTATCACTTATATACTAATATATTATTATAATTATGAAAAAACCTTATTTCACAATCTATCCATCCTATGGAAAATGAAATCACCGTGCGTGCGTACGTACGGAATACCGTCTCCACGCCGTGGTGTAATCTATTTTCCACCACCACCTTACTTGGATGGGTATAATGGTGTAAATAATGAATATATATGACTATTATAAAGTGATATTTATTCTGAAAAAGTATAAATACACTCCAATACAATTCCACGATCATAGGAACGATATCATCACTCGTGCGTACGTACGGAATACCGTCTCCACGATGTGATGCGACTCGTTCTACATGATCTTCATTTCATAATGATTATATAAATGAATTGAATGAATTAATATGATATATATTAAACTAATACCATTCTGTAAATGTGGTATCTATAACCTAAAGAGAAGAATAAGAATTTATTCGACAAAACACGCATAAGAACAAAAAGTAATAAACACCCGAATAACAAGAAGTAATGAAATATTACTAATAATAAGCTAAAAATATGACCATATATGATATCATAAAAATAAGTATGATTCTTTAATAATTCAATAACATTATTTAAATCATTATACAGGAGGTTCGGACACGTACAAAGCATATCGGACCAAAGGTAAGGGAAATATCACAATCTCATTTTTATCCGAGATTGCTTATACTTTGGTATTTACTGGGGTGTATTTTATCATCCACATCCATGTTACCTCAATATGTAATATTATTTCCATCCACCTAAAATTGTTTAAATCCAATTTTACCCTTCGGAGAGTTTTTAGTAAAGGATATTAAAGGAATCTTTTGTCGTTTTTCATACGAGGTACTTTTTGACTTTTCCGACAAAAGTACAAAGAATGTTTTTTTACTTATACGACATGAATGGATTTTTAAAACATTATTTCCAAGAAGCTTCCTTTACAAGTTTTCAAGTTTATTTTTAATCAACTTCTTTTTGTTTAGAATTGTATGACATGTTAAGAAATGAAAAGTGTTTTTGAAGTAGAAAGGATATTTTCCTCAAGAATGGAGTTCAAGCGTTTTATCAAAATTATTCTCCATATAAGATAATTAAGGGTTCTGTTTCTATCCCTATTATTACATTGATTTGATTATGTTGTGATGGAATTATTTTTATGAATTCCTTTATCGTATATGAGTTGTTTTGAGATGTCACGATGTTTAAGATTCCCATTTTTATTACATGGGTTATGCAATGATGTATGATTTATGAATTTGTGGAACACATAAGAATGGTATCATTATGAGATGGGTGAGACCTATATCTCCCTCAAATGCATTGGGTAAAGATTTTATATCTCATGAGATAGACATGGCTGGAACGGTAGGTTATACCGGTTCAGTGAAACAGGACTGAAACGAGGGTGACTCGGTTTAGAAATGGACTTTGTCCACTAAGATAGTCTTGGCAATGAGTCTTGACTAATAAGATATTATTCTCTATGATTATGTGTGTATGCCACAAAGTTTCATGTTTTAAGTTATGATTATTGGGATTTCATTTCACTACTATGATTCATCCCATGTTATGAAACTATGATCTCTTTTGCAGGTTAAGATTTCCAAAATGTTATGTTCTTATGAAAATGATGTGATTGATATTTCTTTTGTTTACCATTACTGAGCATTTGAGCTCACCCTTTTATGTTTTCTTTTCCCCAGGATATAAAGAAAGGTTTTAGGTAAGAAAAAAAGGGAAGATCTTTATTGGGAGATGTTGAAGATCTTTCACCTTGATTAGAAGATTATATTCCGAGTTTCCAAAGACACTAAACTATTACAATACTTGTGTGTGTGTTTTTTTTATGTAATAAGTATTACGAAAAATTAATGTAATGTCCATGTACGTCAAGCTTCAGGTCTCTACACCGGGTATCTAGGTGGGCAGACTAGAACTAGTATGCTAGTGATCCCATGGGGTTTGGACCCTATTTCATGTTGCAAGTTTGACGATGACAACACTAACTAAACTATGATGATGATGATGATGGGGGAACACTAGGTTAAGGGTATGATCTTTACCACTGGCTAATGTGTACGAGAATGAATATTGTATGGTTACTTTTTTTTTTCACCAAGATACGAGGTTCTAGGGCCCCACTTGAGCTAGATATACCTTAGGGGATTTACCCGCAGTGATCTACTATTCATGACATGGTTCCTTCCTTTGACATATAGAGGACCACTTGTGTACGTGTGTGTTCTTGGTAAATTTTCTCTTCTGATTCAAATTTGTATTTGTGAAATAGTTTTCTTCAAGTGTTTATTTTTAACTTTAACTTGTAAATGTTTTTCTTAAAATAATTTTAAAAGTATAATTTTGAATAACCATATTAAATTTATCTCTTGAGTGTTTTGGCTTTGAATCATTTATTTGGTGGTATCCTACTAGGCCTTTGGCTCGCACCCTGCATACAACTTTGGGTGTATGCAGACTCTGTTGTATCTTTGTTTCAGGCTAAAGCAGAATGTGTCACATTTTCAGTTCTTTTTTTTTCTTAGGGGCTTTTAGATGCTGCTTCTCTTGTTGCATGAAGGTTTGAGAGTCGTTTGGGTTTACCTTGGCATCGTTTTCATTTTTGTCCTTAGTTTAGTTGTAAAATGTAAAATTTTGTATTTATTAAAGGTGATTTCAGTTAAATTTTTCAGATCTGGTTTTTGGGTTTTATTTGTTATTTTAACATGGTAAATATGAGTAATTCATTCCCAAAGCTTTTCATTCGATACCTGGGCACTTGTGCCAGCCTATGGGGATTGGTAACGCCCTTTGGACCATGTCTCGGACTGGGTCGGGCGTCGGTTTGGATGATAACCTGACCTGGTTCATGAAAAAGATAAAGGTAAATACAAGAATTAAAAACCCAAAATAATAAATTAAATAGTTAAACACAACCTAGGGTTAAAATATGCATTAAAGGCACCAAAATTTTGAGTGGGATTCAAAATACCTCATAAATTGACTAAAGGAATTCACAATCATTGTCATGAACCTTGTAGCTTCTCAAAAAATTTCTTTGTGAATCATTATTTCATAGGTACTTAAGGAATGTGATATTATATACATATAAATAATTTTGGAAAATAATCCAAAAAACATGCTTACACAATCAATTCACATATTGTATCAAAATAGACCATCATGAATCTACAACCGAACTGCCATAAAATAAAATAAAATTTCCTCTAACAATTAATACAAAATAATCTATATCAAAAGATTTAAATCCATCAATACTGTACCTTTTATGAAAGTGATTTAGGATTCAGGGATTATTGATAATGTTCTTAGAAATCAGGGCCAAGTAGCATTTTTAGGAACTTTGGGAAAGAGGGTTTTGGAGTTTGGTGATCTCTATTTTTTAGAGGGCGATGTGGCGTAAAATAATGCCTCTTGTTGAAGAGATCCTATAAAAAGTTCTTCATATCAGATTCTTAATATCCTTTATTTTCTAATGCCACCACAGGTAGGTCACCCACTTATCTAACCTAAAACATGCATCTAGAGAAAAAATAATGAAGTAAAATAGACAACAGATCAAAAATGAGACTGTTGCATCAAAAAATTCAACTTCATTTCTCATTAGTTTTATACTAGTAATGTACCTTCACATAAAAATCATTATATGATAACTTTTATACCACATAGTAAATGCATATAGATTATTTCAAAATAGGACATTTACCAGTCCACTGATTAAAGGGAACTTATCTCAGAAGACCAATTGTGATGTACAATTTTCATTATTTTGTGTTCTGCAATTTAAAATATGGAAGCATTTAAAAATTAAAGATAAACATTGAAATTAAGAGTCAATAGATGTATAATATTGAATAATAAGATTATAGATAAAAAAATATTGTGTCGGTGAATATCTCTAGATGAAAATTTAATGGTAGTCTCTTAATTTTGTTCATCTAGTTATAAGACATCATATGTATGGTATGTTCCCATGAAGATAACTATGAGAATCCTAAAGCTCCCAATACAAGTGAAAAAATGAAAAAAAATCAATATCATTACACTAAATGAATCACTTAATAGAAAGAGTCTTAAAGAGGAGGAACATACAAGGATTTAAAGCCATAGAAACACTAACCTATAGCTCCCTCACACACCTTCAAAACAAACTAATTTAGAGATAAATTAAAATCGTTACCACCACCTGAAAAAGAAAAAGTTTGTTTGGAAACCACACATTTAAAATCATCACATATTCTCAAATTAGGTGGGGGATTAATTAAAAAATATGTAATGATATAGAAAACAATGTCAATTTGATAAAAGAAATATCAATACCTGATAACAAATAGATAAGTAACATAACAAAGGAAACATGATATGACCCTCTTCTTAAATTTCACATTATATAAACCCATAACATGTTACATATATAAAGGTAATACATGTTGAAAAAACCCCAAAAAATACAATAAGCAATTAAATAGAACCTAAAAATTTATAAATTATTGGAAATTTGAAGGAACCTTTATTAAAAAATACTTCAGAGAATTATTAACATAATTTTCACCAACTAAGGCTGTAATTTTCATAGACATCAATTTTAAAAATTGATTCATGAAAGTATTAAAAACTTTACCGTTAGTAAATGATTTTTTTTCATAGAAACCAAACTTTTAAAATCATCACACATTATTCTATTAGGAAGGAGTTAAATAAAAATGATGTTAAAATGAAGAAAGTAAGGGCAAAGAGATAAAATCAATATTTAGATATGCCAATAAATTGATAAGAAACATCGATAGAGAAACATGATATGATATTCTTCTTAAATAGCTCCCAGTGTATAGACATAGTTTAGGTTCTACAAATCCACCATCATAGAATCTTTTAGAGTGATAACAAAACCCAAACAAGTTAGTTAAATAATATAATACAGGATGGATATAAAGGAAAATATAATAATTAAAAACCCAAAAAATATAAATTACATATTTAAGCACAACCTAGGGTTAAAATATGCATTAAATACACTAAATTTTTGAGTGGAATTCAAAATACCTACTAAATTGACTAAAGGACTTCCCAAGAATTGTCATGCACCTTATAGATTTACAAAAAAATTCTCTATGACTTTTTATTTAACAGAGAGTTAAAGAATTTGATATTAGATACATATAAATATTGTTGGAAAATAATCCAAAAAACATTATTAAATAATAAATTTGTCATATTTCATCAAAATAGATCATTATGATTCAACTATCGAACTTCCATAAAATAAAAATACCTTTCTACTAACAATTAATACAAAATAATATATATCAAAATCTATAAATCCATCAATGCTCTACCTATTATGATAGGGATTCAGGATTAAAGGATTATTTGTAGTGTTCCTAGTAGTTAGGGTCAAGTATGATTTTTTAGGAATTTTGGGAAAGTGTGTTTTGGAGTTTAGTGATTATGATTGTACCACAATTCACTATTTTATTTCACCCTTATACCAATGTATTAAACTGGTTTTATATTGAAAATTACAAGTATAATAACAAATTTGACACCATGTTTGATTCAATTATTTTGCATTTAACACTGTTAAATAGGGAAATGTTACTTGTTTTGATAATTATATTGTATGTGGAGGTGATTTGGAGGACCCATTATGAAGTTCAAGAAAAATGGGCCAATATGCACATGATCAAAGCACACCAGTAGACTAAAACGCATGATGCTTTTAAACCTTGCATTAAAATGGGATGAAATTTGTGGGTGGGTCTGAAATTTATTGAGATACATTTCATCTGAAGGAACCAAAGCCCAATTCACCCTTTAAAATGCCTATACAGACTGATCTGTCCAATAAAGTGGATCTACACGGGTTTAAAACATTGCCTATGTATTTTTGAAATATCTCTTATTATATTATATATCTAGATTCCAAATTTGACATGGAGGTAGAAAAGTTTTCGGGAAACAACTTTGTAGTTTTTTCCAAAGTAATTTATGACTTTTTGTTCGGCCAAAACTATGGACCAAGTAGATTTGTGAAATCAGGGAGCCCAAAACCACTTTCCACTTTGCCAATAAATTGGAACCTTGGGCACCCCATTTGGGTGTTCGAACCAGAGGCAAGGTGCTGCCATTTTGGAGTCCCAAAGGAGTCCTCCCACCAATATTTTATGTTCTGTAGGCTATGGGAAGTGCTAATTCAACATCTTCTTCTTCCTCCCATCCCATGGGTTTCTAAACCCCTTGTATCACCCGAGGAGGAACATGTTGTAAATCCCGAGATTAATGTTGTAATATTTGAATGGTCCTTTTAATTCCAGGTTTGTATGTTTTTTTATTCATCCTATATTTTTATTTAATTGAGTTATATACGAGTATGTTATACTCAAACTCAAATGATCATGTTTGGGGGTACCCTTTCATGTGATGTTTTACACACCCTTCCTCCCTTTTTCTTCCGTCATTCAATTGCGGTGTTTGTGTGGTTCATATTGGTCAATTGAACTCACAAAAGCACTGTCATGGAAATTTAAATTTATTTCATGGTATCAAAAATAAATAACATACAAACCTATACAACACATCATGTTTTTGTGTGTTTCCTTGGTGAGTTTCAGTTATGAAGTCAAACACAAATCACCCAATCATCGGCGGTGTTCGGTGAATCCTTGTGTATTTTCAACTGAACTCTAGGAGGTCTCCTAGTATAAACTCAGTAAAATTATAGTTCTAGGTGTTACAAACCAGGTATTAAAAGATCATAACTCTATCTTATGAAGCGATGAAGGATGAGCATCATGAGAGTACCCCGACCAGGTTGATCACATTTAATTAATCTTGTTTACTTCTACTTTGTTTTATCATTTTCATTTTCTATTGTCATCTTTAATCATAAAAACCAAGTATTATAAAAACCCATTTCACTTTTTACATTCATAATCAAAACCACATTTTAGAATTAATGATCTGAGGATCCATCAAGAGATGACCTTGGGTTGCTGCTATACTGCAGAAATTATAGTTAAAACTAAATAACTAATTTGACACTCTCGACAACGCATTGGGAAAGAGAATTTTGGAGTTTGTAGTATACTGGTGAGTCTTCCCACCTATCACGTGGGTGACTCAAGTTTGATCCCCGACAATGGTGCCAAAATTTTGACTCGCCCAAATTTACCCAAGTTTTCAGGGTTAAGCGGTCACTTGTAGTTTAGCTTGGGTTGTCGAATCCTCAAAGACCTAAGAAGTAACCTACAGACACGTAAATTCTATGGATTTTTTTTGTCTATGAAGCGGCCAACTTGGGTTTTTTTAGATGGGTTTCATAGTTGTTTGGTATAAGTTTTTTTGGTGATCATTGTGTATTAAAATGTTTTTGGAAAAGGGAATTCAAATTTCATATTTTTGACATACATTTTTCTTGGGACTAGAAAAACAAAAGTTGGGGGGTGTGATTAGCCATTGAATAAGGATAATATTCATTGTTAATATATATAATATTCATATTATTTATTATTCATAAACACAATTTTAGTGAATTTTACACTTTGAACATTATATCATATTATAATTGTAATTCCTTCTTAAAATGAACTATTACATGGTACATTTTTTTAACGTCATTTAAAGTACCTAAAATGGCCTTGATTTTATTTTAATGTTTTATTTTAAGGTCTCTAATGATAAAAGGAACAATTTATACTTTTTAAGTATTTGAAGATTAACATTGGAAGACCACCAAAATGGGATTTCATGGAAACACATTCTGGGCAAAGTAAACTAGAGAGATTCCTAATAAAGAGATTGTAGCGGCCAAGATCCAAGAAAAATGATTCTAAAAATTTAACTGAAGATAGAGGACATCATGGGAAAAATTTAATTCAACAGTATCAAAAGCTAATTCGGATGGTTGAATGGAGTTCCAGGCATCCCAATTTGAAGATAAATTTATGGGCCAGATTCTGCAACCCAAAAAAACAGCCCACCATTTTACCCATATCTCGTAATCCATAAAATATTTTGTGATGAAACTTTACAGAATTTTAGGGGACATCCTAAGATCTATTTTTTTTTCTGCTATGGACCACTCTAGTTCTGCCATCTATAAGGCCATATAGGCCTCTCTGTTCAGTGGATGAAAGATGGCTGCAACTTCAGGTCAAGGGTTGAAAAGTATCCTCTCCCTTACTTTCCACCACCCTAGGACTACCATCATTAATTGAGGAGACTTGGAAAGATGGGGGCTCGTCCCAAGGATCTCAAAATTTATATTTAAGGTAGTGGTTTTGGAGTATTGATATATCTTTTGAGATTTACTTCACTGTATTGTTATGCTACGATTTTGTTGTCTCAAGTTTGTCTTTCACATGTAAGTTGTTCAATTCAACTTAGTTTATTAATAAAATTTCTTCTTATAATATTATTTTTTTCTTCTTCATATCATGTTGATACCATTAGTTCAAGGTGTGAATTTATTCACACCAAACCTTGTGAAATTATCACACAATAGTGGAGTGATCGTTTTTTCATTATCTTTTTTTTACTCCTCCAATTCCTCCCTCATGAGTCTACTTTCCACTTCCATTGAAACCATAGAATCAATAGAGGGATAACCCACTTATGGGTTGATCAAAGGGAGTATCAATGGTCTGGATTGGATTTTATTTCTCACTCCATTAATTTATAATCACTTCTTTTAACTGAGAATTGTTTTTGAATATCTTAAAACTCCTTCGTCCTTGTTGAATTTAAGGCCACACACTTCAAGTGCTAATACGAACCTTTACCTTAAAGTGCTCAAAACTTTGATCCTTAAAGTGTATAGGTGATTAGTATTAAAGTGTGTAGGTATTAAACCCGTATGTGATGATGTTGTTTGATCTTCTTAAATGAACCCATCTAAAATATAAGAAATTGAAATAGTTGAGAAAAATGAATGCATCTAATCCACCCCAAGTGATAACCTAGGATCAACTCATTCATTTAAATTGAATTCACTTAAGTCTATTACCATTCACTTAAACCCATATAAAATCAACCCAAGTTGTCCAATTCATAGCAAAAAAAATCCATAGAATGTACGTGTCTGTAGGTTATTTCTTAGGTCTCTGAGGATTCGACAACCCAAGCTAAACTACAAGTGACCACTTAACCATAAAAACTTGGGAAAATTTGGGTGAGACCAATTTTTTTGCACCGTTGATGGGGACCCAAGTAAGTCATCTTAAACACACATTCTATTTTCCCCCATTTATTCTATTCTCATCTAAATTCTCTTATATTTTCTCTTTCTGGTTTTTTTTTCTTTTAGCACATGTTTGCCTACACTCATGACTAATCAAACCGTCTAGTTAGGGTGGATAGTCCTAGGATTGGGGAGTCAAGTACACCAAGAGAAATATTTCCATTAGATCCTAATATTACTAATACTCTAGAGTCAAAAATTTAACCCATTTCAATGGAAGGTCTTAAAAGAAACCAACTCATAAACTTGGGTGGGAACCAAAATGGAAATCCAAATGAGGCAGCCCCAAACTTGGGGAATGCAGTCGATCAAACCATGAATGACTACCTCACACCTTCCTAGAACAATAAGCCCTTATAAATTTGGTAAAATGTCCTAGGAGATGCCAATTAAATCTTTAAACCCCATGTTTGTAACACCCCATGTAAATAAAGAATATGACATTTTCATATTTATCCATATTTGTGAATAAAATATTAATATGACTTTAAAGGGGACACTATGCTCGATGGCATACCCAACACGCAACAACAAGTTTCTTGGGAATCTTACGTTGCACTCTAATAATAAAATAATATTATTTTAAATGGAAGTTAACATGTAGCCGTTGTATTGGAGAGAATGGATATAAATAACTAAAATATGATTATATATGTTTTTAAATGTTTTTACATTTATCCAATAAAAGGTAAAGGCTTAAAATACGGAAAGAATTCAATTTTAGGCGTATATGCCCTAGTTTTCACTAAAGGTTCACTTATCACCTTTTGATGGAGAACCCTCTTTAAATATAGTTTTGGTCACTCTTATACATTCTTTTGGACCAAATAAAATCCTTCTTTATAATTGGGACATCAAAATTTACTTTGTGTATGTTTTTGTTATTCTTCCGATAAAGTTCATTTTTTATGAATAAGTGAAAAATGTTGTATTTTAATTCAAAACCTCTTTTAATATAATTTATTTATATGATTAGATTATATTTTGAATTGGTTTTAAAGTGAAACCATAAAATATTTTTACCATTTTATTCAATGGTGGACTTTGGAATTAATTTCACTTTGAAATTCGACATAAACAAATACAAATCTTTTGATATATATTGTTTCTTAAAAACACGCTATTTGTTTTGACAGCGGGAGTTAATTATTAAATTAATTAATTCTACTTATATTCTTTGAATTAGGTAATATAAACATCATTTTTGAATTCGGAATATCGAATATATCTTAGAGTGAATTTTTGGTAATTTTCTGAAAAACTCCAATTTTTGATGAATAGTGAAACCACTAAGTGGTAATCAAGCAAACTAATTTTTCAGTTAAATGAAAGTTTACCACTAATGTGTATTGAATTTTGAAAATCCGACATACATGGTTGTCATTAGTATGTAAAATGTGGTTTAATGGGATGAAAATAATTTTTTGGTGAATAGTAACTTTTTTTCATTAATCGCGATTAGAGGTAATTAGTGTAATTTAAGGTAAAAATGATATTATAAAAATATGAAAACACCATGAAACTTGTCCTAACCCTATTGGATGAGTCATGGCCGACCAAGACAACCCATGGGTCGATTTAGGGGACCCTATGGAGCCTCTTGGGTGAGATAATGACTTTAATGCCTTTTTTTTAAATAAAGGTGAAAATGACACTAACATAAATTGTTTTACTAAAACAATTTTTAGAAGGGGTAATACTAATAATATTTTTGTCTATAAATAATATTTGGAAAGATAAAAATATTTCCTACATCAGGATATTTTTGTTATAATTTTTATACATTAAATAAATTAATTTAATTATGACATCATGATGATGCAACGATGACCTCATTAATGAACAGTTTAAATAAAATGAAACGATAATATAAAATATAAGACCTACACTTGTCCAAAAACTATTAGATGGGAATATTTAGAAGCCTTATCATCTTATCTTCGAAATATATCAATGTGGGACCTTAGAAATTCGAAACACTTTTGAAAATAAAATAATAGTTTCATGATTTCCAAAAGTGCCCCTCCTCTCCTCTTATAAAAGGCCCCCACCTCTACCTCATTTCACACACTCCTCAAGCCTTTGGCTCGGCCATCCCCTGACCATTTACTCTCTCCAAATCCCTCTCCTCATCCTAGAGGATTCCCTTTTGGCATAATCCTTTCAAAGGAAGCCTTTAGGCTCAAATCAAAAGGAGTTACACTTTTAAAGGTAATTCATTATCTCATGTTCATTTGTTTTATTTTGCTTCTACAACCCCCTAAACTCTTTTTATTTACTTATTTTGTAACAACACCAGTATCTTAAATATACTAGGATGTTGTTATAAGATTTATTCGAGCTACACTCTCACACAACTACATAAAATGGTTAAAGAACATACGGTTTCCGTGGATGGCGAAATTCTGCCTCCCGAAACGGTGATTGTTCAATACTCATTTAACACCTTCAAAGGTGGCCATTATGATGTCACTATTTTTATATATGATATATAATATGTTTATTATTTCCTTAAGCTTCTGTATTTTTCATTTATGGCATACCATTATTGTTTCCATTATGGGTATACACGATATCTTCATTTTAGGAAGTGCGGACTACCACCCCCTCAAAGTGATGTGATTCGTTAATGCCATACGTGGGACGTATAAAGGATGGATTTAATGTTATTATATATGATTTTATAATGGAATTATAATATACCTATATATAATTATTATTTCTTTCCATTGAAGTATGAGATAGAAATGAAAGTAGCCTTCATGCGTACGTACGACTTACCGTCTCCATGAACGGTGCATTTCATTTCTTATCCCCAAATGTAATGTACTATTATAAGTACATGTATATAATGGATATATATGATGAATTATACATCTAAATGATGAATATAATTCTGGAATTAAAATATACATACCTCTCATTTAGTTTTAATTCCATTAATATGACAAAGAAATGAAAGTAGCGTTCATGCGTACGTACGGCTTACCGTCTCCATGAACGGTGCATTTCATTTCTTACCTCTAAATGATTATGTAATATTATAAATACATGTATATGATGGATATATATGATATATATGATATCTAAATGAGGAATGTCATTCTGGATATAAAGAACCTTTGACTACACGAACAACATGTAATTATAAGAAGTCCACTTTCGACTTAAGAACCAAATATCGACAAAACAAACATTATTAACTTAAATGATTACATAATGTTTATAACATGACAATAAGTGATCTAAAAGGAATAATGAACTATAAAAAGGTTCTTAATAAAGTATAAATTAACTCAAGTTTATTATTCAGGACGTTAAAGAATGGTCGAGTTAAGTCGGACCCGAGGTAAGGGATCCTACTCCTCTCTTTCTTTTTTAAGTACACTCTTTTATGTCATTCATTATAAGCTCATATTTATTGTTATTGGGATGTTCTTTTATATTACTCTTACTATAATTTTTATGTTCATATGATGAGAGACCCTATTCTCTCTCATCAATCCATTTTGGAAGTTTTGAGTGGCGCCGTTAGGCTGCCGAATTTTCGTAAGAGATCTAACCTCTCTCTTTCTCTTTAAGTACTCTCGTTTATGTCACTTATTTTAATCTCCTATTTGTTATGATGGTGGATGTTATTTTATATTCCTCTTGCTGTAAATTTTATTTTAATGTGATGAGATACCCTACTTGATCTCATCAATCCATTTTTGGAAGTTTTAAGTGGCGCCGTTAGGCTGCCGAGTTTTCGTAAGGGATTTTTCATCTCACTTTTATTCCTGTGAGATTTATGCTACATTTGCCACAATTTCATTCGAGTGGTGTATGTACTGCCCATTATTCTATTCTTTGTGTAATATAATTTCGTTTATGAGTATTTACATCAATGATGTATTGTCCTTCTTTCATGGGGTGTATGTTTTGAAAGATACCCAAGTCGGTAAGGGAACCTTACACCCTCCTCTTTTTAAAAGAATTATTTTGTTGGGTCTTTTAATTTACATATTTTTATGTTGGGATATGTTATCATATATCCTTATTGATGTAAATTTTATGTCCAAGTGATGAGATACCCTTTTTATCTCTCAACAACTCTTTTTCTGAATTTTGAAGTGATGTCGTTAGGCTGTCGAATTTTTGCAAGGGAACTTCTTAACCCAATTTATATTATTTGGGATAAACTTGTACACCTTGAATATGTAGTTCTATGATTATGTGTGAATTCCCTCTGATTGTTTTACACTTAATACCCACTTATATTTTGTGTACTCGTTTGACACACATAGTTATGTGACTGATTTATCCTTAATCCAAGGATACCGTCTTTGTATGGGACTTCGTCTCAATCTCCTTTCATTGAGGCATATTTTGTTTTATACACAACCTTATTTTATATGGTGTATAAACCCATTTAACTTTTACTCTTATTCAAAAGGAATCTTTTTTATACGAAGCATTTTACAAAACGACAAAAGGCAATGTTTTTCTTGTCGTATGTATGCGGCAACAACGACTTCTCCGCCGCCGTGACCATTATTGGAGTTTCGGCTTCCTCTACACGCCATACCTTTTTTTTAAATGAAAAATAAATACCATGTTTTACTTTGGTATTGAAAATGGTTTTCATAATGTTTTTATTATATCAATGTGTTGTATTGATATCTTGTGATTGAAATGTGGAAATGTTATGTTTCCTTTATGCATGTTTTATGTGAGATGATTATGTTATGGTTCTTGGGCATTATTTTGAAGACGGGTGGTTCCGTGATAAACTAAGGGCGGGTGAGCCTGATATAGCTCTCCAATGCATTGGGTAACACGAAGGAGTGAAACGTTAAGGTTTCTCTGAAGAGATTTAGAGAATATACTGTGATGGGTATTCCAAACGTAACCAAGGGGGTTACTCCCTACGTAAGAATGTTATGAATGCCTCAAGTTACCTTTATGTCTTATGATTTCTTTGATTTATTCATGTTTTGATGAGGTATGTTAAAGTGCTTATGTTTTATAGGTAAAGTATGATTTCATTCTTATGTATATATGAACTCATGTTTCCTTTCCATATTTTTATAACCCTTACTGAGCTTTTTATGCTCATCCCAAGTTTTTGAAATGTTTTTCACAGGTCAAGGGAAAAGTACATGATGTGATGATAGTGTCAAGGATGTGTCAAGAAGGAATCCGTGTTTTATTTTAAATATGTTTCCGTTGATGGGAAGAATGAATATTGTCTTTTATGTAACCACTTTGTTTAAATGTAGAATGTAATGCAAGTTTCATGATCTAATTCTCTAAAACTCTAAACCTGAAAAGATCCTCAATGTGTAATCTTGTAATAACTCAAGATTAAGTAATGTTTAAGTCTAGGGCCTTATAGTTGGTATCAAAGGTCGGTTTAGATAACTTTAGAGGTTAGGGTATTCTCTAAGCATAAGTGACATTACCATAATGTTTAGGATTTCAGAAAGAGTCCTAGTTTTAGATAAAGTGAATGAGTAAGTATATCTTAGTGTTTACCTTCATCATTAGTGCATGATGGTTTTGTTGATATACTCACACTGACATTTCTGTTTTTAGTGAATGGATGGATCTCGCAGGCACCAAAGTGACAATTGGTTTGAAGGAAACTATGGTGGTTCTCTGATTAAGAGACTCGATGAAATGGGGTATTCAATAAGGAAACTCGTGGTTGTTCTAAACCAACTATCAAGGAGTCATGATCAACCACGTTAACCTTGGTATGTTCTATAATGCATCATGTAAGAGATGAACAATCGATGTGGAAGTTCAGGTAATAATTAAAAAGGTAACCATTAGGGTTTATATGATCCTTACTTTTGAGGTAATTATGGGTTATTATATGTTATGATGGAAAATTAAAGGCATGAGATAAACTTGAGGTTAAAATATGTTATGTTTATTTTTGAAGATTTTATCTCGTTTTGGGAAATGTTTTGAGAATTATATAGTTTTGGAAAAAGGACAACACGCAGACCGTGTGACAACCCGTCGCGTCGGACAATGCTGCGGGAATCGAACCCACAACCAAAGTGCGACTGGTATTTATCGCCTACCACTGGACTACGTGAAGTCCCTGGTTAGTTTGACTGATTCTTTATAGTTATGTGATTTTATGAATTAAGAGTAAGTTGATTTTGGGTTATTTATGAAAATGAATAACCTATCATGGAGGATATGTGATTAGGTTAATTACTTTTCAATACGAGACTTTAGGAGCAACTGATGTTGTTTGGAGATAAATGTTATGATTTAACTTGGAAGACTATGTGACTAAATCCTTCAAATATTTGGGTTTCAATCTTAGATTGGTTTACTTTGAATAATTTTATGGAAAAATTCTTTATCTAATGGTCCTCGTTGAACTTTGGGTTTTGTTGGACAAATTTTGGAGGTTAAGAATAGATTTTCTTTTTATAAAGGGTTATCCTTTTTTGGATTATCTGGTCTTGTACTAGCCTTTTTGGTTTTGGTTTTGGTTAATGTCTAAAGACATGGGAAGTATATAGTTCTCTTTTGTGGATTAGGTGATTCTCTAAAAGTTGATTATAGTACTCTTAATGTGAACAAGTCTTCCTAAATACTCGCCTTTTGGAGAAAATATGAGTTTGTGTAAGGAATCTAATAAAAGTTGAAAGTCAAAATGATAAGTGATTATGTTTCCTTATGAATAAATTCCCCAATAAAAATTATCTTAAAACAAAAATGTTTTCTATTAACTTTTCCTATTGGGGAATCAAATACCGTTTAACCCATCACAAGTTTGTGATTTTCTCATGGTTAACTTTCTCCTAAACATGTTATCTATCACTCTTCATCAGAACATGACCCTATGTTTTCTACTCCATGTCTATGTTTTCATACTTGGAACCCTAGTATGGGTTAACTTGGGTGACCGTTGTACTTATCTTTCTTTATTTTAAAGTGATTGTTTTACCGACTCTTCTTCCGATGTGGGACTTTCAAGGATGTTTCCAAGCCCAATTTTAAAATTGCGAGGACGCAATTCTCAAAAGGGGGGGAGGATGTAACACCCCAGGTAAATAAAGAATATGACATTTTCATATTTATCCATATTTGTGAATAAAATATTAATATGAATTTAAAGGGGACGCTATGCTCGATGGCGTACCCAACACGCAACAACGAGTTTCTTGGGAATCTTACGTTGCACTCTAATAATAAAATAATATTATTTAAAATGGCAGTTAACATGTAGCCATTGTATTGGAGAGAATGGATAGAAATAACTAAAATATGATTATATATGTTTTTAAATGTTTTTACATTTATCCAATAAAAGATAAAGGCTTAAAATACGGAAAGAATTCAATTTTAGGCGTATATGCCCTAGTTTTCACTAAAGGTTCACTTATCACCTTTTGATGGAGAACCCTCTTTAAATATAGTTTTGGTCACTCTTATACATTCTTTTGGACCAAATAAAATCCTTCTTTATAATTGGGACATCAAAATTTACTTTGTGTATGTTTTTGTTATTCTTCCAATAAAGTTCATTTTTTATGAATAAGTGAAAAATGTTATATTTTAATTCAAAACCCCTTTTAATATAATTTATTTATATGATTAGATTATCTTTTGAATTGGTTTTAAATTGAAAACATAAAATATTTTTACCATTTTATTCAATGGTGGACTTTGGAATTAATTTCACTTTGAAATTCGACATAAACAAATATCAATCTTTTGATATATATTGTTTCTTAAAAACAGGCTATTTGTTTTGACAGCGGGAGTTAATTATTAAATTAATTAATTCTACTTATATTCTTTTAATTAGGTAATATAAACATCATTTTTGAATTCGGAATATCGAATATATCTTAGAGTGAATTTTTGGTAATTTTCTGAAAAACTCCAATTTTTGATGAATAGTGAAACCACTAAGTGGTAATGAAGCAAACTGATTTTTCAGTTAAATGAAAGTTTACCACTAATGTGTATTGAATTTTGAAAATCCGACATACATGGTTGTCATTAGTATATAAAATGTGGTTCAATGGGATGAAAATAATTTTTTGGTGAATAGTAACTTTTTTTCATTAATCGCGATTAAAGGTAATTAGTGTAATTTAAGGTAAAAATGATATTATAAAAATATGAAAACACCATGAAACTTGTACTAACCCTATTGGATGAGTCATGGCCGACCAATACAGTCCATGGGTCGATTTAGGGGACCCTATAGAGCCTCTTGGGTGAGATAATGACTTTAATGCCTTTTTTTTAAATAAAGGTGAAAATGACACTAACATAAATTGTTTTACTAAAACAATTTTTAGAAGGGGTTATACTAATAATATTTTTGTCTATAAATACTCTTTGGAAATATAAAAAGATTTACTACATCAGGATATTTTTTTTATAATTTTTATACATTAAATAAATTAATTTAATTATGACATCATGATGATGCAACAATGACCTCATTAATGAACAATTTAAATAAAATGAAACGATAATATAAAATCTAAGACCTACACTTGTCCAAAAACTATTGGATGAGAATATTTCGAAGCCTTATCATCTTATATTCGAAATATATCAATGTGGGACCTTAGAAATTCGAAACACTTTTGAAAATAAAATAATAGTTTCATGATTTCCAAAAGTGCCCCTCCTCTCCTCTTATAAAAGGCCCCCACCTCTACCTCATTTCACACACTCCTCAAGCCTTTGGATCGGCCATCCCCTGCCCATTTACTCTCTCCACATCCCTCTCCTAATCCTAGAGGATTTGAGTTTGGCATAATCCTTTCAAAGGAAGCCTTTAGGCTCAAATCAAAAGGAGTTACACTTTTAAAGGTAATTCATTCTCTCATGTTCATTTGTTTTATTTTGCTTCTCCAACCCCCTAAACTCTTTTTATTTACTTATTTTGTAACAAAACCAGTATCTTAAATATACTAGGATGTTTTTATAAGATTTATTCTATCTAAAATCTCACACAACTACATCAAATGGTTAAAGAACATACAGTTTCCGTGGATGGCGAAATTCTGCCTCCCGAAACGGTGATTGTTCAATACTCATTTAACACCTTCAAAGGTGACCATTATGATGTAACTATTTTTATATATGATATATAATATGTTTATTATTTCCTTAAGCTTCTGTATTTTTCATTTATGGAATACCATTATTGTTTCCATTATGGGTATACACGATATCTTCATTTTAGGAAGTGCGGACTACCGCCCCCTCAAAGTGATGTGATTCGTTAATGCCATATGTGGGACGTATAAAGGATAGATTTAATGTTATTATATATGATGTTATACTGGAATTATAATATACCTATATATCATTATTATTTCTTTCCATTGAAGTATGAGATAGAAATGAAAGTAGCGTTCATGCGTACGTACGGCTTACCGTCTCCATGAACGGTGCATTTCATTTCTTATCCCCAAATGTAATGTACTATTATAAGTACATGTATATAATGGATATATATGATGAATGATAAATATAAATGATGAATATAATTCTTGAATTAAAATATACATACCTCTCATTTAGTTTTAATTCCATTAATATGACAAAGAAATGAAAGTAGCGTTCATGCGTACGTACAGCTTACCGTCTCCATGAACGGTGCATTTCATTGCTTACCTCTAAATGATTATGTAATATTATAAATACATGTATATGCTGGATATATATGATATATATGA
This sequence comes from Viscum album, assembly GCA_963277665.1. Taxonomy (NCBI): domain Eukaryota; kingdom Viridiplantae; phylum Streptophyta; class Magnoliopsida; order Santalales; family Viscaceae; genus Viscum; species Viscum album. Next base: position 1,444,922,201 of record OY728161.1, read on the forward strand.
TATCCAAATCAGGAATGTCATTCTGGATATAAATAACTTTTGACCACACGAACAACATGTAATTGTAAGAAGTCCACTTTCGACTTAAGAACCAAATATCGACAAAAAAAACATTATTAACTTAAATGATTACATAATGTTTATAACATGAAAATAAGTGATCTAAAAGGAATAATGAACTAGAAAAAGGTTCTTAATAAAGTGGAAATTAACTCAAGTTTATTATTCAGGACGTTAAAGAATGATCGAGTCAAGTCAGACCCAAGGTAAGGGATCCTACTCCTCTCTTTCTTTTTTAAGTACACTCTTTTATGTCATTCCTTCTAAGCTCATATTTCTTGTTATTGGGATGTTATTTTATATTAATCTTAGTATAATTTTTATGTTCATATGATGAGTGACCCTATTCTCTCTCATCAATCCATTTTGGAAGTTTTGAGTGGCGCCGTTAGGCTGCCGAATTTTCGTAAGAGATCTAACCTCTCTTTCTCTTTAAGTACTCTCGTTTATGTCACTTATTTTAAGCTACTATTTGTTATGATGGGTGATGTTATTTTATATTCCTCTTTCTGTAAATTTTACCGTAATGTGATGATATACCCTACTTGATCTCATCAATCCATTTTTGGAAGTTTTAAGTGGTGCCGTTAGGCTGCTGAGTTTTCGTAAGGGATTTTTCATCTCACTTTTATTCCCGTGAGATTTATGCTACATTTGACACAATTTCCTTTGAGTGGTGTATGTACTGCCCATTATTATACTCTTTTTGTAATATAATTTCTTTTATGAGTATTTACATCAATGATGTATTGTCCTTCTTTCATGGGGTGTATGTTTTGAAAGATACCCAAGTCGGTAAGGGAACCTTTCACCCTCCTCTTTTTAAAAGACTTATTTTGTTGGGTCTTTTAATTTACATATTGTTATGTTGGGATATGTTCTCATATATCCTTATTGATGTAAATTTTATGTCCAAGTGATGAGATACCCTTTTTATCTCTCAGCAACTCTTTTTCTGAATTTTGAAGTGACGTCGTTAGGCTGTCGAATTTTTTCAAGGGAACTTCTTAACCCAATTTAGATTCTTTGGGATAAACTTGTACACCTTGAATATGTCGTTCTATGATTATGTGTGAATGTACTATGATTGTTTTACACTTAACACCCACTTATATTTTGTGTATTCGTTTGACACACATAGTTATGTAACTGATTTATCCTTAATCCAAGGATACCGTCTTTGTATGGGACTTCGTTTCAATCTCCTTTCATTGAGGCATATTTTGTTTTATACACAACCTTCTTTTATATGGTGTATAAACCCCTTTTACTTTTACGCTTATTCAAAAGGAATATTTTTTATATGAAGCATTTTACAAAACGAAAAAAGGGAATGTTTTTCTTGTCGTATGTATGCGGCGACAACGACTTCTCCGCCGCCGTGACCATTATTGGAGTTTCAGCTTCCTCTACAAGCCATACCCTTTTTTTAAATGAAAAATAAATACCATGTTTTACTTTGGTATTGAAAATGGTTTTCATAATGTTTTTATTATATCAATGTGTTGTATTGATATCTTGTGATTGAAATGTGGAAATGTTATGTTTCCTTTATGCATGTTTTATGTGATATGATTATGTTATAGTTCTTGGGCATTATTTTGAAGACGGGTGGTTCCGTGATAAACTAAGGGCGGGTGAGCCCGATATAGCTCTCCAATGCATTGGGTAACACGAAGGAGTGAAACGTTAAGGTTTCTCCGAAGATATTTAGGGAATATACTGTGATGGGTATTCCAAACGTAACCAAGAGGGTTACTTCCTACGTAAGAATGTTATGAATGCCTCAAGTTACCTTTATGTCTTATGATTTCTTTGATTTATTCATGGTTTGATGAGGTATGTTAAAGTGACTATGTTTTATGGGTAAAGTATGATTTCATTCTTATGTATATATGAACTCATGTTTCCTTTCCATATTTTTATAACCCTTACTGAGCTTTTTATGCTCATCCCAAGTTTTTGAAATGTTTTTCACAGGTCAAGGGACAGGTACACGATGTGATGATAGTGTCAAGGATGTGTCAAGAAAGAATCCATGTTTTATTTTAAATATATTTCCGTTGATGGGAAGAATGAATATTGTCTTTTATGTAACCACTTTGTTTAAATGTGGAATGTAATGCAAGTTTCATGATCTAATTCTCTAAAACTCTAAACCTGAAAAAATCTTCAATGTGTAATCTTGTAATAACTCAAGATTAAGTAAGGTTTAAGGCTGGGGCCTTATAATGTCATAAACCACCTTCCCACATTCTATGGAATGGAGTCTGAGATGCCCTACCTTCAGGTTAAGGAGTTCAATGACATTGTAGAAACCATGTGTCCCCTACATCAACTAGAATTAGATAAGATGAAGATATTTACTTTTTCTTTAAAGGATCTAGCTAAAAATTGGCTAAAAAATTTGTTACCATAATCCATAAACTCTTGGTACTAACTACATAGAGAATTCTACAAAAAATACTTTTCCCACCACAAAACAATTGCACTTAAAAAGAGAATCCAATTTTTTTTGAAAAAGAGGGAGAGACAATCTATGAAACATGGGATATGTTCAAAGACACTCTAAACATGGTTACACACCATGGTTTTTCTATTCCTAGACAAGTGATAATTTTCTATGAAGGGTTGGGTCTGGGGAACAAACAATTCATTGACATGATGTGTAATGGAACTTTAAAAAAAAGCCCCAAATGATGCTTATGAGTATCTAGAAATCCTTGCTGAACAAAACCAAAAATGGGTAACATCACATTAATATTAGAAGCCACCCAAATATGGTGGAATTCACACACTTAGGGAGGAGGAAAGCATTAGGTTAAAACTTTCTGCACTCACTAGGAAGGTCGAGGAGATCGATCTTAGGAAGGTCCATGAAATTCAAACTGTTGACCCTGTTTGCACAATTTGTGACAAACATAACCATAAGACTGACAACTACCCAACCATACCTTACATTAAAGATGTTCTTCTAGGAGGACCACTAGAGGTGGTCAATGTTCTAAAATTTCAAAAGACTCAATACCAAAACACATTGAACTCAAGGTATAATAACCACCCAGGTTTCTACTGGAAAGATAACCAACAACCTAGCCAACCAAAAGGAACAAACCCCTACCCTACACAAAATTTCCAAAAACCATAAACAATTCCAACCACAACCATTCCAATACCAACACCCCCTATCCAATATGAATAACCCATCTAACAACCAAAGTATCCTCCTGGGATAAACCAACCAACATAATCCACAACTCAATCTGTCCCTCTTGCAATCCTTGAATAGTTGTGTAAACAAATGGAAAAAATGAACTCAGAATTCTATTCCCTTAAACAAGAAATTCAAAAAATCAAAACTAGAAAGGAACCCATGCCTACTCAGGTGGTACCATCCTAATATTTAAAAGGATAGTCAAGTTTTACTCAAATAACTCATGAACAACTAAAGGTTGTGATAGTTTTAAGAAGCGAGAAATCAATTGAGAAACCTGAAAAAATAAGTCAAAAACCATGTGAAGCTTCAAACTCTAATGAAAATTCAAATGAATCACATGATCAAACTGAGGAAACTAATAACAATGTGAAAGAAACAACCCTTCCAAAAACAATCCCACAACCTGCACCATTTTCTCAACGCATGAGGGGGAAAACAAGCCTGAATTGAATGAAACATTGAGGGAAATATTATCACAAGTCAAGTTTAACATCACACTCCTCTATGCTATTAAAAAAAATTCTTTCACACTCAAAATACCTTAAGGACCTCTGAAAATTTAAAAGGAAATTCACACATAAGAACCATGTCCTTCTAGCAGCAAATGTTAGAACAAAAATCCAAGGAACCCTTCCAACAAAGATGAAAGACCAAGGATGTCGTCACATAAATGTTGAACTAGGAGAGAAAATAGTTTTCAAAGATTTGTGTGACCTAAGTGACAATTTTAATCTCACTCCATATACTGTGTACTACCAATTAAGCCTAAAAGAGATCCAACCCACATCTGTCACACTTCAACTTGCTGATCGTAGCATTAGGGTTCTAAAGGGGATTTTAAAGGATATTCTAGTAAAAGTAGAAAACTTCATCTACCCTGCTGAATTCATTGTCCTTGAAAACAATATTAACTTAGGAAACAAGTAAAAAACCCCAATCATCCTTTGTCATCCCTTCCTTGCAACAATAACCTCTGTTATCCGAGTCCAAAATGGGAACATGACCATCACATTTGGAAACGTGAGTCAAGACTTGAACATCTATAATGAAAGTTCAAAAATAGGGGATGATGAGGAAATTCATGAAGTAAACATGATTGGAAGCATTGATAATTAATCCATATAACATCAAGGAATATTTGAGGAATGTTTAAGTCAGGATGAGATTAATTTCTTTTGTTCACATGAAGGAAGTTTATCTTCTTGGCTAGAATCACTTTCCGATTGCTCCTATGATGAAATCTTAAGACCAAAAATTAGTGAAATATTTTAGGAAACCACATTCATGGAGACCACTCCAACTTCCTTCCCTAAATATGATCAATATAATCTAGTAGCTAAAATTTATACATGTGGGGAATCAATCCTATCTGAAACCCTAAAAAAGAAATTGATCTTGAGCCAATGTCCCAATATGATACTAAAATTTTGAACCAACTTGATCTTGAATTGAAAGAACTTCCTTCTTTACTTAAGTATTCCTTCCTAGGAGAAAATGGAACACATCTTATTGTTATTTCTTCATCTATTCAAGCCGATCATGAGAGGATGCTTCTAGAAGTCCTTAGGAAACAGAAGAAATCCATTGGATAGTCCCTGTCTGATATTCCTAGGATTAGCCCACTTATCATTACTCATAGGATTGTTCTGGAATCTGATTCAAAGCCATGTCATCAACCTCAATGGTGAATCAATCCTAATCTCATGGAAGTACTGAGAAAAGAACTTCTGAAATTGTTAAAAGCTAGTATCATATATCCCATAGCTGAGAGTGAGTGGGTTAGCCCAATCCAAGTGGTTCCAAAAAAAGATGGAATCACAGTGATAACCAATAAGGATAGAGATATTCTTCCAACAAGGGTGAGTAGTGGATAGAGATTCTACATCAACTATAGGAAGCTAAACTCATTTACTAAGAAGGACCATTTCCCCTTACCATTCATCGACCAAGTCATTGAGAGGGTCGTAGGTCATTCTCTCTACTGTTTATTATATGGGTACTCGAGGTATAATCAAATTGATGTCTCCCTAGAGGATCAAGGAAAGACTAAATTCACATGTCCATTTAGAACCTTTACTTTCAAACACATGCCCTTTGGGTTATGCAATGCCCCTGGAACCTTCCAGCAGTGCATGATGAGAATATTCGCAGACATGGTAGGGGATTTTATAGAGGTATTCATGGATGACTTCTCTGTGTTTGGGGATACATTTGAGGGATGTAGGAGGAATGTAGAGAGAGTATTGTCAATACGTGAAGAAAAGAATCTAGTCCTAAACTGGAAAAAATGCCATTTCATGGTTAAAGAGGGACTAGTCCTTGTCCATCTAGTCTCGAGTAGGGGGATTGAAGTTGATAACAAAGAGTTTGAAATCATTCATCACCTTCCATCACCCAAAACTGTCAAGGAAGTGAGGTATTTATTAGGAAATGCTGGTTTATATAGAAGGTTTATTAGGAATTTCAGCTCTATTTCTTGACCACTTTGTGCTCTATTGGTGAAAGATGATTCATTTTTATGGAAATAAAGCTATGAGTAATCATTCTCTACACTCAAGTCAACTCTTATATCTCCACCTATCCTGAAATATCCAAATTGGAAACTTCTTTTTGAGCTCATGTGTGATGCGAGTGACTTTGCTGTAGGAGAAGTCTTAGGAAAACAGTGTGAGAAAAATCCATGTGTCACTGCTTATACAAGAAAATCTTTAAATGATGCACAAATCAACTACACCACCACTGATAAGGAGTTACTTGTTGTTGTGTTTGACTTAGAAAAGTTTAGGTACTACCTCTTAGGATCCCCCATCAATGTGTTCACTGACCATTCTGCACTAAAATACCTCTTCCAAAAACAAGATGATAAGGCTAGACTGATTAGGTGGGTCCTTATATTACAAGAATTTGACCTCACAATCAATGATAAAAAGGGTTTTGAAAATGTTTTAGCTAATAATCTCTCTAGGATGAAATTTTAAGACAACTCAAATCACCTTTCTGTGTCTAATTCATTTCCCAATGAGCACCTCTATTTAGTGAGTGATTGCCCATGGTATGACGACATAGCCAACTTCTTAGTTACATGAGTCATTCCAAAATTATTAGGGTCTCAAGATCGAAGTAAATTTATTTCTGATGTCAAGAACTATGTGTTTGATGATCCTTACCTCTATAAGTTCTGTCCTGACCTAGTCATTAGAAGGTGTGTCCCTGAATCTGAACAAGAGTCCGTCCTTAAATTCTGTCATAGAGATACATGTGGGGGTCACTTTTCCTCTAAGAAAACTTCTATTAAGATTCTTCAGTGTGGTATTTTCTAGCCCACCCTCTCAAGGGACTCCTACACATTTTTTTCAAAGCTGTCCTAAGTGTCAACAAGTAGGGTCCATCACAAAAAGGAATCAAATTACACTCACTCCCATCTTAGTGGTTGAAATCTTTTATTGCTTGGGAATCAATTTCATGGGTCCCTTCCCAAACTCTAGGGGATATTTATACATCCTTTTAGCTGTCGATTATGTCTCCAAATGTGTTGAGGCCATTCCTACAAAATACAATGATCATCATACTGTGATTAGATTTCTCAAGGAAAAATCCTCTATAGATTTAGATTTCCTAGGGATATCATTAGGGATCATGGAACTCATTTTTGCAATCGTCCATTCGCAGCATTTGTGAAAAAATATAGAATTTCTCACAAAGTGTCCACTGCTTACCACCCATAGACCAATGGTCAAGCTGAGTTAGCTAATAGATAAATCAAAAAAATTCTTGAGAAAACTGTTAATCCATCTAGGAAAGATTGGTAGAGCAAACTCATAGATGCTCTTTAGGCCTATCAAACCACATATAATAGCATTTTAGGAATGTCCCCATATAGGTTGGTTTACAGTAAAACATGCCATTTTCCAGTGGAGATTGAACATAAGGACTTTTGGGCAATTAAGAAAATGAATTATGACCTCTCATTGGACAAAAAAAAAGAAATTAGATCTCAATGAACTTGAGGAACTTAGGATGGAGGCTTATAAAAATTTAAGGACCAATAAAGCTAAAGTACAAGCCTACCAATCTCAAAATATTAAAACCAAACACATTGTACCGGGTAAAACTATTTTTTTTGTATAGTTATAAACTTCATTTACACCTAGGAAAGTTGAGGTCTAGATGTTCAGGTCCATACATAGTGCATAAGGTATACCCCCATGGGGCTATAGAAATTCAAGATCCCACCAATGGTCAAAACTTTAAAGTTAATGGTCATAGAGTCAAAACATTCATTAAACAATTCCAAAAAAAAATGAAGTTGATGAAAACTTCTGTGAACCAACCTTAGATGAGGAAAATACTTAAATAATTAAGGGTCTAAGTAGAGCTAGAAACATTAAACCAAAGCACTGCACGAGAGGCAATCTTTGGTTTTCATCTTTGTGAATCATATTTTTTTAAAAAGAGGATTAATAAGTCAATTTTATATTAAAAAAAATACTTAACTCTGCATATGATAGTACCAAAGACTGTTGACCTATTCTTCTATTATGAGTAAGGATGAGTATCAAAGGGGAGTGTCATATTTATCTGTGTCATGTGGTGTGAGCCTTGAGTAATTCCTTACCCAGAAATTTAAAAAGAATATAATGTATCATCAGTTTATTTTTATGGATTTATAGGTTAAAATAAAAAATATATATATATATATATATAATAATAATAATAATAATTAAATATATATAAATAAAAGGACACACCATAGGTCTTGGGAAAAACCCCTTCACAACTAGAAAATCCGCGGGGACTTGAACCCGGGACCGAAGGGAGATAGGGGAGTGCTCCTACCACTGACCTACGAGTTATAATGCTTCATTTTTCTATAATTTTTGTATATATACTTATATTTTACTTTTATTATATTATATATATATATATATTGTTTTTTTTGTTTGATTGTTTTTCCTTTTTTTTACTAGGGAACTCTGCGAGTGACATGGATATCAAAGGACTAAATTGGAGTATCACGAACTTCAACTTCAACCACCATGTGACTTGATTCCATGATCCTCATTTTCAATTTCCTTTTTAAACTCCCCTTATCTGCCTCTACCCCCTTCTAAATTATCTTTTCTTCAAACATTGGGGAAATTTTTATTTTAAGTTGGGGAGGGGAGATGAAATAAATAATTTTATTTTGTGTAAAAAAATTTCTTTTGTGTGAAAAAAAATGATTTGATAAAAAAGTGTGTAAATGGAAGGAAAAATTCCTTTAACTTTGAACATGATAATACACATTGCACACTTTGAAACTGAATATCAAATAATTTATCATGCCCTGATTCTAATTTTAATCCATGTATAATATCATGAGCATATATTTTGGAAAGTATGGCTGTCTAATGTGAAATTTCATCATTTATATTTTCATCCAAATAGAAAAAAAGAGACCACATCACACTTACTCTGGATAGTGGGGTATTATTTTGAGCTCATGGGGTCCCGCAAATAAATATCATAGGTTTGGTGATCATTTTAGTTTTAATATGAGTATTAAAAAAATTAAAAAAGACAATAAATTTGCACATAGAGCAATTAAATGACCTAATGCATGGCTTTCAGCACTTGGGGATCATGAGTCCATAGTTTTCTGGACCAGAGTTAGTAATTTTATCTCTATTTGTGATAATTTGACTTTGTTTTTAACTGAGTTAACTTGAGATGATGCCTGAGTATGTGGGATTCACTTGGTTCCCTAAGATCTTTGAGCCTCAGAGTCATTGGCAAAGTCTCGCTACATGGTTTGACTCTTTTGAGTGCAATTTCAATTACCATGGAAATATTGAAAAAAAATTGAATACTCATCTTAATATTGAAATGTGATTCCACCTAGTACTTCTATCATTATCCCATTGAATAAAGAAGAACCTCCATGTATATTGTGATACACAACACATCCTCATACTTAATTTATATTGGTTGAAATATAGAGATGAATTTGAACAAAGAAATGGGATTGGGATTGGGATATGATTATGAAACTATCTTGTATTAAAATATTTTTATGGGTTTCATATTTTTTTGGTATAAGTGTTTTTGTTGATCATCATGTATTAAAATGTTTTTGGAAAAGGGAATTCAAATTTCATATTTTTGAGATACATTTTACTCAGGACTAGAAAAACTCAAGTTGGGGGGTGTTATTAGCTACTGAATGGGGATATTATTCATTTTTAATATATATAATATTCATGTACTTTATTATTCATAAACACCATTTTAGTGCTTTTTAAACTTTGAACATTATTTCATATTATAATTGTAATTCCTTCTTAAAATGCACTATTACATGGTACATTTTTTAACATCATTTAAAGTACCCAAAATGGCCTTGATTTTATTTTCATGTTTTATTTTCAGGTATATAATTATACAAGGAACAATTCATAATTTTTAAGTATCTGAATATTCACATTGGAAGACCACCAAAATGGGATTTCATGGAAACACATTCTGGGAAAAGTAAACTGGACAACAACCCAATAAAGAGAATGTAGCAGCCAGGATCCAAGCCCAATTATTTTAAATATTTAACTAAAACTAGAGGACATAATGGGGAACATTTCATTCAAAATTATACAAATATAATTCATATTTTTGTATGGAGTTCTGGGCGGCCCAAGTTGAAGATAAATTTCTGGTCCAGATTATGTGGCCCAGAACAAAATCCCACAATTTTACACATATCTCGTAATCCATAAAATATTTTGGGATGAAACTTTACAGAAATTTAGGGGATATCCGAAGATCTATTTTTGTCTTATATGGTTCACTCCAATTCTGCCATATAGAAGGATATCTAGGCGCCTCTGTTCAGTGGATGAAAGCTGGATGCAACTTCAGGTAAAGGGTGGAAAAGTCTACTCTCCCTTACTTTCCACCACCCTAGGCCAACCACCATTAATTGAGAAGACTTAGAAAGATTGGGTCTATACCCAAGGCTCTCAAAATACCTATTTAAGGCAGTGGTTTTGGCGTATTGAGATATATTTTGAGCTTTCTTTCATTGTAATGTTATGCTGCGATTTTGTTGTCTCAAGTTTGTCTTTCACATATAAGTTGTTCAATTCACCTTAGTTTATTAATACAATTTCTTCTTCTACTCTTATTTTGTTATTATTCATATCATTTTGATACCGTTGGTTCAATTTGTAAATTTATTCACACCAAATATTGTTAAATTATCACACAACGGTGGAGTGATCCTTATTTCATTGTCTTTTTTTACTTCTCCAATTCCCCCCTCATGTGTCTACTTTCCGCTTCCATTGAAACCGTATAATCAATGGAGGGATAACCAAATTATGGATTGATATAAGGGAGTATAAAGGGTCTGTATTGGATATTATTTCTCAATCCATTAATTTCTAATCACTTCTTTTAATTGATAATTTTGTTTAAATATCTTAAAACTCCCTCGTCCTTGTTGAATTTAAGGCCACACATTTCAAGTGCTAATTCAAACCTTTACATTGAAGTGGTAAAAACTTTGATCCTTCAAGTGTATAGGTGATTAGTATTAAAGTTTTTAGGTATTAAACGAGTATGTGATGATGTTGTTTGATCTTCTTAAATGAACCCATCTCAAATATAATAAATTGACACAGTTGAAAAAGGAATGCATCTAATCCACCCCAAGTGATAACCTAGGATCAACTTATTATTTTAAATTGAATTCACTTAAGTCTATTAGTGTTCACTTAAATCCATCTAAAATCAACAAAAGTTGTCCACTTCATATCCAAAAACAATCCATAGAATGTAAATTTCTGTAGGTTACTTCTTAGGTCTCTAAGGATTCAACAACCTAAGATAAACTAAAAGAGACCGCTTAACCCTAAAAACTTGGGTAAATTTGGGAGAGACTAGTGATCTCAATTTTCTAGAGAGGGAAGTGGCCTAAAATAACGCCTCTTATCGAAGAGATCCTCCCAAAAGTACTTCATATTAGATTTTTTACTATCCTTTTTCCCAATTACAGCACCGTAAGATCACCCACTTGTCTAACCTAAAACATATAATGAAGTAAAATAGACAACCGATAAAAAATGAGACTGATTCATCAAAAAATTCAACTTCATTTTTCAGAAGTTTAATAGATATATTTAAACAAAAAAAACCCTGTAACTAAAAAAGAATGATAACCTATATTATAGAGATAATTATTGTAAATCCTATCGGTAATGGATGAATGGGATGGAAATAAAAAACATTAGTATTGATGTCAAATTTAGGAAGAAGGAATAAAATAAATTAAGGGACATGGGTGAAGTGAAAAATAATTAGGGATCAAGAGAGGTAAAAGGAGGTAAAGGTGGAGTCAGAGTCCCCAAATTTTCCCTACGCCCTCTAAAAAGTGCTCTTTGTGAAGTATTCACAATCCTCTACCCCTATATCCCACTATAATTTCCCCATCATGTACATCCCTTGGTTGCTCGTCATGAAGAATCTGTTCCCAGAGTCCCCTATGACACGTGGGAGACTGTTGAGTCGCGCTGGCTCTGAGACCTGCTGCCGCTTGAGGTGGGGAAAATAAGTGTGAAATGTTAGGAGGAAAACTGGAGCTCAAAATATAGATTTTAAATCAATTAATACCTAATATAAATGATAAATTATATGCTGATGTGTATGAGGAGTTTTTTGTGTAGACTATGGTGGAGTAGGGGGAGTAGACCAAGGTGGACAAGGTCTTAGTTAGAGGGGGAGTCATAGTCAGAGGCGGAGGAGGTGAAGAGTGATTTATAGGGGGAGGAAGAGATGGTGGTAGAGATCGATGTGTATGAGGATTTTTGAGTGGAGAATGAGAAAACAAAAGGATATGGATGGGTATATGGAGGGGGAGTCGTAGTCAGAGGTAGAGACCAAGGTGGAGGTGGACATGGTGGAGGAGGAGGTAGTGGAGGAGGAGGTGGAGGTGAGTGGAAGAGGTGGAGGTAGGACATAGGATACGATGGAAGGAATGAGGGGATAGGGATGGATAAGAGGTTTATCTAGGTATGGGATGTGGATTTGGGAATCGGGGGAGGAGATTTGGGGGTACGAGGGAGAGGGGGGATTCAGGAGGAGAGTCAGGATGGGGGGAGTAGAATTTAAGGGAAGGGAGACACGTAAGGGATAATTGTTGTGGAGGATACATGTAGAGAAAAAAAATACAATCTATAATATAGATAATGTATTTAAATCTATTAATATATTTCAGTTCATTAGATATAAAAACTTATAAAACTTTTGAATATTTTCACTTTAAAAACCTGCTTTCCCGTCCCGTTCGTAGGATTAATTTTAAATTAATTTCTTCAACTTATATGTGTGGAATTTGGAAAAATGGATTCCATATTTTTGATAATAATAATTTATAATTTCTATTAAGGTAAACTTAGTTTTTTCCCAAAATTATTAGTGAATGTAGATAAAATTAATTACAACAATTAAGGTAAAATTAAGTTTAACAAAGGACTAAACTTTAAATATAAGGGACAAAATGACCAAGAAAATTGTACAAAATACATTTTATGGATATATTTATAGTATATCCTCTATTTTCAAGAATTATTTTCATTATTAGAGGCACATTATGTAAGGGAGACCTCTCAATATTGTTTACCCTTTTATATTTACAAGAATTCCACTCCTCCTCACTTTAAAAAGGAACTCACACCTCCCAATTCTTCACACCTCTCAAGATATTTGGCTCACCCAGAATCTACCCAAATAATATCCCAACATACCCCCTCCTATTATAAGACTCACTTTAGGAATTAGTCAAACAAATTATGTCTTTTGGTATAAACCAAAAGGAGTTACCTAAATAAGAGATAACATTCTTCGACGATCACTTTTATTTCATTTACTTATCCACCCATTAAATTATTTTTATATCATGATGATATAATAAACTCATTATCTTAAATATACTAATTTGTTGATATGATAAGAGTTCGACCTACAATTTCACACATATCCATCAAATGAGATGTATAATCATCGTTCATGTGTACAGAAGACTACTGCCTCGTGAACCAATGTTGCTCATTCTTCCATTACCACATTTAAATATTTGAGTAATGATAGATTTATTGTTTATATATTATATATATTATATATATTATTTATTTATTCTTCTTTAATTTTTATATAACACATACTTTTGTGCTTTCTATTTTGTGAGAATACGATAACTTTGTTTGTGGACGTGTGGACTACATCCTCCTCAAAGCGATGTGATTCGTTAATGCCATACATAGAATGTATTAATGATTATTTGAATAAAAATATTTAAAATATATGACATAAAAATGATAAAATAATTATAATATACATATGTATAATTTAATTTTCATTCTTTTAATATGAAAAAGAAATGGAAGTAGTGTTCATGTGTACGTACAACCTACCATCTCCACGAACAATGCATTTCATTTCCTATCTAAAATTTTTATGGATTATTATAAATACATATTAACTAAATATATATGATATTTAAATCATTTTTTACATCCATGAGATTATGAAATCATGATCTACTTAATAATAAAAAAGATAAAAAGTCAAAATATACTCGAAAAATATGACAATTAACACCTAAAGCAATGAAAATAATGAATGATTATGAAAAAAGAGTAATAAGATATTATAAGTAGATTATATATGATATTATAAATATAATTTATGGTTATTTTATATGTTAATAACTTGCCTAAAACCATTATAAATTATTTTAAAGGGCGTTCAACCAAAATGGAGCGTAAGGTAAGGGATTTTCATCTCACATTTTACATATGTGAGATAAATGTCATATTAACCACTTAATTCTTTTTATGTGGTGTATATAATTCCCATTTTGATATATTATTTAATTAATAATTTTATATTTATGGTATTTAAGGTTTTAATTTGAATTATATCATCCAAGGGGTTTTTAATAGAAAATTTCTAAGCGGTAAAAGTTATCTTTGTAATCTCACTTTCTTTTGTGACTGTTAACTTTAGATTGATACAATCATTTCCTTATGACCATTTTACATTGGTAATAGAATTTATTTCAGATTTAAATACTCCTAATTGATGTTTATAATTATTACCTAAACCATATAACATTTTTATATGTGGTTTGTACTTGAAATTTATTTGATTAACTAGGGAAATATTGGTAAATCCGTATCTTTTACTCAATACGAATTTTTGATAAGTCACTTTATTCATAAATTTAATTCGATTATTCAATATATAAGGAATTATTTGGACACCTAAGAAATGCATGAGGCCTGATTATATATTACCCCTCGATGCATCGATAGTCTCATGAGATGAATCAGTTGGTCAAATTAGATGGGTTTCTACCTAATATTCTAAACCATCTTGTGAAAGGTCTTGATGGTAAAAGTAAAATGTAACTAGAAAACGTGGATTCCAATAATTATTCATTTAATTTATTTATAATTAAATTATCATTATTATCCATGAGATTTTTTCTTTGAAATTATTTATGGATTCATTTCATTCTCAGTTATTATATTAAATGGAATGTGTCTTTATTTGTTTACCTTTCCATATTGACTATGCCTTATCTAGTTTTTTTAAATGGAAAGCGTGTTAAGGTATTTAACCTTACATATGTTTTATTCTTATTTATTTATTATTACTTATACTATAAATTTACCCTTACTGATCATTTGAGATCACCCTTATTTTGTTTCATCTCCCTAGATTCCATGAAGTGTACTAAGAAAACATACAAGGATATGCTAAGTTGGAATAGATTTATCCTCAAAAGGGAAAAAATATTTTGTAATTAGTGTATCAAGTTTTAATATAAGACTCATGTATGTATATTGTTTTCCAAAACTACTAAATTGATAAGTCCTTCAAGATTTTAATCCTTGTAATTATGCCAATGTTATAAATTAAGGCACTGACTCTAGGCTTCTGGGGTTGAGGAATTACATTTGGTATTAGAGTAAGTTTAGTAGAAAACTTGGGAACTAGATTTAGAAAATATATAATAAGGGAACATAATCATAAGATAGATTTTGAGGATAATTATAGAAGAATATCCTAGAATTTTGGTATGGTATAGATTATGTGGGTCTTCCTAACAATGAATCCCTATTTGGATACAACAAGTGGACATGGTTCTAGCATAGATGTACCTTGGGGAAAAAACAATGAAAAGGCACGTTAGGCCTGACTCAAGCATAAACTGGTACACAAGAATGAGCCTTACTACACACCTGTTTTTACACTCTTGGGGGACATGCTTTGGATAATTCATATTTTCTTTACAAACCATTATGAAGGATTTTAAAGTAAATATATCCCTAAAGAAACAATATTTATTATTATGAGGTTATTTTTGGAAAATTAATTCAAGTTATGATAATTGTTTCACTAGTTTTGAGGTTATACATTATGTTATATAATTTTATGATTTAATCCAGTATATACCATTATTTATAAATAGTGAATGGAAGGAAGAATGGAATCAATACTCGTAGACAATGTGTAGGTTTCCCTACTAAGAAAGCCGATATAGATGGTATTTTTATTGAGAACATTATGGATATATTAGGAAATACTAATAAGGTTATGACACATAACCTTTTCTAGATGGAGAAACCTACTCCACAATGAGATTATTCGATGCTGGATCACTTTATGCAACATAAGACCCCATCGTTTAGTGAGAATACTAATCCAATTGTTGATAATAAATAGATTAAGTCCCAGTAGAATATATTTATAACCTTAGAATTTAGAAAAAAGGAAAAGGTTACACTTGTGGTGTATTTTCTCAATAGAAATGAGGATCAATGGTGGTCATTGATCTAGAATACTAGGGTGGAATAGTTAATAGAACTCATGTAATGTAAATATTTTAAGGAGACATTCTTTGAAAAATATTTCCCCCATGAGAAATAAATTTATATGAATAGAAATTTCAATAGTTTAAAGAAAAAGGAAGAAGAAATTATTGGAGAGTATGAATCTATGTTCAAAAGGTTAAAAAGCTATGCAAAATATTTCATATGAAACCTAGAATGAAAGATTTACCATTTAATTTAAGGGATTAAGATAAGTCTCTGAAGAGAAATGGTGTCTCAAAAATTTTATTCATATGATGAAAATTTTTATGTGTTATAAAGATAGAGAAAGAAATATCCAAGTAATATAGATTTTAATGGAAGAAAGAGAAGAATAGGACAATGGATCAAATCATGGATAAAGGTAAGAAGATAAATAAGGATTTTACTATATGTGATAACTATGGAAAGAATCACCTTAAGAAATTCTTGAAAGGATTGAGAGATTTTTATAAGTGTAGAGAAAAGGGTCACTAAGAAAAAGAATGAAAAGGGAAGATGGAAAACGCTACTATTTAGTGTTATAAATGCAAGGAGATGTAGAAATATGAAAACTAATGCCCCAATATTCAAGGGAATATACCTCATAAAGAGCTAAGGGATCAAGGTTAATCATATCTTACTGTCACAACTGAAGTGTAATGATTAACGTGCTTCTGTATTTGGATCTATGAAATATGTTTTAAAATTATTTTATTGATGATGTTCTCATAATATGATTTATGAAATATATAAGGATTTTAATTTAGTATTTTTTCATTAGAGATTTAAGATTATATGTTTAATGGTACCAATAAAATTGATTTGGTATCAAGTTAAACTTATTGGAAAATATATGGTTTATGGAAAGATAAGATTTAATATGTTCTTGATATTGAGATAATTATGTTCAGTAACGATATTATTAACATACATAAACTAAATTAGATACTACTATATACCATGTAAATCATTCTAAATTGTTGGATCATAATTTTTTGGAAAGGTTAACCATTTATAGAATGTTTTAATTTGAAATCTGGATATGGTTTTAGTGGTTAATGTATCAGTTCAACCTATGATAAAACTTGTTATAAGAGATAAAGTATAAATAGTTCAAGGCACAACCAACAAATAAGATTTTTCTTATGAAATAGAAACATATCAAGTAATTATATTTCCTTACATTTTTATAGAATTAAATAATTCCTAAAATATTGGAAAAGTGTATTGAAAAAAAATTCTTTCTTATTATTATCATTTTTATGACATCAATGACATTTTTCATACATATAGTGCATGGATTTATAGTCATAAACTTTTATCTAAGCATGTTCTCTATCACTCTCCATCAGAAATTGATAGTTATATTTCACTTCTATGTCTATGTTTTCACTAATTTTCTCATATTTGAAAGCCTAGTTTTGCGGTGACCTTGGAATTTCCCTTTCCTTATTATTAAGAAGATGTGTTATTTACCCTATTTATAATGTGGGTTTTTAAACAATAATTTATTTTCAAATATCAAACCATCGATTACCAAGATCAAACTTAAATTGTGAGGACATAATTTATTTAAGGTGGGAGAATGTAACACCCCAAAATTCTAAAATAAGAACATTGTAATTGGGAACATGTATAACACAAAACACCAAGCATGCAAAGGAATATAATATCCCAAGAATTTATAGTATATTTTATATTTTAAATATATTAAATATATTCTATATATTTTAATGCACACAAAAATTATTTTATACTGCATTTCACACAACAACTTTGTTCAATAGTTTGTATTATACGCAATAACAAGTTTTACCAAACAATAATATATTATTAAAATATCATTATCTAATATAATAAGATACAAAATAGGAATTAAATTGGAGGTTATGAATAATATTAAATAAGTTATGGATATTTATTTTTTAACTAATTGGTTAAAAATTAAATATAAATTAATATAAAAACCAATTGAAAATATAGGAAATGTTTTTATAAAGAACTATTTTTATGCTTCTAAAGGTGTTTTATCTTATTAAATTAAATTAATTACTATTGGTGAATTATATTAATGTAATATATATATATATATATTATATTCAATAAAATATTTTTGACATGAATCCAATATATTTTATAGACATAATATAAGAATAAATCCAACTTTATGCTTAAAAATGGTATTTTTCTAAAAAGGAAATTTTAAAGCCTTTTAATGGAACACCTGTTTTAAAAATAAATTTTGAAATTTTAATAAAGTTTATATGTCAAAATAAAATTAATTTTTGAATTTTTAATGTCAAAATCATATTATGGTTATTTTTTTGTATTTTTTTGAGAAGTTTCATTTTTTGAGGAATATTGACAAATACTGAATTTTAATTGAAAATTTCTATTTCATCTATATAATTTATAATGTTAAATTATATTTTAAAATGATTTTAATGTTTAATTAGTTCAATTTTACATATATTAATACAATTTAGGTCATTATAATCATTTTTATATTCAATTTAGATATAAAAACTTAGTGAACTTTTGAACATTTTCACTTTAATAACCCGCTTTCCTATCCCATCTCCAGGATTAATTTTAAATTAATTTCTTCCACTAATGTGAGTTGAATTTGGAAAATTGAAGTACATATTTTTAATAATAAAAATTTATTATGTCTATTAAGTTTAAGTTATTTTTTGATAAAAAATATTAGTGAATGCAGTTAAAATGAATTAAAGTGATTTTGGTAAAATTATGCTTAATAAGGGACTAAACCTTAAACTTAAGGGATAAAATGGCCAAGATACCTATCCAAAATTAATTTTATGGCCATAATTAGACCATATAATCCCTTTTATTGATTTTTTTTCATTATTTTAGGGACATTATGTTAGAGAGACCTCTCAATAGTGTTTACCTTTTTATATTTACAAGAATGCCACTCCTCATCCACTATAAAAAGACACTCACCCTCCCACTTATTTATAGATATAAATACCTTTGAATCACCCTAAATATAAAAAAATAATATCCCAAAATCTCTCCCATAATCTTATACTCCCCACTTTGGTAATAAGGCAAACCATATAAGTCTTTTTGTATAAACCAAAAGGAGGTACCCGAATAGGAGGTAAAATTCTTCAATAACCACTTTTGTTTCATTTACTTATCCTCCCTTAAATTATTTTTATATAATGATGATATTATAAAATAATTATCTTAAATATAATGATATTTTTTATGCTACAATTTTTACCTACACCTTCACACATATCTATCAAATGGGATATGCAATCATCGTTCGTGTGTACGATGAACTACCGCCACATGAACTGATGCCATTCGTTCTTCAATTACCAAATTTCATAGTTGGAATAATGATGAATTTATATTTTATATATGATATATTTTATATTTATTATTTATTTATTCTTATTTAATTTTTATATAACACATACCATTATGCTTTCCATTTTGTGGGAATATGATAACTTCATGTGTGGACGTGTGGACTTCCGCCTCCTCAAAATGATGTGATACGTTCACGCTATACATGGAATATATTAAGGTTTATTTTAATAAATATATATGAAATATATAAAATAAATATGATACTAGAATTATAATATAATTATATATCATTTAATTTTCATTCTTTTAATTTGACAAAGAAATGGAAGTTGCATTCATGCATACGTATGACTTACTGTCTCCATGAACGATGCATTTCATTTCGCATCTCAAAATTTTATGGATTATTATAAATAAATTTGTATTGAATATATATAATATTTAAATCCTTTTTACATCATTTATATTATTAAATAATTGTTGAAGTAAGAATAACAAAGAAAACAAGTCAAAACATTCTTGAAAAACATAAAAGTTAACACCCGAAACGATGAAAATAATGAAAGATTATTAAAAAAAGGCTAATAATATATTATAAAAATATAATATATGATATTATAAATATTATTATAGTTCTTATATAAGCTAATAAAATTATTAAAACCATTATAAAAGATTTTAACGGGTGTTCTACCAAAAGAGAGCGTAAGGTAAGTGATTTTCATCTCACTTTTTAAATCTTCGAGATAAATATCATATACACGGCTTACTTATTTTTGTTGTGGTTTATATACTACCACTTTTAATATATCATATCTTGAATCATTTTATCTTAATGTAATTTAAGGTTTTACTTTTAATTATTTCATCTAAGGGGTTTTGACTTGAAAATTTCCAAATGGTAAAAGTTAACTTTGCAATCTCACTTTCTTTTGCGATTTCTAGCTTTCTCTTAAAACTATCAATTACTCATAAAAATTTTATATTGGAAATAAAATTTATTTTATATATCCATAATATTATGTGATGGGTATAATTATTTCCTAAATTGTATACCATTTTTACATACAATGTGTACTTGATAGTTATTTTATTAATTGAGAAAATTTTGGTAAATCTGTATCTTTTACTCAATTAAAATATTTGATAAGGAACTTTGTTCACAAATTTAAATTAATTATTCAATATATAATGAATTAATTGGACTGGTATGACATGGGTGGGGCCTAGTTTTATATATCCCCTCAATGCATTGGTAGTCTCATGAGATGAATTAGTAGGCCAAATCAGATGAGTTTCTACCCGATATACTAAGCCTTCTTATAAAAGGTCTAGAAGGTAAAGGTACCATGTACCTTGGAAACATGGTGTCCAATAATTATGCATTTAATTTATTGACAATTCATTTATTATTATTATCTATGATATATATTTTTTAAATTATCTATGGATGAATTTCATTCTTAGTTATTTGATTAATTAACATGTCTCTTCAGTTATTTACCTTTCCATATTGATTATTCCTTATCCTGTTTGTTTAAATGGAAGGTGTGTTTAGTTATTTATCCTTACATATTTTTTATTATTATTTATTCATGATTAATTATACTGTATTCTTACCCTTACTGAGCATTGGAGATCACCCTTATTTTATTTCCTTTCCCCAAGATTCCATAAAGTATACTAAGAAAATATGAAAGGATATGCTAAGTGGTAATAACATCATCCATGAAACGAAAAAACAAGTTGTAATGAATGTATTTGGTTGTAATGATAGACTCATGTATCTTTCTGGTTTTCAAGAACTATTAAACTGAGCAGTCCTCTATGATTTTATTCCTCATAATCATTTCAATGTAATAAATTAAGGCATCAACTTTGGACTTCTTGGGTCGGGGCATTATAAAAAAAATCATCACAACTAGGAAATCTTCCAGACCATCTTCAACCTTAAGGATTAGAAATATACATACAAAACTTTTAGTGAGGAAGAACACTATGAAAGGAGAAATAATTATAAAAAATATATAATATGAAATAAGAACTGTGCATTGAAAAGTGAAAGTAGAATGAATGAATGATTTGAAAAGTCGATATATTGGAATGAAATCTAGCTATTATAAATATAGTCCTCGAAAATATGGTTATCGGTCATGCATACAGTTGGTCGGAGTGGATACTCAAGAGGGGGGGGGGGGGGTGAATTGAGTTCCAATTAAAATTTCTGTTAAAATATTGTCTATTAAAATCCACCAATTTATAAAACAAGTTAAACTGTAGTGAATTTATATAGATTGTAAATGTTCACTTAGCTTCTCAAAGATTGATTAAGTCTCAGTTAATTTAACCACAAGATTAAACTAACTTTTGAAACTAACCTACCAATTTACAATAAGTGTAAACACTTGCTAATTTAACTATCAAAGTAACTTTAAAATGGTTCTGTATTTCAAAGTAATAGCAGAGGAATATAAAAGATATATGTAGTATACTTTAAACTTAAACTAAAAATGCACAACAGATATAACAAGAGGTTCAATCTCAAGCCGAGACTTAGTCCTCTCAAATTTATATAAATTTGATCTACACCCTGGATCAGGGTTAAGAACAGTTTACAAAACTGTCCAGGCCACGCAGGGACCTCTACCACAGATATTCGTGGGAAACAAAACAAAGACCATGGCACACAAGGACCTCTTCCACAGTTGTCGTGGGTAAACAAGAGTTAAGAGTTTTGGAGTGAGGATTTTGATATCCTCCAATTCAGTGTTGGAGACAATGTGTGTGTGTGAGATATACAGAGTACACCACACTGCTCAAAAGTAAATAAACAAATCACTTATATAGAAGAGATACGAGTTTAGAAAGCTCTAGTGATTAGCAAAGCATCTCTGGACTCGTTAGATTCAGCAAAAATGCTTCTGAGTCCTTCTCTGGTTTTTCTGTTGAAAAATAGAGTGTCGTGGTTCAGCTTGTATTCCACCAGTGAGAATGATCTCTTGATTCTTCGTGTGTTCTTCAGTGGTGTTGGATTGCACTGATGAGATTTCTTTGAAAGTCTTTCAATCTCTTTCTTGCTCAATATTGTTCTTCTAGTTCAGCACAGTGCACTCGGGCGTATGTAAGTTCTTCTTGTTGTATCGTCACAACTTTTTTCTCATGTACTATAGCTAAATATTCCTTATATTCCACAAGTTCTGGCAGTAGTAATGATTCCCTTTTCATAGGTATGAGATACAGTTTCCTGAAATACCAACAACTATCATTAATTATCATTAATTACATTAAAAACATCAAATATGATAGTTAGAATTATTTAAATAATATTGACAAAAAGTTAAGAAATAGTGTCATAGTGAATATGTAAACTGTTTCTTCTTCACGGTATGTGCTTCACGGTGTCTTCATGTCACGATGTCTAGCTCACGGTGTCTGAATCACGGTTTGTCCTTCAGAGTGTCTGGGTCACGATGTGTCCTTCACGGTGTCTGGGTCACGGTGTGTCCTTCACGGTGTCTGGGTCATGGTGTGTCCTTCACGGTGTCTGGGTGACTGTGATTGTGTCTTGCACACAGTCTTTCTTACTGTGTCAAACACCACGATGTCTCTATACTTGGAAAAATATCTATATTTATACTTAACAGTAATATACAGAATATGGATTAAGCTTAATTTTTAGAGAGTAAGAGAAGTTAAAACATAAATATAAAGGCCTGATAATATAAGTGAGACTTGTGATCATGAATAAGACTTGTAAATAAAAGAGTGTAATTAACATCAATAAGATTTTCTATCATTAAAATATGATGTGTAGTTATTATTGAGATTGGAGATCATTAACAAGATGTTCAATTAATATTGATATTAATTAATAGTAATAGGATTTGTGATCATTAAAACATGATTAATAAATGAGGAGTCCAACAATCTCCCCCCTTTGATGATCACAAATAATTTATAGGTAAAATAGAAAAGAGATGCAACATTAGAGACTACAAAAGATTCAACAATTAGAATACTAATACTTGTACTTTTTCTTGGAATTTTTCTCCCCCTTTTAGGATTATCAAAAAGTAGAGAAAGTGAAGTGAAACAATGAATTTTTCATTAAAAAGGTTCAGAATAAAACATACAGGAGAAATACAAACATTAAACAACAAAAGATATCCCATCAAAAAGAAAACAGTCCCTGGAGTCTTAAGGGATCGACCTTTTCCTTACCTTTATAAGCAGCAGGAACTGGTGCTAATGTAGAAGAAGGCATAGATGTGGTAGAAAAAGAGGGTAAGGGTAGACCTTCAAAAACAGATAGAGCCAAAGTAGGATCAGTAGAAGATCTAGGCTGTGGTTGGTCAAGAATGACTGGATGGATCTAATAAAGAGCTTGACTGACTGATATGGCTGTTGAGGCGAGGGCAGGTAGACCAGGCCTAAGGGGTGCAGTAGCTGGAGAAACTATAGCAGTACTCTACACATGAAGATACGAGTTTAAAAGATTGATGAAATTAGTAATGATTTCTCCACCATATTGCATAGCCTTTTCAAAATCGTCCTTATTCTCCATGAATTTGTCTAACAATCTGGTGAACTCTGTAAGCTTCTGAACTTGAGCTTTAAAAGCTTGAGTTACTGGAGGGATTCTCAAATTCTCCACAAGATATCTAAAGTGATATGTCATATCACTTTTAGAGAAAATCCGGGTAAGATAAAAATATATCTTCTTGGTGATCTCTTGTTGAGAATCATTGGCTCTCTTAGAATGGATCTGGACAAGATCAAGTGCTCTATCACTGTTCTTCATAACTTCAGCCAGAGGAGACAGATCTAAACCACTGAAAACATTCTGAATTTCTTCCTTGATTATGGATCTAAACATAGAAGCATCAAAAAAAGGTGTGGAGGTCTGAAAAGAGGGAGAAGAAGCCTTGATAGCTTCGGTTATAACATTGAGCTGTTTTAAAACTTTCTGCAGACATCCAGTGTACTCATTTGTGAGATTATTCAGATTTTCTACCAGCACTTTCATGAGTTCCAGCATTTTTGTGTGTCTTTTTTTAATCTTCTCATCAAAATACAGTAGATATGGATGAAATTGAGACACAATCTCTCTAGCAAGGGTGGAATCAATTGGTTCAGAAGAAGCAGCAATAGGTGCAAGGGCAGAAATAGGAGCAGGCACAGGCTCTGATCTTAAAGACAGTTCTGAATGCAGGTTTTCCACCAAACATCTCAAATTTGCAACATCAGCACTAAGAAACCTATTTTTAACCCTGAATTCTTTAATCTCACGGATCATCCTCGGTTGAATATGCAAAATAATGTTTTCCAGCAGAATTGAGACATCTTCTTGATTTAACTAAGTCACAGGACGAGGTTGAGTGGATAAAATCTTCTTAACACCAGCCAAGATAGTTTCTACAAAGACTTTCAAATCATCCTTAGTTACAAAAGAGTGTTGCTCGGGTAAGAGTGCAGGTGAAGGAAGTGGAGCAGGTTCTGGTTGTGGTTCAGAGTCATCTTTAGACTTAGATTATGATTCAGATTGAGGCTCTGGTTCTGGTTCTGGTTCTGGATGATCTACAGACTTAAATTGAAACAAAGAAGAGAGATCTATAACAGTTGAAGTCACTTGCTGTGACTCACTCACATCATAAAAACTTGGAAATTCATACCGAGTATACACAGAATATGTGACAGTAGGTTGAGATGTTCCAGCATGTCCAACCTCTACAATCTCAAGGTTTTGAGGTTCCTCCCCCTCAAAATGTGCTTCCATTTCATATTTTTGAGGCTCAGGAATTGGGTCATGATCCACGAGATCATCTCTATTCTCTTCAACAAACTCTTGCCTTACCAGCTGAAAGGCAATTTCCATCCTCTCTTCAGCAGAGGGTTTGTACTTAGGAACCGACTATTCCACAGGCAGTGCTTCCAGATTGGATTGATTTTCAACAGGGAGTTCTTCTATAACAGGATCTGCCTCCACCATTTCTTGCTACTCTAAATCAGGAAAAACCAATTTTCTTACAGCTATAGGATGAGTTTCTGGATTAACATCCTCACTAGAAGCAGGAGATTCTTCTTCTCTAAAACCAACAACAACTTCCTCTCTTGAAGGAATTTCATCAGGAACATTAGTAGGGACAACAGTCCTTTCTTTCTCAACAGGATCTACTTCTTCTTGAGGTATTTCAGCCTCTTATCTAGGTGGTACTTCAGCTTCCACTTCCTCTTCTTCTTCTGAATATTCATCCACTTCATCTGGTTCCAAACCAGGATCAGCTAGGTTCTTAGGTCTTCTTGGATAATCAACAGGATTAAAATTCTTATAAAGTTTATCATTATCCTCAACCCACTACTTCTTCCAGGGGTTCCAACAAATCTTCATCCTTCTGATGATAGGCTTGGAAAAGCAGAAATCAAATTCCTCTAGATTTTCTTCATTCGGTCCAACCATTCCTTTGGAAACTAGCATGGATGAAATCATCCTTGAGTAAAACAAGGAGGTGGATTTGGAAGTGACTTTAATCAGCTCACATATATGGTTAATAACATACTTTAATAGGTTGATCTTATGGCCATTCTTCAATAGGTGAATCAGGAACACATCCTAATACTTCATCACAGCAAAATTCCCTTTTCTTGGACTAATCAAATTTTGAACATACATGAACAGTAGTCTCGTTTCTCCATCTAGCTCTTCAGCCCTTCGCTTGGTTCCATTACCAGTTAATGTTTCCAAGGTATTTTCCAGATCGAAGATGTCAGATGATGGAGGTGGGTCTCTATGGTAATCCTCACAAACTCCTTCATGAGGAATCCTTAGGCATGCAGCCCACAACCTCAAAGAGAATGAACACTTTTGTCCATTTATCCAGATTTTCACCATAAATATTTCTCCAAAATCAAAGGAAAACTTCACATATTGGTAGAATTGAGATACAAACCTTGGATAAATCGGTCTATCTTGTCCAGAGAACCATTCAAGCCATCCTTGTTCTTTTAAAACTTTCAAAACAAACAACTTTCTAGACAACAACCACTTAGGGAAAATCTCTTTTTCAGGTACAATAGTATGATTAACAAGGTTCAGATTTAGATATCCTTCGAGAGCTATCCTCGGTATTATCTTATGTTTCTTAGAGTGACGCTTCTCAGACGAGGGTGAAGACGGACGCTTCATCCTTGGCATCCAATGAAGGTTCAAGCGAGAGAGGAGAAGGTTTTAAAGAATGAGAAGATTCCGGAGAGAGTTCGGGTAAGGAATCGAATTAAACCCTTAAGTTTTATCATTTGGGAGTGTCAAACATCATAAAAACGAAGACGCAAGAAATCAAATAGTGGTGAAATAAAAATTACCGCATTACGGGTTAAAATAAGAGTATAAATAATCTTCATGGTGAGACCGTGAGTATGCGTTATGGTGTGATGAAAAAAAGTCATCACGGTGAGATAGTAACCATTATGTGCAGTCATAGTGAGATAGTGAGTGAACTGATCCATCATGGTGAGACAGTTAGGTGACAGACCGTGAGCACAAGGTATTAACGGTGAGACCGTAAGCATGAAACAGTAACTGTAAAACAGTGAGCATGAAACCGTAAAGTAAAATATAGTAAAGTATTAATCATTAAAATCATTAAGATATCCATTTATGATTAATCATACCAAGATCATGTATGATGTAGTCTAATATCTCAGAATTTAATGGTTTAGTGAATATATCAACAAGTTGATATTCAGTACCAATGGATTCTAAAGTGATATTACCTTTTTGATAATGATCTCTCAAAAAGTGATGTCTTACATCAATATATTTTTTCCTAGAATGTGAAACAAGATTCTTTGAAATGTTAATAGCACTTGTGTTATCAAAATTTATTGGGACATGTCTGAATTGATATCCATAGTCTAGTAATGTGTGATTCATCCACAAAATTTGGGAACAACAACTTCCAGCAGCTATGTATTCAGATTTTGCAGTAGATAATGCAACCGAATTTTTTTTCTTACTACACCATGATACTAGTGACTTGCCTAAAAGATGACATGTTCCAGAGGTGCTTTTTATATCTAACTTACATCCAGAAAAATCAGCATCAGAATAACTAACTAATTCAAATGATTTTCCTTTTAGATAGAATAGTCCTAAATTGGGAGTATGCTTGAGGTATTTGAAAATTCTCTTTACAGCATTTAAATGTGACTCTTTAGGGTTTTCTTGAAAACTATCACACATACACACACTAAACATAATATCAGGACGACTATCAGTCAAGTAGAGTAGGCTTCCAATCATTCCTCTATAAGTGGTTTGATCAAAAGATTTACCATCCTCATCAAGATCCAACTTATAGGTGGTACTCATAGGAGTGTCACTACTTTTAGTACTATCCAATCCAAAACGTTTTAAAATATATCTAGTATATTTACTTTGAGTTAAAATAATTCCATCTTCATTTTGAAATATTTGAAATCTAAGGAAAAATTTGAGTTATCCTATTAAACTCATCTCAAATTCATTTTGCATCATTTTAGAAAAATCAGTACATAGGGAATTTCTTGAAGATCCAAAAATAATATCATCTACATAAATTTGTACAACTAAACCATCATTATAAATAAGTTTTATAAAAAGATTAGTATCAACTATTGCTTTTGTAAAACCTTTGGAAATTAGAAAAGTACTTAATCTATCATACCAAGCTCTTGGAGCTTGCTTTAAACAATATAAAGCTTTTGATAATTTGAAAATATGATTTGGAAAATGAGGGTTTGAAAATCTAGGTGGTTGTTCAATAAAAACATCCTCAATAATATATCCATTTAAGAAAGCACTCTTAACATCCATTTGATATAGTTTGAAATTTAGATGTGCTGCATAAGCAAGTAAAATCCTAATGGCTTCTAATCTGGCTACAGAAGAAAAAGTCTCCTCACGATCAATTCCTTCTTCTTGAATATTGCCTTATTCAACTAATCTAGCCTTGTTTCTAACTATATTTCTAGATTCATCTACTTTATTTCTAAACACCCATTTAGTGCCTATGGTGAAAGTGTCCTTAGGTATTTCAACAAGTTTCCAAACTTTATTTCTTTCAAATTGATTGAGTTCTTCTTGCATAGAAATTACCCAAAATTCATCATTAATAGCATCATCAATGTTTTTAGGTTCAAGCCGTGACAAGAAGGCTTGATGTTCAACTTGATTTCTAAGAGAAGTTCTAGTATGTGTCCCTCTATGTAGATTTCCTACAACAGCATCTAAATAATGATTCTTTATAATTCTAGTTGATCTAGAATAGGTAGGACTAGAAATTTCAGATTCATATATAGGTTCGGGTTCAACAGAATCAGATTCTGAAATATGTTCAGAACTAGATATTTTTATGGCAGGTTCTTTAGATTTATCATTAAGGTCCAGAACAGATAAATGTTCTTCAAGATTTTTGAGAGAGGTTTTAGGCTCATGTGGATCAGTTTCATCAAACTTGATGTGAACAGATTCTTCCACACATTTGGTTCTCTTGTTAAAGAATCTATATGCTTTTCTAGTTAAATAATAACCAAGATAAATTCCTTCATCACTCTTAGAAGAAAACTTTTCTATATTATCCTTTGTATTGAGAATAAAGACTTCGCAACCAAAGAATCTAAAGTAAATCACTTTGGGTTTTCTATTATTCCATAGTTCATATGGGGTATTCTTGAGAACTGGTCTGACTAAGACTCTATTGATGATATAACAAGCTGTATTCACAGCCTCATCCCAAAAATAAATAGGCAGGTCATATTCATTAAGCATGGTTCTAGAAATTTCTTGCAGGGTTCTATTCCTTCTTTCTACTACACCATTCTTCCAGAGTGTCCTAGGAGCAGAAAATTTGTGACCATAGCCATTGTGTGAGCAATAAGATTCAAACTCTTGATTTTCAAACTCATAGCCATGACCACTTCTCAGAGTTTTAATCTTAAGTCCACTAAGGTTTTCTACAGACTTGGAGTATTTGATAAAGTAAGAACAAGATTCACTTTTGTGAGCTAAGAAGTATACCCAAGTATGTCTAGAAAAGTCATCTACTAGAACATAGGCATAGTGTTTCCCATTTAATCTAGAAACTATAGATGGTCCAAATAGATCCATGTGAACCAACTCGAGTGGTTGAGAAGTCGAGACTTCTTTCTATGATTTAGAAGAGATTTTGTGTTGCTTTCCCTTTTGACAAGGATTACAAACTTTTTCATTTGGAAACTCAAGTTTGGGTAAGTCTCTAACTAAGTTTTTCCTAGTCAGTTTTCTAAGTGAGTGTATATTGCAGTGTCCTAATATTCTATGCCATAACCAAGACTCTTTATAAAAATCATTTAAACAAGTAACATTTTGTTTAGCTAAAGAATTCAAATCAATAGCATAAACATTATCATTACTTAAAGCAGAAAATACTAAAACATTTTTAGAATTAAAAACATTACAAGAATAATTTTCAAACTTGACATTAAAACCATCATCACACAATTGGGAAATACTTGACAGATTATATTTAAGTCCATCAACAAATAAAACTTTAGAAATTAAAACTGAATTAGTGTTACCAGTTTGGCCTAGGCTGATGGTTTTTCCCTTAGAATTATCACCAAAGGTGACATAGCCTCCATCAATCTTTATTAGAATTTTAAAGCATGAGTAATCTCCAGAAATATGTCTTGAACATCCACTATCCAAATACCATGTCTTCTTGTGGGAACTCTTCAAGAAAGTTTCCTACAAAACAGATTTAGATTGGAAATGATTTTGGTACCCAGATCTTCTTGGGTCCAGACATGTTAGAAATCAATGATTTTGGTACCCAAATTTGTCTTATGGGTATCATATAATTTGTAGAATCAAGATATTTTGAAATAAAAACTCTATTTGATCTATAACCATATTGATAACTAGTTGAAGCATGTGAATTTCCAGAACTGAAACTAACAATATTCTGTCCAGATTTAGGAAAAAATATATTCTTAGTAATCTGTCTTTGTCCAGGTTTGTAGCCTATTCCAGTATCATATTTTGGTGCCACTTTCTTTCCAAGTATTTGAGTTAGTGTATCTTTTCCTTTTGTGAATTTCTCTAAGTCCTTCCTAAGTTGCTCATTTGACATTTTCAGTTCAGTGTTTTCCTTTAATAGTTGATCATTTTTCTCTTTTTCAATGGTAAGTTCAGTTTTAATAGTTGTAGTGAGAGCATGATGTTTCTTCAATGATTTATATTTATCCTTAAGTTCATTGCATGTATCTTCCAGTATATTATAGTATTCAAATAATTCCTCACTAGTCATGTCTTCAAAATCCGAATCAGATTCAGTTACAGAATAATAGGAATTTAAAGTAGGAGTATCTAAGGTTACCTCAGATGTGTTTTCCATGAAACACATGTTGGCACGTTTCTTTTCAGAATCAGACATTTCAGATTCACTTGTGCTGTCTTCTGAAGCACTCCAAGTTGCTTTCATTTCTTTCTTTTACTTATTGTCCTTATAGTCATATTTCTTCTTGAATTTTAGCTTTGGGCAGTCTTCTTTAATGTTTCCTTTTTTTTTCACTCGTAGCAAACAACTTCATCACTTTTATATGGATTTTTCCATACTTTATTCCAATGTCCCTTATAGTCATAATTTCCCTTGTAATTTGATTTTCTGAAAAATTTCTTCTTCCTATAAAATTTCTTAAACTTTCTGGCTATTTGAGCCATTTCAGCATCACTATCAAAGTCTGAACTTTCACTTGTTGAACTGTCAATTTGTATTTGAGCTTTTTCTTTGTCCTTGATCTTTGAAGAAGTAGTCTTGAAATCCACTGATTTCCTTTTTGGTTCATCATATTCCTCTTTATTCACCTTGAGTTCTTCCTCATACATCATAATCTTACAAATAAGATCTTTGACAGGTAGAGCTCCAATGTCACATGAATCTCTGATTGAAACAGATGTGCCTCTCCATCAGTCTGGTAGACACCTCAATATCCTCATAATTTTTTCCTATGCTAGAACAACCTTTCCAAGTGAATTAATTGTGTTGACTATCTCATTGAACCTGAGATACATATCAGAAATGGGTTCATCGGTCTTCATTTTAAAATTGTCATATTTAATAGTATATGTATTAAAGCTCATTTCTTTAACATTGGTTATTCCCTCATGAGAAACACCCAAAGTATCCCATATTTCAAAAGCAGTTTTACAGGAAGATATTATATTGAATTATTCATCTCCTAAAGAACAATATAGGGCATTCATAGCTTTACAATTATTATTGTAAGCAGTCTTTGTGAGTTCATCCCAAGTTGTTCTTTTGGTTTCTGGAATTTTATATTGAGACTCTATAGCAGTCCAAATATCAAAACCCATACTTTCTAAATGTATTTTCATTTTAAGTTTCCACTGGGCATAGTTTGTACCATTAAAGAAAGGTGTCCTGTTAGTAGCAGAACCCTCTAGTCTATTATCCATAGCTAGATTTTAGAAAGTAAATTTAAAGATATAAAATTTAGAACTAATATAAATTTT
Organism: Viscum album; assembly: GCA_963277665.1. Taxonomy (NCBI): domain Eukaryota; kingdom Viridiplantae; phylum Streptophyta; class Magnoliopsida; order Santalales; family Viscaceae; genus Viscum; species Viscum album. Next base: position 1,444,954,266 of record OY728161.1, read on the forward strand.
ATATCTTTAATGATGCAACTAAAATCACAGTTGAAAAAATAGAGTATTTCAAAAATTCTTTAACAAAAACAATCTCTGATACCAAATGTTCGTCGGAGTGGATACTCAAGAGGGGGGTGAATTGAGTTCCAATTAAAATTTCTATTAAAATATTGTCTATTAAAATCCCCCAATTTATAAAACAAGTTAAACTATAGTGAATTTATACATATTGTAAATGTTCACTTAGCTTCTAAAAGATTGATTAAGTCTCAATTAATTTAACCACAAGATTAAAATAACTTTTGAAACTAACCTACTGATTTACAATAAGTGTAAACACTTACTAATTTAACTACCAAAGTAACTTTAAAATGGTTTTGTATTTCAAAGTAACATCAACGGAATATAAAAGATATATGTAGTATACTTTAAACTTAAAATAAAAATGCACAGCAGATATAATAAGAGGTTTAGTCTCAAGCAGAGACTTAGTCCTCTCAAATTTATATAAATTTGATCCACACCCTGGATTGGGGTTAAAAACAGTTTACAAAACTATCGAGGCCATGTAGGGACCTCTTCCACAGTTCTTTGTGGGAAACAAAACAAAGACCAGGCCACACAAGGACCTCTTCCACAGTTGTCGAGGGTAAACAAGAGTTAAGAGTTTTGGAGTGAGGATTTTGATATCCTCCAGTTCAGTGCAGGAGATAATGTGTGTGTGTGATATATATAGTGTACACCACACTTCTTTAAAGTAAATAAAAAAATCACTTAGAGAGAAGAGATAAGAGTTTAGAAAGATCTAGTGATTAGCAATGCATCTCTGGACTTGTTGGATTAAGCAGAAATGCTTCTGAGTCCTTATCTAGTTTTTCTGTTGAAAAACAGAGTGTCGTGGTTCATCTTGTATTCCACCAGTGATAATGATCTCTTGACTCATTGTGTGTTCTTCAATTGTGTTGGATTGTACTCATGAGAGTTATTTGAGAGTCTTGCAATCTCCTTCTTGCTCAGGATTGTTCTTCTAGTTCAGCACAGTGCACTCGGGCGTATGTAAGTTCTTCTTGTTGTATCATCAGACCTTTTTTCTCGTGTACTGTAGCTCAATATTCCTTATATTCCATGAGTTCTGGCTGTAGGAATGATTCCCTTTTCATAGTTATGAGATACGGTTTCCTGAAATACCAATAACTATCATTAATTATCATTAATTGCATTAAAAACATAAAATACAACTGTTATAAATATTTAAATAATATTGAAAAAAATTTAAGAAATAATGTCACAGTGATTATGTAAACTGTTTATTCTTTATGGTATTTGCTTCACAGTATGTGCTTCACGGTATGTGCTTCACAGTGTCTTCATGTCACGGTGTCTAGCTCACGGTGTCTGAATAACGGTTTGTCCTTCACGATGTTTGGTTCATGGTGTGTCCTTCACGGTGTTTGGGTCATGGTGTGTCCTTCACGGTGTCTGGGTAACGGTGTGTCCTTCACAGTGTCTGGGTCACAGTGTGTCCTTCACGGTGTCTGGGTGACTGTGACTGTGTCTTGCACATAGTCTGTCTTACTATGTCAAACATCATGGTGTCTCTATACTTGGACAAATATCTGTATTTAGACTTAAACAGTAATATGCAGAATATGGATTAAGCTTAATTATTAGAGAGTAAGAGAAGTTAAAACATAAATATAAAGGCTTGATAATATAAGTGAGATTTGTGATCATGCATAAGACTTGTAAATAAAAAAGAGAGTAATTAAAATAAATAAGATTTGCTATCATTAAAACATGATGTGTAGTTATTATTGAGATTGGAGAGCATTAACAAGATGTTCAATTAAGATTGAGATTAATTAACAGTAATAAGATTTGTGATCATTAAAACATGATTAATACATGAGGAGTCCAACACATACTATGGGTATACTCAATTCGTGTATTATTAAGTAGTAAATTTAAAATAATATAGCTCAAAATTTAATAAAAATGTGAAATTAAAATATCATATATATATATATATAATTATGCATTACATATAATAATAATAACAATAATTAAAATATGATATGATGTATATATAAAATTCAAATAAATATGTTAATATCAATGGGGAAGTAAAATTTAATTTTATAATATAAATAATTAATTTTAATGGTATTTATTAGAGCATATTTAGTATAAAAGTGATATTTCTTTTTTTTTTCAAAGAACAATTTTGTTATGTATTGTAAATTTTCTCATAATAGATTAAATTGAATAATTTAAAAAATATTATTATATACGAACTAACATATTAACATATTTTACATTATAAATTTATATATAACAATATTTATAACACTTAATTCTTATAAAAGACATTTTTCAATAAAACTTGTTTTTTATTTTTCATTTTCATTTTAAAAAGTAATTTTTAAGTTTTAGAATCTAAATTTGATAAAAATAATTTTATTTTTTTATAATATAAAAATAATCTTAGTGTGATTGTTTAGATTTTTTCTAAAATTCTTGATTTTTAGGTGAATAATGAAAAATACCATTTTTTCAAATAACTTCACTTTTATGATATTATTAGTATATAAGTATAAATTAGAAATATATGAAACATTTTCCAAGAAAAAATATGTATTTATAAGTGATTTTATAATTTTTAAAATGCTGGTTTTAATTTATAAATACATATTTGACATTTTTTATTTTAAGGTATATTTTTCAAAAAATTGTGTTTAATACATTATACATTTTGTATTTTAAAATTAATTTTTATAACATTTAAAATGAATTTAATAAAATATAATGGTTAAAATGAGTAACCAAAGAGGTAAAAGAAAAACATGTTTTAATTTAGTGGTTGAGGCATTAATCGACCTTATCTATTATCATATCTATTATTTCTCGATTTTCGATCCATTTTTCTTGAGAGTGACTTTCCAGTGTTGAAAAGTTTTGGGTATTTAAAAAATTTCCACTCTATTTAACTTATAAAAGGGGCTCTCCTCTTCTCACTTCCCCTCTCACCAAAACCGTCTTCATTTGACACAAAATTTTTATAAAACTCTCTTAAAAACTAATAAAATCCTTTAATAGGTTCCAATATTCTCAAAATTCTATCCTCTAAAGGTTTAACCCCCCTTTTAAAGGCGATAAACCAAGTAGTGACTTATAGATTTATAAATGATTTTTCTTATTTTATTTTTTCGTTATATGAATTTGTTCTTTCTTAACTTTACTTTCACCATATTAAAGTGATAAAATCAATATCCATATTATAATGATATTTTATTATAATTATGGTACACGAATTAACCTCTGTTTCTGTTTTCCCTTAGGAAAAGTGAAAATGACATTCATGTATGTGTGCACAGACTACCACCTCCACAAAACGTCATGTTTTTCTTTACTTAAACACCTCACATAGATATTCATAATATTAAATTTCATAATTAATTATGATATTTATATCATATTTTATATTCATAAATGATATATCTTATTAAAAATTTCTTTCTTCTTGTAGAAAATGAAATCATCAACCATGTGCACCTGTGGAATATTGCCTCCAAGTGAAGTTTGATTTTCAATATTCTTTTCATCCCTGCCTTACATAAATGATCATGATAATGAGTTTAGTAGATAAATATTATTTTTATTATATCTAAATATCCTTTTTTGGTTCGTTATTTTAAAAAAGTTTTGTTTTTATTGACAACTAACTTTTTGTAAATATTTTTTTTGTAAAATTGGTGGAAGTTCCTTAAATGAGTTTGCTCAATTGCTTGAAAAGGAGAAAATTATGAAGTTCAGAAGCTAGAAATTTGGTAAGTTTTAGAACTTTTTTAAACAATTCAGATGATAATTTTATACTCTTAAAGTTCTCAACATTCTGAAAATCTCATGATTCAAGATCTTTATAAAAGAAGGGAAGTTAAAATTTTCTAGATGAAACTTATCAAACTGAGGAGAATCAGATATAGAAGTTGTCAGAAAATTAGAAGTGTGAATTTGTAGAAATTTGAAAAATTTCAAAGTTACTAATCTAAAAATCCATCAAAAAATCCATTTGATTAACTATTAGATTAATCTTATAGTAGAAAGTTTGAGTTTGTGTAAGTTGTGATTTGAAAAATAAGGGGATACTATCTATCTAATGGATCATAAGAGAGGCATGAGATGCTAAAGATTGGTCCTTATTGCTGTACATACCTAATTGCATGAGAGGAAGTTATTGAGTTTATACAAAGGGAAGTTTTGATCCAAGACATCAGACGTAGATCATCAAATAAATAATTTATCAGAAAGATAGAGGTTTTGCAGCCTCTGAGAATGTGTGGTTTTGAAAAATATGAATAAAGTATAAGATTCATTAGATGATCTATTTATATCGATTCATTAGATGATATTTTTATACTGATCCATAATTTTGACAAGAATTGATATTTGTGAAAGTGAATTGATATACAAAGTTCCATGTGATGAACCTAATCATATGAAAATCATTGGACATTGTTTTTATTTGTAATTATGGATTTTTGGTTCCTGAGTTTTGAGTTTTTTTGGTGTTGAAAAGTTGGAAGAAAATCAAAGTAGATCAAGAATTGAAATTATAATATATGAGAAAAATAAAATGGAGAGATCATATTTGTGATATAACTTTTAAAATAGATGAAAAATATGTTCGGATGTGAAAGAAGATGACCAATATGATCAGACTAAGAAAGTGGATGAAAATGTGAGAAATATAGAATTTTCTAGTGAAAATTTGTTACAGGTTTCGGAAGTCTTTATAAGTTTCGGCAATTTAGTCTACCATTTTTAGTTGGCTTGGAGGATTAGAGTGATAAATCACATATTTGTTTTATTTTTCATTGGGTCAAGGGAAAAAGATGTGAGTTATTTTAATTGAGTCAAGTAAATCAGACCATGAAAAGTAAGGTTTAATGGAAATGTAGTTTTATGAAGTTTAAAAAGAAATATTTTTATTAAAGGTTGTATTCAAAGTTATAATGTTTTGAAGTTACAATCCATCAGATGAGAGTTTTATAATAAAATATACCCAAAACAATTTTTTTGTTTGTAAATACACTGGAAAAAACTTCTTGAATAAGTTTCAAATGTTCTAATAAATAAGAAATAGTGAATATATTGAAGTTATGGAGGATTTAAGAAAATTCATGAATGTTATAGAAGACTTTATAAGCATCCAAATGATAATTAAATGAACATGAAATTAAGAATTATAAATTTCACTGGGTGGGAAAAGGAAATTGGTTTCACACCTTAGCTATTTTAAGAGAACCTATAAATAGAAGTGAAAAATAAATATTTACTTTTGATGAAAACTATTCAGAGATAGACAAAAAGAAAAAAACACTACTTTTTTTATGTCAAAAGAGGTTTATAAATGGAGAATACGATCATAAGATTGGACAATATAATGTTTTTCTTACTGGATTGATGAGATCATGCTGAGTTTTTAATCAGAAGTTTGAGAAGAAATTTTTTGTTAAAATAGAAAATCATAAATTTTTTAAAGAGGAACAGATTGAGTAAATGTTCATTAGACTTAGTCTATCAGATTGTGTCTATCATAATGAGTTCATCCGATAGAGGTCATCAGATTTAGGATAATCTGACTGAGTTTACAGACCTACATCTTGGAGAGAAATAGAATCAATGTTTCATATTTTTTTATGGATCAAAATTTGTTAGAAATTTTTTTAAACTGATGGGAGTTAGTATAATATTTTATATTGGGAAATAAAAGGCATCTAATGGGAGTTGGCACAAAATTAGTATTCACTTATTCATAATAATGAATTTCCATAGACCCATAAGATTGGATATTAAAAGGATATAGTTTCTTACAATGAGGAAATACCTCATAAATCATGTTTTCTTTGTTTACTTTCCTATATTTTAATGTATTTGAGTTTACTAAAAGTTGATAAGGAAGAAACTCTAACAAGTTTCAAGGGTTAAGTTTCCTAAAGTTTGAAATTTTTAAAAAGTCAACAACTGATTCAACTCATCTCCTCCATCTCAATTATTCTATGATCTTTAGGAACTTCAAGTTGTATTAGAGTTAAGGTTGCCCATTATACCCTTATCATGTAAAATATCAATTTCATCAACAACATAGGTATTCCTACATTTTAAGGAAAAAATTATCATTACTCGAAAAATAGGATGATTCCATTTCTCTTATATTTTGGTCTATAAGTTATTAATTCATCTATAGTTGGTTTCCACCCCATGATAAATATTATCCTATGATAATTTATGAAAAAAGAAACATTGAGATTGATGGAAAAGATTGAAATTATATTCTCATGTATTTTAAAAAAAATGTGTTTATGGAGGTGATGGGTCTCAAGATAGCTAAAGAAACATGGGAAAATCTTGAAAGTATCTTTGATGGAAATACTAAAGTAATTTAAGAAAAGTTACATATATGGTGGTTCAAGTTTTATGGAATTATTATGGGTGATGAAGAGACTATATATGAATACTTAACCATAGTGAATGAAGTTATTTGAAACATTAGAGGTTTTAAAGATGTCTTGAAACATTCTACAATAATGATGAAGCTCATGAGAAATTTTTTGAACATATTTGATTCTAAAATATTTACTATAGAAGATAAAGAGGATTTATCAGTTGATGAATTACATAAATTTTTTATTTCATATGAAATGAGAAAATCTACAGCATTCAAAAAAAAATCAAAAATTAAATAACTTTTGAAGATATGATAAAAATGAAAATTCAATATGATAAAGATATTGATTCTTGTGATTCTGATGATAAAAACGATAATTATTTGAATAGAAATGTCACGTCTCTTATCTCTAATATTTATCAAATAGGAAGAGTAAATTATGGAGGAAACCTTCCCATAAAATGATATAAGCGTGGATGAATTGAAAAATTTTCCATGAATTTCACTAAGAACGTTTTTGAATAATATCGATATGATTCTGATGAAATACCTCACCAGAAGAAGTGGAACAAATATTATAAGGAAGAAAAACCTTCCAAAAAATATAATAATAAGTTCATTGAAAAAAAAAAGTATTATAAATAAGAAATATGAATCCAAATCAAATGAATTTTTTTTCACAAGACAAAACTTCAGAAAATTTCAGAACATTCATTTCAAAAGTTTAGAAAAAAAGATTCCTTAGATAGTTAAGTAAAATGAGGTGAGGAAACTTACAGATAATATCAGATTAAATTATAAATTTTATCATTTTTTGATAAAAATTAAAACCTTAAGAAGCAAATTAAAATAATACAGAAACTTAGTGAAAGAAATATTTATACAAATGAAGATCTTATTAAAATAGAAGATATGAACATTGAATAAATTAAGAATATAAAATTGAAAGTTACAGAAAAAGAAAAGATGGTAGATGATATTAGTTATAAATTTATTGCTAAGTAAAATGAGGTTTACAAAGCTAAATAAAATATTATTTAGGTTTAAAGTACCATAATAAAGATGAATTAAAATTTTATCAAATCTTTAGAAGTAAAATATGAGACTTCTAAAGTTACTAAGAAAGATTAAATCAAGAATCAGGTGAAATACTCACCCACTAAATGTGATAGTTCATCTGATTTTGAAAACCATGAAAGTGTTAAGAAAAAATTTGGTAAATAATGGGATGATAAAGAATGTAAAAATTATATCACATTAATAAAAGTTGAAAATTAACTTCAGAATAAGGTTTCCACATGATCATAGGAAAATAAATCAGAAAAATGTTCTAAACCTCGACAATATTATCACAGGGAAAGATCATACTTCTACTAAAAAAATAATATTTTATGGTTTCTATTAGTTTTTTAGAATTTGTGGGCATATAACTTACAAATATTGGTATATCATGTCACTTCCAAGAAGAAGGATTGAATAAAGTGGAGAAATGGTGGAAGTAGAATGAGTAACTTTTCTAAGACTTGGGAAGTAAGAAAAGTAAAGTATAAAGATGTTAGAAAATTTCCAAGAAATAGTTATTTCTATTAACTGAATGAAATATGTGGAATATGTGACCTACCAGGTCACTTTACTAAAAAATGTTTGACTACACTTCTAGGGAAAATTTTCAATGCTAGAAATGTAATAGATTCCGGAAAGAAAAAGTTTAAGAAAAATATTTTGTTGTTGAGACAACTCTAAAAGAAAGAATAAAGAACAAACATTGGATTCTTGGAAGAGGTTGTTACACACACATTATAGGAGATAAAAAATATTTAAATATTTTGAAATTTTTGATGGAGGAGTAGTTACTTTTGGAAATGATAGTTCCTTGAAAATTAGAGAAATAAGGACTATTGTGATATAACCTCAAAAACTAAAGTCTAAGGGATTTCTATTTTTTTTATGGGATCAAACATAAATTTATTAGTGTGAGTCAAATTTTTGATGATGGAAAAAAAATTTATATTTAGAAAAATTATTTTATCATCATAAGTATGTACAATGGTAAATTTGTAACTAGGGGAGAAAGAACCAGTGGAAATATATTTCAGATAGAAGAAATTTATAAATCCTGTTACTCAAGTGATGAAGATGAAAACAAGTTATGGAATAACAGAGTTGGACATATTAGATAGAAAAGTATGAATATAATTTCAATAAATGATGCTATTAGAAACATTAATACCTTGAAAAGAAAGGAATATAATGCTTGTATAACTTTTCAAAAATTAAAGATGGTTATTAAAATCCCTAAGAAAGTAAAAATTAAATCTAATAAAACTCTTGATATTATTCACTTTGATTTATGTGGGAAAATGATATGTCAATAAATAAAAGGATATTTTTACTTTATCACTTTTATTGATTATTTTACTCAGATTACCAAAATTATGTTTATGAAGCACAACTTAGAGGCAATAGAAATGTTTAGAGTTTTCAGAAGGGAATTTGAGAGAGGGAGATATGGGTGTTTATATAATGAAGTTTAGAACTGGAAATGGAAAGGAATAAATTTGAAATCCCTTAAAATCATATTTTAAGAAAAATGGAATTAAACATCTATACATTTATCTACACACCCTTAATAAAATAGAGTTTCAAAAAGGAAAAAAATAAGTTTAGGGGAAATAGGAAGAATTATGTTTGTAGAATATAAAATTTATATGTTTTTATGGAGATAATTTATTAGAACTATTGTATATTTGAAAATTAAAAGTTTATTAATGCCAAAATCAAACAATACTTCCTACAAAATGTGGTACAACAAAAAACCTTCAGTGAAATATTTCAAGATTTTTGGAAATCCTTATTTACTAAAAATAAAAAATACAAATATTGGGAAATTTGATGAAAAATATGAGGAAGGAAATTTCATATGATATTATTCCAAAGGAAGAAGTTACAAATATTGGAACAGATGTTACAAAATTTAGTTGATTCATATGATGTGAAAGATATTGAAATTCTAACCTTCTTTATAAAATATATTTGAAAGGTTGTGGAGGATAAACTAAATTTTTCTAATGAGAATAAAAAAGTAAAGATGCTTGTGTGTTAAAAGTGGTACTTGAAATATCTAAGGAATCATGTGATGAAAAAATGTGACAGAAATATCTCTAGAATTCCATACTATACAGAGACAAGTAGAATAAAAAAATATCATTGAAAATAAAAAAGTTATAGTTAAAAGTAAAAGAAAGTTGAGATTAGAAAATTAGACATATCTTATCTCATCGGATGAAAATGAATTAGTTTTAAAAGTAGTAAAACACAAATAGTGGGTGAATTCAATGAATGTAGAGTTTGATTATATTGAGAAAAATGAAACATGTAAACTTTTTCCATAACCGGTAGATAAAAATGTTATTGGAACAAAATGGGTGTATAAAAAAAATTAAATGAACATGGAGAAGTTTTAAGAAACAAATTAATACTTGTTTTTAAAGGTTATTCATAGGTGGAAGGTGTGGATTTTGAAGACATTTTTTCCTAGTTACAAGATTAGAAACTATTTGAATGTTCTTAGTAGTGGATGCACACTAATGTTATACAATTTATCATATGGATGTGAAGTCAGATTTATTAAATGTTGATATTGAGTAAGAAGTTTACATTGAGACAACTTGTGGATTTCTCCTTTATAATAATGGAAAAAAGGTTTTAAATTGAATAAATCCCTTTATGGGTTAAAAATAGACTCACATAACTGGTACTAAAAACATGACAAATGCTTAAAAAAATTGAATTTTACTAAAGGTAAGGTTGATAAAAAATTATATTTTAAATAATTTAACTCCAAAACCCTAATTATAATTATGCACATAAATTCCCTAATTTTTTTATCAAAATGAAGAAAAAGTATGTTAAGAATTTGATAAGAAAATAAATAATAATTTTGAGATGTAAATTTTGTTAGAATTAACTGTCCTCCTAGTTTTAAAAGTTCAATAAAATGAAAAATATATTTTCTTATATCAAGAAAATTATGCTAAGGAATTGTTAAAATTTTTTGGTATGGGATAATCCAAATAATTTTCTACTCCTATTTCAATTGGGATGAAGATTAGTAAAGATGGATCTAGTAAAAAATTTATAGGAAGTTTATTTTATTTAACTGCTTCAAAATATGATATTTTTTGTACCGTGACTTTGTATTCTAGATATCAGAGTGATCTGAAAGAATCTCATATTTTGGTAGAAAATATAATTTTGATATATTTTAAAGGAAAAAATTCACATGGTATGATATATAAAAGAAGTTATGATATGAACTTTCATGGTTATACTGATGTCGATTGGTCTAGAGATTCAAATGATAGAAAATAAACATCAAGAGGAACAATTTTCTTAGGATAATATTGTGTGAGTTGGAATAGTAATAATTATAGTTTATTAACATTTAGCATAGGGGAATCTAAATATGTTGTAGCTACCCCGACTTGTACTCAAATTTCATGGATGAAAGTTTAGCTGGAAGATTTTAAAGTTGAAGTTTCTACATAATTAAAGATACTTTGTGATAATTAGAGTGAAATTTAATTTCCAAAAATCCTATCCTACAATCAAGATAAAATTACATTGAAATTAAGATTCAATTCATAAGAGAAAATGTTTCTAGTGGAGATGTATTGATTGAATATATCTCTAAAAAATAACATATTGATTATGTTTTCAAAAAATAAATTCCCAAAGAAATATCAATGGAATAGAGGCTAAACCTTCATGTTTATACTCCACCAAAGACTTTATAAACATCTTAAAGAAGCCCCCCATCATGCTTTGGATTATGTTGAAAAGGGGGATAATTTTTTCAACTTTTGTGAAAGAAGTAATTTTCTTACTTAAATGAATATGAATATGTGGTTATCATAAAATGGGGAAGATAAAGAAAGGTGAGTGGAAAAGATAAAAGTATGGGGGGATTTTATCCTAGCATGACCTAAAATTTTCTTGTCACCTAGGGATAAAATTATTTAAAAAACATTAATTTATATAGTAGTATGGTGTCATGACACTCTCTTTTGTGAAAGGCTATGTTTTGGTAAATGTTAGAAAATATGGAGTGAAAGAGTTTGAGTGTTGAAAAATGATGATTTGAGAAATGTGTTAACATGAGTTTTAAAAAATACAAAGTGGTAGATTAAATATCCTTTATGATGTTTTGTTTTAACAAAGTTTTATTTATGTTTACAACTAATTTTTTAGAAAGATTATTTTTGTTAAATATTTGAAAGTTCTTAAATGAGTTTTATGAGTTTCTTGAAAAGAAGAAAGTAGTGAACTACATATTCTAGAAAGTTGGGAATTTGTCGAAATTTCCAAAAAACGTTAGATGATTCTTTTATTTTCTTAAAGTTTTCAACATTATGAAAATATAATGATAGAAAATTTTGATAAAATAAGGTATGTTAAAGTTGCCTATATGTATCTTATTAGACATAAGAAACACCAAAAATAGAATTTGTTAGAAAATTGGAAGTGTAAAATTGCTGAAATTTGAATAATTTATAAGTTGATGATCAGATAATCCATTTGAAGATCCATTAGATAAACCATAGGATAAATCTTATGATATAATTTCTATGTTTGTATAAGTAATGATTTGAAAAATAAGGGGATTATATCTATAATATGGATTAGAAGAAAAATAAAATGATGAAGATAAGTCCTTATTGTGGTACAGAACTAACCAGATAGGAGTCTATTTATAGGTTTATTCAATGGGAAGTTTTGATATAAGGAATCAGATGAAGATCATTGAACCAATAAATTTTTAGAAAGATGGAAGTGTTGTAGTTACAGAGAATGTGTGGTTTTGAAAAATAAAAAAGTAGTAGAGGATTAATTGGATGAGTTGTTGATAAAAATTAATTGGATGATATTTTGATGTCGATCCATCAGATTGACCAGAACAAATGTTTATGAAAGTGAAGAGATGTACAGAGTTCCATAGGATGAACCTGATCAGACAAAAATCATCGAACATTGTTTTTTATTTATAATTATGGTTTTTTAGTTTACTAGTTAGTTGTTTTTGCAGTATTAATTTTTTTTAATAAAATAAAAGTGGCTCAAGAATTCATATTAGAATATATGAGGAAAAACAAAGGTAGAGATCATCTTTATGATTGGGCTGTGAAAGAAAATAAAAACTATGTTCGGAGTGTGAAAGTAGATGAACAATATTATCAGATTGAAAAATTGGATGAAAATGTGATAAATATAGATTTTTATAATGGAAATTTATTATAGGTTTCTAAATTATTTAGAAGTTACAACAATGTAGTCAACCATTTTTAGTTAGATTAGAGCATCAGAGCGAGAAATCATATATATTTTTTTATTTTTAAGTGGGTTAAGGGAAAAAAATGCGAGTTATTTGAATTGGGTCAAGTACATTAGACTATGGTAAGTAAGGTTTACCAGATAGGTGGTTTTATTATATTTTAAGATAAATGTTTTTACTAAAGGCCAAGGTTGAAGTTATGAAGTTTTGAAGTGTCATTCCATCAGATGAATGTTTTTTTAAGAAAATCCATCAGAAACACTTTTTTGTAAGTAAATACATCTGATGGAACTTCTTCATAAATTTCAAATGTTCTAATAAATTAGAAATGGTGAATATGTCGAAGTTATGGGGTATTCAAGAAGGTTCACAAATGTTTGAGAAGAGTTGGGAATATTTGAGAGGCATCCTATTGAGATTCCAATGAACATGAAATTAATGTTTATAAATTTTATTATACAGGAAAAAAAATTTATTTTATGCCTTTACTGTTCCAGGAGCACCTAAAATATAAGTGCATAGTACATTTTTACTTTTAAAAACACTATTAAGAGAGATGAAAAAGTTGAAACACTAAATATTTCGTGTCATAATAGGTTTATGAAAGGAGTCTTTATTCGGAATATTGGATTATAGAAATATTTTATTACTAGAACAAGGGGACCAAATTGAGTTTTTATTAGAATTTTGAAGAGCCTAGTTTTGTTGAATAGGAATATCAAGAATTTTTAAAATAGGTTTATATTGAGTAAATCTACATCAAACTGAGTCTATTGGAGTGAGTTCATCAGACAGAGGCTGTTAGATGCAGACACATCAGACTAAGTTTCTAGACCAAACTCATGGGGAGTATAAGTATCAATATTTATTATTTTTGGGATGGCTGAAATTTTGTAAGAAAAAATTTTAAATTGAAGGGAGTTAGTATAATATTTTCTATCGAGAGATAGAAGTTTTCTAACAAGAGTTGACACAAAATTTGTATTCACTTATCCATAATAATGAAATTCCATGGACCCATGGGAGTAGATATGGAAAGAATGTAGGTTCTCACACTAAGAAAAAAAAATTTAAATCTTCTGTGCATTGTTTAATTACCTATATTTTCTTGCATTTGTGTTTAATAAAATCCGATAAGGAAAAAAATTTAACAAGTTTTAGGTGTTAAATTTCATAATGTTTGAAATTTGTAAAAAGGAAACAACTGAATTAACCCCCCTCAATTGTTCTACAATCCTTTGAAACTTCAAAATCCTTAATATTAGTCTATGAAAAATTAGATAACCAATTAAAGATATTATCAATAAACTATTATCATTAATTTAGTCATTTATCACCTATATACTAAGATGAAATTTTTTAATTCAAATTATATAATATTTTCATACCCATTACTTCATCTTATACACCGTTTATAATTTTTATATAACATACTAATAAACACTATATTATTTCATTATTCTACTAGTGTAATGATATTGTAACTAAATCACCTCATTATCATCAATAATCAAGGTATGTTCATGTTTGGCTCACTTTGACCCCCAACTTGAAAAATGATATAAAATTATATTATGAAAGATTATTAAAACATAGTTAATAATATAACATTATATAAATGTGAATATAATTATTTTTTTTGTTTCTATAAAATATACATCAATATTGAACCTATCATTGAAGAAAACACCCTTAGTATATTGAAAATCATCACAAAATGTTTGTTTTTGTAACATCCCTGACTCGGGAGCCACTAAAATGGTACCCTAAGACAAGTCACCACCTGACTTCAAGTGCACCTCCCTGTACACCAAAGGTTTCTTACTAGTAGTGAGAGTTTAATAGGTCCCCTAGGGAGTGTAACACCCTAATAATTTACAAATAGATTTAATATAGAATGCATGAAACCCTGAGTCTCTAAAAAACACCGCTTTTTTATAACCTAGCCACGTATACACAATTTTTCCAACTCTGTGATTTGAATTTTGAAAAAACGACATACACGGTTGCGTTCAATAAGATATTTAGAGTGTGATAATACAAACTTAAATTTCTATGAATAGTTAAATACCCTTGTGAATATTAATGAATATTAAATCGACCAAAAAAATATAAACTTCACCTATGAATGTATAAATATAATTTAGACATCTTAAAAGTGAAAAAATGACCATAGTATAAGTATTGGTATTTTTGTATGCCATAAATATTATAATTACAATTTTATGATTAATTTAATAATTTAAAATGGAAATTTGTTTTCATAAAATGTAATAATAAATTGTGACTTTATTGTCTTATAGTTATAAGATAATTTTATGGGACCTTGATTAATTTCTCATTATGTTATAAAATGAGTTGTAGTTTTAAAGTTTTTTTTGGAATAAATTATGATTTTATTTAAAAATTAAATTAAAAATATTTAGAAAATTAATTTCAAAAAATTTATTTCATTTTTGAATTCTACATGTCGAAAAATGGTTAGGGTGAATTTTTGTGATTTTTCTAAAACACTCAAAATTTTGATGAATAGTAAAATATGGTAAAATACCGTTTAAACACAATATAAGTTAAATAAACTATTTATGACATCATGAGTGATGTAGGGACAATTGGTTCGAACTAAAATTAACTTATTACTATTAGGGGTCACATGAAACAACACTATTGGTTTTCCTGGTGGAAATAATAAAATAATGAATAAAATATTCAAAATCCACTCCTCTCATCCACTATAAACCCCCCCTCACTCCCTCTTCTCCTTATTACTCTAAGACTTGAAGATCCTCAAAGTTCTTCCCAAATAACCTCCCCTAGTAACTCCCCACATCCCATAAGCTCTTGGTCTTTCCAAAATACTAAAACCCCTTCCCTTAAAGAGATTCTCAATAAGGTGGATTAAAGAGGTAAATTCCTCTTTTCATTTCTTTTATTTCAAGTTCCCTTTTATGTGATATGTATTTCAATTTTTCATACCATGTTATTATTTATATTTCATTGTGTTCCACTATTGTTTTATGAGTCTTATATGAATGGGTGACCCCTTTCCCCTCTCTTTTTAATGTTTTCTAAATCCATGTTGCATAGCCGTTATGCTGCCGAATTTTTATCTCAAAATCTCTCTTTTTTTCAAGCACTCTTATTATGTTATTATCTTTTAATTTCAATTTTCTTATGTTGAGATATGTAATTACATAACCCCTTACTGTATATATTATTTAATAATGATGATATATCCTTTTTCTATCATCAATATGTTTTATAATTTTTTAAGTAACGCCGTTAGACTGCAAATTTTTTTTAAGGCTGAATCATTTTTTTTTGATTTTCAAAGGCCGGTTTATGGGATCCCGGAGCCCAAACTTACAAACACAAAATCAAACAAGAGAAACCTAAATGCAGACAACGATCCAGCATCATAACGATGTTACTTAAAAAATCACATGTATTTTTAAAAATGTTGTGATGACTCCAGTATATGACATGTATTTTAATGTTTTCAGGATAAAGGAATAATTTTTCATCATCTCTCTTTTCCCATTATTCTATACTAAAACTGAAAAGACTATGCAAGATGTGCTAATCTACCACATTCAAGGACAACAGGTTTTGAATTTCAATTACCATCTTGAATTATGGTCATGAAACCATTATTATGGTTGAAATAGAATATAATATATGTATTATGTCTCATCTATGTTTTTGGAATCCTTTTATGCACATGGTTTTTATTTATAAAGCAAAATGAGTTCGTTGTGTTCAAAAACTGCAAATTAACCCAAAAGGACCCGAACAATGAAATTGAACCTCTTAACCCATCAAAAAGGAAATTAATGAACTTAATAAGATTATAATAAATAAATTAAATGTATAATATGGTCTAGAAATCATAATTAATAAATTTAATTTGGTTATCCAGGACACTAAGACCTTGTGAAGAACACCATTAGACTTAAGGTAAGGGTTTCTTAATCTCACTTCCATTTTTGTGATATATTAAGTATTCACTACTATTACTTATGTATGGTGTATGTATACTTACAATTGGTGTTTAGTATCATTAACCTATTTATTATCATGTCATTAAATGTATCATTTGAAGATTATTAATTTTGGGGCATTCGTATTGATTGATTACAAAGTGATCAGGGTTTTCCACCCGAACCTCCATTTTCATTAAGGTTACTTTTATTATCTAATATCCTCAATGAAATTATTATTTATTATTATTAACTCCTCATTAATTCTGTTTTAGTGTTCTATATATGATTACTAACCATAATACTTCCTTATTTTATGGGTAGTTACACATTTTAAAAGAAACTTTCAAAATTATTTATGAAATACAAACCCAATTCAAAGGATATTTTAGAATTCTTACCCATTTTCAAGTGTACACTAGAATATGTTTTAAGACAAAATTTTTTTATAAATACACTCATTTTATCCTGAAAAATTATCTTGGATCATTTCTGGATGTAAGATAAAAAATGTGTCTTTCCACTTTAAAATTCTCTTTAATAATTTCCTTAAAATTCTCTAGAATAATTTATTTATAAAGAATCTTAAGAACTCTTTTTACATGATTTCACTTCAGTGGGACATAATTTATGACTAAAATATAATTTAAATGTCCTATTATTTTATTTAGTGGGATATTCATGTTTACAAACTTATTTCATGGAAAATATGAATGATTTTCCAAAAGAACTCTTCTTTCAAAAGTAAAAAGGACTTTTCTCATCTCACATTAACTTTTATGTGATATATGACTTGTTCACCACTTATTTATTTCTTGTGGTGTATGTATTTCCATTTGTTATATCATATAGTGAGTCTCATTATTCTCATGATATTCTAATGGATTTTTATTTGAATGTTTCAAGGTGGTGTGGGACACTTTGTAATGTTTAAGGATTATTTCCTTAAGGATTTTTCAATGGTCTCTTTTAAAAATATATTTATCTATGTAAACATACTTGGTTGAATATACTACTTGTTTTAGGGTATATACTTTGATATCATCCAGCATGTTTAATTAATTTTTTATGATTAGTTTGATGGTTTATGTGCTATCTTGAAACCATTCACCACATTACTCCGAATGGTTAGTGTTTATGTTTAATGATTGGGGAAAGTTATTTACATTTCATATGTTAGTTTCAATATGAATATATATATTGTTTATTTTTATCCCCATTAATTATAGGAATGGATTGTAGATATTAAGTGCCATGTGGGGCCCACTATATCCCCTCAGTGCATCGATATGTCTCATGAGACAAACTACGGTCTTGGCACAAGGCCTTGACAAAATGATTATTTATGGTCTTGGAACGAGGCCTGGATGGTATGGTTATGATGTCCCAAATTATTCATTACCTCATTATGAAAATAGTATTGATGTTTCATGTGGTTATTCTACTAGCAGAATACCCATTTTTATGGAATTATTTACTCAGCTAGTATTCCTTCCATAATGTGTTCTACTTTATTATTTTTAGAGGAATGTGTTTTCAATTACTCACCATTCCTATTGTTTATGTTTATGATATCTTCTTCTATATTTCTTACCCTTACTGAACATTTGATCTCACCCCTTTCATTTGTTTTTCCTTCCCTAGGTTATGAAGAAGAGATCATTTATTGAGTTTTCAAGGATGAAATTTATTATCTTTTGTTATGTATCATATTTTGTTTCCTTTACAAATGTAAAATGGGTTCCATGTATGTATCTAGTTTCTTCAAGAGTAATAAACTGATTGGTCCTTTGACATTTTATTCCTTTTAACAATGAAAATGTATTAAAATAATGCACCAGCTCTGGGATTCTGTGGTCAGGGTGTTATATTTGGTATCAAAGGAAGTTTAGTAGAAAAAATGGAAACTATATTTAGTAAACTTAGATTAGGGAACAAAACCCTAAGATATTCTATGAGGATAAACATACAATAAAATCTTATAATCTTGTTAAGTAATATAATATGTGGATATTCTAGGAAAATACATCCTTATATAGATACTACAAGTGGGTGTGGTTCTGGAAAATATGTACCTAGGAGTGAAAACTCTGACAAGGAGTTTTGGGCTTGACCGAGAGTATCCTGGTACACGAAAACAGGACTTATTGTGCACCTGGTTTGACACTCATGGGGGATATGATTAAGATAATTCACATTTTATTTAACCACCATTATGAAGGATTTATGCCCCCAAAGTAACCAAAGTATATGCTTCTAGTATTTACGATGCATAAATTTATGCTATGTGCTATACCATGTTTAGAGTCATAGAGAATTCACAATGTTACAAGCTAATATATAGTATGGAATTGATTATAAATGGTGCATAGTAGAAGTAATGAGAACTTCACCAATAAAAGTGATGTGAAGAGTAAGAAGGATCATATCTCTAATGGTCTCAAGCCATAATTTCAAAGGAATATTATATCCCAAGCATCTTTATCATATGAGGAAATAATATCATGTGTTGACAAGGTATTTAATTACTTCTCTGAGTCCTTTGGATTTTAAGGGAATAAAAATAAGAATAGGATGGTAGGGAAAAACATGGATAAATGGAAGAAGAGAAAGATATATTTTCCCACATGTGATAATTGTGGAAGGAAACTCCTTGGTATATGCTTGAGATAAAATGGAGTTTGCTTCTAATGTGGAGAAAAAGGCCACCATGATCATAATTGAAAGAAAATAAAAGAATCTTCCAATAGTCAATGATTCAACTATAAGGATATGGGGCACTACACAAAGGAATGTCCCAAGAATTATGGAAATATAGCTTTGAGAAAGAAAAGGAATCAAGGACAAGATTATGATGTTACTACGGTTGAATAAGAATAAATAATGTATTTATGTTTTTGGATTTAAGAACTATGTTATGATATTCTTGTATAAGAATTATGAGATATATAAGGATTGTACTGCAATACTATTTCATTAAGTATTTGAGGTCATATGATGAATGGTACAAAGAAAAAGTGATTCAGTGGAAAGATAAACTTCTTATAAAAAAACATGACTGGGGGATGAACAACCCTTAATATATATCTTATGTTGAGACAATAATGAAGAAATGATTGATTCAGATATGTACTAAATACCTTGGAACTGATTATAGACTTGTCGGGAAGTGTCCTATACTATCATCGATGGATTTTACAACACTTCTTGATTTATGGAATATATCCAATAAAATGTATCTTACTTAAAGAATACAAAAGAATGCATGTTTCTAATATGGGTTTTATGGTAATTCAAGTTATTTCCATATTTCAAGAGGATACATGATGAAGTTATTAACATGTTTGGAATGTGAGTTTTAGAGCTGCTTCTTGTTGATTAAGGATTAATGATAAGTTCATCATGGAAATTTAGATACCTTCATTATAATGTGTTGAATCATTATATTTTGGAATTTTTAACCATTTATGAAATGGTTTAAGTTTATCATTTTATGGGTTTTAGAGTTTAATGTCACTATATGATGGTTTGATTATTTTTTCATGACCATGTTGTCTAATTAGGATGCATTGTTTTTTAGTAACCAATGCATTTTAATTTCCTATTATTAATAGAATATTTTAACCATAAGCTTGATGTGGGTTTCCCATAAGAGATTTTTCAAGAATCAACCATTAACTTTCAAAGTTCAATTTCAAATTTTGAGGATGAAAGTTTTGTAAATAAGGGATAATGTAACACCCCAAGAATTTACAAATAGATTTAATACAGAATGCATGAAACACTGAGTCTCTAAAAAACACCACTTTGTTATAACATAGCCATGTAAACATAAATTTTCCACATATGTGATTTGAATTTTGAAAAACTGACATACAAGGTTTTGTTTAGTGAGATATTTAGAGCCTGATAAGACATACTTATTTTTTGTGAATAGTAATATACCCTTATGAATAGTAACATACCCTTATGAATAGTAATGAATAATAATTAATAGTAAATTGGCCAAAAAAATATAAACTTCACACGTGAATTTAAAAAAAAACAATATAGACATCTTAAAAGTGAAAAATTGATCATAGTATAAGTATTGGTAAATTTTTATGCCATAAATATTTTAATTACAATTTTATGATTAATTTAATAATTTAAAATGGAAATTTATTTTCATAAAATTTAATATTAAAATTTTAATTTATTGTCTTATTTTTATAAGATAATTTTATGGGACCTTGATTAATTTCTCAATGTGTTATAATACGAGTTATAGTTTTAAAGTTATTTTTTGGAATAAATTATGATTTTATTTAAAAATAAATTTAAAAATATTTAGAAACTTCATTTCAAAAATTGGATTTCCTTTCTTAATTCTACACATAAAAAATGGTTAGGTTTAATTTTTTGTATTGTTATGAAAAACTCGAATTTTTTATGAATAGTGAAATACGGTAAAATACCGTTTATACAAAATATCAGTTAAATACACTATTTATGAGATCATGAGTGATGTAAGGACACATGGTTCGAACTAAAATGAACTTATTACTATTAGGGGTCACATGAAAGAACACTGTCAGTTGTCTTGATGAAAATAATAAAATAATAAATAAAATATTCAAAATTCCCTCCTCTCATCCACTATAACCCCCACTCACTCCCTCTTCTCCTCACTCCTCTACGCCTTGAATCTCCTCAAAGTTCTACCCAAATACCCTCCCCTAGTCACTCCACATGTCCAATTAGCTCTTTTTATTTCCAAAATAATAAAACCCCTTCCATTAAATATATTCTCAAGGAGGTGGAGTCAAGAGGTAAATTCCTCTTTTCATTTCTTTTATTTAAAGTTCCCTTTTATGTGGTATGTATTTCAAGTTTTCATACCATGTTCTTATTTTTATTTCATTATGTTACACTAATATTTTATTAGTATTCTATTAATTGTTGGCCCCTTTCCCCCCTCTGTTTAATGTTTTCTAAAACCATGTCGCATAGCCATTATGCTGTAGAATTTTAGTCTCAAAATCTCTCTCTTTTTCAAGAACTGTTATTATGTTATTATCTTTTAATTTCAATTTTATTATGTTGGTATTGTAATTACATATCCCCATTAATTTATATGTTTTTTAATAATTATGAGATACCCTTTTTATCTCATCAATATATTTTATAAAATTTTAAGTAACACTGTTAGGCTGCCATATTTTCGTAAGAGGTTTTTCAACTTTTATTTTATTTTGAGTTTCTTTATTTTTATTTACTCTCCTACTTTCTTAAAAATGTTGTGATTAATCCAATATATTAAATTTACTATAATTTTTTCTTAATAAAGGAATAATTTTTCATCATATCTCTTTTCCCATTCTTTTATACTAAAAATAAAAACGCCACTCAGGATGTGCTAATCTAGCACATTCAAGGACGATGGAAATTCTGGACATGAAAAAATTATTATGGTTGAAAAAGACTATAATATTTGTATTATTTCTCATATATTGTTCTGTAATCTTTTTGTACACATAGTTTTGATTTATAAAGAAAAATGAGTTCGCTGTGTTCAAAAACCGCAAATTAACCAAAATAGTTTTCATTAAAAGATTTAAATAATGATTTATCATCACTACAAGTATAAAAATTAAATTTACAAACATGTAACCTTATATATGTTCAATAATAATATATAACTTCAATTCTCTACAACAATACTCATTTTACATGATTCTCTGTTCATGTATGTAAGTATACTGATCATGAAACAAACGGACCCGAACAATGAAATTGAACCTCTTAACACATAAAAAAAGCCATGAATGAACTTAATAAGGTTATAATAAATAAATTACACATATAATAGGTTCTGGAACTCTTAATTAATGAAATTAATTTGGTTATCCAGCACACTAAGACCGTGTGAAGAACACCATCAGACTTAAGGTAAGGGTTTCTTCATCTCACTTCCATTTTTGTGAGATATTCCGTATTCACTACTATTACTTGTGTATGGTGAATGTATACTGAAAATTGGTGCCTCATATCATTAAAATCTTTATTATCATGGTAATAAATTTATCATTTTAACATTATTAATTTTATGACATTTGAATCAATTGATTACAAAGTGATAAAGGTTTTCCACCTGAACCTCCATTTTCATTTGGGTTACTTTTATTGTCTAATTACCTCAATGAAATTATTATTTATTATTATAAACTCCTCATAAATTTTTTGTGAGTGTTTTATATATGATTACCAACCATAATTATTCCTTATTTTATGGTTATTTACATGTTTTAAAAGGAACTTTCGAAATTATTTATAAAATAAAATCCTGATTCAAGGGATCTTTTTGAATTATTACCAATTTTCAAGTGTACCACAGAATCTATTTTAAGACTCCATTATTTTTATAA
Organism: Viscum album; assembly: GCA_963277665.1. Lineage (NCBI taxonomy): Eukaryota > Viridiplantae > Streptophyta > Magnoliopsida > Santalales > Viscaceae > Viscum > Viscum album. Next base: position 1,444,977,414 of record OY728161.1, read on the forward strand.
AAACACTCATTTTATCATGAAAAATGTCCTTGGATCATTTATGTATTTAATATAACAAACACGTATTTCCACTTTATAATTATTTTTAATACTTTTCTTAAAATGCTCTAAAATGAATTATTTCTAAAGAATCTTAAGAACTCTTTTTACATTATTTCACTTTAGTGGGACATAATTTTTTCCTAAAATATAATTTTAATGTCATAGTATTTTATTTTTTAGTATATTCATATTTATAAACTGATTTCATGTCAAATATAAATGATTTTCCAAAAAAATCTTCTTTCAAAATTAAAAATGAGTTTTCTCATCTCACATTAACTTTTATGAGATATATGCCGTGTTCACCACTTATTTATTTCTTATGGTGTATTTAGTGCCCTTTGTTATATCATATTTAGAGTCTCCTTATTCTTATGATATTCTAAGGTATTATTATTTGAATGTTTCAAGGTGGTATGGGACACTTTGGAAGGTTTAAGGATTATTTTCTCATGGATTGTTTAATGGTCTCATTTAAAAATATATTTTTCTATGTAAAAATCCTTGGTTGAATCTTGTACTTGATTGAGGTTTATATCCTATTATATAATCCACCATGTTTTATTGAATTGTTTATTATTTAGGTTTACTGATTAGTTTGAATCTTCTCGAGCTTCATCGGGTTTCTGAAACAAAGAGGTTGGGCCATGAGGCCTGCATATCCGATTCCTGCTCCCAAGTTTCTTCTTGAAAATTTTCATGCTAACATAGAACAAGAAATAAGGGAACAACCTTTCCCTGTAAGACTTTCTCACTATGATCCACAATACGAACTGGGTGCTCCTCAAAGGACGTATTAGCCTCAAGCTTAACATCCTTGGAATTTAACACATGGGATGGATCAGGATGGTACTGTTGGAGTTGTGAAACATGGAAAATATAATGCAACCCAATATACCGTTGTGGAATATCTAATCAGTAAGACACCGGCCCTATCCTTTCCACAATCTCAAATGACCCCACATATCTAGGCACCGACTTTCCCAACTTCCAAAATCAATGGTGACCCAACCTTAGAAACACCCAAAGAAACACACTATCACCCACCATGAACTCAAGAGGTCTAGGACACCGATCTGCATAAGACTTCTACCTACTCTGAGCTGTTGCTATATGATTTTGAATCAAATTAACCTTCTCCAATGTCTCCTTCACAAGACTCCATCCTAATAGCTCAGAGTCTCTGGCCTCTAACCAATATAATAAAGATCTACACAGTCTCCCATAAAGTTCCTCAAAAGGTGCCATCTAAACTGTAGCCTAAAAGAAATCATTGTAAGAAAACTCAACAAGTGACAAGTGTTTCTCCCATGAACCACTAAAATCTAGAACACATTCTCTTAACATGTCTTCTAATACCTGAATTGTACACTCTGACTGCCCGTCAGTCTGTGGGTGGTAAGTAATACTCAAAAACACCGAGGTACTAGGTACCTTATGTATTACCTTCCATAAGTGAGATGTAAAATGTGAATCATGATCCAAAACTATGGTTCTCGGAATGCCATGCACCCATACTATTTCTCGAATATACAATTTCCTCAACTGGTCGACTGTGTAGGTCTCCTGGATCGGCAAGAAATGGGCCACTTTGGTTAGCTGATCTACCACCAAACAAATTGCACCTTTATTTTGAGGCATCCTCATAAGACCCACCAATAATTCCATCATGAAATCATTCCACTTCCACTATAGAATAGGAAATTACTACAACAAAATACCTGGACACCGGTACTCAGCCTTCACCTGCTGATAGTTAAGGCATTGCGCCACAAGAACTACAATTTCTTTCTTTACTCCGAGCCACCAAAACTACCTATGAAGATCATGGTACTTCTTAGTCAAGCTCAGATGCACTACCCACTTCAACGTGTGGAACTCACACATCAACTACTCCCATACATCTACTAGCACCACAACATGACCATGAACATAAGCAATTCCATCAGTACCGAAAATTCAACCAAAAGGTGAATTCCCACCTTTAAGACTTTTCTTCATAGCCAAAAACTACAGATCCACCAAATGAATCTCTTTAACTCAGCTCAGAAGTGTAGACTCAACTACTATAGATTCATGGTTCATCTTCCCATGCTCATCTTATACCTCCAAATACATCTCTACAAACAAGGCCATCATCACCCACTCTGAATTGGATTCCCAAAATACCAGATTCTGAGTCTTCCAGATCAGAGTATCAACAACACTATTCCATTTCCATGGTGTGTGCACCAACTTAAAATCGAAGGAATGTAGGTACTCGACCCACCATCCCTATCAATGATTCAAATACCGTTGAGAGAAGATGTATTTGAGACTTTTATGGTCGGTAAACATCATGAAAGGTTCTCCCAAAAAGTAATGTCTCCAAAAATTTAAGGCAAGAACCACAGTAGATAAATCAAGGTCATGAGTACGATAATTCATTTCACGCGACCTTAGCTGTCTAGACTCATAAGCCACGCCCTGATCATCCTGCATCAACACTTCCCCAAGTCCAACACCAGGTGCATCACAGAACAAGGTGTACCTCTTACCTGGTTCAAGTAATATCAAAATCGGTGAGGTAGTCAACTATTGTTTCATCTCCTGAAAATAATTCTCACAAGCCTCTGACCAATCAAACTTAACCCCTTCTTCTTTAGTCCTATGAGTGGCATTTACAAATGAGTGAAATCTCTAATAAACCTTCAATAATAACTGACCAAACCTAGAAAACTTTTAATATTAGAGATTTTCTTGGGATGCTCCCACGACACCACATCCTTCACCTTTTCTGAATCCACCGACACAAATGACTCAGAGATTATGTGTCCCAGAAAGTGCACCTCATCAATCCAAAACTGACATTTTGATAGCTTGGGATAAATCCTATGCTCTCTTAGTGTACTCAAGATGATGTCAAGATGTTTGGAATGATCATCGTGAGTTCTGGATTACACCAAGATGTCATCAAATAAGACAACTACAAACTAATCCAGATACAGGTGGAATATCCATTTCATCAAGGCCATGAACATCATTGGTGCATTGGTCAAACGAAACGACATCAACAGAAATTCATACAACCCATACCTTCTTGAGAAAGCTGTCCGGTGTATGTCATAAGATCTCACCCAAAAATAATGGTATCCCGATCTCAAACAAATATTAGAAAACACCAAGGAACCTTTGAGATGATCAGATAGGTCATTAATTCTAGGAAGAGGGTATTGGTTCTTAACTGTCATCTGATTAAACATCCTATAATAGACACATAGCCTCAGTGATACGTCATCATTCTTAGAAAACAATATTAGAGACCCCCAAGGTGATGTACTATGATGTATAAACCCCCTACACTCCAATTACTGTAACTGAACCTTCAGTTCTTAGAGCTCTTTCGGTGCCATTCGATAGGGTGGAAGGGAGACTGGCTTGTCTCCCAGCAATAATTCAATCGTAAAATCAATGTCTCTCTCAAGTGGTAACCTCAAGAAGTCCTCAGGAAATACATCCTGAAACTGGTCCACAACATAAGGGAATACTAGCTGTCCTTTCTCCCCATCATCTAACATAAGGCATGGCACTTGGTCTATGAGTTCCCCTAACTGCTGGTACAACGGCCCTATATGGCCCACTCGAGTATCCCACTCACCATGAAGGACATAAGTTCTTCTATCGAGAGATCTGAACATTACCTGGCATCGGTAACAGTCGATATGAGCATGATATAAACCAACCAATCCATCCCCAATATTAGGTCAAAACCAGACATTTCAAATACAAACAAACCCCATAGAAAAAACACCCACCAACCTCCAGAGAACAACCCTTACACTACCTGATGTCCTCAACTCGTACCCCTAGCAGAGTATCAAGAGAAATTTCCCCACATGAAGTATCCATGATTAAGCCCAATACAACTACAAAATGAGTAGAAATAAAGGAGTGAATAAGACCTGTATAAAATAAAGCACTAGAAATCATGAAATCAACAAGAATTATACCTTAAACTGTATATTGTCCTACCTCACCACCTTCAGGTGTTGCCTGAACTGCATGGAGATGACCTGCCCCTTTACCCTGGGCTCCATCCTCAGTACCCTGCACTGCACTGCTCTGTTGGTAAGGATGATATCACCCTAGAGTTCCATAGAAACCACCTCTACCAGTACGACTCATGGAGCTCTAACTGCCTGCCTGATATAGGGAAACCGACCCCCTTTCTACATTAAACAACTTCCTCTGACCTCCTTAATTACCTAAATTTCGTGGATTCATACAGAATTTCTACACATGGCCTAAAATTCCACATGCTCAATACTTGACTGGTGGGTGGGGACACTGGTCATGCTTGTGCCCCATCCTACCACACTAATAATTGAAGACTTGGTCACCACCCTGAGAAGCTGACCCCCTCTTCTAACTGCTCTGTGCATTTTCCTTTGATAATAGATCCCAAAAAGACCATTCCTACTATCAGAAGCCACAACACTTTCTCACCCAACTAGTGCCACACGTTCACTACCTGAATCTCCCTTCAGGATTCCCTCTGAGATAATGTATTTATCCCCTAATTCAGCAAACCTTTTCAGATAAAATATATTCACTTAATACCTGATCTTGTGTCTCAGTCCGTCCTGGAAGCATTTCTCTATAGCTGTCTCATCTCCCATAAACATCTGAACGAAGCGCCTCAAATCAGTGAAATGACTAGCATAGTCTATTACCAAAATTTCCCCCTGAGTCAACCTCATGAAATTTGAACCCTTCTCCTGACTCAAGGTTTCTAGGTAGAAGCACTCAAGGAACTTAATCTAAAAATACTTCCACATAATTCCATCAACCTGCTCTATCTGAACCATGATGTCCCACCAACGTTTTTCCTGACCTCTCATCATATAGGCTGCTAACTTGACTTGATTCTTGATAGAAGTATCTAGATGGTCAAGAATAGTTTGGATGGACTCTATCCAGAACTTTGATAATTTTGGGCCACCATTTATAGTAAATGTCAAATGGTGTTGCAACTGAAACTCTCTGGTTAACTCAAACATACTCAGTTAAACTCTCCCTGGTTCTCGTTCCATAATTTGCATAAAACGAGTGAAGTTATCATAGAACTGATCTTCCCTACTTTCCTAGATCACCACATTCTCCTCCTCTACTACTGGAGGAGCGTTCTTGACAACGTCCTCATGTCTTCCAACTAGTACACGTCGTCGAGGTGTCATTTCTCTAGAATTCCAAAAATAATCTTTAGAACGCAACTATAACACTTTTAAGAAGAGAAAAGAACACCTAGGTAGACTTATCACTTTCTATAACCAAACCGGTTCGCATACACTACCCAAACAAGCCCACTCACAACCGGTTCACTACCCATGGCCATCTCTCCTATGGCCATGGCTAACATAGGTATCTAATTCACACGGTTACGAGCCTTATCTTTTAATCCCATTTAAAAACCATTTCTATATCCCAATTTACTCTTACAATATACTAATATACTTTTACTTCTTTATCAATAACCATTTTGTAATTAATATTCGACATTTCCACTTACTTTTTTACCCATTCATACCATCTCATTAGGAACAATTTTTTCATCACCTTTAAGAAAAAATATGCATCATAACCTTTATATCCCTCACACCCATCCTGTGTGTGTGCCTATAATGATGCATGTCACTTAACTACATAGGTACCTATAATGATGCATGAATACACAACATAGTACCTTTACAACCATGAGATAAATATCACAAAACTGTCAAATCACACAACAAGTGCATCACCCAATGGTGAAATGTAATCATATATAACAACACACAACAAGAACAACAATCCCCTCCCCGAGTGACATGGGTTTTCCCCCACACATGGGTTAGCTATTACCAAGCACAAGCTCATTACCAAGGCATGACACTTTCATAACCTTCAGTCTACTATTCCCCAAATAGTAATAAATAGAAAAGAACTCATCTGATACCACTTTGTAATGTCCCCGACCCGAGAGCCACTAAACCGGTGACCTGATCTATGTCTCCACATGACCTCAAGCTCTCCTTCCCGTACACCAGAGGTTAACGACTAGTAGTGAGGGTCTAATAGGTTCTGTGGGGAGACTATACCTTCATTACCAAAGTAATCCACAATAGATAATAATTTAAATAATGGAAACAATAGACACCAATTAATAACATGCATAAAAAACCAATTCCCAACTAGGTACAACCATATACAACTATAAATATGTCATTTCGTACTATAATGCCAAGTGAACAAAACCCAAAATAAAGAAAACAAAAAAAATCCCCAAAGTGGTCCGGACTCCAAGTCTAGAACTTCACTCGACCATGTCCCATGCCCAACTCAACTCCCTAGCATAGGGCCCTTGACCTTGCCCTATCCCGCAATCATGAAATCTACTCAGGTACCCAATGGTGGCCCGAGCAGGGTGTGAGTATAATCAGTAGGCCAACACCAATAGTATCTACAAAATATCTAGCAAAGGTAGATAGTGCATGCACATGATAAATAATGGCAATTAAATATGGATAGTTCAATATGCCATTCTAGACTATGTTCCTTAAACTATATTACCATTAAGTTCAGGTTCACTACTTAGGCACTTCATGATTTAATCTACTCTTTTCATGTGTTCAATGGATATGCATATTCAATGTTCTCAAGCATATGGGAATAAAATCAAGATCTATCTCACTAAGCATCACATTATAACAACCTCATAATCCTCACCTTGAAGCCTCAGTCTAAGTGGAATGAAACTGTTAGGGGAATGGAACTCCGTCCCCTTCCCTAAACTGTGCAATTAGGCAAGGAGCTAGAACCTTGGTCCAACTCAACCTGTGGGCATAAAACTTCAATTTGACACACCACTCAACTAATCCATGTGCACATGCTTAGTTATCATTCACCATAATTAACCATATCCAACATCATTTAAAACATCACAACAATATCAATAAATGGGAAATTAACATTATTGCCTCAATCTATTAACACATTCATCATTTTTATTACTTAACCCTTTAGCCCCATTTCCCATTTTCCATGACTATCTCTCTAAGAATATTCAAGTATAAAGCGTATCCCAAAGAATTTTCCCATTAATCCATTTAACCCTTTTTAGTTCCAACCAAACAACTTGTTAGTACATTACCCAACCTAAGTGTATTACTAAAACCCCAATGGAACATCCTTCAAGCATATTAACATATTCATTAGGGGGTCAATGTTATCACACTATGGACTACACTTAGATAACTCTAAGTCTGGGGAATATCAACACACCCCATGGGTGGCCCCAAGATAGGTCACATCATCCTCCATGCATCCCATCAGGATCATGAGGGTTTCACTAGGTTTTTAGACACCCAATGCATCACATCATGTTAAAGGCTCCAAGAAATAATCAAAAGAGGGAAAGAATAAAAACCCTACATGCACACATCTACAAAAAAACCCAAGGGATATAACTTGTAGACCAGCTACCTTGAATCTGTTGGTGAATTCCCTCTTAATAGAAGCCTTAGATCTCAATTCAGCCAACCCTTTAATCATTACCCTGAATATCACCAAAAAAGTAGGGTTTGAGAGGCTATGATAGATATGGGGTTGAAATTGAAACCCCAAACAAGAAAAAGAAGCAAGTAGGGTTTTAACATTACATGGATATTCAATCCAAAACTGACAGAACTCCAAATGGCCTAGGATTGAAGTAGAATCACCTCTTGGAAGATCTTAGAAGCTTGGCTCGTCACTAGGGTTGGAGGAGGAAGAAGGTGGAGAAATTCTGAGTTGGAACTTAAAATCCCGTAATGGTATTTTTGTAAATTTTTAAAAGTCTCCAGGCTGATCGGTTTACCCACATAGTTTTAAAAATCATGAAAAACCATGTAGAGTCTACTTCCCACACACCCTTCTCTCACACGGTTTTTCAGATCGTTCGCAAACTGTGTGGATTGCCACTGCCTGCATGGTCTTCCCTTTCACGGTTTTCCAAACCATGTGCAAACCGTGCAGATTGCCCAGAAATCCCCCGTTTTCCCCTTTTTCATTTCCCAAAACACTATAACACCCCATATCATTCTAAAAGAATTGGTAAAACACTTAATTAACCACAAATGGGTACTTAAACTAAAACATAAACAAGAACATACCTTGTGAAGAAATCCGGGATCTTACAGTTTTCAATTTCATATTCTATGATAAAGATTAAATTACTCATAAAAATGAACTTAAAATACACAAATAATTATAAGTTATAAATTATAGTAACTTTAATGAACTTTTAATGATTGAATTTGAGAGAATAACAAATAAAAACACTACTATTATGAAACTATTTCAAAACTATCAAGATTACCCACATCCGACAAAAAAAGGTAATAACTAACTAATATAAGTATAGATAATAATTATAAATGAAGTTAATAAAAGTTTATGTATAATAAAATGTTATTAAATTGGTGATTAATATATTTATATTTATCATAGTGGAGCTTAGAGTGCATTCGACTAAGCGGGGAAATAAGGTAAGGAGTTTTTCTATCTTAAATTTAATTTCATGACTTATTTATTAATGTGAACCATAATAATTTTAATATGGTGTGATTAATACCTAATGAATGTATTTTACTATAATCATGGGGTCTTAAGATCCATATCATACATTTTTTTAAATGGACATTGATTCTAAATACACGTAACTTGAAAGTGGTTTTGATCAAAATTCCACTTAATCCTCAAGGGTTTCATTGCCAATGTTATTTTTAAATCAAGATTGTTTTTTCAAGTAAATCCATATAAAGAATTTAGATTATCTATAAAACCAATAATCATTTACATTTTATATTCTTGGGGTTTTATATGTTCTATCTATATATTATTTACCCTTTCCATAAATTTTACCTGAAGTGTTTCTTGTATGTGAAATTGACCCTACCTTTTCTATTCGGTTGGGAACCACTATATAATGAACTGACTTGGGATATCCATTTAATAGAATCTAAAATAGGCCTTCCATACACCCAAGGAGCCTCCCTAACCCCCTGTTATGATTAAAATAATCCAGGGGATCAATATAACAGTTGTTGACAATTTCACCCTCAAGAAACCGAATAAACATCCACAAAAAGCATAATGATAAAAGAAACAAGGATACATGATAAAAGGAATATAATTTAGATAAAAATTAAATAAAATATAAAGAAACACAATAGAATATAAAAGAAAAAAAATACTAAATAAGTCTAAAAAAAACTTGATCCAACTGATTTCATGAAACAGAGGGATCAATCACTATCACTATGTGACTCTCAAGTCACCACCAAGCTCCCAAAAACCATCCGCTTCCCAAGGTAGATGAAACCCAATAAAACATGAAATCAAAGAATTGATGAAACTTTCATAAGACATGAATAATAAATACCCACCTACATGAGTATATAGGGTGTGATCCTAAGCCCACAGGATACCACCATGATTCAAATTCATTCCTTTTATAAAAGAATCCAAAACCTCTAGTTTGAATATAGGGAATGCGAAATTGGTTTTCATTTCCCTTTTTAAATGATCCATAGATAAAAAACGTAAAACATTCAATTTATAAAATAAAAACTTTTATTAAACATGCCATAAATAGGTTTTATCCAAAACAAATCCATCCCCAATGCCAAACATTTCTCTTTGAAAACACCTCACTTTTGAAAGTAAACCCACACATGGTTTAAAAACATTTAAAAAGATTCTCCAAAAAAATATCATTTTCAAGCCACCTTACCCTTTTTATTTTAAAATATTATACACACCAACTCAAAGATAATTAAGGAAACATGGTCAAATAATCATGATATCCATATTCTAATAAATTTATAGAACAAAAATAGCCAACATCATGAAAAAACATAAGAGAATAAATAAATCAAACAAATATATCCATAAAATAAGAAAAACACATGAAAATATAAAAAAAGACATAATATAAGACACATAACATGAGGAAGAACTACAAAGACTAATGGTACAACACAAAACAGGTACAGGTGGACCTACTACCAGTAGTTTAATGATCACACATTCGTTAAGAGAATCACTCTAACCAGTCACCTCATTGACAATCCCACTATCCTAGTTTTACATACAAATAGATGGTGGGATGGGGTATCTAGTGATAAATATCATATAGGTTAATAATGTCTTGATACTTCCCACTTATTAGCCTTGTTCTCCCCTAGAATAACCAAAATAGGTGGGCCATGAATAAAAAATTTTATCACATGAAATTAACACATACCAAGGGCTAACACCACAATCACACCCTTCCCACCACCTTCACTACTCTTGAAAAGTTACCCAATACAAAAGAATCACATGAAGTACTTCATAAATATCCATCACATGGATTAACATAACATCATCAACAATACGGGGGGCCTCAATAGGGGCACAACAACAATCAACACATTATAAAGTGCCAACTAAGCCATCACTTATCACATATAGCATATACCATTGAAAATCCATTTTTTGTAAAACAAATTGGAATCCAACACAAATCTAGAGGAAATCGTGAGTATTAACACACAAAAACAAAAAACCATAAGGGGGATTAATTTCGTTTTATAACATAACTCCACCCCCTTTTTGAAACAAAAAACCCCTTAATCCAAAAAAGGGAACCCACTTTGAAAATAAAATTTGGATTAATATAAAAATAACAAGTGATTTTATAATGGAAAACCATTCTAATAATTTTAAAAACATGCAGGATGTATGAAAATCCCATTTACACTAAACCACCCTTCTAATTTTGAAATCCATTTCAATTGCCTTTTGAAAACTCAATAAAGTTAAGGAAATATTTAAAAAATAAAACCTAGATAACAAATAGTATAATTTTCTAGGTCAAAAATGAATTTATAAAATTAAGCATCATTGTAACTCTTACAGAAAATAAAATGAATCGGAAACATCTGCCTCATAGGGTGAAATCATGTTTCCATTAACAAAATACACCAGAATAGAACTCCTAGGTTAGATAAAAATCATTAAAAAACAAAATAAATAAATACACCAGGGTTATAAGAACATGTATAAGAGGATAAAAATCAATATAGGAAGAGAAAAATCAAGAAAGGAAGTGATGAGAAGCTCATACCACTTGATCCAAAAAAAGAACCACCCAAGAACCACTCTGAATCCACCCAGAGAGACTTGAATAAGGAGGTAGAACCCCTTAATAGGAGTTTGGGTTGAGTGGTTAGAATGAGGGGAGGCTTGGGGTTGAATCCCCAATTAAAATGGAGGGGAGAAGACCAAAATTCCCCAAACTGGGCTGGCTGTACTATTATCTCACATGGTTTTTCCAAACTATGTGCAGACTATGTGTCTACCACTATCAAAGACCCCATAGGCTACACAATCATCTAACATAGTTTTCTTAACCATTCATAGGTCATTTTTCCCCTCTCTTTATCATTTTAAGGGCCACATAGCTTCTACTGTATGATTTCCAAACTATGCTCCTTAATCATGCATCCTAGTAAGACTATCAAAAACTCAAAAATTTCAACTTGGAACACCCCAAATCCAAAGAAAAAAATGACCACAAGAAAGCTAACAAGAAATTCACACCTTGTTGTATCAAAATCACCTCACCACATCACTTTATTCCCCCATAAAGTCCTTGGTAATGTTGGAAAAGTTGGAATTCCAAGAATACCTTTCCTTTAATGAGGATTCGAGTTCTAATGAATTTACAAATCCTTGAAACTAAGGGCATGAGACAAGAACTACCCCTTTCTTAGGATAACCACTCCTGAATGATTTGGAGGTAACAAATAGAATATTCGATTGGAGTTCTAAGAAGAATACCCTCACTAAATGAAAATGAAGATACAAAAAAATTGGGGATAACCACATATATGGACTTCTTTGAAATTGGAAATATTAATATCCTAAAATACACCTTAGAGAATCCCAAATCCTAAAACCAGATCATAGGAAAAAATATAAACACCAACACCAGAATAATTGAGGCCACTAAATATAAATGATAGTACATCCCAACCAAAGGCTTCCCAAAGGATCACTCTGCAAAAATTATAAAAACACACAGAGACCTGACATAGGTCTCCCCATAATTTATCCATCCAATGGCCTGAAGGCCTTCATTTTTTATTGATTTTTGATAATCCACCTTTCAAGGGGTGAGGGGGAACCCTTAAAATGCTTGCAGGCATAAGTATTACATGGACCTGTAGGAATTAGAGGAATTCATTGCCCGTAGGCTTCAAACATTACATATAACCCAGACTAAATACTTGTAACTTCTCCTCCTAGCATCTTCATCATGAAATCAGCTCTCCACCTTTGCATGGCTATTTGTATTGAAGTTCCCAGTCAGGATCCAAGTATTACTAAGAGGGGGAGGGCATGAATCAGTGATATATTTTTCTTTTTTATGTTTCCTTTGAATTAAAACAACCTTTTCCTCCTGTTAAAGATTTTGTTCTCTGCTGAACACACACAACCACAAGAACACAAGATTTACAAGGTTCACTACTCAACAAGAGTAGCTACGTCCTTGGTATGGTACGAAAATAATCCAATACCACACAATACACTAGAAAGAAATCCTTTTATGTGGAATACAATGAGTAGGATATACCCTTACACTCGTGTAGCACTTGGAAAACAATCTGCAAGTGCTTGTGTACCCTCTTAGCACAAATAGGTAATTACAGTATTTCAGTGCTTCATTACAATTGAACAGTTGTATTCTCTGAAGTACAAATCTTCACTTTCCTACCCAAAATATGGTAAGAACTCCCATATGCACAACTGAATATGTGCGAAGACCCCAAATTTTTCACGCAACCTTTAGGATCACTACAAAAAAATTACCACTATAGAAGGGGTTATAAACCCTTCTAAAGGCATTAGCGGCGGTTATGAGGAACCACCGCTAATGTGACCTCCTAGTGTTAGTAGAGGTGGTTTTGAGTAAGCATGGGTACATGCGTGATGAATTTAGAGGCGGTTACATTAGAGGGGGTTTAAAGACCCTCTAATTTTGTCCAAAATTTACCATTTTAGTGGCGGTTATGGCATTGAACGCCCCTAATAGAGGGCATTAGGGGCGGTTTTACAAAACCGCCCCTAATGCTTTTTTTAACCTGAACAATGTGTCCCTGGTGCCACCCCCTGGTGTCCCTGTGTCCCCCAGTGTCTGTCTGGTGTCCCTTTGTCCCCCCGAGTTTGTCTGTCAGGTGTCTCGGTGCCCCCGGGTCTGTCCCCGGTGTCCACCCCCTGAGTCCGTCCCTAGTGTCTGTTTGGTGTCTCAGTGTCCCCCCATCGTGTCTATGTATGGTGTCTCGGTGTGTCCCATCGTGTCCCCGGTCTGGTGTCTCGGTTTCCCCCCGGGTGTGTGTGTTGTCCCCCGGTCACCCCGTGCATGTGTCCCGGTCGCCCCGTGTGTGTTTTGTCCCAGTCCTGCCCCACCCCAGTCACCCCGTGCCTCTCGGTCCATCCACGGGTATACCTCGTCCACATTATTTTTCCAAAATAATGGAGATGGCGAGATTCGAACCAGCAACCTCCAATAAAGGCCGCTTACGCTCAAACCACTACACCAATTCCAGTTCGATGATATGATATATATATTATTTTATTTATATATATTTATAAGTTTATTAAAATATAAATTATTTGTATAATATATTTAAATACATATAATATGTTTATTAAAATATGCATATATATTAATAAAAATATATATATTAACAAATTTACATATAATTTATATATTATTGTATTTATATATATATTAATAAGTTTATTAAAATAAAAATTATTAAAACAATATATTTAAATGTATATAATAAGTTTATTACAATATGTATATATATCAATAAACATATATATATTAACAAATTTACACATAATTTATATATTATTGTATTTTTATATATTAATAAGTTTATTAAGATAAACATTATCTGCATAAATTATTTAAATAAATTAAATAAATAACATGTATCTATATTTATATGAATATAAATATATATATATATATATATATATATATTTTCTGCACACCTCTATAAATTATATATTTACATATATTTAAATAAAATTATGTATGCATGTATTTATAAATACATTCATATCAAACACACACAAACGCAAATGTGTATTTATATATTTATTTGTAATTGTTTATATTTATTTGAATACACATGTATATATATATATATATATTTATATTTTACCCAAATATATTATGCAAATATATATATATATATATATTAAATATTTATGTGAATACAATATATTATACATTTTATAAATACATTCATATATGTATAAAATAGATACTGTATATATATTATGATTTTTTCTAAGAAAATAGTAGGGGTTCACAACCCCTCTAATCTTAAAGTAGAGGGGGTTTTGAACCTCCTCTAATGTAAGACATTAGTGGGGGTTTAAGAGGGGGTTTTGAACCCCCACTAATGTCTTACATTATAGGGGGTTGTGAACCCCCACTATTTTCTTAAAAAAACAAATTCTGTATAACACACACACACACACATAACACCTCTAAAATCTAACTGAATATATGTTTGTGTATGTGTGTGTGTGTTTGTGTGTGTAGCACATCTAACTGAATATATAGTGCCTACAACTAAATATATAGCGCTACTAAGTATTAAAGTAGCAACAGTTTTAACATAACCGTCTCTAAAATCCAGCTACATATTAAAAAAATGCTAAAAATTTTAGAGGAGGTCGTGAACCCCCTCTAAATTCGATGATTAGAGGGGGTTGTGCAGAACCCCCTCTAATGTTACAGAAAATGAATTTAGAGGGGGTTGTGCATAACACCCTCTAAATAACCCCCTATAATGTACTATTTTTTTTGTAGTGGATCTCTTGCGCACAATTCAAATGGCTTGCGCGTAAAAATTCCTTTTTGGCGTGAAAAACCTTTTTCGCACAAATTTACACTTTTTGCGCAGCTTCTCACTTTTTTGCGCAGCATGTCCTTTTCGCACAAACTTCTTTATTTTCGCACAACTCACATAGCATAAAATACTGCATGCACAAGAGCTTGGAATCTATTCTAAGTGTCAAGCATTAAAAAATGAGAAGGGTTCACTTCATATTTATAGGCATTTTTGACCCTGCGTGAAAAACACAAATTCGCGCGTAAAACCCCCTTTGTGTGCGTAAAAAACTCTTTCAAACAACATCATATTTTGCGCACTGCTCCAATTTTTCACGCACCTCATTCCTTTTACAATTTTCAAGCTTCTGATCTTGAAACACCTCTTGCGCGAAAAACTTCATTCCTCTATTTCGCGCTACTCGCCAATATTTCACACAACCTCTATTTTTCGCGCATCTCGCTGATATTTCACGCAACCGGCTCCTATTCCGTGCATCCCGCTGTTATTTTGTGCATCCTGCTAATATTTCATGGATCCCACAACTATTTCATGCACCAAATTATTTTTTCATACAGCTTGCCTAAATTTCCGCGCACTCCATGTCTTTGCCATTTTTCGATGTTTTGACCTTGAATAATTTCTTGAGTGCAAAAATATAAACCATATTCAATCTTGTGCACAACATTTATTGTCAAAAACACATCTTTATCTCCCGATTTTCAGGCCCTAAAATTTGTCAAACACTGGAATACAACACTACCTTAAACTATGATTTTGTGCCGCCTCCAGATTTTCCATTTCTTTGTCATTTCTCTCATCACTTCTTCCCATAACCATTCATCAGCTTTAATCACAAACCCCACTATTGTGATATATATATATATATATATATATATATATCCTTTTATAGATCAGATTTAGCATCGTCCGAGTTATAGTGGAAAGTATTGAAACTTCCCTATCTTCTAGCAGCATCATTCTTTCCAATCAAAACTGTATATGACTGGCCTCATAATTTATCCCCCTTTCCTTCATAAGGAGTGCGTCACAAGTTCTTCTTACTTATGATATTTGTAAAATACATAGCAGCAAAGCATCGTCTGTTTTAATTTTCTTTACACAGTGAATTGATTTATCTTCTTTGACAACAAAAGACAACCCTCTGCAAAAGCTAAATCTTCAAACTTCTTTCTCCATCCAACTTGGTCCCAATATGGATAGGCTATCCCATGCATGTATAGGCTTGTCCCGATGGTAGGTGCCATACCCTCTCATTCTTGCAATCCGTGTAGCTTCTGCTGTGGTGAAATCTTCTTGCTCATCCTCTAATAGAGCTTGTTCATTGTAGGTTTCCTGGTTTGAATCTACACTAAAGGTGGACCAAAGGCCTTGAGGTGGCCCGAAGGCCTTATTGGCCCGATGTCTTGTGTGGCCCGAAGGCCTTAAAGGACTCAATGACAAAATCGGTGGCCTGAAGGCCCAAACGGGGGAAAATTCCCAGCTGCTATAGTGTCAAACAGTGCCTGCTATAGTTCCCACTACAGTACCTACTATAGTACTGCATAGTTCCCACTACAATACCTGCTACAATACTACTATAGTACCTGGAAATTGTGCCTCAGCCTGGATTTGATCCCGGGTCACTTGGATTCACTTAAGAGTCCTCACCAACCGGGATGAGGCTCATGTGCGTCTCCCCATAATTTATAATTTCTCTATAATGGTGAAATTTTATATAGGAACACCCAAAATAACAACCATTAATAAATAGATATGATTCAATGAACTATGAAAGCCAAATCAAAACCCCACAAGAGCGCATCATCAAATAAGACTAGGAGGTCACTCGATTTGATCACCAGGAAAAATGGAACTCCAAGAAATAAGAGCGACACCCCAACACACACATGACTCAACATGGAATGGAATGGTTCTACACTTGGTTGATAATACTACACTGAGGGTAACTTGAGTTTAAACTCACATAACACCAACTATGTCGATCCTGAAGAAAATCTTGACTCGGTAGATCTCACAACCCACCCAGAAAATAACTTATCATTTATGTTACAATAGCCCGTACACAATTCAACCCCATTTCATCCATTAAAAAAATCTCCATAAACTAAAACAAGATTTAATGAGGCATGAACATAACAAAAGATATGAAAATGGGGTTTAAATCCCTTTCATCCATTATATATAATGATCTGGCTACACAAAAGATGAGCTAATTCCTGAAGAAAAAAAAACAAAATTAAAAAAAGGATGATCCCAAAATAATTCCCACCCCCAACTCTCCCATGGAAGATAGAGTATAAAGCACTGACCATATGCAATCTTGGTTTGATAATTTTTCTTTTTTTGGTCGACCATCTCACAAGAGCTCAACATTTTTCTAAGAATACCACATAGATGGTAGATCTTTGGAGCTGATGGAGAAGAATATCTAATGTTCCTAGAATTGCCACACTAAAACACACTACCAACTTTTATTTCAATAAAACACGAATGGTAGGTTGTGAAGATATCCTCCCATCACCATCACCATATTGCTTCCTCTTGTTGATATCCATATCATATTTTATAGCTCTAGTGGGAATCAAAGCATCTCATACTACATGTTTCCTTTCTAAGATTTCCTCAATTATAATTGACTTATAAACCACTTCCATAAAGGTTTTCAAGCTAGAATGAAACACTAACTAATTAAACTTTGGATTAACACCTTGAAAAAATAACCACACCTTCTTCGAATCATAAGTATCCAACTCTATTGAGAAACACACCAAGCCAAAAAAACATTCAAAATAGTCTTTCACTGACTGATCAACCTGTAGAATACCCAAAAATATCATTTCCTCCTATAATCTCACCTCTTCATGATAAAATCACTGAATAAAGTTGGACATGAAATATTCCCCGAAGATAGCCTTGAATGGTTGGTCATTAATAGTGATCTTCTACCATTTGAGACCCAATCCTTTAAACAAAGGAATAGTGCACCTCAGCCTAGAGTATTAAAGAGTCTATATCAGTTAGAAAATATCTTTAACATTATCTATCTACTTAGTCATCTCACAGGATCCCTAATCACCAAAAAATACTGGAGGATACCGGTTAAAAAACTATCATGTATGGTCCAGGAGCTATGAAGAGCAAGGATATACCACTCTATAATGAGATCAGAAAGAGTTAGTGATTAGAAGTAAAAATACTAGGTCACTAGGATAATTATTCAAGACATTAACTTCTCTAATTTATGGTTCTTTCCTAGGGGAATCATTCTAAAACATAACACACACACAAAATATCAATCAAACCACTTTAAAATTCAACACAAAGTGAATAACCACAAATAATCTAATTAAAAAATCACACACACAAAATCACCTTAAAAGTCTACAAAACGGAACCAAATCCCAAATAAACCAAACCAATGTCACAAATTCCCTGTAAAGACCCGTAAAATTCAAGGAAAATTTTTTCTTAATTTTCTTTAGAATTTTACAAGAGCGCGGGTTCAGACGGCACCTGATTCCGAGGCCCGGAGTGCCCGGAATTATTTTCCGAAGTTTGGCTCGGGTACGTTCAGTGAACGAACGAGCGGGAATTCCTAACTTTTGATCCGGTGCTCGGAATTGAAATCCGAGGGCACCGATGAACTCGCAGCACCGATATTCGCTTAAAGAGACCTTTTCGGGAGTTGCGTTTGTTGCGGGTTGAAAGTTAGTTTTAGGGGTTTTTAGTTTGAGTTAAATAAAGTTGTGTAGAACAATTTTATTTAACTTATTTAAAACCTACCAAAGGAGGTTGGAAGTGGGACCCACACCCACTTAACCTCCCTTGGGAGGATTAAGTGTGGTGGGGCCCACACGAACCCCCTTTTCTTTTCAAATTCTCTCAACATACTTAACCCCCCTCTTTTATGACTTAAGTTACTTAATTTAATTTTGGGGAGTTAAACTCTTTTGAATTTCAAACATTTGAAATTCTTTTGAGTTATGTGTTAATAAAATAAGATGCAATCTTATTTGTTTAAGGGTTGTTGTTTATTCCCTTGAAAACTTTTTGAGAGCTCCTCCTCCATCTTCTTCATCTTGACGAAGAACGTTCATCTTGACGAAGAACGCTCAAACTCCGACGAAGAACGACGCCTCTCTTCTTCGTCCTCGGTGTCAACAAGAGGGAACGCTGCATCCTCCTCGGGCCTTCTTCGTCGGCAAACGAAGATCCGCCAACAACGTGTCGCATCGGACGTAACTCTTCGTCAACGGATTTGACGAACGACGACCGCGACGCCCGACTTCCGCGACGCCGTCTTCCGCGGAACGTAGAAGATTCTTTGAATCTCAAACCAGAGGTAGGGGATGTTATTTATTGATTAATTTATTCCATTCTTGAATCATGGATTTTTAGCATGACTAAACGTGAGGCTTTTGGATTTTCTTTAGTTATGTTATTATTTTAACGTGAGGGGGGTCGGACCGCATGAACACGGCCGAACCCCCCCCTCCTTAGTTCTCGTTTTATTCATGCGGGTGGAAGCAAGTAGCGTGGTGCCGTCGCACCACGCGGATGATCGTTCAATTAATTTACGCGGCGCCGTCGCGCCACGCCGAGGAAAAGTCTTCAAGAACGCGACGCCGTCGCGCCGCGTTGAAAAGAATCGAAGCACGGCGAAGGGGCGCGGTGCCGACGCACCGCGCCGGATAACGAACGCCGCGGCCGGTTCCGGGCCGCGGCGGAACGAGAAGACCGCGGCCGGTTCCGGGCCGCGGCGGGATGAAGAGACCGTGGCCGGTTCCGGGCCGCGGCGGAAGGGAAGACCGGCGGCCGGGCCGCCGGCGTCGGAAGCCGAAGAGGGGACCGGATTTTCCGGTCCCGTTGGAGAAGACCGGCCGGCCAGCTGGCCGGCCGGATACCATTAAACCGGGGAATTTAATTCCCCGGCCGGTTCTTAAAACCCCCCCCCTCATAATGAGGGGGGGGGGGGGTTCCATGGAAGAGGGGGGGCAGCAGCCCCCCGGCCATTTTCAAAACCGGCCCCCACGTGGGGGCCGATTTGTTGCAAACGGCGCGGCTTTGCCGCGCCGCCTTCTGAAGAAACGCGGGGCATAGCCCCGCGTGCCAACCACGTGCGGCGCCCAGCGCCGCCGCCGCCGCCCGCCGCCGCCGCCGCCGCGGCCCGCCGCCGCCGCCCCCGCGGCCGCCGCCGCCGCCACCGCGGCCCGCCGCGCCGCCGCCCGCCGCCGCCGCGCGCCGCCGCCGGCCACCGCGCCGCCGCCGTCTGCCGCCGCCGGCCGCCTCCGCCGGCCACCGCGCCGCCCAGGGGGGGGGGGGGGGGTCGGGCCGGGTCGGCCCGGACCCGGACCCCCCCGTTTCGAACCAGTTTTGGTTTTTGGCTCATAACTTGAGCCTCGGACCTCCGAATGACGAACCGTCTGCGGCAACGCGATCCTTGGATCGAGACGGTCGTTTCGGTATATCGCACTCAAGGTTTCGGTTTACTTTGAGTTCGGCCGGGTTGGTTCGTTCACGAAACCAACTGGGCCTTCGGAGCGGAAACGCTCATATCTTGAGCTACGGACGTCCGATTGACGTGCCGTCAGTCGCGTAGTGTTCCTCTTAGTGAGACGGATCTTTTGGTATACTCCGCCCGAGGTTTGGACGCAGGTGGAGTACGGTCAGGTTGGTTTTGCCTTAAAAACCAACCGGGCCCCGGAGACGAAAATGCCAATAACTCTCAGACCGGGCGTCCGATCGACGCGCCGTCTGTTGCGTTGAGTTCCTGTTGACGATACGGAACTTTTGGATACATCAACATCGGTCTTCGTGACAGTTGATGTATCAGCCTCTCGGCTCGCGGAGCGGACCCTCCGTACGAGTTTGCTGTGTGCGGGAACCCTAGTGCTGGTTGCGACTGTTCTTCTGCTACTGTGACTGCGACGACGACAGTACAGAGATCCTGTGTGGATTTGACGACGACAGTACAGAGATCCTGTGTGGATTTGACGACGACAGTACAGAGATCCTGTGTGGATTTGACGACGACAGTACAGAGATCCTGTGTGGATTTGACGACGACAGTACAGAGATCCTGTGTGGATTCGACGACGACGACTACAGCACTCAGCGATCCTACGTGGATCAGTGCTACAGGTTCTGTGTGAGCCCGATCCTGTGTGGGTCCTTGCGCTCAGCGGTTCTGTGTGAGCCAGCGCCTACAGGTTCTGTGTGAGCCCGATCCTGTGTGGGTCTTCTGCGGGGGTTAGTTACCTATCGATCCTTCGTGGGTCCGACGACTTAGATGGATCAGTGATCATCTTTATCGTCCTTGAAGAAGTATACCTGTGTGAGCTGAATCCTGTTGTTTTCCTGTGTGGATTGTGTTGTGCAATCCTGTGTGGATTATATTTTGCTTTCCTATGTGGAAAACGTATACTTTCCTGCGTGGACTGAGTTGTACTTGGGCTCGGAGGTTGGAGCGTATTTGAATTGATGACTTAGGTATATGTATGGGCATATACCTAAGCAGTGTCGGTTGTTACTTCGTGATTGTACTTTTCTTCGTGGTTTATCCTTTGTGGATTTGAGAGACCTTCAGGGGTCTCGGGGTCCCTACTGAGTAGCTTATACTCACCCCTGCACGGGCTTTGCCCGCACTTCGTTGTGTTGGTTGCAGACGACGGACAGTGTTGACCTTAGCTGAGGCTTGCAGAGCGGGACGGTACCCGGAGGTGGACCACTGGGCGGGACGTGCTCGGAGCGGACGGCGGGACCCGTGGAGCAGAGGAGCTATCTGTACCCACCCTTCAGGTGGGATTTCCAGTGGACAGCTCGGAGTAGCGGCTTTACTTTTCAGTTGCTGTTTTTCCCTTTTCGAGTTGTACTTTACTTTCAGTTTGGGTTTGTATTCTGGCCCATTTACTTTTCCGCACTTTCAGTCGTACTCTGTTTGCTTAGTGTTTACTTTCCGCTTGTTTACTCTGTGGTGTGTGTTTACTATTCAAAGGCAATGCCTTCCCGTTTACCGGGAATTACGCCTTGGTGCTAGTCGCCAGCCCCTGGCCTATGGAAGGCGGGCTTGGGGTAGTCACGGCACGGACCCCGAGGGCGGGTCGTGACAAATTGGTATCAGAGGAGTTCGGTTCTACCGCGAACTCTGATCTTTTCTATGTGAAGCAATAATGTTTAGCGTATTGAGTGTGGTTATCAGTCCAGGGAGTCCAGTGTTGGTGCGGCGGCCGACGTATCCGTACACCAGGACCCTGACTTCTGATTTCCGACTTAATGCACGAAAACATTGATTGCGTGTGTGTTTCAAGTTTTCTTTGTGATTACTTGTGTCAGCTCACCGGGTATACTGTTCTGCTTTATGAAAGTCTCAAGTTTTCTTTGTGATTACTTAATTCAGCTCACCAGGTATACTGTTCTAACCGTGGCGCACCTGTTTCCTTTTCAGGATGGCCCCACGACGGCAGCCAGTTAGGGTTCCGAGAGTCGAGCGAGACGACAGCCCACCGAGCGACGAGGCTTCGGTGCAGGGCCCTTTGCCAGTAGTGGCACCGGCGGTAGCTTTACCCGCCGAGCCCCCGATGCTTCCAGCAGCAGCCGCTGACGATGCACGTCGCCTCAGCGCACTGCATGAGTTTCAGCACCAGCGACCGCCCAGGTTTCGCGGGGAGACGGATCCCCAGGCAGCAGAGGACTGGCTGGAGGCAGTGGTTCGAGTGTTTAGGCTAGTGAGGACACCAGCAGACCTCATGGTGATCCTCGCTGCGAGCCTACTACACGCAGCAGCAGGACGATGGTGGAGCTTGATGCTCCAGGTGCACGATGAGGCATCTCTTCTTTGGACGGACTTTGAGAGCATCTTCCGCTCGGAGTTCGTCCCAGCCACCCTTCGTGCGGTGCGTATCCAGGAGCTTCTACAGCTGCGGCAGGGCAGCATGACGGTCGCTCAGTACTCGGCGAGATTTACCGATCTCTCGCGCTACTCGACCGACATGGTACGAGACCCATTCTTCCGGCCCGGACCTTCGAGCAGGGTTTGAGACACGAGATCAGGGCATCGCTGATCTCCCTCAGCATACCGACTCAGACAGGAGTACTGGAGCGGGCTCTTCTGATCGAGAGCTTCCTTGCTGAGTCAACACCAGCACAGCGACCCACCGCAGGGCGGCACGTGGCAGAGTCATCTGCAGCTGGCAGTCGACGAATGACTCAGGGGTCCAGACAGACCAGACCTCATGGCACTGGCTCAGCAGTGCAGGGCACACAACGCGGAGCCAGTCTTTCGAGTGGAAGACAGTGCTATGCATGCGGCGGGCGAGGCCACATGGCTCGTGACTGCCCGACCCGCCATGCGGAGGAGCAGCAGACGGTTGAGGAACCACCTAGGCAGAGGCAGAGGTTCGACCGTGGCGGTCTGCAGGAAGGAGGCGGACGAGGCAGAGGAGCTGGCCGAACAGCAGGTGGTGGACGACGCTTTGAGGCTCTACCACCACCACCACCAGGAGGTCCACCCCGACCGCAGGGGAGAGCTCAGCTTCAGGCAGCCGAGGCCTTCGATCATGGAGCCCTGGGAGCCGATGGACAGGAGCAGAACTAGTGGTTGCATCCTTTGTACTTCTGGTTCCTTGTTGCTTTTGTGTAGCGTCTTGTATTACGAGCTGCAATAATAAAAGACGCATACCTTGTGATGTTTTCGTTCCTGTCCTCTATCGTAATGTTACTAAGAGGTTCCAGTTTTGGCTGTTGACTTGACCCTCACTTGTGAGACATCTACTGGAGGAGGCCCAGTTACCACACACTGATGCCGACAGTGTGACTCAACCCTTGGAGGCGAGAGTAACGGTTGAATCTCTTAGTAGTAGCGTCGAGGCCTTACGACGTCATCCTTAGTATGGATTAGTAACATCCATGTTAGGATTGACTGTTTTAGGCAAAGAATGTGGTTCATCCAGGGGATGAGACCAGGTTTCTCTTTTCGGCAAAGAAGAAATCTTGCAGCTCTTGTGGGACCAGAGATGGTCCGGGCCACGTCAAAAGAGGTCCATGTCATCCAGGAGCGGGTCCTACATGGACGATCGATTCCTCTTGTGCGCAACAGATGGCGGCACGGGAATCACCAGGAGAGCACATAGGAGCGGGAGGCTCAGATGCGTGCTCAGTATCCTCTTTTTGTTTCCCTAGTTTTTGATGTAGCTTTACGGGGACGTAAAGCCCTGAGGTGGGAGTAATGTAAAGACCCGTAAAATTCAAGGAAAATTTTTTCTTAATTTTCTTTAGAATTTTACAAGAGCGCGGTTTCAGACGGCACCTGATTCCGAGGCCCGGAGTGCCCGGAATTATTTTCCGAAGTTTGGCTCGGGTACGTTCAGTGAACGAACGAGCGGGAATTCCTAACTTTTGATCCGGTGCTCGGAATTGAAATCCGAGGGCACCGATGAACTCGCAGCACCGATATTCGCTTAAAGAGACCTTTTCGGGAGTTGTGTTTGTTGCGGGTTGAAAGTTAGTTTTAGGGGTTTTTAGTTTGAGTTAAATAAAGTTGTGTAGAACAATTTTATTTAACTTATTTAAAACCTACCAAAGGAGGTTGGAAGTGGGACCCACACCCACTTAACCTCCCTTGGGAGGATTAAGTGTGGTGGGGCCCACACGAACCCCCTTTTCTTTTCAAATTCTCTCAACATACTTAACCCCCCTCTTTTATGACTTAAGTTACTTAATTTAATTTTGGGGAGTTAAACTCTTTTGAATTTCAAACATTTGAAATTCTTTTGAGTTATGTGTTAATAAAATAAGATGCAATCTTATTTGTTTAAGGGTTGTTGTTTATTCCCTTGAAAACTTTTTGAGAGCTCCTCCTCCATCTTCTTCATCTTGACGAAGAACGTTCATCTTGACGAAGAACGCTCAAACTCCGACGAAGAACGACGCCTCTCTTCTTCGTCCTCGGTGTCAACAAGAGGGAACGCTGCATCCTCCTCGGGCCTTCTTCGTCGGCAAACGAAGATCCGCCAACAACGTGTCGCATCGGACGTAACTCTTCGTCAACGGATTTGACGAACGACGACCGCGACGCCCGACTTCCGCGACGCCGTCTTCCGCGGAACGTAGAAGATTCTTTGAATCTCAAACCAGAGGTAGGGGATGTTATTTATTGATTAATTTATTCCATTCTTGAATCATGGATTTTTAGCATGACTAAACGTGAGGCTTTTGGATTTTCTTTAGTTATGTTATTATTTTAACGTGAGGGGGGTCGGACCGCATGAACACGGCCGAACCCCCCCCTCCTTAGTTCTCGTTTTATTCATGCGGGTGGAAGCAAGTAGCGTGGTGCCGTCGCACCACGCGGATGATCGTTCAATTAATTTACGCGGCGCCGTCGCGCCACGCCGAGGAAAAGTCTTCAAGAACGCGACGCCGTCGCGCCGCGTTGAAAAGAATCGAAGCACGGCGAAGGGGCGCGGTGCCGACGCACCGCGCCGGATAACGAACGCCGCGGCCGGTTCCGGGCCGCGGCGGAACGAGAAGACCGCGGCCGGTTCCGGGCCGCGGCGGGATGAAGAGACCGGCGGCCGGTTCCGGGCCGCGGCGGAAGGGAAGACCGGCGGCCGGGCCGCCGGCGTCGGAAGCCGAAGAGGGGACCGGATTTTCCGGTCCCGTTGGAGAAGACCGGCCGGCCAGCTTGCCGGCCGGATACCATTAAACCGGGGAATTTAATTCCCCGGCCGGTTCTTAAACCCCCCCCCTCATAATGAGGGGGGGGGGGGGGTTCCATGGAAGAGGGGGGGCAGCAGCCCCCCGGCCATTTTCAAAACCGGCCCCCACGTGGGGGCCGATTTGTTGCAAACGGCGCGGCTTTGCCGCGCCGCCTTCTGAAGAAACGCGGGGCATAGCCCCGCGTGCCAACCACGTGCGGCGCCCAGCGCCGCCGCCGCGGCCCGCCGCCGCCGCCGCCGCGGCCGCGGCCGCCGCCACCGCGGCCCGCCGCGCCGCCGCCCGCCGCCGCCGCGCGCCGCCGCCCGCCGCCGCCGCGCGCCGCCGCCCGCCGCCGCCGCGCGCCGCCGCCGGCCACCGCGCCGCCGCCGTCCGCCGCCGCCGGCCACCGCGCCGCCCAGGGGGGGGGGGGGGGGTCGGGCCGGGTCGGCCCGGACCCGGACCCCCCCGTTTCGAACCAGTTTTGGTTTTTGGCTCATAACTTGAGCCTCGGACCTCCGAATGACGAACCGTCTACGGCAACGCGATCCTTGGATCGAGACGGTCGTTTCGGTATATCGCACTCAAGGTTTCGGTTTACTTTGAGTTCGGCCGGGTTGGTTCGTTCACGAAACCAACTGGGCCTTCGGAGTGGAAACGCTCATATCTTGAGCTACGGACGTCCGATTGACGTGCCGTCAGTCGCGTAGTGTTCCTCTTAGTGAGACGGATCTTTTGGCATACTCCGCCCGAGGTTTGGACGCAGGTGGAGTACGGTCGGGTTGGTTTTGCCTTAAAAACCAACCGGGCCCCGGAGACAAAAATGCCAATAACTCTCAGACCGGGCGTCCGATCGACGCGCCGTCTGTTGCGTTGAGTTCCTGTTGACGATACGGAACTTTTGGATACATCAACATCGGTCTTCGTGACAGTTGATGTATCAGCCTCTCGGCTCGCGGAGCGGACCCTCCGTACGAGTTTGCTGTGTGCGGGAACCCTAGTGCTGGTTGCGACTGTTCTTCTGCTACTGTGACTGCGACGACGACAGTACAGAGATCCTGTGTGGATTTGACGACGACAGTACAGAGATCCTGTGTGGATTTGACGACGACAGTACAGAGATCCTGTGTGGATTTGACGACGACAGTACAGAGATCCTGTGTGGATTTGACGACGACAGTACAGAGATCCTGTGTGGATTCGACGACGACGACTACAGCACTCAGCGATCCTACGTGGATCAGTGCTACAGGTTCTGTGTGAGCCCGATCCTGTGTGGGTCCTTGCGCTCAGCGGTTCTGTGTGAGCCAGCGCCTACAGGTTCTGTGTGAGCCCGATCCTGTGTGGGTCTTCTGCGGGGGTTAGTTACCTATCGATCCTTCGTGGGTCCGACGACTTAGATGGATCAGTGATCATCTTTATCGTCCTTGAAGAAGTATACCTGTGTGAGCTGAATCCTGTTGTTTTCCTGTGTGGATTGTGTTGTGCAATCCTGTGTGGATTATATTTTGCTTTCCTATGTGGAAAACGTATACTTTCCTGCGTGGACTGAGTTGTACTTGGGCTCGGAGGTTGGAGCGTATTTGAATTGATGACTTAGGTATATGTATGGGCATATACCTAAGCAGTGTCGGTTGTTACTTCGTGATTGTACTTTTCTTCGTGGTTTATCCTTTGTGGATTTGAGAGACCTTCAGGGGTCTCGGGGTCCCTACTGAGTAGCTTATACTCACCCCTGCACGGGCTTTGCCCGCACTTCGTTGTGTTGGTTGCAGACGACGGACAGTGTTGACCTTAGCTGAGGCTTGCAGAGCGGGACGGTACCCGGAGGTGGACCACTGGGCGGGACGTGCTCGGAGCGGACGGCGGGACCCGTGGAGCAGAGGAGCTATCTGTACCCACCCTTCAGGTGGGATTTCCAGTGGACAGCTCGGAGTAGCGGCTTTACTTTTCAGTTGCTGTTTTTCCCTTTTCGAGTTGTACTTTACTTTCAGTTTGGGTTTGTATTCTGGCCCATTTACTTTTCCGCACTTTCAGTCGTACTCTGTTTGCTTAGTGTTTACTTTCCGCTTGTTTACTCTGTGGTGTGTGTTTACTATTCAAAGGCAATGCCTTCCCGTTTACCGGGAATTACGCCTTGGTGCTAGTCGCCAGCCCCTGGCCTATGGAAGGCGGGCTTGGGGTAGTCACGGCACGGACCCCGAGGGCGGGTCGTGACATTCCCTTTCTAATTTTTACCCAAAATCTTTAGAAACATTTTATACCACACACCCAAAGAATTTTGAAACTAAAAAGAGCTCAAAAATCACTTTATTTTTTAAAAATCACTTATAGCATGATTCAAAATTTTTTATAAGAAATCTTAAACTCAACCAAAAAATTTCAATAATTCCATCACCTAATAACCCTTGAAATAATTTATTTAAAAACCAACACAACCCATAAAATTTTTGAGAGTTCAAAAAACTTTTACCTAAGTAACTCGGGCAAACAAAATGATGTTTTTCCTTTAAAGAAATCGACTAAATCATTAAAAATTGGTTTTAAACAACTTTAAAGAATAAAAAAACATCACTTAAACATTCATAAAGAATACCCATTAAATATAAGAGAGTATCAAACCAACATAGGAGAGAAAACAACCAAAATTACCAAATTTATCCACTGTGCACTATTTGGATGAATGATTTGTGAGACCGTGTTCCAGCTATGTGATTGCAGCTAAACTTTGTCTATAATGGCTTGTATGGACTGTAAATAGTTTTATAGACCATGTTCCTTAATCTTACTCCCCTAAACCACTCCAATTTCATGCCAAAATGAGGAATTTCCTAAGACATATCTCGAAAGATTCCTATAAATCAGAGTGAAAACACTTCACACTAAAATATCTTAATAAAAAGACAACATAACTTAAAAAGTTAAAAGAAGAACCCCGACCACCGTTAGAAACTCAAGATATGACACAAGGAAGAGTTGGAAAAGCACGTCTTCATACCTACCACTCAAGTTCCTACTATCTTATCTTCTTTATACCACCGATCCTCACCCCTAGATAAAAAGAAGGTGAATCTCAAAAACCTGGGCCCATTTTAAAAAACCTAGTCTCTAATACCATTTTTTTAACAAACTAACCTGGTCTATCCATTCGATAGATTCCCCACCCAACCCTCAATATACCGAAGGAGTGTCCTCAATCCCCTCAGGATGATAAAAATCATCTAGGGTATTAAGATAACCATTGGGGATGGTTTCACCACCAAGAAACTAAATAAACATCCACACAAAGAATAATGATACAATAAATAAGGATACATGATTAAAGACATCTTATATAGATAAAAATATAATAAAATATATAAACCACAAGAGAAGACAAAAAGAAAAACAAACAAAATACTAAAGAAGAAAAAAAAACTCAATCCAACTAGTTTCATGAAACCAAGGGATCAATCACCATCTCCATGTGACTCTCAAGTGACCACCATGCTCCCAACAACCATCTTCTTCTCAAGGAAGATGACATCATATCCAACCTAGAAGCCAAGACCTTATGAAACCTGCATAATACATGAAGACTACATACCCACTATCCCGAGTATGTAGGGTGTGAGATGAATATGGTAGGATACTACTATTATTCCAATTAATTTATTTTATAAATGAAACCAAAACTACTATTTTAAAAATAAGGCATGGATAAATAGATTTTATTTTCCCTTTTTACATGATATGAAGATAAAAAAATAAAACATAAACCTTATCAAAGCACAAATTTTATTAAACATACCATAAAGAGGTTTTATAAAAAACCAATACCTTCCTAAGTCCATACATTTTTATTTTGAAACACACTGCTTTTGAATGGAAACCCACAAATCGTTTAAACACATTTCAAAAGATTTTCCAAAAAACCATCATATTCAAACCACATTCCCCCTTTTATTTTAAAAGTTTATGCAAAACCAACTCAAAAGAAAACAATGAAATAAGGGAAAATAATCATGATAACCATATGATAATAAATATATGGAACAACAATATCCAACATCATGGCCAAACATAAGAGAATCAATAAATCAAACAAGTATATTCAAGTAATATGCAACACATGTGTCAATATATACAAAAAAGGCATAACATAAGATAAATAACATGAGGTAACACCACATGTAATAATAATACAACATAGAACACATATAGGTGGACCTACTACTATTAGGTTCACAATAACATATTCATCAGCCAAATCACTCTAATCGGTCTCCTTGGTGAGAATCCCATTACTCTTACAATTTTGGTGGTTAGATGGTGTTAGGAGTCTTTTCATATAGTTCTTATAATTTTCATTAACAAGACCACCTATTTTTTTGTGTGGTCTCTTGAATTGGCTACATGGTAGGATCAATTAAATGAATCAGATACATGGAAAGATTAGTTACATAAATCAACTACGTGGCTAGATCAACTTTGTGAATTAGCTACCTGGATGACCAGATATGTGAATCAGCTATGTGGATGGATTGAATTCATGAATCAACTACGTGGATAGATGAGATATATAAATTAGATACATTGCAGTATTAGTTACATGAAATAACTATGTGGAAGGATCAGTTATATAAATCAGTTACATGGTTGGATGGGCTATGTGAATTGGCTACATGGTTGATTAGTTACATGAATCAACTATGTAGTTGTATCAGCTACATTAATTATGTATTAATTTAGATTGACTACATAAATTATCTATGTGTCTAGATCAACAATATGAATCAACTATGTGTTTGAGTCTTCTATGTGTAAATGGTTATGTATAGTTTTTAGCAATGTGGAGAATTTGGCTACATGGAATCTGTAACATGAAGTTTTCCACCAGTTTTGTAAAAATGGCCATGTGGGTCTTTTAGCAGCATGAATCAAGGTAATTTGAAGGAAATTAATCAAAGATAATTATTGCCTTGATTTTCTGGTGAATAATGAGGATGTAAATGAGTCCTTCCACATGGAGTTTAAAGAGACATAAAATAGTTGGTTAATTAAATATTTTTCAATATGAAATTATGATAATAACGTATCAGTTGACTTGAAAAAAAAAGATCATTCCTTTGTTAATTCCTTATTGATTTCGCTCAAGTATGGATCTTCCAAATCCCTTCCTTTAGGTCATAGAACCTTGCAGATGTTGGTTTGAGCTTCTTCCAGCAGTGATTCCCACTTGCGTGCACCCCTATTTTTGGTTCATTGAATCATGTGAAGCTTCTCCCTTCAGGAATTTTGGAAACCCTTTAATGAGGTTCAATTCTCAGTATCCCATGTTCAATACATGGTGATATGAGGTACATTATACCTTTTCTCTCATGGTCCATCGATCTGGACCCTTATACTTCTTCTTTCCATGTGATGAGGATTTTTATCAGTCATTCTAATAGAGTTTTCTTGGTTATTTATTGGTGCAATTGTGGTGAGACATCCTTATAGGTGGGGTTATTAGGATCTATAAAGTTGGTCCTTTTTCCACAAAGAGAATTTACACCTTTAAGGTAGGGGTTTCATTTCTCCTTTTATTTATATATGTGAATTTTTAAAGATAGCATTGTTTGGCCCTTTGGATGGAAATGGAATTAACCTAATAATTATTGAACTAGATTAATAAAGAATTGGATAGAGATCACAAGTCAATGTTTTTTCTTTATAACATGATAATGGGTTTCCTCTTAATTTTCTAGATAGCGTGTAACAACCCAAACTATTATAAGTGAAATTTCCATTTTGATTTAATTAAATGTGTTATTTTCTAAAATGGATATAGAAAACACATGAAATCCATTTGTTTTGTTATATACAATTGGATTTAAATTATTTTTAAGTATAATTACCATTGATAATACAACCGTTGAATAGTGATCACATGACTAGTATAAATATGGGGTTTTAAAAAATCTACTTGACACAAACAAAGGAGGTGATGGCCTCAACCAGTGGGATCATTCCCTATGAATCCCATTTATTAGAGCTTCTGAGGGAGATAATATTTCTGGGATTTTCCCTATACCAATCCCAATCTGAGATCCAACAACTTAATAATGAGCGAAACCATTTACGAGAGAAGTTCAAGCTCATCGAGATCACTTCCCAAACCATATTCACCGAACGACCCCAAGAAAGCACCACCATCACACACCTTATTCTTAGAGAGTATGCTAGTGTAATAAAGGGATATGTATCTAGACCCTATCATTATGATTATGTACATTATTTTTGTATAGAATAATGAATATACATTCATTTTATTATTATTTTTAAAACACAAATAATTTTTTGGTTAATATTAAAATTGAATTAATAAATATATTTTGATTAATTAATAAATAATATTTTAATAAAATATTATTATTAAATTAGTTTTATTAAATATAAATGATCATATAATTTTTATGAGGCCAAATGAAATCTTTATTATGGTTTAAATACTATTTTTTTCAAAACCTATCAATTTTCAATAAATATCGATTTTATTTTAAAAGTAAAAATCGACATATTTAGAAAATTATTTGGATAAAATGAATATTATTTTTGGAATTTGGATGTCGAAATTATCTTCTGTCAAATATAAGTTTTACCTTTAAAATAATTATATTTTAGATTTGTTTTATTTATTTTATAAAGCCTTAGTAAATCCTCCAAAATGTATAATATATTTTATGATTTTAAGTACATTTATTTAATAATGTGAGTCACCTCCACATAGTAAAGGATACTATTTTAATATATTTTGCCCATGAACTTATAAAATAATTTTCCCCTCATTTTTGAAAAAAACTATGGGAAAAATCCATGGTAAGGTTTGTAGTCTTGAATATTTAATTATATAAATTCCAAAACCTAAGTTTGTAAAATATTAAAGAATTTCCCTCTCATTTCCTATATAACCCCCCCAAGCTACCAATTACATTCAATAAAAATACATAGAGCATATAATTACTTTTTCCTCCCCTATATATAATCCTCCAAAGGTTCCCCAAGCTCTCAAGAATCCCCTCTTCAAGATTTTGAAGTCACACACTCAAGTAATGGTTCCTTCCTTTCTCATTTTTATCCAAGTTTAGTTATATTGTTACACCCTATTATTTTCAATTAAAAATTATGGGGTATGTTTTAGAATCCCCCCATACTACCCTTATTATGTTTTTATGATGATATACCCATTTATATCTCATTAATCCCTCTCACATACACTTGTTTTCATGTTGGAATTTCATAAGAGTTATTCCATTCTTCTTCTTTCTTCAAGATTCTTTATTATGTTACGCCATCTATTTTACAAATTAATTATGTTTTGACATGTATTTATATGAAACTATTACTTTATATTTCATGTATATGTTATGAGAGATCAATGTTTCTCTCATCAACCCTTTTTATGAATTTTTATGTCACGCCATTAGACTACCGAAATTTTACTGTGAATTTCCATTCCAAAAAAATTGTGTAGTGAATACTATACCCAATCCACATCAAGGGTGTTCACTTTTATACACATATACATTTTTTATGGAGTACTTACATGTATTTATTCTTCACCACTTGATCATGGAATAAATTACGATGATGAATAAATACATGCTTTGTGATCTATGTGGCACACTTAAGTATGAGAATGAAATGAAAGTGATAGGTGCTCCCAGAATTATATAGCACTCCAATGCATTGGGTAATGTTTAATATCATGACACTTAATGTTGGGATATGGTTTTACTTGATTCCTTTATGAAACCTTTTCCACTATGATGTCTTGGCATTTTATCCTTGACCTGTGATTCAATGTTATAAGTTGTTTCTATATTTCCATGTTATGATTATCATGGTATATCATTCCTTTATGTTCATGTCTCTTTTAGGATACATTGATATGCCAATTGTATAACATTTATTGTCTTATTAATGTTATTAAATGTTTATTACCTTACTAGGATTTATATATCACCCCTTTCTTATGTACATCCTCAGGTTATCCCATGCAATGTTAAGCACGAAAGAATGTTGTGGTCATGTAAATGAAGTTTTAAATAAAAATGTTATATTTCAAGTTTAAAGTTGATATGTAATGTAACTAATTCACAAATACAATATAATTATTGATCTTTCAGGTTGTATTAAGTATAATTTTATGTAATTAAATCATATATGAATGTAATAAATAGAACAAGTTTGTTATAGTTGGTATCAGAGGAATGTTTAGTTATTTTTTGGGATTATGATTATAAAAATCTAGTAAAAGACTTAGGGATTAGACTAAGTATAATAAAGACGCATCTAAATCTTGGGGAGTATAGAGTAAGTGTCTAATAATATAAATACACCCCTATCTGGATATGAACAAGTGGATGTGGCTATAAAATAGATTTATATAGGGGTAAATCTAGCTTTGAGCTAGAATCGAATGAAAAATCGTTTACAAAAATGGGCCTTACTTCACTCCTGGTTTGACACTATTGAGGGATATTATTTGGTAAATTCATTAGCTTAGTATGAACCATTATTATGGGAATAAGAAAATCACCCATAAAAATATATGTTAGGAAACAGATCATGGATAACTTAGATTGAAGCCTATAAATTCATAAGTTAATAAAATACATGTAATTTACAAGTTATCCATTTTAATGTCATTGGATTCCCCTTTATGTGTTTATTAGTTTAAAATACTCACCCATAATTTTAATCTCATTATGTCCAATGGCCGATAATAAGTGGAATCAGGATAACAACCGATACGAAGATTAATGTAATGACTTCCCTATTGAGATTCCCAATCCAATGGGAGCAATAATCACAAACTATATCATGATAATATATCATTTAACTCAAGTTTTTAATATAAAACAAGATCAATAAGAAAGTTAAACCTCCCTAAGATATAAAAAGTTGCAATCAAGAGTTTGATGCGAAAAATACCTCATATTTTCTATGGATCATTAGATCTATCAATCGTCGAACACTGGATCAACTCCATTGAGAAGATCCTCTCCATACTTCAATACTCCAAATAAGATAAGGTTCTTCTGGATACTTATCATATGGATGGTGAAGTTGATCAATGGTGGAAATTAATCAAAAATAAAAAACCTGAGTAAGAGATCAAGGTTATGGGATGAAAGGATATATGGAAAATTATTTTCAATAAATATTTTCCTCATACCCTCCTACTTAATATGGAAAGGGACTTCCTTGACCTCAAGAAAAAAGATGATGAATCCATCAGAGTATACAAGGAAAAATTCATAAGACTTACACAATATGCCTCTGGATTTTTTGTTACCCCAAAATTCAAGGTTGACCGCTTCTTTGGTGGGATAAAACCTAGCCTATGGAAATCCCTGGAGACCCATGACTTTCATAGCTTTAAGAAAATTTCTTGATGTTCCCTCAAAGTCAAAATGGAGATCGAATAGTCTCAGGGATATCACAGGGTTAAGAAGTGGAATGTGTAGTAGAATTATAGTAATTTAATAGAGAGATATAACGATGCCAATAAATTTCAATAACCCACTTTCCAAAGGTGTAGAAATAAGAACACTGGAAATTTATTGAAGGGGATGAGGAAATTCTTTAGGTGTGGGAATGAAGGGCACCTAGCTAGCGATTTCCAGTAAGAAAAAACTACTACTATGACGAATGAAAGGAATGCTTCAATAAACCCTCAACACATTGTTCATTGCTAAAACTACAAGGAACCATAGAATTTCTCAAACCAATCCACCAAGATAAGGGTTTTCATAGGAAACCAAAAGCCTCCAAGGCAGCAAGGAAGATATTTTTCCATCACTACCACCAAA
This sequence comes from Viscum album, assembly GCA_963277665.1. Taxonomy (NCBI): domain Eukaryota; kingdom Viridiplantae; phylum Streptophyta; class Magnoliopsida; order Santalales; family Viscaceae; genus Viscum; species Viscum album. Next base: position 1,445,012,971 of record OY728161.1, read on the forward strand.
GTGAATCTCGAAAACTAAATCATGATAGGTACACTAGTTATTCATACAAGAATAGAGAATATATTTTTTGAATCTGGTTCTACGTATTCTTTTATATCCTAAAAATTTTGTAGAACAATACAAACACCACCAAAAAACATGTAAGTAGAGGTGTCGATGAAAACATAAATGAGACAATTATAGCATTCGAGGAATATAACTCCTCCCATGTCACAATTTGTATACTGAACTTCCCGGTGAACCTTATCATACTTCACTTGGTATAATTTTTTTAAATTATTGGCATGAACTAAATTTCTCTATATAGAGACAACATAAATTTCCGTGAGAGGGAAATCACTATCCATATGGAAAATCAACCCTCGATTCTATACAAGTGAAAGAAGTAGGATGAATCTTATTTAGCTCCATCATCCCAAGTATGGATATTTCTCCCATATGAGCATACATATCTTTCTCAGATGATTGAGTATAAGGAATGAACCATCCTCAAAGACATGATTATTGTGAGGTAATTTGTTGATGTGTTTCTTGAGGAATTTCTTTGTCTTCCTTCTAGTAGAGATATTGAATTCTCAATTGATCTCATACCTAGGGAATTGCCAATATCTAAGAATCTATATAGAATGTCTATTGTGGAACATGAGGAGATAAAAAACAACTATAATAGAATTTGGATAAAGGTTTTATATGCCTAAGTTCTTTACCATGGGGTGCACCAGTCCTCTTCATCAAGAATAAGGACGGGTCAATGCGCCTTTGCATTGATTATCGTGAGCTCAAAAAAATCATGATTAAGAACAAGTATACTTTTCCATGAATTGATGACTTGTTCATTCAGATACATGGAGCAAAAAACTTCTCCAACGTGGATTTGCAATTGGGATATTACCAAGTAAGGGTGAATATGGAAGATATCCACATGCCTACTTTTTGTACAAGGTATGTGCACTATGAATTCATAGTAATTCCTTCCAGAATCACTAATGCTCTATAAATATTCATGGAATTGATAAATAGAGTCTTTATAGATTACCTCAAAAAAAATTTCATAGTCTTTATTGATGATATTATAATATAATTTAAAATTAAGAAGGAGAATGAGGAGCATTTAAGTACTATGCTAAATACCTTGAGAAAGGAAAAGATTTATGCCAATTATCTGGTTGAAGGAAGTTTCTTTCTTGGGACATATCATCACAAGAAATGGGATATCTATGGACCCATAAAATATTGAGGCAATTGAAGGATGGATGAGGACAACATATATTATAGATATTTTTAGTTTCCTTGTATTAGCTGGGTATTATCATAGATTTTTCAGAAATTTCTTGCAATTATCAAACCCTATAATAAAGCTAACTTGGAAGGGAGTAATTTTTTTTGGAATGATGAATGAGAAGAGACATTCAAGGAGTTGAAAATGAGTCTTATCATTGTTCCCATTCTCATACTACCCACAATTGGAGAGCTTTTCATGGTATTCAATGATGAATCAAAGAAGGGGCTGGGCTGTGTGTTGATGAAAAATGACAAAGTCATTGACTATACATCAAGGCAGTTGAAATTTAATGAGCATAACTATCCAACACATGATCTGGAGTTGGATGGAGTGATCTTTGATTTTAAAATTTGGAGATATTACCTCTTTTGGGAGAAGTGTGAAATGTATACAGATCACAAAAGCCTCAAGTATATATTCACATAGAAAGAGTTGAATATGCACCAACAAAGATGGTTAGAGCTGATCAAAGACTATGACTGCACAATTAACTACCATCTAGGGAAAGATAATTAAGTGAAAAATGCTCTGAGTATAAAGGATACAACATCTCTTTCATTAATGATAATTGAGATGGATCTGATCTTCTTATACTTGAATATGATGGAAAGGTGAATCATAAAGGAAGGAACATAATCGATCCTTTCACAAATGATTTCTCAACCATCTCTTCTGGAGAGGTTAAAGGATGCTCAAAGAGATGATGTGGGAATTAATAATAAAGTGAAAACTATTAGAAAAGGGAAATCCTTAGAGTTTAATGTTAATGAAGAAGGTGTTGTAATATTTGGGTCAAGACTTTGTGTACCATCAAATCCTGAGTTAAAGAATGAGTTGTTGGATGATACACATAGATCAACCTTCTCTATCCACCCTGGAAGCACAAATATGTATCGAGATCTCTGAGAATACTATTGGTGGGATAATATGAAGAAGTAGATCATATAAAATACATCAATATGTCTCATATATTATCAAGTGAAGGTGTAAATAAAAAATATAAGGGGATGATGAAACCATTTCCCATACCTACAAGAAAATGGGAAAAAATCACTATGGACTTTGTCACTGGGCTTCTTAAGACATCAAGAGGAATCAATTCTATTTGGGTTATAGTGGATCATCTTACAAAGACTTCACATTTCATTATGATTAGAGAGGATTTTTCATTCGATCAACTTGCAAAAATATATATCATATGAGTGGTGAGGTTGCATGGTGTACCACTATCTATTGTATCAGATCAAGATCCAATATTCACCTCTATGTTCTGGAAGAGTCTACAAAATTATATGAATACTGAGTTAAATTTCAGCATGTCCTATCACCCTCAAACTGATGGACAATCTAAATGAACTATCTAGGCACTTGAGGAAAGGTTGAGAGAATGATCAATAGACTTCAATGGAGGATGGGATCAACATCTTCCTCTGGTTGAGTTCTCTTACAAAAACAATTTCCACTCACACATCCAAATGTATCCCTATGAAGACCTTTATGGGAAGAGGTGTTGAACACCTACATTCTAGGATGAAGTTGAGAAAAAGGCTAGGTCCTGGAATAGACCTGAAAATGGTGAAGAAGTTTAAAACCATTCAACAACACATCAAGGCTACTCCGTGTTGATAGAAATGCTATGCTGGAAATTGTCAACAAGACCTAGAGTTTAATGTTAGAGATATGAAATTTCTCTTCATATCTCCATGGAAGAGATTAATGAGATTTGGGTAGAAGGGAAATATTATTACAAGGTAAATTGGCCCTTTTGAGATCCTTGAACACATCTGAGCAGTGACCTACTAACTAGCGCTCCCACCTAACCTATCTTAAGTACATGATGTATTTCATGTATCCATTTTGAGAAAGTATATACCAGACCCCTCTCATGTACTCAATATAATGTGGTACCATTAGATAATGACCTCTATTATGAGGAGAAGTCATTGAAGATATTAGATTGTTGAGACAAAGTTATATGGAATAATACAATGCACCTGGTCAAATTGTTGTAGAGAAATCACAAGTCTAAAGAAGCATTGTGGGAACTAGAGGAGGCGATGAAACAGAGTTACCATCATCAGTTTTAATATGGGAAATGAATATTTCAAGAGATAAATTTATTAAGGGGGGAATATTGTAACGACCCGAACTATTATAAGTGAAATTTCCCTTTTGATTTAATTAAATGTATTATTTTTTAAAATGAATATAGAAAACACATGTACTCCATTTGTTTTATTATATCCAATTGGATTTAAATGACTATTAAGTATAAATATCATTGATAATATAGCCATTGAACACTGATCACATGACTAGTATAAATATAGGGTTTTAACAAATACTTTAGACACCGAAAAAGTAGGTAATTGCCTCAACAAGTAGGATTGTTTCCTATGAAGCCCATTTATAAAAGATTCTAAGGGATATATTATTTCAGGGATTTTCCCTAGACCAATCCCAGGCCTATTTCCAACAACTTAAGCATGAGCAAAATTGTTTACAGGATAACTTCAAGCTCATCAAGATCACAACCCAAACCATGTTCACCGAATGACCCCATGAAAGCCCCACCATCACACACCTTACTCTTAGGGAATATTCTGGTGTAATAAAGGGATATGTATCCAGACCCTAACATTATGATTATTTACATTATTTTTATATATAATAATGAATATACATTCATTTTATTATTATTTTTAAATCACAAATAATATTTTTAGTTAATATTAAAATTGAATTTAGAAATATATTTTGATGAATTAATAAATAATATTTTAATAAATATTATTATTAAACTAATTTTATTAAATATAAATGATCATATAATTTTTATGAGGCAAATGAAATTTTTATTAAGGTTTAAAAACTCTTTTTGTCAAAACCCATCAATTTTCAATAAATGTCAATTTTTATTTTAAAAGTAAAAATTGAAATATTTTGAAAATTATTTTGATAAAATGAATATTATTTTTAGAATTATGATGTTGAAATTATCCAATGGTGAATTTTTCATAATTTTTCAAGACAGTCGAATTTTTGGGTAAAATTAAATACCATATAAATATATAGTGTATTTTATGATGTCATTATATCCCAATGGTGATATAATTAACACTATAAAAGGGATATTAATCCAAATATAAGTTTTAAATTTAAAACAATTTTATTTTAGATTTGTTTTATTTATTTTATATTGCCTTGGTGAATCCTCCAAAATGTATAATATATTTTATTATTTTAAGTTCATTTTCTTAATAATGTGACTCACCTCCACACAATCAAGGCTAATATTTTAATATATTCATCCCATATACCTATAGAATAATTTTTTCCCACTTATATTTGTAATAAAACATGGGAAAAAACCATGTTAAGGTTTGTGGTTTTGAATATTTAATTATATAGATTCCAAAACCTAAGTTTGTGAAATATTAAATAACCCCTATCATTTCCTATATAATCCCACCCAAGATACCACTTCTATTCACTAAAAATAATTTCATCACGTATTTTATCTGTCCTCCCCTATTTAAAATCCTCCCAAGTCACCCCAAGCTCTCAGGAAGCCCCTCTTCACGCTTTTGAATTCACACACTCAAGTAAGTGTTCCTTCCTTTCTCATTTTTATCTAAGTTTCCTTATATTTCTACACCATCTTATTTTCAATAAAAAATGATGAGGTATGTTTTCTCAACTCCCCTATACATCCCTTATTATGTTTTAATGATGATATACCCCTTTATATCTCATTAAACCCTCCCACGTACACCCATCACCATGTTGAAATTTCACAAGAGATATTCCATTCCTCCTCTTTCTTCATGTTTCTTTATTTTGTTACACCTTTTATTTTCCAAATTACTTATGTTGGGACATGTATTTATATGAAACTATTACTGTAAATTTCATGTATATATTATTATATACTCCTTTCGCTCTCATCAACCCTTTTTATGAATTTTTATGTCACGCTGTTAGGCTATCGAAATTGCACCGTGAATTTCCATTTCAAAAAAATTGTGTAGTGAATACTATATCCATTCCATATAAAGGGTGTTCACTTTTATACACATATAAATTATTTATTTAGAACTTACATGTATTTATTACACACCTCTTGATCATTTAATAAATTATGATGATGTATGAATCCATGCTTTATGATTTATGTGGAAAACTTAAGCTTGAGAATGAAATGAAAGGGATGAGTGCGCACAGAATTACATAGTACTCCAATTCATTGGGTGATGTTTAGTATCATGATACATCATGTTGGGATAGGGGTTTACCTGATTCATTTATGGGACTTTTTCTACTATGATTTATTAGAAGTTTATTCTTTAACTATAATGCAATGTTATAAGTTGTTTCCACATTTCCATGTTATGATTATCATGCTATATCAAGCCTTTTTGTTCATATTTCTTTTATTATCCATTGATATTACTATTGTCAAACATTTATTTACTTACTCATGTTATTCCATGTTTATTCCCTTATTTGGATTTATTTCTCACCTATTTCTTATGTACATCCTCAGGTTATCCCTTGAAATGTTAAGTACAATGGAATATTGTGGTCATGTAAAGGAAGTTTTCAAAAAAGATGTTGTATTTCATGTTTCAGGTTGATATGTAATGTACCTAATTCCCAAATACACTTGACTTCTCAATCATTTAGGTTATATTATGTGTAATTTTATGTAATTAAATCATGTATGAATATAATAAATAGAAGAAGGTTGTTATATAACATTCTCTTTATGTTATTATTATTAAGATTTATTGATATTCTATGGATTATTGTGTTGTTATTGTCAAAAATTGGTAAAAAATGTAAATCCAGAATTAATTGATTAATTTTCTTAAAAATAATTAATGAAGATGAATGTTAAATGTATCCAGTGTTTCTTTTAATTTGATGATAATAAAATTGATTAAATGTTCATTATTAATTGAATATGATCTTCCATGAGTTAATGGAATTGATAAAGATTGTGGAGCATGTAAATGATGGTCAATTAAAATAAAAAGGCATGCTAAATGAGAATAATACTTCTCTAGATTTTTTGAAACTAGAATTAATATTAAGATAATGTTTTACTTTTGATACCTTATTACATCTTGATGCCTAAAAGTTTATCATAGCTGGAATGTATGAATAATGAATTAGTTAATTCAAATTGGAATAATAATTGGTTGTGTGATAATGATTTTTGATAGGGCCTAATTTTTCCATATACTAGAGAATTTTGAGTGCATTGAGTTTGGAGATTTGAGAGATCATTTGTGTGTAAAGGATGGGACCCTTATTTTAGTACGAATATTTCCCTATGAGCTATGATTGTTTGTTTCCTTCTACCTATTTGATGTGATCTGGATGTGATCTTTCTTTTGTGATGTTTTATGAGCCAGATATGATCCATCCTAGGATGAATGATGTGATATGGGGTGGGGAGGCCCAAATGATGTGCTAGTAGTTGATTCTTGTGATGAAGAGATGTATTAGGATAAGCATGTGGGTTTTTCAGATGACACTAGAGATGATGGAACATGTTAAAGATTTTATTACCCGTTGTTGTGATAAAGTTGGATTATTTCATTAAATGAAATTATTAATGGATTATAGTTGGGTTTCTTGTTTTATTTACATCCCTTTACCCATTTCTTGAGGTAGATTTATGTTCTTAGTTGCATGTTTACTCTTAGTGGTATCTTAGGATGATTTTACTAGAGTACCTAGATTATGGAAATTATTAATTTTTAATAAATTAATTAACCTATGGGTTTAGTGTTGATGGAATGAAAATTATAAAAATATTTTGATCTTGATAAATTGTGGACTTGATTTAGAATATTCCTGTAGGACATGGAATTTACTCTAATTATTAATGTAATGTAATTTAGAATAATGTTTTTGGTTAATTAATGGATAATGAATTTATTAGCATAAAGTAAATGACAAAATCAAAAGGATTAATTATTGTATATATTTAAATGACTGTGTGATTATAGGATATCTAGTCCCTAATAGTGTTGATGAGTGTCTAAGAGACGGTAGATATAGTTTATCTTAGGACTAGGTTATACCCATAATGTGGTTGTGAGATATATTATATCTTATAAATCTTGTGATTTCATATTATACCCTTCCCATGTTGGTTAGGGAGACTGACACCCATTGAACTTTAGGTGGGTGTTTTCCCTAACATCCTTGGAGGGAAGGTGAATAACTAACTACCCCCTACACCCCTTATATTCTCTTGTTATTTACTTATGATGGTATGTATGATGGTTAGTTCACTCATATATGTGTGTATAGGGCTATGATGGATTGCAGTTTTTTTGCACACATGTATCTCTAGATATAATATTCAAAGGATTATTATAGGTATGACATGTATAGGCTTGGATGGCTTGAGGTACTTACTTGGTGTATGGTTTGTGATGGATTGTGGTATAATACATGATGTATGATACATGTCATATGGGATTTGGTGGATTTTGGAAACTAATTGGTTACTATATATGGATATGTAGTTGTATATGGGATGGTGTGATAATGTGATGCATGAGGTGCATGTTGTGATGATTTTCCAAGGTGTCTTTGGGTGGGATTATTTTGGAGAGAGACGACTCATTACATGCGATGTTGGGGTAGAGCATCAAACCAATGGGGAAGTGGGAGTGTGGTACCCTTTATGTTCCATTTATGTATTATATTCTCTATTTTATGCAATAATTGGTGAGAGTTATCCATGGTGATGATGGGAACTCAGTGTACCTGTTTAGGCGATGAGTTAGTTTCATTATTGTTCAATATGAATTATCATTCTTTCTTTATCTTTTTCATGAGAAGATTTAGGAATTATCTTATTGAGTATACTATAATATTCACCCCACATATATATTTATGGCCAACATGAATAGGTTTTAGATTGGGTTGGATATTACTAGATCATGATTTGGCAGGAGGTATTTGTCTTTGTGGTAACCGAAATCTTTACATTTTTGGTACTTATAGTTTCTGTTTTAGGTCTTTTAGTACTATATGGAATTAAATATATGGACTTGGGATTTATTATATATATATGTTTGAGTAGGTCTTGATTTGTGTATCAATATTATATCTCTCTTATACATGTTCCCTTAGAGGGTAATGCCTCCCACATGGATGATTATTATACCCTTGATGCTATTCACCAACCTTGGGATTAATAGAGGTGGGAATTGAGTAGTCACTACCTCCCTTTTCTCATTTTCAGACCAGGAGGGGAACTCTTTGGGGGGAGTGGGTCTTTATAGAGTGGTATCAAAGGTTTAGGTTGAGAGATATGATGTTGTTTGGAGTTAGGAACATGTGAGATTTCATGGGTAGGTAGGTAAATGATGTCAGATAATTTTAGTAAGAAATGTAAACATGGGATACTAGCTAAGACATATTTATTCAGGGACCCCTATGATGTGATATGCATACCTTTAAGATTACTAATCCAACTAAATAAACTGATATTAGTTTTAGGGTGGAGAATTAGGAATGAAACACACATCGTTATTCTTTATTCCTATGTTTGAAATGGGTATACCTTGGTATAGGTTAAAATGTAAACAATATAATAAATAAATAAATAAATTAATTTATGAGTTTTCTAGATAAGATATAAGAATAAATCCAATTTTATTCTTAAAAACATTATTTTTCTATAAAGAAGTTTTGTATCCTTTTTTTGAACTTATTTTAAAAATAATTTTTAAAACTTTTAGAAAATTTATTTTAAAAAATAAAGTTATTTTTTAAAATCAGATTATCAAAATTAGGGTGAATTTTTGATAGTTTTTTGTTTAATAATGAAAAAATCATGAATTTTAATTAAAAAATGTCTTTTGTTTGAATTATTTATAAAGTTAAATTATATTTTAAATTGGTTTTAAATTAAAATTAGCTATATTATATATCTATTAATCAAATTTATGTCATTAGAATCATTTATTATATTAAATTTTGATATAAAAACTTTGTAAACTTTTAAACATTTTCTCTTTTAAAAACTCACTTTCTCGTCGCGTTTGGGAGATAAATTTTGAATTAAAATTTTCCACCTTTATGAATCGAATTTGAGAAAATGGATTCATTATTTTGAATTATAATAATTTATATTATTTAATAAGTTTATGTAAATTTTTGAACAAAATAAATTGTGAAAATAGTAACAATTAATTACCTTAGTTAAGGTAAAAATGGGTTTACCAGAAATTAAGCTAAATGGATAAGGGTTAAAATAAACTAAAAACATATCTAAAATATATTTTATTCCTCAATGTAAACCTTATAAAATATAATTATTAATAATACTCTATATTTTACCCTTTTTCATGTGAAAAATATGGGTACACCTTTTTCTTTTCAATATTTACAAGTGTGCCACTCACCTCACTTATAAAAGGCCTCCATATATCATTTCCTATTCACACATTAAAACCATTTTGGTTCATAAAATTACTACCCAAATCAATTATAAAATTTAATCCTATCATAATATAATCCTTATTTTGGTCATAAATCCAACCTAGTTATGCTTTTGGTGCAAACCTAAGGAGGTTATCCTAAGAAGATGTAACATTTTTCAACGAGCATTTTTATTTTATTTTATTTATTCCTCCACCTCTTTAAATAATTATTTAACCATTATTATATAATAAAATTAGTATATTACATATAATTATATGTTTTTAATGTTATTTTCATGACCTAAAACCATATAAATTTTCATCAAATGGGTAATAAAATCACCATTCGTGTGTACAAAAGGCTACCGCCTCACAAACCTTTATCATTCATTTTTTCCATTACCACCTCTCATGGTTGGGTATGAGGATTTATATAAAGTATATATATTATATTTATGACATAATTATACCTATTTAGTAATTATATCATATATATACCTTTTTTACTTTCCATTCGATAGGGGATACAATAATATCACTCGTGTGTACCGTAGACTACCACCCTACAAAGTGATGTGATTCATTTTTCACTAATGATTTAAATGGAAGATAATAAGGATAAATTTAATGAATATATGTGATATATATGACATAATTATGATATTAATGAAATATTTATCATTATAAAATGAGAATATATCATTTAATTTCTTACCTTTTCACTCTTTGAAAGACGATAAAGTCATTTGCGTATTTGCAAACTACCACCTTCATGATGCGATGAGACTCTCTATTTTCATCAACACATTAAATGGGTAATATTTATATGTATATTTAAATGAATAATATGTTATTTTTTATATTATTATCATTATTTAAAGATAAAAAATTACTTACCTACTTTCCATAATGATCATTGAAAAAAGGAAATGTTACTTATGCACATGTACGACCTTCAATCTCTACGATCACAACAAACTTCATTTCTCAAAACCATATTTCATGATTGGTATTAAAATTATAATTGATGTATAAATATTATAAATATTTAATTATTATTATTTTGGATATTATGTAACCATTATCAAAGTAAGAGGACCAAAAATAACAAATCAAAACACATACAAAAAACAAAGCGGTTATTACCCGAATCATGAATTTAACAAGGAATTGGTAATAAATAGGTAATTAATAGACATAAGTAAATAATATATGGTATAATATATATTTATTTTTATATAATACATTTATAATAAATTTATATTAATTATATAGGAGTTCCAAACATTTATAACGGAATTCAAGACTTAGGGAAATGTATTTTTTGTCTCTCTTTTATTTATGGGAGATATATGAAAATTCACCACTTGTTTATTTTATGTGGTTTTTATAATCCCATTTGACATGTTATTTAATAAATATACTTATTTTAATGATATTTACATTTTCATTTGATTTTAGTCTTTATTGGGGCTTATGATTCAAATGATTACTAAAGCGGTAAGTGGTTTCCATCTCACTTTTATATCCATGAGATACATGACATATTCACCACTTGTTTCTTATACATGGTATAGATACTATAAATGAATGTATTTTATATTACTTTTAATTAAAATTATGGGGATTTAAATATCCATTTTAGGGTCTCTATTCCATAGGGTTTATGTTTAAAAATATACTCAAACAGTAAGGGATTTTTGTCTCAATATGCCTTCTTTGAGACATATGTCATATTATGAACCAATATTATTTTATGAGGTGTATATATATCCCAATTTACATGTAATATAATAAATATATTTATTATTATGATATTTTAAATTTCATTTAATGGTATTATTTCATGGGGCTTATGATTCAATATTACCAAATTGGTAAGAGTTTTATGATAGCATCTCATTGTTCATCAGGATTATTGATGGTTATGTTTTAGATGATGAAATATTATTATATATTTCTCAATAAACTCATAAATTTTTTTATCCTATATTTATTTTAATAGAATACATATTTTCCCTTCATTTTCCTCTATTTGGGTACTCATGAGACCAAAATAATTTTTTTAATAAAAATCACAATTCTTTCTCTCTTTGGTAGAAAACAATTTTTCAACCAAATCCATGTTTTCAAAAAAAAAATAATTTTTTTAACCTTATCAAAATTATTTATTAAATAAATTTTTATCCATGTTTGACTTTTCAAAAATTTTTTTGAATGTAGAATTCATGTTGCTTTCCAAAAAAAGCATTTGGATTTTATCAAAAATATAAAAGGAATATTTGATTTAACATGCATGACATGAATTGAATTTCCTGTCATCATGAAAGTTATTTACTTTAAATATGTCTTTATAAGTTTTAAAGGGTATTTTCAAAAAAAAATATTTCTATAATATTTTATTTTTTAAGAATTGTTTTTCAAAGTAAAAAGGATATATTTCTCGAAAAATGTTTTAAATTATTTTTAATGATTAATTTATAGGTTTCAAATTTTATTTTCAAAGAAAATATATTTCCAAAATGATTTATAATTTTTTTGGTTTTAAAAATTTATTTTCAATGGAAATTTATTTTACTCAAGAAATGTTTTAAATTATTTTTAGATCTTTCAAATATATTTTCAAGTTTATTTTCCCAGAAAAGGATTTCTAAAATATTTTATAATGTTTAGTTTTAAAAATTGATTTTAAGATAAAAGTTATTTTCCTCATGAAATGTTCCATTTTTTTATTTAAAAATCATTATCCATCTATGATAACATCCTTTTATTTTAGTTATACTTCACTAGGGATATGATCTAAGGATTCAATAATTATTTTTTCTTTGAATGGTTTATGTTTATGATGTCGTGATATTTATGAAACCTATTTCTATTCTTTGATTTATATCATGATATAAATCATATGAAACCCACATATTTTCATGGGTTATACTATGATGAAATAATAAAATTATTATGAAACCTTTTATGATGAAATATTTATAAAACCCATTTCATTTCATGGATTATGATATGATGAATATTTTATGGTCTTATGGAACGTATAAGTATAATTATAATTATTTTATGGGTGGGACATATATCTAACTCCAATAAATTAGGTAAATATTTATATATTATGAGATATAAAAGATTTTAAGTGGGAGTGAGTCTAGTTCAGTACGGTGATTTTTCCACTATGATGATCTTTGGAGTAACCTTGACAACTATGATGGTTTGGGGAGTGAAACCATTCCACTATGATAGACTTGGAAATAATCTGTGACTACAATGTAAATGATTCAATATAATCATTTGTATTCCAAAATTCCATGTCTCATGCCAATGTTATGCTCTCATGGTTCATATTTTTTTATTTACTTTTGATTTATGTCTTATGAATTTCCAATATTTATGCCATGACTCAAGATTATAATCCTTGATATATAGGGTATGGTTTCTATATTTTATTATCATGTTATCCTACAAATATATTCATGTTATTCTTATATATATATATATATTCATTTTTTACCATTATCGAGCATCTAAGATCACCCTTTCTTATGTTTCATTTCCCTAAGTTATGAAGAAAGGTTTTAAGTAGGGAAAGTTTATGTAGAGTACTATAGGATAATATATATGTAGGAAATATTGAATATATTTCAAAAAATTATAATATTGTGTACCTAGTTTCCAAATACACTAAACCATTATGATACTTAGGTGTGTGCATGTGTAATGTATTGAATATTCATCTAAAAAGATATAATATCCATGTATGAAAAGCTAACATAACTATATTTGGTATTAGAGGAAAGGTTTAGTTAACCATTTAAAATTGGGATGTGAAAACTTTAGTGAGATCTCAAGGTATATTTCTAATGATATGTCTAGGTATGTGTCTAAGGATAAGTCTAAGGATGATTTAAAGTACAGGAAAATGTCTTTGGAATTTTGGTAAAGGATAGATCAGGTGGTTTACAATTAATTAAAACATTATCTAGATACTAAAAGTGTATGTGTGTAACACCCCGAGATTTTATGAAAAATATTCTTTTTAATTTCACTAATGTCTTGTGTTGTACGCTACACCAAAAGGAGCTTGCACAACACGCATCCTTGAATTGCCTTGCATTACACGCAATCGCAACCTTCCTCGATAGCGTGTGTAGTACACAATACTGAGTTTCACGAAACAACGATATGCTATTAAAATATTATTAAAACTAGCCGTTATGAATAGTAATAACCACTTTTTGAAATTTTGTAAATTTTATTTTTCAAAATGGAATTCATTTTTAGATTCGGAGTATCGAATTTAGCCTAAGGTAAAATTTTGGTACTTTTCGGATAACTTTCATATTCTGATGAATAGTGAAAATTACTAAATTATAATTAAAAACAACTTTTTTAATCGAAATAATTAATAGTGATAAATTATTAATTTTAGTGGTTTTAAAGTATATTTAGAATATATTTTTACAATTTAATACAATGTTGGTCATTGAATGTAATTTCACATTTAAACCAGACATAATCAAGTGTCAATCTTTTGATAGATATTATTTCTTAAAAACACGCTATTTGTTTTAACAGCGGGATTTAATTATAAAATTAATTAATGCAACTTCTATGTTATGAATTTGGTAAAATAGACTTCATTTTTGAATTCGGAATATGAAATATAGCTTAGGATGAAATTTTGGCATTGTTCTGAAAAACATCAATTTTTGATGAATAGTGAAACTACTAAGTGGTAGTTAAAAAACTGAATTTTTCATAAAACTTAATTTTACCACTTCTGTAAATGGAATTTCAAAAATCCGAGAGACACGGTTGATGTCAGTAAGTAAAATGTGGTTCAATGAGATGAAAATAATTTTTGGTGAATAGTAACTTTTTACTTTTATTTACCACGGTTAAAAGTAAATAGAGTAATTAAGGGTAAGAATGATATTAATATTACCCTAACACATGTCCTAATTCTATTGGACAAGTGTATCTCGACCAAAAACAACCTTAAGTGTAAAATATTATCATTTAGGCCCACTTGGATTAGATTAGGACATTTATTATTATTTAATTCAAAGAAGAGTTAAAAGAGTTAAAATCAAAGTATATTTACTAAAACATTTTTAATATAGGGTTGTACATAAGATAAATTCAATTGTAAATATTCATTAGAAATATAAAAATATTTCCTACATTATGGTATTTTATTTGTAATTTTTAGACATCAAATAATTTAATTTATTTATGACACAAATATGATGCAGTAATTATCTTATTAATGAAATATTGACATAATTGATATTATAAATACCAAAATAAATGTAATTTAAGACTTTTTATGAATTACAATAATTTTCTAGGTTACTATGATATATTAGTGTTGATTTAATCAACTTGGTTCGAACATATAATTCTGTTATGACTTTCACAAAAATCATATATCGAATAGTGTCAAAATTGACACAAAATAGTTTTTAAACCAAATATTATATTATTAATTGTTATTTTATTTCTAAAAATCTAAGGTTCGTCAAAATGACTTAGATAAGGATATATGTATTAATAATATACAATTTGGGGTTTGTTTGGCATATTATAGTAAGTGTATTAACCATATAGTGAAAGAAAACAAAAAGACACGGTAAAAGTTAAATTATTTAACTTAGAGTTAAATCTAATTGATAAGGTTAAAATAATACCCTAAACTTGTCTAAATCCTATTGGATGATAGGATTTAGACCCATACACACTTTATCTTCGAAATAAGACCCTTTGGAACCATTATAAACCGATTTTTACTTTAATATAAAATAATATTTTGAGATATTCCTAAGGTGCCCCTCTCCTCCCTTATAAAAGGACACCTCCTCCCCCTCCTCCTCACACCAATTTGAGCACTCAAGCTCCACCAAACCCTGAAAAAATCCCTTCTACACTTCCCTAGTATCATCCTAGAGGTCCTGGTCTTCTTCAAAGACCATCCTTAGTTCTTTAAGTGGAGGCTAAGAAAAGGCGCGTCAAAAAGAGGTAATATCCATTACCGATCTTTTTCAATTTCTTTCTTCTTCAACTTCTTCTTCTTTAGTTGTTTCATGATAAAGTAATAACATCAGTATTTCTTATATACTGATATGTTATTATAAATATGAAACAACTCTAATTAACCTTCTATCCATCCTACGGAAAAAGGAAATCACCGCGCGTGCGTACGTACAGAATACCGTCTCCACGCCGTGGTGTAATCTATTTTCCGCCACCACCTTAATTGGATGGGTATAAAGGTGTAATTAGTAACTATATATGATTATTATAAAGTGATATTGATACTGAAATAGTATACATACACTTCAACACAATTCCACGACCATGGGAACGATAATATCGCTCGTGCGTATGTACGGACTACCGTCTCCACGACGCGATGAGATTCATTCTCAATGATTAAACATTCATGAATGATTATAAAGTATATATAATAAGTACTAATAAAATATATTACCTGATAATGATATTGTAATTATTTATATTTATATGTATGTCATCTACTTAATTCCATTCAATTCAATAAGGAAACAAAAACAGCGTTCATGCGTACGTACGGACTACCGTCTCCATGAACGGTGTATTTCTTTCCATTTACTGATTTATTATATATGTATATTATGAATATATATTATATATAAATCATGTTTTATATTCTTTAATTAAGTAATTATGATCTAACCAATCATATGAATAATTACAAGTTAAAACACGAACGACAAATGAGACGATTTTACCCAAAACGCTACTTTAACATGAATTTACAAAAGAATGGGTAATATAAAGTCATAAGTGGACCATATATGATATAATAACAATTAATATGATTCTGTAATAAGTCAATAACATTATTTAAATCATTATACAGGAGGTTCAGACACTTACAAAGCAAGTCGAACCTAAGGTAAGGAAAATATCACAATCTCATTTTTATCCGAGATTGTTTTTACTGGGGTGTATTTTATCATCCACATCCATGTTCCCTAAATATGTAATATTGTTTCCATCCACTTACAATAGTTTAAATCCAATTTTACCCTTCAGTGAGTTTTTAGTAAAGAATATGAAAGGAATCTTTTGTCGTTTTTCGTACGAGGTACTTTTTGACTTTTCCGACAAAAGTACGAAGAATGTTTTTTTAACTTATACGGAAAGAATGGATTTTTAAAATATTATTTCCAAGAATCTTCCTTTATAAGTTTTCAAGTTTATTTTTAATCAACTTATTTTAGTTTATAATTGTATGACATGTTATGAAAAGAAAAGTGTTTTTGAAGTAGAAATGATATTTTCCACAAGAATGAAGTTCAAGTGTTTTATCAAAATTATTTTCCATCTAAGATAATAAAGGGTTCTGTTTTTATCCTTATTATTACATTGATTTGATCATGTTGTGATGGAATTATTTTTATGAATTCCTTTATCTTATATGAATTGTTTTATGATGTCATGTTGTTTAAGTATCCCATTTTTACTACATGGGTTATGCAATGATGTATGATTTATGATTTTGTGGCACACATAATAATGGTATCATTATGAGATGGGTGGGACCTATATCTCCCTCCAATGCATTGGGTAAAGATTTTATATCTCATGAGATAGACATGGCTGGAACGGTAGGTTATACCGGTTCAGTGAAATAGGACTGGAACGAGGGTTACTTGATTCAGAAAGGGACTTTGTCCACTAAGATAGTCTTGGAAATGAGTCTTGGCTAACAAGAAATGATTCTCTATGATTATGTGTGTATGCCACAAAGTTTCATGTTTTAAGTTATGATTATTGGGATTTCATTTCACTACTATGATTTATCCCATGTTATGAAATTATGCTCTCTTTTGCAGGTTAAGATTTACAAAAGTTATGTTCTTATGAATATGATGTGATTGATTTTTCTTTTGTTTACCCTTACTGAGAATTTGAGATCACCCTTTTATGTTTTCTTTTCCCCAGGATATAAAGAAAGGTTTTAGGTAAAAAAAGGGAAGATCTTTATGGGAGATATTGAAGATCTTTCACCACGATTAGAAGATTACGTTCCGAGTTTCCAAAGACACTAAACTATTACGATCCTTGTGTGTGTGTTTTTGTTATGTACTAAGTATTCCGCAAAAGTAATGTAATGTCCATGTACGTTAGGCTTCGGGTCTCTACAGTTGGTATCAGAGGAAAGGTTTAGTCAACCTTTGGAAACTAGGATGCGAGAACTTTAGTGAGATCCCTAGAGATATTTATAAGGTATGTCTAGGGATGTCCCTAAGGATAAGTATACGTATAGGATACAGTCCTAGAATTACGGTAACGATCATAGAATTTAACCTAAGATGTTAGATATTGAGGATACTCCACCTTTATTATGTTGTTTTCCCTAGCATGATTTTTGCCTCTCACACTATTCTTTTTTGGGTTTTAGAAAATGGCTGGAAACAAGATGATTCATGATAATGGAGGATATGATGGACAATGGAATGATATTATTCATAATGAAATGGGATTTGGAAGTCCAAACATCATTATTATGCCGAATCAGCAATCTCATAATATGATCAATAAAGTAAAATTTGCAAAGTTTCCTGACTCGGCTAATAAGAGAAAGATGGAGTTTCATAATGATCATAGAGGAAAGAAAGTTCAATTTCCCCTATGTAAATCATGTGGGAAGAGGCATCAAGGAGAATGTTTCAAAGGAACTGGAAGATGCTTTGGGTGTGGAAAAGAAGGACACAAAGCCAGTAAGTGCAATGGAAAAGTTTCAGTTAACACCATGGATGAGGTTAATGGTATTGCTACGACATCAACAATGGATAAATGTTTTAAATGTGGAATGTACGAGCATTATGCAAACCAATTCCCTAAGGTAATGTCTCATGAAGAGAATCGGTATGGTCGTATGGGTAGTATTTTTGTTGATGATGATGAATAGACTACAAATGATATGTGAGATGAAAGAATTGTTGAAGCTTGGTCAATGGTTTAAGAAGGTAGTGGAATGATTACATGTTTATCATGTGTAATGTTGTACTATAGAATAAAAAGACATCTAAGGATTGTTACACTGTTGTCTTTCCTTAAGTTTTGAAATTTTATGATGAATGGTATGAGTAACAATGAAAGGTTATTCAGATTTTTTTTTGGAAAGTGGATGATATGCGCATAATGAAGTGATAAAGAGAAAATGAAATGATTGACAGTATTCATGAGCTCATGATTGATATAAGGACTAAGTGATATCATGGTTTGAGTATATAGAATTTTGAGGATTTTGGTATGTGGAAAGTGTTAACGTTTAACTGCATTCATGTTTTCAATAAGGTTCAATGGGTATTCAAGAGAATACATGATTAAGGCCTTTGAATGTTTAGAATGTGACCAACAAGACATATCTTATGATATATGGGGATCAACGATGGTAGTAAATCTCTGGAAATCGTTTTCACTATGTTATGAGAGTGGACTACAGTATTATGGATAAGCCTAAATATTGAAATGGATTATGTAGAACATAAGTTAGTATTGTTTAAGGATAGAAGTTTATTTCGATACTATTGATGGGATGTTACAGTTTTAGAAAAAGGAAAACCTGCAGGACGGGCGACAGCCCATCGCGTCGGACAAGGCTGTGGGAATCGAACTCACAACCGAAGTGAGACTGGCCTTTATCACCTACCACTGGCCTACAGGAAGTCCCTGTTTAGTAGAAACTAGTTTTATTATATTAATCAGTATGATATATGAAGTAAAAGTCCATTTTAGGTACCATATCTCACTATAGAATGACTTATGTATATTTAATAACTTTTGCTAACCTTTTGATGGAATGACCCCTCATTCTATCACATGATCTGCTAACACTTCACGAATAACAAATTCAACATAATTTATTTAAGAGATGAAGTGGAAATTGTTCAAGGCACGAACAACAGTGAGATTGTACCAAAATAAAGTAAGTATTTATTCTAATTCAAATTATTTAACATTAGGGAAATGATCTTGAAAACCAAAAATGTTGTCCTAGTGCTCTTATATCTGATTAATCAGATGGTACCTTAGATCGTCACAAATTTATGGATTTGTGATTGTTGTCGTTTCCATAGCCACGTTCTCTACCACTCTCCATCAGAACATGATGGTTAGATTTTTCTTCCATATCCATATTTTCACCTATGTGGAAACCCAGTGATTAGTTTATTTGGGTAACCGTTACGTTTCATACTTTTGTTTTTAAAGATTGGTTTTGGTATTCCTTTTTACTATGTGAGTTTCTATTAAATAAACTTTCTAATAGTAAACCATTTATAACCCCAACGAATTTCGAGGGCGAAATTCATTTTAAGGGGGGTAGAATGTAACACCCCGAGATTTTATGAAAAATATTCCTTTTAATTTCACTAATGTCTTGTGTTGTACGCTATACCAAAAGGAGCTTGCACAACACGCATCCTTGACTTGCCTTGCATTACACGCAATCACAACCTTCCTCGATAGCGTGTGTAGTACACAATACTGAGTTTCACGAAACAACGATATGCTATTAAAATATTATTAAAACTAGCCGTTATGAATAGTAATAACCACTTTTTGAAATTTTGTAAATTTTATTTTTCAAAATGGAATTCATTTTTAGATTCGGAGTATCGAATTTAGCCTAATGTAAAATTTTGGTACTTTTCGGATAACTTTCATATTCTGATGAATAGTGAAAATTACTAAATTATAATTAAAAACAACTTTTTTAATCGAAATAATTAATAGTGATAAATTATTAATTTGAGTGGTTTTAAAGTATATTTAGAATATATTTTTACAATTTAATACAATGTTGGTCATTGAATGTAATTTCACATTTAAACCAGACATAATCAAGTGTCAATCTTTTGATAGATATTATTTCTTAAAAACACGCTATTTGTTTTAACAGTGGGATTTAATTATAAAATTAATTAATGAAACTTCTATGTTATGAATTTGGTAAAATAGACTTCATTTTTGAATTCGGAATATGAAATATAGCTTAGGATGAAATTTTGGCATTGTTCTGAAAAACATCAATTTTTGATGAATAGTGAAACTACTAAGTGGTAGTTAAAAAACTGAATTTTTCATAAAACTTAATTTTACCGCTTCTGTAAATGGAATTTCAAAAATCCGAGAGACACGGTTGATGTCAGTAAGTAAAATGTGGTTCAATGAGATGAAAATAATTTTTGGTGAATAGTAACTTTTTACTTTTATTTACCACGGTTAAAAGTAAATAGAGTAATTAAGGGTAAGAATGATATTAATATTATCCTAACACATGTCCTAATTCTATTGGACAAGTGTATCTCGACCAAAAACAACCTTAAGTGTAAAATATTATCATTTAGGCCCACTTGGATTAGATTAGGACATTTATTATTATTTAATTCAAAGAAGAGTTAAAAGAGTTAAAATCAAAGTATATTTACTAAAACATTTTTAATATAGGGTTGTACATAAGATAAATTCGATTGTAAATATTAATTAGAAAGATAAAAATAGTTCCTACATGATGGTATTTTATTTGTAATTTTTAGACATCAAATAATTTAATTTATTTATGACACAAATATGATGCAGTAATTATCTTATTAATGAAATATTGACATAATTGATATTATAAATACCAAAATAAATGTAATTTAAGACTTTTTATGAATTACACTAATTTTCTAGGTTACTATGATATATTAGTGTTTATTTAATCAACTTGGTTCGAACATATAATTCTGTTATGACTTTCACAAAAATCATATATCAAATAGTGTCAAAATTGACACAAAATAGTTTTTAAATCAAATATCATATTATTAATTGTTATTTTATTCCTAAAAATCTATGGTTCGGCCAAATGACTTAGATAAGGATATATGTATTAATAATATACAATTTGGGGTTCGTTTGGCATATTATAGTAAGTGTATTAACCATATAGTGAAAGAAAACAAAAAGACACGGTAAAAGTTAAATTATTTAACTTAGAGTTAAATCTAATTGATAAGGTTAAAATAATACCCTAAACTTGTCTAAATCCTATTGGATGATAGGATTTCGACCCATCCCCACTTTATCTTCTAAATAAGACCCTTTGGAACCATTATAAACCGATTTTGACTTTAATATAAAATAATATTTTGAGATATTCCTAAGGTGCCCCTCTCCTCCCTTATAAAAGGTCACCTCCTCCCCCTCCTCCTCACACCAATTTGAGCACTCAAGCTCGGCCAACCCCTGCCAAAATCCCTTATCCACTTCCCTAGTATCATCCTAGAGGTCCTGGTCTTCTTCAAAGACCATCCTTAGTTCTTTAAGTGGAGGCTAAGAAAAGGCGCGTCAAAAAGAGGTAATATCCATTACCAATCTTTTTCAATTTCTTTCTTCTTCAACTTCTTCTTCTTTAGTTGTTTCATGATAAAGTAATAACATCAGTATTTCTTATATACTTATATGTTATTATAAATATGAAACAACTCTAATTAACCTTCTATCCATCCTACGGAAAAAGGAAATCACTGCGCGTGCGTACGTACGGAATACCATCTCCATGCCGTGGTGTAATCTATTTTCCGCCACCACCTTAATTGGATGGGTATAAAGGTGTAATTAGTAACTATATATGATTATTATAAAGTGATATTGATACTGAAATAGTATACATACACTTCAACACAATTCCACGACCATGGGAACGATATCATCGCTCGTGCGTACGTACGGACTACCGTCTCCACGACGCGATGAGATTCATTCTCAATGATTAACCATTCATGAATGATTATAAAGTATATATAATAAGTACTAATGAAATATATGACCTGATAATGATACTATAATTATTTATATTTATATGTATGTCATCTAATTAATTCCATTTAATTCAATAAGGAAACGAAAACAGCGTTCATGCGTACGTACGGACTACCGTCTCCATGAACGGTGTATTTCTTTCCATTTACTGATTTATTATATATGTATATTCTGAATATATATTATATATAAATCATGTTTTATATTCTGGAATTAAGTAATTATGATCTAACCAATCATATGAATAATTACAAGTTAAAACACGAACGACAAATGAGACGATTTTACCCAAAACGCTACTTTAACATGAATTTACAAAAGAACGGGTAATATAAAGTCATAAGTGGACCATATATGATATAATAACAATTAATATGATTCTGTAATAAGTCAATAACATTATTTAAATCATTATACAGGAGGTTCGGACACTTACAAAGCAAGTCGAACCTAAGGTAAGGAAAATATCACAATCTCATTTTTTTCCGAGATTGTTTTTACTTTGGCATTTACTGGGGTGTATTTTATCATCCACATCCATGTTCCCTAAATATGTAATATTTTTTCCATCCACTTACAATAGTTTAAATCCAATTTTACCCTTCGGCGAGTTTTTAGTAAAGAATATGAAAGGAATCTTTTGTCGTTTTTCGTACGAGGTACTTTTTGACTTTTCCGACAAAAGTACGAAGAATGTTTTTTTAACTTATACGGAAAGAATGGATTTTTAAAACATTATTTCCAAGAATCTTCCTTTATAAGTTTTCAAGTTTATTTTTAATCAACTTCTTTTAGTTTATAATTGTATGACATGTTATGAAAAGAAAAGTGTTTTTGAAGTAGAAATGATATTTTCCTCAAGAATGAAGTTAAAGTGTTTTATCAAAATTATTTTCCATATAAGATAATAAAGGGTTCTATTTTTATCCTTATTATTACATTGATTTGATCATGTTGTGATGGAATTATTTTTATGAATTCCTTTATCTTATATGAATTGTTTTATGATGTCATGTTGTTTAAGTATCCCATTTTTACTACATGGGTTATGCAATGATGTATGATTTATGATTTTGTGGCACACAAAAGAATGGTATCATTATGAGATGGGTGGGACCTATATCTCCCTCCAATGAATTGGGTAAAGATTTTATATCTCATGAGATAGACATGGCTGGAACGGTAGGTTATACCGGTTCAGTGAAACAGGACTGGAACGAGGGTTACTTGATTCAGAAAGGGACTTTGTCCACTAAGATAGTCTTGGCAATGAGTCCTGACTAACAAGAAATGATTCTCTATGATTATGTGTGTATGCCACAAAGTTTCATGTTTTAAGTTATGATTATTGGGATTTCATTTCACTACTATGATTTATCCCATGTTATGAAATTATGCTCTCTTTTGCGGGTTAAGATTTCCAAAAGTTATGTTCTTATGAATATGATGTGATTGATTTTTCTTTTGTTTACCCTTACTGAGCATTTGAGCTCACCCTTTTATGTTTTCTTTTCCCCAGGATATAAAGAAAGGTTTTTGGTAAAAAAAAGGGAAGATCTTTATGGGAGATATTGAAGATCTTTCACCACGATTAGAAGATTACATTCTGAGTTTCCAAAGACACTAAACTATTACGATCCTTGTGTGTGTGTTTTTGTTATGTACTAAGTATTCCTCAAAAGTAATGTAATGTCCATGTACGTCAGGCTTCGGGTCTCTACAGTTGGTATCAGAGGAAAGGTTTAGTCAACCTTTGGAAACTAGGATGCGATAACTTTATTGAGATCCCTAGAGATATTTATAAGGTATGTCTAGGGATGTCCCTAAGGATAAGTATACGTATAGGATACAGTCCTAGAACTACGGTAACGATCATAGAATTTAACCTAAGATGTTATATATTGAGGATACTCCACCTTTATTATGTTGTTTTCCCTAGAATGATTTTTGCCTCTCACACTATTCTTTTTTGGGTTTTAGAAAATGGCTGGAAACAAGATGATTCATGATAATGGAGGATATGATGGACAATGGAATGATATTCTTCATAATGAAATGGGATTTGGAAGTCCAAACATCATTATTATGCCGAATCAACAATCTCATAATATGATCAATAAAGTAAAATTTGGTAAGTTTCCTGACTCGGCTAATAAGAGAAAGATGGAGTTTCATGATGATCATAGAGGAAAGAAAGTTCAATTTCCCCTATGTAAATCATGTGGGAAGAGGCATCAAGGAGAATGTTTCAAAGGAACTGGAAGATGCTTTGGGTGTGGAAAAGAAGGACACAAAGCCATTAAGTGCAATGGAAAAGTTTCAGTTAACACCATGGATGAGGTTAATGGTATTGCTACGACATCAACAATGGTTAAATGTTTTAAATGTGGAATGTACGAGCATTATGCAAACCAATGCCCTAAGGGAATGTCTCATGAAGAGAATCGGTATGGTCGTATGGGTAGTATTTTTGTTGATGATGATAAAGAGACTACAAATGATATGTGATATGAAAGAATTGTTGAAGCTTGGTCAATGGTTTAAGAAGGTAGTGGAATGATTACATGTTTATCAAGTGTAATGTTGTACTATAGAATAAAAAGACATCTAAGGATTGTTACACTGTTGTCTTTCCTTAAGTTTTGAAAGTTTATGATGAATGGTATGAGTAACAATGAAAGGTTATTCAGATTTTTTTGGAAAGTGGATGATATGCGCATAATGAAGTGATAAAGAGAAGATGAAATGCTTGACAGTATTCATGAGCTCATGATTGATATAAGGACTAAGTGATATCATGGTTTGAGTATATAGAATTTTGAGGATTTTGCTATGTGGAAAGTGTTAACGTTTAACTGCATTCATGTTTTCAATAAGGTTCAATG
Source organism: Viscum album (assembly GCA_963277665.1). NCBI lineage: Eukaryota > Viridiplantae > Streptophyta > Magnoliopsida > Santalales > Viscaceae > Viscum > Viscum album. The sequence goes on from OY728161.1 coordinate 1,445,038,458, forward strand.
GGTATTCAAGAGAATACATGATTAAGGCCTTTGAATGTTTAGAATGTGACCAACAAGACATATCTTATGATATATGGGGATCAACGATGGTAGTAAATCTCTGGAAATCGTTTTCACTATGTTATGAGAGTGGACTACAGTATTATGGATAAGCCTAAATATTGAAATGGATTATGTAGAACATAAGTTAGTATTGTTTAAGGATCGAATTTTATTTCGATACTATTGATGGGATGTTATAGTTTTAGAAAAAGGACAACCTGCAGGACGGGCGACATCCCATCGCGTCGGACAAGGCTGTGGGAATCGAACTCACAACCGAAGTGCGACTGGCCTTTATCGCCTACCACTGGCCTACAGGAAGTCCCTGTTTAGTAGAAACTAGTTTTATTATATGAATCAGTATGATATATGAAGTATAAGTCCATTTTAGGTACCATATCTCACTATAGAATGACTTATGTATATTTAATAACTTTTGCTAACCTTTTGATGGAATGACCCGTCATTCTATCACATGATCTGCTAACACTTCACGAATAACAAATTAAACTTCATTTATTTAAGAGATAAAGTGGAAATTGTTCAAGGCACGAACAACAGTGAGATTGTACCAAAATAAAGTAAGTATTTATTCTAATTCAAATTCTTTAACATTAGGGAAATGATCTTGAAAACCAAAAATGTTGTCCTAGTGCTCTTATATCTGATTAATCAGATGGTACCTTAGATCGTCACAAATTTATGGATTTGTGATTCTTGTCGTTTCCATAGCCACGTTCTCTACCACTCTCCATCAGAACATGATGGTTAGATTTTTCTTCCATATCCATATTTTCACCTATGTGGAAACCCAGTGATTAGTTTATTTGGGTAACTGTTACGTTTCATACTTTTGTTTTTAAAGATTGGTTTTGGTATTCCTTTTTACGATGTGAGTTTCTATTAAATAAACTTTCTAATAGTAAACCATTTATAACCCCAACGAATTTCGAGGGCGAAATTCATTTTAAGGGGGGTAGAATGTAACACCCCGAGATTTTATGAAAAATATTCTTTTTAATTTCACTAATGTCTTGTGTTGTACGCTACACCAAAAGGAGCGTGCAAAAAACGCATCCTTGACTTGACTTTCATTACACACAATCACAACCTTCCTCGATAGCGTGTGTAGTACACAATACTGAGTTTCACGAAACAACGATATGCTATTAAAATATTATTAAAACTAGCCGTTATGAATAGTAATAACCACTTTTTGAAATTTTGTAAATTTTATTTTTTAAAATGGAATTCATTTTTAGATTCGGAGTATCGAATTTAGCCTAAGGTAAAATTTTGGTACTTTTCGGATAACTTTCATATTCTGATGAATAGTGAAAATTACTAAATTATAATTAAAAACAACATTTTTAATCGAAATAATTAATAGTGATAAATTATTAATTTGAGTGGTTTTAAAGTATATTTAGAATATATTTTTACAATTTAATACAATGTTGGTCATTGAATGTAATTTCACATTTAAACCAGACATAATCAAGTGTCAATCTTTTGATAGATATTATTTCTTAAAAACACACTATTTGTTTTAACAGTGGGATTTAATTATAAAATTAATTAGTTCAACTTCTATGTTATGAATTTGGTAAAATAGACTTCATTTTTGAATTCGGAATATGAAATATAGCTTAGGATGAAATTTTGGCATTGTTCTGAAAAACATCAATTTTTGATGAATAGTGAAACTACTAAGTGGTAGTTAAAAAACTGAATTTTTCATAAAACTTAATTTTACCGCTTCTGTAAATGGAATTTCAAAAATCCTAGAGACACGGTTGATGTCAGTAAGTAAAATGTGGTTCAATGAGATGAAAATAATTTTTGGTGAATAGTAACTTTTTACTTTTATTTACCACGGTTAAAAGTAAATAGAGTAATTAAGGGTAAGAATGATATTAATATTACCCTAACACATGTCCTAATTCTATTGGACAAGTGTATCTCGACCAAAAACAACCTTAAGTGTAAAATATTATCATTTAGGCCCACTTGGATTAGATTAGGACATTTATTATTATTTAATTCAAAGAAGAGTTAAAAGAGTTAAAATCAAAGTATATTTACTAAAACATTTTTAATATAGTTTTTTACATAAGATAAATTCGATTGTAAATATTAATTAGAAAGATAAAAATATTTCCTACATGATGGTATTTTATTTGTAATTTTTAGACATCAAATAATTTAATTTATTTATGACACAAATATGATGCAGTAATTATCTTATTAATGAAATATTGACATAATTGATATTATAAATACCAAAATAAATGTAATTTAAGACTTTTTATGAATTCCACTAATTTTCTAGGTTACTATGATATATTAGTGTTGATTTAAGCAACTTGGTTCGAACATATAATTCTGTTATGACTTTCAAAAAAATCATATATCAAATAGTGTCAAAATTGACACAAAATAGTTTTTAAATCAAATATTATATTATTAATTGTTATTTTATTCCTAAAAATCTATGGTTCGGCCAACTGACTTAGATAAGGATATATGTATTAATAATATACAATTTGGGGTTAGTTTGGCATATTATAGTAAGTGTATTAACCATATAGTGAAAGAAAACAAAAAGACACGGTAAAAGTTAAATTATTTAACTTAGAGTTAAATCTAATTGATAAGGTTAAAATAATACCCTAAACTTGTCTAAATCCTATTGGATGATAGGATTTCGACCCATTCCCACTTTATCTTCGAAATAAGACCCTTTGGAACCATTATAAACCGATTTTGACTTTAATATAAAATAATATTTTGAGATATTCCTAAGGTGCCCCTCTCCTCCCTTATAAAAGGTCACCTCCTCCCCCTCCTCCTCACACCAATTTGAGCACTCAAGATCGGACAACCCCTGCCAAAATCCCTTCTCCACTTCCCTAGTATCATCCTAGAGGTCCTGGTCTTCTTCAAAGACCATCCTTAGTTCTTTAAGTGGAGGCTAAGAAAAGGCGCGTCAAAAAGAGGTAATATCCATTACCGATCTTTTTCAATTTATTTCTTCTTCAACTTCTTCTTCTTTAGTTTTTTCATGATAAAGTAATAACATAAGTATTTCTTATATACTGATATGTTATTATAAATATGAAACAACTCTAATTAACCTTCTATCCATCCTACGGAAAAAGGAAATCACCGCGCGTGCGTACATACGGAATACCGTCTCCACGCCGTGGTGTAATCTATTTTCCGCCACCACCTTAATTGGATGGGTATAAAGGTGTAATTAGTAACTATATATGATTATTATAAAGTGATATTGATACTGAAATAGTATACATACACTTCAACACAATTCCACGACCATGGGAACGATATCATCGCTCGTGCGTACGTACGGACTACCGTCTCCACGACGCGATGAGATTCATTCTAAATGAATAACCATTCTTGAATGATTATAAAGTATATATAATAAGTAATAATGAAATATATGACCTGATAATGATACTTGAATTATTTATATTTATATGTATGTCATCTACTTAATTCCATTCAATTCAATAAGGAAACGAAAACAGCGTTCATGCGTACGTACGGACTACCGTCTCCATGAACGGTGTATTTCTTTCCATTTACTGATTTATTATATATGTATATTATGAATATATATTATATATAAATCATGTTTTATATTCTGGAATTAAGTAATTATGATCTAACCAATCATATGAATAATTACAAGTTAAAACACGAACGACAAATGAGACGATTTTACCCAAAACGCTACTTTAACATGAATTTACAAAAGAACGGGTAATATAAAGTCATAAGTGGACCATATATGATATAATAACAATTAATATGATTCTGTAATAAGTCAATAACATTATTTAAATCATTATATAGGAGGTTCGGACACTTACAAAGCAAGTCGAACCTAAGGTAAGGAAAATATCACAATCTCATTTTTATCCGAGATTGTTTTTACTTTGGCATTTACTGGGGTGTATTTTATCATCCAAATCCATGTTCCCTAAATATGTAATATTGTTTCCATACACTTACAATAGTTTAAATCCAATTTTACCCTTCGGTGAGTTTTTAGTAAAGAATATGAAAGGAATCTTTTGTTGTTTTTCGTACGAGGTACTTTTTGACTTTTCCGACAAAAGTACGAAGAATGTTTTTTTAACTTATACGGCAAGAATGGATTTTTAAAACATTATTTCCAAGAATCTTCCTTTATAAGTTTTCAAGTTTATTTTTAATCAAATTCTTTTAGTTTATAATTGTATGACATGTTATGAAAAGAAAAGTGTTTTTGAAGTAGAAATGATATTTTCCTCAAGAATGAAGTTCAAGTGTTTTATCAAAATTATTTTCCATCTAAGATAATAAAGGGTTCTGTTTTTATCCTTATTATTATATTGATTTGATCATGTTGTGATGGAATTATTTTTATGAATTCCTTTATCTTATATGAATTATTTTATGATGTCATGTTGTTTAAGTATCCCATTTTTACTACATGGGTTATGCAATGATGTATGATTTATGATTTTGTGGCACACATAAGAATGGTATCATTATGAGATGGGTGGGACCTATATATCCCTCCAATGAATTGGGTAAAGATTTTATATCTCATGAGATAGACATGGCTGGAACGGTAGGTTATACCGGTTCAGTGAAACAGGACTGGAACGAGGGTTACTTGATTCAGAAAGGGACTTTGTCCACTAAGATAGTCTTGGCAATGAGTCTTGACTAACAAGAAATGATTCTCTATGATTATATGTGTATGCCACAAAGTTTCATGTTTTAAGTTATGATTATTGGGATTTAATTTCACTACTATGATTTATCCCATGTTATGAAATTATGCTCTCTTTTGCAGGTTAAGATTTCCAAAAGTTATGTTCTTATGAATATGATGTGATTTATTTTTCTTTTGTTTACCCTTACTGAGCATTTGAGATCAACCTTTTATGTTTTCTTTTCCCCAGGATATAAAGAAAGGTTTTAGGTAAAAAAAAGGGAAGATCTTTATGGGAGATATTGAAGATCTTTCACCACGATTAGAAGATTACGTTCCGAGTTTCCAAAGACACTAAACTATTACGATCCTTATGTGTGTGTTTTTGTTATGTACTAAGTATTCCGCAAAAGTAATGTAATGTCCATGTACGTCAGGCTTCAGGTATCTACAATGTGTCTCTGAAATAATGGTATATAGGGGTAATAAATTTGAAAACGGATCATTGAGATGAACTCAATTATCATCTGGAACATGAAAACAAGCCATACTGCATGCCCAGTTTGACAATCCTGGGGAATATGATTTGAAAATACTTAAACTCTTTATGAACCATCATTAAAGATTTAAATAGATGATGAATATGAATTACCTAGTATAAACATAAGGTTACATAGATTAAAATGATGGATTCATGATTTATACATCCTATAAGTGATTTTTTTCATGATTATTTGGTTTTACACTATGATTAGCGTTTCTCACACTATGATTTTTGGTTTTAGTCAATGGTGGGAACTAGGAAAAATTAGGTTAACATTTTCTATGATGGAAAATATGTTAATGAGAAGACAAATGAGATGATTACTGGGGTGATAGATATTGTGATTATGTATAATATGTTATAATAAACATGATTAGCAACATGCACCTTAACTAAATCTTAAACTCACCAAAGAAGAGAAGGATAAAGTTTTCTTAGAGTTTAGGTAGTGGACACCATAGAGGAAAGATGATTTAATTTCCTATATGTAGAGAATGTGGAAATAATAAATCAAGGGAATTTCTTAGAGGGACATAGAGATGTTTTGGGTGTGGAAAAGAAGGACACAAAGAAAATATCTCCAAAGGAAAAATGAAAATTTTAATTAATGAAATGGATGAGAACAATGGTCTCCCTTAGGTATCATCGAATCTTGGATGTTCTAAACGTTAATAGTGTGGTCATTATGTAAATATATTTCCTAAGGGGAAAGATCATAAAGAGAATCAGTAAGTTTGTATGCAAAATGGTTTTACTCTTAATGATGAAGAGGCTATGAATAAAATATGAAAGGAAAGAGGTATTAAGGAATAAGATAGTGAAGCCTTGTTAATAGTTTGAGAAGGAAGTGGAATCATTGAAGTGTTAATGTATTGGAATTCATGGATTATGTTATACAAATCATGAAATATATAAGGATTGTTCTGTATATGTTTTCTTCAAGGGTTTTCAAAAATATTTTAAATGGTACTGATGGACTAGAAAAGTGATTTAAAGGCAAGGTGATATTTTTATCAAGGGAAGATAACCCATAATATGTTCCAAATTTTTCAATAATGATGTTGGGATAAGGATATGTTGGACATGAATAAGTAAATTGGACAATACTGATTACCTTAGAACTTATTAATGATTTTTTGACAAAGTGGTTTATTCTATCATTGATGGAGTTTAAAACATTTTAGGATTTAAGGAATACATCCAATAATATGTTCTTTATTAAAGTAATGAGTAATAATGTATATTTTCAATAAGGTTTTAAGGTAATTCAGGTTATTACTATGTTTCAAGAGAAAACATGATAAAGTTATTCACATGTTTGTTATGTGACAATCAAGAGATTATTGATATATAAGGGATTAATGTTGAGGTTATTTTGATATATTTACTGACCTTATTTATAAATTTTAAATTTTTTAATGGTAACAAGGTTAGCCATTTATAGAATTCTTTATGTTGAACTTTTTATAAGTTTTTATAGATTTTCATATTAATCCACCATATAAATATTTATCAATAATGGATAACCAATGTTATCATTTTTTACTAGAGATATAAGGAATAAATTATCATTCTATTATGAATCTTATTTAGTGCTTTATACATTAAAAAAATAATTGCTTAGATTAGAATATGAAGTGTAAATTAATAAAGGCACAACCAAAGGATGAAATTGTGCCTATGAAATAAAAAGATATCAAGTTAGTAGATTTTCATATGTTCTCTATCTAGATAGAAAAGAAATTACCCAATATTAGGAGAAGTATATTGAAATAAAATTTTGTACTTTATCATCATTTTTAATGATATCAATGACCTTTTTCATTTCTATTTGGTTTATGTATTTGTGCTTGTTAACTTTAACCTGATCATGTTCTCTATCATTATCCATTAGTATTTGGGTGTTAATTTTCTCTTTTAGGTCCATGTTTTCACTTCCCTAACATGTTATCCTATTTTGAAACCTAGTATGTGTTATTCTATATGACTTTAACACACCCCTTTCTCTTTTTCTAGAGGATGTTTTATTAACTCTTTTTACGATGTGGGTTTCTATGAAGGAATTTTGAAATTATAAAACATTAATGATTGAGATGAATTTGGAGGGAAAACTCATTTTAATGGGGGTATAATTTAAAACCATATGATTTTGTGAAATATTTTTTTAAAATTAATTTTATCTTTTCGATGTTTTACATTATAGGTAACACTGAGTTTAACTTGCATTACACTTAAACTTTTGTTTAAATGAAATGTTTCATTTTAATAAAATATTATTATATGATTGTTATCACCTGACCATTGGAATATTGGGTATAAATAGGATTAACTAAATTATGAAAATATATGGTTTACACATGTATATAAAATTAATTCTTTGGTGACCAATTAATTACAAATTAAAATTAAAAACTATTTTAAAATAAAATTAAAATTTCTTCAAAAAAATATTTTATGAAAACAAACATGTTTTACCTAAAATAAATTAAACAAACCAATTTTGGTGAACTATTTTAATGATATTTATATATTATTTATTCAATAAAATATTTATAATTCATCCTATGTGTTTTCTAGACAATATACAAGAATAAATATAATTTTATGCTTAAAAATTGGATTTTATAAAAAGGAGTTTTGTTACCGTTTTTATGTATTTATTTTATAATTAAATTTTGAAACTTTAATAAAATTTATTTGAAAAGATTAATTTCATTTTTTAAATCATCATGTCAAAATTGTTTATGGGTGATTTTTTTAAATTTTATGAAAAGATTAATTTTCTTTGATGTATAGTGAAAAATATTGAATTTTAATTGAATACTGCCTTTTCATTTAAATTAATTATAAGGTTAAATTTTATTTTAAATTTGTTTTAAAATAAAATTGGTCTAATTATATATCTATTAATACAATTTATTTCATTTTAATTATTTTAATATAAAAATATTGTAAACTTTTGAACATTTTATTTTTGAAAAACCCACTTTCTCATCATGTATATGAGATTAATTTTAAATTAAAATTTTATAGTTATGTGAATTTAATTTAAAAAAATTGATTTCATATTTATAATCCTCATAATTTATATAATATAATAAGTTCAACTTAATTTTTTTTCCAAAAATTAATAGTGAAAACTATAAAAATTAATTATTGTGGTTAAGGTAAAAATGAATTTAACGGGGGTTAAACTGAAATGATAAGGGTTTAAATAAACTAAAAACTTATATAAAGTCTATTTTATATCTCTATTTATACCCTATAATGTCTAATTATCTATGATACTCCATTTTGGACCCTTGTGTCATTTGAAAAATGTGGGTACATCTTTTTATTTTAAAATATTATGAGTGTTCCACTCACCGCACTTTCAAAATGATACCCCCTATACTCTCCCATAAACCCCATAAAAACATTTGGTTTGGAAAATACCTACCCAAATCAATTAAAAAAATTACCTCTTATCATATTACAATCCTTATTTTGTGAATAAATCCTACTTTAGAATAATTTTGGTGCAAACCTAAGAAGGTTACCCAGAAGAGATAACATTCTTCATTGATTGTTTTTATTTTATTTATTCCTAAACTACCTTGAATTATTATTAAAACATGATTATATAATAAAATAAATATATTATATATAATTATTTGTTTTTATTTCAAATTTATCACCTAAAAATATCTCAACTTTCATCAAAGTGGTTTAAAAAACATCAATCATGTGTACAACTGACTACTCCCTCACGAACTGATGTTAACCTCTCACAATTGTGTATGATGATGTATATAAATTATATAAATTATATTTATAAAATAATTATATATATTTATTCATTAGATCATATATATCTTTTTTTACTTTCTATTCTATAGGGGATATGATAATGTCGCTTGTGTGTATAGAGAACTACCGTCTCATGAAGTGATGTGATTTGTTTTTCCTTAACGCTTTACATCGAAGACAAAAAGGATAAATTTAATGAATATATGGGATATACATGAAATAATTATGATATTAATTACACACTTATAATTCTTAAAATATAATATATCATTTTCTTTCTTACCTTTTCGCTCACTGAAAGATGATAACGTTGTTCATGTACGTTTGGACTACCACCTTCACGAAGTGACATGACTCTATCTTTTCATCACAACACCACATGGGTGATATTTATAAGTGTATTTAAAGGAATAATATTTTATTTATGAGATTATTTTTATTCTTTAAAGATAAAATATTCCTCACCTCTTTTCCATAATGATCGTTGAAAAATAGAGATGTTACTCATGCGTACGTACGACCTATCGTCTCTATGATCATAACATACTTCATTTATCAAAACCATATTTCCTAATTGATCATAAAAGTATAATTGATGTATAAATATTATAAATATTAAATTATTTTTATTCTATATATGATGGAACCATGATCAAATATAGAGGACAAAAAATAACAAATCAAAACACATATGAAAAGCAAAGCGATTATTACCTGAAACAAGATTTTAATATAGAATTGATAATAAACAGGTAATAAATGGTCATAATTAAATAATATATGGTATAATATATATAATTATGGTTCTATAAGAGTTTTATAATAAACTTATTTTTATTGTCTAGTAAGTTTGATCATGTGTAAAGGAAGTCGAAACTTAAGGTAAAGGATTTCTAGTCTCTCTTTTATTTTTGTGAGACATATGAAAATTCACCACTCATTTATTTTTTGTGGTGTATATATTATAAAGTTTTCATTTTATATAATTAATATACTTATTTTCATGATATTTAAAGTTTTATTTTATTTTATTCTTTACTGGGAATTACAATTCAAAATATGACTAAAGTGGTTAGGGATTTTTCGTCTCACTTTTATATCTGTGAGATACATGCCATATTCACAACTTGTTTTTTATATGTAGTGTATATACTATACATGAATGTGTTTTAAATTTATTATAATGAAAATTATTGGGATTTAAATATCTATTTTAGGATCTCTCTTTCATAGGGTTTGTTGTTTAAAAGACACCCAAGCGGTAGGGGATATTTGTCTCAATTTGCCTTCTTTTAGATATATGTCATGTTATGCACCTATCTTATTTTATGATTTATATATACATACATATTGGATTTTAATATCATGAAGTTATTTATTCTAATGATATTTTATGTATAATTTAATGTTATTATTTCATATTTCTTAGGATTCAATGTTACCAAAGTGGTTGGAGTTTTATGATACAATCCCATCATTTATCTAGATTGTTTATGATTATGTTTTTGATGATGAAATATTCTAATAAAACTATAAATAAAATAATTAATTTTATTATACTCATTTTATTTCTAGATAACATCTATTTATTTTCATTTTCATCTCTTTAAGTACAAAAGAGATCAAAAAAATGTTTCCAAGAAAAACCAACGTAATTTCTCTCTTCGATCAAAAAACCTTTTTATTCCAAAACCATGTTTTCTAAAAATGATTAAAAAAATGTTTTTAAAATTATAAAAATGATTTATTAAAGAAAATATCACCCATTTTTTACTTTTTACAAAATATTTTAAAATTAATCTTCATGTCATTTTCCAAACAATGTCCATTTGGATTTTACCGAAAATGTGAAAAAAAATATTTTTTAAAATTTTTTGGGACGAATGTAATTTTAATCATTAATGTATATTATTTTAAATATTACTTTATAATTTTTCAAGATTATTTTGAAAGAAGATAATTTTAAAAATATTTTATGTTTTAATTTTTTTTCAAAGTGGAAATGATATTTTCCCCATGAAAAGTTAAAAATGATTTTTAATGATTCCTTTATAAGTTTCAAAGTTTATTTTAAAAGAAAATGATATAATATATGTTTTATGAATTTTTCATTTTAAAAAGTAATTTTGAAATAAATTTTGTCTTCCTAAAGAAATGTTTTAAATTATTTTTAATGCTTCCTTTTAATTTTCACAATTTTTTTTAATGTAGTATTTTTGTCACTTTCCAAAAAAATTTACTTAGATTTTATCAAAAATATAAAAAGAATATTTAATTTAACATGAATGAGATGAATTGAATTTACTATCATCATGAAAATTATTTACTTTAAATATTTCTTTATACGTTTTCAAGGGTATTTTAAAACAAAAATATTTCTATAATATTTTATTTTTTAAGAATTGTTTTTCAAAGTAAAAAGGATATTTTTCTCGGGAAATGTTTTAAATTATTTTTAAAGATTAGTTTATAAGTTTAAAAGTATATTTTCAAAGAAAATATTCTTCCAAAATGATTTATAATTTTTTTGGTTTTAAAAATTTATTTTCAATGGAAATTTATTTTTCTTAAGAAATGTTTTAAATTATTTTTAGATCGTTCATAAATATTTTCAAGTTTATTTTCCCAGAAAAGGATTTCCAAAATATTTTATAATGCTTAGTTGTAAAAATTTATTTTAAGATAAAAGTTATTTTCCTCATGAAATGTTCCATTTGTTTTTTATTTAAAAATCATTATCCATCTAAGATGACATTCTTTTATGTTAGTTATGCTTTACTAGGGATATGATCCAAGTATTCAATAATTATTTTTTATTTGAATGGTTTATATTTATGATGTTGTGATATTTATGAAACCTGTTTCTATTCTATGATTTATAACATGATATAAATCATATGAAACCCACGTCTTTTCATGGGTTATACTATGATGAAATAATAAAATTATTATGAAACCTGGTATGATGAAATTCTTATAAAACCCATTTAATTTCATTGATTATGATATGATGAATATTTTATGGTCTTATGGAATATATAAGTAGAATTATAATTATTTTATGGGTGGGACATATATCTACATCCAATAAATTAGGCAAAGATTTATATATTATCAGATAGAAAAGAATGGAAGTGAGAGTGAGTCTAGTTCAATAAGGTGATTTTTCCACTATGACGATCTTTTGAGTAAACCTTGATTGCTATAATGGTTTGGGGAGTGAAACCATTCTACTATGATAGACTTGGAAATGATCCGTGACTATAATGTAAATTATTCACTATAATCATGTGTATTCCAAAATTCCATGTCTCATTCCAATGTTATGCTCTCATGGTTCATATTTTTTGATTTACTTTTGATTTATGTCTTATGAATTTCTAATATTTATTCTATGACTCAAGATTATAATCCTTGATATATAGGGTATGGTTTCCATATTTTATTATCATGTTCTAATACCCATATATTCATGTTATTCTTATATATATATATATATATATCCCTTTTTACCCTTATTGAGCATCTAAGACCACCCTTTCTTATGTTTCCTTTCCCTAAGTTATGAATAAAGGTTTTAAGTAGGGAATGTTTATGTAGAGTACTATAGGATGATATCTATGTGGGAAATATTGAATATCTTTCAAAAAATTATAATATTGTGTACCTAGTTTCCAAAGACACTAAACCATTATGATACTTAAGTGTGTGCATGTGTAATGTGTTGAATATTCATATAAAAAGATGTAATATCCTTGTATGAAAAGCCGACATCACTATATTTGGTATCATAGGAAAAGTTTAGTTAACCTTTTAAAATTGGGATATGAAAACTTTAGTGAGATCTCAAGGGATATTTATAATGATATGTCTAGGTATGTATCTAAGGATAAATCTAAGGATGATTTAAAGTATAGGAAAATGTGTTTGGAATTTTGGTAAAGGATAGATCAGGTGGTTTACAATTAATTAAAACATTATCTGGATACTACAAGTGGATGTGTCTCTGAAATAATGGTATATTGGAGAAATAAATTTGAAAAGGGATCATTGAGATGGACTCAATTGTCATTTGGTACATGAAAACGAGCCATACTCCATGCCTAGTTTGAAAATCCTGGGGAATATGATTTGAAAATACTTAAACTATTTATGAACCATCATTAAAGATTTAAATAGATGATAAATATGAATTACCTAGTATAAACATAAGGTTTCATAGATTAAAATGAACCATTCATGATTTATACATCCTATAAGTGATTTTTTCAGGATTATTTGGTTTTCCACTATGATTAGTGTTTCTCACACTATGATTTTTGGTTTTAGTCAATGGTGGGAACTATAAGGAATTGGGTTAACATTGTCTATGATGGAAAATATGTTAATGAGAAGAAAAATGAGATGATGACTGGGGTGATAGATATTGTGATTATGTATAATATGTTATAACAAAACATGATTAGAAACATGCACCTTAACTAAATCATAAAATCACCAAAGAAGAGAAGGATAAAGTTTTCTTAGAGTTTAGGTAGTGGACACCATAGAGGAAAGATGATTTAATTTCCTATTTGTAGAGAATGTGTAAATAAGAATTCAAGGGAATGCCTTAGAGGGATATAGAGATGTTTTGGGTGTGGAAAAGAAGAACACAAAGAAAATATCTCTAAAGGAAAAATGAAAAGTTTAATTAATTAAATGGATGAGAATAATGGTCTCCCTTAGGTATCATCGAATCTTGAATGATATAAATGTGAATAGTATGGTCATTATGTAAATCTATTTCTTAAGGGGAAAGATCATAAAGAGAATCAGCAAGTTTGTATGCATAATGGTTTTACTATTAATGATGAAAAGGATATGAATAAAATATGAAAGGAAAGAGGTATTAAGGAATAATATAGTGAATCCTCGTTAACAATTTGATAAGGAAGTGGCATGATTGAAGTATTAATGCATTGGAATTCATGGATTATGTTATACAAATCTTGAAATATATAAGGATTGTTCTGTATCTGTTTTCTTCAAGGGTTTTCAAAAATATGTTAAATGTTACTGATGGACTAGAAAATTTATTTAAAGGCAAGGTGATATTTTTATCAAGGGAAGATAACCCTTAATATTTTCCAAATTTTTCAATAATGATGAAGGGATAAGGATATGTTGGACATGAATAAGTAAATTGGACACTACTGATTACCTTGGAACTAATTAATGATTTTTTGACAAAGTGGTTTATGCTATCATTGATGGAGTTTAAAACATTTTAGGATTTAAGGAATATATCCAATAATATGTGTTTTATTTAAGAAATGAGTAATAATCTATATTTTCAATAATGTTTTAAGGTAATTCAGGTTATTACTATGTTTCAAGAAAATACATGATAAAGGTATTCACATATTTTTTATGTGACAATCAAGAGATTATTGATATATAGGGGATTAACGTTGAGGTTATTTTGATATATTTACTGAACTTATTTATAAATTTTAATTTTTTTAATGGTTACACGGTTAACCATTTATAGAATGGTTCATATTGAACTTTTTATAAGTTTTTAGAGATTAACATATTAATCCACCATATATTGATTTATCAATACTGGATAACCAATGTTATCATTTTTTACTAGAGATATAAGGAATAAATTATCATTCTATTATGAATCTTATTTAGTGCTTCATACATTAAAAAAATAATCTCTTAGATTCGAATATGGATTGTAAATTAATAAAGGCACAACCAAAGGATGAAATTGTGCCTATGAAATAAAAAGATGTCAAGTAAGTATATTTTCATATGTTCCCTATCTAGATAGACAAGAAATCACCCAACATTAGGAGAAGTATATTTAAATAAAATTTTGTACTTTTATCCTCATTTTTAATGATATCAAGGACCTTTTTCATTCATATTTGGTTTGTGTATTTGTGCTTGTTAACTTTCACCTGATCATGTTCTCTATCATTATCCATTAGTATTTGGGTGTTAATTTTCTCTTCTATGTCCATATTTTCACTTCCCTAACATGTTATACTATTTTGAAACCTAGTATGTGTTATTCCATATGAATTTAACACACCCCTTTCTCTTTTTCAAGAGGATGTTTTATTAACTCTTTTTACGATGTGGGTTTCTATGAAGGAATTTTGAAATTATAAAACATTGATGATTGAGATGAATTTGGAGGGAAAACTCATTTTAATGGTGGTATAATTTAAAACCCTATGATTTTGTGAAATAATTTTTTAAAATTAATTTTATATTCTCGATGTTTTACATTACAGGTAACACTGAGTTTACCTTGCATTATAGTTAACCTTGAGTTTAAATGAAACATTTCATATTAATAAAATCTTTTTATATGATTGTTATCACCTAGCCATTGGAATGTTGGGTATAAATAGGATTAACTAAATTATGAAAATATATGGTGTAAAAATTTATATAAAATTAATTCTTTGGTGACCAATCAATTACAAATTAAAATTAAAAACTTTTTGAAAATAAGATAAAAATTTATTCGAAAAAATATTTTATGCAAAAAAACATGTTTTACCTAAAATAAATTAAACAAACCAATTTTTGTGAACTATTTTAATTATATTTTTATATTATTTATTCAATAAAATATTTATAATTCATCTTATGTGTTTTCTGTACAATATACAAGAATAAATATATTTTTATGCTTAAAAATTGGATTTTTTTAAAAAGGAGTTTTGTTACCCTTTTTACGTACTTATTTTAAAATTAAAATTTGAATCCTTTATAAAATTTATTTGAAAATATTAATTTCATTTTTTAAATCATCATGTCAAAATTTTATAAGGGTGATTTTTTTTAATTTTATGAAAAGATTAATTTTCATTGATGGATAGTGAAAAATATTGAATTTTAATTGAAAACCGCCTTTTCATTTAAATTAATTATAAGGTTAAATTTTATTTTAAATTAGTTTTAAAATAAAATTGGTACAATTATATATCTATTAATTCAATTTATTTCATTTTCATTATTTTAATATTGAATTTTAATATAAAAACATTATAAATTTTTGAACATTTTCTTTTTGAAAAACCCATTTTCTCATCATGTATGTGAGATTAATTTTAAATTAAAATTTTATAGTTATGTGAATTGAATTTAAAAAAATGGATTCCATATTTATAATCCTCATAATTTATATAATATAATAAGTTCAACTTAATTTTTTTTTCCAAAAATTAATAGTGGAAACTATAAAAATTAATTACTGTGGTTAAGGTAAAAATGAGTTTTCTGGGGGTTAAAATGAAATGATAAGGGTTTAAATAGACTAAAAACTTATATAAAGTCTATTTTATATCTCTATTTATACCCTATAATGTCTAATTATCTATGATACTCCATTTTGGACCCTTGTGGGATGTGAAAAATGTGGGTACACCTTTTTCTTTTAAAATATTATGAGTGTGCCACTCACCACACTTTCAAAAGGATACCCCCTATACTCTCCCATAAACACCTTAAAAAAATTTGGTTTGGAAACTACCTACCCAAATCAATTAAAAACTTACCTCCTATCATATTATAATCCTTATTTTGTGAATAAATCCTACTTTAGAAGAATTTTGGTGCAAACCTAAGAAGGTTACCAAGAAGAGGTAACGTTATTCGTTCATCGTTTTAATTTTATTTATTCCTACACTACATTGAATTATTATTAAAACATGATTATATAATAAGATAAATATATTATATATAATTATTTGTTGTTATTTCAAATTTATAGCCTAAAAATATCTCCACTTTAATCAAAGTGGTTGCAAAATCATCAATCTTGTGTACAACAGACTACTCCCTCACGAACTGATGTCAACCTCTAACAGTTGTGTATGATGATGTATATAAATTATTTAAATTATATTTATAAAATAATTATATATATTTATTCATTAGATCATATATAACTTTTTTTTACTTTCTATTCTATAGGGGATACGATAATGTCACTTGTGTGTATGGAGGACTACCGTCTCATGAAGCGATGTGATTTGTTTTTCCTTAACGCTTTTCATAGAAGATAACAAGAATAAATTTAATGAATATATGTGATCTTAATTAAATAATTATGATATTAATTACACATTTATAATTCTTAAAATATAATATATCATTTTCTTTCTTACATTTTCACTCACTGAAAGATGATAACGTTGTTCATGTATGTTTGGACTACCACCTTCACGAAGTGACGCGACTCTATATTTTCATCACCACACCACATGGGTGATATTTATAAGTATATTTAAAGGAATAATAATTTATTTATGATATTATTTTTATTCTTTGAAGATGAAAAATCACTCACCTCTTTTCCATAATGATCATTGAAAAATAGAGATGTTACTCATGCGTATGTACGACCTATCGTCTCTATGATCATAACATACTTCATTTATCAAAACCATATTTCTTGATTGATCATAAAAGTATTATTGATTTATAAATAATATAAATATTAAATTATTTTTATTCTATATATTATGGAACCATGATCA
This sequence comes from Viscum album, assembly GCA_963277665.1. NCBI lineage: Eukaryota > Viridiplantae > Streptophyta > Magnoliopsida > Santalales > Viscaceae > Viscum > Viscum album. Next base: position 1,445,056,114 of record OY728161.1, read on the forward strand.
AATATAGAGGACAAAAACTAACAAATCAAAACACATAAGAAAAACAAAGCGATTATTACCCGAAACATGATTTTAATAAAGAATTGGTAATAAACAGGTAATAAATGGTCATAAGTAAATAATATATGGTATAATATATATAATTATGGTTCTATAATAGTTTTATAATAAACTTATTTTTATTATCTAGGATGTTTGATCATATGTAAAGGAAGTCAAAACTTAAGGTAAATGTTTTCTTGTCTCTCTTTTATTTTTGGGAGACATATGAAAATTCACCACTCATTTATTTTTTGTGGTGTATATATTATAAATTTTTCATTTTATATAATTAATATACTTATTTTAATGATATTTAATGTTTTATTTTATTTTATTCTTTACTGGCAATTACAATTCAAAATATGACTAAAGTGGTAAGGGATTTTTCGTCTCACTTTTAAATCTATGATATACAAGCCATATTCACCACTTATTTTTTATATGTGGTGTATATAATACACATTAATGTATTTAAAATTTATTATAATGAAAATTATTGGGATTTAAATATCTATTTTAGGATCTCTCTTTCATAGGGTTTATTGTTTAAAAGACACCCAAGCCGTAAGGGATTTTTGTCTCAATTTGCATTCTTTTAGACATATGTCATGTTATGCACCTATATTATTTTATGATGTGTATATACATATCTATTGTAATGTAATATCATGAAGTTTTTTATTCTAATTATATTTTATGTATAATTTAATGTTATTATTTCATAAGTCTTAGGATTTAATGTTACCAAAGTGGTTGAAGTTCTATGATACAATCCCGTCATTTATATAGACTATTTATGATTATGTTTTTGATGATGAAATATTATGATAAAACTATAAATAAAATAATTAATTTTATTATACTCATGTTATTTCTAGAGAACATCTATTTCTATTCATTTTCATCTCTTTAAGTACCTAATATATCAAAAAATGTTTCTAAGAAAAATCAACGTTATTTCTCTCTTCGATCAAAGAATATTTTTATTCCAAAACCATGTTTTCTAAAAATGATTTAAAAAATGTTTTTAAAATTATAATAATGATTTATTAAAGAAATTATCACTGATTTTTTACTTTTTACAAAATATTTTGAAATTAATCTTCATGTCATTTTCCAAACAATTTCCATTTGGATTTTACCGAAAATGTGAAAAAAAATATTTTTAACATGTTTGTTATGAATGGAATTTTATTCCTTAATGTATATTATTTTATTTAAATATTCCTTTATAATTTTTCAAGATTATTTTCAAAGAAGATAATTTTAAAAATGTGTTATGTTTTAATTTTTTTTCAAATTGGAAATGATATTTTCCCCATGAAATGTTTTAAATGATTTTTAATGATTCCTTAATAAGTTTAAAAGTTTATTTTAAAAGAAAATGATATACAATATGTTTTATGAAGTTTTAGTTTTAAAAAGTAATTTTGAATGAGATTTTGTTTTCCTAAAGAAATGTTTTAAATTATTTTAAAGGATCCTTTATAAGTTTTCAAGTTTATTTTCAAAGAAAGAGAATTCCAAAATATTTTATAAAGTTTAGTTTTAGAAATTAACTTTCAAAGAAATGTTATTTTCTTAATGAAATTTTCTATGTTATTTTTATTTAAATTTTTTTCCAAATAAGATGACATCTATTGAGGTTACTTATTCTTTACTAGGGATATGATCCAAGGATACCATTCATATTATTTTTCTAAAAGGATTATGTTTATGATTATGTAATGTTTATGAAACCAATTTCTCTTCCACAGGATATACCATGATAGGAATCTTATGAAAACTTATTATTTTCAAGGGTTATGATATGATTAAATGATGAAATTATTATGAAACCTTTCTCTTTTCCCCATGTTATAATATGATGAAATGTTTTTTAACCCCATTTCATTTTATGGGTTATGATATGATGAATGTTTTATGATCTTGTGACACAAATATGTATAATTTTCATTATATGAAAGGTGGGACCTATATTTCCCTCCAATACATTGGGTGAGAATTTATATCTCATGATATAGATAGGACTGGAATGGTGATTGAACCTGGTTTAGTAAGGTACTTTTTCCACTATAATGGTATTATGAGTGATCTTTGACTACTATGATGGTTTGGGAAGTGAGACCATTCCACTATGATAGCCTTGGAAATAATCCTTTAATACAATGGATATGATTCACTATGCTTATGTGTATTCCACAATTCCATGTATTTTTCCAATGTTATGATCTCATGGCTAATTTTCTTTGATTTGATTATGATTTATGTCTTATTATCTACCAATATTTATGTCATGACTCAAAATTATGATCTTTGATATTCAATGTATGGTATTTTTTAGTTATGATCATGTTACCATACCATTATGTTCATGTTAGGCTGATGTATCTCCTTTGTTTACCCTTAATAAGTATCTAAGATCACCCTTTCTTATGTTTCTTTTCCCTAGGTTATGAATACAGGTTTTTAGTTTTGTATGTTTGTGAAGATTACTAAAGTATAATATATTTATGGGAGACATTTAATACCGTTCACAAAATTATAATATTGTGTACCTATTCTCCAAATATACTAAACTATTAAGATTCTCAGGCATGTGTTTGTGTAATGTAGTAAAAATTTATATAAAAAGATTTAATATCCATGTATGAAAAGTCTGGGTTTCTATAACGACACTTGGAGGAGGACTCTCCAAGAGTTTGAATGCCAGATTTTATATAAGTATGATGTATATATTTCAAATTTAGTCACAAAATACTAGTTGGATGATATTGATATAGCTTTCAGTTTGATCCCTAATCTAAAGGAGAAGTGAGTTTTGTTGGATCTGATGATACTACGTGGTGTGGAGATGCAGCGGCGGTTCTTGTTCCTTTTGGATTGTGAGGAGTCAATACTCTTTTTGGAGAATTTATGAGACCAGTTCCAATCAAATTTTCTTTATTTGACTATGAATGAGGATAGTATCCTGGAGTAGATTACCCATTGATAGGGGAGTTCTAGAATGTGAGAGTTTAAGATCCATTTTAGGACCCTTCTGTGATTTGCTTTAGACCATTTTATAGATGAGGAGACTAGGGAAAGGAAATTATACAAATTTTTTCATGTATAGATCCAATTAAAGGTTATCATATTTATGATGAAGACATATCTAGAGTTTCTGGTGAGAGTAGATATTATTGAGAGAACATTGGATCGAACCATATCTTAATGAGGGGGGAGTCTTAAGGATTCCTCATGAAGTATAGTAGTGGTCTGGGGTTCCGATTTTCCTTGATAAAAGAATTTTTGTTCAACCTAGAGTAGGTCCCATCCCTCATCATCTCATTTATATGGAGGTTATGGATCTCAAAACAATGACAATGAATCTTATACATATTTTCCATTTGAATTGCAGGGTTATCAGTATAGAGAGTGACCAGAATTTTTAAGTAGTTAACAAGTTATAGGTGTTCCACTTTAGGTTCCTCCATTGAGGTTGTTTTATCCAAGGAAACAGTAGAAATGTGTTCTAGTTTAGGTTCAATAGAGAGTATATTGGTCAGAAAGAGTAAAACCCTGAGACACTCCTCATCCTTAGAGATAAAAGCATGGTTGTGTAGGTGGTCATTAGTTGGGTAAGAGAGGTCTTAGAGAAGGTCATGGTCAGCTTCATGCATTAGAGTTGCTATCATCGGGTAAGATAGTCATCATTTGAGGTACCTTTTTTATTGTTTTCTAAATGGGTTCATGTTTTGTTTGATTCAGGATAGATTCACTCCTTTATATCACATATCCTCATCCATGATTTGGGACTTGAGTTAGAGAGGCTTCCAATGCCCTTGGAATTGACTATGTTAGTTGGGGGTCGAGCTTACTTGTATGAAGTATATAGATACTGTGAGCTAGTGTTGGGGTAGCATCACTCATGGGGATATTTCCTATGTTTATGGATATAACCATATGAAATCATCCTTATAATGGATTGGTTGTATTCTGTTTTGGCTATCATAGATTGCTTCAAAAGGTAGGTTGTGTTCTATGATGATGATGGTGATTTAGCGGTTCTCATTGGAGAGCGATACCATTAAAAGGTTAGAAGGTGTGTTATGTTGATTTATTATTTTATAGTTGAGATGATGATAAGTGCTTTGTGAGTTTATCAATCAGTGTATTCTAGGGTTGTAATAGATTACCCTGATGTCTTTCTAAAGAAGATTATAGCGTTACCCCTTTATGGGAGATTAATTTTGGAATCAAAATACAACCAGGTGTGTCTACTATCTATATGTCTCTATATATTATGGGTTCTTCATAGTTATCGGATTTTCGAGTACATATTGACGATATATTGTAGGGAGGGTTTGTTTTTCTAAGTGTTTCACCTTGGGGAGAAATAATTTTTATAAAGATGTTTGATGGTAGTTTGTGGATCTGTATCAATTATCATCCCTTGGACCAAGTGATATTGTAAAATTACTATCCTATTTCATTAATTAATGATTTATTCAAATAGCTTAAGGGAACAATTTGGTTCTCAAAAATAGATTTTCAGTCAAGATATCATTATATGTGTGAAGGATAAGGATATCCTAAATACTTGTTTCCATTGTTATTAGGGTAATTGTGTGTTCATTATGATTCCATTCGGTACGAAAAATGATTTAGCCATGTTCATGGGGTTGATGAACAAAATGTTCATAGAGTTATTGTATAAGTTTATGGTGGGTTTCATATACGAAATCCTTTTGTAATTGACATCATAGGAGGATTATGTAGTGCATCTGCATGCTATTTAGGGAGTTCTTCATCGTGAGAAACTATTCATGAAGTTGTTGATGTGTGATTTTTGGGATCATGAAATATGTTTATTATAGAATGTCATGTCCCATCAAGGAGTAGCTACAAATACTTTAAAGATATAGGTGGTTTTATATTTGGAAGCCCCCAAAATCATGGAAGAGGTGAATAATTTCCCTTGAAATACATGCTATTACAGGAGGTTTGTAGCCAATTTCTATCGGGTTATAACTCCAATTATAGCCTTGACTGGAAATGATCAGATGTTATTATGGATATTTCAGTGCTAGAAAACTTTTGAGTACTTAAAGGATAAGTTATTCAATGATCTAGTCCTTTTTTTTCCAGAAAAAAAAGTTTGGTTTGAATTTTTCTGTGACACTTTACATCTTGGGTTGGGCTATGTTCTGATGCAGTAGAGATTAGTTTTTTATTATGGGTCTTGATAGTTATATCCCCATGAATATAACTATGAAGAACATGATATTGATTTGGAATATGTCATGTTTACCTTGAATATTTTGTAAATTTAACTCAATAATGAGTGTTTTTTTTTGTTTTTATCAATCACAAGAGCTTGACGTATGTATTGTACCAGCATTACTTGAAATTTCATTATAAATAGTGCATAAATTCTTACAAGATTACGAATTTAAGATTTCATATTTTCTAGGAAAGGGAAATGTTGTGGTTGATGTGCTGAGAAGAAAGTCACATAGTAATTCTGTGTCTGAATATGGGGATTCCTAGTGAGTGATGGAAGAACTCTCAATGATGCATCTTGATATGAGGGAGGTTTAAGGAAAAAGTTTTATTTTATAGATTATGGTTCAATCATTTTTGGTGCTGCAGGTGGAGGTGTCCCAACTAAGGGATTCTGAAGTTGAGGTTTGAGGGGACCAAGTTGTTTTTGGAGATTCCCATGATGGTGGGTCTAAGGATAGACATAACTGAGTATTGTTCCAAGGAAGTATTTTAATCCTTTCGGTTCCACGTGAGATGGTTCTATGGGAGTTCCATAGCTTGCCTTTGGTGTTACATCCTGATGTGAAAAAGATGTACCAAGTTTTCAGAGGCCAGTTTGGTTTCCTGGGGTGAAGCATGTCGTTTTAGTGTTTGTGTCTCGATATTTGGCATTCCAAAAGGTGAAATCCAAGAACCAGGTTCCATATGGTTTTATCTATCCATTATATGTTACCCAATAAAAGTGGTAGGACATCTTGATGGATTTCATTACTTATTAACTTGAGATCATGGAGGCTATTGTGCTATATGAGTGATACTAGATCATTTGATGAAATCACCCCACTTTATAGTGATCAGGGAGTTGAGATCAATGGAGGTTTTATCAAGGTAATATCTTTAGGAGGTGGTGATGCTCCACATAGTCTTGAGGATGATCATATTTGATCAAGATTATCATTCTCCTCTAGGGTTTGGAGAGGTCTCCAATATGATTTTGAATCTCAGTTATGTCTTAGAACTACTTTTCATCCATATAAGGATGGTAAGATAGAGTGGACCATCCAGACTCTTGAAGACATATTTTTCTCCTATATCCTGTATTTTAGAGGTTCATGGATGAGGCACATACCTTTGTTCAAGTTTTATTAAAATAACATTTTCCACTCCACCATTGGTATGGTTCCAATTGAATCTTTGTATGACCAAACTTTCTGTTCTCTATTGTGTTGGATTGGGGTTGGAGATTCACTAATTATTTCGATAGAAATAGTATAGAATATGACAGATATGGTTCAGGTAATTTTCAAAAGGATGAAGGTATAGTAGGATCATCATAAATCCTATGTCAATCATAGGAGGAGACCTATAGAGTTCGACGTTGGAGATCACATGTTCCAAAAGATGGCTTCTCATCATGGGATGTGAAGGTTTGGTCTTAGGAGTAATCCCTCTCCCTAATGTTTAGTGAATTTTGAGGTGTTTTCCTATATTGGAGTTACAACATATCAAAAAGCACTTCCCCCACAGATGAGTTAGATACATGATTTTTTTTCATGTGTTGTAGCTTCATCATTATCTTCACAACAATTATCATTTCATTGATTGTGGTGATATCTATTTTGATAATGATGAGACCATTGAGGAGAAATCTATAGAGATCTAGGACTAATGGGAGAATGTGTTTCCCAGACATGCTATTAACTTGGTTCATGTATTATGGTATCATTGTGGAATGGAGGATAGTACCTGGGAACATGAGTCGTAGATGCACACTCAATACCTCTAGATGTTTGATTCTCAACTCTTCTCTTATAACAATGTTCATTTTATGTATGTTGATATTTTTGGTTTATAAGATGGTTCCCTCTTATTACTTATTGGTAACCATGATCTCACTTAATAGGTATCTCCCTTGGGGGGGGGGAGGGTGGTTAGGAGTGGGTTATTTCTATTTCATGGTTTTGAGATATTCTTTTAATGAGGTGGTTGAGATATTATAATAGAGATACACTTGAGAGGTATCTCGCGGGGTGATTTTTTAGATAGACCCCTTTCATTTTATCTCTAGGTTTGGTTTTTATTCTCAAGGATGAGAATCATTTGAGAGGTATATGATGTAATGACCCGTGCCTTCCTGGACCGTTACTCTACCAGTTTTGATGATTGGAGGTTGTTAGAAGTATTTTACTCTAGTTTTTCTAATTTTACTTCATGTCATCACCTATTTATTCATATGATTTCTTGAATAGACTATATGGAAGGATCAATTATATGAATTGGATAAATGGTAGGATCAATTATTGAAATCATTTATGTGGTCAAATCAACTATGTGAATTGGCTACTTGGCTAATGAACTATGTGAATTAGATACATGGATGGACCAACTAAATGAATTGGATATGTAGATGGATTGACTACATGGATCATCTAAGTGGAATGATCAATTATGTGAACCAACTACATGGAAGGATCAGTTATGTAAATTTCCTATGTGGCTGGATCAGCTATGTGAATTGACTATATGGTTGATCGACTCTGTGAATCAGCTATGTGGCTAGATATTCTATGTGAATTAGCTATGTGGATGAAAAATCTAAATGAATCAGATATGTGGATAGATTTACTATTTAAATTGGTTATGTGGATATGTTAACCACATGGATGAGTATACTATGTGAAAATGTTTACATGGAGCTTTTGAATACATGGGGATTTCAGTTATGGGGAATCAGTCATGTGGAGTTTTCTGCTGGTTATGTAAAAACATCCATGTGGGTCTTTCAATGGTATGAATCATGGTAATTCATAGATAATTAATTAAATATAATTATATCCTTGATTTTTGGTGATGATTGAGGTTGTAAATATGTCCTCTCATGTGTATTTTAATGAGATCCACAATAGTTGGTTAATTAAATATTTTGTGATCTAAAATTCTGATCATCCCATATATTTTGACTAAAAATGAAGAACCTTATTTCATTCCATCCTAATATCTTTCCCTCAATATTGTGGATCCCAAATCCCTTTGCTTGAAGTTTTAAAACCCTTTTTTTTCAAACTTCTTTCAGCAGTGATTCCATCTTGTGCCTACCCCTATTTTTTGTGCAGCGAATCACATGAAGCCTCTACATTCTTTAATTTTGGAAAACCTTCAATGGGGATTGATTATCAGCATCCCATTTTCAATATAAGTTGATATGAGGTATTTTATACCTTGTATATTAGGGTTCTTTGATCTGTATCCCCCTCATCTTCATACTATGTGATTTCGGGTTATCTATGTCGTTCTAATTGAGTTTTATTGGTTGTTTGTAAATGTGGTTGTGATGTGGTTTCCTTATAGGGATGTAGCTCTCACTGGAGGGGTGATCAAGATCTATGACATTGGTTCATTCTCATTTAAATAATTTTTATTCCTTTGAGGTAGGGGATTCACTACTTATTCTATTTATTTATGTGCAATATTAATGTTGGCGTGGTTTATCCCTTTGGATGGAAATGAAATTAAGTTAATAATTATTGAACCAAATATATAAATAATTGGATTACGATTACAGATCAATGTTTTTTTTATACCATGATAAAGTTTTTCCTCTTTATTTTATAAATAGTGTGATATTTATGGAATTCTTGTTATCATGTCTTGTTATGCTATGTATTATCATGTTTTTCTTGTCAGAAAATGGTAAAGAATGTAGAGATAAAATTAATTGATTAATTGGTCTAAGAATAATTAAATAAGAGGCATGTTAAATGTAACTAGTGATTCATAAAATTTTATGATAATTAAATTGATGGAATGCACATGTTTAATTTAATGCGATCTTCCATGTGTTAATTAAATTCATAAGGAACATGAAGCATGCTAATTCTAGTTGATTAAAAAAAGTATTGTTAAATTAAAACAATAATTATCTATGTTTTTTTAAACCAGAATTAATTCTAAGAGAATGTTATCTTTTGATATATTATTATAGCTTGAAGCCTAAGGTTTCACAAATTTCAAACCTATGAATAATGAATCAGTTAATTAAAGATGAAATAAGAATTGGTTGTGTGATAATAATAATTGTTAGGGCCTAAGTTTTCTGTCTTCTTGAGAAGGCAGAGTTCCTTGAGTTTGGAGTCATAAGAGATAGTTTATCTGTGAAGGCTAGATACCTTGTTTTAGGGACTAGATTTCCCTGTTAGTTATTCTTGTTTTTTATGCTACTTTTATGATTCGCTCTAGATGCGATCTTCACTTTTCAATGTGTTATGAGCCTAATAAGGATGATCCTTGGATAAATTATGTGATATGAGGTATAGAGGTTCCAATGATATAGAATCAGTTAACTATTTTGATGGTTAGATGCATTGGGATATGCATGTGAGTGTTTGGGATGACACTAGAAATGATAGAATAGGTTGAATCTCATCTTACCCATTGATGTGATAAAGTTGGATTCTTCCTTAAAATGAATATGTTAATGGATGATGGCTAGGATTATTATTTTATTTACATTCCTTTTCCCACTTTTTGAGAAATCTGGATGTGATTGGTTGCTTTTTTCTAATTGGTGATAGCTTAGGATGGTTTTCCTAGAGTACATGGATTATAGATATTTATAATATTTAATAAATGATTTAACCCATGGGGTTGGTGTTGATGGAGTGAAAATGTTTAAAGGATATTGATCTAGAGAAACTTTGAACTTAGTTTTGAATATTACTAGGGGGCATGAACTTTACACCAATGACTAATATAATGTAATTTGGAATAATGTTTTTGGTTAATTAATTAATAATGAATTAATTAAAAAAATGTAAATGATAAAAAGAAAATGATTAATTAATACATCTCTTTAAATGATTGTGTTCTTATAGGATATCTAGTCTCTAGTAGTGGAAACCAAGTGACAAAGAGACGATAACTACATTTGAGATTAGTACTAGGTTATTCCCATAGTTTCATTATGAGATATGTTCTATCTTGTATATCCTATGATTTCATATGCTACCCCACCAATTTAGGCTAGGGAAACTAACACCTAGTGGACTCTAAAAGGATGTTTTCCCAAACATCCTGGTGGGAGGATGGATGGCTGACTACCCCATATGCCCCACTCCCTTCTCTTGGTAGTTACTTGTGATGGTATGCATTGTGGTTAGTTTCCCTATATATGTTTATAGAGGGATATGATGGATTGTGGTTGTTTCACATACATGTATCTCCAGATATATTAAAAATGTATTATTATAAGCATGATATGTATAGTCTGAGATGGCTTGAGGTACTTGGTGTATGGGATGTGATGGATTGAGATATAATACCTGATATATGATACACATTATATGGGAAGTGGTGGCTTCTAAAACCTAATCGGTTACTATATATGAATATGTGGATGTGGATGGGATTATGTGATGATGTGATACATGAGGTGAATGTTGTGATGCTTTGCACAAGTGTCTTAAAGATGGATTATATTGGAGAGAGATGGCTCAGGATGTGCGACATTAGGGAAGAGAGGAAATCCAATGGGGAAGCAGGGGAGGGGTACCCTTGATGTTTAATTTCTATATTATATGCTCCCTAGTTTGTGATACTTAGTGAGAGTTATCCATGGTGAGTCTTGGAACTTGGTATACCTGTTTAGGTAACAAGTTAGTTTCACTTTTTTTCACCATCCTTTAGCATGATTTCTTTATCATTTGTATGAGAGGCTTCAGGGAGGATCCTACTGAGTATAATATTATGCTCACCTTATATATATATAATTTTTTTTTATTGTTAGTAGGACCAGGTTGGAGATCGAGTTGGATATTTCTAGTTCATGGTTTAGTAGAAGCCATTTGGGATTCATGGTTACTGTCGTCTTTACCTTTTTGGTACTTGTAGTTTCCCTTTTAGTTTTTTTTACTGTATGAAATTACATATATGTAGTTGTGATTTATTTCAAATATATGTATGAGTAAGTTTTTATGAGTGTATCTATCTTATCTCACTATTCATAGTGTTCTCTTAGAGGGGAATTCTTCTTATATGTATGATTATAATACCCTCGGTGCTAGTCACCAACTAAAGGCTTACTGGAAGTGGGACTCATGTGGTCACAATCTATCTTTTCTCATTTCCAGCGTAGGATGGGTACTCTTTGGTAGGAGGGGGATAAGATTGGATATCCAGAATTAAATCTCAAATAGCTTAAACACATCTCAATACTTCTCACTTAGTAGCCTCAGTCTCCCTATGAAATAAACAAAAGAGGTGGTCTATGAATATGAAATTTAATCACATAAAAATAAAAAATACCTAAGGGATAACACCACATTAACTTACTTCCCACCTCCTTGACTACCCTTAAAAAAACCCCAATATATAATCACGATATGAATCACATCATAAACATACATCATCTTAATTAACACAACAACAACAAAAACAACCACAACAAAAGGGGGCTCAATAAGGGCCCCAAAACAACCAACACATCATAAAGTGACAAAAGGGATATAACATATAGTATATACATTTGGAAATAGATTTTTCAATCAATTTTTAATCCAACATTATTCTAAAGGAAACAATGAGTATCAATAAACTCAAATAAAAAACCAGAAAAGATCTCTATTTCATTTTATAAAACAACACCACCCCTTTTGGAAACAAACAAATCCATTAAGTCAAAATGGGAACCCACTTTATAAATTAAATTTGTCTTAAAATCCAAAGAACAAGTTATTTTATTAAGTAAATCCATTATATTAATTTTATCAAACATGCAGAATGCATGAAAATCCCATTTACACTAAATCACCCTTAAAATTATGAAATCCCACTCATTTTCCATATGAATACTCAATAAAGATATGGTAAAAATTTAAAAAATCAAACCAATATAACCCATAATATAATTATCTAGAATAAAAATGAATTTATATAACCAATAATTAATGTAACTATTAAATAAAATACAATGAATCAGAAAAATATACCTCATGGTGGGAAATCATTTATCCTTTAATGAAATACACTAGAATGGAACTCCTAGGATATATCAAAACAATTACATACAAAAATACCTAATTCCCAAAAACCATAAACAAAATAATCATCAAAGAATGGAAACTGGGGTTAAAGGAACTTGTAGAATAACTGAGAAATCAAGAGAGGAAGAGAGAAATCAAGAGATAAAGATAGGAGATGCCTATAACTCTTGATTTGGACAAAAAACCACCCAAGAATCACTCCAAATCCACTTAGAGAGGCTTAAGGAAGGGGGGAGAACACCTTGATAGGTGTTTGGGTCAATGGTTTTAAATAGGGGAGGCTTGTGGTAGATTAAATAATTAAAAAGTATGGGAAAAGACCAAAATTCCCCAAACTGGGCAGGCCATAAAGTTGTCTCGCATAGTTTTTCCAAACTGTGCATAGACTGTGCATCAGCCAATATCTATGATCCTATAGGACACATAGTTGTCTTGTATAGTTTTTTTAATTGTGCATATAAAATTTTCTCCCCTTTTTCTAGAACTTCAATTTCCACATAGTTTCTATTGTATGGTTTCCAAACCACACTCTTTAACCATGCACCCATACAAAACTCTATAAAACTCAAAAAAATATAACATGAAACACCTAAAATCCAAGGGAAAAATTAACTAAAGAAAACTACTAATAAATTGAAACCTTGGGTTGTCACAGTCCTCTTTTTCATGTCCTAATTCATCAAATTATTTTAAAAATATCCTTAACTATACCTCAATAATTTATTGAGTTTATTTTTACTACATCTTCTTCAAAAAAATTTAAATAAAATTTTAAAGTTTTCTATAAGGTTATTTTCATCAAACTATAAAAATAATATCATTTTAAATTTTACTATATGAACACCTCATTTATCTATATTTTTAACTTTTTATGATACTTACTTTATAATATTTAATGATTTTCTAAATGAAAATCTCATTCTCCTTTATTTATAAAATATTTATATCTAATATATTTTCAAAAATATTATAGATGTTTCTTATCTCCAAAGATATTTTTCTTAATGATCTTAAAAATGGTTTTCATTTAAATCCACATTATTTGACATAAATTATTCTTGATCAATGATATTCTTATAATGAAACTATACACTTTATTTCTCTATATAACCCATGTAATGTCATTAACTTTTGGAGGAATGTTCCATCACTGCCTTTGTCTTGTATAATCATCCACTATGTTTGATCCTAAATTTTCACCCAGTACCTTCCCTTTGTGAATACAATATTCTTTTATTAATTTTATTGAATGTTTTTCACCTAAATTCTTTACATGAACTGATTTGGGGAAATTATTAACTTGACTTTATACCCTTTATCTATAAGGTGTAAGTATTGTATGTTCTATTATCTTGATTGAATGTTATTTACCAAGAAAGTTACTTGATTCCATTGGATTCCCGTTTATTTTTTATAGTTTTATTATGTTAGGATTATTTAAAAAATTATTAATGATTTCCTTATGTGAATCCATATGAAACCCATTTTATTTCCATGGGTTCTTTATGCTATAAAAGAGAATGATTCCAATTTGGAAAGTTTTACAAAACCCATTTTACTTCTATGGGTTATTTATTATGTGATAAGATATTTAATTTAAGCGGCACTAATAAGTATCGATAATGATAGATAGGGTCCTATATCATCCAAAAATGCATTGGTTTAAAGTCTATATCTCATGACATAAGTATTAAAGAGTACATTTTAGATGATCATAATCCTGGGAACTGATGGTCTGGATCATGAATGTATTATTTTATAATACAAATGTTTATTCCAAATTTGAAATATGTTTCATTGTTTTATGATTACTCATAGAGTTTTATTAAGCTATCATGGGTCAAGTTTATTGACTCATATTTTTTCACTCTTTTGATTCATGTATTATGTAATTCAAAGTCACATGACATGATTTAAGAAATATTCTTTGTTGGGAATGAATTTTATTATGTATCTTGATTATAACCATATTCTCATCTTATGTTAAAATTGGTTGTAAAATAAGTTACATATGTAGCTCATCCTCAAAGACACTAAACCTTAAATTATTAGGATTGAATGATTATTTTTCAAATGTAATGTTTACCTTATGAAAATTTTGTAAAATAAAGTCATATCTGGGATGGTGCATTATAGTTGGAATCAGAGTAGAGTTTAGTTATTTTTTAGTAATTTTTAGTTATTTTGATTATTAGAATGAGATACCATTAGTGAAAACCCTAGAGATAAATCTATGTATAGGATATTATCCTGAAATATTGGTAAAGTTTTGAGTAGGTGGTATTCTATTAAAAACGTCCCTATCTATATACTGGAAAGTGAATGCAGATGTGGCACATATGAACCTAGGATAAATCACCCCAAAAAGTATTGGTTGAGCATCGACTCGATCATCACCCAAATTCATGATGAGTAGGACTAAGACTGCACAACTAATTAGACACCCCTAGGGGATACACTTTGGTTGATCACATTATCATTATAAACCAATATAAATTATTGATTTCCTAGTTACTTCGAGGGATTTTGTTTATAAGTATATGATAAACCAACATAAATTAACCTAGTTTAAACTAATGTTAATATTTTTTGAACTATAGGAAATATATGCTAACATGATAATATAAAAGATAAAGGAATTTTATGTTTGAAATTTATTTTTTGATTATGATAATTCACCCATATTTTCAAATTTTTATCACTCATGTAAACTCTTTTGAATTTATTAATGTCTAGAACTAGAATGAACTATGGGTGCAAGAGAGAATGTAGAGATTACCTCAACGAACAACCCATCTGAATGGGAGTTGGAATTATAACCCTTATGATTATGCTAAAATAGTTATCATGAAGTATGATTAACAATGTTAATATAGTTTGATTCCTAAATAAACTAAATAAAATATGGATGGAGTCTTATAAAATATCAATTGATGAAGATGATAATGGAAATTTTTCAATTATCTACATGTAAAAAATGTATAAAGAAGCACCAAGTGTATTTCCTCAATGGTATTGGAAGATAATTTACTAGTGGAAGAGGGGGTCATAGAACATAAAACTTTCATAATAAAATGAAGATTTTGGTTAACATGATTGAAAGTAATAGAGTTCATCCTATGGTACCATTAATAATGTAATGTCTTATGTGTGGGAAAATTCTCAATTATTAAAGTAAATTCCCTAATATAATGACTAACCAATATAATAAGCATCACCATCCCCCAAGACCAAAGAAAATGGAATGACTATATAGTAACTAATTCCAAATTGGATCTTGATATTTAAGGTACACGTACCCTCCAATATGAAGTTATAGATGTCTTATTGGAATTTTATTCTTGGAACTTTAGTACATCTAATAATATTTCTAAGATCACTAAATCACCACCCCAATGATTTGAACATCGGATAAATATTTTTATTGGTATAATTATTGTATTAAAAGTTGAATCTTATAAGAATTTGAATTGTACAAATCTTATTATCCTTCCTTTAAATAAATTTAATATGATTTTAGTAATGTATTGTTTCCCTCCACTTGGATGAAAAATTATTTGGAGTAAGGAAAAAAAATTTGATATTAACCTATGATACTCTATGGAAGGATAATAATAGTCACACACTAAAAAACATAATATAGGTCTTGATACCAAATAATGGTAGAATCTTATCTAAAATGATTGGAGAAAAACTCAATATTATGGATAATCCTATTATAAGGAAATAGATATGTTTCCCAAGTTTTAAGGTTGATATCTCTCTAGAAATTATATCTTGAGACATTTATATAATTTAGGTTCCCATAGTTTTTTATGTTGGTATTTGATAATTAAAATTAATATGATTCAATTTATTTGGGGGGTGGGATATAATGAACCAGTTTTAGGAGCTATTATTATTATTAGTATTTATGTCTACAATTTTAGAGAGATTTTCTTTATTCTTACAAAAGAATTGAAACATGATTATAAAATGTGACCTACAAGATATGAACCAAATTGAAGACACTTCATTCATTCATACAAGGGACAATATAACAAAATCACTTGAAATTAAAGTATTTCGCAGATTAAATTATTACTCACCATGGATGAAATACATATATTAAAAGTGCATAAATCAATTGGGGATAATGGATAGAAAAGAATAAAATCTTCATAACTAAGAAATATCCTAGATCATATTTAACCTTAAGGATCACCAATAGCTAAACCAAACCTATAATGAGGAACTTCACCACGAAAGAATAAAACATTATCAAAAATCAATAATATGAAATAAGAATCGTGCCTTGTGAAGTGCGAGTGGAATGAAGAAATGATTTAGTAATTATATGTAAAATAATGAAATTTAGTCATTATAAATATGGTTGTTTTAAATATGGTCATTGTTCATATATCGAATAGGTACACTGATGTTGTGTATTTTTAATTAGTAAATTTAAAATAATATAACTCACAATTGAATAAAAATATGATATTAAAATATGATATATATATATATATATTTATGAGTTATGTATAAATATTAAGATTAATATTATTAAAATATGATATAACTTATATATAAAATTAAAATAAATATTTTAATGTAAATGGAGTAGTAAAAATAAATTTTACAATGTAAATAATTTATTTTAATTGTATTTATTAAAGCGTATTTAGTATAAAATTAATGTTTCTTTTTTTTTTCTTCAGAAAATAATTTTGTTGAGTATCATTTATTTTCTCCTAATAGATTAAATTGAACAATTTTGAAACATTATTATATATGAACTAACATATTAACACCTTTTAAATTATAAATTTATCTTGGATTATATTAAGAATAATAAATGTTTTAAAAAGACATTATTCAATAAAAGAAATTTTTCTTTATATTTCGTTTATTAATTTAAATAATAAATTTAAAAATTTTAGAATCTAAATTAGTTAAAAATAAACTCATTTTTTGATTTATAATGTAAAACTTATCTTATAATGAATTTTTGGGATTTTTTGAAGAATATTGGTTTTTAAGTGAACAATGAAAATTACTGTTTTTACAAATTACATGACTTTCTTGACATTATTAGTATATAAGTTTGAATTAAAAATTTATAAAACCATTATATATGACCAAATATGTATTTTATAAGTTATTTTAATATTTAAAAATGTAATTTTTGAATTTTAAACCCATATTTGTCATTTTAAAATTCAAGTTATATTTTTTAAAAAATTGTTTTCAATATATTATAAGTTTAATATTTTAAAA
This sequence comes from Viscum album, assembly GCA_963277665.1. NCBI lineage: Eukaryota > Viridiplantae > Streptophyta > Magnoliopsida > Santalales > Viscaceae > Viscum > Viscum album. The sequence goes on from OY728161.1 coordinate 1,445,073,699, forward strand.
TTAATTTTTTTGAATTTTAAAAAAATAGAATAAAAAAACTGTTATAAAATTTAGAATAATTATTTGAAAATTATATAATATGGAACACCTTATTTTTGGGCATAGAGGATAAATTACCTTAGTAAAAACTAATTTCCGTGGTGAAAATCAAAAGGGTAAAAATGACTAACCTAAGAGGTAAAAAAACATGTTTAATTTAGTTTTTGAGGTGTAAATCAACCTTTTATATTATTATATATATTATTTCTCAAATTTTGATCCATTTTCTTGATATTTATATTTAGTTTTCATTATTTAAATGTTTTTTCTATTTACAAAATTACCACTCCTTTTCACTTATAAAAGGGGATCTCCTATCCTCATAAAACCTCTCACCAAAACCCCCTTATCTCAGCCCAAATGATACCCAAAACTATCAAAAACACTCGTAGAAACCTTATTAATCTTCTTATATCATCAAAATACTATCCTTAAAATGTTTAATCCCCTTTTAAAAGGAGATAACCCAAGTAGTGAGGTACTGATTTATATCTGCTTCTTCCTCTTTTATTTTTTCTTATGCACATTTGTTATTTATAAAATTTATTTTCACCATATTAAAATGATAAAATAATTATACCTATTATGGTTATATTTTTTATAATTTTGGTACAAGCATTAACCACCCATCTCTTTTTATTTTAAGAAAATAGAAAATGACATTTGTGTGTGTGTGTATAGACTACCACCTCTATAAAATGACATGTTTTGTATTAATTATCCAACATACATGGATGTAACTAATATTTAATATAATTTATAAGTATTATATTTATAACATGTTTTATTTTATAAAATAATATAACATATTGTACATTTCTATCATTCTATGGAAAATGAAATCGCCAACCATGCATACATGTGGAACATCACCTCCATATGATGCTTGATTTTCATTTTTATTTTCAAAACTGACTTTCATGGATGGTCATGAGAATTATTTTAATGGGTAAATATTATATTTATTATATCATAAGTTTTATTGTATGAAAAATTATAGAACATTGTTTTCCGATTCTTTCGATCTGGTGTCACACACTGTATTGGCTGGTGCGCTTTTTGTCCTCAATTTCCTCTCCTGAAGTGGTTTTATTCCATGGACTAGTAACTTATCCTCTATAGTGGTTGGTTGTTTTCTTCACATTATCTCTTTCCAAATTTGGGTGATTTATACCACTACGATTGGTGATGTCAGCACCTTGATCAAAATGGTATGGAGGGATTTGGGATCCTCCTTCCATGGATCCATACTTAGAGCTCATCACCTAGTCTAAGTCTTCCTTATAGATTTATTTTAATGTTTATAAATCTCTTTCCTAGTACTGTCTTGAGATGGAAACCAGTTAATTAAATTTATTCTTCCTTGATAGAGTAACTCCATTGAATCAGAGCTGATAGCGATGTTGGGAGCATTAAAGAATTTGTGGTTATTGTGTGTGTGGGGAACCTATAAAGACTTACTATTTTAAAGTTGAAGGAATATATTGTATGAGAAATATAAGTCATAAAAACCAAGGAATTTCATGTCTATGTTGGGGTAATTTGGGATAGGGGTATGAGACTTCCAAGTCTTTTTTTACCTTGGGCATCTCATGTTCATTGCATGAGGTAGGGATTATAGATCATTCAGTGGGGTCACAGTTTTAGGGTCTTGTTGGGACATATTTTTCATTAATTAAATTTTTTGCAGGGATATGTTGGTCATAGATTTAACATATTTTAGGGATACATTGTTCAAAATTTTAACATCTTGTGGTGACAGGTTTTTCATAAGTTTAAAATATTGTGAGGACAAGTTGGTCATATACTTAATTCCTTGTGGGGACTTATTGGTCATAGATTTTACATATTGTGGGGACAATTTGGTCAAATATTTAATGTCTTATAGGGATTATTTGTCCAAAAGTTTAACAACTTTTTGGGATAAGTTGGTCACTGGTTTAATGTCTTTTGGGGATAGGTTGGCGAGGGTGAGTGTGTCCCTTGGGGAAATAAACACACTTTAGAGTTTCCGCCTTCCAAGCGGGATGACATGAAAATTTGATAGTGGTATTGGGGGGTCGATATTAGACCTCTAGGATATATCCCAAGTAAGTAGGGTTTGGGACTTTGGGAGGTATATAATGTATCCTATTAAGATAAAGGTATCAAAACCCATGTAGTTTGATTTCATTGTTTAAGTTCACATGACAGATAAAATCCATTCAATTTATCATCATGAAGTTAGTATGCTTTCATTATAGAATGAGAGACACTAAGGTATAGTGTGGGGATTATGCAAGTGGGATTCCCATTATTGGTGAATCATATTATGAGGGTGTCAGAGGAAACATCACATGATGATCATACATGGGGCATTCAGTGTTCACTGCATATGGTAGGGGTGAGGTTTCATCCCATGTCAGTCATACATAGGTCATCCTCTATTCAATGCACATGGTAAGGCTATAGTTTAATGTCATGTATTGATGTTTTTTCCATATAGTTTGATGTCATATGACTAGAAATTTAGGCCATGAAGATTTATGTCATATAGATATGATGTTAGAGGGGAAAAAACCCAAGGAGAGCATTTCTATGTAGGATAGGAGGATAAGGTTCCAGCTCTCATAATATGGATGGTCGGGTAGTTTCCCATGACGATTCCACCATCGAGGATTACACATATATTGTACAGGATCCTATGGGTGGAATATGGCATAAATATTATTGTAGTGAAGTGGAAAATAGGGATCCAAAAATTAGGGTACCTATGAATAGGAGAAAGAAGAAATACAATTGTCCAGGAAATGATTAAAGAAAAGAGGTTGGACATGAGTGATGATGATATTGGTTGATAAGAATATCAATGAACATATGAACTGAGTTTGTATGGGTATAGGGCCACTGAGCACTCAACTATCTTGAAGGTGGATTTTCTAAAAGAAGGTATCAAATAAGGACTCTCAAGGTGGGTTTCACTAAGTTAGTATATTTCACAAAGTTTATGGGATTTTATAAGGTAAGAGCTTCACTAGACAAGGTGTCCCTAACTCAGGGTAAAGTCTTGGATCCCATGGGGCATGTTTCATGAAAGATAATTATCTAGTGAAATAATAATAATTTTTAGTGTTTTTATTATATCATTAAGGGAATAGACCTACAAAAAATTTAGTTTGACAATGGTATTTGAGTTTCAAGAACTCATGTGAGATTGTTCACAAAATATGGCTACATATAAGGATACATCTCTTATTTTTCTCACAAACTTTGACATTTTTTAAATTCAAAGCCTCTAGTGGAATAAGTCCAAAGGTTATTCCCCACTTAAATTTTAGATGGAGGGAGGTATTTATAGGTTCCACAAATGTGGGAAGGTTCATTTTTTTTAATGTTTCAATCTAGGAGGAAAGTTTCACCAAAGTAAGAATTTGGGAAGAGACCTTTGTGCATAGACATATATTTCTTAAAGGTTACCTTCATTTGACACGAGTTATCCTTCACAATAGGAGGAGGATTTCTGAGGAGAATTTTTTATTTGTGAAGATTTTTAATTTCATGATTCCATCATCTTTGGTGGATTTTGGGCCCATTTTATCTCAAATTTTTTGAGGCACGTTTGTCCGTTCCTCAATATATACCGTAATGAATATGAATGAGAGAAGATTTGGGAGAGTAGGATCATATTAAAAGGTAAAATCACTAAAAACTAGTAATATAGACCTACTATCTCATGAAAATCAACACTATATTAGGCCTATAAATAGTTAGAGGGGTCCTAGAGGGGACCACAAGAATTTCAAAAAATATTCCCCATACATCAATTTTAATGAAACTCAGGAACTTCATGAGAATTCTATGATTTAAATCCTCAGTACTCGAAAAACCATTCCACTTCCATAAATAGTGTTTTTGTGAATAGTGTTTTCATGAGTAGAGAAATTTTGTGAACCAAACATTTGTGAAACCAAATTTTTTTCAATAAGACCATGAAAAGTTTCAAAGTACCAAAGATGGCCTCTAGAGGTGTGGAATCCACTTCTACTTGATGAATGGAGATGAAAGAGAACATAATGGCTAGAGAGATATTCCATACTATGTCAGATTATAAAAACCTCACCAAATTACTGATCGAGGATATATGGGAATATCTATTGAGTTGAAGGATTTTGTTATATAGATTTGGACTTGGGGATGATGTATTCATCTCTAATGCTAACGGATACACACCTGTATAATGGTTCATAATTTACCTAGGCTATACATATAGAACAAGGCACTGACTGGTTACTATGTGAAGGACCAAAAATTGATCACAATGCATTACCTGTGGAACCTTTTGCTAGCCATCAACAAGGATATGTTTGTTGAATAAAATTTTCCCCTCAATAAGAAATTATTTTCAAGGTGGGTATGTCAGTCCTGTAATGATTTTGAGATAGCATTATAGAGGGTGAGGATATACAAAGAAACACAGTATTCGTAGTTCTATATCTACAGCCACCCTGATATCATGCATGAATTGCTAAGAAGGTGGATACAGGGGACCAATAACTTTCACCTACACAATGGGGAGGTTGGTATTAGCCTTTATAACCTCCATTATATTGTTTCAATCCCTATCAAGTTGGTAATGTACAATGAGTTCATCCCTATAGAGGACATATTGGAGGACCAAGAAACAATTATGATGGTAGAAAATGATCTATTTCACCTAGTACAAGGAGAGAAGGAGTTTAAGACATGGACGAAGGATATCCCATTAAAGTAGCGGTTTGTATATTTATTTAATGAACCTATGGAACAATTTTGTGGGATCCCCCTCTAGTTCTTGAAAATGTCATAGTGAGAGAAAGAGAACTTGTACTAGAAGATTCTAGAGGCGATCCAATGAAATTTATGGGGGTATAGTGTGTAGCATATCATCGATGTGGTAAAGTTTATAGGATTTATTTTGATGCTCATTAGTGAGTGGATTCTCCTATTACATGACATGCACATGGGGGTATGGTCCAACACATTGATCATGACAACGATGATGGAAACAAGGTAACACATCAATCTGGTGGTTGTAGGGTTGGATAAATTATTTAAGGTGCTATTGCGCATCGGCCAGAGGAAGAATCCACTTTATTTTTATGACCCCTTAAACTTCTCGTATGGTTGGGTCATTTCATACATGGGAGTGTAGTAATATCCCAACTTGATCTCCTATCCCAGTAAAAACTTCTAGCCATAAATGGTAAACATTATCGACAGTCTTCCTCTGTTTTTGGGGAGGTTAGTGTGCTCACAAGTATAGTGATACTAGAGAATTTCATTATTCAATTGTTCCCTCTCCCAACATTTGAAATTACATAATATGGAATGGGGTTAGAGGATAAATAGTCATGTCTCCAATAATTGTGAGGTAGAGTCCAAGTGGAAATGATCCACTATAAGGTCATTTTCAAACCATATTCCCCATATCAGTTCACTATCCAATTCTACTACATCTAGAGTCTAGGTCCCAAGGTCTTTAGAAGGGTGTGATCAAAATTTCACCCTTCAGTCATATAGATGATATGTCTTATGTTTATAAGAGATGATTATAGGATAAAGGACATGATACCAACAACCAATACCTCATACGGTCTCTTCCATGAGTAAAAGTAAATCCGAGAGAGCATGTACCCTAGTGAAATGTTAAGGTTCCATATGATTAAGGAATATATTGAGGATAGAGTCTCATAGCCACGAGTATGGGGGTGTTTTACAGTTAGGGGAGAACACCAAGTCAAAAGATTCACACCAATTGGTGAATAAGTAGTTGCAACTTTGAAGGGGAGGGGGGGGGGTAGTGGTGGCCTCAAGGATCCTAGAGATGTGACACCATGAGGAATTAGGACCCTCTAGGGTAGTTCTGAGGTGCATTATATGGATATAGGGAATTATGTTTTCCCCATATATATCCTTGATGATGTCATATTCCCAATTCCAAGAGGACTTAGAAGACGAATCGATAACTCAAATCCATCCTAAAAATATGGTTCCATATACAGGATGATGAGATTCACCTTCCCTAGACAAACCATGCTATGGTAGGATTCCTAGATCCCCTTGATGAGTTAGTGTGACTACTTTCAGAGTCATAGGTGGTGATACTCTCCCAGGGAATATCACCCTCCTTGACATACAAGGTGATGATCCTACTGGGTATACCCTCCCCTGTAGACCTCCCAGGGGGTCTATTAGCTGCAGGCATGAACAACCTATAGGGGTTGGTTGAGGATGAATCTTGGATGAGTTTTACTTTTCTAGAATCCTCCGAGGCAAGTTACTCTATTGATGATGAGGTAAATTTATAGGTTTTATAGGCTATGTTTAGCTACTAACCCTTTTGAAAATGTTATCTCACCCCCTTTTAACTTATGTAGAAATTGAAAAACATGGAGGAAGTGGGGAATCATGATGAATATTCAGAGGATGATTGGAATAAACTGAACCTTTAAGGGGAGGGTGAAAAATCTCCCTCTACGGTGTGGTCATATGTAGCTAACTGGATGTCATCGAAGTTCTGCCCATGGTTGGAGTGGAGTTTCTATTGCCTCTAGCATCATATGGTAATTTTGAGTCCTTTCCCATACCAATTAGGCTCAAAGACTTATATTTTAACACATTGTGCTTATTTTCTAATTATTTTTAATAGGGTGAATATGTGTTGTTTTGGGGAATCCCTCATCTGCTAGGGCCTTGGTTCCTTTGGAGATTCCTTTTCTAGAATGGATTCCAGTAAACATCACCGACCTGATGTATATTATTTAAAATTCTCGTAACCTTATCCCTTTTCTCCTACCCCATCTCTCTTATCTCTAACATGTTGAGTCCTTCTAAATTTGTGACTTAATGGAAGTGAAAATCATGTTGGGAACCCAACCACTAGATATAGTTCTTAAACCAATGGGTCTTGGATCTATGGAAGTGATGACCGATGTTGTGGTCTCAATGGAGAAGCATAAGTTGTTCACCTAATAGAGGCAGTTGAGTAGGTTGTAGTTTCAATATTTCATGGAGGAACTAGAAGAAGTGGTGGTTGGAGTTGGGGTCCCAATGATAGTGAGAAAATAGGATATGGTGGTTGATCATATACCAAATTTTCCCTAGAAAATGGGTGAGAAGTCAGATGAAAATGATTTTCTTCTGGATGTGCAACCTAAAATGTCTAAAAACATTCCTATAGATTATCTTTCCATTGATGTGTTGGTGTATTTCAATACATAAGAGCCTACACTACCCAAGGAATTTGAGGAATTCAACTCCAAAGTGGATGAGGAGAACCTGATTGTCTGATGCAAAGCATGGATGAGTGTGTGGAATTTTCTCACCCGCACTCCTTTGGATAATATACCAGGCTGGATGAGATACCTCTACCATTGGATAATATGTTGGGTGACTGGAGGGGCGGAATATAGTGGTATCCATGCTATGGATTAGGATCTCATTTCTAAGAAGGTATGTGAAAATTGGAAAGAGCTTGACACCACCTGGTATAAAAAGAAATATGTTTGCTCCAAGGTGATCTTGGTGGAGGAGTGGGAGCTCAGTCCATTGAAAGGGAAAATGAAACAACATGAGTTTGTTTCTAATTCTAACGGATAGGTAAACGAATATCAAGGATACAGTTGGTGGTGGTTGAGGCTGAGGTGGCAGAGGCAACATCAATGGTGATAAAGTGCATAGCTAAAAAAGGTTGTGTATAGATATGTTCCGATATGGTTCTCTCTTCCACTAAAAAGGAAGAAGTGGGGATGGATGAGTGGAAATGTGTCCTTGAGGCCACTTGGTAGAGGTTGGATAGAATAGAGCATTCTTTAGCCCAAGAAAAGCTATAGGGGACTTCCTTTTGTTAAAATAAGGAGAGGCTCCAGGCTTTGGATGCCCCTATTTAATAATAACATCAAAGTTATTTGTTTCAATTAATTACATGCATATATCTACTTTTATGTTATCTCAATCATATTATCAAGATAATAGACTATTAATCTCTAAGACCATGTGATTCATTCTTGGTTTGATAAAAAAAGTGATAAATAGAATATTTCTCTACTATATGAGAGTTCCAAGCATGGTGGGATCAGAATGAGACATTAACCACCAGTGGGTCCAGACTAGGAAAGCCTTGGTTGGGGAGAGGATCATTGTAAATCTAGTTATTTTCTCAATGTGCACTATCACATGAGTGGGGTAATTATAGGGTCATTGGATTCTACCTGAATTATGGATCATATGGAAGATGTGAATCAAGACATCCAAGACTTGGAACACATGAAGTGATATGATGATAGATGATGAATTCTAACCAAATTCAAAATGTAGATTATACTATAATACTATAATGGGAGGGGACATAAAAATGAGGGTTGAACTTTGATTTTGTTTAAAACATGGTATATGTCAAAATTTCATCAGGATTCCTTCATGATATGTGCCCAGTATGGGAGGTGACCTATTTTAGCTAGGCACCATCATCACTAGGGGGCCCATTCAGATGTGGAAGATGATGGGGTTCCAAATCAAGGAATAAAATAAGCATAGGGTGGATTGAGTGAATTTTTTATGGATTTAAAAAATATTAGGATTATGAAACTATGGTTTTGATCACATTTGGTGGGAGTATTGGTCTAGGCCAGATCCTAAATCACCTTCCAAGGGCGTGTGTCGTCTTGGTTGGCAAGTGAAGTATAGGGGAAAAAGTGATCAAAAACAAAGTAAGAAAAGGCCCACTTTGGAGAGGGACTAAAATATTTCATATTTTACATCATGTAATGTGGAAATAATGCATTCAGTTTAATTTATTTCAATAAGGACATTGAACACATAGTTTAATGTCATATTATGAGGACATGCGATTGTTTTAGTTTAAGGTTACATAGATTGAATCATGTTCCATATAGTTTAGTTTCATATTTTCAGGATGCTTGTAGTATAGTTTAGTTTATTATGACCAATATGTGTGAACCAATGTTAATGAAAATACACTACTTTGATGTAGTAAGTTTTACAAAAAGGAAACCGAAGGGAAAGAACCCCAGGGAGGACCTCATGAAGTAAGAGGATTAAGGTTTGGCATTAAGTTTTTCCATAACTGGTGGGTTTAGATATCATAGAAAGGCCTTTTTTGGGGATCGATGATGAATCCAATTGGATTTGTACCTCTTCCATTCATGGCCTCATTTTTTCCCAGGTCATGAGGGTGACATGGAAGGTAAAAATATGACTTTTTATCAGATTACCCCTACAATTTTTCAAAATTAATGAAAAATTTACCTCTTTTATAGGGAATATTATGGTCAATCCAGTTAGACCAGACAAGTAAATATTTAAGGGGAATATGTGTTAATGGCTACATATAGTTTAAAGTCATGATGTTTAGACCAGGGCTCCTAGTTTGTGGTAGTAGAGTTTGACACATTTGGAGAATAATGTGTGGTAAGGAAAGCAGTATAAACCCAATGTGAAGAGATGAATAAGGAGACATAGTACCGCAAAAGTCTTCACATAGTTTATGGTCATATGAAATGAACCACTTCAACCTAAGTGTCACAACACATCAGCATTTTTGAAGGTGATAAGGCCTATTGTGGGGAAAGGTACACCAAAACAACACATTGGGGGAGATAATATTTTAAACTGGGCCTATTATAGAAGATATTGGAGTCACTATGTATCCCATGAAACTGGGAATCCATCCATGCATAGTTCTTGAATGTGGCATGATAAAAATACCAACTCTAGAAGGGGAAATCCTCTTGAGTGAGGATGCAGAAAAATGAGAAGGTATTATATTTCCTATTACCTAGAGTAAAGGAAATCCATATATATATATTGGGGAACATATGGGGCTAGTTAAACATAGTTTAAGGTCATAATTCTTATACCATTTCTACTACCGGTTTATTTTTGTAGAGCTTGAACCAAAGGTGGAGAATGTGTTCTGGGGATGTACGAGTGACACAAAAGGAACAGAAACCTGATGTAAAGAGAGGTCCAATAAGAACCAATTCCACACAAGACATACTTGAGATAATTTTCACATAGTTCATGGTCATAATTCCTAGACCAAGGATAATAGTTTTAGGTCATAGATTTTGGACCGTTTGGGGGTAGGGGAGACAATTTTTTTTGTTAATCATTAACAAATATATCATAAAAAAAGAGTTTGAGGGCCGAATGTTGGTGAACATAGTCCCACATGATGGAGGTATTTATATTTGTGATAGAGATAAATTATAGTTTTAGCTACGTATTCCATGAAATTGGGAATCATTCCACATATAGTTCTAAAATTTAGTGTGGTGGGAGGAAAATTCCAAAATGAGGGGGGATTCCTCTCAGACAGGGATGAGAATATGATTTTATAGATTAAAATGTCGTATAGTAAGACACTAGATATGTAATTTAATTTCATATAGATATGACCATAAATGGGGATAATTATTGTTTATATTCATGGATCATATACTGTAGACTTTTAAAATGTTTAGGGTCTTGATTCTTGTACCCAGGGGGTTTGTGTCCTAGGTGTGTTTGTGCCACACAAAAGGGTAGAAACTTGACATGAGGGGGGGGGGGGGGGGGAGGATGCCTAGTGCTACATGGAGTATACTTGGAGTGAGTTTCACATATTTTAAGCTCATAATAATTTTATCAAAGGGTGTGTGTCTCAAAGAAGTTTGTATGGCATGAAGGATCAATAACCTGATGTGAATAGAGGGATAAGGAGGCAAAATTCCCAATGAAAAATCCCTAAGGAAAGTTACACATAGTTTAAGGTCATGGTACTTGGAATGAGATCCTAATTTAAGGATATATATTTTAGACCATGGGGGGTATTCCATTGAGGGAATGTATGCATGTCTTAATCATGCTTGGGGAAGGCTCCACCTCAACTCGTAAGACCATGTGAGCTATGCTCGGCGTAAGATACAAGGAGTGCCATAGAGTTCCCCTTATCATAAGGGAGAGTGTGATAAGGAAAAAATGAATCAACTTAAGAATGTTCCAATGATTCCAAATTTCTTGGTCATCATAATTTAACGCATCGGAAAATAACACTAGGGGTGTTGGAGCTCTACCAGAACAAAGGGTAGTGGGAAGTAAGGTAAATCATAACTTCTGAGATATAGACCATAAAGGGGGATGAATGATGGGTAGGGAATAAGTTTTGACTATTTTTGAAACAAAATCTCCACAACTAAACCATTAAAGTATGGGGTGAAAAATGTGGTATCAACTATTAACCATGTTCAAAACACGAGAACCATCATATATTTCCAAATATCCTTTGAGGTATATGCCCATGATAGTTGGTTAACCAAAATGCCTAGGAACTGTAACTGTTATGGGGAATATTCAGATTATGAATAATGAGGATATGAATCAATAAATAAATGACGCGTGATAGTGAAAATTTTTGGAATTTCCAGGGGAGAGTTAAACCCTATGGGAGATATTCTGATATACATTCAAGTACACAAGATGAGCCAATCATTAGGTGAGTATTGAGTATGTTCCCAAGGGGGAATGTGCCATAACAATTTAAAGGTTGTGATGGGTTTAGGATATGGAATTTAGATGTCACTATGTATCCCATGGAATTTGGAATCAATCCACATGTAGTTCTGGAACATGACACAATAGATGATCGGTGCCAGAAAGGGGGGTTCCCTCTCAAGAGGGGATCAAGTTATCACATAGTTTTACATTGTTTGATAGGGATATAGACCATGTATTTTAATTTCATGTAAAAAAATGTTGAAAACATAGTTTAACATCATATGGTTAGGTCATTCTCCATTGAGAAACAAATATAACATGGTCAGTGCTTACACATGGAAGTTACCCAAGAACTATAATGGAAGAAATGATGTGATTTAGAATTATGCATGGAAGCTACCCAATAGATGGGGTATCATCTCATTCTTATCATATGAGTCATATCATCTCATCATATGAAGAATCTTTTTCTTATCATACAAGGAATCCCATAATCATTGAATCTTGTACGATCATAGTTTAACATCATTTGAAAGGATTTGGGTATTATGAATTGAGCTATCTATTTTTTCTTCCTCATGTCAGTTGATGAGGGAATATTATCCCAATAATAGGGCAGAGTAATATAATCAACATTTACACTCTAAAGGGTTGCTTGGATTAATGGGGACATGTCTAAGGATTTCACACTAGGTCCTCCCATGTCGATTCATGAGGGAATATCAACCTACTAATTGGTCACATGAGTACAATTAGGGATTACACCATAGAAGGTGGACCATAAGGATAATTGGGCGTAAATAGTAATATATATGAGTAATTCTAGATCTGATGATGGGATGGGAAATATTATTGGATATTACAACATTTTAGTAATCCCATGAGGTTTATTTAGGGGTTATCTGATGATTATTACAAGAGGAATCTTACCATTCCCACACAAGGCATCCAGTTCTTATCATAGGAGGCATCTTATTGTTATCACATAGGGAATACTATAGTTTAAAATATTGTATCCATGAAAATTTCATACAATTTTACATCATGTGACTAGGATGTAGACCTATAAATAGGGATTCAATGTGGAGTGGATTCGATAGCCATAAATAATAGACCAATAGAGATAGAGGTCACTAGGTACTAAAGTTGGAGAATATGATATCACCCTAGGGGTGAATTTGAGGATGGGTCTAAAGACAAGGAGTCTAGGAGTCTCTATATATACCTTGTAACTAGGAATCAAGGAACATGTAGTTCTAGAATGTGGTGTTCTAGGAGACCAACGCTAGCAGGTTGAAATATTCTCTTGTGAGGGCCAAAAATAAATCACATTTTTACATCATGTGATGGGGACATTGGATTTGGGTCATATCATATTTTTAATACAAGGCATCCCATATTTATCACATGGAGTAGGGATATAGTTTAATTTCATGTTTTGAGGATTTCAGATTTGAATCATATCATATTTTTCATATGAGGCATCATGTGTTTATCAAACACAAGAAGACTATAGTTTAATGTCACGCGTTAAGGACATTGGTTTTGGATCATCTCATGCTTTTCATATGAGGCATCCCATGTTTTTCACATGAGGTAAGTCTACAGTTTAATATCATGAGATGATGATGTTGGAATTCATAGTTTAAATTTATACAACTCAAACTATGAGTTCATCCAAAGTACCACTTGAGGAACATATTGCTTGTGGAAGGTGTGATGCACTGCCCATCCATGATGATCAATGAATATACATAATTTTAGTTTACCTTATGAACTATATAAGGTCCTCATCCTTTGGGTTCTAGTTTTGGAAGTATATTACTAGGTATCATAGGTGTACTAAGATACAATACCAAATCACTCTAAAGGAATAATCATAGGCAGACATTTTTATTGAATGTTTACACAACTTAGTTTTGATGCCCTTATAGGTTATGAAATTCATGGATTATTTTTTCTTCAAGATATTACAACTCATTTAACTAGAAATTATCTCTCTTATCTGGAATATTTTTATAATAAATGGAAATCCAAAGAGATGGAATCTAAAAGTCCATAGGTAAAACTGCTTACATTTTATACACCAGGGAGTATAGGGTAACCTAGGTAGAATTTCGAGTCATTATTTGATATAAAAAGATGGAATTAAGGAGCTTATTAGGCCAACTATTCTTATTATATCCAACCATATTATACTGGTTGTTAGGAATGGTCTTATTAAACACCACAATATCCCCATTCACTTGCACGTGGTAATAGGAAGTGTGGTTGGATCATATTTTGTACCTCGAATACAACTTCTTTAGATTAGAGACTTGAAATATGGTTCCATTATCTCTAAGAATAGTGTGACGAATCCTAAATTTGTTGATAATGTGGGACTTCAAAAACTATATCACTAACCGGGTCTTGACCTATTTGAGGGGTATATCCACTACCTATTTTGAAAAGAAGTCAGTGGTAGTCAGAATCAACCTGTACTATCGAGTTGTCAGTGGTGGGTGGGGACCTACAACATCAAGTCCCCATATTACAATGGGGTAGGAGTAGCTCTGGTGGTTGAATCATGAATTTGGCATGATGTTTTCATGCATGAAACCTCTTAATGAAATTAATGAAGTTCTGGACCATAGTGGTCCAAAAGTACTCTATCCTATAGATCCAGTGGGAAAGATTTAATCTCACTTGATGGACTCCACATGACCCAGATTGGACCTCCTACATGAATTGAGGTTCCTCCTTTACTTGAATAAAATAGAGGAAGATTTCATGGAATTATCACTTGTAGAGGGTCGAATTAAGGATGTGAGCATCCCAAAGGATAAACTGTGTTGAACACTGGGGGATTAGCTCATTATTATCTTAGTCTGGTGGGAGAGTTCCATGTTGGAGATAATTAAATATGGGAGTCATCCAATAAGGTACTAATTTGACTATTATGGAATTATAGGGATCTGCTATAGAAGTTGAAACTACCAACTGATTTAAATTTGGTTTTCATTGTTAGAAGCGATGTAGGAAATAACCCTTTGATATTCCACATGAATAACTAAATCATCTTGGTTTATCTCTAAAAGAGATGCATCTAGGCCTAATAAAGCATGTGATCAATCATTCTATTATTGAGTAACTTGATTCAACCCTATACTAGAAGGAAAATGAGACATAAACTAATGAGTTTTCTCTAGTAGGGAAATAAGTCCCTATTTCCTATAAAAGATTCACCTTTAATTTACTTGATTACTATTTTAGAGTCTCCCTTTACATGCAGGTGGGGGAAATAAATATAAAGGTCCAATTCAAGGCCAATGATAAGATCCCAAAACATAACCTCATTATTGGTACAACCTTCATATAATAGGAATGAGTATAGAAAGATGGTCTTTGTGGTAGGGATGAAGAAAATCCCAAGGCCCACCCTGTTGAATTTGGGGTTGTTGGGATTCTACCTATAGAGCTACGAGAGGCACCATTAAAATTTATCTTCCAAAATAGTGTAGTATAATCCAAAGAGAGGATGACCTCATCCAAGAAGTCAATATCTAAGGGTAGTTCCATAGGGGTCCGATGCATAACCATGAAATCTAGTAAGGATTTTCCCTTGACATCTTTTTGGGGGAAGATCCTGATGTAAAACCAATAAAAAATTACATCCTAATGTTCTATTAGGATTTTAAATATGGGATAACTGATAATATATTTCATAGGATCAAAATAGAATACTAGTAGTATCTCATGGTGTTGCAAGTTGTGTTGCAACTTTTGAACTGCGAAGAAAAGTGTGTGGCAACTCTTTTTGATGAATAAATATCTCGTATCTATGTCAAGAAGTATTATAATGATATAGTATATGTTTTTTTATCTACATTAATTTTTTATGAGCTATAAGGTCACCAATATATCTCTCTAGGGTGGTCACAAAAATAATCATAGGCTTCCCTAGGATGGGTGGCATCAGGATTGGTGGACACAAAATATACTGTTTAATGTCCTTGAATATAGCCTATTAGTTTTTGTTACACTGGTAGAAGGTTCCTTTTTTAATAAGTCTTGATAAGGGCTTACACTTTCCATATATATTTTTAATAAATCGACGAATATAGGACAAGTGGCCTAAAAGGCCTCACAAATCCCAATGGTTTTGTAGAGGAAGAATATTTCAGATATCTTTTATATTTTTTTGATTAATATCAATGACTATATACCTAAAAATTAAGCTAATGAAATTTCTAGAGGTAACCCTAAATTAAAAATTAAATGGAATCATTTTTAGGTGATGAGAGTGGAGGAAGCCAAACACTTTTCCAAGGTCCCTGAGATGCTGCAAACATAGGATAGATTTAATCACCAAGTCATCAATGTAGAATTCTACCAATATCCTGAGGGGTGGTTTGAAGATATGGTATATGGAACGAAGGTAGGAATATCCATAATTATTCCAACATAATGTAATCACTCAGTATACTATGGTACTCTAAAAGTGATGGCCTCCTTATCCTTAGGGGCCATCTAGATCATTTTATTCCTAGAATATCCATTCATTAAAGAGAGGGATCGAAATCTATACATTGCATCAATTAGAAAATATAATAATAAAAATGGAAAACAATCCTTTGGGAAGTGGTGGTTGAGGTCCCTAAATTTTATGCAAAATCTAATCTACCCATTCTTCTACATAACCAGGAAAATTTTGGCAAGCCATAGGGGGTATTAAACCTCCCTGATGAAGCTGTTCTTGATTATCTTGTCAACTTCAGACTCAACCATGGGATTTTGGAAAGGATACATCTTACTAGGAGTCTATTTGAACCTGTGGTGTCTTTTTTGGAGACCAAGGTGATGAATGATCACTTGGGGATCAGACCCTAGTATCTTCTTGTATCTTTAAGATAAAATATCTCCATATAGTTTCAAGAAATCCACATATTGTTGTTGTTCCTTTAGAGACATGACTGAATTGATTTTTTTTCTTAGGTCTTCTCGTATGTTTATATTTATCTAGATCAACTCATCAAATGTGTTGTATAAACCTTATTCAAATTATAGAGGGGAAACATCAAGATCCTCTTCCTTATCTGAGACATTAGTATTATAGGGGGAGGAAACCTTGTGAGAGAAGTAGATCTGGTAGTGGTACTAGAATATAATTTGGAAGAAGTTGAATCCTTAATGAGGGGTTACTATTCTATGGAGACCATGGAGATGAAAGTATCTGAGGAAATACGATGATATTTATGGCTATGAGACCCACCTTTGATATCAAAACAATGATGTTGAGTATACTTATATTGAGTCAACCCTTGTGGAAAATGCAAAATTTTCGCGAGTTATTGGCCATGGGGTGGATACATCTATATTATACAGGAATTAGGATTTCTTTTATTTTTAAATCCTATCCTATGTAAAAGTATGAGTTAATTTGTGAGCACTTCTTCTTGTAGATGATGAATTAGTTTTCTAGGTTTGGGGTTGTGGGCTCTAACCGATGTATTGGCAGAATGAAGCCATCCTCAAAATCCACTGAATAATCCACTAGAATAGTTGTAAGATATTTTGGGGAATTTATACACTAAACCCCATTAATCTATAGCCACCCCCTTTTAAATACACAACATATTGTTTATAAGTCTTATAAGAGTTGAAGGGAGAGGCATTGTCCTAGAGTACACCTAATCAACCATCAAGGGAGTATTTGAGCCACTGATGGAATGAAGAAGGGACAAATGCATGAAAGTGGATCCAAGGACTTACTAATAGGGTGTTATAAGTCATATACTAAAAGATTATCATAAACATGATGCTTTCTACCGAGCCTCCAAATTGGGTATTCATGTAAGTTCTCATGTTTTTGAACCATGTAAATTTAAATGAATTTATACTTTAATTTCATTGGATATAAAAAACCTTAAAATAATATTAATTATGTAAATATAAGAGTTACAACCGTTAAAAGTGATGTTTTTTGATAGGGTTTAAGGCCCGAGAGGTGAATTAGGTGCTTGGTTGAGCTTGGGAGCATCGTGATTTGAGATCCCAGTTTTTGGAAATCCAAAGGGTGGGACACAGTTAGTGATAACCATGAACCTCAACTATGTGGGGACATAGAGTGTGTCACATGGGGTTTCAAAGAATTCACCAAAGTCTACAAGACCATGCACTACATCTAGATAAAATTATAGA
This sequence comes from Viscum album, assembly GCA_963277665.1. Lineage (NCBI taxonomy): Eukaryota > Viridiplantae > Streptophyta > Magnoliopsida > Santalales > Viscaceae > Viscum > Viscum album. The sequence continues at coordinate 1,445,091,435 of OY728161.1, forward strand.
GCCACAACACACAGGCTATGCATGGTTAGAAAAACCACTTGCCTAGCCCACATGGGTAGTTCCACTTAACCAGTGAGTGCGTATGTTTGGACCATAGTTTGGAAAAACCGTGTACCTCAATTAAAGGACTGAAATTACCTTTCTAACCCTATCTGTTTAACTTTTCTACACCCCTTTTCTCCCTAATTTCTCTAATGCACAGTAGGTTGGCCAAGTTCTCCCTCCTCTCTTCTTAGTAATGGGGGGTTATCCCTTATTCAGACTTAGAATAAAACACCATAATATGAATTTGAAGTGTAGAAACTAGTCTACGATTCCTCTTCCCTCTTTTCATAGTTTATCTTTTCATACTAAATAGAATTTCAATGTTAGAATACATGACCTATTTTCAGGGTTTTTTTATTTTTCTTTGATTTATCTCAAACTAGGACAAATCATGGATTGATAATAAATGATTCAAGTTCTGTAAGTATGAGGTAGGTGTTCACATTCTTTTCCCTTAAAGTTTATCATGTTTATAAAATATATTACTGTGATGTACACCAGACTTTCCATGAGCCGCCTCACAAATGTGAAATTTATATTGTAAAATTTTATGCCTAAAATCATATTTCCAATGTATTTCTAAATTATTTCATCTGAGTATTTCTATCTTGACTCAAACAACCCCCTTTTTGTGTTTCATTTATATTCCATGACCTTTACACTTAAGCTTGGAATTTTGACCACCTTTTGTGGTGCGTTGAATTTCCATCTCCCAGAATGGAACTATATTCAAAATTAAATGAATAATAAGTGGAATTGACGATTAGTCATTTGATTAAGACCTTGATTTATACTATGATAGAACCATACTTGTAGATAATATTAAAAAATTTAATAGTATAAAATATTGATGGATAAGATCTATACTTGGCCGATATCAATTAAAGAAAAAATTATTGATTCATCTCGCATGATAAATTGATAGTGGAATGGGACTTCCCATGGCCTTCTTAATTTCTAATAAATTAAATAACCCATTTTATATAATTCAATTATGGTATGGCATGCCTATGGACATGGCCTTCTTTATAACTTATATTTAAATTGAGTTGAATAATTATGTAGAGCCATATCTTTTCAGGGATATACATCATGGGATTTGCATAATTAGGAAATGAACATTCTCATTTAATATGTTTCACATGATACTCAGGTATGGAATCCGTTACACATAATACTAAGAATGGTTTCCCTTACATGTGATACTATTTCAAGGTTTCCCTTACACATGATACATGGGTATGGGGTCCCTTTTACACGTGATACATTGGAATGAAATCAATCACACATGATAATTAGGCATGGTTTACCTTAAAAATGATACTCAGATATGGAATCCCTTACACATTATACTTGTGAAAGTAGTCCCTTACACATGATACTGAGGCATAACGACCCTTTCTTAAAAAATGAGACTCTTATGATTATGCATGGATGCCTGAGTTACACCACAAGTCTTGGTAGGTATTATATATATATATATTTCAATATATATAATTACATATGTAGTACATATATATACACACATATATGTTTACAGTGATACAAAATTATAGATATCTTAGCTTATGCCGAATTAGGTACTATCGGCCGATGTCCTTTAAGGAACCCAAGCCCAACTTATTTAAATTTATTTACGTTCTATCTTATTAATATACAATAAAATTACTATATTTCATATTCATAAACTAGATAGAATTATATAGTGTTGGTGGTGGCCTAATGGGTTTATCTGACACCCGTTTTGGGCTTCCGTTTGGTACCCGAACTGACCCCATGGTTATAGGATCAAGATTTTGGATTGTGTTGTGTGATGCACAATTAGATACGGGTTCTTAGGAGTATAATACTGAGCAAGAGATTAGGATACTCATGGATATTTCATTTGATTTTTTTTCATTTTCATTTTTATTTGTAATGTAATCATGTATTTCTATTAGTATTGACATGAAAGAATTCTATATATGATACTGTTCATGGATTCAACTATTTATTTTTTATTTGAATGAGTTATTTTCCAAATACTTTCATTTATAACACTTATAGTATTGATTTATTTATTATATTATACAGTGTTAGTCATGAGGGTATATTCTCCCCACTGTACCATCATTAGATTCCAATTGATAGTCGGTAGCCTCCGACATTTGGGGAGGCGATCTTGAGGCCATGTGACTGACCAAATTAAAAAAATATTTTAGTGGCTCTCAAGTTAGGATGTTACAAAGTGGTATCAAATCCATATTCTCCTTACTTACTATATTGTTTTTGTATCCTTGAGACTAGGAATATATTTATGATTGGTAAATATCCATGTATGGGAGTGATCAACCCACACAAGTGGAAGTAACCAAGTGGCAAGGGATGGGACCTTAGTTTGTGATATTCGTTATTACAGTTGATTATTCTATCACCTTGAGTGATTAATGTATTTTCAACTTCTTACTAATTTGTAAGATTCATAATATTTTACCCTTGACTAGGTATGGTAAGGAAGTATTATTACATTCATCATCATAACCACATAGTGATTCACATTCAATGTATATTCCATTCCATGTAGGTTACATTTCTTGATTTCTTGATACATACTAGATATGCCTTGTGTGATTTAGAAGCACACTTTTTAGAATACCATGTTTAGGTGATTATTTTTATTGTTTTTATTTTATAACATGCTTATAAGTTTTCCTATTTAGAAGCCTGTATTCATACTACTATGTGATAACATTCCTTTTTATAATTATGATTATAAAAACTAGTTATTAATGTGTATTCATCAATCTAAATGGTGTTTTCCGATATAGCTTGATAGTGGTGCCTTAGCTAACCATTCCTGACATGTTTGATCCATGAGCCATTGGTTTCATGGGCTAAAATGCTTATGGTTGTGATTAAATTGGTGTCAACAACAATTTATAATGTTTATGGACCTTTATATGTTGGGAAGGGTAACCCATATAATCAAACCATCATAAATGTTCTTGTTATGTTCTGAACTAAAAGATAAAAACCTGGCTTTAGCTACATTCATGATAATTGAAACTTATAAAGGAAAGAACCTTTATAATTTTAGAACGCTAATGAATATAACTAACCCATGGTATATATATAGATATATATATAAAGGTTTTTTCCTCTATAACTTGGGAATGGTGACCCATATGATTAAATCCCTAAATGCATGACTAGATTCAATTAGGTCATTTGGGGTATGTTTCTTATAAAATAAACCCATTAAGGGTGTTTCCAATCATAATGTTTAAAATTTATGGGTTGAACTTAAATGTACCCATGTTAGAATGAAAAGACTCTCATGGGTTGTCTTTATTTTGATGTGATTAGTGCTAAACCCCATGGGGGTATAGCCATGCTACCCAGGGATGAATATTTAAAGTGTCAATAGACACTTATACGCTGTTATGCATAATTTTATGGTGACATCTTACTAAACCAATTACATTTAATAGATAAATACATTTTATCTGCATTTTATATTTATAAATGTAAGATATTATTAAATTAAAATTCAAATTAGAACCTAAAGAGTGTTTTCCTCTATAGCTTGGAATTTAAATTTTATTTAACTAAGACAATTGAAACAGTTTATGGTTAAATAAATGATGATAAAATGGTTAAAAGAAATTTATAAGATAAATTTCCTATTTGTGAAAAGATTTTATCTAAATAAATAATTATTAAAAGAGATATTGATATAAATTGCATATGTTTCCTTGTGGTGTTATCTAAATAAAGTACCAAGTATATTTTTCTTTCACGATTGGTACTTTATGTTTTTAAAAACAAGCCTTTGTAATGTTTAAAAATATAATGTGAATTAGTGTAATGAATTAAATGTAATCTCAATGTGGATTTCTTAGTTTTGAACCTTCTATAAGGGTATTTTAAATAGTTCTATGAGAGTTCCCTTGAACGAGATTGTTGAAATTACATGTGGATCTATTTTAACTTTCTGTTATGTTTATCTAGAGGTTAGGCCATTAAGAATGGTGACCTTTTATGGAATGAACTTGTTAAAAGGTCTATGATTGTGCCTTATTAAGGTGATATAATAATTGAGGAAGCACCCTCAGAAGTAAATAATCCTTGGTAAATGATTGTTTATATTTCTCAATGAGAGGTGTTATTCAGGTGCCATTTTACCATGGAAGGACTCTTAGTTTTGAAATGAAACCCATGTAAGGTGGGATTCTATTTGGTAAAATGATCGAAACTAGGGACATGAGCATCGTGTAATGATCAGATTTAGAAGGCTAGACATGCCTAGGGCATGGTCTATGGCTTAGTAGGTTGTGAGAAACCTTCTTATTCTTCAGTGATGGATTAATCAAGAGGTCATTAGTCAGATTAACATTCATATGGGACAATATAACTCTTGGATAAATATTTTATATGCTCTATCACATACTGGGAAACATAATTCCTCTAGGCCTATAGGAAGTATCAAATTATGCTATACTATGTTGGTGAAATTTTGGGGTAGTTTGCATTGATACTCATGGTACCCATCAAATTGATAAATGGTATAGTGAACCCAATGAGTTTGTTTGATTTTTTTAATCCATGAGTTATTATTCTTTGATCACTGGTTATCTATGAGGTAGAGTTACCTGGGCATTAAAGGAAATCTAGATCATTCCAATTCTTAAGATGATGTTGTAAAAGGATTGGGTGTTTTAACACTACTGGTTAGTTTGGTTTGGATTTTATGATTTATTCTAGTGATGTTCATGAACATGGATCAGAAGGAAAGTCACATGTGCGTATAAATATGAATATGATCGAGAATTATTTCATGTATTAGGTTTTCCTCACTTTTTTTCTAAAATAACACTTGGTAAAAAGATGTTCCCCACTTTTGGAACCTATGTTTTACAGTGGATAGAGCATGTTCTATGGATATGTTTCCATTCTCATAAAAAAGTGAACAGGACACTCCAAAGGTGGAGAGTGTTACACTAAATGTGTTTTAGTATATCCTTCCCAATAGAGGGAGAAAAATAGGAAAATTCCATTTTGACATGGTCATATGGATTCTGAGAGCCAATGAGGCAAGTAAGTTTGAGTTTTTATCCCTTGAGAGAATTATAAACAAAAAACATGGTGATGGGTTGGATTGAGACTGGATACTAGATTTAGGCTCAAGGCACATGATCAAACCAAATAATATCACACTTCTGATGCATGTAAGTACTTGTAAGGAAGTACATTGATAAGATCATTAGCTATATACACAAACCTTGAGGAAACCGCGTGTCAAGGATGGACTGCGATGGGGGGTTTTGAAATAATCGCAGAATGCCTTAGTAGTGAGGGAATCATGGCAAGTTAATGGCGATGTCTTAGAAGGTGAAGTTAAATTATTTAAAGGAAGTCATATAAAAGTGATTAAACTATTATTTTACTTGAGTAATTGAATACATATGCTTGGAAACCATGCTGGGTACTTCGTCTTTTATATGATGGGAGTGTCTTAGGTTTTATTAGTGAACATAATATTCTATTAGTGTACTCCTAGTTTAGATATTATCATGTCCCATATATTGACATTATCCCTGGTACATTGAGATAGTGTTAGATATACACCAAGCTACAGAAATAAATTAAATGCCTTGTTGGAATGATAAATAGACTCTTTAAGAGTTTCTATTTTAGACTATTAATAATATTATAATCGTGGATGGTCCTGATTGATACTTGTATTACCATATATAAATACCTTGTATGGACTCATGGACACTAATAAATTTTTTGAATTGATTTTCAGAAAATATATCAGTGTTGGGACTAGTCGCCAATGAGGCCGTACCTGAGTAGTAAGGCGTCCTACTTGGAATCTAAGAGACCTAGGTTCTAAACTGGATGGGAGATAATTTATGGATTACTATAGCAGTACTGTATTAGGAACTATTCATATGATCTGGGCCTTTGGGACACTAGTTTGGGCCTATGAGTCTCAAGGAATTTAGTCCATCAAAGGCCTCTGGCCATAGGGCCTTTAGGCCAAAGGGAATATGCGCCATAGGGCCTTTGGGACCTAAAATATTTGAAGTATCCTGGAAGAACCACATATGAAAATACCCTAGAAGATGATTCAAAGCAAGTAGAAACTGCCAGATAAGATCTAAAAATATTGGAAGAATGAGAGGCTATAAAAATTTCCATAGGTACCATTCAACATATAGATCTACATTGGGAACATTCTAGCCAACCAGCCATGCGAAGTGGAGAGCTAAATCCTTCAATGTTGCAGATTCTAGGGAATGGAAGTTCCAAAGGTCAAGCTATGGGATTTAGGTCTTGTTTTATGACTGGTTCCTCTAGACCTTCAGGTCATGTAATGTGCCTCGCACAATTGGGACTATGGTGCATGTAAGGGTTCCCCCTTAACCATTAAAAGGGGGATTATCCATAACAAATAAACATATAAGGCCTTAGGGCCATTTAGGTAGGTGTTGGGCCAAGTCAGTGTTCTTGATACACATACATTTTATCTATGTAATGATGTCTCACTTTTGAGGTATTGTGAATGGAATACCTTGGATGAGCTCTTTGTACTACATTAGTTTATTTCAAGGTTATCTAAGGTGTATAGTCAGGCTCAGTTGATATGGTTAAAGTGTTATGATCCAAGTGTGTTGGATCACATGTGAACCAATTTAATGTTGTTGAATGAAAATATAAATGAACTTTTGGGTTAGGTAAAACACTAGAAACTAACTATGAGCTTTGATGAGAATGTATAGAGTATTCTTGTGGTTCCTTGGTTAGAAGGCATCAGGATAAGTTTATTATTCATTATCTCCAAATCCAATCATTTTAAATAATATTCAGCCTATAGTGGATTGAATTTATTTTCTCCTTATTGGTTGAATGTGGTTAGTGAGAAATCGTGTTTTAAACATCATTGGGATAAGGAAAGTGCAGTGTAAAGGATGTATGAGGATTTTCATGGATCTTCAAAGTTTAATGAGGTTAATTAAGAATAAACTATTCTATTATGTTTATAAATCACACTGAGTGCATCGTTAGAATTCTAAGGGGATTACTTGTTTAGGAAATTCTGATAGTGAGTAATACCATGCGTCGAAATTGGATATTCAAAGTTAGAGCCAATAGTAGAGAGTAACATAGACCAAATGGTTAAAGAGATGATGAAAAAACCATGTATCGGGTTTGAAGGGCTTGAGTAAATGTTGTCTCAATGTTTTAGTTTTAGATACGAGCATTGTATTGAGTTTTAATGGATTATGTACCATACACTTAATGTAATTCTTGTTGACGCATTTAAGTGGTGATTGAATTGTGGCCCTGTAGTTTGCAGTTTAAGGGACTTTGAAACGAGTTCACCAACAAGGGGATACTCCAGATGAGGTTCATAGCAGAGCGTTTTCACTTGGTCATTGCTATCTAGATTTGGAAGTTTGAGAGGGTATGCCATTTTAATCGGTACTCGGTCTATGCATCCATGCACGAGATAGCTAGTCGAGAAACTATGAGAAGGTGGAAGCTGGTCTTAATGTAATTGATTTTGGGTAGGGTATTTTCTTTGTATCATTGAATGAGTTGTTTTTGGCCTTGAACTATTGGACCGTTGAGGAATGGTTGTTGTTTTAAGTCTTTGTTTTCATGTTAAGTTACCCCTCATCCCTTAAAAGGGGGGTTTTTAATAGAAAATTAATTTTTAGTCAGTCAAGTAGGTCAGGTAATGTTTCATTATCCCCCAAGGATTATTATGGATAAGTAGTTATATGGTGGGATGATTATAAGTTCCCATGTTTTTGAATCTTTTAAATTCTAAATGATTTTGAAATTTTTTTAGTGGTTGGAACAAACCTTAAAAATAAGATATGTAATATAAATTTGAGAGTTAGTATGCTTAAAAGTGATGTTTTTAGATGAAGTTTGAGCCTCAAGATGTGACTTGGTGTTCAGTTCAGTTTTGAAGAACCAGTCTTCAAAATCCTAGTTTTTGTAAATCCAAAGGGAGGTGCACGATTAGAGCATATTTAGTTCTAACCACACACCTCAACCATGAAAGGCCTAGAAGGTTTCAAATGGTTTTCCAAACCATGAACCAAAGAATTCATGACTATGTGAGGCATCTACAGAAGATTGAAAACCAAACCATATGGGTTTCACATAGTTAGACAAACTGTGCACCCATCCTGCATGGGTATTGCCACTAAACCAGTGGGTGCGCATAGTTGGTTCATTGTTTTTCCAAATCGTGCATCCATACTACGTGTCTCATTTAAAGGGGTAAAATTAACTTTCCCCTTATTATATTTAACTTTTATCCTCCCCCTTTATCTCTAATTTCTCCCACACACAGTAGGCTACTCTAGCTCTCCCTCCTCTCTTTCTAAGCATGGGTGGTTCACCCTCATTCAGACTCAGAATCAAATGTTGTCGAATGCATTAGAAGTGTAATGGTTTTTCTATGATTCATCTTTCATATTTTCCTATTTTCTCTTTCTGTATTGAATTCTATTTTAATTCGAGGTCATATACCCTAGTTTTAGTGAGTTTATTTATTTCTTCAATTTGTATCAAATAGTATTGAATCAAGGATCAATAATGGAAGAGTGAAGCACCCTAGGTATGAGGTAGGTGGTCTCATGCTTTTCACTTAAAGTATAGCATGTTTGTAAAATACATTGTTATGTCATGTTCTGAACTTTCTATGTGTTGCCTCATAAATTTGATATTTAACATGTAAATGCTTTTGTAAAAATAATATTTCTGTTATGCACATAAATTATGCCTTTAGAGGATGTGTATCTTGAATAAAACCATCCCTTTTTTGGTTTTTCATTCACATGCCTTGACCCTTAATCTTAGGCTTGGAATTTAAACCACATTTGAGGTTGGTTTAATTTCCCTATCCCAAAATGAAACTCTAGTTGAAATTAAGTTAATAATAAGTGGTGTGAATGTTTACCCCTTAGTTCAATAGCATGATTTATACTATGCCAAAACCATACTTGTAGATGAGGTGACCAATTGTATTGGAATTAAATGTTAATAGTTAGGATCTAAACTTGGCCTTTATCAATTAAATAATGAAATGTTTATTCATCTCATATGATTAATTAAAAGTGGAATGGGCCTTCCCATGGAATTATTAATTTATTATAAATGAAATGGCCCAATTTATATAATTGAATTATTGTATGGTATGCCTATGGACATGTCCTTATTTATTACTTATATTTAAATTGAGTTAAATGAAAATGATAAATCTTATCTCGTAATAAATATATCTAATGGTGTATTCTTATTTATTAAATTCCCATGATTATTTTCTGTGCTATATGTGATACTCATGAATGGTTTCCCTGACACATTCTACTAAAGCATGGAATCCCTTACACATGATACTTGGGCATGGCATCCCTTACATATGATACTTGGGAATGGAATCCCTTACACATGATACACATGAATGGAGTCCCTTACTCATGATACAAAATAATGGAATCCCCTACACCTAATACTTGAGCATGTATTCCCTTACACATGATCCCTGAGCAAGTATTCCCTTACATATGATACTTGGGTACAAAGACCCTTACTTAAAATATGAGACTTTTATGATCATATATGGACACCTGGGTTACGCCTTAGGTCCTTCATAGTACTATGTGTCAATATATGTGTCTATATATGTTTTTACATATGTAGTAAATGCACACACACACACACACACACACACACACACACATATATATATATATGTACATGGTGATACATAATCATAGATATCCCATCTTAGACTAAAGCAGGTATTTTCGGTCGATGTCCTTTAAGGAACCCGAGCCTAACTTATTTAAATTTATTTTTATTACCTTATTAATATAAATATACATTTATGTATTTTATATTCACATATAGGATAACATTAGACATCATTGGTAGTGGCGTACTGAGTTTATATCACACCCTGTTCGTGTCATCGTTTGGTACCTCAACATACCTCATTTTTGTTGGATCATGATTTTGGATTTTTTTCATGTGTTGTAAACTTGGTATGGTAGATTATAATAATTGGAATAAGCTAGATCTCAATATACTCATGGATATATCCTTAAAGTATATTGTTTATTTTTTATACTTTATATGTTTTCTTCCATACATGACTGTTTTCCTTTTAGTATTGAAATGAAATCATTATATACATGATACTATTAATGGATATGAACATTTATTTTTCATTTGAATGATTTATTTTATGATACCTTTCATTTATACTATTTATAATATTGATTTATTTATTATATACCATTGTTCTACTATGATCATGTGGGTATTGTATCCCCATCTTGAAATTATTAGACTCTTGCTTCTTGTCGATAGCCTCTAGCATATAAAGAGGTGCTCTTGAGCCCATGTGACTAACTTTCTCAGGGAACTATTTTATTGGATCTTAGTTTAGGATATTACACTTTAGCCATATCTTGATGACAGGTTTATTCTCACTATTGTCATTCCCCTAAATTGTGAGGTTAGAGGGATTCAGACCGGATTTTATAAGATCTTTATTGTGAAGAGTTTGAGTCTGAATGAGGCTAATCCCAGAGGAAATATCCACTAACAAGTGGCATTTTTTACATCATTAAATTGTTCTCTGACATACAATGGGTGAATGTTACCTTATATAGTTTCACCCTTATCTTCGTGAGAGAAGTAAATGATGGATAAATTTTTTTCTCGCTCAAATTACTTGGTGTGGTAGGCCTCAATAGAAGATAACTCAGCCTAAAATTAGAGAGGGATATTCAAGGAATCTATAAGGGCCTCACACATATCTTTGTATAGGTGGAGTATATCAAGGATCAAAAGTTTCACTAGATGCTGGTTAGGTGTTTCATCACATCATATTGCAGAATAGAAGGCATAACTCTTTCCACTAAGGAATTATCTCTAATAGGGAGCATAATAGGTTCTATTGGCTAAGGCACTATTTCTTGTCTCATACTATCTATATTCTAATGCTAACTGGTTGAATTAGGTTGAGCACTTGATGGTTGAGTTTAGGATTTGGGCAATCATGGATGAGCATGATGCTATTATGGTTGAGTCATAGGATTGACCAACATAGTTGGATATGGAGGCATACCTGATGGAGCAGTGTGAGAGGATTTTTCCTACTGATCCCTATATAAGGCATGTTTCATGGTGTCAATAACATGAAAAACCTATTCTAAAGTAATGGATCAGATTATTTTCATATTAGATTGGAACATACCTATCCTCTAATGGAATCAACTAGAAAAACCTGATAGAGGACTGGGACATTCCACATCACTAAGCACTGTGAAATAATTATCCATCCTGAAAACATTCATGGAGGTAGAATATTATTCTTTTTTAGTGGAATATTCTAGGATTGGATGAATTCTGGGGGTCTATCCCAATTTGGGAGGCATGAAGTTACCAAGGATATATATTGATTTCGAACTAATAGAGGAATATTATTACCTAGAAATCATTGATGCCTATTATTTCGAGACTTAGTAGGATGTGATAATAATGAGGTGGTCATAGTAGATGAGGTGAACACCATAGGTATTGATTTACTTAAACAGGAATTCATAATGTTATGGACATGATCGACTGTCTTATGGACCACATAGTCATTGTAATTTTGTATACCTTTTCCTAGATAATATTTCCTTTAGTTGGATTCATCATCACCACTATCAGGGTCAATATATCCATAAGATATCTATGTTAGGACATCACCTAATGTGATTGGTCTCTGATCTACCTGATCTTGGAGCCAATATTTAAGGATGAAACACTTCTTAATGGTATGCTTGAGGACCCTATGGTATGGGAAAACGTTGACACAACTAGAGAGGTTATCCTCCTTAGTCCTTGTACATTTAGGCAGATTTAGATATTCTTATATAAGGCATAGATGATGTATCCTAGTACCTATGCATACTTGAAGGAGTAAGTCTTGTTATTCCACTTTGAAAAGGGAATCCTAGGTGCCTGACCTTGACGGGGCACTTGGGTAGTGTTTTCACAGTGAGGATGTGCCTAATGAGGTTGTGTCTTGTAAGGAATATCCATATAATGAGGATTTTCCATCTAACGAGGCCTATCCATTAGATATACCTAAATTTTGGCTAGATGCAAGGCCCTATTTTAGACTATAGTGATTGTTTACTCCTTCATAGGTGTTTGCAAGTGAACTAGAAGAGGTAATGGGAACCACCATTTCTTGGTCCACTACAAGACTTCTTCCAAGTGTTGATATATTTTAGTGAAGTCTAGAAACCCTCCCGGATATCTAAGTGAGATAATGGCAGGGACCAAATAATCTTTTATATTTTCTACACACATCATCAACAACTATTCCTTGGAGAGTTTCACATCTAGGGAGTACTGAGTCCAATAAACTGGGAAATAGAGTTAGTAACATGGTCATAATGCCTATGATTTCATTTAGAGAGGTCATAAATGATGGTACTATGCATGGTAGAGTTTATTTGGTAGAGGAACTGCCTATGAAGATATAACCAGCTGGTGATAGACCCTAGGGGCATCTGATTGTACCAGATGAAAAATTTATTCTAAATTATGGAAGAAGTAATGAAGCTTGACAAATTCCTATTTCTCTGGAGTCTCGATCATCAATATTAACGTCAAGGAGAATTGGGATATGTGTTACAATGGATCAACCATTCCATTTAATAGGGAAAATATTGGATTACCAAATTCTAGGGGCAGAAAAACGTGGTCCACCCATGCCAGATACGGCTTCCCTTCAGGAGGAATTGACACTGATTTCATTTATAGAATCTCAAGGTGAGTGATGATATCATCTATAATATCATCTTTTTTAGGGTTAGTGGTCTCCAATTCTCTAAATTGTTTGGTGGATTGTGAGGCATAGAGATCATGGTCCCAATAAGGGAAGTCACATTGTTCAAGCATGGTAGGGTGGTCATATCTTGGTCTCTTGACAACACGACCAACCTATACCATAGTTGGATGCATGGGGACTCATACCTCAACTATAGGTAAATGGAAAAGGTGAAATTGATACTCAGACAGAGAGGAGATGCGATCTTCCTTGGAATTATCTCACCCTGGGCACTGCTCGATGATGAGCTCGACATTGAGTCTTTTGTAAAATTTAATCTCTTGGAGAAAAGTTACCAAACTATCCTTTGAATTAGTTTTTGGAATATCCTATGACATGTCAACATTATTTATGACCCATTTTCCATTTTCAAAATTTTTAAGGGAAGTAATAAACCCTCATTGGATGGAATTTTTAGGCCCAAAATCTATTTGTACCAATGAGTACTAACACTAATCAGAGGATCTTATTGATACTGCATCTCCCCTTGGGGTGGGTTCTCCTTATCGTATCCTATGTTGTCATCCAGAATTATCTGATCATATATGGGATTGATTGTGATGATTTTCGTGGTGGATATTGTTAAAGGGGTTTCATTTTCAATGGGTTGGCCATCTTGATGGTTCCATTGTTGTTTGGGAAGGGGTTTGAAGTGGAGGGAAACATACTGACCCCTACCTCTGATCCCCACATGGTGAGATACCTCATGTATGACCTTATAGATCATGGTGAGGCTCTTGATTTAGGTTTTCCATAATTTTTTGTGGTATCGATAAGAATCAGGGCAATGAGGCACTATAAGCACTGTGATGTTAACTTTCCAACACTATTGATAGATGTCCTCAAGATGTTTGAGGCCTCCTAAGTAGGCCAGATGGTGATCCTAGATATATTTTTACATCTCATAGATGTTATAATGGAATTATACCACCTATTACTTGGTGAGAAACTATGGTATGGTGAAACATAGGGTTTCAGGTGTCTAAAACATATTCGATAGCTGGTCGATGCCCAGGATCTCCCAGAAGTTTTCTTCCTGCTCATTACCCAGAGGGGAGTCTAGTTCTTGATTTCCCTAAGCCCCAACTGGAATTGTCTAGGAATATAAAGGAGATAGGTATGATTATATTATCCTATGCTAGTCCTCTATAAGAGGGTATTCCACACCTCTTAATCATCCTTGGAACACCGATGTGTCTTCCAGAGGCTGGGTCGATTTCGTGATCCTATCCATATAAGATGGGATATCTGCACCCCCTATTTAAGAATAAGGGAATCATAAAACTGTGTATTAGTGGAGTGTTCAATATTATTTTAGGGTTCCAAACATTATGTTTTAATTTTTCCAACTTCTAGAGTGTAGGTGGAGAGGATGGAGGCTAATAGTTGTGGGGATGGTTGCACTGTAATCCCCTGTAAGGAGGCAAAACAATATTCCTCATAGATGTAATTGTATAAGTATTTGGGGACCTTATAAACCTCATATTGAGGGATATTTATCCTTATTTTATGGGATTATGACCTTAGTATGGATGGTGGAGGTGGAGTCAATACAACTAAGTTGTTCGTCACCTATAACTCTGAGAGGTTGATGGGGACGTGACAATTTCCTCAATCCTATATTGTGTGGCAAGGGAGAACCTTGATAATGAGACCTTGAGAGTTGAAATTATTTACCCTATGTGTGATATGGTCGACACCATAGGTATTCCCCATGGAATTAATTCATCCTCCTTCCCTGTGACAAATGTTTTGGGAAGGTAAAGTCTCTAGTATGGGGAGGAACTTCACATAGATTGCTAGTGCCACAGGGAGGACCTTATCTATGAAATTTTTCATTATGGGGTGGCCCATGGTGGTTTTCTATGTTCCCATAATGGAGAGAGTCCACCCAACCTGAACAGAGGTAATCAGGGGCCTCATTAACAATTGAGAGAATAAGGGACCTCATGTGGTGGTTTTATGGGTGGGAAAAGGTGTTTTAGTGGTGGAAGGGACCAATAGATCTGAGGGAGAGGCCTCCAGTTGGGTAGGATTTTTTCCTACCCTTGGAATTAGTTCTGGGTGGTTGAGATTGGGGAAATTAGAGTAGGTTTAGGGTTGAATTGATCATTGGATTGTGGAACCAGTCAACATTGTTGTCATTGTCGGCCTGGCCAGGTGGGAGCCCTCCTGGGCATCTCCCTTGT
Organism: Viscum album; assembly: GCA_963277665.1. Classification (NCBI taxonomy): domain Eukaryota; kingdom Viridiplantae; phylum Streptophyta; class Magnoliopsida; order Santalales; family Viscaceae; genus Viscum; species Viscum album. The sequence goes on from OY728161.1 coordinate 1,445,106,570, forward strand.
GGTGGTATCAATTGGGGAAAGGAAATCGTAGGGAAGCAAGATATGGGGCCTCTCAGGGGAGTCTCCCAAAATGATTTGTTATGGTGACTGGGGGGGGGGGATCCCCCTATAAATCTCTTGGGGGAGGTGGAGTTAGTGTGGTGATAAGGATTATAGGTCCCATCAGGATATATCCCTTGTTGGGATGACCCCTTATAGTTCATATCGAAGAATCAAGGAATCGATGAACCTCTATTGGATGACTTGTAAAAGAGAGATAGGGTGAGGGTTTCCAATAGCTGTGGATGTGGTGGATTTCATGGAAGTAGTATAGTTTTTTCAGATTTTTTCTCCACCAGTTCTCTTATCCTCGATCTTGTTGGTTGTGGGTCATCAAACATTTTTATCATATTGAATCATATATCATGAATTAAGTTAATCATCAGTAAATTTTTTCTGAAATAGATGAAAAAGATTCCCAACATTAGAAATTATCTTCAAGATATTTCTAATATGGGGGAAGGATTCACATTGATGATGTATCAGACCAAATATGACCATGTTCACACTTTTCCCCCCTGTTGTAGGAGAATAGTATCATGTGAGGACCACCATGTTGGTTTGGTGAGTCTAACACCAAATATATGGATTCGGTGGAATCTATATATGGTGGTGTAAAATGTTACTAATATACTCATGGTTGAGGGAGAGGTGTTTTAAGATTTCTTTCACCAATTTTATTTCTAATGATTTTGAGATAGGGACACCCACCACTTACAGTGGTCTGTGTTTTTTCCTTCGTTTATCCTCCTGAAGTGGTTCCCTTCCATGGACCAATTGGTCCCCTCCAAGGTGGTTGGTTGGTTTCCCCACATTATTTCTTTCCAAAGGCGTGTTACCTCTACCACCATGATTAGTGATGTCGAATCCTTGATCGAAAAAAGATAATGGGATTTCGGTTCATCCTTTCATGGATTCATCCTTGGAGATCATCACCAAGTTTGGGTCTCCCTCATATATTTAAGTCTTGTTTATGAAGCTCATTCTTGGTACTATATCAAGGTGGATTCTAGTTAATTACACTACTTCTACCGTGGAAGAGAAGCTACTAGATCTCAGAGATGATGGTGACATTGGAATCATATGGGAATCTATGGATGTTGGGTAGCTATAAAGTCTTACTATTTAAAAATCTAGGGAAACTCATGTATAATGAATATTAGGAATGAAACCCTTAGAATACCATGTTCTTCATAGAGTAATTTTCACCAGGGGTGTGATATTTATTAGTATTTTTAACTTGGGAATCTCATGTTCATTACATGAGGTAGATATTACAGATCATTTGGATGGATTCATGAGTTTTGGGTTTTGTAGGGGTATATTGGTCATAGATTTATCATCTTCAAGGGAAAGATTGGTCAAATATTTAACATGTTGTGGGGATATGCTGGTCACAGGTTTAACATATTGTGATGATAGATTGGTTACAAGTTTAAAATATTGTAGGGAAATTTTGGTAATAGGTTTAACATATTTTGGGGATATATTAGTTATATATTTAACATCATGTGGGGACAATTTAGTCACAAATTTAACATCTTATGGGGATAGTTGGGTCATAGGTGTAGCATATTACAGGGACAGGTCGGTCACATGTTTTAAATCTTGTGGGGATAGGTTGGAAAGTTTGAGTGTGTCCCTTGGGGAAATGATCACACTTTGGGGTTTTCTCCTTCTAAGAGGGAAGGAATTAAAATTTTATAGTGGTATTAAGGGGTCAATATTGGACCTCTGGGAGAAATACCAAGTGTGTTTGTATTGGAACTCAAGGATACATCCCGGGTATAGTGTTAGGGGATATAGATCAAAACCCAAGTAGTTTTATGTAATGGTTTAAGGTCATATGATATTACCGATCCATGCAGTTTATAGTCAGGATGTAAGGATAATAGTATCATATAAAGAGCGACAACAAGGGATGGTGTAGGGATTATTCATGTGGGAAGCCTTTTATTGGTGAATCATCCCTTGAGGGTGTAGCAGGAGTCATCCCATTATGATCATACATGAATCATACTATGTTCATAGCACATGGTAGGGGGTGAGTTGGTATCCCATGTCAGTCATACATTGGGAATCCTATGTTCACAACATAGGGAAGAGTTATATTTTACTATCATGCTCTGAGTATATTGTTATATAGTTTGATATCATACTACTAGGATGTTAGGATATACATTTTTACATCATGCTTCTCAGACATTGGAGGGTCCCAAACCTAGGGAGATAATTTATAGATAGGAGAGGAGGATAAGAAATCAGGTCTATTAGTAGGGAAGGGAATGTGGTTTCCCTTGTTGATGCCACATTTTGTGTTTATGTATCTACTATTTAGCCACCATTGGGTAGATCATGGCGTAAACACCATTGGAGTGAAGTAGAAAATGAGGATAAAAACAATATGCCTCATATTATTTGGATTCAGAGGTGATGCAACTGTCTAGGCCATGCTTGAAGTAAATAGGAAAGACATGAGGTCTGAAGATACTAGTCATACAAAAGATAGTGGAATATATAAACCATGTTTGTATGGGTATTGGGCCACTGAGCACCCAAATTTAATGAAGATGGGTTTTTTGAAAGGAGGAAACATATAGGGACCTACCAAGTTGGTTCCATGATAGTAGTGGGTTTTTAATGGTCAATGGATTCTTGAAGGTAAGGGGTTTTCATGATAGGGTGTGCCAACCTTGGGGTTAAGTCTTGGCTCCCATGGAGTATGTTTCATGAAGGATAATTATATGAAACACTAAAAATTTAAAGGGGGATTTTCTATCTCAAAGTCTATAAAACATTGTGAAATTTATCCCAACCATACACTTTAAGTTTCAAGAACTCATGTGAGACTATTCATGAAATGTTTCTAGCTATAGGGATCAGTATCTTTTTTTTCCTCATGAAGGTTGATGTTTCATGAATTTATTACTTTTTGTGGAATCCCAAAGGTCATGTCCCTTTCAAATGTTTGATGAAGAGGGTATTTTTAGGCTTCATGAAGGAGGGAAGGTTCATTTAGTGAAATTTAATATCTGATAGGTATGTTTCAGGAAATTATGAACTTGGTTGGATACCTTCATGTGTATAAATACGTTTTGAAAAGGTCACCATCATTTCAAATGAGTTATCTTTCATGGTGGATGGAGGAAATTCATGAACTATTTTCATTTTGTGAAGGTTTTGACTTTTGTGATGGTTTTGACTTTCACAAATCCATCCCATTTGGTGGATTTTGGGGATTTTATGACCCATATTAACAGTTAAACATTTTTTCATTTCTCAGCATATCGAGTAACAAGTGTTTTTAATGAAAAAAACAATTAATGATATGATCAATAAACCATTATAGTTAATTCAATTGTTTAAAACAAGTATAACAGGTTATGTAATATTTTCATATGCATATACTTTATAATTATTACAAATCACACTAATAATCACTAAATTATATCACCATGAAATTGATTTAATGAAATTTCAACCGAATCACCTCACAGTCATCAATAATCTTGGTTTGTTCATGTTTGGGATGGTTTTAACACCTAATTGAACAATTATATGAAATTATATCATGTATGATTATGAAAACTTAATGAATGGTATAATGTGATATAAATATGTATATAATTATTATTTTGGTTCAATAAAATATACATCAATATTTAAATCATAAATTAAGAAACCACTTTTTGTAGGTTGAAAATCACCGAAAAAGTTTGATATTGATTCATCTTCTAAGATAAAGAATAAAGTACTCATGAAAGAAAATGTAAAATTAATAAGTTATTATAATTCATAAATTTCAATTAATTTAATGAACATTTAACTAAGAACTTTTAGAGAAGAACTAATAACAACATCGCTATTATGAAACCAGTTAAAAACGATCAAGATTACCTACACCCGACTTTGAAAATAGGAATAAATAATAAATTTAAATGTAGAGAGTAATTATAAATGACGTTTATAAAAGGTTATGTATATAAAAAATGTTCTAAAATAGGTTATTAAGATATTTTTTATAAAGTATATTAGAGTTCATTCATCTAATTGGAGAAACCAAGTAAGGAGTTCTTTGCCTCAAATTTTCTTGAGTCTTATTTCTTAATGTGCACCATGATACCTTTAATATGGTGCTATTGTTACCTAATGAATTTATTTTACCATATTCATTGGTTTTGAAGATCCAAACAATGTTATTTCTTTAAATTTCCACCAATTCAAAAGATACACTACTTGAAATTGGTTTTGATCAAAATATTACTCAAACCGTAAGAGTTTCATTACCAATCTTATCTTCAAATCAATATTGATTTTAAAGTTAATCCATATAGAGAATTTTTATTGTTTATTTAAATTATAATAATTCTATTTGTATATTTATGATGTTTTTATGTTCCCTTTATATTTTATTTCCCCTTGAATTATATTTTACCTGAAGAGCTTCATGTAAGTGAAACTGACCCCATCTCTTATTTTCAATCGAAAACCTCCATTTTTCCATTCTAAATTCATTGTATTATTTTGAAAATTTCTTTATCTATACCTTAATAATGCATTGAGATCATTTTATACTAATTGAACTTCTTCAAAATGTTTTAAATAATTTTTTATGTATTTTTGCATAGGTCTTCCTCATCAAAGTCTATAAAGAATATGTTTTTAAAATTTTCCATGTGAACACATATTTACACCATCTTTGTCATTTTATATGATGCTTACTTTATAATATTTAATAGTTTTCTAAAATTAAATCTTATTTTCCTTTATATATTTTTTTAATCAGTTTTTTTTCAAAAAGATCATGGATGCTTCTAATTTTAGTTGTGATTTTTCATAATGATCATAAAAATGATTTTTATCTAAATCCACATTCTTTGATATATATTATGATTGATTAAAGAAATTATTCTAATGTAACCATCTATATTTTTTCTTTGGATAACCTGAGTAATGTACCTCTCTTTTCGATGAATGTTCTATCACTACCTTTTTCTTGCTCAATTATCCATTATGTATGATCCTAAATTTTCACCCAATTACCTTCCTTTTTGAATTCCCTGTTTTTATTTCATTTTATTGAGGAGTTTTAACCTATATGCCATACATTGATTAATTTGAGGAAATTATTGACTTAACTGTATATCCTTTATCTATATGGTGTAAATAACATATGTTTTATTACCTTTATTGAATGATATTTACCTAGAAAGATACTTGATGTCATTAGATACACATTTATTGTTCATGGGTTCATCATTATATGATTATTGGTGTAATTATTAATGATTTCCTTATGTGAATTGTTATGAAACCCATTTTCTTTCCATATTCTCTTTAGGATGTGTTAAATTAAACCATTTTTTCCATGAGTTCCTTATGATATAAAAGTGGATGATTATCATTCAAAAAGTTTTATGAAACAAATTTTATTTCAATGGGTTATTTATGATGTGATAATATATTTATTTCAAGTGGCACTCATTAGTATTGATAATTATGGGTGGGGTCCTACATCACCCACTAACACATTGGTTTAAAGTTTATATCTCTTTATATATTTATTAATAAGTATATTTTAGTTACTTAAAAGAATGGGAATTTATGGTGTGGATTAGGAATATAATGTTTCCCTATACTAATGTTTGTTCCAAAGTTGAAACATGTTTCCTAGTTTTATGCATATTCTCATGGTTTTGTTAAGTTCCCATGGTTCACATTTATTGACTCATATTTTCTCTCTCTTTTGATTCATGTCTTATGTTATGACATGTAATATTCTAGGGTTTATTATCTAGGATTTTTTGGATACGAATTTTAGTATATATCATGATTATACCCATATGATAATCTTATGATATTCTATTAGTATTACTTATATTTACTCTTACAGAGCATTTAATCTCTCCATATTATTATATTTCCATTCCCCTAGGTTATAAAGATGAGTATAACATAAGATAAGTATAGAAACAAGTCTAGTTTGTATGAATTATTGAGAAATGTTAACTAGGTTTTTAAAATATGTTTTTTATATTGTTAGTAATAAAATATAGTAAACCTTTAGTTCTTGTGATTGTGTGATTATTTTTGAGATGTAAAGATTACCTTATGTAAAAGTTAGAAAATAAAGGATTTTCTATACTAACTCTTTATAAAAAACCTTCCTAAACTCTCAGTTTTACCCTACCTATCCAAATTGAGAGGCAACTCCCAATGTAGAGAAACTCTCACCTTAGGGCCAATATCCATAGCATTGATCATACACCAATGAAGCTGGTGTTCTTATGTATCAAACTTAGCTACACTAGTTTCCCATGGAAAACAAATAGAGGTGATCCAAATAATAATTATATACAATGTAATCATATCAATAATAAAATAAACCACAACCTCACCCTTGAAAACCCTTTACAAAAACTACCCAATCTTTAAAGAATAATAAAACGATACAAACTTACCTTAGTGGGGTTTATAAAATCACTATTTCTATAATCTTTACCCATAATAATGGGACATGTTTCAAGGGGATTTTTTTAATAAAAAACCATCCTTATAGGGTTCCAACCAGGCATTAAAACATTATTTAATAAGATAAGTTATATATAATTATTTTAAAATAAAAAACATAAACTTCATAGATTAAAAACCATTAAAAGTTTTTCAACACCCTTGTCAAGTTAATTTTTTTTATATTGTAGTAAAATTCTATATACATTTATTTAAATCCTAAAATATCTTCATAGACAAGAGAATTAATTTAAATGATCCAAATATGCCTTTATAAAAACATAAGTCTACTTGTCATTAGAAATCCATTTCAATATTATGGGAAACCTTTCACATTCAATGAAAACTCAATAGAATAGGAATTATTTTGAAATAAAATACTAATCATATATAATATAAGTCATGAAAAACTTTGAAATATATTTTGAAAACCATAATAATTCATAGTTCAAGTTTTAAAGAGTAATTCAAAGAATAACCAACCTTAAACCTTGTTTATTTTAAAAAACAAGTTGTAAATCCACCATAATGATAACCGAGAAGGAATATAAATCCAAAATGAAACCTTGTTAATCCTAAAACACCACATCCTTAACTAAAACTAGATACAAGAGAAACCCTAAGTCTCCATAACCTCTATAGGGTAATAAAACAATGAAATAGGAAGAAAATAGGGATAAGAAGGAACTAGAAGATGATTAACATGAACAATACTTTTAAATCCTTGAATAAACCCAAGAAATATCCCAAGGAAGAGAAGAAATTGAGGGGGGATAGGTGCATAGGATATGGGGTTCACATGAGAGAAGAGAGGAGATAATTTGGGGTTAGAATTAGAGTAGATATAAATTAAAATTTCCAATTTCTGATGAACTGGATATGATATAGGGTTGGGACACATGGTTTACCAAGTTTTTCACCAACCATACGATCCTCACTAAATTGACCTGGGCATAATGAAAGGTTTGACTGAATGTTTTGGATGAAAATAAAAGTGTCTAATTTTTTGGGGAAAACAAAATAATACTCCCAAAATCCCAATCCCCTCTTTCCCAAACCTATAGTATCTCTAATCAGACTTTTAATCCCTAATCATCACACCCCCACTCACACTCGATCACCCCCATTTCCACCCCTTCCCTTGCTTCTCCATCTCACCCTAGATCCATCATCACCATCCTCACCCATCCATGATCCAAAAATATAAATCTATCCTAATTATAAACCCCATGATATCTAATATTACCACACTACTAGAGGATCTTGAAAATTTGGGGTAGGGAAGAGGGAGACTTCCTATTTAAGGATAGATTTGAAAAAAAAACACAGATCACTAGCGGTGATTCCATGAAAAAAATAAAATAGAGTAAAAAAATTTTATTTTGTATCTTTGATAAATTATATGAGGGATACAAGTTACAATCCATTTTTTTTTCAATTTATAAAAAAAAATATGAAAGGGTTAATTATTTGAATTTTTACATCAATATTGGAAGCATATAAATTCACCATTGATAAATTAATTTTTTATTCCTTGAATCTATCTATCATTATTGGTTTATTCTAAAACCATTGTTGAAAAATTAATTTCATTGATAAAAAATTTTACTTCTCCTGTAATAGGATCCCCAGATTTGGATGTAGACCCCACATCATCACAATAATAATGTTTTCACCATCCATATTTAAAAATATTATTATTTTAAACACCCCCATAAACATGGTTACCATTTATTCCAATAATTTTTTTCATTTAAAAAATACGTCATACATCATTGGTTTCATGAATATATCCATAAATTTTTTATTTTTTTACAGATAACATGTTCAACTTCTTTATTCCTTACACACTCTTTATTTAAATGGTACCTTATATCAATGTGTTTTCTTCTTTCATGAAAAATTGATTTTTTTCCTAAGTAATAACTAAATTACTATCAACAAAGATATCATTAGGTTCTAATTGTGTATATCCTAGATAAATTAGCACATTCTTGAGCTATATTATATGACACAAAAATGAATTTTCAACAACGTACTAAAATTCACACGATGATAATGTCACAATTGATTGTTTCTTGGATGACCACGTGAATGTCATGTCATCCAAAAAAATGTTAATCCAGTTGTACTCTTTCTTCCATCATGGTTTATTCTCTAGTTACTATGTAAATATCCCACAAACATGAAATATTTATAAGGTGTATAGATCATACCTTAATTGATCGTTCCTTTAATGTACCTCAGAATTATTTGAGAAACATTAAAACATGTCTATCTAGGAGCCCCCATATATCTATTGAAAATAACTAACCCATAGACAATATTAATCGTAGCATCTTTCTAATATATCATGCTTTTAGAAATAATTTTTAAATATTTAGGATATACATCTCTAGTAAGCTTTTTTTATAATTCAAAACCTATATCAAATAGGGTTGTAATAGGATTTTAATTTTCCATGTTGAACTTCAACAAAAATTTTGTGTCCTAATTTAGTTTATAGAAATAAATTTTCTTCCATCACTTTGAATAACTTAAATACTAAGGAAGTGAGTCATCTCTTCGATATCAGTCATCTAAAACTCCTTGAACATGATCTTCTTAAATTATAATAACATACCTGGATTATTTCCTATAAAAATAAAATCTTCAATATATAGTAATCCAATAATATGCTTATATCATCTTCATTATTCAAATACAATGAGTGTTCATATGTACACTTCTAGAATCCATTGGATTGAAAGTAATCATAAATCCTAGTGTTCTATACACATGGTGATTTCTTAATTCCAAAGACCACCTTCTTCAACTTCCACACCTTTCATTATCTTCTTTTATTTATGTATCCAGGTGGTTGATCAATATAGTTCTTCTCTTCCAAAATACATTTAAATTTTTTAACTTACTATCCAGTAGATGAATCTTTTATTTTTTTGGGTAGCTATTATGATCAATAATTTGATCATATACATCCTTGAAATGGGTAAAAATACATCACCATAGGCAATTACTTGATTTTTTATAGCCTTTGGTAATGATACTTTTTTTATCTAAGGAATTATCCTTGTGCATACTTCATGATCTTGAACACCCAATTCACACTAATTGTTTTTCTCCATTTTGGGTGGTGTGTTAAACACATGTTTTATTCTTCTTGATGGAATGATTTTCTTTATCCATCACTTTCCTCCATATTTTATCATTTTTAGATTTCTCAAATAAAACGGGGTCAGAGGTTTCCAAGAGGAAATACTTGTTCACATACACCTCTATTGGATCCGTACTTTCATATATTTATATAAGACTTTGAATATTTTAGGTTCATATATGAGAAATTTATTATTAAATAATTTTTTTATAAGTATATGGTTATAGAATCATTGGTTCTTCAACTCCTTGTTTATACATTGGTATTTCTTCAATAGTTTCTTATTATTCTAACACGAGTTTTACATCTCTTGAGTTTTTATCTTGATTCCATTTCCATGACTCATTTTATTTATAGATAACATCTCTACCAAATATAATATTCATATTGATGATATTATACTTGAAATTTCCCATAGCTTGATCTTAATATCCTATAAGGACACACTTTTCTCCATTTTTATCAAGTTTTATTTGTTTTAACTCTAGGATCTTAACATAGAAAATAGGAAAAAATATAAGATGAATTAAATTTGGTTTATGAGTACTAAATGATACATGCAACACCTTTTTTTATTGTTTTTGTGGCTAACTATTGAGTAGATACACCACAAAAAAAGTTATTTTGACCTAGAAAGTCTTGGTAAATCCTTGGTATTTCAACATGATTTTTACCATATTTAGAACGGTTTGATTTGTTCTTTTGAATACTCCATTGAGTTAAGGTGTGTAAGAAAAAAACAATTGGTGTTTAATTGCATGTTTCTTAAGGCACTCCGGAAAATAATCAGAGGTGTACTCCACACACTAATTAGGTAATTTGTTTAACATAGTTGCTTTGATTTTCCACCAGTTCCTTGAATTATTTGAAGATGTAAAACACTTACGACTTCATCTTGAGAAATTATATCCATGTTATCCTTCAATAATCATTAATAAATGTTATCAATTTCATTATATATCCATTCTATTTCATATTCAATGGACCACACACATCGGTGTGGACTAACTTTAGTAGTGCATAATCACTCAAATTTTCCTTCTTTACAAATCCATTTGTATTCTTTTTTTACTTATAAGACAAATTTCATATATTTTATTTGTATTTATAATGTTTGGAAAACTATTCACCATCTTCTTGATTCCTAATAATATTAAACATTCCACTTTTAAATGTTCAAAATCAATATTCCATTACTAGTCTTTATCATCATGTACTGACATCAAACATCATGGAATGACAGGGTGGATTTCAAGTGGAAACATGCATTTATTCATCATTGAATCTTTTTAATCATACTTATTTTCCCATAAAAAAATTCAATTTTTTTATTTTACAGGCTTATGTGAAATTCTTTTTCCACCAATCACCCAGTACTTAAGATGTCGGTCCTCGTGTCAGGTATATAGTAAATATCAGAGATTAATTCATGATTTACACATCTTTGATTGATCAAAAAATATCCTCTTCATTGGATATATGATATTGAGATATCACCAAATTAAATCTCACCTCAACCCTTATCATCTAGGTTCATAAACAAGTTATTCTAGCTTGTCATGTGGCTGATATCTCCAGAGTCAAGATACCATATACCATGAATTTGTGTTGTTGTTTTTTATACCATCATAATGGATTATCTAGTAATATCCCCTGCAATGACAAATGTCCTCCTCGGTGGAAATATCCATGGGTTGTTTAATCCAAAATTAACTACGATAATGTCTATATTTGTGACAGTTATAACATCGAATGGTTATTTTTCTACTATCCAGAGATTATTAAATTCTCTCCAACTTCCTTTTACTTATCCTCATGAAGTAAAATTTTGATATCCATGACCTCCTTGATTTTGGATTCTCCCCTCTCATCCTCCTCTTTTTGAGTTAGTTTCTTTTCCATGAAATCCTTTATCTCATCCTCTTTGAAATCTCCATCCTTTATAAATTTTCCAACTTATTGAGAGAAAACTATGATTACATAGCATTCCCCACTCCATTTTTATTAATTCACCAATTCACCTTCAATTCACAGTCTTGTAGATATCCTCTGAGTTATTTGAAAGAAATTGTATCTAAATATTTGGGTTTTTAGGGGGAAAATTATTTAATCAATTTTTGAACCTAATGAGAGAAAAAACTTCTCATACTACCACATGTTGTCAAAAATTTCTTTGTTTACTCGAATTTATTTCACCACTACCATTGCATAAGTATGATACTCACAATGGTTTCAAAATATTTCATAGAAAGATATTAAAACTCATCTCATAGAGATTGAATTCATATCTGATTCATTTTATCAAAACCTTTGAATACTTTATGAAGGATTTTCTTATACTACGTTTGATATTTTTGGTGAAATTATTATCTTAAATGTGACTTAATCAAGGCCTTGATAGCTGATAGATTTGGACATGGAGTCTCTCTCCATTCCACATGGAGCATTTTCATTTGAATATCTGAAAGAGAATCCCCCACTACCTTAGATTCTGGATAAGTGTATCCATAATCCAATTTGATTATGAAATATTGAGTACTACTGGGAACTTGAATTTTGAATCACCAATTATCATAATTATCCTTCAACAATTTGGGAATCAATTTTTGAGTAGTCCCATTCACCAAGGAGGTTACATTATTTTTGGCATAGATGAGGAAGGGGAAGAGGACGACAACAAAAATTGGAGGACTTATTCCATTATAATTGATGGATATTTTAATAATATCATGAAACTATTTAGTCACATAAAATCACCTTTAAATTCTTTTATACCATTGAAGGGTAGATTTGAAAATAATAATAAAAAATACAAAGATCACTGGCGGTGATAGCAGGGGAAAAATATTTCAGACTCGAACAATTTTATTTCATCTCAGATAATTTTACAGAAGGATACAAATTAAAATACATAATAAAATATCATCTCAATTTATATAAAAAACTATAGGAAAAGGTTCAATTCCTTGAATTTTCCATCATTATTGGTTGTATCAAAATTCATTATTGGAAAATTAATTTATGATTCCTAGAATCTATCCATATTTTTTGGATTTTTCTAAATTCATTGGTAACAAATCAGTCTCTTAAGATAACAAATATATTTCCCCTATAACACACTACCATGTTTTGGGAGTGGTCCCCACATAATCACAATAGTAATTTTGTTCCTAGATTGACTAAAAAAACAAGTTTATTTTTTTATAAAACTTATAAAAGTCATGGTGTGGGGGATTCCCCTATATGAGAGATGGTCCCGATGAAATAGACCAGGTTAAATTGGTTATCTCGGTTCATCAAAACAAGTATTTTGAAAAAAATGTTAATTTTTAGTTTATAACATATAAACTAATAAAAAAATAGAAATTTCAAGTTGAAATTCCAAAACATCAAATGAAATATTCAAATGAATACGACTAGTGAAAAAAATGGTCATGAATTAGACAATGGATAATGAAATAACACACAAGAATTACAATATTCAAGATTAAAATTAATTCTCATAAAATATAATATAGAAATTCTGAACATAAAACTGATTTAATAAAACCATAAACAATGAGAAATAAAATTATGAATTAACATATAAATTTTCATAAACTAAAGTACATTTCCTTAATTGAAAGAAAAACCTAAAACAAGGTTTCACAATAAGAAAGAAACAAATAAGAAGCAGTAATGAAATTTAGGCAACACAAAAAACCAAAACAGACTATAATCAATTATGAAAAATCAAAATATAATTAGAATTAATTCTATAAGAAAGCACATTCAATAATTTACAAGTCAAATACACAAGAAAAGTAAAATAGTAAAAGGGACATAGGTGGCTTATATACTTCTTTCAATTTTCCTATGTTCATGGGGTAGAATAATTGATGGTTTTTTATTATGTATGAGTAATGAACAATATACTTGTGATAGAAAGTATAAGCACAACACGACACACCCAAAAAAACAACGTAAAAAAGAAAGAAAGAATACTAACAAAAGGAATCAAAATAAATCAGAATGAACCCCTTAACAGGTTTCCGCATTACCTCCTCGACAATGTATACCTTCCAGGTTGAAGTTTTAGGGACCAATGTCATAATCTAGATCCAGAGTCATCCAAGTAATTTGCTACTATCAAGACCCGTACCACTGTCTGGATCATGTGCTATCTGAGTTCACACTCCAAGAACAAGAATACGTTTCTTTATAACTCAATAAACATATCGGTGAGTGATATTCACCACCACCATATTTGTCTTAGTGAAGGACAAGTACCCAATTCAGGGGGCCAAACCAAGGGCACCCTTTCTACATTTCTACCACTATGTAGAAGAAATTCATTGAACTGGGTCACTTATTGAAGGATATGAACCATCGAAAAATATCAAAATTGTGTCCTCCTTCTCAATCCATAAGGAAAAAGAAAAAATATACTCCCTAGACTCCTCTCAATGAACCATAATCACCAAATCATGGATTTCTTTTTAGAAAACCTTACACTATCACTACTCTCTCTTAGAATCTGAACGACCTCACACTTGAAATGGAGCCATTAGAAATTCTAAATCAAGGAGGCCTGCAAAAAAACATAAATGTGAGAGAATATAGATATGCATAATCAAGAGACATGGTTGATGGAGAAGTCTCTTGCAGTTCCAACTTTCTAGCTGTGTAAAAAACTAGTAAAAATTATTTATTAAAATAAAATGGGATTTTAATTAACAAAAAGGAATATTAAAATTCAAAAATCTCCACCTTGGAAATTAAAATTCTGGAATAAATTTAATATGGACAGTACCACACATCTCCACCTTGAAAATTAAATCCTAAACCACATGATGATTCTACACTACCTAAAAAATCAATTTGGGAATCACATCCTTAATAGGAAACTAACAGGGGTAATAATAGCTATAAGACTTTAGTCACACAATCTATCCAACTACCCCTAACATGTATCAAATATGACACATGCAGTTGATAGTTTAATTATATTATAAAGCTGACAAAGATACTTAAGATAAATCAATTCTAAAAGACTACAAGATATAATTCAAACGTACACTTACCCGAGTTTCCCTCTAAGATAACACCATGGAGGAAATACGGACCAAAAAATCACATGCCATCATAGGCCCTTGGAATAGATTACTAGTGCCTACATATAAGAAACAAAATAGAGTAGTATCTATCCTCACAAAAAACATAGAAAAAAAGGCTCATAATAATAACAAAGAATTGAAAGTTATTAAAAATTAGTGTAATCATGAAACACAGCTGAAAAGGAAGCAGTAGAGAGAGAATTCATAGTAAATGAAGACAACCAAAGGGAAAGGTATCCATATGAACCCATAAAAACATAGAAGGACCAAAGCACTAAAAAATATAAAATTTAAGTCGATACACGCCACACCAAACATGATCATGAAGACTCTTGAAATAAGTCACAATAAGATCCTTAAAAGATGGATTCATAATCTCCACCTAAGGAGATGACTAACTAAAAAAACCAAAAGAAGACATCCTTTAAAAAATGAGACTACAAGGATAGAGACGAGCAATCCCAAAAACCCAAGATTGCTCTAAGAATTAATAAAATAGGTGTGAAGCTACCTAGAAACCAAGGGGAAACAAGCCACGTAAGGACCACACTACAAATTCTAGTCTTACTAAGGAAGACTAATTCTTGAAAACCAAAACCTATCCAGTAAACATGGTTGAACCGTAAATCCAAGAAGCTTTGTGATTATCCAATAGATAAAAAAAGCAATGTACCCACAAGATACCCAAGTCTGAACACTAAAATCGATACAGGACTATGCAGAGAGAAAAAACCACAAAGGATGTGGAGGAAATCAACAGAACTAACATAAGATAAAATTTTAGTAAAACTATAGACACTGGAGACATGATATCCTTCTAATCCCTTACTGCTAACCAATTCTCAAGCCTAGGAAAACCTCACACAGAACCCTTTCCTAAACCCTGAAACCAGAGACCTGCAACTAGAATTGACCATATAGAATCCATAAGGCTAAAAATGGAAGGGAAAAAATGATAAGTAAAGTAAAAAGACTATAAGAAATAAAATGAAATTATAGTCCAATAAATCACATGATCAAGGTGAAAAAAAAACAATATGTCATTCTGCAAAAGGTGATAAAATCCACTAAGAAATCATTTGAAAGTAATAAACAAACAATTTAATTTTTTTTAACAAAGAAACATCTGAACCCAATTAGGATCTGATACCACTTTGTTGCAGGGGATGCTTCTATACAAGAGATGATCCCTATGAAATACCCTAGGATTATCTAGGTGTATTGGTTCATTAAAATTTGAAATGAAAAAAATAATTTTATTTTTCATTTAATAGAATATAAATTGAAAAAAATAGAAGGTTCAAATTTCAATTCCAAATAATTGAATGAAATTTTCAAATGAATAAATCCAATGAACAATAATAATAGACATGAATTGCGCATTGGATAATACAATAACTCACCAGTATTGGAAAATAACAACATTCAAGATTATAATTAGTTATTATAAAATAGAATACAACAATTCTAAACACAACCTTGATTTGATAAAACTAAAAATAATGAGAATAACATTATAGATTCATATATAAGTTTCCATAACCAAATTTAAATTTCTAGAATTTAGAGACAAACCAAAAAACAAGATGTTACCATAAGAAACAAATAAATAATAATCATGAATGAAAGTATAGAAACATAAAAAACAAAAACAACTTATAATTAATTATGAAAATAACAAATCATTTTGAATTAATTTAGTAAGTGAGTGCATTTATACCTTTACAGGTCGAAGAAATGTGGAAAGGAAAATAGTAAAAGGGGCATATAGAATTTACATGGTTTGACTAATTGGAGTACATTCACAGGTCGAGATCATTACAATATTTTTACTATGAAAGAAGAAATAACACAAGACATGTGATAGAAAGCAGAAACACAACACAACACAACCAAACAACACCATCAAAAATAAATTAAATAAGACTGAAAAAATAAGGGAAAAAATATTAGACTGAACATCCATACTGGGGTTTGGTTTTACCTCATCTATAATGTCAATCTACTATACTAATGTGTCGGGGACCATTATCATCATCTAGATCCGGATTCAACCAAGTATGTCACTGCTATCTAGGCTCGGGCCACAATTCGAATCATGGCTATCTGAGTTATCACTCCAAAACAAGAATATTTATCTTAAGGACTCAAGAAACCTCTCAGAAAGTGATCTTCAATGACAAAAACTTCATCTAGATGAAAGATAAGTCACCAATTCATGGGTTTAAACTAGGATCACCCTCCCTAAATTGCTACTGCTTAGTCAAAGAAAGCCACTGAACTGGGGAAATTAGTAAGAGAGATGAACTGGCTAGTTCAAATCACCACTGTGGCTTCCTTCTCATGGCATGAGGAATATGATAAAATCTAGTCCCTAGACTCCTCTTGATGAACTATAATCCCCAAATCAGTGATATGTCACCACAAAAGCCTACTTCATCACTGCCCTCTCTCGATGCCAAATGTCCCCGTACATAGAATGGATTTACTAGAAATTGAAAATTTAAGAGGATTGAAAAAAAAATTATAAATAGGAGAACATGTAGATTTAAATAATCAAGAAATAAATTCAGTGGGGATGGATTAAGTGGTTCTGACATTCAAGAAGAATAATAGACTATTGCAAATAAAGCCTATTAAAAAAATGGAATTTTAATTAACAAAATAGGAATATCAAAATTCATAATTCTCCACCTTGTAAATTAAAATATAGGAATAAATTTAATATTTAATAGTATCACACATATCCACCTTGAAAATTATATCTTAAACCACATGATGAATATAAATCGACTAAAATACAGAATTTGGGCATCACATCCTAAACATGAAACAAAAAAGGGAATAACATCTATAAGACCTTAGTCACACTATTGGTCCAACTGAACCTAACATGTATCAACTATAAATTATTCTTCCCAATGTTGAATGATATTTTAAAGATGAAAAACATGCTCACAATTAAAAAATTCTAAACAACTGCATGATAAAAGTCATACTTGTACTAACATGAGTGGCCCTATGAGATGTTGACATGGAGGAAATCAAGACCCACAAATCACATGCCAACATAAATCCTTAGAATACCTCACCTGTGTCTAAAGAACACCAAAAAAAATGAGCAGTCCCTATATTCAAACAAAACATGTAAAAATAAGACTTAGAGAAATCACAAAGAATTGAAACCTAGTGAAAAATAGTGCAATCATGAAAATAGAAAAAAATGAAGGAAAATAGAGAGCATGCATAGTAAAGCAAAACAACCAAAGATAAAGGTCTCCACCTAAAACCATAAAATCTAAAAGGGGTGAATCACCAATAACCATCTACTTTAATCCGAGACACACCACATAGAACATGATCAAGAATAATCTCAACACAAGGCACCCGAAGATCCTTAAATGATGGATTAAGAATCTCTACCCAAGGAGATGGATACCCAAAAAAATCCAAAATAAAATATCCTCAAACAAAGGGAAACTGAAAGGATAAAGGAAATGAGTCCCAATAACATATGACATCTCTAAGACACAAGAACAAATATAGGAAACTAGCTAGAAACCTAAGAGAAATATTCCATATAAGTTCCACACTACCTAGTATAGTCTTACTAATGACACATGATTCCAAGAAAACTAAAACCTTATTACTAAAGAGGGTCAAATAGTAAATCCAAGATTCTCGGTTATCATTCAAAACAAATAAGATAACTACACCACAAGCTACCCAATCCTAAAAACTAAACTTGTTACAAGTCCATAACTAGAGAAAAAATACCTAAAGGACACAGAGGAACACAAATAAGTAAACATAAGCTCAACTCCTTGTAAAATGGTAGAAACTAGAGTCACAAGATCATTACAAGCCCTTACTACCAAACAACTCTAAAACATAGACCAACCTCACACAAAACCCTTTTCTAAACCATGAAACTAGAGACACACACTGGTAGAATCTTTGAAAATTCATCTATAAGGCTCAGTTTGGAAATGAAAATAGGGAACAAAAAGGTAACAAACTATCAACAATATAATGAAATTAAATCCCAAGATAACACATGACCATGCTGAATGAAACAATAAAGAATGATACAACAGGGGATAAAATCAACTAAAAAATCATTTGAAATAAATAAACAAACAATTTTAGTAAAATTTGACAAATAAAAATTAAAACCCTATTAGGCTTTGATAATAATTTTTTTGTGGGATTCCCATATGCGAGCGATGGTCCCCATGAAACAATAATAGATAAATTGGGTATCTTTGTTCATTAAAATCCTCAATATGAAAATAATGTTAATTTTTAGTTAATAGCATATAAATTGATATAAAAAAAATAGAAGATTCAAATTGAATTTTCAAAACATATAATGAAAAGTTAAAATTAATAAAACTAGTGAAGAAAAACTAGACTTGGATTGGATATAAGATAATGTAATAACACACCAAATGTTGAAACTTACAACAATCAATATTTAAATTATTTTTGTAAAAAAATAGAATACAATAATTCTAAACACCACACTGATTTAATAAAACCAGAAACAATGAGAATAAAATTATAGATTCACATATAAATATATATAAGTGAATGTAAATTTCCATAATTTAAAGGAAAACCAAAAATAAGTTTGGACAGAAATAAATAATAAAAGAAACAACAACAATGAAGGTCGAGTAAGGAGAGAAACCAAAATAACTTCTAATTAATTATGAAAATCAAAATATATTAGGAATTAATTCAAGAAGCAAGAAAATTTAGTAATTTATTGGCTAAAGAAATAAGGAAATGAAAATAGTAAAAGAGGCACATATAACTCACATGATTTGGCCAATTAACCTAAATTCACAAGGAAATATCATCATAGGGTTTTTACTATGCAAGAATAAATAACAAAAAATATGCTACAGAATGAAACAAAAAACATGACACATGAAAAAAACTCTAGAAAAAACAAAATGAAATAAGAATCGAAAAAAGGGAAAGAAATCAAATCAAACCTCTTAACTGGGTATTGGTTTTACCTCCTCTGCAATGTCGATCTTCCATGATGAAGTGTTGGGGACCAGTGTCGTCATCTAGATCCAGATTTGACCAAGGAAGTCACTACTATATAGGATTGTTCCACTATCCTAATCCTATTATATATGATTTCACACTCCATGAATAATAAACTATATCTTTTGGAAATAAGAAACCTATCGACGATTGATATTCACCACCACCACCACCTTTTTTAGTGAAGGCCAAGTGGCCCATGTATGGGGCCGAACAAGGGGCACCCTCTGTGCACTACTACTAATCAGCTGATGGAAGTCACTGAAATCTTGACATTCTTGAGAGGGATGTTCCATCCAGATAAAATCACAATTGTGGCCTCCTTTTCAAGCTATAATAAATGCAAAAAATAGTCCCTTAACTCCTCTCGATAAACCATAGTCATTGAAGTAAGGATATCTCACCAACACATCCTACATCATTGTTTCTCTCTCCCGGAAGATGAATTACCTCTCAACTTAAATGGAGCCACTAGAAATTGAAAATAAATAATTAATATAAAAAAGGATAAATGAGAGGGCATAAAAACTAGGATAATCGAGATACATGGTCAAAGGAGAAGGATCGAGTAGTTTAAACTTTATAGCTACCTAATAGAATATTACTAAAATGGTATATTAAATAAAATGTCATTTTTATTAAAAAAAAGTAAGATCAAAATTAAAAAAATTTCACATTAGAAATTAAAATTCTAGAAAAATTTTAATATGAAATGGTATCACACATCACCACCTTAAACATTCAATCCAAAACCACATGAGGATTATACACTACCTAAAATCATAAATTAGGTAATCAAATCATAAAAAGAAAACTAAAAGGGAAATAACATCTATAAGAACTTATTCACACTATTTGTAAAAAATCCCCTAACATGTATCAACTATGACACATTCTACCCAAAGTTGAATGATATTATAAAGAAAATAAACATTCTCAAAATTAAAAAATTATAAACAAATGTATGATTAAATACATACATTCACTTACCTGCATCACCCAATGATATGATTCTATGGAGGAAATCCATACTAGAAAATCACATGCCAACACATGTCCTTGGAATATTTCACTAATTCTTGCAGAACAACAAAAAAACATAGCAGTATCCATCACCACAGAGAACAAGGAAAAACAAGAATTAGGGAAGTCACAAAGAATTGAAACTTATTACAAAATAGTGAAATCAAGAAAAGAAGCAATAAAGGAAGCAATAGAGAGATCATGAATAGTAAAGGAAAACAACCAAAGAGAAAGACCTCCACCTAAACCCATAAAATATAAAATGACTATAACACCAAGCATCGCTGACTTTAAGCCTAGACAAGCTGCACAAGACATTATCAGGAAGACTCTCGATGCAAGGCACTAGAAGATACTTAAATAATGGATTCCAAATCTCCACCTAAGGGGTTTACCACCTAAACCAAATCCAAAATGAGATATCCTCAAACAAAGGGAAATTTAAAGGTAGAGGCGAGTAGTCCTGACAACCTAAGACAACTCTAAGACACAAGAACAAAGAAATTAATCCTATTAAAAACCTAGAGTAAACATGCCACATAAGGCCCACATAATCTAGTTTAGTCTTTCTAATGACACTTGATTACTAGGAAACCAAAATATATCCACTATAGGGTCTAATAGTATATACAAAATTCTTGGTGATCAACCAAGTGACAAACAAGATCTCTACACCAAAAAACTACCCAATCCTAAACACTAAAATTACTATAAGTACATACACAGATAAAATAATCCTAATGGATAAAGAAAAACACAAAAGAGATAACATAAGATAAAATCCTTGGAAAATGGAAGATACTAGAGAAACAAGATCCTTCCATGACCTTACTACTATCTAGCTCTCAAACATTGGACAAACTCACATAGAACCCTTTCTTAATCCCCAAAACCAGAGACACACATAGGTAGATGTAACCAAAAGAATCTATAAGGATCAATTTGGTAGAGGAAACCAGGAAATGAAAGGAAAAAAACTGTTAGGAATAGAATTAAATTACATCCCAAGAGAGAACATGAATAATTTGAATTAAATGAAAAAGAATGCTATAACAAGAGATAAAAGCCACTAAAAAATCATTTGAAAGAAATAAACAAACAATTTCAATTTTTTTAAGAAGAAAACATTTACACCCAATTAGGCTTTGATACCAATTTATTTTAGGGGATTACTCTACATGATATATAGTCCCTATACAATATCCCATCATCAATTGGGTATCTTGGTTCATCAAAATATGAAATATGAAAATAATGTTAATTTTCAGTTTATAGCATATAAACTGATAATCAAAAACAAAATATTTAAATTGCAATTCCAAAACATCAAGTGAAATATTAATATAAATAAAACCATTAAACAACAACATTGGAATTAATTGGATTTTGGATAATACAAAAACAAACCATAAGTGACAACTTAAAAAAATTCAATCTTTAAATTAATTCTCATAAAATAGAATACAAAAATTCTGAACACAAAACTGATTAAATAAAACTAGAAACAATGAGAATAAAATTAAAATTCACGTATAAATTTCTAGAACCAAATGTAATTTTCCATAATCCAAATACAAATTAAAAACATGTTTTGATAGTAAGAAAGAAACCTTGATTCAATAGTAATGAAAGCCAGGAAACCCAAAAAAAATCTCATTAATTATGAAAAAAATATTAGGATTTAATTCAATAAGAATGTATGTTCAAAAAATTACATGTCGAAGAAGTATATAAAGGAAAACTGTAAAAGTGAAATAGTGGATTTATGTTCTTCATCTAATTGGACTACATGCATGGGGAAGGATCATCATGAATTTTTTACTTTTCAAGAAGAAAGAACATAATAAATGTGACAGAAAGTAGAAACACAACATGACACAACCAAAAAACACTAGAAAAAAGTAATGAAACAATAATGAAAAAAGGAAGGGAAACAAACCAGGCTAAACCCCCTTATTAGGGTTCTCTCTTACTTCCTTATTAATATATATCTTCCAGGATGATGTATTAGGGGCCAATTTATTCATCTGTATCCGGATTCAACCTAGGATGTCATTGCGATTCAATATTGTGACACTATCTAAATCTTGTGCTATCAATGTTCACACTCCATGAGATAGAATTTTTATCCTTTAGACACAAGAATCCTCTTAGAAAGTGATCTTCACCACCACCCACATTTCCTTAGTGATGAACAAGTATCCAATGTAGGGGGTTGAACTAGGGGCAACCTCCCCACACTTTTACCATACAGTTGAATCAAGTCACCAAACCAGGAAAGTTCTTATGATAGAAAAAGTAGCCAAAGAAAATCACCGTTGTGGACTCCTTCTCCACCCATGAGGACCATGACAATATCTTGTCCCTCAACTCCTATCATTGAATTAGAATCACTAAATTAGGGATCTATCACTATATAAACCTACATCATCTATAGAGACCCAAATCTTGACGTACATGGACATTACATTACTTTTGTAGAATAATTAATAAACTAAAAAACAAACACCGAAGGACCGTAATAGTTTACGGTCTTTGGAAAATTGGAATATAATATTCTAATCGTGGTGAGAGATCTTCAACATCTCCAATAAAGATCTTACCCTTTTGTTTTCTTACCTAAAACCTTTCTTTATATCCCGGGGAAAATAAAACATATAAAGGGTGAGCTCAAATGCTCAATAATGGTAATCATGGAGAAAATAAAACAAACCATATACATTTGAACATAAAAACATGAATATAATGTTTAAACATCGAAATCTTGAGAAATAACCTAAAACATGGCAGTACGTAAGGCATAGATCGTAATGGAACATCAATCATGATAAAATAGCTTGGAAATAAAACTTTTAATTGTGGAAAAACATTAAGAGCATGATATGATTTCCATAGTAGCCAAAGCATTGCTGCCAAGACCATCTTTTTGGACAAAGTCCCTTTCTGAATCGAGTTCACTCCTCGTTCTAGTCCTGTAACACTGAACCAGATTAACTTACCGTTCCATCCATGTCTATCTCATGAGATATAAATCTTTACCCAATTAATTGGAGGGAGATATAGGTCCCACCCATCTCATAATGAAATCATTCTTACTTGTTCCACAACATAAACATAAATCATTCATCATAACCCAAAGAATCAAATGGGTTTCATAAACATTATCCCATCATAACATAATCTATATAAAACAAATGGATATCATTTCATCATAAGAGAAGTGAAACCATATAAATCATATCTACATTATACTTGAAACATATACATATGAAATAATGTCATCTTAGATGGAAAATGGTTTTGATAAAACACTTGAAATGAATTATTGATGAAAATATCCTTTCTTCTTCAAAATCAGTTTTTTTTTCAAAAAATGCCATGCAATTTTAAAGGAAATGTATTTTTTTGAAAATAGTATTAAAATATTGTAGAGTAATCTTCATGAAAATGAGGCGTTATGAAACCGTAAAAATCCGTTCATGCCGTATAAGTTAAAAATAACATTCTTCTCGTACTTTTGTCGGAAAAGTCAAAAAGTTCCTCGTGTGGAAAAAAATGTAAGATTCCTTTCATAACATGTGGTAAAATTTAAAAAAGGGTAAAAATGACTTTAAACATATATGAAAACATTTTTTATAAAACTTGGGCATGGATGATAACAATAATCCCAATAAATACGTACGAATAAACAATCTCGGATAAGAACGAGATTGGAATAGTTATCCCTTACCTTATGTCCAATTTCTTCCATATGTGTCAGAGACTCTTGTATAGTGGGTTTAAACGTATTACCAACTTGTAACAGAACCAAAATAATATTTATGATATCATATATGATTCACTTATGACTTTAGATTATCCGTTCATTTGTCAATTCCATGTTACAACAGCGTTTTGGGTAAAATCGTTTCATTTACCGTCCGTGTTTTGACATGTAATTATTAATATGATTACTTAGATCATGATTAATTAATTAAATAATATAAAACATTATATATGTATAATATATATTCATAATATACATATATATAATATATCGATAAATGGAAAGAAATACACCGTTCATGGAGACGATAGGCCATACGTACGCATGGACACTGTTTTTCGTTTCCTTATTGAATTGAATGGAATTAAGTAGATGACATACATATATATATATATAAATAAATCCAGTAGAATTATTATGTCATATATTTCATGATTAATTATTATATATACTTTATAATCATTCTTGAAATGTAAACATGGAAATGAATCTCATCGCGTCGTGGAGACGATAATCCGTACGTACGCACGGGCGATGATATCGTTCCCATATTTATTGAATAGAATTGGAGGGGATGATATAATATCTTAGAATCAGTATTATTTTATAATAATCATATATAGTTATTCTTTACACCATTATACCCATCCAAGTAAGGTGGTGGTGGAAAAACTGATTACACCATGGCGTGAAGACGGTATTCTGTAGGTACGCACGCGCGGTGATTTCATTTTCCATAGGATGTATAGAAGGTGAAATAGGATTTTTTAATATTTATAATAACATATTAGTATATTTGTGATACTTATTTTATTACTTTATAATGAAACAACTAAATAAGAGGAAGTAGAAGAAGGAAGAAACTTGAAAGAATTGGTAGAATAGATTACCTCTTCCTCGACGTGCCTCCTTTAAGCTTCCTCTTAAGGCACTAGAGTTGGTCTTTTGAGAAGAACAAAAACTCTATGATATAACTAGAGAGTTTTAGAAGAGTAATTGGAAGGGTTTGTCCAAGATTCAAGGATAAAAAGGGTGTGAAGAGAAGAGGGAAGTGGTGCCCTTTTTATAAGGGAGGAGAGGGGCACCTTTGGAAAAACTTAAAATATTATTTTATAATAAAGTCATATTCGGTTTATAATAGCTCCAAATTGATTTATTTCGAAACTAAAGTGGGTATAGGTCTAAATAATCTCAACAAATAGAATTTATACAAGTTTTGGTTACTATTTTAACCTTATAATTTATATTTAACTTTAAGTTAAATAATTTTACTTTTACCGTGTCTTCTTGTTTTCTTACACTATATGGTTAATAAACTTACTATAACAAGACACACGAACCTCATGTTTTTAATTATTAATATATATAACCTTATATAAGTCATTTTTATGAACCTTAGATTTTTAGGAATAAAATAACAATTAATCATATAATATTTGTTTGAAAAACTATTTTATGTTAATTTTGACACTATTTGGTAATTGATTTTTGTGAAAATCATAACAGCATGATTAATTATAAAAATGTTAATTAAATCAATACTAACATATCATATTAAGCTATGAAATTAGTGTAATTCATAAAAAGTCTCAAATTACATTTATTTTGGTATTTATAATATCAATTCTATTAATATTTCTTTAATAATGTAATTACTGCATCATCATTGTGTCATAAATAAATTAAATTATTTAATGTATAAAAATTATAAATAAACTACCATTATGTAGAAAATATTTTTATATTTCTAATGAATATTTATAGTTGAATTTATCTTATGTATAACCCTATATTAAATTTTTTTAGTTATTAAACTTTGATTTTAACTATTTTAACTCTTCTTTAAATAAAATAATAATAAATGTCCTAATCTAATACAAGTGGACCTAAATGGTCATATTTTATTCCTAAGGTTGTTTTTGGTAGAATTAAACTTATTAAACAAAATTAGGACATGTGTTAGGGTAATAATGATATCATTTTTACCCTTAATTACCCTATTTACTTTTAGCTGTGGTAAAAAAAAGTAAAAAGTCACTATTCACCAAAAAATATTTTTATCTTATTGAACAAAATTTTACTCCTTGATATTAATCATGTCTCTAGGATTTTAGAAATTCCACTCACAGAAGCGGTAAAATAAGTTTTATGTAAATTTTCAAATTCTCCTCGGAGGTGGGTAAAAGACGGTGAAAAGTTCAATAAAATTTTTATATATCTAAAATTATTATAAAATGACTCAAATGAATTACATTGAACTTATATAGGTATTATGTATCAATTTTTACCTAAAATAAATTTAAATAAAATAAATAATTATTTAACTAAAAGGTCGGTTTTTAAATAGTAACCCAGTGTTTTCACTATTCATCAAAAATTGAAAATTTTCAGAAAATTACCAAAAATTCACCCTAGGCTAATTTTGATATTCCGAATCCAGAAATGAAGTCCATTTTGAAAGATAAAATTTATAAAATTTCAAAAAGTGGGTATTACTATTCATAACGACTAGTTCATAATAATATTATAATAATATCTCGTTCAGTGAAACTTGGTATTGCGTACTACACACATTTTCGAGTAAGGTATTGATTGCATATAATACAAGCCAAGTCAGGCCTGCATGTAGTGAAATCTCCGTTTTGTGTTGCGCATAACATAATCAAAACTTATTTCATTTATGAATTAAACAAAATCTATACTTAATGTTGCGTAGAATAATTTCCACAAAATGAACTTGAAATTGTGTGTAACACCAGCCAAGAATAGTATTACGTATAATGCTAGCTAATATGGTGTTTCATATAGTACAAGCTAATTTTGGTTTAACATACAACACAAGACATCAATGAAATTAAAAATAATAATTCTCATAAAATCTCGGGTTGTTACATTCTACCCCCCTTAAAATGAAATTCGCCCTCGAAATTCGTCGGGGTTATAAATGGTTT
Source organism: Viscum album (assembly GCA_963277665.1). Lineage (NCBI taxonomy): Eukaryota > Viridiplantae > Streptophyta > Magnoliopsida > Santalales > Viscaceae > Viscum > Viscum album. The sequence goes on from OY728161.1 coordinate 1,445,134,170, forward strand.
ACTACTTAAAAGTTTTTTTAATAGAAACCCACATCATAAAAAGGAATACAAAAACTTACCTTAAAAAATGAACGTTAGAAACAAAAAGGATACCCAATGTAACTCATCACTTGGGTTCCCACATAGGAGATCGTAGGTGAAAATATGGATATGGAAGAGAAATCTAACCATCAAGTTCTGATGGAGAGTGGTAGAGAATAGGGCTATGAAAAATCCAACAGTCACAAAGCCATAAAATTGTGATGATCTAAGGCACCATCTGATTCATTAGATGTGAGAGCACTAAGAAAATTTTTTTGGTTTTCAAGATCATTTCCGTAAAGTTGATGAATTTTTGTATTAAAATAAATACTTAATTGATTTTGGTACAATCTCAACGTTGCTTGTGCCTTGAACAATTTTCACTTCATCTCTTAAAGAAATGAAGTTGAATTTGTCTTTCATGAAGTGTTAGCAGATCATGCGACAGAATGATAGGTCATTCCATCTATCTCAAACATAGGGTTTGCAAAAGTTATATATATAAGTCCATCTATGGTGACATTAGACCGATATGGTTCCAAAATGGACTTATACTTCATCTGTCATCCTTCTTAATAAAATAAAACTAGTTTCTACTGACCAGGGACTTCCTGTAGGCCAGTGGTAGGCGATAAAGGCCTATTGCACTTCGGTTGTGGGTTCGATTCCCACAGCCTTGTCTGACGCGATGGGTTGTTGCCCGTCCTACAGGTTGTCCTTTTTCTAAAAATACATTATTATAACATTCCAGAAATAGTATCAAAAAAAAGTTCTAGCCATAAAAAATTCTATATGATGTCAAACTTAATCCATTCCAACCTTTAAACTTATCGAAAATACTTATTTCCAATCTTATTGTATAAATAAAATGATTATTATAAATTTCATCAACCAAGCATGTGAATAACATCATTTATCCCCCATATAAGATATATCTTGTTGGTCACATTCCAAACATGTGAATACCTTAATCATGTATTCTCTTGAAAAATGAATACCCATTTAACCTTGGTGAAAACATGAATTTTGTCAAAAGTTAACTCTTTCCACATTCCAAAATCCCAAAATTTCTATATAATCAAACCATGATATCACATTGTCCTTATATCCTCCATGAGATCATAAATACTATAAAACATCTCATTATCTCCATATCCCTTCATTATGTGCATATCATCTACTTTACAAAAATATATGAATTAACCTTTCATGGTTACCGGTACCATTCGACACATACTTTCAAATACTTTAGGAAAAACAATAGTGTAACAATCCTTATATGTGTCTTTATTCCATAATACCATTTCATATACAACGTAACTCTTGATAAACATAAATCATTCCACTACCTTCTTAAACCATTGACCAAGATTCAACACTTCTTTAATATCATATATCATTTGTAGTCTCCTCATCATAATCCACATAAATACTACCCATATGACCATGTTGATTCTCTTCATGTGATTTTACCTTAGGTAATTGGTTTTCATAATTCCCATACATTCCACATTTAAAACATTTAGTCATTGTTGATGTCGTAGCAATACCATTATCCTTCTCCATGGTGTCAACTGGACCTTTTCTTTTGCACTTACTGGATTTGTGTCATTCTTTTTCGCACCCAAAGCATCTTCCAGTTCCTTTGGAAAATTCTCCTTGATGCTTATTCCCACATGATTTACATAAGGGAAATTGAACTTTATTTCCTCTATGATTATCATGAAACTCCATCTTTCTCTTATTAGCTGAGTCGGGAAACTTACCAAAGTTGAGATTATTGATCATATTATGAGATTTCTGATTAGGCATAATAACAATATGTGGACTTCCAAATCCAATTTCATTTGGTTTCTCATGAATAATATCATTCCATTGTCCATTATATACTCCATTATCATGAATATTCATGTTTCCAGCCATTTTCTAAAACCCAAAAAGAATAGTGTGAGAGGAAAAAATCATGCTAGGGAAAACAACATAATAAAGGGGGAGTACCATCAATATCTAACATCTTTGATTAAATTCTAAGATCATTACCGTAATTCTAGGACTATAACATATACGTATACTTATCCTTAGGGACATTCCTAGACATACCTTAGAAATATCTCTAAAGATTTCACTAAATTTTTCGCATCCTAGTTTCCAAAGGTTAACTAAACCTTTCCTCTAATACCAACTGTAGAGACCCAAATATTGAATTACATTGACATTACATTACTTTTTCATAATACTTAATACACAATAAAAAAAACACCGAAGGACCTTAATAGTTTACTGTCTTTGGAAACATGGAATATAATCTTCTAATCATGGTGAAAGATCTTCAACATCTCCCATAAAGATCTTCCCCTTTTCTTTTCATAACTAAAAACTTTATTTATATCCTGGGGAAAAGAAAACATATAAAGGGTAAGCTCAAATGCTCAGTAAGGGTAAGCATGGAGAAAATAAAACAAACCATATACATTTGAACATAAAACCATGAATATAATGTTTAAACATAGAAATATTGAGCAATGACATAAAACATGGCAGTACGTAAGGCATAGATCGTAGTGGAACATCAATCATGATAAAATAGCATGGAAATAAAACTTGTAATTGTGTCAAAACATTAAGAACATGATATGATTTCCATAGTATCCAAGACATTGCTGCCAAGACCATCTTAGTGGACAAAGTCCCTTTCTAAATCGAGTTCACTCCTCGTTCCAGTCCTGTAACACTGAACCAGATTAACTTACCATTCCATCCATGTCTATCTCATGAGATATAAATCTTTACCCAATGCATTGTAGGGAGATATAGGTCCCACCTATCTAATAATTAAATAATTCTTACTTGTGCCACAACATAAACATAAATAATTCATCATAACCCAAAGAATCAAATGGGTTTCATAAATATCAACCCATCATAACATAATCCATATAAAAAATGGATATAATTTCTTCATAAGATAAGTGAAACCATGTAAATCATAGATACATTATTATTGAAACATACACATATTAAATAATGTCATCTTAGATGGAAAATGGTTTTGATAAAACACTTGAAATGAATTCTTAAAGAAAATATCCTTTATTCTTCAAAATCATTTTCTTTTAACAAAATACAATTCAATTTTAAAAGAAAAGTATTTTTCTGAAAATATTCATAAAATCTTGTAGAGTAAGCTTAATGAAAATGAGGCGTTATTAAACCGTAAAAATCCATTCACACCGTATAATTTAAAAATAACATTCTTCTCGTACTTTTGTCGGAAAAGTCAAAAAGTTCCTCGTGTGTTAAAAAAAGTAAGATTACTTTCATAACATGTGGTAAAATTTAAAAATGGGTAAAAAGGACTTTAAAATTATATGAAAACATTTTTTAGAAAACATGGACATGGATGATAACAATAACCCCAGTAAATATGTACGAATAAAAAATATCGGATAAGAACGAGATTGGAATAGTTAACCCTTACCTTATGTCCAATTTCTTTTGTATGTGTCCGAGACTCATGTATAGTGGGTTTAAACATATTATTAACTTGTAAAAGAACCATAATAATATTTATGATATCATATATGATTCACTTATGACTTTAGATTATCCGTTCATTTGTCAATTCCATGTTAAAGCAGTGTTTTGGGTAAAATCGTTTCATTTATCGTCCGTGTTTTGACTTGTAATTATTAATATTATTACTTAGATCATGATTAATTAATTACATAATATAAAACATGATTTATATATAATATATATTCAGAATATACATATATATAATAGATCGATAAATGGAAAGAAATACACCGTTCATGGAGACGGTAGGTCGTACGTACGCATGAACGCTTTTTTTCGTTTCCTAATTGAATTGAATGGAATTAAGTAGATGAAATACATATATATATATATATACATAAATACAGTATCATTATTATGTCATATATTTCATTATTACTTATTATATATACTTTATAATCATTTTTGAATTGTAAACATGGAAAATGAATCTCATCGCGTCGGGGAGATGGTAATCTGTACGTACGCACGAGCGATGATATCGTTCCCATATTTATTGAATGGAATTGGAGGGGATGATATAATATCTTAGAATTAGTATGATGTTATAATAATCATATATAGTTATTCTTTACACCATTATACCCATCCAAGTAAGGTGGTGGTGGAAAAACTGATTACACCACGACGTTGAGACGGTATTCCGTACGTACGCACGCGTGGTGATTTCTTTTTCCGTAGGATGGAAAGAAGGTGAAATATGGTTGTTTCATATTTATAATAACATATCAGTATATTAGTGATACTGATGTTATTACTTTATAATGAAAAAAATAAATAAGAGGAAGTAGAAGAAGGAAGAAATTTGAAAGAATCGGTAGAAGAGATTACCTCTTCCTCGACATGCCTCCTTTAAGCTTCCTCTTAAGGCATGAGAGTTGGTCTTTTGAGAATACCAGAACCTCCATGATATAACTAGAGAGGTTGAGAAGAGGAATTGGCTGGGGTTGTCCGAGCTTCAAGGCTCAAAAGGGTGTGAAGAGAAGAGTGAAGGGGTGCCCTTTTTGTAAGGGAGGAGAGGGGAACCTTTGGAAAAACTTAAAATATTATTTTATAATAAAGTCATATTCTGTTTATAATAGCTCCAAATTGATTTATTTCTAAGTTAAAGTGGGTATGGGTTGAAATTATCTCAACCAATAGAATTTAGACATGTTTAGGTTACTATTTTAATCTTATCATTTAGATTTAACTTTAAGTTAAATAATTTTACTTTTACCGTGTCTTCTTGTTTTTTACACAATATGGTTAATAAACATACTATAACAAACCAAACGAACTCCACGTTGTTCATTATTAATATATATAACCTTATCTAAGTCATTTGGATGAACCTTAGATTTTAATAAATATAATAACAATTAATAATATAATATTTGTTTGAAAAACTATTTTATGTCAATTTTTACACTATTTGGTAATTGATTTTTGTGAAAATCATAACAGCCTGATTAATTCAAAAAAAGTTAATTAAATCAATACTAACATGTAATATTAACCTATAAAATTAGTGTAATTCATAAGAAGTCTCAAATTACATTTATTTGGGTATTTATAATATCAATTATATTTATATATCTTTAATAAGGTAATTAGTGCATCATCATTGTGTCATAAATAGATTAAATTATTTAATGTCTAAAAATTATAATGAAAATACCATTATGTAGGAAATATTTTTATATTTCTATTGAATATTTATAGTCTAATTTATCTTATGTATTACCCTATATTAAAAATGTTTTATTTATTAAACTTTGATTTTAACTATTTTAGAACTTCTTTAATTAAAATAATAATAAATGTCCTAATCTAATCCAAGTGGACCTAAATGGTAATATTTTATTCCTAAGGTTGTTTTTGGTCGAAATAAACTTATCCAATAGATTTAGGACATGTGTTAGGGTAATAATAATATCATTTCACCCTTAATTACCCTATTTACTTTTAACCGTGTTAAAAAAAAGTAAAAAGTTACTATTCACCAAAAATTATTTTTATCTTATTGAACCAAATTTTTCTCCTTGATATTAACCGTGTCTCTAGGATTTTCGAAATTCCCCTCACAGAAGCGGTAAAATTAAGTTTTATGTAAATTTTCTAATTCTCCTAGGAGGTGGGTAAAAGACGGTGAAAAGTTCAATAAAATATTTATATATATAAAATTATTATAAAATGACTCAAATGAATTACATTGAACTTATATAGGTATTGTGTATTAATTTTAACCTAAAATAAATTTAAATAAAATAAATAATTATTTAAATAAAAGGTCAGTTTTTAAATAGTAACCCAGTGTTTTCACTATTCATCAAAAATTGAAAGTTTTCAGAAAATTACCAAAAATTCACCCTAGGCTAATTTCGATATTCCGAATCCAAAAATGAAGTCCATTTCGAAAGATAAAATTTATAAAATTTCAAAAAGTGGGTATTACTATTCATACGGCTAGTTCATAATAATATTATAATAATATTTCGTTTAGTGAAACTTGGTATTGCGTACTTCACACGCTATCGAGGAAGGTCTTGATTGCGTGTAATGCAAGCCAAGTCAGAGATGCGTGTAGTGAAAGCTCCATTTGGTGTTGCGTATAACATAATCAAAACTTATTTCATTTATGAATTAAACAAAATCTATATTTAATGTTGCGTAGAATAATTTCCACAAAACGAACTTGAAATTGTGTATAACATGAGACAAGAATAGTGTTACGTATACTACAAGCTAATAATTTTAAAATTCCCAACATAGGTCATTGAAATACCTCATTAGTGATAACAGAACACCAAAAGAAGAGAGAAGTATGTATCCTCACACTAAACATGGAAAATCAAGACTTGAAGAAATCACAAAGAATTACAACTTTGTACAAAATAGTGAAATCATGAAAAATAGTAGAAAAAGAAAAGGTAGAGAGATCATGAGAATAAAAAAAACCAAAGAGAAAGGTCTCCACCTAAACCCATAAAAACATAAAAGGACCAAAGCAGTAAGCACTGTTTAATTTAAGTCAAGACACACCACAGTGAACATGATCATGAGGAATCTCAATGCAAGGCACTAGAATACTATTAAATAATAGATTTAGAAACTCTATCTTAGGAGAAGATGAACTAAACAAAATCCAAAAGGAGATATCCTCAAACAAAGGCAAACTTCAAGGATATAGGTGATAAATCCCAATAATACAGGACAAATATAATATGAAATAACAAATATGGTGATCTAACTAGAAATATAGGGGGAAAACCACATAAGATCCACATATCCTAGTTTAGTCTTACTATTGGAACCTGATTCCTAGGAATCGAAATCATATCCACTAAACAGGGTTAAATAGTAAAGACAAGAAGCTTGTTGATCATCCAAGAGAAAAAAAAGATAACTTCACCCACAAGCTACACAAGACTAAACACTAAACTCTATATAATCCTATAATAGGATAAAAAACTAGTAAGTATGAAGAGTAACACAATGGATTTCACATAATCTCAAATCCCAGGTAAATGACAGACACTCGAGACACAAGATCCTACCATTACCTTAATGATAAATATCTCCCAAACATAGTCCAACCTCACATAGAACCCTTTTAAGAAATTTAAAACTGGAGACACACAAAGTTAGGAGAAACCAAAAGGAATTTATAAGTCTTAGTATGGAAGAGAAAATAGGGAAATGAAAGGAATAAAACTACTAGAAATAGAATGAAATTAAATCCTAAGAGAGAACATAAACAAGATGAACAAAACAAAAAATCATGCTATAATAGGATATAAAATTCACTCACAAATTATTTGAAAGTAATAAAGAAATAGTTTCAAAATTTTTAACAAAGAAAAATTTAAAACCAAGTTGGATATGATAACACATTATAGCAGGAGAATCCCCTATGATAGAGACGATCCTCTTGAAATATCCTATGATCAATTGGGTATCTTGGTTCATTAAATTATGAAATATAAAAACACTGTTAATTTTCTTTTTATATCATATAAACTGATAAAAAATAGAAGGTTCAAATTTCAATTCCAAAACATCAAATGAAATATTAAAATGAATACAACTAGGGTAAAACAATAATGGACATGAATTGGATAGTGGACAATATAACAACACACTGAGAGTGGGAAATTACAACATTAAAGATTGAAATTAAATTCTCATAAAAAAAATAAAAAAATTAGAATACAATACTGATTTAATAAAACCCGAAACAATGAGAATAAAATTTTAGATTCACACATAAATTTACAGATCACAATTTACATTTTTAGAGTTAAAATACAAACCAAAAACAAGGTTATATGAAAAGTAAGAAACATAAAATGAAAATGAATGAAATTCAGGAATCATAAAAAACCAAAGAATATTTTAATTAATTATAAAAATAAAAATAGAGTTGAAATTTATTCAATATGTGATAACATGTAACAATTTATTGGTCGATGAAATATAAAAAGGAAAATAGGAAAAGATAAATAGTGGATTTATGTTCTTTTACAAACTGAAATACATTCATTGTGTATGATCATCATGTGTTTTTTACTATGAAAGAACAAAGAACACACTACATGTGATATAAAGCGACATCATAACAAGGCACACCAAATCAACACCCAAAAAAAAATAAATGAAACAATACAGAGAAAAGGAAGGGAAAAAATCAGACCAAACAGCCTTACCAGGATTTGGTCTTACTTGCTAAATAATGTCGATCTACCAAGATGAAGTATTGAAAACCAATATTGTCATCCATATCTAGAGTCAGCCAAGGATATCACTTTTATCTAGGGTTGTGCCCCTATCCAAATCCTATATTGTCTGATTTCTCACTTCATGAATGAGAATATACATCCTTTGGACTCAATAAACCTATTAGTGAGAGATCTTCAATACCACCTCCTTTGTCTTAGTGATGGCCAAGTCACCATTTTAGGGGGATGAACCAAGGGAACCCTCTCTGCAATACTACTACTTGGATGAAGCATGTAACTAAAATATGAAACTTCTTGAGAGAGATGAACAAGCTAGATAAATTCAATGTTGTGGCCTCCTTATCAAGCCATGAGGACCATGAAAAAATCTAGTCCCTCAACTCCTCTTAATGAATGATAATTTTTGAAGCAAGTAACCCTCACCAAAAAACCCTAAATTATCTTTGATCTCTCTTGAAAGTCAATTATCTCACACATAGAATGGAACCACTAGAAATTTTAAATCAATGAGGCCTAAAAAAATAAAGTGAAGAGTAGACTAATGCATATAATTGGGATATGTGGTCAGTGGATAAGGCTCAAGAGATTCCAACATTCCATCTATGTAATATAATTTTACAAAAAAGGCACACTAAATAAAATGTAATTTTAATTAAAAAAAGTAATATAAAAATTTAAAATTCTCCACCGTGGAAATTAAAATTAAGGAACAATGTTAATATGGAATAGTAAGGAAAATTTCCACCTTCCAAATTAAATCCTGAACTACAAGATAATTTCATACCACCTAAAATCATTAATTTTGGAATAACATCCTAAATAGGAAACAAAAAGGGGAATAATAGATATATGGTGTTAGTCACACAATCTGTCCAACTGCCCCTAACATGTATAAAATGTGACACTTGCTTCCCAAAGTTGAATGGTATTATAAAGTTCATAATAATGCTCACAATTAAATAATTCTAAACAACTTCATACTAAAATTCGTACCTACACTTACTCATGTCTCCCTATGATATGCTACCATAGAGGAAATACAGACCAGAAAATCACATGCCAACATAGGTCCTTAGAACAACTAAAAAGTTCCTTCATAATAATAAAAAAATAGATCACTATCCATCCTTATAGAAAACATGAAAAAATAAGACTCAAATAAATAAAAAATAATTAAAAATTAGTACAAAATAGTGAAATAACTAAAAATTACAGAAAAGGAAGCATTAGAGAGAACATGAAAAGTAAATGAGAACAAACAAAGAAAAAGGTCTCCACCTAAACCAATAAAAACATAAAAGGAACAAATAACCAAGCACCATTGACTTTAATCTATGAAATACCATGCTAAACTTGATCACAAAGTCTTTGGAAATAAGGCACCAGAATATCCTTAAAATATTTATTCGGAATCTCCAACTAAGTATAAAATCTCCTAAATAAAATCCCAAAGTACACATCCTAAAACAGAGGGAAAATACAAGGATATAGTTGAGCAGTACCAAAAAACTTGGATGGATCTAATATGTAATATCAAAGTTGGGAATTGAGCAAGAAACCTAGGGAAAACAAGCCATATAAGGGCCACCCAAACTAGTTTAGTTTTCTAATGACACTTGATTTATAGTAAACCAAGACATAACTTATAAACAGGGTTAAAAAGTGAAGCCAGTAAGCCTGGTGATCATCCATGTGAAAAACAAGAGCACCTCACCCACAGGCTACCCATGCCTAAACACTGAAATTTCTATAGGTTATTACCTATTGAAAACAGTCCTAAAGGACATGGAGGAACACAACAGAGCAAAAAAAATCTCAAATCCTAGGTAAACTGAATACCCTGAAGGCACAATATACTAACCTAATCTTAATGTTTACTAGATCTCAGAAAGATTCCAACCTAACACATAACCCTTCCCTAGACCACAAAACCATAGGCACACATAGGTAGTTATAACCAAAAAGGAATCTATAAGGCTTAGTATGGTAGAGAAAATAAGGAAAGGTAAGGAAAAAAACTATCAATAATAAAATTCAATTACAGCCCAAGAAAGCACAATTCCAAGTGAAACGAAACAACAAAGCATACTGAAATAGGATATAAAACCCACAAACAAGTTATTTGAAAGAAATAAACAATCAATTTTTAAAATTTTCAACAAAGTAAAATCTCAAACCAATTATGCTCTGATACCACTTTGTTGTGGAAGGATTACCCTTCACGAGAGACAATCCCCATATAATATCCTTGTATTAGTTGGGTATCTTGGTACATAAAAATTTAAAATATAGAAACATTGTTAATTTTTATTTTATATAATATTAACTAATAAAAAAATAGAATGTTAAAATTGTTGTTCCAAAAAATAAAACGGAATATTCATATGAATACAAACAGTTAACAAAAAACTAGACATTAATTGAAAAGTTTATAATATATTATTACACCTGTAGTGGAACCTTACAACATTCAATCTTGAAATTAATTCTCATAAAACAAAATACAACAATTATATACACATCACTGATTTAATAAAACCAGAATTAATACGAACAAAATTCTAGATTTACATATAAATTTCCAGAACCAAATTTACATTTTGATAATTAATTGAAAAAACAAAAACTAGGTTTGACATCAAGAAATAATCAAAGAGTTATCAACAATGAAAGTTAAGAAACAAAAAAACCAAAAAAAATTCTAATTGATTACGAAAATAAAAAATGATTATGAATTAATTCAAGAAGTGATCACGTTCCGTAATTTATAAGACAAATAAATATGGAAAAGAAAAGGGTAAAAGGGATACATAGGAATTATGTGCTTCACCCAATTGGACAACATTCATGATACATGATCATCATGTGTTTTTTACTATGAAAGAAGAAATAACTGAAGACATGTGACAAAAATCAGTATCACAACAAAAAATACCCAAACAACATGAGTAAAAATAAATAAAATAGAAGAAAAAAAAGGAAGGGAAAAAATTACACTGAACCCCCTTACCAATTTTCGGTCTTACCTCCTCTGCAATATCAATATGCTAGGCTGAAGTGTTGGGGACCAGTGACAAAATCCAAATGTGGAGTCGATGAAGGATTCCACTGCTATCTAGGATCTTTATTTTGTACGAATCATGTTCTATCGAAGTTTGCACTCCATGGATAAGAATATGCATCCTTCAGATTAAATAAACCTCTCAACATGAGGTCTTCACTACCACGACATTTTTCTTGGAATAGACCAAGTTGATGATGAAAGGGGACAAAGTAGGGTTACCCAATCTGCTACCATGTGGATGATGAAAGTCACCAAACTAGGGAACTTCTTTAGAGAGATGAACCATACAGATAAAATCCTAGTCATGGAATCCTTCTCAATCCATGAGGACCATGAAAAAATCTATCCCTTCGAGTCCCCTCGAAAAACCAGAATAACTGAAGTAGGGATCTCTCTACATAAAACCATCAATAGTTATTACTCTCTCTTAGAAGTTCAATGACCTTTCACATAGAATAGATCTATCGTATATTAAAAATGAAGGAGGTCTACAAAAAAAGAAAATTGGGAGAGAAGGAAAACAAGTATAATCGTTATACATGTTTAGTGTAGAAGGCTCAAGTGGTACCAAATTTCTAGCTATGTAATAGAATATTAAAAAAACAACTATTAAATAAAAAGAAATTTTAATTAAAAAAATGGAATGTCAAAATTAAAAAGACTTGAAAAGTTTTTATTTTTGACCCCATAAGGTTTTCACCCCATTTCCCCCCTAATTTTCTATTACCACAAAATACTGGAGATCTCCCTCTACCACCCTATCAAATCACATTGCTCAGTTTTCTTTTTGAACCAACTTGCCTCTAATGCCCCATTCATCTTCTACTTCACCCCTTGCTACTGCCTCAGTTGTCCCGCTCCTCAACTTTCCAACATCATCCTTATTTTATCACCTTCATTTTCCACCACATCCTACTATCCCTGCATAACTTCCTCACCTCTACCATAATAGCCACCTCGAATCTCGACCGGAATTTTCCACACTTTCTTGGATATCTACCTACCTGAAATACCATACTCCCTAGGTGGATAGAAAGAAATATGTTTGGTTATTTTGGAAGCAAAAACTCAAATATTTATTCATATCATACAAGATAACTTTGAATAACTATTACAAGAGATGGATCCAATTATTATTTTATATAGAAAAGGGAAAACAATAGGAATCCTAGTAGACCCAAATGAGTTATTAACAATGTGGTTTTAGTTATTTAATATCATATAATTGTTTCAGAAATAATTAAAGTATTTTAGATATTACATTTTTTTTGTAATTTTATTATTTCATTAACAATTAAAATTTTCAATTAATTAAAATTTTTCATTAATTTTATTTTTTTATTATAATGGTATTTTTTTAGTTATCATAATTCTTAGTAATTGAATTGTTTCACTAATAAAAAAATTGTTTGAGTAATAATTGAATTTTAATTTAATTATTTAAGTGATGATATAATTATTCTAAAAGTGATTACAAATATTCTCACTATTAGAAAATAAAAATATAGTCATGAAACTATATCCATAGATAACTATAAACTATGGCTATAAAATATGGCATGAAGTGGAAGAAATGCACGGGAATAGCATGAAAATTGATAAAAATACACAGGAAGAAGCCTATAGCCACAAACCACAAAGCAAAAGGCCATAGACCACTATATCGAGAACCAATTTCCATGTTCCATGATGTTTTGTAGAAATATGAAACATATATCCATGAGTTATATAGCTCATGGATATAGGCCTTCATATCGAGGCCCTATTCCCATAGACCATGACTACTCATAGAAATAGGCAATATATTGTTACGGGCCACAGAACCCACATCTATAGGATTTCCTATAGAGGCCCTATTTCCATGATCCGTGAATATACATGGAAATAGGATACCTATTACCTTGACTTACACCACTAGTTTTTGTACACCTTCATATCCATGGTTTATTTACAGCAACATGGAAGGCCCTTGGCTATAGGTGGTGGGGTGTGGGCTACAACCATGGGTGGGGAAGCCTATGGCTATCAATAGTCAATGCAATGACATAATGTTAATTAGTTAATTATATATATATATATAATTAACTTTTTAGGGGAGTGGTAAAGTTTATTGGTTCGTAAGTGGCAATTGAGAGTTCAAATCATGGAGTTGGTGATTTTTTTTCTAGAAATCCTATAGCCATGGGTGACTTACCCATGGATATAGGCATTCCAATGTGGATACTCTTATATCCATAGGTAGGTCTCCCATGAATATAAGACACACATGGAATAGGATTCATGTCAACATGTCAATAGCCATGTCATCAAAGTGGTTGTAGCCACGTGTTCCAACCATGGCTATAACCCATGGGATATAGCCTTGACTATTAGTGCCACATGCATTATGCCTATGGATATATTTGTTTTTTTAAGAGTGTATATAATGACATAGTATATATAATAACGGGTTTATATTATTTAAAATGTCCAAGTGAAATATTTTGATGGTTTCTTTAGAATATTTTTCTAGTAGTGTTGTTTGTTATAGATACATTTATTAATATCACATTTTTGTAAGTATCAAGTTGATAATTTTGAGTTATGTGACTTTCAATATTGGGTTCACTATCATGGGATGGATTATGTACCTAAAAAAGATAACATTTTATGATAGAGGTAATTTTATAATTATTTTTGTTGTTTTTGTTGTTGTTGTTTTTGTTGTTGTTGTTTTTGTTGTGGTCCAACTTATACCTGAGTGGTGCGGGCTATTAATTCATGTCATGGTAGTCAAGGATTCAAACCCTGAAAACCCCCCATTTGGGTTGATTTTTTTATGGTAATGTACCATCATAGAGACTATAGTATATGTAGATATTTTTGTAGTTCTGGTACTGTAGAAAAAATAGTACTATGTATTACTATTCATCGAAGTTTCCTTTGAGCCAAGAAATTGGGCCTTTGGGCCATGTTGAGGGCTTTCAAATCCCTAGTTCATTGGTATTTGAGTTGGTTCGCTAGATCCATATGAGTTTTTACATTTAATAACTTTTATATTAAAATACATGAATATTAACAAATAACTTATCACACGATGAGTGTTCTTACACATAATATTAATGATATAATCCCCTTAGAGAATTTGTTTCATCAAAGTGTGTAAGTAGTTCCCTATTATAATTAAAACTTTTAAGTACTATGAAAAATATTCTTAAACATATTTTCTATGGTTAGATGTTATCTATCAAACATTACATAGATGATGTTTGACTATAAGGTGTTTGAGGCTCATAATATATTGAAACTTTTTTTCACGAAGTTTCCCCGTGATAATCTCCAAGAAAGAAGATTACGTGAACTAACTTGACAATAAAAATTCCACATGTTTTGTGTCTTAAGATATTCTTATCAGTATATATATTTATTTTCCCTTATACTAGATATTATTATTTATATACATCATAAATCACATGATTTGATGTATTGAAGAAAACCATGATTAAATATGCTTATAGTGAGGAAATATTCTGGAGGCGAATCATAAGTGATATGAAATTAATTGAATAAGTAAAGAAAAGACTTTACTTTCCACAGACTAAAAGTAGATATATCAGTCCTTTTTATTTGAATGTAACAATTTAATTAAATTCATGGTCATGGTTATTCATAGATGAGTTTTTTAGGGAGTCAAATAATGATATATCAAGAATAAAGGTCGATAACACAAGTATGAAACCTACTTAATGAGATATCACGATAAAGAGATTATATCATACAGAAGGAATTCATATGAGGGTTTCATAATTGCAACATCTAATCATTTCTCTAAGGGTGTCTTGAAGTGTTTCCCGATGCTAATCTTGGATTTTAGGCTATCTCGCCTAATGACACTAAGAAAGAAACCTAGAGGGTTACACACTAATTTTATACAAAATCCTAGTTAAAGTCTATTTGAATTTAATAGTTTGAATAAATATTATTCTATAAGAAAATAAATAAGAATCATTCAAGTTATATTGATTACATAAATTTAATCACAAGTTATTCATTTTAGAATATATGTGAGTCACTACTACAAAACAAGCCTTTAACAACACTTGAACGTCCCTTTCTTAGTTCTAAAAAAGTGTTGACCATCAGAGTGTGATTAAAAGACCTCAAATTTTATCAGTGCTAGAAAATAACTACTAAAGGGGTCATTTATCATCACTAAAAAAATCACTGATAAAGGACCCCTTTATCAGTGCTTTTAGAAGCATTGATAAAAGACCCCGTTTATCAATGATTTTATTTAGCATTGATAAAGGGACACTTTATCAGTGATACAAAATATACTGATAAAGGTCACCTTTATCAGTGATTATAAAAGCATTGACAAAGGGTAATTTATCAGTGATTTTCGAAGCACTAATAAAGGATTCCTTTATGAGCGCATTTAGTATAACTGATAAAAGGGAATACTGTAGTGTGTTGTAACAGCACACTACAATATCATAAATAGCTCCCAAAAGCAGTAAAATCATGTCCAAATACAGAATTTAAATGATATAAAATATAAAAATATAAGAAAAAACAGTATATTATAGAAATTTCAAACATTGTTTTATACAATTACATGCATAATTAACAATTATCACATACATCCAACAACATCAATGTTTCTTTATCCTTTTCCCCTGACCCTGACTCATGCTATTGCCATAAAAATCACCCCTTATTGAGAAAAATATCACTCCTATATAAGATAATTTTTTTTATGTTACTAATAATATAAATAAATAAATTAAAAAAAGTGTTAATTTTAAAATAAACTTTGAGTCATACTAGGAACACTGTGTTTTAGATTGAGTTGAAGTTGATTCTTGCATGTCACACCATTTATTATTCATCTTCAAGAGTTTTCTCTATGAAAATTAACTAAATAATTATAATATAAAAATTATAAGGAAATTAATTAAATAATATAAGATAGTTTTATGAGAAAGTAATATAGACTTTTTTACTCGGTTTTGGAGATGTGATGCATGTTTTAAACAAAAATTACACTTATATGTTGAAAATAAACACTTGGAGTCAAACTTGTCACACCATGCATAATATTGAAGTTCAGTTGATTCATACACATCCCAAATTACATATGGATTTTTTTACTAAATCATCAAAAAAAAATTAAAATGATTTTTCTTAGTTTTGAGTACGCCACTTGTGTTTTTTACGAAAATTTCATTTTAAATTGGAAACATGAACTTTGATTCATACTGGTCACATCAAGTGTCAGTTTAATGTGATTATAATTCCTAAACATCTAAAATTACTTATAAATCATTTCCCTAAATTATCAGGACAATCCTAGTTCATTTGTTTTGGTTTTCAATGAGTGACACTTTTTGAACTAAAATATGAATTTTAAACTGATAATAGACACTTTGAGTCATACCAGGCACATCATATATCAAATTGAGGTGAAAATGATTCATACACATAAAAATGAATTATGGATCATTTTGATAAAGTATTAAAACATCATTAATTCATTTTATTGGTTTTGAAAATGTCATTTGTCTTTTTTTAAAAATTATTGTCAATTTTAAATAAAAAGGCACAATTTGTGTCATAATGGTAACCCCGTGCATCAGATTTAGGTGAGGCTGATTCCTACAAATCTAAAATAAATTATGGATCATTTTAATAATTTATTAAAATAATATAGATGATTTTTATTGGTTTTTATTATACCACTTTTGTTTTTTTACTAAAATGTCATTTTAAACTAGAAACTCACACTTTGGGTCATTCTGATCACATCGTGTGTCAGTTCAATGTGTGACTAATTCTTTCAAATCCCAATTGACATATGAATAATTTTAATAAATTATCAATACAATTGAATAATTTTATCTTTGTTTTTAGCGAGTGACATTTTTTGAATTAAAATGTCAATTTTAAAATGATAATAAACACTTTGAGCTATACTGAGAAAATTGTGTATCAAATTGAGGTGAGAACAATTCTTATATGTCCCAAATGACTTGTGGATCATCTTACTAAAGTACCAAATAATTTAAATGTGTTTTCTTTGTTTTGAGTATGTTAGTTTTCTTTTTTACTAAAATTAATGTCAGTTTTTTATAAAAATACACACTTGGAGTCATATCGGTCACACCGTCTGTCATATTGAGGTGAGGATATTTCAAACATGTCACAAATGACTCATGTTTAATTTTAAAAATTTATAAAAACAATAATATTTTGTTTTTTAGTTTTGAGTACATCACTTATGTTTTTTTACTAAAATGTCATTTTAAACTGGAAACACACACTTTGAGTCATACCGGTCACGTCGTGTGTCAGTTTGATGTGAGGATAATTACTAGAAATACTGAATGACTTATGAATTATTTTTATAAATTATTAAGAAAATATTAGAATGTTTACTCAGTTTTTAGTGAGTGACACTTTTTAAACTAAAATATCAATTTTAAACTGATAAGTGGCACTTTGAGTCATACTTGGAACATCCTATATCAGATTGAGGTGAAACTAATTCCTAAACCTTCCAAACGACTTATGGATTGTTTTCTAAAAGTATGAAAATAATACGATTGTGTTTTCTTGGCTTTTATATTTTCATTTGTCCTTTTTACTAAAATTAATATAAATTTTATATAAAAATGCACACTTTGAGTCATATCAGTCACATAGTGCATCAGAGTAAGGTAAATCTAATTTATACGCATTAAAAATGAATTGTGGATATTTTTCATAAAGTATAAAAACAATATGAAAATGTTTTCTCAGTTTTGAGTATGCCACTTGTGTTTTTTACTAATATTTAATTTTAATCTAGAAACATGTACTTTGATTCATACTAGTCCCATAATGCATCAGTTTGATGTGAGACTAATTTCAACACATCCCAAATGACTTTTTTATCATTTTAAAAAATTATCAAGATAATTTCTCTTCATTTTCTTATTTTTTAGCAAATGAAACTTTTTGAACTAAATGTCAATTTTAAATAGATAATGTGCACTTTGGGTCATACCGGGAAAATTATGTATTGTATTGATATGTGGATGATTCATACAGATCCAAAATGACTTATGGATCATTTTTCTAAAGTATAAAAACTATAAGAATGAATTTTATTAGTTTTGAGTATGTTAGTAGTCTTTTTTTATAAAATTAATGTAGATTTTAAATAAAAAGAGACACTTTGAGTCATACCGGTCACACTATGCATCAGATTGAGATGAAGTTGATTCCTACACATATAAAATGTCTTATGTATTGTTTTAATGAATTATCAAAATAATAAGAATGAATTTTATTGGTTGTTATTAATCCACCTATATTTTTTTTACTAAAATGAAATTTTAAAATGGAAACACACACTTTGAGTCATACCATTCACATAGTTTTTTAATTTGTTGTGAGACTGATTCTAACACATCCCAAATAACATATGAAACATTTTACTAAATTATCAAGATAATATGAATGTTTTTTTTGGTTTTCAGTTTGTGAAACTTTTTGAAATAGAATGTTAATTTTAAAATGATAATAGACATTTTGAGTCATACTGGGCACATCATTTATTATATTGATCTATATATGATTCAGATATTTCCCAAATGACTTATGGATAATTTTCATAAAGTATAAAAAAAATAAAAATTCTTTTTCTTGGTTTTGAGTATGTCAATTGTATTTTTAATAAAATTAATGTCAATTTTAAATAAAAAGATGCACTTTGAGTCATAATGGTCACACCATGCATCAGATTGAGGTGATGATGAATCTAACATGTTCCAAATGAATTATGGATCTTTTTCATAAACTATAAAAATAATATGAATGCATTTTCTTAGTTTTGGGTACCTAACATTTGTTTTTTACTAAAATATCATTTTAAATTAGAAACATTCACTTTGAGTCATACATGTCACATCATGTGCTGGTTTGATGTGAGACTAATTATTACACATCCCATATAAATTATGAATCATTTTATGAAATTATTAATATAATATAAGTATGTTTTCTTGGTTCTTGGTGAGTAGAAATTTTTGAATTAAAATGTCAGTTTTAAAATGATAACTAACACTTTGAGTCATACTGAATAGATTGTGTATCAGATTAAGGTTTGAATGATTCATAAACATTATAAATGACTTATGTTTCATTTTAATAAAGTATAAAAAGAATAAAAATGTATTTTATTAGATTTGAGTACGCGAGTTGTCTCTTTTTTCTAAACCTAATATCAATTTTAAATAAAAAGACACACTTTGAGTCATATTTATCAAACCATGCATCATATTGTGGTGAGAATTATTATTAAGCATCCAAAATTACTCATGGATCATTTTACTAAATTATAAAAAAATATGAATTCATTTTCTTTTTTTTGAGAGCACCACTTGGTTTTTTTACAAACAATGCCATTTTGAATTGGAAACACATAATTTGATTCATACGAATCACATCATGTGTAAATTTTAAATGAGATCGATTCCCACACATCCAAAATGTATTATGAATCATTTTAAAAAATTAACATGATAATCTGAGTGTGTTTTTTAAGTTATTAGTGAGTGACACTTTTTAAACTAAAATGTCAATTTTAAACTGATAACAGAAACTTTGAGTCATATCAGAAACATTATGTAATGGATTGAGGTGAGGATGATTCTTACACATCCCAAATTACTTATGTATATTTTATATAAATTATCAAAACAATATGAATGTGTTTTCTTGTTTTTGAGTATGTTTTTGTCTTTTTTACTAAAATTAATACCAATTTTAAATAAAAAGACCCACTTTGAGTAATTACGATCACACTATGAATTATATTGTGGTGAAGTTGATTCTTTAATATCCAAATTAATTTTGTATCATTTTAATAAAGTATAAAAACAATACAAATGTGTTTGATTAGTTTTGAGTATGCCAGTAGTGTTTTTTGTTATAATGTCATTTTAAAATAGAAACACACATTTTGAGTCATACCAGTCACATAGTGAGTCAATTTTATATGAGACCAATTACTATATGTCAAAAAATGAATTATGAATCATTTAATTAAATTATAAAGATAGTATGAGTGCATTTTATCAGTTTTTAGTGACTGCCACTTTTTGAACTAAAATGTCAATTTTAAACAAATAATGAACACTTTGATTCACACCAAACACATAATGTTTTAGATTTAGGTGAGGATGATTCCTATACATCCAAAATGACTTATTTATAGTTTTAATAAATTATAAAAAAATCATAATGTGTTTTCGTAGTTTTGAGTATGTCATATCTCTTTTTTTCACATATTAATGGAAATTTTAATTTTAAAAATGTACATTAAGTCATACTAGTCATAAAATGTGTTTGATTGAGGTGGGGATGATTCCTACAAATATAAAACTACATATGGATAGTTATTATAAATTATAAAAACAATATGAATGAGGTTTATTAATTTTTAGTATGCTGCTTATATTTTTTACACAAATGTCATTTTAAACTAGAAACATGCACTTTCAGTTCAACCGGTCACATCATGTGTCAGTTTGATGTGAGGCTGATTCTTACACATCCCAAATGAATTATAAATCATTTTCTAAAATAATAAATACAATCCAAGTGTGTTTTCTTGGTTATAAATGAGTGAAGTGTTTTGAACTATAATTTCAATTTTAAACTGATAATAAACACTTTTAGTCATACCGGGCATGTCATGTATCAGATTGATTTGTGGATAATTCCTACATAACCCAAATTACTTACATATCATTGTAATAAACTATATAAACAATAATAATCCATTTTCATTCTTTTGAGTATGTCCATTGACTTTTTTTACAGAAAAATAATGTTAATTTTTTAAAAAAAGATGATCTTGAGTCATTCCGATCACACCATGTGTTGGATTGAGGTGAGGATGATTCCAACATTTTCTGAATGTCTTATAAACCATTTTACTATGGTATCAAAATAATATTAATGTTTTTATTGTTTTTGAGTATGTGATGTGTGTTTTGAACTAAAATATAAGTTATAAACTAAAAAAACATAGTTTGATTCCTACCAAACACATTGTGTATCATATTGGGGTGAATATGATTGAATATGTTATATGTGTTTTTATTTAAAATATATGAAAGAATATAGAAAATAGAGAACATGTTACATTTTTATGGAAGATAAACTCTACAATCCCTGAAACACTTTACCATTTAGGTATAAAGAGGTTTCTTCTTCCATAAAAAGGAAACATGCTCTCTCTTTTTTACCTTATATCAGATAGTTGAAAGAAAAACATGAATTACAAAAAGATTTGTGAAAAAAACTAATTAAGTATTTGATAAAAATGATAAAGAAATTTACTTACAAATATTATATAAAATAATGAATACATTTATTTAATTAGTATTAAGAATTAACCTTTTCATGATTGTTATATACATTCTTGATCCATTTCCTTATTTCCATGATCTATATTACAACTTTGAAGTCTAATTTCTCATGAAAATGAACATCTTTGAACAAACCACCCCAACTCGAACAAAATAATCCACTTGTGTAAGAAAAAAATTATTACTGGAGAAATACTAAGAAGAAATAAACTAAGCAAAAGTTTGAAACAAAACACTACTTTTATAGAAAATTATTTTAATTTGAAAATATCAAGACTACCTCTGTGATTGAGTAAAGGAAGTTCCATTTCTCTTCATGCAAAGGTAGTATAGGAAAATTTAAGGAAAGTGATAAATGCCAAAACTATAGTGGTGAAAAGGTTTTTTGGGAGAATAAGTCTGTTGGAGTTTTGGTGTAGAAAGGTATGAAATATAGACAAAAATATTCTAAAATAAATTAACTCTACACGGAATAATGAAATTTAAATCAACATTTCATTATATATATTTTTGGTAAAATAGATCAAGTATATATAATATTACCTTTAAATCTTCTCAAAGGGTTTATTTTGTTATAGTACATTCTTCCACATGATTGGTAACATCATCATGTGCATAAGGAATTGTATGCATCAGTAGTCAAACATTTAATTGATATTATGTTAATTATTACAAAAAATAATAATATTATGATGGAAAACATAGAATATTTAAAAAACTCTTAATGTCTCATTTAACTCTCATTATTTTTTAATGTTTTTAGGGTTTTGGACCCTCTATTGAGAATCCAAATCATCTCTTTTTGGTCCTCTCTAACTTAAAATAAATTGTCTATATTAGGACTGACATGAACTAATTTTGATCTCCCAATGAATGGGTTGTCCTGGATTGATATTTTATCCAACCTTATAATTATTTTAGTCGCCAACAGGACAATCAAAAAATTATTTTTTGCTGGATATGCTGGATTTGATACATGAAATACTTTCATTGATTGTGATTTAATTATGAATGAATCATATTTTCCCCCATCCACACTACAATTCACCTCCATGAAGCCCATTTCATCAACTTTCAATTACTTTTATTTTCATTCCATTTTCAATAGAGAATAAGATCTTGAAATGTTATATAATAAAACTCATATGTCTTGTAGATAATTCCAAAATATGAAATATTTTTTTAAATTGTATTTCTATCCCTGGAACCAGATATGTGCATCGCTTCCACCACATGAATAACTCCACCATTTTTCATTGTAGTATAGTAATGATATTATTTTTCTACATCCATGACATCAAGAAAAGGTTAGACATGAAAACAATTCCAATATGGTAATTCAAAGAAAATTGATCTCCTCATCCAACATGATTTTGTATGGTTTTTCAAAAATAGTTTTATGAAAAGAATGTCAATAAATTTTAATTTATCGAACAGTTGATCACAGATTATTAGAGATGTTTTTTAACTTGTGTGGTATTCCCATATAATTATATCATCTAGGATCAATATTTATATCATCAAGGTAAAACCATTAGATGTTCTAAAAAACAGTCTTCGAGGAATGTTTTAACCAAACTGAGTGTGTGCATTATTCACCAATGGGACACCCCAACATTACTTTAAATATATTTCCTGAAAAAATTCTATAACTAGGAAAGTCATTTATCATCCTATACAAGATGGCCCTCAATGTGAATTATTTACTTATACGAGCATCATATATTATAACACATATATCCGATATCAATTTCAAGTATTCGATCAATGGATCCAAATAGACATCAATATCATTACTAGGTTTATTTGGTCTAGATATAATCAGAGACAATATAATGTATTCTTTTCACATATAACTATGGCAGAAAGTTATAATTTACCAAATTATGAAACTTGTACTATGAGTACTAATCGGTACACCAAAATGATTTATTCCATATGTAGACAATATAATATGAACATTTTTTATAACATTTCTAAATATAGGATACTCATAATCAATTTTATTTCATTGGGGAGAATCAATGGATGATGTAGGATCCTATATTGAATTCTTGTATATGAATTCCAAGTCAATGTATCGTGGTTTCCTAACATCCATATAGTCTTTTAAACCATGGAATGACAGGAAAGTAGCATACATATTTTTAAGGACTTGATTTATTTTTCTTGTATTGATCCACACCAAACTTATGGAATTTTATGATTGATTCATGGACCTTGAAAAAAAATACGAATTCACATAGAAAATCATGTATTTTTTAGAGATAATTCCCTTTGAACGTATCATTATTTTAAAATCATATGTTTGACATTGAAGTTCATTTTATTTTGGTAGCATATTATTCAAGAGACAAAGCAGTTCTGTAAAGCTAATACTATTCCATCTACTTCCATATTTCAAATTATATAACCTCAATACAACTAACAATGTTGTGTATCTATTACAAATGATATACAATGGTCTTTTATCAAAACTATTTAACTTCTTTAAAAACTTTTAAAATAAAAAATTCCTTCTTCAATTTCCATTATCATTTCTTCCAGGTGATCTCTATCATCATTTACACTGGTATTCATATAAAATGATCCATAAACCATAGTATCATACCAATTGGTGGGAATTTTCAGTTTTCCCTATTTTTTTCATCATTATAGCTATGATCTATTATGTGAAATTAAAAATGTTCTTCCAAATCTTAAGAACTATTTTTTTTCTAGAATAAAAATAATGTAAACATAGACAAAGGATTTTAGAATGGTCATATTCATGCTCTATTGAAAACTTGATGAACTTTTAACTCCATATTTTGTTAAATAATTATTGTGCATCCTTTTTTTGATTCATATATATCCTATTAAGTTCATAAAATATTCATTTTGTATAATAAATAAATAAATACACATAGTATATTCATTATAAATGGTGAAAGTTATAGATAATTATAATAAGGGGAACCCAATAGTTGATTGTTTTAAATAATTTCAGTATGCTTGGAAGAAAATGGGTAATTTAATTAAAAAAAGATTAATTCAATATGGTATGTGTTATCCTTTGAATTAATCTAAAGGTTAAAGTTATAAAAAGCTTTCATCCACATTAGGCATATAACTTGAACATTTTATATTTCATACTGTTTCTTGAGACTCATCTCCCATATCTTCTAGATGTGAACCTATGTTTCTTGAACTACTCCAATTAGTAGTCATCCCATACCGAGTACCAATGATCATATTGGATGACTAATTCTCAGGGTAGTTCAAAAAACATAGAAGATATGATTGATGAGTCTTAAGCAACAAAGTGAAATAAAAACTATTTGGGAGATGAATCTAATGAGGATGAAACAAAAGCTTTTTTATATTAAATAATATGGGTGCTTATAAATTTTTAGAGTTTTTATTCCTAAAAGAACGGAAACTGAAACTAATACAATAAAACACGTTTTTTCATATGGAAAATACTAATAAATCATATAGAATAATTCACATATAAGATAATTTAATTTTTTAATATAGAGTTGTATACCTTTTTAAGAATAAAATTGATAAATATAATTAAAATAAAAATGTTCCTCACTGCCATAGATCTAGTGTTTCATCTAGTTATGATATAATGGAAGAGAATAAGAATTATTCTTGAGTTGAACCTAAATGGTGTACAATACCTTGAAAGTAGAAACATCCATATCATGAATTCATATATTTAAAATCCTTCATTTTTCTTATTGATAGAGATAAACATAATAATATTCTTAAAAAAATCTTTTTCTTCTAACCATATATAATGATCTCAAGTTATATAATTATGAATTATATTTAAAATATGTTGTGTTCTATAAATAATCATTTAATGATGAAATAGATTCTACTTTGAAAAATAATACCTGAACCTTTAAAAATTTCATAAATTATTCAAATCATATTGGTTGTAAATGTGTATTTAGAAGCATGTATGTAACGACCCGAAATTTTAAATATCTTGTTTCCTAATTTTGTGTGTTATTTTATTTCATACTCAAAAAAAATTTCATTTAATAAAATGAGTATAATTAAAATGAGAATGTTGGGTATTGACTATTATATAACCATTAGTCAGTATGACCTTTGGAAACTAAATGTTGTGATTATTGTCTCTAAATACAAGTGATCATGGTTAATTAAAAATAGAAAGAAGATTCAATGACCTCATGCAGTAGTCTCAGGCCAATCGAAGCCCATCTAATAGAACATGGGAAGGAGGTAGCACCACTGAGCTTTGCTCTAGACCAAACCCAAGCCAAACATCATCGTGTGAAGCTAGAACAGAATCGCCTTCGCGAGAAGTTCAACCTAATGGAAATCACCACTCAGGAAATGTTGGCCGAGCCGCCCCAAGATTCTCTCACCTTATCACACCTTACACTTAGATCCTATGCTGGTGTTATAAGGGGTTATGTAATGAGACCGTAACTTCCTTGTGTAACCCTTTGATTTAAATAAAAATTGTGATTTCTTCTTATAATGAAGTTTTTGAATTTCTGAATGTCTGGATAAATATAGTATGCATATTTTTGTTTAATTCTAGAAAAAGGATATTTGAAAATATTTATGTAAACCATAAATAATTAATTATGTGTAATGATTTTCAAAAAATGGTCTTCTACAATTATGTTCAGTAAGAAATTTAGAGTCTAATAAGATCAACTTTATTTTTGATGAATAGTAAATTATGAATAGTGATTTTACGCTTAGGATTAGTAATGTGACCAAATGGATTAGTAATCTCACTTAAAGAAAGTATTAATATAATCTAGGCACCTTGATTAAGTAATGTGATTCAATAAAATTGTTAAATAACTGTTTCAGAAATTATTAGTCAAGTATTAGTTTTTTCGAGTGACTAGTGTTTTTATTTAAAAATTAAATTAATAAATATTCAGAAAATTATTTTTATAAAATGGAGTTAATTTTTTAAATCAGATCATCGATATTTGGTTTAGGTGAAATTTTGGGATTTTTCTGAGAAAGTTGAATTTTCGATTAATAGTGAAAATACAGTTTTTAAGTTATGGGTGTTCAATGACATCATTAAATGATGTATTAAGTATTTAATAAATATGTTCTACTTATTAATAGTAAGATAAGTTATTAGGTGTCCCAAGTTTCCAATACCATGAGAAAATACCATGGGAAAGCCCATGGTTTTTCCAATACCACCCATGAGGTGTCCCTTGGCCATTAATGCCTTGTCCCCTCACTTTCCCTATAAATATCAAGACATTATCTCATCATTTGGACTCCAAAATAATCCTCAACTATGTTCTGGTCTCCTTACCTCCCAAGGAGTCCTCCCAAGGTGCCCCCAAGCCCTCAAGGTCTCAACCTTCGAGTTTTAAGAGTTACGTTTTAATGTAAGGGATCCTACCTCTCTCTTTCTTTCCAAGTACTATCTTTTATGTCATTTATTTTATGCTCCATGTTCTTATGTTGGGGATGTTATTTTATATTCATCCTAATGTAATTTTAATTTTCATATGATTAGAGACCCCAATTTCTCTCATCAATTAATTTTAATAATGTTTAAGTGGCGTCGTTAGGGTGCCGAATATTTAAGGGATTCTTTCACCCTTCTCATTTTCAAGATCTATTTTCATGTCAAGTATTTCATGTCCCTTTTTATTATGTTGGGGTATGATATCTATATCTATCATACTTATCTTTTATTTTCATATGATGAGATAACCTATTTGATATCTTCAATTCAGTATTTTGAAGTTTTAAGTGGCACCGTTAGGCTGCCGAAATTTTAAGGGATTCTTTCACCTTTCTCGTTTTCAAGATCTATTTTTATGTCAAGTCTTTCATGTACCTTTTTTATGTTGTTATGTGATATCTATATATATCATACTGATATTTTATGTTCATATGATTAAAGAACCTATTTGATCTCATCAATTCAGTATTTTTAAGTTTTAAGTAACGCCGTTAGGCTGCCAAATTTTCATAAGAGAAAAATTATTTTTTTCTTCCTTTCATGTTCTTCATTTAATATGCTATATATTTAAAATTTCATTACCATGTTCTTAAATCCTTCATATTCTATCCCCCTACTATTTTATATATCATTTATGAGTCGGTGACCCATGTACCCTCTTTTTTCAATGTTTTCTAAAACCCCGTAACATAGCCGTTATGCTGTAGAATTTTCATCTCAAAATGTCTCTCTCTCTTTCTCAAATTATTTTATTGTATTAAGTGAATACTCAAAAAATTTTATTCTATAGGGGTATTCACATATATATCAAAATGTTCTATTTTAAATTCTGTGATTTACATACATGAGACCCACTTTCCTTTTCTGTGGGTTTAAAATGACATAAAGATCATGTCTTAAAAGTAGTTTTTAAAACGTTATGATTATGAAATGAAACCCATTTATTTTATGCTATATGGGTTATTTATGAAATTTTGATGATGATATATGTGTATCACATGATAATAAAGGCAAATTTAAGGGTGCTATCTGATAGCTCTCCAATGCATTGGGTAATGATGTAACCACTTGAGATTACAATTTTAACGATACCTTAGTGAATAGCCTTGGTAATTTTCAAATGACACCTTGGGGATAGACCTTGGTGATATGTTCATGATTTTCTATGTTAAATGTTGTATCCACATCTTCAAGTTATGAAATACATTATTTTTATTATGATATGGCTCATGATTTCTTTCTCATGCCTTAAAGTTATTTTTCATGACTTTATTGATGTATCTCCAGTTCACATGTTAAATGTTTCCCTTGTTTCCATTACTGGGCCTTCTGCTCACCCTTTCTTTTGATGTATGTCCCCAGGTTATGAGATGCAGTAATGTACCTAATATGAACATAAGGATAAACATTTCAAGTGTTTAAGAAGAATGTTTTATGTTTTCATGTTTTGAGTTTATGGTTTCCTAGACACTAAACTTTAAAGATCCTCAGTTTTGTATAATGTAATGAAAAGCTATGTTATAAAAAGGTGGGATGTTATAGTTGGTATCAAATGATAGTTTAGTTATTTGTGGAAATTAGGATTTGAAAACTTTACAAGGTTTACTAATGAAAATATTAAATACAGGAAAACATCTATTGTTATGAACCACATGTTGATGTTGTGAAGCAGTTCTTCGAAAAAATGATTAGGGGATTAAAAGATGAATATTACTTTAGAAGATGCTCACTATTTTGGAAACCCTATATGAATGAGGTAAATAGATTAATACGGAATTTTCTTTGAGGGTTAAAAGTTGACTTATATTTTTAATATCCAATTAATTTAAGGTGAACTTATAGTAATTTAGGTTACTTATGGAAATAATTAACTTATCTTGGGGAAAATATGTTTAGGTTAGTTACTTTTGTTATAAGATGTTAAGAGTGGTTGATGTTGTTGGATATGAACGATAAAGTTTATCTTGGAAGACTATGTTATCAAATCCTTTTTATATTTGGGTTTGAATCTTAGTTTGGTTTATTTTGAGGAATTTTAAGGACAGTTATTTATGGAATGGTCTATGATAAACTTTGGGTAGTACCATGGAACTTTAAAGATTTAAAGTAGTTTCCCTTCCTATGGGGTTCTTTCTTTTTGAAGAGTTATTTTATCTTACCCTTTCAATTTTTGGTATAAATGATTAAATATAGATAGTTATTCTTTTGTGGATTAAGTGATTCTCTAGAAGATGATTCTTGTGCTTTGATGAGACCAAGTTGTTTTGAATTCTCTTTGTTTGGAGAAAAGATTAGTCTTGGTGAAACTTATTAAGGGATAAAACTCTACTTGAAGGTAAATATATTTCCCTATGTTCTAATTCTATGTAGTAAATAAATTCCTCAAAATTATTAAAAGGAACATAAAACAAAAACATTGTTGGTTTAAGTTTCCTACTGGGTAATCAAAGACCGTTTAAGCAATCATAAGTTTGTTATCTTATTATGGTTAAATTTCTCCTAATATTTTTTTCTATCACTCTCCATCAGAACACGACCCTTTTTTTATCCTCCATATCCATGTTTTCCTGCATGGAATCCTAGTATGGGTTTACTCGGGTGACCTTTGTACTCCCTCGTCTTTCTTTTAAAGTAATTGTGTTACTGACTCTTTTTTCGATGTGGGACTTTCAATGAAATTTCCAAGCCCAATTTTAAAAATTGCGAGGAAGCAATTTCTTAAGGGGGGAAGATTGTA
The DNA here is from genome assembly GCA_963277665.1 of Viscum album. Taxonomy (NCBI): domain Eukaryota; kingdom Viridiplantae; phylum Streptophyta; class Magnoliopsida; order Santalales; family Viscaceae; genus Viscum; species Viscum album. The sequence continues at coordinate 1,445,164,165 of OY728161.1, forward strand.
ACGACCCGAAATTTTGAATAAATATTGTTTTCTAATTTTTTGTGTTATTGTCATGACCCCCTCCCACCAAAGATGCCCTTCCTGAGCTGGCAATGGTGAAAGGGAGATAATGGCCCCGAGTCCCGCCTCCAGTAGGCCCCGGGTTGGCAACTAGCACCAAGGGTATGAGTTTTCACAAATATGGGAGGCATTACCCTTTTATTCTTTTAAGATCGGGGAATAGGACAAGTCAACCACCAAAAAGGAAAAGAACAAGTGTATTTAAATAAACCCAAACCAAGCCCACATGCATGTTTAAACAATTTTATAACAAGGTACATGTAAAAGAAAGCTCAAAAGTACAATACCAAAAGAAAACAAGAGTACAACAACTGCAAAAACTCCAAATTCATGACTAGTAGGGTCCCGCCCGGCCCTGGTAGTCCTCCTGGAAACCTGAAAGTAAACGTAGTGTGAGCATACAAGTATACTCAGTAGGGAAACCTAAAGATCTCGTGAACAAGTGGGGAGACATCCTAATGTCCCGTGAGAACAAAAGAAGAAACCTATTAAGGAATTCTATCCACCCAACCTCACCATCCACACTCACCAAAAACATAATCACAACAGGTAGTAGTATATATGAAACAAGATTATTGGGTACCCCGCACTTTTTCCATTTAGTTAGCTGCTCTTCCTAACGATGAAAATACTGACGCTGCCAAACTCTCCCCGCCCGCACACACCTGGGCCTCACAACCACGTATCCCGCCAGCACACACCTGGGCCTCACACCCACGTATCCCTCCCTCACACACCTGGGCCTCACAACCACGTATCCCGCTCGCACACACCTAAGCCTAATCCCGGAGATTCTTGGGAAATAGTAGGACCCTCCCAAAGTGTCTCGGGCTAAAACCACCGCAATCGAAACCTACCCGAACAGTCTTAGGTGTAAGGTCACCTCAAGCCATCACAGCCTAGGGGAAAAGGAGCAGGAATGACCTAGTAACTAAGGGAAAACACCCTCTCCCATGAAATGTGAGTGATCGACACTAAGTGCTCAACATGGGTGGGGTGCGATAAAACAAAAAAGATACAGATATATATATGTATACCAAACACACGGCCCGACCTATGGCTTCAAAACAGAGAAAATGAGCATGTGCCTCGACACTGCTACTACGGAGCATGCATACAACAAAAAACCCCAACCCCATTTAGGTTTTCACGTTTCAGCAGAATTAGTTTATTAGTTACTTAACTAATGGGAAACTATCCACAACCAACCACATTAATCGTTCGTAAAACATATCCCTACCATCCACAAATCAAGTTAGGAAAACACAAGAAACACAACAAAGTCCTTCTTATCAACCAACCAACCCATTGATTATTAATCCCATTCCATTACGATGACCCACCATTCATTAACTCTTCCACTTTTTATTTATTATTCATAGCCTATAGTCCGTTCACATTAAAACCCATCCCTGCAGCCCCACTGCCAACTGCCATAACCACAACTGCCATAACCACAACTGCACCGTACATCATTATCCCTTTAATACCTTTTATTAAAGCCCCCTTCCCACCACTAACATAGCATTCACACCAACCCACAACCAAGTCACCTGCAACCCCGCTGCTCACCCAATCCACAAAAACCCACGAAACACCCCCACCTTTCACATGAAACATATCCAAGCCAACACCCACATGTTCATTATACCATTTTGTTTAACCGGGGTGATCACACAAGGGTTCCAGATTTTCATTTAATCATCCAACTTTACATGATTAACCAATTTCCACATTCAACAAGGTTCCATTTACAAAAACGGTCTAGAAGATAGGGAAACATTTAATTGTGCAACCAAAGACCCCCAACGACTGTGATATTTAGTAGGAATAATCCTATTCAATTCACAACATAATATCAAAGGATATAAAAAGTAATGTAACAGTAATCACAACTTCCCATCCCCATTATAAAATCCAGTTATTATCTTCATTAAACCGGTTCAACTGTGTTTCATGAAATAAGAGGAAACCCACCCTACATGATCCAAAAAGTAGAGAGACGAAGGTAAGATCCCTACCTCAATAGGTTCTGATCACAACGCTCCCCCGGATCAACTTTAGAAGACGTCCGTCATTGTCCATCACTTCTGTCGGGTCCCGGAAAAACCTCCTCGGGTGGAAGTCGGAAATGAAAGGTCGAAGAAAAGACAACAGATCCAAGATCGGAAGTTCTACCTCATCGTTACGATCCTGTGGCCGCTAACAGATCGTAAATCGGAGCATGGACGTAGAAGTTATGGATGAAAAGGAGCCTCCAAGTCTCTTGGGAGAGATCTTCTCAGAGGAAAGGGGAGGAGAGGAGTGAGTTGGAAAGGAGGAGGGGACCCCTCCTTTTATAAGATAGAAAAGAAAAAGTACACGTCGTGTACTTTATGGTACACATCGTGTACTTGGTTATTTCACACCGTCTCCACGCGGCTTCCAACACGGCTCCGTGGCCGTTGACTGGTCAATACACGGTTTGAGGGTAACACATACGTGGGGAGGGACTACACGGCGTGTAGTATAGACACACGGCGTGTACCCATTTATTTCACACGGAAAGGACACGACTCCGACATGGCACATGACCGTTGACTGGAAAAGCGTACGTGGGGAAGGACTACACAACGTGTAGAACTGGACACATGGCATGCACCTATTATTTCTCACAGCAGGGACATGACCTTCAACACGGGGTATACTCGGCGAGGGGGTACACGGCGTGTACTCACACTACACGGCGTGTAGTTTCAAAATTCTGGAAAGTGTGGGAAAAGTCCGTCTTACCCTCCAGAACACTTTGTGGCCTTCTTTTTGAAAAAGTAATGGGCTAGAGAGGTCCAGGCCATTACATCAGATACCTCTTAAAACATTCTCGTTCCTAAGAATTAAAAACCCAACCCAGAGGAACCCAACAAGATACCTCTTAGGGTTCTTGTTATAACAGGAACCCAACCAACAACCCTAATAAAAAGGTGTTAGGAATTACCCCTCCTATGTCGAGATATTACCCGCTTGAGGCGGCACTGACTCGCCTGCACGGGTTTAATCGCATCCGGATTAATGCGTCTCGATTAAGGATTGGGCCTTACCACTTCTATATATTAGGATTTTCCAACATGCACTACCCCCAACAACACACAAAAAACACACTACCCGAACATGTGGTTTGGGGAAAAAATTCCTTCTCCTATGTCGAGATATTATCCACTTTAGGCGGCACTGACTCGCACGCAAGGGTTCAATCACATCCTCATTTATGCGTCTTGATTAAGGGTCAGGTTTTTACCTTTCCCCACACATTCGTACATGCTACACATTACAAGGGAACAAGGAAACAAAAGGTCTCACAACCGACAAGCCAAACATTCCATATATCAAAGGTACATAGTACAACATCAAGACAAATCTCAGAAGAAGAAGGGGAAAACAAAAGTCAAAACAACTCCGGGTATTGAGCGTGCATCTAGGCCTCCCGCTCCCAAGTGCTCTCCTCAAGGCCGCCATGCCTCCACAACACATGAACCAACGGAATGGTTCATCCACAGAGAAACTTCTCTTTACGATCCTCGATTCTGACTAGTCGTTCCTCGAAGGTCGCATCGTCTCCCATATCTAACTCTCCCCAGTCGATAACATGAGAGTCATCATGTAAGTACCGATGAAGCTGGGAGACGTGGAAGACGTCATGAACCTTCTCCAACTGAGGTGGCAGGACCAACTGATATGCCACCTCATCGACTCACCTCACCACCTCAAAAGGTCCGATGAACCTAGGTGAGAGCTTGCTCCCATTCCCAAACCTCTATTGCCCCCGTTGAGGGGAAACCTTCAAGAACACATGATTTCCCACCTCGAACTCCAAGGGCCTCCTCCGATGGTCAGCATAAGACTTCTGGCGGTCCAGAGCCACTTTCATCCTCTCACGTACATGCTGGAATTTCTCTGTGGTGCTCTGCACTACCTCTGGCCCAAGAGAACCTGTCTCACCAACCTCTGCCTAGCAAATGGGTGAACGACATGGCCTTCCATACAAAGCCTCAAACAGTTCCATGACAATAGTAGAGAGGAAGCTGTTGTTGTAGTCAAACTCTACTAAAGGCAAGTGTCGTACCCATGATCCTCCTAAATCCAGAATGCATGCTCGCAAAATGTCCTCCAATGTCTGGATAGTCCGCTCTGTCTGCCCATCGGTCTGGGGGTGGAAAGCAGTGCTAAGGCGTAGCTGGGTGCCAAAAGCATGCTGTAACCCCATCCAGACTCGTGAGGTAAACCGAGTATCCCGATCTGAGATGATGGTCTTTGGGACTCCATGCAAACGCACCACTTCGTCTACATACCTCTGTGCTAAGGTACTCACCGGGACCGACTCTTTAATTGCTAAGAAGTAATATGATTTTGTCAGTCGATCCACCACTACCCAGATAGCATCATAACCACCCTGAGCTCTGGGTAGTCCTGTGATGAAGTCCATTGAGATGTCATCCCACTTCCACTCGGGTACATATAAAGGATGCAACAAACCACTGGAAACACGGTGTTAAGCCTTCACTTTCTGACACACTAGGCATTTAGCCACAAACTCCGCCACTGCCCGTTTCACCCCAGGACACCAAAACTGTTCCCTCAGGCCTTGGTACATTTCTAAAACTCCTGGATGTACCGCCAAGGCTGAGCTATAGAAATCACGGAGAACTCCCTCATCCATTGTCTCTAGGACAAACAACCATCCATGGAAAAGAATCCAATGTCGGCTTTCCTCTGACCATCCTTCTGGATAATTCCCCTGATCGACACAATCCCGCATCACTTCCGCCTCGGAGTCCCCCTACTGAGACTCTTCCGCCTTCTGCAACAAGGAGGACTGCACCATCATCTGAAACAAACAGCCTCTAACACCTTCTTCCCTTGCATCCAAGTGCAAGGTAGCCAACTCTCCCATCACTTTCCAAGCATCAGCGGATTCCCTAACCAGTTCGTTATGCGACTTCCTGCTCAGGGCATCAGCCAAAACGTTTCCCTTACCTTCAGTTTAAGAGATCTCAAAGTCATATTCGTAGAGAAACTCGACCCATCTCCACTACCGTAAGTTCAAGTCATGCTGGGAGAAGATATAACGCATGTTCTTGTGATCTGAGAAGACCAAAAATCACTCTCCAAAGAGGTAATGTCACCACAACTTCAGTGCGAACACTACTGCTGCAAGATCTAGTTCATGGGTGGCATTGTTACGCTTGTGAGGGTGTAACTGCTTAGACCCATAACAGATCACTCCCTTCCTTTACATCAGCACACACCCCAGACTAAGGCCAGAAGCATCACAAAACACCTCATACAACAACCCTTCCTCTGGAAACCTGAGTACGGGAGCACTGACTATCTTCTCTTTCAGGTAGTCGAAAGGCTTTTGGCACTGCTCGCTCCATAGGAAGACCTGGTTCTTCCTAGTCAAAGCTGTCAATGGAGCAGAAACTCGAGAGAAGTCTGAAATGAACCTCCAATAGTAACCTGCTAACCCCAGGAAACTACGAACTTCTTCCACGCTCTTGGGTGATGCCCAAGAAATAACTGCCTCCACCTTCGACGGGTCCACTGACACTCCATGCTGAGACACTACGTGCCCAAGGAAGGGTACTTCTTGTGTCAAGAACTTAAACTTTGACAATTTCCTGTAAACTTGGTGGTGTCGAAGGACTTCCAAGACTACCCTAAGATGCTCAAAGTGATCCTCCTCTGATCTTGAGTAGATCAGGTTGTCATCAATAAACACAATGACGACCCGGTCCAGAAACTCTCGGAAGACAAAGTTCATACGTCCCATGAACACAGCCGGTGCATTCGTAACTCCAAACAGCATCACTACAAACTCAAAGTTCCCATACGTACACCTGAAATCCATCTTCGAGATGTCACTTCCCTTTACCCTCAGCTATTGATATCCAGATCGTAGATCAATCTTGGAAAACCGAACTTCTCCCATCAGTTGGTCGAAGAGATCATCTATCCTTGGAAGGGGGTAACGGTTCTTGACCATTACCTAGTTCAACCTCCGGTAGTCTATGCATAGCCTGAGAACACCATCTACCTTTTTCATGACCAAAACTGGAGCTCCCCATGGTGATATGCTAGGTTGAACAAAACCCTTCTCCATCATATCGTCAATCTGAATCCAAAACTCCCGCAACACTGAAGGTGCCATCCGATAAGGGGCCATCAAAATCAAACGGGCACCAGGCTGTAAGTCTATCCCGAACTCAACGTCACGTTGGGGGGGTAGAGTCACAACCTCCTTAGGAAAAACATAGAGGAACTCCCCAAAAACCTCCGGGACATCCATCATCTCTGTATCAGTTGGAAACACTGATAACCCGTCTAACAAGGAAAGGAGAGGTTTCACATGACAACTTCCCACCTGATAGCTCCTCTCGCAAACAAAAGATACGCGCTTCCCATCCACATCGGAGAACATGACTCTTCTCCAGAAGCATTCGATAATGGAACTAATAGAAAACAACCAGTCGATGCCTAGGATGACATCGTATGGTTGCATCTCTAACAAAATAAGGTCCCCACTAGATCGATGTGGTCCCAACATCAGCCCACATCCCCAGCAAACACAAGATACGCTGGTCTAGCCTCCAACTGGTGTGCTCAGCACTAGTGGCACGAAAATTCTCTCTACGTCTAGTCCCAAAGCATATGCTAGACTAGGTGTAACAAAAGATTGAGTAGCTCTCGAATTGAACAAAGCAGAAACAAGAGTGCTGAACAAACAAATCGTATCTCGAACCACCTCTAGTCATCCTGGAGCTGTCAACTCTGCTGCGTGAAATTGTCCACGCCCAGCTCCTCTGCCTCTCTGATGTCGTCCACCTCCTCGACCACGCCCTGGTCGAGGTCCCTGAGGAGCACCCTAAGGTTGGCCTCCTCCAGAAAAGTTTGACCTCATAGGAGCATGGTGCTGTTGCTGCTGGAAGGGCCTCACCGGCAACCGGTGCTGCTGAGGTGGGCGATGAACCTGCCCACCTCCACCGTACTAAGCTCGGGTCGGGCACCTACTCTGAACGTGCCCGAAACCTCCACAAGAAAAACACTTCGGTCCTGGGTTCATGAAAAAGGTATGAGGACCCGAAGATCTAAACTGGAACTGCTAGGGCCTGCTCCCCACTGGTCTGAACCTGGAAGGTCCCGTCGCAGGAGACCTGCTGCTGACTACCTTCCCCTTCGACGAGCCCGGCTGGATCCCCTCTCGGGGTGCACCTCCGAGTGAGTGCATCCTATCTACAACCTCTGCCTTCTTCTGTACCACCAAGTACGTCGGAAGGGTGAAGGGGGTGACAACATACTGGAGTGAAGGACAAAGCACATCCTCCAAACATCTCGCCCGAGACTCCTCATCCGGAAAGAGATCTAGAGAAAAGAACAAGGTATCCTCGAACTTGATCCCCAACTCTCGTACTGACATACTCCCCTGCTGAAGGGAGAGTAACTCCTGCCGCTTATATGCCTTGATCATGGAAGAAAGGAATTCCTCTCAGAATTCCTTCTCAAAGTCAGCCCATGGAACCTCTGTCTCTCTCCTCTCTCCAAGGTAGAGCGTCCACCACTGTCGTGCCGTGCCTCTCGGCTGACTGACTTCTAGGGGAACCCAGTACTCCCTCGGAGCACAAATCAACGTAAAAGCGGTCCCTAGCTCCTCAATACACCCCTCTGTCTCTGTATCCGAAGTACTACCCTCGTACTTCTTGAGGGTCTACCGCTAAAAAGAACGGAGATTCTTCTACCACTGGCTATCTTCCCCCTCTCGGTCAATCCTCAACTGATCAACCGCCTGAATCTGCTGGGCCTAAGCCGTCTAAGCCACCCAGGGATGACATCCAGGTGCCATAGCTGTACGGTAAACAAAGATCGCCTAAGCCCAAGTAGTATGGAAAAGCTCAAGGTTTTATTTTATCATTTCAATTTCTTTCCCAGAACACCCAAATCAAGTAAAACACAATCATGATGATGCATGTACCATCCCTAGGGTCTCTACCCTACAATCAATGTAGTCTCACTTGGTTGTTAGGTAGGCTTAGATTCCTTGAATTGGATCACGGGGGGCCCTAAAATATCATGTCCTAGCCGGTCTTCCCTAGCCTGTGTCACACTCCAAGATTAACTAACACTGTTTCCCTACCATCCCATGCAATCCTCACTGTTCCTAACTTCAGACTCCATCTTATCTCTCAACCATCAGCTCTGATACCATTTTGTCATGACCCCCTCCCACCAAAGATGCCCCTCATGAGATGGAAATGGTGAAAGGGAGATAATGACCCCCGAGTCCCGCCTCCAGTAGGCCCCGGGTTGGCGACTAGCACCAAGGGTATGAGTTTTAACAAATATGGGAGGCATTACCCTTTTATTGTTTTATGATCGGGAAATAGGACAAGTCAACCACCAAAAAGGAAAAGAACATGTGTATAGAAATAAACCCAAACCAAGCCCACATGCATGTTTAAACAATTTTATAACAAGGTACACGTAAAAGAAAGCTCAAAAGTACAATACCAAAAGAAAACAAGAGTACAACAACTGCAACAACTCCAACTGTCCGACTAGTAGGGTCCAGTACGTCCCTGGTAGTCTTCATGGAAACCTGAAAGTAAACATAGGGTGAGAATACAAGTATACTCAGTAGGGAAACCTAAAGCTCTCGTGCGCAAGTGTGGAGACATCCTAATGTCCCGTGAGAACAACATAAGAAACCTAGCAAGGAATTATATCCACCCAACCTCTCCAGCCACACTCACAAAAAACACAATCAAAACAGGTAGTAGTATATAAGAAACAAGAGTATTGGGTACCCTGCACCATTTCCCTTTAGTTAGCTGCTCTTCCTAATGACGAACGTCCTGACGCTGCCACACTCTCCCCGCCCACACACACCCAGGCCTCACAACCACGTATCCCGCCCGCACACACCTAGGACTCACAACCACGTATCCCGCCCGCACACACTTGGGCCTCACAACCACGTATCCCGCCCGCACACACCTGGGCCTCACAACCACGTATCTCGCCCGCACACACCTGGGCCTCATCCAGAAGATTCTTGGGAAACAGTAGGACCTTCCCGAAGAGTCTTGGGCTAAAACCACCCCAATCGAAACCTACCCGAATATTCTTAGGTGTCAGGTCGCCTCAAGCCATCACAGCCTAGGGAAGAAGGAGCAGGAATGAGATAGTAACTAAGGAAAAAACACCCTCTCCCATGAAATGGGAGTGTTCGTCACTAAGTGCTCAACATGGGTGGGGTGCAATAAAACACAAAAGATATATAAATATATATGTATACCAAACACACAACCCAACCTATGGCTTCTAAATAGAGAAACTGAGCATGTGCCTCGACACTGCTTCTACGGAGCAAGCATACAACAAACAATCCAAACCCCATTTAGGTTTTCACGTTTGAGCAGAATTAGTTTATTAGTTCCTTAGATACTGGGCAACTATCCACAACCAACCACATCAATCATTCATAAAACATATCCCTTCCATCTACAAATCATGTTAGGAAAACACAAGCAACACAACCAAGTCCTTCTTATCAACCAACCAACCCATTGATTATTAATCCCGTTCCATTACCATGACCCACCATTCATTAACTCTTCCAATTTTTATTTATTATTCACAGCCTATAGTATGTTCACATTCAAACCCATCCCTACAGCCCCACTTCCAACTGCCATAACCACAACTACACCGTACATCATTATCACTTTAATACCTTTTATTGCAGCCCTGCTGCCCACCACTAACATAGCATTCACACCAACCCACAACCAAGTCAACTGCAGCCCCACTGCTCACCTGATCCACAACAACCCATGAAACACCCCCACCTTTCACATTCCACATATCCAAGCCAACACCCACATGTTCATTATTCCATTTTTTAACCAGCGAGATCACACAAGGGTTCTATATTTTCATTTAATCATCCAACTTTACATGATTAACCAATTTCCAAATTCAACAAGGTTCCATTCAAAAAAACGGTCTAGAAGATAGGGCAATATTTAATTGTGCAAGCAAAGGTCCCCAATGACCATGATTTTCATTAGGAATAATCCTATTCAATTCACAACATAATATCACAGGATATAAAAAGTAATGTAACAGTAATCACAAATTCCCATCCCCGTTATATAATCCAGTTATTATCTTCATTAAACTGGTTCAACTGTGTTTCACGAAACAAGAGGAAACCCACCCTGCAAGATTCAAAAAGTAGAGAGACGAAGGTAAGATTCCTACCTCAACAGGTTCTGATCACAATGCTCCCGCGGATAAACTTTAGAAGACGTCTGTCATTGTCCGTCTCTTCTGTCGGGTCCCAGAAAAACCTCCTTGGGTGGAAGTCATAATGGAGAGGCCGAAGTAAAGACAACGGATCCAAGATCGGAAGTTCCGCATTGTTGTTACGATCTCGTGGATGCTGACAGATCGTAAATCGGAGCTCGGATGTAGAAGTTATGGAAGAAAAGGAGCCTTCGAGTCTCTTGGGAGTGCTCTGCTCAGAGGAAAGGGGAGGAGAGGAGTGAGTTGGAAAGGAGGAGGGGACCCCTCCTTTTATAGGTGAGAAAAGCAAAAGTACACGGAGTGTACTTTATGGTACACGACATGTACTCGGTTATTTTACACGGTCTCCATGCGACTTCCAACATGGATCCACGACCGTTGACTGGTCAACACACGGTTTGAGGGTAACACATACGTGGGGAGGGACTACACGACATGTAGTTTAGACCCATGGTGTGTACCCATTTATTGAACACGACAAGGAAACGACTCCAACATAGCACACGACCATTGACTGGCAACGCGTACGCAGTGAAGGACTACACAACGTGTAGAACTGGACACACGACATGCACCCATTATTTCACACAGCAAGGACACGACCTTCAACATGGGGTATACCCGGCGAGGGGGTACACGACGTGTAATCACACTACATGACAAGTAGTTTCAATATTCTGGAAAGTGTGGGAAAAGTCCGTCTTACCCTCCAGAACACTTCGTGGCCTTCTTTTTGACAAAGGAATGTGCCGGAGAGGTTCGGACCATTACTGTTATTTTATTTCATACTCAACAAAACATTTTAATTTAATAATATGAGTATAATTAAAATGATATTGTTGGGTTTTGACTATTATATGACCGTTATCCAGTATGACCTTTAGAAACTAAATGTTGTGATTATTTTCTCTAAATATAAGTGATCTTGGTTAATTAAATATAGAAAGAAGATTTGATGGCCTCATCCAATAGTCTCGGGCCAATCAAAGCCCATATAACAGAACTTGGGAAGGAGGTAGCACCACTGGGCTTTGCTCTGGACCAAACCCAAGCCGAACTTCATTGTGTGAAGCTATAACAGAATCGCCTTCGTGAGAATTTCAAGCTAATAGAAATCACCACTCGGGCAATGTTGGATGATCCTCGCCAAGATTCTCCCACCTTAGCATACCTTACACTTAGATCCTATGATGGTGTTATAAGGGGTTATGTAATGAGATTGTAACTATCTTGTGTAATCAATTGATTTAAATAAAAAATGTAATTTCTTCTTATAATGAAGTTTGTGAATTTTCAAATGTCCGGATAAATATAGTATGCATATTTTTGTTTAATTCTAGAAAAAGGATATTTGAAAATATATATGTAAACCTTAAATAATTAATTATGTGTAATTATTTTCAAAAAATGGTCTTCTACAATTATGTTCATTAAGAAATTTAGAGTCTAATAAGTTCAACTTTATTTTTGATGAATAGTAAATTATGAATAGTGATATTACACTTAGGATTAGTAATGTGACCAAATGGATTATTAATCTCACTTAAAAAAAGTATTAATATAATCTAGGCACCTTGATTAAGTAATGGGATTCAATAAAATAGGTAAATAACTGTTTCAGAAATTATTAGTCAAGTATGAGTTTTTTCAGGTGAATAGTGTTTTTATTTAAAAATTAAATTAAAAATATTTTGAAAAATATTTTTATAAAATGAAGTTCATTTTTGAAATCAGAGCATCTATATTTGGTTAGGGTGAAATTTTGGGTTTTTTCTGAGAAAGTTGAATTTTCGATGAATAGTGAAAATACAGTTTTTAAGTTATGGGTGTTTAATGACATCATTAAATGATGTATTAAGTATTTAATAAATATGGTCGACTTATGAATAGTTAGAAAAGGTATTAGGTGTCCCAAGTGGCAAATATCATGGGAAAATATCGTGGGAAAGCCCATGGTTTTTCCAATACCACCCATTAGGTGTCCCTTGGCCATTAATGCCTTGTCCCCTCACTTTCCCTATAAATATCAAGACATTATCTCATCATTTGGACTCCGAAATCATCCTGAACGACGTTCTGGTCTCCTTACCTCCCAAGGAGTCCTCCCAAGGTGCCCCAAGACCTCAAGGTCCCAACCTTTGAGTTTTAAGAGTTACGTTTTTAGGTAAGGGATCCTACATCTCTCTTTCTTTCCAAGTACTCTTTTTTATGTCATTTCATTTATGATCCATGTTTTTATGTTGGGGTTGTACTTTTATATTCATACTAAAGTCCTTTTAATGTTCATATGATGAGATAACCCCACTTTCTCTCATCAATTAATTTTTAGAATGTTTAAGTGGCGCCGTTAGGCTGCCGAATTTTGAAGGGATTCTTTTACCCTTCTCGTTTTCAAGATCTATTTTCATGTCAAGTCTTTAATGTACCTTTTTATTATGTTGGGGTATGATCTCTATATCTATCATACTGATATTTTATGTTAATATAATGAGAGGCTCTATTTTATCTCTTAAATTCATTATTTTGAAGTTTTAAGTGGCACCGTTAGGCTGCCGAATTTTTAAGGGATTCTTTCACCCTTCTCGTTTTCAAGATCTATTTTCATGTCAAGTTTTTAATGTCCTTTTTTATGTTGGGGTATGATATATATATCTATAATACTTATCTTTTATTTTCATATGATGAGATACCATATTTGATATAGTCAATCCAGTATTTTGAAGTTTTAAGTAACGCCGTTAGGCTGCCGAATTTTCATAAGAGAAATCTTATTTTTGTCTTCCTTTCATGTTATTCATTTCATATGTTATATCTTTAAAATTTCATTACCATGTTCTTAAATACTTTATATTCTGTCCCACTATAGTTTATGTATCATTTATGAGTGGGTGACCCATGTCCCCTCTCTTTTCAATGTTTTCTAAAACCCCGTAACGTAGCCGTTATGCTGCAGAATTTTCATTTCAAAATGTCTCTCTCTTTTTCTCAAATTCTTTTATTGTATTAAGGGAATACTCAAAACTATTTATTCTACAGGTGTATTCACATATATATATATATATAAATGTTATATTTTAAATTATGGGATTTACATACATGAGACCCGCTTTCCTTTTACGTGGGTTTAAAATGACATAAAGATCATGTCTTAAAAGCAGTTTTTAAAACATTATGATTATGAAATGAAACCCATTTATTTTATGCTATATGGGTTATTTATGAAATGTTGATGATGATATATGTGGCTCACATGATAATAAAGACAAATTTAAGGGTTCACCCTGATAGCACTCCAATGCATTGGGTAATGATGTAACCACTAGAGATTACAATTTTAACGATACCTTGGTGAATAACCTTGGTAATTTTCAAATGACACCTTAGGGATGAACCTTGTTGGTATGTTCATGATTGTCTAAGTTAAATGTTGTAGCCAAATCTTAAAGTTATGAAATACGTTATTTTTATTATGATATGCCTCATTATTTCTTTCTCATGCCTTATAGTTCTTTTTCATGACTTTATTGATGTATATCAAGTTCACATGTTAAATGTTTCCCTTGTTTCCCTTACTGGGCCTTCTGCTCAACCTTTCTTTGGATGTATGTCCCTAGGTTATGAGATGCAGTAATGAACCTAGGATGAACATAAGGAGAATCATTTCAAGTGTTTAAGAAGAATGTTTTATGTTTTCATGTTTTGAGTTCGTGGTTTCCAAGACACTAAACCTTAAAGATCCTCGGTTTTGTATATTGTAATGAAAAGCTATGTTATAAAAAGGTGGGATGTTATAATGTATGACTCCAATGATAACATAAAATTTTTTAAATCTATATTAGTAATAAAAGTTTTAAAAAAATGGAATGGATTGGTTTTTCTAATACATATACTCATAGAGTTCAAATTATGACAATAAGGATATTATTTCCCTTTAAATTCGATAAATCATTTGTGTTTTCATTAAAATGATGTTAAAACTGTATTTTTAAATTGGAATTTAAATAATAAGACTAACATGGAATAATATGACAGTTTCCCATATAATATATTTAAAATAAATAATGTTTATTTGTCAAATATACTTATGTTATTAAATAAACACCTAAAAAATAGGAGAAGTATGATTCTATTATTTTAACTATTTTTTACATAATAATGTTGATAAGTGTAAATTTTTAATTCTCATAAAACAATAATAAGTTATTATGTGCATCTATGTCGATGACATATTAATTTTTAAAAACAACATAACTTGTATTAATGCAAGGAAGAAATATTTATCCTCCATGATTAAAATGAATAAAATTAGAATAATTAATACTATACTAATTATTAAAGTAAGAATACATAGTGGGGGTTATTATTTATGTCAGTCTCATTATATTGTGAATATGTTTAATACATTTGATCTTATTGGTTTCAAAGTTGAAAACATTCCATTTGACTCTAGTATTAAATTTTTTATTAATACATACATATCCATATCACAACATGAACATTCTAGTGAAATTTGTTTCTTTAATGTATGTGATATAATATAATAAACAAAATATCACTTTTTTTGTTTCTAAATGCATTGATATTCTATTAATGCTGGCATGGATCATTGGAAATGTATAATTAGAATATTTTTACACTTAAAGAAAGCTAAAAAATTCAATATTATTTTATAATGATTACCTGACTACATTAATTTTGTATTAATTCAAATCAAAACACCATCATGGAGATTATAAATCCCAGTTTGTATGGGTATTTAATCTTAGAGATTCTGTCATTTCTAGGGTGGGAAATAAACTGGGATTTCACATCAAATATTAGAGTTAGAATTTAATAATTTAATAACATGTAGAATGTAAAAAATGAATCATAAAATTACTAATTTAATTTATGTTTTGTAATATTCCAATAAATCTTATTTACATTAATTATGGTAGTGAAGAGAAAATTTCAAAAGATTATTGTTTCATGTTTAATGTAAAGTCTAGTCATATTACTTTTAGTCATGATATGTGATACAATTATTATAAAATCGAACCATAATAATTGTTTGTGTTAAATCATGTAAGAACCTTATAGATCCATTTATAAAATATATATCAAGGGATATTAATAACCAAATTAATAGATAAATTGGGATAAAAACTTTAAAATGAACTATTTAGTACAAAGCATGATCATGCACTAGTGCAAAACCATGGGTGGAATTTTAACAAACACTTTGTGTTCCTTATTTCCATGGAAGGAAGTTAAAAACATTTAAATTTAAGAAATGATCCTTTGATGTTAGTGAAAACATAAGAAAAATTCTTTTAAATCAATAACCCCATCATGGATAATTATAATAGAATATACTTTAGATAAAAACATGGATTTAAAAGATACAAGAATTCATGGGTCCACATTTAAAGGAAAGTGAATGAAGACACCTACCAGAATGGATGAAATTAGTGTGTGGAAGTATTAATATCATAGAAGGAAGCAAAAAAGCCCTAAAAGGCACAATACAACCCCAATATCATTGAAACCTCCGATTAGAAGTTAATTCTTGAAGGGAAAGTAGCAATAGATAATGAATAGAAAGAGATAATGAACAAAAATGTAAAAAGATATCGTCAAACAAGTAAATGAGTGAGGTGGAGGATAAAGATTTTATTTGTCCAAAAGAAAGTAGAGATATCTCCAAATCCTAGATTTATTTGAACCCTGGATTCATTTGATCCTTGGATTTGAGGCTTGGATTTTTTTAAGCCTTGATTTGATCTTGGATTCGATGAGGATGAGCGACGATAACAGGTGGTTTCTACCAAAAGATTGAAATATCAAAACTAGTTGTTAAAGGGTAGAGTTATTTAAATAGATTGGTGACACTTTTATCACTACTTCCAAAAAATCACTGATAAAGATACCTTTTATCAGTGCTAAATTAATAAGCGCTGATAAAATGCATATTTATTAGCGCTTTTTTAGAACCAATAAAATGAATCTTTATCAGTGCTAAGTATTTAGCGTTGATAAGCGATTTATAATTATAATTATAAATAAAATATATTGTAACAAAATTTATATAATTATACATTTATTTATTTAATTTTATAATTATTTAAATATATAAATATTTATTTATAATTCTATAAAAACCTTTTTAAAAAAATTATATTTTTTTATTTATAATTATGAATATATAAATTTATAAATATATTAAATATAAATTTAAAAATACATTTCTAAATATAGATATAATTATAAATATATTTACATCATTATACATAATTATATAATTATAAATATATTTACAGCATTATACATAATTAAATAATTATATATATATATATATATAAATATATTCATTTTTTAAATATTTTTTTTATAATTCTCTAATTATGAAAACATTTATATTATTATATTTATATTTATATAATTATATATATAAATATATATAATAAATATATATAAATATAAATTTAAATATAGTAAATATATTCATTATTTAAAACTATTTATTATATATTTATTATTATTTAAATATATAAATATTTACTTATAATTATATAAATACTTTTTTTACAGAAAATAATATTTATATATTTATATATTTATAACATTATATATAATTATATATATATAATAAATATAAATATAAATATAGATATAGAAAATATATTAACTATTTAAATTAATTTATTATAATTTTATAATTAATATATATATATATATATATATATATATATTAATAATTATATATATACGTTTTCAAAAATAATAATAACTTATTTAGGATTATAAATATTTAAATTTATAAATATAGTAAATATACACTTATAAATATATTTATTTATAAATATTTACAATAATATTTTTAACATTATTAATGGATATATAATCTTAAAAGAATGTATGCTAAAAATGACTAAAATTGAATAATTAAAAATGGGTACACTTTAAAAATATTGAAAAAATGGATAAGTTTTATTAATTAAATATAAATTATTAAAAAAATATGGATATATGTAGAAATAAAGATTAATACATATTGAAAATATTAAAACATATTAAATAAATATATATAAATAAATAATAAAAAATGATTAAATTCCCCAAAAAATAAATAAGTAATAAGAAAAAATATTAAAAATGAATTAATACATAACTGTTATAATATTAAAAACAAATAAATAAAATTTATCGATTAAAGAAATAATATTTTCAATGGACCATGTTATAATGAAATTATTAAATGAATACTAAAATTTAAATAAATTACATAAATATTAGGTTTATGTGTTTTCATATAAAATTTTATTAATTACATAAATATTTGTGTGTGTGACTTGTATATAAACATGCATTATATGTTAAATGGAAAAACTAAACGTTATGCAATTATGTCCATTACTCAATGCAATTAGTTATTATATTTAATTAATAGAAATTTTTAATTATCAACCATTCTTCACTAAATATATGACTTATTTATTGTAAAGTAGAAATATTTTGTGTTATATAAATCATATTTTAAGAAATATAATATAAATTTGTATATATATATATATATTAATGCATTTATATTTATTAGTATTTAATATATATATATATATATACATTAAAATCATTCATTTTTTTTCAATAATTTTTTAATTAATAATTTTTTAAATATTTTTCTTAATTTAATCATTTTTAATTTTTAACTATTTAATTATTTCTTTTTATTCGGAACATTTATTAGTGATAAAACATGCTGATAAAGGATACCCTTTATTAGTGCTAAAATTGAATCACTCATAAGGAGTAATCTTTATCATTACTAAAAATAAAACACGAATAAAGAGTACCTTTTATTAATGCTAAAAAATGATGATAAATGTTACCATTTATTAGCACTAAAAAAAGTTCTGATAAAGGGTACCTTTTTTCATCACTAAAAAAGCACTGATAAAAGGTACCCTTTATCATTGATTTTTTTAACGGTGATAAAGAGAACCTTTATCAATGCCTTTTTCAGCACTAATAAAGGCCAATGTTGTTAAAGGCCTATTTTGTAGTAGTGAGTTGAATATTAAATAAATATTAGTTAATCAATATAATATTTATTTTCTTTGTTTATTATCCACAATGGTAATAAATAATATTTATTTTTTTGAATATTAAAATAAATATTTATTCATTATTTATTGAATATAATATTTATTTATTTACTAAACAGATAATATGAGGATATTTATTTATTTAAATAAAAATTTATTATTTCAGGCTCGATAAATGCTGAGAAGGATTGACGTGTCAAGTTAAGGGCCTGGATAGAAATGATATAATCTATTTAATATCATTTAAATAAATATTGATTTATTTATTTAAAAATGATTTTAAATATTCCTGAGTTTGATCACATCAAGAGATAGAATTATAATACTATTATTATTATTATTATAGGCATGATTTTTTCTTAGAATAAAGAAATTAGTTAAGTGACATTGTAAAACAACTAATTGTCTGAATTTAAGTATATAACCTAATTTGTATAATTTCTATGGTAAATTGAATTATTTTGTACAACATAATCTAAAAAGATAATTATCTCAAGACTAATGAGAACTCTCTTAAGATAACTCTCATGAATGAGAGACAATCCTCATCCTCCCTCTTCAGACTGAGAGAACATGAATTAATATTTAAATCCCAAAGGAATATTTTTTGTGATCAAAGATGAGTGATGCAAGATGATTTTTTCCTCCATGCTAACACCCATAATTCCATTGAAAACATTTCTATATTTATATATTACACGTATATTCCACTAGAATATTTTTTTTGGATTCTTCAACACAATAATAATATTATAAGAAGGTCAAATATATTCATTGATTAAGAAAAAATTATCAATCAAGTAAATTATTTTTTATAAATTAATTATAAATTATATTTAAAATATATTCTCCCTTCTAATATTCTCGGTTCGCATTCATCCAATAATGAAGATCTAATTCTAAGAAAATTATGAAAAATATTATTGGGCATGGGTGTGATTGCTTACACTACAAACTTAAACTTTCAAGTGGAATTAGAGTGGTCACATATTAATTAATAATTATTTAGTATTTTTTGATCAATTTCATATTTTATTTTTAGTTTTTCATTTCCATATTTAATTATCTAATCTGAAAGGTGAGATAATATGATCATTCAGTATCATATTACCAAGAATAGACCAATAATAGGAAAACAATGTTAGAATATCCCATCCAGAGGTCCCAAATACTATGGCTATGTGACATGGTTAAACAAAATGAAACTAAATAGTACACATCATTAACCCATAGTCAACCACACAAGGAAGAGCCACACAGTTCATGAAACGTCATGTGGGAGTTTAGTATGAGACATCATTACATGTCGTGCATTGATTTTTAGTTAGAACATGACATGATAGGGGTGTACAACTTGTAGCTAGTGTACACCCAGTATAACCCAACACCGTTTTACCCCACATATATCATTGATTATATAGGGTCAAAGTACGATTCATGTAATTAATACACGTCGCATATTGACTACCAGTCAAGTGGAATGACATTATGAGATATATAAGACATGTAGTGGGCTATACACAGTATGTAATTGGCTATAAACATGGTGTAATACATAACAACCCACATAGAATATATGAAAATTCCCCAGGTTTGTAGTGCAGGTGGCCAGTAATGAAACACAAAGAGTGTAGATCACTATACATGCTATGTAATTCAGGCTAACTCATACAATTTACACATCGATAAAGGCATATCGTGTGAGTCAACAAGTTGGGGGAGTAGTAAAATCTATTGATACTCGCTATGGAATGTATGGAATGTGAGAGGTAACACATAATGAGAATTAATTAATTAAAGAAAAAATAAACTACATGGTATTTCACTAGTTGTACATTCTATGTGATAGGGTTTTCCACATAGATTAATTTCCATGTGATTTCAGTTGGTCACATGGTATAATAAATTATTAAGTAATTTTTCCATGTTATTTTGTAGATACATGATGTGTATGGATTTTATACAAACTGTGTAATTTACAAGTATCACTCTCAGTACACACTGTATATATTCCAGGCATGTTGTGTAGGCATACACATCATATAGACTACAAGGTTTGAATCACGAAACAAAACATCATGTATATCAAGACACATCGTGTGGAAATAAATTCCATGTAAGTACACAATACCAACCAAAGACCATACACAATGTTAGTCACATACCATGTCATGTGATAATACATTTGATCTAATATTTAAACTCTAGAATTGAATTTAAGTAGAAACCATAGGGTACACATTGTTCCACCTCCAGTTCACGTCATGTACTTAATTATTTTTAACTTAAAATTAATTAATTTAATTTATTAAAAATTATAATGAATGAAAATATGAATTCTTTTTTGGGACTATTCATTAAGATAAAAAAAATAAATAAATAATATGATATTTAATTTATTAATTGGATAAATTTATCATAATAAATAAAAAATTTAAATGAATGATAGTTAAATTTAAACGCATAGTCATTTCATGCTTGAATGTTCATGAGTTAGACCGACCTATGTTTGTATTCAGTTTCATTTAATTAAATTATTTATTGCATGATTTTTTGTGATAAAACTTTTATTAAATTAAATGTTATGATCTATAAATCATCCATTCATCCTTTTTATGTATATAAGTGTGTTCCCATATTTTTTTATGTAACCCAAAACTATGTTTTTTTCACATAGATATGAGTATTCACGACCGAAACTCCTCAAACCATGAACTAGGTCACCTGACCCTATGGGTATCCAATAATACCTTGGTTTACTTCCCAATAAAACATATTTTTTTACCCACTTGGTTCACTTATCATACTAATGAAAATCCCCATCGGCTGAAACATTTTCTTTTAGTGTGCTTTGTCCGCACTTGCACATAACATGGGAAAACTTCCTAAGAGTTAACCCATCCTTGAAACTACTCGAGGCCAAGTGTGCTTAACTATAGATTTAAATTTAGGCAGGCTACCTAAAATAAAGGAAAACTTTTTTTACCAGGGTATTAACATTTTTAATTTGGACCCTTAACTTTATGGGGTGTTACATTCTCTCCCTTTAATGCACAACATCCTCATTTTGGACCCCACACCTCAATTCTAGGAAACACTACTACAATTTAGGATTGGTATTAGATATGATACCATTTTAATGATTGGGACCTACTAATAGCAGAGTAAAACCACCTTTTAATATAACCATTAGTCTCTAATCCACTAGGCACCACCAGTTTTCCCACAGACATGTGGCCCACTACTTGGGACCCACCCATGAGCCTGAACATATCATTAGACTAATGAGAGTCCCCATAGGACACTACATGTTTTTACCCTAATAATATTCCTAGTAGGTCACCCATAATT
Source organism: Viscum album (assembly GCA_963277665.1). Lineage (NCBI taxonomy): Eukaryota > Viridiplantae > Streptophyta > Magnoliopsida > Santalales > Viscaceae > Viscum > Viscum album. Next base: position 1,445,185,998 of record OY728161.1, read on the forward strand.
GACACTACTTTAGGCCAAGAAAGCTTAACTATTAATTTAAAATATGGCATGATCCCAAAATGAAAGATGCACATTTTTAACATGAAAAATAACACTTAGCCTTTTAACCCTTTAAATTATATGGTGTTACATGTGTAAGAATACATAATGGAAGGAGCTCCCATATCAAAGGATATAGTTTCATATTGAATTGATCTGAAACAAACCAAGGAAATACATAGGTTAAAGGTGGAATACTACAACTCGTTCCAAGAACATCTTATGGAGTTATTTAGTTGGTTTATCAGTTGCTCGATATACCAATTAGAAGTTAAAATCCCATTATTATGCTACATGTTTATTTTTTTTTCTAGTGCATTTTATTTTATTATGTTTATGTGATTCAATGTTTATTTTATGTTTAAACAAGATGACATTAATTAAATAAAATAGAGAGCATGACCAAATAAAACAAGACAAATTGATTATATGTAAATTAATTTATTATAAATAAATAATTAATTATATAAAATCTATATATTATTAACTAGAATTTAAAAGGATAAAATAAATAATATTTATGTATAAGATAAATAAATTCTGTCAAGAAAATATTATGTCAGAAAAACCATCCTTTAATTGAGTTATAATGTATCCATAGTTCAAAGCACTTGTCTGGTCTCCATTAAAGTTATTTCAATTATCAGGGAGTTCCAACTAAAGATTTGGGCTCACTTAACCAGGTTATTATCAAGGGTTGATTGTCTCTACAGTATTCAGTGAAAATTGGATGCAAGTGTGAAGAAATACGAGCATAGGATTTTAAGATTGGGGAGTCCATTCAATGCCAATAATGAACTACCTGTTAATGTAGCTGGACGGAAAACCTACCTAAATACCTTTAAATTATTTTATAGAATATATCTAGTTATTAAAAAAATTTAATATTGATCTTTTCCACTTGAATATTCACATGAAAAAATATTCCAAATCCAATGGTGAAGGTTATTGGTGTTTCATATGTAACGACCCGAAAAATTTACTTATTTTATTTATGGATCTGTTTCCTTCCAATAACTTTTTATTATATTTAACAATAGAATCACATAGAATTACTTTTTATTTAATGAGAACATTATACATCATTCATAAATTTGTATTATTAAAACTATAAAAAATAATGGGATATACACATTTGAGAATAGTTTGGCTTAATAAAATATTTTTTTAATTGAGACAAATTTGATAAATTGTCTTTTTGAACCCAAATTGTACATTTTAGAAATGGTATAATTATTTTATAAAAATAGGGAATTATGAATAAGGAATATTTTAATTAAATAGTATGATTAAAATAACCATTTTTAAATATAAATGATAAAATACATTTTATTTTTTTTAAGTATAAAAAATTTCACTATACATTTTCAGTATTCACTTTCTATCCACTATTATTTTTAATAACTAAGTATTTTTATATTTAAAAGTTAAATTTCTCATACGTAGAGAATTATTATGATTAAATAATTTTTTTTTGAATTTCAAATGTTAAAATTAATCTAGGGTGAATTTTTAGTAGTTTTCTAAGAAGTTTCAATTTTTTTTGAAGAATAATATTTTTTTGGTGAATAATATTTTTTTGATGAATAGTATTTGATGAATAGTATTTTTTAAATGAATAGTATTTTATGAATAGTTTTTATGATGAATAGTAAATAAATATTTTTGTAATAATTATTAAATTATTGATTTTGTGAAATGATTTTCAAAAAACATACATACACGGTTGCGATCCGTAAGTTATTTAGAGTCTAATGGGATCAACTTATTTTTTTCATGAATTGTAACTTGGGATTTTGGAATATTAATTTTGACTTTATGAATATTAATTTGACTAATGGAAAATTAACCTCACCTAAAAATGTATAAATATATTTTAGTCATGCTAAATGATAATGTGACATAATTATATCATAGTATAAGTAAATAAATGTTTCAGAAATTATTAATTAAGTATTATTATTTTATTTAAAATTAAATTAATTTTTATAAAATATAGTTTATATTTGAATTATACACATTAAAAAATTGTAAGGGTGAATTTTTGGGATTTTTCTAAAATAGTTGAATTTTTGATGAATAGTAAAAAATTATTTTTGAGTGTTCGATATGTTTAATGAAATCATAAGTATGTCATAAATGATGTAATGAGTAAGATAAGATTCTGGTAGACTTATGTGGATTAAAATATGATATGAGGTGTCACAAGTGGCCAATACCATGGGAAAGCCCATGGTTGTTCAAATACCACTAATGAGGTGTCCTTTGAAATTAATAAAAAATTCCCTCTCTTTTAATATAAATACCCACCCATTAATTCATTTAATTTCATTTAAAAATAATTATCCATGAAGTTCTGATAGTATTTTCTCCCAATGAATCCACCCAAGGTGTCCTCAATTCTCCATGTTCCCGATCTCAGAGTTTTAGTAGTTACTCTTCAAGGTATGGTAATATACCACCCATCTCTTTTCAAGCACTCCTTTTATGTTATGTATTTCTAATTTATATTTTACAATGTTTGGATTTTTCATTCCATACACCCCTTACTATCCATATTATTTAAAAATAATGAGAAACCCATTTTTCTCCCATCATCACATTTTATGAATTTTTATGTGATGTCGTTAGGATGCTGAAATTTCGTAAGGGAATTCTCAACTTCTATTTTCCTTTCAAGTTCTCTTTTATGTGGCATGCCTTTAAAATTTTAATACCATTTTATTTTTTACATTTTATTATGTACAAATACTGTATTATGATTCTTTTATGAATGGGTGAACCCTGTCCCCTCTCATTTTAATTTTTTTAAACCATGTATCATACCCATTATGCTGAAGAATTTTCTTCTCAAAATCCCTCTCTTTTTCTCAAGAAATTCTTTTATTTTATTTATGTGAATACCCAAAAATCATTAATTTATAGTGTTATTTATAAATAATTAAAAATTATTTATTTGATTCTATAATTGACATAAAAAAACCCTCACTCCTTTTTCGTGGGTTATAAATGCCATAATGATCATGTTTTTAAGCACTTTTTAAAACACCATAATCTTGATATAAAACCCATTTCTTTTATTATATTTGAGGTATTTATAAAGTGTTTGATTATGATATATGTGGATCACATGAAAATAAATATATCTTAAGGGTCCAACCTAATAGGGATTCAATGCATCGGGTGAAGAAATTATTATCCAGAGATGATATGTTTTACAATACCTTGGTGAATTACCTTGGTAGTGTTTTTGACACAATGGGGATGAACCTTGGTGATATTATTATGAATTTATAAATTAAATATTCTATCCAATTTTCAATTTGTTATTCAAGTTATTTATGTTATGATATGTCTATTTATCATTCCATTATGAAATTTCTCATGTTCTTATTCATATCTCTCAAGTTCACGTGTAAAATGTTTCACTTGTTTTTCCGTACTGGTACTCCTGCTCGCCTATTCCTTCTATGTATGTCCCTAGGATATTATATGTTGTAATTTTACTTAGTATGAAACTATGATGAATCATTTCAAGTGGATTAGAATATTTTTTAATGTTTTCATGTCATATGTTCTTGATTTCCAAGACAGTAAACCCAAAAGATCCTCTATTTGAAAAATGTCACCTAAAGTTATGTCATAAAAAGGCGGGATTCCATAGTTGGTATCAAATGACTATTTAGTTATTTGTGGAAATTTGGATTTCAAATTTTTTGGAAGAACCATATATAAAAGTTTAAATATAGTAAAACTTCATGGTGTTTTGGTGAAACATTAAGTAAGTGGATTATGAACAAATAAATCTCTATCTAGATTAGAACAAGTGTATGTGGCTTTGGCACATATGTATATAGGGGTAAAACCTGAATAAAAAACTTTGAGAAAGACTCAAACGAGAACTATTTCATGTCAATGGGCCTTGATGTACTCCTGGTTGGACACTCCTGGGATATATGTTTGGTTAATCACAAGCTTTTTATGAATCATTATGAAGAATTTATAGAAAATGTAATTATTGTTAAAGGATAATATTTTTTAAGATTGATTTTTTAAGTCACAAAAGTACATTATAATCACAATATTCCTTACAGTAAAAAATTTCTAATAAGAGAAAATTGTGAGGATGCAGTTTCTTTAAGGGGGGAAGAATGTAATGACCCAAAAAATGTACATCTTTTATTAATGGATCTCTTTCATCCCAACCAATTTTTTTATATTTTATAATAGAAGTACATTAATTAATTTTTATTTAATGAGAACAGTATACATCATGCATAAATTAGGATTAGTAAAACTATGAACATAAATGGGATATACACATTTAAGAATAGTTTTGCTTAATAAAATATATGTTTAATTGAGGAAAATTTGATAAATTGTCTTTTCAAACCCAAATTGTAAATTTCAGAAATGATATAATTATTATATAAAATTAATGTATTTTGAATAATTATTATTTTAATTAAATGTTTTGATTAAAACACCCCCTTTTAAATATAAATGATAAAATAAATTTTATAGCTTTTTGTATCAGAAATTTCACTATGCAATTTCACAATTCATTTTCTATCCACTTTTATTTTTAATAACTAAGTATTTTTATATTAAAAAGTTAAATTTCTCATACATATGGGAATTACTATGGTAAAATAAACATAATTTTTGAATTTGAAATTCCAAAATTCATCTTGGGTGAATTATTAGTAATTTTCTAAGAAGTTTCAATTTTTTGATGAATAGTAATATTTTTTATTAATAGTAAATTTTTTTTTAATAAATATCAAATAATTGATTCTATGAAATGATTAAAAAAAGACATATACAGTTGTGATTAGTAAGTTATTTATAGTCTAATAGGATCAACTAAATTTTTGGGTGAATAGTAACTTGAAAATTTGGAATAGTAATGTTACCCTTATGATTAGTAATTTTACCAACAGAAAAGTACCCTCACCTAAGTAAGTATAAATATATTTTAATCATATTAAATGATAATGTGATATAATTATATCATATTATAAGTAAATAAATGTTTTAGAAATTAATAGATAAGAATTAGTATTTTAATAATTCAATTTAATTTAAAATTAAATTCATTTTTATAAAATATAGTCAATTTTTTAATTCTACTAGTTGAAAAATGGTTAGGGTGATTTTTTGTGATTTTTCTAAAATAGTTGAAATTTCAGTGAATAGTAAAAATATAATTTTGAGTTTTTGATATGTTTAATGACATCATAACTATTCCATAATAACGTAATGAGTAATATAGGAGGTTGGTATTTTCTTTTGAGTTAAAATATGATTTGAGGTATCCCAAGTGGCCAATACCGTGGGAAAATACCATGGGAAATCCCATGGATTTTCAAATACCACAAATGAGGTGTTCTTTGAAATTAATAAAAAACTCCCTCACTTTTGCTATAAATACCCGCCAATTCCTTAATTTAAATTCATTTAAAATAATTATCCACGAATTTATATTAGTATTACCTCCCTAAGAGTACTCCCACACTGTTCTCAAGCCCCCAAGGTCTCGATATTAGAGTTTTATAGGTTACTCTTCAAGGTAAGGGAATCTACCACCCTTTTCTTTTCAAGAAATCCTTTTATATTATGCATTATTAATTTATAGTTTCTTTTGTTGGTATATTTCATTAAATATCCCAGTAAATGTATATATTATTTAAAAATTATGATAGACCTATTTCTCTATCATCAACAAATTTTATGATTTCTTAAGTGATGCTGTTAGGCTGCCGAAATTTCGTAAGGGAATTCTCAACTTCTCTTTTCCTTTAAAGTTATTTTTTATGTGGTATGTACTTAAAATTTACATAAAATTTTCTTATTTAAATTTTATTATATTCCTATAATGTAATATGTGTATTTTATAAATGGGTGACCCCTGTCCCCTCTCTTTTTAATGTTTTATAAAACCATGTTTCATACCCGTTATGCTGCAGAATTTTTGTCTCAAAATATCTCTCTTTTTTCAAGAAATTATTTTATTTTATTTATGTGAATACCCATATCTATTTAATTTACAGGGGTATTTATAAATACATAAAAATGGATTATTTTATTCTATAATTTACATACATAAAACCCTCACTCCCTTTCCATGGGTTATAAATGATATACTGATCATGTTTTTAGGCACTTTTTAAATCGCCATGATTTTGATATAAAACCCATTTATTCTATTCTATTTGGTTTATTTATAAAAGGTTTTATTATGATATATGTGGATCAAATGAAAATAAATACATATTAAGGGTGCACCCTGATAGTTCTCCAATATATTGTTTAAAGAAATTAGTCTCTAGAGGTGATAAGTTTTATGATACCTTGGTGAATAACCTTGGTAATTTTTATGACACCTTGGGTATAGAACATGGAGATTTAATTATGAATGTTTAAATTAAATGTTGTAGAAACATTTTAATGTTATTATTAAAGTTATTTTTGTTATGGTTTTCCGCTTCCCATTCCTTTATGAAATTCCTCATGTTCTTATTGATATCTCTCAAGTTCACATGTAAACTATTTCAATTATTTTCCATTACTGGGCCTTCTGCGCACCCTTTACATTGATTTATGTCTCCAGTATACGAGATGATTTAATTTTAATTAGTATAAAACTATTATTAAGCCTTTTATGTGGATTATAATAATTTGTTTTATGTTTTCATGTATTATTTTCCTGATTTACATGATACTAAACCCAAAAGATTCTTTGTTTGTAAAATTTCATGTAAAGTTATGTAATAAAAAGGTAGAATGCCATATGAAAATCATGAGAGACAAATAAATAAAATTTATTACATCATAATTGGTAATAAATATAAAGTATTAATATATAATTTTACTTATAATTAAAATAAAAAGATAATCCTGAGGACAATTTGATTATTTTGGGACACAGATTTGTCCTCACCATCATAGATTTCAAGGAGTGGTACTGTCATTTATACACATCACTAATAAAGTAAAATTTATACTATGTGATGAATTACACTATTGTTAACTAGTAATATAACCTAGTGAGTGATGGTGAAAATGACGACTTCAAGTGATACATGTAGGATGTTTATAATGTCTGTTGTACTATGCTATCAGTTATTTCTGGAGAGATGAAAATGTAACATAAATACATGGATTTATATACCATGACATTTTATCTCAAATATCTTGAGATGGAGAAAGGGAAGCTTAAGATAAATGATATTCTCACTTCACTTTATCAGTATAAACTAGGAGACATGTACGTATATAGTGATCATATGTTCAGAATCTTAAATTATATTGACCAGTTAGTGAATTTTGGATTATATATGGATAATAAATTAAAAATTAATACTATATTAGCATCATTTTCAACTAGATACTCTTTATTTTTCTTGAATTATAAGAAGAACAGTATAGAGAATCCACTTAGGAATCTTTTGAATAAGCTTCACTAAGAAGATAAGGTATAGAGGGAACATGGTTTCTCACTACTTATGATGAAAAAAATGAAAGACCAAATTGAAAATCCCATGAACAGTTCAAAATAGATGGTACCTTTATAAAATATTTCAAAGAGATAAAAGATTTAGAGGCATTTTAGTGAATAAGAGATTATATTATTATCATGTGATAAGAAAGGTCATTAGAAGAGGAACTAAAATGTGCTGAATAAGGAATGATCAAAAGATCATACTTCATGTATATTTATCATTGAATGTAATATTTCCATTTTAATTATTGGATATTAAATATAGTATGATTCTCACACATTTATATCGAAATATAGGATCCAAGGAAATTTAAAAACATTAAAATAGGTGAAGTTTACTATATAAGTATCCAAGAAAGGGTGATTACTAAGTCATCCAATATTAGGACACAAATAATGGTTTCCAAGTTGAATTATTCTCATAAATCTATTATTATTTTTTGTGTGTTACTAAAAAAATTATATCAATTTCCAATAGATAAAAGAATATATTATTTCATGTCTTAAATTAATATTTTTATGATTTTTCATACTTAACCAATTGATTTGTTATACTTTAATCATACATATCTAAAATCAAAAACTAATTATTAATATAAAATATAATACTCATACTCATTTGTGGAAAAATAATTCTTATTCATGTAAAAATAAAATTATTTGTCAAATATATCCAAGATATTATTTAAAATCCTAGGATCTAAAACTTTTATTTATCTTAACATACTTACTTATTATGTTTTAGAAAAATAACCCCTGAGAAATAAAAGTATCCCAAAAAAGAATTTTGAGTTAGTTGAACAAGACCGTGTGAACTGTTCTAAGGGAAAGGTAGAGGTATATTCATATAATCCACTATATTCCTTTAATAAATTTTAAGAATTCCTATTGGAGAAATGAATAAACTTGGAAAAATATTTAATATCCCCTAGGTGGGTTTATCAGATAATATTTTAACTATGTATTCATGGATTATTAAATGTTTAGTAGATATTTTCTTAAACTCACATTAACTTGTAAACATAAAATACCTTATGGTAGTATAATGAGGATCTATGAAGAGTCTTATATGTCTTAACAGTCTTCCATAATCCCTTTTAAGTCATTTGTTTGTAAAAAAATCATAAAAAATAAGCATATGTCAACCATATTCACTAATGGTGTCATATAAGTCATTATATGAAATAAATATTGTATGTCACAACTTCAGGTGTTTTGGTGAGAACTATTTTTGAAAATATAGATTTATCTACAAACAAACATCAAGGAAACACTAAGTTAATTTATGTTGATTATCCTATACTACCCAGGATAATTATATCCCTAATATATAAAGTTACTAGTCCCTAACAAATTTGTTTCAATAAGGGAGAAGAACTTCTGTTTTAAGAAAATAGTAGTATACTTGAATTCAGAGAGGTTAAGGATACAAATTACCATGAGTTTCTATTGGAACACTAAATTACACTATATTAAATGGTAGGTGTAATTCTAGAAAAGCATACTACATCGGAAAGTTAAAACCAAAGTGATGATTTTATATTCACTAAGATAGGTAATATCTTATTCAATATAAATAATGAATCCTATAGAGAAGTAATAAACATAAACTTGATATGATTGACAAGTAAAAATGGATAGATGTACCAAGGGCTAGTTTTATATTTTGGTATTTTCTTCAGCTGATATAAATTCATTAGTGGGTATTCAAGAGAACGTACACATGGATGGTATAAGATGACTCCAATAAATCTCGATGGATTATTAAAGGTTTAAGCGATGTCTAGAAATATTCTATGATAAAACCTTTTACCAACATTCATTATAAAATACATAATAATTTTACTTGTCATATCCAACTTCTATGATCATTATATTGATACTATGGATGTTAAGAACACTTTCCTTATAGGAAACCTTATAGAAGTTATCAATATGACACAACCAGGATGGTTGGTGAAACTAAAGAGATCCCATAAGGTATGTAAGTCATATAAATACATTTACATATTAAAATGACCATCATGGTCATATAATATTCATAAAATGAATACACTATATAGTTTAGTTTTATGAATAATGAAAAGATCCATGAGTCTACAAGATTTTAGTGAGAGAAATATTGTTTTCGCAGTCACATATGATGATAACATATAGAAAATAAATGATTAGTCTTATAATTAATTATGAATGGGGATAATTTATCCATGAATGAATTGAAGTAGCAACCTAAGTTTATAGGAACAAAATCTATAGACATATATCTATAAGGTTTTTTATATTAATTCACAATAATTGTTTTAAAAAGGTATTAAAAATACAAGATGGGAAAATTCAAGTCTAAATTGTTTCATATGTCACATGGAATGAAATTTATATTGTTGATGTGAGAAAACATTTATGGAGATTATTATGATTAATAGACTATATATTCTAAATATTACTTTGCAATCTATCTCGCATGCCATGATATTTACCGAGGTTTGATATTTTATATAAATAAAGCATAGAGGGTGAATATAAAATAAGACCAATAGAACTATAAATACTTATAGTTAGAACTATTTTATAGTACTTTTGAAATTTATAATGGATGAGTTTATAGTATTTGGAGAAATGGGAATACTAGTTTCCAAGGGGATACACAATAGTTTTCTTTTAGATCAGTTTGATTTAGTATCAGAGTAAGGCTAAAGTAATAAGAAAGAAAAAACTTATGAAAATTTGTGGTTTTTACATCAACTTATATTGAGTATGTTGTAGCCTTTGATACAGCGCATGAGGTGGTTTAGAAATGTTTTTTATAGGTTATGGTTTTAGGTAAGAAGTCAAATTTTGAAAAAGGAAAAATGTTATTACTCAGTGAAATCGCCTCTTGAGGGATTTTATCTGAATAGTGAAGTTACAACAATAAAAACAACCACAATAACACAGTAGAAAAATCAAATATATCCATACTTAGAAATTTTTTTTTATTGTGAGAGTTAATCCGTTAGTTATCATTTTTCATAAGTGAAATTTTGAATTTGTTAGAGTTGTTTCCCTTACAAAAAATGAATTTTTACTTTTGATTACTTGTATATTCAAATACCAAGATATTAATAAATATATTGTAGAGACCCAAAGCTTGACGTACATGGAAATTACATTACTTATGAAGAATACTTAATACATAACAAAAAAAACACACAAGGACCGTAATAGTTTAGTGACTTTGGAAACTCGGAACATAATCTTCTAATCATGGTGAAATATCTTCAACATATCCCATAAAGATCTTTCCCTTTTGTTTTCTTACCTAAAACTTTTATTTATATCCTGGGGAAAATAAAACATATAAAGGGTGAGCTCAAATGCTCTATAAGGGTAAGCATAGAGAAAATAAAACAAACCATATACATTTGAACTTCAAAACATGAACAAAAAGTTTACACATCAAAATCTTGTGTTGTGAAATAAATCTTGGCAGTATGTATGGAATAGGTCATAAAGGAACATTAATCATGATAAAATAGCATGGGAATAAAACATTTAATTGTGGAAAACAATTAAGAACACGATATGATTTCCATAGTTTCCAAGGAATTGCTTCCAAGACCATCGTAGTGGACAAAGTCCCTTTTTGAATCGAGTTCACTCATCATTTCAGTCCTGTAACACTGAACCGGATTAACTTACCATTCTAGCCATGTCTATCTCATTAGATATAAATCTTTACCGAATTCATTGGAGGGGGCTATAGGTCCCACCCATCTCATAATGAAATCATTCTTTCATGTGCCACAAAACAATCATAAATCATTCATCATAACCCAAAGAATAAAACAGGTTTCATAAACATCGTCCCATATTAACATAATCCATATAAAACAAATGGATATCATTTAATCATAAGAAAAATAAAACCATGTAAATAATAGAGACATTATACTGGAAATATACACATATGAAATAATTCCATCTTATATGGAAAATTGTTTTGATAAAACACTTGAAATGAATTCTTGAGGAAAATATCCTTTCTTCTTCAAAATAATTTCCTTTTCACAAAATGCCATGAAATTTTAAAAGAAAAGGATTTTATTGAAAATATTAATTAAATATTGTAGATTAAGCTTCATGAAAATAAGGTGTTATGAAACCATAAAAATCTTTTCATGCCGTATAAGTTAAAAAAACATTCTTCTCGTACTTTTGCAGGAAAAGTCAAAAAGTACCTCGTATGGTAAACAAAACAAAGATTACTTCCATAAGATGTGGTAAAAGTAAAAAAGGGTAAAAATTAATTTAAACATACATGGAATAAAATTAAACATTTTTTGAAAATAGTTTTAGAACATATGGACATGGATAATAAACATAACCCCAGTAAATACTTATGAATAAACAATCTCAGATAAGAATGAGATTGGAATAATAATCACTTACCTTATGTCCAATTTCTTATATATGTGTCCGAGACTCCTGTATAGTGGGTTTAAACATATTATTAACTTGTAACAGAACCATAACAATATTTATGATATCATATATGATTCACTTAAGACTTTATATTATCCGCTCATTTGTCAATTCCATGTTAAAGCAACGTTTTGGGTAAAATCGTTTCATTTATCGTTCATGTTTGGACTTGTAATTATTAATATGATTACTTAGATCATGATTAATTAATTCCAGAATATAAAACATGATTTATATATAATATATATTTAGAATATATATATATATATAATATCGATAAATGGAAAGAAATACACCGTTCATGGAGACGGTAGGTCGTACGTACGCATGAACGCTATTTTTTGTTTCCTTATTGAATTGTATGGAATTAAGTAGATGACATAAATATATATATAAATAAATCCAGTAGCATTATTATGTCATATATTTCATGATTACATATTATATATACTTTTTAATCATTCTTTAATTGTTAACATGGAAAATGAATCTCATCGCGTTGTGGAGATGGTAATCCGTACGTATGCACGAGTGATGATATAATTCCCATATTTATTGAATGGAATTGGAGTAGATGATATAATATATTAGAATCAGTATGATTTTATAATCATATATAGTCATTCTTTACACCATTATACCCATCCAAGTAAGGTGGTGGTGGAAAAACTGATTACACCACGGCGTGGAGACGGTATTCTGTACGTACGCACGCGCGATGATTTTGTTTTCCATAGGATTGATAGAAGGTGAAATAGGGTTGTTTTATTTTTATAATAACATATAAGTATATAATTAATACTGATGTTATTACTCTATAATTAAAAAACTAAGGAAGAAGAAGTAGAAGAAGAAAGAAACTTGAAAGAGTCGGTAGAAGAGATTACATCTTCCTCAACGCACCTCCTTTAAAATTCTTCTTAGGGAACTAGATTTGGTCTTTTGAGAATACAATAACCTCTATGATATAACTAGATATGTTTATAAGAGTAATTTTCAGGGGTTGTAAGAGCTTCAAGGTGCAAAAGGGTGTGAAGATAAGAGGGAAGGGGTGCCCTTTTTATAAGGGAGGAGAGGGGCACCTTGGGAAAAACCTAAAATATTATTTTATAATAAAGTAATATTTGGGTTATAATAGCTCCAAATTGATTTATTTCTAAGATAAAGTGGGTATGGGTCTAAATAATCTCAACCAATAGGTTTTAGAGAAGTTTAGGTTACGATTTTAACCTTATCATTTAGATTTAACTCTAAGTTAAATAATTTAACTTTTACCATGTCTTCTTGTTTTATTATACTATATGGTTAATAAACATACTATAACAAGCCAAAAAAACCCCAAGTGGTTCATTATTAATATATATAACCTTATCTAATTCATTTTTCCGAACCATAGATTTTTAAGAATATAATAACAATTAATAATATAATATTTTTTTAAAACCTATTTTATGTCAATTTTGAAACTATTTAGTAATTGATTTTTTTGAAAATCATAAAAACATGATTAGTTCGAAAAAAGTTAATTTAATCAATACTAACATGTTATATTAACCTATAAAATTAGTGGAATTTATAAAAAGTGTCAAATTACATTTATTTGGGTATTTATAACATCAATTATGTTAATATTTCATTAATAAGATAATTACTACATCATCATTGTTTCGTAAATAATTAAATTATTTAATGTCTAAAAATTATAAATAAAATACGATTATGTAGGAAATATTCTAAGATTTATAATGAATATTTATAGTCAAATTTATCTTATGTATTACCCTATATTAAAAATGTTTTAGTTATTAAACTTTTATTTTAACAATTTTAACTCTTCTTTAAGTAAAATAATAATAAGTGTCCTAATCTAATCCAAGTGGACCTAATGGGTAATATTTTCATCCTAATGTTGTTTTTGGTCGAATTAAACTTATCCAATAGAATTATAACATGTGTTAGGGTAATAATAATATCATTGTTACCCTTAATTACCCTATTTACTTTTAATCGTGGTAAATAAAAGTAAAAAGTAACTATTCACCAAAAATTATTTTTATATTATTGAACCACATTTTACTCATTGATATTAACCGTGTCTCTTGAATTTTTGAAATTCCACTCACAGAAGCAGTAAAATTATGTTTTTTGTAAATTTTTAAATTTTCTTAGGATGTGGGTAAAAGACGGTGAAAAGTTCAATAAAATTTTTATATATCTAAAATTATTATAAAATGACTCAAATTAATTACATTGAACTTATATAGGTATTATGTATTAATTTTTAACTAAAATAAATTTAAATAAAATAAATAATTATTTAAATAAAAAGTCGGTTTTTAAATAGTAACCCAGTGTTTTCACTATTCATCAAAAATTGAAAGTTTTCAAAAAAATACCAAAACTTCCCCCTAGGATAATTTTGATATTATGAATCCAAAAATGAAGTCCAGTTTGAATGATAAAATTTATAAAATTTCAAAAAGTTGGTATTACTATTCATAATGGCTAGTTCATAATAATATTATAATAATATCTCGTTTAAGGAAACTTGTTATTGCGTACTACACACACTATCGAAGAAGGTCTTGATTGCATGTAATGCAAGACAATTCAAGGTTGAGTGTAGTGAAAGATCCGTTTTGTGTTGCGTATAACATAATCAAAACTTATTTCATTTATACATTAAACAAAATCTATACTTAATGTTGCGTAGACTAATTTCCACAAAACAAACTTGAATTTGTGTGTAACACGAGCCAAGAATAGTGTTACATATACTTCAATCTAATACAGTGTTGCGTATAGTACAAGATAATCTTGGTGTAGTATATAATAGAAGACATCAAAGAAATTAAAAATAATATATCTCATAAAATCTTGGGGTGTTACATTCTACCCCCCTTAAAATGAATTTCTCCCTCGAAATTAGTTGGGGTTATAAATGGTTTACTACTTGAAAGTTTATTTCATAGAAACCCACATCGTAAAAAGGAATACTAAAATTTCATTTTAAAAAGGGATGTTAGAATCATAAGAGTCACCCAAAGTAACTCAGCACTGGGTTTCCGCATTGGACAACATAGGTGAAAATATGGATATGAAAGAGAAATATAACCATCAACTTTTAATGAAGAGTGGTAGAGGACATGGCTATGAGAAAGACAACAATAAAAAAGCCATAAATTTGTGATGATCTAAGGTACCATCTAATTCATCAGATATAAGGGCACTAGGAAAACATTTTTGGTTTTCAGGATCATTTCCTTAAAGGTGAATAAATTAGAATTAGAAGAAATACTTTCTTGATTTTGGTACAATATCACCGTTGTTCATTCCTTGGCCAATTTCCACTTCATATCTTAAAGAAATGAAGTTGAATCTGTCATTCGTGAAGTGTTAACAGATCATGTGATAGAATGATGGGCCATTCCATCTATCTCAAACAAAAGGTTAGAAAAAGTTATCAAAAATACATAAGTCCATCTATAGTGGGATTAATCATATATGGTTCCTAAAATGGACTTATACTTCATATAGCATACTCCTTAATATAAAAAAACTTGTTTCTACTAACCAGAGACTTATTGTAGGCCAATTGTAGGCAATAAAGGCATATCACACTTCGGTTGTGGGTTCGATTCCTACAGCCTTGTCCGACGCTACGGGTTGTCACCTGTCCTACAGGTTGTCATTTTTCTAAAACTACATTATTATAACATTCCATAAATAATATCGAAAAAATTCTAGCCTTAAACAATACTGACTTATGTCCAACATAATCCATTACAATCTTTAAGCTTATCCAATATACTTCTGTCCAAGCTCATAGTATAAAGAAAACAATTACTAGAAATGTCATCTTCTGATCATGTGAATACCATCATTTATCCCCCCATATATCATACGATATATCTTGTTGGTCAAATTACAAACATGTGAATACCTTAATCATGTATTCTCTTGAAAAATTAATACCCATTGACTCATAGAGAAAACATGAATGCTGTCAAAATTTAACACTTTCCACATACCAAAATCCCAAAATTTCTATATACTCAAACCACGATATAACTTTGTCCTTATATCATTCATGAGCTCATTTCATTTTTTCTTTATCGCTTCATTATGCACATATCATCTTCTTTCCAAAAATATTTCAATCAATTTTCATGGTTACCGGTACCATATAATTATTGAAAACCAATACATAGATATTCCAAAATTCCATGATGCCATAAATGAGATTCCATGATACTATTTTGAAATCCCATTACATAAACACTTAATCATTACACAATATCATTTTCATACTCAACATCACAAATAATGATCGCATGTGACTTCCCTTTATCCTTTGCCTTAAGAGGTTTCTCACGTTGATCATCATTAAACCTTGGATTAGGACATTGATTAGCCTAATGCCCCATTTCCTTGCACTTGAAGCATTGAAGTGTTGGTGGTGTGTTCTCTATATTATTTTCTTTATTCACATCATTAGAAACCCTTTTTCCATTACTTTGAAACTCAGCTACTTGATGACCTTCTTTTCCACATGTAAAACATTCTCTAGTCCCTTTAATACAATCTCCACCATGCTTCTTTCCACACTTTGAGCATAAAGAAACATTCATATTCTTTTCACCATTATTCTGAGATTTCTACTTGAACTCCATCTTTTGTTTCTTTTCAAAACCATGAGAAAGATATGTAACACCAAATTCCATTTCTACCTTGAGATCACAACTCACAATTTCTTCATAGCAACCGAAGTATCTTATAGCTAATGACCTTCGAAGACTTGGTTTTAAGCCACTGAAGAATTGATCAACTTTACTTTCAGGTTGGATGATAAAGCCAGATGCATACCTTGCAAGCCTTGTAAAATTCACTTCATATATACCAACAGATTCATCATCCTTTTTCTTAATATCAATGAAATCCTTTTCCATATTTGTTCTAAGAATACGAGGGAAGTACTTATTGAAAAATATGTTATTGAACTCATCCCATTCCTTGGATTCAATTTCATCTTGGGGCCTCGTATTCTTAATTAGAGTCCACAATTGATATACTTCACCTTTTAAACGGTAAATATCTAGAATGACTTTTTCATGTTCCGAACAGCGAAGTATGGAATATATCTTTTCAATGGTATATATCAGTTGTTCAGCAACAAGTGGATCAGAAGACCCACTGAAAAAAGGTGGACGTTGCCTCATGAAGGACTCAATAGAATATTGTTCCCTTCTCTGCTCATTTGGAAGTCCAGAATGATTCATAGCTTGTGTAAGTATAGAAATAATATTTTGCACTCCATATCCCATAACATTTGTTTGTTATGGAGGAAAATCATTGCATTCTCCATTACATTGATCAACACAGTTCCTTTGGGTTCCATCCATCGTCTAAAACCCAAAAAGAATAGTGTCAGAGGCAAAAATCATGCTAGGGAAAACAACATAATAAAGGGGGAGTAACTTCAATATCTAACATCTTAGGTTTAATTCATGATCATTACCGTAATTCTAGGACTATAAACTATACTTATACTTAACCTTAGCGACATCCCTAGACATACTTTAGAAATATCTCTAGGGATCTCACTAAAGTTTTCGCATCCTAGTTTCCAAAGGTTAACTAAACCTTTCCTTTGATACCAACTGTAGAGACCCAAAGCTTCACATACATGGACATTACAATACATTTGCGGAATACTTAATACATAACAAAAAACAAACACACAAGGACCGTAATAGTTTAGTGACTTTGGAAACTCGGAACATAATCTTCTAATCGTGGTGAAAGATCTTCAACATCTCCCATAAAGATCTTCCCCTTTTATTTTCTTACCTAAAACCTTTCTTTATATCCTGGGGAAAAGAAAACATATAATGGGTGAGCTCAAATGATCAGTAAGGGTAAGCATGGAGAAAATAAAACAAACCATATACATTTGAACTTCAAAACATGAACATAAAGTTTACACATCAAAATCATGAGTTGTGAAATAAATATTAACAGTACGTAAGGAATAGGTCATAAAGGAACATTAATCATGATAAAATAACATGGGAATAAAACATTTAATTATTTAAAACCATTAAGCACACGATAAGATTTCCATAGTAGCCAAGGCATGGTTCCAATACCATCTTCGTGGACTAAGTCCCTTTTTGAATCGAGTTCACTCCTCATTTCAGTCCTCTAACAATGAACCAGATTAACTTACCGTTCCATCCATGTCTATCTCATGAGATATTAATCTTTACCCAATTAATTTGATAGAGATATAGGTCCCACCAATATCATAATGAAATCATTATTTCGTGTGCCACAAAACAATCATAAATCATTCATCATAACCCAAAGAATAAAATGGGTTTCATTAACATCATCCCATCTTAACATAATCCATATAAAAAATGGATATCATTTAATCATAAGAAAAATGAAAACATGTAAATAATAGAATCATTATACTTGAAAAATACACATATGAAATAATTCCATCTTATATGGAAAATGGTTTTGATAAAACACTTGAAATAAATTATTGAGGAAAATATCCTTTCTTCTTCAAAATCATTTTCTTTTCACAAAATGCCATGCAATTTTATTTGAATTTTTTTTTGAAAATAGTCATTAAATCTTGTATAGTAAGATTTCTGAAAATAAGTCGTTATGAAATCATAAAAATCTGTTCATCCCGTATAAGTTAAAAAAACATTCTTCTCGTACTTTTGCTGGAAAAGTCAAAAAGTACCTCGTATGGAAAACAAAAGAAATATTCCTTCCATACGATGTGGTAAAAGTAAAAAAGGGTAAAAATGACTTTAAACATACAAGGAAGAAAATTAAAAATTTTATGAAAACATTTTGAGAACATATGGACATGGATAATAAACATAACCCCAGTAAATACTTAGGAATAAACAATCTCGGATAATAATGAGATTGGAATAATAATCCCTTACCTTATGTTCAATTTCTTCCATATGTGTCCCAGACTCCTGTATAGTGGGTTTAAACATATTATTAACTTGTAATAGAACTATAAAAATATTTATGATATCATATATGATTCACTTACGACTTTATATTATCTGTTCATTTGTCAATTCCATGTTAAAGCAGCATTTTGGGTAAAATTATTTCATTTATCGTCCGTGTTTTGACTTGTAATTATTAATATGATTACTTAGATCATGATTAATTAATTATAGAATATAAAACATGATTTATATATAATATATATTCAAAATATACATATATATATAATATATCGATAAATGGAACGAAATACACCGTTCGTGGAGATGGTAGGCCGTACGTACGCATGAACACTATTTTTTGTTTACTTATTGAATTGAATGGAATTAAGTATATGACATACATATATATATAAATAAATCCTGTAGCATTATTATGTCATATATTTCATGATTACTTATTATATATACTTTATAATCATTCTTGAAATTTTAACATGGAAAATGAATCTCATCGCGTCGTGGACACAGTAATCCGTACGTACGCATGAGCGATGATATCGTTCCCATATTTATTGAATGGAATTGGAGTAGATGATGTAATATCTTAGAATCAGTATGATGTTATAATCATATATAGTTATTCCTTACACCATTATACCCATCCAAGTAAGGTGGTGGTGGAAAAACTGATTACACCACGGTGTGGAGACGGTATTCCGTACGTACGCACGCGCGGTGATTTCTTTTTCCGTAGAATGGATAGAATATGAAATTGGGTTGTTTCATATTTATAATAACATATCGTTATATAATTAATACTGATGTTATTAATTTATAATTAAACAACTAAATAAGAGGAAGTAGAAGAATAAAGAAACTTGAAAGGGTCGGTAGAAGAGATTACCTCTTCCTCGACGCACCTCATTTAAACTTTTTCTTAGGGAACTAGAGTTGGTCTTTTGAGAATACCAGAAAATATATGATATAACTATAGATGTTGATAAGAATACTTTTTAGGGTTTTTCTGAGCTTCAAGGCTCAAAAGGGTGTGAAGGGAAGAGGGAAGGGGTTCCCTTTTTATAAGGGAGGAGAGGGGCATCTTTGGAAAAACTTAAAATATTATTTTATAATAAAGTCATATTCGGTTTATAATAACTTCAAATTGATTTATTTACAATATAAAGTGGGTATGGGTCAAAATAATCTCAACCAATAGGTTTTAGATAAGTTTAGGTTACTATTTTAACCTTATCATTTAGATTTAACTCTAAGTTAAATAATTTAACTTTTACCGTGTCTTCTTGTTTTCTTACACTATATGGTTAATAAACTTACTATAACAAGCCAAAAGAACCCCAAGTGGTTCATTATTAATATATATAACCTTATATAAGTCATTTGGTTAATCCTTAGATTTTTAGGAATATAATAACAATTAATAATATAATATTTGTTTTAAAACCTATTTTATGTCAATTTTGGCCCTATTTGGTAATTGATTTTTGTGAAACTTATAAAAGAATGATTAGTTTGAAAAAAGTTAATTTAATCAATAATAACATGTCATATTAACCTATAAAATTATTATAATTAATAAAAAGTGTCAAATTAAATTTATTTGGGTATTTATATTATCAATTATGTTAATATTTCATTAATAAGGTAATTACGGCATCATCACTGTGTCATAAATAAATTAAATTATGTAATGTATAAAAAATATAAATAAAATACCATTATGTAGGAAATATTTTTATATTTCTAATGAATATTTATAGTCTAATTTATCTTATGTATAACACTATATTAAAAATGTTTTAGTTATTATACATTGATTTTAACTATTTTAACTCTTCTTTAAATAAAATAATAATAAGTGTCCTAATCTAATCCAAGTGGACCTAAAGTGTAATATTTTATTCTTAAGTTTGTTTTTGGTCTAATTAATCTTATCCAATAGAATTAGTACATTTGTTAGGGTAATAATAATATCATTTTACTCTTAATTACCCTATTTACTTTTTACCGTCGTAAATAAAAGTAAAAAGTTACTATTCACCAAAAATTATTTTTATCTTTTTGAACCACATCTTAATCCTTGATGTTAACAATTTCTCTCAGAATTTAGAAATTCCACTCACAGAAGCAATACAATTATGTTTTATGTAAAATTTTAAATTCTCCTATGATGTGGGTAAAAGACGGTTAAAAGTTCAATAAAATTTATATATATATAAAATTATTATAAAATGACTCAAATGAATTACATTGAACTTATATAGGTGTTATGTATCAATTTTTAACTAAAATAAATTTAAATAAAATAAATAATTATTTAAATAAAAAGTCGGTTTTTAAATAGTAACCCAGTGTTTTCACTATTCATCAAAAATTGAAAGTTTTCAAAAAAATACCAAAACTTCACCCTAGGAAAATTTTGATATTCCGAATCCAAAAATGAAGTCCATTTTGAAATATAAAATTTATAAAATTTCAAAAAGTGGGTATTACTATTTATAACCGCTAGTTCATAATAATATTATAATAATATCACGTTTAGTGAAACTTGGTATTGCGTACTACACACACTATCAAAGAAGGTCTTTACTGCGTGTAATGCAAGCCAAGTCAAGGCTACGTGTAGTGAAAGCTCTGTTTGGTGTTGTGTATAACATAATCAAAACTTATTTCATTTATACATTAAACAAAATCAATACTTAATGTTGCGTAGAATAATTTCCACAAAATGAACTTGTATTTGTGTGTAACACGAGCCAAGAATAGTGTTGCGTATAAAGCATGCTAATACGGTGTTGCGTATAGTACAAGCTAATCTTGGTGTAGTGTATAATAGAATACATCAAAGAAATTAAAAATAATATATCTCTTAAAATCTTGAGGTGTTACATATATAATCACATGATGAGTGTTATTTTGTACGACATTAATTTGATAATGTACATAGAGTATTATTTGAATCAAAATGTTAAAATAATTTCCTACTACAATGATAACCTTCAGGTGCTATGATAATATTATCAAACCGATGTTTTTTAGTTAGAAGATATATATCTAATTGGATAAATATGATGTTTGATTGTTAGGTGTTGGAGGCTCATTATACATTGATACTTATTCTGATGATGTTCACTCCAAGTAATCTACAAGAGATGAGGTTCTAAGAATAAACTCTCTAATAGTAATTTTACATGTTATGTGTCATTGGATATTACTATCTATAGATGTGTGTATCAGTTTATAGACTTGATATTATTATTAATGTATATTCTGAAGCATGTACTTTCATGTATTGATGAAAATTGTGATGATGTATAATTGTGGTGAGGTAGGATACATTGGGCGCATCATAAGTGATATTTAATTATTTGAATAAGTCATGAAAGAAATTTTCCATTTCCAGATTGAAAGTAAATACCTCAGTACCATTGATTGGAATAAAAATTTCTAATTAAGTCCGTAGACATGGTGATTTATTCCTGATTTCATTATAGGTAGTCAAATAAATATATATCATGTATATTGATTGATGAAACAAGTATGAAACCTGTTTGATGTGATATCTTGAAAATGTAATTATATTACAATGTAAGCATTCATATGAGGTTTTTGTTGTTGTGACATTGAATTTTTTCTCTATGGTTTCCTTGAAATTTTTTAGACACTAATCTTAGACTCTAGGCTTTATCACATAATGACACTAATAAATAGACCTAGAGGATCACACACTATGTGTATTCAAAATATTTATAAATTTTATATGAATTTTATAGCTAAAATAAATACTATTCTTCAAACAAATGAATAATAATTATTCATGTTATATTGATCTCATATATTCAATCAGCATTAATTTTTCTTAAAATATATTTGATTTGAATAATAAATACATATTATTTGTTAGTTAGTGAATATAATAATTATTTATCTCATGTTTATTATTCAGAATGGTAATTAATAATCATTTATTTAGTTAAGAGGATAATAAATTTAATATTTATTCATTAATTTGTGAATATTATATTTATTAAATTATTAATGGATAATATAATGGTATTTATTTATTTAAAGTAATATGTACTATTCAAGGTTCACCAAATGTTGAGGAGGGTTGGTGAGCTGATTTTGAGGCCCGTGTGGATATAATATATTTTATTTAATATTATTAAAATAAAAATTGATTTATTTATTTAAAAAATTATTTTAAATATCCAAGTGTTATTTAATGAAATAAATAATAATAATAAAATATTATTATTATAGACATGGGGCTTACATAGAATAGGGAAATTTATTAAGGTACTTTTTGGAATAAATAATTTTCGTACTCTAAGTATATAACCCAACTTATATCATTTCTAGGGTAAAGTGAATTGTTGTACACAATATATTATTCTAAGAGAATTATTTCCAAATCAAATATAACTCTCTCAATATAACTCTCAAGAATGAGAGATAATCATTATCCTCCTCCCTCTCCAGGCTAGGAGAAAAATATATAATCCTTCATGTAACGACTTGAACTATTATAAATAAAACCCTCATTTTGAATTAATTAAATGACTTATTATATAATATGGTTATAGAAAAAAACTTTCACTTATTTTATTTTATTATAACTAATTGTATTTTAAAAAATATCAAGTATCTTTAACACTGATAATATAGTCATTGAATATTGATCACGTGATTAGCATAAATTTAGGGTTTAACAAATACAATTAAAACAGAAAAATGAAGTGATATCCTCAACCAGTAGGATTGTACCCTATGAAGGCTATTTATCAGAGCTTTTGAGGGAGATAACATTTATGGGCTCTTCCCTATACCAAGAACAAGATGATATCCAAAAACTTAAGTATGATAGAAACTATTTATAGATGATGTTCAAGCTCATCGAGATCACGACTCAAAAATATGGTTTTTGAACCGCCCCATGAAATGTCTACCATCATGCACCTTACTCTTAGAGTTTTTGATGGTTTATTAAAGGGATATGTATCCTGACCCTAAAATATGAATATGTACATTATTTTTTTAGAATAATGAATATATTTTCATCCTATTATTTTTAATTTTTAAATGATTTTTATTTTGATACAATAAAGAAAAAATTTTATTTTTTTGAAGTTAAAATTCAATTAGTTAATTTAGGAATTAATGGAGTTTTTAAATAAATAATATTTTTATATTTTTTATAAAATATAAATGGTTATATAATTTTTATGAATTCAAATTTAATTTTTATAGGGGTTCGAAAAATGTTATTTTCAAAAAATCTGACATTTCTTAATAAATATTAATTTTATATTAAAAGTGAAAAATAAATTTTTTAAAAAAATATTCAGATAAAATTAATATTATTTTTTTAATAAGAATATTGAAATTATTCCGATGGTGAATTTTTCATAATTTTCTGAGACTGTCGAATTTCCAGGTAAAAATTAAATATCTTATAAATATAATTTGTGTTTTATAACATCAAAATGACCCAAAAGTGATGTAATAATTACTATATATGGAATATTATTTTTGGAACAATAATTTCAAAAATTATCCAACGGTAAATTTATTATAATTTTCTGAGACATTCAAATTTCTGAGTAAAAATTAAATATCGTATAAATATACTTTGTGTTTTATGACATCATAATGACCCAAAAGTGATGTAATAATTACTATAAATAGAATCCATTACCAAATAAATGCTTTAAATTTAAAATAATTTTGTTTTAATTTTAATTTTAATTATTTTTAAATCCATTATTAATCTTCGAAAACATATAATGTATTTAATGGTTTTAAAATCATTTCTTTAAGACTGTGACTCACCTATACATAAAAATTTGAATTATTTTTAATAATGTAAGCCCCTCCCCTTATAAAATAATAAAAAACTATTCTATTTGGTAGAAAACTTGGGCCAAAAACATGGTATGGATGTGGTTTTGGATATTTTATTATTCAAATTCCAAAACCTAAATAATAAAGAAATCTACCACTTCTCCAATATAAACACACCTAATCTACCATTTATCTCCCCTAAAAATCCTTAAATCACGTCCATAATATTCCATAAACTCTATAGACTCCTCCCAATGTACCCTAAAGCTCTCAAGAATCCCCTCCCCAACTTTCAGAGTCACACACTAATGTAAGGGATCCTTACCTTCCTCTCATCCTTTCAATTCAAAATCCTTTTTTGAAATTTTTTTCTGATTTATAATGGTTTATGATTTCATTTAAGTTTAAACATACAATAATATCAAATGTATATTATTTTAATTATGTATTATTTATTTTCTCTCATTTTTACCTTTACCTAACCTGTAACCATGATGAAATTTCGTAAGGGATCCGTCTCTTCTGATTTCCATTCAAGAACTTATTTTATGTTTTGCCTCTTAAATTTCATTTTTTATGATTTTATATGTTCTTTCATATTAAAGTTACTTTAATTTTAATTTATAAATGATTATATTCACTTTACCTCCCATTAATCCTCCCATGATCCTTTATGTACACCCATTTCCATGCTGAAATATAGTTAGAATTCTTTTCTCTATTCAAGTTTCTTCATTACCTTATGCCTTCTATTTCCAAATTTTAAATTTTTGGACATTATTTTACATGTCACTATAACCACCCATTTTGTTTATATGTTATGAGATACCCCTTTCTCTCTCATCAGCCCCTTTTTACAAATCTTCAAGTGACACTGTTATGCTGTTGAAATTTCACTGCTATCTTTAATGCTAAAACAACTTTGTAGTGAATACTATACTCATTTTATATCAAGGGTGTTCACTTATATTCACATATACTATTTTATTTTGGACTTACACATATTTATTCCACACCCTTTAATCATTTAATAAATTATGATGATGAATGAATCCATGTTTTCTGATCTATGTTTCACACTTAAGCACAAGAATCAAAAGAATATGATCGATGCACCCAGATAACACTCCAATGCTTTGGGTAAAGTCTAGTATCAATATATTTCATATTGGGATAGGGATTTTACCTGATTCCTTTATGGTTATTTTTTCACCATGATGTCTTGGTAGTTTTATCCTTGACCTATGTTTATCTATGATCTATTTACTAACATATATTCTAATGGGATTAGAAAACTCTCGATAAAGACTTAGAGAAAATTATAAGTATTATAAAAAATCCATAAATCTTAATTAGAATATATTAAGTGGTTAATAAAGAAAATAAATCCCTATCTGGATACTACAAGTGGACGTGGTTCCGGTACAGATATACATTGGGGTGACAACTCTAACAAGGTTTCCCAGGCCTGACTCAGGGTAACATGGTATATGAAAATGGGCCTTACTATGCACCTAGTTTGACACTCCTATGGGATATGCTTTGTTAAATTTATATGCTCAATATGAACCATTATTATGGGAACAAAAAAGCCCATAAGAATATATGTTAGTAAATAGATCATTGATAAAATATATTAAGAATAAAAATTAATAAGTTAGGGAAATAATTGTAATTTATAAGTTATACTTTTAATTTCATTGGATTCCACTTTATGTGTTTATTATTTTAAAATACTCATCTAGTTTTTTCCTTTTATTCTATCCAATGGTTAGAAATAGGAGGAACCAGGTAAACAATCAGTGTGATGACCAATGTGATGACTGTCCCAACGAGATGCCAAACCCAATAGGAGTGGGAATCATGAACTCTATAATGATACTCTCTAATATTACTCAAGTTATGAATAGAAACCTAGATTATAAGGAGTATACAAACCCCCATAAGATATAAGAAGTTATTATTAAGGGCTTTATGCGATAATGGTCTCTAAATTTCAATGGATCATATGATCCCTTAATCATGAAACAATGGATCAACTTCATTGAGAATATATTCGGCATTGTTCAATTTTCTTAACAAGATATGTTTCTACTTATTTTTTTTATGGAGGGAGAAGTTGATCAGTGGTGGAGAATGATAAATAATACAATGATCACAGAAGAGATCAAAGCGATGGACTAAATGTAATTCCTAATTTTTTTTAATAAATATTTTACTTGCACTCTCCATATTAAAATAAAAATAGAATTACTTTTCCTCAAGAAAAGACATGATGAATCTATCATTACATATGAAGAAACATCAAAAGACTTAAATGATATGCCTTCGACTTGGTTGTTACCTTTGAATTCCAGGTTGACTACTTCTTTGGTGGGATAAAACATAGTCTAAGAAAATCCCTATAAATCCATGACTTTGATATCTTTTAGAAAATTGGATGTTGTGGCCTAAAAGTAAAAATGGATATCAAATAATCCCAAGGATATCATGAGGATAACAAGTAAAAATTAGAGTTTAATTATGGTAGTTTATTGGAGAAATATAATGGTGCTAAGAAATTTCAACATCACACTTTTCAAAGGTGTGGGACGAAGAACCAAATAAATTTCATAAGGAGATGTAAGAAATTATTTAGGTGTGGGAAGGACACCTAGCTAGAAATTATTGACAGGAGAAACCCACTAATGTGATAATGGAAAGGAATTCTCCGATCAACCCTCAACTCATTTTCCACTTCTCTAACTATAATAAACCATGGACATTTGAAAACAAATTCCCTAATCCCATGGATTTTGTAGATAAAAAACATCCTCTAAGGTAGAAAGGGAGATATTTTACCATCACTACCATTGGGGTGGATCCCAAAAAAGAAGTGGTGATAGGTACACTAGTTATTCAATAATAGATAACATACTTTTTTATTCTAGTTTTACACATTCCTTCATATCATGAATGTTTAGTATAGCTATTTAAACACCACTACAAAGTATGGATGTAGATATGCTAGTAAAAATAGTAAATGTGGAAATTATTTCATCCCAAGTATATAACTTTTCCCCTATCACAATTTGAGGGATGAAATTCCCATTATACCTTATAATACTTTCTTTGGTGGAATTTGATGCAATTTTGGGCATGGATTGTCTTTCCCTATATAGAGCCAACATTAATTTCAAAAGAATGAAATCACTCTCGGTATTGAGAATCGACCCCTGATTCTGTACAAGTGAAAGAGGAAGATGAATATTCTTTAGCACCAACATCTCAAGCACAGATATAATTACCCTATAATCAAGTGTATATATCTCAAATTGTTGAGTCTAAGGAAAGAATCATCCTCAAAGAAATTCCCATTGTGAGGGAATAAACTGATGTTTTTTCGAAGGAATTTCATGGTCTTACTCCTAGCCAAGAGGTTTAATTTTCAATTGAGATTATACCTGGGGTTTTCCTTTATCCAAGACTCCTTATAGAATGACTTTTATTGAAATTAGGGAGCTGAAGAAACATCTATAGAAGAATCTGGATAAAAGTTTGATATGACCAAGTGCTTCACCATGGGGTGCACTAGTCCTCTTTGTTAAGAAGAAGGGTGAGTCGACACACCTTTTCATCAATTATCATGACCTTAATAAGATCATGATAAAGAAAAAGTAACCTCTCTCTCAGATTGAGTAATTTCTCAATCTACTATGTGGAGCATAATACTTCTCCAAGGTGTTTCCTATATTGGGATATTATCATATAATGGTGAAGAAAGAAGATATCCCCGGGACCACTTTTCACACAAGGTAATGGCACCAAGAGTTCATAGTCATGCCATTCAGGCTCACTAATTCTACATTAGTCATAATGGACTTGATGAATAGAGTATATTTATATTAACTCAAAACATTTGTGGTAGTATTTATAAATTATATTCTAATATACTTCAAAATAAATGAGGAGCATGAGGAGAATCTAAGCACTGTGCTAAAGACCACATGAAAGGTGAATCTTTATTCCAAGTATAACAAATGCAAGTTATGGTTTAAGGAAGTATTTTTCTTGGGGAATATCACAACAAGAAATGGGATATCTATGGACCTTTTAAAGAAAAAATCAATTGAATAATGTTAATGTCCAACATTTGTGATAAATATCTATAGTTTCATTAGGTTAGGTAGGTATTATCACTGATTTGTGAGAAATTTTTTGTGATTTTAAAAACCTCTAACCAAAATAACTCAGAAGAGAGTCAAGTTTCTTTGAATAATGAATGTGAAGATACCTTCAAGGAATTGAAAAAGAGGATAATCACTGAACATTTGATCACACTACCCATAATTGGAGATAATTTCATGTCATTCAATAATTATTTGAAGAAGAGGTAGGGATATGTGGTAATTCATAATGAAAAAGTCATTTCCTACGCTTGAAGGGAGTTGAAAGATTATGAATATAACTAAATATTTCATGATATGGAGTTGAAAGCAATGATCTTAACTTCGAAAATATGGAGAAATTATATCTTTGGGGAGAAGTATGAAATATATGTGGATCCCAAAAGGCTCAAATATATATTCAAACAGAAAGAGATGAATATTTTCCAACAAAGATGGTTAGAGCTGATCAAGGACTATGATTTTTCAATACACTACCATACTAGTAAAGTTCATAAAGTGGATTATGCTCAAAGTTAAAAGGATTAACAAATTCTTTCATTAGTGATAATTGAGAGGGATTATATCTCCAAATATTTGAAAATGATGGAAATGAAAGTCATATAGGAAGGAACATCCTCAATCCTTTCACAAATGGTTGCTCAACCATCTCTTTTAGAGAGGTTAAAGGATTCTAAAAGAAATAAAGTGGGAATTCAGAGGAAAATTAAATCTATAATGAAATGGAAATACTTAGAGTTCAACGTTAATGAAGTAGGAATTTTGAGATTTGGGTCAAGATTATGTGTTCTATAAAATACTGAGTTAAAGAAAGAACTGATGAATAATGAAAATATTTTGAATTTATCCATTCACATAGGAAGCAAAAATATGTATCAAGATCTCTGTGAGAACTATTGGTTTGACAATTTAAAGAAGGAGATCACTTTATATAAATTAAAGTGCTTGGTATGTCAGAAAGTGAAGGCTGAAAGTAAAGAGTCTAAGGGGATGATGCAACAATTATCCATACCATCAATGAAATGGGAGAACATCCTCATAAAATTTGTCACTGGAATTACAAATACATCTAGAGGAAACAATGATATCTGGTTTTTTGTGGATCCTCATACAATTATAAGTCACATTATCAAAATTAGAGAGGGATTATCCTTAGATAAACTTGAATTAATATACACTTGAGAAGTGATAAGGTTGTAGGGAGTACCACTATCGATTATATATGATAGAGATCCAAGATTCCCTTACATGTTTTGGAAATGTCTCCAACATGCTGTAAATAGTGAGATGAAATTCATTACTGCCAATCATCCTCAAAATGATGGCCAATCGGACAGGACTGTTTAAACACTGGAAGAAATGTTGATATCATGTTATATGTACATAAAAATAGGATGGGACCAACATCTTACTTTGGTCAAATTCTCTTACAAAAATAGTTTCCACTCAATAATCCAAATGGCTCCCTATGGAGCCCTTTATGTAAGTGGTGTAGAACACCAACATGTTGGGTTGCAGTTGGATAATTCAAACTGATAGGTAGAGAAATGGTGTAGAAGGTTAAAACCATTTAGTAGCACATAAAAACTACTCAAATTTTATATAAGATCTATGAAAAAAATCATCAATGAGACATAGAGTTTGATTTAAGTGACATGGTATTTTTCTGTATATGTCCATGAAAGAAGTTGATGAGATTTGAGAAGAATGGAAATCTTAGTCCAAGTTAAATTAGTCATTTTGAGATCCTTAATTAAATCAGAGTGGTTTCATATCAACTAGAACTTCTAATGAACATATATCATTCACATGATTTATTACATGTATCCCTCTTGATGAAGTACATACCTTAACCCTCACATGTACTCAATATAATGGTGGTACCATTTTAGAATGATCTCTCTTATGAAGAGTAGTCAGTGAAGATCTTAGATCATAGAGAAAAAATTCAATGAAATAGGAAAATTCCCCTTGTAAAAGTGTTGTGGAGAAAAAACAAGTTTGAAGAAGTAATGTGGGAACCAAATGAAATAATTAAGTAGGTATATCCTTATCTATTATAGTGTGGGAAATGAAAATTTTGAGGGAAAAATTTCTTAAGAGGGGATGATTTTAACGACCCAAACTATTATAAATAAAATTCACCTTTTTATTAAATTAGTTGTTTTATTATTTAATGTGGTTATATGAAAAACATGAAATTGTTTTATTTTATGATATCAAACTAGATTTAAAAGACCATAAAGAATATTTACCATTTATAATATAGCCATTGAACATTGATCACATGATTAGTATAAATATAGGGTTTTAACAAATCTACTTGAAACAGACAATAAAAGTGATGGCCTCGACTAGTAGGATCATAACATATGAAGACCATTTATTAGAGATTCCAAGGGATATATAATTTATGGTATTATTACTTGACCAAGACCAATCTGATATCTAACAACTTAATCATGTGATAAACTGTTTATGGGATAAGTTTAAGCTCATCGAGATCACAACCCAAACCATGTTCACTGAACCACCCCATGAATGTCCCACCATCACACAACTTACTATTAGGGAAGTTTATAGTGTATTAAAGTGATTTGTATCAATACCATATAAATAAAAATATTTACATTATTTTTATAGAATAATGAATATATTTTCATCCTATTTTTTTACTTTGTAAATGATTTTTTTGATAAAATAAAGAAAACACTATATTTTTTGTTAATATTAAAATTCAATTAGTGAATTTATAAATTAATGGATGTTTTAAATAAATAATATTTGAATAATTTTTATGAAATATAAATTATTATGTATTTTTATGAATCCAAATTTAATTTTTATAAGGGTTCGAAAAATGTTATTGTCAAAAACCTGAAATTTCTTAATAAATGACAATTTTATTTTAAAAGTGAATATTTAAATGATTATAAATTTTTTTATATAAAATGAATATTATTTTTGGAATTATAATTTCAAAATTATACAATGGTGAATATTTCATAATCTTGTGAGATTGTGGAATTTTCAGATAAAAACTACGTATCATATAAATATAATTTTTGTTTTAAGACATCATAATGAACCAAAAGTGATTTAATAATTACTCTAAATGGGATTCACAACCAAATAAATATTTACCTTTAAAATAATGTTTTTTTTATGTTTATTTTATTTATTTTTTAAATCCATTATGAATTATCCAAAAAAAATATATTTAAGGTTTTAAAATCATTTCTTTAATAGTGTGATTCACCTCCACATAAGAAAGGGAATTATTTTAATAAGTTCGGAACTTGGAATTATAAAATATTAAAAAAAACTCCCATTTGGTATAAACCAAGGGAAAAATCCCTGTTATGGAGTGTGGTTTTCTATATTTTATTTTGTTGAGTCCAAAAGAAAAATAATAATGAAATCCCTCTATTCTTCTATATAAATCCACACAATCTCCAATCTCTATTCACTATAAATCTTCGGATTACATAAAAAATATTTTATACACTCTCTATAGCCCTACCAAGGCTCCAACAAACTCTAAAAATTCCTCTATCAAGCTTTTGGAGCGACACACACAATTAAGGGATCCTCACCTTCCTCTCATCCTTTAAATTCAAGAACCTTCTTTGGAATTTGTCTTCTTAATTGCAATTTTTATGTATTAATTTATTTATAAAAATCCCCTACTATCTAATGTATGTTATTTTAATGAGATATAATTTATTATCTCTCATTTTTATCTTTACCTAAGCTGTTACCATGCCAAAAGTTCGAAATGGATTCCTTTCTTCTCATTTCCATTCAAGAACTTCTTTTATGTTTTTTATAATAAATTCCATTTTCTTATATTGGAATATATTCTTAAATATTTCCCTTATTGTAAATATAATTTAAAAATGTTGATATCCCCTTTCCCTCTTATTAATCCCCCATGATCCTTAACGTTCACCCATTTCCATGCTGAAATATAGTTAGGATTTTTTATTCATGTTTATTCATTACCTTATGCCTTATATTTGTAAATTTATAGTGTTGGGATATGATTTTACAGGTCACTATTACCTACAATTTTATGTCTATCTGATTATATAATTGTTTCTCTCTCATCAAACATTTTTAGAAATATTTAAATGACGTCGTTATGTAACTACAATTTCACTACGATCTTCCATGCCAAAACTATTATATAATAAATACCATACCCATTTCCTATCAAGGGTGATCACATATATACACATATTCTATATTATTAGGGATTTACACATATATATTCCACACACCTTAATCACATAATACATTAAGATGATGAATGAATCCATGTTTTATTATTTTTGTGGCTTACTTAAGCATTAGAATAAAATGAATATGACAGGTGTGCCTAGATAGCGTTCAAATACATTTGGTGATGTTTAGTTTCATGATATGACATATTAAGATAGAGAGTGAACCTCATCCCTTTATGGGACTTTTTATACCATGATTTATTGGCGGTTTTATCCTTTACCTATGTTTATGATTCACTGTTTTAAGTTGTTTACACATTTCCCATGTTATTATTGTCATGCTATATCATGTCTCATTGTAATATTTGTGATCACAACACTTTTTAAGACTTATTTATATACCTATTGTCTAACATGTATTATCTATTTCATGTTATTCCATATTTATTCCATAAATAGGATTTATATCTTATTCCTTTTTTATGTGTGTCCCCAGGTTATCCCGTGCAGTTTTAAAACCCATAGAATTTTAGAAGCAAGTTAAAGATGTTTTTAATAATGTTTTTGTATCCCATGTTCTAGATGTTATGTTATGTACCTAATTCCTAAAAACCCTATAATTATAAATATTTAGGGTTTTAGTAAGTGTAATTTAATGTGATAAATAATTTTTTATGTGTAATTAAGAGTAGGTTTGTTATACTTTAAGCTCAAGGGTATTCTTTTTGTGATGAAGTGACAATGAAATGATAGAATCAGTACCTCTATGCTGGCACATGGGGTTTCTTTTGTTACATTCTATGATTTGTGGATCATGTGTGGAAACCACTTTAGGAATTATTCTATCAATCCTTATTCACAATTATAGTACGATAATAAATCCAACGATATTCATTAATAAAGATAGAATTATTTAGCGAGGTAATTCTTGTTTATAAATTAATTATAACTTGTATTTGAAAAAGGATCATATATTTGAATATTTTAGTGTTATATTATTCTATTTAATAGGATCTAATATAAATAATATTATGAAAAACATTTTTAGGAATTGGATCAACCACTTTTAGAACACCTTAGAACCTTTAGTTGGGCCATTAAAATTGCATAGGTCACAGTGGGTACTTGATAATCCTTACAGAGAAGGATGAGTATATTCCCACTAGTGTGTATTGGGTGGGTAATTTTTTATTGATTATAATCCCATATACCTAAATAAATATTATTATTATTACCACCACTACTATTTGAATTTAATTTTTTAGGCATGAGAATTCCCTTGATCTAATTTTAATCTATTCCATCTACCAATTATAGACTGTAAAAGTTTCCAATGGTTTATTAACTACTAAAAGCCTATTTATTTAGTTTATTGTAAACCATGTATATGATAAATTGATTTTATTTATTAATTGTATTACATATTCACATATAATTAGTATGTATATTATTTTGAGGATCTATAGTTATGTTAAATTTACTACATAATATAGTATCATGGGAGGGTCTGTTTCCTAAAAACTAAATTCTTTAAAATTGTTGTTGTTGTTTTGAATTTTATTTTACAATTATATGAGTGATTTTAATCTGATTTTATACTATTATATTTATCAATTTTACACCATAATTGTTTCTAGTGTTTCATAAAACTGAATGGGTGTTTCATAAATACCTTTCCTTTTGTATCTTGTAATTATATTTCTATATCTCTATGGAGAAGCATCCTGATAATCTATTTTTTTTCACAATGAAATCATTGATGGTACGGGTTTTTCTTATTTCAAATATTTTATTGATATTTTTCATTATATCAATTCTCACATTCTCTCTATTTATTATTTTTTAGACATATAAAATCATATCTTTATTTTCATCCTGGTAAATATAAATTGGAAACCTGCAACACTGAATTTTATGATGTATTAATGAAACTTTTAAATTCAAAAAAAAGTTATGGAGTTTAAAAGGTAAGTAATAATACTCATATTTTAAAGTGACATAATCAACATATAACTTAGTTTTATTAAGTGACCAACTTCAACAATATCACCCAATTTTTTGAAATTTATATTTTTCCACAATGGAATTTTTATTAGATTTCAATTAATTTAGGTGACATCTTTTGTTTTTTTAATTATATTTTTTAATTTATATTTTTAATTAAAATATATATTAAATTTTTATGGAATGTGTGTTTTTAAGTTTTATATTATTTTATTTGTTTTCCTATATTTCTATGGTTATTTTTTTAATAGTAAATGGTATCTATTTATTTACTTATCTTAATAAGAAAAAAAATTATTTTTTAAATGTTTTTGTTTGACAATATTTTTTATTATTGGTGCATGATTTGTTGTATAATTTGAGAATTAGTAGTACACATTAATAACATTAATCCATTGGTGAATATAGTTTTATGTTTGACAAAAAAAATTTATTGAAGTTCACAGTTGTGATTTGGTATGCATACAATTATCTCTTTTTGCTATTGATATTGGGAAATATTTATGATTTATGCTTTTAGTTACACTTTCTACACCCTATTACAACTTCAATATTATAATTGATTATTAATCTGTTATGAAGTAATTACTACCACTAAATAATGTTTTTTAATTTTAAAAATTTATATTATCTCATTTTTTGTCATGCTATTAATATTCCTAATATATTACATTGTTAATATTTTTTGGTGTCTAATATGATTTAACTTATTGGTATTATAAAATACTATAAATATTCATAATTTATAATTCTTATAATTGGTATGATAAAAATTATATATATTTTTTTCATTTTATTCTATATTTCATGTTTGATATGTCCTATATTTTGGGGATTTTGTTTAAAAAATTTATAAAATATTTGAGATTTAATTTATTTTTAATGTTTTTAGTTCATAGATTTTTAAAACTTTTATTGTTTATATTTTAATTTTCAAATGATTTTATTATTTGGGGGGGGGGGGGTTAGACTCTTTTGGGTGAGAAAAACCTCCCCACATTGATGGTTTAAAAGTTGTTTCATAGGATAAGAAGTGGTGGCCTAAGAGATATGGATACATTATGACGGTGGATAGGCAAGGAAAAATGTTGTCTTTTGAGTGGTTTTTTTGTATGTAATTGTTGTTAATTCCATGAATATTTTATTCTTTGGGTTTAATATTATAGGCTTGAGTATGTAATTAATCTTTGAAATTTAATGTATCATTTTTTAGTAAATTATTATTAATGAATGTTTTATAATTGATATTAAACATGATAATCGTACATAATATAACATTATATATATATATATATATATGAATTTGAATTATTTTTTGCAAATAGTGATCCCCAATGAAAGTTTTTAAGTAAAAGTGGTTTTGGTGACCACTTGTGGCTGTCATGAATGGTGGATACCTCTAGTGGCAGTCTCTAATACTATTTTTAAGACCCAACCTATTATAATGGAGAGTCAAAAACAAAAACCTATACACCATTCTAAAAAATGGCCTTTGAAGTCTACTTTTAGTGGTCACAAAATCCTAATTTTCTATCAATGAAACAAACTCTATGCACTTTTTCCACATTATGTGTCTCACACTACTTAACCCAATAAACTCAACCTACCACTGGTCTAAATGATCTCACTTGATATTTGTTTCCAGCCACTAGTCCAAGGGTGCATGACTATATTTCATTTTTAATTTTCTTTCTTCTCATTAATTTGTAATTTGGGTTTGATTTAACTTTTTTAGTATATTTTAATCACCATAACCATCATTTTATTATACTTCAATATAAAATTCTATTTCTGAAAGGTTTTTTTGTTACTCTTATTAATTTGTGATCTTTATTATCCCATCCACTCCATTAAAAATGAATTATTGAAAACTATATTATTTCCCTTGATATTTATAATGTATCAATACAGATCGAATATGAAGTTTTAAGATCATATAATTATATTGAATCATCTACTTTGAGATTGTGATCATTATTCTCATTTTTTTCTTTTATAGGTTTAGGTTTATGATTTTCATAATATGATTTATATAGCCCTGATTAGTTAATTATCTTTCATTTATTATTGTTGTATAGAAAATTTTTATCTTATTTCTATACAAATAATTATTTTACTTTTATTTTAAATTTTACTTTAGAATTAACCATTATTCTATTTATCTATTCATAATTTTTTTTACCTTTTTTGGGTGTGTTATGCTCCTATATTTATTTAAAGAGTTGAATATAATATGAATTTCAAGAAATCAAAAAATATATGGTATTTTTTTTGTATAATGGGATCTAGAGGCTGAGGATTAGTTCAAATACTACTATATATTTATTGGATTTGGTACCTTATAATCTATTAACCTTTTAATTTTGATTACCAAAATATTAATAAATGTCATATCACAAGAATATTTCTCTTCTACAAATCATTAATGTGATAATGTACAGAGAGTATTTTTCACATTGAAAGGTTAGAGTAGTTACCTAAAATAATTATAACTCAGAGATGCTAAGACAATATTGTTAAACACATGTATTCATGTATAAATAACATCCATCTGATGAGACATAGATGATATTTTACTAGGTGGTGTTGGGTGATCATAATACATTGATACTTTTTCCCATGAAGTTTTCACTTGGTAATCTCCATGAATAAAGGTTATAAGGGCATAATTTCTAATAGTAATTCCACATGTTTTTAGTTATTGGATATTACTATATATGAATATGTTTATTAGTCCAAAGACTTTATATTATCATTAATATATATATATATATAATGATTTTAGAGACCCTATTTCTTCCTTATAAGACTTTGAAATATATCTAGAAATATTTTTGGAGAAAGATGCTAAGACAGAGCGTGAGTATGAGGCCCGATGTTCCAAGAATTAATTTTATAAAAAATATTAAATCTATTTTATATAACACATGTGTGGTTTTTTAGAAATAATGGGACAAATCTTAAACAAAGTTTCATATCATAAATCTAAGACAAATGTTGAATCTAGAATGCAATTTTTATCATAGGAATGATCTAATGTTAGTCGACATAAGGTGTTTGGATAAAAAAACCATTGAAGGGTGTGTTTAATTAAAATAAAAAATTATTATTTTTTATTTTAAATTAAATGAAATAATTTTATTTTCTCTATAAGTATTCTATCATAGAAGATATATAGGGTTAGAAACACAATCATGTGATCATTCAGAGGATATTTATTCAACCCTCCATTGGAAAATCAAGATCTGGTGATAACAAGCCTCTGGATCCAGACAAACCAAGGTGTAGAGAATGCAATAAATTTTATCATTCATTGGTGAGAATGTTCTTCATTGAAGATATATCTTATTTGAGGCAGGAATCATCAATTTTTTTGTCTCCCTCTTGATGAAACTATTTAAGAATGAATTATCAATCATCTTTTGATCTATGATTCTTTAATACTTCGCTTGAGCCCATGTCAAATTAAATTATTTATTTGATTTTTTATCCCCAATATGCCATGTTTTTAACCTAGTCATCCCCAATTTGGTTTCTTTGTTCAATAACTCTTTGAAAATTATTGATGAAACATTGTTATTGTGGATTTATCCCATTAATTCTTCGCATTTTTCATTATTGTCTTATAAAACCACGGTTCGACATTTATGGGCCTGTATGAGTGTGATGGGACCCTCAGATTCATGGAATATTCACATGTGATGAACATATTTTTGAATCCGGGATGGATTTTTGTAAATTGTGGGATATACGTTATCACACCATGGATATGAATAATTCCGAGGTGATGGGAGGTACTATGGGCTTTGAAGGTGTGTATGACTTCAAGCGGGAAGGGTCATATATCCATTTTCTTTCCAATAGATCCCAAAAATTATTAATGGAGGCTTCCCATTTATTTTTTGGTAAACCTGAGGTATGATTCGACACAGCAGGCATACATCTAGAATGCTGGAGTAGATATGGAATTTTTGTTAAAAACTTAACTACAGACCATGAATTTTGAAGAAAACATGACATGTAGGTCCCCAGATGAAATTTCAGGTGTTTCCAAGTGATTTCAATATCACACACCTTGTGGGATCCCCACACGCCCTGTGACTTAGTGCTGGTGACTCGACGTGTACTCCCAGAGTGCATAGGCATGGGCGTAGCTAGACACTTGGCTAGTGTTCATTGAAATGGTTAGGAACACGGGTAGGACCCTGTGTGGGGGGACACATCATTTATTAGAGTACATAGACACAACCTGGAGCACAATCAAGACTCTCAGTGGTTTAGGCACTTTCTCTAGTCCCTATACACGCCATGTAGGGATACATGGGTAGATATATATTTATTTATAGGGAAACTACTGAGTTTTAGGGTGTGACCACACACCATGTTGGACCCCCTATACGTCGTGTACCCCCACTTCATTTTTGAGGAAACTTCAACCAATTATATCTACTTTGTTTTGACTCATATTTTGGCTTACGAGTAGCCTATCCTGAGTCTCATTACATGTGTACTTCAATGGTATACTTTGTGGTGGTTGATGAGAAAATATGAGAGATGTTCCAAATTTTACACTTTTTTAGGTGATGATTGATGATGATATTGATCAGGTAGGATAATCAGAGAGATTAGAGTGGCTCCCTTCTACTGGGCAGGGTATGGGCCCTCTATTTACTATTTGAGTGGAACCCTAATTTGTATTCAGGACACGTGTCCTTTACCATTAGAGTGGAACCATTTTATTGGGAAATTCCTGAGTCCTCTATCAACCATTATAGTGGTACCATCTTTTTGTACATGGCATGGGTCCTCTATCGACTATTCGATTAGAACCCTCCTAGGATATTAGGTCATGGGTCCTTGACCACTAGAGTGGTACCCTCCCTCTAGAAAGGTAATAGGTCCTCTTCCAATCACTAGAGTGGCACCCTTATACTAGACAAATCATTTTCCTTTATTGACTGTTGAGTGGAACCCTCATTCAAAGTCAGGGCATGGGTCCTCAAACATTAGAGTTCCACCCTCTTGTTAGGATATGGAATGGTTTCTCTTGCTATATATTGAGTTTCAACCTTACATTATACCAGATAGTGGGTATTTTACCAATTTATTTAGGCCTCTCTACTATGAAACACAGTTGCGAGGTGTGGCTTGGCATGAATGTTTCTTCTGGACAGGTGAACTCAGTGCTAAGCATCATTGATGGTCCTCTTAGAACAGTTGGAACTCTTTTCCTGGGTTGGGCTGTGAGATAGAGATCCCATTTATCTCTCATTTTGAATTCGTTTTTTGATCACACACACACAAACATATATATATTTGTATTTATGTTGTTGGATTATGTTACTCTCTTTTTTTGGGTTGAGATTTCTATTTCCTATCATGTCTCTTACTGCCCCCCCTTCAGATTTCAGGGAATCCTACAAGGTATGTATATACTCACCCCTTCATGGGATTTTCCTACACATGACATATCTTATACAGATGAAGGATAACATGGTAGTGATTATATAGGAGCATAGGGATACCCAATTTCATTTGACCACATATAGTGGTCAGAGCTTAGAGATCAAGATCTGGGATATCTCAACACTTTACCTATTTAGTTTTTTCAAGTTGGAACATATTTATGGTTGTTATTGTATTTTTCCTTTTTTAAGATTATACTGTCATACTCTTGTAATCCCAAGAGGTTTTACATGCATGGTTATTCTATAGATGTCATGTATTCTATTATAATTAGTCTACATTCATTCATGGGGATAGTCAGCTATGTGTGTGTGTTTATAGACATTAGGAAAAGGCCTCACATATTAGTTATGCCTTTTAACATCTATCTCCATCCCATAACCTATGGGTATGGGATTGGGGTAGTAGTGTCTCAAGCCCTGTTGGGTTTTTTTGTAAAATTGGTATCAAAGTAGTTCATTCCTTGGGAAAAAGTTTGGAGTTTTCCCATTATGAGGATTTGGTAGGGATTCAGGGAAATAATGTCAGTGTCTCGAGTGTGGATTTCAAGATAAAGAAACCCAATTTTATGAGGTGGCTGACATATCTATTCACCAGGACACTACCTACCTACTTGATGATTCACCATTCCATGACATTAGTTGCAAGGATCAATTGTACATGCATCATATAATGTTGAGTTTTTTGATTTTCAATCTTGAGTCAACTCACCATGCATATATATGCTCATCTGATCATGGTACATCTTGATTAAAATTTCAATATGCCTCCGTGATGACAACCAGCCTTGTTACTGAATCTAGATCCCGATGAAAATCTAATGAGTGTTGATCCCTTAGTTCTAGGACCATCATGAAATATTATTCCTCATAGTGGATAGGTAGAAGAACCCTCATCTATTTAAAAAAAGATCATACTAGCATTGTAGGATGAGGATGCACACATTCTTAGAGAAATATGTGAGTTCCAGTGTTAGAGGCCCTTGGGGTTTTTTAGCGAGATACATCCCCGGGACGTAGAGGATTGGATAGAGTTGGTGATTTGTGTCTTCAGGCTTATTCAGAAAAAAACTGATCGGGTTGTTGTACTGGTAGATACCATTTTCTATTGATCATCTAGGTGATAGTGGAGCTTAGTTACATAGATGCATAAGGAGTCAACACTCTCATAGACCAACTTCGATATTACATAAGGAGTACTTCCCCACATGTTTTCACTCAGTTCATATCTAAGAGCTTATAGAACTTCAGTGGGGAGTGATGAAAATAGATGAGCATGATGTGAGTTTTACAGACCTTATTCGGTACTCCCTGGATAGGATTTAGGATTAATACTTCAAGGTGTGTAACTTTGTACACTGTCTACACTAATACATTCATTCCAATGTAGCACCCTTGTGCATTATCACCTATGTCGTGTGGTTGGTTTAGACACTAGAGATAGAGAGCTTCATGTCCGAGTAATATCAGGTAGCTAGAGATGGCTATGGAAGTTATAGGGATGAGTTATCTACAACATATAGAAGGCGTGGTTCGACACGATCTCAGTGCATGAGATATTCCCATGATCAAACATGGGAACATATTTAGGGATAGATCAGAGGTAAAAGGCCTCCT
Organism: Viscum album; assembly: GCA_963277665.1. Classification (NCBI taxonomy): domain Eukaryota; kingdom Viridiplantae; phylum Streptophyta; class Magnoliopsida; order Santalales; family Viscaceae; genus Viscum; species Viscum album. Next base: position 1,445,228,334 of record OY728161.1, read on the forward strand.
AGAGAGGGGTGGTGCTATGAATGTGATGGGTGAGGTCACGTGGAACGTGATTTCCTAACTTGACATGATGATAAGTGTAGGTAGATAGTTTATAATCCACCACAATAGAGGAAAAACTATGATTAGGGATCTCCCAGGTGAGGTAAGGGTGGCCCCCTGGGAGGCGGAGTTGGTGGAGGAGTAGGTGGGGTCTAGGAGGATGATTTATGGGTGGTAGATGATACTATGATTACCTTCCACCACCACCACTGGGTTTCCCACATCAAGCTCATGGAGATGGAAGTTGGGGATGCATACTGCTATTGGCTATGGATGCGTATGAACCATAAAACACACAAGATAATCTGTAGTATGATATGATTTTATTATACACTTATTTTAGTACTAATAGATGCATGTGTTTTTCATTCCGTCATCTCTTTAATCCTGGTGCCAGAGCTGGATCACCCAATAGAGGCTTTATCCAAATAGCTTTGTCTTGAGGTTCCTATGGGCAATGCTTCAACTATGTCTATTATATGATGTCAGTGCATCATATCACTTGGTTGAGAGAGTTTCTCATGAGAATTTCAAGTCATCATGATGATACCATATGATGTCATCTTTGGTATGGATTGGGTTTTCACATTCTGATCCCATATTTCTTTCATTGAGGATGATCCAGATGTCTTCACACCAATGGGAAAATATTTTACTCTATGTGGAAGAGATATATCATGGTGTTATTAGTGGGTTTTGTGAGTAGGAGATTGGAACCCATCACCCAACAATTGGAAAGTGTATCCCTTGGTACAGTAGGCTCTTCAGGCATTTTGATTCTTTTAATCATGGAGGGTTTTATAGACTTATTCCATATGAAGGTTATGGGGCTACCTATGAGGTGGGAGATGGACTTTTTTCAGTGACTTGCAACCTAATATTTATTTTATATCTTCTACTTCATATCAGATGGCCTCTACCAAGCTCCGATAGATGTGGTTTTAGTTAGAGGACCTTCAAGAGAAGAGTTTTATCATACCTAGTCTGTCCACATGGGTAGCTATAGTGGTTTTCATGAAAAGAGGATGTATGATTATGAATTCATTTAGATTATGTTTTCTAGAACTAAAGAGATATAAAGAAAAAATACCACTTTCCAATGATTGAATATCTCTTTGATCTGTTTTTAGTCATGCGATGGTTCTTGAGGATCAATCTCAGGCCCGACTACCAGTTGTTGAGAGTTCATGAGGATGATATTCTGAATCTGGAATTTTTCATGTCACTAGAAACACTTTGAGTTTTTGGTGATTCCTTTTGGCGTGATGAATTCCCTTCTGTGTTTATGGATTTGATGAAAAGGATTTTCCTGTCATAGTTGGAATTAAATTGTATTTTCTTCATTGACGACATACTCATATACTCTGCATCACAGGAGGTGAATGTAGAGCTACTAAATATGGTACTAGTTTTATTTGGGAGTAATATCTTTTTGGTAAGCTCTCAAAGTGTGAGTTCTGGATCCATGAGGTTTAATTTCTAGGGAGTTTCATTTCAGAGCATGTGTTAGTTATGGACCAGATGAAGATTGATGTAGTGCTTTCTTGGGAGACACCTACGAGAATATCAGAGGTGTGTAACTTTCTTGGCCTGACATGGTACTATAATAGGTTTTCATAGACTTCTACAATATATCAACCCCATTGGATTCCTGATGGGAAAAGTTTACTATTTTATTATGCTATGCAGTGCCAGAGATCCTACAAGGAGTTAAGGTTGTGGCTAATGAGTGATCCTATTTTGAGACTACCAAAGGAGGGAATTGAGTATGTGGTTTATTATGATGCTTAAAGAGATATGATCAGTTGCATATTGATGAAGAGTTAAGCAGTTATTACAAATGTTTTGTGGTAGTTGAGACCCCGTGAGTAGAACTACGTGACTCAAAACCTAAATATAGCATCATTAGTCTTGACTCTAAGGATTTGGAGGCACTATCTTTTGGGAGAGTGATTTTTTTTACTCATACCATCAGATTCTGAGGTACTCCATCTAGTAGAGAGACTTGAACTTGATATAGGCATACTGGTCAGTGTTCCATAAGGACTATGACATTGAGATAGTATCTACTAATGTAATGGGAGATTTGGTAGAATATTCCCTAATTAGGAAGTCGCAGACTCATTTGGCACATGAGTCATCGGAGCAGTTGAGTTCCTTATAGCTTACCCTGGTTGAGAAGGAGGGTGTTGTTTTTCTTTAAATAATGGTGTTGACACCTCCTCTTCTGTAGTTTGTGAGAGAGTCCTAGTTGGGAGACATAAACTATAAGTTTATATGTGACTAGATATCCTTATGAGATTCACAATATGGATATTCCAAAGAAGGGAACCATGTCATAATTTTCCAAGGATGAACAGTAGTCCCAGACACAATGTGAGAGGTGGTTATGAGAGAGTTTCAAACATCTCTTTTGGATGTACATCTCGGTATGGGGAAGATGTAAAGTTACCTTCAATAAAATTTATGGTGGGTTTTAATGAGATGGTTCTTGGATGAGTTCATCTCTTGATTCCAAACCTATTAACAGGTGAAGGATGAGGACTATATTTTAGAAGAGTTTCTATAGCCACTTGAGATCCTATAGTGAAAATGGGATGAAATATCCATGTACTTTGTGACCGATATTCCATAGATAGCAGAAATGTATGATGCCCTCTTGGTGATAGTTTAATGACAAATAATTTTTTTTTCACTTCCTTGCTATGAAGGATAAGAATTTGATCTGGTGTAGTAGTCTCCAAGGGAATTTTGGGATGTGCATTTTGGGTGGACAATAGTTTCTAGGAGAAGTGTCTGACATTGGATTCTTCCCCTTGAGGCCCCTATTGGTGTTTCTTATTTCTATTTATTGATGATTTTTTTTCCTTGAATGTTTTTTTGTTTTTGATTAGAGTTGATGTTTCGAGCACGAATTAATTTAGTGGAGTTCATTTTTGGGTTTCTCTTGCACCATCGGTGATCCACCCAGTGAGTGAAGATATTCAATGAAGTGTACGACCTAGAAATGATTATTTGACAGTGATGGGTTTTTTATTTGATGATTGTGCTTCAGTGTTTGGAAGCATGGATCAAGGTTCCATGGTCCAGGTCTTACAGACTGAGACATTTAGGCGATACATCAATCAATTTGTATTTTCAAATTTTGAATCTGACATTTTGGATATTTACAGTTTTGAATTCTGATTTTATTATTTATAATTTTGAGTTTCTGAATTTTTTTTTATTTTGAAATGTAGAGTTACCACTAAAACATAAAGCAGATTTTATAAAATACAAAAATATGGATTTGTAGGAGAAGAGTTTAGTGGAGTGTTTGGGATAGTTGTACTTATGGGATGTTATCCACATTCATGAAGTGAACTCGACTAATTTCTATGATATTTATGCATGGTTCACTTCATGGTTGTGGAGAGTCTTGTAGGAGGTATTATAGACCCGTATGTGGATGATTACAACCTCCTACCCCCAGAAAAATAGGAAGAAGAAGTGAACTATCTCAGTGTTGGAAGACATGATGAGGAATTTCTTGTTAGACTTCGGTCAGAGCTTTTAAGATCACCTTCCATTATTAGATTTTATGTAAAATAATATATACTACTCAAATATTGGCGTGTAACCTTTCAAGACCTTTTACAAGAGACCCTTTAGGTCACCCTTATACTAGACATAGATCAGTGAGACATCTGTTATTGGGCTGGAGATGGTGAAGGTGATGATAGGGAAGGTCTATGTTATATGTGAGAAGATGAGGAAAAATCAGATAAGGAAGAAATATTATGCAGATTGACATCATAGTCCATTGGAGTTCAATTAGGGAGACCAAATTTTACTAAGAGAATTCCCTCGATAAGGATTATAGAGATTAAGAAATGGAGGAAAGCTATCCTCTAGGTTCATCTGTCCATTTGAGATCTTGCATAGGATTTGAGATGTTGCTTACGACCTCACCCTACCTACATGGTTGGAGTGGGTTCCTAAAATCTTCCATGTGTCACAATTTTAGAGATACATGCATTATCCCATGAACGTTATTAACTTGGGAGAGTAATAAATTGAGGATGAATCCACTTTTGTGGAGAAACTAGTGGCCGTTGATTATTTGTAGGAGAGACCCTATGTGGATAGACCATCTCGTTGGTTCTTGTGTTATGGCAGTATGAGAGAACGTATTAGAGTTACTTTGTGTGGGGGATCTAGATGAAGTCTCATTATCTAGAGCCTTTTGTTTATTTTTTTCTTTTCATGGGCAAAAATATTGAAGAAGGGGATAATTTAGAGACCCTATTTTTTTCTTATAAGACATTGAAATATATCAAATTTTTTTAGAGCGGGTTACTGAGACAGCACATGATTCCAAGGCTCGGTGTTCCTGAAATTAATTTTATAAAAATATTAAATATATTTTATATTTCAAGTGAATTATTTGTAATAAATAATGGGATAACTCCTAAATGGAGTCTCAGATCAAAAATTTGAGATGATAGTAGAATCTGGAAAGTAAGGTTTAACCTTGGTGCGACATAAAGTTGGCCGGAACAGGGTGTTCGGAGGCACATTAAATTGTAAGACAAATAAAATTTTGAGATTAATTATCAAAGAGTCTAATAATTTTTTCAAAAGTACCAAAATAAAGAAGATACACTTTTTTGTGGTAGTGTTTAATTAAAATAAATAAATAAATATATATATATATATATAATTTAAATTAGATGAATTAATTCAATTTTATCTATAAGTACGCCATTATGAAAGATCTCCAGAGTTATCTGCATAACCTTGGGATTGTTGAGAGGAAATGTCTTCCACTATCTATTAGAGAATAAAGATTAGACAATAAAGAGCTTCTAGGTCCATAAAAATCAAGTTGCAAAGAATGCAATGACTTCTTTAATTCATTTGTGAGCACCCTATTTATCGATGAATGATCTGATTTGAGGTTTTTCTCATCAACTATGGTTGTCTCCCTCTTGATTAAACTACTTAAGCATGTATTATAAATCTTCTTTTGATATATGATTCATTATACCTTAGCATGATCCCATGCCAAATTAAAATGATTATTTGATTTTTTTGTCCCTAATATGCCATGTTTCTCAAGCATATTCTTCAATTTGGGTTTTTTGTCCAAGAACTCTTGTAAAAATATTGATGAACCTTTGTTCTTGTGATTTTATCATATTTTTTATTTACATTATTTATTTTTGGCCTATGGGGCCATAGTTTCACATTTTCAAGAGGGTACGAGCATGATCAGACTCCCAGATTTTTTCGGATTTACATGAAATGAATTGATTGATAAATCAGGGATATATTTAGGTAAATTATGGGATGTGGGTGATTCCTCCATGGATCAAAACACTAGTGGGGTGATGAGAGGCGCCATGTGTTGTTATGGAAAGTTAAACTTTATGAAAGACGAGCCAATGATCTATTTTCCTTCCCACAAATGTCCAAAAATGGTGAAAAAAGTCATATGATTCATTTTTTGTTGAAACTAAGGCATAATTTTATGTGCAGGGGATCAATATGGAATTTCATATTAGATTTAGAATTTATCTGAAAAATATAACTACATGAAGTTTCAGGTCTTGGCTATGATGGCTAGGGTTTATGGGTGATTTAAATGTCACATGCCATGTGGGATCCCCACACACCATGTAACTCGATTATAGAAAACTGGCATGTACTATGGGAGTACATAGGAATGGGAATGGCCGGACACATAACCAGTGTACACATATATGACCAGGAGCAGAGGCGGGACCCTGTGTGGGATAAAATGATGTGTATCAGAGTACACAAACATGGGAAGGACCATGGGTGGATGATGCATTCTATGTAGTCCCTATGCATTCCATGTAGAGATACATGGGAATGGAGCCGTGTACTGATGGGTACATGGTCATGCAGTAGGGTGGGACCACACACTATTTGGGTTCCTTTACATGTAATGTACCCCACTTCAATTTTGAGGAAAACTCTTCATCTCATATTTTTGGAATGAGATTTTAGTCCGAGGGTTTCCCAGTATAAGTGATTTCAATATAGAACGTGATTATAGATTTGGTGCTGGATATTGAGATATGATGTGAGATGTTCTGAGTGTGAATCTTTTTTAGGAGACGCTCAGTGATGGTAGTGATCAGGAAGGATCATCAAAGAGATTAGAGTGGCACCCTCTTACTAGGTAGGGTATGATTACTCTATCTTTTATCAGAGTGGAACCTTCCTATGGAGTTAGGGAATGGGTCCTTGACCATTATAGTGTCACCCTATTACTAAAAATGGAATTCATCCTCTATCGACCATTAGAGTGGTACCCTCCCAATGGACATGACATGTGTCCTCTATCATCTATTCGAGTGGAACCCTCATGTGGTATCAAGTCATGGGTCCTAAACCAATAGTGTGGCATCAAACTTCTAGGCAGGGTATGGGTCCTCTAACGATCACTAGAGTGGAACCCTCCAACAATAAAGGGAATAGATCCTCTATCAACTATTGTGTGGTACCCTCCTGTAGAATTAGGGAATGGAGCCTAGACCATCTGACTTGCACCCTCCTTATAGGATAGGGCAAGTGCCCTCTAGATATCTTTGGAGTAGAACCCTCCTATTGTACCAAGGCAAGGGTTCTCTAACTATATATTGTGACCCCTCTACTGTGCGACACAATGGAAAGGGGTGTACTGGCATGGATGTTTCTTATGAAAAAACATGTGAGATGTGGGGCATCATTGATATTACTCTCTAAATTTTTGGAACTATTCTACTGGGATGGGTTGGGGGATTGAGATCCTATTTCTCTCTTGTTTATGATTCATTTATTGAGAATATATATATATGTATCCATGTTATTGGATTATGTTAATCTCTAACTTTGTGTTGAGCTGTCTATTTCCTATTGCGTCTCTTAGAGCTCCCCTTCAACTTTGAGGGCTTCCTACTTGGTATGTGTATATCACCCCTATATAGTATTTTACAACATTTTCCATGTTTTATGCACACAACAGATAGTGTGATGGTGATTACAATGGATCATAGAGATACCATGGCTTATTTGACTATGTATGGTGGTTGGAGTTTGGAGATTTGGGTCTAGGCACTATCAACACTTTACTTTTCTAGTTTTTTCAGGTTGGGACATGTTTCTATTTGGGATAGTATTTTTTTCCCTTTTTTTGGATTATGATGTTGTACTCTTGTACTCCCAAGTGGTTTTATGTGTATTATAATTCTCTATATGTTTCACCTTTTATTATTATTCCTATTCACTTTTGTATGGAGATGGCCAGGTGTGTGTGTGTATAGGTACATTAGGCAAAGGCCACTCATATTAGTTATGCCTTTCGACATTTTTCTCCAAAATTATACTATGGTGGAAGGATTGTTGTAGTTGTGGCTCAAGCCTCATTCGGATGGGTTATGAAAATGATTACATACTTTTATGTGTAGATGAAAACTATAATGACATATGCTCATGGTGAGGTAGAATACATTGGGTGTGTCATAAGTGATATGGAATTAATTAAATATGTTAATAAAGTATTTTCCCTTCTAGGTTAATGGATGAATATTTGTTTGACCCTTAAATTTAAACTGATATGTCTAATTAAATAGATTACCATGGTAGTTCATTGATGAGTTCATTTAAAAAATTCAAAGAAAGATAAATGAAACATATAGTGTGATGATATAATTATGCATTCTACTTGATGAGTTATTAAAAAAAATGGATTATATTACATATTAAAGTTAATAGGAAAGTTGATTTAATTATGAAATTAACTTATTTATTTATTAATTCCTTGACATGTTACTAGAAACTGATCTTGGACATTAGGTATGTTAACCTAATTCCACTAAGAAAGACCCCTAGAGGCACACAAACTATGTGTATCCATAATCTCATTAAATTCTACTGAGTTTAATATTAATAATAAATATTATTATAATATTTTGGAATAATAACTATATGTTATTTTTAATCACATAATTTTAATCTCCATATATTCATGTATAGAATATGTGAGTTAAATTTTATCTCTTATTTATTACTCATTAGGTAACAAATGAATAAATATTTATTCAACATATTAGTGAATATATTAATACAAATATTTATTTAGTTAAGTGAATATAAAAATAATTACTTATTCATGAGTTTAGTGAATATGAAGGAGTGGATAATATAGATTTTATTACACAATATTTTATAAATTCAAAGGAGGATTGACGAGCTATGTTAAGGGTATCACCTATGCCTCCTCTCCTTGGTTCATTCCCTATAAAAACACCAACCCAATCATAGATTTTATATATATTTGAGATGGATTAAAGGTTATAAGACTCATTAATGGCCTCTTGATGGTGTTTATAACTCCCCTTAAACTATCTCAAGCTTCATCATTACTTGAAAATGATATGATTATGAGACTTCTAGGCATTATCACTATTGATGGCTTTAATGAGTTATTTAATAAAACATAGGGGCTCAGGAATCATGAGGTCATTGATCTCCTTAACCCACAACATTTTCTTATTTAATTTAATGATCAATGATATCAGATTAATTATTTGGTTAATCATCCTCACTTCTTCTAGTCAAATCATTTTTTATTTCTTATATGGATATTTAATTTCTAATGGAATAGAGACTTTGAGACTACAACTATTTGGTTGAAACTCCTAGCTCTTCCCATCCCCTTTACAAATCCTTAAATTATTTTTTTTGTTATTAATGTTATTAGTTTTTACCTTTTATTATATGATTTTACTTTGTCCCACCAAATTTTCCTATATATTTTCATGGAAGTTGATCTCCATAAGCCCCACTCTGGATTTATTCATGTGGTTATTGAGGGTCAGTATAGATATAAGTAAAAGGATATCAATTAATGTTGGGTTGATTATTGCTTGAGTTTCAATTGATATGGTTATAAAACCCTAGCCTTCCATCATAGTCATAATCATATGGAATAACATTATATAGACACCCCTTTAGAAAATAAAGAATCTATTTCCCATATTATTTTTGAGAAGGCAAAAGGACACAACATAGAAGGAATTATTGAAATCATCCTTCATATGAATAGATCAATTTGATATATATCAATCTCTAGTAATAAGGGTATCTATAATGGTAGGGATCTATAAAAGTCACCTCAAAATGATAATTCTTGGGCTTGAGAGTCATATTATGCTCATTCCATGAGGATCACTCCAATTATATCTGATAATGATGTAAAAGGAGAAATAAATAGTAGTTCTTATATGTCTTCCAAAGTTATTAAAGATCAAATAGTTGTAAATCAAGATATGAGTACACTCAGTGTTAACCAAATGCACGAAGAGGTTGTGAAGTGCCTCGATTTTCCTTCAATATGAAAGTAGCTATCACTTCCCATACAAATGGGTAATTTTTTATTAATCCCCAATCCCACCTATAATAGTCCATTAGATGAAGACTAGAATTGAGTAGGTATATCACTAACATGGGAGGCCTCATCCTATATAGTTTTAGACCCACACACATCTCCAAGACCATACACTGATGAAATGAAAACCAGCTGGTAAACTGATAAATTTTTTTATTAATTTTTTTATTAATAATAAATAATAAAATTTCTTCACATTGTGTTAAATATGTTTATTTATAAAATATTTGGGGTTAGATAATTCATTTGAAAATTTGATGGAAATTCTACTTTTAGCCTTTATAGTGCACTTTAGTATTTTAGAGACAAATATTTTTTTATTTATTATTTTAACTTGAAAATTTTTAAATACGTTCCTGAATTAATGGGATACAACTTTTTTTCAGGATATTGGAACTAAATCGTGCAATTGATTGGACTAAATTGACCATGAAGTCAAAGGTGGGCTAGAACCGCTAGATTGGACATCTGTTCTGTATTTGGGACATAAATTTATCATCCTTACTTGGATTAGTCCCTGATTTTGTGAGGAGATATCCAACAAAATTTTTGATAAATTATTATATTGAAGAAATAGCTGGTTCACACATTTTGGAGGTCAAATGGGCGGTTCAATTTGGTTTAAAATATTTTTCTGAGATTACCAATTCACACTTGAAACCTCTTTAAACCTAGCCTCCCCTCCTCTCTATAAATTATTGTTTTTCTCATTTAGAGGGGTTGGGACGTGTATTAAGAATTTTAGGGTAGAGGATAAGTGGTTTCAATCCAATTATCCAAGCAATTCAGTAAGGGTATCTCTAGAATCAAGGATCCCTTTATCAAAGCCTTATTCTTCTTCCTCATGTTGTAATGTTTGTGTTTTCATAATATACTTTTTAGTTCCGCTTTTATTTCTTATATTTTATTCTGTTTTGATCAAATTTATTCTTCCATTAATCTTCATAATTGGTCTGGAATCAAGAGTAGAAGTAGGATTTGGTTCAACCCTTTCGGAACCTTTTCACATGAAAAACATTTCTACAATGACTACACCGCCCATGGAAGAGTAGTTATTTTTAGTAATCGATCAACCTATAAACTTATTCACTAATTTATTTTGAATCAATGAGATAATTTAATTCACTTAATATGATCTATTAATTTAGTTTTTAATTTAAATGATACTAATCAGGAAACTGAACAATTGACACAAACACACGTGAGGTTGGAATTGTGTAAATTGTGAGAGTGTGATCTTAATCAGTAATACAAGACCACACAAGATAAATATATAGAGTTCAAATATAATCCCTAAACTAAATTAATCCTCATTTATAGAGTGGATATGTTCTATAATTAACCATATACCATAAGCTAACCAAAGAACATCAATCAAAGTAGGGTGCTGCGATTTCATGTTCCTAAGCTAGCCTAGGGTTTAAGTAATTTCATCTTTATGGTTAAGTTAACTCCCATAGGGTTAGAGGGTTAACCAATTAAAGGATTATAGTTAAGTGGATGTTAATTTAAATGATAATGATAAATAATTGAGTGAATATGTATATTTAGATTGATTACTCCTTTTAAAATATTTTCTAAAAAAACATCTTCTTGTTGTGTCTTTTTAATTGAACTTCATTTCAAAATTAAAAACAAAAAAAAAATCAATCTTTTTCCCAAAAACGTCTTCTAGATTTATAAACAATATAAAACCCCACATCCTTTCAAGTAGTGTCTTTATTCTCTTTTATTTTATTTTTATAATACATTTAATAAGTTGTTTTAATTTATTTACTCCTTTGAGAGACGACCATGGTCAACCACTCTACCTCACCCAAGTACCCAAAAAATCAAACTTCATTTTAGAGTGCCCACAAAAATAAATTTCATAAAACATGCGTAGATACATCTAAATCACACAACTAGAGTATGACGAAATGTATTGTAAAGTAAATAATGTAAAATAAAATCCCACCACATAGAGTCTGAAAGAAAGTCCTACCTAAAAGTAAAGATGTGGACTACTGTCAATATACCATAGGAACACACTTCAATATGTTAGGTCTCACTAAGAACCTCCTGGTCATGTTCCCTTGAGGACTCTGTCAAAAGTTCGATCATCTACACAAGATAGGACACATGTGGGCAAAGCTCATGCAGAGGTGAGAAAAAAATACCTAGAAGGACACCCCTAAACCACAAATCACATTACAAAATATTAACAATCAAATCTATATAGTTATATGTCTAAAACAGATATAATAAAAATATCAAGATATACACAAAAAACACATAGACTAAAGTTAAAGTTACAAACATAATTCATGACTAGGATTCCTGCTCCAGGGGGCCACATAACACTCATCTAGAAGAACACATTCCATGAGTCAGATAGAACTGATGACGTCCATCTGATAGGTAGTTCTCATTGGGTATTTCAATTATTTGTATACAATAAAAGTTTGAATACATATGACACAAAAATGAGGATCACACCTAAGTCTATGGGGTATACCAAAAAATCAATCTAGAATATCCCACTAAATAGAGTACCGGCAGCCATATATTGTTGGTCATGACGATACCAAGAACTCCACCTAGGGAAAGAAGATGATAGAGGATCTCAATCTAAGCCTCAAAAATGTATTCCAGCATCTCTATCCAAGAAGTAGTTATGAAGGGATCACTAGCCTATGTATAGGAAATGATTCCATACTAAACCTATGAGAATGAATATAGGGGACAAACCCTAATAAAACTTATCCAAGATACAAAGAACAATGGAATCATTCCAAATTTGAATGAGTACATGAAGTGTACTGGGAGTACATGGAATGAACCTTTGGCTCCGGTTCCTACCTGGGTAAAACATACCATGCCTATGCCCATGTAAAATTACATAGTGTTCCATTTCCTGTGTACTTCTACCTGTGTAAAAGTAAATGAATTTTATTGTGTACACCTGGAATGACCATGCTTGTGTGGGAGTACACGGGTTACCCATGCCAGTGTACTCTTGGGCATTTCCATTTACACTCTGAGGTACATGTTTATTCATCGGGGAGGGGTGACACACCGTGTGATAGGGTCACACACTGTGTGGAACTTAACTTCCTTTGTAAACACTAGCCGCCACTACAAGGGTCCCACATGCCATGTAATCCCATATTATATGTTGTGTGTTACTGAACTTTCCAATGACCATGTTCTTCCTCATGTGTCTGCTCGAACCACTGTTTCCTTGGATTTCGGTCTCAATATTTCTAAAAAGCATGAATATACCCCATCCAAAACTTTCCATCATCAGTAACTAGATTCTGGCCAATAAATCTTCTCAGAAATCATCCGCATGTTTCATCTTCTATAATAATCAAAAGGAAAAAAATCAGGTTTCTAAAATATATCCAATCCACTACCACCTCTATCTTCACCAATTCCCCTTATCATAATGAGTCCGAATCTACAGTATTTAATAGTTTCACTAAGAAACGGGTGCTCACTTTTTGATTTCTTAGTGTTTGTCGAACCACGAGCCAAAAGAAATCACCCGTGATAAAGAAATAAATGGGGAAGAAAATAACAATCACAAACAAGATTAACAAACCTCATCCAATTTTCATGTTTTCCTTGATTCGTTGCTATTAGAATAATAAATTAAGAGACAAATAGTTAATCAAAAATAAATTCCTCCAATTTCGGGTTGAATATACCCCTTACCCGTAATGTGCATAATCTGTGAATCAATTCTTTAGTTGATTTCTTCATGTTCATCGTAGGAATCGTAAAATAATAATAAGTAAAATTTTACAGACATAATATATTGATTCAAATCAATTGTTGATGAAGAATGAAGTTGTGTCATTGTTGTTGGTGAGATACTCTGATTTTATTGCACACCGATAGTCGAACTACGATCAGATTGTAATTATCTCACGAAATATCATCCAATGGTTCTAGAAAGGCTATAATGTTATATTGATAACCCTGGGAATCTGTCATAACTATATATAGAATAGGTTAGTTCTCTACATCAATGAATTATTTATTTAATTATTTTATTCATTTTATGCCCATGATGTAGTTTTTGTAAACACCCTGCCCCAATGAACGTTATGTCATGCCTAGGGTAATATTTACACTTTGAACTAAATGGTGCCTTTTTATTTTGGATTTGGGACCCCATTATAAAGTTATTACAATTTTTTATGAAAACAGTGTTCATTTTCTATTTAATATATTTCAAACATTTATTTCAGGAACACTGGGCCTCTAAACCGTACACCCTCTTAGTGCCCGGTCTCAAAAATAATACATACAATGTTTAAAAAATAATACATAGAAAAAATTAGTCACTAAATTATCCCCAGATTATGGATTTTTGTCATAAAAAGATAAAATGGGTGTCAAAAAAAAATAGATGTGGGTACTGAGCACACATATGAGACTCCCTATCTCATGTTCTATCCTAAAGATTCCTATGCTTCCACTAAACACACACCGATGGAATCACACGCCCATGAACTATCTTATTCTACCAATCCTTGATCTCTACTTGGTACTCAAAAAAGGTATCTCCATCCTTGATATCCAGATCACCCTAGTCAATAACATGTGATGAGTCATGTATGTACATCCTCAACTACTACACATGGAATACGTCATATACCCAGTATAATAGTAATAGTAGAGCAAAGTGATATGCCACATCACAAAATCTCTGTAGTATCTATTTGGGGATAATAAATCCTAGAGATAGCTTTCATTCCGAGCCAAATCTCTCTAATCTATGTTGTGGAGAAACACATAGGAACACATGGTCTTTATCTTCAAACTCCACAATCCTTTGTCATCATTTTTTGTAGGACTTTTGAGGGCTCTGTGTATTCCTCATATTCTTCTGGAAGATATGAACCTTCTTAGTAGTGGCTCACACCAACTTTAGCCCCATAAGTGCTGATTCTTTTAGGCCATCCCACCAAAGTGGTTACCTTCAAGGTCACCCATATAAGGACTCGAATGGTGTAATACCAAGCTTTGGATGGTATATTTGGTTGTATATAAAATCTAAAAATGGTAGGTGATCCTACCAACTATGTAAAAATTCGAACATGAATGCTCACAATATACCCTCTATAACATGAATGGTCCACTCTGTCTGGCCATCATTCTTGGGATGAAAATCCATGCTTTAACGTAGATGAGTCACAAAAGACTCCTAAAATACTTTCCACAACCAAGATGTGAAGTGAAAATTAGGGTCATGAATGATTATTGAGGTAAATCCATGGACTCAGACTATATTCTGCACATAGATTCATCCCAAGCTCTCTATTAAAATTTTCCATCAGATAGGTAAGAAGTGGGTCAACTTAGTGAGTCTATATTTGATCACCCAGGTGGACTCATTTCCCCTAGAACTATATGTTAATCCCTTACCAATGTTTATGGATATACAATTCCACTCCCACTCTAGCACCATGTGGGGTTGAGCTAAACCTGCCTGAACTTGGTGTTCAACCTTCAGTTGTTGAAAATTAAGGAATTGAGATATATAATCTAAAACTCCATTATTCATTCATGGACACCAAAACAGATATCGAAGGCTCTAGTTCAGATTTTCCACACCTATATATACCCCAAAAGAAGATATATGAAATTATCTCAGAAACTCCTCTGACAATTTCATTGGTAAAATTATGCATCCTATGAAAATAAATACATGATCAGCACCTTCAAAAAATCGATAAAAAAGCATATACAGTGGATATATATGTACTTAGGGTATCTTATTCAACATCCACCAGCTGTTCATACCTGAATCTCTATAAAATAAGAGGGGAAAACCCATAAATTGGATGTAAACTACTCCATCTCCATAAAAAAAGTGCAACTGCGATGAGGTCAACTACTTCAAAACCTCACTCAAAATTTTGAACAAGATCTCCTGCTAAGAAAATCCATTACCACATTCCCTTTTCCTAGAGTATAGACAATCTCCATGAAATATTTCTATAGGAACTATATCCATAACCGATGTCTGAAGTTATGATCCTTCTGAAATAAGGTATACTTGAGACTCTTATGATCATAATAGATGTTAAACCAATCACCAATCAGGTAGTGTCACCAAATATTTAGTGAAAAGTTTACCGCTGCTAACTCAATATCATAGGTTGGGTATTTATAATAATGTGGTATCAACTGATATGATTCATAGGTAATCACTATATTCCTTTGCATTAGAAAAAAAAACCAAGCCCAGTTCTGGATGCATCGCCAACTACTTTGTACTTGACACCCTACTTTGGTAATCTCTAGATGGGATTTCTCATCAGTATCTTCCTCAACTCCTAAAAATCTTATTGGAACCTCTATTTACATTTGAAAGGATTCCTATTTCAGGTAAAATATTTCATGGGTGTTGATATCCTAGAGAAACCAGGTGTGAATATCTAGTAATATCCAACCAACGCAAGGAAGTTTTTCCCCTTTTTCACACTATTGGGTGGCTCTCAAGGTAACATAGCCTCAAATTTTATAGGTTCCACTACCACACCATCTGCTAAGATAATGTGTCCTAGAAAGTGGACCTCCTAATACGAAACTGGCACTTCCGAGTGATACCCATAATGTTGGTTCTCCCAAAGTATGTCTAGAACCGTCCTCACGTGTCTCATGTTATCTTTATCAGAATCCAAGTACAGTAGAATATCGTCAATGAAGACTGCCCTGAACTATTCTAATAAGGGATGAGATATATGGTTAATGAGTTTCATGAAAACTTATAAGGAATTATTTATGAAAAAGGGAATCACTAATTATTCGTATTGACAATAATGATATCTAAATTCCAACTTTGGTATATCCACACCCTGTGCTCACAACTGGTGATAGCCTGATCTGAGGTCAGCTTTCGAGAACCATCATTCCCCTCTCAATTGATCAAAGATTTCATCGATCCTTATCAGAGGATACTTGTTAGTTTTAGTCACCTGGTTTAGGGGATATTATTCCAAACATAACCTCAATATGCCATCCTATTTCTTGGAAAACAAAACTTGGGATGCTTAGGGTGAAACACGCAGTCTAGAATACCCCTTCCCCTACAAATCCTCCAACTACACCCTCAGCTCGTCAATCTCTTCATGAGAAATAATATATTCTATAATAGATATAGATACCATCCTAGGGTGTATATCAGTGCATAAGTCTTTATATGACTGGGGAGGTAATCCTGGAATATCCTTAGGAAAGAAATACTCATACTTCACCACAACAAAATGAAACTAGAAACTCATAAAATCTATTTTACCAAAGGTCATTCTTCCCAAATGATGAGTAACTAGCTACATCCTCTTATCCATGATTCAATCATGAGATTTCTAGGTTTTATATTCATCAATAAAGGAAAACTTAGTCCCATCACCGTGGACACATCACATATTTTTCCTAAAAAAGTCAATATTGGAATGAACTATAGATAACTAGTCCATATCTAATATTTCCTCGTAAGGATTCATTGCTATTACAATGAGATACTAATAGCTAATATCACCTCCAAGAGTCAGGTCACACTGTCTCCATAAGTTTTTGGTCACCGAGTCATCTCCAGTTGGAGTCTCCAGGAGAAAGTGTCGAGCCAAGGGCTTAACCCGAATCTATAAGTCTCAAACTAAATATATATAAATAAATGATTTACTGAAACCTGTGTCTATAAATACTTCATATAAGATATGAGACACATATCATACATTGTATTATACCCTGAGAACATGTGTCATAAGCCTCAATAGTTAGTAGCTACCCCACCCCTGTCCTCCTGCTCCCTAAGCCTAGTGTGGAACCCTTGGGATGGTGGTGGATATAGGTCAAAGTACCTACCACATCCAGTTTCCATATCAGATCATCTATAACAACTACCAAACTGTGGAATTTTGTTCACCTACTACTGCCTCTTCCTTAGTTGTCAATCCACTATCTTCCTATCATTAATACGCTAGGTCAAAAAATGTCAGGCCAGATGCCCCCTGCTATCACAGGAGTAACACTACCTCTCCATAGACTAAATAGACCCATCATGTGATCTCTAAACTATAAAACCCCTATCCTTATACATCTTCCTAAAATGACTCACACGTCTATGTTCCTGAGTGTAACGTCAGATCCCTACCACTGAAGTATCTTATCCAATGTTCCCACTATTGGCAACCACTGTCTACATCTACTCAGTGAGGAAAATATCAATCAAGAAATCTCTCTCTGTCACCCAAACATAGGTAAGAATTAATAGAGGTATAAAAATATATTATATGTCGCAATAAATCCCTCACTTTAAGTTATGATCCAATAAATAACTAATCCTGAACCAAATCAATCAAGTACCATTAGAGTTTGGTAAATCTAGATGAATACTCAGGTATAGTCAAGCTTCCATGATGATGTTTTAGAATCTCCTATATATGTATATCACTCAGCATAGATGGAGAGAACTCCACTCAGAAAATCTTCTCAAACTCTGACTATGCTAGAGTCACCTCATCATGAGATGTGGTCACTAAGCCCCACCATCACCCTACTATGCCACTAAGATAGCTCACTACCAGAACCACCATCTTATTTTCCGGTGTCCTGGTAGATGAAAAACTCATATCACCACCTGAAGCTAGTCCTTAGATGCCTAATGGTTGGGCTTTTATAAGAACCTTTGTGGTCATTATAATTGAAACTCATGAAGTGCGCTCATCCTACACACCTCATTTATAGGTACTACGAGTATCATCTACTACTCTACATGTGGTGGTATAGCTAGTGCACCACCTAGAGTTAAAATCACTGGTAATGGTCCCCACATCCAAGCTTCATCCTTAAGGGGATCATCGTCATGATCCTGAGGCTGAATCCTATCTAGAATACATTAGAGAGGCATCTCCATATGGAGAAGATATACCATGGTCAATCAATATATCAGGAGAGCTAATTCAAGAAGGACATGGAAACCAAAACCCATTACTATATGATGTATGTAGAACTGTTTTCCCTACAACTAGTTTTATCATGTACCAAGTTGAAAAGTATGTGATCAGAGTCTGGTTGTATAGATACATCAGTCACCAGACCAACACTGGAGTCCCTGGCCTAAAAGCTAAACTCAAAACACTTAACAATATTGCCCCAAAAAAAAACTCACACTAAATTACTAAGGTAGAACTGACTACTCTTATACCACCCTACCACAAATCATCCCAATGGGTATCATACCTTGACTCCCCAACCCTACATCCAATAGGGCATGGGATGGTGACTAGAATTGAATAAGAATAACAATAATATAGGAGGCCTAATCCTAGGAACTGACAGACACACACACACATATCCAAGACTATACAATGATAAAATGTAAAAAACTGATAAAACATGCATGTATATATCTAAATCCAACAATTAGAGTATGGAAATAAAAATTGGAAAGTAAATAGGTCAAAATACATTCCCACCAAAACGATTCTGAAAACAAGTCCAACCTGAAAGTAAATATGGGGTCTACTATTAAGATACCACTGGAGAGCACCACGGTTGTCCAATCTCACTAAGAACCACCTAGTCTTGGTCCCTCTAGGACTATGTGAAAAGGTCACTTGTCTGTAAATGACAACACATGTATGGGAAAAACCTATGTAGGGTTGAGTATTACAATAGCCAGAAGGACACCTTGAAACCACAAAGCATATAACAAAATAATAATATTTAGCTCTACACAAGTATATGTCTACAACACATATAAAAAGAATATACAGATATACCCAAAAAAGTCACATAGTACCAAGGTAACTTCACAACTGTGATTCTATCCTAGGATTCCTACTTGAGGCTTTCACATAGCACTCATCTAGGGGAACACACTCCATGTGTCATATAGAACTAATGATGTATGTCTAAGAGGTTGTTCATGTCGGGTCCCACTAATAGAAGTATATGATGAAATTATGAAGAGATATGATATATAAATGAGGATCACACTCAATGACACGGAGTATACTAACAAATAAATATAGAATAACCCACCAAGTAGAGGATCAATCTCGGCATAGTGTTGGTCATGACGATACCAAGAACTCCACATAGGGAAAGAAGATGATATAAGATCTCGCTTAGGGCCTCAGGAATGATTCCAATAACTCTATCCATGATATATCACTGAAGGAATCATCAGCCTATGTGTAGGATGTGATTCTATACTAACCCTCAGGGATTGGATATAGGGAACACACCCAAATGATACTTGTCTATGATACAGAGGAGAAAGGATACAATACAACTTTCAAGGAGTATAAGTCATGTAATATGAGTACACGACATATCCCTTCAGAAATGGGTCCTTCCCATGTTAAACAACACTAGCCCATGTCCATGTAAAAGTACATGCCATTCCAATTCCCATGTACTTCTACCCATCTTTAAGTACACAACTTTTCTCATGTACACCTATCCTAGATGTATCTATTTGGGAGTACACAGTGTGAGTGTACCCGTGTACTCCTAGAAATGTTTTTGTACCCTCTAAGGTATATTTTTAGTCATCAAGATGGGTTTACATGCCATGGTATAGGTTCACACACCGTCTGATACCTAACTTCCTTCAGAAACCCTAGATATCCCTGCAAGGGTCCCACATGGAATGTAATCCTGGATTACATGCCATCTATTATAGAATTTTCTAGATATCATGTTCTTACTACCACATATTCTCACTGTTGAGTCAATAAGGTTTTTCATTATGACTTTTCCATTCCTTCTTGTTTTGAAAATCACAAACACCTTATCTTTAGGAAAATTGCTTTTATGAGAAAAATTGCTTTTATAAGAAAAATTGCTTTTATAAGGAAAATCACTTTTATAAGAAAAATTATCCTTATTATATTTTCATCCAGATATTTCTTAAGTATGAGATTCAGATTCATTACTATTTTCTCGTAATTTCTTGAAACTTTGATATGAAATATTCTATTTTCGGATCCAAATTCTGGATAAGAACTATGATTAAGTTTCACTCCGAAATCCAGAATGAGAATTATGATAAAGTTTTATTCCGAATTCCGAATACAGTTTTACTCCAGATTCAGGATACGAATCCTTATGAAATTTGACAACAAATTCTCATTACGAATTTTGATGAGGAATTCTCATTACAAATTCTGACGATGAATTCTCATTCCGAATTCTGATAACGAAGTCTCATTCCGAATTCTCATTTCAAATTCAACTATTAAACAGAATCTGATCATCTTTGTTTTTATACACTCTGAATTTATTCAGACTCTGAAAATTATCTTTGGTTAGACTCCGAACTTTCATTTTTCTTATGCCTTTATATTTTGTCTACTCTTTATTATTTTCCTTACACTCCGAACCTTCACTCCAAACTTTTCATTCCACACTTTTGAATTAGTTTTTTAAACGGTGTCGTACATTCTGTTGGACTTGTTTTGTTATAAAACGATGTCGTCTATTTTGTTATAAAACTAACCGTTGGATAAGTGACACGTGTACAGTTCCCTCCGATTTTTAAGGAAAATATGACCGTTGGGAAGGAGGCCGACCTTACCTATAAATAGGAGCTCATTTGAAAGAGCTTAGTGCTGATGTGCTGAAAGGATGATTGATCTTCGACTCACGTGATTACATGCTTGAAGTGATTTCTAGAGAGAGAGGATCTTATTAACACTCAAAGCTTCATGCAACTCCGAATGTTGGTGATTACATTCGAGGGATTCCGGGGATAGGAAGAAAGTGGTTGCCGACTACCTTGAAGTTGAGGGATTCCTTGCTGAGGAAGACAGAGGTTTCCAACTACCTTGAAGTTGAGGGCTTGCAGGGATAGCAAGACAGAGACTCCGATCTTCGTATCGAGGGCTTACCCTAGTGTGGGTAAGACGGACTTTCTTGAAAGTATAAATCAAGTGACCTTTATCCAAGGTTGTTGGATACCCTTCTCTTTGGGTTAAAAGACTTGTATCTTGTTACTTGTAGTTCTACTACTTGTTTATTTTATGCTTCATTTTGTATTATAGGGAAAGTATAACTTTCTTATACTTCCTTATTTGTACTCTGTTTCATTTAGATTCTATACGCTTTAAGGTAGAATCTCATATTGTAATCTTTTATTAAGTTTCAATTTCCGGAACCATATTTTTGGAACCTACTTTCGGAATCTCTTTCCATGTTTTTATTTGGTGTTAGAGGTGTTGTGAATTTTCTTAGTTTAACTTTGTTAAACTTAGCCCTTTCCTTTACTTAAGGAAAACACAGTTATTCATAACTAACTTTAAAGGTTCCAAAGGAATTTTTAAAGTACAAAATTAACCCCCCCTCTTGTATATTGAGCATCTACATCATTATTTTGATCCTACAATTGGTATCAGAGAAGGTCTCTGAAATACTTACACTCACGAATAAGTTTTCCTTGCTCATTTTCTCATTCCGAATTTTCCTATTCCAAACTTTCCCATTCCGAACATTGTTATTACGAACTTTTTCTACTAACAAGTTTGTGTGCAAAGGTATTTCTTAAGTATGGCAGGTATTAATGTTGGTTTAATTGATAATCTAAATCCTACAAGACCACCGATATTTGATGGCAATGACTATGAATACTAGAGAGATCAAATGAATACTTTTGTTATCAATACTGGAGTGGACAACTTTGTTATGCTAACTGGTGATTATAAAATTCCTGACAAGGAAGTTAGAACTTTTACTAACCAGGAAAAGCAAGAGTATCAACTCAATTATAAGGTACGCAATACTTTACTTTGTTCAATGAATAGAAATATATATAGCAAAATTTATTCTTGTGAAGCAGCTAATTGTATCTGGAAGAAGTTAGAGGTTATACACTTTGGAACTTCTAAAGTGATTGAGACTAGGAGAGCTATGCTCAGAGTAGAATATCATGGCTTCAACTTTCCTTATGGTGAATCAATCTGTAAAGTTCAACAGAGATTTATGACCATTGTTAACAGTTTACAGTCTATGGGAGAAAAAGGTTTAGATGATGAAGCTCTTGTGGATAAGATAATTGATATTATGCCCAATGAGTGGGAATCCAAAAGAACTGCTATAGATGAGAACAGGAAGGTTACTCAAATTTCTCTTGATGAGCTATTTAGAACTCTTCTCCAACATGAGACCAGAATGAAGAGAGATGCTGACGACATCAAGAAGAAGAATGGAAATGGTACTATTGCTTTTACAAAAACTCCAAATCAGATGAAATCCAAGACTCCTGAGAGAGTAACCAGATCCAAGTCTAGGAAAGTTATTTTCCAATCCGAATCTAGTGATAGTGAAGTCTCTGAAAATGAATTAGAAAATCTTGCTCGAAGGATGAACAAGATAGCTGGTCAAAGAAATTTCCAATCCAAGTATAAGAAAAAGGAAAGGAAAGATAAGAAATATGGAGAAGTTACTTGTTATGAATGAAAGAGAGCAGAACACATTAGACCAGATATCCCTTTGCTTAAAAAGAAAGAATGAAAAGAAAGGCATTCAGACAGGAACAAAAAGAAGTATTATAAAGCCAAAGCTAAGAATGTTCTGAAAGCTAATGATACCTGGAGTGCCAGTGGTGGTGAATCTTCAGATGAATCTTCTGATTATGAATCTTCAGGACAGAAGAATCTTGGTCTTATAGCCAGATTACCTATTGATAATCATTGTTTTATGGATAAGGTATGAAATGATGAATCTTTGACCAATGTTTCTTTAAATTCTAATGATAGTAAGTATTATAACTCTTCTGATGAAGAATCCTCTTCTGAGGAAGAAAATACTTTACCTACCTATGATGAAGTCTCTAGGTTTTCTGAACTTCTTGAAATTGAGAATTCCAAACTCAATAAAAAACTTGATAAGGAAAACTCTAGGAATTTTAATCTTACAAAAGAGATATCAGATCTTTCTAAAGATCTTGATAAGAAAAATGCTGATTTTGAAAGTATTTCAAAAAATCTCGAGGAAGTAAGTTCTGAGAAGAACAAACTTTCTAAAGAATTAGAAAAAGTAATTTCTAAGAAAAATGTTTTCGAGCCTAGCTCTAGTTCTAAAACTAATTATTTTGAGGATAAAAACTAGGTTATAAAACTCAAGTCCGAAATTTTTTCCTTAAATAAGTGTTTATCAAACTTTACCCATGGTAAGGAAAATTTTGATAGAATGTATTCCCAAATACGACCTTTAAAAAATAAATCCGGATTTGGTTATACCCATGCAAAACCAATTTTCAGTAACAATTATTTCGACCCTCAAAGTGCCCCATTTTGTACCAAGTGTCAATGTGGTGGTCACTGGGAAAAGAATTGTTCCTTAAAAAAAACCCAATCTTTAGGGTTTCACAAAGCTTACTTTTCTAAAAAGATGTGGGTACCTAAAATTTTATTATCTGGAAATCTTGGATCCAAGAAAGTTTGGATTCCAAAAGTCTAATTCTCTTCTTGATTTTAGGAAAATAAAGAGAGTACCAGCAACTATACATGGGTACATGGATAGTGGATGTTCCCGGCACATGACTGGTAACAAAAGCTATTTTAAAAAGATTATCAAAACGAAAAGAGGAAAGGTAACTTTCGGAGATAATGCTAAGGGTGAGATTGTTGGTATTGGTAATATTGTTCTTCTTGGTAAAACCTTGATTTCAAATGTTCTTTTTGTTAAGGGTCTTAAGCACAACCTCATTAGCATAAGTCAGTTATGTGATGAAGGTTACCTTGTGAATTTTAGGAATGATAAGTGCTTAGTTCACAATTCCAAGAAAGAATTTATTCTCTCAGGCAATAGGCAAGAGAATGTTTAAACGTTGAACCTAGAAGACCTCAGGAGTCAAGATTTACCTTGCCTAAGTGCAATGGAGGATCATTCCTGGTTATGGCATATGAAGACTAGGTCACTGTAACCTTAGAAACTTATGTAAACTCTCTAATAGGAAACTAGTTAAGGATCTACCGGAGCTTAGATTTGATTCTTCAAAAGTTTGTGATCATTGTCAATATGGAAACCAACATAAATCTAGTTTTAAATCAGTCGGTGAAGTCTCAACAACGGATGCATTACAGTTAGTGAACATGGATCTTTTTGGTCCAACACAAACTGGAAATATTGGAGGCAAGTACTATGTGTTTGTTCTAGTTGATGATTACAACAGATTTGCTTAGGTCTATTTTCTAACAAAGAAGTCTGAAGTTTTTTCATATTTCAAAAGTTTTATAGATCAAGTTAAAAATGAGAAAAACCTTCCATTGAATACTATTCATAGTGATCATGGAGGAGAATTTAAAAATTCTGATTTTGAATCTTTTTGTAGTAGAAAAGGTATTACTCACAATTTTTCAGCACCTAGAACTCCTCAACAGAATGGTGTAGTTGAAATAAGAAATAGAATTCTTCAAGAAATAACTAGAACCATGTTGAGTGAATATTATATTGCTAGACATTTTTGGGCTGAAGCTGTAAGTACTGCTTGTTATACTATAAATCGAGTTTTGATTAGACCTTTTCTTAATAAAACTCCTTATGAGTTATGGAATGGTAAAAAACTAAGACTATCCTACTTCATGTTTTTTGGTTGCAAAGTATTTATCCTAAATTGTAAAGAAAAACTACATAAATTCGCACCAAAATCTGATGAAGGAATTTTCTTAGGTTATTCCACAACTTCTAGGGCTTATAGAGTTTTTAATAAAAATACTTGTACTGTTGAAGAAACAGTACATGTAAAATTTGATGAGTCAGATCCTTTTTTTAAACCATCCCAACCTACATCCTCGGATGTGTTTTCAAAAACTGATTGTCAACCTTTGATAGAAGAACCTTCTGATAAGGAAATTGTTCATGAAGATAATCCTGAAACATTTACCCTAGAAGACTTTCTACCCTATGTTGATGAACAGGTTTTACAAAATCCAAATCAGGTGTTTCTTAAGAATCATCCTAGTGATAGTATCATTGGTGATGTAAATCAACCTGTAAGGACTAGAAGTTCCTTAAGAAATGAAGTAGAACATCTAGAATTTCTTTCCCAATTAGAACATAAAAGCACTGATTAAGCTTTAGGTGATGATGATTGGATCAAAGCCATGCAAGTTGAACTAAATGAATTCGAAAGGAATAAAGTCTGGACCTTGGTTGAAAGACCTAAGGAAACTTCTGTTATTGGAGTAAAATAGGGTTTTCAGAAATAAATGTGATGAAAATGGAGTCATAGTAAGAAATAAAGCTAGACTTGTTGCTAAAGGCTATAATCATCAAGAGGGAATAGACTCTGAAGAAACCTATGCTCCAATAGCGAGACTTGAATCTATCCGTATTCTACTTGCCTTTGCAGAATTCTTTAATTTTAAACTTTTTCAAATGGATGTGAAATGTTCTTTTCTTAACGGTTATGTTCAAGAAGAAGTTTTTGTTGAACAACCTCCTGGCTTTGAAGATACAAAACATCCTGATTATGTTTTTAGACTTACCAAAGCTTTGTATGGTCTTAAAAAATCCCCACGAGCATGGTATAATAGACTCACTGGATTTTTGCTTCAAAATAACTATGTTAAGGGAAATGCAGATCTAACCCTTTTTATAAAGAAAGATAAGAAAAATGTTTTGATTGTTCAAATTTATGTTGATGATATCATATTTGGTTCAACTCAGCAATATTTGACCGACTCTTTTGCAAGTCTAATGAAATATGAGTTTGAAATGAGTATGATGGGTGAGTTAACATTTTTCCTTGGTTTTCAAATTTCTCAAAAACCAGAAGGAACCTACATATCTCAACATAAGTATATTAAATATATTCTTAAAAAGTATGGTTATGACAACACTAAGAGTATAAGTACTCCCATTGGTACCTCAAACTCTTTAGATCTTGATGAAGCTGGGAAACCAGTAGATCAAACATCTTTTAGAGGTATGATAGGAAGTTTACTTTACTTGACAGCTAGTCGACCATACTTAATGTTCTCAGTATGCTTATGTGCAAGATATCAATCCAATCCTAAGGAATCTCACTTGAAGGCAGTAAAAAGAATTTTTCTCTACCTTAAGGGAACCATGGATCTAGGATTATTTTATACTGCTGGAAATGATTTTGTTCTAAAAAGATTTTCTGATGCTGACTTTGGTGGATGTCGAATGGATAGAAAAAGTATATCCGGAACTTGTCATTTCTTAACAGATTCATTAGTTTCTTGGTCCTGCAAGAAGCAACATTCTGTATCACTCTCCACTGCTGAAGCCGAATATGTAGAAGCTGGAAGTTGTTCTGCTCAAGTGTTGTGGATGCAACACACACTCACAGACTATGGCTTGAGTTTTACTAAAACTCAAATTTTGTTTGATAACACAAGTGCCATTACTCTTAGTAAGAACCCTGCACATCACTATCGTGCAAAGCACATAGATATTAGGCATCACTTTCTTAGGGATCACACACTTAAAGGAGATATTATTCTTCAGTTTATCGGAACACAAGATCAACTTAATGATATTTTCACAAAATCTTTGCCTTCTGATAGATTTGAATACATTAAACAGAAGTTAGGAATGATAACCATAAGGTAATATTCCTTAATTAACTTTCTGTTGAAATATTCTTCTTACAGTAATAAACTTCTTTGTATAGGGGGAGTACATTTTATTGTTAGATTAACAAAGTTTTTCAAAAATTGATTTCAAACTTTTCGGAACTAAAATTCCGAAATGGACTTTCCGGAACTAAAACATTCCAGAATGGATATTTTCGTATAGAAAAGTTCTGGAATGGAAATTTTCGTATTAAAAACTTCCGAAATGGAAAATTTCATACTGGTATTTTTATAATGGTATTTTCGTACCGAATCTTAAATAATAAGTTTTTCGTTTCAAAATTTTGTAATGAAATTTTCGTACTGAGTTTTTCTTACTGAGTTTGTTTTTCGTAGTGATTTTTCTGAATTTGGTCTTTTCATAATAAAGATATTTTCTTAGTTTTCATAAGAAAGTTACCAATTACGAATAATCTTCCTAAGCCAATTCGAAAGGTATGATTTCCTTACTCAAGTTTTCATAGTCATACTTTACTTCTTGGCATTTTCTTACATTTTGTTTTCAGCTTAAAGTTTTCTTAATTCATTGTTTTAATAAAAACCTCAAAAGATCGGATTTAAGTTTTTTTAGAATTTGTTTTCGACCGTCAGATCTGATCTCAGCTTATCACAACCATTCGATCAACCGTGGAAGTTGAACCATTTTTTCATTGCCTATATAAAGGGGGTCCCCAAATGGTTGTCCCATATCGGTTTTCAAGCTCCAGTGTAGTGAAGCTCAGCCTCTCTGTTTTAAGACCGTTCCGAACCTCAACTTTTTTCGTTCCGAACTTCTCAGAGGTCTTCAGATCCGACTGTCTGTGGAAGTAGCTTCTCAAGACATGTTTTCCTCTAAGCCGATTTCGAAGTGGTTAGTATATAGAGAGAGGCCAGTTCATCCGGATTTCTTCAACAATTACGACTCTCTTATTTCTAAGAATATCAAGATTAATGGTTGGGAAGTTGTTGCGGTGTCAAAACCTGGGAATCAAGATGAAGTGTATTCAGATTTGCTTATAGAGTTCTATGAAACAGTTTCTTTTCTTAGAGAAGATGGAAGGGAAAAGTTGTGTTTTAAGTCTTATGGTAAGACTTATAAGTTTTCATATGCCAAGGCATCTATCTTGGTAGGGTTGAATAATGAAGGTGAAGCTAAATTCATATCTCATGTGTTGCCGGATTCAAAAGGTAGCTTCGACAAGGAAAAATCTTTAGAAACTCTCGGACTGGCTGATGACAAGGCTCCGAAGATTGCTTCTCTATCTACAAATTTCCGGATTCTAGAGTTATGGGTACAGGGTCTTATCTTACCGAAGAAGGGTGACAAAGATATCTTAAAAAAGAGTGAGATCTACATCCTAGATTTTCTGATAAATCTGAGGAAGTTTAATTTGATGAAGCACATTTTTATTACTCTTGAGAATATGAAGAAAGGAAATCTGAGAGCTCAGATTATAATGTATCCAACAATCCTCTCGTAGTTGATAGTTCAGTGCCTTGAGTCTTTCAAGGAGGCTTGCAAGTCTAAGCCAAGAGTTTGCAAGATTATGCTGGTGAGTGATGGTACACTCAAAAGGATGGATGTAGCTTTTGACAAGAAGACTGGTCAGTTTCTTGATTTACCTGCTCAAGAAGAAGCAGTTCTGAAAGTTGCTGATCCGGAATCCTCTAAGCTAGTAAAGAAGAGAAAGATGAAAGAAGTGGAACTAGAAGGAGAGAATCTCATGTCTACGGAGGTTCATTCCGCACCTCCAAAACCCAAGAAGAAGAAAGCTTACCCAGATGAGGTAGTTGCTAAATGGAGAGAGATGAAAGAGAAGACAGTGCAAGGGGGGCCTCAGTTTGTCTTGGACCCTGCGGAGGATAAGGCCTTGAAGGAGAGAACTGCTGATGAGCTCGAAAAACAAGTAAAATAAAAGAAGCTCAAGAAGAAGATGTCTGAGGCTGAGGTAGCTCAGGCTTTGTTGAAGTTTAATGAGATGGTTTCTACGAAAATTCCTGTTCCGAGATCCTTTTCATTGGAATCTCTACCTGAGACTCCAGGAAGAGACTTTGTTGCTCCGGAAGAGGCCGTAGCTAAGCCTGTTGAGCAAGGTGAGTACATTGATCATGTGGAACAAGAAGAAGATGTTTCTAAAGGAAGTGGTGGAACCGGAGATGTGTTGAAACAAGTAGATGATTATAAGGGGACATCTTCGGAACACTTATCACTCCGAACTTCAGAAGCTGAATCTTTGAAGCTAGTAACTCCAGCGATGGATGAGGAGAAAGGAGAAGAAGAAGTAGCTTATCACGCAGAGGAAGAACAACTTCTTCAAGATATTGCTCAAATGGAGAATATAGAGGTTGGTGCTAAAGAAGTTGCTGATGAGGAAGAGAAAGTTGTCCAAGTTTCTGATAGTGAGAAGAGAACTCCGGAACAGGACTCCATTCTAAAAGGAGACAAGGGAAAGCAAATTCTTGCTGATACTCCGAGTTCAGTAGTGGTAAAGAGAAAAGAAGTTGGTAGTTCTTCAAAGAGAAAGCTTGATCAAGTTGAAGAAGAAAATTCTTCAAGAAGAGTCTCGGATTCGGAGTCATCTTCATTGGGGCATGATTCTGTTGTTCAGTCTTTAAAGAAGTTGGTGGGTACTATTCCAACTTTCTCAAGTATTGATTCAAGATGCCAGATGCTCCAACATGCTTTAAATCCGAAAACAGACTCCGTATCTATGGTTATGGACAAGTGCGTTGAGATTGAGGCTCAGTTCAAAACTTTTTTTGTTGGCTACGAAGCTCATAGAAAATCTTGCAAGAGGATGAAAAACTGGTCGAGGAAGACTGTAGAAGAGATGAGGCTATTTGATGAATTTCAAGACAATGTTAAAGATTCTTTTGAGACTGAGGACAGAAAGATAAATGAGCTGACTTCTTCCTTTGAAGAGAAGCTGACAGATGAAAAGAATTTCTGGATTCAAGAAGTCTGAGATCTGAATGGGAAGTTGAATTCCGTTTCTCAAAACTGGAAGTTTGAAAGGGATCATCGGATTGAGTTTCAATAGAAATTGAAGGCTCATGAAGAAAAGATCAAAGCTCAGGAAGAAAAACTTCAAGCCCAGGAAGAAAATATTGAAGCTAAAAGTGCAAGAATAATGGTCTTAGAGAAGCAAGCCGAAGAAGACCACAAAGACTTGAAGAAAATAAAAACTATTCTTAAGGGTCTCATGGCGAAGGAAAAAGATCCAAAATAGACAGATCTGATCTTTTGTTATACCTTAACTATTTTATTGTTGAAATTTTCAAATATAATGAAAAATTTGTGCTTGCTCGTTTCTTTTTGTTGTTACTCTTAATCTTTCAGGTACTTTGTTATATTTTCCATTCCCTTGTATTCTTTTTGAAAATCACAAAGGGGGATAAGGAAAAGAACTCTAATGAAAGGGAAAAAGAATCCTAACAATGGGTGAGAAAGAAAACAAACTCTAATAAGAGCTTATCTAAGGGGGAGTTTCTCATTAAAGAAGACATTCTTATTCGTAATGAAATATCACTCCAGAAATCTAGAATACGATCCTTAGAGTTTCATAGCCTAAGGGGGAGTTAGTCGTATTCATCAATATTCTTAAAGAAAGGGAGATAAGCCTAGCCTTAATGTTTTTCTTTCTTCTTAGAATTTATTTTTCATAAGGATGTTTGTGCTTGCCAAAAGGGGGAGATTGTTGAGTCAATAAGGTTTTCCTTATGACTTTTCCATTCCTTCTTGTTTTGAAAATCACAAACACCTTATCATTAGGAAAATTGCTTTTATGAGAAAAATTGCTTTTATAAGAAAAATTGATTTTATAAGGAAAATCTCTTTTATAAGAAAAATTATCCTTATTATATTTTCATCCATATTTTTCTTAAGTATGAGATTCAGTTTCATTTCTATTTTCTCGAAATTGCTTGAAACATTGATATGAATTATTCTGTTTTAGGATCCGAATTCTGGATAAGAACTGTGATTAAGTTTCACTCCGAAATCCAGAATGAGAATTGTGATAAAGTTTCATTCTGAATTCCGGATACAGTTTTACTCCAGATTCAGGATACGAATCCTTATGATATTTGACAACGAATTCTCATTACGAATTCTGATGAGGAATTCTCATTACGAATTCTGATGACGAATTCTCATTCCGAATTCTGATGACAAATTCTCATTCCAAATTCTCATTCTGAATTCAACTGTTAAACAGAATCTGATCATCTTTGTTTTTATACACTCTGAATTTATTCAGACTCCGAAAATTATCTTTGGTTAGACTCCAAACATTCATTTTTCTTATGCCTTTATATTTTGTCTACTCTTTATTATTTTCCTTACACTCCGAACCTTCACTCCGAAATTTTCATTCCGAACTTTTGAGTTAGTTTTTTAAACGGTGTCGTACATTCTGTTACACTTGTTTTGTTATAAAACAATGTCGTCTATTCTGTTATAAAACTAACCATTGGCTAAGTGACAAATGTACAGGTCCCTCCGATTTTTAAGGAAAATATGACCGTTGGGAAGGTGTCCGACCTTACCTATAAATAGGAGATCATTTGAAAGATCTCAGTGCAGATGTGCTGAAAGGCTGACTGATCTTCGACTCCTGTGATTACATGCTTGAAGTGATTTCTAGAGAGAGAGAGGCTCTTATTAACTCTCGAAGCTTTGTGCGACTCCGAATGTTGGTGATTACATTCGAGGGCTTCCGGGGATAGGAATACAGAGGTTGCCGACTACCTTGAAGTTGAGGGCTTCCTTGCTGAGGAAGACAGAGGTTGCCAACTACCTTGAAGTTGAGGTCTTTCCGGGACAGCAAGACAGAGACTCCGATCTTCGTATCAAGGGCTTACGCTGGTGTAGGTAAGACAGACTTGCATGAAAGTATAAATCAAGGGACCTTTATCCAAGGTTGTTGGATACCCTTCTCTTTGGGTTAAAAGACTTATATCTTGTTACTTGTAGTTATACTACTTGTTTATTTTCCGCTGCCTTTTGTATTATAAGGAAAGTATAACTTTCTTATACTTCCTTATTTGTACTCTGTTTCATTTAGATTCTATACGCTTTAAGGTAGAATCTCATATTGTAATCTTTTATTAAGATTCAATTTCCGGAACCATATTTCTGGAACCTACTTTCGGAATCTTTTTCCAAGTTTTTATTTGGTGTTAGAGGTGTTGTGAATTTGCTTAGTTTAACTTTGTTAAACTTAGAACTTTCCTTTACTTAAGGAAAACACAGTTATTCATAACTAACTTTAAAGGTTCCAAAGGAATTTTTAAAGTACACAATTCACCCCCCTCTTGTATATTGAGCATCTACATTATTATTTCGATCCTACACTCACACCACCATTACCTTAGATTCTAGCCTCAATCTCACTGAGAAGCACAAATCTAACCACAAAAAACCTTTACATTGTCAATCACTATATTCTGGACACCAAAACTGCTTGGAAAACATCTGCTGACATCCTATGTTATCCAAATCAGAGAAAATAAATTGAGTGTCCCTAATCCATATGATAGATTGACGCTTCCTTAATTTGATGATCCCCCTTTTGAATCGAGTCTAAATCTTCAATATCAAATCATTGCGACAAGATATAGGTGCACAATGTTTCATTTATCGGTGTTTGTCAAACCACAAATCAAAGAAAACCACCCATGATGAGCAAAGAAATAGGGAATAAAAAAATCACAAATGTGAGGAAAAAATATTGAATAATTTTCTTGTCTTATTTGATTCATTTCCATTAGAACAAAAAATGAAGATATAAAAAATTAATCACAATTCAATTTACCCATTTCCTAAATGA
This sequence comes from Viscum album, assembly GCA_963277665.1. Taxonomy (NCBI): domain Eukaryota; kingdom Viridiplantae; phylum Streptophyta; class Magnoliopsida; order Santalales; family Viscaceae; genus Viscum; species Viscum album. The sequence goes on from OY728161.1 coordinate 1,445,261,231, forward strand.
ATATATCCTATACCCATAATACACATGATCCATGAATAAATTTATTAGTTTATTTATTTATTTTCATTTTAGAAATCATAAAATGGGAAGAAATGCTATTTAACAATTTTCCTACCTTTTTTCAAATCGATCACTAATGAAGAATAAATCTGTGTTATTTTCATTGTTGAGATCCTATGATTTCATTGTGCACCAATCATAAAATAAATATTCAGTTGTCATTATCCCAAGGAATCTTCTATAACTTTCTCTCCAATAGTTCTCCAATATCTCTAAGTTTATGTGATGAACCCTAAGAATTTGGAATAACCCTATACTTATAGAAGAGATTTGGTTGTTATGTCAACGAATAATTTATTTAATTATTTTATTCATTTTACTCCAATGATTAATCTTTTAAAAATACTCCATATTGATAAAGGTTATGTCATGCCTTAGGTATAACCCATACTATGAAATCTATCATTCCCTTATATTTATGATTTGGGCCCCAATTAAAAATTTATTCTATTTTTTCAGGAAAACTGTGCATGCAAGTTATTTAATGTTTTTAATTTATTACTAAGATTTATTATAGGTACACCTGGCCTTATAATCACACACTATCTCAATAAATGGTCTTGAAATTAATCCATAAAATATTAAATGGAAAATTTGAGTCTCTACAACATGAAATGGAGTCTCTCCTTGTAATTTTGTGGTTTAAGTAGCTTCACATTATTCAGTTCAAGGTTTGATAAATGTGAAATTAACCCACCTTAGATAATCCATATAAATATTAATGGATTTGGTATGAGGTAGCTTTAAAATTTATTGTTCCTTTCTCAAGTGGTGAGGAACTCCACATCAGAGTCTGGAGATTTTCCTAAAATGGAAACTAAAGTTTCGGGACATAAAAATCATTTTAAAAAAGGTTAATGTATCCATCCAAAATGTAAAGTGAGAAAAATTTTGTTGCTTTATGTTGAAACATCACCTGGATATTTTCCCTGTAATGATCTTGTGCCTAGTAATTCAATACTGACCAATGAATATAGTTCTTCACAAGTGGTAAAAAATGGAGTAATTATCTAAAGCATGTTCAAGACTTTGGGCAGTGGTTGTATGGGTATATATGATAACGAGGGATGGGAAACAATGAATTCTAAATGGAAAAAGAAAGATTTCTAGTACCAAGGGAGTAAAAGATGTTCTAATTAGATAGATAAAATAAGACCAATGGTGTTCATAGGGATCTTCTACATCTATGGAGGATCTCTATGGGGTAGTGAACTCTCTAAATATATCCTCTGATTGTGAAGTGGATGATCAAACTTAGAAAATACATCACATAGGTGATAAAAATTCTAATAAAGGATGATGTGATCTGGGGTGGTACCTGATCAACAAGGGTGAGAAAATAATATATACGAGGGATTATTCCTCCTTACCCAAACCAATGATAACTATATTGGTGAGTAAAGAACTAATTTTTAAGTCATATGAGGGATCATCCTATAAATAGATTATAAAGTTGGTCCCATAAATACTTCCATTAAATATAGAACCCTTTATAAAATTCTCATGAAATATAAGGAGTTTATGATGGAAAGGTAATTCCTTATTAAATCTACCACATAAGAGAATAATATAATCCTTTGTTGAGATCAATAAAGTATGATTAAAGCTCTATGATCTTCTGTGATAGCACTCGAAATGCCAATTTTTTTAGAGATTCTTGGAAAATGGATGGATATAAATAGAGGAATACTATCTTGGACTATCCAACATAATGATGGACTGATTATAGCTAAATTAGATTTGATCAAGAATAATTATCTCAGTCTAGGTAATTGTTATTTTAAATTAACTAAACATTAAATGTGAAATATCCTCTCTAGGATTTTCTAAGGTTGTGTTCATCAATGTGATTAGGATTTATCCATTGGTTTTAGAAAACCGATACAAGGTACCAAATGAGTAATTTTATTATGCTCCAAAACCATTATGTGGTATTATAGTGGAGAAATTCAAATGTATAATAATTGTTAATTTGTTTGATCAATTTACAATTTTTTGTTTATTTTACATTTCCATAATTTCATTCTTATTTTAAAAGTTGATATAACTTGTTCATTCATGTTTTTATGACTAAAAATAGGTTATGATGAAAACATGAATAACACTCAAAGATACTATCCAGAGGTTACAAGGTCGATGAATACAAGAAAATGATATACAACATGTAAAAATAAATTACAAATTGTGTTCCCATGGTCAACCACATAAGGAGTGAGACACAACAATCATGACACATCATGTGGATTAGAATGTGATGTAATTACACATTGTGTATTAATATCCATCATGAAATTTGGTTTGAAAGGGATCACATAAGATATATCTATCTTAAAAATTTTATAAATACACGTGTTTTTGACCCAACATAAATTTATAAATTCCATGTGGTTTACTGTGCTACTTCATTACATGTCATGTATTGAATGATAGCTAAGATAAGCAACTAAACATAGGTTACATAGTGTGAAATTTTCTATAATCATTATGTAAATGTGAAAACTCATGTAAGGTATTCATAGAGATTTGAAAATCATGTGGTTAAACATGTGAATAATTAAAGCAAGATAGGTACTATATGGAATGCAGTTTCCTATACACGGAATTTTAAAGATGTCATTCTACACCAGGTATACATTGAGTGTTTTTCAGTGCGTTGTGTGGATGTAAATTCATTATAATTATTATACACATAAATTTTATGACTACAAGACATGTAACAACTATCATATATATTGTGTACTTTATGTTCATTTCCAATGATACATGTTGTATATATTTATAGTGTGCTATATGGTCATACACACCATGAATACTACATGTCTTGACCCATAGAACAACACACTGTGTATATCACTATAATCCATCTTGGAATATATTCCATGTAAGTACATTGTAAACGATAATAACCATACATTGAATATGTCACTGGATGTGTTGAGTGACTGTATATTCCATGTGATAATTAAATTCTTGAAATAGATTTAATCTGATATAAAATTTATGGGTCATGTATCTTCTAGTGTACAAACTGTGTATGTATTAAATCCAATTATGGATTTAATCTGATGTAGAAAGTACATGCCATGTGGCCTTTTTAGCACATGTGTTTTACATAATTATTTTACATTAATAATTAATTTTATTAAATTTATTTAAAATAATAAAAGATGTGAATCTTGTCACACCTCAAGGGAAATTTGGAAACAAATTTTAATATAAATACATAAATAATTAATGAGTTTATTGATTCATCAATTTCAGTAATTTTTTCTTAATTATAATTAATTGAAATCATTTCTAGAAAGTCTAATTGAATAATCATTTCATGTTTGATTGATCATGATTTTGACCAACCTATGCATGTCTTGGGTTTATTTAATTTAATTATTTATTTCATATATTCATGTCATAATTCATTATTAATTTAAATATGTTGATTTTTTTAATCATCCCTCTATATTTTTAATGTAAAAATATATGTTTCTTAGGTTTATTTTAAGTAACCATAAACCCTTGGTACCCCTCACCTATAAGTGAGTAAACATTTTCAAATAATATAGATCCCACCAAGAGGAGGAAATTGAAGACTCAAGTTGAGTTAAATAAAATCAAGGATATACATAGGTAAATGGAGAATTTCCATAACTCAAGACAATAATTATCTCAAAGAGTTACTTTTCTTATGGACAATGTTTATTCATCTATACATGATAAAACAACCAGTAGGTAAAATCTTATGATCATATAAAATATTTATTTTATGTGTTATTGCATGGTTGTTTTTTTATTTATGTGAAGCATGGTTTACTTAGAAGATTAAACATTATCACAAAATAAAAATAAATTAACAATCATGATAATATGAAATAAAATATTACAATTATATGTAAATAATTTTATCAGACATGGAGAATTAATTATCTAAATTCCACATAAAATTAAAAATAATGGGTATATTGATATAAATAATATTTATGTATATATGTTTAAAAAAATATATCAATAGAATTATTAATTCAAAATATTACTTCCATATTATGAGTGAATATGAAACCATAGTTAAAGTGCTGATCATGTTATAATCTAGGAAACATTTTTATTATTAGAGTGTCTTAACAAAGATAATGGGTTAAATTAAACATAATGGTATTAATGAAAAAACCATAGTTTACATAATACAATTTGGAGGTAATAATTGTGAAAATATGAGTATAGGATTTTAGTATTGGGGAGTCCACTCAACATATTAAGGAACTGTGAGTTAACATAGATATATAGTTAATCCTACATAAATGCCTTCGAATAATTTTTATGGCCATTTTAGTGGTTATAAAAAGGTGAATATGGATCCCTTCCACTAGAATATCTGAGTGACAGAATATTCTGAATCTAACTATAAGACCTATTGAGATATGATAAAATAATGAGAGTAATTAAATTAATTAATATATTACATCATAATAGATGATCAAGATAAAATGCTAAAAAGTATCTTTGATTTTTTTTATAAATTGAAAATTAATTTAACCACATCATAATACCTATTAATCAACTTTGGGGAAGATATTCATTAAACCCGTGATAAATTCCTGGAGTGGTATAAGTACATATGAATCATACTATGTGTAGAGTGAAAATTTTATATACTGGGGTCCCTTATTCTTACTGAGATCTCTATGAAGGAAAGTAAGGAGCCACCAAACATCTTTTGGATACACATGGATGCTTTATTGGATGTCTAATGCCTCATGGTATCATCCATGAATTTTGAGCGTTAAATTCTTCATAAAGGCATGGATGGATACACTATGTTTTATCATCTCCATGGTCACTATCAGGAGAAAGTTGTAAAATAGTGGTATGAAATCTATAAGGAATTCTTTATATGAACTTTAGGAGAAGGAGTTATAAATATACCTCATGTAGTTATGATGACTGGCTACATTGAGTGTCTAGAAATTATAGGATTCTTATTTTCCATGGAATTATGAATAGTACTTATACTTATATCAATTAAACTAAGATTATCAAGTTTTAATGTAAATTTTAATATGAATAATATAGAGAATTTTCCCCCCAAATCTCTTGAATCTGGTTCTCTAAGCTGATAAATATATTAATCATGATACATATTTTTTCCCTTATAGTGAATAAGAGAAAAGGAAAGGTGAAAAGATCTCAAAAAAACACTTAGTATAAGTCACATTCACATCACCCTTTCAAAAGGAGAAGGATCCAGTGAGAGGCTAATGATATGGATTTAGTGTGTTTTTATTATGTAAATAAAGGACATTTGAGGAAGAACCATACCTCATTAATGAATATCGGGGAAGCTATATATACATTTTTTATCAAGTGTAATATTTCTTTTTCTATAAATTGGTTATTAGATATAGATTGTGGTTCTCACATTTTTTCCAAATACAAAAACTAATTAGATTCTAAAATATTTATATAGGTGTGGTGAATCATCAAGATTCCAATGGAGAAAGAATAGATATTCTAGTTATTAGAGAATACCATCTCAAATTTCCAACTATATTAGTTCTAATTTTAACCATTTTTATTATATTCTCAATATAACCAAGAACATAATATCTATATCTTGTTTATATATTGTTTTATTTGTTTTCAATTTTGGATATATGTGTTTCTACTACTATAATGATAACATATGTTATGGGATGATGTGTTTGAAAAACAATCTTTAGATACTAGCTCGATTATGTAAACAAGAATCATTTTACAAAATCATATCAAGAAAGGTATTTAGACTCATTTAAACCAAATTTCTTTTATATATTTGATGTTTTCATTCAAGAAAAAATAAATAAGTGTCAATTTATTAGAATATTAGAATGATATATAGGGGTTTTAGAACTATTTAATACAAATGAGTGTGATCCTTTTACAGTAGATGCTAGAGGTGGATACTCTTACTTCATAAATTTTACCAATAAATTTAGTAGATATAGATATATCTATTTAAGGAGGTATAAAACTATTTCCTTTGAAAAATTTAAGGAATACAAGAATGATGCATTGAATCATATCATAAAGAAGATAAGAAAACCATACTCAGAACAAGAGGATGAGTATCTTAACCAAGATGTTAAAGATTATTGACAAGAGTTTGGGATACTATCCCAACTCAGTCCTTTTTATTAAATACATTGGAATAATGTTAGTGGAATAAGAAACTTTACCTTGTTGGACATGATGAGATCAATGGCGATTCAAGTATATATTTCATTTTATTTTTGGGGATTTTAATTACATACTATAGAATTACATACTATAATGATTTCCAAAAAAAGTGGTAAGAAAAATACCAAAGTGTTATGGTATGAGATTAAGTATATTTTTCCATATGTTAATATATAGGAATGAAATATGATTATTAAGGATAATCCAGAAAAAAAATAGAATCATGAGGCATGAAGTTCATATTTATTGAGTATCCTAATTAAATTAAGGGATATTATCTATATAATCCCATAAATAAAATGTTCATAATTTACATATAAACTATATTTATTAAAAGGGAACATATCTCTAAAAGAGATAGTTAGAGAAAGGTAGAATTCAATTATTTTAAATATTATGATATAGAAAGTTAGAATTGGAAAATATTATAAAAAGGTATTGTGTAAGAAGATATTATAGAGACATAAGTACTAAATAGGAACACTAGATATGTTAGACAAACAAATATATATGGGTTTCTATTCACTGAGGAAGGTGGAACATTATTAAATAAAAAATGAACCTCTTTTTGTGCATCTCTCTCTCTCAAGGAATTTTAATGATCATAAAAACTCACCTATGATTTCAAAGATTTCCCATAAGTGAGTTCTAGTGTTTATATTGAATATCAAGTAATGGAATCATGTTAAAGTTAAATTATTATGTCTAAGTCTTTGAGTATAAATATTTTCATATGATGATACCTTGGAAGGAAACTTTATAGTTATTTCTAAGGATTGGATGCAATCTTATATTTCATAGAGGTGATTGGGTTGCAGTAGGAAGAACTAGCTGGTTGTTTCTGGGAACTGCCTAGCTGGTACTATGTGGGATGAACACTCGATGTTGTAGAAGCCTATCGGCTATCTAGTGGAGTTCCACCAGACATATAATGGAGAAGGAAGAAGTACACTATCAACCTAGTGTGAAACAAACTACCTAATGGAGGTTCACCTACCCAGTAGAGGTAACCAAGTTTCTGGTGGCATACTTAAAATAACTATGACATTTCATTTAATTTTATAGAAAAAACATTTGTTCTGGTATTCTTTAGATCAATGCCCCTAAAATATTATATAAATTTTCTAGATCTTTTTAATCCTATAAATATATTCCTTAGAGGAATGAATCTATACAATGAATTTGAGAAATATTCCCTTGATCAAATCTATGAAAAATCTCTTGTGATATCCAATCCCTCTTCCTAAAAAGTCATTATTTTTTTAAAAAACTTATAAAGGTTATCCTCTTTCTCTTTATCTCTTTCTCAATTATATAAATATTTAAAGATAGAAAATAGATTACATTTATACATGATTGGTTCTCTAATAATCTCTCGTGTCTCAGCTGATCTTATCCAGGGTTCCTATAAACAAAAAGTGAGGGATGAGTGCTCACAATTTGAAAAGTGATGGATCATTATCAATAGGTTTCTTGAAACAACTGTGAAAAACAAAGGGATATTTTTTTGCTTCTATATTTGTTAAAAAGAAATAGAATTTGGTTTCTCTATGTCTCAATAAAAGTAAATGAATGTCTAATAATCCATATCTCTCGAATCACTAAGTAGCGATGTAGGGGAACTATATGTGCTATTGCTGAACTCATTATCAAATTGTGTTCAATCTATATGTTATTTTATAAATTAAAACATCCAATATAGATATTCATAAGGTGTGTAAATTTGATATGATCTCTATTCACTTCACATACTCACTTAATTAACTATAATATTAATTTCATAATACAGATTGAATTTATTTCGTTATCTCTTCATCATATTAAAATATTTTTATTTTGAATTTTCCCATTGTAATTATCCCCTTAATTTTCAAAGATAATTCACTAATATTTCCATTTTAAATGATGAAAAAATTAGTATCAAAGGATATCTTTGTGTTTTTTAAAAATCTTATTTTCAAAAATTGATTTTAATTTTCAAAATACTAACTGATTTAAAATATCTATTTTTTTATAAGGGAATATTATTTTCAAAATACTTCTAATGGATTTTTTTGGGGAATATATCCTTTATTTAATGGTATAAATTCTGCTTATAAGAAAAATATCATTTCTAACTTTCTTAGCAGCATAAGTTATCCTATTTTGTAACTTTTTATAAATGTATATACTCTTACAAAAGAATTATAAGATAAGTAGAATCCTCAAGTTATTACTACTTTTTGAATTTAATATAATGGACATGAATTATATATATTATGGGCTTGAAAAAAATTTAATTTAATCATATTTATTTTATAAAAACTAATCATGAAATTTGGAAACTCTAATAAGTCACACATGAAGGAATGGATAAAGTTAAATACAATGGACATGATGTGTTTTGATAATGCATTAGAATATTTTCTATGCATTCAAATGAATTTATTGCCAATATTTTTACCCACATTACAAAAATTTTCAATGAATGGAAGTCTGTTAGTGATGAATTATCTACATAATCATTATTAAATAAAATTTTCTAAGTCTTTCCAAGATTTTTGGCTCCAAAGGTGTTGATAATATAAGAAATTAAATACATAAAAAATATACCACTCAAAGAACTAATCTGATAGCTTATGACATATGAAACTACGATGAAGATACAAGATGATAAATAAGAAAAGGAATCTAAAGAATCTAAAATTAAATTTTTACTATTAATGATTGCTATTTATCCAATAACAAATCAAATGTAGAGAAATTGACAAAGAAATTAAAAAAATTGAAAAATAAAATAAAAATATCAACCAAGCTAAAAATAAAAATCAAATTGAAGTTATATAAGTAACTTTATTCAATTGTTAAACAAAGGGTGACGCCATGATAGATTCTGTCTTAAAAAACATCAAAAAAAGTAAGAAGGCTCTTAAATGTTCAACATCTAGTGGTATACAGGATTATATTTCAACATAGGAATCAAGAGAATAAATTCCCCAATGCCTCATGGATCATATCGAGGTAGGTGAATAGGTTGATTCACATATTTATCACTCTCCCACTCATTCCTCTTATTCCTCTCATTCTTCCTCTTCATATTTATCTTTTTACTAACAAGATGAAATTTATTTTTTTACAAAGAGATCATTTAAAAATATTATTTTTCTTCATAGAAATATAAAAATTTTATTAATGAAAAAAATCGACATTTTACGGAGAAGGATCTTCTTTCTAATGAATAAATGACTTAGTTTTGAAATTAAATAAACAAATAGATGTCAAAGTTTTCAAATATAAAATAAAGGATATGAAAATTCCTCTCTATAAATTACCACATTTTAAAAAATATCTTAATATAATCCTTGTTTCTCAATATGATAAAATACATAATCATAGTTTTAGTTTTTTCAAAAAAATAAAGCTCTTCAAAAAATACAACTTTTTTAAATGGATCTCTCAAAAATTATTTTTCAATTATTATTGTAAATAAAGAATTTGATTTATGAATTACATTGTAAAAATTATAGATATGAAATCCCTAAATCCATTCAAATTTCTTCTCAAATGTTTAAAATAAATTATTATTCTGAACAAATTTGGGTTTTTAAATCTTTATTAAAAAATATTTTTGGACCTAAACTTGTTACAATTTATAATTAATTTAGTCCTAACACCACCAGACCCAAAATATGGGTATTAGAAGGCTATTTTAGTTGTATCTTATAGGGATATGAATCCAATATTAATTGATCTATCATATGGTTACTTCTCCATAAAAGTAAGCTATAAAATATTAAAATTATTTCTATATATCATTATTTCTTGATCACATTGTTAAATTCTATAATCGAGGGGGAGCTTAGATTTGTCATTTTCAGAAAGTTTATGGGATGATCTATATGGGATCATGTATTTTAATCTCTATAAGTTTTAAGTATCTCCTGAACTTCATTTAAAGATATCTTCTCCCCCTATCTCATCTATTATTTCTTTTTTAAAAGAGGATAAGTTGTCTTCAAAATATTTTTATACATTTTTTTCTTTCCCTTTATTTCCCTAGATCTTATTTTAGAATTCTATCCATATTTTTATTTTTATTTTTTTACAAATTTATTTTTAAAAATATTTAAAGTATTTGAAATTTCGTAACATTTATCTTATTATTTTTTTGGAATTTAATTTGTTTTGTTTTTAAAATGATATGAACATAAATTTTATATCTTTTATATCTCTTAAATTACCAATCCTTATTCTCTAATCTTAGATTATTAAGGTTTTGATAATATTTAATGGTGAGTTAGTATTTAATGTTATAATTTTTTTTAACTTTTGTGAAATTATCCTCTTGTTATACTCTTCTCTTTTACCATCCTCATTTCCTATTTTATAATCACAAAGGGGGAGATACATTAGGGTCAATGTGGATCTTGGGTCAAAGGGGGAAGAAAATGTTATGTTTCAAATGGGGAGATGTTTCTTTGTTTTCTAGGAGATGTTGGTTAAAGTATTGATAATTTTTAATATCTTCTTGTTTATCTCTCTTTATCAAGTTGAATATATTAATTTTTAAAATCTCTAATTTTATTTCTATATCTTTAAGTCTTGACTTACTCTTAATATATTGTTTTTTTCAAGTGTTTGAAATCATCAAAAGGAGGATATTGTTTTACCCCTATCTATCATGGTGTTTTAATGATAAAAAACACTAACCTATGTTTCTTGTGATTTCCCTTAAGTGAGTTATATCTTCTATATTGAATATAATGTAATGGAATCAAGTTAATTTTTATTGATCATTTCAAAGGATTTCAGTATAATTGATGATCTTATGGAAGTCCCTTTTTATGTGATGATACCTTGGAATGAATATTGAAAGTTCATTTAAAGTATAGGGTGAAACATTATATTACATAGAGGCATTTGGGTAGCCGAAACTTTCACCAGATTTTTGGTGTTGGGAATCGTCCAACCTGCATCATGTGGGAAGAACACCAAATGTAATAGAATCCCACCGACTCCCCGGTTGAGTGCCATCAACTGGTCCATGGTGAAGGTGGAAGCTCCCCATCCTCCAGGAGTTCCACCAGATACAAGATGGAGCTGCACAGACTAGAAGGTAGGGTAACTATAGTGTATGTATACTCTATGTCGTCCACTGACTACTCAATGGAGGATATCAGGTATTTGGTGGGGTATGTATAGAAACTCCTAGATTGAATTTACCATAGTAAAAAAATAATTTATCATGGTATTATTAAGATTAAATTCCATTAGAGAATTCTATAAGGCTACTATATATTTTTAATTATATAAATATATTCCTTGGGTGATACTATCTATAAAAAAAACATAATAAACAAATCATTGATCTAATAGAAACTACTGGAAAGTAGGATTTTCCCAACAATTATATACTAACAGTTCTCCAGAACCATTGGTATATGGTTTTTTTACCAACGGTTTTAACAAACCGTTGGTAAACATTGGTTTTGTGAAGGCTTTCCCAACGGTTTGAAGAAACCATTGGGAAAGCCAAATTTTTTCATCTTTTCCCAATGGTTTTTACAAACCATTGGGAAAATTCATGTTTCCCAACAGTGTTTACAAATTTTTGGGAAATTTCTCCTCAAATACATCCAATTCCAGAGGCCCCCGCAGCACGACATAACATTCCCCAATTTGTAGAAGACACAGTGCCCAGTGAACCCTAACCCGATTTCTTTCATCTGATCGGCTACAACTCCATCATCCAGGTTAGATTATTTAAACCTCTTCCCCAATACAAGCTCTCTTCCTCCTATTTCCACATTTATTTCAATATCTCGAAAGATCACGTCAGTTTTTCCTAGTTTAGGTATTTTCAAAAATTTTAAGATTCACAATATTTGATAGTGAATCAATGACTAATATTTGGAAATTGATGTTTTTAACAAATTTCATTGATTTGTGTATAAGTAAATGTTGAGTTTGAGTAATGTATTGAATAAAACCATAAGATGGCGTTCATTGTTTTGAACTTCATTTACGGTATGATTAAATTGTTCTATAGGTAGATTTATCAACATAATAACATATAATTATTTCTAATTCTATATGAATATTTTCAACATATAGGTGTCATTATGATACCATTCATACCATGTGGGATTTCTTTTTTCTAAAATGACACCAATGATTTATGGGTCCTCATTTTATAAATTGAAACTAAATAAGGGTTATAGCTTCAGATAATTCATTGATTTTGTGAGTTATACATTCCTAGGGAATGGTTGAAAACATAGAAGGTTACATGACCCTTATTATTTATCATCAAACGATGAATCAAGAAGTCATTAGCTAGATTAATTGTCATAAGAGTTAATCAAACTCTAGAGAAAATTACTTGTATGGGATATTATATACTTGGATTCATAGGGATGATGATCCAATAGAATGTATTAATTGGTGTGAAACTATGATAGTGAAATATAGAGCTAGAACACATTTGTTCATGTGGCCCCTATCATGTTGTTAAACTATTGAAATGAATTATATTTGTTTGTTAGAATTTTGTTATATGTGAGATGTAAAATGACATTCATGGGTTATTTATAATTTATAACGGCCTAAATGTATAGATAATACATAGTTTTTCTGGTATAGGGGGGATTGCATTACAAAAGGACAATGTCATTTAACACTAATAATTAATTTATTTTTTATAAAATATTACTATTTCTAATGAAGTGTGTGACTGTGACTAGAGAGATCATCACAAATACATCTAGTGTAAATCTATTTTAACATAATTTCAAGTTGTTTCATTCTCCTCTATATTAATTTTGGTGCCTGGTAAATGTATTTTTTGGCTACATCTGCAACTCATCTTCAATAGTGGATTGAGTGTACGCCTTGGGATGAGTTAACCTCCCTAGTAAATTAAGAACACGTCACTTATAATATAGGGGATTTTATATAGATAGTTTACTAGTGAATCCTTTCATTTGAGGGATCATAACAAAAAAAAATCAATAGAATATGGTTAAAACATTTTATTATAGCTCGTGATGATATCAGTTAGGAATCCTATTCATTCAGACAATGATGATGATAAAACCTATTTATAGGTTGTCATTGATCCCCAAAAATATTCTAAGGATTTGAGTGTGTGATAGACGCATAGGTAATAATACTTCTGAGGCATTTCATTACTATAAATTAAGTATAATGTTTTAATATCAAGATACTTAAAAAAATTAAAAAGAATTCAATAATTAGGATTGAATTCCCTGATTTATATAGATTTATCATAGGGTTCTGTGGTAGTAGTAAATTATGGTTGGTTAATGCTAACATGCCAGTAGGAGAATCTATGCTATTTCAAAAGAACTCATCTATTAATGGTTTGACAATTCCCCTTGGACAACCCGTACCCCCCTGGACAGCCCCCACCCTTGTTGACAACCCACCCACCCCACCCCCAGACACCCACCCACCACCCCCCTGGACACCCACATCCCCCTAGACTCCCCCACCCCTTGGAAATCCCCCCACCCCCTTGAAACACCCAACCCCACTAGACAACGTCGTCACCCCCGTGGACAGCCCGACCACCCCCCGTGGATAGCCCGCCCACCCCCCTGGACAGCCCGCCCTCCCCTGGACACCCCAGACCCCCTGGATAGCCCCGCTACCCCCATGGGTAGCCCTCCCACCCCTTGGACACCCTGAACCCCCTCGAACAGCCCCACCCACCCCCTGTACACCCCACTCTCCTCATTGGATAGCTCGCCCACCCCCCTGGACTCCCCTTACCACCTGGACAGCCTGACCACCCCCGTGGACATCCCGCCCACCTGGACACCCCGACCCCCCAAGACAGCCCCCACCCCCTAGACACCTCCGACCCCCCAGACGGCCCCACCACCCCCTAGACACCCCACACCCCCTAGACACCCCACACCCCCCTTGGACAGTCCCTCCACTCCTCTGATCCTCATCCTACTCCTCATCTTGATCTCCCTAAATAAGTTAAAGTATAAAACTCATGTACTCCCAACAAGATCCTTAAGTATTATGTATTCCTTGATCCACTTCCAATATCTAACTTGTCAATCCTTGAATATAGGCATTAGAAATTCTGTATCTTATTTTCTTATTTACACTGTATTTTGTTGTATTTCATAATATGATTATCATATAGATTAATGTGTCAGTTATTCTCTTATATAAAGTAAACAATTTTCATTTACCTAAATATTTTTTCGTTTAAACTTCAATATTATTGAATTTCTTTTAAATGACTTATTGCAATTTTTTTTATAGAATGGGCAGAAGTTGGATGTACGAAACTGATCGGATTTCAACCAATTTTCAAAATAATTTGAACAACTTTCTATATTTTACATTTGACAAGGATTTAGATAGTGGTTGCATACACTGCCCATGTTTTAATTGTGTTGGAAGACCGTGGTTGAGTCGTGAAGAAGTTAGCTATCATATAACCAAATATGGTTTCCAAAAAAACTATTATGTGTGGTATCACAATGGAGAGAAAATGGAATCTCAAAATGTTGATGATCAAAATGATAAGACTGAATTGGAGAGTTTGATATATGACCGGTTTCCATTTATTCAGCATCATGAAAAGGAAAGGATGTCCAGCCAACAAGATTTCGATACAAGCACACATGATGCGTCTAATGAAAATGATGATGTTGATAGGGTGAAAAAATTGAATGATGTTGTGACGACTCCAGTATATCGGCAATGTGGTAAAATGAAAAAGTTGTAATTTTTTATCTAATTGTTTCATGGGAAAACTATGTATGGTATTTCAAATACTACAATTGATTACATTCTTACCTGCTAGAAGGACTTACTTCCATATGATGCAGATATTCCCTAAAACCACTATATGGCATGGAAGTTAGTTGATGAACTTGGATTCTCAAAAAAAAATTCATGCTTTCTCGAATGATTGCAGCTTATTTTGGGAGGAAACAACTGAAAGAAATGATTGTATCAAATGTGGAACCTCCCGATGGAAGCCAAAAGATGATGGAACACCATCTAATGTGCCACAAAAAGTAATGTGGCACTTTCCATTAATCCCTAGATTACAGAACCTTTTCATGTCTGATGAAACATCCGTAAAAATGCGATGACATGACACTAAGAGAAAAAAGAATAATGAAGAGTTGGTTCACCCTACAGATGGATTTTCATGGCAGAGATTTGATGCTCGATATCCTAAATTTTTAGCTGATGTGTGTAATGTGAGTCTGGGTTTTTCATGTGATGGTTTTAATCCATTTGGGAAGATGCTTACTTCTCCCAACACATGGACGGTTTTCATAAACATTTATAACCTTCCCCCTTGGTTGTGTAAGAAAAAGCCTTACACTTTCTTGAGTATACTAATATCTGGCCCTTCTGATCCCGGAA
This sequence comes from Viscum album, assembly GCA_963277665.1. NCBI lineage: Eukaryota > Viridiplantae > Streptophyta > Magnoliopsida > Santalales > Viscaceae > Viscum > Viscum album. The sequence goes on from OY728161.1 coordinate 1,445,276,903, forward strand.
ATGATATATATGTATACATGCAACCTTTAATAAAAGAGTTGAAACTTTTTGGGATGTGGGTGTGCCCACATACGATGCATGTTCGAAAGACATATTTCAGATGCGTGCTGCGCTTATGTGGATGATCAATGATTTTCCTTCTTATGTAATGATGTATGTATGGAGCACAAAGGGAAAATTTTCATGTCCTGTTTGTATGAAGAATACTCGGTCGAGATGACTGAAATATCGTTGCAGTTTTAGTTTTATGGGACATCGACGATTCTTGCCAATGAACCATCCATATAGAAACAATCGTCAAAGATTTGACAATACCATGGAGAACAACGATCCAACTTAGTGTATGTCTGGAACTGATGTGATTAATTAATTGAAATATTTCAGTTATTTATTTGGAAAGGGTGTAATGAAATATAGAAAGAGGAAAAATGTTTCCAATGATTCCTGTTACAATTGGAAGAAGAAGAGTATATTCTTTGAGTTGTCGTATTGGTCAACCAACTTGTTACTTTATTTATTAGACGTAAAGAAAATTGAAAAGAATATATGTGAAATATTGCTATCGATTCTTCTAAATGTCAAGGGGAAGACAAAATATGATTTACGATCTCAGTGTGACTTGGTAGATTGGGGGATCAGACCAGAATTGCATCCTGTCTGTATTAGTGAAAATAAATGGCATGTTCCATGTGATTCTTATGTGATGACACCTACTAAAAAAAATCAATTTCTGGAAGTGCTAGAGACTATTAAATTTCCTGATGGCTATTCAAGCAATATATCAAAACGGGTCAACAGAAAAGAGTTGAAGATGAAATAGTTGAAGACTCGTGATTATCACGTCCTTTTGCATGAGTTGATTCTAATAGCAATCCATCATCTCTTGTCCAATAATGTTAGAGTCTCAGTTATTCGGTTGTGCTATTTGTTTAGATATCTTTGTGCTATCAGGTTTTCCAAATCCTTCTTGCAAAAACTATTGGTAGAGACACCATTAATTTTGTGTGGGTTAGAGAAAATATTCCCTCCATCATTTTTTACATGCATGTTGCATCTGACTGTCCATATTCTGACCGAAATACTTTTTGGAGGACCCGTTGCTTTCTGATGGATGTATCCAATGGAAAGAAAAATGTTCACATTGAAATCATTTGTTCGGAACATGAATTATCCTGAAGGTTCTATTGTGAACTGTTACTTGGCCCAAGAATGTATGGATTTCGGTGCATAGTATTTGTCTAATCTTACTACGAGAATAAACATACCAATGAGAGATGAAGAAGAACAATATTGGAAAATTGAACCCAGTTTTCCATCACTTCCTCATAAAGGAGGAATTCCAGGATCATATACATTGACAAAATTAATCCTTGAAGAGTGAGAGATGGCACATAACATAGTGTTGTTCAATTGTGATTTTTTCGATGATTATATCAAGTAAGTAAATTGTACATGTATCTCTTATCTTATCTCTTGTAATTTTAAATATTTGTTAAACTATTTTTATTTTTATCTTTAGGGAACATAAAGATATGATATATAGAAAGCATCATTCTTTATCTTTGAGAAGGAAAGAGACTTTTCATAGCAAAGGGTTTTCTGATTCGTTGAAATTGAAGGTAAAAATATTTCTGTAATAACTAAATAAAAATAATATTTAATTAACTTTACTATTTGTTTATATTTCAGGTATCGAGTTTTCCTACAGACTCTGTTTCTGAGGAAATAAGAGCTTTGGCTTTTGGTCCTAATACCATGGTTCGTGCTTGTAAATCACTTGTGATCAATGGATTTAAATTTATTATCACTGAACGAGAAAGAAACATGAGAACACAACATAATGGTGTTATGAAAACTGCCACAACAGACTGTTATGCCAGTTCATCGAATACTAGACCTCGTTCTGAAAATGTTTCTTATTATGGAGTCGTGGAGAAAATAATAATTTTGGATTATTACTCAAATGGCCGAGTCACGATGATGAAATTTCAATGGTTTGATTCAATGACGAGGCAAGGCACCTTTATTGATGATTGTGGATTTCGAGTTATTGACATGACTCACACTCTTGCCACCGATGAACCATATGTATTGGCATCAATGGTGAAACAAGTTTTTTATGTCAAAGATAATCGTCATCCTAAATTCAGTGTAATTATTGAAGTAAATCCCAGACATGTTTTTGATGATGGTGATAATGAAGTTGACACTATCCCTACTGGAATTGGAAGCAATCTGTTTATTACTTATGATGACGGAAATATCTCAATTGTCAGAGTTGATTGTGAACCTGAAGTTGTGGTGGGAAATATATAGAATTATACAGTCATGTTATCACCTACATGTTTCACCTACATCATTCAGAGTGTGTATCCTAGTACTTACCTTCAAACCACCATAAATGTTCTTTTACTTTATATTTTTTTATCAGAATGGTTTTTCTATATTTTTTTTGGGTTACAAATTAGTTATCTATTTCTAATTACTTCAATATTTGTTTTCATTATAGGAAATGACAACCATTGAGGAGAGGAGATGGAAAAAGGTGATAGATAATAATCGTTGCATGGTACAGATGGGTGTTCCTCCACTTATCCCTATTGTGAGTATTTTATTTCAAATATAAATATTTCAATAACTTATAATATCATGTGTTTACTTTTGTGTTAATTTTTTTTTCAGGATTGACCCCCTAGATGAGAGATATTTGACGAGGAGCCTGATATTGCTCCTAGTAGAGAGGATGGTGGTAGGAGGGGTGGTGGTGTTAGAGATAGACAATCATCTAGTGGTCCCGGTACTGAGGCCGGTGGTAAGAGGGCTCGTGGGGCGAGAGTTAGATGATCCACTACCACAGACGTATATTCTTCACCCCATTTTGATCCTGGCGTGTCTTTAGGGACACATGGGATATTTAGACCTCTGATGTTTACACTACCAGTTGGCCAGACGTCTATGCCATCATCTTTTGCTTCTGGTTCATTATCTCCGAGCTATTATATTCCACCATCTTCGACTCCTACTGTGACACAGTATGTGGCTGAGGAGCATACACTGAGGGAAACTCCACTTGTACAGGATATTCCTTCAGCTTTTTCACATCCAATGGCACCCATTGATCCGACCACCACAATTATATTTATATAACTCCATCAAATTTTTATACCAAAATTTATTTTATTATAACTTGTTCTGATATTATTTTTCTTTAATAACTGGTTCATCTACAGATAGGAGGCGGGGGAGGGGGCATACTCTCTTGCGTGCGGTATGGAACCTCCAGACACAGTTGATGGTTAAATAAAATATTAAAGGACAAATGATTCAGAAATCTGGGCAGGAATGTCAGGGTTTTTCGGCGGTGCTAGCCAAATACTCCGATATCATTCCGGTCAGCCCTCTCTCTTGGAGACATCTACAACACAAAGTCAAAGATAACGCTTGGGCACAAATATGGGTAAAAAATCTATTGGATTTAAGGTAGTATTTTTTTTGTATTTATATGAACCAATCTGTTGTTTTTCAGTTTCGGTTTAACTTCCCTGATGGCGAAGGTGCACGACCAGAGCGTTTAAAAGAGTTAGGAGAGATTTGAAGAGCTTATAAGAATGACCTGTATGTTGGCTGGTGTGATAGATTGGGCACAGAGTTAGAGACATTACCTATCGTGGATGACTTCCCAATAGAGAAATATCTCCAAATGATTACCCATTGGGCGACTTCCAAATTTAAGGTATTAATCTCATTTGAGGTATTTAAATGAGAGTTTTCATATTTTTCATTAATATAATATTATTTATTATTAAATATTATTAAGGAATATTCTGAAAAAAACAAAAAAAAAACATTGATTCAAAGAAATACCTCCAAACTTTGGGGTGCACAACTATGTCAGATCATGAGAGGTAGCTGGAACGATATAGTTGTTTATAATTTTTTTTAGGACATTCCCTTTTTATTGTTTCCAACTAAAATTATGTGATTTATTGAATATTGAATATATGATTATACTTTCACTTTATATTGTTTCAATGTCATTACAGAAGAACAAGTTGAATATTAAAGGATGTATCCCTCGAGCAAAATTGTTTTTCTCGAGTAGAAGAAAAAAAGATGGAACTGTGGTAAATGAATCAACCCAAGAAAAGATTGTAAGTTTTTATTTGTTTATTTAAATGTTTAATATCTATTTTGAAATTTAATAATCTATTAATATTTTTAACAGGCTGCTTTAGAGGATCTTGATGCCCAGGAGCCTGACAATTTTGGTCCACATGATCATTTATATCTGATTTTAGGAGAGGAGCACTCTGGTCGAGTACGTTGCCGACCTGGTAAGAATATAGTCCCGACGAGGTATTGGTCCTCTCTAGGTATCCATTCTAGTACCACCGAGTTGGAACATGCCAAGGAGCATGCAAGACAGTCTGATAAAAGGGTCACATAGTTGGAAGTACATGTTCAAACGAGGTACAAAGAATTTATGAAACTGATGAAAGCTTTATCTTCATCACTTCAACCAGAGGATAGCATGGGTTGTCAGACATTTATGTCGTCGATGGGTGCATTATCCAATGCACTAGGTGGAAGCTATAGTTGAAGTCGATATGATGACGTTCCTGGTGATGACGAGGATGCTGAAGAGGATGAGAAAAAGGATGAGGATGAGGACGAGGGCGAGGATGGGGCCGAGGGAGAGGATGGGGCCGAGGGAGAGGATGGGGCTGAGGGAAAGGATGGGGCCGAGGACGAGGAGGGGGCCGACGATGAGCATAGGGACGATGATGAGGATGACGACGAGGATAGAGATGGCGGCGAGGATGAGGTTGATGATGACAGTGGTGATGGTGATGGTGATCTGGGGCAGATTGATCCATTAAATTTTTGAATTCTATATAACTCTATATTTTTGAACCAGGTTTTCCACTATGGGGTTTTCCTCTACTTCATAGGGATGTTTTTATCAGATCTATTTTTTGCACTTGATTCTTATTGTATGATTTGTCTACTACCTAGACCTTTAGTATTCCTTGGTCCTGTGATACCCATTTTTCTATTTTGTATTACTTATCTTTCTTAGTTAGCCATGTATTTCATGTTTATGTCATTTTTCCATAGAACTGCATTTTATGTCATTTATTGATGATAGTTTTATGCCTGATATTTACATGCGTGGAATAATCACATGCAAATAAATGTGTTTTTGCAAGTAGTAATTGTACATTATTGATTATGTTCTTATTTTTTTTGTTTTTGAAGTGAATCGTGCTGTTTTTGAATTTCCATTCTGTTCAAGGGATGTTTTTTGTTTTAGTAATGGTGGATCTTCTGGGGGAAGAGGTTGGGTGGGGGGGAGGGGAGGGGAGGGGGATTCTGGGTGAAAAGGGTGGGCATGAGGGGAGGGGTAGGGGGCTGTTGGAGGAAACAGGTGGGCAGGGGGGAGGGGAGGGGAGGGAAGGGGAGAGGGGGTGGGGAGGGGAGGAGGCTATTGGATGAAAAGGGTGGGTAGGAGGGGAGGGGCAGGGGGCTGCTAGAGGAAAAGGGTGGGCATGGGGGGAGGGGAGGGGAGGGGCTGGGTGATGGCAGGAGGGAGGGGGCTGTTGGGGGAAAAGGTTGGGTAGGGGGAGGGGGATTCTGGTGGAAAAGGGTGGGCAGGGGGGAGGGGAGGGGAGGGAAGGGGAGGGGGGAGGGGAGGGGAGGCTACTCCTGGGTGAAAAGGGTGTGCATGAGGGGGAAGAGGAGGGGGGGGGGAGGGGAAGGGGCTGTTGGGTGAAAATGGTGGGAAGGAGGGGAGGGGCAGCGGTGAGGGGAGGGGAGGGGCTGGGGCTGGGAAAGTTAGAGGGGAGGGCAGGGAAGGGGAGGGGAGGGGAGGTTAGGGGAGGGGAGAGGAGGATGATGACAGGAGGGATGGGGTGGAGGGGGGAAGAGGTTGGGTAGGGGGGAGGGGAGGGGAGGGGGCTGTTGAGGTAAAATGGTGGGCATGGGGGAGGGGAGGGGCAGGGGCAGGGGGCTACTGGAGGAAAAGGGTGGGCCGGGGGGAGAGGAGGGGAGAGGCTGGGGCTGGGTAGGTTGGAGGGGAGGACAGGGAAGGATAGGGGAGGGTAGGGGAGGGGTTGGGTGATGGTAGGAGGGAGGGGGATGCTGGGGGAAAAGGTTGGGCAGGGGGAGGGGAGGAGAGGGGAAAGGGATGTGCTACTGGGGGAAGCAGTTGCACAGGGGGGGGGGTAGAGGTGGGAGGGGGAGGTGCTAAATGTTTCATTGATTTTGTTTCCTTTTATTATTTTAAATGTATGTTACTTCAGGATTACTATTTCAATTTGTTGAGAATAAATTTTGCAATCCTGTTCCAATATAATTTATGATTTCTACTGTTGCTTAGCTGTGCAGATGCGTGGTGGAAAATTATTCAGGGAAATCAACAGTTTGGTTATTATGAAGTTCAATGTGTCTTTTGTGATGGGTCTTCTCTTAAAGAAAAGGACATGTCTCTTCTGCTGGGATTTATGATATGAAGTTAGCACAAAATGGTTATTGCTGAAGTGGAATCTCATTTGGGATAACTTGTGAGTTTTAAACATGGTATAAAAAATTCTCCTTGGTAGGAAAGTAATATTGTTATAAGGTGCATAATATTGATCATTCATGTTTTCCTCTTCAAACAGACCTTTATGGAGGGTGTCTTCGTTGCGGATGCATTTGGTTCTCAAAGTGTCTTTCTTTTGTTTAAAATGGATGCGATTTTAATTAAAATAAATGACATACGGAAAACAGGCCAAACACATTTGGATTGTGTTGATACTTTAATAAAACGATCAATGGGTCATTTTTGACGTGTACGAGTCAACCCCGCATCAATCCGAGGCTCGGTGTGGCCATCATCACTCAAAGTGTCTCACTTTTCTTTGAAATGGACAACAGTTTAAGTCAAAACAAAAGATGACATAAGGAAAACGGACCAAACGCATTCGGATTCTATTGATACTTTAGGAAAAGTATCCATGGGTCATTTGTGACATGTACAGGTCAACCCCGCCTCAATATGAGGCACGGTGAGGCCGATACCACTCGAAGTGTCTCACTTTTATTTGAAATGGACAAGATTTTAAGTGAAAACAACAACCGGCATACAGAAAACCGAACAAATGAATTTGGATTCTATTGATACTTTAGGAAAAGTTTCCATGGGTCATTTGTGACATGTACGTGTCAACCCCATCTCAATCTGAGGGCCGGTGTGGCCGGTACCACTCAAAGTGTCTTCCTTTGTTTAAAATGGATGCGCTTTTAAGTAAAATAAAAGACATAAGGAAAACCGACCAAACACATTCGGATTGTGTTGATACTTTAGTAAAACGATCCATGGGTCATTTGTGATGTGTAAGAGTCAACCCCACATCAATCCGAGGCATGGTGTGGCTGGCACTACTCAAAGTGTCTCAGTTTTCTTTGAAATGGACAATAGTTTAAGTCAAAACAAAAACTGACATACGGAAAACAGACCAAAATCATTCGGATTCTATTTATACTTTAGGAAAATTATCCATGGGTCATTTGTGACATGTAAGAGTCAACCCCGCCTCCATCTGACGCACGGTGTGGCCTGTACCACTCGAAGTGTCTCACTTTTATTTGAAATGGACAAGATTTTAAGTGAAAACAACAACCGACATACGGAAAACCGATCAAACGCCTTCGTATTATGTTGATAATTTAGGAAAAGTTTCCATGGGTCATTTGTGACGTGTAAGAGTAAACCCCACCTCTATCCGAGGGCCGGTGTGGCTGGTACCGCTCAAAGTGTCTTTATTTTGTTTAAAATGGATGCGCTTTTAAGTAAAATAAACGACATATGGAAGACCGACCAAACACATTCATATTGTGTTGATACTTTAGGAAAATGATACATGGGTCATTTTTGACATGTACAAGTCAACTCCTCCTAAATCCGAGGTGCGGTGTGGCCAGTTCCACTCAAAGTGTCTCACTTTTTTTTTGAAATGGACAATAGTTTAAGTCAAAACAACAACTAACATATGGAAAACGGACCAAACACATTAAGATTCTATTGATACTTTAGGAAAAGTATCCATGGGTCATTTGTGACATGTACGAGTGAACCCCGCCTCAATCTGAGGCACGGTGTGGCCGATACCACTCAAACTGTCGCACTTTTATTTGAAATGGACAGGATTTTAAGTGAAAACAAAAAACGTCATACGGAAAACTGACCAAACGCATTCTGATTCTGTTTATACTTTAGGAAAAGTTTCCATGGGTCATTTGTGACGTGTATGAGTCAACCCCGCCTCAATCCAGGGGACAATGTGGCCAGTACCGCTCAAAGTGTCATTCTTTTGTTTAAACTGGATGCGCTTTTAAGTAAAATAAACAACATAAGGGAAACCGACAAAACGGATTTGGATTGTGTTGATACTTTAGAAAAAAGATCCATGGGTCATTTTTTATGTGTAAGAGTCAACCCCGCATCAATCTGAGGCGCGGTGTGGCCGAAACCACTCAAAGTGGCTCACTTTTCATTGAAATGGACAACAGTTTAAGTCAAAACAACAACTAACATACGGAAAACAGACAAAAAACATTTGGATTCTGTTGATACTTTAGGAAAAGTATCCATGGTTCATTTTTCACTTGTATGTGTCAACCCCGCCTCAATATGAGTCACGGTGTGGCCAGTACCACTCAAATGTCTCACTTTTATTTCAAATGGACATGATTTTAAGTGAAAACAACTACTGGCATACGGAAAACTGACCAAATGCATTCAGATTCTGTTGAAACATTAGTAAAATGATCCATGGATCGTATGTGACGTGTATGAGTCAACCCCGCCTCAATCCGAGGTGCGGTGTGGACGGAACCACTCAAAGTGTCTTTCTTTTGTTTAAAATGGATGCGCTTTTAAGTAAAATAAACGACATACCGAAAATAGACCAAATGCCTTCAGATTGTGTTGATACTTTAGGAAAATGATCCATGGGTCATTTGTGACGTGTACGAGTCAACCCCGCCTCAATCCGAGGAACGGTGTCGCCGAAACCACTCATAGTGTCTCACTTTTCTTTGAAATGGACAACAGTTTAAGTAAAAACAACAAATTACATACGGAAATTGGAACAAATAAATTCGGGTTCTATTGATACTTTAGGAAAAGTATCCACGGTTCATTTGTTATGTGTACGAGTAAACCCCACCACAATCTGAGGCACGGTGTGGCCGATACCACTCAAACTCTCTCACCTTTATTTGAAATGGACAAGATTTTAAGTGAAAACAACTACCGACATACGGAAAACCGACCAAACGCATTCAGATTCTATTGAAACTTTAGGAAAAAGATCCATGGTCATATGTGAAGTGTAAGAGTCAACCCCGCCTCAATCCGAGGGCCGGTGTGGCCGGTACCACTCCATTTGTCTTTCTTTTGTTTAAAATGGATGCGCTTTTAAGTAAAATAAACGACATACCGAAAGCAGACCAAACACATTAATATTGTGTTGATAATTTAGGAAAACGATCCATGGGTCATTTGTGACGTGTACGAGTCATCCTCGCCTCAATCCGAGGTGCGGTGTGGCCGGAACCACTCAAAGTGTCTCACTTTTCTTTGAAATGGACAACAGTTTAAGTAAAAACAACAACTGACATACAAAAAACGGACCAAACACATTCAGATTCTATTGATACCTTAGGACAATTATTCATGGGTCATTTGTGATGTGTAAGAGTCAACCACACTTCAATCTGAGGCACAGTGTGGCCAGTACCACTCAAACTGTCTCACTTTTATTTGAAATGGACAGGATTTTAAGTGAAAACAACTACCGACGTACGGAAAACCGACCAAACGCATTTGGATTCTATTGAAACTTTAGGAAAACTATCCATGGGTCATATGTAATGTGTATGAGTCAACCCCGTTTCAATCCAAGGTGCGGTGTGGATGAAAACGCTCAAAGTGTCTTTCTTTTGTTTAAAATGGATGCCCTTTTAAGTAAAATAAACGACATACAGAAAACAGACAAAACACATTTGGATTGTGTTGATACTTTAGGAAAACGATCCATGGGTCATTTGTGACGTGTACGAGTCAACCCCACCTTAATCAGAGGTGTGGTGTGGCTGGCACCACTCAAAGTGTCTCACTTTTTTTTAAATGGACAACAGTTTAAGTAAAAACAACAACTGACATACATAAAATGGACCAAACGCATTTGGATTCTGTTGATACTTTAGGAAAAGTATCCAGGCATTATTTGTGATGTGTACGAGTCAACTCCACCTCAATCTGAGGCACGGTGTGGCCAGTAGCACTCAAACTGTCTCACTTTTATTTGAAATGGACAATATTTTAAGTGAAAACAACTACTGGAATACGGAAAACCGACCAAACGCATTCAGATTCTGTTGAAACTTTAGGAAAATGATCCATGGGTCATATGTGATGTGTACAAGTCAACCCCTCCTCAATCCAAGGCGCGGTGTGGATGACACCGCTCAAATAATCTCTTTTGTTTGAAAAGGACATCATTTTAAGTGAATACAACTGAAATTTACACTCATCAATGATAGTCGCAAACTCTTTTTCATGTGTTGGGTGTTTCACTCATGGGGTCATAAGTGAAGAGACTCCTATGGAAATACCTTTTCACCATATATTATAAACAATACAAGTACAATGCAAAATTCATCACAAATCATTACTTACCCAAATCTAGGATCAGAAAAAAAATGGGATATGAGCCAATTTCAAACTCTTATTCAACTCTAATAGGTATTTCTCACACTATTATACCTATTAGAATTTGATGGGGAGGTGGGGGGGCTGTGCTAGTTGGGGGTTGTGCAGGGGTGAGGTGAATTACTATCGGATGATTGTTGTCATATGAAGATTGAAATAGGGAATTGTAATACATGACATGGTTGGAAGAATTTGATGGTTTTATGTGTTCTTTGTGCTATTTTAGGTGTTTTTTATACCATTTTAAGTATGTATGTGGTTTTTGTGATATTTTTTATGCAGGTGTAGGTGTATAGTGGAGGGGCTACTGGAGGGGGCTGCTGTGCAGCAGTTCTAAAAAAACTCAATACCAACGGTTCTAAACCATTGGTATAAGAGTGCTGGAATTCTGGAAAAACACTATACCAATGGTTTAGAACCGTTGGTATAGGAGTTCTGTAATTCTAGAAAAACACATATACCAACGGTTTATAACCGTTGGAATATGTGTTCTAGAATTCTGAAAAAACACAATACCAACGGTTTAGAACCGTTGGTATAGGTATTCTGGAAAATCACACTACCAACGGTTGAAAACTGTTGGTATAACAATTCTCAAAAAATATAGTCCCAACGGTTATAAACCGTTGGTATACATTGAGAGAAATTTAATAAAACAATATACCAACGGTTTAGATCAAACCGTTGGTATAAGGCTTTCCTCACTTCTTACAAACCAAGGGTTTGGAAAACCATTGGTATAGGCTATACGAACGGTTTTCCAGCCTATACCAACAATTTAAAACCGTTGATATAACCTTCTTTTCTAGTAGTGCCGAAACTTTCACCAGATTGTTGGTGTTGGGAATCTTCCAACCCGCATCATGTGGGAAGAACACCAAATGTAATAGAATCCCACCGACTACCCGGTTGAGTGCCATCAACTGGTCCATGGTGAAGGTGGAAGCTTCCCATCCTCCAGGAGGTCCACCAGAAACAATATGGAGCAGCACAGACTAGAAGGTAGGGTAATTATAGTATAACTATACTCTATGTGGTCCACTGACTACTCAATGGAGGCTATCAGGTATCTGGTGGGGTAATTATAGAAACTCCTAGATTGAATTTATCATTGTAATAAAATAATTTATCATGGTATTATTAAGATTAAATTCCATTAGAGAATTCCAGAAGGCTACTAGATATTTTTAAATATATAAATATATTCCTTGGGTGATAGTATCTCTACAAAAAACGTAATAAAAAAATCGTTGATCTAATCAGAACTTAATATCTAGCAGTCTGCAAACCCTCCTCTCAAAGATCTATTTTTTTAATTCCAAATCTCAAAGGATATCATATTTGTATCCCCCATCCATATTTATCCCAATTGGATCAATATTTATCAAGTGATAGGAGACTATATTTTAAAATTATTTTCTCCAAGATTATCTCTTTATTCCAAACTCATATTCTCAAGGGTGTTGACAACCACAAAGTGGGGGAGGAGTGAACCCAACTGAAAAGTGAGGGATCTTTATCAATTGGTTTCTTTCCAAAACCATGAAAAAACAATGGGTTTGGTTTCATTATATATCCATTAAAAACAAGGGAAGTTGTTTTCTATGGATACATATCTCTCGAATCAAGTGGTGGAGATATAGGGTAACCTCATGTGCTATTTCTGAACTCCTTATCAAATTTTGTTTGGTATGAATAGGTACATAAAACATTAACATGAAACTAAAATACAAAATATTTATTTTAATATAAATAATTAACTACTGAATCCTTTTTATCTTCTAAAACTACATATGAAAACCTATGGAATAAAAAAACAAAATGGGTGATCTATAAATCTCTGTAATAGAATAAATATGATAAATGTGTATAAAATATGGGTCAAATGAAATTACATGATATTATATTGGAAAATTTAAATAAATGATCACATGAAGGCATGAAATAAATAATATAGGATTATAGGATCATTCCATAATAGGGACCTATAAACATCATAATATAGAAAATCATAATATTGAGACATAGATCACTTTGGAGACATCATAACATGGTAAAAAATGTCCCATAATAGATTAGGTTTACTCTTTAATCACCTACACATCATATCATGAGATATAAACATTACCCAGTGGATTAGATATATATTTTGGAGTGTCCATCATAACATTTACATGAATATGTGTACCACATAAGGAAATAAAACATAAGGCATATGTATAATAAATACCTTTATGAAGAAATTAGTTGCATAAACATTACTCAAATCATAATAAAAGGATATATCATAGGGATTCAAAAAAGAAGAAGGAATTAAATATTTTTAGTGTTCATATTTGGATAAATAAGAAAATGGATAAAATATAGATTTCATTTAAATAAAATTTCATTAGGAAGGGTGGTGAAGTAATTTTGGAATTAAAAAACTTTATAAAGGTTTTAAAAAAATTTATGGAATCTTTAAAGATGGTAAAAACCTTATATTTTTTATAAAACTAGATGTTAAACAGGATGGTCATCCCTAAAATATGAGTATTTATAAGAAAAATTTTATGATTAAAAACATATCATGGGGATGGTTCATAACATGAAATAATAAATACAAATTTCCCTTAAATCAGGTTTACATAAATGAACGATTTGGGAAGGGAACTTTAAGAGCTTGTATATACCCAAAAAAGGAAGGGATAATAAGGTAGGGAAATATTTGTGATATATATATATATATAATTTAGAAGCATTCCATAATTTTAAATATATGGAGAAACTGTGGTAGAGATAAATAAGTCACAACCTAAAAAAAATAGGGTGGGTCGGAGAATTCCCTTACCTTAGATCCAGATTCACTCTGCACATTAACTTAATTTCCTAAATAATAAAATTAGATTTATTATCTACAAGATTTAGATAATTTTTGAAATATATTTGAATTATTATGAAGATTTTATGTTAGTTTAAAATCATTTAATTTAGATACTGTGTCTACCCAATTCTATTTGTTTCTTGGTTCCATGGTAGGATTAATTTTAGGTAATTATGAGAGTTATTTTGGAATGGTTCTATAACTCTATAAGTATGTTTATATGATGTTCACTTTGTTCTAGGATTTGAAAATGTTAGTAAAATTCTAATATTATTAAAAATACACACATTAAATAGATTTTAATTATTATCATTATATGGTTAATTCTCGTAGGAGGTTTTTCTGACCATGGTGAAAAATATGATTTCCTTTAACATTATGAATATTAATAGATTTCAGAATATGAAATAATAACTTCATATTAAGACCATCTATGATGGTGGTGAAAAGTGAATTACATTTTTCATGGAGGCATTGAATTAAACACAATATAAACAAACTTTTTTGTTTTATAATTGATTTATGAGAGGGTAAAAAATGGATTTTATACCATAATAATAACATATAATTATATATATTATACTTAGGTTACTATTTCAAGGTGTATGTAAAACATATTTATTTGGTAGAAAAAGAATAAAATTGAAATAAGTTTGGTTGAGAATTTAATTCTTCCTTTGGGTTTCTCTACTTAGGCTGTTCTTTAAGGCTCCTTGGAATGGTATTGGAGAGAACATTAGAACTAGGACATGTGAGAGAGGTTTTGGAAGAGAAATGGGTAGAGGTTTGGAAATCATTAAGTATTAGATAATCTGAGGAGAAGTGGTGGTGAAGGGTGGTATTTATAAAGGTAATAGAGGGGTTTTTATTATAATATTCATTAGATTATTATTTTTTATCAAGACTATCAATAGTGATGAAGATTTTGACTCTATATTGTATTTTTTCATGTGGGTTTGATATAATTGATTCTTACATTATCCATGACACAATTATTCTTATAATGTTAAATACCATATTTTTTTGTATATTATACAAAAATTAAACTATTTTAGAAAAATAAAGAAAATAAACCAAACAATTTTTTTATGTTTATATTACAAAAATTAAATATATGTTATGAAAATAATTTTCCAAATATGATAAATTTAATTTTAAAATAAAATCCAAATTTATTTGAAAATTTATAATATTATTATTATGACCAATTTTATGACCCTTATAAAAATGAATTATAGTCTCATAAAATTATGTTATAATTATAATGAGACTTAATATTATTTTATAAACCAATTTTATGAAATTAAAATATATTTTAATTGTTTATATTTATCATAAAAAATAAAATAAAACATTTGTGCTTTCAAAAAATATAAACACTTATTTTAGCATTTCTAAAACATTTATTTATCTGTAAGATGATATGATTTTTCTATATTTTCGTTTTATAAGATAAATAAATATTATTTTAAATTTCAATAGGTTAATATACTGTTTTTACAACCAAGTTTCTATTCCAAACAACCATATTATTGTTTTATCGGTTGTATTTGTAACAGTCATATGAGTTTCCTACATTATATTAATACATTGTATTTCATTTATTGTTCATTCAATTTTATTTTATATTAATTATATATATATATATATTAATTTTTAAAATGTGTATTTTATTACTAACACTTTGTTTCATTTACATATTGTTCTTTGCGAGTGTGATCATTCTAGGGGATCAATATAATATAATGTTTCATATTATAATTATATTGTTTTATATTTGTTTTCCCATTATAATGTTTTCCATTTTATTGAGTATATTATACTCTAAATATAATAATTAAGTCCATATAATAATATTTTTTTGGTTCTATCATGCGGTTCTTGTGATTTATGTAATACTACATTACTAAATATGAAAAATTTATCTAACTAGAGGGGAAATTCCATTGATAAAATTCTATGTCATTACATTGATAATATATTATTGATGGTAAAGAAGATAAAAGTATTACATTCAGTTAATTCATGGTTAAAAAAATAATTTTAAAATACTTAGGTGAAGCAACCTACATTCTAGGGATCAAGATCCTTCAAGATTAATCTAAGTGGATTCTTTTACTAAGTCAAGGTACATATATTGATAAGGTATTGAAAAGATTCAATATGAAGTAATCCAAGAAAGGATCATTTACAATGTCACATGGTATAAATATCTCTAAGAAAATGTGTCCGCAGACATAAGAGGATAGAGTGAAAATGAGTAAAATTAATCATTCTTATGAAATTGGATCTATCATGTGTGTCCATGATATGTACTATATATGTTGTTTCCTATAATTTGATCTTGGTAAGAAAATATCAAGTAGTCTTAGGAGAACAACATTGGTCAGCAGTAAATACTATCCAAAAGTACCTAAGGTATAGAAAGGATATGTTCTTGTCTTTTGGAGGAGATGGTAAACTAGTTGTTTCGGGATACAAAAATTCTAATTTCTAAACAAATCAGAATGATCCTAAATCATAGCTTGGATATGTGTTTTTACTTAATGAAGGATTAGTGAGTCGGAGGAGTTTTAAGCAGCTAGTGTTTGTTGATTTTATATAAGAGTCTGATTACATTTAAGACTTTTATATAGGTAAAGAAGAATTTTGGATATGAAACTTCATATAGTATCTTGGTGTTTTACCTAGCAGTAATGAAGCTATCACTATGTATTGTGAAAATAATACACCAATTGTTCTTTCTAAGGATACTAGGTCACATAAATGGATAAAAAATATAATTCAAAAGTATTATATCTTGATGGTTTTTTTCAAAGGTTTCAATTCTCAGAAAGTATAGTATCCACAAATGGGAACATAATATACCCATTTACTAAAGCCTTGTCTGAGTAAAATCATGAATATCAAGTGAGAGTTAGTGGAATGAAATTTGTTATTATTTGGATATATTTCAAGTGAGTGTATTTTGGAGTTGGTTCCCTATAACCAAATGAATTTCTTACTTTTGATTAATAGAATATTGATAAATATATTATTTCATAGTGATTTTCATCTTTGTGACACTAATATGATCATATCCTTTGAGTATTTTTCTCATAGAAATGTTATAATGGTTCCTTGCATTAATGGTATCCTATATATGCTCTGAAAATATTCTTAAACATATGTCGTATGGCCTAGATAAAATCAACTTGATGGGACATAGATGATGTTTAACTATTAGGTTCTGGGGACTGACAAGACATTAATACTTCTTATCATGAAGTTCGCACATGGTAATCTCCATAAAGGATGGTTATGAGTACAAACCCACAAATAATAATTCCACATTTTTATGTGTCAATGGATATTTATATCTATAAATGTTTGTGTTAGTAATTAAAATTATGGTTATTATTAATATATATCAAGAATCTCACACTTTTATATATGGATGAAAACCATGACAACATATACTCGTTGTGAGGTATCATATGTTGGGCACATCATGAGTGATATTCCATCAGTCAAATAAGTCAAGAAGAATTTTCCCCATCTAATTGAATATAAGATTATTCCTCCAGCCCTATAATTGAAATGAAACAGTATGATTAAATCTATATCCATGGTTGTTCATTGATGAGTTCATTTTGGATAGTCAAATAATGATAAATCAATATATTATGTGATGATATAATTATGAATCTTTCTTGATGAGATATCAACAAAAACTTAATATATTAAATAGTAGTATTCATAGAAAGTTTTTTTATAGAAACATTAACTTATTTATCTATGGGTTTCGTTATGTTTTCTAGATATTGATTTTAGACTTTAAGAAATCTTATTAAATTCCACTGATAAAGATTCATAGAGGGCAACACACTAAGTGTATCCATAGTATCATTAAATTTAGTTGAATTTAATATTCAGAATAAAAATTATTCTCAGATTTTAGAATTATAATTATTAAATTATTATTGATATCATAAAGTAAATAATTAGATATTCAAGTTTTGAATATGTGGGTTAAATTTTATCACTTATTTATTATTCACATTATAATATATAAATAAAAATTCATTAACTAGTTTAGTAAATAAATTAATATAAATTTCAATTTAGTAATCTAAATATTAAAATAAATATTTCTTTGTAATTTTAGTGAATATAATATTCATTTATTTGAGGAAAATATTTATTACTAAAGGTTTGATAAATTACATTGATGATTGATGAGTAATGTTATGGTATTAATGAAAATTATATATTTTATTATTTATCATTAAATTTAAATAAGTTTTTTCATTTTAAAAAATGATATTTAATTAAATTCATGATTCTTGAAATAATAATAATAATAATTTTAATATTAATTATTAGTCATGGGGAATAAATTAGAATATATATTGAATAAAGGGATAATTATTTATTATAAAATATTATCTCTAAGTATATATTCCAAAAATATTTATTTTTTATATTTTCCATAAACAACATTATGGGTAAGTGGGAACCACAAAATTACCCAAAATAAATTACAAAAAACACCACAAACAAACTTCAAAATTCAAACTAAAAACACTTTCCAAATATAAGAACTCAACTATATTAAAATTTTGAAACATTCCAACCTAGGGACTCTGCAAAATTCAAATTTCAAATAGAATAAGTCACACCATCACCTTGAGACTCAAAACATGATATGAATTGCCTCAAGCAATGAACCCTGACACCTCCCAACTCTTATCTTCATCCAGAGTACTGGTGAGAACCTCCTATGGAAGACCTTCCCATCATCATTGGAGAAGCCACTACAATCATTCCCACAAAAAATAGAACCAAACAAAATCACAACATAGAAATCCATTCCACCGTCTTTATAGTAAAAAAAATTACTCCATATATAATGCTTCTCAGAACCACTACCGTGGAAATCACCGTCTGACAACATCATCATGATCCTCATCTTCTTACAGGGACACTGAATTATGAATCAGTCCAATTTGAACCATCAAAAACTTCTCCAAAAAACATAGTGAAATCCAAAACAGAATGCTGGAGACATCGAAGGAATACACTTATAAGTATATATTCCATCTTATATCATTTAGAGGTTTTCGGAGATGTTGTAAAAAATGATGAAACTCTAAATAATTAAAATATATGGGTTTATTCTCAATAGAACTTAAAAAACAGAGAATTTTTTTCAAAGATTCATAAATAATACTTGGATGTAAATAGAGGAATTTATGATAGGATTCTCTACTACAATGATGACATGATCATAAATGCATTAGAATTGATCAAGAAGAATTATTACATTTAAGGTAATTCTTATTTTAAATTACCTAAAATTATTGTTTAAATATCCTATCAAAGATTCTATAAGGTTTTGCTCATTAAGTTCCATAGGATATAACCATTGGTTTTGATGAAAAAAGAATATTGGGAATCAGCCCATCGTTTTTCTACACCTCAATACCTTTAAGTGTTATTATATTGGTGACATTATAATTTATAATTTTTAGTAAATTCTTGGATAAATTATCTTGTTTTTTATGGTTTTTTAATTCCATAATTTTATTCTTAAATAAAAAATTAGAGATAACATATTTTTTCATATTTTTATGGCTAAGAAGAGGGAATGATCACATGAATAATGCATGAAAATCCCACTAGAAGGTGCTGAGGATATTAGATGCATGGAACGGAAGCACGTGGTATTATAGTAAATTACACATCATATACCCTGGGTAAAGCACAAAAATTGAGTTCCATACTATTTAAATTTTACATCATGAATTCAAAAAGAACACTCAAAGATCCTATCTAGAGGTTCCAATACTATTAGATGCACGATAAGGATACATAATGTGCAATGGATAATTATAATTCGTATACCCAAGCTCAACCATACAAAGAGAGAATAATAAAACCCATTTTTGGGGTCAATGAAGAATGAAATAATTCTATAGGTTCCTCGGTATTAGAACTTATAATACTTAGATTGTTGTTCAAAGATTCGTAGACCACATGTGCATGAAACTAGAGGAATCCTTACTTAGATTCTACACCATAATAATGACATGACTAGAGAGACATCAGAATAGATCAAGAATAATTATTTCATTTATGGTAATACTTATTTGAAAATTATTATAAATTACATGTGGAAGATCCCCTCTATGATTTTTAGTGTTTTGTTCATCAAGTTCCTCATGATTTATTGGTCGGAATTTATGAAAAAAGCAATATTGGACACCACACCATTGCCTTTTCTACACCCTAGAAGATTCAATATTTGAGAAAAAACAACAGTTACCTATATCAGTGCTTTTAATTAGCACTGATAAATACCACCTTTATCAATTAATAAAGTGATCACTGATAAAACGTAGCATTAATCATCACTAATTATAGAATTGAAAAAGTGCATGTTGAATAGAATAAAATTTTAAGAATATATATGAATAATATATATATATATATATATGCATGTATTTTTTTTAATAAATACAATATATATGTCTACATTTTGTATGTATATCAATGATTATATTTAAAGTATTATTAAATAACCTATATTAATATATGATGTTATATTAAATTGAAATTTCAAATGTGAATCATTTAAATATATATTTATATATATTAAATATG
Source organism: Viscum album (assembly GCA_963277665.1). Lineage (NCBI taxonomy): Eukaryota > Viridiplantae > Streptophyta > Magnoliopsida > Santalales > Viscaceae > Viscum > Viscum album. The sequence goes on from OY728161.1 coordinate 1,445,297,170, forward strand.
GATTCAAATAGTTTTTATTATAAAATTTAAAATTATATAATTTTTATATTTTAAATGAATTAATTTTAATTTTAAATTAAAATATATATTTTAGAAATCAAATTTCAAAATTTATTGCACATACACAAGTTGATATAATTAATAATATATGTGTGTGTATTTAAATATAGTTTACAATATTTTTAAACATAATTATATATATAAATATAAATTTATATAATTAATGATATTGTTTAAAATTTAAAAGTTAACATTTTTAAATTAATAATAATATATATAATTAATTTACATTTTTAAAGTTATTTTATAATAATAATATTATGTATGTTAGGGTCCGATAAAGAATTGATTCCACATGATGTTGGATTTATTTCCTACCAAATTAATAGTTATCAACCATTGATGATAGTTTAGATTATGTTGAAATATGTGTCATGGTGTTGTAGCTAGAGTGTATATTACATGGAGTTACGATTGAAAAAACATTTGAGTTAGCTTGTAGTTTCTACAAGACGAGTACTTATGGAAAAGGGGGTTAAGGTTTCCCAAGCTTCACATATGAGAAGTCTATTGAATATGGAAAGAGTTTGGTGAATTCTGTCGTATATTTTTAGAGTTAAAGAGAAGTTTTGGCATGAGGGACACAAAACTTGCCAGAATGAGTTGAAGATTAAAATATGAAGAGTAACATTTTTCCATAAGGGGACTACGTGATGTTTTTGTGTTGGGATGTTTGTGTAACACACCAAGGTTTTAAAAATAAATTGAATCCATGAAATGTTGTTTTAAGTAGATATTTACAGCTAGGCTTTAAACTTAATTTAGCAAGTTCTATGTTTTGAATTTCGAAAAACAGTCATCTAAAATTGTGTTTAGTATGTCATTTGGTGTCTAATAGAACCTATTTTTTAGGTGAATAGTAACATACACTTATGAATATTAATATTTCCCTAATGGATAGTAAATTGTGTCATTATTTTATTTTTTAAGGCTTTAAGATAATGATATCTTGGTTAATTTTTCAATGTGATATAAAAGCAGTTATAGTTTTTAAATTATTAATATATGAATTAAGTATGATTTTATTTAAAAATTAAATTAATAATATTTTGAAAATTATTTTCAAAAACATGATTTCATTTTTTAATTCTACACGTCGAAAAATGGTTAGGGTGGACCTTTTCGATTTTTCTGAAACAGTTGATTTTCAAGTGAATAGTAAAAAAATACAGTTTTGAGTTTCAGTGTGTTAATGACATCATTAATGATGTAATAAATATGGTCAACTTGTGTATAGTAAAATAATATATGAGGTGTTTGAAGTGGATAATACTTTGGGAAAATACCCCGGTAAAGCCCATGGTTTTTCAAATACCACTAATGAGGTGTCATTTGGAAATTATTAAAATAATCCCTCATTTTGGTATAAATACCAACCCATTACTTCATTAAATTCATTCCAAATTCCTCATCAATGAAGATCTGGCCTCCTTTACTTCCTTTTAGTCCTCCCAAGGTTTCCTCATGCCACCAAGGTCCCAACCTTCCAGTTTTATGAGTAATTATACAATGTAAAAAAATTCTCAATTTCTTTCTTTTTTCCATTCAAGTTCTCTTTTATGAGGTACAACTTTCATGTTTCCATAACATGTTCTTATTTACTTATTATTATTGATCTATTTTTATAATGATTCATTTATTTATGGGAAACCCTTTTCCCCTCTCTTTTTAATATTTTCTAAAACCATGTTGCATAGTCGTTAGGCTGCCGAATTTTTGTAAGGGATTTCTCAATTATTCTTTTATTTTGAATTCCTTTCTTTTCATATCATTTCTTCATATACTATTACCCAATAGGAATTAAATATCTAGAAATCATGTATATTTTGGATTTTATCTTTTTCATGGAAAATTCAACATCATTCTTATTCTCTTCTCCCACTTATTCACAAAATAAAAACATTGTTCGTGATGTGTCGAATTACCAACATCATGGACAATGTGATTTCAATTTGCATTAATTATTTCAAGTCTGGTCATGAAACCATTTTTATAGTTGATTCAGGTTATAATATGTGTATTATTTCTCATTCATGTTTCAGTAATTATTTTTTACCCATGGTTTTAAATTATAAAACAAAATGAGGTCGTTATTATCAAAGAACCACTAAAATGATCTAAAAGAACATCACTAATGTTTTAAATTAGGAATCATCATCATGTAAGAATTAAAAATAATAAATGGTATAATTTTTACTTCGGAAAATATTTAAATACTACTCCATTGCAATTGTTTAGTTTCACTTCCAATTGACAAGAACAATCCATCATGAACTGATCATGAAAATCATGTAAAGAACCCACACAAAATAGTGCAATGAACAAAATACTGACAATTAAAGGGTGAAATGATGTAATGAAATGATCATATAAGGAATTATAAATATGGATATGATTCTATAATATATTAATAAAACTCTTTTAACAATTATATATGTGGTTTAAATAATTTGGAAGTAAGACAAACCCGAGGTAAGGGAATTCTTAACCTGATTTCCATTTTTGGGTTAACCTTATTCTTCATTATTTATGTGGTATTTAGATTTTTTGTGTGATTAATTCTGATTATACTATGTTTAATTTTGAGTATTTAAATAATATATACATATTCCATCCACACTATTAATTCTCACTTCAGATATTTGATATTTATAAGGGACTTTTATTTTAAAATCCTCTTTTAAAATTCAATTTAACAAAATTAAAAAGTAATGTTTTTATGTAATTTTTCATGATATATGGTTATTTTCTAGTTCTTAGGCATTGTTTATGATGGAATATGGGACCCATATTTCCCTCCAATGCATTGGGTATGTGTAAGTTGGAGGTCAGCCGTATGGTTTCTCCAAGTGTAACTACGATGGTTACACAAATTATAAGGTATCCGTGAGGGTTATGAATTATAAGGTAGATGATAGGGTTAAAATATAATGTAAGTAATTCTACAAGATAACTCTATGATTATATTTATGTTCTCATGTTTTGTTTGGATCTTGTGTAAATCTCATGTTTCATAAAGTAAGTATATATGGGTGACAAGCATGTCTTTTAAAAATGTTTTCATACGTTACATGTATTCATGGACTAATGTGATCTTTCCTTATTTTACATCCCTTATTGAGTTTTTGTGCTCATACCAAGTTTCTTTAATTTATTTTCATAGTTTATAAATATGTGTAAGATAAATAAGGAATCCAAGTGAAATTTTTGAAGAATTGTCATATAAATCATGTCTTAAGCTTTAATTTTTTATATTTTGATTGAATGGAAACTATTTTTATGGTATCTACTCTGTAAAAATGTGTATATTTATGAATGTATTATGTCCCATTTATCTAAATCTATAAACTTGAAAATATCCTCAATGTAAAAGGAAGTGATTTCTTGTCTAAAATCAAGATCATGTAATGTAATAACGCTGGGTCTATAAAGTTTGTATTAGAGGATGGTTTAGATAACATTAGGGGTTAGGACGATGTTAAAAGAATACTATAAATGATTTTTACTCTATGATTAATTTAAATTGTTATAGAATTTAAACATTACCATTTTTTTCTTAGATAATTCTGTTCAGAATGGTTGTCCACAGAAGAAACAGGGAACCTGAAGAGGAGAGGCACCAAAAGAATGACATCCTTCTGAATCTACAGCCTAGAATGGTAGGGATTGGAACAGAGTAGTTTGTGACAGCAATGGATCACCTAACACTAGCAATAAAGGGTTTTGGAAACTATTCATGAGAACAAACAGAGGTACCACAACTGAACATGACAGTTGTGGAACAATTTATGATACAACACCCTCTTACTTTCAATGGATCTTATAGCCTAGTAGTGGTTGAAGGATGGATTAAATCCCTTGAAAAGATATTTGATGTTATGGGATGTTCATATAATCAAAAGTTAAGTCTTTCCATTTATTTTTTTAAGGTGAAGTTGATTAGTGGTGGTCAATGATAAAGAATATCAGGGATAGAGAGGATATTTGTGCCTTAGGTTGGGGTGAATTTAAAAGTCTTTTCCTTGAAAAATATTTTTATAAGGTGGTGCGACTTAGGATGGAGAAGAAATTCCTTGAATTGAAGCAAAAGGAGGAAGATTCAGTGGCTCTGTATGAAGCAAACTTCACCCGAATGGTGAGGTATAATACAAATCTTATTCTAGATCTTGATAGAAAAGTCAACTGCTTTTACTTAGAATTAATGCCAAGGCATCGACGGGTGTTGGCCTCCAGTGAATTCAAAAGTTATGGGAAACTTGTCTGATGTGATGAGAGGGTAGATATGGTGTTTTCTGATGATCATGTGCCTTTTGGAAATAAGGAGAAGAAGAGGACTAGATGGAAAGTGGTAGGTAAGAATCATCAAAAGAAATCTAATGGTAAGAAAATCTAGTTTCCAGTTTGTGAAAAGTGTGGCAAGAAGCACCCTGGGGAATGTATTAGAAAAAAAGGAAGTGTTTTTAATGTGGTAAGTTTGGTCATATAGCCTGGGATTTTAATGAAAATGATCCTCATACAAATCCTAATAAGAAAATTGTAAAGTGGTTTAAATGTGGTTACATGGGTCATTATGAAAATTCCTACCAAAAGGGAGATCCAAATGATGCAAAGAATCCAGACTACAAGTAGAAATGTGCAGTGAGATCATTTGTGACTACATCAGTAGATGTAGGTCTATCCAACAAAGTGATATCCAGTAATCTATTTTTTTACTCATATTTTGTGAAAGTTTTTTTCTATACGGGTCTACACATTCCTTCATTTCTGAGGAATTTTCTGGTAAATTGGAACTATCACCTCAACAAATGAGATCGGAATTTGTTGTCAAAAAACCAAGGGGAAATATTATAGAAAAGATTATTTATAATAATCTTTCTATTGTGGTCTGTGGGAATACTTTACCTGAAAACCTTTTTGTATTACCCATATTCAAGTTTGGTGTTATTATAGAAATGGATTGGATTTCTATTTATCGTGCAATGATATACTATATATCTAAAGAAGTTGTTTTTTAGAAAGAGTTTTAGCTTGTATACAAGATAAAACCCATATAATTGATAACATTTCAGGAAGATGAGAAACTGTTGAAAGATGGAAATGAAAGTTATCTTGATCATATTGTTGAAAATAAGGGAACTGTTAAGATTATTGATGTTCCCGTGGTAAAAGAATAACTTGTTGTTTTACCCGATGAGTTACTCGGTGTCATACCTGACCGAGAAGTCGAAATCACAATTGAATTCGTTCCAGATTATAAGCCAATTTTAAAACCCCCTAATCATATGAATCAAATAGAACTTCTTGAATTGAAAAATTTGTTGCAAGATTTACATGATAAAGGGTTCATTCGTCCTAGAACTACACCATGGGATGATCCTATTTTGTTTTTTAAAAAGAAATATGGATCCATGAGACTTTGCAGTGATTATAGAGATCTGAATAACATCACTATTAAAAAAAGTTATCCTTTGCCTCATATCAGTGACTTATTTGATCAGCTCTAGGGAGCTCAGTACTTTTCTAAGATTTAATTGAGATCTGGATACCATCAGCTGAAGGTGAAGGAAGATGACATCCAGTAAACAATCTTTTGTACTAGATATGGGCATTATGAATTTGTTGTTATTCCATTTGGGTTAACTAATGCTCCTACTGTAATCATGAATCTTATGAATAGAGTATTTCATGAGTTCTTGGATAAGTGTGTGGTTGTGTTTATTGATGACATTCTGGTATTTTCTAAAAATAAAGAGGAGCATGAAAAACATCTAAGGGTTGTTTTAAAAACCTTAAAGGCAAAGAAACTGTATGGAAAATTCAGAAAGTGTGATTTTTGGTTGTAGTATATTTCTTTTCTTTGGAACATAGTAAATAAGTATGGAATAATAGTTGATCCTTCCAAAACAAATGTGGTTGATGAATGTCCAAGACCCACAAATGTTATAGATATTCATAGTTTTCTTGGATTGGTAGGTTTTTACCATCGGTTTTTTAAAAAAAATTCACAATTATCTTGCCTGATAAATAAGTTAACATGAAAAGGGGTTAAATTTATTTGGACAGAATAATGTAATGTTTTTTTCAAGATCTGAAGAAGAGATTGATGAATGCTTCAGTTTTATCCTTGCCTTCCTAAAATGGTGATTTTTTCATCTACAATGATGATTCATTGAAGGGACTTGTTTTTTTTGACACAAAATGATCAAGTAATTGCTTAAACTTCAAGACAACTTAAACCACATGAGTTAAATTTTCCCACGCAAGATTTGGAATTGGCAGCTGTGGTTTTTTGCTTTGAAAATTTGGAGGCATCATTTATATGGATACAAATATCAAATATATACTGACCATAAAAGTCTGAAGTATATATTCCCACAGCAAAAAATAAACATGAGTTAGAGAAGATGGCTAGAAATTATAAAGTACTATTATTTCATAATCAATTACCATCTGGGAAAAGAAAACAAAGTGGAAGATGACTTGAGTTAAAAACATCATGCATCATTAACCACGTTTCATTATGAAAATGACCCCTTTATTAATGATTTGATGAATTTTGGATTAGATATTGTTGGTGCAGGGAATATATAAATTTTTTCTCAGGTTTCAGTGCATTCATCACTATCAGTCAGAATTAATAAAGAGCAAAAGGAATACTGTGAGCTACAAAAAATGGTAGAATCGGTTAAAATGGGCAATTTTCAAGAATTTATTCTTGATAAAGTTTGTGTTTTAAGATTTAGAAAAAGGTTGTGTGTGCTTTGTGATTCATAGATGAAGAAAGACTTGTTGTGTGAAGCTCATAGTTCTCCATTTTCAGTACATCTTTGTAGTACTATGATGTACAGATACCTTTGGGAAAATTATTGGTGGGATGATCAGAAAAGAGATATTGCTGATTTTACAATGAAATGTTTGACATGTCAACAGGTTAAAGCAGGGCAGCAGTTACCGAAGGGGATGCTTCATCCTTTTCTAGTGCCAAAGTGGAAACGGGAGAATGTATCCATGGAATTTGTGGTGGGTCTACCAAATAATTCTTGAGGTAACAATGCGATTTGGATTATTATTGTTCGGATGACAAAATCTGCACATTTTCTTTCTTTTAGAGATACAATGCCTTTTGATCAGGTTTCCCGACTGTAGCTCAAAGAGATTGTCACAACATGTCCCCCGGGGCCTGTACCGTGACTACCCCAAGACCATCTTCTATAGTCCAGAAGCTGACAAATAGCACCGAAAGGCGTATTCCCTAAAACTAGGAAGGCATTGCCTTTAAATCCTATAAACACACGCAACGAATCACACAACAAGATACAAACACAAGTAAACTGTATAGTAAAATGAGTGATGAATGTAAGATAGGTCAGAATATAAGCCCAATAAAATATGTACAAGTAAAACTGAAATACAATACAACTGAAGAAAGAGAACGATTGCTACTGGGTCATCCTCTGAGGTTTCTACCTGAAGGGTTGGTACAGATCACCTCCTCAGCACACCACGTCTTCCCGTCTCCTCTGCCTACCGACACGCCATATGGTATACCTTTGGGCACCGTCTAGTCCTGGTACCCTTAGCCTTAATCAGCGTTGTCCGTCATTTAAACCAAACACAACAAGGTGCAGTCCTAGACCATGTAGGGGTGAGTATAACGATACTTAGTAGGGACCCCGAGACCCTCAAGGTCTCACTAAATCCACGACGGATAAACCACAAAGTGTGAAATAAACTGAAAACCCTACATAGGTATATGCCCATACATATACCTATGTTATGAAGTATACCCTTCTCAATCATGAAGAAACATAGGGTCCAACCCAAAAGCCCAATGCTCAACGGTTCCACAAAGCAAGAAATACAACAAAGGTAAGTACCACACAGGCACGCCACACATAAGGATACCACCAAGGTATTACCATGAAGGAATGTACCACACAGTTACAAACTCAGCTCACACCATGTATAACTTAGGCACAGTAGAAGAGATGATTAGATGTAACTACTGAACCATATTACTCTGTTAAGAGGAAGACCCACAAAGGATCCTAAATCATCACCAGACCCACAAAGAATTGTAGTACATCGTCAGACCCACATAGGATCCTTGTACCTCTTCCGACCCACACATGATCCTAGTACATCATCAGACCCACACAGGACCCTGGTACATCGTAAGCACGTCATCAGACCCACACATGATACTAGTACATCACTAGTACGTTGTTAGATCCACACAAGATCTTAGTACATCACGAGTACATCGTGAGACCCACACATGATCCGAGTACATATCCAGTACATCGTCAGAACCACACAGGATCCTAGTACATTGCTAGTACTTCATCAGACCCACACATGATCCTAGTACATCACCAATACATTGTGAGACCCACACAAGATCCTAGTACATTTCCAGTACGTCGTCAGACCCACACATGATCCTAGTACATCGCTAGTACATCGTCAGACCCACACAGCATCCTAGTAAATCACCAGTACATTGTCCGACCCACACAGGATCCCAGTACATTGGTTGTACGTCTTCAAACCCACACAGGATCCTTGTACATCACCATTACATCGTTAGATCCACACAGAATCCTTGTACATCGCCCCAACTAGCTACATGGTTCCCGCACTATGCTTTCTCATCTCTGGTAGGGTCCGCTACTCAAGCCACTGGTCAATACTCCAACTACCATGAAGTACCATGAAGAAGTATCCCAAAGGACTTCCATGTCATAGGGGTATCAACGCAACAGACGGTGCATCAATTAGACACATAGTCTGTAAGTTATTAGCCTTTTAGTCTTGAGTGCCCGGTTAGATTCATGCTCGATCCAACCCGACCATATCCCAACATTATTCAAATCTCAAGTGCGGGATAACAAGTGGAATATCTCACTCCAAGGTTTCCAGCACAGCTAAAGGTTCGTCAAATGGATGTCCAGTGCCAAAGTTTTGACCGATAGAGCGAAAATAGGTCAAAGCTATCCCAGGTCTGGTCCGACCCGACCTGGTTCGGGTCGACCCGGCCGCCTGGGTTCAGCCCTGCTCATTGTGTCTGGCCCATCCCACTAGGTCCAGCCCAGCCCGTGCTGGGTGGCCTGGCCTACGCCGGGCAACCCGACCTGAGTAGGGAAGCCCGACCTAAGCAGGGCGGCTCGGCCGAAGCGTGGTGGCCCGACATGAGCGGCCCAGCCCGAGGAGTTAGGGCGGCCATGATGCAGTGAGGGGGTCATGGGGCAGTGTGGGGCCGCAGGGCGGGGCGGGGGCCACAGGTCAGTGCGGGGGCCATGGTGCGGCATGGGGGCCACGGGTCGGCGTTGCCTTCATCGCAGTCGGCGGTATTCCAGCCGCCATATCCATGTCCCACCAGTGCCATTCGCTGGCACCCGTCGTCGCCTTCTTCCAATGTGAGGAACATAATAAAAACTCAAGAAATTGAGGAGAGGTCAGGCCATGTTTGTTTGGACCGCACCCTCCACGTTAGGGCGGTTTCATGCAGCGTAATAAAACTTGTATGAAGAACACAAAACCCTTAAACCTCCGACAATGATTATTCCCAAACCCGCAAAAAGAAATCATCCTCGGATCAACTAGTTAGAGAGTTGATCTATGTTAATTGTTTAGAAAGGAAGGACATGGGAATCAATAATCACACATAATTAAACCCCTACCTAGAAGGTACGTTGATGGAGTTCATGAGGAAGGAGACAAAGTCATTGGGGATAATGGTGTCAACGTTCGTCGCTTCCACAAGACACTTTTGAAGTCGGCTCGAACATCATCCTCGATCTTCAATTTTGGAGTGCTCTCTTTGTTGGAGGATGAAGAATCCCCCCAAGGTTCTCTCTCAATTTTCCTTTGCCAACCCTTTCCCCAATTCCACCAAAAATGAAAATCCAACATAATTTTAGTTAAGTAGATAAATTATGTTGGAACAATTAAAAATACTGACACATCTCATTAATTGTTATTTGACTCCAACAATTAAATGGGGAGTTGGAATAATTTATTTAGGGAAGTTGAGAGGTTTTCTCCTATTATAGGGGTTCGGGTGGTCCCCACAACTAGAATACAATTTGGGAGGTTTTAAGCCCAGTGGTCCCCACCCCCATAACCTTCACATGGGAGTTTCAAATAAAAATAAAAAAGTTAAACAATTTTTTTTATTTTTCCTTGAAAAAGTGAAAAATTATCTTTCACCCTTGACTTACTGCGGTCGAGGTGAAGTTCTTCATAAGAGAATACCAGCACTATGAGTTCAACGGGGCTCTCAGATTTCAATTCTGAGCTCCAGGTCAAAAGTTACAAAAACCAACTCACACGTTTACTGAAGGTACCCTAAAAAAGTTCAGAAATTCATTACAGGCACACCAGGCCTCAGAATCACACACTGTCAATTTTCACGGAGTCGTAAAATTCCAATTTAATTAAATAAAAATTACAAGGAATTTTTGGGTCTTTAAATTCTCCCCACCTTAGGGCTTTGAATCCCCGAAAGCAACATCGCAAAAATAGGAAAACAAGTGGTGGTACTGAGCACGAATCTGAGCCTCTCGCTCCCATGTGCTCTCTTGTAGGTTCTCGTACTACCAGCGAATGCGCACCAGAGGTATGAACTTCCCACAAAGGACCCGATCCTGTCAGTCTTCAATCTGTACTGGAACCTCCGTAAATGTCACCCCATCATCAACGTCCAGCTCACCGTGGTCGATGATGTGAGAAGGGTCATGCACGTATCTCCTCAGCTGGGATACGTGGAAGACGTCGTGCACCCGGTGCAAATGAGGGGGAAGTGCCAGGTGGTAATCCACCTCGCCAACTCTGCTGAGGACCTGGAAGGGTCCAATGAACCTCAGAGATAACTTTTCACCCTGACCAAATCTCCATAAACCTCATCAAGGTGAGACCCGTAGAAAGCAGTGGTCGCCATCCTCGGACTCTAGAGGTCTCTATATCCTATCGGCATAAGACTTATGCTTTCTCTGTGTAGTCTTCATCTACTCCTTGATGATCTTCACTTTCTCTTTGGAAGCCTGTACCATCTCTGGTCCCATGAGTGCTGAATCCCTTGGGTCAGTCCAGCACAAAGGTGATTTACAAGGCTTCCCGTACAATGCCTCAAAAGGTTCCATCCCAAAGTTAGAGTGATATCTGTTACTGTATATAAACTACACCAAAGGCAAGTGATCCTCCTAGCTGCGAATGAAGTTGAGGACGCAACCAAGCAACATGTCCTCAAGGGTCTGAATGGTCCACTCAGTCTGGCCATCCGTCTGAGGATGGAAGGCGGTGCTCAAACGAAGCTGCATCCCAAAAGCCACCTGCAACCCCTTTCATAAACGAAAAGTAAAACATGTATCATGATCAAAGGCAATCCTCGAGGGTAATCCATGTAGCCACACAATCTCCTGCACATAGATTCATCCCAATCTCTCTACTAAAACCTGCTCTCTGATTGGTAGGAAGTGGGCCGACTTGGTGAGTCAGCCGACGGTCACCCATATAGAATCATGACCCCAGAATGTACGTGGTAGTTCTGTCACAAAGTCGATAGATATCCCATCCCACTTCCACTCTAGGACCTCTAAAGGATGAATCAACCATGCTGGTACCTGATGCTCCGCCTTCACTTGATGACAAGTGAGGCACCGAGAGACAAGATCTAATATTGCTTCCTTTATTCCTAGCCACCAGTGATGTCGTCAGAGATCCTTGTATATCTTCGCCACTCCTGGATGTATCGCTAGAGGGGATGTGTGGAACTCCCTCAATACTTCTTCCCAAAGTGACACTCACTATTGGAATTATAGATATTTACAATGGGATATTTGCAATGGGATCCCGTCGCCAATTGTATTTAGCAACGGGTACCCATCGCAAATAGCACGTTGCAGAAAACAGCATTGCAAATACATTTATTTGCGACGGGCCCATCGTAAATATTATTTTTCTGCGACAGGAAACTTTCCCATCGAAAATAAGCAGCCAATTATATACATTATATATCGATCAACCTTTTGCTATGGGCCCATCACAAATACTATTTGCAACAGATAAGTTTCCCATCGCAAATAACAGTTTGATAATATACATTCTTTATATATAAAAACATTTTGTGACAGGTCTGTCACAAATAGTATTTGCGACGAACAACCATCCCGTCACAAATACTAATAATAAAAAATTATATTTAGATTATTTGCGATAGGATTCTTTCGCAAAAGGTCTCGTCGCAAATACTAAAAATAAATAAAAAATATTATTAATGAAAAAATTATATTAATTTTTTTTAATAAAATTATGATTAATGAAAAAATTATATTATTATTATTAAAATAATAAAAAAATCAAAAAATATTATTATTAGTAAAATAAACAAACATTAAAAAATATAATACTAAAAAAATATATTTAATTAAATTATAATAAATAAAAAATTTATATTAATATTATTAAAATAATAAAAAAAATAAAAAAATATTAAAATTATCAATATTTACAAAAAAAATATAAAAAAATTATAAAAAATTATACTTTTTAGTAAAATAAACAAATATTAAAAAAATATAATAGTAATAATAAATAATAAAGTATTAAAAACATTTATGCAATATTTCCACCAATATAAAAGAAAGAAACAGTAAATTGTTCATATTACTACAAATATTGAATTCAAATATTTCTAATATAAAAAACAAATCATTGGAGGGTTGTCTTCTGGAGGAGGTGGAGGAGATGGCGGAGGAAACTTCGTCCCAAAACTACGAGTCAGATGTCACGTATACTCTATCTGCTCGTGATGCTGCTACTACCGCTGTTTCTCTCATTGACGCATCTCCTCCTCATGCTGCTGCTGCTGCTACTATCGCCAAAATATCTCTTCATGCTGCTTCTGCAAACTATCTATAATCTCAGCCTGAGTTCGAAACTGCTCCTGATACTGTGAGTTAGAAGATGATTCCTCTCCACGAGCTCCTCTCGAGCTGGACGCCGACATCACATCAGTACCATAGTAAGTACCATGAGTCAAATGAGAGCCGATACCAACTACTTGGCCCTTCTCAAAGCCATATTGTGTCACCTGCATCCATGCCACCTCATCGAAATGGTGGGCACTGGTCTGCTTAGTCGTCTCGTCCTGACTCTCAGCTTGTGTCTGAGAGGTCGCTGCCTCATATGACTCCTCCAATTCCAATTTGAAATTAAAATGGTGAAAATATTATAAACAGCTAATTTTCAGACTGAAAAAATAATACTAATCAAAATCTGATGTCAGCGATCACCACTAATATATCTAGTGGCTTGATCACTATACATCCTCCAATAAACATCGAACTCCGTAATATCGGGATACTTTAATGCCTACAGAAATATAAAATACATTGTTTATATTTAAATTTATATATAATAATTTAAAAATATACTCACCAAATGATCTCTATGCATACTGAATATATGGCTACCAGCTCGATGCATCACCTCCTATCTCCCCCAGTTCTACCGTCCCACTGAAGATCTCCTCTGAAATCCACCACCCAACTAGTGTTAACATAATCCATCCCAAACGCCAGCTGAAATGTACTCTGGTCGATGGGCTCTACAAAACTCATCAAATTCTATCACTCCTGCTTTATTAATGGCTCTTATTCTCAAATTATGCAAAAAATGACGGAAATGGTCACGCATAGAAACCTGTCATGCCATTGGGATAACGTCACACATTCTATCATCAATGGGATACCATAAACACTACAAATAATTTATAATATCATGTTATTAATAAAATAAATTTCAAAATAAATATTCTTTATTTACATACCAACCAATGATCAAACATGTCGCGCCGCACATCAACGGGAATATGTTCCCATGTGATCCATGGATGAGAAAAATAATTTCGTAAGATAGAACCCCCCTATCCAATAGCTATATGTATAAAACTATGAAAAATAAATAAATAATCAAACTATTAGTATATATATAAATAAATTAATGAAATCTAAAAAAAATAAAAAGGTTACCATACCTCAATGTGCATAGATCGAAACCAATATGTTGACGTCACTCGGGGATAGGGCGAGGAATCATCAATCATGAGAGACCACGCCCCATTTGCATACCCACATAACAGTCAGTATGTTGAGGGTCAGATGATCCACAATCCCCATCATCCAAAGGTAGACTAGCCTCTTGGAACTCGTGAAATAGATCAGGATCTATCTGAAACACAAAATTATTTTTCTTAAAAGATAGTTTTCTATAACTATTATATATAGATATATATTAGTTATGATTATAACCAGCATTTAACTATGTCAATGTACATATTCATCCTCATCTCCATAGTTGTCCATGTCAATGTCTTCATCTTCCTCCCCAACATCATCAATATTCATATGAGTTTCAGTTTCATTATCACTTTTCATTTCAAATTCATTTATAACATCATTAACATCTTCTTCATCATTGATCCTTAATTGTGGAGTGTCATCATTGATATTCACATCTCTTTGTGAAAAATTTGGATTTTGGACAGTCTCTTGAAAAATTTAAATTCCTTCCACTTCAGCAGAATCAAATTCAGTTTGAGTAAACTAATTTTCCTTAGATTTCATTTTTATTATGCTCTACCAATCAATCAAATCTCTTGATGTAGCACAGTACTTTGGGTAATAAATTTGATTTGCCTGTTGAGCCTGTAAAAATGGTTCATTTACTACCAGAAGACTTTTATCGTTAATATCGACGATTCCATGAGTCGGATGAACATGAAAGACTCTCTCAGTATCCAACCCCCAATATTTAAACATCAATATGTAATTTTGTCCTAGACAACACAACTCAATAAATTCATCCAAAATGCCATAAAAGTCAACATCAGTTTCTCTATGATGCGATCCTTTCAAGAAAACTCCACTGTTCATTGTTATTTTATTCCCCATATACACGTGTATGAAATCAGAAACCATTCACCACATATTTATTATAAGATTTAACCATTTTAGATGGTGGGTTACTCAATATACACAGTCGCTTATCAATTTTATCAGCATGTGGAGACACCTAAAAATTTGAAAAACAATTATCAATATGATAAATAATAAACGGAATTGACATTAAACCATTAATAATTTATGTTTCCAATTTTTGAAACCATTGGGATTTTTTTTCTGCGTTCTTTTAGAGTAGCTGCTGTAATTTGTGGAAGTTGTTTCTTGATATGATTATCATATAACCAAAGAATAAAATAATTTTATGTGCTGCAACATAAATTATAGAATTAGTGATAGAAGCACTCATAGTATAATGGATGTCATTTCTTCACAGTTGAGCAGAACATATGAATGAGCTCTGTGATGTTCAACATCTGAAAGCCATCATTCATGTTCTCCACTGAAACCAAGATTTGGCTTATTAAAAACTGATAATTGATTTTCCATTTTGACATTAACATTACCCTGATTTCATTCCATGGTATTATGTTTTGAAGGATATTGAGATTCAAAATAATGAGAGTAGAAAAAAGCAATTTTCTCTTGAAAATAAGCTTCATCAATTGAGCCTTCAACTGATGCTTTGTTACATAATTTTTTCCTCAATTTCTACATGCATCTCTCGAATGGGTACATCCATCAAAACTGTATGGTACCTATAAATTTAGCTTCATTTGGAAAATTTAATACCAGATGTTCAATTGAGTCAAAGAAATCCAACACAAATATTTTTTCCAGTTTACATATAATTACAACACCATCTTCTTCAAGTTTTCTTAGGACATTGTAGTCTGTTGTTGCTACACAAATGTCTCAAAAAAAATGATATGTCTGTTATCGAATCCCAAATCATAGAATTCAACAGACCTCTGAATCCAATCGGCATAATTCTTTCCATTATAACATGAAAATCATGCCTTTTTAATCCAGTAATATAAAAATTCTTAACACATCTGCCCAAATTGGAAGAACAACCATTTGGAAGTCTCAAATATGCAATCCACTTACAAAATAATAAGTGACACTCTTTGGACAACGTATAAGCTTCTTTTGGCTTCATTAACCTCTGTGATCTAACATTTTCAAATAGTTCAAGTTCTAGTTACCTACAAATTTAGGAAAGATCTAATCATGAATTTATAGTATCTTTGGTCTTACTTGGTGTATCAAAAACTGTATGAAATAGATTATCAAAATAGTTCTTCTCAATATGCATGACATCCAACATGTGGTGGACCAAAAAATCAGACCAATATGGAATATCCCAAAAAATGCTTCATTTTATCCAATTATGTTTTTTCCCAAATCCATCAATTTTTTGTTAGTTTATTATTTGACCAAATGTGATGGAGGTAATGAAAATAAAACTAATTTTAACTCTGTACCTAAGATCATCGTTGGAGGTTCATCCGTTTCAATTGTACCTTTTCTGAAATGAGATTTGTTCCTCCAAAAAAGATGATCGGTTGGAAGAAATATGTGGTTACAGTCATAATAGCAAGGTTTTTTCCATTGAAGTGCATAAATGCTTTCTTTTCTATCATATAGTAAGGACATGATTTCGGACCATGTGTACTCCAGCTAGATAACATGCAATATTCTGGAAAGTCACTAATCGTCCACATAAATGCAGCTTTAAATATGAAATTTTGTTTTGCAACAACATTATATGTACTAAAACCATCACCCCACAATGCATTTAACTCATCAATCAATGGCTTCGAATAAACATCAATATTCTTTTTCAGATGTCCTGGGATTAATAGAGTCAAAAAGATATAGGGACCCTTCATCAACATCCCTGGAGGTAAATTGTACAGAGTTATAAATATAGTACAACATGAATACTAACTACTATAAGAACCAAATAGAAAAAAACCATCAGTAGAAAGACCAAATCACATGTTTCAGGATTCTAAAGAAAAAGACAGATGAAGACGGTCTAAATGTTTCCATGAATCACCATCAGATGGACGATTCAAGTTTTTATCAGTTAAAATATTGGTTTTGTGCCATGACATCATTGAAGCTGTGTTTTGAGACATAAATAAATACTGCAACCTCAGTTTAAGGGGGAAATATCTCAACTGTTTTACAAGAATCGATCCAGACATCCCTGGTTGAGCTTCTTTACACCTCGATTGTCAACAAGTTGTACAACAATCCAATGAGTCATTTTTACCAGAATATAATATGGAATGATTTGGATATGCATAAATATGCCAATAATTAAGGCCCAAATTACGAACCAGCCTCTTGGTCTCATAGTAAATTGCAGGCAACACATTTCTGTCAGGTAAACATGTTTTAACCAAAGAAAATATCAGATCAAAATAGTTTTTTGATATTGCATTATCTGATTTAATAGCCATAAATTTTTTAACCGCTTCTAATTTTCGTATCTTTCACCCAAGATATAATGTATCCTCAACAGACCTCAACAACTCATAAAATTCAAATTGAGCCAACTAAGGAATTAAATCACTATCATTATGAGTTTTAGTTTGTTGAACAGATGGACCTACAACATCATGTACTAAATTTTAAAACTGTGATGGATCCAAAATAAAAATTTTAGTATCTTATCTGGAACTGTGTCCACCGTGTCGATACTAAAAAACATAATCTGTTTGAAAACCAATCCGCAAGAGATGTCCCCCAACCATTTCAAATGTGTCAAAACGTTCTCAGAGCACATTTTCTACAAGGACACTAAATTGTGCCTTCTGAAACATATTCTGGTTTTGATGATGCAAATGATAGGAAATATTCAACACCCTCAATATATACATGATTTAAACCATAACCATTTGGATTTATGCGCTGATTTATCCAAGCACAATCATCTAATAATGACTGATGTCGATTTCCTTGTTCTATATTTTTCTAGTAAATATAAATCATCAATGTTTTTGAATAATTTGAAATTATAAAAACACTATCTGAAAAAATAAGATAAATAATTACAAATACTTCTTAATAATTACCATTAAATTTAGGCGAAACAATTTCCAGTGGATTGATGACCACTCTTTTGTCCGATGGCTCATTTACTTGCATCTTTCTCACACTGAAATCACAATGAAGAATTTTCTCGGAGGTAAGCTTATTCAATATTGTTCATATGAGAATGTATAAGCTTACCCCTGAGTAGTTTCTTTATTGTGATTTTAGTGTGACAAAGATGCAAGTAAATGAGTCTTCAGACAAAAGAGAACCCTTTTTGTCGATGAATCTTCTTCTTGCAACTATCACCGCCTGAAAACACTATAAAAAATGTGGTCCTACGAATGCGTATTCAAACTAGTGCATACGAGATTGTATATGAATACAAAGAAGCATACTTTTCATAATGATTTGAGTCGGTGAAAGTTGAAAGCAGAAGAGTCATCGAGTGAAAGGAGTGTCGTCAATCCACTGGAAATTTGGCCAAGTTATTACAAGTTATTAAAATTTATTCCTTTTTATTCCTCTTTATTCCTCTTTATTCCTATTTAGTCCTCTTTATTCCTAATTACTTCTGTTAATTCTTATTTAGTTCTCTTTATTCCTAACTTATCCTATTAATTCCTAATTATTCCTATTAACTCCTAATTACTCCTATTAACTCCTAATTACGCATGTTAACTCTTAATTACTCCTATTAACTTCTAATTACACCTGTTTACTCCTAATTACACCTGTTTACTCCTAATTACTCCTATTTACTCTTAATTAGTCCTATTTATTACTAATTATTTCAATTTATTACTAATTATTCCTATTTATTACTAATTATTTCGATTTAATACTAATTATTACTAATTATTCCTATTTACTACTAGTTATTCCTATTTACTACTAATTATTCCTAATTACTACTAATTATTCCTAATTATTACTAATTATTCTTAATTATTGCTAATTAATCTTAATTATTGCTATTTATTGCTATTTATTAGTAATTATTTCTATTTATTAGTAATTATTCCTATTTCTTTGTAATTATTCCTATGTATTTCTATTTATTCCTATTTGTTAGTAATTATTCAAATTTACTACTAATTATTCCTAATTAATGCTAATTATTCCTAATTAATGATACTTATTAATATTTATGGCTATTTATTCTTATTTATTAGTAATTATTCCTCTTTATTATTAATTATTCGTATTTATTAGTATTTATTCCAATTTATTACTTTGTATTCCTATTTATTGCTATTTATTACTATTTATTACTATTTATTTCTATTTATCCCTATTTATTTTTATTTATTTCTAAATATTTTAATTTATTACTAATTATTTCTATTTATTACAAATTAATCCTATTTATTTCTATTTACTACTAATTATTCTAATTTACTACTAATTATTCATATTTACTTCTAATTATTCCTAATTAATGCTAATTATTCCAAAATAATTCTAATTTTTCCTATTTATTAGTAATTATTCCTATATATTGCTATTTATTCCTATTTATTGATATTTATTACTATTTATTGCTATTTATTACTAATTGTTCCTATTTATTACTAATTATTTCTAATTATTCCTAATTATTACTAATTATTACTAATTATTACTATTTAATCCTAATTATTCCTAATTATTCCTATTAGTACTAATTATTCCTATTTATTACTAATTATTCTTATTTACTACTAATTATTCCTATTTTTTTACTAATTATTCATATTTATTACTAATTATTCTTATTTATTACTAATTATTCCTATTTATTACTAATTATTCCTATTTATTAATAATTACTCCTATTTATTCTTCATTATTATTAATTATTCAAATTTATTATTAATTATTCAAATTTATTATTAATTATTCCTATTTATTAGTAATTATAAAAATTTATTACTATTTATTACTAATTATTTGTATTTATTACTATTTATTTTCAATTATTAGTATTTATTTATTACTAATTATTATTATTTATTACTAATTATTCCTCTTCATTACTAATTATTCCTATTTATTCCTAATTATCATTAATTATTCCTATTTCTTATTAATTATTCACATTTATTATTAATTATTCATATTTATTACTATTTATTCCAATTTATCACGAATTATTCCTATTTATTACTATTTATTTCTATTTATTAGTATTTATTACTATTTATTACTATTTATTACTATTTGGTCCGATTTATGACAATTTAGTCTAATTTCTACTAATTACTATTAATTACTACTAATTACTAGTAATTACTACTAATTACTAGTAATTACTAGTAATTACTACTAATTACTAGTAATTACTACTAATTACTACTAATTACTACTAATTATTACTAATTATTCCTAATTATTCATAATTATTACTAATTATTACTAATTATTTCTAATTATTACTATTTATTACTATTTATTACTATTTATTACTATTTGTTACTATTTGTTACTAATTATTCCAAATTATTCCTATTTATTACTGTTTATTCCTATTTATTACTATTTATTCCTATTTGTTACCAATTATTCCTATTTATTACTAATTATTCATATTTATTACTAATTATTTCTATCTATTACTAATTATTCATATTTATTAGTATTTATTCCGATTTATTAATATTTATTATTATTTATTCCTATTTATTATTTATTATTCTTATTTTTTATTAATTATTCCTATTTATTACATATTATTCCTATTTATTACTATTTGTTACTATTTATTCCAATTTATTACTATTTATTTCTAATTCTTACTATTTATTTCTAATTATTCCTAATTTTTACTATTTATTTCTAATTATTTCTAATTATTCTTATTTATTTCTAATTATACCTATTTATTTCTAATTATTCCTATTTATTTCTAATTATTCCTTTTTATTTCTAATTATTCATATTTATTGCTAATTATTCATATTTATTACTAATTATTCCTATTTATTATTAATTATTCTTGTTTATTACGAATTATTCCTATTTATTATTAATTATTCATATTTATTACTAATTATTCGTATTTATTAAAAATTAGTACTAATAATTTCAATTTATTATTACAAATAAATACTGTTAACAAAACAATTTAAATCTAATTTAATTAAAACTAATAAAACATAATTAAAATTAACATAAAAAATGAAATAAATTTTAAATTAAATAAAATATAAATACCTTTAAACTTGATCTTCTATTGATGTAGACGACTTCAAAACTTTTTGTCAAAACAAATCTAACTAAAACAAATTTTCCCTTTGAAAATAGGGTGGAGAGAGAGAGAGAAAATGGAAATTGAGAGAATGATTCGAAAAATCAGATGGGGGTATATATAGGTTTGATTAGTTGCGACGAGACCTGTGGCGACAGTAATACCATCGCAAAACCTTTTCATGCATTAATTGTTGTCGGCGGTTAAAAAGGCATTTGCGACGGGCCCCGTCACAAAAGGTACCTGCCGACACACGTTTTGCGACGTGGAAACATCCCGTCGCAACAACACATATACTGCCGCCGGGTATTTGCGACGGGACCCATCGCAAATACCTCCGAGCGATGAACAATTTGCGACCGGAATATTCCTCCTGTCGCAAATAACCTTCCCGCCGTTTGGCGCGCAAACCACACCAAACAGCGCATTACTTTTTGCAACGGGCAACGATAACCTGTTGCAAATAACAAGTTAGTTGCGACGAGGGGTCCCCCCATCGCAAATAATCTCTGGACTGGACTATTTACGGTGGGAAATAATCCCGTCGCAAATAGCCCGTCACAAAAGGTTGTTTTTCCCGTAGTGACTGGTACCATTGTACGTCCTATGAAGAGGATGATGTGCTCCCCACCTTCTGAAAATCGATCAGGTGCCTGTCCTATGGATATCTGAGCACGTCGAGACTCATATTCAACATCCCCACATTATGCTTCCCTGACTCGCTGAAGAAGTGGGGGAGTGACTATAAGAGACTGAAGAAAAGATGCTCCAACCCGATTCGCAAAGGATATATGCAAAGCGGCCAGCTGCTCTGTCGCCTCACCTAGAAGCTGTATACCAGATCTCATACTGAGTGCACTACTACACTCCCCTTCCCAGGAGTATAGACAATCTCTAAGTCATAGTCCTAGAGGAACTCGATCCAACGTCAATGTCTCAGGTTCAGGTCCTTCTGCGAAATGATATACCTGAGACTCTTGTGATCCGAGTAGACTGTAAAACGTTCACCCATCAGGTAATGTCACCACATCTTCAAGGCGAAGACCACTTCTGCTAACTCCAGGTCATGGGTAGAATAGTTCTGCACATGCTATCTCAGCTGTTGAGAACCATATGCGATCAATGCTCACTCCTACATCCGGACACATCTGAGCCCTGTACCTGATGCGTCACAGTAAACTATGTACCCAACGCCCTCCTCTGGTAGCCTCAAGATAGAGGCACTAGTCAGCCTCTTCCTCAACTTCTGAAATCTCCGCTGGTATTTCTTCGACCAAACGAAGGGTTTCATTTTATTCGTCAATGCTCATAGAGGTGCTGCAAATCTGGAGAAATCTGGCAGAAACCTCCGGTAGTATCCAACCAAACCCAGGAAACTCCGTACCTCCGTCACACTCCTAGGCGGCTCCCAAGAAAGTACCACCTCAATATTCACTGAATCCACTACAACTCCAGCCTCAAAGATGAAATGTCCCAAAAAGTAAACCTCTCGGATCCAGAACTGGCACTTTGAGAGCTTACCAAAAAGCTAGAGTACTCGGAGTTTGTCCAGAACCACCTGCAAATGATAGGCATGCTCCTCCTCGGTAGCCGAGTAGATAAGAATGTCATCAATGAATACCACCACAAAGTGATCAAGCTATGGCTGAAAGATCTTATTCACGAGTCCCATGAACACTGCTGGAGCATTGGTTACACCGAATAGAATAACCCAGAACTCGTAATGACAGTATTGACATCTGAAATCCATTTTCGGCACATCCGCGTATCACACTCTTAGCTGGTGATAGCCTAACCTGAGGTCAATCATCGAGAACCATCGTTCTCCCTTCAGCTGATCAAAGAGTTCTTTAATCCTCGGGAGTGGGTACTTGTTTTTCATGATCACCTGGGTCATGCGCCGGTAGTCAACACAAAAGCCTCAAGCTCCCATCCGCCTTCTTGGCGAACAAAATTAGGTATGCCCAAGGGGAAACACTGGGCCGAATGAACCCTTTCCCCGGTAAGTTCTCCAGCTGTACCCGCAGCTCACGAAGCTCCGTCTGAGCCATCCGATATTCTGGTGTGGATATCAGTGTCATCTCAGGGTACAAGTCAATGAAAATGTCAACCTATCTACAAGGAGGTAGACCCATAACATCATCAGGGAAGACATCCGTGTACTGGCCGACCACTATAGGATAACTCATACTCTCCACATTAACCTTTACAAGGGTAAAGCTAGCCAACAAATGAGTGATTGGATGTACTCTCCTCTGAGTAAGTCCATCCTATGCTGTAAAAGCTCGCTTCTTGCCGGTGAAGGTAAACCTGGTCCCATCCGTGCGGACACACTTCACCTTGCGCCTAATACTATCAATCTGAGCATGGACTATAGACAACTAATCCATACCCAAGATGACGTCGTAAGGCCTCGATGCCGCTACTGGGAGATCCCAGTCAAAGCTCTTCCCTCTTAGAGTCAGCTCACACTACCGACACCGGTGCGTAATCATCGAATCCACTTTCGTATAAGTCTCTAGCCATAAGGATCGAGCCGACGGCTCTGTCGGAATCTCCTAGCTCCGAACGAAGGTAGTGACAATAAAAGAATAATTGGAACCTATGTCTATAAGTACTGCAGCTAAGGTGGAATAGACACATATCATACCTCATATCATCTCCAGAGTGCCATGGTCATAGGCCTCAGCTACCTAGAGTTGAGATCGCCCCTATCCACCTACTCCCTGTGGTCGGGGTGGACAACCTGGTGGTGGTGGCAGTAACACCTCGAATCGTCGCCCACCGCCAGCTAAACTGCTATCTCCTCTTCCATGTCCGCCTGATTCCTACAGACCTCATCGGTCAAACCTCTTTCTCTACCTGGGTGGTCCCTCGACCGTCCGCTGATCATCCGTATGATGGTTCAGATAGTCACGAGCCTTGTGACCCTACTTTCCGCATGCGTAACACTGCCCACTTCTCTCATGGATGGATCTGTCTCGGGTGACCTGCACAACTGACCTAGAATCATGCGGTTGTCCAGAAGTAGGTCTGGTCAACTTGGACCTCTGTGACAACTGTCTGCTGCTAGCTGCGGAAGACTCTGCAATGCGACGTCCGATGGTGGATCTCACTACTTGTGACTGCTCATCAAGAAAACTCGCCACTAATAGGGCTCACTCTAACACCCCCACCTACGTCGGGATGCTGAGTGAAATCATTGATGCCCTGATCTCTCACCTGAGCCCATGCTCGAAGGTCCGAGCCCTGAAGAATGGACCCCACACCATATTAGTAGAGTAGTGTGAGAGGTTAGTAAAACTCACTAAGTACTGAGCCATAGTCATGCAGCCCTGCTGCATATGAAGATGATCCTATATGCACACTGTGTGAAGAGTCGCTGGAAGAAAATATTCCCAAAATAGGATCTCAAAGTCTTCCCAGAGAAGCATCACCTCACCATGAACCTGGAGCATCATGCTCCACCATCTACCTACTACTGCCTGTAGAAGACTAGTGACAATGATCACTATGAGATCAGCTAGTGTCCCTACCAGTTGAAAGACTCTCACTATGGCCTCCATCCAATCCTCAGATGCCTGTGGGTATGTCTATCCCCTTAACCAAGGTGGCCTCTGGTGCTGGAACTCGTGCAACGCAATCAAACGGAGTTCAAACTCTGTTTCTGGGGTTGGTGGCATTGGTGGCCCAAAAGGTAATGGTACCTCTGGTGCCTCCGCTGGTGCCTCTACTGGAAGAGGGACCTTCACTGAGGCCCCGTCGCTCGGTGGGCTATAAGTGGGTACTATATCAGGAACCCTATGTGGCTATCTATGTGGAGAAATCCTGAAAAGAAACAGGTGTGCCACAATAAATAAGTTATACCTGGTGAGATGGCTCAAAGAGATCACAAAGAAAACTCTTAGAAACACACATGCAATTAGGGTTTTCGTGTACTGAGTTGGAAATCAGAACTTAGAGTCCTGGTGTATGGATACATCAGTTGTTGCACTAACACTGGGTTCCCTAAACTAATAAACACACTCACTACACTTAACACTATTGCTGTTAAAATAAAGATCAAAGTCTTGTGTTCTACGGTAGAACTGAATCCTCTGATACCAATTTGTCACGACCCATCCCCCAGAGCCTGGGCAGTGACTACCCCAAGCCCGCCGTCCATAGGCCAGGGGATGGCGACTGGCACCGAAAGGCGTATTCCCTAAATACGAGAAGGCATTGCCTTTATATCCTTTAAAAACACATAACCAAGAACACATCAAGATACAAACACAAGTAAACCGTATAGAAAAAAGAGTTCTGAATGTAAGAGGGCTCAGAATAAAAGACCAACAGTAAAGGTACAAGTACAACTGAAATACATTACAACTGAAGAAAAATAAAGACAACTATTAGGTCATCCTCCAAGGGTCCTACCTGAAGGGTAGGTACATATCAACTCCTCAGCACTACACATACACTAGAATCATCCGCCTACCGACACGCCCAATGGTCCACCTCCGGGCACCATCCAGACCTGGTACCCGTAGCCTCAATCAGCATTGTCCATCGTCTACACCAAACACAAAAAGGTATGGGCATAGCCTGTGCAGGGGTGAGTATAGCGATACTCAGTAGGGACCCCGAGACCCTAAAGGTCTCACAAAATCCACAAAGGATAAACCACAATGCATGAAATCAACTGACAACCCTACTTAGGTATATGCCCATACAAATACCTAAGTTATCAAGTATACCCATCTCAATCATGAGAAAACACAAGGTCCAACCCAAAATCCCAAAGCTCAACTGTTCCACAAATAAAGAAATAGCACAAAGGTAGGTACCACACAGGTACGCCACATAGAAGAATACCACCAAGGTATTACCACGAAGGAAAGTAACACATAGGTACGAACTCAGCTCACACCGGGTATAACTTGGGCATAGTAGTAGAGATTATTAGATGTAACTAATGAATCATCTTACTCTATTAAGAAACAGACCCACGAAGGATAATAAATCCTCATCAGACCCACAGAGGATCATAGTACATCATAAGACCCACATAGGATCCTAGTTCCTCGGCAGACCCACACAAGATCCGAGTACATCATTAGACCCACACAAGATCCTAGTACATCGTCAATACATCATCAGACCCACACAAGATCCTAGCACATCGCCAGTACGTTGTCATACCCAAACAAGATCCTAGTACATCGCTAGTACGTCGTCAGAACCACACATGATCCTAGTACATCACCAGTAGGTCTTGAGACCCACACAGGATCCCAGTACATCGTCGGTACATCGTCAGACCCACACAAGATCCTAGTACATATTCAGTACTTCGTCAGACCCACATAGGATCCTAGTACATCACTAGTAGGTTTTCAGACCCACACAGGATCCTAGTACATTGCCAGTACGTCGTCAGACCCACACATGATCCTAGTATATTTCCAGTACGTCCTTATACCCACACAGGATCCTAGTACATCTCCAGTACGTCATCAGACCCACACAGGGACCTAGTACATCGCCAGTACATCGTCATACCCACACAGGGTCCTATTACATCGCCAATGCATCGTCAGACCCACACAGTATCCTTGTACATTGCCAGTATGTCATTAGACCCACACAAGATTCTTGTTCACTGCCCCGGCCAGCTACATGGTTCCTGCACTAAGCTTTCTCATCTTCGGGAGGGTCCTCTCCTCATGACATTGGTCGATAATCCAATTGCCACTATGTCCGACAAGGAAGTATCCCAAATTACAGCCATGAAATAGGGGTATCCGCGCAATAGACGGTGCGTCAACCAGACGCCCGGTCTATAAGTTATTAGCTTTTTAATCCTGAGGTCCCGGTTGGATTCATGCTCGATCCTACCCTACCATATCCCAAAATTATCCAAATATCAAGTGGGGTTTACCAAAGGGACCATATCACTCCACGGTTTCCAATGACATTGACAGTTCATCAAACAGACGCCCTGTGCCAATGTTATGACCGATAAAGTGAAAATGGGTTGAAGATGGTCGTGGCCAGGTCCGACTCGATCGGAGCAACTCGGGCCGACCTGACCTAGGCCGACCCGACCCAGTTTGGGTCAACCCAAACCACTAGGTCCATCTGGTGGAGCGGGGGCCTCGGGGTGGCGTGGGGGCTGCGTGGTGGTGCAGGGGCCGCGGGGCGACTTGTGGGCTGTGGGGCGGCACAGGGGCCGTGGGGCGGCATATGGGAAATGAGGCGGTGCGGTGTCCGCATAGCAGCGTGGGGGCCATGAGGCAGCGCGAGGGCCACAGGGCGGCGTCACCTTCATTGCGGCCGGAAGTGTTCCAGCTGCTATATATGATTCCCACCGGTGCCAAAGAATGGCATCGGTCGCCACCTTCTTCCAATGCAAGGAACACAAAAAAACTCATGAAATTGTAGAGAGGTTGATCCATGTTCCTTTGGCCCACACCCTCCACATTAGGGCGGTAACAAGAGGCCTAATAAAAATTGTATGAAGAACACCAAACCATAAAACCTCCGGTAATGATTATTCTCAAACCTGGAAAAAGAAATCATCCACAGATCAACTAGTTAGAGAGTTTATCTGTGTTCTTTATTTGGAAGGGAAGAACATGGGAATCAATAATCACACATAATTAAACCCCTACCTCAGAGGTTTTTTGACCGAGGTCGTGAGTAAGGAGAATAGTAACATACACTTATGAATAGTAATACGAATAGTAATATGACCCTAATGAATAGTAAATTGTGTTATTATTTTAATTACTTAAATATTTAATATAATGACATCTTGGTTAATTTTTCAATATGATATAAAAGAAGTTATAGTTTTTAAATTATTAATTTTTGAATTAAGTATGATTTTAATTAAAAATTAAATTGAAAATATTTAGAAAATTATTTTCAAAAAATTGATTTCATTTTTGAATTGTACAAGCCGAAAAATGGTTTGGGTGTATTCTTTGGATTTTTGTGATCCAATAAATTTTTGGCTGAATAGAAAAAATTATAATTTTGAGTTTCGGTGTGTTAATGACATCTTTAATGATGTAATATTGATGTAATAAATTGGGTAGAATTTTTTACAGTAAAATAATATATGAGGTGTCCCAAGTGGCTAATACCCTAGGAAAATACCATGAGAAATCCCATGGTTTTTCAAATACAACTAATGCGGTGTCCCTTGGGAATTATTAAAATAATCCCTCACTTTCGCTATAAATACCAACCCATTACTTTATTAACTTCATTAAAAATTCCTCATAAAAAAAACTCTGGCCTCTATTCCTCCCTAGAAGTCGTCCCAAGGTTTCCTCAAGCCCCCAAGGTCCCAGCCTTCAAGTTATAGGAGTTACTGTACAAGGTAAGAATATTCTAAATTTATTTCTTTTTTCCATTCATGTTCTATTTTATGTGGTATAACTTTCAAGTTTCCATACCATGTTATTATTTTATTATTATTATTTATCTATTCTATGTTATGATTCATTTCTGTATGGGTGACCTCTATCCCATATCTTTTTAATATTTTCTAAAATCATGTTGCATAGCAGTTAGGCTACCAAATTTTTTTAAGGGATTTCTCAATTATTCTTTGATTTTGAGTTCCATTATTTTTTTTGTCATTTCCTCATCTACTCTTACCCAAGAGGCATGAAATATCGAGAAATCATGTATATTCAGTATTTTTTCATGTTCATGGAAAATTCATCATCATTCTTCTTATCCTCTCCCACTTATTCAAGGAATAAAAACATTATCTGTGATGTGTCGAATTACCAATATCATGGATGATGTGACTTCAATTTGTATTAATTATTTCAAGTATGGTCATGAAATAATTTTAATAGTTGAAATAGGTTATAATATGTTTATTATATATCATTCATTATTATATAATTCATTTTTACACATGGTTTTAATTTATAAAACAAAATGAGGTCGTTATTATCAAAGAACCACTAAAATGATCAAAACAAACATCGCTAGTGTTTTAACTTATGAATCATCATCATGTATGAATTAAAAATGATAAATGGTATATGTTTTGGTTATAAAAATATGTAAATACTACTCCATTACAATTCTAGAGTTTCACTTCCAATTGAAAAGAACAATCCATCATGTACCGATCATGGAAATCATGTAAAAAACTCACCCAAAATAGTGCAAGGTACAAAATACTAACAATTAAAGGGTGAAATGATGTAATGAAATGATCATATAAGGTATGATAATGATGGATATGATTATTTAATATATTAATAACACTCTTTTAACTAGTATATAGGAGGTTTAAATGAGTTGGAAGTAAGAGAAACCTGAAGTAATGGAATTCTTAACCCGATTTCCATTCTTTGGGATAACCTTATTCTTCATTATTTATGTGTTTTTTTAATTTTTTTTTGATTACATCAGATTATAATATTTTGAATTATGTGTACTTAAATATTATATACATATTAAATCCACACTATTAAGTCTCAATTCAATTATATTATATTTATAAGGGAATTTTCTTTTAAAATCCTCTTTTAAAATTCTATTTAACAAAATTCAAAAGCAATATTTTTATGCTATAATTAATAATGTATGATTATATTTTGGTTCTTGGGAATTTTTTATGATGAATTTTGGGACCTATATTTCCCTCCAATGCATTGTGTATGTGTATATTGGAGTTCGGCCATATGGTTACTCCAATTGTAACAACGATGGTTACAAATATTGTAAGGTACCCGTGAGGGTTACAAATTATAAGGAAACCGAGAGGATTACAAGATTATGTAAGTAATTATACAAGATACCATTATGATTATATTTATGTTCTCATGTTTTTTTGGATCTTGTGTAAATATCATGTTTCATAAAGTAATTATATATGGGTGACAAGCATGTATTTTGAAAATGTTTTCATACGTTACAAGTATTCATGGACTAATGTTCCGTTTCATTCTTTTAAATCCCTTACCGAGATTTTTGTGCTCATCCCAATTTTTTTTAAATTATTTTCACATTTCATAAGGATTTGTAAGACAAATAAATAAGGAAAGTGAAATTTTTGAAAATTTTTCAAACAAATCATATCTTAAGATTTAATGTTTTATATTTTGAAAAAATAGTAACTGTTTTTATGGTATCCACTCTCTAACAATGTGTAAGGTTATAAATGTATTATGACCCAATTATCTAAATATATAAACTTAAAAAGATCCTTAATGTAAAAGGAAGTGATTTCTTGTCTAAAATCAAGATTACGTAATGTAATATGGTCAATTCCTTATGTTTGGTATCATAGGATAGTTTAAATAACTTTAGGGGTTAGTATGATGTTAAAAGAATACTGTAAATTATTTATAATCTATGAATAATTTGAAATGTTATAGAATATAATGATTACCATATTTCTTCATCTATGATATGTATGTTCAGAATGGTTGTCCGTAGTAGAAACAGGGAAGCTGAAGCAGAGAGGCACCGACAGAACGACATCCTTTCGAATCTATAGCCCGGAATGAAAGGGATTGGAACCAAGAAGTTTGTGACAATAATGGATCAGTTAACACAAGAAATAAATGGTTTGGAATCCATTCAATAGAACAACTAGAGGTACCACAACAAAACATGAAAGTATTGGAAGATTTTATAAGAAAACTCCCTCTTACTTTAAATGGATTTTTTGACCTAGTAGTAGCTGAAGGATGGATTAATTCCCTTGAAAATATATTTGATGTTATGGGACGTTCAGATAATCAAAAGGTAAGTCTTTCCATTTATGGTTTTTAAGGAGAAGTTGATGAGTTGTGGTTAATGGTAAAGAATATTAGGGATAGAGAGGATATTCATGCCTTAGAGTGGGATAAATTTAAAAGACTATTATTTGAAAAATATTTTCCTAAGGTGGTGCAGCATAGGATAGAGAAGAAATACTTGAATTGAAGAAAAAAGAGGAATATTTAGTGGCTGTGTATAAAGAAAACATCACTCAACTAGCATGGTATGCTCCAAATTTTATTCTAGATCTTGATAGAAAAATCAACCACATTTACTTAGGATTGAAGCCAAGTTATCGAAGGGAGTTGGCCTCCCATGAATTCAAAAGTTACGAGAAAATTGTCTGATGAGATGAGAGGGTGGAGATGGAGTTTGCTGATGATCCTGTTAATTTTGGAAATAAGGATAAAAGAGGTCTAGATGGCCATTAATGGGTAAGAATCAACCAATGAAATATGATGGTAAGAAAATCCAGTTTCTAGTTTGTGAAAAGTGTGGCAAGAAGCACCTTGGAGAATGTCTTAGAAAAACTAATAAGTGTTTTAAATGTGGTATGTTTGGAACTATGGCCTCAGATTGTAATGAAAATGATCCTAAGACTAATCCTGATAAGAAAAATATAAAGTAATTTAAATGTGGTGATATGGGTCATTATGAAAATTCCTACACGAAGAGAGATCCAAATGATACAAAGAAGATATACTATGAGAAGAAAGGTGTAGTGAGATCCTTTGTGACTATGTTAGTAGATGTCGGTCCATCCAATGAAGTGGCATCAGGTACTATATTCATTTATTCAGATTTTTTCTAATGTTTTTTTCGATACAAGATCTACACATTCCTTCATTTCTGAGGAATTTTCTGGTAAATTTGAACTATCAAATCAAAAAATGGGAACCGAACTTGTTGTTAAAACACCAGGGGAAATATTATATAAAAAATGAATTATAATAAATTTTCTATTGTGGTATATGGAAATAATTTACTTGAAAACCTTGTTATTTTACCCTTAGTCGAGTTTGATGTTATTCTGGGAATGGATTGGATTTATGTTTATCACGCAAAGATTGACAGTAGAGCTAAAGAATTTGTTTTTCAGAAAGAGTTTCAGTTTGTATTCAAGAAAGAACCCATACAATTGATACCATTTTAGGAAGCTGAGAAACTATTGAAAGATACAAATGAAAGTTATCTTGATCATATTTTTGAAAACAAAGGAACTGTTTAGGTTAATGATGTGTCAGTTATAAATGAATAACTTGATGTTTTTTTGATGAGTTACCCAGTTTCATACCTAATCGAGAAGTATAATTCCCAATTTAATTAGATCCTGATGCTAAGACAATTTAAAACCCCCCTTATCATATGGATAAAATAGAACTTATTTAATTAAAAAATTAGTTGCAAGATTTTCTTGATAAAGGATTCATTCTTCCTAGTGCTTCACCATGGGGTGCTCTTATTTTGTTTGTTAAAAAGAAAGTTGGTTCCATGATACTTTTCATTGATTATAGAGCATTGAAAAACATCACTATTAAAAACAAATATTCATTTCCACATATCGATGACTTGTTTGATCAGATCCAGGGAGCTCAGTACTTTTCCATGATTGACTTGAGATCCAAATACCATCAGCTGAAGGTGAAAGAAGATAACATCCTGAATACATACTTTCATACTAGATATGGGCATTATTAATTCGTTTTTATGTTGTTTGGGTTAACTAATGCACCTTCTATATTCATTAATCTTATGAATAGGGTGTTTCATGAGTTCATGTAGAAGTTTGTGGTTGTGTTTATCGATGAAATTTTGGTATTCTCTAAATATAAATAGAATCATGAAAAACATTTAAGTGTCATTTTACAAACCTTAAAGGAAAATAAACTATATAGAAAATTCATTAAGTGTGATTTTTGGTTGCATCAAATTTCTTTTCTTGGGAACATTGTAAATAAGGATGGAAGAACAGTTGATCCTTCCAAAACAAAAGTGGTTGATGAATGTCCAAGACCCAGAAATGTTACAAATATTCATAGTTTTCTTGGATTAGTGGGTTATTACTAACAGTTTGTTAAGATTTTTGCATGGTTATCTAGCCCGATAACTTAGTTAACATGAAAAGGGGATAAATTTATTTAGACATAAGAATGTTATGTTTGTTTTCAGTAACTGAAGAAGAGATTGTTGAGTGCTCTAGTTTTGTCCTTGGATTCCCAAAATGGTGAGTTTGTCATCTACAATGATGCTTCATTGTAGGGACTTGGTTGTGTTTTGATGCAGAATTATCAGGTAATTGATTATGATTCAAGAGAACTTAAACCTAATGAGTTAAATTATCCCACACATGATTTGGAATTTACAGCTGTGGTTTTTTGCTTTGAAAATTTGGAGGCATCATTTATACGGAGCCAAATGTCAAATATATAATGACCATAAAATTCATAAGTATACTTTCACTCAGAAGGATTTAAAAAAGTGGCAGAGAAGATGGATAGAACTGATAAAGGATTATGATTTCATGATCAATTACCTTTTGGGAAAAGCAAACAATGTGGTGGATGCCTTTAGTTGAAAACATCATGCATCATTAATCATGTTATTTTTGGAAAATGATCCCCTGATTAATGATTTGATGAATTTTGGATTACAAGTTGTTGGTGTACGGAATACATCTGTTTTGTCTCAGGTTTCAGTGCAATCATCATTATAATAAAGAATTAAGAAAGCGCAGAAGGAAGACCATGAGCTAAAAAAAGGTATAATTGGTTAAAATGGGTAAGTTTACAGATTTAATATTGATAAAGATTGTGTTTTAAGATTTGAAAAAAGGTATTGGGTGCCTTGTGATTCCCTATTGAAGAAAGAATTGTTGTGTGAAGTTCATAGTTCTCCATTTTTAGTTCATCCTGGCAATACTAAGATTAACAGAGACCTTCATGAGTTTTATTGTTGGGATGGAAAGAAAAGAGATATTACCAACTTTACTATGAAGTGTTTAACATGTCAACAGGTTAAAGAAGAGAGAAAGTTACTGAAGGGTATAGTTCATCATTTTGTACTGCCAGAGTGAAAATGGGAGAATGTATCGATTGACATTGTGGTGGGACTACATAAGACTTCTTGAGGTAATAATGTGATTTGGGTTATTATTGATCGGCTGACAAAATATTCACATTTTATTTCTATTCGAGATACAATTTATTTGGATTAGCTTTCTCGGCTGTATCTCAAAGATATTTTCAGGATACATGAAATTCCTGTTTGCATTGTATCTGAATAGGATCCCAGGTTCACTTCTAACTTTTGGAAGGTACTTTAGAAGTCACTAGGCAAAAAAGTAAATTTCAGTACAACTTTTTATCCTCATATGGGAAGTCAGAACGAATGATTAATAGTTTAGAGGACATGATTTGAGCTTTTTCAATGGACTATCTGGGAAGTTAGGATCGACATATTTCTTTAGTTGAGTTTTTTTTATAATAACAGTTTTCATTCCAGTATACAGATGGCTCCTTTCAAAGATTTGTATGGGAATTAGTGTCAAGCTCTAAAGTTTTGGGATGTAGTCGGTGAAAGAAAGATGATGGGTCTAGAATTAGTAGAAGAAATGGCTAAGAAAGTGAATATGATACAGCAACACATGAGGACAACTCATAGTAGGCAGAAAAGTTATGAAGACAATATAAGGAAAGACTTCTCTTTCTAGGCAGGTGACCATGTTTTCCTTAAAATATCTCATTGGAAAAGTGTGATTCATTTCAGTAAGAAAGGGAAGATAAGTTAGTTGTTCATCAGTCCTTTTGAAATCCTGGATAAAGATGGAACAATTTCATATCGAGTAGCTTTGCCTCCCAGTTTTTCTTAGGTACACAATGTTTTTCATGTTTCTATGTTGAAGAAGTATGTGCTAGATTCATCACACGTCTTGAGCCCAAAAGCAATTCAGCTGGAAGAGAACCTTTCTTATAAAGAGAAACTAGTTCAGATCATTGATCAAAGGGAAAATGTATTACGGAATAAGATAATCCACTAGGTAAAGGTTTTGTGGAGAAACCTCATTGTAGAAGAATCAACATGGGAGTCTTAAATTGCTATGAGGGAAAGGTACCCTCACATGTTTAAGAAGTAAATAAAATTGTGAGGACAAAATTTCAAGAAGGTGGGGATAACATAACACCCCAAGGTTTTAAAAAGAAATTGAATGCTTGAAACTTTGTTTTAAGTACATAATTATAACTATCCTTTAAACTTAATTTAGGAGCTTTTATGTTTTTAATTTTGAAAAATGGTCATCTATAATTGTATTAAATATGTCATTTGGAGTCTAATGGAACCAACTTGTTTTTTTGGTAAATAGTAACATACACTTATGAATAGTAATATGAATTATAATATGACCCTAATGAATATTAATTTGTGTTATTAATTTATTTTCTTAATGGTTTACGATACTGGCATCTTGGTTAATTTTTTAAAAGTGATATAAAAGAAGTTATAATTTTTAAATTATTAATTTTTTAATTAAGTATTATTTTATTTAAAAATTAAATTAATAACATTTAACAAATTATTTTCCAAAATTTGATTTCATTTTTGATATCTAAAATTTTAAAAATGGTGAGGGTTTATTTTTTGGATTTTTCTGAAACATTTGTTTTTTTGGTGAATAGTAAAAAAATATAGTTTTGAGTTTCAGTGTGTTAATGAAATCATTAATGATTTAATAATGATGTAATAAATCTGGTATACTTGTGTATAGTAAAATAGTATTTTAGGTGTCCCAAGTGGCTAATACCTTAGTTAAATACCATGGGACTGCCCATTGATTTGAAAATACCACTAATGAGGTGTCTCTTGGAAATTATTGAAATAATACCTCACTTTTGCTATAAATACCAACCAATTTAATCATTAACTTCATTCCAAACTCCTCATGAATGAATATTTGTCCTCCATACCTCCCTAGTAGTCCTCCCATGGTTTCCTCAAGCACCCAAGGTCCCACCCTTCATGTTCTAGGAGTTACTCTACAACGTAAGAAAATTCTCAGTTTGTTTCTTTTTTCCTTTAAAGTTCTCTTTTATGTGGTATAACATTAAATTTTCTATACAATGTTCTTATTTTCTCATTATTATTGATATATTGTTTACTATGATTCATTTCTGGATGGGTGACCCTTTCCCCCTCTCTTTTTAATATTTTTGAAAACCATATTGTAGAGTCGTCTGACTGCTGAATTTTTGTAAGGGATTTCTCAATTATTCTTTTATTTTGGGTTCCTTTATTTTCATATCATTTCCCCATATCCTCTTACCCAAGAGGAAAAAAATATCTATAAATCATTTATACTACGTATTTTCTCATGTTCATGGAAAATTCATCATCATTATTCTTTTCCTCTCCCACTTATTCAAGGAATAAAAACATTGTCCGTGATGTGTCAAATTACCGACATCATGGACGATGTGATTTCAATTTTCATTAATTATTTAAATTATGGTCATAAAAACCTTTTTATTGTTGAACCAGGTTATAATATGTGTATTATTCCTCATTCATGGTTCTATAATTCTTTTTTACACATGGTTTTAATTTATAAAACAAAATGAGGTCGTTATTATAAAAGAACCACTAAAATGATCTAAACGAACATCACTAATGTTTTAACTTAAGAATCATCATCATGTAAGAATTAAAAATGATAAATGGAATAATTTATGGTTCTGGAAATATTTAAATACTACTCCATTGAAATTCTGAAGTTTCACTTTCCGTTGACAAGAACAATCCATTATGAACCGATCATGAAAATCATGTAAAGAACTCACCCAAAACAGTGCTAGGAACAAAATACTAACAATTAAAGGGTGAAATTATGTAAATAAATGATCATATAAGGTATGATAAATATGAATATGATTCTTTAATATATTAATAACACTATTTTAACTATTATACATGAGGTTTAAATGAGTTGGAAGTAAGATAAACCGAGTTAAGGGAATTCTTAACCCGATTTCCATTCTTTGGGTTAACCTTATTATTCATTATTTATGTGGTATTAAAATTATTTGTGTGATTAATAATGATTATAATATGTTTAATTATGTTTATTTACCGAGTATATACACATTCCATCCACACTATTAATTCTCAATTCAATTATATGATATTTATAAGGGACTTTTCATTTAAAATCCTCTTTTAAAATTATATTTTACAAAATTCAAAAGAAATGTTTTTATGTAATTATTCATGATGTATGATTATGTTCTGGTTATTTGGTATTTTTTATGATTAAGGGTGGGTCATATATTTCCCTCCAATGAATTGGGTATGTGTAAGTTGGAGGTCTGTTGTATGGTTACTCCAAGTGTAACTGCGATGGTTACCCAAATTGTAAGGTAGCCGTGACAGTTACAAATTATAATGTAGTCGAGAGGGTTACCGGATTATATAAGTAATTCTCCAAGATACCTTTATGATTATATTTATGTTCTGATGTTTTGTTTGGATCTTGAGTAAATATCTTGTTTCAAAAAGTAAGTATATATGGGTGACAAGCATGTTTTATGAAAATGTTTTTATACGTTACAAGTATTCACAGACTAATGTGAAATTTTCTTCTTTTACATCGATATGGTATCCACTCTATAACAATGTGTAAGGTTATGAATGTATTATGTCCTAATTTTATAAAGCTCTAAACTGGAAAAGATACTCAGTGTAAAAAAAAGTGATTTATTGTCTAAAATCAAGATTATGTAATGTAATAAGGTCAGATCCTTATCGTTTGGGTCCAATTGTTCAATTATATCTTAATGTTTAATTGTTCTGCCTAAATAGTTTAATATGATTAAATATTGATAGTTTACTGTATTATACCAGAAAACCACACCATAATTGAATATATAGTGCTATAAAGTTTAAGGTTTCACCATAGTGATGAAATCCATGTTGTTTTTTTGTTTCACTAGGAGTAAATTGTTCTATAAAAGTAATATTACGTCATTAAATACAAGATAAAGATATATTTTGAAGAAGTGATCACATTAAAAATAGTGGATATAGAGGACCAAGACTTTTAAAAATATTATTAAATTATTTTTAAATGTAAATATCCAATAAGTACATCCCAAAAATCATGTGGCCTAGTTTCTTTGGAAGAATAATTTCAGAATAGATCAAAATAAAACTAAAACATGAAATCCTTATTTTATTCTACATATTGATCTCCAAAATCAGTTTTATCCCCTAAAACTATATAGAATAACCTATGGAATATATTAAATAAATGGGTGAGCTAAAAATCCCATTATGGAAATAAAATTTATAAGTAAACATAACACGTGAGTCAAAGGTATAACATGATAAAAAAGAGAAGGCTCATGAGTAATCACATGAAATAATAACATAAAGAACATGGGTATCATAAGATCACAACAACATAGGAAATGTGGAAGAAATATATAAAATTAAATAATCCTAATTTAATGCTAACACCCTAGACCATATCACATGGTGGAAAACATCCCTTAATGGATTATATTTACTACCTAATATCATTCATGACATCTCATGATACAAAATCTTTACGTGATGAATTAGAGTCATATCTAGGTGAAACCATCACAACATGTACATTATTATGTGGGCCAAAAAAATAAATTAAATCATAAGGAATGAACATAATAATTAACCATATAAATAGAATGGTTTGGATAATCTTTCCTCATATCATAATCAATAGAGTTTTCTTGAAAAATGAATTTTAGAATAGATCATAAGGCATGTATTATCCCATAAAATGAAGGTACAATGAGCTAGATATACGTGTAACACACACACACACACATATATATATAGAATTTAGAATAAATATATAACCTCAAATGATGTTGTCATTGATGAATTCATTTTTAGAAGATCACATGGAATACTTTTTGAAAAAAATACTCTTTCCACTTTGAAGTCACTTCTTTAAAATATAAAAAATTTCAAAATATTATATAAAAAAATTTCTTTTGAGAATAAACATGGAAAGTTTTAAAGGAATATCTAAATCATTGACTGATCATGATATTCGTAAATTCATTTCATTCTATATATTCTAAAATAAAACATTCTATACACACTTTTTTAAAAAAAGTAAAAAAGGACCTTGTTCAGAAAATGGTAGATAGAATCCTTTTAAAAAATTTTGAACAACAAATTCAAACATGGGTAAAAATTACCTTAATTATTAATTATAGAACATTATAAAAATTATTTAAAATATTTTAGGGAAAATATAGACATGTAAGAGAAATATTCTAGATCTAAAAGAAGATACAAGAACAGTATTACTTACACATAACACTCTTGATTTTTCTTTATTCAATAAGAGAGGAAATGGAAACCAAATATTTAAAAATAATTCTTCAATAGAGTAGAAAAAAATAAATTTAGTTCAATAAAATAACTACATTTAATTTTCCCCAAAGTATCCTTGAACATAAACAATCTTAAAAAGAAAGGAGATTCTAACATAACTTCTTTACCGATTTGCTAACTTGTGAATAAGATACCCTTGGATGAAGTAAAATTAGTTGTAATATAAAATAACATGAGGTGTGAAGGAATTATGATAAAATATGGAAAATTGGAAGTATATACACCACATATAAGAAATTAGGCTTATAACATTAAACTATCCCTCAATGAAGGGAAATTGAGATGAAATCCCTTACCTCGAGTTTCTCTCATCACATACGTAATTTATATTTCTGAAAAATAAGCTTATGTTAATTATTTACATGATTAAGAAAATTTTTCAAGATTATTATTCATTTTATTTTATATATTTTCTTGTTATATTTATTTACATAGTATGTTAATTTCACGTCAAATGTTTTTACGAAATTTGGTTCAAATGTCAAAAATGAATTTGGTGGGTTGACAATGGTAAAATGAGTCATTATTAAATCATATGTAGAATAATAATCAGGATATAATTTTAATTTTTATACATCAATTATACCTTAAAAACCAACCATGAATTATGTTTATGAGAAAGGAACTTCATTACAACCATAGAGATGGTAGGTCGTACGTATACATGAGAAACATTTCAATTTTTCAATGATCCAGATGGACTGATAGTAAGTATTATTTTACCATAAAATAATGATAATTATATAATAATTTTTTTTAAAATACACTTATATATACCATCTAGGTGATGTTGTGATGAAAAAATAATCACATCGCTTCATGGAGGTGGTAGTCCACACATACAGATGAACGATGCTATCATTTTTTAGTGAATATAAGGTTAAGAAAACATATGATCTATTAATTTTACAGACTGATAAATACTTCATGAATATCATAGATATATATCAATTCCATCAAAATAGATATTCATGATAGGTTATGATAGAAAATTAATTACATCAGTTTGCAAGACGATAGTCTATCGTACATAAGAATGATGGTTTTGCACCCCATTTTATGGGAGAGGAGTTGGATGTAGTTTATGCCTTTAATACAGTAAAATATCATTTTATGGGATATACTGATTCTATTATAATATTTTGAAGAGGTATAATAAGAAATAAAATAAAATTCTCGATTAAGAAAGATACCTCTTCTTCGTACACCATATTTAGGTTTACACCAATATCCTTACAAGGAGGGTTTTCTAATCAAAAAAGGCCTCTAGGATGTTGTAAGGGAAGTAAGAAAGGGATTTGGGTTGGGTTTTTATGAACCAAAAGTGTTTTTAAATTTTAATAAAATATGATAGGAAAGTGAGAATTAACACTCATCAAAGATCCTTCCAAAGAAAGAGGTATAATTCCATAGAGATTTATTGAATATATAGTCAAGGAAAGATGAAGCTATTATCATGGTGATTGTAGTGACCTAGGTATTTTTAATGGGTAAAAATAGCTCATTTTAATGTTTTTTATTCCCATGTCCCTAAAATGGGTTGAATGGTAATGTTTTAATAGTGAATGACATCTAGAATTCTGAGTGTTTGATTGAACCTTGGTCATAAAGTTTACCCCCAGAATGAGTTTTTTTATAATTCCAAACATGGGAAATTTTAAAGAAATTTTAATATTTATTAATTGAGTAAATATTCATCTTTAATGTGTGTATTTTGATATTTCCTAAATAAGATCTCATATAGAAATTTTAGTAGTATGGTTGTGTATAAAATGAGTGTTTTTTCTTAGGAGTGTTATAGTTTTTGTGTTTAGGTCTTGGGTCCTAAACTGAGATTCCTTGTGCCTTCAACTAAAAATATGATTTATATAGTGGCATGAAACTATCAAGTCATATTTATAAATATATTGAAAAATATATTGTATGGTTTTTTTCTGAAAAAATTCTCATCAAATTGATGGAGTAGATGTTTGAGTGTATTATATTAAATATAATATGTTTATTTATTTTTGTTCATGCACGTGACTATGAATAATCTTCTATAACATGTAAAAATCTCCCTGTATGGGAAATATATCAATATAATTGGATTTGAGATGTGGTGTTTACCATAAGGTGGTAATTTTGTAATTTTATAGGATTATTTTTTTCACATAGATGTTGGGTAACGATGGAGCTTAATTAATATTATTTATTTATGTAATTAATATTAACTATGGATTATATTCATAAATGATTTATGTCTTGTAGAAGATATTATCATGGGGTTTTATGGAATGAAGCTATTTTTTTAGATGTTATGGATATAGATTTTTTAAAGGGGTTGAATAAGAATTTTTAAGGAATTAATTGGATTTTAAAAAGGTGGATTTAGTGAGTGATTTATGGAGGAGATATGGGATACTTAATGAGATAATTTATGAGAATATAAATTTATGGTGAATTAATTCAATTTATTTCCCCACCAATAATGATATTTTTCCCATTCTCTATATCTCTCTATTCTACCCATTATTCGATGAAAAAAACCATCATAGTTTCGACAGGAGACAAAATCAATGTGTGGAAGATAAATATATTTGAAAAGAAGTTAGTGGTGATCAATGATTTCATTAAATGATTATGGACCAACACCAAGGTAAGGATTTTTTATTTATACATTTCTCCAATAATCATGTTTATTTTTATTAAGATTGAATTATTGAACCCTATGGTTAATTCTCAATCCCCTTTCCATGAATTTTTAGGGTAGACCAATTTCTACATAATTTTTCTCTTGATTTAAGAGACTAATGGTGATGGATTGATGAGTAATGATAGTCTGAGACATCTCCCTTTAACCTTATATTTTGCTCCTCTATTTAAGTTATTTGGAGTAATTGACCAAGGAAGGTGGAGCATCCCATAATAGTAGGAGAACCAATTTCTCACTGTCCCACCCCTCCCGTATTTTCTCACAAGGGTGACAGAAGACTGAAAAACTTAGGGTCATTTGGGAATAGTGTTGATGAAGATATATTGCATAGGGAATGAAAATATGGGGGGATGATGGTGGAAGGATGACACTGTAATATTGAGCCTAACATGTGGTTGAGATGTCTGATTGGGTTGTGAGTGGAGTGGTAAAACGGAAGCAGGGAGAAATAATGGTTAGATATGGATGAACAACCGAGTGTGGAAGAAAATTTTGGAGAGGGGGTGGTAGCCTTTGGACCACCGTGACACACATGGTGTGGGAGGTATGGGCCACTTGGTCTCCTTCCTTAACTATTCGATTAGACAAGATAATATGGACCACTACCCACCATGCGGTGATTGGTGAACTAGATGTTGATGAGATTTGGACACCGGTGGGCTCATATAGGTTGTATCTACATAATCTAGGAAGTTTGTTCTATCATAGTGAATGACCCACCCAGAGATAGAGTGTCATAATTAGGCTAGGCTATCATCTCGAACTAACTTACTTGACTGGGCGGCCTAGACCTTACATTAGGTGGGTAGGAGGCCCGAGTTGGGTTTGAACAACCTAATCTACAGAAGATTCATGGTTCACATGGGTGATTCATTCTTGATAAGTCTCACCCCTATCTATGGGCACCACATGGTGTGCCTAGAGGCTTCCACATGGCCCGCTCTTCACCTACACAGTTTTATTCATATAAAATTCACCATGTGTTAGTTTTAGAGAATATATCAGTCCACCCTATGGGTTTTTACACATAGAACAAAGAAAGGTGATATTTTTTTCCCAAAAAAGTAAATTTTAGGGGATATATGGGATGATTTATGGTTTATCATCATAAGGTTTATGTTGTGTGTTTAGTGTGATGGGAATACCATGACCCAAGGTTCAGTGCTCCCTTGGTTGTGTGTTGATGATAGAGAATGGGACCCCCATAGGGTTATGGATTTTGTTACTCATTTTTATGCACATGGATATTGGCCCTATATAATTTATGCATGGACTAAGTACTCCTTTCACTTGACAATGTGTAAGTCCTCTATAGGGTCAAATGAGGTTGGTACTCCCCCAATAAAAATTTCATAAATCATAAGGGTGTGGTTTTTATAATTATAGAGTTAGGTAATCTCTCATACAACAATATTTCTTGACATGGAGTTAATCCTTCACTAGGAAAACATCCTTGATAGAAACTTACTATAACACCCTAGCTCTAGTAACCCAGAATTGGTAGTTAATTTATTACACAGTTAAAAAAATACAAGGATCACATCACAAAGGAAAAAAATATTTAGCAATATTGGGAGACTAGATACATACAATATTTCTCAATATTACATTATAACATCAAAATATAGTATAAAAACATCTTAGTGATTTTTCATTACATTTATTGAATCCCTGAATTTTTTTTACAGATCCCTTCTTGGTACCTTAAGGTAATGGAAAAATAAGAAGGATGAGTTGAAATGATAATTAAGGGTACAATTAGAAAGAAATATGTCATAAAATACATTAAAATTATTGATGTGTGAATAATAAATAAATATTCCCTATAATTAATATCTTAAGAATGAATAATATCCTTGGATATCATGGAAATAAAATAATCGTATGGATAACAATAACTAAATTCATCGATATGGAATCTATAAAGTCGAACATCTTGATCTTTACTATCAATGCCTCAACAAATACACCATTCATGTTTTTAAGGTCATAACTAAGACATCATTATTGTCTCCAAGTTTATAGTCAAGACATCATGCTTGCATTGGGTAGGCATAGACCAAATAC
This sequence comes from Viscum album, assembly GCA_963277665.1. NCBI lineage: Eukaryota > Viridiplantae > Streptophyta > Magnoliopsida > Santalales > Viscaceae > Viscum > Viscum album. The sequence continues at coordinate 1,445,341,391 of OY728161.1, forward strand.
CCAATATTTTTGTCTCATGAGACCAACATATGAATCTAGAGGATATATAACACTGGGACCCACCCAACACTTCTTTAAGTTTAATACATTCACCATATAAATTATATAAATATAAATAAAATTTATAATTAAATTTTCTTTTTGAATCAATAGAAATAAATATTAATATAAAAACAAAAAAAGACATCAATAATTTCCCATTCAAAAGGTGGGATAACCTGGACATAATACATCTAGTGAAAGAATGTGGATTGTTAAATAATACATAATTAAACTAGGAACCATGGGTTATTGTTAATGTTATAGGAAGTACCCTTATCAATGAAATAAATATAAGGTAGTGGTTTAGGGTACTTTCAAAGGGATGGGTTATCAAAATAATATAATATTTAATTCAAAAATTTTCATTGGTAAAAAACCATAGAAATGGTAGAAAACCCTTCATTATAGTTTGTAAATAACATATGAATTATTCCAATCCTATAGCCTAAGATTTTTTAGCCAGGTATGTAGTCTTATTCCCAATCACAATACAACAAAGTGAATATTGAGTTGAAACTTAGACATCCTATTTCAAGTTGATTACCACCAAGTGCATCTTTGCTACACACCAAATCCACTTTCTAGTATCCAAACTGGGATATAATAGCAAGGAGAATTCACAAAATTAGTCTTTTCCAAATTTAGGATGTTTGGCATTATGAAAAATTTGGAAAATATTTAATTATGGGAAACATTACTTTCAATATATCAATTGGGTGAAAATTCCCTAAAATTACAAGCATGATAACATTATAATAAATATTTATAATTGAAAATAGAAGGGATAGAATGAGAACCCTTATGTTGGAATAATTATAACATATGAAAAAAGATATAATAAGAGGTCATTAGTAGTATCTCATTAGAAAAATATCAAATGGTTGATAATACCATGGAATTAATATCAAGTAATAATGTGTAAGTGGTAATATAACAAAATAATTTCTATAAAAAAAAGGAAAGGATAGGATTGAAAACCCTTACCTTGAAAATTAGATTATTAAATCTTGGTAGGACTCCTTAGAACCTTAGGTACTACTTGTTAGGGGTTTAGAGAGGGATAATTAAGGGAAATTTGTGATGAATTACTTTTGGTTGAATAGGTATGTGATAATTAGTGGAAGTGATCTCGTTTTATTGGTGAAAAGATAGGGTTTTCATGTAAAATGAAGTTAGGTAATAGGTAAAACTATAATGAAATGAATGTTAGGTGGGTGAGGAAAATTATTTGAGTTAGGTATGGAAATTTTCATTATATATTTTGGTATGAATTTCCAACCTAGAAAATTATTTTATAATTTATAAATGTAAAATTGATTTAGTAAAATTTGAGCCACATGAGTTTACCCATTTTAACACTTATTAATCATGATAATATACTAATCGTGGTAATTATTTTATCACTAAAAATATTATATGAAACTTCTTTCCAAATTTCAACATGAATAATATGAATTTGGTATCCATTTAAACTAATTAAATTTATAAATATAAATAAATTAACATTTATATTATGTGTTATTAATATTATTGAACAAAAGTTGTAAATTAAATGAGTGTTAATTTATTTTTAAATATTTATAGAAAAAATAATATATTCTTAATTTAAATTATATCCATATAATTTAACAATACATAATATTTATAAAAATATCACTCTTTGAAAAATAATCATTTTACTCGGGTGACAAATATTTACCTTGCTAAATTAATTTTATGCCTAAAAATATGATGGAAATTGTTAAATAATATGTATATAATGATTCCATTTATGAAACCCATTTTATCAGATAAAATTTATATGTGAATTAGATATCAATTTTGACAATAGCACTTGTAATGCATAAATTTCCATTTTTAGAAAAAGTATATTTTTAGGCTTAAAATTTATGTATAGGATAAAATTATTATTTTATTTTATTTTCATGATTTAAATTGGTTTATTATAAAACAAATAAGTGTTACGTGTCTTACCAATAAATTTTAAACTAAATTTAATCAAAATAATATTTAATTAAAAAAAGGCTAAAACTAGTTTTTATGGGAAAATAATATTTATGTCCTTAAAACATTAATCACAGGTTTTCTGAATTAAATATAATATTAATAAAATATATTATTTTAATTAATATAAATATAATTAATTTAAATGTATCATAAATTTCATGGTATATCTTAAATAAATTCACAGTCTTAGTAAAAACTATTTTTTCACTATTCTATTAAATATCAACAATTTCAAAAAAAATCCAAAAACTCACCCTAAGCTAATTTTGTTGTAGTGAAATAAAAATTAATTCTTTTTTTTTCAAATATATGTTCTAATATTACTAAATTTAATTTATAAACATGAATTAAGTGTTTTTATATTGTGATAGTGTGTGAATTGTGCGATAATTTTTATGTTATAGTGTTTTCCTTCTCCAATTGGGTGTCAGGTATTATATTCCCACCCCCTTAAAAAATAATTCCTTTTATATTTTATATATGTTAATTTATAAAAAAATGTTGGTAATTATTCATCATTTCCTCTCATAGTTACAATATTTCCTCCTTTAACATGTGATTTCTCCAAATCACTTTAACTGGTTGAGTTGTGTAAAATAAAGACTATAGTCTATAAATCTAATTATTTCAAAAATTTGAAAAGTAATGATATAACTTGGATTTAATTTCCACACATTTCTAAACCTTATAACTCCTTTCAATAGAGATGCCTTTAAAATAAATGATCCCCCACTTTAAATTCTAGATCCTTTATCTGGTTATCTATATTACTATTATTTCTAATTTTAATCCATTTGATGTGATTTTGAATAGTCTATACTTTATAGACGTACCCTTTAAAATTTCTAGTTATACTGGATTCCTTTCTCCAACTTCATTAAAAAACGTTAGTGTATGATATGTCCTCCCATAAATTGCTTTATATAGTTCCATCTGGATGATCAAATGGAAACTGATATTATATAATAATACCACCCAAGGTATATAATAAAACCATGAACCTTTAAAGTCAAGATATAATTACCTAAACATGTCTTATAATTTACTAATAGTCCTTAAACATTTCCCATCCATTTATGGGTGATAGGTAGTGTTCAAATTAATCTTAGTGTTAGGAGACTCTTGAAGGATCATCTAAATTTTTGATGTGAATATAGGGTCATGATCAGATAAAATTTATAAGGTATTCACTCTCAATTGTCACTACTCCATTGATATATAATCATGAATTATGATCAAGAGGTATGGCCTCCCTTATTGCTATGAAATGTGAAGCCTTGGTATGGTGATCCACAATAACCCATATAACACTATTTATTTTATAATTCTTTATAATTATAGTGAAAAATTCCATTGTAATATTGTCCCACTACAACATTGTTATAGGGGTTGATTTCATGACTCCTTTAGAATGTTATCTTTCATACTTTACCTATAGGAATACTATGAATCTAGAAACATAGTGGAAAATTTCCCACTTTATACCATCCAACTAGAGATGTTCTCTTAAATCCATATACATATTTATGCTAGAAAAGTGTGTAATGAATTATGAGTTATGTACTTATTATAGTAATTCCATTTTTTTGGTCAGTTATGGATAAAACACATAGTCTCTTTACATACTTTAACATACCATCTTTAGATGTTATGTTTGTTAATCTACTATTATTCATGGATGTAATTGTATTTTGAAAACCCTCATCTTCATGTTGGTATTTCTTTATCTTATATGAAAAGTATGGTTAGGACATTATTTTGAAAAATAGTTACATTTACTCTTCCTTAATGATTCCCAAATCCAACTTCACAAACTCCATGAATATATGATCCTTGTATATCCTCATCTTGGTTAGGATTCCATGACATTTCATACTTAATTAATTAGCCACCATTTTTTATTTTCTAGGGTGGTTGTGTATTATGAAATCATAGTCCTTGAGTAGTTATATCGATATTACTTATCTCATCTTGAACTATATTTTTAGAAAATGTACTGCAATCTTTTGTGGTCTGTGTATATGTCACATCTTTCATCATTAAGATAGTGCCTCTATATTTTAAAGAAAAATATTTTGTAATTAAAGATATTCATATATACTAAATTAAAATAATATTTTAATAAAACAATAATACAATTAACATTTTAATATTTCTTGGAAAATGAATTTTAATTTTATAGGATGAATATTTATTTTGAAATTATTGGTCATAATAAGCCGAAATGTGTTTTTGAAATTTTCCATTAGAAATAAGCTTTATGAACGATTGAATATTTGGTATTTAGCTAATCATAATTTTATTTATAATAATTTGTAATAATTTTTATAATTAATAATTTATTTTTCATCAATTTTATGGAAATAATGATAAGTTCATTTTGAGGTAAAAAGGAATATTTTTCAGAAAATTGTTTTTTAAAAGGCATAACGTCTTTCAATTTTAATTAATTAAAATATTATTTAATGAAGAATGATTTAAAAAAATTTATAAATTATTTATATAAGTATATAAATTTAAATCCATATAAGGATGAAAAATATTCATATAGTTAATATAATATCTTCTTATGCTTGAAAAAAGAATTTCTTGAAAACTCGTTTTTTGACATATTTTGTGGGTTTATTTTTAAATTAAATTCTTCTGATTTTGTGAATTGAATTTTATAAAATGTATTCTATATTTGGAATCATAATTATTTACAAAATTTAGTATGTCCAACTAAATATTTTATCATAATTAATAGTAAAATAGAAAAAAATAATTACAACGGTTAATGTCAAAACAGGTTTGTGGGACGTTAACATATAATGATAAGTGGTAAAATGACATAAAAACTTACTAAAACACCATTGGTTGGTCGGATTTAAACTAAAACCTTATTATCTAGGAATATGAGCAATTTTGGATCCATATTTCCTTGGAAATGTCTCGAGATTATTTTAAAACTTTGAAAAATTACATGTGTGCCAATCAGCTCAATTTTAATAGAGATCCTACTCCTATTACTTATTCACACATATTGATCCATTTATCTAGAACAAACCTTGAATAAATATCTACCACACAACCTTATAAATGTTCTATAGATGTTGATATTCCCAAAATACAAACCCTAGTTTCCTTCATAATTGATCCAAAGGAAAATTTTCTAAAATAAGGTAATTGTATTCACTAATATATTTCTTTTTTACTTATTCTTTTTACACCTTTTAATTATGTTTTAATAATTAAAATCTAATAACTCCATTATATACCATATAATGATATATTATTATGTTTATGTCATAATATTTATCCATCTCCTTCTCCATCAAATTGGAAACAAAACCACCACTTGTGTGTACGTCGGGCAATAACCTCACAAAATGATGTAATTTTATTTCCATCATGCATCACATGGATAGTTATAATGATTTAAATAATGAATATAAATGATAATTAATACATCATATAGATTCTAGAAAATTAATATACCTATAATGACCTGATCCATCCGGGCCTTCATAGTTAGTGGAAGTTCGGGTCGCCACAACCCCATGCCTACCTCCATAGGCTAGGGATTACCGCCAAGCACTGAGAATGGATAACTAAAATGGGATGGTTTTTACTAAAGTACATATACCCAAAAAACCATCCTTCTACATGTAGTAGTGTATAGGAATAATAATAAATGATAATAACATCTTGAGTAAAACCCATGAATGTAATAACCTCTCGGGAGTATAAAAAAGTGAAGTAGTGTAATCCAAAAATGTAAAGAGAAAATTACATGGCCACCCAGAAAAGATGTTATAAAATGAAAACAATTAGAAAATAAAATATATAAATGAGACCATCTCATTATCTCCATGCCCCGACTATTACATGTAGTCAATAAACCTGAGTATCCCTATGCTTTTATGAAATCATCAAAGATCTGTTCATCCTCAACATATGCCACAACACATGCAAGAATTTCCTATGTTGGGGTGAGTATATACATACCAAGTAGGATTCCTTGAAAACTGAAGAGGGGGAAATATAATATGTGATATAATTAATCTACTGAAACCAACCGAAGAGGGGAAAGAAACCCAATATAGAGATATATGATCATAAAGAATACTACATGAGGGAGAAATGAGATCTCCATATAAAATTCTATTTAAGATTAATGTGTCTTCCTATAGCTCCAAAGGTCTATTTTTGAAGTTCATCATCTCACATGTATATCCAAGTAAGTTTTGAGGAGGTCCTGCACCTCACTATGACTCGACATCCCAAGGGAGTACAACCTCTAAATGAATGAGGACCCATTCCCTGGGACAATAGGGGGATTCCACTCAATTGATAAAGGACCCTCACTCATATATATGAGTAACAAACACACACACATATATATATGTATAGTATATGGTGGACCTATGCCCTAGTGTTATAGGGGAGTACATTCCCTATATATAGAGGACTCACACCCATGTAGGGGAGTGCCGTCTATATATCAAGAATAACGTGTATATAAGACTTATTTATAGGTGTGAAAGGGGAGTACAATCCCAATAGATATAGGACATGTGTTGTAACACCCCATGTTTTTGAAAATGAATTTAATATTGAATGCATGAAACACTGAGTCTCTACAAAACACAACTTTTTTATAACCTAGCAAGTAAACATAATTTTACCACCCCTATTATTTTAATTTCCAAAATATGACATACACGATTGTGATCATTAAGTTATGTGGAGTCTGATATGACCAAATTAATTTTTTATGCATAGTAAAATACGTTTATGAATAGTAATGATACCCTTTTGAATAGTTACATACCCTTATGAATAGTAACCTCACATATGATAGTTCATATATAGGATTTAAGTGAAAGTTTGATGTACCTATGTTTTTGAATAAGTAAATAAATGTTTTAAAAATTCTATTTTTTAAGTAAACTATAATTTTAATTAAAAATTAAATTAATCATATTAAGAAAATTATTTTCAAAACAAGGAGTTCACTTTTTAATTATACATATCGAAAAATGGTTATGGAAATTTTTTGGGATTTTTCTTAAATACTCAAATTTTTTATGGATTTTGAAATATAGTAATTTATCGTATATATACACTATCAATTAAATTAACTATTCATAGAATCATGGATAATGTAAGAATTCTTGGCTTGAATTAACATGCACATATTACTATTCCTGGTGACAAGAATCAATACTATTGGTTTTCTTCGGCAAAATAATGAAATAATGAGTAAAATAATGAGAATACTCTCCTCTCCTCCACTATAACCCCCCTCTCCACAATCCCTCTTCTCTTCATTCCTTTTAAGCCTTGTTACTTGTATAAATTCTGCTAAAATATCCTCCCAATCCCCCTCCCCCATGACCATAATCCCTTTGTCTCATAAATATACAAAATCCTCTTTCCTAAAGAGGCTCTCAAGGATGGTTAATTCAAGAGGTTAAATTCCCCTTTTATTTTATTTAATTTTCATGTTCCTCTATTCTCTTTTCTTTCCTAACCTATTATCATCCAAATGGTATGAAAAATACAATACCATAAATTCACTGTAATTTTATTATTATAATGGTATAATTCATATTCATATGTCCTTTCCTCCTCATTTATGCTAAAAATGAAACATTGTTCGAGATGTGTTGAGTTATAACATTCAAGGGCGACGATGCTTTCAATTTGATTTAACTTCATAAAATATTATCATGAAACAAGATTTACGGTTGGACTGGACTATTATATATTTATTTTATCTTATGTAATGTTATGGAATCCTTATCAACTCATGATATAAAATATTAATACAAAACAATGTAATTGTGAGCAGAATTTCCAAATTAATCCAAGCGTTTATCATTGATGTTTTATATAATGATTCACCTTCAATCCAAAAAAACCAATAAATTTTATAACCATGTAATCATATTAATGTTCATTAATAAAATATTAAATCAATTTTGGACTTCAACTCCCATCTTACATGAACTACCTGACTCTTTTATAAGATAGCCAATCATGAATATTATGAAAACAGGCACTCAGAAACAATGCAATTGAATCCCTAAACCCATCTAAAAGGCCATGAATGAACTTAATAAAGTCATTATAAACCAAATAAATTTATAAATGGTTCTTCAGTTTTTAATTAATGAACCTAATTTGGTTATTCATGTCATTAAGATCCAGCAAAGTACACCCTTAGATTTAAGGTAAGGGATCCTCTCTCTCACTTTTATTCCTGAATCCCCCTATGTTGTGTCCTTTTGTTTTTAATTCCTAATGATGGGGTATCTTTTAAAACCACCCCATACTGACCTTATGATATATATATTATAGGATACCCCTTTACCTCTCATTAATCCCTCACAATAACACCTATTACCATGCAGAAATGTTTGTAAGGGTTTCTTCATCTCACCTTCATTTTTGTGAGATATTCTGTATTCAATACTACTACTACTACTACTTGTGTATGGTGTATTTATACATACCATTTATGTTTCATATCTCTAGTCTCTTTATTTTAATGATATTAAATTTATCTTTTTATGATTATTAATTTTGGGGCATACGATTCAATTGATTACAATGTTTTAAGTATTTTCTACGCAAACCTCCATTTTCACCTGGGTTTCTCTTATTTTATACTCACCTCAATGAAATTATTATTTATTTCTATTTAATACTAATAAATTATTTTTTAATGTTCTATATATGTGTACCAATCATAATCCTTCTTTATTTTATGGTAATTAATAATTTTAAAAATAATCTTTCTAAAATTGTTCCGAAATGCAAGTTCGATTCATGGAACTTCTTGAATTCTTACCTTTTTTAAAGTTCAATATATAATATAATTTAATCAATATTTATTTTTATAAGAATCAAAAATATTAACATGAAAAATATATTTGGGTTCATTTATGTTTTTATGATATCAAAAATTTCTTTGTGCTTTAAAATCCTTTAATATCTTCCTTAAACCTCACTAAATTGTTTTATTTATAAAGTTTCTTTAAAAAATATTTTTAAATGATTTCACCTTAATAAGACTTTATTTAAGACTAAAATATAATTTCAATGAACTGAAATTTTATTTTATGAGATATCCATGTTTACAATATGATTTCATGAAAAATACAAATGATTTTCCCAAAGAACTCTTCTTTACAAAGTAAAAAGGATTTTTCTCATCTCAATTTAACTTTTATGAGATATATGCCCTATTCACCACTTATTTGTTGCTTTTGGTGATTGTAAAGTCCTTTCTTATATCATATCAATAGTATCCATATTCTCAAGATATTCAAATGGATTATTATTTAAATTTTTCAAGGTGGTATGGGACACTTTAGAATGTTTAAGGATTATTTCCTCAAGGATTTTTAGTGGTCTCATTTAAATGTATCTTTAGCTTTGTCAATATCCTTTGTTGAATTTTTAAATTCATTGAGTTTTATCACCTATGATGTCATCCAACATGTTTTATTGTATGTTTTGTGATTATTTTGATTTTGGATGTGCTATCTTGAAACCATTCACCATATTACTCTGAATGGTTAGTGTTTATGATTAATGATTGGGGAAAGTTATTTACATTTCATATGTCAGTTTCAATATGAATGAGTATATTGTTTATGTTTATCCCCATTCATAATAGGAATGTATTGGACTTATTAAGTGTTTGTTGGGGCCCGCTATAGCTCATCGGTTCATCAGTAAGTCTCATGATACAAACTACGATCTTGGCACAAGCCCTTGAAAAAATAGTCATTTATGGTCTTGGTATAAGGCCTTAACGGTATGGTTTTGATATCCAGAATTATGAATTCAATCTTTATGAAACTATTAATTTAAAGTTTATGTGATTATTTGACTAGTAGAATACCCATTATTATGTTTTATTATTGAAATATTTACTCATCTCATATTATTTCCATATTATGTTCAAGTATATTTTTAAAGGCGTGAGTATTTAGCTATTCACCATGCTGAATGTTTTTTATGAAATCTTCCTTTATATTTCTCACCCTTAATTATAATATGATCTCTCCCCTTTATTATGTTCCATTTTCATTAGACATGAATAAGTTTTTTATGAATGACCTATAGGGATAAACTTAGAGTTGTGTATGTTCCAAATAAAACTTGTATGTTGTATTTCATTTCAATTTGTAATGTTGAAATTATGTATGTATCATGTTTCCAAGGATACAAAACTACTCAGTCCTTTAGGATGCATATTCCTTTTTTATATTCCAATGTAATAAAATAAGGCACCTGCTTCGAGAAACATGGTCTAGGTCCTAATAGTTTGTATCACAGGAAGTTTTGTAGAAAATAAGGAAACTAGATATAGAAAATGTAGATTAGTTAAAAAATCCCTAAGGTATACTTTTGGGATAATAATAAATTAAATTAATAGAATTTTGGTAAGGAAAATATGATGTGGTTTACTAAGAAAATATATCCCTTTCTGGATTTGAACAACTAGAGGTAGCTCAGGCATAGATGTGTCTAGGGGTAAAACCTGAAGACAACACTTTGAGATAAAATAGAATGGGAGCTGGTGAAAAACAATGGGCCTTGCTGCACTCCTGGTTCAACACTCTAGGGGGATATGAAATTTTAAATTCATAAGCTTATTAAAAACGATTATGGAGGATTTATGACCCCAAAGTAAACAAAGAATATGATTCTAGGATTTATAATGCATAAATTTATGCTCTATGTTATACCATGTTTAGAGATATAGATAGTTCATAATTTTATGAGATAATATATTATATGGAATTTATTAGAAATGTAACTTACCAAAAGGAATGATAACTTCACCATGGAACATGATGAAAATAGTAAGAAGGATCATATCTCTTAAGGTCGTAAGACATCATTTCAAAGGAAGATAGTCTCCCATGTGTCCCCATCATGTGAAGAAATTGTATCATGTGTTAACAAGGTATGTAAATAATTATCTGAGTCCTATGTCTTTAAAGGGATGAAAAAGAAGAAGAGTACGGTGGAGAAAAATATGGATAAAGGGAATAAGGGAAAGAATGGTTTTCCCACATGTGATAAATGTGGAAAGAATCATCCTAGTAAATTATTGAAGGGAATAAGAGTTTTTATAAGTGTGGTGAAAAAAGGACACCAATTTTTTGATTGTAAGGTTATGAAAAAGGTTTCTGATGTACAATGATTCAACTGCAAGGAGATGGGACACTATGTGCATCAATATCCCAAGCGATAAAGGAATATTACCCAAATGATGTTATATGATAATGATCATGTTTTGATACTGCCATAGATGAAGTGGAAGTATTAATATGCCTCATTAAGAATCATTTCTATGGAATATTTTATTAGTAATGTACTAGTTATAATAATTATAGAATATATGAGGATTGTACTACAATACTATTTCATTAAGTATTTGAGGTCGTATAATGAATTATACCAAGGACAAGTAACATGATAGAATGATAATATCTTGGGAAATAATATGGTTGAGGAAAAGACAACCCTAAATATATTCATGATGATTAAGATAATTATGAATAAATGATTGATTTGGATAAGTACTAACTAACTCAAAAAAATAATTATTGACTTACCGACAAGATTTCATGAAAGCATTGATGGAGTTTACAACATATTTGGATATAAGAAATATATCCAATAACATGTGTAAGGTTGAATGCATTTTTTAAATAAGGATTTATGGTAATTTGAGTTATTACCACATCTCAAGGGGACACATGATGAAGATATTCACATGTTTGGAATGATAAAATTTAGGGATTATTCATGTTGATTAAAGGAAAATAAGGTAGCAGATTCCTTGAGTAGGATAGATCATGGATTCCTAAAAAATGAGGATTGCAAAGGACCCTATGTACATGGATCTAGCAAGGTTAGATGTGGGAATTATTATTAAGTGTTGAATCAGGATCTTTTGGGAAGTTAATCCATTTATAAAATGGTTTATGTAGATCATTGTATGAGGATTTAGAGTTTTATGTCACCACATGATGAACCTTATGGTAAGAGATGAAGTATAGGTAGTTCAAAAAACAATCAAAGGATAAGATCATGTTTACGAAATATATACAAATATTTATACACTTATAGAGTGGAATAATCCCTTAACTCAACAAAAAGAGTAATAAATGTTGTTCTATTATCATAATCTTTGATAACATTAATGTATTTTTTCATAACTATAGTTTATGGTTTTATGGTAAACAAATTTCATCTAAACCTATTTTATTTCACTAGAAATTCATAGTTTGGTTTTTCTTCTATTCCTAGGTTTTGAATTCCAATCAATGTCACTCAATTCGAAAGGATAATTTTTTTATTAATTAATTCAATTATTATTATTAATAATAATATTATTATTTTGACCACCTCTTTTCCCTTATACTTCTTAAGGAGGATATTCTATTAACCCTATTTCTAATATGGGTTTTTTCACAAGGAAATTTTTAAGTAACAACCAATAACTTCCAAAGTGAAATATAAAATTTTGATGATGATTTTCTCCAAGGAGGGGATAATGTAACAACATAATATTTTTCAAATAAATTTAATATTTAATGCATGAAACACTAAGTCTTTAAAAAACAACACTTTTTCATAACTTAGCAAGTAAACATAATTTTACCACCCCTTTGATTTTGAATTTCTAAAATCTAACATACACGGTTGCGATCAATAAGTTATTTAGAGTCTGATATGACCATCTTAATTTTTGATGAATAGTAACATACCCTTATGAATAGTAATGTTACCCTTTATCAATAGAGACATACCATTATGAATAGTAACCTCACCTATTATAGTATATATATATAATTTTAGTGAAATTATGATGTACATATTTTTTGGAATAAGTAAATAAATGTTTTAGAAAGTGTATTTTTCAAGTAAATTATGATTTTAATTAAAAATTAAATTAATAATATTTTGAAAATTATTTCCAAAAAATTTGAGTTCACTTTTTAATTCTAAATATCGATTAATAGTTAGGGTTAATTTATGGGTTTTTTCTAAAATACATGAATTTTTTATGAATAGTAAAATATGGTAATTTACTCTATGTATACATTATCAGTTAAATTAACTATTCCTAGAATCATGGATAATGTAAGAAAACTTGGTTTGAATGCACATTCACATATTACTATTCTTGGTTACAATAATCAATACTACAGGTTGTATTTGGAAAAATAATAAAATAACAAATAAAATAATGGTTAAATTCTCCACTCCTCCATTATAACCCCCATCACTCCCTCTTCTATTCAATAATATAAAGCCTTTTTCCTTGTCTATATTATGATAAAATAACCTCCCAAGATCTTTCCCCAAGACCATAAGCCCTTGGTCTCATAAAAATACCAAATCCTCTTCCCTTAAGAGGCTCTCAAGGAAGGTTAATTCAAGAGGTAAAATTCCTCTTTTCTTTTCTTTCACTTTCATGTTAATTTGTTATATTTTCTTTTATAAAATATCCTCATCCAAATGGTATAAAAATACAATACCATACATGGACTTTAATTTTGTTATGCTAATGAGATAATTCATCTTCATATCTCCTTTCCTCCTCATTTATGCTAAAAATGAAACATTTCCCGAGATGTGTTGATTTATCACATTCAAGAATGGCGACGATTTTAATTTGATTTAACTTCTGAAAATATGGTCATGAAACCATTTTTATGGATGAAACATACTATTATATATGTATTTTATCTTATTTAATGTTCTGTAATCCTTATTCACTCATGATATAAAATAATAATACAAAACAAGAAAATTGTGAGTAAAATCGCCAAATTAATCCAAGCATTTATCGTTAATGTTTTATATAATGATTCCCCTTAACTCAAAATAACCAAATGAATTGTATAAGCATGTAATATTTTGAATTTTCATTAATAAAATATAAAATCAATTATGGACTTACACTCCCATCATACATGAACCAACATACTCTTTTATAAGTTAGATGATCATGAATATTATGAAAACGAGCACTCATGAACAATGAAATTGAATCCATTAACCCATCTAAGAGTCCATGAATGAACTTAATAAAGTCACAATAAAAAAAATAAATGTATAAATGGTTATTTAATTGTTAATTAATGAAGATAATTTGGTTATTAATGTCATTAAGAACAAGAAAATAAAACCCTTGGATTTAAGGTAAGGGATCCTCTCTCTCACTTTTATTCAAGAGTCCACCCTATGTTGTGTCCTTTTATTTTTTGTTCCTAATGATGGGGTATGTTTTTTAACCTCCCCCATACTTCCCTTATGATATATAAATTAAGTTATACCCCTTTACCTCTCATTAATCCCTCACAAGATCACCTATTAGCATGTCGAAAAGTTTGTAGGGGTTTCTTCATCTAACCTCCATTTTTGTGAGATATTCCATATTCAGTAATACTACTTGTGTATGTGCATGTATGCTTCCCATTGATGTTTCATATCATTAATATAATTATTTTAATGATATTAAATGTATAATTTTATTATTATTAATTACGGGGCATATGATTCAATTGATTACAAAGTTTTAAGTATTTTCTAACTGAACCTCCATTTTAATTCGGGCTTCTCTTATTCTCTAATCATCTCAATGAAATTATTATTTATTCCTATTTAATTATCATAATTTTTTTTAAATATTCTATATATTTTTAAAAATCATAATCCTTTTTTATTTTATGGGGAGTTACAGGTTTTAAAAGAATCTTTCAAAAATTGTTCTAAAATGCATGTCTGATTCAAGGAAATTCTCAAATTATTACAAATTTTTAAGTTCACTCTATAATATTTTTTATCCAAATTTATCTTTATAAAAATAAAAAATATTAAAATTAAATTAGATTTTTGTTCATTTATGGTTTTATTAAAAAAAATATGCCTTTTCACTTTAAAATTCTTTAATATCTTCCTTAAACCACACTAAAATGTTTTATTTTCTAAAGATTATTTAATAAATATTTTTAAATGATTTCACCTTAATAAGACTTTATTTAAGCCTCAAATATAATTTAAATAAACTTAAATTTTATTTTATGGGATCTCTATGTTTATAATATGTTTTCAAGACAAATACAAATGTTTTTCCAAAAGAACTCTTCTTTCCAAAGTAAAAAGGATTTTTCTCATCTTTATTTAACTTTTATGAGATATATGCCTTATTTTCAACATATTTATTTCTTTTGGGGTATGTACTACCCTTTTTTATATCATATCAAGTGTTTACTTATTCTCATTATATTCTATGGGATTATTATTTGAATGTTTTAAGGGGGTATGGGACACTTTGGAATTTTTAAGGATTATTTCCTCAAGGGTTTTTCAATGGTCTCATTTAAAAGTATCTCCATAAATGTCAATTAACATTATTTAATCTTGTAATTCATTGAGTTTTATCTCCAATGATATTATCCACCATGTTTTATTTAATGGTTTCTGATTAGTTTGACTATGAATGTGCTATCTTGAAACCATTCACCATATTACATAGAATTGTTAGTGTTTATGATTAATGATTGAGGAATGTTATTTACATTTCATATTTCAGTTTCAATATGAATGTGTATGTTGTTTATGTTTATCCCCATTCATAAGAGAAATACATTGGACTTAGTAAGTGTCAGGTGGGGCTCGCTATATCCCCTCGATGCATCAGTAGGTCTAATTTGACAAACTATAGTCTTTCCACGAGGCCTTGACAAAATGGTTATTTATGGTCTTGGCACGAGGCCTTGACGGTATAGTTATGATGTTCCGAATTATGCATTCCATATTTATGAAACTAGTAATTGAAATTTTGTGTGGTTATTCGACTATTAGAATACTAATGATTATGTTTTATTATGGAATTATTTAATCATCTAATATTCCAACTATGTTATGTTAAAGTATATTTTTAAAGGAATGCGTTTTTAGCTATTCAACATGTTAAATTTTAATGTTTATAAAATATTACACTTTATTTATTACCATTTCTTAACATCTGAGCTCTCCTATTTATTATGTTTCATTTTATTTAGACATAAATAAATTTTTTATGAATGACTTGCACGGATAAACTTAGAGTTGTGGATGTTCCCAATAAAACTTATATGTTGTATTTAATTTCAAGTTGTAATGTTGAAATTATGTATGTATCTTGTTTCCAAGGCTACTAAACTACTCGGTCCTTCGGGATGCATATTCCTTGTTTATAGTATAATGTAATAAAATACGACACTGGTTCTAGGAAACTATTTCTGGGTCCTTACATGTTCCCTAAATATGGGAGTATGGTCTCTACCAAAACAACAAGTATGGAGGACCCATACCATGGTGTGACAGGGGTGTACCGTCTCCATGGATATAAAGGGCCATCATCATGTTGTTTCATGGTAGTACTATATCTATCTGAACAATGATTATTGAGTACCCATTCCCTCTTGATATAGGGGAGTAACATCTCTATAGATAGAGGAACCATGCCCTAGTGCGATAAGGGATTACTGTCTCTATCTAAATTCTTCAATGATCCTATCTAATAACTACCTTCATCAAACATCACCTAAAGAAGTATAATTGTCAAAACATTCCTGTTTTTATGTTGAAATACATAATTAATTATAATATCATGGTCTATGTTGATAACTTCGTAGGATGTGGTAGTCATGGGAAAAAATCCATGTCCAGATGAACGAGATATGTGAGGTAGAAGTTACTGGAAATAGTACATGATGTACACCAGTAGTCACATGAAATATGACTTCGCCCGCCTCCTAGATGTGTCCTACCTAGCACAAAACATTCTATCCATGTAGTAATACATAGTGTGTAAGGGTACTACATGATGTTTCTTGGAATCTCAGGGGTGACCTGTGTGCTCCATGACATTTTAATGTTCATCAGGCCATGCCCATGTACCTGCTTGTGTAACTACCAATGTATAAGGACATGTACCAACCTAGGTACCTAGCCATGTCCAATCCCATGTATCGGTCTGTGTTTATGTTTATATCCATGTCCATGGTCATGTTATCCTAGAGTACATGATGGGATACCATCATTGTGTTACATGGCATGTGGGGATCCTACATGGTGTGTGACAATTTTCTTCACCCAGAAACCATATCCACCACAACTAGGGGACTACATGGTTTGTTTTCTTTTAGAATACACATTCTGTAGTTGGTTTTTTTGTATAAAGATATGTTATTCATGTGGCTTCCAGATCGGTTACCACCACTGCGATTCCCTCCATTTGACCACCTAAAATCTGTGGGGTTTGCCTCCATATATTGTTTCCCATAATCCAATGACTTGAAAACAAATTCCATTTATTCACATGAATAAAACATGTGTGAACCACTTATCTGATTAATGATGATCAATCCCATATCCCAGATCGATAAGAATCATCACCTACATCCTATATAAAACTCTATCCATCTGTAAAATAACATCTTGATAATTTTTTCAAACAACCACCATGATTCTTGGGGTTCAATCATTCTTGAAACCACCCCGAAAAAGTCAAACATTATCCCCATAGGACAACGATGAAGAATGAAACAAACAATGAGGGAAAATAACCTTAAAAAGATTGATAAACATAATTGGATAATCATTCATGGCCAATAATTACAAAGTGGGGAATCTGAGGTAAGATCATGGGATAAGAAATTATAAATTGAATAAAATAATTTATTTCGACAATGGGCTCATGAGAAGTGTGGAAATATGTAGAATCAAAAGTAGATAATAAAATTTCCATTATAAAATGTGTAATAAATTGAGGAAACTATAATAGATGATACCTACCTTAATTATGGTTTGATCATTTTTGAAGAATACTTTCTCTAGTGGTGACGATGATCCTCTGCATCAACTGTCTATCAATTCACCTCGATCCGATCACTAATGATTGTTTTATATCAATTCAAAAATGAAGGTCATTAGATATCCTATCGATTCTAGAAAGGTTTATGTAGATAACCATATGTAATTGTTATAAAGGATTATTTATATAATATTCCATTAGGATATTTAATAAGACAAATAAATAATTTATTTATTCATTTTAATTAGACGCACCCACCAATGGATTCCTCAACCAGAAATCTAGCACTGACCAAACTTAGGTCATGCCTAGGGTAAACCCCATGCTTTAGATTCAACTATGGTCTCATATTTTAAATTTGAGTCTATTTCTAGGAGATAATATAATATTTATGGAAAACGGTGTGTGTGTGTGTGTGTGTGATATAAATAAATTTATATTTTTATAAAATTTATTATGGGTTCATCAGACCTTGAAATCTCATGCCATCTTAGCTCCCGACTCTGAAAATATTTATTGATTTATTTTAAATCCTATTAAGGAAAAAAGTGTATCTAAATTATACCATACTTAAATATTTTATCCCAGAAAATGCCAAACTAAGAATAAAGTGGAGGATGCTAAGGCTGCATCTGGTTCTCAAACTCCTAAGAGATCTCATTCATGCTCCCATTATTCCATAGAACCCAAACCATGGGATTTTCCATCCCTAAAATACCCTCTCCTACTAATAATTAATCATCACTAGGTACTCTGAAAAGGTGTATCAATCCTGTATGTCCATATTTCCCCTATAAATAACAAGTGTAAGATCATGCACATATATTTTTAGCTGCAACACATGGATGAAATCATAAACACACTCCAACTGCAGGGGTATGTATAGGTGGTAATAAAATTTTCCAACCCTATGTATGATTTCAAATATCCTGATAAACTTTAAAAATAGCCTACATCCTCGGTCAAATATTTTCAATCCTTATCACAGTGAGACTCTCGGAAAAATTTGGCCTCCCGCCTTGAAATTTGAAGTCCCATGATGCCGATATTTTTAATATTTCAGCCTGAGCTGGGATGAAATCTTCCGCTCATGGATCTCCAATACCTCCTCCATTTTGACTGCTCCATTTATAGTCTAATAAGATATGAATTACTATCACACCCTGGATTTCTTAATTATTTTTATTTTATTATTTTTGGGCTCTGTATTCTCATGCCAAGGATTGGGCTGGGTCCCGATTTAAAAATTTCGGATGTTTAATGTTTTTTTGTGGGTTCCAGACCCACACACAGACACCGCATGGTTAGAAATGATCGTTTAGTCGCACCAAGTGCTTGTACGGGTGCCCAAGCAGACTACATTGAGGCGCGCAATTGGCGTGTGTGTTATTTTTGTCTGTGCAATAAGCGTTCACATAATCAGTTTTCATAATTTGACAATTAAATGGATTATGTTTTAAAAATAATGTTTGTCAATAATAATAATATTATCTTGTTATTATCATTATAATAATAATAATAATTATTAGTATTATTATTAATATTATTATTCTGTTATTATTATTAATATTATTAATATTATTAATATTACTGTTATTATTATTATTAATATAATAGAATGGGAAAAAATTAAGAAACCCTAGAATCTACCCGCATACCCAAAGCACCCCCCCTTTCACCCCGCAGCACACCCCGCAGTATTCGTTTTCCCCACACCTAAAGCCCCCACCACCTCTCCCTCACCACGATAGCAGCACCCCGGGCACCCCCCTTCACCCCGCAGCACGCCCCGCAATGTTCCATTTCCCCACACCTGAAGCCCCCACCACCTCTCCCTCGCCTCGGATGCAGCACCCTGGTTATGCCCTCACCAGATCCAGCCTCCCCCTTTTGGCCCCCTCCCACGTTCGGCCTACTCTGGCAGCGACGACCTCGCTGGACCCCATCCTGCTCGCCCAGGACCCCACACCTCTCTGCCATTTCCGGTACCAACTGTCCAACCTCACGCCAGATCCCCCTTTGCCTCCACCTGCGGACCCCGCAACTCGCTTCACTGTGGATCCCGGCCTCCACCACCCCCTACGCCCCTTCCCTCACCGCTCCAGCATTCTTCGACTCTAGCCACGCCCAGCCTTCGGCCTTCCTTAGCCGACCAGCTCCACTCCGGCAACCTCCCATCACCAGCAAAGCTCTGGTGTGACACGCATACTGGCTGACCTTCTCTCTGGCATAGAATACCCCCTTCGGTTAAGTTCTATATTGTTAGGAAAAAATCCCTCAAGGCATCATTGAATCATTTTTGAGGTCATTGTGTTTGTTGACAAAGTGGGCCTCCAAGTTTTGTTTGTTGACAAAGAAGGCCATGGTGTATGAGTGTGTTGGAAAATGGGGTTTACATGGTGATTTTTTGGGTTCAAGGTATGCATTCAACAATCCATGAATGATGCGTTTTTGGAAATTTGAGGAGTGTGCAAAATCAGAGTGGTGCACGAAAAAATAATGTGTTGCACAAAAAATGAGCGTGGTGCATGAAAAATATAGTGGCGCATGGAAAATCAGAGTGGTGCGTGAAATATCAATGTGGTTCACGACAAAATAAAGTATGGCATGAAATATTTTCCCGGTGCGTGAAAAAGGAAAGTGATGTGAGAAATAGTGAGATGATGTTTTTTGCGCAAGAGGTGTTTTGAGGTCCAAAAATCAAAAATTGGTAAATTCACGAGGTTAAAAAAATATTGGAGTAGTGAAAAAAATAGTGTTGCGCAAATTATTATTTTTTCATGTTCGAAGTGGATTACGTGCTCAAGGAGGGTTTTTCGCACAGGGTCAACTTTTCCTATAAATATGAAGTGACCCCCCTCCATTAGTAGTAGCTCAATACATAGAGAGTATCTAAGCTCTGGTGCACAAAATTGAATTACAGAAAGGAGTTGCGCATAAACACAAAGTTTGCACGTAATAGAAGGTGTTTGGGCGTAAAATTGGTATTGGTGCAGAAAAGTGGTGTTGCGTGAAAAGTGGATTTTGTGCAAAAGCAAGGAATTGCACGCAAGGTAGTTTAGAGGTTGCGCGTAAAAAAAAGAGGCTACGTGTAAAAGACGAGTTTCACAAAAAGTGTATTTTGTACAAGACAAGGGAATTACGCGCAAGGTGGAGTAAGGGCTACGCGTAAAAATTGAGGTTGTCTAGTACACCCAGTGCAAAGTGAGATTCATCTGTGGGTGAAATTTTAATGTCAATAGAGAATCTATCAACATTTAAAGAATCATATTTCGTTAGTGATAATGAAGAGACCTACATGTCTATAAACTATGAGTGGATCTTCTCAAGATGCGGTGAGCACACTTCAGTTGAAAGAGCATTGAGATTTCATATTGTGAGTGGTTGTAAACCAAGAGGGACTGTGAGTCCGCTTCGAACTTGTAAACAGTAATGCACTTAGAGTGGATTTGGTACATCGACACATTTCCAGTGTATGCTCCTTGGACATAGCCCAGTGAGGGTGGACCAAGTAAAAATTGCTTTGTCTCGTGCATGATTAAATTTCTGTCTATACTTTGCTACGAGAAATAGAGAGAAAATAGTTTTTCTTAACATCAAAACAAGATAAATAGGGGCAATTATTTTAATCTGTCATACCCTGATTCACCCCCCCTCTCTGGGTATCTAACTTAGTGGACCTAACCTATATAATTCTTCTGAGTTAATTTTTCCTTATGGCGGGTATATGATTCATTTGGGGCCATTGTTTAATCCATATTTGGTTTAAATTCTTATTTAGGGTTCATTTTCAGTTCGTGTGTGGTGCATATTAGGTTAGATTATATATTCACACATGTTTTGGGAGTTCCTCATTCCAAGGTAGGTGGTTCCATGCTTAACCAACATCTGATGAATTATTTATATTCTTAAATCAATTTAGCATATTTATTCATTAGTTTGTTTAGTGAGAATCTAGTTTTTAATTAAAGTTGATATGTTTACATGATATATGTGTGTTTTCAATGAACGACCATGATGAATTATTTATTTTCATTTTTCTAACTATGCAGATTGTGTTTTGGTTTAGCGCCAATATGTGTTGAGTCATAGAGGGGTGTTTGGATGAATTTTTTAGCTTTTTGAGTAATGTGGAATATTCTGAAAATTGTTTCATAAATTTTCTTTGTGGTTTTCTATGTGTTAAACTGTTTTTCTAAATTGCAAGTGGTTGAATTGATGGTGTCAACGAATAATATCAAGTTCAAAAAAATATTTTGGGTGTGTGCTTAATTCAAAATGGGGATTTTGGGTGATTTTTGACGTAAAATCCTTGCAGTGTTATTTAAAATTGTTTTATAAACTTTTAACTGGTTTATTAAATATTATATGTGGTGCAGATTATGTTTTGGAAATATTTTTGAGGTGTACTTGGTTTAAAAAAAGGATTTTTAACATGTGGAGTATTTTTTTAAGTTGTGTAATTTGTTATTTTAACTATGCAAGTGGTGCGCCATCTGATTTGGTGAGTTTCAAGTGCGCATTAAATTATAAGGATGGGTTTAGAACAGGTTTTGGGTGTGTAATGTTGTGGGTTCCTCTTTGGAATTCATTTTATGAAATTTAAAGGGGTTTATTAAATAGTGCAGATGGTGCTATGTATATTTTGAAAATATATCGATGTTATTTTTACATTGTTTGTTCACTTAGATTTTCTTAATTTACTGGTTATGGGTTTTTAGTTGTTGTGCATTTGTTGCAGCGCATTGCCAAGGTAATTCCGTGAAGCTGCGGTCGTTAGCTTGCGTGTGCTTGTGCGTCTGTGTGAGGCATGATGCACCATTGTGTTTGGATTGTGAACCGAGGTAGGTCACCCACTACACTCTCTATTAAATTCAGATTTTATTAATTGCTTGATATTTTATTAATTTTAATAAATGAGAAATAGTATAATATAATTAATTTTTAATGATTATTTGGTGTAAAAAGAGCCGTTTATTTTATACACGACACTTGAAATATCTTATTGATGAACGAACACCCAGTAGTGAAAGAATGACTGTTTGGCCTTTAAACCAAATTCTTGTAATTTCATATGTAGTGCTGGTCTATTGATAAATGATTTCTTTTGAAATGTGAACAAGTGTTTCAGTTCTCTTGAGAAATGAGGTTTCTTCATTAAAATTGGTCGGTTAAGGCTCGTTTGGCACTTTGATAAAATAAATTATTTTGAGAAAACATTATTTGGGATAACACATGGTAGATCTTGTGGTGTTCGATGATTGTGTGATATTCTAGTGTGTGATTTTTGTGCATTGGAATTGGTTGCTTGTTTGACATTGTTGACTCACCCTTGTTTATTATACGTGTTGACATGGGAACCTGACATAGTAAGTGAATCTTCTGAGAACGATTGATGCACTAGTTTATGTTATGCACTCTCTAGTGTCCCTAATTACGGATTATACTTTGCTAGGGGATTGGGCCCCTCGGTTAGGTCATGTTTGGAAACACCGGGTGTTAGGGCGTTATGACATCATCGAGAGTAGGCATGCCTTCAGGATGAGTCACATGTATGGTATGTTCTGGATTTTTCACAAGCTCCTAGGTTTCACCCATGTTTTACTTAGTGTTTATTTTTATGTGGCGGACAATTGTGAGGCCTAGTTTGGTTGTTGTCCCATGTGTGCCACTTGTTTTCCATTGCCCTTAGTGTGTGTTGGGTGTGGTTTTCCATTTGACTAACAACTAAAATTTGGATTTCTAAATTGTTCCTGGAAATGACTTAAAATGAAATGAACCTATTATTTTCAACCATTAAACATGCTTTTAAATTAAAAAGTGAAATGGAATGATACTTGTCTTAGAAATGGAAGTGTGTGTGTGGAAACCCATATTTTGTATAATTTAGTTCAAACCTGGAATTAGTAAATATTTTATTTTAAAGTAGTGCATTGGGAATAGTTTGTTGGGAACACCTACTATGTTTTAATACTCACACCTATAGTTTATACTTTTTGTTTTAGCTTCAGTTTCTATGCCTTGCTTGGATTCAATCTCCACAGCGCGACGTTGGTTTGAGGTTGGTGGGGACCCATAGGTCACATGGAGGTATGTACGACTTTATTTTCTCGTTGTTCCTAGTTTTTTTCTCACTATTAAATTTTTGTTTAGTTCTTTCTCTTTCATTTATGGTCAAAGTCATTCCCACTTGTTTAGTTTTGATGCCTGACACTAGTTGCCTGCCCGTGGGGATCGAGAACACCCCTCAGGCCATGTTGCAGGTCGTCTCACGTGGCCAATTCAGGGTCGACTCAGGTTGGTTTTTGACAAAATGGTATCAGAGGAGGACCTTGTTATTTGAGATGTCCGGTAGATGAAAATTAGGACTATCGGGGCTCGAGAGGTAGGTATAGGTTGGACATCATGAACCCTCGCCTGTTTCGAACCGTGAGTCCCTAGGGGTAGTCTGTGAATTGTGTCCTTGTTTCATTCTGGTTTGTTTTTGATTAAGGGATGACAATAGAGGAAAGCCGAAGTTACAATGTTATTTCATATGGAGTAGTGACCCATGTGGAGTTCGAGTAAAGGATTTAAGTTCCTTCTAGTTGTTAATGCTTACTTGGGGCATGGACCACTACCATGTCGTCTGGTTAAGCATGACTACTAGTCCCTCCCTTTAGTTATTTGATGCAAGTTTAGTGTTGTCTTGGTTCTTATTGGTGTAAGTTCATTCTTGAAAATGAAAAAGGGGTTTTGAAGTGATAATTATTTCTTTAAATGGCTTCAATATTTTTTGAAATGGATTTGTTTTAAAATTGAAATCTCTTTGTCTAATAATCTGGTGTTTTCTTGGAACTGGTAGAGATATGGTTTGGGTGAAACCTCAGGTACTCTTTATGAACGTTTTCACATGTGAGGGAATTCTTGAGAAGTGTGTGTTGGTGCATATGGATGGAAGCGGATGAAGACATGTGCAACGGTTCATGGGATTATTGGGGTGTGCACTTAGAATTAAAGTTTTGACCATGTTTTTCTAAAGTTATTTTAAAAAGGGAAATGATTTTTGGAAAATTGAATTTGGTTTGAAAAGTGGGTTTGGTATTTGAAAGGATTTCTTGAATTAAGGATATTTTAAAATTTAAAATGAAAATAATTTTTGGGTTGTATTTTTATTTGTTTGGTTTTTCAGCTCGTCGTTTTTGGATGAAAGCGCTTTCATTGATGTTGCTTCGGTTTAATATTGGTTTAGGATTTGTGATTTATATGCTATTCAGAAAATGGTACCCAGAAAGGTCCCCAAGGTTTCTGATAAGTCATGCCTAGTTTTTGTTCATTCATAGACATTTCCTATCCTTCACGATGATCGGGGTCCGTTAGAAGCATCAGAATGTGTTGAAGGGGTCGAGCCTGTCTTCTAGGTTTTCAAAACTATCGAAGCTATTAGAGTGCGTGCTGTTTTGGGTTTGTTTAAAGGTCTGTCTATGGATGAATGGGAGTTGATCACTCCACCATCACTGCAAGTTGGGGTGATGTGGGATGTCTTTAAATCCATCTTCATCCGATGGTTTATACCTGAAGGGGTGAAGATGAATAAAAATTATGAACTCATGTGTATTCAACAAGGACAACAGATGATGAAGATTTATATTGACCATTTCAAGGAACTTTTGTAATTTTCTATGGAGGCAGCATCATAAGATTTGATGAAGACTTCTCTCTTCATCGGGGGTATTCTTCTAGAGATCAAGGAGCATGTCCTCTTTTCTAAGGACCAACGTTTCAAGAAGCTGGTTGATGAGACGGTCTTAGATGAGCTGGTCTCTAGAGTGCATGTGCTTGGAAATCCAGTGAATCCAGTTGCTCATGAAGGTTCGCCATCTGGGAAGCAGGGTGTTCCAGAGGGACCTGTTTCTAAAGATTCATCTGCAGTGGTTCTGGCTTCTAGTTCGACAGACCGTTTGGTGGTGTGCCACTAGTGTGACCAGTTCGGGCACGCGAAGCCTTCATGTCGTATCCCTCCAAAGACATGTTGTCATTGCTGTTTTCTGGGTCACTTAGAGAAGTTTTGTAGGAAGTATCACTTGAATAATACGTTATGACCGGAGGATTTCAGTTCCTAACTGTGATATAGGAGATGCTTCAGCCATCAGTGACCCAACCAGAGGTCTCGGGGTGAAGCTCGCGCACAGTCAGGAGTTACCGGGTGCATGAAACCTCGATTCAGGTATTGTGTTTTGTTTTGGCAGCGGAACATTTAAAGTATTTCCGTTCTTGATTTTCTGCTATTAAAGTTTGTACATTGTTGTAGGTCCATTGTTTTATCGTGGAGTTATGGTGGATATGTTCTGTTGTAATCCAAATAGTTTTGTTTGTCTGATCATGGTTTTCGAAATTGTGCAGTTTTCTTAAAAGTGTGTTCGGACCTTGTCTAGATTGATTTTGGTTTAGCTGTGCTCATTTGGAGATTTACGTGTCTACGAAAGAGCTGATGTTTGTGGTTATTCTCGGGTTGACTACTTTGGGTAAGTTCTGCTCAGAGGTTTTTCCCTAGTGTTGGAAGTGATTAGTCTGGGTCGAGAGTTCCAAGGTTCAGTGAATGTGTTATTTGATCCTGATATCAAAGATAGTTTGGATCGATTGGGAGTTCCTGCGTCACCCACTCCCCCTTCCCGGAGTGGTGTGTTGGGTGTTATATTTCTTCACCAGTTGAGTTCTTGTGGTGGGGAGAACCCTCTCGTGTTCTCCCATTCTTTTGTTTTGTGGTTTCTTTCAGTTTCAACTGGGCATGGTCTCTTGTTTTATCTACTGTTCGGCTTGGTGACTTTATGGGGGTATAAAGTTTCTGTGGTGGGGAGAATTTTCACACCCTAAATTTCTAATTTATTTTTATTTTATTATTTTTGGGCTCCGAATTCTCCTTCCAATGATCGGGCTGGGTCCCGGTTTAAAAATTTCCGACATTTAATGTTTTTGGTGGGTTCCAGACCCGTGCATGGGGACCACAGGGTTAGAAATGACCATGCTATCACCCCAGATGCTTTTGTGGGTGCCCAAGCGAACTGCGTTGAGGCGCACAATTAGAGGGCGTTTTTTTAATCCATGTGATGAGCATGAACATACCTAGTTTTCATAATTTTATAATTAACTGGAATATGTTTTAAAAATAATTTATGTTTATAATAATAATATTATGTTGATATTTTCATTATAACAGTAATTATTATTATTTGTATTATTATTAATATTATTATTCTGGTATTGTTATTATTATTAATATTATTAATATTAAGGTTATTATTATTATTATTAATATAATAGAATGAAAAAAATAAAGAAACCCAAGCATCTACCTGCATACCCGAAGCACCCCACTCTTTCACCCTGCAATGTGCCCTGTAGTATTCCCTTTTCCCACACCTGAAGCTCCCACCGCCTCTCCCTCGCCTCTACAACAGCACCCCATGCACCCCCCATCACCCCATTGTGTGCCCCACTATGTTCCCTTTCCCTACACCTAAAGCCCCCACCGCCACTTCATCACCTTGTCAGCAGCACCCCGACTACACCCTCATTGGATCCGGCCGCCCCCCTTCGGCCTCCTCCTGCGTCTAGCCTACTCCAGCGGCGACGACCTCACCGGACCCCATCCTGCTTGCCCGGGACCCACACCTCCCTACCGTTTTCGATACCCACTATCCAAGATCACACCGAATCCCCCTCCGCCTTCACCTACCGGCCTCTCACCTCGCCTCTCCGTTGATTCCGGCCACCACCGCCCTCCGCACTGCTACCCTTGCCGCTCCAGAATCCTTTGACTCCAACTGCACCCAACCTCCAGCCTTCCTTAGCCGACCAACACCACTCTGACAACCTCCCTTCACTAGCAAAGCTTCGGTGTGACACCCCTACTGGCTGACCTTCTCACCGACACACAACCCCCCATTTGGTTAAGTTAAATATTCTTCTTCTAAGTTTATTTCCTTCTGGTGGGTAAATGAATCATTTAGGGTCATGTTTAATCTCTATTTGGTTCGAATTCTTGTTTAGGGTCTATTTTCAGTTTTCATGTGGTGCGTAATGGGTGTGATTGGAGATTTGCATATGTTTTGGGAGTTCCTCCTTCCGAGGTAGGTGGTTCCGTGCTTAACCTTTATCTGATGAATTATTTCTCTTCTTAAATTAATTTTGTATATTTATTCATTAGTTTGTTTAGTGAGAAGATATTTTTTAATTGAAGTTGATACGTTTACATGTTATATGTGTGTTTTCTATGAACAACCATGCTGAATTATTTATTTGCATTTTTCTAACTATGCAGATTGTGTTTTGGTTTAGAGCCAATATGCATTGAGTCATAGAGGTGTGTTTGGCTGAATTTTTTAGCATTTTGAGTCATGTAACCTATTCTGAAAATTGTTTCATGAATTTTCTTGGTGGTTTTCCAATTTTTAAAATGTTTTTCTAAATTGAAAGTGGTTGAATTGATGGTGTCAGCGATGCATATCAATTTCAAAAAAATATTTTGGGTGTGCACTTAATTCAAAACATGGATTTTGGGTGAGTTTTGACGTAAAATCCTTGCATTTTTATTTAAAATTGTTTTATAAACTTTTAACTGGTTTATTAAATATTATATGTCATGCAGATTATGTTTTGGAAGTATTTTTGAGGTGCGCTTGGTTTAAAAAAAGGATTTTTTACATATGGAGTATTTTTTAAGTTGTATAATTTTTTATTTTAACTATGCATGTGGTGAGCATTCTGATTTGGTGAGTTGTGAGTGCACATTTAATTATAAGGAGTGGTTTTGAATAGGTTTTTGGTTTGTAAATTCATGGGTTCCTCTTTGGAATTCATTTTATGAAATTTAAAGTGGTTTATTAAATATTGCAGAAGGTGCAAAGTATATTTTGATAACATTTCGATGTGATTTTTACACCGTTTGTTCACATGGATTGTCTTAAGTAAGTGGTTATGGGTTTTCAGTTTTTGTGCATTTTTTGCAGCGCATTGCCGAGGTAATTCTATAAAACTAAAGTCGTTAGCTTGCGCGTGCTTGTGCATTTGTGCGAGGTGTGATGCTCCATTGTGTTTGGACTGCGAGTCGAGGTATGTCCCCCACTAAACTCACCATTAAATTCAGAATTTATTAATTTCTTGATATTTTATTGATTTTAATAAATGGAAATAGCATAAGATAATTAATTTATAATGATTATTTTGTGTAAAAAGAGACGATTATTTTATACATGACACTTGAAATATTTTCTTGATGAACGGACACCTAGTAATGAAATAATCCCCGTTTGGACTTTAAACATAATTCAAAGAATTTCAAATGTAGTTATGGTTTATTAATAAATGATATCTTTTCAAGTGTGATCAAGTGTTTCGGTTCTCTTTAGAAATGTGGTTTTTCATTAAAATTTTTCAGTTAAGGCCCGTTTGGCACTTTGATAAAATAAATTATTTGGGAAAACATTCTTTCGGATAACATAGGGGTGATCTTGTTGTTTTCGACGATTGTGTGAGATTCTTGTGTGTGACGTTTTGGCATTGGAATTGGTTTCTTGTTTGACATTGTTGACTCACCCCTGTTTATTATATGTGTTGACATGGGAACCTAACATAATAAGTGAATCTTCTGAGAACGATTTCTACAGTAGTTTAGATTATGCATTGGCTAGTGGCCCTTAGTACTGATTATTCTCTACTAGGGGATTGGGCCCCTTGGTTAGGCCATGTTGGGAAACACTAGGCATTAGGGCGTTATGACATCCTCGAGAGTAGGCATGCCTTCAGGATGAGTCACATGTATGGTATGTTCGAGATTGTTCACGAGATCCTAGGTTCAACCCATGTTTTCTTTAGTGTTTATTTTTATGTGGAAGACGATTGAGAGGTCTAGTTTGGTTGTTGTCCCCTGTGTGCCACTTCTTTTCCACTACCCTTAGTGTGTGTTGTGTGTTGTGTGTAGTTTTCCATCTGACTAACAACTAAAATTTATATTTCTAAATTGTCTTCCAAAATGCTATAAAATGAAATGCACCCGTTCCTTTCAAACATTAAACTTGTTTTTAAATTAAAAAGGGCAATGGACTGTTACTTATATTATAAATGGAAGTGTGTGTGTGGAAACCCATATGTAGTATAATTTAGTTCAAAAATGGGATTAATAAATTTTTTATTTATACTTAGTGCATTGGGAATAGTTTGTTGGGCACGCCTACCGAGTTTTAATACTCAAGACAATAGTTTTACCTTTGTTTTTTAGCTTCGTTTGCTTCTCATTGCTTAGATTCAATCTCCATAGAGCGACGTTGGTTTGAGGTTGGTGGTGAACCAAAGGTCACATGGAGGTATGTATGACTTTACTTTCTCACTGTTCTTAGTTTTTTTATTTTCTCTATTCAGTTTTTGTTTTGTTATTTGTCTTTCATTTATGGGCCAAATCATTCCCACTTGTTTAGTTGTGATGCCCGACACTAGTTTCCATCTCATGGGGATCAGGAACTCCCCTCAGGCCATGTCGCGGGCCGTCTCAGGTGACCAGTTCAGGGTTGACCCGGGTTGGTTCATGATACTTACCGATCTCAGTCTAGCATAAGGGTGAACTAAAGGGTCTCTTGTATAGGTCCTCAAATGGTTCCATGCTGATATTAGAGTTGTATCTATTATTATAAGAACAAAAATAACAAGGGTAAGTTATCCTCTTAGATATAACTGATATCTAATACATAATCCATCAACATATCCTACAAAACCTGGATAATGCACTTGGTCTTCCCACCATTCTGGGGGTGAAAATATGCACTCAACCTCAACAGGGCCCTGAATGCATCCTATAAGACTCTCCACAACCATGACATGAATCTCACATCACAGTCCAAGAAAATCATTGAGGTAACCCCATGAAATCTGAAGATATACCTCATATACTACTTCCCTAAACTGTCCACTGAACTCTACTCTCTAATTCCTAGGATGGGCACTGACTTGGTAATTCAGCCAACTATCACCCAGATGACATCATGGACTCTCACTATATACAAAAAAACCTATCAAAAGTCCATGTATTTGTAGTCACATTTACACACTAGAAAATCAAGATGCTATAACAAACCTACAGAAACATGGTGCTCATCCTTCACCCACTAAAATTTGAGACACTGAGAGATAAACTCAGTCATGCTTCTCCTCATTCCAACCCACAAAAACTATCACTGAAGGTCCCTATACTTATTCCATGCACTTATTTTTACAATAAAATGACAAGTGTGAGACTCCATCATAACCTCCTCTTGAAACATGACCAGAACCAACATCAATCCCTAGAAAAGGTTATAGTGATTCAAACCTTCAGAAAATATATCTGGTGAATCTTATGAGGATACCAAGTCACATATCAACTCACATAGATGTCTAAAAAATTATCCTCCCTCGCTTGATAGAGAAGTGGAGGAGTCAAAACCACTGAATGAAGATAATATTGAACCCTCTTCCTCCACCAGGGTCAGGTACCAATAATCCTACTACTCAAATTTATCCTCCACCAAACAAGAATTAGACATCATACTAAGTGAATATTCCACCATTTTACCATCCCAGAAATATAGACTAACTAAATATTATATTCCTATAATAACTCCAACCAGTGACGTTTCCTTTAGTATAGATATATCTCTTCATGAAAACATACCTGAGACTCTGATGGTTTGGGTAAATAATAAAGTTCTCTTCTAGTATATAGTGCCTCCAAATCCTTATATTGATGACTACCGATGTAAAATCTATGTCCTAAGTTACAGAGTTCTACTCATGGAGTCAAAATCACCTTGACCTATAAGAAATAACTTCCCACCTCTAGATCAACATTCAACTAATCCCATCTCTAGAGGCATTTCTGTACTCTATATACTCCACAACCTCCTTTGATAGTATCAAAATAGGAGCACTAGTCAACCTCAACCTCAACTCCCCAAAGGATCTATAACACTACTCAGTCTAGGTAAATATATTCCCTTTCCCTATCAACATTCTCAAAGGGGATACAATCCTTGTTAATTCTTCCACAGACCGTTTATAGTACAATATCATGAAAATAAAGCTCCACATCACTTACATGATTCATGGTGAATCCCAAGAAAGCATGACATCAATCTTTGCTGGATCCATAGATAATCTATGATTAGAAATGAAATTCCCAAAAAAGTAAAACTCATGGATCCAGATAAGGAACTTTGAGATTACTATAAAGATAGTGCTACCAAAGAAACTCATGGACCATCATCAAGTTCTCTGCATACTCCCCTGATGCAGAGAAGATTATTATTTAATCAATGAAGACAACAAAAAATCTGTCCAAGTATGGATAGAAGACCCGGTTCATCAGATCCATAAACATAGCTAAGGAATTCATCACACCCAAAGACATCACTAAGAACTCATAGTGTCCATAAAAACATTATAATTCCATCATCAAAATATCTGACTTGAAAACCCTCAACTAGTGGTAGGTGAACCTAAGATTGATCTCTAAGAACCATATCATTCCCCCCAACTGGTCAAAGTGGTCATAAATCCTTGGAAAGGGGTAATTTTTATTTATCATGTCCTAGTTAAATTTATGATAATAATCACAAATCCAAAAGCTACCATATGCCTTTTTAATAACAAAACTAGAGCTGTATAGTGGGACACTCTGAGTCTGATAAAAAATTTATCTCAAAGGTACTCCAACTGCACCCTCAACTCCTGAATCTCGAAAGTGGCCAACTGATATTCTATATAAGATATCAAAGTTGTCCTATGGTGCTAGTTGACTCAAATATCTATATCTCACTTTAGAAGTAGTCTTGAAACATCCTCGGGGAAGACTCGTATATAATCCTTCACAACAGAAGGTACCCAGATGCTTGAAGAGGCCACTGTGCCAAGGGGTAAACTTTAAAACTAATGCATGATGGGTTGTAGCATCTTTCTCGCAATACCCACTCATTCCACCATGAGATCTCTTTCTCCCATAAAGGATAATCTTATCCCATCTATTCAAAGGCATCTGAATCATTTGTGGTGATAATCCATATATGGTCAGACCAAGGAACACTATCACATACCCAAGATAAAATTATAAAGGATCATCATGATGACAAAAGGGTCCCATGAAAAACTCTATCCATCAAGAGATAGATCACATTTCCAGCAGATAAGTGACATTGAAGACGTTTTCCCTATAGGATCATAAATCCAATGAGGATGGGTTAAAGTTTGAAATGGGAGATCTAGCTCTCACAACAGAATTAAGGAGATGAAGGAATGACTTGCACTATGTGTAAAAGTACTACAAAATGACTAGAATAAACACATATTTTACCTCCAATCAACTCGTGATTTGTTGGGTAATAATAGTCCATAGATTGAAGCATCCCATAATCTCAACTGCTAGCTCCTTGATCTAGACATAACCTGCTTGGAGGATATGATGGTGGA
The DNA here is from genome assembly GCA_963277665.1 of Viscum album. NCBI lineage: Eukaryota > Viridiplantae > Streptophyta > Magnoliopsida > Santalales > Viscaceae > Viscum > Viscum album. The sequence continues at coordinate 1,445,374,794 of OY728161.1, forward strand.
GTAACCCTCGTCTAAAAGATCCTCTTCCTGAAACTGCACTTGTCTCTCTACTAGCTCTACCTTCCTAGGGGGATCTTTGGACACTCCAGGGAGAACCATGATCATGACACTATCTCTACTAGGGTGGTCCATCCACTACTTGCCTTCCCTCCCATTCTCATTGGGTCAGGAAGTCACGGGCCATGTGACTACACCCATAACATGAATATAATATCCCATATCTGGGATTCCCTAGTCCTATGCATAGTCCTTAATCCACATGACCACATGCTAGAGTGTAATAATGGGTAGGCCTCATGTACCTCGACACCTTTCATATACCGACCACTGTAAACAACTCAACCTTATGATTCCCACTGATAGCTCCAACTATATGTAATCCTTTATATAGGATGATATTAATCACCAATGCACACTCTATAACTACAACATATTTTTGAATGATCAGTGGGACAACACTGGAACAAATGTCTCTATAGAGACCTTGCTCAATTTGTTTCCTAGAAGTTACCATCCCATATATTTTAAAGGGAGTAACACATAAGTCTAGTGAACCTCAAAACATACTCAAATAATATTATATTACACTATTGAATCTCCCAAATCCCCTGAATCTAGAACCATCACAATAATAATGGGTATTTCTATTCAAAAAATAGATGCTGAAATTCAAAATATGAGAGTGAAGACTCATCATGTGTTTGGATGACTGGACTCCAATAGCGCTCAGCTGATTAGTGGAAAATACTAGACACCAGTGAAACCATATGATTAGTCAAGTTCTGCACATTTCTAAAAACATGGATAATCATCTAAATCTAATCCTCCACTGCTGAGGCATTTGTCTCACAATGGGATCATAGAAAGATCTAGTGTTGGAAATCACTGAGTGCACTAATCCTGTGAACATCCTCAGCCAAATGTTTTGGTGAAATATTTATCTCAAAAGGTGGGGGTGCTTCTACCTACTATCCTAGAGAAAATATCTTATGAGATTGCCCCTGAACAGAGGTCTCATCCCTCATCAGATCATCATCATGATCCTAAATATGTAAAATAAATGGTTTTATTCATTGATGAATCTTGAAATTAATCAATATGAACCACAATTAGATTATAACATATATATATATATGTGGAGATAAATCCAGAAGGATACTCTAAGGACATAATCCTTTATGATGCATGTGAAAATGTTCCTACAACCAATGTCTTGGTATTATTAGTTGAAAAATAGATAAGTCAAAGTCCTAGTGAATATATTTGTTGGTTACCACACCTACACTAGGTTCCTAAGCCTGAAATCTGCACTCAAGACACTTTGAAACTAAATCCCTAATTTTCCAACCAAACCTCATAATGGAAAAAACTCCACACACCATCGTGAGGTCAAACCATTGATGATGCCACTATATAATGACCCAACCCACGTGGTCCTTACTAGATAGTGGAAGACCCGGATACCAAAAAACAAAGCCCGCATCCATAGGCAAGGGGATACAAACATGAATTGATAAGGCATGACCAAAATGAGAGGCCTTTACCTAAAAACACTATACTGATGTACCCAACCATATTCGTGTAGTAGTGAAGAGGAATGATAATAAAAGATAGTAAAATATAGAGTTAAAAACATGAATATAATAACCTCTAGGGAATACAAACTAGTGGGATAGTGTAATATAAAATTTAATGGAAAAAATACATGCCCTCCCAGAAAAATGTCCCAACCTGACAATAAATGGAAAATAAAATATCTAAGAGAGATTGACTCGAAATCTAAAAACCGTGACCACCATACATGTTCATTGCACTATATTATCTCTATGCTCCACTAAAATAATCTCTGATCTTCCCATCATCTATATAAGACACAAAATAGTCATGAAAATCCCATGTAGGTATGAGTATATACAAACTCAATAGGCCACCTTGAAAATTAAATAGGGAACAATAGAAGACATGATATAAGTATTCAGATCAACCCAAATCAATAGGGAAATGAAACCCAAGACATAGTTATATGACCATAAAGAAAATAAAATGAGAGAGAATAGGGATATCCGTCTCATAGTTCATCCCATAATGATCAGTCTTACTATTGATCGAAAGGTCCATCGTCATTTCCCAATATCTTGTGTGTTTGTCTGAAGAATCCATGAGGAGGGACCACCCCTCAGCATTGCTCCATAGCCCGAGGGAGCACAATCTCCAAAATAAAGAGGACCCATGCCCTGGTAAAATATATTTATTCCACTCCGTTGGTAGAGGACCCATGACTGGGTGTGATAAGGGAGTACCATCCCCATAGATAATGGTCCCACACCCGTGTAGTGGAGTACCATCTCTATATCTGGAATAACGAGTATAAATGATCAGTTTCCAAGTTTAATAGGAGAGTACCATCCCCATAGAAAGAGTAACCTCACCCTAAATAGGGGAGTACTGTCTCCATTTAAATAATGAGTATAGAGGACCCACACCATAGCGTGACAGGGGAGTACCTAATCCATGGATAGAAGACTCACACCCTTGTGTGATAGGGGAGTACCATGTCTTTATAAAAAAATGATTATAAGGGAACCAAATCCTAGTTTGAAATAGGAATACCATCTCTATGGATAGAGGAATCATACCCTGGTGTGATAGGGGATACCCTTTCTCTCTGAACTCTCTGATGATCCAGCCTGATCACTATCATCTTCAAGCAACTTCTAATATAGCGTAACACTTAGAACATTCCATGTCATATATCAAAATCCAATACAAAGTATAAAATCACATTATACATGAAAAAATTCTTATAATAGGATACTCATGGTCCAAAATTTGAGTCCAGATGAAGGAGATATGTGAGATAAATGTTACTAGAAATAATACACAGTAGCACCAGGGGTCACATGACATGTGACCTCACCTGGCCTCCTGACCATGTCCTCTAAAACACATGGATTGCTAGAAATGTTGTACTAAATAGCCTATAAGGGTACTATATGTTGTGTATCAGCCTCCCTTGGTAAAAATATATCCTCTTGGTCATGCCCTTGTACTTCAATCTGTGTCCATTACATGTACATGTAACTATCCATGTATATGGCCATATCCTAACCTAAGTACCAGGCCACATCCAAGACAATGTACCTGCCCGTGTTCATGCATTTGGTTGTGTCTATAACCATTTAATCCTCAAGTACACACCAATCCACCAATACTATGTCACATGGAATTTAAGGATCCAATATGATGTGTGATACTTATATCTACACAGAAACCCTATCTGTCATAATAAGGGGAATACACTACCTATGTTCTTATATAATATATGCCATGTTGTCCAATTTTTCATAGAAATATAATTTATTCTCATGGATTATATATCCAAGACCACCACCTCAATTACCAAAGTTTGACCACCCAAAATTGGTGGGTATTGCCTCCATCCATCGTTTTCTAACCTCTGTTTGTTGGAAAACTAACTCCATCCTTTCACATGGAGCCTGCATGTGCGTACCATTCCTCTTGCCACTATCGGTCGATCATAGATGCAGGATATCTTTTAATCATCATCTTCATCCTGAAACAAAACTCCATCAATCCTCAAATGTCTTTCTTAATAATTTTTTGAACATTCCCCACGAGTTTGAGGGTTCAATCACACTGGAACCTCCCCCGTCAAAGTCGAAAAATGACCTTGTAGGCTAATGATGAAGACCAAAAATAATGATGATGGAAAATAACCAAAATAATGGTGTTAATATTCATTGAACAAGCATTCTCAACTAATGAGTTCAAAGAGGGGAATCTAGGGTGAGAGCATGGCATAAGAAGTAATAAATTAAATAAAACAATTTATTTCAACAAAGGGCTCATACAAAGGGTGAAAAAACATAGAATAAAAATAAAATAATAAATTATCCATGATCAAAATTTTAATAAAGGGAATAAAATGAAAATTTATAGCCCAAAATTTATTATTGTTTGATCATTTGTGAAGAATATATTCTCTAGTGAAAAGGATGATTCACTGCATCAGATATTTGTTAATTCACTTTGATCAGACCACCAATTGTTGTTAGATGTCAATTTTATAGTGAAGGTTAATAGAGTTTCAATAAATTCTCATAGTTTTTATAAAAATAACCATGTATAATTTTTATAATGGATTATTTATAAAATATTTAATTAGGTCGTTTAACAGAAAAAAATATAATTTATTTATTTATTTTAATTAGATGTAGTGACTAATGATTAACTCAACTGGACATCCAAAAACTACCAAACTTAGGTTGCAACTAGGGTAAAACCCATGGTCTCATATATCAAATTAAAAAATACATTTTTTATATATTCCATTATTTCAAAAAAATAGGTTTGCATGATATAAATAAAATTAATATTTTTATAAAATTAATTCTGGGTTCATCGAACCTCAGAATCTTGTTTCATATTTGAACCTAGATTGAAAATATTCCTTGATATATTTAAAATTATCACATGGGAAAATATATTATCTACAATATAATTCACTCACTTACCCTTTCACCCATCAATTAAATAATAACATTTCTTGTGCATACGTACGCCAAACTATCTCTTTGAAGCGATGTGATTCATTTTCCATGTCCAAATTTCAAGAGTAAATTTTAAAAGGTATCTAATTAAAAAATATGACATTTATAGATTTAGTATAATTTTTTTGATGATTTAACAATATCATATTCACAAGAAGTGGAACCTCTATGACCAAACATGCATGAGAAAACAAAATAATTAACACCTGAAATAATGGTAATAATGAAATATTATTAATGGGTGATAATATGTTATTAGAGGATACTATATGATATTATAAATATAAATATAGTTATAGTATAAACAAATAACATTTTTAAAACCATTTTAGATAATTTTATATCATGTTTAACTAAAATTAAGTGTTATGTAAGGGAATATTGTCTGAATTTCCACTCTACTAAGACATATTTATTTTTATATACCTTTTTACATTTATGTGGTGAAAATATTGGCCATTTGATATATTTAAGTTGAATAACAATTTTTTCGTTATGATTAATTTTTCAATTCATGTTTATTATTTCAAGGTATTAAAATTAAAAAGTTACCAAAGAGGTAGGAATTTTTTTTACAATCTTATTTTTTGGATTTCCTTAATTTCTATTAAAATAATCTTATAATAAATCCTTTATAAAATCCTTCTATTTTCTTATCCTATGGATATTTATAGAGTTTCAATGTTTTCTTCCAAATTTTACTCTATTTGGAACTCGAATCAATAAAATAGATGTTTAAAATAAAAAATTATTTTATTTCTCTTTTAATCAAATCTATTTTTTCTTCCATGTCCATATTTTTATTTTTTTTACAAATGTACATTTTATTAATCAAATTATTTATTAAGGAAATTCTAAGTTAACCCTGAATTTTTAAAAGGCATGAAAGGATTATTTCTACCGCATTCCAAGAGGATCATTTTATACTTTATTCATAAATGTTCAAAGGGATGTTTTTTAACATATATGACATTAACAGAAATTCCTACCGCTATAACCATTTTATGAAATTACGATCCTTCTATAAATTTTAAATGATTTTTTGAAATAAAAATCTTCAATAAAATATTTTTTAAATATTTTTATTCTATTATATTAATTTTCCAAAGGAAATTATTTTGTTTCAAAACCTATAGTTCTGATAAATCTATAGACATTTCTTATCTCTAATTAGTTTTTTAGTTGTTAACTTTATCAGAAAAAATTCACTTTCTTGAGATCATTAGAAATTAAATTTCTATTAAATACTAATATTATCTATATCATGTATATGATTATTTCCTAAATAGTATAACATTTCTATATATGGTGTTTTACTTTGAATTTTTTTGAATGGATTGTGAAAATTGATTTTCCATATTATTTATTCAATACAAATATTTATTGATAATATTTATATTTCTTGCAGTAAATTTGTCATTAAATATATGAGGAATGAATAGTAAGTAAAATTATGGGTGGTTACTAGTTATATACATGCTCTCGTTGCATCGACAGGTCTCATGAGACAAATTAGTTGGCCAAATTAAATGATCTTTTTTATGTACCTACCCATAAATTAAACTATCATGGTGGGAGGTTTTGACGGTATAGATATCCCAATGTTTAAGATCATGATATAAAATATGATTCATTACATTCATTTATATTTCATTTATTATTATCCATGATATTATTTTTTTAATATTATCTATGTATGCATTTTGTGCTCAAGTTATTGACTACATGACATATGTTTTGAATTATTTACCTTTCAAAATTGATTATACCTTATTTACTCATGATATATTCCACTATATGTAACCATTACTATGTATTTTATCTCAAACTGATTTTTTTTATTTTCTCTAGGATATGATGAGGAATTAATTGAATGAGTTTAATAGATATAAAACTCTTAATTTTTTTTATTTCCAATGTAAATGGGTACCATGTATATATCTGGATGTCCAAGACTACTAAAATCATAGTTCCTTTTGGATTAGAGCCATTGTATCTATTCTAGTTAATAAAGTAGACATTGACTTTAGTTTAATAGAGTTCAGGTTGTTACAAATTATTATTTCCAACTCAAAGTCTTGTGTTGGATTTTTTTTCATGGATCCATAGTTTTCTAGATGAATAAGAAACCAATCTATCATTTTTCATGAGGTCATATCCAAATAATTTATTCAATAGATCACTATATGTTACAAATAATTCTTTTTCTGATGGTATAGTTAAAACTAATTCATAGACCAATATCATCCTTAGTATATGAAAACATTCCTCACATTCCTTTAACTATGTGAATTTTACCCACTTAGATGTAAAATTTTTTAATGGGTTGGATAATAAAAAAAATTGAACTAACTTTCCATAATAATATACTAAAACATGAATACTACATATATAATTTATATTCTTTGTTGTGGGACATTCCTTGACTCCCAACGTCATTTAAGGATCATCAAATGTTCCATCATTAGAGATAATATGGCCAAGAAAAGAAATGTTATGGAGTTAAAATTCACACTTACAGAATTTACCACACAATTTTATTATCTCTAAGAGTCTACATATAATTAATGAACAACCTTATAGAACCATCCATATTCTTAAGGAAAATAATAAGGGATTCCCAAGGTGAAATACTAGGGATAAACAAATTCCTTATTACACAACTCCTGTAATTGTTTTTCTAGCTCTACTAATTCCACTAGGTAAATTTTGTACGGAGTCATAGATTTATGTTTTTCTTCTAGGATTAGTTCAATATAAAACTATAAGTCATGATTATGTGGATTTATAGGTAAACATTCAAGAAAAACATCAATGTATTCATTCAAAATAAGTATCTCCTCCATTTTGATGGTTTCCTTTCTAACCATATGATTCATTTTTTCTTATCCAAGGATTTCATTATGGTGGAAAACTAGAGGTGGGTCTAGGCATGACTAAGATAATGTGTCCTTGACTATAAATATAAGGAACTACACTCCCCCCTTAATGAATAGTAATTTCCTTGGTAATCATTTTTTACATTATACTTAAAAATAAAATCCAAATGTGGGATTATTTCAATGTCAACCCTTGGTATAATAATGAATCTTGAATGTAGTGTGTGTCTAGGCATCAAAATGGGGAAAGATTGAAAAACCCTTATTGTAATAATATTTACATTGGGTGTCTTGATTGACATGTTGTTCCTTAGGGTGATATGTATTATTTTAATATTCTTAGAAAATAAGAAGGATATAAAAGAGTTTAAAGATCTAGATCTGAATAAAGAATTATAAAACATTGAGTTTAAGATAAATGAACATGAAATCCCATCTTCTAGGACTTCAAATTTAACTATGGTCATTTTATAAGAATGACCTTTCCACCAAGCCTATTCTAAGGTGTATTCCTTTAGTTATTTGGGAATTGGTTAGATTAATTCCATATCTCTTAATAGTTAAAACACTTGATATTAGAGGTTCCCTTATTTCTTTTCCATGCATGATCTAGATGAACCTTATTTCAACACATGTAATAAACTTTTGTTCCCTTAAAAAATATGGATAGTGTTTCTTTCCAAAATTATTACATGTTGGATGTTCCATATTTCCCTTTATCTTAACTATCACATTTTATTCTTCCATAGATCATAACCATTCTATTCTTAATAATAATTCTTTTTAAAATTTAAGACTTGGAGTATTATTTTCCTGTATTAATGGAAATTAATTCTATAAAATCATATGATGAAAAAAACTATAACAAAACTCTATAAAAATGTTAGGGAGGGCCATTGACTTATCTTCTGTTGATATAGACCTATACAAATGGTATTCCAACAGTTCTGGGAAATCATTGGTATAGGTGAGATAAACCGATGGTTCCCAAACTATTGGTATATGTAATATAAAAAATGATTGGATGGTTTTGATCCCAATATGTTAAAAATATATTTCAACAACCTCACCACTAAGATAAAATTACTTTTCTAAAAAAAATAGGATAAATATTTATATTTATATTTGAAATTAATTTAAATTTTGATGTATTAAATGTTATTTGATAACAAATCATTAAATGTATGAATAATTATACCAATGATTTTGGAAATAGTTGGTAAAGGTGTATATCAATATTTTTGAAAAACGTTGGTATAGAGATTTTTTATAATATTTATACCTACCAATTTTGGAAACAATTGGTATAGGTATTCAAAATTTTGGGGCCTATTCCAATGGTTTTCCAAAACTGCTTGTATAAGGTGTTTTTATAGTAGATATTCTAATGGTTAAATAAAAACCGTCGGTATAGATGTCACATATACAAATTTTTTTCCCAAACCATTGGTATATTTTATATTTATGGTTCATATACTAATGTTTTAGGCCAAACCATTAGTGTAGGTCCATTTGTATAGGTCTAATTTATAATAGTGAAATTTTGAGAGACTAATGCCCTTCAAAGTCTTAGCTTAAGACCATCAATGAAATAATCTTTAAAAAAATTTATTCTCTATATATAGTCCACATCATACATAGAAAATATTATAAAATTGGCCTCATACTCAACAATACCCTCCTCTTCCCTTTCCTTAAAATTAATGAAATTTATTTTCCATTTAAGCTCGTTCCTCTCAAAAGAAGTTTTTCCAAATAATATTACATTGAAAGTATTATATTTCATGTTTTATATATCCTCTTCCCCCTTAGTATTTTTAATCCATGATAACCATAGACTAGAATATCCCCTTAGATGATAAACCTTCATAACAACTTTATCCCTTTCATTACTTCCCAATAAAAGAAATATTTTCTCTAGGGACTTGATCCTCCTTTTAAATACTAATAGATTAGTGGTCCAATTGATTGAAGGAGGTTTTTATCACATAATGTAGTCCAATATTGTTTCCCCGTGTTTTGGATATGTAGGTTGTTTCATAAAATAAAGTGTATTAGTCACAACCTTAGTAAATTCCCTAATTAATCCATAATATGCTCCATTTCAACACCATTGCAGTTAAATTATTCCAGAAGAAAATACCTTCCCTAATTATAGGCACTTATATTATTTCCCTACATTCCATTAGGTCCCATCTTTATGTAATTTCATATACTTAATTATCTTATAACATTATTAATATCGATACATAAAAATTCTAATTCAATTAAAATTTATTGGTGTAACCTAAGGGTTAATTATAATGGTTGTGATTGATGTATTCTTCTAAAATATAAGCCCCAAGGTTCCTTCTAAACTCACTTTGATACCAACTATAGAATCCTGACCCCAATAACCCAATGTTAGTGGTTACTTTATCACATTGGTACAAAATTCAAGGATCACATCACAAATAACTGAATAGTTTAGTTGTATTGGGAGAATAAATACATACACAATTTCTATATTAAATTAGGACATTAAAATATAACATAAAAAATTATTGAAGAGTCCTTATTCCTTTTATTTCATCCTTTAATTTATTCATATATCACTTCATGGAACCACGGGGGAATGAAAACATAAGAAGGGTAAGTTCAAATTCTTAAAAAGGGTATAAGTACAACAGAATCTATCATAACATGAATTCACATTCTGAGAGAGTGAATAATCAATAAAAATTCATTATAATATGTATCTTGAGAATGAAAAATATCCATGGATAATATAATAATTAAAATTATCACATAGATATAAATAACTGAATTAATTGTGATGAAATAAATAATTCCAGAGATCTTGATCAATACAATCCAGTCCTCTACCAAGACATCAGGATTTATATCAAGTCACAACCAAAAATTGTTATTACCATCAAGTTTACATGTAAGGAAACATTCTTTCATTGGGTAGGCATACACTAAATACCAAAACCTTTTTTTTCTCACGATACCAACTGATGCATTGAGGGGCTATAAAATATCAAGCCCTAATGATCACTTCTTTAAATCCAATGCATTCACTGTATAAAATATATTAATATAAATAAAATACATAATCATATTACCATTGTAATAAATAAAAATGCGTATTTAAATAAAAAAATTTGAAACATCAATACTTTCCTAGTGAATAAGTGGGATAACATAGACATTATCAATCCATAGAAATAAGTTGGATGGTTAAAAAATACATAAACAACATAGAAACTAATGTAATGTGAAATAAAATTATCAATGAAATAAAGAAAAGGTAGTGGATAAGGTTACTTTAAAAGTGCTGAGATATCAATAAAATATATTAGCTTAGCTCAAAAGTTTGTACATGAAGGATACCATAATAATAGTAGGAAAATCTGAAAAATATGGGATGTAAAGAGAATGTGAATTATCCAAAGAAAATCCCACTAGAGTTTTTATCTAGGTGTGCCATCTTAGGACCACATATAATACAATAGAGTTAATATCAAGTTTAAACTAAACCATCCTTTTTTATATTTTATTACCCCTAGGTTCATCTGTTCTATATTCATATCCACTTGCTAGTATCTGGACCTTGATGTAATAGCTAGGAATCTACACACACTTTTACTTTACAAAATTTAGGATTTTTGGGAATTATTGTGACATACGAAAAGTGTTTAATGGGAGTAAATATAAGTTTAAACATATCACGTGGGTGATAATATCATATAATTATAATTATAATGTAATTATAATGAAGGTTTGTTATTGAAAATGGAATGGATCAAATAAGAACCTTTATGTTGACAAAATAGTGACATAGGAAAAATTCTATAATGAGAGGGGATAAGTAGTATCTCATTAAAAACATACCAAATGGTTGATAATATAATGAAATTACAATAAAGTAAATATCTGTAAATGTTATTATAACTAAATAATTTCAATAAAAAAGGAAATGGAAGGATTATAAACCTTACCTTGCAAATTAGATTCTTAAAATTTCGGAGGACTCCATATAACATTAAGAAATAATTATAAGGTATTTAGAGTGGTGTAGTGAAGGGAAATTCATGATGAATAACTTCTTATATATATGGATGAGATAATTTATGGGAGTGATATTATTTTATTGTTGAAAACAAGGACTTCTTCATAGATACGAAAGCTAGATAAGAGGTAAGCATGGAATAAAATGGATGTTAGGTGAGTTTGGTGATTTATGTAGGGAAATATTTTAGATACATGTAGGTATTATTTTATGACACAATAAAATAATTTTATAAGGTCTAGGTGTTGAATTGATTTACTAAAATTCAAGCCACATTAGATTACCCATTTTATCATTTATTAATCTTGATTAAATATCCATCATGGAAATTATTTTATTACCAAAAATGAAAGATGACCCTAATTACCAAGTTTCAATGTCTATAATCCTAATTTATGCTCCATTTAACCAAATTTATTTCCTAAATTTGAGAAAATTATATTTTAAATTAAAACATATAATGTATAGAATAACATTTTCTTAGAAAAAGGATGTTTTAATTATTAAGTGTTCTTAATATTATTTAACATTAATTATAAATTAATTTTGAGTAAATTTATTTTAATATATATATAAATCATTGTATTTTATTAATTTAAAATAATTATTTTTAATTTAAAAATACATAATAATTAGAAAAGTATCATTCTTTGAGAAATATTCATTTTACAATAGTAATTAATATATACCTTGGTAAATTAATTTAATTCCTAAAAATAAGATAAAACTTAATAAATAATTTGGACCCAAGTATTTAAAATATAAAATACATTTTAGTATATAATATTTATATATGTAATAAAAATCAATTTTAACATTAGATCATGTAACGATTAAATACTTATTTTAAGAAAATGTGTATTTTTAAGATAAAAATTTATACGTAGGATAAAATTGTCATTTAATTTTATTTTCATTATAGAAATTAGTTTATTATAAAATATATGATTTATTTTTTCTCTAGAGAAACCTAAAGCCAACTTTTACCAAAGTAATATTTATTTAAAAGTAATACCAAAATCGGTTTTTATTTGAAATTATTACTTATTTCCTTAAAATTTTATTGAAAGTTTTCTAAATTCAATATATTTTTTAAGATATATAGTTTTTATTCATAAAAATTAGATCAATTAAATGGTATTATAAATAACTAGTTATTTTTTTATGAATTTACATTTTTTTTTAAAAACTATATTTTTTTCTCTATTCTCTTAAAATCAGCCATTTTAGAAAAATACTACAATTTTTCCCTTTGATAATTTTTTAGGTGAATTCAAAAATGAATTAATTTTTATCTAAAAAGTACACAACCCATGAATTTTTCCAAAATTATTCGTTAATTACAAATTAAAATATAGATATCCCTAATTTAATGTCGGCAAAACCATTACACACTTGAAATAGAAATTAATGTAAGAATAAATAATAGTTGATCCCAAAGAAATTGAGTCAAAAATTAAATTTTGAACATAGAAATTAAATTTAGATAATTCTATTCAATTTTTCTTTTCATTGTGGCTAATGTTCATTGAACTCCTCTTTAAGATCATCTAAAGTTGATCCATCTCTGCTGCATACAATAATGTCTTCATCTCCGGAATCAAATATTTCTTGATCAAATTCATGTTTTAAATGCCTCTTAAAATAATATTATAAGTAATATTCAAGACAAATTGCATATATTAAAATGTTTTATAATTTAAAGTACTAAAAATGAAAAGGTATTTTAATATTTTAGGATCATATTATATTTTTACAGTCAGAACAATTAAAATACATGGAATCTTGAATATAGTATGAGGCAGGGAATTTTCTAGAAAAATTATTCCATGGAGGATTAATGGTATTTTGGTATGGAATCCAGTTATATGAGGTGGAATATTCCTCAGAAATTTTGTCCACAACATGGTTTTTGTAATGACATGTATATTTTCAGGTTGTTATTTTCGTAAGGAATTTTAATTTTTGATCTTGAGTAGGTTTCATTCAATGAATTGGGATTATGATTGGGGATATGAATGTTTTAACATCCCAAAGGAATGTTTTTTATATGTAATGGGACCTTGTGAGTGTTTTATTTTCTTGGAGAACCATTAGAGAAGGTCTTTGGTGGACAATATCTGAAATTTCAGCTACTTCATTAGTTCAAAGTATGACCAAGAAAGGTCACTCAAAGGAGGGAATATCTTTTCAAGGGGTTTTCCCCTATATCTTTCATGTTTACACTCTAGAAGGAATTTAGAATGAGTTTTGTTTTCATTATACATTTAGTATAAATTCATACATGAGTTTATTCTTGTTTTCCTTAGTGGGGATGTAAACATTATTTTGTTGTTACTTGACCCTTTAGTAAAAATACATACATGTGTTTATTAATGCTTTCATTATGAATGCATGTTTAAGGTGTTTGACTAGAATGGATAGGAACCAAGTTTTCCATGAATTTATATTCATCAAAGGAACCCAACATATCAACCACAGTACACCTGGTCTCAAGGATTTTTGTACTTTAAAGCGTGATTCATAATTTATGCCTTTTATTCCTAAATTTCGAACATAATTTCACTCTATACCTAAAGGGAGAAATATTCGTCTCACAGATTTATGTCATTCAAAGAGAGTTTGGACAATTTAACACTGCATTCCTAAATTTCTATCATAATTTCGTTCTACACTTGAAGAGGGGAACTCCGGTCAGATGTCAACTTACCAATGAATATCCAGTAATATTTATTATATAGGAATGGAAAGTAGAGTTCAATCATTTGGTCTGGAATGTGATGTATGTTGAAGGAGAAAATAGTTAATGTTGACCCAAAGCAGTTTTATTACAACCACTTGGGATACCTAAAAATATTTAGGAGGATTTATCACAAGGATTTATGTCAATTTTTTATGGATGGATGACCCAACTTTTACAAAGAGGCTTCTTCATGATTTTCAGTAATAATTGTCACAAATCTAAAAAGCAACCAAAGATCTCATCCACGGTACCCTAGGAATGAATAATATATGTCCATTAATGGGATATTGGTCATTTCAAACTTGAATACTTAAATTATTAATAGGAATTCATGCTACACGTGAAGGGTGGATCTCCGGTCACATGAGAACTTACTAATGACTATCGAATAACATTTATTACATTGGAATAAAAATTAGTGTTTGATCATTTCTTTAAAATGTGATGTAGGTAAAAGGAAAAAAATTTCATTGTTGACCCTGAGTGGATTTTTGAAATAACTTAGGAAACCCAAAAAAATTTGGGTGCCTTTATCAATGGAATTTATCACAGGATTACCTAGATCATAATGTTAAAATGTGAGACATAGTTCAAAAACTAAAATAAGATAAAGATGTAGTATTTTTAAATGTCTTAGCCATATTATTAAATCAAATACATAATTTAATGTTATTTTAAATTAAAATTATTGTAATTGAAATTGCATTTTATTATATTTTAAATTTCATACATTTGGAAGGGGAGATTAGCAAAACAAATACATATTCCAAGGTTTAGTTTATGGTGGGGGGTTAAATAAAACAATCTCCAAGAGGGACTATGCTTTGTTTCATAATACCATTTTTAGGTCCATATGGTCTTTATTTCATAATACCATATCTAGGACTATCAAGAAATTAATCATATGAATGATTGAGTTAATAATCCAATGAATCAGTTAATCCATGATCTCATCCTCCATGACACTACACTCTTAGACCTAGATTCATTTAATCATATATAAATACCATTGTTTCCTAGAATATACACTCACGATGTGATTAAAAATTTAATTTCCATTCAAATTAGTGTTTTTAATATGTGCATGTTGATTAAATTTTAGTAGACTCTCTTAATAGTGTGACAAACTCAATTGCATTGGGATTCAATATATTTGTAGAAAACTCCAAAAATATTCCATACTATTCCATGTCTTCTCCAAGTATCTCAACCTCTTGTACTATCCGAAAATTCACCTAACAAACTTTACTTTATTTTTTATCAATAATTAGAGAAAATGTTCCATATTTGGGTTCCATAATTCTACTATATGGTTTGATAAACCCAACCATTGATATAATTGGTTCTAATATGTAATAAATATACTTTTCCAGATTAAATGGTATTTTTGTTGTGTTATTTTAAATGGTTAGGGAGTAATTAACCCACCCACATCAAAATTGTTTCTGTTATAAAGAAACTTTTAGATGTTAAAGTAATAATAATCACATATTTATTTCTATATTTTAATAACAAGTTTTTTGGTCGATTACACAGACTGTAATCATAATATCAATTTTAAAACATTTCCATGTGTAAAGTTTTATAAAATCTAATCATATTATCAAGTTAATAGATTATAGTTTTTGTAATTTAACTAGAAGAACTGCATAATTAATTTACCCTATATGAGTTATATTTAAAATGTAAGGGTATGCTTACAAACTATGTTGCTATGCATATACGAAAAATAAGTTTTCAATATATAAGTCAAAAGGAAAAGATATTAAATATTTCATACCTTTGGGTGAGAAGATGACATTGTAGTATTAATTGTAACAGATTTTCATGAGGTTTCATGAGAAGGAACAACATGTAAGGTAATTAAATTTGAAGTCAGGTCTCCAAAATAACTATACACGTTTCGTGAAATGGGGATTAGTTATGTACTTTTATTTCTTTTGAAGATTTCACAAAATCACCGAATTTTTTCCGAATTATTTGTAATGAAGAGTAACTTGAACGTATTTTGTTCTAAAGGTCACTTTCTATTTCGAATATTCACTACATAAAACATAAATTTAGAAATTCTTTTTTAGCGATGTTTTTAAAAAACGTCTCTAATTTAAAAATTTAGAGATATTTTTAGGAAATATTTCTAATTAAATGACGTTTTATGAAAGCATTTCTATGTTAGCGATGTTTCTTGAAAATTTCAATAAATTAGCAACATTTTCTCAAAATCATCACTAATTTGGTGAAATTTTCTCCAAATCCATGTTAATTTAGCAATGTTTCTTCAAATCGACTCTAATTTAGTGAGGTTTCTTCAAACGTCTCACTAATTTAGAAACATTTCATCAAATGGCTTGCTAATTTAGAAATGTTTCCTTAAAAGCATCGCTCATTTAGTGACATTTCCTCCAAAAGTTCCCTAATTTAAGGATGTTTCCTCAAAATCATCACAAATTTACCAAACTTTGATCAAAAGTGTTGCTAATTTATTGACCATTCCTCCAAACCGTCCCTAATTTAGTGACATTTCCTCCAAAGGGTCGCTAATTTTGTAACATTTTCTTAGAAGCATCGACAATTTAACAACATTTTCTCAGAAGTGTCGCTAAATTAGCGACATTTCCTTGGAAGCATATCGAAATTAGTGATAATATTTAGGAAATATCAATAAAAAATATATATTTATATAGTTGATTTCCCCACATGTTTGTACATATATATTTAGATATATATGTGTGTGTGTGTATAGGTATAAACACAAACACACACACACACAAACACACACACACACACAGATATTTATATATCTAAACACACACAAAAATATAAAATTATATATACCTGTATTTATAAATAAAAACACATGTATATTTTAAATGTAGTCATGTTTTTAAGAAAACCTGTATATTTTAGTGAAAATTTTATCTGTGTTTTAAAACATGGATAATTCTATATATATATATATATATATGTAAATTTATGATAATTATATATATATATTCATACACACACATATATATTTACACACAAACACACACACACACATATATATTAACGCACACACACACATATTAATATAAACATATTATATATAAATAATATACATATATATATGAGCGTATATATATATATATATATCATATATTATATATATATATATATACAATATAAACATAAAACATAAACATATATTTATATAGTATAAAATATATATATATATATAATACAAACATAAATATATAAATAAATATATTTATATACATAAAATATAAGCATATATGCAATGTACAAACACACACACATATATTTATAACAAAAACATATATATATACACACATAAAATATAAAAGATAAAATATAAAATATAAAATATAACATATAAACATGTATTAATATATGTATATTAATATATATATATATAATATTGATTTTTTAAAACTGATATATATATATATAACATAATACAATTAAATATTTTAAATTTAGTCACATTTTAAAGAAAACATGACTATTTTAGTGGTATTTTTATCATTGTTTTAAAATGTGGCTAATTACATATGTAGGGTGTGGGTGTGTGTGTAAATTTATAACTCTAATTATATATATGTACACATAAATATTCATAAACACACACACACACACAAATATATATATATATATATAATATAAACACACACACATATTAGATATAAATATAAAATATAACGGTATAAAATATAATATAAACACACACGTATAATATAAAATAAAGATAAACATATATATATATATATTTGTTCATAAAATATAAATATAAAATATAAAAATATATATATTGATATATGTGTATATATATGATTATTTATTCAAATAGAGATATATATATATTTATATAACATAATAATATTACAAAATAACAAAAAATTGTAGCTTAGTTGGTTAGGCCTTAAGTGGTGTTGTTGCCAAATCATGGTTCAATTTTTAATGGATTAATTTTCGTAAGGACCTATATAAGAGTGGGAAATGTGGGATAGATATTTTAGGTATGTGGGGGAGGGGGAGCAGGAATGCATAGGGGAGGTGGGAATGCTGGGGAAATTTAGAGGGGGATATGGAATACAGAGGGGATGGGAAATGGAGTGGGAAATGAGAGGGAGGGGGAATTGGAGTGGGGAACGCAGGGAATTGGATGGGGGACTGAGAGGGGTTTGGGAACGCTGGGAAATTATCATTAAAAAAAATACTATAGAAGTTATGAATATTTAAAAAATAATGATGATGATTGATTTACCGATGTTTTCTAAAAAACATCGGAAAATGATGTACAATTTACTGAAATTTTCTTACCAACATTTCAAAAAAACATCACTAAAAGAGATGTTAGTAAATAGAAATTCTTATAAACATCATCAATTATCGACCTTGACAAATTTCTCTAAATTTGAGACATTTATAAGCATCGATAAATTAGAGACACCTCATTTACCGATATTTCTAAGAAGCATTGGTAAGTGAATTAACAACACTTTAAAATGTCATAATGTAAAAATAAAACATCAATAATTTGAGTATTTTTTATTGTGATTTAATTCTAAAACATCATTGCTGATAAGAACAATCTTATATTTGAATATGTGATGGTCAGCAGAAAATCCAAACTCCTCATTATCCTAATGACTACATAATAGTTTTCATTATAATTTTCACATCCATAAAAACCAATATATGAATATTAGTATTTTACCCGAAATAGTTTATCTCTTAGCTGTAAATATATTTTTTATATAAACTATATAACCTCTTTTCAAAAATCATGATCAATATTGATCCTTCATTGTTGTTAATTAGGAGTTGGACTCTATATCTGAGAGAATAAATAAATCAAGTTACACCAAGTTTAAATTTTTATCAAAGTTTGAACATAATTTTCTATTTTTGAAATGCAACAAATTATGATCTCAACACAACTTGTATGATTTAAATGTTACTTGTTTTATATTTTAATAACCATTTTTTTTTGAAATTTTAAATGTGATATACAATTTGTTGGGTGTTATTTTTTGTTATTGATTTTAAAATTGAATGGTCTTTACAAACTATATCATGGTAGTCCAAAAAAAGAAATATTACTTGAATATATGTTTATACATTTATGGAAAACACCTTGTAATAGTTTATAGAGGTGAGGCATTATAGTTATTACAACAAATGTTACCATTCATGTAATCTAAATTCTTTTTAAAGTAATTTCATGACCCATAATACCAATTTTAGTTGTTTTTAATTTCTTTATAGTAGCCACAGTTTTTCAGTTTCGTGTCCTGTAATCCAAGAAATTCATCATTAATGTGTACCATGTTTAAACTAAAATTTTCTTGAATCAATTAAAAATTTAATTTCCACTAATGAAATCCATTATCTAACCTCTCTGCATGATGTAATTTTTTCTATAATTTTATTCTTATTAATCATATGTAATAATGTACCAGAAGATAGAGAACATACATTGGATGTTGTGATCATGTTATTATGTGTTTTTTGCGGTGTTGTCATCATACTAATGATTAATGAATGTTAGAATATTTTCAAAAGAAATTGAAGAAATAATTTTAATAATAAGAAGAATAATTATATAATCTCAATGAAATAAAAGTGGATTGATAATGTAATTGAACATCATTATGCACATGTCAATGTAGATTTAAAATTCAAAAAGGTTACATGAGCAGTAACCAAGTGGTTATTCATCATCATATATTAAGTTAAAAATGATAGGGTATAGAAAATGAGTATTTTAATTTTAGACAAGTACATAGAATAATCATCTGTTTATAAAGGAATTCACTATTATAAGTTTAGGATTAATCAGAAGCTTTGTAGCATTCATACATGATTAACGAAAATTGCATCTCAATAAAGTGGAATTTATATTTAATGAATAAATTTATTCAGGTTATTTTTAGGAATTTAAAATAAAATATATAATGTATATTTAAATAACTTACTGTTAAGTTTCTTTGCAAATTCATGTTTCAAGACAAAAAAAATAGTTTGTTCAGTTTCATATTTGATAATTCTTATAAGTAGTTCACCAAATTGATCCCACAAATTGCAGCTGATAGTTATTCATCTACAACATCTAATTGAAAATTTTATTTAATTTTAATTAAAAACGTCTTGGGTCGACAAGAATTTGAAAATTGAATTTATAATTACCATTCATCAATAATTGTTAGTTTCATTCTATTATTAATTTTCCCCATGATTGGATATGTTGATGATGATATAGATTTCTGATAATATATAATATAACATGTTCATTAGTGAAATTAGTACATAAAGAAATTAAATCTATAGACTATTAAATAATTGTAATAGTAAAATTAATTTTACCTAAAAAAATTAATCTGGAACCATATTTTGTTCAATGTATTCAAAGAGAATGTAATTT
The DNA here is from genome assembly GCA_963277665.1 of Viscum album. NCBI lineage: Eukaryota > Viridiplantae > Streptophyta > Magnoliopsida > Santalales > Viscaceae > Viscum > Viscum album. Next base: position 1,445,395,465 of record OY728161.1, read on the forward strand.
AATCTGAAATAAAGAAGTAGTGCATAAAGTTTTTTTATATGAGTTCTTTAGTAATAAATGATTTTGAACTTGTGCCATCTAGATAAGAAATTCCCTTTCTTTTCAATAATTAGAACGTTTTTTGTTATATAACACAACCCTTATTGTAGAATACTTTTTTTACCTTTTTATAAGATTTTTATGAAATAATTGTTCCTTGAATGGTTGTTTCCCACAAAATCAAATAGTAATCATAATTTTAAATAATATTTCAGATATTGGTATAACAATTCCATTGAATATACCTTTGAATAATTTTTTTGTTTTATTCAATAAAATAAATTCAATAAAATAAATTCAATAATTAAAAAACTGTAATTAAACTGAATATAGAATTGAATTAAATATATTAAAACAGAAAATCAAGTGGTATGTTAAAAAACTCAGTTATTATTATTTTTACATTTGAATAAATAAATTACATGGACTATAGTGAATGTAACACCCGGAAGTTCTAATGTACAACTTTGTAATTCACAATGTGTATGGCATGCATCCCCAAACACGCAAGGGAATATAATATCCCAAGACTCTGATATATATTTACAATTTTAAATATATTTAATACAATATATATCTTGTAATGAATGAAAAAATGTGTTATCTTTCATTTTACACAAGAGCGACCTTCCTCAATAGCTTGCGTTACACGCAAGACTGAGTTTTATTGAACAATAATATATTATTAAAGTTTAATGAGATATAAACATAATGTTAAATTAGTTTTTATGAAAAGTAAAAAATATATTATTAAAATTATGGTTTATAAAAATATATAATGAATTATTTGGTTAAAAATTAATTATAAATGACTATAATAAGTAATTGAATATAATGTGAATATTTTTCTTCAAAACTATTTTTATACTCAATTTTTTTATGCTAATAGATTAAATTAATTACAATTAGTGAATGATATTAATTTAATATATATATATGTATTATAGATAATCAAATATTTTGGATATTCATTCATTAGGTTTGATAGACATAAGATAAGAACAGACTCTATTTACACATAAAAACCCATATTTTTTAAATCAAAATTTTACCGCTTTTTAATAGATAACCCCTTTTAAATGTGAATTTTTACACTTTAATTAACATAATATGTCAAAATAAACTTCATATTTTAAATCAAAACATAATAATTATGTTATATTTAATTTTTAATTTTTTTCTAAAATAGTTCTTTTTAATGAATAGTTAAAAATACTGAACTATAGTTCAAAACCGCTCCCTCATATCATTTATTTATAAGGTTAAATTATTTTTTGAATTATTTTTAAAGTTTAATTATATAATATATTTATCATTTAACACATTTTCTTTCATTTTAATCCATTTAAAATTAAATTTGATTAAAAAAATATTGCCAACCTTTAGACATTTTTACTTTAAAAACCCACATTGTCGTCCCGCCTGTGGGATTAAATTTTAATCAATTTCTGCCACCTATATTATTATAATTTGGAAAAATAGATTCAAAATTTATAATCATGATAATTTCTTATTCTAGTAAGACCAAATTTTTTTGACCAAAAATATTAGTGAAAGTAATTAAAATTAATTGCAATTATTACGGAAAAAGTAAGTTTAATAAAGGACTAAAAATTTGACTTAGCAGACAAAATGATATACAAACTTATAAAAAACCCATTTTATATCCATAATTTGACCATGAACCTTAAATTTTTGAGTTTATTTGGTTTTTAAGACTTTTTTACGTAAAAAACATTGGTACACCTTACTTTTTTCCAAAAATACCAATTGAGTACTTTTCCTCCCTTATAAAAGGCCCACAACACTCCCCATTCATGACACCTCTAAAACTACTGAGGTTTGTCCAAGACCTACCCTTGTATCTTACCAAAATCACTTACCTCTATCTTTAATACCTTTTAGAATAAATCCCTCCTAAGATTCCTTTTGGTACAAACCAAAAGATGTTACCTGATTAAGAGGTATCATCTTCCCTCAAGCTCTCTGTTTCATTTCCATTATACACCCCCTCAAATATCTTTATTACATGATTATATAAAAAAACCAGTGTCCTGAATATACTAGTATGTTTTTATATAAAGGGTTTTATATTCACTTGCACACACCTCCATCTAATGGGCAATAAACATACAATTTCTGTATAAGGGGAAACACTACCTTAACAAACAATGATTCATCAATTTTCCCTTAGCACTTATCATGGTGGACATTATGATTGAAAATATATTTATATATGATATATATTATATTTATAATTCATTTAATATTATTTAATTTTTTCTTATAAGACACCTTTCTTCTTTCCATTTTATGTAAATATGAAAATTTAGTTTGAGTAAGTGTGGACTACCACCCTCAAACTGATATGACTCATTCATGCCACACATGGAACATATAAAAGATAGTTATAATGAATCGATGTAAAATATATAACATAAATATGATATTGTAACTATAATATACAAATGTATCATATATTTTTCATTCTATTAAGACAAAAAATTAATGAAAGTAGCATTCATGCATACATACGACCAACTATCTTCATGAACGTTGCACTTTATTTCTAATATACAATTATTATAGATTAATATAAATATTTATAATTACTATATATGATAATTAAGCCATGTTTTAAATTATTAATGTGAATAAACCATTATCTAATTAATGATAACAACAAACAACAAGTTGAAACATACTTGAGAAAAATAGGAAATTAACCCATGAAATTTGTGAAATTAATGAGTGTTTTTAAAAAAATGGGTAATGAAATAATATAAGAAATTAATATATGATATTATAAACATGAGAATGGTTATATTATAAATTAGTAACATTATTTAAACCTCTATATATGAGTATAAAGACCATAGAACAAAATGAAGGTTAAGGTGGGGAAATTTTATCTCAAATAACATTCCATTGAGACTTATTTGTTAGTATGCACTAATTCAATTTTATTTGGTGTATATAATGACTTTTCATGTTATATCAGGAATTTTATTATTATCATGATATTATAATTTTTATTTAATTTCATACATTCTGGTGATTATGATTCAAATGTTTCAAATTGGCATGGGACACTTTGGAATGTCTAAAGATTATTCTCCTCAAGAATGTTCTTAATGATAAAATTTGAAATCCCACTTCCTTTTGTAATAATATTCCATTAACATGGATATTAATACATCATAAAACATATATCATCATCATAATTCATTTATTTATAAATTTTAATAATTTAATAGAGTATAACAAAGAAACCAAAAAGAGAGAAAACTACAGAGGTCCAAAATCATGTAACCCAAGAGCATCCCCTAGCTATGTCCTCCATCTTAGTAGTTATAGAATGAATGCCTATATAGACAAAGAATTTATTCCCATGGGTTATTAAGGTAGATGGACAATACTCAATGTTTTTACCCTAACACTAAATATGAATCATTTCTGTGTTAGTACCCATGAGGTTAAGGCATTTAAGAATAATGTAATAAATTGACCACAGGAAGGAACCATTACTAGATAGTGAATTATAGATGATAATAGAATCATTATCCACTACAAAAATGGTGATGTTATACTTCTTTGATAGGTGTTATCTTTAAAGAACCACCAAGGCTTTTACCTACAAGGAATAACCAATACCATATTAGAAAGAGAATACCACCATAACCGAGTCTCTAGATCTCGAATCACACCAACACCCCTCATGATGACCATGAAATGCGAACCATTGTTGTTCAGCAAAGGACCCTTGGGTTGTAGAGACCAACTAACCCAGGGACCCTATCTTCCATTGCTAGTGGGATGTTGGATATAGATTACAACTTTAAAAGGTCTCAAAGTGGGGTATTCTAGTTATTATTTGAATAGCCTAACCATATCAATTAGTGTATACCTGACCCTTGTAATCATATATCTTTGAGTTCAAGTAACCCACTCATGTTTTGATCTATTCTAGGCATTCTACAAGCACCAACAGCCTACTAAAATCATCAAGGAACAATATTTCAACTCTGTGCCTTTACTTCCCATGCCATGAAACCATTTTTCAAGGAAATGAGCATCCACCTACTCCATGGATGTAATTCAAATAATGTCCCCGAAAGAGACCACACTACTTTACCCAGTCCCCCATGAAGAATAAGTTATATGAGGTATCTTCATTACTCTCCCTATAGAAAGATCATCTTGACGCTTTGTGGATGCCCATACTTTTTATGTTTTCAACAGTTTATAATGCATGGTTTTTGATTCCCCACACATGAAATTTATATTTAGTAGGGATTTATTTTCTCCCAAGGGTTCCTTTCTATACATCAGTTTGATCCAACATCATGGTGGTCCTGTAGAAATCCTTAATCGAGATGGCACCTGAATTTGAAATAGTGAAAAAGTACTTGTATGGTTCTTAATTGATATCAATTGGATCAAGAGTTTTCCATTGAATACTGTTCAAAACAGTCACAATAAAAGTCGGGTACATGGTAACATGGAATAAATAGATGTTGGTTACATTTCATCTTGGAAACCTGATTCTATATCCTTCCCAGTTATGATTCCAAAATGAGATCTCTCCCATCCCCAAAATCCATCTAGATTAGGGTTAAATGGTTGTGATAAGAGGAATAATCATGGTCCATAATGAGGACGAGTGGCCATCCCAATTCCCCTCACTCTCTTAATATTTATTCTCTATTAACCTACCCCATAGAGAATGTGATTCAATAACTTCCCAAGAAATATTTTCATGTATGACATGCATAGTTTCCAAGATGTTACTCACATTGATACCCCCCCTCCACAATCGGTCTAGAAAACCGTCTCCATGATCCCCAATGCCTATTTCCATTAGAGTGCACATCCCAGATTAAGGAAACTAGTATTATATCCATATTTGAAATTTCACCCTTCTAGGATTTAATGGTAGAGAGTGCATGAACCAGGGTTGATGTAAAGACACTATTCACTAACATAAACATACCAATAAATGATAGAAACATTCTGTTATAGTTTGTGACATGATTAATAATTCTTGAAATAATATGGTAAAATTGGTGTACACATAGCCCCTAGATGATACTGGGGTTCCCAGGTATTCCATGGGGAAAGAACGATGATTCATATTTAAGTGGTTACTCAAAGAGTTTCTTCTGTTATCCATGCATCTATTTGTAATATAAAACATTATCTTACCTCAGTTGATGTTTTGGCCACTCCAATGACAATATTCCTCTATGATTTTTTTGATTCCATAGATGGAACTCTTGTTTGATTTGATGAAAATTTATGCTACATATACAAAAATTATGCGTGAAATGCAATTCTAACTCTTACTACACCAATAAAGAGAAATAATACCTCCATTGATTCTTGAGTTAATATAATGGATGAGGAAATATTGGGACATGATGAAAATTCTCAGAGAGATAAGGTCCCCTTGTCTCTGACTATGAACTGCCTTCATGAAGCCATGGTTCTTTCCCATGAAATTAATATCCATCCACAAGGAGTTGATACACATAAAAATCATGTCAGTGGACTAGCAAGAAAATCACATGCTTGCAAGAAATTTGATGATAAAATTCCATTCTATTTGATTGTATTGCTTATCCATGTTGATATTTAAGGCCATGTTTGATCCGTGAACCCTCATGATGAGATTTCCAATCACCTCCTGGGCTAATTAAATCTCCCCTTGAATGGACCCCACCTCAAAAATCTATGTTTTTTATCAGAGATAAAATGGGGGATATAGGAAAAAAGTCTCCTATTGATTACTGTTGAATGGATTTTATAAGGAACATTGAACATACTCAGTGGACTATAATGGGGGATAAATGAGGGGTGTTTTATCTTAGGAAATAAAACTAGTGTTTTAGTGCAAGAAACAGGAGGAAATTTACCTCCCTTGAAGAAGTTATGGATATACTCAATTAGATCACACTTCACAAAGTACCGAGATGCTCTGTAGGAGGTTCCCAGGAAGCCATCTGACCTTGGGGAACATTCCAAATTAATAATAATCATTGCCTCATGAATATTATTTTTGTTTGAAACTACATTAGAAAAAATAAATTTCCTAGATGGTAATGGTGTTAAGGATAACCTCTAAAAACTCCTCATACCCACTCATATAACCCTCCATCATATGTGGGTTAAGATATGCTAAGAGGTCTTTGTAGTGGGCCTCATCCATACACTCAACTATGTCCTGACCATCATTAAATCTACCATCCTCAAGATGGATGTTTGGTCTAATAAACCTTCATTTTTACTTAATATAATCATATATGTAGGCTAATTTGTGATCACCTTCAAAAAGTTGTTTAATCTATTCTTGTTCATGTTCCTCCCACTCCTCTGTTAAAATCATATCCTCCATGCTATCCTTCTTTGTAGAATGTTCCCCAAACAAATAATCACACCAAATGGATTCTAGGATGATATCAATAAATTCGATCTCCTTTATCAGGAAATTTAGGTTATTATGATGGGGGTAGGGGTTGATCCGAAACTGATGGTCTAAATTCAGTCTCCTTAATTTATTATGGAAGGAAATCCAACCAAAAATTATGTTGGCTTGCACCATGAGTGCCTCATTATCTATTGATAACCCAAAAATTTGCACCATGTTTCAGAGAAAACCTACCCATCACATCATTCCTACCATATATAGAGAGAAGAAAATGTTGGAGTGATGAGATAAGCTATGGAAAAAATGAGAAAACATGGTTTTGGGGAAGGATGAGACCACTAGAACATTGTCAATGCACCGATCAAGGAAACATAGGGTGCATCAATGTGGTATTTGATTGTTACACCATGTGTACCTATCACCGGTGAAGCCCATATCCATGAGACCCTTTTGATCTAGAAACTGAATGAAATTCATACAAGCACTGTGAGGAAAATAGCCTTACCATTTATTCTCATTAGGATCCTCTAAAAAGTTGAAATCACATTCATCCAGCAAAGGTGTGTCCCACAGGTTGAAATCTTCAAGAACATTCCATAACGTTTCTCTTTTCTGGGCATCAAAACTACCACACACTAAATAGACAAATAGATGTTGGAAACAAGTTGAGATTTTAGTAGAGATACTATGATTCAAAGCCTAAATGATATTCAGATAGGTATTTTTTTTCAATAAAATCCATATATGGTAGTTAGTAGGATCTGCTTGCATGAAAGCGTTCAATTTAATTCTCCTTGAAAAATATCCTATTTTAAAGGGAGACTGCTTGGGTTCTAAGACTTAAAAAATAGTATCTTTAATAGACTATGATTCAATAGAGATAAAATCAATTTTTCCCAGGCACCCAGGCCATGGGAATTCTAGATGATGAAATAAATCATTGGGATTGGGTGTGCTTGGTTTTGGCCCTTGGAAACATGGATCTAGTGCTTTGAGAAGAATGGTGTCAACCACTTTGTTTAGAATGATATATTTTTTAGTTCAAGACATGATTGGGGAAGAACATAGCCATAGGGGGAGTATAGAGATATGGGTTACCATAACCAGATAAGGGGTCAAACAACTTCATTAGGGGTATGGTTTTTGGAGGGGGCTCAATGCTAGGGAACTTCACGACATGTTAAAGAGAGACCTTAGCCATAGTGGAAGAAGAGAGATCGTAGTTACCAAAACTAGTTGGGGAAACTAACAACTTTATTGGATATGCCGCCATTAAAGGGGATTCCAATCACTATGGAACGTCAGAACTGAAGTCTTTAATGATGTTCTTTGTAGAAGGACGGATCCATATATGACCTATAGGGAAAAATTCCATCTGGATAGAAGGACCTGGAGGTATAGGAGGAGAAATACATGATGAAAAATTAACAATCACTTTACCTTTGAAACTTATACTGTGGTTATCAGTGGAAGAATTCATAAATCTAATAGGGGATGGCTCTATGAAGGGCACTAAGGTCAGGAAGGGGGAATCATGACCTAGCAAAGGGAAGGAGCCAAGAATCCCATGCCCGAGGGACCGCAGGTCACCCGGTAAGGGAGGGGTCTGGGGGGTGCTCAGGAAAAGGCACTTGGGGATCCAAATTTTGGGTATAGAGGGAGAGATCGTACTTCAAAGGGGAGATCCTTATCTAGGAATCACTGGAGGCTGACGATCCTGATCAACTAGGTTATTTCTAGAAATAGGAAGAGAGTTCCCCTGAATATGGAAGACAGAGAATAATATAGGAACCGATGGGAAGATAAGAGGTAAGGACGAGATGAAAGATTCCGACACACTAAGAGAGATTCTATCCAGACAAGGGATAGAAATACCCCTATCAACGCAGGTCCGTGCCATTGAGGACTCTTCCAAAATCACAAGAAGATTATCCATATGGAGAAATGTCCCTAAGGAGTTTCCAATTCACCTAATAGAATCTCAATTTAGAAAAGGAAGGGGAATACCTGGGATTTTATCTCACACTCCCTCTTGAGATGAGTCTCTTCTGTGATGAACATTCATTGACCATAGATAAAGAATGAACCACCATCTTCCTATAGAATAAGGATCTTTTCACCAAACTTGGATGAAATCCTCTTCTCAATCTATAAACATGTATAAGGACTTCTAGTTAAGGGATGAGACCCGATTCGGATAATCCAACCCCCATAAGTTCAAAAAGTTGTGGAATGATGGGGGCATCGGTTTTCCTCTCCAAATCACACCACCAACATCCTTTTGAGACACTTAGAGGATTTAGAGAAGGCTGTGAATTGAATGTATTGAGTTGGCCATGGACCATATGTAGCCCATGCTGGAAGATCTAGAACAACCTTTGGAAATCATGGAATTCGAGAAAGAGGAGGAAGACAATAAATGTAATCATTATAGGAGTTAAAACATCAAACCATAGAATAAGAGCTTGACAGAGTGGAGCTTAGTGAAAAATGAGTGAGAGACGATGGAAGGTTGGAATCATAGATCACCAGAGGAGTGGCCACTGCCTACCTTAGGTGGGCCGCTAGAGGAATAAAAGTTGAAAAATTTTTAACAAGAAGTTATGTTTGAGGCACATTCAAGTGAACAGAAGAATATATCCTATCATTGAAAAATGGGATAAATAATTTTCCTAAATCGTTTATCATTTCAAATATGGTGTTTATTTTGAAATTTATTCAATTAACTAGATAATTATTCATAAATACATATATTTTATTCAATATTTATATTTAACAAGGCATATTGCATGTTTATAATATTTATTAAACAGTATAAGTAAATCCTTGAACATTCATTGATTGGTATAGCTCAAAATTTATATAGATCCTCGATGAATTGACAGGTTCTCATGAGTTGATTATGTTAGACAAATAAGAAAAGTTTCCACCTATAGTTCTAAACTGTTTGGAGGATGGATGTTGAGTTTATAGGCCCTCATATGCCTAAGACATGATTTCAAATAATTAATAATTTCCTTAATTGATATTTAAGTTATTATTCATCCATGATATTTTGTGTCGATATATCTATCGATACATTTAATTTCCTCTCATTTATTAAATTAAATGTGTATTAGTTTCATACCTTTCTATAATGAATTTTACCTATCTATTTATTTCAATGGAATGTTTTATTAGTTATTTTCCTTACCATATTAATTTATTAATATTTATTCATGATAAATTATACTTTATTTACCCTTACTTATCATTTGATCTCACCCTTATTATGTTTCTTTTCCATAGATTATGAAGAATAAATATTTTAATAAGAATTCAAGGATGTAGTTTATTTCATTTTATTATGTATCATGTTTTAATTTTTTATTTCCCAATGTATTATGGGTATAATTTGTTTAATATAGCTTTCCAAGACTAATAAACTTATTACTCTTTCATGATTTGATTCCTTGTAATCACACAAATATATTAAAGTAATACACTAGCTATGAGCTTATGTGGTCAGGGAATTATAGTTGGTATTAAAGGGATGTTTAATAGAAAACATGAAAAATAGATTTATAAAACTTAGATTATGAAACATAAATCTAAGATAGACTATGAGGATGAGTATAAAAGAATATCCTAGAATTTTGGTAAGATAGTTATTATGTGGGTTTTCCAAGCAATACAAACCTATCTGGATACTAAAAGTGGACATGGTTTTGGCACATATGTACCTAGGTGTAATAAATTCGAAAAGGTGTTCTATGCCTAAATTAGGGTAACCTGGTACATTTCAATAGGCCTTACTGTAATCCTGGTTTGACACTTCTGTGGGATTTTCTTAGGAATATTCACATTTTATTTACATACCATTATAAAGGATTTAAAAGTAATGATTCCCCCTAGTTAACAAATTTTATGATTCTAGGATTCACGATTCATAAATTTATGTTATGTGATATACAATATTTAGATTTATACAAAGATCATAAATTTAAAAGCTAATCTAGTATATGAAACTATTAAGAAATGGTTCCTGGAAGGAAGAATGGTATTAGTTATCATGGATAATGTAGAAGTTTCCCTACTGAGAAAGTCAATGAAACTTGTTTTATAACTAATCAAGTCATGGATATATTAGGGGAACATAGTCAAGATATGAAAAATAACCTTTCCTGAATGGATCATCCTATTATTCAGAGAGAATATCCTATGATGGATCACTTTATATGGAAGAATCCCCCATCATTTAGTGGGAATACAAATAAATTTATAGTTGAGTAATGGATTATGACTCTGGAGAAGATATTTATATTTTTTTCATGTATAAAAAAGATAAAGGTTACACTTGTAGTCTATTGTCTCCAAGTTGATGCTAATCAGTGGTGGTCTTTGATCCAGTTTACAAGAGAGGAAGATAAAAGTCAAATTATGGAATTGAGAACTATTAAGAAGACATTATTTGATAAATACTTCCCTCATTATTAAGAAATTGAGATGAATAGAAATTTCCGTGTCTTAAATAATATGGAAGAAGAAAGTTTTGCAGATAATGAGGCTACATTTACAGGGTTAGCTAGGTATGATTAATATTATATATGCCACACGGAGTGCAATATTGACAAATTTTTAAGGTATTAATCCAAATATTCAAAGGTAGATGGTTTCTAATAATTTATCATCATACAAAGAGGTAGTTTTATGTTACCTCATAACAATGAAGAAATTTTCGAGAACCAATGTATTCAAGGTAAACCAAGAGAATAAAAGTTCTTATGAACACCACGAAAAAGTGACTGATTCAAAGAAGATGAAGGGAAAGAAAGATTTTCCATATTGTGAGAACTATAGAAAGAATCACCCTAGTTAATTATTCAAAGGATTTGGAGTTTTTTATAAGTGTGGAAGAAATGGTCACTAGGAAAAATAATGCAAACGGAAGAAGGAAAACACTAATATTCAATGTTATAACTACCAAGAGATGGTTAAATATGCAAACAAATTCCAAAAACATCAAGAGAATATACCTCTTAATATGTTAAGGTATCAAGGTCAATCAAATGTCATTGAAACAACTAATTTAGAATGATTAATGTACTTCTGTCTTTGGATCTATAAAATATGTTGTAAAAGTATCTTTTCTAATGTTCTCATCATATGATTTATGATATATGTAAGGAATGTACTGTAGTACTATTTTGTTAATGATTTGAGATTATATGCTGAATGGTACTAAGTAATTTTATTCAGTAGAAAGTTAATTTTTTTTGAAAACACCTGATTAATTGAAAGACAACCCTTAATATGTTCTTGATGTTCTGATAATTATCTAGAAATGATTAATTTAGAAAAGTTCTGAGTATCTTGGAATTGATTAGTAACTCTTTGACAAGTGGTCTATGATATTATTGATAGAGTTTACAACACTTTTGGATTAAAATAATATATCTAATAACCTATGTCTTATTTAAGTAATAAGGAATAATGCATGTTTTCAATGAGGTTTTATGTTGATTTGAGTTATTACCACATTTCCAAAGGAAGCATGATGAAGTTATTCACATGTTTGGAATGTGATAATTTAGATATGATTCGTGTTGAATAAAGGATAATGATAAGTTAATTTTTAAAATTCAGCAATTTTCCTTCAAAACTGATTGGATCATAATCTATTAGAAAAGTTAACTATTTATAATTTTTTAAGATGATCAATGGATGAGATTTTAAAGGTTAATGTATTAATTCACCATATCATGCATCATATTCGAAGATACGAAGTAGAAATAGTTCAAGGTGTAATAAAAGGAAAATATTATGTTTATAGAAATGTATATTTACTTATATTATTATATAGTGAAATAATTCATTAACTATAAAAAATGGGTTTGAAACAATAATTTTGTCTTATTATCACAATTTTTTTATATTATCAATGAACTTTACTCACACCTATGGTTTATGGTTTTGTATTCAACAAATTTTATATGAAAATGTTTTATAGTACTCTCCACCAGAACATGATTTTTGGACATTTTATTCCATATCCATGTTTTTATTTCACACCTATGATCTCATACTAGGGAACCTAGTTATGTTACCGCTGTATTTTCCTTCCTCTCTTATTAATAAGATGTGATATTAAATATCTTTACAATATGGGTCTTTAAAAAATAATTTATTATAAACCCCTATATTACCAAGGCCAGGTTTAAATTGTGAGGAAACTGTTTAATTAAGGTGGGGAGAATGTAACACCCCAAAATTCTAATGTACAAATTTGTATTCGATAGTGTGCTTGACATGCATCACCAAGCACATAAGGGAATAAAATATATCTAGAATCTACTATATATTTACTATTTTAAATATATTAAATAAATGATATATCTTGTAATGAACATAACACCGATTTAGCTTGTGTTGTATGAAAGATCGACCTTCCTGGATAGCTTACATTACATTCAATATTGAGTTTTATCAAACAATAATATATTATTAAAATATAATGAGATATAAATTAGACAATAAATTAGTAATTATGAATAGAAATTACTAAAATTTAAAAATTAAGTTTTATACACATATATAATGAATTAATTGATCAAAACTTAATTTGAAATGAATATAATAATCAATTGAATATAAAGTGAATATTTTTATAAAAAACTACTATTATGCTCAAAAAGTTGTTTTGTGATAGTTGATTAAATTAATTACAATTAATGAGTGATATTAATGATATATATATATATATATTACATTAATTCAAATATTTATTTATTTATCTATTTGTTTTTATAGACATAAGATAAGAATAAACTCTATTTACACATAAAAACCTATATATTTTTAAAGGAAAATTTTTATGCCTTTTAATGACAAACCCCATTTATATTAGAGTTTTGAAACATTAATTGATAAATATTTCCAAATAAACTTCATATTTTAAATAAAAACATAATAATTAGGTTAGGGTGAATTTTTTATATTTTTTTGAAACATTTAATTTTTTAACGAATAATTAAAAATGATGAACTTTAGTTCAAAACTATTTTTTCATATAATTAATTTATAAATATAATTATTTTTTAAATTTATTTCAAAGTTTAATTAAATGATATTTTTATCAATTAATACAATTAATTTCATTAGAATCAAATTCACTTTGAAATTGATTTTAAAAAAATAGCAAACTTTCAGACGTTTTTTATTAAAAACCCGAACTGTCGTCCCACATGCAGGATTAAATTTAAATCAATTTATGCCACTTATATGATTGTAATTTGGAAAAAATTTATTCTATATTTAGAATTATAATAATTTATAATTTTCAATAAGACAAAAAATTTTACCAAAAATATCATTTAAAGTAATTGAAATTGAGTGTAATTATTAAGGAAAAATTAAGATTTAAAAGGACTAAACGTTTAACTTTACGCCCCAAATGACCTATAAACTTTTACAAAACCAATTTAATGGAAATAATTAGTCCATTTACCTTTTTATTGAGTTTTTATGGTTTTTGAAGACTTTTTATTTTTAAAAACACGGGCACACCTAACATCTTTTCAAAAATACCAAGTGAGTCCTTTTCCTCCATTATAAAATGCCACCACATCTCCCCATCCCTCACATATCCCAACCACTTAGGTTCAGTCAAGACATGAACATATAGATTTCAAAAATCACTCCCCTAATCCTTGAAGCCACCATTTTTTAAGAAATCATTCCATGGAATTCCTTTAGTACAAACCAAAAGAAGTTACCTGATTAAGAGGTAACATATTCTCTAAAGACATCTAGTTTCATTTCAATTCTCCACCCCTTAAATATATTTATTCCATGTTTATATAAAAAAATATAATACATATAATATAATTTTTTTATGTAAAGGGTTATACTTAAACATACAAACACAAAAATCTAATGGGTAATGAACATACTGTTTTCATGTACAATGAACTATTGCCTCACAAAATGATGATTTTTCATTTTTCCCTTAGCATCGATCATGGTGTAAATTATGATGTAAACACTATTTATATATGATTTATATGATATTTAAAATTTAATTTTTTCTTCTCTAATTTTTTACTTATAACACACCTTCATTCTTTCCAACTTGTGTAAATATGATAATTTTGTTTGAGAAAGTGTGGACTACCGCCCCCTCAAAGGGATATTACTCATTCATACCACACATGGAACATATAAAAGAACTTTATAATAAATATATGTGTCATATATAACACATATTTGATACTATAATTATAATATACAAATTAATCTCTTATTATTCATTTTTTTAATACAACAAATAATTTAAATTAGTGTTCATGCATACGTACAACCTACTGTCTCCATGAATGGTGCCCTTCATTTCTAATTTCCAATTATTATAGATTATTGTAAACAACTATACTGATTATAGATGATAATTATCTCATGTTTTACATTATTTATATGATTAAACCATGATCTAATTAATGATAACAATAAACAACAAGTTAAAACTTACTAAAGAAAGCTATGAAATTAACCCCCGAAAATAGTGAAGTTAATGAAGGTTTGCTAACAAAAAGGTAATAAAATAATATAAGAAATTAATATATGAAACAATAAACATGATTATGGTAATTATATAAGTTAGTAACATATTATAACCCACTATACATGAGGATAATGTCCACATAACAAAGTAAAGGTTAAGGTAAGTGAATTTCATCTCAAATTACATTCCATTGAGACTTAGTTATTATTATGCACCAATTAAATTTTGTTTGGTGTATATACTCATTTTTCATGTTATATAATGAATCCAATTATTCTCATTATATTCTTAGTTTCATTTAAGTTCATACATTATATAGATTATGATTCAAATGTTTCAAAGTTGTACGATACACTTTTGAATGTTTAGCGATTATTCTTCTCAAGAATGTTATTAATGATAAAATTTTAAATATCACATAATTTTGTAATAATTTTTCATTAAGATGGATATTATTATTTACTAAACTATATATCATTTCACATACGGTGTTTTCTTTGATAGTTATTCAATTAACTGGGGAATTATTGAAAAATACGTAACTTTTATTCAATAAGGATATTTGATTTGGCATATTTTATGTCGACAAAAATGATTATATGATATAAGGAATGATATGGAAATGAAATTATGGGTAGATCATAAAATTTATATAGCTCCTAGATGCATCAAAAGGTTCTCATGAGATGATTATGTAATCCAAATTAAAAAGATTTCTACTTGTAGTTCTAAACTGTCTGGAGGATGGATCTTGTAAGTATATGTCCTCATGTGCCTAAGAAATGAAGTCCAATAATTATGAATTTGCTTCATATATATTTTAGTTAGTATTCATCCATGATATTTTGTGCTGACATAACTATGGATATATTTATTTTCTATTGATTGATTAAATGTAATCTATATCCAATTATTACCTTGACAATTGAATTAACATAAAATAGTTATTTTAATGACATTTGTTTCCAATTATTTACCTTTACATTATAATTTAATTTTACTGATTCATTATTTCTTCCACTTTATTTACCCTTAATGAGCATTTTATCTCACCCTTATTATGTTTCCTTTCTCTAAGTTATGAAGAATGAATCTTTGAATGAGTGTTCTAGGGTGAAGTTTATTTCATTTTCGTGTGTATCATGATTGTATTTTTTATTTTCCAATGTATTAGGGGTATCATGTATGTAATCTGGATTTCCAAACTTTTAAATTGATCAGTCCTTAGAGATTTTATTTCTTGAAATCACAAAAATTTATTAACATAATGCACCAGCTCTGAGCTTCGGAGTTAGGGAGTTATAGTGAAGTGGTAAATAAATTACATTGAATACAAAATATTCATGTATTGGTCAATGAGATAAATAATTCCTATACATTTCATTGAGATTCAAATTATGCAGTGAGATACTATTAAATATCTATGAAAACAAAATATGCACTGAGGTAAAATGTATGTAGTGATATTTGATGTATGATCTATGAATACACTATTTGTTTATGTGCTGTATAAAGAAAAATTGATAGAGAAGACAAAACATTGAATTTAATATGTATCCTTATAGAGAATAAATATATATAATATTAGATAGAACATTGAATATATGAAACATGGAACATATTAAAATATTAGACATAATATTATATATATGAAACATGTAACAAATTATAATAGTAGAAAACATTAAATTTAATTATGGAATATATAACAGTTGATAGAGCATGTTTACTTATGTTAACAATTGGAGGAACATTAAATGAATAGATTGTCACAATAGAGAAATCATTGAATTTAAAGAATATACAACATAATACAGAATGATAAATTAAATCATATATAAAATTTGATAGTTTTTCTTGAAGATTACACTTATAATGTATCTTGTAATATGTTAGTAAAAAAACAAATTACATCTCATGTCAATTATAGTGTTTCAATATATGAAATATATTACATATAATATATAACAGATCATATGATATGTAATTGATATAAATAAACATATATATGACAATATTCATCCATCTAAAAGTATAAAATGTTAGTTAACATGACATCAATAGTATAAATCAAATTTTCATTGATAAGAAACAAATCAATGAAATCAATTTCATCTGGTAATTTTGATGACTTTTTGAACCACATCTGAATGATGCGTACTTAAATTTTCAAGTTTTCACCATCTTCAATGGAAATTTGTTACAATTTAGTGGTTGATTCAGCCGTTTTCAGGTAACTGCATAAGTAAAGAACACCAAAAAATTATTATTATAGATAACATAATAATTAAAATAGTTGAGTAGAATAAATTTTTATCAAATGGAATCATTTAAATGAATCATACAGAATGTATGTTTTTGAAGATTTCTTTGTAAAAAATATTAGTTATATACCAAAATAGTTTGTTATCATTGTCACATATAAGTAATTTCAAACATCACTTATTGTTACTATATATATTACTACATATAAATAACCATAGAAAAAAGGTTATCATAAGTATATGAAAATAGAAGAAACAGAATGTTCTTGACTTTTGTTAATAGTAATTATAAAGGAAATAGTTAAAGGATATTGTCTCCTATGAAGTTTGAAGGGCCACCTAGAATATGAATGAATAATATTCACTCTGGTTATGAAGGTGTGTTTTCTATAATTATCACCAGTTAGAATTTGACATATGATTACATGGTATCCCAAATCAATGACTATTAATCATGTTTAACCAAAAAAATAAGATTGTCCTGTATTTCTCATCAAAATAACTGGTAACCCCACTTTGAGAATTCATTTATGACCTGTAAAACAAGACATATTGATCCCATTTTATAATATTTAGTGTATATATGTTCTCAGTCATGTCATTATGTAAAATTTCTTGATAGATAGAATCAAAACTCAGATAAATATTTCTTTCTCTGGGAATGAATGTTAATATTTAATCATTTAGTTGTTAGAAAAAATCATGTGTTGGTGCTAAAATTTCATGCTCCTTTAATAATTATAGATCATTGTACTTACTAAATATAGAGGGGTATGTGGTTTTAATAATAACATCAAATTGGTTTTGAAATATAGTAAGTAGAAAATCTTCTAGAATTTTAATTTTTGTCTTATCGTTTTTTTGATCACCAAGATCACTATCAATTATTTGCAGGATCAAACTTGAAAATTTTTGGATTTCAAAAGATTAAATATATTTATTGGAGGAAAGTAGTCTTATGTTCATGTTCAGGTGAATAACACGACAACTCTTCCATAAATAAGAGGAATGTAAACATGAAAATACAATATCACTTCTATTTCCATGATGAAAAACCTGTAAAATCTTCCAAAAATCTACACCAAAGAAATTTTTTTTTCTAAAAAATGTGAAATATGATGCATGAAGAATTTTTTGTTGCATGATGTCCCTAAATGTACAATCCAAATATTCAAATAAATATTTGTGTATCATTAGTGCCTCATCCCAAATATTTATCTTTTTTATTGGAAAAGGTTTAGACAATTCACATCCATGTTGAATGTTGAAAGTTGAGGGTTTTGATATAATAATTGGAATAAAAAGTGAAGTGTGTTTCTTTATTCTACCAGAAATAAGAAAGTATTATATACCACTTGGAGGTGCAAAAAGTACAATATATCCTTCTGATCAAAGTTGTGAAATTTTTACTTTCCATAAAAAAGTTTTACCTATACCTTCATATCCATATACAATGAAAACACATCTGATGGCTGTGTTTGATGCATTAATAATTATGGTTAACACTTCTTATTTCTCTCTGGTCAGTTTTCCTTATAGAACAACAAATTATCCATGAAGGGTTTCCTTATTATAATTTTGTTTTGATTCAATCAATCCATTTCCAATGAATGTGGTAGATGAATTTGGAAGAAGCATATGAGGATAATTATTCATATATATTTAATGGGAGTGAATATTTTTTTCAATATCCAATAATGCATATTATTTATGTTTATTATCTTTGAGATGCATTTCTGTTACCAAAAGAACATGTTAAATATTTAAAAAATATATATTTGTCTCAAAAAAATTATAATAAATAAGGGAATAATAAATAGATTTAGGGATAAATTCAAGGTATAAGAACATGATAAATGATATAGGTAAAATTTTAAGAGTGAGTCAGTTATTTTAAACAAATTATGATGGTTTGGTTATTGTAAACAATTTATAATTCTAAAAATGAGTTGTTGATTTGTTTTCAATAAGAAATAATACCACTTTAATTTAATTCCAATATTTATAACAAAAAAGTGTGTAATATGTCTACAAAATACAATTATATTGCATTTATCAATTGCTATATAGTTTCTAAAGCTATGGGGATATAGATATGGGCATGTAGATATGAGGAGATAAGAAACGATTTTCTATTTATAGAATTGAAATATTATATTTATACAATTGTGTTAATTGAGAATTCATCAGTGTAATATTCATAACAATACATTAGTTAAATTTTTACTGGAATATCTATTATATATATAAATTTATGTGTCGGAATAAATAACCATTCCATTAAAATGACATTTACAATACTTGAGTACATTTTATAATCAAAGAGGATACTTTTCCAAATAAATTAAATGCATAAATATGCATGATTTTTGGTTAATATAATGGGTTATTTAATGTTCACTAATTTAGTTGTATACAAAATTGTATGTAAATAATATTTTCTAGTCTTGTAGTGATTCTTGTGTCCGATAGGCATTAGTTTAATTTTGAAATATTATGGAACATGTAAATAGCATTTTATGTTGATTATATCATATGGGAATATATATTTTGAATGTATAAAAACAATAAAAAACATATACACAACAACATTAACTAATGAATTCAAATACCTTTTTATTAGTTCACATTTTGTTGTATACAATTTTAAATTCTATTTTGAAAGCATTAAATTAATTATAAAATGAAAATAATAGGAAAATGAGAACTATTTTCATTAATCCATTTAAAGTTATGTTTTAAGAAATAAATATTAACTAGAAAAATTAATATAGTAATACATAATTCATATACCATGTCATTGTAAACTATTTTGTTGAATATATTGAGTATCTTCAGACAATAGTTTCTAGGTGATGCTCTATACGTGTACTAGTTGTGATACTGTGTTTGAGAATAGAAAGTTAGCAGAAAAAACTTTTTAAAGAATTCCCCATTTTCCAAATTAAAGCCTCTGTAATAGCCTCAAAAAATTAGGAATCATCACTAATTAATCTTAAAATAAATAAGTATTATTTGAAAGTGTGATCGATTATTTGATTTAAAGTCAAGATATCCTTAAAAGTAGCTGAAACTCTAACTTTAGTGAGAAATATTCTAAGATAATATAGCTCTCTAATTGTTGGAGGAACATAATGAAATATACCAAGAGAGAATCCTCACATTATATGATACCATTTTCATTATCTACTATGGTTAACAAATTTTTTTATGAAATTAAACTTATGTGAAAGACTGTGATTTATGTTAAGTTGAGTTTTCTTTGAAGCATGTGGTGAACATTGTTTGTGAGATTTTCATTTTTGAAAAAATTTCATCCAGGTGGGATCCATATGAATAAGTAATGTTTTTTTTCACCAATAAAATAGAAGTATAGTCTCTAAAATGGGGGAATCCTAGAATGGATTTCATAACTATATATTTTAAAAACCACCTCACATGGTGAAATATATCGATAGTTATAATACATTTTTATCTCATCTACATGATTTTGACCTTCCTTAGTATTTTTTGTTCCATAGAGTGTAGCTGTGACTCAGTAATGCACTTTGTTTATGTATTTAACCAAATAAATTATTGACCATGACTGATTATATATTTCAATGTTGAGGTTAGCCCGATATTTAACCAAAAGAGAATGATTATAAGGGAAAACATAATGACTGTCTAGTTCAACACCTATTTTTGTTATTTTTTGACCACTATCTTGTCTTATGTATGTTTCATATCCTTCCTCATCAAAAATTGAAGTATGAACAAAAATTTTTGAAAAAGAAAATTGAACACGTAAAGTTTTTCATTCAAGGAGATCATGGGTTATCTACACCACAAGGTCCGTGGATCATGATGTTTTTTACACAATTATATAAATAGGGTTTCTCTCTTTTGTCTTGTATTTTAGCTAAAAGTATAAGATTCATCGAATCAGTTGTTAAAATTTTATATTGAGGTTCAATGAATACGAGTATATAGACATGAGGCAAGCCATATTTTTGAAATTCAATGGTTTATAAAACTAATTAAAGTTGTAGATCACAGTTTATTTAATTCATTTTAAAAAATCGATAAAAAGACTTATTAAAACATATTTGATGATAAAAAATGAAACCTTATTGATAGTTTACAAAAAAATATATTGTTTTAAATATTATATTTAATGGTAAACCTTGACCTTGAACAACATTGATAGTATTTTGAAAAAATCTATTGGATGTGGGTTTTGATTTTTGAGAAAGCATGTAATCTCAGGCCAACACAAGTTACATGTGAAAGTGAGGAATATATCTGGATAGCTAGACCAATTAAAAAATTCCATTACATCTTGATAATTTGAAATCTAGTATCTTGTTCAACTAGAGAATTATGAAGGAAAAATAATATGTTTTTTTGGAAAGTGTTCCATCATACTCACTTATTAAGAAAGCATCATGAAAACCGCTATATAATTTAACATTATATTATTTTTTATTAAATTGAATGAAGGACAATCATTGAGATTCAACCATTGTATACGCATCAACTAAAAATTAAAGTAATATTCATATTGAATGTATGATTAATCCTTGATTTGGTTTGAATTTGATATAGCATGAAAATTACTCTCTCATTATTATGTTTTTAACTCTTGAGGTTACATAATTTAAAGTTTGGTAAATATTATTTAAATACCTATCGTGATTAAGGTAAAATATAATGGGAAATTATAAGAAATGATATAGTAATTATAGTTCATCTATATGTTTCAAGTCACCTAATTGAGTATGTAATGTTATATCTCTTCCGTCATTAATATCATCAATATTGCCAACTATTTTCATATTAATTTCTAAGGATGTTGTAAAGTTGTATGTATGTGAATCTAATCCCCTTCGCCTAATTATCCATAGCTTCAAATCTAGGATATAATTTGTATTGGATAAATACCTTGAAATTCTAAATTTATGAGTTAATAAACTTCATTCATAAAACATAGACTATAGATTTCCCACAATGGTAGGATTAAGAAAGGATGTCGTATCCTTTTTGTTGGAGCTGTGGAAAAAATATAATTGTAAATTGAAATAAACAAAAAAATAAATTGTAATGAAATAACTAAAAAATATATAAAATACCTCACATACCTGATTATATTTTATACTTTGTATTAAGTGTAAGAGACATAAATTTGGGAAACATTTTGCGATGGACCAATAGGTGGAAATAATATTCCAATATAGTTATAGTTTTGTCCATTTAGATTGTAAATATGAGGATCACCTCAAGTATTCATAGAATTATATATTCTTCCTCGCATTGATGCAAAATAGACAATTCTTTTGTATTACTGGATAAGACCCTGAAAGATTCTTGAATCATTTGAATTATCATAAAAAATAAGGTATAAATGGTAATCAAGTGGGTTATCAAATTCATGCATTTTTATTTTCCCAAGAGAATAGCACCGTGAAAACCATAGAGTATTTATTGGTTTGTATACTTTAACTCTTTCATCATTCTGCAACATAGCACCTTAGTTGATGAAAAAATGATGAGGATCACCAATATAAAAGTAATATATTTCATATTTATATTTTTAGAGTATCAATGTAAAATAATAAAAAACTAAATAATATAGTGGGAATATGTACTCAGTTATACCTTACAAATATTATCTAGTGATGTAAACCCATTTTTAGGTATTTCAATTTCTATTCATTTAAAGAATGGTTTGTATCATAAGTCACATATTTATTAAATTGTTTACATAATTTTTTTATTATAATGATTTAAAAATAAAATAATTGAATTTATATGTACATTAAACAAATAAACATCACATAAGTAGATAACATCATCATAATCAAATGATTTATTGTATAATGATAACATTTTTTTAGTAACCACAATAAAGTTAGAGAAAACAATCATTTTTGAATCAATGTTGACATGGATTATTGAGGATTAATAATCATTAAGAAACCTATACTTGAGTAAGTTGTGTTAATTAGGTACACTAATAATAAAATAATGGAAGTTATTTGATTTATTAATTCATAAATAATCATTTTATCATTATCTTGAAAATTATTGAGAAGGAGTTGACTTATAGTTCATACAGTACTGACAACAATGGATGTATGGGTCATTCTAGTAACATTGGAAAATTTGGTAGAAATATAAAGAAATATTAGGAGAATAGAAACCTATATTGTTGAAGGTAGAGTTTTTTAGCGTATAGTTGTAATAGATTATTTTAATATATCTTTGTAGTATTGATAATTTTGATAATTGATAAAAAATAAAGATGATACCTATAACAGTTTCATTCAATTTTTCATACATAATTTCAATTACATCGTCACCTACTTCAAGTATAAATTTTTTTTATTGGATATTATTAGTGGAGTTATATTCTCAAGATAAATTTTTACTCTTTTAAAATTTTCATAGGGATATTGATTTTGAAATTCTATTTTATTAATATAATATTTTAAAATTAATCGATGAATATATATTATTTTTACAAAAAATGCAAAAAATTATATTAGTATCATAAGAAAAAAGTAAAGAACCATTAATTAGATCTTATTACAATGGTATTCATGATGTAGTTCACATGTATCTTTCAATATTTGGTGTTGGGTTTATGTTGTAAATTTTTTTTTGTTAGGTTTTACACAATTGTCAATTTTCTATGATAAGCAGAACCTAAAATGAATGAGTAACAATATTATAGCCTTTTTTCTATATCTGAAACATTCCTATTTTATCCTAAAGTTATTTTATGTCATTTATTTGAATATACAATGGTCGTGATGCCAAACCTATGACAGAGTTGACTTTATTTTTTATTTTTAGAATCGTTTACTACATAGATTCATTTCACAATATATTTTGATTTGAAGTATTTTATAAAATATTTTTCAAGGTGTATTATGAATATATTTCAAGGTAATATTCGATTGAAAAATTAACAACATCTCATATGTGTTTGGTTATGAGAAGGAAAATTAGTGCAAGAATTTCATGGTTACTGAGAAATAACTCAATGAAAATAGGGACGAATATTAATGAATTTAGGGGTTGAATAGATAATTAAGAAAAAAAGTATTGAGTTTTGTAGGAGTAATATTAAATCAAAGTACACTAAAGTCCTTGAAAATAAGAAAACCATAAAGTGTTTAGTGGTTACGAATTATCTATTAGAAACTATTTTTTTCGTTGATCGTGAAACTTGATGTTACAGACCGTGGGTTTTTTGATGCAGAAAGTGATTGATTATTGTAAAATCTATGTCAAAGAGGAATATCATGGAAAAGATAAAATTATAAAATCTATTTAAATATATAAATAATAATTAAATGATGCATAATGACTGATATTAAAATATTATTACCTAATTTCCTCAACCAAATTATTTTATTACCAATGAAGATAAATGATTTCATTGTAATATTAATATACTAAAATTGATTTTTTATAGATAAATTGTATAATGGATAAATTCATAATGTTATTGTACAAATATTAAAATTAAAAAGACATTGAGTAATTACTAAACTGATACAGATGTAAAATAACAAAAATTAATTTCAATCTTAACATAGTTGGAGATCATTAGGTAATGAAAACTGAAAACACCTCAGATAAATGATTATATAAAAAATTAAGGAATATAAATATATGAATTGATAGAAAATATATATAATGAGAAATTATTTGTTTAGAGTAATCAAAATAGTGTGAAAAATTGAATATTAAAGCTCTAATTGAAAAGGGAGAGAGAAATTGAAAAAAAATGGCATGTAGAAGGATGTCGTTTTCAACAACATACATGTATGACTTTTAAAATCACTAAAAAACAATGAAATTCAATGAATTTTAGAAAATACCTTTATGTATATTTTTGGGATATAATTACAAAATAATCCTATTCATGAAAATAGTCAAAATAAAAATGGGGTGAGAAATTGAAAATAAATTGGTATATAGAAGGAAGGAATTTTCAAAAACATAACTGTAATATTTTTATAATCACTCAAAAACTATAAATTTTATAGAATTAAATAACAAAAATCTATGTATAGTAGTATATATCATTCTAGAACATACCTATTTGTAAAAAAATTGAAATTATATAAAGATTACTGTAATAACATCCAATAACACACCTAATTCATATAACTTGCTAATAAGAGTCACATAAAGTGTATTATACTTTCATCAAAACTAAAAGTGAATTCAAATAAAAATTAAATAAATTAGAAGGTCACATAGAATATACATAAATAAATTTCATACAAAACATGAAAATGAATTTGTTAATTTATACTGCAAACACATTCAACAAATTCATATAAAAAAATAATGACTAAAAATAAAAAATAAAAAAATAAAGCATATGTAGAATGGGAAAAATTTATCTTAAAGTAAACCACACATCTAAATGTGGTATTTGTGTTTAAAATAATATTATAAATAAATACATACTCACATATATAGGAAAATTTTTTCTTACAATTTTTTAAACCCACTCTGACAATCTATTTTGAAGCCACTTCTGTGGAAATTCTAATTATAATTGATTCCATGTGCGATATAAATAAAATAATTAAGAAATATTTACTTATCACAAAATTTCCATATATGTGTTAATATAATTTATGATAATTTTAAAAAACAATGTGAAAAATGAAACCCAACCTACTGGAATAAATAAATACTTAAAAACAACCATAATAAAGGGTACATAGGAAAATAAATTTCATAGAAAAAATGATTGAAAAAAATAACTCTTTTTATGAAGCACTGAATACTAAAATTAGGAATGACGGTATAATACATATATAATCATGTCGTTTATTTCAATGGGTATTCTTCATTCCTTTAAAATTAGTTTACTGGTCGTCTCATGTTGCACAAAAAAATATTTTATCATTTAATTTTGACACACAAACTAAACATTAGATATTAATTAATCTATAGAACAATTTAACAAAAAATATTAATAATTTTAATGAAAAATGATGTTTTATAAATTTTCATATATTTTATTCTATAAACTAATACTATTCATAAAAATTAAAATAGAATTATCTTAATAAGAAAAATTTCTACATGATAAATGTTAGTATATGAGTAGATGCATGTGCCTATATATTCTTAAAATCATCATTTTTGTTTAAAAGAAAAAAGTAAATTACCAGGTTCATTGGTGTGATATCCAATGATGTATAAAGGATCACATACAAAATGGAATAACTATTGAATGTAAATACTCAATTAATTACCTCAATTGGAGGACCTAAAATCATGATTAAAACATTGAAATAAGTAAAATTATTAAGAAATTTTTCACACAAATCATCACTCTTTCAAAAATAACATATTTTCCACTGAAACTAGAATCCATGAATCCTTAAAAAATAGTCCAAGAACAAGGTCAACACTAATAAAAGTAATTCATAGATGGTTTTCCAGCTATATAACAAATAAAAATACATCATCCGAGAAGATAAATATCTTTGAAACCAAAATTTAAATTATTTGGTACCATTAATTCTTGGTAGGAACAATTAAATGAGAAATAATATAAAATTTGAATTCTAGAATAAGTCATAGTGTAAAATGTAACATAAAAAATCATATTTACTATAACATCTCAAAGATACTGTGTAAGACAAGAAATGTTTAAAATCCTAGGGTTTGGTAAAAAATATATCATGAAAGTGAAGAAATAATACCAATCTCAACTAGCGATCTGATTATAAAAATAAATAACCAATGAAAAAAATCCTAAGGATATGGATTTAATATGGTTTGTGGAATATGAATAAAAATTAATATTAGATAAATCATACATTTTTTTTCTAAAAAATAATGCTTTTATGGGTATAACTACAATGTAAATTGATATTATTCAACAATATCTCCAGAAACATATGGGTGAGATGAATGAAATTAATGGATCTTAGAGGAAGTTCCTTGAACCCCATTGAATGTTTCATTCACCTCTACATAGACTTATTCAATAATAGTGGGTCATCCTCTCTAGGAATTAATAAGGAATATATTTGAATAAACCCTAATCGATGTTGAGGTGTAGGTATAGGTGTAGACTGGGGCCGAGTTGGAGGTGTAGACTATGGTTGTGGTGGAGGTGTAGAATGAGGAAGAGGTGTAGGTGTAGAATGAGGTAGTGGTAGAGTTTCAGGTAGAGAAGGCGACCATAGAGGTTATGTAGGTCTAGTCGAAGGGGGAGTAATAGTTGTAGGTGGAGATTGAGGTAGAGGGGGAGATGGTGGAGAAGGTTTTAGAAGAGTTTTAGATGATGAGGTGAAAGAGAATGTGTAGACTGAGGCTAAATTGGAGGTGTAGAATGAGGTGGAGGAGGAGTTTCATGTAGAGAAGGAAAATATAGAAATTATTAAGGCATGGTCAGAGGGGGAGTCAAAGTAGAGGATAGATTAAGCTGGGGGAGGTGGTGAGGGAGGAGGAGGTGGTGGTATCACATATAAAATATTAATCAAGAGTTGTTGGAACTCAGAAAACATGGCGAGGAAGCCATATAAGGAGGATGGTTTTGGTATCGACACATGGATTAATATTGCACAATTTATAGTATATATAATAGGTATAAATTTTAGTATTTATTAATATAAATTATAAAAATGTTTTAAGGATATTTTTGTTGTGATTGAGTATGAATTGTAAGATAATTTTCTGGATATACAATTAATATAAGAGCCTATGTTTTTATGAGTTGAGATTACCGTGTGGGGGTTGAATTTATCCTTTAATGGATGGGTGGTTTGGAAATCATGGAATAAAATTGATTTTATTTTGGTTTTTCATATCCGAAATGGATTTTTTCGGGTAGGTTTATGTTCTAGTGGATGTAATGAAGGTTTAGGTGAACAATAGAGGAAGAATGGGTGTGTTGTTCTACTAAAAATGTAAGAAAAAAACCATTCACATCGTGAATCTTATTCATGACGTGAATGGGTTTCATGAGGTTCATCCCAGGGAAATTCAGGAAGTGAAAGGGGAGCTATAGGCCCTTATAAATTCACTACATAAATCTAGTTCATGTCATTCATCATGCAGGTTTGGAATATTAAAATGTCAACTTTGGGATTTACCCCATTTTTTCCTCGGTAAGAAAAGGAGGGCACATGTGAGATGTTGACCAAAACCCCTCTATTCATTCTTCAAAAATCATGGAAATCTTTGGGGTGAATCGACTACATCGGTGGCTAAGGTCTTCCTTTTCCATCATTTTGCATTGTGCTTTCCCCATCATTCCAATTTTTAGATGCTTCAATTTTTTGGGAAAATACTGATTTCACTGGAGGATTATGAAATCACCGGTTTGGGTTAGAGACTCTTTGCATCCTAGAAATAAATTATCATAATAGTATTTATACCTATATTTTCATGTCGATATATTAAGGTATGACTCTGTTTTTATTTTTCAAAGTATTTTCCCTAAATTGAATTTATCTGCCAATTGAATTGGATTTATAGTTAGATCTTTTTGTACAACCTAAATCTGGTGGTTCATCTAGAGTAAAACTCACCTTATTTATAGTGGTTTTAGTGTGGTGTATTGACATGAGAATAAATATTTTAAGATGAGTTTGTATGATTAATGGAGAGGCTAGACAATCTTGGAAGGCCTTAGACGATTCTACCAGCCCTTAGCGTCAAATTGGAAAATCTTTGTTTGAGGTAGGTGGTCTCACGTACTTGCCATGTGGTAATTTATTTATTTTTATGATACATGTGGATGATCAAGCACAGAATTTAGGGTGTTTAATCTATTTAATTTAATTGAATATGTTTTTTAATTTAATTCAAATACCTGATGGAATGGTAACCCCATGGGTCACGAACAACCCTTGTGTGTTCGAAAATGAATCGACTAAGAAATATCAGTAGTCCTCTAAACCTATATTGTTTTCAGGAAACACCACTAGATCCTTATCTGATGTGATATTTCTTGATACCTTTGAGGACTCACTTTGGGACTTTGGGGCATTTGATCTCATTGAGACGAGGACTATTCACACAATAATATTTTATCTTATGTGACTAGACCTAGGTGAATAAATTGTAGGATGAGTAGAACCAATTTTTGGTGATAGAACTGATATAGATTGAACCTAAAATCTGAGATATTCTATGTTCCATCACATTATTACCACATATGTGGAAAGTCATTTTTCACTGGTGAGGTTGTGCTACCATGTTAACAAGAGCATTTGATGTGTTTTCCAAGCGCATAATGTGTTGATATAAGGTTGTAACTGAGGTCGAGGACCAGTAAAATGGTCCACAACCATTTTTAGGACCCTAAGACACCCTGGGGGGTGAATAAGGGTGTCAAGTTTTTCTCAAAAAATGTTGGATCTTGTTTCCACGTTGGTAGGAACTCATTAAACTTGTATGATGAATATATGTAGTAATTTAATAATTCATGCACGGAAGGAAAACATAAATATTTTACTTTGTTCAACAATAATGGATATGTCCAAGTATCAGTTTACAATAAGATTTAAGTCATACCAAAGTCCACTAAACTTTACTATTTTTGGATTTCAAAAGTCTAGACATAGTCACTCTGTGCTAGGCACAATGCCTTTACAAAAGTTTTGGGATAACTCACTACATCCCTCAAATCATTTCTGTCGACTCCCCTATCTCACTACCTTTGGTGAAGTATCAACCCATTTATTGACATGATGGTCTCTTCAATATATTGGCATAAAAGTATTTGTCTCTCTTCAGCATGATACTTTTCTTGCACCATTGTCCTGAATTGATTCACTTAAAATCCATTTCCTCTTAAACCTGATGATCAATACTTCCTCTCAAAAATCTCCTTCATAAAGAACACTATTTTTTATTCTTCCTTTTTAAGTATTCATATAAGCATAAATTTCCACTTTTACTTTTAATCCTTCCTCCTTCATAAGTGCACACACACACTGCCTTAGGTTTCTTTGAACAATGCACTTGATTGAATGTACGTACTCCAAAATGTTTTCTTATCTCTCCCTCTCTCTATACATGTACACACACTCGGTTATCTTAAATAATTCACATGAATTCATGCGTTCCATGCATATGTTATCCTCTATCACATGTTTACTCTCAAATGTATGAAAGCTTCTTTGCACACACAATGCCTCTTCTTTTCTTCTCTATATTTTCTTTGTTTTTAACTAGGTTATAGTATCATTAAATCATTCACATTAGTGAATGTGTTTCATGCATGAGAATACAAGATTATGCCTTCGTTCAATTTATTCTTCATTGAAACCAAACCCTATTGCAAATAGTGAAGCATCTTACCTTGAAAATAGGAGTACATTCTACTTTTATTTGCAAAACCAAATGTTTCACAGATATTCTTTGTGCAAGAAGTGCACAAGAATTCTACACATAGTGAGTGGGGTTCTTCAAAAATCACACTGGGAGTACACAGATTAAAGATTATCTCTCAGATCACTCATGATCTTCATGAACTCGAGAGGCTTCACAGATCTCAAATCATCACGGATGAAAGGGAGATGCATTTCACTAACCCTTATTTTTTCAGAATGTTGTTATTTGTGAAGAAAATTTGATAGTGTGTTTCAGTTTTGAAGGATTATGGGACTTCCTCTCTTCATAAAGACTTGAAGGATTTTAGATATATTCTTTCACATTATGAAACGGGAGCTTGGAGAGGCTCTATTTATCAAATGAGAGCTCTTAGGTAGTGGGCGGTAGAAACCACTCGACTCTGTGTGCCTCTTATTTTATAAGAGAGAATATAATCCCTTTCAGAGTTCAAATTCCCACAAGATATGGAATTTAAATCTTTCCTTGATGATTCGAGTTCCTCAGTTTTAAAATCTTTAAACCCGCGTAAAGGTACACTGAGAATCATAGAATGTTTCCTGTTTAAATGAGATCCACATATACAGTGAATAGACCATGTGCATGGGATAAAAATCTCATGAAACTAATTTTAATTACAAGCCCAAATCATCCACATGGGCTTGAAACTCTATTTCCATTAGATGATACTTCTTTTTCGAGTTACCTGCATTCATGCAAGACGTATATTGCATGTATGGGATCAGTTATGTCCTAAGTATCTTCTTCGAAGGCCATAGATTGGACATGGTGATCATTCTTCTTCTGAAGTGAGAGATAGTGGTTGTGTTGTGCATAGATGGGAGGAAGAAGATACTATGGCCGATTGAGAATCTACAAGAGCATTAGACGAACCCTGTTCAAATGCACGGGGCACGATATGAGATGAGTGGTGGAGATTAAATGATCGAGGCATGGATTAGATGAGTGGCGAAGATTTTGCATGAGATTTTATGGACGCATATGATCACTCCATTCATTAAAAATTGTTTCCCCCATAAAAAGGAGATGTGTAAGAGCCACAGTTTAATTATCAAAGTTCTCTTTCTACAGCTTAGATTACTCCTTCCCCCTCCCTTGTATCATCCCGTACAAGTTTCTGCAGGAGTGGTCTGTGCCCACTCTTTCATGGTCTGTTGACCCAAGCTATTAACAGAGTATCCCCCAGGCACTCCTGTGCTCTTACACACAGACCTACATGTGGTTTTCTAGCATTCATAGAGGGATTTTCTTTGGTGCGGTTGACCCAGTGTCCTGCATGTTCCCTTGGTCAAGGCTAGCTAGGTGGCTTTGTTGGATGCCTGATTTTTTAACTAATCCATATAAAAAATTAACCCCAATATAAAATGAATGGCCACCTTAAAACTTATACCACCAAAAGTCTTCCTAATTTCTCTCCAAACATAAATCCAACCACATCTTCATAGTCTCCTATTAATATCCTTCTTCATATTGATCACCATTGAAAACCTTTGACAATAAAAAAACTCATCCAAAAAAGTGGTCCCAACAATATCCCCCTTTTTATTTGTTGGAAATACTTCAATGTTATCTTTTAAATGAATGTTTCAATGTAAATATGTGAATCTTACCTCTTCTATTGACTATTCTTTCTCTCCCCCTTTCACTTTTCAAACATTCACTTCACTTTATCTCCCATTTATTGACATGAAGTACAATGTTCATGGAAGATAGTGTATCATTCCATACATAAGCAATGTGTCATCCATAATTTCACTGTAATTCTATTTTTTCTATTATTGGTGTAGAAAACTGGAGGATTTGATTTAGACAACAAAGATGTCCATTATTCACTGATAATGATACCTTATGAGATGAGAACTTATGTACTTGTCTTTAATGGTCTTTCCACTTTCATTCCAGGATGAAGATATTGAATGTTATATGAAATAATTTTAAGGAAAATCAACCTAAAACTCCATAAATCACTTTAACTAATGGACCAAAAACATTCAAGTGAAATATGTAAGATAAGTGACCTTGGCGCACTTCCATTATTCTTATTTTACTGATTAATTCAATTACTCCACCCTTGTAAGATGGAATTTATTTTGAGTAACCAAGGATGAGAGATTAAGAAATGACATATCCTTTCTAATGACATGATATTCATGAAATTTATAGAATAATTAGATTCGATACTCATTGAAATGATAATTCTGGAAGCTTTTCCATTTATCTCCCCTCAAGAGAAACAATCCTAATTATCTACATCAAAGGTGA
Source organism: Viscum album (assembly GCA_963277665.1). Lineage (NCBI taxonomy): Eukaryota > Viridiplantae > Streptophyta > Magnoliopsida > Santalales > Viscaceae > Viscum > Viscum album. Next base: position 1,445,428,382 of record OY728161.1, read on the forward strand.
TCCTTCATCATATTAATATTTGAATATCAATCAAAGAATCTTCCAAGGATGGAAACTTCTTTAGCTTTTCTATCAGGTGTTGATAAAACTCACTACTTTTCATGTTCTCCACTTAATATCTTACTTCACCTTCAATTCCCTATATTTTTATAACAAATAAAATACACAAAGATTTATTAGAATAAGGTGGATATTACTTTCTTCGTCAATGTGAACAATATGGTTGATATGGACTTCTCAACCATGATCCTCCATTTTCTAGACTCTTTACACTTTATTATTTGATCTTCAATTTTGATTGTGATTGTGTAGATTTTATTACTTCTTCCATTTCTTTGTGTGTGATCCTTTGTTCTTCATGAGATTTTAAAGTAATAGTATCTCCTGGTGCAAGTCTCATATGCTTGAGGAATTATTCTTACATTGGAATAAATGCAATGATATTTTTAATAGTGTGACCATCCTTATTGAACATCATACACAGAACATCCTTATCATGTAGAATCTTTCCATTTCCTTTTTCACTAGGCTGAGCTTGTGCATCTTCAAGTTTCCTCATTCTTTCCAAATATTCTATCCAGAGATGAAATATGGCACTAGGAACTATGGTAGCAATTTTGTATTTTCTACATGTATCCTTCATAGGAAAATAATTCTTAGTAGTTCTTTTGAATGCACCACCCTTAAAATTCTTGCATAAGGACTTCTCACCTTTCCTTCTTGGAATATTCTTGGGAGAATTTGTTTTTACACCATTAATTTGTTTTCTTCCCAAGGAATCTTATTCTTTCTTGGATATCTTATGTGGTCATATGTTCTTATCAGCTCTGGATTTACGTTGAGATGAGCATGCACCACCCTTTTGACCACTCCCATTCCATACATCATAGATGGTATCATGAATTCAAAATCTATTTGTAGTATACAGATGCTTACGCACATGCGGATGTTGTTTCTTCCTTTCTGAATTTCCCCCTTGATATAGGTTTCCTTTGTGCTTTTAAATTTTGAGGATTATACGGAAAATTAAATGCTCAATTTTCAAATATGTTGTGGCACTAACATTGACAAAAAACTCTTGATTTCTTGATATCTTCTATATAATTATTTCGTGTATTTTGAACGATTTTTTGTTCTCTTTTTGGGAAACACCTTACACATTCTTATTTATATCCACCCTAGACATGGTGGTAGGTATCTTATCACCTTTATTCATCCATACTTATTTATAATTTTCTTCCAACCTGGACTGTTTATGAAAGGATATTTAGAAACATGAGTACAAAATGGTATGGATGGTACCTATTTATTCTCAACTATTTGAAACAGATCATATAAATATGTCCAAATATTCTTATGAAATGTTGTAGGTATTTCAGCTTTAGGATCCTCAAGTGTGAATGGAGTAGAAAAATTAAAATTTTCATTATTTTTTGTAGTCTTAATAATTGTTTTCTCAAGATTTTCCAACTAAGCATCCAAGTATATACATTTTATATTGAGGATGATTTTCTCATATTCAATCATAATAATCTTTTCATCACTAGAATTATTCATTATAACAAGTCTTTATTCTTGAAGAATCAATTTATTCTGAATCAAAGAGTCAAGTTCCATGAACTTCATATATATTCCCTCAAATTGTAGACACTTGAAACCAATTAAATTCTTCAATTTGTCTTTAAGCACATGGATATTCTCTTTAAGAGAATTTTTGAATCCGTCTTTCTCTATAACTTCTTTGATGTATTTCATGGAAGTTATTTCTATTTACCTTATTATTTATTCAATGTATTCAAACTTTTTGGAGATATTTAAACATTCAAGAAGTTTTCCTTCTAAGACCTTTTCCATGTAATCTTCTTATTTCCTCAGCTTGGTAAGTTCTCCCTGTATACGTTGAAATAATCCACAAATAAGGGAGGATCTTTCTTTAGGAAAGTCATACAGAATATTTCTTAATATATAAAAGGAGGGATATTGTGAGGTTGTAGATTGATCATCATCACAACTTGTGATGGAATCCTTATTCAAAGGACAACATTCAAAAGTGATAACACAATACTATTTATCACTTGAATATATTGATTTACCTGAGAAAGAAATGTTTTCATTATCCTTGGTGGAAACCTGATCCACCATCTCTTTACATTCTAAGACTGACATATCTTTATTATCAAAAAGGAATAGTGAATCAGATACTGCATCTTGTTTAGACATGAGGGACTTCTTCAACTATCTCAATTCTTTCCTTTTACCATTCATCATCATCTTGATGGATATAGACTTCTGCTAAAAAAATGAATCTTCATTGAAACCACACTTTATTATTGACTTAGGAAAGAAAGTAAAATCTTTGACAGAGAATGGTTTTACTATAAAGTACCCAAAAAACGTGAAACTTTCCTTTGATACTTCTTGTAGGACCCCGAGACACCCTGAGTGTGGGGGTGAATTAGGGTGTCAAATATTTCTCACAAAATGATAGATCGTGTACCCACATTCGTAGGAACTTGTTAAACCTTTATGATGGATATGTGCAGTAATTAAAAAATTCATGCATAGAAGATTAGGAATCACATTTACTTGGTTCACCACTAAGGGCTATGTCCAAGGTTCATACAACACCAGGTTTTCATTCATACCAAAGTACACTAATCTTCACTAGTTGTGTATTACAAAATTTCAGACACAACCACTCTATTTCAGGAACACTACCTTTACAAAAGTTTTGGGATAGTTCACTGCATCCCTTAGATCACGTCCATCGACTCCCCATAGTTTAATGCATTTGGAGAATTATTACTTAGTTTATTTACTTTATGGTCTCTTTAATATACTGAAATAGGGGTCTTTGTTTTTTTCATCATGAGACTTTGCCTGCACCATCGTCCTAAATTGATGCACTTGAAATCCCTGTCCTCTTAAACCTGATGTTCAATACTTCCTATAGCAAAGATCCTTCATGAAGTACAATGATTATTATTATTACTTTATATGTATGCATATCTGCATATATATATCCTCTTTTACTTTCAATCATTCTTCCCTCACAAGGGCACACACACACTTCCTTGGGATTCTTTGAACAATGGACTTGAGTGCATGTGTGTACTCCACTGTTTTCTTATCTCTCTCTCTTTGGTTGTACACACACTCGGTTTTCTCAAATCATATACATTAATGCATGTGCATCATGAATATGTTCTCCAATATCCCTTGTTCTATCTCAAATGGATGAAACATTCTTTTCACACACATTGCCTCTTCTTTTCTTCTCTATCTCTTCTTTGCTTTTCACTTGGTTCGAGTATCATTAAATCACTAACATCAGTGCATGTGTTTCATTCAGGTGAAAATGAGATCCTTCCTCCATAAAATATCCTTCTTCACTAAAACAAAACCCTCCTACAAACAGGGAATCTTCCTATCATTTAAACAGGATCATGTTAATTTTTTCTTTGTTTAAGTAAAGTGTTCACAGATCTTCTCCATGCAAGAGGGGCAGAGGTATTTTACGCACAGGGAGTGTGGTTCTTCGCGAACAACCTATGAGTACAAAGCTCAACCACTGGGTCTATAATATTTGAAGATCATTATGAACTAGAGAAGATTTTCAGATCTCAGATCATTGTGAAATAAATGGGGACATGTTGTGTTATACATTATTTTTTCAGAATGATGTTCTTTTCCAAGAACATTCCAGTGTGAGTTTCACTTGTTGAAGGACTTTAGTACTTCCTCTCTCTGCGTATACTTGAAGGATCGTAGATCCCTCCTTTCCTTTTTCAAAATAGGATCCCAGTGAGGATCTATTTTTCAAATGAGACCTCTCAGGTAGTTTCCAATAATAACCTCTAGACTTGGTGTGAATCTTCTTTTCTAGGTTTGGATCAAATCTATTTCTACGTTCAAATACCCACAAGATATAGAATTTAAATATTTCCTTGAATAACTATGATGCTTTGTTTTGAAATCATCAAACACGTGTGAAGATACAATAAGAATCATGGCATGTTTCCTTTTCAAAAAAGCTTATATATGGTGGACAAATCATGTTTATGTGATAATAATTATGTGGAACTCATTTTAAGTTCATGACCGAATCATCCACATTGCCTGAAAACTGTTTTTTGATTTGGACTTGAATTATTCTTTGAGTTACATGCATGCATGCATGACGTAGATTGCATTCTTGGTCTTAGTTCGATCCCGATACTCTCATTAGATGGCCATAGATTGGCTATGGTGATCGATTTTCTTCTCTAGTGAGAGATAGTGGCAGAGTTGTACGAAATTAGAAGGAATAGGATGACATGACTAATTGAGAAGCCACATGATCATCATATGACCTCAGTTCAATAGTGTGAGGCATAAGATTATATTAATGGAGGAGATTAAGTGATTGAGGCCTGGATTAGATAAGCGGGTGGGATTTTTCACGAGATCTGAAGGACATCTTAGATCAATCTATTAATTAAAAATTACATCCCAAATCGAAATGGAGACGCGACAGATCCATGATTTAAATATCAAAGCGCTCTGTCTGTATCTCAGATTACACCTTCCCCCTCCCCAATACCACCCCTTACTGGTTTCTACAGTCACGTTCTACAACCACTTCTTTGTGGGCTCTGGACCCAAGTTATACACAGAATCTACCATGTGTGCTCCTGTTGGATTACCCACGACCATACATGCAGCTATCAGGCTTTCCTAGCAGGCTTCCCTTGGATGCAGTCGACCTAGTGTCCCGCATGTGCCCTTGGTCGAGGCTAGCTAGGTGGCTTGGTTGGTCCCCCAATTTTTTAAGTAATCCATATAAAAAATAAACTCCAATATAAAATTCATGGCCACCTTAACACTTATACCTCCTATACTCTTCATATTTTCTCTTCAAACTTAAAACCAACCACCTCTTCAAAGTCTTTCATTATGCTCTTTCTTTATATTGATTACCATTTACAAACATTGAAAATAAATACAACTCATCCAAAAAAGTGGTTCTAACACTTTATTGGGACTGAGAAGGCCCAAAGGGTTCCTTTTTGACAGTCTGATCCTGAGCGGAATATGTGAGACGATTACTTAACCTAGGATCTGAAGTGCTTTTGATTAGGGTGTAATTTCAGCCCAGCTTGGACCGATTCATGTTCGGTCAGGCCTGCCCTCCAAAAAAATAGGCCATAAACTATTATTTGGGATAGGTTAGACCGGTCCAAACAACCCCATGAGTTGTATGGAGCCCGACCTTAGTTAAGACCAAACCGTAGAGCCGAACCTTGTTTTTCGGGCCAAGCCACGGTCAGGCCCTTACGAAATTTTATTATTTTTAAAATAAATTAAATAATGAGCTAAAGATGTTTTTAAATGTATTTTTAACATTTTAATGTATTTTAAAAATTCTTTAATTTTCTTTATCCCTTTATTTCAAAATTTATTTTAGACATTTTGAAAATGTTTTATTAAAAATTTATTTCAAAACAATTTTAAATTTTTTTTAAAACATTTTTGAACATTTATTTTAAACACTTTATTTTGAAACGTTTTGTAAAAATATTTGTCTTAAAAAATTGTTTTTAAAATGCATTTTAATAATTTTTTAAATAAAATTAAATTAGTTTATAATTTTTTTTCTTTATAGATTTTAAACACTTTCAGTAAAAAAAATTAACATTTATAAAAAAAATATTTTTTAAAACAAGTTTTTTTAAACATAAATTTTTAAATGGCTTTTTAATGTATTTTTTAAAAGGGTTAACATTTTTTAAAACATTTATTTTCATTTTTTATTAACATTTTATGATATAAACCTCTTTCATTTAATTCTCAATCATTTGATTTGTTTTAAATTTCCCACTTCATGTATTTCATAGGAACCCTCAACCACAACGCCAGATGGCTCTTATAATTATAATAATTTTTTTAACATAATAAAAATATAAAATATTAATTTTTTTTAAAAATAATTAAAGTTAAAACTATTTATTTCAAAATATTTGATGAAAAAACTAATATTTTGTGAAAACCTTGTCTAAATAAATATCAATCATCGTAATAAATAACATTCTTAATAATATATACATAGTATAAAATAAAAATTAATGAGGGGTTTGGGGTGCACATCCCTGGCTGGTTTTATTAAAAAAATTTCTCAAAATATTCATATATGTGAATATATATATATATATATTATGTGCATATTGTAAAAACATTTATGAGAGGTTGGGGGTGTGCACTAGTTGGTGGGTTATTTTTTTCTAAATAGATTTATATATTTATGTATAGTATATATATTATATATAATATATGCATGTTTCAACATACATAAAAAATTAAGGATGATTGGTGGTTGTGAACATCAGTGAGTGAGTGTGTTTGTTGTTTTTTATTAATATATAATGAGTTATTATATATGATTTTTTGAAAAGAAAATTAACAAGGTGGTGGGAGTTCCCATCAGTGGTTAGGTGTGTTATTTTTTTTAAATAGGTTTATATATGTATATATAGTATATAAAATTTATATAATATTTTAAATTTGAAATATACTTAAAAAAATTAATGAGGTTGGTTGGGAGTGTACGTCAGTTGTTGAGTGTTATTTTCTTTAATATATTATGAATTATTTACATATATATATATTGTCAAAGTGATTATATATAATTATGTATACATATTATTAATATATTTGTTTATACATATATATATTCTAGTAATTTTTAAACAGGAACATCCCTGGAAGATTATGGTAGGGGGTTTTAGTCTCCCTATAAGAAGATTCCTAATTTTTTAAGAAGACATACTTTTATGGGTAGAGCATCATATGGGCTAGTCTAGTCCGAACCGTGGGCCAGTTTGGATAGGCCCAATCTCGGACCAATGAACCATTGTCCTGAGCCTGGCCTAGCCTGGCTCGGGATTTTTCGGGCTGAGCCGCTCGGGCTTTGTCAGGTCGAGCCTCTTAGTTTTTAAAGCTGGGCCACTAAAGCATTCGGGTGGTCAGACCATAATTACACACTTAGATATGGATAGAAATGACAAGTGTTTCCATTCATCTAGCTTTTTTTAGTTTCCTTTTGGGATTCTCCCTATGGGAAGATGTGACATGGTTTGGTTTCCATGATTTGAGCTAGTGTACCAAGATTCAGTTTCCATGTTTTTGTAACTGTGGGGTTGTTGTCATGTTTGTACAGAGATGACTATGTTTTGATTTATGTCATAGGGTGTGTTATTACATGACCTTTTGAGTTAAGTTATTGTTATGAATTCTTATTATGTTGGTGCCTGAGGGCTCTGTTCTTGGTTTTAGACTACCTGAGCTCTTGATGAATGTAGGTGTACTACTTGATTAGTAAAGGAATGGAAAAATCTACCTGAGGGATATACATGAAAATAATGGATGCATGATGGATAGGTGCATATTTAATAGTGTCTGAGGGCTAGGTGAGCATGTAATTGATGCCTGGGGGTGGAGTCTATAAATATCTTTGATTCATCATGGCTATATATACAATCAATGTATGTTTGAGGGTAATAATTTGATTGCATGTGGGTGATACTTTAGATGCCTGAGTGTTAGATTCATATTTTCATGAGGGAAAGTACAATTGTTTATAATATGATTTGTGAGATTCATCCTTAGTAGGGGAATATACCACCGACTAAGTGATTCATCGTGATGTAGGAGGTTCCATACATTGATATAAATATCTATAAGGTTGATGAAGAAGGTATGGTCATTCAGGGTGGTGGACTAGAGGATCAACAATATTTTATTTATCTATAGATACCATTTATTTAAATTAATCTTTCAATAGAACATATCACTAAATATGTTGGTAATAATTAGATTGTGTTGTTGGTTACTTACTGAGTTATGTAATTGCACCATAGTTAGGCTCCTCCTGCACTTTGGCACTTGAGTAGACATTCACTTGGTTGCAGGAATAGGTTGGGAAGAGGTCCAAGATAGCTTAATCGAGTAAGATAGCTTGGATGGTATGAGGACACCTAATGTGGTTCGACTCAGAGATGCTTTAGAGCCTTTTTTTATTTTTTTATCCCTGTACATATATATATCTTGCCCAATGAGTGGTCTCTATATATATGACATGGTTTTTAGGGCTTTATTGCTTTTCATGTATTATTGATGGATGTTTATTTATTTTCCTGTATACTCTAATTATTAATTTATTTGGATGATATTTAATTATTTATTTCTTATTGAACACTATTTTATAGGGGTTTTAGTATCCCCACTATACCCTATTATACCCCCACTACTAGTCAGAAAGAATTTTTATATGGGGAGGTGCACCTGAGGTTTGGTGATGAACTAGTCTTTTCACATGTTATATAGTGTGTTGGGGGGGGATATTAAAAATTAGTATCATGGCCTTATTTTATTTTTTCTATCAATTTTGTGATCTAGTAAACTAAATATTTAGGAATGTTTTGGATTGTCGGATGGTGCATTGCAAACAACTATTTCGGTATGAAGTCCAGGTTACTAGGGAATGTGGATGCTATTATCATTTTCATTGTTATAGTTGTATCTGATTTTAACCATGAGTGACACACATGTGGTCTGGATGTTTGATTTATGATGCGTATGTGGCTGTTATCCCATTGAAAATAGGCCAAGGATTTGATTTTGACTCTTGGACTATATAGGAAAGAGACATCTCATGCATCATATAAAACTCATAGGATTCACATTACATATAGGAAAACTTGTGTGTGATCTTATTTGTATTTATTACTATGAAAGGTAGTGTGGATCAATGGTTAAGTGCTTGAAAATGTAAAAGACAACTCAATAATATTGAATATGAGTTGCAGTGAACCTGATGTGTTTATGTGACACTTTGTTCCGAACCTTTTATTCCATTATGAGTATCCCTTTTTCAAGTTCAGTTGAATGGCCTAGTTATAATGATCTCAACCACACCATATTAGAGTTGGTATCTTCTTCATTACATTGTAATAAAATAAAAGGAATAACATCCTATTGGAACAAATAGTTTACTATTCTTGGAAAACTAGATACATAATTTTTTCATTAATTACATTTGAATACAAAAAATTACAACATAATTTCTTTTTGAGAATACCATTATTCTCTCTATCGTATCCCTTCATATTGATCATAAAATACTTCCTGGTATCCTGTAGAAAATAAATCATATGAAAGGGGTGAGCTCAATGCTTAGTAAGGGTAAGAATACATTGAAAGATATGAATAAATAAAGAATAATCAATATGGGAAAGTAAATAACTAAAATACATTCCATTTAATATATAACATGAGTTTAATATGGTAGGAATAAATGATGATCAAGTAATAAAAAATAAATAATCACATGAGCTTGAAACATAAAAATGGATATTCTAACGAATCAAATAATCATGTGGAATATTAATAAGTTAATTCATAATGATGGAATGCATAATTTTTGACATCATAATCATAATGTGAAGAACTTTGAAATGATAGTCACTATCAATACTATTCACAAGAGAGTTTAAAACTGCTAGTTTCAAACACATTAGGTTTGGAAAATCATTTGTGTCAAGACCTTTCACAAGACACTGACTATCAAAACCTTTCCCGATAAATTTTAAAACTACTAGGTATAAACTCATTAGGTTTAGACAACTAATTTTGACTCATTAGACTTTTTGACACTTTGAGGGGATGTCTTTATTAGGCCCCACCCACCACTTACTAAGTCCAATGCATTCCTCATATAAAAGAGGAAAAACATAGTCAATATAAACATTTTTTTTAAAAACTAACATATGAAATGTTAATACTTACCCCAATTAAATAAACAAAATCAAAAACCATCCAGAGTAATATGGTGAATGATATAAAAATAACACATCCACAATTAAACTGATTATAAACCATACACAGAAAGAATAAAGATGATATCAATACTACATATCCTTAGTGGATCACAATTATATTAAAATTTTGATTTATTTTATGAATAGAAATACCATAACAATAACTTTATAATCATTATAGAGGAAAATATCCTATTCATTTTTAAAATCACAAAACATTTTGATAACAGTTTTCTTAAAAAACACTTTTAAAAACACTGAATTTTAAGAATATATGGAAAAAAATTCTTCACAAAAATGCTTTTAAAATTAAAGAATAAGAATCAAATAAATGATGTTCATTATGGATGGAAATTCATACATGATGTAATGGTTGAAAATACCATTCTTTTTTTTCACTGTAAAATGGTTAAGAAAGTTCCATTTTTGGATAATTATAAGAATATTCCACTCACATATTCGATAAAATCCAAAAAAAATTATTTTGAAAAAATATAAGATTTATTTGATTTCATTTTTATCAAAATTTAAAAAATGAGTAAAAATAACTTTAATAAATCATTTTGAAATAGTTAGAAACATTTTTTTTTCTGAAAACATGGTTTTGGAAGAAAATAGGTCTCTAACCAAAGAGATAAATGGAGTCGAATTTTATTAAAACATTTTATCAACTAATTTAAGTAAAAAATACTGAAAAATTATGCTATTATTAAATTATATCATGAATAACCAGATAATAATAAAATTAAATTAATTTATTACGAAATGGTTAAATAATTTCCTTAAACTGATATTCAAAAATTAATAATCGCGATTAAGAAGAGATTGTGAAATAAACACTTAAAATGATCATAATGTTGAAGTGACAATTAATCAGTGAATAATTTTTTTGTTTCAAAAGTAAATCCACATAAAAAATTAAAAATAAAACATATGGTAATCAAAATTAATTATAAACATAATCTTAGAAGTTTAACCTATTGAATGTTAATTGAGTTAATAACATCCCTACCTCATGCTTCCTTTTGATTTGAAATTATTTAAAATCATTTTTAGTGGTTCTAAAAATGTTATTAATTTACATCGGAACCATATTAATATTTATAATATCATATATAACCCTTTTATAACATATTATCACCCATTCATTAATAATATTTCATTATTTTCATTATTTTGAGTATTAATTTCCTCATTTTCTTATACATTTTTTGTCAAAAAAGATCTCATTATTGAGAATATTGTATAGTTTAATAATATACAAAATAGTTTTTGTAACTTAATAAATATATTTTTACATAAATTATACTCTTAAAACTAGTCATGTAATATGGTCTTGAAAAATAAAGTACACTTCGATCATAGAGATGATAGGTCGTACGTACTAATGAGTCACATTTCCATTTTTAAACGATCATTATGGAAAGATGGTAAGAAATATTTTATCTTTAAATAAAGACAGTATTATCATATATACCATATTATATACTAGTATATATCGTCCATGTGGTTTCAGGATGGAAGGAGAGTCACATCACTTTGTAATGGTTGTAGGTCACAGATACATAAGTAATGTTGTCATCTTTAAGTGAGTGAAAAGGTATGAAAGAAAATGATATATATTATAATTTAATAATGATGAATATTACATTAATATAATTATTTTTTCCTATATATCACATATATTTAGTAAATTTATCCTTATTATAATCCATGTGTAGCATTAGTGAAAGACAAATCACATCGCTTCGTGAGGTGGTAGTCTGTTATACACATGAGCAACATTATCGTGTCCCCTAAAGAATGGAATGTAATATATATATATATATGATATAATGACTCCATAAGTATAAATATTATATATATATAATATATACTTTATATCCATCATCATACTCAATCATTAAAGGCGGAAATGGAAGAAATATTGACATCAGTTTGTGAGGTTGTAGTTCTCCGTACACATGAACACGGATTTAGTAACCCATTTTATGTGAGTAGAGATTTATTTTGCTCAATAAATTATTATAAAAAAATCAATGAGGTTATTATATCATAATTTTTTTAATAATAATTTATGTTCGCGGAGAAATAAATAAAATAAAGACGATTGATGAAGAACATTACCTCTTATTTGGGTATCCTCATTAGGTTTGGACTAAATCCTTCCTAGGTTGGATTTATAAAACAAATAAGGCCTAGAGGATGATTGTAGGGATGTTTCTAAGTGATTTTACCGGGTCTTGGATTATCCAAATATGTGTGAATGTGTGTAGAAGATAGATAGTGGGTGACGTTTTATAAGTGAGGTGAGTGGTACACTTGTAATTTTTTGAAAGATTCAATAATACCCTTGATTTTATCATTCAGTAAGATTCCAAAATGTTCCATTGTATAAAATAAAAGATATAAGGACTAAATATTTCCATCCAATGTTTTTTTAAAAATTGGGTGGGTCATTTTTTCCTTTATCTTCATAGTTTAACACCCCGGTAAATTAGTTTTTACCTTAACAGTGATAATTAATTTTTAATGTTTTAACTATTTATTTTGGTAAAAAATTTAGTATACCATATTAGAAATTATAAATTATGATTAGAAGAAAATATTGAATAAAATTTTCTAAATTAAATTCATATAAGTGGAAAAATAAAATTTAAAATTAATCTCGTAGACAGAACGAGTAAACAAGTTTTTAAAGAGAAAATGTTCAAAAGGTTAAAAAGTTTATATATCAAAATTTAAAATGAAAATGATTTAAATGATGTAAATTGGATTTTTTGATATTAAGTTTAAATAATATTACTTTTAAACCAATTCAAAATTAAATATAACATTGTAAAATATTTTAAAAAAAAGGTAGTTTTCCAATTAAATTCAGTATTTTTTACTATTCATCAAAAAATGAAACTTTTCAAAAATATCCCCAAAATTAACCTTGAAATAATTTTTGTATATTTATTTAAAAAATAAAATATTTTTTATACTAAATTTTCTAAAATTGTTAAAAAATACTTCTAAATTATGTGGACAAATAATGACTAAACTATCCTTAAAAATAGATAGTTTTTTAGAAAAAAATTTCTTTTTATTTTAAATAATTATTATTTTAGTTTTAATGAATATATAACCATAATTTTTATATTTTAGTTAGTAATTTTAATGTATTCTAGTTTAATGGATAGGTTTTTAGTGTTATATTAAATAATAATATTTTAATAATATTTCTCATTTCATTTAAACTTTGTGTTGGATGAAATTAAAGATAAATTGAGTGTTACGTGTAATACAAGAAAAAATTAGTGTTATTTCATCATCATCATATAAATTTTTATTCAAAGGGGAAAGAAAAATTGGGCAAAAAAAATAGGGGTTACAGGGGTCTGAAGAAATAGAGGTCGATGGAATCCCCTCTGACAATGTTTACCCCTCCGGTTTCAAGCTATCCAAATTATGAAAAAGGATACCATTATGGACATATTGAATGACTGATGCCAAGTAGTCTGAAACATTGTTTCCCTCCCTCTAGTATGGGTACACTCGATGTCGTCGCCAAGGATGCCACGACAGCTTCTAATGACATAATCAACTAACCAAGGAATCATCCCAAGTCCCTGAAGTGCATTGTGAAGAGTCATTGAGTCTGTTTCTACCTTTGTGATGTGTAATCCCCTCTACCTACAAATGTAAAGGCCGGTTTTAATGGTGATAGATTCACCTTGGAAGGCTGTTCCTTGTCCCAAACGTGCGGAGAAATCCAATAGAACCAACCCACTACTATCACGAACAACCATACCCCCATTAATCACCCCAAAGATACAAGAACTGTCAGAGTTTAGTTTCAAGATTTGTGTTGCGTGTTGCATACATTATTGAATACAATGTTCTTATTTTAGAATTTCTAGGTGTTACACTAGTTCTATAGGGAGTACTGTGTTGTGTAGGTTCTTAGAGAGGAAAAGTGCACTATTTTTGGGAAAGAGGTTTTTCTTATTATTCCTTTTATTTGTGAGATCCATAGATGAATGTTCTGAAATGTTGATGCCATGTGACATTGGGACGGGTACATGTTTGATTCCCGTGAGTTATGACCTTTTGAGAGGTTAAAATATAGACAAGTTGGTCAGACCTAGTTTCTTTCATGATACTTGACTGATAGGAATACGTAGGAGACCTAGAGGCCCTTAAACATAGTTTTGACTGGGACCACAGTAAGACAATGATCAGTTTTATTAGGTTTTACAACCGATGCATGTGAGTGCTTGGGGTTTGGGTGATGGTCACCTTGTCTGATGGTTCCATGAGGATCAAAGTGTGTCCTTGAGGAAAGTACAAGGGTAAAATTTATTGATTTTTGTTGAGAAAACTTTATTAGTGTAGTTAGAGTGTGGGTGGACACTTGTGACAAGAGTTGTTCTAGGTGAAAACCATGTCTGTGGATGTGATTGACACGACGTTGACAAAGGATAAGCGCCGACTATTCTAGAGCGATGAAATGAGTTAGATGGTCATGTGATTAGTGTTGGCATGGGTACTATTCTTGTTTTTGGAAGATGTGTTCTAAGGAAAATTATGGAGTGTTGATAATAACAGGATAGAAGGTTGGTTCAGCTGTTGGAATGGGTGTGTGATCCTAGTTTTGATGATGAATGATTGATGGGGTTTTGAGTTGGGTTCAGTGAATGGTTATATAAAAGTGTGCACTTGTGGGGTTCTTGGTGAGATAACATGGTAGGAACATGATGGAGATATGTGATACCATTTAGTATATTGTTGGGTTAATGAAGAGTCAGAACCCATTACTTTATATGGAATTGATGTAATGTACATAAATTTTATAGGTCTATTTGACTTTGGATCAGTGTGATAGATCAGTTGTGCATCCATTGAATATTTTTCAGGATATGGTAGAGGAAACTGTGAAATTAAGGGGAATTATTTCTAGATTTTTCTATCATTAAAGGCTCCTTGGTTGAGGGTCATGAAGTTTGGTTGAGTTTTTTTAGAGAGTCCCTCTTGAATAAAGATACCTAGATTTTAATAAGGCAGTTGAAATAATGGAGGAACAAGATGCTTGAATGAGTTGGTATGTCCCTGTAGTAATAGGTGACATTAAAAATGGATGGGTTGTGATGGTAATCGTCGATGAAATCATAGTGTTATCCTAGTTTAGAGATGATAATGACCAATATCTTGACATCATTATAAGTCCTCTAAAAGGGATTCATCTATACATAGAGCTACCTAAATGTATTTCTTGTTGGATGAATTTCCTCCTTGATTTTTCACTCATGGAACAGTATAAGGAAAGAAGTATGGTGGGGAAACCACCATAGGCTATTGAAAAATGGTCCTTCTATGAGAAGGGTCCTTTTCATTTTTGAATCAGTCCTTGGATGGTCATGGTGTTGTTTGACCACCGGTAAGTTGTAAAGATTATTCTATCTGGTCTAGTGGAAACAAAAAATTGAAATTAATATTAGATACTAGATGGATTAATTGTATTGGTATTGAGATCAAGATGATATGTTGTGATTATAATGATATTCATATGTTAAACCTATTTTAGGAAATTTTTCATGGGTCATTCCATGATTTGGGGCATGGATTAGTTGGAGAACCAATTTCTTCACTTACTTCATGGGGTGAATCCCTACTTCATGCCATGTTTTTTGGGGGTGAAACATGTGGTAAAATATTTAATTTTATATTTTAGAAGGTGAAACATGTGAAAAAATATTTTGTGACATGTTTTAAACGGTGGAACATGTGATGAAAGTGATGGAAGGAGATGTTTGGGACTAAATTCCAAGGAAAGCTCAAGAAGTTGGATCCATGGCTTGGGAACACTTTTTTGAGTATGAAAATAGTATTTAGAGTTTTAAAAGGGACATTATAAGGAGAGTTTGGGCAATTAATACTCATATGTTTGGAACCAAATTAAATGTAGGAGGTTGTAAAAACTGTGGAAGTGTTTTTATCCATGTTTGTGTATGGTTGGATTAAAATGATATAAAAAGGTTAATTGAATGTATAAGGTTGTGTTTTGATATGAAACCTCAATGGTGGGGTATTTTATTGGATTAAAGTTGCATGATAAGTTGGTTTCTATGGTGTGGAGCACCATGAGCCTGATGATGATATTTTTATTGAGACAATGGTGTTTTAGAATTAGAGGGTTTCCCGAAGTGTCTATAGTGGAATCATAATGATTATGGGAAGTGGATTGGTGTTTGGTTAATAAATAACCTCATGTTTATGTTAGACAATATAATCTCTTTCAATGATCTATATTTGAACACAATGATTTGAGTTTGGTTGAATAATAAATATAATTCTGATTCATCTCGTAAATTTATGTTGATTCTTCCAATGGATGATAAGTTTTATGGTGGCGAGATTGTAAGAAATCATGTTTTTATGAGTTGAGATTCCCTAGGGGAATTTGAATTTCCCCCTTAATGTATGGGTGATTTAGAAATCCTATAATCAGAGTGATGTTTTAGGGGTTTGAAAGTCATAAAATGATGTTTTAGTGTAGGTTCATATTTCAGTGGTGTTCTTGAGGGGTTGGGTGAACACCCAGGGAAGAATGGGCCTGCTGGGGTTTTAAAAATGGTGGTAGAAATCCATTCACATCATGAATCACAATCATGATGTGAATGGGTTTCATGGTACGTCACCTAGGGAAATTCATGATGTGATGTGGTAGATGGAGATCCCTAAGAATTCATTTTATAAAATTGGTTCACATCATGCATCATGTGGGTATATCTTTTTAAAATTCTAAAAGGGTATTTTCCCCATTTTTTCTTTGTGAAAATAGGAGGGAATATGTGGGATCTCTACTGAAACCCATATCCCTCTATTATTCACTAATCAAGGAGATATCTAGGGTTATTTGATGGTGTTTTTAGTTAACGTCTTCTTATTCCCTCATTCAGTGTTGTTCTATCCCTGCCATTCCTATTTTCAGAAGTTTCTATTTTATGTCAAAATGATAATTTCACTATAGGATGGTGAAATTACTAGTTTTGGTTAGATATTCCTTACAGTATAGATATAATGGATCCTAATAACATATATATATATATATATATATATATATTCACACATTGATCTTATTAGTTATGAATATGTTTTTACTTTTTAAATGGGGGTTTCTATAAATTGATTTTCTCTTCCTATTGAATCACCTTTTTTAATTAGGGATTTTGGGAAGACAAAATCCGGTAGTTCACTTGGAGAAGAACGCACCGTCTTTATAATGATTTTTGAGTAGCAGATTATCCTATTAATTAAATGATTAAGATGTGTATGGATGATAAAAGGTGAGGCAAGACAATATTGTTTAGCCATGGGAGATGTTGTCGCCCCTTAACATCAAATTGAAAAAACATCCTTAGAGGTTGGTGGTCTTGCATACATGACATGTGGAAATTTATTTTGTTTTATAATTCATGTGGATTGTTGGTAATACAATTGATGATGTTTTTGAAATTTAATTTAATTTAATACGACTTTTTATTTAATTCTAATTCCTGATGGAATTGTAACTACCATGTGTAATGAACAACCCTTGTGTGATAACATGTAGCCTCGACCACCAATGGACAAGGAAGGGACTGAGAAAAATTAGTAGGCCGCCAAAACACTAGTGAGGTGAAGAGAGACCACTATATCCTTAGACCATGAGATGGGTCTTGAGACCTTAGAAGACTCTCTCGTGGACTTTGGGCTATTTGGGCTAGTCAAGATGAGGACGAGAAATCGATACATGCTAAAAAATTATGTATGATGTGACTAGTCCAAGGTGAATAGGTCATAGTCTAACCAGAACTAGGTTTGGGTGAGATAATCAACCCAAAGAGATTTAGCTAACTGAGATAAGATATGGAACGTCTCTTAATTTCCTTCTATATGGAAGGACCTATGTACTGGTGAGGTTGTGTACCCCTGTTAATGATGCTTTGGGGAGTGTTTTCCAATTATGTTCAGTGTTTACCTAAGACTATAACTAAATCCATGGAATAGGTGAGAGGTCCTCAACTATGTTGGGACTGAGGGGACCTAGTGGGGGCCTTGTTGATAGATTGACCCTGAGTGGGTGATTTGATGTGATAGTAAGTGTCATCATAGAACCAGTAATTAACCTGAGAGCCAATGTGATGTGGATATAAATGATGAGAATTGATTTTTGTCTATATTTTTTTGTTTTTCATTTTGGTATGAACTCTAGGGTAGGATGTAAAATGTTTTGTCTACCAATATTGGAGTCGGGTTATAGGGATATTATTTCCATGTTTCGGTAACTGGGGGTTGTTAGCATGTTTATCCAGAGATGACTCTATTCTGATTAATGTTTGAGAGAGTTATATTACATGAACTTTCTGAGTTCATTTATTTTTATGAATTATTGTTTTTTCGGTGCTTTAGGGTCATATGCATGGGTGTAGACTGCCTAAGGGATAGATACACGGTGATGTACCGCATGAGTTCTTAAGGCATGGTATGAACCACGTAAGGGATAGAAGTGTGGCTACATGATGCTTGAGGGATAGGTATATGTTTTTTTATTTCTAAAGGTCTGGGTACACTAGTACTTGATTCTATATGGTGGAATTTATGATTAGTTTTGATACCTGAGGGCGAGATTAACAGTCACTGGATGCTTGAGGGTGAGACTTTAGACACCTGAGGGTGAGACTCTGGATGCCTGAGGGAGAGATTACAATTGGCCTAAGGTAAAGGATGATGGTTCATATTTTTTTGGATGATTCACCCTAAAAATTAGATTATTCCACCAATTGATTGATTCATCCTGATTCAGGTGGATCCATCCTTTAACAGAGAAATCTAGAAAGGCACTGAAGAAGGTATGGTCGATTGGGGTGGCAGGACTGAGGATCGATAATATTTTATTTATTTAGAGATGACCTTTATTTTATTTTATCATTCCACATGAACATATCAATGTATATACTAGATAGTATAGGACTTTTTTGGTGGTTCCCTATTGAGTAATGTACTCACACACTACTCGAGCCCCCACTACACTTGGGTACCTGAGCATAAATTCACTTGGTTTCAGGCACAGGTTGGGTTGAGGGCCAAGATATATTGATCAATTATGATAGCTTTAATGGTATTAAAATACTAGATTTGTTTTAATTAATGATGTTTTAAGTCCCTTTTTTATTTATTTATTACAGTTTCTAACTGTAACCATCCCAGTGGGAGGTCTTTGTATGTACAACATAGTTGTTTGGTCCTTTACTGCTTTTCATGTATTATTTTTTTATGCTTATTTATTTTTACACATACTATGATTATTCATTAACTTTAATAATATTTGTATATTTATTTTTTACGTCAATATTTGTTATAGGGTGTATATTCTCCCAAATATACCATCTTACACCCCCACCACTTGTTGGAAACCTCTGGTATATGGGGAGACACACCTAAGGTCATGTTGTGAATCATTCTAGCCACTAGTTATATAGTGATCTGGGGTGGGATATTATAGTTAACCAACTCTAGCTAGTTCTTGGGTATTACAAAAACCTTGAAAAGGCATGGCTCCCCCACTAAAACTAATGAAATGATGTGGGTATCGATTTATTGTATTGTTTTATAAATTAGGATTCAATAATCTTGTGATAAATGACTAATCATATAATTTTTGAGGTTGAAATTTTTTTTTATGGATTAGTGATGTAGTAGATATGGACATCAGGGTGTGGAACTTCCTCACATAGAAATCATACCTTAATGAGGAGCGGGTTATTCTCACTAGGGTTTAGGGTGGTAAAGTAGATAGGCTGAGTATTTAAAATACTTCGATCCTTATGATATCTCACGCACTCCATTATTGCCTATGATTTATAACATACTTATGGTTTGTAGATATCTAACTTGATGAGTTTTCCAACACTCCAAATGATCCACATATACTTGTTAGATATCATTCTTCAAGGAATAGAGCTAAGATTTATTGGGCTCCTTTATGTCCTTAAGACGTCTAGTTATAGGTCATATCTATGTTCTTTGACTTCTTATCGATCACTATCTTAATTAAGAGTTTGATATTTATTTTTTCTTCACCATTCCTCTATGGTTTAGGGAATCCTAATGAGTATGTTTATTCTCACCCATATATAGGCTTCATGAACACATGTGTTGTGTCTATGAAAATGACTCATAGTTTAGAGATATTCCGAGTGGGTGTATAAATGTTTTAGCTTATTTGGAGTTGATAATTGGTGGATTCTGGTGATTCATGATAATAGTGGGGATTTATTTGTTTAGATATTAATCAAAGAGTAATTGAGGTGCAGTGGATAGTTTCAATATCTCAGGCTTTCCAATTTCAAATAACTTTCCAATTTTATAGTTACTTTAGTTTTTTATTATGTGGTGATGTACTTTTCATTTTATGTATCAAGAAAAATTTGTATGTAGTTCAGTTGTTTACATATATTTTATAATTAGGGTGTTACTGGTTATTTTCATGAATTATTGATATTTTGTTATTATAGGTTACTATAGGATAAGGTATATCATATGATGTGATATTCCTACTTGGTGTTAGTTACCACCCCTTATCCCCACTATTTGAATTCTCATATATACCAATGGAACTATAAAATGGGTTTCTAAAACCTCTTGAATTGGTGCCATCTTTCAATTATTAAAAAAATGTTGGTATATTTTTATCCTCTACCAATGGTATATGAAAACAGTTGGTAAAGTTACAC
The DNA here is from genome assembly GCA_963277665.1 of Viscum album. NCBI lineage: Eukaryota > Viridiplantae > Streptophyta > Magnoliopsida > Santalales > Viscaceae > Viscum > Viscum album. Next base: position 1,445,448,996 of record OY728161.1, read on the forward strand.
TATAAAAAAAATTTAAACAAATAATTAGTATATTCTACCATGAATAACCAGTGTAACCCACATCCCAAACTGGATTCTCACTTCCTTACAACATGACTATCCTTCCCCATTGATTCCCCTTATTATTCTTCTATTTTTAATAATTTTCAATTATTTTTTAGTGAAATTGGTAAGATATGTTTTCCCCATCACCATTTATTTTATTTTATTCTCTTCCGTTTTTATTTTCAATCCCCAGATTGCAATGGTGGGATTGGGTTTTATGATTCATAGATTTCATTATTTTTTACATTTCATTTTTAGGGTTTATAAACATCATTTAAGAAATCTTCTTCATTCTATTCATGGTTAGGCACTGGCCATCGTTCAATTCACCATTTTTAGTAGGTGGTTCAATATACATTTATTGGATTATATAATCATGAATTCTTTTATTAATTTAATTAATTTTTATTATAGATTAAATTGTTTTTACTATTTATGATGAAATAATGATCAGGATATCTTGAGTTTACTTTGGGTTTAATGTGGAAAATTATGTTTTCTCCTTAAAATTCACTAATACAATACTTAAAATAATAGTGAATACAAGGTACTTGATTAAGTGTAATTTTCTAATGAAATAATTTATTTTATTTCTATAAATGATTCCTAGGGTGTTATAAATATTTAATTTTATGATTTTTATAGTTTTCCCCCAAATAAAAATAATTTTTTTGATTAATATCAATTTTGTAGGTGTTTATCAATATTAAAAATCATTGTGGGTATTTTATTAATATCATTTTTAGGGGGTATTATCGAGAATTTATTCTATTAAAATAAAAGTTCTCAGGTGTTTTTTTAAACATTGATAATTATTTATGGGGCGTTCTAAAATAGTTTTTTATTAGTATCATGAATTATTTTATATGGATTTTATTAATTTTATAAAAATAGTGTATGATTTTTTTTGAAATTTTATATTGGGGACCTATATTTATGATTTTGAATGGAATTTCAATGTTAACACTTTTCCTGTTGTGTGTAAACACTGTCCATTAATAAATGTTCTCCATGATAATAATACAATTGAGGAAGATCCAATTAATGATATGTCATAGTGGGTGGCCTCAAACTTCAATGATATATTTTATTCTTTTCAATGCTTATCAACACACATCCATTCACTATAATCAAATTAGAACCTATATATCCACATTCTATTTGGTCTATCACTCTCATCACTTGTGGGTGTGTCCAATGCCTAAAATTAACTAAAATTTGTAAAAATTGTTAGAACCCATATATATATATGTATTTATCTATATAATAATTTTTTAATACTAATATGTATTTAAAAGTTACATTATTTTCAAAAAATTTAAAATTATTTTATACTATTTTTATTTTAATAACAAAATTATTTTTTTATCAGAATAGAAAGAAGTTTTATGTATGATAATGGTAAAATATCAAATGAGTTTAGAAATAAGTTTATTTTTAAGATTTTTCATTTAATAATATATAATATAGTTGATTTTTTATTTTACTTATTATAATCATGTTGTAATTCCTTGGTTAAGTACAAAAACGAGTTACCATATAACCCAATTAGTTTTTCAAAATAACTATTACATCATGTATCATAATAGATAAAAAATGTAAGATTAGTTTGTTCAGTGTCTAAATGTAAGGAGTGGAATGAATAATTTTATATTAGATTGGTTTCCCTTTATTCATGATCCCTATAATTAAATTATTCCAATGAAATATTACAATGTTACGATTATACATGTTACAATAAAAGAAAAAAAATGATTTTTTGATTAAAAAATTTGATTCATGGTTCAAGCAATCCAGTATAGTAGGCATGTGGTAAAATGATAGTGATGTAATTTTTTAATATTATTTTATCATGGGAAAACCATGTATATAGTTTCTAATACCACAATTTATTATATTGTAACCTTTTTTGTAGAAATTATTACCTAATGATATAGATATTCCCGCAAATCATTATTTGATATGGAAGTCAATTAATAATATTGGATTTTTAAGAAATAAAATTAATTATTTCTTAAAATATTATAGCTTATTTTAGGAATAAATAACTTTCCTAAATGAATATTAGTAATGTGGTATATCTTAATGGAATCCCAGAAAAGGGAATAAATGTAAGAATAAAGAATATCATATGGGTTAGTATGCATAATAAGATGACATAAAAGGAATGGATATACATAAGGAATAATAAAAGATGTAATCATATTATCATAGGAGATGTGGAAACAATATACAACATGACATAAGAATGATTCAAGGCTCATATCACATGAGGAGAATGAGTTAAGGTTAAACCCCAAGACCATTTCACATATAGCATGACTCAAGGCTAACCACCAAGATTGTTGCTCATAAAGTCTCATGAGACTAAACATCACCCAATTCATTGGAGAACTTTATGGTTTCACATATTATAAATTTTTCATGAATATTTCTTCCACATTAAGAATCATACACAAGGAATCAAACCTAATCATAAGGGTTACCCATGGTATGAATTGTGTATCATAATATTGAAAAAAAGGCATAACATAAAAGGATTATCACTATGGTGTCCATAAATAAAAGGATTCAAACCATACATGGACATTAATATGAGAAAATATGCATATATAATAATAAGTGATTTCAAAATGAAGTGATATCATGTAAAAATAGTATTTAACAAACTTTATAATTGAAAAATTTTAGCGCGTTTAAGGTAAATATTAAAGTGCATTTAAAGCAGAAAATTGAATGATCTTTTATATAAAAATAGAAGTGAACCAAAAAATTTCTCATAATTAAATAAGGGATTTTATAAAAACAATTTTGGTTCATAATATATTATGGAGTTAATTTAAAAATGGGTAAGAATTTGGGAAGTTCTCTTAAACCGGGCTTACTTATCAAGATGAATCGAGTAGAGAACCTTTTAAAAACATGTATATCCCTAAAAAAGAAGAATGAAAAGATCTTGATACAAGAATTTGGAATATATACATAAAATTTATAATATTTACAAAAAAAAATTAATTTCATTTGGGAAAAAAGAGAGAAAGAATAACCAAAAGGAATAATGGAGGTTTGGGTAGAATCCCTTACCTTAAGTCCAAAGGTATTCTTCACTTGATCATAATGTATTGTATAATGAAATCATATTCATTAATTAATAAGTCTAGAACAATTTATACAAACATTTTATTTATTATAACTTTATTAATTTCATTTTTGACCCTTTTTATGGGTTAAGAGATTCAATTTCATCATTTGGGAGCATTGGTTTCCTTGGGTTTCATGATCAGTTTACCTGTATACATGTACGAATGGTCATGTAAAGTAGTGGTAATTATTCAGAATTACAATTATATGTGATTAATGATAACAAATAGGTAAAATTGTTATTATAAATCTTTTGGTTTTATGGAATGAGGATGAATCGTTAGATAAATAGTTAATGATAATCATTTGAGTTTGTTTTTTGTAGCTGTCGTTTACAACGAACTCATTTTGTTTTATAAGTCAATAAAATTTATAAAAAAATGATTCCAAAACATTAAATAAGATATAATGCATATATTATAATCTGTTTTAACCATAAAAATTGTTTCCTAACCATTCTTGAAGATTGTAATGGAAATTGAAAACTTTATCGTCCTTGAATGTGATAAATTAACACATCATAGATGACGTTTTCATTTTCAGTATAAATGGAGGGGGAAAGAGAGATGATGATGAATGATTCAATTAGAATAAAAAATTCCATTATATATATTTTACTATAGTTATAATACCATTTTTAGGTGGGAATATTATGAGATAAAAATAGAAGAAAACAACTTGAAAAGAAATTAAAAGAAAATGAAGAGGGTTTTACCTCTTGATTCCTTCTTCTAGAGAACTTACTTAGGGGGTATGTTTTGGTACTTTATTAAGACCAAAATCTCCTTGACATGAGAAAGGGTATTTTGAGGGTATTTTTTCATAATTTGTAAAAGGCCTATGTCTTGATAGGTGTGAGGAGAAGAGGGGGTAAGGGGGTATTTATAGTCGAGGAGAGTGGAGTTTTCTCATTATTTTAATCATTAGTTTATTTTTTGGCTCAAGAAAATGAATAATTTGATAATTATCATAAAAAAATATTATGTTTATGAGGTTTTGTTTTATATTATGGTTCTTACATCAGAAATGAATCAAGGAATAGTGTATTTAACTTATAATGTATAAATATCGTAAATTATCGTATTTCACTATTCACCATAAATTCAAGTATTTTAGAAAAATCCAAAAAAATCACCCTAACCATTTTTGAATGTGAAGAATTAAAAAATGAATTCCATTTTATGAAAATAATTTTCTAAATTTTAGAAATTAATTTTTTTATTAAAATCACAATTCACAAAAAAATACAAATTTTAAAATTTTTACTAATTTTATATCACAATGATAAAGTAACTAAGGTATCATGAAATTATCTTATAATCATAAGAAATAAAAAAAATAATTTATGAATAAATTTTATTAAAATAATTTTTCTTTTCAATTATTAAATTATTTATAATAGTTTAATTTAATATTTATGACTTACTAAAATACCAACACTTAATTAATAATTTTTAAAATATTTATTTACTTATACTATGATATAATTATATCATATTTTTACATATAATATGGATAAATTTTATTTATACATTCATTGGGGAGGTTACTATTTAATTATCTGGTTTACAATTCATAAAGATCATGTTAAAATTTCAATGGTCATGATACTATTATGTTGGTATATGATCTTTACTTATAGAAATGCCTTTTATTTCATTAATTCTTCATTTATAAAGTTTTTTGTGTTATTCGTGTGATTTTATGTAGTTATACTATATGACATAATTACAATAAGGGGATTTCCATCAATAAGATTCAGTTTTTTTACATTTTCATTCGATGACCTACATTTGAATAACTCCTGTGGGTTTCAATACCCATGAATTTCTATTGGAATCAAGTGGGATTCAACCTTCACTTCCAGAGTTTGTGTATGAATTACCAAAAAAATGACCATATATCATTTGATGATAGGCCTACATAGGATTAATTCTGCGCATATCCTACATATTCTATCATAATTCCATGATACCCACTTAAACATTTCAATTAATTGTATTCTATATTATTCATTGATATCACCTTGATGATTTAAGGCTCTATTTTAGAGAACACATATCCCTGCTAAAATTTAGTGTGACTTTGTATATCATTCACTCTAATATAATAAATGACAGATGTTTTAAATGAATCCATAGCGGTGATATCCCATATCGAATAAGGGAATCGAATCACATCCTAAAATATTATATATCATATGATAGGCCAAAAAATCATAATCATTTTTGAGAAAAAAATATACAATATCAAAATGATATGAGTTAGTATTCATTTTAGACATGATTTCATGAGTCTGATAACATGGAATGGATCTAATACCACAATTGAGTTTCTAAAGACCAAATAATTTTTTTAATAATAAAAAATAAGTAAAACCCTAAATCAAGATCAAAACTGGTAGAAAATTAATATATATATATATATATATAAATTAAAGCGCTCATTTTTTTATCATAAACCATTGATCACTACTGCATCTATCTTTACCCATTCTTTATAAAGATCACACAAGAGTATCCATCAGACTCCCCTCTTTATGGTGTATCTATAGGCTAGCTGAATAAACCATTTAATGGGAAGGATTATCCTCTATTATCATTTCATGATAGTTCCTCTCAATGTAAATAGATAATGATGAATAGAGAATATGGGAGAGTAAAAATAATGTAACAATCAAACTCAATTACTTTTTTCAAATTTTTAAAGGCTTTGAGGACACTCCTTGATAACTAGGAATTTTCTCATGCATTTAAAAACAAATTTTTAAATAACATATAGTTTCAAAAGATTGTAATGCATCAACTTAATATATACATTAATTTATCATATAAACTCAATGTTGAATATATCTTTATTTCATATTTTAATGGTAGATTACATGAAAATATTAACTTATAATCCTAAACATGGTTTATAACACACCCTAAATAAGGTATATGATAGGCCTTGATATCTTACCATATGATAAAACCATGCATGCATCACAAGTGTACATATTTGGGGAATATCTACATTACTATAATGTAATGATTTTAATCAATTTGATCATATACTTACATCACACAACATGTTTCTAGTTTTAACTCGCATTTATAACCATTCACCATGGATATATAAAAAAAATAAATTTACTTTGATGAGTAAACTCATATATGGACCTTCTAAACCATGTAATGATATTGATGTGTACTTACAACCTTTAATAAATTATTTAAGGCGGATTTGGAATGTGGGTGTGTTAACATATTCTTCTTCTTCAAAAGATAAATTTCACATTCTTGTTGCACTTAAGTGGATGATAAATGATTTTTCTACTTATAAAACCATGTTTAGTTTTATCATGAAGGGTGAAATATCCTATAATATTTTCATAAATAATACATAGTCCAAAAGGATAAAATATCCTCATAATTTTAGTTTCTTTTTACATCATTAATTCTTTTCAATGAATCATCTATATAGAAAAAATCATCAATGTTTGATAATACTATTGATATCAAGAATCCAAATTAATGAATGTTTGAAACTAATGTCCTTAATGAATTAAAATATGAAAATTTTTTATTCAATAAATTTCTTATAAAATCTAGAAATAGAGAATCCATTTCCACTAAATCCAATTATAATTGGAAGAAGAAATATATCTTATTTTATTTTCCTTATTATTCAAAAATTTTACTATACAATTATTTAAACATAATTCACATTGATAAAAATATATGACAAATATATATTTATTTCCTTTTAAATTTACATGGCAATACCAAAGATGATTTTCAATCTCAGCGTGCTCAATGGATTGGGTAATTATTCCATAATTGTATCATGATTATATTAGTCATAATAATTGTAAAGTTTAATATTTTTCTTATGTGATGAAAACATGGGAGACACAATATTATTTAAAAGTACTAGAGAATATAAATTTTATATATGGTTTTTCAAGTATCATATAAAAATGTTTAAATGGAAAATAAGTGAAGATGAATTCTAAAAAAACTAATGTTTACCACATTCTTATTCAGGAATTTATACAATGAACAGTATGTAATTTAATATCCAATAATTTGTGGGTGAAAATGATTCCATCATGAAACATTTATATTGATATTTATACTAAAATTAGCTATAAATTTTTCTTGAAAATAATCCAAGAATAATAATAATTAATTATGTGTGAGTTAGATAAAAGTTTCCCACCCTATTCTTTCACCTACATGTTGCATCAAACAATCCACTTTCTTAATTAAATAATTCTTGCTGGACGATTTTATTTTCTTTGAATATGTCCAACCAAAATAATATATAAATAATTAAGTCTTATTTCAAGAACATGAATCACTCTAAAGGTTCCATTATTATTGGTTATTTAGCTCAAGAATATACGGATTTCTATTCAATGTATTCTATTAATTTGACCATGAGATTTAAATGGACAATAATAAATGAAGATAAGAAATTTGAGAAATTTGAGTCAAATTTTCCATCATTCCCTAAATACGGGAGATTATTGGATCATATATGTTGTGTATGTTGATCCTTTAAGATTTGGAGATGGCACATCACATGATCTAATCTAACCTTGATTTGTTTGATAACTATATCAAGAATGTAAATTTCATATGTATTTTTATCTCATTAAATTTAATAATATAATGATATTAATTTTATATTATCTTATTATATAGGAAATATATAAAATTATTAGTATAATTCATCATTTTCACCTTTGAGAAGGATAGTGACATTAGATAGTAAAGGGTTTCATGTTCGGTTGAAATTTATGGTATGACCAAAAAATTAGTAATGTAAATGATAAATATTAATTATTAATATTAAAATTTATATATATTTCAAGTATTGATTATACTTATTTATTATCTATATATATAAATAATAGCATTGTCTTTTGGTACCAATAATATGGACCGGTAATGAAAATCACTGGTGATCGATGGCTATAAAGTTTCCATAACTATTCAAGCAGTGAACACGATAACACAACATTGTTGTGATATATGAAGTATAATGGAAAAAATTTATTCTATTTAATTAGATATACATCATCAACATGAAAATGTGTCTTTGGATTGATTTGTTAAGAAAATTCTAATATAGGATCACTAATCTCTTAGTCAGGTCATAATGAAGAAATATTACTGTATCATTAAATGGCTTGATAAGGAAAAATTAATGATGGATGTGGATTTAGAGTTATTAATATTATTTGATTATAAACTACTGATGATTCATATATTTTGGAATCAATGGAGAAATAAGTATTTTATATGAAAGGTCCTATAAAATTTAAATTTGATGTCATTACTGAAGTAATCCCATGAAATACTTTCAAATATAGTGGTGATGAAATTAACACCATCACCAACCCTATTAGTTTTGAGTAAAATGTAAAATATGAAGAATTAAATACTTTAATTAATATATTTTCTTATAAACCAAAATTAGTGGTGGGATATTTATAGAAGAAATTATATGTGGTCTCATTCATCCATATTCTTTATACTCCTTTTCTTCAATGGATTTAGGTAAAATTATTAATATTTTATTGATAAAAATAGGTTTGGGTGTATTTTAATGATATATATATATATATTTATAATGTGACAAAACTCACTTTATTCCTAAAAATTTTATAAAAAATTTTATAAAAAACTCAAGTAAATTAATCTTCAAAACAATAGTTTTCACCAAAGTGTTACAACGATTTTAGGTCAAAATTTAAGTATTTAAAAAATTAAACAAGTTTTGGGTGATATTTAATGATTTATATATACATAATTTTAAACTTCTAATGCAATAATTATCACTAAATCATGATAGGTGTGGCTATGTATATCATCAATAACTCAAAGAAAACTAATATTGAAAAATATAATTTTGACCCAAGAGTTTTTAAGAATTCGAGTCAGATTTTTAATAGCTCAATTTTTAAAAACATTATTGGTTGTATTTTATTATTTTTAGATATTTTAATTATATTTCCCACATGATAAGAATTATTCAATTTTTACAGCTTCAACTATAGATATCATCAATAACCTAAATTAAACGAATCTTAAAAACTATAATTTTTACCTAAGATTTGTTGTGAGTTGAGATCAAAATTTTAATATATAAATGGAAAAAAAGATTTGGGTGTTGTTTAATTATTTTTTATATATTTTCATTAATTTTACTACATGATAATAAAAACCCAGTTCTTACATATTTAACTATAAATATCATCAAATACTTGACATAAACCAATCTAAAAAAACTATAGTTTTGACCTAAGAGTTATAGTTATTTTGGGTCAAATTTTAATATTTAAGAAGTAAAAACAAATTTGGGTGTAGCTAAATGTTTTATATATTTTTTATATATAAAATTAGATAATAATAACTCAATTTTAAAATATTTAACTACAAATTTTATAAAAAACATGAAGTAAACCAATCTAGAAAACTTTAGTTTTTGATCCAAAAGTTACTGTGAGTTTGAGTTAAAAGTTTAATATTTAAATAGTAAAACTAGGTTTGGGTATAGTTAAATATTTGTTATATATTTTCATTAGATTTAAAATGTAAAAATATAATTAAATTTGATAGTTATAACTCTAGATTTAGTTAACAATAAAAGGTAACACAATCTCAAGACTAAATAAGATAATACAATAGCTTAAAACCTTATTGGTATTTAACATTTTATGTTGATAAAATAAAAAATCCAACATCATTAAATGATATTTAACTGATATAACATTTAAAATGAAATATAAGATTATAATTTTATATGTTATCATAGTTATAAAAAATTAAAATTAAATAATAATTTTTATTTTCGAAATACTTTATATCTATGTTTTGATATACTATTTGATATGAGCATGGTATTAAAAATAGATAAAATTTTGAAAATACTAATTATAAAATTTTATTTATTTATTATATCAAGATACATCATTTTATTTTTTTAACATGCTAATTATTATTTATTAATTATGTTATTCTATATTTTATCACTTATTTTCCTTTCCAATTAGTATGTATGGGGTTCATTTTGATACCACTTATTCGTTGTTTGGATTTCCAAATTTTATATCCTAATTATTTTATTCCATATCAAATTTATTATATTAATTTCCCATTAGTAGTGGATTATTAATAAAATTTACAATTTATTAACCTATTTATAATGTGAAAATCATTGAATAAGTACACACAAAAAAAATATTATCCGAGATTGATCGATGAATGTGAGACATGGGAACACACCATTTAGTTCCCATAATGAGTGAAATATTTATAATATATATGAATAAAAAAATATAAAATATTATTTTATTAATCATTTTTAATTTTATTTTAGGAAAAACCATCTAGGTGACAACTATTATCCAGGTAGACTACTGAAATTGGTATATAGAAGGGCTAGTCGACTGGGGGTAGTATTAGAGGTACTTAGAAAAACCTCCATACTTAAATGTTGAGGCCAAAGCCTCCATTAATTTAGGGAAAGGGTCTACATTATATATAAAAATAGGAAACATACAATTAAATGATGTATATTGAGATTCTCAAACTCGAGACCTTTCTGAGACCCACAGGTTTGTCTACCACTGAGTTGCACCATCCATACTTAATGAAACATATAGTCACCACCACTTATCCAATCTTCCAAAATTTATCAATACACTATTTCTCTTAAGGCATGAGGGATTTTTTACCAAATTTTTCCTGTATAATATAATAAAGGATTTTCTTCTGAAATTCATTTTCTGTATCAAATGATGGTGCCTCACCCCTTCTATAATTTTTACCCACTTCTATGCCAACCCCATTTTTTACTTTTATTATATTTCTAAGGCTTTACGTTTTTGTTCCTATTATTTTTTCTCCATATTTTTCTGATCACCCATATAGTATATTGGAGCCTACCCATCGTTTATAGGCAACTAATTTTTCAAATCCTACAAATCCATCAAATCTGATTGATTTTCCTAGAACAATTATTTTTTATAGGTGAATTAAATTACATTACAATAATTTTATTTTAGTTATATTTTGTATTAATTATATATTATTTATATCTCTATCTAATAATATGTACCTTGTATATAATCAAATGCATGATGTATGGAACCAAGATACACAATTAATTGTAGAGTACAATGAAGAAAACTAATTGGTTGGTAATAATGTAATTAAATGTAAAATTGTTATGGATATACTAGATTAATATAGTCAATTCATTTTTATAAAATTAATCTCTTGGTGACATATTGGTGACCAAATCAAGGATAATGCATGGTATGTGATCTGGGTAAGAAAATTTGTTAAATTAAAATGCAAATTATTATTTTATTTTTATAAATTAATATTTTCTTTCATTTTTTCATTAAAATTCAAAATAGTCACACTAAAAGGGTTACAGGATGAATGGAATTATGGGAAATATGGAGATACTATAAGAATGAGTTGTATATTTGAAGAACTAGAATATTATGCACAGAGTTATGGAGTACACCAACCCTCAATGATTATCCATTTATATGGCACTAGGAGATGAATTCATATTAGAATAGTGATGAATTTAAGGTATTATTCAAATTTAATGTTTTTTTATTGAAAGTGATTATGTTTTGTATTAATAATTTAATTATTGTTTTTTATTTTCTTTTTCAATAATCTTCCGAAGAAAAAAATGGGGTGTTACAAAGTATGGAAACACATTAAGATGAATGGATATATAGGAAACTGAGATAAAATATGTTTTTTATATACAATCAAGTTTAATAAGGTATTTTAAGAGTTTAGTTGAAAATAATTAATAATATCAAATTGAAAATGTCATTGAATTTTATTATGTGTTTTTAGGAAAACAATATTATTCAATATTATTTTTTATAAATTTTATTATTTTCAATGGGAACTGTTGAACATCAAAGGTAATATACCACAATATTTTTTTTGTTCAAGTATAAACAAGAAATATTGGAGTGTAGTAAATGATGAGATTCAAGAAAAGATAATAAATATTTATTTGATTCTTTAAAATTTTAATATCAATTTTTTAATTAAATATCACATTTATATTTTTTAATGAATACTTTAGAGGCCCTTGTTGAGAAATAAGGACAAAAATTCAGTTCAAATAATCATTTATAATAGGTATTAGGTGAAGAGAATGAGGGGATTCACTATTGACTTAGGAAGACTAAAATTACCACTAGGTATTTGCATAATTCAATAAATTCAACGATCTATGCTATAAAGGGGTAATAAGAGGCCCATGATGAAACATAAATGTTAAAAAATTGGAAATAAATGATAATAAAAGAAGTCAAATGGTCACGGGTTTATTCATTAAATCTATGTCAAATATGTTTCCATTACTTATATTAGATACTACTATGGTTTTTGATTCATGCATGTTAATTATGTACTCCTCATATGATATCCTAGGAGATTGCGATGACAATCCTAGTGGAGGTTGGGGTGATTAAATTCTTTGTGGTGATGAAAATGAATTTGTATAATAACATGATTCTAGTGATGATGTATATGTGGAGGGTGATGGTATAAATGACCAAAATTATAGTGGTGATCATGATGATTATTGTTTAGATCAACATATTGAACTGATGTACATCTAAAATTATTTTTATGAAACTTTTATTGTAGATAATGATGTATTCTAACATAAAATCATTTAATAATTAATCATGTCAATTTAAAAATATTAATTATTATAATTTATAATATATATTATTCATAATATTTTTAAATTTGTGCCTATAACTGATGCATTTATTATATACTTATGTAATTTTTTTAATTATATTTATAGGTGGAGTATTATAAAAGATTACATGTATGCTAGAATTTAACAATTTTTTTAAAAAAATTATAACAATGGTCTGAGTAAATCATTGGTATAGGTTTATACCAATAGTTTTTAAACCATTGTTATAATAGTCTATACCAACAATTTCTTCAAACCATTGGTATTACCCAATACTAGTAGTTATATTTTCAATGGTTATTAGAACCATTTTTATATCCTATACCAATTGTTCTAAATCATTAGTATAGACTGTATTTCTAGTAGTTCCTATTAGAGGTGGGATTGGGATGGCACACCCATCTTTATATTAGCCTGATTGGGGCCCTGGTAGCTCAACTCATGTAAGAGTGGTATCAGTGGAGGTTAATCCAGAGGATGTAGATTGGTTGTAGGATTATTTTGAACATTGGTTTGGGAATATAAGGAAATAGAAGTAAGAGGTTTTTTAGTTCAGTATTAGGATCAGGGAACCCAATATTGGTGTGGTGACCAATGTATATATTCATCAGTACCTTTTTAAAATGTTAACAGAATATAAAATTAGGAGATAAAGTTACATGGTATAGAGAGGATGGTATATTCATCACATAGTGGGTTGGTATTTATTTTTTTATCCTTGTTGATGAAGTTCATCCAGATATGCTAAAATACTTATAGTTATATCCTATTGATTAATAGGATCCACCTGTATATTTCCAGCTAGTTTTCAGAGGCATGGGCGTGACAAGCCCATTCCAATTTTTGATCCAATAATTGTTGATATATTCAATGAATATACATTGATTTATATACAAATTTGAGATATTTTATTTCTTCATGAGAAAAGTTATATTCTCTCCCATTTTTTCTTAGTGTATACCTTTTTATAGAGTGAATTATATTTCACACTAATCTGGATAGGACTTCACACAGTTCGAGTGCACTGAGAAAGTTCCATAGTTTAGGAAAGCTAAATTCTAGATGAACCAAGTTTTTATGTTTTTTATTTTGTTAATGAAGGAAGAATTATACACGATGATATGTTTGGAAGTAAAGGGACATTTTCAATCTTTCTAAATATATTATTTTTATTTCATATGAAGATCTATTTCAAGAATAATTTTTAGAAGATTGATATAGTTCCATGGATTGTGTTGAATGGTTAATTCTATATCTATATGAAGTTATTTTGATGATATAAGAAGATATTTCACTAATGATAATAACTTTAGTTGAGTTGAATAATTTATAAATATATTTGAGGTGGGTAGAGTTGATTTGGAGAAAATGAATAGTAACATATAAGTAAATACATAATTTCATTAGCTATATAAATGTGGTATTGAAATTATAAAAGCTATATAAAGTCCCTCTTAAGTTTCATCAGGGTCATGCAATAGGTAAATAATATTATTAAGTGTCATTCAAGACCTATGTCAATGTCTTAAAAATTATTCATAAGGGTAATATGAAGACTTGGATTTTTGAATGGTTATATTATGTTCTACATAATACTACTTTGTGAAATACATACATATATATATATATAAAATTTAACAAGAAAATATAGAAGGATATATTAAAGTTATATCATTTTGAAAATGTCAATTTGAAGGTAAGGTCTAAATACATATATGAAATATAGACCTACACAATGGTTTTTTGAGATGTTGTTTAAAGGTATTTTGAATTATTAGAATTATATTACAAGTTTTCAAAATTCATATATTCTAAATAATTGAGAAAAAATTTCATATGATGAACAACAGTTCTTTAATTGATGATATATAACAATGTAGTTACTTGTTTTTCAAGAAGGAATGAGGCAGAAAATGAAGAAGATAACGAATAAAAATAATGATAAATAAACAATTACTATAGGCTTTACTATTGTGAAAAAAAATTATAATAAAACTTTCCAAATATTTATGAAATGGTGACCAAACCATACTGATGATCATGGTGACATTATAAAGTACATGGTGATAATCAGATTGGATTAATAAATTTTATGGATGATGCCACGATGGTGGTAAAAGTAAATTACAAGTTCATACCTTTGATGAGATTAATGAATATATAACCTAGAGGGGAAGCACAAATCGCTAAAGATATTATGAATTTATAGAATCGTGTATGTATTTGATCACCTGACTATAAAAAATATTAATTTCAAAGTCCTATGATGTACTTAAGACTTCCCAGAAACAACCTTTTCTAAAGTCTTATTATATTGAATCTATCAATTCTTAGTAATGTGTACTTAAGATACTAAATATAATGAAGCTTGCTTTTTTGATTCTAGTTGTATTTTAAAGATAAAAAGAAGGAGATTTTTGAAGAGTACAACACCAAAAATAATGTATCCATGACCAAAACTATAGATTCTTTAAATCATGTAGTTGTGGAGATATTATTAATTATGGATTTCATAAATTTTCTAATGTAAAAAAATGGAAGGAAGACCTTAGTATTTTTAAATATCACATCGAACAATTTTTTGTCATTTTATTAGGTATAAGATAGTTTTAATGAGAATAATATAAAAAATTGAGTCATAAAATGGTGGGATATGGGGAAATATTTGAATAAAAAAACTTAGAAAATATGTGAATAGGGCTACAGATACCGAGTCTTATGGGAGAGTGCTTGACTATAACCACTTTATATTATGAGAAAGAATGAGAAATCATGATAGTGAGAGTGCTTGACTATAACCACTTCATATTATGAATTTTAAAATATGGAACACTTGTGGAGAACTAATAATCTATCAGTTGAATAATTAAGGTATAATAGAAAATATGGGGTGTGAGAAAACTTGTGTTATATGAATAGAAGTTTCCTTATGAATTTATTAATATGAAATTATATAACACTTTATTTTGAGAATATTTCTTATATTCAAAGAAGATGGAAATAGTGAAGTTAGTTTGACAATTATTCAAAAGGCTACACCCATGTCAAGAAGGTGAGATGTCCAGACTATAGTATATATATGATATAAAAGTTTAAATAATTATGAGGTATCCTATATAATTAATTCATCATTGAGATAACCCTATGATGGGAATAATGAAGATTTATCCTACTTTATTATTGTAGTTGAGGAAGGAGATCATTCATATTTTTTAGGAGGGACACATGAGCTCTACTACTGATCTACTTCACAAGGAGTAGTTTGAATCTTTTAATCTATATGGAGTTACAAATAACAAAATAATTACATGATTTTTACTTGATCAGTTCTAGGATAATTGTTTAAAGGTCATACCCTTTTTCTTGTTTATTTTGATAATAATAAGGAAACTGTGTATGTGGGATAATAACTAGATACATTGGGGATATAGACATATTTAGGGAGGAAAAACCTCATTAAAAAACCTTGGTGTTTTGTTGTGTTTCGTTAATATTATATATCTATAAACCAACCAAAGGATAGAAATTGTTATAGAGAATGAGGATATTCTAATTGAATAATTGAAGAGGTGAAAAGGGATACAAAAGAAAAATTGATTAAAATTATACCATCACTGATTCTCGTCCCGCATAATGGTATACACATCCATTTATGATCTAAATAATTTGGATCAAAACTCTGATCACACCACTTTTGGACACTCTTTAATATCAAAGTTTTATTTTTATCAATTTTTGCCTTTTCAAAGAATTTATCAAATGAATATTTAAGGAATCTAGTGAATTCCCTATTAATCAAATCATGGAATATATGTCTTTAAAGTAAATAATAAATAGTAATAAAAGATATTCCAAGAGGTTGTGAAAATTATTATAAAAGATATAGGATTTTATACTATTTTGCGACTATAAAAGTGGAATTGTTTCTTTTACGTATATTATTGAGTCTCATTTTGAATTTAATTAGAAGAAAACCCTCAAGAGAAATATGGGGGAGATCATTGTTTCCCTATCTAGAAATTTTGAAAAGATAGGTGTAGCATGGAAAGTGCAGTCTTGGTGGCTGAATCTATCATAAAGGAAATGGATAATAGTTCTACCTCATATAGTTCATCTCATATAAATGTAAAGGTGGTAAAAATAGGTTTAAATAAAACTATTCTATAAAATAACCTTGAACAAGAAGGGAATATCATATAATTAAAGAAGGGTGTAATAAATAATATGATGATTCAGACTCTTATTTGATAAATACCCCAAAAAGAATTTATATAGATTTGGTAACCTTCATTTTTGGATATATTAAAAATACATAGGATTAGTTTTCACAACTTGATGATGATTCAAAAAAATTACATAAATATTTCGAACAAAGGTTGCTAATGTGTGTAAATATCTCCAAATAAGCAAGAGTCTTAAATGATATAAATCAAGATCTTGAATAAACATACTATAGTTTTGAAAATGAATGGGTTATTACAATTAATGATAGAGAAGAAACCAAGGATATTATTGAAGAAAATAACCATGAATTTGAATAAATAACCACTATTAAGAATACTCATCTAGTTGTCAAGTCAAAGAGGATTAAGAATCATTATCTCATACTAAAATAAATAAAAAAATGAATAAAGATCAAGATAAATATATTATAAAAGAAAGTGAATAAAGACTAAGAATATTGTAACATGAGAATTCATTCTCAGCATAATAAAGTTATAACATGAAGTTAAATTAAAAATATTGAAATAAATCCATCCATGTATTCACACAATTTATTGGGAAATGTGATACCAAACAATGTACAAATGAATAATACAGTGGTGAAAGACTTTTATTTAGTTTAAGTAACATCATAAGATCATATAATTATCAATATATTGTATTAATAAAGGATAAAGAACCATCGACCACTACAAATAATATTTGTACAAAATATATTTCCATGTATAGTGAAATATTACACTTAAAATATTAATTAAAGTATATGAATAAAAATAAAAATGGAACCACCACTAAATCCAAAGTTGTTGAAAGAAATTATGAATGAAGTTTTTCTTAAAATAAATCCAAAATAAGGAGTCATATATAAAAAACAACATGTATAAAAATATTGGGATTCTTGATAGATTTATGGTTATAAAAGCAAAAAAAAATTAGGAAATTGTTGGTGTTTTTATAGGTTCAGGTAAATGTAGTGAATTTTTGTCACAATGTTTCAATTATTGAGATAAATGAAGATCCTAAATCAAGTGAGAGGAAGTTTTAATTGAGAAAAAAATTATGAAGAAAGAGAAAAGTGGTGTACACCTAAAATAGTTTTGAAACTATCATAGATCTATGTGAAGTCTATAATGGAAGTGTGTATAGTGAAGAGGAATTATTGTATAATTCATTTGATCATGAAATTAAAAAATGATAAGATAAGTCCATAGAATCCGAATAGTGGATATATTCCCTCCTTGGGTGATGAGTAAAATAAAATATATTAAAAATTACACCCAAGAAGATCACGTAGAATGACAAAACAAGGAGGTTAAGATGATTTATTTGTGGAAAAAGAGGGTGAAAAATTGACACAAGAAAACTATCCATGGATGAATGTGTGAAAAAAAATCCTATGAATAATAAAGAATCAAGCTAAATGAAAATTCAAAATGAATAAATTTAAGAATATCTCTTCTATGAAACCACATAGGAAAAAAATGTTGATCACATTCCTTAAGTGTATTTGGAAATATGTCCATCTAATTTGGATAAATTAATAGAAATAAAATCCCAAGAAAATGAAATGTAAAAAGGGAAATAAAAGGTTCCACATAACAATGAAATTGAATTTCATTAGTGGTTTTAAAAATGTAAAAACCCAATATCTCATGTAGTTCTGCATGAGAGGTTCATGGATGATGGAGACTATTAAAATGATTGTCTCACAATCATACCAACAGAAGAAAAATTACCAAATAACATGAAAGATTCATCACGAAATTCATGTGCCTTGATGTATCATGTTAAAAGGAAAATCACATGCTAGTAGAAAACAATCCATGCTACCCAAAGGAAAATCATATTTAAAGAATGATTGTGCAAGCATGAAGAGTATATTCGGATATTATGGGAAATTGGTATAGGAAAATTTCTTGACAATAAATTCTTTATATATATGCTCACATTGATGAGTGAGAAGGATCCATGTTATTCCCTAATTATTATGGTTTTATTTTTGTGGCGACCTTGTAGTGAGTTCAAGGTGAAGATAATTATCAAGAAGATTGTTAATGAATAAGTAAGATCTTTAAAAACTAGGTAAAAAGATAAAATTAAGTAATATGGGACAAATATACAAAAGTTAATGATTCATAATATGAATATGATGTATCCCTTGGAATTAAAAATAAAATTTATAGAAAATTTTAACCTTGATGAAATAGAGATTCTGATCATCCGTTTTGAGGGAATTTATCTTGAGATGATTCTGATAAACTTTCATTTCCATAAAAATTTAAATTTTGTAGAAAGTGATTGAAAGTGTAATTGATAAGGTAGGAATAACTATTATCTCAAAAATTCTTAAAAACTAATAATATCTATTATTAATATGGGGGAAGTTAAATAAATACATTATAAAAAAATAATGAATATTGAGGGGTTCTAGGGAGGGTCACAAAATATAGAACCTACGACAAGTGCTTGAATGTTTTTAATTAATGTGTTAAGATGAATATAGGAACTCAATCTGGTATTACGTAGATAAATAAAAATTTATCAATTAATACCGCTCAGTTTCCACCTAATGACATTTGAATATCCCTCGAGTTATTCAAGGTAATGATTATAAGTTTGTATCAGATTTTGTTGATTATTGATATAATTGATTTAAAAATAAACCCCTCTTATTTTTTACATCAATAAAGGCTATGGTAGACTTATATTGTAATAATTTATGGCACATTACTTAATAATTAAGTGATATCTTCATCTCTCATATGATTTTTATTTACTTTTAATAAGGGGAGATACAATAAAATGAGATTTTATATTGAAAATAAATATAAAGGCGGATATTAATAAAACCACATTATGCATGTTATATATTTTTTCAATTTAGGTGGAAATATAAACCATGATGTACATGGAAGTAATTGGAAGTTTCCATGATTTTTAAATATAATGCTCATTATTTCATCTAAAGTTTTGTTTCAAGAAGAATTATTTGAAAAATAGCATGTTATATGTAGTCAGTTGAATGATTAAGTCTATATATTTTTGAAGTTATTGATATTCTTTAATAATATATTATTCTATTAAGAAGTCATGATGTTTATTTCAAGACTTTATAGAGATGTTTGAGGTGGATGGAGTTGATTTTATCAAAATGAGTTTCTATGTATAGATAAATCAAGAATTTCACTCGTATTTTAATTATTATTTGAAAATTATATAAGCTACATCTAGTTAATCTTACGTTACATCATGATCATTATAGAGGTAAAAGATATTTGTAAGGGCTATTCTAGACAATCATAAAGGTCATCACAATTTCTATGTAAGGGTACTTCAAAAACTGGGAGTTATGGAAGGGTTAACTGGGTTCTATATTAATATTCTATTAAAAATACCATATATATTAAGATAATAAGGAAATATTTAAGGATATGTTAATGTAACATTAGTTTATAAATAATTTCATGAAGGTCTATATAGAGGTGATATAGAATTATGTAAAGTAATTTTTTATGTTTCATAAAGGTATTATAAATAATTAGAACTGTATTGTGAGTTTCCAAAATTTATATATTCTAAAAAATATTGAAGAAAACTCATACAATCCAATAATTTTATTTCATTGAAGATATTGGATGATGAAATTACTCACAGTTTAAGAAATAATGAGGTTTATAGTGAAGATGAAGATTAATTTTAAGAATGAGAAACATGAAATGACTAGAGGATATGGAATAAAAAACATGGAGAGAATGGTGTTTTTAAAATGGGAATTACATGGTGACAACACCATTGTGGTGATCATGGAGAGATTAAAAACTACCTATGAGAAATGAGGAGGAATTCTCAATAACATAGAAGAGTCTGTAATGGTGGTAAAAGGAAGATTGAAGTGTACATATTTCATAATAATATGAATTTGAAAAGAATCATATATCTTTTGTTACCATATGAATTTTAAGAGGAGAATAAATATTTAAAGAGAGTATAAATTAAAATAATGTCATTTATATTAGATCATATTACCTCCAAGAATATAACTTTAAAATTCATATGATGAACTTAAAACTACTATGCGTAAGCCTTTATTAAAGTCTTATGATACTGAATCAATTAATTTTTGGTGATGTGTTATTAAGATCCTATATATCAAAAATCATGAGGCATGATTTTGGTAGTATTTAAAATATGGAAAAATAATATTTGGAGATATTCTTCCATAAAAATTAAGGATTAATTTCCAGAACTATTGATTCTTGAACTCTAGGAATTATGAGGATATTAGTCCATGAATATTTTTTGATGTTTAAGTGGATAAAAATAATGGAAATAAGGCAATGTCATTTTTTAATATTTTGAGGAGTAATTTTGGGAAAACATCCATATTTATAAGAGAGTGTTTTGAGAACAATACTTAAATATAATTCTTAAAGGGAAGACATTTACTGAAATATTTTAATGATATTTTTTTCGGAAATTATTAGAATACAAGATATGAAGATACCAAGTCTTATATAAGTTTGAAGATCAAATATTTTTGAAAAAAAATATTCACATAATCTGTTAATATATATTCTGTGAGGAAGAAGAATAAACCATGAGTGAGAGAGAGTGCACTGAACTATAACCATTATATATTATGTAATTAAAAATAAAGGATAAAATTTAAGAGATAAGAATATATCTATTGAAGACATAAAGTATCAAAGAAATAGAGAGATAGAGAGAGAACTAGTGCCACATTAATAGAAGTTTCCTTATTTACCAAAGAAAATGCGATCCAATTCCACATACAAAAAGTTATTCATTCATTCTAAAGAAGAAGAAAAAAGGAAACACTCTTAGTTGTGCTTCATTAGAATACAACCATGATGATAAGGTGAGAAGTCTAGACTAAACAAAACTTACGTTTTAGAAACATGAAGAAGTTTGAGGCAATCCATATGATTTCTTTATTGTAATGACAACCCTACGACCACTGTAAAGAAGAGGTAGCCTGCTTGATTATTATAGTTGAGTAAGGAGAATATTCATACTATCTAAGAGGAACACATCAGCACTGGTTATTATCTACTTCACATAGAGTATGTTGAATCCTATATTATATAAGGAGTTATAGAATAAAAATTCATTATTTTTTTGTACCTAATCTTCTATAGGGTAATAGGTTCATGGATATATCCTTTTTTTTCTTCTTATGATAAAAACAAGGGAGTTTTGTTCATTGTATAATAACCACAATAGATTGGGGATGTATTAATCCTTAAAAATTTTAACCTCAATAACAAATCCTAGAGTAATTTGTTGTTTCTTTTAAATTCTATATCTGTATACCAAGAAGGGGAGATATATAGAGGGATATAGAGAGACAATATAACTAAATAATTGAATAGGTAAAAAGGGATTAAAAATAAAATTAAAGTAAAAAATATGTCAACACCGGTTACCCCCTATCAGTGTTGGAAATATCACTTTATGATCCTTATAATTATAAAGTATCCCCAATCCTCATGAGGCATATGATTTGTTGGATTTTGCATCATAAATATTTCTTTTCGTTAGGAAACCTACTGAACAGAGGGAGATTCATTCACTAAGTTCCTTACATGACATGATGAGCCATTAACAGATGATTTTTTCCTTTAACTCATTGTGGGAATACTCTAACATAGTTAGATTTTGATCATTTTTTGGATAGAGTTTTATCTATAGATATTTATCCCTCAATAGGATAATAGAACTGTGTTTTAGTATGAATAAATTCCCCTGGACCTCCTGAGGTATTAATTGGACATGATTAGTGATAGTTTTATTTAGGCTTGATAGTTTGGGAGATTCATCCATAGATATAATTCTATAAAAGATTTTTCTTTTATGAAAATCTTCATACATAGGAGTCCTTGAGTGGGAATTGGTAGATTGATAATTACATATATATATTCAACAAAATTTTGGTAGTAGATAATGATTTTTCATGTCCCCTCCCCATTGAACTTCTCACTAGTTGATGTACGAATAAACTATTCTTCATGTACAATATGTTTAGGAACATTATATTTTAGTGGAACCCCATGTTTGACCTTGATTAAATTGGTAATTCAGATAGATGATAATTATCTTTCAATTATACCTTTTGGTGAAGTGATTTTATATTTTTTGGATAGAGAGGGATTTTATAGAAATTATACATGGTAGGGATGAGACCAGTGCTATCATGCATAGAATGGATTAACTATCCCCCAATATCTATCATTAAAAGGTGATATAAATTTGATGAATCATATCCTGTTATTATAGAGGAATGCATAATTATTTTCAAAGATATTTCCATGATTATCCATCGATAAGAGACCAATGTTTTCACCATATTGTATTCTAGAGGTAGAATTTATGAATTTAGGTCTTGAGAAATTTGGAATGAACCTTTTGTTATATTGGGCTTTTGGGGTCAATAATGATGCTCAAGATTTATAGAGTCTTTTATTTAAGACATGTTTACATTTATCAAAAAATTAATATATGTCATTATTTAAGGTTGAGGCTTCAATAGTTAATAATATGAGATCAGAAAATCAGTGTCACGGTGGTTAATCCCCTTAATATAGAATTAATTGATCAATTGATGGAGGAGGAACTAAAATATCTAGAATTTAAGTAGATGAATCATGATGGAAGAGGGAGATATTTCTATCCTTTTATCAAGAGTGCTGACCCCATACTCTTTAGTTGCATGATACAGTCCTGTAATGATGGTGCAGATTTAGAGGTCTTATGTTACTGAATGTTCTCAAGTGATAAAACTGATTTTTCCCTCAAATTTGGGGATAACATCATTAACTTCCCTAGGATGATAATGGTTCCTCTGATGTTTGTATTGAGTATTATGGTGAACTATCTTGGATAGGAATCCCCCATTGGATCATGAGTCTTGGTGCAATATGCGAAATTGATCCTTTTAGAAAATCTCACCACATGATTGATTTAGGATGTTCCGAGTTTTTTTAATTTCTCATGTATTCCCTAATGTTATCCTAGATTCTAGAGCTGGAAGAGTAGGGTCGTATAAAAAATCCTGATTTTCTACTTCTAATTATTACATATTTTCCACTAATGTGTAGTGATGTGATGATAAAAAGTTTGAGTAGTTTGGTGATATTTTTTGGTTTTCCCATTAGTAACATTCATGAGGGAATGGAAACAACATGACTACATTATTTTTATAAATGATTGCAAACTTTTGTGGGGATCTAAGTAAAGATATATGGTTCCCACTAGTGATTGAATAAATATTTTGAAAGAAGTAATATATTTTCCTTATACTTTATACTAAAAAAATTGGGGGATATGCCTTGGTGGAAGGGAATGATAGGAAGCTGAAGAAGGCCCCATATAGCATGATAGGTTGAAGATCTTATAGTGTTGGTACATGAAATTAATGTTGCAATCAATTGAGGAATTCGATGTAGGTATATTGTTTTCATGTGAAATTATTATCGAATTCCGTTAAAAGGTGGGGAGCCTGATGCTCCGACCAAAGGTATGCTTTGTGATGTAAAATTTCAAGGTGGATGTGGTGAATGTGAGGGTGGATTGTCTTATATCCTGATGTTGTTTTATGATCCCCTTTTTTAGTAGATCAAATTGTTTCCTTTTTATATGGGAAAAGTTTAAAAGTGCATATAATTTAGTGACCTGAGTTTTTACCGTGGAATGAATTAACTCATTTTCCCATTTTTTGAGTTTTAATTCCATAAAAAGGGTAGAATAACAATTTTATCATAGTGAATGACCTAATTCATTTTTTGAGTGTTCTTTTGAAATTCGGGTGTGATGAAATTCCTCGGGATGAGTTTGTGTGGAATTTAAATCACGTCTAATTTTATAGGATTTTTAATATTAATTAATTTAATAAATATTTATTTAGTAATCAAGGATGGTGATATTTCGTAAATAATACCTCAAATGGAAATGTGTGAAGCATGATTATTTTTTGTAATGGGGACTTTTTCCAATGATATATATAGTTTATGTGTTTGGGTATCAGGCCCTAGAGTGAGAAATTATTGGTATTTAATTTAACAAAAATCCAATTAATGTTGCAGATAAAAAACATTCCATTGAACATGACCTAATATAGGAAATATGTCATAAATTTGGATTCGGGATGGGGTGTATATATTTGGGTGGTAATTTGTTAATTTTCTTGGATGGTTGGGGTTTTCCATAGATATCAGGTGGAATCAGAATTTAGTTACTAATATTTATGGAAGTATTTAATTTTAAATATGTATTATTTTTATTAATTATTTATGGGATACGAGAGATAGTTTCAAGGTTGTCTATGAGGTTGAGTTAATTTGTTTTTTGATATAAATATTTTTAATGGGGTTAACTAAGAATTTTAGAGGTTTTAATTGGATTTTAAAAGGGTGGAGTTAATGACTAATTTATGGAGGGGAGTGGGGATACATAATGAGATACTTTATAAGAAATTGAATTATATGGTAAATTATTTGGGTTTACTCACCACCCATAATTATATTTTACCCATTATCTTTTACTCATTATTCTCCCTATTCTTTAGTGGAATAAAAAATGTCATAGTACTGGTTGGAGGAGGGATAATTGACGTGTGGAAGAGAATGAGATTAAAAAAATGTTTATACCATTGATGATTGGCCCAATGGTGAATAAATAATCACAAAGTAAAATAAAGTGAAAAATAAAGAAATAAAAGACACCATATGTAATATGGAAAACCCCCCAAAAATTAAAAGCGGTAAAAAACACGAGAAAATAGAAGGATCACTATGGGTAAAAGTGAGTATACACTCCCTCACTATTATAAGGAGAAAACCCAAAATATATAGATCTCTTGAATAATGGGGGAAATATCTCACAAATACTATAAATAACCAAGGAATATAATGGTTCTTTTTATTGAGTGATGTGATACTGAAATGGGAGGAGGCTCTTCCCATTTATAAGAAAACCTCACCCCTGTTGCTCTTCTTTACTGGATGAATCGGTGGGGTTGGCAACCCACCACATGTCTACCTTATCCCACCCCCTTTGAAAAATATGAGAAAACAATAGACATAGATAAAATAAGCTTCTCACACATCTTCTACTTGAATATTTTATTGATAACTAATCATATTTCCACCCATCTTTCTATCTTCCAAACTTGCTACTCACGTCTCTATGAGGATACTCATTGATCTTCACCATATGAACTCATTTTAGTTAATAGTGTTCTTTATGAAATCATGTATATTTTTTAGTGTGAATTTTCTACATATATACACTTCCTTTCTCCACCACATACAATAAAAATTGATATTGTGCCCCAATGTGCTTCATACTGGAAGGAAAAGATGGATTCCTTGCAATTTTAAAGGAAATACAACTATCACAAAATAATGGAATATTTACCTATTTGTGACCAATCTCTTCTAAAAACCTTTTCATCTAAATAGACTCTTTGCAATCCTATGTAGCTACCATGTACTCCATCTCCATCATGAATAAATCCGTAAATGACTGTAAATTTTAAATCCAGCTCACAATTCATCATGCAAGAGTAAGTACATAACTAGAAGTCTATTTACTATAATCAGAATCACCTTAAAAATATGAATCAACATAGACCCTAATAGTTAAATTTTATCCACTATAACATAAAAAATAATATGAGGTATCCTTTATCTATCGCAGGGTTATTTTCATTATACTCCAATGCTTCCATCTTTTATTTTCCATGTACCAACTAAATTATCCCACTACATGTGTAATGTTTGGTATAGTACAAACCATACCATACATAAAATTCCCCATTGTAAATACAAATAGTAATTGAGGCATATACATCCTATATTCTTCACTGATTGGATTCATCCTAGAGGAAAAATTGAAATTAAAAGGAAGAGGGGTAGAGATTGGATTACAGTATTTTATATAGAATCATTTCAAGAATTTATATTTTTAATTATTCCATGATAACCAAATCATCCCATTATTTATATCTTGATAAATATGCATCCCAAGAATCTAGTTTGCTGGACCGAAGACCTTTATATAAAAATCCCTATCCAAATGTACCTTCATCTCAAGGATCTGATCATTATTGGGGTCCACAACCAATATGTCATCCACATAAAACATAATAATGACGAAATTATTACCATAAAAGTCCTGGAAATGTGAACAAGGATCTAAATGAAGTATATTTTATCCAAGGATCATGATATATGAATCAAATCTCTAGTACAAACACCTTAGTTCCTACATGAGACTGTGTAGAGATCTGTTCAACCTACTAACCATGTTGTATTTACCTTATTTTGTAAAACCTTCTGGTTGGATCATATATATATCTTTCTCATATTCACCAGGGAGAAAATAAGACATCACATCTTGCTACTCTATTTGTAAACTCTATTTAGGAGACATTTCTAGAACTATTCTAATAGTCATCAGTCTAAAAAGAGGAGAAAATATTCCATTTAAATCAATACCTTCCTTTTGAGCATATCATTTAACCACTAGTCTTGTACGATATCTTACTACCTTTTTATTTCCATCCCATGTTATCTTAAAGACTCATTTTTTTCATAATATCCATTCTTCCATGAGGTAATGTAATAAGATCCCAAGAATTTTTCTTGTGTAGGGTTTTAAGTTTTTCCTGCATTGCCACCATCCATGAGGATACATCTGAACTCTGGGTCGTCTTCAAAAAATAAGATGAATCTCCATCATCTATTACTAAGAAATACACAATATTTCTCTTAGTCACATAGTTCATGTTCTATATTGGTGCTCTTTTGTCTTGAGTTTTCTACCATGGTCCATAATCAACAAGTACTTGATCACCGTGCTCTGGTAGTTCCTCATAGGAAGATGGTTCTTCCTTGGATTTTCCCTCTACTTTTACTATTATAGTTTATGTAATCTTCTTATCCATGTATCTATCAATTTTAATTTTCACATTTTATTCTATAAAAAAAATTGATGTTATGTTTGTGGGCAGTGGGGTCCCACAAATGATACCCCTTCACACCATCGGCGAACACCAAGATGATACATTTTCGGGATCTTGAATCCAACTTTGATCATTATTGGTGATTAAAAAAGGAATATACAATACTTCCAAAAATATGTAACTGATAATATTTTTTGGGTTTACTAGTTAACATCTCCACAGATGCCTAACTATCAATCACCAGTTATGGAGACCCATTGATCACATAATAGACGATATTCACTACTTCTGACCAATTTTTTTTGTAATTCCTATAGTCTTCAACATATAAATTGTTCTATTCAATAGGGTTTTATTTATCTGCTTTGCCACTCCATTCTAATGTGGAGATTATTCCACCATGAACTATTTATTGATGAATTCCTGTTGAAGAAATTATCAAAATCATTGCTTTTATATTCTACTACATTGTTAGTTTTTGGACACTAGATCTTATTTCTAGATTCAAGTTCCTTACTATCTTTGAAATTTTTACACCTAAAATCTCATGGAATAATCATTAATAGATTATACAAAATACCTTGTTCATCCTAGGGATGTAACCGATTGTTTCCAAACAACAAAATGGATAAACTCAAAGATATCCTTACTTCTTTCTTTTGATTTCCAAAACATTAACATATTTTTCTCTCTCAAAACACAATACTCAAAAAATTATAAGGATACCTTTGTATGTAAAGGTAGAATATTCTGATCCACAAGAATCTTTTGGCCTTTTTTTGGCATATGAACAAGCTCTTGATGCTATAACATTGTCAACATTTCTATCGAGGTGGTGGATGTAGAAATTATATCTGTCTTCATTTACATTTAACCCATAAGAACATTCAGGTTCTTTGATATCTTCTCCACCTTCATCACCACAAGCATGACATTCAGAATTAACATCACTCTATTCTTGGTGTGATTCTTGCATATGATATCATCAAATTGTCTTAAATATGATATGTTCTTCTTCAGGCCTTTCACATGGTGTAGTCCTTGTATAATTCAAACAATACCTCAATTATATTCAATTTCATGGTACTGACTACAATGATATTTTGGGTATTATCACTCCCCAGGTACACAATTCCTTCCATTATAGTTTCATATTGATTAAACCATTCTCATTGAGACGTCATGTTCCTTATTCCTCCTGATTTGTTTATCCATGAGTTGATGATATGTTTTATACTTATAGTAGTCATCATCAGTTGACTTAATAGTATATATCCACTTAGAAATTACTATCCACAATTCTATCCATGTCATGAATTGAGTTCTCACTAGAGCAACACTCCATCCTCACATATTCTAGTCTTTCACTAATTTCCAGTTGACAATTATACTTCCACAACATTTCATGCATCTTTATTTTCCACAACAGAAAATTATTCCTGTTGAATTTTTCAATCTCATATTTCATCCCCATTTTGACATGCTGTCATTCTATAATCTCCACTGCTTCATAATTATTTATTTTATAATCGCTATAATCTTTTTCTAATTTGAAATATCAACTAGATTCATAATCACAGAGCATACATGAATTTATGAGAATTATTCATACAAAAAAAGTGAACATAACTGGGCTAAAACCTTCCTATGATACCACTTTTTGGAACCATCAATGATTAGTTCCCTAATTGAAAAATAATCACAAGATAAAATAAATTATAAAATATAGAAATAAATGAAACCAAATGTAATGTGGATAAACCCCAGAAATGAAAGGGGTAAAAACTATCGGCAAATAAAAGGATCATAATGGGTAAAATTGCATACACACACCCTCACTATTTTAAAGAGAAAACATTCATAACATCTCCCTTTTGAATAATGGGTAAAATGAATAAAAATACTACACCTAACCAAGGAATATGATGGTGGTGATTTCTAAGTAACGAGACTAAAATGGGGGAGGATATTTCCTTTTATAGGAGAAAATCACCCCTGGTGCTCCTCTTCGTTGGATGAGTTAGTGGGGTTATCCACCCACCACCTTTGAAAAATAGGGGTGGGGGTGGAAACAACTATGGTGAAAATAAGCTTTCGAAAAAATGACCAGTATCATTAACAATGAGAATCGTGGCTTGTGTTTGGTAATGATGAACCAACACCAAGGTAAGGATTTATTATTTTTTTCTATGATATGTTAATTATGTTAACTTTTAGTTGGATTATATTATAAAATAAAATACATGATTCTCAACCTCCATTATATTAATTGTAGGGAGTGAATAATTTATCCATAAAATTTTCATTATTTTCATGATGAATACTGTTAGATTGAAGAAGAATGAGCCGTCTAAAATATATCCCTCAACAACATGATCATGTACTTATCATGGAGTGATCTGGAGCCATCAAAAATGGCTGACAGAGTGACCCATGGTGGTCGAAGTTCCATTCTACTATAATCGTTCTCCCACTATATTTTCTTACAATGATTATGGAAGGTCACCAGTGCTAGTGTTGGATGATAGAGGTGGTGGCATAGATAGTACATGTGGGGTGTATATAGAAAAGATGTTAAACTACATGAAGGTAGCACACCACAAAGATCCTGATGTGTGATGGATGTTTTGAAATAGTTTATAAATGGGGAAATATTAAATTCGTGGGGAGAAACAATGATAGACAGTAGGTGGGAGACTGGTAGCAGTGGTCATTTATGGTGGGGAGATGTAGAACCTATAGCTTATGTAGTGCATGAGGTGTGAGAGGAGGTAGATGCTTGTTTTATTCTCCCAATCATATAATCTCACTAGATAATATGGAAAACCACCCTCTATGTGGTGGGAATTTCACTTTCTGTCGGTGGGATCGACCCATTGATGTTTGGGGTGTCCCAAGTCGTTCAACTATATCATCCTAGTGCATGAGCAACCCGACACCATCCTTGGTTGAAATATTTGGTTACAACAATAGTCTAAACTAACCTATGTTACCTGTGTTTTCTTCCTCCACTAGGTGCCATGAAAATAAGACTAGGTGGTGCGGCCGCCTGAGTCAGGTTTTCTCAATACGACCCATAGACAACATGTGACTTTCATGTGTGCCATTCTTATAGTCACTACATTCATGTGGGATGAAACATACTAGATGAGGCACCTACTCCCCTCTCCCTATGTTTAATGTGGCATTCCCCAAGTCTACTACATGTTACACTCTTCTCTGACATGGTGTTTTTCTGGGAAAATTTACCATGTATTAATTTTAGGAAAATTATTCACCTATATTAAGTGTTTTTCCACATAGATAACAATGGTTTTATTTTTATGTCAATATGAGGCCATTTTAAGGTGATATTGGATGATTCAGGATTGATAATCAAAAGGTTGACATTGGAGTTCCAGATTGATGGTATGATCATGCACCATGATTTAGTACTCCCCTATTCATGTGTTGATGATAGTTTCTGAACCCCCCATAGGGTTATAAACTTTCTTACTCCCTTTCATATATGAGGTGTGGGTGTTCTACATTTCATACGGGGATTCAGTAATCCATTTCACACGACAAGGTGTAGGTACTTGATAAGGTGAAATAAATTAAATACTCCCCAAATTAATGATTTAAAAATCATTAGTGTGCGAGTTATCTACTTATAGATTGAGAAACTCATTCATGTAAACAGGCTATCTCAAAGAGGAGTGGATCCTCCATCGGGGTTTAGAACTCCCCCTAATGAAACATACTTGGGTGAGGTCTATGTATCCCACTATAATAAGTGAGATTATGTGGGCATGAATTTACAGTGTATGTATAGAAATTAGGATTTAAGTTATAGTTTAGAGAGCTGCTATCATAGACAAGATGTGGGATTCCAAAAGTGTTTCTAGATTAGTGATACGGTAGCTGTAGACACCAAGGTGCAATCCTCTCTCACATGGAAAACATACTTCAGGGAAGAGTGGATTTTCCCACCAATGGTTTAGTGTGGTAACATGGATTGGATACATAGTTTTCATAAATCAAGCCTTATGAAACCTCAAGAACTCCTTCGAGTAATGAATTACTACTCAGTTATTATCATTTGAGTTTGTGAGCTTTCTGTTATATGGAGCATCCCCAGTTTCTCATGAGATATGATCCATCATGGAATAGATATATGATTTTTGGGACTCCATTATGACCACAAAGATTAATGTTATATAGAAAATTGGGATTCATTATCATATTCATGGCTACATTATTATTTCAAAGCTTTATCTAACATGATTCCAAGTATTTCTTTCATGGTTTTGAGGTGGAAAATAAACTATGTTTATACTCATCCATGGAAAATATTTGATCCCACACATGGTGGGTCTATAAAGATGAATCAAAATTTGAATACAGTCATGGTGGGTGTAGAGTTTGTGAATCTTGTTCAGAGTTAAAACTTATTAAATAATGATGGATCGTGATGATGATATTGACCATTGTTGTTATAGATTGAACTATGATTACATGTAGTAGGTAGGATCTTTCTAGTGTCTCATGTATTTTGGTTTTTGAGACCTTCCAAATTTTATAATTCCTCTATATTTTTTCTATAAGGTGATGTACTAATTATGTTATATATCATGAATGCATTGTATACAGATCTATAATTTATATTTACACACACACACATACTTTCCATGTTACTTTTTGTGTGTGTGTTAGAGATAGGTGTTTTTTGCAGGCCACTATTGGCTAAAGATTCCAATATGGTGTGATATTCTTACTCAGTTCTAGTCACCAGACCATTTACTATTGGATGTAGCCTTAGGGTGGCACACATAGCTTACCTCCCACCCAGGTGGGGTCATGATGGGTTAGTTCATGTAAGTTATGTTCACACAATTATTTTTAAGGAGTAGTAGAACAAAGTGACCAAAGAATACCAATATTCACATAGCCTAGTGAAAACAACACTAATATTATTCTATCCTTATGTAAGTCTGTGTGAAATGTTTTCTTTCCTTTCTTAAGTAGTGAATTTGAGGAGAGGAATTAGGGAGGACCCTTAGAAGGTAGTTCTCAACCTCTAAACCATTGTACTGAGAATGACCCTTGGCTTGTCGTGACATTGAAGAAAACCATAATTGAATGTTATTTAGTGTATTTTGGTACGTTGTCACAATTTAGTTGTATACTCCTTAGACATAACCTAGTATGAGTAATCCAAGAAAAAGATTATGTGTAGTGGGAATTATTTATATACATTTTTAAGGTATAAATTTTATATGGCTTTAAGTAATAATTAGGGAAATTAGTTTAAACAAAATATAAAATCTATATCAATAAAATCATCAATATAAGTGGTATCAGGACCCGACCATAAACTCTGCACACTCTACGGAGGGTACTCTCCACATTTTCTTCTCTGTTCCTCTAGGCTTTCAGGGCCCATATTCTCCCATTTTCTCTCAGCTCTACTCTTCAACTCGGCTTCTCATATCTTTTTCGATGTGATCCGTTCCCTTAGGGTTTCCACTCCTATATTTGTTGTCGGTATTTCTCCACAGTTCTTTGGTTCTTCTGGAAAAGGTATGTGATTTGGATTCCTTCCATCCCCCTAACTTA
Source organism: Viscum album (assembly GCA_963277665.1). Lineage (NCBI taxonomy): Eukaryota > Viridiplantae > Streptophyta > Magnoliopsida > Santalales > Viscaceae > Viscum > Viscum album. The sequence goes on from OY728161.1 coordinate 1,445,482,735, forward strand.
CTATGGTCTCATGTTCCTTCATGCCTCTCTGGGTTGGGTATGGTATGGAGTTAACCTAGAGATTTTGGGATTGTGGTTCAGTGGGCATTGGGTTTCAAGCAGCTACAAGAGTCGGTCTGTCATCCTCGGCTGCCCAAACTTGCTCTGACCTAGGGTTCCACCGTTACTCTTTAGGTCAAAGTTGGAGGGATGGGTACACATGGTTTTGGGCCATTTATTTTGTGGTCTTCGAGGTTCCTTTTAGGGTTGTGTACCTAGTCTTCTTCCCAGTCTCATTCTCGGCCCTCATTATGTTTTTCCCTGGTTTCGTGTTCTATTTTTGGATCTTCTTTCTTGCTTGCGGTTTATTTTCTTAAGTGGTCTCTTTTATATTACTGGATGATTGAGGCAAGGAGGAGAGATTGTGGCCTCTATTGGTGGTGTTAAATGGTTTAGTGGATGATGATGTCAACTAAAAAATGGTGACGCTCGTGATTTAGTGATGAGGATGATGACAGCCTGGTTCGGCATCGAAGGTATTTGGTCCAGACGGCGACATCAGATTCGCTTCTTTTATGGTGGTATGTCGGTCCCCTTCTAAGGCCTCCTTCTTCTCAACCCTACTCTGACGTCCTAGTCCAGCACTCCTTTCCCAGTTGGTCTGGTGCGGGAGTCTTCAAGGACGTTTTGGGAGGTGTAGTTCGAGCGGTTGTTGGTCTTCAGGAGGATGACTGGCCCATCGATAATGTTCGTATTTTTTATGTTTTTTTGTGATGGATATGGAAGTGATGTTCAGAGTGGATGTCGGCAATGTGATTATTCAGTGGGTGATGATGACGGTGATATTTTGATTTCAACATTCTATCCTCGATGCAGGTTTTCCCTGGCGGAAGCCTAATTTGCAGGATCTTTCACTGACGCGATGGTTCCGGTGGTGTTGATGCATTTCAAAGATTGAATATGTGGCCTGTTTAATTTTTGGATATGTGTCCCCCTGTATTGTGTTTTTTTATCATGTGTGGTTCCCACTTTATCTTCAACGTGGCTTTTATTAAATAAAAAAACGATTTGGAGGACCCGTCCATAAACATTACATAATCTTGAAATAAATGGATAATTAAAATTGGGGATCTTTTTAGGTTTAGAGATTTAGATAATTAGGCCATAACTATTAAATATCAACTTGAAAATTACATGTATACACTACTACTTAGTATCCATTCTCTTTATAAAATTAAAACTCTTAAAAAGAAACATATCAAGTTCCATGTTTTTGACATCATGAATTTTCCTTGATCCCATCCTTGAAATTATTCATCTTTAAGTCATGTGAAAAACATTTAAAAAACATGGGATGAGAATAAAATACTCAGTAAGTGTTATAAAATAAGGGAAGAAAACATTATCCAATCAATAAATACAAATCAATGAAACCATACTTTTCAATCATAACATAACTCATGAAATCATAAGAATTATGAATAACACACAGAAGTCATAAATCATAAATGTATCATGTGGCATACATAACATACTTATATTGTAGATATCACAACTACATAGTGAGTTTCATTGGAATACCCATCATAGAATATTCCCTAAATCACTTAGTAGAAACATTAATGTTTACCTCTGTCATGTTACCCAATGCATTGAAGAGCCATCTCAGGCTCACCCACCCTAGGTTTATCACAGAACAACCCGTATGCCTAAAAAAATGCCCAAGAACCATAACATAATCATAACACATAACATAATAATAGATTAAAGATAACATTTCCCCATCACAATATATCATTTCAAGATATTGACATTATCAATGCTTTGCCAAAATTATTTTCAAAACCAATTAAAATATTTAATAATGATATTTTTAAATCAAAGTGTCGCATAACACATTGAAAATTTTAAAGTAATTAACATTTTAAAACATTAATGTACATATAAATAAGTCCTTAAAACCATTTCTAAAACATGGGCATTAATGAGAAATATTTAGAACATAAAATCGTTAAAATGGTATTTTAGTTAAGGTGTTCCTAACCAAATGAGAGATGCTTGAATAGAAATAATTGAGGAATAACATTTAATGTAAAATTTATAATAACATGAGAATAAATCTATTCTGATATAATATCTCAAATTATAGTATATAAACCATAAAAAAGTGAATTGGTGCATAACAACAATGAATTATCAATGGAATGTAAATTGAGATGAAATACCTTATAAACACAATATCCTTAGATTAATAGTAAATAAATTGTATAATTATGTGTGATAAATATAATTACACTTAATATGATTTGATATTCAGTGTAAAACAATCATATTTCATTCACACATATTCAAATCACAACATAATCAATAAGTATAAGTTTAACCCAAAGAATTGAAATTGGGTTAAAATATTCTTTTAAAGAAATTTGACCGCCTAATGACGTCACATTAAAATTTGTAAAATGAGTTGATGAAAGAAAAAATTGTATCTCATCACTAAGAAATAAAATTTAAAACAATAAGGATATATAAGAACATATCCCAACATAAGAATATTTAAATTAAAAGTCATAACCAAAAGAATACTTTTAAAAAGAGGAGGGTGAAAGGTCCCCTTACCGATTTGGTAACTTATGAAAATTACATCCTATGAGAGAAGAATCATAAAATGAAGATTTAAATACCCATAAATTAAATTATATTACACAAATAATACCATCTTGGGAAGTACATACACCACAGAAAAAGGAAATAGTGTATAATATAGCATGAATCTCACGGGAATAAGAAGTGAGATGAAAATCCATTACCACGTTGTAATGAATCGTGTCCTATGACCAAAAGTTAATAAACACAAAATTAATCACATAATACCATGAATATAAATATAATCATGATAATATATATCAAATTACATAACACAATACATCGTATTAAATAAATAAGTGCTGAACAATGGTAATCTCGTGGAATTGAAAGTGATATAAGAAACCCCTTACCTTGGTCCAAATTGTCTTTTTTGTTCCTAATTATTCTTGAATAATAAATTTAAGTTAATTTATAATTTTTTTAGAACCTTTTTCAGTTTTATTATTAATTTTATATCACTTATTACCTTACTATAAAAATTAGTTAATTATTTGAGTTCATATTGGACATTTTGTCGATGGTCAGAACTTGAGTAAAAAATGTACTTGTTATAATTACAAATTGTCCATTTTGTAAAAATTCCATAATCTCCAGAATAATATTCATCATTTAGATATCATATATATAATATATATTTATTATATATGGATTTATAATTGTACATAACATTTGGAGATAAGAAATGAAATGCATCGTTCATGGAGACGGTAAACTGTACGTACACATAAACACTACTTTCATTTCTATTTTATATATAATAGAATAAAAATGTAATGATAAATAATTATATTAGAATTAAAATATTATATATTATATAATTTAATTATCTCCATCCTTTATACGTTCCACTTATGGAATGAACAAGTCACATCACTTTGAGGGGCAGTAGTCCGCACTTCCTCAAATGAAATTATCACGTTTACCCATTATGGAAACCATAATGGTATGCTACAAATGGAGAATACAGAAGCATAAAAACAATATAAATATAATATATATCACATATAGATACAGTTCCATCATAATGGCTATCATGAGATGCAGTAGGAGATAATTGAACAGACATCATTTCGTGAGGTAGTAGTTCACCGTCCACATAAACAGTATCTTCTTTACCAATTAGATGGAGGTGTGTGTAAGTTTAGTTCGAATAATTATCATAAAAACAACATAGTATATTTATGATACTGGTGTTTTTATAAAACAATGGAATAAAAATATTTTAGGGGGTTGGAGAATTAAAATAAAATAAAATAACATAAGAGAAGATCTTACCTTTAAATCGGGTATGTCTCTTTGGTTTGAAACAAAAGGTTTACTTGAAGTGCCTTAATCCTAATGTAAGGATTCTAGGAGGAATATAGGAATTTAAGGAGATTAATTGGGTAGATTTTGGATGATCCAAGGGGGTTTATAGGTGTGAGTAATGGGTTAAATGTGAGGGCATTTTTATTAGGGGAGGTGGGGCTCTTTAAAAAAGTTTAAAAATATTATTTTATTATATAATGATCCTCAGCTTCAAAAAATATAAAACTCATTAAAGTTGAAGATAATATGACTATAATTATAAATAAAATCATCCAATATGAATAGGATAGCTTTTAGATATTTTTTTAATTTTCATAATCTTATTTATTTAAATCATTCATTAATGAGGTAAAGACTACACCATTATTGTGTTATAAATAATTTTATTTACTTGATATCAAAAAATTATAAAAAAATATCATGATGTAGGAAATAATTTTAGATTTCAAATTAATATTTATAGTCTAAGATATAACTTATATAACCCCATGTAATAATTTATTTACTAAAAGATATATGTTTTTGTCATTTTTGTGTTTACATTAAATTAATTAATATAAAGTGTCATTATTACTCCCAAGTAGATCCATGGGGTCCCAAAATCGACCCAAGGATGACCATATTTGTAAATGTATCAAAAAATTGGATTAGGACATATGTTAGGGTAATTTAATATTATTATTTTATTATTTTTTACCCTTATTTACCATATTTACCTTTTAACTATAGTAAATAAAATATTTACTTAAGCAAATATTCATAATGTCTAAAAATAAAAGTTACATATTTTAACAATTTGCACCTCCTGATCTCAAATATAGAATTAATTTTTCCATATTCAAAACACAGAAGTGGTATAAATTTATTTAAAATTAATTCTCGTTGTCAAAACTAAAAAGCGTTTTTTCAGGAAATAATAACTATCAAAATATTAACACTTGTTTATGTCCAATTTCGAAGTGAGATTACTTAAAATGACCAAAATTTGATTAAATGGTAAAATTAAAATCTAATTACACTTTAAAAACAATTAAAAATATAATCTATCAATATAAATAAATTATATTAAAAGGTAGTTTTGAATTAACAAACAGTATTTTTCACTATTAATTGAAAATGAACATTACTAGAAAAATACCAAAATTTTATCCAATGTAAATGTTTATGTCTGAATTATAAATAAGAATTTTATTTTGTCAAATAAAACATATAAAAGTGACAAAAACAATATTGAAAAAGGGTTCACCATCAAAAGGCATTAAAATGACCTTTTAAATATTATTAGAGTATTCCATGCTTAATATTGGATGAATTCTCATTGTAAGCCTCTAAAATTTATTGGGTAAATTTAAAAACATTTAATAAACATATTTAATAATAATATGTCTAGTTTTGTTCATTCCCACCAATACAACGACTTTTCATTAACTACCATTTAAAATAATAAAATTTTATTAATATTTTTCAGTATAAATCAACGTTGGGTGCAACATAATATTTCAAAGAAACCCATTGTTTTGTATCGGGTATGCCATCGAACATAGCATCCCCTTTAAATTAAAATTAATAATTACTTCACAAATATTAATAAATATGAAAATGTCATATTCTTTATTTATTTGGGATGTTACAAGTGGAGCATAAACATAACCTAATAATCAAGAGATCAAGATCATTTATGGAGTTGAGTGTTTAGGGAATTAAGTGGTTTAATTAGCAATGATTTTTCATACCATGATTCATCCACCATCATATGGTATCTCTTACTAAATATCCTTATGGGGATAAAAATATATAATTAAAAATAGATTGTAAATTTAATTATATATAAATATAATTAATAATATTTTTAAATATAATTTTATATATACATTTAAGTAATCACATATAGTTTTTAAATATCAATAATCACACATAAATAATAATTTATATATATAATTGTTATTATTTTAAAATATAATTAATTATATAACTATAAATAAGATGTATAAATTTATTTAATGTAATTAATAATAACATTATCTTATATATATATATATAATTCTTAATACATCTTAAATATAATTTAATTTAAATATAATAAATAGTATTTTTATAATGTAATTTAATTATATTTATATATAATTATTAATATTTTAAATATAATTATATATATAACTCTACATTATGTAATTAATGATATTTTTAAAATATAAATAATAAAATTTTCATAGAATTAATAATAAAATTATCATACGTATATAATTATTATTTTTAAAATATAAATTCTAATGTAAATATAAGTAATATTTAATAATATTTTTCAAAATTATATTTAATAGTAATTTTAATATTAGTATAATTAGTATTATGTTGTAAATTTTATTACTTTTAAACATAATTAATAGTATTTTTAAAGAAAATTATACATTTATATAAGTAGTAATATTTTTTTAATATAATTAATAATATTTATATAAAACTAATAATTAATAAAAATTTAATACATAATTAATATTAATATATATATATTTTAAGTTTACTTAATGATATATAAATAGTCTATTATTATAAATTATATTTATGTATCATTAATGATATACATATAGATAACTTTTAATATATATATTTATAAATAAGAATGTCTTAAATAACTAGATGAACATACTGAGTCGAGTGGTTATTTTACTACTCTCCACTCAAGAATTTGGTTCAAATCCCACCGACCTCCCAAGACATATTATTTTTTATATTTATATCTTAAATTTTATCAATACTAATTTTAACAATGATAAAGACTCTTTTTATCAGCATAAAAAATAAAGCAGAAAAAGGGTGTCTTTATTGGTGCAAATTTTTTATGACTAACAAAATGAAAGCCCTATAAGTGATTATTAAAAATAATTGATAAAGGACATGCCATTTTTATTTAACATTATCACTGCGTTGTTCCTTATTCTTCCTTAAACATGGAATGAATCTAGGTTCTACCAAATTGTTTTATACAACTTCCCCCATCGAGGTCCTTCTTTGGTTGGCAGATATGCTAGGTATGTCACCCCAAGACCACCTCTAATATTCTAAAGGTGGTCAACTAGAACTAAGAATTCATATCTCAAGGGGATTCCTTTTATTAAATAATACATATAAGAACATGCCTTTCCCCAAATTTCAATCAAACTGCCAAACTACCAAAGTATCACAAGTTTGAGTGACCAAAATTAAAAGAATTAATGGATTCATATGTCACTAATCATCCATATATATTATTTAAATAATTTATCAAAGTAAATAAATATGAAACATAAAGATTCCAAGGGAATAAAAACCATCACTGAATGGGGAAATACCACCTCATCATATGGACTACTTTTAGTGTCTTTTACTACTAATATCGACAACCTCTATGCACCTACTCTATATGATCCTTGGTCCACATGACCACCTCCATACTATGTATCATCTTCCAAATCATAAACATTGAAGGATACATGTTCCCTTTTCAAGGGGAGTATAAAATTACCAAGTGGGAAATCCCATATAAATGGAAATTTAAAAACCACCCAACTCAACCTAGATATCACGACCCGTCCCCTAGGGCCCATGTCGTGACTACCCCAATCCCACCTTCCATAGGTCAGGGGTTTTTAACTAGCACCGGAATGGAATTTCCCTAAAACAGGAAGGCATTTCCTCAAAACCTAAACACACACAGACATGGCACATTGCACACAAGTAAATAAAAACAGAAGAAGAAAGGTAAAACTACCATTAAAATCACCACTGAGTGTAATAGTAAGTATTGAAAGTAAAAGGGGGCAGAATAAAATCCCAAATGAAAAGGAAATTCAAAAAAAGGAAATCAGCTCTCGAGGTCGTCCACCAAGGATCCAACCTAAATAGTAGCTACAGCTCATCACTGCAGCTCTCTACTTCAACCGATCACCTCCATATGCCATTGGCCAATCATTTGTGAGCACCATCTTACCTTGACTCCCCAAGACTCATTCAAGCTGTCTATCATCTGTACAAGACACAGCAAGGTGCGGGTGAAACCCGTGCATGGGTGTGTATAAAAATACCCACTAGGGACCCCAAGACCCCCGAAGGTCTCTTAGAATTCCACAATGGGAAAACCACAAATCTTGATCTCAATCAAAAAGCAAAAATAAAAATATAGATCACACTAGGTATACAACTCAGAGATCAGAAATAAAGATTATTAGTCTCAATATATATTATTTTATTCCGTTAGGATGTTCAAAAACAGAACTATGAATAAGTTGTTCCATTGTCAGTCCACACAGGGTCCTATGTCACTGATCCATAACGGGTCACTCTAATGTTGGTCGTCATCAAGTCGCACATTGCGGATCCACACAAGGTCGCTAGGATGCTGACCCACACAGGGTCTCTATGATACTGATCCACATAGGGTCACTATGATGCTAATCCACACATGGTCTCTATGATGCAGATCCACACAGGGTCTCTATGATTCTGATCCTCACAGGGTCTCTATGATGCTGATCCAAACAGGGTCTCTAGGATGCTGATCCATGCAGGGTCTCTCTCCAATTGACAGTGAACCATAAGATTCCCCACACTCAGTGTTATTGAGTTCTATATAATCTGCTCCTCAAGATATCATTCATTCCCTAAATTCCATAAAGTTACACAAAATAGTAACACAATGGATAACCATGTCATAAGGCTTCCAATGCAATAGACGACGGGTCAGTCGGAAGCCCAGTCTGTGAGTTATTAGAGTTTTAATTCAAGGGCCCAATTGGATTTGGGTTCTATCCAAAATGAACATACTCCAACTTTCTTAAAAACTCAGGTGGAGTATCACAAAACAACCTTCTTTTTCCAAGGATTCCATTGTCGTAGATGGTTCATCAATTAGACGTCTGTTTTGTGACATACGACATTTTTAAGTGGAACTGGGTCGAAAAGGGTCAGTGTTCGGTCTGACCTGAACCACACCGACCTGGGCCGACCCGAACCGGTTCAAGTTGACCTGACTTGGTCCAGGTCCAATTCGGTTCTGACCCAGCCTGGACCAAACTATTTGGGTCGGCCCGAGCAAGCTGGGCCACAGACTGGCCTTCTTTGGCAGAGCACGGCCTGAAAAGCTGCATGGGGTCTGGTTCCCCTCTCAAAACAAATGAATATCCATTCGATTTTCCACGGGGGCACCACGTGGTGACTCCCCCTCTGTCATCAGAACTCGTAGGGTTCGTTTCCCCCTCCTCTGTGGCTCGAAGTCGCTGTCTCCCTTTGCAATATGTGATGGCGCGCCGCCCGCTGGCTACGTGGCCTACCTAGGGCCGAACGTACCTGTTGTCTACCACAGTGCCTCCAGGCACTGCCTTCCTCCAAGGCCGTCGAGATTTGACCGATTTTGTTTCCCACCGACTTCAGTCTCTGGCACTGTCCTACTGGTGCCACACCTGTGGGGCTTCCTCAAGCCACCAGGTGAGCTCCGTTGGTCTGGTTTCCCTTTTGATTATGCTTACGGGCCTCTCGATATGCTTCCAACACTGCGCGGCTCTCAGATTCCTCTTGCTGACAAATTTTTTGATTTCCCAGGAAGAAATAAATTCAAAGAAACAAAGGCAGAGGGTCTGTGCCTTGTTCGGTTGGAACACACCCTTTTCGTTTGCAATATATCAAGGGTGGGAGGTCAAACATCATCGAGAGAGGACTAAACCCCATTCAAGACTCAAACAACAACCACACACAATTTCATTCGAATTTTAGATTAAATTATTTTGGTTAATCCATGTTCGTCATGTTATTCAAGGATGATAGATTGAAAAAAATACTAGAAATTAAACAAACACCCCACCTCATGTTTGCTTAAAGGCATTGCAGAAGAGGAAGGAGTGTCCACATATGAAGGTGTTCGTCAGTGTTTTCTATTGCCCGTCGTTTCCCCCAATGACTGTTGCTTGATCATGCTCTTTGTCGGAGCAGATAGTCGGCAATTCTTAGTCAGAGCTTCCTCTCACAACACTCCCAAAACCCAATCCCGAGCTCAGATTAAATATGTGGGATGGTGGAGATTAACACATCACATAATTAATGAGATTAATTAATGAGTTTAATTAATGAACCTCTTAACTCTTTCAACGGTGCAGTTACACACCCCATTATTTCTCGTAACGACATGGTTACATAACTTAAGAGTCAAGACACTAAGTGGTTTGACATTTCACTGTGGTCCCACCACTGTTGGTCCAATGGTTGCAAAAATAAAAATAAAATAATCGTTAGTTATTTTGTTATTTTTTATAGAGTCCATGTAATTAAATTTTTTGTCCTACCCTTTCCGGTAAAAGTCAAGATTCCATTAAGCGAATCCTGGCATTATGGATTCAACGGTGCCCATAAATTTTTAATCTGAGCATCGGTTCAAAGGACAGAAAATATTGCCCGCACTTTTAATCAACGTACCTTAAAAAAAATAAAAAATATTAACAATCACCCTCAACCTACAGTTGTCAAGGTTGGGATCTGCCTAAGGGAAACATGCCATCACAATCCCAATGGTACTCTTGGATTTCTAATATGAGTTACTGTTTAGGCTGAAAATGATTTTTTTTATTATGGAAAGAGGCGAACGCCCTACATGGGACCGAAAGATCATGGTGGTCTAAAATGATGAATTCCTAAGGCATCCCCTTGGACAAACATATTACATTCACTGGGAAGTGAGCCAAAACGAGAGAAAATCAACAAGGGATCCTCCAGTGTACCCCCTCTAGAGAGAGAATCTGTAGAAATATTTGATTCCCATGGGATGTTCCAAACCACACAGCCTCTGGGGATCTTCAAGATGTAGAAACGAACCAGGTAAATCAAGGACCATGGGACCTACCCCTTATCCGTGAGCACCCAGACTAGCACCACCAAATCTAAAACAAAATCAGAGCAATCCATTGAGAATCTAATGCACAAAGTCATTGTTGTAAGTAGAGTGTGAATCTCAGCTACCAATGAGCATCTCAGCCCGTGTTAGCTGATATATGCCAGTAACACTGATCCCTTCCCCTCACAAACCAGCCCTCTGCCACACATAACACCATTTAGGAGAGACCCGTCGACATTCAGCTTTAGTCCGATCCCCGGAGGCTGCCAGCTAATCCAATGCCCATGAAATCTCGGCGGAACCACCGGCCTATTAATGAAGGAGCAGAGATAACGGGAGAACTGACATCTCTTTAATAAAGATCCATGCTCCTGGATCAGACTCCGTATCCTCAGTTGAAGCAGACAGGGCGAAATACAGTTCCCGTATCAAGCCTGGTTATGAGATTCCTAAATGATCTAGATCACCGCCATGGAAATGATACACAAGATTTTTGACTCCATCTACTCCACCTATGAACCTGAAAATTAGACCAAGCAGAGATCCTGTAAATAATTACATGTACCGACAAGAACTCCCCCTCTCACCATGCTGAACCATAGACCATTAGCCCAATCACTCTGAAAAAATAAGTGTGAAATTGTCTCTACCTGTGGAGTGACATAACAGTGACATTTCAAGGCTATATGAACTCGCTTCTTCTGAATGTTGTCATCAGTAGGTAGTGCAACATTTCAGACCCGCCAAACCAGAAACCCCAATATAGTTGGAATTTCTTTACACCATAAACGCTCTCCCATCTCATCTCGTTCTCTATCCTATTGAATCAATGAACAGAAATCTCTCCCATTGAAACTCTCCGACTTTGTCTCCATAAAATAGAAGTTATCCACCTCCTCCGAGAAGATGATTTCCTTGTAGGCATGCAGTTGATCTCTGTTCAGAATGGTTTCCATGGGCCTCAGCTAAGTAGAATCATCCTTCACAGATAAGTCGGGAACTAGACAGTGAGGAAAATATAGCCTCTCCCCGATCTAATTATCCCTCCATAATTTTACCTTCCCTTGTCCCAGAATCCACCTCCCAGAATCCTGAAGAATATCCAGTAGATTCCTGACAATATTGACCAACCTAGAAATATTTTTGACCTCCCACTCCTCCAAATTGTTTCCATATTTCCTGCCGATAACCTAATCCCAAATTGATTTTCCCTCCAATAATTCCCATGCAAGCCTAGCTTTCATGCCTTGCATGACAGTTTATATGTCCCTCAGAATAACACCACCCTCCTCCACTAGTTTAGCCATCCTGGACCAAGCAGCCGAATGTGACCTTCCTGCAAAGTTATCATCCCAAATGAAATGATTCAGCACCTTCTCCATCGCAGCAATCATCCCCTTAGAAAGAGTGATAATAGATAACACGTGCATAGGAATAGAAGAGATCACATTGTTGATCAAAGTCATCCTCCCCCCAAAGGAAAGGAACCTATTTTTCCAATTCAGGATTCTCCCTGTCATCTTGGGGTTAAGATTATCGAAGAATACCTTCTTCACCCATCCCTTCGAGATTGGTGCCCTCTGGTATGTCATGAGAAACTACTTCCTATTAATTCCTAGAATATATTGGATAGTCAGAGCTCTTCTCCTTGAAAACTTGCTGGAGATGAACACATTACATTTTGCGGAGTTCACCTTCTGACCACTAAGAATTCCATAGTTGAGCCTGAGTTGCATGAAGTTATCCAAGGATGATCTCCTTCCATTGAAAAAGATAAGAATATCATCAGAAAAAATTATGTGGGAAAAAATTTCTGAAGCCTTAGACCGATAAGATCCTATCTGTTTATCCCTCAAGAAAATCTGGAAATTCCCAGAAAGAGCTTCCTGGGAAATGATGAAAAAGGTAGGAGATAACGGATCTCCTTGCCTAACTCCTCTCACACTTTTGAAGAAACCAAAACTCTTACCCAATAGGGATATGGATAGCCAAAAAGAGGAGAAGCACCAGAAGCACAAGTCACACACCCCTTTCTGAAAACCCATCTTCCTCAACACCTGAAGAATGAAAATCCATTCCAGCTTATCACCAGCTTTATCCATGTCCACCTAAATAATTACATTGGAACTAATGGCCTTTTAATCCACATCTACTAGAAACTCCTGATCAACTCCCACCACTCCATGGATTCCTCTTCCCTGAATGAAGCCATGTTGTTCATGGGAAATGATCCTCAGAAGCATCTTTCTAAATCTCTTGGAGATAATATTCACCAAGATTTTATAGGAGACATTACAAAGACATATGGGTCTATACTGATTGATAGAGAAAGGGACATTCACCTTAGGGATCATCACCACTCTAGATGCACACGAGCCCCTGTTTAGGGAACCTCCTTTAAAGAAATCAAGCATGACCTCAATCACCGAAGGGCCCACAAACTCCCAGTTTTTCACATAAAAAACCACTGGGAATCCATTGGGCCCAGGGGCACTATCTAAGGGAAAATTACTAACCACCTCTGATATCTCCTTTTTAGATGGTAAGGAAATTAAACCTTCATTTTCCTCAGAGTCAACCCTCCTAGAAATGTTCTCCCAAAAAGACACCTTGGTCAGCCAAAAGTTCCTCATCACCTGTAGTATGCTAATTCTCACACTTCAATAGATGCTCAAAGTGATCTAAGGCCAATTTCCATGCAACATTGATGTTAGAGGAGAAGTATTTGTCCTCCAACCTGATATTGATTTTAGAAATCTACCTTTCCTTCAAACAGGCATGGAAAATGCCGGTGTTTTTGTCCCCTTCCTTGAGCCATTTGACTCTGGCCTGCTCTTTGTAACCGTTCTCAACCTCTAATAATCATTGAGTTAAGATTTACCATTTATTTCATAATAATAATAAATAAGAATCCTCCTATCATTGTAAAAGAGAGGCTTCCAAACCTTCAATATCCTTTTGGAGCACCTCAATAGGGTCATCTGATGTAGGATGATCCATAATCCATTTGCAAATGTCAGCCTTTAATCTTTTGAGACGTATGAACAAACGGACCCAAGCTCTTCCTTCCAAAACCTGGGCCCAAGACTCTCGCATAATTTGATTGAAACCCTCTTTTCTATGCCAATCCGTCGAAAACAAAAACACCTTGTTCTACTAGTTCTCCTGTTTGAGCTTCACAAAAATAAGAGAATGGTCTGAAAGGCCCCGGGGAAGATGGACCACTGAGGCCCCTGAAAAGGAATCCATCCCCTGAATATTTGAAAAGCATCTATCCAGTCTGCACCAAATCCGACTTCCCCCTCTTCGATTGTTGAACAAAGTGAATTTACTTCCACTAAAGCCCAAATATAATAAACCTTTGCTAGATATAATGCAGTTGAAATTCAGAATGTTGTTGTTAAACATTAGAGACCCTCCCCTCTTCTACGAAATGTTCATGATAGCATCAAAGTCACCACCCACAGACCATGGTAAATCATCCACCTCAAAGGATCCCAGATAGTCCCATAGTTCCCTTCTCATAAGAACATCACAGCTAACATAGACAAAGGAAAATAAAACAGAAGAACCTATGCACACTAGTTTCACAGTGATACATTTCTCATTCACCTGCATCAACTCCACCTATAACTGGCTCTTCCAAAAAATCCAGATATTGTTATCACTTGGACAGTCGTGCAAAAAATTCCCAAAATCCATCTTTTTGGAAAAAAACCCCATCCTGCAAGGATTATTCTTTGGCTCTAAAATAACCACCATAGGGATCCAGTTTCAGCGACACCCAGAAGCCACATAGGCACATTTATCTTTCCCCCATAATCCATGAGAATTCCAAATTAACACCGAAGACATTAACACAAGAAACTCTTGGGCTTCTGACACTGGTTATCTTCTTGTGGAAAAAACAACCTTTTTCCACTCTCCTCCTTGACCATTTATCGGGTCACTGGCCTGGTAGAGGACTCCGCAGAGCACCCTTTCTTAGGTGTACGGATTTTTTTTCATTGGACAAAAAGAATCTTCCAAGAGAGTGAACCTATTCTTCTTATCCTCTGTAGGCCGTGTTGGGATCTCTTGTTCATGAAGATATGAAAACATAAGCAGCTAATCCCTGGACTTCCTAGAAGCAAAAATATCTTTTAACGTCCCCTCTGAGAATCCTCTAGGTGGAATTCTAGCGAAATCACAGACTCTGACGTAAACAAGGATCTCTTTTCCATCTCTACAGAAGAAGCATTGGGGGTCCAAAAACAATCACCGAAGAAGAGGCATGGTTAGGGCATGTCCATGAAGAATCCATTTTACCTTTCCCTTTTGGAGAATAGGGAGAATGAACCGATTTAGCTTTCTCCATCATAGAACTTCCCAAGATCAGCCTTCTAGAAGCCCTCTGCTTCAAAAGAAACAACATAGGCTCAGACCTCGCGTTCAAGAAAAGATCAGCCAGAAAACTAAATGAAACTGGCTGATTAAGGAGCCCAGATTCAGAAGGAATAGAAGATTCCATAATAACCCCTGGACCACTAAGAATCACCAATGCCAATAAAGGGGAGAAAGACTGATCTTCCTCAAGCGACGCTGCACCCGAAGGCACCACCCCTTACTTAGAACCGAGACCAAACTTCTGCAAATCAGAAGACTGGGTAGGCTTAACTGAAGAGTTCCCTCGGGGACGAAGGCCTTTCCTTCCCTTCCTATAGAATTCCACAGAATGACCGTGAGGATCGCATGAAGTGAAAAACCTGGGAGGAGCCAGATACACCGGACGTTTCCCCCAGTTCAACCCCTCTGGGGACCTGATCCAAATTCTGTTAGGAAACCTCATTGCTAGGTTCATCTCAACACAAATCCTAGGGTTTGCTGCATCCATAAGTTCCTCAGTACCTTCTTCAACACAAAAAAAACATACCCAAAGAGTCACCCACCGCTGCCAAAATTGAAGGATTATGTAGAGGAAGAGGCATACTGGGAAAATTGACCCACACAGCTCCCATATTTGATTCTCTACCATAGTGGCAAGCCCACGCCCACCTCGACAAAGAAAACTAGAAGTTTCCACACCGCCTATCCACCCTAGACCAAGCGTGAACGAAATATTCCCTAGAATGGCAGCGGATGCAAAAGGTGAACTTCGTGATTTCCGACACTGACGGTGGAAAAAGGAAACCCCAGAAACCCACATACCTTAGAAAGAACTCCAAGGACGGTTTCATCGGCCCAAATCTAGAAATTGATGTAAGATTGTGAACCTCTATAGGGCGCTTCAAATCCATGTCATCTATAACCACCACTGGACTTCCATCTGACACATCCACCTGGAAAGGCTCGAGCTGAATCAGCGGGATGAAAAAGCGATCTCCCTACCGACCATTCCCATAGAGAGCGTACTTGAAAGAAAAATCTGGGGGATCCTTGTCCAGTCCGCTACAGGCTCAGATCTTGACCAACAAAGCACCTACATTAGGGAGTGATCCAGCTGAAATGTGAACCCCTTCAGTTAATGATATCACCATCATGATATTTACAGTTTAAAAGTTAAATAATTTAAGAATCAAATAATTGTTACTTAATTATTTTATTTTCGGCCAAAAACTAACTGCCACTATTTGCCCACGCCGACCAAGGTTAGGATCTACCTATGGAAAGAACACCCTCATGAGTTTAGCGGTGGAATCAGATTTTTTAATCCAAGTTTCCGTTCATGAGTTATAATCATTTGAAAAATAAATAATTTTATTTAATAATTTTATTTACGTTTATACCATTTTTGGGTTTTCTCACTGGAGCCCTGTGCCGACTAAGCTTAAGTCACGCATAGGGTAAACCCACCATATTGAATTTAATGGTGCCCTCAGATTTCTAATCCAAGAAACTATTTAACAGTTATTCTAGTTTTTTAGGAAAACCACTCGAGTGCGCTGTTTAAAGATTAACATTTTTAGACGGTTCATTCCGGCAACTCCGGGCCTCAGAATCACATGTCGTCAATTTTCATAGTCTTGTAATAATTTGATATAATTAAAAAAATTATACGTAATTTCAAGGACATTAAATTGTTCCCACATTATGGCTTTAAGTCCCTGGCAGCCACAATAAATCCATGGAAACAAATGGGGGTACTCAGCACATATCTGAGTCTCTCACTCACATGTGCACTCTTAGAGGTTACCGTGCTTCCACCAAACACGTACGAGAAGGACCAACCTCCCATGAAGGTTCCTCTCCATTCAATTGTCTATCTCCATCGGGAACTCCAAGAATGTCACCCTATCGTCAATTTACAACATGCCCCAGTCGATAACGTGCGATGTATCATGCACATACCTCCTCAACTGTGACACATGGAAAACATTATGCACCCGGTGTATATGTGGGGGAAATTATAGATAGTATGCCACCTCACCCACACAACTAAGAATCTAAAATGTTCTGATGATCCTTAGAGATAGCTTGACACCCCAGCCAAATCTCAACAATCCTCATTGGGGTGAGACACGTATAAGACATAATCACCCTCCTCGAACTCCATGGGACTCCGTATTTTTATGGATTAAGAATTCTGTGAGCTCTTTGAAATCTTCATTTACTCCTAGATGATCTACACCTTCTCAGCGGTATCCCGTACCAACTCTGGACCCATAAGTGTGGACTCCCCTGGGGGTGTCTAGCATAGATGTGATCTACATGGTCTCCCATAGAAGGCCGCAAACAGTTCCATGCTGATGGTGGAGTGATAAATATGGTTTTATGCGAACTCCACTATGGGAAGGTGGTCCTCCCAGCTACAAAAAAAATCAAGGATGCAAGCATGAAGCAGGTCCTCAAGTGTCTGTATGGTCCACTCTATCTGACCATCTGTCCGAGGATGGAAGGTGGTGCTCCAGTGTAACTGATTACTGAATGCCACCTTTAATCCCTTCCACATCGAGGATGTAAAATGAGCATCACGATCTAAGATGATCATCGATCGAACCCTTTTAAGCTGAAAAATATCTTGTATGTAGAGGTGTCTCAACCCTCTACATATCCTTGCTCTCAGATGGGTATGAAGTTGGCCGACTTGGTAAGTCGCCCAACGATCACCCAGATGGAATCGTGGCCCCTGGACATACGTGGTAACCCTATCATGAATTCCGTAGATATTTTATTACACTTCTACTCTGGAACCTTTGGTGGACGAGTCAAGCCTGCTGGAACCTGGTGCTCATCCTTCACTTTCCGACAAGTGAGGTATTATGAAACAAAATCTTCCACTGTTTTCTTCATCACTTGACACCAGTACTCACACTGGAAGTCCTAGTACATTTTATCCACACCAAGATGTACCACCAATAGTGGAAGTCAGTTTTTGGTAATACATCCTGGGGTGGTGAAAATTTACCAGGACTTCTAGTGTCAATACTGGTGGCCAGCGATGAAGGAAGTAGTGGTAGAGTTCATTTCACAATGCCTCACTTTTCGGCTAGTGAAGGGTGAGCACTAGGTTCCAGTAGGCATGAATCGACCACCTTATGTTCCATAGTGTAAGTGGAATGGAATCTCTATTGACTTCGTGAAAAGGCTACCACATATGTCTAGGGGCCACGATTCTCTATGGGTGATCGTCGGTCGACTCACCAAGTTGGCCCACTTCATACCCATCTGAGAGCAGAGATCATTAAAGGTCTTGGGACACCTAAAGGTAGAGGAGATTGTGTGGCTTCATGGGGTTCCATATATGATCTCCTCATATCATGATGCTAGTTTTACATCCAGATTGTGGAAGGGATTATTGGATGTATTCGGGACTCAACTACACTTGAGTACCACCTAGCATCCTTAGACAGGTGGTAAGATGAAGCGGACCATACATACACTTGAGGAAATGCTTCATGCTAATGTCCTTGATTTTGGCTGTAGTTAGAAGTACCACCTTCCCCTAGTTGATTTTGTATAGAAAAATAGTTATCACTCTACCATCGTCATGGAACCATTTGAGACCTTTTATGGGTGACCGTGCAAATCACCTCTATGTTGGACATACCCAGGGGAGTCAACACTTATGGGTCAAGAGTTGGTAAGGGATACCATTAAGAAGATGAAGATTATCCAGTAGAGGATGAAGACTGCACAGATCTGGAAGAAGTCTTAATCCTATAGAAGACAGAGACCCTTGGATTTCAAGGAGGGAGACTGTGCCTTCTATAGGTATCACTCCGATGAGGATTGTAGAGATTTGGACGGGGAGGAAAGATATCTCTGGGGATCATCATACCTTTTCAGATTCTCAGAAGTGTAGGTGAGGTGGTATACCATCTAGACATTCCCCAAAAAATGCACTGGGTGCATAATGTTTTCCATCTGTCACAGCAGAGGAGGTACATGCTTGATACATTTCACGTTATCGACTGGGGCATGCTGGACAGTGATGATAAGGTGACATTCGAAGAGTTCCCAATAGAGATAGAGGATTGACTGGAATAGGCCCTTCTTGGGTTTTCAATCCCTCTGGTGCAAGTTCAGTGGAAGCACGAGTACCACCAGGATAACACATGGGAGAAATAGGTTCATATATGTGCTCAGTACCCCCATTTGTTTCCCTAGTTTTTTGTGGCTTTTGGGGAGGTAAATACCTAAGGTAGGGAGAATGTAATGTCTTGGAAACTCCATACTTTTTAATTATTTGAAATTACGATGAGACTATGAAAATAGACGACACATGAATCATATGCCTAGAGATCCCGAAACAATCTGTCAAAAAATGTTAAGCTTTAAATAGCACATGTGAGTGGTTTTCCTAAAAATGTGGAATAACTCTTAAACATATGCCTGAATCAGAAATCCAAGGGAACCATTGTGTTCATGATGATGGGTTTACCCTAGGAATGACTTCAGTTTAGTTGGTGCGATCTCCAGTGAGAAAAAACAAAAATGGAATATCCGTAAATAAAATAATTATATAAAATTATTCTATTTTTTAAATTATTATAACTCACGAACTAAGACTCGGATTAAAAATCTGAGACCACAACTAAAATCTTGATGGTATGATTTCTTTAGGAAGATCCTAACCTTGGTCAGTGTGGGCTAATAGTGGATGTTAGTTTTTTCAGTAAATAAAATCATTAAGTAACATTTATTTTATCGTTAAAATATTTAAATCATAAATGTTAACTCGGATTGGAAATCTGAGAGTATGTTTGAGCTTGTGAGGGTGTGTTTCCCTTTGGTAGAGCCTATCCTCAACCAGCGTGGGACAAGGGTGATTGTTAATATTTTCTAATTTTTTAAGGTACATTCAGTAAATGTGCAGGTGACATTTTATATCTTTTGAACCTATGCTCAGATTAAAAATCTGTGGGCACCATTGAATCCTTAGCGTTGAGATTCACTTAATGGAAACTTAGCTTTTATCGTAAAGGGTCAGACAAAAAAGTTAATTTATTGGAATTTACAAAAAAATAACTAAATGTTATTTTATTTTTCTTTTTGAAACTGTTGGATAAACCGTGGTGGGACTGCAGTGCAATGTCAAACCATTTAATGGATCGACTCTTAAGTTGTGTAAACAAACTGTTGTGAGAAATAATGGGATGTGTAACTACACCATTGAGAGAGTTAAAAGGTTTATTAATTAAACTCATTAATGAACTTCATTAATTGTGTGATGTGTTAATCTCTACCTTCCCCTCTATTTAATCTGATATCGTGCTTGGGGTAGTCACAAAACGGGCCCCGGGGGATGGGTCGGGACACTCGATATGAAAAATTATAAGTTAAAAAATGATAATATGATTATCTGAACTCATTTCCCAATTTCACTCCAACCATATCTCTAAATGGAGAGAAAACTATAAACCAAATATATTCTCACCTCAATATAAAGGGGACTCTAGTACTGAACCTATCACCTTAAGGGAATAAATACAACCCCTTAATCACTTCTGATAATAAAAAGAAATTACAAAACCCAACTGCATGACAAATTCATAGCCCTAAATATCAATATCACTCTTTAGGTAACCAATAATGAATAACCCATGTACATAATCACACAAAACTATGACTAAATTATCCTCTCTAGGATTAATTCTCATCTAATAATAGGGTCAAAAAGACAAATGCACTGGAAAATAATTGTTCTGATGTCAACGTTCTATTCTATGACCAACCATCAGAACTCTTCACCCCAAGAATCTGACATTTAATGTCTAATTAATGTGGAGGTCCTGCACCGCACCAAGGAGACATCAATCGGTTTAGGTAGTACTGAACCCATAGATAGTGTACCCACACCTTGTTCCGTGGGGGAGTTCCCCATCCCTATATATGTAATGAAAAATTTATTCCTTTTCAATAGTGTAATGATCAAGGGTGGCTCTAAATCCATAGAATAATGTGAATGACCCACTCCGTGATCTTTAGGGGAGTCACAACACCAATAATTCATGTGGAACTCACACCGAATTTAAGATATAATGATTTAGGGAGTACCTATCACAGAATCACAATGCTCACTACCTCAAGGTAACCAAAATATAGGAATAATTGATAACATAATTCCTAGAAAACTTGTAGGCATAGGTTCAATCTCTTTCATTACACCAAAATCAGCATAGGCATGAATGAAAAAATGAACCACTTACCCTATCATGTCTCAATCTAGTTACTAATATCATAGGATATAGGGGGTCAATGACGATCCTCTATAATTTTTCTCAATTTTATATGAAAAAATTACACCCAAGGGATGTAAATGTAGAAAAAAAACTCATATATGATTTAGGTCGATCTATAAGCCTCTTACAACTTCCCAGCTTACACAAGGACACCCTATAAAATTTCTATTGAAATTACATGTATGTGACCCTTTCTCTAAACAATTTTCAATCCTACAGTTTATAATTAACTCTTCAGTGTTGTTTCAATGATATATTGAACAATATAAGTAATTTTGTGTTCTTGTGATCACCTTGGTTGTAGAAACCCATCATTTATAAATGAAATTTTGTTTGAATATAAATTTATATTATATTATATTATATAGTATTATACACATACAATAGATAAAGAAACTGAAAAATATTTATTTCATTAAAAAAGATCATTACATAAATCAGAAACAAAACCCATAAATTTTATAAAGATTACAATGTGACAAAAAATATAAATGATGAAAATTATAATGATAAATTTCATATCCATCCGATCTTCTAGAATCATTTCCTCTATAACCAACACTATAGATATGAACAAAATATGAGTAAACACATCAAAAAATTAGAAAATGAAAATATAGAACCTTGGGAGTAATTTTAGTGTATGTTTAATTAGGGAATAATATAGTATTTATAGGAGGCATTATGACTATAGGAATAGTAAGGTGATTGTTGGAAGAGTAACTAGATCATTTGGAATAGTAAACTAACCATTGGGAATAGTAACCAGATCATTGGTACAGTAATTTGACTTCAAAATAATAAAATTTAATAAAAATAATATTTATAATAATTAATTCAAGAAAATATAAATATTATAATACCATAAAATAAATATCAAGATTAAAAATTCAAATAAAATATAAGCACATTTTTAATAAACAATATTTTAATGTATTTCGTAGAAAACCTAATTATTATATTTAAAAATAAAATTAATTGTGTTAGAATTTTTTATAAAATTAATTTAATTTTTCGAATAATCATTTTAAAATACTCCAATGGATATTTTTTGGTAATTTTCTGAAAAACTTCTTTTTTCAAGTGAATAGTAAAAATATAGGTATTTAATAACCACTGTGTTTTAAATTACATCATACATGATGTAATAAATTTAAAAAAATATTGTCAAAATCATATGTAATTTAATTAATCAGTCATTGAAATATAGTAAACATATTTTCCAAACATAAAAAATAATTTCCAAAAGCAAAAGTCAAAAGTATTTCTTTAAAAAAAATTCTCATTTTTCCACTTTCCATTTTAATAAACTAGTGAATTAGAATTATAAAGGATTTTAAAGTCCTAAAACAATTATATTATATTTATATATGACTCATTATGTCAAAAATATCACTATTAAAAGGCTTACCTTAGATATTGTTTTTATTCAATATTTTAACTCAACAACCCTCTTCTAAAGTATAAATATCGTATATCCATCCCTTTGGAAAACCACTTCAATTACACTTTTCATATCCAAATATCTACCCAAATCCCATTTATTAAGACTCTTATAATCCTTAGGTACATTATAGTGAAAACCAACTCCAATCATTAATTAATTCTAGTTTCATACAAGAGAAGCAAAACCAAGAAAAGGGAATATTTTAATCAACTCTTCTTTGTGATTTCCTATTCTCTTCATCCTATATCCCTTAAAAACTCAAATATTATTTGATTTATTAATTATAATTTTAAAAATATATTAATGATTTTATCCTACTTAAATAATAATATCTACTATGTATTTATATTTTATAATTATTATTCATCCTCTTCAGACAATGTCCTGTTAACAGCTGGTTAACCACCAACGAGAACATTACCAATTATTTCCTTATCTCCAACCATAGGTATGGTTATAATAAATTATTTCTGAAATATAAATGTATAAATAAATTTATTTTAAGCTTATAAAATTAATTATACTAATGTATAAATTATCTTGAACAAAAATAGTGAAATCAATGAAAAACGTGATATTTTTAAGGAAGTCATGTTATCAAAAAAATTCACTTTAACTAATGGAGTTATGTAATATAATATGGTGATTATAATTTATAAATAGTAAATAAATTAAAATAAATCAATTTTGGTTCAATTTTTTAATAAACCTTTTTTTTAGTTTTCATGAGTCAGAAAAACAACGAAATATACCTAGATTTAAGGTAAGGGGATTCTCAAACCTATACTCTTTTTCTAGGTTATCTACTATTCCTCATTGATTTTAGTATGAATGATACTATAATATCCAAAATATGTAATTTCATTATTCTCTCCCTTTTATTTCCGGGGTATACATGTTTCTAACTTTCTAAAATTCTTTCTAATCCATTTATAATGCTTTATAAAAAAGACTTCAGTTTCCAAAAATATCACTTGAATATACTTAAGTTGATTATCCTTTAAAAGAAGAAAATGATATTTTATGAAAAAATAAGATCTACCTTATTAATTTGGAAACTAAAAAGTTACTTTAATTAAGTTTTATTTGTGATATTATTTTATAAACTGATTCATTTCCAAGATTTATTTCATGATTAGGACTGTTATTCTTCCATGTGGAATCCTTGATTATGAGCATTTTATAATGAGAAGGGTGAGAAGAAAATTTTATATCCCTACAATGCATTTAATGTGATTTATTTCATGATATAATGTTTATTATGCATGAAAATGATTCAAAATTTGTTCATAATGATGATGTTATGATTTATGAAACTATATTACGCATGAACATGATGCTAGTATTGTTCAAAACTATGTTTGGTATTTAACCACTTTGTCAATATTTTCATTGTTATGCATATTCCACATTCCATGTATTTATCAAATGTTTCTGTTGTGGTTATAATGATGATCCTATTCTTAGTATATAATGATTTTTATTATTATCAACCATGTAATACTAATTTATATGACTTTTTCCTCCCCTTTCAGGGATTTTAGCTCACTCCTTTATTTAATATATATCCATAGTTGACTACATGTACTAGGGAGATAATGTGATATTTATAAGGATAATGAATAAGAATTTAATTTTTTTTTTATATTTTAATATATACAAGTGTTGTATGATCCTATTTTTTCTAACACACTAAACCTTTAGAACTTGGATTGTATCACTATTTTGTTGTTTGTCTTAAAAGGATGTAATCATCATGTGTAGAAAATTTGGGTCTCTATAGTAGGTATTAGAACACAGTTTAGTTAATTTGGGAATTAATATTATAAAATTTTAGTGAAAACCATAGGTATTAGTCTATGTATAGGTAAACATCCTAGAAGAATCATTTTATAAAAAGGCTAAAAATTGGGATATTGCAATATATTATTTTAGAGTTAATTTGAGAATAATAATAAATTATTTATTGATTTTTTTGAATAATTATTAGTTCAAACATTTTCTATATTATAAAATGGTGGGAACTACTAGAAACTAGACCAAAAACCAATGTGATGGAAAATGCAACGATTATTCAGATGACATCCTGAATACGATGGTAGGTGGAGTTAAAAAATTTATGACATTTATTTCATAGTTGTATTAGGATATGAATAATAACTTGAACCACGTGGAATGTAATCCTTCAATAAGAAATATAACTTGGATATTGGGTAATTTTTGCGGTGAATACCACCAACATTCAGTGTGTCTTTTAGTCCACTTGTCCTTGAACAATTGGTTAACATAATAGAGAATATCTTTTTTGTGCTCCACTATTCTGAGAAGGAGAAGGTGACTGTGGTCATATATCATTTATATAGAGAATCCAATAAATGGTGGAAAATTATAAATAACACCAAGAGAAAGGATGAAATGGAAGAGATAGAGTGTGCAGACTTTAAGAGAATATTTCATAAAAATTATTTGCTTTAAATATTCTAACAAATATGGATAGATAATTCCTAGAGATTAAGAAAAATTAGGTTTAATCAATCACGATATACAAGAAAAACTTAAAAAGTCTTGAAAGATAAGCCTTAAGTGTTTTTTTAAATATTTATAGAAAAATTGATAGATTATTTAGTGGTTGAAAACCACACGTCAGAATATATATAACTATCTGATAATTTGGGAGTTATGAAGAATTAGTTTGATGTATTATCAAAGTTGAGATGGATACTTATGAATGGTCCCATTTTTATAGAGATATGAAGATAATAATGTTGTTTGAAGTTGGTGAGACAAATTTTAAAAGCATGAAAGAGGATCCAACCATCCATATGTAAAAAATATGGGAAGCAGCATCACAGTAATTACCTCAAAGTGATGGGAAAATACTTAAAGTGTGGAAGATAATACCACTAATATCATGAATGTCAAATATACATTAAGAAGAAAACTAACATGATAGAG
Source organism: Viscum album (assembly GCA_963277665.1). Taxonomy (NCBI): domain Eukaryota; kingdom Viridiplantae; phylum Streptophyta; class Magnoliopsida; order Santalales; family Viscaceae; genus Viscum; species Viscum album. The sequence continues at coordinate 1,445,508,590 of OY728161.1, forward strand.
GAAATGAAGGCACCACCCATGGTTTAATAATTCGATTATAGGAGGTAAGGTCAGTATGAAATCCAATGCACTAAATCATGTGTCATTCAGTGTAATCCACATCAGAAGACACCAAAATTTAAGGAGAAAGGGAAATACTATTCCATTATCACAGATGGAGTTGAATATGAAAATGAATTCATACAAAGTGCACTTCTTAGTCACACAATAATGGAAAATGTTTTCATTGATACCAGTTCTATGAATTACTTTATTTCCTACAAGTTTTTCAAAGCCTTTGAATCAAAATCCAAATACCTTGTCGCAGAGATATCCATAAAAAAAGTTGGTGGTGAGATAAATGAAACCCAAATGTTGGAATATTATACTATTAGAGTCTGTGGAGGATTCTTCTAGTGAATATCACAATACATTACTTTGTGCAATTTGATTCTACAATGGGAATGAATTGGCCCTCGTTATATAGAGAACACATTAATTTTCAGGAAAAAGAAATCACTTTTAATATTCATAACCATCCCATGCTCCTTTACAAATGAAAGGAAGATCATGAAACTCCTTTTTAGAATCCCTTAATGGTGTGAGTGATGATACCATATGAATATAAATACCATTAGAGTTAGATGAAAGAATAAAATTTAAATAAATTCCGATTTTTAGGGAATACACTAATGTATTTCCCAAAGAGTTACTTAGTATTCCACCAGATCTTGGGGTAGATTTATCAACAGAGAATATACAGGGAGCCACCACTGTCTCCAAGTAATCCTATAGAATAGACTTAATAAATTTTTATGATTTGAAGAAGTATATTTAAGAGAATTTGGAGGAAGGTTTTATTCACCCTAGTGAATCTCCTTGGGCTATGCCAATTCTCTTTGTAAAGAAATAGGATGGATCCAAGTTGCAATGTATAGATTACCAGAAGCTCAATAATATCACCATAAAGAAAAAGTATACCCCAAAAATGATTGAAAGATTTTTCAATCAACTATGAGGTTATCATTACTTCTCACAGATGGATCTTTATTTTGGAAATCATTAGCTAAAAGTGAATAATGAAGATATTTAGACGATATATATTCATACAATGTATGGAAATAATGAGTTCATAGTGATTCCCTTCCAACTTACTAATTCCCCTATAATAATCATGGACTTGATTAATAGAGTATTTAGAGTCTAACTCATAAAATTTATGATAATATTTATCAATGATATTCAAATTTACTCCAATGAAAGGAGGAATATGAAGTGCGTTTAAGGATTGTACTATAGATAGTAAGGAAGGATAAATTGTACACTAAGTTCAACAAGTGTGACTTATAGATTTAGAAATTCAAATTAATGTGGCACATGATAACAAGTGAAGGAACCTATATAGAGACTTTAAATAAAAAGGCAATTGAGAAATGATATAGACCCCCTAGTGTCCTGATAATCCCTATTTTTCTTTGATTAGTAGGGCACAACCATTGTTTTGTGATAAATTTATCATAATTTTCTATACCAAAAACTATGTTAACACATAAATGGGTAATGTATTTCTGGATGAAATAATGAAATGAAATATTTAAGAAGATTAAGAAGAGGATAATCACTACACCTACACAACTAAAACTAGTAGATTACTGGAGGTTATTTAGAGGTGGTTATGCAAAACCCCCCTCTTGTAAAGACCCGTAAAATTCAAGGAAAATTTTTTCTTAATTTTCTTTAGAATTTTACAAGAGCGCGGTTTCAGACGGCACCTGATTCCGAGGCCCGGAGTGCCCAGAATCAATTTCCGAAGTTTGGCTCGGGTACGTTCAGTGAACGAACGAGCGAGAATTCCTAACTTTTGATCCGGTGCTCGGAATTGAAATCCGAGGGCACCGATGAACTCGCAGCACCAATATTCGCTTAAAGAGACCCTTTCGGAAGTTGCGTTTGTTGCGGAACGAAAGTTAGTTTTTGGGAGATTTATAAAAAGTTGAATAAAAAAATGTGGTTTCTTTTTATTTCACTTTTGTAGGTTAACTCCTCTCAAAGGGAGTTAGGGGTGGGACCCACACCCACTTAACCTCCCTTGAGAGGATTAAGTGTGGTGGGACCCACACGAACCTAAACCTCTCAACTTCCCCCTTAAACTCCCCTCTCTCCCTCTTAAATGTTTGTAAACTTAACATCTAATTAATTACACAGGACATGTTAATTAATTAAGTGTTATGTTTTTGAATTTGATGTTTTGAATTCCTAGGCTTGGTAAATAAAATAAGGAGGGACCTTATTTTATTTTGTTAGCCAACTTGGGTGGATTTCATTTTGAGAGCTCCTCCTCCATCTTCTTCATCTTGACGAAGAACGCTCATCTTGACGAAGAACGCTCAAGCTCCGACAAAGAACGCCGCTCGGCTCTTCTTCGTCTTCCGTGTCAACGAGAGGGAACGCCGCTTCCTCCTCGGATTCCCTTCGTCGACATAAGAGGTTTCGCCAACGACGTATCACATCGGACGCATCTCTTCGTCAACGGAATTGACGAACGACGACCGCGACGCCCGATCTCCGCGACGTCGACTTCCGCGGACGTTGGCAAATCCTCGAACTTATACCCAAGGTAGGGGTTTTTGTTTATTGTTTAACTATTCTATTCTTGCTCGTGGATCACATGACTAACGTGAGGAATTTTGAATATTTTATGTTGTGTTGTTATTTAACGTGAGGGGGGCCGGACCGCACGAACACGGCCGAACCCCCCTCCATCGTTCTTGTTGAATTGCTTGAGGGTGGATGAATCAAGGTGGCGTGGTGCCGACGCACCACGCGGATATTCGCCCAATCCTTATTGCGCGACGCCGTCGCGCCGCGCCATGGAAGAAACATCAAGAACGCGACGCTGTCGCGCCGCGTTGAAGAAATCAAGATGCGGCGGAGGGGCGCGGTGCCGTCGCACCGCGCCGGATGACGAAAACCGCGGCCGGGCCGCCGGCGTCAGAAGCCGAAGGCGGGACCGGAATTTCCGGTCCCGTTGGAGAAAACCGGCCGGCCAGCTGGCCGGCCGGATGGCAGTAAACCGGGGGAATTAATCCCCCGGCCGGCTCATCAAAACCCCCCTCTTAATGAGGGGGGGGGGGTTTCCTTGAGGGGGGCAGGAGGCCCCCCGTTTCCTATCAATCAAGCCCCCCACGTGGGGGGGGGGTTTGCAAAAAGGGCGCGGCTATATGCCGCGCCGCCCCTCAATCAGTGGGGGCTTTGTCCCCCCCATGCCGCCGGGCCGCCCCGCCTGCCGCCAGGCCGCCCCGCCTACTGCCGGGCCGCCGCGCTACCGCCGGGCTACCGCGCTCCCGCCGGGCCGCCGTGCCGCCGCGCCGCCGGCCGGCCTGTCAGCCGGGCCGGGTCGGCCCGGACCCGGACCCCCCGTTTCGAACCAGTTTCGGTCTTTTGGCCATAACTTGTGCCTCGGACCTCCGATTGACGAACCGTCTGCGGCAACGCGATCCTTGGATCGAGACGATCGTTTCGGTATATCGCACTCAAGGTTTCGGATTACTTTGAGTTCGGCCGGGTTGGTTCGTTCACGAAACCAACCGGGCCTTCGGAGCGGAAACGCTCATATCTAGAGCTACGGACGTCCGATTGACGTGCCGTCAGCCGTGTTGTGTTCCTCTTAGTAAGACGGATCTTTTGGAATACTCCGCCCAAGGTTTGGACGCAGGTGGAGTATGGTTGGGTTGGTTTTTCCTTAAAAACCAACCGGGCCCCGGGGACGAAAATGTCAATAACTCTCAGACCGGGCGTCCGATCGACGCGCCGTCTGTTGCGTTGAGTTCCTGTTGACGATACGGAACTTTTGGATACATCAACTCTGGTCTTGTGACAGTTGATGTATCAGCCTCTCGGCTCGTGGAGCGGACCCTCCGAACGAGCTTGCTGTGTGCGGGAACCCTAGTGCTGGCTGCGACTGTTACTGTGACTACTACTGCTACGACTGCTACTGTGACTACGACGACGACAGTACAGAGATCCTGTGTGGATTCGACGACGACGACTACAGCACTCAGCGATCCTACGTGGATCAGTGCGACAGGTCCTGTGTGAGCCCGATCCTGTGTGGGTCCGATCCTGTGTGGGTCCGCGCTCAGCGGTTCTGTGTGAGCCAGCGCCTACAGGTCCTGTGTGGGCCCGATCCTGTGTGGGTCTTTGCGGGGGTTAGTTACCTATCGATCCTTCGTGGGTCCGACGACTTAGATGGATCAGTGATCATCTTTATCGTCCTTTGAAGAAGTATACCTGTGTGAGCTGAATCCTGTTGCTTTCCTGTGTGGATTGTGTTGTGCAATCCTGTGTGGATTATGTTTTACTTTCCTGTGTGGAATACGTTTACTTTCCTGTGTGGACTGAGTTGTACTTGGGCTCGGAGGTTGGAGCGTATTTGAATTGATGACTTAGGTATATGTATGGGCATATACCTAAGCAGTGTCGGTTGTTACTTCGTGATTATACCTTTCTTCGTGGTTTATCCTTTGTGGATTTGAGAGACCTTCAGGAGTCTCGGGGTCCCTGCTGAGTAGCTTATAATCACCCCTGCACGGGCTTTGCCCGCACTACATTGTGTTGGTTGCAGAACACGGACAGCGTTGACCTTAGCTGAGGCTTGCAGAGCGGGACGGTACCCGGAGGTGGACCACTGGGCGGTACGTGCACGGAGCAGACGGCGGGACCTGTAGAGCAGAGGAGCTATCTGTACCCACCCTTCAGGTGGGATTTCTAGTGGACAGCTCGGTGTAGCGGCATTTACTTTTCAGTTACTGTTTTCCCTTTCGAGTTGTACTTTACTTTCAGTTTTGGGTTTGTATTCTGGCCCATTTACTTTTCCACACTTTCAGTTGTACTCTGCTTTTGTTTAGTGTTTACTTTCCGCTTGCTTACTGTGTGGTGTTTGTTTACCTTACAAAGGAAATGCCTTCCCTTTTTATCGGGATTTACGCCTTGGTGCTAGTCGCCAGCCCCTGGCCTATGGAAGGCGGGCTTGGGGTAGTCACGGCACGGACCCCGAGGGCGGGTCGTGACAAATTGGTATCAGAGGAGTTCGGTTCTACCGCGAACTCTGATATTTTCTATGTGAAGCAATAATGTTTAGCGTATTGAGTGTGGTTATCAATCCAGGGAGTCCAGTGTTGGTGCGGCGGCCGACGTATCCGTACACCAGGACCCTGACTTCTGATTTCCGACTTAATGCACGAAAACATTGATTGCGTGTGTGTTTCAAAGTTTTCTTTGTGATTACTTATATCAGCTCACCGGGTATACTGTTCTAACCGTGGCGCACCTGTTTCCTTTTCAGGATGGCCCCACGACGGCAGCCAGCTAGGGTTCCGAGAGTCGAGCGAGACGACAGCCCACCGAGCGATGAGGCCTCGGTGCAGGGCCCTTTGCCAGTAATGGCACCGGTGGTAGCTTTACCCGCCGAGCCCCTGATGCTTCCAGCAGTAGCCGCTGACGATGCACGTCGCCTCAGCGCACTGCATGAGTTTCAGCGCCAGCGACCGCCCAGGTTTCATGGGGAGACGGATCCCCAGGCAGCAGAGGACTGGCTGGAGGCAGTAGTACGAGTGTTTAGGCTAGTGAGGACACCAGCAGACCTCATGGTGATCCTCGCTGCGAGCCTACTTCACGCAGCAGCAGGACGATGGTGGAGCCTGATGCTCCAGGTGCACGATGAGGAATCTCTTCTTTGGACGTACTTTGAGAGCCTCTTCCGCTCGGAGTTCGTCCCAGCCACCCTTCGTGCGGTGCGTATCCAGGAGCTTCTACAGCTGCGGCAGGGCAGCATGACGGTCGATCAGTACTCAGCGAGATTTACCGATCTCTCGCGCTACTCGACCGACATGGTACGGGACCCATTCTTCCGGGCCCGGACCTTCGAGCAGGGTTTGAGACACAAGATCAGGGCGTCGCTGATCTCCCTCAGCATACCGACTCAGACAGGAGTACTGGAGCGGGCCCTTCTGATCGAGAGCTTCCTTGCTGAGTCTACACCAGCACAGCGACCCACCGCAGGGCGGCACGTGGCAGAGTCATCGACAGCAGGCAGACGACAGATGACTCAGGGGTCCAGACAGACCAGACCTTCGGGCAGACGACCTCAGGACACTGGCTCGGCAGTGCGGGGCACACAGCGAGGAGCCAGTCATTCGAGAGGCAGATAGTGCTAGTCGTGCGGCGGGCAGGGCCACATGGCTCGTGACTTCCCGACCCGCCGTGCCGAGGAGCAGCAGTCGGTTGAGGGACCACCGAGGCAGAGGCAGAGGGTCGACCGTGGCGGTCCGCAGGGAGGAGGCGGACGAGGCAGAGGAGCTGGACGAGCAGCCGGTGGTGGGCGACGCTTTGAGGCTCTGCCACCACCACCACTAGGAGGTCCACCCCGACCACAGGGAGCTGGTGGGCAGAGACAGGCACAGCTCCAGGCAGCAGAGGCCTACGACCACGGCGCACCCGAGATGATTCGAGGTACTATCTGTGTCTATTCCACCCTTGCTGCAGTTCTTTTAGACACAGGAGCGAGTCACTCTTTCATAGCCGCTGCCCTTGTTCGGAGCTCGGAGATTCCGACAGAGCCGTTGGCTCGATCCTTACGGCTAGAGACTCCCACGGGAGCAGACTCGATGATTACGCACTGGTGCCGGCAGTGTGAGCTTACTCTAGGAGGCGAGAGCTTCGGCTGGGATCTTCTTGTAGCAGCATCGAGGCCTTACGACGTCATCTTGGGCATGGATTGGTTATCTACGGTCCATGCACAGATTGACTGTTTTAGGCGCAAGGTGCGATGTGTACGCACCGACGGGAGCAGGATCACCTTCACCGGCGAGAAGGGAGCCTTAGCAGCACAGGATGGACTTCCGCGGAGGAGAGGACAACCCATCACTCATCAGTTGGATAGCCTTATCCTCAGAGCAGTTGATGTGCAGAGTCCTAGTTTTCCTGCAGTGGTGGATCAGTTTGCAGACGTTTTTCCCGACGATGTACCAGGGCTACCTCCTCGCAGAGAGGTAGACTTTTATATTGACTTGTACCCCGGGACAGCCCCGATATCCACTCCAGCATATTGGATAGCCCCCGCCGAGCTTCGAGAGCTACGGGTACAGTTGGAGGACTTGCAGGGCAAGGGGTTCATCCGACCCAGTGTTTCACCCTGGGCTTCCCCGATATTGTTCGCCAAGAAGGCGGACGGAAGCTTGCGACTTTGTGTTGACTATCGTCGCCTGAACCAGGTGACAGTGAGGAACAAGTATCCGCTACCGAGGATTGATGACCTCTTTGATCAGCTCAAGGGAGCACGGTGGTTCTCGAAGATAGACCTCAGGTCAGGCTACCATCAGCTCAGAGTTAGAGACGAGGATGTGCAGAAGACAGCCTTTAGATGTCGGTATGGCCACTATGAGTTCTTGGTTATGCCTTTCGGTGTAACCAATGCTCCAGCAGTATTCATGACTCTCATGAACAGGATCTTTCAGCCATACCTCGATCGGTTTGTCGTGGTCTTCATCGACGACATTCTGATTTACTCTACGACAGAGGAGGAGCACGCCTATCACTTGCGAGTTGTACTAGACACACTCCGAGAGCACCAGCTTTATGGTAAGCTCTCGAAGTGCCAGTTCTGGATACGTGAGGTCCACTTCTTGGGACACGTTATCTCTGAGGCGGGAGTTGCATTGGATCCCGCGAAGATTGAGGCTGTGTTAGCATGGGAGCCACCCAGGAGCGTGACTGAGGTTCGGAGTTTCTTGGGACTAGCTGGATACTATCAGAGATTTGTGCCGAACTTCTCCAGAGTTGCGGCCCCACTCTCAGCGTTGACGAAGAAGGGTAAACCCTTCGTGTGGTAAGACAGATGTCAGCAGAGCTTCCAGGAGCTGAGACAGAGATTGAATAGCGCACCTATCTTGAGGTTGCCTGAGGAGGGAGTAGGGTACGTAGTCTACTGTGATGCATCAGGGACCGGACTCGGATGTGTTCTGATGCAGGAGCGGGCAGTGATCGCCTATGGATCACGACATTTGAGGCCGCATGAGAAGAACTACGCTACCCATTACCTGGAGTTAGCAGCAGTGGTCTTCGCTCTGAAGACATGGCGACACTACCTGATGGGCGAGCGCTTTACAGTCTTTTCTGACCATCAGAGTCTCAGGTATATTTTCTCGCAGAAGGACCTGAACCTGAGACAGCGGCGATGGCTCGAGTTCCTCCAGGACTATGACTTTGAGATAGTCTATACTCCTGGGAAGGGGAACGTAGTAGCCGATGCCCTCAGCAGGAGGACGGGCATCCAGTTACTTGAGGAGGCGACAGAGCAGCTAGCCTCTTTGCAGATATCCTTCGTGGATAGAGATGGAGCAGCCTTCCTTCAGTCTCTCACAGTCACTCCTCCACTACTGCAGCGGGTCAGGGAGGCACAGCGTGGGGACGCTGACTGTGAGACACAGCGTGCACAGATATTCTCGGGACAGGCACCTGATGGTTTCTCCCTTGGAGCAGAGCACGACATCCTTTTCAGAGGACGTACCATGGTACCAGTCTCTTTGCGAGAGGAAGTGCTGAGAGAGTTTCACACTTCTCCTTTAGCGGTACATCCTGGAGTGGCGAAGATGTACCAGGACCTCAGACGACAGCACTGGTGGCCGGGCATGAAGAAGGCAGTAGCAGAGTTCGTTTCTCGATGCCTTACCTGCCAGCAGGTGAAGGCAGAGCATCAGGTACCAGCAGGCTTGGTACAACCCTTGGAGGTTCCGGAGTGGAAGTGGGACGACATATCTATGGACTTCGTGACTGGTCTTCCACGCACTTCCAGAGGTCACTACTCCATCTGGGTGATTGTTGACTGACTCACCAAGTCGGCACACTTCTTACCCATCAGAGAGCAGGGCTCAGTGGAGAGCTTGGGACGTCTCTACGTTCAGGAGATTGTGCGGCTCCACGGTGTGCCATCATCTATCGTATCCGATCGAGATGCCCGCTTTACTTACCGGCTTTGGAAGGGGTTACAGGAGGCGTTCGGGACACAGCTACGTCTGAGCACAGCCTTCCACCCTCAGACGGATGGTCAGACGGAGAGGACCATTCAGACTCTCGAGGACATGCTCCGCGCATGTGTCCTCGACTTTGGTCGTAGCTGGGAGGACCACCTACCCTTGGTGGAGTTTGCGTACAACAACAGCTACCACTCCACCATCGGGATGGCACCGTACGAGGCATTGTACGGCCGACCTTGTAGATCTCCTTTGTGCTGGACAGACCCTGGAGAGTCAGCACTCGTGGGACCAGAGATGGTCCAGGCCACGACAGAGAAGGTCCAGGTCATCCAAGAGCGGATGAGGACAGCTCAGAGCCGGCAGAAGTTATATGCTGACAGGAGGCGGAGGCCACTTGAGTTCGAGGATGGCGACCACGTCTTCTTGCGGGTCTCACCTCGACGTGGTATTCGGAGATTTGGCCGAGGCGGCAAATTATCTCCGCGCTTCATCGGTCCCTTCCAGATTCTCAGCAGGATTGGTGAGGTGGCTTATTGCCTGGCTCTGCCACCTCAGTTGCACCGGGTGCACGACGTCTTCCACGTATCCCAACTGAGGAGATACGTGCACGACCCGACGCACATCATTGATCATGGGGAGCTTGACGTTGACGATGGGGCGACTTTTACGGAGGTCCCGGTGGAGATGGAGGATCAACAGGAGCGGGTCCTGCGTGGGCGATCGATTCCTCTTGTGCGCATCAGATGGCAGCATGGGAATCTCCAGGAGAGCACATGGGAGCGGGAGGCTCAGATGCGTGCTCAGTACCCTCATTTGTTTCCCTAGTTTTTGATGTATCTTTACAGGGACGTAAAGCCCTGAGGTGGGAGTAATGTAAAGACCCGTAAAATTCAAGGAAAATGTTTTCTTAATTTTCTTTAGAATTTTACAAGAGAGCAGTTTCAGACGGCACCTGATTCCGAGGCCCGGAGTGCCCAGAATCAATTTCCGAAGTTTGGCTCGGGTACGTTCAGTGAACGAACGAGCGGGAATTCCTAACTTTTGATCCGTTGCTCGGAATTGAAATCTGAGGGCACCGATGAACTCGCAGCACCGATATTCGCTTAAAGAGACCCTTTCGGAAGTTGCGTTTGTTGCGGAAAGAAAGTTAGTTTTTGGGAGATTTATAAAAAGTTGAATAAAAAAATGTGGTTTCTTTTTATTTCACTTTTGTAGGTTAACTCCTCTCAAAGGGAGTTAGGGGTGGGACCCACACCCACTTAACCTCCCTTGAGAGGATTAAGTGTGGTGGGACCCACACGAACCTAAACCTCTCAACTTCCCCCTTAAACTCCCCACTCTCCCTCTTAAATGTTTGTAAACTTAACATCTAATTAATTACACATGACATGTTAATTAATTAAGTGTTATGTTTTTGAATTTGATGTTTTGAATTCCTAGGCTTGGTAAATAAAATAAGGAGGGACCTTATTTTATTTTTTTATCCAACTTGTGTGGATTTCATTTTGAGAGCTCCTCCTCCATCTTCTTCATCTTAACGAAGAACGCTTATCTTGACGAAGAATGATCAAGCTCCGACGAAGAACGCCGCTCCGCTCTTCTTCGTCTTCCGTGTCAATGAGAGGGAACACCGCTTCCTCCTCGGATTCCCTTCGTCGACATAAGAGGTTTCGCCAACGACGTATCACATCGGACGCATCTCTTCGTCAACGGAATTGACGAACGACGACCGCGACGCCCGATCTCCGCGACGTCGACTTCCGCGGACGTTGGCAAATCCTCGAACTTATACCCAAGGTAGGGGTTTTTGTTTATTGTTTAATTATTCTATTCTTGCTCGTGGATCGCATGACTAACGTGAGGAATTTTGAATATTTTATGTTGTGTTGTTATTTAACGTGAGGGGGGCCGGACCGCACGAACACGGCCGAACCCCCCTCCATCGTTCTTGTTGAATTGCTTCCGGGTGGATGAATCAAGGTGGCGTGGTGCCGACGCACCACGCGGATATTCGCCCAATCCTTATTGCGCGACGCCGTCGCGCCGCGCCATGGAAGAAACATCAAGAACGCGACGCCGTCGTGCCGCGTTGAAGAAATCAAGATGCGGCGGAGGGGCGCGGTGCCGTCGCACCGCGCCAGATGACGAAAACCGCAGCCGGTTCTGGGCCGCGGCGGAAGAGAAGACCGGCGGCCGGGCCGCCGGCGTCAGAAGCCGAAGGCGGGACCGGAATTTCCGGTCCCGTTGGAGAAAACCGGCCGGCCGGATGGCAGTAAACCGGGGGAATTAATCCCCCGGCCGGCTCATCAAAACCCCCCTCTTAATGAGGGGGGGCGGTTTCCTTGAGGGGGGCAGGAGGCCCCCCGTTTCCTATCAATCAAGCCCCCCACGTGGGGGGGCGGTTTGCAAAAAGGGCGCGGCTATATGCCGTGCCGCCCCTCAATCAGCGGGGGCTTTGTCCCCCCGCATGCCGCCGGGCCGCCCCGCCTGCCGCCGGGCCGCCGCGCTACCGCCGGGCCGCCGCGCCGCCGGCCGGCCGGTCAGCCGGGCCGGGTCGGACCCGGGTCGGGTCGACCCAGTTCGGGCCGACCCAGGGGGGGTCGGGTCGGGTCGGCCCGGACCTGGACCCCCCCGTTTCGAACCAGTTTCGGTATTTTGGCCATAACTTGAGCTTCAGACCTCCGATTGACGAACCGTCTGCGGCAACACGATCCTTGGATCGAGACGGTCGTTTCGGTATATCGCACTCAAGGTTTCGGATTACTTTGAGTTCGGCCGGGTTGGTTCGTTCACGAAACCAACCGGGCCTTCGGAGCAGAAACGCTCATATCTAGAGCTACGGACGTCCGATTGACGTGCTGTCAGCCGTGTTGTGTTCCTCTTAGTGAGACAGATCTTTTGGCATACTCCGCCCGAGGTTTGGATGCAGGTGGAGTACGGTCGGGTTGGTTTTTCCTTAAAAACCAACCGGGCCCCGGGGACGAAAATGTCAATAACTCTCAGACCGGGCGTCCGATCGACACGCCGTCTGTTGCGTTGAGTTCCTCTTGACGATACGGAACTTTTGGATACATCAACTCTGGTCTTGTGACAGTTGATGTATCAGCCTCTCGGCACGTGGAGCGGACCCTCCGAACGAGCTTGCTGTGTGCGGGAACCCTAGTGCTGGCTGCGACTGTTACTGTGACTACTACTGCTATGACTGCTACTGTGACTACGACGACGACAGTACAGAGATCCTGTGTGGATTCGACGACGACGACTACAGCACTCAGCGATCCTACGTGGATCAGTGCGACATGTCCTGTGTGGGCCCGATCCTGTGTGGGTCTGATCCTGTGTGGGTCCGCGCTCAGCGGTTCTGTGTGAGCCAGCGCCTACAGGTCCTGTGTGGGCCCGATCCTGTGTGGGTCTTTGCGGGGGTTAGTTACCTATCGATCCTTCGTGGGTCCGACGACTTAGATGGATCAGTGATCATCTTTATCGTCCTTTGAAGAAGTATACCTGTGTGAGCTGAATCCTGTTGCTTTCCTGTGTGGATTGTGTTGTGCAATCCTGTGTGGATTATGTTTTACTTTCCTGTGTGGAATACGTTTACTTTCCTGTGTGGACTGAGTTGTACTTGGGCTCGGAGGTTGGAGCGTATTTGAATTGATGACTTAGGTATATGTATGGGCATATACCTAAGCAGTGTCGGTTGTTACTTCGTGATTATACCTTTCTTCGTGGTTTATCCTTTGTGGATTTGAGAGACCTTCAGGAGTCTCGGGGTCCCTACTGAGTAGCTTATACTCACCCCTGCACGGGCTTAGCCCGCACTACGTTGTGTTGGTTGTAGACGACGGACAGCGTTGACCTTAGCTGAGGCTTGCAGAGCGGGACGGTACCCGGAGGTGGACCACTGGGCGGGACGTGCACGGAGCAGACAGCGGGACCTGTGGAGCAGAGGAGCTATCTGTACCCACCCTTCAGGTGGGATTTCCAGTGGACAGCTCGGTGTAGCGGCATTTACTTTTCAGTTGCTGTTTTCCCTTTCGAGTTGTACTTTACTTTCAGTTTTGGGTTTGTATTCTGGCCCATTTACTTTTCTGCACTTTCAGTTGTACTCTGCTTTTGTTTAGTGTTTACTTTCCGCTTGCTTACTCTGTGGTGTTTGTTTACCTTACAAAGGCAATGCCTTCCCTTTTTATCGGGATTTACGCCTTGGTGCTAGTCGCCAGCCCCTGGCCTATGGAAGGCGGGCTTGGGGTAGTCACGGCACGGACCCCGAGGGTGGGTCGTGACACCTCTAATGTATAATTAGATGGGGTTATGCACAACCCCCCTCAAATCGTCGAATTTCGAGGGGTTATGAATCCACTATAAATCCATTTTAACTTTAAATTAGAATGGGTTATGTAAAACCCTATCCATTCATTGAATTTATTGTGGGGTTATGAACCCCCTTTAAATTATTTAACATTATTGGTTTAATATCCAGTTTTGTTTTAGAGGGGGTTTTGAACTCTCTATAATTTAAGAAATTTGAGGGGGTTCATAACCACCACTAATTAATGAGATTAGTGGTGGTTCAAAACCCCCTCTAATATCTTAAATTAGTAGGAGTTGAAAACCACCTCTAATTTCTTAAATTAGAGGGGGTTGAAAACCCCCTCTAATCTATTAAATTAGTGGGGATTTAGAACACCCTCTAATGTCATTAAACTAGAGGGATTCCAAAACCCATATAATTTAATTGATTTGAGGGGGTTATGAACCCCACTGTTTAAAAAAAATCCATAATATATATATATATATAATTAAAAAACAATATATTAATTTATTTAAATTCATTATATGAACATGTCATATAAAATATTTAAAAGATTGTATTTAATTGTATTTATATATATACATAAATATAATTTTAAAATATTATATAAATTAATATATATTTATTTATATAAATTTTACTTCATATATTATTAATTATATATAATAAAAAATCATAAACGTTTTATATATATATCATTTATGTTAAAATATATCTTATAAAAACCGAAACTTGTCGTTTTTATAATTTATAATGTAATAATAATAATAATTTTTTAAAATGATATGTTTATTCTTTTATATTATATATTATTAATATTATATGAAATATAATTTATGGAAATCAATATATATTAATGTATATAATATTATACAATTATATTTATTGAAATACAAAAATATTAATATAGATAGTAATATATATTGAAATAAATTATATAAATATTTGTATAAATTTTATTTCATAAAATATTAATTTTATATTTTTATAAATTGTGTATCATATAAAATTATTTATATATAATATACATATTAATTATATATAATTTAAAGTTGTATTTCATATAACATTATAGATATATTTGTATAAATTATATTTTATATAAAATATTTGTATAAATTGTTTTTCATATAATAGTAATTATATATAATATAAATATTTTTTTAAATTTAATGTAATAAATATTTATTTCTTATAATATTAATTATTTATAATATTATACAATTTATAAAAATAAATTTAAATTAATGTATATAATAATAAACATATGTATTGAAGTACATTATATAAATATATTTATAAATAAATCTTATAAATATATTAAATAAATATATATATATATTATAAATAAACATGTATATAATATGTAAATATGTATTTAAGTATATTAATAATTCACATAAATATATTTATAATTATATAAATCTATGTGTATATACATAACATAAATAAAATTATAAATATATGTAAAAAATATATTTACACTAATGTATAAAAATACACTTATAAAATAGATAGTCTATATAAATGTATAAACTATACACAACATAAATTTATTAATATATATATACATGAATTCATAATATAAACATGTATATATTAATTTATATAAATATATATAGGTTGTATATTTATTCAAATAATATATATTTGAATAACCTAAGTAGTATATATATATATATATACATATAATATATACACACATATATAAATAACATAATATTTGAATAATTTATACAAAATTTGAATTACCATTGTGGTTTAGGTGGAGATGTTGTAGGCGTAGGGATCAGGATTGATTCCTACTAGCCTCTTATTTTTATAAAAGGTGGGACATGGGTGGAGGTTGTGGATGACATTAGAGCACCATGGCGGGTGAGGGGAAATAGACATGGGAGAACAAAAGTGGTGGATGAGGGGAACTGGACATGGGAGCACCATGACAGGTGAGGGGTAATAGACCGAGGGAGCACTGCGATGGGGTGAGGGGCACTGGATGAGGTCACGAGAGGGAATCAGAGCAGACGGGGGTGATGGAGGAGGGAAACGTTGGGGGCTCAAAACATAATATAAACATGTATATATTAATTTATATAAATATATATAGTTTTTATATTTATTCAAATAATATATATTTGAATATCCTAACAAATATATATATATATATATATATATACATATAACCTATACACACATATATAAATACCATAATATTTTAATAATGTATACAAAAGTCGAATTACCGTAGTGATTTAGGTGGAGATGTTATAGGTGTAGGGGTCAAAATCGATTCCGACTAGCCTCTTATTTTTATAAAAGGTAGGACATGGGGGATGTTGTTGATGACACGGGAGCACCATGGCGGGTGAGGGGCCCTGGAAATGGGAGCACAACAATGGTAGCTGAGGGGCACAAGGCATGGGAGCACCATGATAGGTGAGGGGTAATGGACCGAGGGTGCCCTGTGATGGGTTGAGGGGCATTGGGCAAGGTCATTAGAGGGAATCAGAGAGGATGGGGTGAATACATAATATAAATAAGTATATATTAATTTATTTAAATATATATATGTTGTATAATTATTCAAATAATATATATTTGAATAACCTAATATATATATATACATATAATATATGCACACATATATAAATACCATAATATTTGAATAATAAATACAAAATTTGTATTACCATAGTGGTTTAGGTGGATATGTCGTAGGCATATGGCTTAGGATCGATTACTAAGAGCCTCTTATTTTTACAAAAGGTGGTACATAGGTTGATATTTTAGATGACACATGAGAACCATGGCGGGTGAGGGCCACTGGACACGGGAGCACAACAGTGGCTGCTAAGGGGAACTAGACATGGGAACACCACGACAGGTGAGGTGTAATGGACCGAGGGAGCATTGAGATGGGGTGAGGGGCACTGTATGAGGTCACGAGAGGGAACAAGAGATGACATCGGGGATAGTGGAGGGCATATTTTGGCGTGATGCGCAGGAAGGGCGGGGACTGGAGTGGAAGAGGTGAGGGCATGGATCCTAGGAAGATTTCAAAAGAAAAGAGTAGATTATAGGTGGTTTTCAGAACCACACCTAGTGGATAAATTTTTATGGTGATTTAAAATGCACCTAAAAATGTGCTTACGGCTCAATTAGAGGAGAATTCTAGAAATATATACCAATATTATAGGGGTTTAAACCCATTCTAAATAAATGGCTGAAAACTTCCTTATTACTTTCCCAGTAGTTCTTCAAAACTGCCTCCAACAATACTTAGAAGGGACATTAGCAGTGGTTTTTCATAACAAACACTAATGTTTTTAGAGGGGGTTATAACCCCTCTAATATGTAAATTTTTTTTGTTCGATACTCAAACTAATATGGTCATTTTTTGAGGGGCACTGTACGAGGTCACGAGAGGGAACAATAGAGGACATCAGTGATAGTAGAGGGAATATTTGGGGGTGATGCACAGGAGGGGCGAGGACTGGAGTGGAAGAGGTGAGAGTGGGGATCCCAAGAAGATTTCAAAAGAAAAGATTAGATTATGGGTGGTTTTCAGAACCACACATAATGGATACATTTTTATGGTGATTAAAACTGCACCAAAAATGTGCTTACGACTCAATTAGAGGCAGATTCTAGAAATATATACCAATATTATAGGGGTTTAAACCCATTCCAAATAAATGGCCAAAAAATTCCTTATTACTTTCCCAGTAGTTCTTCAACACTGCCTCCAACAATACTCATAAGGGACATTGGCAGTGGGTTTTCATAACAAACACTAATGTGTTTAGAGGGGGTTATATCCCCTCTAATCTGGTCATTTTTTGTTCAATACTCAAACTAACAACAAGTGGTGAAGGTTTTTTTATAAAAAACGATTTCTAAAAACATCTAAAAATGTGTCTATGGATCAATTAGAGGTAGTTTCTAACAGCCTATAAATCCAAACATATATTCGAGGTGGTTAAAACTAACTCTAATTGATGCGATTATAGAAATATATACAATTATTATAGGGGGTTTAATCTCCCTCTAAATAAATGGATGCAAAATTTCATATTACTTTACCAGTAGTCCTTCAAAACTGCCTCCAACAATACTCAGAAGGCACATTAGAAATGGTTTCTCTTAATAGCTGCTAATGTGTTTAGAGGGGGTTATAACCCCTCGAATCTGGTCATTTTTTGTTGTTCTATACTCAAACTAACAACAAGTGGTAAAGGGTTTTTGATATACAACAATTTATAAACCTCTCTAAAAATGTGCCTATGGATCAATTAGAGGGGGTTTTTAACGACCTGTAAATCCATATATATATTAGATGTGGTTAAAAGTATCTTTAATTGATGCAATTCTAGAAGCATAGACCAATATTAGATGCATTTTAAACCCTCTCTAAATAAACAGCCATGACATTTCCAATTACTTTACCGGTGATTATTCAAAACCACCTTTAGAAACCCTTGGGGGGAATATTAGCGGTGGTTATTCATAATGACCTATAATTTATTTAAAGGGGGTTATAACCAATGCTAGTATATTTATATGGGGTTATAACACCCCCCCCCCCCACAATCTGGTCATTTTTATTGCTATACTCACACTAAAAACAAGTGGTTAATGTTTTTTGATATACAATGATGCTTCAAAGAAAGTCTTGGATTGTGTACTCCAGAAAAATGATAAAGTGATAGACTATGATTTGTGAGAGTTGATTATCCATGGGAAAAATTAACCAACAAAAAATCTAAAGTAAGCAGTTGTGATCTTCATACTAATGATTTTGTGGAACCACATCTACGGAAAGAATTGAGACATATATACTGATTATAGGAGTCTAAAATATATATTCACATAGAAGGAGATCAATATGAATAAAAAATATGATTAGAGATAATCATGGACTATTAATACTCTATTAACTACAATCAAAGAAAAGAAAACAAGGTAACTAATTCTATTACTAGAAAATAACCTTATACTATATCCATGACGCAGATGGTGAATTACCCCATCATTATTGATATTCTAAGGATGGATTTGAAAATCATAACAATAAGTAATATCCCCTACCATGCCAAAATGATCTACCAATAATATATCCAAGAGAATATTAAGTAGGCATAAATGGATGAATTGGAGGTTTCAAAGAGGGTTAAAGTAACAAAGTAAGGGAAGATTCATGAATTTAATATCAAATAAGATTAGTGTCATTTGATTTGGAATTATACTTTTTGTGCCTTCATCAACTATGATAAATAAGAGCTAATGGATAATGTGAATAACTCTTCTTTCTCCATTGATCCTAGAAGAGACAAGATGTTCCATGATCTTTGGGAGCACTTCTGGTGGGATAACATGAAGAAGAATATTGATGAGTACACCTAAAAGTTCTTAGTATCCTATAAAATTAAATTAGTGTTATAGAAGTATAGGGTAAGATTCAACCATTTTCCACACCCACATGGAAATGGGAAAAAATCTCCGCAGACTTTTTCACCGCTCTCTCAATGAAATATAAAATAAGCAATGAAATATGGGTTTTTATGGGTCGATTCATGAAGAATTACCACTACATCGCCATTGGGGAAGATTTATCACTTGAAAAACATTCCATGATATATGTATTGTTAGTGGTTAGGATAAATGGGGAATCAAATTAGACCATCTTAAGTGATTATCTGGGTTCACTTCTAAATTCTAGATAAGTCCTCAACATGCTTTGAATATTGAATTGAATTTCGGTACGACCTATCACCCCCAAAATAATGACCAATCTAAAATGACTATTCAGACACTAGATGACATGTTGACAGTCTACTCAATAGAATTTAAAGGATAAATAGATCAACATATCAAATTATTTGAGTTCTTATACAAAAATAATTTATACTCAAGTATTCAAATGGATCCATGTGAAGCTATATAAGGGAATCAATGTAGAACTCATACTTGTTGGGATGAAGTGAGAGATTTAAAGATAATTGGTCCTAATGATGTGAAAGTGGTGAAAGATAAGGTTCAATCAATCTAGTAACATATAAAAGCATCTTATAGTTAGCATAAGAGTTATAATGAATGTTATATAAAATATTTGGAGTTTCAAGTTAGAGAAAAGGTTTTCCGTTAAATATCACATTGGAAGAGAGTTGTGTGGTTTAGAAATAAATGGAAGCCTAGACCTAGATACATTGGTCCCTTTAATATCCTTGATCTCATAGGATAATTTTTTTATTAGCTAGAACTACTACCAGATATGGATCAAGTTTATGATGTGATCCATGTATCACTCTTGAGGAAGTTCATACTCAATCCCTCAACTATACAGAATCCGAAAGTGGTACAAGAAGATAATTACCTCTCATATTAGGAGTACTTGGTGAATATATTAGTTAATAGATACAATGTTCTAGGAAATAATATAACTCACCTTGTCAAAGTGTTATCGAGGAACCATAAATCTAAATAGGCTAGGTGGGAACTTGAGAAAATAATAAAACATAAGTACCTTCACATATTCTCAATGGAGAATATAGATTTAAATTTATAGAATGAAATTTATAATGTGGGGAATAATGTAACAACCCAGAGTTTATAAATTATATTTTTTCTGTGAAATAAATGTGTGTTGTATTATATCTTGTAGTACAATACATATACAAAAAAAAAGAAACCAACAACAATTTGTTTCACTAATAAAGATCACTACATTAATCATAAACTATACCCATGTTAATTAAAAACACTAAAATGGGGGAAAATATAAACTAATAAAAGTAGAATGGTGAAATTTAGATCCTTCTATTCTTCTCGAATCATTACCCACATGGTGAACAATATATAACTAAAACAAAATATTAACCAATCACTATCATAGAAAATAAAATATAAAACCTTGGGAGTAATTGCAGTGGAATTTGAATAATGTAATGGAGTTGTTTTTATAGGATGCAACGTGATCACTGGAATAATAACGTGACCATTGGAATAGTAAAATGACCATTGGGAATAATAACTTGACATTTGGGAATTGTAACCTAACCATTGGAATTCTAATTTGAACTGAAATTAATAAAAGTTGATATAAATACTATTTATCGTGATTAATTTAAATGAATATTATATTATATTACCATAAAATAAATATCAATATTATAAAATTAAATAAAATATAAGAAATTTTTTCAAAAACTATATTTTAAGGTATTTCATAAAAATCATAATTTTTATATTAAAAATAAAGATAATCTATTTTAGAAATTCATTTTGATAAAATGAATTTGATTTCTTAAATTATCAGTCCCAAAATATACAAGGGTTATTTTTTGGTAATTTTTTAAAATTCATTAATTATCTGGTGAAAAGTAAAATTACAGTTTCTTTATAACCGACCTATTTTCAATTACATAATTCTTGATGAAATAAATTATAGAAATTTTTTCTTAGAAAAAACATATTTAATTTGGTTAATGAGTTAGTAAAATATAATAAACATATTTTCCAAACCAAAGAATTACTTTCCAAATTCTAATGTGAAAAGTATTACTTTAATTTTTTTCCAATTTTCCAATTTTTCTTTTTAATAATATATTGAACAAGAAATATAATATAGTTTAAATTCCTAAAACCATTCAATTTTATTTATCTATGAATTATTATCTAAAAAATACCATTATTCCAAGGTTGACCTTTGATATAGATTTTTATTCAATATTTTAACTCAAAAATACCCCTCCTCAAGAATAAATAAACCCTCTACCCCCTTAAAAATCACTTCACATACACATTCCAAAGAAAAATAGTTTCTAAAATCCTCTCTCTTAAGAATATTATAATCCTTAGGAATGTTATAGAGTAAAATAACTCTAATAATCAGGGTAGTTTAGTGTCGTACAAGAGAAGTAAGGCTAAGAAGAGGGTATGTTTTCATAAACTCAATAATGACTTGGATTTTTCTACAATTTTATTTTTTATAAATGAATTAAAAAAAATCCAAGACCAATTGCTAATACGGAATTTGGTTTTGAGGCCCGATGTGAATGAGAAAAATTGATGAAAAATGTTATGTTTTTAATAAAATGCATGAGCAATTTTTCTTTAAAACTGAATAAATCTTAAATGGGTGTTTGGATCAAAAATATGAGGGTACCATTGCATTGAAAATGTATAATTTACCTTAGGTAGGAATTAGCCATGATCTTGTGGGTTGAGGGTGAAAGTTAATTTTTAGACGTAACCATCATTAAAATATTTCATAAAAATATTTTATTTGATGCTGTGTTGGTTTACTTTAAGTATGTAATATTCTTAGGAATCCAGGGTTACGAAATAACCCAAGAAATCCTCTGAGGTGATAAGAATAATATTTATCCAATGAAAACTGACAGTTTAGCTAACCAAGAATGACGGACCACGGATTCGACGGATTGACGGACGACATTGATGCAACTTCAACCTTCATCAACAACCGATCCAAATCCCAAAGGGATATTAATCTCATTGTGATTTTATTTTACCTCTTATATTCAATGATGAACATGGACAAACCAACGAAGAGGTTGATCCACGGTTTGATCGTTCATGCAGGATGATTAATTAGTCTTGGGGTTTTCCGGGTGATAGATCGTAGTAATTACCCTCCCCCTTTTTTCATTTATAGAATGTTGAATTGAGGTCGACACAAACAAGGAAAAGATCCATTCCTTAAGAGTTCTATGTGTTCTTCATATCCCCATTATTGGAATTCTTTTCGATTGGACACTTGTAGTCTTAACACAATTTTTCGGGGGGTATCTGAGCACGGTGTGACCCCTAGAGTACTAACGAGACGGATCAACACCCAAGGAAATGAAGTTAGTGACTTGAGGATTGCATATTTGGATCTGTTTTGAAAATAAAAATCACCAGAGAAAAGGGGGTGACCTGCGAAACTTGGGCTATTGATGCCAGATGGCACATGTCGGTGGCGGTGTGCGGGTGGAATGAATTTTGGTGGCCCCCACGACAGTGGACTTGGGAGCAGGCAACAGTGGACAAACCATGCAATTGAAATGACTGAACTATGTGGAGCTATGGGGGAAGTGGTCGCATTGCGGACCGAGGATTCAACGACCAATCACATTGAACACATCATCACCATGTTAACCAAGCAATACAGGGAAAGTCATATAGTCCTGGTGAACCATGTAGACCAGACACCACAGCCAGGGCAGACCTTTTGTAGTGGAGAAAACTGGACCACATGCAGCAAGATAGACTAGGGTGGTCGGGCCGCTCTAGTGGCCCAACAGGCAAGGCCCAGCAGCCCAACAGACAGGACCCGGGTCAGACCTTTTCAGTTAAATGAATGCAAATTTCAAAACTTGTATATGTTCAATGATATGTTTTTTGGATTTGGGACCCTTACATTGAGATGTTCAATTTTGTGTTAAGTTAGTGAATCTTTGTTAAAGTTGGTATATTACCTACTAGTTTGAGGAGTAAGTCCTCCCGGAACAAGTGCACTATAAGAGGAATCCTATGGTCGGTTATGATCCTGAAACTATGTGAGTCTGTCACTATATAACTTTGTGACTATGTGACACAGTGACTACGTGACTTGGGGATTGTATAACTTATTAAGACTCCTTGTGTTATTGAAACTCCATGTGTTATCAATACTCCAGATGTTATCGAAACTATGTGTGTTACAGACACTCCATGTATTATTGAAACTCTGTGTGTTATCGATACTCTGTGTATTGTCAATACTCGTTGTTCTGTGGAATATTTCTGATAATCCTACATTTGTGGTATATACTTATACCATTGTGACCTTAACACAGTTCATATTTTTATTTGTGGTATACTTCTAGTATTTATTGTGGTATACTTCGTGTACTTTCGTGTTGTATTCCTTTGTGGTTTTGTAGTGTCCTAATGATTTTTATTTTACTCACCCCACACATGCTTTTCCCACACGTTTCATTTCTTGTGTAGATGATCAATGCCTTGACAATGTCCTAGGAGGACCAAGACCAAGTGGTTCTTATGGTTATTAGATATATGATGTGTGATCCTACAACTTCATACATGTTTCCCACACTTACCATTTAGGTAGGGTTTTCTGTGGATGTGTTTTAGGAACTTTTTCCTTCACTTTTCTAGACCCTTTCTTTTGGGTGGGCTTGTATTTTGGCCCTGTTTATTATCTACTTTTCCTACTGTCATACTATATGGTTGGTATCTTAGTGCATGTATTCTTTGTCTACTTAGTGTTTTTAAATTTCAGTATTTTGATCTTGGAAATGTTTGTGTGTGTACTTGTACTTAGGGAAATGACTGTCAATTATAGGATATTCCTACTCGGTGATAGTCTTCATCCCCTGTCCTAATTGAGACAGTCTTGGGGTAATAAAAAAATGGGACCCTCTGGGAAGGGTCATTATTTAGTGGTATCAGTGGTGGGTTAGTTCTATATAAAGATAATGAGTATGTGAGGTTGGTGTGGGGAAATAGTTTAGAGTGTTTCAAGTTCAGTTTTTAGGTCAGAGAATCCAATGTTCATGTGGAAAATGATGTATCCATACACCCGGAATCTGAAAAACTACTTTTCGGTCCAGTACATGAAAAAAGTGGTTGTAGGGAAAAAATGGTACATGCATCATATAATATTTGAGTGTCCTCATGTGCATATTGAGTCGTCTCACTAGGTTTACTCTATTGATTGTGGTGAATCTTGATCTATTTTATTACGCCTCAACACAAAAATCCAATCAGGATTCCATTTCATGATCATGAGGATGATCCACCTTGCAATGAGTTGTTGGTATAAGGGAATGTACAAGAGGTACTCCCTATACTAGAGATAGAACCATTGGGTGGTTTACCAGCGGTACCACCACCCTTTAGGTAGTAGTTACAACCAAATCTACTGGTTGAGGATGCACGTAGGATGAGTATGTTTCATGAGTTACATAGGTTTTGAAATCATATATTTTTGGGTGATACAGACTCCCAGATAGAAGAGTATTGGATAGAGGTAGTTACACATGTCTTCTGCATTGTGAGGGCACATGATGACCAGATAGAAGTCCTTGATGCGAGTCTTCACCATGGTTCAATGAGGATATGGGGGAGCTTAGTGACCCAGACACATGGTGAAGTGACACTATCTTGGGAATAATTTGAGAAACTATTCATATAGTAGTTATTCCTAGCTATGTTATCCTTAGTGTGAAAACAAGATCTCCTACATCTGTAGTAGGGCAGTAAGACTATAGAAGAGTACTCAGCGAGGTTTACGGATTTTCTCGCTACTCCATAGATATGGTGAGAGACCCATTATTTAGGTGTCACAACATCTTGTATGGGTTACATTGAGATATTTGGTAATAAATGATATCCCTTTCAATTCCTTCATATTATGGGGTACTGGAACGAGACATGACATTGGAGAGATTTATAGAGGAGTAGACACTGATAGTGGGAGCTACCAATAGGCACTAGATAGCCGAGTCCTCAATGGTGAGTTTCCGACTATAGACACATTGAACTAAGCGGTTCAAACACTCTATTGGATGACCCCATTACATGGGATTAATAGTGAGGGGATCCCAAGGAAGAGAGAATCATTTGAAGGACCTAATGTGTTACTCGTGTGGTGTTTGGGGTCATCTGGCTAGAGATTTCCCGACTCACTATACATATGATAAAGAGATGATCGAGGGACGACCAAGGAATATGATTATGCATGAGAGGGTTTTTATATTGGTAGGAAGATGTGTCATAGGATTAGGAAGAGAAACTGGTGGTGGTCAGAGGTTCAATGTATTACCACTACCACCCCCAGGTGGTCTACACTAGGCTCAAGGAGCTGGTGGAGAGGGAAAAGGACAACTGCAGGTGATGGAGGATTTTTTACCCAGTGCTCTAGGGATGATTAGAGGTATGAAATGCGTCTTTTACACCTTATATATTTTTTATTAAAGACACAAGTCCCAATCATTCTTTTCTTTCCCGGACTCTTTTTTGAGACTTGGAGATTCTAGTGGAACCGTTGAATCGATTTCTACACTTAGAGACTTCTACAAGAGGATATTCGGTGATAACACACTACTAATGATAGTGTGAACTTACTCTTAGAGGTGAGATTTTCAGCTTGGATCTCTTTTTATTTGTGTTTAGGCCTGATGAAGTCATTCTCAGTATAGACTGGTGATCCATAGTCCATGATCAGATTGATTATTTTCATTGCAGAGTGTTGTGTGTCCATGGTGATGGGACCAAGTATTTCTTTGTAGGTGAAAAATAAATGAATAAAATGTCTAATGGACTTACTCATAAGAGGTTTCAACCAATTAATCACAAGTTTTCTTGCCTCACCCTCAGTTTAGTTGATGATAGGAGCCCTTAGTTTCCTCTAGTGGTGGCAGAGTATGAGGAAGTATTTCCTGAGGATGTCCTCATATTACCTACCTATATAGAGGTAGAATTTGACATAGATCTATATTGTAGGAAGACACCGATGTCTATTTCCGGATATCATATGGATCCCATGGAGCTTCGTGAGTTAGGGTATAGCTAGAGGACCTGTGGAGGAAGGGCTTTATGTGTCCTGGTTTTTCTCCTTGGGAAGCCCTAGTTTTGTTTGCCAAGAAAGTAGATCGGGTCTTGAGATAATGTGTGGATTCTTGATTTCTAAAATAGGTGGCCATGAAAAATAATAATCCACTATCTAGGACCGATTAACTCTTCAATAAACTGAAGGGAGTGAGGTGGTTCTTGAAGATTGACCTCTGGTCTGGCTATCACTAGCTTCGCGTATGGGATGAGGATGTACCAAAGATGGATTTCAGATTTCGTTATGACCACTACGAGTACTTAGTAATTCCATTTTTCATGAATAATTCTCTAACAGTGTTCATGAGATTCATTAATAGTACCTTCTTGATGTTCTTAGACCGGTTTGTGGTGGTCTTCATATATGACATCCTAGTGAACTCAGTGTCTGAGGAGGAGTGCATGATAAACTTGAGGATGGACTAAACATACATTTAGAGCACCATATTTATAGGAATCTCTCAAAGATCCTGTTATGGATATGGGAGATCCACTTTCTAGTACACATCATTTCAGAGGCTAGAGTTATAGTGGATCAAGCCAAGATAGAGGCGGTGCCTGCTTGGGAGCCACCCAAAAATGTTACTACGGAACGATGTTTCTTTGGGTTGGCTAGGTACTATCTAAAGTTTTTGTCCGATTTTTCTAGATTACAACTGCATTTATGGATTTAGCATAGAAGGGGTAGCCTTTCGTGTGGACAAAGAAGTGCTGACATTTATTTCAAGAGCTGAGGTAGAGGCTGGCGAGCACTCCCATATTGAGATTTTCAAAGGAGGGTGTTGAGTATGTGGTG
Organism: Viscum album; assembly: GCA_963277665.1. NCBI lineage: Eukaryota > Viridiplantae > Streptophyta > Magnoliopsida > Santalales > Viscaceae > Viscum > Viscum album. Next base: position 1,445,535,324 of record OY728161.1, read on the forward strand.
TTCTATGATGAATCAGGGACCAGTATTGGTTATTTACTAATGTTGTGGAAAGAGGTGATTGCCTATGGTTCAAGACAATTGAGACCACATGAGATGAACTGTGTGACCCATGACCTTGAGTTGGTAGTTGTATTCTTCGCCTTAAAGATGCAGTGACACTACCTTATGGGAGAGAGGATTATCATCTAATCTAACCACATTAGTCTCAAGTATCTCTTCTATCAGATGGATTTTAACTTGAGATAGAGGAGATGGATAGAGTTCCTCAAGTACTATGACCTTGAGAATGACTATACTCTTGGTAAGGGGAACATGGTGACAGATTCTCTCAGCAGGAGATCGAGTTTGTAGCTACTAAATGAGGCATCAGATTAGTTGGCCTCACTGTAGATATACTTCATGGATAGATATAGAGCATCTTACCACTAGTGTATGTTTGTTACCCCTCCACTCTTACAGTGAGTCTGAGAGGACTTGCTTAGAAGCACTGATTGTGAGACTTTATGTGCCCAGATGTCCACAGGGTATGTACCTAATAGATATTCAAAAGGTAAAGAGAAAGTTGTTCTCTTCAGAGGAAGAATAGTTTTACGAGTGGCATTTTCAGAGGAGGTTATTAGGGAGTTCAACACATCCAATTTTTAAGTACACCTGGTTGTTTCATTGATGTATCAGGATCTCCAACATCAGTTCCGGTGGCCAAGGATAAAGAAAGAAGTGGTAGAGTACATTTCTCGATGCCTCACTTGTCAGTAAGTGAAGACTGAGCACCAGGTTCCGGTGGGATTAACCCAACCTATTGAGGAGCCATATTAGAAGGTGGATTTGATATCAATGGAATTCTTGACAGGTTTAACACACACTTACATGGGGAACGATACCGTCTAGGTGATCATTTCCTGACTCAACTTGTCGGCCCACTTCCTAGAGATTTGGTAGCAGAGTTCAGTAGAGATCCATGGAAACTTCTATGTACAAGAGATAGTTTGACTCCATGGAGTCCCATTGATGATAATATTATATTATTATACTCACTTTAAATCCTAGTTGTGGAAGAGATTATAGGTGGTGCTTGTGACTCATTTACTCTTGAGCCTGAAAGTTCATCCCCAGACGGATGACTCGATGGAGAGGACCATTCAGGTTCTTGAGGACATGATACATTCTTACATACTATACATTATCCATAATTAGTAGGATCACCTACCACTGGTATATTTTTCACAAAACAATATCTACCACTACACCATTTGTATGGTACCATTTAAGTCCATATATGGGCGACCTTACAAGTCATCACATTGCTGGACGGACCCAGGGGAGTCTGCACTCATGGGTCCATATTTGGTGTGGGATACCACTGAAAAGGTAGATATTATCCAAGAGTGGATTAGGACTACACATAGATGAGATAAGTCATATGATGATTGGATAGGGAGTTCCATGGAGTTTGAGAAGAGAGACCATATGTTCTTTCAGGTCTCACCTCAATGGGGATCGTGAATATTTGGTCGAGGTGACAAGTTATCTCTAAGATATATCCATCCTTTTCAGATTCTGAGTAGAGTAGGAGATGTGGCATACCACCTTGGTCTACCACCGTAGTTTCACCGGGTTTATGTTTTCTTCTATGTTTCTTAGCTGAGGAGGTATATTAAGGATCCATCACACATCATCATCTGGGAGGAGATAGACATTGATGATGGGGTGAGTTTTGCAGAGTACCTGGTGGAGATCAAGGATCATTATGAGAGGATCCTTAATTGGTGGTTGATTCCTTTATTTCATGATTGTTGGAAGAACTATAGTCTCTAGTAGAGCACTTGGGAGGGGGAATTTCATATTCATGCTTAGTACCCTCTCCTTTTTGTTGAGTAGCCTTTTTTGGATTTTGGGGATGTAAATCCCTAAGGTGTGGAGAATGTAATGACTCAATTTTTTATCTAGTTTTATTTTTTATAAATTAATTGGGAAACTTATGAGACTAGGTGATGAGAAGGAATGTGATTCTATGGCCTAGTGTTCCCGAGACAAATTGATGAAAAATGTTTAGTGTTTAATAAAATGTGCTAGCAATTTTTATTTAAAACTGAATAAATCTTAAACATGTGTATTGATAAAAAATATGAGGGAACTATTGAATTCATAATAATTACTTTACTTTAGGTGGTGCCTATCCTTGACCATCACGAATCGAGGGTGAAAGTTAGTTTTAGAAGGTAACTGTCATTAAAATATAAAATAAAAATATTTTATTTGATGTTGTGTTGGTTTATTTTAAGTATGGCCTATTTTTAGGAATCTAGGGTTATGATATAACCCTAAAAATTAAATGAGGGAAAGAGATGGATCTTTCACCAATGATCATCGATGGATTGGAAAACCCAGAATGATGAACCTTGAATTTGATTGATCTACTGATGGCAAAGATGTAGCTTATCCGTTCTTCAACAACTGATCCACAACCCAAGTAGGATGTTGAACTCATTGTGATTTCCTCTTACCTTCTTATATTCAATGATGGATATAGACCAACTAATGAAAAGGTTGATTAGTGGTTTGATCGTTCTTGTGGGATGGTTAATTTATCATGGGGCTTGTCGTGTGATATATCTTAGTGATTTTCCAACTCCTTTTTCCACTTATTACAAGGATGAATCAAGGACAACCCTAAAAAGGCCAAGATACATTCTTCAGGAATTATTTGTGTTCTTCTTATCCTAGTTCTTCGAATTCTTCATCGTTGGACCCTACTGAACTCAGTGAAATTTCTTTAGGAGGAACTAAATGAGGTCATACCCCCAGAGTACTAGCAATATAGTTCAAAGCATGAGGGAGTGAAGGTAGAGACATAAGGATCACATATGTCACTCAATTTTGAAAAATGGAGTGCTGGGCCAATGGGGGAAATTGAGGAACCGGGACCAACTGTCACAATCCGTCCCCTGTGGCCCATGCTATGATTACCCCAAGCCCAACATCCATAGGATTGGGGTTAGAGACTATAAATAGAAATGAATTTCCCTAAAATGGTAAAACATTTCCTTGAAACCTATACACACACAAACAGGGTACACTGTGCACAAGTAAAACACAGCAGAAGAAGAAATGCACAACCATAACTAAAACAACCATAGAGTGTAAAATTATGTTCTGAAGTAAAGGGGCTATAATAAAATCCCAAATAAAATGGAAATATAGAAAATGGAAAAATAGATCTATAGGTCATTCATAAAGGATCATACATGAAGGGTAGGTACAGTTCGTTACTGCGGCTCTCCATGTCATCTGGTCACCTCCGTACACCGTCAAGTCCTTGCTCCTCAAGACTCAGTCAAAGTTACTCATCATCTGCACAAGAGAAAATGAGGTGCAGACATTGCCTGTGTAAGGGTGAGTACAACAATACCTAGTAGGGACACCAAGAAACCAGAAAGACTCTCATAATTCTACAAAATAAAAAAAATCATTATCTCAATCACAATTCAAAAAGAAAAAGACTCATCTCAACCCTATTATATAACTCAGAGATCAGGAATAAAGATGATTAGTCGTAAGCTATATCATTTTATTCTGTAAGAAGGTCCATAACTAAACCATGAATGTAACAGCCCAAGATTTTATAAAAAAATATTCTTTTTAATTTTATTAAAGTCTTGTGTTGTACGCTACACCAAAAGGAGCTTGCACAACACGCATCCTTGACTTGCCTTGCATTACACGCAATCACGACCTTCCTCGATAGCGTGTGTAATACGCAATACCGAGTTTCACTAAACAATGATATGCTATTAAAACTAGCCGTTATGAATAGTAATAACCACTTTTTAAAACTCTGTAAATCTTATTTTTCAAAATGAACTTTATTTTTGGATTTGGAGTATCGAATTTAGCCTAAGGTGAAATTTTGGTACTTTTCGGATAACTTTCATATTCTGATGAATAGTGAAAATTACTAAATTATAATTAAAAACAACTTTTTTAATCGAAATAATTAATAGTGATAAATCATTAATTTGAGTGGTTTTAAAGTACATTTAGAATATATTTTTACAATTTAATACAATGTTGGTCATTGGATGTAGTTTCACATTTAAACTAGACATAAACAAGTGTCAATCTTTTGATAGATATTGTTTCTTAAAAACACGCTATTTGTTTTAACAGTGGGATTTAATTATAAAATTAATTAATGCAACTTTTATGTTATGAATTTGGTAAAATAGACTTCATTTTTGAATTCGGAATATGAAATATAGCTTGGGATGAAATTTTGGCATTGTTCTGAAAAACATCAATTTTTGATGAATAGTGAAACTACTAAGTGGTAGGTTAAAAACTGAATTTTGCATAAAACTTAATTTTACCGCTTCTGTGAATGGAATTTCGAAAATCCAAGAGACACAGTTAATATCAAGGACTAAAATGTGGTTCAATGAGATGAAAATAATTTTTTGGTGAATAGTAACTTTTTACTTTTTTATCACGGTTAATAGTAAATAAGGTAACTAAGGGTAAATATGATATTAATATTACCCTAACACATGTCCTAATTCTATTGGACAAGTGTAATTCGACCAAAAACAAACTTAGGAATAAAATATGACCATTTAGGCCCACTTGGATTAGATTAGGACATTTATTATTAATTTATTTAAAGAAGGGTTAAAATAGTTAAAATCAAAGTTTAATAAGAAAATCATTTTTAATATGGGGTTATACATAAGATAAATTCGACTATAAATATTCATTAGAAAGATAAAAAGATTTCCTACATGATGGTATTTTATTTGTAATTTTTAGACATCAAATAATATAATTTATTTATGACACAAAAATGATGCAGTAATTATCTTATTAATGAAATATTGACATAATTGATAATATAAATACCAAAATAAATGTAATTTAAGACTTTTTATGAATTACACTAATTTTCTAGGTTAGTATGATATATTAGTGTTGATTTAATCAACTTGGTTCGAACATATAATTCTGTTATTACTTTCACAAAAATCATATATCAAATAGTGTCAAAATTGACAAAAAATAGTTTTTAAATCAAATATTATATTATTAATTGTTATTTTATTCCTAAAAATCTAAGGTTCGGCCAAATGACTTAAATAAGGATATATGTATTAATAATATACAATTTGGGGTTCGTTTGGCATGTTATAGTAAGTTTATTAACCATATAGTGAAAGAAAACAAAAAGACACGGTAAAAGTTAAATTATTTAACTTAGAGTTAAATCTAATTGATAAGGTTAAAATAATACCCTAAACTTGTCTAAATCCTATTGGTTGATAGGATTTCGACCCATTCCCACTTTATCTTCGAAATAAGACCCTTTGGAACCATTATAAACCGATTTTGACTTTAATATAAAATAATATTTTGAGATATTCCTAAGGTGCCCCTCTCCTCCCCTATAAAAGGACACCTCCTTCCCCTCCTCCTCACACCAATTTGAGCACTCAAGCTCGGCCAACCCCTGCCGAAATCTCTTATCCACTTCCCTAGCAACATCCTAGAGGTTCTGGTCTTTCTCAAAGACCAATTCTAGTGCCCTAAGAGGAGGTCTCAAAGAGGCACTTCAAAGAAGAGGTACTTACCATTACCAATTCTTTCATCTTTATTTCTTCTTCCACTTCTTCTTCTTAGGTTGTTTCATTATGAAGTAATAACATCAGTATCACTCATATACTGATATGTTATTATAAGTATGAAACAACCCTATTTCACCATCTATCCATCCTACGGAAAAAGAAATCACCGCGCGTGCGTACGTACGGAATACCGTCTCCACGCCGTGGTGTAATCTATTTTCCACCACCACCTTACATGGATGGGTATAATGGTGCAAAGAATAACTATACATAGTTATTACAACATCATATTGATTCTGATATATTGTATAATACACTCCAATTCAATTCAATATTTATAGAAATGATATCATCGCTCGTGCGTACGTACGGAATACCGTCTCCACGACGCGATGAGATTCATTCTCCATGTTAACCATTTAAGAATGATTATAATGTATATATAAGAAATAATAATGAAATATATGACATTATAAAGCTACTGGATTTATGTATATATATACATATTTATGTCATCTACTTACTTCCATTTCAAGACAATAAGGAAAGGAAAACAGCGTTCATGCGTACGTACGGACTACCGTCTCCATGAACGGTGTTTTTCATTTTATTTATCTACCTATTATATATATATATATACTGAATATATATGATATATAAATCATATTTTATATTCTGGAAGTAAGTAAATCATGATATAAGTAATAATGATGTCAAGAACAACAAGTCAAAACACCTACGATAAATGAAACGATTTTACCCAAAACGCTTCTTTAACATGGAATTTACAAAAGAACGGGTAATATAATGTCATAAGTGAACCATATATGATATCATAACAATGAATATGATTCTGTAATAAGTCAATGACATTATTTAAATCATTATACAGGAGGTTCGGACACATACGAAGCAAATTGGACCTAAGGTAAGGGAAAATATCACAATCTCATTTTTATTCGAGATTGTTTATTCGTAAGTATTTACTGGGGTGTATTTTATCATCCACATCCATGTTCCCTCAATATGTAATATTGTTTCCATCCACTTGCAATAGTTTAAATCCAATTTTACCCTTAGGTGAGTTTTTAGTAAAGAATATGAAAGGAATCTTTTGTCGTTTTTCCGTACGTGGTACTTTTTGACTTTTCCGACAAAAGTACGAAGAATGTTTTTTTTAAATTATACGGCACGAACGGATTTTTACGGTTTTATAAAGCCTTATTTTCATGAACCTTCCTCCAAAATATTTCATGACTATTTTTAATAAAATCTCTTTCTTTTAAAATTGTATGATGTTTTGTGAAAAGAAATTGATTTTGAAGAAGAAAGGATATTTTCCTCAAGAATTCATTTCAAGTGTTTTATCAAAATTATTTTCCATCTAAGATAATAAAGGGTTCTGTTTCTATCCATATTTTTACATTGATTTGACTATGTTGTGATGGAATTATGTTTATGAATTCCTTTATCTTATATGAATGGTTTTATTATGTCATGTTGTTTAAGAATCCCATTTTTATTACATGGGTTATGCAATGATGTATGATTTATGATTTTGTGGCACACATAAGAATGGTATCATTATGAGATGGGTGGGACCTATATCTCCCTCCAATGCATTGGGTAAAGATTTCATATCTCATGAGATAGACATGGCTGGAATGGTAGGTTATACCGGTTCAGTGAAACAGGACTGAAACGAGGATTACTCGATTCAGAAAGGGACTTTGTCCACTAAGATAGTCTTGGCAATGAGTCTTGACTAACAAGAAATGATTCTCTATGATTATGTGTGTATGCCACAATGAGTAATGTTTTATGTAAGGGTTTCATTTTCACTACTATGATTTATCCCATGTTATGAAATTATGCTCTCTTTTGCAGGTTAAGATTTCTAAAAAATGTTATGTTCTTATGAAAATTATGTGATTGATATTTCTTTTGTTTACCCTTACTGAGCATTTGAGCTCACCCTTTTATGTTTTCTTTTCCCCAGGATATAAAGAAAGGTTTTAGGAAAAAAAAAGGAAGATCTTTGTGGGAGATTTCGAAGATCTTTCACCAGGATTAGAAGATTACGTTCCGAGTTTCCAAAGACACTAAACTATTACGATCCTTGTGTGTGTATTTTTGTTATGTATTAATTATTCCGCAAAAGTAATGTAATGTTCATGTACGTTAGGCTTCGGGTCTCTACAGTTGGTATCAGAGGAAAGGTTTAGTCAACCTTTGGAAACTAGGATGCGAGAACTTTAGTGAGATCCCTAGAGATATTTCTAAGGTATGTCTAGAGATGTCCCTAAGGTTAAGTATACGTATAGGCTATAGTACTAGGATTACGCTAACGATCATAGAATTAAACCTAAGATGTTAGGTATTTAAGGTACTCCCCCTTTATTATGTTGTTTTCCCTAGCATGATTTTTGCCTCTCACACTATTCTTTTTGGGTTTTAGAAAATGGCTGGAAACAAGATGATTCACAATAATGGAGGATATGATGGACAATGGAATGATATTCTTCATAATGAAATGGGATTTGGAAGTCCAAACTTCATTATTATGCCAAATCAGCAATCTCACAACATGATCAATAAAGTAAAATTTGGTAAGTTTCCTGACTCGACTAATAAGAGAAAGATGGAGTTCCATGATGATCATAGAGGAAAGAAAGTTCAATTTCCCCTATGTAAATCATGTGGGAAGAGGCATCAAGGAGAATGTTTCAAGGGAACTGGAAGATGCTTTGGGTGTGGAAAAGAAGGACACAAAGCAAGTAAGTGCAAAGGAAAAGGGTCGGTTAACACCATGGATGAGGATAATGGTATTGCTACGACATCAAAAATGGTTAAGTGTTTTAAATGTGGAATGTATGGGCATTATGCAAACAAATGCCCTAAGGGAAAGACTCATTAAGAGAATCAGTATGGTCATATGGGTAGTATTTATGTGGATGATGATGAAGAGACTACAAATGATATGTGAGATGAAAGAATTTTTGAAGCTCGGTCAATGGTTTGAGAATGTAGTGGAATGATTACATGTTTATCATGTGTAATTTTGGAATAAAGAGACATCTATGGATTGTTACACTGTTGTCTTTCCTTGTGTTTTGAAAGTGTATGATTAATGTTACCAGTATCCATGAAAGGTTATTCAGATATTTTTGGAATGTAGATGATATGCGGAGAAAATTAAATGTTTAATAGTATTCATGAGCTCATGATTGATATAAGGACTAAGTGATATCATGGTTTGAGTATATAGAATTTTGAGGATTTTGGTATGTGGAAAGTGTTAACTTTTAACTGCACTCATGTTTTCACTAAGGTATTCAAGAGAATACACGATTAAGGACTTTGAATGTTTGGAATGTGACCAACAAGACATATCTTATGATATGTGGGGATCAACGACAGTATTAAATCTCTGGTAATCGTTGTCACTATATTATGAGAGTGGACTGCAGTATTATAAGCCTAATGATTAGACTGGATTATGTTGGACATAAGTTAGTATTGTTTAAGGATAGAAGATTTTCGATATTATTGATGGGATGTTATAGTAACGTAGTTTTAGAAAAAGGGACAACCTGCAGGACGGGCGACAGCCCATCGCTTCGGACAAGGCTGTGGGAATCGAACCCACAACCGAAGTGAGACTGGCCTTTATCGCCTACCACTGGCCTACAGGAAGTCCCTGTTTAGTAGAAACTAGTTTTATTATATTAAGCAGTATGATATATGAAGTATAAGTCCATTTTAGGAACCATATATGATTAATCTCACTATAGATCGATTTATGCATATAATTTTTGCTAACCTTTTGTTTGAGACAGATGGAATGACTCGTCATTCTATCACATGATCTGCTAACACTTCACGAATAACAAATTCAACTTCATTTATTTAAGAGATGAAGTGGAAATTGTTCAAGGCACGAACAACAGTGAGATTGTACCAAAATAAAGTAAGTATTTATTCTAATTCAAATTTTCAACTTTAGGGGAAATGATCTTGAAAACCAAAAATGTTGTCCTAGTGATCTTATACCTGATGAATCAGATGGTACCTTATATCATCACAAATCTATGGATTTGTGATTACTGGCTTTTCTATAGCCATGTTCTCTACCACTCTCCATCAGAACATGATGGTTAGATTTCTCTTCCATATCCATATTTTCACCTATGTGGAAACCCAATGATTAGTTTATTTGGGTAACTGTTACGTTTCATACTTTTGTTTTTAAAGATTGGTTTTGATATTCCTATTTACGATGTGGGTTTCTATTAAAGAAACTTTCGAATAGTAAACCATTTATAACCCCGACGAATTTCGAGGGCGAAATTCATTTTAAGGGGGGTAGAATGTAACAGCCCAAGATTTTATAAAAAAATATTCTTTTTAATTTTATTAAAGTCTTGTGTTGTACGCTACACCAAAAGGAGCTTGCACAACACGCATCCTTGACTTGCCTTGCATTACACGCAATCACGACCTTCCTCGATAGCGTGTGTAATACGCAATACCGAGTTTCACTAAACAATGATATGCTATTAAAACTAGCCGTTATGAATAGTAATAACCACTTTTTAAAACTCTGTAAATCTTATTTTTCAAAATGAACTTTATTTTTGGATTTGGAGTATCGAATTTAGCCTAAGGTGAAATTTTGGTACTTTTCGGATAACTTTCATATTCTGATGAATAGTGAAAATTACTAAATTATAATTAAAAACAACTTTTTTAATCGAAATAATTAATAGTGATAAATCATTAATTTGAGTGGTTTTAAAGTACATTTAGAATATATTTTTACAATTTAATACAATGTTGGTCATTGGATGTAGTTTCACATTTAAACTAGACATAAACAAGTGTCAATCTTTTGATAGATATTGTTTCTTAAAAACACGCTATTTGTTTTAACAGTGGGATTTAATTATAAAATTAATTAATGCAACTTTTATGTTATGAATTTGGTAAAATAGACTTCATTTTTGAATTCGGAATATGAAATATAGCTTGGGATGAAATTTTGGCATTGTTCTGAAAAACATCAATTTTTGATGAATAGTGAAACTACTAAGTGGTAGGTTAAAAACTGAATTTTGCATAAAACTTAATTTTACCGCTTCTGTGAATGGAATTTAGAAAATCCAAGAGACACAGTTAATATCAAGGACTAAAATGTGGTTCAATGAGATGAAAATAATTTTTTGGTGAATAGTAACTTTTTACTTTTTTTACCATGGTTAATAGTAAATAAGGTAACTAAGGGTAAATATGATATTAATATTACCCTAACACATGTCCTAATTCTATTGGACAAGTGTAATTCGACCAAAAACAAACTTAGGAATAAAATATGACCATTTAGGCCCACTTGGATTAGATTAGGACATTTATTATTAATTTATTTAAAGAAGGGTTAAAATAGTTAAAATCAAAGTTTAATAAGAAAATCATTTTTAATATGGGGTTATACATAAGATAAATTCGACTATAAATATTCATTAGAAAGATAAAAAGATTTCCTACATGATGGTATTTTATTTGTAATTTTTAGACATCAAATAATATAATTTATTTATGACACAAAAATGATGCAGTAATTATCTTATTAATGAAATATTGACATAATTGATAATATAAATACCAAAATAAATGTAATTTAAGACTTTTTATGAATTAAACTAATTTTCTAGGTTAGTATGATATATTAGTGTTGATTTAATCAACTTGGTTCGAACATATAATTCTGTTATTACTTTCACAAAAATCATATATCAAATAGTGTCAAAATTGACAAAAAATAGTTTTTAAATCAAATATTATATTATTAATTGTTATTTTATTCCTAAAAATCTAAGGTTCGGCCAAATGACTTAAATAAGGATATATGTATTAATAATATACAATTTGGGGTTCGTTTGGCATGTTATAGTAAGTTTATTAACCATATAGTGAAAGAAAACAAAAAGACACGGTAAAAGTTAAATTATTTAACTTAGAGTTAAATCTAATTGATAAGGTTAAAATAATACCCTAAACTTGTCTAAATCCTATTGGTTGATAGGATTTCGACCCATCCCCACTTTATCTTCGAAATAAGACCCTTTGGAACCATTATAAACCGAATTTGACTTTAATATAAAATAATATTTTGAGATATTCCTAAGGTGCCCCTCTCCTCCCCTATAAAAGGACACCTCCTTCCCCTCCTCCTCACACCAATTTGAGCACTCAAGCTCGGCCAACCCCTGACAAAATCTCTTATCCACTTCCCTAGAAACATCCTAGAGGTTCTGGTCTTTCTCAAAGACCAATTCTAGTGCCCTAAGAGGAGGTCTCAAAGAGGCACTTCAAAGAAGACGTACTTACCATTACCAATTCTTTCATCTTTATTTCTTCTTCCACTTCTTCTTCTTAGGTTGTTTCATTATGAAGTAATAACATCAGTATCACTCATATACTGATATGTTATTATAAGTATGAAACAACCCTATTTCACCATCTATCCATCCTACGGAAAAAGAAATCACCGCGCGTGCGTACGTACGGAATACCGTCTCCACGCCGTGGTGTAATCTATTTTCCACCACCACCTTACATGGATGGGTATAATGGTGTAAAGAATAACTATACATAGTTATTACAACATCATATTGATTCTGATATATTGTATAATACACTCCAATTCAATTCAATATTTATAGAAATGATATCATCGCTCGTGCGTACGTACGGAATACCGTCTCCACGACGCGATGAGATTCATTCTCCATGTTAACCATTTAAGAATGATTATAATGTATATATAAGAAATAATAATGAAATATATGACATTATAAAGCTACTGGATTTATGTATATATATACATATGTATGTCATCTACTTACTTCCATTTCAAGACAATAAGGAAAGGAAAACAGCGTTCATGCGTACGTACGGACTACCGTCTCCATGAACGGTGTTTTTCATTTTATTTATCTACCTATTATATATATATATATACTGAATATATATGATATATAAATCATATTTTATATTCTGGAAGTAAGTAAATCATGATATAAGTAATAATTATGTCAAGAACAACAAGTCAAAACACCTACGATAAATGAAACGATTTTACCCAAAACGCTTCTTTAACATGGAATTTACAAAAGAACGGGTAATATAATGTCATAAGTGAACCATATATGATATCATAACAATGAATATGATTCTGTAATAAGTCAATGACATTATTTAAATCATTATACAGGAGGTTCGGACACATACGAAGCAAATTGGACCTAAGGTAAGGGAAAATATCACAATCTCATTTTTATTCGAGATTGTTTATTCGTAAGTATTTACTGGGGTGTATTTTATCATCCACATCCATATTCCCTCAATATGTAATATTGTTTCCATCCACTTGCAATAGTTTAAATCCAATTTTACCCTTAGGTGAGTTTTTAGTAAAGAATATGAAAGGAATCTTTTGTCGTTTTTCCGTACGAGGTACTTTTTGACTTTTCCGACAAAAGTACGAAGAATGTTTTTTTTAAATTATACGGCACGAATGGATTTTTATGGTTTTATAAAGCCTTATTTTCATGAACCTTCCTCCAAAATATTTCATGACTATTTTTAATAAAATCTCTTTCTTTTAAAATTGTATGATGTTTTGTGAAAAGAAATTGATTTTGAAGAAGAAAGGATATTTTCCTCAAGAATTCATTTCAAGTGTTTTATCAAAATTATTTTCCATCTAAGATAATAAAGGGTTCTGTTTCTATCCATATTTTTACATTGATTTGACTATGTTGTGATGGAATTATGTTTATGAATTCCTTTATCTTATATGAATGGTTTTATGATGTCATGTTGTTTAAGAATCCCATTTTTATTACATGGGTTATGCAATGATGTATGATTTATGATTTTGTGGCACACATAAGAATGGTATCATTATGAGATGGGTGGGACCTATATCTCCCTCCAATGCATTGGGTAAAGATTTCATATCTCATGAGATAGACATGGCTGGAATGGTAGGTTATACCGGTTCAGTGAAACAGGACTGAAACGAGGATTACTCGATTCAGAAAGGGACTTTGTCCACTAAGATAGTCTTGGCAATGAGTCTTGACTAACAAGAAATGATTCTCTATGATTATGTGTGTATGCCACAATGAGTAATGTTTTATGTAAGGGTTTCATTTTCACTACTATGATTTATCCCATGTTATGAAATTATGCTCTCTTTTGCAGGTTAAGATTTCCAAAAATGTTATGTTCTTATGAAAATTATGTGATTGATATTTCTTTTGTTTACCCTTACTGAGCATTTGAGCTCACCCTTTTATGTTTTCTTTTCCCCAGGATATAAAGAAAGGTTTTAGGAAAAAAAAGGAAGATCTTTGTGGGAGATTTCGAAGATCTTTCACCAGGATTAGAAGATTACGTTCCGAGTTTCCAAAGACACTAAACTATTACGATCCTTGTGTGTGTATTTTTGTTATGTATTAAGTATTCCGCAAAAGTAATGTAATGTTCATGTACGTTAGGCTTCGGGTCTCTACAATGAAGAAGTTGTTCCATTGTTGTTCTATATAGGGTCGTATGTCACTGATCCACTATAGTCCACTCTAAGGATGGTCCTCATCGGTCCGCACATTGTTGATCCTCATAGGGTTGCTATGATGTTGATCCACACATGGTCCCTATGATGCTAATCCAAATAGGGTCTCTATGATACTGATCCACATAGGGTCTCTATGTTGTTGATCGACAAAGGGTCTATATGATGATGACCCACATAGGGATTCCACTACTAGAAAAACAGGTATTTGCGACGGGATCCCGTCGCAACTGGCTTTTTGCGACGGGGGCCCGTCGCAAATAGCCCGTTGCTGAAAACGCCGTCGCAACTACACTTATTTGCGACGGGCCCGTCGCTAAAGCCTTTTTTTGCGACGGTCATTCTCCCCGTCGCAAATAGTTTTCCGTATTTTTGTAAAAAACTTTTAAAATAGTTTTTGCGACGGTTCCCGTCGCAAATACCGTTTGCGACGGGTCCCGTCGCAAATACCTTTTGCGACGGTACCGTCGCAAAAATGATTTTTTAAAAAAATAAAAAACTATTAATAATACTAGTATTTGCGACGGGAATCGTATCCCGTCGCAAATACTATTTTTTTTAAAAAAATAAAAAACTATTAATAATACTAGTATTTGCGACGGGTATAGTATCCCGTCGAAAATACTATAAAAAAAATAAAAAAAATAAATTATTAATAAATTATTTTAATTAATATAATAATAGAATTATAATTTACAAATGAAAATAATAAATTATTTTAATTACTATAATAATAGTAGAATTATAATTCAAAAATAAAAAATAATAGAATATTAATAAATGATTTAATTAATATAATAATATTACAATTATAATTCATAAATAAAAAAAATATTAATAAGTAATTTTAATTAATATAAAAATAATAGAATTATTTTACATTCAAATATTAAAATAATTCAAGTATTACAAAAAATATAATTAAATTATAATATTATAAAATTTTAATATATATATAAAATTTTAATATATATATATATAATTTAATATTATAAAATATAAATAATATTATTATTCATATTAATATTGTTATTTAAAAATATAATATTATTAATATTTTATAATGAGACAGAAACTACGAATAGAAAAACAAATATTTTGATTTCACAAATTTTATAACAGAAATACAAACTCTAATCTGAAGGAGGGGGGGGGGAGGTGGGGGATCTGTAGATGGTGGTGGAGGAAACTCCATCCCTAAAGCATGAGTGAGTCGGCGCATGTACTCCATCTGCTCCTGATGCTGCTGCTGCCACCGACTCGCCTGCTCCTCGTACAGCTGCTGCTGGCGTCGACGCTCCTCCTCATGCTGCTGACGCATCTGCTCCTGCTCCTGTTGGAGACTCTCTATTTGTGCATTCTGAGATCGCAACTGATCCTCATACTGTGTAGAAGAAGATGCACGAGCTCCTCTCGAGCTGGACGCCGACATCGCCGCACTGCCATAATAATCTCCGGGAGTCTGTCGAGAGCCGATAGCAACTACCCGGCCCTTCTCGAAGGCATACTGGGTGGCCTGCATCCATGCCGCCTCATCAAACTGACGAGCAGTGGTCTGATCTGATGACTCGGCCTGACTCTCAGGCCGGGCCTGTGTCGCTGCGGGCTCATATGACTCCTATAGTTTCAATTTAAAATTAAAATTGTAAATATATTATATGCAGTTAATTTTTAAACTTGAAAACAAATAATACTAACCACAATGTGATGCTGACGATCACCTCTGAGCTCCCTAGTAGCAGGATCACTATACATCCTCCGATATACGTCGTACTCTGTAATATCGGGGTGCTCGATAGCCGATAAGAATAAAAAATAAACTGTTAATATTTATAGTTATATAAAATATTTATAAATAATGTACGTACCAGATGCTGTCTATGAGTACTGAAAGAACGACTCCCAGCTCGATGAGTCACCTCATGTCTCCCCCGATTCTACCTCCCCACTGATGATCTCCTCTAAAAGGCACCACTCAACCAATGCGCACATAATCCATCCCATACATGGGATGAAATATACTCTGGTCGGTGTGCTCTACATGACTCCTCAAAATCTGACACTCCTGCTTTATTCATCGCAGCTTTTCTTAAATTGTGCAAAAACTGACGAAGGCGATCACGCATGGCCACCTCCCATGCCTCGTGGATGGCGTCACGCATGGCATCCTCGATCGGATACCAAAAACCCTACAAATAAATCAAAATATCAAGTTAGAAATGAAATAATTTTCAAAATAAAAATTATTTATTTACGTACGTACCAACCAATGGCCGAACATGGCCTGCTGCACATCAATGGGAATCTGCTCCCATGTGGTCCACGGCTGAGAGAAATAGTTGCGCAAAATAGCGCTGCCCTGTCCGACTGCTATATGTGGAAAACTGAAAAAATAATAAACATTTATTATGTGGATAGATTAATGAAATCTTAGTCAAATCCACAGGTTATCACACAGGTTATCACACCTCCGTGTGCATGGATCAAACCCAAGACATGGACGTCGCTCGGGGATGGGGTCAGGAATCATCAATCGTGCAAGACCGCGCCCCCTCCGCGTACTCCCTGGAGTGCCTGCAGGCTGAGGGTCATCTGTCAGCAACTCATCCGCATCAAAATTCAGGTCAGCATCTGCCAACGCACGAAATTTGGCGTCGTCCATCTGAAACAGAAAATGTTAATGTTAGCAAATAATTGATAATTACTATTATATATACATATATACATATTATGATTGTATATAAATACCATGGAATGCTATCAGTGTTCATCTTTATCATAATCTTCATATATGTCAATGTCATCTTCATATTCCTCCTCAACATCATCGATATCCATTCGAGTTACAGTTGCTTCATCTCTTACCGTTTCAAATTCATATGTGACATCATTAACATCATCGTCATCACTGACTCTTAAATGTGGGGTGTCGTCATCGATACTCATGTCTCTTTGTAAAAAAGATTGATTTTGAGTACTCTCTTGAAAAACTTCAATTCTTTGCACATCAGTGAAAGCACATTCACTTTGACTAAACTGATTGTCTCGAATTTTGATTTTTATTACACTCCACCAATCAGTAAAGTCTCTTGATGTTGCATAGTACTTTGCATAATAAACTTGATATGCCTGTTGAGCCAATAAGAATGGTTCATTTACTGCGAGAACACTTTTACATTTAATATCGATGATTCCATGAGTCGGATGAACACGCACGCCTCTCTCTGTATCCAACCACCGACATTTGAACATGGTTATGTAATGTTGTCCAAGATAACAGAGTTCAATGATTTCATCAAGTATGCCATAAAAGTCAACTTCATTTTCTCGATGATGAGATCCTCTCAAGCTAACTCTACTGTTCATTGTTTTTTTTGATTCCCCATATGCATGTGTGTGGAATCGAAATCCATTCACCACATATGAATTATAAGTTTTAACAAGTTTGGAAGGTGGGTTACTCAATACACACAGCCGTTTGTCAATTTTATCAGCATGTCGAGACACCTGAAAATTTGTGAAATAATTATCAATATAGTAAACTATACATTGAATGAGTTGCTAAAAGATAAAGAATTTATGTTACCAGTTTTTGAAACCACTGAGAGAAATTTTTCAGTCGACGTTCTTCGAGAGCAGCTGCTGTAATTTGTGGAATTTGTTTCTTGATATGATTATCATACAACCTATAAAAACCAAAGTTATTTACTGTAACATAAATGATAGAATAAGTGATATAAACACTTACAGTAAAACTGATGTCATCTCTTCACAGTTGCGCAGAACATACGTATGAGCTCTATGATGTTCATCATCTGAAAGCCAGCGTTCAGAAACTCCACCAAAACCAAGCTCTGACTAGTTGAAAACAGATAATTGATTGTCGATTTCATCAATATTCCTCTCATTCCGTACCATTCGGTTGTGTTTTGAAGGATACTCAGATTCAAAATAATGAGAGCAGAAAAAAGATATTTCCTCTTGCAAATAAGCCTCTGCAATAGATCCTTCAACAGATGCTTTGTTGCGTACTTTTCTTTTAAATTTTTGCATGCATCTTTCAAATGGGTACATCCATCGAAACTGTACCGGACCTCCACATTTGGCTTCATATGGCAAATGTAACATCAAATGTTCCATTGAGTCGAAGAAAGACGGCGGAAATATTTTTTCCAGTTTACATATAATTACAACAACATCTTTTTCAAGTTTGCCTAGACCATCATAATCTGCCGTAGCCGCACAAATTTCCTGAAAAAAATGAGACATGTCTGTTATGGAATCCCAAATCATAGAATTCAACAGACCTCTTAATCCAATGGGTAGAAGTCTCTCCATTATAACATGACAATCATGACTTTTTAATCGAGTAATATGACCATTCTTTACACATCTACCCAAATTGGAAGCACAACCATCTGGAAGTCTCAAATCTGCAATCCACTGACAAAATAATAAATGGTTTTTTTAGACAGTGTATAAGATGCTTTTGGTTTCAGTAACCTTTCTGTTCTGACATTCTCAAATAGTTCCAATTCTGGACGCCTGCAAATTTGGGCAAGATCTAAACGTGCATTTACATTGTCTTTGCTCTTTCCTGGTGTATCCAAAACTGTATGAAACAAATTATCAAAACAGTTCTTCTCAATATGCATGACATCTAACATGTGTCGGACCAAAAAATCAGACCAATATGGAAAATCCCAAAATATGCTACGTTTAATCCAATTGTGTTCTTTCCCAAAACCAGAAATTTTCTATTGGTTTATTGTGGGACCAAAAGTGATGGGAGGTAATGAAAATACAACCGATTTTAACTCCGAACCTGATAGCATTTTTGGAGGTCCATCCCTTTCAGCTGTTCCTTTTCTGAAATGAGATCTGTTTCTGCGAAAAGGATGATCAGCTGGAAGAAATCTGCGATGACAGTCAAAATAACAAGGTTTCTTTCCACGAATGAGCATAAATGCTTTGTTCTCTCCCATACAGTAAGGACATGATTTCTGACCATGTGTACTCCAGCCAGATAACATCCCATAAGCCGGGAAGTCACTTATTGTCCACATCAATGTTGCTCTCAGTATGAAATTCTGTTTCGTTGCAACATCATATGTACTGACACCAGTACTCCACAATAAATTTAATTCATCAATCAATGGCTTCAAATAAACATCAATATTTTTCTTCGGATGTCCTGGAATTAGTAAAGTCAAAAAGATATATGGCTCCTTCATCAACATCCATGGAGGTAAATTGTACGGAGTTAAAAAAACAGGCCAACATGAATATTGACTACCATAAGATCCAAACGGACAGAAACCATCAGTGGAAAGGCCCAGTCGAACATTTCTATCTTCTAAAGCAAAGGATGGATGCACTCTATCAAAATGTTTCCATGAATCACCATCGGCTGGATGATTCAAGCTTTTATCGGTTGAAATATTCTCTTTATTCCATGACATCATTGTCGCTGTATTCTTAGACATGAATAAACGCTGAAGTCTGGATGTAAGCGGAAAATATCTCAACTGTTTTACAGGAATCAAACCAGACTTCCCGTGTTGTCCTTCTTTATATCTCAGTTGCCCACATGTGGGACAACTATCCAACGACTCATTTTCCCCAGAATATAAAATGCAGTCATTTGAACATGCATGAATCTTCTGACAAGTAAGTCCCAAATTTCGAACCAACCTCTTACTTTCATAGTAATTTGCAGGTAAAACATTTCCTTCGGGTAACAGTGTTTTCAGCAAAGAAAATATCTGGTCAAAACAGGTGTTTGACATTCCATTATCTGATTTGATAGCCATAAATTTTGCAACTGCTTCTAATTTGCTCATCTTGCAGCCAGGATATAATGCATCCTCAGCAGACTTCAACAACTCATAAAATTCAGACGGTCCCAACTCAGGATTTGGAGCTATATCAGCCGGAGTTTCTGTATGTTGAACAGATGAACCTGAAACATCATGTACTAAATCATGAAACTGGGATGGATCCGGAATCAAGTTGGTATCACCTGCTCTGGAACTGCGTTCACCGTGTTGATACCAAAAAACATAATCTGCTTGAAAACCAAAACGCAAGAGATGTTCCCCCACTTTGTCAAACGTGTCAAACGTTCTCAATGCACATTTTCTACAAGGGCATTTTATCTTTCCTTCTGAATCAAATTCTGGATTTGATGCCGCAAATGATAAAAAAATCTCCACACCCTCTATATATACTGGATTTAATCCAGAACCATTTGGATTTCTACGTTGATTTATCCATATGCAGTCATCTAATAATGACTGTTGATGACCTCGTTGTTCCATATTTTTCTATAAAATATAAAAGCATTACTGGTTTTGAATAATTTGTTAGAAAAAACACAAGCAAGGATTGAATATATTGAGAATAAAGAAAAACCTGTTACAAATATTGATAATTTTAATATTATATTGATTTTTTATTTTTTTTAATAATACTAATATAATTTTTTTCATAAATATTAATTATATAATAATAACATCATTACATTATTAGTATATTTTATTATTAATATTAAAATAATATAATTTTCTATATTATATACAATTCTCCTTTCATATGTGTGTTTCACATTCTGTCTCCACATGTAATATTGGCATTCACTTTCACCTCTCCATTGGCGAGTAGGTTGATAATTTTGAAAAAGAATGCCAATATTACATGTGGAGACAGAAAAAACACAGAAGAAAAGAGAATTGTATATAATATAGAAAATTATATTATTTTAATATTAATAATAAAATATACAAATAATGTAATAAGGTAATTATTCCTAATTATTGGTAATTATTTCAAATTATTGGTAATTATTCCAAATTATTGGTAATTATTCCAAATTATTGGTAATTATTCCAAATTATTGGTAGTTATTCCTAATTATTGGTAATTATTCCTAATTATTGGTAAATATTGGTAATTATTAGAAAATATTGGTAATTATTGGAAAATATTGGTAATTATTAAAAAATATTGGTAATTATTGGTAATTATTGGAAAATATTGGTAATTATTGGTAATTATTGGAAAATATTGGAAAATATTGGTAAGTATTGGTAATTATTGGTGATTAGTGGTAATTATTGGTAATTATTGGTAATTAATAGTAATTATTGGTAATTAATACTAATTTTTGGTAATCAATACTAATTATTGGTAATTAATACTAATTATTGGTAATTAATACTAATTATTGGTAATTAATACTAATTATAGGTAATTAATAATAATTATTACTAATTATTGGTAATTATTACTAATTATTCCTAATTAATACTAATTATTCCTAATTAATACTAATTATTCCTAATTATTACTAATTATTCCTAATTATTACTAATTATTACTAATTATTGTTAATTATTCCTAATTATTACTAATTATTACTAATTATTACTAATTATTACTAATTATTAGTAATTATTGCTAATTATTACTAATTATTGCTAATTATTACTAATTATTACTAATTATTACTAATTATTGATAATTATTAGTAATTATTGATAATTATTAGTAATTATTGATAATTATTAGTAATTATTGATAATTATTGGTAATTATTACTAATTATTCGTAATTATTACTAATTATTCGTAATTATTACTAATTATTCGTAATTATTACTAATTATTGGTAATTATTGGTAATTATTGGCAATTATTGGTAATTATTTGCAATTATTGGTAATTATTGGCAATTATTGTTAATTATTACTAAATATTGGTAATTATTGGTAATTATTAATAATTATTGTTAATTATTACTAATTATTGTTAATTATTGGTAATTATTACTAATTATTGTTAAGTATTCCTAATTATTACTAATTATTGGTAATTAATAATAATTATTGGTAATTAATACTAATTATAGGTAATTATTACTAATTATTGGTAATTATTACTAATTATTGAGAATTTTTCCTAATTTTTCCTAATTTTTCTTAATTGTTTCTAATTTTTCCTAATTTTAGGTATTTATTACTAATTATTACTAATTATTGCAAATTATTGGTAATTATTGGTAATTATTGTTAATTATTGTTAATTATTTCTAATTATTGCTAATTATTGCTAATTATTGCTAATTATTGCTAATTATTGGTAATTATTGGTAATTATTGGTAATTATTGGTAATTATTGGTAATTATTGGTAATTATTGGTAAATATTGGTAATTATTGGTAATTATTGGTAATTATTGATAATTATTACTAATTATAAATAATTATAAATAATTATAAATAATTATTACTAATTATTCCTAATTATTCCTAATTATTACGAATTATTACTAATTATTTGTAATTATTGGTAATTATTGGCAATTATTGGTAATTATTACTAATTATTGGTAATTATTGGTAATTATTGGTGATTATTACAAATTATTCTTAATTATTGATAATTATTGATAATTGTTTCTAATTATTGGTAATTATTGGTAATTATTGGTAATTATTACAAATTATTCTTAATTATTCCTAATTATTACTAATTATTACTAATTATTACTAATTATTGATAATTATTGATAATTATTCCTGATTATTCCTAATTATTCTTAATTATTGATAATTGTTCCTAATTATTCCTAATTATTACTAATTACTACTAATTATTGATAATTATTGATAATTATTCCTAATTATTCCTAATTATTCCTAATTATTCCTAATTATTCCTAATTATTCCTAATTACTCCTAATTATTCCTAAGTATTCCTAATTATTCCTAATTATTCCTAATTATTGGTAATTATTGGCAATTATTGGTAATTATTACTAATTATTACTAATTATTGGTAATTATTGGTAATTATTACTAATTATTACTAATTATTGTTAATTATTGGTAATTATTCCAAATTATACATAATTATTACTATTTATTGGTAATTATTACTACTTATTGGTAATTATTAATAATTATTACTACTTATTGGTAATTATTACTAATTATTACTAATTATTGATAATTATTACTAATTATTACTAATTATTGTTAATTATTACTAATTATTACTAAATATTCTTAATTATTGATAATTATTGATAATTGTTCCTAATTATTAGTAATTAAATGAATAATTACCAATAATTAGGAATAATTACCAATAATTACAAATAATAACATTATTAGTATATTTTATTATTAATATTAAAATAATATAATTTTCTGATTTATATACAATTCTCCTTTCATCTGTGCGTTTTCTATCTCCACATACAAATAATACATGTGAAGACAGTAAACACACAGATGAAAAGAGAATTGTATATATATAAACAATTATATTATTTTAATATTAATAATAAAATATACTAATAATGTAATAATGTTGTTATTCCTAATTATTGGTATTTATTACTAATTATTAATATTTATTCTTAATTATTAAAAATTATTACTAATTATTCCTAATTACCATTAACTATGAACAATACTAATAATTTAAATTTATTAAGTAAGAAAACAATATAAACATAATTAAATTACAACTAATTAAGAATAATTGAAACTAATAAAAAATTAAAAATAAATATTAAATTAAAATGAACATAAATACCTTGAAAATTGATCTGCTCTGATCGTTCTTCAAAACTTTAATATCAGCTCCGAAGAAAAAAATTAAACTGAAGAAAAACTCAACTTTAGAAACACAAGTTTGAGAGCAGAAGAAGATAGAGAATGAGAATGATTTGAAAAAAACGGATGGGGGTATTTATAGGTTAGATTAGTTGCGACGGGTACCGTCGCAAATACCTTAGCCCGCATTTATTACGGTCACCGGGTAAATAGTTATTTGCGACGGGACCCGTCGCAAATAACATACTATTAGCGACGGGAAAATATTCCCGTCGCAAATACCTTTTACCGCCGCCGGTTATTTGCGACGGGAATATTTTCCTGTGGCTAATAGTTTTCCCGCGATTTGGCGCGCATCGCGGGAAAACTATTTGCGACGGGGAAAGCAATCCCGTCGCAAAAGCCTATTTATTTGCGACGAGTAACTACCCCCGTCGCAAATACCCATTTTTCCCATAGTGTTCTATGCTACTGGTCCACACAGGGTCACCATGATGCTGATCCGCACAGGGGCGTTATGATGCTGATTCATACAGGTTCGTTATGGTGCTGATCCAAACAGGGTCATTGTGGTGTTGATCGATATATGGTCGCTCTGATACTGATCCACAAAGGGTCGCTCTGCTACTAGTCCACATAGGATCTCTATTATACTGATCCACATAGGGTCTCTATGATGCTGATCCACACATGGTCACTCTCCAATTAACATCGAACCACAAGATTCCCCGCACTCGGTGCGCTTGATTTCTATAGAATCAGTTTCTCCAAATATCTATCAGGGCTCAAATTCCAAGAAGATCCACAAAAGATCAACCAAAAGGTCCACCATGTCTTAAGGGTTCCAATGTGACAGACATCTCGTTAATTAGACACCTGGTCTGTGAGTTACAGACATTTTAGTGTGAGTGCCCGGTTGGATTCGGGTATAATGCAACCTCTCTAAACACCAACTTTCCCCGAGTCTCCTATGGAGTATCTCAAAAGTACTACCACGTCTTAAGGGTTCTGTAACCCTAGAAAGTTTGTCAAATGAATGTCCGATTTAGGAGATACGCCCATTTAAGCGTAACTGGTCCAAAAATGGGGTATGGTTCCGGTTTGACTCGGCCTGTTGGGCCTGGACCAAAAGGGATGTGCTTTGCCTGGTTCAGATGGGCCGGGACCAGACCGTTGTGCTGTGGGGTTGGCCCGCTGGCCGCAGGGTCAGCCTGGCCCAGCGGGCCGCAGAATCGCTCTACCTCATGGGCCACCGAATCGCTCTGCCCGCCGGGCCTCCGAATCGCTCAGCCTTCTGGCTGAGCGTGGGGGTCCTCTCCTCTCCCGAATAGCAGAAGAAATTAGGGAATTCTATGCAGTGTTGCTGGCAGGCACCGCCTCTCCCAGCTGGTCTCACTAGACCGATCATGCATGGGACCTGTGGACCGTGGGTCCACCATCCGCCATGGCTCGATTCTGTGGCCTTCCTCTGTGACAAGCCACCCACTTCAACGAGGCTGTTGAAGTCTGAACTCCCACTTTTCCACTGCAGTGCCATCGGGTGCCATAGTTCTTTTGCTTCTGGCTGTTGCCAACTACCACCTACCTCAGTCACCGGGGTTGTCATGCCGGTGAAACCTCCCCGGGCCACCGGTGATGTTCTGGTGGTCCACTTTTAATCACGTCTGCACCTACGGCCCTCCTAGGATAGTGCCTACGATTTGTGGCCCTTTGTTCCACCTTGCCACCAAATCTTTCAGTTGTCCACGGAGAATAGCACCACAACCGAGTTCGATGGAGGGTCCGTGAATTATTTGTTTGGCCCGTGCCCTCTGTGTTTGTATAACAACATGAAAAGTATGTTTTAAATATAAAATCCCCTATAAATTATACCCCTCAATATCCTCCCGCATTAAAGAATGAAACACAGATCAACCCATTGGATGGTTGTTCAGTGTTGTTCATAATATACAAGAACGACATAAAGGGAAGAAATCAAGCATATAACCCCCTTCCTCGAGTTTTTTGGGAGGCTTTGCAGAAGAGGAAGGGGTTTCCATGTCCGAAGGTGTTTGTTGGGGTTCGCCATCACCCATCATTTCCCACCACGACCGCCGGTCAATCACGTTCTTCTTCGGAGTGGAATGTCTCTGGTGCTTCTTCAGAGCTTCCACTTGTAGATCCCCCAAAACCCAAGCCCGAGCTCAGATTAAATAAAAGGGATGGTGGAGATTAACACATTGTAAAATTAATGAGGTTCATTAATGAGTTTAATTAAGTAACCTCTTAACTTTATCAACGGTTCGGTTACACAACCCATTATTTCTACCAAAGGTTTGTTTACACAACTTAAGAGTGAAGCCATTAAAAAGTTTGATGTTGCACTCCGGTCCCACCACCGTTTTTCTAATGGTTTCAAAAAGAAAAATAAAATAACCTTTAGTTATTGTATTATTTTTTGTAAATTCCAAGAAATTAGATTTTTCATCTGACCCTTTATAGTCTAATTTAAGCTCCCCTTAAGCGAATCCTGGTGTTGCAGATTCAACGGTGCCCTCATATTTTAATCTGAGAACCATTTCAAAAGATAGAAACCTCCACCCACACATTTACTAAAATTACCTTAAAAAAAGTTCCAAACATTTTAACAGTCACCCTCGACCCGCGCCAATCATGGTTAGGCTATACCTAATAGAAAAATTCCATCATAAGCTCAACGGTACTCTCAGATGTCAAATTCGAGTTATTGTTTAGGATTTAAAGAATTTAACAATAAAATAATTGTTACTCAATTATTTTATTTATGCCAAAAAACTAACTTCCATTATTGGACCACACCGGAAAATGTTTGGATCTACCTAAGGAAATAATACCCTCCCGAGTTTAGTGATGGTATCATATTTTTAATCCGAGTCACCATTCATGAGTTATAAGTTTTTAAAAAATAAAATAATTTTATTTAATAGTTTTATTTATGGTTATGCCATTTTTGGGTTTTCTCACTAGTGGCATGTGATGACTAAACTTAAGTCGCACCTAGGGTAAAATTCCATCTTGAATGCAACGGTGCCCTCAGGTTTCTGACTGGGCACCCATTTATGGGCTATTACACTTTTTATGAAAACTACTCAGACACGCTATTTAAAGCTTAACATTTTTTCAATGGATCATTTCGGGCACTCCGGGCCTTGGAATCTGATGCCATCAATTTTCACATTCTCTAAATAATCCAATATAATTATAAAAAAAATTATACCAAAATTTAGGGTCTTTACATCTTAACAGGTTGTGAAAAGGTTGAATTAGATGCAGTTGGTTCTTCCAGAAGAACTAAGAGTCTATGTTTTCAATGGAGCATCAGTGTTATGCGTGTTGAGTTTGGGTTTCAATTCAGGGAGTGAAATGTTGGTTCTGCAGCTGATGTATCTATATACCAGGACCTTGAATTCTAATTTCCAACTAAGTACAAGAAAACAATATTTTTGTCTGTTTTGAAAATGTTGTTCTTCATTTGATCTCTTTGAATAAGCTCACCAGGTATAACTTATTGAATTTGGGTAATCTTCATTCTCTTTCAAGTTGCCTCCACATAGATGGCCATCTAGGATTCCAAGGTGTGACCTTGAGGATGATCCACAGAGTAATGAGGCCTCAATACAAGGACGGTTGTCCGAGATGGTACCTTCTTGCAGTTTTGTAACAATACCACTACTCGTTGGTTAGCAGTTACTACCGGTGCTACCAGTAGAGGGAACATGTAGGCTCAGTGACATACCTGAGTTTCAGTGATGGATAACCCTCATGTTCCTAGGGGTCCTCGAACGATAGGTGGTTAAGGACTGACATGAGGAGGTGATCAAGATTCCATCTAGTCAGGGAACCATTATATCAGATGGCGGTCCTGGGAATGAGCATTCTATATGGCTCAGTGGGGAGTTAGAAGGGTTTAGATTACCCCTATCATACAATGAGGTCACTTTTCTATGAATAGATATTGATAACCTACCTCATAGAAGGGTTCTCTTTCCATAAAAAAAATCTAAGGGGTATGTATTTTCAAGAGCTTCTACGGCTTTGGTAGGATGACATGTTGGTGGCTGAGAATTCATTGAGGATTACCGACCTTTCTAGGTACACAATGAATTCGATATGACCAGTGATTCAGGGATCGGACCTGTGATCGAGTTGTATATTGGGATATCTGGGCTAGCTCTATTCCTTTGTGAATTCCTACTTATGTTAGTATTCTATAGATAACCATAGTGGTTGAATGTTCTTTGGCTGAGCGGATACAACCAGTGAATTTTAGTAGAGGGAAAGTTGGAAACCGACGTCAATCTCGGAGACATGGATGTGTAATATTTTTTGGGAAGGGGAAGTGATAGGGACAACTAAATCAACTGGGCAGAAGATGTAGAAGTGGATCTAGGAGAGTAGTAGGAGGTTGTATGCATTTCAACAAGTTACAACCACTACCCCAATGTGGTCCCCACTAGGCTCAGGATGCTAGAGGATATGGAAATTGAGTAGCTACATGTGATCAAGGATTGTTACCCAAGAGCCCATGAATGATTCGAGGTAAGGTTTATGTCTACTACTAGCTATCATAATTAATAGACATAGGTACCAATCATTCCTTCTTTTCACAAATCTTGTTCAAGACCTAGAGTTTATGGTTAAACCATTTACTATAACCTTACATCTTGAGGTAAATATGATAGGGGAATTTATAATCACACTTATACCGATGGTTCTATCTGATCCTTGAGGTGAGAGTTTCAGCAGTAACCTCCTGGTGGAAGCATTGAGGCCTTATGACGTTTGTTTGGATATGGATTGTTCATCCACAGTTCATGCTCAGATTGACTATTTTAGGTAAAAGGGTGTGGCATGTCCACATTATTTGAATGGCGTTTCCCTTGGTTATAAAAAAAAGGAAACTCAGGCAGCCTGGGATAAACTCATGCATAGGCAGGAGAAGCCGATCACTCTTAAGTCATCCAACCTTACCCTTGTGGTAGCTGGTGTTTTGAGTTTTGAGTTCCCAAATGTAGTGGAAAAGTGCAGGTGAATCCTTTCAAAGATGTGTACAGGATTACCTCCCCACTGAGAGAGGGACTTCTGTATTGGCTTGTACCCAAGGATGGCACCAATATCTTCAAAAAAATATTATAAGGCTACCGTAGAGCTCTGAGAACTGCGAATATAGTTGGGTAAATGGTCTACTGTCTACTCTGATCACAATAGTCTCAGGTATATCTTATCACAGAAGGAACAAAACCTAAGATAGTGGCAATGGCTGGAGTTCCTCTAGGACTATGAATTGGAGATGGTATACACTCTTGTGAAGGGAAACATAGTAGTACATGAACTCAGTAGGAAGTCTGGTTCATAGTTTCTGAGTGATGAGACATAATAGCTAGCCACGTTGTAGCTATACTTCATGGATAGTGATGGAGTGACTTACCTCTAGTCTATAACAGTTAATCCCCCACTCCTTCAGCGAGTTAAGGAGGCACAATTAGGGGACTTTGACTAAGGCCCGACTTTCTTAGATATCCTAAGGATGGGCTCCTGAAGGATTTTCTGAAGGTGGGGAGGATGCCATTCTCTTCCGAGGATGCACCATGGAGCCAGTGATGCTACAAGATGAGGTGTTGAGGGAGTTCCACACATCCGCTTTGTAGGTACATCTTAGTGTGGAAAAGAAGTACCAGGACCTCTGACATTAGTACTGGTGGGAAGAGATGAAGCAAACAGTGGCACAGTTCGTATCCTGATGCCTCATTTTTCAGAAAGTGAAGGTTGAGCACCAAGTTCCACCAGGCTTGATTCATCCACTCGAGGTACCAGAAGGGATGTAGAATTTAATATCCATTGGATTTGTGACAGGGCTACCATGTATATTGAGGGGCCATGATTACATAAGGATGATCTTTGAATGACTCACCAAGTCAGCCCACTTCCTACCCATCTAAAAGCAGGGATCAGTAGAGGGACTGTGACGCCTCTATGTAAAGGATATTGTCAGGCTTCAAGGGCTTCTATAAATGAACGTCTTATATCATGATGCTCATTTTACATCTCAGTTTAAGAAGGGATTATAAGAGGAATTTGGGAATCAGATACGCTTGAGCACTACCTTCGATCCTCAGACAGATGGTCAGACAAAGAGGACCATACAGACATTCGAGGAAATGCATTGTACTTTCATCCTTGATTTTGTTCGCAGTTGGGAGTACCACCTACCACTTGTGGAGTTCTCCTACAACAAAAGTTATCACTCCACCATCAATATGACAAAGTTTGAGTCCTTGTATGGGCGACTGTGAATATCACCTCTATGCTTGACAGACTCGGGGGAGTTAGTACTTATGTGTTCGGATTTGGTGCAGGCTACCACTGAGAAGGTGTAGATCATCCAAGAGAGGATGAAGACTAAATGTAGTAAGAATAAGTATTATTCTTATAAAAGATAACACCCTTAGAGTTCGAGTAGGGAGATCATGTCTTCCTACGGGTCTCACCTCGACGAGGATTGCAGATATTTGGTTGGGGTGATGATCAAAAAGTTTTTGATGGAGATATAGGATCGATAGGAGAAGGTATTTTGTGGGTGGTCGATTCCTCTATTGCTAGTTCAGTGGAATCATGTGAACCTTCAGAAGGGAACCTGAGAACAGGAGGCTCAGATATGGGCTCAATACCCACATTTGTTTCCCTTGATTTGTTATGGAATTCAGGGATGAAAATACGTAAAGTGGGGAGGATGAAAAGACCCAGAATATATGTATAAATTTTATTAATTTTATGTGATTATTACGAGACATTGAAAATTGATGGCGTAAGATTCCGAGGCCCGGAGTGCCCAGAATGATCCGTTGAAAAAATCTTAAGCTTTAAATAGTGTTCGTGAGTTTTTTTCCTATAAAAGGGGAATATCTCTAAAATGGATGCACAGATCAGAAATCTAAGTGCACCGTTGTGTTCTGGATGGCGGTTTTACCATAGGCACAACTTAATTTTAGTCAGCCCAGTCATTCAGTGAGAAATCCCAAAAATAGAATAAGCATAAATAAAATTATTAAATAAAATTATTTTATTTTTCAAAAGCTTATAACTCACAGATGGTGACATGGATTAAAAATCGGAGACCACCACTGAACTCGTGACGTTATAATTTTCTTATGAAGATCCAAACATTGGCCAACGTTGGACAACAGTATATGTTAGTTATTAGACGTAAATAAAATAATTAAGTAACAATTATTTTATTGTTAAATTCTTTAACTTCTAAATAGTAACAGGGATTGGAAATCTGAGAGTACCGTTGAGCTCGTGAGGGCGTTTTTCCCTAAGGTAGAGCCTAAACTTGATCGACATGGGTTGAAGGTAGCAATTAATATTTTTTTGAGCATTTTAAGGTACATTTAGTAAATATGTGGCTGGAGGTTTCTATCTTTTGAACCGGTGCTTGGATTAAAAATCTGAGGGCACCGTTGAATCTGAAATACCCGGATTCGCTTAAGGGAAGCTTAACTTTCACCATATAGGGTCAAATGAAAAAGGTAATTTCATGGAAATTATAAAGAAATAATAAAATAACTAAAGTTTATTTTATTTTTCTTTCTGAAACTGTTGTAAAATCAGTGGTGGGACCGCAGTACAACGTCAAACCATTTAATGGATTAACTCTTAAGTTCTGTAACCGCACCGTTGGGAGAAATAATGGGCTGTGAAACCGCACCATTGAGATAGTTAAGATGTTATTTAATTAAACTCATTAATGAACATCATTAATTGTGTGATGCATTAATCTCCACCATCCCCTCTATTTAATATGAGCTCGGGCTTGGGTTTTGGGGGAGCTATGGGAGGAATATCTAACAAAGCACCGCCAACTTTCTTCTCCAACGAAGAATGTGATCGAGTGTCGGTATTTGTGGAAAACGAAGGGCGATGAAGAATTTCAATAAACACCTTTGGACATGGACACTCCTTCCTCTTCTGCAATGCCTTCCAACAAAAATGATTTTGGGGTTATATGCTTGATTTCTTCGCTTTACCCCATTCTTGAAAATTATGAAGTACACAGAACAACCCTACAATAGGTTGATCCGTATTTCGTTCTTCAATTTGGGAGGATATTGCAGGGTATTATTTATAGTAAATTTTATATTTAAAATATATTTCCCATGTTGTTATGATAATGCAGAGGGTGTGGGCCAAATGAAGAAGGCCCAGACCCTTCACCGAACTCGGGTGTGGTGGTATTATTCGTAGACAACCAGAAGATTTAGCGTCAAGTTGGAACCAAGGGAAGTACATCACAGACACCATCCCTAGAGGATAGTAGTCACAAAAGAGAATTAAAGTGGACCACTAGATCATCACTGGGGGCCCATAGAGGCTTCGTCGGTATGGCGGCACCGGTGACCGAGGAAGGCGACATCTGGAAACTGCTAGCCGTGAAGGAACTATGACTCCCGAAGGTACCGCAGAAGGCCAGTGGGAAGCTGGAATTAAATGTCCGCACTGAAGTGGAGACACATTCCATAGAGGAAGGACGCGACATTGAGCCATAGTGAAAGGTGGACCCGCGGTCTGCGGGACCCGTGCGTGATGGGTACTGCGGGATCAGATGGGATATGTGACGCCAACTGGCTCCACTGACTTGAAGACCCAAATGGATTCAAACATTTGAAAGGGAAGAAGACCCCCGTGCTCAGCTAATGGGCCGAGGGATTCGGCGGCCCGACGGGCCCAGCTATTCCGCGACACGGCGGGTCGAGCAACCGCACCCAGCATGGTGGGCCAGTCCAAACCCACGGTTCAGCAGGCTGAGAACACGACTCAACGGGCTGGTCTAGGCCCAACCAAACCAGGCTGAGCCTAGCCCCTTCAGTTCGGGCCCTATGGGCCAGGTCGGACTGGACCTAGAGCCCCTTTTTTGTCCAATTACGATGTAATGGGTATATCTCCTAAATCGGACGTCTTTTTGATGAACCGTATATGGTGCAGGAACCCTTAGGATGAGGAGGTCCTTTCGAGATACTTCATGAGTGATTCAGGGAAAGTTAGATTTTGGTTAGGTTGGATCATACAAAAATCCAACCGGGCCCTCCACACTAAAATACCTGTAACTCACAGACCGGGTGTCTGATTGACACACCATCTTCGCATTGGAACTCGTATGACATGGCGATACATTGGGTTACTTCTTTTTGGAACTTCATGAATGTTAAGGCATGAATGATATCTTGAGAATCCGATTCTACAGAACTCAAGTGCACAGAGTGTGGGGAATCATGTGGATAGCTGTCAATTGAAGAGCGACTCTGTGTGGGTCAGCATCATTGAGACCCTGTGTGGATCATAATAATAGTGAACCTCTGTGGATCAACATCATAGAAACCCGGTTTGGATCAACATCATAGCGACCGGGCATAGATCATCAACATAAAAACCCTATGTGGATTAGCATCAAAATGAACCTGTGTGGATCAACATCATAGCGATCCTCGGTGGATCAACATCATAGAGACCCTGTGGGGGTTTGTATCATAGCAACCTTGTGTGGATCTGCATCTTAGAGGCCCTCTGTCGATCAGCAGTGCACAAACCAACGAGAAAAAGCCTTAGAGAGGGTGGCCATGGATCATCAACATATGATCCAGTGTGGATCGACAACGGAACAACTTCTTCATGGTTCAGTTGTGAATCTTCCTAATGGAATAAAATGATATCTCTTATGAATAATAATTTTTATTCTTGATCTCTGAGTTGTATACCTAGTTTGATCTGAGTCTTTTCCTTTGTGCACTATGATTGAGATCATGATTTGTGGTATTTCCTTTGTGGAACTCTGAGAGTTATTAGGGGGTCTCAGGGTCCCTACAGGATATTGTTGTACTCACCCCTACACGAGCTATGCCCGCACATCATTTTGTCTTATGCAGACGAAAGACATCTCTGACTTAGTCTCGAGGATCCATGACATGACAGTGTACAGAGGTGACTAGATGACATGGAGTTCTGAAGTGATGTACTCTACCTACCCTTTAGGTAGGATACATGGCAGACGACCACATGATCTATTTTGCCTTTTTTGTTGTATTTCCATTTCAGTTGGGCTTTTATTCTAGCCCCTTTACTTTAGAACATACTTTTACACTCTAAGGTTTTTTAGTTGTGGTTGCACTTTTCTTCTTCCATTGTGTTTTACTAGTGTGAAGTGTACCCTGTCTGTGTGTGTGTATAGGTATCGAGGAAATGCCTTCCCATTTTAGGGGAATTCCTTTCAAGTGCTAGTTGCCAACCCCAGGACTATAGAAGGACGGATTGGGGTAGTCACAAAATGGGCCTCGGGGGATGTGTCGTGACACCAACAGCTTCCGGCAGCAACAACGATACACAGTAGTAGTCGATGGAAATCAATGAAGGACATGTGCAGGTGTGGTAGAGGATGGCAGCCACCCATGATGGGGGACTCAAGAGAAAATGGTGTCAGGGACCAAGGATGCGGCTTCTGACTGCATTGAATGCGAAGAAGATTTATTGACTGGGTGACATGGGGGGAGGTACGCGGTCGAGTCGGACTACATGAACTAGGGGAATGATGAGGGTGGGACCCGTCTATTGGAGGAAACCAGACCGCATGCAGTGGGCCAAACTAAGGCATCCAGGCTACTCTAGAGTCCTAGTAGAATATACCAGAATGAGATGGGTTGGGTTGGCTAAACAAGGTCGGGTTAACCGGCGAGTCCAGCTTGTTTTAGCGGGTCAGATCGGGCCCAGACCAATTCGAGGTTCGATCTTTACAGATAAAGGACCGTAACTTTCTAACAGAGTGACTTTTTGATGATTCGTTTGAAAATTTGGGACCCTTGAGAAAATATAGTAATTTTGAGATACTATAAGTGAGTTTTATATAAAGTTGGATTACAATTTATTGTCTTGAGGAGTAGGTCTTCCTAGAACAAGCACGCTACAAGAGGAATCCTGTTGTAACATCCCAAGTAAGTAATGAATAATAGATATTTTTATCTATGTCTATTAATGAATTAGATACTTTTTTAGAGGCTTAAAATGAAAATAAATCCAATCTTAAGAATGGAATACACTAATATTTTTAAAAGATTGTTTTACTGCCTTTTGATGGAAAACCATTTTTGAATCTATCTTTTGACAATTTTATAAACTATGTTTGTCAAAATAAAATTATTCTTTATGATTGGGACATCAAAATTTATCTTGTGTGAATTTTTGGTATTTTTCTGACAATGTTCATTTTTTAATGAATAGTGAAAAATACTGCATTTTACATCAAAACTGCTTTTTAATATAATTTGTTTATATGATTAGATTATGTTTTGAATTGGTTTTGAAGTGAAATTAGAATATATTTTTACCAGTTAATCTAATGTTGGTCATTGGAATCAATTTCACTTTGAAATTTGACTTAAACTGGTGTCAATCTTTTGATACTTATTGTTTCATAAAAACACGCTATTTGCTCTGACAGCGGAAATTAATTATTAAATTAATTAATGTGACTTATATGTTTTGAATTTTTTAAAATAGAATTCATTTTTGAATTCAGAATATCAAATATAGCTTAGGGTGAAGTTTTGGTATTTTTCTGAAAAACATCAATTTTTGATGAACAGTGAAATCATTAAGTGGTAGTTAAAGAAACTGATTTTTCGTTTAAATGAAATTTTACAACCTTTGTGTTTTGAATTTCAAAAATCCAACATAAATGGTTGTAATTAATATGTAAAATGTGGTTCAATGAGATTAAAATAATTTTTTGGTGAATAGTAACTTATTATGTTTTTAATCGCGATTAGTGGTAATTAGTGTAGTTTAAGGTAAAAATAATGCTTTAATAATATGAAATGACCTAGACACATGTCCTAACCTTATTTGATGTGTCATGTCCGACAAAGAAAAGACATGGGTCAACTTGGGGACCCCATGGAGCCACTTTGGTTGGGAAATGACATAAATAACTTTTTATTTAATGTAAAAGTAAAAATGACACAAACATAATATGTTTTACGAAAACAATTTTTATATGGGGTTATACAAGTCAGATTTTTTACTATAAATATTTATTGGAAATATAAAAATATTTCCTACATCATAGTAATTTTTTTATAGTTTTTTGACATTAAATAAA
Organism: Viscum album; assembly: GCA_963277665.1. Classification (NCBI taxonomy): domain Eukaryota; kingdom Viridiplantae; phylum Streptophyta; class Magnoliopsida; order Santalales; family Viscaceae; genus Viscum; species Viscum album. The sequence continues at coordinate 1,445,571,360 of OY728161.1, forward strand.
TAAATTTATTTATGACATCATAATGATGTAGCGATTACCTCATTAATAAAGGATTTAAATAAAATGAAAAGATAATGTAAAATTTATGACCTACATATGTCCAAACCCTATTGTATGGGTGTATTTAGAACCCTTTTCACCTTATCCTAGAATTATACCAATTTGGTACCTTTTTAATCCGAAACTCATTTTAAAATAAAGTAACTTATCTTTACTTTCCAAGAGTGCCCCTCCTCTCCTCTTATAAAAGGCCCCCACCTATACCTCTTTTCCAACACCCCCAGAGCCTTTGACTCGGCCAAACCCTGACCATTTTGGCTCTCCACATCCCTATATTACTCCTTGAAGCCTAAATTTGGGAACAAGTCTTCCCAAGGAAGCCTTTGAGATCAAATCTAAGAGATTTACCCGATTTTAAGGTAATGTCTTCTTTTGAGTCCTTTTGTTTGATTTTGCTTCTCCAACCCCCTAAACTCTTTTTATTCTTTCCTTTTGTAACAAAAACAGTATCTTACATATACTAGGATGTTGTTATAAGAAGTATTCGAGCTACACATACACACACCTACATCTAATGGTTGAAGAACATACTGTTTCCGTGGATGACGAATTTCTGCCTCCCGAAACGATGATTGTTCAACATTATTTTAACACCTTAAAAGGTGGCCATTAAGATGTCAATATATTTATATAAGATATATAATATGTTTATGTTTTCCTTAAGCTTTTTTATTTTTCTTTTTGGTCATACCTTTATGGTTTCCATTATGGGTAAACGCGATATCTTTATTTAAGGTAGTGCGGACTACCGCCCCCTCAAAGTGATTTGATTTGTTAAATACCATATGTGGGACGTATAAAGGATGGAACTATGATATTATATATGATATTATACTGGAATTATAATATACCTTTATATAATTATAATTCCATTCTATAAATACGAAATAGAAATGAAAGTAGCGTTCATGCGTACGTACGACTTACCGTCTCCATGAACGGTGTATTTCATTTCTTACCTCTAAATGATTATGTAATATTGTAAATGCACGTATATACTGAATATATATGATATATATGATATATAAATCATGATTATAATCCTGGATATAATGGATACATGAACAACTTGCAATTATAAAGGGATTATTTTTGACTCAAGTATCAATGATCGTTAAAACGACCGTTATTAACTTAAATAATTAAATAGTGTTCATGACATGGAAATAAGTGATATAAAAGGAATAATGAACTTGAAAAATGTTCTTAAACAAGTAGAAATTAACTCAAGTTTATTATTCAGGACATTAAAGAACGATCGAGTCAAGTCGGACCCGAGGTATGGGACTTCGTCTCAATCTCTTTTCATTGAGGCATATTTTGTTTTATACACAACCTTTCTTTTATACGGTGTATAAACCCCTTTGAATTTTACGTTTATTCAAAAGGAATCTTTTTTATACGAAGCGTTTACTAAACGACAAAAGTGAATGTTTTTTTCGTACGTATGCGGCGACAACGACTTCTCCACCGCCGTGACCATTATTTGAGTTTCGGCTTCCTCTACAAGACATACCTTATTTTTAAAAGAAAAATAAATACCATGTTTTACTTTTATTTTATTTTTTTACTAGAAATTGTTTTCATAATGTCTTTATATCAATGTGTTGTATTGATATCTTGTGATTGAAAGGTGTAAATGTTATGTTTCCTTTATGCATGTTTTATGTGATACGATTATGTTGAGGTTCTTGGGCATTATTATGAAGACAGGTGGTTCCGTGATAAACTAAGGGCGGGTGAGCCCGATATAGCTCTCCAATGCATTGGGTAACACGAAGGAGTGAAACGTTAAGGTTTCTCCGAAGAGATTTAGGGAATATAATGTGATGGGTATTCCAAACGAAACCAAGAGGGTTACTCCCTACATAAGAATGTTAAGAATGCCTCAAGTTACCTTTATGTCTTATGATTTCTATGATTTATTCATGATTTGATGAGGTATGTTAAAGTGCTTATGTTTTATGGGTAAAGTATGATCTCATACTTATGTATATATGTACCCATGTTTCCTTTCCTTATTTTTATATCCCTTACTGAGCTTTTTATTCTCATCCCATGTTTTTTGAAATGTTTTTCATAGGTCAAGGGAAAGGTACATGATATGATGATAGTGTCAAGGAAGTGTCAAGAAAGAATCCATGTTTATTTTAAATATGTTTCTATTGATGGGAATGAAGAATACTATCTTTATGTAACCACTTTGTTTATATGTGGAATGTAATGCAAGTTTTATGATCTAATTCTATAAAACTCTAAACCCGAAAAGATCCTCATTGTGTAATCTTGTAATAACTCAAGATTAAGTAAGGTTTAAGGCTAGGGCCTTATAGTTGGTATCAAAGGTCGGTTTAGATAACTTTAGGAGTTAGAATTCTATTAAATGATTATCCAAAAATATTTTTTTGAAGTGATATAGTATTTGAAGATTACCATGTTGCTTCATCTAAGACATGTTTGTTCAGAATGGGTTTCTGCAGAGGAAACAAGGAAGCAGTGCTAGGAAGGCATACAGAAGGAAATAAACTTCTGAATTAGCATCCTGAGATGGTCGGAATTGGAACTGAACAGTTTTTTGCAGTAATGGCACTGTTGAATCAAGCGATAAATGGCGGTGGTATCCATGCACGAGATCGGCCAGATCAACCGCAGAGGAACATGTCAGTGGTGGAACACTTCATGAGGCAACATCCCCCATCATTTAGAGGATCATCTGACCCTATGCTAGCTAAAGGGTGGATTAAAGCACTGGAGAAGATATTCGATGTCATGGGGTGTTTATAAAATCAAAAGGTTAGTCTTGCTATTTACCGTTTGGAGGGTGAGGCAGATCAGTGGTGGTCGATGGTTAAAAATAGCAGGGACGCTGATGAGATTGGTGCTCTCGACTGGGATGAATTCAAAGGTATGTTTCTTGAGAAGTATTTTCCTAAGGCTGTTCGACTTAGGATGGAAAAGCAATTCTTGGAATTGAGGAAAGAGGAAGACTCAGTGGCTGCCTATGAAGAAAGGTTCACTCGATTGGCAAGGTATACTTCAAATTTTATCCGAGACCTTGATAGTAAAATCAATCGTTTTTACTCAGGATTAAAGCCAAAATATCAAAGGGAATTAGCTTCTCGTGAGTTTAAAAGTTATGAAAAGCTTGTTCGATGTGCTGAGAAGGTGGAAATGGAGTTTGCCGATGACAAAGTGTTCTATAACAACCAACAGAAGAATAGAACGAGGTGGCAGGATAAAGGTAAAAATTCTTCAAAAAAGTCTGATGGTAAGAAAACTAAGTTTCCAGTTTGTGATAAATGTGGCAAAAGGCATGCTGGGGAATGTCTTCTGAATTCTGGAAAGTGCTACCGATGTGGTAATATGGGACATAAGGCTCGTGATTGCACTGAAAAGGATCAAGGTGAAGGTAAGACCAAATTTGATTTACAGTTAGTAAAATTTTATAAGTGCAATGAGATGGGTCACTATGAAAACGAGTGTCCGACAAAGAGCTTGAGTGATGGGAAGCAGTTAGACTACAAGTAGAAAGGGGTGGTGAAATCTTTTGCAACTACTTCGGCATACGTCGGGCCATCAAATGAAGTTGTATCAGGTACTTTGTTTGTTTTTTCAGATTATGCCAGTGTGTTGTTTGATTCGGGGTCTACACATTCTTTCATCTCTGAAAACTTTTCTAGTAAAATGGGAATACCATCTCAAGAAGTGACTTCTAAACTTGTGGTAAAAACACCTGGGGGAAATGTTGAGGCAAAAAGAATTTATAATAATCTTCCTATCCTTATCTGTGGAAAGAACCTACTTGCAAACCTTATTGTTCTACCTCTAGTAGAGTTTGATGTTATCCTGGGTGTGGATTGGCTCTCTATTTACCATGCTAAGATTGACTGTAGAGCTAAAGAAGTTTCTTTTCAGAAAGACTTTCAGTTTGTGTACAAGAATGAACCCTTAATGTTGATAACTTATCAAGAGGCCAAGAAACTTGTAAAAGATGGAAATGAATGTTACCCTGCACACATCGTTGAAAATAAAGGAACTGTTCAGATTAATGATGTGCCAGTGGTAAATGAGTATCCTGATGTTTTTCCTGATGAGTTGCCTGGAATAATACCAGATCGGGAAGTTGAGTTTACTGTTGACTTAGTTCCTGATGCTAAGCCAATTTCAAAACCCCCTTATCGAATGGCTCAAATTGAAATTTTAGAGTTGAAGGAGCAATTGCAAGATTTATTAGATAAAGGTTTCATTCGACCTAGAACATCACCTTGGGGTGCTTCTGTTTTATTTGTTAAAAATAAATATGGTTCTATGAGACTTTGCATTGATTATAGGGCCTTGAATAATATCACTATTAAGAACAAAAATCCTTTGCCTCATATCGATGATTTGTTTGATCAGCTCCAGGGAGATCAGTTTTTTTCAAAGATTGACTTGACATTGGGGTACCATCAGCTGAAGGTAAAGGAGGCAGATATTCCGAAGACCACGTTCCGTACGAGATATGGCCATTATGAATTTTTAGTAATGCCTTTTGGGCTAACCAATGCACCTGCTGTATTCATGGACTTAATGAATAGAATTTTCCATGAGTTCTTGGATAAGTTTGTGGTGGTTTTCACTGATGATATTTTGGTGTTTTCTAAAAGTAAAGAGGAGCATGAAAGACATTTAAGGGTTATTTTGCAAACCTTAAAAGAAAAGAAACTGTATGGAAAATTCTGCAAGTGTGATTTTTGGTTGCAACAAATTTCTTTCCTTGGTCACATTGTTTCTAAAGATGGAATAACTGTTGATCCTGCAAATACAAAAGTTGTGGAAGACTGGCCAAGACCCACAAATGTAACCGAGATTCGTAGTTTCCTTGGTTTTGCAGGCTCTTACCGAAGGTTTGTTAGAAATTTTTCACGATTATCTAGTCCAATGACTAAGCTAACTCGGAAGGGTGTTAAGTTTATCTTGACAAAAGAATGTGATGATTGTTTTCAGTAATTGAAAAGAAGATTGGTGAATGCTCGAGTTTTGTCACTACCTTCCAGGAATGGTGAGTTTGTTATATACAATGATTCTTCATTGAAAGGACTTGGTTGTGTCCTAATGAATAATGATCAGGTAATTGCTTATGCTTCACGACAGTTGAAGACTCATGAGGTAAATTACCATACACATGATCTGGAATTAGCTGCTTTTGTTTTCGCTTTAAAAATTTGGAGGCATCATTTGTATGGAGTAAAGTGTGAAATATATACCGATCACAAAAGTTTAAAGTATATATTCACTCAGAAAGAATTGAACATGAGACAAAGGAGATGGATAGAATTAATCAAGTATTAGGATTGTACAATTCATTACCATCCGGGAAAATCAAATAAAGTGGCTGATTCTTTGAGTCGAAAAAGTAATGATTCATTAGCAATGTTGCATTTGGAACGTGATCCTTTGGTTAAGGATTTTATGAACTTTGGCATAGAAGTTTTTGGTGCAGGATTTTCTTCTGTTTTGTTTCAGGTATCAGTGAAATCCTCTCTATCAGATAGAATCAAGCAAGCACAGAAGCAAGACAGTGAGTTGCAGAAAAAGGTAGAGTTGGTTCAGAAGTGTAAGTTTCCTGAATTCAACATTGATAATGATTGTGTTTTGAGATTTGGGAAGATATTTTGGGTTCCTTGTGATTCACAATTGAAGACAGAGTTTTTATGTGAAGCTCATAGTTCTCCGTTTTCAGTTCATCCAGGCAGTACTAAGATGTATAGAGATCTTCGGGAGTATTACTGGTGGGATGGAATGAAAAGAGATATTGCTGATTTTACTGTGAAGTGTTTGACTTGTCAGCAGGTTAAAGAAGAGCGGAAGTTACCGAAAGGGATGCTTCATCCATTACCAGCGACAGAGTGGAAATGAGAGAATATATCCCTGGACTTTGTTGTGGGATTACCGAAGACATCTCGAGGTAATAATGCAATCTGGGTTATTGTTGATCGCTCTACCAAGTCATTTCATTTCCTTTCTATACGAGATACTTTTTCCCTGGATCAACTTTCCCATTTGTATCTTAAAGAGATAGTCAGGTTACATGGAGTTCCTCTCTCCATTGTATCTGACCGTGATCCTAGGTTCAATTCTAACTTTTGGAAAGGCCTTCAGAAGTCGTTGGGTACTGAATTAAATTTTAGTACAGCTTTTCATCCTCAACCAGATGGGCAGTAGGAACGAACAATTCAGACCTTGGAGGATATGCTACGAGCTTGTTCTATGGATTATCAGGGAAGTTGGGACCAACATCTTTCTTTGTTTGAATTTTCATATAATAACAGTTTTCATTCCAGTATACAGATGGCACCATTTGAGGCGTTATATGGGAAGCGGTGTCGAACTACAGCTTTCTGGGAAGAAGTGGGTGAAAGAAAGTTGATGGGACCAGAATTCATAGAAGAGATGGCAGAAAAAGTTCAGCTGATTCAAAAGCACATGGGAACAGCTCAGAGCAGGCAGAAGAGTTATGCGGATAACCGGAGGAAGGATCTATCTTTTGAGGTAGGTGATCATGTTTTTCTCAAGGTTTCTCCTTGGAAAAGTGTGATGAGATTTGGTAAGAAAGGAAAGCTGAGCCCAAGGTTTATTGGACCATATGAAATTCTAGAGAGAGTTGGATCAGTTTCTTACCGAGTGGCTTTACCTCCGAGTTTATCTCAGGTACACAATGTTTTTCACGTTTCGATGTTGAGAAAGTACATGCCAGATCCATCTCATGTTTTGAGTCCAGAGGTAGTTCAGCTGGAAGAGAACCTATCTTATGAGGAATAACCGGTCCAGATTCTTGACCACATGGAGCAAGTGTTACGGAATAAGGTGATTCACCAGGTAAAGGTTTTGTGGAAAAACCACATGATTGAAGAGGCAATATGGGAATCTGAAAATGCAATGAGGGATAAGTACCCCCATTTATTTGATAAGTAAATAAATTGCGGGGACGCAATTTTCTAAAGGGGGGAAGGATGCAACATCCCAAGTAAGTAATGAATAATAGATATTTTTATCTATGTCTATTAATGAATTAGATAGTGTTTTAGAGGCTTAAAATTAAAATAAATCCAATCTCAAGCATGGAATACACTAATATTTTTAAAAGATTGTTTTACTGCCTTTTGATGGAAAACCATTTTTGAATCTATCTTTTGAAAATTTTATAAACTATGTTTGTCGAAATAAACTTATTCTTTATGATTGGGACATCAAAATTTACCTTTTTTGAATTTTTGGTACTTTTCTGACAATGTTCATTTTTTAATGAATAGTGAAAAATACTGCATTTTACATCAAAACTGCTTTTTAATCGAATTTATTTATATGATTGGATTATGTTTTGAATTGGTTTTGAAGTGAAAGTAGAATTTATTTTTACCATTTAATCCAATGGTGGTCATTGGAATCAATTTCACTTTGAAATTGGACTTAAACTGGTGTCAATCTTTTGATACTTATTGTTTCATAAAAACATGCTATTTGCTCTGACAACGGGATTTAATTATTAAATTAATTAATGTGACTTATATGCTTTGAATTTTGTAAAATAGACTTCATTTTTGAATTCAGAATATCAAATATAGCTTAGGGTGATGTTTTCATATTTTTCTGAAAAACTTCAATTTTTGATGAATAGTGAAATCACTAAGTGGTAGTTAAAGAAACTGATTTTTCGTTTAAATGAAAATTTTCCACCTTTGTGTTTTGAATTTCAAAAATCCGACATACATGGTTTTCATTAAGAAGTAAAATGTGGTTCAATGAGATTAAAATAATTTTTTGGTGAATAGTAACTTATGAAGTTTTTAATCGCGATTAGTGGTAATTTGTGTAGTTTAATGTAAAAATAATGCTTTAATAATATGAAATGACCTAGAAACATGTCCTAACCTTATGGGATGTGTCATGGCCGACCAAGAAAATCCATGGGTCAACTTGGTGACCCCATGGATCCACTTTGGTTGGGAAATGTCATAAATAACGTTTTATTTAATGTAAAAGTAAAAATGACACAAACATAATATGTTTTACAAAAACAATTTTTATATGGGGTTATACAAGTCAGATTTTTTACTATAAATATTCATTGGAAAGATAAAACGATTTCCTACATCATAGTATTTTTTTTATAATTTTTTGACATTAAATAAATAAATGTATTTATGACATCATAATGATGTAGTGATTACCTCATTAATTAAGGATTTAAATAAAATGAAAAGATAATGTAAAATATATGACCTACACATGTCCAAAACCTATTGTATGGGTGGATTTAGAACCCTTATCACCTTATCCTAGAATTATATCAATGTGGGACCTTTTGAATCCGAAAATCATTTTAAAATAAAGTAACTTATCTTTACTTTCCAAGAGTACCCCTCCTCTCCTCTTATAAAAGGCCCCCACCTCTACCTCTTTTCACACCCTACCAAAGACTTTTTCTCGGCCACACCCTGCCCATTTTGGCTCTCCACATCCATATCTTACTCCTTGAAGCCTCACATTGGGCAGAAGTCTTCCCATGGAAGCCTTTGAGATCAAATCTAAGAGAGTTACCCGATTTTATGGTAATGTCTTCTTTTGAGTCCTTTTGTTTGATTTTGCTTCTCCAACCCCCTAAACTCTTTTTATTCTTTAATTTTGTAACAAAAACAGTATCTTACATATACTAGGATATTGTTATAAGATTTATTCGAGCTAAACTTACACACACCTACATCTAATGGTTGAAGAACATACTATTTCCGTGGATGGAGAATTTCTGCCTCCCGAAACGATGATTGTTCAACATTATATTAAAACCTTCAATGGTGGCCATTAAGATGTAACTATATTTATATATGATATATAATATGTTTATGTTTTCCTTAAGCTTTTGTATTTTTCTTTTTGGTCATACCTTTATGGTTTCCATTATGGGTAAACGCGATATCTTCATTTAAGGAAGTGCGGACTACCGCCCCCTCAAAGTGATTTGATTCGTTAAATACCATATGTGGGACGTATAAAGGATGGAACTATGATATTATATATGATATTATACTGTAATTATAATATACTTTTATATCATTATGATTCCATTCTATAAATACGAAATAGAAATGAAAGTAGCGTTCATGCGTACGTACGGCTTACCGTCTCCATGAACGGTGTATTTCATTTCTTATCTCTAAATGATTATGTAATATTTTAAATGCACGTATCTACTGAATATATATGATATATATGATATATACATCATGATTATAATCCTGGATATAATGGATACATGAACAACTTGTAATTATAAAGGGCTTATTTTTGACTCAAGTACCAATGATCGTTAAAACGACCGTTATTAACTTAAATAATTACATAGTGTTCATGACATGGAAATAAGTGATATAAAATGAATAATGAACTTGAAAAAGGTTTTTAAACAAGTAGAAATTAACTCAAGTTTATTATTCAGGACATTAAAGAACGATCGAGTCAAGTCGGACCCGAGGTATGGGACTTCGTCTCAATCTCCTTTCATTGAGGCATATTTTTTATACACAACCTTTCTTTTATACGGTGTATAAATACCTTTGAATTTTACGTTTATTCAAAAGGAATCTTTTTTATACGAAGCGTTTACTAAATGACAAAAGGGAATGTTTTTGTCGTACGTATGCGGAGACAACGACTTCTCCGCCGCCGTGACCATTATTTGAGTTTCGGCTTCCTCTACAAGCCATACCTTCTTTTTAAAAGAAAAATAAATACCATGTTTTACTTTTATTTTATTTTGGTATTGGAAATGGTTTTCATAATTTCTTTATATCAATGTTTTGTATTGATATCTTGTGATTGAAAGGTGGAAATGTTATGTTTCCTTTAAGCATGTTTTATGTGATACGATTCTGTTGAGGTTCTTGGGCATTATTATGAAGACGGGTGGTTCCGTGATAAACTAAGGGCGGGTGGGCCCGATATAGCTCTCCAATGCATTGGGTAAAGCGAAGGAGTGAAACGTTAAGGTTTCTCCGAAGAGATTTAGGGAATATACTGTGATGGGTATTCCAAACGTAACCCAGAGGGTTACTCCCTACGTAAGAATGTTATGAATGCCTCAAGTTACCATTATGTCTTATGATTTCTATGATTTATTCATGATTTGATGAGGTATGTTAAAGTGATTATGTTTTATGGGTAAATTATGATCTCATCCTTATGTATATATGTACCCATGTTTCCTTTCCATATTTTTATATCCCTTACTGAGATTTTTATGCTCATCCCAAGTTTTTTGAAATGTTTTTCACAGGTCAAGGGAAAGGTACATGATATGATGATAGTGTCAAGGAAGTGTCAAGAAAGAATCCATGTTTATTTTAAATATGTTTCCATTGATGGGAATGAGGAATACTATCTTTATGTAACCAATTTGTTTATATGTGGAATTTAATGCAAGTTTTATGATCTAATTCTCTAAAACTATAAACCCGAAAAGATCCTCATTTTGTAATCTTGTAATAACACAAGATTAAGTAAGGATTAAGGCTGGGGCCTTATACCTGTGGATGGTTGTGATCTTGAAAATATGAGACTCTGTGAGTATGTGACATTTTGAATATGTGACTTGGTGACTACGTGACTTGGGGGCTATTTTACTTATCGAAAATCTGTGTGTTATCGACAATCTGTGTGTTATGGAAACTCCGTGTGTTATCGAAACTCCGTGTTTTATTGACACTCCATGTGTTATTGACACTCCATGTGTTATCTACATTGCGTGGGTCATCGACACTCCCTGTGTTATCGACACTTTGTGGGTCATCGACACTCCGTGTGTTCTCAACACTCCATGCGTTATTGATACTGGGTGTTCTAAGGACTATGTCTAATAATACTTCTTTTTGTGATATAGAATTATACATGTGTGAGATGAATTAACTTAATGTATTTCTTTGTGGTATAATTTGTGTATTTCTTCTGTTGTACTTCCTGTATTTTCTAGTTGTGTTTTTTTGGTTTCAGGGTGTCTTACTGAGTATTTTTTTTACTCCCCGCTTCATGGGCTATTCCCTCATGTGTCGTGTCTTGTGTGGATGATCAATGCTGTGATGGGGTCCTAGGTGGACCGAGAATAAGTGGTTCTTAGGGTGATCAGATATATGATGTGTTCTCCTACGACTTTAGAGAGTTTTACTACACCTACCCTTCTGGTAGTACTTTCTATGGATGAGTTTCAAGAACTTGTTCATTGGCTTTTACAGACTCTTTCTTTCGGTGGTCCTGTATTTTTTCCTTGTTTACATTCCAGTTTTCCTCTTATCGTACTATGTGTTTGATATCTTATTGTATGAATTTTTGTATACTAAGTGTTTTTAAATTTCAGAATTTTGGGCTAGGATATGTGTTCCTATACATGTACGTAGGATAATTCCTCCCATTGGTGGGAAATTCCATCTCAGTGCTACTAGCCATCTCATGGCCTATCAGAGGCAAACATGATGTAATCATAACATGATACCCTCTAGGACAGGTCCTGACCAATTATTCTTTTGTGTTTCCTCTAATATTCCTTATATATCCCTTCCAAACTCAAATCATATAATATTAGTTAATTATAATGTTTGAATTATATTAATTATGTTATCCAAATTAACAATCATATTTACTATGTAATTATATTTCATAATTCTTATACATCCTCTTCGGACTATTTCCCATTAACAGTCAGTTAACCACCAATAAGGGCATTGGATTTTTTTCCTTATCACCAAACAAATAACTAGTTTAGATAAATTATTTATGAAATATAATTGTATAAATATATTAATTTTAATATTATTGAATTAATTCTACTAATGTATAAATTACCTTTAATAAAAATATCAAAATTAAAGACAAATAAGAAATTTCTATGGAAGTCATGACATAAATATGTTTTCAATTTATCCAAGGGAATTAATAAACATAATACAGTGATTATAATTTATAAATATCTTGAAACAATTTGATTCTATTTCAATGTTTCAATAAACTAAACATTAATATTTAGGATGAGGTAAAGTAGAAAAATAAAGCGGGATTTAAGGTAAGGGGGTTCACAACACCAAAATTGTTATTTTGGGTTTTCTCATATTCAACATTGATTTTAATATGAATGTTATTCTAATATCAAAAAAAAAATATTAAATATTCTTTATGTTTTGTTGGGGATATACCTGTTTATACCCTTCCAATTTTTTTTCTAATCCATTTACAATGCATTATAAAAAATCATTAATTTCCAAAGCATCTTTTGAATCTTCTTATGTTTTTTCTCCTTTAAAATAATAAAATTATACTTAATTTGAAAGTATGATCGACCTTATTAATTTGATAATCCTAAATTTCATTTCATGAAGTATGATATGTGAAATCTTTAATGAAACCCATTCCTTTATATAGGTAATTTCATGACTTCAACTATTATCCTTTTATATGGCATGCATTATTATGGGTATTTTATGATGTGATGGGTGAGAATAAAATTATAAAACCATCCAATGCATTGGGTGAGGTGATACATCACAAGGTATATTGTGTATTATTCATGAAAATGATGTTATCATTGTTCATAATGATGCTTTTATGATTTATACACATATGTTATGTGTGAAAATGGGACTAAAATTGTTCACAACTATGTGTGGTATTTGTAGCCTATGTTATGATGTTTCATTATTATGCATATTACACATTTTGTGACTTTTGAAAATATTTCCCTCTATATTATGATGATGATCCTATGCATAGGATATGAAGATGTTGATTATTCTCACCCATGTACTATTGATTCATGTCCTTTGTTACTCCCCTTTCTGGGATTTTAGCTCATCCCTTTCTATAATGTATATCCTTAGGGGAATATATACACTACAGAGAATGTTAATTATTTATAAGGATAAATAAGAATAATTTAAATAATATTTAAATTTTATTATGTACACATGTTGTATGAACCTAATTTTTCCAAGACACAACACCTTTAGATCTTGGATTGTAATACTATTATGATTTTTACCAAAAAAGTTATGTAAGGAAAATTTAGGTTTCTATATTGGTATGTAGTATTGGATCATATATCATCCAAGAGATTAATATATAAAAAACCCATTATAAATTATCCCAAATGGGAATGGGGACCCCACCATTGTGATCTATACTGATAAATTATTGAAATAAAGTATTTATTTTTTCGTTCCAATATCAAAATGAAAGGATATCAAAAAACATGAAGGGGTGTATTAAGCCACGAGTCGGGCCTCGATATGTGCATTTGAATAAGGGGGTAGGGTATGATGACTCATATTTTCCATACATGATTTTCAACATAATTACTGAACAAAATATTTCATTAATAAATCCTATGAATATTTTGAGATATAGTGTCTTGGAAACTAGTTAAATAATACAAAAATTACATTGATCACATAAAAAACATAAAAATTATTTAATTCTCTTGAAAGAATTATTTATAAATACAACCTAGGTTATCCCACTGCATATGATTTCCCAGGGACATGTATCAATATAGAAGAGTGAACATAAATCATAGTAAGGGATAAAGAAAATAAGTGGAACATGACTGATAATCATGTATAAATTATTTACCATAAAATGAGATCATAATAATAACCAAGAAATATGGCTACAACATAAAAATCGGATATTCACAATAATATTAAAATGTTTCATCACAAAGGTGTCAAAAAACCTATCACCAAGTCTTTTTTACTATGGTATCATGAATTATCACCAAGGTTTTATTCCAAGGTACCGTATACATTTCATATCTAGATATTAAATATTTACCCAATGAATTGGAGTGCTATCAAAATAAACCATTAATATGTTTATGTTTATTTGTGAAACATAGATTTTATATCCGAAGAATTTTTTTATCATTATAAACTATGAGTAGGAAATGTGATTTTAAAAAAATATATCCATAATCAAATAATTATACTCACATATATGTATAAATTAATAGCCTAGAATGAAAGTAGGTTTGGGTATTCACAACATAAAATTATGGCATGGAAAATCAGAGAATGATTTTAATATCATAACTATTTCCATAATAGATTATGGAATGAGATTAATGATAGGGAATTATAGTATCTTATTAATATTTAATTAGATGGATAATAAAATAATGATAATAATTTTAAGAAAACATAATCAATTGGTAATCAAAAGGCATATTACCAAGGAAGTATTTGAATAGAGTTTAGGAAAGAGGAACAAAACCCTAAACTTAAGTACCTCTTCCTAAACATAGAGGGGTACTTCCATAAGATCTTGTAATATTTAAAGGGATTGATGAGATACTAAGATAGTGGGGGATGTGAAAATGATATTTTTAGAAAAATAAATGGGGTGTATTGGTTGTAATTTATAACAAAATGAAGTGAATTGTTTATTATTTTTCAAATGTAGCCTCTAAAATTCAAGGGGTTGGAAAGTAATTTTACCATGGGATAAACACAATTTTGGATTATGGTTTTTGAAATTAAGAACATGGGTTTTAACATATTAAATTCTACAAAGATAATTTCTTCTATATTTTTTAATTTGATAATAAAATAGTTATTTATTCATTAAAAAATCTTTTTAAAAGTCAAAAGTTCTTTTTAGACTTTATAATTTCTTATTAGCATTTTCAAGATAATATTAACACATATAAAATTATAAAATAATTAATTAAATATATAGGTCATTTAAAAATTTATATTATTACATAATTATGAATTTATAAAATACACCAAAAACACAAAACTATATTTTTAGCATTCACTAAAAAATAGAATATTTTTAAAAATTATAAAAACATTACCCTAACCTAATGATGATTTTCTAATTTAATATATTATATATATTTTTTAAAAATAAATTCCTATCTATTTAAAATAAATACTTTAAAAAAACTTAAATATTTTCTATAAAATACTATTTTTAATGTGAAACACATTATTTATATATATTATGAAATTTTGAATTTTATAATATCGTACATATTGATTAAAAAGGGGAATATAGAAATATAGTAACATATTTAAATTAAAATTATTATATATTATAATTCTAAATTTAATTTTAATCTAATATGATATTATTCTATTTGATACTATTACTATTCTAGTAGTCATATAATAGTCACACTGTAATGATCAGGTGACCGTTATTTAACAGTTAGATCCTAGTGGTCACATTTCCTGTTACACCTTATATATAATCCACTATTATCATGCTTCATCATTAACTACTTTACTTACAATGGTTTTTGACTTCCCTTGATAATTTTAATCATATTACAAATTATTATCTTTATTTTAAATTTTTATGGAGGGAGTGATCTTAATGGGTGAATTTAGAAGTAAGGAGTTCTCTTTAGATTTTTCCCTATTATTTGTTGTTTATCTCTCTATTCTAATTATATAATTCATGGAAAATAATATTTCATGATGTTTAGGGTTACCAAGTAATGTAAAAGTCTTTATATATGATTTTTTGTAAATCATAATAAAATCTCCTTTATAAAACAAGAGTTATTTTATTAATATTACAAATAAATTCCAAGTTGTCACATTATGCCCCTATAAGGTTTTCACCTTAAAATTTTTGGTCTTTCTTTAAAATAAATTGGGATATTTTTTAATCATAATTACTTCAGGATACTAGGTTTTTTATCTGAACTTATTATTTCCCCACAATAATTCACCAAGTAATCTTTTCTTGTTCCATAACAATTATTCCCTTTCATCTAGAATCTATATCATCTCATTTGTATATAGGAGGTCAAGTTCCAATTACACAAATTTTATATTGAGTATATTAATTTGGTTCGATATATAATCTCTTAAAATAGACATGGGGAAGACTTCCTGGGCATTAGAAATATTTGGAGGTGGTGATAACTAATAGAAAACTACTCAAACACACACCATAATCTAAAATTGTCCAATATTCTTGGGACAATATTTACCCAACTAAATAAATATTGTAACACAATTTTAGAGTGATATTTCTATGAATACAATATCCCCAATATGAAATTATAATCCCATACTTAAAGTTTTAGTAGAAATTTTATATCAACTTAAAGTATCTTTAGTATTATTCTTGGTTAATTTTATATTTTAACTAGTTTATTTCATAATATCTACCCTAAACATTTTCATTAAAAAACATCATCCGAACATTTTAGATTTCTTCACTTTTTCAAATAGAGTGCTTCATAAGGATCTATTTTGATTCTTGAGTGGAAACTATTATTGTAAGGGAATTAAAAATATGGGATATATTAGTCCTAAGCACCTTGAAAATCAAGTGAGACTACCCTTAACATATATCCCAATGTTTTAATAGTCCTCACAGACTTCAAATTAGTTAGAAGATGAAAATTTGTTATTAGTTTCACTCATCTATTCATATAATTTTGAAGGATCCTCTAGATATTATAAGTAAATATTGGATTATGGTGAGAAAAAATTTATAGTGGTTCTCTTTTAAGTCTCACCACTTCTTGAACATATATATAAGAAAGGAGTTCATGGGAAAAATATTCTCATATAGCAGCAATATGAATATAATTTTTTAATCTATAAATTATTACAAATAAGAAACTATTTATAACGACCCATACATTACATACAATGTTATTACTTCAGAATTGAAGCACACTTATTACAACATATAACAAAACCAAGAAAGGACCGTATAGGTATAGAGTATTTAGAAACTGGGAAAAATAAACAACTCGTTCATAAAGAATCTACTTTGACTCTATTTATTTCATCATATATAGAGTCACTTTTGGAATATCCTACTTAATAACCTTCTTCCTGACCTGGGGAAATAAAACATACAAAAGGGTGAGCTCAAATGCATATTAAGGGTAAACAAAAGAAATATCAATCACATCATATACATAAGAACATAACTTTTGGAAATCTTAAACTGGAAAAGAGATCATAATTTCATAACATGGGATAAATCATAGTAGTGAAATGTAATCCCAATAATCATAACATAAAACAAGAAACTTTGTGGCATACACACATAATCATAGAGAATCATTTCTTATTAGCCAAGACTCATTGCCAAGACAATCTTAGTGGAAAAAGTCCATTTCTGAACCGAGTTCACTCCTCGTTTCAGTCCTATTTCACTGAACCGGTTTAACCTTCCATTCCAGCCATGTCTATCTCAAGAGATATAAAATCTTTACCAAATTAATTGGAGGCAGATATAGGTCCCACCCATCTCATAATGATACCATTCTTATGTGTTCCACAAAATCATAAATCATACATCATTGTATAACCCATGTAATAAAAATGGGATTCTTAAACAACATGACATCATAAAACAATTCATATAAGACAAAGGAATTCATAAAAATAATTCCATCACAACATAATCAAATCAATGTAATAATAGGGATAGAAACAGAAACCTATATTATCTTAGATGGAAAATAATTTTGATAAAACACTTGAACTCCATTCTTGAGGAAAATATCCTTTCTACTTCAAAAATATTTTCCTTTCTTAACATGTCATACAATTTTAAACTAAAAGAAGTTGATTAAAAAAACTTGAAAACTTTTAAAGGAAGCATCTTGGAAATAATTTTTTAAAAATCCATTCATGCCGTATAAGTTAAAAAAACATTCTTCTTGTACTTTTGTCGGAAAAGTCAAAAAGTACCTCATACGAAAAACGACAAAATATTCCTTTCATATCATTTACTAAAAACTCACCGAAGGGTAAAATTGGATTTAAACAATTGTAGGTGGATGGAAACAATATTAAATATTGAGGAAGCATGGATGTGGATGATAAAATACACCCCAGTAAATACAAAAGTATAAACAATCTTGGATAAAATGAGATTGTGATATTTTCCCTTACCTTAGGTCCGATTTGCTTCGTAAGTGTCCAAACCTACTGTATAATGATTCAAATAATGTTATTGACTTATTCCAGAAACAAACTTATTGTTATGATATCATATATGGTCATATTATTAGTTTCTTATTAGTAATATTTCATTACTACTTGTTATTCGGGTGTTTAATACTTTTTGTTCTTATGCATGTTTTGTTGAATAGATTATTATTATTATTTTTAGGTTATAGATAACTCATTTCCAGAATTTTATTAGTGTACTATATATCATATTTATTCATTAAATTCATTTATATAATCATTATTCAATGAAGATCATGTAGAATGAATCACATCACATCGTGGAGACGGTATTCTGTACGTACGCATGAGCGATGATATCGTTCCCATGATCGTGGAATTGTATTGGAGTGTATGTATACTATTTGAGAATCAATAACAATTTACAATAATAATATATAGCTATTTATTTTCACTATTATACCAATCCAAGTAAGGTGGTTATAGAAAATAGATTACACCACGGCGTGGAGACGGTATTCCATACGTACGCACGCGCGATGATTTCGTTTTCCGTAGGATGGATAGACGGAGAAATAAGGTTGTTTTATACTTATAATAACATATCAGTATATGAGTGATACTGATGTTATTACTTCATAGTGAAACAACTAAAGAAGAAAAAGTTGAAGAAGAGATAAAGATGAAAGAATCGGTAACAGACATTACCTCTTCTTTGAAGCGCCTCTTTGAGACCTCCTCTTAGGGTACTAAAATTGGTCTTTAAAGAAGAAAAGGACATCTAGGATGTTTCTAGGTAAGTGTATAATATAATTTGGTTGGGGTTTTCCGATCTTGAAAGCTCAAACTGGTGTGAGGAAAAGAGGGAGGAGGTGCCCTTTTATAAGGGAGGAGAGGGGCACCTTTGGAATAACTAAAAATATTATTTTATTATAAAGTCAAATTCGGTTTTTAATAGATCCAAATTGATATATTACTAAGATAATGTGGGGATGGGTAGAAACCCTCTCATACAATAGAATTTAGACAAGTTCAGGTCATTATATTAACCTTATCTTTTAGTTTTAACTCTTAGTTAATTAGATTGACATTTACCATGTCACTTTGAATTTTTATATTATATAGTTAATAAACTTACCATATACATCCAAGAGACCCCAAAGTGGTCCATTAATGGTACAACTATCATGATATAAGTATCTTGGCCGAACCTCATATTTTTAGAAATATAATAACAATTAATAATATAATATTTGTTTTAAAAACTATTTTATGTCAATTTTGACACTATTTGGTAATTGATTTTTGTGAAAATCATAACCAAATTATTAGTTCGAAAAAAATTAATTAAATCAATAATAAAATGTCATATTAACATATAAAATTATTGGAATTCATAAAAAGTCTCAAATTACATTTATTTGGGTATTTATAACATCAATTATGTCACTATTTCATTAATAAGATAATTACTGCATCATCATTGTATCACAAATAAATTAGAGTATTTTAAGTCTAAAAATTACAAATAAAATATCATTATGTTGGAAATAATTTTTTATTTCTAATGATTATTTATAGTCGAATTTATCTTATGTATAACCCAATATTAAAAATTATTTAGTTATTAAACTTTGATTTTAACTATTTTAACCATTCTTTAAATAAATTGATAATAAATGTCCTAATCTAATCTAAGTGGGCATAAATGGTCATATTGTATTTCTAAGGTTGTTTTTTTTCGAATTAAACTTATCTAATAGAATTAGGACATGTGTTTGGGTAATAATAATAACACTTTTACCCTTAATTACCCTATTTACTTTTAACCGTGGTAAAAAAAGTAAAAAGTTACTATTCACCAAAAATTAGTTTTCATCTCATTGAACCAAATTTTAGTCCTTGATATTAACCGTGTCTCTTGGATTTTCGAAATTCTACTCACAGAAGTAGTAAAATTATGTTTTATGAAAAATTCAGTTTTTTTTAACTACCACTTAGTGGTTTCACTATTAATCAAAAAATGAAAGTTTCCAGAAAAATACCAAAAATTGGGCCTAAGATATATTTGATATTATGAATTCAAAAATGATGTTTATTTTACAAAATTGAAAACATATCAGTTACATTAACTAATTTAAAAATTAATTCCCGTCGTCAAAACAAATAGCGTGTTTTTAAAAGATAATAACTATCAAAAGATTGACACTTGTTTATGTCTGGTTTAAATGTAAAATTACATCCAATGAACAAAAATGTATTAAATTGTAAAAATATATTCTAAATATACTTTAAAACCACTAAAATTAATAATTTATCACTATTAATTATTTCGATTAAAAAAGTTGTTTTTAATTAAAATTTAGTAATTTTCACTATTCATCAGAATATGAAAGTTATCCGAAAAGTACCAAAATTTCACCCTAAGCTAATTTCGATATTCCAAATCCAAAAATGAAGACGATTTTGAAAAATAAAATTTAAAAAATTTCAAAAAGTAGTTATTACTATTCATAAAGGCTAGTTTTAATAATATTTTAATAGCATATCGTTGTTTAGTGAAACTCGGTATTGCATACGACGCAAGCTATCGAGGAAGGCCGCGGTTGCGTGTGAAGAAAGTCAAGCTAGTGTTTTATGTAGTGAAAGATTCCATTGATGATTTATATAACATAAAAACAAAATATTTCTCATAAAAGTCTCAGGTGTCACATTCTACCCACCTTAAAATGAATTTCGCCCTCAAAATTCGTCACTTTGTAACAAAATGATGAGGATACCTCTCCGTCATCATATACCCAAGCTCCCATGTAGCTTTTCTAATTGTTGGTTCCTCCAAAAAACTTTCACCAATCGAGTGGTCTTGTTTCGTATGAATTTTTTGCTACGATCCAGAATCTCTATCGGCTGTTCTTCATAAGAAATATCTTGCTCTGGCGGTACAACTTTTGAGATGAGTACCTGTGAAGGATCAGGTATGTACTTTCTTAGGAGAGATACACGGAACACATCGTGATCTTGAGAGAGATTCGGTGGAATCGCTAATCGGTAAGCTACCTTTCCAACAGGATCCAATATTTCAAAAGGACCGATATACCTAGGGCTCAACTTCCCCTTCTTTCCAAATCCCATGACCCTCTTCCAGGGAGATATTCATAAGAACACTTTATCACCCACTTCAAACTCTAGGTATTTTCTTCGGTTGTCGACATAACTTTTCTGTCGACTCTGAGTTGCTCTTATGTGTTGTTGAATAGATCAAACCTTTTTTGCCATCTCATCAACAAGATCTGGTCCTAATAGCTTTCTTTCCCCAACTTCATCCCAGCAAGTTGGAGTCCTGTATTTCTTTCCATAGAGAGCTTCATAAGGATCCATCTGAATACTGGAGTGAAAGCTATTATTATAAGAAAATTCCACCAAAGGTAGGTGTTGATCCCAACCACCTTTTAAATCCATAGAGCAAGCTCTCAACATATCTTCTAGAGTTTGAATTGTTCTCTCCGACTGACTGTCTGTCTGAGGATGATAAGAAGTGCTGAAACTCAACTCTGTATCTAGAGTATGCTGAAGACTTCGCCAGAACATCGAGGTAAATCTCGGATCCCGATCAGATATAATAGAAAGTGGTACTCTATGCAATCTTACCACTTCATTTACATATATCCTGGCAAGCTGATCTAGAGAGAAATCCTCTCTAATAGCAATGAAGTGTGCAGACTTTGTAAGACGATCAACTATAACCCAGATAACATTATTGCCTTTGGATGTTTTAGGAAGTTCGGTGACAAAGTCCACAGTGATATTTTCCCATTTCCATTCGGGTATGGGTAATGGTTGTAACATCCCCTTAGACTTCTATCTCTCATCTTTAACTTGCTGAAAATCCACGCGTCGAGAGACATAATCAGTAACATCTCTTTTCATGACATCCCTCCAGAAGTACACTTTTAGGTCCCTATACATCTTTGTGCTTCCAGGATGAACAGAGAATGAAGAACTACGAGCCTCATCCAGAAGCTCCTTCTTTAATTCTGGGATGGGAGGTACCCAAACCCGATTCCTGAACATTATTATCCCATCACAATCAAGGTTGAATTCAGGAATATTTCTCACCTTCTTTTGTAACTCTACATCTTCTTTCAGCGCCTCTTTCATCTTTACATGTATAGACAGTTGAACATTCATTTGAGAAAGATACGATTTTTCCCCTTTGATTATAATTCCAAGATCCATCCTTTGTAAATCCATAAATATTGGATATTTTGTGATCCTCATCATGGATAAGCTAGCATGGTCTTGTCGACTTAATGCATCTGCCACCTTGTTTTCTTTACCAGGGTGGTAATGGAATGAGTAGTCGTAGTCCTTAATCAGCTCCAACCATCTTCTTTGTCACATATTCAACTCCTTTTGTGTGAAAATATACTTTAAACTTTTATGATCATTATAAATATCACACCTTTCACCATAAAGGTAGTGCCTACAAATCTTTATGCAAAGACTACCGCAACAAACTCCAAATCATTAGTTGGGTAATTTTTCTCATGGATTTTCAACTATCGTGAGGCATAAGCTATCACCATATCATTTGGCATAAGAAAACACCCCAAACCCTTCTTGGATGCATCACTATATATCACAAAACTTTCTCCACTACAAGGCAGTGTGAGCACAGGTTCACTGGATAACCTTGTTTTCAACTCCTTGAAATTATCTTCACATTACTCCGTATAAACAAACTAAACTCCTTTTCCGAGTCAACCTGGTGAGTGGATTAGATAATCGTGAAAAATCTTTCAAAAAACGTCGATAATATCCAGCCAAACCAAGAAAACATCAGATCTTAGTTACTGTTGTTGGTCTCAACCATCTTTCGATAACCTCTGTTTTTGTTGGATCCACATATATCCCCTCTTTTGAGATTCTATGACCCAAAAATGAAACTTTTTGAATCCAAAATTCACACTTGGTAAATTTGGCATAAATCTTCTCCTTTCTCAGGGTCTTCAATATAATTCTCAAGTGATCGTCATGTTCTTCCTTTCTCTTTGAATAGACAAGAATATCGTCTATAAAGACTACCACAAACTGATCAAGATAGTCTCTAAAGACTCTATTCATCAGATCCATGAAGATAGCATGGGAATTAGTAAGACCAAATGGCATCACTATAAATTCATTGTGTCCATACCTTGTACGGAAAGCCGTCTTTGGTATATCCTCCCTTTTAACCCTTAATTGATGATACCCTGAACGAAGATCAATCTTGGAAAAGTGTTGACCTCCTCGTTGTTGGTCAAATAAGTCATCAATGCACGGGAGAGGATATTTGTTCTTGATAGTGATCTTGTTAGGTTCTCAATAATCAATGCAGAGTCTCATTGATCCATATTTCTTCTAAACAAAAAGAACAGGTGCTCTCCAAGGTGACACACTAGGGCGTATGAATCCTTTATCAAGATTCTCTTGGAGTTGCTTCTTCAATTCCTGAAACTCAATTGGGGCCATTCTATAAGGTGTATTTGAAATAGACAAAGCATCTGGTACGAGTTCTATTTGAAAACTCAACTTCACGATTTGGTGGAAGACCCGACAATTTCTCCGGAAAGACATCATCAAACTCTCGTACAATGGGCATATTCTTAATCGTGAGTTTCTCACCAACCATTTAAGATAAATAACCTTCATTTAGTGGAATCAAGACCCGTAAGATGGAATAAATTTCCAATGGAAGGTTATGTTCATCCTTGCATCGATAGAGGATCATAGATTGATCTGGAATATGAAATGTGACTTCCCTTCTTTGGTAATTGATATTAGCTCTATATAAAGAAAGACAATACATGCCAAGAATCACATGAAATTCCACTATAGTAAGGATCACAAGATTTGCAGGAAGCACTTTCTCACAAACTTCAATTGGAGAAGAATTGTAAACTTTTGATGTGATCATTGTGCCATTAGGTGTTGTCACTGCTAACTCGACATATAATTGTTGAGGTAATACAATGATACTCTTAGAAAATTCTTCAGAAATAAAAGAGTGGGTGGATCCAGAATCAAATAAAACATTTTCTACTTTAGAGTGGATGGTAAGTGTACCTTTCACCACATCGTTATCGTACTCCACATCGCTGATAGAAATTGCATGTGACTTTCCTTTGTCTTTATCCTTAAGAGTTTGTTGACGTCGTCCATCATCATCAACCCTTGGATTTGGGCATTGATTGGAATAATGCCCCATCTCCTTTCACATGAAACATTGAAGTGTTGTAGGTTCATTCTGTGTATCCATTCCTTTGGTTGCACCATTAGAAATCTTCTTCCCATCATTGCGGCATTCAAATGCCCGATGACCTTCCTTTCCATATTTGAAACATTTACTTTTCCCTTTAAGACAACTCCCTCCATGTTTCTTTCCACACTTTGATCATGAGGGAAAACTCATCTTCTTTTCAATGTGGTATTTATATTTTCCTTTGAATTCCATTTTCCTCTTCTTATCAAATCTATATAACTGATGGGTTACTCCAATCTCCATCTCAACTTTGAGAGCACATCGAACGATTTCCTCGTAGCTATTGAAGTCCCTTATGGATAAGGCCCTTCGAAGACTTGGATTTAAGCCACTAAAGAATCGATCGATCTTACTCTGAGGTTGGATAATAATACCAGATGCGTACCTTGCATGTCTTGTAAAATTTTCTTCATAGGTACCAACAGATTCATCATCCTTTTGCCTTAGTTCAAGAAACTCCTTCTCCATCTTTGTTCGAAGAATAAAAGGGAAGTACTTATTGAAAAATAAGTTCTTGAACTCGTCCCATTCCATGGACTCAATTTCTTCCCTTTGCCTCATATTCTTAATAAGATTCCACCATTGATCAGCATATCCTTCCAAACGATACACTACTAGGATGACTTTATCATGTTCAGAACATTGAATAACTGAAAATATCTTTTCAGTAGTACTAATCCATTGTTCAGCAACTAAATGATCAGTATACCTGCTGAATGAAGGTGGACGCTGCTTCATGAAGGATTCAATAGAATGTTGATCCTTCCTTTGCTCGTTTGGAAGTCCTGCATGATTCATAGATTGAGAAAGTTGTGTGAGCATGGTTACAAGATTTTTCATTCCAGCTCCCATAACATTTGGTTGCTCAGGGGGACAATCATTGCATTTCCTGTCGCATTCTGCATTAACACGGTTCCTTCGGGTTCCAGCCATTGACTAAAACCAAGAAGAATAGTGTGAGCAACACTAATTAGAATAGGAAAACCGCATAATCAAGAATAAAATTTCACACTTAAGGTATTATCATAGGTTATTCATGGACATTTCTAAAACACTAAGATTGTGTTCTATGCTTAGACTTATCCTTAGGGTTCTTACTAAGGCTTTCACGTCCTAGTTTCCAAAGGTTGACAATACCTTTCCTCTGATTCCAACTATAACGAACCATACTTTACAAACATTGTTATTACTTCAGAATTTAATCACACTTATTACAACATATAACAAAACCAGGAAAGGACCGTATATGTATAGAGTCTTTAGAAACTGGGAAACATAAACAACTCGTTCATAAAGCATCTACTTTGCCTACATTTATTTCATCATATCTAGAGTCCCTTTTGGCATATCCTACTTAATAACCTTCTTCCTGACCTGAGGAAAAAACATACAAAAGGGTGAGCTCAAATGCTCAGTAAGGGTAAACAAAAGAAATATCAATCACATCATATACATAAGAACACAACTTTTGGAAATCTTAACCTGCAAAAGAGATTATAATTTCATAACATGGGATAAATCATAGTAGTGAAATGTAATCCCAATAATCATAACATAAAACATGAAACTTTGTGGCATACACACATAATAATAGAGAATCATTTCTTATTAGTCATGACTCATTTCCAAGTCTATCTTAGTGGAAAAAGTCTATTTCTGAACCGAGTTCACTCCTCGTTTCAGTCCTGTTTCACTGAACTGGATTAACCTGCCGTTCCAGCCATGTCTATCTCATGAGATATAAAATCTTTAACCAATGCATTGGAGGCAGATATAGGACCCACCAAACTCATAATGAAACCATTCTTATGTGTTACACAAAATCATAAATCATACATCATTGCATAACCCATGTAATAAAAATGGGATTCTTAAACAACATGACATCATAACACAATTAATATAAGATAAAGGAATTCATAAAAATAATTCCATCACAACATAATCAAATCAATGTAATAATAGGGATAGAAACAGAACCGTATATTATCGTAGATGGAAAATAATTTTGATAAAACACTTGAACTCCATTCTTGAGGAAAATATCCATTATACTTCAAAAAAAATTCCTTTCATAACATGTCATACAATTTTAAACTAAAATATGTTGATTAAAAATAAACTTGAAAACTTGTAAAGGAAGCGTCTTGGAAATAATTTTTAAAAAATCCATTCATGTCGTATAAGTTAAAAAAACATTCTTCTCGTACTTTTGTCGGAAAAGTCAAAAAGTACCTCGTACGAAAAACAACAAAAGATTCCTTTCATATCTTTTACTAAAAACTCACCGAAAGGTAAAACTGGATTTAAACAATTGTAGGTGGATGGAAACAATATTACATATTGAGGAAACATGGATGTGGATTATAAAATACACCCCTGTAAATTCCAAAGTATAAACAATCTCGGATAAAATGAGGTTGTGATATTTTCCCTTACCTTAGGTCTGATTTGCTTCGTAACTGTCCGAACCTCCTGTATAATGATTTAAATAATGTTATTGACTTATTACATTATCAAAAGTATTGTTATGATATCATATATGGTCATATTTTTAGCGTCTTTATTAGTAATATTTCATTACTACTTGTTATTCGGGTGTTTATTCCTTTTTGTTCTTATGCGTGTTTTGTCGACTAAATTCTTATTCTTATTTTTAGGTTATAGATACCACATTTCCAGAATGGTATTAGTGTACTATATATCATATTTATTCATACAATTCATTTATATAATAATTATTCAATGAAGATCATGTAGAACGAATCACATCACATCATGGAGATGGTATTCCGTACGTACGCACAAGCGATGATATCGTTCCCATGATCGTGGAATTGTATTGGAGTGTATGTATAATATTTCATAATAAAAAACACTTTAAAATAATCATATATAGTTATTTATTTTCACCATTATACCCATCCAATTAAGGTGGTTATGGAAAATAAATTACACCACGGCGTGGAGACGGTATTCCGTACGTACGCACGCACGGTGATTTCGTTTTATGTAGGATGGATAGATGGTGAAATAGGGTTGTTTCATAATTATAATAACATATAAGTATATGAGTGATACTGATGTTATTACTTCATAATGAAACAACCAAAGAAGAAGAAGTGGAAGAAGAAATAAAGTTGAAAGAATCGGTAACGGACATTACCTCTTCTTTGAAGCGCCTCTTTGAGACCTACTCTTAGGGAACTAAAATTGGTCTTTGAAGAAGACCAGGACCTCTAGGATGTTTCTAGGGAAGTGGAGAAAAGAATTTGGTAGAGGTTGTCCGAGCTTTAAGGCTAAAAGTGATGTGAGGAAAAGAGGTAGGAGGATCCCTTTTATAAGGGAGGAGAGGGGCACCTTTGGAATAACTAAAAATATTATTTTATTATAAGTCAAATTCGGTTTTTAATAGCTCCAAATTGATATATTTAGAAGATAATGTGGGTCTGGGTCGAAATACTCTCATTCAATAGAATTTAGTCAAGTTTAGGTCATTATATTAACCTTATCTTTTAGTTTTAACTCTTAGTTAATTAGATTGACATTTACCATGTCACTTTGTATTTTTATATTATATAGTTAATAAACATACCATATACATCCATGCGACCCCCAAGTGGTCCATTAATGATACACGTATCATTATATAAGTATATTTTCCGAACCTTATATTTTTAGGAATATAATAACAATTAATAATAAAATATTTGTTTTAAAAACTATTTTATGTCAATTTTGACACTATTTGGTAATTGATTTTTGTGAAAAACATAACAGAATGATTAGTTCGAAGAAAATTAATTAAATCAATATTAACATGTCATATTAACATAGAAAATTATTGTAATTCATAAAAAGTCTCAAATTACATTTATTTGGGTATTTATAACATCAATTATGTCAATATTTCATTAATAAGATAATTACTGCATCGTCATTGTATCATAAATAAATTAAATTATCTTAAGTCTAAAAATTACAAATAAAATACCATTATGTTGTAAATATTTTTATCTTTCTAATGAATATTTATAGTCGAATTTATCTTATGTATAACCCAATATTAAAAATGATTTAGTTCTTAAACTTTGATTTTAACTATTTTAACCCTTCTTTAAATAAATTGATAATAAATGTCCTAATCTAATCCATGTGGGCTTAAATGGTCATATTTTATTCCTAAGGTTGTTTTTGGTCGAATTAAACTTATCCAATAGAATTAGGACATGTGTTAGGGTAATAATAATAACACTTTTACACTTAATTACCCTATTTATTTTAACTGTGGTAAAAAAAGTAAAAAGTTACTATTCACCATAAATTATTTTCATCTCATTGAACCACATTTTTGTCAGTGATATTAACTATGTCTCTCGGATTTTAGAAATTCTACTCACAGAAGCAGAAAAATTAAGTTTTATGAAAAATTCAGTTTTTTTAACTACCACTCAGTGGTTTCACTATTAATCAAAAAATGAATGTTTCCAAAAAAATACAAAAAAATTGGCCTAAGCTGTATTTGATATTATGAATTCAAAAATGATGTTTATTTTACCAAATTCAAAACATATCAGTTAGATTAACTAATTTAAAAATTAATATCCGTCGTCAAAACAAATAGCGTGTTTTTAAAAGATAATAACTATCAAAAGATTGACACTTGTTTATGTCTAGTTTAAATGTGAAATTACATCCAATGAACAAAATTGTATTAAATTGTAAAAATATATTATAATTATACCTTAAAACAACTCAAATTAATAATTTATCCCTATTAATTATTTCAATTAAAAAAATTGTTTTTAATTAAAATTTAGTAATTTTCACTATTCATCAGAATATGAAAGTTATCCGAAATGTACCAAAATTTCACCCTAATCTAATTTCGATATTCTGAATCCAAAAATGAAGTCCATTTTGAAAAATAAAATTTACAAAATATAAAAAAGTGGTTATTACTATTCATAACGGCTAGTTTTAATAATATTTTAATAGCATATTGTTGTTTAGTGAAACTCGGTATTGCGTACGACGCAAGCTATCGAGGAAGGCCGTGGTTGCGTGTAAAGCAAGAAAAGATAGTGTTGTGTGTAGTGAAATATTCATTTGATGATTTATATAACATAAAAAAAATATTTCGGAAAAAATTCTTAGGTGTTACACTGTTCCCCTTGGATGTCTTAGGATGTTTGGTAAAAAAAGTCCATAATTATGTCGTCCTACTTTCACATCGTAATGGGTCATGTTTTCAACACTCCTATGGGAACATTATACTCTTCTTCCACTTTTTTAAATACAAAAACCATTCAATATAATGGGTAATCCCCCTCTCTATACCATCATACAAATAATGACCCCACAAATCACTATGCATTTTGTTACTTCTTGGATGTATAGAGAATGAAGATATATGAGCTTAATCCATAAACTCTTTATTTAAATTTAGAATAAATGGGATACAAATCCTTATACTAAACCTCATCACTCCCTCTTGATCAATAAATAACCTAGTAAACTTTCCATTTTTCATATATTTTATCTTATTTTATAACATAGGATTGTCTCTTTATGTTTTTTTATTTTATACAGTAATGATGGATGAAAAATAATTAATGAAAAGATCAATAATTTACATTACCTTATAATTTCCATGTACGTATTTAACAAGTCCTTGATCCATTGGTCTCCCTGAATCCTCATCTGTTCAAGGAATCTGGGGTCATTCCAGCTTAATGAATCAATGACTTTTTTTCTATTCTATGTTGATAATGAATATAGAAATTATAGTCTTTAAGAATATATTACCACATATTTTATCTCATAATCAGTTATTTTTTTTCCAAAATACATAATTAAGACTTTGGTGGTCTGTGTATATATCACACTTTTCCCCACAAATATAATGTATCTATATCATTAACAAAAGATAACATTGGTTAACTCCAAATCAGTGGTAGGATAATTCTTATCATGAGGCTTCAACTGTTGATATGTATAAATAATTACTTTGTCATTTTTCATGTGGAAATATCCAAGAATTTTTAGGGATGCATCACTATAGATGAAAAATACTTCTTTATTAGAGGGTAACGTCAGTATAGGTCCACTAACCAATCTATTATTCTGGTTATGGATACTTTATTCAAACATATTTTGTCCAGATGACCTTAAATCCATTTTGGGTTAACTTGGTTAGAATCTAAGAAATCCATGGAATTTTTTTCACAAACCTTTTATAATATCCATATAAACCAAAGAATTTAGGAATCAAAATAGCCATTTTTGGAAAACGACAACCCTCTAAAACCTTTTCATAATTGGATAAACATAGATTCCTTCATTGGTCACAAGTTTTACTAGGAATTCTAATTATTGTAAAAAAAACTCACATTTCATAAATTAACAAAACCCCTTCTTTCTTATAAGATTGTAACATGACCCATAGATGATCCTCATGTTCCTAACGAAATTTTGAATATATCAGATTATCATAAATAAATACGACAACCAATTTTTCAAGATAATCCCTAAAGACCATATTAAGAAATCCATAAATATACAAGGATCATTGGTTAAGCAATTGTAATAATGGTAAAGTCACAATGACCATAAATTGTTCAGAAAATAGTATTTGGGATATCCTCATTCTTCACCCTTATCTGATGATACTGTGATAAGAGGTCAACCTTAGAGAATAATAAATCCCCACGTAACAGGTCAAGTAATCATCAATTATTGGGAGAGTATTTTTTCTTCACTATGATCCCTTTAAGACATCTATAATAAATTCATATCCACATATTAAAATCCTTCTTCTTATAAAATAGAACATGTGATCCCCAAGGAGACACACTTCGTTGAATAAATCCATTATATAAAAGATCTTTTAGTTGTTTATTAAATAATTTTAACTCCGCAAATTCCATTCTATATAGTTTTAATTGATAATAATAGGCAATACCTTCAAGAAAAATGAAATTTACTGAATTATACTATTGATCTAGTCATTATACTTTGAGATTAAATCCATCACCATAATTATGTAAAATTCCATTATTATAATGACTGTTGAGTTTATGTTGAGATTTTAATCACTAAATTAAAAGTATAATCTCTATATACACATGTTTCTCCAATGTACCCTATAGTATTTTAAAATAATAACTCTACTTATAAAAGTTCAATTTCCAATTATTTGATCTTTTCAAACATTAATTAAATAAAAGGAATTTTTACAACCCAAATCAAACTATGTACTTTCCATATTTTATAGTAAAAGAGTGTACCTTGTACCACTTCATTCATATATTGACTTCAACATTCGTAATTGGAAAATAATGACCTTGATCACTTGTAATTTTTTTGAGTTGATAGAAATTTTCCTTCATTATATTCTAATTAGGATATTGGAAATAAAATTTATCATGATATCTATACTTGAATAATTATACTAAAGGTTTTTCTTTAACCATATTTTCATTGCCATTTTCATTTCGATTTAGTATTTATTACTCAAAAATAGTTCAAAGGTATATTATAACTACCCTTATTTTTATTAAAAGCATAACATAAATTATTACATAATACATTCAATTGATTGAACATATTATATCAAGAGGTCTTGTGTATTTAGGGCTTAGTAACATTACATAACAACTAAAAACATGAAACATAACATCTTTGTTGAAAACATCTTTTACAAGACCACAATATTCCCCTGTACTTAGCATTGCATGGGATAACATGGAGACATGCATAAGAAAAGGGTGAGATATAAAGACCATTAAGTGAGTAAACAAGGCATAAAATTAATAATAAAATAAATCATAGGAAATAGTCATGTCAATGGAGAAAAAAAGAAACATGAACATAAATGCAAAATATATCATGATTATCATAACATAAAAATGTGGCGACAACACTTAAGTTGGTATTAGCATGAGCCAAGGTTCATTGAAGATGGAGCATGAGTAAACCCTCATTTCACTTGAATTAGCATGATTAAACCCACATTGAACTTTATGTATCATGATACTAATATTTACCCAATTCATTGGAGCCCTATCAAGGCACACCCTTCTTAAACATTTCATTTCATGTATAAGTGTGCCACAATATCATAGATTCATTATACAAAAATAAATTTCCACAGTAAAGGAATTAGAAATTCATACATTAAAATATTCCATCGATAATTTAATGTGCATAAAGGTGAATACCCTTGATGGAGAAATGAGCATGGTATTCACTACACAATGATTTTGGCATAGAAAATGGTGGTGCTATTTCGGCAGTATAATAGCATGACATAAGACTTCATAAAAAAGTTTTATGAGATAGAAAAGGGTGTATCATAATATTTAAATGAAATGGATAGAAAGAGGGTCATATAGATACATTTACCATCATAAGTAATGGAATTTGGATTCATAATACAATAGAATTTCTTGAATGTAAATGAGGAGAGAGAAAATCCTTAAAGAATTTCAACATGGAAACGAGTGCACATGGGAAGAATTAATGAACGAGAAAAGGGGTCTCTAATCATTCAAAAATAAATAGGAAAGTATGGAGTAGGTGATAAACATCCCCGAAAATTAATAATTGAAAATAAAATTGCATAAAAATATTAAAAAACTTGGATGAAATGAGAAATGAAGGAATCCCTTACTTGGATGTGTGATCCTAAAGGATTGTGAGAGGCCTGAGATAGGATTCTTGGTAGCTTGGAGTGACTTGGGAGGATTATAGAGATAGGATGGAAGAGTTTTGAAGAACTAACAGGGATTTTTTTGAAGAGGGAGTGGTATCTTGGGTTAGGTTATATAGGAAAGGAGAGGAAATTATTTATTATTTCAGTTCGGGACACCAGACATTAAACTAATCAAAGCCAAAAACCAAACCATGGGTTTTCCCAATGATTTTTTTTCAAATGTGGATGGGAAAAAAATATTGTATAAGGCCAATGGCCAATTTTTTTAAAATAATAGGGTTGCTGCTGTGGAGGTGAGCCACACTCTCAAGGAAATCAATTTATAAAGATTAAATGTTTTATAAGTATTTTAGAATCCACTAAATATTTTTAAAATTAATCAAATGAACCAAAAATAAAATTATTATAATGTTAAAACATATATTTACCAAATATTTTTATAGTATATAATTACATCACCATTGGTTCATTATGATATCATTAAACACATTATATATTTAAACGATATTTACTTTTTAGCCAAAAATTTGACCATCTCGGAAAATTATGAAATATTCACCATTGGATAATTTCAACATCATTATTCCAAAAATAATATTCATTTTATCTAAATAATTTTTTAAATATGTGAATTTTGGCTTTTAAAATAAAAACTGATATTTATCGAAAATTCATGGGTTTTGACAAAAATAGGTTCCATACCTTAATAAAAAATACAATTGTATTCATAAAAAATTATAAGATCAATTATATTTAATAAATATTAATTTATTAATAATATTTAATTAAAATATTATTTAATTAAAAAATACATTAATTCATAAAAATAGTTTTCTTAATTAACTAAAAATGTTTTTTATTCATTAAAAACTATTTACAAAGTAACAATAAAAAAATGAATGTATATTCTCTATACAAAAAAATGTACATAATAAGAGTACTATGTTTTTGTTACACAACCCCTTATAATACCTGCATATGATCAAAGGGTAAGGTGTGCGATGGTGACAGACTCTTGGGGTGGCTCAGATAACATCGCTCAGGTGGTAATCTCTATCAACTTCAATATCTCCCATAGGCAGCTCTATTCGAGCTTAACTTGTTGAATCTTGGCTTGGGCTTGGTCAAGAGTGAATCCCAGTGACACCACCTCCATTCCAAGCTCTGACAAATGGGATTTGTACGGGTAAAGTCTACTTGATGAGGTTATCATATTCTTTGTCTAAGTGAATTGGATTTGTTGAAGCCATATATTTATACTAATCATGTGATCACTGTTCAATAGATATATTAGCAATGATCACAATTTGTACAATATTTTAAAATCTAGAAACATAAATATAAAGAAGTTAATATATTATATAACAATTTTACATCTTAAGAAATATAATTAGATCAAGAGGTATTTCTATTTATGAAATTTTGGGTCATTACAATCTTCCCACACTTAGGAAATTTCACGCTTGAAATTTCGTTTTCCCACACTAAAATGGATGTGGGTAACTCTTCTTCATCACTTCCTTTGATTCCAACATCGCTTCTTCGACCTTGTGGTTTCGCCAAAACACCTTGATGAGGGGAATGGTCTTATTTCGTAAAACTTTTTCTCTACAATCTAAGATCTTAACTGGTTTCTCCTCATAAGAAAGATCATCCAATAACTGTAATACCACTAATGAGATACATGTGAAGGGTCTAGAATGTACTTTCTTAAGATGGATACATGAAACACATCATGTATTTTGTCCATGGTGGGTGGAAGTTCTAGTTGATAGGCCCCAACCCCGTCATGATAAAGAATCTTGAAGGGTGCGATGTACATAGGACTTAAATTCCCTTTCTTTCCAAACCTCATGACCTTATTCCATGGAGATATGCATATAAAAACCATATCTCCATCTCTGAACTCAATATTTCATCGAAAAGTATTTGCATAACTCTTCTGTCAACTTTGGGCTGCCTTGATATGATGCTGATTGGTTTTCACATTCTCCACCATTTCTTTGACCATTTCTGGTCCAAGAAGGTTATGCTCACCGACTTTATTCTAACACACCGGTGTTAAGCACATTTCCTTATAAATGGATTCATATGGTGCCATTCAGATTCTTGAGTAGAAATTGTTATTGTAAGAGAATTCAACCTTTGGTATATGTTGGTCCCATCCTTCTTTTAAGTCTATAAAACATGATATTAACATATACTCCAATGTCTGAATAGTTCACTTAGAT
The DNA here is from genome assembly GCA_963277665.1 of Viscum album. Classification (NCBI taxonomy): domain Eukaryota; kingdom Viridiplantae; phylum Streptophyta; class Magnoliopsida; order Santalales; family Viscaceae; genus Viscum; species Viscum album. The sequence goes on from OY728161.1 coordinate 1,445,606,640, forward strand.
TGGCCATCAGTTTGAGGATGATGGGTGGTACTGAAGTTCAGTTCAGTGCTTAGATAATGTTGATGGATCTTACAGAACATCAAGGTGAATCTCATATCAAGATCGGATACAATAGATAGTGGTACTCCATGCAGCCTTACCACTTCTTTGATGTAAATCCATGTATGTTAATCCAATGAGAAGTCCACTGAAATCACAAAAAAGTGAGTTGTCTTCATAAGATGGTCCACAACGACCCATATAGCATTGTTTCCTCTGATTTACTTGGATTTCCAGTGACAAAGTCCATGGTAATGTGGTCCCACTTCCATGTTGGTATGGGTTGCGGTTGCATCATTCCCTTAGATTTTTTCCTATCAGCCTGCACTTGCTAACATGCCTGGCACTTTGATGAATATTTCACAATATCTCTTTTCATACTGTACCACCAAAAGTTTTCTCGAATATCTCGATACATCATTGTTCTCCCCAGGTGAATATAGAATGGTGAGATATGTGTGTCATTTATAAGATCCTTCTTTTTCTCTTGATTGGATGGTATAAATAATCGTGACCCAAATCTCACAATTCCATCCTTGTCAACGACTAATTATGAGGATTTACCATTTCTGATAGCTTCCATATTTTTCATAATTTCTACACTCTTTCATTGAGAATCCATTTTTTTGTCCATGAGGGATGGTTGAGAAATCATTTGAGAAAGGATTGATGATGTTCCTCCCTTAATTATTCCCATGTCCATCCTCTATATGTCTAAGAAGACTGATCCTTTTCAATTCTCATCATTGATAAATATACATGATCCTTTCTACATAGATCATCTGCCACCTTATTTTCCTTACCGAGTTTGTAATGGATTGTGTAGTCATAATCTTTGATGAGTTCTATCCATCTTCATTGGCACATATTAAGCTCTTTTTTTGTGAATATATATTTGAGTCTCTTGTGATCAGTATATATCTCACACTTCTACCCATAGAGATAATTCTGCCAGATTTTCAAGGCAAAGATCACTACTACTAACTCCAGATCATGCATGATATAGTGTTTTTCATGGATTTTCAGCTAACTTGAGGCATAGGCTTTCAATTTAACATTCTACATCAAAACAAAACCCAATCTGTTCTCTAAAACATCACTAAATACCAAAAAATGTTTTCCACTTGTGAGTAATGTGAACACAAGAACAATGATAAGCCTCATTTTTAACTCCATAAATCTTTCTTCACATTCATCACCCCAAGAAAACTTGACTCCCTTACTAGTTATCTTGGTAAGAGGATTTGACAATCATGATAAATTTCTCACAAATCGACGATAATATCTTGCTAACCACAAGAAGCTACGGATGTCCGTTACTGATGTTGGCCTTGGTCATCCCTCAATTGCAGTTGTCTTGGAGAGATCCACAGATATCACATTGCTTGTGATGTTATTACCCAAGAATGAGACCTCCTTCAACCAGAACTAAAACTTGATGTTCTTTGCATAGAGCTTCTCCTTCCGCAAGGTCTCTAGTATAGTTCTTAGATTCTTCTCATGATCCTCCTTGGTTTTGGAGTATATTAGAATATCATCTGTAAAGACAACCAAAACTTTGTCGAGGTAATATTTAAAGACTCTATTCATCAAGTGCATGAATATTGTTGGATAATTAGTGAGTCTGAAGGGAATTACTATGAATTCATAGTGCATGTATCTTGTGTGAAAATTTGTCTTGGGGAAATATTCATTCTTCACCCATACTTGATAATATCCAGACCGCAAATCCAACTTGGATAAGTATTGTGCTCCATGCATCTGATCAAACAAGTCATCAATTCATGGTAGAGGATACTTGTTCTTTATCAGGATTTTTTCGAGCTCACGATAATCAATTCAAAGGGCCATTGACTCATCCTACTTCTTGATGAAGAGGACTGGTGCACCCCATGGTGAAGTACTTGGGATTATAAACCCTTTATCCACATTCTGCTATAGTTGTTTATTTAGATCATCAAGCGCCACAATAGTCATTCCATACAGTGTATTGGATATTTGAAACTCCCCAGGTATAAGGTCAATTGAGAAATTAACATCTCTTCTTGGATGAAGACCAGGAAATTCCTCATGAAACACTTTAGTGAATTCTCTCACAATATGAAGCTATTAAAGGATGGTTTCCTCCTTATACTCAATCATCTTAGCCAGATATGTGGGTTCATAGGGTAGTAATATCTACGCTTGAGATGATGGTTCTAAAGAAGATTCATCTTCCTCCTTTAATATGTATAAAATTGGGGGTTGATTCTCCATTTGGAGAGTGATTGCCCTCTCACAGCAATTTATGTTGGCACTATATATGGAAAGCCAATCTATGCCAAGAATTGCATCAAATTCCACTCGGGGGAGTATGAAGAGGTTCACTGGGAAGTTTAATACACAAATTATGATAGGGTAGGAGTTATATTCATGGGATGCAATGATTTCCCCATTTTCCATACTCAATGACATCATTATTTCCACGATTTGTGGTGGTGTTGGGATTGTTCTACAAAACCTTTAGGATATAAAAGAATGCATAGAACCATAATAAAAAAAGTATATTATCTATTCTTGAATGAACAACCAGTGTACCTATCACCACTATGTTCTTGGGGTTCACTTCGGTGGTAGTGATGGTAAAAGCTCATCTTTACTGCCTTTGAGGTTGTTGGTTTCCTCTAAAAACACTTGGCTTAGGGAATTGATTTTCAAGGTGATTTGGTTATTTATAGTTGAAACAATGAACAACACATTGAGAGTCGAATGGAGTGTTCATCTCCTCTGTTGCAGCCACATGATTTTATTGTTTGTAGTTAACAGCTAACTGCCCTTCTCTTCAACACCAAAAGCATTTCCTCATCCCCTTCAGGCTATTTTTTGTCTGCTTCTATCCACACCATTGGAAAGTGGGGTGATGGATTTTCTTAGAACTGTTATATTTATCAATCAGACTGCTAGAATTGAAGTCCACCTTATGCTTCTTATCCTCATTATACCTCTAAGATTATCCGATCTCCATTTTGACCTTGAGGGCACATCGGACAATTTTCTCACAACTACCAAAGTCATGGATCGCCGGACTTTCCATAAGCTAGGTTTCAGCCCTCCAAAGAAGCAGTCAACCTTCCATTCAGGGGTAATGAAAAAGACCGAGGTGTATCATGAATGACTAGTGAAGTTTTCCATATACACTCCGATGGATTCATCGTCCTTTTACTTGATTCCAAGGAAGTACCTTTCCATCTTAAGCTGGAGGGTGTGAGAAAATATTTATAAAAAAATATTTTCTGTAAATCTTTCCATTCCAATGCCTTGATATCCTTCTCAGGATTCATATTTTTTATCAATTTCCTCCATTGATCAGCTTCACCCTCCATACAATAAGCATCTAGAAAAACCATCTCTTGTTCGGAACATTGAAGGATGGAGAAGATCTTTTCAATGGAGTTGATTCATTGTTCAGTGATTGAGGTATCATATGATGCATTAATATTAGGAGGACATTGTCTCATGAAGCTATAGATAGTGACTTTTTCATTCTTGGGGGGGGGGGGGGGTTGAATATTCCTCTTGACCCATGTTTTTTATTCAAATAATGAGTTAACTAAGAGAGTATTGTGACAAAGTTTGTGATTCATTCTCCCATCGGATTGGTCATCTCATTAGAAAATTCATCACATTGATTTTTGCATCATTTTTTAGCTTGAGTCCTCCAATTACCAACCATTGGATGGAATAAATGAAAAGTAAGGGGTAACACATAAAGCGTAATCTAAGTACAAAATAGATGACTTATAAATAACTTTTATTTCCTTAAATTATAAATCTATAGGCTTGAATCTATGTTATCCATGATCTACTTCCCAAAATATACATTCTTATGGTATTTTTTTATTACCTTAATAATGGTTCATACTAAGATGGTGAATTTACAAACGTATATCCCCTAGGAGTGTCGTAACCAAGAGTGCATCAAGGCCTGTTGTCGGGTACCAGGATACCCCAGGTCAAGCCCGAAACTCCTTGTCAGAGTCTTCACTCCTAGGTACATCTAGGCCAGATCTACCTCTACCTAATCGTATCCAGACAGGAATGTATTTTCCTTGTAAACCCCTTACCCAATTCTGACCAAAATTTAGGGATGTTTTTATTATACTTAGTCTTATCCCTAAGGATTTTACTAGCATTTTCTAATCGTAATCCCAAAAATGACTAAACCTATCCTCTGATACCAAGTATGAAAACCATTATTTTTATTACACACATAACATAAATTATTTCATAAAAACTTCACTTTATACAACATAGAATATTGAGAGGTATAGTGTATTTGGGTACAGTATTCACAACACAATAATTTTGGCTTGGAAAATGGCTGTTCAATTTCAGCAACATAACAACACGACATAATACTTCATAAAAAATGTAGATGAGAGGGAAAAGGGTGTCTCATAATATGTACATAAAATGGACCGTAAGGGGGGTCATATAGATACATGTCCCAACATAACGAATGGAATTGGGATTCATAATACAAAATAATTTCTTGAATGTAAATGAGGAGAGATAAATTCCTTATGGAATTTCGTCATGGTAATGGGTGTACCTGGGAGGCATTAATGGGAGAGAAAAGGGGTATGTCATCATTAAAACATAAAAAGGTCAGTATGGGTGAGGTGAGAAATCATTCCACAACATTTATAATTTAAAATAAAATGGAATTAAAAAATTAAGAAACATGGATACAATGAAAAAGGAAGGAATCCCTTACTTTGGTGTGTGATCCCAAAGGCTTGGGAGAGGCTTGAGAGAGGCTTCATGGGAGCTTGGGGCACCTTGGGAGCACTCTAGAGAGAAGAGGGAATAGGTTGGAAGAACTCCAAAGGATTCGAGTGATGTGGAAGTGTGATCTTGGGTTGGTTTATATAGGAAAGGAGAGAGAATTATTTAATATTTAGGTTTGGGACACCACACATTAAACTAAAAAAACCACAAACCCGCCCATGGGTTTTGCCTATGTTTTTTTTGTAAAAGGAGAGTGGAAAAAAATATTTTATAAGTCCAATTGACAATCTTATTAAAATAATAGGGTTTCTTTTTTGGAGGTGATTCACACTCTCAAGGAAATCAATTTAGAAAGATAAAATGTTTTATAATTCATGGATGGTCCACTAAAGATATGTAAAATTAATCAAACAAACCTAAAATCGCATTATTTTAATGGTAAAACATATATTGGCTGGAAAAAAGTTCATATTATTTTATTACATCACAATTGTGTCATTATCATGTCATAAAACAAATTATATATTTAAACGGTATTTAATTTTATCCCAAAAATTCAGCTATCTTAGAAAATTATAAAAAAATCACTATTGTATAATTTCAACATCCTGATTCCAAAATAATATTAATTTTATCTACATAAATTTCTAAATATGTGAATTTTCACTTTTAAAATAAAAACTGACATTTATTGAAATTCATTTGATTTGACAAAAATAGCTTTCATACCTTAATAAAAATTACAATTGTATTCATAAAAAATAATATGATGATTTTTATTTAATAAATAGTAATTTATAAATAATATTTAATGAAATAATATTTAATTAAAAAATACATTAATTTATGAAAATAGATTTCTTAATTAACCAAAATGCTATTTTTTCTTTAAAAACTATTTACAGAGTAACAATAATAAAATGAATGTATATTCTCTATAAAAAAAATTAATTACATAATAATATTATTGAGTTCTTGTTAAATAACCCCTTATAACACCTACATATGATCAAAGGGTAAGATGTACGTTGGTGACAAACTCTTGGGGCAACTCGGATAACATCGATCGGGTGGTAATCTCTTTCAACTTCCACTTCTCCTATAGGCGGTTCCGTTCAAGATTAACATGTTGAAGCTCGACTTGGGCATAGTCAAGAGCGAATCCCAATGAACCCACCTTATTTCTGATCTCTAACATATGGGATTATTATGGGGAAAGTCTACTGGATGAGGCCATCACTTCCTTTTTCTGAGTAAATTCGATTTGTTCGAGCCCTATATTTATACTAATCATGCAATAACTAATCAACAACTATATTAGAAATGGTAACAATTAGTACGGTATTTTAAAATCCAAAAAACATAAAACCAAATAAGTGCATATGTTATATAACCATTTTTACATAATAATACATTTAATTAGATCAAGAATAATTTACATTAATCAAATTTTGGGTCATTACATATATGACCATACTTAATATACAAAAACCATTTTACACTTACTTAAATAAAATTCCATGAATGTATTTTCCCAAACATATTTTACATTGGTAAATTTTTATCTTCCTGTCTCTTTCATTGTCAAAATTCTTCCAAAAATTTGGATCCATATTTCTCTTATTATCATTCATTCTATGAAACCATTTCATATCTCCAGACTCCATTTCCACTTTGATATCACACCACATTATCTTCTCATAAATCCCAAAGTGTCATATTTCTAGAATTTTCTATATATGAGGTCTTATTCTATAAAATAATTTATTGATCATTATATCAGGATTGACGAAAAATATTTAAGAATATCACACAATCATTATTAAATTCATTTCATCACTTTCCACTAATTTATTATCCTTTTTATTCACATCTGATAATTACCTTTCTATTTTTTATTGAGGGTATGGGGAAAATAATCATTGAAAAAGACTTTTTTGAACTCATCACGATATATAGATTTAACTTATTCCATTATATTTATGTTTTTAATATATTTCTACCACTGTTCAAATTCTCCTTAAATGGATATACAACCAATGTAACTTTCTCTTTCTTATAAAAATAGTGCAAAAAAATATATTTTCTATAATATTGATCCATTATTATATGGTCAATAGATTTGAGGGTATAATAAAAGATGGTGGTTATTGATTAATATAAGATTCATCCACTAGTTATTCATTCCATAGTGAATCCTAATACTCCACATGGTTTATGTTATTAATCATAAACTAAGATAACTGATTCAAAATCATTATGATGTTTTCTACTCTAAATTCCGTCACATTGGGAAGGCCATCATTGCATTTTCCATTTCATCTGTTATTTACAAGAGACCACTTATTTCCCACCATTTTCAAAAAAAAAACTAAAATGATAAAATTTATAGCATTTTAAATCTTATGATAGTAATTCTAAATGGGATTTATATCCTTAAATATTACAATTAAAAAATTACTTATGTTATATATCAATTACTGTGGTTTGTAAAGAGGACATTATCAACCAAATCATATCCTCTTAGACTTTCAATCCCAGTGCACAGTTAGTTCCACTTGTCATGAACCATGTAAATATTGAGTTAATACACATCTATCCTTTTTCTATTTTATTACCCATAGGTGAATAAATGTCATATCCTACTCCACTTGTTTGTATCTAGACACATATTTCACTTTTTAGAAACCAAAAACTCTATAGTTCATTGAAATTTAATGTTTTTACTAAATTTAGGATTAATTATAGAGTTTCACTAATGTTTAATAAAGATAATTTCCAAAATTAAATAAAACATTATTTGATATCAACTTTGTCAAATTTAATTTTTCATACATGATTTTAACATAATTCCTTATAAAAATATTACATTAATAAAATCTAAGGATATTTTGAGGTCGTGTTTCTTGAAAAAAAATTACATAACATATGAAGTACATATATCACATTACAAAACATTAAGTTTATTTAATCCTATTTAAATATTTCATTATAAATATATCTTAGGTCATAACACTACATATGATTTCCTATGGACATGCATCAATTGAAAACAGTGAGCATAAAGCCTAGCAAGGGATAAATAAAGGAAATGGAAGATGTGTTATAATCATGGATAAAACATGTTACATAATGTGAGATCATAATAATTACATATAAATGAGGCTACAATTTAAAATTGAGACATTCATAAGCATATCACTGAGGTTCTCAACAAGGTGTCATAAAACTTATTACCTAAGTTGTTCACTATGGTATTATGAATTATTACCAAGGTGTGCTTCCAAAGGATCGTAAACATGCCATCTCAAGAGGTTAATTATATATATAATGAATTAGAGTGCTATTAGGGAGAACCCTTCAAGAGGATACCTTTTTGTGTTCCACATATATCATATATCATAAGAAGGCTATTCATGGTTTTAATCCCTGATTAGGAAATATCGGTTTCATACATGGATTTACCAAATCAAATAAGCATTTTCATGTATATATGAATACCCTTGAATTAAATTAGGGTATAATGTGAGAATATGAGATGCAGGGACATGATAATTTGTTTGGGAATGAAATAAATTGAATATAGAGTTTGGTATTCATAGAAAAATGAGGAGAATTGTTTATAATTTTTCAAAAATTGACTTTAGAAGCCTATGTTTTGTAAAATACATTTACCATTGGGTACCCATGGTCTTGGATGATGGTTTATGACATTAAGAAAATAGTTTTTGAAATTTTAAAAATTAAGAATTCAATTCTTATTCTCTATGTTAATTTGACCATAAAAAAATAATTTATTAATAAAAAATTCCTTTTAAAAGTAATAAATTATTTTTATTCTTTGAAATATATTTATAGACTTTTGAAAATGATTGTAACACTTATAAAATGAAAAAAATAACTAATTAAACATATTTATGTATTGAAAAACGTAATAGGTATTATTAAATCATCATTACAAAATTATGAAGTCATAAAATATACTGAGAATAAAAAAATTCATTTTTTACTCTTCATGGAAAAATAAAATATTTTAGAAATTTTTTAAAAATTTACCATAATCTAATTTGAACATGGAAATTTTAAATATTATATTTATTTAATGAAAATAAATTCCAAATTATGTGGATTATTTATTTTAAATAAAAATTATATAATTGATAAAAAAATAAAGGGAAAAAAATTATTTATTCACATTAACGAATTTTAAATTTTATAATATTGTACATATTGATACATAAAGTGTATATGGGCATATAATAAAATATTTAAAACATAATTATTATATATATAACTTTTTAATTATTTCTCAAATTGGTATTGTACTATTCTATTGGGTATTATTACTATTCCAATATTTATAATGGTGACATTACAATTACTAGGAAATAGTATTGTAACAGTTAGACATGAATGGTCATGTTTCCCATTAAACCCTATATATGCTCCACTATTCTCTTACATAATCATTCACAAAATTAATTTTAATGGTTCTACACTTCCCTTGATAATGTATATCATATTACTAATGCTTCTATTTATTTTTATAGTTTTTATGGGAAGAGTGATCTTTATGGGAGAATTTGGGACCATGGAGTTTTCCATAATGTTTTTACTCTTATTTGGCTTTTATCACCCTTTAATATTCAATGTTTTTATGAAAAATATTATTTCCTGATGTGTAATGTTATTATGTAATGTAGAATTATTTCAATGTGTTTCTATAGTAAAACACAATAAAATTGTCATTTTGAAACATGAGTTTTTTTATTAATACTATAAGGAAATTTTAGGCTGTTACATAGGGTGTCCCATACACCACACATGGATTCTATATTTAGGGAATGGTTGGGGGTGCATGACGCAATTTGGGACACTACCCGAGGATACTGGGATGTCAAAGACTTGACCTACATCACCCACCCGACTTGTTAATGGGGATTCCTAATTGGTTGACATCCCACAAGTTGGCCAATGTCACCCCTAACAAGCTGAGTTGGGTAAGTAAACACAACATGATCATTGAAATTGTCTAACTAGGCTATCGAACCCATTCCTGCTAGCTTGGAATTTCTATAAGATGATGGTTGGGCCACTAGTGGGCTTAGTACACCATTTTCCCCTCCTCCCACCTTCTATGTGGCTGGTATATCCACTTCCCACTCTTAGTTAATCTAAATGCTATGGGTTTAACCATTCCAAATAGACCTCAAAAACCCTTTCCACTGCAAACTAGTTCTGCCACAGTATGCCTGATAACTCTATTGTAGGATATATTCCCTAAATCTGTTTAACATATGATACAAATGGAAATGAAATATTTTACTACTAGGATATCATAAGTAATTTCAAAAATAAACTTCCTAGAATATCATAAGGTACAATTGGTAGTATCGCATTTCATGGTTTTGTTCAACTACACAGATAATTTAGAGTGTTTGAATTTCCAATATCATAAGTCATTCCATACATTCCACTGCCATTTATTTCATGTGTGTAAAAATGTTAAGAGTAAACATTTGAGTGATATTCCCATGTAGTTTTCATCGAACTTTTCATTGTATGAAATGTAACACATGTTAGTTTATTATATTCATGTAAGGATTACATGAGTTTTTTGTAGAATTTACTCATTAATTATAGAAAATGTGTAGATTAATAATCACTTTTTAAAAATCCGAAAAGTATCTGTATAAGGGGTAGTGCCCATGTGATTGTTATGTGTGTAATAACATGTGGGAAAACCAAATAATCAACAAAAACATCCCCTAAGCGAATCTATCTTTATTTTCTCAGCTTTACACTATAATGTATTAGAAAACAATGATGACAAGATATGTCCCATATAAATGTATAATGATTCATAATCCCTTGGATACACCAAAGAGGGAATACTATTTCAAATTTTCCTTAGAAATTTTTATTATGTATAGAAAATTGAAACAATAGAAACATTATTATCATTGAGTTAAAGTAATGCACTCTAATCAGAAGTTTTTCATTTATAGTACATGAATGTTTTGATTTAATATAGCATGGATATATTGTTTTGGGTTTCATTAAATAAATTATTCCATGTCTGATAAGATTTGTTAAAACCCTATTCCACCTAGAAGTGGTATCATATCCTACCATGTATTTATATTCATGAAATCAAACGATCAATATAGTGAACCATAATTTTAATATATAAAAATGACATATTTTTAGATGAATATTATTTACATAACATGATGATCCACACTAGAATAATATATTTATAGTTTCATTGGAAACTTGGATACGTAAAATACTAGTTAATAATTAAACTATATTTTTTCCCACTTAGTTATTCAAAACGAGCACCCTTATTATACATATTATATATAATAAATTTCTTAATAACCTAGGAAAAGGAAACATAAAAAAGGGTGAGATCTAATTTTCAGTAAGGGTTAAAAAAAGATATATATATATATATATAATCACAAAAGAATATAATGATCATAAGGGTATTAGAACCCAAGTAACATTAAAAATCAATTCCATGTTTATTATTGATCATAATATTGTGTTATGGAATGAGGATTGGTAGTTCATAATACATGAATCATAAAGTAATCAATGAACTTTGTAATGACCCGAATCCGGAGCCCCTCCACTGGTGCCCCGTACCTGGTTCGCCACATGACCTCAAGCTCATTTCCCCAAATTCCAGAGGCTACCGACTAGCAGCGAGGGCCTTGGTAAGTTATTGGGGAAACTATGCCCTCATTTGGTAAGGTATACAAGGTAAGGAAAACATCAATAAACAGCGGAAGTAGTAAACAATACGCAACAACTGAAACCAAACAGCGGAAGCAATGAATATATATATATATATATATATAGAAATGATGATCATGATGCAGCAAGTACAAGTATCTAAGGAAAGCAGCAAACAAAACAACATGCTGAAATACAACTGAACACAAGTATTGAAGCAACAGAAAAAGAAAAACAGAAGAGCTACTCCCCAGCATCGCAAGCCTCGGCTCAGTCCCATGCTCTCCAGCTCTAGTGCAATCAAGAACCTGAAGTAGAAGGGCACATGCCCTTATCTATACCTACAACAACATAGTCTGCTTGGGTCCAAAAGCATGATCCAAACAGGGTGTGAGACAAAGTCATAGTAGGCAACCACCCAACGATCTGTGACTAACAGTCAATGAATACATGGAAAGTAAAAGTACAGGAACAGTAAACAGGAAATACACAGCAGCTACAATTCACAGTTCTATCATATAAATTACACAAGTAAGCAACAAAAAATAAGTATAAAATAGGTAACCCTATGGGTATCTCTCACAGCCTAACCCCTATGGTACAACCTACAAGTACTAGCAACCCTCTAGGAGGCACACACAGTCTCACCCCTCTGATTCAGCTAAGAGTAGACTCTCTGAGGAAGCACTCACCGTCAATTCCCCCTATAGTCTCGTATCATGCTAAAGGCTCTCTGGGGAAGCACTCAACGTCTCATTCCCCTTGTGGCCTATGTAGAGGAACTATAGACTCTCTGAGGAAGCACTCATCTTCAATTCCCCATGTGGTCTCGCATCGTATTAAAAGACACTCTAGAGAAGCCCTTACGTCCATTCTCCCTATGGCCTACTACACTAGGTTCTCATAGTCCTATGTGGAAATAAACATGTTTAGAATGCGTGCATCATCCAAGTAAACCTTAAGAACTACATGGCTATCAATATAAGGCTCAACAGCATAACAAAGAAAGAGTTCCACTATCCTACAACTAGGGATGACAACTGGAAAAACTCGAAACAGGAAGAACAAGCATGGAAAACATCTAGAGTACATTAAAAACTACCATAATCATAGGTAAAACATCTACTCTAGAAATCAAGCAAAGCAGTAAATACAACAATGGAAAACAGGAACACGCAATACCACATTCAAGGGTATTGGTGGAATTTGCACAAAAATACTCATCAAATTTCTACAGAAAGTCACAAACCACCTACCTCGATCCTAGGAGATCGATATACTTGAACCATGATGACTGATTCTCCCTAGAACATCATAGATCTGATAAAATGCACAAAACGTTCATCCTTAGATAACTTGAGAAGAAGGAAGAATTGAAAAACAAGGCTCAAGAAGAAGGGAGAACTCACCACTGCGCTTCCAACACAATCCACAGAGCTCAAATCGAAGAATGGACGGAGATGCGGGAGCTCGTCGAAGATTCGTGGATCCTCGGCGCTCTCGGATGAACGAGACCTAGAAGAAGACGCTTCTGTGCGTCAGGCGCGACCCCAGTCCGTTTAATAAAAAAAATAAAAATTCATGGCATGTACTTTTAGAGTACACGACGTGTACTTGGTTATTCCGTAATCCACCAAAATCGGCCTCCACGTCACCCCTACACCCTGTGTGTGTGGCCCGGACACGGCCACCACACGGCTTCGAGCCATAGAATATTACATGGCGTGTACTCAGAAAGTACACGACGTGAACTTCAAAATATTCCAGAAACTCCATTTTTCTTAAAAAACCTAAAAAAATGAAAGGCGTACCTGAAATGAAGATCCTTGTTCTTACAAACTTCCCTCTTTAAAGAAATTCATCCCTGAATTTCCCTAGCGAGGCGTAGAAGAAGAAACCCTGAACAGCTCCGGCCACTACGATCGTACATCAGCCTCCCTCTCCCAGGTCTCATCCTATACTTTCCCATGCTGTCATAGAACCCGTACTAGAGGGACAGACCGCCCACGGAGAACCTTCGTACTGCGATCGACAATCTGGATAGGATTCTCCTCAAATGATGCATCCTCTTCGAGCTCAACTTCCTCAGGATAAAAGACACGAGACAGGTCTAAAAAGTAACGTTGGAGATGAGAGACATGGAAGACATCGTGCATGGACCGATACCTTTGGGGTAGCTACAACCGATAAGCAACTGGGACAACTCTCTCCAAAACCTCAAATGGCCCGATGTACCACAGTGAAAGCTTGCCTTGTCTCTAAATCCTCTTGTGTCCCAAACTCGGTGCGACACACAGGAAAACCTGATCCCCAAACTCGAACTCCAAGGGTCGTATCCACTAGTCAGCATACGACTTCTACCAGGAAAATGTTGTAGCCATCCTCTTCCGAATCAGCTCTATCTGCTCTAAAGTCTCCTGAACAAAATGAGGTCCAAGAAAAGCTGCCTCTCCTGCCTCCAGCCAGCGTAAGGGTGATCAGCATGGACTACCGTACAAAGCCTCGTAAGGTGCCATCTGAATGGTCTCTTGAAAACTATTGTTGTAGGCGAACTCCAACAGAGTGCAATCTCTGAGCATAGCCTCTAGCACCTGGATTGTACGTTTGGACTGGCCATCAGTCTGGGGATGGTATGCTATACTCAAAAGTACCTGTGTACCCAAGGCCTTCTGAAGTCCCTACCAGAACTGAGAGGTAAAGCACACATCTTTGTCTAAAACAATGGAGTGTAGAACTCCATGCAGACACACAATCTCTCGGATGTAAAGTCGTCCCAGATCATCAACACTGAAGGTCTCCTTGATCAGAAATAAGTGATAAACCTTTGTAAGTCTGTCGACGACAACCCAAACAACATCGTTCCCCTGAGCCGACCTCGGAAACCCGATCATGAAGCCCATCACAACATCATTCCACTTCCACTCCGGAATGGGTAACTGCTGTAAAAGTCATTCTTGTCGCCGATGCTCTGCCTTCACATGCTGACAAGTAGAGCATCTCATGACAAAACCAGCAACATCCCTCTTCATACTGGCCACCAGTTCTGGCGATGAAGATCCTGATACATCTTGGTGACGCCAGGATGAACTGCCCAAACTGAGGAATGAAAATTCCGCATCAGCTCTTCGCATATGTCTTCCGACACCCATACGCGTCCCTAGAAACACAAGATCTCATCCTTCCCCACTATCCATATAGGAAGAGGGTCCTCTCCTGACACACTCTCCTGTAGGACTAAGACTTCTGAGTCTGATAGCTGCCTCATCCGTACCTGATCAAGTAGTGTAGAGGTAACAGCTACAGAAGATAGGAATGTCTATCCCTGTCTGTCGTGCACCTCCAGATGCATCTTAGAGAATAGATCCATAAGCTTCCACTCACTACTCACCTCCTAAACTGCCTGAATATGAGTTCTTCTGCTCAACACATCTGCCACTGCATTTCCCTTTCCTGGCGTATAAGCAAGATCAAAATCAAAAGACTGATGATACTCAACCCACCTGTGTTGCCTCAGATTCAGATCCCACTGAGTGAAGATATACCTGAGAATCTTGTGGTCAGTCAAGACCACAAAGTTCTCTCCCAGAAGATAATGTCTCCAATAGCGTAAGACATGAACAACAACTGCCCACTCCAGATCATGCGTAGGTTAGTTCTTCTCATGTGGCCTCAACTGCTGAGACCCGTACGCAACGACTCCATCTCCCTACATAAGCAAAACTCCTAGCCCGATACCTGAAGCATCACAATAGACTGTATAGAGCTTGCCTAGCTCTGGAAATACTATTATCAGTGCTAACGTCAACTTTCCCTTCATTTCCTGAAAGGCTGACTCACAAGAATCTGACCATAAGAACTTCGCCCCCTTCTTGGTCAGACCTGTAAAAGGTTCTTCTAGGTGTGAGAAGTCCTGAATGAAGTGTTTGTAGTATCCGTCTAGACCTAGAAAACTCCGCACCTCAAAAACGTTCTTCGGATGCTCCCAGGAGACTACAACTCTCACTTTCTCTAGGTCCAAAGATACTCCTGCCTCTGAGATGATGTGACCTAAGAAATGAATCTGATCCATCCAAAAGTGGAACTTTGAGAGTTTATCATAAAGCCGATGCTCTCTCAGTGTACTCAAAACGATCTCAAGATGGGTATCATGGTCGTGTTGAGTGTGAGAGTACACCAAGATATCATCCACGAAGACCACAACGAAGGAATCCAAGTAAGGATGGAACACTCGGTTCATCAGTGCCATGAAAACTGCAGGCGCGTTCGTTAGACCGAACGTCATGACTGTATACTCATATAGACCATACCTGCTCCTGAAGGCTGTTAGAGGTATATCTGATCGTATAACACGCAACTGATGATAACCAGACATCAAGTCGATCTTCGAGAACAGCCGAGCTCCTTGAAGTTGATCAAAGTGATCATTGGTCCTCGGTAAGGGATATCAGTTCTTGACTGTCAACTGGTTCAACTTCCGATAATCCACACAAAGACGAAGGGTACCGTATTCCTTCTTCACAAACAGGATAGGCGAACCCCAAGGCGAATACATCCCTGAAACAATCCACCACTGGAGGAAATTCCAACTACGGAGTCCCATAATCATCCAAATAAAGACTAGAAATCTGGGCCATTACCCTTCCTAGACCATGATGCTCGAGTCCTGTTCGACTCTCCTGAACATCCCATTCACCTCTATGAAGAAAAGATTCACCCTCTGGTGAAATGAAACTCACTCTGCGGCGATAACAGTCGACGACTGCCTGGAAGGGAACCAACCAGTCCATCCAGAGAATGACATCATATCATGTCATCTCTAGGACATAGAGATACCATAAGAAATGAAACACTGCAACCTCAAGAGTTCACTCTCTACACTGGCGCACACTAGATGTCCTTGTCCCCAAAGGTGTGTCTAGTGTCCACGAGTCAGCAGAAGAAAAGATGCAGATCCCAAGGCTCTCCAAGAAAGAAATAGAGATAAAGCTATGCGTAGCACCAGTATCAAAATGGGAAGAAGATAAAACTGAGGGCACTAAAATTGTACCTCGAACTGTAGAAGGGCCAGGATCCTGTTCTTTATAGGTCTGCTCCATGGAAAAAGACTGGCCTGCACCGTAGCCCTGCACCCCTGGATGGCCACTCTGAGTTGATCCACCTTACTAGTACTGAGGGATAGGTGACTGAATTCCACGACCTCTACCTCTACCTCGGCCCAAACAGCTAGAAGAACTCTAGTTCCCCAACTGGTGAGAAACTAGTGGTGATGCTCTGAAACGAGGAGTCATAGAAGAACCTCGGTCACCCGCTAATAGTGAGAAAACATGGTAGAAACGCTGAAGGTGACCCATCTTGCCGCAAGATCGACACTCCATGGGGTCCCTCTGGCACTGCGGCCTTGTGTTCCATGACCGGCCACACTGGTAGCATATCACCTGGCTGCCTGACTATGCATCTTGCTTCCTCGGATCACCGTGCGTAGACTCTCTAAAGCACTTCATGCTGTCATCTGAAGAAAAACTAGCTCTGGAAGCAGAATTTCCCTAACTCGCAGCTCCGGAGTCTCTCAAATTGAGCTCCATAATCAGTGCCTGGTTGATGATGGAAGTTATGGAAGTCAATTGGAAGATGTTCACCTGTGAGCGGATCTCCCGCCTGAGACCATCCTCGAACTTCCTTGCTAAGAACACCCCACTACCATCCCAGAAATGTGTGAAACCCTGCAGATCGGTGAAATGAGAGGAATACTCCATGACAGAAAGAGTACCCTGCTCTAATCTCATGAACTCCCAGGCTCGATTGGCCCTCAGGGTCTCCGGGTAGAAGTAGTCATAAAAGACGCTCTAAAACTCCTCCAAAGCCTTAACCTGCTGATGAACCGCCTGTGAGATCACGTCCCACCACCTCTTTGCAGAGTCTTGGAGCATGTAGGTAGTGAGCTTAACTCGCCTCTCTGGAGGTGTCTCCAGATGCTCAAAGATATTCCGCATGGCTTCCATCCGTGACTCTACAGCCTGAGGTCCTCCTTCCCCCGAGAAAGTAGGAGGATGCTGCTTCTGGAAAACCCGCGTCAAGTCTAACATAGTCGTGGATGGAGGCAGTGCTCCCTAAAAGTTTTAAATCATCCTCATAAAACCTTCCCTGAACTGTGAATCAGCGCTTGCAACTGGTATGACAGCTGGTGCCAAGGCTGGCCCAACTGGAGGATCGTTAGGAAGTCCCTGATCAGCCATATCTGGTGTCCTATCACTGACTGACGACAGACGTACAACTGGAGGACATCTCGAAGGCATAGCTACGAAAGATCAAAATAACACCTTAGATTAGAAAAAAAGGACAGGAAACACAAGAGTAAAAAACTGGAATAGGGGAAGAAAAACACACAAGTTTACAAAACATGACTACGCGGCGTGTATAAAAACTACATGATGTGTCTTCTTTGGCCACTAACATGGGCATGTAACCCTACCCTATAGGTCGTGTAACCCCTCAAACTACATAGTGTGATGACCCAGCACACGACGTGTACTTGAAAACTATTCCCCTGCCCGAGTCTCCTTACATGGCTTGCCCACACGGTCCAACTTAACTCGAGACTACACGGCATGTTCGGAACACACACGGCGTGTACTAGACAAGGCTTTGGCGGCCCGTGTTGTTAAACACATAGGATTCCACATGGATGAACCTTACACGGCGTGTTCCGAACAAACACGTCGTGTATAGGTGAAGGTGACATCGTCCTGTGTTGTTCGTGACATGGTCGGGTACCTGAACAAGACTACACGACGTGTTCTGAAGACAACACGACATGTCGAAGAGAAGGTAACGTCGACCCGTGTTGTTTGTGACACAGCCGGGTACCTAGACAAGACTACATGGCATGTTCATTTATAACACATCATGTTCTACTCGAGCTTCCCCGACCCATGTTGTTAGTGACACGGACGGGTACACGGCTCCAAGCTACACGGTGTGTGCCAACCGTACACGGCGTGTTCCTGAAGTTACTTCCACAACAGCGTGTCCCTGCTCACACGGTCTGTGACACGGCCTAAAAAATACACGGTGTGTATCCAAAATGTACACACCGTGTATTTTAGGTTTTCCTAGGCAATAGCTCAGAAATTGCACAGAAGCCCAGAAACACTGAAAACAAGGTAAAGAGGTGCCAAATTCCGATCTGTGAGGGCCCATACTCCCCGCAAATCATAGATTGGAATCTCCTATAGTCATAGATGAGAGAAAACAGGATCATGATCCACCAAATAACGATTTGAGAGGGCCCATAACACCTCAAGAATCAAAATTTGGCATTCATTTAAGCAAATTAGGAAGAAAAAAAAATACTTTAACAAGGCATCCGAGATTCTATCAAACATCTATCACAATAGCATGCATAATCTACATGAAGTCTATAAAAACAAAATTAAATTTCTAATGCACCCTAGATGGCATGGAAAGAATGCATGGCATGTGATTTATACAAGTGCCAATGTGATGCATGAGATGACATACCCTCATCTCATCGGGTTGCGACAGAAATAGAACTACAATCGTCAAGAAAATAACAACACAAAGCATGTGAATCACTCTAGGTGAAATCATATCAACCGTAAAATCTCAAAACCAGTACACTGAAATTAACGAGGTAGTATGGCTTTTCTCTGTACACGGGTTAGCTACTCCCGAGCACAGCTTAATAACAAGTACCGAATCTGTCCTATCATTGGCTAAAGTCTCCAAACAGTAAAGGAAAAAAACATGCCTCTGAAACCACTTTGTAATGACCCGAATCTAGAGCCCCTCCACTGGTGCCCTGTACTCGGTTCAAACATGACCTCAAGAGCATTTCCCCAAATGCCAGAGGCTACCGAATAGTATTGAGGGATTTGGTAAGTTATTAGGGAAACTATTCCCTCATTCGGTAAGGTATTCATGGTAAGGAAAACATCAATAAATAGTGGAAGTAGTAAGAAATACGCAACAACTGAAACCCAACAGTAGAAGCAAAGAATATATATATATATATATATATAAATAATGATCATGATGCATCAAGTACAAGTATCTAAGGAAAGAAGAAAACAAAAAAACGTGCTGAAATACAACTGAACACAAGTACTAAAGCAACAAAAAAATAAAAATAGGAGAGAAACTACTCAGCATCACAAGCCTTGGCTCGGTGCCATGCTCTCCAGCTCCAGTGCAATCAAGAACCTGATGTAGAAGGGCGCTTTCCCTTATCTATACCTACAACAACATAGTCTGCTTGGGCCCAAAATCATGACCCAAATAGGGTGTGAGACAAAGTCCCAGTAGGCAACCACCCAATGATCTATGCCTAACAGTCAATGAATACATGGAAAGTAAAAGTACAAGTTAAAGTAAACAGGAAATACACAACATCTACAATTCAAAGTTCTAACTTATAAATTACACTAGAAAGCAACGAACAAAAATTAAAAAATAGGTAACCCTCTGGGTACCTCTCACAGCCTAACCCCTATGGTATGACCTACAAGTACTAGCAACCCTCTAGGAGGCACACACAGTCTCACCCCTCTGGTTCAGATAAGAGTAGACTCTCTGAGGAACCACTCACCGTCAATTCCCCCTATAGTCTCATATCGTGATAAAGGCACTCTGGGAAAGCATTCAACGTCTCATTCCCCCTGTGTCCCACGTCAAGGAACTATAGACTCTATGATGGAGAACACATCATCAATTCCCCCTGTGGCCTCACATCATATTAATAGACACTCTGGAGAAGCCCTTACGTCCATTTTCCCTATGGTCTACTACACTATGTTCTAACAGTCATGTGTGGAAAAACAATCCTCAGCGTGCGTGTATCATCCAAGTAAACCTCAAGAACTACTTGGATATCAATCTAAGGCTCAACAACATAACAAAGAAATAGTTCCACTATCCTACAACTAGGCATGGCAACGAGAAAAATTCCAAACAGGCAGAACAAGAATAGAAAACATCCAGAGTACAGTAAAAACTACCATAATCACAGGCAAAACATCTACTCTAGAAATAAAGAAAAGCAGGAAATACAAAAGGACAAATAGGAACACACAATACCCCTTTCAAGGGTATTGGTGTAATTTGCACAAAAATAATCATCGACTTTCTATAGAAAGGCACAAACCACCTACCTCGATCCTAGGAGATCGATATACTTGAACCACGACAACTGATTCTCCCTAGAACACCGTCAATATGAGAAAATGAATAAAAAAATTCAACCTTATATAACTTAAGAAGAAGGAAGAATTGAAAAACAAGGCTCAAGAACCAGGGAGAACTTACCGCTGCGCTTCCAATGCAATCGATAGAGCTCGAATCGAAGAACGGATGGAGAGGCGGGATCTCGTTAAAGATTCGCGGATCCTCCGTGCTCTCAGAAGAACATGACATAGAAGAAGATGCTTCTGTGCATCAGTCATGACCCCAATCCGTTTAATGAAAAAAAATACACGGTGTGTACATTTAGAGTACATGGCATGTACTAGGTTGTTCCATAATCTACCAAAATCGGCCTCCACGTCACCCCTACACACCGTGTGTGTGGCCTGGACACGGCCAGTACACGGCTTCGAGCTGTAGAAGAGTACACTGAGTGTACTTCGAAAGTACAATGCGTGTACTTAAAAATTTTCTAGAAAACTCCATTTTTCTTAAATACTCCAGAAAAAGGAAAGGCGTACCTGAAACGAAATCCGGGTTCTTACAAACTTGATCCATGAGAGTATAAAATTGAAATAAGACATAGAATTGTGGCATGCACATAATCATATAAAACCATACATCAAAACTACACTCCAAGACATTAATAACATGTTATGATTGGGATAAACACTTCTGTACTTACTTTGAGCTTGAGATAACCTCCCGTGTACCCACTTTTGGACTTGGGATAACCTTTTGAATACCATTTGTGCTAATAGAACATTAATCATTCCGCGATGCATTGGAGGGAGATATAGGTCTCTCTTATCACATAACTAAAATCATACATATATGTTTAAAATGATCATAAAATATTCATCATATTAGAAAACCAAGAAAAGAAATGGGTTTCATAAACATTTTATTATAACATAATCCATATAAAATGAAAGTGTTTAAAAAAAATATTATCATTATAAACATAAACCATCTGGATAAATAATAAATATGATATCATTGGATCATAACCCCATTACGGTTTAAGTAACATAAAATGATGTCATATTAGATTAAATTTTATTTTTTATTATCACTTGGATCATTTTTTTGAGGAAAAATATCTTTCCATTATGAAATCCCTTCTTTAAAATATAAAAATTTAGGAAATATTATAGAAAAAAATTTCATTAAAAATAACCATGGAAAAATTTAATGTTTGATTCAAATAACTAATTAGTCATGTTGGTGTCAAATTCACTTCATTTAATGTAATTTAAAATAAAAGATTCCTTTACACTTTTGTAAAAAAAATCATAAGGTATCTCATTTAGAAAATGATAAGAAGTTTTTTTTGAAAGATTTTGTAAATGGTCAATAAAATGTTACAATTACTTTCAAAAATCACAGGATACATTTAAAAAGCTTCTTTAATTTTTTTAGAAAACAAGGATATGGGAGAAAAAAATTCTATTGATGAAAGAAATAAAGTCGATTTCCCTTACAAACATATTTTCATACTCTTAAGCACATGAGGTGAGGAAATTAAAATGAAACATTTATTTTTAAGAAATTACCATTATAGAAGAAAATTAATGATTTTATTGAGATGTAAATTATTATATTTTATCATCATAAACATAATCATAGATAATCCCAATAAACAATGATATTCCAAAAAATACACCCTTACAACTATCAAAGCTTGTGTCTCTTAAGCCAATTAAAAGAAATAACATTATATAGATGTTTATATCCCATCATTTTTAAGGGAATAATTGTAAAATAAATTACTGGATTCTATATACACCCTAAAATATACAAAATTGGTGAATATTCCATGTGTCCCACTAATGTAAAAGTGAGATGAAAATCCATTACGTTGAGTTCCACTTACTTCGAAAGCATTTTAAAATACTATTTAATAAATTTGGATTTATTATAATTTTATAAAATAATAACATAATTATTATTATGTCATTTTTATTCATTATATACATATATTTAGATTCATCCATAATGGTATAGATAGAAAATAAACTACATGGTTCATGGAGACAGTAGAATGTTTGTACAAATGAAAAATGTTTTCATTTTTCAATGGATGGAACAAAAGAATGTTAAATTATAATTCAACTTTAAATATTAATTATTATATCATGTAAATCATATATATTCATCACATAAATCTTTCTTTCCATCCAATTAAAATAAAAATGAACAACAAATAACATGTCTTTTTTGATGTTGAAGTGCACACATTCGCCCAAGGGATGTTATCATTTTCCAGGGGTTTGAAATATTACATGGCAGATATTATTTAATCCTTATATAATAATAATTATTATAAAATATAATATATAAAATTTAAACCAATCATAATAACCATCCATGAGATATGGTGATATAAAACAAATTTTATCATTTTGTGGAGACTATAATTCATACGTACTCACGAGCAATACTTTCACATTCCATTTTGAAGAAAAAAGGGTGGATAATGGTAGTTAAAAAATCATAATAATAATTAATAATATTTATTATACTAAATATATTATTTTATGATAAATAAAAATTATTTATATGAATTAGAATAAGAAATATATTTAAAGAGTCCAGGGAAGACAACTACCTCTCTTTTGGGAGACCTCCATTAGATCCTTTGTTAAGGAATATAGAACAGGTCTTCTAAGAAGACTAGAACCCCCAATTTTTTTAAAGATGTTTATAAAGAAATTTTGTAGGTTATGATCAAGATATATAGCTCAATGTTGTGTGAAGAATAAAAATAAGCCGTGTCCCTTTATAATTAAAGGAGTGGAAACAGTTGGAATTTCATAAAAGATTAAATTATAATAAATTAATTCAAAATCCAAGTGGTTCTAAATGGCTTATAAATGGAATGTATTTGCATTTTTTAACATATTTTATCATGTTTTTTCTACTTTAATATTTTTAATATTTTAGGTAATTTAATGAAATTTTATTTTGATAAATTATCATTAATATCAATTTGTCACTATTAATATAATTTGAATTAAAATACATAAACAAAAAGTTCGAATTATAATATACTTATTTAAGAAAACACTAATATGTAATATACATAAAAAATAATGGAAAATTTCAAATCACTCAAATTATAATACTTTTAATATATTAAAAATCATATATTATATTTTATTATTAATTTAAGAAATATTACATCACTGTTTCTTGACCATTTAGGGTCATTATACAATTAATAAAAAACTGAAATAAAATTTTATCATGGAAATTATTTAATTAATATTGAAATTAATATCAATATTCATTTATAACCGGTTTTTTTCTATATGTTAATATATAAAATATATTTAAAACTAAAAAAGTGACACTTTATATATTTCAATGTTTGAAATATTTTAAATTTCATTTTCATGGAAAAGAGTCTAGTATAAAATCTATTTAGAGCTTAAGGTGATAATATTTGTATTAAAACAATACAATAATAAATAATATGAAAAATTATGGCCTTATGAATTAGTTTTTACATATATTATCTCGATTTAACCTTTAGCGAGGTAATAAATTTTTTTACATTTACTATTCATATTGACCAAATATAGAAGCGACGTATTTACAAAATTCAAAAATCATAATTCTAAGGATATAATTAATTTTATTAAATTGAATTTTTATAAGTGGACAAAATTAATTTTTTTGTAAGTGCCCAATACATGACAAAAGGATATTTTTTGAAAAATAATGTTTTAAGCATAAAACCATATTTATTTTTATCAAATGCCTATAAGATGAATGTTAAATTTTTTTATTGAATACATTATATACATATTCATTAAAATCATACAACAATAATGATAAATTTAATTTATTTGGATTAAAATACATTATGCCTATAAAATAAATTTAGGAATATTTTTCTTTATTTTTAAATGTTTTTTAATTTCATTTCCTATTAAATCAAAATTATTGATATATTTTTTGAAATATGTAAGCTATTATTTTTTAAAATTTAAATTTTCCAATTCATAATCACTAAACCAACTGCTAGGTGATAACTTATAACAATAATGTTTTAGTAGTATATTAAAATTTTTTAGGCTTGTTATTGCGTATAACACAGTCTATTGAAGAAATAAATTAATTAAAAAAAGATACTTCATAAAATCTCAAGGTGTCATATTCTACCCCACATAAAATTAAGATCTACCTTTAACTTTATCAATTTAATAAAAAAATTTAGGAAATATCTAATTCATTATATCCTCATGTTCTTACATATCTCCCTCAAATTTTTGCTTTCACCACAAAACTTTGACCTGATGAGTGGTCTTGTTTTATAGAACTCTTTCTATATGATCTAGAATTTCCACCGACAATTTCTTACTATAGAGATATTTCCCTAATAATATTCACTCTATTGATAATATATATGAAGGATCGAGTATGTAATTACTCAGGAATGATACATGGAACACATCATGAATTTGAGAGAGATTTGGTGGTAGATAAAAAAATAAGCTAATATCCCATCACGATCAAGAATTTAGAAGAGAAAAATATACCTAGGGATAAATTTTCCCTTTTCCCCAAATATCATAAACCTCTTCCAAGCATATATTCATATGAAAACCTTTCCATTAAATTCAAACTCCAAATCTTTCCTATATTGGGAGTATAAATCTATTGATGAATCTTAGTTTCCCTTATATGCTGCTGAATGGATTTAACCATCTCTACCATTTCGTTTTCTTGATATAGCCCCAATAGATTTATTTCTCCAAATAATTTCAAGAACATTAGATATTTGAAATTTCTACCACAATGGTATTAATAAGGATCCATCTAAATGATAGAGTGAAAACTATTATTGTACAAGAATTCTACCAAATGAAGGTGTGAATTCCAACCACCTTTGAATTCCATTGAAAAGTTATCAAAATTTCATAAAATGTTTTAATATTTATACCATACTAACCATATGAATATGGATTATTCACAATACTAAAACTCAGTTATGTGTCTATATCCTACAAACTACATCATTGGAACTTCAAGGAAAATGTCAGACCTAATCAGATACAGTGAAATGTGGTACTCAATGAAACCTTTACACTTCATTAATATGTATCCTAGGAATCTGTTCTAGCATGATATATTCTCTCTTGGTAATTAAGTGTTCTCACTTTTTAATAATATCAATTAAAATAGATATGGCATTGTTCCCTTTAATGATTTTGTGGATTCCAATTAAAAAATACGTGGTGATGTTTTAACATTTCTACTATGGTAAAGATAATGGTTCTAACATCCTCTTATAGTATTATTCTCCCAACCATAACATGATAACATACCAAGAACTAAGATATAGACTTTTCAATATCTCTCATCATAACTTCAGACTAGAAATACTCTATCAAATATAAATAAAACTTTTTTACTTTGAATATGAATAGTGAATGAATAACTGTGAGCTACATCCAACCTCTCCTTCTTCAGTACAAGAATTGAGGGTAAAAACACAGTTCGATAACCTTGTTACTATTCCAAAATGAAGTATTAACTTCATAAAATTTCTCAAATTATTCTACATCTATAATTATTCCTTCTACACCTATTTAATCCTTACTTGGATATATTTTTGAGAACTCTTTTGATATAGATAAGATTTTTTTCTTATTTTAAAATTTCTAGATCAATACATTGAAAATATATGAATATTGTATATTTGTATCCTCATTGTAGATAATATAGCTTGTATATTTAAACTCAATGAATGATCTAACTTGTTTTATTTCCAAGGATGGTAATGTATTAAGCAGTCATAATCATTATTATGCTCAAATCATCTTCTCTGGTGCGTATTCAGCTATTTTTGAGTGAATATATACTTTAATTTTTTTTATCAGAATATAAATCAAACCTTTCTCTACAAAGATAATTCCTTTATATCCTTAATGTAAAAATTAACATAGATAACAACAAATCACGATCCAAGTAATTTTTTATGAACCATCAATTATCGGGATTCATAAGCTATAACCACATTTTTTTAGCATGAGGAAAAATATGAATCCCTTTTTCAATGAATTTATATAAAATAAAAATTATTCTCCACTATAGGATTATTTAATAATAGGATAACTGAATATCTTCTATTCAATTTTAGGGAACATTCCTCACATTCATCTATCCAAATAACTTGGATCTCTTGTGATTTAACTTAATTAGTGGATTGTACATCAATAAAAAATGCTCCACAAACCATTGAAAAGATCCATCCAAACTAAGGAAAATATAAATCTAATTAATCATAGTTTTTTGGTCCAATTTTTAATATCTTACTTCTTTAATAGATCCACATATATACAGTCACATTAGATTATATGACCAAGAAATGAAACTTTATATATCCAAAATTCACTCTTTATAAATTTTTCATACAACTTCTAATTTCTTTAGGTCTTTAGTACAATACTAAAGTGAAATTCATTTTCTTAATTTATATTGGAATATATAACAATATCATTTATAAATACTTCCAAAAATTGATCACGGTAATCTGAAAAGACGATATTCATTAAATCCCTAAAGATAATGGGGGAATTAGATAGGTAAAAAAGAATCAATATATATTCATAGAGTATATAACTTGTATGGAATAATATCTTGTGTATATCCTCTTATTGACCCTTAATTATTTTTATCCATAATACATGTAAATATTGGAAAAATACTGAGCTCTTTGGAGTTGATCAAACAAGTCATCAATATATGGTGTGTGATACTTGTTTTTGATAGTGATCTTGTTAAGCTCCTAATAATCAATGAAAAGTCACACTAATCCATTTTTTTATTAACAAAAGAATAAGTGATCCCCATGGTGTCATACTAAGTTCAATGAATCCATTATCATGAATATCTTAGATATTCGTTTTATATTTCTATAACCTAATTGAGGTTATTCTATATGAAATCTTTGAAATCAATGTAAAACCAAGTATAAGTTATATTGAAAAATCAACTTGAATATTTAGTGTAAGATTGGAAAACTCTTATAGAATTACATTTCAAAAATCTTAAATGATATGAAAATATTCAATTTTGAGTTTCTACCCAACCATCTCAAATAAACACACCCTTTGAATAGGAAGAAAGACCTATAAAATTGATGTGATTTCTATTAGAAGATCATATTTTTCATCAAACTGATAGATGATCATAAGTTAGTTTGGAATATCAAAAGTTATATCCATTACTTGGTGATTTATGTGGGTTTTATGTAATGAAATAAAATTTATAAAAAATAACATCAAACTCTACCAGATGGAGAATAATAAGATTTTTGGGAAGCACATTCCAAAAAAGATCAACCAAACAAGAATCATATACTTGAGATGAAGTCATAATAAAATTTGGGGTTGTCACTTCTCATTCAGTATATATTCATTGAGGTGGTACGATAATAACCTTAGATAATTACTCTAAAATATAAGAGTGTCTAGATCCATAATCAAATAATACATTAACAGTTCTTGAGTGGATGATAAGTACACCTTTAAACACATCTTCATAATACTCTTCATTAGAAATAGTTACCATATGAGATTTCATATTGTCTCTATTCATAAAAGGTAGTTTATGATGATCATCATCATTAACCATCATATTTTAGAACCAGTAAGAAAAATATCCATACTCAATGAATTTTATGCACTAGATTATGGGTGGTTCATTGTGTGGATATTTCTCTTAATCAGACTGTTAGATAACATTTTCCCATCATTTTGTATCTATGTAACTCTATGGACATCCTTTACACACTTAAAACATTTATTAGTCCCCTTAAGACAAATTCATCAATTCTTCCTTCCACACTTTGATTATAAAGGATGTTTCATTTTTTTCTCTCTATTGTTTTTATAATTTACATTAAATTAAATAATTTTTTTCCTTATCAAAACCATGGGATTGATGGGTAACTCCAATATCCATTTACAACTTAATAACATATAATAAATTTCATTATATCCACTATAGTACCTTATGTATAACTTCCTTTAAAGACTTTGATTTATCCCATTAATGAATTGATCAACTTTTCTTTCATCTTAGATCATAATTTCAAATTCATACCAATAATGTATTGTAAAATTTTCTACATTAGTACCAATAGATTCAACATCCTTATTCTTTGAAATAAGGAATTCATTCTCCTTTTTTGTTTGAAAAATATGAGCAGGGTAATTGTTGACAAATAAGATCTAAAATTCATCCCACTCCATAGAGTCAATCACATATTTTTCCCTTATATTCTTGATAATATTACACCATTACTCTTATTTCATTCCAAATAATAAAATCAAAAATAACTTTTTAATGATCTAAATAATGGATAATAGAAAATATATTTTTATGGTGTTGATCCATTTCTTAGAAATTAGTGGACTAGCAGACCTACTAAAATAATATGGATTTTTCCTCGTGAAGGATTCAATATATCATTATTCCCACCTTTTATCACTTGAAATCTTAGTTTGATTCATAGCTTAAGAAAGTTATGTGATAATAACAATGTGATTTTTCATTATAAATCCCAAAAAACATTGTTTCTTAGGGAGGAAAAATATTGCATTTATAATCAATAAGATTCTTTTGAGTTCCAACCATTGATAAAAACTAAAAAAAATAGTTTGTTAAACATTAATGATAGATGAAAACCACATATTATTGAAAAATCATTTACATGATGTATAAATCATGACACAATCTTTTCGATCTATGAAATATTAGGTTAATAAAAGTTCATTTATTATCATTTAAATATCGTTTATATTTTACCCCATAATTATACTTATCCATAAGGTTATCACTGTCATTTTCTCATTCTAGTATCCAAAGGTAAACTAAACCTTTCTATCATACCAAAAATAGAGACCCATATTTTTCTTGAAAAAATATCACATCTTATTTAATGAATATTCTTTACATAGAATTATTATCCATGATAGAATAATATAGGTCTAGTGCCTTTAAAAAATGGATACATAAATAACTAGTTCATAAATAATCTACATCATCTCCAACTTAGTTAATCATAACTAGAACCCTTATTAGACATATCTTACATAATACCTTTCTTCATAGCATAGGAAAAGGAAACATAAGAAATGGTGAGTTCTAATACTCTATAAGGGAAAAAAAGTTAGATATATATGATCACATAATAATATCATGATCATAATGGTATGAGAACATGAGTTTAATGTTTAAAATCCATTCCATGAATATCAATGATTATAATCTTGAGTCATGTAATAAAGTTTTACAGTTTATAAGACATGAATCATAAAAAAATGAAAGAACATGTTCCACAAAAGAATAAATTTATCATAAGACTTATAATTGAGGAATATACAAAATCATAGTAAAAATCATTTCAATCCTACCCACCAAGAAAAGAATAACATGTTTGTATTGGGATAACCACTCTTGTACCTGTTTCAGGATTGATAAACATTCGAGTAACCTCTTTTGGGTTCCGTAAATATTACATGATAATATAACCCATAGAAAAGGAATCGGTTTCATAAAAATATTATCATCATAAAAATAAACAATCCAAACAAAGAATATGGGTGAAATAATTGGATAAAAAAATCATTAATAATCAAGTAACATAAAAGGATTTCATATTAGGTGGAAAATGATTTGGAAAGTCCACTTAGAAAATTTACTGAGGAAAAAAACATTTCCATTTTGAAATAACTTATTTAAAATCTAAAAATCTCTAAAACATTATGGGAAAATGTTATTTTAAAATAACCATTGAAAATTTTAAAGTAATCTATAAATAATTGAGTGTTCACAATTGTTGAAAATTCATGTCATTCTATATAAGTTAAAATAAAACATTTTTATACACTTTTATAAAAAAACTAATAATACGCCTCATTTAGAAAAGGAAAGGAATATTACATTAGAACCATTTTCAAAAAGGTTAATCATGTTTAAAAATGACTATATAAAATCATAGGAGAATAGATAAAACCTTATTTTAAACATTTTTCAAAAACACAAATATGGACGATAAAGGTTTTTTGACAAAAGTGGGAAATAAAGTTGATTTTTCCCAAAAAAAATTCCCCCGATAACTTAATGCGAGGAAAATGAAAGGAAAACATGTATTTTCAATAAATAACCAATTTAAAAGGATATTAATGGGATTATTTAGATTGAAATCATAATATTTCATCATCAGAGTCATAATCATAAATAATCACAGAAAATAATGAAATCCAAACAATAAACCCTTACCACTTTTGTAACTTTTGAGTCATGTGAACCATAAAATAAATTAAAATTTATAGATCTATATAGCTCATTATTTTCATGATAATAACAATAAAATAAATTAATTTGTAGTATATATACCATAAAAAGAGAAACAAGAAATAAATATGGCATGTGTTCCACTAAAATAAAAGATTGATGAAAATCCATTAACTTGAGTTACACTTGTATCAAAAGTGTTCTGAACTCATGTATAATAAATTTAAATTTATTATAATTCTATGAAATAGTCATATAAATTATTATTATATCATGTATATTGATAAAAAAAATAAATTCATTTTTAATGATTGATATAGAAAATGAATTAAACCATTCATGAATACTATAGAAAGTACATTTGTATGAACACTATTTTCATTATTCAATATATGGGATGAAAGAAAGGTAAATAAAAATTCAACTTTAAATATTATTATTATATCATATATATCATATATATTAATCAGGTCTATCCTCGTTACCATAAAAATAATATATAACTGAAAATTGACTCACATCGAATCACGAAGGTGGTATTCCATGCGTACGCACGAGCGATTTTATCATTTTCTATCAGTTTGGAAGGTAAGAAGTTGTATATGATTTTATAATGAAAAAAGAATAAATATTTCATATATATCATATGTAATCTTTAAATGCATCATAATTACCATCCATGAAAGATGGCGATGGAAAATGAATTTTGCTGGTATATAGAGGTGGTAAATCATATGTACGCATGAGATATACTTTCACTTACCATTTGATGTAAAGAGGGTGGATAATGGTGTTTTTATAATAATAATAACATTTTGGAATGTTTATTATTTTTAATTTATTAATTTATTATAATTTCCATATATTTATTGGAATTATAAGAATAAATAAATTTAAAGAGGTCGGGTAAGGCAACCAACACTCTTTTGGGAGACATCCATTAGATTCTTTCTTATAGAACATATGGATTTTCTTTTGGAAAGATTAGTGCCTCAAAAACCTAGATAAGGATGTATATTAGACAATTTTTAAGGTTTGGTTGTGCTAGATATCTCAATGTTTTTTTGAAGAATATAAAGAATGGGTGTCCTTTTATAAGTGTGGGAGAGGGAACACATGAGATTTCATAAAAAATTAAACTATAATAAAGTCATTCTGAATCCAAATTGTTATAAATGGATGAGAAATCCACCTGGTACGAAATTTTTGACCATATTTAATCCCATTTTTTCTATTAAATATTTTCATGATTTTATGTAATTTTTTAAAATATTATTTTAATAAAATATCATTAATGTGAATTTTGAAACAATTTATTTAATTATACTTTAGAAACATAAATAAAAAGTTATGATTCAAATATAATTCTTTTAAATAACACCAATGTTTCATATTCCTAGAAAAACATTCACAGAACACATTAATAGAAAAAAATTATATTAATTTTATTATTTTGAAACAATTTTTTATGTTTTTTTAATTGGAGAAATACTGCATCAGTGTATCAAAAGCAATTAAATTCAATAAATAATTACTAAAAATTATAAATAAACATATATAATTTAAATAAATTTATTAATAGAAAAATTAATGTCAGTATTTGTAAGGACCCGTCCCTAAACATTACTTAATCATGAATTAAGTAAATAATTCACATTGAGAATCTTTTCAGGTTTATAGCTTCAGATATTTAGGTCATAACATATACATAAAAATTTGAATATTACATGTAGACACTTCTACTCAATATCCATTTTTTTCATAAAATCAAAACTCTTAAAAGAAAATAATCCTATTTAGTTCCATGTTTTAATAATCACAACTTTTCCTTGATCCCATCCTTGATCCTATTCCACTTAAATGCCTCTAAAAAACATTTAAAAAACATGGGATGATTATAAAAAGCTCAGTAAGGGATACAAAAATAAAGAAAACAATTAGTTTTTCAAAACAATAAGTAAACCATGAATACATTATCCTAACTAATAATTTCCACCTTTATGTAGTATTAAATACTCTTCACTTAATAATATCTCATTTCTTACCCTTTTGTAACCAAAATATTTCCATAAACCCTATATTAAACACACATAACATATAAAGGTAACTTAATACATAATCATACTTAATGGAATGACCATATGGTTGACTTATACACATATCACTAAATGGAATATCCATACGGCCGACTTACACACCCTATGAATTGGAGGTTATAATGTAACATCCCATCCTTGGTTTATTATAGAACCACCTGTCATTCAGTTTATCATGTAAAAACCCATCAAATGTTTATGTTCCATTACATAATCATAACAAATAAAATATTGCAAATATCAGCATTTCAATAATAACTTTTAATTTGAAATCATAAGATATCATTTGATGATATTGAAACACTAAATCCATTTTAAAATCCATTTTCAATACCAAAACACCCAAAAATAGAATAAGGGGTTTCTTCTTCATTTTAAAAACATTAAGGCTTATAGAGGAAGCCAAATAATGATTACAACGGCAGAGAGGTCATTGTCACCGCATAAGATAAAAAAACATTCCTTTTGACATTTAGTAAAATGATTCATAGAAAATAGATTCCATATTAACGAAAATAAAATTCAAAGGGGTTTATTATACAATGTATAAAATAATGAGTTTTATACTATCAAAACATGCCTCAATGAATGGAGATTAAGACAAACTCCTTTACTCGAGTCTGACTTTTCTTTTATGTTCCTTGTTCTTCCTAAATAATAATCTTAAATTAATTTCTACTTGATTAAGAACCTTTTTAATATTTATTATTCCTTTTAATTCACTTATTAAATTTCTAAATTAATTATTTAATTATTATATTTCATATCAGACATTTTGTGGATGTTTGGAACTTGATTAAAAAATGAACATGTTATAACTACAAATTGTCCATGTGGCCAAAATTACATTATCTAAATAATAATATTCATGATTTATATATCGTATATATCATATATATCTAATATATATGTATTTATAATAGTCCATATCATTTTTATATAAGAAATTAAATGCACCATTCGTAGAGACTGTAATCTGAACGTACGCATGAGCAATACATTCATTTCATTTTATTATTTAAAGAAATGAAAACTTAAAGAAAAAAAGGTATAGTATAATTATAGTATAATATATAGGTTATATAATATAGCTATGTTAATTATTTACATCATTTAAACATTCCATGTGTAGAATTAACGAGTCATGTAACTTTGAGGGGAAGGTAGTCAGGACTTCCTCAAATGAATATATGGTTTATGTACCACATGAAAAAAATAATGGTATGTTATAAAAGACAATTAAATAGGAGTAGATGTATATTGGGAGATTATTTGGGTAGAGGTTGGATAAGCCAGCGGGTCTTGATAGGTGTATGTAAGGGTTAGAGGTGATGGCCATTTATAAGGGGGGGGTTCTTTATGAAAGATTGAAAGTATTATTTTATTATAAAATGATTTTATTTTTCAAAAGGCACATATCTATTTAAATTAGAATATAAGATGACTATTATTCTAAATCCTAAGAACAAAAAGTTTTTAGAATTTTTTTGGTGTCCAATTTAACCTTATCATTTATCTTTAATCCAAAATTGACTAATTTGACCCTTACCATGTCCTCTTGTGTATTAACTCTATGTGGTTAATATAGTTACCATAAAATGAAAATAGATCCAAATGTGGTTCATTAATTAAATTTTCAACCGTATAGATGTAATATGAAAGAATACTATATTTTTAGTATTATTATACCATTTAATAAAATAATATTTGTTTTAAAAACTTTTTATGTTAATTTAAATACTATTCATATCACGACTTTTTAAAAAATTCAAAAAATTTTATTCATTCAATAAAACATCATTAATATAAATATAAAAAGTCATAAGAATCCCTAAAATTAATGGATGGAATACAAAGATTAAAAATGAATTTATTTTAATTTTTATAATCTCATTTATTTAAAACATTCATTAAAAAGGTAAACACAACATCATCATTGTATCAAAAATAAATAAATTTATTTGATGTCTAAAAACTATAAGTAAAATACCATGATTTAAGAAATATTTTTATCTTTATAATTACAATTTATATTAAAAAATATGAATTATAAAACCCCACTTAATTTTTTTTCATAAAAAAATTAATGTTTATGATATTTTTGATTTTTAATTTAAATAAAAAGTAACTAATATCATTATCTTAACCAAGTGGATTTAAAAGGAAAAAATTCAAGATAATAATTTTATTAGTCTACCATGACTCATACAATAAGTTTAGGACAAGTGTTAAGGTAATTTTATTTTATTAGAATATTATTTTTACCTTGAACTACCCTATTTATCTTTAATCACGGTAAATAAAAATCAAAAGGTACTATTCCCCAAAAATTTTATTCATCCTATTGAATCACATTTTACTTACTGATGAAAACCATGTATGTCGTATTTTTGAAATTCAATTCACAGAATAAGTAAACTTTTATTGAAATGAAAACATTGTTTTTATAACTACTATGTAGTGTTTTCACTATTCATAAAAAATTGAATGTTTTCAGAAAAATACCAAAAATTAAACCAAATATATTTTTTATATTTAGAATTAAAAAATGTTGTCTATTTTACCAAATTCAAAACATATAAGTTTCATTAATTAATGTAAAATTAATTTTCATTGTCACATCTTAAAAGCGTGTTATTAAGAAATAAAAACTACCAAAAGATTGACATGTCTTCATGTCCAATTTCGTAGTGAAATTACTCACAATGAACAAAGTGTATTAAGTGGTAAAAATATAATCCTATTACACATTAAAACCATATAAAATGATAATTGAACCATATAAATAAATTAGATGAAAAGACAGGTTTGACTTAAAATGCAATACTTTTCACTATTCATTAAAAAATTAACCTTATCAGAAAAATACCAAAAATTAACCAAAGTAAATTTTGATATCCCGCTTCTAAAAGGATGTTTACTTTGTAAAATTAAACATATAAAAGTAATAAAACTATATTTAATAGGGTTTCACCATTAAAAGGAGGTAAAACATTCTTTTAAATAATATTAGAGTATTTCATGCTTAAAATTGGATTCATTCTCATTTTAAATCAATATTTTTCTTTGGATAAATGTAGAAAAATTTTACAAACATGTGTAATCATAATATAGTTAGTTATATTCATTTCTTCCAATAAAATGTCTAGGCATTAACTACCATTTAAAATAATAATATTATATATTTGTTTTCAGAATGACTCAATATTGTGTGCCACATAAGACTTCAGAGAAACCCAATGTTGCATGTCAGTTATGACATCGAACCCAGCATCCCCTAGAAAGTAAAATTAATATCTAATTCACAAAAATTAAAAAATATTAAAACTTAGTATTCTTGATTTACATTGGGTGTTTCATCCTTCCACCCTTATGGGAATTGCATCCTCATTATTTTAAAATTGGGATAAAAAACTTCATTAGAAGTACCACATTGGAAAAAGAGTCAATAAAACTATCACATTAAAATAAATAAAGATAAGTAAAAGGTCACCCGAGATATGACATACTTGGATTCCATGAGAACATGGATTTGTATGAGAAACTAAGTGTCACGTTCTGATGGAGTTTGATATAAAACAAGATTAATAGAAAGTTAACCACCAAAAAATCAAAAACATGTGATGGGTTAAACAGTATTTGATTCCACAGTAGGAAAAGTAAATAGAAAATATTTTTTTTGGTTTTAAGTTCCCTTTCATAAATTTTGAGAATTAATTTATAATATTGACTACATATATAAGGAAATATAATTACTTTTCAAGTAGATTTTCAACCTTTAATAATTTTCTACCAAAAACTTATATTTTTTTCAAACGATGAGTATTCAAGATGACTTGGTCACACCTAAAGTGCTATAATTAGCTTTTATAGAATCACATAAACAAAAAATATGAAAAATATATTTTCCCTGTCTTTGGACGTAAACCAAAACCAAAAATGTTTGTACAAGATCAAAAAATCCCCAAAGAGGATAATATTTTATAAAAATAAATACTACTCTTAATATCCAAAATTGAACACAAAATACCTAAAGTTCAAAAAAGGACATTCAATAAACAATTATCCTTAAAATACTTCAATATAATTCAAACTAATATTTAAACAAATAATTCATTGGGATTTGATCACATGGTATTCCACAAAAATGTTAACATTTATCTCCCAATAACATCAACTAATCTTAATGTCCCATACTAAAAATTAATTAACCTAATCACATATTCTCTATGATTGGTTAATTATTTACATAAATAATCCCAATTTCTATATGTCCATAATAAAAATATATATTATTTCAAAATAAAATTTCAACTAGTACCCAAAAAATAAGATCCTATAGTGTTCTATTTCCCTTAAGCATATAGTATTCCCAAAAGAAAAAACATCTACGAAATAAACCCTTATCACTTAATCAAAAAATCATTTTTTTATTCTATGGACATATATTTGATAAAAAAATATCCCAAATCAACTTATTATTAATCTATTTTATCATTTAACTAAAAATAATTAGTCATGCTAACTAGGGATATCACGTAGTCCTGTTGTACGCAATAAATCCCTATCGCACTTTGGTTCTGGGTTCGAATCCTACAACGTTTTTAAAAAAAATGGGTTTTCACACAGTATGCATGTTTTCCTTTTTCAAAAATAAAATATTTTTATAACATTCCAAAAAATAAGATAAATTCCTCAAAAATCAAAATAACATATTCAAAACACAAATGTTATCTCATACCTTTAATTTTCATCCAAAAAATTAATAACCTGTAATTGCATCAAATTCAAGAATCATATAAAACCAAATGGTTATTTATAACTATATCAGTAAAAGAAAAGATAAATCTTCCTTGAATAACATTTTCACACATAAAACATTAGGGTTACACATATGAGAAAAAGTCTTCATAAGTAATCCCATCATTAAAAGAGCCTTA
Source organism: Viscum album (assembly GCA_963277665.1). Taxonomy (NCBI): domain Eukaryota; kingdom Viridiplantae; phylum Streptophyta; class Magnoliopsida; order Santalales; family Viscaceae; genus Viscum; species Viscum album. The sequence goes on from OY728161.1 coordinate 1,445,644,741, forward strand.
ATACTAAGAATTTCCCCATCCTAAAATATACCATAACTCTTGAATCACTTATATATAACTTCTTACACATCAAAAGGTATTTATGATCCATTAACAATTATTTTCCAACTTATTCCTTAATACTTATTTCCTATAAACAAAATCATGCACAATTTCCAAATATTTCAGTAATGTCAAAACATGAGCTAATAAATAATTTATACCTTTCATAGGTCATTTTTAATTTAAGAATCTTCAATTGGAATGACATTATGAATAAGTAAACATATATTTTTATGATCCTGACGATCCCATTCCTGAAAATTCTTCGCAATACATCAATTTGTTTAATGACCATGCAAACCACATTTAAAACATTCAATTTATCCTTTGAAAATAACTTCTTTCCATTTCTTGGAGTCAACTGGATGATTCCTTTTTTAAGGAAAGGTTCTTTATTATGAAATTCATTACCACATATATAGAATCTTCCCATCCATTTGATTCATTTTACTAGGTTTCTCTTTCCACATCCTTGTCACATAGGATTTTTAATATACTTAACTTTATTATTATTACAAGAACATTCATTGGGATTCATTTCTCACATATATTATGCCTTCGAAAAATAAACAAGGTTATAATGGTCAATCAAAACTCCAGATAGTTGGTTAAGAATAACTACAAGAATTCTCATTACATCTCCCATTGTATTCAGTTGCTTATTCATAAAACCATAATAGTTTTCTTCATATTCATTGTTACTTTGGTGCCTCCTAGATCCATCTATTTACTAAAACCCAAAAGGTTAGTGTGAGTATATCAGTAAAATCATCATATAATATATTATGAGGAGGGTAAACACTAAGATATAATTATTCATGATATCTTAAACTCATTCAATTTATCTAAAATAACTATGACTCTTTCTAATATTCTGACCATTATGGTTATGTCAATTATACTTAAATAAAACCATATCCTCTAAGGTTATCTAAACCGACCTCTAATACCAAATGTAAAGACCCAACCTTAAACATTAAAAAATCTTCAATTATGTTTATAATTCACATTTAGGATCTTTTTAGGTTAAGAAATTTACAGAACTAGGTCATAACATATACATAACAATTTGAATATTACATGTTGACACTTCTACTGAGTATCCATTTTTTCAGAAAATAAAAACTCTTAAAAGAAAAGAAACATGTTTAGTTATATGTTTTAATCATAATGATCTTTCCTTGATCAATTCCATGACCCTATTCCATGTTAAGTCCTGTGAAAAACATTTCAAAAACTTGGGATGAGTATAAAAATCTTAGTAAGGGATTCATAAAGAAGGAAAACTGTTAGTTTTTTAAAACCACATGTAAACCATGAATACTTTATCATAAGAAATAATTTTCACCTTTAGGAAGTAGTAAATACTATTCACTTAATAGAAACTCATTTCATACCCTTTTGTAACCAAAATATTACCATAAAACCCATAGAAAGCACACATAACATATAAGGGTAACTTGGTATATAAACAATATTAAATGGAATAACCATATGGTCGACTTCCACAGATATCACTAAATAGAATATCCATACGATTGAATTTCATACCCAATACATTGGAGGTTATAATGTAACCAATCATACTTGGTTTATCATGGAACCACCTATAATTTGGTTTATCACGTAATTACCCATCAAATGTCCATGTACCATTACATAATCATAACACATAAAATATTTCAAATATCAAAATTTTAGTAATAACATTTAATTTTCAATCATAAGATATCATTTCCAGATATTGAAATACTCAATCCATTTCAAAAACCATTTTCAACACCAAAACACCAAAAAACAAAATAAGGGTTTACTTATTCATTTTAAATACATTAAGGCTTATAGTGGATGCCAAATAACAATTATTGTGGCAGAGAGGTCATTGTCACCGCATACATTAAAAAAAATTCATTTTCTCTTTTAGTGAAATACTTTATAGAATAAATATTCCCTTTTGAATGAAAATAAAATTCTAAGGGGTTTATTATACACCATATAAAAGGATTTTTATACTATCAAAACATGTCTCAACAAAAGTATATTGAGACAAAGTTCCTTACCCTGAGTCTGACTTGTCTCGTATGTTCCTTGTTCTTCCTGAATAATAAAAATAAATTAATTTATACTTTCTTAAGAAAATTTTTCAATTTTATTATCCATTTTATATAACTTAATACCTTTCTATATTTTTTTTAATTATTTGAGTTCATATCAGACATTTTGTGGATGTTTGGAACTTGAGTAAAAGTGGGCTTATTAGAACTACAAATTTTCCATGTCATCAAAATTACATTCTCTCCAGAATAATATTCATGATTTAGATATCATATGTATCATATATATCCAATATATATTTATTTATAATAGTCCATAGAATTTGGATATAATAAATGAAATACATTGTTCATAGAGACAGTAAGCTGTACGTACGTATGAACGCAACTTTCATTTCTTTTTCTTGTTTAAAAGAATGAAAAATAAATGATACATAGTTTTAATATAATTATAGTATAATATCTATGTAATATATGTTACATAACTACATTAATTACAAACATTACACATTCCATGTATATCATGAACGAGTCATATAACTTTGAGGGGGCGGCAGTCTACACTTCCTCAAATGAAATTATCGTATATATATAACATGAAAATCATAAAGGTATATTATAAAAGAGAATTAAAGAAGCATATATATAAAATAAATATCATAAATATCACATATAATTACAGTTCTATTATAATGGAAACCATAAGAGGTGGTAGGAGAATATTGGACCATCATAGTTTCGTGAGGCAATATTTCGCCATCCACAGAAACAATATGTTCTATACCCATTAGATGGAGGCGTGTGAAAGTGTAGTTTGAATACTTTTCATAACAAAAAACAAGTATATTTATGATACTATTGTTTTTAAGTAATAAAATAATAATAACATAATACTTAGTGGACAAGGAAAAGAAAATAAAAGAGCATGAGATGATATGTTACCTTTAAATCGAAAAACTATCTTTGTTTTCAACCAAAATGTTTTCTTGAATTGCATTATGCCTATGGGAAGGCTTATAGGAAAAATAGAGGTATTTCAGGAGCTTATTTGGGTAGTTTTTTGATGATCCAAGGGGGATTTAGAGGTATGAGTAAGTGTTAGAGGTGATGTCCTTTTATATGGGGGATGATGGGTTCTTTCGGAAAGTTTGAACATATTATTTTATTATAAAAGGATTTTAGGTTTAAAAAGTTCCATAAATCATTAAATTAGAAGATAAAATGACAGTTATTCCAAATCCGTTCAACCAATTGGTTTTAGACTTGTTTTGGTTTGAAATTTATCCTTATCATTTAGCATTAATCCTTAGTTAACTAATTTGACTCATACTTTGTCTTGTTGTGTATTCACTCTATAAGGTTAATATAGTTACCATAAAATGACAATAGAACCAAAAGTGGTTCACTAAATTTTTTTAACCATATATAACTAATTTGGATGAATCTTAGTTTTTTAGGATTATTATATTGTTTAATAAAATAACATTTTAAAAAATCTTTCGGTCAATTTAAATACTATTCATATCATGACTTTTAAGAAAATACAAAACAACTTGATTCATTCAAAAAAACATAATTAATATAAATATAACAAGTAATAATAATCCCTAAAATTCGTGGATGGCATAAAAAGTTTCAAAATAAATTTATTTTAATTTTTATAATCTCCTTCATTTAAAAAATTCATTAATAAGGAAAATACAACAATTGCATTATGTCATAAATAAATTTAATTATTTGATGTCTAAAAATAATAAATAATATACCATTATGTAGTAAATATTTTTATCTTTCTGTTTAATATTTATAGTAAAAAATATCAATTATAAACCCCCACTTAAATTTGTTTTAGTAAAAAGATTCATGTTTATGATATTTATATTTTTACTTTACATAAAAAGTTATTAATGTCATTATCTTACACAAGTGGCTTTATAAGGCCAATAGTTCCACCCAAGGATTGGATCAGTTTTCCATAAATCATAAAATAATATTAGGAAAAGTGTAATGTTAATTTTAAATTATTATAATATTTTTTTACCATGAATTACCCTATTTCCTTTAACTGCGGTAAATAAAAATCAAATGTTACTATTCATAAAGAATTATTTTCATTTTATTAAACCACATTTTATTTACTAATGATAGTTATGTATGTTGGATTTTTTAAATTCAAATCACAGAAGCATTGAAATTTCATGCAAATGAAAAAATTTGTTTTTTAACATATTTGATGTATTTTTCACTATTTATAAAAAAATGAACATTTTTAGAAAAATACCAAAAATTAACCCAAAGATAAATTTGATATTACAAATTAATAAATTATTTCTATTTTACCAAATTAAAAACATAGAAGTTTCATTAATTAATATAATATTAATTTTCGTTGTTAAAACTAGAAAGTGTGTTTTTAAGAAGTAAAAACTACACAAATATTGACATGTGATTATGTCCAATTTCAAATTGAAATTACATCCATTGACCAAAATTGGATTAAATAGTAAAAATATAGTTCAATAAAACTTTAAAACCATTTAAAAAGATAATATAACAATATAAATAAGTATGATGAAAAGACAGTTTTGACTTAAAATGCAATATTTTTCACTATTAATTAAAAAATTAACTTTATCAGAAAAATACCAAAACAATTACCCAAATTAAATTTTGATATCACACTTCTAAATAATAATTTTATTTTTCAAAATAAAATATATAAAAGGGAAAAAATATATTTAAAAGGGTTTCTCCGTAAAAGGTAGTAAAACGACCTTTTAAAGAATATTAAAGTATTTAATGCTTAAAATTGGATTCATTCTCATTTTAAGCCTCAAAATTTATTTTTATAAATGTAAAAACATTTAGAAAACATGTGTAATCATAATATGACTTGTTCTGTTCATTTTCACTAATAAAATGGGTAGGCGTTTAGAAGCATTTGAAAGAATAATATTATATTATTATTTTTAGTATGGCGTAGCATTGTGTGCAACATAAGACTTCAAAGAAACCCATTGTTACATGTCAGGTATGGAATCTAACATAGAATCCCTTTTAAAGTGAAATTAATATTTAATTCAAAAAAATTAATAAATATGAAAATTCCATATTCTTTATTTAACTAGGATGTTACATCCTTCCCACCATCTGGAAATTGCATTCTCACAATTTTATAATTGGGCTCGAAAACTTCAATAAAAGTCCCACATTGGAAAAATATTCAATAAAAATACCACTTTAAAATGAATAAAGATAATTACAATGGTCACCCAAGATAAAAATACTAGGATTCCATGAATACATAGATATGGAAGATAAACTAAGTGTCAAGTTCTGATGTAGATTGATAGAAAACATGATTAGGAAAAATTTAACCACTAGAAAATCAAAAACTTATGATAGGTTAAATGGAATTTGATTCCCTGTAGGAAACATAAATGGAAATTTTTTTTAAGTTCCCTTTCATAATTTTGGTGAATTTATTTATGAGGTTGACTATGGACATAATGAAATATACTTACTTTTTGAGTATAGTTTCATCCTTTAATAAGTTTCTACCAAAAAATCATCTTTTCTCCAAACGATGAGTATTCAGGATATATTGGTCACAAATGAAGCGCTAGAAACAACTTCATGAGAATCACATAATCCAAAAATATGAACTATATATTTCCCCTATATTTACACATTAACCAAAACCAAAAATGTTTGTACAAGGTCAAATAATCCCCAAAATGGATAATATTTCATAAAAATAAATACAACTCTTAATCTCCAAAACAGAACAAACAGTACCCAAAATTCAACAAAGACCATTCAATAAACAATTGTACTTCAAATATTTCAATATAATCCAAACTATGATTGAAACCTAAAATTCAGAAGGATTTGATCACAGTCTTCCCCCAAAATGTTAACATTTCTCTCCAAATTACCTTAGATACTCTTAAAGTCTCATACTGAAATTTAATTAACCTAATCACATATTATCTATGATGGGTTAGTCATTTCCATAAATAATTCAAATCTCTATATATCTATAATATAAAGATAGATTTTTCCCAAATAAAATTTCAACCACCACTCTACAAATGAGATCCCATTATGTTCTATTTTCCATAAGTATATAGTGTTCCCAATAGAGAAAACATCTTCCAAAATATCCTTTATCACTTAATCACCAAATTGTTTTCTTATAATATGGAAATCCATTTGATAAAACATAATCTCCCAAGTCAACTTATTCTAGATAAAACTATTTAACTAAAAATAATTATTTATAATAACCAGGGACTTCACGTAGTCCAGTAGTAGTTGATAAATCCCAATCGCACATTGGTTGGGGGTTCGATTCCTATATCTTTTTCTGATGTGATGGGTTGTCACATAGTCTTCATGTTGTAATTTGTCAAAAATTATATAACTTTATAACATTCCCAAAAATGATAAAAATTCCAAAAAATAACCATAACATATTTTAACTAAACATGTTATCTCATAGCTCTCATTTTCATCCCAAAAAGTAATAACCTATAATTTCCTGATATTCAAGGATCATATAAACCCAAATGGTTCTTCATAACTATATCCACAAAATAAAATAAAATTATTACTTCAAAAGCATTTTCATATTTCAAACATTAGGGTTACACATTATAGAATGTCTTCCAAAGTAATCCCATCATCAAAAGATCCTTAATACTTATAAGCATTTCACCATCCTAAAATCTACCATAACTATTGAATCCCTTATATATAGACTTATTACCCATTAAACGGTCTTCACGATCCATTAACCATAATTTTCCACCTAATTCCATAATAATTATTTCCTACAATCAAAATCATGCATAATGACCTAAGATTTCAGTAATGTAAAAACATGAGCTAAAAAATAATTTATACGTTTCATAGGTCATTTTAAATTTCCTCATATTCAATTATAATAGAATTAGGAATTAATAAAAATATATTTTTAAGATCCTAATGATCCCATTCCCGAACCTTATTCATAGGAAATCTATTTGTATAATGACCATGCACACCATATTTAAAACATTCAATTGATCCTTCAAGAAGAACATCTTTCCCTTTCCTAGAGTCAACTGGAAACTTACTTTTTACATGGAATGTTCATTATTTATGACCTTAATTACCACATATACATTATCTTCCCATCTCTTTGAATAATTTTCCTGGGTGTTTCTTTCTACATCCTAGACACATAGGTTTTTTAATATACATATGGTTATGATTATTACCTAAACTATCATTTGGATTTGTTTCTCACATATATGATGCCTTAGAAAAATCACCACGGTTCAAGTTGTAATTCGTGAATCTAGATATTAGATTAAGAATAACCACAAGAGTTCTCATCGCAACTCCTATTTCATTTGGTTGCTTATTCAGTAAACCATCACAGTTTTCTTCACATTCATTATTACATTGGTGCCTCCTAGATCCAGCCATTTTTAAAAAATAGGTCAGTGTGAGTATATCAGTAAAATAATCATATAATATCTTATGAAGAGGGTAAAAACTAAGATATAATTATTTATGATATCTCAAAATCATTCAATTTATCTAAAATAACTACGAGTCTCTAATATTATTACCATTATGGTTATGTCACTTATGCTTAAATAACAACCTAATCTCTAGAGTTATCTAAACCGACCTATGATACCAACTGTAAAGACCCGACCTTAAACATTATATAATCTTGAATTATGTTAATAATTCACATTGTGTAAATTTTCAGGTTTTGAGCTTTAGATAATTAGGTCATAACATATACATAAAAATTGTAATGTTATATGTAGACAGTTTTACTTAGTATCAATTTTTTTATAACATAAAACCTCATAAAAGAAAGGAAACTTGTTTAGTTCCATGTTTTAATAATCACGAATTTTTATTGATCCCATCCTTGACCATATTCCTCTTTATGTCATGTGAAAAATATTTCAAAAACATGAGATGATCATAAAAAGCATAGTAAGGGATACACAAAGAAGGAAAACTGTTAGATTTTCAAAACAACAAGTAAACCATGAATACTTTATCATAAGTAATAATTTTAGCCTTCTTGAATTAGTAAATACTCTTCTCTAAATAAAAGATCATTGATTACCATTTTTTAACCAAAATATTACCAAAAAACCCATAGAAATCACACATAACATATAAAGGTAACTTGGGACATAAACATACTTAAATGGAATAACCATACGGTCAACTTCCACACATATCACTAAATGGAATATCCATATGGCTGAAATACATACCCAATGCATTATAGGTTATAATGTAACAATCCGTGCATGGGTTATCATGGAACCACCCATCATTTGGTTTATCACGTAACCACCTGTCAAATGTCCAAGTACCATTACATAATAATAACACATGAAATATTGAAAATATCAACATTTCAGTAATAAAATTAAATTTGAAATAGTAAGATATCATTTCAAGATATTTAAATAATAAATCCATTTTAATAACCATTTTAAATTCCAAAACACTGAGAAGGAGAATATGGATTGTCTTCTTCATTTTAAAAACATGAAGGCTTATAAAGGATGCCAAATAATGATTACATCACCAGAGAGGTCATTATCACCACATAAATTGAAAAAACATTCCTTTTTCATTTAGTATAATGATTCATAGAGAAAATATTCCATTTTAATGAAAATAAATTTCAAAGTGGTTTATTATATACCGTATAAAAGAAGGAGTTTTATACTATAAAAACATGCCATAATGAAAGGAGATTAAGACAAAGTCCCTTACCTCATGTCCGACTTGTCTCGTATGTTACTTGTTCTTTATAAATAATAAACCTAAATTAATTTATACTTGATTCAGAACCTTTTTCATGTTTATTATTCCTTTTATATAACTTATTACCATACAATAATAATTAGTTAATTATTTGAGTTCATGTCAGACATTTTGTGGATGTACGGAACTTGAGTAAAAAATGACCTTTTTATAACTACAAATTGTCCATGTGGTCAAAAATACATTACCTCCAAAATGATATTCATGATTTAGATAAAATATATATCATATATTAAGCTTTTATTTGTCTTTATAATATTCCATAACATTTCGATATAATAAATGAAATGGACCGTTCATGGAGACGGTAAGCCGGACGTATGCATGAACGCTAATTTCATTTATTTTTCAAATTTAATGGAATGAAAACTAAATGATACATACATATATTATAATTCCAGTATAATATATATGTTATATAAGTTATATTTGTTAATTAATTCCATCCTTTATACGTTCCATGTATAGCATGAACAAGTCATATCACTTTGAGGGGGAAGTAGTCTGCACTTCCACAAATGAAATTATCATATATATTCAACATGAAACACATAAAGGTATATTCAAAAATAGAATTATATAAGAATATAGATAAAATAGATAACATAAATATCATATATAATTACATATCCATTTTAATTTACACCATAAGAGGTGGTAGGAGAATATTTAACAATAATCGTTTCGTGAGGCAATAGTTCACCGTCCACAAAAACAGCATGTTCTATACCCATTAGATGGTGGTCTATGTTAGTGTAGTTTGAATAATTGTCATAAAAAAACCTACTATATTTAGGATAATTTCTTTGTTATGTATTCAATTAATAATAATATAATAGGTAGCGGAGAAGGAAAATAAAAGAAAAGAACTTGAGAGGAGGCGTTACCTTTAAACCGGGTAACTCCCTTTGGTTTGAACCAAAAGGTTTTCTTGAATTTATTTATCCCTAGGGAAATGATTCTATGAGGAATAAAGTTATGTTGGGACCTTATTTGGGAAGAGGTTGAACGATCCAAGGGGGCTTGAGAGGTGTGAGTAAGGGTTAGAGGTGATGGCTTTTATAAGGGGAGGCGGGGCCCTTTAGAAAGGTTTGGAAGTATTATTTTATTATAAAATGATTTTCGGTTTCAAAAGGTCCATAAATCAATAAATTATAAGATAATATTACTATTATTTTAAATCCCCTAAAACTAAAGGTTTTAGACTTGTTTTTGTTTTAAATTTAACCTTATCATTTAGCTTTAATCCTTAGTTAACTAATTTGACTCTTACCTTATCTTCTTGTGTATTCAATCAATATGGTTAATATAGTTACCATAAAATGACAATAGAACAACAATTGGTTCATTAATGAAATTTTCAACCTTATCTAAGTCATTAGGAATAATCTTAGATTATTAAGATTATTATATAATTTAATAAAATAATATTTGTTTTAAAAACTCATTTATGTCAATTTAAATACTATTCATACCATGTCTTTTTAAAAAAATAAAAAATTGATTGATTCATTAGAAAACCATAATTAATATAAATATAAAAAGTCATAATCATCCCAAAAATTATTTTATGGCATACAAAGTTTCAAAATAAATTTATTTTAATTTTTATAATCTGATTTATATAAATCATTCATTAATAAAGTTAACACCACATCATGAGTGTCGTATAAATAAATTTATTTATTTGATGTATGAAAATTATAAATAGAAGACCATAAAGTAGGAAATATTTTTAGATTTATAATTACTATATATAGTCAAATATATCAAATTATAAAACTCCACTTAAAATTGTTTTAGTAAAAAGATTCATTTTTATGATATTTTTATTTTTATTTTAAATAAAAAAGTTATGAAAGTCATTATCATACCCAATTGGCATTCAAAAGCCAAATGTTCCAATCAAGGATTGTCTTGGTCAGCCATGAATCATCCAATAAGGTTAGGAAAAATGTTAAGTTTATTTCATATTATTATAATGTTATTTTTACCTTGAATTACCTTATTTACCTTTGGCCACAGTAAATAAAAATAAATAGTTACTATTCCCTAAAAATTATATTCATCTTATTGAACCAAATTTTAATTACTGATGAAGAACATGTATGAAAAAAATTTTAAATTTAATTCACAAAAGTTGTAAAATTTAATTTAAATGAAAACATCTGTTTTTTAACTACTATGCACTGTTTTCCACTATTCATAAAAAATTGAACGTTTTCAATAAAATACCAAAAATTCACCCAAAGATAATCTTGGTATTCCGAATTCAAAAATGAGGTATATTTTATCAAATTCAAAAAATAGAAGTTTCATTAACTAATTTAAAATTAATTCCTATTGTCCAAAATGGTAAGCGTGTTTTTAAAAAGTAAAAACTACAAAAAGATTAACATGAGTTAATGTCCAATTTCAAAGTAAAATTACTTCCAATGAAAAACATTGGACTAAATGGTAAAAATATAATCTAATTACACTTTAAAACAATTTAAAAAGATAATCTAACCATACAAATAAATAATATGAAAATTCAGTTTTGACTTAAAATGCTATATTTTTTACTATTCATTAAATAATGAACTTTATCAGAAAAATACCTAAAATTTACCCAAAGTAAACATTGATATACTTATTCTGAAGAAGAAGCATATTTGGTAAAATGAATCATATAATAGTTACAAAAACTAAATTTAAAAGGTGTTCACTGTCAAAAGGCTGTAAAATGACCTTTTAAAGAACATTAGAGAATTTAATACTTAAAATTGGATTCAATCTCATATTTAGACTCTAATTTTTTATAAATGTACAAACATCTAACAAACACGTGTAATCATAATATGTTTAGTTTTATTCATTCCATCCAATAAAACGTTTTAGCGTTAACTATCAATTAACAGAATAATATTTTTTTAGTATGACTCAGCATTGTGTGCAACATAAGATTTCAGAGAAACCTATTGTTGCGTGTTGGGTACGCCATCAAACATAACATCCCCTTTAAAGTAAAATTACTATTTAATTCACAAAAAATAATAAATATGAAAATGTTATATTCTTTATTTACCTGAGATTTTACAATATCCATTCAAAACTAATTATTTTTCATATGTGAATACAAAACTAGATTTATAAAACTAAGAGAGTGACACTGTAACTTTATTTGTTTTAAATATTATACACACCATTTTCATGAAAAGGGCCCATTAAATAGATAAGTTTGAGTACTAATTTGAATATGGTTGAATTAAATTTATCCAAAATGAATTAATATGAAAAATTATGGCATTATAACTTAGTTTTAACCTAGATTGACCAGATTTACTATTTACTAGGCTGATAAATTTTTCCATAGTTACTATTCATATTGACAAAAATTAAAGGGTCATTTTTTCCAAATTTTAATCTCATAATTATAATTAAGGAATTAATTTTATAAAATTCAATACTTATAAGTTAATTTAATAAATTTTTGTGTAAGTACGTAAATCAATACAGAAACTAATTTTTAGAAAAATACAGTTTTATGCAAAAAACCAAATTTAATTTTATCCCATGCCTATAGGATAAATTTTTAAAATAGATTATTGAGTATATGTTATACTAATTTCATTAAAATAATTCACCAAAAGTTATAAATTTAATTTATTAGGATAAAAAAATATTAGGCGCAGAAGAACAGTTTAAAAAACAAATCCTTTATTTTCAAATGATTTTTATTTTCAATTATACTTAATTAATAACAAATTAATTAATATAATAAATGTGTGAACCAAAAATTTTAATAATCTATTTTTTCCTATTCATACACTCATATCCAGCGACTAGATGATATCAAATAATAAAAATATTATATTACTATATCAATGTTTGTTTATACAGGATGTTGCATGTAACGTAAGCTATCAAAGAAAGAAATTGATTTGAAAATTATATTTCATAAAATATCAAAGCATTATTGGAAATAAAGATTATTTATATCATATTTCATATTATATGGTTATCTAAAAATATGACACAATACAAATCCTATAGATTTTTTCAAATCATTTTATATAATATCAGCATGTCATATCCAACGAATAGCGTTGCACCGTGAATTTAAATAATAGTGTATCAAATCAATAAGGGATATTAAAGCCTATTATTAGATGTGATAGGGCTATAGTGGTAGAAAAAATTTTATCAATCATAAAATATGGTTGATAGTGGTCATCGCTCACCACTATCAATCATAGTCTACGATCAACAATGAATTATAGAATACAATTGATAAAGAAAAAATATTATTCTTGATTTTGAATTATGAATTAAATTTTTTATTTATAAATAGTTTATAAATAATGATAAAAGGTATTACAGAGATATTTATTAATTTATAAAGTAATTTTAAATTAATTAATTATAAAGTGTTTTAAATAAATTATTTTTTTAAAAAAAGTTTGTTAAAAAATATCCCCACATTATTAAATGTTAATATTATAACTAAATATTACCAAATTATACTGAATTCATTATGAAGTAAACCATTTAAATGTAAATCATAAGGTTAAATTATGATTTTTTTAAAAATTATAAAATGAGATCAAAATATAAAGTGTATATTATAAGATTAAATTTTTTTCACTTATAATACATAATTTCAATTGTTCAAATTAAGGGCCTTGTTTGGAATGTTATTTAAATAAAATTAAAAGGGTTTTGATAATTGATATGATCAAGGTTTAAATAATTTTAAGTAAAATTTAGATTATATAAAATGTTTACATGATAGAAACTGTTTTATAAAATTTTTATAATTCATTAAATATCATATATTTAAAGATAATTTTCATATAATTAAAATTAAGAATATGTTAATATTATGAAAACAATTAAAATATTTCATATTCAATGTTATTCAATATAAATAATGAATAGATTATTTATATAGTGTTTGTGGTCAGATTTAATTTATGTTTTTTTCATAAATGTTTACCACATGTTTAAATTTGTAAATATTTTATTTATTCAAAAAAATTTCCTTGGTTTATTATTTAAGGATATAAATTATTAATATTGTTTATATTAGTATGCTTTAGTTTAATTATTAAATTGATTCTAGATATTATTATATTTTTCTATAAGGAGTTACATTCTAGGTTGGATAATGGATTTAGTTTCCATATAAATATAATTTTAATTTTAATTAATGTTATCAATATGAATTTATTTGCTGAATATATTTAATACATGTTAGTGGTAGAGTTATTATGAATTGTAATCTCTCACGATTAAATGAACCTTTTGTAGAAGGACTTTGGGTCGGTCTTACCACTTTACTGGAGGCCTATTATTTGTTCTTGAAAGGTGGGGGTCAATAATTTGTTACTCCAGGATTACAAATGTGAAGATTATAAATTTCCAATAAATTTTAAATTTTAAATTAAAATTTCATATATATTATTCAAGGGATGAATTTTTATATTTGTAAATATGTTTGGAAACTATTTTTGGGAAAGTAACACAAATTGTGAGTTATGAAGAGAGTTAAAAAGAAATATGGTTTGAACATTTTGATTTAGAAAAAAGAAAGCAAGTTTTAAAACAAATTTCTAAAAACCTGAATACATTAGGAGAATTACATTAGATAATATGGTGATATTAATGTTCCTTTAAACACTAAGTGTGAGATTCTATCAAAAGTGGCACTTGTCGAGATCTTGACCATCCAACTTGTTAGGCCAAGTTAGAGTCGGGTGACAATGGATTATCTTATATTAGTGAAGTTTGTAGTGGGTAATACTAATAGGATTAGGTTACTATTAATATAACTTGATTTGGTTTAACATTATCCGAGAGACCCTAAAATGATTAGGTTACTAGAGGAATAATGTTGGGTTTATCCAAAAGATGGAATAATAAAGGAGTTGTCTACTTGAATATATAATAGTAATATATGATATGATTGATATGATGCTTTATCTAAATAGCTATGTGATGGGATAAATTCTATATTGACATAGAGAATAGTAAAATACGGTTGTTTGCCTACTAATGGGTATGAAAAATTTTAAAGGGTTCCTCGTTTTTGTGCAATACCATTCAATAAAAAACCTTATTAAATGGTAGTAAAACATTATAACCATCTAATAAAATATTATATTATAGTTAATTAAAGTCATAATCATAAAAATTTTCTTAGAGATAAATCCTATAAAGATGATATTATCAATGTAAGATTCTCTTAAGGCAAGTAACTTAAGACAAGTTATAAATGAAATGAAAATTCTACGTGTTAGAGAAACCTCTCCTGAGTAACTATCTATTGAAATTTTTGAACATGTGATTGTAAATTCTTATGAGAAGAATAATATAATTCACTTAATGTTTCAAAGTAATTGTATTCAAAATTACTTAAGTAAATTTAGTTTCATATACCCAATATTATTGGGTATGTCAAAGATACTCAAATTGATTGATTATATAAATGAATTAGAGATAAAAAATATTTATTATAAGGATTTCTCTAGTTAATTAATCCATCTTATTGTTATTGATGTAAGTTTTCAAATACAAATTAATGAGTTTAAGATATTTTTACCCAATTATTCTCAAATTGTTTAGGACAAATGAATTTTGAATATGATGAACATGTTATAGTGTTATATTAATTGTAATAGTGGGTAAAATTTTAAAATGAAATAAGAAATATTTGTTGAAAAATAAAAACATGGTTCTTTGAGTAGAAAATTATGATCATTGAAACCTAAAGCTAAAATAAAGAATAATGAATAACGATTCTGTGGGATATATTTGTCAAGGATACCTGAAAGGGGTTTTTGAAACTCTAGGGAATGTATATTTCAGGTATTATTATTTTATAAATTCAGTTTTCGGTTTTTATGTGTATAGTTACAACATGTATAATTTAAAAGTGTTGTAAATAAACACTAGTTCAAAATCAAGGGATTAATTGATATATCTTGAAGTTTACATTCAAATAATGAAGCAAAGAGTTACTAAATTATAGGTTCGAATGGAATTGTTTTTATCATAATCATATGGTTTAAAATGAAGGATTTGTATGGATATCTCATCTCTATTGTATTATAATTAAATATATTTGTTAAAAATGATTTTTTATGATCAATATGAGATAATGAATTTAATACACATAGTATGTGATTCATTAGATAGTATAATGTGTTTTTTGAAAAGGAGTTATGGATAAAAATATTTTATCCAAGATAAATTGTTTATCTTGATGCATATAAAATTTTAAGGGAAGATTATCCAACCACCCATGAATGGATTAATTGAAAAAATTATTTTTTTTAGAAAAAATATTAAAAAAAACTTAGAATACCATATATGATATGAAAATAAAAGTTTATTTATTAAATATAACTTCTAAAATGAAATAATTATTATTTACAAACACAAAGGACCTCTAGTCTCAAAACACTTTAGGATCCATGAATATAGTTGACGATTATTTTATTTATATTAATATTCTAGGTGTCATATGTGAAGCATGAGGTTTGTCATCTATTCTTCTTGTGTTATGAAGACCAGATCCCAGTCCTCATTTATGGCGGTGAGTTTTTTTTTCTTCTCCCTAAGGACTAGGCGTGATATGTTCTATGCACCTCCCAATCCATTATTTAAAATTCTCACTTCCCTTATTACTATTCATTAACCCAAGAACAAGGTTTAGTGTATTCAATATTTTTTAACCAAACTTCATGTGAGGAACTTCATGCATGGAATTCCTTCTAATTCTCTCATACAGATTTTTTATAATTATTCCCTAAAAGTGGATCTTTCTAACTCCTACTATCAGTATGTTACTATAAAGTTTAGGTAATATTTATTATCAGTATATATGTTATATATTTGATCCAAATGGGATTTAATATCTAGATATTATCTCTAGAATATCTCTCTTCTTGAAACCCTAACCACCTCACTTGGTTTACCAGGGGTTATTTCAATACCATAATTGATCGGTGAAGAAAGATAGGTGAAAAGGATTATCAATTAGGATATGGAGATTAGTCATGCATATAATAAAGGGAACACAACATTAGACCTTCTTACTACTAAAATAGAGTAACATGATACTCTCATGATCTACTCTAACATTTTCACTCCTCCAATGGGCTTTAAAATTATTTTATAAAGGGATTACCTTGTCCTACATTATTTTATAAATCCTTAAACATAATTGTTAGTGGTTTCACCTTTTCATAAAATATCTAATTATGTGGCATAAGATTTTTTTTAAACATAGAAAAGTTTAAAGTTAAAAAATAAAATATTATACTAGGAAAAATTAAAAGGTATGTTCTGCTTAACATCCTAAAAAGTTTGGGATATATAATGGTAAATAAAAATGTAAGATTTTATTTTAATTACCATAAGAAAGTGAATATCACTATTTAATGAAGGATTATACTAGTCAAAATACAAACTGAATTTCACTTGATACCCTTAAATATTTTAGGTTATGGTGCTATAGAGAAATATAAAGATTTACATTTAGTAACCATAAAAATGTGAAGGTAACTTTTTCCTAAATATATTTATGATTTTCTAGTATGTAATACTATAAATAAATTTATCATTTAAGAAAATATTTTAATGAAAATCTTGCATAGAAAGGATTCTAAGGGTGAAAATGTTACACTTATAATAGTTTTAATTTGACAATATCAGTTAATATCACATCATTTTATGTTATAGAGTTAGGGATATTGAATGTGTTCTAGGGGTTTAATATTAGGAATATGATTCCAAAACATCACCATTATTCAAAATATCATTATTTATAAATGTTACTCAATAAATATTTTAGTGGTATTTTTTTATTAAATGGACACATTTTGAATTATAGGAATTATATATCAATGTAAATAATTAAAAAACCCTGAAAGTGAAATAATCAAAAATATGATCTATGATTATTTCGTACATGATGTGATATATAAGAAATTATATATTTTTTTCGGCATTCGTAAGATATTTTTTTGAATACAAAAATTATCACATAAAAGGAAACATCTATTTTATTATTTATTCATGTTCATAGTGTAAATGAATATACTGATATACATTTCTTAAAATGTAATGATAATTGACCTCTAAAAGTATGAAATTTATTAATCAAAATATAAAATTCTTGGGGTATTATAGGATATGATGAATTTTGGATATTACTATGACTAAAATTATTGAATAGATAGAAAATATTCTTATGAGTTATAAAAAGTGTTTTAGTGCACTGTATGTCCCGTGAAGTATAACACATACATAGTCACCCTCCCTTTTCATACATTAACATTACATAAGTTTTTCAAAATACTTAATACGTAACAAAAATAGATTCCAAATACTGTTCTAGTTTAGTGACTTTGGAAATATGGAAACATAAACACTGGTAAAAGAGTGAGATAAATTATCTCCCACTAGGTTTTCCAAGACGAGAACCTCTATTAGACATATCATACTGAGAATAAATATTCATAACGCAGGGAAGGAAACATAAAATGGGAATAGATAATATGATTCGTAAGGGAAAATAAGGGAGATATGAAAGCGTAAACACGAGTATAAGGGTATAAGAATGTGATGATAACATTAGAAGATCATACTCTATATATCAAAGATTATAATGACGAATCATGGAATTATTATTGGCACTTAATAATACATGAATCATAAGTAAGTAAAGAATATATTACATGAAAGAATAACATATAAATAAAACATGGAATTATGGAAAAAACATATGCATATCAAATATTATGTCAAGGCTACCTACCAATACCTTTATAACATATTAGGATTTTGCTACAACCTGTGTACCTAGTTATATTCAATCTTGGTCTAAAAACCATGTACCTTATTTTTTTGGATACAATATATGTACCATATTAAATTTTTTCTTGGGATACAACATGTATTCCCTGTTACTTTCAGGATTGGTCTACAACTAGTGTTCCCTTTTACATTGATGATGGGTTAACAACCCCTGTTCCCTATAACTTTTTGGCCTAGTCTATAACCTGTGTACCCTCTTACATTTATTCTTGGGTTATAACTTCTGTACCCTTTGATATCTTATACAACTAATCATTACCCAATTCATTGGATTGAGATAAAGGTCCCACCCATCTCTTAAAAAATCATTCATGCATGTTCAACAAGATAATAAAACTTTCATCATATCAGGATCCATAAAAGATTATGGGTTTTATAAACATCAAATAATAACCCATGAAATGGAATTTTTATCATTAACATTTCACCACATTATAACCTATGTAAAATAGATTGGTTTCCAAATCATTTCATTAAAGAATAACCCAGAAAATAAGTGGGTTTCTAAATCATATAAATTATTGAATATAAATGGGTTCCATAGGCATCATTCCATCAAAACATAAACCATTCAATAGATAATATGAATGGAACCCTGGGATCACTTTCTAGAAGGTCATTAGTAACATCAATAGATGTCATCATAGAGGGATTTTTTTTAATTATCTTTTGAAAAAAATTCATGAGGAAAATATCCATTATTATTTAAAAAAGGATCTTTAAAACCTAAAACCATTTGAAAACCATTTTCATAGAAATTAATTTGAAATATTAGAAATAATTCTTAAAATAATTTTAATTTTTTTTACTTGAAACCCAATTTTAAACAAATAATTTCCCGAATATTTGGAAAAAGTTTTCCTTAAGAAAATTACTTTGTAATTTTGTAAAATAAGCATCAATGGAATGACAGACATGATGGCTAGTAAATACTTACATTCCAAACATTCCTTTTACACCATAAAAAGCTTAGAAAAGTTTCTTGACTAGAAAATGAGAAAAAGATTCATTTTTTAAAATAATATTTTTAAAAATGTAAAACAATGGTAAAATGACTATTAAATAAAATAGGAGAATAATAGAATATTTTTTGAAACCTTTTCGACAATTTGGTCTTTATGGAACACCTATTTCTGATCGAAGAGAGAGGTAAAATAATAATTTCTTAAAAAACACTTTATTGATAATATTATATAACAAAGAGTGAAAAAATAGTATCATTGCTTAGATATAACATGAATAAAAAGAGGGTAAGAAAAATCATGAGAGTTATTTTGAGATGGATCGTATGATTTCCTCAATGAAAACATAATCATAAATAATCTTGGAAAATGATGATATTAGTTCAATAAACTCTTACCGCATGGTAACTCTAAATCATACTACCCATTTATGAAAATGAAATTACATGTAGATTAAAAATATTATTAAAATAGTATGATACATGATATAACATTTCAAAGGCACTATATAAACCTTATTTGAAAATATAGGTGAATACCATGGCATGTGTCTCAAGGAAGGAAAATTGAGTTGAAATTACTTTACTGATTTGGAAACATTTAAAACATAAACCCCACGAGATAAAGATAATAAATTTGATATGTAAATACTGATAAATTTAATTATAATAGTCATAGAATAAATTCCCATGTACTATATATACCACACAAAATAAATGATTGATTTATAATGCATGTATCTCAAGGAAATAAAAAGTGAGATGAAATTCCCTTACCATATGTCTTGACTTTTTTCATACTTATACAAGACTCTTGTATAATAAGTATATTTTTAATATAAATCAATCATAGAACCATATTCATATATGTATATATATAATACTATATATATTTTTTACTTATGACCTTATATTACCCTTTTAAGTTAAAGTAATGTTTAGGGTAATAACAACTTTGTTTGTCTTATGTGTTTGACTTATTCTTCTTGATCCCCTTAATAAAATAATGATTTAATTATTTAGAGACGTTAAAAATGAAATATATATCATATATATTATTTATATAAACATTTATAATAATCTATGAAATATATATATGAAATGGAATACACCGTTCATTGAGATGGTATGTCGTACGTATGCATGAATGTTGTTTCCATTTTCATGAAGTATTGAAAAAATGAAACAAAAGGAATAAAATTAAGAAGTAATAATACGTCATAGATATAATATAAATCATAAAAACAATGTTTCAATCATAATTACCTACCATAAGTGATGGTAAAGATAAAACATAAAACATCATTTTGTGAGATGGTAGTTACCCAAGAACGATAATTTCGTTACCCATTAGATGGAAGTGTGTGTAAGTGAAGGTAAAACCCATAAAAGCATCTCAATATATTAATGATACTAATTAATTTATTTGTTCATGGAATAATAATAATTGATGTGGTAGATAAATAAAAAAAGGAAATGAGCTCAAGGAAAGATGTTACCTCTTCTTTGAGAAACTCATTTTGGTTTGCACCAAAGGGATTCCTTGGATGGATTTATGCCAAAAGAGAGAATTAATTCACTAATGGATAGATTTTGGAATGTGTATTGGTTAGATCTTGGTAAAAAATAAGTGGTTTAAGAGTTGTGAAGAATGTAGAGAGATGGTGGTCTTTTATAGGGAAGGGAGGGGACCCACTTGGCTTTTTTGAAAACAAGGTAGGTGCACCGATGTTTTTACCCAAAAAAGTCATAAGAAAACAAAAAAATCCCAATAAATGAAGTTATATGGCAAACATATGTCCATTCAATGTAGTTTGGAAAAGTGACTAGGTAATTTGGACCCTTAAGGTTAAGGTTTACTCTATTGTTATGCTTAATTTTACATTAATCACTATAATTAATCTTAATCAATTTCACCAATATTTTTTTTAATAAAATAAGTAGATCTCATCATATTATAAATATAGTAATGATTAAAACTATTTAATTTCATAATTTTAAATTAAATTCACAGAAGAGGAAATATTCAGTTCAATGCTAATCTTTAAGACATGGCGAGAAAATAGGTTTTTAAAGTGAGAATGTTTATGAGTCATTTAGGATTTTATATCTTTGATCAACATAAAAATGATTAAAATGCCCTAAATTAATTTAATAAATGTATAAATGATCTATTTTTACTTTTAACCCAACTTGAAATATAATTTACCAATATTAATAAATTAGATGGAAATACGGTTTTGAATTAAAATTCAGTATTTTTCTCCATTCACCAAAAAATGAAGTTTCTCCAAATAATCTCAAAAATTCACCCTATTATAATTCTAATATTATTATTTAATAAATTTTATTTATTTCATAAAAATGAAATTCTAATTTTTTTAATTTTTTTTAATTTTTTTTCTTTTTCATAGAAGGACAAGAAAAGCAGTTCACTTGAGAAAATAATATTTTTATTAATATAAGGAATTTGAAAAAACACAACATTTTTCATTATAAATATGTTCTATTTATATAAAACCATTATAAATAGTATTTTAAAAGTAGTTATTACTATTTATATTACTAATTTTAATGGCTAGTTCATAATTTTCTCATTTAAAAAATTATAATAATAAAATGTTGTTTTATAGAAACTCGGTGTTTTGTATAGTGTACACCAAGTCGGTGTTGTGTCTAGAACAAGACAATTCAATGTTTAATGTAGCATAAGAAAATTTGGTTCAATGTGAAAGGAATTTTTGACTTAGTTCAATTTAAAACATCGATGAAAATTAATTTTTTCGGAAAAAGGTCCATAAAAACTCAGGGTGTTACATTCTACCCCCTTAAAATGAAGTTCTCCATTGAAAATTTTATAGGCTAACAAAGTTTTAAAACATTAAAGTTACATTATTTATAAACTCAAAATAATATAATGAATACTAAAACTTCTTTTAAAAAGGTAATGTTGGAAACATAACGGTAACCCGAAGAATCATATAACTAGGTTTCCATATAGGATAACATTGGTGGGAAGGAAAGATTTGACATGAAAGAAAAGAAACAATAATCATAGTGATTGATCACTAATCACATAAAGTTGGTGATTTGTTGAAAGTTAAAAATCACAAAACTCTCAAGTGAAGTATCATGAAAGGGTTCATAGATATCATCAACAATGATGATAATTAGAAAATTTTTATTTCAAGACCCTTTTCCTAATGTCGAAGAGTTTTCATGAAAAGATATACTTTCATGATTATAGGAAAACCTCACCTTTCTTATTCCATGATCAATTTACATCTCACGTATTTCTCCAAAGAAATAAGGAGAATTTTTTAATTCCTAAAGTACTAGCAGATCATGAGATCCAAAATGAGCCATCCCATATAACATCAGCTACCATCAAGACGAAGTTGTTAGATCTGGTTATCCAATATTCATAAATCGTCATGTGGTGGGATAATACTTTAATGTCAAAAAAATAAAGCAAATTTTAGCTTATACATTCTATAAATGGTTAACCTTATAACCCTTCTTAAAGAGAAAATTCCAAAAAACATTATAAATAAGGTCATGAAATTAGATTAACATTGATTCCCCATATGTTATCACATACAAAACATGTTAATACCTTCATAATGTTTTCTCTTAAAACATGGTAATAATATAAACTCCCATAAATCAATATTGAAAACATACATTCTTTTAAAAGATAATTCACCCTTATTTCTTAAATAGGAACTTGTTAAAAAAAACATTCCTTATTATAAGATTAGGTTCATCCTTGTTAATATAGAAAATCAAATTGATTTTAGTAATCTAAAATTCATATATAGAGATATAATAAATATATATACTCACATCATGTTTCACTATAGTATGGAAATAAGATTTTCATAGATCAAATTTTTTAAAAATCCCACAGGAAATTCCCCCAATATAGAGTTCTCCAATTATCATGGTTCACTTCATCCATTGTGATTTCATACTATTCCCTATTTCTCATTTATATTTAGATGTTTTTATTTCAGATCACCATTATTAACCCTTGGATTTGTCCACATTTTGGGAAAAATTTCTAAACTCCCTAAAATTGAAACACTAAAGCATGGGAGGTACATTTTCTTGTGTTTTCCCATTATTTTCATCATTATATTACTTTTTCCAATCACTTAGGCATATAGCCACTCAATTCACTTCATTAACTAACATAAGACATTTACTTATCCCATTAATACAATTCCCTCTTTGATTCTTTCTACACTTAGAGAATAAAGGAAGGATCATCTTATTATCTCTATGGTTTTCATAGTTCACTTCGAACTATATCTTCTTATTCTCATTAAAACATTGTGATTGATATGTAAATATAACCTTCATTTCAAATATGGTTTCAAAAAATAAAATATCTTCACATATTCTAAAGTATCTTATAGACAACATAATTTCGAGATTTGGATTTATTCCCATAATGAAATAATAAAAATTTCTTTCTGGTTGGATTATAATTCCATAAGAATACCTCACAAATCTTGTATAATTATCCTCATTGGTAGTAAATGATTAATCGTCCTTTTTCTTCACTATAGGTAACCCCTTTTCCATATTTTTACGAGAAATGAAAAGAAAGTAATTATTAAAGAATACTTTCATGAACTTTTCTCAATCCATGGATTCAATTTCATCTTGCTTCTAAATATTTTTGATTAGATTCCAGCACTGGCCTTCTTTAACTTCCAGTGGATAAATAGCCAGAATGACTTTCTCATGTTCCAAACAGTAGATAATGAAGAAAATCTTTTTAGTATTACTCATCCAGTATTCAATAATAGGTGGATTAGAAGACCTGTGGGAAGATGGTGGGTGTTTCCTCATGAAGGAATCAATAAGATGATGTTCCCTCCTTTTATTTCATATAGTCTCATCATGATTAAATATAGATAAAGTCATGTGATCATAGAAATTAGTTTTATCATTCCATATCCCATAGCATTCATTTTACCAAGAGAGAAATCATTGAATTTTCCATCTCAATTACCATTAAAATAGATCCTTTTGGTTCCATTCATTGACTAAAACAAAATATCATATAGTAAAAAACATTTTTCCTAGTGAGGAACCAGATAATCATGAAAAACCACTTATGGGATATATAAACTATGAAACCTTAATTAATATATGATACCCTAGGTTTATTCTAGGTTATTCATATCAAAAAAAAATTAAATCCTTCATGACTGTTCATGAATAATTTTTTGAATTCCCCAAGAAGGTAGCTCAAGAGTGTCAAATCAAGTGCATAGTAAGTCCCATTGTCATGTATGAGGTTATGTTGAGTGAGGCCCAACAAACTTTGTATGATTTTCAAATCCTTGGTAAATTTTTCCAGAACCATTCCCACATTTTTTATCTATAGATGGATTTATTTCTTGTAAACTACACACTATTTCTTTTACAAAAATACTATCAATTTTCATAAAATATATCTCATACCTATACTTATCATTAGAGACATCCCAAGACATATACATAGAAAAATACCTAGGTATCTCACTAAATTTTTTTATCTTTGTTTCTAAAGGATAACTTAACCTTCGCTATGATAACAACTATAGTTACCCTAGATTTTTATACATTAACATTAGATCACTTTTTCAGAATACTCAATAAATTTCAAAGATAGGCACCCAAATACCACATTATTTTAGTGCCTTTGGAATCATTGAATCATAAACAATGATATAAAAGTGATATACATTATATCCCACAATGTTATCCAATACTATCACCCCACTTAAATATAGCATACCTTTAATATATCTTTATAACCTGTGGAAGGAAACATAAACAAGGGTGAGCTCAGATGCTTAGTAAGGGTAAATATGGGATATATGTAAGTATGAACATGAGAATAAGGGTCTCAAAACGTGATCATATCATTATAAGATCATACCCTAAATATCAAAGATCATAATCATTAATCATGGAAAAATATTTTTAGTTCATAAGACATGAATCATAATAAAGTAAATAACATGATACATGAAAGAATACATAGGAATAAAACATGTAATTGTGGAAAACACATAAGCATATAAAATCTTATGTTAAGGTTTCCTACTAACAACGTTATAACATGTATGTCTTGGCTACGACCAGTGTACCTGCTTATTTTCAGGCATAAGCTACCACCTTGGTACCTTCTTGTTTTTGGGATTATGATATAACCCATATACTATCTTAAATTCAGTATTGGGATACAACTGGTGTTCCCTCTGACTTTTAGGCATGATATATAACCTATGTTCCCTCTTAAATTTAGGCTTCGGCTATAACCCATATGCCCTCTTACTTTATAGATTGGGATACAACCTGTGTACCCTCTTACTTTCAGGGATGGTAAACAACCCATGCACCCTTTGATCTCATATAAAACATATCATTTCCCAATTAATTTTAGATAGATATAGGTCCCAACCATCTCATAATAAAACCATTCATACATGTTCCACAAGATAATAAAACAATCATCATATCATGACCAATAGAAATAGAGGGGTTTATAAATTTTAAATCAAAACCCATGAAATGAAATGGATATCATCAACATTTTATCACATAAAGAACTAAGGAAAATAGATACCTTTCCTAGTCATTTCATTAAATCATTACCCACAAAAAGAATCACATTTCAAAATATATAACCCATGAAATAGAAATAGGTGTCATAAGAATCATTCCATGAAAACATAAAACATTCAAGAAAGAATATAAATGGAACCTTTAGATAATTTCTAATTAGCGAACATGTAACATCAAAGGATGTCATCTTATTAGGAAAATAATTGCGAAAAATCTTTTAAAAATATTTCATGAGGAAAAATTGATTTCTTATTTGAAAAAAGTATCTTTAAAGTATAATAAATTTTGAAATCTATTTTCATTTAAATTACTTTTAAAAAATATAAATAATTCATAAAATAATTTGGAAAACCTTTTTCCTTGAAACCCTATTTCAAAAAAATAATTTATAGAATTTTAGGAACATATTTTCCTGAGAAAATAATGTTGGATTGAAATGGATATGAGATGACACAAATAAAAGAATGGGGTAAATTGTATATTAAAAATTACTATTAATACCTTTAAAGAAGGTTCATAACATAAACTAAAACAATTCACAAATCCTCTTATATATTTAAATATATTATCGGACTAAATCTTAGACCAATTATACTGTTATGACACTAAAGGTTATAAAAAAACTGTATTCAGATCAAATAAAAACATCTGAGTAATATAGAGTGTAAATGATTTTACCATATACCATATAGAATCAATACTAAAAGTTTAAGCTGTAACTAAAATAATTACAAAATAATAAAAATTTAAAGAGGAAATAAAATGATTCTCTTACTATTACAATAAGTAGTGGAAAAGTAAAATATATTACAAATATTTTATCTCAAAGAGTAGTTTATCCTTTCACCTAGGATAATAGTTATGTCTTAACAACACTGGTAATCTCTCAATACAATAACAGGAACATCCATTGTGTTATCCTTGCAAGACCTCAATTTTACAGGTTATCGGAACCTATGTCTTACAAACACTTGAAATCCCTCGATATGATGATTGGAAAGTCTACATTTCAATCCTCACATGCCCTCGATTTTATATGTAATCAACACCTTTGTATTTCAAAAACATAAAATCCATTGAAATGATGATCAATACACTGTATACCAATCCATAGTATCCCCCGATCATTATCACTAGACCAGACACAAAAATCAAAACAAAGTACTTATTGAAATACAAAAACTAAGATCAAGCCATTCACATTTTTTAATTTCAAGTCTTTCACATGAAGAAGAGTGAAGCCTCACAGTCTATCTCTAGAACTAAGAAGTAGCTAAAGTTTTTTCCTCTACATAAAATGAACTCCTATTTATAGGCCTAAAGTTCTAATGGATATATTTTCTCCAAGGGTATTATTTCTTTAGAAAACTCAGAGGGACTTAGACACTTGGAATTATAACGGTTATATTAAAACAGAAAACACAACATCATTTTAATTAGTTTATAACTAAATACATGAAATCGTTTTTTGTGGGTCAGGGTAGAAACACAAGAGGGGTGAATTGTGTTCATAAATAACATTTTTTTAAAAAATTTATGATTAAATCCTCAATTTGAGAACAAACTAGTTAATTAAGGCAGTAGATATATAAATGTTTAAATGGTCAACAAGTTTCTCAAAGGTTGATTAGTCCTCAGTTGAATCAGTGTAAAATACTTATCCAACTTTTGAAATAGGTTTACTGAATTAAACACATATACACACAATACAAAACTAACTATCAGAGTGAATGTAAAACATTTTTCTATTCTGAAGTTATAATCAGTAGAAAATAGGAAAAAAAAGTATTTCAAAAGAATCTATATAACAAAGTTAAATAAGAGGTTCGATCTTAAGCTGATACTTAATCCTCTCCACTTGGTGATCACCTACCACCAAGTAATTTATATTAACTATAAACATGATACACATCCTGTATTGGGATTTACAATAGTTTTCACTAAAATTCCAAGGATCACACCCTCTACCACAGTTCATTAAGGTAAAAACCCACAACTTGGCACACACAGCCTCCTCCATGGTTACACATGAGAAACAAAGTGTAATTATTGTTTTTTTGATGTTTTTTAGTATCCTCTAGTTCAAGAAAAATAGACAGTGTGTGTAACAGAAAAACGCACACTTCTAAGAAACATATGATAATAAACACAATAGATAAAATGTTATAAATATTGATTTTATAAGGGTCAATGTGTTTTCAGTTCAGCTCTTGACTCCTTGGAGTGAAGAAATTACAATTCGAGTCTGTCTTTGGAAGTTATATCCAAAATAGAGTGTCACAACTCCATGTTATAGCTTCCAGTTTCTGATGTGTTATGCTTCTTGGTTTGAAAGTGATTTTATTAATCAGAAAATAGACTCTTGAATTTTTGCTCCAAAAAGATCTTTGTGAAGCTCTTGAATTCACAGTGTAAATTCTGGTAGGTTTTCTTTGTTCTACAGGTCAGTCGTGTAGTTTCTCTCTCATCCATCCCCCCATCTTCTCTTCCTTAGTATTTAATATTATATTTTAGGTCTGAAAATAGAAATAAGAAAACCATGTATAGTCTTCCTCGTACCTCGTACTGTCTCCAGATACAGAATCTTGATATGTCTACAATCAGTTTTAATTAATGTCGAAAGCATTAAATTTACCATATATGACCATTAGAATACTCATAAGAAATTGAAAAGGTATGGATTAGAAGAGTGGGTATCAGTAGATTGGTAGTGGTAGCCTTTTAAATGGTAGGCTTCATTGCTAGGCTTCATCGGTAGGCTTCATCTGTAGATTCATCAGTAGGATTCATTGGTAGACTTCATCGGTAGGCTTCATCGGTAGACTTCATTGGGAGGATTCATCTATAAACTTGCAGAAGAAACCATTAGTGGTAACTCTACAATAGTATCATTAGAGCGTTAGACTCATAGTGATGAGCTCACATTGATAACTCAGTGGTGAGGTTCCTCTGTGGTAACCTCTGTTCCTAACCTTCTAGCAGTAACCATCAAGAAGTAACCTTCTAGTGGTAACCTTTATCGGTAACCTTCCAATGGTAACCTTACAGCTGTAACCTTCCAGTGGTAACCTTTATCAGTAACCTTCCAGTGTTAACCTTCTAGCATTAACCTTCCAACCATAACCATTATCCGAAACCTTCCATCAGTAACCTTATACTAAGAAATATTTTTCCCTGTAAACTTAATCGATACAGTAGTGCTATTAAAAATACATGTTTATTACCTGATAGAAACTATATAAATGAAACATGATTATCATATAAAAGAAAGATGATATGGGATTATCAAAATAGGTGAGTCCAAAAATATCCCCATTTTTTATAATCACAAAGTATGTTAGTGAATTTTATATTAATTAATTTTCAATCAGGGTCAAGCACATTTGAAAATATCTTCAGAGGTTTTAGTATACATATATTATGTTTATATTTATGAATTTCTAATCAAGGTTAAGAACATTTTATAATATCTTCATAGGCGTTAGTATACATTTATTATGTATTAGGAGTTTAAATAACATAAAATTGAACCATGTTTGTTGTTGATAATATAATAGAGCAAATATCCAAGGGCTCCAGTCTTAAAACTTCTCCCCCTTTTTGATTAGAAAAATGAATATAAGACAATAGGGGAAAAGGATGATTTTTGTATTAATGAAATAATAGTAAAATATGAAAAAATGTTACAATGATACCTATCAACTAAGACAACCCACATTCAATCCACAACAAAGATGTCCAAGGGAGCCTTGATTTTGAGAGATGAGGAGAAAGGTTCAGAAGATGGAGGTACAAACTTAGGTATGGAAGTGAGTAAGGAAGGAGGAGCTACTACATAAGAACTGGTAGACCTATATTGAGTATATCTAAGAGGAATTTTAAAATTCAATATTTATATGGCATGTTTAGGAGACATCAAAGGGGTAACACTGGTAGCGACTGATGCTACTGAGGAAGAAGGCAATCCTAGAGGGACAATAATAGGAGTATAGTCCACATGAAGAAATGAAAAAAAGAGAATCTTGAAAACTATAATGATGCTTCCTCCTCTTTATCTAACTGAAATGAAATCATCTTTATCCTCCATGAACATTTTAAAAGCAGGAGTTAACTCTCTATGCTTGCTAACTTGATCCTTAAAAGCCTGAGTGAAATATGGGATCCTCATGTTCTCCAACAACATCTTGATGTGACCATCCATCTGATGCTTAGTGTAAAACCTTTTAAAATATAAGTCAAATTTCTCTTTGATTACCTTATTATATAGGATATCCTCCCTCAAGTAACCTCCTACAAGATTATTAATGTCTCTGGTAATGGAAATGACCTGATTCATAGGCTGAGGATCTGAGGTACTTGCACCAGAGAGCTTCTCCAATTCTTCTCTAAAAAATGATATGAAAACTTCTTGATCAATAGGAGGGGAGGCTAATGAAGAAGCAGAAGAACACATAGGTTCCCTAGTAAAATCTAATATTTCTTTATAGACTTGGTCAGTCCACTGATCAACCTCTTCACATCATATTCCTAACCACTCACATGTGTCTCCATAGACTTCTTATTTTCCTCAAACATAGTGACCATCTGCTGAACAACACTATTAGAAAAATAAGTTGTTCTTCCACTTCAGATCTTGAATCCATATATGAGTCTAAACTCATATTATACTATTTCATAGACTCTATATATTCATACAAGGTTATGACTTGATTCTGGAATTCCTTCACTTCATGTAGCAAGTTGGAGTGAAAGGTGGAGATTATTCTTTCCAAGGCTGATGCCACAAGCTCTTGATTGAGAGCCATTGATATATCTATACTAGTGGATATATCTTCATAGTGTCTCTTAAAATTTTATTTTAGTGACTCCAAGCCATCCTTATTCACATTAACCTAAATTATAAGAACTACGGGTTGCACAATAGTGGTCTTTGAAACATAACGAACTAGAGGTCTTCTGTTAGGTTTTTTATCTTCAGAATATTCATAGTCTAAGGCCAAGACCATTAATCCAGGGGCTTCTAACCAATATTATATTTCATGGGAAACAAAAACTAAAACAATGGAAACAAGTTCTCCCCCTCACTTGGAGAATCCTCTTGGTCAACAATATTCACTTATTTTATTCCTCCTTGATCAACTGCATCAACAAGAGAGTCCACTATTATTTCTTCTACATAATCTCCAACCACAGCTAGAGCAATTCCAGCTTCAAATGATTCAACACCCTATTCCTCTTAACTCTATCATAATTTTATATATCCTATAAAAGGACTAAGACTTAGGCATTCCTCTTCACTTTCATCAATAGTTGTATCAAATTCATCATGACTAGATTCAGCTTCATCCTCCTTTTCTAAGGTCTATCCAACACTAATGCCTCTTAATAAATTCTCTTCTCCTTCTTCTTCACTGGTTTCCTTATCATAACTATCCCTTAGGATAGTCTCTATTCTGGGTAATATATTTGGTGGTCTAGGGTCACCAAAAGATACATTATTAACATAAGGACATGATGGAAGATCCGGATCAGTCCTTTCATCAATATGAGAATCCTCTCTCTCTTTCACAACATTAACCTCCTATTATTTATCTGAGTACACTGGCTCCAGTTTATTAGGATTTAAACCTGGATCTCTTTTATTATTTGACCTAGAAGGATTGGTAACATTATTGAATTACTCATATTGTTTTGCCTCCTCATTCACCCACTCCCTTTTCCAAGGGTACTAGTTTATCATCATAAACATTCAAATCATTTTGGTAATGCAGAATTTTTCCCTTACAACTATAATTTCTTCTTTATTTCCAGCATATCCTTTCACTTTTAACATTAAAGATATCAACATAACATGAAATAAATCGTTTCACTTGGAGAAATGCTTTGTCATAACCTCTAACTAAACCATTAACTACCTGCAAGGATTTATCATTTTTCCATGATTAAATCGATAAAACAAAAATATGTCTTGATACTTCAAAGTAGAAAAGTCCCCTCTCCTAAGACTGAAGACATATTGAACAAATTTAAAAATTAATCTTATTTCTCCATCCACCTCAGCAGCAATTACCTTCCTCGGGATTCCATTCCCTGTCAGTTTGGCCAGATCCTCTTCATAGCAGAAATAATCACTGGTGGGAGGCAACACTCTAGTGTAATAATCGAAAATGTATTCATGTGGTACTCTTAATCATTCAGACCATTCGACAAAAGAGAAGCTCTCACTTACTCCATTTACCTTAGATATCATTTAGTTCTCATACTCAAAGAGTTCAAACCTTAGAAACTCATAAAATTCCTTTACTAGCTTTGGGTAATATAGTCCATTGTTATTTGGAAAACATTCTACCCAATCCTAAGATTAGAGTGCGTTCTTCTCCAGAAACCATCTCGAAAATATCCATTCTGAACATAATTCCTTTTAGACCATGATTTCCCTCTTCAAAAAAATGAGGTTTTATTAGCTTCACCACAACCTTGCTTCTACTACTAGACCCATCATGAGGTCTCTTATGGTTCGTCACATCTCCTTAATCACCAACCATCAATATCTTTTTTCTCTCCAATGTGATCTGATGCGGTTTATGGTTTTTAGGAGAAGGTTAGGTCCCATGGTTAGGGAGAAAGAGGTTCGAGAGAGGATTGAAGTGGATGGAAATTTGGTTTTCACTTTGTTTTTATCATTCAATGATCAAAAAACAAGTCGAGTAAAAGAAATAAATAAGGTAAAAAACGTTTCATATTCTGGGAGAAAAAAATCTATGTCCCAAACTAAGTAAGGCCGACTATCAGTAAGGTGCCAAAAATGAGGTCCTAACAGTGAGGTGCAATGATGAGGTGTCCTAACGGTGAGGTCAAACAGTGAGGTTTCCTAAAATAACAATTTATCATACCTAACTCATGTTTGATGTAATTAAACCTCTCATAATTCAATGGATTTTTGAATATATTATCCAACTATTGTTCATTTATAAGGAATTCAATAGTGATATTATCTCTTTGATAATGATCTCGCAAAATTAATGTCCCACTACAATGTGCTTTGTCCTAGAATGATATACTATATTTTTAGAGATTTTAATAGCACATTTATTATAATAATTTATAGAGAAATGTTTGAATTGATATCCATAGTCCAGTAAAGTGTGTTTCCTCTAATGAATTTGAGAACAACAACTTCCAGCTGCTATTTATTCAACTTAGGTAGTGGGTAATTCCCCATAATTATATTTCTTACTACACCATGATATTAGGGACTTTCCGAAAATGTAACATGATCTAGAGGTGTTTTTACTATCTATCTTTCAACCAACAAAGTCAGCATCTGAATAACTTATCAAATCAAATGATTGTCCTCTTGGATAAAATAGTCCAAAGTTTCTAATATACTTGAGATATTTAAAAACCATTTTAACTTTCTTAAATTAGATTATTTGGGATTGGATAGAAAATGAGCAGATATACATACATTGAACATTATATCAGGTCTTTTAGTAGTAAGGTTGAGAAAAATATCAATCGTACTTCTCAAATTGGTTTGATCCACTAGTTTACCAGCTTCATTAGAGTCCAACTTACAAGTGTTACTCAAAGGTGTATCACTACCTTTATTACTATCCAAACCAAAATGTTTCAAAAATATCCTTAGTATATTTACTTTGATTTAAAACAATACCATTTTTATTTTGAAAAATTTCAAATCCAAAGAAAAATTTAAGTTCCCCCATTAAACATATTTCAAATTCATTTTTCTTCATCTTTGAAAAATCAGTACATAATTTTTTTTAGAAGATCCAAAAATAATTTCATCTACATATATTTGTACAATTAAAAAATCTTTGGAAATCAATTTAATAAAAAGAGTAGGATCATCTATCCCTTTAGTAAAACCTATGGAAATAAGAAACGAACTGATTCTATCATACCAAGCACTAGGAGATTTTTTTAGACCATATAATGATTTATAATGTTTAAAAACATGATTTGAAAAAATGGGGATTTGTAAATTTAGGGGGTTTTTCAACAAACACATCCTGAACTATATACCCATTTAGAAATGCACTTTTAACATCCATTTGATAAAGTTTGAAATTCATATGAGCTTAAAAAGAAATTAGTATCCTAATGGCTTATAATCTAGCTACTGGTGAAAAGGTTTCCTCATAGTCTATTTCTTCTTCTTGACTATATCCTTGTGCAACTAATCTAGAATAGTTTCTGACTATATTTCCATACTCATAAACTGTGTTTCTAAACACCCATTTTAGTGCCTATGGTCAAAGGTTCCTTAGGTATTTCTACTAATTCCCAAACATTGTTTCATTTAAACTGATTTAATTATTCTTTCATAGCTATCACCCAAAATTCATCATTGATAACATCGTTATTATTTGTGGGTTCAAGCTATGAAAGAAAAGAAAGATGTTCAATCGGGTTTCTCCGAGAAGCTCTAGTCAGTGTACCTCTATTTAGATCACCAACTACATCATCTAAAGGATGATTATTGACAGTTCTAAAACCTCTAGAAATAGTTAGACTAGTCTCCTCATGGTTTTCTACAGGTTCAGATTCAACATGCTCTAATTTTTGAAAATTTACAGAACTAGTTGTTTTCACTAGGGGTTCACTGTTTTTATCATTAAGGTCTAGAATTGACCTATCGTCCTCAAGATATTCAAGAGAGTTTTTAGGATCATGTGGATCTGACTCATCATATTTTTCATGAACTGATTCTTCCACACATTTGGTTTTCTTATTGAATACTCTATAGGCTTTAATAGAGATTGAGTATCCTAGTGTAACATCTCGACCCAACTTACCATTCAACCCAGTAGCCGGACCGGTCACCACATGGCCTCGAGCGCATCTCCCCAAACTCCAGAGTCTTTCGACTAGCAGTGAGGTCCTATGTGAGTTTGTGGGGAGACTATTCCCTCATTACCAAAGTATCATAGTGGAATTTCAAACATACAATAGCGGAAGAAGTTAACCAGTAGAAAAAACATAGACTATAGAGATATATAACAAATAGAAGGATCTAATATATGTATGATGGTACAAGTCAATAAATATAGTACAACGATTCAAAATACCAAAAAGAAACCAAAATTTATCCCCTTTCGCATCACAAGACTTAGCTTGGTCTCGTGCACTCCTACTCCGAGCAGCAAGTCAAGTACCTGTACTAGGGCGTTTCCCCTTCTCATTAACAAATATCATATAATCTTCTTGTGTCCAAAAACATGAACCAAAAAGGGTGTGAGGCTAAATCCCAGTAGGAAACCACCAAAGATCCATGCTAATCTGTCAGTGAATATATATACAGGCAGTGTAATATGGAAAGCAGTAAACCAGGAAACTAGAAAGACCAACCCAAGCTTGTTCTTTGGCTTGGTATTGCTTCAAGTATCCATCACATTCATTAATCACTTCATTCATGTGTTCAACCCATTCCTTAAGCCCATTCTTGGAATACTCAATTCCGAAACCAGGCATCGCTCAGGGAGAAATATCCACCAACACCCAACAATCCCATTCTGACGAACCTCCTAGGTACCCAACCTTGCTCTAGGTGTGGTATAGTCCGTCATCTGAACCCATCCCTGGGATCCTATAAATAAGATCCGGGTATCTCCCAAGACATATCATGCCCTGTTGAGTTCATCCATGGCATCTCGCACTGGATCCATGATTCACTCGACATTTCAGTAACATGTCTCATAAGAGTCCATCCATGAAAACTCACATTGGTTCCATGGTTCACCCATGTATTTGTTTCACATTTTAAGCGGTTCAAAAGAATTTACCTCATGTGGGCCAGCAATTCAAGAATTAGCATAAAAGGGTCAAGGGGAAAAACTCTATCCCATACCTGGAACCATTTCAATTACAATTTCATCTTATTGCAATTCCATTCATATTCAATTCCCATTTTTAACAACCCAAAATGGAAAGAAAATGCATGCCTCGTAGGCATATGGGGTCAAAAACCCTAAAAGAGACATTTAAGGCAATGCACCCAAGGGGTGGTTCCTGTCCAAGGTGTATAACCTAACTCAAGCACATACCATCCTATTCAAATTACCTACAACATGCTAGGTAATAACAGGGTTAAATTCGAGTTTCAAGTGACACCGCCAAAGTGGGCGTGCGGCACTCCAGCATATATAAACATCTTGACAATCAGGAAAAGGCACGAGACCACCTATGTTAGGCTCGTACTAGATAGATCGTCCAGTATTAGGCTCTAATTCATCTTGGTTTGGATGAAATCTGAAGAACAGATTATGAACGAGAAATTAGGGTATATGAGCCTTAATCAAATATGTGTTCGTTATAACCAGAAGAATCGAGAAGGATTAAAAAGGAATTGAGGGCTTACTGTTGTTGATCCAACAAGACGAACGACGTTTGAAACAGAGATCGAACGAAGAAACATGATCAAATCCCTCCGTAGGCCTCCTTGTAAGCTCCCAAGTCTCTCCCCTTGCTGTCTGGTTGAATAGAATAGGTTTCGGTTAGGTTTTTATAAAATATAATCAATTAAATTAAAAATTAATTAAATTATCGAAACATAGAAGGTCGTACGGTTTACCCGCATGACCAAAAAAACTATGCGGAGACCATGCAAACCTTCGTGGAAGGCAAGGGGAAACCACATGACCACCCCGCACGGTTTCCCCAAACCGTGCGTCGGTCGTGCTCCTGCCTCTGCTAAGCCTCCACCAAGGTGCACGGTTTAGCCAGGTCTTCCACAGGCTGTGTTCCCGGGCATTTCCTGCCTAAAACTTGGTTCCGGGCTCTAAACAAGCCCCAGACACCTCCATAACTTCCTCTGTCAAGTTAGGTATCCACATTAGGCCTCAACAGAACACTTAATCTGAAAAGAAAAGGATATTTAACTCATACGAAAACTTGGGTTCTTTCTAACTTCCTACCTTATAACAATTCGTCCCCAAATTTCTCTCTGAAGGGTGGTCAAGACTCATTTGCAAACAACTCTGGCCACTGAGCACGTACGTTGGCCTCCCGCTCTCTAGTATCATCCTGTAAATGGCTGTGCTGCCATAGCACCCGTACTAGAGTAACTGACCAGCCTCATAGAACCTTCTTGCTCCTATCAATGATACGAATCAGATGCTCCTCAAAGGATGCATCTTCCTGAAGATCGACCTCCTCAGGATGGAAGGTATGAGACAGTTTTGAATAGTATCTTTGTAACTGAGCAACGTGGAACACGTCATGCATGGCTCGGTACTTCTAAGGTAACTACAACCGATAGGCTACTGGCCCAACCCTCTCCAAACTCTCAAAATGCCCAACATATCTCGGCGACATCTTAAACTGTCTTCTAATCCGCATGTGTCCCTACCTCGGTGAAATAAGCAAGAAAACATGATCCCCAACCTCAAACTCTAGAGGTTGTCTGCTGTGATTAACATATAACTTCTGACGAGACTGTGTGGTAGACATTCACTTCTATATCAACTAGACCTGCTCCAAAGTCTCCTGAACAAGACGCGGTCCCAGTAAAGCTGCCTCACCCACCTCTAACCAGCACATGGGTGATCAGAATGGCCTACCATATAAAGCCTCATACTGTTCCATCTGTATAGTCACATGATAGCTGTTGTTGTAGTAATACTCAACTAGGGGAATATGCCTCTCCCATGAGCCCCCAAAATCCAGGATGCATGCTCGCAGCATGTCCTCAAGCACTTATATCGTACGCTCTGACTGACCATCAGTCTGAGGGTGGTATGCTGTGCTTAGGAGAAACTGTGTACCTAGCACCCTCTAAAACACTACCTGAAACGTGATGAAAATCAAGCATCCCTATCTGAAAAAATGGTGTGTGGGACATCGTGGAGTCCTACTATCTCCTGGATATACAACCTTCCCAGCTCATCCACACTGAAGGTCTCCTTGATCGGCAAGAAATGAGAAACCTTCGTGAGCCTATCAACCACAACCCTACACAGCATCGTTACCTTGAGGTGACCTCGGCTAACCAGTCATGAAGTCCATCGCAACATCATCCCATTTCCACTCCGGGATAGGTAACTACTATAAAACCCCAGCTGGCCGCTGGTGTTCCGCCTTCACCAGCTAACAGGTGGAACATCTCGTGATAAAACTTGCCACTTCTCTCTTCATACCCAGCCACCGGTACTATCAGCGCAAGTCACAATACATCTTAGTGACTACAGAATGAACTACCCAAACCGAAGCATGAAACTCCCACATCAGCTGCTCTGTAATATCCACTGGAACCCATACACGTCCATGTATACGAAGAACTTCATCCTCACCTATCGTCAAACCAGGAGGAGGGTCATCACCTGACACACCTTCCCATAGAACAAGGCCTTCCGAATCTGGTAGTTGTCTAATCCTTACTCTGTCCAGGAGGGTAGAAGTCATAGCTAAGGATGATAGAAAAGACTGCCCTTGGCTATTCTGCACATCAAGATGCATCCTAGAAAACAAAGATATAAGCATCCATTAATTTCTATCATATTGCACTACCGGTATATGAGTCCTCCTGATCAATGCATCGACCACTACATTGCCCTTACCAAGTGTATAATATATCACGAAATCAAAGGACTGTAGGTAATCCAACCACCGTTGCTGCCTGGGATTCAGATCACGCTGACTAAAGATATATTTGAGGTTCTTTTGGTCCTTGTACACCACAAAACGCTCTCCCAATAAATAGTGTCTCCAATTGCGCATCGCATGAAATACTGCTATTAGCTCAAGATCGTGCATTGGATAATTCCCCCTGTGTGGCCTCAGCTGCTGAGATCCATATGCCACGACTCTATCTCCCTGCATCAACACTGCACCCAACCCAATACCTGATGCGTCACAATAGACCGTGTAACCCTTGCCCTGTTCTGGCAGTATCAGGACTGGTGCTGATGTCAACCTTCCTTTCAGCTCCTGAAAGGCTTCTTCACAAGAATCTATCCATACAAATTTCACACCCTTCTTAGTCAGGAATGTCAGCAATGTTGCTAAGCATGAGAAATCCTGTATGAAACAACGATAATAACTAGAAATCCCCATGAAAATCTGTATGTGAAAGACATTTTTCGGATCCTCCCAAGAAATAATAGCTCTAACCTTCTCGGGGTCTACAAACACTCTTGTCTTAGAGATAACATGTCCCAAGAAGTTAACATGATCCATCCAAAAATGGCACTTAGTAAGCTTTGCAGATAGCTGATGCTCTCTTAGTGTATTCAGGGTGATCCCAAGATGATTGGAATGGTCATTTTGATTTTGAGAATACACCAAAATATCATCCACAAAGACCACGAATAATGAGTCCAAGTAAGGATAGAACATGCGATTTATCAAATCCATGAAAACCACTGGCGCATTCGTGAGACCTAATGGAATAACCAGATACTCATATAAACCATACCTACTATGAAAAGTTGTACGAGGCATGGATTCAGGTCAAAAATGCACCTAGTGATACCCTGACCTGAAATAAATTTTTGAGAACACCCTAGCTCCTCGAAGCTAATCTAATAGGTCATCTATCTGCGGAATGGGATATCAGTTTTTAACTGTCAGTTGGTTCATATTTCGATAGTCTACACACATCCTAAGAGTCTCGTCCACTTTTTTTGCAAAAAGGACCGGCGAACCCCACAGAGAAGTATTGTGTCGAATAAACCCTTTTGCCTCTAAATCTCCAAGCTGTTTCTTGATCTCTTGAAACTTTGTCGTAGCCATCCTGTTAGGAGGAATGGATAATGGTGTAGCTCCT
Organism: Viscum album; assembly: GCA_963277665.1. Lineage (NCBI taxonomy): Eukaryota > Viridiplantae > Streptophyta > Magnoliopsida > Santalales > Viscaceae > Viscum > Viscum album. The sequence continues at coordinate 1,445,684,930 of OY728161.1, forward strand.
GGCACTAGCTCAATGTATAATTCCACCTCTCTCTCAGGAGGTAAACCTGAAAAGTCATCATGAAAAACATCCCTGAAGCACTCAACCACTGGACGAAGGTCTGTATGACTTACTCAATAATCATCCAGTAACAAACTAGAGATCTGGGCTTTCATCCCATCCATCCCCCGCTGCTCTGGTCCAGCTCGGCATTCCTGGAGATTCCTCTCACCCTTAAGAGTATACACTGCACCCTTGGGTGATGTGAAAATCACCCTTTGGTGGTAATAATCAATGTAGGCTCGGTGAGCTACTAGCCAGTCCATACCAAGAATGAAATCAAAACCTATAATCTCGAGAACGTAAAGTTCCCAGATGAAGTGACACCCTCCAACCTCGAGGGGGATCCCTCTACCCTTATGTACAAACTCTGCACTAACTCCTAGTGGTGTGTCCAGCGTTAAGATGCCATCAGAAGACAACACAAATAGCCCAAGTCTTTTCACTATAGGCGTAGAAATAAAACTGTGTGATGCTCCTATATCAAAGAGGGAAGATGAAATAACAGATGAAACTAAGATCGTACCTCTCACCGTAGACGGTCCCGCTCCATGATCCCTGGACGTAGGCTGCACTGCATACATCTGGCTTGAACAACGGCCTTGTGATACAACCTCACTACCCAGAACTGGCCCAATCTGACGTCTCAGTGTACCCTGTGCCGGACTACCTCTACCACGACCGATACCTTGGCCTGATCGGCCAGTCTCACCCCAAATCCCTTTCGGATGAGAAGCTGCTGACCCTGCTCCTATATATGGAGTCAGTGCGGACCCTCTATCACTGGATGCTGGTGGAAACGCTCTGCAGAAACATTGAAGATGAACCATCTTTCCACATGATCGGTACTCGACTGGGTCCCTTGGACACTGCGGCTTTGTGTGTCCTAGCCTACTGCCCTGGTAGCACCTCCGATTGCTAAATGAAGATAGGTTCTGACTGCTAGAATCATAGTGTGGAAACTCCAGATGATGCTTCCTACTAACAGTCACTGCAGTACCTGATCTCGATGCATAACCGCTATGGCTCGCACCTCCAGCCTCTCTTAGGTTACGTTCTTTGATTAGTCCCTGGTTCACAATTCCAGAAATGGTATTAAACCTGAAGATATTTACCTGATATTGGATGTCATATCTCAGACCATCCTCAAAACTCCTGGCCCTCAACAGCTCATCGCCAATCAGGATAGGTGCAAAGCATTAAATCTCAGTGAAACAAGCCGAGTATTCCATTACTAATAACGATCCCTGCTCCAGATGCAAGAACTCCCAGGCTCGATCGGCCCATAAAGTATAAGGATAAAAGAAATCAAATAAGGCCGTATGAAACTCTATCCAAGAAATCACTCGATGAGGATCCGACTGGGTGATTACGTCCCACCACCTCTTGGCAGAATCACACATCATGTACGTAGCGAGTTGACCCTCCTCTTAGGAGGCATCTCCAAATGAACAAATCAATCTCGTATCGCCTCTAACTAGGGCTCTGCAGCCTGTGGCCCTCCATCCCCTGAAAACGTAGGCGGGTGCTACTGCTGGAACTCACGCGTCAACTCTACCATAGTCAGGGCAGGTCGTGGTGCTCCCTGAACGGTCTGAATAAAATGCGACAAGTTCTCACGAAACTGTGCCTCCACACCTATGTCAGGCAGAACCGCTGGTGCCGCATCTGGCACAAATAGAGTTTCCTCTAGTAGCCCATGGCCTACCATCTCCGAAACGTGGTCGTGACCTCTCTCCAGAAGTACGACTGGAGGTCTCCATGGTGGCATGACTCTGCAATGCCAAACACATGCCTCAGTTCAAGATTTTTTTTAATGAGATTCGAAACTCACGAGCACAAGAACCAGGATAGGACTGGTCAAGAAATTCTTAAAAACCACGTCAACCAATAGCCTGCTTCTAAAGCCAGGACTGAATAAGGAACAGTCACCAAAAACCACTAGAGTCACTACCTCTTTCTCACTCAGAAGTTGGGACTAGGTCAGGCTCTATTTTCAACAATCATTCTTTTAACATACCTTTGTTCAAAAGCGTTAACCAATGGTCCACCAAGTTCTGATCCCTGAGGGCCCATAACACCTCATGAATCAAAATTTTATGCCCATATGACCATGAAATTCAATTTCATTTAGCATTTACATCCCATTGGTGCATCATTTCCCAATCCCTAAGAGCCCATACACCTTATGACTTGAAAGATGACGTCACTATTCATTCATTTCACCCAATCTAACACAACAGTAGGAACACCTACCAATCAACTATCAAAAAATCATGCAATAGTTATCACACCACATATCACAACAACATGAAATATCTAATGCATCCTAGATAGCATGGTATAATGCATGACATGTGATTCCTAACAAGGTGCCTATATGATGCATGAGATGGAAAAGCCTCATCTCATTGGGTTGCAACGAAATAGAACCCACAATAATATCAATAGTATCAGCAAAAACCATGTGCGTCAACCAATGCTGAAATCAGAACAACTGTAATAATTAAAACCAGAAACACAATTCTATACGAGGCAACTTGGATTTTCCCTGTATGCGGGTCTGCAACTCCCGGGCATAGTTTATTACCAAAGTCCCTTCCCTTCCTACTCCGGTCTATATTCTCCAAACATTAAGTCAAATCAGAAAAGGAAAACCCCTCTGATACCACTTTGTAACATCCCAACCCAACTTACCATTCAACTCGGTTGCCGGACCGGTCTCCACATGGCCTCAAGCGCATCTTCCCAAACACCAGTGGCTGTCAAATAGCAGCGAGGGCCTAGGTGAGTATGTGGGGAGACTATGCCCTCATTACCAAAGTATCACAACGGAATTACAAACATAGAATAGCGGAAGAAGGTAACCAGTATAAAACACATAGACAGAAGAGATAGATAAGAAATAGAAGGATCTGATATATGTATGATGGTACAAGTCAATACAATATAGTACTAGTTTAAAAAATACCAAAAATAAACCAAAATGTATCCCCTGTCGCGTCACAAGCCTCAGCTTGGTCTCGTGCACTCTTACTCCAAGCAGCAAGTCAAGTACCTGTACTAGGGCGTTTCCCTTTATCATTACCTAAAATCATATAATCTGATTGGGTCCAAAAACATGACCCAAATAGGGTGTGAGACTAAATCCCAGTAGTCAACCACCAAATATCCACTCTAATCTGTCAGTGAATATATATACATGTAGTTTAATATGGAAAGCAGTAAACAAGGAAACTAGCAAGACCGATCCAAGCTTGTTCTTTGGCTTGTCATCGCTTCAAGTATCCATCCCATTCATTAATCACTTCATTAATGTGTTCAAACCATTCCTTGAGCCCATTACTGGAATACTCAATTCGGAAACCAGGCATCGCTCAGGGAGAAAAATCCACCAACACCCTACAAGCATGTTCCGATGAACCTCATAGGTACCCATCCTCGCTCTAGGTGTGGTATAGTCCGTCATCTCAGCCCATCCCCGATATCATATAAATAATATTTGGCTATTGCCCATGACATATCATGCCCTGTTGAGTCCGTCCATGGAATCTCACACTGCATCCATGATTAACTCGTCCTTTCAGTAACAAGTCTCGTATGAGTCCATCCATGGAAACTCACATTGGTTCCATGGTTCACCCATGACATTGTTTCACATTTTAAGCAGATCAAAAGAATTTAATTCATGTGGGCTATCAATTCAGGAATTAGCATACAAGTGGAAAGGGTCAAAACTCAATCCCATACCCAAAACCATTTCAATTACAATTTCATCTTATTGCAATTCCATTCATATTCAATTTCCATTTTTATAAACCTACAAGGGAAAGAAAAGGAATGCCTCATAGGAATCCTGGGTCAAATCCCTTAAAAGCGCCATTCAAGGAAACACACACAAGGGGTGGTTCCTTTCCAAGGTGTGCAACCTAACTCAAGCACATACCATCCTATTCAAATTACCTACAACATTCTAGGTTAGAACAGGGTTAACTTATAGGTTCAAGTGACACCCCAAAAGTGGGCGTGCGACACTCCGGTATCTATAAACAGCTTGAAAGTTAGCGAAAAGCACGATACCACCTACCTTTGGCTCATGTTAGATAGCTCGTCTAGTATCAGGCTCTAATTCGTCATGGTTTGTAATAAATCTAAAGAATAGATAAAGAATGAGAAATTAGGGCATATGATCCTTAATCCAATACGCGTTCGTTATAACCAGAAGAATCGAGAAGGATTTAAATGGAATTGAGGACTTACCGTTGTGGATCCAACAAGACGAACGATGCTTGAAACAGATATCCGACGAAGAAATAGGATCAAATCCCACCGTAGGCCTCCTTTAGAGCTCCCAAGTCTCTCCCCTTTTTGTCCAGTTGAATAGAATAGGTTTTGGTTAGGTTTTTATAATATTTAATCAATTTAATTAAAAATTAATTAAATTTCCAAAACACAACAGGTCACACGGTTTACCCGCATGGCCTAACAAACCGTGCGGAGTCCATGCAGACCTTTCTGTAAGGCAAGGGGAAACCTCCCAACCACCCCGCACAGTTTCCCCAAACCATGCACAGGCCGTGCTCCTTCCTCTACTAAGCCTGCACCAAGGCGGATGGTTTTTCCAGGCTGTGCGCAGGCCATGTGCAAACCGTGTTCTAGGCCATTTCCAGCCTAAAAATTGGTTTCAGGCTCCGACCAAGCCCCATACACCTTCGTAACTTCCTTGGTCAAGTTAGGTATCCACATTATGCCTTAATATAATAGTTAAACTGAAAAGAAAAGGATACATACCTCATATGAAATCCTGGGTTCTTACGCCAAGAAAAATTCATTGATCACTTTTGGATGAAAATTTTTCAATATTATCCCTAGTGTTAAGGATAAAGACTTTTCAACCAAAAACTCTAAATTAATTAACCTTAGGCTTCCTATTTTTCCATAGTTCATAAGTTCTCTTCTTAAGAACAAGTCTAATTAAGACTCTACAGATGATGTAATAAGCTGTATTGATATCTTCATCCTAAAAAAAGATAGGAAGGTTATACTCATTAAGAATAGTCCGAGAAATCTCTTTAAGTGTCCCATTTCTTCTTTTTACAACTCTATTTGGTTGAGGTGTTCTAGGAGTAGAGAAATTTTTATCATAGCCATTATGTGAGAAAAAAGATTCAAACTCTTGATTTTGAAACTCACGGCCATGATCACTTCTAAAGGTAATAATTCTATGTCCACTAATATTTTCTACATACTTGAAATATTTAATGAAGTAAGAATATGTTTCACTTTTGTTATCTAGAAAGTATACCCAAGTGAATCTAGAAAAATCATTTATAAGAACATAGACATAGTGTTTCCCATTTAAAATTGAAACTCTTGATGGTCTAAAAAAATCCATGTGAACCAACTCAAGCGGTTGAGAAGGTGAAACTTCTTTCTTTGGTATGAAAGAAACTTTGTGTTTTTTCCCTTTTGACAAGAATTACAAACTTTTTTTATATGGAAATTTCAATTCAGAAAAGTATCTTACTAACCATTTCCTAGTCAGTTTTCTAATGAGTGCACATTACAGTGTCTTAATATTCTGTGCCATAACCAATATTCCTTATGAAAAACATTTAAACAAGAAACATTTTGCTTAGCTAAAGAGTTTAAATCGAACACATATAATTTTTCATTTCTAAGAGAAGTGAATATTAAATCATTTTGAGAATTAAAAAACCTGAATTAATCATTTTCAAACTTAACATTAAATCCATAATCACACAACTAAGAGATACTATGTAGATTGTACTTTAACCCATCAACAGAAAGTACTTTTGAAATTAATATTGTATTAGTGTTACAGACTTGGCCAAAGCCGATGATCTTACCTTTAGAATTATCACAAAATGTAACAGGTCCACTATCAAATTTAATTAGGCTATTGAAGAATGAATATTCTTCTATCATATGTCTTGAAAATACACTGTCCAAGTACTATAGGTTTTTATACGAGCTCTTTAGAAATTTTTTCTACAAAACAGATTAAGCATAGGGTAACTTTGGTACCAAGATTTTCAAGGTTTAGAGAGGTTAGAAAGTAAATCTTTGAGAACCCATATTTATCATATAGGTTTCCTGTACTCAAAATATATATTTTGAGTCAGAAAAACTTTTTTAGGTCCTTTAGATTTTTTTTTTCAAAAGATGGTCCAGAACATGAACTAGTAGTGAACTGTCTAGAATTTGGAATAAAATTTTTCTTAATAATCCTTCTTTGTACTGGTTGATATCCTAATCCTGTTGTGTATTTTGGAGAAATTTGTTTCCCTAGAAACTTGGTCAAGGTATTCCTACCTGCAGTAAATTTCTCAAGATATATTTTTAATTGCACATTTGATAATTTTAGTTCAGTATTTTCTTTTAAAAGCAGGGAAAAATTTTCTTTCCTAATATCCAAATCAAACATATAATTGGTATTTAAAGAATGTTGTCTTTTCAATAATTTATATTTATCCTTGAGTTTATTAATGGTATCCTCATGAATTCCACAATACTAAAAAAGTTCATCCTTAGTCATATTTTCATTATTATTTGATTCAATCTCATATCTAAAATAGTGAGCATTATGTACAAAATAATTGTGTGTTATCATATATGTTTCTGTCATGAAACAAAGGTTTGAATGATTGTTCTATTTGATATTAGAAGTTTTAGATTCACTGTAGCTATCTTCTGAATCACTTCAAGTATATTTCATAGATTTTTATATCCCTTTTTCTTGTCTTCATATTTCTTCTTAAACTTCAAATTGGGGAAATCATACTTCACATGAACTTTTCATTTACACTCATAATAGATTATTTCATTTGTGTTTTAATTCCATTTTTTCCTTTTTCCAATATACTTTACTATCATACCTTCCTTTATAATTTGACTTTCTAATGAACTTCTTCTTTCTGTAGAACTTTTTAAACCTTCTACCAAGATGAACCATCTCATCATCACTTTCAGAGTTTGAATCTTCCCTGGTAGAACTATCTACAGAAACATGAAATTTATCTTTATCTTTTCTCTTTGAGGTAGAAGTCTTCAATGCTACAGATTGTTTTCTTGTTTCATCATATGCTTCTTGTTTTACTTTATGATCTTCTTCATACATCATTATTTTTCCAATTAGTTCTTTCAATGGTAGCTTGCTTATTTTCAGGATTCTTGGATGGAAACAAAAGTTCTTCTCCAGCTGTTATGTAGGCATCGAAGCAATCACAAAATATGAACCGTGATATCTACTGGTTTCCCAAGAAGACTCATGGTATTTACTATTTCATAGAAATTGAGATACATTTCATAGATAGGTTCATTAGGATTTAGTTTAAAATTATCATATTTAATGGTATAGTTATTTATTCTCACTTTTTTAACATTGGTTGTTCCCTCATGGGAAACAACCAAAGTATCCCAAATTTCATATTCAGTTTTACAAGCAAATATTTTATTGAATTATTCAACACCTAGAACACAATATAATCTATTCATTTCATTACAATTATTATTATATGTCACTTTGGTAAACTAAGACCATGTGTCCCTAGAAGTATAAGGTAATGCATGTTGTTCTCCAATTGTTCCCCAGATTTTAGGACCCATGTTCTCTAGATACATTTTCATTTTGAATTTCCACTGATCATAGTTATCACCATTAATGAAAGGTTTTTTATTAGTAGACTCGCCATCAACTCAGTTATCCCTAGTTAATTAAAATTTAATGAACTGAAAGTTTAGATATGAAAAAAAATATTAAGATCCTATGGATACAACTAAAATCACAATTGAAAAGAATATGAAAATATTTAAAAAAGAGTTATGATGGGTGAAATAAAAACCACCCTTTGATAGAAATTATAGGTCAGGGTAGAAACTCAAGAGGGGTGGGAGTTGATTTCCTACCTAAAATTTCTGTCAAAAACATGATGATAAAATCCCAAATTTGAAAACAACCTAGTTAATTAAGGTATTAGAGATATAAATGTTCAATTGGTCAACAAGTTTCTCAATGTTTTATTAGACTTTATTTGAATCAGTGTAAAACACTTATCCAACTTTTCAAATAGGTTTAATGAATTAAACAAATATACAGGCCAACCAAAACAAACAATTAGAGTAAATGAAAAATAGTTTTCTATTTTGAAGTTATAAGCAGCGGAAAATAGATTAATAGAGTATTACAAAACAAGGTATAGAGAAGAGTTAAACCAGAAGTTTATTCTCAAGCCAAGACATAATCCTCTCAACTTGGTGATCACCTACCACAAAGCAGTTTATATTAACAATAAACTTGATACACATCGTGTATCAGGCTTTACAACAGTTTTCAAAAACTATCTAGGGGTCACACCCTCTACCATAGTTCTTCTTGGAAAAAACACACAATCGAGACACACACAACCTCTTCCATGGTTACACGTGGGAAACAAAGTGTATGTATTTGTTTGGTGTGAGGATTTTCAGTATCCTCCACTTCAAGAACATGAGATAGTGTGAGTAACAGAAAAATACACACCTCTCAGAAATGTATGATAATAAACACAATATATATAATGTTATTAAGATTGAGTTTAGAATGATCTATGTGTTTTCAGTTCATCTCTTTACTCCTTGGAGTGATGAAATTGCAATTTGAGTCTCTCTCTGGAAGTTGTCTCCAAAACTGAGTGTCACAACTTCAATTTCTAGCTTCCAGGTACTGAGGTGTTCAACTTTGTGGTTTGAAAGAGATTTGATAATGCACAGAATACAGTCTTGATTTTTTTCTCTCAAATGATCTTTGTGAATCTCTTAGGTTCACAGTGTAAATGATGGTGGGTGTTCCTTGTTCTCCATGTTAGTCATGTAGTTTATCTCTAATGCATCCCCCCATCTTCTCTTCCTTGGTCTTTTATTTTATATTTGAGGTCCAACAAAATGAATAAGAAAAACACGTGCGGTCTTCCTCGTACCTCATACTGTCTCCAGATACAGTCTATTAATTTGTATACAATCAACATTAATTAATGTCAGAAGCATTAAATTTACCAAATATGACCATTAGAATAATCTTAAGAATTTGACTATGTATAGAGTAGGAGTGTGGGTATCGGTAGACTGGTAGTGGTAGCCTTTTCAATGGTAGGATTCAACGGTAGGATTCATCTATAGGATTCATTGGTAGAATTTATTAGTATACTTCCTTTATAGACTTCATCGGTAGGCTACATCAGTTGACTTGTTGAAGAAACCATTATTGGTAACTCTACAATAGCAGACTTTGAGCGGTAGAATCGTAGTGGTGAGCTTGCATTGATGACCCAATGGTGAGGATCCTCAGCGGTAACCTCTATCTGTAACCTTCCAGTGGTAAAATTCTAGTGGTAACCTTTATTGGTAACCATTAAGAAGTATCCTTCCAGCGGTATCCTTCCAGCAGTAACCTTCTAGTGGTAACCTTTATCTGTATCCTTCTAGCAGTAACCTTATTCTTAGAGAAATTTCTCACTGTAAAATTTATCAAGAGAGTAGTGAGATTAAAAATACATGGTTATTAGCTGATAGAAACTATATTAATGAAACATTATTATCATATATAGGAAACATGATTTGGGATTATCAAAATAGGTGAGTCCCAAGTTTTGTTTAAAACATAAATATATAGGAAAACGAAAACAAGAGTACGATTAGTGTAAAACATGTGTCTTGATAAATGAATAAAAACGTGCATGTGATAAAAGTATAACATGAGTATGATTAAAATTTCTTGGCAGTATGGAATAGCGTAAAATATTGATATGATGTAATGTTGGTACAATAAACATTATGCGTACAATGGTCAGAGTCTGTATGATAAAATGAGTAAGTACGATAGACATAGTCAGTAAGATAGAGAGAGTCAATATGATAGACAGAGTCATTACGATAGACAAAGTCGGTACAATAGACATAGTCAATATGATAGATAGAGTCAATATGATAGACAAAGTCAGTACGATGAACAGATTCAGTAGGATAAATATATTCAGTACGATAAGAATAAAGAGACTTGTGATTTCTGAAACAAAATATATAAAATTCAAAATAATACTTTTGACTTCACAATATCCCCATTTTTTGAAAGCACAAAACACAAAGTAAAACTTTAAAGAAATTCTTATCTCCCCCTGATTTATGCAAACACTTCTGATGAAGAAATTAATACAACTAACTCCCTAATATATATAGACATTCATAAGGATTTTATTCATATATATTTTCCTTAGTTTTGAATATTATTTTCTTTAATGCATTACGTTGGTGTAAAACATTAATGATTACCCCCTTTATAAAAATTTATCCCCCTTTTGAAAATATTATCCCCCTTTGTGATTTACAAAAAATATTGGGGTAGTCTTGAGTTTCATAAAAAGGATAGTGAGAAACAAAATTCAAAACAATGTAAATGAAAACATAAACCTCATTTAATTGTCAAAAGTTCATATAATTTCAAAATAGAATCAAGAATGAATGATACAAAAAAACATTCATTTGTTTTACCTTTATTTTTCATTCATGATCAAGTCATGGAGAACAAAATTTGTCTTCTTATTCTCTTTCCTTCCATTTGATATAGAAACACCCTATGTTTTGAGAAGCTCTTGTTGGTCTGTAAAAAATGATCATAGTTTTTGATGGTGTCTTCTTGAATCCTGATCAATTCTTCAAGAGTATCAATTATGTGATGCATATTTATATTTCATTTAGTTAACGAGGTGTTTTGTTTGTTTAACAAAAATATTTCATCTTTGAAATATGAAATATTCTAAAAGTCCAACTGAAATTCACTGAACCATTATTGCAACTATTTCACTGAATGAGTATCATCACTATGAGTTTTTTGGATCTAATTTAACCTTTCAATTTTTTCCTTATTGATCTTACTAAAATAAATAGAAAGATCATTTTAAATCCTTTTTATTTATTCAATTGATTCCACATTTTCATTTACTAATATTTCTGTTTTGTAGGACCATTTGGTAATCTTATTGAAAGCCTTCTTATGAGCTATAAAACTATCACTCAAAACATTTAGATCAGCCTGTATTGACATTGCTCTATTTTTGAGCTCCCTTACAGAACCAAATTTCTTCCTTCAATTGTCTGTAATTAAATCAATATTTCCTTCTATTCTGGGAAAATTGGGAATATTCTTCTCGATTATTTTTAAAACATTGAAAATGAAATCCCTTTTCTTGAGAGAAATAGTGTGATATGAATCTATATCGTCATTGTATGATTCAAGTTCATTCGATCAGCTTAATTATTAATCAAGATATTTTCCTTTTCCTTTCCCTTTATTTTTAAACTATTTATTATTATTTTTCAACACTTTCTTATTCAATATTTTCACTACTGATAATTAATTTCTCGGCATGAAAACTTTGATCCACTTTATTGACTATAGAGATAACTATTTCTGATTGAGTTTCTACGGATTGAACTGGTGTTTGATAGGCATGAGGATTCTTTTGTTTAATTCCTTCACTTTTTTTGATGAAAATATTCTTCTCCAATTTCCTTAGAACTCTGAAGATATTCCATGAGAAATTCATCTTCAGCTTCATCTTCTTCACCTTCCTGTTGTGAATCCAATTGAATAACTTCTTGCACTATTTCTTTTCATTTCTATTTCTCTAGTAGAGTCTGTACGATCAACTCTAGTTGAATCACTTCTGTTAGTTGAGCACTGGCTAAATAAACACCTTTTAAAATCTTGGAAACATAAATATATTGAGCATTACATTTCAAATGTTTCTTCTTCTTCTTCTTCCCAGTTTGTAGAGTATCTTCTATTCTCATATTCTCGGTTAGAGATTTAGTTGGATCAAGACTGAATTGAGGATCACCTTATTTTCCTTTTTCATTCTCTTTTTTCCACTTGGATACAACCTATTTACTGTATTTGGTTTTATTCATAGGTTTTTCACAAATTTTATGATCTGACTTTTTAGAAGATATAACTAATGAGGATGATTCTATTAGAAGTGGTGCCGATTGATTTGGTTCTGATTCCTGCACATCTTTGTCAAACAATTTTGATTCAGCATCAAAATGTACATTTATCTATCTAATTGTTTCATTTCCAATCCATTATCCTTTCTAGATTTTCAATTCTCACTTCACCAGATGATTGAAAAACATAAAAATTTCAAGAATGAACTTTGTCAGAATAGTTGTTTACCAAAATATATGAGATTTAATTGCTCCAAACTCCATATTCTGGATTGTTTCAAAAATTTAACCCATAGTATTTACCTTTAACATATTCATAAGATATTCAAGAATTATGATATTAGAAATCATAGGAGTTTCAATAAACCCTTTCCTGGAATAAGAAACCCTTGAATCTATAGGGAAATAATCTGATTATTCGGAGAGATATGGGCTACCTTTCATTTCTCCTTATTAATAACAAAGATCAGCTTTTCATCTATTTCCATATTAATCATACCGATGCCCTCAAGTAACTTATGAGAAGGAAATAATGAGACACCTTCAGTAGAGAAATTGAGGAAATGTTCTTCTTGTTTCCCTGACATAGAAAAATTTCTATCGTGTACCACAAAATTTGTCATCATGCACTTATCAAATTTCATCATATTGTATAATTGTCTAACCTCTTTAACAAGAATAATATCTTGAGATGGTTTCTTAACACAATTATGTTTCTAGACTTGGAAAAAAATAATCCTTTTGATCGAAGAGTCATAACTATCGAAGTAATCTTGAGAGACTAACCTTTATCTGAATAAATCCATTTATGAGAAAGTATTTGAAGAAATATCAAAAAGAGTGTTGGAAGAAGACTGAGACATAAAGTAGATTTGAAAAAAGAAATGAATGTATTGATTCTTAAGAAAATAAGAAAATCTTTGCCATGATATATGAAGAACCAGTGTCGGTTCGACGAAGGGAATTATAGTAGAATTTGGGCGACCGTTGGTCTTCTATGGTTGAGATTAGAAGATAATGAGTCCAACTCTGGAGAATAAAAGATGATTTTTTTAATATGAAAATAAAAATTTTTATTTTTATTAAAAATTTTAAAAACATTAAAAACATGGAACAATAACACAAAAGAAATGAAATAACAAATTAAAAGAGACTATACGGGTCAGATATTTCATCTATATTATTGGTTTCATAGTATTATGAAAGTAAAAAAAATAATACAATAAAGAAAATAAATAGTTGAAATAATTAAAAGAGAATATAGTAAAACATAAAACCGATGAAAATGAAAGTTGATATGATTAGTTTTTAGACTGATAGAATAAAAAGTAAATACCACATTTTTTCAAGTCAATGGAAGAAAAATTCATTACTGTAGGTTTTCAAACTGATAGAAACAAAAGTCATTAACATAGGTTTTCAAGCTGTTGGAAAAAAAATTCATTACTATAGGTTGTCAAGCCGATGGAAAACAAAGTTATCACCATATGTTTTCAAGATGATGGAAAAAAAGTCATTACCATAGGTTTTCAAACCGATGAAAAACAAATTCATTACTATAGTTGTTTAAGCTGATGGAAAATAAATTCATTACCATCGATTGTTAAGCTGATGGATAATAAAGTTGATTCAATAGGTTGTTAATCCAATGGAAAATACTCTGTCAGACCTATTAACAGAATGTAAAAATGATTAAAAAATGTCAAAGTAATAATCAAAATGTCAAAACAATAAATATAAAGTAAAAACAATTAACAGAATGGAAAAAAATTAAATGGAAAGTCAAAACGATAAACAGAAATTCAAAATAATAAACATAATGTCAAAACAATAAATAGAATGTCAGAATAATAAATAGAATGTCAAAAAAATGAATATAATGTCAAAACAATAAACATAATGTCAAAACAATATATAGAAAGTCAAAATAATAAAGACAATGTCAAAAAAATAATGATTCCAAATTCCATAAATAAAGAAATGATTGAAAAAATAAAACTATAAACTAAATAATTTAGATACAATATAAAACATAAGACAAATAATAAAGAATATTAACATATAATGCAAACTTATGTTCTCCCCCAACAAAGAGGAGTGTTTTAATTTAAGGAGAATGGTAAAAACAGAAATTATAAGTGAATGATTATTTTAATTTAATCATTTATAGCTTCTGTTTAATATATTCAAAAATATTAGAAGGTTATGTTTTTATAAAAATATTAGCAATTTGTTCTTGTGTTCTGATGTATTGTAAAATGATATCTCATTTTTTGTGTGTGATCTCTAAGAAAGTGTTGTGTAATATCTATGTGTTTTTCATGATATTGAGTTTTATGGTTTTTAATTATGTAAATTGAACTTGTGTTATCACAAAATATTTGAGTTTTAGTAAAACTCATTCCATAGCCTATTAGTGTGTGTTGCATCCACAACACTTGAGTGCAACAACTTCCAGCTGCTACATATTTTACTTTAGTAGTGGAGAGTGATACAGAGTGTTGCTTTTTTGCATGACCTTGAAACTATAGAATCTCATAGGAAATGAAATTTCCTAGAAGTACTATTTCTATCTATTATACAACCACCAATGTTAGAATCCAAAAAAAAATTTAATTTATAATCATTTCTAGAAGAATAGAAAAGTCCTAAATCCAATATTCCCTTTAAAATCTAGAAAATCCTTTCCCCATATTTTGAATGGGATTGTTTTGTATTTTCATGATATCTATCAATTATTTGAATGGAAAATATTAAGTCTGGATGAATAGATATTACGTAAAGTAGACTTCCAATCATATCTCTATATTTTTCTGATTATCTAGTTTGCAAGATTCATCAAGATCATGAGTGCTCGAGGTTCCAATGGGAGTTCTAATACTTTTAGTACTGTCATATCCATACTTTTGGAGTAAGTTTTTGATATACTTTTGTTGAGATATATAAGTACATTATGATTTTTTGGAAATTTTATAACCTAGAAAAAATATGAATTCACCCATCATAATCATTTCAAACTCACACTTCATTAGATATGAAAATGAATCTGTTAAACACTCTCAAGTTGATGAAAAAATGATGTCATCAACATAAATTTGAACAATTATAATATTTTTGTTTTCTTTTTTTATAAAAAATACTTGGATCATATATCCCCTTAATGTAATTGTTTTGTAACATAAGTCTTATTAACCTATTATACAATGCTCCAGGGTGTTGTTTAAGTTTATAAAGGGCCTTATTAAGTCTGTAAACATATTTAGGATGTTTTGTATCTTCAAAACTAGGGGGTTGATCTACAAAGACTTCTTCCTATATATATCCATTAAGGAAATTAAATTTGACATCCATTTGAAAGAGTTTGAAATTAAATATTGCTTTAAGGGCTAATAGAATTCAATCAGATTCGAGTCTTTCTACTAGAGCACACGTTTCTTCATAGTTTATGAATTCTTGTTGATTATAGCCGTTATTAACAAGTCTAGATTTATTTTTTTGAATGATACCATTTTAATAACATTAGTTTCTAAAAACCTATTTTACGCTGATAACAGATGTATCCTTAGGTTTTTCAACCACATTTTATACTTTATTCCTTTTGAAATTATTTTGTTCATCTTGTGTTTACTAGATCCAATCCTCATCACCTAAGGCCTCACATTGAGTTTTAGGTTCAAATTGAGATAAAAAGCCATATGTTCTATTTTATTTCTTAAGGAGTTTTTAGTCCTTACTAGTTGATCTACACCACCAATGATGTTATCAATGGAATTATTCCTATGTAATAACTAATTTGGGTTTTGAAAACCCTATTCATCAATATAAGGTAGAAATTCATTAGGTGTGAATATCTCAGAAATAATTTCTTGAGTATTTACAATGTTTAAAGAATATTCTATCAAATGTTGATAATCAATTTTGGAAAAATTTTCAAAATAAGTATTTTGAGTATTTTTTAAAACAAAAGTATTTGTTTCATCAAAATAAACATTTATTGTTTCTTCAAAAACACAAGTGTTTTTATTGAAAACTCTATAATCCATGGGAGTAGTAGAATAACCTAAAAGTATTCCTTCATCAGATTTGGGTGAAAAATTATGTAGGTTATCTTCAATATTTAAAAAAAACATTTCAACTAAATACTTTGAAGTATTAAAACTTTGGTTTTCGGCCCTTCTACAACTCATAAGAGGTTTTATTAAGAAAAGTTTGAATTAAAAAACGATATATAGTATAATTATAAGTACAAAAAGATTCTTCCCAAAAAATTTCTTATATTGAGTATTCAGTCAACATGGTTCTTGTTATCTTTTAAATAATTTTATTTATTCCTTCAACACAACCATTTTGATGAGGTGTTCTTGGTGTATAAAAGTTGTGAGTGATACCTTTATTACTACAAATAGTTTTAGAATAATAAATTAAAAATTCTCCATCATGATCACTTTGAATAGTTATCAATGTTAGGTTTTTCTCATTTTTAACTTTAGTAGCAAATGTTTAAAAGAAACAAAAATATTACGATTTTTTATTGAGAAAATATACCCATGTTAATCTAGTATAATCATAAAATAAGAAAAATACAGAGTACTTGACTCCAAGAAATCCAGTTTTGTGGGAACAAAAAGATCCATGTTCACTAATTGTAATGAATCTGTAGTTGTGACTTCACTGATTGATATAAAGCATGAGTTAGGTTGTTTTCCATATTGACAAGGATCACAAACATTATAAGAATCAAACATAAGCATAGGTAGATCTTTAAAAAGTAATTTCTTAGAGAGTTTATATAATATTCTAACATTACACTGTCATAGTCTTCTATGTCATAACCAATATCATTCTTCCATTAACTTAGAAAACGTATGTCTTGGATCCTAAAGTCTTCTATGTTCAAGGTGTATAAATTCTCATGCCATTGGGAAAATATAATGAATTCATATTCAGAATTTTGAGATATACATTTATCATTCTAAGATTCATAAGGTAACCATCATCAAATAGTTGACTTATTATAATGAGGTTGTTCTAAAGATCATCATCAAATAAAACATTAGAAATAAAAACTTTAGAAAGGAAAACAGTATTACATATAACAAAAATCATTCCATGAGCATTTTCTCTGAATGTAAATTTATCTCCTTTTATCTTTATAACTTTTTTTAAGAAGTTTCTAATTCCAGTGATGTGCCTGGAACATCCACTATCCATATACCATGTATTTTTATTATATCTTGTTTTGTTTTCCGAAAACCAAAACAATTAAACTTTTGGAAGCCAAAACATTTGGATCTACAAATATTAGAATTTTTATTTGGAATCCACATCTATCTTGAAAAGTAAGATTTGTGGAAACCCTAAGATTGTGTTTTATTAAAAGAATTTTTTTTATTCCAATGACCACCACTTTGACACTTTATGTATAGTGATGACATTTTTGGAACAGAAAAATTATTTTTTAAAACATGATTTCAATGGGTGTAACCAATTCCATGACTATTACTACGAGGTCATATTTGAGTGTACATCTTATCAAAAATATCAATTTTATATGTAACATTATATAATAGTTTCATCAAAGAAATGATTTGAGATTTTAGTCTAATTACTAAATTTTTATACTTATTTTTATTAGTTTTATAACTTAGTTTTTATTCTAAAACATTTTTCTAAAAAATCATATTATCAAAATATTTAGAAATTTTGTTCTTTTCAGAATTCACATTCACAAGGTTTTAAGAGAAATTTTCAATATCAAGAGTTTTATAAACAGTATATTTAGATAGATATGAAACTTTTCCTATTAATATATCAATCCAAGTATTTTTTTCAAGTTGTATGGAAACTTTAAATTTTTTCATTTTCTAAAAGTATATCGAATCTGGAAACTTCTTCATAAGAAGGTTATGAATTATCATTATCTGATGAGAATGTATCTTCATCAGAAGAATTATTTTTATCAAGATAATTATAAATCAATGAAATATTATTAAGAGATTCAGAACTGTATACCTTGTCCATTAATAAATTATAAGGATTTTTGGAAAAGAGACCAACATTCTAGTGTTTTGAGATATCACTATCAGAAGAGTCTTTAGAAGAATCACCTCCACTATAAATCTAGTATTCAATTACTTTTAATATATTATTTCCCTTGGAATTCTATTATTTATCTTTATTCTTATCAGAATTTTTTTCCTTTCTATTCTTTGTTTTCATCATAGGACAATATGGTCGAATGTTTCATGCTCCTTTACATTCATAGCATGAGACTTAATAATCTTTCTTATCCTTGTCACATTTGGTATTTTTATAACTATATTGGAAATCATTATTCCCCACAATTTTATTCATTATTCTAGATATATTTTCAAGATCATTATTTGACTTCTTAGTGTCTCTAGATTCAGATAATACTTTAACCTTTCTCATTCTTCATTTGACTTTCATAGAAGATTTAGGCTTGGTAGTATTTTATGTAGTTGTGAATGATACTCCCCCATTCTTCTTTTTCATTTTATCTACATATCTCTTAAGACTTCCTTCGTATTGAAGTAGAGTTCCAAAGAGATCATGAAGATTAAGATTTGTAATCTTTCTATACTCATCAACTCTAGTCCTATTGGATTCCCATTCATTTGGCATAATTTCTATAATTTTCTCAACTAAGAATTTGTCTTCTAAAATTTTATCTCCCATAGCTTGAAGGCTATTAAAAATTGTCATAAATCTCTATTTAACCTTGACTATATGTTCACCATAAGGAAATTCAAAATATAGATAGTTCTCTCTTAGCATAGCACATAATGTTTCAAGAACTTTGGAAGTACCAAAATGTATAATCACCAATTTCCTCCATATAATATTTGTAGCTTCTCATGAAGATATTTTACTGTAAATGTTCTTGATCAAATATCACAATAATGTAGTTTAGCTGATATTCACATTTTTCATGAGCAGTAAAAGTCATAACTTCTTTCTCTGGGATTTTATATTCACCTATGAGTATATTAAGGATATCTACACCAGTGTTTATGGTAAATGACATTATTTGATATCTCTAATATTCAAAATCATTACCACTAAAAATATGTGGTCTTGTAGGGTTACAAATTCCAATTGAAATGAAATTCATAATTCCTTCCATCACAAAGAAACAAAATCCTTTTTCCAAAAATATATGGTAATGTATTTAGAAAACAATGTAATTCAAAATATACAATGTAGTGGAAAACCTACTCTAATAGAAATTTTTGGATAAAAATGGAAATTAGACGAAAAAAACAAGAGGAGGGTGGATTTTATATTATAAACTGCTATTAAAACCTTTATGGAAGGTTCTTAAAATAAAATAAAACAATAAAAAATCCTCTTATGAAAGGAAATTAATGATCAGACTAACTCTTAGTCTGAGTATATTGTAATGATTCCACAAGTTATAAAAATTTGTATTCAGATCGAATAAAAAAATCAGAGTAATATAGTGTGTAAATGATTATACCATATAGTGTATAGGATCAATACTAAAAGTATATGTTGTAATTAAAAAATTACAAAAGAATACAAATAGAAATAAGAAATAAAAATATTCCCTTTCTATTACAATAATCACCAGAGAATTAAAAGACATTACAAATATTTTATCCCAATGAGTAGGGTATCTTTTCACCTAGGATAATAGGACTATTTTACCAACACCGGTAATCTCTCGATACGATGATTGGAATGTCAATCTTACTATCCCTACAAGCCCTCAATTTTATAGGCAAACATGACCACTACCTTTCAAACACATGAAATCCCTCGATACAATGATCAGCACGTCTATCTTGCTATCCTTGAAAGCCCTCAATTTTATATGTAATCAACACCTCTTTGTTTTAAACAATTGAAATCCCACGATACGATGATAGATACAGTATCTACCTATCCCTTGTTGCCCTTGAGCATTATCACTTGATCAGATGCACAAATAAAAATGAAGAACTTACTGAAATACAAAAAACATAGAAAAAGATGATCATTTATTGTAATTTCAAGGCTTTCGCATGAAGTAGAGAGAAGTGACAGAGTATCTATCTAGAACTTGGATGTAGTTGAAGTTTTTTTATCTACTTCAAATGACCTTCTATTTTTAGGCCTTAGGTTCCAATAGTCATATTTCCTCCAATGGTCATATTTCTCCATAAAACATGGAGGGACTTAGACCCCTGACATTGTAATGGTCATATTGAAATAGAAAACACAACATCATTTTGATTAGTTTATAACTAATTCCATGATATCATTTTGGTAAAAATAAATAGATGTATGAAAATGAAAAAATGAGTAGTATTGTTGTAAAACATGTGTTTTGATAAATGAATAAAAACATGCATGTTATAAAATTAGAACATGAGTATGATTAAAATTACTTTTCAGTGTGAAATAATGTAAAATACTAATATGATGTAAAGTGGGTATGATACACATTATGAGTGCAATGGTCAGAGTTTGTGTGATAAATAGTGTAAGTATGATTGACATAGTCATTATGATAGATTGAGTCAGTATGATAGACAGAGTCTATAAAATAGACAGAATCAGTATGATAGACATAGTCAGTATGATAAACAGAGTCTATATGATACACAGAGTCGATACGATAGACATAGTCAGTATGATAAGCATAAAGAGATTTTTGATTTGCAACAAAAAGACATAAAAGTAAAAAAGAAGACTTTTGACTTAACAAATAACTTCTCAATATTGTAATGGAATATGTAAGGGAATGACATTTATAATGGAAGGTAAATTCATACATGTTAAACATTCCATTTGCTCTGTAAAAAGTTTAGAAAAGCGTATTGATTGGAAAATGACAAAAATATTCCTTTTTAAAAACTATTTTGTTTCAAAGGTAAAATGTAGTTAAAAATGTATTTTAAATTACCTAGGAGAATAGTATAATATTTTTTGAAACCTTTTATTGAATATGGTTATAAAGGAACACATTTGTTTGAATAAAGAGAGAGATATGGTCAGAATTTATTAAAAAGGAACATTCTTGATCGTATTATGTACCAAAGAGTGAAAAAATGGCACCATTACTTGGATATTACATGAATAACTAGAGCGTATTAAACATCATGATATTTTTTTATATATGTTTCATAATATTTAATTAATGAAAATATAATCATAAACAATCTCCACAAATTATGTGATTATTTCAATAATGTTTTACCACATGGTAACTCTTAATCATAATCCCCATATAAGAAAATGAAATTACATGGAACATAAAAATGTAATGGAAAGAGTAAGATTCATGATATAATTTTTTAATGTCTGTATATACACCTCATAGAAAAATATGGGTTCATAACCTGGCATGTGCCTCAAAGAAAGAAAATTTAGAAAAAATAAATTTACCGATTTGGTAACTTTTGAATCATAAATCCCATGATAGAAATAAAATAAAATCGATATTTAAATACCTATAAATTGATTTGTAATATTCATATAATAAATTCAAGGGACGTATTTATACCACTCAATAGAAATGAGTGGTTCATAAGGCATGTATATCACGGAAATAAAAAGTGATATGAAATACCCTTACCGCTTGTCTTGACATTCGTCACACTCAAACAATCCTCCTGTGTAATAAGTGTATGTTTATTATTAATCTATTACATAACCATATTCACATATATAATATAATATATATTATTTTCTTATTACCTTATATTACATGTTTATATTAATGTATCATTTCGGGTAATAACTACATTCTTTATCATACATGTTTTGACTTATCATTCTTGATACTTTTACTTAAATCTGGATTTACTTATTTACAGAATGAAAAAAATGAATTATATATCATATATAATCATTATTTAAAAATTTATACTTATATATAATATATATACATATATATATATATATATATATGAAATGGAATCGCAAATTAGACTTAGCCCAGTTGGTGAGGTATCCTTAAGTGCACCCACAAAACCCAGGTTCAAAAAAAGGTGGAGGCATATTTCTGGGTACTGTAGCAGTCACTATAGCAGTAATGCAAATTGTGAAGGTACTGTAAAAGGCACTACAGTAGGCACTATTAAGTACTATAGCAGCAAAAACTATTCACATTGGGCCACCAGTTTGAGCTTGGAGTCCTTAAGGCCTTCGGGCCACCCACACCTTCGGGTCAGTAAGGATTTCGGGCCACCATTATAGCCTTTGGAAATGTCTTCCCGGATAGACTACAAAAAATGAGCAGCCATTGAGACCAGTCTAAGCTTGCATAGGAAGCTTAGATCGTTGGCTATGAAAAGGTGGAGAGCTACCAACCAGATGTAGATTCTTGGGTGGGGCAGTTCCTTGTAATTATAGTCTAGTTGAATTCCCTATGACGTTCAGGTCATGTAATGTCTCTTAATCCTGTAGTCCATGTAATCACTAAGCCTATAAACCTTGTAAGGGTTCCCACTCATCCCTTGAAAAAGTGGGGTTAAGAGAAAAAAATAAAAAATGAAGGCCTTTGAGCAAAAAAAAAATGGAATAAAATGTTCATGGAGACAGTAGGCCATACATACACATGACCTTTTTTCCATTTTCATGGTGTATTGAAATAAAGTATGTAAATGAAATATATGAATATATGTATATGATATAATTAAATAAGAATTAATATATCATATATGTTTACATAATTGATCCTTAAAAATTACTTTTAAAGTGTGAACGAATCACATCACTTTGAGGAGGTAGTAGTCCACACTTTCCCAAACGAAGTAATCAGATTTACAGAAAATAGAAAGATTTAATTTAGGCATTATATAATAAATAATGAAGTATATATAAAAAATAGATATCATAAATATCATAAAAAAGAGTTTCAATCATAATTCACAACCAAAATAGGTGGTAAAAGTGAAATGAATTACATAATTTTGTGAGGTGGTAGTTCGATTTACATAAGAACGGTACGTTCATTACCCATTAGTTGAATTTGTGTGTAAGTGTAAGTAGAATGTAACAACCTGAAATTTTTATTAATATTTGTTTCCTTAATTTTGTGTGTTATTTTATTTTATACTCAACAAAACTATATTCATTAATTAATGAAGTGAATATAATTAAATTAGACTATTGGGTTTCAACTGTTATATGATCATTGGTCAATATGACCATTGGAAGCTAAAATCATAACATTACAATTTTTGTTTATAAATACAAGTGATCTTGGTTAATTAATACAGAAAGAAGATTCGATGGCCTCATCCGGTATACTCACGCCATTCGAATCCCATCTAATGGGTCTTGTGAAAGAGGTAGCACCACTGGGCTTTGTTCTGGATCAAGCCCAAGCCAGAATTCATCATGTGAAGCTTGAACGGAATCACCTATGAAGAAGTTCAAGCTGATAGAGGTCACCACTCGGGAAATTTTGGCCGAGTCGCCCCAAGATTATCTTACCTTATCACACCCTACACTTAGTTCCTATGCTAGTGTTATAAGGGGATATGTAACGAGACTTTAGTTGCTTTGTATAACCCTTTGATATAAACAAAAGTGTTTCTTTCATATTATAGTGAAGTTTATGAATTTCAAATGTTGGTAGAAATATAGGATATATGTTATTGATGGATTTTGGGAAAAAGGTATATTTTAAAATATTTATGTAAACCTTAAATAATAAACAATTTGTAATGATTTTCAAAAAATGGCCTTCTACAGTTGTGTTTAGTAAGAAATTTAGAGTCTAATAAGATCAACATAATTTTTGGTGAATTGTAAATTATGAATTGTAATTTTATGCTTATGATTAATACTGTGACCAAATGGATTAGTAACCTAAATTAAGAAATTATTTTTATAATTTAGGCACCTTGATTTGGTAATGTGATTCAATAAAATAAGAAAATAACCGTTTTAGAAATTATTAGTTATGTGTTAGTTTTTTCGGGTGAATAGTGTTTTTATTCAAAAATTAATATAAAAATATTTATAAACATATTTTTATAAAATTGAGTTCATTTTTGAATTCGGAGCATCGATATTAGGTTAAGGTGATTTTTTTTGAATTTTCTAAAATAGTTTAATTTTTGGTGAATAGTAAAAATACAGTTTTGTTGTTCGGTTGTTTAATGACATCAATAACGATGTAATAATTATGTAATATTTCTGGTAGACTTATGAATAGTAAGATAAGGTATTAGGTGTCCCAAGTGGCCAATACCATGGGCAAATACCATGGGTAGTCCCATGGTTTTTCCAATACAACTGATGTGGTGTCCCTTAGGAATTAATGATTTGTTCCCTCACTTATCCTATAAATACCAAGCCATTCCCTCATCCATTTCATTAAAAAAAACTCCTAAATGTTGTTACGGTCTATTTACATCCCATGTATTCCTCCCAAGGTGCTTTCAAGACTCCCAAGGTTCTGACCTTCAATCTTTTGAAGTTACTCTTCAATATAAGGGAACCTTTCACCCCCCTCCTTTAAGTCATGACTTCCTTTTTGTTATGTCTTATAGTTCCATTTTCTATGTGGGTTCTTGTTCTTATATATCCATACTACTTTCCATTTCATGTCCAAATGATGATAAACCCTTTCCACTCACATAAATTGATTTTCTGAATTTTTATGTGACATTGTTAGGCTGATGAATTTTTCGTAAAAGGAATCGCATCTTCTCTTTTCTTTCATGTTTCCTTTTCATATTGTATGTCATTCAAATTTCCATACCATGTTCTTATATCCATGTTATTATGTATTTATAATGTATTATTATTTATTTAGTAGTGGGTTACTCTTGTACCATATCTTTTTATTATTTTCTAAAACCAAGTTACACGGCCATTATGCTGCAAAATTTCGTCTCAAAATTTTTCTCTCTTTCTCTCAAGAAATTATCTTGTTTTATATATGTGAATACGAAAACCTATTTTTTATATGGGTTTTCATAGTTATACAAAAATGATATATTTTATTCTGAATTGACATACATGTAACCCTCACTCCCTTTCTGTGGGCTATAAATGACATAACGATATTGTTTTTTAGCACTTTTAAATTGTCATGATTTTGAAATGAAACCCATTTATTTTATTATACATGTGTTATTTGTGAAATGTTTGATTATGTTCTATGTGGCTCACATTAAATTAAAGAAAAATTAAGGGTGCTCCCAGATAGCGCTCAATTTCATTGGGTAAATAATTAATCTCTTGAGATGACAAGTTTCACGATACCTTGGTCAATAACAATAGTAATTTTTTAGACACCTTAGGGATGGACCTTGCTGATATGTTCATGAATGTCTAAATGAAATGCTGTTGCCACATATTCATTTTATTATTCAAGTTATTTTCATTATGATATGACTATTCTTTCATTGCTATTGTCTTTATGTTTTTATCACGTTCGTAATGATATCACAAGTAAACCGATTCCCTTGCTTACCCTTATTGGGCATTATGCTCACCCTTTCCTTTTAATGTATGTCTCCAAGTTATGAGATGCAGTATTTTTACTTAATTTGAACTTATGATGAAGCCTTACAAGTGGATTAGAATAATTTTTTATGTTTTGTTAAGTTTTATTGTTTCTGATTTCCAAGACACTAGACTTTAAAGATCCTCTGTATGTAAAATGTAATGAAATGTTATGTATTAAAAAGGTGGGATGCCATAGTTTCTATCAATGTATAGTTTAGTTATTTATGGAAAATTAGGATATGAAATCTTTAGGATGAACCCTATAGAAATGTTTAAATATAGAAAAACTTCATGGTATTTTGGTGAGTATGGAGTAAGTTGTTTATCGAACGAATACATCCATGTCTGGATACAAGTGGGTAGAGGTGGCTCTGTCATAGATGTACATAGGGGTAAAACCCTAAAACACCACTTTGAGCTATACTCGAACATGAACTGGTGCCTAACAATGGGTCTTGCTGCACTCTTCGTTACGAAATTCCCAGGGTATATGTTTGGTTAATCATAAAAATTTTTATGAATCATTATGATGTAATTATAGAGAAATGTAAACAACCACCAACCAACAATCACCGTGAAGGGAACAAAATTTTATTGAGTATTTTATGTGTAAACAACCACCAACCCTCAATGGATCAACTTACCCATTGATTTCTGAGTAGTGGGTCAACTCTATCGGGAATATCTTTTTTGTAATTTTCGGTTCAGAGCCAGAGAAGGTCACCCTGTCTGTCTATTGTTTAGAGGGAGATGCTGATCAGTGGTGGTAATTGATCAAAAACACGAGGCAAAGAGTGGAATTTGAAGCTATGGAGTGGTTAGAGTTCAAAGGGATCTTTTTCAGTATGTATTTCCCTCTTTCCATGAGAACAAGAATAGAGAAGGAGTTTCTCGAGCTGAAGCAGAAGGAGAACGAATCTGCGGGAAGCTAAGAGATGAGGTTCATAAGGCTTTCAAATTACACCTATAGATTTTTCATCAATCAAAATTGAAAGGTTGATAGATTATTTGGTGGACTGAGACCTCATCTGCGGAAGAATCTAGCCATCCGAGACTATGATAGCTATGAAGAGATTGTATGGAGTGCAATGAAAGTTGAGCTGGAGTTTAGTGAGACACAATGGTCTCATAAATCAAATGAAAAGAAGAGATCGATGGAGCCCCGCTTAGGGAGGACCTTGGATTAGTGAAGAGGAGACAAGAAAGTTCAATATCCCATGTGTAATAAATGTGGGAAGAAGAATTTGGGGAATTTCCTGACTGGGAGTGGGAAATTCTACAAGTGTGGAAGATATGACCATACTGCAAGGAATTTTCTTAGTGAGGTGAAACCTCAACATCCAAAAACTAACAAAAATGGGAATATGGTGCATGCCCTACCTGATGTCCAGTTCATTAAGTGTAGAAAATGTGGGCACTTTGCTAATCACTGTCCAAATTCGAGGGCAGTAGAGGGGAACCACCATCAGCCTTAGTAAAGGCCAATGGATCAAGGCTATGGTTTTGCTATCACGAAAGCTGAAGACTAATCTCCGAATGATTGGGTAGCAGGTACTCTTGTTATTCTTTCAAAGCTAGAAATCACTTTGTTTGATATTGGTTCTATGCATTCCTTTATTTCCTCCAAGTTTGAAAAGAATTTAGAATAAACCCTCGATTTTCTAAAAGTTGAGTTATCAGTCAAGACTCCTGGTGGGATTATCCAAGAATCATCAGTGTTTAGAATCTATAGTATTTACATTAGTGAGAATAATATTATCACACAGTTAGTAGTCATTCTCTTGTTGGAATTTGACATTATACTATGGATGGACTGGCTCTCAAAGTATAATGCTAAGACCAAATTAATAACCAAGGAAATCTCAGTAGTCATTAATGGAAAACCCATAGTTATCTTCTAAGGAGAGATATGTAAGATCCCGGTTCTTATTTTTGAGGTATGAGTTTCTTATTTTCAAATTTCCTTACGTGTTTTTGAGAAAACAAGGAAAATGGGGGGAAATCCCAATAATTATGGGTACACCACATGT
The DNA here is from genome assembly GCA_963277665.1 of Viscum album. Lineage (NCBI taxonomy): Eukaryota > Viridiplantae > Streptophyta > Magnoliopsida > Santalales > Viscaceae > Viscum > Viscum album. The sequence goes on from OY728161.1 coordinate 1,445,712,496, forward strand.
ACTATCCCACACACCATGTACTTTCCCACATGCCATGTACTTTGGCCATGTGGGATGAGTACACAGGGCGTGTAGGCATGTCGGCAATGAAGGGAGTAAAAAATGACTACACGTCGTGTATTGGGTATTTACACGCCGTGTAATTAGTCGGTAGGTGAACAGTAAGGCAGTGGGAGTAGCCACTAGCTAAGCAATAGTACACTCCGTGTATTCAAAAATACACATTGTGTACTCATGTCGATAGATAAACAGTATGGTGGCGAAAAATAGCCGCTAGAGGAACAGTTAAATGATGAAAATTACACGCCATGTACTTGAGAGTACACGCCATGTAGTACATTTTTTTGCATAAAATGGGAAGTAGCCTCCTAATTCGACAGCGGAGGCACTGTACACGTCTAGATCTTGGAAGAAGATGCCAATGCTTTGAGGTGCTCCCGATCGCATGCCGAGAAACTGTTTCATCCATCATCGATCTTGTTTGAACTCTGAAGGTAAGACTTTCCTTATCCTTGATCCATTCTTACTAATTCTTTCCCGAGGGGAAGTTATTTATGTTTAAAGGAGAAATCTCTTTTCCCAGATCTACACCGTTCTCGATTAATTCCGGAGGCATCGTTCACGTATATCAATCAGTGGAGATCGAGGTAGGTGGTCTGATGTTTAATTCCAACAAATGAGTGTTTTTTTGTACCATTGTGTTGCGCACCCATGTTTGGGGTGTCGTATGGTTGATGCCTTGATTAATTATGTTATCCAGTATTACATAGATAACATGATGATAATTATAAACTTCTGTTTGGGTTCATTTCTTGGATCCAAGGCCACCCCGTGGGTGCGTTTCCCTTGTTTATCCATTTGGCCAGGATACCCGAGGGTATGTCGTGATTTAGAATGCTTAGAGTTTTCTTGAGAGAAACTAAATGTAATTTCTCGTTATGTGTTGGGCTCATCCCAGTTTCTTGGTTAGCCTAAGGGTGGTGTTTCTTATACATGAGGAAAAGTGTTTTGTTTAGCATGAGGGTAACTATTTTTATGCGTATGGGCAGTCGCTTCCATGCCTGAGGGCATTATCTCGTACTCCTCAGGGAAATATTCATTGTTCCAGATGGAAATAATCTGAGGGGTTCAATTATATTTACCTGAGGGTAATTTTTTCATGTCTGAGGACACTATTTATTTCTTATATTAACTGCATTGATTTTACATGTTATACCTACCAAACTAATGCACATTTCTGGAATTGTTTAACCTTATACTTGTTAGATAGCTTGTTGTAGTTTTGTTGTGGCACTACATAGGAGATTTTCACCTGACGATCAGTCTTGAGAACATATAATTCAATTTTCATGAATGTTAAAATAAAAATTAAATGGGAATGGAATTGGTAGGAGTAGATTATTTTGAGTACTTCCAAGTTTACTGCATTTCCGTTACTGCACACAGTTGTTGCACAAATTCACTGACAGTTGGGAACGAGCCTTTGGTGGTTGCTTACCAGGATTTATTTCTTATACCCTGTTTTGGTCATGTCTGGGCCCAAACAAATTATATTGTTATAGGTGTAGATAAGGGAAAGAGTCCCTATACAGGTACTTGATTGTTTGATAGGAGTAAGAGATCATGGGACCGAGCTTAGGCTTGCAATGCTACTAAGTTCCTACTGTGCTGTTTTATTTTGACTTGCTATATTTTTCCCATGTAATGTATTGTTTAGGATTGCAGTGTATCCTTTTTTGGCTGCCTTCATAGACTTAGGTACATATTACATCATTATATATGACTGTTGGTCATTTCATTACTTTAGTACTGTGTCCTTTTCGGCATTGGTATTGTTTACTGCTTCCGCTTTTGTATGCTTGTATTTTGTTCCGCTGCATTACACTTTGACAAATGAGAGCATAGTTTCCTCACTATCAGACCTAGTCCCTCACAGCTATTCGACAGAATCTGGCGTTTGTGGAAATGCGCTTGAATTCATGTGACCAACCGGGTTCGGGGAACTCATTGAGTGGCACCCAGATCCCGGACATTACAAAGTGTTATCAGAGCGGTTATTTTTTCTTGAATTATTGTTTAGAGCATATAGTTAGAGATAGGGTGGAATAGGTACTTGGTAATAAGTTGTGCTCAAGAGTAGCTAACCTGTGTACAGGGAAAATCCAATTTACCTCATGTTGCAATTTTTCTGATTTTTCAATTTTACAGTTCATTTGATTTTCATCGTTGTGTGATGCACTAGTTATGTGCTGTTTATATTTTTATACACAAGTTCTATTTATATTCATCCTTATGAGATAAGGGTATTCTCTCTCGTGCATCATTTAGGTACATATTACAATCACATGTCATGTATAGTTCCCATGCAATGTAGGTGCATTAGAAATTTCATGTTGTTGTGATAGTTTTTGTGCTATAAAATGCATGCTGTTGTGATAGATGCCTTGAGAAATACCTGCTATTTGATAGGGTATTATTATGTAAGGGTCTATAAATGAATTCCAAACTTTTTTTTGAGGATTATGGGCCCTCATCAACTGGAATTTGGTGGACCATCGACATGTTTACCTTGTTATCACACGCCTAAGATTCCATGCTTTGGTTCGGGGGAGTATGGGCCCTCATGGATCAGAATTTGGCACTTTGGTGTTGGTTTTAGTGTTTTTATGTGCTCGAGAGTATTTTCTAAGGCTGAATATCTGGAAAAATCCAGAATACATGCCGTGTAATTATTATTACATGCTGTTTACTATTCTGTTCTAGAAGAAAAAAGTACATTTTAAGTACACGCGATGTACTGTATGTACACGATGTGTAGTTTCTAACTGTGTCACAGGCCGTGTAGGCGGAAACATGGGATAGTGAAACTTTGAAGGCACACACCGTGTAGTTATTATACATGCCATGTTGTGTTGAACCTGTTTCCGCCGTGCAACTAACAACACGGGAAGAGAAATCTAACCATATACACGTCTTGTCAATGACGAACATGCCGTGTTGTCTGACCTGGGGATCCATCTATGTAACTGACAAACATGGTTTGGTGTTACCTCTTCATAAACACGTCGTGTACCTGAGGGACCCACCGTGTAGTCTTGACTGGTGAGAGGCCGTGTGGACTTCATTGTGTGGCTGGGAAAAACGGGGTGGTGTATATGTCATGTGTAGGTGTAACATGCCGTGTAGAGTCTGCCGAGTAGCCGACTATGTCACCAACAACACGGGCAGTTGGAATATAAGCCAAACATGTTGTGTATATCTGTAACATATTATGTAGAGTGAGTTGTGTACACGGCCGTGTAACAGACAACATAGGTCGGTGAATCTTGCCAAGTACACACCGTGTAGACCTTATACACATCGTGTAGTCTCATTCAAAAGGAGAGTCGTGTGGCTAATCCATGTAGAAGGACTTGGGTAGAGGAAGTAAATTCAAGTACACGCCGTGTGTGAGGACATAATGCCATGTGTTTGGGGTGTTATACATCTAGTGCTGGCAGAGTACACACCCATGTGGAAGACTTAAGGGAACACGCTGTGTAGTTATTATACACACCGTGCAGTCTTGTTTTGTAAAACATGAATGATGGATTTCTCCTCTTCCCTTCTTACAATCCTTGTTTTCAGACTTTGATAATATTGATCTAAGGCATGTTTTTGACCTTGTAGAGTCATTCTAATGGGATGACCTCGAGTTTTTTTCCAGGAGAGCGGCAACCAGTATACTCTAGAGATGGTAGGCCACAGGATACCGATAGATCCTCCATTAGAGCTAGATGCGGCGTCAGCCATTATACTGGACAAAGGTGCAGAGGCACAGTTCCATGAAGGCTCCGTGAAGATCATGCAAATATTTAAGGGAGCACCATTGGCTACCACATCTTCGGCAGATTTGATGTTAATATTCCAACAGCAGTATCCACCTATGTTTTTAAGGGCTGGTGGACCACATGCTATGGAGTCTTGGCTGGGTTCTATGAATACTATCTTCAAGCATCTGGAGTTGCCTCCAGGGTGGAGGGTCAATCTTGCCACATACATGTTGTGTGATTCCGCCAAAAGATGGTGGGATGTTACCACCCAGACAGAGCATCATAGAGACATGGTGTGGGAAGATTTTCAGGCAGTCTTCTATGAATTTTTCTTCGCGAAGATGTTGAGGTAAGATAGAGCTCGAGAGTTCATGGATCTGCAGTAGGGAGCATTGTCAGTTATGGATTATTCTACCCGCTTCACCGAGCTACTGTACTTTTCACCTGTTCTGGTGGTTGATGAGACATTGAGGGATCGACGCTTTGAAGATGGTCTTCGATATGACATCCGAGCACTGGTGAACATTCTTAGGTTGCCTACAGTGCATGATATTGTGAACTAGGAACTGATTACTGAGAGGAACCTGCGGGAGGTCTAGTAGAGTAGTCTGGGGTGGTTCGACATCAGTTTCTAGTACTATTTATACCATTAAGAGGAAGAGGCATACGAATTTCTCTTATGGTGGCAGTACTAGTCTGCAGAATTCTTCAGGTGGCTAGGTGAGGTGATACTAGTGCGGTAAAGAGGGGAACAAGAAACTTCAGTGTCCACGTAACCCAGTGGCGTGTCGAGATTGTGGAAAGATGGGTCATCTGCAGCACTTTTATAGGGTGTTTCCACCAGTGGGTAGTGAGAGAGGTTCTATGCAGACTCCGCGTGCGGGAGCAGGACCAGTAGCTTCTTTCCAGTCAGGAAATTAGGATATGTCGGGGCGTTCAAAATGAGGTGGTGGTCATGACCGTGGTACCCAGACACGAGGATCTCATAGACAGTAGGGTAGGTTAGATCAGTGTAGCCAGGCTGTGTCGCAAGGTCACGACACTAGGCAGGAATATGCAGTGCAACAGACCCAACAGGGGCATGTTCCTGGACCTTCCACTGTCAGAGTTACTATTCTAGTAGCTTCTGTCTTGTCTTAAGTACTTTTTGATATTAGTTTTACAGATATCTTTATATTTATTACAATTGTTAAGAGCCTTGGGCTCTGTTTTTATTCTTCTTCTGATATTGTGATGCTAGACACTCCATTAGGGATTAAAACGACTAGTGTGCATCAGTGCAGGGAGTTCCCCCTAGAGGATGGTGGGTGGCACTTGCTTTGGTAACTCTATGTCTTAGAGATGATGATCCATGAATTCATTCTCAGTATGGACTGGTTGGTACCCTTTTGAGCCTTTGTGTATTTCTATCCTCTCAAGGTGAGTTTCATGTCATGAGAGGGCAGAGAGTTTCTATACAAGGGAGATGGGTTGTCCAGTTGAGCCGAGATGGACCCGAGAATCATGCGTTTGGTGGAGTAACAGCTCATATTGTGTGGTTGTATTTGGATGACCAGGTAACATGTCAGAAGGATTTACCTCCAATGGTTGATCGTTTCAGGGTTGTCTTCCTGGATGAATTTTCAGGTCTTCCTCCGGAGCTAGGGGTGGATTTCTCTATTGAACTAGTGCCAGAAGCAGCACTGGTGTCCATTCCTTCTTATTGGATGGCTAAAAAAGAGTTGCCGGAGCTCAAGAGGCAGTTGGAGGAGTTGCAGGAAAAGGGTTTCATCCGACCCAGTACTTCTCTCTTGGGTTCATCGGTCCTGTTTGTGAAGAAGGCAGACGGTACCCTCAGACTTAGTGTGGATTATCAGAAGCTAAACCAGTTGACGGTCAAGAACCGATATCCCATGCCAAGTTTTGATGATATTTTTTATCAACCTCGAGGAGAATGAGTGTTCTTGAAGTTTGACTTGAGATCTGGATATCATCAGTTACATGTTAGACCATACGACATACCACTTATAGCTTTTCGGAGCAGATATGGTCTATACGAATACTTGCTCATGCCGTTCGGACTCACGAACGCGCTAGCAGATTTCATGGATCTGATTAATCGTGTGTTCCACTCTTATCTGGATTCTTTTGTGGTAGTCTTGGTGGACGCTGTTTCATTGTATTGTCACACTCGACACGACCATTCTACCCATCTTAAGATCGTTCTGAGTACATAGTGGGAGCATCAACAATATTCTAAGCTCTCGAAGTACAACTTTTGGATGGACCAGATACACTTCCTTGGTCTTATCATCTCCGAGTAAGGAGTTGCAGTAGACCCAAAGAAACTGAGGGTACTAGTTTCCTGGGAGAAGCCTAAGAACATGTTTGAGATATGAAGTTTCTTAGGGAAGGCTGGTTACAACATGCGATTTATATAGGACTTCTCCCACTTAGAAGCCCCGTTGACGGGGCTTGGAAAATAAGGGTGTGAAGTTTTTTTGGTCGAAAGCTTGTGAGGAAACCTTTCAAGAGTTGAAGGTAAGGTTGACATTAGCACCAGTCCTGATACATCCAAAGCAAGGGAATACCCATAGAGTTTACTGTGATGCATCAGGTATTGGGCTGAGAGTAGTGTTGATGCACGGTGATTGAGTTTTTGAATACGGGTCTCGACAGTTGAGGGAACATGAGAGGAATTACCCGAGGTATGATATTGAGTTGGCTGCAATTGTTCACGTGTTACGTTATTGGAGACATTATCTCTTGGGAGAACATTTTTTGGTGTTTACAGACCAGAAAAGTCTCAAATATCTCTTCACCCAGCGTGACTTGAATCTGAGACAGTGAAGGTGGGTTGAATACCTTCAGTCCTTCAGCTTTTAGCTAGCATATACACCTGGTAAAGGAAATACAGTGGCTAATGCACTGAGTATGAGGACTTAGATACATGTAGTGTAGGAGGGAAGTGGTGAGTGGAAGCTTGTGGATTTTTTTTATCTAAGATGCATTTAGAGGTGCACGATAGTCAGGGGAAATCCTATATTTCTTCCTTAGCTGTGACTTCTACCCTCCTGGATAGAGTGAGGATGAGACAACTATCAGATTCAGAAGGCCTAGTTCTACGAGAGTCGGTGGCAAGTGAAGAACCTCCTCCCAGTTGGACGACAGGTGATGATGGGGTACAACGTATCCATGGATGAGTGTGGGTTCCAGGGGATATACATGAGGATATGATGTGGGAGTTTCTTTCATCTTCTTAGGTAGTGAATCTCGGAGTTACCAAGATTTACTGTGACTTGAGATGTCATTATTGGTGGCTGGGTATGAAATGAGAAGTAGTTGGTTTTGTTGCAAGATGTTCCACCTTTCAGCAGGTGAAGGTGTAACACCCCGAGATTTTAGGAAAAATATTCTTTTAATTTCATTAATGTCTTGTGTTGTATGCTACACCATGATTACCTTGCGCTATACGCAACACCGTATTAACTTGCAGTATACGCAACACTATTCTTGGATCGTGTTACACACAATTTCAAGTTCGTTTGATAGAAGTTAGTCTACGCAACATTGAGTGTATATATATATATATTAAATTTATAAATAAAATATGGTTGGATTCTGTTATACGCAACAACAAAGGATTTGTGCACTACACGCAACCCTGACATGGCTTTCATTACACGCAATCGCGACCTTCCTCGATAGCGTGTGTTGTACGCAATACCGGGTTTTACTAAACAGTGATATATTATTATAATATTGTTATGAACTAGCCGTTATGAATAGTGTTAACTAAATTTTGAATTTTATAACATTATTATTCATCTTACACATTTCTGGAACATGGTATAAGAACAAAATAAATTTTTCGAGTAAAATAAGTATTTTTCAAAAAATGCAGTTTTACCGCCTTTTGATGGCGCACCCAGTTTAAATATAGTTTTTGACATGTTCATAAGTTCAATTTGAAAAAATAAAATTATTATTTGGAATGAAGAAATAAAAATTTACTTTGGATAAATTTTTCATTTTATTCTGATGACTTTCATATTTTAATGAATAGTAAAAACACGCTATATTTTAATTAAAAACAACTTTTTTCATCGTAATATCTTATATGGTTAAATTATAATATTGAATGGTTTTAAAGTATAAATATAATATATTTTTACCATTTAATATAATTTATGTCATTATCATTGATTTTACCTTGAATTTGTAGGTTGAATCAATTCAATCTTTTGCAATGTTTTAAAGAATAACCCGTTTTCTTTCGACAACGAGATTAATTTTAATTTAATTTATGCAACTTTTTTGTATTGAATTTGGAAAAATGGATTCCATATTTAGAATCAGTGGGTCCAAATTATATTAATAAGCTACTTTTTATTTTTGGGAATTATGAATAGTAACTACGGTAAATTTTATTTACCATAGTTAAAGGTAAATCGGGTAAATAAGGGTAAATATAATATTATAAAATTACACTAACACTTGGAAAAATTCTATTTGATGAATAAAAGTAGACCCATAGCACCTAAGGGTCGGATTAGATTCATTTAATGGACTTTTGTCCATGAAAATAAGTTAATTATTATTAAAACCAAAGAATGTGACAACATGTCACTTTATTAAATCTTATAAGTATAATTATTTTAATTTAGTGATAAACTTCATGAAACTTAAAACATGAATAGTTTCCAGAACTCTAATACAATTATCTACATCATAGAAATTTATTTATAATTTTTAGTGATTAAATAATTATCATTTATTATGACACAAAGATGATGCAGTAATTGTCTTATTAATGAAATATTGACATAATTGATGTTATAAATGCCCAAATAAATGTAATTTGAGACTTTTTATGACTTAAATTAATTTTATAGGTTAATATGACATGTTATTGTTGATATAAGTAACTTGGTTCGAACTTATCATTCTGTTATGAATTTCATAAAAATCATGTACCAAATAGTGTCAAAATTGACATAAATTAGTTTTTAAAACAAATATTATATTATTAATTGTTATTTAATTCATAAAAAATATTAGGTTCGTCCAAATGACTTAGATAAGGATATATATATTAATAATAAACAACTTGGGGTTCGTTTATCTTGTTATGGTAAGTTTATAAACCATATAGTGTAAGAAAACAAAAAGACACGGTAAAAGTTAAATTATTTAACTTAGAGTTAAATCTAATTGATAAGGTTAAAATAATAACCTAAACTTGTCTAAATCCTATTGGATTAGAGGATTGCGACCTATCCCCACTTTAGCTTCAAAATAAGACCCTTTGGAACCATTATAAACCGAATTTTACCTTAATATAAAACAATAGTTTGAGATTTTCCTAAGGTGCCCCTCTCCTCCCTTATAAAAGGGCACCTCCTCCCTCTCCTCCTCACACCAATTTGAGCATTCAAGATCGGCCGGACCCTGCCAAAATCTCTTCTCCACTTCCCTAGTATCATCCTAGAGGTCCTGGTCTTCTTCAAAGACCATCCTTAGTTCTTTAAGTGGAGGTTAAGTGAAGGCCTGTCAAAAAGAGGTAATATCCATTACCGATCTTTTTCAATTTCTTTCTTCTTCAAATTATTCTCCTTTAGTTGTTTCATGATAATGTAATAACATAAGTATTTATTATATACTGATATGTTATTATAAATATTAAATAACTCTAATTAACCTTCTATCCATCCTACGGAAAAAGGAAATCACCGCGCATGCATACATACGGAATACCGTCTCCACGCCGTGGTGTAATCTATTTTCCGCCACCACCTTAATTGGATGGGTATAATGGTATAATGAGTAACTATATATGATTATTATAAAGTTATATTGATACTTAAAAATTATATACATACACTTAAACACAATTCCACGACAATGGGAACGATATCATCGCTCGTGCGTACGTACGGACTACCGTCTCCACGACGCGATGAGATTCATTCTCCCCATTAACCATTCATGAATGATTATAAATTATATATAATGAATAATAATGAAATTTATGACATGTTAAATCTACTGGATTTATTTATATATATATGTATGTCATCTACTTACTTCCATTCAAGACAATAACGAAAGGAAAATAGCGTTCATGCGTACGTACGGACTACCGTCTCCATGAACGGTGTGTTTCATTTCATTTATCAATCTATTATATATATATATATATATACTGAATATATATGATATATAAATCATGTTTTATATTTTGGAAGAAATTAAATCATGATATAAGTAATAATAATGTCAAGAACAACAAGCCCAAACACCTACGATAAATGAAACGATTTTACCCAAAATGCTTCTTTAACATGGAATTTACAAAAGAACAGGTAATACAAAGTCATAAGTGAACCATATATTATATCATAACAATGAATATTATTCTATAATAAGTTAATGAAATTCTTTAAATCATTATACATGAGGTTCAGATACGTACAAAGAATATCGGACATAAGGTAAGGGAAATATCACAATCTCATTTTTACATGAGATTGTTTATACTTTGAAATTTACTGGGGTGTATTATATCATCCACATACATGTTTCCTCAATATTTAATATTATTTCCATCCACCTAAAATTGTTTAAATCCAATTTTACCCTTTGGTGAGTTTTTAGTAAAGGATATGAAAGGAATCTTTTGTTGTTTTTCATACGAGGTACTTTTTGACTTTTCCGAAAAAAGTATGAAGAATGTTTTTTTTAACTTATACGGCATGAATGGATTTTTAAAACATTATTTCCAAGAAGCTTCATTTACAAGTTTTCAAGTTTATTTTTAAACAACTTCTTTTAGTATAAAATTGTATGACATGTTTAGAAAGGAAAAATGTTTTTGTAGTTGAAAGGACATTTTCCTCAAGAATGGAGTTCAAGTGTTTTATCAAAATTATTTTCCATCTGAGATAATAAAGGGTTCTGTTTTTATCCCTTTTATTACATTGATATGACTATGTTTTGATGGAATTACTTTTATGAATTCCTTTATCTTATATGAATTGTTTTATGATGTCATGTTGTTTAAGAATCTCATTTTTATTACATGGGTTATGCTATGATGTATGGTTTATGATTTTGTGGCACACATAAGAATGGTATCATTATAAGATGGGTGGGACCTATATCTCCCTCTAATGAATTGGGTAAAGATTTTATATCTCATGAGATAGAAATGGCTGGAATGGTAGGTTAGACCGGTTTAGTGAAACAGGACTCAAACGAGGGTGACTCGGTTTAGAAATGGACTTTGTCCACTAAGATAGTCTTGGCAATGAGTCTTGACTAATAAGATATGATTCTCTATGATTATGTGTGTATGCCACAAAGTTTCATGTTTTAAGTTATGATTATTGGGATTACATTTCACTACTATGATTTATCCCATGTTATGAAAATATGATCTCTTTTGCAGGTTAATATTTCCAAAAGATATGTTCTTATGAATATGACGTGATTGATATTTCTTTTGTTTACCCTTACTGAGCATTTGAGCTCACCCTTTTATGTTTTTCCCCAGGACATAAAGTAAGAATTTAGGTTTAAAAAAAAGAAGATCTTTGTGGGAGATGTTGAAGATATTTCACCACGACTAGAAGATTATATTCCGAGTTTCCAAAGACACTAAACTATTACGGTCCTTGTGTGTGTGTTTTTGTTATGTACTAAATATTCTGCAAAAGTAATGTAATGTCAATGTACGTCAATCTTCGGGTCTCCACAGTTGGTATCAGAGGAAAGGTTTAGTCAACCTTTGGAAACTAGGATGTGAAAACATTAGTAAGATCCCTAGAGATATTTCTAAGGTATGTCTAGGGATGCCCCAAAGGATAAGTATGCGTAAAAGATATAGTCCTAGAACTACGGTAACGATCATAGAATTTAACCTAATATGTTAGATATTGAGGATACTCCCCCTTTGTTATGTTGTTTTCCCTAGCATGATTTTTGCCTCTCACACTATTCTTTTTGGGTTTTAGACGATGGCTGGAACCCGAAGGAACCATGTTGATCAATGCAATGGGCAATGCAATGATTGTCCTCCTGAACAAACAAATGTTATGGGTGATGGAGTGAAAAATCTTATTGCTATACTTACACAAGCTATGAATCATTCTGGACTTCCAAATGAGCAGAGAAGGGAACAATATTTTGTTGAGTCTTTCATGAGGCAACACCCACCTTCTTTCAGTGGGTCTTCTGATCCACTTGTTGCTGAACAATGGATCAGTACTACTGAAAAGATATTTTCAGTTCATCAATGTTCTGAACATGATAAAGTTATCTTAGCAGTATATCGTTTGGAAGGTGAAGCTAATCAATGGTGGAATCATATCAAGAATACGAGGCAAAGAGATGAAATTGAGTCCATGGAATGGGATGAGTTCAAGAACATATTTTTCAATAAGTACTTCCACCGTATTCTTCGAAAAAAGATGGAGAAGGAGTTTCTTGAACTAAAGCAAAAGGATGATGAATCTGGTGGTATATACGAAGCAAATTTTATAAGGCTTGCAAGGTATGCATCTGGATTTATCATCCAACCTGAAAGTAAAGTTGATCGATTTTTCAGTGGCCTAAAACCAAATCTTCAAAGGGAATTAACTATAAGAGACTTCAGTAGCTATGAAGAAATTGTGCGTTGTGCTATCTAGGTAGAAATGGAAGTTGGTGTTACTTATGCATCTCATAGTTTTAACAAGAAATGAAAGATGGAGTTCAAGGAGAAATCTCAGAATAATGGTGAAAAGAAGATGAATGTTTCTTTATTCTCAAAGTGTGGAAAGAAGCATGGTGGAGATTGTATTAAAGGGACTAGAAAATGTTTTAAGTGTGGAAAAGAAGTTCATCGAGCAGCTGAGTGTCGAGGTAATGGAAAAAGAGTTTCTAATGATGTGAATAAAGAAAAGACTGCAGATAACGCACCAACAACACTTCAATGCTTCAAGTGCAAGGAAATGGGGCATTATTCTAATAAATGCCCTAATCCAAGGGTTATTGATGATCGACGTGAGAAACCACTTAAGGCAAAGGACAAAGGGAAGTCACATGCGATCACCATTGGCGATGTTGAATATGACAACGATGTGGTGGAATGATTAAGTGGTTATGTAATGGGATTCCAGAATAATGTTGTATATAGTATCATGGAATAATAGAATATTTATGTTTTGGTCTATTGTGGTTTTCAATAATTTTATGGCATCAGTAACCATGAAAAGTGATTGAAATATTTTTGGAAAGCAGATGATATGCACATAATGAAGGGATAAAGAAAATCTAATATGTTTGATAGTATTCATGAGCTCATGATTGATATAAGGACTAAGTGATATCATGGTTTGAGTATATAGAATTTTGAGGATTTTGGTATGTGTAAAGTGTTAACTTTTAACTACATTCATGTTTTCACTAAGGTTCAATGGGTATTCAAGAGAATACATGATTAAGGCCTTTGAATGTTTGGAATGTGACCAACAAGACATATCTTATGATATATGGGGATCAACGATGGTATTAAATCTCTGGTAATCATTTTCACTATATTATGAGAGTGGACTGAAGTATTATGGATAAGCCTAAAGATTGGAATGGATTATGTTGGACATAAGTTAGTATTGTTTAAGGATAGAAGTTTTTTCGATATTATTGATGGGATGTTATAGTAATATAGTTTTAGAAAAAGGACAACCTGCAGGATGGGCGACAGCCCATCGCGTCAGACAAGGCTGTGGGAATCGAACCCACAACCGAAGTGCGATTGGCCTTTATCACCTACCACTGGCCTACAGGAAGTCCCTGGTTAGTATAAACTAGTTTTATTTTATTACGCGGTATGATATATGAAGTATAAGTTCATTTTTGGAATCGTATACGATTAACTTCACTATAGATAGTCTTATGTATTTTGTAACCTTTTGTTTGAGATAGATGGAATGACCCATCATTCTATCACATGATCTGTTAACACATCACGAATGGAAAATTAAACTTCATTTCTTTAAGAGATAAAGTGGAAATTGTCCAAAGAACGACAAACGGTGAGACTATACAAAAATCAAGAAAGTATTTCTTCTAATTACAATTTCATCAACTTTAGGGAAATGATCTTGAAAACCAAAAATGTTGTCCTAGTGCTCTTATATCTGATGAATCAGATGGTACCTTAGATCGTTACAAATTTATGGCTTTGTGATTGCTGGCTTTTCCATAGCCATGTTCTCTACCACTCTCCATCAGAACATGATGGTTAGATTTCCCCTCTATATCCTTATTTTCACCTATGTGGAAACCCAGTGATTAGTTTATTTGGGTCATCGTTACATTTCATACTTCAGTTTTTAAAGCCAAGTTTTGGTATTCCTTTTTACGATGTGGGTTTCTATTAAATAAACTTTTGAGTAGTAAACAATTTATAACCTCGACGAATTTCGAGGGCGAAATTCATTTTAAGGGGGGTAGAATGTAACACCGCGAGATTTTATGAAAAATATTCTTCTAATTTCATTAATTTATTGTGTTGTATGCTACACCAAGATTACATTGGGCTATACGCAACACCGTATTAGGTTGCAGTATACACAACACTATTCTTGGATCGTGTTACACACAATTTCAAGTTCGTTTGATAGAAGTTATTCTACGCAACATTGAGTATATATATATATATATATTCAATTTATAAATAAAATATGTTTGGATTATATTATACGCAACAACAAAGGAGTTGTTCACTACACGCAACCGTGACTTGGCTTGCATTACACGCAATCACGACCTTTCTCGACAGCGTGTGTTGTACGCAATACCAGGTTTTACTAAACAACGATATATTATTACAATATTGTTATGAACTAGACTTTATGAATAGTGTAATCTAAATTTTTAATTTTATAACATTATTATTCATCTTACACATTTCTGGAACATGGTATAAAAACAAAATAAATTTTTCGAGTAAAATAAGTATTTTTCAAAAAATGCAGTTTTACCGCCTTTTGATGGCACACCCACTTTAAATCAAGTTTTTGACATGTTCATAAGTTCAATTTGACAAAATAAAATTATTCTTTGGAATAAAGAAATAAAAATTTACTTTGGATAAATGTTTCATTTTATTCTGATGACTTTCATATTTTAATGAATAGTAAAAACATGCTATATTTTAATTAAAAACAACATTTTTCATCGTAATATCTTATATGGTTAAATTATAATATTGAATGGTTTTAAAGTATAAATATAATATATTTTTACCATTTAATATAATGTATGTCATTAGCATTGATTTTACCTTGAATTCGTAGGTTAAATCAATTCAATCTTTTGCAATGTTTTAAAGAAAAACCCGTTTTCTTTCGACAATGGGATTAATTTTAATTTAATTTATGCATGTTTTGTGTATTGAATTTGGAAAAATGGATTCCATATTTATAATCAGTGGGTATAAATTATGTTAATAAGCTACTTTTTATTTTTGGGAATTATGAATAGTAACTACGGTAAATTTTATTTACCATAGTTAAAGGTAAATCGGAGAATTAAGGGTAAATATAAAATTATAAAATTCCCCTAAAACTTGGAAAAATCCTATTGGATGACTAAAAGTAGAACCATAGCACCTAATGGTCGGATTAGATTCATTTAATGGACTTTTTTCCATGAAAATAGGTTAATTATTATTAAAACCAAAGAATGTGACAACATGTCACTTTCTTAAATATTATAAGTATAATAATTTTAATTTAGTGATACACTTCATGAACCTTAAAACATGAATATTCTCCAGAAATCTAATAAAATTATCTACATCATAGTAATTTATTTAAAATTTTAAGGGATTAAATAATTATCATTTATTACGACACAAAGATGATGCAGTAATTGTCTTATTAATGAAATATTAACATAATTGATATTATAAATGCCCAAATAAATGTAATTTGACACTTTTTATGACTTAAATTAATTTTATAGGTCAATATGACATGTTATTATTGATATAAGTAACTTGGTTTGAACTTATAATTCTGTTATGAATTTCATAAAAATCATGTACCAAATAGTGTCAAAATTGACATAAATTAATTTTTAAAATAAATATTATATTATTAATTGTTATTTAATTCATATAAAATCTAAGGTTCGTCCAAATGACTTAGATAAGGATATATATATTAATAATAAATAACTTGGGGTTCTTTTGGCTTGTTATGGTAAGTTTATTAACCATGTAGTGTAAGAAAACAAAAAGACATGGTAAAAGTTAAATTATTTATCTTAGAGTTAAATCTAATTGATAAGGTTAAAATAATAACCTAAACTTGTCTAAATCCTATTGGATCAGAGGATTTCGACCCATCCCCACTTTATCTTAGAAATAAGACCCTTTGGAACCATTATAAACCGAATTTTACCTTAATATAAAATAATATTTTGAGATTTTCCTAAGGTGCCCATCTCCTCCCTTATAAAAGGGCACCTCCTCCCTCTCCTCCTCACACCAATTTGAGCATTAAATCTCGGCCAAACCCTGCCAAAATCTTTTCTCCACTTCCATATTATCATCCTATAGGTCCTGGTCTTCTTCAAATACCATCCTTAGTTCTTTAAGTGGAGGTTAAGTGAAGGCGCATCAAAAAGAGGTAATATCCATTACCGATCTTTTTCAATTTCTTTCTTCTTCAAATTCTTCTCCTTTAGTTGTTTCATGATAAATTAATAACATAAGTATCTCATATATAATGATATGTTATTATAAATATGAAACAACTCTAATTAACCTTCTATCCATCCTACGGAAAAATGAAATAACCGCGCGTGCGTACGTACAGAATACCGTCTCCACGCCGTGGTGTAATCTATTTTACGCCACCACCTTAATTGGATGGGTATAATGGTGTAATGAGTAACTATATATGATTATTATAATTTGATATTGATACTGAAATAGTATACATACACATAAACACAATTCCATGACCATGGGAACGATATCATCGCTCGTGCGTACGTACGGACTACCGTCTCCACGACGCGATGAGATTCATTCTCCACATTAAACATTCAGGAATGATTATAAAGTATATATAATGAATAATAATGATATATATGACATGTTAAATCTAATGGATTTATGTATATATATATGTATGTCATCTACTTACTTCCATTCAAGACAATAAGGAAAGGAAAACAGCGTTCATGCGTACGTACGGACTACCGTCTCCATGAACGGTGTGTTTCATTTCATTTATCTATCTATTATATATATATATACTGAATACATATGATATATAAATCATTTTTTATATTATGGAAGTAAGTAAATCATGATATAAGTAATAATAATTTCTAGAACAACAAGTCCAAACACATACGATAAATGAAATGATTTTACCCAAAACGCTTCTTTAACATGGAATTTACAAAAGAACAGGTAATATAAAGTCATAAGTGAACCAAATATGATATCATAACAATGAATATGATTCTGTAATAAGTTAATGACATTATTTAAATCATTATACAGGAGGTTCGGATACGTACAAAGCATATCAGACATAAGGTAAGGGAAATATCACAATCTCATTTTTACCCAAGATTGTTTATACTTTGAAATTTACTGGGGTGTATTTTAACATCCACATACATGTTTCCTCAATATTTAATATTATTTCCATCCACCTAAAATTTTTTAAATCCAAATTTACCCTTCGGTGAGTTTTTAGTAAAGGATATGAAAGGAATCTTTTGTCGTTTTTTGTACGAGGTACTTTTTGACTTTTCCGACAAAAGTACGAAGAATGTTTTTTTAACTTATACGGAATGAAAATATTTTTAAAAATTTATTTCCAAGAGGCCTCCTTTAAAAGTTTTCAAGTTTATTTTTAATCAACTTCTTTTAGTTTAAAATTGTATGACATGTTAAGAAAGGAAAAATGTTTTTGAAGTTGAAAGGACATTTTCCTCAAGAATGGAGTTCAAGTGTTTTATCAAAATTATTTTCCATCTAAGATAATAAAGGGATCTGTTTATATCACTATTATTAAATTGATTTGACTATTTTGTGATGGAATTACTTTTATGAATTCCTTTATCTTATATGAATTGTTTTATGATGTCATGTTGTTTAAGAATCCCATTTTTATTACATGGGTTATGATATGATGTATGGTTTATGATTTTGTGGCACACATAAGAATGGTATAATTATGAGATGGGTGGGACCTATATCTCCCTCCATTTCATTGGGTAAAGATTTTATATCTCATGAGATAGACATGGCTGAAATGGTAGGTTATACCGGTTCAGTGAAACAGGACTGAAACGAGGGTGACTCGGTTTAGAAATGGACTTTGTCCACTAAGATAGTCTTGGCAATGAGTCTTGACTAATAATATATGATTCTATATGATTATGTGTGTATGCCAAAAAGTTTCATGTTTTATGTTATGATTATTGGGATTACATTTCACTACTATGATTTATCTCATGTTATGAAATTATGATCTATTTTGCAGGTTAAGATTTCCAAAAGATATGTTCTTATGAATATGACGTGATTGATATTTCTTTTGTTTACCCTTACTGCGCATTTGAGCTCACCCTTTTATGTTTTTTTCCCCAGGACATAAAGAAAGGATTTAGGTTTAAAAAAAGAAGATCTTTCACCATGACTAGAAGATTATATTCCGAGTTTCCAAAGACACTAAACTATTACGGTCCTTGTGTGTGTGTTTTTGTTATGTACTAAATATTCCGTAAAAGTAATGTAATGTCAATGTACGTCAAGATTCGGGTCTCTACAGAAGGCGTAGCATCAGAGGCTAGCCGGACAGTTATAGCAGTTACCTATTCTGGAGTGGAAATGGGATGATGTCGTGATGGACTTCGTGATCGGGATTCCAAGGTCACCTCGAGGTAGTGCTACCTTGTGGGTTGTTGTTGACAGACTTACAACGGTAGCTCACTTTTTACCGATCAAGGAGACCTTCTATGTTGACGAGATCAGAATGTTATATATCAAAGAGGTGGTACGACTTCATGGGGTTCCTCATTCTATCATTTTAGAAAGAGACACCCGATTTACATCTTGTTTCTGGAAGAGTTTTCAGAGGGCACTTGGTACACTGGTGCTTCTGAGCACAACTTACCACCCTCAGACCGATGGCCAGTCAAAGCATACAATACAGGTGCTAAAAGATATGCCGCGTGCATGTGTCCTAATCTTTGGGGGCTCTTGGGAGAAGCACATACCCCTTCTTGAGATTTATGAAAATAATAGTTTTCAGGAGACTATTGAGATGGAACCTTACGAGGATTTATATGTTATGCCATGTCGATCACCCCTGTGCTGGTTGGAGGCAGGTGAGGCAGCTTTACTGGGACCAAGTCTTGTGCAGGAGACTTCAGAGTAGGCCTAGTTGATTCAGAAGCGGATGGATATTGCACACTCTCTTCAGAAATCTTATGCTGATCGCAGCAGATGTCCCTTGGATTTTGTGGTCCGGGATCCGGTTTTCTGGCATGTTTCACCAAGGTTGGGACATAGGCGGATCAGGATATAGGGTAAACTTTCACTGAGGAATGTGGGGCTGTTTGAGATTCTAGAGAGAGTCGGTCCAGTTACCTATCGGTTGTAGTTACCACAGAGGTACTGGGCCATGCATGACTTCTTCCAGGTAACTCACCTACATCGTTATCACGCAGACCCATCTTATGTCTTTCAGCCCGAGGAGGTCGAGCTTCAGGAAGATGAATACTTTGAATAAAATATGATCCATATTATTGATATGAGCATGAAGGTTCTCTAAGGCCAGTCAGTTCCTCTCGTACGACTGCTATGGCAGAATGGCCGAGTGCAGGACAAAACCTGGGAGCGGGAGACCGACGTACGTGCTCAGTGTCCAGAGTTATTCTGAGCTTTATCTTCACCACCTTTGGAAGGGAAATTTGTGGATGAATTTCTTTAAGTGGAGATGTTTTTAAGAACCTGGTTCTTATTCTTATGGTACGAGTTCATTCTTTTCCTCTTTCCCTAACTGTTTTTGAGAAAAGATGGAAAATGGGGAAAAATTCCAAACTTTGTGGGTACAGGCCATGTACTAGTCCACACGTCATGTACTTTGGTCGTGTGTGATGAGTACAGAGGGCGTGTAGTCCTATCGACTATGAAGGGTGTAAAAACTGACTACACGCTATGTACTGGGTATTTAAATGTCGTGTAATCAGTCAGTAGGTGAAAAGTAAGGTAGTGGGATTAGCCATCAGGTGAGCGACAGTACACTCCGTGTATTCATAAATATACACCATGTACCCATGTCGACATATGGACAATATGGTGGTGAAAATTAGGTGCTAGAGGAACAATTAAATGATGAAAAGTACACGCCATGTACTTGAGAGTACACACTGTATAGTTTTTTTCACTTAAAACGGGCAGTAGCCTCCTCATTTGGAAGAGGAGGCAGTGGATGCATTTGGAGATCAGAAGAATAGGCTGGAGCTTTGAGGAGATACCGATCGCACACTGGGAACCCGTTTCATCCGTTGTCGATCTTATTTGAACCATGCGACTAAGACCTTCCTTCGCCTTGAGCCGTTCTTACTAATTATTTTTGAAGGGGATGTTATTTACATTTGAACCGGAAATATCTTATCCCAAATCTACACCATTATCTGTTGATTCAGGAAGCGTCGTTCACGTATATTGATAAGTGGAGATCGAGGTAGGGGGTCTGATGTTTTATTCCACCTTCTGAGTGTTTTTGTGTACCATTGTGTTGTGCGCCCATATTTGGGGTGTCGTATGGCTGAGATACTGATTAATTATGATATCTAGAATTTCATAGATAATATAATGATAATTATAAACTACTTTTTGGGATCATTTCTTAGATCCTGGGTCACCCCGTGGGTGCGTTTCCCTTATTTATCTGTTTTGGAAAGGATACCCAAGGGTAAGCCATGATTTAGCATGCTTTGAGTTTTCTTGAGAGAAACTGTATGTAATTGCTTGTTATTTGTTGGGCTCATCCCTGTTTCTTGTTTAGCCTGAGGAAAGTGTTTATTATGCCTAAGGGAAAGTGTTTTTTTAGCCTGAGGGCAACTTTTCTTGTGCCTGTTAGTAGTCGCTTCCATGCATGAGGGAATTATCTCATACACCTGAGGGAAATATTTGTTATTCCTGAGGGAAATCACCTGAGGGTTTTGATTCTATTTATCTGAGGGTAAGTTTTTCATGTCTAAGGACTCTATTTATTTCATATATTCACTATGGTGATTTTACATTTTATACGTGTCAAGCTAAATTATAGGCTTGGTATTGTTTTACCTTGTACTTGTTGGATAGCTTGTTGTAGTTTTGCTAAGGCACTGTTTAGAAGATTTTCGGTTGAGGATGAGTCTCGAGAATTTATAATTCAATTATCTTGAATGGTCAAATAATAATTAAATGGGAATATAATTGGAAGAAGTAGCAGCTTTTGAGTACTTCCTAGTTTAATAATTTTCCATTACTGCACACAACTGTTACAAAAATTAGTAGACATTTGGGCATGAGCCTTTGGTGTTTGCCTACTGGGATTTATTTCTCACACCTTTTTTGGGTCATGTCATGGGCCCAAACAGATTATATTGCTACAGGTGTAGATAAAGGAAAGAGTCCCTATACAGGTATTTGATTAATGCAGAGGATTAGGAGAGCATGGGACCGAGCTTGGGCTTGCAATGCTGCTGAGTTCCTGCAGCGCTGTTTTTTTTTTGACTTGCTATATTTTTTCCTTGTACTGTATTATTTCAGATTGCAGTGTATCCTTTTTAGGCTTCTTTCATAGACTTAGGGACATATTTCATCATTATATATGATTGTTGGTCATTTCATTACATCAGTATTGTGTCCTTTTCAGCATTGGTATTGTTTACTGCTTCTACTCTTGTATGCTTGTATTTTGTTCCACTGCATTACACTTTGATAAATGAGGGCATAGTTTCCGCACTATAAGACCTAGTCCCCCGCTACTAGTTGGTAGCCTCTGGCGTTTGGGAAAATTCTCTTGAGGTCATGTGACCAGCCGGGTTCGGGGCACCCGTTGAGTGGAACTCGGATTTGGGACGCTACAATATACATCAACCTGATCTTTTTTTAGAAGAACATCCTATATCCTTCTTTATGGAATTGATTAGTGAAGAAGAAGAAGGAGATGAGTTTTTATGTATATAAAATTTTCCCATCATCTAGGAATACATTGACGTATTTTCTGAGGAGTTACCCAAACCTCCCCCCGAAAGAGAGGTAGAGTTATTCATTGAACTCAAACTTGGATCTCATCCGATATCAAATACCCCTTATAGGATGGAAAATGTGGAGGTAGAGGAATTAAATAAATAAAACCAAGATCTTTTGTAGAAAGGGTTTATCCTATCAAGTATGTCTCATTGGGGAGAACCAGTTCTCCTTGTGAAGAATAAGGATAGATCAATGTCGCTATGTATTGATTATAGAGAACTAAATGGGATCATAGTGAAGAACAAATACCCATTTCCATGAATTGGTGACTTATTTGACCAACATCATGGGGCTCAATTCTTCTCTAATATTGATCTTAGATCTTGTTATCATCAATTGAGGGTGAAGAAAGAAGATATTATAAAAAACTGCATTCAGTTCAAGATATGGGCATTATGAGTTTGTTGTTATGCCCTTCGGACTGACTAATAAACCTTCTATTTTTATGGATTTGATGAATAGTGTCTTTAAAGACTACCTTGATAACTTTTTGGGAGTTTTTATTGATGATATTATGATATATTCTAAAAGTCGCGAGGAACTGGAGGATCATCTAAGGGCTGTTTTACCAACTCTACGGACGGAGAGGTTTTTTGGGAAGTTCAGAAAATGTGAATTTTGGTTACAACAAGTCGCATTCTTGGGGAACACTGTAACAGATGAAGGAATCATAGTTGACCTTGAAAAGGAAAAAGTTGTATAGGAGTGGCCTCAACCTACAACAATAACTGATATTCTTAGTTTTCTTAGATTAGCGGGATATTATAGGAGGTTTTGGAAAAACTTTTCATAACTTTCTAATCCATTAACCATGTTAACTCGAAAAGGGGTCAAGTTCATCTAGACAAAAGAGTGTGAGGAAAGTTTCCAAGAGTTGAAGAAGAGATTGGTTACTAAACCCATGTTAACTCTTCCCTCAAGTGGAGAAGGATTTGTTATTTTTTGCAATGCTTCTCTGAAAGGGCTTGGGTGTGTCCTCATGAAAAATGAAAAAGTCATTTCTTATGCATCTTGATAGTTGAAGACTCATGTGCTGAATTATCCAACACATGATCTGGATCATGTTGCAACCATTTTTTCCCTGAACATATGGAGGCACTATCCTTATGGGGAGAAATGTGATATATACCCAAACCATCAAAGTCTGAAGTATATTTTTACACAAAAGGAATTGAACAAGAGACAAAGGTGATGGTTGTAACTTCTTAAAGACTATGATTATTCAATTTATTAACATCCTGGAAGATCAAACAATGTCGCTGATGCATTAAGTAGAAAAAACCCAGTCTTTCTTTCCATGATGAGGATTTAAAGAGATCCTTTGATCAATGACCTAGTAAGGATGGAAATGGAAATTATAAGGGAATGCGAATCATTAACCCTAAAACAAATGATTCCTCAACCATAATTACTAGATAAGATCAAGAAAGCATAGAAAGAAGATCCTTTGTTGTAGAAGAATTTTGAAGCTATAAAGGATGGGATGTTTCTTGAGTTCAGTATTGATCAAGAAGGTGTAGTGAATTTTTTTACAAGACTATCTGTTCCATATATTCAAGAAATAAAGAAAGTGTTGATGGATGAAGATCATGGCTCTACTTTCTCTATACATCATGGAATCCCAAAAATGTATAGGGACCTTCATGATCATTATTGGTGGCATAATATGAAAAGGGAGATTGCTGACTACACTTCAAGGTGCCTGGTATATCAGTAAGGGAAGGCAGAACGACAACTTCCTAAAGGGGTATTGCAACCACTACACATACTAGGATAGAAGTGGGACAATATAACTATGGACTTCGTCACTGGTCTCTTGAGAACATCCAAAGGAAATAATGCGATATGGTTTATTGTGGACCATCTCACCAAGAATGCCCATTTTATCTCTATTTGGGAAGATTTCTCTCGTGATCAACTTGCCAGGATCTACATGAAGGAAGTGGTAAGGCTGCATGGAGTTCCACTATCTATCATATCTGATCATGATCCAAGGTTCACATCAAAATTCTGGAGAAGCCTTCAACATTCTCTGAGCACTAAATTGAATTTTATTACGGCCTATCACCCCCAAACTGACGGACAATATGAAAGGACTACTCAAACACTCGAGGACATGCTGAGAACATGCTCAATGGAATTTAAAGGAGGATAGGATCAACATCTACCATTAGTTGAGTTCTATTACAACTATACCTTCCACTCGAGCATTCCAATGGAACCATATGAAGCTCTATATGGGAATATATGTAGAACACCTATTTGTTGGGATGATGTTGGTGAGAGAATGAATTTTGGGCCTGATATGGTGCAAGAGATGGTAGAAAAAGTCCATGCCATCCAACAACACATTAAGGCTGCTCAGAGTCAACAAAAGAGCTGTGCTGACAACCTTCAAAGGGACTTGGAGTTCAATATTGGGGACATGGTCTTTCTTCAAATTTCACCTTGGAAGAGAGTCATGAGGTTTGGGAAGAAAGGGAAGCTCAACACTAGGTACATTGGCCCCTATGAAATCCTTGATTGCGTAGGAGCATTGTCTTATCAACTTGCACTTCCTCCAAATCTAGCACATGTTCATGATGTCTTCCACATATCCCTTTTGAGGAAGTACATAATTGACCCTTCAGATGTACTAAATGCATAAGTGGTACAACAAGAACATGACCTATCTTATGGGGAGAAACCGGTGGAGATCTTGGATCGTAGAGACAAGGTTCTCGCAACAAGACTACCCACCTTTTCAAGGTTTTGTGGAGGAACACACAAATGCGAAGAAGCCATGTGGGAACTAGAGGAGTCTGAGGCAGAAGTACCCATGCATATTCTCATCATACGGTACATGTTAAAATTTCAGGGATGAAATTTCTTAAGGGGGAAATAATGTAACTACCTGAACTTTTTATTAATATTTGTTTCCTATATTTTGCGTGTTATTTTATTTCATACTCAACAAAACTATATTATTTAATTAATGAATTAAGTATAATTAAATGAGACTGTTGGGTTTTGACTGTTATATGACCTTTGTTAAATATGACCATTGGATGCTAAACTCTTAATGTTAATTTTTTTTGATTATAAATACAGGTGATCTTTGTTAATTTATATAGAAAAAAGATTTGATGGCCTCATCCAATAGACTCATGTCGTTCGAAGACCATATAACAAAACTTGGGGAGGAGGTAGCACCACTGGGATTTACTCTAGAACAAGCCCAAGTCGAACTTCATCATGTGAAGCTTGAATGGAATCGCCTATGGGAGAAGTTCTTGATGATAGAGGTCACCACTCGGGAAATGTTGGCCAAGCCGCCCTAATATTCTATCACCTTAGCACACCTTACACTTAAGTCCTATGCTGGTGTTATAAGGGGATATGTAATGAGACCTTAGCTGCTTTGTGTAACCATTTGATATGAATAAAATTGTTTTTTCATATTATGTTCAAGTTTGTGAATTTCCAATGTCCGGATAAATATAGGATGTATATTATTGATGATTTTTGGAAAAAATGGCTATTTTAAAATATTTATGTAAATCATAAATAATTAATAATGTGTAATGATTTTAAAAAAAGGGTTTTCTACAGTTGTGTTCAGTAAGAAATTTAGAGTCTAATAAGATCAAATTTATTTTCGGTGAATAGTAAATTATGAATAGTAATTTTATGCTTATGATAAGAAATGTGACCAAATGGATTAGTAACCTCACTTAAGAAAGTATTTTTATAATTTAGGCACCTTTATTAGGTAATTTGATTCATTAAAATAAGTAAATAACTATTTCAGAAATTATTAGTTGTGTATTAGTTTTTTTCTTCAAGTGAATAGTGTTTTTTTAATATTAAATTAAAAATATTTTGAAACTTATTTTTATTAAATGGAGTAAATTTTTGAATTCAGAGCATCGATATTAGGTTAAGGTGAATTTTTGGGATTTTTCTGAAAAAGTTGAATTTTCAGTGAATAGTAAAAATGCAATTTTGAGTTTAAGGTGTTTAATGACATCATTAAGGATGTAATGATTTTTTAATATTTTTTGGTAGACTTATGAATAGTAATATATGCTATTAGGTGTCCCATGTGGGCAATACCAGGGCAAAATACCATGGGAAATCCCATGGTTTTTCCAATACCACCGATGAGGGGTCCCTAGGGAATTAATGATTAGTTCCCTCACTTGTCCTATAAATACCAAGTGATTCCCTCATCCATTTAATTCCAAAATCCTCCTCAATTATGTTATGGTATCTTTACCTCCCAAGGAGTCCTCCCTAGGTTCCCTCAAGTATCCCAAGGTCCCAACCTTCATGCTTTCTAAGTTACTCTTCAATGTAAGAGAACCTTTCACCCTCATATTTTAAGTCATGTTTTCCATTATGTTATATCTTATAGTTTCATGTTATTATATGAGATCTTGTTATTATAAACTCTTAATACTGTCCATTTCATGTAAAAATGATTATATACCCTTTCCTCTCTTATCAATTGAGTTTCTGAATTTTTATGTGACGTCGTTTGGCAGCCGAATTTTTCTTAAAAAGAATCACGTCTTCTCTGTTCTTTCATGTTTCCTTTTCATGTGGTATATCATTAAAATATCCATAACATGTTATTATCTCCATGTTATTATGTAATTATACTGTATTATATATTATTTATGAGTGGTTTAATATTTTACATGCTCTTTTTATTATTTTCTAAAACCAAGTTACATAGCCGTTATGCTGTAGAAATTTCTTTTCAAAATTTCTCTCTCTTTCTCTCATGAAATTATCTTATTTTATATATGTGAATACACATACCTATTTCGTTTCTATGGGCATTCATAGCTATAAAAAATTAAATATTTCAATTTTTAATTGACGTACATGTAACCCTCACTCCCTTTCCATGGGTTATAAATGACGTAACGACCTTATTTTTTTTAGCACTTTTAAAATGTCATGATTTTGAAATGAAACCCATTTATTTTATTATATTTTCGTTATTTATGAAATGTATGATTATTTTATATGTGGATCACATTAAATTAAATAAATTTTAATTGTGTTCCCTGATATCTCTCTAATACATTTGGTAAAGAATTATTCTCAAAAGATGACAAGCTTCACGATACCTTGGGGAATAACCTTTTTAATTTTTATAACACCTAGGGGATGGACCTTAGTGATATGTTCATGAATGTATAAATTAAATGTTTTAGAAACATATTCAAGGTATTATTCATGTTCTTTTCATTATGATATGCCTATTATTTCATTGATATTGTCTTTAAGTTTTTATCAAGTTTGTATTGATATCCTAAGTAAACTGATTCCCTTATTTACCATTACTGGTCCTTCAACTCACCCTTTCCTTTGAATGTATGTCTCCAGGTTATTAGATGAAGTAATTGAACTTAGGATGAACTTATTATGAATCCTTACAAGTGGATTATAAGAATTTGTTATGTTGTTTTCAGGTTTTATTGTTACTGATTTCTAAGACACTAGACTTTAAAGATCCTCTGTATGTAAAATGTAATAAAACGTTGTGTATTAAAAAGACTGGATTCCATATAGAACCCTTAAAAAATAAAATATCAGTATATTAAGTATAAATAATATATTATTTTTTCATTTAATAATAATAATTGATGTGGTGGATAAATAAAATAAAATAAAGAAGCCCAAGGAAGAATGTTACCTCTTACTCCTTTTAGTTTGCACCGAAGGACTTCCTTTGATTGGTTTATGTCCAAATATATGATTCAAAGAGAAAGGGTTGGATTTTTAAAATTACATTGGGTATAGATTTTAGAACCTATGTTTTTTGATAGGTGTGATGAAGGGTGAGATATAATGGCCTTTTATAGGGAAGGGAGTGAACACACTTGGCATTTTTGAAAACAAGGTAGGTGGACCCACATTTTGTACTGAAGGAAATTCATCCAAAACAAACAAAAAATAAATAATTGAAAGTGTATGGATTAAATATTCTATAAAATTGGTTTTGAAAAAGTTTATAGGTCATTTTTAACCTTAAGATTAATTTTTATTTCTCTGTTACGATTAATTATATCTTAATCATTGTAATTATTCTTCATCAATTTCACTAATATTTTTAAAAAAAATTAATTTTATATTATTATAATATAAGTATCATAACAATTACATATATGTCTATCCATTTTCATAAATTCAATTCATAGAAGAGGAGAAATTAATTTTAACACTAATATCTCAGATGTGGCGAGAAAACATATTTTTATAGTGTGAATGTTCAAAAGTTTATTAGGATTTTATATCTAAGTTTAATTTAAAAATGATTCCAATTAACTAAATTAGATTAATAGATATATAATAGATCTATTGTGACTTTTAAATTATTCTCAAATATAATTTAATTATATTAATAAACTATATGAGAAAACATTTTGGAATTAAATTCAGTAGGAGGCTTCACTCTCAACTCCTCTTGCTAGAATTGATTGGCTTAGAATTGAATTGGTTTATATGAATTAATTTGATTATGAAAAGCATAGAATAAATATTCTTTAGGGATGATTTATGGTTTTTATGAGATTGTGAAATCTTGGTGAATTTTTGTGCAAAGTGATCTGGCTTGTTGAATTTAAAATGTTGATTTTAAATTATGGATTTGCTGAAATTGTAGATGGTTTGATGAAAAATGGGTTTTCAATAAAAAGGGTGCATTATTGAAATGGTTTGAGATTAAAATGACTTTGATGGATTTGGTTTTCAATAAAAATGGAGTTTTATTGAAATGATTTGGAATTTAAATGGTCAAGCATTGAAATTGTTAAGCATTGAAATGGTTTGAATTGGTTGAACACACTTGGTTTTTGAGATGATGGTTATGTGTGTTCAAGAGAATGTGGGACAGATAAGGGTTAGGATTCTCCCCCGTCAATGTTGGGATGGATAAGGGTTAGGGCTCTCCCCCGTCAAACATTCATATTGTATTCGGGATGAGTAAGGGTTAGGGGTCTCCCCCATCAGTGTTGGGATGGATACGGATTAGGGCTCTCCCCCATCAAGCATTCATGTGCATTTGGGTTGGATAAGGGTAAGAAGTTTCCCCCATCATGGTTGGGATGGATAAGGTTTAGGGATTCTCCCCTCTTCCAGGTATCATGCATGGTTGGTTGCATGGGTTAGTGGAATGGTTGGGTATGCCAAAAAGGAATGTTTGTGAAATGGTTCTAAAGCACGTTTTGTTATTTTTCTAGAAAAAAACATCCTGGAAAATTGGTTTTTAATTTCTCTTGGAATACCTTTGGTTATGAATGGTTTGGAAACTTGTTTATATTTATTTATAAACTGCTTTTGAAAAAAAAATTATATAAACTGTTTTTATATAAATGTTTCTAACTCTTGTATCCTAGTAGCGTGAGTAGGGATGTCATTAGGGAAAACTTCTGAGTTTTATACTCACCCCTACTTTGGCACGTTGGTGCTTTTGAAGATGTAGTATTCTAGGACACAAGTAACGGTAAAGCATCTTATTACTAGTGGCTTGTGGTGATTCTTGGGAGATTTTGTAGAGCTTGGAGCTTGTGGAGCATGGAGTTTTAGTGTATTATGAGAGTCTTGAGTTGTTCATTATTCAATAAATGTTGAAGTTTCTCAGAAAAATACAAAAACATCACCCAAAGAAAATTTCAAAATTAAGATTTAAAAAATGATATTTATTTCTTCAGATTAAAATTTAAGGAGTTTGTAATATAAATTTTTTCGTTCTTCATAGAATGACATGAAAAGAAGTTCATTTGAGAAAATAGTCTTTTTAAACCTATAAGAACATTACTAAAAATTATATTTTTAATTATAAATATTTTTTATTTATATAAAACCATTATAAAAAATATTTGAAAAGTTTTTATTTCTGTTCATATTTCTAATTTTAATAACTAGGTTATAATTATCTCATTTAAATAATTATAACAATAAAATGATGTTTCTTAGAAACTATGTGTTGTATGTAACGTACGGAAAGACAATTTTGCATGTAGAAAAGACAATCTGGTGTCTCATGTAGACCATTCCAAGTTGGTTCCATGTGAAATGAATTTTTGACTTATTGAAATGAAATATATTAATGAAAATTTATCTATTCGAGAGAATAATGGTCCATAAAAAATGAGGGTGTTACAACATAAATTGTTATACACAATGAATTTGGTATATTAGGAGTGAATGGTTCATATTTTGAGTCCTCGTTACCTAATATTTTTGAGATACCAAATTTGGTAACTTTCATAACTTTATGCCTTTCCTATAAATTTCTTGAGTCTTAGCTAGCCATGGGTGGTTGGGTATGTTTTTTATCATATAATTTGTTAGAGCTCAATCAAGATAATATTTATCCTCTCGTATGATGAGTATCAAATATTATACATTGATTGAGATATACTAAAGAGTGTTAATCTACACATTGATAGGATATATGATTTACTATTCTATTTGGATGCGGTACATGTTATGTGCTCATCCATTATAGTGAATTCCATGTGATATATTCATCGATATGTTTCTAAAATCAGAGATTCAAGAACATATGAGTTAGATACATGGGATTGACATACTATATGTACCATTGCCACTCGATTTATTGGTAAAATGGAACATATGAGAGTGGAAATAGGTATATAGATACATGTGTTTGATGTAGATCAGGTCAGATAACTTTATAACTTGAGTTTCTCTGGTTCATTTCTTGAGGCCATTCATTGCTGAAATTTATGAATATGCATATTCAGGTTTTTTGTTTGTGCTACAAAGGCCCCTATGGTCCTACTTTTTGGTTGACTGATTGGGTATTGAGTTTGACTCAAAGTGATTC
Organism: Viscum album; assembly: GCA_963277665.1. Classification (NCBI taxonomy): domain Eukaryota; kingdom Viridiplantae; phylum Streptophyta; class Magnoliopsida; order Santalales; family Viscaceae; genus Viscum; species Viscum album. The sequence continues at coordinate 1,445,743,460 of OY728161.1, forward strand.
TATAATTTTTTTATAGTTAATCAAAAAGAGTTTTAGATGGTCACTCACAAGATATTTCATCTAATGTGATACAATTTGAAGTTAATTATATCTTTCCAAAAATGTTTTAGAAGATACAAAAAGAGGTTTGGAAATGATTTGACCTATTGCTTTTTATGATATAATATAAATTAAAATGGAACTAAGTCATTATGATGTGGTTCCAGTGGAATATTTTCAGAGATTTGTCCAAAATCCATTTAGAATATGATGTTAATAGATATGACATATTACAAGATTGATATATCATATGGAATGTAAGCATAAAAATACCTAAAACATCATAGGGTATGATTGTATGTATCATTTTTCATTGTTTTGTTCCACTTACTAGGATATCCATAATGTATAACTTTTTCATAGCATAAGTCATGCCATACATACAACTACCTTCGATTTCATGGGTTGTTGAATGTTAAGAGTAAACATTTGAATGATCTTTCCATGTAATAATCATTGAACAAGACATTTCAGGAGATTTAAAACATGGTATTTCATTATATTAATTTAAGAGTTATATTATTTCTCATAGAATTTAATCTTATGTTATTATGATTATATTTATTTTTCATACATTTTTTTAACATAATTATAAGACAAAATATTACCTTAAAAACTTCTAAGGGTCATTTTATGTTTAGTTTGTTTTAATTTAGGTAAATAATATACTATGCATATAGGTCTTATAAAAAACCTAACATTTGATTAATCTGCTTAACAGAATCCTTTATAATCCATCTTTGGTAAGATTAATGCATATGATTTCTCAGGGAAATATGTGAAAATAAATGGTTGAGTATAAATCTAAGTAAGGGATACACAAAGAAAAGGGACTGTGAGTGATCATCAAGGATAAAACATGTGACATAACATGAGAGAGTAATCAAATCAAGAAATGTAGATATAATATTCAAATGATACATTCATAATAATATCACTGGGGTTCACCACCAAGGTGTCGTAAAACATAAGACCAAGGTTGTTCACCATATTATCATGAAACATTACCACGACATGTTGACATGGTATCATGAACATGATATCTTTATAGATTATTTAATTTACCAATTCATTATAAAACTATTAGGGTATACCCTTAATATTTCATAATTAATGTGTTACATAGATTGTATGTTGTGATAAATAATTTCCTTAATAACCTATATAAAATAAAGGGTGGGTTTTATATAAAATCATTATGTACATAAGAGTTTAAAGACATGAAATTTTCATCATTTTTAACACATTAGTAGAGAACATGGGTTTTAAGAATTAAAATTACCAATAATGTAATTATTATAACATCTATTTGGATACCCTCGAGTGAAAATAGGGTTGGTTATCCTTGATATGAAAGTATGGTATAGAAAATCAAGGAATGATTTTTGTAGATTAACAGGTATACAAGATGGGTTATGGAAATGGATTAATAAGAGACAATGGTTTAATATAATTAATAGGGAATTAATTTTAAATTAAATAAAGGATTATATAATTATGATAACTTAATCAATTGAAAAACGGCTTATTATAAAGGATGTACTTGAATGGATAAGAGGAAAGGGAAAAAGAAAAACTACCTTAAGTATTACTTCTTAAACATAGAATAGTGATTATTTTAGAGTTTGGTGGATTAAGAAAGGGATTATTGTGAAAATAATATTTGAAGAGATGTAATAAATTTATTGGTAGTGAAATAAATTGGTTGGAGAGGTGTGTTTTTATATTAAAATAAAGATAATTTTTTAATATTTTTTAAATATAACCTTTCGAATTCTAGGCTTTGGAAAATGCTGTTACCATTTGATTTCCATGATTTTATCACATGGTTTATGAAATTGATAACATTTTTTGTCATATTAAAATTTCAAAACCTAATTACTATTATATATATTAATTTAGAATATAAAAGAATACATCATTAATTAATTGTTTTGGAATTCAATTTTTTAGACTTTATAATTTCATTATAGCCTTTTAAAAATAATTTCAATATTTATATAAAAATTAAAAAATAAACTAAAAATGTTTAGTTCATAAAAGACATAATATATATTAATAATTAATTATTAAATAATTATTAAATCATACAATATACAGAAAATTTAGATCTGTAATTCTTCTATTCATTGAAAAATAATGTATGATAGAAAATTATCAAAATTTCACCCAAATATAATTTTTACATGATGATTTCAAGTATGATGTTTATTTTTTGAAAATAAATTTCAATGTATGAGAAATAATTATTCTAAACGAATATTATATATTTTTTATATAATATTTTTTACTATAGAGTCACAATATATATTCACATTAAGGAATTATGAGTTTTATAATATCGAGAATATTGATTCATAAATAGTATATAGACATATAATAACATATTAAAAATAAAATAAAATAATAGAAAAAATTTGAATTTGTTTTTAAATTGGTAATTTACAATTTTATTGGGCATTATTAGTATTCCTATGGTTATGTAACTGAAACATTGAAATGGTTTGGTAACATTCATGTCACTGTCAAATCTTTATAGAAAAATTACCCATTATGACATATATATAGTCCGATATTCCTATAATCAATCATTCACTACTTCAATACTATATTGAATGTTATGTTCAAAAAGTAAGTTTCGTATATTTGGATAGTGTTAAAAATCACTTTAAAGGTAATTGGGAAGTGTATGTAAGAAGATAAGATCCTTTGGAATTAGAGGTTTGAAGTATCTACTACCACATAATAGTGGTAATGTTAGAATCTGTGGATGAGTTCAGAAATATATATTTTAAACCATATCTAACCAGTTTACTGATGTGTTTCCTCATAATCTCTTGGTGATTCCACCCAAAAGAGAAGTATAATTTATTATTTTTATCATACTGGGGACAAAACCTATTTCCCTTCTATCATATATTATGGCACCAAAAAAATTTGATAGAATTGAAATTCCAGTGGTATGAACTAGAAAGTAAAGGCTCTATTGGACCAAACATGTCCCCTGGGAAGAACTGGTTATTATTGTAAAGAAGGTGGATATAAATATTTATATTTTTGGATTATAATAATCTTAAAAAAGTTATGATAAAAAGTATTCATACTCTTACATGCATTGATGATCTTCTTGAAAACATCAGGGGATCATATTGGTTTTCTAAAATTGACTTACATTTTGGGTAATACTAACACTAAGTTTGAAAGGGGGTTATTAAAAAAATATATTTCAAGAGTAGATGTTACCATTAGGAGTATATGGTTATTACCATTGTACTTATTCTCTTTGGATTTAAAAATTCACCAATAATGTTTATGTAAATGCTAAATTTGAAAATTTAGGGGAATCTCGATTCCTTTGTAGTGGTATATAGGGGTGATATTTTAGTGTATTCTATGACTAAAATGGATCCTGAGGAATAATTGGTTATAGTTTGGAGTTTCCTATGAGAACATATCCTTAAAAAAGTATTTCAAAGTATAGTTTCAAGATTTATTAAGTAAATTTCATTTCTCATGTAATTTCATAGAAAGGGGTTTTTAGATCCTTAAAAGATAGGAGATTTTATCCTTCAAAAACAACCAAAGAATGTCTTTGAGACACATAATTTCCTTATCTTAGTAGGATACTAATGAAACATTTCTCTCAAGTTTACACAACTTTCCTCACCCATGAAAGCATTTAAATAGAAAGATATTATTTTCTAATGGAATTATAAATATAAAAAATATTTCAAATATCTCAATGTTCACCTTGAATCAACACTTATCCTCATATTTATAGAGATTTGAAAGGGATATGTGGTATATTTTGATGCATCAGGATCCTGTTTGGGATGTGTTCTAAAGCAAAGATATAACATTGTTTCATATGTATCATGATATTTACAAGTACTTAATAAAAACTACCCCACACAATATTTTCTATATTCTATGCTTTGAAGATTTGGGCACATTATCTTTTTTTGAGAAATTTATTGTGTTTACATAACATTAATTCTTTAAAAACATTTTCTCATAAAGATATTTTAATTTTAGGAAATGAATAAGGATGGAATATCAATAAATGTTTGAATTTAAATTGATGTAACCCCAAGTAAAGGGAAATTTGTGGCTTATAAATTAACTATGAATTCATGTAACCGTGTGTATAAATAATCTTCATATTAGTGGTATATGATGTTAATTATAGCTAAAATGTATCTATAATATACATAGAAATCTAATTCAATGATTATCTTTAGATTTTATTTTGTTCATGATTTGGTTGAACATGTGAAAGGGGGTCATAAATATAATACAAAATGTGATACTATAAGGTTGACACTCAATAACAGGGACTCTATTGAGGGATGAAAGCTATATGGAAAATATATTTTATGGTTTAGATATTGGATTATAGTTACTAAAACTAATCAGAAATAGTTTCTTAATGCCTTGAAAAAATCAACAACGGATTTTCATTTAAGAATAAAAAATATGTATAAATCATAAAAATAATAGTTTCAGTGGGATGAAATAGGAATGTGGGAATGTTTTTTCTGAGAAGCCTCATCTATTAGCAGGTCAAGGAAGAGCACCAATGGAAATATGGTACAATAAAATTTTTACCAATACCCATTGGGAAATGTGAATTGATAGCAATATATTTTGTGATAGGTTTATAGAAAACGATTAAAAAATAATAATCCATCTCACTCATCATGTAGACCCACATTATCCCAATTCGTGAATCTAATATTTTTGAAGATTTTTCCAAAATCGACATTCATGAATTTATAAATATTTATGGGGTACTAATTTAAATTTTATAAGACCATGAACCTAGGTTTACGTCTAATTTTTGGAAATCCTTGAAACAATTTCTTATATCCTAGTCGACATTGCGAAAAAATTATCATAATCAAATAGATGGATAATAATAAATTATGCTCCAAACTTTGGAGGACATTCATAGGGATTTCATAATAGAAAGATTATAGGAAGATCACATACCGTTAGTTGTGTTCTCGTACAATAAAAGTTATTAGTCCTTGATACATAAGAATTTTTTCCTAGAATTGTATTTCCATCCTTTTTCTTTTCCACTTTGTTGGGTCGAAATATGTGAGACTTCAATAATCCGACTTAGTATAGTGGATGCGAAAATGAAGATGATTTAGATGATTAAAAAGTGAATGGAAATGGACCAGAGTCGTCAAAACCAATATGTAGATCACCTTTATTGACTATTGATGTTTGAGGTAAGTTATCATGTATTCTATGAAATACCTTAATGGCTTAGAAATAATCTTTTTGTTAAGAAAGGTAACTTTTTCCAAATGTACATTGACCATTTGGAGATAATTAAAAAATTGGGTGTGGTAGCTTATTAGTTTTATTTTCCCCCAAATTTCAGTTATGTGCATAAAATATTTCATGTAGCTCAAATGAAGTAGTACCGACATGATCCTAACCACATGTTTTAATGTATCCATCTTGATATAGAACTTTATGAAATTTTAATCCATGTTCCAGTATAAATTGTTGATAAAAAAACCACTTCCATGAAAAAGAATCCGTTTATAATGGGTTGTATTTAATTATGGACATATTCATGAAGAATCATAGGAGTGTGAAAAGGGAATGTTGGAGAAGTGGCCTAAAATATTCCAAGACAATAAGGGTTTTTTACTTTCTAGGGGTAGAAAGATCAGTGGGGGGGAAGTAGAATATAGTACCACCAATTTTAGGTACGTGAAATTTTTGTGTTTTCATCCTATATAATTATTGGGTTATATTTTGGGAAGTTTAGAGTGGTTAGAACATGTTTTAGAGGTTTTATGAGGTGAAGGATTTGTACACTATAGTTAGAAACCTTGCAACACCCCTATGGAACCATGTAATAAATTTTTTGAGTCACTGGAATGTTTCCTGGTTGGAATACCATTTGGAAAAATCATAAAAATTCCCATGGGAAAACAAGAAAAGTGAAATAGTGGGAAAAGAAAGGTTGGAGCATGGTTTTTTCAACCATGAGTGCCAACCTTGCTGGGTGTGAGCATGCGATAGTAGCATTGAATGTCTAGCACGTAGTTTTCTGAACTCTGTGACTACTTGTCTTGTCCAGTTGAATGTACATAGTTGGTGCACTATTTGAAAAACTTTGTGACCTAACCACGTGGCTTTGAGTTAATGCCACGAAAATTTTGGTTTATATTCCAATTAAGGCAAAAACCCATCATTTTTTTCATAATCTCTAAAAATATCGAATTCCATTCCACCAAAATGCTACTTGTTTGATTCATTTTGATTTGGAGACATCATTTTTTTAAATCAAATAACATTTGAGATTTCGATTCATTGGTAAGTAAGCATTATTTCCCATTATTCATAGATCTGATCATGTTATCTTTCTACGAACCATATATTTAGTTCTCTATGGATAAATATATGGTCTATTATGGGAATATTTATGTTATATGATTGATTGAATTTATATAAAGAATATCCAAGTCTTGATCTAGAAGATATTAGTGTCATTATTCATTTTCACCAACCATTGAGATGTAGATGGCGTCTCCATTATCTCCACCATTATAGAACTTGATTTATATGTTTAGGTTGAATTTTTTTCTCATTTTTTTGAAAAAACTCTATAATTATTTATATAAATACATTTTTATTTTGGCTGTGGAAATTGTGAGAAACCGGCTGGATTTTATAAAACCCAATTTTTATTATTTTAATATGAAAATTTTAAAATAATGGTGTGGTTTAATGAAGACAATAGTTTTAATAAAAAATTTTAAATAAATATTTTGGTTTTATATAATATATTTTGGTAGAGAATTTCGAATACATGGTTCATGTGAGTAAATTTATTTTTATGTGACCTTGTTGATGGTGCATGCAACATTGGGGTTCGAGGATTTGACCAGAAATGTGGGGCTTGTGCCATTGGTTCACAAAGTGATTAAACATCTAGTTAAATATTGGTTAATCAACAAGAGACCACTCATGAGTATAGAACTATCACATGGAATTCATGAGTATATGGAATCATGGGAATGGGAATTCAAAATAATGATATTTTTTAATGAATTCTTTTTATTTATTTTTTGAAATTGTTTATGGATTTGATATAAAATTTTTTAGTTGGTTATAAATTTATTTTATATAAAATTCTCTAAACTATTCTTATCTTAGTGGAATGTGATGGGGAAACTTTAGAGAAATCATAATAATTTATACTCACCCCTAATTTGATAGTTCTATGTGTTTGCAAATGTCGTCTATATAGATACATGAAAAGGGAATGTATCATACTTTTCTAGTTACACGTCTTGATAATTTGGGCATGGCATATTGTGATGGATCATGGAGGTAATTTAGGTGTTTCTTTTGATGATTATACTTTGGAATCCTTAGGTTGTGTTTCCTTTTAGTTCCTCTTTGTTATGTCTTTTGTTTCTATTAGTACTCTAGAAAGGTTTTTTACTGTTGAGTATACCTTTGGTTTTATTTTTTATTCATGAATCATATAAGAGGATTTTATTTTTATTATATATTATCATCTTCTTGTTTATCTATTAAAATTAAAAATAATCCCCCAACATTCTTGAATCCCTTAGAATTTATTTCTAGAATTTGATGTATTGAGGATGTCACCCAAGTCTAGTAACTTCCTCGTCACTTCTCAAGATAATGTGGAGGTCCAAGATGTTATAATATTTTGATATAAATGGTTGGAGAGTGTAACACCCCAAAAAAAGTTATTTATACAATTATAAATATTTCTACCTATTTCATCAATGTTAACCTTTCTTATTAGGATCCAAACCAATTAGAACGTAATAGTTAATCAAGGCTTGATTTAGAGTTGTGTTAGGATGGGTGACCTCCGAGGAAGTTCCCCAAGGGGTGTTTAAGTGATGAAAAATAAAACTGAATGAACATGGGTTGGCCTATGGGGACAATCAATTTCATAGTAAGAGTAACCTGCAGGTAATATCATGTAGTGTGTTGGTTAGGAAACCAAGGTGTTCTAGGATACCCATAGTGTAAGAGAACTTGTTTTATATCCAGGTTAAGTAGCGCTATAATAATATATATATGAAATCACATTTTCATCAGTGCACATCCAACTCCTTTTAGGGTTTCTTTAATCAAGATAAAAAATATTTCTCAATCAAAGAGTAATGTTTTCTTAGGTGCACAAAAAACTCCTTTTTAGTTCATTGAAAATTTCTTCAAACTCCCAGATTCACTTAACTCCATTTTTAAGTTAACTTGATTAGTTGATTAGAAATACCTGGAACGTTTTTTACATACCTTCTATACTATCTAGTTAGACTAAGGATACTATGAATCGCTATCACTATTTTAGGATGAGGCCACTCATATATATCCTTTTTTTTAATTTTAATAATAGAGATTACCTCTCTAGACACTATTCATTATAAGAATAAAAATTTTTATAACTACAACTCACATTTATTGAACATAAAAATGAAAATATATTTTCTTAGTGTTTGTAATATATCCCTTAGATGATCACCATACTGCTCAAAACATTTTTAATATATCAAAATATCCTCAATAAAGACCACAAAAATTTTATCAAGGAAGACCGTAAAGAATCTATTCATCGAATATATGAAAATAGTATGGGAAATGATCAAGAAAAGAGGTATAATAAAAAAATCATAAGTTCCATATCTTTTTTTAGAATCTGGTCATTGGGATATCCTCCCTCTTCACCCTCAAGTGATGATACCCAAACTAGAGTTCAATATTAATGAATAATTGATCCCAATGAATCTAGACTAATTAATCATCAATCCTAGGGAGAAGTTATTTTTTATTCACAATGATCCCATTAATTTATCCATACTCAATGCACAGTTTCATTGACACATCCTTATTCTTCACAAATAAAGCATGTTCTCCCTAAGGAGACACACTTCTCAAAATAAAATATTTCTATAAAGGATATTTATTTTTTTATTCAATTATAATGAATCCAAAAATTCCATTCTAGTTTTTATATTGATCTGTATTCAAGTATGAGTTTAATTGAGAATTCTACCTCTCTATCTGGGAGTGTTCCATGTAATTATTTGAGAAATACATCTATGTATTCAAGAACAATGGGTACATTTACTATCTTTTTTTACTTCCTCTTTATTCCCCTTTTCATTAATTATTCCATTAAAATGGCTATAAGTGGTGGTTCTTGAAAAAATATAAGGCAGGAATGTCCCTCCTTTGAAAATAATCTTAGGATGTACTTTCAAGGAAATTTAAATTTCCTTATTTATATAGTACATCATAGAATTATAATTTTATATCCAATATATCCCTAGAATTTTGTTAAATTCAATAATTTTAGTGACCACTGGGTTTGTGAAGTGATTTCACTCACCAATGTTAATATGAGAATCTCGATATACCCTTGTGCTTGAATAGACCCTCCAAAATATTTAACTGATAGGTCTACATCTAGATATACAGGGTTCAACTTGATTTTCTTATCAAACATGAATGAAATGACTGATTTTTCATAACTAAAATAATATAATTTACTTGGTATCTTTGAGAGTAAAAATACTTTACTAGCATCGAAATAATTTAAATCCTTGAATTTAATTATCATGATCGAAGAAGAAAAATATTTTTCTATTGGATTTTTGGTGTTTTTTCTAGTTTAATGTAACACCCTGAGATTTTATGAGAAATTTATTTTATGTATTATGTTATATGCAACACCAAAGGAATCTTTCACAGTGTACAATACGGATTTGGCTTGCATTACATGCAATCACGACCTTCCTCGATAGCATGTGTAGTACGCAATATCGGGTTTCACTAAAAAAAGATATATTATTATGAACTAGCCGTTATGAATAGTATTAACTACATTTTGAATTTTATTATTCATCATACACATTATCTAGAACATGGTAAGAGAACAAAATAAATATTTTGGGTAAAATAAGCATTTTTCAAAAAAAGCAGTTTTGCCGCCTTTCGATGGCGCACCCACATTAAATCTAGTTTTTGACATGATTATAAGTTAAATTTGGAAAAATAAAATTCTTCTTTTTAATCAGGCTATAAAAATTTACTTTGGATAAAATTTTTATATTTTTCTGATAACTTTCATATTTTGAGGAATAGTAAAAATACGCTAATTTTTAATTAAAAACAACTTTTTTCATTGAGTTAATTTTTATGGTTAAAATATAATATTGAGTGGTTTTAATGTATAAATAGAATATATTTTTACCATTTAATATAATTTATGACATTAGCATTAATTTCACATTGAATTCATAGGTAAAAACATTTCAATCTTTGGCAATGTTTTAACTTATGAAACCCCTTTTCTTAACAACAAGATTTATTTTAAATTAATTACTGCAACTTATATGTTTTTAATATTGAAAAATAGATTCCATATTTGGAATCCGTTGGTCCAAATTATGTTAATAGGCTACTTTTCATTTTTGGGCATTATGAATAGTAACTACAGAAAATTTTATTTACCATAGTTAAAGGTAAATCGGGTAATTAAGGGTAAATATAAGATTATAAAATTACCCTAACACCTGCCAAAATACTATTGGATGAATAAAAGTCGACCCATATCACCTGAGGGTCGGATTATAATCATTTAATGGACTTTTTTCCACGAAAATAACTTAATTATTATTAAAACCAAAGAATGTGACAACATGTCACTTTCTTAAATCTTATAAGTATAATAATTTTAATTTAGTGATAAACTTAATGAAAATTCAAACATGTATATTCTCCAGAAATCTAATACAATTATCTACATTATAGGAATTTATTTAGAATTTTAGGGAGTAAATAAGTATCACTAATTATGACACATTAGTGATGCTGAAATTATTTTATTAATTAAAATATCAAATAAATGGTTTTATAAATATTAAAATAAATATTATATGAACTATTTAACGTGATCCACTAATTTTCTAGATACATATGACATTTTATTAATATAATAACGCTTTTAGTTTGACATATCTTCTGTATATAGTTTATTTAAATTCAAACAAATGAATAGTGTCAAAATTGACACTATTGTTAAATAACATATTATAAAATTGTTTAAAAATCACAAAAATATTTAAAAATTATAAATTAAAATTTATGTGGTCTAAAATGTAATAAAGGGTCATATTATGGAAAATTCACAACACATATGTAATTATTTATAATAATTTAAAATTTAGAATATTATTACCACAAATAAAATTAAATTGATAAATAAGGATAAATCAAGTTGATACTGTTTAAAATAAATTCCTAACATGTCTAAATTTTATTATTTGATGAGATTACAACCCTATCACATCTAATCTTTGGATATGAGTCATTTTGGAAGTGTTTAAGTGGGGTTGGTATTTAATATAAACTAATATTTCTTATATTTCCAAAGGTGCCCCTCTCCTCCCTTATAAAAGGGAACCTCCTCCCTCTCCTCCTCACACTAATTTAAGCCTTAAAGCTCGGCCAAACCCTGCCCATTTCACTTCCCCACTTCCCTATAAACATCTTAGAGGTCCTGGTCTTCTTCAAAGACCAATTTTAGTGCCCTAAAAGGAGGTCTCAAAGAGGCGCTTCAAAGAAGAGGTAATGTGTGTTACCGATTCTTTCAACTCTATTTTTTCTTCTACTTCATCTTCTTTAGTTGTTTCATTATTAAGTAATAACATCAGTATCAATCATATACTGATATGTTATTATATGTATGAAACAACCCTATTTCACCATCTATCCATCCTATGGAAAACGAAATCACCGCGCGTGCGTACGTACAGAATACCGTCTCCACGTTGTGGTGTAATATATTTTCCATCACCACCTTACTTAGATGGGTATAATGGTTCAAATAAATAACTATATATGATTATTTTAAAGTGTAATTGATTCTAAAATAGTATACATACACTCCAATACAATTCCACGATCATGGGAATGATATCATCGCTCGTGCGTACGTACAGAATACCGTCTCCACGATGTGATGCGATTCGTTCTACATGATCATCATTGCATAATGATTATATAAATGAATTGAATGAATAAATATGATATATAGTACACTAATATCATTTTGGAAATGTGGTATCTATAACCTAAAGATAAGAATACGAATTTATTCGACAAAACACGCATAAGAACAAAAAGTAATAAACACCCGAATAACAAGTAGCAATGAAATATTACAAATAAGAAGCTAAAAATATGACCATATATGATATCATAACAATGATTATGATTCCGGAATAAGTCAATTACATTATTTTAATCATTATACAGGAGTTTCAGACACTTACGATGCAAATCAGACTTAAGGTAAGGGAAAATATCACAATCTCATTTTTATCCGAGATTGTTTATAATTTGGTATTTACTGGGGTGTATTTTATCATCCACATACATGTTCCCTAAATATGTAATATTTTTTACATACACCTACCATTTTTTAAATAAAATTTTACCCTTCGGTGAGTTTTTAGTAAAGGATATGAAATGAATCTTTTGTCGTTTTTCGTACGAGGCACTTTTTGACTTTTCCGACAAAAGTACGAGAAGAATGTTTTTTAACTTATACGGCATGAATGGATTTTTAAAACATTATTTCCAAGAAGCTTCATTTACAAGTTTTAATGTTTATTTTTAATCAACTTCTTTTAGTTTAAAATTTTATGACATGTTAAGAAAGGAAAAATGTTTTTGAAGTAGAAAGGATTTTTTCCTCAGGAATGGAGTTCAAGTATTTTATCAATATTATTTTCCATCTAAGATAATATAGGGTTATGATTCGATACCTATTATTACATTGATTTGATTATATTGTGATTGAATTATTTTTATGAATTCATTTATCTTATATGAATTGTTTTATGATGTCACGATGTTTAATAATCCCATTTTTATTACATGGGTTATGCAATGATGTATGATTTATGATTTTGTGGAACACATAATAATGGTATCATTATGAGATTGGTGGGACCTATATCTCCCTCCAATGCATTTGGTAAATATTTTATATCTCATGAGATAGACATGGCTGGAATTGCAGGTTAAACTGGTTTAGTGAAACATGACTAAAACGAGGAGTGAACTCGGTTCAGAAATGGACTTTGTCCACTAAGATAGTCTTGAAAATGAGTATTGAGTACTAAGAAATGATTCTCTATGATTATGTGTGTATGCCACACAGTTCTATGTTTTAAGTTATGATTGTTGTGATTACATTTCACTACCATGATTTATCCCATGTTATGAAATTATGATCTCTTTTGTAGGGTAAGATTTCCAAAATGCTATGTTCTTATGAATTTGATGTGATTGATATTTCTTTTGTTTACCCTTACTGAGCATTTGAGATCACCCTTTTGTATGTTTTCTTTCCCAGGTCAAGAATAAGGTTATTAAGTAACATATGCCAAAAGAGACTATAGATATGATTAAATAATTAGGAGATAGTGTAGATGCTTTATGAACCAGTTGTTTATGTTTCCCAGTTTCTAAAGACACTATACCTATACGGTACTTTCATGGTTTTGTTATATGCTGTAATAATTGTACTTCAATTTTGAAGTACTAACAATGTATGTAAAGTATGAGTCATTATAGTTGGTATCAGAGAAAGGTACAGTCAACCTTTGGAAACTAGGATGTTAAATCCTTAGTAAGAATCCTAAGGATAAGTCTAAGCATAGAACACAATCTTAGTGTTTTAGAAATGACCATGAATAACCTAGGATAAGACCTTAAGTGTGAAATTTTATTCTTGATTATGTGGTTTTCCTATTATAATTTGTGTTGCTCACACTATTCTTCTTTGTTTTAGTCAAAGGCTGGAACCTGAAGGAACCGTGTTAATGAGGAATGCGACGGGAAATGCAATGATTGTCCCCCTGAGCAACCAAACGTTATGGGAGTTGGAATGAAAAATCTTGTAGCCATGCTCACACAACTTTCTCAAGCTATGAATCATGCAGGACTTCCAAACGAGCAAAGGAAGGAGCAACATTATGTTGAATCCTTCATGAGGCAGCGTCCGCCTTCATTCAGTGGGTCTACTGATCTATTAGTTGGTGATCAATGGATCAATACTACTGAAAAGATATTTTCAGTTCTTCAATGTTCTGAATATGATAAATTCATCTTAGCAGTGTATCGTTTTGAAGGTGATGCTGATCAATGGTGGAATCTTATCAAGAATACGAGGCCAAGAGATGAAATTGTTCCATGGAATGGGACGAGTTCAAGAACTAATTTTTCAATAAGTACTTCCCTCATATTCTACGAACAAAGATGGAGAAAGAGTTTCTTGAACTGAAACAAAAGGATGATGAATCTGTTGGTACCTATGAAGAAAATTTTACAAGACTTGCTGGTACGCTTCTGGTATTATTATACAACCTGAGAGTATAATCGATCGATTCTTTAGTGGATTAAAACCAAGTCTTCGAAGGGCGTTATCCATAAGGGACTTCAATAACTACGAGGAAATTGTTCGATGTGCTCTCAAGGTTGAGATAGAGATTGGTGTAACACATCAGTCACATGGGTTTGATAAGAAAAGGAAAATGGAATTCAAAGGAAAATCTAAAGACCAAACTGAACAGAAGATGAGTTTTCCCTTATGCTCAAAGTGTGGAAAGAAACATGGAGGAAATTGTCTTAAATGGACAAGAAAATTTTATAAGTGTGGAAAAGAAGGTCATCGGGAAATTGAATGTCGAAATAATGGGAAGAAGATGTGCAATGATGCAAATAAAGGAAGGGATACACAGAACGAACCTACTACACTTCAATGTTTCAAGTGCAAGGTGATGGGGCATTATGCCAATCAATGCCCAAATCCAAGGGATGATGATGATGATCGATGTCAACAAACTCTTAAGGCCAAAGACAAAGGAAAGTCACATGCAATTACTATCGACGATGTGGAGTACGACAACGAAGTGGTGAGAGGTACACTTACCATCCACTGTAAAGTAGAAAATGTTTTATTTGATTATGGATCTACCCACTATTTTATTTCTGATGAATTTTATAAGGATATCACCATATTACCTCAACAATTAGATGTTGAGTTGGCTGTGACAACTCCTAATGGCACAACAGTCGCATCAAAAGTTTACAATTCTTCTTTGATTAAAGTTTGTGTGAAAGTGATTCCAACAAATCTTGTGATCCTTCCTATAGTGGAATTTTATGTGATTCTTGGGGGTCGCCCCTTGCCAACGGATGCGGACGATCACCGTGTCCCACCTCCCTCGGTCCCGCGCGGTCGCGGGACCAACGGCCTCCCGCCGCGGCTTCAGCAGCGGCGGCCCTTCCCGGTGGCACGCCGGGCGCCGCCGCCTCCGGCCGCCAGCGCCACCTTGCCGTCGAGGCGTGCCAGTGGTGTTTTCCGCGGACCACCGGACGAGCTCCGGTGGCCAGATTTTCCTGTCGTCTTCGCGAACATCCCTCCCGGGACCTTTTCTTCACTGCGAAGACCTCCAAATTCCCTTGCGGCCTGCTTCGTCGTCCCCCACCGATCCACAAACCAAGAACTAAGAAACGGTGGGTTCGGATTTGTTCGTTGGTCCACACCCACTCGTTAGCAGTTTAAAAGGCTTCTGAAAATTTTTAAACACATGCTGAGGATATAAATCACATAGATTTAATTGAACCAAAAACCCTACCTCAAGTGGTTAATGATTCGAAGATTGTAACGGGAGAAGGAATGTCACAGAAGAAGCGTCGTAGAAGAAGGGTCGTTGCGTTGCTGAGAAAGGATTAGTCGGCGTCACGTCGTTGATCTCCGAGGATCCAGCGTTCTTGTCGACCTTCGTCGGAGGTCGGCGTTCTTCGTGTTCTTCGCGTTCTTTGCATTCTTCATGTTCTTCGCATTCTTCAGTTTCTTCATCGAGGAAGTAGTGTTTCACGGCTTGATTGATTTCTCCCAAACCCTCTCAACACAACAAGACTAAAAAAATAAGAGTTGTATTATTTTATTTCTCAAGCCATGCGTTTTAAAATTCAAAAAGAATCAAACAATTAAGTGAATTAATTGCAATGTTTAAACCGCCAAATAAATGCGGCATTTCTTATCCAGATTAAACTCGAGGGTTGACTTCATTAAGAAGGGGGTGCGGGTGCGTTACATAATTAAAGGAGGGGGTTTAGGAAGAAAAGAAACGGTGGGGCTCGTGTGGACCCCACCTCTAAAATATCCTACCAAGTGGGTAGGATATTGTGGGTCCCACACCATCCACTTAACTTAGGTTAAGAAAAATAAAATAAAAATTGGTTGCACCACTTTTATTTTATTCCTTAACTTAACCCCAAAAATTAAAATCCACACCCAAGAAAACGCAACTCTGGAAAAGGTGTTTCTAAGCAATTACCAGCGCTGCGATTCCATCGGTGCCCTCAGAATTCGATTCTGAGCACCCGTTCAAAATTTAGAAAAACTCGCTCGTTTGTTCACTGAACGTACCTGAGATAAACTTCGGAAAAAGATTCTGGGCACACCGGGCCTCAGAATTAGGTGTCGTAAGAAACTGCGTTCTACTAAAATCCCAAAGAAAATTAAGAAAAAAAATTCCCCTTGAATTTTACGGGTCTTTACATTATTAACCATGAAATATTAGAAGATCATATAGGATAGCATATTTATGTATTTGGTTCTTTCATAATTTAATAAAAATTATTTCACCATTATATAGGAGGAAAAACTACCCTATACTAAGGAAAAGTACAAGGTAAGGGGCTTCTTATCTCACATTTAATTTCATGAGATTTCCATTGTTCACCACTTATTTATTGCATGTGGTGTATTGTGTACTACCAATTGGTATATCTTATCACAATTATATTTATATTCATGGTATTATGTGATTAATTTTTTGGTTATTAAACATTTGTCTTACGAATCGATTGATTACAACATAGTAAGAGGTTTACATCTCACTTATTATTCCCGTGAGATTCATGCTATATTGCAACTATTTCATTTTTTGTGGTGTATATACTGCCCATTATTGTATTATTTGTGTAATATAATTTAATTTATTGGTATTTAAATCTTCATTGTATGATAATTCTTTCATGGGGTGTATGTTTCATAAGTTATCAAATCAGTAAGGGAATTTCAAATTTCAATTTCCATTCATTGGGCTTTACACATACTTCATTCATTTTTTTTCTAGATTATATATGGAATCACTATTTATTATTTATATAGTAATTCCAACTCCCCTTTCTGTGGATATACATTTGATACACATAATAACTCCATTTATAAATTCACATTCCATTGATATGAACTTTTTATGGGTAATCTTAACTCAATATCTATTCATTGAGTTAAACAACCATGTCATTGGTTTTGTTTTCCCATGAATATGTGTGAATGTAATAATTATTTATTTACATTAAATATCCAATTATATTGAGTAAATTTATATTTGTCACACTTAATTATTTCATTGATTTATCATTAATCTATGGATAAGGTCTTTATAAGGTATTTCATCTCAATTTACATTTTATTGAGACCTCTTTGTCTTTTTGCATCAATTCACTTTTATATGGTGTATATAATTTCCGTTGAAAAATTATATCATGAATCCATTTATTCTCAGGATATTATAATGTTTTGATTAATTTCATTCCTCAATTACATGTATTCAAGGGTCTCTTATTTGGTCAGGAACTCTTTAACTAAAATATCGTTTTAAATGTATTACAAAATTATTATTCTAAAAATTTCTCATTAATTTCCATGTTATAAATATGGTTTTAAGGATTTATTTATTTAGATATTAATGTTTTAAAAAATTTAAAAGTGGTATGGGCCACTTTGATTAAAAAATATTTTTTAAACAGCTTCTTGAGAAATAGTGATTCTTTTAAATGTTTTCAAGAAAAAGGGGGATATTTCTATCAAATAGTTTTGATGATTATTTTAATATATGTCAATATCCTTCATTATTCTTGATTGAGGATAATTTATTATAATACAATATTCCATATTCTATTGAATGAGTTATGTTTGACTATGGATGTGCAATATTTATTTAATTCATGGTTTATGGTTAATGTATAGACATTTCGTATGCTAGTTTTAATACGAAAGTTTAGATTATGTCTCATCCTTTAATATCTGGAATGAATTGGACGTATTATGTGACAGGTGGAGGCCTCTATGTCTCCTCAATGCATTGGTAGGTCTCATGAGACAAACTAGTGTCTTGGCACATGACATTGACAAAATCTTAATTTTTGTCTTGGTACAAGGCCTTGACTATGTGGTTATGAAGTCTGGCATTATACATTCTATCATTATGAAATTGTCTATTGATATTACATGTGATTATTCGACTAATGGAATATCCATATGAATAAGTAAATGAAATTATTTGATTTATCTATCCCATATTATGTTGAATTTTATGTTTGAATGGATTGTGTTCTAGTCTTATACATTTACTTAAATGTGTACTCTTATTTATGACGGTTTACGCTATATTGTTATCCTTAATGAGAATCTGAGCTTACCCCTTTATTATGTTTTATTTTTTCCAGGATGCAAAGAAGTTTATTATGATTAATCTTAAGGAATAGGCTAAGGGATATAATAGTGTTCAAAGGGGACACAATTTTGTTTTTTATTTAATGATGTAATGTAAAACTTATGAATGAATCAAGTACTTACAAGGCTACTAAACTGATCGGCCTTTTGGGACATGATTCTTTACATCATCCCAATGTTATGTAATAATGCACTGATTCTGGGTAACTAGGGTCGGGGCATTACATTTAGTATCAGAGGAAGTTCAGTACAAACCTTGGAAGATAGATTTAAAAAAAAACACAGAATAGGAAACACTACTATAAGATAGACATTGAAGATTAGTATATAAGAACATCCAAAAAACTTTGTAATGTAATTATTATGCGGGTTTTCCAAGAAATAATCCTTGTCTAGATACGAACAGGTAGAGGCGACACTGGCACAAATGTACTTAGGAGTGAAAACTCCAACAAGGAGTTTTGGGCTTGACCCAGGGTATCCTGGTACACAACAACAGGTCTTGATGCACTCTTGGTTATGACACTATCGAGGGGTATGCTTAGGATAATTCACATTTTGGTTACAAACTGATTTGAATGATTTTAATATAAGATGATAATAAATAAAATTGGTTAATCCTAAGGTGTTTTATATTGAAAATAATGTGTTATGATATTCTCTAAATGATTTTATGACTCACGTTATGATTTACTATGTTAGTCAATGGCTGGATTCCAAGGAAGTCAGAGTAACATTGAACATGATGTTCAAGGTGGGAACGGTAGTGGAAATGAGCAATGAAATGAATTGTTGATAGGTGTAAAAGATATCTTGTTTATGCCTAATCATTTTTCCAAAAATATGATCAAAAACATATATATTAACTAGCCCATGAACATAACAAAGAAGAGAAAGGCAGTGAATGATAAGAGCTCCAGCAGTGGAGACCATGGAGACAAGAAAGCTCAATTTTCATCATGCTGTAAATGTGGAAAGAGACACCTAGGAAAGTGTCTCAATGAAACAAATAAATGATTTATATTTGGGAAAGAAGGACATAAAATAATGAATTTCCAAGGAAAAATAAAGTGTACTATGGAAGAAAAATAAAAATGATCCCAAGAATCCATTTACAGTAATTTTCTGTAAATATAGGGGACCTAGTAATTACCTGAGTGAATTCCCTATTCTTTAAGATAACATCTTGGTCAAAGAAGAACCTATATGGAAACAAATAGATTGCGAAATGTTTAAAAGTATTATTTCTCTTTGTTGATTGGATTCCATTGGAAGAATTTTCTCTTGTATGTCTAACCCTATAATTTGTTATGTGAAAATGATATTTTAGGAAGAATTATATTTTCTATTGTAGTTATAAATAACCATTTGGGTTTATAAGATCGTTGAATTTTAGGAAATTACAAGTTATTAAATTTTGGGATGAAAATGCGAGGTACGACTAAACATTTGTGGTGAAATTATGTTATGGTTATTTTGAAGAATTTTTCTCATTTTGGGAAAGTTATAAAATATAGTTTTTGAAAATGTAAATCACACAGACCATGTGATAACCTATCATGTCAGACAAAGTTGTGGGAATCGAACCCACAACCAGAGTGCGATTGGGATTTATCTCTTACCACTAGAATATGTGAATTCCCTGGTTAGTGTGACTAATTCATTTTAGTTAAATGATTTTATTGATCAATAATAATTTGATTTGGGCTCTTATGTCTTATCATATGGATATCCTTATTATAGAAAAATGATTTTTTTGATTAAGTGATAAATGTTATTTTGGAAGATGTTTGCTCATTTGGGAACACTATATGCCAAAAGAAAATAGAATATGATGAGATTTCATTTGAGGGGTAATGGTGGATTTTTATATATGTTTTTTATTGTGGATTTATAGCAATTTGGGTTATTTATAAAAATGAATAACCAATCATAGAGAATATGTGATTAGGTTAATTACTTCAAGTATGTGAATTTAAGAGTAGTCGACCTTATTTGGAGATACAATTTAATGTGTAAGACTATGTAATCAAATTATACTATTTTTTGGGTTTAAATATTAGTTTTGATTATATTGAAGGATTTTAAGGACAATTTTTTATTGAATGGTATTTATTGAACTTTGGGCATTGTTGAATTAATTGTAGAAAATAAGATTAGTATTTTTTTCTCTAAAAGATTATCCTTTTGGGGGATTATCTGATCTTTACTAACCATTTGGGTTTTTATTAATCTCTAAAGACAAAGTAAATATTTAGTTTATCATTTGTGGATCATGTGATTCTCTAGAAGTTCATTCCAGTGCTTCAGGTCTGACCAAGTCATCTTGAATACTCAACCTTCGATAAAAAGATGAGTTAGTGGTAGAAATTTATTAAAGGATGAAACAATAATTAAAAAGTAACTATATCTCTTTATGTTCATAGTCATATCCTAAATAAATTTCTCAACTTTATGAAATGGAACATAAAACAAACAAAAAGAATTGTCTGTTTACTTTTCCGACTGGGAAACTAATGACCGTTTATCCCATAAAAAGTTTGTGGTTTTATGTTGTTAACATCCTCTTGATCATGTTTTCTATCACTCTCCATCAGAACATGAAACTTAGTTTATCTTCCATATCCATGTTTTCTTACATGGAATCCTATTATGGGCTATCTCGGGTGACCTTTGTACTTCTCTATCTTACTTTTAAACTGATAGTTTTGTAGACTCTTTTTCTGATGTCGGACATTAAATAATGTTCCCTAACCCAATTTAAAAATTATGAGGATGCAATTTCTAAAATGGGGGAAAATTTTGACACCCTAAAATTTCATAGTAAGTTATTTTCATTAAAGTAATTCAATAGCTTGTGCTATATGCAACACCGAGTTTGAGCGCACCACGACTTACCAAACTAGTCGTTCAAAAACAGTTATGAATAGTATTAACTAAAATTTTAATTTTACATACTCCATATAATTTTAGAATCCATATTTTGTGTTTTCTAGACATAATATAAGAACAAATTCTTTTTTTCAGATAAAAGAAATATTTTTCATAAAATGAAATTTTACCACCTTCTAACGGAAAACCCTTTTTAAAACAAATAGTTAACACTTTTATATATTCAATTTAATGAAATTAAATTCTTATTTAGAATTAGAAGATAAAAATTTATTCTGAATAAATTTCTGGTACTTTTCTGATAACATTCATATTTTGATGAATACTGAAAAATACTAAATTTTAATTGAAAACAACTTTTTTAATCGAAATAATTTATATGCTTAAATTATCCATTTGAATGGTTTGGAAGTATAATTAGATTAAATTTTTATCATTTAATACAATTTAGTTCATTATAAGTAATATCGTATTTAAATTTGACATAAACACATGTTAATCTTTTGATAGTTTTTCTTAAAAAAACGATTTTCGGTTTTGACAAAATGAATTAATTTTAAATTGATTAATTCAACTTCTATGTTTTGAATTTGGTAAAATTTAATTCATTTTTGAATTTTCAATATCAAAATTAGCTTAGGGTGAATTTTTGGTATTTTTCTGAAAACATTTAATTTTTGATGAATAGTGAAAAACACTACGTTACAGTTTAAAATCAACTTTTTATTTAAATAATTATATATTTTTTTAAAATATTTTTTAATTCAAAATAGATATATAATACCTATATAGGTTCAATGTAATTAAATTTAGTCATTTTATAATAAAATTAGATTTATAAAATTATGTTGAACTTTTTACCGTCTTTTACCGACCTTCTAGGAGCTTTTACAAATTTGCATAAAACATAATGTTTGGCTTATGTTAGTTGAATTTCAAAAAAATGAGAGACACAGTTGAAATCAGTAAGTAACATGTTGTTCAATAAGATGAAAATAATATTTGGTGAATAATAACTTTTGCCTTTTATTTACCACGGTTGAAAGTAAATAGGGTAATTAAGTGTAAAAATGATATTATAATTACCATAACACCTATACTAATTCTATTTGATAAGTTTAACTAGACCAAAAAAACCTTATGAATAATATATGGTCCACCTTGATCCACTTGGATTAGATTCTGATCTTTATTATTATTTTATTTAAAGAAGAGTTAAAAGCGTTAAATTCAATATTTAATAACAATACCATTTTTAATATAGGGTTATAAATAAGAAAATTTAAACTATAAATATTCATCAAAAATATAAAAATATTTCCTATGTAATGGTATTTTATTTATAATTTTTAGACATTAAATAATTAAATTTATTTTTGACACAATGATGATGCAGTAATTAACTTATTAATGAAGGATTGAAAATATTGATATTATAAATATCCAAATAAATGTAATTTGTGACTTTAGATGAATTAAAATAATTTTCTAGGTTAATATGACATGTTAGGGTTTATTAAATAATTATCGTTCGAATTAATCACATTGTTATTATTTTCACAAACACCAAATACTATATAATTTCAAAATTGACATAAATGTGTTTTTAAAACAAATACTACATTATTAGTTGATATAATATTCATAAAAACCTAAGGGGCTTAAAAAGGGCTTAAATAATATTATATATGTCATTAATGAACCACTTGAGGTTCTCTTGAAGTTTAGTGTAAGTTTATTAACCATATAGTGTAACAACACATGAACACATGATAAAAGTAAAACTATTTTAATATGAGTTAAATCTAAAAGATAATGTTAAAATGGTAACCTAAACTTGTCTAAAACCAATTTGTTGAAAGCGTTTCGACCCATCCCCACATTAGATTCGAAATAAATTATTTTGAAGCCATAAAAAACCAAAATTTATTTTATTATAAAATAATATTTCAAGTTTTTTCTAAAGTGACCCTCACCTCTCTTATAAAAGGATTCATCCCTTCTCTTAATTTAACACCTCCAAAGCCATTTGTGTCAGCCAGACACTACCCAAATATCCTCCCAACATTCATAAAATCAATCTAGAGTTAGTACTTTGATCAGAAATCCGACTTAAGAAGCCCTTTTGAACAACTCAAAAGGAAACACCTGAGAAAGAAGTAATAATTTCACCACCCTTTTCAAGTTCTTTTCTTCTTCCACTTCCTCTTCCTTTTTTGTTTCCATACCAAAATAATAACACCAGTACCTTATACATACTATTATGTTATTATAAATATGGTACAACCATATTCGTTATTCTATCCATCCTATAAATGAAAAAGTCACTATACGTGCATACGTACGGCTTACTGTCTCCATGTCGTGGTGTAGTTAGTTATTAAAACACTTCATTATTTGTATGGGTATAATAGTGAGTATAAATGATGTAAAAAAATAAATATAACATGATAATGATTATGTATATATGATATACCATCCAAATACATACGATTTCACCATCTATATAATGATATTGTCGCTTATGCGTTCGTACGGATTACCGTCTCCTCAAATGTGATGAGATTCATTTCCCATCATAATAATTCAAGATTAATTTTCATTATATGATTAAAAATAATGTTTATGAACAAAATATCTATCATGACCCCCTTCCCACAAAGTGTACCCCTCTTGGGCCGGCAATGTGAGAAGGGTGCTAATGACCCTCGAGTCCCGCCTCCAGTAGGCCCTTGGTTGGCGACTTGCACCAAGGGTATAATAACACACAGATGAGAGGAATTATCCTCTAAGAGAACCCATGATAAAGAGAGAGATAATATAAAAACCAATCAACTCCAACTCAGAACTGGAAATTTAAAAGAAACCCAAGTGAACAAAAGGAATGTCATGCAAAAGTACTACAACTAAAAAGTGGAAAACAACAAGTACCCAAAAGAATGTAAAGACAGTAACAACCACAAGCCCGAACAGCTCCTCCAACCACATGCTAATATTAACCAGCCTGATATCCAACCTGCTGAAAGTGACCTGAAAAATAGTTTACATAGACACAGGGTGAGTATAACAGTATACTCAGTAGGATCCTCCCCGAATCATCTCGTGAAAAAGTAAAGAATGTATGCTAAAGCACAGTGAACAAAAGTGAAACTAACTCATCACCTAAACAGGTATACTATGTTCCAATATTCACCATGGATACTCTCACCAAGTAATGCATACATGAATATATCATATAATAATGAATATCAAGGGTACCCCACTACTACTTCCCCACTGGTTTGACACTTTGCCCCAACATCGAACGTCCTGAGCATCTCTCTCCAAAAAGGATTGCCCGCAGACACTTGGGAGAAGCAACAAAATCTGCACCACGTGCACCAAAAATGCTTGCCCGTAGACACATGGGCAAAGCACCACACCATCCTCACAATGAGAAGTAACCAGGTAGTTTTAGAGATCCACCACAGCTCGCATTACATGTATCATACGTCAGGTATTATACCTCAAGCCATTACAACCCATACACTGAGTACAGATCCTCAAGCCATCACAGCCTATACACATTATGCCTATACTAGTCCATAGGATACTATATCCAGAATATATGTGTGTGAATAACCACAAGCCATTACAGCCCTCTACACACATATACAGGGAAAACTAACCGATGTGACTAATGGACAAGTATCTTCCAAGAGAAGAGAGCGGGGCCAAAGGGGGTAGTCAGCCATTCATCCTCCAACCAGAATGTTGGGGAAAACACCCCCAGGGATTAGAATCCCCTGGGTGTCAGTTTCCCTTACTGAGAGGGTAGAGTAGCATATAGAAACACAAAAAGTACAGAATATATTTTATCTCACAACCACACTATGGGCATAACCTAACCTTAGACAAACTACAGCTAACGTCTCTCGGATTTTGGGATGCCACTTCTAAGACTAGGTATCCTATAGGCACTCAACCATTTAAGGAGATTTATTATATTACTTCATTCCATTTTTATCAATTCCACTGTATGTTGATTATTTCTTTAAACATTAATTAACCATGAAAAAATCCACATTTAATTTCATCAGAATCACACCCAAAGTCAATTGTTCCATCAAAATATTACAACCTCATCATTATGTTTTAAAGAACACCATCCCCATGGGTTAACACAGTTTATTTGAACATTCATTACAGAAACACATTCAAATATTCCTAGGCATTCTAGAAAATAATTCTATTCTACTAACACAAGGGGGCTCAACACGGTGAGTATATATACTACCCATCGAATCATCACTGCCTATAGCAAGAGTGTAGACCCATTCTCCCTTGAGAGGCTAAACAAAGAAAGCACGTGGCATACCCAGCATGTATTTTCCTCTTTCAGAAGAAGGGTAAGCAAGACCACCTACCTTGAGTAGTGGGGAAAAGTAATGGAGATAATCTACCAATCAGAACATCAAGCATCCAACAATCACAACCAACTCAGTCCATCATCCCTGGTGTCCTCCCTGACACTCACATGAATAAACTGATGAATCTCGCCACTCTAGGCGTCATCCACTACCACAACCAAAAGGCCTTTATTCCGCCACATATCACAACACCCCTCCAGGGTCACATCACAATAAAAGCACGAGGAAAGAAAACATCAAATGAATTGGGATAAGGACCTTTAACAAACAAGAGGGTAACTCAGAACCCTTCAAGGGATTATCAAACAATAAAATATTTAAACCATCTTGAATTAACTGGTTTATAAATTAGTTGGTTCCAAAATCGGAAATCCTCACCAGTAAGCTATCACAAAAAAATTAAACATGCTTAATATACCAATTTTATTGACATCAAATTACAACAAGAACTAGATTTTTTCACATTATCCTTTATCATTAGCTAAAAAAATATCAATTAGTCCTGGTTTACGTTCTTTACCAATTTCCATCAAGAACAACAGCTAAGAAAAACAAGCATAGATATCACACGATCTAGAAAAACAAGAGGCTATAACATACAATCGATAAAATTTCTTTATCGGGTTAAAAGTATTTATTAGGTCAATTCCATTGTCATCCAGTAGTATTATACATGCTAACAATACCATTTCACGTAAAATAAAGAGAATCAACGAATCCCCTACCTCAATGTTTTTCGACGAAAACCACAACGGTCGAAGAAAGCCCAAGAAAACTGGGCCGATTCACCAAGGATCCCCCATAGATCTCTTTTCCTAACACATACAAGACCAAAACTCATCATATTTTTCATCCACACACATAGATCTACCCTTAACGGTTATATATTTATGAATCCAAGAGAAGAGGAGAAGTAGATCTAAGTAGATCTAAGAAACCAAACAAGAAAGATCACATATCTTAAGAAACCAACTTTGATTCTCCAAGAGAATCCTTTGAATCGCCTCCAAAATGCTTGGGAGAGGTTCTACTTCCTTCAAGGGAGGGTAATATCAATTTATAGCCACATAGGGGCTTAAATAAACTATTTAGGGGGAAAACGAGTTAGATCCACAATTTTAGGATCTAATTTAAGTTCCCGTAGGGTTAGTACGCACTGTTTGACAGATCGTGTGCTAACTGTGCGTTAGCTTCTGCCTCGTCAAACACTCCTCACATAGTAAGGCCACATGATTAGAAAAATCATGCATTAGCCACTACCTCCAACACCAAACTCGCACTGTTTGGCCACACGGTTTGGAAAAACCTTGTGCCGCCCGTGTGAAATGTATTGACCTTTAGTTTCCCTTAAAAGTCTGCCCAAATGCACCCCAAGTCACCTTGATTTCCTGGAACACCTCTATCACCTAATTTTCACAAAGAAATGGACTGGAGAGGTTTGGTCCATTACATGAGATACATCTAAAAACATTCTTGTCTTCGAGAATCCAAATCCCACCTAAAGAGAAAATGAACCAGGGTTTGAATAACTACCCATCAAGATACCTCTCAAAAGAGAGAAAGCCACAAAAAAAAACAAAGAGAGCCATCTCATAAACATGAAAGTTTCATAACCACACAAATTACAATGATACATGAAAATAGTTAAACATAAAACAAATCTGGGTACTGAGCACGTATTTGTGACTCAGGTTCCCAGGTACTGCCCTCTATTCCACCATGTCGCCACAAGACATGATCTAAGGGAATAGAAATCCCACACAACACCTTCTCCTTGTGGTCTTGGATCTCCATAGGTCGCTCCTCAAAGGTTTCATTATCAACAACATCAATCTCTCACCAATCAATGATGCGAGAGTCTTCATGAAGATAACGACGGTGGTATGATACATGGAAAACATCATGTTTCCAACTCATCTAAGGGGGAAGTTCTACTCAATACGCCACAGCTCCAACACGAGCTAACACCCCGAAAGGTCCAACAAACTGGGGTGAAATCTTACTTCCATGACCAAAACTTCGCTGCCCACAACGGGGGGTCACCTTCAAAAACATATGATCTCCATCATTAAACTCTAAGGGTCTCTTTATTTGATCGGAATATGACTTCTGACGATATTTTACTGTCTTTATCCTCTCAAAAATCACCTGAACCATCTATGTTGTATTCTGCACTAGTTTTTGTCTGAGAATTGCTGACTCTCCGACCCTAGTCCAGTACAATGGAGAATGGAATGGCTGGCCATACAAGTCTTCAAACAGTGCCATACCGGTGGTGGAGTGAAAACTATTATTGTAAGATAACTCCACCAAGGGTAAGTGCCTCATCCATGAACCTCCGAAATCAAGAACACAAGATCGTAACATGTCTTCAAGAGTCTGGATAGTTCGCTCTATTAGAAAATCCGTTTGAGGGTGAACAGTAGTACTAAGGCATAGTTGAGAACCAAAAGCATGGTGGATACTTCTCCACACTCTAGCGGTAAAATGAGGATCTCGATCATAAATGATCGTCCTAGGGACTCCATGAAGTCTCACCTCCTCATCTAGATTTTTCCTCGACAAAAATCCCACTAAGCTCGACTCCTTGATCGCTATGAAGTATGCCGATTTTCATAAATAGTCCACTACCACCCAAATCGCATCATGTCCTCCTAAATCATGAGGTAAACCTATAACAAATTCCACTGAGATGTTCTCCCACTTTAACTGAGGAATATATAATGGCTGAAGAAGACCACATGGAACATGGTTTTCGGCCTTCACCTTCTCGAAGAATAAACATCGAGACACAAACTCTGCAACCACATGCGTCAGCCCAGGACACCAAAACTAACTCCTCAAGGATCGGTACATCTTTGTCATGACAGGATGAAACGCTAAAGGAGAACTATAGAACTCCATGAGGACCATATCACTCATTAAAAAGGAATAAAAAGCCTTCCATGATACAACACTCGGTGTTGTTCATCTTCAGACCAACCATCATGGGCCTCACCATAAACAACTCGGTCTCTCCTGAATTCCACCACTAGATCCCCTAACTAGGACTCTTACACCTCCTACATCAAGGATGACTATACCGTCATTTGAAAAAGATAGCCTATACCCCCAACTTCTCCTATTTCAAGCTGTAATGCTGGTAGTTCTTCCATTACTCTCCAAGAATCACTTGACTCACACACAGCTTCACTACGTGACTTTTGGATCAACACATCAGCTACAACAATCCCTTTTCTAGGTGTATATGATATTTCGAAGTCGTATTCCTGTATTAACTCCATCCACCAACGCTATCATAAGTTCAATTCACTCTGGGAGAAAACATATCTCTAACTCTTATGATCGATTAAAACCACAATGCACTCACCAATGAGGTAATGTATCCACAAATACAGAGCAAACACCACGGCTGCCAACTCCAGATCATGAGTGGCATAGTTGAGTTCATGGGGATGTAACTTCCAAGACCGATAAGAAACAACTGACCTCTGCTGCATGATAACACAACCTATCCCCAGATGTGAAGCATCGTAGAAAACAACAAACTAAACTTTCTTGTCTTGAAGATAAAGGACTGAAGCACTTACTAACTTCTCATTTAGATATTCAAAAGCTGCCTGGAATTGATCAGTCCATATGAATGCCTGATCCTTCCTGGTCAAATCTGTCAGAGGGGTCGCAACTCGTGAGAAATTGGCTACGAACCTCCTGTAGTAGCATGCGAGACCAAGGCAACTTTGCAACTCTGACACTGTCTTGGGAGCTGACCAAGACACAACTACTCCAATCTTTGATGGATCCAAAACTACTCACTATCAGGACACAACATTCCCCAAGAAACAGACTTCTCGAGCCCAAAACTCACACTTTGACAACTTCTCGTACAACTGATGTTGGTGAAGAACTCCCAAAACAGCTCGTAGATGCTCTGCATTCTCTTCTTCAAATGTGAAGTACATATGGATGTCATCGATGAAAATTACCACGAACTTGTCCAGGATCTCATGGAACGTATAATTAATCAATCCCATGAATACATCTGGAGAATTTTTCACACCAAACGGCATTTCAATGAACTCATAATGCCCATGACGACAATGGAAAAAAGTCTTCTGAATATCCACATCCTTCAAATGCATCCGATGATATCCCGACCATAAGTCGATCTTTGAGAACCAACTTGCACCCTATAGTTGATCGAATATGTCATCAATCCACGGAAGAGGGTAGTGATTCTTTATTGTCACTTTGTTTAGGCGATGATAATCGACACGCAACCACAAACCGTCGGCATCCTTCTTCACGAACAAAACTGGTGCACCCCATGGTGACACACTTGGCTGGAAAAAACCACAATGTAACAGATCATCGAGATGTATACGTAGCTCTCACAACTCAGAAGGGGACATCCTCTATGGAGACATTGAGATAGGAGAATCTCTTGGTTGTAGCTCGATCCCAAACTCGATTTCTCATCGAGGAGGTAATTCTACAAACTCTTCTGGAAAGACATCAGGGTACTCCTCTATGACCCTTCGAAACACCAACTACTGAACCAATGAAGAACTCAGCATCATCTCATCCATCACAGATGATAAGGGTGGAACACGCCTATCACCCATCCGAGGATCTCGCTCACCAACAAAAACCACTTGTTCTCCATCTGTACCAAAGAAAATGAACTCCATCCAAAAGAAATATATGATATCCTCCACCAAATACAACCAATCCTTGCCGACGATGATGTCATATGGTTGTATTCGTAAACATAGAAAATCTCCCCAAGAGCGGTGTTACCCCAACACTAGCTCACAGTCTTTACATATTTCAAACAATTCAGCTCAACCTCCAACTGGCATAGTCAACACCCAGGGAATTGGAAGCCTCTCTACCTCAAGTCCCAAAGCATGGACAAGGGTAGGAGATATGAAGGAGTGTGTATCTCCCGAATCAATGAAGGAATACACCAAGGTATAAAACAAGCAAAGGGTACCACAAAAGACATCTGGCTCATCTGGGGCTGGCAGTGCTAGAGCATGAAGCTGGCCACGACCACCTCCATGGCCTCTCTGACCCTGATGACGACCACCACCATGACCTCTCTCTACTCTCTGAGGACGGTGAGCATCATGGGGCTATCCTCTGCATTCCCCATCTACCCTCTTCTAATCTAAAGCTGATGCAACTGGCAGCAGCTGGATCAGCTGGAACTACCTCAATAGAGGAACCTGGAGCGTAGCGCCCGATGCACAATCACCACTCTGAAAGGTCGGTCACTCCCGCAGCTGATGGACACGACCACCACAAGAAAAATAAGTGCCTGATCCCTTGGAATAGGCCTGCAAGTTGTTGCCTTTGGAAAAACGAGATGTGAAGGGATGGGACCTACCGTCGGCTGAAGGAAACTCTTCTGCCCTAAAAACCGGGAACCCCAGACCACAGCCTTCATTCGTGAGGGATCATGACGATCCCCCTCTCGTGATGATCCTATATTATACAAAGTACTCTCGACAACCTCTACCCTCGCCATCAACTCAAGATATGTCTTCAGCATAAATGGGGTGACCTGGCGCTGGATGCAAAACCTCCTCGAAATTCCTTGCTTTGGCCTCCTCATCTTTTAACATGTCTGAAGCATATCGTAAACGGATCCTGAAACGGATTCCAAACTCTCAAATAGAATAAATCCCTTGTCGAAGGGTAAAGTGCTCCTGAATACTGGAAGACTTCTCAGTCGAAGAAAGGAACTCGACTCTAAACTTTTCTCGGAACTCCTCCCAAGAGATTGCTGACTCGTTATGATCCCCGTGGATCAAGAACCAACACTACCTCACTACTCCATGCAACATCGTCACAGCTAAGGACACCCAGTTCTCCTTATAAGCACAAATCGAACTGAATCCTATCTCGAACTCCTCCAACCAGTCTTCTGTGACTACATCTAAAATGGAGCCCTCATACTTCTGCAGACTCTGGCGCTGAAACTCTCAGAGTGTATTCCTCCATGTGTCGTCGTTGTCAACCACTACCATGCGGCGATCTACTGGAATAGCCTGCAGTACATTTTCTGCGCAAAATTGATGAGGACGTCGACCTAGAGCCAAACCTGTAAAATAACAAACCATTAGAGCTCATAATCCTAGAATATGGAAGACTAAACATTGATTAATTAATTGATTTCTATCATTGATTTTAGGTTATCCTATCCCAAGGTCTACCCATTCAAACACAGGCACAAAGAATAATGATGCATGATCCTTTCCTAGGTCTCTACCCTGCAACTAGTATCACCTTGTTTAGTAACCATTGTAAACTTAATGGTCCGTACGACAGATCATAGGGGGGACTAAATTCCTATGTCTTAGCCAGTCTCTAGTGTTTACCTCACTTGCTAAACATGAATGGAACCGTTTCCCCACCAACCCATGAAACCTCACCTGTTCCTAACTACAAACTCCATCCTATCCCTCAACCAGACCACTGATACCTCTCTGTCACGACCCCCTTCCCACAAAGTGTACCCCTCTTGGACTGGCAATGTGAGAAGGGAGATAATGACCCCCAATTCCCACCTCCAGTAGGCCCCGGGTTGGCGACTAGCACCGAGGGTATAATAACACCCAGATGGGAGGAATTACCCTCTAAGAGAACTCATGAGAAAGAGAGAGATAAGATAGACACGAATCAACTCCAACATAGAACTGAAAATATAAAAGAAACCCAAGTGCACAAATGGAATGTCATACAAAAGTACTAAAACTAAAAAGGGGGAAAACAATAAGTACCCAAATGAAAGTAAAGAAATCAGCAACCACAAGCCCGAAAAGATCCTCCAGCCACAAGCTAATAGTAACCAGCCTGATCTCTAACCTACTCTAAGTGACCTGAAAAACAGTTTACATAGACGTAGGGTGAGTATAACAGTATACACAGTAGGATCCTCCCCGAAGCCTCTCATGAAAAAGTAAAGAAAGCAATCTAAATCACAGTGAAAAAAATTTAAACTAAGTCGTCACCTAAATAGGTATACTAAGTTCCCAACCACACCATGGATACTCTCACCAAGTAACCCATACACGAATATATCATATAATAAAGAATATCAATGGTACCCTGCTACTACTTCCCCACTAGTTTTCCGCTTTTCCCCAACATCGCATGTCCTAAGCATCTCTCTCCAAAAATGATTTCCCGCAGACAGCTGGGCAAAGCCCCACAATCTGCACCTCGTGCACCACAAAGGCTTGCCCACAGACACCTGGGTGAAGCACCACACCATCCTTACAAGCAAAAGTTACCAGGTAGTTTCCGGGAGCCACCACAGCTCGCATAACGTGTGTCATACGTCATGTATTATACCTCAATCCATTACAACCCATACACTGATTTAGGATCCTCATGCCATCACAGCCTATACACATTACACCCATAGTAGTCCATAGGATACTATTTCCAGAATATGTGTGTGTGAATAACCACAAGACATTACAACCATCTACACACATATATGGGGAAAACTAACAGTTGCGCCTAATGGAACAAGTATTTACCAAGAGAAGAGAGCGGGGCCAAAGGGGGTAGTCAGCGATTCATCCTCCCCCTGGAATGTTTGGGAAAACACCCCCTAGGGCTCAGAATCCTCGGGGTGTCGATTTCCCTTACTGACAGGGTGGAGTATCATATAGAAACACAAAAAGTACAAAATATATTTTATCTCACAACCACACTATGAGAATAACCTAGTCTTAGAAACACTGCAGCTGATGTCTCTCGGATTCTGGGCTGCCACATATAAGAATAGGTATACTATGAGCACACAACCATCTAAAGAGATTTATTAGATTACTTCATTCCCTTTTTAGAAATTCCACTGTATGTTGATTAATTCTTTAAACATTAATTAATCATTAACAAATCCACATTAAATTTCATCAGCATCACACCCAAAGTCAGTTGTTTCTTCAAAATATTACAACATTATCATTATGTTTCAGCGAACACCAAACCCATGGTTTAAAACCATTCATTCGAACATTCATTACATAAACACTTTCCCATATTCCCAAGAATTCTAGAAAATCATTCTATGCTACTAACACAAGTGGGCTCAACACGGTGAGTAGATATACTACCCGTCGAGTCTTTGCCGCCTATATCAAGAGCGTAGACCCATTCTACCTTGAGAAGATAAACATAGAAAGCACGTGGAATACCCCACGTCTCTTTGCCTCTTTCGAAAGAAGGGTAGGTAGGACCAGATGCCTTGAAAAGTTGGGAAAAGTAAAGCAGATAATCAACCGATAAGAACAGAAATCATCGAATAACCACATACAACCCAGTCCATCATTCCTGGTGTCCTCCCTGACACCTACATGCATTAACTGATGCATCTCTCCACTCTAGGTGTCATCCACAACCACAACCAAAAGTCCTCTATGCCCCCACATATCACAACACCCCTCTAGGGTCACATCACAGCACAAGCACCAGGAAAGCAAACATCACATCAATTGGGCTAATTCCATTTAACAAACAAGAGGGTAACTCAGAACCCATCAAGGAATTATCAAACAATCAAATATTTAAACCCTCTTGAATTAATAGGTTTATAAATTATTGGTTCCAAAATTGGAAAACCTTACCAATAAGCTATCACAAAAAAATTAAACATTCTTACTATGCCAATTTGTTTTACATGAAATTACACCAAGAACCAGATTCGTTCACATGCCCCTTTATATTTATCCAAAAAAATATCAATTAGTCCTGGTTTACGTTCATTACCAATTTCCATCAAGAAAAATAACTAAGCTAAGCAAGCATAGATATCAAACGATCTATCAAAACAAGAGGCAATAACATACGATCGATACAATTTCTTTATCTGGTTCAAAGTATTTATTAGGTCAATTCCATTTTTATCCAGAGGGATTATACATGCTAACAATACCATTTCACGTTAAATAAAGAGAAGCAATGAATCTCCTACCTCAATGGTTTTTGACGAAAACCATAACAGTCGAAGAACACCCAAGAAAACCGGGCCGATTCACCAAAGATCCTCATTAGATCTCTTATCCTAACACAACCAAGACCAAAAATCATCATATTTGGCATCCACAAACTTAGATCTACCCTTAATAGGCATAGGTCTAAGAAACCGGGATAAGAGGAGAATTAGATCTAATTAGATCTAACAAACCCAACAAGAATGATCACGTGCCTCAAGAAAATGGCTTTGATTCGACAAGAGAATCCTTCCGATCGCCTCCAAAATGCTTTAGAGAGGTTCTCCTACCTTCAAGGGAGGGTAATCCCGAGTTATGGCCTCTTAGGGGATTAAATTAAACATTTAGAGGGAAAATGTGTAAGATCCATAATTTTAGGATCTAATTTAAGTGCCAGAATGGTTCGTCTGCATGGTTTGATAAATTGTGTGCTCACCATGCATTAGCTTCTACCTCTCCAAACACTCCTTGAACGGTTAGGCCGCATATTTAGAGAAAACTGTGCACTAACTGTGAATTAGCCACTGCCTCCAACACCAACCTCACATGGTTTGGTCGCACGGTTTGGACAAACCGTACGCCTCCCGTGCGAAAGATATTGCCCTTTAGTTTCCCTTAAAAGTCCACCCAAACTCACCCCAAGTCACCTTGATTTCCCGGAACACCTCTAGAACCACATTTTCACAATTTAATGGGATAAAGAGGTCAGGTCCATTACAATA
Source organism: Viscum album (assembly GCA_963277665.1). Taxonomy (NCBI): domain Eukaryota; kingdom Viridiplantae; phylum Streptophyta; class Magnoliopsida; order Santalales; family Viscaceae; genus Viscum; species Viscum album. The sequence goes on from OY728161.1 coordinate 1,445,779,152, forward strand.
TCATTCTTTATATGAATCAAATACATCATATCCAAAACAAACATGGCTTACATAACCAAGCATATAAAGGAAAACGAATCAGTTAACACCTACAATGTTGATAATTCTGCAATATTATTAACCAATCAATATTAAGAAGATCATATAGGATGAAATATTTATGTATTTGATTATTATATATTTTAATAAAAATTATTTCACCATTATTCATGAGGAAAACCAACCCTATTCTAAGGAAAATGACAAGGTAAGGGGCTTCTTATCACACGTTTAATTTCATGATATTTCCATTGTTCACCGCTTATTTATTGCTTGTTGTGTATTGTGTACTACCAATTGAAATATATTATCACAAGTATCTTTATATTCATGGTATTATGTGATTCATTTTGGGGTTATTAACTTTTTTTCTTATGACTCGATTGATTACAATGTGGTAAGAGGTTTTCATCTCACTTATTATTCCCATGAGATTCATGCTATATTGCCACTATTTCCTTTTGTTCGGTGTATATACTGCCTATGATTGTATTATTTGTGTAATATAAATTAATTTATGGGTATTTGAATCTTCATTGAATGATACTTATTTAATGGGGTGTATGTTTCATAAGTTACCAAATCAGTAAGGGAATTTCAAATTTCAATTTCCACTCATTGGGCTTTACGCATACTTCATTCATTATTTTTTTTCATGATTATGTGTGGAATCACTATTTATTATTTATGTAGTAATTTCCACTCCCCTTTATATGGACATAACTTTGATACACATAATCAATCAATTGATAAATTCACATTCCATTGTTATGAACTTATAAAGGGTAATCTTAACTCAATATCCATTCATTGAGTTAAACATCCATGTCATTGGTTTTGTTTTCACAAGATTATATGTGAATGTAATATTGATTGATTTATATATAATATAAAATTATATTGAGTGTATTTATATTTGTCACACATAATTATTTCATTGATTTATCCTTAATCTACAGATAAGGTCTTTATAAGGTATTTCATCTCAATTTACATTTTATTGTGACCTCTTTGTTGTTATGAACCAATTCACTTTTATATGGTGTATATAATTTCCGTTGACATATTATATCATGAATCCATTTATTCTAATGATATTATAATGTTTTTATTAATTTCATTCCTCAATTACATGTATTCAAGCATCTCGTATTTGGTCAAGAACTATTTAACCAAAATATCATTTTAAATGTTTTAAAAATCTATTCTTCTAAATCGTTCTCATTAATGTTCATGATTTAAAAATGTTTTTATGGATTTATTTATATGAAAATTAATGTTTTAAAATTAAAATTCGTTTTAAATGTTTCAAATTGGTATGGGACACTTTGATTCAAAAATCTATTTTAAACATCTTCTTGATAAACATTGATACTTTTAAATGTTTTCAAGAAAAATGAGGATATTTCTCTCAAATATTTTTCATGATTATTTTCATCTATGTAAATATCCTTCATTATTCTCTATTGATGTTAATTTTTTATAACACTATATTCCATATTGTATTGAATGAGTTATGTTTGACTGTTGATGTGCTATTTTTATACCATTCATGGTTTATGGTTAAATTATTGACATTTCATATGCTAATTTTAATATGAATTATTAGATTATGTTTCACCATTTCATATGAGAATGGAATTGAATTTGTAAGTGACGAGTTGAGCCTGCTATAGCTCCTCGATGCATAGGTAGGTCACATGAGACAAACTAGTGTCTTGGCACAAGGCCTTGACAAAATCTTATTTTTCATCGTGGCATGAGGCCTTGAATATGTGGTAATGACGTCTGGCATTATGCATTCCATCATTAAGAAATTGGATATTGATATTACATGTGATTTTTTTACTAGTAGAATATCCATGTGAATAAGTAAATGAAATTATTTGATTTATCTTTTCGATATTATGTTGAAGTTTAAGTAAAAAAGTCTGGTGTTCTAGTCTTATACATTGCCTTAAATGTTTGTTCTTATTTGTGACAGTTTCCGCTATATTTTTATCCTTACTGAGTATATGAGCTTACCCCTTTATTATGTTTTATTTTTCCTAGGATGCAAAGAATTATACTCTATGGGAAAAAGGACACTCTATGACGGACTTTTTGTGATGGGAATAAATCCTGTTGCAAAAATTCCATCCAAGAGGTTATTTGCGATAGGGGTAATGACCCATTGCAAATAACCAATTATTTGTGACGGGATTTCGTCTCCCATCGCAAAAGGTTTGGCGTGGGTAGAGCACCAAACCATGTGAAGGTTTTTTGCGATGGTGGGATCCCACCATCGCAAATAGTGAAGTATTTGTGACGATCCCCGCCGCGAAATACCCGATGGAGAATAATAGATTTTTGCGACGGGATGTCATCTCGTCACAAATGGTGTGTCAATAGGGACTATTTTTGAGGGGACCATTTGAAAATAAATTCCTAACTGCTGACAATAATTATTGTGGGTGTAGGTATTTGTGATGGATCACGTTGCAAATAGTCTCGTCACAAATAATCTAACCTATACATACCCCCATCCGTTTTTCCTCTAATTCCTCTCAATTTTTAGATACTGTTTCTCTCTAAACTCTAATTGTAGAAGGAAAATTTATCTAAGTTATTTTTTTTGTTCACAAAGAAGTTGTGAAGCCATCTACATCAATAGAAAATCATGTTTAAAGGTATTTATGTTTTATTTAATTTATTATTTACTTCATTTTTTATGTTAATTTTTGTTATTGTTGATTAGTTATAATAAAATTTAATTAAATTGTTTGGTCATGAGTATTTATTTGTACTAAAAAATTGAAATTTTTAGTACTGATTTATAATAATTAGTAGTAATTAATAATTATTAATGATAATTAGTAATCTATATAATTAATTTCTAGTAATTAATAATAATTGGTAAAAAATAAAAATAAATACTAATAACAAGTAATAAATATTAATAATTATTAATAAATAGTAATGAATAGTAATAATGAGTAATAAATAGTAACAATGAGTAAAAAATAGTAATAATGAGTAATAAATAGTAATAAATTGTAATAATGTAATGACCCAGAAATTTCAAGGAAATATTTTTCATAAATACTGTTGAATTTTATGAGTCAGTGGCTTCTGACGACACATGATTCCGATTATCGGTGTGCCCAGAATCAATCTTTGAAGATTATCTCGGGTACTTTCAGTAAACGAACGAGCGAGTTTTTCTATCTTTTGAACTGGTGCTTGGAATTAAAATCCGAGGGCACCGATGAACTCACAACTCCACTAATTGCTTAAGGGGGCCTTTACCGTAGTCGCGTTTTCTCGGGAGGAGAATTTATTTTTTTGTGTTTAATTAAGAAGTAAATAAAATTGTTTGTACAATATAATTTTATATCTAAGGAGGTTTATTCCTCCCATGGGAAGTTGTTGGTGGAGCCCACACCCACCCAACTTCCTATGAGTGGATATATGAGAGGTAGGGCCTACATGAGCCCCAAACTTTCACCTCCCCCTAAACCCCTAAAACCCCCTTCATTAAGTTGTTAACTCCTCTTAAATGTGAGACCTCTCACCTCCTCCTCTCCCCCTCTCTAACTCTTTCCAACAAATTAATTTAATGAATTCAACCACATCAATTAATTAATGAAGTGGTTTCATTTTGAATTTTAAATTGCATGTGATAATCAAATAATAGGAGAAGCCTATTATTTTATTTTGGAAGGTATTTCATTGTGCTAAGGAAGATTGGGAGAGAACTCTTGTGAAGAAGAAGAGAACTCCTCTCTCGACGAAGAATGATGTCTCTTCAATGAAGAATTTCGGTTCCATGAAGAACGACGACGCGCCAACCATTCTCTTCTCCGCGATGAGTGTGGAAACACCGATTCCTCATCGAATGCACTCCAACGTCGACTACGAATCCTTTCCTTGCAATGCCGTCTTCCGCGACGCCCAACGTACAACATCAATTATCGAGGTAGGGGTGTGTTTTTATTAGATCGACATTGAATATTTTTGCCTTCTTTTTTTGTTCTCTTTATCATCCTGCTACCAAACTAATGCGGAGAGACCAGGCCAAACTAACACGGTCCGAATCCTCTGCCATTATTGTGATTGTTGTTGGTTCTTCGTGTTCTTCATGGGTGATGAACAACGGATCGTTACGAGTTTTTTAAGTGATGCAATGATCCCAAAATTGAAGACTCAACATCACAGAAACCTAGTGAAGGTGTGACGACAATAGTGGGAGACAGTTTGGACTGGAATGGGATGGACCGTTCCTCAACCATTCTTCGAGCAATAATTCAAAATGTGATTTCGTAGCTTATCGGATGCCCGAAAACACCGGAATCGACATCAGGACAATGGGGTGACCTAGAGTCTGAAGTTTCATGACAAACAAACCATTGGAATGAAGAACCAGATTCAAGGGAGGTGTGCTGGCTAGAGGCATCGTTTCTAGAAAATTCTAGACTACACATCGTGTACTTATGTAGAACACGCCTTGTAGTGCAGGCATTATACGGCTAGGGTTTTGAATGTCAGACGTCTAACACACAGTGTGTGACCTCTGTCACACATCGTGTACTTTCCACACTGCAAGGAGGTGACAGCTACGTGAGACTCGGTGTGTATTTTGGGAAATACACAGACACGGGCAGAATTACATAGCCAATAGGCATGACATGTACTCTATACACAGAATGGCAGACACAGCTTCGCGACACTCAGTGTGTAACCCGGGGATACACATATACGGTGTGGAGTACACGGGCATGTACTCTATCACACGACCAGACATGGATAGTGGTACGGGCTAACCTTTGTAAAAATTACACGGGTTGGAGAACACGGGTTGAGGTCGTGTACGGGTACATGTCCAGCATACACGGAGCTAAACCCAGATGTTTGGACACGACATGTAACCATACCAAATGCCATGTACATAATTTTTACACGAACAGCCCTTCGGCATGGGATGTGGTACATGGGCAGTACCCGAAGTCAGAAGACACGACGGGTAACCATACCAACACACCGTGTACTTTTTGGAAAATGGCTTAGTCATCTTGTACTCAGGTTCTTGGAAACGTTTTGTTTGGTTTAGCCCCCTATGACGTGGCGGACCTTCAGGATACATCAAATATAGACTTCAGGATTGTTAATGTATTGACCCCCCTTTACTCGAGGGGCAGACCCTCCTGTAGTCGAGTACGCTGTGTGCGGGAACCCTAGAGCTGGCTGCGACTGCGATGGCTACCGTGATGGGATCCTCTGTGGGATCGACGATGAAGATGACAATACTTGGATCCTACGTGGGTTAGGTAGTGAGGATGACTGTACTTGGATCCTATGTGGGTTTGGTAGTGATGGGTACTGTACATGGATCCTACGTGGGTTTGGCAGCGACGACTTCTGTATTGGGATCCTACGTGGGTTCAGCAGAGGAGATGATTCAGAGGATACATCTAATCATATCCACCCTTCTTCGAGAGTAGTATACCTGTGTGAGCTGAGTCTTGTCTTTCAATCATTATCATTGATGTGATTGACTAATTTCCTGTGAGGACCGGATTGTGCTTGGGCTTGGATGTTGGAGCCGAACTGAGATTGATGACTTAGGTATATGTATGGGCATATACATAAGTAGAGTTGGTTGATACTTCGTGTTTATATCTTTCCTTGGTGTTTTACCCTTCATGGATTCCGGGAGACCTTTAGGGGTCTTGGGGTCCCTACTGAGTATCGTTATACTCACCCCTACATGGGAAATTCCTTAACTATGTTGTGTTGGTTGCAGACGACGGACAACACTGATCGTGGTTGAGGCTTTTGGAGCTGGACGGTACCCAGAGGTGGAACACCTGGCAGGACGTACACGGAGCGGATGGATAGACTTGAGGTACAAATGAGACTATATGTACGCACCCTTCCGATGGGATTCCCGGAGGATGACTCAGTGGTTTCCCTTTTACATTACTGTTGTTGTTCTTTCTTTATCAGTTGTACTGTACTTTCAGTTGGGTTTGTATACTGGCCCATTTACTTTCCATCACTTACTTTTGTAATCAGTTTTACTTATTTCTTACATTACATACATACTCTGTTGAGTTTGTTTACTTTTATAAAGGAAATTCCTTCCCTTTTACTGGGATTTATGCCTTTGGTGCTAGTTGCCAGCCCCTGGCCTATGGAAGGCGGGCTTGGGGTAGTCACAGCATGGGCCCTGAGGATAGTTCGTGCAAAATTGGTATCAGATGAGTCAGTTCTACCACAAAACTCAGGAATATGATAATTTCTTCTCTGTGAAGAAATAGTGTTAATAGAATTGAGTTTGGTTTTCAGTCCAGGGAGCCCAGTGTTGGTGCGGTGGCCGACGTATCCATACACAAGGACCCTGACTTCTGATTTCTGACTTAGTGCTCAAAAACATTGATTGCATGTGTGTTTCAAATGTTTTCTTTGTGATTACTTTGTGTCAACTCACCAGGTATACTGTACTAACCGTGGCACACCTGTTTCTTCTCAGGATGGCCCCACCAAGGCAGCCAACTAGGGTTCCTAGTAACATGCGGGATGGAATTCTACCAAGCGACGAGGCCTCAATGCAGGGCCCCATTACAGTGGAGGCACCAATGGCAACACTACCCGTTGGGCCACCGATACAACCAGCCCCAACAGCGGAGAGTGTACGCCACCTGAGTGCGTTGCACGAGTTTCAGCGACGGAGGCCGCCCAGGTTCCACGGAGAGACGGACCCTTAAGCAGTCGAGGATTGGATGGAGGCTATTGTCAGAGTCTTCAGATTGGTAGGGACAACAAGAGATATTATGGCAATCCTTACTGCGAGTCTTCTGCACGCAGCAGTAGGTAGATGGTGGAGCTTGATTCTCGAGGTGCACGATAAGGCATCACTACTTTAGACGGATTTCGAGAGACTATTCTGCTCGGAGTTTGTTCTAGCCACCCTCCATGTGATGCACATCCAGGAGTTACTATAGCTGTGGTAGGGGAACCTGATAGTATCTCGGTACTCGACAAGATTTACCAAACTTTGGCGCTACTCCATGGACATGGTACGAGAGCCATTATTCCAGGACTGGACCATTGAGTAGGGATTGACGCATGAGATCAGGGCGTTGATGAAATCCCATAGAATTCTGACACAGGCAGGAGTACTAGAGCGAGCCCATCTTTTGGAGAGCTTTCTGGCTGAGCCAACGCCAGAAGCGAGACCCATCGCAGGGAGACACATAGTAGAGTCTTCTACAGCCGAAAGTAGACATATGTCATAGAGGTCCAAGCGGACCAGGCCATCAGGTGGGCAACCTCAGGATACTGGTTCGGATGTGCGGAGCACACGAAGCAGTGCCAGTCATATGAGAGGAAGGCAGTTTGAGAAAGATGCAAGTAAATGAGCCGTCAGGCAAAAGAGTAGCCATAAATCCACTGGAAATTGTGTCACCTTTAATTAATGGTAATTATTAATAAGTAGTAGTAATTAGTTTTCTTTTTTTAATATAGTGTTTTTAAAATTTCAAATTATTTAAAAAAAGTGATGATTTTATATTTTGTAGAAAAATATAGAACAAGGATGTCATCATCAGTAATTATTAGATGATCGCTCTTGGATAAATCAGTGCATGAATAAAAATGGTTCTGGTTTATATCCTATATATATTGTGGGTGTTGAAGCATTCTTAGCATTTGCATCATCAAAACTATAATATATTTTAGAAGGAAAAATTATGTGTCCTTGTAAAAAATGTGCTCTGAGATCATTTGACACATGTGACAAGGTTGGGGGACATCTCTTACAGTTTGGTTTTCAACAAGATTATGTTTTTTGGTATCAACACAGTGAATGTAGTTTTAGAGAAGATACTAATAACTTGATTCTAAATCCATCACAGTTCCAAAATTTAGTACATGATGTTGTAGGTCCATCTAGTCAACACACTAAAACTCATGATGATATTTATTTAACTCCTGAGTTGGCACCATACAAATTTTATTAGTTATTTAGGCATGATGAGGATTCATTATATCCTAGTTGCAAGGGAAGAAAATTAGAAGCGGTTGAAAAATTTATGGCTATAAAATCAGATAATGCAATGTCAAACAACTATTTTGATCAGATATTTTATTTGGTTAAAATACTGTTACCGGAAGGAAATGTGTTGCCTACAAATTACTGTGAGAGAAAGAGGTTGGTTTGTAATCTAGGCCATAGTTATCGGAAGATTCATGCATGTGAAAATGATTTCATCTTATATTCTAGTGAAAATGGTCATTGGGTAGTTGTCCTACATGTGGACAATCGAGGTATAAAGAAGATCCACCAGGGAAGTCTGGATCGATTCCTGTAAAACAGTTGAGATATTTCCCCCTTACACCCAGGCTGTAATGTTTATTTATATCTCATAACACAATGTCAATGATGTCATGGAACAAAACCAATATTTCAACGGGTAAAATCTTGAATCATCCATCTGATGGTGATTCATGGAAACATTTTGATCATCTGCATCCGTCGATTGCTTTAGAAGCCCAAAAATTGAGATTGGGTCTTTCTACTAATGGTTTATGTACATTTGGTTCTTATGGTAGTCAGTATTCATGTTGGCCTTTCTTTATAACTCCGTCAAATCTACCTCCATGGATTTTGATAAAGGATACCTATATATTTTTGACTTTATTAATCCCAGGACATCCGAAAAATAATATTGATGTTTATTTGAAACCATTTATTGATGAGTTAAATGTATTGTGGAGTAATGGTGTTAGTACATAAGATTTTGCTGCGAAACAAAATTTCACATTAAAAGATGCATTGATGTGGATGATTAGTGACTTTCCGGCATATGGTATGTTATCTTGCTGGAGTACACATGGTCCAAAATCATGTCCTTACTATATGAAAGACAACAATGCTTTTATGACCATCAATGGAAAAAAACCTTGCTATTTTGACTGTCATCGCATATTTCTTCCAACTGATCATCCTTTTCAAAGGAACAAATCTCATTTCAGAAAAGGCACAATTGAAAAGGATGAACCTCAAAAAATGATCTCAGGTATAGAGTTAAAATTTGTTGTATTTTCATTACCTCCCTTCACATTTGGGCCAACAGTAAACCAATAGAATATTTATGGCTTTGGGAAAGAATATAATTGGATAAAAAGAACAATTTTTTTGGATCTCCCATATTGGTATGATTTTTTGGTCCACCACATGTTGGATGTCATCCATATTGAGAAAAACTATTTTGATAATTTATTTCATACAGTTTTCGATACACCAGGTAAGACCAAAGATACTATAAAAGAATGATTAGATCTTGCCCAAATTTGCAGGTGACCAGAACTTGAACTATTTGAAAATGTCAGATCACAAGGGTTAATGAAGGAAAAAGCATCTTATACACTGTACAAAGAGAGTCACTTATTATTTTGTTAGTGGATTGTAGATTTGAGACTTTCAGATGGCTATGCTTCCAATTTTGGAATATGTGTTAAGAATGGTAATATTGCCAGATTAAAAAGTCACCATTGTCATGTTATAATGGAAAGACTTGTGCCAATTGGATTTAGAGGTTTTTTGAATTCTATGATTTTGGATTCGATAACAGACATATCATATTTTTTTGAGACATTTGTGTAATGACAATAGACTATGATGTGCTTAGAAAACTGAAAGAAGATGATGCTATAATTATATGTAAATAGGAAAAAATATTTCTGCATGCTTTCTTTGACTCAATAGAACATCTGATATTACATTTTCCACATGAAGCTAAATGTGGAGGTCCAGTACAGTTTCTATGGATACATCCATTCGAGATATGCATACAGAAATTGAAGAAAAAAGTACGTAACAATGCATCGGTTGAAGGCTCAATTGCAGAAGCTTATTTTCAAGAGGAAATTTCTTTTTTTCTGCTCTCACTATTTTGAATCTGAATACCCCTCAAAACAAAACCGAATGGGATGGAATCAGGGAAATGTTAATGATGAAATGGATAATCAATTATCAGTTTTTAATCCTCCAAATCATGGCTTCAGTGGAGTTCAATAATGACGACTTTCAGACGATGAACATCACAGAGCTCATACATATGTTCAACTCAACTGTGACAAAATGACAGCATTTATACTATGAGTTCTTCTATCACTTATTCTATAAATTATGTCACATTATGTAAACTTATTTTCATTGTAGGTTATATGATAATAATATCAAGAAACAACTTCCAAAAATTACAGCAGCTGCTCTTGAAGAACACAGACAATGTTTTTTCTCAATGGTTTCAAAAACTGGTAACATAAATTATTGATTGTTTAATATCAATTCCGTTTACTATTTATTATATTGATAATTGTTTTACAAATTTTCAGGTGTCTAAACATGCCGATAAAATTTATAAGCGATTGTGTATATTGAGTAAACCACCATCCAAAATGGTTAAATCTTATAATGAATATGTGGTGAATGGTTTTTGATTTCATACATGTGGATATGGGGAATAAAAAAAACAATGAACAGTGGAGTTTGTTTAAGTGGATCGCATCACAGAGAAACTAAAGTTGACTTTTATGGATTTCTAGATGAAATTATTGAGCTATGTTATCTTGGAAAACATTATATAATGATGTTTAAATGTCAGTGGTTGGATACTGAGAGAGGCTTATGCGTTCATGCGACTCATGGAATCATCAAAATTAAATATAAAAGTCATATTATAGAAAATGAACCATTTTACTGGCTCAACAGACACATCAAATTTATTACGCAGTGTACTGTGCTACTTCAAGAGACCTAAGATATTGGTGGAGAATAATAAAAATGAAATCTCGGGAAAATAAATTTACTCAAACTGAATATGGTTCTGCTGAAGAGGAAGGAATTAAAATTTTTCAAGATACTACTCAAAATCAATTTTTTTCACAAAGAAACCTGAATATCGATGATGACGCCCCACAATTATGGGTCGATGGGGATGAAGATGTTAATGATGTTACAAATTAATTTTAAAAGACAAGGGATGGTGAAAGTGAAACTCCTATGGATATTAATGATGCTGAGGAGGAATATGAATACATTGACGTCGTTAGATATGAAGATGATGATGAAGGTGTACATTGACATAATTAAATGCTGTTTATGATCATATCTAATATATATCAATATATAATAGTTAATTTCAACTATCTGCTAACAATATTCATTTTGTGTTTTAGATGGACTCTGATCTATTTTGTGAGTTAGAGGAGGATATGCTACCTTTGGATGAAGGGGATGTGGGTTCATCTGACCCTCATCCTACCGGTGGTTCAAGAGGATGGCGGAGGGGGTGCGATCTTGTGTGAGTGATGATTCCGGAACCTATCCCCGGGCGATCTCCACATCTTGGCTTCGATTCACGCACACAGAGGTATGGTAACCTCTATATTTTAGTTATATTTCATTAATTTATTTATATATATACAAATTGTTTGATTTTTTTTTCACAGTTTAGTGCATGTAGCTGTTGGAAAGGGGAGCGCTATCTTGTGCAATTATTTTTCTCTTCCATGGATCCCATGGGAACAGATTACCGTTGATGTGCAGCTCAGTATGTACAATCATTGGTTGGTACATAAATAAATAATATTTATTTTGAAATTTATTTTATTAATCACTTGATATTATAAATTATTTTTAGGGTTTATGGTATCCCATCAATGATATCATGCGTGAAGCTATCCATGCAACATGTGAGGTGGCTATACATGAGCATTTGCATCAGTTTTTGTAGAATTTGAGAAAGATGACCATTAAGAAAGCAGGGGGGATGGTATTTGATGAGTCGTATAGAGCCCACCGACTAGAGTACATTTAATCTCAGGTTTGGGATAGATTATATGCACACTGGTTGGGTAGTGGATATCAGATGAGGTCTTTATTGGGTCGGGAGAACCAGGGGATACATGAGGTGATGCATCGAGCTGGTAGCTATACATTCAATACGTATAGAGAGCATCTTGTAAGTATTTTTTGAAAATATTTTATATAACATCAAATATAAACAATTTATTTTATATTCATATAGGAAGTCGAGCATCCCGATATTATAGAGTACGATGTTTATCGGAGGATGTATAATGATCCATCCACCGAAGAGATTAAAGGTGATTGCCAGCGTCAGATTGTGGTTAGTATTATTTTTTTAGTTTGACAAATAACTGCATATAATATTTTCACAATTTTAATTTCCAATTGGATTTGAAGGAGTCATATGAGGCTGCGACCTCTCAGACACAAGTTGAGGGTCAGGATGATGTGAGTAATCAGACTGGTGCCCACCATTTCGACGAGGCAGAATGGATGCAAGAGACTCAGTATGGCTTGGAGAAGGGATGAGTAGTTTCTATCAGCTCTAATGTGACTCTTGGTACTTATTATGGTACTACTATGATGTCGGTGTCCAGCTCGAGAGGAGCTCTTAGAGAGACATCATATTTTGCCTCAAAGTATTTGGAGCAGTTTTAAGCTCAGAATGACCTTATAGATAGTTTGCAGAAGCAGCAAGAAGAGATGCACCAGCTGCAACAGCAACAGAAGCAGTAGCACGAGGAGGAGATGTGTCGATGGTAGTAGCAACATAATGAGCAGATGGAGTACATGCGCCATCTGGCTCGTAGTTTAGGGATGGAGTTTTCTCCACCATTTCCTTCAGCTCCTACACCTCCTCGAGAAGATAACCCCCAAGGATTTTTTTTATTTTAAAAACATTTGAATTTAACATTTTTTGTAATATGAACTATTTATAGTTTCTGTATTTTATATTGGTTCACATATTATATAATTGAATTTTTAAGATTTTAGGATTTTTTTAATATTGGGAATTTTAATAATATTTAATTTTTTTATTATTTTAATAATATTAATATTATTGTTTCATTAATCATAATTTTATTAAATATATTTTTTCAGTATTATATTTTTTAATGTTTGTTTATTTTACTAATAATAATAATAAAAATACTATTTTATGATTATTTTATATTTTTTTGTGAATATTGAGAATTTTAATATTTTTTTATTTTTTTTACTATTTTAAAAATAATAAAATTATTTTTTCAATAATAATAATTTTATTAAATTTATTTTTTAAAAAATTTATTTATTATTTGTGATGGGATCTGTTGTGATGGGTTCATGTCGCAAATAGCCTAAATAATTTTCTTTTAAAAGTATTTGTTACGGGATTTGGGGCTCATCGCAAAAAGTATTTGCGACGGGCCCGTCACAAAAAAGTTTATATATATAAAAAGTATATAATTGGAGACTTATTTGTGATGGCGATATTTCCCTACCCAAAAAATATTATTTGCGAAGGGTCCGTCGAAAATAATATTTTTTGCGACGATGTTTTCTACAACGGACTATTTGCGACAGGACTCCATCGCTAAAGCTTATTTGTGATGGTATAGTGTTACAAATAAACCCTCTAAAATACCTAGATTTCTAGTAGTGATATTACGATTAACTCGTAGGAATAGTCTAAGGGATATATGAGTTTTTAAAGGGGACACAATGTTGTTTTTTTATTTCATGATATAATGTCAAACTTATTTATGAATCTAGTACTTCCAAGGCTACCAAACTGATTGGTATTTTAGGACATGATTCCTTGTATCATTCCAATGTTATGTAATAATACACTAATTCTGGGTAACTGGGGTCGGAACATTACAATTTTTATATTATTTTCATTAACTTAATTAATTAATATCATACATATTTTCTTCATAATAGATTGTAATGAGAATGGGATTAACCAATGAATTTCCCTGACTGGTGTAAAACTAGGTGTGTAGTTAGGCCTCATTATCTTGCATGAGGTGACTATTGAGTTAATACTCAATCAACTATTTTCATGGTTATTACCACTAGATGCATCTGTATTAGAGCTTGTATCCCCATGTAGTGTCCATATTGTGATGTAACTTCTAGGGAAACCACAAAATCTCAACTTTACTAAATCTTAAAGATGTTTTCCTATTCGTAGAGTTATTTCTTATACTTATCCCTAGGGTTTTTAGTAAAGCTATATTATCCCAATCCATAACATATTCAACATTACCTCAATAAACCAAAATAGTTATTTGTGCCTTTTAAATTAGGATAAACCTTAACTTATCAAATTTTATGACATCTATAACTCCCAAATTATCCTGAAATGATAACATCTTAATCTCATAAATTATCTAAAATAGGATCTAATACAAACTATACATCCCCAAGCTTACAATCCTAGATCTGGTTCCCTAACACATACATTAAATACTGGATTTGATACCAAATATAGATCATTATACTTAACTATCTAGTAGTTAGATGAAATTCATAAATAAAAATATTTCCATACATAGACTCCCAAGAACATTATGGTTATAAATTTAGATTATTTGGATAAAACATAAACTAATAAAACCCATTTCCTTCTGAACTAATGGATATTTTTTCAACTATATAAGAAACTACCTAATACATAATAAGTGTTCAAATTCTCTCTATAATTTTCCATCGAGATATCCCATTCGACTTATCATGTGTTGTAATTTTTTTCATAACCTAAGAAAGTGGAAACCTGAGAAGTTGTGAGATGAAAATATAAGTACTTTTAATCAAAACATTACATAATCATGAGTTCAGTCAAAAAATTTACATTCTTTCTCAATGAAGAAATTTTTAGGTTTATAGTTTTAGAGAATTTTTCTATAACTCAAAAATAATAAAATAATAAAATAAAAGGCATAAAAATCCAAATAGTATCCATTTTTCCCATTATATAAATCTTTTAAAATAAATAATGGTCGCTTCTATGAAAAATCTTTAAAACTATCAACATAAACTCTTTCAATCCATTACTCATCCATCAGTCCAATGGGAAAAAATTAAAACATGTTGGATGATATTAAATAGATTAGTACATAATATAAAAGAAGGAATCCATTAGTCTATTTATAAAATTAAAATATATGAATCATTATCAAAAATTAAAACATTTCACTCTATAGAAGTAATAAATACCTTCCTTTGAAAATAAACTCATTTCATTCTTTTTTTGTGTAATCACAAGGTTACCATATAAAACTAGAATGAATAAAAAAAATACATAAAGGTATCTCGAGACGTCATTATGATTTTTACTCGAATAAATTGAATTACCATATAGTCAAATTCTATACATGTTACTCTTAAAAATAGAATAACCATAAGTTTTAATTCTATACCCAATGCATTGAAGGGATATCATAAACCTACCAACCATCGGTTTATCACGGATCACCGCCGTTATTTTATTACAAAACCACCTGTAAAATTTCCATGAACCATTATATAATCATAACTCATAAAATATTTCAAGTTTAAAAATTTCACCCATAATACTTCATTTTAAATCACGAATATATAAATATATTTAAGTAATCAATCTGTTTTCAAGACGGACTATCAATAAAAAAATACACAGAAAAAAGGGAAAGCGGGGTTTATTTTTCTTTTAAAAACATGAATTCTTATAGAGGAATCTAAAAATACAAATACAAATAAAATTTCCTTTATAATTCTTTTATATTCATGTTAATAAATATGTAAAATAATATCATGAATATTGAAATGGAGGAAAAGATTAAATCATTAAACATTCAAAGCATCCCACACCACTTTGAACATTCATCTCATAATTCATCTGAAAGAATAAATTAAAAAAAATTAAAAAACCTGATAATAGATAAAAAAATTATTTTAATATCAAAGGTCTTATATATAAAAATTATAAAATAATAAAGTTGCATATAATCAAGAAATATATTATTGGAAATAGATTGAGATGAAATCTTTTACTATGAGCTCGACCTTTCACATGTTCCTGACTTATAGAATAATAAAATTTTGTTAAATATTTACTTGTTTCAGAATCATTTTCTTGTTTATAATTACATTTTTTCAATTATTACAATGTTGTAAAAAACTACTTAATCAATTAATTTTATATTAGTTGTTTTGACGATTTTTGGTTTATGTGTCAAAAACGACTTTGGTTGGTCAACAATGGTCAAATGGGTCATTATATAAACACATACAAAATAATAATAATGAAATTATTATCATATTTTTACATAAATATACTTTAAAAACAGATCATGAAATATCTTTATGAAAATTGAACCAATGTTACAATCATGTAGACGGTAGGTCGTACGTACGCATGAGTAACATTCCCATTTTCAATTATCATTTTGGAAAGAAGGTAAGTAAAAATTATCATTATAGAATTAAAATTATATCCCTAATACCATATTATTTATTCATATATACTTATATATGTAATTCTTTTAATTTAAAATAAATCACATCGTGTTGAGGAGGAGGTTGCAAACACGTCCATGAATGATGTTATCACTTTTCCAGTGTGTGGATGGGTAAAATAAAAATGATATATTATATTTACATAAGAGTAATTATTTCAGGAATATCATATATTTTTTTTATAAATTTAACATATAATAAATTAAAACCATCCATAATAAATTCTATGTAGTTTGTGAATATACCATATTGATTTGAAGAGGGGATTCCACACATCCAACAACAATGTTATCATATTTTGAGAAAATAGAAAGCAAGACAGTATATTTATATAACAAATCCAGAAGTATAAAAGATTCATAAATATTATAAATATATATATATCATATAAAAATATTTTTCCATTATAATTCCAAACCACAATAGGTGGTAAATGGAGACTGAATAACATCATTACGCGAGGTGATAGTTCGCCATACATGAACGGTAATTTCGTAACCCATTTCATGGAAGTTTCTATAGTTATAGTCTTAACCCTTAACATAAAAAAAATATTTGAATGCATAACATAATGATATTATAATATATTAATTTAATAATAAGAAATTAAGAGGTTTAAACATAAGCAGAACATAAATGCATATTGAAGAATGTTGCCTCTTTTTCGGGTAACACCTTTTGGTTTTCACCAAAGGACTTCTTATTTGTATTTTTTTCCGAGGTGAGGAATCTAAGGTGAGTAGAGAGTTTTTTGGATTGTATGTTTTCAGGGTTTTATGAGAAAATGGTCTTGATATGTGTTAAAAATGGGATGGTTGAGTGCCTTTTAAGAGTGGAGGCGGAGTATCATTTTTGTAAATATAAAAAGGTAAACACTGTTGAGAGGTATTCCTTACATCATGTGACTCCAAAAATGGTCCCAATTCTATAAAAGTAAAAAATTGTTATACTTATGTCCATTAAATCTGTTTTATATAAATTTAAAGGTCAATTGGACTCTTATGATTAATGTTTAACTACTAAGTAAACACAATTTTACATTAATCACCCTAATTAATTTTAATAACATTCTCTATTATTTTTGGTCAAAAGCTATTTTGAACATATTATAAATTAGTAATTATGAGGATTACAAATATGGAATCTAGTTTTACAAATTTGAATCAGATAAGTGGAAGTAATTAATTAAAAATTAAACCTAAATATGAGATGATATTTTTTTATAGTGAGAAAGCTTAAAAGTGTGCGTACTTTCTATATACAATTTCAATATGAAATTGATTCCAAGGACCATAATTTGTTTAAATTATATTATGTTAATTTAATTATAATATAAAACCATTTAAAAAAATTAATTATCTTTATAAATAAATTAGACAAAAATAGTAGTTTGGAACTAAAATTATCTATTAATTTACTATTCATTGAAGTATAAAAGTTGACAAGAAAAATACCAAAAATTCACCTAAAATAAATTTTGATATTTAAATTTCAAAAAATAAGTTATTTCTTCAAATTAAGATTATATATATTTCAAAAATTACATCTAAAATGGTTTCTCTATTAAAACATGATAAAACTACCTTTTGAAAATATAAAACTTGTTATGCTTAAAATTAGATTTATTCTTAATTTAAGCCCATTAAATTTATAAGAAAAATATAAAAACAGTTAACAAAAATGTGAAGAGAAAATATAATTATTATTATTTATTACTACTGATATTATGGAAAACCACTTAAAATAATAATATTAACAATATATTATTTTTTGTTATAACTCAGTCATTCATGCAATACAAGATTTTGGAGAAACTTATTTTTGAATGTTGGGTATTATATTGGGAATAGAATTTTTTTACGAAAAAATTACTATCTAATTCATAAATATTAATAAACCAGAAAAATAATTATTCTATAATTACCTAAGATGTTACATCCATCCCCTATTTTGAAATTACATCCTCACAATTTTATTCACTTATCAAATAAGTGGGGATATTTTTACCTCATAGAGTTTTCAAATTACCATTTTTCCTCTTCAACTATGTGTTTTTTCCAAAATATATTTACATGATAAATCAAATTATCAGACAATAATTTCTTTATATGGTCAAGAACATTAACTTGTTTTTCCTCATAAAAAAGATTTTATTCCAGATAAATTACTTCATGAACCAAAACATGAGATGAATTTGGCACATAATTCCTTAACATTGAAATATGAAATACATTGTGTACCTATGATAAAATCTAAGGTAAGGCCACTCCATAGGAAACTAATCAATCTTTCTCTATTATTGCATATTGTCCAATGAACTATGGACTCATGTTCCCATTCTTACCAAAATGCATCACAATTTTCTAAGGTATGAATGGTCTGATCGGACTATCTTTTGGACTGAGGATGAAAAGATGTACTAAAATTTATTTTAGTACCCAATGACTTTTAAAGTCCTTTCCAAAAATTCTACATGAACCTAGGATCATGGTCAGATACAATGGAAATATTCACTCCATGTAACCAAGAAAGACACTTTAAATACGGTCAAAAAAGATGATCTAGAGACATTGTATCTCAAATGGGAATGAAATGTATAGATTTAGTTAATCGATAAATAATAAACTGAATCACATTATATCCTTGATAATTATTTCACAATATTACCATGAAATCCATTGATATATTCTCCCATTTCCAACCAGGAATTGGAAAAGGTTGAAGCATCCCCATTGATAATTATCACTATAAATTAACCTTTTCAGAAGTAAAACAGTTAACCATAATTTTAGAAATTTATCCTTTCATTTCATCCCACTAATAATATTCTTTAAGGTCTTTGTAAATAATAGAGATACTTAGATGAATGGAAAATAGGGAACTGTGAGCTTCAGTGAACAACTCCACCCTCAACTGTGAATCACAAGGCATAAAAAGGCATCTTCCAAATTGAAAAAAAACTTCTACATCAATATTAAAATCAATAAAATTAACAATATAAAATTTTTATAACTTTTCATTCAAATATTTATCTACCTTTTGAGATTCCTTAATTCTTTCTGACAAATTTTAGTATACTGAAACCTTAAAAATATATATGTTGTCCCTGCATCAACAAATTTTATGCCAATATTCATCAAATCATTAACCAAAGGGAAAAATTATGAAAGTAACTATTTTTTATTTGGTATTAAAAATTAAATATATTTCCTTGATTTGATAATTTACATTTACATAATATTTAATTAAATTATGTTTTGTTTATAAAAATTATCTTTAATTGTATTAATTTTTTAGTTATAAAAATTAGTGTTGTCATCAAACCTTATACCACTATACATGGGACAAAAACGTATAATCTTGTGGGATATCAAAACATAATAGACCACATATATCATTGTTTAAAGCCATCATAGTACATTTTATACCCGTGTGATCCCATGTATAAGGCCAAAGTAGTGCGCATGTAAGGGGTAGGATTTGGTCTCCCATATGGCCCGTGAGCTGAGTATGTGTTGTGAGTTTCTGTTCTAGAGGATTATAATTACATCGTGTATTATATACTAATCACACTCCATGTGTTGTATTTCATTTGGGATGAAAATTTGTATATGACATTAAATATGGACTGTCATATATCCTCTCGTTTTTTATCCTCTATCCATTCACCTCTATTTTTATTTCTTCTATCAATATATCCCCTCTTCTTTCATTGTCTATTTTTGAATATTTTTTTTCCTTTCTTCTATAATATGGTTTTTTTCATCCACTTCTTAATTTTTTCCTTAGAAGATCGACTGGAGAATTTTTACTCTCCGACACTATTACCTATTCACTTTTATCATTCGGTTTGATCTTGTTTTGTATTCTGATTTTTTTCTTCTACACTCGAGCTAATTATTGATTGAATTCCATTTATTTCTTGAGTGACCAGTCACTCTATAGATCTCTGAGGAAATTAATAGTGTTTCCAAAATTCTATACTGAGTTTCTTCAAGATTATTCATAATTCATTTAGTTTTGGGTTACTTTTTTAGTTCAATAGTTCTCATTATTCAGTCTCTCCTTCATCCTCTTCAAGATTTTATATATTTTTTTAAACTATATTCACTTTTCTCTTTTTCTAAAATCCTTTAATCTTTATTTTCTCATCTTTTTCATGTCACCATTGGTTTTTACCAATGGTGAGTATTTTGTTTCACAATTGTTTTATACTAATGGATAGTGATGTTTGGTCATTGTTATAAATTTTCCAACGATGATTAATTTTACTCACCATTATAACCTAATGGTGGGTAACTGAACTATATCTAGGATATCATTTATGAGTTTATTCACTCCCAATTTCACTTCAATGGCAAGTAAATATTTTAACTAATGAACATCAATAGTGGTAATGTTTTCCCCACTATTTGTTTGTTTTTCTATTATTGTTATATGCCTTGGAAGTCCGTTCTTAAACTTCTTAAAAAATCTATCTCATATTTATTATCTTGTAGTGATTTATTATTTATCTTGTATAGTTGTTCTAAATTTTCATTATTATTTTTTCATATTTTTTAATTATGTTTTTATTTTATACCTTTGTGGTTTTTAATTATACAGATGTATTGAATCATGGTAGTGACTTATTATTCTTTTCTTTCTATTTGTGTTTATTATTTCATGGTTCGTTGAGAAAAAATAGTTTTATTTTATTCATCTCTAAGATTATTATGATATTTGGATTTAAACCACCATTATAAACAAATAGTAGGTAATTTACTCACAATTGGACATCCAATTATTGGTAATTTTTTATTACTCGCATGAAACCATTTGGTGTTAAGATGAATGGATTTTCTTTGAGTTTTTTTTTCAATAATTTTATTTTTTTTCTAAAAAGGAAAATGGTAAGTAATAATCTATTTTCCACCATTGGTCATTTCGTATGGCTATTAATGTATCACCCCTCTCTATTATCAATAGTGAGTAATGAATCACCTTTAATTTAAAACTATTTATAAAACTTTTATCTACTTAATTTTATTTAATGTTGTAAAAATATATTATATTTTTAAATTATTATTATTTTTTGGTGAAATTAAGTTGATACATTGATTAAAATTATTGTATCATTTTCTAGGACATCTACTCATAAATATTTATTTTCATTGGAGGCTCTATTTTTTACAACACTCTACTGCCTGTATAATTTTCAGAAATATGTTATTATTTTATTATTTGAAATATTATTTTTCTATGAATTATTATTCCTAATACATTAAATGTTTATTTTAATATTTCATAAAGAATTATTATCCTGATTTTTTTTTATTTTGAAAAATTCTTCAAAAAAATAATCTGACAATCATATTATATTATTAATAAACACTAACAGGTGTCTTGTATAGATTAGAAATGGATATGCTCATAAGGATCCTATTTAATGTTTTAATAGATTTAATTAAGTGTAAAAACTCATGTACTAGTATAGATGAAATATTATACAAGAACACAATAATACTTTCCCTACTACTCTCAAATTGATCAAGAAACTTATTAACCTCTATTCTTATACATTGATCACTACATATATTCTTCACTTTTCATCTTCCTCCACTAATTTTATCAAAGAACATGAGCTAAAAAAAATTTCTATAACATATTCTCAAGATACTGTTTCATTTGTTTTTTTAATATTTATCCATTGTAATTTTTACTATCTTTTATTTTCTTCTAGAGTTTTGCTTGATGATTTTCCCTCAAAAAAAGTCAATTTGTTATTCCTCTGATATAAAAGGTAGGTCATGTTGTTTTTTAGAAAAAAAGAAGTTTGGTTGTGAATCCAGCAAAAATAAAGGTTTATACCCCCAGGTGTGAAAAGGTTCATTTGTATCTGTAAGTATTTGGGTTATCACTCACATTCAAAAGTGAAGATTTAGTGCATATTGGGTTCCTAAAGGCGTAGAGGAGATTGAAGAGTGGACTATTCTATTAATGATATGAACCGTAACTAAAGCATTATATGTTATCTTATTTATTTCTGCTATATCTTTTAACACTGTTATAACTATGTTAAAATTTTTAATGATAATAATAAATAAAAAAGTATTGTTCTCCTTCCTCTAGTCACTACTTCCATACGAAGGGACCTAATAATTGGTGTTAGAGGGTGGTTCCTTTTTGAGGAATTGGTTTGGATTTTTTAATTATCTATTTCTGAACTAACCATTATACTTGACTTCAAAGTCTAAGGAAAAGGTCTACTAAATTGTTTTGTCTGATTAGGATTTTGATATTTTGAATCCCATCATACCACGTCACATGAATGTAAGAAGATATTTCTATTGGAAAGGAATAATAGTGGTATTTATTAAAAGTATATGTATTGATTATGGGGATATAATTTCAAAAACCTATAAATTTCCTAACATTTATTTAGAAACTAATACTCGTAATGATTCTTTAAAATGTGTTTCAAATTTCAAGGTTTTGAATTAATTATACTAATCGTAAATAAAAATATGAATAGTGATAATTCCTCTTGTAAAAATTCTTCTGACATTTGGAGGACATTTAAAGTCACTCATCAAGGTACCGATAAGTTACAAAGAACCACGTATGGTATACCTCGATCTGAATTTTAAGAATTCAGAATGACTGAATAAGAAATCCTAAATTATATGTACAATAGATTCACCAAAATTGTCAATTACATTATTTCTCTTAGAGAGACCATGAATAATGATGTTATCATTGAAATAATACTTTTAGATTTACCTGAGATATGGAATTCAAAGAAAATTTTAATTGATTTTTCTTTTGGATTATAATGAATTATATATGGATGAGTTGACCAGATCACTTCTTCAATATGAGTTGGAGATGAAAAATGACATTACTGATGACCATGATTAATGGAAAGTTATATCATTTAAATTAAATATAAATGTTACTTTACAACTATTTTAATTTTGAGTTATAGTAATGTGGGAAGAATGAAATATAAATTTTCACCAAATATGATTATAAGTATATTTATATTTAATGGGTATTAAAAGTGTTAGTAACTAGTAAATGTGGTAAAATTTGTAATTGTGATGTTACCAAATTAACATGTTAATAATTTATGAAAAAGTGGCACATAAAATTATACTATCCTAAATTAAAATAAGAAGGAACGGAAAATAGATTCAATAAGGATTAAAGAATTTCATATCAGGCTATTGGGATTTGTACGTAAGAGTCAGAATTAAGTGATGTTGGTTGTGAAGGTGAAAAAGATTCTACCAATATTTGTTTGATGGATACTTTTATAAATTATGTACACTCCAACTATAATTATAGTTTTGGTTATAAAATTTTGAGAGAGAATGAATTGGAATAAATAAATACTCAAAATGAAAAATTTAAAAGTGACATATTGATCATAGATAAACTATATGGGGAATTACCAAGAAAAAATAAGAATATTAAAGAAGAAAAATAAAAAAATTAAATGATTATATTTTAACTAATATTGAAGAGAAAAATGTTATAGATTTTGTTAACATTTAAGGATGATAAAATAAGAATAAAATATTTTGTGTCAAAAAGTAATGAATTTCAAAACATAATATATACATTAGATTGTTATGATTTCGATAAAAGTTTTAAAAAAATGTAAGAAAATTAAAAATGTAAATAATAAGCTGAGAAATTTTCGATCATGATCAATTGTGAAAGCTTGTGATAACTTGGAAGTTATTTAAATAGAGAATGGAAACCAAAAAATGAAAATTACTAGTTTTAAGGAAACCTTGTCTGTTTTCATTCACGTTCAATTTTTTTTTATAAAATAATATTTGTGAACAACCCAAATATTATAAAAAGGCTTGTGACTATAATAACCAGGTTCCTAAGATATATAGAATTGTCTTTTTTCAATGGCAGAAATGGTGATATTTTAAATGTTACCTACTTTATTTTTAACTTGAAAGGGAATTATGAAAATAAGTTTTCTTTAAAGTGTAATAGTGATTTAGTATATACTATGATTTTCATTTATGAAAATGTTTATTTTAGATAGACTTATAATAAATGAATTAAATCTATATGGGTAGGTAAATATTTTTCTACTAATCCAGTTAGACTCAAATTGTTCTGGGTACAAAACAACAATTTTCTTGATTTGTATTGAAGGGATACTTCTGGAGGAGTTCCAAAGTTACATGGTATATGAACAAAATACACTCTAAAAGGATGTTTCAAATCCTATTAAACCTAACCTGTTCATTGTGTCTGCATAAGTTTATTTTTAACTATCATGCATAATATCTATTATAATACTGTTTGATATGATGGAATATAAGATATCTAATATCTTTTTATAAAATCATTTTATTCTTGATTCATGGAATGTTCTATAATTTATATCTGCTTTTTTCTTAGCATGTAAAATTATTGTAGTTCACATAGTTAAAACATCTGTTCTAAATAATATGATTATATTTTTACATTTATCTAAAATATTTTAATATATTTCTCTCATTGTTTAATGATGCATGAATGTAGGGGGAGTTTCCCCTTATTTTTTTTAAATAAGGTACTACTTTGTAAATTTTAAATAAGTGTTTTAAACAATTTGATTGGGAGAACATAAAATTCCTTAGTCATTTTGAAATAATTTTTCAACAACTGATATATGTGAGTCTTTAAAACACTTCTAAATATCTTATTCTTTTTTTGATATTTTATATTTTCAAAATTACTATATTAAATATATTTTAAATCAATATTTTTGGAAATATTCAAATTTGTTTAAAATTGATTAAATTTTGATAATATTTTTTTTGATAAATTTGTAAATATTTTATTTTTATGGTAAAACTCATGGGGATTTTATTTTCTTAAAACCTATATATAAAATAATTTCTTTTGTTAGAAGTATTTCATTTTATCTAATTTGGTCAAGAAAATATGTATTTCATAGAATGTGAAAATGTTTTTTTCTTTTATTGCATTTATACTTAACATGTAAAAGCTTAACTTATCTATTTTGGGTAAAAGTTCTTTCAAATACTAATCAAAATTATTTAATAGAAATTAGATCATTACGGTTAAAAAAATTACTAAAATAACATTGTTTCAATTCTTATTTCCTTGAATGTTGTACATTTTTACTTTATAATGCTGGATTTTTTTAAAAGAAAGTTTCTATTTTATATACTAATGTATGTTTGGAATTGGGTTTAATGGAAACTTAATTTTTTTTCTTTGAATAATTTATATTCTTATAATTCAATTAAATTTCTCTTCTATTTATTCTATAATTGAAATTTATTTATTACATTCTAATTATTTTATATTAAATAACACTATCTATTTGAACACTACATCTATCTGATAATTTTTATTAATAGTATTACATATTAATGATATTATAAACTAAACTTAAATGATTAAACGATAAAAATGTTTAAAATTTCATATTTAAATAACAAAATTCATTTTTTACTGTATGTAAATGTAATATTTTTCCTTTTTCATTACTTTTTAATGTCCTTTTTGTTAAATTTAAAAAGGGAATAATGTTTTGGAAGATTTAATAATTTTTCATTAATTTGTTTGAAAATTCAATAAATATTATTTTTTGTAATTTATAAGAAGGGGGAGATTCTTTGTAATTAAGTACAAAAATATTTATATATTTCATCTTTTTTGATAATTTACAATTACAAAATATTTAATTAAATTATGTTTTCTTAATATTTATCATTGACATGTATTCAAATTTTGTTTTGATTTATTTTTTATAAAAATTAATATTGTCATCGAACCTTCTATGACTCTAATGTGGACCTAAAGGTATATTCTCAAGGGAGGTCCAACCATGGTGGCCCACATATGGCTTGGTTTTAATCCAGTTTTGTGCACGATATACATGTGTGCGCCCATGTATAAGGCATGAGTAGTTCATACAAAAGTGGTGGGATTATGTCCCCTGCATGACCTACATGGCGAGTATGTGCAGAATTTTTTTTTCGAGACGTTTAGCACCACATCATGTACTATATATCAATCACACTATGTTTATCAGATTTGATTTGGGATGAATCATTTCATCTATAATTAAATATGTACCCTCAGATCTCCACTCGATTTTTATCTTCTATTTTCATTTCATCCTTCAATCTATACTCACTTCCCGCGTGATTTATTTTTGAACACCTGTGTTTCATTTACAATATCATGTGAATTTTTTCTTCCTCCAATTAATTTATTGCACAAAAGATTGACCATTGACTTTTTCTTCCCTTCCTTTTTACCAAGACACTTATATCCTTATATTTTATCTCCTTTTTATTGTGGTTTTCCTTACTTCTTCACTCAAGATAATGGTGGTATGACTTTATTTTCTTCCTCTAGTGATTTGACACTCTCTATATATATGATGAACTTCACATTATTTCCAATAGTATTTAATAAGGATCTTCAAGACTGTGAACTACTTGTTCGATGTTGGATTACTTTTTTAGTTGAGACCTTCCTTTATTTAGTGTCTACATTACCCTATTCATGATTATCTCTATTGTTTCCCCATTTTTTCACCATGTTCTATTTTCTATGTGTCTCAAAACCTTTATTGTTTATTTTCTCATATTTTTCAAGTCAATGTTGGATTTTACCAATAGTGAGTGTTTTTTTTCCATTTTCAGTTTTTACCCATGGTGAGTGAAGTTATGCCTTTATTGGAAAATTTTCTATAATGAGTAATTTTACTTACCATTGGAACCTAATGGTGGGTCACTGACCCACTGCTAGAATATAAATGGTGAGTAAATTTTCTCATAATTTCATTTCATAGAAAGGTAAATTCACCCACCACTGAACATCAATAATGGTTATGTTTTTCTAAATATACATTTGTATTCCTCTTATTGTTATATGCCTTGGAAGTTATTTATTCAACCATATGTAGAAGATATCTCATCTTCTATCTATTTATGTTCTTTAAAATATGTGTTTTTTAATTTTTCTAAATTTATATAGTTATTATTTTCATATTTATTTAATTATGTTTATATGCATCACCTTTGTGGTTTTTATTTATAAATATGTATTAAATCATGACATTACCTTCTTATTCTTATCATTATTTTTTTGTTATACTTTCATGATTCTTTGAACAATAATAGTTTTATTTTCATCATAAATAATATAATTCTTATGTCTGTCTATGACCAACCATTGGAACCCAATGGTATGAATTTTCTCACCATTAGACATTCAATGATGGGTAATTTTTTATTGTTCACATGGATCAATTGGGTGTTAAAATGAATGAAATTACTTTTAGTTTTGTTCAATTCATTTTATTTTTTCTAAAAAATCAAATACTTGGAAACAGTCTGTTTTACCACCACTAAACATTTACAATGGTGAGTAATGTATCATTTATCTTTGTTCCCATTGGTGGGTCATGACCCACTATTAGTTAATTTTTCTGGGAAAATTTTAACATCATAATTTTACATAAAACTGTTAAAATAAATTTCATCGTTAAAGGTTTATTATTTTATGGTGAAATACAATTGATAATTTTTTTTAAATAATGGAATCATTTTTTTGACATATTCTCGTAAAGATTACTTTTCATACGATGATCTATTTTTAACAACATTCTATTGTATTTATAATTTTCATAAATTAATTATTAAATTTTTAATGGTTCTTTTTCTAATAATTATTAATCGTATTATATTAAATGTTCCTTTTAATAATTCATAAATAAATATTTACCCAATGGTTTTTTTATTTTCAACTCAACCTCAAAACAATTTGGTACTATCATATTATTTTATTATCCAACACTAAAAAGTATCATCCATATATTAGAAAAGATAATTCTTTTAATGATCTCTAATTTTTATTTTATGAGATTCATTCAGGTTAAAAACATATATACCAGTGCATATTAAATATTCAATAAGGACAATATTATACTTTCCCTACCGTCAAATTGTTTAAGAAATATCTTAAACTTATTTTATTCAATAGATATATTTAGACATCTTCATCTCCCTCTATATTCCTCCACTAATGTGGTCAAAGAACATGAGCTAAATGAATTTCAACATCATCTGCTGAAGTTATTGTCTCATTTGTTTTCTGATATTTATCCATTATAATAATTTTTACCATTTTTTTACCCTACAGAGTTTTGGTTTATGATTTTCCCATCTGAAATATACAAATGGTTTATTCCTCCCATATAAAAGGAATGTCAAAGTTTTTCTCCAATAAAAAAATGAAGGTGCATTGTGACACATTCAAAAGTCAGGGGTTATACCACCAAGTGTGAAATAATTATATTATCATTTGTATATAATTGGTTTATTACTCTCCATAAAAAGTGAGAATTTAGTGAAAACCAGTCTCCTCAAGGAGTAGAGCATATTGAAGAGAGGACTAGGGTCTGGGTGATTTGAACCTCTATAAAAACTTCATGTGTTATCAGTTTTATTTCCAATGAAACTTTTAACACTTTTATAACTCTGAAAAATTAATAATTATAATAATAAATAAAAAATAACTATTAAAACCCCCTATAGTTAATGATGGAATACAATGGGGCCCAAAAGTAATAGAGTTAATCTAACATTAATTGTTTTACTCAAAGCGTCTACCACTTTATTTTCTTATCTAGGTTAATAATGAATCATTTATTGATAATCCTTTATTACTTCTGTCCATATTATTTGTCTCATGTAAATCTCATTATGAGTGAATATATACTTCCAAAATTTGTGATCAATATATATTTCACACTTCAATCCATAAAAATGATGGCTCTAAATTTTCAAATCAAAGAAAACATAAGCTAATTCAAAAACATATGTAAGTTAATTTAACTCATGTGTTTTCAACTAGAATGAAGAATAATCAATTGAATTTATATTATAGATTAGGACAAAACCAAGTCCTTTTAATGAAGCATCGTATGAGATGAAGAACTCACTATTTCTGTACAAAAATTCCAAAACTGGCACATTAACCAATATTCTGTTCAGTTCCCAAAAAAAACATTGCATTATTATATCTAAATAATCATAAATCCCTTTTGTCTTAACATTTTTTTGGGCTAGATAATTGAAAAATATTTTCAACAATCCTTTTTTTATAACCCAGTAATCTAAGAAAACTACGAATCTCAGTGACATTGGTAGGTCTTGGACACTCTTCCACAAATTTTGTTTTAGTAGGGTCAAGAACTATACGATTTTTAAAAACAATATGTTTAAGGAATTATTTTTTTTCAATCAAAACTCACTCTTACTAAAATTTCTATATATTTCATTTTCTTTTATGGTTTTAAAAATAATACTTAATTTCCTTTCATGTTATTCATGGATTTTAAAATATACAAAAATATCATCTATAAACACAACTATACAATGATAAAAAGATAATGGAAAAAATTATTCATAATGTGCATATATAGTTCAAAAAAGTCTTCATAATGTCATCCTCCTTCAACTTTAATTGACTGTTCCCAGACCCTAGATAAATTTTCAAACAACACTAAGATGCCTATATCTAATCAAACAAATCATCGATATGAGGAAAAGGATACTAGTTCTTAATAGTCATGTTATTTAGGGATTTTTAATTAGTGAAAATTCTCACAGAATGATATTATTTTTTACAAATAAAATAGGAACACCCCATGATGTAGTACTAGGTCGAATGAAACCCATATCAGTAAATTCCTAAAATTGGTTTTTCAGTTCTACAATTTCTAATTTTACCATTCTAAAAGGGCTTTATAAATAGGCATAAAATCAAGAAATAAATCATCAATAAATTAAAATTCCCAATCAAGAACAAAACTAGGAAAGTCATTGGAAAAAAATCCATAAATTTATTCACTATTAGGATGTCACTAATCAGAATTGTTTCTTTCTTTTCAACTACATTAGATATATAACTTTAACTACAATCTTTCATAAATTTATCATCTTCTTGTAATGTTATTAAAGGTATTGAATATTGGAATAAATATTTATTGTCTTTGAAATACATTTTTTCATTATAAATTAAAATAGGATTCATACATAAAACGATATGAACCTCCACTATAGACAATTCAACAAGATTTGAAAAACTACCATCCCAATATTAAAATTAGGAAGATCACTATAATTTTTTTTACAATACTCCCACCTTTAGTTTTTATCATATGTACAATATTAAATTCATGAGGGGATATTCCTTATTTTCTTGAAAATTTATCAAAAAATAAAAGAATGTAAAGATCTACATTCATAAAGAGTATTTACATAATTAAAATAAACCCTGAACATACCTATAAAAAATTCATTTGATGGTCCAATATAAACTATAGTAATAGAAAATTATTTTACCACACACATTTTCATTTGATCTTGATGGTTTCTACCCTTGGTAATTAACATGGGAAACACATTGGCATAATGACTTAACACACTGTAAGTAAAACATATTACCACTAGATTTTTATTACATTACTGATCATCTTCCTTGCATTCATGGGCCATATCATCCAAATTACCACATCGATAGAACTTACTAGACCTTGAAATTCATTTTATAATGTTCTTTTTATCACACTGATCACAAAATGGGAATTGGGTTTTCATACCTCCACACTTCTCTAATGAATGTTTTCCCATTGCCTTCCAACTGGACCACCTATTTTTCTTATTTTCAAGGGACACATAATCATTAGAAAACTCCATTTCTACCTTCATAGTGCATCAAACAAGTTTTTCATAGCTCTTGACCTCACTATAATCTAATTCATTTTGATATCTTGGTTGAAATTTTGAGGAAAACTGATTTATCTTGCAATTGATACCTCGGATAAAATTTGGGAAATACCTCTCCTGTTGGGTGAAATTTTCTACATATATAGCCACCTAATATTCCTCCATTTATTTAAATTCCTAGAATTATTATTACATGCTACATAATACATCCTTAGGAAAATATTTCTAAAATAAAATATTCTTTAATTAATCCCATTCCAAGGCAAAAAGATCATCACTTTTTGAGATATTTTAAAATATTGAACACCACTGGTCGGATTATCCATCAAATGTATACATTGAAATAGTTTCCTTATGGTGATCCAAAAAACCAATGACAGAAAATATATTTTCTAGGGATTTAATCAATCCTTCATCCAGAATAGGTTCAGGCGATTCTCTTAATTATGGTTGATATTGTCAGATAAAATGATCTACTATCTTCATGATTCTATTTAGTAGATCTAGCTTCTATCTTCCATGGATACCACCACTGTTTATATCCTAATTTTACTGAGCCATAACTACAACAAACAAATCAATTCCAATTCCAACCATCTCTAGATACCTATTTAGAAGGATATTTTCTTCTAGGTGCCTTCCCACTATATCTTCCTTATTTCCTATGTGGAAAACCATTCTAAACAAGCATAATTTAGAAAAAGAAACATTGTAATCATAAAATGATAAATCAATACACATTAACCAAAAAAGAAAATATTTCAAGGGAATTACACTAATATTATCCTAACCACTAAATTTATCTAAACATTTCCTTTGATACCAATTCTAAGTACCCAGCCTTAAAATATTACATAATCTTACGTTAATTCATTAATTTTACATTCTTTCACATTGATAATATTTTCAAGTTTAGATTTATAGAGAATTAGGCCATAACTCATACGTGAATAACTATAAAATAAATGTGAAAACTTCTCAATAATATATATATTTTTTCATAATCTAATAGAATTAAAATAAATCATGATCTATTTTATGAAAACTCTTCATGACTATCAACATAAATTGTTCCAATCCCTTACTCATCATTAATTCCTTTGAAACACATTATAAAATTTTCAATGATCCTAAAAAATGAATAAGGGATATAAAAGAAAAACACTTTTAGTGCATTAATAAACATTAAAATCATTGAAACTTAATCCAAAGTTAACGCTTTACACCCTTAATATGTAGTAAATTCCTTTCATTGAAAATAAGTTTTTTTCGTACCATTTTTCTATAATCAGAAGTTTACTTTATAACCCATAAAAATCATAGAAAATACCTAAATGTATCTTGGTACATAATTATACATATTAATCTTATGAATGAAATAACTATATGGTCGACTTCTATATATATCGATCTTATCAATAGAATAACCATATGACCATCTTCCATACCCAATTCATTGGAGGGCTATCACAAACCCATCATTCATTGGATTATCCTGGAACCACCAATATTTGGTTTATTACGGAACCACCCATAAAACATCAAAGTACCATTTTATAATCTTAAAAAAAATCAAATAACATTTGACACATAAAATTACATTTTCAATCAGAAGGAAACATTTTAAGATATCTAAATAGTAAATCCATATTCAAAACACATTTTCAATAACAAATGACCCATAAAAAAGGGAAACACTGGTATCTTTTTATTTTAAAAACATGAAGGGTTTTAGTTGAATAGAAATAAAAAAATAGACATAAATTTTCCTTTATAATACTTTTATATCCATTTAAATAAATATGTAAAATAATATCAATAATTTTGATATGGTGGAAATGATAAAATCTTTAATCATTTAAAGCCTCCCATACCACTTTGAACATTAAAATAATGAGCCACTTGAAAGAAAAGTATTTAAAAAAACATTAAATAAAATTTTAATTGATAAATTATAGATAAAAAATATAATATTGGTTTTATATAGACATTATAAAATAATAAAGGTTCATAAAATCATAAAATGTCTTAATGAAGTGAGATTGAGATGGAATCACTTACCTTGAGTCTGACTTGTAATGTGTGTCTTTATCATTATTAATAATAAAATTATGGTAATTATTTACTTTATTTAAAACATTTTTAATGTTTCTAGTTTATTTTATTTCACTTATTATAATGTTTCCAATAACTACTTAAAAAATTACGTTTACTTCAGTTGTTTTGACCATACTTGGTTTATGGGACAAAAAATGACTTGGAAGGTCAACTATGTTCAAAGGGGTCATTATATAATCCTATATTGATTAATAATATTGGTGTAATTATAATAGTTATACATAAATTTTAATTTTAATTCCAATAATGAAATATGGTTATAAAAAATTAACCAACATTACAATGATGGAGATGGTAGACCGTACATACACATGAGTAATGTTCCCATTTTTCAATGATCATTATTGAATAAAGGTAAGAAACAATTATCTTTAAAAAATAACCATTATATAAAACATACAATATTATTTTGTCATATATACATATATATATAATTATTTTTACTTAAATGGAATCACATCATGTCGAGGCGGTGGTAGTCCACACATCCATGAATGACGTTATCACTTTTCCAGTGTGTGAATGGGTAATAAAGAAAATGATATATTATATTTTTAGAAAGGTAATTATTTAATTTATATTTTTTTATTTATGTGACATATATTCAATTAAACACTTCCTTAATATATTCCATGCACTTTGTGAATGTATCACATCACTTTGAGTAGGCGGTAGTCCACACGTCCAGAAACAATGTTATCATATTTACAAAATATAGAAATAATTAATGTATCATTATATAAAAATTATAGTATTAAAACATCATAAATATTATATATATATATATATCATATAAAAATATTGTTTCCATCATAATGGCCAATCATGATAAGTATTAAAAAATAATGGGCGACATTTTACATAAGGCCATAGTTCATCACACATGAACTATGATTTCCTTACCCATTTTATAGCAGTGTTTATTTGTAGTTTGAACTCATAAAATAAAAAAATATCTATATATTTACGATAATTATGTTATTATATAATCATGGAATAATATGAAATGAAGTGGTGGAAAAATAAATAGAACATAAATTCACATTTAAGAATGTTACCTCTTTTTCGGGTTACTCCTTTTGGTTTTCACCAAAGTAATTTTTAGTTGGATTTAATCCCATGTTGAGGAATCTAGGGTGATGGGATGGATTTTGGGAGACTATTTTTTTAGGTTCTTGATGAAAAAATTTCATTTATAGGTTTGTATAAATGGGATGGTTGAGTTCTTTTTTATAGTGAATGGGGTGTGTCATTCTGGTAAATATAAAATGTTAAACACTATTGAGAGGTCTCCCGACCTTATGTGACTCCAATAATATTAAAAATTATATATAATAGGTTATATGGTCATATAATTTTCATAAAATTTGGTTTTTACAAGAATATAGTTCATTTGGACTCTTAAGATTAAAGTTTAATCACTAAGTAAACACAACTTTACATTAATCGTTGTAATTAATTTTAATCACCTTCACTAATATTTTTGGTCAAAAAATAATTTGAACTTATTAGAAATAATAAATTAATCTGATTCCAAATATTGAATAAATATTGGAAAATTATAAATAATTAATTGGAATAAATTAATTGAAAATTAGTCCTGTAGATGAGATGTGACAATGGGTTTTTAAAGTAAAAATGTTCAAAAGTGTGAGAGGTTTTTATATTTAATTTCAATGTTAAATTTATTAAAATGAAATCAATTAGGATAAATGATTAAAAATTTATATAATAATACATTAAAAAAATTTAAAATATTTTTTTTCTATATAAATAAATTGGATGAAAAAGAGGTTTTGAACTAAAATTTAGAATTACTTACTATTCATTGAAATATGAAAGTTCTAAAAATTTACCAAAAATCAACCCAAAGTAAATTTTTAGATTTATATTTTATAAATAAGTTCATTTTTTCAGATAAAAATTATGAAAGTTTCAAAATTTATATTTAAAACGGGTTCTCCACTAAAAGTCCTTAAAAATAACTTTTAAAAATGTACCTCATTTTTTTAATTTTTTTTTATTTTTATTATAAGTCGATAAAATTTATTGGATTAATGTAAAAAATTTAATAAAAAAATTAAATGTAATTTTATTAGTCCTATTAATTCTCTCTGATAAAACATCTCGGAGAAAACTACCACATAAAATAATAATATTATTTATATATTATTTTTCGGTATAACTCAGTCTTGTGTGGAACAAAATATTTTGGAAAAAAATCATTATTGTGTGTTGGTTATACTATTAGATATAGAATTACATTTAAAATAACATTACACTCTACATAAAAAATATTGAAAAATCTGAAATGGACTTATTCTATCATTATATGGGATGCTACACAAACACTCTGTTTGGGAAAACATTCAACCCCAGAAATTATGGAATAAACATGGTATATATATTATAGAAGAAATAAGTAATATTAATAATTCCATGATCAATCGAAATTGAGACCATAATATATTTTTGGATTGAAATGAAAATAAATATATCACGTCTATAAAAATAACTGGTTCTTGTGTAATGATTTTTACAATTCCAGATATCTCATTCCATACTATAAATCCAAACATCACGATCTTGGACATAATGATCTAATCATTATGGAAATATCTTTTTTTTGACTAGAATACACCAAAATACCAAAACATGTTTATCTCACAAAAACTAAAAATGTATTTAGGGGTTATATAATGCATTTCCCCAGCCATCACTTATTTATGTAAAATTCATTCATTATAAGAGATAATGAATAAACAAAACATAATCAACTTTTTCAATAATCACGCATATTGAAATAGAAATAGACAAAACCCAATACCTTTATACTTTCCCATGATGTAATAGCATGATCAAAACACATTTGGAGAAAGAAGGTGGATGGTTAAACATTATATAGTTTACTTTACTGAGTAATCAAGAAATACATGTATTGTAATTGAGATTATATGGATTGTTAATAGTTCATTGTCAACATTGTTAATAGATTTCTATGTAATAACCAAGAAAAATAACA
The DNA here is from genome assembly GCA_963277665.1 of Viscum album. Lineage (NCBI taxonomy): Eukaryota > Viridiplantae > Streptophyta > Magnoliopsida > Santalales > Viscaceae > Viscum > Viscum album. The sequence continues at coordinate 1,445,815,444 of OY728161.1, forward strand.
GTTTATAGCGTAATAATTTTTCCAAAATTAATTGATGTACATAATTTGGGTCAACAGCCTTCAATCTAGGAAATGAAAAAACAAGGTATTCACAATGTAAAGTCATTTGAAGAAATGTTATGATTATTCATGTTGGATTGTTTGGAAAGACAAAGGTTGTGATGGATCACATCTTCACACACACACACACATATATATATATATATATGAAAATTTAATAATACACATAGATAAAGAACATGGATGGTTTTAAAATAATATATCCCTAGTGTAATATGGAATCTCATAAGGATGTTGACATAGATTAAAATAATCTTTAAATAAGAATTCATCAAATGGTATCACATAAAAGGGGATTACTAATATAATTGTATTATTCGAGGTGTTCAATCCCCAAAATTATAATAAATATATATTTTTTAGAGAATAAATCATGTAACATAAATCCCATGAGTGTAAATACTTTATAATATGAACTATAAGATAGAGGTGAAAACATAAAAGTAAATTTGGAAAACAATTTTTACATTGATGTAAAATAAAAACCTTCATTTTACTTTAAGAGGTATCATTTTAAAAGGTGAATTGAAATATCTTGGAAACTATTACTTTTTAAAAAACCCTCTACAAATGGATCCTTGAAAATGATATAATATTTTCAATATGAATTTTTTATATATAGATAAAGCATTTGATAATGAAAGGAAAGTAACATTTTAATTCTTTTAAAATACCTTTATTTAAAACCCCAATAGAAAATAATTTTGTGTGTGATAAAACTTCATTTTAAAACATTGGAGTGGAAAATACCATATAATAAAATATTATGGTGGAATAACCCAATAAAAGTTCAATACGAGACATCATAACTCAATGAATGAATACTAAGAAACTAAAAATACTTATTACTAGGGTAACAATTGAATCAATAGACATTTGATGAAGGAAATATGATTTGGTTTATCATATCCCATGAATTTAAAATGGTATGATGAAAATAAATCCATAGGAAGAAAATATACAATACAGGGAAATCCTTAAAAAAAATTACCTTTTAAATCAAAGTACATGTAAAGAAAATACATGTTGTAGCTCTTGAAACCCCATGAATTTCGTGGATATGAAAAAATTAATTAATTAGTTTGGGTTTTGGGCATAGTGGAAGAGTGCGAAGGGTCATTCCTGACATTTCATTTTATCATGATCCATAATCAATCTAATAGTTATACAATAATAAACATCCTGATCAATGGAATTGATTCAAAGAAAATAAAAATTAGATAAAAGGATCAAATACGAGGGAGGATAATCACATATTTTCTATAATTAATTTAATTAATTAAATAATTACCTTATTTGATTAATATCCTCATTGATGTGGCTTAAAATGAATCTAATTTTTACTATCATTTTATTTTATGAATCAAGGGTGTATTCCCTCTAGAGGTGATTCACATGTGTTCCCAAAAACACCTAATGTTACCATAGGAATCATTGGGTGCTAGCATAGAAGATCCTGTTTCTTGCTGCATTTTCCTTTGATAACCATGATAACTACTTACAAAAACATTCTCCTTGATCTATCTTAACTTGAGGAATAATGGTTAATGAAGACCATTCTCCATTCATTGGGGAATTCTTGGAGAATGAAGCTGTCTTGGGCATGAGAGGATTCTCAATTTTTTTGAACAACCAGACAAATGAAATTGGATCTCTTATAAAACAATTTAATAGGGTTTATATATTTCTAGTGTTAGAAATAAGTAATTCTACAAGTTCCCCATTATTATTTATTTGACCCCTTGAAGAACCCCATGTCAATAATAATAATAATAATAATAATAATAATAATAATAATAATTCTTGACATGTGCTTAACTTGTGAATTCAAATTTAATATTTTTTATTCAAATAAAATTTGATATATATATTATTTCTCTCTTAACCATTATGAACAATTCCAAAATTCCTCCGCAATATTTATTGGACCATGAGAAATGAGTATTTGTTTGTTACATAAATATTACTACATTATTCTCTAATAAACAAATAAATATCATTGTAACTAAATAGGAAATAAATATTTATTATATATTCTACTCACATTATATTCTCTCTAATAACTAATGAAAGAATATATGAAATCAATAAAACATTAATAATTATTAATCCAAAACTGGGAATGATATTTATTGAACTTGTTAAATAATTAATAATAATATATTATTTAACTAAGATTCGGGATACACTTGAGGTGTTACCCTCTTGGCCTCTTTCAGTGGCATTAGATGAAGCAACCTAAAGTCCATGTTTAGTGACTAGAAACATACAATGGAACCCATAAGGAAATAATTTAATTATGAAACTATATAATACCTTATATGGATGCTTGTTGTGTAATATATTCTCGTTCATCATGATATCTCTAATCAAGCATGTTGCATGCTGGTTCCATTAACCTATGTGCTCGATGCCTCTTTCCTGGAATTCCTAAAAATCCATCAATCATATATAACACCATTTCCATAGATTTGTTTAGGATATATCATTGGGAATTAGATATTAAATTATATTAAAGAATTTAAGGAAAAAAAATCCTACCTCACATTATTTGTTAATGCAATATTACTCATGACACACCCCACGTATCCGACCTCACTGTGAAATTATGTCATCACAATTTTTTTCAATACATCAGTGTTTGTGACTCATAACAATCACTAATAAAGATATTAAATTCTATGTTTCAATACATACATTCATAGATAGGAACGTCCAATAACATATATAAATATAGATTTTCTACTGGCATGTCTTTTTCTCATCATATCCTACACCAGATATTTCTAAGGGTGCACACCATGTATGGGTACCTCAAAGCCCTATGAATCCCCCATGATATGCTATATAAATTTTTCTATAAACTGATATCATCCATCTATAGAAAATCAGTTTAATAATAGTAGCATGGCTCATCCAAGTTCTCATCATAGTTGGGAACTGTTATGGCCTTTTAGTGAGATGACTACTCTAGGGACATTATCATAGACTATGTTACACATATGAACAATCATGATGTGATAAAATGATTATTAATATTCAAAACTGTGAATAAAGGTTATGATAAAGTATACAAAAATTTGTTTCTAGGGAACCATCTCTAATATAATTTAAGAACCTGGATCTTTTTTTCAGGCATGTCTTTCATTTTTGGATGTTTTTGAGAAAAATAGGAGTTTCTAGAAATTTGAGGAGTACAAACCATGTACTTATAAGTATACTCTGTGTGCCTGGTTTCCACGGGTGACCGTGTATTGTCCATGTTACGGGCAAGTACATGGCCATGTGGGGTGACCTGGAGACCACCTAAATCAGGGCCTGGTAAAGGCATATACACACCATGTACATTTAAAAGACACATCTTGTACTTTTTCTTTTATTTTATTAAATGGACCATGGTCGCATCTCATTCCTATTTTCATCTTATTCTTGGCTCATCTCGTCCAGGAGTGATTGTATAGTGCGATTCTTCTCCAAGCCCCTGACATGGAATCCGTTCTCTGAATTGTCCTCTTTCGATTGCGTTGGAATCTCCACGGTAAGTTATTCCTTCTTATAGAGCCTCATTTCCCGATTCCTCTTATTTCATGAGATATCCTTAGTTGAACAATTTATATGTTTTTGTAGATCTATTACGTTCTAGGTTGATTCAAGGCCCGAGGTTCACCTATATCATTCATGTAGGTGGTTTATGCCATTCCACATTTAGTACATGAGTTATATGTGCAAAAGTGCCCAATAACCTTTTCAGGGTATTGCATGTTTATGGTTTTTAGCCCGGTTATTGCCTTCTATGTCTTGTTTTCTTTGTGTATAGGTATCTTATAGTAAACATGGTTATTTTTCCATCTATGGATGTGCTATTCCATTCTTGTTTGTTATTGACCATTTCATATAGCTTTACCTATTATAATGATTTTCTTTTGATACCTAGTGTTGTTAGGATAGAGTGATTTTATATGACATGCTATGATATGTTGTAGACTGTATAGACATGTAGTTATTGAGTTTTAGTTTGGATGCCATATATCACTTGTGCACAATTGATTTAACCAAGGATCTAGGAACCTGGTGTAGTATACCACAGGGAGAATGTACACTGAGGGCTTCTCTAGAGCGTCTGTTTACATTTACCTTATGAGAACATAGGGGGGATGGACTTTGATCTCCATCATAGTGTTTGTAGTTCCTCATTACGAGACCACAGGTGGGAATAGGAAGTTGAGTGCTTCCTTGGAGTTTCTGTAGTTACCAATATGAGACCATAGGGGGAATTGATGATGAGTGCTTTCTCAAAGTGTATTTTGTTAAAGCTGAACCAGAGGGGTTAGACTATGAGTTCTTCCTAGAGGGTTGATTGTGTTTGTTGTTTAAACTATAGGGGTTAGGCTATGAGTACATCATAGGGAGTTACTTATGATTGTTTCTTTCATAAATAATAAATGAAAATGCATGTAATTTAAATTTTAGGGTTGTTTAATTTTAAGTACTTCCTTGTTTATTGCTTCATTTTTTATAAGGTCTTTCATATATATTCACTGACTGTTAGACACATATATTTGGGTGGTTGCCTACTAGGATTCATATAACACCCTATTTTTGTGATTCTTTTGGGTCCAAACATATTATATTGTTGTAGTTCTAGATAAGGGAATTCACCCATATACTTCAGGTACTTGATTGTCATGGAGTTGGGGAGCATGATACCATACTGAGGATTGCGATGCTAGGTAGATGTTAGTTTCTTTTCATTGATAGATTGGTTTAGTATTGTATTCCAACATTTTTAATTGTTTCAATTTTTGTCCTAGACATATGTACCATGTATCATTTATATGTGTGATCCAGTCTCTTATTTCTTTTAGTCTTCTGTTGTTTACCTATTGCATGTTATTACTGCTTCCTCTATTTCTATCTTTTTATTTCCGCTACTTTACTCTTCCAATGAGGGAATATTTTCCCCACAATCACACCTAGGGACCTCACTTCTAGTCAAAATCCTCTCGCATTTGAAGAAATGCACATGAGTCCACGTGACCAACCAGGTATAGGGCACCTCTGGGTAGCTCCCAAAACCAGGATGTTACATATACTCCCACTTACACAAGAGACAAATTCTAACAACCTTTAGTTTTCTTATTCTAACATGATATTAATGCTTCTACTGAGAAAAACCATTATTCAAGTGTTGTTTCTTGTTCACTCTCATTGACACTCGGCTCAATGCAACTTCACCCCTTTGATAGTAGCCCCTCATGAGGTGATACTTTCAGAGTATATGATTTATCTTTTGGTGTGACCTTGGATCTTTGGCAAGAGCCACTACTGCAGTATTATCATAATACAACATGATAGGGTATTTACTACTAGGTAACACATCAAGCTCCTAGAAAATGTTTTGTATCCAAATAATTCCTTGGTTTCATTAAAATTCACTATATACTTACACTCTACTGTAGAATCAATGATAACTGGCTTCTTTGAACTCTTCGATCTTGCAGCTTATCCATTGAGAAAAAAATCATATAATGACTGTGGATTCAAATCATTTTGATACTTCTAAAAACTAGAATCAATATGACCCATTATGACCAGATCATCATCTCCTCCATACACTAGGAACATATCATTAGTTATTCCCAAGTACTTAAGGATAGTCTGAAAAACAGAACAATGTTGTTCTCCAAGATCATCATTGTATATGCCTACCATACTCAATGCATAAAAAACATAAATTCTAGAATATAAAATTTCATAGATGATTGATCCTAACATTGAAGCATGTGGGATCTTACTCATTCTTCTTTTCTCTTATTGTGTATTCTACCATATTTTATTAGAAAGATGTAAACTATGTGACACTGTAAACAATCCCCTATTGGATTGTTCCATACTAAATATCATTAGTATTAGGTCGACAAATTTACTTTTACTTGGTCCATGAAGACTCTTGGATCTATGAAAAATGATATTGACCCTATATAATTGGCTTTTTCATCTATGTACTTCATGGTGAAACACTTTTTTAACCATACCTTAATAAACGGAGAGACTGGTATGTATTTTCCAATAAGTAATATGTCATCATCATATACTACAAGGATTATGAGTTGATTTCCTCCAAACATTTTTTAAATACATGCCTCACATTCATTGTTAATGAAACCAAATTCATTTATAGTTTCATCTAATCAAATATTAGATGACCTAGATGATTGCTTCAGTATATAAATGGATCTCTACAAATTTAAAATCCTTTTGGCAGAAAATGTATTTACAAACACTTCTAGTTGTGTCATTTAGAAATATTTCTGAAGGATTCCAATAAGGAATTAAATTTTTAAATCCATATTCTACATCTCATAGTCATGGTAAGCTTCAATATCATGTATTACTATGCTGGATTTAAACATGGAAATTTTTGAAAAGGTTTTAGCATTTTAAATTACTTGACATTGTTTAATACCTTTATACACTAGAATTGGTTTTAGCTATTATTTTACCATATATGGATAGTTTTTTAATTAATAACCATTTTCTCTCAACTTGATTTTCATTAACTGGAACATCAAACAGAACCCAAACATGGTTTTGATACATGAAATCAATTTCATAATTCATGTATTTTTTCCATCTTATTTCTTATGAGCTCTATACTACCTATTTTAGGGGGGAGTTTTATCACTGTCAACTAATATTTAGTCACCATATTTAGTGACAATAAAACCATATCGATGTGGTTCTATTACATCTCTTATGACTCTAGGTGGTACTTTTTTTTGATAACTAATACTTCCATGTGGTATTTTGGAACATGTTACCTTATTAAATCTTCTGTTACTTGAGCATCAAATTTGTCAAATTCAATATTTCTCTCACTATCCATTTTGAGAATTTCCTCCCTAGCAATAAGTACATCTTTTCTAGTGACACCTCACTTTCTTGTTTGAGGGGTTGTATATGTTGCATCTCATTATTTCTTATGATACCCTATAAATATACACTATGTTCCCCAGGGTGCTATATTTTTTCCTAAGAAGACCACTAAAAATTTTCCACAACTTGATACACGTTCATGTGAAAAACGAATTTATTTACACTCTATAACTTAAAGTTAATTCCATTTGTCACTTTAGTAGGCACTCAGTTTAATGTTTATCCCGTAGTTTGTAATGAATATCCCCAAAAAGAAAATGGAATGTCTTCATGACTCATTATGAACCTTACCATGTCTAAAAGGGTACATTTCCTCCTTTCACTAACAAGATTCCACTATGGTCTGTATGATTGAGTGAGTTGAGATATAATCCCAAAATATTGTAATAAGTCTATAAACACTTGGTTAATATATTCACAACCTTGATCCAATGAATGATTAATTATCTTCTTTCCAAGTTGATTATATACTTAATTAATTATTTTCTTGAATTTCTCAATGGGCTTGAACTTATATCTCATCTTGTAGACAAAACCATACCAAATAAAGTCATCATTAAAAGTTATAAAGTAAGAATACCGACCTCTAGATTCTACCGGAAATGGTACACAGATATCATTGTATACCAATCCTAGGTGATCTCTATCCCTTTCACCCTTTCCAAAGAATATAATTTTGGTCATTTCTTCTTGTAAACAAGAATTATATATTTCAAGTGGTTTTATCTCTAACATTTCCTTATAACCATCTTGATAGAGCTTTGTCAAGCACTTATCATTTACATGACCAAGATGGTTATTTCATATTTGGGTGTTATATGAGTTGTGTGAATATGATTCATTACCAATTTCCAATATGTGATTTCATAATTTAATACATAAAGGATGTTATTTAAATTTTCTATACATTAACATATGATTTCCTTATAAACAAAAAAACTTTAGTTTAAAACATGAAAATAAAACCATCTGTATCTAGGAATGATACTAAAATATTGTTTTTGGTAACCATAAGTACAAAATAAAAATAATTTAATACCAAAATCATTTCTCTTTCCAGTGAAAGATGGTAGTCACCAATTGATAGAGTATCCAGACCCACACCATTAATATCTCTCAGATCCACCTCACCCCTAGAAACCATTCGGAGTCTCCTCGGATCATACATGTGGATATTGATGTGATTGTCATAGTCTGTATCTAATTCCCAATGTGAAGATATTGAGATATTAAACTAGATAAAAAATAAAAATTTGGGTTCTCTTTTCTTCTGGGTGCATTTCCTCTTCCAATTTCATGTCTTTCTAGATGAAAAACATACTACCTCTTTTTTCCATTCCCTATCTATGGATATTCATCAATTTTTAAGGATTGTGCTTGATATTTTTATCATTTTTGTGACTATTCGTCCAATCTAAATTGTTATTTCCTTTTCGTATTCACCATAAGGATCATGGGTTTATCATGCACCATGTCTTTATCCACTTGGAGAATCAATGTAAGAAGTCATGAAATACTCTTATCATTATTAATCATATTCTAATTAATAATAAAATTAGAGAAGGTCTTGGGAAGTGATGTATGTATGATATATGTACACAAATCATATGAGAATTTAATCCATGTACTCATATTGATTCAAAAGATCATTGGAAATGGATGAAAACATGAAACATGAAAAATCTATAGAATTATTCAAATGTTTCTAATAGAGTGATAAAACTTCACCACATTCCTCATTGATAGGTGCATCGAGAATAAGTTCTTCCAACATATACAATTTAATTTCATGGAAAAGTATAAAATGTAAGAACCTTTACCACTCTTAGAAAATTAATCAACTGATAAGGTGATCCTTATTAATTATGGATTAAAATAAAATATTTGAATTAATTTTAATTATTTTTTTATAAAATAAGATGAGTATAAGTTTAGTACTTTTTATGATAAAATTTAAATAAATAAAAAAATATTATATTTATCGACTACTGGCTATTATATCTAAATCCAATAGCCATCACCATCAACATCAAAATATCCTATTTCTTGAACATTCTAGTGGAAAGGATCCATATTTCCATTATCGTTACCCCATCATGGGTTGGTCAAGAAACATGAATGGTTTTAGGTAGGAATTTTAATTTCCACATGCATTAACTCACAGTTATTTGATCTCTTGAGTGGACTCCCTAAAAGAAAAATCCTTAAATTGGAATCCTCAACCATTGCCTCTCAGTTACACTATGTCCTACTTTGGAAGTCAACCCTTTATGGGAACTAAATTAAGTAAACCTGAACATTTATTTTACAATTCCCTGATAAATGGAACCACCCCAACATTAGATGGTCATGCACTTTGAACAATCGTATGATTTTAACTAATGTAGTGAAAGGATATACTCATTTAATATATATTAATGAGGGATTTTATCATTTTTGTGTAAATTTCCAATTATAATATTTATCATATTCTTGATAATATTAACTAGATTTACATAAGTGATTAATCATTTATTAGATAATATTTACACATAATAAAACTTATTTTAGTTCTATCTTGCATGCTCATTAATTTCAATAATTTATATGATCGTGAAAAAACATCCATAATAAAGTTACCACGCAACATGACAGAAATAAAATAATAAAGTGGTATGACCATGATCATATACTAATGGTTATTTTATCTAGAGAATGATAAACCAAACATCAAAATAGGGGTAAACACCCACATCCAATTACGGTTCATGTTATATCTTTCCACATGTCCAACTATATCTCTCTCTAGGATTGGCTTTCTCTTGGATCTATACTTGAATCACCTCTACTATCATAGGTGATTCATCTATTATATATTATTTTACTCATATAGAGATGAGGGAACTAAGTGGTTTACATAAAAGAAACCATTGGAACATAGGCCCTTACATAATAAAAGGACAGAAGGCACAAAATCCAATAATTTTAATATAAAAATAAATTAATTGAAACAAATCACATACAAATGTTTGGTCCATGATCATGATCACCCAAATGAATGCAACAAATTCTATGTTTAATAAAACTGAAATTAAATTCTCAATCATTATTATTTAAGACAAATCATGCTCAAATGAATTAATTATCTTCTTTAATTAATCAATTCTTTTTTATTAATTGTCATCCAAATCTCCTTGATAATATCATCCATAATAATTTAAAACTAATTAAAAAAATTTATTTAAAATTAAATGTCCACGTAAATATACCTTATAGGAAACATGAAGAATACCCATTCAAATCCATCCAATATTTGTTATATTCATATATAGTTTACACTTGTGATAAATAGAATACACCACTTGTAACACAATTTAATGACGTGTACTATCTACTTAATTATTACATGAATTATATTATTTTTCAATAATATGTTATAATCCTATGAACATAGAATAATATCTATCATACGACACAAACATGATATTAAGAACTGATTATTATGTAGAAATTTATTATATATATGTATATATATATACATATATTAAAACCCATCACATGAAATGTCCTATCAACTTAATTACCACACACGAGAACATGTTTTTATGGTTTAAATGGAATAATAAACTTGTTTTAATTCTTTATAATTTGTTATTAGTACACTTTGTACACATAAAAGATACATTGCATGTTTGTGTCTCACCGTCTATCTCAGGAAGATGCCTTGGGAATCAGGTTGTAAATTGAACCTTATAAAAATGTATTACACATCATGTAAAATGGGATATATGACTTGTGGTCTTCAAATTACATATTCACCAGTTAGGTATGATGTGTATGGAAATACATGGCACATATGTGGCTTAAAGGACTATATACTGTCTATATGGGATATATGGAATACACTCCAGCTAACCTTGTGCCTGATTAGCTCAATCAAATCGTAGTGTAAGATATTAAATTTATAGTTTTTAATTAATGAACATGGTATAAATTAACTCTAAATTAATTCTCGGTACATTTAACACAAGTACAAGGCATGTAACTCGGGTTACACAACATGTACTCCTATGTTCTCCGACTAGAATCCTCGGCACCTCCGGATGAGTTCTTCAATTTTATTTCCTTCATAAAATTAATCATTTTTATTAGATCTATGATTAATTGAGGAATAAGTAAATCTATAAATTATAATTAAATGAATTAATAAATATGAATAGAAAACTAAATGAAAAATTTATAAAACAATCAACATTCTTTAAATAATTATAAATAATTATGTGACCGCTTTGATACCACTTGTAGATTCTAGGTGCAGTGGAAGTGTTCCATGGTTCATTACCAATATTTCTGTTTTTTTCAAGATAAATGATCAATCCATGAATTAAATAATGATAAATTTCATTATCAAGGGAATTGAATCAAAGAAAATAGAAAATAGATAAAATGCCTAAAACAGAGAGAGGATCATCACATATTATTTTTAATTAATTTAGTCAATTACATAATTAACTTATTAGAATTATTTCCTCATTGATGAGTTTAAAAATAGATATAAATTGAAACATTATTGTGTTTTATGAATCAAGAGAATATTTCCTCTTGCGGTGATCCACACGTGTTCCAAAAATATTCGAGCATCGCCGTAGGATTCTCCAAGTTCTAGCATGGAAGATCCTACCACTTAATTAGTTTGTATTTGATCTCCTTGAAAACTTATTCCAAATAATTATCCTTGATCTCTATAGACATGTGGAAGAATGGTGGAAGAATATTGTTCTCCATTCATGGCAGTATTATTGGGGAATGGATCCCTCTAGGGCTTGAGAGGACTCTTTAAATATGTGGTGTACAACCAAATAAATAATATTGGATCTCTTAGAAAATAATATCATTGAGTTTATATATCACTAGGTTTAGAAATAAATAATTGAACAAGTCCAACTTATTATTTTTTTAATCCCTTATAGAACCCCATTATATAATAAAAATATTATTATTATTTATCAACATGCTCTTAAATTTTGAATTAAAAATAAAAATTATTTATTAAAATAAAATTAAACATATATATATATATTAATTTTCTTCAAACCATTTAAAATAGGTCTTCCACTCCTCTAAAATATTTTTTAGACCTTGAATAATTACTATTTATTTATTATATAAATATCAATGCATTATTCACCAATAAATAAATAAATATTAGACATAATATATAGAAAATAAATATTTATTAAATATTCTGCACACATTATATTCTCTCAAATAATTGGTGATGTAATATATGAGATCAAGAAAACTAGAATAATTATTAAACCATGTTTGGGAATAATATTTATTCAACTTTTTAAATAATTAATAATAATATAATATTTAACTGAAATTCTATATACACTTGATCTGTGACAATCTAGGCCACTTTTTCAATGGCCTTAGGTGAAGTAGCAAGAAGTCCCTGGTCTGTGTCTAGAAACACGCCAAAAAACCCATAGAGAAAGTGGTTAATGTCACAATGACCTAATACCTCAAAAGGATTCTTACTGTGTAATATAATCCATTTTATCTTGATTTCTTTAATTAATCCATTTCCATGCTGGTGCCATCAACCTATGTGCACGATGTCTCTTTCTTTGACTTCCTGGAAATTAAACATGCTTATAAAACACAATGGTCATGGATTTATTTAGGCTATATAATTTCCATAAAAGGGAATGAGATATAAAATTCCATTAAATAAAAGATGGTAAAAAATAATTTCTCACATTATTCATAAATGAAATATTAATCTTAACGTACCCAACATATCATATCCCACTTTGAACATATGTCATCACGATTTCATCAAGTAATCAAAGTACTCGACTCATAATACTCATTTATAATAATCATAATGTATAAGGATCAACACACACATCCATATATAAGAATATACAATGAAACATATAAATGTGGATTTTCTACTCATGGGCCTCATTCTCATAATATTCAACATTGGATATTACCAACAACATACACCATGAGAAGGTGCCTCAATGTCCTATGAGTCTCAATCCATGATATCTTGTATCATTTTTGTACCTAAAATTATATAATATGTATCTAGAAAATAAATTTATGAATATTTTCATATAAGCTTTAAGTTCTCATCATATCAGGGAACTATTATGAAATTTTAGAGAGACAACCACTATTGGGAAATTATCATATACTACATTATGAAGATGAAAAATCATGATGTGATAATAATTTTATTAATAATAAAATCATTGAATAAAGGTTATCATAAATCCACATAAGTTCATTATTGGGTTGCATTCCATCAATATGGTAGTAATCATGACACAATAAATGAAATTATAGTGCCCAATATCGAACATGTTTTATGAAATTAAAAATGAGACAAATAAACCCTTACCTATAATCCTGAATTTCCTAAATGTTATTTAACCAATTTAATCACAACCACAAATATATTAATCACTTAACTTATAACATAAATCATATCAATTTTAATTTATACTTTTCATATGTTTTCAGTACCTATACTAATTATATTTAGTTTTTAAGTATTTTCAATGCCTGGTGTAAGTAATATTGATTATTTTAACTAGTTATTTTAAAATAAAAGTTTTATTCATTATCTTTAAAAATTACATCATTAAAATATAATTAATGGTATTATAATAAATTTTAAATTATATTTAAAATATTATATTTTTATTCCATGGTAGTTTTTGTTACAAACCATTATGTTGAAATTAGTACAGATCATGTTTCTGTTATTCTTAAAGAACAAAATGTGTTTTTATTAATTGTGTATTTTAATAATAATATTATAAATAAAGAACAAAAAAATAATTATTTACATATTAGTATCATATTTTACCATTAATTATGTTCTCATAGTTATCCATGAAAAAAAATTGTTGCATTGTTCAAATACTTGGTTAAATCATCCGTAATAAGAACATATCATAATTAATGGATGATTTTGAAGTGATTAATTTGAAATATCACTATAAAATATGAATAATGATCATATTTAGTGTTTATTAGTGTAATATATCATAATTTTAAATAAGCGTAATAATAATATAACTTATTTGAAGTTATTTTATTGTATGAATAAATCATATTTTAGAATGCTGTTTTGGATAAATAAAAATTAAAAAATTGTTTATTGTTCATATTTTTATTAGGTTTCTCATTTTACATTGAAAACCTATAATAGTCTCATAAAAATAATATTTATCCTTATTAGAATATATTTAATTCTATGATGGAAATAAAAATGAAAATCAATCATTCCATGGATGATGTAGTCCACATGTACGCATGGATGATGATTTCATTTTCTGTAGAATGACGAAAGAATTAATATGGTAAATCATATAATGGTATAAAATATTTCTTTAGTATAATAATTTTCGATTAAAATTACTATTTGTTCCATTCTTTTCAGGCTATCAAGGAAAATGAAAAACCTTGTGTCTTGGAGGCGGTAGTCCGCGCAACGCACAAATGACAGATTTTTTTTTCATAATAGAAAATAGAAAGGAGGATAATGCTTTTACCATAATTATTATAAAATAACAAAATAATAATTATAATGATGTTATCATATTATTATTGTTTAATATAATAATAGTAACAATAAGTGCACCTAAATAAATAGAAATGATAAAGGAATGATAAGAAATTTATACCTCACTTATTGGTTTATCTTCTTTGTAATGGGGGTTTAGCCTTTAATGGATGGTATTTTCAGAATAATATAACTTATTAATGGTTTCATTAAATTTTTAGGATATTTTATAGACTATATGCTAAACTATATGTGTTTTTGTGTGAAAATAGTGATGATATGGGTGCCCCTTTTTAAGTGAAAAATGATGGAATTTATGTAAATACCAAAAACATTTCAATAATGGGAAGTCAATATCAAGTATAGTGAAATAAAAATTGATAAATAATGAAAATGGGAAGATATATTCCTGTGTAATTCCTCAAAACCCCATTCACACACATGTTTTAAACATTTTTGTGGCCTTTTCCTCTTGGTTAAATTCTTTTTACCCATTTGATTTTTAGAGAGGTAACCAATTTTTAGCAAAGTAATTTGTCCTTCATTAATGAATATAAAATGGTCCTGAAACATAATTTCAAATTATTTAATCCAAATTTTAAATATGTTTTAATTTATTAATATTATAAATGAGATAAATATAAATTTTAAAAAACTAAATGTATAGAATATTAAATTGTTTTTTTAAAAAATTAAAAATAAGTTCTAAAATGTAATTTTTTTTAAATTAAATATAATTTTTTTTAAAATTATATCATCACTTATAAAATAAATATTTTTTCTTATAATATGGTATCATAAATTTTAAATTAAAAATTATTTACTAATAATTTTAAATAATACAGGTTATTTGCTAAAGCAGTATTTTTCACATTCACCTAAAAATAAATCTTTTTAGAAAAAATTGAAACATTTATATTAATAGAATATAACTATGATGAACCAAAAAATTATGTTCATTTTTTCCTCTTCAAATTCTGAAATTTAATAGTAACTTTAAATTATATATATTGTAAAATTGTTTTTATAAGAAAATGACATTTTCCAATAGTAACTATTCTTATTATAGTTTCCTATCATCTACGAACTAAATTAGTCATAAATAATTCTTCATATAAAATATATTTTATAATAATTCGTTATTTTTTTTCTAAATAGTAATTAATATCACATAAACATCAATTTTTATAAAAATACATTTTCAAGCATAAAATGATCTTATTATTTATTTTAGTTATATGCTTTAAATTTAATCAGGACTAAGAGTAACCACTATATTAAATTATATAAATATTTTATAAATAATATACTCTTATTTTTTTTGATTTAATAAATTTATATTAATGTTATTATGTAATATTTATATTTTTATCTATAAATATTTTGGATTTTTTAATGTTTAGTGTTGCATGTGTAGTAAGCTATCAAACATATTTACTTCTTTAAATATGATCATATATTAAAATATCAGATTGTTACAGTTATAGAAAATATTATTTCATGATGTGTAATGTTACTAGAAAATTTCAAAGTCTCAACATGTGCTTCATAATAAAATATTCATTGTTAAATATGAGTTTATTTACAAATAAAATTTCCAGATGAAACATTTATAATTCTTGAGTAACTGCATGATCACTAAATGAGAATATTCAAAGAAAATATATGAGGGGAAGTACCCATGTGATGGGTAAGTATATAATAGCTTAGATTATATCCAAATATTCATAAAAAACATCCCCAACCCAGAGTATTATTTCATCTTACACCGTGGCACTACGAGGTGCTAACATGTCATGTTGAGAAGTGGAGGTCCATATGAACATTAAATGACTTAGAAACCTATGGGTACACAAAGAAGGGAATAAAATTTCTATTGTTTCTTTGTGATCATAATCATGCATTGAATAAAGAACCAACAACATCATGTGGTGTCATAAGTGTAAGGTACACACAATATAATAATTTGTTCTTCATTTCATGTATATACATGATTTCATTTATTCTACCTAGGATATATTGGTTTGAGTTTCATTTAATAACATAAATTTCATCTAACAAGAGTTGGTAGAAACCTACACCACCAAACAACTATCATAGTCATCAACACCATTGTTGCTGGTCGGAACCATGCTCATTGTACTGATCGAGACTCCTCTAACCTTTTTCAACACATTCATCTATTTTTTACAGTATCTGAGCTAACAATGACACTTTTGTCACCCATTTATAGACACTGTAAATTCCAACAAGGAGTTTTTTCTATATATAGGGATAGTGAAAAGAGGGTGATAGTGTAGTAAGGTAGGTGCATTATATACCACCTGAGGTCTTTCCCTTGTGAATCTCCACTAACCATTGATCTAGTGACAATGTTCCATGATGGGAATGTGACAAGATGAGGGTAGATAAGTCAAAATTTAATCAAATAATATGTGTTCATAAGAATACAAATAATATAATACAAGAGAAAAAAATTAATAGATATTTAGATCAATGTGTAAAATTATAAACAAATACCTAACTATAGGGGATCTATCATTTATCCACAATTATAATTCATCTAAAGTCCTTTGGTTTCTCTTTTAAAAGAAAAAACAAAAAACAAACTACTTTATTTGATGGAAAAAATACTCCTACCCTAATTTTGGAGATTAGACCAACATTTAATGACTATAAAAATAGTCTTCGGCTGAGGCTCAAAGCCTAGTCATAAATTATTCAACCCTAGAAAAAAAATCCCATTCTGAGAAATATTATAGAGATTTATTTTTCATATGAAGTCTCATTTTAGAGATATAAATTATTTTTATAATTATTATGAAAAATTAAATTAAATAATTATATAATTAATTATTATTTTTTAAAATCCATCACCCTTGGAAATTTTCTAAACTCCCACCCAATGATAAAAACCATGACCCAAACTCAATAGAACCCTTAAAAAAATTTAAGGTGTCTCACCTAGATAAATCTACAATTTTATCCTTTAGGAGTATAGAATATTCAAAAAACCTATATTTCACTAACCTTCGCATTGAGCTAAATCATCCTAAAATAAATATTAGTATAATAAGAGAATACCTTAATGGGTCTAATGGAATTATATAATTCTTCCAAAAATATAGGAAGACAAGTTAGTCCTTGAAAAATATCTTAGTTCATAACATTCTCATTAGTTCTAAAATTTTAATCCTTAAAGAGATAAAAATACGGGCTAGAAACCCAAGAAGATCATAAAACAACCCCACATAGAAAGATAATATAGTTGTACACATTCCTGCACAATTTTTAGTAGATCCAGTGTCTTTATAGTCCCAGTACATAAACAAATCAAGAAACACATTCCTTTTTCATCTCTTTCTCTTGTAATTTATTTTTTATACCACCATTACCACAATCCAAGAATTAATTCAATTTTGCTTTAAGTAAAATAAATGACTTACATAAGATCAAATTTATCTAACTTTTCTATGGACATTACCACCAATACCTTTCCCATCCATTGTTAATTAATTTTTAGAAAAAATTATTACCACGAACCACCAAAATATAATTTCAAATGGAATATTTTAAGAGGTATATTTTAGAAAAAAAAATCATTCTCCCCACCTTTAATAGAAACTTGAAAGAAAAATGCATATATATAATATCTACATGTCAAATCCTACCTTCAGAAACAATAATGATAATAATAAAAAATCATCACAAGAGATCTGAGGTAATATTTTACATATGCTTTTACAAAACAGGGTATCACATATCAAAAAAGAGTTACATATCAGTAATTCCAGATCACAACATGAGGATAATTCCAATATTATCATTACATATTTCTAAAAAAATATCTGCAAGGATAACACCTTTATACCTTTGACCCCATAATATTCTTATATAATATTTTATATGGCCATATAAAGTTATTGTATCTCTCTTGTTTAAGATAAAAATGATCTTATCAAGAAATGGGTTGGCCTCCACAAACTGCATTTCCATCACATATTATATTTTCTTTGACAATTTTTCCTCAATTTTAATTGAACAATCAAGATTCATTCAAATGACTCCGATATATTAGCTGTACACCTCTAGATGACACATACCAAATCATGAGTATGAAGACTATAACCTAAGGAACCACATTCCTTAATCACATTACGTCTATAAAATATATTCTTTAGAGTTCCCTAAATTAGTAAGTAAACTAATAATAATTCTCACATGTAACCTTGGGTGACCCCTCATCGCACTTCCTAAGATGTCATAATGAATACCTCATAATATTCCCTCGCTATTAAACTAAATTATTCATCTAGAGGATACATTTTATAACATGGATAGTCATATAATACAATAGAATAAGTCACCAATAAGAGGAAATTTGTCACATCAACTTCCATGATACCTCAATAATAATAATTGGATGTTTCACTATACAAAAAATAATGAACTATAGGACAATAAACCATTAATTATATGATGTATAAAAAGGGTTTCACCTTGATAAATTTCCTAGATATTTTAAGTGTATAGTTTTAGAGAAATAGTTAAAATAATTACATAATATAGCGGAATCTTTCATATTGTATACATTTTTTTAATATAATATTGTATGTTTACACCCTTATTTCAATAAAGAAACCTTTTATGTGTCAAAAATTAGTGACCATAGTGGAAATATATAACTTACTAAAATTTATAATTATCCTTGGATCCAATGAAAATATTTGAAAACATGGTACGATAAAAAAATAACATTAAGGGGGAAAAATAAATATTCTCATTAATCTAGTAAAAAATATGAAAACCTGGGAAGAAGTTTAGATTTTTCACAATTAAAATTTGTGAGAATAAATATAATATATTCTAGAAATAAAATAACCTAATTCACAAATGAAAAATTTGAAATCCATTATCAACCATTAGAAAAACCATCAAGGAATCAGGAGGCATGTGGTAACTCATAAAAACATATTTATGAAATAATATTTTTCACCTTAAGAAGTTTTGAAGATTCCCTTACCTCATGAAATGAAAATATTCATATAAAAAAACTCTTGAAATAATAATATAGGTATCTTGAAGCCTCATATTCATAACAAGTTTTAACTTATTTGAACCCATGTTATAATAACTGAAGCATAGTTAATTCTATATGATTAATCAACCCATTTATCTCCCTGGTTTTTGTCCATCTAAGAATAAATCATTTCCCAATGCATTGGAGAAGTATATTTGGACCACCCATCATAATAAGCCATATATGAATCACCAGCCCTCATATAAAGTTATCAAGTACAACATCATGACCAAGGAATTTTTAATCTCACCTTTATTCATCATAAAACTATTGAAAAATTCATTTAATCCCAAAAGAAAAAACACCTTCCATATTAACATAATAATAAAAAGAAATATCATTTTTCTTAGGAAATTATTAAAAATAAACAATTACAAGAAGAGATAGAATATGATATTCTTTGAAAACCCATTTTAAATTTTAGATGAAAATAAAAAATTAATGATGGCTATTATTATGGTAAAAAGTGTTCAATTCATATATGTTAAAAATAATTATTTTTTACTTTTGAAAAAAATCCAAAAATAAAACTTATGAAAAATGTTGAAAATAGTCCAAATTAAACTGTTAAATAAAATATAATATAAGTTAAAATTTCCATTATAAACCTTTTAATCATAACTATTAACATTGTATAAGCAATTAAATGAACATGGATATGAATGAAAAATAGTTAAAAAAAATATTAAATAATATTTTAATGGAAAATACCTTACCTTTAGTCTCATCATGCTTCGCAGGATCTCTAACACACGAATAATAAAATTATAATATCTATATAATTTATTAATAAAATTTTCATGTTTATATATTTATTATTTATGTTTATTTTTTAGTTATTACCTTGTTTTATTTAGTTACTAAAATGGCAAAGTTCACATTGGTTGTTTTTGGGTTGTTCAATTTATAACCCAAAAACAATATCAGTGTGTTGACCATGGTCAATGGGTTTAGAGTTAAATTACCTAAATAATTATAAAAATGTTATAAATATAATATTTATATATTAGATATGATTTTAAAACTAACCATGTATGGTCATTATGAAAAATTAATCTCGTTATTTAATTGAGATGGTAGTCTGTATGTATGCATTAACAATATTTTCATTTTTCTACTGAGTGGAAAATAAATAAATCCTTTAATATTTTAGTTTTCTTAAAATGATAAATATTTTAGAAATGTAATATTTATTTAATATTTTCATACTTATGACCATCCTTTTTTGTTGTAAATGGAAGATGAATCACATCGCTTCCTGGAAGTGGTATTCTACATGTATGGACAAGTGGCCTTATTAATTTCCAATGTTAAAGGTAAGAAGGTAAATAATATATTATCTTTAAATAAATGTAATTATAATATAAATAAAACATATATTAATTATATCCATAATTTTAACCATATATATATAATCCAGGGATTAAAAAATAAACACATTTATTTATAGAGGTGGTAGTCCACACGAACACACGAGCACTAATTTCATTTCTTATAAGATGAAAAAGAAGATGAAAAGGTGTTTTAAAATAATCATAATAAAATTTAGTAATATATAATATATTTATCCTATTATTTAATAATGGTTAATGTATATTTTAAATAGGTATAATAAGAAAAAAAAATGAAAAGCATGGTTAAGCGTTATACCTCTTCATTGGGAAGCTACCCTGGGACTATCGATGAATCCTTTTAGATTTTGTTTTTTGGTGCGACCAAGACATCAAATAATTGGGAAGGGATTTCAGGGATATATTTTGATATTTATTGGTTTATATAGAATTTCTAAAACATGTGAATAATATATGAAATTCAGTTCACCTTTATAAGTGAGGGGAGTGAAACACTTGTAATTTTTCTAACCTTTTAAATATTATAATTTTATTAATATGGGTAAAGTGGCTCAAAAAATATCAAATTTAGAATATAAGATGATATTTGTTGAAATAATATCATCCAATAAAATTTGAGATGAATTTTTATAGAATTGTCACAAATTATTTACATTAAATAATAAGATCTACCCTTTACTATGGTACCAAATTTTTTACACGGTTATTATTGCTAATGAACAAAAATGAAATTGAACTCATTCATAAATTTGAACCTACTGATTATAAATATGGAATAAATATTCAATATTCATTTATTAGAAATAGAAAATTTAATTTTAATATAGGTTTTTTAAACGAAATGAATTGTAGGTTTTAGAAAATTGTGTTTTCAACATAAAATAAACTTATAGCAAAAAATATAATGTCAATTCCTATGGAATTATTTTGATAATTTTTAATAAAATGAATAAAATATTACCTTAAAATAAAATAAAAAAAAGAGTTTCACTTTTAAATTGCGTAATTTAAATAAAAAGTGTAGTTTTTTAATAATGAGATTTTTTCACATTTAACTCAAAAAATGTTTTCAAAAAAATTATAAATAATCAGCTTTAGTAAAATTTGATATGATTATATAAAAATAAAGTTCATTTTTTTAATTAAAAATTCTAAAATCAATAAATTTTTCTTTTAAATAAAACCATGTAAAATAGGGAAAAGAATTTTGTTAATATAAATATTCCCATTTTGGCTGAAAAATTATATAATGACATTAATAAAAATAATAATATGAATATATAGAATTAAAACTTGTAAATAGTAAGATTTATTTATTTCTAAAATTACCTATGTTTCAAAATTCATCCCCCTTTATTAAATTAGAACCTCGTAATTTTATTCAATTATAAACAAGTAAGGATAATTTTTCAATTCACGTGTTTCTTCTTTAGTCATATGGTTCTTATATAAAACCTTTACATGATGAATCATTTTTTTTCATAGTACCCGCTCCCTGTATCCCAAAATATAAACTAAATTTTCATCAAAGGAAATATTCTCTTCCAACTGTACCACATAACACCTTTACTAGGATATACTTTAAAAAAGTAGGGTCACCTACCTCAAATGAAAAGCCTTTCCTCATATTATCTTAATTACTCTTTTATTTATCCTATGTCACACTCATATAGTGTTAAATTGTGTTTACCTTCTCAACAATCTATTATAATAATTATATTCCCAAATACTTATTTTCATTGAATTCATCTTAATATGATGGTGTTTAACAATGGATTCAATATAATATCTCAAAATGTTCCATTTATATACTGGAATGAAAGAAATGTTTATGAAAATTCATCCAATGAAATATGTTGATACCAAACTGCCAAAAAATCCAATGGGCAAGCCTGAAGCATATCTCTCCGAGTATGAATTGTATGTTCTAACTATCCATTAGATTGAGGATAAAAATATATACTAAAACTCAACTAAGTACCCATCTTCTTTTGAAGTCATTTATAGATATTTGTGGTGCATATGGGGTAAGCATCATATACAACAGATATTGGGACCCTATTCTATATTATTATCTCTTTATGATAAATTCTATAATGTTTATCCAATGACATAATATATAGAATACATGGAAAATTTGATGAATTATTCAGATTATTAACAATAAACCAAAACACAATATTACCCCAAGATGTATTTTTTAATCTACCAACCAAATTGATGGATACATTCTCTCATTTCCATTCAGGAACTAAAAAAGGCCAAAGAATCCTCTTAGGTAGTTATCACTCATTATTAACCTATTCGAAGGTTAAAAATTTCATAATAAACACAATAATTTATTTCTCAAAAAATTACAAAAAATAATATTATTTAAGATCTCTATATATCATAGTATTTCTAGAATAAATGGAAAATGGATGGTTATGAGATTCACACAGTAATTCCCTTTTCAACTGTGAATCACTTAGCACATACATCCTCTTTCCAAACCTAATGAAACCTTTTATGTCAACATTGATGTTAGAAAACATATATTTATTATAAAATTCTTTACAAGTCAAGGTTTTCCCTCGAAGCCTCCTTAATTCTCTATAATAAGGATCACCACAATTATAACAGAGCCAAAATAGAGGAAGTTTCTAGATAAAAAACATAGATGCCAATATTCAATAAATCATTAACCAAAGGGTCTTGTTCCAAACATAACATGGTTAAGGATATATTATATTTTCAACTCA
This sequence comes from Viscum album, assembly GCA_963277665.1. Taxonomy (NCBI): domain Eukaryota; kingdom Viridiplantae; phylum Streptophyta; class Magnoliopsida; order Santalales; family Viscaceae; genus Viscum; species Viscum album. Next base: position 1,445,839,180 of record OY728161.1, read on the forward strand.
AGTTATTTTAATCCATGCTTGTTTTACCTAAATGATAACAAATCGTGCATTCATAATATTTTATTACTAATGACTATTTATTATTAGTAATTAGTATTAATTAGTACCAATGCGTCATAATTAGTGGTAATTAGAAATAATTAGTAATAATTGTTAATAATTATTTGTAATTAGATACAATTAGCGGTAATTTGTGGTAAAGGGTAATAATTAGTCAGTATTAGTAATAATTACTGATTTTCACTAATATTCACTAATATTTACTAATTATTACTAATTCTCAAAAAAATTTAGTAATTTTTACAATTTTTACTAATTTTTACTAATTTTTATAAATTATTAAAAATTATTGCTAATTATCTTTAATTATTACTAGTTTTTAAAATTAGTGAAATTAGATGATAATTAGAGATTATTAAAAATAAATAGTGATAATTATCACTAAATAGTTGTAATTAGCAATAATCAGTGGGGATTAGCAATAAATAGTTGTAATTAGAATTAATTAGTCGTAATTTGAAATAATTAGCAATAAATAGTGGTAATTATAAATAAGTAATAATAATTAGTCATAATTAGTAATAATTTATAAACATTAGTAGTAAATAGGAATAAATAGTAAAATTGTAGTAATTAGTAATATTTTGTAATAATTAGTTGAAATTAGTCGTAATTTGTAATAATTAGTATTAATTAGTGGTGATTACTGGTAATTAGTGGTAATTAGTAATAATTAGTCATAATTTTCCATAATTAGTAATACATAGATATAAATAGTAATAATTTTTAATAATTATAAATAGTTAGTTATTAATAATAATAATTTGTAATAATTAGAAAAAATTAGTAAAAATTATTAATAATTAGTAAAAATTAGTGGTAGTTAACAATAATTAGTCATAATTAGTGATAATTAGTAAACACTAGTAAAAATTAGTGGTACATAGTAATACTTAGTAAAAAATAGTAAAAATAGTTTCAATTAGTAATAATTAGTAGAAATTAGTAATAATTAGTAGTAATTTGTGGAAATTAGTGGTAATTAGTAATAATTTAAAGTAATTAGTAATAATTAGTATCAATTATAATAATTTATAATAATTTGTGGTACTTAATTACAATTAATGGTAACTAGTGTCACTTAATAATAATTTGTGATACTTAATAACAATTAGCGGTACATTGAAATAATTAGTAATAATTAGTATAATTTAAAAAATATAATCATTGATTACAAATAGCTTTAAAATACTATATATTGTGTAAAATTCATAATATTAAAAAGATTTTGAGAAAATTTTATAAAAGATGATTAAATTAATAAATATTCATATAAATTAACAAAAAATGGTTCAAATTATAATAAATAATTATAAATTAATATATATTAGTTTAAATTAGTATAAATTTACAAAATTTAAAAATATTAATAAAAATTAGTATAAATTGAAAAACTAGACAAAATTTTAATAAATTTCTATACCTGTATATAAAAATAGTTTAAAATATTATAAATTATTATAGATTAGTATTAATTATCAAAAAGTTGTATTTATTTGTATAAATTATTAAAAATTATTGTAAAATTTATAAATTAATATAATTTAAAAAAAAATTTATAAAAATAATAATTATTATTATATATGTGTACACATTAATTAATGCAAATAATTTTTTATAAATTAGTATAAATTATAAAAAATTGAAAAAAATATGAATTAATATAATTTAGAATAAATTGAGATAAAATAGTATAAATTATTATAAATTATTATAAATTGTTAAAAAATTATAAACATATTAAAATATTTAAACATATAAACTTATATAAATTATTAAAAATATTTTAAATTATTATAGTTTGTTATAAATTACAATGAAATAACATAAATTATTATAAATTGCTTGAAAAGTGAAAATGAAATTGGTCATAAATTTTGAGGTCATTATCAATGAAATATTTGGACATTGTTGATACAAATTGATAATTTCTTATGACCTGAAGATTAGAAATTCTATGATTTACATATTTTTAGTAATTTATAACATATTTGATTAATTTATATTAAATTATAATAATTTTTATTAACTTAGATAAAATATGTTAATATACACTAATTAATGGTGAATATTAAAAAATTATACTAAATTGTAAAAAGAAATTAATAAATAATTGCACAAATATCCCCAAATACCTAACAGTTTAGTTATCATAATAAATTTTTATCTTTTTATATAATTAAAATAGAAAATATTTATAATTTATTTTGGATAATTATGGTCTTGAGAAATAGGCAACATTTTCTGTTATGATATAATTATTCAATAAATCATCAAAAGAATCCAAATTATTCTGTTATAAATCCCTTCTACATTGATAGTGTCAAAGCATTTATATCATTGTAATTAGTGGTAATTAATGATAATTATTATAAATCAGCAACAATTAGTAAAATTCAGTGGTAAATAGTTAAAATTTATAATATTTACAATTAAATTATAATTTTTTAATTTTTTACTCTGTATTGTATCATCTTTTTCTTATATCAAATTAATTATAATTTTTTGAATTTATATATTTTATAAAAATATGGAATAAGGAAGTCGAATGGGGTCTTTATTACATGATTCTGATTGGATAAATCATTATATAAATTTAGATGGTTTAGGTAAAAATCCTATATATACTGAGGATATTAGAGATTTTTTATCATTCTCATCCTCAAAACTGGAATTTGTTTCTAAAGGTAAAATTAAGTTTCCATGTACGAAATCAGATATGAGGTGATTTTATACATTTGAAAATTTAGGGGGGGTCATCTATTATTTTTTGGTTTTAAAAAAGATTATGTTTATTATCTCAACATGATGACCACATTTCTAGATAAAATATTTATAATTTGGTTCAAAATCCATAACATTTTTAAACTTTAGTAAATGATGTTGATGGTCCATAATTTCAACAAACTAAAACTCAAGGTGATATTGACTTTAATGTTGAGTTAGATCCATCTTGATTTTATGAGTTTTTGATGTCTGCTAAGGTTGCTTTATATCCTGGTTGTAAGAAAAGAAAATTTGAAGTGATTTTAAAATTTATTCCCACTAAATCAGATAAAATAATGTCAAATATTTTTTATTAGATATTCTATTTGTTAAAATCATTATTACATGAATGAAATGTGTTTTCTATAAATTTTTATGAGGGAAAGAGGTTGTTATATAATTAGGGTCTTGGTTATCAAAAGATTCATGCTCGACCAATTGATTACATATTATATTATGGTAAAAAGGAGTCATTATTTATTTTTAATACATGTTGATAATTGATGTACAAAGAGAATAATCCTGGGAAATATGGATTGATACTTATTAAATAGTTGAATTATTTCTTTCTTACACATAGATTGCAGTGTTTATTTATGTTTGAAAACACATAATTGTTTATTTCGTGGAAGAGAAACAATATTTCAACTGATGAAATGTTAAATTATCCTTATTATGGTGATTCATTGAAATATTTTTTCCAAGTACATCCATATTTTTTGTCAGCACCCTGAAAGTTGTGATTGTGTCTTTCTATTTTTGGATTCTATCAATTTTGTACTTATGGTATTCAATATACTTGTTAACCCATCTTTATAACTCTATAAAACTTACCTCCTTGGATGTTGATGAATGAGCCATATATATTTTTGAACTTATTAATTTCAGGACATCTAAAAAAATATTTATGTTTATTTGAATCCATTGATTGATGAGTTAAATATATAGTATATTAATAGTGATTTTACGTATGATGTTATTGTGAAAAAAGTTTACTAATTAATGTTGTATTAATGTTGAATATTAGTTCCTTCCTATAATATAGAATTTTATCTAGATAGAGTAAAAATGATCCAATATCACGTTCATACTGTATAAGTGAAAACATAGTGTTTTTGATATTTAATGAGAGAAAACCATTTTTCATCTTTTATTGAATATTTCTCCCAATTAATCATCTTTTCCAAAGGAATGGAAAAAATTTCAGAAAAGATACAATTGAATGTGATGGACCTCCAGAAATGATCTGAGGTATTTACTTAAAATCTATTTCCACTTCTTTACCTCCCATTACCTTCGGACTGACTATAAACCAATAAAAATAGATATCTATGGGAAAGATATCAATTTGAATAAATGGGGTATTTTTTGGGATCTTCTATATTAATTTGTTTTTATGGTCCTTCAAATGTTATATTTAATACATATTTAGAAGACCTTTTTAGATAACATATTTTATATAGTTATAGACGCACTTGGTAAGACCAAAGATAATGTAAATTCATGATTTGATCTCTTCCAAATTTTCCAGTAACCAGAACATGAGTTGTTTGAAAATAACAGACCATTTAAGTTAATGAATTCAAAATGGCTTATATACTTTCCAAATAAAAACATTTATTATTTTTTTAGTGGATTGCAGATTTGATAATACCAGACGGTTAAGATTCCAATATGGTTGATGTTTGGGGAAAAATAATATTAGTGGATTAAAAAGAAATGATAGACATGTTATATTGGAAATAATTATATGGATTTGATTTAGAGGTTTTTTTAGTTCTTCCATTTGAGTTGTTATAATAATAATATCATATTTTTTAAGACATGTATGTGGTGGAAACAGAATAGGATGAACAGTAAAAAATGCAACAAGATGTTGTTTTAATTGTATGTAAACCTAAAAAAAATTCCACCGTCTTTATTTGAGTTAATGGAACTTTTGGTATTAAATTTTTTGTATGATGAAAAATATAGAGGGGCGATATAGTTTTATTGGATGTATCTATATGAGAGATGTATACATAAATTGAATAAAAAAGTTTCTAATAAAGAATCAGCTGAAGAGTCAATGGTAGAAGATTATTTATAGTGTAAAATTTAATTGTTATGCTCCCATTATTTCCAACATAAATATCATTAAAAACATAATCGGGTTGTTCATAATGAGGGAAATTTTGATGATGCATTGAAAGTTAAATTATCAACTTTTAATCAGCCGGAACTTGGATTTAGTGGAGTTCTTGAATGAAGGATTTCAGATGATGAACATCATAGAACTCATACATATTTTCTACTCAACCGTGACTAAATTAAATGATTTGTAAAGAGAGTTATACAACCACATATTCTTTAATATTTCTTAAAATAAATTATTATTATTTTTTTAGATTATATGATGATCATATCAAGAAATTTATTCCCCAAATTATAGTAGTTTCCCTTGAATAATGTCGACAACATAATCTCCATAATAGTTTCAAACACTTGTATAGTAAATTGATTATTGTTTAACATTTGAAATAAATTTATTATTATTTTTTATATTTTTATTTATTTATTAAATTTATCAGGTATTGAAACTTGCTGATAAAATTGATAATAAATTTTTTTTATTGATTGAACTACCATCCAAAATGGTTAAACCATATTATTCATATATTTTGAATTGTTTTTTATCTCAAAATATGTTCATAATATGAATCTAAAAATAATTAATAATTATATATTTTTAAGAGTATCACATCCTAGAGAAAGTGAAGTAAAGTTTTATGGCATGATGGATGAAATAATTATGCTATGTTATCTAGGATATAATTAGGTAATGATGTTTAAATGTAATTGGTTCGATACTAATAGGGTATTTTGTGATCATCAACACCATGGAATCATTTATATTAAATATAAAATACTTTTTCTGTAAATGATCCATTTTTATTTGCTAATCAAGTACGTCAAATATATTATGACTAGTTTTATAATTCTTCAAGTGTGTTAATTGATTAGTAGAGTAATATGAAAATTAAATCTTTTAGAAATTAATTTATTAAAAGTGAATTTGGTTTCATTGAAGTTAAAGGAAATGAATTTTTTTAGGAGAATGATCCAAATACATCTTTTCAATGAAGAGACATGAATATCGATGATGTCACTCTATAGTTATGGGTCGATGGAGATGATGATGTGATAAATTAATTTGAATTAAAAAGTGATTATGCTTTTGAATATTTTTTTGAATTTGATGATATTTTGGAGGAACATAATGATATTGACACCAGCATATATGACGTTGAGAATGAAGATGAATAATGAATCAATTATTTTCTGGTTATAGTTAAAATAAATAAATAAATATTTAATAATCATATTCAATTATTTGTTTAAAACGTTCTTTTCTTGTTTTATAATACAGATGAGACATATGATGAGATCTTTTATGACCTCGAGAAGGTTTTACTACATTGTAATGAGCCTGATGATATGTCATCAGACCCTCAGGTTGCAAGCTGTGTGTTGACTCAGTGGGTTTGTGGTCTGGCGAGATTGATGATCCCTAACCCTATTCTCGAGTGATTTCCACATATAGATTTTGATCCATGCATGAGGAGTAATTTAAACTTGTTTATTTATTTTTCTTAATTTTCATTATACTTTTTACATTAATTTATTTATGTTCTAATTGTTCTTTTATATTTCTTATTTTCCCATATTTTTTCATATATAGTTTTTTGATAGGGGAGTGCTATTCTGCGGAATTATTTTTATGGAGAATGGGTGATGTGGGATTATATTCCCATTGATGTCTGGTAGAGCATGTTTGATCACTGGATGATATGTAAATATATAATTTTAATATTGAAATTTATTTAACTATTAACTTTATATTATTAATTATTTGTTGATATTATGGTATCCCATCGATTCAATCATGTGGAAATACATCCAGGAGGCCTGTAACACCCCAAGATTTCAGTGTATTTTATTTCCTCAAAGTAATTCAATAATTTTCACTACATGCAACACCGGGTTCGAGCGCACCACAAGATTACCAAACTAGCTGTTCAAAAGCGGTTATGAATAGTATTAACTGAATATTGAACTATATATAATCATTATAATTTTTGAATCCATATTATTAGTTTCTTAGACATAATGTAGGAACAAATTCATTTTTTCAGATAAAAGAAGTAATTATTTCAAAAAATTCACTTTTACTGCCTTTTAATGATGAACCCTTTTTAAATCAAATATTTAAAACTTTTATATATTCTATTTTACAAAATAAAATTCTTCTATAGAATTTGGACGTAAGAATTTAGTTTCAATAAATTTTTGGTGTTTTTATGATAACTTTCATATTTGGGTTAATAGTGAAAAATACTATATTTTAACAGAAAACAACTTTTTTAATAAAAATAATTTATAGTGTTAAATTATAAATTTTAATTGTTTGGAAGTATAAATAGATTATATTTTTACCATTTAATATAATTTTGGTCATTGTAAGTAATTTCACTTTGAGATTGGACCTAAATAAGTGTCAATCTTCTGAAAGATATTCTTTCTTAAAAATACACCTTTTGGTTTTGACAACATGAATTAATTTTAAATTAATAAATGAAACTTATATGTTTTAAATTTGGTAAAATATACTTCGTTTTTTAATTCGGAATATCAAAATTGGCTTATGGTGAAATTTTTATATTTTTATGAAAACTATCAATTTTTGAAGAATAGTGAAAAACACTGAGTTATTGTTTAAAACAGACATTTTATTTAAATAATTATTTAACTTATTTAAATTTATTTTAGATATGAATATATACACAATACCTATATATGTTCAATGTAATTCATTGGAGTCATTTTTTAATAATATTAGATATATAAAATTTTATTGAACTTTTCACCGTCTTTTACCCACCTCCTAGGAGAATTTGCCAATTTACATAAAACATAATTTTACAACTTCTGTGAGTTGAATTTCAAAAATCCGAGAGACACGGTTAATATCAAGGATTAAAATTTGGTTCAATAATATTAAAATAATATTTGGTGAATAGTAAGTTTTTACATTTATTTACCACAATTACAAGTAAATATGGTAATTAAGGGTAAAAATGATATTATTATTACCCTAAAACATGTCATAATTATATTGTCTAAGTATAATTAGAGAAAAAACAACCTTATAAATAATATATGAACCTCTTTGGTCTACTTGGATTTGATTATGACATTTATTATTATTTAATTCAAAGAAGAGTAAAAAGAGGTAAAATCAAAGTTTAATAATTAAACATTTTTAATATAGAGTTACCCAAATTATAAATTCAATTATAAATATTCATTAGAAATATAAAAATATTTAATACACAATGGTATTATATTTATATTTTTTAGACATTAAATATATTAATTTAGTTATGACGGAATGGTGATGCAGTAATTACCTTATTAATGAAATTTTAAAATAGTTGATAATTTAAATACCCAAATAAATGTAATTTGAGATGTTTTATGAATTAAACTAATTTTATAGGTTAATATGACATATTAGGGTGGGTTATATGAATTTTTTTTTGAAGTAATAATGCTGTTTTGAATTTAGAAAAAACAAAATACCAAATAGTGTCCAAATTGACATAAGAAAGTTTTTTAAAAAATATTATATTATTAATTGATATTATATTACTAAAATTATAAGGATCAGAAAAATGACTAATATAATTATATATGTATCATTAATGATCCAATTTGAGTTCTATTGTAAGTATATTGTATGTTTATTAACCTTATAATATAAAAATACAAAGAGATATGGTAAATTTCAAACTATATAACTAAGAGTTAAATCTAAAAGTTAAGGTTAATATAGTGACCCAAACCTGTATAAAAAGTATTTATTGAGTAGTTTTCGACCCCTACCATTCTTATCATTTAAATAATCCATTTTGGAGCCATTATAAACCGAAAATTAATTTATTATAATATAATATTTCTAGCTTTTCCTAAGGTGCCCCTCACCCCACTAATAAAAGGGCACTCCCCCTTCTCTCTAATTCACACCTTCAAAGCCTTTTGGCTCGGCCAACCCCAAACAAAATACCCTCTAAACTGTCCCCCCTTCATCATTGAGGCATTCCTTTGGTCAGAAATCCAACTTATGGAGTCCTTTTGATCGAATCAAAAGGAAGAACCTGAAGTATTGGTAATAATTTCACCACCCACTTTCAAGTTTTTTTCTTCTACCACATCTTCTTTCTTTGTTATTTCCATTCTAAAATAATAACTATAGTGTATTATATATACTGTGATGTCATTATAAATATGGTACAACCATCTTAATTATTCTATCCATCTTTTTAAATGACATGTCACCATACGTGCGTACGTACAGATTACCGTCTCCACGTCCTGGTGTAATTGATATTCAATAAATTATTATTTGGATGGGTATAATAGTGATGTTTAATTCATTTAAATAATTAATATAACATGATGATGATTCTTTATATATGATATAACATCAAATAATATAATATTTTAGCATCAAAAGAATGATATTGTCGCTCGAGCATACGTACAGATTACCATCTCCACGAACGCGATGAGATTCATTCCCCATCGTATCCATTCAAGACTAATTGTCATTAGATGATTAAAAATAATGTTTAAAGACTTGATATAATTCTGGATATTAATAAGATACATTCCATCCATAAAAAATATGACTCACATAACAAATAATATAAAGTAAAACGAATTCGTTAACAACTGAAACATCGATAATAGTAAGATATTATTAACAAATCAATGTTGAAAGATCCTATATGATATCATATTAATGTATACAATTCTTGTATAATTTATTAACAATTCTTTCACCATTATACATGATGTTAACCTACCCTCGACCAAGGAAAAGTTCTTGGTAATGGGTTTCTTATCTCACTTTTAATTCTGTGAGATTTCCATTGTTCACCACTTATTTATTGAATGTGGTGTATTTTGTACTATCATCTGATATATATTATCATGATTCTCTTTATATTAATGATATTCTGTGATTCATTTTCTGGTTATTGTCTATTTTTCATATTACTTGATTGATTACAATGATTTAGGGGTTTATTTCAAAATCTCTTCATTATCCGAGGTTGTTTATACATAATTATCTACTGGGACCTCTTTATCATCCACATCCATGTTTCTTAAAAATGTATTTCAAAACATTTTTAATATTTTATAGAAAATTGGATAAAGTCATTTACACCCTTGTTTTAAATTTTATAAGATTTTTATAAAGTAATCATTCAGTCATTTTCCAAACGAGGTCTTTTTTAACCTTTTCGACAAATTTAAGGTAAGAATGTCTTTTCTAACTTATATGGTAGCTGCATCTATTTTACACCATTATAAAATCATCCAATCTTAACTTACAATAATATAGGAATATATTCAAAGTAATTGATTTATTTTATAATTACGTGACTTTTAAATGATTTCAAAAAAGAGAAACTTTTCTCCAATAGTTTTTATTTCATCTATGTCAACATCGTTTGATGGATTTTATGCTTATTTGAAGTTGATTTATTATGATAAAAAACTTCCATATAGTATTGAAGGTTTTTTGATATGATTGACTGTGGATGAGTTTTTTATACCATCAATGTTTTATGGATAAAGTAGTGACATTTTTTATACTAGTTTTAATACAAATGTTTATGTTATGTTTAAACCTGTTTATATGATAAATGCATTGGACTTAGTAAGTGACGGGTGGAGCCTTCTATAGCTCCTAGATGCATCGGTAGGTCTCATGAGACAAACTAGTGTCTCATCATAAGGTCTTGACAAAATCTTATTTTTAGTCTTGGAACAAGGCCTTGACTATGTGGTTATGATAGTCTCACATTATGCATTCCATCATTATGAAAGTGGTTATTGATATTGCATGTGATTATTCGACTAGTATAATATCAATGTGAATTATTAAATGGAATTATTTAATTTTATTTTCTCTATATTATGCTGAAGATCAATTTTCAAAGGCTTTTGTTTTATTTTTACATTGCCTTAAATGTTTATTATTATTTATGAATGTTTCTGCTATATAGTTATCCTTACTGAGCATTTGAGCTCACCCCTTTCTATGTTTTATTTTTCCCAGGATTTGAAGAAGTATTTTATGACTGACCTGTAGGGATAGTTTTAGGGGATATGATTGTGGACTATAGAGACTGTGTTGTTGTAGTTTTTCAATTTTTGATGTAATTTAAGACTTATTAATGTAACTAGTGTTTCCAAGGCTACTAAACTAATAGGTCTTTCGAGACTTGATCTTTTGTGATCATGCCAATGTTATGTAATAATGCACCGACTCTGGGTAACTCGGGTTGGGGCTTTACAAGGCCGGAGAGGCATGCATGTGTGACCGATGCTGTCATTTTTTTCACAATATAATGAATAGAGTGATGAAGAAACTTGGATTAAGGGTTTTCTATATCAGTATTATTATAGTTATCAAACTCATTACATATTCTCTTAGTTTTGGAATTAATTGTGGTCATATTAGTTAATATATAGTTTTCAAAAGGTTCTATTCTTTAGGTCTAAAAAATGGGGGGGGGGGGGAGGTCACCCAAAGAGCTGGTAGTCATACACATAATATTCATGGATGACATTTGGTAATTACATTTATTTAATAATTTATACAACCTTAAATGTAAACTATTTATTTTATTTTTCATATAGGTAGTCAAGTAGACTGATTTTAAAGTGTATGATGTTTATAAAATTATGTACATAGAACATGTCACATAATATTTTACTGGTGATTGAAAGTGCCATATCATGGTCAGTATTATTATTTATTAGTTTTAAAATTAATAAAAAATATTATTATAACAATTTTAATTTCAATTTATATTTGAAGGAGTCATATGAGGCTGTGAATTCTCACACCCATGATGAGAGTTAGGCTAAGACTGACATTCAATACACTAGTGTAGTGATATTTGATGACTCTTCATAGATTTAGGCAACTAATTATGCCATTGAGAAAGGATGATTTGTTGGAATTGGCTCTCAATTGATGCATGGGAGTTATGGTACTATTGTAGTTTCCTTTCCCATCTCAAGGGGAGCTCATAGAAAGTCATCATCATCAAATACCCAATACGAGGAGAAGCATTGATCATAAGATGAGGTTATAGAGGCCCTTCATAGGGATAAAGAAGAGTTTCTTTGAGAGCATGAGAAACAGTTGGATGAGTTGTGTCGAGCGTGTGAGCAGTAACACCAGCAGATGATGGAGTACATGGGACGTTTGGCGTAGGGTACATGGATGAAGTTAACTCAACCTCCTCCTCCTCTAGATGACCCTCCCCCTTTCTAATGAATTATGTACTTTATAGATATATTTTTTATATTAAACATTTCAATGAATAATTTTTTATAAATATAGTTATTAATTATGAAATTTACTGTTTTATATACTACATTTTTTATTATTATACTTTTTGTTTCTTATATTATTATAATGTTTTATATTTTTTCGTTTTTTTTATTTTTTTATTTTTTTTTTATTTTTTTTTATTTTTATTTTTAAAATAATTATTATGGAAACAAACCACATTGAAAATAATTTTATTTATAAGTATCTATTATGAGAAACTAGTCTCATTTACCATAGTCTTAAAATTATTTATGAAGGGATTCTTATCCTATTGTAAATAATATTTGTACGAGGAGACATCTATCCAAAAAAAATATTTATATATACATATTTCAATGGGTTTTTTCGATGTTTCATCACAAATAAATTTATTTTTGATGTGTTTTTCAGCAACAACCCATTTGTGATGGGTCTACATCAGAAATGAAAATTTGAAATAGGATATTCTTGAAAATGGACCATCATTAATAATTCATAATCCAGTAGAGAATGAGTAAAATTTTCAACAAACCATCGGTAGTAACCCACTAATCCATAAAGACATAAAATCTCAGTGACATTTTAATGCCTTGGCCACACTATTACTACTTTAGATTTAATAGGATCAATAGTTTTTCTATCTTCAGAAACAATATACCTAAGGAATAATGTCTTTTATAGAAAAAATTCACATTCATTAAATTTACCATATAATAAATTTTCATTTGAATTATTCAAAACAATACTTAGGTGTTTCTCATGTTTTCTATAACTTTTATAATAAATCATAATTCCATCAATTAAAACCACCATATATTTATCCAAATATTCATGGAAAAAATATATTCATAAGATCTATAAATACATCATGTTCAATTTTTAACCTAAATGGAATAATCAAAAACTAATAATAGACATACCTAGTATATAACATCATCCTCATATTTTATTCCTCTTTCACCTTCATATAGTGATACTGAAACCTGAGATCAATCATAAAGAAAACAATGCAACATGGAGTTGATGAAACAAGAAATCAATATTAGGGTAAAAATACATTTTCTTAACAGCGGTGTGATTGAGTGCTCTATAATTATTTCAATATTTAATGGAACCATCCTTCTTTTTAATAAACAAAATCAAAACCCCCAAAGGTGATGTACTAGTGCTGATGAAACCCTTATCATGAAACTTCTGTAACCGATTTTTCAAATATGCTTAATCAACTGAAGCCATTCAATATAACTTTTTTGAAAATGGGTTTGAATTAGGAATTAAGTGAATTGTAAAATCAACATTATTATTAAGAATAATTCTTGGAAAATCATCAATAAATACATACATATATTCATTTACCAATGGAAGATAATTAATTAAAATAGTTCCTTATTATTTAAAAATATGTGTAAGATAAATTTCACATCCATATTTTATCGATTTATAATCTTATTGATATGTTATAAAATGTATAAAAACATTTATACATAGGAATTGATAATCAATATAAAAATTTATTATGAATTCTATAGCTCTATAATGTATCTTAGTATGATAAACTAAAATCCAATCCATCATGGGTCAGATGCTGATCAACTCCAGAATAAAATAAATCATGATAAAACTAATCAAGAGAGTCAACAATATAGAGGAAGTGTAAAACCTCATAGTGGAACAATAGATGGTGGCACATATTTTATCATAGAAAACCCCTTCTTGTAGAGGATTAAAAAAATATGGGGTTACTTAGAGAAATTACACTATGAATCAGAGAGTAAAAAATAAAAGTGAAGACCAAGACATGAATTGAAAGTACAACATAGGAAAACCTATGTGAACATCCACACAAAAATATGACTTTATCAACTCTATGATAATATTACCAAAAAATATTTTACCCATAAAAGATAAAAAATTAACACATGATGTCATTGCAACCCCTCATTTCACAACCTGATTTGTCACCACTTACTGCTGCCAACACCTGCAAACTATCACCCAAGTATCTTTAACTCTACGCAAGTGATTTTTGTTTCCCTTTTTATAGGACCCCATGTGCCACATATATTATTCAAAAATATTTATAAATATAAATCTCTCTCCATGTATCTTTCCTTTTCATAAAAATATCTCACCATAAAAATATAAAAAAATTTACTCATTAAAAGGTGCACCCATAGATACTAAATGACCATTATTTGAAAAAAAATCTTATCTTCATATATAAAAGATAATCCCCAGGTGGTGGGATGAATCCCAAAAATCTCTACCTTCATCCCATCAAATTAGGGGATCACATCCAACAAATTCTATTAGATCATAATCCCATTGGTATTGCACCAATTGTCAACCTCTAATGAAAATATGGCATCTGTCTTTTATATATGAAATCTCTCCCTACAAAATAAATACAAATGATGAAAAATTAATCATACCTATGTGCACATTACCAATTCCAAATTAAAAAATATCTGGCTCCCCCATAATTATTATTACCATATAATATGGAACTCCGACGTTAATTAACTTCTCTCTCTACTCAACATTCTATGAGCAGTCTAAAAATATCAACACATCAACTCGATATTTGATTTTAATTCATTATTAACTAGTGGAAATCTACAAAGGAAAGGAATTTTGAGTAATACCTACAACACATAACCTATCATGATTCAATTTCAAAACCTTCTTTAACTTATTCAAAGGTCTTCAACTTCTCCATGATGATTTCTTGTGCCATAAATATCACGAATTTCTCTTCCTAAATAGATTCTTCACATCACCACATACCTTAAAATCTATATTGTAAAGTGTTTTCATCCATTCTATCTCATGCATAAACCAAAAATCCTCTATTCAAGGTCTATCATCCACTGCCAAAATTAACTCCTTAATCCATTATTATCAATAACACAAGAGGATAAAAAATTTTGGCGTATACCTTGAACATGCAACACCTCCCTCATCATTATCATAAATGATAAAATATTGGTGATAAAAATATCACCAACACCAATGAAATCAGAAAAATATATGTTTCTTATCTTCAATATACCAAATTTTCCTTCTTCGTATAAAAAAAACAATTCCATATTCAGTGTAATATAGCTCGATGCAGAAGAATCAACCACCATTCAGTTTACAAATAAAACATGTGAGAATCAACACTAATTGAAAGAAAATAACCTTAAACTTGAAGAAGAATTGTGCTATTATCCTCATAATCAATGCTATGTTCCTTTATTTCATCTTTATGACTTTTCAATTCATATGAGTTTCCTTGCACATGAACCTCCTTATCACAAAAGAAGAACCTGAACATTCTACTTGTTTTTGAATGACCTCTATGATAACAATACCCTTTTACCATAGATATAATAAAACTATTACCTAAATATTCACCATCATTGGTCTTTCACTGAATCTCATTCATTAACAAAGATGAAATCACATCATCCAACATTAGTGTATATTTATTTAAAAATAATGTGGTGAAGATTTTATGATATGAATCTGGTAAATAACCTAAGAGGAGAAAATCCTAATCTTTTTATTCCATTTTAATAGGTACTGAAATACCATTATCATTAATCTTGGACACCACCAAAGACAGTAATAAGGACCTGAAATTTTTTTAGAATAAATGTTTCCTCAAAATGTGTGTTATGTTATTTTGTAATCAACATAAATAAATATATTTAATAATTAGGCGAGTAAAATTCAAAACGATAACATCAATTTTTGACCATTATATGACCATTTTTCTATATAACTATTGGGAACTAAAATCTTGATTATAATTTTTATGTTATTAGTATAGATTATAAGTTAAATTTTGTTAAAGGAATTTTTTTTTACAAAAAGTAGAGTTGATGGCCTCAACTATTATAGTAAATTCATTTGAATCTAATTTTTTAGAGCTTGGGAGGGAAGCTTCATCACTGGGATTTTCTCTTGACCAATCCCAAGATTAGCTTCAATAATTGAGGCTTGAACATAATCGCCTACTGCATAAGTTCTAGTAAGTTGAAATTTCCACTTGGTCAATGTTAGCCCTGAAACCCCATGTATCTATGACTATTGTAAACCTTACTCTCAGAGTGTATGTAGGTGTTATGTGTCAATACCCTAGTTACTAAATGTGTAATTCTGTTTCATAATAAAAAAATTTATTCCTTCATTTCTATTTTAAGAATAATTTTTCTTAATAAAATTGACGTCAAATTTGATAAATTGAATTTTTAGTTAGAAATTGTATATTCCAGAAAAGAAATATTTATTTTTAAAAACAATATATTATTGTTAATTTTTTTTGAAAGAAAAATTATGATTTGAACACTATTATATGAATATTAATGATAAATTAATTTTATTTCATTCAAGTGTCAGAACATTTGCTGTCTATTTTACTACGCAATTTCTATCAAATATTATTTTTTAATAAATAAGGATTTTTATATTTAAAAGTTTAATGTATCAAATGTAGAAGATTATTTTTACAAAATAAACATCATTTTGTTAAATAATCACATTAAAATTAGGGTTGGGTGAATTTTTGATTATTTTCTAAAATACAATAATTTTTTTGTGAATAGTAAAAATACAGTTTGATTTTTTCGGTTTGTTCAATGAAATTATAATGATGTAATAAGTAAAATAAAATTATGGTAGACTTTTTTGGATGAAAATAACATAATATGTGTCCTGATATTCCAATACCATGGGAAAATAACATATTTGAGCCCATTGTTTTTCATTTACCACTTCTTAGGTGTCTAAGGAAATTATTAAATAAATCCATCTCTTTTCCTATTAATACCCACCCATTCCTCAATTTACATTCACTAAATATTCTTAATCAACAAATATATAATATTTTTACTTACCAATGATACCTCCCAGGGTTTCTTTAGTCCCCCAAGGTCCCAATCTTTGAGTTTTAGGAGTTACTCTTCAAGGTAAGGGTAATCTCACCTTCTCTTTCCCTTTAAAGTTCCATTTTTTATGTGGTATATATTTAAAATTTACATACTATGTTTTTCAGTCAATTTTATTATGGACCATTAGTATATTATGAGTATTTTATTTATTCAAGGACATTTTCCCCAATTTTTTAATGTTTTTTAAAACCATGTTTCATACCTGTTATGCTGCTGAATTTTATTCTCAAAATTTATCTCTTTTCCTGAAAAAATTATTTTATTTTATTTATGGGAATAATAAAACAACTTTATTTTACATAGGTACTCACCAAGACCTAAAAATATTTTATTTCATTCTGTAATTTATATACATAAAACCCTCATTATTTTTTTGTGGGTAATAAATTTCAAAATGATCATGTTTTTAACCACATTTTAAAACACTGTGATTTTGATGCAAAACATGTTTATTTTATTCCCCATGGGTTATTTATGACATAATTAATTATTATATATTTGGATAAAATTTAAATTAATACATATTAATGGGTCTCCTTTATAATTCTCTAATTCATTGGGTATATAATTTAATCTATTGAGATGATTGGTTTTACGATACCTTAGTGAAGAACCTTGGTAAATTTTATGACACCTTGATGAAAAACCTTGGTGATGTGATTATAAATGTATAAAATAAATTGTTATCCACATTTATAAGTTACGATTCATGTTATTTTATTTATTAGAAGCCTCATTTTCCATTTTTTCATTTCGTAATGATATTCTTCATGTTCATATTGAACTTCATCAAGATTATATATAAATTGTTTCCCTATCTTTCCCTTACTAAGCCTTATGATCACACTTTCCTTTCATGTATATCCCTAAGTTATAAGATGTAGAAATTGTACTTATTATTAACCTTATATGAATCATTTCAAGTGGAATAGAATAATTTTTTATGTTTTTATGCATTATTACCTTTTTTCTAAAAACAAAACATTTAAAGATCCACTATTTTGTACGATGTAATGAAAGTTATGTAATAAAAAGGTAGGATTATATTGTTGGTATCAAAGTTTGATTTATTTATTTGTGTAAATTTGGTTTTTAAAACGTTAGGAATATACCTATAGAAATTTTTATATATAGGAAAAACACCCTAGTATTTTGGGGAAATATTACGTAAGGGGTTTCTAAATAAAGATATCATTTTCTGGATACGAACAAGATGATGTGTCTCCTCTAAAGATGTACTTGGAGGAAAAAACTATGAAATGGTGCAAAATTCATGACATGGAATAACCTGGTACATGAGAACGAGCCTTACTTCACTACTAATTAGACACTCTCATGGGATATGTTTGGTTAATCACAAACTTTTTGTTAACTATTATAATGGATTTAAGGAATATATAGTTGTTTTTAAAGAATCAAAACATTAGGCATGATGTTTTAAGACTTTAAATTCATTTATAAATATAATAGGATTAAATTAAACAAATTTATCACTAGGCTTTTATACATTTTCAAAATAGCGGGAAATAGAAGAAACCACATAAATGGAGAGTGAAAAAGACCAGACACTGATGACTATATTATGGACGCTAGAATGAAAAGATTCATGATAATTAAGAATTAACTAACTCATGTTTTTATTAATAACATGAATCAATATGATAGACTGAATTATCCTCGAAGGGAACAACTTTTCGTTGAGTCTATTATGTGCGAATGACAACTTTCATTCAATGGATCTACTAAACCATTGATTTCTGATCAGTGGATAAACTCTATAGAAAAGATATTTTCTGTACTCCATTTTTTAGAATGAGATAATGTCACCCTGGATGTGTACTAATTAGAGGGAGAAGCTGGTTAGTGGTGGACACTAGTTAAAAACACGAATCCAACAGGGTAAATTGAAGCTATGGAGTGGGAAGAGTTCAGGGCAGCCTTTTTCAAAAAATATTTCCATCATTCAATGTGAATGAAATTATATAGTGAATTCATAGAGATAAAGAAAAGTAAAAATTAATAATTAGGAATCTACGAGAGGAACTTCACATGTCTTTCCTATGACAGCCTTATCATGGTCAGAGATCCTAATGGGAAGGTTGATTGATTCACCAGTAGCCTATGACCCCATTTATGAATGAATCTATCCAAATGAGACTATGAAAACTATAAAGAGATTTTGAGGAGTTCTATAAAGGTTCAGAGGGATTTTGGAGAAACACAATGGTTTTATAGATCGAATTAAAATAAGATATATTTAGAGAAACACTTGGGTTGGAGCTTTGATCATGGAAGAGGATGAAAGAATGTGAAACTTCCCACATGAAAAAATGTCTAAAGAATAATTTAGGTAACATATTCCTTAATAGAGGGAAATGTTATAAGTGTGGAATAGAAGACCATATTTCTCAGAATAGTCACTATGAGGTGAAGCCTTATATTCCCAACACTAACAAAAAATAGAATATGGTACAAGCCCCACCAAAATTCAAATGCATTGAGTGTGGGAATCTTGGGCACTTCTCTAATCACTATCCAAATCCAATGTTAATTTAGGGAAATCATAATCAACCTCAGCATTGGACAATGGAGTATGTTTGTGATTTTTATATTTTGATGTGTGAACTTGAAGCTCCAATTGATGGGGTGAACAATACACTAATTGTTATATAAAATCTAGAATGTACATTGTATGATTCTGGTTATATGCATTCCTTTATTTCCTCCTTGTTTTCATAGAATATAGAGTCAATACCTAAACTACTAGAAGTAGAGTTATCTGTCAAGAATCCTGGAGTAATTATCCAAGCATCAATAGTGTATAGAAACTCTAGTATTCTCATTGGTGAGAATAATTTATTCTTAAATATAGTATTAATTCCCATGTTGTAATTCAACACTTTACAAGGGGAGGAATGGATCTCAATGTATAATAATAAGATAAACTATAAAAGAAATTAAATATCAATAGTCTTGAATGGAAACCCGAAATTTGTTTTCAAAGGATAGATATCATGACCTGGTATTTTTCTAGAGGCACCAGCCATAGCCTTATTTAAGGAGATGATTAGTGAAGATTTATAGGGAAATCAAAGTATATAAATAGATAATTTCCCCATCATTGAGGAATAATTTTATGTATTTCATTATGAGTTACCAGGACATCCCCTGTAAAGATAGTTAGAGTTCTCCATTGAACTCTTTCTAGGATCCAAGCTGATGTGAAAGACCCCATATAGAATGGAAAATGTAGAGCTTGAGGAATTAACAAAACCACCTATGAACTTTTAGAGAAGGGGTTTATCTAGACACGTGTTTTTCCTAATGGAGAAACTATTCTCTTGGTGAAGAAGTAGGATAGATAAATGGGGTAAATCATTCATTATAGAGAACATATTGGGGTCATATTAAAGAATAAGTACCCACTTCCAATAACTGATGATTTATTTCACCATCTTTATGGGGCTCAATTCTTTTCCAAGATTGATCTCAAGTTTGGTTTTCATTAATTGTGGGTGAATCGATAAGATATTCCAAAGGCCACCATCTGATGAAGATTTGGGCATTATGATTTCATTGTTATTCCCTTCAGTATGACTAATTCTCCTTCTATATTTATGGATATGATTACTAGATTTTATAAGGACTACCTAGATTACTTTGTAATAGTTTTAATTGATGGTACTATAATTAATTCCAAATTCATGAGGATAATAAGGATCATATGATGTTTATATTTAAAAACCATAAGGAAGGAGAGGCTATTTAGAAAGTTTATAAAATGTGAATTTTGGTGAAAAAAAGTTACTTTCTTGGGGAAAATTGTATCCAATAAAGGAATCTTAGTTGATTATGCCAAGAAAAAGGTTGTGGAGGAGTGTCCACATCCTATAACAGTAACTAAGATTCATATTTTCTTTTGATTACCATGATATTAGAGGATATTTGTGAAAACAATTCATGACTTTATAATCCACTAACCAAGTTACCCTGAAAAGGGGATAAGTTCTTCTGGATTAAGGAGTGTGAATAAAATTTCTATGAAATGAATAAGAGACTATTTACAGAACACATGTTAACTCTAACCTCTATTGTAGAAGGAATTTTTATTTTTATAAATGCATATCTGAAAGGACTTGGGTGCATCCTCACGAAAGATGGAAAGGTGATTGCTTATGTATATTGATATGTGAAGCCTCATGAGAAGAATTATCCTTTGTATGACATAGAGCTAGATATGGGTTTCTATAAAGATATAGATCCACTATCTTCATATGGAGAAATTTGAAATATAAAAAAACCATAAAATTTTGAAATATATTTTCACAGAAAAGTAATTGAACATGAGAGAAAGGAGAAGGTTGAAAAATCCTACAAAATGAGATTTTTTTAATTTATTATCATCTTAGAAGAGAAAACAATATTGCTGAGGCTGTAAGTAGGAATGACCATGTTGTGTTGGAAATGATGAGGATTCAAGGAGATACTTTTATAAATGTCCTAGTTAAACTGGACATTGGAATATTAAGGGAAGCAACATCATCAACCCTGTCCCAAATGATTTATCAACCATCATTACTTGAGAATATCATGAAATTTTGAAGAGATTTTTCTCTATTACAAAATAAGATAGTGGTTGGGAAGGTTGAGATGTTTCCCGAGTTCAACACTGATCAAGAAAGTGTGCTGAAATGTAGTACAAGACTATGTGTTTTATATATTCTATATTTAAATAAATAACTGATGGATGAAGCACATAACTATAACTTAACTATATATCCAAGAAGAACTAAAAATTTTAGGGATCTTTGTGATCATTATTGGTGGGATAACAAGAAAAGGGATATTTCCAACTACACTTCAAGGTTATTGGTGTTACAACATGTGAAATAAGAGAGAAAAATTACTAAAGGTGTATTACAACCACTAACTATACCACCATGGAAGTGAGATAAAATCAAAATGGACTTTATCAGAATTCTCTCAATAAAATACAAAGGAAACAATGTTATATGGGTTAGAGTAGGCTGTCTCACCCTCACTACAAATTTTATCTATATGCCAAAAGATTTATCTCTTGAGAAAAAATCCACGATTTACGTAAATGAAGTGTTGGGGTTTTATGGAGTTCCACTTTATATCATTTCTGATCACGATCCAAGGATCACATCAAAATTAATAAGAAGTCTTCGACAATATCTGAGTACTAAGTTGAATATCAGTACTGCTTATCACCCCCAAACTGATGGTCAATCTAAAAGGACTATTCAAACACTGATAGACTTACTGAGAACATGTCAATGAAATATAAAGGTGTATGTGACCAACATATCCTATTATTGGAGTTATTATATAAAAAAAATTCCAATTAAATTATTAAAATGGAACCTAATGATTCTCTATATGGGAATCAATGTTGAACACATACATTTTAGGATGAAGTTGGTGAGGGATATCTCCTTTGGCCTAATCTTGTGTAAGAGATGATAGAAAAACATCATTCCATCTAACAACACATAAATGATACTCAGATCCAGTAGAAGATCTATACTAACAACTATATAAGGGAATTGGAGTTTGATATTGGTGATAAATTAATCCTTTTAATGTCACCATGGAAGGGATTCTAGTAGTTTGGGAATAAAGGGAATCTTAGGCCTAGGTAAATTGCGCCCAATGAAATCCTTGATCACCTTGGAGAAGTGGCATATTGTATATCACCTCCTCCAAATCTAGCTTATTTTCATGATGTATTTCAATATATATCTTGAGGAATTACATACCTAACACATAACATATACTAAATTTTAATGTGGTACAAATGGAACATGACATCTCTTATGAGGATCATTAAGTGAAGATTATGGACCATAGAGATAGTGTTCTATGCTATAAGACTACTCAGCTCGTTAAATTGTTGTATAGGAACCATAAATTTGATTAAGACACTTGGGAAATAGATTAAACAATGAGAAAAAAGTACCCACACCTATTCCCAAAAGAAATTACAAGTTGAAATTTCACAAATCAAATTTCTTAATAGGGGAAGAATGTAACCACTGTAACATTTTTAATAATAAATTCTTCCTAAAAATGTGTGTTATAGTATTTTATACTCAACATAACTATATCTATTTAATAATTATGTGAGTATAATTTGAAATGTGACCATCTAGGTTCAACCATTATATGGTCATTTTTCAATATGACTATTGGTAAATATACTGCTAATAATAATTTTAACATTATCATTTGAGTTTATAAGTCAAATTTTGACAAAGGAAAATTTTTATAGAAAGAAGATTTGATGACCTCAACTAGTAGAGTCATTCCATTTGAATCTCATTATTTATAAAATTTAAGGGAGTTTTCAACACTGGTCTTCACGACCAATCCCAACATGTGATTCAATAAGTGAATCTTGAACGAAATTGAATATAAGATAAATTCAAGTTAATTGAAAATACCACTCGGTTGATGTTAGCCAGGAAACCCCATGAATCTACCACCATTACACACCTTACTCTTAGGGAATATTCTAGTTTAATAAGTGGTTATGTTTTGTGAACCATATCACTTTATGTAAAATTACATTTTATGAATAAAGTGGGCATTCCATCATTTCTAATTTAAGAGTATTTTTTCTTAATAAAATTTAGATGGAACATGATAAATTGATTTTTAGGCCATAAATTTTATTTCTAGAAAAGAAATAAGTCTTTTAATAAACTAATATATTATGAATAATTTTTATTTTAATGAGATAGTATGATTTAATCACTCTTATTTAAATTTAAATGATAAAATATTTTTTGTCAAGAATCAGACATTTTTTATAATAATTTTTGTATGCATTTTTTATCTGCTATTATTTTTAATAAATATGGATTTTTATATCTAAAAGTTAAATTTATCATATTTAGAAAATTATCATGACAAAATAAATATAATTTTTAAATAATATCATTGAAATTAGGTTAGTATTAATTTATGTGAATTTTCTAAAATAAATTAATGTTTCATGAATAGTAAAAATATTGTGTGAGTTTTTGTTATCATTAATGACACCATAATGATGTAATAAGTAATATAATCTGTTTTTCAACTCTTGTGGATAAAAATAACATATTAGGTTTCCTAAGTGTATAGTACTAGGAGAAGATTCTATGGTCAAGCCCCTTGTTTTTAATTTACCACTAACTTGGTGTCTAAGAAAATAATTAAAAAAATCCTTATCATTTACTATAAATACCCACCCATTTCCCCATTTACATTCTGTAGAAATTCCTCCTAAATAAATATCTGGTATTTTTACCTCTTAAAGAGTCTTTTCATGGTTTCCTCAAGCCACAAATGTCCCAATCATTTAGTTTTAGGAGTTACTCCTTAAGGTAATAGAAATTTCAACTTCTCGTTTCCTTTCAGGTTCCCTTTTAATGAGTTATGTCTTTCAAAATTACATACTTTGTTATTCTATCCATTATATTCTATATAATTACTATATTAAGAGTCTTTTATGTATGAGAGTCCCTTTACCCTCTGTTTTTAATTTTTAGAAACATTTCAAATTTGTGATTCATGTAATTTTATTTACTATATTTCTCATGTTATCTTTGTCATTCCATAATTATATTCTACAGGTTCTTATTGAATTATATCAAGATCACATGTAAATTGTTTCCCTTTCATTCCTCACAAGGTGTTTTTCTCAACCATTCCATTGATTAATGTTACATGGTTATGAGATGTAGTAATTGTACTTAGGATGAACCTTTTATGATTCCTTCCAAGTGGAATATAATAATTTTTTATGTTTTCTTGTATTATGTACCTTTTTTCCAAGAAAATAAGCATTAAAATATCCTCTTTTTTGTACAATGTAATGAAATATATGTAATAAAAAGGCATGATTTTATAACAGATCATTCATAAATTTCCTATACTAGCCTATATGGTTATCTAAATTTTCATTATCTGGTATTATCAAGAAATAGACCTGTTTTTTTGATATAAACTATTTATGAGGGATTTTGATTTATACCTTCTCTTATGATTTTATCATATCTCATTTAGATATATCAGATTAATCACCTCCCATAGTGTATTTTCACCCTAATAAATCTAAATATTTATTGTCTAAAACTCTCTCATATACTCCCAATCACCATCTGTAATATATCATCCCAAACCATCAGTTCCAATCTGGATGCTTCGTGACCTCAAGCACACCTCCTCACATGCTGGAGGCTTCTAACTAGAAATGAGGGTCTAAATCTAACTATAGGGAGACACTACACTTTGTATAATGTCTTCGAGAAGAACAATAGTGACCAATAACTATATGTTGATTAAATTATCATACTAAAATGTTGATATTGAATCCTGAGATACATATAATTTACCTATTGTTATATATAATTGAGTAGGGAGTGAGTAATGGACTCACTAAGACACTAACAATGAATCCTTACCATAAGTGAAAAATATATATAATTGTGTATATCATTAAATAAGTAAATTATAAGTAAAAATACATTTTCCATGTCATTGTGTGTGGACCAAGCCACTAAAAACCCCGACCCCACCTGGTTTGGCTCATTTTGTGTAATAATATTAAGAACACAAATTCCTCTATCATGGTCACATAGCTCACCCCACCCTTCTAGTTATTATTATAGAAATGATACTTGTTCATTTAAGTCTATCATAGGTCCCCTTATCCTTTCAATCACCCATGAACCATGTCCGTAAGAAACCATGAGCAGTATATTCTAGCAAGAAAATTTTCTTTCTCCTTTACAGGGGTAGCCACATACACCTTTAAGGACGTTAGGACTATGTCAAGATGGGTTACTGGCCACTGGTCTATTTAACTCACACCCTCAAGAATACACATGTGTGTCTCCGTATCCTCCATCTAAAAATGTTATAAAAAAAGTTTTATCCAGAACTAGATATTTAACATCTGAAGCTAAAAATTCTGATAGACCCTCTTTGTCACCGCTAAAAAAACGTTGTTAAAATGGGACCTTTGTCAATGCTGTTTTAAAAATGCAGATAAATGTGGTATTTTATCAGTGATTTTTTACTACTTCTGATAAAATTATACATGAATAAAATTATCTTTCATTAAAAATAATATATTACCATATAAATATAAATATATTGATATAAATATAATATATATTTTTTGAAATATGTTTTAGGTAAGTTAAATAGGTATTTACAATTAATATATAAGATATTTAGTAAAAATTGCATATAAAATAACTAAAAAATATATATAATTTATAATTTACTTATTATTACTGAGTAATATTCATTTAATATCATTTTGAATATAACAAATCCAAAAAATAATAAAATATCAAAAAAAGTTTAAAAAGTAACTCAAACTTAAGATGACCATAACTTTCAATCCTCGTGTCTGTCTGGGCTCTAAGACATATATAATTGAAGTTTGTGATTAGATATGCAGCCTATGTGAAATAGGAAAACGTTTTCCACATCTTTCGAGGCTAAAGAATGCCCAAAAGTCCTCTAAAACTGTGTTTCTAGATAGTGTACCCCAACTGTTTAACATTAGATGGATTTTAGGCCTCATTTATTGGGGTATTTTTGTCATTTTTCCTTAAGGACTCAATTTATTCATAGGAATATCATTCAAATTGATATTGTGGCTTTTAATTTTTTTTGTTTTTCATAAATTAATTTTATTTATAATCAAATATATTACAATGGATATATTTTTTTATATTAAGACGTAAAATTTTAAATTTATAAATAAGTAATTAAAATTTTTTATATATAAGATATATTTATTAATATATAAACAAATATATATCAATATATGGATAAAAATGTGATGAAATATATGTAAATATTTAGATATATCATAAAATTTAAAACAAAAAAGTATATGGTAGTGATAACGGCGTTGATGTCTAATCTGGAGGTCTTAGATTCGAAACTCATTGGAGGTAGGTGTATGTGATGGAGGGTGATAATATAAATTGTTGATAAAGGGGTGTGGGAAGTGTTAATAAAGGGTGTTGTGGGAAGTGATGATAAGGTGGGGGGAGGTATGTGGAAAAAAATTATACACCCTTTATAAGTGGAGCCTTTAACAACGCTAAAAAACGAACTCTTGAAGGGAGATTTAACAATAGTAAAAAAAGCGCTATTAAATGACACCATTAACAACATTTTTAAGAACTCTTGAAGCCCAATTTAACTACTCATTTTTTGTACTGTAACAATTTTCATGTTTTTTACCAAACTCTGATTATCAGTGCTTTTTTATAACTGATAAAGTAATTTTATAATTCTATTAAAGTCTAATTTTGTAGTAGTGTATCCACTATGCTTTCCCCTCTATAGAGGGATAAATGACTTCATTTAAGGATGTTAGGATATTTTTGGGTTAGTTAAACTCAGACACCCTACCACAATGATCCTCCTAAGTATCATTGTACCTTCTAACTAGTCACTATGCCTTCCCTTCTACATGGATAGCCACGCCTGCCAATAAGGATGTTAAGAATGTGTGGGTTTAGGAAACCTCATACACCCAAACTCAAGGATCCACTTGAGTATATTAATACCACTAAAAAATTCAAGGGGATATGAAACACACAAATAAAACATTTCATTGCAAGGAATAATAATCCACCGCAAGATCAAATTTAGGATAATCACACATTGGAAAGTACACTCATAGCTACTCACACTCCCACATTAATCTCAAAACCAACAAGGGTTAGTACAATATAAAATCACATTATGATAAATTAATAGATATAAATGGCCCATAAATTTAAGGAACCTCCTACAAAAAAATCATCGTTATCTAAAAAAGAGGATAAACTAGCCAACAACACCACTTTATGGTCTTATTATCAAAAATGATTACACATTGCAAATCAAGGTTTGTCACGGTTTCCTAAAGTCAAAAACAACTATTTTAATTTTCAAAATAAATAAATTATTGCATTCAATGATACATTATCTGTCCAGGAAAATTTCCAAATTATATTTTGATAGTTATATTTAGATAATTTTTCATAAATTATTCCTTTATAATTATATTTTGATAATTTCACTAAAGTTATGATTATATAATTTTACTTTGATAATTTCTAATAAATTACCCTTTTATAATTTTATATTGATAAATTTTCTTAAATTAACTATTCATAATTATCTTTTGAAACTTTCTCATAAAGTATCTCTTTATAATTATATTTTTTTAATTTTTCTTAAATTATAATTTAATAATTATCTTTGTATAATTTATCATAAATTATCCCTTTTAATTATCTTTTGATAATTTTTCATAAATTATCATTTTACAGTTATATTATGATAATTTATCATCAATTATCCATTTATTAATCCATGTATTTATCCTTTGATCATTTTTGTTTTATAAATTATCATTTTATTGTATAGTAATTATCCTATGATATAATAAATAATTTTCCCATGTGATAATTACCTTATAATTATCCATTAATAAATTGAATAATATTATGTTTGATAAACTCATACAATTAGCCTTTGATAAATCATTATAGTTATGACTTGATAATTATTTGTTATTTTCCTTATATAATTCCTTTCAATTATCTTTTGATAATTATAGTAATTCAACCATTGATAATTTTATTTAAAATTTTCATTTTATATTCTGGTGTAACTATCATTGACAGTTCTATAATTATAATAATTATCCTTTGATTAATTGTGCATCATTATCTTGATAATATTTTTTTAATAATATCCCTTAATAATTTATCATAAATTATCGATTTAAAAATTTGAAATATTAAATTGAAAATACCTCACAGCCATAAAAATCTAGGACAGGATTTAGGTTCTTATCATCTATACGAATTGAATGGAACTAATAGTGCTTCAATCCGATCATTATCAAAGAAGATATTGATGTTGTAATTTTGGAATAAAAAAATAAATTAAAAGAGATGAGGTACAAGAGTGAGGTTTCAGAGAGAGGGAGTATGACCTCCATTATGATGTGACCAATTCCTTTCTACTCCCCCATTTGATTCATTAATTTTATTCATTCATTAATTAATTCAGTAAATTATTCAAAATCTAATAGTAATAACAATAATAAAAACAACAATATTTATGATTATTCTTAAATATCTCACTTTACTTACAACATTATGATTTTAAATAAATACCACCATTAAATATTGAGTAGTTAATAAATTTATATTAACCACACAATTTCATTTTTTGTGGGATAATTAGTAATATGACTATTATTATTTAACCTCATAATAATTTATTCATTGAAAAATGTCACTCATCAAATATGATAAAATAATATTATATAATGACTCAGGATTTTTCTTATTTTTTTTATTCAACATAATTAATAAAATAATGTAATTATTATTACCGTTTAAGTGAGATCTGACCAAACAACAGACATGCACAAAAGTTATGCCCTGCCTGGGGAAAAACTCACGTCTCAAATATATTAGTGGTCTCATGTTTCTCATACAATGCACCATTTGAGAGATATTAATTATTTATATTTAAAAAATGGAATAAATATAAAAATAAATATAAAAATAGTTTTATCGCTTGCGATGCTACCAAATGCCCAATAGACATAAAAGTCCTAGGGTAAACTCTATTTATAGACTGAACCATGGTCTCATATTTCTCATATGATGGACTATTTAAGAGATTTTAATTAGTTATTATTTAAAAAATGTAATAAATAAGTAGTTAAATATAATGAAGGTTTTACCATTTGAGATGTTTCCAAACACCCGATGTGCATAATAGTTATACCCCATCTAGGTTAAACCCCATATTTCAAACCTAACTACAGTCTTAGATTTCTCATACAATTCACTATTAGGGAGATATTAATTTATTTTAAAAAATATATAATAAAAAATATTAAATAATTTATTCTCTTGAGTGAGCTGTAAAAAATATAATTCTTACAAATTTTATACACCACTTATTGAAAAAAAAACATGTCCATGACCTAACGATGGTCTCATATTTGTCATAAAACACACCACTTTTGAGTTATTAATTTAGTTTGAATAAATCACATGTGAATAATATAATATGGTTAATATTTTAATTTCATATGCGCCAAGGATTTACAGGCCTCAGAATCTCCACTAATCAGCGCCTGACACCAAAAATATTCAACAGAATATTAATAGGTGTTAACTGGACTTTTACATGTATGAAAAACATTAAAAAAATTATTAGGTGGTCTATATTTACATTTTAAATTTTCTCATTAAAATATTAATAAACTATCAACAAGAGGTTTTTTATTATCATTAAAATTTTCAAGATATTGCAGTTCTACCCCTCTAAGGACATTTCATCCACAAGACAAATATCTAGAGGTCTTGATTGAACCTCTTATGGCACTGAGATCGAACATTAGACTTGAAATCCCATGTTTCCCCTAGATCCGTTCATGTTACCACCAAATACGAACTTCTGGCTTCACCATTCCTCATAACCCCTTCTCATTTTGAACGAAGATCTATACCAAATTATCCATATAAGTTGCATCGGTCTAAAACTAAATATCATTTCAATCAAAAATATGAGTAGGGTTAGTATATACCTCAAAAACTGTCACACTTGTAACATGTCATGAATACATCGATAACGAGAAGGGAGTTCTGTATGATATGAAACTATCTCTATCTACTCTGAGATATCAAAGAGTCCAAAAAATGAGGTTCTAGCTTCTCCTATATCCTTATACCTCTCCACCCCAACTGATGAGTCACTCACAATAAAACCCAATCACCCACAATGAACTCCAAGGGTCTCCTTCAACAGTTTGTATGTGATATATATGTGTGTGCATGTGTGTGTGTGTTCTAAGTGGTGATCAACCTATTCAAAATTATATGTACTCTCTTGGAGGCCTCCAGCAAATAAAAGGTCCCACTACCGTTGCCTCACTTCCCTTATACCAATAATTGGTGATCAATATAGTCTCTGTTAAAGAACCTCATAAGGTGTTGTCTAAATAAAAGGCTCATAACTATTATTGAGAGTGAACTCATTCTAGGCAAGGTGATCAGTACATGCTCCATTTAAGTCTCACATACAATATTGAATCATATCCTCCAATATGTGTATAGTATTATCTCACTGTCTGTCGATTAGAGGATGGTATGGCATGCTCAATCTTAGATGAGTTCCTTTTAATTTTTTCAATCCCCACAAATCATAATTTAATATTATCATCTCAAACCAACACCTTTATATCAAGTTTTGCTCCCCTATAGTGATGATATAGTGATGTATCTTGTTATCCAGATAAAAAAATATCTTACCAAATAGATTGTGTCACCAACACATTAGAGTGAAGACCAAGACTACAAGATCCACGTCATGTGTAGGGTAGTTCCATTCAGGGGATCATAGGTAATGAGACACATCAGCTACTACCTACTCTCTTTTCGTGAGCACCACTCTGAAGGCCATGCATGTTGCGGTACATTACATTTCATAACAAATCTCCAACCTCAGGGAGTGTCAGTACTGGAGTTGTCTTCACTATTTTATTTAGATCAAGGAAAACCTCTCCAGACTTGACTAACCACTAGATTTTCAATCCCTTCTTTGTCAGTTCTATTAAGGGTTCAAATAATCATAATAAGATAAGAATAAACTATTGGTAATATATCACTAAACCTAGAAATCTTCTAATCTAAAACTCATTTTTAGGGATGTTTCTATGACATGACTACCTCAATATTATCTGGGTTTACTTATATACCAGTCTTAGACACCACATATCCTATAGAATTCACCTCTTGATTCCATAAGTCACACATCTTCCACATGACATAAATCTCTTATGATTGAAGAATATATATGACTATAACTTAGTGCATTGCATGTTTCTATTATGTTAGTGAGTAGAAGAGGATTATTTTTATGAAAACCATAATTAACGAGTCTAGTTCTGATTGGAAGTTGGTGTTCATGATGGCCAGGATCATCAATAGTGTGTTTGTCAGCCCGAACAAAATTACCAAGTACTCATACTTTCCATACCTTCTCTATGTTTTCATCTTTATCATATCCTACTTTATAACATACAAATGGTGATAGAATGATCAAATATTGATATTGGAGAACCAATGGGAAACCCAAAGGTGATTAAAAAGATAATCTGTCAAGGGAAATGGATATTGGTTCCTGACCATCACCTAGTTCAGCTTATTGTAATCAGAGCATAGTTAAAGACTACTGTCTTCCTTCTTAGAAAACATCATAGGTGACCACTTAATTAATTACTTAGGTTTATGAATCCATTTCTCACTAATTTATAAAAAAGTACCATGATCTTATTTAGCATATTTGGTGCCATAAAATACGGGGAATCGAAATGGATGCACACCCAACATGAGCTACTTTTATGTTAAAATAATGATCCTTAAGAATCTATACCAGGCCAAGTATGCACCAAAATTTCATCCCATTACTCAACATCATGAGGTTTTCCTGTTCCCTAGAAGGATGGAGAAATATAGAGTGGATTTAAGGTCATATTTGACCATTGTTCTAAAATCGTATACCTCAGATAGGAACTAAGAAATAATCTTCTGGATGAAGCAGCCATGGTATCTATACCATAGAGTAGTTGTAGGATATATTTGAACCACATTTTCCTATATGTATTGTGGTAATGCTAAAACCTCCTTCCTTATAGAATTATTTTTGCATACTTACCATGTAGTTAAATAAGACAACATCGAGGCGACATATTCAATAATGTGAAGTAACTCACTTATGAAATAAAAGAGAGTCTATAGGATAAACCCTAATCAATCCATGGGCTCATAGAATTTTTCTCTTAACCTGTATATAGGATCAAATAAGGTTTTCCTAGGAGTCTAATCTGAACCCTAGGTATACCCTTTCTAGAATTAACCCTTGTACTCTTCACATCAGGGATCTAAAAGTCATCATATATATAATAACACGACAAAATTATTAGTTCAACTAATTAATGATAATAAAGATATATCACATAGCATGGAAACCCAGATACATCACAGAAGGAAAAATTATCCTGAACATATAGAAAATAATAATAATTTAGTTAATAATCTACTGTTCCGCACAAAAATTATATATATGGCACGTGAACCAAAATTACTATTCATGATGCATGAATGAACCTAAAATATCATAAATCACAAATTAGTATCACGTGATTCTCACAAGGTAATATTATATAATAGTAAAATCAAAACATAAATTTTCATTTATGGAAACTCATAGGTATACTACACAGTGATGGTCAGGTACTGACATAGCTCCCCTACCCGAGTCCCAATTTACTCTATCTTATATAACCTATCCCAACCCAAATAAATTGATGAAAAAGTTAGTTAGTCTGGAAAATATAATACCATTTGTAACATCCTGGCCTGAACCATCATGTTTGAGTTGGATTCTATGTGACCTCATGCACACCTCTCCATATGCAAGAGGTTGATGACTCGAAACGATGGTCTAAATCAGATAGTGGGGAGACAATAACCTCCGTATCATGTTATTTACTAGGATAAAAGTGAACCATAACTAGAAATTTAATAAATAATCAAAGTAAAATGCCGAAATAGAATAATTACATACATATAAAAGTAGCTTCCAAAGTGGTACCATTTTCTAGTTCGTAAGTAGTAGGTAAATACAAGACAAGTAAATAAATAAAAATCTATGGGGTACTATTGTTTTTCTCCTAGTATACTCCATCTCCATGATCCACCACTCAACCATCCACTGTAGGGCCTTTCCCATTATCATAACTATGGTCGTGAAATCTACCAGTGCACTGAAACTCCCGAGTAGGGTGTGAGTACAAGAGTTAGTACGACACCATCAATGTGTCCTTACCATAATTGAACAATATATATAATAGTGTATATCATAAAATAGGTAAATTTACAATAAAAATATGAATGATGAGTCATCATGCACTGACCAAACCACACTAAATCACTTCCAGACCAGCTTTAACTTGTTTCTGGTTGGAATTTCAATAACACCCATACCTCCATCAAGGTCATATAGCTTACCAAACCCATATCATGGTTGTTATATGAATATAGAACATTCCGAGGGGTCTATATTTGGTTTACATGTCCTTTTAATCAGGCATGACCCATGTTTATAGGAATCCATAACCAGTATCCGCCTACAAGCCGCTATGCTTTACTCATTACAATAGTAGCTATGTCTACCTTTAAGGGGGTCATGACTACATTAGGATGTTTAACCGACCACTAGACCACATAACCCCAACCGTTAAGACTCTATCCATGAATCTTAGTATCCTCTATATATCCACTATACATTCCCCTCAATAAGGGTATCGACACTCGCCTTTAATAAAATTAATTTAATGTCTGTTTGGGTAACGTCATACACCAAACATAAAGGTTCCACCTGAGTATCTCAATATCTTCATGTTAATCACTATGTATTCCCCTCTATAAGGGTAGGAACACACACCTTTAAGGATGTTAGGACTTCTTCAGGTTGGGTAAACTCATACACCCAACCTCAAGGCTCCACTTAAGTATCTTGGTACCTCTAACAAAATTCCACATTTTATGCAACAAACAAACAAAATATGTCGTAGTAAGAAATAATAAGTCACACCAAGATCAATGTTCGGATAATCACACATAAAAAAGTACACACATAGCTACTCACACTCCCACATGCATCTCGAAACAGGCCTGGGATAGTGCATCCTAAAATCACATCATGATAACATAATAGATATACAAGGCCCATAAAGGTAAGGAACCTCAAACCGGAAAAGTTGTCACTTTCTAAAGGTGAAGATAAAATAACCAAGAACACCTCTTCATGGCCATATTATAAAAAATGTTGACACATCAAAGCTCGAGGTTTATCAAGTGTTCAGAGAATAAAAATCAACTATTTTATTTCAAAAGAAATAATCTATGGCATGAAATGATTCATTCTCTCTCCAATATAATTTCAAAATATTTATTTTATAATTATCTTTTAATTATTTCTCATAAATTATCCTTTTATAATAATATTTTACAAATATCTCTTAAATTAACTATTTAAATTTATATTTTGAAAATTTATCATAAATTACCCTTTTATAATTTTATTTTGATAATTCCACTTAAATTATCCTTTATAATTATATTTTAATAATTTCTTTTAATTTATTCCTTTATAATTATATTTTTTTAATTTTTTTAAATTATCCATTTATAATTATCTTTAGATAATTTCTCATAAATTATCCTTTTTATATTATCTTTTTATAATTTCTCATAAATTATCATTTTATTATTATATTTTGATAATCTCTCATAAATTATCAATTTATAAATCCATGTGATTGTCCTTTGATAATTTTTATTCGATAAGTTATCCTTTCATAAAATTGCAATTATTGTTTTATAAAATCAATAATATTGGCATGCAATAATTACCTTATAATTATCATCAAATAAATTGAATAATGTTATCTTTAATAAAATCATGCAATTATTGTTTGATAATTCATTGTAATTATCACTTGATAATTATTTTTTATTATTCATAAATAATTCCTTGTAATTGTCATTTGATAATTATAATAATTTATCCTTTGATAATTTTATTTAATATTATAATTTGATATTCTAGTGTAATTATCATTGATAATTTCATAGAATTATCAATCTATAATTATCTTAATTATCTTTTGATAAATTTTACAATTTTAACCTCGATAATAATTTTCATAGGAATATCATTTGATAATTTATTTTAAATTATCCATTTAGAAAATGATGAATATGAAATTGAAAATACCTTGACTCCTTCAAAATGAAGAAAAAGGTCTAGGTTCATCTTATCAATATGAATCTAACGGAACCGACAACGCGTCAATCTGATCATTATCAAAGAAGATATTAACATTTTAATTTTTTTATAAAAAAATAAAATAAAAGAGAATAAAGGGATGAGAGTGAGGTGTGGGAGAGGGGGAGTATTACCTCCTTTATGTTGCACCTAACTACATCCCATTTCCTATTTTATTTCAATTTTCATTCATTAATTTTATTCATTAATTTATTAATTCAAAAAAATCAATGAAATTTAATAATACTAATAACAACACCAATATTTATTATTTTTATTAAATATCTAGCTTTAGTAATACCTTTAAATTTTAAAATAAAACCTCCATTAAATACTGAGTAGTTAATAATTTTATAATAAACATACAATTATTCTATGCGAGAAAATTAATAATATCATTATTATTATTTAACCTCCCAATAATTTACTCATTGCGAAACACCGCTCACCCATTATGATAAAATAATATTAATTAATTAATCATGTATTTTTTTCCATTTTTTTATCCAATAAAATTAATAATAATAATATAATTATCATTACCCTTTATGTGTGATCTAACTAAACATCAGATGCGTACAAGAGTTATGTCCCATTTTTGGTAAACCTCACATCTCAGACTTAAACGTGGTATCGAATTTCACATATGATACACCATTTTAGAGATATTAACTGTTTATTATTAAAAAAAATTGAATAAATAAATAATTTAATTTTAAAAATTTTCTCTCTCTTGCGGTGTTACCAAAATGTTGATGCAAAAAAAATTATACACCACCTAGGGTAAAACCCACATTTCGGAGCTAACTGTTGTATCAGATTTATCATATGATGCACTATTTTAGATATATTAATTTTTTATTATATAAAAAATAGAGAAAATAATAATTAAATATAAGGAGGGTTTTATTAAGTTCGATCTTTCCAAAAACCCGATACAAATAAAAATTATACCCTATCTAGGGTAAAGCCTATGTTCTAGACTTAAAGGTAGTTTCATATTTCGTAAAAGATTCACCGTTTGGGAGATATTAAATTATTTTAGAAAATAATTTGATAAATAATATTAAATAATTAATTCTCATGAGCAAGCCATACAAATATCTGGGGATTTTAAATGTTATACCTTTCTGAAGGTGAAAACCACATCCTAGAACTAACAGTGGTATCATATTTCTAATAAAAGGCACCATTTTGGATTTATTTAATTATTTTGAATAAATCACACATGCATAGTATAATATATTGAATATTTTTATTTCATATGTGGCATGACTTTAAGAGCCTTATAATATCCCAATGCTCGACACCTAATAATAGAAATATTCCATAGAATATTCCACGATTTTAACTGGTCATTTACACTTATCAAAAAACATTAAAACACATATTATGTGTTTTTATTAAAAACATACATTTTACCATAAAAACACATATAAATTATCAACAAAATTATTTTCATTATCTTTAAGAAATTCGAGATATTACACCATCACTCATTATCTCTGGTTTGTATAATTTTTCTTCAATTCCTTCAATGTCTTCTCATAGACCATAATATTTTTAACTCTTTACTGACAAAGTGTAAACTAATTTTTCATGTTAAATAATAAAAAGTGGGAAGAAATATCATGTGTGAATCACCCATATATAATCATCAAGAATCATAGAGAACATTCTCTAATACCAGATGTTGTGTCAAAGCGGATTGACTCCCTAATAAACTCAGTTGCGACAATGATAATTGTGAGAATCACCAACATAAACGAACTATAAAACCAAATATAATCATAATAAATTTTTACATAGTTTTTAATGTGGAAAAACCTCATTGTGGAGGATTGAAAAACTTTAGGACAACTCTGAGAAAATTTAATATGAATCCAAGAGTACAAAAATCCACGTAAAATGGGGACAAGAATTAAAAATTCATCTAAAATATTTTTGTGACAATAAAAACCATGATATATCTCCATCACCACTCTAATAGTATCCAATTAGTAGAATTAATCCTTTTGATATCAAAACCAAACTCGCGGCGTCAATGCAGCACCA
Organism: Viscum album; assembly: GCA_963277665.1. Lineage (NCBI taxonomy): Eukaryota > Viridiplantae > Streptophyta > Magnoliopsida > Santalales > Viscaceae > Viscum > Viscum album. The sequence continues at coordinate 1,445,877,379 of OY728161.1, forward strand.
CTTTGAAAAAGATGTTTTTCCACTTCTGACTATTTCCCACACCCAGAATCCATCACCCATGTATCTTATTCCCTATGAAAGTGATACATTTTTCCACTTTTATAGGCCCTCATGTGCCACATATCCTATTTATATAGATATATAAAATTTTATCACTCTCAATGTATATTTTCTTTGGAAAAATATATCTCATTACACAGATATAAAAATATAAGTCATTAACATGTGCCCATGGATATGAAAAGACCACCATTTGAAAAACAAAAAATCTAATCATTATATCTTAAAGATAATCCCCCAGAGGTTGGATGAATCATAACAATACATACCTAGAATAACATAAAAATTTACAATAAGATAGGCGAAACATTTTTAGGGGAAACCATTCCACATATACTTTTAAATAATCTAGGAGTAATCCCCCATTTTTATTATGAATTCAAGGAAATGCCTCTCTTTATGGGATGAGGGAACCCATTATATGTCCTTGATGGCCCAAGGGACATTAAAGAATAATAATTAACCTGATGTCTCTAGTACAGTAGGCCTGAACCACCGATGCAGTTCTCCCCATGCCTTCTTCCAATCTCAACAAGGGTTATATCCCCCTTCTCTTTTGTATTTAGATTAGAGGCCATTGTCTTCCCACCATTCCACCTAACTCATTATTAGATTCCTCAATTCCACAAATAATAACATGAAGATTTCTATAAATTCTTATTGCCCTTATACAATTAATGTTGTAAATTTTATTTAAATATTATTTGTTTTTATGAATTCTGATTAACTTCATTTGAAAAGATTCAATTGGAAATTATTTAATTATTCTATTTGAATAATTACTTCTCATTATTAGAATTTTTTTGAATCCTCTGAATCAATTTTTTATTATAAAAAATATTGGTTTTAATTTTTTTATTCTACTGGAATAAAAATTTAATAGTTTAATATTTTTGATTTTATAAATTATAAATACTTAACATTTAACAATGTTTAAGTTGACTAAACATTAATATTTTTATTATATTTTTATTCTTAAACTGATAAAAGTTAACCGTATAATTTTTTTATTAATTCACGTGATTATTTTTTATTTTTTAATTGTTTTTTAAACATATGAAACAATAACATTTTTATATCTGTATGTTTTTTAATCTTTTATTTTTCATATTAATTTATTATTTCATGTCTTATTTTTGCTTATAGTGTTTTAGATATTTTTTTAACATTTTATTTTTATATATACGGGTTTTATAATTCATTTTTTCAATTTTTTTTAAATAACTCTAGGTTTTAGTTTTTTGAAAATAGTTGCGGAAAGGCGGAATCTTGGACGCTGCGTTCCAAAAAAAATATTTAAAATATATGTGTTTTTGTATTTAAAAATATATATGGTTTATATTTTGAAATATATATTTTGTTTATTGTTTTTAGAAATATTTCCCTTAATATTTTTTTGTGAAAATTTTATATTTATAAGAAATATATTTTCTAACATGTAAATTGGATTTTACTTATTATATTTTTTATTTTTTTATTTTCAATTATGTTTTATATATTGAGTAAATTGTTCAAATATTCTTTAGATAGTATTTATATTTTATATTTTATCTTCATTCAATGTCACTGACATGAAACAGAATAATGTTCGAAGTTTGTGGCTTTGAAATTATATAAATAAAAAAGTAGAAATACAATCTAAATGAAATTGTACACACGTATTTTGTATATAAAAAATAATTTAAAATAATAAACATTTTATAAAAACAATTAATAAAAAATAATTTTAGTGTCTTAATATATTTTATTTTTAAGCCATTACAATTTCATTTATAATTTTCTACATTCTTTTCATTTTTAATTATTTATAATATTAATGAAATTATTTTTATTTTCAAGAACTTTTTATATGATTAGGATATGTTTTATGTTTTATTTAGAATTTTTATATAGTTAATATTTCATAATATTTTAATGTCACCTACTTGAAATTTAGTAAGATTTCCTTTATTTAAAGTAGGCTACTTTAAAAGCTTATAAAATATAAAATGTAACTAAAATATAAATGAAAATTGAAACAGTGGCTAAATAGGATAAAATGCCATATTGTAAAAATAATTTCATCATTTTAATAGATATATAATCATATAGAAGATAAACTAAATTATTATTTTGGATCATTTAAGTCAAAAAAATATATATACATGAATGAGTGCAGTCACTCTCTATGGTGAGGTCCCATCCCACATTCTGATGCGTGAATGGGATAATAGTATAGAGAACGCCAACCTCTACAGTGGGTGGAGTATGATGACCTAGAGAGGGAGAATCCTTAGGTGCTGTCACCTCAAATGTCAGATGATCTTCTCATGTCTCAATGGGAAAAGGTGTCAACATTATGTCATCCTGTGCACTTAAATATTCTCCCACTAGGTGTGTCAAAGGACCTTCCATCATCTCCCAGTGGAACCATATTGCCTATGATGGATCGAGAATGAATGGTGGAGGCATGGTAAATGACCCTTGGGAAAGCTCAGATGAGAACTATCTAGAGAAACTGTGGATATCTAGACAGCATGAGTGGATCTCCTATCTCATGATGCACATACTCAATTTGTTGTGGTTTTAATACTAAAGGGAAAACATTATCATGTGGAACAGGTGAGGCCACACGTGTAGCACAACAATGTCTATATCATCATCATGGATCCTCAACATGAGTAGGTGATGGAGGAGGTATTTGAGTAGAAACATCCAATCCATGCCCAGGAACATCATCTCATTGGGGTGGAAGATTGATGATACTGTCGTGAAACACATTATAAGATGAAATCATCCCCTGAGCTATAACATGGATTGCTTCCATTCTAGGATCCTCTTCCTCATATATATCAAACATGTGGATAATCCATTTTAGTTGAGTATACTGTGAAGATATTCAAAATGATTTAAAAAATAGTATAATAAACAAGCTAATGGAAATTTTTTGACTTACCATATCCCAAAGCCCTTTTTGTGTGGATTAAGATAAAATATATACTTTAGTCTATATCATATCTCATACTCAGGATGTTTTGATGGATGGTATCACATCATATATGTACCCTCAATATGAACCAATGCTCTTCTATCATAGAGGTCGAGATACATTTTATTATATCAACTTCATAGAATGAAGAGTTGGGGACTATATTAGTTGAAATGGGATATTCTTAACACAGTAAAGATGGAACATGACTCTACTAGGATGGATCCACTCAGTAATAAGAAAGTGAATGAGAGGCACTACAACCATCACATCCTAATGTATAACAACATGGTATGCAGGAAACTGTCTAATAAATACTAGTATGGAATCCAAGTAATCTGAAATGTCATGTGATATTTTTCAACAACATTTGTTAATAAAAACAAAAAAGGATGGTATTATAAATCTTTTTAGTCAACCAAATATATAATATACTTACGTCGGTGGGTAGCATATTGTCCAACATGAGACGGTATACACCAAAATTATGTCATGAAGAACTAATGAAGTTGTAAGCATGAATCATTTTATAAAATAAATCATTGAATGTGATAAACCATAATAAATTTTATTTAATAAAATATTCTAAAAATAGAAACCAATAAAGAAGAGTGATCATATCTATGTCCACATGGAGCATCACACAACACACCTCTATACAACTTTGAACCATCAAGAATATGTGGAGGGGAGGGATGCACTACCACACCCAAATTTGAGGAAGGATGATGCATCCCCCAAGATCAGGGCGATAAAATCGTCATGTTGTGAATAATGATATGTATGTGGATATCGATCCCATAATAGGTCTCCAAGTCTGATAAAAATACTCTAGTAGGACTAGATACATCATGTTCGCATGAATACCTGAGTGATCAAGACACAAATATCTCTCCAATGATATTTATGATTTATGCACAGGTGTGAAGTATGATATCCTTCTATTCAGTGTCATCTGGTATCTTTGCAAAGTGAACCTCAAGCCACCTCATAAATATCGACTTATCATCAATAGCGTCATCATCAGTGAAAATGTCGATTCCAAGTAATCTCAATACTATTTTAGTTAAGTATCCACGGGCGGGACCTATAAATGTGTCCCTCAAGATAGGAAGACTGAGCAGGACTCCCAAATCCTCATGGGTGGTGGTCATCTCTCCCATAGGCAAGTGGAATGTGGGTGTCTTTGGTTTCCATCTCTCAGTGAGGGTAGTAACTAGCTAAGGATCAGTGAATGCAAAATTTGATACCATAATGCCATAAAATCTAGCATATAGTAGGTACAATATAATGGTTTATAAAGGTGCATCGTGATGATAATGTTTGTCTCAAGGCACCCTGATATATCTAACCCCACGACCTACTATCACGTTGTGTGAAACATTCCTATACTACTGAGTGAGTAGTGTAGTATCCTCCATCTAAATTTAAAAAAATTAAATTATCATTTAGTGTAAAATATAAATATAATTTTATGTTCAGTAGAATGTTATGACTCCTATAATTTATGACATTACATGTATATTTACATTTTTTATTAAATATTTATTACTGAAATAAAAGGGCACGTATTCAGGTTTCTCAGAGAATATTTTTAAATTGGTTTTATACATATTTTTACCTAGAAAATGGTGTTTCATAAAATATGGTATTATAGAATTATATATATAAACATTTTTTCTTCATTATCAAAAATTTTATTAGAAAAATAGTAACATAATTTTTTTGAATGTGAGTAAAAAATAAGAGAAAACGTCAAATAAGTTTTTTTATCAATAATAAAATGATAATTGTGATCATATAAAGTGAACTGGACAAGAAAAAACCCATTAAATAATACATGAATAACTTTCAATAGAAAAGAAAGACCTTGTTATTTTTCAATATAAAAAAGTTTGGTTGAGATGAGCCTTACATCATAAGTGATGTAAAATCAAGCTTATTTTCAAGTGGTAGCTTAATAACATCTTCTAAATGGAATTACATAACTTTTGAATTTTCAAAATACATTATCCTCTTAAGGACATATTCAATGTATGGGGAGGCCTATCATTAAAAGGATGAAGATTTTGAAATTCCAAGGTTAAGTGTATCCCTTTGGAAATTTTATTAAGCTACAACTTGAAAATAATACGGATTTTACTTCACTTTGGAAGTCATGATCATATCATTCAAACTCTTTTATTTTTAAAAATTTCAAGGAATTTAATATTTTTTTATTTAATGGATTTTTTATTTTTTGGGTTCACTCTTGTATATTTCACTTTATATTATAGTAATTTTCATTTTATCAGGGATAAATAAAATGATTTTATGTTTTTCACCTTTTAACCTCACATTTCAAAACATTATATGACTTATTTTCTAATAAACATTTAAATATTGAGGAAAAAAAATCCTTTTTTATAAATCAACACAAACTTTGTTTAACTTTAACTAAAATTTTAGATCTCCAATGGTGTGCTTTGTAATTTATGTATTATTTATAAGATAATTTTAGATTTATGATCGTGAAAGTATTCATAATTGTCATAAAATTCTAAAAAATGAAGGATTTTATATTAACACATTATAAATATTAATATGAAAAGATGACATAGGAGACAACCCATAATTTTTAATGAGAGAGTGGAATCAATTAAGTAATGTTAATGCATCATTTCTGGTTATGAACTTCTTGATGACATATGTTTCATCTCAAATGTTGCCCTTGTTTTTAAGGCCAGTCCATCACATTCCACATCCTACTATACTTCAGTCTACCTCATTGATGAAGCCTATTGATGTTACATACCAATATAATTTAGTCTTCAGGTATTGGTAAATGGTGAAACTCCCCAATAGTAATCAATTGTGAATCATAATAGTTTGTAATAGTGTTCAGTTGATACACTGGATCATCATATACTTCCCATGATATATTCTTAGAGGCACATGTTGTGATGAAAAGTGCACATAAAGCCTATACTACCTAGATGTTTCCACATTGAAAATTTTCTCGCATCATGAAATGCGGTCATTTTTTGAGCACTGGTATTTTCATTAGGGTCCATACACTCAGAAACATCATATCGAGAGTCTTCACGATGGAAATGAGGCACTCGTTAAGCATATGGTTCATAAATGTTCTTTTCGATATCTCAATGGATGTGTGGTCTATACCTTAGACCCTACTGAATCCCATACATGGCTAGTTTATTTATATCAATGAAGTACTTCACACAATGATGAATTGTAGCCTAAACTATGTAAGTAAAATGTATCATGAAAACCCACTTAAAGGCACCATTGATGCACTCCCCAATGTTTGTGGTCATGTGTCTGTACCTCTTCCCCCAATCATATGCCAATGTCTATTTTTCTTTTGGAATATTCATCAGTAAAATCATTAAAATAAATAAATTATAATTGTGTATTTGTTTGAAATATTTTTTCAAAAAATCTTTGATCCATCTTATATTCTGCAAAAAAATTGATCATAGTTCACAAAAACTAATTTTATCAATATGTTGAAATACTAAAAAATAATAATGAGATTTCATACCAAGACTCATGTTTTCCATATTCATATTTTTGTTATGGAATGTTTTTTTTCATGTTTCTTGCAATGTGTCTAATGAATTATCGATGATGTGTATTTTGGGGGTCTCTATATATCAGGATTCACATTGATTGCCTCATTGATTTCCTGATACTAATCGAATATTAAACAGGCACCCCGAATGTGGGGGAAATGGTTTCTGATACATGCCAAAAACAAACTCCATGATTTGATGTTTTCCTTATGAAAAATGGAGGAATCAAGCAGAGTAGGTGAATAGTTTCTATATGGGGTTTCCAAAATCAACAATATTCCCTTGTATTTTTTGTATATAAATGGTCCATAAATCTATATGACATGTTTTCTAAAATGAAATTTGAAAATATAGGGAAGTAATTCCTAGAACAACCAATGAAAATGAACAAGAGATGGGTTAAGATGGTTATCTTGAGACACATGTTCATTCATATGAAGATGGAAGATGACTTGGTCATTGTGTCTCAGTATGCCTAGAAATTGCTTCAATATTCAATACGAGTCAACCCATTCACCATAGACCTTTACAATTTCCTTCTATTTTTCCTTCCATGACATATTATAGGAAATATTATAACTAAATTTTTTGGTGTATCCTATCTTTCACAAGGGCTATAAGAACATGATGTCAGGTCCAAATCATCTTGACGAGAATAGATGACACAAATTTAGAATCCAATGAAGTATGATATTGAATCGTGTTCAGATGAATTCAAGTATGATCTGCCTCAATCTTATAAATTTTCCAACATGAAAATAGTCCATTGCTTCTGACAAATATGTGAATAGTGGTGGATGATTTATTATGGTTTGAGGATACTATAAAACTACTGAATTTATAGAATATTATTATCTAACTTCTGATGATACCACCTCATCAGTACTATTGTATTTTTCTATTCCATCATTATAAAATTACTCATCTAATGTTGGATTTATATTCATATATGATAGATTCTATAGTTTTTCCTCTTTCATGTCATAGGGAATAGCCTAAATCAGTTGGGATGAGGCTTCTTCAACCACTCGTGTAAGTCATCAACTTCTTATAATTAGACGTTGTTATTATACAGTAGAAACCTCAATATATAAATCTATCATGGAACTATCTGACTACTAGGAAAATAAATTTATTGCATGGAACAAGTTCTCTATAGCAGCCAATAGAAAATCTACATGCCATAGTGTATTCCGGAATTGAAAATGTCTATAGTTAATAAATTTGATTTCTTGGTTAGGACCTAGAATTAAACAACCAGTTGTTCTTTCTTGATGTTTGGTCAGCATTACACATCATCTTTCCTAATTGTAATCATTGGTTGTATACTATAAGAAGCTCCTTTCTCTGTTTTTGTAACCTCCCCATATTAGTATAATGATGAAAAATGGGCTATGGGCCCATGGGATAAGTGGTATTGGGGTGGGTATGGGGCGGGGCAGGTTTATTAAAAATAACTCACATTTTATGTTGGATTATATGGATAGCCCGCGTGGGTATCCAACCCATGGTTGTTTACCTACGCAGATATGGGCTAACCCACAAGTTATTTTAAATTTTTTATGATAATTATCATAATATTAAATTTTAAAATCTCATTTCATTTTATGTGGTAGACTCATGTGTGGAGGAAGACAACCGCTTCCTTTTCCCAAGAACTTCTACTCCCATAACTCCTTGAAATAAGATGTTGCACTGCCTCCTCGCATACCCAACATCTCCTCCTCATTATTTTATTTATCGAACCAATGTTCCAAACTATACTACCCTACCCTCCTCTACACTGCATGCACTATAGTGACATCATATAGTCTCACTAGAACCCTTTATCCATCATACTTTCCTCCCCCAGTTACCTCATGGTTGTTGTCCCCCGTCCACAGGATAGAATACTTGCTCGTTAGTCGCTCATCTTTCATCCCCCCCCCCCATTCTTCCCAACTCCATCGTCACCCCCTGCCACACCTGAGTCACCCGTCTCTTCCCCCTTTCTATCTTCACAACTCCACCACCCTGGACCAACTTCCTCCACCGTGACCCCCTCTCCACCTTCATCACCTCATATGCGACCCCCACCTGACCCCTATCACACTTTCGCACCTCCTCTACCGCATCCACTACCCCTCCCTACCTCGACCTCCTCCGCCACCCCTGACTACTCCGCCACCCCCACCCAACCTCGATCCCTCCCCCCCCACATCCTCCACTGCGTGACCCCCACCTCCGCTACCTCCTCCATGACCCTCGACTTTACCGCATGCTCCTCAATAACCCCCCTCCTCCAACACCCCATCCCTCTCCACCGCCACCACCAGCCCCACATCCTTATCCCATTACCACTAAACTCCTTTGGGCCCATCTCCCCTACCACATCAGACTCCTTCGCCACCCCTAGGGTCACATCCAGCCTCCTCCTCCGGTACTGAAAAATGCAGGTGGCCAAGGTAATCATGTTATTTTTATTGTTTTATTTTTTTAATTTATTCAATTTCATAAAATTATATAATTCTATAGTTAAATTTTTTAAAATTTTTAGTATTTTTGTTTTGTATCTCATAATTATTAAATGTAACAGAAGGTGTACTTTAGCAACGATGGAGACTATAGTAGCAGCATACACTGTAGCAGTGGCAGGTTAAGTGTGGTTATTGTAGCTACGAATATTATAGCAGTACTATTCACAAAATGGGCCATGGGGAAAAAAATTTGGGCCATATATTGAGCTACATACCCACTAGGTCATCAAGCTCTGTAATGGGTCTTTTTCTACCCAGTCAAAAGAGATATTTTTTTTTCTTTAAAAATAAAATAAGGCTTCGCACCCAACCTTTAAAAAAGAACCTAATATTATTTTTTATTTTTTGAAATTATTTTTATTTTCATAATTTCATTTAAAATGAAATCATGCAATTTTAAATTTTTTATTTTATACTATTTAATTAGATTATTAAATTTTATCATTTATATATTTATATATGAAATACAAATTATTAATTTTTAATGATTAAAATTTATGATTTTAAAAAATATAATTCTTTTAATGTTTAGTGTATTTTTTAAATCATGAATAATTGTGTTTTGATGTTGGATTTGGTGGAAGCATAAATGAGACAAGGGTGTATGGAATATTAGAGAATCATGTGAAAGAGATCATCCTCATTCAATATTTTTTGGTGAGTGTTGTGTACTTTATTTTTTTAAATTTGATTTTTGAATCTTTGAACTTTTATTCTAATCATAGAAGATTTATAATTAGGTGGAATTTGTAATTGTTTTTACAAATTTTTTTTAAATTATTTTTTATATTTTTAAGCTTACATTATCATTATCGTAAACTTTCTAATCGTAATTCAAATCATTTTTCAAGAGGTATTTTATGATCCTACTAAAATGTAAAAAATTATAAAAAACAATATTGAATGTGGGTTGTTGTGGCTTTCCCCACTTCCACTACGGGGTGAGGCAGGCTTGACAATTCCACCTGTTTTAATGAGGGCTTTTGCAGGTCTAGCCAACATGGGGTCAAGACCACGTGGGCTTGGCCCACCCCACCCTGACCCATCCTGCCTCTTTCACATTTTTATAGTAGTAGAGATAGCCAAAAATGATTATCTATGTGAATTTTTTTATCAAGATTCTGATAGTGTAAATACAATTGACAGTGAGGGTTTCCCATAAAATCATTATTATACGAAAATTTTAGAACGTCTTTTTTTATCCTGAAAGATGATACTACTGTTCCAATGTAAAATTTTTATTATTCCTAAAGGTGTGTTTAGTAGTTTATAAAAAAAATATGAATCATTTAAATAATATCCTTAGGAGTGCCAAACTAGGTGTGCAACAAGGTCCGTTTTCATGAACCAGTTCACAATCTAGTCTAGCTGAATGCAGTGTTAGGGGGATTTACCCCTACATACATTCGTGATAGAGCCACATCTAATTGTAGTATCTAGATAGGGATTTGATTTCTTAGAAAAAAAAATAATCTCTTTGATACCAAAATCATCAGAACGTTTTCTTATTTCCTAGACTATGACAGTAATGTTTTGTAATAAAATTTTTAACATTCCTTAATGTATTTTTAGTGGCTTATAAAGAGAATATGATTCATCTAAAACATATCCATTGACACTAACAAACCATGCATGAAATAAGGGATAAACCAACTAAATAATGGGAGTAACAAATCATGTGTGTAGTAAAGACACATTGTCATCCAATTTTTCATCTTTCACTCTATGTTTATTATATTTTAATCAAAATATAATCAATATAAATTCAGTAATAAATAATTATTTAATCAATCTATAATCATTAGTAATTTATTATTTAAGAATTAGTGATTCACTAATTAAATATTAGTTAATCATTATTTAATCATTGCTTAATCATTAGATAAATAATCATTAATCATTGGTTTACTGTTAGTTAATAATTAATTAATCATTGGTTAATAATTACTTAATAATTATTTAATCACTACATAATAATTTATTAATAATTTTTTAATCAATCTTTAATCATTCCTTAATCATTATTCAATATTAAACTAATCATTAATCAACCAATATTTATCTAGTAGTTAATCATTATTTAACCATTCCTTAATAATTCTATAATCATTACTTAGTCATTAGTTAATCAATATTTAATAATTATTTAATAATTATTCTATGAATATTTAATTAGTATTTAATCATTGGTTAGTCTTTTTTTAATCATTAGTTAAATATTATTTAATCATTAGTTAATTATTCTTTCATAGTTTCTTAATAACTCAATAATCATTACTTAATCAATATTTAATCATTAGTTAATCATTAGTAAATAAATATTTAATAAATCATTAATCATTAGTTAATCAATATTTAATCATTAGTTAATAATTAGTCAATTGGTATTTAATAATTACTTTATCATTAGTTAGTCATTAGTAAATCATTAGTTACTGATTAGTTAATCATTAGTTAGTCATTATTTACTCATACATTAATAATTCCATTGTCATTATTTAATCATTACTTAATAATTAGTTAATCATTCTTTAATCAGTCATTAATCGGTCCTTAATCATTGTTTAATCATTACTGAAACATTACATAGTCATTAGTTAATCAATATTAGATCATTAGTTAATTAATCATTAATCATTAGTTTATCATTATTAAATAATTAGTTAATAATTTGTTTATAATTAGTCAATCATTACTTAATCAGTCTTTAATTAGTATTTAAACATTACTTATTCTTTACTTAATCATAATTTAATCATTATTTAATCAATTGTAAATCATTCATTAATAATTCTTAAAACAACCTTGATATTTTATTACACAATTAGACATAATTTATAACATAAACATCACTTGATACAACATAGAAGATTGAGAGTCCTAGTGTCTTTGGGGATTAAGATCATAACATAACAACTAAAAACCTGAAATACACCAACTATATTGAAAACATCTTTTACATGACCACTACATTCCCTCATACTTAGCATTGCATGGGATAACCTGAGGACATTCATAAGAAAATGGTGAGCTATAAAGCCCAGTGAGGGAATAATCATGGAATAACCTGAGGAATACAATACATGTTAGATAATTGGAATATCAATAGAGCACAAGAGAAGAATAAACATAATGGCATGATAAAGAATTATAATCAAAACATGGAAATGTGGAAACAACACTTAACATGGAATTAGCATGAGTCGAGGCTCGTTACACATGGAGCATGAGTAAACCCTCATTGCACTTGAATCATGAGTAAACCCTCTTTGCACATGAATTATCATGAGTAAACACTCATTGAACATGAAGTATCATGATACTATACTTTACCCAATGCATTGGAGCACTATTAGGGTACACCCTTCTTAAACATTTCATTCCATGCATATGTGTGCCACATAGATCATAAAACATTGAATCATTCAACATAATCATTTATTCCATGATAAAAAAAATGTGGAATAGGTATATGAAAAAATTTAAACAATAAGTAAATGTGCATAAAGGTGAATACCCTTGATAGATAAATGGGCATGGTATTCACCACACAATGACTTTAGCTTAGAAAAGCACGGTGGAATTTTGGAAGCATAACAATGTGACATAAGAACACATAAAAGTGGTTTATAAGAGAGAAAAGGGTTTCTCATCATATTTAAATGACATGGAAAGTTAGGGGGTAATATATGTACATGTTTCAACAAATGTAATGGAATTTAGATTCACGATACAAAAGAATTTCTTGAATGTAAATGAGGAGAGAGAAATTCCTTTCGGAATTTCGGTATAGTAACAGGTGTACATGGGAGGCATTTAATGAGAGAGAAAGGGGTCTACCATAATTCAAAAATAAAGAGGGAAGTATGGGGAAGCTGATAAACCATACCCCAATATTTATAATTAAAATTAAAAGGGCATAACAACTTAAAGAATATTGGACAAAAATGAGAAGGGAAGAAAACCCTTACTTGGAAGTGTGCTTCCAAGGGTCTGAGAGAGGCTTGAGAGAGGATTCATGGGAGATTGGGGAAACTTGAGAGGATTTTAGAGAGAGTAGGTAAGAGGTTGGAAAAACTCCAAGGGCTTTGACAGATGAGGATGTGGTAGCTTGGTTTGGATTATATAGAGAAGTAGAGGCAATTGATAATTATTTAAGTTAGAGACACCTCACATTAATCTTATCCAAACCACAAACCAACCCATTGTTTTTTACCATGGTTTTTTCAAAAGGTGAGTGGAAAACAATATTTTATGAGGCCAAATTCTGAACTTCTTAAAATAATGGGGTTTCCTATGTGTAGGTGAGTCACACTTTCAAGGAAAACAATTTAAAAAGACAAAATGATTAATAAGTCTTGAAGGGTCCACTAAATCCTTTTAAAATAAATAAAAAAACAAAAATCACATTATTTTAATGTTAAAACATATATTGTCCAAACATAAAGTTTATAGTATTTTATTACATCACTCTTGGGTCATTATGATGTCATAAAACACATTATATATTTAAAAGGTATTTAATTTTTACCCAAAATTTGGATTGGCTCAGAAAATTATGAAAAATTCACCGTTGAATAATTTCGACGTCCTAAATCTAGAACTAATATTTATTTTATCTAAATAATTTTCTAAATATGTTCATTTTCACATTTAAAAAAACTTACATTTATCGAAAATTCCTGGGTTTTGACACAAATGGCTTTCAAACCTTAATAAAAATTTCAATTGCATTCATAAAATTATACGATCATTTATATATAATAAAAATTAATTTAATAAAAATAATAATATTTTATTAAAATATTATTTAATTAAAAAATCTATTAATTCGTCAAAATATATTTCTTATTTGAACATTAACTAAAAATACTATTTGTGCTTCAAAAACTATTTAAAAGGTTACAATAATAAAATGAACGTGTATTCATTATTATGTACAAAAATAATGTACACAACTATAGTGCTAAGGTCTTGTTACATAACCCCATAAAACACCCACATAAGACTAAAGAGTAAGGTGTGTGATGGTGAGAGACTCTTGTGGTGGCTCAGATAACATTGATCGGGTGGTAATCTCTATCAACTTCCACTTCTCTCATAGGTGGTCCTTCTCAAGCTTAACATATTAAATCTCATATTGGGATTGGTCAAGAGCGAATCCCAATTACGCCACCTCTTTTCTGAGCTCTGACAAATGGGCTTCATACGGGTCAAGTCTAAAGGATAAGGCCATCACTACCTTTGTCTGAGTAAATTGGATTTGTTAAATCCCTATATTTATACTAATCATTTGATCACTGTTCAATGTGTATATTAGAAAATGTCACAATTCTTAACATAAAACCAAAGAAGTTGAAATTTTATATAAAAATTTTACAAAAAAATACATTTAATTAGATCAAGAGGGATTTCTATTAATGAAAGTTTGGGTCATTACAATATTCCCCCCTTTTGAAATTTCACCCTAGAAATTTCATTTTCCCACACTAAATCAGATGTGGGTGAATTTTTTTCATCACTTCCTTCGATTCCCACATATCTTGTTCGAACTTTTGGTTTCTCCACAACACCATGACAAGGGGCATTGTCCTATTTCGTAGAACTTGTTTCTACAATCTATGATCTTTATTGGTTGATCCTCATAATAAATATCATCCGATAGTTTTACTATCTCTGAAGAGAGTACATGTGAAGGGTCTAGTATGTAATTAAAGAAGAGGGATAAATTAAAGAAATCATGTACTTTGGTTATGGTAGGTAGAAGTGCTAGTCAATAGGCCACATACCCAACACGGTCAAGAATCTCAAAGGGGCCAATGTACTGAGGAATTAACTTAACTTTATTTCAAAACCTCATGAACTTCTTCCATAGAGATATGCGAAGAAATATCATGTGTCCAACTTTAATCTCATGGTCTCGTTGATGGTTATATGAAAAACTCTTCTGTCGACTCTGGGATGCCTTGATATGCTGTTGAATGTTTTTCACCTTCTCTACCATTTCCTCGACCATTTCTTGTCCAAGCGGCTTACGCTCTCCGACTTCATCCCAACATGCTAGTTTTCTTCACCTCTTCCCACACATGGCATCATAAGGTTCCATTTGGATACATGAGTGGAAACTTTAATTGTAGGATAATTCAACTAGTGGAAGATGTTGGTCCCTCCCTCCTTTGAAGTCCATAAAACATGCTCTCAACATGTCCTCAAGTGTTTGGATAGTCCGCTCGGATTGGCCATTAGTTTGAGGATGATAATACTTAATGAAGTTCATCTCAGTATATAGAGCATGTTGAAGACTATTCCAAAACAAAGTGGTGAATCTTGAATCTTGATAGGATATAATAGATAGTGGTACTCCATGAAACCTTACCACTTCCAAAATAAATATTCATGCAAGTTGATTCAATGAGAAATCCTCCCAAATTGCAATGAAGTGTGGAGGCTTTGTAAGACGATCCACAACAACCCATATTACATTATTGCCTTTGGATGTCTTCAGAATTCTGGTGAAAAAGTCCTTGGTGATGTTCTCCCATTTCCATGCTAGTATGGGCAATGGTTGTATCATCCCCTTATACTTCTGGCTCTCTGCATTCAATTGCTAACACACTAGGGAATTTGATGTATAATTAATTATCTCCTTCTTTATATTGTCCCACAAATAATGCTCTTGGAGACCTCTATATATCTTTGTGTTTCCTGGGTGAATAGAATAATTTGAACTAAGCGCATCATTCAAAAGTTCCTTCTGTAGCTTGGGACTTGATGGAACACATAGTCTTTTCCCAAATCTCACAATTCCTTCTTCATTGACATTGAACTCTAAGGATTTCCATTTTCTGATAGATTCCACTCTATTCTAGATTCCCACATCATCCTTTTTATCATCCTTTAACCTTTACAAAAGAGACAGTTGAGCAATAATTTGTGAAAGTATTGATGTTGTTCCCTTTTTTCTGATTCCCGTGTGCAAATTTATCAAATCAAAGAAGATTGGGTCGTTCTCAATTATCACAAATGATATAATTGTTGGGTCCTTTCTACTTAGAGAATCTACCACCTTGTTCGGTTTCCCAAGGTGGTAATGGATTGAGAAGTCATTGTCTTTGATCAACTCTAACCAAATTTGTTGGCGTATGTTCAAATCATTCTGTGTGAATATAAACTTGAGGCTTCTACGGTAAGTATATATTTCAAACTTCTCCCCAAAGAGATAATGCTGAAAAAATTTTAAAGCTAATATCCTTGCATCCAACTCCAAATCATGTGTCAGATAATTCTTCTCATGAAAATTCAATTGCCTTGAATCATAGGTAATGAATGTTTCATTTTTCATCAACACACAGCCAAATCCCTTCTTCGAAGCATCACTAAATACCACAAAAAGTCATTCACTTGTGGGTAAAGTGAGAACGGGAATAGTGATAATCCTCCTTTTTAACTCCATGAAGATTTCTACGCATACATCACGATAAGAAAACTATAATCCCTTCTGAGTTAGATTAGTAAGAGGTTTGGACAGTCATGAGAAATTTCTCACAAATCATAGATAATATCCAACTAACCCCAAGAATCTACATATATCCATTACCGATGTTTTTCATGGCTATCCTCAATTGCATATGTTTTGGAGGGATCCATTGATATCCCATTTCTTGTGAGGATATAGCCCAAGAATGAGACCTTCTTAAACTAGAACACACTCTTTCTATACTTTTCATAGAGATTCTCCTTCCAAAATCTCTCTAGTATAGTTCATAGACGCTCCTCATGATCCTCCATGGTTTTGGAATATATCAGAATATCATCTATAATGACTACTAAAAATTGTTGAGGTAATCCCTCTAGACTCTATTCATCAAGTCCAAGAATATTGTTGGAGTATTAGTAAGTCTGAAAGGCATTACTATGAATTCATAGTGCCCGTACCTTGTACGAAAAATAGTCTTGGGGATATATTTCTTCTTCACCCTTAATTGATAATATCTTGACCGTAAATCCACCTTGGAGAAGTATTGTGATCCACACAGCTGATCAAACAAGTCAACAATTAGTGCGAGAGGATACTTGTTCATTATCGTTATTTTTTAAGCTCATGATAATTGATGAAAAGGTGCATTGACCCATCCTTCTTCTTGACGAAGAGGACTGGTGCACCCGATGGTGAAGCACTTGGATGTATAAACCCCTTATCAAGATTCTCTTGTAGTTGTTTCTTATGCTCCTCAAGCTCCACAACATCCTTTCTATATGGAGTATTGGATATTAGAAATTCCCCAGGTATAAGGTCAATTGAGAATTCAACATCACTTCTAGGAGGAAGACCTAGAAATTCCTCGTGAAACACTTCAACAAATTCCCTCACATTAGGCATGTCTTCAGGGATGGTTGCCTTATTAGAATCAGACATCTGATCCAGATACAGGTGCTCAGAGGGTAGTAATATCCATTCTTGAGATGATGGAGCTAAAGAAGCTTCATCTTTCTCTTTTCACTTGCACAGAATCGTGGGTTGATTCTCCACATGGAGAGTGATTTCCCTCTCACGGTAATTTATACTGGATCTATGTAAGGAAAGAAAATCCATGCCAAGAATTGCATGAAATTCCACCAGAGGGAGTATGAAGAGGTTCTGCAGGAAATTCAATCCACATATTATGATAGAGGAGGAGTTATATTCATGAGATGCAATCATTGCCCCATTTTCCATACTCACCGACATCTTTATATCCATGATTTGTGGTGGTTCTGCGATTGTTCTACTAAACTTTTGGGATATGAAAGAATGTGTAGAACCTGAATCATAAATTATATTCACTATTATTGAATGAATAACTAGCATACTTGTCAAAAATTCATTTTTGGGGTTCACTTCGGCAGTAGTGATAGAAAAAGATCTCCCTTGGTGCCTTGGAGGTTGTTGGCTGCCTCTGAAAACCCTTTGTTTACGGAACTGAATTGAAATATTCCTTGGTTCTTTGTAGTTGTAGCAATGAACAACACGTAGAGATTCGAACAGAGTGTTCCTCTCATTTTTTAGAGCCGTGGATTTTTCTTATCGGTAGTTAATATCTAGGTGACCTTCTCTTCCACAACTAAAGCATTTCCTCATCCCCTTCAAGAAATTTTTGGGGTTCTTTTTTCCCCACTTTTGGAAAGTGGGGTGCTAGATCTTCTTAGCACCATTGGATTTATCCATCAGATGGCTAGCATTGAATTCCCCCTTATGCTTCTTATCCTCATGATACCCATGATATTCTATGATCTCTATTTTGACCATGAGGGAATATCAGACAATTTCCTCATAGTTGTCGAATTCACGGATCGCTAGTGCTTTCCACAGGCTAGGTTTCAGCCCACCAAAGAGGCTGTCAACCTTGCATTCGGGGGTAATGACAAATCTAGAAGCATATCGTGCAAGAGTTTTGATGTTTTACTTATACACTTCAACAGATTCATCATCTTATTTCTTGAGGGAAATGAAGTCCCTTTCTATCTTAAGCTGGAGGGTGCGCATAAAATATTTATTGAAAAACATCTTCTGGAAATCTTTCCATTCCAATGCCCTTATCTCGTCCCCAAGCTTTGTAATTTTTATCAATTTCCTCCATTGATCAACTTCACCCTCCATACAATAAGAAGCCAGGAGAACCATCTCTTGTTCAGAAAATTGAAGGATGGAGAAGATATTTTCAATGGTCTTGATCCAATTTTCAGTGATTGAGGGATCAGACGATCCATTAAATGTAGGAGGCCTTTGTTGCATGATGCTCTTGATAGCGACTTTTTCTTTATTGGGGGGGGGGGTGAACATTCCCCTTGACCCATGTTTCTATTCAAATAATGACTTATCTGAGAGATAAGTGTGACAATGTTCGCGATTCCCACTCCTATTGGATTGGGCATATCATTAGTACTGTCATCACATTGATCTTCACATCGGTTCATAGCCTAAGTCCTCCTACTACTGACCATTTTCGGGAATAAAAGGAAAGTTAGGGGTAACACAAAAAGGGTAATCTAAGGGCAAAACTGATGACTTATAAATAACTTTTATTTCCTTAACATA
Organism: Viscum album; assembly: GCA_963277665.1. Taxonomy (NCBI): domain Eukaryota; kingdom Viridiplantae; phylum Streptophyta; class Magnoliopsida; order Santalales; family Viscaceae; genus Viscum; species Viscum album. The sequence continues at coordinate 1,445,896,573 of OY728161.1, forward strand.
TGAATATATTGGATTCAGTCTTTGTTGTCCCTGATCAACTTTCTAACATATATTCCTAGGGAATTTTTTTTATCCCTTAATAATGGTTCATACTATGCTTGTGAATTTACCAAATAATATCCTCCGAGAGTGTCATAAACAAGAGTGCAGTAAGGACCATTTTTGTGCATCAGTTCCCGTTCGAGTCTCTATCAAAGTAGTGTTTTCAGGTTTTACCTCTAGGATAGATCTGTTCTAGAGCCGCCTCTACCTGCTCATATCCTGACAGGGATTTATTTTCATGATTAACCACTTACTCAATACTCGCTAAAACTTAGGGATGTTTTTATTATACGTATTCTTGTCAATAAGACTTTACTAGGGTTTTCAAATCCTAATCCCAAAAATAACTAAACCTATCCTCTGATACCAACTATAACAACCTTGATCTTTTATTACACAATTAAACATAATTTATTACATAAACATCACTTGATATAACATAGAAGATTATTAGGTCTGGAGTCTTCTGGGATTAGGATCATTACATAACAACTTAAAACATGAAATACAATATCTTTATTGAAAACATCCTTTATATGACCACTATATTCCCTTATACATAGCATTGCATGGGATAACCTAAGGATATGCATAAGAATAGGGCGAGCTCTAATGCCTAGTAAGGGAATAATCATGGAATACCATGAGGAATACATGACATGTTAGAAACTAGGCACATCAATATAGCACAAGAGAATCATAAACATAAAGGGATGATAAAGCATGATAATCATAACATGGAAATGTGGCAACAAAACTTAACATGGAATTAGCATGAGCCAAGGCTCATTGCACATGGATCATGAGTAAACCCTCATTGCATTGGAAGCATGAGTAAATCCTCGTTGCACTTGATTTAGCATGAGAAAATACTCATTGCACATGACTTATCATGATACTATACTTTACCCAATGCATTGAGGCATTATCAAGGCGCACCCTTCTTAAACATTTCATTTCATGCATATGTGTGCCACATGGATCCTAAAACATTGAATCATTCAACATAATCATTTATTCCATGATAAAATAATGTGGAATACATACATGAACCTCTTTAAACAATAAGTAAATGTTCAAAATTTTGAATACCATTGATAGAGAAATGGGCATGGTAGTCCCTACACAATGAATTTGTCTTGGAAAAGCGCGGTGCAATTTTGGCAGCATAACGACGTGACATAAGAACACATAAAAATGGTTGATGAGAGAGAAATGGGTGTCGCATAATATTTACATGATATGGACTGTATTGGGGTCATATATATACATATCTAAACAAATGTAATGGAATTTAGATATGTTACACAAAAGAATTTCTTGAATGTAAATGAGGAGAGAGAAATTTCTTTCTGAATTTCGACATAGAAACAGGTGTACATGGGAGGATTTTAGTGAGAGAGAAAGGGGTATCCCAGCATTCAAACATAAATAGGGCAGTATGGGGAATGTTAGAAACCATACCTCAATATTTATAAATGAAATTAAAAGGGCATAACAACTTAAATTATATTGGACCAAAATGATAATGGAAGAAAACCCTTACTTGGAAGTGTGCTTCCAAAGGCCTGAGAGAGGCTTGAGAGAGGCTTCTTGGGAGCTTGGGGAACCTTGGTAGGATTATAGAGAGAGGACAGAAAATGTTATATGAACTCCAAAGGCTTTTAATGTAACACCCGAGACTTTTATGTTATATAAATCATCAAAGGAATCTTTTTCTACACAACACTTTCTTGGCTTGCTTTACACGCAATCGCGACCTTCCTCGATAGCTTGCGTCGTACGCAATACCGAGTTTCACTAAACAACAATATGCTATTAAAACTAGCCGTTATGAATACTAATAACCACTTTTTGAAATTTTATAAATTTTATTTTTCAAAATGGACTTCATTTTTGGACTCAGAATATCGAAATTAGCCTAGGGTGAAATTTTGGTATTTTTCTGAAAACTTTCAATTTTTGATGAATAGTGAAACCACTAAGTGGTAGGTTAAAAACTGAATTTTGCATAAAACTTAATTTTACCGCTTCTGTGAATGGAATTTCAAAAATCCGAGAGACACGGTTAATATCAAGGACTAAAATGTGGTTCAATGAGATGAAAATAATTTTTTGGTGAATAGTAACTTTTTACTATTTTTACCGCGGTTAATAGTAAATAGGGTAACTAAGGGTAATTATGATATTAATATTACCCTAACACATGTCCTAATTCTATTGGACAAGTGTAATTCGACCAAAAACAAACTTAGGAATAAAATATGACCATTTAGGCCCACTTGGATTAGATTAGGACATTTATTATTAATTTATTTAAAGAAGGGTTAAAATAGTTAAAATCAAAGTTTAATAAGTAAATCATTTTTAATATAGGGTTATACATAAGATACATTCGATTGTAAATATTCATTAGAAAGCTAAAAAGATTTCCTACATGATGGTATTTTATTTGTAATTTTTAGACATCAAATAATTTAATTTATTTATGACACAAAGATGATGCAGTAATTATCTTATTAATGAAATATTGACAAAATTGATAATATAAATACCAAAATAAATGTAATTTGAGACTTTTTATGAATTCCACTAATTTTCTAGGTTACTATGATATATTAGTATTGATTTAATCAACTTGGTTCGAACATATAATTCTGTTATGACTTTGACAAAAATCATATATCAAATAGTGTCAAAATTGACACAAAATAGTTTTTAAATCAAATATTATATTATTAATTGTTATTTTATTCCTAAAAATCTAAGGTTCGGCCAAATGACTTAGATAAGGATATATATTTTAATAATAAACAATTTGGGGTTCGTTTGGCATGTTATAGTAAGTGTATTAACCATATAGTGAAAGAAAACAAAAAGTCATGGTAAAAGTTAAATTATTTAACTTAGAGTTAAATCTAATTGATAAGGTTAAAATAATACCCTAAACTTGTCTAAATTCTATTGGTTGATAGGATTTCTACCCTTCCCCACTTTATCTTCGAAATGAGACCCTTTGGAACCATTATAAACCGATTTTGACTTTAATATAAAATAATATTTTGAGATATTCCTAAGGTGCCCCTCCCCTCCCTTATAAAAGGGCACCTCCTCCCCCTCCTCCTCACACCAATTTGAGCACTCAAGCTCGGCCAACCCCTGACATTTTCCCTTCTCCACTTCCCTAGAATAATCCTAGAGGTCCTGGTCTTCTCCAAAGACCAATCTTAGTTCCTTAAGTGGAGGATTCAAAAAGGCGTTCCAAAGAAGAGGTAATATCCATTACCGATCTTTTCAATTTCTTTCTTCTTCAACTTCTTCTTCTTTAGTTGTTTCATGATAAAGTAATAACATCAGTATTACTTACATACTGATATGTTATTATAAATATGAAACAACCCTAATCCACCTTCTATCCATCCTACGGAAAAATGAAATCACCGCGCGTGCGTACGTACGGAATACCGTCTCCACGCCGTGGTGTAATCTATTTTCCACCATCACCTTACAAGGATGGGTATAATGGTGTAATCAGTAACTATATATGATTATTATTAAGTAATATTGATACTGAAATAATATATATATATACTCCAATACAATTCCACGATCATAGGAACGATATCATCACTCGTGCGTACGTACGGAATACCGTCTCCACGATGTGATGCGACTCGTTCTACATGATCTTCATTTCATAATGATTATATAAATGAATTGAATGAATGAATATGGTATATAATACACTAATACCATTCTGGAAATGAATTATCTATAACCTAAAGATAAGAATAAGAATTTATTCGACAAAACACGCATAAGAACAAAAAGTTATAAAGACCCGAGTAACAAGTAACAATGAAATATTACTAACAAGAAGCTAATAATATGACCATATATGATCTCATATCAATATGTATGATTCTGGAATAAGTCAATAACATTATTTAAACCATTATACAGGAGCTTCGGACACGAACAAAGCAAATCGGACCTAAGGTAAGGGAAATATCACAATCTCATTTTTATCTGAGATTGTTTATTCGTAAGTATTTACTAGGGTGTATTTTATCATCCACATCCATGTTCCCTCAATATGTAATATTGTTTCCATCCACTTGAAATAGTTTAAATCCAATTTTACCCTTAGGTGAGTTTTTAGTAAAGAATATGAAAGGAATCTTTTGTCGTTTTTCCGTACGAGGTACTTTTTGACTTTTCTGACAAAAGTACGAAGAATGTTTTTTTTAACTTATACGGCATGAATGGATTTTTAAAAAATTACATCAAAGAAGCTTCCTTTACAAGTTTTCAAGTTTATTTTTAATCAACTTCTTTTATTTTAAAGTTGTATGACATGTTATGAAAGGAAAAATATTTTTGAAGAAGAAAGGATATTTTCCTCAAGAATTCAATTCAAGTGTTTTATCAAAATTATTTTCCATCTAAGATAATAAAGGGTTCTGTTTCTATCCATATTTTTACATTGGTTTGACTATGTTGTGATGGAATTATGTTTATGAATTCCTTTATCATATATGAATTGATTTATGATGTCATGATGTTTCAAGAATCCCATTTTTGTTACATGTGTTATGCGATGATGCATGTTTTATGATTATGTGGCACACATAAGAAAGGATTCATTATAAGATGGGTGGGACCTATATCTCCCTCCAATGCATTGGGTAATGATTTTATATCTCATGAGATAGACATGGCTGGAACGGAAGGTTATTTCGGTTCAGTGATACAGGACTGAAACGAGGAGTGAACTCGGTTCAGAAAGGGACTTTGTCCACTAAGATAGTCTTGGCAATGAGTCATGACTAACAAGAAATGATTTTCCATGATTATGTGTGCATGCCACAAAGTTTCAAGTTTTATGTTATGATTTTGGGGATCTCATTTTCACTTCTATGATTTATTCCATGTTAAGATATTATGATCTCTTTTGCAGGTTTTGATTTTCAAAAAGATATGATATGATTTTTATTTCCTTTATTTTCCCTTACTGAGCATTTGAGCTCACCCTTTTATGTTTTCTTTTCCCTAGGTCAGGAAGATGGATATTAAGTAGAATATGCTAAAAGGGACCCTAGATATGATGAAATAAATGGGAGACACTGTAGAAGATTTATGAACCAGTTGTTTATGTTTCCCAGTTTCTAAAGACACTATACCTATACGGTCCTTTGTGGTTTTGTCATATGTTGTAATAAGTGTGCTTCAATTTCGAAGTATTAACAATGTATGTAAAGTATGGGTCGTTATAGTTGGTATCAGAGGAAAGGTATAGTCAACCTTGGAAAACTAGGATGTGAAAGCCTTAGTAATAACCCTAAGGATAAGTCTAAGCATAGAACACAATTTTAGAAATGGCCTTGAATAACCTAGGATAAGACCATAAGCATGAAAATTTTATTCTTGAATTATGTGGTTTCCTATTATAATTAGTGTTTCTCACACTATTCTTCTTGGTTTAAGTCAATGGCTGGAACCCGAAGGAACCGTGTTAATGCGGAATGCGATGGGCAATGCAATGATTGTCCCCCTGAGCAACCAAACGATATGGGAGCTGGAATGCAAAATCTTGTGGCCATGCTCACACAACTTTCTCAAGCTATGAATCATGCAGGATTTCCAAACGAGCAAAGGAGGGAGCAACATTCTGTTGAATCCTTCATGAGGCAGCGTCCACCTTCTTTCAGCGGGTCTACTGATCCATTAGTTGCTGAACAATGGATTAGTACTACTGAAAAGATATTTTCAGTTCTTCAATGTTCTGAACATGATAAAGTCATCCTAGCAGTGTACCGTTTGGAAGGAGATGCGGATCAATAGTGGAATCTTGTTAAGAATACGAGGAAAAGGGATGAAATTGAGTCTATGGAATGGGACGAGTTCAAGAACTTATTTTTCAATAAGTACTTCCCTCGTATTCTCCGAACAAAGATGGAGAAAGAGTTTCTTGAACTGAAGCAAAGGGATGATGAATCTGTTGGTACCTATGAAGAAAATTTTACAAGACTTGCAAGGTACGCTTCTGGTATTATTATCCAACCTGAGAGTAAGATCGATCGATTCTTTAGTGGCTTAAAACCAAGTCTTCGAAGGGCGTTAGCCATAAGGGACTTCAATAGCTACGAGGAAATCGTTCGATGTGCTCTCAAAGTCGAGATGGATATTGGAGTAACCCATCAGTCACATGGGTTTGATAAGAAGAGGAAGATGGAATTCAAAGCAAACTCTAAAGAGCACACTGAAAAGAAGATGAACTTTCCATTATGCTCAAAGTGTGGAAAGAAACATGGAGGGAGTTGTCTTAAAGGGACAAGTAAATGTTTTAAATGTGGAAAGGAAGGTCATCGGGCATTTGAATGCCGTGATAATGGGAAGAAGATGTCTAATGACGCAAACAAAGGAAGGGATACACAGAATGAACCTACAACACTTCAATGTTTCAAGTGCAAGGAGATGGGGCATTATGCCAATCAATGCCCAAATCCAAGGGTTGATGATGATGGTCGACGTCAACAAAATCTTAAGGCTAAAGACAAAGGAAAGTCACATGCAATTTCTATCAGCGATGTGGAGTACGATAACGATGTGGTGAAAGTTACACTTACCATCCACTCTAAAGTAGCAAATGTTTTATTTGATTCTGGATCCACCCACTCTTTTATTTCTGAATACTTTTCTAAGGGTATCACCGTACTACCTCAACAATTAGATGTTGAGTTAGCTGTGACAACACCTAATGGCACATCAATCACATCAGAAGTTTATAATTCTTCTCCGATCGAAGTTTGTGGGAAATTGCTTCCTGCAAATCTTGTGATCCTTCCTTTAGTGGAATTTGATGTGATTCTTGGCATGGATTGGCTTTCTCTACATGGAGCTCATATCAATTGCCAAAGAAGGGAAGTCACATTTCATATTCCAGATCAACCTACGATCGTCTATCAATGCAAGGATGAACATAACCTTCCAGTGGAAATTTCTTCCATCTTATGGGTATTGATTCCACTAAATGAAGGTTATTTATCTCAAATGGTTGGTGAGAAACTCACGATTAAGAATATGCCCATTGTACGGGAGTTTGATGATGTCTTTCCGGAGGAATTGCCGGGTCTTCCACCAAATCGTGAAGTTGAGTTTTCAATAGAACTCGTATCGGGTGCTTTGCTTATTTCAAAGACACCTTATAGAATGGCCCCAATTGAGTTGCAGGAATTGAAGAAGCAACTCCAAGAGAATATTGATAAGGGATTCATACGCCCTAGTGGGTCACCTTGGGGAGCACCTGTTCTATTTGTTAAGAAGAAAGATGGATCAATGAGACTCTGCATTGATTATCGAGAACTTAACAAGATCACTATCGAGAACAAATATCCTCTCCCACACATTGATGACTTATTTGACCAACTACGCGGAGCTCAATACTTTTCCAAGATTGATCTTCGTTCAGGGTATCATCAATTAAGGGTCAAAAGGGAGGATATACCAAAGACGGCTTTCCGTACAAGGTATGGACACTATGAATTTATAGTGATGCCATTTGGTCTTACTAATTCCCCTGCTATCTTCATGGATCTAATGAATAGAGTCTTTAGAGACTATCTTGATCAATTTGTGGTAGTCTTTATAGACGATATTCTTGTCTATTCAAAGAGCAAGGAAGAACATGAAGATCACTTGAGAATTATATTGAAGACCCTGAGAAAAGAGAAGCTTTATGCCAAATTTACCAAGTGTGAATTTTGGCTTCAAAAAGTTGCATTTTTGGGTCATATAATCTCAAAAGAGGGGATATCTGTGGATCCAGCAAAAACAGAGGTTATCGAAAGATGGTCAAGACCAACAACAGTAACTGAGATCCGAAGTTTTCTTGGTTTGGCTGGATATTATCGACGTTTTGTAAAAGATTTTTCACGATTATCTAATCCACTCACCAAGTTGACTCGGAAAGGAGTTAAGTTTGTCTGGACAGAGGAATGTGAAGAGAATTTCAAGGAGTTGAAAAGAAGGTTATCCAGTGCACCTGTGCTCACACTGCCTTGTAGTGGAGAAAGGTTTGTGATCTACAGTGATGCATCCAAGAAGGGATTGGGGTGTGTTCTTATGCAAAATGATATGGTGATAGCTTATGCCTCACGACAGTTGAAAATCCATGAGCAAAATTACCCAACACATGATTTGGAGTTGGCTGCGGTAATCTTTGCATTAAAGATTTGGAGGCATTACCTTTATGGTGAAAGGTGTGATATTTATACTGATCATAAAAGTTTAAAGTATATTTTCACACAAAAGGAGCTGAATATGCACCAAAGAAGATGGTTGGAACTGATTAAGGATTATGACTGCTCAATCCATTACCACCCTGGGAAAGCAAACAAGGTGGCAGATGCATTAAGTCGACAAGACCATGCTAGTTTATCCATGATGAGGATCACAAAAGATCCAATATTTATGGATTTACAAAGGATGGATCTTGGAATTATAATGGAAGGGGAAAAATCTTATCTTTATCAAATGAATGTTCAACCATCTCTACATGTGAAGATTAAAGAGGCACAGAAAGAAGATGTCGAGTTACAAAAGAAGGTGAGAAATGTTCCTGAATTCAACCTTGATTGTGATGGGATAATAAAGTTCAGGAATCGGGTTTGTGTTCCTCCCATCCCCGAATTAAAGAAAGAGCTGCTGGATGAGGCTCATAGTTCTTCATTCTCTATTCATCCTGGAAGCACGAAGATGTATAGGGACCTGAAAGAGTACTTCTTGTGGGATGGCATGAAAAGAGATGTTGCTGAATATGTCTCTCGATTCTTGGTTTGTCAACAAGTTAAAGCTGAGAGACAGAAGTCTAAGGGGATGTTACAACCATTACCCATACCCGAATGGAAATGGGAAAACATCACTATGGACTTTGTCACAGGACTTCCTAAAACATCCAAAGGCAATAATGCTATCTGGGTCATAGTTGATCGTCTTACAAAGTCTGCACACTTCATTGCTGTTAGAGAGGATTTCTCTCTAGATCAGCTTGCCAAGATATATGTAAAGGAAGTGGTAAGATTGCATGGAGTACCACTTTCTATTATATCTGATCGAGATCCGAGATTTACCTCAAAGTTCTGGCGAAGTCTTCAGCATACTATGGATACAGAGTTGAGTTTCAGCACTGCTTATCATCCCCAGACAGACGGTCAGTCTGAGAGAACAATTCAAACCCTAGAAGATATGTTGAGAGCTTGCTCTATGGATTTCAAAGGAGGTTGGGATCAACACCTACCTTTGGTGGAATTTTCTTATAATAATAGCTTTCACTCCAGTATTCAGATGGCTCCTTATGAAGCTCTCTATGGAAAGAAATGCAGGACTCCAACTTGCTGGGATGAAGTTGGGGAAAGAAAGCTATTAGGACCTGATCTCGTTGATGAAATGGCAGAAAAGGTCAGATCTATTCAACAACACATAAGAGCAGCTCAGAGTCGACAGAAAAGTTATGCCGACAACCGAAGAAAAGACCTAGAGTTTGAAGTGGGTGATAAAGTGTTCTTACGAATATCTCCCTGGAAGAGGGTTATGAGATTTGGAAAGAAGGGGAAGTTGAGCCCTAGATATATCGGTCCTTTTGAAATACTGGATCGTGTTGGGAAGGTAGCTTACCGATTGGCGCTTCCACCAAATCTATCTCAAGTTCACGATGTGTTCCATGTATCTCTCCTGAGAAAGTACATACCAGATCCGTCACATGTACTCAGCTCAGAAGTTTTACCGCTGGAGCAAGACCTTTCTTATGAAGAACAGCCGATAGAGATTCTGGATCGTAGCGAAAAAGTCCTACGAAACAAGACCACTCGCTTGGTGAAAGTTTTATGGAGAAACCACCAACTTGAAGAAGCTACATGGGAGCTTGAGGATATGATGAGGGAGAAGTATCCTCATTTGTTTGTTGCAAAGTGACGAATTTCAAGGGCGAAATTCTTTTTAAGGGGGGTAGAATGTAACACCCGAGACTTTTATGTTATATAAATCATCAAAGGAATCTTTTTCTACACAACACTTTCTTGGCTTGCTTTACACGCAATCGCGACCTTCCTCGATAGCTTGCGTCGTACGCAATACCGAGTTTCACTAAACAACAATATGCTATTAAAACTAGCCGTTATGAATAGTAATAACCACTTTTTGAAATTTTATAAATTTTATTTTTCAAAATGGACTTCATTTTTGGACTCAGAATATCGAAATTAGCCTAGGGTGAAATTTTGGTATTTTTCTGAAAACTTTCAATTTTTGATGAATAGTGAAACCACTAAGTGGTAGGTTAAAAACTGAATTTTGCATAAAACTTAATTTTACCGCTTCTGTGAATGGAATTTCAAAAATCCGAGAGACACGGTTAATATCAAGGACTAAAATGTGGTTCAATGAGATGAAAATAATTTTTTGGTGAATAGTAACTTTTTACTATTTTTACCGCGGTTAATAGTAAATAGGGTAACTAAGGGTAATTATGATATTAATATTACCCTAACACATGTCCTAATTCTATTGGACAAGTGTAATTCGACCAAAAACAAACTTAGGAATAAAATATGACCATTTAGGCCCACTTGGATTAGATTAGGACATTTATTATTAATTTATTTAAAGAAGGGTTAAAATAGTTAAAATCAAAGTTTAATAAGTAAATCATTTTTAATATAGGGTTATACATAAGATAAATTCGATTGTAAATATTCATTAGAAAGCTAAAACGATTTCCTACATGATGGTATTTTATTTGTAATTTTTAGACATCAAATAATTTAATTTATTTATGACACAAAGATGATGCAGTAATTATCTTATTAATGAAATATTGACAAAATTGATAATATAAATACCAAAATAAATGTAATTTGAGACTTTTTATGAATTCCACTAATTTTCTAGGTTACTATAATATATTAGTATTGATTTAATCAACTTTGTTCGAACATATAATTCTGTTATGACTTTGACAAAAATCATATATCAAATAGTTTCAAAATTGACACAAAATAGTTTTTAAATCAAATATTATATTATTAATTGTTATTTTATTCCTAAAAATCTAAGGTTCGGCCAAATGACTTATATAAGGATATATATTTTAATAATAAACAATTTGGGGTTCGTTTGGCATGTTATAGTAAGTGTATTAACCATATAGTGAAAGAAAACAAAAAGTCATGGTAAAAGTTAAATTATTTAACTTAGAGTTAAATCTAATTGATAAGATTAAAATAATACCCTAAACTTGTCTAAATTCTATTGGTTGATAGGATTTCTACCCTTCCCCACTTTATCTTCGAAATAAGACCCTTTGGAACCATTATAAACCGATTTTGACTTTAATATAAAATAATATTTTGAGATATTCCTAAGGTGCCCCTCTCCTCCCTTATAAAAGGGCACCTCCTCCCCCTCCTCCTCACACCGATTTGAGCACTCAAGCTCGGCCAACCCCTGCCATTTTCCCTTCTCCACTTCCCTAGAATAATCCTAGAGGTCCTGGTCTTCTCCAAAGACCAATCTTAGTTCCTTAAGTGGAGGATTCAAAAAGGCGTTCCAAAGAAGAGGTAATATCCATTACCGATCTTTTCAATTTCTTTCTTCTTCAACTTCTTCTTCTTTAGTTGTTTCATGATAAAGTAATAACATCAGTATTACTTACATACTGATATGTTATTATAAATATGAAACAACCCTAATCCACCTTCTATCCATCCTACGGAAAAATGAAATCACCGCGCGTGCGTACGTACGGAATACCGTCTCCACGCCGTGGTGTAATCTATTTTCCACCATCACCTTACAAGGATGGGTATAATGGTGTATTCAGTAACTATATATGATTATTATTAAGTAATATTGATACTGAAATAATATATATATATACTCCAATACAATTCCACGATCATAGGAACGATATCATCACTCGTGCGTACGTACGGAATACCGTCTCCACGATGTGATGCGACTCGTTCTACATGATCTTCATTTCATAATGATTATATAAATGAATTGAATGAATGAATATGGTATATAATACACTAATACCATTCTGGAAATGAATTATCTATAACCTAAAGATAAGAATAAGAATTTATTCGACAAAACACGCATAAGAACAAAAAGTTATAAAGACCCGAGTAACAAGTAACAATGAAATATTACTAACAAGAAGCTAATAATATGACCATATATGATCTCATATCAATATGTATGATTCTGGAATAAGTCAATAACATTATTTAAACCATTATACAGGAGCTTCGGACACGAACAAAGCAAATCAGACCTAAGGTAAGGGAAATATCACAATCTCATTTTTATCCGAGATTGTTTATTCGTAAGTATTTACTAGGGTGTATTTTATCATCCACATCCATGTTCCCTCAATATGTAATATTGTTTCCATCCACTTGAAATAGTTTAAATCCAATTTTACCCTTAGGTGAGTTTTTAGTAAAGAATATGAAAGGAATCTTTTGTCGTTTTTCCGTACGAGGTACTTTTTGACTTTTCCGACAAAAGTACGAAGAATGTTTTTTTTAACTTATACGGCATGAATGGATTTTTAAAACATTACATCAAAGAAGCTTCCTTTACAAGTTTTCAAGTTTATTTTTAATCAACTTCTTTTATTTTAAAGTTGTATGACATGTTATGAAAGGAAAAATATTTTTGAAGAAGAAAGGATATTTTCCTCAAGAATTCAATTCAAGTGTTTTATCAAAATTATTTTCCATCTAAGATAATAAAGGGTTCTGTTTCTATCCATATTTTTACATTGGTTTGACTATGTTGTGATGGAATTATGTTTATGAATTCCTTTATCATATATGAATTGATTTATGATGTCATGATGTTTCAAGAATCCCATTTTTATTACATGTGTTATGCGATGATGCATGTTTTATGATTATGTGGCACACATAAGAAAGGATTCATTATAAGATGGGTGGGACCTATATCTCCCTCCAATGCATTGGGTAATGATTTTATATCTCATGAGATAGACGTGGCTGGAACGGAAGGTTATTTTGGTTCAGTGATACAGGACTGAAACGAGGAGTGAACTCGGTTCAGAAAGGGACTTTGTCCACTAAGATAGTCTTGGCAATGAGTCATGACTAACAAGAAATGATTTTCCATGATTATGTGTGCATGCCACAAAGTTTCAAGTTTTATGTTATGATTTTGGGGATCTCATTTTCACTTCTATGATTTATTCCATGTTAAGATATTATGATCTCTTTTGCAGGTTTTGATTTTCAAAAAGATATGATATGATTTTTATTTCCTTTATTTTCCCTTGCTGAGCATTTGAGCTCACCCTTTTATGTTTTCTTTTCCCCAGGTCAGGAAGATGGATATTAAGTAGAATATGCTAAAAGGGACCCTAGATATGATGAAATAAATGGGAGACACTGTAGAAGATTTATGAACCAGTTGTTTATGTTTCCCAGTTTCTAAAGACACTATACCTATACGGTCCTTTGTGGTTTTGTCATATGTTGTAATAAGTGTGCTTCAATTTCGAAGTATTAACAATGTATGTAAAGTATGGGTCGTTATATTTAATGAAGAAAAAGTGGGTGGTTTTGTGGGGTTTTTAGGAAAAAAGAGGGAATTGTTTATTATTTTTGTTTGGGACACCTCACATTAAACTTATCAAAACCACAAGAAAATCCATTGTTTTTGCCCATATTTTTTGCCAAAGGGGAGTGGAAAACAATATTTTATAAGGAAAAAGTCCTAAATTCTTAAATTAATGGGGTAGATTACGTGGAGTGAGTAACACTCCCAATGAAAACAATTTAAAAAGACAAAATGTTTAATAAGTCTTGAAGGGTCCACTAAATATTGATAAAATAAATAAATAAAACCCAAATTCACATTATTTTAATGTTAAAACATATATTGGCAGAAAATAAAGTTTATAGTATTTAATTACAACACTATTGGGTCATTATGATGTCATAAAACACATTATATATTTAAACAGTATTTAATTTCTGCCCAAAAATTTGACAGTCTCAGAAAATTATGAAAAATTCACCATTGGATAATTTCGACATCTTGATTCCATAAATAACATTAATTTTTTGTAAATAATTTTCTAAAAATATTAATTTTCATTTTTAAAATAAAAACTGACAGTTATTGAAAATTCACATGTTTTGACAAAAATGGATTTCAAACCTTAATAAAAATTACAATTGCATTCATTAAATTATACGATCATTTATATTTAATAAAAATTAATTTTATAAAAATAATAATATTTTATAAAAATATTATTTAATTAAAAAATTTATTAATTCTTAAAAATAGATTTCTTAGTTTAACATTAACTAAAAATACTATTTGTGCTTTAAAAACAATTTACAAGGTAACAATAATAAAATGAAAGTATATTCATTATTATATACAAAAAAAATGTACACAACAATAGTGCCAAGGTCTTGTTACATAACCCCTTATAACATCCATATAAGACCGAAGTGTAAGGTGTGTGATGGTGACAGACTCATGGAGTGGCTCAGTTAACATTTCTCGGGTGGTTATCTCTATCAACTTCCACTTATCTCGTACGCGGTCCTGCTCGAGCTTAACATATTCAAAATTGGCTTGGTCTTTGTCAAGAGCGAAGCCCAATGATACCAAATCCTTTCCGAGCTATGAGAAATGGGCTTCATACGGGGTAAGTCTACTAGATGATTCCATCACTTCATTTTTCTGAGTAAATTGGATTTGTTAAAGCCCTATATTTATACTAATCATGTGATCACTGTTCAACAGATATATTAGAAACGGTCACAATTCTTAACATAAAACCAAATAAGTTGAAATTTTATATGAACATTTTACACAAAGAGACATTTAATTAGATCATGAGGGGTTTCCATTAATGAAATTTTGGTTCATTACAATTTTTTAATCTTTCTTTAATAATTTAATAATCAATATTCAATCAATATTTAATCATTACTTAATCATTACTTAATCATTAGTTAGTAATTTGTTAATCATTTTTCAATCATTACTTAATCATTATTTAATCATTAATTAATGATTACTTAATCATTTTATAATCATTACTTAATTATTCTTAATCATTAGTTAATCATTCCTTAATCATTATTTAATCACAAGTTAATCAATATATCTTCATTCACTAATAATTAGTTAATAATTACTTAATCCTCAATTAATTATGCCTTAAAAATTAGCTAATCATATGATATTCATTTCTTAATTATTGTTAGGAAATCATTTTATGTAATCATTATTTAATCCTAAGTTATTTGTTTGTTAAAATATACTTAATATTTAATAATTATAAATATTATTTCTAAAAAATATCTAAAAATAAAAACAAGTAATTAAATAACATATTTATAATTTAAAAAAAAACAAAACAAATAAATAATTAAATAACATCAAAATAAATAATAAAAATACCCCTAAATGACACTTCATAAAAACGAGCACTCCTTTTAGGCCACCAAAACAACCATACACAGAGGAATCTTATTTTAGATAGAGATAGAGAGTAGAATTTAGAGATATGGAGTATTATTGAAGTGATGATGGGGGAGGGGGTTCCTTTTATAGGTACTCCGGTGAGAGGTGGCACCCCCTACAACTTGTCCCCTTTACTATAGGAAAAAGGTGGCTGCACCTCTGACGCAATTCACTTTACTTTAGGCGAGAGGCGGTTTTTCCAATCCCAACATTTTCATGTCATCTGTATGCGTTTATGAGAGGAAAAATAAGCACCCCTTCCATCTTTTAATTAATATGGATGACCACCTTTCCACTTTAGAGTTCAAAAATTTTAAAACAGTTTTATTTGATTTTATTTAAAAAAACCCATAAAAACTCATATATATTTGGAAACACTCATATATATATATATATTTATTTATTTAGAATACCCTCAAAGATACACATCTTCATTTTCTCAAATATACTTCCTTTATCCTTTTCATCATCTCTACCAGCCCTCAAGTAGCAGTGTTGTTTAGTCAAGCCACATGAAACCTTGAAACACATATCCTTATCTAGTAGCACCTTCAACTCCCCATTCTTGTAATAACATGATCCCACTTCCATGGAAGTTGCTTGTCTGCTTGATAGATCCCTATGCAACCTCCACCTCTCGCGGAGATTCCATCTTCATTCACCATGATCATGCTCACGACGATCCCATACTTGGAGGTATTATTCCATGAAAAGTGTAATAGAAACTTATTCAAGGAATACAATAAACCCTCCTCACTCAACTTCATGCAACACCATAGTGAAACGCCCCCTCAACAAGCATAAACCTTAGGCTATGACCGATCATCCGCAAAACAATGTTTTCTCTTTCTGTTCATCATATTCATTCATCTTATTCTTGTTAGTTACATCGTGCAACTTCTCTAAGCTTTATTAGAATTCTAGAATGAGAATTAGCACACCGACACTTCATTAGTGGCATGAGATTGTGTTTCCAGGCACATAAGACATCACCACTGAAATGCGGCATTAATTTCTGGTTCGGACGCACCCCCTATTCACTCTTCAACCGTGGAAAAAGTATCGAGTTTTTTATGGAAATACCATTTAATTGAAAATATAAATACCCAATGTCACATATACCTCTCATTTTCGTGAATCTATGACATGTTATATGAGGCATGAGTGATGTCACCTTTCACCTATGTTCCTATAAATTGGCACCCACCATCACCCTTCTCATTCAAAATTTATTTCATCTCTCTAAGTGCAGTATCTCATTCTCTATAATTATCTAGGTGATTATTTCTTTGTTCATGGTAGTTTCGATGACCTAAAAGGAGGGATGAATTTTTTGAATTTTCATTTAGTGATATTTTTTCTTATTTATTTTAAAGTTATTTTTTTATTTAATTGTTTATTTTTAAGTTAGTTTTAAATTTTTTATTTACTTACTAGTTTAGTTTGTTTGATATAGTTTAGAAAATAGTTATTATTATTAATGAATGAGTATTGATTATCTAATAAATAACAATAATGAATGATTAGATAATGATTAGCCAATAATATGAATATCATATGATTAACGAATGAGTAAGGCCTAATTATTTAAGGATTTAATAATGATTAACTAATGATTAGATGATAAATAACTAATTAATAAAAAATGATTAACTAATAAATAAAGAATGATTAACTAATGATTATATAATGATTAAAGAATAATTAACACACGATTAACGACTGATTAAATAATTATTAAAGAATTATTAACTAATTTTTAACTAAAAATTAATGATTGGTTAACTAATTATTAAATAATGATTAAATAATAACTAAAGAATTATTAACTAAAGATTAAATAATTATTAATTAACGATTAAAGAATGATTAACTAATGATTAAATAAATCTTAAGGAGTGATTAAAAAATTATAAAAAATTATTAACAAACGATTATAGATTGATTAACTAATGATTAAATAATGATTAAATAATGATTAAAGAATGAATAAATATTTATTAACAAATGATTAAATAATGATTAACTAACGATTAAAGAACAATTAACTAATGATTAAATGATGTTTAAAAAATGATTAGCAAAATTATTAAAGAATTATTAACTAATTATTAAAGAATTATTAACTAATTAATAAAGAATTATTAACTACTGATTAACTAATTTTTAATGAATGATTAAAAAAATTATTAAAAAATGATTTAATAATGAAAAATCATTGATTAAAAAATGATTAAAGAACAATTAACTAATTATTAATGAATGATTAATGAATTATTAACCAATGATTACATATTAATTAACTAACGACTAAGGATTGATTAATTAATCATTAAATAACGAGTAACTAATGATTAAATAATGCTTAACTAATTATTATTGAATAAATAATGAATGATTAACTAGTGATTAAAGCCTTATTAATTAATGATTAAAAAAATTCTCCAATAATGATTAAAGAATAATTAACCAATGATTAAAGAATGATTAACTATCTATTAAAGATTGATTAACTAATGATTAAATAATGATTGACTAATTATTAAATAATGATTAACTAATGTTTAAATAATTCTTAATGAATGACTAATAAATGATTAAATAATGATTTACTAATGGATAAATATTTATTAGCTAATGATTAGAGAATAATTAGGTAATAATTAATTAATGATTAACTAGTAAATAACCCTAATGTAAGTTCTTAATATCGTTTAATTTAGTAATTATTAAGGAGTGATTAATGAATGATTGAGGAAAAAATAATTTAGGATTAACTAATTCTAAACTATTGATAAAATATTAAATAACTAATTAATTTAAAAAATTATGTAATGGTTAAAGAATTATTAAAAAATAATTAATTAATGATAGAATCGTAATTAACTAATAATTGACTATAAAGTAACTGCTTATTATTCATTAATTAAGTAATTATTAACAAGTGATTAATGAATGATTAAGGAGTAATTAATATAGGATTGACTAATGCTTCACTAATAATTGGAAAATAATTCACTAATGAATATCATATGATCAAGTAATGACTAATGAATTGTTAACTAATAATTACTTAATTATTACTACAAATTAACTAATAATTAGATATAAATTAACTATTTGATATCTATTATTGAAGTAATGATTAAATAGTTGTTAATGAATGACTAAGGAATACATAATATAGGATTAA
Source organism: Viscum album (assembly GCA_963277665.1). Taxonomy (NCBI): domain Eukaryota; kingdom Viridiplantae; phylum Streptophyta; class Magnoliopsida; order Santalales; family Viscaceae; genus Viscum; species Viscum album. The sequence goes on from OY728161.1 coordinate 1,445,915,378, forward strand.
TTAATGATTAAAGGATGATTAAATAACAATTAATTAATGATTCAATATGGATAAACATTGGATTAAATTAGAATTAATACAGGACAGAAGATGACTAACTGGATGATAATGAGGCTTAATTTAACAAATGATTTGTGACTCCCATGGTTTAGATGATTTATACCTAATTGCACACCTATTTTGTTACTCTTGATTCATATGTTTTATATGAATCACATTGTCCTTATAAACCATGAAACATGGATTTAGGAAAATTAAAAATTGTACTACAAAACATTAGTGTCATCTTTTATTATATAAGAAAAGATTGTAAAATTTTGGTATAGTAATGATTGTGTGGTTATCTAAGAAATAAAATACACATCTAGATAATACAAGTGGATGTGGCTCTAGTACATATATATATCTAGTGGTACAAAATATTTCACTACTTCAAAGGAGGGAATATTTATTGGTAAAAGTACATTTTTTGTTGGTAAAATGTTTTACCAACATATATATATATGTTACTAAATTGTCGGTAAAAACCCTATCACTAAATTTTTTTGCGATAGATAAAATATTTTTGTTTCAATTATAATAATACCAACAGATAATATATATGTTGGTTAAAATTTTTAGGAACAGGTTTAAGAAATTTTTATATGTTTTTAATAATATTACAATCATATAATATTTGTTTATAAATTACGTTTACATAAATATTATTTAATTTTTATTTCTTGTAAAATTTTATATTATATTTATTAATTTATCATATATAATATATAATTAATAAAAATAAGACCCTTTCACATGGGTTAAAAATTAAAAAAAATTATATTTATAATGAAATTTAATTAAAAATGAAAGGATCCATCACAACAACTAATACAAAAATGCATACATAACCCAAAACAAAGACCCATTCAATGAAATATACCAAACACCATCCATGCCAGCTCCAATACCAGTGCAAACCAGGATGATCACCAATACTCATCCATGCCAGCAACAAAATCAGTCCATCCCTGCGACAACAACAATCCATGACAGCGACAGAACTAGCATTGGTCCATGCCATACACAGAACCCACAGTAGTCCATGGTAGCGAAAACACTAGTCCATGCCACCTCTAACATCAGCACCAATTTATCCCATCTCTAGTACTGACACAAGTCTATGCTTGTGCCAACACCAATCCATTCCATTTATACAACCATGTTTCCCACCTCTTTCCCTAGTGCAAGATAGATCATGCATTATGAATCCAACTTTGATGAAAAAAAAAAGAAAATAAAATTAAAAATCTATGGGGAGATTAAGTGAAAAAGAAATTTAGTAGAGATTTATATCCCTGGGATGTCACTAAACATACATTCCAAGAAGGATCCAGTGCACATTCTTGTGAGATTTAAAACTCATTCCATCACCGATAAGTTTTATGTTTTGTAGGATAATTCAAACCTTTATTCAAAGGTAGATATAAAAGTAATCAGTTTCTACCATTGGACCAAAGACAAATAAAGTGAATAAACAAACATATTTTTTTGGACTAGACCTCTCTAATCCATTAATTTTCCAAAATTTGGTGTTTGAGGTTTTCTGGGAGGTTGAGGTGACTTATCAACAGCAATTAGCCAAAATTTAAAACTGTTTCATGAAAATGATTCATGAAATGTGTCACTTTTCCATTTCCAATATTCCAAACTATTTCATGAAACTATGTCACTTTTCTATTGAAAAAATTTTAAACTATTTCATGTTACTGTGTCACTTTTCATATTCCTAAATTCCAAACTATTTCCTGAAACAGTGTCACATTTCCTTTTCCAAAATCCTAAACTATTTCATAAAACAATGTCATAGAAATGGTGTCAAGATAATTGTGTCATGTAAAAGGTGTCATAGAAACGGTGTCATGGAAATTGTGTCATGAAAAAGTTTCATAGAAATGATGTCACATAAACATTATCAAGGAAATAGTGTCACAGAAATGGTGTCACGGAAACGGTGTCACGTTAACGGTGTCACAGAAATGGTGTCACAGAAACGGTTTCATAGAAATGGTGTTCGGGAAATGCTGTCACATAAATGTTGTCACAAAAACATTGTCCCGGAAATGGTGTCACAGATACAATGTCATGGAAATAGTGTCAAGGAAATGGTGTCACAGAAATGGTGTCATGAAAATAGTGTCAATAAAATGTTGTCACCAAAACAGTCTATCAAAAATGGTGTCAAAGAAATTGTGTCATAGAAACGGTTTCATAGAAATTGTGTCACAGATACGGTGTCATAGTTACTCTCTCACAGTTACTTTCTCATAGCTACTCTCTCTCAATTATTTTCTCACAGATAATATTTCATATTTCCCTTTAAAAATTTCATGATTTTTCCAGTTTCACATATTTAACATTTTCTTTGATGTTAAATGCATTCAAGTCCTTTTTAAGATATTTAAGGACGATTCGAAGCCCATAACTCCTATATTAATTTTCCTAAGGTTCATGATTCATTTTCCTGGTATACCTGCATGGTTTAATGCAACCCTCTTTTAATGGAAATATAGTGTATGTTAAACCTCTTCTCCCTTAAATATTCTAAAGGGATGGGATATCTTCCTCACTTGTTCATCATTATAGTTTCCGAGTACGATTCACTCAAACCTTTCCTTCATTCCTATAAGAGTTTTGTGATCAAACATTCCACCTTGGATTGGTTACTCTTGAATTTATTCCTGCTGAACGTAAACCCCCGGTTTTTGTGCAACCAAGCAATATTGATCAATCTTCGATTGAAGGTATAATTTATAATCATTCTTTTGGGTTGATCTCATTATGTTTCTCCTTGAACTGTTATGGAATTCTATATTCAAGTTCCTAATGGAATTTTATAGGGATTTTGTTGGTGCGGTCGTGCCGTAGCAGCCTTGGGTGGATGCCGTTATCATGAGAGAAGGCGATCGTGATCTGTTGTGTGGATTTTTCTCATATAAAGGATGTTAAAAACCTTTTGAGGTAGGGGATTCGTGGTATCTCTATTCATTTACTTACAACTGTAGAGTTATCATGTTTTATACCACTGCATCAAAATGGAATTGGAATAATAAATATTTGAACTAGATAAATAAATTGGCATCTATCGTATGTAATTTCCTCTCATTTTTCTAGATGCTGTGATATCTATGATTTTCTTGTTAGCATGTTGTTCTTGATGAAATTGGTAAATAACATAAATCTGAAATTAATTGTAATTAATTTTCAAAGATAAAGATGCATTTAAGTGAATCTGTTTGTTGTTGTAGTAATTTGATGTTAATAAAATTGATGAAGTAAGCGTGTTTAATTATTTGTGATAGCTTACTTTTTAGGTTTCCCATCGTTTGGACCTTCGTTTAATAAATAAGTTAATTAAATATTTATTAAAGAACTAGTTGTTTGATAAAATATAATTCCTCATACGGTTCTAAGTTACCCTCTTGCTTGTAATGTCCAAGAGACTAATGCTTGGATCCATGAGAGAATGTTGCATGTGAAAGAAGAATGCCTTGTTTAGGGCCAGGAGCCAAGTTGCTTTGTTTTTCTCTACTGCTTTTGATGTGTTATGAGCCTTGGTGGATTTTGTGATATGTGGGGGTAGGGAGGCCCATTGGTTGTGCTAGAAGTTGACGACTAGAGTGGAGAGATTCCTCAGTTTATGCATGTGGGTGTCGGGGAGGACACTGAAGATAATGAAATGGGTTGGATGTTAATGTTTGGATGCTTGGTGATTTTTTGTTGTTGTTTATCTACATTACTTTCCCCACTGATCAAGTAAATTGTTCTTGCTTACCCTCCTTCACAAAGGGGAAAATAAATACAGGGTATTTCACATTCTGTCTGTGTTTAACTTCTCGATAGAGGATGGGTCTATGCACTTTCTATAGGTGGAAATGACTTTGAAGGTAGTTCACATACTCACCGAGTTGATCCCCCTTGTGTTTACAAGATTAGATTTTTTTTTCTAGAATACATGGGAATATGGGTAAGTACTAATGATGTAAATAAATTATTTAATGAATGATGTTAACCCCTAGGGTAGTAGCTTGCTGGGACACAACGCTGAGGTTTCAATTAAAAGGTACAATGGAATTCAGGTGTGATAATAATGAAATATATTTTTAATGGTTATTTAATGTTTAAAGAATTAATTAATGTAATGTAAAACTGATAAAAAGGGAATAACATAATGTAATAGTGATCTTTAAATTTTTCTATGCTTATAGAATACCTAGTCTTAAAAGTGACAGCTAAGAGTCTGAGAGACGTTTTCTGCCATTGATTCTAAGACTAGTTTATTCTAACAGTGTGGTTTTGAGCTATATTATATTCTGTAAATTTTTCCTTCCTATATGATACTCCACCCCATCAGTTAGGGAAACTGATACCCTAGGGATTTTGATCCCTAGGGGTGTTTTCCTCAACATTCTGGTGGGAGTATGAATGGATGACTACCCCCTTTGGCAGCACTCTCTTCTCTTGATAGTTACTTGTGCTGGTAAGAAAAATGTTTAGTTTTGCTCATATATATGCATAGAGGGATGTAATTTCTTTTGAATATTCACCCGCATATATCCTGGATATATATCTTTATGGACTACTATAGGTGTAATGTGTATAGGTTGTGATGGCATGAGGATCCTCACTGAGTTTATAGGCTATAATGGCTAGAGATATAATTCCCAACATATGATACACATTATGAGATTGATGGTCGATCCCAAAAACTACTTGGTTACTTTTGTTTCATGTATTGGGGGGGTGTGCTATGTAAGGTGCATGTTTTTGTGCTTTGCCCATGTGTCGGTGGACAAGCCTTTTTGGAGAGAGATTATTAGGACGTTGGGACTATATGGAAAAGTGGAAAACCTATGGGGAAGTTATAGTGGGGTGTCCTTGATATTATTTATTATATTATATATTTTCATTTATGTGATACTTGGTGAGATTATCCATGGTGATTTTTAGAAATTTGTATACATGTTTCGGTGATGAGTTAGTTTCACTTTTTTTCACTATACTCTAGCATGATTTCATTATTTTTTCACTTGAGGCTCTGACAAGGATCCTACTATTTAAATCATTATACTCACCCTACATATATATAAACTATTTTTTAGGACAGATGTATATGTCTGGAGATTATGCTGGTTACTACTTGCTTGGGGAGGGGGTCGTGACAGAGTGGTATCAGAGGTCTGGCTGATGGATAGGATAGATTTTGGTGTTGGGAACATGTGAGGTTGCTTTGGTTGGTAGGGAAATAGTGTCAGTTAAGTTTATCAGGTGATTTAAACACTATGTATTATACGAGATATAGTCATTTAGGGCCCCTATGATCTGATGCACGCACCTTTACGTTTTCGATGGCTATTAAACGAGGTGATACTTGTTGCAGGGTAGAGACCTAGGAAAATATCATGTACCATTTTTTCATTGTCACTATGTTGGAATGGTTTAACCTAGGGATATGTTAAAAAAATTAATCAATGAAATTAATAAATAAATTAATGTTGAGCCTTCCATGTTCCATGTTTAGGATCTCTAAATGTTTTTTAATTTGCAGGTATGGGTCCAAGTTGATGTAATCATCTGGTTCACGTAGAAGCTGTTCAGCAGGCTATGCCATCATATCACCTTAGGGTAGAGGCCGATGACAAAAATACTTAGAGGAGGAAACTTTGAGAGTTTCCGTTCCAGAGTCTACAGAAGTATGAGGGCTATGTTTCAGATTTAGTCACTAAATACTAGTTGGAGGAGGTTGAGATGGGTGTTAGTTTGATACATTCTTTGAAGGATTAGTGTGTGTATTTGGTTGTGATGTTGCTACAGGGAGAAACGAGGTAGTGGTGGTTCTTGTTCTTCAAGGATCGTGAGTAGTTGGCGATAACATGAGAGGTGTTTTGAGACAAGTTTAGTGTCGATTTTCTTTCTTTGACTACGAAGGCCTCTAGTCGCCATGAGCTTCTTACCTATTGATAGGGTATCTACAGTGGGCGAGAGTTTGGAATCCATTTTAGGAACCTTCTTATGATATGATTTGGGCCTATTTTTAGATAAGGAGGTCATAGAGGGGAATTTTGAGGAGTCTTTTCATCCAAGACCATGTTCCAGGTCACCCCGTTTATGTTGAATATGTATATTGAAGTGATGGAAAGGGAATATGTCATCGATAGGACATTGGATTGAACCAGATAATCATGAGTGGGGATTCTTCATGATTTGTCACAAAGAAGAGCTGTGGTCCAAGGTACCCACAGTTTTTAGGGCAGAAGAATTTCTGTTTACCTAGGGTAAGTCCCATCCCTTAGCATCTCATTTCAATGGGGGTGGTGGATCTGAAGCCTACTCCAAGAGATTATGCACTTGTTTTTATTGTGGAGGATAAATCCATCAATAGTGAGAGTTCCCAAATGCTCAGAACAATCATCGTGCACCTGGTGTCCCACTCCAGGTTCCTCTGTTGAGGCAGTTCCAGACGAGGTAGCAGAAGATATTTGCACTAGATTCGGATCTATAGAGAGAATATGTGTCATTAATATGACAACCCCGTGATGATCCCCATCCTCAGAGAGAAGTTCTAGATCATGTTGGTTGTCATTATTAGGGTCAGAGAGGTCGTGGAGGAAGTTGCAGTCAGCTTTATGCTTTAGCATTGCTAGCGCCCGACGAGCTAGATGTCACTTGAGGTACACTTTGCTTGTTTTTTACAAAGGTGTATACCATTTTTGATTTATGAGAGACACGCTTCATCTTATCTCATACCTTTTTCCTTGCTTTGGTACTTGAGGTAGATAGGTTTCTAGTGCCCTTGGCATTGACAATTCTAGTTGGAGTTCGAGATGATATGTATGAAGTATGTAGAGACTATGAGAAAATGCTAGGGAAACACCACTATTGGAGATATTTCCTATTTATACAAACATAGCCATATGATTTCATCCATGGAATGGATTGGTTGTATTCATTGCAGACTAACGAGAATTACTTTAGGAGGTAGGTGGTGTTCTTCCATGCTGATGGAGAGCCAACTGTGTTTGTTGGCGAGAAAGTCCCTCGGATGGGCTAGAGTTGTTTTCCGTCCGTATCATCCATGATTGCTAAGAGGATGTTGAGTTACTCAGATGTTCAGTATTTGGTTTTTCTCATGGTCATAGAAGATCACCCTTATTTATTTCTAGAAGTGGTTGAAGCATTACCCCCTCGACAAGAGAGCATGTTTCAGATCGAGCTACAATCAAGAGCATCTCATATCTCTATGTCTTTATATAGGATGGCCCCTTTTGAGTTACGATAGCTGTATATACCACATGATGGTATGTTATAGTGTGATTTTTTTCGGACAATTGTGTGATCGTGGGGTGCACCAGTTTTGTTTGTGAAGAATGATTACATCAGTTTGTGGTTGTGTATTGATTATCGTCACTTAAAAAAAGTGACAAGGATGAATCACTGTCTTATTTGATCAATTGAAGGGTGAAAGTTCGTTCTCAAAGATCGACTTGTGGTCAAGATATCATCAGATGTGTGTGAAATATGTGGATATATGGAAGAATAGATTCTTTTGAAACCATGGGCATTACAAGTTTGTTGTAATGTCGTTCGGTGTGATGAATGCTCCAACTATGTTAATGGGATTAATGAACGGAATGTTTATTGAGTTTCAGGATAAATTCGTGGGGGTTTTCTTTGATGACATCCTTGTATACACAACATCTAAGGAGAAGCATTCAGAGTGTCAACACGCCATTTTGGGAGTTCTTCGTTAATATCATCTGTTAGGGAAGTTGTCGAAGTATGAGTTTTGGGCTTGAGAAGTCAATTTCTCTGGGCATGTTATGTCCGAAAAGGGATTATCTATGGATCCATCGAAGATAGAATAATTTGTGTCTCGGGAATCCCCCAAGATAGTGGTAGTGGTAAAATGTTTCCTTGGTCTCGCAGGCTATGAGAGGAGGTTCGTAGCTGATTTTTATCAGGTTGTAACTCATATGAAAAGATTGATCAGGAAGGATCTGGTGTTTATGTGGACTAATCAGTGTTAGGTATCACATTAGTATATGATGGATAATTTGGGGAGTTCTCTAGTTCTTTGTCTTCTAAAATAGGGAGTTCAATTTGATGTTTTCTACAATGCTTCACATCTAGGGTTAGGTTGTGTTCTATTGCAGTAGAGATTAGTTGTTTCTTATGGGTCTGAAAAGTTTCATCCCTATAAATATAACTATGCCACCCATGATATTGAGTTAGTTGTATTGATTTTTTCTCTGATGTTTTGGATACATTCCTTCATTTCAGACCACCTTTTGGTTTTCACCAATCATAAGATTATGAGCTATGTTTTCTCCCAGCATGACTTGAACTTACAACAACGTTAGTGGATAGAGTTATTACATGAATATAAAATCAAAATATCGTATAACCCTAAAAAGGGGAATGTTGTAGCTAATGCACTGAGTAAGAAGTCGTGAAGTGATTCAGTGCGTGAATATAGTGATTCTTGGAGAGTGATGGAAGAAAATTAAGCATTTTCTCTCAATTTGATGGAAGTTGGAGGTAGATTTTGTATTTTTTAGATGATGGTGTAGTAATCTCTGGTGGAGTAGGTGGAAGAGTCCCAATTGTGGGATCAATGGTGGAGGTATTCAGAGACTGAGTTGTTTGTGGTGAGGACCCTAATGGTTGGTCTAAAGATGAAAAACACTAGTTGTTTTTATCATGGAAGGATTTTTGTTCCGTTGGTGATGCATGAGACAGTTCATAGAGAGTTTCATAGTTTTCCATTAGCATTGCAGCCTGGCATGAAAAAGATGCACTGTGGGTTGGGGATTTAGTTTTGGTGCCCAGTTCTAAAGCATGCAGTTGCGAAGTTTGTGACTCAATGTTTCTTCTTTCAGAAGGTGAAGGTCGAGCATCATGACCTCGATGGTTTTATCTAGAAATTAGATATTCCACATTTGAAGTGGGGGGACATCTCACTAGAATTTATTATTGGTTTACCTCATGCTCCGGGAGGAAATGATTATATTTGGGTTATAGTGGATTGTTTGACAAAATCAGCCCACTTTATAGAGATCAAGGAGTCGAGCTCAGTGGATGTTTTTTTGAGCCAATATTCTGAGAAGGTGGTGAGACTCCATAGAGTCCCAAGGATGATCATTTTTTATAGAGATATTCATTTTACCTATAAGTTTTAGAGAATTATACAACATGATTTTGGTTCTCATCTATTACTTATCACTACTCTTCTTTCACAGATAGACAGTCAGATAGAGTGGACAATCCAAACTCTTGAAAACCTGTTGCACTCTATTGTTCTTGATTTTGGAGGTTCGTGGATGAAGAACTTACCATTGGTGGAGTTCGATTACAATAATAGTTTTTACTCCACCATATGTATGGAACTTTTTGAATGATTTTATAATAGTCATTTCCATACTTCGTTGTGCTGGACTGGGGTTATAGATTCCGCAATTCTCGGACCAAAACTGGTGAAAAATACGACCGAGATTGTTCAGGTGATTCGTCAAAGGATGAAGACAACACATGAATGTCAGAAATCATATGTCGATAAAAGGAGGAGACCTTTGATGTTTGACTTTGGGGATCATGTGTACCTGAATGTGAATCCCTATTGTTGGAAGAGAAGGTTTGGTCTTGTTTGTAAGATATCTCCCTAGTTTGTTGGGACTTTTGAGGTGTTGGATCATGTTGGAGTTGTGGCATCTCGAGTAGCACTTTCACCATCGACGAGCTGGATACATGATTTTTTTTATGTGTCACAGCTCTGTCGTTATCTTCATGGAGACTCTAACTTCATCGATTGGTGAGAAAATGACATTAATGATGATGTGTCCATCGAGGAGAACCCTATGTAAATCATAGTCCGTAAAGATAAGGTGTTTAACATGGGTTCTATCTCCTTGGTTTGTGTCTTGTGGGGTCATGATGGTGTAATGAGAGTACCAGAGAATGTGAGTCTCAAATACATGCTTAGTTCCCTAAGTTTTTTGATGTTTTATTCTTTTCATTTAGCAATTATCTATTTGTGGTTGTATACATTTTGTGTTTATTATATGCCATTCATTTGATGATTTTGTGGATTTCTCTAATCTGAGAGGTATCTTGTTGGGTGGTTGTTCAAAACCATTTTGTGTTTCCTTTTAGGTTGGGTTTGAATTCTCGATTGGTGGTTGTTCAGAACCCTTTTATGTTTCCTTTTATGTTGTTTTGAACCCTTTGTTGTTTCCCTTTTCTGATGTAATGTTCTGGATCTCTCTGGTCCATTCCTTTGCTGAAAGTGTGTGTTTGATGTGTTCTGGGAGGTCATGGTGACGTATTCCCAACACTTAGCCAAAATTCCTAATTATTTCATGGAATTGTCTCACGAAACTATGTCACTTTTCATTTTCCAAAATTCCAATACTATATCATGAAATGGTGTCCCATTTTCATTTCCAAAATTCCAAACTATTTCATGAGACTATGTCACGTTTATTTTACAAAAAATTCTAAACTTTTTCATGAAACTATGTCACTTTTCCATTTCCAAAATGCCAAACTGTTTCCTAAAGCTGTGTCACAGAAACGGTGTTATAAAAATGGTGTCACAGAAATGTTGTAATGGAAGCGGTGTAACACAAACAGGGTCAAAAAAATGGTGTCATGAAAATGGTGTCATGTAAAGGGTGTCATTTAAATAGTGTCATAGAAATGGTTCCACAGAAAAAATATCATGGAAATAGTGTCACAGAAATGGTGACATGGAAATAGTGACACAGAAACGGTGTCCCTGAAATAGTGTCATAGAAACGATGTCATAGAAATGGTGTCACAGATACTGTGTCACAGTTACTGTCTCACAGTTATTCTCTCATAGTTACTATCTCACAAACACTATTTCATATTTCATTATTAAAATTTAAATATTTTTCTAGTTTCACTGATTTAATATTTTCTCTGATGTTAAACGAATTCAAGACCTTATTTCATGGGATTTAGGGGAAATTCAATGCTCAAAACTCCGATATTGATTTCCCTAATGTTCAGAATGACATTACTTGGTCAAACCATGCGGTTTAATGTGACCCTATTTTAATGTAAATCTATCATATCTTAAGCCACTTATCGGTTAAATATTTTAATGGAAAGAGATGTCTTCCTCCCTTGTTCATCACTATTGTTTCCTAGTATGAGATGCCCAAACCTTTCCTTCCTTCCCGTAGGAGTCATGCAATCAAAGTTTCCTCCTTGGATTGGTTTCTCTTGAAATTATTCTTTCTACAATTCCACCCCCTAATTTGGTGCAACCTAGAAGTATCGATCAATATTCGATATAAGGTATGATAAATCATCATTATTTTGGGTTCATCTCCTTCCCTTTATCCTTTACCTATTTTGGTATTCTATCTCCATGTTCCTAATGGAATTTTCTAGGGTTTATGTTGGTGCGGTGGTGCCTCGACATCCTTGGGTGGATGTAGTTTTCACGAGAGGACGCGATAGTGATCTATTGTGTGGATCGTTATCGTATAAAGTATGTCAAGAAACATTTAAGGTATCAGATTCATGGTCTCTCTATTCTTTTACATGAAAAATGGAGTTATCATGTTTTATTCCACTAGATCACAATAGAATTGAGATAATAAATAATTGAACTGGATAAATAAATTTTCATTAATTGTATGTTATTTCCTCTCGTTTTTCTAGACACTGTGATATATATGATTTTCTTGTTAGCATGCCGTTCTTGATGAAATTGGTAAAGAACGTCAATTTGGAATTAAATGTAATTATTTTTCAAGGACAAAAAATCATGTAAATGAATCTGGTTTTTTTGTTGTAATTTGATGTTAAACAAATTTATGTAGTTAACATGTTTAATTATTTGGGGTAGCTTACTATTTAGGTTTCCCTTCATTGGAACCGATAACTAATAAATCATTTAATTCAAAATGGATTAAAGAACTGGTTGTTTGATAAAATATAATTCCTTATAGGGTTTTGAGTTACCCTTTTTCTTGTAAGGCCAAGAGCCTAATGCTTAGAGCTGTGAGATCTCGTTGAATGTGAAGGCATAATGCCTTGTCTAGGGCTATGAGACAAGTTTCTTTTTTATTTCCCTGCTGATTATGATGTGTTGTGAGTCTTGGTGGATGTTGTCATATGTGGGGTAAGGTAGTCCCTTTTTATGTGGCAACAGTTGATGGATAGAGTGGCGAGATGCATCGATTTATGAATGTGGGTTTCATGGAGGACACTAGAGATGATGAAACAGGTTGGATGTGAATGTTTGGATGCTTTGTGATTATTGTTGGTTTTTTATCTACTTTACATTCCCCACTAATCAAGGAAGATATTATTTCTTACCCTCCTTCCAAAGGGGCGATGACACATGAGTTATCCAACTTTCTTTCCATGTTTATCTTCTCATGGGGGGATGTCTCTATTCTCATGCTATTGGTGGAAAAGACATGATGGGTAGTTCATATACTCAATGAGTAGATCCCCTTGTGTTTATTAGCTTAGAATTTTTTTCTATAATTCCTATGAATATGGGAAAAATAATGATGTTAATAAATGATTTAATGAATGAAATTAACCCATGGGGTTGGAGCTTACTGTGACACAATGATGAGGTTTCATTTGAAAGGAACAATGGATGTTTTGTGCGTTTCTAAAGAAATATAATTTTTAATGGATAATTAATGTTTAAAGAATTAATTAACATAATGTGAAAATGATATAAAGGGAATAACATAATGTAATAAATATCTTTAAATTGTTGTGTTCTTATAGAATACATAGTCATAGAAGTGGCATTCAGGAGTCTGAGAGACGTTTGCGGCAGATGAGTCTAAGACTTGGTTATGCAAATAGTGTGGTTGTGAGGTATAAAATATTTTGGCACATTTTGTGTTTCTATAAAATACTCCATCCCATCTGTTGGGGAAACATACACCCTAGGTATTTTGAGCCATGGGGAGGTGTTTTCCCCACCATTCCGATCGGAGGATGAATGGATTACTACCCCCTTTGGCCCCACTCTTTACTCTTGGTAGTTACTTGTTTTAGTAGGAACAGTGGTTAGTTTTCCACATATATGTGTGTAGAGGGATATAATAGCTTGTGGTTAATCACACACATATATTCTGGATATAGTTTCTTATGGACTACTATAGGTTTAACATGTATAGGCTGTGATGGATTGAGGATCCGTACTTGGTGTACGAGCTGTAATGGTATGAGGTATAATGAATGACGTATGATACACGCTATGAGATCTATTATGGAACCCAAAAACTACCTGGTTACTTTGGTTGAGTGGACGTGGTGGTTGTACTGCACAAGGTGCATGTTGTGGTGCTACGCCCAGGTGTCTGTGGGAATGCCTTTTGGGAGATAGATACTTAGGATGTGCGACGTTGGGGAAAAATGGAAAACCAGTGTGAAATTTGTAGTAGGGTACCCTTGATATTATTTATTATATTATATAATCTTTTATGTGATTATTGGTGAGAGTATCCATGGTGAGGAAAAAACAAAGTATACCTATTTAGGTGATGGGTTAGTTTCACTTATTGTTCACTGTGCTTTAGCATGATTTCTTTACTTTTACTCGATAGGCTCTAGGGAGGATCCTAATGAGTATACTTTTATACTCACCCAACGTATATATAAACTATTTTTTAGGACACATGGTGAAGTTTGGAGATCAGGCTGGTTACTATTAGGTTGGGGTTGCAGGAACTACTTAGGATTCATGGTTGCTGATGTTTTTATTTTCTTTTGGTACTTATAGTTTTCTCTTTTACTTGTAGTAGTTTTTGCATGAAATTAAATATGTGTACATAGGATTTCTATAATATTTTATTCTGATTTAGAGTTTGTTTGTGTATGTATTATCTCTCTCTTTTTCATGTGTTCTCTTAGAGGGTAATGCCTCCCATTTGCGTGTTTAATATACCCACAGTGCTAGTCACCAACCCAGGGCCTACTAGAGGTGGGACTCAGGTGTCACTATATCCATTCTCACATTTCCGTCCTAGGAGGGGTACACCTTGGTGGGAGTGGATCATGACATATATGGTATATATAAACTATAAAAGTATGAAATTTATACAAAATAAATCACGAGGATTTGAAAATTTCCACAAATGGAGTGTAATAATTGAACATTAATTTTTTATAATTCATGCTTGTAGTTACAATTATAGGATCCACAAGGATGTACATGAAATAATATAATTGAATAATTATTAAGCTCTATGATATTGATTCTAATAAATGAAGCATTAAATATTACCAATATATCATTTTGCACGATCTAGTTGTGTCACTAAAATAGGGGTTGACTATGAATTATCATTCAATAACTTGTTTTTTAAACAAAAGCAACCCACAATGATTGCCTAAGTGATTTTCTAGTGAGCTTCAAAATCCATATTTCAAAAGATTATGTAAATGAATAGCTAAATATAGGGTATAATCAAACCATAATGAAAAAATATATATTTATACGTGTTATAAAATAGTGAAATGCAGTAAGAGTAAATGAAAAAATAAAAGTCTACACTAGGATTTTTACATCATACATCGATAGAATTTAAAATTCAATGAAGATTTGTGTTAATTATAAACATTTATTGATATAATGAATATTTTTTCTTGATATATTGTGGATTATAACTTTAATTCACCTTAATATTTTTTGTTTTCTTGTTCGTTTTGTCACTGAATTAATACCAAAAGATATATATTTAAGAAGAAAAGTGTTACAATACATGCATGATGTTTAATAAGCTTACACCATTAGGCAATTGAGGGAGAAACCAGATGAGTTATCAAGAAAACTAAAACAAAATCTCATAATTCACCATAACTTCTTGAAATATACAACTTTCTATGAAGAAATCATCTCATCCAATAATGACAGAAACTCCAATAGGGCACTGAAAACTCATAAGCAATGTTCAACAGCCTTCGGGAGACACATTAACCAGAGCACAGAAATGAATCAAATGATATGAGTGATAATATAAAAGAAGGAGAGAAAGAATCATAAGTGAGCACTTCCCAACATTCTAACAAACTAACAATGAAAACTCTCATCAAGGGTAGAACAACAGTGTATATTTTCTCTATAACTGCAACAATACAGTAATCATTAAATGAACATCACTAAAACATACCATGAAAATTAGGAATTGAATATATATAATAAGTCACATGATTTTATTTATGTTTAATATGATTGGATATATATTCAAATGTGGGATTTGGGGAATGTGATTACCTTTTGGATTTTAAGGAATTTAAAACCATGTTTTTTATTATTCATTATTTGACACTTAATGATTTTAAATTTTGATGAAAGGTTGATTTATTCAATTGCGAGGGTGAGAAAACACAACATAAATCATTAACTGTGCCCAAAATTGTCCATTGGTGTATCCTAAAGAAAGATTGTTCACGAGGTGTGGTGAAAAAAATGACAGAAATTTTACATAACCACTGTTTCTAGTTTACAAGAGAAACCTCACGAGACTCTTGATCATAGTATTATGTTCTTTGATAACATGTGATTTTATTTTAGAGACTATGTGATTTTCCTATTTAGTTTTTGTTGATAGTTCAATTGGAATGTTTTACATGGTCAATTACCAACCCAATTTCCTCACACATCACTCATTAGATTTGGAATTCTTAAAGTAGCATTTTGTTTTCTCCCACCACCCTACCTCATACAATAATTCACTCACATTAAAAATGAAAATAGTTAAAGTATTTATATATATTACGTATGAGAAAAAAAACACCATCATTCAATATTTTTTCCTCCACCACACATATGTTAATTATTGAATTTTCCAAATCCTAACTTCGTGTAAATAGCCTGGTACTAAATGATATTTATGATCATGATTTATACAACTATGAATTGGTATTATTATCAGGGATATGTGAAATTATTTAATTTATTTATATCCATTTTTATATTTAAAAATACAAAATAACAAAATAAAAAACTACAAAAAAACAAAAATTTCACTCAATTTGGGATTCATAGATTTTACACATTTTCAAACGGATTGGATTTTCTAAAAATCTAACTCCAGAAATATTATTTTTTTAGGTTCATATTGAGGAATTTAGAAGCTCTATATCGTCCAATTTTAATACCATAACTTAATGAAATAAATTTCACATACAAGGGAGAAAGTATTGTACACTCCCAAGGCATGAAAATTGGAGTAATATTTGAGATAAAATTGATGGGAAACACCACTAACATGTGACTAAGAATATTGGAATCAGGATCTACTAAGGTTGAGAGGCCTGAAAATTACCCAAATGAGGGGGTACCTTAATCATTATGATATCACCATGATAATGATAGTATGTGATAAAAAACATCAATTAGAATCTCTGTCAACTTTTCATGGTGATAAAGTGGATGATTCCTACACATTCAGTAAGGATTTCAAAATAACATTAAATACTTTCCCTCTTAAGGGATTTACATAAAAAGAGTTAGGTTTAAAATTATTCCTGTATTATAAAGGGAGGCATGTGAATGAATACTAAAACATATATAATAGAAATTTTACAATTGGGATTCCATTTATAGTATAATTTGAGGAGGTATTACCCAATGGAATGAACCCAAGGGAATGAGGAGGGGAATATGCATAAGTATTTACGTGGTATGTTTAATTGTGTACGAGAAACAAGAATAAAATTCATTGAGAGATAATGTTGTTGGAATCCTTGAAAAACAGTGATGTCACCAACTTCACACATGTATATAATAACATGTATGTGTTGTTTCCTTCTTGATCTGTGATACGTTGAAAAATTACAAAGAATGAAATTAGATCAGATGGATTATATAAGGGGTTAAACCCTATATCAATTTACATAAAACAAGACACGATGAATTAAATTTCACAATATTACAAAATAGAACTAGAATATAATACTATAATTTTAGAGAAAGATATGATAATATCCAATTTAAAACATTTTCTTCAATATTTTAAAGATACTTACGATAATATAACAAAGGTCATAAAACATAATCACCTTAAGAAATAAGAATAATTATTTTATGTGGTTTTCTCAAACGGTTGCAAGAAATTTTTTTAAAATTCAATAAGTATGAAAATTTAAATAATCATTAAAAAAATCGACATGTATATGGAGTAGAAATGGATAACAAGATGTATAAAACCTTATAGTTAAGGGTAAGAAATCTATAAATTTTAAACTCTTTATTCACTCAGATCACCTTTGACTGTTATACTCAAGGAAGCATATTCAATTCTAAAAAAAAATAATTCTTTTAAAATTCTATTCATTGGAAATAGTTACCCCAATTAACATGAATCATAGAAAAATTTCCTTCAAACTAATATATATATTCCAAGTAACAACCTCTGGTGAAACTATGGCCAAAAAACATATCAATTACACTCACATGATTAAGAGGAAACCTAAAAAAGATAACTCAATTGCAATGACATGGGCATAAAAATTAATTTCTATTTTTCAAACTATCATGAAAAAAATATAAGACATAATAAGTACTTATGTATACCCTAACTTATCTAAAATATGAAATTGGGTGTACCTCGTTTATTCACACCCACATAAATACTAATTTAGAATGTCATAAAAATATCATTGTGATGATCAAAATATAAATGAAATTCATTACATATATCATATGTTTTACATTGTTTAGATAATTAAATCTTTCAACCCATGGCATGTTTATAAATACTCTTGAACATACAGAATTTCATTTTCAAATTAAATAGTACAATATATTATTAATGAAATAAAATGAATTTATTGAATTTATATAACACATAAAATGATAACCATACATCAATAATGAAAACAACAACACTGATTCATTCCATAAAAAATGAAAAAATAAATTTAACCTAACAAAAAATGGTAAAACATTATTTAAAAAACTATGAATGAATATTTTTCTAATTTTATGATTGGGGGTACATTTATATGTAAAACATTTAATCTCTACAAATTTAAGATGTAAAATTTTTTGTGGAATGTATATTTTACTATAATCTATAAAATGATTTTTTTGTAAAATTAAATTGAAATTCTTACCTTATAATGATACATGAATGGTCCTAGTTAATCTATATTTCAAAAAAGTTACCATTAATCAATGTATGGACCTTGATCTTTCCAATATCAAATCACGAGGTGATAAGTAATTTTCAAGTGTGAAGATTTGGGTTTTTTGTGTGTAATTAGTGTATTCTCATTAATTGGATTAAATTCACCCATTAAATACTACTATATAAAATTGGTTCGTCCCTTTTATTATGATTGACATTGTGTTTTAATCATTGAAATATGAAATTTAAAATAGAGGCATTCACTTAACATTTAATGAAAAAATGGGGATAAAATAATAGACATTTCACATTTTCTTTATCCAATAATTTTATAATTTTATAATTCATTTATTTTTTACCTGAAATAAATTATTCAACTTGTCTGGTGAATATTGTGAGTTTTGTGGAATAAAATGATCATATAAATAAATATAACCTCCTAATTGAAAACACTTTACTGAAGACAGTGGAAGGCGATGTGTGATAGAGAAGCATTGGTTGATACTACATAATATAATAATAATAAACAGTATTAGAGAACTGAAGGGGTAGTTGATGAATGAAAACAAACCCGGTGATGCGTGTTATGGAATCATGTAGCTAGAGACAAACTGAAGGTTGATAAATAATGAACCAAAAAATTAAAAGGAGTGAATTTTCCAGTGTAGGGGAGGGGGGAAAGTGGAGACGGTGTTAGTGGGAATTGTGATGGGAAACTGGGGAGTTGGGGAGTCGGG
This sequence comes from Viscum album, assembly GCA_963277665.1. Lineage (NCBI taxonomy): Eukaryota > Viridiplantae > Streptophyta > Magnoliopsida > Santalales > Viscaceae > Viscum > Viscum album. Next base: position 1,445,934,291 of record OY728161.1, read on the forward strand.
GTGGCATAATAGTAATTGAGTTGGGGGAGATGATGTTAATAGGGAGGGTGATGGGATAAGGAAACATTAGAAGAATAGGAGAGGGGAGCAAGCTGCAATGGAGTGGAATCATTAAGGGGAGGATATGACGAAATAGTTGGAAAGAAGTGTGGATGATTTGGTACACAATGACCGATAGGGTAAATTCTATGTAAAAAACTATATATTTTAATTATAATAAATTTATATATATTTATTAATAAATAATTTATTGGATTCAAATTAATATATATAATTTTTTAATAATCTTTTCCAAAAAAAATTATGGTTAAAAATGTATAGTTAATATTTTTTATAAAAACAATTTGGTATAAGTTTGATCTTTTTCAACATATTTGTGAATGATCTGTTTCAACATATTTTAAATAAATTTTGTTTTTATTTTTGAATGATTATGTTAAAATATTTCTAAATTATGTTTATTAATTTTTTATTGATCATCTTGTTTCAATTTATTTTGTTTGTTAAATTCAAATATTGGGATGATTTAGATTTTTTTATTAAAATTATTTTGTACTGGGTAAAACCCAAAAACACCGCATTGGGCTAGACTTGATTAGAAACTAGTGCAAGAAACCATTCTTTTTTGCACACCTGGTTTAAAACTCCAAGGGGATATGTTTTTGATGATACATAGTTTCTTTATAAATAAAGGAACATACATGTAGGAAGATTAAAAAATGTACTATAAAAAATTAGTGTTCTCTTTTACAATATAATAATACATTCTAAAATTTTGGTATAATAAAGATTATGTTGTTATCCAAGCAATGAAATCTCTATGATACTATAAGTGGATGTGGCTCTTACAAATATGTACCTAGGGGTAACACCCAACAACACTTCATTGAGCTATACTAGATTGGGAACTATTAAAGAACAACGAGCATTATGGTACACCTATTTTGACACTCCCAGGGGATAAATTTTAGTTGATTCATATTTTATTTATAAACTACTGATCATACCTTTATGATGATTTAAAAATGTACTATGAAACATTTGTGTAATCACTTATTATATAAGAATATGTTATAAAATTTCAGTATAATAAACATTGTATGTTAAATTTTAATTGTAAAAATTATGTATACTATCATAATGTTGATAAAAAAACATTTTTATTATATAGAATCATGTTTTCCTATATCTACTTCTAGAGTAAGGATATTCAATCCGAACAAGGAGGTTTGTATATAACATAACCAACAATAATGGTTAGGACATCTGATTTCATAACCCTAAATGAACTTCAAGAAAGAATTTGTGGTTTCTTAAATCTTGAACCTGATCTAGAGATCTAGTGTACTAGATATAGAAATTTTCAATTCCCACCAACACCATAGAATCTAACTTGTCCATTAGCTTCTGAAGAGCACTAGGTCAAAGAATTAAATTTATTTTCCCAACCTTCAGATGGTTCCATGATAGAGTTAAATGTTTGGGTCTCTACTGTACAACAATAATGTCTAATTGTATGATGACATGGATATTCAAGAGTGGTTGAAGATGGTACATCCCATGAAAATGAGGCTATTTCCAATGATTCATAAGAGGAAAATGCAGATGATCTCCCAAATATACATAAAAAATGACTTTTGATGAGGAATTTTCTATTGCAGGAAGCGACATAGAAAAAAATGATTATGTGTAAAAAGAAACATAATTTTGGGAGGAATTTTCTTTAAATTAAGTAGTTGTACAATAACCTTGACCAATAATAAATTATCCCCCACTCTTTGTATCTTGGTCAAGAGTAATGACATTTTTTTTGGAATTTTAATGGAATGTTATCACACCTGCAATTGAGTTTCCTCGATTCATAGTGGATAAGTTTAGTGAAATAGAAAAAACATTATATGTTGTCAAATATATTACAACTAAATATGCATTGAAAAATATGCTAAAAATATTTCATATTGAGAGTAACTATAGATATTTTGTTCAAGAATGATGTCATAAAAAATATATCATACAGTGTGATAAATGTGGTAAAGATTTTATATTACTCTTGAGGGATATTACCAAAATTACATTAGGAGGTTGTAGAATTTATATGATTGAAGAAACAAATAATTGAGTTCTGCCAAACCTAACACCAGATCATACTTCATTGGATGCTGAATTTGTGCCACACCCACTAGCGTTGATGAGAAGACTGTCAGGCATCATGCCTGTGTAAATATCTTGAGGCTCATTGGGGGAAATTTTTTCATTAATCACTCTAGTATTAATGTGAAAATGATACATATGTGGCTACTTAAGGATTTTGATTAGGTCATGAGATATATCTAGAGATATGCAGGAATGAATAACACTTTCAAAGAATTATGCATGTCATGCGGATTGGATCGCATATACCTCTTGGGATGTGTCATCCTTATGCAAATAGGGGCTTGGGAGTGCATCCCTAACCTATCCCATATTGTTTCTAGTCAAGATATTTATATTAATGTGTTGGAAGATGCTCTGTGTGGATGGTCCTATGACCACCCATAATTTTTTTTTCTTTTAATAATACTATAAGTTACTAAATGTCATTTATTATTATTTTTCACTTTCTATGTTATAAATTATAGGTCGAGTTAGTAAACCCAATTTTTTAGGATGCCGATGCACAAGTAGTGTGTATATCATCTCATGTTGGACAGTCTAATACCCATCGATGTAAGTATATACAATCTTTCCTTCAGAAATAAATTTCAAAATATTATATTTTTTGGTTTTTAGTAACATTTTTTTAAATAAATGTCACATGTCAGTTCAAATTGCATGGATTCTATATTGGGATATATTAAACCAGCGACCCACATACTACATAGATGAGATTAAAGATGATGTGGATATAGTTTCAATTATTTACTTTCACATTATTGAGATGCACTTGCCCAATAGAGTCAGGCACGAGTTTTGATGTATTCAGCCTATTCCCCTTCCACTAATACAGTTTGTAGAGATACATTCCTTGAAGCTGATAGGGTGGCATGATATCGACTAGAACTGATGACATATAGAATATCTATACCTATATCATATAATAACATCATTTAATATCATGGGTATGCATACTATGTGATTCTCTCTAGCAGTGAAGCTCGAGTATGATCTACGTTATAGATTGAAGTATATATTGTATCTTACTATAAACTGTATAGGGTTCTAGTAACTGGTAAGTCATGAAATTTCACTTAGTTTTCATATTTGTTTAATTTATTTTGAATTTCTTTACAGCATAAATGACTATTTCATATTATCTGCATGTCTGATCTAGAGGAGGATGAGGTTTTTAGATAAGCAGCATACCATGATACAACGTAGGGGATGAGGTTAGTGAAATATGTTTTAAACGATAGTATCATTGATCTTCTAGCCTAGGGAGATGATGTTCCTACTCATGGGGGTGGAGGTTCCTTCTCTGGAACCTCCTTCGGTAGCTACAAATGTTTTGTATCCACAATGACGATGTCATATACCACACTGTGTTTCACATGAGGCCTCACCTATTCTAAAAGAAGAGGTTGACCCTCTAGAAATCTATCCTTAGCTTATTGTAGTTGTTCATTAGGAGTAATGGGATCCATTTGTGATTTCATGATATGCATAGTTTTCACTATATACAGTTGATATGAGCTTCTATCAATGGTCATATCCCATGCCTCCACCTTTCATGCCCGAGCATTCATAGGTTGTATGGTTCAACCGGGTGATGATGGAAGTCCTTCTACCCACATAGAGAGAGAAGGATCAGGTGAACATGATGAAATTCAATTGAAACCTCCGCATGATGAGTCATAGCCAAAGCGTCTGACATTCGAGGTTCTGGTGCTCGAGGATGGTCCCTCTCCAAATCATTATACACCACCCCAGTAAAGTGGTTGGGGAACTCGATACGGTCATCCCATTTGCACACCAGGTTGTGGGATGAGACCTCATCATAGATAATGTTTGTAATCATTTATTTATATTTGTGACATTTACATAATGGATTTCAAAAAATAGTGTATTCTATCCTCTATATGATAGTAAATATATTAAAATGATAAATTTTATTTGACTATAAACCATTTTAACAAGTTTAGCCACTATTTCAGGTTTTCATTTATATATTATTTTATGTTTATATTTTATATGCTTTTAAAGTGGACTACATGAAATAGAAGAGAACTTATTAAATTTAACGAAGGTAACTTTAAAATCTTATTAGATATAAACAATAATGAAAATATAAATTAAACATAAAAAATTACCCATTCATTTAATAATTTGTTGAAAATATTAAGAATTTCATAAATATAATTGATAATTGAAAATGAAGTGGATGTCAAAAAATTATAAATACAAATTTAAGTGTTAAAAGAAACATTATATTATTCCACACAAATAACTTTTCATTAATTTGTTTTATGAAATGTTTTTCTTTTCAAAATTTTTATATGTTTAATAAGTGTGTCAAATTTCATTTTGATTGTATTTATAGATTATTATTTATACACATTCAAAGCAACCAACATAAAAAATTATTATGTTTCATGTAGGTTACATTGAAATCTTATAACATATAGAATTCAAATATAATCTAAATGATATTTGACAAACCCTTTCAACATATAAAACATAATTTAAAATAAAAAATATATATACTAAGTAAAAGCTAATTTACACGTTACAGTATATATATTTCTTAAAAATATTTTTTATTTCAAATATTAATACACATAATTCAAAACGAAATAAAATAAATACAATATATATATATATATATAAACACACACACACATATATATATATATATTTTATTTTTTTCAAAATGTTTTCAAGAAATGATCCATCGGTATTTCCACCTTTTCAATAAAACCCAAAGGTATAAACGTTGATGTCACCTTCTAAAATTCGAAATTTTAAAAAGATATCTTTGTTTTATTTAAATAAATAATATTTTTTTCAGGAAAATGTTTATAAATTAATCAAAAGTAACATATACATTCTGTGAAACAAAATTGATCCTACTATTCTTTGTATGAGAAGTTCCTATGAATTCATTTATTAACTAACGTAAAGCATCTATTATATTTATCGTTTGTGACTACCTGATGTATTTGAGGTGAATTTACCTTCGGATATATTATACTTCCCAAAAATACACTTCATATGACCGCATAAACAAGAAGTACATACCATTAATATTTTTAGGAACCTAACAAACTTGCCTTTTTAAAGATACCATGATTGTTTTGTGAACCTATAGTGAAGCAATGTAAGTTAGCTTGAGTATTTTTAAATTGACAGAAAATCTAGTGAATCTATGAATTTTTTTTCATCATTAATCTATGTTTTAGAGTTATTTAAACAAAATTTTGTACTAAAAGATTATTAAATTTATTCAATATTATATTTGTTTGTAAAATAAGTATTATTTATTATTTATACCATGCTACAAATTATTATTGGAAATACTTATTAAGTTAATAATTGTCATATAAACTATATTATGATATATTTTTATTGTTTTTAATATATTGAATTACTACAAGTTTATAAGAGTTATTGTATCATTAGAGAAACTTGAATAACTATATTTTACTCCATATAATATGTTGGAAATTCTTTTAATGAGATTTTTTTCAAAATAGAAGAGCACATAAACTCTCTAATAATGAGTAAAATATTTCAAAATACATGTAATAGTATATTAAAATTTACTATTATACACTCTGTGGAATTGTATGATTAGTGATTCAAATACTTCTCCAAAATTATGAATATCTTCAAATTAATGGTTCCAAATTGATCTATTTTAATATGATCGAGGACTTTAAGATAAAACAAACTAGACATAATTTATTTAGATGATGATTTTTCATTGTAATGCAAAGATGGATTTTGACATCCTATATAGAGATTCTATGATTACTGATCAATTTCCATGATCAAAAGAACTTAAACTATTCCATCTATAGAAGTGATACAATGTCATCAAGAAACATCATTTACATTTTATGATTTCTTTTATTCGTTAACTATTTTCTATTTTTAGTTGTTTCATTATTCTTTAATATATTTTCATAATAGCAGTAGTTTATATTTTTTCTAAACAAAAGAGGCCATTTACTAGTCATTCTAACACCAATAGGGTGTTCTTGGGTTGCGAATCTCGAAGAAAATTCAAGACAAAATTGGGTTGTGACACCCAAACAATGTCAGGGTTGTTCCTCTAGGTATTGTAAAAGGTAGAGTCTATAATAGGTTGTCACACCATTAAAATCGAGTTCTTATTAGTGGGCATCAATCTTCTCGTGGAGTAGAGAAGATTTATGAATGGACTATAATTTAAGAGACCCTATTATTTACTTGTAAGACTTAGGATATATATATATTCAGAGGAAGGAACTGAGACAGTGTATTATTACGAGGTTTGGTATGACCTGAATTAATTTTATAAAAATATTGAATATATTTTACATTATCAGCATGTAATCTCTTAAAGAAAATAATATAACACTCAAATTGAATATCAAATCAAAATAATGAGACCATCGTTGAATCCTAAACATGAGGTTTACCCTAGGTGCGACATAAAATATGTTGGCATAGGGTGCGAGTGAATTTAATAAAAATAAATAATTAAATTTATTTATTTATTTAAGATACCTAATACTAATTTCCTCCTTAAATACATCACCATAGAAGGATATCCAAGGTAATCTAGATAGCCATAAGATCATTGCATGGAGACGTATTCCTCTAATTGGAAAACCAGATTCAGATGATGACTAACCTCTAGATCCTGGTAAATTGATGCTCAACAACCATAAAAATCCTCTCATTTGTTAGTAAGAATGTTTTTTTACAATGAATGATTCAAAACTAGGTATGACCTCTCATTTAATGATTCTACTACATTTGATTAAACTATTGAGCATGATCACCTTCTTATCATTGTTATATACCAATTTCTTGAATTTGTATACATCCGTGTATTGATTAAATTGATTATTCATTTTTTTCGACCTTGGATAAACCCATTTGGGTTAAATTTACAATAATGTTGGTACAATGATCATATTACCTGTATTTCTTGTTCATTTATCCCTTTTTCCTCTACGATAATCATCATTGGACCATGGTGTCATGATTCAACATTACTAGGAGGAAATGAGCTCGATCGAACCCCTGGATCCACCAAATATTCATATGAGATGAATGTTACAATGAAATAGACGTGGATTTGGGATGATCATCAGTTGTGTATGAACAGTTTGTTGAACCAGGTTCCAAATAAACAGTTAATGCGATAGGTTTGGTGTGGTGTGAGGCATATGAGGCTGCAGGTTCATGCAAGAAGAATCAGGATCTGATTTTGGGCCACCATATGCCATGAATCACTGGTCAGAGCAAGATCCATAATTGTAAGATGGATCAGTGGCAAGATCTGATGAAACTGACATTGATAGGGGATCCAAAAATTGAATTAGAGTTTTTAGAAAAAAATCCAAATACATGTTGTGCGGTCCGATGAAAAAATGGTGTGTATAGCCTTGGCTATGGTGGGTAGGGTATCACCTCAAGTAAAATATAAGACATCGTGTGGCTAGGCCACATGCCATGTATCCTACCATGGGAAGAAAATCAAAGTGGAGGAGCACATGGGAAATACCCCAAGCAAGAAGATATGACCATGTGTATTCCATTTACTGAAGTACACTAACAAGGACATACTGACATGGACACAACAAGAGAGCATGGACAGGACACTGAGTGCCTTGGACATTCCATGTATACCTCCACACACCAAATAGTCTTACAAGGGAAGTTATCCATGTATTGTTGGGGGAACAACTAATTGATGGGGTGGGACCACACACCGTGTGGGTCCCCTGAGATGCCATGTACCCCTACATCCCTTTTGGGAAATTTATACCTCTCATATCTATTTCATTTGGAATAATATTTTTTTCCTACATGTAGCCTATCATGAGTTTTTTTCAATGTAGAATGAAATGGTGGCTTCCATAATGGATTTTGAAATAATATTTGATATGATTAAATTGTGAAACTTCTATAGGCGGTGCTCGATAATGATGGTGATCTGACAAGATCATTAGAGTGGTACCCACATTATAGAGTAGGGTTCATGTCCTCTATCTATTTTTGGAGTAGTACCCCTTATCGGGTTGGGTGTGGTCCTGCCTTACCCTACATTGTACCCTCTATGGAATTAGGTTGCGGGTCCCCTATATTTTGTGTGGCACCCCATATGAAATTAGGGTGAATGTACTCTATCTATCGAGTGGTACCCCTATGGAATTAGGGCATGGGTTCTCTATCTATCCACTTTGTGGTACCCCATATTTCATTAGGGTTCATGTCCTCTATCTACAGAGTGGTACCCTGTATAGAATCAGGGTGAGGGTCCTCCATCTACCAAGTGTACCCCTATAAAATTAGGGTGTGGGTCTGCTATCTACTGAGTGGTATCCCCTTATAAAATTAATGTCTAAGTCCTCTATGTAGCGAGTTATAACACATGTCAAATGGGGTGTATATCCTTCTTACAATGAGTGGTACCCCCTGGCACACTAGGAAGTATGTCATCTACGTGGATATTGTGTCCACTCGACTGTGAGACATAGTGGCCAGGCATGGGACCTCCACATAGTTACTTATTTGGACTAAAATATGAGATATTGGGCATCGATGATGGATTTATGAAACTTTTGGAACACTTTTCCTTGTCTAGGTTATGAGATAAATATCCCTTTCTCTCTCGTTTGGGTTTATTTTTCTTGAGTATATATATATGTCTATTTCCATGTTGTTGGATTATGTTCACTCTCTTAATTTGGGTTGAGTTTTCTACCATCGATATATTTCTATCATGTCTCTTACTTCTCCCCTTCATCCTTCATGGTGTACTACTAGGTATGTATATACTTACCCCCACATGGAATTCTCCCGCACATGTCTTTTCTTATGGAGATAACTGAAAGGTCAACAGTGATTAATGAGGAGCTTATGGATACCTAGTGAATTGGATCATGTATGGTTGTTGTAATTCGATGATCCAGAGCTGAGACCTCTTAACATTTCAATTTTATAATTTTTAAATGTTGGAACATGTATCTATTTGGGTGTCTAATTTTTTCGTTTTTCCTTTTATTTTACACTATTATACTATTATACAACCTAGAGGTTTTTACTATATTGTTATCATTCTAGGTGTTACATTTTTTCTTTTATTATTCCACTACATTTATACAAGAACCCTTTATCATCACTAGAAATGTGATGATAAGGGGGGTCTTTATCAATGCTAAAAAATGATTATATAGTGGCTCTTTATCAGTGCTAAAAAGGGATCTAATAAAGGCCCCCATTATCAGTGCTACAAATTTGTTGATAAAGGCTTCCCTTTATCAGGGTTTTTTACTTGTGCTGATAAAGGTATATTTCTTAAAAAATATTATATTTCAATAAAAATAATATAATATAATATAAATATATTAATATAATAAAATTTATATAGATATAACATATACTTGTTTAATATGTTTTAGATAATGATAAATATTCATTTACACTTAATTTGAAATATATTTAGTGAAAATGGTTTATAATATAATAAAATTTTTTATTAATTCAAAATTTTCAAATTATTATCATGTAATAGTTATTTAATAACATTTGGGTTTCATCAAAATTATATTAATCCATGAACGCTCTAAAATAAGTTGAAAATATGACTTGACCATCCAATGGATATAACTTTTGATCCACGTGTCTGTTTGGGATCTACCACATATCAAATTAAATATTTTGATGAGATTTACCCCATGGTGACTTTGGAAAATCACAGTAACATTTTTCATGGCCAATAAAGTCCCATAAGGCCTCCAAATTTGAGTTTTTAATTGGGGTATCCCAATTTTATAACATTTAATTGAATTTTAGCCTCATTTAAGGAGGTATTGTTGTATTTTGTTTCTTTGGATATTGAATTTATTACAAGTTATTACATTTATACTTGTATTATGGTTTTAAATTTTTATTATTTTTCATATTTTATTATTATTTATAATTAATTATATGCAAGTTTTTATATATTTACTTATAATAAACCAATTTTACAAATACTTATTTTTGTAAGAATGTTTTTTAAAATATGTAATCCAAATAAAAATAAATATTTATAATTTATTTTCTTTAAAATAAAAACTTATACATTTTTTACCTTAAAAAAATTCATTAATATTTATATATATACATATACATGTAATGTTTATATATAAACATGTGTGTGTCAGTAAACAAATATATAAATTTCTATGTATATTTAAATATATCTAAATAAATACATATATGTAATTATTTTTGAAAGTATGTACAAAATAAAAATGTGTACATCTATGTTCAAATATGTACATATGTGTGTGTACCAGTAATGTATAAATACATCATATATAAAATTATTTTTATAATTAAATCATTATCATTATAATTATAATTATAAATAAATATAATAGGTATAAATGTATTTATATTAAATAAATATAATTAAAATATTATAAATTTATATCTAAATATATATGCAATTATACGTGGATATGTGTGTCTGTGTATGTGTCTATGGGTGTAAAAAATATCTAACTATTATTTTTAAATTATGAAAAATTGATGTGTGTATAATGTTTATATATACATATGTCTGTGTTAATAAAATAATATAAATATTTATAATTATAATTATATTTTAATACATTTAAATTAATATTAATATATAATTTTTTAATGAAATATAAGTATATATATCACACACACTCACAAACATACACAAACATGTATTTTATAAATGAATATAAAAAAATTATATAAATATATTAATAAAAAATTCATGTAAATATATATATATATATATAAAGTAAAACATTGTTGTTGTAGTGGTACAATAAATAAAATGAAAAATTAGAGGTCCACGGATCAAATCCAACTGGGCACATGGATGTTATAGGCTCTAGGAAATTGAAAATCGTCAACAAAGGGGTATGTAGGGAGGTGAAGAGTTGGGGTGGTGCTAAAAAGTGATGAGAAAGGGGTGGTGGAACTTGCAAAAGTGGGGATGTGGAGCGCCTAACAGAAATAATTTTTTAACATTTTTATCAGTGCTTTATCTAGAATTGATAAAAGGAAAATTTATCAGTGCATTCTTTATCAATAATAAATATACCCTTTATCAGTGCTTTTTAGAAGCTCTGATAAATGGGTGCTTTATTAATGCTTTTTTTTCAGCGCTAATAAAGGACAATTAATTTTAACATCCTTACGGTTATAAATGCTTTTAAGCATTGATATATGTAATTTTTAGTACTGTTAAAAGTTCATTTTTTAGTAGTGTGTGGAGGTAAGGTTGGGGTAGTTGCGGCTCGAGCCGTGATGTGTCTCATCATTACAGATTTGTAACAGAGTAGTTCATTCCTTTTTAAAATGTTTAGACTACTCCCCTTACGAGGATTTGGTTGGGATATAGGGAAATAATGTTAATGTTCTTTGAGTGTAGAACTTGGGACGGGGGATCCATTGTTGGTTCAACAGCTGAAGTATCCATTCACTAGGAACTTAACCACCTTCTTGTTGACTTCCTATACCAGGATATTGGTTTCAGGGTTAAATGGTACATGTATTATATAGGATTGAGTCTTTGACTATCCTTATTTTGTAATATCCTCATTATATATATATATATGATCATCTACCCATGGTACATCGTGATTAAATTTTTAGAATTCCCTCATAATGAAAGACCGGCAGGTTATTTGTTTGGGATCATGATGTCGATCCAATGAGTGTTAAGGCCTCAATTTAGGGTTTATCCTATGTGATCCTTCCTCCAGGTGGATAGGTAGTAGGACCCCAAATTGCAGAGCTATAGATCATACCAAAAAATAAGGGTCAGGATGTGCATAGACTTAACACACTTATTGTGTTCCAGTGCTAGAGGTCACCAAGGTTTTATGGCGACCTTGATCCCCAACTAGTGGAGGATTTTCTAGAGTTGTTGATCTATGTTATTATGATTATCTTGATAATGATGGATCAGGTGGTTTCACTGGTATATATAATTTTCCATGAGGTATCTAGGTGCTCGTGGAGTCTTGTTACTTATATGTATGATGAGTGTACACTCTTATGGTGATACTTCCAGAAACAATTCATTGAGGGGTACTAACCATAATTTTTGTACTCAGTTCAGATTCAGAATCTTTTTTAATTGAAATATACAGGGATGATAATGGATGAGCATTCTAAGAGGTTCAAAGACCATACACAGTATTCCCACGACATGTTTTGGGATGAATATTTGTGAGAATGGATGTTTGATTAGGGTACTGGAAGAGGTATTTGTGATAGTGTAGTACTCTTGTGAATCCCCACCTATGATGGGATGTTGGAGCATGAACTAGTGAGAAAGAGCTTCATTTCATAGAGATGCTGGGAGATGGATATAATAGTGGGTATTATAGGCCTTAGTCATCTACAACATCTAGAAGCTTCCAATCGACAAGATCTCCGTATAGGATGCCTCCCCATGACCAGAATCAAGCACATGGTTGTGGGAAACATGAATAACACATTGGACCATGGAATCCAAAAAGGGAGTGTTGCTACCATTATATTGGTAAATGTTTCATGGGTAATTATTTCCCAACCAAATTTACTATGGAGGGTAGGCTGATAGAAGATAGGCCACCACATTAGAGGCAACACCATGATTTGGTATATACTAAGTGAGGCTAGGGTTGTCGATTTGGAGGTAGAGGTTGAAGTGTAGTATGTGGATCTCTAGGACAAGGATTTTTTGGTGGTGGGAGATTCTATGTTATCCTTCCACCACCAAAACTAGACAACCCACATCCAGTATAGGGAGTTTGTGGTCAAGGCCGCAGACAACTTCCTGGGATGGATTCTTAAGACCTAGTATCACATGAGATGATCAAAGGTATGATATATGTTTATTATAATATTTATTTAATATTAATTGACATAGATTTCAGTCACTCCTTCATCTCTTTACTACTGGTGTGGGAGTTGGAGCTCCCAGTTGAGGCGACGAACCAACAATACTGTCTGGAGGTTCTTATAGGGAGTGAATCTTCTTTATCTTTTCTCAGTAGGTAGTGAGAAATATAAAATGGTGGAGAGATGTTCATGTGGGGCCTTTTTTTCATCATGACAGAACCCTATTACGTCATCTTGGGTATGGATTTGATCTCCATGGTCTGAGACAATATTGACAGTTACCATAGATGAGTCAGATTTCATCACACTAATGTGATGAGGTTATTATTTATGGGTGAGAGAGATCTCATAATGGGAGGAGCATGTTTTTTGGGAAGGTTGATATATTTCATCACACTTTTGTTAAAGTGTGTATCCCATGGTGTAGAAGGATCTTTAAGAATCATGATTCATTCATTTTTGGGGAATTTTATATATGTATTCCCCAAAGGACATTCTGGGACTGCATTCAAGGTGTGAGATGGAGTTTTATATAGAAATGAATTTTGGGTCCACATCTGTTTATTCTTCATCATATCATATATCCCCTACCGATCTCTTGGAGCTAGGATTGTAGATATAGTAACTTCAAGTGAAGGGTTTTATTATGCCCAGTGTGTCCCCATGGGTAGCTCGAGTGTTGTTCATAAAAAAGGAGTATGAGAGCTTACAAGGATGTATGAACTATCATCATATGAACTAGGACTAGATAAAGAACATGTACCCCTTGATGAGGTTTTAGGACCTCTTTGATCAGTGGCAGGGAGAGATATGGTTCTTTAATATAGATATCTTATTCTACTATCACCAGTTGAGAGTTCAGAAGGTTGATATTCTGATGCGGGGATTCAGACATCGCTACAGACACTATGAGTTCCTGGTGAAGCCCTTTAGTGTGATGAATTCCAACATGATGTCTATTTATTTGGTTAAATGAATATTCCATCTATACTTGGACTTGTTTTTGGTTGTCCTAATTAAAAACATACTCATATACTATATGATAGCTGAGAAGCATGCAGGTCACTTAAGGATGGACCATGATTTTCTTTGGGAGAACTAGATTTATAGTAAGATATCAAAGTGCATGTTCTAGATTCATGAGGTTCAATTTCTGGGGAATATCATCTCTATGCATTTTTTATTCATGGACTCAGGGAATATTGACGTAGGTCTATCTTTGGTGCCACCCAAGATAATTTCAGACGTGTAGAGTTTTATTGGCAAGGAATTGTACTACAGAAGGCCTATGATAGAATTCATTAGGATTTCATCCCATTTGACTACCCTGATGTGGAAAGGGAACTTGTTTAACTGTATTGAGAAGTGAAATATGGCCTTCATGGAGTTGAGGTTGAGGATGAAAAGTGATCCTCTTTAGAGAATACTAGAGGAGAGCATGGAGTACATTGTGTTTTGGGATGCCTCAAGTGATGGACTCATCTAGGTGTTGATATAAAAATAAAAGTTATCACATATGGGTATTGGAATTTGATACCCAATGATAAGAAGTATGTGAATCACAACCTAGATGTAGCAATGTTAGTATTTTCTCTAAGGGTTTCAAGGAACTATCTTCTAGAAGAGTTCTATGGGGTTTACTCAGACCATCAGAGTCTCAGGTATGTTTAATGCAGAGAGACTTGAATATGAGATATTGGCAATGTTTGGAGTTCTTACAAGACCATGACATCAAGATAGTATATATTCAAGGGATTGGAAGTGTTGTAATAGTTTCTCTTAGTATGAGTTCACAAGATCGTTTTGGGCAGGATGTGTCTGAGTAGTTGTATTCCTTTCCGTTGGCCCTAGTTGAGCAAGAGGGAACAACTTCTATTCAGTCTATGATGTTGACTCTTTGGCTAGTTCATTGTGTGGGAGAGTACCATTTGGGAAGAATTTAATGTGAGGACTATCATGACCATATAACCTCAGGATATTCACTCAATGGATTTTATGAAGGAGGGAATAACATCATCATTTTTCTAAAATTGAATATGGTCCCTGTCATGATACAGGAGGAGGTGATGAGAGAGTTACAAATTTATAAATTTTTTGAATGTATAGGTGTTGGGAATATGTAAAAATACCTTTAGTGGTTGTTTTGTTGGGAAGTCATGAGATAGAGAGTGGTTGAGTTCATCTAACGATGCCTCACCCATTAGTAGGTGAATATTAAGAAATAGGTTCTGATGGGATTTTTTCAGCCCTTTGAGATCATAGAGTGGAAATGGGATGAAATATTAATGGAAATTTTGATAGGGATTCATGGAAAGTGATGTTCTATGGTGACATCTGGGTGATAGTGGATTGAATCATGAAGTTTACACACTAACTTGCTATTATGATGCAATCATTAGTGGGGAGTTTGAAATAGATGTAATTACGATATATTTTTTCTTCATTGAATTCCATTGACTATTGTCTCAGATCATGATGCGTGGTTCACTTAATATTTGTGAGGAGGATGAAAAAAGGAATTTGATACCTAGATGATAATGAGTACAAACTTTCACCCACAGATAGATGGGCAGACTGAACATACTATCTAGGTGTTGGACGGTATACATAAGGTTTTTTTATTTTTCTTTGGAAGGAAGTGTGAGGATAACATTCCCTTGATAGGGTTTGCATATAACAATAACTACCAATCTAATATCCGATAGAATCATTTTTGGCCCTGTATGAGAGACCATATAGGTTACCCTTATACTAGATAGTTATCTAAAAGGCATCTCTTATCGGTCTATAGATGGTTCAGGTGATGATGGAGAACGTCAAGGTCATCCATGAGTGGATGAGGAAAGCCAAATTAGTCATAAATATTATTCATATCGATGTCATAGGGCATTGTATTTTTATAAGAGAGTCCATATTTTCATAAGAGTCTCCCCACAATGATGATTACAATGGTTCGGAAAGGGTGGCAAGCTATCCATAAGATTCTTTGGTACATTTGATGTCTTTTATAGGGTTGAGTAGGTTTCATATTTCATCTCCCTACCCCCACAGTTATAATAGGTTCCTGAAATCTTCCACATGTCACAGTTAAAGAGATACATGCATGGCCCTATAAAAGTTTTTAACTAGTTTGATCTAGAAATCAAGAATGAATCCAATTTTATAGATCAACCGATTGCAATCAGGTATCCACAGAAGAGGACCCTGTGTCGATAGACCATCATTTTAGTTCATGTGTTGTGGTAGCACGTGAGCATGCATGAAAGATCATTGAAGTGGGAGAGCCAGTTGTAGGCTTAGTAACCCGAGATATTTGTTTAGTTTCACTATTTTTGGATGAAAATTTCCAAGGAGGGAATTATGTAGAGACAATTTTATTCCATTGAATAATTTTTTATATTTTAATATATATATATATATAAACATATATTCAGAGCCAGACATTGAAATGAAAATTGAATTTAAGGCCCAGTGTGTCCAGAAATAATTTTATAAAAATATTAAAAATATTTTATATTACATTCTCACAATTTCTAAAATAAAATATGATAACTCTAAAATATAATATTAGATACAAAATATGACACCAAAGTTGAATATAAAATGTGAGTTTTACACCATACATGATATAAAATAGGTCGACATGGGGCATTCAGGTATGGATAGCATTGGTAGATTCATTTAAAGTAAATAAATAATTAAATTTCTTTATTTAATTAAGAAACATAAAAACTATCCACTCCATAAATACATATCTATGGTAGGATTGATGGGGTTAGCCGCATACCCCTGGGATCATTTCATAGTGATTTCTTCCTCCTCTTAGTGGAACATTTCATTCATATGATGATTAACCTCTAGATCCATGTAGATCGATATGCAGTGAACACAACAACTCAAATAATTTATTGTAAAGTCTATTATTACAAAATGAATGATGAAAAAATAGTTTTGACTAATCATATATGTATTTTGACTCATATTATTAAAGTATTGTGAAATATCACCATCTTATCTTTGATATTTGAAAACTACCATACTTTTCCTGCACCCATGTAAAAATTTAATTGATTATTCATTTGTTTTTCTCAAAATGTATACCAATTTTTTTCTTTTTCAAAGAAATATTGGAAAACAATTATTTTCCTTTTTTTCGTGTTCATATTTCCCTTTTTTCCTTGTTTTAATAATCATTGGACCATGTGGTTACGATTAAAAAATTCCAGGTGGGACCAACCCCGATCAAACCCCCAAATCGATGGAGGAAACTCAAGAGATGACCAGAACGATGAGTCAAGGATAGATTTGAGATGATATTTGGTTTTTGGTGATCAATTTATTAAACCATGTTTCAAATCAATAATGTTTTATATGTTTTTGGTGTTGTATGAGTCTTACGAGTCATGCGACTTCTTACAGGAAGAATGGGGATCCAATTTCAGGAAACCGGATATCCAAAATCATGAAAAAAGATGAGATCCACCATTTTTGAGTGGCTTATTTTCAATATCTGACATAACAGATGAAGATCTAGAAAAATTCCTACTACACTCCATGTAGTCCAATGAACACTCGAGATGTAGGGCCTAAGCTGCAACAGCTTCGTTTTCTTCAAAAGTTTAATATGAAATGTTGTGTAGTTAGGAAACACATAGTTTATAATACCCCAGGTAGACAATCTATGTAGAAGAGAGTACAAGAAAGACCCCCTACATGGAGACATGACCAGATGCATACCATGTATTGAAGTACTTAGACACATTCATACCTACATGGACATGACTAGGGAGAAAGGGAAGAACCCCAAGTGGATTGGGCACATATGAATTCCCTCTATACACCATATAGTCCTACATAGGCAGTGATCCATGTACCTTCAGGGGCACGTCCATGTGACGGGGCAGGAACACATGTTGTGTGGGTCCCCTAGTACATCGTGTACTCCTATTTTTCTTTTTATAAAATTCTAACCACACATATCTCTTGAATTTGTACTCAGATTTTGAACTACGAGTAGCCTATTCTGAGTTATTTTTAGTATATAATGTGATGGTGGACTCAGTTGTCTATTTTTAGAAATTTTGAATGTTTTTATAGGTGCGATTCTTACTTTGGCAGTGGTCGAAAATGATAATGATCGGGTAGTATAATTAGAGTGGTACCCCCATTATAGAGGAGGGTGCAATTCCTTTATCCATTTATAGAGTAGTACCACCCCCCAATCAGGTAGGATGTCGATCCTCCTTAAATTAATTGTTACCCCCTATAGAATTAGGTGTGTTCCCTCTATCTATTGAGTGGTACCCCCTATGGCATTAGGTTACGGGTCCTCTATCTATCAAGTGGTCCACCCATATGCCATTGGGGTAAAAGTCCTCTATTTATCCACTTAGTGGTACCTTCCAATTGGATATGGATGTGAGTCCTTATTCTATTGAGTCATACCACATATGGTAATAGGATGTGGGTCCTTTACCAACTAAGTGGTACCCTCTATGACATTAGGGGGGATTTCCTCTTTCTACTGAGTGGTACCCCTATGGGATTAGGGTATGAGTCATGTATCTACTGTGTTGTACTCACTATCATATAGTGTATGGTTGGTACCCCCTGATGCACTAGGGTATCGGTCCATGGCTTGGAAATTGTTTCCCCTTGACTACATGATATTATGGCGAGGCTTGTACCCTACACTCAATTATTTATTTGGACTAACATGTGAGATGTTGGGCATTGATGATGGACTTTTAGCACTGATTTTACTTTTTTCATGGGTTGGGCTGTGATATGGAGATCCCCTTTTCTCTCAATTGAGTATCTTTTATTTTAGATTATATATGTGTGTGTGTGTGTGTGTTTGTGCGTGTGTGTCTTTATCCATATTTTTGGATTCTGTTCCTTCTCATTGCATTGATATGTCTACAGTCTATCTATTCCTAACATGTTTCTTATTTCCCCCCCTTTATCTTTTGAGGTGTCTTGCTGGGTATGTATATAATCACCCCAACCTAGACATTGATTGCATGGGTAATGTGTCATATAGATGATAGAAATATTGGAGATTATTGTAGAAGAGATTAGTGACACATGGTGAATTGGACTATATACGGTCATCGAACATTGGAGATCAGAATCTCTTCTCTCCAAGAACATCACTTTTCTTGTTTTTTTAGTTTTGGATGTGACATCCTAGACTCTGATTCCACTCAACATTGCCCCGCACATGGTTGTCCTAATGAACTCATGAACATATCCTCAAATTATAGAGTCTACCAACTAGTAGTGAGGGCCTAGGAGTGTTAGTTGGGAGACGATTCCATCATCCCCAAAGTGTAGCATAGCAGAATACCAATAAAATACATGTAGCCGAAGGAGTAATCATTCAGACAATAGATAATAGCAAGAACAAATAATAATAATTCTTGAAGTGTCTCATATACAATGATGATGAATCATGTCTCTACAAATAATCCAAAACAGGTAAACAATAGAAAAATACAATACATGAATCCAAAATACCAAAAATACTAAAAAGTTCTATCTCCAAATAGAATCATGATCCTCAGCTCATTCACATGTTCCTCTACTGAAAGGAATGGTACAAAATAAAATATCAAATTGAGGGTTCATTCCACAATCCCTACATGCATCAAAAATATTCTATTTTGGTACCCAACAACGACCTGAACATGGGGTGAGAAACAATCCTAGTAGGTAACCACCCAAATATCCATAACATTACATGTTATACAATATCAAAAGCTATGTTTTGTTGATGTAAATTAGCAGAGTTGAAAACAAATGTACAATTCCATAGAATATATACTATTAAAAACATAACTCTAAAATAGCCTCTCAAGGCTCCCTCTAAAAGATATTCAATATTTTTATCCATGGAAGTTACAAAAAAATCATAAATAACCAACCCAAAATTTCAATTCTTCCAATCATGTCACATTAAACACAAACTTATCATACAAACTAATGTGTCCAAACACCCATGACTGAGCCATTCAACCAAGAATATCATATTTCTCATAGTCATGACATATAATCAAAGAGTATTAAAAATAACATGGACATGTTTTATAATGATGTGACAGACCTTATAGAGATAAATCCAAGGTGTAGATGGCCATGACATTTGCATCGAGTTTTAGGAGAATCTCTATAGAAAATTCAGTAACAATCCTGTTTGGATTTCTTGGAGAATTTCATCCATTCAAGTAATATTTGAGTCCAAGAGAGCTGAATCCATGGGTTAGTAAGGCCCATGTAATTCCATGGAAAAAGGACACAAAGAGGAAACTTTATCTAAGGTGTCCACTTCCATGTTCATAAACGAAGGAGTAACATCCAAAGAATCTAAATGGAATCAAGAGCCTTGGTATAAAAACCTAGAAATACACTACCATTTAAAATATATATAATTTCATTCATAAACCTAAACAATTACCATTTGACACAATGAGAAAACCCACTCATCATTTACACTTTATATTCAAAGGAGACCAAAGAGTATATCAAATCTTGCAAAAATTTCTCAAATAACAATTATGAAATTCAAATTCCTTATACAATTAAATTCTTGGGAATAAATATGCAATGGATTAAATTCATCATATAACTAAGTAATTCATACTCATTTATCATGACTAAGATTCCATTATGTAGGTAATCCAAAATCACACCTCGTGGGTGGTTCAACATGTGGCATAGGAAATGGGAACACCCTGTGGGTGGAATTAGTTGGAGTAACAACCAACAACTCATCTCAAGGGAACCTAAAGGAATCCCTAACATGTATGAGTTCATTTAATTAATCTATTAAATTTAATTTCCTGGCAATATTGGATAGTCTAAGTGGCGGAACAAAAACAATTATCCAAATAAATAATCAAACAAATAGAAAAAGTATAGATCACTTACCATAGTTCGTTATTAGATTTCTTGTCTAGTATCAACTCTTGATTCAACTTAGATTGGGAGAAACAATTGAAAAAGGGACAAGAAAATGAAATTAGGCCATATTATCTTGCACCTAAATAGTGCAGATGATACCAAGAAGAATAAAGAATGACTAAAATCTAATTAGGCACTCACTGATATAGATCCAACAAGATGAGCTACACTTGAATAAGAGATTGTTTGGAAGATCGTGACCAAATCATAGAACAGTCCCCAAAGTAGATATTCAAAGGTGATGGTTGATGTGCATTTTTGGAATTGGAAAATTAGATTGAAATATTTTTTTAATTAGGGTTATTTTTTTATTTCACTGAAAATAATAGGGTCACATGGTTTAGGCGCATAGTTAGAAAAAACATGAGGAAATAGTGCAAAAATCATTTTTTTTATATTGTAGAAAACCCACATGGGTTTTCCCATCCTCTTTCAGGGTTTCTTCAAACCATAATGAATCATCCTTCTCTCTGCCCAGGCCTCGCACGGTTCATTTAATAGTGTTGTCTACCCTACATAGTTAGAACTAACCATGTGCCATGCCATTTTCAACCCAATGGCTAGGTTATAGGCTCTAAAAAATCCATGAATACCCCCAAATATCCCATTGTTAAATTGGATACCCACATTAGTTTGTAATTAAACATTGAAAGAAAATGAAAATAGATTTGTAAATCATACGAAAACATAGGTTATTAGAGTCTTCCCTAATTAAAGAAACCCATCCCTAGATTTCCCTCCCAAGGGTGGTCAAAATTCATCTACGAACTAATCCTTCCACTATGAAAATATGTCATCCTCCCACTCCTAAGTCTCATCTTATTAATGACTACTCTTCCATAGCACCCATACTAGGGGAAAAAATTGGCCTCATAGAACCCACTTTCTCCTATCAATTATATGAATTAGATGACCCTCAATGGATTCATCGACCTATAACTTAACTTCCTTAGGCTGAAAATCAAGAGATGGGTTTAAGTGAGATAGGAACAACTGATATACAAGGAACACATCGTGTAAGGATCAATACCTATGAGTTATTTGCAACCAATAAGCTATCGACCCGACTCTACCCAAAATCTCAAATATCCCAACATATCGTGGGGAAAGAATACCCTTTCTGATGATCTTTCTATGTCCCAGACTTGTTTAAACATGTAAAAAGACTCGAATCCCAACCTTGAACTCTAGAGGTCATATGTGATGATCAACATAAGATTAATGTCGAGACTATGAATTATCGAATCACTAATAAATCAATTGGACCTTCTTAATAGTCTCTTGCATGAGATGTAGTCCCAGTAAATCTTCTTTGCCTACCTCTAACTAGCATAGGGGTGACTGACATTATCAACTATACAAATTATCATAAGGATCCATTTGTATAGTCACCTGAAAGGTACTGTTGAAGTAGAACTCAACAAGGGGAATTTATCTCTCCTAAGACATCCTAAAATCCGAGACTCATTCTCGCAACATGTCCTCAATCACATGTATTGTATGATTTGATTCACCATCATTTAAAGGGAGGTATGTGGCTCATAGAATCGGTTGTATACCCAGTTACCTCATTAAAATATACTATAAATGTGATGTAAATTGGGCATCACTATTTTAAAAGAAAGTGAAAGAGACCTCATTAAGTTGTAATATCTCACAGATATACAACCACATAAGATCATCCACACTGAAGGTCTCTTTGATCATTAATAAATGATCATCCTTCATGAGCCTATCTTCGAGAACCCACACAACATTGCTACTGTGAGGTGACCTCAGTAAATTGGTCATGGAATCCCATAAGGTATCATCCCATTTACACTCGAGAATAGGTATTTTGTTTAAAAGTCTGTTTGGTTACAAATATTTCACCTTCACCTAATGAAAGGTGGAACACTGCATAATAAAAGTAGCAACCTAATGATTTATACTCGGTGAAGAATACTGATGATGTACATTAGGATACATCTTTGTGACTCCAGGATACACTTCCCAATATGAGGCACAAAACTCTCACATAATCTCCTCACATATATCCACTAGAACCCTAACATGACCATTGATATGAAGAATATCATAATCACTTATAGTCTAACTAGGAGGTGGGTCCTCACCTACCACACTATCCCACAACACTGGGCCCACTAAATTTGATAGCTACCTCCTAATCACTCTTTCTAGTTGGGTTGAAGTTACCAATAAGGATGATAAAAAGGTATATCTTGAAGTGTCATGAACCTCTAATTGCATCTCAGAGACCAAATCCATAAGCTTCAACTTTTTATTGGCCTACTACACAAACAATATTTGATCCCTCCTACTTAGTTCATTGGCCACTACATTGGATTTATAAGGCCTGTAGGAAAACTCGATGTCAAAAGACTATAAGTACTCAAATAATCTTCACTTCTAAATATTCATATCATGTTGTGTGAATATGTACATGAGGTTATTGTTGTCTGGGTACATGACAAAACTATCTCTTAGTATGTAATGTCTCCAATAGAATAATGAATGAATTGCCATAACTAACTCAAGACCATGCATTAGGTTGTTCCTCTCATGTGGCCTCGACTGCTGAGACCTGTACGCCACAACTCTATCCCTCCCCATTAGAACCTCTCCTAAACTAATACCAGATGCATCATAGTACATTTTGTAACTCCTGAATAACATTAAAAATATCAATAATAATGAGTTAGCTGATCTCCCATTCAGACCCTGAAAGTTCCTCTTGCGGGAATATGACTATACAAACTTCACACCCTTCTTAGTCAATCCTTTAAATAGTGTTTCAAAGTGTGAGAAGCCCTGTATAAAATTCCATTAACATTCATATATCCCATTTAATCTCTATATTTGAAATATTTTCTTGATATCTTCCTGGGAAAATACATATCTCACCTTCTATGGGTCCACTCATACTCCTGTCTCTAAGATAATGTGACCCAAGAAGTTAATCTGATCCATTAATAAGTGGCACTTTGGTAGATTAGAATATAATTGATTCTATCTTAGTATATATATAGTGATATTAATATTTTTTTCATGGCCGTGTTGATTTTGAGAATACAACAAGATATCATACATAAAAAACACAACAAATGAATCCAGATAAGGATGGAATGCTCGATTCATTAGTGATAAGAAAACCATCTACTTGTTCATGAGACTGAATGAAATAACCATATAGTCATCTTGACTATAATTGATATGAAATGATTTATGATGTATGTATATAGGTGGAAAACGTAACTAGTGATATAGGAAACTCAAAAAAAAATCAAGAACACCCAAGATCCTTGAAGATGATCAAACATGTCATCTATCCACAGAAAATGATATTGATTATTAACCATCTACTAGATAAATTTCCAACAATCCATACATAGACAAAAAGATACATCCAACTATTTAATAAAAACTAATGAAGAGCCCCATTTAGAAGTACTGGGTTGGATAAACCCCTTTCCCTTTAAATACTCTAGCTTCCTTTTATGCTTCTACAACTCCATCGTAGCCATCACATAAGGAGGAATCAATATTAGTGAATCTCTTGAAACTTGATCGATGGATACATAAAACTCTCTCTAAGGAGGTAAATGAAAAAATTACCAGGAAAACATCTCTAAAACGTTCAATATTTGGAGTAATTTCCCCATGATGCACTCCCGAATCATCATGAAAGAAACTAGCAATCTCAGCATCCATCCCGCCCATCCCATGATGTTGTAGTCAATCTCAGCTCACCAAGAAATCCAATTCAACTATGTGGGTAAAAAATAAACCCTCTAGAGATAGAATTCAACATAAGCTCGATAAGATACTATATAGTCCATCCTGAGTACGATGTCAAACCAAGTCATCTCGAGGAAAAAAATATCCCATATGAAGTGACACCCACTAACCTCAAGTGGGAACTCCATACACTAGTATACATTCTTTTTTATGATTCCCAATGGATTTGTTTGGTTTCACAATGATATCATAATATATTATAACACTCCCAAGTCTTTTAACCATAGGTAAATATATGAAACTATGTGATAAAGATATATCAAAAATTGAATATGAAATTGTAGAGGCTATTAAGATCATACCCCTCTCTATAGATGGTTAGACACCCTACTCCTTTGGGGTAGGCTATGTAGAATAGATCTAGCCTGAACCATAGACCTGTGACATAATCTCACTTATCGGAGTAGTACCACTATGATATCTCATTGCAACTTGTTCCAGGTTTCCTTGACCACTACCACAACTACCTTGAACTGATTGATCAGTACTGCTCCAAATCCTAGCCTGACATAGAGTTGAAAAACACACTCAAGAAAATATTGTTGGAGATGACCACATACCAATAATTACAAGATAGAATATAGAAAAAAACATTATACAAGCCCCATAACACTACAAGCATGTCACTTGACCGGGTCGCAATCACACTAATTCTTAATTTGTCCCCATCTTCCACACTGGTGATAGAAAACTGAGCTACTAGAAATCATAGCCTGACTTACACTCATCTCATAGGAAGATTCAAAAATTATCTTCTTTCATAAATATTCTGAACTACTATGTCAAGATACAACAATTCTCTTTTGTATACCCCACGATTTCTTTTGGTTCCACTCTGTAATTTGTACCGAATTCACAATTTCAGTAATATAGAACAATATGATCATGTTGACCTGAGATCTGATATCATGTCAGAGACCTTCCTTGAATCATATCTCTTTCGATAGCTCCTCCGTAAGGTATTTCGGCCTAAAAATATTCAAAATTTTAAAATATGATGAGTACACTATAACCATAATAACACCCTTCTCCAGCACATGAATTCACTAGCCCGCTCTACCATTAGAGTATTGGGGTGGAAATAGTCCTAGAATTTGGTCTGAAAATTATCCCAAACCCGGTTTCATATCTTTTCAGTTTATTTAAGAACATCCCAACAATGATTTTCTTCCCCACAAAGCATATATGTCTCAAGATTCACTCTCCTCTCAAGATGTGAATCTAGATTCTTGAAGATCGCAAGCATAGTCTCAAGCCAAAAATCAGTATCCTATAGACCACCATCCCTTGAAAACATGGGAGTGTGAGATTTTTGTAACACATATGTCATCTCATCCATGTACAAGGTAGGCTGATGTGCTACCTAAATTTTTTTTCATGAAGTGATATAATTCCTCATGGAACATTGTGTCAGCACATGTGACTGGAACAAAAAATAGTTTCACAGATTGAACTAAAGGAGGATCAACTGGTACCCCATGTCCCACGGCCTTCAGACCAGGTTTATCGCCTCCATCATAGACTAAAAATGGAGTTCATCATTGGGGTATTCCTCTACAATTCCAAACACATTCCTTATAAAATAATTATATCTAATCTCGCATATCAAAAGGGTTGGATAAGAGAAAACCCTCCTAAAACAGGACAACCAAACAACCTAATCCTAAATCCAGGTCTGTAAAAATAAATAGTAGAAAAAGTAGCTAAATACATTTCATCTTTCCCACTCCAAATCAATGAACAATTAAAGACTCTATTTTAAGTTTAAATATTCCATTTCAATTTCCATTAATATTCATTTCATATATATCACAATTTAAATTAATGGTAAAACTGAATGGTTCACAGAACTCCAATCAATGAAGGCCCACACTCCCTATAAACAAAAATATAATGTCTACCTGATTATCATGATAACACATCTATGAACGTAAATCACAATAGTATTTATGTCTATCATGACACCTATCAGAAAAAATGAAATATGTAATGCATCCAAGATGGCATTGGATAATTCCTGGCATGTGATTTCTGTAAAGTGGATAAAATGATGCAAGATATGGAATACCCTTATCTAATTGGATTTCAAAAAAATATAACCCATAGTCATATCACTAACAACATTATAAATCTAGTGAATCACCCAAAGGAGGAATCAAATAACTTGTAACAGTCAAAATATAGAAAACAATAATTTCATTCGAGGAAACCAAGATTTTTCTTATACACAGGGTAACTACTCCTAAACACATCTCATTATTAAATTCATATTCCTTCCTATCCATTTATATTGTCTCCAAATATTAAATAAAACTAGAAAAGAATTTTCTCTTATGCTACTATGTAATGTCTTTGAACCAGATGGCACTCAATAGTGCCCCAAGACCGGTTGACCACAATGCCTCAAGCGCATCTCCCCAAATACCAAAGGATGTTGACTAGAAAAGAGGGAATAGGCATGTTGGTGGTGGGACTTTTCCATCATTAATAGAGTGTATCACAATTTAATTCCAATAACATAAAATAGCATTGGTAGTAATCATACATACAATATATAACAGCAGGAATAAATAACTATGATTCCAGATGTGTCTTATATAAAATGATGATGATACATGTATCTAAAAAGTAGAAAAAATTGGTACAAAATAGTAAAATAAAATACATATATCCAAAATACAAAAAAGGATAAAAATATATATCTCTAAATAGAATAATGGGCCTAGTCCCATGATCCACAGCTCCTATGCATGGCACAAAAGTTACCATCGAACTATGGGTGCTTTACTCAGTCCTGACCTGCATCCAAATAATCTGTTTGGGTACTCAAAAGCATCCCAACTCTGTTTTGTGAAACAATTATAGTAGGTAACCAACCAAATATCTCTACCATTCTTGGTTGTTCTATATAAAAAGCTTATAATTGTGAATTTAAAGTAGGAAATAAGTAAATAAATGTTCATTGCTGATGCTATATCTACTACTGAACAAGTAATTTTCAAATAAACTCTAATGGATACCTAAAAAATATGTCCATGATCCTATAATAAGGCAACAACAAACAAAGAATAAATAACCTACAGTAAATTTCCATTCATCCAAACATTTCACATAAAATACAGCATTTTCGTACAACCTGAAGTGTCAAAACACTGAGATCTAAGCCATTCAATCAAGCATATTATATTTCCCAAGGTCATGTTGTATAATCAATGTGTATTTAAAATAAAATAAATATTCCATATAATGAGCAATCTTACCTCGAAGGGACAGATCAATGGTGTAAAAGACTATTTCATCCTTGTCGAGTTATAGGATCTTATGTATAGAATCTGAGTAACGACTCTAGTTGCAGTCCTAGGATCATGTCATCTGAACATTTCTACACGAGTCTAAGAAAGACTAATCCAAGGGGTTTCAAGTCACAAGTCATCCCACCGAATCAATTCCCATTTAGACTAATCTATCCACGGTGTCCATAACCGCATTCGTGACCCATGGAGTAAATCCAATTCATCTAAATGGAACCAATACCCTTGGTATACCAACCCAGAAATCAACTGAAATTTCAAATTCATATCATTTTATTCATTAACCAAAACCATTACCATTTCACACCATCAGTATACCTATTCACATACATACATCATATTCAAAGGAATCTAAAGTGTATACCAAATGTAACCACAATTTTCCAAATTACCATTAAGAAAATAAAATGACATATATCCATTCAATTTAAGAAAATCAACATGAAATGGAGTCAATACATATCTTAAATAATAAATTCAAACTCATTTAAATATAACTAACCATTTTTTAAGTAGTAAATCCAAATTCACACACCATCGGTGGTTCAAAGGATGGAATAGGTGTTGGGAACACCCCAAGTGTTGTCTTGTTTAGGGAAACAATCATAAAATATTCTCATGGCTACGAAAGGTCTTACATAGAAGGTCTTGATTAATTTAATTCAACTGTTAAATTTAATTATGGGGATGTTCCAAAAAATTCCAATGGATGAAATAATGGAAGATAGCCTTATAAATAACAAATAACTAACAGGAAATGTGTAAATCACTTACTATAGTTTTCTGGTATAGTGATAATCCAATATCAACTTGTGATTCGACTCCAATCAGGATAAAAATGAAGAACAAAAGAAGAACCTAAATTTAGGGGCATATTTCCTTTCACCTAAGTAGCAGAAATGATACTAATAAAATGAATAATGAATAAAAAGGAATTGGGTTCTCACTAATATAGATCCAATGATATGAGAGACTCTTGAATCTGAGATCAGACAGTGTATTGAGTTCAAATCCTAGAATAGACACCAGAGGATAACTTTAAAGGGGAGGGCTACTTTTTTTATTAGAAATAAGAGAATGAGGACGAAATATATTTTTAATTAGGAGAATTTTTTGAATTTCACCTAAAATAATAGGGTTTCATGGTTTAGGCAAATGGTTAGAAAAATCATTCACCAATAGTGCATGGTTACCTATATAGAAGGGGAACCAACCTAGTTTCCTCACACCGTTTGATTAACCACAAAGAAAACATAAAAAACACTCCATAAAAATTTCATACCAACTCTTATGGGTGTGACCCTATTATGGAATGGTTTCATCAAACCATGTGGGCTAATCCTGCTCTATGATCTGGCCACACACAGTTTATCTTACTACGCGTCCTTCCCTGCATGGTTTGAACTAACCATGCGACAAGCGATTTTGACCCCAAAAGTTGGGTTATGGGCTCCAAACATGCCCTAGAAACTCCCAAAACCCCTATGATAAAATTATTTACTCACATTATGTTGTAATTAATAATTCAAAACTAAATAAAAATGATTTTT
The DNA here is from genome assembly GCA_963277665.1 of Viscum album. Classification (NCBI taxonomy): domain Eukaryota; kingdom Viridiplantae; phylum Streptophyta; class Magnoliopsida; order Santalales; family Viscaceae; genus Viscum; species Viscum album. Next base: position 1,445,963,962 of record OY728161.1, read on the forward strand.
AACTAATTATAAATCTTGATTTTATAATTGGGACATCTATCGGGATGATCATGTATTTTTTTCCTATTTATTTTAGTTTGTACTATCATGCTATTGTACACCATAGAGATTTTTAATGTATGGTTATCATTTTATTTGTTAAATATTTTCATTTTATTAATACTATAAACTTCTTCATTAAGATGGTCGTGTGTGTACATATAGGTACATTAGGAAAATGCCTCTCATTTAGGTAATTCTTTTTGGTGCTTGTCACCCCCCAGACTTATTGTGGTAGGATTTTGGTAGTTTCACTTCAAGCCTTGATAGGTTGATTCATGGTACTGATCTTGGTGATATAAACCTCGAAACAAAATATCATTTTAATTGTTTAATTATTACTGCAATATATTTTGAACACTACACTCACTATAAATTCTATAAATAATAATATCTAATTTATTATTCTCTTTAAATGTTTTAAAATACTATTCACCCCTATATTATTTATTTCCTTTAATATAAATCCCAGAATTGGTATTAGATCCTTTTCCTTGATTAGTTATAAACTCTTATTATTTTAATATTATACCAAACTATTTGTATTGGAATATTTTTTCTTTACGATATAAATTATGTTGTTTATTTTTAACTATTTTTCTAAATTGAATATCATAATAGTCTAAAGAATATAATATAGTTTTGTAAAATGGTAGGTATTAATTCCAGTGATAGATAGATTCCACAAAAAACCCATTTTTCGACGCAAGTGACTATAACTACTTGTAAGACTAAATAGAAGCTTTCTGAAATAGTTAAGTGTGGATCACTGGACTGTCAAGGTGAAAACATATAATTACCTAAAGTTGATCCATATACATTGGTTGTTAATGACTTAGTTATATATGTTTTGAATTATAAAGTTAAGAATATTTTCTATTGTTCTATAAGTTTAATTTTCTATAGCCTTGTTTTAGTATGTATGAAAAACCATGAAATATGTATAATACTTCATCTCATCCACTATGGGATTAACAATATTAACAGAAAAAATATAGGAATAATCCATGTAGAATTATATGATTTCAATATTAGTGAAGAAGAGTATGTTAACTGGATTATCAACTAGTTTAAATGTATGAAAAATGGAATGAGTGGGCTTGCATATGTACTAGAAAATATAGATCAAGTAGAAAGAGTATTGATAGAATAAACAAAAATATTTCATGAAAAGAGAGTAGAGATTTATGAATGTAAGAATTTTAATGAGTATTATTCATAAGTATAATCAAATATTTAATGCAATATAAAAATGAACCGAACTATATTATTGATATGGAGTCCCCAAATTGATGATTTATTAGTTTTATGTTTATTATTAATGAATCATCTAACTCTTATGAATCAGAGTTCCTATAAAGTGGCAATACGATGTCTCATTTTAGAAAAAATATTTTAAAATTTATGAAAAATAATGGTGGAAAGAGATCATACAAATGGAAGTTTTAAAATAAGTAAATGAAAGTAGATAATATTAATGATATTTTTTTTAGAATTAAGTTTCTATAAGTGCAGGAATAATGGTCACATCAAGCCTGATTTCCCAAAACTCAAGTAGTCAAAATAATATATAAGTTAAAAGAAGAAAATAAAAACAATCTTTGATTGGAACATTGGAATGTTCAAATAGCTCAGTTTCATGTAGTTACTTGGTTAGTGGAAAGAAAATAGGTAACCTAACTTTTATGGGTGAATAATGTAAGATTCCTTTCTATTTATTTTCACAATTAATTACTCTAGAAAAATATTGATTAGAAGAAAATATATGAAGATTCTAAAGAAATTAATATTGAATTTTGTTCCAACTTTAATTCTTAGAATTTTGAATTCAAATATCTATATAAAGAGAATTATATAATAAATAATGATAATGTTATGATTATTGAGAAATATCCAAACAAAAAAATTTGTTTATTAATGAAAATGAGAAACATAAAATGGAATGTGATATTTTGAATACTTGTATTTTCTAGAATAAGGAATCTAAAATGAATATTGATTCTGATATGTTAAAAGGTCAATAAAAAAATTATTAAATTTAAAACATTATGAATGTAAATAATTATTATTTTGAATGAAGGTTTAATTATTTTTTGGAATATTTACCTGAAGTTGTGAATGAATGTATGAAGATTAAGTAAGAAAATAAATAATTTAGAAATGAAGCTTGTCGAACAATTTACAATGTTTTTGTAGATTTAAAAGTTATTTAGAAAGAGAATATGGATTTGAGAAAGTTAGTTCTTATTCTTAAAGAATCTCTATATAATTTTGTTCAAGGAAAATAGAAATACAATTAAATGACGTCTATGATGAATCCAAACTATAACAAGAATTATTTTGGTTATAACAGTTTATAACCAATCAGGAATAATTATACCTTTTTTAAATTCTCAAACAGGATTACCTTTACTATGACTTGATTTAAGTGTAGAATTCATGATCATTAGGAAAATTAATTTTCTTTAATATTTAAATAATAAATTTTTCATTCTAAATCTATTACATCTAAGAATTAATTTTTAAAATCACCCAAAATATAATATTTAGAATATTTTTAGGTGGAAAAAACATTAACTATGAATTATACTAAATCTAAAATAGAATGGGTACCAAAAGAATGTTACTGAAATCCCATTGGATATAAGCTCGTAATTATTCACATGAAAGTATTTTCTATCTTACAACATGCATACTATTTACTGTTTCATAAACTTGTATATTGGCATGTATAATATATAATATCTTTTATAATGTTATTTTAATTTCTAGATATTATGGATGAATATGAACATTTGTTTTCTTGAAAGTAATAATGATGTTCCTTATTTAGTTTTAAAAATATTAATTCTATAATTGATGATTTTGTGTTTGAATTTTCTATAAAAAGTTTAAATAAGTATTATTATATATATCATTAGAGAAGAATGAATTTGGGGAGAGCTACCCATAGTTTGTTAAATTAGTTAATTTACTTGTATTTATTTTTTAATGTTATTATTTAAACCATTAGAATAGTCGATGTTCAAATTTTTTTCATTCTGTTTGAAATAATTTTCAACAACATTTTTGTGATTTAGGAAAGAACTAATGTTCTGTTTTATATCTTTTAACAACATGATTTTAAATGTTAAGGATAGATTTTTATTTAAAAATTATTTGGCCACATAATATTTTAATAATTCATTTCTTATGGTGGTTAAAATATAGTTTTGAACACTTATGATCCAAATACATCTTCTATATAATTATAAATTTTACATTTATATTTTACAATTCAGTTTATCATAGTTTTTTTATAATTAAAATCTACTGAAAATTATAAATTGACATAAATTACCCATTTCTAATAAAATTGATTTTATTCTATCTAAGGTGGAACTAATTTTATATGTGATTGAAATTAATATAATTTAATTTAGTAATGGACTTTTAATATGATATTTTAATATTATTAAACATAGGGGGAGTTTGTTTTTTAAACACTTTTAGAAAATTCTCATATCATTATCTAGAACATTAGAAGCATGATATTTTATTTATTATCATTACTACTTGATAAAATGATTACATGATTAACACTAACATGTTTAAATCAATTAAATATTATTATTTAAAGTGCACTACTTTGTTAATAATGATTTTTGATATTACAATTGAGGAAGAATATTTGAGAAATATATTTTTTTTGTCTTTTTTATAAATTTCAAAAATGTGGAAAAAATAATAATTTATAAATAAATATATGGTCATTTAATTAATAAAAAGGGGGATTATTTATTTTGGGAATTTTTTTAATATTATTTGTTTTGATAAATTGTAAATTTGTTCATTTAAAAATATTCCATTGAAAATAATTTAATTATTCCATCTAAAGAATTACATTTTGATATTGGAATTTTGTTTAATCTTTTGAAACAGTATTTTATTTGAAAAAAATTTTGTAATGAAAATTATTATATTGGAATTAATTTTTAATTATATAATATTTTTTTGATAAATTATGAATACTACACATTTAATTAAATTCAATCCATCTAAACATCTATATTTTAATTTTTATTATATGATAAATTTTAAGTGTTTAAAATGTTTTATAAATTCACATTGTTATATATAAATATATATTTATGTATGTATTTATGTATATACTTCTTCTTCTCTATTGTGATTCTTGAAGCTTATTCCTCATCTTTATTAACCTTCAAGAAGTAGTGTTCTTCATCAGAGAAGCACTACACCTTACATCACATATCCTTATATAGAAGCAACTTCTGCATTTGCTTGCTACCACAACATGACTTTAAATACTCATCCATGTAGCAGCATGATCATTTTTCCATGGAAGTACCTTTTCCACTAGACAACACCCTCTGCAACATTCGCCTCTCTTGGTGATTCCATATTCGTTCACCTTGACCATTATACTAAAGATCCTATAATAATTGGTATTGTTTGATGAAGAGAATGAGAAACACCTTTTCAAGAGAAACACCCATGTTATAAAGCTCAACACAGTATAATACAGTAGTAAAACATCTCCTTAACCAACTTTAATCTTTGTTCATGACCTACCATTCACTGCAACACCAAATTCTCTCTCCATCTATCACATGCCTTAATCTTCTTCACTGCACCAACACTGTTCAAATCATTCATGCTTTATTATTCACCAAAATTCGAATCAACACACCAAAAAAAATTTAGAGAAAAAAAACTTGTTTTTACCTTAAGATAATACAACACCAATGTAATGTTATAGTAGCTTCTAGTTTGTCCAGAAAAAATTAAACTATACCAACTGGGATGTAAAATTGAACCTACTATGCATTACATGAGAAGTTACAATGAAGTCATTTAATACCTACCATGAGTCTTCCATTATAATTACCATATGTGAGTACCTTACGTAAGTGAGGTGAAGTCACATTATGAAATATTATACTTACTGAAATGAGTAATTATGATGAAGCTTTTTAAGAACCTTCCATATTGACCTTTTTAAAGATACCAATATTTTTTTGGAAACCTACTATGAAGCATAGTAAGTTATTGTGTGTATTTTTAATTTTAATTAAAAGGTAGTAAAGATTAGAAATTTAGTTTTTAAACTGCAAGAAATAATTTTTTTACTTACAACATGAAATATTTTTTTAATTCACCACATGAGAAAATTTTTTGCATGGGCAGTATACCAATTGTATAACCATTTTTGTAATGACCCGATCTTTTAGGATTAAAATTTACTTTCTTTTAATTAATTATTTATATAGAAAACAAATGCACTTTTTTATTATTGGGTTTAAATAACTATTAAGTATCACTACCATTGATAATATAGCCATTGAAGAGTGACCACAAAACTGATATAAATATAATGTTTTATAAAAAGAATCCTTTCAACATAGACAAGGGAGATGATGACCTCATCAAGTAGACTTGGTCCATATGAAGCTCTTTTTTCAGAGCTTGGAAAGGAGGTAGTATCACTGGGCTTCACTCTTGACCAAGCCTAATCCAAGCTTCAACACATTAATCTTGATCAGAATCGCCTAGAGGAGAAATTCAAGTTAAAAGAGATTATCAACTGGGAGATTTTATTCGAGCGACCCCAAGGGTCTGTCGCCACCACACACCTTACCCTAAGGGATTATGGAGACTTTATAAGTGTTTTATGAAATAATTTATTAGTTACTTATTATTTAATCCCTTTTTTTAAATAAAAGTCATATTCCTTAAATTCCTTTATAATAATATTCTTTCTTAATAAAATGATGGATTTGATAAATAGATTCTCCAGGTAAAATGGTAATTTTGAAAAATATATACATTTTTATATTAAGCTAAGGTTTTTATTCATAATACTACCAAAAAATTCTTATAAATTATGATTATAACAATTTCTTATCTGTAAATGATTACGTAATCAATTTCAATAGAGTTATGTTCATTATATGATAAAACATAATGTGAGTTTTAAAAGATTTTATTTTAAGGAATTAATGAATTTAAGAAATAAATAATATATTAATAATATATTATTATCAAATTACATTTAAGAATAATAAACGAGTAAATAATTTTTTTGAAATCAAATGTTATTTTTATCAAGGTTTGAAAACTATTTTTTTCAAAAATCATCAATTTCCAATAAATGAAGGTTTTTATTTTAAAAGTGCAAATTCACATATTTATAATGTTTTTTAGATAAAATTAATATAATTTTTGAAATTAAGACATCAAAATTATCCATCAGTTAATTTTTCATAATTTTATTATGCAATCGATTTTTTCGGTTAAAAATTAAATACCGTATAAATATTTAATGTGATTTATGACATCATAATGACCCAAAAATGATTTAATAAGGAACATAATGGGGATTATAAGACCAATATACGTTTTAACAAATAAATTATGTGATTTTAGTTCTAGTTTACTTATTTTATAATGCTTTCGTGGACCATCCAAGACTTATAAAATATTTTAACATTTTAAAATGATATCCTTAAGAGTGTGACTCACCACCACATAAGAAAGGCTAATATTTTAATATTTTCAGACCTTTTCTGAATACAATATTTTTTTCCACTACCCTTTGTAGAAACCATGGTCCAAACCATGGGATGGTTTGTGTTTTTGAATACTTTAGTGTGTAGTGTTTTAAACCTAAATAATAAAGAATTCCCCCTCACTTCTTATATAAACCCACCCAAGATCACACTTATCTTCACTACAAGTATTTGGGAGAAATATCTAATATTCCATCCCCTCCCAATAATCCTCCCAATTTTCCCCAATCTCTCAATAATTCCCTCTTCAATCTTATTAAGTCACACTCTCTAGTAAGGGATGTTTCACTGTCCCCTTTTATCAAGAATTCTTTTCATATTATGTCTTTTAATATCATTTATTCATATTTTAAGATATGTTATTAAATATAATACTTAAATACCATTTTATTTATAAATTATTATATACCCTTTCACTTTCATTTATTCTTATTGCGAACCCTTATGTGCCCCAGTTACCATGCCAAATTATTGTAACTAATTTCTTCCATTCTCATTTTTATCGTTGATTATTTATATCATTATACCCTTTTACATTCAATTAAAAATTTTGGGGAATTATTTCAAACCTCCCCCATAATACCATAATTATCTTTTAATGATGAGATAACAATTTCACTCTCATTTATGCTTTTAATGTACACTTGTTACCATGCCGAAATTCCGTAAGGGGTTTCTCTCTTTTATTTCCATTCGAGGATTTCTACAATTTTATGCATCTAAATTAAATTTAATATGTTCTGATATTTTTTTCAATGATAACCTTAATTTATATTTAATGTATAAATTATTTGGGACACCTTTATTTCTCACTAACCCAACATATGAATTTTCATATGATGATGTTATGCTGCCGTAATTACACTGTGGTTTTCCATGCCAAAATCATCATATAGTGAATACCATGACCATATTTCTATCAAGGGTATTCAATTATTATGCACAAGTACTAATTTATTATAAAATTTTATTTATCAATTCCACATTCATTTATCATGTAATAAATTATGATTTTTAATGAATCCATGATATATAATCTATATGGAACACTTAAGCATGAGATTGAAATTTTTATAAAGGGTGAACCTTGATAGCGCACCAATGCATCAGGTAATTTTTAGTATCATGATATTCCAGGTTCAATTAGGGTTTAGTCATTATTATTCATGTGTAATGAGGGTTTAATCATGATATTCAATGTGCAGTAATCCATGTATCATGTTAATATCTTGTTGCATGTTTTTTCCACATTTCCATGTTTTGATAATCATGATATATCATGACTTTATGTTCATGTATATATTATGCTTCATTAATGTGAATATTGCCTACATTTACTGTATTATTCATGTTAAACCTTGTTTACTACCTTACTGGGATTTATAGATCACGCCTTTCTTGTATATGTCCTCCTGTTATCCCATTCAATATTAAGTACTAATTAATAAGTTTTTCATGTTAAAGAAGTTTGAAATAAAGATATTGTATTTCATGTTTCTAGTTTTTTTAATGTTCTTAATTTTAAAATATTCTATATATTTTGATATTTGGAGTTTCCTTAAGTAAAATTTTATGTAATAAATCATGTTTAAGTGTGAAATAAATAGAAGGGTTGTTATAATTTTTCTGACATAGAAAATATAACAACCATGCATTAGGAGTAATTATATTGACCAAACATGATCACATAGGAAATATATTGACAAAAAGGTGCACAATCACTTCATAAAATTGATTATTCTTGTGAAAAAGTTATCTTTTTTAGAAAGCTATATTTTAGAGTTATTTTAATAAAATTATGTACTATAAGTTTATTAAATTTATTTTTAAATATTAGATTTCTTTTTAGAAACAATAATATTATTTATTATAAACAGTTCATAATTTTTTGAATATTAAATATTGTGAAACAATTATGAAATAAAATTTTTTCATATTAACCATTTTATTCTCTATTTTTTTATTTTTGAGATATTTAATTACAACAATATCATGAGAGTGATTTTTATCATTCTAATTACTTGAATGATTCTAATTTTTTTAAGGAATATATTAGAAATATTTTTAATGAGAGTGTTAATGAAATATAAGAGATCACACATTCTGTGATAATGAGAATGATATTTTAAAATACATGTAATTTAAATAATATGTTTTATTATTATTATCTAATTGTTGGACTAATATTATTAGCAATAAAGACACTCCTTCAACATCAATAATATCTCCAAATTAATGATTATAGGTTGATCCATTGGAATGAAATCTCATAGAACAAGATAAAACTAACTAGATATTGTTTATTTAGATGGTGTTTTTTTTCATATGACATAAAAATAATTTTTATATTAAATTGAGAGAAAATACTAATAATATTCCATTGTCACGACCATGAATAACTTAAAAATTTCCATTTACTAAAGTGATCAAAGATTATAAAGTGACATCATATTTATCTTCTAATCCGATCAATTCTTTAACTATTTTCTATTTTTCATCATATTATTCTTCGTTATTTTTTTAATGGTATCATTAGTTTATACTTTTCCCAAGAAAAAATAGGCCAGTAAGTAGTTATTATACATCCCAAAAGAAATTTCTCAGGTTGTGAATCCTGATGAAATGTTGTGACCATACTGGTTTGTGGCTCCCAAATAAATTTAGGTTTGTTCGTAAATTCATTATAAATGTTAGATTCTGTAATAGGTTATCACTCATTATAAAATTTGAACATTAAAGTAATATAGATTATATAAAAAATAAACTCAAATTGATTGTTTGTATTAAGTTTTCATAAAATTCTCTTCACCCCCTCATGTATTTATTTCCTTCATTATCGATATGAAATATACTACCACTATAGGATTCTACCAAAATATTGAATATTTATTTCTTGAGAACGTATTTTATTTTTACATTAAAATTTCATAGAAGGGAAATAATTCATGGATATTGAATCAAAAAAGACATTGAAATAATCAGAATAAATAGGTAATGTACCACACACCACTTAATTTGAGGGACCAACATCTGAATTAGTAGTATCAAAATACATTTACACATCTTTCATCTTTCATACATGATGATTCATACGTTGGGTAACTTTCATTAGATATGAATTAGGGTAATGAACCAACAAATTCAAACTAAAACATCTCAATTATACTTGAATACATTTTTCCCATTAATATTCAGATAAAAAAATTCCATTTTAGTCACAAGATAATTTAATGAGCTTATATAACAAGAAAAACTTTCCTCTTCCTACCAAAAAATCATTAAAATTTATTTTAGCACAATTGGAACATTTGGGGGGATTACCTAGAGGCTTCATGTTCGATTTATATAACGAACAATAATTTTATCAATGACATTTCCTTTCTTATAATCATGTCATGTAGTTTAAATAACAAACGTCAATAATAGAAACCATTAAAACCATATTCTCATAAATTAGTAATGACTCATTATCCAGCAAATAAACCAATAATAATTCCATATATTACAATGGGATAATAAAATTCAAATAAAATAATAATAGTAGGACAATTTTGATATGCTCGATCCACCATTATGAACTCACTAAAAAAACAATGTATAAATAAATCATAATTTAAAAAAACAATATTAATTTTAAAGATGAAAGTATTTATAAACATGAGAGAAAATGGAAGTGGAAGAAGAATTAATGGATTGAGATATATTTAAAGGAAGTAGGTAACCCTTATGACCGTTATAAATCTAATAATTAGAATTGTAATATTACCATTAGGAATTGTAATTTTACTATTAGAATAGTAAAATCGCCTATGTGAATGCAAAAAAAAAAATAGGTATCTTAAAAAATAGAAATATGATATATTTATATCTTTATTGAAGTAAATTAATGTTTAAATACAAATAATTAATTATTATTTTTATTTGTAAAATGTAACAATTCTATATGAAATTTTATAATGAATTAAATGATTTAAAATAATATTTAATTTTAAAAAATTATTCATAAATTAATACTATGTTATACCAAAATTATAACATATTTTTTGAGATTATATGTAATTTTTCAATGGGTCATAAAATTGATTATAATATTAAAATATTTATTTTTCTGATAAATACAAATTTATTTAACAATTAAATCTATAATATTGAGAAAATTATTTTCAAAGAATGTATTACTTTTTTGAAATATAAAATTTGAAAAATGGTTAATGTTAATATTTTATATTTTTCTAAAATAGTCGAAATTTCAGTGGATAGTGAAATAGAGTAGTTTATGTACTTTGACATTATAAGACAAGTTTATGATTTTTTGAGTCATGGATGACATAAGAACCAAATAGCTTGACCTGACATGAAAATTTTACTATATATATTCAGAAGAATAAATAATATTGATACTCATTATCCAAAATAATGAAATAATTAATATAATTATAAAAAACACCCCTTTCCCCCCTTTAGAAATAAACACCTCTCACCCTCCCTTCTCCTCACACATTAAAAGCCATGAAAATTTCCCAATATCTAACAATACATCTATTACCCAATCTCCGCATTTCTATATAATACTTTTATCACCAAAAGACCAATTTCAAGTTACCTAGAGAGACTTTCATGGAGGTGATATTCAAGAGTCAACATTATCAAACTACCTCTTTTAATTTCTTATTCTTCTAGCTTCTCCTGACCTCATTCGTCGATTAAAGTATAATATATAAAGTAACATGTATATAATTTAATTTTTCATTTCTAATATAATATATTCTATCCAACCCCTTTCCCATCTATTCTTTTCCCAAGAAACAAAAGTATTATCCAAATTATGGCTATTAACCATATCTGTGGATAGTTAGTTTTTTCTATTTCTGTCATCAAGGATGGTAATAATAATGTTATTATCATTAAATAATATTTAAATAAGTTTAATATAACTCATTAAATGTTAATTAATTAATATGTAGAAATAATATTAATAAATGAAAGTAGTTCATGAGGGTCGGTAAAACCAGCTAATTGTACTAACCACATAATGATAATATTTTTACTCAATGAACCATCTCGATGTAAAAAATGATATATGGAACCATATAACCATATTTAAGCACATAAAAACCATTTAATTTAAATTAGGGAGTTTTATATTCATTTAAAAAACAACAATAATTAGCCACAAGGGAAATGAACGTGAAACCATGAAGCAAATGCTCGATGAATACTGAAATTGAACTTCATAAATCGTCAAAATGGTAATAAATAAAAATAATAAAATTATAATAAATAAAATATATATGGAAGTGTTTGTGAATTAAACATTAAATGAATACACTTTTATTAGCTAGGACACTAATTTCAAGTATATAATGCATTCATACATTAGGTAAGAGACTGTCCAATCATCAATATTTCCTTTGGGTAACGCTTTATCTCCTTTTCCCCCAATTTAGACTTTTATTATTCTCATAAACATAAAATATATTATTTATATATGTTCCTAAAATATATATCTATCACAATTTGACTTTTTTTAATGGGGAAATTCATGCTTTCAGATTTCCCCTTCTCAATTCCTCTTAAAAAGAAAACCCAATTATACGGAACTTCTCTGTTTCTTACCCTTTTGAAGTAAACTACATAAAATGTTTCAAGTCATAAATATTTTATAAAAGAACTTATTTTATCATGAAAAACTTTTTTATTTAATTTATGGTTTTATGGAAATAATTATGTTTTTATTAAATTTTAGACTCGTTAATATTTTCTTTTAAATCACACTAAAGTGGAACATTTCCAAAGTATCCTGAAAACTCTTTTTATTGATTTCAATTAAGATGTAAATTATTATTCCTGACTTATTATTATATTAACATTATGATATTACAATAATTTTTAATGGATTATTTTATGTATACCATTACGATACACCCTTTGGTTATTCATTATAACATGATTATGAAACCCATTTTTTTTCAAAAGATAACCCATATGTTTATTCCATGTGATTGATTTATTTATGTGGAACACATATGCCTAAACATGTTATGATTGGTGTTCTAGTATTGTTATCCAGTATATTGGGTTATTTCTATCCCATGAGACATTATTTATGAGATAATAGAGTAACCATAATCTGTTATGGGATTATCCACCATGTGATATTGTCTTATAAGATAGCCTTAACTCAGGTTTTTGTCATTATATATGTAACATTTACTTTCCATCATTTACAAGATCATATGAATCCATGTTCAAAATTTTATTCCTCTATATTATTATTCATGATACATTCCTTGTATTTTATCATGTTATGCTTTCTGACTCATATGTTATGCATCTTTTTGTTGTTTTTTTAAAGGTGATGCCTTGACCCACACAACTAAAGAACAAAATTTATTTAATGAAAGATTAAAAAAGTCTAAAGTGTGAGATCATATTAATATATTTTTCATGAAATGGAATTAGAGAAGCTGGAAGGTCTTCATTACAGGATATTTTTTGATTAACTCCCTTATTGTCAAAGACATCAATGACCTTGTTTGATTCCCAATAAACATGAGTGATGATGTAGTTCAAATTGTTGAGCGTACAGTTGCATTCCATCCAACAAGTAGTAATCATCCTATTTATATGAGTTAATCCTTTACAAATTTTTTGTATGATGGTCATCTAGTCGCTTCAATCCATAGGTTGTTCCAACCAAAAACTATGGAAAATATAATCGCATGAATCAGAACCATCATCTCAGTTTAAAGGGAGGTGGAGATTTCATAATGACCCAGGAAGTAACCTAGAATCTGACCACGGTGATTCCTGAAGATAACAATACACTATACAGGTCCCGTATTTCCCTTGGTGGTGCCATCAATGTTGATTTGGATCCATCCATGGAGAGTAGACCTCTAGAACACCTCTAGATCGTGATGCAGATGACATATATTTCCATTGATCCGTATGTATTTTAGGATTCCAAAGTCATGCAAGATGTTGTGGAAATGTTTTTTTGTATCAAAGTAGCTTCTTGTATGGAAATGAGGATCCTTATCTAACCTGATATAAGATTGAGTGAGTACTTGTCATGAATAATTTTATTCTGATCATACTAGATCACCTGGTGGAGTCCTGCAACTGTAGTAAGGAAAAGGATCCTGATTTTCTGAGAGCCTTCCATATATTCCCATTTCATAGGATGAGTTTTGATACAGTCAAGTATCAACCATTTGCGATCAAAGATGTCCAAAATATAGTTCCAAAGAGTAAAATCAATATCACAAGAAATAAAGAGGTGGTTAGCATATTCTCTATGTTGATTACATATTTTACATTTAAAGAAAAGCTGAATTTCAAATGACTGAAGACAAATATTAGATGGAAATATTTTGGGAGAAAGGATCCAGATGAGACTAAATATTGAGGGATTTTTCAAAGGATTGTTGAAGTGTTTAATCCATCTGTAATCATTATTGGTTTTACAACAGATATGATTGTAGTAATTTTATGAGGTGAGCATTCCATTATGAGAAGGCTCCCAAATTAATAAGTCATTGTGGTAAGAGAAATGATAGTTTTAATGAGATTCAAAATATAATCTAGGAGATGATATTGTTGAGAATTTAATGTATCTTTGATAGAGTTGTTTTTGTTTTCATAAGTTTGATCAGGGGAAATCATAGAGATTAAAGGCGTTCTAGTCCAGTTATCTAGCCAGAATTTAAGGTGGAGTATCAGGAGACCATCCATCTAGAATTATTCATAATGTATATGAATGAGTTCTTGATGGTATTCCATATGAATGAATTCATAATGTTCGAATTTCTAGTCTTATTTTTTTTCAAGAAATATATTTTTTAGAAATTAGTTATATTTATAAGAATTGTGAAAAATATTCCATGTAATCCGAGTTGGAAGAGCTTCATTAATGTACTTTATGTTTTTTTATGCCAATTCCACCATTCTCAATAGTCTTTCAACAAATTGACCAAGGCAGCATTACAAGATTTCATTCTCGAATACTAACCTACTAGAAGAAATTTTTAATAGAAATTTCATGTTGTTGTGATAATTATTGTGCTAAAAAAGCATGTTGTTGTGATAACTGCTTGATAAATACCTACTATGTGATAGGGTATTTTTGTGTGATCTTGTTTATAGAATGGATGCAAAACATTGGTTTTTGGAGATTATGGGACTCATTGATTGAAATTTGGTGAATCGTTTACATTTTATCCAGTTATAACACATATAAGATGCCAAACATTGATTCGCGGGGAGTATAGGCCTCACGGATCGGAATTTGGCACATAGTTGTTGTTTTTTCTATATTTTCTGGGTTACAGAATATTTTCTGAGGCATACTGTCCGGAATACAACTATACATGTCGTGTATTACCTTAAACATGTCGTGTATTTTCTTTTGTTCGGGAAGAAAAGAAAACTTTTTCAGTACATGCCGTGTAGTCTAAGTACACGCTGTGTAGTCTCTTCCCGTGTCATATACCGTGTGGGCGGGGACACGGGGAAGGGAAATACTTGGGGTGAACACATCGTGTAGAGGAAGTAAACGCTGTGTAGTGTTGACCCAGTGTAAGAATGTGTAACTAACAACACGGATGGAGGAGATCTTACTATATACACACCGTGTCTACTATTGACCACTCTATGTAGTCTGACCTGGGAACCCGGCCATGTACCTAACAACACGGGTCTGTGTAACCCCTTCGTGTACACTCTGTGTGTATATTGAACACACCGGTTAGTTGGAGCAGTGTATCCGGTCGTGTAACTAACAACACGGGTTGGCGAAGCTCGTCTAGTACACGTCGTGTACCTGTGGGACACGCCGTGTAGTCTTGACCAGTGACAGACTGTGTGGATATAGTCGTGTGTCTGGGAAACGAGGTAGTTTACACGCTATGTGTGGGTGTAACACGCCGTGTAGTATCAAGTTGAGTAGTCGGCCGTGTCACAAACAACACGGGCAGTTGGAAAATTACAGCATACATGCCGTGTAGATTATATACACGCCATGTAGTTTTTTTAATGGGAGTTGTGTGGCTTGGCTGTGTAGAAGGACCCGGGTAGGGGAAGAAAAGTCTGGTATATGCCATGTAGTCAGTATACACATCGTGCAGTCTTTTTGTACAATTTTTTATGCCTTCTTCCTCCTATTCCCCTTTTGGTTCCTTCGTTTTCAGACTGTGATAATCTTGATCTATGGTGTGAGTTTGACCTTTTGTGTCATGCCACTGAGATGTTCATGCATTGTTTTCCAGGAGAGCGGCAATGAGTTTACTCTGGAGATGGTGGGCAATGTGCTACCAGTGGATCCTCCAGTAGATCCAGATGCAGTGCCAGCCATTATACTGGGCAAGGGCGCGGATGCACAGTTTCGTGAAGGATTTATGCAGTTCATGCAGACCTTTCAGGGATCACCGCCGACTTCCACATCTATGGCCGAGCTGACACATATCTTCCAGAAGCAGCATCCGCCTACGTTTTCCGGGGATAGAGGACCACAGGCTACGGCGTCTTGGCTGTGGTCGATGCAGACTATTTTCAAGCACCTAGAGACACCTCCAGGGCGAGGGGTCAAGCTCGTGACTTATATGCTGCGTGATTCCGCCAAGAAGTGGTGGGATGTTACCACACAGTTAGATCATCACAGATACATGGTGTGGGATGGTTTCCAGACAGTATTCTATGAATTCTTCATCCCAGATACGTTGAGGGCATATCGAGCTTGAGAGTTCATGAATCTACAGCAGGGCGCTATGTCAGGGATGGATTATTCTGCTCGTTTCACTGAGCTTCATAGTTTTTCACCTGTTCTGGTGGGCGATGAGATGCTGAGAGCCATACGCTTTGAGGATGGTCTTGGATATGATATCCGAGCACCGGTGAATGTTTTCAGGTTGCCTTCAGTATATGATATTGTGAACCAGGTGCTGATTATAGAGAGGAACCTGTGGGAAGCTAGTGGTGTGGACCAGCTCGGTTCAACACCAGTTTTTGGAACTATTTCTAGTGGTAAGAGGAAGAGAAAAATGGACTTCTCTCAGGGTGGTGGTACCAGCCAGAAGAATGTTTCATGTGGCCTAATCATGTGGTAATAGTGTGGCAAAGAAGGGCCCAAGTGTCCTCAGTGTCCATGAGACTTAGTGGAGTGCTGATCTTGTGGCAGGATGGGTCATCTGCAACACTTCTGCATGGCGTTTCCACTGGTGGAAAGTGAGAGGTATTCTGTGAATACTCCGCATGCGGGGGAAGGACCAGCAGCTTCTTACCAGTCGGGAAACTGGAATACGTCAGGGTGTGCAGGCAGAGATTGTGGTCGTGGTCGTGGTGGCCAGACACTAGGATCTCAGAGGCAGTAGGGCGGGACAACTTAGGGTAGCCAGGTTGTGTCGCAGGGCCATGGCACTGGGTAGACATATGCAATGCAACAGACCAAGCATGAGCAGGATCCCGAACGTTCTACTTTAATAGGTATTATTCCAGTAGCTTCTGTCTTATCTTAAGTGCTGTTTGATTGGGGCGCTAAACATAGTTTCATATTTGTACCCATTGTAGAGAGCCTTGGGCTCTGTGATTCTTCTTCTTCTGTTTTCATGATGTTAGAAACTCCGTTGGGAACTAGAACAGCAAGTTTGCATCAGTTCAAGGAGTTCCCCCTTGAGGTTGGTGGGTGTCACTTCCTTTGGGACCTCTATATCTTAGAGATGACGAGCTATGATGTCATTCTAGGGAAGGACTGGTTGGTTCCCTTTATAGCCTTTGTGGATTCCTATCGTCGCAGGGTGAGTTTCACGTCACCAGAGGGCGGAGAGTTTCTATACAAGGGCGAGTGGGATGTTCAGGCAAGTCGAGCTGGACCAGAGCTTCATGGGTGGGGTGGTATCACAGCCCAGATTGCGAGCTTATATCTGGATGACCAGGGGACATTTTAGAAGGATTTCCCTCCAGTGGCTGATCATTTCAGGGATGTCTTCTTGGATGACTTTTTAGGTCTTCCTCCAGAGCATGAGGTGGATTTCTCTATTGAGCTTTTTCCAGGAGTAGCACCGGTGTCTATTCCTCCTTATAGGATGGCCACACCTGAGTTGCAGGATCTCAAAAGGCAATTAGTAGAGTTATAGTCAAAGGGATTCATCAAACCCAATACTTCTCCTTGGGGTTCTCCTTTCCTTTTTGCGATGAAGGTGGATGGTACCCTCAGACTCTGCGTGGATTATCAGAAGTTGAACCAGTTGACGGTTTAGAACCGATATCTCTTTCTGAGGATTGATGATCTTTTTGATCAACTTTGGGGAGCACAAGTGTTATTAAATATTGACTTGAGATCAGGATATCATCATATGTACGTTAGACCATCTGATATACCTCTCACAGTTTTCAAGAGCATGTATGGTCTATACGAGTATACAGTTATTCCATTCGGAATCACAAACGAACCAACGAATTTCATGGCTCTGATGAATCATGTGTTCCATCCTTATTTGGATTCATTTGTGGTAGTATTCATGGACGATATCTTGGTGTACTCTCACACTCGACACGACCATGCCACCCATATTGAGATCGTATTGAGTACACTGAGAGAGCATCAACTATATGCTAAGCTCTCAAAGTGCCACTTTTGGATGGACCAGATACACTTCCTGGGTCATATCATCTCAGACGCAGGAGTTGCAGTAGAACCAGAGAAGGTGAGAGATGTAGTTTCCTAGGAGCGTCCTAAGAACTTATTTGAGATATAGAGTTTCTTGGGGCTGGATGGTTACTACATGTGCTTCACAAAGGACTTCTCCCGCTTAGTAGCGTTGTTGACGGGTTTGACTAAGAAGGGTGTGATGTTCGTGTGGTCAGAAGCTTGCGAGACAGCCTTCCAGAAGCTGAAAGGAATGTTGACATCAGCACCGATCCTGATACTCCCAGAGCAAGGGAAGAGCTATAAACATTATTGTGATGCATCAGGTATTGGGCTAGGAGCTGTATTGATGCTGTGTTATCGAGTAGTTGTGTACGGGTCTTGGCAGTTGAGGCCACATGAGAGGTATTACCCGACGCATGATATCGAGTTGGCTGCAGTTGTTCATGCGTTGCACTATTGGAGACATTATCTATTGGGAGATCATTTTGTGATTTTCACTGACCACAAAAGTCTCAAATATATCTTTACCCAGCGTGATGTGAACCTGAGACAGTGAAGGTGGGTTGAATACCTTCAGTCCTTCGATTTTGAGCATGCCTATACACCTGTTAGAGGTAATGCAGTAGCTAATGCACTGAGCAGGAAGACTCAGATACATGCAGTGCAAGAGGCCAGTGGTGAATGGAAGCTTATGGCCTTGTCCTCTGAGATGCATTTGGAGGTTCATGACAGTCGGGGGTAGACCTATCTTTCATCTTTAGCTCTGACTTCTATCCTCGTGGATAGAGTGAGGATGGGACAACTATCTGATTTATAATGCTTAGTTCTACTGGAGTCGGTGGCAAGTGAGGACCCTCCTCCTGGGTGGACTATAGGCGATGATGAAGTTTTGAGTTTCCATGATCGAGTGGGGGTTCTAGGGGATATACGCATGTAGCTGATGCGGGAGATTCATTATTCTTCTTGGGCAGTTCATCCTGGAGTTACCAAGATGTACCGTGACTTGAGACATCAGTACTGGTGGTCGGGTATGAAGAGAGAGGTAGCTGGTTTTTTTATGCGGTGTTCCATCTATCAGCAGGTGAAGGCATAACATCCGAGGCCAGCCGAACTGTTACAACAGTTACCTATTCTGGGTTGGAAATGGGATGTTCTCGCGATGGACTTCGTGAATGGGTTTCTGAGGTAACCTCAAGGCAATGATGTCACGTGGGTTGTTTTGGACAGACTCACAAAGGTAGCTCACTTTTTGCTGATAAAGGAGACCTTCGGAGTTGACGAGATTGGGAAGTTGTATATCTGAGCAGTTATACGTCTTCATGGGGTCCCTCGTTATATCGTTTCACATAGGGACTCCCATTTTACGTCTCATTTCGGGAAGGGTTTTAAGAGGGCACTGGGTACACAGGTGCTCTTGAGCACAGCATACCACCCTCAGACCGATGGTCAGTCAGAGTGTATGATAGAGGTGCCTGAGGACATGCTGCGAGCATGCATCCTAGACTTTGGGGGCTCTTGGGAGAGGCATATACCCCTAGTCTAGTTTTCTTATAATAATTGTTTTTAGGAAACTATTGAGATGGAACAATACGAGACTTTATATGGTAGTCCATGCCGATAACCCTTGTGCTGGTTAGAGGTAGGTGACGCAGATTTACTGGGACCACTTGTCGTGTAGGAGACTTATAAGCAGGTCCAGTTGATTCAGAACTAGATTGCTACCGCGTAGTCTCGTCGGAAATATTATGCTGATCGCCGCATATGACACTTAGAGTTCGTGGTCGGGGATCAGGTTTTCTTGTGTGTTTCACCGATGTTGGGACACAGGCGGATCAGGAGAGAGGATAAACATTCACTGAGGTATGTGGGGCTATTTGAGATAATATAGAGAGTCGGGCTGGTTTCCTATTAGTTGATGTTACCACAGAGGTTCTAAGCCATGCACGATGTCTTCCATGTATCTCAATTGTGTCATTATCATTCAGAACTGTCTCACGTCTTTCATCCCGAGGAGGTTGAGCTTGAGGTAGATGCGTCCATTGAGGAGCATCTAATTCGTATTGTTGATAGGAGAACGAAGGTTCTATGAGGCCAGTAAGGTCCACTCGTATGGGTGTTCTGGCAGTATGGCTGAGTGCAGGACAAAACCTAGGAGCGGGAGACCGACGTACGTGCTCAGTGGTTGGAGTTATTCACGGATATATCTTCACCACCCTTGGAAGGGAAATTCGGGGATGAAATGCTTTAAGGGGGGGATGTTTTTAAGAACCTGGTTCTTATTTCTGAGGTACAAGTTTCTTATTTACTCATTTCCTTAAGTGTTTTTGAGAAAATAAGGAAAATGGGGAAAATCCTAAATTTTGGGACTACACGCCGTGTACATTCGGCCATGTGGGATGAGTACACAGGGCGTGTAGCCATGATGATGACTCAGGGTGTAAAAACTGACTACACGCCGTGTAGTGGTCCTTTACATGCAGTGTAGTCAGTCGGCAGATGAAACAGTAAGGCGGTGGGAGCAGCCGCCAGCTGGGCGACAGTACATGCCGTGTAGTTGGGAATACACGACGTGTACTCATGTCGACGGATGAACAGTGCAGAAGTGTCGCCAGGGGAATAATTAAATGAAAAAGAACATGCCTTGTACTTGGAATTGCACGCCGTGTAGTTTGTTTTTTTGGATTAAAACAGGAAATAGACTCCTCATTTGGAAGAGGAGGCATTTGGGTTCGTTTTGGAGCAAGAGAGGAGGCCTGATCTTTGGAGATCCGCCGAGCACATGTCGGGAACCGGATTCTGCCTCCGTCGATCTTGCTGGAACTACGCGGGTAAGAGCTTCCTTCTGCTTAAGTCGTTCTAAAAAATTCATACCCAAGGGAATTTTATTTACATTTGAACAGGTTCTCTTTTAACCCATATCTACGTTTTCTCTGGGCGTTTCTGGAATCAACGTTCGCATATACCATTCGTGGGTGTTTAAGGCTGGTGGCTTAGTATTTAATTTCCAAATGTTGTGCGTTTGTGGATATTTCTGTGATGCACGCAAATGAATGGGGTGTCGTATGACTGAGACCTTGTTGAATTAAATACCTATAATTGTATAGGTAATTAAATATGATAATAAACTGCTGTTTGGGAATGCAGCTTGGATCTTGGACCACCCCGGGGGTGCGTTCCTCTGTTTAGAATTTTGGCCAGGATAACCGAGGGTATGCCTTTATAATAATGATTATGGAATTGTCTTGAGAGGAATTTCTTTTGAATTGAATGTGTATTTCTTATTTACATGTTGGGCATTACCCGGTTTCTTGATTAGACTGATGGAAGTGTTGTGATTAGCCGGTGGGAAACGTACTACTTAGCTTGTGGGAATCTTCCTCCGTGCCTATGGGTAGTAGATTCTGTACCTGTGGGCAACACCTCGTACGACTGCGGGAAATATCCTATATGCCTGTGGGAAGATTCCTGTGTTCGATTCTCTTTACCTGAGGGTAAGGGATTACGTGTATGAGGAAACTGACTTGTTACATAGAAATTCACTGTGGTGGTTTCTTAATAATGAATAATAAAATGAATGTTAAATGGAAATATAACTGGTAAAGTTAGATACTTTTGAGTACATCTTAGTTTATTGCATTTACTTTCCACACTACTGTTTCATGTTTACACACAGTTTATCATGGGCCTTTGGTGGGTGCCTACTGAGATTATTTATCACACCCTATTTGTGTCATGCTTTTCAGCCCAAACAGATTACATTTCTACAAGTATGGATAAGCGAAAAGGCCCCTTTACAGGTACTTTATTGCTGATAAGGAGTAGGGGAGCATGGGACCGGGCATAGGCTCGTGATGCTACCAGCTATTTTGTTTTTCTTTTCTTTACTGTATTGTTGTGTAACATGTTCTGGCTGTTTTTGTAGAACTTGAGGCATGTTGCATCAACATTATATATGACTGTTGGTTGTTTTACTGCAGTTGTTTTATCTTAAATGTGTATGGTTTTTTTCTTCCAGTGTTTTTGTATTCCTTTTACTTTATTCTGCTGTGCTACACATTGACAAATGAGGTCATAGTTTCCCCACTATCAGACCAGGGCCCTCGCTGCCAGTCGGCAGCCTCTGGAGTTTGGAAAAATGCGCTTGAGGTTACGTGGTGAACCGTGTTCGGGGGCACCCGTGGAGTGGTACCCAGAATCGGGACGTTACAATTTTTATTCATTTGATAATATAAATAAGAAATTTGTAGATCATCATGAAGTAGACCATGTTGGAGACAATTGTGGATTTAACAAGGAAAGGCTTACCCACCATAGAGAGAGATTTACCCTTCCAAGAGTAAAGTTGATTTAGAACATGATTAAAAATAGTCACAATGTGTCAAGACTTGGGTATACCCAAAAATATGAGGACACCAAGGTATGTGAATGGAGATAACCTTTTTTCAGATGCAATTCACTAATAATGTTACATTTTTTGTTGAGGGGAAAGTTCTTCTTAATGAAAATGGAGGATTGTTTCTAACTTACTGTTTATCTAAAAACCTCATCATAGTGAGAGAGAGCAGTTTTAAGGTTCAGAATTTTTGTTTTGTCAACTTGGAGGAAAAGGATGATTCCATCGACATAAAAGAGGTGAGTGGGTGAATTTACATTCCTGGACACATGAATAGGTTTCAGCTTATTATGAACCACAAGATGATTGATCAGACAAATGAGGTAGTCTTATGCTATAGAGAAGAGAATGGAAGAGAGGGGGTAACCTTGAATGACACCGTTTGTTTCATTTAATGTATCCTTTTGGAGAGCCATTGATCAAAATGGAGATAGTGGCCGAGTTTAAGATAGTTCTGATAGAAGTGATAAAAGGGGAACTTAAACAAAAGCTTGGAAATACTTTGATTATAAAACTCCAATCCAAGGTGACAGAAGATTTTTTTATGTCATGTTTAATAACTATGTTGCCTCCTATATTAGTTTTATTCAAGTTGCTGATACACTCAAGGGAAAGACAGATACAGTATTGAATGGATCTACCCTTTATAAAGCCTAATTGGTTCTAGTATACAATTTGGTCAGTAATAGTTCAGAGCCTATTTTCAATTATTTTGGTGATGATTTTGAAAAGAGTGTTGATAATAGAAATGGGTTTAAATTGGTGAATCTCATAGGCATTATCCAATTTAAGGATCCATGTGAGGAACACATCACTAAGAGCATGGGGAATTACCCCATTGGTGAAAGAGAATTTAATAAGATTACAATCATTGATATGAACCACATCCCAATAATGTGAGAAGAAACCATTGCTAAATCTATCAAGACCCAAGGCACTATCAGGATTCAGACAAAAGATAATGTCTCTAATTTCATTATTCAGTGGATGGTTAATATAGAAGGTATTTTCCGCATCGGGGATCACTATAAGAATTACCTCAGAAAGGGGATCTTTGTTTTAATTAGTTCCATTGAAGATGGGATCATAGTAGGTCACAATATATGGAACTATGTAATATTCATTTTCAAGAATCTTATCCCAATACTTTAGAAAGGATAGAGGTTTCCATGCCTTCCTGATTCTATGGAGATAGTTAGAGAATTTGGTATTTCTGTCACCGCCAATTAACCATTTAACTTTATAATCTTTCTTTCTCATTTTTTCCTTAAAAGTGAGTATGGAATTTAGATTGACTACAATTTTTATTTCATGTATAGGATCTATGTGGTGGTCAGAGTGTGTGTTTTTGTTTTATAGATCATTGAGTTATTTCTCAAGAAAAGTAATGTCATTGTTAACATTTTTGGATTTAGAGTTTCATCAAGATTTGGGTGTCTATTTGAGGTTATATAGTTTGGGGCTGTAAGAAATGGAATCATTTATCTGAGACATTGAGGACCAAAAGTTTTGGATGACATGATTTCACTCTTCATCAAAGAGCCATACATTATTAAAACAGAAAGGTAACCGTGGTTTCTTGTCTTTGGAAGAAATGTTTGCTAGGATAGGGTGTTGATCAGAGTTTAGCCTGTGAAGAGTGATGCTAGAGATAGTGTCCCATTGATCTAAAGAATAGACATTCATAATGGATCTGTCCAATTTTGATGCAACCACTTTATTGTAATACCAACTATACCTGGTGTATTCCGCACCAGTGAGATTAATTTCAATAAGATTATTGTCCTAAATCGAGGCTTTGAATTATCTCATGGAGATAGAAGCGTGAGATGAACCAATGTTTTCACTAGAGTTAATAATAGCATTAAAGTATCTAATAAAAAACTAGGGGCATTGGTTTTAGGGCCTAAATAAGAAAGTTCATTTCAAATAATTCATCATTCATGGTATTTATTCTTAGAATAAACAAAGGTGTATAAAATATAAGTAGCATCAATAGTAAAGGTGAAAGTGAGAATCTGACCAGAGACACTAAAAATTCTAAAATATTTTTAAGAATAATGAACAAAAATCCAAAAAAAAAACATTGATATTATTATTGATTTCACCAGTAAACATACAATTGTTTTGAAACAACTGATAATATTTAGAGGAGAAAGTGATTTTTGGTTCCTCAGTTGCAAAAATAATAGGGTGATGCATGTTAAACATTCTTTTGAAAACACTGAGGGTGTTTGAGTTGGGGATACCCTGACAATTACAAAAAAAGATCTTCATTTGAACCTGAATTTGGAGTTAGAAAGACATTTTTTTCCTTTTTTCTAGATCCTTTATTTCCGGTAGGCCCTATGTCCCCTTGTGTATTAGTGGTATTTTCATGTTCATTGTGAGAAGTGACATTGTTATTATTTTTAGGTTCTTTTAATTGTGCAGTCATAGTTGATTCTGTTGAATCCATTGAACCTAGATTCACGTCATTGTTACGTTGAGATTCCAGGTTTTCATACATTATTGAGTTGTCTACACATAATAAACTAAAGAGATTAGAATAACCTGGATCCTTTGTATCCACTATGGACAATGACATGAAAATGTTAGATGAGTGACATTGCTTCTGTTCGAAGGAGTCCTTATTCTACTACATATGGATCGGTTCAAGAAAATGATGTTTACTATCATGTAAAATAGGATCTAATCTAATATTTGCATATGTAATAATATCAAAACATAAAGACGATATATTGGGCTGAACAACCCTATCAGGACAATGAATGTTAGTAAGGGAAGAGGGGGTTGATTTAGAGCCATGAACTTTGGTTTCATTTCACTTTCTAATAGATGTGGAACTTGGAGTTAAAATCGCGGAACTATTCCTAGAAGTAGCATTTCTATTTTCAACATTAAGGGATGGGTCAGTGGTCATAAAATTGAATAATTTCAATTAAATATAAGCATCAGGAAAAACATTAGTGAAAGAGTCTATATAGTACTTAAAACAAAGAAATAAATTCCTACCAATTTTACCATAGAGTAGGTTTTTAGACATTGTATAATATTCCTCACAAGCAATTGTTATAAGAGTAGAAGTACCTGGGAAAACTGGGTCCAAAGTAGACTACTATTTGATAGAGTTCTGAAATTGACTATGCTTCTTCTTTGGGGGATCTTTATAAACCATAAAAAGCATGGGTACTTGAACTGAAGAGGAATTTTAATGTAATACAGGTTCCGAGTTATTTTTAATTTCCACCCACCTTTTACCATGGGTAGAAACTTCTTTGATGATCTAGTTGTGGTGTCAGCCACTACTTGAACAAATGTTTCTTTGGGAAAGACACCATAATTTGGGGTGGTAGTACATTTATTGCAAGAATTTTCCTGCTCAGTGGATAACCTAATAGTGTATAAGACCATATTTTAAATTTCAATTAAGAGGCCTTGATCATTAATATATTTGTCTTGTTCTTCCACATCATCTTCCCAGTTAGTACCTGAACTATCCCTATGTGTGTCAATTTCTGTGTTTTCTACCCAAGAATCCTTTTTGGTGGTTCAAGTATGTCCATCATGGGGTTTTTGTCTATTTTAGTTGTCCTTGTTTCTTTATAATCATTCTATGTTGGTTGGATTAATTTATTCTTTATCACCCTACAGATATAGATAGTGTGACCAATGATTTTACAGTGATCACAAAATGGGGGATTCCACTCATATACCACTCTAATATCAGTTTTGAAATCATCATCATTGATGTTAATTGAGTTGGGTAGATTTCAGTCAAGATTTATTTCTACTATAACTCTATAAAAGAGACCCAAGTCAACATTTAATGTCCAATGAGAAATTTTGAGAGGAGTTTTTATACAAGAGACAATATCATTCCAGATTTTTGCATTCCAAAAGAACTAGACATGTCCATGAAATTTAAACTATACTTTTTTCAATGTGTTTCTATGTTTGTGTGGGTTGAAAGTAGAGTCTCATTCTGAAATTCAATGTAAACCCTCTATCAAAGGATTTTCTAGTTATTTTTTCTGGATTAGGACTATAAAAATTTATTAAGAACCATAGGGATAATTCTATCACTATTGGTAACCTCCATTTGAACCTAATGAATCATAAATTTTGGTATGATTTTAATTTATAAGTTTATCCTTCTTTATTAATAGTATAATTTTAATATGGTCATTAGAAAAGTGTTCAATCACAACTTATTTTATTTTATTTTATTCTAGTTAATGGAAGGAAATATGAGAACTCTTTTTAACTACCAATGTGATAGAAAATGAGAAGATTTCCCTAATTTTATTCAAAACTAGATTGGAATGGGAGGTCAGAGCTTCCGAATAATATAAGATCTTCCATATCAATTTATGAATAATAACTTAAAACATATAAAATTATATCATTATTTTAAGAAATATCAAGTTGTTGTAGAGTCTTTTACAGGAATAATGCCTCTTAAATTTAGTGGATATTATGATTCCCTCATCGAAGAATAATGAATTTACTCCACTGAGAAGATATTATTTTTCCACTAGTGCTCCGAAGAAGGTAATGTTGTGATTTAGGACTATAATTTTGATGAGGAAGTTGATCAATGGTGAACATTTCTCAAGAACATAACATTAAAAGATGAAATTTATTCCATGTAATTGGAAGTATTCAAAAAAATATTTTTCAATAAATATTTTCCCTTAACTCTCCATAATAAGATGGAAAAAGTGTTACTCAGACTAAAGAAAAAAAGGAATATGATTCTATCATGTTATAAGTGGAAAAATTTACAAGGCTTTCAAGATTAAAAATTGTATTTTTAATAAACATTTAAATTAAGTCAGATCAATTATTTAATGGATTAAATTTGAGTTTATGAGAATCCTTGGTGATTAGAGACTTTGATAGATCTAAGGGGATTTTCCATTATTCCCCTAAGGTTGAGATGGATATTAGAGGTTCTCAGTATTCTCCTAAGGCCAGAGATAAAAATAATAAAATGGATTTTAATATGGGAGGATAAATAGATAAATCCCATGGTGAAATGAAAACCCAAAATCCTACGTGAGAAAAGTGTGGGAGGGATAATATTGAGAACTATCTAAAGGTAATCAAGAGATGATTCAAATGTTGACAATATGGGAATTAGGATAATCATTATCGAATAGATATGACGAAAACCAATAATTTGGAAGATTAAAGGATGGTTTAGATAAAAATTTAAGATGTAATACAGTTTTTTTGACTTCAAGTAACATGAAAGTTATGTTATCCAATTCTATAATCCAAGGGTTTTTAGTGACAATCAATGAAAAAAACCTCAAAAGAAGTAAGGAAGGTCATATTCTATAACTAATGCTGAAGTGGATCCTGATAATGATGTGGTGATAGGAACACTAGTTTACCATTCACAAATATAAATTGTACATTTGGATTTTGGTTATACACATTATTTCACATCTTGAATGGTTTTTAACTATTCAAAAACCATAGAAAAATATGGTGGTTGAGTTATTTGTGAGAATAGATAATGGGGAAATTATTGCATCTAATGTATATAACTTCTCCCTTGTCACTGTTTCTAGAATAAACATCCTAGAAAATCTCATCTTACTACCTTTGGTGGAGTTTGATTATATTTTGAGAATGGATTGTATATCATTACATATATCATATATAAACTTTTTGGAGAGGGATATCACTCTTCACATCCCAAGGAATCCTCCAATTATGAAAAAAATTGAAGGAGTATTATGAATATACTTTGGAATATCCTTCTTAATAATGAATACTATTGTCTTATGAGAAATAATATATAGCTCAAATGATTGATAAAAATAATAGGATCATCCTTGAAGACATGCACATTATGAGGGACTGTACTGATGTATTACCATAAGAATTGCTTGGTCTTCCAAATAATCATGAGGTTTATTTTTCAGTTAAACATAATACTAGATATCTCTCTATGTCAAATACTAATTATAGGATAGCCACCATTAAGTTAGAAGAACTAAAGAAAAAATTACAAGAGAATTTGGATAATTGTTTTATACACATGTGTGCTATATCATGGGTTTTGATGACCCTATTTATGAAGAAGAAGGATGGATCGGTGTACCTCAACATTTATTATCATGAACTCCAAAAATCAAAATAAAGAAAAAGTATCCCCTACTATGGATAGATATATTGTTTAATCAACAATGTGGGCCAAAATATTTCTCTGTGGTGGACCTTTAGCCGAGATATCCCCAATTAAAGGTAAAATGAATATATTCACAGGACTACCTTTCGAACAACGTATGAATACTATGAGTTCATAGTTATTCCCTTCAGACTCACTAATGGTCCAAAAATGTTCATATAATTAATGAATAGAGCCTTTATAAATTAAATTAACAAATTTTTGGTAGTCTTTAAAGATGATATTAAGATATACTATAAAAGAAAGGAGGATCATTATGAGCATTTGAATACTATGCTAAAGAATTTATGAGGGGAGAAACAATAAAAAAATTATAGTAAATGTGATTTATATATGGAGGAAGTATCACTATTAGGAAATTTTACCAACAGAAAAATGGATATCTATAGACCATTCCAAGAAAAATGCAATCGAGGTGGATCCTAGACTATCATTTGTAACATAGAACCATGGATTCCTTAGTCAGGAAGGGTATTATATATGATTTGTGAGGAATTAATAATGATTTTCAAACCCACTAACCATGCTGACTTGGAAGGGAATAATGTTTTTTTGGACCATTTAATGTGAATACTACTTCAAAGAGTTTAAAAGGGGGCTTATAACTCCACCAATACTTACACTACCAAAAAGTGGGGAACTCTTTGTGGTATATATTGATGCATCAAAGTAGAGATTAGGTTGGGTACTAATAAAAATTGATAGTGTGATTCCCTATGACTCAATTAAATGGAAAGATCATGATCAAAAATATCCAACACATTATCCAGAGTTAGAAGCTCTGATCATCGCATTGAAAATACAGCTATATTATCTCTATTGGGAGAATTTTGAGATATATACAGATCAAAAGTTCTTCAAATAAATATTCAAAATGATGGAGCTAAATATGTTTCATATAAGATGTTTAGATCTCATCAATGATTATCACTACTCAATCCACTACCATCCTAGTAATGAAAATAATCTGGATGATGATATAAGAAGAAAGGATCCCGCAACATTATCAATGATAATAATTTAGAAGGATCCAATCTTCTTATACTTGAAAATGATAGACATGGGAATCATAAAGTAAGGGAAATAATCATTTCTTTCTGAATTTATTTCTCAACCATTCCTTTTATATAAAATAAATGATGCTCATAGAGATGATGTGGAAATTAAGAAGAAGGGGGTAGCTATTCGAAATGGGAAATTTTTGGAGTTCAATATTGATGAGGAAGGAGTCATACGATTTGGGTCATGACAATGTGTACCGTGCAATATTTATATAAAGATGAATATTTTGAATGATTCACATAGATCAAACATCTCATTCTATGAAGGGATCACTAAGATGAATTAAGATCTCTGAGATCACTATTGGTGGGAAAATATGACGAATGAGATCGCTGAATATACATAAACATGACTCGTATGTTAAAAAAGTTAAGGATAAAAGGATAAAGTATATAGGGAAGATAAAACTATTATCCTTACCTACATTTTAATGTAAAAAATTACCATGGTCTTTTTTACTATAATTCTGAAGAAATCTAGAAGAAATAATGATATATGGATTATTGTGGATCGTCCTATAAAGGCTTCTCACATTATTCCAATTCGAGAGGAATTAACACTCAATCAACTTGCATGTATATACATTAGATAAGTGGAGATTCTTCATAGGGTAACATTATTTATGGTATCTGATCAAGATTCATGATTTATCTTATTTTTTGTAAAAGTATCCAACCTACCCTAAACACTAATCTAAACTTCAATATGGATTATCATCCCCCAATTGATGGCTAGCCTGGGTGGACTATTCCGATATCTGAATATATGTGAAGAGAATTCTTGATGGACACTAAAGGAGAATGATACCAACATCTTCATTTGGTTCAATTCTCTTACAATAATAGTTTCCACTCAATTATCTTAATGGATACATATAAATATCTTTATAGTAAAATATTTAGATCACCTATATGATCGGATAATGTTGGTGAATTCAAGTTGTTGTTATCTCAAATTGTTGAGGCAATTAAATAAAATGCAATGATTAGTCAGAAAAACATTAGGATTGCCCAATGTTGAAAGAAGAGATTTGAAAACAATCATCAATGGGATATAGTGTTTGTGGTTAGAGATAAGGTATTCGTATAAATATCACTATGGAGGAGAGTCATTATATTTTTGAAGAAGGTA
The DNA here is from genome assembly GCA_963277665.1 of Viscum album. Taxonomy (NCBI): domain Eukaryota; kingdom Viridiplantae; phylum Streptophyta; class Magnoliopsida; order Santalales; family Viscaceae; genus Viscum; species Viscum album. The sequence goes on from OY728161.1 coordinate 1,445,995,011, forward strand.
AATATAAGTCCCAGGTACATTGACCCCTTTGAACTTCATGATCTCATCGAAACTGTGGCCAACCAAATAAAAATTCCACCAACCATGTATCAAGTACATGATATATTCAATACATCTCTCATGATTAATTAAAGACCAGATCCATCACATCTACTAAATTTAGGGGTGGTATATCTATAAAATGATATCTCTTAAGAGGATCATCTGATGAAGATTTCAAACTATATAGATAATGTTCAATGCCAAAGAATACTCACCTAATCAAAGCACTATGAAGAAACCATAAATATTAAGTGTTGACATGGGCAATAGAGGATGAAATGAAGGAGAATTAACCTCACATATTTTCTCCTTCATATGTTAAAAAAATTAAGGGTGAAATTTCATAAGGGGAGAATAATGTAATGACTAAGATGTTTATTAATGAATTTTCACCTCTTATAATTTTATCATGTAGTATAAGTAATATACATCACATAGAGAAAACAAAAAAAATATTATCAGAAATGAAGAATCATAATGTTTTTAGAAAATAAATGAATATTAATTCTAAATATTATAGTGCGAAAATAAATATAAAACTAGGAAAATAAGAATAGGATAACTTAGATATTCTTGATCAACCAGAATGACTACACTCACAAAATATTTATAAATAAAACATAACTTTAATAATAAAATAATCATTTTTAATATGAAATTATATATATAAATAAGAGAAAATAAAATGGAATGAAGAATGAATGGAATAAAAGTTATTAATAGGAATTAGGGAACCCATTTGGCCATTATAAATATGACAATTGGAATAGTAATATGACTATTGGAATTGTAATCTGACAATTGGGAGTAGTAATATGACAATTATAATTTAAAACATGCCAATGGAAAAGTAAAATTATATTTTGGTATCTTATAAAATAAAAATATGATATATTTATATCCCGAAATAGGGAAATAAATGTTTTAAAAATGATTAATTATTTTTTATTTTTTAGTAAAACATAACGGGTGTATTTGAAATTTTATAATGAATATAATTATTTTAAAAAAATTATTTTCATTAATGGAATCATAAATTAATTTTATTTTTTATTTTAATTGTAATATTATTTTTTGGTACTATAATAAGTTTTTCAAATGGTAAACAAATGGATTATAATATTAAAAGCAGTATTTCTTTAATTAATGATTATTTTTTAAAAAAATAAATTTATAAAAATTTTACAATTATTTTCAAAATATAGATTCCTTTTTTAAAATATATTTTTTGAAAAATGGTTAGGTTTAATTTCTATTTTTTTAAAAATAGTTGAATTTTGGGTGAATAGTGAATTACTGTAATTTATGATATTTATCATTATAAGACAAATACAAGAATTTTTGAATAATAGATGATATATTAAACCATTATTTATAATTAATATGAAAAATTTACTATATATAGTCATAAGAATAAATACTATTGATAGTCATGAAACAAAATAAAAAGGCAAATGAATATGATAACCATACTCACTCATCTCCTCCCCTTATAAACACCACCCCTCACCACCCCTTCTCCTCAAACCTTCTAAGACATTGAGCTTTCAAAATCTTGACCAAATCCTATCCACCACACTATACCCATTTAAAAGTGCTATTGGTCTCACCAAAATTTCAATTTTATGTTCCTTAAGGTGTCCTCAAAGGTGGTGATATTCAAGAGGATATATACTCGAACTACCTCTTTAATTTATTTTTTCTTCTGCCTTCCCCTCACCTCACTCATAAATAAAAGTATTATAAATATAGTATCATGTATATATTGGAGTTTTATATTTATGATGTAATATATTATGTCCACACCTTTTCTCACATCCATTTATTTGATGAAATGAAGTCATTGTCCACGTTATGACAGTTAATTGTCTACGTGGATAATGAGTGTTCAATATCAATTACCTCCATCAAGGAAAGTCGTAAAAATATTATTTTGGTTATATAATATTTTAATAAGTATATTATGCATCCTTTAGTGTTAATAAACTTGTATATATACACATAATATTATATAGAATGAATCTAGTTCGTGATGGTTGGTAAAACTACCTAAATGAACTAACCACATAATGAAAATATTTTAACTCAAAGAATCATACACATGTAAAAAATGATATATGTGCCTATTTAATCATATTGAGGTTAATAGATTAAATTCTATTTTACTTCTAGAGTTTTATTTTAATTTAAAAAATCCATAGTTATATACAAGTGAACCGACCAGGAAACCATGAAATAAATGCTCAGAGAACGAAGAAATTGAAATATATTACACATCAAAATGTACATAAAAAATATAATAAAAATATAATAAATAAAATATATTTAGAATATTTTCTTAATTAAATAGTTAATAAATCTAATTTTATCGTCTAATATATTAATTTCAAGCGAATAACACATTCAGACATAACGTAAGAAGTCTCTCCAGAACTCCATATTTCCTTTGGGTAATGATTTATCTCCCATTTCCATAAATTAAATATTAATTATTCTTATATAATTTTAAAATAAATTTTATATATTCTCAAAAAAATATATATAATTCTCAATTCATATTTTTACAGGTAAATTCTAGTTTTCATAGGGTCCCTTCTCAATTCCTCTCGACTAAAAAACCTGATTATTGGGAACTTATCTGTTTCTTACCACTTATCAAGTTCACACGATAAAATGTTTTAAGACACCCATATTTTTTAAAATTAATAATTTTATCCTTTGAAAATATTTTAGTTAATTTCTGGTTTTATGAAAGTAATTATGCCTTGATCATCATTAAGGAATCTTTAATCTTTCCCATTAAACATCACTAAAGTAGAACATTTATAGAGTTTCATAAACACTGTTTTCCATTTTTTCACTTCAGTTAGACATCACTGTTCATGATTTATTAATATTTTTATTTTCTTATTTTAGTAGAATGATTTAATCACTCATTTCAAAGATGAAATTATGATACACCGTTTGGTTATTCATTAAAACATGATTAAAAACCCCAATTCTTTCAATGGGAAACCTTAATGTTTATTCCTTATGATTGATTTCATTATAGGGAAAAAATATTCATGTACTTTTCATGATTTGAGAAACCAGATAGCAATCCATTTAATTTTGTAAAGTTTAATTCCATCAGACATTATGTATGGTATTAAGAAGTAAACCTAATCCATTTTGGGATTTAGTCCACCATGTGATATCATCTTAGAAGTTAGCCTTGACTCGTGTTTATGTCATGATATATATCTCTACCACATTTTAATATTTTCATTATCATATGATTCTATGTTCTATATTTAAATCATATATATATTTATTCATGATCGATGAATTTTATATTAGCATTTTCTGATCTCTGATTCATATTTTATGCTCGTTTTCCATGTTTATTCCTTTACTAGACTTTTTAGCTCATCCATTTTATAAAATTATTCCCTGGTTTATCCTATATAGTTTTTGGAGTTAAAATGGATTTATTGTCTAATTATAAATATTAATAAAAATATTTTTTATTCTAGTTTCATATTTTAAAATTATGTACATAGTCTTCCAAAGACATTCAGATTTTTGACCCTTGGTCTGTATTTCATGGATAATTATGCTAAAAATCATGTAATAATATGTGTAAAAATATTAGGTTTCTATAATTTCATCTCCATTTATTTCCACCATGACCACTTATAAATTTTATTATCATTAAGTATATATTTTTTATGGATAACTCCATCTCAACATTATCAGCATAAAGAACCAATTCCTCAAAACATTTAAATTCATAAAAATTTAATGCCTTCAATAAACATGGTTTTAGGCAAGAATAAATCCCATATATTTTACACTCATTTGAGAAAAATCAGTGCATACATGGATAGTTTGGTAAAAACATTCTCCTAATATGCCACTGATTTTTTTAAACTCTAGAATTTGTCATTCCATTCTTTATCAATAAAATTTTGGAAAATACTTATCATTAAAAATATATTTAATGTATTTACAATCCATGGAATCATTCTCAAATTTATTTAATGTTATTTTTAATCAAATAACACTATAAATAAACTACACCTTTAAAATAATAAATATAAATAGATACCTTTTAATATTTTTTATATCCTAAAACATAAAATGTATTCTCCAGTTCTTCAATCGATAACTCAAATTTAAATGGGTTTTAATATACACCAAATGATAGTGGGAACTATTTCATGAAATCCACATTATATAGAAGATCCTCTATAAAGAATTTATTCTCTCTATTTCATGGGTTTCACAATTAATATGCTACATAAACTGAGTAACAAATGTAAAAAATTTCACCATTCCAATAACTCTATATTTCTAATATAGAAAATAATTCTGAAAAGTCATGGATTAGATAAAGAAAAATGAAAATGATAAATAAATAAATCATGATAATATAATCACAAATTATAATCTCATTAAATCATATTTTAAAATTCTTCTAACATCTAAAGGTATCTACCAGTATACTTTGATTCCCATAGTAATGAACCATAACATAATCAACCCATAATTATAAGATTTATAAAAAGGATTTCACCCTATTATATTTCATGGATCATTTTAGTTTATAGTTTTATAGAATTAGGTAAAATATTACATAATAAAGTTGAAAAATTAACATCGTATATAATTTTCCAAAAAAATAGTGCTTTTAAGTTTGCATCCCTATTTCATTCAAGTCACATTTGAATTTTTTGAAATTAGTCAACACAGTGGAAATGTTTTCCTATTTAAAATTCATACTAATCCTTTGATCCAATATATTTTTTAAATGTTGAATGATGAAACAAATATTATTAAGGGATAAAAATAATTAATCCTATTAATCTAGTGAAAAATATGAAACTCATGAAGATGTTTAACTTTATCAAAATTAAACTTCAAATACATAAATATAAAAAATCCACAAGATAAAATAATTTTTTTTAAATATAAATTTGGAAACTCATTAGAAATCCTAGGAAACACCATTAAGGATTCTCTAGGAACATCAGAACTCATAAAAAACATCTCCTTTAAAAACTAGAATTTCTCCCCTTAAAGTTTATAATGATTCCTTACCTTAGATAATATAAATATTTCCGTAAAAACCCCTTTTTTACCAGAGTAATATAGGTATCTTGTAAGATCATATTCATAGACCATGTTCACTTTTTTTAACCTATGTATGAATAACTACAACACAATTAATTAAGTTGGACCCACCCAGGTTTTAATGGTTTTAATAATCAAAATTCTTGTGAAATATTTTCCAATAAATTCAATCATGTTTATTAATACTAAATCATGTTTAGTTTTATTTAATTATGATTATCTATGTGCCATTATATTTTTAATGAATTTAATTGACATTCATGTGGTAAGACAATTTAAACAGAATATTTCCTAAGTATGAGTCAATGACATTGACATCACAAAATGACTCACTGATAGTTAAGTCTAACTCACGGACAGTGCAAAAATCTCACTGATAGAATAAATTTATCACCGATAATAGTTCAAATGTCACACTAATAAAAGAAATTACACACCAATAGAATAAATGTATCACCAATATTTTAAACTGACTCACTGATAAACGATTCACCGACAATGCAAATGACACACCGATAGAAGGAATGACTCACCAACAGAACAAAATGTGTAACTAATGCATTGAGTCAACGAAACATGTAGATACCAATAGAATGAATCATCAATATAATTTTCCACTGATAACAACCAAAGAAATCACTGATAGAAGGAGTCATTGATAGAATGGATTACCGATATAGGAGTCACCAACAGACTGTTTAAATTTTCATTAATTTTAAATTATCTCTTACAGTCATATTTGAGTGTTTTAATGATATGATTTAAAATAATTATTTTTGAATAATAAATTAATGTTCTTGTTAGAGGATTGTATGAGGTATGAGGTACCTCCACAAGATTATTGTTGGGAAAGAGAATATAAAAGAGAAAATCATGTGATCTGATAGACATAGAGTCATAGACATATAGTACAGGGCTCACAAAAGCAACCATACAGAACATGAAAAAAAATTAAGAATAACGCACAAGGAAATCTCATTAATGACGACTAAACAAAATGAAGAACATGATGTGCACCAAAATTCCAACACCTCTGTAGTATATAAAATAGAACTTAAGGAATAGAACTTCATCTTCTAAGAAACTAGAACACAAAGCTTCACGTCACTCTGCTTCTGTGTCTACTTCTAGAAGATGAATAAATCTTTACTTATGTAACATCCAAAGATCCATAGTGACATTTCACAACACACAAAGCCTTCTAATATCTATCACTTTATTCCTTACTCTATTGTGTTCATTTTTACTACAATTTGATCTATGTGTGTATCTGTCTGTTAAACACACACTGTATCCATTACTAAATTGGAGGATTCAAGATATCCTCACACAAACATATTTTGAAACCTATTATATCCCATGTAAAATTGTGGTAGAGGTCATGTGTGACCTGGCTATTTTAGTTCCCACGTTGAATTGTGCTAGAGTTTTTGTGACCTAGTGAGTTTGCATACTATTGTTTAAACCCCAATCTATATTGGGGATCAAAGGTTTATATATATTTCTTAGTGGAGGGTGATCACCAAGTGGAGATGATTTTGTCTCATCTTGAGACAAAACCTCTTGTTTTAGTCTTCTATGTTTTCGAATTTAGTTTACTCATTTTTAACTCATATTTCTTAAAAACTAAGATTGAATTGGATTTTGGATATTGGATAGTATTTTTAAATATTTTGGTTTAGTAAATTGGTTTAAAAAGTTATTTCAATAATTTAGGTTTATATAACTGAGATGTAATCGATCTCCTAAGAAATTAATTGAAAACTAAAACTATTGTAGATTTTCTACATCAATTAACTCGCATGTTTTGTTTTTGATTTGGGGGATTCCTTAAAATAATGTTTATTATAGATACATTTATATGAACACAGTTCACCCCCCTCTTGAGTGTCCTAATCCGAGAAATATTTGGTACAAAGGATTTTTAAAATATTTTTCTCATCTTTTCTACTATAATTTGAGTTGTGTTTTAAAGATATATAAGTTCCTAATAGTTTTAAATTTTTAGATCCTTAAAAACCTATTTGTTAATATATATTATGGATAATATATTGGAAGTAGATACTACTAATAGACATCCCTTTTTCAATGGAAGTAATTATTCCCACTAGAAAATAAAGATGAAAATTCACATAGAATGTATGGGTTATGAAATTTGGCCTACCATTGTAGATGAATATACTATTCCTACTACTAAAACAAATATTTGGGATGAACATACCAATAATACTTATAATAATAAATGAAAATAAATTAATTCCATATATTTCTATTCAAGAAATGAAGAATTCAATTGGATTTATTCATGTAAATCAACCTAATAAATTTGGGATACTGTAGCGGTATCACATAAAGGAACCAATAATGCAAACAAATGAGGCTTAACACATCTGATTTTAAGTATGATACCATTATGATGAATCCTGATGAACCTATTTCTGATACGTATCTTATGTTCAATGAAATTTTATGTACTATAATTTCTCTTGGAAAAGAAGTTTCTACTAAGCCACATATCCTGATAATTCTCCAATGTCTACCAGACAGATGGAGAGGAACCTCAATATCAATTAGATAATCTTGTGATATCAATATTTTTCCTGGTATGTAACTAATAAGAATGTTGATGATGTGTGAGGAAGAGTTAAAGGTCAAAAAAGAGGATGAGGATATACCAAAGAGAAATGTAGTGGATTTCAAAACCACTACATCCAAAAACAATGAAAATGAAAGGATTCAAACTCATTCTCACAGTATAAGTGGTGATGATTCACCATCAGATAGTGATGGGAAAAATGGATCAGGTATCCAGAAGTTTTAATAAGCTATATTGATGGAACAAATTCTTTCAGAATCCTAGAAACAAAGCTAGATTTGATAATAATGGAAACTTAAAAAAGTTTTGTTAAAGTAAGGATAACTCAAATGAAATAGTTTTTTATGAATGTAAGAGGATATGACATGTAAAGTATGACTATTCTATGTTAAAATATAATAAGAAATATGAGACCAAAGAAAAAAGAAACAAGAATTAAATGAAGGCCACATGGAGTTCTTGTGAAGATAGTTCAAGTGAATCAGAATCATCACATGTTGAGAAAGGTGACAAGGAAATCATTTGTTTCATGAAAAAAAATATATGAGGTTTCCCTTAAGTCTCTCAAACAAAATTATTATTATTCTAGAGATGAAAGTGATTTTGAACATATTTATAATGAGGAAATATTTGAATATTTCCAAATACATGAAGATACATGAATCGAATTTAGAGATACACATAAATCTTTATAAAGAAAAAACATGCTCTTACCTCTACTATTAAATATGATCTTATGATAGAAAATGGAAATAATACTCAGTTTCCTAAAGAAAACAATGAGATTAAATATTCCCATGGTCAATAGAAAAACAATTTCGAAATGTTAATCATTGGAAAAGATATCGTGGTACAAATTATTGGTAAAAACGTTACACCCAAATACACTAGTGGTTTTGGCTATCAACCTGGTGAAATATTTTTGTCAAAAACTTTTTTTATTAAATCATGAAGATACAGTTTTATTCCTAGTTCTGGAAAATTTTATACAAGTTCAATATATGAAACATCTTCTATTATTTGAAGTTTTTCTAGCCCAAATAAAATAAAATTTAAAAATACTTTACATACTGTATATTGGAAACCCATGAAATAAATGTGGGATCCCAAACCTTTTATTACTAATGTTAGTATACCCAAACATATATTGGTGTCTAAATGTTTTCTTCTCTAATATATTTTTTAGAAATCCTACCTTAAGTGATCTTATAGAAGTCCATGGTACTTGGAAAGTGTATGTTCCGGACATATTATAGGATATTATTCATGCTTCAAGAATCTGATAAATATTGATGGTGGTACTATCACTTTTGGTGATAAGGATAAAGGAAAAATCATCATCTTTGGCCGAATTGATAACTCTAATTCAGTACTTCAATTTACAAAGTACTTTTTTTTGATGGATTAAAGTATAATATTCTTAATATCTCTCTGTTATGTGATGATGGTTTTAATGTTATATTTGAAAATTATACATCCAATGTTTTTAATTCTAATAATGAGTTTGTATATACTGCCTCTAGAAATGAAAATTTTTATGTTGTAAACATATATTAATTATTCTCTCAAAATGTTTAATGGTTAAGTGCATCTCACAAAGATTCTTGGCACTATCATAAGAGATTAGGACATTGTAACATTCAATCTCTTATAAATATTAATAGAAAAGGTTAATTCAATGATATTACCAAATGTGAGGTTACAAATGAAAAAGTCTGTAATCCTTCTTAAAAGGGTAAAAAACGTAAAATATCTTTCAAACCAAAGAAGGAAGTTTCAAATTCTAAACCTCTTGAGTTGGATCACACGTATATGTTTGGACTATCTAGAGTTTATTGTCTTATTCGGAAGCACTATGTCTATATTCTTGAAGATGACTATTATAGATATACTTGGACCTTTTCCTTAGCACACAAAAGTGAAGCTTTCTCTCTTTTTATCAAGTATTCTAGAATAGTCAAAAACCTAAGTGTTCTTAGAATTAAAACCCTAATAAGTGACCATGGACGTGAGTTTGAAAACCTAGAGTTTGAATATTGTTTCTCACAAAATGTATATTGTCATAACTTCTCTGCACCCAGGACACCTCAACAGAATGGTGTTGTGGAATGAATAAATAGAACCTCAAAAGAGATAGTATGAACTATGATTAATGAATATGACTTACCAATATATTTTGGGTAGAAGTTATAAATATATATTTTTACATTAATAACAGAGTCTTAATCAAAAAAATTATTAGGAAAACCCTTAAAGAGCTATGAAATAATAGAAAACCCAAAGTTATTTAATTTGGAGTTTTTGGATGAAAAGTTTATAAGCATAATAAAAAAGATAATCTGGAAAAATTTACCACCAATAGTGATGAAGGAATCATTCTATTTTATTCAATATCATTAAAAGTATTTTGAGTCTTTAATAAAAGAACTATGTTTTTTGAAGAATCTGTACATGTCAAATTTGATGAAAGAGACCCATATGAGACTAATACCTCCCTTGACACATTTGAGGATGATTTTTCAAATCTAGCCATAAATGAAAAATCATCTAACGCTCATATTAAGAAATATGTTAAATCACTCAGTTCTGTAAATTCAACAGGCTCTAGTCATTATGAAACCAAACTTGCTGATTAACATGAAATAACTAGCCTCGTATTTCTAGACCCACAAGAACTCTTAAGATCCATCCATTAGATATTGTAGTTGGAGAATTAGATAGAGGAACACATACTAAAGCTTCGGTTAGAAATTAGGTTGAACATCATTATTTTTTGTCAAAACCTAAACCTAAAATCATTAATTATGCAATAAATGATGAATGTTGGGTAATGACTATTCAAGATTAACAAAATCAGTTTGAAAGAAATAATTTATGGACACTTGTAGATAGAACTAAGTATATATTGACTATAGGTTCCAAATTAATGTTTAGAAATAAAGTAGATGAATCTGGTATTATTGTAAGAAATAAAGCTAGATTTTTTATACAAGGTTATAGTCAATAATAAGGGATTGACTATGAGGAAACTTTGTCACTATTTACCAGACTTGAGGCCATAAGAATCTTGTTTTGATATGAATCACATATAAATTTCAAGATCTATCAAATGGATGTTAGGAGTGAACATATAATTGGGTATATATTTGAGAATATTTTTGTGAAAAAATCCCCTAGTTTTACAGAACCTCATTTTCTGAATAATTTTTTTAAATTAACAAAGGCTTTATATGGTTTAAAAAATCCCCAAAATCATGGTATGAAAGGCTAAGTAGTTTTCTTATTTCGAAAGGATTTACAAAGGCTATTATTCATCCTACTATCTTTATAAAATTAATTTCTAATTATTTTTTAGTAGGATGAATAATAGCCTTTGTAAAACCTTTGGAAATAAGAAAAATACTTAGACTTTACATATGATACTATTTTTGGATCTTCTAAAATATCATATGTGTTGATTTTTTGAAAATGAAGCAATGTGAATTTTAAATGAGATTAATGGGGGAACTACGATTCTTTCTTGGATTTCAAATATTTCAAAATAAATACGTATTATTTAAAATCAAAGTATTCTAATGATATTTTAAAATGGTTTGGATTTGATATTACAAAAAATAGTGAAACTCCAATGAGTACAACCTATATATTAGATCTTGATGAAAATGGTAAATCTATTGATCAAATGACTTACAGAGGAATGATTGGGAGTTTACTCTACTTAATTGAATGAAGGTCTCAAATTATGTTTAGTGAGTGTATGTTTTCCCATTTATAAGCTAAAATGAAAGAATATCATCTAAATTCTATTAAAATAATTTTCAAATAACTCAAATATACTTCCAACTTTGTATTGTTCTATCCTAGAGGAAAAACTTTTGATTTAATGAGTTATTATGATGATGATTTTAGTGGTTGTAAGTTAGATAGAAAGATATCCTCTATAACATATCACATTTTGGAAACATATCTAGTTTCATGGTGTAGTAAGAAGAAAAATTAATTTTCATTATCTACTACCAAAGATGAATACATAGATTATGGTAGTTGTTGTGCTCGGATTTTTTGGATCAAACACACTTTACAAGACTATGAATATCAATTCAGACATGTCCCTATAAAATGTGATAATAAAAGTGCTTTTAATATTTAATATAATCCTATTCCTCATTCTAGAAAAAATCAAATTGATGTAAGGCATAATTTTGTGGGATATCCTTATCAAAAAAGAGATATAAAACTAGAGTTTATAGGTAGTGACAATCATCTTGATGACATATTAACAAACCCATGGAACTCTGAATGAATAAATTACATCATAGATGAATTAGGGATGATAAATTTCTAAAAATTCTATATTGATGATCCTTTATTTAAAGAAATTTTAGTTATAACACCCTTATGTTAAACAGACTGGTGATGTCCCACTAACACTTGGTCATTCCGACACTAAAAATGTCATGCCAACATCGATAGTGTCATGCCGATGCTATCTTGTCGATACTATCATGCCGAAACTGATAGTGTCATGAAGATTATATCATGCTGACACTGATAGTGTCATGCCAATACTATCTTTCTAACACCAATAGAACTTGGTGTTTTTTATATTTTATGTTTGAACCAAAACAACGATGTTTATTTTATTTCATTGAATCTACTTCACAAATTTACAATCTCTAAGCGCTAAATGTTATAAATTCGAGTTGATCCACTCTAATACTAACCATCACACTTTAAACCTTAAAATATCATTTTTCTCTTTACAATCCAACTTTCAAAAGGGAAAATTCAACTGAACAATCCAAAATGGAAAGATGAAGCGTGCACTTGAAAGAGGATTTAGAGACGAGTCACAACCTGCTACAAAGAAGAAGGGAGAATTGATTATGTCACAGCCTGTCAATAAATCCATTGTGGATTGTGAGGTAACTCTAGAGAATGAAGTTCTTTATTTATGATTTCTAGAGAGTAAGTCTCTGTGTTGAGGATATTTCATACACAATTATGGATGGATTGGTTTTCAGATAACGATAGGCCTTTCAACCCATTGCATGTCCACAAGTTTTATATGAATGAAAAAATTCTTTTGGAATTTAGTTATGTATGTTGGATCAAATCTATAGATAAATAAAGGAGATTTTTTTCTTCTAGGAATGGGAATGAATGCCTTAAGGTTCCACACAAAGGTGTGTATGATTATTACCAAGTCACTTCTCTACCTGCAAGTGAACACCTTTTCTATGAGATTGCTCTGAAGAAGTTAGTTGAGAATTAGGGGCATAGTAGGCCTATTACTACTGATTTAGATGTAGATATTAATATTTTTTTAGGTTTATTCAGCACCAAATCTATCCCAGGAATGGTTACTTTTCATCATTCAAGTACCAAGATGTGTACCTAGTGTACCTACTAAAGAAAAGAATCAACATGAATATGTGTAGATACCAGATAGTGAATGTAACGAACCAAACATTCATTAATGAAAATTCCTTTTTATCTAATTAAATGTCTCATTATTTAAATTGTTTATATAACTGTAAACTTCATTGGTTTTATGTTTTTTTATTTTAAAATAACATTAAGAATTATGACTACTGCTAATATTGTTATTGAACCATGATCACCAGATTAATATAAATATAGGGCTTTAACAAATCCAATTTACTTAGAAAAATTATGTGATGGCCTCATCCAATAGACATTCCCCATAAGAAGCCCAATTTTCGAAGATTGGAATGGGGGTGGCATCATTGGTCTTCGCTCTTGACCAAGCCCAAGCTGAGCTTGAACACATTAAGCTTGAGCGGAACCGACTACGGGAGAAGTAGAAGTTAATAGAGATTACCACCTGATAGATGTTATTCGAGTCACCCGAAGAGTCTATCTTAATCAAACACCTTACCCTTTGGTCTTATGTGGGTGTTATAAGTGGATATGTAACAAGGCCATAACACTATGATTATGTTCATTATTTTTGTATATAATAATGTATATACAATCATTTTATTTTTGTTACTTCGTAAATAGTTTTTAATGCGCAAATAGAATTTTATGTTAATATTAAAAAATGGAATATATTTTGATAAATAAATAGATTTTTGAATTAAATAATATTTTTTTTAAATATTATTATTATTAAATTAATTTTTATTAAATATATATTATCATATAATTTTATGAATGTAATTGTAATTTTTATTAAGGTTTGAAAGTTGTTTTTTTCAAAACACATGAATTTTTGATAAATTTTGCTTTTTATTTTAAAAGTTAAAACTCACATATTTATATAATTATTTAGATAAAATGAGTTATATTTTTGGAATCCGGATGTTGAAATTATCAAACGGTGAATTTTTCATGATTTTCTAAGACAGTCGAATTTTTGGGTTAAAAATTAAATATTGTTTAGATATATAATGTGTTTTATAACATCATAATGACCCAATAGTTATGTAATAAAATACAATATATGACTTGTTTGGAAAATATATGTTTTATCCTTAAAATAATGTGATTTTAGATTTATTTGATTTATTTTACAATTCCTTAGTGGTGCCTCCAAGACATATTGAACATTTTGTCTTTTTAAATTATTTTCCTTGAGAGTGTGACTCACCTCCACAAAAGAAACTATATTATTTTAAGTAATTCGTCCATTTGACTTATAAAATATGGTTTTCCACAACCATTCGGCATAAAATTGACAAAAACATGGGCTCGCTTGTGGTTTTGATTAGTTTAATGGGAGGTGTCCCAAACCTAAATAATAAAGAATTCCATCTCATTTCCTATATAAACCCACCCAAGATCCTACTTCCTCTTCACTCAAAGCCTCTCCCAAGAATTTGGGGTCACACTTCAAGTAAGTTATTTCTTCCATTCTTATTTTTGTCCAATTTTCATTAAGTTTTTATGCCTTTTTTTCAATTAACAATATTGTGGTATGATTTCACACCTCCCCCATACTACCCTCATTATGTTTGGATGATGGGAGACCCCTTTCTCTCCCATTAATGCCTCTCATGTACCCCAATTACCATGCCAAAATTCTGTGAGGGGTTTCTATCCCCTATTTTACATCAAAATAATTCTTCTGTATTGTGCATCTAAATACCGTTATGTTTTTCGGGACATGTATCTATATGACTCCCTTAATATCCATTTCTTGTAAATATTATGATACACCCCTTTCTCTATCATCGACCATTTTTATGAGTTCTTATGTCATGTCGTTATGCTTCCAAAATTACACTGTGTTTTTTCAATCCAAGATCATTGGGTATTGAATACCATACCCATCTCTCTATCAATGGTATTAACCTTTATGCACATATATATATTTAATTGTACTTTCATGTATTTACTCCATATTCTATAATCTTTTAATAACTTATGATGTTGATTGATCCCATGTTTTATGATCCATGTGGCACACTTATGCATGAAATGAAATGCTTAAGAAGGGTGCATCCTGATAGTGCTCCAATTGATTGGGTAAAGTATAGTATCATGATGCGTCATGTGAAATGATTGTTTAATCATTATAATTTATGTGCAACGATGGTTTACTCATGTTTCATGTTCAATGAGGTTTTACTCGTTCCCCATGTGCAATGAGCCATGGCTCATACCAAATACCATTTTATGTGTGGTTGCCACATTTCTATGTTATTATTATCATGCTTTATCAATCCTTTATATTATGTTTCGCTTGTGCTCCATTGAAATGCCTATTTGATAACATTTATTTTATCCGATGTGTTATTCCATGTTTATTCCCTTATCGGGATTTAAAGCTCGGCCTTTACTTATGCAATTCCTTAGGTTATCCCATGAAATGCTATGTACAAGGGAATGTAGTGGTCGTGTAATGGATGTTTTCAATAATAATGTGGTATTTCTTGTTTTAAGTTGTTATGTAATGATCATACGCTCCAAATACACTAGACCTCTTGATATTCTTTGTTTTATCAGGTTATATTTATGTAATAAATCATGTTTTAGTGTGTAATAAAGATCAGAGTTTCATAGTTGGTATCAGAGGATAGGTTTAGTTATTTTTGCGATTAGGATTACAAAAAACTATTAAATACTTAGACACAAGAATAATTTTTAAAACATACCTAATATTTCGTGAGTATTCAGTAATTGGTTTATCAATAAAATACATTCATGTCTGGATACGAGCAAGTAGAGGATTCTCTGGAACAAATGTAACTAGGGGTCAAAACCACAACAAGGAGTTTCAGGATTGACCCGGTGTATCCTAGTACATGACAACAGGCATTGCTGCACTCTTGGTTATGACACTCTTGGCATATATGCTTTGGTAAATTCTCAAGACTAGTATGAACCCTTATTAAGGGAATTAGAAAAATTCCCCTAAGAATATATGTTAGATAGTAGATCATCAAAATCATAGATTGAATCCGATAGATTCATAAGTTATGGTAACAAAAGTTATTTAAAAGTCAACTATTGTGTCCTTGGATTAACCTTTATGTGTTACCCCTAACATTCATTTTATTCCAGCCAATGGCCGGAAATAGGAGGACTCGGGCTAACAACCGATGTGAAGATCATTGTGATGACTGTGATAATAAGATTCCTAATCCGATGGGAGCGGGAATCGCAAACTTTGTCACGATTCTCTCTCAGTTAACTCAACCATTGAATAGAAACATGGGTCAAGAGTAATGTTCACCCCCTTCCCTAAGAAAGAACAATTCACTATTGAGGGCATCAAGAGACAAAGGCCTCCTACATTTAATGGATCATCTTATTCCTCAATCACTAAAAAATTGATCAACTCCATTGAGAAGATATTCTCCATCCTTCAATGTTCCGATGAAGAGAAGGTTTTCCTGGCTACTTATTGTATGGAGGGTGAAGCTAATTAATAGTGGACGTGATAAAAAATACATAGCCTTAGGAGGAGATTGAGGTAATGGAATGGAAGGATTTCCAGAAGATGTTTTTTGATAAATATTTTCCATGCACCCTTCGACTTAAGATAGAAAGGGACTTCCTTAACATGAAGCAAATAAATGACGAATATGTCAGAGCATACGAGACAAGCTTTACAAGGCTTTCATTATATTCTTCCAGATTTTTCATTACCCCAGAATGCAAGGTTGACCTCTTCTTTTGTAGGATGAAACCTAGCTTGCGGAATGCCCTAACAATCCACGACTTCGACAGCTATGAATAAATTGTTCTATTTTCCCTCAAGGTTGAAATGGAGATTGGAAAACCTCTACGGTATAATGGTGATAAGAATCATAATGTGTACTTCAATTCTAGAAGTCTGATGGATAAATCCAATGGTGTTAAGAAAATACAGTACCCCACTTTCCAAAGGTGCATAAAGAAGAACCCCTGAAATTGCCTAAAGGGGATGAGGAAATGCTTTAGGTTTATAAGAGAAGGGAACATAGCCATTAACTACCGACAAGAAAAACTTGCGGCTGCGACATAGGAGAGGAATGATTCGTTTGAATATCAACATGTAGTTCATTTCTTTAACTGCAAAGAACCAGAGTATCTTGAAAATTAGTTCCCTAAGCCAAGTATTTTCAGAAGGAACCAGCAACCTCTGAGGTAGCGAGGGCGAGCTTTTTCCATCACTACCGCAGAAGTGAACCCTGACAATGAAGTGGTGATAGGTAAGCTGGTTATTCATTCAAGAATATAAAATGTAATTTTTGATTCCGGTTCTACACATTATTTTATATCTTGAAATTTTAGTATAAAAATCCCCACACCACACCAAATCATAGAAGTGATGAATTCGATGAGTACAGAAAATGGGTAAATCATTGAATCCCATGAATATAACTCCTCTCCTATCATAATTGGTGGATATAAATTCCTGAAGAACCTCCTCATACTCTATTTTGTGGAATTTTAGGAAATTCCTTCCATGTATTGGATTTCCATATATAGAGCCAACATAAATTTCCATGAGAGGAAAATCACTCTCGATGTGGAGAATCGACCCCCGATTCTATACCAGTGCAAGGAGAAGATGAATCTTTTTTAGATCCACCATCTCAAGTGTGGATATTACTACCCTATGAGTACATGTATCTAGATCAGATGATTGACTCTAAGGAGACAATCATATTTGAAGACATGGCTATTATGGGGGAATTTGCTGAAGTGTTTCCCAAGGAATTGTCTGGTCTTCCTCCTAGAAGAGATGTTGAATTCTCAATTGATCTTATACCTAGGGCATTGCCAATATCCACGACTCCATATAGAATTGTTGTTGTGGTTCATAAGGGGCTGAAGAAATAACTACAAGTGAATTTGTATAAAGGGTGTATATGATCAAGTGCTTCACCATGGGGTGCACCTATCCTCTTTGTCATGAATACAGATGGGTAAATGTGCCTTTTCATTGATTATCGTGAGCTTGAAAAATCATGATAAAGAAAAAGTATCCTCTCCCAAAAATTGATGACTTGTCCAATAAGCTATGTGGAGATCAATACCTATCCAAGGTAGATTTGTGGTCGGGATATTATCAAGTAAGGGAGAAGAAAGAAGATATCCCCAAGATTGCTTTCATACAAGATTCAGGCACTATGAATTCATAGTAATGCCTCTCAGACTCACTAATGCTCTTGAAATCTTCATGTACATGATCTATAGAGTCCTTTGAGATTACCATGACAAATTTTTGGTATTTTTTATAAATGATATTCTAATATACTCCAAAACCAATTAGGATTATGAGGAGCATCATAGAACTATACTAGAGACCTTGAGAAAGGAGAAGCTATATTAAAAGTACAGAAAGTGTGAGTTCTGGTTAAAAGAGTTCTCATTATTGGGCCATATCATCACAAGCAATGAGATATCTGTGGATCCCTCTATAACAACTACAATAGAGGGATGTCTGAGGCGAAAAAAATTAACAGATATGCATATCTTTTTGGGGTTAGATGGATATTATCGATGATTTGTGAGAAATGTCACACGATTTTCCAACCCTCTTACTAAGCTACCTCAGATGGGAGTAATGTTTTCCTGGAGTGATGAATGTGAACAAATATTTAAGGAGTTGAATAAATGATTATCATTGCACTTGTTCTCACTTTACCGACAAGTGGAGAACGTTTTGTGGTATTCAGTGGTGCTTTGAAGAAGGGCATGGGCTATGTGTTGATGCAAAATGAAAAATTCATTTCATATGCATCAAAGAAATTGAATGTTCATGAGCAGAATTATCCAACACATGATCTGGAGTTGGCTGTGGTGATCTACACTTTAAATATGTGGCAGCATTATCTATTTGGGGAGAAGTGTGAAATATATACATACCACAATAGCCTCATGTATATATTCACACAAAAAGAGTTCAACATGCACTAATGAAGATGGTTAGAGATGATCAATGACTATGACTGCTCAATCCATTTCCAGCCTAGGAAAGCAAAGAAGGTGGCATATGATCTAAGTAAAAAGGACCTAGCTATTATATCACTAATGAGAATTTAGAAGGATCCAATGTTCTTTTATTTGATGAAGATGGATGTCAGAATCATAAAGAAGGTAATATCATCAATCCATTCACAAATGATTGATCAACCATCTCTTTTGGAATGGTTTAATGATTCTCAAAGGCATGATGTGGGAGTTAAGAAGAAAGTGGAAGCTATCAGAAAAGGGAAATCCTCAGAATTCATTGTTAATTAATAAGGAATTGTGAAATTTGGGAAAAGATTATGTGTTACATCAATTTTAGAGTTGAAGAAGAAAATTTTGGATGATTCAAAAAGTTTAAATTTCTCTATTCACCCTGCAAACATAAATATGTATAGAGATCTCTGAGACCATTATTGGTGGGATAATATGAAGAAGGAGATCACTGAATTTACATCAATGTTCATGGTGTGTCATCAAGTGAAGTCTGAGAGACATAAGTCTAAGAGAATGATGTAACCATTACCCATACCAGCATGGAAATAGGAAAACATCACCAAGGACATTGTCACTAGACTTCTGAAGTCATCCAAAGGAAATAATGAAATCTGGGTTGTTGTGGATCATCTTACAAATTCTTCACACATTATTGCAATTTGGGAGGTTTTTTCATTGGATCAACATGTATAAATATATATTTGGGAAGTGGTAAGTCAAAATGGATTACCACTATCTATTGTATCAGATAAATATCCAAGATTCACCTCTATGTTTTGGAAGAGACTTCAATAAGCTCTTGATACAGAGCTAATCTTTAGTACAACTTATCATCATCAAAATGATGGAAAATCTGATTAGACTACCCAAACACTTTAGGATATATTGAGAGCATGATCAATGGACATTAAATGAGGATGGGATAAACATCGTTCTCTGGTTGAATTATCTTATATTAGCAGTTTCCAACCGAGCATCCAAATTGAACCATAAGACGCCCTTTATGGGAAAAGGGGAAGAATAACTGCGTGTTAGGATGAAGATGGTGAGTGTAAGCTGTAAGGACAATAAATGGTCGAAGAAATGGTTGAGAAGGTGAAAACTATTCAATAACATATCAAGGTAGCCCAAAGTTGATAGAAGAGTAATGTAGATAACCATCGATGAGACATTGAGATTAAAGTTAGAGACATGGTATTTTTACGCATATCCCCATGGATGAATGTCTGGAGGTTTGGATATAAAGGGAAGTTATGTCCTAGGTACATCGGCCCCTTCAAGATTCTTGATCATGTCCGGGTTGTGTCCTATTGACTAGCACTTCTGGCTACCTTGGCCAATGTACATGACGTCTTTCATGCATCTCTCTTAAGGAAGTACATACCTAACCTTTCACATATACTCTCTTCAGAGGTAGTAAACCTACATGATGATGCTTCTGATGAGGAGAAACAAGTGAAGATCTTAGATCGTAGAGAAAATGTTCTTCGAAATAAGACAATTTCCCTCATCAAGGTGTTATGGAGAAACCAAAAGTTTGAAGAAGTGACATGGGAATCAGAGAAAATGATGAAATAGAGTTACCCATATCTGTTTTAGTGTGGGAAAATGAAATTTTCAGGGAAAAATTTCTTAAGGGGGGGAAGATTGTAACGACCTAAATGTTCATTAATGAAAATTCATCTTGATCTGATTAAATGTATCATTTATTAAATTGTTTATATAAATGTAATCTTCATTGGTTTCATTTATTGTATTTTAAAATACCATTAAGAATTGTGACCATTTATAATATATTCGTTGAACAGTGATCACCTAATTATTATAAATATAAGGCTTTAACCAATCCAATTTATTCAGACAAAGGAAGCGATATCCTCATCTAGTAAACTTTCCCCATATGAAGCCCATTGGTCAGAGCTCGGAAATGAGGTGGCATCATTGGTCTTCGCTCTTAGACAAGCCCAAGCTGATCTTGAACATGTTAAGCTTGAGCGGAACCGACTACGAGAGAAGTGGATGTTAATAGAGATTACCACCTGAGCGATGTTATTCAAGACACCCTAAGAGTCTGTCAACATCGCTCACTGTACACTTCATTCTTATGCGGGTGTTATAAGGAGTTATGTAACAAGACCTTAGCGCTATTATTATAGGCATTATTTTTGTATATAAAACTGAAAATACATTCATTTTAGAGTTGTAACTTCATAAATAGTTTTTAAAGCGCAAATAGTATTTGTAGTCAATATTCAACTACGGAATCTATTCTGATAAATGAATATATTTTTGAAATAAATAATATTTTAATAAAATATGATTTTTAATATTATTAAATTTATTTTTATTAAATATAAATTATCATATAATTTTATGAATGCAATTATAATTTATATTAAGGTTTGAAAGATGTTCTTTTCAAAACCCTTGAATTTTTTATAAACATCGGTTTTAGTCTTAAAAGTTAAAATTAACATAATTAGATAGTTATTTAGATAAAATGAATATTTATTTTGGAATCAGGATGACAAAATTATCAAATGGTGAATTTTTCATAATTTTCTTAGATAGTCGTACTTTTGGGTAAAAAATTAAATACCGCTTGAATATATAATGTTTTTATGACATCATAATGACCCAATAGTGATGTAATAAAACTCTATAAATTATATTTTCGGCCAATATATGTTTATCATTATAATAATTTGATTTTAAATTTATTTTATTTATTTTAAAAAGCCTTAGTGGAACCTCCATGACATATAAAACATTTTGTCTATTTACATTTTTTTCCTTGAGAGTGTGACTCACCTCCACATATTCTACCCTATTATTTTAAGAAGTTAGTCCATTGGACTTATAAAATATTTTTTCCACTCCACATTGGAAAAAACCAAGGGAAATAACCATTTTTTGGTTTGTTGTTTTGATTAGTTTTATGTGAGGTGTCCCAAAGCTAAATAATAAATAATTCCTTCTCTTTTCCAATATAAAACCACCCAATATCCCACTTCCTATTCACTAAAATCCTTTGGAGTTCGTCCAAAAATTTCCTTAATTTCTATCGAATCCTCCCAAGGTTCCCCAAGATCTTAAGAAGCCTATCTCAAGCCTCTCCCAAGCTATTGGGATCACAATTCCAAGTAAGGTATTTCTTTCTTTCTCATTTTGTATCCAATTTTTTTAAGTTTTTATGCACTTTTGTTTCAATTAAAAATGTTGGGGTATGATTTAAAACCTCCCCCATATACCCTTATTTAATTTTTTATGACGGGATACCACTTTATTTCTCATTAATTCCTCTCATTTATACCTGTTACCATGTCGAAATTCAGTGTGGGATTTCTCTCTCCTCTTTTACATCCAAGTGATTATTTTGTATTATGCATCTATATTCCATTACATATGTTGGGAAATGTATCTATAGGACCCCCTTACTATCCATTTCATTTAAATATGTTGAGACACCCATTTTACTATCATAAAACATTTTTATGAGTTATTATTCCACGTCGTTATGCTGCAGAAATTGCACCGCATTTTTCCAGGCCATGATCATTGTGAAGTGAATACCATACCCATGTAACTATCAAGGGTATTAAACATTATTAACATATACATATTTAATGGTACTTTCATGTATTTATTCCAAATTCCTTAATCATGTAATTACTTATGATTTTGATTGATTCCATGTTATAAGATACATGTGGTACACTTATGCCTGAAATGAAATGTTTAAGAAGGGGGCACCCTGATAGCACTCCAATGAATTGGGTAAAGTATAACATCATGATAAGTCACGTGCAATGAGTGTTTTCTCACGGTAATTTTAGTTAAAATATGGTTTACTCGTGCTTCATGTGAAATGAGGTTTTACTCATGCTCCATGAGCAATGAGCCTTGGATCATGCTAAATTCAATGTTAAGTGTTGTTGCAACATTTAAATGTTATGATTATCATGCTTTATTATGCATTTATGTTCATGTTCATATTGTGTTCCATTAAATTTATTATTGTCTAACATAAATTTTATCCGTCATTTTATTCCATGTTTATTCCCTTACTAGGCTTTATAGCTCACCATTTTCTTATGCATGTCCTCAGGTTATCTCATGCAGTTCTAAGTATGAGGGAATGCAGTTATCCTGTAAAGGATGTTTTCAATAAAAATGTTCTATTTAATGTTTTAATTTGTTATTTAATGATCCTAATCCCAAAAGACACTATGAATCTTGATCTTCTATGTTGCATCAAGTGAATTTTATGTAACAAATCACGTTTTAGTGTGTAATAAATATCCAGGTTGTCATAGTGAATCTCAGGGAAATGATTAAGACCTACTGTAAGTCCAATTACCTATTCTACCCAAGGATGATCTCATACCTTATACAAGTGAAATTATGTTTTTATGAAGGTGAAGAAACTATTTCATCTTATATTGTATTTTTCATGAGTAAGGAGATATGAAAGAGGATAACAATACATAAGAACCCATTGAAAATGGAATGGGTTGGGGATGAGGATAATATTTATACAAAATTCAACCTAGTGGACCATCCTGTTAGGCCAAGAGATGTACTAGATCCTGGTCTAGGACCAGAAGATGCTGAACAGATCTATTTAGATGTGGAAGAGACTGCTACTCTTGATAGAGATCAAGGGTCTTCTATTAATGATAGTTGTTACCCAGATACAACTGAATCTACAATAAGAATGTCATGTGGACTTCATAGTACACCTCTACCCTTACCATTATATGAACCAACTATTGGTGAAAATGGTGATGAGAAGATAGAAGTGTCTAGAAGTATGGAGTATGAGATGAAGTATAGTGGTTCAAAATAGGATTTAGAAGATGAAGAAGAAGAAAATGGAAGTGCGTCTGGAAGTGGAGAAGAGGAAGAAGGAAATAAAGAACATGATGATATAAGTAATTAATATTAAAATTATTGATAGGATAAAAGAAGTGTGAGTGATAGTGATTCAGATCATATTGGTGATTAACAAGATGCTACGGTAGAGCTGGATGGTACTGTGAATCCGGAAGACCCTCCTAGTTCATCAGTGCTGATACTGCAGAAGAGGTAGTGGTTGATGTTCAAAGTGAAGTATATGATCAAATAATCCCAGTACCTTACTTGCTTTATGTTAGATGATTAACTCAAGCTTAGGGGGAGCTGCAAGTAAGAAGATATCCATTTGAGGGGGAGCTTTAAGATAAAAGAGATCAAAGCTGAGGTGGAGCATCTAAATGGAAGTGTGAGACTTGACACTATGACCCCTTTAGATGATGATGTTATGTATGAATGGGAATGCAATATTGGATTTTTATCTCTTGGTTTGTAATATGAATATCCATATGATGAGGTATTTATACATGTTTTAAGAGAATCCGTAGCCCAGATGCCTCCTAGTGACTATGTCAATAGTACTAATTTTGTCAGTTTGAAGGAAGAACATCGATTCACCTTTATGAATTTTCTGTGCATATTCCCATGTTAATATTGAGTTAATGTGATGAAAATATTTTCTCAGGAACTATTATTGCTCAAGTGGAACCTAGAATTATTGCACTCATTGAAGATACTATGATAGATAATCAGAAGTTGAGAAATGAGTTAACTAAACTATTTTCCACTATCAACAGTTTGACCACTGAGTATAGGATGGTCGTGGACAGAATAATGAAATTAATTGTAGATACTATTTTCCACATTCTAGTTTCTGATTATACCAAATTGAGATAGGATTTTATAGACATCGTACTAGAGGCATCAATCTTAGCATCTCCCGTCTCTCACTCACCAAATGATGGGGCAGTGAGAAATGTGATTTGAGAAGAGTTTCAATCTATTTTGGGTGAACCAGATCAAGAGACAATAGCCAAGATTATGAAAAATAGGGACCATGTTCATGATATGGCCAGGTTATACTCCATTATTGTTGAAACTTCCAACGATCAGATCACAGATAATGTAGAATATTACTTCAAGATGATTTATGCAAAAAACTAGTTGACAAGTCACTTTAAATATTTGGTATACAATCTCATGTTTCTTCTATTTAAACAATATTTTAAGGATGAAGTTCAGAAATTGAATTAATTCACACCTCTTCTAGAAAAAATCATGGAGATGAAGGATGATTGTGGGAAGGCATTGCAATATGGTGGGGAATATTATCAAAATATGGATTTGACGCTTGATGATATATCTTCATGTTCAGATTGAAGACATATTTGTTATAGCTGCTGCATTCTTGAGACCGACTAAGACCACTTCAACCTGCCCTAGTACCTATTTTCCACCTCTACCTTAGTCCATGTCAGTTGCGTAGGCTTTCAGCTAGATCTGGCATTTTATCAGAGAGCATATCTAGAATCGTGCTTCACCCAAACCAACCATTGTACCATTTGTTCCTAAAAGAGTACCACTTCTTCCCTTGAGAATTAATTCAGAACCTACATTATCTTAGACTTCATCCACTGAACCTACCATTGATCCTTATGAAAAATGAAATGGAAAAATAGATCCAAAGGAATAGTTTGGATCACTTTTCGATAGGATTTCTTAATTTTATTTTTTGTTGTATTCCACTGAACTATATTGTACCATCATTATGAAATTCAATGATCTTTCATTTCCCCTATTTCTGTTATGTCTCTTTCCATATTTCATTTTATTCTTTCATATCTTTACTGTTTTTTATTATTAAAAAATATGGGGAAAATCGAGGCATTATTTAAAGATAATAGGGGTGAAAATAAGGTATTATTTAATTTACTCTTAAACTTATATCTTTTTGAGTACTATAATTTTTTAAGAAAATCAGTAATGGGAGATTGTTAGTTGAAGGATTAGAATAATAATTAAATAATTGTACTTTATAATGCCATGATTTGTGATTATCAATGGAGGGATATTGTTTTCCACTCTTTGATTTTAATGGTTTTAATAATAATAAATCTTGTCAAATATTGAATAATAACTTCAATCATGTTTATTTATACTAAATAATCTTTAGTTATGTTTATTTATGATTATCTTTTTCCCATCATATGTTTAACAAATTCTGTTGACATTCATGTTGTAAGGATGTTAAAAGAGAAAATTGGTTATGTATGAGTCACTAACACAAATATCAAAAAATGACTCACTTTTAGTTATGTTTAAATCACCGACAATGCAAACATCTCTCTAACAAAACAAATGCCACACTGATATTTCAATTGAGACACCGAGAGAGTAATTCTCTCACTAACAGTTCAATTGTCTCACTGATAGAAGAAATGTCACACCGATTGAAGGAATGTCTCACCGATAGTACATACTTACTCACCGATAGACGGCTCATTAACAGTACAAATGAGATACCGACAGAAGTAATTCTCACCAATAGAACAAAATGATTCACCGGCAAATTAATTCACCAACGCATGGAGACACTGATAGAGTGACTCGATGATAGAATGTACCACTGATACCAACACAAGGACATACTGATAGGAGTCATAGATAAAATGAATTACCGATAGAGGAGTCACCGACAGACTATTTATTTTTCCATTAAATTGATATTATCACTAATGGTCTTATTTGAGTGTTCTAATGCTACTGATTAAAATAATACTTTCTATAGGCAACATTAATGACCATGTGAGTGGACAATATGAGGTATGAGGTACCTTCCCATGCTTATTGTCAGTACGTAGAATAAATATGAGAAAAACATGCAAGATGATAGGTATAGAGACATTGAAATACAATACAGGACTCAAACAAGCACTCATACTGATCCTAAAAACAAAGGGAATAAGAAAACCAGAGGCATTAACATTCTTACTAAATGAACACAAAGGAGAAGTTTTTGTTCACTAATGTTACAATACCCCTACTACAGACAATATAGAACTGAAGGAATAGAACTATGTCTTCTTGGAAACTAGAACACAAATATTTACAATACTCTGTTTTAGTGTTTGTTTCTAGAAGAGGAATCAATATTCACATCACATACATCAAATGTGTCCAAAGCTTCATTTCAAAACACACATAGCCTTCTAAACACTATCTTTTTATTCCCTCCTCTGTTGTGTTCATTTTTTCCTCATTTCGGGTAGTGTGTTTATATTACTATTTAATATATATTGTACACTAGAAGAACAAAGATATCCTCACACAATCATCATTTTAAACTGTTTATATCCCACATACAACTATGGAAGAGGTCCTGTCTAACCAAGATGTTTTAATTCCCACGTTAAACTATTGACGAGGTCTTGTGACTTGGATAGTTTGTATACTGTTGTGTAGACCTCGATCCAGTATGTGGAAGAAAGCTTTATATTTAGATTTATTAGTTGAAAGTGACCACCAAGTAGAGAGTATTAGGTCTTGTCTTGAAACAAAACCTATCATTTTAATCTTCTGTGTTTTCAAATTTAGTTTTCTCTATTATAACTCATCTTTCAGAAATACTATGTTTCACTTTGACAGTTTATCTTGGATAATATTTATAACTATTTGGGTTTAGTAAATTGGTATCAAAATTTATTTAAATATTCCATGTTGATAAAAATAAAAAGTAATAAATCTATTTAGAAATTATATAAACCATAAAACTTTTATAAATTTACTAATTTGATTAACTAGCATGTTTTGTTTTTTATTTTGGGGATAATTTAAAATAATGTTTTTAATAGAAATTTTTATAGGAACTCAATCCACCCCCCTCTTGAGTGTCCTACTATGAAAAACAAATTAAATAGGAGTAACGACTCAGTTATGTCTCATATTTTTCTCATAAATACTAAATCACTACCCAATGCATTAGAGAGCTATATCAGTCTAATAATTAAACATCTATAATGATTAAATATAATATGATGAATAATTTTTTTAATATCTTACTTTTTCTTCATAAAACCTTTAAAACTCATTTTAACTGATTGGTTTACACTTGTTATTTTCTCATATTCATAAGAAGAAATGTCCATTTTATTTTGAAAATCATAAAAAATAATATTATCATAAAGAGAAGGAATATAATATTCTTTGAAAACCCATATTTAAATATATATGATTATTGATAATTAATAACAACTATGATTATGGGAAAATTGGGTCAATCATTATACATTAAAAAACATTCTTTTTCCAATTTTTTCAAAAAGATAAAAAAACTCATAAGAAAAACATTAGAAGGATTAACATTTAAAAATTTGAAAAGAAAGTGAAATATATTTTAAAATTAACATTATTTAAAATTTAATAATAAATAATAAAACTCTTGAAACATTTAAAATTATATTTTAAGGCATGAGAAATAGTTTAAAATATTTAAAATGTTGATTTAAAGGAAAATAAATCACCTTATGTTTCGTCCAGCTTCGTACATCCTGTAAATCCTAAATAATAAAGTTATCATAGTCGTATAAATACTTAATAAAAATTTTAATGTTAATTTAATTATTATTATTTCATTTATTTCATTTATTACAATGTTTTATTTAGTTTGTAAGATGGATAAGTTAATGTTGGACATTTTGTGGTCATTCAGTTTATAACTTCAAAAGAATATCCGTGTGATGAACTGGGTCAAAGGATCCATTCTTACATTAACAAATTAATTTTAAACATACTATAGTTATCCAATTTATTCATTAAATACATTTTTATCACTAACCATGGATTTATGTTATTAAAAATAAATCTTGTTGTTTCATAGATATGGTAGTTAGTACATACACATGAATGATGTTTTTATTTTACAATTGAGTGGAAAATAATTAATTTTTTAGTGATTTTATTTTATAGTATAAAAATATTCAATAAATATCAAATTTATTCATTAGTTTAATCTTTATGACCATCATTTTATGTTTAATATTAACAATCAATCGCATTTCTTCATAGAGGTGGTATTCCACATGTATGCACATGCGACATTATCAATTTACAATAGTATGGGTAAGAATTAATGTAGTATATTATCTTTATGGAATAATAATTATTTTATAAATGTCGTATAAATTCATTTGTTTTATAATTTTAACAATCTATATAATCCAATGATAAAATACAAAACAAATTGATTTATGGAGGTGGTTGTCCACAGTTATGCATGAATGATGTTTTCATTTCCTATAGGATGGAAAGGATATTAAAAATGGTTGTAAAATAATGATAATAACATTTATTATATGGATTATACTGATGATTTTTTTGCATGGTTATGGAATATTTTATAGTGGTAGAAGAAGAAGTAAACCTAAAAGACTCTGTTAAGAGTTAATCCCTTCCCTTGGGAAACCAAATTTGGATTACAACTTAATCCTTCTAGGATTAGTATTTTGGTGATACCTAGAATGCCAAGATATGGGGCAAGATTTTTGGAATATATTGATATATGTATTGGCCCATATAGAGTGATAAAAATGTGTGAGGAAGATAGGATATGAGGCTCCCTTTTAAAATTGATGGGGAGTGGCACACTTGTAATTTGTCTTAACTTTTAAATTTTATAAAGTCCATACTTGTTTTAATGTGGATAAAAAATATCCAATTCATTTATAAGAATATTATATTAAAAATAACATCATAATATAACATTTAAGATACAATTTTAAAACCCTATCACATATTGTTTACCTTAATTATCCTAATTTATCTTTTACCACATTGACACATTTTTACCATAGTTTCTATTCATAATAACCCAAAATTAAATTCAACTTATAAATATAATTAAAATCATGATTAAAAATTTTTAATCCATATTTAAGATTCATTTCTAATAAGTAGAGGAAATTAATTCTAATATAATTTCCCAAAATTCAATAGAAAACAATTTTTTTTAATTAATTTTCAAGCATACAAATGAATTATACCAAAATAATTTTTTTTTATTGATTCATATGGAATTATTTAGATAATTTTTATTAAAATATATATTTTTTTTCATAAAAATAAATTCCTAAGAAAAATTAGACTTTTAAATTATTTGATTTAAATATTAAAATGTAGTTTTTAAAAAGTGGGAATTTTTTACTATTCATAAAAAACAATATTAATATAAAAATAAAAAAAATGAATCTTAATAAAATTTTGATATGATAATTTAAAAAAAGAAATTTTTATAAAATTTATTATATAAAATCAAGTAATTTGACTTTTAAATAAAAGTGTGTAATACATGGAGAAAATTTATTTAAATACGATTTGAAAATAATATATTCATTTATAAAACTATGAATAAGAATCGATAAAATTAAGTTATTTAAATCATAAGATTAATGAATTTCTATAATTACGGTGGGTTTTACACGAGCCACCTCTTATAATGTAGCAACCCAAACTATTATAACTGAAATTTTCCATTTAATTTAATTAAATGTCTTATTTAAGAAAATAGGTATAGAAAACACAACCACTCCATTTGTTTTATTATATCTAATTGGAATTAAATAACCCCTATGTATCATTACCTTTAATAATAATCCATTTAATAGTGATCACATTACTAGTATAAATATAGCATTTTAAAAAATCCTTTTGACATAAAAAAGGAAGCGATGGCCTCAACTAGTAGGATAGTTATTTATGTAGCCCATTTATTAGAGCTTCTAAGGAAGATAAGATTTCTGGGATTTCCTTATACCAAACCAAATATGATATCCAACAACTTAAGCATGGGAAAAACCGTTTACGAGAGAAGTTCAAGTTCATCAAGATCACGACCCAAACCATGTTCCCCGAACGACCCCATGAAATCCACCTCCTCAAACACATTACTCTTATGGTGTATACTGATTTAATAAAGCGATATATTTCAAGACCCTAACATTATGATTATGTGAGTTATTTTTGTATAGAATAATTAATATACATTCATTTTATTATTATTTTTATACATAAATAGTATTTTTAGTAAAAATTAAAACTGAATTAAAAAATCTATTTTAATGAATTGATAAATGATATTTTATTAAAATATTATTATTAAATTAATTTTACTAAATATAAATGATCATATAATTTTTATGATAAAAAATGAAAATTTTATTAAGGTTTAAAAACTATGTTTTATAAAAACCAGTCGATTTTCAATAAATGTAGGGTTTTTTTACTTTAAAATTGAAAATTGACATATTTAGAATGTTATTTGGATAAAATGAATATTATTAATGAATTAGGTCACCTAAATTATCCTATGGTTAATTTTTAATAATTTTATGAGACATTCAAATTTTTTGGTAAAATTAAATACCATATTAATATATATTGTTTTTTAGGACATCATAAGGGACCAATAGTGATGTAATAGACAGTATGAAAGGTATATTTGGACAAATATAAGTTTCATATTTAAAATAATGTGGTTTTAGATGTGTTTTATTTAATTAATAAATCCTGGGTTAAATTTTGAAAATGTATAATATAATTTATGATTTTAAGTTCATTTCTTTAATAATGTGACTCACTTCCACATAAGGAGTGCTAATTTTTTAATATCATTATACCATTTCCTTATAAAATATTTTTTCCACTCCTCTTTGGTAGAACAATGGTTAAAAACCATGGTAATGTTTGTGGTTTTGAATATTTAATTATATAGATTCCAAAACCCAAGTTAGTGAAATATTAAATAGTTCCCCTCTCATTTCCTATATATACCCACCAAGCTCCCACCTCTATTTACTAATAATCCTTGGAACACATACATACTCAATCCCCTTTTCCAAATTCCCCCAATGGTTTTCCATGCTCTCAAGAATCCCCTCTTTATGATTTTGAATTCACACAATCAAGTAATGGTTCCTTCCTTTCTCATATTTATCCAAGTTTTATCATATTGTTACACCCTCTTATATTCAATTTAACATGGTAGATTATGTTTTTTTACCTACCCCATACTTTCATATTCTATTTTGATGATGATATACCCATTTCAGTCTCATTAATCTCTGCCACATAAACTCATTACCATTCCAAAACTTTATAAGACTTATTCCTTTCTCCTCTTTCTTTAAGTTTATTTATTATGTAACACCTTCTGTTTTCCAAATTACATATGTTGGGAAATTTATTTATAGTAAAATAATACTTTTAGTTTCATGTATATATGATTATATACCCCTTTTGCTTTCATCAACCCTTTTTTTTATTTTTTATGTCAAGCTATTAGGCTGCTAAAATTGCCCCTTGAATTTCCATTAAAAAAAATTATATAGTGAATACCTTACCCACTATTTATCAAAGGTGTTCAATATTAAACACATATACTTTTTTTTATTGAAGAGTTACATGTTTTTATTCCATTCCCCTTGATTGTGGAACAGATTATGATGATGAAGGAATCCATGCTTTATGATCAATGTGGTATAGTTAAGAATGAGAATGAAATGAAAGTGACGAGTGTTCCTGAAATTATATAGCAGTTCAATGATTTGGGTAAGGTTTAGTATCATGATATTTCATGTTGGGATAAGGGTTTACCTGATTCCATTATGGTAATTTTTCCACTATGATGTCTGGGTAGTTTATCCTAGACCTTTGATGCAATGTTATAAGATGTTTCCACATTTCCATTTTATAATTATCATACAATATCTTGCTGTTATGTTAATGTTTCTTTTTTGATCCATTGATATTCCAATTTCCTAACATGTATTGTTTTCCTCATGTTATTATATTTTTATTCCATAACTTGTCTTTATATATGAACCCTTTCTTATGAACATCCTCAGGTTATCCCAAGCAATGTTAAGTACGGAGGAATGTTGTGGTCATGTAAACAAATTTGTCAATAAAGATGTTCTATTTCATGTTTAAAGTTGATATGTAATGTACATAATTCCAAAATATATAGTATTTATCAATATTTTGGGGGTTTCTAGGTTAATGTTTTTTTTAAATTTTTCCATCTATAAATGTAATTAATAAAACAAGTTTGTTATAGTTGTTATGAGAGGAAATTTTAGTTATTTTGGGATTATGATTAGAAAACTCAAGTGAAAACCTTAAGGATAATACTTAGTATAACAAAAACATACCTAAATCTTTTTTAGTAAAAAAATAGGTTTATCAAGAAAATAAATCCCTATATGTATACAAAAAAGTGTATGTGGCTCTGGAACAGATGTTTGTAGGGGTAAAACCCGAAACCCCATATTGAGATAGACTCAAATGGGAAGTGGTCAACAACAATGGGCCATGATTCACTCTTAGTTTGAAACTCCTGAGGGATAAGATTTGTTAAATTCATAATCAAATATTAACAATTGTCAAAGGAATAAAAACGAGTTCACATTCGAATATACATTAGGAAACAGATCATGGATAACTTAGATTGAAGTGTAGAAATTAATAAGTTAACAAAATGAATGTATTTTAAGAAGCAGATGGTGGAGTCAAACTATGTCAGTCTAATAGAGATATCTAATGGTGTAATGAAATTTTAACATACCACGTAACAATGGGGAGGAATGAAGCACCCTAAAAATTTCCTAAAGGGGACAAGTGAATTCTTTAGGTGTTGAAATGAAGGTCACATATCCATTGATTTCTAGAAATAAAAAACCTGCTACTATGATGGAGGAAATGAATTATTTGATAGACCCTCATTGTGTTGTTCTATGCTACAAATACATGGAACCATGGAAATTCTCAGACCAATGCACAAATACAAGGGTTTTTGAAGGAATTCAATAACCTCCAATGAATAATGGGAGACATTTTTTCATCACTACCACCAAAGTGAATCCAAAAAACTATGTGGTGATAGGTATTATAGTTATACATACAATAATAGTGAATACGTATTTTGATTTTGGTTCAACACATTCTTTTATATACATAATGTTTAGTAAAACAATACAAACACCACCAAAATGTATGGAAGTATAGATTTTAGTGAAAACAACAAATGGGGAAATTATAACATCCCATGTATATAACTCCTCCTCTATCATAATTTTTGGATTGAAATTCCTCATGAACCTCATCATACTTTCCTCAGTGTAATTTTAATAAATTATTGGATTGGATTGGATTTCCATATATATAGGCAACATAAATTTATGTGAGAGGGAAATCACTCTCCATATGGAAAATGAACCCCTGATTCTATACTTGTGCATGGAGGGGGATGAATCTTCATTAGAACCATTATCACATGCATTGATATTACTTCCATATGATCATGAGAATCTTTCTTAGATGATCAAGTCTATGGAAGGATCCATCTATAATTATATGCCTATTATGATGGAATTCACTAATGTATTTCTGGGGGAATTTCTCGGTCTTCTCCTAGCAGTGATGTTTAATTCTCGATTGATCTCAAACCTGGGGAATTTCCAATATCCAAGACTCCATATATAATTTTATTTATGGAATGTGAGGAGATAAAGAAACATCTACTAGAGAATTTGGATAAAGGATTTATATGCCAAAGTGCTTCACCCTAGGGTGCTTCATTCCTCTTCATTAAGAAGAATGATAGGTCTATTCACCTTTACATTAATTATCATTAGATCTAAAAAATCATGATAAAGAACTAGTATCCTTTTCCATGAATTGTTGAACTTTTTTATCAGCTATGTGGATCAAAATACTTCTTCGAGGTGGATCTACGATCAGGGTATTACCATGTAATGGTGAAGAAATATGATATCCCCAAGACTGCTTTTTGTACAAGGCAAGAAATTTTTAGTTCTTAGTGATGCCATTCAGACTCACTAATTCTTGAGAAATATTCAGGGACTTGATGAATAGAGTCTTTATAGATTACCTAGACAAATATTTGATAGTCTTTGTTAATGATATTCTAATATACACCAAAAGTAAGAAGGAGCATGAGGAGTATTTAAGTACTATCCTAAAGACCTTGCAAAAAGAAAATATTTATAGAAGTACAATGAATGAGAGTTTTGATTGAAGGAATTATATTTCTTAAGTAATCTCATGATGAGAAAAGAGATATATATGGAACCTTCAAATAATGACGCAATTTAAGGATGTATGATTCTATCATCTATGAAAGATATCCTTAGATTCCTTGGATTCACTGGGTATTATTATCAATTTTTGAGAAATTTATCATGATTTACAAACCCTCTAAAAAAACTAACTCATAAGGGAGTCATGTTTTCTTAGAATGATGAGTTTGAATAGAGCTTCAAAGAGTTGAAAAGAAGTTTTGTCACTGTGCTCATGCTCACACTACCCACAAGTGGAGGGATTTTCATGGTATTCAGTGATTCTTTGAAGAAGGGAATGAGTTGTGTGTTGATAAAAAATGAAAAATTCATTGCTTATGATTCAAGGCAGTTAATATTTCATGAGTAGAACTATCCAACACATGATATGGAGTTGATTTTAGTGATCATTTCTTTGAAAATTTGGTGACAATACCAATTTTTGGATAATTTTGATACAGATTCAAAAAAAATCCTTGAGTATATATTCCCATAGAAATAGATGAATATGCACTAATAAAGATCGTTAGAGCTTATCAAAGACTATGATAACTAAATTCACTACCATCTGATGAAAGAAAATAAAGTTGTAGATGTTGTATGTAAGAGGATCCAATAATTATTTCATCGATTATAATTGATAAGGATATGATCTTCTTAGAATGAATAAGATATACTTGGGAATCCTAAAGGAAGTCATATCATCAATCCTTTCAAAAATGATTTCCCAACCAACTCTTCTGGAGAGGTTAAAGGATGCTCAAAAAACGATGTAGGAATTCATAAGAAAGTGGAAACTATGAGAAAAGGGGAATCCTTAGAGTTCAATGTAAATGAATAAGGTGTTGTAATATTTGGGTCAATAAAATGTGTACCACCACATCCGGAGTTAAAGAAGGAGTTGTTGGATGATGCACAAAGATCATCCTTCTCTATCCACTATAGAAGAACAAATATGTTTCAATATCTCCAACAACACTATTGATGGGAAAATATGAATAAGGATTTCACATAACATACATCAAGATGTCTCATATGTCAGAAAGTGAAGGAGAAAAGAAAAAAATCAATGGTTGTGATGCAACACTTTCCCATTCATAAATGAAAATGTAAAAACTTCACCTTGGACATCATCACTAGGAATCCTAATACTTCTAGAGGAGACAATATTATCTGGGTCGTGGTGTATTTTCATACAAAGGCTGCACTTTTCATTATAATTTTAGAGTATTTTTCATTGGATCAAATTGCACGGATACATATCAGAGAAGTTGTGAGGTTGCATGGTGTAACTCTTTCCATTATATCCAATAGAGATCCAAGATTCGCCTCTATGTTCTAGAAAAGTCTCCAAAATTCTGTAAATAATGTGTTAAACATTAACATGACCTATCACCATCAAACTGATGGACAATCTTAGAGGACTATATAGACACTTGAGTACATGTTGATAGCATGCACCATAGACATCAAAGGAGGATGTGATCAACATCTTCCACTGGTTGAGTTATCTAACAAAAATAGTTTCCACACATAAAACCAAATGTACCCCCTATGAAAAACATTATGGGATAAGGTACAGAACACCTAAATGCTGAGATGAAGTTGTGGAATATAACTACTAGGTATTGAAATACTCTAGGAAATGGTGGAGAAGGTTTGGACCATTCAGGATCACATCTTGGGTGGTCATAGTTGATAGAAAAGCTACGCTGACAATCATTGATAAGAAATAATGTTTTATTTTGGAGACATGGTATTCCTCATCAAATCTCTATGTAAGAGAGTAATGATATTTAGATATAAGGGAATGATTAGTAAAATTTATATCTACCCTTTTGAGATCCTTGATAACATTAATATGGTGGCCTACCAGCTATCACTCCCACCTAACCTATCTCTAGTACATGATTCATTCCATGTATTCCTCCTGATAATGTATTTACTAGAACCCTCTCATGTTCTAAAAATAGATGTGGTACCATTGGATAATTTTCTCTCTTGTGAGGAGAAGGCAATGACGATCTTAGAACATAGAGACAAAGTTATACAGAATAAGACAATGAACCTAGTAAAAGTGTTGTGGAGAAACAACATGTTTGATGAAGCAATTTGGGAATTGGTGGATGTTATTAAATTGAGTTACCCTCATCTTTTTAATGTGGTAAATTAAAATATCAATGGACAAATTTCTCAAGGGGGGGAAGATTGTAATGGCCTGAACTATTATAAGTGATATTTTCCTTTTGATTGAATTTTACCTTTTATTTTGTAAAATGAATATAGAAAACACATAGACTCCATTTGTTTTATTATATCCCATTGGATTTAATTAACCATTAAATATCATTTACTTTGATAAAATAGTAATTTAATAGTGATCACTTGACTATAATATGTATAGGGTTTCCAAAAATCCTTTAGACACAAACAAAGGAGGTGATGGACTCAACCAATAGGATAATTCCACATGAAGCCCATTTATTGGAGCTTTCGAGGGAGATATTATATTATTGGGATTTTCCCTAGACTAAGCCCAAGCCGAGATGAAACAACTTATGAATGAGATGAATTGATTATGGTAGAAGTTCATGAAAATTGAGATCAGAACACAAGGCATGTTCACCGAACAACCCCTTGAAATACCCACCACCCCACACCTTAATCTCTGTGTGTATACTGGTGTAATAATGTGATTTATTTCAATACCCTATCATTATTATTATGTACATTAATTTTTTAGAATAATGAATATATATTCATTTTATTATTATTTTTAATGAAGAAATAGTATTTTTAGTTGTTATTAAAAATCATATAAGAAATCAATTTTGAGGAATTAATAAATAATATTTAATAAAATATTCTTATTAAAATATTATTATTAAATATAAATTCTCATACAATTTTTCTGATACCATTTTACATTTTTATTAAAGTTTAAAAACATTTTTTATCAATACCTGTCAATTTTCAATAAATGTTAGTTTCTATTTTACAAGTGAAAATTGACATTGTTATAAAATAATTAGGATAAAATGAATATTTTATTTTGAAATTAGGATTTTGAAAGTATCCAATGGTGAATTGTTAATAATTTTTCGAGATAGCCAAATTTTTGGGTAAAATTAAATTCCTTATAATTATATAGTGTGTTTTGTGACATTATAATGGCCCAATAGAGATGTAATAAACACTATAAATGGTTTAGTTTTCCAAAGATAAGTTTTTCTTTAAAATATTTTTATTTTAGGTTTGTTTATTTATTTTATTAATACATGGGGAAACCTCCAAAATGTATAATATATTTTCCAATTTTAAGTTCATTTCATTAATAATGTGACTCTCCTCTACATAAATATGGCTAATATTTAAATATCTTCGGCCCATGGCCTTATAAATTAATTTTTGAATTTTAGGACACTTTGTTAGGTTATGAAAATCGCACCGTGAATTTCCATTCCGAAACAGTTGTGTAGTGAATACCATACTCATTCGATATCAATGGTGTTCACATTTACATACATATAACATTTTTATCTAGGACTTACATGTATTTATTCCACACAAATTTATAATGGAATAAATATTTATAATTAATAAATCCATTATTTAAGATCAATGTGGCACACATAAGAATGACAAAGAAATGAATGTGATGGGTTCACCTGGAATGATATAGAACTAAAATTAATTGGGTAATGTTTAGTATCATGATACATCTTGTTGGGACATGGGTTTACCTGATTAATTAACGGTAATTTTTCCACAATGATGTCTTGGTAGTCTGGCCTAGACCTATGTTGCAATGCTATAAGTTTTTGCCACATTTCCGTGTTTTGATTATCATGTTATATCAAGACTTTATGTTCATGTTTATTTTATTTTCCATTGATATGCCTATTATAATAAATGTACTATTTTCTTCATGTTATTATAGGTTTATTACCTTACTGGTCATTATATTTCACCCCTTTATTATGTATATCCTCAGGTTATCCCATTCAATGGTAAGTATGAAGGAATTCTATGGTCATGTAATGGTAGTTTTCAATAATGATGTTGTATTTCATGTTTCAATTTGATATATAATGTAACTAATTATCAAGGACACTATACATATTGATCTTTTAGATTGTATTATGTGTAATTTTATGTAATTACAAAATTTATGAATACAATAAATAAAATAGGGTGGTTATATACAGTGTTTGATGTAACACTAAAAATCCCACAAATTATCCTCAATCCACATTTCTCAGTAACTAATTGACAATGTTCTAGAAAGGAATATTGGCCTATTTTAGACACATATACTAGACTTATATATTAATAAATAATCATCTTCAAACTACTAATAATTAAAATAATATCTATTAATATCTAATGGGATCATGACCATTCCAAAAAATATCAAAATTTTAACTCAAGTTAATCATAATCATTAGAAGATAATTACTATAATAATCATCATCTTCCATATTCTAGAAAATTATGGAACCAGCTTATCAAAAAAGAATGTATCACTCCAAACTAGTGGAAGAAATGTGATTAGACCCATATAAATAAGTATAACCTATTTGGAATAAATCTTACCTCATCCACCACTACCAAAATGATATATTTTTATGGGATACATTATTCAAAATAACGAAATTTTGAGGATCACACTATCATCCAAGAGTTAGTGAAAAATTATAACATTTTCCATATTCTATCACTATTAACTGAGCAATGATGTATAAAACATGCCTATTATATTAAATATGTATCATTATAGGGAGTACCTATCCCCACCATATGATGATTTACATCTCAAAAATTGGGGATCATACATAACATTTCTAATAGAATACCACTTATTCAGTTGATATAGGTGTAAATAGATTTTCAAACTGAGTAATATAATTATAATGATAAACATCATTATAGAACTATTTTTGGAGGAAATTTATGTTATTATGGATCTAGATTAGGGGATTTTTTAATATATATATTTTTTTAATCTGGATTTCAAGTATTGAGTTTTGAATTAATGTAATTTTAGAAAGGCTTTAGGGGTTTTCAAGTGTTGGTAGTTGAGTAAATCTATGAAATTTGTCCCTCATGAAAGATTTTATAATTATTTGGATATTGATGGATTTGAGTAAGGAAATAGTTGTTTAGTTCTTGCTTCATGTGTAAGGTCCCATAAATGAACCACTAGCTAGACAGTGGGATCATACCAAGTTGTTGGTCAAGAATCATGTAATAGATAGACCTAATTTATCATTTTAAATAAAGAGGTCTCAATCCTAATTGGACTACAATAACCCAAAATTTTTAATAAAATAAGGTTTCTTGGGATGGAACTATAGAACATTTACACTCCCTCATTTCTTATCCCTTGGAACACCAGTAATAGGTGTTCTTCCAATGGGATTTTAGCATATATTTGAGGTGGGTTATAACATTTTACTAATGTCTTTATTCTTACTTTCAGCCTTACTCTAATTTAAGGTTTTTTTTATTTTGGGGTTAATGATGGATTTATTGATGCATGGAGAAATACACTCTAAATTATAGAGATTATTTTTCAATGGCAAGATGACATCTAAGCATGAATAATGAGACCTGTTCCTCACCATTTCAGAAGAGAGAAATTTCATGGTGTATTTTTAAGGATTTTTATTAAATTTTTCTTAAGTTGATAATTGATTTAGTGTTTATTCATTGGAATAATTCTTGTAAAAATGGTATAGGCAGGGCATGGACCTTCCACACACTATTGTATATGGTTTTAGTGTCACAAAATGATCGATGGTTTTTGTTTGATTATCCCACTATAGATTAAAGTGAGTATTTAATAACAAAAGTTTATCGTTAAGGAATTATAAATCATGATGTGATATTGGTTATCAAAATCATGATGATTATTTGTATGAGCTTTTAATAGTCTTAGGAAAACATGTTAAAAGGGTATGTTGCAACCATAGGTTGTAAGGATGAGATTATTTTTCCAATTATAAGTTTATTAGATTTTTTTGAGTGAGTTTGAATGGTTAGAAGATGTTAGAAGTTATGTTAAGTTGGTTAGAGGTTTATTATGATTATTTTGGGATAATAAAGAACATGTTATGATGAAATATAATGTGGTACACCATGAATGGTTCTGAATTATGAAAAAGATAATAAATACTCTTCATACATAAAATTAAATAAATTATTATATAGGGATCATTAGTAAGGTTTCTTATTTTATAAAATTAAAATCACTAATGTCATTCCATGAAATATAAATTGTAATTATATAGAATTATATTAATGTAATATTCCTTATTTTTAATTTAATTTTACATATGAATGAATGTAGTATTATATGAAGCACATACACCACATTTTAGAACTGACAACATTGTATTATTTTGACCTGAACATTACAATTAGTGTTTAAACATACATCATAAAATGTTTAACATTACAATGGGATATAAAATAGAAAATAAGACTACTATAAGATGAAATTTTGGACTTTATTGATCCCTTAGTATGACCACACTCACAAAAAAACACTTTAGAAATGAATAAGATCACTAAAAATGAAATATTTATTTTGAAATGGAAAATACATATCCTTGAGAGAAAATTAAAGTGGGATAATAAGGAAATAAATAAGAGGTATTTATAGAAGGTAAATAACCCATATGACCCATACAAATATTAGAATTGAAATATTAATGTAACCATTAATAATAATAACATGGACATTATAATGGTATCCATTGCCATGTAAATGTAAAATAATATTTATGTATCTTTTAAAATAAAAATATAACAAATTTATATCATCAAAAAAATTATTAAAAATGATAAAATAAATGTATGGATTTTATAAAATAAAAAATGTTTTATTTATATTTTTTTGATAAATATAAAAATTTAAATGAATTTTTTATTTTTCATAAAATGTAATTACTAAATAATAATATGTTGTATTTTAATGATCATATAATTTATGAGACCATAAATTATTTTTCAAAGAGACACGAATTTGATCATAATAATAAAAAAAATTTAAAAAAATAAATTAGGGTTTTGTTTAAAAATTAAAGTTCTAATATTTAAAAAATTATTTTTCATAAAATGTATTCCGTTTTTGGAATCCAGGCATTGAAAAATGTTTGTGGTTGTTTTGTTGTATTTTTCTAAAATAGTCGAATTTTTAGTGAGTTGTGAAATACGAA
The DNA here is from genome assembly GCA_963277665.1 of Viscum album. Classification (NCBI taxonomy): domain Eukaryota; kingdom Viridiplantae; phylum Streptophyta; class Magnoliopsida; order Santalales; family Viscaceae; genus Viscum; species Viscum album. Next base: position 1,446,037,397 of record OY728161.1, read on the forward strand.
AAAATATAGTAATTTTAATTATAAGAAAAAAACCTGAATTAGTGAGTAAGGTGTGATATAAGAAATAATTATATTAAAATCACATGTGATAATTAATATATATATTCTTAAGAATTAACATTTCTGGTAGTCTTGAGAAAAAATAATGAACTAATCAATATTAAATCCCAAAACACTCCTCTCATCCCCAGATAAATACCACCCCTTATCCTCACACATTGGAAGCCTTTGAGCTTTATAGAGTTCTGCACAATTCTCATCCTAACCCTCCCACTAATTTCCTCATAGTTTTGGTCTCAACAAAATGAAAAATCAAAATTCCTTATGGTGTATTTCAAGAGAAAACATTCAATGAGGTAATATTCTCAATCTATCTCTTTTAAATACTTTTATCCCTCTTCCTCCTACTTACCTCCTCTATCCTACATGACATGATGACCCAAGTATAATAAATATATTATAATGTTGTTTTGATAATTTAATAACCATTATCCATCCTCTTATCATTTAATTCTAAAATTAAAATGTTGTTCACATTATGGTTGGTTCAACACTTTCATGAACAATGTACTCAGTTTTTCACCACGACCAAAAAGGATATTTTTATGACATTTATAATGGGGTAAAATTAATAAAATTATTAAATTATATATTTTTCGTATTCTATAATGGATAAATGGTGATATATTTAAATAAAACAATGTATGTTAACTGTGGTAGAAAAATCCTCATAAGTTAATTAACCATATAATGATAATAATCCAACAATATGAATCATTCCATGCTATTTTTGAGGGGATGGTTCATCTTTCTTGGCCTTTGACTACCCGTTGGATGAGCTGCCTTCCTTCTCTTCAGGAGTCCAACCACATTGCCACCTATGTGTGTGGATATCAGTTTAGGGAATCCAGTGTTGGTGTGGTGGCTGATGTATCCATATACCAGGACCCAAACATTAAATTTCTGACATAGTGAACGAAAACTCTAATTGCATGTGTGTTTTGAAAAGTTTTCTTTATGATCACTTTGAGTTAGAACACCATTTATAAATTATTGACTGTGGAACTCCAGGTTCTTTCTGGATTCCTCCGCGTAGACAGCCAGCACAGGTTCTGAGTAGAGCGTGTCGTGATAGCCCACTGAGCAACGAGGCCTTGGTGCATTGCCTTTTTCAGTAGAGGCACCAGCAGAGGCATCAGTGGTACCATTACCCATTGGGCCAACAATGCCACCAACCCCAACATTAGAGAGTGCATGTCGCTTGATCACGTTTCATGAGTTCCATCCCTAGAGGCCACCCAGTTTCAGGGGTGAGATGGACCCACAGATGGATGAGGATTGGATGGAGGCCATGGTGAGAGTCTTTCGACTGGTTGGAAGACTGACTGATCTCATGGTGATCCTTGCCTCTAGTATTCTACAGGAAGTAGTAGGTAGATTATGGAGCTTGATACTCTAGGTTCACGATGAGGTGAAATTTATCTGGGATGAAATTGAGAGCCTGTTTCGGGCAGAGTTTGTCCCAGTGACCCTTCGCGGAGTACGCATACAAGAGCTTCTTCATCTGCAGTAGAGAAGTATGAACTTGGATCAGTACTCAGCGAGGTTAACCAACCTCTCACGCTACTCTACTGATATGGTTCATGACCCATTCTTTAGGTCCCAGACCATAGAGCAGGGACTCAAGTGGGAGATTAGGGCTTTGATGATTTCTCTTAGTATCTCGACGCAGGCGGGGGTGTTAGATCGATCCCTCTTAGTGGAGAGTTTTCTTGCTGAGTAGTCACTAGTACCAAGACCCTCTATCAGATGTCATGTTGCAGAGTCTTCTGCAGCTGGAAGCAGACAGATATCACATAAGTCAAAGAGGACCAGACCTATAGGTGGATGACCACAGGATTCAGGGTCGGTAGTATGGGAACCCAAGATAGAGCATGTCAGGCAAGGAGAAGGTAGTGTTTTGTATGTGGTAGGTAGGGTCACATGGATTGTGACTTCCCAAACTACCATATGAATAATTAGAAGACAGTTGATGGACCACCTCAACAGAGATAGTGGTTTGACCGAGGAGGTCTGTAGGTAGTAGGAGAATGTGGCAGAGGATCTGATTGTGCAACTGGCGGTGGGCAGTGATTCGTGGTGTTACCGTCACCACCACCAGGTGGTCCACCCCGACCAGAGGGAGTGGTTGGACAGGGGTGAGCTCAGCTCTATGAATCTGAGGCCTATGATCACGGCGCTCTAGAGATGACATGACGTACGATCTTTGTCCACCCTACCTTAGCTTCTGTACTTATAGACACAAGTTCCACTCATTATTTTATTCCCACTACCCTTGTTTGGAGCTCGATGATTCTGGTGGAGCCGTTGGATTGATCCTTATGGCTAGAGACTCCTACGGGGGTGGATTCGTAGATTAAAAATTAGTGCCCGTAGTGTGAGCTTACTCTAGGATGTGAGAGCTTCGGATGGGATCTTCTAGTAGCTATGTCGAGGACTTACAACATCATCTTGGGTATGGATTGTTTATCTATAGTCTATGCCCATATCGATTGCATTACGTGAAAGGTGTAGTGTATCTGCGAGAATGGGACTAGGTTTACCTTCACCAGTGAGAAGGGAGCCTTCACAGCATAGGATGGACTTACCCGGAGGAGAGTGTAGCTGATCACTCATCAGTTGGATTTCCTTAGCTTCAGAGTAGTTGATGTGGAGAGTCTGAGCTATCCTGTAGTGATGGACCAGTACGCAGATATCTTCTCGAATGATTTTCCGGGTCAACCTCCTCATAGGGAGGTGGAATTTTACATTGAATAATACACCAGGATTACACCGATATCTACACACGCATATCGGATGGCTCCCACTGAGCTTCGTGAGATGCGGGTACAACTGGAGGACTTACAGAAGAAGTGGTTCATATGTCTTAGTGTTTTTTCTTCGGAAGCCCTGATTTTGTTCACGATGAAGGAAGATGGAATCATGATACTTTGTGTTGACTATCGGTGCCTGAAAAAGGTGACCGTGAAGAACAAGTACCCACTCATGATGATTAACTACTTCTTTCATCAGCTGAAGGGAGAACGGTTGTTCTGGAAGATAAACCTCGGATCAGGATATCGCCAGCTCAGAGTATGAGACGAGGATGTGCAGAAGATGACTATTAGATATTGGTACAACCATTACGAGTTTTTGGCCATGTCGTTCAGTGTGACCAACTCTGCAGTAGTGTTCATGGGACTCATGAACAGGATCGTTAATCCATACCTTGATGAATTTGTAGTAGTCTTCATTGACGACATTCTAATATACTCGGCTACTCAGGAAGAGCATGCATATCATTTTCAGGTAGTTCTGGACACACTCTGAGAGCACCAGCTTTATGGTATTCTCTCGATGTTCCAGTTCTTGATCTGATAGGTTTAATTTATGGGGCATGTCATCTCGGAGGATGGATTTGCGGTGGATCCAACAAATATTGAGGCGGTACATGCTTGGGAGCCACCCAAGAGTGTGACAGAGGTACCGAGTTTCCTAGGTTAGGCCGAATACTATTGGAGATTTTTTCCAGATTTCTCTAGTGTATCAGCACCATTATCAATGTTGATGAAGAATGGGAAACCCTTCGTGTGGTCGGAGAGATGCCAAAAGGGATTTTAGGAGCAGAGGCAGAGGCTGACTGGTGCCCCCATATCAAGTCTTCTGGAGGTGGGAGTTGGGTACGTAGTCTATGTAGATGCATCAAAGACTAGGCTCAGATGTGTCCTGATGCAGGAGTGAGCATTTATCACATATGGTTCTCGACAGCTGAGACAAAATGAGAATAACTACGTTATCCATGATCTTGAGTTAGCAGTAGTGGTCTTCTCTTTAAAGATATTGTGACACTATCTGATGGGCGAGCATTTTGCGGTCTACTCTGATCACTAGAGTCTCAGGTATATCTTCTCCCCAATGGACCTGAACCTAAGTCTTCGACATTGGCTTGAGTTCCTCCATGACTTTGACTTCGAGATAGTCTATACTCATGGGAAGGGGAATATTGTAGCAGATGAACTCAGCAGGAGATTGGGTATATAGTTGCTAGGTGAGGTGATGGAGCATCGCGCCGCATTACAGATATCCTTTATTGATCATGATGGAGCATCTTTTTATTTCAGTCTCTTATAGTAACTCCCCCACTCCTTTAGTGAGTCAGGGAGGTGCTGCATGGGGGCACTGACTGTGAGGCTCAACATGCTCATATATCTATAGGATAGGCACCTGATGGATTTTATGATGGTGGGAAGAACGTCATCCTTTTCAAAGGATGTACCATTTTACCGGTGTATCTTCGGGAGGAAGTGTTGAGTGAGTTCCACAAATCCCCTCTAGAGGTACATCCAGGAGTAGTGAAGATGTACCTGGACCTCCAACGATAGCAGTGGTGTCTATTAATGAAGAAACCCATAGTAGAGTTTGTCTCTTGGTGCCTCACTTGTCAGCAAGTGAATATAGAGCATCAGGTATCAGCAGGCTTAGTTTATCCTTTAGAGGTCCTAGAATGAAAGTGGGATGGAATATCCATAGACTTCGTGACAGGGCTTCCATGTACATCCAGGGGTTATGATTCTCTCTGGGTGATCGTTGAAAAACTCTCCAAGTCGGCCCACTTCCTATCGATCAGAGAGCAGGGTTCAGTAGAGAGCTTGGGATGCCTCTATATGCAAAATATTGTTAGGCTACATGGAGTAACTTCTACAATTGTATCTGATTGTGATGAACATTTCAGTTCCCATCAATAGAAGGGGATGCAAGAGGATTTCAGTACAATGCTTCGTTTGATCACCGCCTTCCATCCTCAGACGGATGGACAGACTGAGCAGTTCATATAGACCCTTGAGGACATGCTACGTGCTTGTGTCCTAGACTTCGGTCGCAACTGGGAGAATCACTTTCCCCTAGTGGATTTTGCAAACAACAATAGGTACCACTCCACCTTTGGGATGGCACCTTTCAAGGCTCTGTATGGATAACTATGTTGATCACCTCTGTGCTAGAATGTCCTAGGGGAGCCCACACTCATGGGACCAGAATGGTACATTCTACCACAAATAAGTTGCAGATTATCCAACAGCAGATTAAGACTGCACAGAGCAGGCGGATGTCTTTTTCCAATAGAAGATGGAGACCTCTGGAGTTCAGGGATGGTGACCATGTATTTCTATGGGTCTCACCTCGATGAGTTTTGTGGATATTTGGCTGGGGAAATAAGTTTTCTCCAAGGTCTATCAGACCCTTTCATGTCCTTAGCAGAGATGGTGAGGTGCATTACTGCTTAGCTCTTCCACCTTAGTTGCACCGGGTGCATGACGTTTTCCATGTATCCCAGCTAACGAGATACATGCATAACCCTTCACACATCATTGACTGGGGAAAGCATTACATCGACAATGGGGCGATGTTTTTGGTGGTTCCAGTGGGGACTGAGGATTGACAGGAGAGAGTCCTTGATGGGTGGTCGATACCTCTGGTGTAAGTCTGATGGTATCACGAGAACCTTCAAGTGAGAACTTTGGAGCACTAGGCTCGGAGATGTACTCAGTACCCCCACTTGTTTCCTTAGTTTATGTTGTGGGTTTTGGTGACACAAATCCCTGAGGTGGGGAGAATGTAATGACCTAGATTTTCCATGTAATATTTTTTATTATATGGGAATATTACTTGTCAGCGAAATTGACAGCACGTAATTATGAAGCCCGGAGTGCCCGAAATGAATTTCCGAACTTTTTTCGGGTACATTCATTAAAAGTGCACGAGTTTTTTGTAACTTTTTAACCGGTGTTCAAAATTGAAATCTGAAGACACCATTGATCCCACAACATCGGTATTTTTTTAAGGAGACCTTCACCTCAACCACTATAGGTAGAGGGAGAGAGTATGTTTTTGTGCTTTTCATGAGAGAAAAGTAAAAAAACCATCTTTATTTTATTTTTTAATTTTAATCCTCCTAATTGTATTTTTGTGATGGGGACAACCCGACCTCTTGAACTCCCTCTTTAATGAGGGAGGTGGATCTTGGTTTCTTTTCAAATTAATTATGCAGACATCAAATTAGTTAATGTGACAACTCTAATTAAATTAATAAACTTAATTTAGTAGTTTCTCTTATCTTTTTCTTGATTTTGGGGGAAAGTGTTGTCAAAGGTGGAATTGAGGAGAGATTTTGAGAACATTATCCAATGAAGGATGTCCTCTAATGAAGAACTCCATCAAAGGATCTCCAATGAGGATAATCTTCAATGATGATGAACTGACGTCCGTATTTCCCTCTCCTCACTGACGTCAACGAATCTCTAAGGTAGGGATTGTTGTTTCGGTATACCCCTTACCACGCTCTTGTCATTCTTCTTGATTCAAGAACAACTATGCTGCTTTCTTCCATTCTAATGCAGAGAGTGCGGGAAAAATGAACACGGCCCGACCTCTCTGCAACCCTTGTGGATTTTTTTGTTCTTCGTTTCTTGTTTTCAGATTGAGAAATACCCTACCATGGTGGTCTTGATTCTAGGGAAACATCCTGAAATGAGTGAGAGATACTACAAAATGAAGAAAATGCCACTAGAGCGTGCCCAGTGACCCGAGGAACACCGTCGGCAACCAGTGCCGGAGATCAGTGCCGAAAGGGATTAGGAGTGGCGGCTGGCACTCCAGCCGACTGTGACAATGGTGGCGGCAAGACCGCATTAGCGGAGAAGGGAACGGCCCGTTGGCTGTAGCGGAGCAAGGGTGGCGGCCAATGCTCGGCGGGCTGCGTGAAGGGGCTGGCAGCACGCATCTGTGCCACTGGGAATGCTGGGGCCACGACATGAGGCCACGACAGAAAAGGTGGGGTAGCCAGTGGGCTATCTGGGTAACTAGGGTCCGGGGATTAAAGTTGGTATCAGATGAAGTTTAGTAGAAACCTTGGAAGCTATATTTAGATAAACTCTGATTAGAGCACATAGCCCTAAGATAGAATTTGAGTATTAGTATAGAAGAACATCCTATAATTTTGGTATTTTAGAGATTTTGTGAGTTTTCCAAGAAATACATCCCTGTCTGGACACGAGCAGGTAGAGGCGGCTTTGGCACAGATGTTCCTAGGGGTAAAACCCAAAAACACTGCTTTGAGCTAAACTCCAATGTGAACTGGTGCACGACAATAGGCATTTCTTCACTCTTGGTTACGACACTCTCGGGGGATATGCGGAGGAAAATTCTCATCTTCTTTACAAACCATTATGAAGGGTTTATGAGTATATACTTCCTCAAAGAAAACATTTTTATGATTATGGATTATATCCATATACTGTTCAATTTATGTTATAAGTTTTACAAGTTTGGAATTATGTATTTTGATTCATAAACTGATCTAGTTTATGCCATTGTTTACAAATAGAACCTAGTGGAAGGAATGGAAATTGTATCAATGAACATACTCCAGGTAGGTATTTCCCTCCTGCTCAAGATAATTATAGTAGAGATAGCGATGCAATTGGTGCTAATCAGCTAATCACCATATTGGGACAACTCATTTAGGTTATGAATAATGACCTTACCCGTATAGAGCACCCTAATCCAAAATGTGGAGGATCCATGTTAGATCGCTTCATGAGGAAACAACCACCAACATTCAATAGGAGTACAAATCCATTGATAGCTGAGAAATGGAAAAGTTCTTTCAAGAAAATATTCCACGCCTTAGGGAGAAGCGAAAGGGAAAAAGTTTCCCTTGCAGTTTACCGCCTCAGTGGAAATGCTGATCAATGGTGGTAATTGATTCAAAACCTGAAGGAAGATGATAAAGTATAAAATATGGAATGGAGAGATTTCATAGAAATTTTCTTGGAAAAATACTATCCTCGTGACCATCGAGCAGATATGTAAAGGCAATTTCTGAGTCTGAGACAAAAGGAGGATGAGAATGTCGCAAAGTATGAGACTAACTTTACAAGGTTAGCGAGGCATGCAGAAGATTATATACATAACCCACGGAGTAAGATTGATCATTTATTTGATGGGTTAAAACCATTTCTTCATCGAGCATTAGTCTCACAATCCTTCTCTCCATAGGGAGATGTTGTCTCATGTTCCATCAAAACAGAAAAAGAATTTTCTACCTCTTATGACTTTAAACCAAAGAAAAAGAAGAAGAGATTTGTTGATCACTTCTCAAATGGAAATAAGGGGAATAATGGAAAATTTGAATATCTATACTTTACTAAATGTGGGAAGAAACACCCCGGAACCTGTTTGAAATGAATGGGAGTCTGTTACAAGTGTGGGGGAAAATGCCACCAAGCTCGGGATTGCAAGGGGAAGAAAGAAGATACTGATGTTCAATGATACAACTGCAGGGAGATGGGACATTATGCAAATGAATTTATTTATCATCAGGGGAACTTACATTAAAAAAGGAAAGGGATGAAGGAAAATCTTATGCTATCACTACTGCTGAGGTAGAAGCTCCAAAAGACGTGGTGGAAGGTAATTTAGTGGTTTCCTCAAGTTTCGAAAATGAATTATTTGATTCTGGATCATTACATTGTTTTATATCTTCCCAGTTTGCTAAGAAAATTAGATATTTCCAATTTGATTTAACAAGGGAGTTGTCAGTTAAAACTCTTAAGGGAAGTATCATTGCTACAATGTTCTGTGAATCAGTTCCCATTAGAGCACACAAATGTTTTTTATCTACTGATCTCATCGTCACACATATGATTGAGCTTGATATAATCCTTGGTATGGATTTGATTTAAGAATATGATCCGATGATTTATTGTTAGAAGAAGGAGGTTACGATTTTTGATGATGATGACAAGGAACACCTTATCTTTAGATCAGAATCACCACCACCTAATTCATATCTAGATCTACCCCCAGTAGCTCGAATAAATTCAATTATTGGGGAGGAATAGAATGAAATAATTGTGGGTGATGAAAGGAATGTTCAAATAGAGGATGTACCTATTGTGAAAGAATATGTTGATGTGTTTCCTAAAGATTTACCTAGACATCCTCCAGAATGAGAAATTGAGTTTTCCATTGATTTAATTCCTGGATCACGGCCCATATCGAAGACCCCTTATAGAATGGAAACTGTGGAATTAGATGAACTAAAGAACAACTAGAGGAATTGAGTAATAAAGGATTTATTCTCCCTAGTGTTTCTCCTTTGGGATCCCCTATTCATTTTGTTAAGAATAAAGATGGATCTATGTGGTTATGTATCGACTACAGAGAAATAAATGCTATAACAATAAATAACAAGCATACCAAACCTCGCATTGATGATTTATTTGACCAAATTCAAGGATATCAACACTTTTCAAAGATTGAACTTCGATCCAGATAACATCAGTTGTGTATGAAGATGGAAGACATTCTGAAGACAACATTTTGAACTAGGTACGGGCATTACGAGTTTAGAGTAATGCCTTTTGGGATGACTAAATCACCCTCTGTTTTCATGGATCTAATGAACAGAGTTTTCAAGGAATATCTCGATGATTTTGTAGTAGTATTTATTGATGATTTCTTTGTATATTCCAAAAGCTATGAAGATCATGAAAATCACTTGACCATTATCTTGAAGACTTTTAGAAGACGTGAATTGTATAGGAAGTTTAGCAAGTGCGAATTTTGGATTCAAGAGATTTCTTTTCTTGGTCATATTGTCTCTAAGGATGGAATTTCCATTGATCCTAGACAAGAGCAATCAAAGAATGACCAGCACCGATGACTATAACTGAGGTACATAGTTTTATTGGTTTAGTAGGTTATTATCGATGTTTCGTCCAGAATTTTTCCCAGTTGGCTAACCCATTGACAAAGATCACACGTAAAGGGGTTAATTTTTTTGGAAAAAAGAGTGTGAAGAATGTTTCGAAAAACTGAAGAAACTATTAGCCAATGATCCTATATTGACTCTACTATTGGGGAATGATGGGTTTGTTATTTATAGTTATGTTTCAAAGAAAGTACTTGGTTGTGTCCTTATGCAGAATGATAAGGTTATTTCCTATACATCACGACAGCTGAAAATTCATGAGATAAACTATCCTACTCTTGATCTTGAGTTAGCTGCTATAATATTTTCTTTGAAGATATGAAGACATTATCTTTATGCTGAAAATGATAGAATTATACTGATCACAAGAGTTTGAAATATATTTTCTCACAGAAAGAACTCATCGTGAGGCAAAGGAGATGGCATGAACTACTCAAGGATTATGATTGCACAACACACTACCACTTGGGGAAGGCAAATAAGGTAGAATATGTCTTGAGTAGAAAAGATCATCCAGTTTTGAACAAGATGAGAGTTGAGAGGGATCCTATTTTCATGGATCTATTAAATATGGATATGGGAATCACCATGGAAGGTGAAACATCAAAACTTTTTTAAATGGTTGCCAAACCATCTTTACTAGAAAGGACAAAGAGTTCTCAGACCGATGATGAAGAGTTTCAAAAGAAGATTAAAGGTGTGAATGATGAGATATTGAGCAACATTGTGTATAAAGATGGAATTTTGAAATTTGGGAAGATAATTTGTGTTCCCAATATACCAGATCTAAAAAGGGAATTGTTGGACGATGCTCATAGTTCCAATTTTTCTACACACCCTAGGAGCACCAAAATTCATAGGGATTTTATGAGACATTTATGGTGGGACAACATGAAGAGGGTGATTACTGATTTTGTGTCAAGATGTATGGTCTGTCAACAAGTGAATGCTGGAAGGAAACATCCTGGAGGAGTCATGAAAACTCTTCCCATACCTAAGTGGAAATGGGATAATATCATGATGGACTTTTTCATGGGACTACCAAAGACTCCTAGAAAGAATGATGAAATATGGGTCATTGTTGATCGTCTTACCAAGTAAACACCTATTATTGCTATAAAAGATTTCTGCCACTTGAATGTCTAGAAGGACTATATATTAATGAAGTTATAAGACTTCATGGAGTACCCCTATCAATTTTTTTTCTGATTGTGATCCACATTTTACATCATGATTCTGGATGATTCTTCAGAAGGCCTTTGATACAGAACTTCGTTTGAGCACTGCCTACCACCCTCAAATAGATGGACAATCAGAACGGACTATTAAAACCTTATAAGACATGTTGAGATCTTTCTCACCAAACTTTCATGGTATGTGGGATCAATATTTACTTCTGGTAGAATTTTACAATAACAACATGTTTCATTCAAGTATTCAGATGGCACCATATGAAGAGTTATACAGAAAGAGATGTCACACACCAACCTTTTGGGATAACATTGGTGAAAGAAAACTCGTAGTCCCAGAACCGGTGGAGGAAACGATGAAAAGGGTGAAGGTAATCTAAAACCCCATAAAAGCAGCTCAATGTAGGAAGAAGAGCTATGCTGATAACCGAAGGAAGGATTTGAAATTTTAGGTAGGAGATCGTGTTTTCTTGAAGGTATATCCATGGAAGGGAATCATACATTTTGGTAAGAAAGGTAAATTGAGTCTCAGGTACATCAGACCTTTCGAAATTCTAGAACGAATTGTTGTTGTAGCTTACCGTTTAGTAATGCCACCAAATCTCTCCAAAGTTCATGATGTGTTCCTCGTATCACTGTTGAGAAAATAGAAGCCTGACCCAACACATGTACTCACCTATGAAGAATTATAACTGGAACCCGATCTGTCTTATTGTGAAGATCCCATCAGGATTATTGATACTAGAGAACAAGTGTTGAGAAACCGGACGACTCGTCTGGTAAAAGTTCTATGGAGAAACCATAAATTAGAAGAGGTAATGTGGGAACCCGATAAACTTATGCTGAAGAATCACCCGAGTCTTTTTATGGAGTCATATTCTAAAAATTTCGAGGAAAAAATTATTTGAAGGAGGGGAGAATGTAACAACCCATGCTTCTACAGTACGCATATCTTTGAATAATACAATAGTGTGTGTTGTACACAACATCGAGTTCTAACACCCACCACAACCAATCAAACTATCCATTATGAATAGTAATACCCACTTTTTGAAATATTATAATTATCTTACAAAATGGACTTTATATTTGGATTTGGAATATCGAAATTAGCCTAGGGTGAATTTTTGGTATTTTTTTGAAAACATTAGTCTTTTATGAATAGTGAAAAAACAATGAGTTTTAGTTTAAAAACAATTTTTTTAATAATTATTTATTTTATTTAAATTTAATTAAGGTAAAAATATATTCAAAATACCTATATAAGTTCAATGTTATTCATTGGAGTTAGTTTTGAATAATTTTAGATATATAAATATTTTATTGAACTTTTCACCATCTTGTACCCACCTCCTAGGAGAATTTGGAAATTCATGTGAAACATAATTTTACCACTTCTCTGAGTGGAATTTTAAAAATATGAGAGACACGGTTAATATTGAGGAGTAAAATATGGTTCAATAAGATTTTTTTTTTTGTGAATAGTAACATTTTACTTTTATTTACTGGGGTTAAAAGTATATTTGGTAATTAACGGTAAAAATGATATTAATATTATCCTAACACATGTCCTAATTCTATTGGACAAATTTATATCGACCAAAAACAAACTTAGGAATAAAATATTATCATTTAGGTCCACTTGGATTATATTAGGACATTTTTTATTATTTAATTCAAAGAAGAGTTAAAAGGGTTAAAATCAATGTTTAATAACTAAAAAATTTCTAATATAGGTATATACATAAGATAAATTATATTATAAATATTCATTAGAAAGATAAAAAGATTTCCTACATAATGGTATTTTATTTATTATTTTTAGACCTTATATAATTTAATTTATTTATGACACAATGATGATTCAATAATTATCATATTAATGAAAGATTAAGATAATTGATATTATAAATACCCAAATAAATGTAATCTGAGACTTTTTATGAATTCAAATTATTTTCTAGGTTAATATGACATATTAGGATTGGCTATATGAATTTAGGTAGAAGTAATAATGATTTTATGGATTTATCAAAAACAAAATACCCAATAGTTTCAAAATTGACATAAAATAGCTTTTAAAACAAATATTTTATTATTAATAGATATTCTATTCCTAAAAATATAATGTTCGGCCAAAGGACTTATATAATGATAGGTGTATCATTAATGGACCACTTTTTCACTTGGAGGTCTATAGTAAGTTTATTTACTATATAATATAAAAATACAAAGAGACATGGTAAATGTCAAACTATTTAACCTAGAGTTGAATATAAATGATAAGGTTAATATTGTGATCCAAACCTGTCTAAAATCTATTGGTTAAAAGGATTTAGACCCATACCCACATTAAACTTTAAATAATCCACTTTGAGCCATTAGAAACTGAATATGAATTTATTATAAAGTAATATTTCTAGCTTTTCTAAAGGTGCCCCTCACCCCTCTTATAAAAGGGAACTCCACCTTCTCTCTAATTAAAAACATAAAAGCCTTTTGGCTCAACCAAAACCTACCAAAATATTCTCTCAAATTCCCTCAATTAAACTCAGAGACCTTATTTTGATCAGAAATCTCACATATGGACCCCTTTTGATCAAATCAAAAGAAAGAACCCCAAGAAGAGATAATGTTTTCTCCACCCTCTTTCATGTTCCTTTCATATACAACTTCATCTTTCTTTGTTATTTCAATTATAAAATAATAACTCCCGTATATCCTATATACTGTGCTGTTATTATAAATATTGTACAACCATATTCAGTATTCTATCCATCCCTTTAATGACATGTCACCATACGTGCGTACGTATTGCCTACCGTCTCCACGTCATGGTGTAATTGTTATTCAATACATTATTATTTGGATGGGTATAATAATGATGTGTAATTCATGTAAATAATAAATATAACATGATAGTTATTCTTTATATATGATACACCATCCAATTATATATTATTTCAATATCAAAAGAATGATATTGTCACTTGTGCGTACGTACGAACTACCGTCTCCACGAACACGATGAGATTAATTCCCCATCAGATCCATTCAAGAATAATTATCATTTGATGGTTTAAAATAATGTTTAAAGACGTAATATCATTCTGGATATTAATAAGATTCGACCTATCCATAACAAACATGACTTACTTAACAAAGCATATAAAGGAAAATGAATCAGTTAACACCCGAAATAATGATAATACAAAAATATTACTAATAAAGCAATGTTAAAAGATAATATATGATATTATATTAATGTATATGATTCTTGTATAATTTAATATCAATTATTTCACCATTATACAGGAGGTTTACCTACCCTCAACCAAGGAAAAGTACAAGGTAAGGGTGTTTTTCACAATCTCTTCATTATCCGAGGTTCTTTATACGTAATTATCTATTGGGACCTCTTTATCATCCACATCCATGTTTCTTAAAAATGTATTTCAAAACATTCTTAATATTTTATATAATATGGATTAATGTCATTTATACCATTGTTTTACTTTTTATTAGAAGTTTATAAAGGAATCATTTTGTCATTTTCCAAACAAGGTCCTTTTTTACCTTTTCGACAGAATTAAGGTTAGAATATCATTTTTTAACATATACGGTGGGTGCGGCTATTCTATGCCATTATAAAATCGTCGAAGAGTCCCTTACAAGCATATAAGAATATTTTGATAGTAAATATTTTATTTTATAATTATGTTACTTTTAAATGATTTTAAAAATATATATATTTATATCAAATTGTTTTGATTTCATCTATGTCAACATCATTTGATGGATTTTAAGATTATTTGAAGTTGATTTATTATGATACAAAACTCCGATTTAGTAGTTAAGGTTTGGTCTTATGTTTGACTGTGGATGTGTTATTTTTATACCATTCATGGTTTATGGAGATAGTATTGACATTTCTTATGCTAGTTTTAGTACGAATGTTTATGTTATGTTTAAAACTGTTCATATGAGGAATGCATTGGACTTGATAAGTGATAGGTGGAGCCCACTATAGCTCATAGATTCATCGGTAGGTCTCATAAGACAAACTAGTAACTTGGAACAGGGCTTTGGAAAAATATTATTTGTAGTCTTGGCACAAGGCCAGGACTATCTGGTTATGATAGTCTGGCATTAATCATTTCATCATTATGAAAGTGGTTATTGATATTTCATGTGATTATTCAACTAGTAGAATATCCATGTGAATAAGTAAATGGAATTATTTCATTTTATTTTTGCCATATTATACTGAATTTCAATTTTAAAAGTTTTTTGTTTTAGTTATACATTGTCTTAAATGTTAATGCTTATTTATGAAAGTTTCCACTATATTGTTATCCTTACTGGGCATTTGAGCTCACCCCTTTCTATGTTTTATTTTTCTCAGTATGTGAAGAAGTATTTTATGAATGACCTGCTGGGAATGTATGAGGGGATATGAAGACAAGATGTTGTTTTAGTTTTTTTACTTTATGATGTAATGTAAGACTTATGAATATATCTAGTGTTTCCAAGCCTACTAAACTAATCAGTCCTTCGAGACATGATATTTTATGATCATGATAATATTAAGTTATAATACACCGACTTTGGGAAACTGGGGTCAGGGAGTTACATAAATTTTTGATAATTTTCTCATAACTTTCATATTTTAATGAATAGTAAAAGTACGCTAAATTCTAATTAAAAAAACTTTTTTATCAAAATAATTTATAAGGTTAATATATATTATTGAATGGTTTTAAAATATAAATATAATATATTTTTACCATTTAATATAATTTCTGTCATTAACATTAATTTTACATTGAATTCATAGGTAAAAATATTTCAATCTTTTGCAATGTTTTAACTTTTAAAATTCGTCTTCTCAATAGTGAGATTAATTTTAAATTAAATACTAAAACTTATGTGTATTGAATTTGGAAAAAGGGATTCCATATTTGGAATCATTAGTTCTAAATTATGATAAAAAGATACTTTTTATTTCTATGCATTATGTATAGTAACTACAGTATATTTTATTTACTATATTTAAAGGTAAATCAGGTAATTAAGGGTAAAAATAATATTTTAAAATTACCCTAACACTGGTATTAATATAATTGGATGATTATATTTCATCCTAAAATATACTTGGGTCTAAATGGTGTCTTTCGAACCCACTTGGATGTGATTAAGACCTTTAATTTATTTTATTTAAAGAAAGTGAAATCTGTCTCACTCAAACTTTAATAATTAATGTATTTTAAATATAAGGTTATGCATAATATAAATTAGATTATAAATACTCATTTGAAACATAATATGTTTTTCTTAATCATGGTAATTAATTTATGATTTTTAAGAAATATATAGTTACCTTAATATCTTATACAATAATAATGCAGAAATTAATTTTTAGTGAAAAATCAATAATATAGTTTTTATTAAATTAATAATACACATAAAAAAGGACCAGAAATGTTACTAAACCTTATTGGTCGAGTATATCTATAACTTAACCATCAAATAGTCTAATTTTGTTTTATTTGGAGCCTCATAAAAAAATTAGGACATTTATATTATTTTATTTTATTTGATGTCTAAGTTTTCACCTTCATAATTTAATGAATATAAAAATATAAATGTTGTGATTTTAAGATGATAAAATCGATTAAAATTATACTTATGAAATAAATTAGATTTATCTTCATCATAGTATTTTATTTTTAATTTTTATACAACAAATAATTTTATTAAATAATTATACAAAAATGTTGTACTAATTATTTTATTAATAGAAATATCAAATAAATGGTTTTAAAAATATTAAAATAAATTATAAATTAACTATTTAATGTGCTCCACAAATTTTATAGATAAATATGACATGTTATAAATATATTTAATATTTTTTTTGAACATATCTTTTTTTGGAGTTTATTTAAATTCGAATAAATGAATAATGTCAAAATTGACACTATTGATATTTTATAAAAATAACATATTATTAAATTGTTTAAAAATCACAAAAATATTTAACAATTATAAATTGAAATTTATATGTTCTAAAATTTTATAAATTATCCAATTATAGAAAATTAACAACACATAAGTAAGTATTTATAAGCATTTAAAATTTAGAATATTATTACAACAAATAAAATTAAATAGATTAAATAAAGATAAATCCAAAAGATAATTTTTAAAATAAAATAAAAACATGTCTAAATTTTATTTTATGATGAGATTACAACCCTATAATACGTAAAATCCAAATTTGAGTCACATTTTATTTTTTTAAGTGGGGTTCGAGTTTATTATAAATTAATATTTTAGAGGTTTCCAAAACAACCCCTCTCCTCTCTTATAAATGGGAACATCCTCCATCTTATTTTCACTCCATTATAATTTTTCAAGATCAGATAACCCTTGAAAATTCCTCTTCCCCACATTTACAGTGATATTATAGAGGTTCTGGTCCTCTCAAAAGACTATCTCTAGTGCCCTATGAAGAATTTTAAAAGACGCACATCGAGGAATAGGTAATCTCTTCTATAGATTCTTTCAAGTTTATTTCTTCTTCTACATCCACTTATAAAGTTGTTTCATTATAAATTAATACCATATGTATCAGTAATATACTGATATGTGATTATAAATATGAAACAACCCTATTTAACCTTATATCCATCCTACGAAAAATGAAATCACCGTGCGTGCATACGTACAACTTACCGTCTCCACGCCGTGGGGTAATCTGTTTTCCACCACCACCATACATGGATAGATATAATTGTGGAAATAATAACTATATATGATTATTATAACATAATACTGATTCTGAGATATTATATCATCCACTGCAATTATATTCAATAATTATGGGAATGATATCATCGCTCGTGCGTACGTACGGATTATCGTCCCCACGACATGATGAAATTCATTATCCATGTTAACCATTAAAGAATTATTATAAAGTATATATAATAAATAATCATGAAATATATGACATAATAATGATAATAGATTTATATATATGTTATTTACTTACGTCCATTCAATTTCATATGGAAACAAAAACAGCATTCATGCATACATACATCCAACCGTCTCCATGAACAGTGTATTTCATTCCATTTATCGATCTATTATATATATATATATATTATATTATGAATATATTATATATAAATCCCATTTAACATTATGGAAGTATGTAATCATGATCTATTTAATCATATGAATAATTACAACTGAAAACACGTATGATAAATGAAACTATTTTTCCCAAAATGATGCTTTAACACAGAATTGACAAATGAATGGGTAATATAAAGTCATAAGTGAATTATATATGATAACATAAATATTATTACTAGTTAATAATTTGTTTAAACCCGCTATAAAGGAGTCTAAGACACATACATAAGAAATTGGACATAGTTTAAGGGATAATTTTGCGATCTTATTTTTATCCGAGATTGCTTATATGTTAGTATTTACTGGGGTTATGATTATCATCCAAGTCCATATTTTCTCAAAAAAATTTCATAATATTTTTTCTATTCTTTCCTATATGATTAAAGTCATTATTATAGTTTTTTTACTTTTACCACAAGTTATGGAAGGTATTTTTCTTTTTTTTTACCAAACGAGGTACTTTTTGAATTTTTCGGCAAAAGTACGAGGAGAATGTTTTTTTAACTTATACAACGTGAATGGATTTTTACATTTTCATAATTCCTTATTTCCATGAATCTTCATCTAAAATATTTCATGGTTATTTAAAAAAATACTTTCTTTTAAAATTTAATGAAACGTTGAGAAAAGAAAATGATTTTGAAAAAGAAAGGATATTTTCCTCAAAAATTAATTTCAAGTGTTTTAGAAAAACTATTTTCCATCTAAGATGACATTATTTAGTATGTTTATGTTTCAAGTATAAAATCACTATTATTTACATGTTTTTATTTCTCTAATGATGAAATGATATCCATTTGTTTTATATGGATTATGTTATGATGGTATGATATTTATGAAACCCATTTTATTCTTTGGGTTATGATGAATGATTTATGTTTATTTTGTGGAACACATAAGAATGGTTTCATTATGAGATTGGTGGGACCTATATCTCCCTCCAATTCATTGGGTAATGAATCATATCTCATGATATAGACCTAGATGGAACGACAAGTAATATCCAGTTCGGTAATACAGGGCTGGAATGACTGGTAAACCCGGTTCAGTAATGGACTTTGTCCACTATGATGGTCCAGGAAGAAATTCCTTGGATATAATAGAAATAATATCATATGCTTAATGGTTTTCCACAATTACTTATTTTATTCCCATGATATTTTATCATGATCAATATTCCTTTGTGATATATTCCTTACGTACTACCAAGATTTATTTCACAACTCATGATTTTGATGTTAAAACACTATGTTCATGTTTTTAAGTTTAAATGTATATGGTTTCTTTTATTTTTTTCAACGCTTACCCTTACTGAGCATTTGAGCTCTCCCATTTTATGTTTTCTTTTCCCAAGGACAAATAAAAGTTTTAGGTAAGAAAAAAAGGGGAAGATCATTATGAGAGATGTTGAAGTTCATTCATCATGATTAGAAGATTATGTTCCGAGTTTCCAAAGACACTAAACTAATACGATCTTTGGGTATCTATTTTTTTATATATTAAGTATTCCGCAAGTGTAATGTGATTTCCATGTGCGTCAGGATTTGGGTCTCTAAAGTTGGTATCATAGTCAAGGTTTAGTTAACCTTTGGAAACTAGGATGAAAAAACTTTAGTAAGATCTCTAGAGATATTTCTAAGGTATGTCTAAGGATGTCCCTAAGGTTAAGTATAATTAATGGTTACAGTTCTAGAATTATGATAATGATAATAAATAAACTAGGATTAAACCAAAGATGTTAGATAATGAAAGTACTCCCCCTTGATTATGTTGTTTTCCTAGTATGATTTTTTCCTCTCATACTATTCTTTTTGGGTTTTAAAAAATGGATGGAAACAGAAAGAATCATGTTAATGGAGAATATAATGGACAATGGAATGATATTATTCATGTACAACCAAATGAAATAGGATTTGGAAGTAGAAGCATTGTTATTATGCCTAATCATAAATCTCAAAATATGATCAATAATATCCACATTGGTATGTTTCCTTACTCATATAATAAGAGAAAGATGGAGTTTCATGATGATCATAGAGGAAAGAAAGTTCAATTTCCCTCATGTAAATAATGTGGGAAGAGGCATCAAGGAGAATGTTTAAAAGGAACTGGAAGTTTCTTTGGGTGTGGAAAAGAAGGACCCAAATCCATTAATTTTAAAGGAAAAGGTTTAGTTAACACAATAGAAAAGGATACTGGTATTTCTAAGACATCAACAACAGTAAAATGTTTTAGATGTGGAATATACAAGAATTATGAAAACCAATTCCCTAATGGATAATCTCATGAAGAGAATATGAATGGTCGTATGGGTAGTATTTATGTTGATGGTGATGAAGAGTCTACTAGTGATATATGAGAAGAAAAAAGTGCTGATGAATAAAATGAGGATGCTCAGTTAATGTTTTAAGAAGGTAGTGGAATGATTGCATGTTTATCAAGAATAATGCATGGTACTATAGAATAAAGAAAAATCTAAGTATTGTTACACTATTATTTTTTCTTGAGTATTTCAATGTGTATGTTGAATGGTACCGATAACCATGAAAAGTGATTTAAATATTTTTGGAAAGAGGATGATATGCACATAATGAAGGGATAAAGATAAAATAATATGTTTGATAGTATTAATGAGCTCATTACTAATATAAGTGACATAATGGTTTGAGTATACAGAAATTTTGTGATTTTGGTATGTGGAAATAATTTACTTTTGATAGAATTCATGTTTTCACTAAGGTTATATGGTAATTCATGTTTCAAGAGAATACATGATTAAGGTATTCACATGTTTGGAATGTGACAAACAAGATATGTCTTACGATATATGGGGGATAAATGGTGGTAATCACTTGATTTGAATATGACCTCTCTAGTAATCATTTTCTTTATACTGTGAGTTCGAAGATAAGTATTTTCGATAAGCCTATATTTTGGAATGGATTAGGTTAGACATTAGATACTAATTTTTAAGGCTATAACATTTTGATATTATTTTTGAAATGTTATTTTAGTATAGTTTTATAAAAAGGAAAACTCATAGGACGGGCGAAAACACGTCGCGTCGGACAAGGCTGCGGGAATCGAGACCACAAATGAAGTGCGATAGGCCTTTATCACATACCACTAGCCTACAAGAAGCTCTTTTTTCGTATAAATTAGTTTTATTTTATTTAGTGGTAGGATAGATGAAGTATAAGTCCATTTTTGGAACCCAAAACCATTAATATCACTATATATGTACTTATGTTTATTTAATAACTTTTGTTAACCTTTTTTTTGAGATAGGTGGAATGACCCATAATTCTATCACACGATTTTCTAACACTTCATAGATGACATATTCAACTTCATTTCTTTAAGATATGAAGTGAAAATTGTTCAAGGAACGACCAATAGTGAGATTATACCAAAATCAAATAAGTATTTCTTCTAATTCAAAATTTTCAAATTTATGGAAAGGATCATGAAAACCAAAAATGTTGTCCTACTACCCTCATATCAAAAGAATCAGATCATACCTTAGATTATAAAAAATTTATGGCTTTGTTATTATTGGATTTTTCATAGCCATGTTCTCTACCACTATCCATCAAAACATGATGGTTAGATTTCTCTTCCATATCCATGTTTTGACCTATGTTCTCCTATGTGAAAACCCAATGATGAGTTAATTTTGGTAACCGTTACGTTTCATACATTACTTTTTAAAATTAAGTTATATTATTCCTTTTTATGATGTGGGTTTCTATGAAAAATCTTTCAAGTAATAAACCATTTATAACCCCGACAAAATTAAAGGGAGAAATTAATTTATGGGGGGTAGAATGTAACACCCCGAGATTTTATGAGACATATTATTTTTAATTTCTTTGTTGTATTGTGTTGTACAATACACCAAGATTATCTTGTACAATACGCAACACAATATTAGCTTGTAGTATATGCAAACACTATTCTTGGCTTGTGTTGCACGCAAGATCGACCCTCCTCAATAGCTTTTGTTGTACGCAATAATGAGTTTCAATAAACAATGATATATAGTTTAAATATTATTATGAACAAGATATTTTGAATATTATTAACCATATTTTGAATTTTATAACATTATAATTCATCTTAGTAATTTTCTAGAACAAGTTATGAGGATAATATCAATATTTCATATAAAGGAAATATTTTTCCAAACATACAGTTTTCCCACCATTTGATGGCACACCCACATTAAATATAGATTTTGATATGTTTATAAGTTGAATTTGACAAATTTAATTTCTTCCTTGGAATCAGGATATAAAAATTTACTTCGGATAAATTTTTTATAATTTTCGGATAACTTTCATATTTTAATGAACACACTAAATTTTAATTAAAAACAACTTTTTTCATTAAAATAATTTTTATGGATAAAATATAATATTGGACGGTTTTAAATTATAAATAAAATATATTTTTACCATTTAATATAATTTATGTCATTACCATTAAATTTACATTGAATTCATAGGTAAAAACATTTCAATCTGTTGTAATGTTTTAACTTTTAAATCCCGTTTTATCAACAGTGGGATTAATATTAAATTAAATAATGCAACTTCTGTGTATTGAATTTAGAAAAATTCATTCTATATTTAGAATCAGTAGGTCCAAATTATGCTAATATGATACTTTTTATTTTTAGGCATTATGAATAGTAACTACTATAAATTTTATTTACAATATTTAAAGGTAAATTAGGCAATTAAGGGTAAAACTAATATTATAAAATTATACTAACACTTGTATTAATAAAATTGGATGATTATATTTCGTCCTAAAATATACTTGGGTCTAAATTGTATCTTTTTGAACCCACTTGGATGTGATTAAGACATTTAATTTATTTTATTTAAATAAAGTTAAATATGTCGCACTAAAACTTTAATAATTAATGTATTTTAAATATAAGGTTATACAGAATATAAATTCGATTATAAATACTCATTTGAAAGATAAAATTTTTTTCTTCATCATGGAAATTTATTTGTGATTTTATGAAATATATAATTTCTGTAATAGCTTATACAGTAATGATGGAGAAATTATTTATTTAGTGAAAAATTAATAATATAATTTTTATTAAAATAATAATACCCATAAAAGGTATAGGAAACTTGACCAAACCTTATTGGACGAGTATATCTATACCCTAAACATAAAATGGTTTACTTGTGGACCATTTCGTGCCTTATAAAACTGATTTGGACCTTTATATAATTTTATTTTAAATAATGTCAAAGTTATCACCTTCATAATTTAATAAATATAAAAATTTATATTTGGTGATTTTAAAATGTTAAATTCGATTAAATGTATTATTATGAAAGAAATTATATTTAGGTTTATAATAGTATTTTATTTTTAATTTTTATGAAAAATATAAGTATATTAAATAATTATACAAAAATGTTTTACTAGTTATTTTATTAAGAGAAATATAAAATAAATGGATTTAAAAATATTAAAATAAATAATAAATGAACTTACTAATGTGATAAACGAATTTTATAAATAAATATAACATTTTAGGAATCTATTAAATATTTTGGTTCGAACATATATTCAGTTTGTATTTTATTTAAATTCGAATAAATGAATAGTGTCAATATTGACACTATTTATATTTTATAAAAATAACATATTATTAAATTGATTAAAAATCACAAAAATATTTAAAAATTATAAATTAAAATTTATACGGTCAAAAATTTCATAGAATATCCAATTATGGATAATTAAAATCACATATGTTAGTATTTATAACCATTGAAAATTTAGAATATTATAACCCCAAATATAATCATATAGATTAAAAAAATATAAATACAAATGATAAGGTTTAAAATAAAATAAAAACATGTCTAAAATTGATTGGATGATGATATTAAAACCCTATCTTACCTAATATCATAATTTTAGTCACTTTTTATGTTTTGACATGGGGTTTGAGTTTATTATAAATTAATATTTTGGAGGCTTCCAAAAGAGCCCATCTCATCTCTAATAAAAGGGCACCTCCTCCCTCTGCTCTTCAATCCATTTTAAGCCTTCATGATCGGACGAACCCTACCAATTCCTCTTCTGCACCTCTATAATAATATTATATAGGTTCTGGTCCTCTCAAAAGATCTACTCTAGTGCCCTAAGAGGAAGTTTAAAAGAGGCACGTCGATGAAGAGGTAATCTCTTCTACCGATTATTTCTAGTTTCATTCTTCGTATACTTCCTCTTAATTAGTTGTTTCATTATAAATTAATAACATCCGTATAAATAATATAATTATACATTATTATAAATATGAAACAACCCTATTTACCCTTATATCCATCCTATGAAAAACAAAATCATTGCGCGTGCGTACATAAGGCTTACGGTCTCTACGCTGCGGTGTAATCTGTTTTCCACAATCACCATAATGGGATGGATATAATTGTGGGAATAATAACTATATACGATTATGATAACATCATACTAATTCTGAGATATTATATCATCCACTCCAATTCCATTCAATAATTATGGTAACGATATCATCGCTCGTGCGTACGTACAGATTACAGTCTCCACAATGTGGTGAGATTCATTCTCCATGTTAACCAATAAACAATGATTATAATGTATATATAAAAAATAATCATGAAATATATGACATAATAATGATACTGGATTTATTTATATGTTATTTACTTTCTTCCATTCAATTTAATATGGAAATTAAAACAGCCTTCATCCGTACGCACGACCTACCGTCTGCATGAATGGTGTATTTCATTCCATTTATAGATATATATATATATATATTATTCTGAATATATTATATAAAAATAATGGTTTACATTCTGGAAGTATGTAATCATGATCTAAGTAATCATATTAATAATTACAAGTCAAAACACGTACGATAAATGAAACGCTTTTACCCAAATCGCTGGTTTATCATGGAATTGACAAATGAACGGGTAATATAAAGTCGTAAGTGAATCATATATGATATCATAAAAATTATTTTTAGTCAATAATATGTTTAAACCCACTATAAAAGAGTCTCGAACACAAACATAAGAAAATGAACATAAGTTAAGGGATAATTTTTCAATCTCATTTTTATCCAACATTTCTTATACGTAAGTATTTACTTGGGTTATGTTTGTCATCGATGTCCATATTTTCTCAAAATGTTTTCATAAAATGTTTACTATTCTTCCATGTATGTTTAAATTCATTTTTACACTTTTTTGACTTTTACCACAAGGTATGGAAGGAATATTTATTTTGTTAACCATACGAGGTATGTTTTGACTTTTCCAGCAAAAGTTCGAGGAGAATGTTTTTTATCTTATACGTCATGAATGGATTTTTACAGTTTCATAATGCCTTATTTCTAGGAATCTTCTTATAAAAAATATCATAGTTATTTTCAAAAAAAAAATCTATTAAAATTGAAGGAAATTTTGAGAATATAAAATGATTTTGAAAAAGAAATGATATTTTCATCAAGAATTCATTTCAAGTGTTTTATCAAAACTATTTTCCATCTAAGATTAAAATATTTAGTATTTTTATGTTTGAAGTATAATTTCTATAATATTTACATGGTTTGATTTTTCTTATGATGAAATTTTATCCATTTGTTTTATATGGATTATGTTATGATGGGATGATGTTTATGAAACTAATTTGATTCATTGGGTTATGATGAATGATTTATGTTTATTTTGTTGCATGTGTAAGAATGATTTCATTATGAGATGGGTTGAACATATATCTCCCTCTAATTCATTGGATAATGATTCATATCTCATGAGATAGACATGGCTAGAATGGCAAGTAAAATCTGGTTCAGTGATATAGGGATGGAAGGACCAGTAAACTTGGTTCAGTAATGGAATTTGTCCACTATGATGGTCCTGACAACAATGCCTTGGATACTATGGAAATCATATCACCTACTTAATAGTTTTCCAAAATTATATAATTTATTCCCATGCTATTTTTTCATGATCAATTTTCTTTTGTGATCTATGCCTTACGTACTGCCATGATTTATTTCACAACTCAATATTTTGATGTTTAAACATTATGTTCATGTTTTTATGTTTAAATGTATATCTTTTCTTTTATTTTTTTCATGCATACCCTTACTGATAATTTGAGATCACCCTTTTTATGTTTTCTTTTTCCCAGGATAAATAATGGTTTTATGTATGAAAACAAAAGGGGAAGATCTTTATGGGAGATGTTGAAGATCTTTCACCATGATTAGAAGATAATATTCTGAGTTTCCAAAGACACTAAAATAAGGCGGTCTTTGGGTGACTGTTTTTTGTTATGTATTAAGTATTATGTAAATGTAATGTAATGACCATGTAAATCAAGCTTTGGGTCTCTACATTGGATCATCAATGTGAGCCCTTGTACATATCAGAGGCAAAAATTAGTCAGGATATTATAAATTAAGGCTAAATAAGGATGATATACTCCAGAATGCCTGTGAAGAACATTATGCACTCTATGAGTTAATAGTGATTCCCTTTATATTTACTATTCCTCCAGAATTACTCATGTAATTAATTAATATATATATTTAGATATTGGCATTAATTTTTTTTAAGTTTTTATGGTAGATATTCTAATATACTCAAAATTCAAGGATAATCATGATGATAATTTGAGTACCATGCTAAAACATATAGCAGAAGGATAAGCTATATGAAAATAATAGTAAATTATACTTTTGGATGATGTATTATCATTATTGTGGAGTCCTTTCATAAAAAAAGAAATATATATGGACCCTTCAATAAAAATGTTATTGAGGATTGGACCAAACCAACATATGTAATAGTGATATATAGTTTCCATAGACTATATAGGTACTATCAATGATTTATGAGGAACATATCCTTATTTTTAAACCCTATTATCAATTTATCTTAGAAGGGAGTGAGTTTTTATACTAATTAATGTGAATATAGCTTCAAGGAATTGGAAAATAGGATTATCACTGCCCCTGTACACACACTACCCTCAAGTGGGGAATTTTTTATGGAATAAAATGTTTCTTGAGAAAAAGGTATCATACAATGTACTAATGAAAAATGATATAGTGATAGATTATTCCTCAAATAAGTTGAAATATCATATATATAACTATCCAATGCATAATATGGAGTTGGTTACAATAATATTTGCATTGAAATTTTTTTGGAATTATCTCAATGGGGTGAAGTGTGAAATATATATGAGTCATAAGAGGCTCATGTATATATTCCCATATAAGGATTTTATTATGCACAGGTGAAATTGATTAGAAATGATCAATTAAAATGAGTTCTCAATCCATTATGATATTTGGAAGGTGAATAATGTGGTAGATGTTTTAAATATAAGTAGTCATAAAACTTTATAAATAATGATAATTGAGAAGGATATAATCATATTATACTTGTGAAATATTGATATAGAATTCATAAAATAAATAAAAACATACTACATAGCTCTAATAATTACACTTGTATTCATTATGGAGAATATAAATTATTCTCAAATGGATTATTTGTAACCGAAAAGAAGATAAAATCTATAAGAAAAGGTAAATCCTCATAGTTAAATAATGATGAATAATTGGATGTAATATTTGGGTAATGACTATTTAGAACATCAAATTCTAAGATAAATAAGGAGTTATTGAATGATGCACACAGATAGATATTCTCCATACACATATAGAGAAAAAAAATATGTATCTAGATATCCAATATATCTATTGATAGGAAAATATGATGAAGGATATCTTAGAATTAACATCAATGATCCTCATATGTCCACAAGTGAAGCGTTAGAGGAAAAATTATAAGGGAATGAAAAAATCATTAACCTTACCTATATGGAAATGGGAAAAAATCACGATCAACATTTTCATGTGTCTTCTAAAGAAATCCATAGGAAATAATGAAATACATGTTATAATAGATCATATTATAAAAACAACTCACTTCATGTAAATTTGAGAGGGATTTTCACTTTATCAACATACACGAATATACATCAGAGAATAGGTGTGGTGGAATCGAAAACCACAATCTATTTTATCTAATCAAGATCCATGGTTTACATCTAAATTATGGAAATGTATCCAATAATATGTAGACATTGAGTTTAACTTAATTATGAATTATCACCCCTAAAATAATTTTTACTCTATGTGGAATATCTATAAACTTGGGAACATATTGGGAGACTTATCCATGTAATGTAAAAGATGAAAGGTTAAATATCTTCTTATGTTTGAGTTGCTATACAATAACAACTCTCACTCAAGCAATAAAATGGCTCCATATAATGTACATTAAGGGTAGATATGTAGGACACATGTATGATGGGATGAAGTTGTTGAATGTAAGATGATGGGACATGAAATGTTAAAGAAATGATATAAAAGGTAAAGACTATTCAACAACATATAAAGATAGATCACTATAAAAAAATAACTATATTGATAACCATTAAAGAGACCTAGAATTTATGGTTGGATATACAGTGTTCCAATACATATATTTATTGAATTGGGTCATGATATTTGGGAATGAGGGAATGTTAAGTCCCAGATATATCAACCCCTTTAATATTAACGATTTCATTGGAGCTACGACATATAGAAAAATACTCACACCAACCCTTTCTAAAGTATATGATGTGTTACACATATTCATTTCGATGGTGTAAATACTAGATCAATCACATGTACTAAATTTAAGAGTGTTATATTGGGAGAATGTCCACTCTTATGAGGCGAAACTGGTGAATATCATCGATCATAGATACAAAGTCCTATGAAATAAGACAACTCACATGGTCAAAGTACTATGGAGGAACTCTAAATATGAGGATGTGACATGGGCTCCAAAGGAAGCAATGGAATATAAGTACCCTCACATGTTTTCATCTTAGTGGTTGAAATGAAATTAAAAGGGTGATGTTTCCAAAGGGAAGAAGAATGTAATGACAAAAAATTTTATCAATGAAATTTCACTTCTGAGTATAAATTTTTTTCCATATTTAATAATGTAATATTAATTAAATCAAAAAAAAACACATGATAAAACTAATAAAATTTTATTATGTTTACTTAAACATTAAATTTAGAGTATAAATTAAGGTAATAAAATTTATATCATTACAATGGGATAAAAATAGAAAATAAGATAACTATAATATAAACTCTTCGATATGCTTCATCCCCACGAATGATTGTGCTGAGAGAAAAAATTATTAAAATAAAAAATAGCATAATAATGAAATATCCATTTTGAAAATTAAAATATATAACCTGCATTGAAAATAATATGAATGAAGAGTGGATAAAATATGATGTATTTATTGAACGTATTAAGCCCACATATCTGTTACAAGTTTGATTATTGAAATAGAATTCAAACTGTTAGGAATTAAAACTTGACCATTATAATAGTATCTTCACCTATATAATTTTAAAATAAAATTTAATTATCTAATAAAATAAAAATTTAGAAAATTTATATCATCTTACAAATTAATAAATGTTTTTAAATTGATAAAATATATGTCAGGATTTTTATAAAACAGACATTTTTATATAATTTTTTAAAATAAATATTAAAAAATAAAATATTTATTATTATCATTAAACATGATAATAAAATAATACAATTTTATATTATAATGGTAACATAAATTTATGTGACAATAAGTAATTTTTCAATGCGATGAAAATTTGATAATAAAATTAAATTTAGCATTTTTTTAAATAAAAAAG
Source organism: Viscum album (assembly GCA_963277665.1). Lineage (NCBI taxonomy): Eukaryota > Viridiplantae > Streptophyta > Magnoliopsida > Santalales > Viscaceae > Viscum > Viscum album. Next base: position 1,446,067,437 of record OY728161.1, read on the forward strand.
GATTTTATTAAAACTTTTAATTATCACATTAAAAAAATTATTTTTATCAAATGGATTTAATTTTTGATATATTTTCATATAGAATTTTTTTGGTGATTTTTTTATTTTTTTAAAATTTTTATGCTTTTATAGAATAATGAAATATAGTAAAATACGATATTTTACATTATAAGAAGAATATATGAAATAATGAGTCATGGGTGATTTAAAAAACAATTATATTATATTTATATAAACTAATTAATATATATATTCACAATATATTACATTATTGGTTTTTTTGAGAAAAAATATTAAACTATTGAATATTATATGAAAAAACTCCCCTCTCCTCCCCTTATAAACACCACCCTCATCACCCCTTATCATCACACCTTATAATCCTTTTATCATTAAAAATGTATTTACAGTTATCATCCAAACCCTATTAAACACATCCTCATAGTTATGGAATCGCCAAAATAAAAATTTAAATTACCTTAAGTTGTATAACAAGATTCGATATTCAAATAGGTTACAATCTCATTCTACCTCTATTAAATTATTTTTTTTCTACCTCCTACTTGTCTTCCACATCCAATATGGAATAATTACTATATTATGATAAATATACTATAATTTTATTAGGTAAAATTAAAAAAAAATTCTATCAAATTCTAATTTCATTCTAAAATGAAAATGGTGATCACATTATGGTTTGTTCACCGCCTCTATAAACAACGTACTTTGTTTTTCACCACCGCCTTCAAGGATGGATTAAAAATAATTATTATGGAGAATATTTATCTAAATTTTATTACTATAAATTTTTTCAATTTATTAAATAGATAAATGGTTATGTGTTTAAATAAATCTAAGTAATTTCCCCATAGTCAAAAGAACTACCTAGTCTAATTAATATTATAATTATATTAATCAAACTCTATAAAAAATGTGTTTGTTTAATACTCTTTGTCTTTTAAAACCATTTATAACACCTATGAGAATTTTAAAAAAATATCATCATACTTTTATAGTCATTTAACCATTTCAAAATTAACTTTAATAGTTATCTACAGGTGAAGAGTCCTGGGAAATATTACACAAATGACCTTGGGACAGTAGAAACATAAAAAAATATCAATTAAATTACTATAAACTAACAAAAAATATTGATAATAAATAAATTATATTTTTAAAATGTTATAATAAGTTTATTTAATAAAATTTAATTTGATTATTTTTAATGTTAATTGAAAGTGTAGTGAAAATCTAGACCTAAGGTAAGTGAACGTTTAGAACCACCATTTTTTCCATCAGGTTGTGCTTTTTCTCTATATTCCTCACATTTTATCTTAATTTATCATTATATAAGGATTATAAATTGAGTTTTTATGTTTCATAAATATATATCTATCTTATTATCTTATTCATTTCTATGGTTAATGTTTCTTTACATTCATTTCTCAATAACTTCTTTAAAATCTAACTTGATTAAAGTGAACTTGTTTATCCCTTAATAATTTCATGAAACACACTCATAAACTATTTTTCCCATTGGGGATCCCATATAATAAGATATATTTTAGTATTAAAAACGTTCTTTACCTCTAATTTGAAGTAAAATTACTTATTATTCTCTTCATTAAAACTCATTTATTCATTCCTTAAAACAGCATTTTAAAGGTTCATTTATATACCTTATTCCATAACATTTATCTTGAATTTTTTGTAAAATGAAAATCATATTTTAAAATAATTACAATTTCTTAAAATATATCACCCAAAAAAATATAATTACATATTCTATTTTGAATCTTTATTAAATATCCTTTAAATATTCTTTTGGTAGAGAATGTGTAACCCATTAGATTCCAATGATATTTCTTATAATTGTAATTTATGTTTGATTATCTTACATGGAACACATAATCATTTATATTTTATGATGGGTGTTCCCAAATAGACGTCTAATGAATTGGGTTGTGGTTATATCTCATGATATTTTATATATGATATTACGGAGTAAACCTAATCCATTATGGGACTCTGTCAACCATTTTATATTTTCTTGATAATGAGCCTTTACTTAAGATTATATAATGGTTTATGTGGTCCACATATTCTTATGAAGCTATGATTTTATGATTCTATATTATTTTTTTCATGCTTCCATATTTTTTTAGACTTATCTTTTCTGATACATGTTAAACTATTTTTATCTTATGTTATGCTCCAGTATCATGCTTATTATATTATTGGGATTTATAAATAAACCTTTTTTGTTTATGTATTCCCATTTTTATACTATTTATCTTTGATATGTCAAAGGGATCTTGGTGAAAATTATGTAATTTAAAGTAAATAATTTTTATATTAGGCTCTTGATGATGTTTTATAAACGTAGTCCCTTAAAGAAAATAGTCTTTTGTATCCTTGGGATATTTTCATTGAATATTTATGTAAAAAATCATGTAATTATATTTGTAAGTGGCTTGTTTATCTATATAAATCAAACTATAAAGAATAAATGATAAATTTAAATGGTTATATAGTTATAGATGTGTTCATGGAATATTATAATGGACCCCACATAAGGGAATGTATAGTCCAATGATATTTAGGCCATGAATAATGGATAAATAATGAGAATATTATGGAATATACTATTTTTAATTAAAAATTAAGATCACCTCATGAATGGTGATGTCATTCTATTATTGAAGGAAACACGTCTTGATAATAATAAAATTTAAAAAAGATAAATGTTGTGGAATTTAATGTTCCATTTAAATAAAAAATATAATAAAAGTCATGTTGTGATTTTTTTTGACATGTTATAGCTCACTTTACAGTTGAATAGAACATATAAAATGAACTGATCCATTAAGATCAGATTATTATTTCCACATCAGGACTGATATAATTATGAGAATCCAAGTATATCAAATGAAATTAATTTCTTATGTTAATTTAGTAGTTTAGAACAACCATGTCCTTACTTCTTAAATTTAAATGGTGGAGATATACTATAAAATTATACAATGGTTGGATTTGAATCAGACGATTAAAGATGCTTATTAGAGACTAAATATTGAATTCTAAAAATATCAGTGATAAAAGAGATCCTTTTGTATAGAATATTAAATTTGAAAGAGTCAAATATTATAATATATTAAATAATATATTGAGATCTCATTTATAATCTATTGGGATTGATTTTTATTCCGAACTTTTTCATGGATTTCATGTAAGTGATTCTACTAAAATTTCAATGATGGAAGAAAGTAATAAATTAATTAATGATCAAGAAATATCATTGAATTACTTTATAAGATTATTTTTTAATTAATTATACATGAATGCGATGGATTTCAAAAATTTGAAAAGAATTTGTGATAGGATTTTCAATATTTTTCATGTCGATAAATAAGTGAAATAAATAGAGATATAGCTCCTTGAAAATGAATTATATGACATAAAGATGAGTATAATTGAAAATATTTATAGTTTATTAAATTTATGATATAACTGCTTAAATTAATTCATATATTTGTTCATGAGAATAAGGGTGACTATATAATAAATAATATCATACAAATATTATAACCAATTTACAGTCCAAAATATTATTAACTTAAAGAATTAAATATTTTTAGAATAATCTATTGATGATTTATACAGTAAACTATTTTCATATTAAATGTGAGGGAATACCTAATAATATTTTGAGCATTCATATGTTACTTACAATTGTAGATAATAAAGAGGATTTGAAGGAGAAATTGAAGAAGAAAAAAGTGATGATTTTTTATCACTTGTGGAAAGAAATTCTAAGAGAAGAAATTGAATATTTTAGGTTAGGATAGCCTTGGAAATTTTTTTGTGGAAGGACATGAAACATCACTAATAGGTGTCCAAAAATATTTTATGGAGATGATATTCTGTTTGAACTAACAAAAAAATAGTGAAATAAGTATCTCCCAAGAAAGAACATTAATTCTTGAATTATAAGTGGGAAATACTTTTATAGAAATGAGTTGGTTATAAATGTCAAAGATGATATCGAGGAATATACTTTAAAAGGTGTTCAAACAGATTTTTTTTTGTAGAAATATATGATTACCTTATGAATATAGTGGATAAATTTAAATATAATGTATAATAATATGATCAATCAGAGGGGGTTGTTGATATCAAGGTGCAACTAAAAGGGGATCTTAAGGGGTTTGATTTAAAAATAAATATAAAAAAACAATAATTAGATGATTTATAATGGAATAATCAAGTTATTTTTATGATTTTGAAATAAAATTTGACCATCTAGGAATGCTTTGGAAGAGTAAGAATAAGTTCCAGCAAAACCAAAAGAATCAGTGAACTATATGTTGGAGATCAAGGAATTAACAAAGATCATTGTTGATATTAATATGTCAATTAATGAGAAATTTAAGAGTATTGAAAAACTCAATGATTAATTTGTTTCTTTTAAAAGTAACATTGACTTAGAAATATATTTATATATATCAATTAAGAATATATAGTTTGGAAAGATTTCAGATGATGTCTTAAAGGAAAGGGATGAACAATGAACTATAAATTTAAAGGAAGTGTTTTTTTCTCAATAAATCAATTTTATGGGTTATTGTGGTCTTGGATATGATGCTAAATAATAAAAATAAAATCCAAAACATGTGAAGAACATAGGTAAGAAAATAAAGGTGGAAAATTTTCAATCCTCAATCACATTCCTAGAATTTGGGAGTTATACAAAATCATGGTATATGTGGAGGTATGTAAGTAGCATGATATTTCCTCAGATGATGTGAGAATTTTATTGACAAATATTAGACACTTTTCATTCCTATAGTGAAGTTAAAAGGTAAATGATAAGAGAAAGAATAATTTTCCAATAAATAAGAAAATATATATATCCTTTATATCGATATAGAAACACATTATAGCTATTATAACATTGGGAATACAACTGTAAATTATTGGGAAAAGATAGTAAATATTTCCCATGGAAGATAAATAATAATAGATAAAAGTCAATCCAATTCAATTCCTTTGAGAAATTGGTATTATCCACTATAAGAAGAGGAATATGAGATAATTTCTTATTCCAAAATGGATGAGAATATACCAACATATATATCAATTCATTCTTAATTTTCACAGAAATAGAAGAATATTAATATAAAATAGAAATATATTTATACTATGATAAGGATATAAATAATAATAGGAAGTGTATTATTGATAGTGGGTGTCCATCTCACATGATATGTAACTTGTATTTATGTAATAATATTAAATGAAGTTTTAATGGAATAATCTTGTTTAAAAATAATGGATCTCTAATTTTAGACGGAGTGGTTTGTCTTGTCATTCTGGTGATTAATTTAAGAGAACTTATATTCTCTATGATGAATTTCTTTCTTATAATTTTTTGAGTGTGATTCAATTGTGTGACATGATATTAAAAGTTATTTTCAACTAAAAAGGATTCAATACCAAATTAAATGATAAAATTTATCTTATATGGGGATGGATAATGAATGAAATCCTATATTTGGTGGATATAAGGAATTATAATTTTCTCATTATTATATAAGAAGAAAATAGTTTCTAGAATCGGAGGCTTTTACACATTAATCAGCTGATTATGGATAATCTATCTATGTTTAAAGATATTGTTCATATTATACAACTAAAATGAAATAGAGAAAATATTTTTTAGTCATGTTTAAGGGAAAATATAGTGATAAATCCTTACTATTAAAATAAAAATATTATAATAAACTTATTGAATTTGTTCCACACTAATGTATATGGACCAATTATTCATGCTAAAACTTATTGTGATAACTATTTAATTTTATTTGTTGATGGCTACAACAGGATTAAAAGTGATATGTTTCAATGGTTAAATAGATAAGTGATGGACTACATAAAAACATTTCTATGGAGAGTGGAAATCAAAAAAGGAAGAAAAAAAATGATTTTATAATTAGGAAATAGAAATGTATATAATTCCCTTATAGTAGAATATTATCTTTCGAAGTATTGAATGAAGAATTAATTTTCAATGACATGAAATCCTCACTCGAATGATGCTGTGGAAATAAGAAAGATCATTATAAATAAAATTTCAATGATGTAATTGATTGAAAGTTTTATCTCACATGATTAATGGAAATAAGTAGTGTATGTGGATGTGTATACTACGAATCAATAATTTCTTAGTCTCGGATAAGAGAATAAGAAATAAAAAATGTGAAATGGAAGGAAAAACTCATTAAATCATCACATTTTTTTTAATAAGGAGTTTCAATAATATTACAGATGGAAATATGGAAAAATATGGTGACATAGAGGATGATGTCATATTTTATGGAAACTATTCAAAAATTAAAACTTATTAATGTGCCAATAAAATGAACTATAAAATAGTAAAAATAAGTGATGTTAAATTGGTTAATAATGTATACAAAGATAATTATATAGGTTTTATCCCTAAATAAGTTAATGAAGAAGAATAATAGATAGTTGTGGATTCAAAAGAATCACAGAATACCCAATTTTATAACAATTCTAAAGTCGAGTAATTGGAAGATCCTCGTGACGAAGTGAGTCAACCATTGATTAAAATAAGAAGAAGTTAGAAGTGTATTTGAATTAAAAACATTATTAGATACATATTAACACTAATGTAGACCCATAGGATGAAAATAATTGTTCATATTTCTCTATTATCATATATAGAACCTACTTCATTTGAAGAGTAGGTAAAGGAGGAATCATGATAGAATTACATGAATAAAGAATTGAACAGAATTTAAGAGAACCAAGATTAAGATATTAGGGAAATACCTAGCCACCATCATGTAATTTTAACAAAATGGGTCTTCTAAAATAAGATTGGTGAACATAGAATATTGGTCATAAATAAAGAAAAGTTGGTGTGCAAAAGATATGCATGGGTTAAAGGATTCAATGTTTATGAACCAATCAATTCGTTGTTAATATTGCAATCAATAAGAATATTTATAGTGGAGTCAATTCAAATAAATTTTAGAGTCTCTCAAATGTATGAAAAGAAAAAATTTCTAAATGTATATTTAATTAATAATTCTATATGAAGAAACCAGTTGGATTTCTTATCATAAATGAAGATAAAAATATTTTCAAATTGAAATAGGATTTATATAGCCTAAATAAATTAATTTATTCTTGTTATACATGGATATATAGTTATATAGTAAATATTATGTTCTGGATAAGAGGAATTGATCATAACATCTATATGAAAATCTCAAATCAATAGTAGTTCATAGTGATGGTCCATGTGGGTGATATTATATTCCTATGAATCAAACTAAATTAAGTTGAAATGTTTTCTCAACTAATGAGTTCAAAATTTGAGATATCAATTATTAAAGAGTTTATTTTCATTATTAGACTATAGGTTCATCAAAATAAAGGGTATACATTCATCCTACATGGGAAATATTCAAAGGGGATATTATATAAATTTAAAATAGATGACTACAAATGAGATTCAACACTAATAAAAGTTATAATGATTCTTAAAAGAATGGGGAAGTGAGGAGTAGATTCAATATCTTGTTGAAAAAGTATTGAATGTCTACTCTATATTATACCTACCAGTTTTTATATCTTATTTTCTATATTCTTATCATTTTGATTTTAGATCCATATGAAGAATGAACAAATATTGGTGGTGATGGCGATATTGATGTATATTCAGGGAATATTGAAAATGTTGTAGTTTTCAAGGATGGGTAGGATATAAATATTTCTCACTATTTAGATAATAATTAGGTGGGTGATATTATGGATCATAAATCTACATATAGTGGAGATATATTTATTATAAAAATTTGTGTTGGATGGTTGAGTAAGAAGCATGATAATGTATCATTGAGTATAGAAAAGGAAGAGTATATTTTATCTAATAAGTATTTTATGTAGTTTATGTAGATAACATAATAATTATGAGATATTAGAGAGGATTAAAAATTACCAATGTCACATTAGTGAAACAAAAGGGTGATATTGAGTAAAATAATAATCTAGTACAACACTATCACACAAAGAATATTGAGATTCTATACTATTTTATAATGGAAATGTTGGAACAAAATGTTATGTAATTGGAGTTTTAGGAATAAAAAATAGTAGAAGATCTATTTACTAAACCATTGGTGGAACATGTGTTCCAGAAGAACTGGATGAACTGTTTTAGGAATAAAAAACCTAGTAGGAGATCTATTTACTAAACCATTGGTGGAACATGTGTTCTAGAAAAATGGTTTGAACCATGTAGTTCAACCAATTCCCATAAAGTAAGTTGTTTTTTTGCCTCAACCCCATTGTATTTAATATTTCAATTTGAAATTGTTTTTTATTACTTTAATAATCCTTATTTAGTTTTAAATGAAAGTGTAGAAACAATCCAGGTGGAATTTTTATATAAAATAATTCTAATCAGAAAAATATGGATGAAATTGTTAAAATACACTATATATATGGTTTCCTACAAAATAAAAATTGACTCATGTTGGATAACAGACATTTTTAATGAATCCTTAATTAGTTTTTTTACCATAATAGAAGTTATTATATCAATATAAGAATAACCATTGGAATAATATTTTCAAGTGGGTGGGGGTATTACAGGGGGATATATCTTGGGGATCATATCACTTATAGGGGAGATTTGTTAGAATGATTAAATATAGTGATGTAGGTATTTAATTATCAAAGGATTAATAATTCCATAATCACTTCAATATTCTCTAATGACTTATTTTTCTTTTTTCTTCCCTTTTGAAAAAATGGGGTTTTAGTTTAGCAACCAACCGACGTAATAATTGGAATTTTTTTTGTAAATTGTATATCTATTAGAAATTATTTGAGTGTGTATGAAAGGGTAGAAAAAATTTGTTGTTTACTTAAAGAATTTGGAGATATATTCTAAATATTTTGGATGAATTTGGAATTGGAAGAGGCATTAGATCTTGTGATTGGTCATTATTAGGGTTAACGCCTAAAAAAGAAAAATACTCTTCAGATGTATGATTAGAGAAGATATTATGTAATATTCATGCATTAGGATTCTTATTTTATAAAATATGAATCAATCATTTCATTCCATGACATATAAATCACAATGAAAATAGATATTAAAATATTTTACTGTTTCTATATTTCTAAAGGTTCTCATGTAGTTTTATAATTGACACGTCGTGATAAATAGTACCAAGTCATAGTATTTAGGCTGTGAAGGAAAGAGAACAACCATTGATGTTATGGATCAAGATATTTTCAAGTATAATTATGGTCATATTATGAAGAATGATGCATCATTGTGATTAAAGGAAACATTTTGTGATGTTTAGAAAATGAAAGAAATTGAGTAAGCCTATTAAAGTTAATGTTTTAGGGTATTTTGAAACAATAATAATGGTCATGTAATAGATATTTATATTACATCATGAATCATTTGAATGATTAAAAAAATCAAAATATGGAGCGGATCCATTACACTATTATGATGTTTTCTAGTCCATGATTTATGAAATCTAGAGTATTCAGTTCGATTGGATTACTTGGATTTCTCTAGTAAATTTGGATGTTTCAAAAAACCCCATTAACTAAATTTTTATATTTGAATGTCAGAAATATAATAGAAGATAATCGATTAATTTGATTTGAATTAGAGGATAATATAAGTTTATTGGATACTAAATTTTTCATTTAAAAAAGTACGAGAACAAATACCATCTTTATGTATAAAATAATTGATCACATAGATACTAGTAATAAATTATATATTTGGAAGAAAGGGAGAGATTGAAACTCTATTAGAATTTATTGAATATATGGTATTATGAATTGAAGAATTATTTTATTTAATTCCATTAAATATCTATCTTAGATGTAAATAGATACTATAAATTTCATTGGATATTTGGAAGGGAAGAAAATAAAATCATATTTAAGAACCATTATTATTTTGTGATATAATTTTAAATTATATCATTGTGTGTTCAACCTATATGTGGACATTACCAATTATAACTCTAGTGTAAAAAAGTTAGTGGAAAATAGTAATAGTCTATAGACTATTGATGAATTGGAATCTTTTACTAAAATATGTAATTATACCAACAATGTAGTGATTAATTATCATATCAACAAAAAAATGATATGTGCTCTATTGATATAGCTTAGTGTATAAAATCCATGTATAAATAATTATGTCTATAATTCCTAAATTTCTTTGATATGATTTTTGATTGCATGTGATCATAATGATAGATTAATGATGTATTTACCAACATGAATACAGGATATAGTTAATCGTACGGAAATTATAAATTTGGAGATGAACTAACTGACCCCATAATATGGTATATAGTGGGATATCATGCTACAATAGTAGAAATCTCTCATATCAAGGTTACTAGGATCAATAATACTTATATATATATAAAGCATGTAGGTGCTTGCATGAACATACTTTGTTGTTCATGTTTTGGATGGTTGTGTAGAAACTAGGTGGCTTCTAATTGTGCAAGTGGTTTGTGTAGTCTTTTTAAGAGTGAAATGAGAATTCTCCCTATAGTTCATGAATTTAAAATATTCCCAAGGACATTTTCTCAAGGGTATTTGGTACTAGTTTTTCTTGATAAACCCTTAAATGGTGTTAGTTCATGTAAATAATCACAAGTATCTTGGAATAAGACTCAATAAAATTATTAATGGAATTCCAAGTGTCAAGAAATTTATGAAGTGGTTTTTTAGTGTGTATCCTTGTGGTTTTGTAGAATGGGTTGTGATAAAACCCTTATACAATATAATTCATTAGAAAGGAACACATTGGTAGGAAAGTGCGTACCGATCTAAAATTAACCTATTTTTATTGATGAGTTATTGCGGTTGGGTTTTGTAGATTGGTTCAAGTGTGTAACCAATATCCTTGGGTATTTCTAATCATAATAATAGAGAAATGTGGATATATGGTTTTTCTTATGTACTAATCTCTCCATGAGAAAATAATTGTGATATTTTAGGAAAAGGACAATAGTAAGAAACGTTATATAGATTGGCCAGTATTGATGAATATGCAATCCAAATTTGGAGGGTTTGCTGATTTCATATGCGATATACAAAGATGATTATATCATTATTTGGTGGAATATAACAAAAAAATATTAGACTCTCCACATAGTGTTAGTAAAAATGTTTATAATAAAAGAGAAAGCATGGGTAGGTCCATTTAGACCAATATGATATTCGATCACATAAGGCCTATATTGTAGGTAGTTCCGTACTAGAATGATTGGTGAAATTGGGTGGAAATATTGATCATCGTATAAAATATTTGGGATTATTAGGATTTATGGATCGAGCTACGGACTGTGTGTATAAGATGAAATTGGATGTGATGAGTCAGTATTGATGTACACATTGTTACCCCATAATATAACACTATAAATTTATGGGTTTCTTTCAAATAGCTTTGGTATAATGATGTAATTTCCCTAGATTTTTATATTCTTTTTAATGTAATTATGTATTATCTATATTTATAGTTTTACTGATGAGATGATATAGGAATATGTCCTTGATAATTGGGGTGAAAATTTACACCACCCAGGTGCTTGTATCCATTAGATTCCTAGTAGGATCATAGAAAAGTGATGTGAATTGAAATTGCTCAAATACATGGGTATGGACATGTCAAAAATTTCCTTGAGGAATTTATATTATGTTAAAATCATTGTACACCAAGGCTTGACTGCATTACACACCTCCTAGATCGGTTTTCTACACAAGGTTCTTGCAATGTTACACCTTTTTTAAATGAATTTCTTATATTTTATGATGCTCGTACACCCAAATTTTTCTATGTTAGTCGTTAATAAATGGGTTTTATAAAAATAGGTTTAGAGACATTACATATATCATAGATTTATTTACAATATTATGTGGTTGTGATAGATAGGATACACCAATGGTAGCCCAAGCAGGTGGGTCAAGGTATCGTGGTGGCCTTATTAGCTCAAGACTACCAAATCTGACTACTCCAATACTCTTTCTACTACATTATTTATCAATTATATAAATTTAAACACCATATTTCATGGATTATATATGGCACCCCATTAGTGATTCCCTACTAAGTTTTTTTCCCACTCCCTATGCATGCACTCCAGTGGACATGAATTTTTATTTATTTCGAATATAGGACTATTCATAAGTTCTACAAGATATAAAAATAATGTATCTTTCTGGTAATTGGAGAAAATACAAGGGATATACTTGGTTTTGTATGTTACACCCCCATTTATGTTTTTTTCTGAATTTCATATTACTTGAACAGTCCCATGTGTGATAATTTTTATATGTTTAGGAATATATGTTACCATAATATTATTATTATATAACCTATTGATATTTTATATTATTTATGGTTAGATATTAACCATAATTATTTTTTATTACTCATATGAAATATGATTCTTATATTATTTATATGTTATTTTATATTTTGATGTTCAGACCATAGTGAACAACATTGGTTATAGGGTCTCATCCCTAGAAGGAAGACTCTAGCATATGAGTTGGTGTTCGTGAGGTCATGTGGAGACCCTAGATGAGTCATTGTTTTGTGGGACCAGGTTGGGGAACTAAAAGAAGGGATAATATACTTTTTTGTGTTGTTTATTCATTGGGGACTTGGTAGATCGAAATACAGATCATTGGAACTTAGGATGTGCACAAATATTGTGCATTGGGGACACTCATATTAAGAAAGACCAAATTATAGGGTTATAAAATTATCATTATTTATTTTCATTATTATGATATAGATATTTATTCAATACTGATATATTGGGTTAAGGTTGTTACTTATTTATTTTCTCTTTGGTTAGGGTAGTAAGGGGTTTTGAGTCTATGCATTATACTGATCATGTAGGTATATTCGGATTTTATCTGATTTCTTGTGAGAGTGAGATGTTTTTGAAAAATAAAAATTCTTATGAAAAATGGTTTCTATGGAAGAAATTATTTTGGGAAAATATTTATGAAATTTCCTTTTTATTATCTAATACATCAAAAATAAGCTATTCTGTGATCTGTCTAAATAACCTATTAGTGGAACATTAATTAATTGAAACCACTGTATTGGTTTTCATAAGTTATTTTTGAAATATATTTGTATTATAATAATTATAATGGTATATAATATTAATATAGTGATTAGATATCTATATTTGATTCATTTTATGTGTTCTAGTATAAAAAAGGTATTCTAAGTGTTAGATTGTATCGACATGTGAGGTTTTGGTAGGTTAGAGACCCTTGAGTCACTACTACAAAAACGGGCAATGGAAGTGCCCCTTATATCAGTGCTAAGAAAAACCACTGATAAAGCCTTCATTTATTAGTGCTAAAATTTTAGCGCTGATACAGGGTAACCTTTATCAGCGCTAAACAAGCGCTGATAAAAATACCCTCTATCAGCCCTAAAATTTTAGCACTGATACAGGCAGGATTTATCAGCACTTTTGTAGCACTGATAAAGAGGACCATTATCAGTGCTAAAAAAGCGCTGATAAAGGTAGTATTTATCAGCGCTTTTTTAGCACTGATAAAACCTTAGTCCATTTTTTTATAAAGTCGGTCGCACAGTGCCCTCATTTTATCACGACCAAATATCTCGCAGTACTGGAACCCTGTGACTCCCCCCCCCCATTGCCCACTGATTTCATGTTGCCAGACCTCCTCCTCCCTTGATTCTCATTGTCGGACCTCCACCGCCCGCTGAGTTCACATTGCCGAACCTCCGCCACCTCGAGCTTCGGTTTGTCGGACCTCCGCCGCATGCAATGCCCTCGAGCTTTGGTTTTCCAGACCTCCCTTTAAGGCAGTTTTTCCTAATCAGTTTTTAATATTGTTCTCCCCTACCATCACACATAACCATATGTTGATTTGGAATGATATATTTAATGGATATTTGATATTGTGATGGTTTTAGGCTACATGATTCATCCTTTTCTTCTTCATATTTGTCTCTAGGGTAATGCCCCCTGTCGAAGATCGAGTTTGGTCCAACTTCATCTAATCTTTCTAGAACTATTATTCTATAAATCATATCACACTATTAAAACATTATTAATTTGTGTTTTGGGATGTGAGGCTTTCCCATCAATGGTGATCTAGTGGATTTTGTGTTGACTTATTGCATCCCTAGGATTCATTTCCTCTGATGGTGATAATTCTTATTCATCGTAGATTCATGAGTGTTCTTCCTACATATTGTGATGGGGTTCTTGGGGGTGATCATACAATATATTTCTATTACTCCTAAGGTATCAAATTTTTTCTAATTACTATGATGGGTTTTTAGGTGATTTGATATTTTTTATTCTAGATCCTGGAAACCATTCAGTTTGATGGTTGTATGGCTGGATATGTCATACAAATTCTTCCAACAATCACCTTTATGAGAAGGTTTGGTTTTAATTATAGAATATATATTATTTTATTTAATTATATTATTAGGTTATGTTGGGTTGGAAATGGGTGATGAGGTTCCTAATGTGATGAATTCTCGTATGTTATCTTGTTAGTGAAGTTGTTGATGATGATGTTGATCAGGCGCATCACGGTGCAAGTATCAAGGCACGAGTATCTTCATGATTTGAGGCATGATTCAATATTATATTTTTGTTTGAAATTTGAATTTATTGGTGTTTTATGGGGTATTTTTTATAATTTCACATACTATTTGAACATATGTGGCTATGACATATTTATTTTTTCTTTTATCATTACTCCATTATTCTAGGATTTTCTATTTGTATAGTTTTTTTTACTGTAAATCAAAATGTGGAATATTTGGGGAATGTTTGACATGGGTTGATTTTCTTTAAAAGGGATGGTTTATTCATGAAAAATATCTCTTGATAATCCTAGTATTGGTGGAAATATTGATATGCTCATCATCAATGGCGATCAATGAGATTACACTATCAGAGTGAAGTTTATGAAAAATTTAAAGTCCTTCACACTTGGATTCTAGTTTCACTAGATTCCTCCTAGGTATCTCTGATTCCCTTAATCCCACACCATGTCACCTTAATGTAAGGAATGAATGATAAACTTTTTCTTTAAGGACAACACCACCTGGTTCTGATGCATTTCTAGGTCATCCAATGCTTGAACCAAATTTTCTTCGAGGGGTTCCCCCCTTATTTCCTTCATGCTATCTAAGTGACTTTGTCTAGAAGTGCACATGTATGGCATGATTCCCAGACCACCATGCTTTCTAGCCTTGCCACCCCTACCTCCATATCTGTCCTTCCCCCTCATTGAGGTTACTGACTACATCTCTGTAGTGTCCTGGCCCCTTCCTAGCAGTGTTTGTTCTGTCTCCCTTGGCTCTGAGCCTGTCTTCCATCTCCAAATACTTATTGTTATAGAGATAACTCCCTCACCATCCCTCAAGTTTCATTACCCATCTTTCCCCTCCCCCTTGGGATCCCCATCTCCCAGTTATATGAATCTTACCAACCATAAGGGATTATGAACATGTTCAAAATCAAGGGACCTCAATTAGAGATCATCCTCCCACTTCAATATGGATACTAGCTCTAGATCCAATGCCATAGCCCTATCCTACCCATCATTACTATCTTCATATGTAATTGTCATGGTCTTAGTGCCCATGTTAAATCGGACTTCCTCACTATTGAAATCAAAAAGAATAATGTCATTGTTTTTGTTGTCCAATAACACAAAAAACCCTATAATAATAATATAATTCACCTAGAAGATTAGGTTGCATGGATTTCTACACTCTGACCCCTGCAACAGACACAAATGGTTATTTTGGCATAATAAATATGTTTTGGATACTGTTCAATGTTTCAATCAATTCATAACTACCAAGGTGTCCAACGGTGACACCTCCTTCATTATGACTTTTGTTTTTGGAAGCTATGACCCTCTTCAAAGGGAATCTCTATGGAGTGAACAAAATAACTTCGATCCTGGTCACCATCCATTTTTTGTTTGGGTGACTATAATGTCATTTCCAACCCAAAGGAAAGGAAAGGTAGAAGCCCATTCCAGAGGAAGGCCATCATGGAGTTTTCTCAGTTCATGGTCGTGAAGGGCCTCATTGATCTCAGCTTCTCTGGTGATAGTTTCACCTGGTGCAACAACTGCAAGGGGGCCATCACCGATTGTGGAGTCTGTTGGATATGTGTCTAGCCAACATGAAATCCACTAACCTATTCTCAAATACCATGTTTTTTCATCTTGATTGAGGTATTTTGATTCACTCCCCCCTCTTGGTTACCATTTCTTCTTTGCAAGATCATCAGGAACGGTTTCACTTCCACCAGTAGTGGGTTAACATCCTAGGGTACTAGGACATGGTTTTCAAAATATGTAATGAACCCTTGTAGGAGTATTGGGCCACCTTAAACCTCTGTGACCTGACCTCGAACCTCGATAGGTGCGTGTTTTCCCCTTCCTCCTCAGGAACCTTCACCACCTGAGACTACTATCACATATGGGCTCCTTTAGAGTATTCTGATATATGGAATGATACCTTTGGATTATTGGATTATTAACACCAGTTTGAGATTTATGTGTGACTATATAGTTATTATATTTTCTTATTATTTCTTACACACCGCCATTAGAGTCGAGTAACCTGATTGAAATCCATAATGGTTCTTTGGTTCTGATGTGGATATGGGTTTTTATGTGTTTGTGACATATGTATGTGTAGATATATGGGTATTTATTAATGATGATATTGAATGTAGGTAAGAGTACTAGGAGTGGTAGATGTATCATTCTTGATTATTCTTGTGTTTGGTCTAGGGTGATTTGAGGAAACTATAATGAATCTAAAGTAATTATATTTAATGAAGATGATTAAATACTAATGGTTAGGCTCTATTAATATCCATTTATATAAGGAAGTGGTTCTCTTCTACTATATTTGGAAGTATATTTTTTTTTAATTTAACCATAAATAATAATATTTAAGATTCAAATAGGATAAAGATGAATAAAAATTGGATGGATGCTAATCGTTTGACAATAGAGTACGCGAACGGATTGAAAGAGTTCATCAAGTTTGCAAAGGATCACGTAAAGGATCCTTCTCAAATCCTTTGTCTATGTTTACGTTGTTGTTATTCTGGAATACTAACTCCGGAGGAGTTGGAAGAACATTTGATATGTCACGGAATAGATCAGAGTTATAAATATTTGAACAAACACAGAGAAAAAGAGAATGTATCTATTGGCTGGGATAAAACTGTGTTTTATGGATCATCAGATATGAATACAAATATGGATAATGAAGAAGACCATATGGAGGATGTGATTACAGATGTCAATGATAATGAAGATTGTATTTAGGAAATGACAAAGACAATTGGAGATGAACTCTGTGATTTCCCAAAATTGTTTGAGAAGTTAAAGAGTCGTGCAAAGACGCCATTGTATGCTGGTTGCACTAAGTATACAACATTGTCAGCTGTACTGAATTTGTATAAATTGAAAGCAGGCAACGGAAGGATTGATGTCAGTTTTACAAAACTACTTTCTCTCTTGAATGACATGCTCCTAGAAGATAATGAGCTCCCAATACGGACATATGAAGCTAGATGAATGCTAAACTCGATGGGTATGATTTTTGAAAGAATACATGCCTGCATGAAAGACTGTATATTTTTTTGATATGAGAACAAATCACTTACATAATTCCCAAAGTGTGGTGCTTCTTGATACAATAAATATAAATCCAATTCAACGAAATTTTTATGGTACTTTCCAATAATTCCATGGTTTAGGAGTCTATATGGAAGTGAAGAAACTGCAAGACAATTTTTGTGGCATGCAGATAAAAGAATGAAATATGGGAAATTATGTCAATCAGACGACTCTCCTCAATGGAAGAAAATTGATCATGAGTATCCTGAGTTTGGAAAAGATCCGAGAAACCTTTTTCTTGCGTTATCTATAGACGTAGTGAATCCTTTTGGTTTTCAAACCATCACTCATAGTACATGGCTTGTTATGTTGGTAAATTATAACTTTCCACCCTGGTTATGCATAAAGTTGAAATTCATCATGTTATCTATGCTAATTTAAGGACCGAAACAATCAGGTAATGATATTGATTTTTATCTGGCTCCTTTGATCGAGGATTTTATTTTGTTGAGTGATTCATGTGTTATGTTGTATGATGCTTATAAAAGTGAATACTTCACATTGAGAGAGATGTTGTATGGGACAATAAATAATTTCCCTATTTATGGAAATTTTTAAGGCTATAGCATTAAAAGAACTCAAGGGTGTCCCATGTGTGAAGAAGATACATAATAAATTAGGTTGAATCATTCATTGAAATATGTGTTTCTAGGACATTGTATATTTCTACCTCGTCGACATAATTACAGATCATGGACAACATCATTAAATGGAAGTTCAGAACAATGAGCAACACTATCTCCATTAACAGGTGATCAGCTATTTGAGAAAGTAAAAGATCTGAACAATGTTTTTGGTAATCCATTTCCGAAATACCTTACGAAAATCGGTTGGAAAAAGAGATCTATTTTTTTTTTGAATTACCATACTAGAATTTTTTGTACGTCATACATTTTCTTGATGTGATTGATGTGGAAAAAAATGTATGTGACAGTGCTATCAGAATGTCGCTAAATGCCCCCAGAAAAACAAAATATGGGATTAAGGAAAAGTTAGACATGGTTGACATGGGAATACGAGAAGAGTTAGCTCCCGTGAAGGTTGAAAACTGAATGTTTCTTCCTCCAGCTGCTTATACTCTTTCTAGGGATGAGAGATATCAGTTTTGGAACTTCTTCAATGATGTAAAGGTTCCATAAGGGTATTCATCAAATATCAAGAACATTGTGTCAATGAATGATTTGAAGTTAAAAGGTTTGAAATCACTTTATGTCCATGTTTTGATGCAAGATCTAATTCCTATAGATTTACGTTGCATTTTTTCCAATAATGTTCGTCATACGTTAACCAAACTTTTTTTCTTTTTCAATGCTATATGTAGCAGAGTTTTAGACCCAGCGAAATTTCCAGCTTTTGAAAAGAAATTGTCATCATATTATGTGAATTAGAAATATTCTTCCCACCAACATTCGTTTTTATGATGGTTCATTTGATGATTCACTTGGTGAGAGAGATTCAACTTTGGGGTCCTTTTCACTATAGATGAATGTATCATGTTGAACGATATATGATGATTTTGAAATGGTATGTCAAAAAATCGAAGTCGGCCATATGGTAGTATAGTGGAGGGATATATTGTTGAGGAAGCCATTGAATTTTGTACCGAATACCTATCTGATGTGGAAAGCATTGGTCTCCCAAAATCTCATCACACTGGATGCATTGAGGGTGAGGGAATTTCTGGAAGAGAAGTTGGGACAATCAGTATTATAGATCACGAGCAGGCTCATCTTTATGTTTTTCATAACAGTTGGGAGGTTTCTCCATATATTGAAACTCAAAAAGAAATTCTTAGGCAGTTGAATCCATCAATGGAAGAAAAATGGTTATCAAATACACTTAATCACCAGTTTATAGGATGGTTTTAGAACCATATTTTTATTGAGTTGGATAAAAACCTGAATTCCATTTCAGAACGTCTTCGATGGCTACCCGCTAGACCAAGTGTGTAAGTATTATCTTATAGTGGTTATGTAATTAATGGTTATAAATTCTATATAGATGAACATGATTAAGATAGTACCATGAAAAATAGTGGAGTTACACTAGTGGATGAAGCGATGCATGTTTCTGGTAGTAAGGACAAAAAATTCAATTTATGAAAATATGTCATACTTTGGCATTAACAAAATAACATGGGAGTTGGATTATACGACATTTCAATTACTGATTTTTCAATGCAAATGGGTTGACAACAATAGTGGTGTTAAAATAGATGAATGATGATTTGTGAAAGTTTATTTTTGTAAAGAAGGGTACAAAGATGAATAGTTTATAATGGCATCACAAGTGGTACAAGTTTTTTATGTTCCAGATCCTACAAACTGAAAGTGGTCGATTGTTCTGTTATTGTCCAAAACTACTGAAGGGTCATATGAAAATTCAGTTGAGGACGATCCTTTCAGTGGTACGTCGCAATCATTTCGGATAGGTCCCAATGTAGATGATGTTTTTTAGGTTACAGCAGACAACAATTAATGGATTTGGATAATCGATTGAGGTGTCAAATCCCTTCAAACTTTGATAAGAAGAAATATATTTCAATAAACAGGTTATATTTTGTTTGTAATATAGATATTTTTATCTCATGTAATTATCTTATCATTACTGAATTTATGTAATCTTAATTAACTGTTCATACACTTTTATAGATAATGACTTCTGTACATTCTGGTGCTCCTAACCTTGAGGCTGAACAAGTCTCTCCAGCTACTGTCGCTGCGGCTGCTGCTGCTCCTGCAGCAGCTACTGCTCCTGCAGCAGCTCCTACTCCTGCTGCTACTCTTGTTGGGGCTTCTGATGCTCTTGCTGCTCCTCATGATGTGGCTACTGCTACTCCTGCTGCTCCTGCTGCAGCTGCTACTACTCCTACTATTGTGGTTCCTGCTGCTTCTAGTGTTGAAGTCCAATAACCAACAACACATGTCGTTGAAACCATTTCAGATGAGGGCAACATGTGAATCCCAATAAGTCTTTGTTTAGCAGCTACATTAGAGTTGTCACTCTAAAACACATGCTGATTGACATAGATTCATGGAACCATGTTGTGTTTGGGATGAAGGCTATGATCTGGGAATAAATTATGGTCACATAGTGGATATATTTCATTAATTTACTATAAAATAAAATAAAGTAATAATGTCTTACTCTTCTCAATCTCTTGCTTTGTACATTTATAGTAGACGATTCACCCAAGGATTATATACTAAGGATTGCAGGAAGGATTCATCAAGGTTTTTTCACTATTTTAACAATATGTCACCTGAAATATTCCAAAGGTAAAATTAACTCGCACCCACCCATTGTCTACACTCACCTGATATCCCAAGAAGCATGAGATGCATTTATTGCCTGCCATGGGGATGAGAAGTTTCAGGTACATTGTGGGTGATAATAAATTGTTTGAGGATACTTGTTTTCCTTACTTTGATTATCAATATTTCATTTATCAAACAATACATCCGTACTAAAAATAATGAACGTTCATCAAAACCAGCATACCCCTATCGTAAAGCAAGGATGGGGTACGCTTCATTAGAAAAGAAAATGGTACGTATTTTATATTTACAGTAATATTTTTAGGTTCCAATAAACAAAATCATAATTATCTTTATATGTTTATATGTATATTGATGAGTCTAAATCCAAATACACATCCATCCCA
Organism: Viscum album; assembly: GCA_963277665.1. Lineage (NCBI taxonomy): Eukaryota > Viridiplantae > Streptophyta > Magnoliopsida > Santalales > Viscaceae > Viscum > Viscum album. The sequence goes on from OY728161.1 coordinate 1,446,088,918, forward strand.
AGTCATGTGCAATAGAAGGAGGCATGTGTGAATAAGGAAGGGAAGTTAGTAGATTATAACACACAAAAAGTGTGGGAAATATGTGTAAGTATGACACGACAAAAAAAAACTTGTTTTAAATTGATATTACATAACAATAATTAGTTATTTTCTTATATCTGATAGCCATAGGAATCAGCTACGCCTCTAGCGGATGCAAACCTATTATCGACGGCTTTGAAGCATCCAGAAAAATACGGTCATGTCACAGGTGTGGGGTTTAGGGTGACACCTTGAGTATATTTTGAGAAGAAGAAAAAAAGGATGATACAAATGAAAAATTGGAACAAATGACCAAAAAATAGAAACCCTTGAAGAATGATTGAAATGGCAGGGAGAGTAGCTAGAATCTTTTATGGGTGGGAAGCAAAGGGAAGAGACAAGTCATGAAAAACCAGTGCATGAACATCCCGCCCCACCCCCATAAGCATTGAGGAAAGCCATTCCCCTAAATGAACTGTCTTAGCCATGGTAATAAATATTCTAATAATTGTTCCCATGAAATTTGAATCAGAAAAACACTGATAATTTTTTTTTACTGATCTTCTACAGGGTTATAATGATTGTGATTTATATCTGTCAACACCCACCTATCACCTTGTAGCGAGGGCTATATTGTTCAATATCCCAGATGCCACGCTACATAATAGACCACTTCGGAAATATCATCTGAATGTGACGATTACTATAGCTCATGAGCCAAATACAGAGCTACTTATTCCACTTATTGACGATGAAATTAATATGGTAGAAAAGGATATTGGGACATTCATTGCATGGCCATCACAACTTGTAAGAGTACATGCAGACAAAGAGGTATTTATTTCCTTTTTTAAAGCTAAACCTTTAACAATTAATGAAAAAATAGTCTGAACTAATGATTGTTGTTATAGACGGAGAAAGGAAAGGGGGTGACAAACATCAGCTGAAAACCATCTAAAGGATCGACCTACCGATCCCAAGGAGCTACTGAAAGCACAATGACACCACCTATTCTCTGTCCACATTTACTAGCATTGAAGACTCATGTGGATACAAAGCTAAAAGATGGTAATAGTCATATAGTGGTTTTCGAAGAGAATATATACGGAGAGGAAAGTCAAGATTTCATTGTTGCAAAATGTAAATGAGATACTTGAAAATGGTTGTCTAGGCGTCCCAGATGTAAATGTATATATGAGGTATGTTTCTATGAATTGATTTTCTAAAAGTTGATCTAATGTGAAAATTATGACTAAATGCATTTCATATTGTAGACAGACGCATTTATGAAAAATAGTTGAAGGAATTTTCCCATGATCCAAGATGTGGACTTGTTAGTCCTCATACCACATCAACACACCTAACAAAATTAGAGCCATAAAAAAGGGATGCAATAGTTAACAGCTTGCTAAAAACATTTGAAAGGAAGATTATAGATGACAGACTCTTCCTAATACCAACCATGCAGGCGTAAAACTATACGATTAAAGCATATAAATTATATTTTCACTTATTTTATTACTTATTCCTCTTAGTGTTTTTAGGAAAAATTGGTTTCTAATTGCGGTGAACTTGGATACTCCAAATATTCATTTTATGGATTCAATGTAAGGATATCCATCAAACCAACCACACATGATAGAGTTTGTGAATATGTAAGACACTACATCTTATGTTTTAGGTCTAAATATAATGTAATATAATTTATATTATCTTTTAATGAGGATTCTATTGTGATAGGGCGATGTATCATTATCATCTAAAAAAGTAATTAGGATAGGGGCTAAGCATAAGGAAGTGAGCAAGTACTACGTCTAGACAAATATCAGTGTATATATAATAAAATTTCACTATCAAATCACATTTCAACACAAGTTACTTATTCTCCTAATGATCAATTTTTTTTGCAGTGTCAAAAACAAACAAACGAAAATGATGAAGGTTATTATATTTGTAAATTTAGGAAAGAGATTGTTTTTCAGCAACAAACTAGCATCCCTAAAGAGGTATTCTAAAAAACAACTACTAGTTAATTTAATTTATTTATTAATTCTTTATTTTTATATTTTTTAGTACTACTCTGACTATAGAAAAGCCTCATACTAACAAGACAATATAGATGTGTTCAGAAAATAGTGGGCCACTTACTTGATGATAGATTGTACACAAATACAATGAAGATCTGACTTGGGGACATGTACAATTGGTGGTCATTTTTGAGCGGGGTTAAGGGGATCAAAAGATAAAACATTGTTTTATGTAAATGTTTGTAGGAAAATTTTAATTATTATTAAATTAAAAATCTTATCTTAAATGTGTCATTTTCCAATTTTAATAGATGATATGCACCAGTAACATGCAAGAATCCTGAACCACCCAAAGGGTCTCAATTTTGTTTAAAATGAACATAATTTTAATTGAAAACTACAACTGAGCTACAGATATCTGACCAAACACATTTGGATTGTCTTTATATTTTATAAGAACTATCCAATGGTCCTTGGTGATGTGTGCGAGTCAACCCCACCTCAATCCAAGGCACGGTGCGGCTGATACTGCTCAAAGCGTCTCTATTTCGTTTAAAATGTAAACAATTTTAAGTGAAAACAAAAACTGACCAACAGAAATCAGACCAAACCCATTTTAATTGAGTTTATATTTTAGGAGAACAATCCAAAGGTCCCTTGTGATGTATACGAGTCATCCCCACCTCAATATGAGGCACGGTGTGTCCGGTACCACTCAAAGGGTCTCTATTTTGTTTAAAATGGACACAATTTTAATTGAAAACAACAACTGTCCTACAGAAATCTGACCAAACGCATTCAAGTTGCCTTGATATTTTATAATAAAGATCCAAGGGTCCTTGGAGACATGTACGAGTCAACCCCGCCTCAATCCAAGGCACGGTGTGGCTGGTACCACTCTAAGGGACTCTATTTTGTTTAAAATGTACACAATTTTAAGTGAAAACAACAACTGAACTACAAAAATCTAAACAAACTCATTAGGATTGTGTTTATCCTTTAGGAGAATGATACATGAGTTCTTTTTGATATGTACGAGTCATACACACCTCAATCCGAGGCATGGTGTGGCCGGTAGCACTCAAAGTGTCTCACTCTGTTTTAAAATGGACACAGTTTTAAGTGAAAACAAAAATTGACCTACAGAAATCTGACCAAAAGCATTCGTATTAGCTTGATATTTTATAATAACGATCCAAGGGTCATTTTTGACGTGTAAGAGTCAACCCCGTCTCAATCTGAGGCACGGTGTTGTCGGTATCACTCAAAGGGTCTCTATTTTGTTTAAAATGGACACAATTTTAAGTGAAAATAACAACTGACCTACCAAAATCTGAACAAATGCATTTGGATTGTGTTTATATTTTATTAAAACGATAAATTGGTCCTTTTTTATGTTTAAGAGTCAATCCCACCTCAATTTGATGCATGGTGTGGCCGGTACCACTAAAAGGGTCTCTATTTTGCTTAAAATGCAATAAATTTTAAGTGAAAACAACAACTGACCTATGAAAATCTGACCCAATGACTTCGGATTGCCTTGATCATTTATAAGAAAGATACAAGGGTCCTTTTTGACATTTAAGAGTCAACCCATCTTCAATCCTAGGCACGATGTGACCGCTATCACTCAAAGGGTCTCTCTTTTGTTTAAAATGTAAACAATTTTAGGTGAAAACAACAACTGACCTATGGAAATCAGACCAAACCCATTATGATTGTGTTTATCCTTTAGGATAACTATCCAAGGGTCCTTTTTGACATTTAAAAGTCAACCATGCCTCAATCCAAGGTACTGTGAGACCATTATCACTAAAAGGGTATCTCTTTTGTTTAAAATGGACACAATTTTAATTGAAAACAACAACTGACCTATGAAAATATGACCAAACGCATTCGGATTTCCTTGATAATTTATAAGAACGATCCAAGGGTTCTTTTTGACATGTAAGGGTCAACCCTGCCTCAATATGAGGCATAGTGTGACCGCTTCCACTCAAAGGGTCTCTCTTTTGTTTAAAATGTAAACAATTTTAAGTGAAAACAACAACTAACCTTTGGAAATAAATAAAAACCCATTTTTATTTCCTTGATCTTTTATAATAATGATCCAAGGGTCCTTGGTGACGTGTATGAGTCAAACACGCCTCAATCTGAGGAACGGTGTGGCCGGTACCACTCAAAGGGTCTCTATTGTGTTTAAAAAGTACACAATTTTAAGTGAAAACAACAATTGACCTACGAAAATTCAACCAAATGCATTCGGATTTCCTTGATCTTTTTGGAGAACAATAAAAGGGTCCATTGTGAAGGGTATGAGTCATACCTTCCTCAACAGAGGCACGGTGTGGCCGGTAGCACTCAAAGGGTCACTTTTTGGTTTAAAATGGACACAATTTTAAGTGAAAACAACACCATACCTACAGAAATTGTACCAAAAACATTCGGATTGTCTTGATATTTTATAATAACGATCCATGGGTCCTTTTTGATGAGTACGAGTCAACCCCGCATCAATCTGAGGCACTGTGTGGTTGGTATCACTCAAAGGGACTCTATTTTGTTTAAAATAGACACAATTTTAAGTGAAAACAACAACTGACCTAAGGAAATCTGACCAAAACCATTTGGATTGTGTTGACACTTTAGGGGAACAATCCAAAGGTCCTTTGTGATGTGTAAGAGTCATCCCTTCCTCAGTACGGGGCACGGTATGGCCAGTAGCACTCAAAGGGTCTCTATTTTGTTTAAAATGGACACAATTTTATGTGAAAACAAAAACTGACCTACGGAAATCCAGACAAACACATTCAGATTGTATTTATCCTTTAGGAGTACGATCCGATGGTCCTTTGTGACGTGTATGAGTCATCCCCTCTTCAATCTGAGGCATAGTGTGGCCGGTAGCACTCAAAGAGTCTTTCTTTGGTTTAAAATGGACATAATTTTAAGTGAAAACAACTGACCTACAGAAATCTGACCAAACGCATTCGGATTGTGTTGCTATTTTACAATAAAGATCCATCATTTCTTTGTGAAATGTATGAGTCATCCCCGCCTCAATCTGAGGCACAGTGTGGCCGGTACCACTCAAAGGGTCTCTATTTTATTTAAAATGTAAACAATTTAAGTGAAAACAACAACTGACCTATGAAAATCCGACCAAACACATTTGTACTTCCATGATCTTTTATAAGAATGATACAAGGGTCCTTTGTGATGTGAAATAGTCAACCTAGCCTCAATCCAAGGTACGGTTTGACCGCTATCACTCAAAGCATCTATCTTTTGTTTAAAATGTAAACAATTTTAAGTGAAAACAACAATTGACCTTTGGAAATCCAAACAAACCCATTCGGATTGTGTTGATCCTTTATGAGAACGATCCACGGGTCCCTTTTGACGTGTACGAGTCAACCCCGCATCAATCCAAGGCACGAGGTGACTGCTATCACTCAAAGGGTCTCTCTTTTATTTAAAATGGACATAATTTTATTTAAAAAAACTAACCTATGAAAATATGACCAAAAATATTAGGATTGCCTTGATCTTTTTTAAGAACGATCCAAGGGTCCGTGGTGACGAGTACGAGTCAACCTTGCCTCACTCCGTGGCATAGTGTGACCGCTAGCACTCAAAAGGTCTCTCTTTTGTTTAAAATGTAAACAATTTTAAGTGAAAACAACAACTGACCTACATAAATTAGAACAAACCCATTCAGATTGTGTTGATCCATTAGGATAACAATACACGGGTCCTTTTTTACGTGTAATATTCAACCCCGTCTCAATTAGAGGCACGGTGTGACTGCTATAACTCAAAGGGTCTCTCTTTTATTTAAAATAGACACAATTTTAATTGAAAACAACAACTGACCTACTAAAATCCAAACAAACGGATTCAGATATCCTTGATATTTTATAATAATTATCTAAGGGTCCTTTTTGATGTGTACGAGTCAAACCAGCCTCAATATTATGCACCATGTGACTGCTATCACTCAAAGGGTCACTCTTTTTTTTAAATGTAAAAAATTTTAAGTGAAAACATCAACTGTCCTACCGAAATCCAAACAAACCCATTCGGATTATGTTGATCCTTCAGGAGAAAGATCCAAGGGTCTTGTGGGACATGTACGAGTAAACACCACTTCAATCCAAGGCACGGTGTGACCGCTATAATTGAAAGAGACTTTTTTTTAAATGAGCACAATTTTAATTGAAAACAAAAATTGACCTACGAAAATCTGACCAAACGGATTACTATATCCTTTTTCTTTTATAAAAATGATCCAAGGGTTCTTGGTGATGTGTAAGAGTCAACCCCACCTCAATCCGAGCCACGTTGTGACCGCTATCACTCAAAGGGTCTCTCTTTTGTTTAAAATGTAAACAATTTTATGTGAAAACAACAACTGACCTACGGAAATCCGACCAAACTCATTCTTCTTGCCTTGAACTTTTATAATAACGATCCATGGTTCCTTGGTGACCTTTTCAATTAAACCTCATCTCAATCCAAGGAACGGTGTGGCTGGTACCACACAAAGAGTCTCTATTTTGTATAAAATGTACACAATTTTAAGTGAAAACAACAACACACCTACAGAAATTAGACCAAACACATTCAGATTGCCTTGATCTTTTAGGAGAACGATCCAAGGGTCATTTTTGATGTGTAAGAGTCAACCCTGTCTCAATCTGAGGCACGGTGTGGCCGATAGAACTCAAAGGGTCTCTCTTTGGTTTAAAATGGTGAAACTTTTAAGTGAAAACAACAACTGACCTATGAAAATCTGACCAAACGCATTCATATTGTCTTTATCTTTTATAAGAATGATCCATGAGTTCTTTGTGACATGTATTAGTCAACCCCACCTCAAACTAAGTCACGGTGTGGCCGGTATCACTAAAAAGGTCTCTATTTTGTTTAAAATGGACACAATTTTAAGTGAAAACAACAACTAACATATGTAAATCTAACCAAACCCATTTTGATTGTGTTTATACTTTAGTATAATGATCCAAGGGACCTTTGGGATGTGTAAGAGTGATCCCCACCTCAATCTGAGGCATGTTGTGGCCGGTATAACTCAAAGGGTCTCTATTTTGTTTAAAATGGACACAATTTTAAGTGAAAACAACAACTGACCTACGGAAATCTGACCAAAAACATTCGGATTGTATTTATCCTTTAGGATAATGATCCAAGAGTCCTTTTTGATGTGTATGAGTCATCCCCACTTCAATATAAGGCACGGTGTGTCCGGTAGCACTCAAAGAGTCTCACTTTGGTTTAAAATGGACACAACTTTAAGTGAAAACTACAACTGACCTACAGAACTATGACCAAACACATTTGGATTGTCATGATCTTTTATAATGATGATCCACAGGTCCTTTTTGATGTGTATGAGTCAAACCTGCCTCAATATGAGGCATGGTGTGGCTAGTATCACTCAAAGTGTCTCTATTTTGTTTAAAATGGAAAAAACTTTTAGTGAAAACAACAACTGACCTACAGAAATCCGAACAAACCTATTCGTATTGTGATGATCCTTTAGTAGAACAATACACGGGTCCCTTGTGACGTGTAAAAGTTATCCCCGCCTTAATTAGAGGCATGGTGTGGCCGATATCACTCAACGGGTCTCCATTTTGTTAAAAATTGACGCAATTTTAAGTTAAAACAGCAACTGACCTATGGAAATCTGAACAAACACATTCAGATTGTTTTGATCCTTTAGGAGAATGATCCAAGGGTCCTTTTTGACATGTAAGATTCATCCCACCTTCAATCTGAGGCACATTGTGGCCGATAGCACTCAAAGAGTCTCACTTTGGTTTAAAATGGACACAATTTTAAGTTAAAACAACAAATGACCTATGGAATTCCAACCAAACACATTTGGATTGTCTTGATCATTTATAAGAACGATCCATGGGACCTTTGTGACATGTACGAGTCAACCATGCCTCAATCCGAGGCATGGTGTGGCCAGTACCACTCAAAGGGTCTTTTTTTTTTCAAAATGGACAAAAATTTTAGTGAAAATAACAACTGACATATGGAAATCCAAAAAAATCCTTTCAGATTGTGTTGATACTTTAAGAAAAGGATACATGGGTCCTTTTTGATGTGTATGACTCATCCCCACCTCAATCCAAGGCACGGTGTGGCCGGTATCACTCAAAGGGTCTCACTTTTGTTTAAAATGGACAAACTTTTAAGTGAAAACAACAACTGGACTACGGAAATCCGACCAAACGCATTCGGATTGTGTTGATCATTTATAAGAACGACCCATGGGTCCTTTGTGACATGTACGAGTCAACCCCACCAACCCCTTGGACCACCCCCACCCCCTGGACACCAACCCACCCCATAGACACCCCCACCCCTCTGGACACCCCCACCCCCTGTAAAGCCTCCCCGACACCCTGGACACTAGCCCACCCCTAGAACCCCCCCAGACAGCCCCATCCCCCTGAACACCCTCTAACCCCCCTTGGACAGCCACCCCAAAACCTTGAACAGCCCCCCAATCCCCTGAATTTTGAACTGAATTCTTTATGTACTTAATTAACTTATGAATTATGTGTTAATGGTGTACGAGTATACTTGTTGTATAGGTATACATGGTCTAATTATCTTATGATTCATGTGTTAATTTTTCATGGGTATATTGGATCTAATTAGCTTATTGAGATTCTGAATTTTTTGCAGTTGCTCAGGTGTGCTGGTGCATATTTTTTCGTAGTAGCAGATAGGGCATTTATCAGCGTTCTTTTAGCGCTGATAAAGGGTTGTTTTATTAGCACTCTTTTAGCGCTGATAAAGTAAACCTTTACTATCGCCTTTTTATCACTGATATAGGGTGCATTTATTAGCTCTTTTTTAGCACTGATAAATGGAGCCTTTATCAGCGCTAAAAATCGTTGATAAAGGGTACCCCCCCCCTTATCAGCGTCGTGCTTTACAATGCTTTTTTATCACTGATAAAGCCCATTTTGAGTGATGATAAAGACTGTTTTTGTATTAGTGAGTTGGTTGAGATGTTAGTGATGTTTCCTAGGTCTGGTGAGATATGAATGTTTTTTATGGGTGTTGAGTTGGTGGTAGATGTATATTTAGAGTCCTCATTGGTTAAATGGGTTATTGAGGTAATTTTTAAGTTATATAGATTAACCACACAAGCCTTCGAGGTAAGGGGTTAGCTATTTCTCCTATCTATAGAGGAATGACGGTAGTCCTTAAACATTGTATGAGGTGTGTTGAATAATGAGAGATGGTTTAATTGGAGAATGTGTATGCAAATTATATGTTAGATCAATGATCATGTAAATTCGGACTGGTAATTTGGTTCTTCATAGGCATTTCCATGGCCATGTTAGAAAAAAAGACTATTCGTTTTTTGTGGTGGATATAATGGAATTATAGTAATTGTTAATTTTAGAATTTTTATTTTTGTTTCAACTTAGAATCTAGAAATAATTCATAGTATGGAATGAATATTATTTTTATGTATTAGAATAAAAACTAAATTAGATACTCATTTGTTTAATGGTGTAAAATGATGTTGAATTCCAAGAGATGTAGTTTCTTAGAGATCTACATTGATAGTAAGTGACATAGTGAAAATTTACTTATTACACATAACCAATCCTACCAAACCTTTAGAATATTGTAGTTTTTTCTAGATAGATTGTGAATTTTATTATATGTTTTATTGGAATGATTCGATAAAATTTTTGATAGTTTTATAGACTGGTAAGAAAAAAGAAGTATGATTTTTTGGTTAGAGAAGTGCCACTGGAGTGAAATGTATAAAGGGAGGGTATTAGATATCTTAAGTTGGGATGTCCATAGATATTTATAATACACACTATTGGGAATTGAGGAGAATCCATTAGGTTTAAGATTTGAATTTTGATATGGAGATTGGGGGTATTTAGAATAAAACCGTTTGACATATATGTGAAAGTGTAATGTTTATTAAGGTAACCACGCATGATGTGGTTTGATAATGATGATTGAGTGGGAGTGGGAGTAGGAATGGGGTTTTTTATATCAACCCTACATCATAGATCCTAAGAGAAGAGATCATGGGCTAAAATTGTCAGGTTTTATGAGTGGGGATAATGTGTGGTAATACTTCTAAAATGTTGGTAACCAATTAATTGTTTTCATAGAGACAAGTTATAGGGTAATACTATAATTTGGATATCTCAATGGGATGCCTTGGGAAAATTCCAAATGATTCAAAATCCTAGTAAATGGATTGAATTGGGTGATTGGGATGTCTCCAACTATATGTGGAGTAAGTAGTTTAATTTCATATGGACCCATTTTTATACCTATATTATAATAAATATATGATAAATGAGAGATGTTAGGCTTCCTATTAACTGATGCAATATGTGGATCGTGAAATAGACAAAGTGGGCCGTGGGTGTTAAGATCGAGTGGTACTCAAGTAGTTGAGTAGGATGATGAATTTTATAATATGATGGGTTTTTCAACATATTGAACTGGGTGATAACATTGAAATTGGGGACTGAATGACAAGTGTTATATTAGTGACACATGAGAATAGACATTATAGACCTGATAAGGAGTCTGATTCAATAAGAAATCATCCAAGTATATTTTTGAGTCAGTTGATGCAATGGAGTATCTTCTTGAATATTTCATGAGTAATCATATATGATGAGATTGACTGTTTGATAAATATTTAGCATAGAAAATGATTTATGAATGTGAAGGATTTATGATATGGTTTTTATTAAAAAAGTAGTTTATTATATTATGTGTGTTATTTTTAGGACCACATCCAATCAATAATTGGATATGAGATTTCATATTATATTTAAATGTATAAATTAATTATTAGGATATCTTGTTAGACAGTTTTTAGGGATTCGAATCCACATGGTAGGGACTTTTTAATGACCAAAATTATTATTAGTTTTTGTTTTAGGGGAAATTTGAATTTGGATATACCAAGAGTATGTGGTTTTGAATTAGAGTTTTTTATTTGGTTTATGAGTCCATAGTATTGAATTGAGGTTGTTTAAATAATATTTAAATGGTTATTGAGTATTAGTGGTTGCCTTGTGTTAGATCAGGGCGCCTTTGGTTTTATATTTTATTAGAAGTTCACATGGTACCAAATGTTGGGTATTAGGTAATTGGTGCATACTCCAAGGGGTAGGACCACCAAATTCATCACTGACTAGTTTCTGGGATCATACCTGATGGACTATAAAACATGAGGAACCTAATATAATCCACTGAGTAATTTGTAGGCCTATAATCTCTATCTTAAAAGAAGGATCATAACCATAATTCCATGTCCTCCCACCTCTGATTTTATGAAAATTAGGGGGATTGGGGTGGGTCTATTTATCTAGTATTCTCCGTATATAATTATACATTGTATCCCCATTAACGAGGGTGGTTTCATCTTCCATTATAAGGTCACATTTGGTGATCCCCACTAAATTATTCAATTATTATTCCTTTTAGTATTTCATTTGTTATAGTATTTCTAGTTTTGGGATTCATAAAATATGTCACTAGATCATCATGAAATATATCTTAAATGATGTTTGTTCTTGTTTTTTTTTCTATAAAATATATTATGAAGGATAAATTGGCTCGTTTTTCACATTTCCGTAGTGGAAAATTTCATGATGAGTTTTTTTATGGGTTTCTCTAAATTAATATTATGTTGGTGTCTGATTGAGTGTCGATTCATACAGATTTTATTATTAAGAGTTCCAGATGAATGACATGGAACTTCCATACATATTTTTAATTATTTATTGTCATGACCATTATATTTTATAGGATTAAAATTCATTGGATGAAATATATTAATCAATTAATAAATTTCGTAATTAATGAATTATTCCATTTGGAGTAAAATAGATGGTTAGAAGTTTTATGAAGTTAGGTATGATCATAGACAATGCTCAGAAAAGTGAAAATAAAGGTATATAATTATGATATCATCATAGGTGGTCCCATTAATAATTAACCATTTGTACTATTTTCATGTCCTTGAGTGAAAATGATTGTGGCTTCCAGTATGGGATGATAATAATTGAACTAGGTGGGTTCATAAAGTAGAAAAGTAAAGGGTAGATCCTTCTTGTTTTGGTATGGTTTATAAACCACTTTTGGGTATAAATTCGAGTAGTGAATCCTTATTAGCTTAGAATAAGTCCTGGTGATGTGGGTAATGTATTCCCACAAGGGTGTATTTATGGGATTTGGGATCATCGAGATTTTGACTAGAGAAAGAAACATTGTGTTGTAGTTGTAATTAGATGTGATGAGTAAGGATTGTTGTGAATGATATTATCACCTAAGAACTCTTGGATAGGGTATATAGATGAGATATAAGATGTAGGGATATTTTTTCAAGTACATTGTTTCATCCTCACCATATTTATATAGTGTGTCTATGGATATCATGACTAGTGAGATGATGGAAACATGGCCCCCTGAGAGTTGTGGTACAATGTTACACTACCCATGTTCTCATCCCCACATGAGTCCAAGGAGGATCATGGTAGATTAAAGAAATCCTTAGTCTCTTAATTACATAGTATTTTCTATTTTAAACCTTTCCTTAAATTGTTTCTAATATGTTTTGATGCCCATAAACCCAGGTCCGGCTATGTTACACCCTTTCCAGACTAGTTTTCTATAAATAAGTCTATGTATGTTATTCCTTTCCAAGACATGTTTTCTGAATGTTATAATTATCTTGAAAATAGGGTTGGATAAGTTATTCCTTACATATGTGGGTTTATTATCCATAGGTTTGGATATACCAGTCTTCCCCTAGATGCTCTAATTATATGATGTTTCTACGACATATGTGATATACTAGCTTTGGAAGAAGCAAGAGATATCAAGTATCATGATGGATTAATTAGTACATGATCAAATAATATGATTACTCATCTCTTGTTTGTTACTAAATTATTTATTTCCTACATATATACAGATTTTATATCATTATATATATAAGGTACCCAATTGGTGGTTCCCTATTAATTCTTTTACTCACATCCCACAAATGCACACTGAAGGATGTTTCAATGGTTATATAAGATATTAGATAAGAATATCTTGATAGTGTAAGGATAGATTACATGAAAGAGACCTATTCTTAGTGGTTGTACACCCATCCATATTTTTTTCTAATTTCCTTATGGATGATCAGCCTCATGCATGATATTATTGGTGTATGTATACATGTTTAGAATGGGACCATTATGTTACAATATGTTAATGATATATATTATCAATGTGTATATATTATCTATAATACATTTTGGTTACATTAATGATATATAATCCTTATTTTATTTTATTGTTATTATATTTTATGATACCGAGAGTATAGTTTCCCCAAATTAGTTATCATCTCTCTTTGAAAGGTTATAGGATCTATTGTAATGGGGGCGATTCCTAAGGTCATGTGGATACCCTAGATTGGAATAAATTTGGTTGTGAAAGATCAAGGGAATTTCAGGTGCTTTTATTATCGAGGAAGTACCTAACCCCATCCATAATGTAGGGAAGATACCCCATATCGACGATCTATCGACCAAGGGAGTACCAAACCATATCAAATATATGGGGTTACCACACCATGTTAATAGTAGATCAATATGGGAGTACTCAAACCGTTGTGTATAGTAATTGATTATAAATATCAAAATATATTTCCTAATGTTAAGGATTCACAAAGAAAATTATCAAGGCGGATGTTCTCTTAAACATTGTGACAACATCAACCTCGAAAAATCACACTACTATAGAGGTTATGTACCATATGAAAAATGATTTCATCATCATGATAAGGTCTATATCCTTATAAAAATAGTGACATTAATTTTATTTGGGTGCAACAAAATTATAATGATAATTATACGACCAATTTATGATGTCAAAATAACATAACTGTACCATATGAACAATGATCTAATTACTCTTGTCAGTCATAATGTTATCTCTATCCTTTCATATAAATCCATCAGCTATAACATTATATTACCAGCCTCTATATTTTGACAACTAGACTAAAAAAATAAAACAACATTTCCCTAATTTTCAAAACAAATACTTCAAAATACTATTGTTTTCAACTCCAAACCTAAAACAGACTGACCTTTCTTTAATACCACTTTAACAAGAACCCACCCACATGGACCCATCTAGTCCAGTAAATAGACTTGGATTTATATCCTTAGCACACATCTGATAGGCATGGGGATGGATATTATCTCTATTAAGTATTATATAGAAGGAAAACAATTTAATAAATAATACATGATGGAATATACCAATCTATATATTTCAACAAACCAACCAAACATATAATATAATTCAATATAGAATAACTGGTTGTAAGTAAATTGATAGATACAAATATAAATAAATTTCCATATAAATCACATAAACAATATCCATATGAAAATGAACTATGAAAATAAGGAGTCTGTGTAAACAAGATTATTAATGAGTGGGGAAATACCATCTTTTGAAATTTAATCCCACTAGTTTCATTAGAAATATGCATCAACAACTTTACACACCAACTCCATCCACTCATCAGTTACCAAGAGCACCTTAGATCTTTGTATTATTGATGTGAGCCATAATTGTTTATATTTTTATATATTATTCATTGAAAATAACCCATATTTGAATTTAAATAATAGGTAAAAATATTTTTTAATAATAAATAATCTAGACTTAAATATAAAAATTACTTAACTACTGATCTATATATATTTTATTAATCAATGAAATTAAATTAAAAATAATCCAAATAGTTATTTTTAAAAATAATTTTTAAAAAATGAATATGATATTAAAAACATTTAAATAAATTTGGAATATAAATTATTCAATGGATTTTTGGTTTAAAATTAATTTATCTAACCATTTAAAAAAGAAAATGAATTCTATATTTTTATGTTTTAAATTAACTAAATATGATTTTGAATTATGAAAATTAATAAAATTAATGGAATATAAAATTTGGGACGTAGTGTTATATTAATTGATTTTTTATTTTTATAATTGATCAATATTCAACACTTAATAATAAATTATTAAGCAGGTTGAGAAAAAATGATGAAGTCCATGTGAGGTCTGCAGACTGAACATGTGTATCTTACCACACCACGTGCACAACTGACCATGCCATGTGTGATTCTTAATGCAAAATACCACTTGTGATCAGCATACTAACCGTGAAAACCTCATTTCTACAATATATGTCCTTCATAATCAACATTGTTTCTATGTATTCCACCTATTAACATTACCATGTACACCACCTTGCTATACCTTCAATACACATTCTCACAGACATTATAGTGATCGTGTGTGAATTCATTCACACAACTGTGTGACCACCACCATTAACCAAGTTCACCATTTTCACCACTGTGAATAAAAATCATGCCATGAAAATTAAAGATAGCACTGCCCTTGAATATGCCTTTTTATAGTATGAAGACCATCACTGAGTATTCGATCTCACTACACCTATTGAAATCTGAGCTTATTGATGAAAAACCCAAATCCACATCACCACTTCCAACACCATCAATGTTGAAAAATCTCACCTATGGAGATTTGTCACCATTACTTTATTAAAAGAATATACCCCAACTTTGATTCCTTGGCCAAACCCCTAATGAAGATGAACCCCCCACACACATGGTGGAAAATGAAACAAAAACAAATAAATCAAACCAAAATAATCAAAAAGAAAAAGAACATAAATATATATAATGATAAATAACTATATACATATAAACTTATAATATATTAATTATGTATTTATTAATATATATGTTTGTGTGTGTGTTTGTATATATATAATAATAAAACAATATATATTTTTAAATTGTAATTACATTATTAAAATGACATCCAATGGAATCAGACCAATATTGAAGTCAAATTCATCAATGCCTAGGCCCAGTTTCCAACACTTTCAACTACTAGAACAAAGTAATTTACCAAATCTAAATGAATTCACAATCGTAGAAACATGATGGGTCAAGAGAGTTAATATTAATTATTTATTACAATAAATGACATCCAACCAAATAATTCCTCAATAATGATTATGAGGAATGAGTTTCCACCTTACGTACTCTACAAACATCTCCTTCCCTTTCCCATTATAAATACTCTACCTCTACCAATTATATCTGGCCTCTATCAATATGGTATTCCTTTTGTAATTTATTTTCATTATATATTTTCTAATTTAATGTTTTATTATTTTCTTTATTTAATATAATTTTTTTGTTCTCTTCCACTATAATTTTCCTCATTATTATCACCTTTATGATTTCCCATTGACTTTGATCTTCATGATCGTGGAGAGAAACTCCATTACTGGTGGTATAAAGGGGAATCAAAAAAAATATCATAAATTTATGCATTTAATTATAAATGTATCTTCTCTCCAATTCTAATGTGATAGTGGAAGAGGAATGTGTAGGAGGAAATTTTCACTAAATAATCTATCAACACCATTACACCTTTGAGCCCCCAAAACTTCACAGATTCCCATGATTCATATCACAATTCATACTAATGGAGATTTTTGGATCAATAGGATTAATGGAATGTGATCACTATCTAGTTGGCGAGTGAGTTCATCTACTAGATTAAGGAATCATTATTACCCATACACCCATGTGAATACATGGAAGGACTGGTCTTCTTGGGAATATATTATGCATATTTATAGTGGAGGGTGAATAAGTGAATCTTATTGAACCAAATAATTGAACTAGATGATTTATAATAAACATAAATATTAAATTGTAACAACCCAAGATTTTATGAGAATTATTATTTTTAATTTCATTGATGCCTTGTGTTGTACGCTACACCAAAATTATCTTGCACTATACGCAACACCGTATTAGCTAGCAGTATACGCAACACTATTCTTGGCCCGTGTTACACACAATTTCAAGTTCGTTTTGGGGAAATTATTTTACACAATGTTAAGTATAGATTTTGTTTAATATATAAATGAAATATGTTTTTATTATGTTATACGCAACACAAACCAGATCTTTCACTACACAGATCCCTGACCTGGCTTTCATTACACACAATCAAGACCTTCCTCGATATCATGTGTAGTACGCAATACCGAGTTTCACTAAACGATATATTATTATAATATTATTATGAATTAGATGTTATGAATAGTAATACCCACTTTTTGAAATTTTATAAATTTTAATTTTCAAAATGGACTTCATTTTTGGATTTGGAATGTTGAAATTTGCCTATGGTGAATTTTTGGTATTTTTCTGAAAACATTCAATTTTTAATGAATAGTGAAAACACTGGGTTACTATTTAAAAATCGACTTTTTTTATAAATATTTATTTAGTATATTTAAATTTATTTTAGGTCAAAATTGATACATAATACCTATATAAGTTCAATGTAATTCATTGGAGTCATTTTATAATAATTTTAGACACTTAAAAATTTTATTGAACTTTTCACCGTCTTTTACCCACCACCTAGGAGAGTTTTAAAATTTACATAAAACTTAATTTTACCTCTTCTATGAGTGGAATTTCAAAAATCCAAAGACACTGTTAACATCAAGGAGTAAATTCTGGTTTAATAAGATAAAAATAATTTTTGGTGAATAGTAACATTTTACGTTTATTTACCACGGTTAAAAGTAAATAGGGTAATTAAGGGAAAAAATGATATTATTATTACCTTAACACATGTAATAATTATATTGGATAAGTGTAGTTTGACCAAAAAAACCTTATGGATATAATAGTACCCTTTAGGTCCACTTGGATTAGATTAGGACATTTATTATTATTTTATATAAAGAAGAATTAAACAAGTTAAAATAAAAGTTTAATAACTAAAACATTTTTAATATAGGTTTATAAATAAGATCAATTAGACTATAAATATTCATTATAAATATAAAAATATTTCATACATAGTGGTATTTTATTTATAATTTTTAGACATTATATAATTCAATATATTTTTAAGGCAATGATGATGTAGTAATTACTTTATTAATGAAATATTAACATAATTGATGTTATAAATACCAAAATAAATGTAATTTTTGACTTTTTATAAATTCCACTAATTTTATAGGTTAAAATGACATGTTAGCATTGATTCAGTTAAATTTTATATAACTAATAATGTTATAATGATTTTCACAAATATCAATTACCAAATAGTGTCAAAATTGACATTAAATAGTTTTAAAAAAAATATTATATTATTAATGGTTATTATATTCATAAAAATATAAGTTTCAGAAAAATTACTTAGATAAAGTTATATATATTAATAATGAACCACTTGGGGTTCGTTTGGTTTGTTATAGTATGTTTATTAACCATATAGTGTAAGAAAATAGGAAGACACAGTAAAAGTTAAATTATTTAACTTAGAGTTAAATATAAATCATAAGGTTAAAATAGTAAACTAAACATGTCTAAAACATATTGGTTGAGAGTATTTCGACCAACCCCCACTTTAGATTTAAAATAAATCAATTTTGAGCTATTATAAACCAAATATGACTTTATTATAAAATAATATTTTAAGTTTTTCCTAAGGTTCCCCTCTCCACCCTTATAAAAAGGGCACCCCTTCTCTCTTCTCTTCACACCCTTTTGATCCTTGAATCTCGGCCAAACCCTGCCAATTAATTATTCTAAACCTCTCTTGTTACATAATATAGGTTCTGGTCTTTTCAAATGTCCAGCCCTTGTGCCCTAAGAAGAAGTTTAATGGAGGTGCGTCGAGGAAGAGGTAATCTCTTCTACCAACTCTTTCAAGTTTCTTTCTTCTTATACTTCCTCTTATTTAGTTGTTTCATTATAAAGTAATAACATCAGTATTACTTGTATACTAATATGTTATTATAATAATTAAAAAAATGTATTTCACCTTTTATCCATACTATGGAAAATGAAATCACCGCGTGTGTGTACGTACAGAATACCGTCTCCACACCGTGGTGTAATAAGTTTTCCCACAACTACCTTTCTTGAATGGGTATAATGGTGTAATGAATAACTATATATAATTATTATAAAATAATACTTATTCTATGATATTATATCATACACTCCAATACCATTCAATAAATATGGGAATGATATCATCGCTCGTGCGTACGTACGGATTACCGTCTCCATGACGCGATAAGATTCATTTTCCATGTTAACAATTCAAGAATAATTATAAAGTATATATAATAAGTAATCATGAAATATATGAAATAATAATGAAACTTTATTTATGTATATATATATGTATGTTATCAACTTAATTCCATTCAATTCAATAAGGAAACAAAAACCGCGTGCATGCGTACGTACGGCCTACCGTCTCCATGAACGGTGTATTTCATTCCATTTATCGATCTATTATATATATGTATGTATATGATGAATATATATTATATATAAATCATGTTTTACATTCTAAAATTATGTAAATAATTATATAAGTAATAATATCAAGAACAACAAGTTGAAACATGTACGATAAATGAAAAGATTTTACCAAAACACTTCTTTAATATGGAATTTACAAAAGAATAGGTAATATAAAGTCATAAGTGAACCGTATATTATATAATAACAATTAATATCATTCTGTAATAAGTCAATGACATTATTTAAATCATTATACAGGAGGTTCGGATACATAGGAAGCATATTGGACATAAGTTAAGGGATAATTATTCCAATCTCGTTCTTATCCGAGATTGTTTATTCTTAAGTATTTGCTGGGGTTATATTTTTCATCCATGTCCATAAAAATGTTTTCATAAAGTGTTTAATATTCATACATGTATGTTTAATGTCATGTTTACCCCCTTGACTTTTACTTTGTGTTATGGAAGGAATCTTTATTTTTTTTACCATATGAGGAACTTTTTGACTTTTCCGGCAAAAGTACGGGAAGAATGTTTTTTTAACTTATACGACATGAACAGATTTTTACGGTTTTATAACACCTTATTTTCAGGAATATTACTCTATAAGATGTAATCACTATTTTCAAAAAATCCTTCTATTTTAAAATTTCATGTGATTTTGTGAAAAGAAAATGATTTTGGAGAAGAAAGGATATTTTCCTCAAGAATTCATTTCAAGTGTTTTATCAAAACCATTTTCCATAAAAAATGATATTATTTCATATGTGTATGTTTCATGTATAATTTCTCTATGATTTACATGGTTTCACTTCTCTTATGATGTAATGATATCCATTTGTTTTATATAGATTATGTTATGATGGGATGAAGTTTATGAAACCCATTTTATTATTTAGGTTATGATGAATGTTTTAAGTTTATTTTATGGCACAAGTAAGAATGATTTCATTATGAGATGGGTGGGACCTATATCTCCCTCCAATTCATTGGGTAAAGGTGTATATCTCATGAGATAGACATGGATAAAACAGTAAGTTAATCTGGATCAGTTATACAGGACTGGAACGAGGAGTGAACTCGATTCCGAAAAAGACATTGTCCACTAAGATGGTCTTGGCAGCAATGCCTTGGATACTATGGAAATAATATCATGTGATTAATGGGTTTTCACAATTACATGTATTATTACAATGCTATTTTATCATGATTGATGTTCCATTATGATATATGTCTTACGTACTTCCAATATTTATGTCTTTGGTCAAGATTTTGATGTTTATATTTTATGCATTCAAATGTTTATGGATTGTTTTATGTTCTCTATGTTTACCCTTACTGAGCATTTAAGCTCACCCTTTACAAGTTTTCTTTTCACCAGGATATTAAGAAAGGTTTTAGGTAAGAAAACCAAAAGGGGACTATCTTTCTGGGAGATTTTCAAGATCATTCACCATGATTAGAAAATTACGTTACGAGTTTCCAAAGACACTAAACTAATACGGTCTTTGGGCATCTGTTTTTGTAAAGTATTAAGTATTCCATAAAAGTAATGTAATGTCCATGTACGTCAGGTTTGGGGTCTCTTGAATTGGTATCATAATGAAGGTTTAGTTATCCTTTGGAAACTAGGATGTGAAAAAATTAGTGAAATCCCTAGAGATATTTCTAAGGTATGTATAGGGATTTACCTAAGGACAAGTATATGGATAGGTTATAGTCCTAGAATTTCAGTAACGATCTTAGAATTTAAACTAAGATCTTAGATATTGAAGGTACTCCCCCATTATTATGTTGTTTTCCCTAGCATGATTTTTGCCTCTCACACTATTCTTTTGGGGTTTTAGAAAATGGCTGGAATCAGGATGATTCACGATAATGGAGAATATGATGGGCAATGTAATGATATTTTTCAAGAGCAGCCAAATGAAATAGGATTTGGTAGTCCAAAAATAGTTATTATTCCAAATCAACAATCTCATAATATAATCAATAATCTCAGCTTTCGTAAGTTTCCCGACTCAGCTAATAAGAGAAATATGGAGTTTCATGATGATAATTGAGGAAAGAAAGTTCAATTTCTCTCATGTAAATCATGTGGGAAGAGGCATCAAGGAGAATGTTTCAAAGGAACTCGAAGATGTATTGGGTGAGGAAAATAAGGACACAAATCCAGTAAGTGAAAAGGAAGAAGTCTAGTAAACATCATGGATAAGGATAATGGTATTTCTACAACATCAACAATGGTTAGATGTTTTAAATGTGGAATGTATGGGAATTATGAAAACCAATTCCCTAAGAGAAAATCTCATGAATCGAATCAGCATGGTCATATGGGCAGTATTTATGTGGATGATGATGAGGAGACTACAAATTTTATATGAGATGAATGAATTGTTGAAGCTTGGTAAATGGTTTTAGAAGGTAGTAAAATGATTGTATGTTTATCAAGAGTTATGTTGTATTGGTAATATAATGGTAATATTGAATAAAGAAACATCTAAGGATAGTAAAACTATTGTTTTTCCTAAAGTAATTTAAAGTATATGTTGAATGGTACTGGTAACCATGAAAGGTTATTCAGATATTTTTGGAAGGAAGATGATATGTGCATAATGGAGGGATAAAGATAAAATGAAATTTTGATAGTATTCATGAGCTCATGACTGATATAAGGATAAAGTGATATCATGGTTTGAGTATATATAAATTTTGGGATTTTGGTATGTGGAATGATTAAACTTTTGATAGCATTCATGTTTTCACTAAGGTTCTATGGTAAATCATGTTTCAAAAGAATAAATGATTGTGGTATTCACATGTTTGGAATATGACCAATAAGATATATCTTATGATATATGGGAGATAAATTATGGTATTCACATTCTTGGTATATGACCTCTCTAGGAATCATTTTCTTTATACTATGAGATTGGATAGATGTATTTTGGATAAGCCTAAAGATTAGAATGGATTATGTTGGATATAATATAGTATTATTTAAGGATAGAACTTGTTTTTCGATATTATTTCTGGAATGTTATAATAGTATAGTTTTAGAAAAAGGCCAACCCATAGGACGAGCGACAACCCGTCGTGTCAGACAAGGCTATGGGAATCGAACCCACAACTGAAGTACGACATGCCTTTATCACATACCACTGGCCTACAGGAAGTCCCGGGTTAGTAGAAACTAGTTTTATTTTATTCCGCACTATGATGGATGAAGTATATATCCATTTTAGCAACCATATATGATTAATCTCAAGATAGATGGTCTTAAGTATATTTAATAAATTGTGCCATACTTTTTGCGATAGAAACAAATTGAATGACCTATCATTCTATCTCATGATCTTCTAACACTTCACGGAAGACAAATTCAACTTCATTTCTTTAAGAGATGAAGTGGAAATTATTCAAGGCACAAACAACAGTAAAATTGTACCGAAATCAAGTAAATATTTCTTTTAATTCAACAATTATTCAAATTTAGGGAAATGATCATGAAAACAAAAAAATGTTGTCCTAGTGTCATTATATCCGATGAATCAGACGGTACCTTAAATCATCATAAATTTATTTCTTTCTTATTGTTGGCTTTTTTCATAGTCATGCCCTCTACCACTCTCCATCACAACATAATGGTTAGATTTCTCTTCCATATACATATTTTCACCTATGTTCTACTATATGTAAACCTAGTTATTAGTTAATTTGGGTAACTGTTATGTTTTATTCTTCACTTTTTAAAATTAATTTTTAGTGTTCCTTTTTACGATGTGGGTTTCTATGAAAGAAACTTTCAAGTAGTAAACCATTTATAACCCCGACGAATTTTGAGGGCGAAATTCATTTTAATGGGGGTAGAATGTAAAAACCAGAGATTTTATGAGAATTATTCCTTTTAATTTCATTGATGTCTTGTGTTGTACGCTACACAAAAATTATCTTGCACTATTCGCAACACTGTTTTAGCTTACTGTATACTCAACACTATTTTGGCTCTTGTTACACACAATTTCAAGTTCGTTTTGTGAAAATTATTTTAGGCAATGTTAAGTATAGATTTTTCTTAATGTATAAATGAAATATGTTTTGATTATGTTATGCGCAACACCAAATGGATATTTCACTAGATTCATCCATGACTTGTCTTGCATTACACGTAATCAAGACCTTCCTTGATAGCATGTGTAGTACGCAACACAGAGTTTCAGTAAACGATATATTATTATAATATTATTATGAACTAGCCATTATGAATAGTAATACCCACTTTTTGGAATTATATAAATTTAATTTTTCAAAATGGACTTCATTTTTGGATTTAGAATATCGAAATTAGCGTAAGGTAATTTTTTGGTATTTTTCTGAAAAATTTCAATTTTTTATGAATAGTGAAAAAACTGGGTTACTATTTAAAACCTGACTTTTTATATAAATAATTATTTATTTTATTTAAATTTATTTTAGGTCAAAATTGATACATAATACCAATATAAGTTCAATGTAATTCATTATAGTCATTTTATAATAATTTTAGACATATAAAAAGTTTATTGAACTTTTCACCCTCTTTTACCTACCTCCTAGGAGAGTTTGAAATTTTACATAAAACATAATTTTACCACTTCTGTGAGTGGAATTTCAAAAATCCAAGATTCATGGTTAATATCAAAGAGTAAAATGTGGTTCAACAAGATAAAAATAATTTTTTGTGAATAGTAACTTTTTACTTTTATTTACTAATGTAAAAAGTAAATGGGGTAATTAAGGGTAAAAATGATATTACTATTACCTTAACACAAGTACTAATTCTATTGGATAATTTTTGTTCGACCAAAAAAAACATTAGGGATAAAATATTACCCTTTAAGTCCTGTTGGATTAGATTAGGACATTTATTATTATATTATTTAAAGAAGAATTAAAATAGATAAAATCAAAGTTTAATGACAATTTTTTTAAATATAGGGTTATACATAAGATAAATTCGACTATAAATATTAATAAGAATTATAAAAATATTTCCAAAATAATGGTAATTTATTTATAATTTTAAGGCATTAAATAATTTAATTTATTTATGACAAAATGGTGATGTAGTATTTACGTTATTAATTAAATATTAACCTAATTGATATTATAAATACCCAAATAAATGTGATTTTAGACTTTTTATGAATTACACTAATTTTATAGGTTAATATGACATGTTAGTATTTATTCAATTAATTTTTTTTGAACTAATCATGTTGTTATGATTTTCACAAAAATCAATTACCAAATAGTGTCAAAATTGACATAAAATATTTTTTAAAACAAATATTGTATAATTAGATGTCATTATATTCCTAAAAATCTATGTATCGGCCAAATGACTTATATAAGGTTATATATATTAATAATGAACCACCTGGGATTAGTTTGTCTTGTTATAGTATGTTTATTAACCATATAGTGTAAGAAAACAAGAAGACACAGTAAAAGTTAAATTATTTAACATAGAGTTAAATCTAAATGATAAGGTTAAAATAGTAACCTATACTTTTCTAAAACCTATTTATTTGGAGGATTTAGACCCATCCCCACTTTATCTTTGAAATAAATCATTTTTAAGCTATTTTAAACCAAATATGACTTTATTATAAAATAATATTTTAAGTTTTCCCAAAGGTGCCCCTCTCCTCCCTTATAAAAAGGGCACCGCTTCCCTCTTCTCTTCACACCCTTTTGAGCCTTGAATCTCAGACAATCCCTGCCAATTACACTTATAAACCTCTTTAGTTGCATCATATAGGTTCTGGTCTTCTCAAAATTCCATCCCTAGTTCCCTAAGAAGATGTTTAAAGGAGGTGAGTCGAGGAAGAGGTAATCTCTTCTAACGACTCTTTCAAGTTTCATTCTTCTTGTACATTATATACTTTAGTTGTATCATTATAAATTCATAACATCAGTATTACTTATATTCTTATATGTCATTATAAATATGAAACAGCCCTATTTCACCTTCTATCCATCCTACGGAAAATGAAATCACCGTGCGTGTGTACGTACGGAATACTGTCTCCACGTCGTGGTGTAATCAGTTTTTCCACCACCACCTTACATGGATGGGTATAATGGTGTAAAGAATAAATATATATAATTATTATAAAATTATACTGATTCTATTATAGTATATCATCCGCTCCAATACCATTAAATAAATATGGGAATGATATCATCACTCGTGCGTATGTACGGATTACCGTCTCCACGATGTGATGTGATTCATTTTCCATGTTAACAACTGAAGAATAATTATAAAGTATATATAATAAGTAATTATGAAATATATGACATAATAATGATACTAGATTTTTTTAAATATATATGTATGTCATCTACTTAATTCCATTAAATTCAATAAGGAAACGAAAACAGCGTTCAGGAGAATGTACGGCCTACCGTCTCCATGAACGGTGTATTTCATTCCATTTATCGATCTATCATATATATATGTATATTTTGAATATATATTATATATAAATCATGTTTTACATTCTGTAATTATTTAAATCAGTATATAAGTAATAATATAAAGAACAACAAGTCGAAACACATACGATAAATGAAACGATTTTACCAAAACGCTGCATTAACATGGAATTTACAAAAAAATGGGTAATATAATGTCATAAGTGAACCATATATTATATCATAACAATTAATACGATTCTTTAATAAGTCAATGAAATTATTTAAATCATTATACATGAGTTTCGGATACATACAAAGTGCATCGGACATAAGGTAAGGGATAATTATTCCAATCTCATTCTTATCCGAGATTGTTTATTCGTAAGTATTTACTAGGGTTATATTATTCATCCATGTCCATAAAAATGTTTTCATAAAGTGTTTAATATTAATCCATGAGTTTTTAATGTCAGGTTTCCCACTTTTACGTTTTCTTTGTGTTATGGAA
The DNA here is from genome assembly GCA_963277665.1 of Viscum album. Lineage (NCBI taxonomy): Eukaryota > Viridiplantae > Streptophyta > Magnoliopsida > Santalales > Viscaceae > Viscum > Viscum album. The sequence goes on from OY728161.1 coordinate 1,446,115,451, forward strand.
GGAATCTTTCATTTGTTTACTATATGAGGAACATTTTAAATTTTTCTGACAAAAGTACGAAAAGAATGTATTTTTAACTTATACGACATGAATGGATTTTTATGGTTTTATGTAGCCTTATATTCATGAAGATTACTCTATAATATTTAATGAATATTTTCAAAAAAATCATTTTATTTTAAAATTTCATGGAATTTTGTGAAAAGAAAATTATTTTGAAAAAGAACGGATATTTTCCTCAATAATTCATTTCAAGTGTTTTATCAAATCCATTTTCCATCTAAGAGGATATAATTTAATATGTGTATGTTTCATTTATAATTTCTCTATGATTTACATGGTTTTAGCTTTTCTTATGGTGTAATGATATCCATTTGATTTATATGTATTATGTTATGATGGGATGATGTTTATGAAACCCATTTTATTCTTTGGGTTATAATGAATGTTTTAAGTTTATTTTGTGGAACAAGTAAGAATGACGTCATTATGAGATGGGTGGGACCTATATATCGCTCAAATGCATTGGTTAAAGGTTTATATCTCATGAGATAGGCGTGGATGGAATGGTAAGTTAATCCAGTTCTGTGATACATGACTGGAACGAGGAGTGAACTCGATTCCGAAAGGGACTTTGTCCACTAAGATGGTCTTGGAAGCAATTCCTTGTCTACTATGGAAATAATATCACATGCTTATTGGTTTTCCACAATTAAATGTTTTATTCCCATGCTATTTTATCACAATTGATGTACTTTTATGATATATTCCTCACATACTTCCAAGATTTATGTCTTTTCTCAAGATTTTGATGTTTAGATTTTATGCATTCAAATGTTTATGGATTTTTTTATGATCTCAATGTTTACCCTTTCTAAGAATTTGAGCTCACACTTTATATGTTTTCTTTTCCCCAGGATATAAAGAAAGGTTTTAGGTAAGAAAACCAAAAGGGGAAAATCTTTATGGGAGATGTCGAAGATCAGTCACCATGATTAGAAGATTACGTTCCGAGTTTCCAAAGACACTAAACTAATACGGTCTTTGGGCGTCTATTTTTGTCATGTATTAAGTATTCTGTAAAATTAATGTAATGTCCATGTACATCAGGTTTGGGGTCTCTACATGAATTATCTCACTAGAATTAATCATTATGTATATTTTCAATTATTTTATTCATTCTATTATCATTTTCATGTAATTTCACTTTCTGTTTACATTAAAAAAACGAATCAAACATTCTTGGATTCTTTAAATATTAAGAAAACAATAAATAAGTGGTTAGATAATGATACCCTTGAACCCTTTATCGATGAGTAAATACCCTGATATACAACTAGGCTAAAATAGAAGTATATATTCAATTAGATTTTGACTCGTGACAATTTGAAGACCAACTTGGCACTATTGTCCGGGAGATAGGTGGAGTTTTAACCTTCTATAACCCAATGACAATTACAATATTTGTTTATTTTTAATCATTTTTTGTTATTATTATTTTGTCTCAAATTGAGATAAGTATTCCATTGATTTTATTCTTTTATGGATTAACCCTCATATTTTACGTACATATTCCTATAGGAATCTCTAAAGATTAATTTTAAAATGATATAGTAACAACAACATTCAGTATACACCAATGGGTGGGATGATGGAATATGGTACATTAACGAACCCAAAAACAATTTAAAATATATATTCCCACACCATCAAATTGAAGAATAATTAAAAATGGATGGAATTAAAAGGCACAAACTAATTTTATAGGATTTTGAAGTGAATCAACAACTAGTGGAAAAAAGAATCATGATTGAAGAATTAGATTTTTTCAATCCACGACATCAACTACCATTCTTGATATTTTAGCGAAAAGGAAGTAGAAATATATTAAAAAGATACAAACCTTACTGATTTTCCAAAGAAGGTATCCAATAAAAGGAGGGTAAATTTTTTGAATCAGAAAAAATACCCTTGTTCACCATTAAAAACATATGGCCTTAGCTAGTGTACCAGGCGAAGAAACATGAAGTTGAGACACTTGAGGGATATTTTTTTTCAAACAATACTTATTCTAATTATATTTAAATCCAATTATCATTTAATTTGCATCTTTATATTATTGATTAAATTATAAAACTAGAAGAACAATTTCTTGCCCTGGAGGATGATGATGACGATAGAGTGGATGAGATTAATTTTGAAGAGAACATTGAATTCCCAATATTTACACCATCTATAAAATATAACTTCAAAGAGGAATTATACCTTAAAAATACAATATTCTGAACCTGATAAGGGAGTTATCCATGAAATTCACCCATTTCTTTATCAATTTTTTAAAAATGAATTATTATCTAACATACTAAATTTCAATTTTGTAGATTTAGAACCAATAATATCTTCCTAGGATGATGAAGATAAATCACCTTACAAAACCAAACTTAATGAAATATATAACTAGAAATATTAGAAGAAAAACTAGATCAGTTGGAAGTTGAAAATGAAGATCCTATGGCTGATGTGTAAGAATAGTTGGATGAAAATTATTTCTAAAGACTACTTGACTCTTATTTTGATGAAATTAATAAATAATTATTCATACTTATGTAAAAACACTAATCCAAAAACCTCACTCTAACCATTACCTGGTGGGAGGAACTATAAAATTGGAACTTCGTGTCCTCTCACTTGAAGAGATAGAGTCTCTAGAAGCTATATATGAAAGGGAGAACATTGATCTAAACCACCACTGATTTAAATATATTCAAATTATTTTTTTAAATATATATTTAATGGAAATTAAGAATAGTAATTATTATAGGAACCACTAAATAAACTGAAAGAATTCATCAACTTGGTGTAGCGTGAGGTGGAACCATTTTTGATTCTACAACCCACCTTTTCTGATGTACCTCACATGCTCTAGAGGAATGATATGCAATACATTGTGTATGGGAACATCGATAAGTGAGTAAGTAGGGATATAAAAAGAGAATCATTTGTTTATTCCAATAATAGAAACCACATCCTCTAATAGATCTTATGTAGTAAAAACATTGTCCAAATATTGATAGTTTAACTACAACAACTCTTGTGGGGACAAACCCAAGACTCTTTTCTATACTGGTTATTTTTCATATGTATTAATTTTCAATATAATAAATTTTCTAATATGTTATATGTTTTATATATTTTTCCCTAGGTGGAAACCATAGAGGTGACTAGATCCACTATCTATCGACTACGAAAAGGGACATATCAACTCAAGCCTACTGGGAAATAAAAATTAGGTTGTACATATATTTTATGAACCCTTTAACCACATAATTTATTAGTTTATATGATATAATTATAATGGATGGTGATAAATAAGTATAGGTGATGATACATAAACATATTTAGATTATTAATTCAAATTTTTTAGTTAGTTTTTATAAAATATGTAAATAAAAAAATTTAATTATTATTTTCTATGAGTTTTTCATAAATAAACTGAAATAAACAACAAAAATTCAAAAATAAAATATTTTTTATTCTATTTTTAAATATTTTAAATTAGATTTTCATATTTACTTATTTATTCTATTTATAAAAACCACTAAAAAACAAAATCAATTCAAAATCAAAATCTGGATATACTGTAGGTTTTTGTTTTTTATAAAAAATAAACCTTTGTTCTATAAATACAGTTCGGTAAACATAATTTTTTTTAATTTCTATTTTACATTTTCACACATTTCAGGAAATTCATTAATTTCATAGAAAAAGTAAAATTATATTTTAGAGTTTACCTAATTCATGGATTCTATAGTTGTGAACTTTATGTGATTGGTGAGTGTGTTTTATAACTATATTATGGAAATATTGTCATAAACCCAAGAGATGCAGTGTGAGTGAAAAACATTGGTGGAATAAATTTTAAAAAAATTAATATAGTTGGATTTTTAACTTAATATGAGAAATCATAACCTCAATACAAAAATAAATTTAGGGGGAAAACATAAATAAAAATTTTATAATTCTTTTAAACCTATAATAAAACAGGGCAGTTGGGGTCAGAAAATGGGTCTCTAAGATAAGGAAACTATAGGGTTTTTCTGTAACTAAATAAATCTATCAAAATATTATTATATGTATAAATATTTGAACAAAAATATGGATGGGAAAAATAAATTAAAATGAGGCTTTTAAAAATGCGTCCATTTGGGTGGGGTGAATATTGAACCCATAAAAATATGAGAAATTGATTTTTTTAAAAATTAATTTAGGTTGTTTAAATAAAGTGAAAATCAAACCAAGGGTTATGAAACTAAAGAATGTGGTATAAATTGAGGTGATTATTGTTCAAATTTTTATTCCACTCTAATTTAATTCGATCCACTCAGAAAATGAATCTTTATTTGAATTAAAGTGAGGTAGTGGTTTGACACAAGAATGAGTCCTGATCAGTTGAACAGTGAATGATCATATGTGTTCTCTCTTATCTTGATAGTAAATATTCATTTTGGAATGATATTTGTTTTTTATATTTTTGAATAATTATAATTCATATGATAAATTGTTCTATGGTACAATTATCCAAGTGTGGGGTGGTGATGTGTGCTGAATTTTTCCGTAATTTTTTCTTCTATTAATCATTTATAATAACTTCGATTTTAATTCAAATATTGAGAAAAAATAGTTTTTTCTGAACATTATATTATCTGGTCTCAAATGATAAAATAGTTTAATTTATAATCTATATTGATTTTATTTTTCAGCATAATTAAATTGAAAAAAATCCATACATTTAATTATGAAAATTTATTTTAAAATTGAATTTGAATTTGAAGACATTCAAATAATTTTTAAATATAAATGGTTCAAGGAATTTTGGTCAAAATTAATTTATTTAATCATTTCTACAATTAAATGAATTCCATATTTTGATGTTTGAAATTAAATTATAGGGTTTTTAATTGAGAAAATTAATTAAATTAATGGAATATATAATTTAAACTGGACTTTTATATTAATTGAATTATAATTTTTTGTATTTTATCTATATTTTACACTATATAATTAATTGGTATGTTTGTTAAGAAAAAATGTCAAAGGTCACATGCGATCAGTAAACTGAATATGTGCACCTTACTATTAAATGTGCTTTGCTAACCACCCCACATGCCCTACCCACCATAAACTACCTATCACAGTCTGTAGACTGATGGTGAAAACCCCATGCAATATGCATATGTCCTCTACAGTCAGCATAATGATTGTGGCTTCCACCTATTCACCGTACTATGGCATCGACCTTATTACATCGTCAATCATCCTTCGTTTGGTCTCCATGGTGGTCGTATGCCCATTCAAACACCCTATAGTGCGTGTACCAAAATCTATTGATTACATCATTATCACCCCTATGCAAAAAAAATATGAAACAAATATGGAAGAATTCATTTCTTTTAGTGATCAACCATGTTGAAGGATAATAGCACCTCCAAACATCATATATTTCTGCACCTATCGAAATATGAGATCATAGATGAATAATACAAAACCACACCATTGTTGATGGAAACATCAAAGATGAATGAGATCATTCATGGATATCTTTACCCATTCATCCACTGAAAAAGGAGACCCCCCATCACATCCTTGTAAGACCTCCAAATGATGAAGAACCCCCAGTACAATGGAGAATAATACCCAAAAAATAATGACAAAATAAAATGAATATATATATATATTAATAATGGAATATATAATTTTACACTTATAATATAATAAGAATGTATTTATTAATATATATAAATATAAATCTATTTGTGTTTTTAAAATTTAATTTCATTTTTACAATAACATCCAAATGCTCTGGCCCATCGTTGAAGTCAAATTCCTCCATGATTAGTCCTAATTAACATAACATTCCAAGGAAATCATGAAGTACTAGAAAAAAATTGGATGTTTAATTATATAATGGGGATGTTTCTATGGAGTTAATCATTAATTTTCATCACAATACATGACATCTATCCAAACATTCCTCGACACTAACTATGAGGAATGTGCTACTACCTCACATTCTCTTTAAATATATATCTCCTTCTCCATTGTAAATATTAAACCTCAACAAACTATATTCAGCCTCTAAATATTAGGTATTCCCTTTGAAATTTATTTTCATTCTTTATCTTCTAGTTAAATATTTTAATCTATTTCATATTCAATATAATTATTTTGTTCTAATACCCCTCCATTTTATTCATGTTTCTCACCACTGTGATGTCCTAGTGACTTTGATGTCAATAATCCTTGTGTAATAATGAATTAGAGGTGGTCCAAGTGAGGAATATTAGTGATGATCATGAATTTATGCGTTTAATTATAAATTTTTCTCTGATATAATTCTAATGTGATAGTAGAAGTAGAATTTGGAGGAGGAAATACTCATTATTCAGTCAATGATCACCACCACACTCTTTTAACCATAAAACACCAATCCCTACCTCCATTCAAATCACAATTCATACTAGTGGAGTCTTTTGGGTTGATATGAAGAATAATATGCAATTTCTTATAGGTTTTTGAGTGAGTTTCCTCACTTTATTGAGGAATGATTATTACCCACATCCCTAGAATAATACATGGAAGTACTTGTCTTCATGACTATATATTAAGAAGATTATTGGTTTTATACCCAAGAAATAGTGGAGGGTGAATAAATGAATTATATTAAACCTAATCACTGAATTAAATAATTTAAAAGAAAAGTACATTATGATTGATCTCACTAGAATTAATCCTTAGGTCCATTGGTATTTATTTTATCTATTCTATGATAATTTTCATACCTTCTTCCATTTTGATACCATTTAATAAAAAACCAAGAAAACACCTTTATAGTATTTAAAAATTAAGAAAATAAAAAATAAATAAATAAGTGTTAAGATAATGAGACTCCAAAAGCCTTTATCCTTGGGTGACAACCTCAGTTATCCACTTGGATTCGTTAAGATTAGAAGTTATATTTGGTCGTGACCTTGACAATCGTTTGACATATGTTATACATAGACACAGATGTGGGAGGGTATGTGTTCTCAAGTAGTGGTGTGTATAAATAGAAATAATGGGATTCCATAAAAGGAATTAAAATTAACAAACCACCCAAAACAGACAATATATATAATGATAAGTGTTGAAAATATAATAAGAGGTTATGGCTAAAATTCGTAACAATACCATGAAAATATTTCTAAATGAAGAAAAATATAGAACCCTGATAATTCAATCGCATCATAATGAATAAGTACCCAAAATTAAACCCCACACCTAAAGAGAATAACTACATCATCCTTCTCAATAATGATAATGTAAACAAATAATAAAACCCAATAGAATGAATAATATATAACTTTGAATCTCCACATCACTCATAGAGTAACTGATATAGAAAACACCCAAAAATAAGATCACTAACTTGATTCTATGTCACCCTCTACAAGATTACCTCTTTCCCGGTAAATGGATTAATGATCCGTACAAACTGATATATTATTATTTGTCAAAACAGAATATTTTTTATGAGGAAAGATCAAATAAATTCACCCTAAGAATATTTTGGGGAATGTCGTACTCGAGTGGAGGACCACACCTCATCAAGGATACATAAATAATTCGAGGGTGTGTCAACCCCACATATGGGATTCCCATTCCTTATAATACATGGTATTTCACAACCCCATCATGTATAAAGAAAAAACAATACATTGTTGAATGTATGATGATCAAGGGAGACCCTAAATCTCATTCTAAACACATAATACTTGAAACTATAACTTAATGGGAGATCCAACAAAAACAACATATAGGGAACACATGCCTCTCCAATGATTTAATCGCCGAGGGAGAACCTACCTAGGTCCTACACTACTCTCTGCCTCATGGTCAATAAAATATATTGGTATAATGATGATGTAGAGAAAAATTGTAGGTAGATATTTACTATATTTTGGTCTTGAAAAATTAATAATGACAATAAATATGAGATTAACTAATTTCCCATATAATTTCTCGATTTAGGTGCCATGTTTAGAGCATATAGAGAGTAAAAAACCAATCTACTATCATCCTTTCAGAGGTTATATCCAAAAAATCATGGACAAGAAAAGTATAAGGGGGGAAAAATTCACATAAGATCCTGGTTAATATATAGGTCTCTGTCAAACTCTATTCTCCTACAAGTAATCCATATAGGGAATTTTCCATGATCTTATACTTTTGGAACCCTTTTTCTAAACAACTATCAATCATGAACAAACTTATGATTTATTGAGGGTGATTACCTATATTTCGTGAAAAGAAGGTAATTATGTCTCCATGTGGTCTCCCTGGTACATTTTTTGGAACCAATACTAATGAAGTAATACAAATGATAAAACTCATAATAAATTATTCTATATTATCTTGAGGAGATAATTATTATTATATACATGAAAAAATGATTGAAATTGAAAATTTATTTTACCAATTCTGAAACACATGAAAAATTATGAATGAAAAACATTTTATTGGGATGTATCATGTTATATTGAAGAAACATAGGTGCACCATGTAGTATTGTGAAAATGAAAGCATGTATCTTATATAGAACATGTTCACAACAATTGGGGTAGGGAAGTGTGTGTGATGTGATATAGGTTCTCTGGTTCGGTCTGGTTAGGTTGGAGTGGAATCGACCAATTTCTCCCCCGGGGATAGTTGGATAAGATTATATGGGGGATCTCGACTCATTGGTTGACCCACATTTCCGTATCAGAAAAGGTCAGTTCAGCAAACCCAATCCACTCATTGACATTTCACAGCCCTTGGGGAAAAGCCTCGAGTCACTAGGAAGCTGACCATGCTTGCCAGTTAACGCGTCTTTAACAAATACTGTGTTAAGTCAGATATTTGCCCATATTTGGGATCATAGTATAAAATTACACTATATCTACCTTCCACATGATGAGTAGATCCATTTCCCGCCCTTAACCAATATAAATTATAGTTTTTTCAACCCTCTTAACTAGTCCTTAGAAACCCTAGAAATCGTAAACATTGACAATCATAATCTGCCTGATGTTGACACTGCCTCCATGAATACCATATTATATTTTAGTGTACTACTTTCCTATGTTCAGTATTCTTACTATTTTTATTTCTTATATTATCATCCTATATTCACCATACCCATTCTTCCCTCTTCAACATCCTTCCTACCGTCAACCATAGTAATGGAAGGTGGGACTTCACCAATTTGGCCCTTCACGAGGGAGGTAAAAGAGAACCCAAGAGGTATATGGCGGATAGATTTTTGAGCCCGTCATGAGGAAATAAACACAATGTTTTAGTGGGTCCACTACTACACTAGTCACTACTCAATACATTAATACCATTGAAAATATATTTTCCATTCTTTATTTCATAGAACATTATAATATTATTCTGGTTATATGTCATTTTGAACAAAAAAATATCATCGATGAACTCTTATCAAGAACATGATGGAACATGATGTAATTGACTCCATTTAGTGGGACGATTTTTAAAGAATATTTATCAATAAAAAATATCTTAAAATTATTAATAAAAAATTGATATAAAATTCCCTAAGATAAATTAGAATGATGTTGAATTTTTTTGTACTTCGGAGGAATATTTTACAAGATTTTTGAGTTAGGATTATGGTATTTTCATCTAACCTAAAAGTAAATTTTATTACTTTTTTAGTAGATTAAAACCAATTATTCATAATTAATTATCCATAAGGTACATTATAAGTTATGAATAAATCATTCAATGTTCTCTCAAGGTGAAGATTTATATCGTAGTTATCACCAAAACCAACAGTTTTGACAAGAAAAAAAAAATAGTATTCAAAGGAAATTATGAAAACCATATAACAGAAAATATGTTCCTTACTTAGGCTTCAATTATGGAAGGAAACATGTGGTAAATTATCTTAAGGTAACTAATAAATGTATCATGTGTGTAAATAAAGGTTATTTGGAAATCCCATTCCAATGATATGGGAAGAAGTTATCTATTGATTTTAATATAGTGAATGCTCCACCTAATGCACCATCGACATTACAATATATAAAATGAATGGAGTATGGGAATTTTTCTAATTGTTTCCCAAATCTAAAGGTTAATAATGATTATCAATGTTAATAAACTCTTAAGAACAAAGATAAGAGAAATATGACATGATCAATATTTATAATGAGGGGTTGGATAATTACATGGTGAAACATATACAATCCATCCACTCCAGAACTACTAATGTACTATTTGGTTCCAGATATACCCACTATTTTATATTAATATACATTTCAAATGGAATCATAGTACCACCTAAATATTTTTATGGCGATTAATAAGTAAAAAAAACTAATGGTATAATCATTTCATCCCAAGTCTTTGATTATTTACTGGTTGATGTTTTTGGAAATTTTTTTCATAAAAATATTCTTATTCATCCTATAGCTGAATTAGTTGTTAATTTGGGTATTTATGGGATTTCATTACATAAATCCAACACAAATTTAAAAGAAAGTGAATTTATGATTAATATTTTAAACCAACCATTAGTTGCCTATCAATTTTATGCAAGAAAAGAACATCCATTGGAAATTATATCAATAATATGGGCCATGATTCCTATTCATAAGTGGAATTTATCTTAGATGGTTGGGGTGGAAGTAAATATTGAATATTTTCCTATTGTGTGGGAGTTTATTGATATCTTTTTATAAGAGTTTCCAAGTGTTACACCAAATTGTGATGTTTATTTTGTAATATAACTTTTACTTGGTGCAAAAAAAATTTCCATGAATATATATAGAATTATCCTGATTGAGTTTCAAGAATTGAAGTAGTAACTCCTAGAGAATATTTATAGGGGATTCATTCGACAATGTACATCACCTTGGGGTGAATATTTTTTTTCTTTGTGATGACGAAATATGGATCTCTGTGAATCTTTAGTGATTATCCAGAACTTATTAACATCACTATCAATAATAAATATTTTATACACTATTTATGAATTATTTGCCCTTTTATGTGTATTTCAATAATTTTACAAGATTTATCTTCATTTTGGATATCATTTATTGAGATTTAGGAAGAAATATATAGACAATATATCGTTGTTTACAAGGTATGGGCATAATGAATTTATAGTATTCCCTTGGGTCATACTAATTCCCCTTGTATCATCATTTATTTGATGAATATAAACTTTATTGATTTCCTTGAGCAGTTTTTGGTAGTCTTTATAGAAGATATTATTATTTAAACAATGATTTTTTAGGAACATGGAGATAATTTTAGAGTTGTGTTGACAACCTCATGTAAGGATATGATTTATGAGAAAATTTAACAAGTGTGAATTTTTGAAATATAATGTTTCATTATTGGGTCATATTATTTCAATTAAGGGTATATAAATAAACCCTTCAAGGATATAAGCTATTAAAAATTGTCCCAGACAATCCAATGTGCTGAGATCTATTGTTTTATTAGTTTTAATAGATATTATCAGTGTTTTTAGAGAATTTTTCCTGACATTCGAATCCCCGTACAATGTTAACTCGGAAGGCACCTAAGTGCTTTTAGATGGATGAATTTTTTATGGAACTCAAGAGAAACCTAGTCAGTGAACCTTTTCTTATAATACCCTTAAATAGTGAATGGTTTTTAATCTATAATAACATATCAAAGAATTTAATTTTATTTTTCCTCATGTATAAGAATATCGTTATATCTCATAACTCATGGAAATTGTAGTTCATTCAAAAAAATTACCCAACTCATGATTTAGAGTATCTATAATAATTTTTTATTAAATATATGGAGGAATTATCTTGATGGAAATGATGTGTCACATATACTGATCACAAATGGATAAATTATATTTTCACTTTAAAACATAAGAACCATGACTAAATAATATGGTTGGAGATGATTAAATATTATGGATACTCAATACATTACTACCCTAGGAATGAAATTAAGGTTGTATATACTCTGACGATAAATTATCATGATGGTCTGTATATGATTTGGATCATGAAATATTCGATATTTTTAGACTTTTAAGGGATGGATATTGAAATTTTAATGGTAGGGGAGAATTCATATCTTTTGCAAATAAGTATTCAACTATTTATCCAAGTGAAAATTAGAAGCCAAAAATAGAAGATGTGATGTGGAAAAATATGGTGTAAACTTTTCGTGAGTTCAAACATGATTATTATGGAATAATAAGTTTTAGAAAATGTGTATGTGTCTCTTAAATTCTAGATTTTATGAATTATATGATGGATGAATCTCATAGTTCTTAATTGTTTACTCATCTTGGAAGTATGAAGATTTTTATATATTTGAAAGATTATTTCTAGATTGATGGCATAAAGAGAGATATTGTAGAGTATGTTTCTCACTGATGGATTTTTATGCGAGTTATGGTTGATAATTAAATGTCTAAGGGGAACATACCAACATTACCCATACAAGATGGAATATGGTAAAACATCAGAATATATTTTGATTTAAAAACCCCCAATACATCTGGATGGAATAACTCTATCTCAGTTATAGTAAATATCATTACTAATTCAGCACATTCATTTCTATTAGATAATATTTATATCTTAATCAAATTACACAATTATGTATTAAGGAAGCCCAAATATTTCTTTGTGTACAACAATCAGTTTTATATGATCAAGATCTGATACTTACATCGATATTTTTGGAATTATTCATAAGGATCTAGATGCAGAGTTAAGTATTAGCACTACCTATCATCCTCTGATAGATGTTCAAATTGTGATGACCATTTAAAATCTAGAAGAGATATTGGGAGCTTTCTATGTTGACATCAAAGGAATTTGGTATCAAAACATTCATTTAGTGAATTTTTTTACAAGGATAGCATTCACTCTAGCATTCATAAGGATCCATATAAATCCCTCTATAGAAGGAAGGGAAAAAGTCTAACATGATGTAATGAAGCTAGATAATGAAATATTTTGAGACCAGATCTAGTTGGGTAAATTATCGAGAAAGTTAGAACCATTCAAAAGGATATAACTGGAAATTAGTGTGAAGAAAAAATTTATGCTGAAAATATTCTAAAAGTTATGGAGTTTTAAGTAAGTTATAATTTATTCCTATGAATATCTCACTAGAATAAGGTGAATATATTTTTAAAGAAGTGAAATCTAAGCCCTATGTATATTTTCCCTCATGAAATTGTTCATTGTATATTGATGGTATCTTTTATATGAGATCTTACAAATAATCTATCTCAAGATTACTATGTGTTCCATGTATCACTCCTATGGAAGTTCTTGTAAACAAGACAACTCACATGGTCAAAGTTCTATGGTAAAACTACTAATTTGGGTAAATAATATTGGAATCATATGATGTGATGAGGTAGAAGTATTTTCATCTTCTTTTATAAAAGTTATCAATTTAGAGGGGGAAATTAATTTTACGAGGGTTATAATGTAAAACCCTGATATTTTTTTGAAATATTTCTATTTAAATAATTTTATTTATTCGATATCATGTATTATTTGCAACATTGAGTTTAAACGAAAATTGAAATACAATTAATAAATTATGATGATAGAAATCACATAGCAATTAGATTAGAATATATTAATTCATGTATAAAAATTAGGAAATATTAATGGTCATATATTATAAAATTAATTAGTCATTTATCAATTGATTAAAAATGAAAGTGAAAGTCATTTAAAAGAAAGAAAGAAAATCAGCATTTTCTAAGTGCATAATGTTGTTTTATATGAGTAAATTAAATTATTAACTATTGGTTAATGATTATAATGAAGTATTTATATTTTCTGACTTGATAATTTTTTTTAAATAATTAAAAATTATTTTTCTAGGAATGGATCAGTAAAAAATATTGTTTTATGAATAAAATTTATTTTTTCTAAAAAAATATGGTTTCAGTCAAATTTTTAACACTTAATTTAAAATAAATTTCTTATATTTAAAAATATTGAATTAAATACAATAAATTAAAAAAATTTAATAATGAGTTTCAAATTTGTAAATTAGGCTTATCTTATTTTTGTTTTATAAGAATATTAATTGTGGTAAAATTTATCACCTCGGTAAATGGTAAATTTGGTTAATTTAGATTAAAAATAATTGATAAGGTAATAATATTTCATTAAAATATTTATTGTATGTATTTAATTTTACCATTAACACCTTAAGAATAAAATTTATTTGTTTAATTGACACATTTCTATGAAAATTAATTATATATTATTTAAATAATATGACATTACAAAATTTCGACATCTTTTTTAATTTGTCTCATGCATACACATAGGGAAAAAATTAGTTACAAGTGAATGATAATATGAAATTTGATCAAAATGAAATTATATCCATCATGAATGTATATTTATAATTTTTAGGTTTTATAAAATTCTTTTAAATGCTTACAGAACACTAAGTCATTATTTATTCAATTATGGGAAGAATAAAAAAATTACTTTAAAAAATTAAAATGTAACATAATTTAATTAAGATATACTTTTACAATAAAATAATGGAAAATATATAAAAATTTTGTGTTTTTTGGAAGATTATATTATAATTCAAACATTTTCTTTATGTATTTTATGTAAAATTAAATGAAAATTGTTGAAATTGACAATAAATAAATTTTATCAAAATTTTTTTACATTATTTAAAAAATATAATAAATATTTAAATAATTTAATTTGGTTACTATATCATAAAAACTCTCAAAAAAATTCCATTTATGATCCAATTTTCACCTTATAAGTAAAATTTACAACCCTTTAATATGGATAATTTGTTGTCATAGTTAAAACTAAAATTGGTTAACTAAGTTTTAATCAAAATGATATGGTTTAAAATTACACAAAACAATTGTAAAATATATTTTTTGAATTGATTAATACTCTATCAAACCTTATGTTTTAATTAAAATTCATTTTAAATAATTTTTATTGAGAATGAATTTATTATAATTTAATCTTTTGATAAATTCAAAAACAATTTCCCTTACCTCAATTATAAAAGGGTACATTCTCTATCACTTATTTGAATCTATTTTAGCCATATATCATGTTGAAAATCAAAAAATTTCCATTCTGAAACTCCATATATACATTATTGAGGTTTTTTCCTTCTGAATAGACCAACTCTAGTTCTGGTTAGAGGATTTTAAAGGATTCATTTCAAAGAAGTGGTAATAACCATATCCAATCACCTAATTTTATACTCCTCTTTACCCCATCTAAATATATGATATGTATTATAAAATAATAACTTTAGTATCCTCAAAATACTAAAATTTTACTATGATTATGAAAAAAAATTATACACCCTCCGTCCTATAAACCATGAAGTGAAAGTATTGCTTGTGCGTACGTACAACTTACCACCTCCATGTAGCGAGCCAATTCATTTGTCATCACAATATCTATATATGGATATTATGAAGGATTTAATTTTTATATTTGATATTATTAATAAAATTATAATTTTAGAATAAAAATATAATGTCTACCTTCAAACCATCCAATCCTTTGAGAAATGATAATTTTGTTCCTACGTACGTGTAGACTACAACCTCCACAATGTGGTGTGATTCATTTTTCAGTAATATTTTACTAGGGTGGAAATGATGATATATTTAAGTAACATATATTATATATATTATATAATAATTATCTTTTAAAGTTTAATTAGTATTTATATTTATTTTTTTACTTCTTTTAAAAAATGAAAACATTGTTCATGCGTATGTACAACCTACTGTTTCTATAAACATGGTAATTCATTTTTTATATCAATAAAATAAATAGATAAATATTTATATTTATATATTGTATATATATATGATATTAATATAATTATAAATATCCTGAAGAATATAGAACCGACATAAATGTACAAATATTAGAACTCCATAACTGATATACACATGATAAATAAAAAAGTTAACGCCCAAGAAATTGAAATTGACTTATTGAAAAAATATGGTGTTAAATTTTTTTAATGGGATCATATACTATATTATATTTAGGAAACTAGATATAGTATATAAATAAAATAAATATATATTTATTGCAAATTATTTTAGAGTGATTTTTAAGAATTGTGAACATGAGGTAAGATTTTATTTCAAAACATCATCAATATTCATGATTTTTTATATTTAAGTGATATCTAGGTAATATTTTTATTTCATTTCCATGTTTTATAAAAGTATTTTCAAATTTTTTTTAAAATTATCCTATTATTTATTAAATTAATTTATTTTTCTAATGTTAGAATTTTTTAAAAATGTTTTGAAAACATTATTTTTTCCATTTTCCAAAGGAGGTTGTTTTTTACATTCAAAAAAATAAGGAAGGAATGAATTTTTAACTTATAAAGAAAGAAAATATTTCACCACCATCATGAATAAATTTTACATTGAATCATCCTTTGAAAATTTAAATGTTCATTTTTAATGAAATTTTTTTCCTATATAAGTTCAGGTTATTTTAAAAATAAATTATTTTGAAATGGAAAGATTATTTTCCTTAAAAATTTGTCTAAGTTATCGTTAAAAATAATTGTCGATATAAGATGAAATTATTTTACTTTCTTTATGTTTTTATGGGGATATTATACTAGGATAAAATATATATTCTTTCTCTATATGTTTTACTCTTTTGATGAAAAGATGAAATAATTATTAAACCCATTTATTTTCATGGGTTCTGATATGATGAATTGTTTATAATAATGATGAACAAATATGATTTATTTTTTTATGTGATTGGTAGGAAAAATATCTCCCTATATGGAATTGGGTAAATATTAATATCTCATTAGATAAATAGAACTAGAATTGAAAGTGAATCTTATTCAGTATGATACTTTATCCACTAGGATATTATTTGGATTAAACCAGGAATATTATGATGGTTTGAAGATTGAGCCCATTACACTATGATTTCCTTGGAAATGAGATTGTAATATTCAGAAATTTATTTTATATGCTTATTTGGATTCCACAATTCCATGCCATATTCCTATATTATGATCTAATGGTTCACCATCTTTGATTCTTTTATGATTCATGCATTATGAACGTGAATGATTTATTCCATTAATTATGATTTTGATATTTTATATGATGGGTTTAGTTTTTAGACATTAACATCTTGTTCTAATACCCTTAGGTTCATGTTAGGATTCTTTGATCATTGATATATCCCTTTTGTACCCTTACTGAGTATCAAATCTCCCTATTTTCTTATTTTTTATATTCCCCAAGTTATGAATAATGGTATTAAATATAATTTTTAATGGAGGGGTGATAAAAATGAAGAAATTTTTCTGATTATATATATATATATATGTGAACTAGTTGTTTTTGTTTCCATGTTTCAAGAGATAATTGACCTAAACGATTCTGGTATGGATCAAATTGTCATTTAGTGAATATTCATATATTAATATATAATATATATGTATGAAATGTATGGGTCATTATATAAAGTGTAAGAAATATAATAAAGGGGTATAATTTGTTATAATATCCCATGAAATACATCAAATCTTCCCCATAGACGTCGTAACATAAACCCAATGAAAACCTTGCTATGTGGGACACACTGAATGGACTAAATTGCATGTCAAACCACAGTTCACCAGACACAAGCTATAACATAGAAGAGAAAATAAAAATTCACCTAATTTATCACCAATAACCAAGTCTAAATTATAAATTTCCTTCACATGCTTTGTCATGAACCCTGAGAAACCCATACCACAACCCATTTTACATAACATAATATTTCCTTTTGAAAACTGCATAGAATAAAACATTTCTTGTGAGAAGATTTATCAAAAAATTCAATATTTTAAAAATTATGAAACATTAAACACCAAATGTTTATAAGTTCTATTATTATTATAATGGGATATAATCTAATAATCTTTAATGTGTTCCCCCTGAAGAAACCCAAGAAGAAGATATTTAGAAGGAAGAGAGTCACCCAATGTGCATATAAAAAACCTTAGTTAAGGCACCGTAGAAACAAAAGAATGAATTAGGATATTTAAATGAAGTAATAATTTATGTAAATATAATTTTTAAATCACAAAAATATAAAAAATAGTTTCCATTCTATGAACACATCTTCCACCAAAACTCAGTGGTGGCATAGGTCATTTTAAAACTAACATGACTAGGACCATGAATTGGACTAGGGGATGGTGTATCTCCCCGATCAAATTTTGTATCCCATTAAATCATAGACCACATTGGGTTGGATCAAACAAAGACATTTAATAACCACCTACAAAAGTATAAAACTGCATTTACATGTCCATCACACCTAACAAAACAGGAAAGTTGGACTTCTTGTTTGTGACAGGGAGACCCACCTACCCACTATACCCATAAACCATGTATCCCCATGGAGTGGTAGAGTCTTATAACTTAGATATATAACCATGTCTAGAACAATAAAATATAGAAGACCAAAAATTCCACCATGAATAACACCATGGAACGATAATTCCCAAATAACTAAAATTCAATTTTCCAACCAGTCCCCTAACCCAAACTTCTAGAAAATGCACCATCCATCCCCTTTGATTGATAAAATAATTAAATATTTATTTACCAAAAAATAGGCTTTCAAACATATTCTCAAAAAAAGTTATAATACCCCCTTCTATACATGGTGTCTTACTCTTTTAATTCTACTTAATCAGTTTTGTTCAATCCATATATGTATTAAGGTGATTAAGTCAGTCCATGTTCCTGAAAACATAAAAAATCTGTTTTAATCTCTATTATCATTTGAAAATAGGGATTTAATTAACTCTCTATTAGATCCATTCCCATTTATACAATATATAAATTAATTAAATTATTTAGTTAGATATGATTATAAATAGATTCATTTGGTGCCCATAAATCTATGAATGTTCTTTGTAAGTATTCTTAACTAATCAACAACTCTCAATTATCACTCTGTCATCCTTATTCTAAATCCATTATTTAATATCATTCTATAATGTTTTAAGTCCACATTAAAACTTCTAAATCATTTTTGAAATAAAAAAATGCAGTTTAATAATTTTTTAATTAAATCCCTATGGATATGTTTATAAAAATAGATCTTATATTTTCACCTATAATAGTGTCAGAACAATGATGTAGCTTTAACATGACTTCCACTAGACTATTTTGAGGTGCTAATATATCCTTTATTTATTATCTAACATTTTGGAAAAATGTGAACTTACCCTTAGGGGTTGACATAGGATACATTGTAGTGGATTTCATTTAGATGTGTGATCCTCAAAACATTGGTAGGGTTGGAACAATATTAATTTAATAGGTTTTCAAATTCAGATAAAATAAGGAATTACAAATCAATTTACATTCACATGAGAATATTTTCATAAGTCTAGAGCTAAGATTGTATCATATAGATATTTTAGTGTTGATAAAAATTTATCTTGTTTTGGAGAAAATATAATTTAATGTATTTCTCTCACACTACATCAAGGAAAAAATTGACATAGGTAGTCTACACGAGGTCCATTAGTGAACTAAAATAATCTTAAGAAACTAACCTAATATTCTATTATTATATAATTACAGTCTTAAGACTAGATGTTGGATGTATTGGATCTAAATTATTCTTATTGTCGATTCTTACACAATGTTGGCCTTAGGATACCCTATTAAGATGTAGTCTTATAGAGATTTTTTTCTGGGAATATATCCAAAACATTATACCATATATTACATTTTTTCAAGATAATTATTTCTCACTCAAAAGGTAATATTAATCTACATTGAATATCATTATCATAATCACTCAAAACATTCTATCTTACATTGAAATATATATAATTACCCTATAATTTCTTCCAAATAAATAATGTTGAAAATTATTCAACAAGTGAATTAAAATAAGAAAATGAATTCCTCACATTAAATTATTATTACCAAACCACACAAAATTAAAAATTATAAAACACTACAAGAAATTTTCATAAAACATGAAAAACATTATAAAAATAAAAATAAAAAATAAAAAATAATATGTAAAAATAAAACCAACATTTCATTGATGTGACTTTTTCATGACCCAACCCATCGGGGTATCACCCATGTCTATGGAGAGGCTTCAGGGTCCACCCCAACACAATAAAAAATAGGCCAATGGTTAGAAATTATCACCAAGAAAGAATATCTCAAGGGGAGTCATTTCAAAAAATAATACCTATAAGAATATATAAATCTGAAAATTCCAATCAAACAAAAAACTACCAATGCAGTACATGAATGAATAACCAAAAGTAATGAATTCCATGGATACAAATATCTCTAACCATCCATTTATATCACAGAAAATATATTCTAAAGAATGGAATTGAAGAACATAAATATTTGAATGAAACCAAAATAATCTGGTAATGGGGAAAATCTTTCAAACCATTCAAACTCATATCCATATCTCTATCAAGTACCTCTACATTCCCTCTCTATGAACTCCTTCATATCTAAGATCACCATAACAGTAAATATCATATACAAAAACATAAACATGGGTGGGCATGTTTTCCCATGAATGTATGAGTATAAAACTACCCAATAAGATTCCCTAAATGAAAGTAGAAATAAATATGAATATAAATATATAAATATTTGAAAAAGGATAATGATAGAAAATATAATATGATACCACAGATCGATTTCCCAATTGCACTATACATATCTTTATTAATGGATAGGAAAAAAGATACATTATAATCTTCTCATAACATCAATAATTAGATCCCAAAATTGAACCCCAAACCATAAGGGAATAATTACACATCTCATATCACTCTTTATGATAAAAAAAATAAGGTAACCCAAATTTATGACAAAGGAGTAACCCTAAATATAAATAAAAAACATAGGGTAGATGATAAAAACGATCCCCTGTATATAAGATTACCGACCTATGACCATTTCATGCTCTCTAGGATTACCTACCACCCATAAATATTATTAATGAGATAAATATAACCATATACCATTGTTCAAAAAAACATCATGTTCTATGAAAAAAACATTAGATATATTTAAATAATTATATTATATTAAATTATTAATCTAGTAGAGGACCCATGCCTTTTTGAGAAGATGTAAATTGGTTAAGTAAGTACCAACCCCATAGATGTGAAACCAACATAATGTCCCATTTGGAGTTCTATAACCCATCATACATAAAGGAGATACTTTTCCTTGTTGAAAGTGTGATAATCATGGGAGACTCTAAAACCCATTCTTAATGTCAAACAACTATACCTAGATCTTATAAATAGTGACAACACTAATAAAATTCTAGTAACGCACACCTCATTAATGATGTAATTACTAAGGGAGTAGATACACATATATTACATTGATATCTACCTCATGGTCACTTAAATAATGGAATTGGTTGAAATATAACAATGAGAAAACTTTTATGTAGATGTTTAATATTGTTTGGTTCCAAAATATTACAACTGGAAATCAATATGAGTGTAATTACTTATGGTATCATACCTAAATCCAAGAAGAAAGACTATATTTTTTCCAACAAAATAACTAATCCTCTATCATTATTAGTAGGGTTATACACAAAAAGTTTAATAAAAATAAATGGGAATATAAATTCACATAAACTCTTGGTTTATTGATAGGTATCCAACTTAAATTATCTTACATGTATTTAATAGATTAACATTATTGAGAGATTCAATATAAAATCCTTTTTTCTAAAAAATTATCAAAACAAAAGCAAACAATGAAGTCATAGAGGTGCATTACCAATTTTTTGAACAGAATAATTTTTTAGTGTCCTCATTTTCTCATTTAATATATGAAATTAGATTTGATATCGGCTAAAATATTATATGATAAAGATCTCATAAATAATCACATATGGTAACATGGTCCTCAATAATGAGATCGTAGATAAAAATATTCTCCAAATTTACTATTCATTTTTTTCATTACATAGGTGAAAATATGAGAAAATATCCCAAGGGTGTACTGGGTCTTGTATCGAACACATAGGGTTCTAAAAAGGTGTAGCGGATCTCATTTTCCCTAAATAACCTCTATGCACCATTAAATGACATGTTTTTTTGGAACAATGTGCATTGCTGCTTCGTCTGGTTGGCTTGAACTAGAATCAATCAACATCGCCCACCCAATAGGTTAGTCAAGACAAATGTTGGGAGACTAATTCATGACCTGACCCATCCCAAACCCAATACTATTTTATGTCTTCTATGTTAACACACCTACCAAACCAACCCAACCACTGAGGTCTGATATTAATCAATTAAGAGTTCTGAATGGCGGACGACTTGTATAGCTTGGACTAGAGTTGAATTAGATTAATTATTAGATCAAAGGTAGAATTAGTCCTTAATATTCTCCTATATCTTCCCAAAATGTGTAGGTTTTATACCTAGTGAACTTCTAGTTGACCTAATGGATGTGGTTTTTACAACATTTACCATAACATAGAAACCCTAGTTTTCATATACCCCAATTGTCACTATTAATTAATGTTGATGTCATGTCCATATTTGTTAGAGAATCCACTAGTGAATTATGGTCCCATAATCAATATTATTCTCACCCAACCTGTTCTCATTTACAAAATCATCATCACACATTCTCCAAGATAGATCCACCATCATCACCATCTATTCTTTCCACCATCCACTGCAAAGGACAATGAGGCATCATTAATCCAAATCATTTTTAGACATATAGAAGATGGGGAGAGATTATTCTAGAGTAGAGGTTATATATAATTTATAGGGTATCATAATTCCCACTAGAAAACCACCATTGTCATGATATTATCTAGAACTGTGTGATACTGAGCACGTTGCCTAAGAAGGGTAGATGTGATGGTGGTATTTGGTAGTCCGCTCACCTAATATTATTTATAATTCATCCTTACATTAACCCCATAAAAATAACATCTAAAATTAATATATTAAAAAAAATTTAAAAATAATAATACATAATATGTGAATAAATATTTAGTAAAAAAATGAATTGCATGAAAAATGGTAAACAATATCCCACTTGGAGGGAGTTCATCATCCCTTCAGCATTATCCTTTTTTCATAGTCCTTTGATTAATCAACTAAATTAATTATCATTCATTAATATTCATTTGTGGTTGTGTGAAAATCCACTTCTACAATTATGGTGATTATATCAATATTTAAAAGGCCACAAAATAGGCTCAGACTCAGTCCCAAATCCCTATCATAAATTATGAATCCCCTAGCTAAAAAACCCCATCTTAGGAAACATACTGGTAATGATATCACTACTAGAAAAACAGGTATTTGCGACGGGGGTCCGTCGCAAATCGCCCATTGTGGAAAACGCCGTCGCAAAAACAATTATTTGTGACGAGCTCGTCTCTACAGATATTATTTGCGACGGGGATCCTTCACGTCGCAAATATTACTCCGTATATTTGTAAAAACTTTTAAAATAGTAATTGCGACGGGTCCCGTCGCAACAGGTATTTGCGACGGGCCCGTCGAAATTACATTTTTAAAAAAAATTTATAACTATTATTAAATTATTTTAATGGATATAATAATACTATTTGCGACGGGCATAGTATCCCGTCGCAAATACTATAAAAAAATTAAAAAAATAAATTATTAATAAATTATTTTAATTAATATAATAATAATCCAATTATAATTCAAAAATAAAAAATAATAAAATATTAATAAATGATTTTAATTAATATAATAATTGAATTATAATTCACAAATAAAAATAATAAATTATTAATAAATTATTTTGATTTATATAATAATAATAGATTTATAATTCAAAAATAAAAAATAATAGATTATTAATAAATGATTTAATTAATATAATAATATTAGAATTATAATTCATAAATAAAAAAAATATTAATAAGTTATTTTAATTAATATAAAAATAATATAATTATTTTACATTCAAATATTAAAATAATTCAAATATAAAAAAAAATATAATTAAATTATAATATTATAAAATTTTAATATATATATATATATAATTTAATATTATAAAATAGAAATAATATTATTATTCATATTATTATTTTTATTTCAAAATATAATATTATTAATATTTTATACTGAGACAGAAACTACGAATAGAAAAAAAATTCATATTTTGATTTAACAAACTTTATAACAAAAAAACAAACTCTAATCTGAAGGAGGGGGGAGGGGGGATATGCAGATGCTGGTGGAGGAAACTCCATCCCTAAAGCATGAGTGAGTCGGCGCATGTACTCCATCTGCTCCGGGTGCTGTTGCTGCCACCGACTCATCTGCTCCTCGTACAGCTGCTGCTGGCGTCGACGCTCCTCCTCATGCTGCTGCTGCTGACGCATCTGCTCCTGATCCTGTCGGAGACTCTCCATCTGTGCAGTCTGAGATCGCAACTGATCCTCATACTGTGTAGCAGAAGAAGATGCACGAGCTCCTCTCGAGTTGGACGCCGACATCGCAGCACTGCCAT
Source organism: Viscum album (assembly GCA_963277665.1). Taxonomy (NCBI): domain Eukaryota; kingdom Viridiplantae; phylum Streptophyta; class Magnoliopsida; order Santalales; family Viscaceae; genus Viscum; species Viscum album. The sequence goes on from OY728161.1 coordinate 1,446,140,127, forward strand.
AATAATCTCCAGGAGTCAGTTGAGAGCTAATACCAACTACCCGGCCCTTCTCGAAGGCATACTGGGTGGCATGCATCCATGCCGCCTCATCAAACTGACGGCCAGTGGTCGGATTTGATAACTCGGCCTGACTCTCAGGCCGGGTCTGTGACGCTGCGACCTCATATGACTCCTGTAGTTGCAATTTAAAATTAAAATTGTGAATATATTATATGCAGATAATTTTTAAACATGAAAACAAATAATACTGACCACGATGTGATACTGACGATCACCTCTGAGCTCCCCAGTAGCAGGATCACTATACATCCTCTGATATAAATCATACTCCGTAATATCGGGGTGCTCGACAGCCTATAAGAATAAAAAATAAACTGTTAATATTTATAGTTATATAAAATATTTTTAAATAATGTACGTACCAGATGCTGTCTATGAGTACTGAAAGAAAGACTCCCAGCTCGATGAGTCACCTCCTGTCTCCCCCGATTCTGCCTCCCCACTAATGATCTCCTTTGAAAGTCACCACTCAACCAGTGCGCACATAATCCATCCCATACATGGGATGAAATGTACTCTGGTCGGTGTGCTCTACATGACTCATCAAAATTTGACACTCCTGCTTTCTTCGTGGCAGCTTTTCTTAAATTGTGAAAAAACTGACGAAAGCGATCACACATGGCCACCTCCCATGCCTTGTGGATGGCGTCGCGCATGGTATCCTCGATCGGATACCATAAAGCCTACAAATAGATCAAAATATCAAGTTAGAAATGAAATAATTTTCAAAAGAAAAATTATTTATTTACGTACGTACCAACCAATGGCCGAACATGGCATGCTGCACATCAATTGGAATCTGCTCCCATGTGGTCCACGACTGAGAGAAATAGTTGTACAAAATAGCGCTGCCCTGTCCAACTTCTATATGCAGAAAACTGTAAAAATAATAAACATTTATTATGTGAATAGATTAATGAAATCTTAGTCAAATCCATAGACTATCACACAGGTTATCACACCTCCGTGTGCGTGGATCAAACCTAAGACGTAGACGTCGCTCGGGGATGGGGTCAGGAATCATCTTCATATATGTCAATGTCATCTTCATATTCCTCCTCAACATCATCAATATCCATTCTAGTTCCACTTGCTTCATCTCTTACCATTTCAAATTCATATGTGACATCATTAACATCATCGTCATCACCGACTCTTAAATGTGGGGTTTCATCATCTATACTCATGGCTCTTTGTAAAAAAGATTGATTTTGATGACTCTCTTGAAAAACATCACTTCTTTTCACATCAGTGAAAGCACATTCACTTTGACTAAACTGATTGTCTCGAATTTTGATTTTTATTACACTCCACCAATTAGTCAAGTCTCTTGATGTAGCACAATACATTGTGTAATAAAATTGATGTGCCTGTTTTTCCAATAAGAATGGTTCATTTACTGCGAGAACACTTTTACATTTAATATCGATGATTCCATGAGTCAGTTGAACACGCACGCCTCTCTCTGTATCCAACCACCGACATTTGAACATGGTTATATAATGTTGTCCAAGATAACATAGTTCAATTATTTCATCAAGTATGCCATAAAAGTCAACTTCATTTTCTCGATGATGAGATCCTCTCAAGCTAACTCCAATGTTCATTGTTTTTTTCGATTCCCCATATGCATGTGTGTGAAATCGAAATCCATTCACCACATATGCATTATAAGTTTTAACAAGTTTGGAAGGTGGGTTACTCAATATACACAGCCGTTTGTCAATTTTATCAGCATGTCGAGACACCTGAAAATTTGTGAAATAATTATCAATATAGTAAACTATACATTGAATGAGTTTCTAAAAGATAAAGAATTTATGTTACCAATTTTTGAAACCACTGAGAGAAATTTTTCAGCCGGCGTTCTTCGAGAGCAGCTACTGTAATTTGTGGAATTTGTTTCTTGATATGATTATCATACAACTTATAAAAACCAAAGTTATTTACTGTAACATAAATGATAGAATAAGTGATATAAACACTTACAGTACAACTGATGTCATCTCTTCACAGTTGAGCATAACATACGTATGAGCTCTGTGATGTTCATCATCCCAAAGCCAGCGTTCATAAACTCCACCAAAATCAAGCTCTGGATGGTTGAAAACAGATAATTGACTGTTGATTTCATCAATATTCCTCTCGTTCCGTCCCATTCGGTTGTGTTTTGAAGGATACTGAGATTCAAAATAATGGGAGCAGAAAAAAGATATTTCCCCTTGCAAATAAGCATCAGCAATAGATCTTTCAATAGATGCTTTGTTACGTACTTTTCATTTCATTTTTTGCATGCATCTTTCAAATGGGTACATCCATCAAAACTGTACTGGACCTCCACATTTGGATTCATATGGAAAATGTAACCTCAAATGTTCCGTTGAGTCGAAGAAAGACAGCGGATATATTTTTTCCAGTTTACATATAATTACAACAACATCTTCTTCAATTTTGCATAGAGCATCATAATCTACTGTAACTGCACAAATTTCTCGAAAAAAATTAGACATGTCTGTTATGGAATCCCAAATCACAGAATTCAACAGACCTCTTAATCCAATGGATAGAAGTATTTCCATTATAACATGACAATCATGACTTTTTAATCCAGTAATATGACCATTCTTTACACATCTACCCAAATTGGAAGCACATCCATCAGGAAGTCTAAAATCTGCAATCCACTAAAAAAATAATAAACAGTTTTATTTAGACAGTGTATATGTTGCTTTTGGTTTCAGTAACCTTTCTGTTCTGACATTCTCAAACAGTTCCAGTTCTGGATGCCTGCAAATTTGGGCAAGATCTAAATGTGCATTTAAATTGTCTTTGCTCTTTCCTAGAGTATCCAAAACTGTATGAAACAAATTATCAAAACAGTTCTTCTCAATGTGCATGACATCTAACATGTGTCGGACCAACAAATTAGACCAATATGGAAAATCCCAAAATATTCTACGTTTAATCCAATTGTGTTCTTTCCCAAAACTAGAAATTTTCTGTTGGTTTATTGTCGGACCAAAAGTGATGGGAGGTAATGAAAATACAACTGATTTTAACTCCGAACCTGATAGCATTTTTGGAGGTTCATCCCTTTCAACTGCTCCTTTTCTGAAATGAGATCTGTTTCTGCGAAAAGGATGATCAGCTGGAAGAAATCTGCGATGACAGTCAAAATAACAAGGTTTCTTTCCATGAATGAGCATAAATGCTTTGTTTTCTCCCATACAGTAAGGACATGATTTCTGACCATGTGTACTCCAGCCAGATAACATCCAATTAGCCGGGAAGTCACTAATTTTCCACATCAATGCTGCTCTCAGTATGAAATTCTGTTTCGTTGCAACATCATATGTACTGACACCAGTACTCCACAATAAACATAATTCATCAATCAATGGTTTCAAATAAACATCAATATTTTTCTTCGGATGTCCTGGAATTAGTAAATTCAAAAAGATATATGGATCCTTCATCAACATCCATGGAGGTAAATTGTACGGAGTTAAAAAAACAGGCCAACATGAATATTGACTACCATAAGATCCGAACGGACAGAACGCATCAGTGGAATGGCCCAGTCGAACATTTCTAGCTTCTAAAGAAAAGGATGGATGCACTCTATCAAAATGTTTCCATGAATCACCATCGGCTGGATGATTCAAGCTTTTATCGGTTGAAATATTCTCTTTATGCCATGACATCATTGTCGCTGTATTCTTAGACATGAATAAACGCTGAAGTCTTGATGTAAGCGGAAAATATCTCAACTGTTTTATAGGAATCAAACCAGACTTCCCATTTTTCCTTCTTTATATCTCAGTTGCCCACATGTGGGAAAACTATCCAACGACTCATTTTCCCCAGAATATAAAATGCAGTCATTTGAACATGCATGAATCTTCTGACAAGTAAGTCCCAAATTTCAAACCAGCCTCTTACTCTCCTAGTAATTTGCAGGCAAAAAATTTCCTTCTGGTAACAGTGTTTTAAGAAAAGAAAATTTCTGGTCAAAACAGGTGTTTGACATTCCATTATCTGATTTCATAGCCATAAATTTTGCAACTGCTTCTAATTTGCTCATCTTGCAGCCATGATATAATGCATCCTCAGCAGACCTCAACAACTCATAAAATTCAGACGGTTCCAACTTAGGATTTGAAGCTATATGAGCCGGAGTTTCTATATGTTGAACAGATAAACCTATAACATCATGTACTAAATCTTGAAACCAAGATGGATCCGGAATCAAGTTGGTATCACCTGCTCTGGAACTGCGTTCACTGGGTTGATACTAAAAAACATAATCTGGTTGAAAACCAAAAAGCAAGAGATGTCCCCCCACTTTTTCAAATGTGTCAAACGATCTCAATGCACATTTTCTACAAGGGCATCTTATTTTGCCTTCTGAAACAAATTCTGGATTTGATGCCGCAAATGATAAAAAAGTCTCCACACCCTCTACATATACTGGATTTAAACCAGAACCATTTGGATTTTTACGTTGATTTATCCATATGCGGTCACCTAATAATGATTTTTGACGACCTCGTTGTTCCATATTTTTCTATAAAATATAAAAGCATTACTGGTTTTGAATAATTTGTTAGAAAAAACACTCAAGTAAGGATAATTATAGAGTTTACATCATACACGACTGACGCAAAATTTTTATTGAGATAGACCTAAAAATTGACCCTTTAAGAATTGAATATGTTGAGAATAAAGCAAAACCTGTTACAAATATTGATAATTTTAATATTATATAATTTTTTTTTATTTTCCTAGTACTAATATTATTTTTACATAAATATTAATTATATAATAATAACATTATTACATTATTAATATATTTTATTATTAATATTAAAATAATATAATTTTCTATATTATATACAATTCTCCTTTCATCTTTGTGTTTATCATTCTGCCTCCACATGTAATATTTGCATTCACTTTCACCTCTCCATTAGTGAGTAGGTTGATAATTTTGAAAAAGAATGCAAATATTACATGTGGAGACAAAAAACACACAGATGAAAGGAAAATTGTATATAATATAGAAAATTATATTATTTTAATATTAATAATAAAATATACTAATAATGTAATAATGTTATTATTCCTAATTATTGGTAATTATTCCCAATTATTGGTAATTATTCCAAATTATTGGTAATTATTCTTAATTATTGGTAATTATTGGTAATTAATGGTAATTATTCCTAATTATTGGTAATTATTCATATAATTACCAATAATTAGGAATAATTACCAATAATTAGAAATAATAACATTATTACATTATTAGTATATTTTATTATTAATATTAAAATAATATAATTTTCTATATTATATACAATTCTCCTTTCATCTGTGTATTTTCTATCTCTACATACAAATATTACATGTGGAGGCAAAAAACACCAAGATGAAAGGAGAATTGTATATTATATAAAAAATTATATTATTTTAATATTAGTAATAAAATATACTAATAATGTAATAATGTTATTATGCCTAATTATTGATAATTATTCCTAATTATTGGTAATTCTTACTAATTATTGATAATTATTACTAATTATTGGTAATCATTACGAATCATTACTAATTATTGGTAATTATTCCTAATTATTGGTAATTATTGGTAATTATTGTTAATTATTGGTAATTATTGGTAATTATTGATAATTATTGGTAATTATTGGTAATTATTGGTAATTATTGGTAATTATTGGTAATTATTGGTGATTAATGGAAAATATTGGTGATTATTGGTAATTATTGGTAATTATTTCTAATTATTCCAAATTAGTAGTAATTATTCCTAATTAGTGGTAATTATTCCTAATTAGTGGTAATTATTCATAATTATTGGTAATTATTACTAATTATTGGTAATTATTAATAATTATTGGTAATTATTACTAATTATTAATAATTATTGGTAATTATTACTAATTATTGGTACTTATTCCTAATTATTAGTAATTATTGGTAATTATTACTAATTATTGGTAATTATTATTAATTATTACTAATTATTGGTAATTATTATTAATTATTACTAATTAGTGGTAATTATTACTAATTATTACCAAATATTACTAATTATTGGTAATTATTGGTAATTATTGGAAATTATTACTAATTATGGATAATTATCAGAAATTATTATTAATTATGGATAATTATCGGAAATTATTACTAATTATGGATAATTATTGGTAATTATTTCTAACTAATGGTAATTATTGGTAATTATTACTAATTATTGGTAATTATTACTAATTATTGGTAATTATTACTAATTATTGGTAATTATTACTAATGATTGGTAATTATTACTAATTATTGGTAATTATTACTAATTATTACGAATTATTGTTAATTATTATTAATTATTACTAATTATTGGTAATTATTATTAATTATAACTAATTAGTGGTAATTATTGGTAATTATTCCTAATTATTGGTAATTATTCCTAATTATTGGTAATTATTGGTAATTATTGGTAATTATTGGTAATTATTACTAATTATGGGTAATTATAACTAATTATTACTAATTATCGGTAATTATTACTAATTATCGGTAATTATTACTAATTATGGATAATTATTCGTAATTATTACTAATTATTGATAATTATTTGTAATTATTACTAATTATTGGTAATTATTTGTAATTATTTGTTATTATTGGTAATTATTGTTAAATTATTAGTAATTATTACTAATTATTGGTAATTATTACTAATTATGGATAATTATTGGTAATTAATACTAATTATTGATAATTATTTGTAATTAATACTAATTATTGATAATTATTTGTAATTATTACTAATTATTGATAATTATTGGTAATTATTACTAATTATTGGTAATTATTACTAATTATTGGTAATTATTACTAATTATTGGTAATTATTACTAATTATTGGTAATTATTGCTAATTATTGGTAACTATTGCTAATTATTGGTAATATTTGGTAATTATTGGTAATTATTTGTAATTATTGGTAATTATTGGTAATTATTGGTAATTATTACTAATTATTACTAATTATTACTAATTATTGGTAATTATTACTAATTATTGGTAATTATTACTAATTATTGGTAATTATTACTAATTATTACTAATTATTACTAATTATTACTAATTATTACTAATTATTACTAATTATTACTAATTATTACTAATTATTACTAATTATTACTAATTATTACTAATTATTACTAATTATTACAAATTGTTGGTAATTATTGGAAATTATTACTAATTATTGGAAATTATTGGAAATTACTACTAATTATTGTAATTATTACGAATTATTTGTAATTATTACTAATTATTACTAATTATTGGTAATTATTGGTAATTATTACGAATTATTGGTAATTATTGATAATTATTACTAATTATTGATAATTATTGGTAATTATTACTAATTATTCCTAATTATTGATATTTATTACTAATTATTAGCATTTATTCTTAATTATTGGAAATTATTAATAATTATTCCTAAGTACCATTAACTATGAACAAAGAATACTAATAATTTAAATTTATTACGTAACAAAACAATGTAAACATAATTAAATTACAACTAATTAAGAATAATTGAAACTAATAAAAAATTTAAAATAAATATTAAATTAAAAAGAACATAAATACCTTTAAAATTGATCTGAGGTTGATCCCTGATCGTTGTTGAAAACTTCAATGTCAACTCTGGAAAAAAAAATTAAACTGAAGAAAACGCTGAAATCTAAAAATAGAATTTTGAGAGAAGGAGAAGATTGAGTTTGAGAATGAATGAAAAAAACGGATGGGGGATATTTATAGGTTAGATCATTTGCGACAGGTCTATTTGCGATGGGTATACCGTCGCAAATAGTATTATTTGCGATGGGTACCATCGCAAATACCTTAGCCCCCATTTATTACGGTCAACGGTTAAATAGTTATTCGCGACGGGTCCCGTCGCGAATAATAACCTACCGATATACTATTTGTGACGGGGGTAGATTCCCGTCGCAAATAGATTTTACCGCCGCCGGTTATTTGCGACGGGGTAGATTCCTGTCGCAATTATCTATTACTGCCGCCGCTTATTTGCAACGGGCGGTAACCGCCCGTCGCAAATAAGTTTCTAACGGGACTATTTGCGACAGGATTTATCCCTGTCACAAATACCCATTTTTCCCGTAGTGTATTTTTATTTCAGGACCCATTTAAAATTTATTGATAGTTTTCATATTTTTTGCATGGAATTAATTTAATTTAACTGAATAATTAGTTAAAAAATTATATAAAATTTAATAGACTAAAAAAATCATCAAACATATATCCATGAGTAAAAAACATATTTGGGATCTTAATAGGATGCTCAAAGAATTTTTTTCCATTTAGTAGGATAATTTTTTCATTTTACCCTCTAGGGGTGTTGGAAATCCAAAAATCAGATATTTTAATAACCTTCTCCTAGAGCTCAATCAAACTAATCTTACAATTGGTATAGCTAGAGAAAACCCTAACAAGTCTATTGTAATCTAAAGAAACATCCCAAAATAAACGGAATAAAATAAATTCCCAAAAAAATAACAAGAGTCACAATATTCTCCCTATAATTAATATTTCATCCTCAAAAAGAAAATAAATAGAATTGATAACCCAATAAACTAATAAACCATCACCATTCAAAAGGTTGGTATACCTTCACACATGATTCTTCCATTTTAAGAGATCCCAAGTTATTGTAGTCCCAAGACACAAAAATATCACGAAAAACATCATTTTTCGAAGACATTCTAGAATTTATTTTATTGGATCTCCAATACCACAACACAAAAATTTGCACAAATTCATTTCAAGATAAACATTTAATGTACAAATAAGTTTGTATTTAATTAACTTCTATAAATACATTTCTCCAAATTTCTTTCCCAAGAATAATTAATTTATTTTGATGACATAAACAATAACGATGATCCATAAATATCATCATTTAAATATTTCATTAAAAAAATTATTTCCTAGAGATTGGTGTGCTCCCTGACATTAGTGACAAATTTTAAATACATACACCTAAACTCAATCCAAACATATAAAATACATCCATTCATCGCATCAACTGTAATGCTTCACCATCCTCCAAAAAAAATGAGGCAATACATTTCATAGTCTTTTTTAAACTAGAGAATCATCCTATGAAAATGGAAATGGAGTTAATACAACCAAATCATAGTATAATGATAAAATAGATCTTCTCATTGTCACTATCCCCAAACCTCTACAAGGATAATACCTTAATATATATTAACTCTGTAAAATTCTCATATATTATAATTTGTAACCTAATCAAGATACTACCACTATCTTAAAAAAAGATACTGAAAAGATCATTAATAGTGAATCAACCTCCTAAAATAATCATTCCTCAAGATATTTTCTCTTCATTGACCTATTAAATGAAAATAAAAAGTTAATGGTCCTCATCCCTCATATAAACCCAATCCATCAACTCTAAAACCTTGGATAACACTTCCAAAACAAGGTAAATAATGAACACAACCAAAGGATTCACATACTTTATTCACTTACAACATATCAATGATATGATTAATTTTTTCATAAATCAGTATGGAAGATAATAAATATTCTCACTCACAACCTAGGTAATACCTCATAACACTTCCTAAGATGTGATAAGGAATCTCTCATTATTTTCCCTCACTCTATAGGTAGAGTTGAGACATAATGGAGACACCAAACTAATCAATTACTGACATACTATCATTGAATCAATATCCTCTAAAATAACCTTATTTAAATAATTTATCATGGTTTCCCAATATGAATAAAAAATATAAATAATGGTATAACCACCTCCTGTAATAGCCGAAATCACACTTAGAAGCCCACATTTACTCAACACTCTTCCTTCCTTGGGAAATACAAAATTCCCTCACATTGAATGTTAGGATTCAAAAAACTAAGATAAATTTATCATAAAATACATACATGTTATATAAATTAACATTATTATACATTAGAAATCATGAATAAATATTACCTTAGAACCTAAAGTAATAGAATATTTATATAATAAGTATATAACTGTTCAATTTTATAAGATTATGTATATTTCTTCCATATATGCATCACACTTGAACCCCTCCTAGATATATCATATATTGTATTCTTCTTCAAAAAGATTACAATGGATATATAATAAAATGGATATACATACACATAGTAAGTGTAAAAAATAATATATTGCAATTCAATCAACATCAGTTATCTTAAAGAAGATCATAAACATGTAATCAAAAACAATATAAATAATCAAAAGTACATATTAATATAATCATAACCAAAATTTTCAAAACCATGGATAATAACATTAATTTGAGGAATCACATATTATTGTATCATAAGAATGTGGAACATACATAATTATAGAAAATCATATCTTATATTGATGATCAGTTCCAAGATAACCATCAAATGTTGGAAAATCCTGTCTTATATCATACTAGACTTGGGTAAACTCTTAAGTACATTAAAATAATATCTCCAAATATATACTCTAGACCAAATTCATTAAATATATATATAATTTAAGACCCAAAAAACACATAATTATGAACAATACATATATTTTGAACATAATCAGGAAAATTTTAATAAATTCATCTTTACATAATTTACCCATGAGAATGAAATGATTTTCAAAAAATATTTAATAACACATAAAAATAAAAAATAAAAATAAAGATATTTAATGATACTATGAAATCATATACTTAGGGAAATATATAAAACATTAAATGTTATTGAAATAGATATAAAAACTATTTAGAATAAGACAATCAAATTCTTTTGAAAATAAGAAAAAACAAGCATTAATTTTTGGTTACTATTTATAAAGAAATAATTTATAAATAAATGGCTTAAAAATCAATGATAACATAAATAAAAATTACATTGAAAAATCAAGGAAACTAGGAAAGGATTATTCATAAATAAAACTAAATAAAATAATTGTAGAAAACGACTAAGGGTGATATATAATGAGAGAGAGAGAAATATTCCTTTTAAACCTTTGTAAGTAAGTCAATGAAATTTTAAAGATACCTTAAAAATAATAATAATATAGATAATAATAATGAATACATCCATGAAATAATAAAACAAAAATGGTTATAGATGAGAAATATTCAGAACTGAAATGAACCAATAAATATTATGTAACTAATAAAAACATTTTCAGGAAAATTATGAATCAATTAGAGCGTAATGGTAAAAATATATGAAGATATTCCACATAAATATATGCAACAAAATGAATGGGTATTTAAATATTAATTTTATATAAATTCTAAAAATGGAATCTTAGGTATCGATAATCTCAAAATAAGAAATAATATCAAGAGAGAGACACTTATTGTATATATAATGCATGAATCAAAAGCAAATAAAATGGAGAAAAACTGATGGATTGGGAATAACATGAATTAAATTATAATCAAGATATATTAAATCTACTAAGAATTATATACACTATATAAAATATAATATTTGATGAATATGAGACATATCTCGAGGATAGTAAATTGAGAAGAGAAACTCTTATCTTTACTCCCTGCTTGCATTAGTGTTCTCTAACCTGTTTTAGAATAAACCAATCTGCATTAACAAATTACTTTAAAAAATTATTCATATATATTACCATTTATAATCCAAAATTATATAAATAATTTAATTATAGTTTTGTCGTCATCAAATGATAGTATTTTTATAGTTTCTTAACAGTTTTAGTATGACGATGTAGATCCTTTGTAACATCTCGGTCCTAGTTCATCCATATGCAACCAAACATAGTTGGTCATAAGGCCTAAAGAACATGTTATATGATATCTTAGACTAGTTTCACCTAAATTTAACTAAACCAATTGGCTACATGACCTCATGTGTGCCTTCCCGTTTATTAGAGGATGCCAAGTAGAAAGGAGGGTGCGTGGTGGAAAAGTAGGGACACTATACCATCATAATTAGAGTGTATCACATAGATATAATAAAATCAATCAATATTAGAATCATATAGATTACAAAATAAATATATAATTAAATTCATCATATAATAAAAAATTAGTCACATCCATTAACGTGATATACAAAAATTATGATCATATAATTCTATGCAAAATGAAAATAAAGGAATACATAGTAGAGGGTACACATAAATTAGATTATAAAAAAAGTACAAAAAATACCCAAAATAATATAACCATATATCATCAAGACACATAACTCAGTATTTTTCTCCCCCACTCCCATGCTAAAATAAATTAAGCATTTGTAACTGGGTGATTTCCCCTATCCCTACCTACATATATATAGTCTGTTTTAGAACCAAAGAGGCGTCCTAAGTAGGGGGTGAGATAAAATTGGTAGTCCACCAATAACAATTTGTAATTCCATATAGTCCAAAAATATATAAATACATAATATATTTAATAATAATTCTATAAGTAAAATGTCGAAAATAGATAAACCACATAGGTCTGGGTTCCCATGGAATGCTCACCCTCTACTACCAGCTTAGTCCATAGCTAGAATGTCTCTGAATAATCATTTAGTCATGATTTAATTTGTGATAAAGTCTTGGAACCATGCTCATGGCCCTATAAGTCCCCACAAATCATCTCCAATAGTATGTGTACAATAAATACATATGTAAAAAGTAAGTCTTTGACTGAATCCAAGATTGTTCCTTTGATAGGATGATGTGTCATACAATATTTATATTATTTAAAATTTTTAATGAAACTAAGCCAATCCATGGATTAAAATAAATTCAAGCCTAGGTATCAATCTAGGAATATATGAACCCATCACCTTACGTGCCTATCATAGTCATTCTTCATAGGAACACCGATATCTCTCTAGGTGTTTCTTAAAGTCACGTCCCCCAAATTTCATCCTTCATGGTCCAATACAACAGGTGATGTGTCACTGATGTTGTACATAATAATTGATTCTATAGGTCTGTCCTTGGAAAATTATTCCAACTATCACTTGGTCATAATAAGATCCTTCCATCTGAGTTCAAACATAGTAGTCTTTAAGGAGTCTATGTTTTACTCAGGCATATAATAAACAACTACAAAATGATTCCATCCATGGTGTTTATATGATAACCCTTGTGTCTCCCATGGTTGATAACAATCATTTTAGTATGTTTATTTAGTTAATCAATATTGTAGATACTGGGTATGAAGATCCTAAGTTAGAACCGATATCCCACACTCAACATGAAAAAATGAATATTCATGGGCCCTAAGACTGACCATACCATTTATGATAGCATTTTAATTAAACCGACCATATAATTTATACAATAAATATACTCACCTGAGAATATAGTTTAAAAAATATATTTGTATAATCAGTCCTATCATCACATGAATCCTCCAATTTATCAAAATTGTGAATTCGTATATAAATAATGACTCAAGCCTAAGTGAGAAGGGAAATAGCTAAAGTCATAGGGACATGGAATTCTATTCCCTCTTTTATTCAACTCATTTTACAATTTTAAAAATCAACTAAAATCCTATATAAGGGGTAAAAACACACCTCAAAGGTGAATAAAATTCTTATGTCACCCATGGCGGTTTAGTAAATTTAAAAAACACCCAATGGTTATTCTAATGAGAGTTTCTAAACCTTTAATTACTCCTCAATGGGTATCATGTGTCATCTAGGTTAATCCCACTCATTTAATTTAAATTAAAATTCAATTTATAAGCATAAATCATAAAAGAATGTTCATGAAATACTGAAATAATATATAAACACCTTGAATTTATGGGGAAATAACAAGACCACAAACTTTACCTTGCTATTTTAATCCTCATCTATTATTTGGCTTTAATATAGGGAAAAAAGTGAGAAATTAAAAAGGACAAACACCCTAAAAATACAAAATATGAGCTCACATAAAAATTACCCATTCAGGATATAGAAAAATGATGAATGGAATAAGAGGAATAGTGAATTCACTAATGGATATACAATGAGACTTATGGAGGATCGATTAGAGTCAAAACTGTGAAGTTATCAAAAATCCTTGCTTTAGGCATGGAGAATTATTAAAATGGGAGAAAGGGTGGCTTCTATATAAGTAATATGAAATGGGGAGAGGGGTTTAAACCTTTAAATCCCTTAATAAAGTAGGTACATTTACAAATTATTTAAGGGGTTGGTTTGGATACAAGAATGGAAAAATAATTAACCAACCATGAAAGTATCACTACCTAACAATCCCTACTCATATGGTTATAGTTCATGGTTAGAAAATCCATGCACTAAATATGAGTTTCCCCTCTATAAAAATGGATACATAAAATGAATGGGTGTACGGACTATACTACATTGTTTCATCAAATTGTGTGGCCCTGGATAGTACACTAGACCAACCTGCATGGTTTGTTCTAATCATGTGTCCATGACATCATATTTTCTACAAACCATGAGACACAAATTCCTCCACTAAAATCTCAGACATTAGTCTTTTTACAGGCCCATGAAACCCTTGTTTCCTTCATGACCCCACCAGGTTCTCCTAAAAGGATAAAAAACTATAATTAAATGGAAATTAAAAGGTTATATACCTCACAAAAATGAATGGTTCTTATAATCTCCCCCTAAAGAAATTTTTCACCAAATTTTCCTTATATGTTTAGGAAAACATGAAGTCTCTCACTTTGGGTTTATCAAGAATCTTGTTTTACCCGCGTTTTGTTATGTAATTTTTGAATTTGACTTTTCAATTTTGAATGTGGCTTTTCATAATATTGTATGATGTGTAATTCTTTCTAAAATGGGTGTGTTTGAATATTTTATTTTTGTTTCTAAGTTTCCCACTCACCCAAAAATAGGTTTATATTAGAAAATGAAAAAAGGATTTGCTGGAAACCATCATATGAGAATAACTCTAGATGCTTGGAACTTACTTAAACCTCATACTTCCAAATTTTAGCATGTACACAGTTTTTCTTCCATAACACCCATACTAGAGGAACTGGTCGACCTTATATAACCTTCATTCCTGAATAAAAAATACAGATAGATTTCTCGTGAAAGTACACATCTACCTCAACCTCAGCCTCATCAGGCGATTTATAACAATCCAACTCTTTATTTCACACTTAAAATTTATTTATTACATAAAATTATAGTTAATACAACCTAGAAGATAGATTGGTCAGGTGTATTTGTGAAATTAGGTACATTACCTAACAACTTAATACATGAAAAAATTATATCTTTATTGAAAACTTCTTTAATACGATATAAACATTCATTCATACTTAGCACTCCATGTGATAACCTGAGGACATACATTATAAGGCGGTGAGTTATTATGCCCTGTAAGGGAATAAACAAGGCATGATGTGACAAAGACAATACTTGTTAGACAATAAGCATATCAATGGAGTATAAAAGGAACATTACTAATAAATAATGATATAGCATCATAATTATAAATGGGAAATGTGGCAACAACATAAAACACAACATCATAAACTTAGGTCAAGGCTAAACTCATGAAGACATCAAGGTGGAAAAATTCCCATAAAGGAATCAAGTAAACCCACCATCCCAACTCAACATATAATGATACTAACTATTACCCAATACATTGGAGGGCTAAAATTTTTTGGGAACACCCTCTCATTCATTTCATTCTCAGGATTAATTGTTCCACATAGATCAATCAACTGGATTCATTCATCATCACAATTTATTCCATGATCAAGGAGTGTGGAATACATACATGTTCCCATAAAATATGTATATGTGTGAAAATGTGAATACCCATGATTAAAAATGGCCATGGTATTCACTACCCAGTTTTTGTTGAATTGAAAATCGTAGTTAAATTTCTACAGCATAACAATGTCACATAAAATTTCATAAACTAGGTTGATGAGAGGGAAATGGGTCTCTTATAATTTATATATGAAATGTAAAGTAATATGGACATTGTAGGGCATTTCCCATTATAAAGAATTGGAAAAATAATGCATAGCATAACAAAAAAACTTGAAGAAAGAAGGGAAAAGAAATATCCCATACTTGAATATGTGGCTCTAAATACATGGGAGGGATACTTGAAATCCTTTGCGCGCTTTGAGAGGACTCTGTGGAGTAGAGGGTTGAGTTCAGACATTCTCCAAATATTTTTAGTGAATAAAAATGGGTTCTTGGGTGGGTTTATATAGGAAATGGTGGGTATTTATTATTTATTTTGGTTTTGGAATCTAAATAATAAAATTCACAAAATCACAAAACATTCCACGATTTTTGTAATCCCCAAACCCTAGAAGCCCAAAGCTGGTGCAATATTTTTGTACATTGGCATGATTATAGGGAATCAAAACCCAAGGTACCGAGTAGTTTAGTAGTTTTGGAAATCCCTAAATATATGGGTTCAACATTACAACATGAAAATAAATAAATAATGTAAGTTTTATTTTGAACACCCACAACTCAATGTTTATCCTTTAATGTCAATAATTATAAACTTCTTCATGTCTGAAAAAAATGAAACATAAGAAAGGGGTGAGCTCAAATGATCAGTAAGGGTAAGAAAATAAAGTGGAATATATCAGAAACATAAACATTATGTATGGTGAATAATTAAAAACATGTTCCATTAAAATTAGCATGAATATAATATAGTATGAACATGAGTTAAGTAATCATTTCCATAATAAAACATAATCATGGGTATTCTACGAGTCGAATAACCACATGAACTACAAATTTATAGATTCATAATGAGGGAAATACATATTCAAGACATTTTAATACAAACTATCATGTCCTCAGCCAACACATATAAAAATTATTAAGGCCTTATCCAAAACGATATCTCAAGAATGGGAATGGCCTCAGCTAAGCCCATATCTATTTGTCTCATTGGACCTACTGATGCATCGAGGGAATATAGAAGCCCCACCCATTACATACTATGTGCAATGAATTTCTCATTTGAAATGGATTAACATAAACAACATATACATTCATATTGAAACAAACATATGAAATGTAAATAACTTTCCCCAACCATTGAACATAAAAGATTATCATTCGGAATAAATTGGTTAATGGTATAAAGATAGAACAACCATAGTTAAACTAACAGAAAAACCCTTCAACAACATATTTTAGATGATATCATAATATATAATTCTCAATGAAGTAAAATATTCAACGAGGAATATTTTCTTAGATGAATGTACTCTTAAATGAGACTTTGAAAAATTCCTGAGGAAATAATCCTTAATCATGGAAAAGTGTCTCATACCACCCTGAAACATTCAAATTGTAACCCCTCAAAATATAATGAGAATAAGTAAACTATTTATATGATACACCCAATGTAATTCCATACACTGAAAGTATTTAATAAGTGGTGAACAATTCATATACTTGTAAAAGTTAATGTGAGGTGATAAAAATACTTTTTTCTTTTGAAAGAAGAGGTCTTTTTGAAAATAATTTTAATTTGCCATGATATAAGATTTTAAAACATTATATCCTAGAAAATAAAAGGTAATTTTTTTGAAATTATATTTTAGGATTAAATAATGTATTATTGGGATGAAATAATTAAAAAGTTTTTTTTCAAGAAGGTTTAGGAATAAAACATTTTAGTGTGGTTTTTGAGGAAAATATTACTATATTTTAAAGAAAAAAGGAAAGTTTTCTTTCATAAAACCCGAAATGAACCAAAATTGAATTTTTGAATTTAATATTTTTGATTTAATAAAGTTAAATATGGTATAAAAAATATTATATTGTTAACTTCTAAATAGTTAAGAATTCAAGACGTTCCTTGAAACAAAATTGCAATACGAAAAAAAATTAGAATGATTATTTTAAAACATGAAACTCCACACACAAAATAAATAAGTATTATGATTGTTATATATATGGAGAGATAATTAACACCTAATTTATGTGGAGTTTATAAGAATAAATAATAATATTATTGAGGGGAATAAAGAATAAGAGCAACCCAAAAGAAAATGGAGGTTCGGGTTGAAAGTACTTATGACTTTGTAATCAATTGAATCATATTCCCCCCAAAGTAAATAATTATCAAATTAAAAATTTAATATCATTAAAATAAATATATTAATGATATGAAAAATTAATGTTAAGTATATATACACCATACACAAGTAATATTAGTGAATACGAAATATCTCACAACAATGGAAGTGGGATGAAGAAACCCCTTACCTTAAGTCTGACAATGTTATCCACATGATATTAATGACCCAAATAATAAAATTTTAATTCATTAATTAATAAGTTAAGAACATAATAAAAATATAATTGATTTAATTTTACCATATAAGGTAAATTGTTTTCTTTTTATTGGTTTTATAGGTTCAATTTTATTGTTTTGGGAGCATTTTCTTCTTTTGTTTTCATTATCAGTTTACTTGTATTCTTGAATGGATGTTCAATTGAAATGTGATTAAAAATCTTGAATCATTAATATATTTTATTATTGAAATTATATAGACATTAATTATATTATAAGGATCTTTTTTATTTTCCATGTGGATGACTCGTTAGATAAATGTTAATGATAAATTCTTGGATTAACTTAGTAGTTTTGTGCATAATGAACTTGTTTTGTATTATTATTTTACACAATGAGTGTATAAGTATTACAGAACATCACATAATATAAATAACATGAATTATGATCTAGTTCAACAATTATAAAGGTTTCATGAATAGTATTAAAGATAGTAATGTAGATTGAAAACTCGTCTTCCATTAACATGATAACTAACACATCTCAGATGGTGTTCTCATTTGTAGTCTAAAATGAGTGAAAATAAGAGATTATGATGGAATATTCCATTATAATAACATAATTTTCATATCTAGAGGGTATTTTATTTGTCAGGAATAATTGGATAATATACAGGGATAATGTTTAAATGAGAATGAATTTGAAAGAGAAGAAGAATAAATCTTACCTCTATATTATTTCTCTTTTGAAACCATCTTATGGATCTTGGAAGTGGTCTTTTTTTTGAAACCAGAAGCAATAGAATGTTTCAAGGGATGAGGAGGATGGAATTCGGTAGAGGCTATCTGAAAAAGAAGGCTTATGGTTATAAAATTCATGACGGAAGGATCCTCCTTTTATATGTGATGTGAGGGGTAACTTAAGAATCCCCAAAATTATTAAACTTTAATAAATATATTATACTGTCTAAGACTCCCAAAAGGCCTAAAAATAAAGTTGTATTTCGTTTTCAAAGTAATCATAAAATTTTGGACTTGTTCAATAATTTTTTTATTTTTAAATAATGTAGTAAAATATTTTTTTCATGAAAAAAATTTTGTCATTATAAAAACTATTCATATCTATGAATTTAAACACATAAAAACAATGTTTAAAAATACAATCAAATGTTAAATTATATCAATGAAATGTCATGTTCATCTAGGTAATATGTGAATTAGCTTAGAAATATACGATTATATTTATTTAATTATTTTTAATATCATAATAATTTCATGATGATATCACAAAAAAAGACATATTCTATAAAAACCCATTATTTATTACTATTCAATAAAAATTAAACTATTTTATAAAAATCCCAAAGAAATCATTGAATCAATTTTTTAATGTGAAAATTACAAAAAGTAACTCCATTTGAAGAAAATAATTTTCTAAATATGACAAATTTAATTTTTAATTAAAATCATCATTAACTCAAAAAATACCAATTTTTAATATTATAACCAATTTTATGACACTTTGAAAAATTAACAAGGGTATCATAATATTACTTTATAATAAAAGGGAAAAAAATATTGGTTCATGAATACATTTAAGGAAAATTAATTATCATTTAAATTATTAAATTAATTATAAAATTTATATTAATTATTTATTTCTCATAAACATACCATCACTTAATTTTTAATTTTTAAAATATTAACTATCATTTATAAGGTGACATAATTTTATTTTTACATAAATTAGCGAGGTTACTATTCTTAAGGGTACATTACTATTCATAAGGGAAAAGTTACTATTGGTAAGGGTACATTACTATTCAATTTATTATTCATAAGGGTATATTATTATTAATAAGGGTACAATTACTATTCATAAGGGTGTATAAATATTCATAATGGTCGACTTACTATGCATAAGGTTAAGTTACAATTCATAAGGGTAGGTAGTAATTCAAAAAAAAATAATTTTATTCTATCAGACTCCAAAAATCACCCTGACTACAATCATGTATGTCAGATTTTGAAAATTCGAATCACATAAGTAAAAAAAATATGTTTATTGGCTCAGTTGTAACAAATTGGTGTATTGTTGACACTCAGTGTTTTATTCATTAAATATTAAATTTATTTTTAAATCATTAGGGTGTTACATTATCCCCACCTTACTAAAATTTCATCCTAGAAATATTAAAATTTAATTTTTATGGTTCATGGTTGATCCTTGAAAATTCCCTTTTTGGAGGCCCACATATGGTTGAAAAATCATCTTAATAAGAGGAAAGGGAAATGTATCAGTTTCTAAAAAAAACACATTCTAATTAGACAACATGGTAATTTAAGAATAACCAACCCATAATGTACTGAAATTAAACTTTGAAACCTCATACGGTGACCAAATTAAACAATTTCACAAATGGTTTATATTTCCAAAATATCATAACCCAATAATATAGAATAATTCTCATATTCATCCTTACTAGATCCATGTATATGGGGTCTTGGAAAAACCTAATTACGTTTTGAACTCCATGATCTATCCTGCTCAATGCAACTGATACCTTATTTCCGTTTAATCATCATGAAGCCACCCAAAATTTTCACATTCCAAATATGTAAATATATTCCTCATTAGAAATATATTCAAGGTTGTCATTTTTTTATCATGTTTTTTCCAAAAAAGTGTAACTTTCCACTGAATATCTTTTCTTGGTACCATTCAACTTATTGTTTCAAATCCTTAATGAAAAGTATTTTAGTACAATCCTCATATGTTCTATAATTCTAAAAAAATTATATTTCTGACAAAATACTCAAATGACATGATTCTTGACTAGACATGTGAATCATTCTACTTTATCATTATACATCCTCATAACTTGATCATTATCCAAAATTATAATGTGTGGTATATTTTTTAACCCTTATGACATTAATTCATATAGTGTCCTATCTCCTTTCCATTGAAGCATTGTACATTGGAAACATTTTTCTTACCCTTTCAAACATGAAATTGGTGTCCAATTTCTCCAAACATATAACAATCTCCCATTCCATTCAATCAATTATGAGGGGTGATTCATTCCATTGTTGTCACTTCTGGGAAAACCCATCGTTATCTTCTTCCCTTTATCCATATTGTTTCTATTGTCCACTTATTCTCTTCCTTCCCTTCAAAGCCATGACCTAGAGAATTTTTTTATATACCTTGTTAACACATGATAATATTTCTTCATATGATGAGAAAACATGAGAGACAATCTAACCTTGAAAAAATGGCTCAACACCATTATAAATATGATCCTTCATACTATTTTCATCATGTTTGTTTGTGATGTTCTCATTCCTTCTTCTAGGTTCAATTTTTAATGAATTCCATATGCTATAATAGCTCATAAACTTATGAACATTCTATAACACTATACATGGTATTTCTAATATCATAAATTTATGCATCATAAATCCTAGAACCATAAACTTTTGTTACTTTGGAATAATAAATCTTTCATGATTTTATGTAAAAAATTGTGAATTATTCTAAACATATCCCCTGGGAGTGTCAAATCAGGTGCACAATAATTTCCATTGTCGTATACTAGGGTTCCTTTGGTCATGACCAAAACACCTTGTCATAGTTGTTACTCTTAGGTACATATGTGCCAAAACCATGTCTACATGTAGTATCTAGAAATGGATTTATTTTCATGGAAGATCCAAAAAATATAATCCTTTCCAAAATTATAGGATGTATTTGTATGTGTATCATCAAGTCAATCTTATAGTTTTTGTCCCTAATTTACATTTTCTAAATATAGATTCCATGTTTTCTAGTAAACTTCCTCTAATACTAACTATAACACCCCAACCCTAGAAGCCCAAAGCTAGTACATTATTTTAATAAGTTGGTATGATTACAAGGAATCAAATTCTGAAAGACTGAGTAATTTAATATTTTTGGAAAACCAAATACACACATTGGTTCAACATTAATACTTGAAAATAAATACAACATATAAGTTTTATTAGGAACATCCATAACTCTATGTTTATCCTTGCACGTCAACCATAATAAACTTCTTAACACCTTATGAAAATGAAACATAAGAAAGGGGTGAGCTCAAATGCTCAGTAAGGGTAAGAAATATAGTGGAAAATATCATAAACATAAACATTAGTAATTGGGAATAATTGAAAACACATGCCTTTAAAAACGATCATGAACATAATATGGTGGGAATGTGAGCTAAGTAATCATTTACACAATAAAACATAATCATGGGTATTATACTATTCTAATAAACACATTAAATATTAATTTATAGATTCATAATGAGGTAAATGCATATGTCGAATATTCTAAAACATACCATGAAGGACTCAGCCAAGACGTATAAAAATGATTAAGGCTTCAGCCAAAAGAATATCTCAAAATGGGAAATGCCTCACCCGAGTCATTGTCTATTTGTCTCATGAGACCTATCGATGCATCGAGGGGCTATAGAAGGACCCACTTATCACATAATAAGTCCAATTCATTCCCCAAATGTACTGGTTTAACATAATATATATATTCTTTGACATTGAAACAAACACATGCAATGTAAATTACATTCCACAATCATTGAACATAAATGTTAACCATTTGGAATAAATTGGTGAATGGTATCAAGATAGCACATCCATAGTAAAACTAACCAGAAACCCCTAAAAATATTTTTTATGATACCATTATAGATAATATTTAGGGAATTATGAGATTCAACAAGGGTTGTTTTCTTGGATGAGTATTATCTTAAATGGGACCGCTGTAAAATTCATGAGGAAATAAATCCTAAACATTCTAAAGTGTTCCATACCACCTTGAAAAATTCAAATCATAATCCCTTTGAATATCAGGAGAATATCTAGACACTAGATATTATATACCCAAGTTAATTACATGAATCATAACCATAGAATAAGTTGTGAATAAGGCATATACTTCATAAAAGTGAAAGTGATATGAGAAAAATATTTTTTACTTTTGAAAGAAGAGTTATTTTGGAAAATCAATTTCATTTGCTAGGAAATAAGATTGTAAACATATATGACCATGAAAATAAAATTTTTTGGTCATTGAAATTATATTTGAGGCTAAAATAAAGTCTTATTGAGGTGAAATCATTTAATTTTTTTTATGGATTCTTTAGGAAAAAAAAATTAGTGGGTTTTACGGAAAATATTAATTGATTTTAAAGAATAAGGAAATGTTTTCTTTCATAAAACCCGGATTGAACCAAAATAGTTTTTTCATGTTAAAATGTTCAATTTTAGAAAGATAAATATGGAATTAAATATATTATATAGTGAACATAATAATAGGTAAGATTTAGAGAAGTTCCTTGAATCAGGCTTGCATTTCAGAAGAATTTTTGAATGATTCTTTTTAAACATATGTCACTCCCCAAAAAATAAATAAGGTTTAGGATTGGTAAAAATATATAGAACATTGAAATAATAATTTATGATGAGTAAATAATACTAAAAAATTGTTGTGGTGAATAGAGAATAAGAGCAACTAGAGTAAAAAAGTGGTTTGCGTAGAAAATACAGACAACATTATAATCAATTAAATTGTATACCCACAAAATAAATAATCATCAAATGATACATTTTATATAATTAACATAAATAGATTCAGGATATGAAACATTAATGGGAAGCATACATAAACAATATACAAGTAATGTTCGTGAATATGGAATATCTCACAAAAATAGAAGTGAGATGAAGAAACCCCACCATATGTCTGAAGGTATTCTCCACTTGATCTCAATGACCTGAATAATCAAATATGAGATCATTAATTAATAATACCCAAACCCCCTATACATTTAATGTATTTATGTTAAACATATTTGATTCATTCGTGGACTTGTTATGGGTTTAAGAGGTTTAATTTTATTGTTTTGGAAGGATTTTCTTCTTTGGTTTTCATGATTTGTTTACTTATATTCATGAATGGAAGTACGTTTGAAATGTGGTTAAACATCAAAAATTGTTAATGTATATTATTAGAGACATTACAGAGACATAAATGATCTTATAATTATGTTGGTTAAATTCCAGGAGGATGATGCAATAGATAAAAGTTAATGATAAATGCTTGGATTAACTTGGTGGTTTGTGCAAACTGAACATGTTTTGTATTTGTTATTTCAAATAATGACTGTGTAAGAATTCCAGAATATTAAATAAGATACAATCCATTTATTCTAATCTAGTTTAAACATTTGAAAGGTTTCATGACCATTATTCAAGATATTAATGCAAATTGAAAACCCTTCTTCCATGAACGTGATAATTGACACATCTAAGACACTGTTATCATTTATAGTATAAAAAGATGGAAAAGAAGAGATTACGATGGAATATTAAATTATCATAAAAACACTAACATACATGTAA
Source organism: Viscum album (assembly GCA_963277665.1). Classification (NCBI taxonomy): domain Eukaryota; kingdom Viridiplantae; phylum Streptophyta; class Magnoliopsida; order Santalales; family Viscaceae; genus Viscum; species Viscum album. The sequence goes on from OY728161.1 coordinate 1,446,165,007, forward strand.
GTTAATTTATTTTTCATGAATAATTGGATAATATGAAGCGATAAGGTATAAGTAGGAATGAATTTAAAACAGAAGAAGAAGAAATCTATCCTCTTGAATATTTATTTTTTGAAACCACAATAAGGCTCTTGGAAGTCGTAATCTTTTGAGACCAGAAACACTAGAAGGTGTCAATGGATGAGGATGGGGAAATTTGGAAGTGTTTGGATGATCAATAAGTCTTGTGTTTATGATATTTGTGAAGGAAGGATCTTTCTTTTATATTTGAGGTGAAGGGTAACTTCTAAATCACCAAAATATTAAAAATATAATAAATATGTTATAGTGTTTAACACACCCAAAAGGCCTAAAACTGAAAATGGATTACATTGTCGATGTTATATTACCATTTTTGACTTGTTCAATAATTCTTGGATTTTTAAATAATTTAAAAAATATATTTTATTCATGAAAAACAGTTTTGTCCAGATAAAAACTATTCATATCATTTACTTTAAACACATCAAAACAATGTTTAGAAATCAAATAAAATTTTATATTATATCATATAAATGTATTATTAATCTATAAAATCCATGAATTAGCATAAAAATATAAAATTATATTTAATGTGTTACTTTTAATATCATAATAATTTCACGATGATGTTAATAAAAATACTGTATTTTATAAAAAAAACTAAAGTTTTAACTATTCAACAAAAATTATAAAATTTTATAGAAATCCCAAAAAACCATCAAACCATTTTTCAAAATGTATAATTTTAAAACAAACTACATTTTAAGAAAATAAGTTTCTAAATTTTCTAAATTTTATTTTTAATTAAAATCATCATTTCTCGAAAAATACGAATTTTTAATATTATTACCCATTTTTTATCACATAAAATAATTTAATAGGTTCAGATAAAATTGTCTTCTAATTATAGGAAAACAATATATATATTCATGAATACACTTTATGAAAATTAATTATATTTTAAATTAATTTATTAATTATAAAATCATAATTCTTTATTTATAGCTCATAAAAATACCCAAAATTAATTATTATTATTTAAATATTCACTCCCATTATTAAGGTGCCTAAATTCTATTTTTAAAAACATTGGTGAGGTTACTATTCATAAGGGTACATTACTATTCATAAGGGCTACGTAACTATACATAAGAGTACATTACTATTCAAGTTACTATTCGTAAGGGTATATTACTTTTCATATGTTGGGACCATGTTGGATGGAGAAAGAAGATTGAAGAGTTAGTGTTTGCAGAGTGTTGCCTTTTGTTTTCAAAGAAGATAAATCAATTCACTTTGTAAAGGACTTAAAACCAGACGATGCTTTTCTGATATGTATTTATCAAATATCATAAGTCAGGAAAACTTGTGATGCAATCCTTGTGATGGAAAGGGGGAGAAATGATGATGCCAGTCATATACGGTTTTTATTGGAAGGAGTGATGCTACTGGAAGATAGGGAAATTTATGTACTTCCCATTGTAATTCTTACGATGTTAGATTTGGTCTATCAAAGGATACATATCACGATAGTGGAATTCATGATAAAAGATGAAGAATTTTTATGGCATGTTGTGAAGAGAGAAATTACGGAGAAATAGAAATTGGGAGATGAAGATGTGTTTGGCAATGTATGTTGTGCACAAGATTGAAGATGATTTATATTTTTGTGTGCAGGGCATGATTCAAGGTCAGAACATCGAAAGGCAGAGAGTGCATGGAAATTTAGGTAAGCTGCGCAGAAAAAAAATAAAGTGGTGCACAAAATATTTGCAGGAGGAGAAAAATATCAACAAGCTGCGCGAAAAATGAAGGCTGCGCGAAATGTTTGCAGGAGGTGCAAAATATCAACAAGCTGTGAAAAAAATGAAGGCTGCGTGAAATATTGGCATGGTGCACGAAATAGAGGAATGAAGTTTTTCAGACAAAAGGTGTTTCAAGATCAGAAGTTCAAACATTGGAAAAGGCATGAGGTGCACGAAATATTGGAGCATTGCAGGAAATGTGAAGTTGCGTGAATGAAGTTTTACGTGCATAAAGAGGGTTTTACATGCGGATTAGTGGTTTTCGCGCCTGGTAGAAAATGCCTATAAATATGAGGTGAACCCTTCTTATTTGTTAATTCTCGACACTTAGAAGAAATCCTGAGCTTTGGTGTGCATAAAATTATATGCTAAGTGAGTTGCGTGAAAAGAAAGGAGTTTTCACGAAAAGAGGACAGCTGCGTGAAAAAAGAAAAAGTTGCGCGGAAAAAAAGGGGAGAAGTTGTGTGAAAAGAGAAATGGTTGCACGAAAAGGGAAGTTGTGCGAAAAAAATTTTGTGCCAAAGAGGAATTTTTACACACAAGGTATTAAAATTTCATGCAAGATATCCTAAAGGCTGTGTGAAAAATTTGGGGTCTTCACACATATTTAGTTGTGCGTTTGGAAGTTCATACCAGCTTCTGGGAATTAAAGTGAAGATCTGTACTTTATAGAATACAACTCGTCTATTGTAAAGAAGAACTGAAATACTATAATTCCATATTTGTGCTAAGAGGATGCACAGGCACTTGCGTATTGTTTTCCAATTTCTATATGAGTGTAAGGGTATATCCTACTCATTGTATTCGGCATCACAGGATTGTTTTCTAGTTGATTGTGTGGTACTATATTATTTCCATACCATACCAAGGAAGTAGCTACTCTTGTTAAGTATTAAACCTTGTAAATCGTGTGTTCCTGTGGTTGTGTGTGTTCAGCATAGAAGAAACTTTTTAACAAGAGGTTAAGGTTGTTTCAATTAGAAGGAAACATAAAAAGAAAAAGATATCATTGATTCACCCCCTCCCCCTCTCAGTGATACTTGGATCCTAACTAGGAACTTCATCATAACGGTCAAGTAACTATTTATAAGGTGAATAACTATTCCCAAGGGTCATGTTACTATTCATAAGGGTGAGTTACTATTAATAAAATTAGGTTACTATACACAAAAAAATTAGTTTGGTCTATCAGACTCCAAAAATCACCCTGAACGCAATCATGTATGTCAGATTTTCCAAATTCAAATCACAGAAGTGGAAAAATTATATTTATTGGAATAGTTATAACAAAGTGTTTTTTTATGGACTAAGTGTTTAATGAATTCAATATTAATATTATTTGTAAATCCTTGGGGTGTTACAGTTTTTGACCATGTTTTCATCCTAATGTGATTGTCTTAAATTATTTTATATGTCCAAGGGCAAAACATATTCAAATATTATAACTGGTGCGGTGGAGGTGAGTCACACTCTTAAGAAAATGATTTTAAAATCCTAAAATATATTATAAGTTTTTGAGGATCCATAATTGCTTAAAAAATTAAAAAATTTTACATAAAATCACATTATTATGATGGTAAAAAATATATATGGCCTTGGATCCGATATATATTACATATGAAATCTATTTTTTGAGATTATCATTTCATAAAACCTAAATTATATTTATATGGTATTTAATTTTTACCAAAAAATTCAACTATCTTAGAAAATTATGAAAAACTAACCTTTGGATAATTTTTTCATTATGATCCCAATACTAATATTTATTTTATATAAATAATTTCCTAAATATTTTATTTTTCACATTTAAAAAATATTGACTGATATTTATTGAAAATTATAGATTTTTGACAATGAAATTGTTTTTGAACACTTGTAAAAATTATATTTGACTTAATAAAAAATATATTGTCAGGAACCAATTCGGTTAGCCATCCAAATCGATGCCCAACCCAGTCTGCAGTAAGGCCTACAAGGCGTTCCCAATCCCCATGATATGACATAAGTGCTGAGTTTCAAATAAAAAGATTGAAAAATTGATCTGAATTTACCACATTTAAATCATTAAAAAAAGATGAAAATTTAGATCTAGAAAATTCAACCAAATGTGCCCTTAATAGTCACCAGATTTTATGTTTACAAACTAAAACAAACTAAAAAGAGACAACAAAAAAAAGAAAAAACTAGGAAATCTCCTCAAACCTCCACATAATGAATCATATTTATTCACTTTTATTTTTAGAAAATTTCATGGAAACTTTGAAGGCCATGCACTGAGACGACGTGCAATTCTGAGGCCCAGTGTTCCCAGAATGGTCCATAAAAAAGTGTTATACTTTTAAATATGGTGTGTGCACTGTAGTTTTCTAAAAAAGTGTAATAAATCATAAAAGGGTTCCTAGACAAAAAAATATGTGGACACTATTGCATTCATAATGGCATGTTTACCCTAGGTGTGAATGAACATTAGTCGATGCGGGCCTCCAGTAAGAAACCCCAAAAATGTCATAACTGTAAAGATAATTTTTGAATTAAATTATTTTGTATTTCGAGACCTTATAACTCATGAATTATGACACATATTGACAATATCATACAACAATTGAGCTCATGGGGGTGTGATTTCCTTAGGCGGATCCAAACATTGGTCGATGCCTGCAAATTGTGGAAAGTAGTTTTTGGGACCTGACCATAAATAAAATAAATAAAATAAATAAATATAAATTATTTTATTTTATAATCCTATTACTCATAAATGGTAACTCTGAGTGGAAATCCATGAGTACCATTATGCTTTTGAGGGTCTGTTTTCCATAGTCGGGGCCTAACCGTGATCCGCATGGGTCGAGGGTAAAAGTTAATTTTTGTGCATTTTAGGGAAAAATAAAATAAAATTAAAAATCTTTATTTTATTAAAAATGTTTCACTGCAACACAACATTGAGCAACTTATTTCATTTCATAAATGAAACAGCATGATGATGTTGAAAATCAGGCATAGCAAAAACACTATTTCATTTGATAAGTGAAACAACATAACAACAATTCATTTTAATTTCATAAATGAAACATCATTACAAAGAGATAACTCAGCATAATAAAATTGCTGAAACGTGATTTCTCCATTAAGTTAATTAACAGAGATACAGGATTTGGGGAGGATCTGGGAGTTTTCTCTAAATCCTTGGAGGAAATTTGCTGGAAAACAATGAGCAATGATGAACGACAAATGACAATGGATCAGTGAACAGATTCAGATCTGACATCATCAAATTGATGATTTACTAACATAGAGTTCACCCTTCATCAGTTGTTTATCTAATCCCAGGTAGGGTTGTATTTCTAATTGATTACCTTATCTCATTATTCCTTTCTAAATAATGAATACAAGTCAATTCACTAACAAAGTGACATGTGGATCAATCTTCTATGTGGGAATACGATTTTTGTATTTAGAGGTTTAAGAGGTGATTATATCATTGAAATTATTTTAACATCTCATTTTTCTTATCTAATTCAACAAATGATGGACAAAAAATAAGACCAACATTAATTGACTTGGGCGTTAAATGCGATCTCTCTTCCTCCCCACACTCTTCACCAACACACCCCCGTTGTCACGTCGAATTCATTCTGTGAGGTTCCAAATGTGTTTGGAGCCCCAAATCTATGTCAAGAGAAGTTGGGGCACAAGAAAGTGTATGAAATAACCTAAGGATCTAAGCATGACTTCTAGATCAAAAACTAGACCACTAGAGTGAGTCTGGTGGCCCGCAAGAAAAACCAGTCGGCATGCCGACGCAGTGGTGACAAATGAGACCCATGAGAGTTATTGTGGGTGGTGACCAGAGGCCACAAGAAGGCAGTGTGAAAAGGTGTGGGTAGAAAAATTCGTTGTTCTAGAACACACGAATGGAGGGTTTCAGTTTAGCTAGACCGTGGTGGTGGACCCCATGGTGAACCACGGTGTGGTTCAGAGATGCAGCACCCACCGCGTCTCAGGAGGAACAGACTGGCCCACTCCAGCGAGATGTGTCGGCACAGCAGACTAGGCTGGGCCCAGCCGGTCCAAGCCAGGTCAACCTTCCTGGTTGGGATAGTGAACCCTGGTCGGGTTGGGTTGGTCCAGCCAAGTCGGACTGGGCCCAGACCCTACTAGCCCCTTTTCACTAAATAGCTCATTACTTCCAAACCATACATCCAATTAAAGATCCAATTGCTGAGTTGGGGACTTTGTGACGAGGCAGCCCAATTGATATACTCATAGTAGGATTTTGTGGATGTATAGATATTGACCGTTTGATTGATGATTAAATTCTCCTGGAATCAAGCGCCCTAGGAGCTGGAATCCTACAGCTAGTTGGGACAAGAATATTGTAATGAGAAGGACTAGGTGCCCCCATAGGACTAAGTGATGAACGCGTCTGAGATCCCTATAAGGCCTAAGTCACGAGTGGGTCTACATTCCCTAGTAGGCCTATGTGACAAGCGGGTCTAGTTGACCTTGAAGAACAAAGTGACTCATCGGGGATGAGTGTCGCAAAAGTATAATGTGTTTAATGTTTATGACTGATAGTATTTCTTTTCAAACTTTTGATTTATACATATGAGCTGTTTTTAGTGACTCTATTGAATGTACTTCATAAAGGATACACATTTTGTACCTCTTTTTTTCTTCATTGTGTATTTCATCATTTTTATACCTTTATGGTTTGGGGTCCCTAGTGAGTATTGTTTTACTTACCCCTATACAAGCTTCGCCCGCATGTGTCTTTTCATGTGTAGACAAATGAAAAATTAATGATGTCCTTGGTGGATCCGGGCCAAGTGGTGATTAGAGTGACCCGACAGACGATACATGCTTCTACGACTTATAAAAACTCTTACTGTACCTATCCTTATGGTAGGGTTTTCTTTGAACGAGTTCCAGATACTTGTACCTTTACTTTACTATTACAATTGGTCTTGAATTATGGCCCCAAGTACCATTAGTTTTCTACTATCATACCTTGTGTTAGTTTTTATTGTGTATTCACCTTCTAGAATCAATGACTAGGAGTTGTGTGGATGTGCACAGGTACATTGGAAATTGCCTCCCATTTTTTGGGATATGCCTACTCAATGCTAGTTTCCAACCCCTTGTATATGGGAGGCATGCTTGGGGTAGTCACAACACGAGCCCTAGGGGATGAGTCATGATATATTTTTATCAATGGAGGACAGTTCTACCTTATGAATCTAGAGTCTATGAGTTATCTTTGGGGACACAGTGTTAAGTGGTTCAAGTTCAGCTTTAATGTCATGGAAACTGGTGTTTTTCGGTGACCGACATATACATAAAACATGACCTTGATATCTATTATTTGACATGGTATAATAGAACACATGTTGTAGGTAAAATCTACGTTATATGAATAATATTAGAATTGGTTGAGTATTCCATGTTCTTCTTGAGTAATATCATCAGGTATACTCTGTTGATCGTGGTTCATCTTGTTTTGTTTCAAGATGCTTTCATTTAGACAGCTAGCTGGGATTCCACTGCGTGATCATGCAGATGATTTGTAGGTTGATGAGAGGAGTACATGGGCTATACCAAATATAAAACCACTGGGTGGAGTACCAATTATACCACCACTTATAGAGTAGCACATGGTACCGAAAGTACCAGCAGATGAAATGTATGGGCTGGGAAAAATTCTTGAGTTCTAATGACACTGACCCCTCAGGTTCTGAGTTGAACCTGACTCATAGGTGGCTAAGAACTGGATTTAGCTGGTGACAGAGTTTTCTATCTAGACAAGACACCATTAAATCAGATGGCATTCCTAGTAGTGAGCATTCTACATGACTCGGTAAGGCGATTGTGGGGTTTTAATTACTCGATCATATGACGAGGTGACTCTTCTATGGACATATCATGGGAAAAATTATAAGAGAAGGGGATATTGCCAAAAATGATAAGGGATATGCATGCCCAAGTGATTCTATAGCTTTGGTAGGATGACATGTCGGTAGCTGATTATTCATTGAGTCATTCAATCCATTCCAGGTACTTGATGAATATGATTTGGATAGTGATTCAGGGATCATACCTTTGAAAAAGGTGTGTTTAGGGACATCCGAGCTAATTATAATCCTCTGTGAATCCCTACATATGTAAGGGTGCTAGATAGAACCTTTGTGGTTGAAAGTACCATGGCTGAGTAGATACAGCCTGTGGATGCCAGAAGTGGGAAAGCAAGAGTAGACACCTCGGGAGCAGGAATTCGATGTCAGTCTCAAGGAATTTTAAGTGTGAGATGTTCTGAGACAAGGTCTCATGATAGGGGGTCTACCAGATTAAGGATCATAGGGTGATTCAATTATACCTAGAAAAAGGTAATTCTTTTCAAAAGATAGCAAGGGACATCTCACAAGAGATTGTTTAGCCTATCGTGAAAATAGTAAAATGGTGGATGGACTATAGGGGAAGAGACTTTGACGGGAACAAATGAATTTTCATGGTGGAAGACATGGAAGAGGATCTAGGAGAGTAGGACGAGGTGGTATACATTTCTACATGTTACCAATGCCACCACCAGGTGATCCACACCGGGCTCAGAGAGATGGAGGATAGGGGAGGGGGATGCTGCATGTGGGTAAGGAATATGGTCAAAGGGCTCTAGGAATTATTTAAGGCATGATTTGTGTCTACTCTTAGCTGTCATATTAATATAAATAGGTATTAATCATTCCATCTTGTCACAAATCTTGTTCAAGACCAAGAGTTTTTAGTTAAACTGTTTACTTGACCCTTACATCAGAAGACACCTATGGGAGGAGACACAATAATCACACTTATACAGATTGTGTTATCTAACCCTTGAATCAAGAGTTTCGGTTAGAACCTCTTAGTGGAAGTGTCGAGGTATTACGATGTTATTTAGGGTATAGAATGTTCATCCACAGTTCATGCTCAGATTGATTATTTTAGGAAAATGGTGCGTTATATCTAGGGTGATGGAATTGTATTTTCCTTGGTCGGTGAAAAAGGGAACCCGTGAATAATAGGATAGAATCATGCATAGAAAGGTGAAATCAACCACTCTCCAGTAAGAAGCATGAAAAATATTGAAGTGGATGAGATGAGTCCACATTCTCTTGTATTTTTGGATGATTACGATGAATGTTTTTTGGAAAATGTTAAAAGTCTACCTCCTCATAGAGAGGTTGACTTCTGTGTTGACATATACCCTGGGAGGACACTGATATGTACACTATAATTTTATATGTCTCCCTCATAGTTTCATGAATTGAGGGTATATATTGAAGAATTTCAATGTAAGGGTTGCATGAGACCCATTATCTCACCATGGGAATCCCCAGTATTGTTTTCCAAGAAGGTATGAGGGAACATGAGGTTATACGTGAACTTATGGTGCCTAAATCGGGTGATAGTGAAGAAAAATCATCCACTACAAATTATTGATGATCTCTTCAATCAAATTAAGGGAGCATGGTGGTTCTTTGAAGGTGAGACCACATGAGCAGAACTATGTGTCTCATTCCCTTGAGTTGCCAGTGGTAGTCTTCTCATTTAAGATATAGTGAAACAACCTTATGGTATAATGATTTATAGTCAACTCTAACCACAAGAGTCTCAATTGTATCTTTTCTTAGAAGGATTTTAATAAGAGATATAGATGATGGTTTTAGTTCCTCCAAGACTATGAATTTTAAATACACTGTACTCCTAGTAAAGAAATCATGGTGGAGGATTCTCTTAGTAGGAGATATAGTTCATAGTTTTGGAATAAGAAAACAGGGAAATTGCCTCATTACAGTTATCCTCCATTAATAGAGATGATATAGATTACCTCCAATTAGTGGTTGTTACCCCTCCACTCTTAAAGATAGTCAATGATTCACAAATTGATGATACTGACTATGAGTCCTAAAGTGATCAGCTATCCACAAGGAATACCACTAAGGAATATTTGAAAAGCGGGGAGCACATCGTTCCTTTTAGTGGATGCACAATAGTAGTAATGGACACCTGAAGTGACGAGATGCATCAAAATATGTATTTGGGTGTCAAGGAGGACCATGAGGATGATGGAACAAGTTGAATATGGTAATATCTATTTATATAAATGTTGATATTTTATTTAATTAGTTTTTTGGTATCTCAACACATTGTGTCAAGCCCCTGTGCTTTAAAGGGTTGCTCATTTCTTACATGGGGTTCCAAGAAGGGAGTGAGAAAGGAGATTGATGGACATCGTGATGGGTTTATCATGTACATCCCGAGGACATGGTACAGACTCCGTGATTGTTGAACAACTCACCATGTCTGTCACTTCATAAATTATTAGGAATAGAGTCTCCTTGAGAGATTGGGACACCTATATGTACATGAGATAGTTCGACTCCATAGAGACCCATCAATGATTGTCTCGGATCAAGGTGCACACTTTGAATCATTGTTCTGTAATGGATTTATGGAGGTATTTAGGGATCGTTAGTGATTGATCATAGCTTTCCACCGACAGATAGACGACCAGATAGAGTGGACCATTCAGTTCCTAGAGGACATGATACATGCTTACGTCCTCACTTTTGGTCACAGTTCGGAGGATCACCTACCTCTGGGGGAGTTTTCATACAATACATGATACCACTCCACCATCGGTATGCCACCATTCAAGTTCTTGTATGGTCGACCCTGTAGTTCACCACTTTGCTGGACTGAACCTGAAGAGTCGACGCTCATGGTCACTAAATTGGTGTAGGTTACGACAAAGAAGGGGAATTTCATCATGGGGTGGATGAAGACTGCATAAAGCAGTCAGAGTCCAATGTTGATAAGAGAATAGGACCCTAGGAGTTCAAGGAGAGAGATCATGTGTTTCTTTAGGTCTATCCTCATCATGGGATACATAGATTTGGATAGGGAAGAAAGTTATCTCTGAGGTTCATCAATCCTTTTCTGATACTATGTAGGGTGGGTAAGGTGGCGTACCTCTTAGAAATAACTCCGCAATTATAATGTGTGCAAGACGCCTCCCATGTATCCCATTTGAGGAGATACATACATGACCCATCACACATCATTAACTAGGGCCCGCTGGATGTTGACGATGTGGAAAAGTTTGTGACGTTTCTCGTGTAAATCTAGGATTGATAGGAGAGGACCCTTTGGGTTTATATATTTCTATAGTGAGCATTTTTTTGTATCATAGAAACCTCTAGGAGAGCATGTGGTAGCCGGAGGTTCAGGATCATGCTTGTAGTCTCATCAATTTGGGAATCCCATGGTTCGGCTTTCAGGGGTATAAATCCTTAAGGTGGGGAGAATATAATGACTTGGATTTTTCCAATTTTATTTTTAGAAAATTTTCCAGAAAGGTACAAGAAATGGCTCTATGATGGTGTGAGATTATGAGTCTTGGTGTGCCTGGAATGGTTCCTTGAAAAATGATATATTAAATAGCACCTGTGGGTGGTTTTTTTGGAAAAAGTGGAATAAATCATAAAATGGTTTCCCATATTAGAAATCTGATGGCACCATTTCCTTCAGGATGGCAAGTTCAACCAAGGAATTACTTAACTTTAGTCAGTATGGACCTGTAGTGTGAAAACCCCAAAACTGAATAACAAGAAATAAAAAAAATTATTTTATTTTTCATGTCATTTACTCCTGAACAGTGACTCAGATTGAAAATTTGAGACCACCATTTAACTCATGATGGTATTATTTCTTTTGGAACAATCTAATATTAGTTAGCACATGAAAACTATGGAAATAGTTTTTGGGACGTGACTGTAAATAAAATAATTCAATAAAGATTATTTTATTTTCAAATCCTATAATACATAAACAATTACTCTGATTGGAAATCCAAGAGTATGGTTGAGCTCATGAGGGTGTTCTTTCCTCAGGTGGTGCCTAACCTCGACCGACACTAGTTGAGTGAAAAGGTAATTTTTTGGTTTTTTAAATAATAATAAAAAAACATAATATATTTTATTTAATTCAAAAATGTTTTGTTGCAATGCAACATCGAGCGAACTATTTCATTTCATAAATGAAACAGCGTAACAGTGTTGCAACTCAATCATAACAGAATCTTTGTTTCATTTCATAAATGAAAAAATGAAATGACCTGCTGACTCAGTGTAACAGAAAAGCTGAAATGTGTTTCCTCCATTAAGTTTATTAACAGAGATATGAGATCAGGGGAGGATTTGAGAGTTTTATCTAAATCCATTGAGGAAATTCACTGGAGAAGGACGAGCAGTGAAGAATGACGAATTAAGAAGGATCAACGAACAGATTCCGATCTGAATTTATTAGAATAATGAATGATGAATGTAGGGTTTACCCTTCATTAGCGATCGATCTTTACCCAAGTAGGGGTTTATTTATAAGTGATTACCTTTCCTTGTTTTCCCTTTATAACTAGAAAAATGTGGGTCAATTCAAAAAACAATTGACCCATGGATGGATCAACCTTATAGGAATGGGATTTTGATATGCTGGGATTTAAGAGGGTATTATATCCTGGAAATTATTTGAACGCCTCCCATTTATTTTCTAACGAAATGATAAACGGCCAAATGAAAATTTCCTACATTCATTTCCTTGGGTGTTCACTGTGATATCTCTTCCTCCTCGCATTCTTCACTAACAGACCCCCTCATGGTCAAATTAGATTCTTGCTAAGTGGTTCCAAACGTGGTCGGATCCCCAGATCGATGAGAAGAAAGCTTTTGAGCACACAAATGTTGAGGCAAAAACCCGAGGATTGTAGTGGGACATACAGATTAGAAAACAGACTTCTAGAGTGAGTCTGATGGCCCAAAAAAGTACCCATCGGTGTGCCGGAAATGGAAACAGTGACAACATGCGGGATGTAACGTGCACCGGCAGCACACTACGTCATCAATGGAATCCCGTGACATTCACCGGGTGTGGTGAGCAGAGGCTGATGTAAGGCATTCGGTGGTGATACAGGTGGATGTAACAGCCGTACGAAGCCATAGGACTAGAGGATCGTAGTCTAGCTGGACCATGGTGGAAGACCTTGTGGAAAATAGTTGGGTGGTTCGGAGATGCGGCACCTATCTAATCTCATATTGAATTGACTGTACTACTCGAACGGGTCGGGTCGGACCAGTGGTCCGACCTCAATCTTGGCTTAGCGCCTTGGGATGGGCCGCTCTAGTTGGCAGGGCTGACGCAGAGGGCCTGGTTGGGTCCAGCGGGACATGTCGACCAAACATGTCAGGTTGGACCTGGGTCGGGTCAGGTGAAATAGGTGGGGTCAACGGACCTCAGGCCGGGTCAGATTGGTCTGACTGGGTCGGACCGGACCCAGACCCAACCGACCCCTATTCCCTTAATGTATCATAACTTCTAATTCATACATCTAATTGATGATCCATTTGTGGCGTTGTGAACCTTACATAGAGGTTGTCCTCTTGATATACTGTAAGTGGGTTTTCATAGAAGTTGTGATAGGACTGATGCCTTTGGGAGATGATTCTCCCGAAATCAACCGCATTACGAGCTGGAATCCTATGACTGACTGCGATGATAATACTGTAGTGACTATATTGATTGTACTCATTAGAGGCTAAAAAATGTGTACCTCTTTTTTATTTTTTGTTTAGTTTTTATTTTTGGTATTCCGTTGTGGATTGGGGTCCCTACTGATTATTGTTTTACTCCCCCATGAACAAGAATCATCCGCATGTGTCATGTCTTATGAAGATGAGAAATGCTTTGATGGAGTCCTTAGTGAACCAGGGTTAAGTGGTGATTAGAGTGACAAGTCAGACGAGATGTTCTTCTGCAGTTTTAAGTAGCTATTTTTTTACCTACCCATCAGGTAGGGTTTTTTGCGGAGGAGTTCTAGAGACTTATACCTTTACTTTTCTATTTTGGTAAGGCTCATATTCTATCCCTATTTACCTTAAAATTTCTACTATCCTAACTTGTGTTTATCTACTGAGTGTATTCACCATTCAACATTTATGTTTTGGAGTGATGTGTGTGTGTACAAGTACTTATGCAGATACATCCCATTAGTTTGGAATATTCCTACTCGACACTTGTTTCTAGCCCCTTCCCTATGGGAGACGGGCTTGGGGTAGTCATGGTATGGGCCCTGGGGGACAGGTGATGACACTCCAAGCAACAAGAGTAGGACAATCTTAAGCCACCACCACCATGATTCACCACAAGAGCCAGTTGATATCCAAACTGACAACACTACATTCCTCACCATAACCAAGAACAAATAGACAATAAGTAGTACATACACCCAAAGGTGTATGTAGGGTGTGAAACAATTCTCAGAATGATGACACAAAGATAAAGTCATTCCCTACAAATTTTTTTTGAAGATAATATAACATGATGATGTACTTTTTTTCTTTTAAAACATTTCAAATAAATCATTTTTGAGTAAACATTTTATAGATAATAAGATACTTGCAATGAAAACCAGTACAATCACTTTCTTAAAAGAAAAAGGGGCTTATAAATTTACACAAATGCACACACACATACACTAACAAGTGGTCCACGATATACTGATAGATAGAACCCCATCATATAAGTTGGTGGATAATTGCTAAATCCCTAAGGTCAAAATAGCTCATGTGGGATTCTAGGAACCCCACATATCAGTAAAAATGTTGTATAGAAACCACGACCATCAACATACTCAAACACGAGCCACTAGGGTGAATCACATCCAAAGGAATAGTGTTCTCTAATCATATAACATATTTATTTAGTGTTGCAGAATCAATCCTGCTAGATGAAACTTGGAAGAACCACTTCTAAATAATCTAGCATTCTAGTAATAGTCCATCCACAAAGTTACCTAGAATTCCATTCTTTTATCAATCATGTTTCACATGGAACACTAAAAACCACTTCCACATTTCATCAACCAGCCCAAGTGTCACATAACACAATCCACCACTTTCACCCCAAAATTCCATTTTAAAAATATACATACACTAAAAATCCATTTCTAAACACATACAGACACAAAAACCATTACAATTCATGATTCACATCACTTTAATTGTTTAATAAAACATTTGAAAATTATAAACATTAAAAATGGAACAATAATGGTTTATATTTAATGTATAACCAATTTCACACACACACAAAGAACCACATTCAAATACTTTAACCACCACTCACACATTTCATAAATCACCATTTTAAAAAAACAATAAAAAAATTGTTCAAAAAAATCCATTGGTTGACTACCCTTTGTAAATACACAAATAAACCAAGGAATTGTTTTTTCATAACACAATTTTCGTCATAAAAATTATACACCTAATATATAGGGGTGCAAAAAAAACGTCATTCCAAAGTAACCCATTTATCCAGTGAAACCCCACTTTGTACATGCTCTCAACATAAATTCATTTTAAACCCCATTTTCAACTTCCACACAAGAAATAAAACTCATTTTGCGATGAATCAAAATAAATCCCACACAAACATAACCTGACCCCTTTTGAAAATAAATTTTTAACATGAATACATCCTAGAACACTTAAAAATATATTATATACTACCCAATTAATCTACAGAAAAGGATTTAATTCACAAACAATCATATTAAAAATATATATAAATGTTATGGCACAAAACCACCTACATCGGGTGGAGAAATCCAATAAAACTAATGTGGAACAGAAACTACACCAAAACCATACCATCAAGAGGCATGATCAAACCCTAATCAACAACATCGAACCCAACAGATCAAGATCATACCAAGAAAACATAACCCTGCCCCCAGGAAAACCAAATATTCTAAGAGAACAAGTTAAAACATAGATTTGTTAAGGGGAGGCTTACCCGGGGAGAAAGGAGGTGTGGATGGTGGAGGGAGGGGGGTTGTGTTCTAGATACAGGGTTCGCCAGTAGGGGATTCATGCTAGAGATAGGGTCGTCCAATAGGGGGGTCATTCTAGCAAGGGGATGCACCGGAAGGGTGACGTGCCGACAAGGAATTTGTCTTTAGAAGGAGCGGATCACCAGAGGTGGTTCTCCAGAAGGTAGCCGACCAAGGGGAGGGGTGGCATGTGCACTTCAGGTAGAGGGGAGGGAGTGGTGTGATGTGTTGGGGGGGGAGGGAGGTGGGTCCAAACCCTAACTAAAAATAGATAATATGAACGATGTTGATGATAATAATAATAATAATAATAATAATAATAATCATAATAATAATAACAATAGAAATCACTTAAAATTTATATTCTTAAACATATTAATAATAAGATCAAATATATTAACAATATCATCAATAATAATAATAATAATATTATTATTATTATAGTCTAAAATAATAATAATATAATTATTATTAATTAAATTCTTTAAATTTTTATTTCATTTTTATTATTTTATTTTATATTCATTTTGAATTTATTTTGTAGTTCATTTAATTTCCAATTTATTTCAAATACGATCCATGTGTCCTGGTGCCCTGGATTAAGTTGCACGGCTTCCAAACCGTGGTCTACATGTGGGTCAAATACTACCAAACCCAGAAAAAATTTATTTTTAATAAAAACTGAAAAATTCTAACTAGGATTCAGCCTGAACATCGAAAAAGGTACATGATTCCGAGAAAATAGAGAAAATAAAATAATTTAAAAGGTTTAGGTGTGACAATTATCCCCACCATAAATCTTTTTGCTCCCCAAAATCCACAATTTGGCATAACACCAAGGTTGAAGCTGATACCCCTTCAATGTTCAAAAGGATTCCCAATGAACAAAAAATAAGAATGAGTAAAAAACACAACCAACAAATAAAGGACCTGAAAATTGAACCCGGAGGACCAATATGAAACCCCTATTAAGTGACACCTTCCATGAAAAGTGAAAGAAACTCTAGTTGATCGATCAATGAAAAGGATCCTCTCACCATACACAATCCAACATCATGATACAACAAACCTAAACATTACCAAGTTGCACATTGAAGTCCACCTGAAATGAACAAAAAATCATAATTACTAACATGGGGAGTCCAATATGGACTCTCCTCCTTAACAACAACCAACACCCAAGGTGAAGGTAGAACACTAACATGGCTTGGCCTGAACTGACTCCCTACTAAAAAGAATAGGATTATAAAATTTCGATTCAGTGGAACTTTAAGTGAGACCCCTGGTGGGTCTCACCACCATTATAACTATACAAGAACACTTATTAACACACATCGATATAAGAAAACTCCCACAATGACTGAATCCCAACTAAAAGGGGGCTGATGAGAGAAACACTAAACAAAACTGAAAACAAGACATTATCCACCACTCCTACAAGACATCACCATTCTAAGATGATCCGAAATAAAATCCAAAATTAAAAAGGACTTATAAGTCTATTAAAACATAGAAAACCACACTTATTTTCGATCCCACAAGGGTATAAGAACTGAGGTTCAAGAAAACTAGACAACTATGCCTCCTTATGACCAAGGAGGAACTCTCCCATCCACAAAGAATACAGTGAAGAATCATGGTTCTTGTGTCAATTTTCACCAAATGGGGCCACTGATAGTGAGACAACTACACTATATTATTAAGCTGTATTCATTTCTCATAATGAATAGAGTCACTAGACCAGGGTCCTTTACACACCCTTGGTGTTCTGACAATGAACCGGCTTCACTCCGGAACCTACAGCTGGATATTTGATGGTTCAAGCATCCCATGCCTCGCAGTCAGGCACTACAAACCTCGAAGTGTAACTTCTTCTTCTCGTGCCACAAGAACCCACACCTCATTCCATATAACCCCACTAAACACAACCCATCCTCAAACATGTTTTCCTAAATATGAAACCTTCACCAAGATGGGGGATTAGAATATGCCCACACATCACCCATTTTTTACTTCGAATGAGAATCTTTGAGATGAAAGACACATATAAGACACCGCCACTAAATTGGAAGATTTCATAATTTCTTGAAGGAAAACACATTTCCATATAAATACATGTTCTTGGAAGGCTGCACAACCTTCACCCATGCAATAAAGTGAGAACATGACACCGAAAAGAATCAATGAACATGACTACTGTAACAAATAGAATAATTAAAAGAACAGGTACCATAAATCGAGTCCCAAACAACAAAAGATTCCTTCATACATCCATAACAGCCTCTTACAACCAGATTCAGCACATGGGTGAACTAACAAGATCTTTTTCTTATAATTAAAGAAATGAATGGTACAAGTACCTTTTTAAGACATTATCCAACACCAAAAACCTCGAACGTTTCCTGCGTTCCCCACTAGATTTCCCTTCACCAATTCCTGGTGGTACCTTAAGACATATCAATGAAAAACTTCACCTTTTAATACCAAATGACACAAAGAAACAAAAACATCCCTCAACTCCTCTTGCATCAGTTCCCCTATAGTGATGGGATTCGATTATCCAAAGAATATGGGGGTAGACTTAACCCAAAACTCTATAAGTAAATTATAACATTGATCAACTAGAGTATCTACCAATGGTGAATCACCCATGACCACACTTTTTCATGTATTAACTCTTTATGGGGACATGAACAAGGAAATGATGAAAAGAAAAGACCAAATAAAAATGATCCATTGGCCAAAACAATCCAGAAAACAGAACTAAATACATGGGGTGGAACCATCAAAAGGCTTCCTGACACACATTTTGAAAAGGACCACTAACCATCTCTTCAAATGAACTTACTGACTGAACATAATCATATCAAATCATTTAAACAAGAGGATATTTCAAACTCAATATACTCAAAAAAACATTCCCAAAAGTAAAATAAACATTACATAAACACCAATTATCAAATAGCACAGTTTTTGCTAGAAAATGATTTTTGAAATTCAATAAGGTTGGTGGGTTGCGCATTCACTAGTTGTATCCCATGGACATCAGACATGAATGTTTCCACTCCACAATGTGCTCCAATTTTACATCCCACGTATAATCCGTGCATATGGTCACCCATGAAAATATCAAAGGTTAGAAAATATGTCTTTCTGTTTTCCATAACAAACATTCAACTTACACCCTCAACTTTTGTGTTTCAAATTTCACAATATCGCTTCAAAACACATCCAGTTTCACAAAAAACTATTTTTATCAAGAAAATTTTAATTTGATCTAATTTTTTTCCATTAAAATCAATTTTTCAAGACCATTTGGAAAATGAATTTCCTTTTTCCCAAACAACCAATTTTTTTCTAATAAACCTCAAACTTTTCTTATAAAACCCAATCTCTTAGGAATCATATTCATTTCTAAACAGAAAATATTTTTTAATAGTCTAACCTTTTGAAACCTCACTAAAAAAATTCTAAAAACCCATTTTCCAATCATTTTAAAATAAGACGATTTGGACTTTAAAATCCAGTTTTCTTAAATTTTCAAACGGGATTTTTAAATTAATCATCATGACCCATGGAGAAACAAAAAAAATGATAGAGGAAATAAGTATTGGTGGGTGACCTGGATATATGGTTGGAAGGCATAGATTAATCACTCCACCATCACAGAGTGTATCTTAAGGCAACATCCCTAGCCCCACATGGTTTTCAAGGCCCTGAGATCTCACTGAGACCATTGACCCAACTCCCATTTCATTTCTGAAACAATGCATAACCATAGGTACTTACTGATGTAGATGAAACCTGACTTCCAATGGTAACTTGAGAAACATCACGAGGTGTGACGACCAGACACCCAACTCTTAATTGTGATGTCATGCCCCAAAAATCCAATCTCTTGTCTACCCAGACTCTTCCCCATGGAATAGTTCTCAAAATAGAATGAACTACATTGATACCATTTTGTCACGAACCATGTTGAGCCACCATCCAACCTAGCCCCAGACCCAGTCTACGGCAAGGCCCGAATGTTGTTCTCATTCCCCAGGGGCTAGTACGAGGGCCCTAGTATCAAATAAAATAGTATAGAACAATTTACCTTAATTTACAACATTAAAATAACCAACAAAAAAATAATTCAGATCTGAAAATTCAACCAAACCCACCCTTATCAATCAACAGATTTTATGTTTACAAACTAAAACAAACCATAAAGGGAAAAAACCAAAAAAGGGAAAACCATGACATCACCCCAAACCTCTATGTAGTAGGAGGATCACGTCATCAAGACAAAACCACCAAGATCCTCTAAAAGATCCATTGGACACCCAAACTTCCAACAGTACACATCTCACCTTAACCTAAAATAAACAGAAAAAAAGATCTACATACACCTAAAGGTGTATGTATAGTGTGATACAATTCCCAGTAGGATGCCACATGGATTATATGATTCTATGAGAAAACATTTTGAAGATCATCTAACACGATCATTTAAATGGATTCTTTTAAAAAAATTCTAAGAAATTCTTTGTGAGTAAACATTTTAAGGAAAAGAAACTACTTGCAATGAAAACCAGTACAACCATTTTCTTACTAAAAGGGGATTCTAAAGGTATACTCATTCACCCACACATCCATACACAAGAGGTCTATCATATGGTTAAATATAACACCCCATAATATATGTTTTAGAATCAAGGGTAAATCCCTACAGTCAAACTAGCTCAAGTGGGATTATAGGAACCTCGAATATCAGTGAAAATGTGGTATAGAAACCAATACCATCAGAGTTCTCATGCATGATCAATAAGGGGGAATCATATCCCAAGGACTTTAGGTCTCTAATCATATCACATGATTAGTTAGTGTTTTAGTGTCTATCATGCTATATGAAACTAGAAAAACCACTTCGGAATCATCTAGAGTACTAGTCCTAGTCTATCAACCAAGTTACCCTAGATTCCTTTGTTTTATCAGTCATGTTTCACATGTCACACAACCAACCACTTCCATATTTCATCAATAAAACAATTTTCACATATAAAAATATACCACTTGCACACCAACATTCCATTTTAAAAACATACGCACACTGAAAATCAATTTTTTAAAACAAATGCACACTAAAACCACTCCATTTCAGGATTCACATCTATTAAATAATTTAATAAAAAATTTGAACATTTTATAAAACATTAACAGTGGTTCAATAAGGGTATATATTAGAAAAAATAAATTTCAAACAAACGCTAATAAATTATTTTAGATACATTAACCACCACTCACACAACTCATAAATCCCCATTTGACCAACACATGAAAAAAACACACAATTATTAAACCTAGTACATGGGTCAAACCCCCTTTTAAAATCCACACATAAACCAAGGTAAATTCATTTTTTAAACATTATTTTCATCATTTAAATAATTTACACTTCATATTTAAGGGTACACAAAAAAACCATCACGCCAAAGTAATCAAATTCTACATTGAAAATCTACTTTTTACATGATCTCACTATAAATGCAGATCAAAAACCATTCTTCACCTTCCACACACGGCATAAAACCCTTTTTCAGAAACATCACAATAAAACACACACAAATATAACCATTCCCAATTTAAAAATCTATTTTCAACCTGAAAAAATTCCAAAACCCTTAAAAATTATATTTTCCATGAAACAATTAATCTATAGAATAAGATTTACTTCACAAATAGGAATATTAAAAGCATCTATAAATTTTATGGAATATAACCACCTACCTTGGGTGGAGAAGTTGCTTAAAAATGATGTAGAACTCCAAAAACACATCAACCACACCTTAAAGAGACAAGATTGAAACCTAATCTACAATATAGAAACCAATAGCTCAAGATATTTACAAAAAATATGCAACCCTACCCGCTGGAGAAACAAAATACCATAAAAAAAGTAAAACCCTAGATGGGGGGAGGGGGGCTTAACAGGGGAAAAAAGAGGTGCGGCTTTTGATGGGAGGCAGTCATGAGCCTGATACATAGTCGACCAGTAGTGGTGTCACTCCAAAGAAAGGGTCAGCCAGCATGTGTGTCACACCATCAAGGGGCAGCGCCAGCAAGGCACCACACTGGAAGGGGGATTCACCGATAGTGTTTCACTCTGGTGTGGAAGCAGTCTCCAGAAGGAGTAGTGCACTAGTGATGGTTCTCCAACCAAGGAGAGGGGTGATTTGTGCACTTCATGTGGAGGGGAGGGAGTGGCTCGATTAGTTAGGGGTGAGGGAGGACGGTCCAAACCCTAACTAGAAAAATATAATATTAATGATAATAACAACAATGATAATTTTCTTGACAATAATAATAAGACCATTAACATAATAAAAATTATATTCTTAATGATAATAATAATAAGATAAATTATATTAATAATAACATTAATATTATTAATACTAATAATACTAATAATATTCTCAAACAATAATATTATTATTAGGATTACAAAAATCTTGGAATTTTTATTTCAATTTAATTATTTTAATTTATTTTCATTTTGACATTATTTATGTTTCATTTAATTTCTTATTTATTTTGAATATCGGGCATGTTGCACGGTACCCCAGGAAAAGCCACATGATTTAATAACCATGCTCTTCTTGTATGTAGGATACTTCCAAGTCCATAAAAACTCATTTTTTTAATAAAAACACAAAAATTCTAACTATGATTCATCATAAACCTCGATCAGGACACCCAATGCTAATAAAATTGATAGAATAAAACAATTTAAAAGGGTCAGGCATGAAATATATGATCATTTATATTTAATAAAAATTATGTAATAATAATATTTTATTACAATAATATCTATTTCAAAAAATCCATTAATTTATAAATTTATTAATTGAATTTGAATAATAACCAAAAATACAATTTGTGCTTTAAAAATAATTTACAAAGTAACAATAATACAATTAAAATATATTAATTATTTTATAAAAAATAATGTATGTATTTTTATTTCTAGGGTCTTTATACATATCCCTTTAACACACCACCATACACCCTAAGAGCGAGTTGCAGGATGGCAGGGCTTTCATGGGTTCCTTTGGTGAACATCATTTGTGTCGTGCTCTCAATGATTTTCAACTTCTCCCACAAATAGTTCTCTCATACATAATTTATTATATATGACCTTGGTATTGGTTATGTAAAAATTCATAGAAATTTTATCTCCCTCGGAATCATTGATAAATGAGCTTCATAGGGAATAATTCTATAAATTGAGGCCCTCAATTCCTTTCTCCATGTCAAATGGATTTGCTAAAAACCCTATTTTTTATAACATCCATGAGATACCAGTTCAAAGAATATATTATAAATTTTAATTATACATAAATATCATCTTAATATAATTGGATATAATAAAACAAAAGTGTTAATTTTTGTCGACAACCATAATACATTTAATTAAATCATAACGGGAATTTTATTTATAATAGTTCAAGTCATTACAACCTTCCCCATTTATAAATTTCATCCTCAATATTTTCTTTTCCCACACTAAAACATATGAAGTTAACTCTACTTCATTACCTCATATGGTTCACATGTTTCTTCTTCAAACATGTGGTTTCTTTACAACACATTGATGAGGGGAATTGTCTTATTTTTCTGAACTTTTTCTCTACTATCTAAGATCTCTGTTAGCTTCACCTAATAGGAATGATCTTTCTCCAATTTCCCCATATATGGATGGGGTACATGTGAGGGTCTGGTATGTACTTTCTCAAGAGGGATTCATGAAAAACATAATGCTCTATAGATAGGTTTTGTGGGAGTTATAGTTGATTGGCCACTGCTCTGATGCGATCAAGGATCTCAAAAGGGACTATGTACCTTGGATTATGCTTACCCTTATTCAAAAATATGATCACTTTCTTCCATGGACATATGTGAAGGAATACCATGTATCCAACATCAAACTCTAGGTCTCGTCGATGATTGTCTGCATGAATCTTCTATTAATTATGACCAGCCATGGTGTGTTGCTGAATGGTCTTAACCTTCTCCACCATTTATTAAACCATTTTAGGACCTATAAAATTTCATTCCCCAACATCATCCCAAAATTTCTGTGTTATGCAATTCTTCCCATAAAGGTATTCATAGGGAGCTATTTGTATGCTTGATTGGAAACTGTTGTTGTAAGAGAACTTGATTAGAAGAATATGTTTGTCCCACAATCCCATGAAGTCAATTGAACTTGTTATCAACATTAAATCGTGTGTTTGTTTAGTACGCACATATTCTCCATCAGTTTGGGGATGATAATCCATAATGAAGTTTAGATTAGTGTTTAGATCATACTGGAGTCTTTTTAGAAACATAGAGATGAATCATAAATCTCGATGAGACATAATCGATAGTGGTACTCCATGCACACTCACCACTTATTTGATGTATATTCGTGCAATTTTATCAAGTGAGATATCTTCTTGAATCATAATGAAGTGTCATGTCTTTGTAAGATGGTCCAGGACAACCCAGATAGCATTATTTCCTTTGGGTATCTTCAAAATTCTTGTGACAAAGGCCACTGTGATGTTTTCGAATTTCCATGATGGTATGGGTAATGGTTTGATCATCACCTTATACTTCTACCTTTCATCCTTCACTTGATAACATACCAGGCTCTTGGTCAAATATTCAATGATCTCCTTCTTTTTATCCCACCCATAGTGATATCAGAGATCTCGATACATCATTGTGTTTCCTGGGTGAATGGATAAATTTGAACTATATGTGTCCTCTAATAAATCCTTCTATAACTAATGATATTATGGAACACATATTGTTTACCCAAAACTCATAATTCCTTCTTCATTATTGTTTAATATTGAGGATTTCACTTTCCATATATTTTCCACTCTCCTCTGAATTCCAACGTAATATTTTTGGGCATCCATCAACCTTTCCTAAAGAGATGGTTGTGAAATTATTTTTGAAAGCCTTGATGATCTTCCTTTCTTTATAATTCTCATTTCCATCACGTTCAAATCCAAGAAGATCAGATCATTCTCAATTCTCATCAATGATACAATTTTTGGGTCATTTCTACACAAAAAATATGAAACCATATTTGGTTTATCAGGATGGTAGTGTATCACGAAGTGGTAATCCTTGATGAGATCTAACCATCATTGCCTGTGAATATTAAGATATTTATTTTGAATATATATTCGAATTTATTTTGATCAGTATATATCTTACAATTCACCGCATATTGATAATACTTCCATATTTTCAATGAAAAGATCATAGCTACCAACTCTAGATCATGTGTGGGATAGTTTTTCTCAATAATTTTCAACTTCCTTGAGATATAGGTAATTACATTTTCATTTTTCATCAACACACAACCAAATCCCTTCTTCTAATAATCACTGAAATTTATGAAATGTGCCTCACTTGTGGGTAGTATGAAAACAAGGGTAGTGATTAGCCTCTTTTTCAACTCAAGGAACCATTCTTCATATTCATCATTCAAAGAAAACATGAATCCCTTTTGATTTAGCTTAGTAAAAGGTTTTTACTATCATATAAAATTTCTCACAAATCACCAATAGTATCCAACTAACCTAAGAAAGCTATAGATATCTATCACATATGTTTTCCTTCACCATCCTACAATTTCCTTTCTCATTAAGGAATCCATAGATATCCCATTTCTTGCGATCATATACCCAAATATGGACACTTCCTTTAACCAAAACTCAAACTTTTTTTACATTTTTTAGATCTTATACTTTACCAAGGTCTGTAGCATAGTGCTCAGATACTCTTCATGGATATATCTCTTCCCATTTATTGTGTATGAATAGTACCCATACCTTTTATGAAAAGAAGTGTTGGGGACATATAAATTCTTTACCATAGCTTGATAATATCCCGACCAAAGATCTACATTGGATATGTATAGTGTTAAACCTATATGATCAAAAAAAGTCCCCAATCCATGGAAAGGGATTCTTTTTCTTTATCGTGCTCAAGTTGAGCACATTATAATCAATGAAAAGGCAAATTGACCCATCCTTCTTCTTAATGAAGAGGACTGGTGCACAAAATAGTGAAGCACTTGGGCATATGAATCCTTTATTTAGATTCGCATGTAGTTGTTTCTTAATATCCTCATGTTCCCCCAAAAAACATTATATAAAGACTATTGGATATTAGAAACTCCATAGGTATATACTCGATGGAAAAAATATAATCTCTCAGCTCGGAGGAAGGCTAGGAAATTCCTTAATAAATGCATCAGTGTATTCCCTCATAATACGATTTTCTTAGAGGATGATTCATTCCATAGAATAAATCATTTGAGCTAGATACAATTCCTCATAGGGTAATAATATCTAGGTTTAAGATGATGGTGTTGAAGAAGAACCATTTGCCTCTATTCACTTACACTAAATCAGTGGTTGATTCTCCATATTGAGATTTATTTCCTTCACAGAGAAATTTTTGTTGGATGTATATAGGGAAAGTCATTCCATGACCATATTTAAATAAACTTCTAGAAAAGGGTGTATTACATGGTTCCCCAAGAATTCCATCCCACAAATGTTGATAGGGGAAGAGATATATCCTTAGAAGGAAATAATTTCCACATTTTCCATTTTCACTGACATATATACTTCCATGATTAGTGGTTGTGTTTGAATAGTTCTACTAAACATTCATGATTTGAAGGAATTCCTATATCAAAAATAAAAAACTATGTTCTCTATTATTAAATGAATAACTAGAGTACCTGTCACCAATATGTTTTGGGATCCATCTTAGTGATTGTGATAGAAAAAGTTTACCCTTGTTTCCTTAGAGGTTGTTGGTTGCCTCTGAAGACCCTTGTCTTAGTGCACAGGTTCACAAAGTACCCTAGTTCCTTGCATTTTAAGTAGTGAAAATTTCATTGAGTGTTGACTAGAGAATTCTATTCCTCTATCACATTAGTTTGAGTCATGTATCAAAAATCAATGGCCATGATACCTTCTTTTCCACACCTAAAAAATTTCTTTATTACCCATTGGTAATTTATGAGGTGATTATTTCTATACCTTTGACAAGTGAGATGACGAAATTTCATAGAATCAATGGATTTTTCCATTGGGCCACCAGAATTAAACAGTTATTTCTACTTCTTGTACCCATAATACCCTTGGGATACTCTGATCTCGATTCCAACGTTGAGGGAACATAAAAAAAACTCATTGCTATCAAAGTCATGGATTGAAATATCTTTTCATAGACTAAGATTTATCCCACCAAAGAAGCTATCAACCTTAAATTCATGGGAAATTAAAATTATTAATATTTATCATGTAACTCTTATGATAATTAACCAGACAAACCTTCTCTTGTTTAAAACATTGATGTATGGATTAAACCATCTCAATGGATTTGATCCATTATTCAGTCAAAAAGTGATAAGATGATCCATTGAAATGAGGAGGCATTTTTCACATTAAGTTATCAATTATGTCTTGTTCTCCATTAGGGGGTTTGGGTGCTCCTCTTGGTCCATGTTTCTATTTAGATTGTGAGTCTGATGAAAGAGTTTTGTGACAATATTTTCAATTCCCAATTCCATTGGGTTGGGCATCTCTTTGGGGCATTCATCACATTGACCTTCACATCGGTTGTTAACCTGACTCCTTCTATTACAGAGTAATATCTAGAGTAAAGGAAAAATTATGGATGCATATTTAAAAATATTAAACACATAAAGGTAAATCCAATAACATTAAAGGGATAACTTATAAATTACACATATCTCCTTAACTTATGAGTTTTGAGGCTTCAATCTATGTTACATATGATCTATTTCCAAACACATATTCCTATGGTCATTTTATTATTCCGTTAATTATGTTTCTTAATGAGATTATGAATTTACCATAGCATATTCCATGGGAGGGTAATATTAGGTGCACATTAAGGATGTTTTTTGTGTACCACATTACAACAATTTAGCATGGAACATCTTTTCGGAGTTGTTATTGTTAGGTACATCTATTTCATAACCACATCTATTGGTAGTATTTATATAGGGATGTAATTTCTCGATAAACCACTAAATCTATACTAAAAAAAATTAGGATTTTTTTCTTAACTTAGTGTTATCCCTTTGGTTTTTGATAATTTTTTCTAATCCTAATAAAAAAAACTAAACATAACCTCTGATACCAACTAAAATACACCTGCTCTTTATTTCACACTTAAAAGTTATTTATTACATAAAATTAAACATAATACAACCTAGAATATAGATATGTATATTTTTTTTGGTAAATTAGGTACATTACAAAACAACTAAAAACATGAAAAACCTATATATTTATATAAAACTTCTTTAACATGATCAAAATGTTTCATTGTACTTAATACTACATGTGATAACCTGAATACATACATAAGATAAGGGTGAGAGATAAATCCCCGTAAGGGAATAAACAAGGGAAAATAAGTATAATACAATAAATGTTATAAAAGAGGTATATCAATGGAGTATAAAAGGAACATGGAATAATAAGGAAATATATAGCATGATAACAATAACACAAGAAATGTGGATAAAACATAAAACATTGAATCATAAACATAGGTCAAGGATAAACCCTCCAAATAATCATGGTGGAAAAGGTACAATAAATTAATCATGTAAATACCTTGTCCCAACACGGTGCTTCATGATACTAACTATTATCCAATGCATTGGAACACTATATAATTTCATATACATCCGTCACATTTATATCATTATCATGCTAAAGTGTTTTACATAGATCAATCAACATGGATTCATTCAACATCATAATTTATTAAATGATAAAAGATTGTGGAATACAAAAATTATTTCCCAAATAAAATAATTATATTCGTGTAAAGTGGAATACCCATGATATATAATCAGATGGTATTCACTACACAATTATTTTGGAATGGAAAATCGAAGTACAATTTCGTCCGCATAACTACGTCACATAAAAATTCATAAAATGGGTTGATGAGACAAAAAGGGGACTCTAATCATTTAAATATTAAATGGATAGTAAAATGGAAAATTAAAGACATTTCCAAAATAATTAATTAGTAAATGAAGTTGTAACATAATAGAAAAACTTGAAGAAAGAGGAGAAAAGAAATAACCCTTACATGAATGTGTGAATCCAAAGGCTTGGTAAGGGATTATTGATAGATTAAGGTAACCTTTTTTGGACTACATGGAGTTGAGGGAACAGTTTAGATGTGCTCGGATGAGTTTTCGTGAAGAGACAAGGTGGATTTGGTGCGTTTATATATGAAAGAATGGGTTTTTTTATTATTTATGTTTTGGACTCTACATAATAAAAAATTCAAAACCACAAAATATTAAATGTTTTTACCCATGGTTTCTTCAAAATGGGAGTGTTTTATATTATTTTATATGTCAAAGGGCCTACATTATTAAAATATTACCATTGGTGATGTGGAGTTGGGTCACTCTAAAGAAATGATTTTAAATTCATAAAATATATTATAAGTCTTGGAGGATCCATAATTGATTTTCAAAATAAATAAAATAAACATAAAATAAAATTATTTTATTTGGGAAACATATATTTGGTCGAGTATCCCATCTATATTACTTATTACAATACTTTTCTGAAATTATGATGTCATAAAACAAAATGTATATTTATATGATATTTAATTTTTAGCAAAACATTTGGCTATCTCATAAAATTCTGAAAAATAACTATTAGATAATTTTTTTATGATTCTCAAAATAATATTCATTTTATCTAAAAACCTTATAAATATTTGAAATTATAATTTTAAGAAATATTGATCGATACTTTTTGAAAATTACTGGGTTTTGACAATGAACTTTTTTTGAACCCTTATAAAAATTACATTTGACTTAATAAAAATTAATTGAGAATTTAGATTTGATAAAAAATATTTAATAATAATAATTTATTAAATTAATTTTTATTTCAAAAATCTGTTAATCCAGAAATTCATTAGTTGAATTTGTATATAAACCAAAAATACAATTTATGCTTTAAAAATCAATTACAAATTATCCATAATAGTAAAAAATATATTCGTTATTTTATAAAAAAAATTGTACATATTAATATTTCAAGTATATTGATACATATCCATTTAATAAACCATCATACTCCCTAATTTTGATGTTTGTGATGCTGGATCTTTAATGGGGTCGTTCAACGATCATGGTTTGCGTCGTGATCTAGAAAAGCTTGAACGTATCCCATAAACGGTTTCTATCATACTTATGTTATAGTATATCATCTTGGGATTGGTCAAGGGATTGAAATTGGAATTATATTCCCCTTATAAGTTCTAATAAATATGCCTCATAGGGTACGATCCTACGGGTTGAGAACATCACTTCCTCTGTCTATGTCAAAAGGATTTGTTAAAAAACCTATATTTATACTAGTCATGTGATCACTATTCAATGACTGTATTATGAATGGTAGTGATACTTAACGGCCATATAAATCCAATTGGATAAAATAAAAAAGGAGTTCATGTTTTTTATTTAATATTATGACATTTAATTAAATCAGTAAATGAAATTTTGTTCATAATAATTGGGGCCATTACATGAAGAATATTAAACATAAAAAATGATATCAGAGAAGTTGAGATACATTAAAGATGTTTTTCATGAATTGGTGCCTATTAGGTAACTAAAACCGATAGGATACTAGACCGAATCTTTCCCTGATTGAAAAGTTCCTAATGTAATGGGGAAGAACTTCCCTTATTTCATTATCTTTATATTACCTAGTCTAGGAAAGACACATAAGAAAACCTGAATCCCCTCCTCGAACTCTAGTGGTTGACGATGAAAATTGGTGTATTATATCTATCTAGAATAGACTATAGACGTCCACTTCTAAATAATAAAAACCTATATTTATGTCTCTTGAATGATGTGAGGAACCAATAGTGTTTTCTCTCCCCCTTCTAGATAGCACAAGGGTAAATGGAATTTCTTACTGTATAAAGCCTCATAAGGATAAATCTGTATAGTCATATGGATGATTTTTATTATAAGTAAATGTAGTGAGAGGTAAGTCTTTCTACCGAGAACACTCAAAATCAAGGACGCAGGTTCAGATAATTTCCTCCAAATCCTATATCATATGCTTGAACTAACCATCAGTCTATGGGAGATATATTGTTCTAAATAGTACCTATTAACTCAGTTCCCACTACAACGCCTTCCATAACCACGACATGAAATTAGTACCTCTATATGATACATAAGAATGTAGAGTTATGTAGAGAAATATGATAACATTAATCTATTTCCTCCTTAGCTCATCCACTTATAAGGTCTCTCAAATATGTAGAAAATCATAGACATTTTTTAACCTCTCTAGAATCACCCTTATGGAATTAATTCCCCGAGGTGATCTGGAATTTTTTTTATGAAATCCATTGTGAATTCATCCCAATTATACTAAATAATATTTAATAAATATAAAATCTCCACTTGTTTCTAATGTTCTTCCTTAACCTGATGAAAATTAGCACAATGATTAATTAACTTCGATATGCATCCTTTCATCCCTAAACACCTGTATTGGTAAATCCTTGAAATATTGGTATGTAATACCTATATATAGGCATGTGACTCTCACATAAACTCCTTTAAGATTTCTATAGTACCCCAGATGCATAAATGAATGTTAAAGATCTCATTATCATCAATGACCCAACTTGGTTGTGGGTCATCACCTAAATTTTTTTTATATGACTAAATCCTCAGAATATGACAGTTTCTTTATATTAACACTCTCTATAAGTGATGAGGTAAATAATAATAATGAAATTATACACAATATGTGATGGTCCTAAAGCTCTATATGAATCTCATAAACTAAGAAATAAGCAGGCACTCACTACTATCCTCAATAACCACCAGCTTCTGAGCCATCTCACTCAGAGAATCAGCAACTACATTTCCCATTCTGGGAATATAGGCAAGATAAAATTCAACGGAATGAAGGCATTAAACCCACCTTCATTACATAATATTTAGGTCATGATTTTTAAATGTTTAGTTGAAGATTTTATGGTCCATATAAATCAAAAAATGTTATCCTAGTAATTAGTGGCTCTAACAGAGCATGGAATGTACAACATTGTATAACCTAAGATCATGAGTCAGGTAGTTCCAATCGCGTGGATCCATCTAACCATAAAAATATTTCATGAATCTCTCCTCTTACATTAGAAATAATCCTAGACCAATACCTAGTACATCTAAATAAACATTATGGATGCTACCTAGATCTATAAGAATTAAGATCGGTGTGGATCTTAATATATATTTTAGCCCTTGAATGTCATTCTCGTAGGCTTCTGACAATATAAACTTCATTCCCTTATTATTCAATCCCATAAGAGGTTATTCTATGAATTATATGTTATGTATGAAGTGATAGTAACAACCATATATCCATAATAAACTCAGTACATCAAAGAATTTATTAGGGAAATCCTACAAAACTATGATCCTCACCTTCTTCGAGTCAACATATACTCATGTATCTGAGATAATATAACCCGAGAAGTGAAATTTATCCCTTAAAAAGTGTCACATTGTGATATTAGTGTATAAATAATTCTCTAATAGTGTATCCAATATTTACTTATGATTTTCATCATTTTCGTGTCGAGTTTATGAATACACCAAGATATCATCCATTAATATGACCAAAATTGAATCCAGATAAGGGAGAAAAACTCAGTTCCTCAGTGCCATAAAATTGACTATGCCTTCATGGGATCGAATGACATGACCATATACTCATACAAGACGTATAAAATATTGAACGTTCTATTGGCATATCTAATGGTCTAAAACATATCTAATAATAACCTAATCTCTTATCAATCATAGAGAAAACCATTTCTCGTCAGACCAAGTCAAATAGATCATCTATATGAGGAAATGGATACCAATTTCTACCATTAATATGGTTTAATTGATGTTATTCTATGAAAAGTATGAGGGAACTATCTACCTTTTGGAGAAAAGGACTGGTGAACCCCATGAAATATAATTGTGCAGGATTTTACCATTAAATTGTAAATCCTTTAAATGCATCTTGAGATCTTGTACCTCAGTAGTAGGTATTCCATAAGGTGGAATAGATACCGATTCAGCTCTAGGAACATGATCAATGGAAAGCTTTACCTCCTCTCAAAAGGGTTTCTAAAAAATTCATCTATACAATAATTCCTAAAATAATCTAAAACTCGAGGAAAGTCCCCATAAAACATTCCATAATCATCTAGATATAAACTACAAATTTAGGATGTCATCCCACCCAACCCACGATTCTCGGGTCCATCTTGGCTTGCCTGGACATCATACTCACCATTTTAAACAAAACTCCACCCTATGGCAATGTAAAGTTCACCATCCAGTGATATTAGTCAACATAATACTAATAGGAAACCATCCATTCCATCTCCAATATGATATCAAACCATCTCATCTTGATGAATATAGGTTCAATATGATGCAACACCCACCTATCTCAAGAGGTCACTCTCTGCAATGGTGTACACTCTCTGATGATATACCATATAGAGTATTAGGTTTCAATATTCCATAATAAAAAACAACATTGATACCAAGTATCTATACAAGAGGCACATATACAATATAATGTTATGCACCTATAATGAAAAAATAAAATACTAATGTAGAAGCTACCAAAAAATTACCTATCATTGTATATGGTTCATAACTCTTCTCATTAGGTTTTTGTTTTACAAAATACATCTGGCCTGATCCATAAACCTATGGTATAGCCTATCGAACTTGAGCAGGTCTTCTCAATAGGCACTATATGTTGGGTTTCCGGTTACCCCAGCAACGACAACCTCATCGGATTGTTCGATCGACCATAATCCACCCCCCTACCTAAAGATATTCTTATGACCCACTTTTGAATATGGATTCATTTCGTACCCACTGCACCTAAAAATAGGTGGAAAAGATATGAAAATGTTCTATATATATCTCATCATTCTGTAATACTGACACTCAACTAGGTCCTTGGTACAATGAGGTTTCATATGTCCCAATATACCAAACTAATGAAACCACATATTCATACTTGTGTATGTACACTATTTACAAATACCACCCTATTGAAGCTCCAAATAAGGATTCCAATTTTTGTTCTATATAGACTCAAGTCTACATATCAAACCGCTCTAGATCTCACCTTCAGTCTCTCTCTTAGGTAATACTCTAGGGTAAGTGTTTGAATAACTTTTCAACATAATATAGTAAGATAGAACAATTCACCTATGATCATATGTCATACCTAGGAATATGATCATATTTTAAATATTTAGATAGCTTATCACCTAATAGAATAGTTGTGAAATGATGTAGCTTTGAAATGTGGTATGAATATTCCATGACGGATAAGATGCCCTCTCCAAGTGCATAAATTTTCTGGGTCCAATGTCACTCAAAAAAATATGATATAAGTAATCATATAAATTTGTATAAAATTACCTACAAGACATATCCCTAGGATGATCCGTCCAGGTAATAACCTCTCAGCATTTCCAGGTGGAATTATAACGTATTTACGTAGTGATCTTTACTCTCCTGCCAAGAGGGGTATTGAGATGCTTTAAAATCAATATCATATCCTCTAGCCATGGCACTATAGCCTATGGTCCACCATCCCCCCAAAACATGGGGGGATTCAACTATTAGGTGTAACTGGTAGTGCCCCAAGAGGCTCTACTAGATGTTTTATTCATGGCCCAAGGGGAACCATCTCAAGAGAATGGTCACCGCCACCCTCCCAGAACATGACTTGAGGATATTTTGGTGGTATACCTGTAAAAATTACACACACATTCCTCAATATAAGAATTAAAAAAATAAAAAAATAAAAAAAAAATAAAAGACTAGTATAGGTACAAGATTCCATAAATAAAAGTCACACACATATTCCTTCTCTTATGTCCAGTCCTAGTCAAGATAAATATCATAAATAAAGAAATATACACTGCCCAATACCTACTAATATGGTATGGTCAGGGTCAATTTATTTTCAATAAGACCAAGTGCTAGTATACAAAGTGTCCATTCCAATTTATAGAGTACAACACTCCTTAAATTGCAATTGTAATCCCTATTTAATGGCGACCATTTCGTTTTTGAATTTCAATTTCATTTATATTCATTATGATTTACCTAAAAATTCATTAAAATGGATAAATTATATAGATCCCCATTTTCAATTTATATGGGACCATACACCTTATAAAATTAATTTTTTCATGCATTTAATCAGAACCAAATATTTATTCAGCCCTTCCTGAAATGTTATAAAAAATTAGTGGACATAGAAATAAAGGCACGAAATCATGCTTGAAGCAATGCACATGACAATATAAACATGGAATATAAATCTTGAAGTTTCCATTATGATGAATGATGAAACACATCCCTTCTATATCAGCCATGTGTAAAAATACATAATCTTAAATAACATCAAACATCATGTGCATCACCCAATGGTAAAATAAATGCAACTGTAATAATGACAGTCCAGAAATATATGTACCATCCTATGTAATTTGGATTTTCAAAGTGCATGGGACAGCTACTCATAGTAATAGGTTCATGAACAAATCTTGTCACATATTATTTCGATTTTAAAAAATCCGAAAATAGTATGTTAGAGAAAAGGAAAGACTGGAAACATGATCTAATACAACATTGTGATGTCCTAGAACCAGTTCACTCAACAGTAACCAAAACCCAGCCAGCCACATCACCTCAAACAAAGAATCCCGTATTCCAAAGGCTTCTGACTAGAAGTGAGGGTCTATAGTGAAATAGTTATGAGACTACGCACTAATGATTAAAGGGTAGCACAATATTATATTAAGATCAATCAATAGTGGAATTACTAGAAAAAACAATAAATGTATAAACATCCATCATATAATAACCTTATATTCATATCCATCAATGTCATATACAAAAAATGATGATCAAGGCATGAAATACAAATTACAAATACATTAATACATGGATATAGGTGAGATTACCCAAATTGGATACAAGTATCATTAAAAGGGGGATGGGTGAATTCGTGATCGATTTTTATTTTAAGATTACTTATATTAGAAACAAATTTAACCTCCTGATAAATATTTATTTTCTTGTTGTAAACAAATCAAACATGAAACAACATGTACACTAGAATTTACATTGTTCACTACTCAACAAGGTTATCCAGTCCTTTGTATGTTTTATATATAATCAAATTCCACACAATCCACTAGAAAACAATGCTTTTTCAGTGAATTCATTGAGTATGATATTCCCTTACACTCAAGTAGCATTGTGTTCAGTACAATATTGTATGTTATATAAGTAGAAAAAATAACATAAAACATTTTTTTTGTATAAAAAATGTTATAGTGATTCTTAATTAACATTAAAAAATTTGATCTTTCCAAACAATTATTCACTTTCTTACCCAAAATATGGTAAGAACTTCATGCACTTCTTAATGATACTTAGTCAGATACATTAGTTAGATTTCAATTTCTGATTGCTGATAATGAAAATACCACTTTTCCATATACTTTTAGTTTGGGTATATTTATTTTAAAAACTAGTTTAGTCACTTTAAAATCTTTTTTGTACATACATTGAACATTCATATATCCTCTATGAACTACCTTGCACTATGTGGTAGCAGTTCTTCACAAAAAACCTTCCCTTTGTGCATTACCTCTACTCTGTGGATAGAAGATGACATGTGAACTATCAATGCATGAAAAACATCATTTTCTATGTGATGCCTTTTTCTTTTCAAGCTACCGATCCGCACAAATACCATATGTGAAATTATTAATCCTTCATGGAATATTTACTCTCCAAAATCCTTCCCTTTGATTAATTCTCCGTCACCACCCACTAGAGACGTGCCCAAATTATTCTAATAGTGATGATCTCATAAATGATATTTTCCATCCTTAATGATTTAATAATGTGTATTTATATAGAAAAATAAGATCTGTAAAACCTACTAATCTGAACTACCCAAAACATCAATGTGGTACATCTTTCTCCACATACTACTATGTGATCTGTATAGCACCTCAATCCTTTACAGTAGTCGATTTCATCCTTAACAAACCCCCATTGTAAAAGATGTAATCACCACCTCCTTTAAAAAAATATACATTTCCACAAATTATGAACATCCCGTGAACTGATTTTGCTACACGTTCCATGTGGTGAGCTCCGCAGTCCTCTAATGAAATTATCTCTCCTTAAAAAATAATTCAAATGAACATTCTATGATCTTATTTCTTACTTCAACCATCTTATATTGAAATTCACTTCTTGAAAGTCAATAGAGATCAATGATTTTCTCAACACATACTATAATCCCACATGATCCATGATCATCATGAGAAATAAGAGTAGCATAAATATTTCATCAATGTATTACTTCATTACAAAATCACTTAGCTACTTTCATCACAAACCATAATGGTTGTGATATTTAACATTTGATTGATCATCATTATCAATGTTATATTTTACAATGAATGTATCGTAACATCCCTATAATCTAGAAAAATATTTCTTTTCTAATAAAATAAACTTTCATAAGAATTGTGAGTCTGAGTTTATGAATACAATGGTTAGTTTGATCATACACTTTTACAAAGGGAGATGACTTATTTTTTTCTCAAGCTTCCTTGACAACAAACGACAATACCTGAATAAGAAAATATTTCTTATCATCTTGGTCCTAATAATTACCCTTTGTATTTTTTTCAAAATATATTCATAAATCTAAAAAATTATTATCCTCATGAAATGGATTAATCATCAACAATTCTAAACCTATATGAGCTAACTCTTTGTATGAAATAATCATTATTAACAAAAGAGAATGTTGTCCAAGAGTAGTAAATCATTAAAAACGTCATCATCATTCTTACTCATATTTATTCCTTATATTTCTTCTTCATATTTATCCACTTCTTCAACTTCCCTGGAATACAAAAATTTTATTTCCTACAACCACTCTAAATAATAGTTAGAATAGTTCACACACTTACATGATGGATTCACAACTCACCCAAAACTCCCCCTTTACGCAAGATTCCATAATTATATATTTATGAAATAGATCTCTACATGGAAAAAACTATCCAAATGTAATATGAGTATGGGGATAGAAACACATACATAATATTAGATTATAAATAGTTTGGACACCCATGTTCAAACACAATTTAAATATGGTTCCACTGGTGAAGGTTTTGGGTATATATCAGCAATGTGTTCTGGTGTTGGAATATACCCCAGCTTTAATTAATTCTTCTACACCTGATCTTTGATGAAATAATATTTAATATCTGTATTTTTTTGAATGTAAAAATTTTAATTTATTCTTTGTAAGATTTATTTCACTTCGATTATAACATCCCAATAGAAAAGTAACCTTTACTTCAACAAGTAAGTCTTCCAACTATGTTTTCATCCACAAAAGTTGGGTAGAAGCTTGAGTGGTAACAATATACTCAAAATAATTTGTGAAAAGTGTTACTAGATTTTGTTTCTTTATTTTACATTTAACACAACATTTCCCCAAAAAGAAAACTCTATCAGATGTGGATCTTCTATCATCAACATTCACTGCCCAATCAACATCATAATACCCAAAAAATCCAATACTTTCTGAGGTATCATACCTGATTCCAAAATTTTTTGTTCTTTTGACAAAATTGAGAATTATTTTTCCATTAAATAAATTTTATTCTTCAGGATCACTATGAAATATTTCACCTAAGGAAACATAATTAACAATGTCCGGTCTTGAGGCAATCAAATATCACAATCTTCTAATCTGCTTCCCGAACTCCTAGAAATCAAATTCGTTGCCTTCTCTATATTTAGACAACTTGGTTCCCATTGAAATTAGTTTTGAAAATGGATTGAAATTTTCTATCACAAACATCATAAAATTTTCTTTCACATAACTTTCATGAGAAATAAAAATGTGTTTCTTCATTTTTAAGAATTTTAACCTAACAAATTATTTCATTTCCCAGCAACATGAAAATCATAAACAGCATTTTCATCTCTTTAGAATTTTTTTTCACTAGTTCTTTCCTAATTTCTAGAAAATATAATGTCATAAACCTAAAAAATTATAATGGGAGAAAATCCTAATTTTCATTTATTTAAAGACATTAATCGACTCTTCCTTTTTAAAAATGAATCTTTATCATTAAATTATCTGATTTTCAATGATAATCTCTCAGAGAATGTTTTTCCCATACAAGGATTTATGAATCATACAAACATATATTTAATCTTTACCAATGAAAAATCCACAAGATTGTTCAATCTAAACATCCTCATCAAGATCAATATTTAAAAATGCTGATTTCACAACCATTTGAAATAATTTTTATCTTTTTCATACATAAATAGAAAGAAAGATTCTGATTGATTATAACCATTCCATTGTAGAAAAAGTCTCATAAAAATTGACACATTCAATTTTTGAGTAACCTTTTCACACTAATATTTCTTGATTACTCATGAATTTACCTACATCATTCATCTTGTTTTGAAAAAACCATTTTTACCAATAATATTTTTGTTATCCAGTTTCGGTATGACAATCTATGAATTATTTTTTTCTAGTTGATCAAGTAATTGATTCATATCCGGAAGCCATTATGGATTCT
Organism: Viscum album; assembly: GCA_963277665.1. NCBI lineage: Eukaryota > Viridiplantae > Streptophyta > Magnoliopsida > Santalales > Viscaceae > Viscum > Viscum album. The sequence goes on from OY728161.1 coordinate 1,446,204,598, forward strand.
AAAAATCATTATTCACATCTATTGGCTCGAAATTTGATTACAAAGAAGTGTGTTTAAAATTTTTTGATGTTCTTATTATTTGAAACTTCTGACGTGGATCACAAATAATGTTATAAATATCCACTTACTTCCTAATCATAGTATGAGATATTTAAGTTTTATCATCATCGGTTGAAATATATGAGTCTGAGTCTTCTTCATGAGTTGGATTACCACATTCGGCATCCTTATCATAATTTTTAACCAAAAATTGTTTATACTTCTCAACTTCCTTATCAAATAAAGTATGTTTTTCTTCCTCAAAATTTTCAAAAACATTCAGATCAGTATAATAAATAATTCTTCATGTTTCATTATTGAAACTGCAATATCATCTTCTTTATAGAGCATAACCAAGAAAAAATATATCTTCACCATTATGATGAAACATTCCATAGATTCCATATTTATTCATTATAACTGTTGGTATCCCAAAACAATTTAATGTTTCAAATATAAAGTATTATCATAAACCATTTTAGATGAATTTATATATATACATAGCCTATAGAAATATTTTATTTGGATATACCCAAAAATACTCATGGATTCTATCTAATAGTAATGAGAAGTACCATGTCCAAGCAACATAGTTCTAACCATTTCCACAGGAAATCAATATTTCTTTTAGTAACCCCTTTTAGATGGGATGTGTGTGGTGAATTGAACTCAAGATGAATTCCTTGATTCCAAAAGAAAAACTGGAAATCCTTAATTCTTATAAACACCACCATTATACGTTCTAAACTTATTCACTAAACACTCACATTCCTTCTCAACATTCCTCATAGAACATTTAAACATTTTTAGAGCATCTCACTTATGTTTCATAAAAAATATCCCAAGTAATGTGCCTAGTTATCAAAAAAATTGATGATGTATTTACCTCAATTTTTTTATTGTTTTCTAATTGATCCATATATATCAAAATGAATAAGTTCCACAGGTTGTTTTTAAAAAATATCAACATTCTTAGGCACTGAGTTGCTAATTTTTTCTTTTCTGAAAAATAAACAAACACCAATATCTTCTTCTCAACATATCAGGAATACCTCAAGAAATATCTTGCTTTGATAACTTTCACATGTTTATTTGACACGTTTGTACCAGCCTTTTATGCCACAACTAATTTTCTTCCACTATACCCATGAAACAAGAGTTTGGTATTTCACTAACTTTTAATGAATTTCATTTGGTTTGTTTCCCTTTTATAACTATCTTCCCATATTCCAAAAATTTTACTAAAACCCCATATTTTTAATAAATAATTTTTTACCCTGATCAAAGCGCTTTTAAACACTCAGCAGGCTATGTTTTATCTCATCAATATATAAATCTTTCCAAGATTTCACCTTATTATTACCAATGATGTCAAATCCAACACCTTTTATTCTAAAAGATTTATCATTTCCAAATATCACCATTCCATATTTTAGGTCTTGAAAATTCATCAAAAACTTAATTCTCTTTTAATATGAGAATAACACTCACTATCAATAATCCATGGTCGCTCTCCTTTTATAGATTTCAATGTGGTTTCTACAACAAGAGATTTTTCATCTTTCATTTCATTCATCACCTATAGATTCTAAGAATTGTTATGAAATTTTTATTATGCCTATAATAGAACAATAAAACACATAGAAAGATGTATTGGTTTTTACATATTTCAAAAATAGTTTCTACGGATTAGATCCTATTCATAACATTGACACCAACCTTATCTGGTTTCATCTGACCTTCCTTCATAGACTTCTTCTTTTAAGAGGAATTACTCCCCTCAAACCATTCCTTCCATAACTTGTGGAATAGTATTACTGTTTTTGGTTGAAATAAAACATATTTTCCACATGTCTTAATCCACCATGATAGCAACAATATTCAAATAAATATTTTTTTACACTCAAACTTTTGGATTGACATGTGTTGTGATTTTGTTTCTTAGCACCCTTCTTATCAGAACTTTCTTGACCAAAAATATTTCTATTTTGAACCGAAATATTCATTTTTATTTCATTATTATTTTAATCCTTATTAGAACTAGAAGTAATAGATTCTTTCCCAAATGATGAATGTTTAAAAATTTCAAACTAATATTTTTATAAAATTATTAACTCTCCCTTTCTTTAATGTTGGCCACCCAGGCCTTCAGGTCAGTATGGCCTTCGAGCCACCTCATGGACTTCGAGCCACCTAATGTGAAGATGAAAACAAGACAACCTACAAAGAACAAACTTCAGAAGGATGTGGAGAAAGAATCATTCACTATATCAAAAGCTAAAGGGATTACAAGAATGAGAGGGTATGACACCTACCATCGGGACAAGCCTGTGCATGCATAGAAAAGCCTATCCGAATAGCCATGCGAAGGTGGAGAACTGATTTCACGATGAGGATTTTGGGGAGGAGTAGTTCCATGTAGTTTTTCTTGGTTTTATGTAATGTTTGAATACTACGAGCAATGAATTCCTCTATGTCATATGTGCCATGTAATACTTACACCTACGGGCCTTGTAACGGTTCCACCTCACCCCTTGAAAGGTGGATTATCAAAATGAATAAAAATGAAGGACTTAAGGCCATTAGAGGTTAATTTTGGCCATGTAAATAAATTTCCCAACAATATTCTTCTTATAAACAATTCTATATTTCTTCTCATCCTTTGAAGGTAACATTAATTTATCCTTATAATTTTTTCCTTACCATAACTTTCAGAAAATTATGAGATATAGTTTTTGAAACTTGTTTCCCTATGTTATGATTTAGAATGTTTTTTTGACATGTTTTGGATATTTGATTTTCATTAATCTATAATTCCATATGTTAATTACGATTATTTTCTTTCTGAAGACATTTTTTCAAATAATTAGTCTCTATTATTATCTATATTTTATCAACTGTAAAACCTTCTTCATTATTTTTTGAAGTGTTTTCATTCTTTAATTTTTGAATTTATTACTCTTTCCTTCCAAAAATTCTTAGACAGTCTTTCAATTCATCATTAATATTAAATTTTAATTGATTTTACTCTTCTTATTCATAACTACTGCTTTTGATCTTTTAATTATACATTGTGGGAATAAAATTATTCTATCCAAACTTCTCAAAATACTTTTCAGATTTTTCATCTCTTTATTCTTCTTCTTCATATTAATATATGAAACTTATTATTTTTTCTTTGAATAATTTTTTATCAATCCATATGAAAAAATAGTTATCATTATCACCAGGTTTATTCCATGACCTTCTTGGTCTTCTTCCATTTTCATCAATATTATCCTTTTTCTTTATTTGATGACATCTATCTACAATGTTCCTAAAATATCCATATTCAAATAATTTCAAGCAATGTTTCCCTTTAAATTTACATATACCTCTTCTCACATTTTGAGAAAACAAGGATATAATATCATCAAAATATTTACATTCCCCATATTCAAATTCAGAGTCAATAACATCAACTTCTTTAAGATCCTTCTTATACTTTTCTTTCTAGTTGAATTGGAGAGAAATTTTTCTATTAAATGAATATTCCATTTACCCTGGTAAATAATTCCCCAATAGATTCATACACACCCTTTTTTAAATCTTCATACTTCAGTCTCTAGATTTTTAGGTTTTCCTTCTGCACATTTCTATTTCCTTCATATATTTTTTTCAACTAATCCCATATACCATTATATCTAGAACCACCTTTCACTCCTAAAAATTTATTTCATAATGTGATGAGTGTAAATAATTTTTAGCTCGTCCATCATTATCCTGAATTATTCTTATAATCATGTGTAATAGGAGCCTTGAAATTAATAGGAGGAAATCCATAATTTGTAGCTTCAAGAACATAAAACCCAATAAAAATAATATAAGAAAACATTATATTATTCAAGATATGATAGTTCTTTCCATATAAGATTATAATAATCTTACTTTTTGAACACTTAAGTTTATCCATCACAACATATCTTAAAAACTTCAACATAGAATAAATGATGGAAACATTCCCTATGATTCCAATTGAGATTACCCAACTAGGATTCAAGTATCACTGGTAGGGGAGGGGTGAATAATTGATATCTTTGTCTTTTAAGTTTCCTTACATTATAAACAACCTTCTCATTTAGTTAAATAATTTTTCTCTAGAGAAAAAAAATGAAACACACAACCATAATAACACATGAATTTATAAGTTTTAATACTCAACAAAATTATATAATACTTATTATGGTTTATAAATAATCCAACCCCACACAATCCACTATAAAACAATATGTTTTCATGTAATATAATGGGTAGGATATACCCTTATACATATGTAGCTATATGTTTATTAAAATAGTTCATGAGCTTCAAGTAGCATGGAAAGATGTAAAACAAATTTTCTAACAAACATAGTACGGTTTTTGTTCAATAAATTTCACTAATATTATCTTCCAAAACAATTATTCACTTTCTTACATAGAAGCTATTATGTACTTCTTAGACTTCATAATGATACTCAGTTCAATACCCCAATATGATTTCCAAGCCTGACTCCTCACAATGAAAATCCAACTTCTCCATATACTATTAGTTTGCATAAATTTGTTGTTCAACATATTTTAGTCACTTCAAGAACATTTAGTAATTACTGAGAACATTAATGTATCCTCCATGAACTATCTTGCACAGCATGGTGTGATGGTTTAACCGACATCCTTCCATCTAGAGGCTACCTCTAATCTACAAATGACTAATTCCCTGAGAACTTTCAATGATTCATGGACTTCCTTGTATTTATAGTCTCATTTCATTGACAAGATACTAATTCTCTCAAACTACTTCTATGCACAACTTCCACCTTTTCAGAATCTTACCTCTGTGAACTAATTCCCTTCTCAGAATTATCACTCACGGACTACATTAGACATACCTAAATTCTTCCAATAGTGATGATATCCTCTAAAAAAATTCATTGTCCCGAATGATCTGATTTTGGGTCTTTATATAAAAAAAATATCGATAAATCCTTCTAATCTGAATTACCTAACACTTTTATATGATGTTTCCTTCACTAAAAACTATTATACATTATGCATATAACCTTAATCCTTTGTGGTGTCCAATTTCATATACAAAAAAACTTTTTTGAAATCCCTAGTAACAACCTCATTACAAAAAAGACATGTCTTCCAAGAACTACATACTTCGGTGAGATAATTTCACTATGCAGTCCATAGATCGTTATCATGGAGATACCTTCATTTTGCAATCTTCCTTCTCTATTCTTTGTACCTCCCCTTCAGTTTTTAAATTGTTCTTCGTAGTCTGAGAACTACGCTTCAAGGTCATCTAGCTTCATCAATAAACAAAAAATGATATATAATTAAATATTTAACCATATTAAAAAAAATAACTTCTTTCGATTTAGATAGCGATCAATGTTTTTTCTCAACACATACTGTAAGCCCAAATGATCCATATTCCATGTGTGATACAAGAGTAGCATTAATAGTTTATCAATGAATCACTTCATTCCAAAATCACTCAACTTATTTTTTCATGAATGTTTTTAGTCATGATATTTATTGTTTGATCGATCATCTTTAACATCTTTATATTTTCTAAAGAAAGTATTGTAACTAACTATCTTCCAGAAACATCTTTAGTTCATAATTGAATAGAATTTTTTAATAATTTTAAGACATATTTCTTGATTATGATGTTTAGTTTGATCAACTAATTTTAAAAAGTGAGGATATTTATTTTCTTCTCAAAATTCTTTGACAACAAAAGATAATACCTCAATACGATAATCTTCATTTTCATTTTGATCCTAACAATAGGTACAAATCCCTATAGGTATACCAAAATAACCCAAAAGACCAAAAAGTCTATATCCAGATAGCATCACGACCTATAGCTTGATCTTTTTTCCCTAGCTCCCATGCTATAATAAATTTATTATCATAAACCATGCAGTTTCCCCTATCCCTACCTTTATTCAAGAAGTATGCATGGGTACCAAAGAAGAAACATGAGCAGGGAGTGAGATATAATCAATAGGGCATCACCAATGGTCTCTAATTCCATCTTGTTTATGAATATATAATTAATACTATTCATGAAATAATATTGATATAAATGAAATTCTGTAATTAGATAAACATCATAGGTTCATGTTCTTACAGAACACACATCCTCTACTACCTACTTCATCTTTACTCTAATGTCTCTGAATAATCATTCAATCATTATTTAATTTATAATAATGTCATAATACATGGATCATGGCCCAATATTTTACAATGAAACATATCTAATTGGATGTTCATAATGAATCTTGGAGTAAAAATTAATGTATTACTGAATCAATGATTATGGTTTTTCTTGGAAAACACATCATATAATCACCACATTATTTAATATTTTGACTTACTTGAACCTATCCAAAGCATTCCTAATTTTTAACATACATATCACTCATGAAATATATAAACTCATCACTATATAATAACATACTCTACATTAATAACATGAAGACTAGTATAAAACTAGGTGTGGTGTAAATTCACGACCCTCTGAGTCTATCCCTGGAGGTAGAAGCCTATGTGCCGCACATGGTATAGATAATGATCAGTCCTCTAATTATATCCTTCCTAGTCCACAATGGAGTCTAATTATCACCCAAGAATAATAATTTTCTTCCCTCTCAGTTTGTCAATGGTATTATATAAGGAGTCTAAGTATCACTCTAGAATATACAATCGAACTTTTGAATTAATATGTCTATGGAGTTTATATGAAAACCCATGTTCCACCCACAATGCATAATAATTATTTCAATTTTTCCTTTTAATTAATAAAATCTGAAGAGTCTATTTATAGTGATCCAAAGTTAGAAACCACCTCATACTCTCAACTTTGTAATAAGAATGGACATGGTCCCCAAGACTAACCATTCCATTTATGTCCAAATTCTAATTCAACTGTCCCTCAAATTTATAAAATCAATCAAATAACCCCAGAAGATGGATTAAATAATAACACATGCCAAGAATTACTAGCATCAAATGAATTATACAATTTATCATAATCATAAATTTGAATATAAATAACTTATTAAGAGAAATATAGAAGGACATTGTAAAAAAGGAATAGGGACCTAGTCCACTATTACATCTTATATTAAATTGATTTTACAATTTTAAAATTTGTTTAACTACCTATAGCATGGGTAAAAAACACACCCTAAATGTGAATCACATTTATAGGCCACCTATGGGGGTTTAATCAATTTAAACAGCACACACAAAAGGTGGATTGAATTTGATTTCCTTAAACTTTAATTACACCTAAACAGGTCTCATGGGACATAAAGGTAAATCTCATTCGTTTAATTCAAATAAATGTTCAATTTATAAGCATTGATTGAAAATTTCAACATGGGGAACAAAATAATAATATATATACACCACAAATTTAAGGGAAAGTCATGATACCAACAACATAATCTTGGTAGTCTAATCCTCATCCATTTTTTTCCTCTAATTCAAAATAAAATGAGAGAAACAAATAAAAGAGAAAAACACCCTAAAAATATAGAATATGAGATTACACCAAAATAACTCTATCGAGAGGAATTTAAACAATGAAAGGTGAAATAGGAATAGATAAATCACCAGTGGATTTTCAATGAGATTGATGGAAGATCGATCCTTGTTCAAATAGAGAAGACATAAAAAATAATAGATTTAGGCATGGAGATGGATTCTAAAGGTAGATAGGGTTGTCCACTGCAAGAGAAATAGGAAATAATAAGTGGGGATTAAACATTTAAATAACATAAGAGAAAAATCTTTATTTACCCATAATTTAAGAAATTTCATGGTTTAGTTGTAGGGTTCACCAAACATTGCACCAACCATACAAGGCTCACTACCTAGGAAAACCTACTTGCATGGTCATGGTGCATGGTTAGAAAAAACATGCATCGACCTTGAATTTTACCTATTTTAAAATGTCTATAGAAAATGAATAGGCGTACGTCATGGGGTATAAAGTTTTATCATATTATTCATCCCTAGACAGTATATTGAACCATCCCTAACGATTTTTACTAATTGTGTAACCTGGGTTGTATAGTTTCTACAAACTATGTGGCCCTTTTTCACCCTAGAAAATCATTGTCGTTGGGAATTGTAAAATCCTAAGTCACCCATTTTTACTCCATAAACACACTAGTAACTCCCATAAGGACAAAAAATAATGAATTAGGTATAATTTAAAATGTTCCTAACCTCAATGAAAAGTAAAGTTCTTAAAGATCCACGTATTCCAGAGGCAACCGACTAATATTGAGGGTCTAAGGTGGTACAATTGAGAGAATATATCCTCATAATTAGAGTAGCACAATATTTTATGAAATGGATAATTGAAGAAAAATAATACAAACTAATAGTGGAAGATAAATCATCTAGAAAAAATAAACATCCTTAAATACCAATACCTTATACCATATAAATTTTTTTTCAATGTCATGTTTCTAAACAAAAATTAACATTATAATATGGGAGTATGAACAAACATATAAAAGTATGTACAAAGAACAAAAAAAAAATACCAAAAATAGTATCTCTAGATAGAATCATGTTCCACAACTCGCTCATGTTCTCCCACGACCCCACGAAACAATAAATCAAGCATCAACAATTGGGCGCTTTCTCCAATACATAACTACCTCCACGAAGAATTTTTAGTTACCAATCAACATATTGAAATGGGTATGAGATATTATTAGTATTCCATCACCAATGGTGTCTAAAAAAGTCTATCCTATTAATATATATGTAATAGTGTGAAGGTATAATAATCATCAGTGATTTAAAATGAATAATATAATAATGATGTCAGACCAGGAAACCCATTGGATCAAAATTTGACAAAACCTACATCGAACTAAGATAGAAATGTCTCTATAGACCTTCCATAGTCTTTGAATATGCATATATATTTCAATAATGTTCATAGATATAAATGATTCAATGGGAACCGATGGATTAGTTACTATATTTTCAAAAATGAATTCATCAATATCAAATATCTAAACAGATAATTGTAATATAAGAAATATAGATAAAAGGATTTGTGGTTAGAATGTGGAATCATTCACCTTATGGGTCAATCCAACTCATAGTAATATCTCATGTAGTCTTGCTATCGGGGTTTGTGTTTAATACAAGGGGTATACCAAAGTCATTCCACTATAAAAGATTCTAACCGAGTCCATGGATCTCATCCATAGTAATATTTGGCTAACCATGACTAGGACCAATGGTGTAAATCCATGGTGTCATGTGTTCTACGAAATCAAGTATAATCAAATAAGTGTGTCCAAGGTATTCTAATATCGAGAAAAATAAATCAAGTGAATAATAAATAAAACATTGATGCATTAACATAATATTACAAGGACATGATTTTTTGGAGCATATCATCTATGTAAATTGGATCAATAAATCAGGGTGGAATCCTCTTAGTGCTTAAGGAATTCCTTTAAGAACCAAGGATGCCTCAATTTTGACCACTGCTATAGAACAAAAAGGTCCATAATAATATGAACCAAGTATAAGAATGTGATGTGTAACATTGGAAATTTATTAATAATGAGAATTTTTTACTTCCATTTAATTCATATCATTACCTTTCTTTTATTGAGGATATGGTTTATGGGGGGAGGGTAACATTGGACATGTGAAATTCATGTGAATTCACTAATTCGATTTTCAAATTTTATTATTAATTCAATAATCCATGTAAGTGTGTTAGTTGTGCTACACCACTATAAATTTACCATTTCAATTAATAGTATAATATTTTAGAAGTCAATGCAAAAAATTGATGGTTTTTTTGGTTATAAAAACATAAAGGACAAATAGTCATATAACAGGAAAACCAAAAAAGGTATCCCATATTGAGGTTGATGACCTCTAATTCAATTAGGGACATAAAATAGTCATTAGGTTCCATAATAGTTAATCCAATTGAATGTAGTTTAATTTTCGATAAGGGATCGGTTAATTCAGTGTGCACCACAACAAAAACAAACAAAAACATAAAGAATTCTAGGGAATATTCATAGACCACCTAAATTATACCCGAGGAAGAGATCACATCTAGTACTGAATTTGGTTCGGTCCATATCAGAAGAAAATGGGAAAGTATACAAATACCCTTGAAATTAAGTGTGTGACCTAGCACCAAAATAATGATGGAGAGATCGAGATAAATGAATGAATGAATGACATAGATTAAAGCACATACCAATGGTGATCCAACATGGTATTCAAAAATTTAATTGGAGGTTGTATGGAGAAGAGTAATGAAATCCAATTATAAGAATGGAGTAGGAGCTCCCAACATGTGAGAGTCTACTGTGTGTAGGTGGAGAAAAAAACAAAGGGTTCTAAAATTGGATAAGTGGAAAAAAGGTAAATTATCAAAAAATTTAAGAGGTGCATGTTTTGTCCACAAGGTTTCCCAAACTGTGCACCAACCATGTGTCTTAACTTGTTTAAAGAAATCCCCTTTAATGGTTCATTAATTTATTTATCAAATCATGTTCACCTAGTGTGCAAGGTATTATAAGGTTGACACCTTCATTTTCATAGTCTATGTTCATGACTAGAAAAACCATGCATAGTCCATGAACACGCTTTAAGAATCCTAGTAAAACACCATAAGTTGTTTCGAACCCATTTTCCCCATAGTGTAGGGTTTAGTAAAAATTTGTGTCTGGTCTATTTCCTCCTAAACTTAGAGTTTTATTCTCTAAATAATAAGGATATAGTCTTAATAAATTCCTTATAAAATATGGAATATTTAAAAGGATAAATAATTAATTTAATTTATGAATTAAATGTTCTATACCTCATACAAAAAAATTTCGTTGTTGCAGTCTTCCCCGCTTATGACAAATCATCCCCGAGTTATCATTATATGGGTGTTAATAAATTAGATGTGAACAATTCTGATCCCTGATACACATATCATCATATCCCTCCCATGTCTCATCCAAAAATCAATCAACCTACCATAGCTCTTGTACTAGAGGGACTGGCATTCCTCGGAGAGGCTTTGTGCTATAGCTCATGATGCATAACAGATTCTTTTAAAAGGAGCATCTACATCAAACTGAACCTCCTTAGGATGAATGATATGAAATAGATAGGAATAGTATTGGGGATGCTGTTAAACATGGAAGACATCATTCGTAGATTCATACCTTTGAGGTCACTGAAACTGATAGGCTACCAACCCAACTCTCTCTACAACCTCAAAATTTTCAGTGAACCGATGTGAAAACTTCCCTTACCTTATAAACCATTAATTACCTATTCTTTTTTATATTAACAAGAATACCCTATCCCCAGCCTCAAACTCAAGATGTATTGAGTAGAAATTGACTAATGGATTCATCCCAGAGTAGTTTGTAACCATTTACTTCCTAATCAACTAAACCTTCTCTAATGTATCCTAACTGAAACGAGGTCCCAATAGTGTTTCCACGCCTCTTTCTAACCTGCATGGAGATGATCATCCTAGAATACCATATAATGCCTCATATGGATCTATGTTAATCATATATTGAAATCTATTGTTATACAAAAATTTGGTGAGTGGTTTGTGTTTCTCCCAAGAACCTTAGAAATCGAGAACACACACTCAGAGCATGTCCTCTAAAACTGGTATTGTTAGTATGAAATTCCCATCATTCTAAGAGAGGTATTCTATACTCAAAATTATATGTGTACCTAACTCCCTCTATAAAAAATTCATTTTCTAAAAAGATAAACAAGTATCCCATTCATATACAACAGTCTATGGAACTCCATGAAGTTAGATAATCTCCCAAATATAGATCCTTCCCAACCCATCCAAAAAAATTGTCTTATTAATAGGTAAGAAGTGTGATACCATTTTGAGCCTATTAATGATCACTGATTCCACATAATTGACATAATGGAATCTATGTAATATATACACAATGTCTATGGTGACATCTTTCCATTTTCACTCAGTAATTGGAAATGGCTGTAAAATCCAAGCTAGTCTCTAGTGTTCTATGCTCACCTGCTGACCAGTAGAACACCTAGTAAAAAATTCAGATATCTCCTTTTTCATATTGAGGAACCAATATTGGTGACATTGAAAATGATAAGTATTTGTATGGTTAGTATTTAGTACCCAATTCGAATCATGAGAATCTAAAATTAATTCCTTCGGGATGCGTGTAAGAACCCAGATGTGTCCATGGATGCACAAGAACTCAACCTCTTCAGTGATCCACCATATTAGTGTGTCATCACTTGAAACACTCTCCATCAAGATTATAACATACGGATATAATAAATAAATCATCTTCACTCTCTCTATAATTGAATAGATCAATGATAAAGATGTAAGGGGAAGCTACTCATGATTATCTTAGATCTCTATATGCATCTTTGAGAATTGATCCATTTGCTTCTACCCACTAATGGCTTCATGAAATACTCAGGTCTATGTCTTATAGCTCAAATAATTTCCTATATAATTTCCCTCACTTAGTGTATAGGAACTCTCAAATTCAAATGAATGTTGGTATTCCAAACATCCACACTAATTGAGATTTAGATAAAGATGCATAAATATATAGTTGAGGATTTTGTGGGATGTAGACACCACAAACCAAACACCAGGTGTGAACTAAAACTACTAAATTGAGATTATGAGTCATGAAATTACTCTCATATGGACTCAAATGATTATACCTATAGGAAATGACTTGATCTTCCTACATCATAATTTCTCCTAGCCTGATTTTTGATGAATCAAAATAAAATTTATAACTTATTTTTGGGTCTTAGAGAATTAAGAACAGTGTTTAGTAAAGTCTTCCATTCAACTCCTAAAAGGTTTTTTCACTAGGTTATTGCCAAATGAATTTCAAAACCATCATATCCAAGTGCATGATAGGTGCTTCTAGGCATGAAAATTCATCAATAAAGTTCCTATAATAACCATCCATCCCCAGGAAACTTTGTATGTAAAAATGTTTCTTCGTATACTCCCAGGAAATAATGGAACTTACCTCCTATTGGTCAATAAAAACTTCTTATTCGGAGATAATATGACCCAATAAGTGAACCTAGTCAATATAAAAGTGATATTTTCTGAAAATAGAATTTAGATAGTTCTTAATTAGTATATTTAGTATGGTATCAAGATGATTGAAATGGTCTTCCAGAGTGTGTGAATAAACTAAAATATCTTTCATAAAGACTTCTACAATTGATTTTAGATATAGGAGAAAAAATAAATTCATCAAAACCATGAAAATAGAGACTGTGTTCATAAGACCAAATAGAATAACTAGACACTCAGAAAGACTAACCATGCTACAAAACATTGTATGAAAAATTCATGGGGGGTATAAATCATACCTGATGATAAAAAGACCATAATTAAATATTAGATAAAGATCTCACTCTATAGAGTGATCAAATAGGTTGTGTATATGTGGAAGTGAATACCATTTATTTATTAAAATATGGTCTAACCATTGGTAATCCACATAAATCTGGAGGCTACCAGCTGGATTCTTGAAGAAATGGACAGGTGAACCCCCCACGTTAATGTGTTGGGCTATATAAAACCCTTAGATTCAAAGTATTATTTTAGACTCTAGAGCTCCTGAAACTCAGTAGTAGACTTCATTTATGTAGCAATGGATATTAGTGATACTCATGTAACAAGTTTGACTGATAACTCCACCTCTCTTTCTAAAGGTAGTCTAGAAAATTAATTGGAGAATATATCCAAAAATTGATCTAATATATGAGTAAAATCATCCAAATTTATTCACTAATATTTCAAATAATTGTAAGAAATATAGGCTATCACTCTTCCAAGTCAATGATAATTTGGTCAGATTCTACTTTCCTGAAAATCATATTCACCTGTCGGAATATAAATATCATCCTCTAGTGAAGTAAAAGATAACATCCATTGAGATAATTCCACATAATCATGATAAGGGGACAACCTTTCCATCCTATGAATGACATTTAATATCATCATATGGAAGACGAAGGGTTTCCATAAGAAACCGTAAATTTCTACCTCAAGGTAAATTCATTAAACTGGTGCACACTCTCTTATCGAATTCCCATTGGATTTTTAGGTATCATGATGGAAAATTATTATTGAATATCAATCCGTAGGCTTTCCAACATATCCATATTTATGATGGAATTCCTAGAATATTAATAAAAAAGGTAAGATAAAAATATAGAGGCTAATAAAATTGTACCTCTAACTATAGATGAACATACACCATACTCCTTAGGTAACAGATGTACTAAAAAGATCTGGTCTGATTCATTCCCCTATGATACAACATGACTAGCTAGTGTGGGTCTTCACCTGTAGAATGGCATATCCTAAATCAGGACTCTACAACAAAATCCACCTATTTGTATTGTACGACTAGTCATAGTCCATATATTGGCCTTACATAGAGCTACTAATCTTTCTTTGGAAGGAAGAACTAGTGGATATACAATCTTTCTAGGAACTGATGGGAGGGTCTGACATAATCTATGAAAATGAGCCATCCCACCATAGTAATGAAACTCAACTGTTTCTTGATCACATTGTGGTTTTTCATGACTGTGAATTCCACACTAAAGGAATATCTTTATGTTTCCTGAATGGTACTCTTGATTCCAATGCTCTTTCAAGAATCCTCTTGACGACGTTTCCTAAAACTGGATAAACTACTTCCCCCTCACAGTTTTGATCCACTATTCTCATCACCGTCTTCTTCACTCAAATAATAATTTTTAATAAGGGCTTGGATTAACATTCTTGAGATAGTAGTCAAATGGAAAACACTTACCTAACACCAGATAGAATACCTCATCCCATCATTGAAGTTTATCTCTCTTGAATGCTCGAAAATAGAGAAGGAATGTGAAAAATAATGAAGATTAGTAAATTGAGTTAAATAACCCATAATTGATAGGGATCCTTACTCTAGATGTAGGAAAAATCTAGGTATATCATCTCTCAGTGTTTATAGAATGAAATTTTCATAAGAATAAACTTAAAAATCTCTACAACCCCAATCATGATGTAACATCCCAAGTAAATAAAGAATAATGAATTTTCATATTTATTAATATTTACGAATTAAATATTAATTTTATTTTAAAGGGGTTTCTATGTTCGATAGCGTACCCGATACGCAACGATGAGTTTCTTTGAAACTTACGTAGCACACTAGTAATAAAATAATATTATTTTAAATGTTAGTTAAAAAGTATCCGTTGTACTGGCGGGAATGGATAGAAATAACTAAAATATGATTAGATATGTTTTTAAATGTTTATACATTTACCCAATAAAAGATAAAGGCTTAAATTATAGAAAGAGTTCAATTTTAGGGCTATATACTCTAATTTTCACTAAAGGTTCACTTATCACCTTTTAATGGTGAAACATCATTAAATATAGTTTTTATCACTCTTATACTTTATTTTGGACCAAATATAACTCTTCTTTAGAATCGGGACATCAAAATTTACTTTGTGTAAATTTTTGGTACCTTTCTGATAAAGTTCATTTTTTTTATGAATAGTGTAAAATGCTGTATTTTAATTCAAAACCTCTATTTAATCTAAATTAATTATATGATTAGATTATTATTTTAATTGGTTTTAAAGTGAAATTAGAAAATATTTTTACCAGTTAATCCAATGGTGGTCATTGGAATCAATTTCACTTTGAAATTGGACTTAAACTGGTGTCAATCTTTTGATACTTATTATTTCACAAAAACACGCTATTTGTCATGACAGCGGGAATTAATTATTAAATTAATTAATTTGACTTATATGTTTTGAATTTTGTAAAATGGAATTCATTTTTGAATTCGGAATATCAAATATAGCCTAGGGGGAATTTTTGGTAATTTTCTGAAAAACTTCAATTTTTGATGAATAGTGAAACCACTAAGTGGTAATCAAGCAAACAGATTTTTCAGTTAAATGAAAGTTTACCACTAATGTGTATTGAATTTTGAAAATCCGACATACATGGTTGTCATTAAGAAGTAAAATGTGGTTCAATGAGATTAAAATAATTTTTTGGTGAATAGTAACTTTTTTTCATTAATCGCGATTAGAGGTAATTAGTGTAGTTTAAGGTAAAAATGGTATTATAAGAATGTGAAAACACCATGAAACTTGTCCTACACCTATTGGGTGAGTCATAGCCGACCAAGACAATCCATGGGCCAACTTGGGGACCCCATGGAGCCACTTTAGTTGGAAAATGGCATTAATATATTTTTATTTAATGTTAAAGTGAAAATGACACTAACATAAATTGTTTTACTAAAACAATTCTTAAGTGGGGTTATACAAGTCAAAATTTTGATTATAAATAGTAATTGGAAAGCTAAAAAGATTTGATACATCATAGTATTTTTTTTTATAATTTTTAGACATTAAATAAATTAAATTATATATGACATAATAATGATGCAGCGATGACATCATTATTTGACGATTTAAATAAAATGGAAGGATAATGAAAAATCTAAAACCTACACATGGCCAAAACCAATTGGATGAGTGGATTTAGAACCCTTATCACCTTATCCAAGAATTATATCAATGTGGGACCTTTTAAAACCGAAACACATTTTCAAATAAAGTAATATTTCTTTACTTTCCAAAAGTGCCCCTCCTCTCCTCCTATAAAAGGCCCCCACCTCTACCTCATTTCACACACTTCTCAAGCCTTTGGATCGGCTAACCCCTGCCCAATTACTCTCTCCACATCCCTATCCTCATCCTAGAGGATTCCCTTTGGGCAGAATCCTTTCAATGGAAGCCTTTAGGCTCAAATCAAAAGGGAGTTACACTTTTAAAGGTAATTCATTCTCTCTTGTTCATTTGTTTTATTTTGCTTCTCCAACCCTCTAAACTCTTTTTATTTACTTATTTTGTAACAACACCAGTATCTTCAATATACTAGGATGTTGTTATAATATTTATTTGAGCTACACTCTCACACAACTACATCAAATGGTTAAAGAACATACGGTTTCCGTGGATGGCGAAATTCTGCCTCCCGAAACGATGATTGTTCAATACTCATTTAACACCTTCAAGGGTGGCCATTATGATGTCACTATTTTTATATATGATATATAATATGTTTATGTTTTCTTTAAGCTTCTGTATTTTTCATTTTTGGCATACCTTTATGGTTTCCATTATGGGTAAACACGATATCTTCATTTAAGGAAGTGCGGACTACCGCCCCCTAAAAGTGATGTGATTCGTTAATGCCATATGTGGGACGTGTAAAGGATGGAATTAAAGTTATTATATATGATTTTATACTGGAATTATAATATACCTCTATATAATTATTATTTCTTTCCATTAAAGTATGAGATAGAAATGAAAGTAGCGTTCATGCGTACGTACGGCTTACCGTCTCCATGAACGGTGCATTTCATTTCTTATCCCCAAATGTAATGTACTATTAAAATTACATGTATATAATGTATATATATAATTAATGATATATCTAAATGATGAATATAATTCTGGAATTAAAATATACATACCTCTCATTTAGTTTTAATTCCACTAATATGACAAAGAAATGAAAGTAGCGTTCATGCGTACGTACGGCTTACCGTCTCCATGAACGGTGCATTTCATTTCTTACCTATAAATGATTATGTAATATTATAAATACATGTATATTCTGGATATATATGATATATATGATATCCAAATCAGGAATTTCATTCTGGATATAAAGAACTTTTGACCACACGAACAACATGTAATTGTAAGAAGTCAACTTTTGACTTAAGAACCAAATATTGAAAAAACAAACATTATTAACTTAAATGGTTACATAATGTTTATAACATGGCAATAAGTGATATAAAAGGAATAATTAACTTTAAAAAGGTTCTTAATCAAGTATAAATTAACTCAAGTTTATTATTCAGGACGTTAAAGAACGATCGAGTCAAGTCGGACCCAAGTTAAGGGACTTCGTCTCAATCTCCTTTCATTGAGGCATATTTCGTTTTATACACAACTTTCTTTTATACGGTGTATAAACCCCTTTGACTTTTACTTTTATACAAAAGGAATCTTTTTCTACGAAGCGTTTTACTAAACGACAAAAAGGAATGTTTTTTTAACGTACGCGGTGACAACGACTTTTTCGGCCGCCGCGAGTATTATTTGGTCTTTGGCTTCCTCAACAAGCCGTATTGTTTTTAGAATAAAATAAATACCATATACTCTTTTATGTATTTTGGTATTGAAAATGGTTTTGAAAAAGGATTCTATTATGTCAATATATTTATGATATATTGTGATTGAAATGTGGAAATGTTATCATTCCTTTATATTGGTTTTCTGTTTTATGATTTTATATTGGTACTTGGACATTGTAACGGGTGGTTACGTTATAAACCATATAACGGGTGGTGTCGTGAATACCAGGACGGGTGGTTACGTTATAACCTCCAATGCATTGGGTATGGAAGTCGGCCGTATGGCTATTCCATTAAGTATGTATGGAAATTGGCCGTATGGCTATTCCATTAAGTGATATGTGTGGAAGTCAACCATATGGTTATTCCACTTAAGTATGTTTATGTCCCAAGTTACCTTTATATATTCTATGTGTTCTTTATATGGGTTTTATGGTAATCTTTTGGTTACCAAAAGGTAAGTAATGATACTTTATTCAGTGAAGATTTTTTTTTACTACTTCATGAAGGTGAAGGTATTACTTTGATATAGTATACATGGTTTACTTGATGTTTGAAAAACTAACAGTTTTCATTATTTTTGTATCCCTTACTGAGCTTTTTATGCTCACCCCACGTTTTTTCGAAATGTTTTTCACAGGACTTAAAGTGGAATAATGTTAAGGATGGGATCAAGGGAATTTCATGCTATCTAAAACATGGAATCTAGACATCTTTCTTTTTAAGAGTTTTTATTTTATGGAGAATTAGTAGAAGTGTCTACTCTGTAATCTTTTAAGATGTAATAGTTATGTTCTAATTCTCTAAAACTCTAAACCTGAAAAGATCCTCAATGTGAATTATTCATTTAATTCAATATTAAGTTAGGTTTAAGGCTGGGGCCTTATAGTTGGTATCAGAGGTCGGTTTAGACAACTTTAGGAGTTAGAAAAGTGTTAAATTATAATATGATTGAAATGATATAGCATTTACGGATTACCATGTTGCTTCGCCTAAGATATTTCGGTGTTCAGAATGGTTTTCCACAGAGGAAACAAAGCAGCTATGTTGGGACGACATGAGGAGGAAGATAACCTTCCAAATCAGCAACCTGAGATGGTCAGAATCGGAACTGAACAGTTTGTTGCAGTGATGGCACAGTTGACTCATGCTATAAATGGTGGTGGTATCCATGCACGAGATCAGCCAGATAACCGCAGAGGAACATGTCAGTGGTGGAACATTTAATGAGGCAACATCCCCCATCATTCAGAGGATCATCTGACCCTGTTCAAGCTGAAGGGTGGATTAAAGCACTGGAGAAGATTTTTGATGTCATGGGGTGTTCAGATAATCAAAAGGTTAGTCTTGCTATTTACCGTTTGGAGGGTGAAGCAGATCAGTGGTGGTCTATGGTTAAAAATATCAGGGATGCCGACAAGATTGATGCTCTTGAATGGGATGAATTCAAAGGTATGTTTCTTGAGAAGTATTTTCCTAAGGCTGTTCGACTTAGGATGGAAAAGCAATTCTTGGAATTGAGGCAAGAGGAAGACTCAGTGGCTGCCTATGAAGAAAGGTTCACTCGATTGGAAAGGTATGCTCCAAATTTTATCCTGGACATTGATAGTAAAATAAACCGTTTTTACACAGGGTTAAAGCCACATTATCGAAGGTCTTTAGCTTCTCGTGAGTTCAAAAGTTATGAAAAACTTGTTCGATGTGCGGAGAAGGTGGAAATGGAGTTTGTCGATGATCAGGTGTTCTATGAAAAACAACAGAATAAGAGGTCTAGTTGGCAGGAAAAGGGGAAGAATTCATCAAAGAAGCAAGGAGGTAAGAAAACCAAATATCCATCCTGTGAGAAGTGTGGTAAAATGCATCCTGGAGAATGTTTATCCAAGTCTGGTAAGTGCTTTAGGTGTGGTAAGTCTGGTCATATTGCTCATAACTGTAAGGAAGATGATCAAGCAGGAAATGAAAAGCCAACGGTAAGATGTTATAAGTGCAATGAGATGGGTCACTATGCAAATGAGTGTCCGACAAAGAGCTTGAGTGATGGGAAGCAGTTAGACTACAAGCAGAAAGGGGTGGTAAAATCCTTTGCAACAACTTCAGCAGATGTTGGGCCATCGAATGAAGTGGTATCAGCTCCAGAGAGCTCAGTATGTTTCGAAGATTGACTTGAGGTCGGGGTACCATCAATTGAAAGTAAAAGAAGCAGACGTTCCGAAGACTGCGTTCCGTACTAGATATGGCCATTATGAATTTTTAGTTATGCCTTTTGGGTTAACCAATGCACCTGCTGTATTCATGGACCTTATGAATAAAATTTTCCATGAGTTCTTGGATAGGTTTGTGTTTGTGTTTTGAGGTTTGTGAAGAGGTTATGTGTGCCTTGTGATTCACAGTTGAATAATGAGTTGTTATGTGAGGCTCATAGTTCCCCGTTTTCAGTTCATCCAGGCAGTACTAAGATGTACAGAGATCTGCGGGAGTATTACTGGTGGGATGGAATGAAAAGAGACATTGCTGATTTTACTGTGAAGGGTTTGACATGTCAACAGGTTAAAGCAGAGCAGTAGTTAACGAAAGGGATGCTTCAGCCATTACCAGTGCCAGAGTGGAAATGGGAAAACATATTCATGGACTTTGTTGTGGGATTACCGAGGACATCTCGAGGAAATAGCGCAATCTAGGTTATTGTTGATCGCTTGACCAAATCAGATCATTTCCTTTATATACGAGATACTTTCTCTCTTGATCAACTTTCCTGTTTGTATATTAAATAGATAGTCAGGTTAAATGGAGTTCCTCTCTCCATTGTATCGGATCATGATCCCAGGTTTTCTTCTAACTTTTGGATAGGCCTTCAGAAGTGTTTGGGTACTGAATTAAATTTCAGTACAGCTTTTCATCCTTAATCAGATGGGCAGTCCGAACGAACAATCCAGACATTGGAGGATATGCTACGAGCTTGTTCTATGGATTATCAGGGAAGTTGGGACCAACATATTTCTTTGGTTGAGTTTTCTTATAATAACAGTTTTCATTCTAGTATATAGATGGCACCATTTGGGGCATTATATGGGAAGCGGTGTCGAACTCCAACATTTTGGGATGAAGTGGGTGAAAGGAAGCTGATGGGATCAGAATTGGTAGAAGAGATGGCAGAAAAAGATCAGTTGATTCAGAAACACAATAGAACAACTCATAGCAGGCAGAAGAGTAATGCGAATAACCGGAGGAAGGATCTATCTTTAGAGGTAGGTGATCATGTTTTTCTCAAGGTTTCTCCTTGGAAAAGTGTGATGAGATTTGGTAAGAAAGGAAAGCTGAGTCCAAGGTTTATTGGACCATACAAAATTCTGGAAAGAGTTGGATCAGTTGCATACCGAGTGGCTTTACCTCCGAGTTTATCTCAGGTACACAATGTTTTTCACGTTTTGATGTTGAGAAAGTATATGCCAGATCTATCTCATGTTTTGAGTCCAGAGGTAGTTTAGCTGGAAGAGAACCTATCTTATGAGGAACAACCGGTCCAGATTCTTGACCACAGGGAGAAAGTGTTACGGAATAAGGTGATTCATCAGGTAAGGGTTTTGTGGAAAACCCATGTGATTTAAGAGGCAACGTGGGAATCTGAAAATGCTATGAGGGATAAATACCCCCACTTATTTTGATAAGTGAATAAAATTGCGAGGACGCAATTCCCAAAAGGGGGAAAGGATGTAACATCCCAGGTAAATAAAGAATAAATAATTTTCATATTTATTAATATTTACGAATTAAATATTAATTTTATTTTAAAGGGGTTTCTATGTTCGATAGCGTACCCGATACGCAACGATGAGTTTCTTTGAAACTTACGTAGCACACTAGTAATAAAATAATATTATTTTAAATGTTAGTTAACAAGTAGCCGTTGTACTGGCGGGAATGGATAGAAATAACTAAAATATGATTAGATATGTTTTTAAATGTTTATACATTTACCCAATAAAAGATAAAGGCTTAAAATACAGAAATAGTTCAATTTTAGGGCATATATACTCTAATTTTCACTAAAGGTTCACTTATCACCTTTTAATGGTGAACCATCATTAAATATAGTTTTGATCACTCTTATACTTTATTTTGGACCAAATATAACTCTTCTTTAGAATCGGGACATCAAAATTTACTTTGTGTAAATTTTTGGTACCTTTCTGATAAAGTTCATTTTTTATGAATAGTGTAAAATGTTGTATTTTAATTCAAAATCTCTTTTTAATCTAAATTATTTATATGATTAGATTATTATTTTAATTGGTTTTAAAGTGAAATTAGAAAATATTTTTACCAGTTAATCCAATGGTGGTCATTGGAATCAATTTCACTTTGAAATTGGACTTAAACTGGTGTCAATCTTTTGATACTTATTGTTTCACAAAAACACGCTATTTGTCATGACAGCGGGAATTAATTATTAAATTAATTAATTTGACTTATATGTTTTGAATTTTTTAAAATGGACTTCATTTTTGAATTCGGAATATCAAATATAGCCTAGGGTGAATTTATGGTAATTTTCTGAAAAACTTCAATTTTTGATGAATAGTGAAACCACTAAGTGGTAATCAAGAAAACTGATTTTTCAGTTAAATGAAAGTTTACCACAAATGTGTATTGAATTTTGAAAATCCGACATACATGGTTGTCATTAAGAAGTAAAATTTGGTTCAATGAGATTAAAATAATTTTTTGGTGAATAGTAACTTTTTTTCATTAATCGCGATTAGAGGTAATTAGTGTAGTTTAAGGTAAAAATGGTATTATAAGAATGTGAAAACACCATGACACTTGTCCTACACCTATTGGGTGAGTCATGGCCGACCAAGACAAGCCATGTGCCAACTTGGGGACCCCATGGAGCCACTTTAGTTGGAAAATGGCATTAATATATTTTTATTTAATGTTAAAGTGAAAATGACACTAACATAAATTGTTTTACTAAAACAATTTTTAAGTGGGGTTATACAAGTCCAAATTTTGATTATAAATAGTCATTGGAAAGATAAAAAGCTTTCCTACATCATAGTAGTTTTTTTATAATTTTTAGACATTAAATAAATTAAATTATATATGACATAATAATGATGCAGCGATGACATCATTATTTGACGATTTAAATAAAATGGAAAGATAATGAAAAATCTAAAACCTACACATGGACAAAACCAATTGGATGAGTTGATTTCGAACCCTTATCACCTTATACACGAAGTATATCAATGTGGGACCTTTTAAAACCGAAAAACATTTTCAAATAAAGTAATATTTCTTTACTTTCCAAAAGTGCCCCTCCTCTCCTCTTATAAAAGGCCCCCACCTCTACCTCATTTCACACACTTCTCAAGCCTTTGGCTCGGCCAAAACCAGCCCAATTACTCTCTCCACATCCCTATCCTCATCCTAGAGGATTACCTTTGGGCAGAATCCTTTCAATGGAAGACTTTAGGCTCAAATCAAAAGAGAGTTACACTTTTAAAGGTAATTCATTCTCTCTTGTTCATTTGTTTTATTTTGCTTCTCCAACCCTCTAAACTCTTTTTATTTAATTCTTTTGTAACAACACCAGTATCTTAAATATACTAGGATGTTGTTATAATATTTATTTGAGCTACACTCTCACACAACTACATAAAATGGTTAAAGAACATACGGTTTCCGTGGATGGCGAAATTCTGCCTCCCGAAACGATGATTGTTCAATACTCATTTAACACCTTCAAGGGTGGCCATTATGATGTCTCTATTTTTATATATGATATATAATATGTTTATGTTTTCTTTAAGCTTCTGTATTTTTTATTTTTGGCATACCTTTATGGTTTCCGTTATGGGTAAACAAGATATCTTCATTTAAGGAAGTGCGGACTACCGCCCCCTAAAAGTGATGTGATTCGTTAATGCCATATGTGGGACATGTAAAGGATGGAATTAAAGTTATTATATATGATGTTATACTGGAATTATAATATACCTCTATATCATTATTATTTATTTCCATTAAAGTATGATATAGAAATGAAAGTAGTGTCCATGCGTACGTACGACTTACCGTCTCCATGAACGGTGCATTTCATTTCTTATCCCCAAATGTAATGTACTATTAAAATTACATGTATATAATGTATATATATAATTAATGATATATCTAAATGATGAATATAATTCTGGAATTAAAATATACATACCTCTCATTTAGTTTTAATTCCACTAATATGACAAAGAAATGAAAGTAGCGTTCATGCGTACGTACGGCTTACCGTCTCCATGAACGGTGCATTTCATTTCTTACCTCTAAATGATTATTTAATATTATAAATACATGTATATTCTGGATATATATGATATATATGATATCCAGATCAGGAATTTCATTCTGGATATAAAGAACTTTTTACCACACGAACAACATGTAATTGTAAGAAGTCAACTTTCGACTTAAGAACCAAATATTGACAAAACAAACATTATTAACTTAAATGGTTACATAATGTTTATAACATGGAAATAAGTGATATAAAAGGAATAATGAACTTTAAAAGGTTCTTAATCAAGTATAAATTAACTCAAGTTTATTATTCAGGACGTTAAAGAAAGATTGAGTCAAGTCGGACCCAAGGTAAGGGACTTCATCTCAATCTCCTTTCATTGAGGCATATTTCGTTTTATACACAACTTTCTATTATACGGTGTATAAACCCCTTTGACTTTTACTTTTATACAAAAGAAATCTTTTTCTACAAAGCGTTTTACTAAACGACAAAAAGGAATGTTTTTTTAACGTACGCGGTGACAACGACTTTTTCCGCCGCCGCGAGTATTATTTGGTCTTTGGCTTCCTCAACAAGCCGTATTGTTTTTAGAATAAAATAAATACCATATACTCTTTTATGTATTTTTGTATTGAAAATGGTTTTTAAAAAGGATTCTATTATGTCAATATATTTATGATATATTGTGATTGAAATGTAGAAATGTTATCATTCCTTTATATTGGTTTTATGTTTTATGATTTTATATTGGTAATTGGACATTTTAACGGGTGGTTACGTTATAAACCATATGACGGGTGGTGCCGTGAATACCAGGACGGGTGGTTACGTTATAACCTCCAATGCATTGGGTATGGAAGTCGGCCGTATGGCTATTCCATTAAGTATGTATGGAAATTGGCCGTATGGATATTCCATTAAGTGATATGTGTGGAAGTCAACCGTATGGTTATTCCACTTAAGTATGTTTATGTCCCATGTTACCTTTATATATTCTATGTGTTCTTTATATGGGTTTTATGGTAATCCTTTGGTTACAAAATGGTAAGTAATGATACTTTATTCAGTGAAGATTTTTTTTACTACTTCATGAAGGTGAAGGTATTACTTTGATATAGTATACATGGTTTACTTGATGTTTGAAAAACTAACAGTTTTCATTATTTTTGTATCCCTTACTGAGCTTTTTATGCTCACCCCAAGTTTTTTCGAAATGTTTTTCACAGGACCTAAAGTGGAATAATGTCAAGGATGGGATCAAGGGAATTTCATGCTATCTAAAACATGGAATCTAGACATCTTTCTTTTTAAGAGTTTTTATTTTATGGAGAATTAGTAGAAGTGTCTACTCTGTAATCTTTTAAGATGTAATAGTTATGTTCTAATTCTCTAAAACTCTAATCCTGAAAAGATCCTCAATGTGAATTATTCATTTAATTCAATATTAAGTAAGGTTTAAGGCTGGGGCCTTATACATGATGTGGTTTTTCCCACATAATAAAATCCCACAAACTATTGTAATAACCATGAGGAAAATTATCATAATTCTTGAACCTACTATATGGTGGATTATAAAGGTTATCTAAAGTAGATAGTATAGCCTCTATCCATGTCTCAACAGTATGTGGACCTCCACTCCCCCTAAAACATGGGTTGTTGATACTTTTAAAACTATCGTGTTAGCTCTGTCATAGTAGGTGATTGTCATTAGGATACATAAATAGTCTGTATAAATAGTTGGAACCCCTCATGAAACAAGGGATAAGTTCCCATGTTAGGTATAACATATGGATCCATAGGTGGCACTACATATAGGGTAGGTTCCACCACCATAGGATAATGGTCATTACCACTTTACTGGTGCTCAATTCAAGGATGTTGTGGTTCAGTAACTCTAAAAATTTCTGGAACATGCCTTAAATGGGATTTAGTGATGATAGAGTCATAGATACTAGAGAAAGGAATTGTAAAAGACTTATTATATAAGGATCCCAACCATCCTCCTTCTTATAGATCTTGGTCTGGGATTTGTATATGTCAGATATGAGTCAATATAGATACTAAATACTACCCAATACTAATGTCAATTCTAGGTTTAGTTCTAAGTTTCATATTAGTGTTACAGTATATAGTATTTTAATTGATACTTATAGTTTAAAACAACCTCTAAATTGAAATTGGAATCACTATTTAGTGGTAACTATTTTCATCTAACATATAACACAATATTTCTCAAATATGTCATTTTCTATATCCCTATATATCTCTCAATGTCAAGTTAAATGAATTTTTCATTTCCAATATAGAAAGTAATATGATTTATAATTGAAAAATGGTAGTACATGTAACTATAAACTATATTTTTATATGGTTCAATTATATATTCCACCATTATAAATCTATAGAGGCACACACACTCTTTAAATTTCCATTAGAATACATATAATTGAAACCAACTAACATCTCTTCTTCTGAAACCGTTAATTACCATGTTAAACTCAATATAGTTGGATAATTAAGGTTACATATTCACACTATATTGGAATCACCATTTTAGATGACCAATAGACTTTAATTATTCCAATT
Organism: Viscum album; assembly: GCA_963277665.1. NCBI lineage: Eukaryota > Viridiplantae > Streptophyta > Magnoliopsida > Santalales > Viscaceae > Viscum > Viscum album. The sequence goes on from OY728161.1 coordinate 1,446,231,858, forward strand.
ATTTATTATTGAAAGAAACATTACTACTATTTGAAATATTGCTGACAATGAATGATGAATCTGCATCAAGAATTCTTGAAATAAGTAATGATGGAATGAAATAATGCATGATATATAAATCCTCATGATACTATAATGATTAATGAGATACTAAATCATTTTCATACTAGTACAAGGGTAAAAATATAATTCACAATAAGAAGGAAAACCACAATCCAAGTGTGTCACCTTGATCGCTTTGATCATAGACCACAATTCATAAAAAATTACTTTCCCATCACTATTCATTGAATGGAACCTCACTCTCTCAGTGCTCTCAAGATCTCACCTTTCCTACCACCTCATATGGTTTCATTATCCCCTGGTGGTGATTAATCATCAACCCCGCTTCTTTGAGGTTCTCTCTAATACCCCTCATTCACTCTGGGTTACACTTTCTCCAGGTTTCTTATTCTCTCTCGCTCGCTCCTCTTAGGGTTTCCCCTCATCATTTCTCATCCCCTACTAAATGAAGGTGATAAGGTTTCTCTATGGCTTTATTTAAAGTGATTTTACCATATATTCCAATAATTCTATCTAGGTCGTATTTGGAGAGAGGGATACTATGAGGTTTTTGGAAAGAGGTTTAGAGATGTCATATTTCAAGTCACTATCAGAGTTAGTTATTCTTAACATGTATTCTATCCCAGTTTCCCCTATCCATTTTGGGGTTTCTTACTAGGGTTTCTATCCTAGGGTATTCATCGTTGGTCACCTCAAATGTCTCTAACCTATAATTTCACCACTACTCTCCAAGTAGTATTTTGAGCGATAGTTACACCGGGGTTTTGGGACATGCAGTTTGGAGGTTTTGGAGTCCTCTGTTTAGGATTTTATACTTGTTTTTATTTAGTTTTTATTCTACTAGATCCATTAGGGTTTCATCCATGACCATGTACTTTCTTCGTTGGCCTTCTTCTTGTCCGTGTTTTATTCCTAGCAGCCTTCTCTTCCACCTTATTTTAGGTCCACTGCCCCCAATTTCAATTTATCTTATGATTTTCGTCCCCCATGGTGGTTCATTCTCTAAGTTGGTGGTTTAATTTTTTGGTGTGGGTCATTGGTGCTGCGAAGATGAGATAGTGGTGACAATATTATGTTGATGGTAGGCTTCGGCATTATGGTGGGATGTTTGAACGACAATGACGATAATGGTGGTAGATCGGATTTGGAGATGCTGTTTAGTAATGGTGGTGAATGATAGAGAAGTGTGAGATGGTGATGAATAAATGATGATTTTGTCGACAATGATGGGATGATGTGACGATGATGTCTATTATGAAAGGATATGGTCATCGTTCTGAGGATTTAGGGGATGTCATGGGCGGCGAATCTATTTTATAGTAATGATGTTGGATGGAGATAGGCAGTGATGGGTTGTAGGATGCTAGATGGCATGCGGCCTGAGATTGGTGATGATTTCCTTTTGAAATTTGAAATATGAAATGTGAAAACATTTATAAGGAATGAATCCTTGGTTTATATAGTGGAAATGATATATCAAACCTAATTGGATTTGTATTTGGTTGGATTTATGTTTGGTTTAAATTTTCATTTAAAAGATTCATTTTAAAATAAAAAAAATAGATCATGGATTTGTGTCACCCAATAGTGAAATTAGTACAACCATAACAGGAATAATCCTGAACATCATTTCCCATCCTGAGAAATTTATATTTTCTACTATATGTGGGTAACATACTCCCCATAATAGGATCGTTACACAATTCTGATAAATCCTAGTTTCCTCTCTAATAACCCAAAAATTATGAAAAAAGGAAAATAATCTCAGATACCAGTTTGTGACATCCTAGACCTAGTTCAGTCATATGTAATCTACCTTAGTCAGACTCAATACTTAAATCATGAATCCCCCTATACTAGAGGCTACCGACTAGACTTGAGTGTCTATGGTGGTATAGTGGGCTTACAATACCCTCAAATCATAATAATATATGTGAGTAATAATTGGATTGATAGTGGAATCATAATACCATTGGATATTGGATGATAAATGCTCTAGATAAAATAAAAATTCTTCAATAGTAATATCAATTACCATATACAAAATAATGTAATTTCTGCATATAAACAAAAAAGAACAATAAAACATAGAAGTGGGCACACACACACACACACATATATATATATATATGTGTATATTAAAAGAATTAAAAAGGCCAAAAATATTTAATCCAGATGACATTTTGAGTTATAACTCCGCCCTATGGTTCCCAATCCCATGCTACAATTAATTAAGAATTGTCAGTTGGGTACTTTCCCAAATCCATACCTACATCCATGAAGTCTATCCGAGTACCAATATGCGGGCCAGATAAGGTGTGAGATACACTTAGTAGGCCACACCCAACAGTTTCTACACAAATCTATCCCATGAAGATAAATCCAATTGTATGAAGGTATAATAATCTTCTGTGATATAAAATGGGTAAAATAAAAACCATTTTAGATGAGTCTCTCCATGGGATTCTAGGATGACTATACCTACTTCGTAATATTTTAAAAAAGGATCTATTCCCATTCCATAATCCATATATATGCATACATAAGACAATTCTATGCATATATATACATTCCCCAACATAAACTAGTGTCTTAGTTCCCAGATGTTCACATAGTAATTCAGGAGTTTCAGATCTCTAATTAACACATCATAATAATAAAAATGTATATAAAAGGATTTGAGATTAGACTGGGTAATCCCTGACGTAAATATTCTAACCAAAACATAAATCATGTTATTTGGATATATGGTTTTTATTGTATTACAAGGGGTATACCTAAGTCATTACACTGTCAAAGAGTCTAACAAAGTCCAGGGATCTATTCAATAGTAATCCTAGTCTAAGAATAATTGGGCCCAATGGGGGGAATCCATGGTACGTCATGTCTGAAGAAAACATATTGAATCCAAGGACTATATCCAAGTCATTATAATAATGAGAAAATTGTATCAATTGAATAATCACTATAATGATGAGACATTAACATAATAAGACAAACTGCAGATTTTGTGTTGGGTATATCCAATGTAAGTTGACTCAATGAATTGGGGTGGCATCTTCTAAATACTAACTCCATTCCCTTCGGAATATAAGGCTATCTCAAGTATGAAAAGTCCAATTGTATGAAAAGGTCTATAATAACATGGACAAATTATGTGAATGTGAGGTCCACATTGTCCATGTAATAATAATTCCAATTTAAAACATCCATTTAGTTCATATAATTTCCCTTCATTTATTGATGACAGGGTTTAATGGTGGAAGGGTAACATTTTCCATGTGAAATCAATTTTAATTTATAGTTTCAAATTATATATTTAATAATTAATTAAATTAGACAAGTGAGTGTTTTAGTTGTGGTACACCACTATAATGTTTACATTTTCATTAATTGTATCAAGTTTTTTAGTCAAACCAAACACACTAATGAGTGTTTTGTTTATAAAACGATAAAGGTAAAATAGTAATATAATAGTCACACCCAAAAGGGCGTACCACATTGAGGTTGATGACCTCCAACAATATTGGGGACATAAAAGGGTCATTATGTTCCACAATAGGGAAACAATTCATGGAAAAATAATCGTAGTGGAAACACTCAGTGATATCGACATGTGTTACAATAGAAACAAACATAAACATAAAGAGTTTGAGGGAAAATTCACAGATTACCTACCATATGACTGTAGATGACTATACATCTAGTATCAACCTCTGTTTGAGTCTAGATCTAGTAAAAATAGAAAATATTAAAAAATATTTAAATAGGGAATATGATATTGTAGAAAAATATCACCGAAGATAGAGAGATAACTTTATAAAGGAAGGAAACAAATTATATCTCTTATCAGTGGTGACCTATTGAGATATATGACACTTAAATCAGAGGCCATATTGAGAAGAGGATTTAAATGCTTGGATGGTTATATAGGAGATTCTCTCAATGGGTGAGGTATTACTATGTGTGTGACGAGAAAGAAAAAATAAAAGGGTTCATAAAAGGATAAGGGACAAAAAGGTAAATCAAAGAACATTTAATATGTTCATATTTGGCCAAACACTTTTTCAAACCATGCACCAACCATGAGGATGACCTTTTCCAAAGAGATCCACTCACATGGTTCGTGCATATAGTTTGAAAAATAGTTCCACAATATATTCTTGGAACTATTTAGCAGAAACCTCTATCTCATGGTCGTGGTGCATGATTAGACAAACCTGGCATAGCCCATGAACACCATTTTTGGAGCCTTTTATCACACCACACAGTTTGTCCAAACAATGAGGCCTTAGGTCAATGATTTAGAAAACCCATGAAACTAGTCTGTTTCCTCTAAATCACGGAGTTCTAAGATATGATCCAACCCCAGTCACTCTTGATTCCTTAAATATACAATAGGTATCATTTATAAGGATAAAATTAAGAATTTAGACCAATAATTAATGGGTCTATACCTCATAGAAAAACTAGGTTGTTACATCCTTATACTTTGATAGAAATATCATCATTATAAGATTCCCCAATTTAGTGGAATCGTAGTTTTATAATGGGTTATAAAGTCTCATGTTAATTTTATTGAATATATTGGTATGGTTTATAATAATGGAGTTCATAATGCTTATGTTTCGAGTTATTTTATCAATACTAACGAGATAATTTATAATAATAATTCATTTTAATTTTAATAATCTTCAATAAATATAATAAAATAAACTATTCAATAATATAAAATATTAAAATTTTGTAATGAAACCTATTAAAGATGAAGTGGTGATTATAGTATAACTTATTTGAATTGGGTCGTTGAACCAATCCAAATCAGAACATGTTATACTAATGAATAAGTAGTAGTGTAGAGTTTTATTTTAATAATATCATTGTTAAAAAGTATAATAGTAATTATATAAAATCATCAGAGTTACTAATATGTTTTATAAATATTTTATATGATAATTTTATTGAAAACTATTGGGAAGAATGAAATACTTACTTTGATTAAATAACACCTTCTCAGAACCAGTTCCTTAGTAATGAAGGATTAGGGTATCCTTCTTGGGATGAATGGTAACAAACATAGTATAGGAATTTAAGAGATGTAATTTTTTCAATTAATCAATAAGAAACCAAAGGAAATAATTTTTTTGGGAAGGGTGGGGGAGGGATCCTATTGTAGATGTATTTGAGTGACATATTTCAAATTTTTTCATTACTCAATGGTTAGAGAATTCCATTTTAACATGAAAAGTAACCCATAAGTATAAAAAATGAAGAATAATATTAAATCTATAAAAAATATTATTTATAAATTATTAAATTTTATATATAATTAAAAAATTATAATATTATTTTCCAGTTTTACCATTTACTTATGTGATTCACTATTCACCTATGTGACTTATTTTTTTTAAATGAAATTAAACCACTTACCTAATTTCGATGACCGAAATCTAGAAATGAAATTAACTACATAAAATCAAATATATTTATATTTGAAAGTTAACATTTAAATAAAAATACATGATAATTTGTAAAAATATTATCAAGTACAAACAATTTCTATAGAAATCAATGGTTATATTATAGTTATTTAGAGACCTAATTTATTTAATGGATCATAAATGATTATAATACATGTTGAAAATATCATTATTTATATAACTTATATATATATATATAATATTTATCTATGCATTATCATATATTTAAAATATACATTGTTTATTTTTATTCCTCACAATCATATATATTTTAAAAAACAATATATTTAAAATATTACCTATTATCACTTTTTTATGTAGCCATAAATACTTCCCTAAATTTCATTAATCATAATTTTTCATTTATTTATAAACATTTTTAAAAAATCCAATATTTATCTTTATTTTAATTGTTATAATTAGATGTAATATTATCAAGGAAAATTGTGAGGATGAAGATTTAATTTTATTGTTTTTTATATACTTGTGTTTTTATTCCTCTTATTAATTTAATAATGAGGTTTCATATTTAATTATCATAAATTATTAATGTTATTTATGTTATAATATTATTCCTTAATGAAAAAAAGTGTTGTTCATTTTAAATTATTATAAACTGTGAAACATTGTATAAAAAATTTAAATGGAATAAAAATATGGGCTATTATGTTCTACACTATAAATAAATTCTCTCCCAATAATTCATTAATCAAATTAAAATAGGTAAAGGAAAATTTTCCTTGTTACATATTCATATTCTTATTCTTCTTGATCAAAATTATGATTTATATAGGGAATATTGATCAAGTGACTGGTCTTTTTTCATAATACCTCATCTCTGTGATTCAAGATCTTTATTGGTTGTTCCTCATAAGAGATATCATGTTCCAGTTTTACAAACATTTATTTTAGTCCATGTGATTGATTTTTTATTTATTTACTCAAAAGTTATAAAAGGAACACATCCTACTATTACGATATGTTAGGTGGAAGAGATAAGTGATAAGATAATGTCTACATGAGATCAGGGATCACAAGGGGTTGATGAATCAATGGTTTAAATTCCTCACCTTAATGAATCCCACAACTGTATTCCATGGTTAAATTTGAATGTATCTATAACTTTAAAGTCCAAATATCATTGATAATTATCAAAATAGCTCTTCTAACGAGTTTATATACCTTTTCATCCTGTCAATTTGGAGTACTTTTCCACTTCCTATGGAGAACCTAATATGGTTCCAATTGAATAGTAGAATGAAAATTATATCTGTATAAGAATTATACTAGAGAAAGTTGTCGAACCATACCTCCTTCTAAAAGCGTCAAGAAGTATCTCAAAATATATTTTAAGGTATGAATGTTCCTTTTATATTGTCCATCCGTTTTTCAATGATAATAAATGATAAATATTATATTTATAGTTAGTAATTTTTGAATAATACATTACAACTTTGTTGTAATACTCAAATCTAAATTATATACAATTGAAAGTGGTCCTCCATATGGTTGTACCAATTCCTTTATTTATATTTTGGAAATAATATCGAGTGAGAAATCATCTGAAATAACAATTAATTTCACTAACTTCATAATTTGATCAACAATAACCCAAATAGAAAATATACATTATAGGACTTAGGATAACCTCAAAAAATTACATTCTGATTTCTCCCATTTTAATACTTTTATGGGTAATGGTTTCCTTAACCCCTTATACGTCTATCATTAAATAATAATATTACTGTAGGCCAAGAATAATGATTTATAATCTAATATATTCCTCTTGATATTTTCCCATCATCAATTATCCTTGAGAAATATATACAAGTAAATGCTTCTAGAATAAATAGGGAATGATGAGCTATGTGAATCATTAAATAACCCCATTTAAAATGGTATATAAGGAACAAATATTCAATTCCTAAATCATAAAATTTTATTATTATAAAGGCATAACTCCCAAAAATTTCCTACATTAATCTACATATTCAAATAATCCTTCTCTATCACATTGATCTTTACATGGATAGATTATTAAGCAGTAATTTGGGAATGATATGGCTACTCCCATTCACATAATATTTTTAGGTCCATCCTTTATAAATATATGAGTGTTGTATCTCTTCCAATACTCACCATAGATACGTAATAAGGATCCTTATTTCATAGAGCATCAACCACATTATTCTACATCCCATTGTATCAATGTACTGAGTAGTCATATCCTTTTAGAAAGTTGACCCATATCCTTTCTCTGATGTTAAATTCCTTCAATGTGGTTATATATTTTATTCTATTAGGATCAATATATGTATAAAAAATTTACTGTAGAGATAATTCTTCATTATCATTAATTTAAATATAACAACTAGTAGCTCTAAATCATGTTTTAGTTAATTTTATTCATATAACATTAATTTAAATGAGGAATAATCTACCACAATGTCATTTTTAAGGATTCACCCAAGCCCATATTTGACGCATCACTTTATATCAAGGAATATTATCCAATATAGGGTAGTGTGAGTATATGTGTAATGAACAACCTCTTTTTAAGATTCATGAATCTATCTTCACAATATTTTCTCCAAAAAAAACATAACTCCCATTTGTGTGAGATTCATCAATTAATTATTTAGTCATGAGGAATTTCTCACAAAGGGTTTGTAAGTTCTAGTTAATACATGATAATTAAAAAACTCATTTACATTGGTAGTCTCTTGGAATTTCATCAATAACCTCTATTTTAAACGATCCAACTATATATGCATTCTTGTAATTACTTTTGGAAATGAGATCAAACATTGATATCATATTTTATGAAATTCCTAAGTTTTAGCCAATGATATAGGCATGAATAAGCATTTATTTTAAAATATGATTGGAATCTATCATAGTTTATGATAGATAAAATATATTTTATATTTTGTTATTATCCATTACCACATCTTTCACTATGATTTTTTTGGTTCTGAATCATTAAGATGGTTCATTTTAGAATACACAAATAGATCATGATCATTTTATGTTTTCAAAAAATAATACCCGAATGATAATATGTTATTATAATATATGGAAAATTTTTAGAGTTAGTAGTAGATTCCCAACTCCCCTAATCAAATGAAATGATTCTATATAAAGGTATTCAATCACTGTGTTGGTGGTGTGAAAGACTCATAATCCAAATCTAAAGATAAATTACTATCTTTTCATAATTAATCTTCCCAGAGATGGTTCTAACATACCTTAAGTGTTCAGGGGTCCTCTCATTACAAATTAGGATACTATTATCTTGTGTTCCACCAGTTGAGGTGATAATTATTTTGTAGTTTCCTAGTTGTCCCAATCATGAATAATCCATTAAAGTGTTGAAGATGGATTTGATAACATTTCTGATGTGCCAATATAAATTTATGCTCTTTTTATTATATATTGGTTCAATTGATGATATATCAGGTAATCTAAATTTTCTTCCACTACATTGATAATATGATGGTCCTCTAAAACCCATAAATTGTATCATATTCATATTCATCCAAATAATAATGTTTTTTATATTTATATGAATAATATTCATGTGGTAACTTGCATAAGGTCATATCACAGTTTAAGACATAAAATGGATGAATTTAAGCAACTATATCGCTTTTATATACAAAATAAGATATTATAATTCAATTTTTTATTTGTCATAATGAATGAATGGGTAATATAATAAAGGATGATACAATGAAACATCATTGTTTTATTCTATTTCTTAGGATACAATATAAGTGATATTGTAGTCCATTACAGAATTTTTTGTTAAAAAAATAGAGCTTCATTTCATAAATAAGATATCATGATATCATCAACTTTGACTTGATAAGTAAGATTTTATTATGAATAGATTAATCTCATATATGGGTAACCCAGTACAAAAAATTCATTTCATTTACAAGATTTTTTAACATACGAATGGGATACCCATACATAAAGTTATTCACTTTATTATAAATTTGAAATTTAAGGGTTATTCCCATATATACGAGTGATTCCTTTTATCATGTTTTGAAACATAAAGGTTCTTAATAACTAAAATATTCAATTATGATTGATAATATTCCTCTATCAGTCATATAATATGATAAGGTTACACAATATAAATATTATATATTTTTTATAAAACTAATAAATGTTTATAAAATATTTATAAAATATTATTGTTAATAATTTTAAATATTATATTTGCAGTCGTACATAAAATTAATAATTTCTATATTTGTATATCATATTTAGAAAATAAACTATTTTTTTCTTTATTCCTTTATATTATTCATTTTTATAATTTTTTTAATAAATTCATATATTTTGTATTCTTTAATTAACGTGATAAGTTTCTAATTATAAATTTTCAATTCATTTATTTCATTTTAGGTATGAAAATATAAGATTTAGTTTTCATCCACCCTGATCTTGATTGATAATTTAATATATTATATTGAATTTATTTATTAAATATTTTTTATAAACATTATGTTTTAGAGTTATCAAAAATTTGATCATCTCTTGAGTAAATTATCCCTAGGTCGAGAGACTTTGGGATGGAATTTACAATAAACTAGAGTCTTATACAATTTTCTAGAAAGGTAGGTGTTGGCTATATGTGGCTCTAGGTTTACTCATATAGAGATTATCAATTTAAAATTATTTTCAATCTGTACATGAAAAGTTCATACACATTATTCATAGGAATAATTTAGATATATATTAAAATGTTTGGATTATATTTTGGGTGATTAATAGAAACTAATAGTTTTTAAAGATTTACACATTAATATAGTGTTAACCAATTAATTTGGTGGGTAAAATTTGGATTCCCAAACAAAATCATTAGAAGAATCCATAAATAAACTAATAAAACTTGAGATAGTATATATTTCATGTGATTCAATAATTATTAATTTAATATGAGTAAGATCTAAATTAAACTGGTGAGACTTTAAATAAACTCTCTTATATAACAAGTTTATGATTTCTTCCACATAATATATATGTCCATACCTAGATCATCTTACGATGCAGGTTCAAGATAAAAATCGGTCTCATGAATTATATTGTGAAAGCCATGGTGGAAATAGATAACCCTAAATCTAGGTAACCAAAATCTCATTTTATGAATTGGGTTATACATAGCACAAAAACCCGAAGAGTTTGAGAACCATTTGAATAGAGTTGATTTTATGTACATATAATGGATTTAAGAAAACAAATGTCCAATAAATTGTGTAAGATTCATATGTTATATGATTAAAATGTTATCCTACATAATTAGATCATATTTGAGAGGAACACTATAGTGGACTCAAAACACAATTATATATGGGACTTAGTACACTAAATGAATATTTTATTTGGCATTATCATTTTTAGTGAGAGTACTACTATTAAAATGTATTGATAAAATGATATAAAATGTGATACTCACACATAGATATATCTTTTTTATAGACTATGTAATGCATCATGTATATCATTTTGTGATTACTTATAGAGATGTAAGATGAAAAAATATAGATTGATATCTATGGTTTATAAGTGTTCCCACCTGTACATTATAATACGAATGTTATAGTGACTAATTTCACTAACTCTATATCATGGAAATTATATACCAAGGGTGCATCACACATTATTGATTAAAGAAACAAACTCATAGATAAGAGTGAATTGAAACATGGTGATGTATTTCCATTTTTCATAAACAGATAAATAGTTTTTTCATTTTAGGTCGGAACTTTTTATCTATGTCAACATATTTGTTCTGAAATTGGAGAATTGTAATTATGTTCCTTTCATAAACAGAAATTCAATTTTTAAATCTTGTTTGAAAATTAATGGATTCTAATTAATTTTTAAGATCATTAGTTTTCTTATATAAATATATTTGTGCGAATTAAATGTTTTATTTCATTGATAATATAGTAATATTTATATATTTTGAATAAGGATAATGTTATATAAGATATTTATAATAAGAAGGTCAAGCTTGATTAAAATCCAAAAATATTCTGTCATATAAATGAGAAATGCTTCTAAATAATCTATATATAAGGACTATTGGATTACTTTATTTGTAAATCATTTCAAAATTGTGAATCTTGTTTATTAGAAAAAATGAACAAATCCTTATTTAGTGGAAAAGGTGATATGTCTAGTGGACAATTGTATATTATACATAGTGATATATGTGGCCCAATGAGTACAAAAAAAGTGATGGGTTTGGGTATTTCCTATCATTTATCGATGATTTTATTCATTACGGTTATGTGTCTTTTATAAGTAATAAATATGAATGTTTTTTAATGTTTACAGAGTTTGAAAAAAAGTGTATAATCGACATGGAAAAAGTTTTAAGATGGTATGATTAGATATGTGTGGTGAATTCTTAAGATAATAATTCACTCATCATATGAGATATTATAGAATTATTCAACAAATTAATCCTCCTCAAATAGGATACTGGAATAGTCTGTCTTAGAGGAGGAATTGTACCCTGAGGGATATTTTTTTTCGATGATGACTTAGTGGGAAATTTTTATTTCATTCTAGGCATATACATTAATGTTTGTTGCATTCTAACTTAACCACATTCCATTCAAAGTAGTTATAAATACACCAAGAGAGATATAATTTGGTAAAATCCTAGTTTGTGTTTTATGAGAATTTGGGGTAGTTCAAAAATCACCAAAAATTTCGATTCATACATTAATATCCCTAAATTATATAATTTTTTTATTCGTTATTCAAAATAATTAATGGGATATTTTTTCTATAATCCAACTAAACCCAAATTGTGTATGGATAAATAAATTTTTTTTGGAACGATTTCATGAATTTTGGATTAAGTGGGAGAAATTTTTATCTTAGATATGTTTAAGACCAAAAAACAAGATGTCTTCCTAAGATAGAAGTTTGATTGGATCCATAGAGTTGTGAAAAGTGAACCAACTTAGGTTACACGATAACTTGAAAGGTATTGTCGGATACATAAGAAGTTCAATATATTTGAATTTATTATATAGTATAATGTCATTATGATGATTCAGTTTTCATATCTGAACAACCTACTACCTACCAAGATGAAATTGAGAATTATGATTATATGAAATAGTGAAAATCCATAGAATATAAAGTGAAATTCATGTGAACTAACCATTTTTAGAACATGGTAGATGATCCATAAAGGGGAATATCCATAAGTTTAAAGTGGGGTTTCTAGAAGAAATCTAACAAGATTGGTAGAGTGTAAACCTATAAATCATGAAATGTGGAATATTTTTCAAAAAAACATGATATTAACTATTTAGATACCTATCACCAATTATGACGAAAAATTATATTTGGATATTAGTTTTCATAATATTTCATTATTATTATGATACATATCAATTAAATATAAAAACCAATTTCCTTAATGGTAATTTAGTTAAGTATATGTATATGATAAAACAATAATTGTTTGAAGTTCCAATTTATTTTTCTGAGGTTTTAATGTTATAATGGTCAATTTATCGATTGAAGAAAGATGCTTGAAGTTGGATTATTCTGTTTGATGATTTAATCAATGAGTTTTGTTTCCATAAGAACATGAGTGATTTTTATGTATAAAACTCGATTAGTGAGATCATGGTGGTGTTTCTAATATTTTCTAAAGATTGAAAAATAGTTATCATAAGTTATTTCCTAACATTAGAAATTGTAAATATGTGGTTGCGAAACAAATTCAATGAAATACATGGGCAAAGTCGCTAACATACTTGGTATAGATATCTATAAAGATATATATAATAGGTTTAATAGAATACATCAGAATATATATTGGTAAAGTGTTAATGAGGTTTATTATTAAGAATGTTGCATCCCAACCTGGGTGCCACACATCAGTTCCCTAAGTTGGTTGGTCAGATAACCTCAAGCGCACCTCCTCGTAGGCCAAAGGCTACCAACTAGTAGTGAGGGTCTGATAAGTCTATCATGGGGCGACTATATCATCTTTTATTAGATAAATACACTAATAGATCTAATAAAATATAGAGTAATCATTTATATAACCATAAAGAATGCGAATATGTTAAGATAATTAAATCAGGAGACACAATATCCTAAATAATGTATAAAACACTCCATGCTAATTTATGGGTCAAGTGTTTAAAATTAAAATCCAAAAAATACAGGGATGGATCCTAGTGGGTCCCAAATAATGTCTAGTTAACTTAACCATACTTCATCCACAAGTCATCCATACAACACATGGAATTTTCCCTTAACATATCCTGCAATAATAAAGTCTACTCGAGTAATGATCAGTCAAATCGACTAGGGTGTGAGTACAACCTTGTATGCCACCACCAGTAGTTTCTAGAAATACATTCAATAGCATGTGTATATAGTTTCATAAAAAATAATTACAATTAATAATTAAATATTTATCACATTATCCATTAATCATTATTAAACCCCATAGACCATTGGTATCCCGAGGACAGAAGCACCTCAATACCTTAATTTACCTATGCTAGGTCTGAACCTTGTAACATATTCAATTCATATTTCATTATAGCACACAGTAATACATTATCCATGTAACATCAATTTCATTATTACATCCACTTGGAACCATAGTCCAAGGAAAATTTTTTGGGTATAGAATACCATATTTATCCCTTATTTATCAACCATACATGTATATCATGGTAATAGAACGTCATGTCTAGAACCCTAATTCTCAATCATATATATGTAACATAACCATAGCACATCATGTCTAGCACCCCAATTCCCAACCATACATATATTTCAGGGGCATAGAACATCTGGTCGAAGACCCCAATTCCTAATCATACACATATATCATGGGAATAGAATTTCTTGTGTGTCAACTCAATTCTTAATCATTCATATGTGTCATGGGATTAGAACATCCTTTATAGAACCCCATTTATCAATAATTCTCACATATCATATCATTTCACATTATCACATGTATCTCATTATCACATGTTTTTTACATAGTCTTATCATCCATGATCAATAAAAATTAATTCTTATCTCAATAAACCACCACAAACTTCCATTAATTGATTCAAAAACTAATTAATCAAAGTTGGATAATTGATATGAAATTAAATTAACCAAATATATCCAATTAATTAAATCACTAATTACTTAATCATATATATATTTCAATAATTAATTAATCAATTAGCTAACCATAATAAATTAATTAATAAATTCAACAATTAATTAATCCTCTCACAATTATATTGTATAATAGTTAATTCGTCAATTAATTATCCTCAATTGAAAATTCAACAATTAAATAATTTAATGATTAACTCAATTATTAGTTATCCCCAATTCCCCAATTATATACCAAGATAATTAATTCATTAATTAATTATTCGAATTCCATAATTCCATTATTAAATCAAGTCCCCAATTCGCCTATTCATTAATTAACAATATTAATTAATCAAATTTAGGAAGTTTAATTCCTAATAAACCCTAATATTATATATCACATACACAAACTTGATATCAAGTCTATAGTATTTGAATAATAGACCACCTACCTTGGAATGTAAATGAATAATAACCAAAGAGAAATCCATAATAATTGAGGGCCAATACGATGTCAATATCGATCCAAATCTCAAAACCCTAAATAAAGATTAAATAAAACAAGAACTCTTAATTATAAATCTAGATTTTTAATACTAGATATTGATTCAAGAAATATACATGTAGATATAGAAAAATAAAACATTTCTTCCCTCTTAAATAATGTGAGAAGGAAGGTGGTTGAACCAGAAAAAAAAACAGGATATCATCCACATACCAAGATAGTATAAGAACTCTGATCTGGGATTCTAATTCTAATGAATACAGGCTAGAATGGAGTTTAATTTATTTGAAGAGATTCAAAATCAGGAAATACCACCTAGGGTCTGATGGGATGATTTGGAGTTATATAGGGGTCTAGTAGTTTTAAAAATTAAATTTTGGGGGACACTAATTCCTGCACATGACTATCTAGGCTTGGGAACATAGATTTCCCTAACCGTATGACAATTGTGTTCCTCGAATTTCTAGGTTTAATGATTTCTACCAATAGGGTACACACAAACTGTGAACCATTGATGCAATTCCCTACTTTCTCATATTGTACGGTTTGCTGGAATGGGGTGCCCCATTTTCCCTAACTATGCGCTAACCATTCACTGCCCCTTTTCCATTCATTTTTTTATAAAATTCCTCCCAAACACACCCAAGGTTATTACATAAAAAAATAAATTAAATAAGAAAAAATTAGAACCAAAAAACAAACTATATTCAATTATAGAAAAGGTTCATATCTAACTATCTCCCAACCATATAATAGCTCATCATCAAGTTGTAACCCCATCCTTACCTAATATTATGAGCCAAAAAGATTTCCCCATAGAGCCCTCATATTTCATTCCCTTTCACATGTCTCCTCTTATACACACCCATGTTTCTAAAATACATGAACTATCATCAGAGTCTCACACAATAACATTTTCCCACTATGATCCAACACACGTATCAAATACTCCTCAAAGGATACATCTTTCTCAATTTCAACATCATCTATTTAGATATCCTAATAAGGGACACACTGATACTATCTTAGTTGTGATACATGGAAAATGTCATTCGTGGAACAATATTTATATAGAGGAGTCAATTGGTATGACACCAGCCTGATTATCTCCATAACCTCAAATGGTCCAACAAACCAAGGTACCAACATTCCTTGTCTCTGTATCCTATGTTGACCCAATGAAGGCGACACCATAAGGAACATGTGATGACTCTATGTAAACTCTAGGGGTCATCGATGTCTATTTTCATACATATTCTGTCTACTATGAACCATATCTATACACTTCTGTATCTGTTGAACATGCTCTGATGTCTCCAAAAGGAGACTCTGTCCCAACAACTCTAACTCACCTGCCTCCATCCAACATAGTCTTGATCTCTATGGACTACTATAATGAGCCTTGTATGGTTACATCTTTATAGTTTTGTCATAATTTTTTTATAGGAAGACTCCACTAGAGACTAATTCTTCTTCCAATACCCACCAAAGTCAAGAACACACACCCACAACATATCCTCAAGCACCTGTTAGTACATTCGAACTGCCGATTTATTTGTGGGTGAAAATAAGTACCCAAAAAACCTACATTTCAAGTTAATTTTGTAGTTCCTTATATAATGGTGATGTAAAGATTTATTCATGATCTAAAAATATAGTCTATGGCACAAAATGAAGATAAAATACCTCCCAAACATACAATTATATAATTTTATCCACTGAGAAAGTCTCCCATATAGGAAATAAATGGGATAGATTAATCATTAGATTCAAAATATCCCAAATAGTTTCTTTCCTCCTAGGAATTTTTGATAGAACAACCAAAAAATACATTTTCACATTGTCCCACTTCCATTTCGAATGAGAAACGGCTGTAAAAAACCATCAGGTTGTTGATGTTCTTCCATCACCTACTGACAGGTGTAGCATCATTTCATGAACACTAATATCTCTTTTTTCATGACCAAAAACCAAAAAATTAATTATATGTCCTATAAAATTTTGGTTACACCTAAATGTACCACCCACTTTGCGGGATTAAACTCACACATCAACTCTTCTCGTATAATTGTAGGCACAACAACCCGATTTTCGGAAATAGATGATCTCAACTCACCTATGCTTCAATATGAAGGTGACTCCCCACCTTCAAGTATTTTCTTCACTGTAAAACACTCAAAATCCTCATAATACATATCTCATAGCTATCTCGCTAGTTTATTCTTCAACAAAACTGATACTAGAGTAATATTATCCAAAATCTATTAAACCACCTTTGTCTGAGTTTTCCTGCTCAAAGCGTCAGCCACACTATTTCCTTTTATGGGAATATATGTTAGATTAAAATAAAAAGGTTTCATATATTCAACCCATCTTCACTTAAAAATATTCATAGCTCATTATCAAAATATATAATTCAAACTCTTATGGTATGTATACACAGTAAAATTTTCACCCAATAGATAATGCCACCAACACTTGAAAGCATACACCACAACTTCTTGAATTAGGTCATGTGTAGGGTAGTTACATTCATGTGGTCTCATCTAATGAGACCCATATATGATAACTCAATATCCCGAAATCAACACATCTCTGAGTCTAACACCAGAAGAATCACAATACACCATGTATTCCTCACCTAGATTGGGTAGGATTATGAATG
Organism: Viscum album; assembly: GCA_963277665.1. NCBI lineage: Eukaryota > Viridiplantae > Streptophyta > Magnoliopsida > Santalales > Viscaceae > Viscum > Viscum album. The sequence goes on from OY728161.1 coordinate 1,446,249,736, forward strand.
GTGTTGATGTCATGTGATTATTCATCTCATGGAAGGCCTTATCATAATCCTCCAACCATTCAAACTTCATCCCATTTTTTTCATGCCTGGAAGGAGAATTTAAAAATGATAAATGTCTAGGATGAATATCTTGTAATATCAATCTTACCCCAAAATGCATCATATATCGAATGCTTTTTTAGGTTTCTCTGAAGTTACTAGTGCCTAAATATTCCCTGGGTCCACTAACATGACAACCTCCAATATGGTGTGTCTTAATAGGTGTGGGTGATGAATTCAGAAATGACACTTAGATGGCTTAGAGTATATTCAATTCCCACTCTGTGTACTCAGGATGGTGTTTAGATGTTTGGCATGATTGTCATGAGTCTTGGTGTATGCCAATATTTCATCCATAGAAACTACCTTGAATTGATACATGTACAGATGGAATATTATGTTCGTTAAGGCTAAAAACATTGTATGTGGATTTGTCAACCCAAATGGAATTATGAAAAACACATATATGTTATACCTACTTCTGAAAGTATTCCTTGATATATCGTAAGTCTTAACTCTCAACTGATGATACCCCAATCTCAAGTCAATATTCAAGAGAACTCAAGATCCATTCAAATGGTCAAATGGATAGTTGATACATGGAAGAGGATAGTGGTTATTCATAGTCATCTTAATCAACTTACAGTATTCAACACACAAGCGCAAACTCCTGTTATCTTTATTTTCCAAAAACATAGGTGATCCCCAAATAAAAGTACTCATTTGGATAAACCCTTTATCCAAAAAATCCTCTACCTGATTCTTGTGCTCTCACAGCTCTATCGGTGCCATTCTATATGCTAGGATAGACACTAGATCATCCCCCTAAAAGAACTCAATATTGAATTCCACATCATTCCTGCATGGCATACATGATAAGTCTCTTGGAAGCACATCAAAAAATAATTCTACTCTTGGTGAAAAAACATCATGTTTCACACCTCCATCATCCCTCAAAAGACTATAAATGTGGGCTATGAGCTCTCCCAATTACTTTGTAATTATCCCTACTTGGATTTCCTAGATATCCCACTCTCCCTAGTGAATATATTTTTCACCCTTAGGAACCATAGAGGTCACCCTCATTGGATAATACTCAATGTGGGACTAGTATGTGACCAGCCAGTTCATACCCATAATTAGGTCAAAGCATAATATATAATGGATATGGAGATACCATATAAAATTATATTCATTTTTCTAGAGAGAATATCCTATACAAAAATAGATGTCTCTAAACTATAATCCAAATGGTGTATCTACCATAATTTATCCACTCACAATCATCAACAATAGACTCAAACCATTAACATATTTTGTAGATATAAAGGAATGAGAGGAACCAAAATCAAACAAGGAACTACATAATGTATAAAAAAATATGAATAGTACCTCTCTGTATTGATGGTCCAACCTATCTCTCCACAAGTATATGTTGCACTACATGTATTTTCTATATTCTCTTCCCCATTGTGTTGTACTAATCCCCAGAGTTGCACCACTGTACTGATATGGGTTCCCTTTCCTAGAAACACAATGTCTCCCACCACTACCACATCAACAAGTATAACTCTATTTTCTATGATGATATGGTACATAAGATCCCCTTCTCTCGCCTTGGTTATGTCTAGATTTTCTATAACTAACCATCAGTCTTGGGTACCTTTAGACCCTTTATAGATGTCTAATCTTGCCGTAGACTCAACACTCTACTGGTGGTCAATGATAGTATCGATGATAGTGTCCAGTCCTACCACTCTAATGTCATATCACTCAATTATTTTCTATTGTAGTTGATCCCTTTATTGGTACACATTGTATCCCACTTCTATGGCTAGAGTTCTTATAATAGTGCTTCCTACTCTCAGAAGTCACCCCACCTGATCATCCAGTAGAAACTATAGGTCCAGTACTATATGCCTCCTTCAGGTTCCCCTCATATATGAGAGCATGAACCACCACATTAGTAAACTTCTTTAATTGAAAGAGTTTAACTTGGGACCTAATATCAAACTTAAGCCCATCCTGAAATCATTTTACCATAGATATATCATACCGCACCATGGCTGGAGAAAAGTACATCAGGTCTATAAAGTGATGAACATAGTATATCAAAGACATACTCCACTATGTAAAACTCATGAACTCAGTTTCAGTCTCCTACATCAAAGACTCTAGGTAGAAGTGATCCAAGAACCTCTCAAATAATTCCATCTGTAGAATTCCATCAACTTGTATAGTTATAGAATAGATGTCCCACCATCACATCAATGATCCTCATATCATATATATTGCTAGACTGACTACCTTCTCATCCAAAGTCTCCAAATGTACATGTATTGTTTGGATAGACTCAATCTATAAATCAGCTCCTTTAGGTCCACTATCTCTAGTAAAAGGCAGAGGGTGCTACAAACAGAACACCCTTATCAGATCATACGTGCTTTTAAGAAACCACCCACAGTATCTTTCCATGAATTTTGTGAAGTCAGTGAAGTTTTCACGGAAATAATCACCTAATTATTTTATTAGAACTATCGGTGCCTTAGGTTCCACCACTAGGGGAGCATGTCAAGCCATCTCCACTTCTCATCATATCAAAAAGTTTAATCTTGTAGGAATACTCTCTACAATGCCAAAAACACACCTTATGACACATTTCATTAAAAATCATTTAATGAAGAGGGAAACACAAAAATACAAAAAAGTCATTTCCCTAACCCTTTCAACATGGTCAAAATTGTTTCTCTAACACTACCCTAAACCGTTCTACACATAGGTTTCAATTAACAAGGGTAAAAAACATTCTCATTATTAATTTTTTTCATTTAGACACCCATTTATTCACACTTTTCATTTATTTACGATTCAAAATTTCATGTTAAGAACCATTTATAGTTCAATTTTCACAAGAAAGGAAAAAAGCAGGACTTTAACAAACTACCCCTAACCCAATTTTTGTGTGTGCCTAAAATAATACATGTCAAAGTAACCATATGTTACTTTAATGATTCAAGTAAAATCAACTCTTTGACCATTCCAAGCCATTAGTCAAATCTCATAAAAAATTAATATCAATAATTATAGCACTTAACTAGTGTGTCAACCAAGATGAAATAATATTCAATTGTAACAACAAACTTTAATAACAAAAATCCCACCATGTGTAATTCAGGTTTCCCTAGTACATGGGTTTTCAACTCCCATGCATGAACTCATATCCAAATCATGAATCCTCCTAGTCACCTATCTACCATTATAAAAATATTAAGTAGACAAAAAATGAAAATAAAACTCATCTAATATAACTTTGTGACCTCCTGAATCAGATTCCACACACCTTTTCCCAGATCCGGTTGGTCACATGACCTCAACCACTCCCCATATTCTAGAGTCTTTCAAATAGTAGTGAGGGTCAGATAAGTTGATTATGGGGAGACTATAGCATATTTTAATAGATTAATAAACAAGTGAATATAATAAACAATATCGGAAGCATATATATGACCGTATACAATATAAATTTATCAAATCAATCAAAGAATGAGATATAATATCCAAAATAACATAGAAAACATGCCATCATAATGTAAGTGACATGTGTCTAAAATAATTACCAAAATTAAAGACATTAATGACTCTTAACATGTACCAAACCACATCTAGTTCCCTCAACCATGCTCTATCCCCAAACTATTCTTCTAACACAATGAATCTTCCCTTAACCTATCCTACAACAATAAAGTCTATTTAGGTACCAATCTGGTATCCTGACTAAGGAGTTAGTACAACTCAATAGGCCACCACCAATGGTGACTAAAACAAATATATTCAATAGAAAGTGTATGTATTTTAATAAATAAATAATTAAAATACATAAGTAAAAAATTTTCCCATTATCAATTAATGTTTATTAAACCACATAGACAATAGGGTTCATGAGGACACCCATATCTCAATACCAACATTAGATCCTATCGGGTCCGAACCATATTACATATTAAATTCACATTTCATCATAGCACATGGGATTATATTATCCACATAACAACAATATCTTTATTATATCCTCATTGAACCATAGTTCAAGGCCAGTGTTTGTTTCTAGATTTATTTGTCTAGACCTGTTTATCTACAATGCTTATATATCATAGGCATAAAACATCATTTTTAGCACCCTAGTTCCCAATCATATATATGTGTTAGGAGAATAAAAGTTCATTTATTATACCCTAATTCCCAATCATACATATATATCACGGGCATAGAACATCATGTCTAGATCCCCAATTCCCAATCAAACATATATATCATGGGCATTGAACATCATGTCAAGCACCCCAATTCATAATCATACATATGTGTCAAGAGCAAAGAACGTCATTTATAGAACCTCATTTATCAATCATGAATATATATCATAACAAGTTACATTATCAAATATAACTTATTTCACATTTTTTTGCATTGTCACATTAACCAGGATTAATCAACATTAATATTATTATCTAAATTAGTCGCCAAAATATTCAGTTAATTGATTTATAAATTAATTAATCCAAGTACGTTGATTAATTTGAAAATTAATTAACCATATCCATCCTATTAATTAACAGACCAATCAAGTAATCATATATCTTTCATTATTAAATTCAATAATTAATTAACCACACTAAGTCCATTAATGGATTCAATAATTAATTAATCCTCTCACAATCTTAAAATCTAAAAATTAATTCTCTAATTAATTATAATCAATTCAATATTCAAAATTTTTAAAATTTAGTTATTAAATAATTAATTAATTATCCTTAATAACCCAATTCAGTACCCTGATAATTAATTCATCAATTAATTATCCCTATTCCAAAATTCCATTATTCAATCAATTTCCCAATTCCCAAATTCATTAATTGACCTAATTAATTAATAAAATTTAGAAATTTCAAATTCTAAACTACCCATTGATATTATAAAATCACAAACACATATTTTTTTATCAAGACTATGGGATTTGAATAATATACCACCAACCTCAAAACATCGAATAACTATCGCCCAATAAAAATTCCCAGAAATTGAGCTGCATAATGATGTAGATCTATATCCAAATATCAAAAACCTAAATCAAGATTAACGAAAATAGGATATCTTAATTATAAATATATATAAAAAATCCAAGATATATATTCACCCAATCTTGATCTAGATCTTGAAAAATACAATATTTATTCCCACCAAAAGAATGAGAGAACTAAAGAGGATGAAAGAAAACACAATGAGATATAATCCAATTACTGGGAGAGGAAAAGATATTTGATATAGGATTAAAATAAAAAATAATAGATTTTAGGAAGGCTTGGAATTTTTCTAAAGAGATCTAAATCATTAAATACCACCTATAGTTAAATGGGGGTCTATTTGGGGTTAATTAGGGGTGTCTGAGAATTTTATAAATTAACTTTTTTGGGACATTTATTCCCACATGTGATTAAATGAGATGGTGCACATGATTTTCCCTAACCATTCACCAGCTATGAAACAATTATTTTAGGGGTTCATGGCTACTCTTAATAGGGTTCATAGTTTGTAAATCTATACACTATCCATTAAATTACAAACTCTCAATGGCTTCATGGTTTTCTGCACTAGGGTGCATAGTTTTCCTTAACCATGAACATACCATGAACATCCCATTTCCTTTCATTTTTCTCAAAATTCCACCCCAAACGAACTCAAATAAGGAAAAAAGAGTACCTAAAAACAATATGATGTCAACTCTAAAAAAGGTCATGATATTATAGAGAACTCCAAATATGGGTCTTTACCATTGTATACTTTAATAAATCTTAGTAAGATTCAAGATCCTTATAAAGTTTTATATGTGATGGATAAATTTTCATATAAATCCTTCATAGAATATATCATACATTATCTATTTTTTACTCAACCTGATACTTCTTATTCATTGAGTGTAAAAATTGATTCCAATCTAATCCTAGTGAGGGTCACTAGATTATTGTTTAGAAAATATTATAGTACTTAAGAATAAGTAATGATAGGTTCTAGGTATTTAGAGTACTAGATATTATCATTATAAAGGGTTACAATAATGATAGGTTTCAATCTAAAAGATTGAAATGAGATCACAATATAGTTTCATTTTTTTCCCAGACAGTGGAGGTATAAGTTGTATAAGTTCCAAAAAAATTCCCCATAGGAAAATCAACAACATAGGAAGTGTACATTACTCTATTAGATTATTTTGAAGGAACCAGTTACTATCTAGAAATTCATTTTTTTGTATCATCAATGGTGTAGTCAAGATTTATTATGAAAATGATGGGTCTATTTCATAGTCCAAGGAACCCACTCTCACTATAAGACCAAATACATCCTTCAAAAACACTATCTCATTCGAGAGATCATTGAGAGGGGTGATGCAAAGATATTTTGGTTAGATATAGTGTAGAATATAGTGGATCCAACAACAAAACTATTATCAAAGAAGAAATATAATTTCAATTTTGAATTTATAAGTATAATATATATAAAATACTGGATGTAATATTTGTAAAAATGATCATCATTTTTTAAAAAAGGAAGTATTTGTTTAGAATTTAATCATGTGCGTGGAAATAAATTACATGAATTGTGGAATGATAATATCCCCTAAAATATTTACTATTATATATTCCAATTCAATGATCATCAATGAGTATTATTGTTTATAATGAAATGTTAATGTTAACATGAGTAGAATAATGTAAAAATCTAAAGAAATGTATATTTGATTTTATGAATAGAATCATGATGTAATAAGTTGGGACTTTTTACAGGTACAGAACCGAAAAAAATTATCAATTTGAATTTCAAATGATCATTGATATACTTATGGTTTCAATCTTGTCAACATTTCCAGTAACCATAGGTTAGTGAAATACCTAACATGAGAACTATCATGCTTTGAAACATTTATTATAAAATCCTAATGGCTTATAAAATAATTGGTTATTTGGGTATGTAGTTGATCATGTCATCATTTGGAGCCAAACTAAGATGGTATTTTTTCATTAATCTGGTGATAAAATGAATCCAAACACTTGATTGAATTAGATTGAGTAAATGCACATCCATGAATTTTTGAGTGGCATGTTATGTACTTAGCTACTTTGATAAGGAACATGTGATGTGCTCATTTTTAAGATTATGTCATGTGATGTATTCCTTGATTAAATCAATATATTTTGATGAACCATGAATGTGTGATATAGACTATACTCTATTTTTTTGTTATATATATATTAGTCACTCTATTAACTGAACAAAAGGATTATATAGGTATGAATATGATGGATATGATACATATTATGGTGTAAATGTTAATATAAATATTTGAGTAAGTGAGATTGAGATAACAACAAACTCATTTATAGATTGACTAATATAGATGAATTTATAGAGGATTCTCTTTTTTTACTTCTATTAAATCTGGATTTTACATTTTTTTTAAATATTTTAAAGGCAAATAACATCTCAAAATCATGATATAAAATAGATATTATTTTTAAATGAACATTGTATTTCAAAATTAATATAGTATGGTAAAATTTATCCAAAGTAGTTTCGATGGATTTTTAAATAGTAGTACAGTATAATATAAATTTCTTATGCGATTTTTGAACAAGTGGGTGAGTATTGGAAATGCACTAAAATATGGATACTTTATTTTATGACATCCATAAGTATTAACCAGTGATATTGGCATACAAATACTTCTATCATAGAATATGAAAAATATTTATCACATAGTATGATAGATACGTGATATGTGATATCAAGCACTATCTACTCCCACATATTCCACTATGATAAATTATTCAATTTAATTATTTTTCTTACACTTAATTTATCATATGATGATCCTCTAAAACCCATAACTTAATTTTTCTAATAATTATACTCTCCATGTCAATAATTAACAATTTCTTAATTAATAATATAGTTTCTTCTTTATTAATGTATTAATAACATTTCTCAAATAGCATTCTCATTATTCATTTCTCTTAGAATATTTGTGAGTGTCATCTACATAGAAATAACATTTTCAGTTTGATAAATTTTATTAAAGAAATAATTCTTAAATAAATGGAAATAAAATGAATAAGAAATTAGGTAAATATTAATTTTAAGAAACATCAATATTTAGTATATAAGCTTCACAAAGATAAATAATGAAAACAATGAGACAAAATGATTTAGAATAAAAAAATTGGAGTAAAGATAAAATATTCCCTTCACAACTTTTTATGTATGTCAAATATAATGAAAATTAAAATCAATAAATAATATAAATATAGAGAAAAATAATTATTAAATTTGTGAAAATATATAAAGAACAAATATATGGAGAATGAATTTTCCCAACCAAAAAGGGATGATAAAGAAAATTGAACTTATAATAATGTCTTAATGAAAATTATGAATTAATGAGAGTTTAATGGACAAAATTACAGTAAATATATAATATAACTAAATTTATAAAAAATAATTGGTATTTAAATGGAAATCGCATCCAAATTCCACCAATGGAATAGTACATATAAAAATCATAAATAATAAAATAGTAAGGAGATAAACTACATTGAACTTTTTAATCAATAAAGAAAAGATCATTAATATAGAGAACTTGATATGGTTTTGTAAATGTAAGGAATTAAATTATAATAAAGAATCAATACATCCATGAGCTTGTATATACAAAATATAAAATTAAATAAGTGTTGAATATTACACATATCTCATTGAAAGGAAATTTAGGTGAGAAATACATACATTTACTCCTTACATCCATGAACATGATCTAACCACCTATATAGTAAAAATAACCTTCTTAATCAATTATTTAATAAAATTATTCATTTATATTGTAATTTATACACTTAAATCAAAATAATTTATTAAAGATATATTAGTTAGTGATAGTTTATTTTCATCATACAAACTGGTTATTTTTCTTTCCTCATTCTATTATAATTATTTATATTGTATCATGTTCATTTGATGTACGATAAGAGTATGGTTATCATGAATATAATCCTTAATGCATATGTTTTAGGCAATTTTTATACTTGAAATGAGATACATTATAATTTTGATTCATTTTATTCTCATCATTTCAAAACCATAATCAAACATAAATTACTCATTAATAACAAATTTTAACTTTTTTTTATGTTTTCATACCAATTCCTAATGAAATTGTTAAAGATAGTGTAGAATTATTCATGTATGTGGTTGAACAAACCCAAACTTGAACATGATATGCTCATAAATGTTTAATTGTATAAAGATACTTTATAGTAATATCATTTATATATAAGTATAATGATGTTATTATAACATAATTATAGTAATTAATGATATATTGAAATAGTGTATATAAAAGGTAATTGAAAAATATAAAGAATAATTAAATAATGAGTTTTCTGAGTTTGATCTTTCTCAAAATGGGTTCCTTCATAATGAATGATTTGGTCATCCTTCTTAGGAACATAAGCTACCCAAAATGGTATATGTCTTTTTGAGAGGAAATTTTAATTAGTATTAAAGAATAATATAGTGTATATAAGTGTTTTTTGATGGGTAGAGGTGGGGTCCATTTATAGATGGATCTGAGTGGCATGTTTTAATTTATTCACTCTTTGATATTTAATTAACGTTATTTAAACATGAAAATTTTCCCATAAATGAAAACAGGTAAGATCGGATTCCCTAAATTATTAACATGTATTTTTAATTTTATTTATCATTTAAACCATAAACAATATTTTACTATTTATATAATTTACCGTCAAAATTAACTATTCACATAATTAATTTATTTTTTAAAATTTAAAATAACCCCATCATATAAATTTGAAGACCAAATTATTAAAAAATAAGTTTTATAAACCCTATTTTCACAATTTATTATATTATTATTTTAAACAAAAATATAAAATTATATAGAAAAAAAATTATTGAATAAAAAAATTATGCATTAAATGAATTTATTTTACTTATTCTGATCCCTTATTTATTTAATATATTGTAGAAACCCCAACCTAAATAACCCAGAACTGATGATTTCTTTACTACATTGGAAGAAGATAAAAGGAATCACATCCCAAAGGACTGATGGTTTAGTAGTCCTCCTAAACTAGATAAATACTTGAGTCTTAAATTATATTAAATAAAACAAATCACAACATAATTTTTTTTTCGAGAATATAACATTATTCCCTCTAGAATATCCATGAACATAAATCATAGTACACATCATGGAATCTTCGATAAATGAAGAACAATAATTGTGAGATGAAATTAATACCAAGGGTTAATTACAATGGAAGATATCATGAATCAATAAGAAAAATGAATATTGTAGTTAAAATATATGAACACACATTCCATTAATTTAATAAGTTGTGAATGAAATGAATCCATAGATAATAACATGGAAAAAATGTCTGAGATAATAAGATAAGTAATATACAATATAGAATGTAATGTAACTAAAAACACATACCATTTAATCAATAACATGACTATAATAAATAGACAAGGTATAATAAATATGGAAAGGTCAATAATAGAAAACACCTTCCATTTATTAAATAAACTATGTATAAAATACATGAAGAGAAAATATCATTGTGAAAATCCCATGGATAATAATAACTGAATTCATAATGAAAGAAATTGTTAATTACTGGATTTCATGTTTGATGCACAAGATATATATACCATCAACATTTATTTTTAAGACATTTAAACAACCACATACAAAACAATTTGGTTTAGCCAACTAATGTTATGTTAAAAACTAATTCACCTCATGAGAGTAATAATAAATCAAGGGGTTATCTATAACTACTCTCCACCTTTGTCTTTATGTCTATAGATTTATTCATATGTTCAATAATCTATTTCATTCATGAATAATGTTAATTATCATCAAATATCCATATTGAAGAATGAAAAAAATTCTGAATATTTCCTAAAATAATTAAACAACAATAAATATAAAGCACTATATGTATAATTGAGATAAAATTTAAAAAATATGCATATCTATGATAAATAATATGAATATTTTGAGGATATTTAATGTGTAATGATTACAGGGAATAAAATAATTCATGGGAATGTTAATAATGAAAAAAATTAATTGAGAAAGATATTTCCATGGTAAACATGATCATAATCCACATAGTGGAATAATAATGATAGTATCATCCAAACATATACCTATTTAAGAAATAATAAATGGATTTTTTAATTGATGAATTGAAATACCATATAAATATAATTAAAAGAACTCTTGAAGAAAATATAATTTCCATTTTGAATATTACATTTTTAAAATAAAATATCACACAACATTATGAAAAAATATTCTGTGATGATAACTTCTAAAAAATAAAAAATATCATTCATAATTTTATTTTTCATTAAGGATGGAAATTCAATTCATGTTCAATATGATAAATCAAAATTTAATTTCAATTTTTCAATAAAATATAAATTGAAATTGTTTTGATAAATATCTAAAAATTATTTTTAAATAAAATTTATAAAAATTAAAAATGTGTAAAAATTACTTAAATAATAAATTTTTCAAAAGTCATACAAAATTTGAAAACATTATTAGAAATCATGGTTTTCAATGAAAATATATTTTTGATCGAAGAGAGCAGTGAATTTAGATTTTATTAAAAAAAATTAAAAATATTTTAATTAAACAAGAATAGAGAAAATTGTACCATTACTTGAAAAAATAGTTAATAACCAGAGGATGAGAAAAATATATGGGTTTATTAGAAAATTAAAAAATAATTTCCTGCAACTAAAATTCACGAATAAATTATCTCGACGAGAATGAGATTGTGAAATAAACACTTACAATGATCATAACATTTATGTGGGAATTATTCAATAAATATATTACGTTAATCAAATATAATTATTTATAATAAATTTGTAAATAAAAAATGATATATTAAAAAATCATTTCTCAAATAATCTTATAATACTAAAGACAACGAAGAACGAATAGAACCTGATTAAAAGAAATTGGTTTATGAAATTATTTACCACTAATTAACTCTTATGTAAAATGCCCTTGGATGAAATAATACAAATTGAAACAGAAAATATAATGAGTTATTAATGAATCAGGGTTTTAAATATAAAATTTGAACTATATTCCCCATATAAAAAAATTAAGTGTAAAAGAATATAATGTGATGTAACAAAATGAAATTGAGATAAAATACCTTACCTCTTGATTCTTTTTGGTTAAACATTATTTAACCTCATGTATAGTTGTTTTATATATGTTATGAACTAATAAAATAAACATATTAACATTTATAATTTCATATGTTACCATTAAATAACAAATTTTCTCCATTTTGATAATAATCATTCATTATTTTCATTATTTCTGCTGTTAATTGTATTATTCTCTCATGCATGTTTCACCATGAAAGAACTCATTCTTATGAATATTATATTGTCCAATAATCTACATAATAATAATTAAGAAATAATTTTAATTTTTATAAATCAATTTTTTTTAAAACCAATCATGAAATATGGTTAAGAAAAATGAAGTATGTTATGATCACAGAGAGGATTGACCATATGTATTCATGAATAACATTTCATTTTTTTAATGATCATTACAGGAAGGTGGTAAGTAATAATTTATCTTTAAAGAAGGATAATAATATCATATATACCATATTATTTCTTTAAATATACTTTTATATATCATTTGTGTGATGTGGTGATTAAAATAATGTCATAACGCTTTGTGTAGGTGGTACTCCAAACAGACACGAATGATGTTATCATTTTTTATTAAGGGAAATGGAATGAAATAAAATGATATGTATATTTTAGTAATTGTAAATATTTAATTAAAATCATTATTAATTAAATTTACCCTTTTCATTTTCTATTTAATTCCTTAGTGAAAGACGAATCACATTGCTTCATAAAGCGATAGTCCACCGTACACGCATCAAATATTTTCGTATCTCCAATGAAATGAACGTTAAAATTTTTTTTTAAGATATAATTATTCTATAGGTATAATTTTTATATAAATATCATATATATAATTTTTATCCATCATTATACCCAACCATGAGAGGCTGTAATAGAAAAATGAATGACAGTGGTTCGCGAGGCGGTAGTTCACCATACACATAAATGATGATTTCATAACCCATTTGTTGGAATTGGTGTAACACCCCAGGTAAATAAAGAGTATGAAATTTTCAAATTTATCCATGTTTGTGAATAAAATATTAATATGACTTTAAAGGGGACAGTATGCTCAATGGCATACCCAACACGCAACAACGAGTTTCTTGGGAATCTTACGTTACTCTAATAATAAAATAATATTATTTTAAATAGTAGTTAACGCCTAGCCATTGTAATGGCGAGAATGAACAGAACTAACTAAAAAATTATTATATATGTTTTTCAATTATTTTTTCTTTTTACAATAAATGTTAAAGGATTAAAAATGCGAATGAATCCAATTTTAAGTGTAAACATTCTAATATTTTTTTAAAGGTTGATTAACTGCCTTTTGATGGCGAACCTCTTTTAAATCCACTTTTTGAGAATTTTATGTGTTAAATTTGACAAAATAAAATTCTTCTTTAGAACCGGGACATCAAAATTTACTTTGTGTAAATTTTTGGTATTTTTCCGAAAAAGTTCAATTTTTAATGAATAGTGAAAAATGTTGTATTTTAATTCAAAACCTATTTTCAATCAAATTTATTTATATGATAAGATTATATTTTGAATTGGTTTTAAAGTAAAATTAAAATATATTTTTTACCATTTAATCCAATAGTGGTCGTTGGAATTAATTTCACTTTGAAATCGGACTTAAACTAGTGTCAATTTTTTGATACTTTTTGTTTCATAAAAACACACTATTTGTTTTGACATCGGGAATTAATTATTAAATTAATTAATGGAACTTATATGTTTTGAATTTTTTAAATTAGACATCATTTTTGAATTAGGAATATCAAATATAGCTTAGGGTGAATTTTTGGTAAATTTCTGAAAACTTCAATTTTTGATGAATAGTGAAACCACTGAGTGGAACATATAAAACCTGATTTTCTGTTTAAATGAAATTTTTCTAGCTTTGTGTTTTGAATTTCAAAAATCCGACATAAATTGTTGTCATTAAGAAGTAAAATGTGGTTAAATGGGATAAAAATAATTTTTTTGGTGAATAGTAACTTATTATGTTTTTAATCACGATTAGAGGTAATTAGTGTAGTTTAAGGTAAGAATAATGTTTTAATAAAATTAAATGATCTAGACACATGTCCTACCCTCATTGGATGTGTCATGGACGACCATGAAAATCCATGGGTCAACTTGGGGACCCCATGGATCCACTCTGGTTGGAAAATGACATAAATACCTTTTTATTTAATGTTAAAGTAAAAATGACAAACACATGAGATGTTTTACTAAAACAATTTTTACATGGGGTAATACAAGTATGATTTTTGACAATAAATATTCATTATAAATCTAAAAAGATTTCCTACATCATGATATTTTTATTTTATAATTTTTAGGCATTAAATAAATTAAATTATTAATGACATCATGATGATGCAGTGATGACCTCATTATTTAACGATTTAAATAAAATTGAAAGATAATTTAAAATATAAGACATACACATGTCCAAAACCTATTGGATGGGTGGATTTAGAACCCTTATAACCTTATCCTATAAACACATCAACGTGGGACCATTAAAATCCGAAACTCATTCTTAAATAAAGTAACATTTCTTTACTTTCCAAGAGTGCCCCTCCTCTCCTCTTATAAAAGGCCCCCACCTATACCCCATTACCCACACTTCCAAGGCCTTTGTCTCGGCCAAAACCTGCCCATTTTGTCTCTCCAAATCCCTCTCTAACTCCTTGAAGCCACAATTTGGGCCGAAGCCTTCCCAAGGAAGCCTTTGATCTCAAACCAAAGGGAGTTACCCGATTTTAAGGTAATGTCTTCACTTGTGTCCTTTTGTTTTATTTTGCTTCTCCAACTTCCTAAACTCTTTTTATTCATTTATTTTGTAACAACTATATTATCTTCCATAAACTAGGATTTTTTTATAGGAATTATTCGAGCTACACTTACACACACCTTCTTCTAAGGGTTAAATAACATACTTTTCTATGGATGGCAAATTTCTCCCTCACGAAACGATGATTGTTCAACATTCTTCTAACACTTTCAAAGGTGTCCATTAAGATGAAACTATATTTATATATGAAATATAATATGTTTATCTTCCACTTAAGCTTCTGTATTTTTCATTTATGTAATACCTTTATGGTTTCCATTATGGGTAAATGCGATATCTTCATTTAAGGAAGTGCGGACTACCACCCCCTCAAAGTGATTTGATTCGTTAATACCATATGTGGTATGTATAAAGGATATATTTAATGATATTATATATGATACCATACAGGAATTAAAATACTATTATGTATCATTATTTTTAATTCCATTAAATATGAAATAGAAATGGAAGTAGCGTTCATTCGTACGTACGACATACCGTCTCCATGAACGGTACATTTCATTTCTTATCTCAAAATCTTATGTACTATTATAAATATATATATATAATGGATATATATGTAATATATTACATCTAAATGAGGTATATAATTCTGGAATTATAACATATATATATATATATCATTTTGTTTTAATTCCATTAATATGACAAAAAAATGAAAGTAGTCTTCATGCGTACGTACGACCTACCATCTCTATGAACAGTGCTTTTCATTTTTGTCTCCAAATGCTATGGAATATTATAAAATGAATATATACTGGATATATATGATATTTAAAACATCAATACTATTCTGGATATTATGTACCTATAACTACATGGAAAATTATTTTCCAACAAGTTCAATTTTTGACTCATGTACCAAACATCGAAAAAAATGTCTGATATGAACTCATATTATTAACCAATTATTATAACATTAAAATATGTGATATGAACTGAATAATAATATTTATATGAGGTACTTAAGAAATTATAAATTGACCAAAGTTTATTATTCAGGAATATGAAGAATAGAACAAGACAAGTTGGACTTGAGGTAAGGGATCTGACTCCTCTCTTTCTTTTAAAGTACACTCTTTTATGTCATTCCTTTTAAAGCTCATATTTCTTGTTATTGGGATATTCTTTTATATTACTCTTACTGTAATCCTTATGTTCATATGATGAAAGAACCTATTATCTCTCATCAATCCATTTTGGATGTTTTGAGTTGCGCCGTTAGGCTGCCGAATTTTCGTAAGAGATCCAACCTCACTCTTTCTTTTGAAGTACTCTCCTTTATGTCACTTATTTTAAGCTCCTATCTGTTATGTTGGGGGATGTTATTTTATATTCCTCTTTCTGTAAACTTTATGTTGATATTATGAGAGACCCTATTTCCTCTCATCAATCCATTTTAGAAGTTTTAAGTTGTGTCGTTTGGCTGTCGAGTTTTCGTAAGGGATTTTTCATCTCACTTTTATTCCCATGAGATTTATTCTACATTTTCCACAATTTACTTTCAGTGGTGTATGTACTTCCCATTATTATACACTTTTTGTAGTATAATTTAATTTATTGTGATTCACATATTCATTGTATGACCCTTCTTCCATGGGGTGTATGCTTTGAAAGTTACCCAACTCGGTAAGGGGACCTTTCACCCTCCTCTTTTTAAAAGACTTCTTTTGTTATGTCTTTTAATTTACATACTATTATGTTGGGATATGTTATTTTATATCCTTATTGATGTAAATTTTATGTCCAAGTGATGAGATTCCCTTTTTATCTCTCATCAACTCATTTTCTGAATTTTGAAGTGATGTCGTTAGGCTGTCGAATCTTACCAAGGGAACTTTTTAACCCAATTTCGATTTCTTTGGGTTCAACAAGTAGTTATTTAATATGTCATCTTTTGAATATTTGTGAATGAAATTTTATTATTTTACACTTAATATCCACTTATATTGGGTGTATTTATATTTATCACACATAATTTTGAGATTGAATTATCCTTAATTTAAGGATACCTTCCTTATAAGGGAATTCATCACATTTGACATTTCTATTGAGACTTCATTGTTGTTATGCACCAATTCACTCTTATATGGTGTATATACTGTCCTTTGGAATATTATATCATGAATCCATTTATTCTCATGATATTATAAAGTTCTGACTAAATGTTATTCCTCAATTATTGTATTCAAGTGTCCCTAATTTTAGTAGAACCCCATTAACCAAAATATCGCTTTAAATGTTTTAATTATTTGTTATTATTAATATCCATGTTTTCAAAATGCTTTTAATGATTTATTTATATGGATATTAATGGTTTAAAATTTTAAAAGCATCATGGTGGTATGGGACACTTTGATTCAAAAATCTCTTTATTAAATGTTTTAAATGGTTTTGGAAGTGGTTTCTTTTTGAATGGATTCATTATTTCAATATAATAAAATGTTATATTGTGATTGAAATGTGTAAATGTTATGTTTCCTTTATGAATGTTTTATGTGATATGTTTATGTTATGGTTCTTGGGAATTTGTATGAAAACGGGTGGTTCCCTGATAAACTAAGGGCGGGTGAGCCCGATATAGCTCTCCAATGCATTGGGTAATGCGAAGGAGTGAAACGTCAAGGTTTCTCCGAAGAGATTTATGGAATATACTGTGGTGGGTATTCCAAACGTAACCAAGAGGGTTACTCCCTACGTAATAATGTTATGAATGCCTCAATTTACTTTTTATGTCTTATGATTTCTATGATTTATTCATTATTTGATGAGGTATGGTAAAGTGCCTATGTTTTATGGGTAAAGTATGATTTCATTCTTTTGTATATATGAGCTCATGTTTCCTTTCAATAATTTTATATCCCTTACTGAGCTTTTTATGCTCATCCCAAGTTTTTTTGAAATGTTTTTCACAGTTCAAGGGAAAGGTACATGATATGATGATAGTGTCACGGAAGTGTCAAGAAAGAATCGATGATTTATTTTTAAATATGTTTCCGTTGATGGAAAAAAATGAATACTATCTTTTATGTAACCACTTCGTTTAAATGTGGAATGTAATGCAAGTTTTATGATATAATTCTCTAAAAATCTAAACCTGAAAAGATCCTCAATGTGTAATCTTGTAATAACTCATGATTAAGTAAGGTTTAAGGTTGGGGCCTTATAGTTGGTATCAGATGTCAGTTTAGATAACTTTAGAGGTTAGGGTATTCTCTCAGCATAAGTGACATTACCATAATGATTAGGATTTCAAAAAGAGTCCTAGTTTTAGATAAAGTGAATGAGTAATTATATATTAGTGTTTATCTTCCTCATTAGTACATGATGGTTTTGTTGATATACTCACACTGACATTTCTGTTTTTAGTGATTGGATTGATCTAGCAGGAACCGAAGAGACAACAGGTTTGAAGGAAACTGTGGTGGTTCTCTGATTAAGATACTAGATAAAATGGGGGATTCAATTAGGAAACTCATGGTTTTTCTAAACCAACTATCAAGGAGTCATGATCAACCACTTGAACCTTGGTATGTTCTATAATGCATCATGTACGAGATGAACAATCGATGTGGAAGTTTATGTAATAATTATAAAGGTAACCATTAGAGTTTATATGATCCTTACTTTTGAGGTAATTATGGGTTATTATATGATATGCTGGAAAATGAAAGGCATGAGATAAAATTGAGGTTAAAATAAGTTGTGATTATTTTTGAAGATTTTATCTCGTTTTGGGGAATGTTTTAAGAATTATATAGTTTTGGAAAAAGGACAACACGCAGACCGTGTGACAACCCATCGTGTCGGACAAAGCTGCGGGAATCGAACCCACAACCAAAGTGCGACTGGTATTTATCGCCTACCACTTGACTACATGAAGTCCCTCGTTAGTTTGACTGATTCTTCTTAGTTAGATTATTTTATTAATTAAGAGTAAGTTGATTTTGGGTTATCTATGGAAATTTATTAACCTATCATGAAAGATATGTGATTAGGTTAATTACTTTTCAATATGAGACTTTAGGAGCAACTGATGTTGTTTGGAGAAAAATGTTACGATTTAACTTGGAATACTATGTGACTAAAACCTTCAAATATTTGGGTTTCAATCTTAGTTTGGTTTAATTTGAATACTTTTATGGACAAATTGTTTATCAAATGGTCCTTGTTGAACTTTGGGTTTTGTTGGATAAATTTTGGAGATTAAGAATAGATTTGTTTTTTAAAGGATTATCCTTTTTGGGTATTATCTGATCTTGTACGAACCTTTTTTGTTTTGGTTTTGGTTTTGGTTAGAGTCTAAAGAAATGGGAAGTATATAGTTCTCTATTGTGGATTGGGTGATTCTCTAGAAATCGATTATAGTACTCTTAATGCGAACAGGTCTTCCTAAATACCCATCTTTTGGAGAAAATATGAGTTTGATTAAGGAATCTAGTAAAAGTTGAAAGTCAACATGATAAGTGATTATGTTTCCTTATGAATAAATTCCTCAATAAAAATTAACTTAAAACAAAAATGTTTTCTATTAACTTTTCCTACTGGGGAATCGAATACCGTTTAACCCATCACAAGTTTGTAATTTTCTTATGGTTAACTTTCTCCTAGACATGTTTACTATCACTCTCCATCAGAACATGACCCTTTGTTTTTTTCTTCCATGTCCATATTTTAAAACTTTGAATCCTAGTATGGATTAACTCGGGTGACCTTTGTACTTATCTTTCTTTATTTTAAAGTGATTGTTTTACTGACTCTTGTTCCGATGTGGGATTTTCAATGAAGTTTCTGAGCCCAATTTTAAAATTGTGAGGACGCAATTCCCAAAAGGGGGGAAGGATGTAACACCCCAGGTAAATAAAGATTATGGCATTTTCACATTTATCCATACTTTTGAATAAAATATTAATATGACTTTAAAGGGGATGCTATACTCGATGGCATACCCAACACGCAACAACGAGTTTCTTGGGAATCTTACGTTGCACTCTAATAAAAAAATAATATTATTTTAAATAGTAGTTAACGCCTATCCGTTGTAATGGTGGGAATGAAAAGAACTAACTACAAAATGATTATATATGTTTGTCAAATATTTTTACTTTTTACAATAAATGTTAGAGGATTAAAAATGCGAATGAATCCAATTTTAAGCGTAAACATTCTAATATTCTTTAAAAGGTCGATTAACCGACTTTTGATGGAGAACCTCTTTTAAATCCACTTTTTGACAATTTTATGTGTTATATTTGACTAAATAAAATTCTTCTTTATAATCGTGACATCAAAATTTACTTTGTATAATTTTTTGGTATTTTTCTGAAAAAGTTCAATTTTTAATGAATAGTGAAAAATGTTGTATTTTAATTCAAAACCTCTTTTTAATCCAATTTATTTATATGATTAGATTATCTTTTGAATTGGTTTTAAAGTTAAATTAGAATATATTTGTACCATTTAATCCAATATTGGTCATTCTAATTAATTTCATTTTGAAATCGGATTTAAACTAGTGTCAATCTTTTGATACTTTTTGTTTCATAAAAACACGCTATTTGTTTTGACAACGGGAATTAATTATTAAGTCAGTTAATGCAACTTATATGTTTTGAATTTTTTAAAATAGAAATCATTTTTGAATTCGGAATATCAAATATATCTTAGGTTGAATTTTTAGTAATTTTCTGAAAAACTTCAATTTTTGATGAATAGTGAAACCACTAAGTGGTACTTATAAAAACTGATTTTCCGTTTAAATGAAATTTTTCCACCTTTGTGTTTTGAATTTCAAAAATCCGACATACATAGTTGTTATTAAGAAGTAAAATGTGGTTTAATGGGATCAAAATAATTTTTTGGTGAATAGTAACTTATTATGTTTTTAATCGCGATTAGAGGTAATTAGTGTAGTTTAAGGTAAGAATAATGTTTTAATAAAATGAAATGACCTAGAAACATGTCCTACCCTCATTGGATGTGGCATGGACGACCAATAAAATCCATGGGTCAACTTGGGGACCCCATGGAGCCACTTTGGTTGGAAAATGAAATAAATACCTTTTTATTTAATGTTAAAGTAAAAATGACACACACATGAGATGTTTTACTAAAACAATTTTTACATGGGGTTATAAATGTCATATTTTTGACTACAAATATTAATTAGAAAGATAAAAGGATTTTATACATCATGATTTTTTTTATAATTTTTAGACATTAAAAAATTAAATTATTTATAACATCATGATGATGCAGTGATGACCTCAATATTTAACGATTTAAATAAAATGGAAAGATAATGTAAAATCTAGAACCTACACATGTCAAAAACCTATTGGATGGGTGTATTTCGAACCCTTATCACCTTATCCTTGAAACACATCAATGTGGGGCCATTAAAATCCGAAACCCATTCTAAAATAAAGTAACATTTCTTTACTTTCCAAGAGTGCCCCTCCTCTCCTCTTATAAAAGGCCCCCACCTCTACCTCCTTACCCACACTTATAAAGAATTTGGATCAGCCAAACCCCGCCCATTTTGTCTCTCCACATCCCTATATAACTCCTTGAAACCTCACTTTTGGCAGAAGTCTTTCCAAGGAAGCCTTTGAGCTCAATCCAAAGGGAGTTACCCTATTTTAAGGTAATGTCTTCACTTGTGTCCTTTTGTTTTATATTGCTTCTCCAACCCCCTAAACTCTTTTTATTAATTTATTTTTTAAAAACTCCAGTATCTTCAAGATACAAGTATGTTGTTATAAGAAGGATTCGAGCTACACTTACACACACCTTCGTCTAATGGTTAAAGAACATACTGTTTCTGTGGATGGCGAATTTCTACCTCACGAAACGATGATTGTTCAACATTCTTCTAACACCTTCAAAGGTGGACATTAATATGACAATATATTTATATATGACATATAATATGTTTATGTTTTACTTAAGCTTCTTTATTTTCCATTTATGGCATACCTTTATGGTTTCCATTATGGGTAAATGCGATATCTTCAATTAAGGAAGTGCGGACTACCGCCCCCTCAAAGTGATTTGATTTGTTAATTCCATATGTGGTATGTATAAAGGATATATTCAATGATATTATATATGATACCATACTGGAATTAAAATACTATTATGTATAATTATGTTTTAATTCCATTAAATATGAAATAGAAATGGAAGTAGCGTTCATGCGTACGTACGACTTACCGTCTCCATGAACGGTACATTTCATTTCTTATCTCAAAATGTTATGTACTATTATAAGTACATATATATAATGGATATATATGTAATATATTACATCTAAATTATGGATATAATTATGGAATTATAACATATATATATATCAAATTTTTTTTAATTCCATTAATATGACAAAAAAATGAATGTAGCGTTCATGCGTGCGTACGGCCTACCGTCCCCATGAACAGTACTTTTAATTTTTATCTCCAAATGCTATGGAATAGTATAAAATGAATATATATTGCATATATATGATATTTATAACATAAATAATATTCTTTATATTATGTACCTATAACTACATGGAAAATATTTTTCCAACAAGTTCAATTTTTGACTCATGTACCAAACATCGACAAAAATGTCTGATATGAACTCATATTATTAACCAATTATTATAACATTAAAATATGTTATATGGACTGAATAATAATATTTATTTGAGGTACTTAAGCAATTATAAATTGAACAAAAGGTTATTATTCAGGAATATAAAGAAACGAACAAGACAAGTTGGACTTTAGGTAAGGGATCCGACTCCTCTCATTCTTTTAAAGTACACTCTTTTATGTCATTCCTTTTGAAGCTAATCATTCTTGTTATTTGGATATTCTTTTATATTAATCTTAATGTAATCATTATGTTTGTATGATGAGAGACCCTATTCTCTCTCATCAATCAATTTTGGAATTTTTGAGTGGCGCTGTTAGGCTACCGAATTTTTGTAAGAGATCCAACCTCTCTCTTTCTTTTTAAGTACTCTCCTTTATGTCACTTCTTTTAAGCTCATATTTGTTATGTTGGGGGATGTACTTTTTTATTCCTCTTTCTTTAAACTTTATTTTGATATGATGTGAGACCCTATTTCCTCTCATCAATCCATTTTGGATGTTTTATGTGGCGCCATTAGGCTGTTGAGTTTTCGTAAGGGATTTTTTATCTCACTTTTATTCTTGTGAGATTTATGCTACATTTTCCACAATTTCCTTTGAGTGGTGTATGTACTGCCCATTATTATACACTTTTTGTAGTATAATGTCATTTATGGGTATTCACATCTTCATTTTATGACCCTTCTTCTATGGGGTGTATGTTTTGAATGTTACCCAACTCGGTAAGGGGACCTTTCACCCTCCTCTTTTTAAAAGACTTTTTTTTGTTATGTATTTTAATTCACATACTATTATATTGAGATATGTTATTTTATATCCTTATTGATTTAAATTTTATTTCCAAGTTATGAGATGCCCTTTTTATCTCTCATCAACTCATTTTCTGAATATTGAAGTGATGCCGTTAGGCTGTCGAATCTTAACAAGGGAACTTTTTAACCCAATTTCGATTTCTTTGGGTTCACCATGTAGTTATTGAATATGTCATATTTTGAATATGTGTGAATTAACTTTTATTGTTTTAAACTTAATTTACACTTATATTGGGTGTATTAATATTTGTCACACATAATTTTGAGATTGAATTATCCTTAATTTAAGGATACCTTCTTTATAAGGGAATTCCTCACATTTGACATTTCTATTGAGACTTCATTGTTGTTATGCACCAATTCACTCTTATATGGTGTATATACTGTACTTTGGAATATTATATCATGAATCCAATTATTCTCATGATATTATAAAGTTTTGACTAAATTTTATTCCTTAATTATTGTATTCAAGTGTCTCTAATTTTGGTAGAACCCCTTTAACCAAAATATCGCTTTAGATGTTTTAATTATTTGTTCTTATTAATATCCATGTTTTCAAAATGCTTTTAAGGATTTATTTATATGGATATTAATGGTTTAAAATTTTAAAAGCTTCAAGGTGGTATGGGACACTTTGATTCAAAAATCTCTTTATTAAATGTTTTAAATGGTTTCAGAAATGGTTTCTTTTTGAATGGATTCATTATTTCAATATACTAAAATGTTATATTGTGATTGAAATGTGGAAATGTTATGTTTTCATTATGCATGTTTTATGTGATAAATTTATGTTATGGTTATTGGGAATTGTTATGAAAATGGGTGGTTCTGTGATAAACTAAGGGCGGATGAGCCCGATATAGCTCTCCAATGCATTGGGTAACGCGAAGGAGAGAAACGTTAAGGTTTCTCCGAAGAGATTTAGGGAATATACTGTGGTGGGTATTCCAAACGTAAACAAGAGGGTAACTCCCTATGTAAGAATGTTATGAATGCCTCAAGTTACCTTTTATGTCTTATTATTTCTATGATTTATTCATGATTTGATGAGGTATGTTAAAGTGCCTATCTTTTATGGGTAAATTATGATTTCATTCTTATGTATATATGAGCTCATGTTTCCTTTCAATAATTTTATATCCCTTACTGAGATTTTTATGCTCATCCCATGTTTTTTTGAAATGTTTTTCACAGGTCAAGGGAAAGGTACATGATATGATGATAGTGTCAAGGAAGTGTCAAGAAAGATTCCATGCTTTATTTTTAAATATGTTTCCTTTGATGGAAAAAAATGAATACTATCGTATATGTAACCACTTTGTTTAAATGTGGAATGTAATGAAAGTTTTATGATCTAATTCTCTAAAAATATAAACCTGAAAAGATCCTCAATGTGTAATCTTGTAATAACTCAAGATTAAGTAAGGTTTAAGGCTGGGGCCTTATAATTGGGGGTGGTTGAAGGTCACTCCATTATCATAAAAAATCTCATTACATGTAATATACTATTTTTATTATATCATCATGGTTTAATAATAATTGAAATATATGGATGAATAAATAAAATAAAATAAACGTCATTGAATAACATTTCCTCTTCTTCATGTATCCACCATAGGTTTTTCCCAAAAGACATACTAGGCTGAATTTATGCCAAAAATAAGTGTTATATTATTGGAGGAGGGAATTTTGGAAGATTATTTCGTTGTTATCTTCTAATCATAAAGGGTTTTAAGGTGTGATGAAGAGTGGAGAAGGGTGGACTTTTATAAGTTAGATGAGTGGCACACTCATAATTTTTGGAATGAAAAAGGTTTATGAACATTTTTAACATGAAAAACGACCCAATTTAATTATATTCAACAATTAGACACTATATGGTAGAAATATATCTATAAATTATATTTTACACATGTTTTTAGGTCATTAGACATTATCTTTTTAGTTTAACCCTTTGTAAATTTATTTTTAACTTAACCATGGTAATTATTTTTACTATTTTAACTATTCACATTGGAAAAAAAATTAAGTTGATATTATTATATAATATACATTTTCCTGATTTTAAATATGGAATAAATTTTCCCAAATTTATTTCCCATAAGTATAATAAATTTATTTGAAATTAATCCCCCAGATGTGATGAAAAAGGTAGTTTCTAAAGAGAGAATATTTAATAGTTTTCACAGTTTTCTTATCAAAATATGAACATGAAAATTTTTATAAGGATCTAAATTGTATTATTTGATGAAAAATTGAAATAATTTTATATTAAAACAAATTTAAATTAGAATTTATCTTAAAAATAATTTAACTCAAGAGATAGTTTTCAATTAAAATTTTGTATTTTCACTATTCATCAAAAAATCAAAAATTCCATAAAAATACAAAAATTAACCTTAATATAATTTTGATATTTTTATTTAAAAATAATATTTAATAATTAAATAAATATTTTAACATTTTAAAAAATAATTTTTAAATTATGTGTGTCTATAGTGACAAAACCATCTTTTAAAAAATAAAATCTTTTGAAAACATTTATTTTTCTTTCAAATTATTATTATTTAATTACTAACAAATAAATAACCAATGAATTTTTTTATATGCGTAATCCATATAATTTTTATAATTTATTTATTTATATTCATACAGTCACATTTAAAATATTGTTTATAATGATACACTATATTACAGTTCATTTAGACTCAGGGTTGTGTGTTCTAAAGTCTATCGAAGAGATTAAAATTTAAAAAAAATATTTCATGGGTTGATTAATCTTAGTGTTTCTTCTCTCATAATCAATCAATTGAAATTTTTTTCTCTTAAAATAACAATTTTTTACAAATATGTTTATTGTTAATTATACATCAAAAATATATTATTTATTATACATTATACATTTTTTCAACTTTCTATTATCATATTTTCAATGAAATTGTTAGTTATATGTGTTTTCCATGGACATATGTATATATATATATATATATATATCTAGTGATCATATAAAAATTGTGTTTCCAATTTTAACCCCAATATATTTCCTCACATGCTTCTCTTAATTTATTTTAGACTCTTATTTCCTTTCATTCTCAGAATTTCAACCATAATACAAATATTTTTTCATTCTTTCTATTGTCAAACAAGGTGGTATGTTCTTCATGGAAAATGGGGATAAATATTTAAAATTTATTTATTTTCATTTAGTTTTGTTTTTATTTCACTTTTAATTTCCAAAATGATGATTTATACTTCATTCTCATAATTTATTAATGTTCATTATGTGGTAATATTATTACCTAATGAAATAAATTTCTATTCATTTCTATTCAGTATTTTGTGTCTAAATATTTGTTCTATATGGTCATGGAATAGAAATTTCGGGTGTTATAAAAAACAATTTTAGAGATCATTAATGGGAAAAATACAATTTCTTGAAATAATTATCAAGATAAATTAGAAATTTCTAATATACCTCCATGAAGATGAATTATAATTGTTAAACACTAAACCACCAAAATTTCATCTTCAAATATATTAGAGGATCATAAATATTCCAAGAATATAAAAATAATAAATAAAATAAATTGTTCGTGATAATTTAAAATTACTAAAGCTATCATCATCTATCATTTTATATCTAATTATAAAAAAACATAAAAAAATGATGTATCACATATAACTTGAGGAAAATATCAAATCAGACTCATCAGGATAAGGA
Source organism: Viscum album (assembly GCA_963277665.1). Taxonomy (NCBI): domain Eukaryota; kingdom Viridiplantae; phylum Streptophyta; class Magnoliopsida; order Santalales; family Viscaceae; genus Viscum; species Viscum album. The sequence goes on from OY728161.1 coordinate 1,446,277,147, forward strand.
TCCTATTTCTGGTATTAATCTTACATCATACATCGTTCCCCAAATGATATATAATAATGAGATTTGATATTATTAATAATGTAATTTCTAGGATAACACCTTTTTGAATGGAATAATAAACAATTTTTATGCGTATAATAATATATCACTAATCACCGAGGTTTTGTGGAGGACTTGAGACTCATCAAGGGAATTGGTATTTGTTTAGGAAGTACCAACCATACTAGTACAACATCCCTGACTGATTTATCAGAGGAATTAAAACCCATTCTAATTTAGGAAACACACCTAAATCACTGGGGATGGGGTACCTAACTTTGGACGGAGAGAACTTTCACATCAATCATCGAGGGATGACTTGACTTGAGCCTTCACATTGTAGATGTTGAATTTATATAGGGAGTACCTAAAGCTATAAAATATATATGTAATATGTAAAATTTTGAAAAAATATTTATATGGGGTTACAAAACCCCATGTCTATACCATGTTATCATAGCCAAAAAAATCCATATCCCTACACATGTGATATGCTAACAAATTCTAGAAGTAATGGTTTGTTAAAACATTGAGACAACATCAACCAATGGAACGCACACTGTTATGAGTAGTTTAAAAATTATCATAATCTACAGATATTCTATAATACACCGATAATTAGTACCTTATCATGATAAGGTCTATATCCTTGTCATCCAATGAAATTATTACTATTAAGATTCCAAGCCATTAAAATAACAATTCCCTATACACTCCATGTTTCATGATACAACATAAATGTATGCATAATACTATAAATAATCATGTAAATTAGTATATTATTAGATTATTTTTAAAAAATGCAATCATTCATCACATCATATTCTTGGTATATCTCTTATAACAACTATACTCAAATATCATGAATATCTTTAATCTAATTTTTTTAACCAAGAATGCATACAACTCTAATAACTTAACTCAAAACATGGGACTTAACATCTATAATTTCATATAAACCTAACCTAAATAGACCCCCAACTACCCACTTGGGCTAGTAGATCTGTTATGTGTGAAACCCCATACCCGACTCTTATAGGCTAGGGGATAGAAACTTTTTCTAAGAAGGTATATCTCATGGGAAAGTAATTTCTTCAAATATACCTACAAGAACATAACTATCTCAAAATACCAATCAAACCACTAATATAATTAGGTACCACAACATAAATAATCAAAAAATAATAAAATAAATTGATAAAAATATCTCAAACCATCTATATATATCATATAAATAATCACCTAAGGAAATGAAAGTGGGGGTATAATGAGTTGTAGGATATGGAATCCATTGAAGGAACCCAATCATGGTGGAAGCATTTAAAATAATTATATTAAAAATATTAAACCATATCAACATTCTATCACCAAATTATATATATAGTAGGTTTAGGTTAAACTATGGTTTCTATGTAATTAAATTTAAGTAAGAATGTGAAATAAAAATTTTACTTCCCTGGAGTATGTGATCTTGACATACTATGTTATATGTAGAATCACTGTAGTTTTATGAATCTAAGTTTGGATTCATATAGATCATATACACATATTTTCCAAATCCCTTATTTTTTCATTCTACTATCTTTACAAGATACCACAGGAGAACTGATTTCTTTATAATTAACCTTTTATTTCCAAAATAACATAAAGTAGATCCAAGAAATCATTATCTATATAATAATTATCTTAATTGGATTTTTTCTCTCTATAACTTGTTAAGAAAGTTTTAATAGATAATTTATTCTAATCCCACATTTCTAAATTTTTTATATAAACTAGATTTTATAATTATGTTAAAATCTTAATAAATTTACCTTGGGCTCCTTAACAAGTCTTAATAATAAAATCCAACCATTTTTTCCATTGATGACTAATTTAAATTGTTATAAGTTACCAAAATATTTCCGTACTCACTTGTGAAATTTTCAGGTGTCAATTAATGAAATATTAACCATTAAAAAACTAAATCCTAAATAATATGTTTCATAAATCATGAATAATTAATACTCATTAAAAAAATATTTTATCATATTCACTTTTTATAATTTAAAAACTTGGGAATACCTTGAGAAATAAACTCAATTATCACTATTTAAACATTAATAATATGTAATTTAATTTATTAATTAATTTAATTCTAATTGTTCATGTAGGAACATTCATCAGCCCCTATATATGGGCCCCACTTCATTATGAACTCTAATTCAACTAATTTGGTGGAACTCTTGGATGCACATTGTGTGTGAACCTCTAGGAGCTTATATTGATGGTGATAATTTGTATTAATAAAACAGGAGTAGTATCTTGAAACACATTATTTCCCCTATATATATAATGATAATTCATGGCTCCAACAACCTCTTATGAACTCTTCCTATATTATATAATATTTTTTTTCATCATGATATATTATAAATAAGGATGATTAATTTGTGTCATCATCCTTTAATGGTTTATTTTTCTTTTTCTAAAATTATTAGAAATGAAGTCCTATATTTAACATGATAATGGATATAGTTATGGAACTTTCATCTCAAAAAAGTGTCTATTGATAACTTATTCTTATTATCAGAATAAATAACCATGTATTGATCATTTAATTAATGTCAAAACTCCAACGACACATCCAGAAAATCTACCACATCCTTGACAAGATATATCATGGTTTTAATATGCATGAATGTATGTGATCAAATGATACTCCTAGATTGTGATCTAAAGTCAATACATAAATATACATACTCATAGATAAAAACATCCAATGACACATAAAATATATTTCATTTTATCATCTTGATGTATATGGTACATAATACATATATTTAAGATTGCTATCATAATATATCAAAGTTCACATTATTGATGAAAACTGTTAAAACCTTTGGATGAAACATGTAACCAAGTAAATTACAATTTAAATTGTGAATGTATAAATAATAACACTATAATAGTATTAGTAAATCTTGCATACCTATTTGTATAGACGATGTTGGAATAAAAAAAATACTTCTTTAGTTATATATAGGGAACCTAATTTCACAATAAACATCACTAAATGGGTAAATAATTCATCATTTTAGGTACTCTGGTACGTGTTTCTTGAAATAATCATTAGTCACCATTATGCACTAATTTATAAACTATTAAATCATCATTATTACATCGACACCATCTATCCCATACACACAAACAGTCATGGAAGGGAATTAGTACCCATACAAGGGTGATTCTAAAAACACTATGTTGGATAATCCAAAAAAATAATAATTGGATGACCCCAAAATTCAACATAAATAAAGAAAAATACAACAAACGAAAAGATAAGAATGGTTTATGATTTCATTTCCAAATTACACCATGAGTGTCTCTATAAATGGATAAAAAGAGAGAAATGAAATATCTTCTCAACTAATAAAAATAGGTCCTTATACCTGAACCCTACACCTTAGGGGAATAGATATATCTCCCATCTCACTATGGATAATGAAAAAAATAATAATGCCTTGTTATATGATTTATAAATAATATCAAATTTCGAAATCACTCCTAGAGTAATTGATAAGGAATAATACACACACATAATTAGACCTACCTACACATATATAATTCAATATAAGATTATACTTTTCCCAATAATAGTATCAATGAGATTTATAAATTAGTATTATGTTATTCCTTGAAAAACATATTATTCAATAATAACCGATGATAACATTTTTTCTTAAGAATGGAACGCCAAATATTACACTGAATTAGAGGTCCTAGATCTCACTGAGGTTATTTAAACCAGTGAAGGGATTATTTAAACAAAAAATAATGGACCCACAACCTTTCCTATGAGATATTTATCCACCCTATTATACATCAAGGAGAAATCACTTCTTGTCAAAATTGAAATGATCTAGGTGGGAATTAATACTCACAATGAATATGAAGGACCTACGTACTAAGAATAAAGGGAGTGTAGGCAACCAAAAAATAGGGGGAACCCATGCCTCATCAATGACTTAATCACTGAGGGAATACTTTACCTGAGATAAAGCTACTCTCTTCCTCATGGTATCTGAAATCAAGGGAAAAATAATTCCATGAACACTCCTTGATAGTAATTAACTCTCTTTTATTATTTTAATATTCCCACATGAATGTAAGATGAGAGTAATTACTTACCTGATATCATCCCAAACCATTCACTAAGATGAGAGTGTATAAGGATCCAATGACCAATCCCCTATCATTCTTATAAATATTAAACAAACAAATCCCTCATAAGGTATCTACATTGAGAAAAAAATTCCATGAAAATATTGTTTAATCTATAAATATTATAAAATTTCCCTACTCCCACAATGATTCCCATGGATAAATTTCTAGTGATCTTCCTTGATTGTGACAATTTTCCAAAAAATATGAAATATTGTAGCTTCCAATAAACCATTAATGTTCTTTATCCATCTTTATAGTGTGAAATATGTTTTTTGAATCCTCTATTCCTTCCTAATAATGTTAACTTTTATATGATATTGATAATTAGATAAATATTCCAAATATTTCTCATAAATAATCCTAAGTTGGCCTTTATAACTCACCATTCTGATCCATGTGAAAAAAAGACATTCAAATGGAGTATTGTTTTTCCTAATTCTGACACTTGAGTGAAAATATATAATACAAACATCCAAAAAACGATAACCTAGTCATGTGGTGACCACTAATGAAAACCATGTAACATTATAAAGGTGGTGGGGGTTATACATTATACTATGTTTTTCTACAATATGAGAGTAAATGGGAAAGGATTATTTTTCCATGGATGTTGTTACCCTATTAGGTAATTTCATAACTAACACAACATGAATCTCCCACCCAACTAGTTATTTGGTTCATCTTCTATAATTTTGGATTAATGGAATATTATCATCGCCCCCTTAGAATGTATTAGTTTACCAAAATACACTCTCCCACTGACCCCACAAGACCCCAAAATCAATGCCTCTATCCATAGTGCAACTAGTGTGTGGCCCATCTATGGGCTCATCCCACCAAATTCACCTCTATAGTCTTGTTAGGTTATATTTGGATCTACTACCAACCATTTAACAATATAATAGAAAGTGAATTTAACATCCTAACTATCCCCCAAAAATCTTATCCATCATGATATCAGGCCACTTCCTTCATCCTGAAACAAGTTTGAAATTTATAAATGGACCCAATATTTTGTTGTACCGTCATCATGACCTTGAGAAACCACTCAAACTACATCTACATATTTATTCCACTATAATGCCATGTTTTTCATTTAAGGATAATATATATATATATATATATATTTAATAAGTAAAACATTACATTTATAAGTCATTTTTTTAAATTATGATAGTGTTATCAGATAAAGACATAGAAAGTGAAGATGAGAAGACTGGAAGCGAGATAGGTTAAAAAAGAAGATACTAATAACAATCAAAACTATATGATGGGATGCATGGAAGGATAAATTAAATTTTATAATATTAACTCTTATGGACATGTAATGATATGATATTGGTCTGCAAAGATGATTTTAGAATCAAAAGAGGGATACATAAGCAAATATTAAACTAATCATTTGGTTTTGGAAGTTGGGGTTATACACCAGTTTGAGACATTTATTGGATTAATGGATTCTCATATCGATTAGTAGGATCTGAATATTAGATACATAGATTATATGGAAGTGCATCATATCTATCGATGGGAATATTTTATAAGTGAGACAGAGAGATATTATGTTTGGTATATCAAAATAATTTAATAATTATCTTCCATTAGTAATAAAGAGTAGTAGTGGTTATTATATGGAATATTATAATCTTACAAACTATATAAATATTTTTTTTTATGGTGCATGTGTGAGTTTATTTGTGTTATATATTATGTATATTTCAGAACATCTTTATTTGATCAAGGTGATATGTTGTGAGATTTTTTATCGTAGTTACCTCATCTAAATATTTAAATCTTGTTCTTTAGAATATGGATCCTCAGACCTTCTATTAAAGTGAGGTTTCCTTAGGAATTCTAGAATTTGGATTTTGGACACAAAAAATGGTATCAGATATTGGTTTCCAACATTGGGAGGTCATTTTTCCTTAATACTGTTTTAAACGGGGAGAGTTTTAAGGATTTTATTTTAATGTTTTCATAAGAAGGTATGGTTTAGATTGATAATTTTGATAGCATGTAATTAAATTTCTAGAGATTAAAGATTATAGATAATATGTGTTATAGGACACTTGAAATTACATTAAAGGGAATCAAAATGGAATAAATGGATAAAGAATATTGGAAAATACTTGATTGAAAATAAATTATCGTAGTTTAGATGACATTGGACCAAAACATGGCTTTAAACATACAAGAGAATATGATAACTACCGAACATATGGAAAATATTTAAAACATGTACGAAAATACCTCTTCAGTGAAAAAGTGTTCATTATTAGTTACTTTTTTGGAATAAGGATGATTAAACAAATATGAATGGAAGATAATATAAACTATTTCAGTATGATTTAGATTAAATTTGAATATACAAATGTGGAGTTAATTGAAGTTTTGAGGGCCTTTATCCTTTTAAGTTTACTTCAAAAATATTGGGATGTGATTGCTACTTGTGTTAGAAACTCTAGTTGTAAAAATGAATTAGTGTTTTAAGAAATTTGATTTATGTTATTGAATGAATAAATACAAAATAAGGGATCCTATAAAGACACCAAAACAACATAAAATGAAGAATATAGGTGATATTCCACTTAAAATGAAAATCATAGTGAAATCCAAGAAAAAGATAATATGGAGAAAAGCTAAGGGATGCATGATGGGCTTGAGAAAGCATGATGGAATTATGATTCAATTAGAACTTGAAGTTTTATTTTTAATGACCCACATTTTTTATGAAATTATTTTTAAAATTTATTTGGGAAAATTATGAGACTGGTAAGTGAGATGACATGCGATTCTAAGGCCCAGTGTGCTCGGAATAAATCTATAAATAAAGGTCAGTTTATTAATTTAAAGCACATAGGTAGTGAACATTGAACATTAGTATCATTCAAACAGATGCTTAGATCAGAAATCAGATGGAACCATTGTATTTCAAATATCTAATTTACCTTAGGTGGGTCCTAACATCGTCCGACATGGGCTAGATGACAATTTTATATTTTGGAAGTACACATTATTAAAATATTTTTAAATGCAATATTTTTATGCAAAAAATATTTTGTTTCAAAAAAACCTTCCCCAAGGATCCAGGGTTATTTCCATAACCCTGGAGCTCCACTAAAGCAGATAGTATAGGCTCTCTCTTAACCAAAAAATTCCAGAGAATTGGTTTTAGAAATCAAAGCGCAGATCAAGATCATTCATCAACATATCGATGATGAAAATGATATAACTTTTAGATTTGTAAACGATCAAACTAGATCCATGATGGGTGTTTAGTTTTTATCATGTTTTCCAAATTATTTATTTCTATATAGAGAATGCAGATCCACCCATGAACATGTGTCCCCACATATCGTTCATTCTTATAGGACGGTCTTTTATCAGATATTATTTTGGGTTATTAATCCATTCTTGATATGATTCATATTTTTATTTTCTCCATTTGATCAATATATTGGGAGTGGACCAACACCATGAACAAAAATGATAAGGGTTAGTTCATTTATTTTCTATTTGGATTTACTCTCCCCTTTGACCTGTGAATTCATCATGTTCTTCATGGGGTTATTAACAACTGATTGTTGTGCATCTGTTCCCCAGCACAATGATCCCAATTCAACGATCTTGCCTCATTATGACTTAGCGGAGGTGCATCAACGTTGGAAAAGGAAAAATTGAAATAGAACATGAGATAATGTCACATGATTATTTTCTGTCAAAATGGGTTCCATGTAGATTCGATCGCATGATGATGATGATCAAGACACGAGTATCTAAGAGCTTCTTCTAGATTAGAAAACAGACCACCGGATCAGTTCTGGTGGCCTACAGAAGAGGACAACAACACATCAACAACCCCATTTACATTTCTACCCCTTTTGGAAGTGATTTAAATTAATTTTTTGGTAGGGGGCGAGTAGGACCCACAGATCAAGAAGCAGGTGTGTAGAATCAGCGACCAACCGAGATAGTTGTGTTACGATGAAGGGACAAGCAAGTCACCGCATCTGAGTGGGTTGGGCTCAAGCCGTCTGGCTGGGCCAGTAGCGGGTTGGGACTAGTGAATTGATTCATCCCAGTGGGTCGGGTCGGACCTGGGCATGTCGAGTCGGGTCAACCTCTGGTCTGGTTGGTGGACCCCAATTTGGGTCAGGTAGGGTTGGTCTGACTAGGTCAGACTAGAACTGGACCCTACCATCCCCTTTTTAATAAATTGTCTGTAACATTCAAACGAAGATTCCATTTGATGATCCATCTATGGTGTTGGGAACCTTGCGATGATACAGTCCTTTTTAGAAACTACAAGTGGGTTTTTTGGATGTTGGCACAGAACTGAATGGTTTGAGGAGTAGATTATCCTAGTAAAAGATGACTTGAGTGGAATCAGCATGTCTAGTAATGAATGGGACACCCCATGTCAAGGGAGCAGGTTCGTTTCCTTTGGGAAGCTTCCTCCAGGGGTGTTTCTACCCTAAAGAACAAGGGTGTGGGTTCCAGGAGATTTTGAGAAGGAAGAAGTGGTACTCCCCTATGGTAACCTGGAGTGGGTCCTCAAACAATGGAGTTAATATTACCTTATAAGACTAGGTCACGGGTCATCCATATCTAACGTACATAGAGTCAGAACTCTCCTACCGAGTAAGGTGTGGGTCCTCTATCATAGGAGTCAATAATCCCCTATTGTTCTAGGTTTTGGGTCCCCACACAAGAACTGATAGAGTTGGTACTATCTTGTCATACCAAGCCTTAGATCCTCTAGTCGCTAACTATTACTCCTATAAAAGGTAAGGTGTGGGTCTTGAACTCAAAAAGTCATACTCCCATGTGAGATTATGGTGCAGGTCCTTCATGATTCATACTCCCCAATGTGAAAAGGGTGTGGTACTCCTCTAATAGAGTTTCACTCCTCCATCCCGAGTAGAGTCTGGGAGAAAGTCCTCCATTGGAGTTGGAGATCCTTTAGTTATCATAAACAGTTATGAGGAGCGGCCAATCCACTTTATATAACCAATACCTAGATATGATATTGTTTTACAACAAAACAATGAGGTGCAAGCCACTCCTTTTAAGAGATTCGTAGGTTACACGTGATGGTCAGGAGAAGGGATCCCTCATCAGGGTACAATGGTGAGGGCATGCCTCTCCACTTGGGTTCCCGTAGTCATACATTGGGTGAAAGATAGTGATGACTGAACCTCTAGTGTTGATCACTGTAGGTGGGCCTAGTAGTATGTTTCTAATGGAGAACTTTCTCTCAATCATACCTCTAGGAATGATAGAGTTGTTACCAATGGATTTTACCACTCATACAGGTTCCATCTAGGATGGAAGATCTCATGGAGTGTGATATCTTTGTTTTAGGTGTTACCATTAAAACCTACAATGAGAATCATGTTACTGGTAATGAGGTTGGAACCTTATGATTCTTATTGCCTTTGAAAAGTATATCTGGATGTTCTTGTTAGATGTGTTGTTGACATATAACAATGTTGAGGTTAATGTATCATCTTAGTGGTTTTTCCATTGTGTGTTTTCAAGTTCCCTACTGAAGATTATTTTACTCACCCCTATATGGTATTTTCCCACATGTGTCATTTCTTGTGAAGACAACCGATGATTTGGTGGAGTCTAAGGTATATCAGACCCGGAATAGAACAAGATGGTGCCTTGTGAGATCATACATGTCGAGGTGTTTCTGACAGCTTCCTATAGTAGCTTCAGTGCCCTTGATTGAATTTCATACATTATATTTGTATTTTTATTTGTGGGATTATATTTTGGTTTTATTGTTATTACTTCTTTAGCTTCTATTGTACTCTGTTGTGGGGATGTAATGATATCCATGCATTTTCTTTTCTTAGTGTTTTTACTCTCTAGCCTCTGTGTCTTGGAGTTTAGTGCATGTGTATAGGTTCTTAGGAAAATTCCTCCCATTTGTGGGGTAGGTATACTCGGATCTAGTCACTATCCCCTGGCCTATTGGAGGTGGGCATGAGGTAGTAATGAAACTTGCCTCGGGGGATGGGTCATGATACAGTGGTATCTAAGGGAAGGTTAGGTTCTACATTGGGATCGAGATTCTATGAGTTTGGTTTGGGGTAATAGTGTTAAGTGATTTAAGTTTGGATTTCATCCAGGAGCTCCAGTGTTGTTGTGGCAGATGATGTATCAATACACTAGGACTTTCTTAACTTTCTATCCGACTTGGTTCATGAAAACACAATTTTTAAGAAGAAATAAAGGTACATGCATCATATAGGAAGGTTTCATGTTTCCCATGTCCTTCTTGAGTAACGTCACCATGTTTAATCTTTTTACAATGATATATCTTTTTTCATCAGGATGTGTTCATGACACAAGCCAATTAGGATTCGACAAGAGGATCCAGAGTCTGGATTGATGCTCGATTAGACCTCTTTGATGGGAGCAAGTAACAAAGAAAATTTATTTAAGATTTTAAGCAGGTGACAGTTTCTCCGGATTAATTGTTAGAAACCCACCTCCAGTGGTTCAGGGGGGTTCAGCTTGCCTGAAAGAGTTTTGGATGGATCTTTTGGCATTAGATGATGAAACATAGTGTTTTAATGTCTATCATAGGCTTCTGAGGTAGTGGTCTTTTGAGTTGTAGGGTCGGCAGAAGCTAGTGATATCATGTGTGTAATATAAGCTACAGAACCAGAGGTTTCTTCATAAGTACCAGGGATGTGCTAGTTCCCAGAAGGAAGGGCTTTTCAATGATTTTCAAAATAGGGGGCATATCACATGTTATTGTCCAACTGGTCATAATATAGTCTGAGAAGTGGTTGATGAGCCACCAAGGAAGAGGCAGTGGAAATGGCCGATAGACCTGTCGGGTGGCGGATGTCGCAGGGAGATGGGGAAGCAGTTGGAGGTGGTCACTTTTTGTCATGTTACCCCCCTCTAGTTGGTCCATAATAGAATTTGGGAGATAGAAGGTGAGTGACGAGACAATTGTGGGATATTGAGGCTTATGCCCCCAGGACACCATGAATGAATCAAGGTATGATCTATGTCTTTCTACTTCAGATGTAGTATTCATAAACACTTTACCTGTGATTTTCTTTCCTCCATCTTTTATTGTTTGATACTTAGAGGTTCTAGTTAATCTGTGGAATTGATCCTCACATTTAGAGGCTTCTACTAGAGGAGACCCAATGACATGACACTGGTGCCGACAGTGTGACCTGACTCTTGTAGGTGAGAGTTTCGGTTGGGATCTCTTGGTATTGGCAACGAGGCCATACTATGTCCTTATCGGTGTAAATAAATCCCACAGTTCATGCTCAGATGGATTATTTTTTGAAAAGGGTGTCATGTCTCTGTTGTGATGGAACGATGTTTCCTTTGTCATTAAGAAGGACACCCAGGAAGAACAGGGTAGAATCTCGCATAGAACGTGTGGATAAAGGGGCTTCATGAAAAATAGTTTTGAGGTATAGTGGGAGAATCCCTTGGTCTTGTGTATTCTAGGTGAGGTATTTTGATGATGCTTCGAGGAAGATCTTAGCCCTACCAACAGATTTTTTCTACTCAGATTCTTTTTCATGGGATCATTTCTGTTGTGGTAGAGATAGACCATGTGATGCTTCGATATTATGAAATGGTTTCTTACCATCCATACTTAGTATGGATTCTACTAGTGGGTGTGGCTGTGTTTCCATTTTAAAAAAGCCATGTGGAAACTGGGTGTTGTAGAAAAAGGGCCTAGTAAGAACCATCATTTTCTCTTGGGAAGGCCTGTTTTGTTCATAAATACCCCTATGAATTCATTTTCAACATATAATTCTTAACTCTTGTAGAGACTATTGTATAGTGTATTCAAGGGATGATGTGAAATGTGGATTTTTGTTAGTATCTATGTGTGGTTATCATGCTGGTGATCCACTAGACCCCATCATAGAAGATAGATCATGGTTCTTGGTTCTTTCCACCTATCCCAGCTAAAGAGACTTGTGCCCATTGTTTCATGTTTTTGGTAATGAAGAAGCTAGAAATTAGTGTGTTTGATCTATGGTGTTTCTCCGACTACATGCTTTTTAGCAGAACATGGATGCTTGATGAGCTTGTTGGCATGGGAGCCCAGAATAGAGATCAGTTTTTACTAACTTGAGTGTAGGATTTTTCTTTTTGGGGATGAAAATACCCATGTTGGGGAGAATTTAATGACCCGTTTTTTTACTAATTTTATTTTTTGAAATTATTTGGGAAATTTCCAAGACCCCGCTAATACGGGATGTGATTCCAAGGGATAGTGTGCCCAGAATAAATCATTGAATAATGTTTAGTTTTTTTAAATAAGGAACTTAGGCATAGAACATTGAACAATAGTATCATTCAAAAAGATTCTCATATCAAAAATCATAGGGCACCATTGCATTCAGAACAATGATTTTTCCTTAGGCGGGGCCTAAGATCATCCTACGCAGACTATATGAAAATGTAAGATTTTGGATGTAGACAACATTAAAATATTTTAAATAAAAATATTTTTGTTGCAATAAATATTTTCTTTTAAACAAATCTTCTTCTGAGATCCAGGGTTATCTCCATAACCCTATAGCTCCTCTGATGCAAATAGGAGACACTCTCTCTCGATGAAAAACAATGGGGAATTGGTTTCGAAAATCGGAGCACGGATTGAGATCGTTCTTCAACAGATCTATGATGACAATGACATAACTTCAATAATATTTAATGATTGAACCAAATACATGTTGGGTGTTTGGTTTTGATTATGTTTTCTTCATTCTTAATTTCTAAACAACTAACGAGGATCAGCCCACTATCAGGATGACCCATAGATCATCATTATTACGGGAGGGTTTTTATCAGATTTTGTTTTGGGGAATTAATACATGTTTTATTTGATTCATATTTTGGTTTACTGTGTTTGATCCTTCTTATGGGAGTGGATAAATGCTATGAAAAATTATGGTGGAAATTCCTTCCTTGATTTTATATTGGTATTTCCTCTCCCTTTTGACTCGTGCATTCATCGCGGGATTATGAACAATAGATCATTGTGAATCTGTTTCATAGTGAAACAATCCCAACTAAAAGATCCATCCTCATGATGAACTAGAGGATGTGAGATGACAATGGACACAAATGGATCAAAAGGGAACATGATATTCCATTACTTGATCATTTTTTGGTGGAATGGGTTGCAATGTAGATTTGAGCCCATGGTGATGATGAATGTGACACGAGCATTGTAGATCTTCTAAAAAATTGGATAATGGACCACCTGCATGACATCACTTTGAGGGGAATGTTGAGGTGGCCTCTAGTGGGATGTATCATCTACTGGTGGAGTGTTTGTGGCCATTTTAGATAGGTTGTGGCTTCGTGTCACGGTGGGGGTGAGATAGATCCACGACTCAAGCCTCAGGCATGAAAAATTAGCGGGGGTATGAGTCGACCCTATGGCATGGAAGGTACATAGAAAGTCATCATATCCAGGGAAGAAGAACCAGCCCACATCAGAGTCTGATTGGCTGGATCCACCGGGTCAGGTCGGGACCAAGGGTCGGGTCGGATTGGTCACTGACCCAACCAGCCCCTTTTTACTAAAACTCTTGTAACATTCAAATAGAGTTTCTATTTTATGATCTGTCTAAGGAGTTGGGACCCATATGATGATAAATTTCTTTTGAGATACTCTAACCTGTATTTTGTGGATGTCGGTCGAGAACCAAAAAGATTGAGTACTTGTTAATCCCGATAAAATCACACTTGTGTGGAATTAGTGTGTCTCTTTAATAATGGGACTCCCCATGACATGGGAGTGTTTTCATTTCCTTTGGCTAGCTTCTTCTAAGGTTTTTACTCCTTAAAAGGACTAGGGTGTAGGTTCTTGGAAGTATTTGTGAAGTTAGAGTAGGTACTCCCCTATGGGACCATGGAGCAGGTCCTCTAACTGTGGAGTCAGTACAACCCTATAGGACTAGGGTGTGAGGCTTCCATATCTAACATACATGGAGTTGGAACTCCCCTACTGGGTAGGGTTATGGACTTCTATGATAGGATTTAGTACTCCCCTATTGTTCCAGGGCACGGGTCCTCCACATATGAACTGACAGATTTGGTACTCCACTGTCGTACTAGGACATGTGTCCTCTAGTCACTGAGTAGTACTCCCCTACCAGGTTGGGTGTGGGTCCTCAACATACGAAGTCGTACTCCCCTATGGGATAAGGGTGTAGGTCCTTCATGAGTCATACTCCCCTATGAGATCAAGGTGTGGGTCCTCGCATATATAGATTCACTCCCCCATCTCGAGTAGTGCCAGGGAGAAAGTCCTCCATTGGAGTTGGGGCTCCCTCAGATGTCGGACAAAGTTACAAGGATCGGGCCCATCCACTTGATTTAAACAATACATAGATATGTGGTAGTTCTCTCATGATGTACTGTGGTGTGGGAAAGTCTTTATATGAGTGAAATGGGTTTCACGATAAGGTTTGGAGCATGGATTCCCCATTTGTGTATAGTTGTGAGGGCATTCCTCTCCCCATGGGATCCCTTAGCCTTATGTCGGGCACAAGAGAGTGATGACTGAACCTCTAATGCTAATCATTGGAGCTTGGACCAGTATGCTGTTCTCGATGGATCATGTTCTCTTAGAAATACCATTATGAATTTTAGAGTTATTCCTGATGGAGTGTACCTCCCAAACTAGTTCTATCTTGGATGGTTGATCTCATATAGTTTGATCTCTAGGCTTTGTGTGTTGTCTTTGGAACCTGCAATTTGAATCCTGTTGTTTGCTATGTGGTTAGAACCTTATGATTCTTAGTGGATTTGAAGAGTATATCTATATGTTTTTGTAAAATATTTTTTTTGATATATATTAGTGTTGAGCTAATTGTATCATCATAATGGTGTTTCCTTTGTGTTCTTTTACTTTTTATTTCGGCAGTCCCTAATGAGTATTTGTTTACTCACCCTTGCATGGGCTTTAGCCGTACGTTCTGTGTCCTATGCAGGTGACTTATTCTTTGGCGTGGACCTAGGTGGAGCAGGACCAGGACAAGCACCTGACAGTTCCTTGTGAGATCAAACAAGCCAAGGTGTTTCTGGTAGTTTCCTCAAGCAGCTTAAGTACCCTTTATTGCAGGCTGGACTTTGAAATTTTATTTTTCTTAGGGGTCCTGTATTATATCCCGATTGTGCTTTACTTCATTACCTTCTTTCTTAATATATTGTGGGGTTGTAGTGGTATGTAGGAATTTTCTTTACATAGTTTTTTTACTCTCCAACCTTTGTGTCGTGGAATTGCGTGTGTTTGTACAGTGTCTTTGTCAAATTTCTCCCATTTTTGGGATATGACGACTCTGTGCAAGTCACCAGCCCCTGACCTGTTGGAGACCTATTTAGTGTATTCATGGAATAGGCCCCAGTGGTAAGATTGTGGAATTATTGAAGGGGAATGTTTTTAAATTATAGAATCTTTGATTTAGAATGTAATTTTTTAAATACCATGTCAAATGAAGTACAAAATTACTTTTTTGCACAAGAAGCATGAAATTTAGGGAAGAACATGATATGAAGGATGGTTGAGTCATGGATTGAGGTCAAATTCTAGAGAATAATCCAATGATAGATTTTTCATAAATCTCAATGACTATAGAAGATCATGGAATAGATATGGTAGATGTAGAATTATAAGTTTCATATACTTAAGAGTTTAGTAATTATACCATAGTCAAAAGACCAGTTCATTGGTTTGGGTTTAGCTTAAATTATCTACTTCTAACATATAGGGGAGAACCCAATTCCCAAAATAAGTGACAAGCCTCAATGATCTAAAATTGTGAATGTTAGTATTGAAATAGGATATAGGAACCCTACATGATTCTTGAACTTAGTAAATTTCAAAATATATAGTTGGGAAGAAGGTGTTATATAATAATTGGGACTATCAATTGAAGGAATATGTAGATGTTGGGATGTAGTGAAAGGAAGTGATAGTTTGTAAGTTTTGTCAACTATATTAAAGATGTAATTTAGTGAATTTTTTTTCCAGTTATTAAATAAACAGTGATCTATATAGTGATTATAATGATTATAGATTATTTCTTATGTATTTAATAGTTATATGTGTAAACAACCATTCTATATGGTGAATTAGATGAGAAATATATATATATAGAAATAAATGGATTCAATGAATCCATATAATCTAGTCTGAAAACATATGCAAAATCTATATGGCTTCATGAAACCACCAAGGTAATGAGACTTGATGTTTGATTCATTTATGGGGGAATGCATGTTCATCCAATGCAAATAGGCTCATTTCTGCCACTAAAATGTTTTAAATTATGGTTATTTATTCATAATTCACTTTTATATGGATTACAATCTCTTAGAGGGTACAGAAACTAAAAATATTCATTTGTTTAAGGATAATTAATTTGGATGGTTCAAGTTGAAATATCTAAATTGAGGAAAAGGGATAAAATGGATAAGTATCTAGTGGAACCAAAATCCAAAGAACCTTGATCGTTTCTTAGTTAGAGTACATATTAAATTTAATGGAAAGATTGATAATGTTAAGAGATAAACCTACTTATAACCCATTAGCTATAAATTTTCTATATGGGAAAGAATAATCAGAAAACAGGAAAGTTGATACTCTAATATCTCAATGGAGTTAAATTAATGAACATATATTTTGGATAATCCCTTAAAAGGTGTCTTTATTTGGAATTTATAGGATATAAAAATAGTCAAAGAAGGACCACTTGTTTTGTGTTTACTAATGGAGGAACTATCAAAATTTAGATAACATGAATTCAATTGGTATTTGGACTATTAACCATATAAGTAGTGTATAATGGAATAATAAAAGTATGGGAGGATAAAATATGGGTAAAGGGTTTGTTTACAGGGCCCAGAAGAAAGTAATAAAATAAAAATTTATTCTATGATAGTCACAATGCAATTCGATTTTTGAATATTATTGTGCTTCATTCAAATAAAAAAATATTCCATTGAAATATAAATTCATCTAAAATATTCTAAATTAATGAGTTTTGTAGCGAATAAATATAGACAGAAGTGTTAATCTGTTTGATATTCTAATGAAGTCTATAGTATGGGAAATTTTAATTCTTTTTTGTGCCTTAGTTGACTTGGATGACTCGGAAGGAAATGATGGTGGATTTCTCTTATTTTTATATGAGAAGAATAGAGGATGTAATTCATATGTGATCTATGGGAATTTCAATATAGAAAATAAAACACTTCTCAAGTGAGATAATTTTTTGTTTCTGTGAAAATTTAATTATAGATTAGTCAAGAATAATTATAACAAGGTATTTTTCTATATTTTTTTAGAATAAATGGATGTATATATGGAAAATGGATCCATGAAGTCCATAAGTATAACCAACTGTAGAGGAAGTGGCTGATGGCTATTGAAACCAGAGGTTGGGATGTTCAGAAGGATAAAATGACTCGAAAATGATTAACTTTAATATCCATGTTTGAATATAAAATATTTGGGAATAGGATATATATTAGTAAATATATGCATATGTACTAATGGATTTCCTTAATAATTGGGTTTAGAAATGTTGATGTGGGGAATTAGTCTGTGGCTTTGTCCTAATAGAGGGGTGCTTACAAAGGTTGAAAGGTGGTTGAGATGGGATGCATAGATTTGATAGCGATGGAACTATATATAATAGTGTATATATTCTATAAACAGTTTGGGGGAATCATTTTTTAGTATATTATAATCTTATAATCATTCTTTAAATTTATTAATAATGAGAAGAAATGTTTTTCCACTGGAACTGATTATGATTTAAACCATGTAAATCCCTTAGGTTTGTTATATATTTTTCACCATAAATATTTTTTTGTATTTCTATAGTGATAATTTTTTAACATCTATTAGAGATCTAGGTGAATTACTATGAGACATTAGATCTTAGTTCCCTTGTTTGGACACTATGATTGACTGTTACAAATTTTGGAACTTTTAGCTTAGTTTTTCAAGTGATGTTCCTAAAGGAATTCCAAAATTTGGGTTTATAGACCAATAAGACTCACACTCACTTACTTTACTATTATAGTCAAAAAAATTCCATCTACTATGAAGGCTAAAAGGGCGTCACCAATCTGGTCTATTATGATAAATTGAGAATACAGTGAGATATAGTTATAGGGGATAGGGATTTTAAAATGGATATGGTTTCACAACAGAACATGGAATAACAGTACTGACTTGGAAAATAGTGGAATCATTTCATGTCATGCATGAGACACATCATGGGGATAGGGATGTTGGCCTATGGTATTTTGACAACACTATATCCTTCCATATTCATCCCTTGATGAAAAATGCACACAAAATCGTTTCTTACAAAACATTATTCAAAAAAATTATTTATTGAAATACACATATCAAAATATGAGAAAACATATTTAATGGACATGAAGAATATAGTAGGAAATTATAACCAAAGTCCAACCAGTAGGGGGACCATCATTGCCTCTATATTCTCTTTCCTTTGTATTCCTCTAATTTAGTCTCTTATATAATGTATAAACTCTAATATTTTTTATGGTATGTTTAAAAATTCACCACATATTGTTAGGGAGATTGGTCCAATATTTAAAAACTAAAAAACTTGGCCTATATAGGGCTCCAAACCATGGTCATAAATTATGACTCCTCTAGCTGAAACCCTCCATATTGAGAAAATATAAAGTGATAGATATTCAATATAAATTTATATTTGATAGATATCATTGCTTTTCATAAAATTCGGATAAAGTTAATTTAATTACTTAAATAACAATTAAATCATGACTTGTTTAATCATTTCTCCTCATCTCAACAACCCCTTCTAGATGACTACAATTGAAGTTCTACACACTATATGGTTTGGTTATAATTATATAATTCACTATAAAATCCATTTCAACCTATATGATGGTCTTTTCAGGATAATTCTCATGGAAAGAGAAGCTAACTTCCTAAAAAATAGTAAATGTGAAAACTCCATTCATGGTTTTTATGTTTTAATGTGACATGGAATTGCTAGTATCTTAAAACCTCATTATTTTGATTTTGATTTTTTCAATTATCTCTATATATAGGGAGGATTATAATCACTCGGATCTTTAAATGGAAATCATATCCCCGTGGACTATGGTGTTGTCTTTGTAGATCATAATGAGAGGGTTAGTAAATGACTCAATAAAGATTTTGGTCACAAGTCTTCATTTGAAGATGACATTATTATTGTCATCAATGGAGTGTACCATGATAAAAAAGTGGCTATAAAAACATATTCATTAAGAGTGACTCCACTATCCTCATTCAAGGAATCAGAAACAATATGGGGCATCATTCATGGATCTTAGATAAACATTTGATAGTTTTTTCTACTTTTTTATTGCATTGATTTCATTACTACTCACACCTATTGAGAGGAAGATTATATGGAAGGTGATATTTATAATAACTAAGTGTCCTATGATATTATTTTTGTTGATGATTTTTTCTATTATTATTTTTTATCTCTTTGAAATAGATCATTCTAAAAACTGTTCTTTAAGACTCTTGTAACTATATTATTTTATAATTAAGGAGCCTTGGGGTCTCTGACCTGGGTCTCAACTTCTTTGGATGACTTAAAATACAACCACCTAAAATTTTTTCAATCATATTCTGAGGTTTAAACATCATGGACCTGATTTAATTGTATTATAAGTTAAATTTTACTGGGTTAGATTAACTATTTTACCCACTAGTTGTATAAGAAATCCAAATCTCAGAGATTTCACCAAACATCCCGTGAATTTTAATCGATCTTAACCAATGACCAATATAGAAAAATAAACACTTGTGGGTCTTATGAAATCAAATGTATCGTAAAAAGAGAGTAAAACAAGCCATTCCCTAAATAATAACCCGATTTACTATATTCTCTATCAATCCATTCAAAGAATACACTATGAAACCTAAGGTATGTACATAAAAACTACATTTTAATTATCTATTTAATGATAACATATATATATATATATATTATTGTGATTTTTTAGATTACCACCATCCTCAATTTATTAGAAACACAGACACACTTGGAATACTGAATGTGAACACCCACACCCACACAAATTCAAAGTATTAAAACAATATATATAGATATATATATATGTGTGTGTGTGTGTGTGTTTGAATGTA
This sequence comes from Viscum album, assembly GCA_963277665.1. Lineage (NCBI taxonomy): Eukaryota > Viridiplantae > Streptophyta > Magnoliopsida > Santalales > Viscaceae > Viscum > Viscum album. The sequence goes on from OY728161.1 coordinate 1,446,297,623, forward strand.
TTTATATGTATATGGATATATATATATATTTGTATATACATATAGTAATACGTAAATGTATATGTATATGTATATGTTTTCATATATATATATATATATGTGTTTATGTATATTTTTATGTTTATGTTTAAGTATGTATGTATATATATATATATATATTTCTATGTGTGTATGGTCTATATTTATATATGTACATGTTTTTGTGTTTATAATCTATTTACACACACAAATATATATTTATCCATATAAATATATATATATTCGAAATTAAATTTATAGAAATATATTTATATAAATAAATTTATAGTTGAATATATATTACCCAAAAAAATATTTTTAATTGTAAAATAAACACACACACATGTATATGTAACACCCCAAGCTTCCATTGTACGCTTCTCTTTGAATAATAGAGCAGCGTGTGTTGTGCGCAACCTTGAGTTCTAACACACCGTGACCAATCAAAGTAGCTGTTATGAATAGTAATACCTTATTTTTTAAATTATATAAATTTTATATTTCAAAATGGACTTCATTTTTGTATTCGGAATATCGAAATTATCCTAACATGAATTCTTTGTAATTTTCTGAGAACTTCCAATTTTCTATGAATAGAAATAAATACTTAAAAACAACTTTTTTAATCTAAATAATTTATAGTGATAAATTATACAATTGAGTTGTACTATAGTGTAATTAGAAGATATTTTTTCCATTTTATCCAATGGTGGTCATTATAATTAATTTCACTTTGAAATTGGACAAAAAAATTGTCAATCTTTTGATTGATATTCTTTCTTAAAAACATGTTATTTGTTGGACAGCGGGAATTAATTATTAAATTAATTAATTCAACTTATATGTTTTAAATTTTGTAAAATAGACATTATTTTTGAATTTGGAATATCAAATATAGATTAGAGTGAATATTTGGTATTTTTCTGAAAAACTTCAATTTTTGATGAATAGTGAAACCACTAAGTGGTAGTTTAAAAACTAATTTCTCATGTAAATGAAACATTACCAATTCTGTGTAATGAATTTCAAAAATCCTACATACATGTTTGTCATTAGGAAGTAAAATGTGGTTCAATGGGATTAATATAGTTATTGGTAAATAGTAACTTTTATGTTTTATTAATCGCGATTAAAGGTAATTAGTGTAATTTAAGGTAAAAATGATATTATAAAAATATGAAAATACCTTGACACATGTCCTACCACTATTTGATGAGTCATGGCCGACCAAGAAAATCCATGGGTCAACTTGGGGACCTCATAGAGCCACTTTTGTAGGAAAATGACATTAAAAAATTTTTATTTAATGTTAAAATAAAAATGTTACAAACATGAGTTATTTTACTAAAAAAATATAAATGGAGTTATACAGGTCATATTTTTTACTATAAATATTCCTTAGAAATCTAGAAATATTTCCTAAATCATTATATTTTTTAAAAATTTTAGACATTAAATAAAATAAATTATTTATGACACCATGATGATGCAGTGATTACCTCATTATTTAACAATTTAAATAAAATGAAAATATAATGTAAAATCTAAAACCTACACATGTCAAAAACTTATTGTATGGGTGGATTTCGAAATATTGTCACCTTATACTCGAAATATATAATTTTGGGGCCTTTTAAATTCGAAAAGAATTTTATAATAAAGTAACCTTTTATAACTTTCCAAGAGTTCCCCTCCTCTCCTCTTATAAAAGGCCCCCCACCTATACCACCTTACCCACACCACTCAAGAATTTTTCACGGCCAAACTCTGCCCAAATAATCTCTCAACTTACCTCTCTTACTCCTAGAAGCCTCACTTCGGGCAGAAGTCTTCCCAAGGAGGCCTTTTACTCAAATCAAAAAAGAGTTACCCGATTTTAGGGTAATGTCTTCTCTTATGTTTTTTTGTTTTATTTTGCTTCTCCAACCCATTAAACTCTTTTTATTCCTTTCGTTTGTAAAAAAACCAGTATCTTAAATAAACTATGATATTGTTATGAGAAGTATTTGATTTACACTTACACACACCTTCTTCAAATGGTTAAAGAACATACTGTTTCTGTGGTTGACGAATTTCTGCCTCACGAAACGATGATTGTTCAATATTCTTTTAACACCTCTCATGATGGCCATTATGATGTAACAATATTTATATTTGATATATATTATGTTTATGTTTTCCTTAACCTTCTGTATTTTTCATTTATGGCATACCTTTATGGTTTCCATTATGGGTAAACGCGATATCTTCATTTTAGGAAGTGCGGACTACCGCCCCTCAAAATGATTTGAATCGTTAATGCCGTATGTGGGATGTATAAAGGATGGAGTAAATGATATTATATATGCTATTATACTGGAATTATAATATACCTTTATATCATTATGATTTCATTCCATTAAATACAAATTAGAAATGAAAGTAGTGTTCATGCGTACGTACGGCTTACCGTCTCCATGAACGGTACATTTCATTTCTTACCTCTAAATGTTACGTAATATTATTAATGAATTTATATACTGTATATATATGATATATATGATATCTAAATCATTAATATAATGCTGTATATAATGGATATTTCACCACATGAACAACTTGTAATTATAAGAAGTTTATTTTTGACTTAAGTACCAAAGATCGACAAAATGACTGTTATTAACTTAAATTATAACATAATGTTCATAACATGGTAATAAGTGATATAAAAGGAATAATTAAAATGAAAAAGGTTCTTAAGAAAATATAAATTTACTCTAGTTTATAATTCAGGAGGTTAAAGAACGATCGAGTCAAGTAGGACACGAGGTAAGGGAACTTCTTAACCCAATTTATATTCTTTGGGTTAATCTCCTACTTTCAAATTATGTCATGATATTATTATTTCCTATCTTGTATTTTTAATTTCTTTATGTGTACTTATAGTGAATACACATAATAGTTTAATTTTATTTAAAAAATGATCTTTGTAAGGGACTTCGTCTCAATCTCCTTTCATTGAGGCATATTTTGTATTATACACAACTTTCCTTTATACGGTGTATAAACCCATTTGACTTTTATGTTTATTCAAAAGGAATATTTTTTATATGAATCATTTTACTAAAAGACAAAAGGGAATGTTTATTTGTCGTATGTATGCGGTGACAACGACTTCTCTGCCGCCGTGACCATTGTTTGAGTTTCGACTTCCTCTACAAGCCATAACTATTTTTAAATGAAAAATAATTACAAAGTTTTAATTTTCTTTTATTTTGGTATTGAAAATGGTATTGAAAGTGATTTTTTTATATCAATGCATTTTATTGATATCTTTTGATTGAAATGTGGAATTGTTATGTTTCTGTTATGCATGTTTTATGTTATACGATTATGTTATGGTTTATGATATGTTTAAACCTGTTAATATGAGGAATGCATTGGACTTAATAAGTGACGGGTGGAGCCCGAAATAGCTCCTCAATGCATCGGAAGGTCTCATGAGACAAACTAGTGTCTTGGCATGAGACCTTGACAAAATTGTATTTGTAGTCTTGGCATGAGGCCATGGCTATGTGGTTATGATAGTCTGGCATTATGCATTCCATCATTACAAAAGTGGTTATTGATATTGCATGTGATTATTCGACGAGTAGAATATCCATGTGAATAAGTAAATGGAATTATTTCATTTTACGTTTTCCATATTATGTTGAAGTTCAAGTTTAAAAGGTTTTTGTTTTAGTTATACATTGCCTTAAATGTTTATGTTTAGTTATGAAAGCTTCCGCTATATTGTTATCCTTACTGAGCATATGAGCTCACCCCTTTCAATGTTTTAATTTTTCCAAGATGTGAAGAAGTATTTTATGAATGACCTGTAGGGATAGTCAGAAAGAGATATGAGTGTGGAAAATGGAGACCATGTTATTGTAGTTTTTCAATTTATGATGTAATGTAAAACTTATGAATGTATCTAGTGTTTCCAAGGATACTAAACTAATCGGTCTTTCGAGACTTGATCTTTTATGATCATTCCAATGTTACGTAATAATGCACCGACTCTGGGTTACTAGGGCTGAGGCATTACAGTTGGTATGAGAGGCAGTTTATTACTAACCTTGGAACCTATATTTAGATAAACTCTGATTAGAGCACATATTCTTAAGATAGAATTTCTGGATTAGTATACAAGAACTTCCTAGAATTTTGGTATTATAGAGATTTTGTGAGTTTTTTGAAAAATACATCCCTGTCTGGATACGAGCAGGTAGAGGCATCTCTGGCATAGATGTACCTAGGGGTAAAACCCGAAAACTCCACTTTGAGCTAGGCTCGAATGAGAACTGGTGCACGAAAACGGGCCTTGTTTCACTCTTGGTTACGACACTCCTGGGGGATATGCTTAGGATAAATATCATTTCCATTACAAATCATTAAGAAGGGTTTATGAGTATATACTTCCTCAAAGAATTTTTTTTATGATTATGGATTATATCCATAAATAGGTCAATTTATGTTAAGTGTTTTACAAGTATGGAATTATGTATTTTGATTCATAAACTAATCTAGTTTATGCCATTGTTTAGAAATGGCGCCTAGTGGAAGGAATGGAAACCGTATCAATGCACGCACTCCGTGTATGGATTTCTCTCCTACTCAAGATAATTATTGTGGAGCTGGAGATACAACTGGTGCTAATAAACTTATTACCATACTGGGAAAACTCACTCAGGTTATGAATAATAACCTTACTCATATGGAGCACGCTGATCCGCAACGTAGAGGATCAATGTTAGACCGCTTCATGAGGAAACAACCGCCATCATTTAATGGGGGTAAAAATCCATTAGTAGCTGAGAAATGGATAAACTCCTTAGAGAAAATATTCCACGACTTGGGGAGTAGCGAAAGGGAGAAGGTTGTCATGGCAGTTTACCGTCTCACTGAAAATGTTGATCAATGGTGGTCGCTGATTCAAAACAATAAGGGAGATGAAGAAGTATCAAGTATGGAATAGAGGGAGTTTAAGGAAATTTTCATAGAAAAATACTTTCCACATGACCATCGAGCAGATATGGAAAGGCAATTTCTGAGTATGAGGCAAAAGGAGGATCAAAATGTCATAAAGTATGAGGCTAACTTACAAGGTTAGCAAGGAATGCTGCAGATTATATACGTAACCCATGAAGTAAGATCGGTCATTTCTTTGATGGGTTAAAACTGTTTCTTCATTGAGCATTAGTATCACAATCTTTCTCAACATACGAAGATATAGTATCGTGTGCTATCAAGACAGAAAAGGAATTCTACAAATCTTATGACAATAAAGTAAATCAAGAGAAGAAGAGAACGGTGGAACAAGAGACAGATAAAGGGAAAATGGGAAATAAGTATTTTACATTATGTGATAATTGTGGGAATAATCACAATGGTACTTTCTTAAGAGGAATGAGAGGTTGTAATAAATGTGGATAAAATGGTCACCAGGAACGTGATTGCAAGGGAAAGAAAGAGTATATCAATGTTGAATGCTACAATTGTAGGGAAATGGGTCATTATGCAAATGAATGTCCTAAGTGTCAGGAAACCATACCCTAGAAAAGGCCAAGGGATCAAGGAAAATCTTATGTTGTTACTATAGTTGAAGTGGAGTAATTAATGTATTGGTTCTTTAGGACTCAAGGATTATATTCTGGTTATAAGAATAATGTGATATATATAAGGATTGTACTACAGTACTTGTTGTTTTCATTAAGGTTTTAATATGATGAAGGTAATCGTATTTTTATTATGTGACAATAAGATAATCTTTACTTTGTTTTGGGAATCTAATGTTACAATTGATTTTGGAATTTAGAGACCTTTTAGAGAAAGTCTGGATGGAGGTATTTTGGATAACTTCAATGGTTAGAATGGACTAAGTTGAACTTTGGATAGTATTGTTTAAGGTTAAAACATTTATAAAGATTATTTTTGGAATATTATAATACTATAGTTTTATGAAAAGGACAACCTGCAGGTTGGGGGATAGCCCTTCGCGTCAGACAAAGCTGTAGGAATCGAACCCACAACCATAGTGCAACATGCCTTTATTACCTACCACTAGCCTACAGGAAGACCCTGGTTATTACAAAATAGTTTTCCTAATCTAAATGGTATGTGGTAATATTTGGAACTTTATACAATTAGGATAAATATAATATTTTTGGGTTCTATTACCTTTTAGAGTGAAAGATGGGTTTGTGATAAAAATTTATTAAAGAATTAAAGTCTAAATGAAAAGTATGTATATTCCATTACATTCTTAGTAACTCTCTAAAATAATTTCCTCATATTTCTAAAAGGTAACTTAAAACAAAAACGTTGCCGGTTAACTTTTCCAACTGGGGATTCAATGACCGTTTAACCAATCACAAGTTTGTGATTTTCTTGTAGTTAACTTTCTCCTAATCCTATATTCTACAACTCTCCATCAGACCTTGATGGTTTGTTTTTCTTCCATATCCATTTTTTCATAGAATCCTAGTATGGGCTATCTCGGGTGAACTTTGTACTTATCTTTCGTTCTTTTAAAGTTATATTTTTATTAACCTTATTTCCGATGTGGGTTTTCCACAAAGGTATTTCCTATTTTCAACCTTTTATTTTCAAAGAAAAATTTCAAATTTCGAGGATGCAATTTATTGATGGAGGGGAGAATGTGACACCCCAAGCTTCCATGGTACGCTTCTCTTTGAATAATAGAGAAGCATGTGTTGTACGCAACCTTGAGTTCTAACACACCATGACCAATCAAAGTAGCTGTTATGAACAGTAATATCCACTTTTTTAAATTATATAAATTTTATATTTCAAAATGGACTTCATTTTTGTATTCGGAATATCGAAATTATCCTATGTTGAATTTTTTGTAATTTTCTGAGAACTTCCAATTTTATATGAATAGAAAAAAATACTTAAAATCAACTTTTTTAATATAAATAATTTACAGTGATAAATTATAAAATTGAGAGGTTTTAAAGTGTAATTAGAATATATTTTTACCATTTTATCCAATGGGGGTCATTAGAATTAATTTCACTTTGAAATTGGACATAAACAATTGTCAATCTTTTGATTGATATTCTTTCTTGAAAACACGTTATTTGGTGTGACAGCAGGAATTAATTATTAAATTAATTCATTCAACTTATATGTTTTGAATTTTGTAAAATATTCATCATTTTTGAATTTGGAATATCAAATATAGCTTAGAGTGAATTTTTGGTATTTTTTTGAAAAACATCAATTTTTGATGAATAGTGAAACCACTAAGTGGTAGTTTAAAAACTAATTTCTAGTGTAAATGAAATATTACCACTTCTGTGTAATTAATTTCAAAAATCCGACATACATGGTTTTCATTAGTATGTAAAATGTGGTTCAATGTGATTAAAATAATTTTTGGTGAATAGTAACTTTTATGTTTTTTTAATCGCGATTAAAGGTAATTAGTGTAATTTAAGGTAAAAATGATATTATAAAAATATGAAAATACCTTTCCACATGTCCTACCACTATTGGATGAGTCATGGCCGACCAATGCAATCCATGGGTCAACTTGGGGACCCCATGGAGCCACTTTGGTAGGAAAATGACATTAAAAACGTTTTATTTAATTTTAAAATAAAATTGTCACAAACATGAGTTGTTTTACTAAAACAATTTTTAAATGGGGTTATACAAGTCATATTTTTTACTATAAATATTAATTAGAAAGATAAACTATTTCCTACATCATTATATTTTTTTATAATTTTTAGACATTAAATAAATTAAATTATTTATGACAACATGATGATGCAGCGATTACCTCATTATTTAACGATTTAAATAAAATGAAAAGATAATATAAAATATAAGCCCTAAACATGTTAAAAACCTATTAGATTGGTGTTTTTATAACTCTTATCACCTTATCCTCGAAATATATAATTTTGGGACCTTTTAAATCCTAAAATCATTTTATAATAATGTATCCTTTTATAACATTCCAAGAGTGCCCCTCCTCTCCTATTATAAAAGGCCCCCACCTCTACCACCTTACCCACACCTCTCACGCATTTGGATCAGCCAAAATCTTCCCAAATAATCTCTCAACTTCCCTCTATTACTCCTAGAATCCTCACTTTGGGCAGAATTCTCCCCAAGTAATCGTTTGACTCAAATCAAATAAGAGTTACCCGATTTTAGGGTAATGTCTTCTCTTATGTTATTTTGTTTTACATTGCTTCTCCAACCCCTTAAACTCTTTTTATTCTATTATTTTGTAATAACACCAGTTTCATAAATATAATAGGATGTTTTTATGAGAATTATTTGATTTACACTTACACACACCTTCGTCTAATTGTTAAAGAACATACTTTTTCTGTGGTTGGCGAATTTCTGCCTCACGAAACGATGATTGTTCAATCTTCTGTTAACACCTCTAATGGTGGAAATTATGATGTAACTATATTTATATATGATATATATTATGTTTATGTTTTCCTTAATCTTCTGTGTTTTTCATTTATGGCATACCTTTATGGTTTCCATTATGGGTAAACGCGATATCTTCATTTCAGGAAGTGCAGACTACCGCCCCCTCAAAGTGATTTGAATTGTTAATGCCATACGTGGGATGTATAAAGGATGGAGTAACTGATATTATATATGATATTATACTGTAATAATAATATACCCTTATATCATTATGATTTCAGTCCATTAAATACGAAATAGAAATGAAAGTAGCGTTCCTGCGTACGTACGGCCTACTATCTCCATGAACGGTACATTTCATTTCTTACCTCTAAATGTTACGTAATATAATGAATCAATGGATATACTGGATATATATATGATATATATGATATCTAAATCATGAATATAATTCTTTATATAATGGATATTTCACCACATGAACAACTTTTAATTATAAGAATTTTATTTTTGACTCAAGTACCAAAGATCAAAAAAATGACCGTTATTAACTTATATAATTACATAATGTTCATAAAATGGTAATAAGTGATATAAAAGGAATAATGAACATGAAAAAGGTTCTTAAGAAAATAGAAATTAACTCTAGTTTATTATTCAGGAGGTTAAAGAACGATCGAGTCAAGTCGGATACGAGGTAAGGGAACTTCTTAACCCAATTTATATTCTTTGGGTTAATCTCCTACATTCAAATTATGTCATGATATTATTATGTCCTATCTTGTATTTGTAATTTCGTTATGCGTACTTATAGTGAATACACATAATATATTTATTTTATTTAAAAAAAAGATCTTTTTAAGGGACTTCGTCTCAATCTCCTTTCATTGAGGCATATTTTGTTTTATACACAACTTTTCTTTATACGGTATATAAACCCCTTTGACTTTTATGTTTATTCAAACAGAATCTTTTTTATACGAATATTTTTACTAAAAGACAATAGGGAATGTTTTTTTTTTGTACGTATGTGGCGGCAACGACTTCTCTACCATCGTGACCATTGTTTGGGTTTCGGCTTCCTCTATAATCCATAACTTTTTTTAAATGAAAAATAATTACAAAGTTTTAATTTTCTTTTATTTTGGTATTGAAAATTGTTTTGAAAGTGTTTTTTATATCAATTTGTTTTATTGATATCTTGTTATTGAAATGTTGAAATGTTATGTTTCTGTTATGCATGTTTTATGTTATATGATTATATTATAGTTTATGATATGTTTAAACCTATTCATATGAGGAATGCATTAGACTTAATAAGTGACGGGTGGAGCCCGCTATAGCTCCTTGATGCATCAGCAGGTCTCATGAGACAAACTAGTGTCTTGGCATGATTCCTTGACCAAATTTTTTTTGCAGTCTTGGCATGAGGCCTTGGATACGTGGTTATGATAGTCTAGAATTATGCATTCCATCATTATGAAAGTGGTTATTGAAATTGTGTGTGATTATTCGACTAGTAGAATATCCATGTGAATAAGTAAATGGAATTATTTCATTTTACATTTTCCATATTATGCTGAAGTTCAAGTTTAAAAGGTTTTCGTTTTAGTTATACATTACCTTAAATGATTATGTTTAGTTATGAAAGCTTCCGTTATATTTTTATACTTACTGACCATCTGACCTCACCACTTTCAATGTTTTAGTATTTTCTAGGATGTGAAGAAGTATTTTATGAATGACCTGCAGGGATAGTTAGAAGGGGATATGAGTGTGGACTATGGAGAACATGTTATTTTAGTTTTTCACTTTATGATGTAATGTACAACTTATGAATGTATCTAGTGTTTCCAAGGATACTAAACTAATTGGTCTTTCGAGACATGATCTTTTGTGATCATGCCAATGTTACGCAATAATGTACCGAATCTGGGTAACTGGGGTCGGGGCGTTACATATATATGAAATCTAAAAAATTATATTGAAATATAATTTATACATATTGTTTAGACAGTGTGTACTTTATACCTTGTTTACATAATAAAGTATGTTTATGATGTATCATTTAAATTATGTTTTAATTTATTTAAAAATTATATATATGTTATATATATATATATATATATATATTTCCACTACCACCAAACATGGCACGGGAAGCACCTCATTTTATCAGTGCTAAGCAGAAAGCGCCGATAAATGTCCCATTTATCATTACTAAGAAAAGAACTGAAAAATGTATACCCTTTATCAGCACTTTTCATAGCCCTGAAAAATGGTACATTAATCATCACTATTTTTGTATATGATTATATTTTTTAATAATAATATATTTAAAATTATTATATTTATTTTCATGAAATACTGTTTATTTGTATACATTTAATAACAAATGCATGTCTATAATTAATATATATATTTTAATAATTAAAATATTTATATATAATGTTTTTAAAAATGTATTTCTAATATTAAAGTTAAATATAAATATATATTTAAATAATTATTATATTATAATAAATTGCATTAAATAATAAATATATTTATTAGATTTATTAGATTTATTAAATTTATTAGATTTATTAGATTTATTATAGATTTATTAGATATAGATTTATTAGATTTATTTTATTGATTAATTAGATTAATTAGATTTGTTATATTTGTTATATTTAATATATTTATTTTATTTTTAATTAATATTTATAAATACTTTTTAAATACAGAAGTTTATATTATAATTATTAAATATATATGTGTATCTAATGAATTTGGTCAATAAAAATATTTATCATGTGTGCATTTATATTATGCATCATCATGAATGTTCATTTATATATTACACCCTTCTTATTATTCATGTTGTCTATTAATGACTCGTTTCTTATTATATGTGTTTTACTAGGAAAATGATTAATTCATGTTACACATATATACTATTATGTTCTAAAAAACATATAAAATTACATTAAATATTTTTAAATAATAACTATATTTATTATATTATTAATTTTTAAATTTTAAATATATATTAATACTTTTAATATATATTTATTTGTAATTAAAGTTATAACTATATATATTTAAATAATTATAAAATTACTATAAATACATATATTATACATCTATATATTTATATATATATATATTTATAATTATTTAATTATATATATGTCAATAATTAAAAAATTATAACAAATCTATTTATTATTCTACTTATATAGCTATAAATATATAATTAAATAAATATGTTAATAAATATATAAATATATTTATAAATAAATATATCAATGTATTTATAAATAAATATAACTATTTATAATTACAATTTCCAATAAATATAAATATATTGAAATAATTTAAAAATTATAATAAATATATTAATTATTTATTTAAATAGAAATATTTATAAATAAATAAAAGTAGTTATAAATATAATTCTATATAGTTGAAGATATATTTAAATAATTAATAAATTAATAATATATATTAATAAAATTATAAATATATTGGTTATAATTTTATAATTATAATTATATATTTATATTTATAATTACAACTATTAATAAATGATTATTTATTATATTTTTAAATTTGAAATAAATACATGCTTATTTATTAGTTATAAATATAAATAAATATATATTCATTTAAATAATTATTAATTAATAAAAACTATATTTATTATTTTCACATATAATGTTATATATAATTAAATTCATATATTTATAAATATATAGAAATATTGATAAATAAATGAAAATAATTATAATTATAGTTATATATAAATACTGATATATTTAAAAAATTATATAATTACAATAAATATATTAAAAAATATATGAATATTAGAAATATAAATTTGTTATAATTTTATAATTATTTAAAAATATATATATATATGTATTTTTAATTATAATTATATATATATATATTCTTATAAATAATTATAAAATTAGAAGAATAGTAGTTATATATATCTATAATCCTATAAATAAATATAATAAATATATTTATTATACATATTTCCAAGATTTTAAATAAAATAATTATATTTCTAATAATTTTATTATTTTTTAAATTATAATCCTATAAATATAAATATACTTATTTATTTATAGTTATAATTATAAATAAAAAATATGTATATTTATAATATATATAATTTTATAAATACATATTAATATAATTAAATTATTAATGTAATAGTTTTATCTGTGCTTTTTAGCACTGATAATGATAGGATTTTATCACCCCTAATAAAGGTGTCATTATCAGCGCTCAAAATATAGCGCTGATAAAGACACCATTTATAAAGGTTTTTTTCCCTAATAAAGGCATATCTTTATCAGCACTAAAAAATTGATGATAAAGGTGTGTTTTGTCAGCACATTCTATTTTAGCACTGATAAAACATATCTTTATCAATGATTTTAATCTAGCCTTGATAAAAATTTCACCATGTTTTATTAATAAATCATAACTTTATCCTCCTTCCTCACACCCATCAATCTCTTATGGAAGCCGATCCCTATCATCACCTCCTCCTCCTGCTCCCTTCCTTCTGACTCCTCCCCCACTATGAATGTCTCCACTGTGAAACCACCTTCGCCACGTGCCTCTCCACCACCATGTGCATCTCTTCCACAGGAGAACACCTCTTCCATGTGCATCCCCTCCACCAGAGGACTCCTCCACCATGCGCCTCTCCTCCATCATCTACATCTCCTCCTCTACATGATTCTCTTTTGTCGGAGGACTCCTCCACCACACACATCTCCTCAGTTGAAAATCCATTCGTCACATGCCTCTTCTCTACCATACACCTCCCCTCCACCATGTGCTTCTCCTCTTCTAGAGGAATACTCCTCCGTGATACTCTCCTCCTCCATGAACGCACCTCTTCCTCACACTGAACCAAACCTATTCTATGAGTTTTCTCTGCTTTACCATCTATTTCCCCTTGTTCTTTCCCCGAAATTCTCTATTGTATTACAGTTTATCTTGATTTTCATGATTAGAGAACGTTTTGATAATATTTTTGGGCAGAATTGGTTGATCCATTTTTTCTAGCAGTGCAGTTGTCGCGTGTGGGCATCCTACATTTCCCTGCAGTACACAGATGAGTTAAAAAAGTTCTTTAAAGTAGGAATTATTGAAAGTTTGTCTTCGTTTGTGTATCACATAGGAGGGATATACTTCTAATTTCCTATAGTTTATTCTTGTGCCACACTAATCAATGATTCCAACTACATAATTAAATAGAATGTCGCAATGTGGTTTGTTTTCATGTTATTACTGTTCCATATCAATGGTGATGTTGTGAATGGTATGGGCTAAATTCCTGACTAAAAATCGTGGCTGTTGGTGTTCCTTGTTTGCTCACTAAAGTAATTTCTTATTGGTTGGTTCTTGTTAAACATTTGAATATGTAAATTGATAATTTACATATACATATCTAATAAATGAATGCCCCAAGATTATTCATCTTCTATGATAACCGCTAAATTAACAAGAGGAATTGAATAAGGTCTGCTTTGTAAAATCTGAAATTCTATTTGATTAGTTTTTATGGTGTAACGGTTGTGGGCCCAGTTGTGTGTTGCGGCATTTAGGATGATGCATCCATAAAAGATCCATAACCAAGATTTTCTTAATTAAAGTTTCTTTAAAAGGTTCTATATTATTTTTGGACTTTATGTTGTTAACTTTATGAATGAGTTTTGGAGAGGTAAGAATTCCCTTTAGACTTATAATGATACTTTCTTCATTTTGATTCTAGAGGTTAATAATATATGTTCAGTTAATATTTTAGAGCGGATAGTTTTTTTAATGTTATTTATAAAGTTTTTTTGAATATTTTAGAAAATATACTATGGAAAATCTTACCATCTATTATTTTAGTACCATTTTTCATTCCTTGTTTTGAAGGGTTATATGATACTGTAGTCCTCATGAAGTTGTCTTCAAGCATGAAAAATATTTGGAATGTGAATCCTTACTCATTTTGTGATTAATTAAACCAAAATGAGAGGCACCGAAATATAGCCTCAATTTTTTTATAAAGAAAGTAGATACTTAAATATCCTATAGATGTGAAGATTTTGAAAGATATGATTTTTAAAATGTGATGGTGTAATGGTATGTAGTCCTGAAGTTATTAATATAAGATGTAGTTTTTTAAATATGGGGTTTTAATGGTGATATGTTAAGGACTTCTTCTCATTGCATTGAGAACATGTTTTTGGAATGTAAGACACATTCATTGAAAAGTAATAGTAAAATTAACTATTCATCATAAGTGAAAGGTTTAAGCCAGACATGATATAGGTGTTAGAGAGTCCACATGTTCAATGAGAAGACTTCCATGAAATTTTGGAAGCTGGTGAAATTGGATGAACAACAAATACTTATAATAATATAGTGGGAAAACATGAACAAGAAACATGTGATATAAGTGTTTTGGGAATACTCACTGAGAATGAAACCATCGCACATGAATATTTGGAACATGATATGATAATTTTATTGTGGTGTTTCTGTTAGGGGATTAATTTTATTACCAGAGGGTCAATCAAGATTTTTCTTGATTGGATGCACTAATAAGGCCTTAAACAAGAATGTGGCCTGGTTCCTTTTCTTAGATATTCATGGGAAATACTTGAACGATATTAATGAGATATTGATGAAAACTCAAATACTAACCATAAATGTGATGGGAAATGAGTATGACTTATATTTTGATGTATCAGGAGTCTGGATTTGAACAGTTCCAATCCATGATGGTCATGTAGTTTCTTATGGGTCGATATAATTAAGAACACATAAGAGAAACATCCTAAATCTACTCCTAGTTTTTAAAATAGTTGTTCTTTCTAGGATGTTTTATTATAATACACTAAAAAAGGTGCTCAAAATATAATTAATCACAATGTTAATGGAGCCATTGATAGTTGAGAAGGTATAAGTAACAACACTCCTTCAACATTGACGTAATATATACCCTCAAGAAGGGGTTTTTTTCTTCTAATTTATCATTTTGGAAGGATCACTCTTAGATAGTACACGATTCAAGAATCAAGTTGATGATGGTTAACCACTTTGAAGAGATATGACTTTAGGTTCAAAAGTTTCATTTTCAAGTGACACTTATGTTTTTATCTGTCACTTGTTCACTCATTAGTAGTATTAAATGAGTTTATTATATGACTAATACTATTTATTAATGAGATACATGGTAAAAATTTTATAGCTTTATATTTTATAAAATATTTAATTTTTTATTCATATATCCTTTAAAAAGTGTCTCTGTTGGGATTTATGTGTTTTTGAAAATTCATAAGTGGATCTTTTAAAATGATTCAGTTGTTTTTAAATGTTTCTTAAAAAATTACATTTGTTCAACATACCTTTTTAAGTTTTAAAAAACTTTAATATTATTTAAATACATGGCTAGGACATAGGATGCATTCCAAGTGTTTTTCAACTCATTTGATTAGATTTCATAAAGGGATGTGAATGTTTTGAAAATGTATGTAATGTTGGTTTCATTTTAATAAGGGATGTATGATGTTTTAAATGATTTTTTTTGAAATATAGAGGGTTTTCATTCATTTAAATTGATTAATATTTTTGGGTCCTGAAGTTTATGTGACTTCTTTCCAGAAAATGAATTGAGGTTTTGAGAAAGATTGTTTGAAACTGATTGGTTTATTTTAAAAAGGGAATGTTATTTTAAAGAGTAATTTTTGTAAGTTGTTGGTTTTTAATGGGATTTCAAGTGTGATTTGATAAATAGATTTAAAAGAAGTCTTAAAGTCTATTTCTTTTTTTATCCTTGGTTATTTTTTAGATCAATGTTTTGGGTATTTAGTTTTTAAAATACTAATATCACTGAATCAAATAGGATTTATATGAATAATGAATGGATAGATTCAAATTTTATGAAAAACGAGTATGAAGATGGAGTGAAATTGTTCATCATGTTTGAAAAAAATCATGCATATGACCCTTCCCATATCCTTTTTCCATTTATACACTGTTGTTATTCAAGAAAAATTAGTCTAGAGGATTTTGAAGAACACTTGATCTATCACTAAATAGATTGATGTTATAAATGTTGTAATAAGAATGGGATAAAAGTGAATATAGCTAGTGGATGGGATAACACTGTGTTTTATGGATCATATGATATTATTTCAAGTATAGAAAAGGAATAATACTTCATCGGGGAAATGATTACAGATGTGAATGATGATGAATATGGTATTAAGGAAATGAGAAGGACATTTATTGATGAACTTCTGGATTTCAAAAAATTGTCTGATCTGTTAAAAATTTGTT
Organism: Viscum album; assembly: GCA_963277665.1. Lineage (NCBI taxonomy): Eukaryota > Viridiplantae > Streptophyta > Magnoliopsida > Santalales > Viscaceae > Viscum > Viscum album. Next base: position 1,446,314,435 of record OY728161.1, read on the forward strand.
CAAATATGCCATTGTATGGTGGTTTCACTAAATATAAATCATTTTATTCCATAATTAAGATATATAATTTGAAAGAAATATAGAGATGGAGTGATTCTAGTTTTACGGAATTAAATACTCTATTTAATGACATATTCCAAGAATATAAGGAGCTCCCAAGATGAACATACGCAGAAAAACAAATGCTAAACTTGATGGGTATTATCTATGAAAGAATAAATGCCTACCGAAATGAATATATACTATTACACGAGGACCAAAAAATCAATTAGATAATTCCCAACATGTTGTTCTTTACAATAAAAGAATGATGAATCTGTTCCTATAAATGGTGTATGGTACTTTCCAATCATTCCAACGTTTAGGTGCCTATATTGAAGTGAGGAGACTGCAAGACAATTGATGTGGCACAGAGATAGAATAAAAACATATGGGAAACTACGTCACCTGATAGACTCTCCTCAATGGAAGAATATTGATCATGAGTATCATAACTTTGGAAACAAGATGAGAAACCTTCAACTGTTATTATCAACAGATGGAGTTAATCCTTTTTTTCAAAGTAGTACTAACCGTATAGGGATAGTTATGATGGTAAATTATATCATTCCACCATGGTTAAGAATGAAAGAAAAACATATCATGTTATCTATGATTATATTACTACTAGAAAAATCGGGTAATGATATTGATTTTTTTTGGCTCGATTGATTAACGATTTGAAATTATTGGGGGATTTTGGTGTTACATTTCTTGATGCATATAGAAATGAAGATTTCATGTTGAGAGCCATATTGTATGGGATGATAAATGAATTTACTACTTATGGAAAATTTTCAAGATATAGAATTAAAGGAACTCATGGGTGTCCTATCTATGAACAAGGTACACAATCCATTTGATTAAAACATTCATCGAAAGTTGTGTTTCTAGGACATCACAGATTTCTACCCCGATGAAATAATTACCGAACATGGACAACACAACATGATGTATGTTCATAATATTTTTCAACATTTTATCCACTAATAGGTGATCAAATTTTTGAGAATGTAAAATATGTGGACACTCCTTTCGGTAAACCATTTTAAAAAAACCTTACAAAGACCAATTTAAAGAAGAGATCAATTTTTTTTGAATTACCATACTAGAGATTTTTGTACATCAGAAACATTCTTGATTTTATTCATGTTGGAAAAAATGTAATTGACAGTGTCATAAACACATTTCTAAATGAACCCATAAAAACAAAGGATGGAATTAATGTTAGGTTGTACATGGTTGATATGGGAGTATGAGAAGTGTTGGTTCCAATGAAGGGTGAAAAACAATCTTTTATTCCTACAGCTACTTACACTCTTTCTAGGTAGAAGAGATATCAGTTTTGGAATATTTTAATGACATAAAGGATATATAGGGCCATTCATAGAATATCAAGAACATCATGTTAATGACTAATTTAAATTTAAAGGGTATGAAATCACATGGCTTCCATGTTTTGATGCAAGATCTTTTTCCAATATACTTTCATTGCATTTTTCCCAAGAATGTGCATCATAAATTAACCAAACTCTCTTTCATCATTAAAGCTATATGAAGCAAAGTTATAGACATGGAAAATTTTCCGATTATGGAAAGAGCAATTGAAATCATATTATGTGAATCTGAAATTTTCTTCTCACTGACATTATTTGATACGATGGTTCACATGGTGAGAGATATTCAACTATGTGGTCTTTTACACTATATAAGGATATTCCCCACTAAATGGTATATGATTATTTTGAAAGGGTATATCAAAAATAAATAGTGTCCCGAGGGTTGTATTGTGGAGAGATATATAGATAAGGAAGTCGTTGAATTCTGTACTATGTACCTGTCAGGTGTGAAAAGCATTGGTCTACTGAAATCTCAACACACTAGGAGGCTTGCTGTCAAAGGAATTTCTATAATATATGTTTTCACAATCAATATTACATATCTGAAGTAGGTCCACCTTTTAATTTATTATAATATTTTATAGATTTTTCAAAATGACAAAACCCATAAAGATATTCTCAGGAATTTTAATCCATCAAAGGATAAAATATGGATATCAAATATACATAATCAACAATTTATAGGATATTTTTATGAGCATATTTTAATGGAATCAAATGAAAATTTTCAATCAGTTTCAGAATGACTTAGATGGCTAGCTGGAGGATGAAATGTGTATGTATTTTCTTACAAAGGTAATGTAATTAATGGTTATAAGTTTAATAAAAATTATCATGATAAAGAAAACAACATGCAAAATAGTGGAGTTACACCCATGGATTTAGCAATGCATGTTTATGGTACTATAGGATGAAATCCAATTTACCTGAATATATCATACTTGGGAATCATTAAACATATATTGGAGTTGGATTATATAACATTCCAAGTTCATATTTTTCAATGAACGTGGGTTGGTAATAAGAGTTCCATTAAAATAGATGAATTGGGATTAATGAAAGTTTATTTCAATAAGGAAGGGTATAAAGACGAACCATTTTTATAGGAATCACATGTAGTATAATTATTTATGTTATAGATCTCACAAAACAAAAGTGGTAAATTATACTATTATTGACTAAAACTAATGAAGCGTCAGATGAAAATTCAACTGAGGATAAAGATTTCATTGGGGTGTTGTAATCATTTCACAGTAGTCTGAATGTATACATCATATTTTATGTAATATGAGACCATAATGAAGGTATTTGGATCATCGATAGAGGGTTCAAAACAATTTAGCCATTAAAAAAGAAAATGAGTGTTCAATTATCTGGTTACATTTTTTCATAATATATATCATGTTATCTCATGTTATTACCCATTTGTTACTATATTTATGTACTCTAAATTTAATTTTAAACAACTTATGACTATATTGAATTCCACACAAGCTGGTTCTCTAAATCTCAAGGGACAAAAAATATCTCAACCTCCTACTTCTCATAGTTTAGAAGAGCAACCTTATGCATGTGCGAGTGCCCCAATTCCCAAGGAACATCATGTTTCTCAACCTGATGTTTCTCGTAGTGTAGAGGTATAGTAACCATCTATACATTATCATGTCACCACTCAAGAGGCACATATTGGCGATGTTGATTCCTAGGAATGACGACATAGAAAAAAAATAAGCAATGTAGTTTGACGGTGTTAATAAAATCCTTAATGAGAATGAAATAGGCATCAAATACGAGGTCAGATGGGATGTGTGGGGTTAGAATATTAACCCTAACAAGGCCATGTTCAGCAGTAATATTGGAATCGTTACTCAGAATGTGTATTGATTGAGGTAGATTCATTGAACCATGTTGTGACTGGGCTTAAGGAACTGACATGGTAATATATTACAATAAAATTATGATATCATTTCATTATTTTACAAAAATATTATATACTGAAATATTAAATTATAGTTTATCATCAATTATAGAATGCATTTATAGTAGAGGAATCCCAAAACAAGCATGTATTAATTATTTCTAGAAGGATTCATACAGGATTTCTCACAATCCTAACAAGACATCATCTTAAATATGCTGAAGGAAAAATAAGACTTCCCACACCACTACTCTATGAACACATGAAAACCCAAGATGTGTGGGATGCGTTTACTGACCATCATGAAGATGTGTCTTTTCTGTTACATTGTGCCCAATAGTACTGTGTTTGATGATACATGTATTCATTACTTTTATTGAAAATATTTTATTTATGAAAGAGAAACTAAGTGCTGAAAATAAATAATGAGTAGAAAAACCAGTGTACCCCTGCCATAAAAAAGGATGGGGTACTATTCACATGAAAAAATTAGCACATATTTTAAATCTACGATAATAATTTTATGTGACATAAAACAACACTATCATTATGTTCCTCTGTTCATATGTATATTGATGACTTGAAATCCAAAGAAATTTCTATCCCATTACTTGTATTATAAAAGGAGACACATGTAAATAAAGACATTATACTAATAGATGATAAGACAAAAAAAAGGGTTTGAATCATGTGTAAGTATTACAAAATAAAAATTTGTTTTTCTTTACATCGCTATTACATAAAAATAGTCACTTACTTTCTTATATTTTCTATCTAATATATTCACAACCACCAACAACATTTGTGAAATTGGAATCCGACAGACACTGATACATTTCAAAGAGATTTCTTAACATTGGTAATCAATGTTCTAATAAATTTTTCTGAGAAATGTTAATCATATAGACACAGATACCTTTCTTATATTTATATTCTATAGGCTGATAATGATTGTGGCTTATATCTAGCATCACCAATCCATTTCCATGTGGTGAGGGCTACGGTGTTCAATATTCAAAAGTACACACTACACAACAGACCACTTCCAACCGGTCATGTGTGAGTGTCAATCAATGTATCCCATTAGCTGAGTTCATATCTAGATATTCTTATCAAATAGGATGATATTAACATAGTCGAAAAATCTGTGGTAAAATTCATTTATTGACCATCAAATCATTTAAAAAATAATTTTGATAAAGTGGTATTCATTTCTAATTTAATTTTCAAGATAAACCTTTAAAAATTAATCGAAATGATCTGAGGTGATGAATGTTATTACAGGCAGACAAAAAGAAGGGAATGGAATTAAAGACTGTCTCAAAACCATCTATCAAATAAGACAACTAATTAAATAGATATACTAAAATCACCACTACTCCACCCGTTCTATATCCATATTTACAATCATTCATGCCTCAGGTGAGTACAAGGATAAAATATGGTGGAAACAACATAGTTTAATTTGAAAAAATATGTACGGAGAGGAAGATCAAGAATTAATTGGTCTTGGGAGTACAAATAAAATACTTGACAATGATTGGTTATGTGGGTTAGTTATAAATGTATACATGAGGTATGTTCTCATGATACAATTTTCCCAAAGCTGATATACTATGTAAATTCTGACTAAATACATTCCATCTTTTTTAAAGAGTATATGTGAAAAACAATTGAAGAGATTTTCCCATGAGAAAAATGTTGGATTCGTTAGTCCTCACATCACCTCAACAATAAATTATAAAATAGAACCTGAGAAAAGGATGAAATAGTGGCAGGTATGATCAAATCCTTTTAATGAATAAATTTTGATGACAGACTCAATTTAATACCAACGATAGAGGGGTATGACTTTACAAATTAATCATACCACATTTATTTTCATTTCATTAATTTGCTATTCCTTTTTGTGTTTTTATGAATTATTGAATGTTCATTACAGTAATTTTGGACACTCCAAATATTTATTTATTATATTCATTTCATGGATATCTAACAAACCAACAAAAAATGATGGTGTTTTTCAATTTTCAATACTCTTCATCCAACATTTTAGAACTAAACATCATGTTATATAAATTATATTTTCTTTTAGTGAGTATTCTATTATGATAGGGTGGTGCATCACCTTCGTTGGAAAAAAGTAATGAGACTAGTGGCTAAGAAGAAGGAAGAACAAAAGTATTATGACTTCATAAGTATCAGAGTATATATAATATGATATCACTATTAGACAACCTATCAAAACAAATTACTTATTCTCCTTAATTTTTCGGTAGTTTCTGAAAGAAACCAATGGAAACGATTGTAGTTCTTATGTTTGTAAATTTTTGAGATTGAACGTATTACATGAAAAAACCAGTATCCTTGAAGAGGTATTTTTGAAGATAATTACTATTTTGTTTAAATTATTTTTTAATCGGTTGTGTATTTATATTTTTCTACTACTTCTATGAATGTAAAAAATAATCATAATTACAAGATGATTTAGATATGCTCATAAACCAAATAGAAGCATACATTATGAAAGAGTATTCACAAATAGAATGAAGATGTGACCTCCATATTCAGGGTATGAATTTATAATGTTAATATCACCTCATAATATCTTCATGCTCATGTTATATTTATATGATCATTGATATATCCATTGTTTACACTAATTGAACATCTATGACCAACAATTATTATGTTTCATGTAACACCCCGAGATTTTATGAGATATATATTTTTAAATTTCTTTGATGTCTTCTATTACGCAATTCACCAAGATTGGCTTGTACTATATGCAACACTGTATTAGCTTGAAGTATATGGAACACTATTCATGGCTCGTGTTACACAGAAATTCAAGTTCGTTTTGTGGAAATTATTCTACGCAACATTAAGTATAGATTTTGTTTAATGTATAAATGAAATATGTTTTGATTATGTTATATGCTACCCCAACTGGATATTTCACTACACACAGCCCTGACATGGCTTTCATTACACGCAATTAAGACCTTCTTCGATGCCATGTGTAGTATGCAATACCAAGTTTCACTAAACGAGATATTATTATAATATTATTACGAACTAGACATTATGAATATTAATACCCACTTTTTAAAATTTTATTTTTCAAAATGGACTTCATTTTTGGATTTGGAATATCGAAATTAGCCTAGGGTGAATTTTTTGTATTTTCTGAAAACTTTCAATTTTTGATGAATAGTGAAAACACTGGGTTACTATTTAAAAACCGACTTTTTATTTAAATAATTATTTATTTTATTTAAATTTATTTTTAGTAAAAATTGATACATAGTACCTATATAAGTTCAATTTAATTCATTGGAGTAATTTTATAATAATTTTAGATATATAAAAATTTTATTGAACTTTTCACCTTCTTTTACCCACCTTCAAGGAGAATTTGAAAATTTTCATAAAACTTAATTTTACCGCTTCTATGAGTGGAATTCAGAAAATATGTGATACATGGTTAATATCAAGGAGTAAAATGTGGTTCAATAAAATAAAAATAATTTTTGGTGAATAGTATGTTTTTACTTTTTTTACCACGGTTAAAAGTAAAAAGGGTAATTAAGGGTAAAAATGATATTATTATTACCCTAACACATGTCCTAATTTTAATGGATCAATGTAGTTAGACCAAAAACAACCTTAGGGATAAAATATTATATTTTGGTCCACTTGGATTAGATTAGAACATTTATTATTGTTTTATTTAAAGAAGAATTAAAATAGTCAAAATCAATGTTTAATAAATAAAACATTTTTAGCATAGGGTTATACATAAGATAAATTAGACTATAAATATTCATTAGAAATATAAAATGATTTAATACATAATGGTATTTTATTTATATTTTTTAGTCATTAAATATTATTATTTATTTATTATACAATGATGATGCAGTAATTACCTTATTAATGTAATATTAACATAATTGATGTTATAAATACTCAAATAAATGTAATTTGAGACTTTTTATAAATTAAATTAATTTTTTAGGTTAATATAAAATTTTTCTATTGATTTAATTAACGTTTTTATTTCTAATCATTATTTTATGATTTTTACAAAAATCAATTACCAAATAGTGTCAAAATTGACACAAAATAGTTTTTCAAACAAATAATATATTATTAATTGCTATTATATTCCTAAAAATATAAGGATCATCAAAATGACTTAGATAAAGTTATATATATTAATAATGAACTACATGGGGTTATTTTGGCTTGTTATAGTACGTTTATTAACCATATACTGTAAAAAACAAGAAGACATGGTAAAAGTTAAATTATTTAACTTAGAGTTAAATCTAAATGATAAGGTTAAAATAGTATCCTAAACTTGTCTAAAACCTATTGGTTGAGATTATTTAGATCCATCCCCACTTTATCTTTGAAATAAACTTATTTGGAGCTATTATAAACTAAATATGACTTTATTATAAAATAATATTTTATGTTTTTTCAAAGGTGCCCCTCTCCTCCCTTATAAAAAGGGCACCCCTACTCTCTTCTCTTCACACCCATTTGAGCATTGAATCTCATCCAACCCTAAAAATTCCTCTTGTCAACCTCTCTAGTTATATCATAGATGTTATGGTCTTCTCAAAAGACCAACTCTAGTTCCCTAATAAGGAGTTTAAAGGAGGTGCGTCGAGGAAGAGGTAATCTCTTCTACCGACTCCTTCAAGTTTATTTCTCCTTCTACATCCTCTCCATTATTTGTTTCATTATAATGTAATAAAATCAGTATTAATTATATACTGATATGTTATTATAAATATTAAACAACCCTATTTCACCTTCTATCCATCCTACGGAGAATGAAATCACCGCATGTGCGTACATACGGAATACCGTCTCCACGCCGTGGTGTAATCAGTTTTTCCACCACCACCTTACTTGGATGGGTATAATGGTGTAAATAATAAATATATATTATTATTATAACATCACACTGATTCTAATATATTATATCATCCACTCCAATTCCATTCAATTCAATAAGGAAATGAAAAACAGCATTCATGCGTACGTACGGCCTACCGTCTCTATGAACGGTGTATTTCTTTCCATTTATCAATCTATTATATATATGTATATTCTGAATATATATTATATATAAATCATGTTTTATATCCTGTAATTATGTAATCCTGATATAAGTAATAATATTAATAATTAGAAGTCAAAACACCGACGATAAATGAAACGCTTTTACCCAAAACGCTGATTTAACATGGAATTGACAAATGAACGAATAATATAAAGTCATAAGTGAAACATTGTAACGACCCGAAATTTTTAATAAATATTGTTTCCTAATTTTGTGTGTTATTTTATTTCTACTCAAAAAAACATTTTCATTTGATAAAATGAGTATAATTATATTTAGACTGTTGGGTTTTTACTATTATATGACTATTAGTCAGTATGACCATTGGAAACTAAATGTTGTGATTATTGACTCTAAATACAAGTGATATTTGTAAATTAAATATAGAAAGAAGATTTGATGGCATAATCTAGTAGTATCAGGCCAATCGAAGCCCATCTAACAGAACATCGGAAGGAGGCAGCACCACTGGGCTTTTCTCTAGACCAAACCCAAGCCGAACTTCATCGTGTGAAGCTAGAACGGAATCGCCTTCACGAGAAGTTCAAGCTAATAGAAATCCCCACTCGGGAAATGTTGGCCGATCCTCCCCAAGATTCTCTCACCTTAGCACACATTACACTTAGATCCTATGGTGGTGTTATAAGGGGTTTTCTACTGGAAATATGACTTTTACCAACATTTTTGGCCAAACCGTTGGTATAGTTCATTAATTTGGACCTATACCAACGGTTTGGCCAAAACCGTTGGTATAGGTCACTTATATGGACATATACCAACAGTTTTGGACAAACCGTTGGTATAGGGGGGGACCTATAGGACCTATACCAACGGTTCTCAAAATCGTTGGCATAGCTCTATACCAACGGTTTTGAGAACCGTTGGTATAGTTCCTTCGATTTTTAATCGACTCTTCTTACCGAGAACATTATATAAATCAAAATTTAAAATTATTATAACAATACATATATATATTTATGAAATAATGTTCACAAAATTCATGTTAGGTTAGTGTTAAAGTCAATCAATTATAAACTAGAGGTCCTGGGATCAAATCCCACCGAATGTTTTTTTTGAAATACATATACTAACAGTTTTGAGAACGGTTGGTATAGGTTTTCATATTACTTATACCAAAGGTTTTCAAAACCATTGGTATATGTCTATACCAACGGTTTTCCCAAAACCGTTGGTTTAGACCTATTGTCACAGCTTACTTGCCAACGGTCCTCCAAACCGTTGGTATAGCCTATACCAACGGTTTGAGGGCCTATACCAACGGTTCCAAACCGTTGGTATAGGGTATTTTTCCAGTAGTGGTTATGTAACGAGACTGTAACTGCCTTGTGTAATCCTTTTATTTAAATAAAAATTGTGATTTTTTCTTATAATGATGTTTATTAATTTTCAAATGACCAGATAAATATTGTATGCATAATTTTGTTTAATTCTAGAAAAATGATATTTGAAAATATTTATGTAAACCTTAAATAATTAATTATGTGTAATGATTTAAAAAAAATGGTCTTCTACAATTATGTTCAGTAAGAAATTTAGAGTCTAATAAGATCAACATTATTTTTGATGAATAGTAAATTATGAATAGTGATTTTACGCTTAGGATTAGTAATGTGACCAAATAGATTTGTAATCTCAGTTTAAGAAAGTATTAATATAATCTATTCACCTTGATTAAGTAATGTGATTCAATAAAATAGGTAAATAACTATTTCAGAAATTATTAGTCAAGTATCAGTTTTTTGGGTGTATAGTGTTTTTATTTAAAAATTAAATTAAAAATATTTAGAAAATTATTTTTATAAAATGTAGTTCATTTTTGATATCAGTGCATCGATATTTGGTTAAGGTGAAATTTTGGGAATTTTCAAAAAAAGTTGAATTATCGGTGAATATTGAAAATAGAGTTTTTAAGTTACGGGTGTTTAATGACATCATTAATTGATGTATTAAGTATGTAATCAATATGGTCGACTTATGAATAGTAATATAAGGTATGAGGTGTCGGAAGAGGCCAATACCATTGGAAAATACCATGGTCAAGCCCATGGTTTTCCAACACCACCCATGAGGTGTCCCTTGGCCATTAATGCCGTGTCCCCTCACTTTCCTTATAAATATAATGCCATTTTATCATCCTATGGACTCCATAATCATCCTAAATGATTTTCGGGTCTACTTACCTCCCAAGGGGTCCTCTCAAGGTTCCCCCAAGACCTAAAGGTCCCAACCTTTGAGCATCATACTATTTTACATGAGGATGGATAAAAGCATACAATATGAATTGTCTCAAATTGACCACTACAATCAGTATGGTGAATATTCTAACGTGAAGTTAATTTTTTTTTATCTGGATGATGATTATATTTTTTTCTCTTACTCATAGTAGAATAGGATAATCCAATATCAGGGGTTTAAATGGTGATTTAAAGTCATTTTTATTGAATAAAATCATATATTAGATTTTTTTTGTTTTTGTTTTTTGAGTGAATTCTCTCACTATGAGATTTCCATACACTATGAAAAGGAAACATAATAAATGGGAAGCATGGATTCTCAGTTAGGGTAAAAAAGTGAGATATCAATAATCATATAAGAATAAAAATATCAAGAGGGTATGAGAACATGATCTTAGCATCTAAAAACCATACCCTATATATCAATGAATATAAATATTAGTAATGGAATAAGTATTTGCTGGTCATAAGATTCAAATCATAAAGGAATAAAAGAACTTGATTCATGAGATCATAACACTCGCATAAGATGTAGATTTTGGGAATAAAGATAAGAATATAAAAACATTTATAGTAGTAAAGTATCATTTCCAAAACTATCTTAATAGAGTGGGTTTAGTCTCCAAACCATTACACTAGTCATGGTTTTCTCCCAAGACATTAATTATGAATAAAGTCCTCTCAAAACCATGGGTCAATACCTATTATATTCCTATTAATGTCATTAAATATCAATATTTACCCAATTCATTTTATGTAGATGTAGTTTTTTCACCTTGACCTTGATTCCACTTTAAATAGTGCTCTGGGCCGGTTGGACACTGGGCCTCAAGCACACCTCTTTATAGTCCAAAGGATTCTAACTAGAAGAAATGCTATAAAGAGAAGATAATGGAAAGATTAAACCCTTAGGTTTTGATATTAGTAATCTTATATATATAAATATACAAAAGTTAAAGAAGAATCAACTCGACCGAAAAAATACAAATCAAGTGGAAACATAATAATCAAACAACAAATGAAATAAAAAACCAAGACCAAAGGTACCCCATTTATAGACAAAAAAATCAATAACAAGTCAAACATAGAAAAAGAAAAACAATTTATCATATAATAGACTATTAGAAAAAACATTTATAAAGCATGATAAGCTAAAAGGGAACTCCTACCTGATTAGAAAACCACTGTGGTCCATTTCCATCCATCATATGCTAATCATCACAACATAATTATTAAGGTCTAGCTCCTAAGGCTGATCCATTACTTGATTTTAGAGACATAAAGTGTATACAACTCCCAAAGGTCCTGTGTATGCTGTGAGAATAAATCTCAATAGGAAACCACCAATGTGTTCCTGCCTTACATCCAAAGTTATGAAGGTATTTCCTAAATATAAATAAAACGTAAAAAAGAACACCAATATAAAAATATACCGACTCCACTTATGCTCAATAACCACAAGTGATCATTATACCTAATTTGATAAATACTAATATCTTGGATCATGATTCCAGAATTAAATATATGGTATACCATATATGATTGCATATATAATGTTACTATTGAGGATCCATGGAAAAAATCCCAAAGAATCCCCTGAAAAATAGAAACCCTGAGGAACCTTGAGGTTCTAGAAATAATCTTGTCACTAGAACTATGTTCTATCTATTTAATAATCAGCATCCATATGAAACTCTCAGTCAGTAAAATAAAAGTTACACAGACCTCTTCTCAAAGATTCCCCATTGGCTCAACAACTCGACATTTGAAGTCACAATGATATCTATCCTCCAATAAATAACCAATTTTACCTCAATAGACAATGTCCTAAGGCACACTAATATTATTCATCTTAAAATCTCATCACCATGGACTCAAGTGTCACGGGGGTCACAGTGAGCCGTAGTGCCCTACTGATGGTCCCAACACCATCAAACGATATTCCATCACTATCATCAAGGATTTCTACAGAAATCACCCCTAGTATACATGATGGTCAAAACTACCTAAGAAGCACTGTATACAGGGTCATTGACCAATAATTAGTGTTCAACACTACCTTAGATGATTCTTATCTATGTGCTCATGAATCTAATAGGGTTTTATATAACTAATGATTAGGGGAAATCGCCAAACATCCAAACCCAAAAAATATGACACCTCGGGACTTTTTAACTATGTTACTAAATAATTATTGTCAACACTATATCAAGTGACATAGGAGATTCCCCCGTCTCAATGACCTCATCACCTCAAATAGATGACCATGTCCCTTTAACCTAGTGATCAACATCAACCCATATAACTGGGGCCAAGCCCAACCCAACTAACCATGTTGCCTTAGTCCAAGTGATCAACATCACCTCAATCCTTGGGTTATTCCGATCACATTACCATGGAACTCAAGCATTCAATATTATGAATTTAATTTACTTTCAATTAAACACCTAGCCTAAATGTCCAATATTGGTACTTTCCCTTTACCCTACATAACAATTTTTATTTTAGAAGGAGCATTCCCATATGAATCTCACATTATTAATTTAATAAAATTAAAAGAAAATATTAATATATTATGGTCTCACTCAGTAAACCTACATGGAGTATATTGAAATCACACCCAAAACAACTGCACAATCAAGGATAAATCTTGGAATCACCTTTCGTGTACTATTAGTAACTTTCTAATCTGATATTAGCCTCAAAATAGACACAAATTAGAAGGAAATGGTCGTTTAGAGGGACACCCAGAACATAGGGAAAAAGGAATATAGGTATTTAGAACAACCTATGGTGAGATAAATGAATAAAATATGGTATCAGATTAAGGTTCTTACCCAAATGAATTTGTAGCCACCAGTGGATTGAAGATCATAGTCCTATTGGTGGAGGTAGTCTAAAGCCTTGGTGAGAGAAAACATGATATGCCCCCTATGTGTTGTGTGGAAATAAAGGATGAATGAAGAGAAAAACTAAATAAGTAGTGAGGGGGATTGTGTAAATTTCACAAAAAAATTAATGATCCATATGTTTTGGTGCACAATATGGATAATTGTGTGCCAACCGTTTGGTTCTAACTATCTAAGAACTACACATGTCTGGGATAGGTGCACAGTTTTCCAAAACCATGAAAGAAACATGTGGAATACCTATGGAAAAAATTATATAGGTCCTATATGGTCATTCAATCCAACCATAATGGTTTGAAAAACATTTTTCTGTGCTTCAGGTAAGCTTCAAATTTTCTCTTTGTTGACCATGTAGTTTTTCACAAACAAGCACCTAAGTCTGTACTTTTCCAAAACTGAGTTTTTTGGATTCTCACGCATCTAAAACTCATCTAATAACCCAATTAACTTATATATATTTAAAAAACATATAATAAATTCCTTTAGTCAAAAAAATATCTGAATTAGGGTTCAAATTAGAAAAATAATACTAACCTGGTCACCAAAAAGAATAATGCTAACATGTTGGGTATTTTCATCCAACTAAAAAATACGGGAAGTTACAATCTCCCTACAATACAATCATTCATACTCGATCTACCAAGATTTATCAGTTATGGTACCAAACATACCCATGTCATATATATCAACCTGGTCTACTCTGAAAAATAGTCATAGGTCAACTCCCACCAAGTTTCTACCCATCTTAGGAGTTACTGACCAAATCACTACATAATCCAAAAGAAAATTTTGAGGGTCCATCGACCATCCCTACACTCAAAATTCCTATAGTGATGCATCCTAATACATGTACGTCGTCATGTGATCAATTATTCCCATGTCATGACTGACACCCACCAATTCATACATCTCATTAGATGTGCATAAGATGTCTCAGTGCCACCCACCTTATATAAAACCCGCATTGCATTGATGAAAACAATAATTATTGATGAAAACATACATCATATATATATATATATATATCACATCATAATTGATTCCAAAATACTATCACATACTTGTTTAGTTTATAAATAATATCCATGAAATTCATGAAATAAAACTATCCAAACCCCAATAGAAAAAGTAAACCGCTCATGCCCACATGTACCTCTCACTATAGTCAGCTCCCTGAACTACTCTACCCCTACCATCTCAACTGGGTGAACCTAGCCTGAAGCCCAACTACCCATGGTCTAGCATCCCTATGGATATTTGCCTACTACCGGCCATTGATCTAGGTGCTAGATCCCACTATCTCTCCCACTACATCCACATATAGCTAAATATCAGCTACCAACTCATAGTACTACTCCTAGTATGATATCTGGTCCCTAAGTCTACCCAATTCCATGGAACCCATCCATCCAATAAGGATTACTATAGAACCTCAATATATGGAAAATCTATCCTCACACCTGAGAACCCATCAAAAACCAATCACACAGTGTGTAAACATACCCTAGTTTCCCACACTAGAATCACAATACTAAAGACCCAATCATCAGTGGTCTTCCTAATTCTCTGTCCTAGATAAACTATTTAGAATCTTCATGGAATTGATTCCTTCTACCCGATGCATCACAGCAAAAATCCCCTAACATCATCACCCAAATCAAATAATATTAGTCGATCAGTTTTCTCTGTCCTATTAGTGCTTGGTGGACTACCTATGAACATGACGTCATCTTGAAGATGCTCACCTGGACATTGATGGAATGCCTCAAATCATCCTAAAAATACATACTGTAAATATAATATCCCACCATATCTGGTGAAAATTTAACTAGTCTATGAAATTCATCACATTTCCATGACATAAGTATCCTTGTTATGGATATTCATGAACTCATGGGCTAAGCTCTCCCTTAGAATCATTGGGAACAAGCTCTTAAAGAAACTAGCTTCAAAATCCTCCCATGCTAGTCCATCATTTCCTCCATCCTATACTTGTACATAACCTAATCCATTTTCCAAGCCTCTCAGAATATATATTTCTATCATGACCCTATTCCTTGGGGGAGTCATGAGCTGATCGAGAAAAATCTAGACTGATTCAATCCATTTTTCCAGTTCATGTGGTCTACCATCACATTAAAGCAAAGGTTGATGGTGAGATTGGTACTCATTAGTATGTTACACTATAGATGGGACAACTCCTTAATTTCCCCTATCAATGCCCTATATGAACCATATCAATCTCACCCATAGCTTCTCATCAAGACATGCTCAAAATATTCCTATTATGGTTTCCCAACCATTCTCGGAACCTGTACATACATCTCATGATCTTCCTAAACCTCTGGTCCCACATCCTATCCTCAGGGGCCTCATCACATGCATGCTCATGAAACACCAAATTAATACCCTCTAGACTCCCCTCTAGGAGCCATCTTGGTGGCATCCCAATGAATACTATTAAAATGTTCAAACATCCATAAAATTATATATGTTGTATATAAGGAAATTATCAATATGCAGCACATCTGACCCCCATAATACTCCCCATCAAACCAATCCATGAATCATCCAGCCTCATGACCCCTAACCTAACCATATTATAGTCAGGTGTCATGTATTATTCGGCCTCATGGACCCCTACAAACCCACATCAAGGTCTAGAATCACATATAATCCCGTATTATGGCCACATTCCTTCCCACAATAGGGTTATACATCGAATATCATGTATATCAATCTAATATAGCTAAGTAGAATGTCACAAAAAAAAGATATATTGGAAAAAATTATCTTCTTTTATGACACTTTAAACAACACACACCTACCACTATCCCTACCTACCATTATTAGGACATGGAAAATATATGTATTTCATGAATATTGAATCACATATAGATCTCATTAGAACCAAATTCCCATTCTGGCTGAATAGAATTCCACAAAAATAGGCTAATAAAGACAACACTATTTTGCTTATTTTTTGACACATTAGATAACCCGAAACCTCATAGTGTATTCTAGGTTCTCAATGACAATCATAACAAAAAATACATCATATGAGCCTAAATTCCTATCATGATGCATAATAAAACATCCGGAGATATATTGAGCCAAGCGTAAAACTCCACATAATAGATAATCATCACACCAAGTTAACCAACAGATGTGAAAATCAAATAATATGTAAAAGGGATAAGAAGAACAAAAAATACCACCACTATACACTTTGTGTTACCCATGCATGGGATATTGGAACCCAAAGATTGGTTTAGTACCCAGTTCTGACCATATCCTAGTATCCAATCTATCATATCCCAAAAAGTAAGACCCAACAAGAAAAGTAACATCTGATACTAATTGTAACCAGCCAAAAATGATTACTATTTAATAGTAAGGTCTTGTTATTATCAAAGACAAAACAAAAATTAATACACTTTGATACCAATTATAGCACCGAAACCTAGATTCCACTTTAAATAGTGCTCTAGGTTGTTTGGAAACGGGGCCTTAGGCGTGATTACCCATATGACAAAGGCTAATGACTAGCATTGAGCGTGTAAATAAGTGATATTGGGGATATTATACCCCTAGGTGGTGAGATTAATAATCGTCTAAATATAAATATATAGTATAAGGAGAAGAATCAACTCAACTCCAGCCAAAAAAAATTATCAGAATAATAATAATGAAATGACAGTAATAACAAACGACCAATCCCAAAGGCAATCCATTTATAGAAAACACATGCCACGCCAAGTAATATATATTATTAACAAAACAAGGTCACCCATAGTCAACCATCTATACCTATATATATAAATAATACTTAACAAAATGGTAAACCTAGATGATTTAGAAACCACTATATTCCCATTCTATCCATCCAATGATAGGAAAGAAAAAAATGATCACTAGGGTCCATCTCCTGGGCTTTATCCCTTACATGATTGTAGAGGCATAAAGTCTCCACATATCCTAATGGGCCCATTTAAGGTGGGAGAATAAATATTAGTATTCCAACAATAGGGATTTATTTTCAAAAATATAAAATTATATAGGTGTCTGATGACTATAAATAAAAAACCAAAATAACACTTATATAATAATTTAACCATTCCACATATGCTCAACTACCAGAAGTGAAAATTCAACCCACTTCTTTGAGTGATGTTATCTCTAACTACATGCCCCAATTATCTATATAGAATAACTCATATGTTTTCATATATATAATTGTAGTAGCGAGGACCCATAACCAGAAGGCCAAGGAATCCCATGATGAATAGAAACATAGGGGAACCCTCAGGTTCAACTTATAATCATATCAACTGAACCGCATGCCATTAATAAAAATATCAGTGACTATAAAACAATCCTAATTAATAAGATCTTAGAACCAAATACCTCCAATCGAAGAGTCTTCATCTGATTAATAACTCAATGTCCTAGGGAAAAATGATATTTTTCCTCTAATAAATAATCACCATCAGTTCAAAAATAGAAATCTTGAGGTATGACGATATCTATCCTCCCAAAATTCCAATATCTCAACATCAAGCGTCATGGGGAGCCTCATCACCGAACCAATGGTCTCAACATCATTAAATGGTGGTTAATCACCATCCAAAAGGTTTTTTAAGGTTAGTATCCCCAATGTACCTGATGGAAAACACCACCACATAAGACATATTGTCTATAAGGGCCTCCACCCCAAATAATTGGTCAACACCACCTCGCCTGAGTCCAATCTACTTGAAGATTACATTAATGGTGAGTCGTCCAAACAACAGGGAAAGAAAATCACCAAAAATCCTAGGACACAACATTTGGAACCTTATTTCCCAATAGACATGTCACTAAATCATGATGGTACACACCATCTGAATATAGAAGGACCATTCCCTCATCCTGATAACCTTATCACCTTAAACGAATTACCGTGTCACCTCTACCTAGTGATCAACATCATCTTATGCAACCAGAGCCAAGTCCAAACTAATAAACTACATAACCTCAGTATCGGTGGTCGACACCACCTCAATCCTCAAGGCGTTCCAATCACATTTTATTGGAACACAATCATTCAATATTAATAATTCAATTTAATTCAAATTAATGACCCATCCAAAATTTCACAAGTTGTTCCAAGATCCTTTCTCAGCTTAACCATTAGTATAGTAGCAGTAGAAAGCCCATAAGCACAATAAATCATAAATTTAAGAAAATTAAAAGAAAAAAATAATTTATTAGTTTTTTATTGGTCAAAACACATCGTATATAAATAAAAAACACCAAAAAACAATAAAAACAACTAAAAATCATAAAACCATCTACCTCATTCTTATAGGAACTCTCTCGTCTGATATCATACTCTAACTTGATCTAAATCAAAATAAAATGATTTTGTAGATGAATTATCTGAAAATATGGATAAGGTATTACATGTATTTGGCACTATGTATGGAGAGATGAATGAATAAAAGAAGGTAGTATATTTGGGGTCAAATTTAGATGAATCATTGTCAACTGATGGATCAAATACTATATTCTTATTAGAAGAGGATGGCCAAATCCTAGGTGAGAGAAAAAAGGAAGACCACCCCCACCTATATTCTACATGTAAAATGAAAGGGATGAGGAGGAAAAACCAAACAAATTGGGAGGGGAAGTTCAATAATTTCACTGAAATTAATGATCTACATGATTTGGAGGCATTGTTTTTCTAACCACACACCAACTGTGCAGCGCTCACTATCCAAGCACCACACATCTTCAAAAAATATATGTAAGTTTACTATAAATATATAAAAGAATAATAAATATATAAATCATAAAATATATGATTTACTTATGTCCTTTTATTACCCATTTATTAACAAGTCCCTGTTAAAATAACGTTTAGGCAATAACTACTTTGATTTTCATTTATGATTTGATTTTGTAATTTATGTCCTATAATTTTTATCATAGTTCTATAATATCCATAGATTAAACCATTATATAAATATAATATATATTAATTATATTTTTATTTTTATTAATCCATTAATTTTGGATATACAAAATGAATCTCACTGTTCATTGATATGGTAGGGCATACTTACGCATGAACGTTGTTTAAATTTTCACAATGGATGAAATGAAAGAATTTTATATAATATATTAAATTTTAAAACTAGTTTTTATGAATATATATATATATATCAAATATTTTCATAAATCCCATCCATATTATATTCCATGTAAATCATGAGTGAAGAATGAATCATATTACTTTCTGTGTTTCCTAATCTTCCGTAAACATGGGTGACATTATCTTATTCCAATTAAATGAACATTAATAAGGTATATATGATATTAAAATAAATTAATTATAGTAATTTAATAAATATCATATTCAAATATTTAATTCTTCATTATAACGTTTTCTGAAAGGTGATGATGGAAAATGAAAAAAATCAGTTTTTGAGGCAGTAGTCTGTCGTACACATGATCGTCGATTTCGTTTCCCTTTTGATGAAAGATGAGATTGATATAGGGAATGACATTAAAATAATAAAATATTGGTATATTTTATATATTTGTGCTGTTATATTATCCTATTTGAATATATTTTATGTATTTGTAAGAATAAATAAAACAAAAACAAATGTTTAATAATTTTACCTCTTCATCAGTGAACCACTTTAGGTTCACTACAAAAGCTCCATTAGGATGGTTTCCTAAAACATAAGGAATCTTGTATATGGGGAGGAAAATAAGAAATATATTTTACTGTTTTTTTATAAGTTAGAGGTTTTTTATGTATTAATATATGAGGAGAGTGGATGGACTTTTATAAGTGATGAAGATGATAAACATGGAATTTTTGAAAAAAGATAAATGTGTACCGAAATTTCTCACCTTCCAAATGGCACAAAAAAATTTCATTATCAGTCATTATAAGGGATTAGTTGTAAATATGGAAATAATCTAGGTTTTTAACAATATTCTAGTCTATTTAACAATATCTTTTTTTGTTAATCCCCCCAAGTAAGATCGTTTTAACTTTAACAATAGTTATTAATTTTTACTATTTTCACTATTCATTTTGACAAAAAAATAAGTTTACATTATTATATAATATTTATTATTCTGGTTTTAAATATTTTATTTAGTTTTCAGAATTGCATTAATATATGTGGTAAAATTTAATATAAAAGTAACTCACATATGTGTTGAAAAAGTGATTTTCCAAAGAGAAAATTTTCAAAAGCATATAATGTTTTAATATAAAAATTAAATATTAAATTGATTAAAATGAAATAAAATAGGTTACTAAATATAGATTTGAACTAGTATTACTTTTTAAAATATATGAAATAAAATTATTTTGGTATATTTTGATGAAAAAAGTAATTTTTTAATTAAAATCATTATTTTTTACTATTCATCAAAAATTAAGCTTAATTAAAAAATTTCAAAAATTAAATCAAAGATAATTTTTACTTGTATACTTCATAAATAAATTTTATTATTTAAAATAAATTTTCTATAATTTTAAAATTACTATATTTATTTATTCAAAAAAAATTAAAAACTCTTTTTGAGAAAATAGTAATTTTGAATCATATAAACACTTTACTAAAAATTAAATAAATTTTTTAGAATATTTTATTTAAATATAAATATTATACTTAATATTTAAAATTATTTTGTTAATATTCAACCTTATAAGCATAAGGACTAGTATATAGTGGTATTTATTAAATAATAATTTTAATAATATATCAGGGTTCGTTAAAAATCAGTCTTGCGTGAAACACAAGCTATTGAACAAATTAAATTTATTTGAAACAAATTCTTTATATATTCTCACAGGGTTATATTTTACCCCCTTAAAATTAATTTATACATTGAAATTATATCAACATGGAACAAACAACTAGGGATACCTATTCCCCATTATATCCTTATATTCCTATATGTCTTCTACAAACTGCTGGTTTCGCCAAAAAACATTGAGTAGATGTGTGGTCTTATTTCGTATAACACTATCTATATGATCCAAAATCTATTACATTTATTCCTCATAATAAATAACATTATCTTGTTTTATGAACTATTATTTTACTATATTTTAAGGATCATGTATGTACTTTTTCTTGAGAGATACATGGAGCACATCATGGAAGGGAGGTTTGGTGGAAGCGCCAAGTGATAAGTTGTATTCCTGATACGATGATGAATTTAAAATAGACCTATATAACTAGGAATTAGATTTTATTTATTCCCAAATCTAATTATCTTCTTTCATGGAGATATTCTTAGAAACTCCTTGTCCTAAACTTGAAATTACATATCACTCTGATGATTATCAAAAAAAAAATTTGGCCAAATTTGTGTTGCCCTTATGTGATTATGTATATCTCTAACCTTTATTGCAATTTATTTATCTACATCAGGTCCTAAAATATGTATTTCTAAAACATCATGCCATTATGTTGGATTTTTAAACTTATTACCATAGGTTGATTCATAAGGAGCCATATGAATTCTTGATTAAAAGATATTGTGGTTTGAAAACTAGACATGAAGAAGTTGTTGATACAAACCACTTTTTAAATCCATAGAATAAGATCATAGAATATCCTCTAGGTTTTGAACAATTCTATTAGACATACAATCTTTCGGTGGATAATACATGGGGATTAAACTCAACTCAATATCAAGAGATTGTTGAAGACTTCACCAGATTATCAGGGTAATACTCGTATCTCAATCTGATACAATTGAATGTGGTGTTCAATGAATCCTTAACACGTATTTAATGCATATTCTTGCAGATGGTCAAGATGAAAATACTCTCTAACAGGAATTATGTTTGGGATTTTATAAGTGGTTCAACTACAACCCATATAACATTATTACCTTTAGATATTTTGGAAGGTCCAATGAAAGATTACATGGTGTTGTTTTCCAATTTCAATTCTTGTATGGGTAACAGATGTAACATACCCTCATAATTTTTCCTATCATCCATAACATTCTTCCATACCAAGAACTAAGATACTAATTCATCCATATCTCTCTTAATTCCATCCCAGCAAAAATACTCATTCAAATCTCTATATATCATTCTACATCTATGATTAATAGATAATGAAGATCTATGATCTTCCTCTAACACCCCCTCATTCATAACTAGTATGGAAAAACCCATGCACAGTTCCTAAACCTTATCATTTCATCATGATCAAGTTTAAACTCCGAAGAATTTATCATATTCTGTTGTAGTTCGATACCATCCTTTTATGCCTCTTTTATCCTCATATAGATAGATATTTGAACACATATTTTATAAAGATAATATTTTACCCCTTCCATAAATATTTCAAGATTGATCCTTTAAAAATACATAAATATTTGATATTTTTTATCATCGTCAAATATAAGAAAGTTTGATCCTTTTGAATCCAAGCATCAACCACCTTTTTCACTTTCTTATGGTGGTAATGTATTGAGTAGTCATAATCTTTAATAATATCCATCGATCTTCTCTAACACATATTCAACTCCTTTAAGGTGAATACATAATTTAGAATTTTTTTGATTGGTATAAAAATCACACTTTTATCCATAATAACAACTATTCTATATATTTGTCGAAATATTAATGTTGTTAACTCCAAATCAAGGATTATATAATTTTACTCATAGACCGTTAATTTTTACTTGGAGTAAGATATAACCTTATCATTATTCATGAGAATATTTCTTAATCCCTAATTAGATGAATCACTATCGTTCACAAAACCTTCTTCACTATAGGGTCACCTAAGAACATCTTCACTAACTAATATTCTCTTCATTTACTCAAAATTTCAACCACATTTATTTTTCTAGAGGAACAAGGATCACATCTAAGTAAACTTATAGTGTGTATTAGATAATCATGATAAACGCTCCACAAACAATCATTATTTTCTTGCTAAAATAAGAAATTTATGGATCTCAGTCTTCATGGTTGTTATAGTCCCATGATCAACAGCCTCCATATTTGATGGATCTATAGATATTCCCTCTCTTGAGATTATATTAAACAAAAATGATACGCTTTTTATCCAAATTTCAAAAAAATTAAAATTTTCATGCAGTTTCTATTTCCTTAGGTTCTTTAGTATAATTCTCATTACTCTTAATTGTATTTTGAATATATAAAAATATTTTATTTAAATACAACCAAAAAGTGACCATGGTAATATATTAGGACTCTATTCATTAAATCTGTGAAGATAGCGGAGGTATTAGTAAGAACAATTGGGGTCACTATATACTCAAAATGTTCATAACATATATATAATGTGGTTAGGGGTATAACCTCATTAATTATCCTCAATTGATGATATCTAGAACTAATTTCAATCATGGAAAAGTATTCATAATTATAAAGTTGATCAAACAAGTCATCAATATGGGGTAAATGATAGTTTTTCTTAATTGTGATCATGTTCAACTTTTAATAAACAATGAAGACATGCATTGATCCATCTTTCTTCTTAACAAAAAGATCATGTGCACCCCAATGAGACAAACATGGATGATTGAATCAATGTTCACTATTCACTTAGAGTTTCATATTAAATTTTTACAACTCAATTGGGGCCATTCTATATGAATTATCTAAAATTAATGTGAAACTATGTGTGAGTTCTATTGAAAACTCAGGTTTTTGATTAAGTAAAAGACATGAAAACTATTTAAGAAAGATATCAACAGACTCCCACATAGTTGAATTATCATTTATGTCAATTTTTAACCCAACCATATAATATAAACACACCATTTAAATAGGAATCAATACCCAAATATTGATGTGATCTCTACAAAAATTCTATAATTATAGCCACACTAATATATATTCATAGGTTGGTTTGGAATATCAATTGTGAGTTCCCTTCCTCAATAATTGATTTGGGTTTTATGTAGATAAATCAAATCCATTCCTAAGATATCAACAAATTCAACCAAAGGTAGAATAAAAATATTTTGATGAATCACATTCCCACAAACATCAACCAATTAAGAATCATAGACTTGAGATGTGATCATCGTTCCACTAGGGGTTTTCACAATCAATCCAATATCTAATCATTAAGATGGTACTTAGATACCCTTAAAAATTATTCAGATATAAAATTATAGTTAGATCCGTATTCAAATAATACATTTTAAGTGTTATAGAGGATGGTAAGTCTACTAATCATCATATTATTATCAACTCCTCATCAAAAATAGTGACCATGTGAGATTTCTTTTTATTTATCTATATAAGAGGTTATTAACATCAATCATCATCATTAAAATTTTTGTTTGAGAATAGTTTAACATAATTATCATGTTCCTTGAATTTGAAACACTAGAGTGTTTGTGGTGGATTCTATTGAGCTTTTATCTATTCACATCATTATCTAACTTCTTCCCATCACATAGAAAATCAATTTCTAGATAACCTTCATTCCATCACTTAAAACATTTTCATGTATTCAGATAATTTCCTCTATGTTTCCTTCTATAAATTGATCCAGAAAGAAAGTTCATATTTTTTCCTCTATGGATTTTAAAGTTTCCTTTGTATTCCTTCTTTATTTTCTTATCAAAAACGTTTGATTGATGGGTAGCCCCATTCTCCATTTTTGATTAATATCAAAATGAATGATATACTAATATCTACAAAAGTACCTTATAGATAATGAAATTTGAATAATTTTTTTAAGATAATAAATAATCTATTGAACTTAATTTTAGGATTGATGATAACCCCCAATGTGTACCTCACAAGTCTTGTAAAATTCACCTCATATATACCAAAAAATTCATCATCCTTATACTTTAACTCAAGGAATTACTTTTCTATTTTAATGAAAATAATATGAGGAAATTACTTATTGAAAAATAAGTTTTTAAACTCAAAAAATTATATGGAGTTAATTTTATCTTGTTGAATAACATTATTTATTAGATTCAACCATTGACCTTGTTCACCTTCCAAATGGTAGACAACGAAAATGTTATTTTCTTTCTCTAAATACAAGAGGATGAAAAATATATTTTCAAATATACCGATCCACACTTATGAAAAAATTAAAATAGTAGTACTATTACAATAAATTGGATTTTTCTTTATTGAGGACTCTGTATAATGATCATTCCCCCTTTTATCATTTTGAAGTATCATATGATTCATATCTTGAGAGAGTTGAGTAATCAAAGAAACAATAATTTTCATTCAAAATCCCATAAAATATGGTTTTTAGGGAGTAATATTATTTCAATTTATGTCTCACTCAGCATTACATGGTTTTTTATGCTCCATATGCTGAATAAAACCAACAATCTTAGTGTAAGAAACAATAATCACTGTGGGAAACCATATAATTTTGAAAAATCACATATGTGTTGTTTAAATCAGGACCCTTTTTTCAATCAATAATTCCATAGGATTATCCAAGTACATTCATGTTCATTATTTAATTTCTTTATGATGGTTCATAAAGATATTTTGAACTTACAATTCATATACCATTGGAGTTTAAAACTAGGTGTGTAGCAAGACCTGTTGTCAAGCACCAGGTGATGATAGTGTGCAATTCAATTCACTATTTTCAGATTCATTATCACTACGTACCAATTTTTTGGATCCAAATATATATGTAGTATCCAAAGAGGGATTTAAGTTCATAAAAATAACTTGATCTATGATTTACCAAAATTAAAATACATTATACATTGATTCATCCTAAGTCATAACTAGATTAATATCTATAGACATGTCTATATAAATATCCCTGAGGGTATTACTAAATTTGTATCATCCTTTTTACCAATGTTTAAATAAACCATGTTCTGATATCATCTATAGAGAACCAATATTCTAATACTAAAATGTTACATATTAACAAAAAAAATTCATTATATAACATAATTATCAATACGAAAAAATTATCTTTGGAGCCTTTGGAATATTGAAAATATAAACAACAGGTTCATATGCGAGAAACATCATATCACACAATGTTCGACATAACTAGAATACTTATTTGACATATCATACATAATACCATACATCATATCCTAGGTAAAGGAAGAATAATAATGGGTGATCTCATATTCTTGTAAGGATAGACAAGGGAGATATCAATGATCACAAAAAATAACATGATCATAAGGATATAATAACAAGAGATTAACATTTTAAAAACATACTCTATATATCATATATCATAAAATTGAGGGAATGAATAAATCTAACAAATTTCTTGGATATAAATCATAAATGAATTAAATATAATGATCCATAAAATCATAAAATTTGAATAAGATATAGATATATTGAATATAGAACATCCAAAAAAATTATTTACTTAGTATTTATGGATCATCTCAAAAATTATCATTGTGAAATGTCAACACTCCCCAAACCATCATAGTAGTCACGGTTCACTCGCAATACCATCATTGTAGAAAAAATCCCTTTTGGAACTGGGTTCACCCCTCATTGCAGTCGTATTTATATAATGTGATATCAATATTTACCCAATAAATTGGGGTAAGATATAGGTACCACCCATAATATAATGAAAATAAAAAATATATTTTCGAAAATATCATAAATCATTCAAAATTTACATGAACATAAAAGGAAATGGGCTTCATAACCATACAATAATATCATAGTCTATGAAAAAGAAACTGGTTTCATAATCATTTCTTCGTTTCCTCAAAGCATTACCAATGGAAAAAATTATCAAGTTTCAAAAGTATTTTACTATGGTATGACCCATGAAGAGAAAATATTTTCACAAAGATCTTCTAATAAAAAAAATAAACCATCCAGAGAATGACTAAGAATAGATGTAACATCCCAGGTAAATAAAGAATAAAGAATTTTCATATTTATTAATATTTATGAATTAAATATTAATTTTATTTTAAAGGGGTTTCTATGTTCGATAGCGTACCCGATACGCAACGATGAGTTTCTTTGAAACTTACGTAGCACACTAGTAATAAAATAATATTATTTTAAATGTTAGTTAACAAGTAGTCATTGTACTGGCAGGAATGGATAGAAATAACTAAAATATGATTAGATATGTTTTTAAATGTTTATACATTTACCCAATAAAAGATAAAGGCTTAAAATACGGAAATAGTTCAATTTTAGGGCATATATACTCTAATTTTCACTAAAGGTTCACTTATCACCTTTTAATGGTGAACCATCATTAAATATAGTTTTTATCACTCTTATAATTTATTTTGGACCAAATATAACTCTTCTTTAGAATCGGGACATCAAAATTTACTTTGTGTAAATGTTTGGTACCTTTCTGATAAAGTTCATTTTTTTTGAATAGTGTAAAATGTTGTATTTTAATTCAAAACCTATTTTTAATCTAAATTATTTACATGATTAGATTATCTTTTGAATGGGTTTTAATGGGAAATTAGAAAATATTTTTACCATTTTATCCAATGGTGGTCATTGGAATCAATTTCACTTTGAAATCAGACTTAAACTAGTGTCAATCTTTTGATACTTATTGTTTTATAAAAACACGCTATTTTCTCTGACAGTGGGAATTAATTATTAAATTAATTAATGTGACTTATATGTTTTGAATTTTGTAAAATAGACTTCATTTTTGAATTCGTAATATCAAATATAGCTTCGGGTTATTTTTTGGTAATTTTCTGAAAAACTTCAATTTTTGATGAATAGTGAAACCACTAAGTGGTAATCAAGCAAACTGATTTTTCAGTTAAATGAAAGTTTACCACTAATGTGTATTGAATTTTGAAAATCCGACATACATGGTTGTTATTAAGAAGTAAAATGTGGTTCAATGAGATTAAAATAAATTTTTGGTGAATAGTAACTTTTTTTCATTAATCGCGATTAGAGGTAATTAGTGTAATTTAATGTAAAAAAGATATTATAAGAATGTGAAAACACCGTGAAACTTTTCCTACACCTATTGGGTGAGTCATGGAAGACCAAGACAAGACATGGGCCAACTTGGGGACCCCATGGAGCCACTTTAGTTGGAAAATGACATTAATATATTTTTATTTAATGTTAAAGTGAAAATGACACTAACATAAATTGTTTTACTAAAATAATGTTTTAGTGGGGTTATACAAGTCCACATTTTGATTAAAAATAGTAATTAGAAAGATAAAAATATTTCCTACATCATAGTATTTTTTTTATAATTTTTAGACATTAAATAAATTAAATTATTTATGAAATAATAAGGATGCAGCGATGACATCATTATTTGACGATTTAAATAAAATGGAAAGATAATGAAAAATCTAAAACCTACACATGGCCAAAACCAATTGGATGAGTGGATTTAGAACCCTTATCACCTTATCCACGAATTATATCAATGTGGGACCTTTTAAAACCGAAACACATTTTCAAATAAAGTAATATTTCTTTACTTTCCAAAAGTGCCCCTCCTCTCCTCTTATAAAAGGCCCCCACCTCTACCCCATTTCACACATTTCTCAAGCCTTTGGCTCGGCCAACCCCTTCCCAATTACTCTCTCCACATCCCTATCCTCATCCTAGAGGATTCCCTTTGGGCATAATCCTTTCAAAGGAAGCCTTTAGGCTCAAATCAAAAGGGAGTTACACTTTTAAAGGTAATTCATTCTCTCTTGTTCATTTTTTTTATTTTGCTTCTACAACCCTCTAAACTCTTTTTATTTACTTCTTTTGTAACAAAACCAGTATATTCAATATACTAGGATGTTTTTATAATATTTATTTGAGCTACACTCTCACACAACTACATCAAATGGTTAAAGAACATACGGTTTCCGTGGATGGCGAAATTCTGCCTCCCGAAACGATGATTGTTCAATACTCATTTAACACCTTCAAGGGTGGCCATTATGATGTCACTATTTTTATATATGATATATAATATGTTTATGTTTTCTTTAAGCTTCTGTATTTTTCATTTTTGTCATACCTTTATGGTTTCCATTATGGGTAAACACGATATCTTCATTTAAGGAAGTGCGGACTACCGCCCCCTAAAAGTGATGTGATTGGTTAATGCCATATGTGGGACATGTAAAGGATGGATTTAAAGTTATTATATATGATATTATACTAGAATTATAATATACCTCTATATCATTATTATTTCCTTCCATTAAAATATGAGATAGAAATGAAAGTAGCGTTCATGCGTACGTACGGCTTACCGTCTCCATGAACGGTGCATTTCGTTTCTTATCCCCAAATGTAATGTACTATTAAAATTACATGTATATAATGTATATATATAATTAATGATATATCTAAATGGAGAATATAATTCTGGAATTAAAATATACATACCTCTCATTTAGTTTTAATTCCACTAAGATGACAAAGAAATGAAAGTAGCGTTCATGCGTACGTACGGCTTACCGTATCCATGAACGGTGCATTTCATTTCTTACCTCTAAATGATTATGTAATATTATAAATACATGTACATTCTGGATATATATGATATATATGATATCCAAATTAGGAATTTCATTCTGGATATAAAGAACTTTTGACCACATGAACAACATGTAATTGTAAGAAGTCAACTTTCGACATAAGAACCAAATATTGACAAAACAAACATTATTAACTTAAATGGTTACATAATGTTTATAACATGGAAATAAGTGATATAAAAAGAATAATCAACTTTAAAAAGGTTCTTAATCATGTATAAATTAACTCAAGTTTATTATTCAGGACGTTAAAGAACGATCGAGTCAAGTCGGACCCAAGGTAAGGGACTTCGTCTCAATCTACTTTCATTGAGGCATATTTCGTTTTATACACAAATTTCTTTTATACGGTGTATAAACTCCTTTGACTTTTACTTTTATACAAAAGGGATCTTTTTCTACGAAGCGTTTTACTAGACAACAAAAAGGAATGTTTTTTTAACGTACGCGGTGACAACGACCTTTTTCCGCCGCCACGAGTATTATTTGATCTTTGGCTTTCTCAACAAGCCGTAATGTTTTTAGAATAAAATAAATACCATATACACTTTTATATATTTTGGTATTGAAAATGGTTTTGAAAAAGGACTCTATTATGTCAATATATTTTTGATATATTGTGATTGAAATGTGGAAATGTTATCATTCCTTTATATTGGTTTTATGTTTTATGATTTTATATGGGTACTTGGACATTTTCACTGGTGGTTACGTTATAAACCATATGACGGGTGGTGCCGTGAATACCAGGACGGGTGGTTACGTTATAACCTCCAATGCATTGGGTATGGAAGTCGGTCGTATGGCTATTCCATTAAGTATGTATGGAAATTGGCCGTATGGATATTCCATTAAGTGATATGTGTGGAAGTCAACCGTATGGTTATTCCACTTAAGTATGTTTATGTCCCAAGTTACCTTTATATATTCTATGTGTTCTTTATATGGGTTTTATGGTAATCCTTTGGTTACAAAAAGGTAAGTAATGATACTTTATTCAGTGAAGATTTTTTTTACTACTTCATGAAGGTGAAGGTATTACTTTGATATAGTATACATGGTTTACTTGATGTTTGAAAAACTAATATTTTTCATTCTTTTTATATCCCTTACTGAGCTTTTTATGCTCACCCCAAGTTTTTCGAAATGTTTTTCACAGGACATAAAGTGGAATAAGGTCAAGGATGGGATCAAGGGAATTTCATGCTATCTAAAACATGGAATCTAGACATCTTTCTTTTTAAGAGTTTTTATTTTATGGAGACTTAGTAGAACTGTCTACTTTGTAATCTTTTAAGATGTAATAGTTATGTTCTAATTCTCTAAAATTCTAAACCTGAAAAGATCCTCAATGTGAATTATTCATTTAATTCAATATTAAGTAAGGTTTAAGGATGGGGCCTTATAGTTGGTATCAAAGGTCGGTTTAGACAACTTTAGGAGTTAGAAAAGTGTTAAATTATAATATGATTGAAATGATATAGCATTTACGGATTACCATGTTGCTTCGCCTAAGATATTCTTGTGTTCAGAATGGTTTTCCACAGAGGAAACAAAGCAGCTATGTTGGGACGACATCAGGAGGAAGATAACCTTCCAAATCAGCACCCTGAGATGGTCGGAATCGGAACTGAACAGTTTTTTGCAGTGATGGAACAGTTGACTCAGGCTATAAATGGTGGTGGTATCCATGCACGAGATCAGAGAGATCAACCGCAGAGGAACATGTCAGTGGTGGAACATTTCATGACGCAACATCCCCCATCATTCAGAGGATCATCTGACCCTGTGCAAGCTGAAGGGTGGATTAAAGCACTGGAGAAGATTTTTGATGTCATGGGGTGTTCAGAACATCAAAAGGTTAGTCTTGTTGTTTACCGTTTTGAAGGTGAAGCTGATCAGTGGTGGTCGATGGTGAAAAATATAAGGGATAGTGATGATATTGAGGATCTTCACTGGGACAAATTCAAAGGTATGTTTCTTGAGAAATATTTTCCTAAGGTGGTTCGTCTTAGGATGGAAAAACAGTTCCTAGAATTGAGGCAGGAGGATGATTCAGTGGCTTCTTATGAAGAAAAGTTCACTCGATTGGCAAGGTATGCTCCAAACTTCATACGAGATCTTGATAGTAAAATAAACAATTTTTACTCAGGGTCAATGCCAAGGTATTGAAGGGCTTTAGCTTCTCATGAGTTCAAAAGTTATGAAAAACTTGTTCGATGTGCGGAGAAGGTGGAAATGGAGTTTGCCGATGATCATGTGTTCTATGACAAACAACAGAATAAAGGGTCTAGTTGGAAGGAAAAGGGGAAGAATTCATCAAAGAAGCAAGTAGGTAAGAAAACCAAATATCCATCCTGTGAGAAGTGTGGTAAAATGCATCCTGGAGAATGTTTATCCAAGTCTAGTAAGTGCTTTCGGTGTGGTAAGTCTGGTCATATTGCTCGTAACTGTAAAGAAGATGATCAAGCAGGAAATGAAAAGCCAACGGTAAGATGTTTTAAGTGTAATGAAATGGGTCATTATGAAAACGAGTGTCCAACGAAGAACTCAACTGGGGGAATGCAGCCAGACTAAAAGCAGAAAGGGGTGGTTAAATCCTTTGCAACAACTTCAGTAGATGTTGGGCCATCGAATGAAGTGGTATCAGCTCCAGGGAGCTCAATATTTTTCGAAGATTGACTTGAGTTCGGGGTACCATCAGTTGAAAGTAAAAGAAGCAGACGTTCTGAAGACTGCGTTCCGTACTAGATATGGCCATTATGAATTTTTAGTTATGCCTTTTGGGTTAACCAATGCACCTGCTGTATTCATGGAATTTATGAATAAAATTTTCCATGAGTTCTTGGATAAGTTTGTGTTTGTGTTTTGAGGTTTGGGAAGAGATTGTGTGTGTCTTGTGATTCACAGTTGAAGAGAGAGTTGTTATGTGAAGCTCATAGTTCTCCGTTTTCAGTTCATCCGGGCAGTACTAAGATGTATAGAGATCTGCGGGAGTATTACTGGTGGGATGGAATGATAAGAGACATTGCTGATTTTACTGTGAAGTGTTTGACATGTCAACAGGTTAAAGCAGAGCGGCAGTTACCAAAAGGGATGCTTCAGCCTTTACCAGTGCCAGAGTGGAAATGGGAGAATATATCCATGGACTTTGTTGTTGGATTACCGAAGACATCTCGAGGTAATAATGCAATCTGGGTTATTGTTGATCGCTTGACCAAATATGCTCATTTCCTTTCTATACGAGATACTTTCTCTCTAGATCAACTTTTCCGTTGTATCTTAAAGAGATAGTCAGGTTACATGGAGTTCCTCTCTCCATTGTATCGGATTGTGATCCCAGGTTTACTTCTAACTTTTGGAAAGGCCTTCAGAAGTCGTTGGGTACTGAATTAAATTTTAGTACAGCTTTTCATCCTCAATCAGATGGGCAGTCAGAACAAATAATCCAGACATTGGAGGATATGCTACGAGCTTGTTCTATGGATTATCAGGGAAGTTGGGACCAACATCTTTCTTTGGTTGAATTTTCTTATAATAATAGTTTTCATTCCAGTATACAGATGGCACCATTTGAGGCATTATATGGGAAGCGGTGTCGAACTCCAGCATTTTGGGATGAAGTGGGTGAAAGGAAACTGATGGGACCAGAATTGGTAGAAGAGATGACAGAAAAAGTTCAGTTGATTCAGAAGCACATGAGAACAGCTCAGAGGAGGCAGAAGAGTTATGCGGATAACCGGAAGAAGGATCTATCTTTCGAGGTAGGTGATCATGTTTTTCTCACGGTTTCTCATTGGAAAAGTATGACGAGATTTGGTAAGAAAGGAAAGTTGAGTCCAAGGTTCGTTGGACCATATGAAATTCTGGAAAGAGTTGGATCAGTTGCATACCGAGTGGCTTTACCTCCGAGTTTATCTCAGGTACACAATGTTTTTCATGTTTCGATGTTGAGAAAGTATATGCCAGATCCATCTCATGTTTTGAGCCCAGAGGTAGTTCAGCTGGAAGAGAACCTATCTTATGAGGAACAACCGGTCCAGATTCTTGACCACATGGAGCAAGTGTTACGAAATAAGGTGATTCATCAGGTAAAGGTTTTGTGGAAAAACCATGTGATTTAAGAGGCAACGTGGGAATCTGAAAATGCTATGAGGGATAAATACCCCCACTTATTTTGATAAGTGAATAAAATTGCGAGGATGCAATTACCAAAAGGGGGGAAGGATGTAACATCCCAGGTAAATAAAGAATAAAGAATTTTCATATTTATTAATATTTATGAATTAAATATTAATTTTATTTTAAAGGGGTTGCTATGTTCGATAGCGTACCCGACACGCAACGATGAGTTTCTTTGAAACTTACGTAGTACACTAGTAATAAAATAATATTATTTTAAATGTTAGTTAACAGGTAGTCATTGTACTGGAAGGAATGGATAGAAATTACTAAAATATGATTAGATATGTTTTTAAATGTTTATACATTTACCCAATAAAAGATAAAGGCTTAAAATACGGAAAGAGTTCAATTTTAGGGCATATATACTCTAATTTTCACTAAAGGTTCACTTATCACCTTTTAATGGTGAACCATCATTAAATATAGTTTTGATCACTCTTATACTTTATTTTGGACCAAATATAACTCTTCTTTAGAATCGGGACATCAAAATTTACTTTGTGTAAATTTTTGGTACCTTTATGATAAAGTTCATTTTTTTTAATAGTGTAAAATGTTGTATTTTAATTCAAAACCTATTTTTAATATAAATTATTTATCTAATTATATTATCTTTTGAATGGGTTTTAATGTGAAATTAGAAAATATTTTTACCATTTTATCCAATGGTGGTCATTGGAATCAATTTCACTTTGAAATCAGACTTAAACTAGTGTCAATCTTTTGATACTTATTGTTTTATAAAAACACGCTATTTGCTCTGACAGCGGGAATTAATTATTAAATTAATTAATGTTACTTATATGTTTTGAATTTTGTAAAATAGACTTCATTTTTGAATTTTTAGTATCAAATATAGCTTAGGGTGAATTTTTGGTAATTTTCTGAAAAACTTCAATTTTTGATGAATAGTGAGACCACTAAGTGGTAATCAAGCAAACTGATTTTTCAGTTAAATGAAAGTTTACCACTAATTTGTATTGAATTTTGAAAATACGACATACATGGTTGTCATTAAGAAGTAAAATGTGGTTCAATGATATTAAAATAAATTTTTGGTGAATAGTAACTTTTTTTCATTAATCGCGATTAGAGGTAATTAGTGTAATTTAATGTAAAAATGATATTATAAGAATGTGAAAACACCATGACACTTGTCCTACACCTATTGGGTGATTCATGGCCGACCCAGATAAGCCATTGTCCAACTTGGGGACCCCATGGAGCCACTTTAGTTGGAAAATAAAATTAATATATTTTTATTTAATGTTAAAGTGAAAATGACACTAACATAAATTGTTTTACTAAAATAATTTTTTAGTGGGGTTATGTAAGTCCAAATTTTGATTATAAATAGTAATTATAAAGATAAAAAGATTTCCTACATCATAGTATTTTTTTTATAATTTTTAGAAATTAAATAAATTAAATTATTTATGACATAATAAGGATGCAGCGATGACATCATTATTTGACGATTTAAATAAAATGGAAAGATAATGAAAAATATAAAACCTACACATGGACAAAACCAATTGGATGAGTGGATTTAGAACCCTTATCACCTTATCCACGAATTATATCAATTTGGGACTTTTTAAAACCGAAACACATTTTTAAATAAAGTAATATTTCTTTACATTCCAAAAGTGCCCCTCCTCTCCTCTTATAAAAGGCCCCCACCTCTACCCCATTTCACACACTTCTCAAGCCTTTGGCTTGGCCAACCCCTGCCCAATTACTCTCTCCACATCCCTCTACTCATCCTAGAGGATTCCCTTTGGGAAGAATCCTTTCAAAGGAAGCCTTTAGGCTCAAATCAAAAGGGAGTTACACTTTTAAAGGTAATTCATTCTCTCTTGTTCATTTGTTTTATTTTGCTTCTCCAACCGTCTAAACTATTTTTATTTACTTCTTTTGTAACAACACCATTATATTCAATATACTAGGATGTTGTTATAATATTTATTTGAGCTACACTCTCACACAACTACATAAAATGGTTAAAGAACATACGGTTTCCGTGGATGGCGAAATTCTGCCTCCCGAAACGATGATTGTTCAATACTCATTTAACACCTTCAAGGGTGGCCATTATGATGTCACTATTTTTATATATGATATATAATATGTTTATGTTTTCTTTAAAATTCTGTATTTTTCATTTTTGGAATACCTTTATGGTTTCCATTATGGGTAAACACGATATCTTCATTTAAGGAAGTGCGGACTACCGCCCCCTAAAAGTGATGTGATTCGTTAATGCCATATGTGGGACATGTAGAGGATGGATTTAAAGTTATTATATATGATGTTATACTGGAATTATAATATACCTCTATATCATTATTATTTATTTCCATTAAAGTATGAGATAGAAATGAAAGTAGCGTTCATGCGTACGTACGGCTTACCGTCTCCATGAACGGTGCATTTCGTTTCTTATCCCCAAATGTAATGTACTATTAAAATTACATATATATAATGTATATATATAATTAATTATATATCTAAATGGAGAATATAATTCTGGAATTAAAATATACATACCTCTCATTTAGTTTTAATTCCACTAATATGACAAAGAAATGAAAGTAGCGTTCATGCGTACGTACGGCTTACCGTCTCCATGAACGGTGCATTTCATTTCTTACCTCTAAATGATTATGTAATATTATAAATACATGTACATGCTGGATATATATGATATATATGATATCCAAATCAGGAATTTCATTCTGGATATAAAGAACTTTTGACCACATGAACAACATGTAATTGTAAGAAGTCAACTTTCGACTTAAGAACCAAATATTGACAAAACAAGCATTATTAACATAA
Source organism: Viscum album (assembly GCA_963277665.1). NCBI lineage: Eukaryota > Viridiplantae > Streptophyta > Magnoliopsida > Santalales > Viscaceae > Viscum > Viscum album. The sequence goes on from OY728161.1 coordinate 1,446,351,679, forward strand.
ATGGTTACATAATGTTTATAACATGGCAATAAGTGATATAAAAAGAATAATCAACTTTAAAAAGGTTCTTAATCAAGTATAAATTAACTCAAGTTTATTATTCAGGACGTTAAAGAACGATCGAGTCAAGTCGGACCCAAGGTAAGGGACTTCGTCTCAATCTCCTTTCATTGAGGCATATTTCGTTTTATACAAAAATTTCTTTTATACGGTGTATAAAATCCTTTGACTTTTACTTTTATACAAAATGGATCTTTTTCTACGAAGCGTTTTACTAAACGACAAAAAGGAATGTTTTTTTAACGTACGCGGTGACAACGACCTTTTTCCGCCGCCGCGAGTATTATTTGATCTTTGGCTTTCTCAAAAAGCCGTAATGTTTTTAGAATAAAATAAATAACATATAATCTTTTATATATTTTGGTATTGAAAATGGTTTTGAAAAAGGATTCTATTATGTCAATATATTTATGATATATTGTGATTGAAATGTGGAAATGTTATCATTCCTTTATATTGGTTTTATGTTTTATGATTTTATATTGGTACTTGGACATTTTAACGGGTGGTTACGTTATAAACCATATGACGGGTGGTGCCGTGAATACCAGGACGGGTGGTTACGTTATAACCTCCAATGCATTGGGTATGGAAGTCGGCCGTATGGCTATTCCATTAAGTATGTATGGAAATTGGCCGTATGGCTATTCCATTAAGTGATATGTGTGGAAGTCAACCGTATGGTTATTCCACTTAAGTATGTTTATGTCCCAAGATACCTTTATATATTCTATGTGTTCTTTATATGGGTTTTATGGTAATCCTTTGGTTACAAAAAGGTAAGTAATGATACTTTATTCAGTGAAGATTTTTTTTTACTAATTCATGAAGGTGAAGGTATTACTTTGATATAGTATACATGGTTTACTTGATGTTTGAAAAACTAATAGTTTTCATTCTTTTTGTATCCCTTACTGAGATTTTTATGCTCACCCCAAGTTTTTCGAAATGTTTTTCACAGGACTTAAAGTGGAATAAGGTCAAGGATGAGATCAAGGGAATTTCATGCTATCTATAACATTGAATCTAGACATCTTTCTTTTTAAGAGTTTTTATTTTATGGAGACTTAGTACAAGTGTCTACTTTGTAATCTTTTAAGATGTATTAGTTATGTTCTAATTCTCTAAAACTCTAATCCTGAAAAGATCCTCAATTTGAATTATTCATTTAATTCAATATTAAGTAAGGTTTAAGGCTGGGGCCTTATAATAGTATCCTTGTATCATATCCCCATTCAATAATAATTAACATCAACAGAATTCAACATAGTTGGAAAATGATTTTCAAATATCAATTCATACATTTATTTAGGAAAATAACATTTTCACTTTCAAAGTATCTTAAAAGAAAATAAAAATTAAAAAAAACAATTTTAAAATAATTTTATATGAAAATTAATTTTTAAAATTATAGAGAAACCATAAAATATTTGTGGTACAAGAAAGTGGGAAACACTTCTCATTCCATACACGTTAAAACATTGATTCCTTACACATTTTTAGTAAAATACTGAGAAACGTTTTTTTGGAAAAATAAATGAAGATTTATTTTCAAAAACTTGTAACCAGTAAAACAAGGGTAAAAAAATATATTTATAAAATCATGATGTAGTAGTAAAAACATCCATTTAAATATTTTATTTTGAAAACACGAATATCAAAGAATTAATATTTTAGACCGAAGAGTGAAATAAAGGGTATTTTTATTAGAAATATTCTTTTAAATTCTTGAGTAAATAAAGAGATTAAAATTAATTGAAAAATACATTCACCTAATATTAGTATACTAAAATTATTTATTTTCTTGAGATATGGATCATAATATTTCATCACTTTAAGAATAAATATAAATAATCCCAATATACAATTAGATTATATCGTAAAACCATTACCAATTTCGTAACATTGAATCATTAGACCCATGAAATAATAACATTAAATGAAACATAAAATGTCATTATAATTATTAAATTCAAGATATTTTATTTTAAAGGGGTTTTATATGCACCTCTTAAATAAATATAGGTGCATAACATAACTTATTGCCAAATACGACAAATTGAGAAAAAAATATCTTACCTTAAGTATTGAATTCCATCATACATGTTTAAACCTAAAATAAAATACGTATATGTTTATTAAAGTAATATTACATAGTCATACAAATATATTATAAAATATACAATTTACTCATTACCTTTTATTACTCATTTATTAACAATTCATCAAAAAAAATCAAATTTTAGGTAATAACTGCTTTTTTTTTTCATGTTTGTTTTAATTTTTTTTTAATTTTGATACTATTAATTTGATAATGGTTTAATAATATTCAAAATATTTACCATAATATAAATATAATGTACATTAATTATATATTTATATATAGTAATTCATTAATGTTACAGTGAGAAAATAAATTACATTTTTCATTGAGTTGGCAGGCCATACGTACGCATGAATGTTGTTTCTATTTTCATGATTGATGAATAAATATAAAGGTAAAGAATATTTTACCATCATAGAATCATGTATATTTTATAAATATTACATAATATCATCAATCCGTTCTTTATTACATTCAATGGAATTTGTAAGCGAACAATGCATCATATCAGATCGCGAGCTGGTATTATACCATACACACAAGCACTGTTATCTTACTCCCACGAAATGGAAAGTAAGAAGTAATAAGAGATATTATAATTATATATGTATAATAATGTTTAAAATATCATATGAATATATATGAAATCCATAACTATCCCTTTTTGTTATAGGTAGTGATGGAAAATGAATGACACCAGTTAACGAGGTAGTAGGACACTGACACATGATCGATGGTTTCATTTCTCATTTGATGTAAGAGGATATTGATGTCAGTCATGAAATTAACATTAAAAATACACATTACTTTTGATATACTGATGTTATTATTTTATCATAGTTGTATAATATTTTAAGGAGTTGTAGGAATAAATAAAAAAAAGTTTAATAATATTATCTCTTCTTCAGTGAACCAGTTTAGGTTTATACCTAAATACTTCTTTGGAGGGATTTATAATCCAAATATGTCTTATTGTATGTGGTTTTTGATGTATTTAATAGATTTTTTTAGGAATTTACTGATCCAAATAGTTTTTGATGTTTAAAGTGGATATGATAGTGGGTGTCCTTTTATAAGTGTGGTAGAGGACACATAAAGATTGTTTTTGAAAAGAATAAATTGTACCAATATTTTTTTGAATCCAAAAGGCTACCAAATAAGACATTATATAATATTATTGGTGATAAGGTTGAAATATGGCAATAAAATGGGAGTTTTAAATGTGTCTAGGTCATTTTAATTCTTATATTTCTAGTTTATCCCATGGTGAACCTATTTTAAACTTAACAATGACAATTAATTTTTTATGTTTATACTATTCATTTTCACCAAAAAATTAGTTTCAATAAATATATAATATTTTTTATGATGATTAAAAATATGAAATTAATTTTTCTGAATTCAAATCACAGATTTTTAAAACTATAATTTGAAATTAAACTTCTAGATGTGATGAAAAAGTGATTTTCCAAAGAGAAATGATTTCAAAAGTATAGAAAATTTTGATATCAAAATTAAATATGATATTAATTTTAATAACCTAAATTGGATTAATAAATATATAATTGAACTATTTTGAATTTTGAAACCATCTTGAAATAAAATTTATCTTTTAAATTATTTAAATAAAAATGAATTATTTTAATAAGAACCAATATTGTTTTCTATTCATCAAAAAATTATAGTTTTTAAAAAATTATAAAAAAATTACTCAAGGATATTTTTGAAATTTATATTTCAAAATTTATATTTTCTTTTTTAATTTTCATTTTACAAATGTGGAAAAAACTATGTTTATTATTTATTCAGAAAAAGAAATAAAAATCTATTTTTTGATATAATATTATTCTCAAGTCATATAATGACATTACTAAAAATTAAGTACTATTTATCAACATGTTTTATTTTTAAAAAATCATTATAATTAATAATTGTTTAAAAAAATTCTTATTCATACAATGAAGCTTAATGACTAGGTTATAATGGTCTTGTTAAATAATAATATTAATAATATATTCCGGTTTTTTAAAACTCAGTGCTTCATGTATGGAAAGATATCAAAAAATTAAATTTATTTCAAAAAATATTTTATAATATATCGAGTTTTATATCTTGATTACTGATAAAAGAGAAATATATAATAGTATTTATAAGGACCCGACCTTATTACATTACCTAATCTTGATTTTAGATAAGAAATATCTTCCTTTTACATTGATGATCTTTTCAAGTTTAGAGATTTAGATAATTGGGACATAATAAATTCATAACATTACACATTGTTACAGAGTGGATACCATAAAAAGGGTTTCCATTTTTTAAAAATATATAACATTAAATCTTAAGACATGATTTCATTGAAATTTTTTCCAACATTTAACTTATATTCCATATTTTACTTTCACATCCTTATGGCTTGTGAAAATCAAATTAAAAAACTTTGGATGAGGACAAAATGCTTAGTAATGGATGTAAAAGAAGGAAAGATCAGATTAGTCCATGAATACTTGTAACATATGAAAACATTTTCAAAAGACATGATTTCCACCCATATATACTTACTTTGTGAAACATTAGATTTAGAAAATATAGACATAAAACATGAGAACATAAATATAATCATAATGGTATATTGGGGAATTACTTACATAATCTTGTAACCCTCTTGGTTACCTTATGATTTGTAACCCTCACGGCTACCTTACAGTTTGAGTAACCATCGCAGTTACACTTTATGTAACCATACAACCGACCTCCAAGTTGCATATACCCAAGGAATTGGAGGGTAATATAGGTCCCAACATTCATCATAAACAATTCTCATGAACCGGAACATTATTATACACCATTAATAATTTCATAAAAACTTTTCTTTTGAATATTATAAAATAGATTTGTAAAAGTGAATTTCAAAAGTAATTCCCCTTATAAATATAATACTACTTAAGGGAGACTTAATAAAATTGATGGAATGCATATATACACTAAAAATATAAATAATTCAACATTATATAAACAAAACCCATAACACAATCAATTTTAATACCACATAAATAACAAAGTAGATCGTTAACCCAAATAATGGAAATCGGGTTAAGAATTCCCTTACCTCAGGTTTTTCTTACTTAAAACACATTTAAAACTCTTGTATAATAGTTAAAAGTGTGTTATTAATATATTATATAATCATATCCATCTTTATCATACATTATATGATCAATTTGTTGCATGATTTCACCCTTTAATAGTTAGTATTTTGTTACATGCAGTTTTTGGGTGAGTTCTTTACATGATTTTCATGATCGGTTCATGATGGATTGTTCTTGTAAATTAGAAATGAAACTATAGAATTTTAATGGAATAGTATTTACATGTTTCCAGAACCATAACTCATACCATTTTTCATTTTTAATTCTTACAATATGGTTATTCATAAGTTAAAACATTAGTGATGTTTGTTTAGATAATTTTAGTGGTTCTTTGATAATAACGACCGCATTTTGTTTTCTAAATTAATACCATGTGTAAAAAAGAATTCCATAAACATGAATGAGACATAATAAAAATATTATAACCTATTTCAACCAGAAAAATTGTTTCATTTCCAGACATGAAATAAGTAATGTAAATTTAAATTACATTGTCAATGATGTCGGTAATTCGACACATCACGGACAATGATTTATTCATTGAATATGTGGGAGAGGAGAAGAATAATGATGATAAATATTCCATAAACATTAGAACATCTAAAATATACATTATTTATTTTTATTTCATTCCTGTTTTGTAATATGATATTAATAAATAATAAGAAAATAAAGGAACTCAAAATAAAAAAATTGAGAAATCCCACACAAAGATTCAGCAGCTTAATGACTATACTACATGGTTTAATAAAATATTAAAAAGAGAGGGGACAAGGGTCACCCATACAGAAATGAATCATAATACAGAATAGATCAAGAATAATAATTAAATAATAACATGATATAGAAACCTAAAAGTTATACCACATAAAGGAGAACTTGAATGGAAAAAGAAAGAAATTGAGAATTTTCGTACCTTTTAGAGTAACTCCTTGAACATGAAGGTTGGAACCTTGGGGGCTCAAAGAAACCTTTTGAGGACTAATATAAAGGTAAGGAGTCCATAGATTCATTGATGAGAAATTTGGAATGATGGTAATGAAAGAATGGGTTGGTCATTTTTACAAAAGTGAGGGATTATTTTAATAATTTCCAAGGGAATCCTCATTAGTGGTATTTACAAAACCATGGGTTTTCCTATGGTATTTTCCCAAGGTATTATCCACATAGGACACCTCACATATTATTTTACTATAAAAAAGTCGACCAAATTTATTATATCATTATTATATCATTAATGATGGCATTAACACACCGAAACTCAAAACTGTATTTTTTTACTATTCACCCATAAATCAACTATTTTAGAAAAATCCAAAAAATCCACCATATTCTTTTTTAGATGTGTAGAATTAAAAAATGAAATCATTTTTTTGAAAATAATTTTCTAAATATTATTAAATTAATTATTAAATAAAATCATACCTAATTCAAAAATTAATAATTTAAAAACTATGGCTGCTTTTATATCACATTAAAAAATTAACCAGTAAGTCATTATCTTAATGTCTTAAGATAATAAAATAATAACACAATTTACTATACATTAGGGTCATATAACTATTCATATAATATTCATAAGTGTATGTTACTATTCACTAAAAAATAAGTTGGTTTCATTAGATTCCAAATAACATACTGAACATAATTGTAGATGACTGTTTTATGAAATAAAAAACATAGAAGCTGCTAAATTAAGATTAAAGGCTAGTTATAAATATCTACATAAAACAAAGTTTCAAGGATTCTATTTATTTTTAAAGCCTTGGTGTGTTACATTATCCCCACCATTTTGAAATTGTGTCCTCGCAATTTTATTTACTCGTAAAACAAGTTAGGGTACCTTTCCCTGATAGCATTTTTATACTCCCATTTTGCTTATTCTACCATGTGGTTTCTCCACAAAACCATTAACTGGTGGATTACCTTATTCTGAAAAAAATGTTCCCTTCGATCAAGGATAAAAATATGTTTATCTTCATAAGAATGGTTCTCATCCAGTTAAACTGCTTCTAGGATCAAGACATGTGATGAATCTAGCACATACTTTATCAACATCGAAACATGAAAAAAATTGTGTACATGAGACCAACTAGCAGGAAGAGCTACTCGGTACGAAATTGATCCAACATTCTCTCATATTTCAAAAGGACCTATGAACCATTGACTTGAATTACCTTTCTTACCGAACACATAACACTTTCTCAATGAGATATATGAAGGAAAACATGGTCACCTACTTCGAAAGAGAAGTATTTCCTTCTGTTATCTGTCTAACTTTTTTGCCTGCTCTGAGTTTTCCTCATGTGTTGTAGGATATTCTTTACATTCTTAGCCACTTCAACCACAAATTCTGGCCCCATCAACATTATTTCACTGACTTCATCCCAAAATGCTAGAGTCTGACACTGCTTGCCATGCAATGCCTCTAAAGGTGCCATCTTTATACTGGAATGAAAACTGTTATTACTAGAAAACTCAACTGAAAAAATGATGATCCCAACTTCCCTGATAGTCCATTAAACAAGCTCGAATCATATCCACTAATGTTTGGATCATTCATTCTGATTGCCCATCTGATTGAGGGTGAAAAGCTGTACTGAAATTTAATTTTGGGTCTAACGACTTCTGAAGTCCCTTCAAAAAGTTAGAAGTAAACCTGGGATCCCAGTCAAATACAATAGAATGAGGAAATCCATGAATCATGAAAATATCTTTGAGGTATGGTTGAGAAAGCTGCTACAAAGACATTGTATCTCGAATAGAAATAAAATGGGAAAATTGTTTCTTCCAATCAATAATAACCCAAATCACATTGTTACTTCGAGATGACTTTGGTAGTCCCACAATAAAGTCCATGGATACATTATACCATATCCACTATGGAAATGGAAAAGGATAAACCATCCCCTTCAGTAACTACCGCTCTTCATTAACCAGTTGACATGATAAACATTTCATAGTAAAATCATAAATATCTCTTTTTATTCTATCCCATAAATAATACTCTCTATGGTCTTTGTACATCTTAGTACTAGAAGGATGAACTAAAAATATAGAACTATGATCTTCACACAACAAGCCTTTCTTTAACTAGGAATCACAAGGCACACACAATGTTTTTATAACTCTTAAAACACAACCTTTTTCAAGATTAAATTCTGGAAACTTACCCATTTTAACCAATTCTTCCTTTTTTATAGCTCACGGTCTTCCTTTTGCGCTTGATTAATTTTGTCTGATAATGATTAATTCCCTAAAAACTGAGACAAAACAGATGTATTCCTTGCACCAACAACCTCTAATCAAAAATTCATCTAATCATTAATCAAGGGATCATTTTCCATACGTAACATGGTAAATTATGCATGATGTTTTCGATTTAAGCCATCTGCCACTTTGTTTGCTTTTCCCGGATGGTAATTGATCATGAAATCATAATCCTTTATAATATCTAGCCATCTTCTATAACTCATGTTTAATTCATTATGAGTTAATATATACTTCAGACTTTTGTGGTCAATATATATTTTACATTTGGATCTGTATAAATAATGCCTCCAAATTTTTCAAATCAAAAACCGCAGCTGCCAATTCCAAATAGTGTGTGGGATAATTTAACTCATGAGGTTTAATTTTTATTGATGTATCAGAAATTACCTAGTCATTCTGCATCAAAACACAACCATGTCCCTTCAATGAAGCATCACTATAGAATACAAACTCACCATTTCAGGAAGGCAAGGAAAATCTGGAGCATTCTCCAATATCTTCTTTAGTTCTTGAAAAAAAATATCACATTCATCTGTCTAAATAAATCTAACGCCTTTTCATGTTAACTTATTTATCGGGATAGATTACCATAAAAAATTATTAACAAACCATCGGTAATATCCCAAAAATCCACGAAAACTATGAATCTCTATAACATTTTTGGGTCATGTACATTCATCACCCACATTTATTTTGGTAGGATCCAATATTATTCCATCCTTATTTACAATGTTCCCAAGAAAAGAAATCTGCTATAACCAAAAACCACACTTACTGAATTTTCCATATAGTTTATTTTCCTTTATGTTTATAAGACAACCCTTAGATGTTTTTCATGATCCTCTTTAGTTTTAAAAAATACCAGAATATCATCAATAAACACAACCACAAACTTATCCAAGAAGTCATGAAATACTCTATTCATAAGATTCATGAATACTACAAGTTCATTATTTAACCCAAATAATATAACAACAAATTCATAATGCCCATATCTAGTATGAAAGTTTGTTTCTGGATGTCATCTTCCATCTCCTTCAGCTGATGGTATCCTGATCTCAAGTCAATCTTGGAAAAGTACTTATCTCCCTAAAGATGATTAAACATGTCATCAATATGAGGCAAATGATACTTGTTTTTAATAGTGAGGTTATTCAAAGCTATATTATCAATGAAAAGTCTCATGGAACCATCTTTCTTTTTAATAATCATAATAGGAGAACCCCACGGTGATGTTCTAGGAAGAGTAAATCCTTGGTCAAGCAAATCTTGCAACAAATTTTTCAATTCAAGAAGTTTTATTTGAGGCATATGATAAGGGCGTTTTGAAATTGTCTTATCTTTAGGAACTAATTCAGTTGTGAATTTCACTTTCCAATCATGTATGACACTGGGTAACTCCTTAGGAAAAACATCAAGGTATTCATTTTCCAATGACACATCATTAATCTGAGTAATTACCTTGTTTTCAACAATATGAGCATGATAAATTTCATTTCCATCATTCAGTTGTTTATCAACTTCCTAAAATGTTATCAATTGTGTGGTTTATTGTAAAAACTGAAATGCTTTCTAAAAAAAACTTCTTTATCTCTACATTCAATCTTTGCATGATAAATAGAAAGTCTATCAATTCCCAAAATAACATCAAACTAGACTAAGGGTAAAACAACAATTTTTTTAGGTGAAGTCTTGCCACATACCATAAATATAAAGATTATTATAATTCATCTTTTCTATAATATTTCCCCATTTTTTTAACAATAAGTTCTTGTCTCATTTGTTGTTGTGATAGTTCCAATTAATAAGAAATTTCCTCATAAATTATGGAATGTGTAGACCCCATATCGAACCAAACATTATCAAAATCTGAGTAAATGAATAGAGTTTCTAATAACACTTTGTTGGATGGACCTACATCTGCTGACGTAGTCGCAATGGATCTGACTACACCTTTATGCTTGTTGTCTGGATTCTTTGCATCAATTGGATCTCTTTTTGGGTAGGAATTTTCGTAATGACCCATATAACCACATTTAAAACACTATACATTTTTCTTATCCAGATTAGTTCTAGGTTCATTTTCATTACAATCTTAATACATATGTCCAAACATACCACATTTAAAACACTTCCCAGTTTTGCTAAGACATTCCCCAGGGTACTTCTTGCCACACTTTTCACAAACTGGAAACTGGATTTTCTTACCATGAAATTTCTTAGGTTGATTCTTTCCCATCACTTTCCATCTATACCTCTTATTATCTTTATTTCCAAAAACTCCATGATCATCAGAAAACTCCATCTCTATTCCCTCATCACATCATACAAGTTTCTCGTAACTTTTGAATTCACGGGACACCAACGCCCTTTAATACCTTGGCTACAATCCTGAGTAAACATGTATGATTTTTCTATAAAGATCACGAATAAGATTCGGACCATACCTCACTAGTCGGGTGAAGTTCTCTTCATATACATCCACTGAATCTTCTTCCTTTTTCTTTAATTCAAGGAATTGTTTTTCCATCCTAAGTCTCACCACCATAGGAAAATATTTTTCAAGGAAAAGAATTTTAAATTCATCCCACCCTATGGAATGAATATCCTCTATATCCCTCATATTATTTACCTTTGACCACCACTAATAATCATCAACTTCAAAATGATAAGTGGAAAGTCTTGCCTTTTTATTATCTGAACATTCCATAACATTAAATATCTTTTCAAGATCTTTAATCCATCCTTCAGCCAGTACTGTTTCAAAAGATCCATTGAAAGCAGGAGGGTGTTGTCTCACAAAATGTTCCACTACTGTAATGTTCAATTGTGGAACCTCAATTTGTTCTCTTACATGGATGAAAAAATCATTTATTTCTTAAATTAGCTGATCCATTGTTCTCACAAACTTCACAGTTCCAATCCCTATCATTCCTGGCTATAGATTCGGAATGATGTCATATTTTTTGTGCCTATTCTCATTAGATACCCTATTTCGTCTGAAGACAAACATTATGAGCAAAAAAATATTAGATGAACAAACATGGTAATATTTAAATTCCATAACATTTCAAATTAATAATCGAGTGAAATTTATTTATTGAATTATTTTAACATCATCCAAACCCCTGAAGTTATCTAAACCATCTTATGATACCAACAATAAGGACCCGAACTTATTACATCACATAATCTTTATTTTAGACAAGAAATCACTTCCTTTTAAATTGAGTATATTTTAAAGTATATATATTTATAGAATTGGGAAATAATAAATTTATAACCTTACACATTGTTACATAGTGGATACCAAAAATATAGTTTCCATTTTTTCAAAATATAAAACATTAAATCATAAGACATGATTTCTTTGACAATTCTTCAAACATTTAACATGGATTATTTATTTGTCTTACACTTCTTATTACCTATGAAAATCATTAAAAAAACATGGTATGAGAACAAAAAGCTCAGTAAGGGATGTAAAATAAGAAAAGAGTGCATTAGTCCATGAATACTTGTATCGTATGAAAACATTTTCAAAAGAAATTCTTTTCACCCATATATAATTAATTTGTGAAACATGAGTTTTACAAAAGATCCAAAAAAACAGGAGAACATAAATATATTCATAAAGGTATCTCGGGGCATTACATACATAATCGGGTATCCCTCTCGACTACCTTATAATTTGTAACCGTCATGGAAACCTTACAATTTGTGTGACCATCGCAGTTACACTTGGAGTGACTATACAGATGACCTCCAACAAACGCTTACCCAATTCAATGGAGGTAAATATAAGTCCCACCATTCATCATAAACAATACCCAATAACGAGAACATAATAATACAACATGAATAATTTCATAAAAACATTACTTTTGAATTATTTAAAATAGATATGTAAAAGAGAATTTTAAATGGAAAGACCCTTATAAATATCATACAACTGAAGAGAGACATAATAGAGTAGATGGAATAACTATATACATTGTAAATAGACATAATTCAACATAATATAAGAAAAATCCATCACAGAATCAATTTTAATACCACATAAATAATGAAGTAGAAAGTTAACCCAAAGAATGTAAGTCGGGTGAAGAATTCCCTTACCTCGGGTTTTTCTTACATCCAACTCATTTAAAACACTTTTATAATAGTTAAAAGAGTGTTATTAATATATTTTAGAATCATATACATATTTATAATACTTTATATGATCATTTAATTACATCATTTCATCCTTTAATTGTTAATATTTTGTTCCTTGCACTATTTTGAGTGAGTTCTTTACCAGATTTTCATGATCGGTTCATGATGGATAGTTCTTGTCAATTGGAAGTGAAACTCTAGAATTGTAATGGAGTATTATTTAATTATTTCCAGAACCATAACTTAAACCATTTATATTTTTTAATTCTAACATGATTATGATTCATAAGCTAAAACATTCGTGATGTTTGTTTAGATCATTTCAGTGGTTCTTTGATAATAACACCCTCATTTTGTTTTATAAATTAAAACCATGTGTAAAAAATAATTCCAGACCCATTAATGATACATAATAAACATATTATAACCTGGTTCACTATAAAAATGGTTTAATGACCAGACTTTAAATAATTAATAAAAATTGAAATCATATCGTCCAGGATGTCGGTAATTCGACACATCACGGACAATGTTTTTATTTCTTCACCAAGTGGGAGAGAAGAAAAAGAATGATGGAGAATTTTCCATGAACATTAGAACATCTGGAATGAATATTATTTTTGGATATATCATTCTTCTTGGGTAAGAGGATATGAGGAAATTATAATAAAATAAATTAACTCAAAATAAAATAATAATTACAAACTCCCATACAAAACTTTTGTAGCCTAACGGCTATGCGACATGGTTTTAAAAAAATTAAAAAGAGTGAGGAAAAGGGTCACCCATAAATAAATGAATCATAATACACAATATATCATTAATATGAATCAAATAATAACATTTTATGAAAACATTAAAGTTATACCACATGAAAGAGAACTTGAATGGAAAAAGAAAAAATTTAGAATTTTCTTTCCTTGTAGAGTAACACCTAGAACTATAAGGTTGGGACCTTGGGGGATTGAGGAAACCTTGGGAGGACTTATATGGAGGTATGAAGGCCAGAGATTCATTTAACATGAAGGTTTAATGAAGTTAAGGAAGAAATGTGTTTGAATTTATAGTTAAAGTGAGAGATTATTTTAATAATTTCCAAGGGACACCTCATTTGTGTTATTTGAAAAATCATGGTCTTTCCCATGGAATTTTCCCAAATTTTTAGTAACTTGGGATACCTCAAATATTATTTTACTGTACACATTTCTAATAGATTTATTAAATCATTATTGTATCATTAATGAATTCATTAACTCACCAAAACTCAAAACTATATTTTTTATTATTCACCTAAAAATAAACTGTTTCAGAAAAATCAAAACAATCCACCCTAACCATTTTTTGACATGTAGAATTCAAAAATGATATCAATTTTTTTGAAATTAATTTTATAAATATTATTAATTTAATACTTGAATAAAATTATTCTTAATTCAAAAATTTATAATTTAAAAACTACAACTGCTTTTATATCACATTGAAAAATTAACCAAGATGTCATTATGTTAAAGCCTTGATAAAATAAAAAAATAACATAGTTTACTATTAATTAGGGTCATATTACTAATCATATTACTATTTATAATTTTATGTTACTATTCACCAAAAAAACTAGTTGGTTCCATTAGACTCCAAATGACATACTGAACACAATAGTAGATGACCCTTTTTTTGAAATTTAAAATATAGAAGCTAATTAATTATGTTTAATGGCTAGTTATGAATATCTACTTAAAACAATGTTTCAAGGATTCAATTTATTTCTATAACCTTTTGGAGTTACAATCTTAGTTGAACATTTTAGATCTATTAGTAATTTTATATAATTTTTATTTGTTTTTTATAATAAGTTTCTACTAGTTATCCATTCATATTTTGTTTTCTATAATTGATCACAATTATGATTACATTTATGCATCCTTCCTTCGATTTTACAATTTTTTGACTCCCTAAACTCTGTGGTATACTTTGTTCCTTATTCACATACATTATTTTAATATAGGTACTGTTTGAAAAAGTTATATGGATACATCATGAATTATTCTATGGCCTTTGGTTTTGTTTGGAGGAAATATTTTGATGATTTATATATGATTCATTAAATATTTAATTTCCTTGAAATTTTTTCTTATATTTATTTATTTCAAAATATTATTAATATAAAATCCATATATTAGTTATTAAACACCAGCCTAATTCAAGTCGTTACATAACCTCAAGTGCACTTCCCCATAGTCGAGATGCTACAGACTAATAACAAGGGTCTATCAACGATATGGGAAAAAAATAAAATCTACAATATTACTATTAATGATAGTGGGAATAATAAACAATATTATTAACAATATAACTAAGTTATAGGAATATTATGTTGATATTCCATCCTTAACATTATTTCACACACTATAAAAAATTATATAACTCATTCATGGTTATACAAGAAATTCATAAGATGCATGATCACCCAATGTGTTAATCATATACAAAAAAAATGTAAGAGAACACAAATATGAAATAAAACAACTATCAAGAAAATTTCGTATTTGTTATTATTATCTTCTTACCCCATAAAAGTAACTCATTATCATCCACATACTCCATAGACAATGATATGGTGTATATTGAAATTTTTTTATTACAAGTCCACCAAGGTATACATGTAGGGTATGAGTCAAACAATTAATTGGAAACCACCGATGATGTTCCTAAAAAAATAAAATATATATTTGGGTAAACACACAATATAATATGGTAGGAAATTAGCATAAAAAGTTACATCACATTATGGTTTGGTAATAAGACACATGTATGACCGACCATAATTGCTTCAACTAGTTATATTTTAGGATGGACACTCCCATTGTCTAATCATAAGAATCATTGAACTTATAATTTATGAAAAAATTTCAATGAATATTACATCATCAAAGTCCCACATAATTTAACCCTTTCTACCCTTCATAGTTTAATGATATATAACAAATATAATATAATCAAGGTCAAATAGGTAATATCACCATTCAAAAAATAATTGATATTATACATTGATTTAATTTATTGTATACCAATTGTAGTTATTGATAAATTGTATTAATTTATTATATGATATTTATATAGATACTAATAATTTTTTGGTACTCAATATCACATAGTGTTTTATTTAGAGAGGATACTACAATGAGAAGTAGTTATAAGTGTTTGATCAAGAGTGGATTCTTTATAGGGATGGAGTTTTCAGTCAAAGCATTGAAAAAAATTATACTCAGTGTTTCCAAATAAATAATTATTTTTAATTATGATGGAGAAGTATGTATTTGGAGAAAAGATTCCAAATCAAGATAGATATTTCATAATATAAGTACATTGGAATTAAATAAAATGTTTAAATAATAAATACAAACATGTTTTTATAAGAAAACAAATCATTTTCGTAAATTCCTAGATAAATAAATAAAGGAAATATCTGAAAAAGTAAGGATGATTGTCATTGAATATTTGAGTGATTATAGATTAAATGTTTTTGTTAAAATTAGAATTGGATTTGTGGCTGAATTATTTAATGTTAAGAAAACTAGTTCTTAGGGGAACTAAAATAGAAAATTCAATGATAATTATCAATAATTCAGGGGTTATCAAAATTTAAATAGTTATTTAGAAAATATAAATATTTGAAAAAAAGGATATAAAATACTCTCCATGAGGAAGTTATGTTTCTTTGGATTCATATGAAACACCATGCCCTATTGCAATGAGCTAAAAATTTAATTAAATATGAATAATTAAAAAATCAAAAAATTCGAATGATAGCACATTATACACCTCAAAGAAGAAATGTTTGTTATTGATATTATTTTTATTGATTTAACATTGGTGATATAGCTATTTTTTGTGTTATAAGAAATATTGAAAACAAATTATAAGTAATTTCATGGAAAATTTAAATGGGGACAACAAAAATTCTTACCATTGTAATACAAGTTGGATTATTTATGTGATCATGTAGAAAAAAAATAAGAGAGACCCACACTTTTCTCAACTCGGCCTATTATATTGTGCAATTGAAAATAAATTCAGTGAAGGCTATCTGAGATAATATTACTATTAATGAAATAAAGAAGAACTATACATGGATTAGTGACAATGGTTACTCACCCATTATTAATATTAATAGAAAACCTATTGAATAATGTCAAGGGATGATCAGATCGATCTATTAATTTTGGAAATGATGGATCCATGAAAATTAAACTCGGTGGAAAAGAATGGATTTCTAGAATGAGTGGAAAAATATGAATATTATTTTTATATTTTGACATTGACACATTCAATTGATAATAATAAATTTATACAACCCAATACATGAAGTTGTGTTAAATAAAATAGATTATCTAATAAAATTTTAATGTGGAAGCTCATTGATGTATTGAAAAATAAAAATGGATACTTATATCAAATATGCACTGAGGATAACACCTTTATCCTTTTGGTGGAAGAGGATAATTCTTTATAATAATAATTGTTAGGCCATATTCATTAAAAATGAATAGAAAATATTTAGAATAAAAATGTCGTGATTGATTTTTTAAATTTAATTAATGATAAATAAAATTCATGTGATTCTTGCATGATATAAGAAATGATAAATAATAATTATAAAAAAGAGAGATAAGGAATAAAATTTTCTTTGATTTTTCTATAATGATGTGTAAAATTCAATTACATATATTATAATATGATGAGAGATTTATTTTATATTTATTTCGATGAATATCAATGAATGGGTTCCACAATTATAAGAAAAACAAAAAAGGAAGTAATGGAATATAATGATCCTAATTACTATAGGTATGTGTTATTATTATTTTTTCCATGTTAATTAATTTCTAGTGTATTTTTAATTAATGGGAGGACATTAGGGTTCTGATATGAGTTGGAGAAATAAGGGAAAGGGGGAGTGGTTGTAACACCCCAACACCAGTTACCCAGAGCCGATGCATTATTTTAATACATTGTAATGATTACAAGGAATCACGTCTCGAGGGACTGATCAGTTTTGCAGTCCTGGAAAATAGATTACATACATGAATGTTACATTACACTTCATAACATACAAAAAAACCTAAATAATCCTCCACGAACGCCATTATTCCCTTGGCTTAACCCTTCTTATCAATCACAATACACTTTTTGGAATCCTAAGAAACATAAAACATAGAAAGGGGTGAGCTTAGATGCTCAGTAAAGATAACTATACAGCAAAAACTTTCATAAATAAGCATAATCATTTAAGGCAATGTATAACTGAAACAAAATCCTTTTAAACTTGAACTTCAGCATAATATGGAAAAAATAAAATGAAGTAATGCCATTTACTTATTCCCATGGATATTCTACTAGTCAAGTAATCACAAGAAATATCACTAACCACTTTCAATTTGATGGAATTCATAATGCCGAACTTTAATTTCTATGTCAAGGCCTCATGCCAAGACCTAAGGGATAACTGTAACTGGAACCCAACCCAGAGAGCCTCTATAACCGGACTCCAACCTAGAGTGCCTCAAATAACCGGACACCAACCCGGAGTGCCTCTAATAACCGGACACCAACCCCGATTGTATCTAATAACCGAACACCAACTCGGTTGGATTACTTTTACCGGTCCCCAACCCGGAACATACTAGTCCCACACATTAATCTTAAAAAGAGGATGAAATATAACATAAAAATTCGTATTAAAACTAGCATAAGTAATGAAAAAACATTAATCATAATCCATTAATGTCTTAAAAATGACTCATCCATAGTCAAACATATCAAAAAACCTTAAATACAATAAGGAAGATTTGTATCATAATAAATAAGATTCAAACAAGTGTAAAATTTATCAAAGGATATTGACATAGAACAAATCAAAACTATTTGAGAGAAATATTTATTTTTTCATGAAAAATTTAAAAGGTACATAATTTGGAAAAAAAGTCATTGAAAGAAATTTTTGAATCAAAGTTTCCCATACCACTTTGAAACTTTTCAAAGAAATCAACATTTTAAAAACATTCATGTCCATATAAATAAATCCTTAAAAACCATTTTGAAGACATGGACATTAATGTGAAAGATTTAGAGGAGTAAATATTTAAAACATTTAAAATGATGCTTTAGTAAAAATTCCATTAAAATAATCACTTTAAAAAATCTTTCATAAAACATGTACATGGATAATAAATATGTCCCAGTATATACTTACATAAAAACAACCTCAGATAATAAAGAGATTGTGAAATTAACCCTTACCAAATTGGTAACTTACGAAACATACACCCCATGAAAGAGTTATCATACAATGAATATGTAAATACACATAAATTTAAGTGTATTACATAAATAATACAATTATGGTTAGTACATTCTCTACACAAAAGGTAATAGTGGCAATATGGCATGGATCTCATGGGAATAAGGAGTGACATGAAAACCCCTTACCTTGCACATTCATTTAGTCGAGGGTACGTTTAGCCTCCTGTATGAAGACTATATTATGTTATCAAATTATACAAGAACCATATTAAAATTAATGATATCATACATTATTCATTTATGACTTTATACTACCCATTTAATAATAACTTCCATGTTATATTAATATTTCGGGTAATAATCGCTTTCTTTATCATACATGTTTTATCTTGTTACTCTTGATTGTATCACATAGATCATGATTTAAATACTTCCAAAATATAAAACATGATTTCTTTATCATATATATTTCGAATATAAAAATTTATAATAGATGTTTATATGAAATGGAAAACACCGCTTATGGAGACGGTAGTCCGTACATACGCATAAACGATGTTTCTGTTTTTACATAGTATTAAACAGAAGTAAGTGAATAAGATATATTTAAGTACATAAATACTGAAATATATAAATATATATATCTCTAGTATAATTATTATGTCATATATTACATACTTACTAGTAATATATATTTTTATAATCGTCGATGAATGGTGAACTTCAAAATGAATCTCATCGCGTCGTGGAGACGGTAATCCGTACGTATTAACTAGTGAAAATATCATTCTTTTGATATTAATATAATATATAATTGGATGGTATATAATATATACAGAATTATTATCAGGTTATATTTATTATTTACAAAAAATACACATCATTATTATACCCATCCAAATAATAATTTATTGGATAACAATTACACCACGACGTGGAGACGGTAAGCCGTACGTACGCACGAATGCTGACATGTTATTCAAAGGGTGGATAGAATACTGAAATTTGTTTTACCATAATTATAATAACATCATATTATATAGAATATACTAGATTTATTATTTTATAATGGAAAAAACAAAGAAAAAGTAAGTGGAAGAAGAAAGGAACTTGAAAGAGGGTGGTGAAATCATTACCTCTTCTTCGGCTTCTTCCTTTTGATTTGATCAAAAGGGCTCAGTATGATGGATTTATGATAAAACTAAGGCATCTATGAAGAAGTGATGATATTTTAGAGTGTATTTGAGAAGGTTTTGGCTGAGAAAAATGTCTATGAAGGTGTGAATTAGAGATAAGGTGGAGTGCCCTTTTATAAGAGGGGTGAGGGGCACCTTCGGAAAAAACATAAAATATTATTTTATAATAAATTCATATTCAGTTTCTAATGGCTCAAAAGATTATTATTTAAAATATAAGGTGGTTATAGGTCTAAAAAAACTCAAACAATAGGTTTTAGACAGGTTTAGGTTACCATTTTAACCTTATCATTTAGATTTAACTCTATGTTAAATAATTTATCTTTTACCGTGTCTTCTAGTATTCTTACATTATATGGTTAATATACATACAATATACTGCCAATCGAACCCCAATTGGTTCATTAATTTCATATATATTATTATATAAGTCTTTTTTCCGAACCTTATAATTTTAGGTCCATTATATCAATTAATAAAATAGTATTATTTTAAAAACTATTTTATGTCAATTTTGACACTATTTGGTATTTGTTTTTTTGTAAAAATAATAACAACATGATTACTTCAAAAAAAAATATGTTTAATCAATCCTAACATGACATATTCACCTATAAAATTCGTGGATGTCATAAAAACTTAGATATTATATTTAGTTTAATATTTATAATACCATTTATTTGATTCTTTCATGAATAAGGTAATTACTGCATCATCATTGTGTCATAAATAAATTTATTTATTAAATGTCTAAAAATTATAAATAAAATACCATGATGTAGGAAATATTTTTATATTTATAATGAATATTTATAATCGAATTTATCTAATGTAAAACCCCATATTAAAAATGTTTTAGTTATTAAACTTTGATTTTAACTCTTTTAACTCTTATTTGAATTAAATAATAATAAATGTCCTAATCTAATCCAAGTTGACCTAAATGATAATATTTTATTCCTATGGTTTTTTTTTGGTCTAGCTAAACTTGTAAAATATAATTAGGACATGTGTGAGGGTAATATTAATATCATTTTTAACCTTAATTAACCTATTTACTTTTAACCGTGGTAAATAAAAGTAAAAAGTTACAATTCCCCAAAAATCATTTTCGTCTCATTGAACCACATTTTACACCCTAATATTAAATATGTCTCTTGGATTTTAGAAATTAAGCCCACAGAAGCGGAAAAATTATGTTTTATGTGAATTTGCAAAAGCTCCTAGAAGGTGGGTAAAAGACGGTGAAAAGTTCCATATAAACATTTTATATATCTAAAATTATTATAAACTGACTCCAATGAATTAAATTGAACTTATATAGTTATTATGTATCTATTTTGACATTAAATAATTTAAATAAAATAATTAATTATTTAAATAATAATTCGGTTTTAAACTATAACTCAGTGTTTTTCACTATTCATCTAAAAATAAAAGTTTTCATAAAAACACCAAAAAATTACCCTAAGCTAATTTTGATATTATTAATTCAATAATGAAGTCTATTTTACCAAATTAAAAACATAGAAGTTGAATTTATTAATTCCAAATTAATTCCCATTGTCAAAACAAAAATCATGTTTTTACGAAACAATAACTATCAAAAGATTGACACTTGTTTTTGTCCGGTTTAAATGTGAAATTATGTCCAAGGACCAACATTGGATTAAACTGTAAAAATATATTTTAAATATAATTTAAAACCACCCAAATTCATAATTTATTACTATTTATTATTTCGGTTAAAAAAATTGTTTTTAATTAAAATTTAGTAATTTTCACTATTCATCAAAATATGAAAGTTATCAGAAAAGTACCCAAAAATCACCCTAAGCTAATTTTGATTTTTAGAATCCAAAATTGAAGTAAAATTTGAAAGATAAAATGTATAAAATTTCAAAAATCCGGTATTACAATTCATAACGGATGGTTTTATTGGTTGTGGTGTGTGTTAGAACTCTAAGTTGTGTACAACACACACTACTGTATTATTCAAAGAGAAGCGTACCATGGATGCTTGGGGTGTTACATTCTCCCCTCCTTCAATAAATTGTGTCATCGAAATTTATTCTCGGTATTGGAAACTTGGGGTTGATGTTTCATAATATCTTAGTTGAAATCCCACATTGAAAAATGAATTAATGAGGCCTCTATTTAAAATAAAGAGTGGTATGTTTGAAGGTTACTGAAAATAACACATACTAGGGTTCCATGTAAAAATATATGGATATGGAAGAGAAATTTAACCATCAATATCATATGGAGAGTGGTAGAGAACATAGCTATGAAACGGCCAACAATCACAAAGCCATAAATTTGTGATGATCTATGGTACCATCTAGGAAAACATTTTTGTTCTAAGTTCCTTTTCTTAATGTTGAGGAATTTATTTATGAGATTGGCTAAGATCATAAGGAGATATACTTATTTTATAATTAGATTTTTATCCATTAATAAATTTATACCACAAACTCATCTTTCACTTACAAAACATAATACAACTCAAAAATACTCTGTTTATCCTAATCGTATAGGGTTCCAAATATAATGAATGTATAATTCACATATCATAACCATTAAAAAATAAACTACACTATAAAATCCAGGGACTTCACGTAGTCCAGTGGCAGGTGATAAACCCCAATCGCACTAGGTTTTTGGGTTCGATTCCCGCAGCTTTGTCCGACACGACGGGTTGTCACGCGGTCTGTGTTTTTTCCTTTTATAAAAATCCAAAAATAACCTTTCAAACTTAATACATTCTAACCTTTAGACTTATCCAAAATACTACTATCCAAACTCACAGTCCAAAATTTATAAGGAAGTTAAACACAATGAAGATTTTTTTCCATGTAATAACATGTGAACACCTTCACCATGTATTATTTTAAAACATGGTAACAACCTGAATTATAATAAAACCTTATTGATTACATTCATGCTCCCTTATTCTTTATAGAATACTGGATATACTCCTTCTATAAAATTTTTTTTAAACTCCAATGATGAAAAATCATTAATCATTTTCATGGTATTCAAGAATATCCAATATAATTTACCAAAATCAACCATATCTTATTCCAAAATTAGTACCTCAATATTAGGACCATATTAAGGTTTATCTTTCCTTCAACCATGTAATTTCCAAAAAGTTTGACTCACTATAGAGTCACTTTTCATAGTACCATAAAATATCAAATCCTCAATGAAATATTACTACAGTACAATCCTTATTTATTTCCAGTACATCATTGATACAACACTTCAATGAAATAATTCAAAAACAACATAAGAACACTAGTCATTCCACTTCATATGTGGTAGTATCATAACTTGATTATTATCCAATAGCATCATTTGTGGCATAGTCTGAGGATTGAGACATTTGTTCGCGTGGTGTCCAAACTCCTTGAAGATGAAGCATTGTACATTTGAAACCTTTTTCTTACACTTGCAGTCGCGTACTTGGTGTCCTTTTTCTCCACACTTATAACATACTCCCATTCTCTTCAAGATTTTTCCAAGGTGATTCTTTCCATAGTTATCACATATGGAAAAATCCTTCTTTACCTTCTTCCATTTATCTGTCCTTCTCTCTACTATCCATTTCTTCTCTGGCTTCCCTTCAAATCCATAGGACTCCGAGAATTCTTTACGTATCTTATAAACAAATGATACTATTTCTTCATATGATGATAATATGTGGGTGACTACTTCCCTTATAAATTCTTGCTTAGGACCATGAAAGATATGATCCTTTTTACTCTTTGGATCATGTGTATTGCTGCATTTCTCATTCCTTCTACTGGGCACCATTTCTAAAAAATGGAATACACTAGATTAGTTTATGAATAGAAATACCTAATCTCAAACTTGTAAAACACTTAACATAAATTAACAGTTTATGGATATAATCCATTATCATAAAAATGTTTTCTTTGAGTATGTATATACTCATAAGCCATTCATAATGGTATGTAAAGAAAATGAGAATTATCCTAAGTATATCCCCTGGGAGTGTCGTAACAAGAGTGCAGCAAGGCTCGCTGTCGTGCACCAGTTCATGTTTGAGTCTAGCTCAAAGCGGTGTTTTTGGGTTTTACCCCTAGGTACATCTATGTCAGATCCTCCTCTACCTACTCGTATCCAGACATGGATATATTTTCTTAGAAAACTCACAAAATCTCTACATTACCAAAATTCAAGGAAATTCTTCTATAATAATCCTCAAATTCTATCATAGGGTAATGTGCTCTAATCAGAGTTTATCTAAATCAAGTTTCCTAGGTTATTGGTAAACATCCTCTGATACTAACTATAACACCCCAACCCCAGTTACCATGATTTGGTGAATTATTTTAATACATTGGCATGATTACAAGGAATCAAGTCCTGAAGGACCTATCAGTTTAGCAGTCCTGGAAAATAGAATACATACATGAATGTTACATTACACTTCATAAAATACAAAAAAATATAAATAATCCTTCACAAACACCATTATTCCCTTGGCTTGACCCTGTATATCAATCACAATACACTTTTTGGAATCCTGGGAAAAATAAAACATAGAAAGGGGTGAACTTAAATGCTCAGTAAAGATAACAATACAGTGGAAACATTCATAAATAAGTATAAACATTTAAGGCAATGTATAACTAAAACAAAGGCCGTTTAAACATGAACTTAATCAAAATATGGAAAAAATAAAATGAAATAATGCCATTTACTTATTCACATGGATATTCTACTAGTCGAATAATCACATGCACAATCACTAACTACTTTCATAATGATGGAATTCATAATGCCGAACTTTAATTTCTGTGTCAAGGCTTCGTGCCAAGACCTAAGGGATAACTGTAACCAGAACCCAACCCAGAAAGCCTCTATAACCGGACTCCAACCCGGAGTGCCTCTAAAAACTGGACACCAACCCGGAGTGCATCTAATAAAAGGACACCAACCCGGAGTGTATCTAATAACCGGACACCAACCCATAGTGCCTCTAATAAATGGACACCAACCCTGAGGGATTACTTTTACCAGTCCCCAACCCGGAACATACTAGTCCAACACATTCATCTTAAGAAGAGGATGAAATATAACATAAACATTCATATTAAAACTGGCATACAAAATGCCAAAACATTAATCATAAGCCATTAATGACATAAGAATGACTCATCCATAGTCAAACATATCACAAAACCTTAAATACAATATGGAAGATTTGTATAATAATAAATCAACTTCGAACAAGTTTAAATTTTATGAAAAGATGTTGACATAGATGAAATCAAAACTATTTTAGAGAAATATCTCTTTTTTCATGAAAACATTTAAAAGTCACACAATTTGTAAAATAAGTAATTTAAATACATTTTTGAATAAAAGTGTCCCATACCACTTTGAAACTTTTAAATGTAATTAACATTTTAAAAACATTCATGTCCATATAAATAAATCCTTACAATCCATTTTGAAGACATGGACATTAATGAGAAAGATTTAGAAGAATAATTATTTAGAAAATTTGAAATAATGTTTTAATAAAAATTCCTTTAAAATAATCCCTTTGAAAAATCTTTCATAAAACATGGACATGGAAAATAAATATGTCCCAGTAGATACATACGTAAAAACAACCTCGGATAATAAAGAGATTGTGAAATTAACCCTTACCAATTTGGTAAATTACGAAACATACACCCCATGAAAGTGGTATCATACAATGAATATGTAAATACAAATAAATTAAATTGTATTACATAAATAATACAATTATGGGAAGTACATACACCACACAAAAGGTAATAGTGGCAATATGGCATGAATCTCACGGGAATAAGGAGTGAGATGAAAACCCCTTACCCCGCATATTCCTTTAGTCGAGGGTACGTTTAGCCTCATGTATGAAGACTATAGTATATTATTAAATTATAACAGAACCATATTAATATTTATGAAATCATACATTATTCATTTGTTACTTTATTCTACCAATTTAATAATAATTTCCATGTTATATTAATATTTCGGGTAATAATTGTTTTCTTTATTGTACGTGTTTTAACTTGTTACTCTTGATTGTATCACATAGATCATGATTAAAATAATTCTAGAATATAAAGCATGATTTATTTATCATATATATTTAGAATATAAAAATTTATAATAGACGTATACATGAAATGGAAAACACTGCTTATGGAGATGGTAGTCCGTTCGTATGCATAAACGTTGTTTCCATTTTTACATAGTATTGAACGGAAGTAAGTGAATACGATATTTGTAAGTACATAAATACATATATTTATAAATATAAATAAATCTCCAGTAGCATTATTATGTCATATATTACATATTTATTAGTAATATATATTTTTATAATCATCGATGAATGGTGAACTTGGAAATGAATCTCATCGCGTCGTGGAGACGGTGATCCGTAAGTACGCACAAGCAAAAATATCATTATTTTGATATTAATATAATATATAATTGGATGGAATATAATATATACAAAATTATTATCATGTTATATTTATTATTTACATCAAATACACATCATTATTATACCCATCCAAATAATAATGTATTGAATAACAATTACACCATGATGTGGAGATGGTAAGCCGTACGTACGCACGTATGGTGACATGTCATTCAAAGGGTGGATAGAATAATGAATTTGTTTGTAAAATAATTATAATAACATCACAGTATATAGAATATATGGGATTTTTATTTTATAATGGAAAAATCAAAGAAAAAGGAAGTCGAAAAGAATGGAACTTGAAAGAGGGTGGTGAAATCATTACCTCTTCTTCGGGTTCTTCCTTTTGATTTGATCAAAAGGGCTCCATAGGATGACTTTCTGATCAAACTAAGAACTCTATAATTACGGGAGTATATTTGAGAGTGTATTTGGGTAGGTTTTGGCCGAGACAAATGTCTTAGAAGTTGTGAATTAGAGAGATGGGGGAGTGCCCTTTTATAAGAGGGGTGAGGGGCACCTTAGGAAAAACATAAAATATTATTTTATAATAAATTAATATTCGGTTTCTAATGGATCAAAAGATTATTATTTAATGTATAAGGTGGGGATAGGTCAAAAAAAACTCAACCAATATGTTTTAGGCATGTTTAGGATTCCATTTTAACCTTATCATTTAGATTTAACTCAAAGTTAAATAATTTAACTTTTATCGTGTCTTCTTGTATTCTTACATTATATGGATAATAAACATACTATATACTACCAATCAAACCCCAATTGGTTCATTAATGTCATATATATTATTATATAAGTCTTTTTTCCGAACCATATAATTTTAGGACCATTATATCTATTAATAATATAATATTTGTTTTAAAAACTATTTTATGTCAATTTTGACACTATTTTGTATTTGTTTTTTTGTTAAAATAATAACAACATAATTACTTCAAAAAAAAATTTCATAAATCCTAACATGTCATATTCACCTATAAAATTCGTATATTTTATAAAAACCTTCAAATTAGAGTTATTTTAATATTTATAATAACACTTATTTGATTCTTTCATGAATAAGGTAATTACTGCATCATCATTGTGTCATAAATAAATTTATTTATTTAATGTCTAAAAATTATAAATAAAATAACATGATGTATTAAATCATTTTATATTTCTTATGAATATTTATAATCGAATTTATCTCATGTAAAACCCCATATTAAAAATGTTTTAGTTATTAAACATTGATTTTAACTCTTTTAACTCTTCTTTGAATTAAATAATAATAAATGTACTAATCTAATACAAGTGGACCTAAATGATAATATTTTATTCCTAAGGTTTTCTTTTGGTCGAGCTATACTTGTCCAATAGAATTAGTACATGTGTGAGGATAATATTAAAATCATTTTACCCTTAATTACCCTATTTACTTTTAACCGTGTTAAATAAAAGTATAAAGTTACTATTCACAAAAAATTATTTTCTTCTCATTGAACCAAATTTTAATCCTTAATATAAACCATGTCTCTCAGAATTTCAAAATTCATCTCACGGAAGCGGTAAAATTAAGTTTTATGTGAATTTGTAAAAGCTCCTAGGAGGTGGGTAAAAGACGGTGAAAAGTTCAATAAAATTTTTATATATCTAAAATTATTATAAACCGACTCCAATGAATTACATTGAACTTATATATGTATTATGTATCTATTTTGACATTAAATAATTTAAATAAAATAAATAATTATTTAAATAAAAATTCGGTTTTAAACTATAACTCAGTGTTTTTCAATATTCATCAAAAATTAAAAGTTTTCAGAAAAATAACAAAAATTTACCCTAAGCTAATTTTGATATTAAAAATTCAATAATGAATTCTATTTTACCAAATTCAAAACATAGAATTTTCATTTATTAATTTAAAATTAATTCCCGCTATCAAAACAAAAGGCATGTTTTTAAGAAACAATAACTATCAAATAATTAACACTTGTTTATGTTCGGTTTAAATGTGAAATTATGTCCAACGACCTACATTGGATTAAATTGTAAAAATTTATTCTAAATATATTTTAAAATCACTAAAATTCATAATTTATCACTATTAATTATTTTGATTAAAAATGTTGTTTTTAATTAAAATTTAGTAATTTTCACTATTCATAAAAATATGAAAGTTATCAGAAAAGTACCAACAATTCACCCTATGATAATTTCGATATTCCGAATCCAAAAATGAAGTCAATTTTGAAATATAAAATGTTTAAAATTTCAAAAATCGGGTATTACAATTCAAAACGGCTTGTTTGATTGGTTGTGGTGTGTGTTAGAACTCGATGTTGCGTACAACACACACTGATATATTATTCAAAGAGAAGCATACTGTGGAAGTTTTGGGTGTTACAGTGGTATAGTAAGAACTGATCACCTAGTGGTATGGAAATTGGTACCTCAATGGGTGATGGGTTTCAATGTGGTTTTGTTTGATCTATTGGGTACCTAGAAAACTCTTTGGGAAAATGCTTTTAAAAAAGGAAATTATATCCTTTTAAATAAAGACATTAATCCCTAATAGTTTAGGGGGTTATGATTTTTGTATTAGTTAAACTCATTTCACTCTATTTCAATATCTCCCTCGCTTCTCAACCCATCTAAGGAGTTAAACTATTCTTCTTTAAATCAAGGTAATTTTATTGGTCCTAAGAGATCCTATTAGAAATGTGAGACCATATATTCATCTAATTTTCCTCTTCCTTATAATTCTTGGTAAAAGAATATGTATAGCCTCATTTTCCAAATACAGGGTTCATGGGATCTTAAAATAAATTTTTTTCATTATATTCTTATTATCATAAGGGTGTAGTGAATGAAAATAGAATGAAATGCATTGGTTTTATAATTCAGATTTTTTCCTAAATCAAAGTGATTTAAATACATAAATATTACATGTTATGGTGGTACATAGGTGTAAGTAGTGTCTTACATTACTTATTTTTAACTTAAAGTAACCTTTATAAAATTAATTTTTAGGTGTAATCCATACTCTTATAACCCTATAGATTTAACCTAGTAATGGAATGCCGTTGATTTACCCAAGTAAAAATTATTTGATTGAAACTAACCAAATACTTTTCCTAAATATTTCCTGAAAAAATTTATTGTTCTATCATTATTTTTAATATGATTAACCTGGTTCGTACACCATGTTAACAAAATTATAGTAATTTTATTTCATTTTAATCAAAATGATTTTTTATGTTCATAACTTCTTTATGTGTTAATATATTATTCTTAAATAATGTATTACATCCTTGGATATTTCATTTTATATATTTTTATTGATTTGTTTCGTGTCATTAGCAATATTAACCCAGAAATTGTTTTTGATGAAATTATTATCTTGTTAGAACAAATTTATATTGTGGTATATGAACCTTAATAAGTACCAATAGATTGATTAATATATGTGTGGTTTGGAATCGACTCACAATTCCATGAATTTCTATACATATTCACATATTTCTCAAGGGATGAACCAAAAGATAATCTTAAATTTGTATACTCGAACCCTTTCCCCCAATGGGATGGTCTTCTAGGGATTTAACTTTATTGCATACACAAACACACACACACACACACAAACACACACATATATATATATGTGCGTGTGTGTGTCTATATACATTTGTTGAATGCCTTAATTTATAATAATTGTCTCTCCTAGTGGGAATCATCTCAAATCATGAGATGGGGCTAGAATTAGGTATACAATTAAGGATCCAATATTATTAGGCTGTAATGTTTCTGATTCCAATATGCATGATTATTTTACATATTATTCCATGAAAAGTTTTACTTTTTTGTTCCTCTAGTATGGTATCATTACTGGAATACACACTTTTTTATGGGAGGTTACAAAGGATGGTGTGGTGTCTTCCTATACTCATGACCTATACAGGACTCATTCAAAATAAGTGTAAATAATTTTATCTATGATCCACATAAAGGGGATGTTCTTTACTATGGTAGTAATTCACTCACATGGATCGTTGAGAAAAGGTGATTGTTCATGGGGTTTTTGTAACATAAATTGGCCAACAGAACAGGGGTTATCCCTGTAATCTCTTTGGAGTGGATGCACATATGGGTGAAATATATTGTATTACTTAGGCCGTGATTATCCTATACCAATCATGTATATATAGGTTTTTTCTATCTCGAAAACATTGTACATATTACAGATTTTTTTAAACATGTTTTGAATAATTTTTCATGTGAAGGTCATATTTTTTTCTTATTTTATTATTTTCTAATTAGTCCTACTTCCATTTCTATCTGGGGAAAAAATTTATAGAAAAATTAAGGTGAATCATGTTATGTACATGTATTAACCCCATTTACTTTACCCTAATTCTGGAGGGGGAAAACCACCTATGACCTGTATATTACTTAAACCCTAGGGTTGATGATACAATCTTAACCACAAGGGGTCCGTTTAGATTAGTTGTAAGCTAAGTGTGTCATCTTAAACCCTCATCTAATAGGTTATGTACTTCTGACTACCACCAAGTAGGAATACCAAACA
Organism: Viscum album; assembly: GCA_963277665.1. Lineage (NCBI taxonomy): Eukaryota > Viridiplantae > Streptophyta > Magnoliopsida > Santalales > Viscaceae > Viscum > Viscum album. The sequence goes on from OY728161.1 coordinate 1,446,383,012, forward strand.
AAATGGGGTCCTCTCCCAATGTTCCTATATGTGACCATTAATATCCATATAAGATAAAAATAATGAAATACTATGATAAACTTGTTGAGAAAATGTTTTTTTCAACAATACATAATATTGTTATTTAAAGGGGGATTTTATATTTATACTCTATCTCTTTATGATAATTTTGATGCTCACTAATACCCTTAATTATTTTCTAATGATTTTATTTGTTAAGAATTTTTCAAGAATTTATAATTTCATTTTACTCTTGAAATTACTGGAATTTAATATTAATGTATTCATATTTTGGAGTGTTCTAGAAACACTATTCTTGTGCTACTTATTCAGAATCTGCTTGAGCGTGTTCTGGAAAAACTGTTCATACCCTATGTGGATAAACATAGTGTAAGGATACAAACTGTGTATAATTTTTCAGATAAGTAAAATTTATGGTTAAACAACCATGTGATATCGGCAAAGTATGGAAGAAGAACCCTACGTTAGGAAGGAACCCTATGTTTGGGATATCAGAAAAGTATGGAAGGAGAACCATACATAATATTAAATGTTACGTTTGTTTCTCAAAAGTATGGTTCATAAACCTTACTTTTGTAAACAACCATACATTCTTGGAAAAGTATGGACAGGTAAAAGTATGCATCTTTTATCGTACGTTTGAAAGTTGAAGATAAAGTATGGATGACCAACCCTACGTTTGGAATGAACCTTACGTTTGTTGTCAAGTTTACATTTTCAACCTTACGTTGTCAAACTTACGTTATGAACCTTACGTTTGAAGACTATGTCATTAACCTTACATTCAGAGGAAGTATACAGTTCAACTTAACCTTACGTTTGGCGTTGTAGAATTTAAAGTTGATATTTTTATGCAACAATCAATATGCGGATTATTAGGCGGATTTCAAGCAAGATTTAAAGCTAATTTTTAAGTACGATTTTGACTGATTCAAAATTGTTTCATCTATGATTGGATAATAGAATTAAAAGGATCTATTTATGACAATTCTTTGGGGAAGTTAAGACTACTATGTAAATTCAAATGTTTTAATATCGCGAGTAAAAATTCTACTTTTGTGGATCTAATTTTACAAGAGAGGTTCTTATCGTTCTTTTATTTATATGGGATTTTTTAAACTGTATCGATGATTATTGCTCATGTGTGATCTTTTGATTATTTTTAAAAAGAAGGAAAACAAAGACTGCTGAAACACACCGATCTACTTGTTCAAAAGGAGAATCAAATCTCTTTTTGTTAAAAAAAGGAAGGAACGTGATAGAAGATTCACTTGTTCTACAACGAAGATCTACTGTGAATTTTCTACTGCTGAAGTTTTGAATTATATTTCTATATATTCTTCAACGAGATGGACTCAGAACGTTTCTTATGTGAAGATTATTATGTCTGAAGGTGATGATATATCTACTGGCAATTTCATGTTGTTGCAATTTTGAAGATCATCTGGAAAGTATTTTCAAAATACGAAAATCTTTCATTTCTATTCTTGAGTGATCAGCTTCTCGTATTGAGCTATGTAGGTTCTGTAAGTGAAACAGAAGGATTTTTTTCCATGGATTGTAAAGGTTTCAACTTTCTGTACTCAGTTGTGAACCAGTCTGTTGAAACGAGGATCAGATAGTGAAAATCACCAAGCTCATGGAGTAGAGCGTTGGTGGAGTGGACTAGGTGCCTTCTGTTCCCTGAACCACTATACATCTTGTGTTTCTGCTATTTAAATTTCCACTGTATCAATTTATCTTATTAATGTTAAAAGGGAGAACACAATATCACAATGATTTTTGAAAATACACAATTCACCCCCCCCCCCCCCCGCTCTTGTGTTTATTTGGTGTAATCTGATCTAACAATTGGTATCAAAGGTTGAGCTTTCTGAAAAAGATTTAACAAGATGAAAGTGATTATACACAGAGAATGATGACTGATACATGAGTGGGAATGTCTATGGTCAGAGCACTGTACATAATTAGAGAAAACTATGGATGCTGGAAGTCTCGAATGATTATCTATCTGAAAAATCGTGGATACAGAGTCTATTCTAAGATTCTAACTCTATATCAAATACCAGAAAAACCTGAAACATGGAGTACAGCTACTGAAGTAGAATATTATATTAATTTGATGGCAATAAATGCAATTACATGTGGTCTATGAACTGATGAGTTTAACATAGTATCTCAATTCCCAATAGCATATGAAATGTGGAAAACTATTTCTGGTGCTTACGAAGGAACTATCAATATCAGGGAAATGAGATATTCAGCTGTTAAGCTTAAATTTGATACATTTAGAATTGTTGAAGGTGAGAGTATTACTCAAATGAATGGAATATTTACTGAGATTTTCAATAACATAACTTCATTAGGAGATCCAATTAAAGAATCTAATCAAGATTTAAAAGTTTTGAGAGTACTACCTACAAAATGGAATGGAATCTCTACAGCAATCAGACATTCGTCACCTGTCAAAGATTTAACCATGAGAGAACTGATTAGAACATTAATGATGTATGATTCTGAGATGTAAGATGAAGCTAATGAACATAAATTTCTTATCAAAAGAGAAGATACTACCTTGAAATCATCATCACAGAGAAAAAACAGAAAGACGAAGAAAAATGAAAAAGAGAAGTTAGAGGGTTCTGAGTTATCTAATTCTGATGTGGAATTGGCTCAGCTAGCCCAAAGATTCACAAAATTCTATAGAAAGAAAAGAGGCTTCAAAAAATCTTTTATGAAATATGATTAGGAAGTAAGATTCTATGAATGTAAGAAAATGGGGCTTATTAGAGCTGACTGTCCTCAGCTAAAAGAAGACAAGAGAAATAAATTTTTCAAAAGAAATGACTATGAGCATAAGGACAAGAAAGCCATGAAAGATACTTGGAGTGTATCTGAAGACTCCAGAAGTACTTTTCAATCAGACTTAGAGAAGGAGGAATAAAATCTGAAAGGCAACATGTGTTTTATTGTAGAAACAGATGAGGTACAATTTTACTACTCTTCTTATTCTAGTTCGGAATCTAATTAATCTAATGAAAAACTTGCAGCCTACTGCAATATGTTTGAATAAAAATATGACTCTCTATTTAAGAAGAATAATTCTTTAAATAATGTTCATATGGTTGTTTCTGATGAAAGAGATACAATGCTGAAACAATATAAGGAGTTAACTGAAAAATTTGATTCAATCAATTCTAATAATACAGATTATGAATCAAAGATAAAATCACTACAAACTTAAGTATAAACTTATAAAACTGCATCCCTTGTTTTTACTAAAGGAGAAAATACATTAAATGAAATCTTTGGGAAAATTTTCATTAAAAAGGAAAGATTTGGAATTGGCAGTAAAGGTGAAAACCCCAAGCTATACAAAAACTATTTTATTCCAAGTGCAAAAAGACTAAATTGTAATTAATGTGGAATAAGGGGGCATATTTCTAAAAACGGTTTCTTAAGACAACCCCAAATAAGTGTAATTAAGAAAGCATTTGTATCAAATTATCTATTCGACTCATGTGAAATTAGAAAAACAAAGAAAGTCTGGATTCCTAGATCCTTGCTAGCTAACACTACTGGACCCAACAAAATATGGGTACCAAAGAAATATGTGTAAATGTATTTGCAGGGAGCAGGTCAAAAGAGAAAAAAGGAAATATGGTATATGGAAAGTGGTTTCTCAAGACATATGAGTGTAGACTCATTTAATTTCTCTACACTCACTCAAAAAGATGGTGAACTTGTCACTTTTGGTGACAATGCCAAAGGAAAAAATCATTGGTATTGGAACAATTGGAGATCCAGAAGTTGTCTCTATTAATAAAGTACTTTATGTACAAGGATTAAAACACAATCTGATAAGTATCTCTCAACTATGTGATGATGGTTATGCTATTGATTTTTCTAACAATTGTTGTTCTGTTTTCAAAAATAAATTACTTAAATTTAGAGCACCAAGAACTGATAATTTGTATACCTTAGATTTAAATTCCTTGTGTAAACAACAAGTAAATTGATTTACTATTAAAATGAATGAATCTTGTATCTATCATATGAGACTTGGACATTGTAATATATATGTTTTAAATAAGTTATCTAAGAAACATTTAGTTTTTTATTTTCCTAGTCTCATATTTGAACCTGACATATTCTGTGATGCATGTCAACTTGGCAAGCAACAAAAATCTTCCTTCAAATCTGTTAACAAAATTTCCACATATAAACATCTAAAACTTATTCATATGGATTTGTTTGGACCCTCAAGAGTAGCATGATTGGCTGGTAAATTATATGTATATGTTTTAGTTTATGACTATTCTAGATTTACATGGATTTTCTTTTTGAAATTTAAAAATGAAGCTTTTACTTTATTTGAATGTTTTTGTAAAGCTATTCAAAATGAAAAAGGTTTTAAAATAATTTCATTAAGAAGTGATCATGGTGGAGAATTTGAGAATCAAAAATTTAATTCCTTTGCTCAAATATGGGTATTAAACACACCTTCTCTGCACCTAGAACACCTCAACAAAATGGAATTGTTGAAAGAAGAAATAGGACTATTCAGGAAATGGCTTGGACTATGCTAAATGAATACATCCTTCCTACCTACTTTTGGGCAGAATTTGTAAGCATAGCCTTCTATATAATTAATAGAGTTTTAATTTGACCTCTTTTGAAAAAGACACCCTATGAACATTGGAATAACAGAAAACCTAAAGTTAACTACTTTAAAGTTTTTAGATGCAAGGTTTACATCTTAAACACCAAGCATAATATTGGTAATTTTGATCCAAAATCTGATGAAGGAATTTTCTTAGGATATTCAGCTACTTCCAAAGGTTATAGAATCTATAATAAGAAGTCAAGGATTGTTGAAGAATCAGTTCATGTGAAATTTGATGAATCTGATCCCTTTGAGAAAGTGACAGATCAAATGGATGAATCTGACTCTAATGATAACATGGGGCTTGAGAACTTGAAAAATTATTTTGAAAAAGATATAAATAAAATTCAGCCCAGTTTAGAAGAACATGATACTGAAGAACCTATACGTGTGTTTCCTAGAGAGACTAAAACCCTAAAAAATCCCCCTTTAGAAACTATAATAGGCGACATAGATATAGGAATAAAAACTAGAATAAATATAGGAAATCTTGTAGAATTATCTACCTTTCTATCCCAATTAGAACCCAAGACTATAGAAGAATATTTAGATGATGAAAGCTGGATGATAGCAATGCAAGAAGAATTAAACCAGTTCAAAAGAAATAAAGTCTTGGAATTAGATGAAAGACCACAGAACTATCCTGTTATAGGAACCAAATGGGTCTTTAGAAATAAGCAAGATGATCAATGAATAATAACTAGAAATAAAGCTAGACTTGTAGCAAAAGGATATAATTAGGAATAAAGTATAGATTATGATTAGACCTTTCCACCTGTTCCTAGACTAGAAGACATTAGAATCCTCTTAGCCTATGCATCTCATATGAACATTAAATTATTTCAGATTGATGTTAAGTCTTCCTTTTTAAATGGTTATTTAATTGAGGATGTTTATGTTGAGCAACCTCCTAATTTTGAATATTCTCAAAAACTAGATTCTATTTTTAAACTTTCTAAAGCTCTCTATGGCCTTAAACAGGCACCTAGTGCTTGGTATGAAATATTAAGCTCTTTTGTTTTGTAAAATGATTTTACTGTTCCAATGGCAGACTGAACACTGTTTAAGAAAACTATGAATTCTAATATTTTATTGGTTCAAATTTATGTTGATGATGTAATTTTTAGATCAACTAATAAAACCCTTTTTCATGAGTCTTTAATGTTAATGAAAAAATAATTTGAAATGAGTATGATGGAAGAAATAAATTTCTTTTTATGAATTCAAATTTGTCAAAAAGATTTTGGAAAATTTTTGAATCAAAGAAAATACATTACTGATTTGTTGATGAAATTTGGACTTGAAAATAGAAAGACATATACAACTCTTATGTGTACTAATATAAAACATGATTTGGATTAAACTAGAAAATCAGTTGACAATAAGATATATAGATGTATGATTAGTATTTTATTATATCTTACTGCTAGCAGGCCAGATATAATGTATTCAGTATGTCTTTCTCCAATATTTCAATCAAATCCTAAAGAATCTCATCTAACTGTTGTTAAAATAATTTTTAGATATTTAAAAGGAACTGTTTTTCAATATCTTATTTATCCCAAAACTTCTGATTCCAATTTGAGTTCTTATTCAGATGCAAACTTTGGGAGTTTTAGATTAGATAGGAAAATCACTTTAGGAACTTGTCACTTTTTAGAAAAATATTTAGTGTCATGGTCATGTAAGAAAAAACATTCAGTTTCCTTGTCAACAGCTGAGGCAGAATATGTTTCTGCTGGCAGTTTCTCTGCCCAGGTGTTGTGGATGAAAAAAACTCTTATTGACTTTAGACTAAATTTTAATAATACTCTTATTTTATGTGATAATACTAGTGCTATAAATATTTTAAAAAATACTATTAATCATTCTAGATGTAATTATATTGATATCAGACATCATTTTCTAAGAGATCATGTTCTCAAAAAAGATATATCATTGGAATTTGTAAGTAATTAAATTCAATTAGCTGATATTTTTCCTGAACCACTTCCCACTGCATGGTTTGATTTTATTAAGGGGGAGCTATGATTATTTTATTTTAAATAAAATTTTATTTCACAATGGTAGTTCTTTATTTTAATTCAGCTTAAAATATTTTAGCTATTTTGTTTCTCAAATAGAATAAGTTTATTTTCCCCGCGTAATCTATTTTATTTATTTTTAAAATATATGTAATTATTATTAAAAACATGGGAATCAAGGTTGTCAGAAACCCTTTCGACTTCTAAACCGTTTCATTTCTATCTAAACCTTTTCGACCAAAATTTTCTAATCAGGCTCCAAATCCTTGATAAATATTTTCTTTACAGTCTTAATTTCTGTGTTTATCATCCTTGTATCTATTTTTGACTTTTAATGAAAATATGTTTCTTTATTTATATTTATTTTAATATATTTATTTTGATATTCCAGTACTCCAGATTTAATTATTGATAAACAGTTAATAATATCATTTACCTATAGTTCAGTGCAACATTAAATGTGTTAAAATCCATGATTTATTATTCTTTTTTATATCACAAAAGGGGGAGAAATTTTGATAAACACAAAATTTTATTTTAAAAACCTTCTTTAAATGATTTCCTATATATTTAAAATGTTTTGTATTTATACAGATTTATACTTATACAGAAAACTATTTTAAGTTATAAATAGTGGTTTATTATAAAGGGAAATTTTCATTTACTTTTTATTCAGAGGGAGAAATTTGGTTAAAACTAGTAACTTTTATTTTATTCATAAATTTTATTTTTATTGAAAAAATATTTTATTTTCATGAAGTGGGGGTAATTTTTATTTATTGAAATGGTCTTGTTAAAATTAAATACTGTTTTATCCTCTCAAAATTCTAAAACATTATGTAACAAATTTTGAAAGTTAATTTCATTTAATTAGTCTTATTATTTTATGAGTTATTTGATCATCAAAAAGGGGGAGATTTTTTGAGAAAATGTTGTTTGCAACAATACATAATATTGTTATTTAAAGGGGTTGTTTATATTAATACTCTATCTCTTTATGATTATTTTGATGCTCACAAATACCCTTAATTATTTTATAATGATTTTATTTGTCAAGAATTTTTAAAAAAATTATCATTTTATTTTACTCGTGAAATTATGGGAATTTATTATTAAAGTATTCGTATTTTAGCGTGTTTTGGAAACACTGTTCATGCGCTACTTATTCGGAATCTGCTTGAGCGTGTTCTGGAAACATGGTTCAAACCCTACCTTGATAAACGTAGTGTAAGGATAGAAACTGTGTATACTTTTTGAGATAAGGAAAAAGAATGGTTAAAACCCCATAAGTTATCGGCAAAGTATGGAAGATGAACCCTACGTTAGGAAGGAGCCCTACATTTGGGATATCATAAAAGTATTGAAGGATAACCGTACGTAAATATTGAACGTTACGTTTGTTTCTCAAAATTATGGCTCATGAACATTAATTTTGTAAATAACCATACGTTCTTGGAAAAGTATGTATCAGGTAAAAGTATGGATCTTTTATCGTACGTTTTAAATTTTAAGTGAAAAGTATGGATGACCAACCCTTCGTTTGGAATGAACCTTACGTTTGTTTTCAGGTTTACGTTGTCAACCTAACGTTGTAAACCTTAAGATTTGAACCTTACATTTGAAGACTATGTCATCAACCTTACGTTCAGAGGATGCATACAGTTCAACATAACCTTACGTTTGGCGTCGGATAATTTAAAGTTGATATTTTAATGAAACGGTCAATACGCTGATTATTAGGCGGATTTCAAGCCAGATTTAAAGCTGATTTTAAAGTACGATTTTGACTGATTCAAAACCGTTCCATCAATGATTTGATAATCAAATTAAAAGGATATTTTTATGATGAGTCTTTAGGGAAGTTATGACTGCTCTATAAATTCAAATGTTTTAATATCGCGAGTTAAAAGGCGACTTTTGTGGATCTAATTTTACAAGAGAAGGTCTTATCATTCTTTTATTTATATGGTATTTTTTAATCTGCATCGATGATTATTGATCGTGTGTGATCTTTTGATTATTTTGAAAAAGAAGAAAAATAGAGACTACGGAAACACACAGATCTGCTGGTTCAAAAGGAGCATCAATGCTCTGTTTGTTAAAAAATGAAGGAACGCGATAGAAGATTCACTTGTTCTTCAATGAAGATCTACTATGAATTTTCTACTGCTGAAGTTGTGAATTATATTTCTATATCTACTGCAACGGGATTGACTCAAAACATTTCTTATGTTAAGATTACTATTTATGAAGGCGATGATCTATTTACTATCAATTTCATGCTATTGCAATTGTGATGAACATCTGGCAAGTATTTTCAAAGTATGAAAATCATTTCTTTCTATTCCTGAGTGATCGGCTTCTCGTACTAAGCTGTGTAGGTTCTGTAAGTGAACCAGAAGGATTTGTTTTGCCTGGGATTGTAAAGGTGTCAACTTCCTGTACTCAGTTGTGAACCGGTCTGTTGAAATGAGGACCCGATAGTGAAAATCACCAAGCGCGTGGAGTAGAGCATTGGTGGAGTGGATTAGGGGTCTTCTATTCCCCAAACCACTATACATCTTGTGTCTCTGCTATTTAAATTTCTGCTGCATCATTTTATCTGATTAAAGTTAAAAATCAGAACACAATCTCGCAATGATTTTTGAAAAGACACAATTCACCCCCCTCTTGTGTATATTTGGTGTAATCCGATCCAACAAAACCAAAATAAATGAGAATAAATGTGACATTCCAAGATCAAATAATGTGTATTAAGCATGTAACCATAGAGTAAAGGGTGGAGAGACATGACAAACATTATTGGGGAATAAAAAAGAAAAATTAAATAAGTAAATAGGTATATCCCTATTGAATAGCTCCAAACACATCTTCTATCAACAATTGTTACCTACAGGTAACACTAGAATCCCAATAAACCTATATCATGCCTAACCCGATTAATGATTCTAGGGTGAATCATAAGTTTTTGGTCATTGGATAGTAATTTTTTTATTTTTAATGAATATAATATGAATAACATGATGAAGTAAACCTTCAAATATTCTAATAGAGTATCCTTCAATTTTAATTTCTTATTAATTTTAAAAAATAATTACCTAGAATTTGATCATTCCTCTAGTTAGTAAATTCCGTATCCTCTCTCATCACATCATTGTTTTAATGGATAATATAAGGTAGGAGTCCCCTAGTCATATCCAAACATTGGTCCATTAATCTCTAAACAATGATCACGGTTTTTTGGGTGCTATAATGTCTGAACATAGTGCTTCTCATCATTCCTCATTGATTACAACAAAATACTTTTTCTTATTTCGTCTTATTCTTAAGATAGAGGAAGGAGTATTTCCTAATTGTTCTTGACATGGTTGGAAAAGTAGTTCCATCTAGGGGTTATGTTAATTCTTGGGTCTTATTATTTTTCAAAAAAAAACACTCATTACACAATAAATGATATAATTCGGATTTTATAAATGGAGATAAACATTTATTAATTACACAAAAACCATTTATCTAATTGTTTATTCAATGAAATATTCATATAAAATAATAATTATTATATTTTGATTATTATATTCCATGAAATGTTCCAAAATTGTAGATATTTAAATATCATTTGTTAAAGAAATACATATCTATTTACATAAATTATATTTAATAAAATATATTATTTCAATTGGGACCTTAACAATACATATAATTCCTCATCGGTAGTTATGAAAAATTGAATAATAAAATGTTAATTTAATTATTTTTTGAATATTTAATATGTTCAATAATTTGAAAATTATTATATTAATTAAAATTATTAAATTTGTATCCACTTTTAATATCCATATAACTAAATAAATATTTATTTTAATCTATTTACTGAACTAGTTAAAAAATTAATATTTCTTATTAAATTTTGAATTATATACAAGATTTAAAATTTAAATCACATAATATCTACTCGAAGTTATTGTAATTGAATTTATGTGAACAACATAACTTAAATGTTTATTATTCTAAAAATAATGTAAATACTTAATTTTAATATTAAGATCAATGAAACATAATATGATTCAAGATACACTAAGTTTGTAACCCTCTATACCTCTTTGTTAGTTTAATTTGATAAACTTAACTAAAATCCAAATGAGTTTTTAACAACGCATCAAGGAACATATTGGTAAATAAGTTATTTTCTCAATAATAAATACCATCATATAAATGATACCATGTAATATAATCACTTTTTCGTGATATATTGTTTGTATGGATTCTTGTTAGTGTCATTATCTTATATTGTTGGTTTATATTTCTTTAAAACATATGAAATGAACATATCAAAGAAATATCATGTCCATGGATTAAACTAAATAGTATTATATCAATCAAAGGTCTAGAGACATGTTATTTCCTTAACTCGTATTGTAAAAATAATTTCATCAGTTTTTCAATTAATGTCGTATCATTTATGAGGAACCAATTGTATGCAACCCCTCGATGATTATATGTCATTAAAATTTTTATCCATACATAAAAGGTAATTATTCATGATATACATTAATAATAATCTTATGTCTAAGGAAGAATACACACATATATAGATAAGAATATCTAGTGACATATAAAATATGTTTAATTCTTATTGTCATACCTATCCTCATAACAATCTTTCATGGAGAATTCCTAGTTTAAAATTATGATAAAAGTGTCACGACCCGCCCCCTAGGTCCCGTGCCATGAATACCCTAATCCTGCCTTCCATAGGCCAGGGGATGCCAACTAGCAACAGAAAGGTTTATCCCTATAACAAGAAGGAATTACCTTTAAACCTGTAAAAACACATAGACTAGAATTCAACATGAAGAAACCACTAATTATCTTTTATAGTAAAAGTGTGCTGAATGTAAGGGTCCATAACACAAGACCCAACTAGAAAAGTACAAGTACAACTGAAAAGTTCAATACGACTAGAAAAAAAGAAAATGAAACAACTCTTGGGTCATCCTCCAAGAATCCTACCAGAAGGGTAGGTACAAATCACCTCCTCAGCACTCCATGTTTTCCCATCTCCTCCATGTACCGCCTGTTCCTGGCTCCCTCAAACCTCAGCCCAGCTGCTCATTGTCTGCATAAGAAAAAACAATGTGCGGGCAAAGCCCATGTAGGGCAGAGTATAACAATACCCAGTAGGGACCCCAAGACCCCCGAAGGTCTCTCGGAATTCCAAAAAGGAAAACAAAAAATCATGACCTTAATCACAAAGCATGAAGAAATAGACATAGCTCAAAAAGAGTCTCATCTCAACCTAGGGTTTTAGTGAAGTATAGAAGAACATATGATTAGACTTGAAACAAGATCATCTTATTCTCTTAAGAGGCACTGCTTCTGACCATACAAAGTCTTACCCACATAGGATCGGTATTTACTAACCCCTTCAATGATCCAATCAACATACTACCCACCCAGTTCCAAATGGTAACTAAGCCCCACTGACCCACATATGATCGGTATGCGCTGACCCACACAGGATCGTTGAGTGCTGGCCAACACGGGATATGACCCACATAGGATCGGTATGCGATTACCCAAACAGGATCACTGAGCATTGACCCACATATGATCTGACCCACACATGATCGGTATACACTGAACCACACAGGATTGCTGAGCATTGACCTCCATATAATCTGTCTCCAACCTCCGCCTCACTACCATCCATTGGATTTCTCACACCCAGTGCACACGAGTTCCATTGAATCCAACCTCGAGATATCAGACATACCTACACTACCACTAAGCTTCAAAAAAAATTAACCCAAAGAACTTCCATGTCTCAAGGGTTCCAACGTGACAGGCGGTGCATCAATCGGACGTCCTGTTTGTGAGTTATAAGCGATTTAGATTCGGGGGCCTCGTTGGAATTGGGTTCGATCCAACCTGACCATACACCAAATTCCTCCAAAACCCAAGTGAAATATATCAAAAAGACTATCTCTATACAGTGATCCCAACTACATATAAAATTCATCAAATAGACATATAGTTCTCAAGATTTGTCCCTTTATGTGTTTTTTGGACCTGTAGGTCATTGCGGGCTTGGCCTGTTGGGCCGAGGTCCGGAACGACCGACAAGTGGGCGGCCCGCAAAGGCGGCCTGAAAGGGTGGCCCAACCCGAAAACGGAGCCCCACAAGGGTGGATAAGATTAAAATGGGTGTCCCACAAAGGGCAGCCCGCAAGGGGGTGGCCCTGCCCGCAAGGCGGTGGCCTGACCCGCGTTGGGTGCAGCCCACTAGGTGGAGACCTGACCTCGTGCAGCATGACCCGCAAGGGGGGTACACCCTAGCTGCCACCGGGGGAGTGACCCCTTGTTTTCCTGAACAGCTATAGTTCATTCGGTCTTCTTCATATGTGTGGTGCCACATGGCGTTTCCAGGTGGCCTACGGGACCCGCTGGAGCAGGTCTTATCGATTTCTTCGTCACCGGACGGCATGCCGGCCAACTTCTCCAGTTGTGCATGACGGCGTTCCGCTTTTCCACCCACGGTCTGCCGGCATGTCAGCCTCCTTCCCCCTGTTGTTGCAGTTGATGTTTCGGGGCCCCCCTTTCCTCACTGGTGGCGTGTGACTGTGCGCCGCACCTCCTCCGTGGTCGACTAGTTTTGGTCATTCTGATGACCATCATTGCTTGGTGTCGCGGCCTCCTCTTGTGGAATGCGTTGACGCGCTATCCTCAATGTAGTCGGTTCGTGTCACGAGGCTAGCGGTCTTCCATGGAGGCATAAGGATATCAAGATAGCAGAGGGTTCGGGCTGGGTTCGTTAGGCCCACTCCCACCGTGTTAGCTCATAAACAAGAGGGGATTAATGGTTTATTAATCAATAGAATTAATCAAAAATAAAATCCATGCAAAGATACCCCGCAACAACCTCCTGCTAAAATGAATGAATTCTAGATCAACCCATTAGTTGGTTAGTCCGCATTTTTCGTATTATTCAAGAACGACGAAGAGGAAAACATTTAAAAGTTGTAAATGAATAAACCCCCGACCTCGTAAACCTGTTGGAGAGAACCAGCGCATGATGGTGGATCATTTTCTTCGTTCCTGCAATCAGTTCCCAATGATGCCACTCATATGTAGTTTTTCGGTTCATGGTTCGGTGTCACCCATCACCTCTCATTGGGATCATCTCCATCCTCTAAGCGTTAGTCTTCTCAGCATTCCTTCAGCACTTCATTTCTTACCCAAGTTGTGCCAATACCCATCCCCAAACTCCATATATATAAGAGAGGGGGAGGGTATGCAATGACATGAGGAATTAATGGGGGCTCATTAATTGGGAACCTTCCAAATTCCCAAATGACATCGTTACTTAATATTGACAGGTCGATCAATTTATTGGCTTGATACATCACTGGCCCCATACTCCTCTTGTCCGTTGGTGGAGAAGAAAAATAATAATAATAATAATATTTTTTTCATTTCTTCTAAAAGGTCACCAAACATAACTTTATCACCAGACCTACTGAATTCAACGTAATTTCTCCCTTAAGAGAATACTGGTACATTGGATTCAATGGTTCCCTCATATTTTTTATCTGATAAATGGTTCAAAAGTTAAAAAAACGGCACTCATGCATTTGCTGAATGTACTCGAAAAAATGTTCAGAAATTCATTCTTGGCACACTAGGCCTTGGAATCAGGAACCGTCAATTTTTACTAACTTTTAATAATTCCAAAATATGGGTCATAAAATTCTCCCCACCATAGGTATTTTCATCCCAGAAATCCATAACATAGACTAAAGAAACAAATGGTGGTACAGAGCATGAATCTGAGCCTCCTGCTCCGATGTGATCTCCTGGAGGTTCCTGTTCTTCCCGAAAATGTGCACTAGAGGTATCAGCCACCCACAAAGGACCCGCTCCGGTTGATCCTCAATCTCCACTGAAAACACCATAAACATTGCCCCATCATCGAAGTCCAGATCGCCGTGGTAGATGATGTGAGATGTGTCATGAACGTATTTCTTCAGCTGGGATATGTGGACGACTTCGTTCACCCTATCCAACTATGATGGGAGTTCCAAGCGCTATTCCACCTCGCCTATCCTCTGTAGTATCAGAAAAGGACTAATAAAACCTAGTGATAACTTGCCACATCGTTCAAATCTCTATAGTCCCCTTTGAGGGGAGACTCACAAGAATACATGGTCTCCCTCCTGGAACTCCAAAATTCTCCATCTCTAGTCATCATAAGACTTATTCCTACTCTGTTCATTTCTTCATCCACTCCTAGATGGTCTTCACCTTCTCAGTGGTAGCCCATACCAACTCTGGACCCATAAGTGTTGACTCCCCTGGGACTGTCCAGTATAGAGGTGATCTAAAAAGTCGACCATTCAAGGCCTCGAATAGTTCTATACTAATGGTAGAGTGATAACTGTTTTTGTAAGCAAAATCCTCCAAGGGCAAATGATCCTACCCACTATAGCCAAAATCTTGGAAACATGCATGAAGCATGCCCTCTAGCATCTGAATGGTCTACTCTGTCTGACCATCCATCTAAGGATGAAAGGTAGAGCTCAAACGTAGCTGAGTACCGAATGCCTCCTGTAATCCCTTCCACAACTGGAATGTAATACATGTGTAATTGTCATAGAAGATCCTCGATGGAACCCCATGAAGTCATACAATCTCTTACACATAGAGGAGTCCCAAGCCCTCTATAGATCCCTACTATAGAATGGGTAAAAGGTGGGATGACTTTCTGAGTCAGTCAACAATCACCCAGATGGAATCATGTCCCCCGGACGTATGTGGAATCCCTGTCACAAAGTCTATGGAGATCCCACCCCACTTCCACTCCGGCACCTCTTGTGGCTATGCAAATCCTGCTAGAACCTGATGCTCGGCCTTCACTTGTAGACATGTGAGGCATCCGGAAACAAACTCCGCTACATATTTCTTCATCCCTGGCCACCTGTTCTCAAGACAAAGGTCCTGGTACATCTTCGCTACACCAGGATATACTGCCATAGGGGAAGTATTGAACTCCCTCAATAACTCCTCTCATAGCGCCACAGGTACCATGGTACATCCTCCGAAGTGGATGACGTGCTCCCCACTATCATAAAATCTTTCAGGTGCATGTCTTAAGGATATCTGAGCATGTCGATACTCAATGTCAATGTCCCCAAGATACACCTCCCTGACTCGCAGAAGGATTGGGGGAGTGACTACTAAAGATTGGAGATAAGCTACTTTATCTTTATCCATGAAGGATATCTGCAATTTGACTAGCTACTCAATCGTCTCACTCAGCAACTGTAGACCAGACCTCCTGCTGAGTACATCTGCAACTATGTTCCACTTCCCAGGAGTGTAGACTATCTCAAAATCATAGTCATCGATGAACTCTAGCCATTTCCATTGTCTCAGGTTCAAGTCCTTCTGAGAAAAAATATACCCAAGACTCTTGTGATCATAGTAGACTGTAAAACATTCTCCCCTCATGTAATGTCGCCACACCTTCAAGGTGAAGACCAATGATACTAATTCCATGACATGGGTAGTGTAGTTTTTCTCATGATGTATCATCTTTCATTATCCATAGTCGATCACTGCTCGATCCTATACCAAGACCCACCAATGTCTGGTCCCTGATGCATCATAGTAGACTGCGTACCCAGCGCCCTCTTTAGGTAGCCTTAAGATGGGGGCACTTTTCTGTCTCTTCCTAAACTCTTGAAAACTCTACTAGAATCTCTTAGTCCATAAGAAGGGGTTTTCCTTCTTCTTCAAAGCTAACTTGTGTGTCGCAACTCTAGATAAGTCTGGCATGAATCTCCGATAGTATCCACCCAACCACAGGAAGCTCCGCACCTTGGTCACACTCTTGGGTGGCTCCCAAAAAAACATATCCTCTATCATTGCTGGATCCACAACAACTCCAGCCTCTTAGATAACGTATTCCAGAAAGTGGACCTCTCATATCCACAACTTGCACTTTGAGAGCTTTACATAAATATGGTGATCTCAAAGTGTATCCAGAGCTATCTTTAGATGATAGGAATGCACATCCTTCATCGCAAAGTAGAATAATATTTCTTCGATGAAGACCGCCACAAACTGATCGAGGTGTTTTAAGAAGATCCTATTCATGATCCCTATGAACATTGTAGGGGAATTAGTCATGCCGAATGACATAACCGAGAACTCATAGTGTCCATACCGACATCTAAAGTCCATATTCTGCACATCCTCATATCACACTCTGAGATGATGATAGCCTGGTCTGAGGTCTATCTTCGAAAACCAACAATCTCCATTTAGCTAATAGAAAAGATCATCAATCCTCAGTAGTGGAAAATTGTTCTTCATGATCACCTGGTTTAGGTGCCGATAGTCCACACAGAGTCTCAAACTCCCATATTCCTTCTTGGTGAACAAAATCAAGGCTGCCCATGGAGAAACATTGGGCCTTATGAACCACTTTTTATGCAAGTCCTCAAACATTACTTATAACTCACAAAGAATTGTGAGATCCAACCAATATACAGGTGTGGATATCGGTTCCATCCCAGGGTATAGGTTGATGTGAAATTATACCAATATTCATGGTGGCAGTCCTGGAATGTCATCATGAAAGACATCAACACATTGTTCTACCACTATAGGTAGCTCGGACTCTCAACATCTACTGCCTCGGGGTTAAGGCTACCCAACTGATGTGTAATCAACTGCACCCTCCTTTGGGTAAGTCCATCCTATGCTGCAAAGGTTCCCTTATCACCGGTGAAGGAAAAATTGGTTCCATCTATGCGGACACACTGCACTATGTGCCAAATAAAGTCAATCTATGCATAGAATTTGGATAACTAGTCCATACCCAAGATGATGTCGTAAAGCCTAGACACTGCTACTAAGAGATCCCAGCCAAAGCTCTCGCCTCCCAGAGTACGCTCACACTTTAGCCACTAGTGTGTAATCATCAAACCTTCTTCAGTAGGAGTCTATAGCTGTAAGGATTAAGCCAGTGGCTCCATCGGAATCCTTGATCTTTGAAAAATGGCCATGAAAATAAAAGAGTGACTGAAACTTCTATCTATAAGTACGAAAACTATGCTTTAGTAGACACAGATCGTACCTCTAATCATCTTCGGAGTGTCGCGGTTATAGGCCTCAGCTACCTAGAGTTGAGCTCATCCCTGTACACCTGCTCCCTATGGTCGGGGGTGGACCACCTGGTGGTGGTGGCTGTAGAGCCTCATATCACCACCCATCACCTGCTCCATAGCCACCTCCTCTGCCACCTCTTCCTGCTGCCTGCTGACTTCCTCGATCAAACATTTTGCCTCTACCTCAGTGGTACATAGACCATATGCAGGTCATCCGCATGGCAAGTCGGTTAGTCACAAGCCATGTGACCCTACCCGCCGCACATGTATCACAACCTATCCCTCGTCTGACCTCCTCTGTCTCGCGAGCTCCGCACCTCCAACCCTACGTCCCAGGGATATACACTAGAAGGCCTTGTCCACTTGGACCTCTGTGTCATCTACCTTCTACCAGCCTTAGATGACTCTAATACATGTCACCGGGTTGTGTGTCTCGCTGACGGTGCGAGCTCAAATAGGAAGCTATCCACCAAAAGCACTATCTCTAGTATCCCATCCTACATCGGTATGTTGAGCGATACCATCAATGCTCTAATATCCTATCAAACACCCTGTTCAAAGGTCTAATCCCTGAAGAAATGGTCACATACCATGTCGAGGGAGTAGAGGTAGAGATCAGTTCACATCATTGAGTATTGGTCCACTGTCATACTACCCTGCAATTGTTGCAGCAGATCATGTATACGCACAGAGCATAAGGTCGCTAGGATGAAATCTTACCAAAAAAGGAACTTGATGTCTTCCCAGACTATGTTCAACTCATCATGTATCTCGATCATCAAGATCCACCATCTCCCATCTACTTACAAGAATAGACTAGCAGCTAGGATCACCATAAGTTCGGCGGATTTCCCCTCCATGTGGATAACTCTGGCTATGGCCTCCAACCAGTCATGAGCTGCCTGCGGGTCCATCTCGCCTTGATTCCATGGAGGCCTCTTCCAATGAAACTCGTGCTATGAACATAGTCCTCATGAACACTATTCTAGTGGGGATAGTGTAAATGGAAACCTAATGGGTACCAGTGCTGCTGGTACACCACACGAAGGTGCTAACACCATAAGAGGGCCCTGCACTGAGGCCTCACCGCATGGGGGGCCATTATCATGTACACTCTCAGGAATCCTGGATGGTTGTCTACATGGCGGCATCCTGAAAGAATGTAGGTGTGAAACGGTCAAAAATTTATACCTTCTGAGCTGACTCAAAAAGAAATCAAAAGGAAAAACTTTCAAAAAATGCACGCAATCTGTGTTTTTGTGTACAGAGTTGGAAATCAGAATTCAGGATCCCGGTATATCGATATGTCGGCCACAACACCAATAATGGACTCCCCAAACTGAAAACAACACTCATAAAACTTAACATTATTTCTACATTGAAAATATTAGGGTCCTAGTTCTTTGGTAGAACTGACTCATCTAAAACCACTTTGTCACGACCCGTCCCCCGGGGCTCGTGTTGTTACTACCCCAAGCCTTCCGTCCAAAGGCCAAGAGATGGAGACTATCACCGGAAATGGGTATCCCTATAACAGGAATGAATTTCCTTTAAAAATATACAAATACATTTACTATAACGCAACAAGTATAATCCACTAAGTAACTGCTATACTAAAGAGTGTTGAAAGTAAGGGGCTATAATACAAGCTCCAACTTGAAAAATACAAGTGAAACTAAAAAGTACAATAAAACATGAAAAAAAGAAAAGGAAACCTCTCCTATGACATTCTTAGAGGATCCTACTTAAGGGAAGGTATAGATTGGCTTCTTAGCACTCCACGTATGCCCGTCTCTTCCATGTACCACCTGGTCCTGGCTCCCTCAAACCTCAGCCCAGCTGCTCGTCGTCTGCACAAGACACAACAAGGTGCGGGCGAAGCCCGTGCTGGGGTGAGTATTAAAATACCTAGTAGGGACCCCGAGACCCTCAGTGGTCTCTCAGAATTCCACAAAGGAAACCCATGATGCATGATCTTAATCACAAATCATGAAGTAATAGACACACCTCAAAAAGAGTGTCATCTCAAACCTGGTTTTCAGTGAAGTATAGAAGTAAAGATAATTAGTCGCAAAGCTAGATCACCTTATTCTATCTATAGGCACTACATTTGACCATAAAGAGTTGGACCCACACAAGATCGATAGGTACTAACCCCCTCAATAATCCACACAGAATCCGACCCACCCAGAGTCGATATGTAACTAACCCTCGCCGACTCACACAAGATCTAACCCAAAAAGGATCGGTATGCATTGACCCACCTGGGATCACTGATCACTGACCCAAACAAGATCTGACCTACGTTGGATCCGTATACACTGACCCACACAAAAACGTTGAGGGAAGACCTCTGTATGATCTGTCTCTATCCTCCGACTCACTGTCGGCCATAGATTCCTTGCACCTAGTGTGCTCAAGTTCGGTAGAATATGACTTCAAGATATCCGATGTACATTTTCTACCACTGATCCCCACAAAGGAGTAACCCAACAAACCGGAATTTCTTAAGAGTTGCAAATCGATAGACGGTTCATAAATCATATTCCTGATATGTGAGTTATAAGTGTTTTGGTTGAGGGGGCCCAGTTGGATTTGGGTTTGATCCAACCCAGCCATACTCTAACCATCTCCAAAACTAAAGTGGAGTATATCAAAAGGACCATCTCGATCCAAGGATCCCATCGCCACAAATGGGTTGTCAAACGGTTGTTCGGTTCTCAAGATTTGGACCTTTAATAGTTTTTGGGACCGGTTGGGCCACGATGGGCTCGGCCTGGCCCGGAAGGGGCAACCCAACCCACCTAGGGTGCGTCCCTCAAGAGGGAGGCCTGATGGGCAGCCGACCTATTGGATGGAATCCCGGCCACGTGCGGCGCGACCCATAGGGGGGTCCACCCTAGCCACCACCTAGGGTGCGACCCACGGTTTTCCTGAACGGTTGAAGGCCATTCGGTCTTCATCGCAGCGGTGACACTATGTGGCACCACTAAGTGGCATGCAGGACCCGCTGGAGCAGGTCCTTCCAATTCCATCATGGACGACCGGTATAATGACCCGAAGCTTATCGTACATGGACATTACATTACTTTTGCGGAATACTTAGTACATAACAAAAACACACACACAAGGATTGTAATAGTTTAGTGTCTTTGGAAACTCGGAACGTAATCTTCTAAACGTGGTGAAAGATCTTCAATATCTCCCATAATGATCTTCCCCTTTTTTTTACCTAAAACCTTTCTTTATATCCTGGGGAAAGAAAAACAAAAAAAGGTGATCTCAAATGCTCAGTAAGGGTAAACAAAAGAAATATCAATCACATCATATACATAAGAACGTAGCTTTTGGAAATCTTGACCTGCAAAAGAGCTCATAATATCATAACATGGGATAAATAATAGAAGTGAAAATGAGATCCCCATAATCATAACATAAAACTTGAATCTTTGTGGCATGCACACATAATCATGGAAAATCATTTCTTGTTAGTCATGACTCATTGCCAAGACTATCTTAGTGGACGAAGTCCCTTTCTGAACCGAGTTCACTCCTCGTTTCAGTCCTGTATCACTGAACCGAAATAACCTTCCGTTCCAGCCATGTCTATCTCATGAGATATAAAATCTTTACCCAATGCATTGGAGGGAGATATAGGTCCCACCCATCTCTTAATGAATCCTTTCTTATGTGTGCCACCAAATCATAAATCATACATCATTGCATAACCCATGTAATAAAAATGGGATTCTTAAACAACATGACATCATAAAACCATTCATATAAGATAAAGGAATTCATAAACATAATTCCATCACAACATAGTCAAATCAATGTAAAAATATGGATAGAAACAGAACCCTTTATTATCTTAGATGAAAAATAATTTTGATAAAACACTTGAATTGAATTCTTGAGGAAAATATCCTTTTTTCTTCAAAATCAATTTCTTTTCACAAAACATCGTGCAATTTTAAAAGAAAAAGATTTTATTGAAAATAGTAATGAAATATTTTGGAGGAAGGTTCATGAAAATAAGGCTTTATAAAACCGTAAAAAATCCGTTCGTGCCGTATAAGTTAAAAAAAACATTCTTCGTACTTTTGTCGGAAAAGTCAAAAAGTACCTCGTACGGAAAAACGACAAAAGATTCCTTTCATATTCTTTACTAAAAACTCACCTAAGGGTAAAATTGGATTTAAAATATTGCAAGTGGATGGAAACAATATTACATATTGAGGTAACATGGATGTGGATGATAAAATACACCCCAGTAAATACTTACGAATAAACAATCTCGGATAAAAATGAGATTGTGATATTTCCCTTACCTTAGGTCCGATTTGCTTTGTCCGTGTCAGAAGCTCCTGTATAATGGTTTAAATAATGTTATTGACTTATTCCAGAATCATACATATTGATATGAGATCATATATGGTCATATTATTAGCTTCTTGTTAGTAATATTTCATTGTTACTTGTTACTCGGGTCTTTATAACTTTTTGTTCTTATGCGTGTTTTGTCGAATAAATTCTTATTCTTATCTTTAGGTTATAGATAATTCATTTCCAGAATGGTATTAGTGTAGTATATACCATATTCATTCATTCAATTCATTTATATAATCATTATTAAATGAAGATCATGTAGAACGAGTCGCATCACATCGTGGAGACGGTATTCCGTACGTACGCACGAGTGATGATATCGTTCCTATGATCGTGGAATTGTATTGGAGTATATATATATATATTATTTCAGTATCAATATTACTTAATAATAATCATATATAGTTACTGATTACACCATTATACCCATCCTTGTAAGGTGATGGTGGAAAATAGATTACACCACGGCGTGGAGACGGTATTCCGTACGTACGCACGCGCGGTGATTTCATTTTTCCGTAGGATGGATAGAAGGTGAATTAGGGTTGTTTCATATTTATAATAACATATCAGTATGTAAGTAATACTGATGTTATTACTTTATCATGAAACAACTAAAGAAGAAGAAGTTGAAGAAGAAAGAAATTGAAAAGATCGGTAATGGATATTACCTCTTCTTTGGAACGCCTTTTTGAATCCTCCACTTAAGGAACTAAGATTGGTCTTTGGAGAAGACCAGGACCTCTAGGATTATTCTAGGGAAGTGGAGAAGGGAAAATGGCATGGGTTGGCCGAGCTTGAGTGCTCAAATTGGTGTGAGGAGGAGGGGGAGGAGGTGTCCTTTTATAGGGGAGGAGAGGGGCACCTTAGGAATATCTCAAAATATTATTTTATATTAAAGTCAAAATCGGTTTATAATGGTTCCAAAGGGTCTTATTTCGAAGCTAAAGTGGGGATGGGTCGAAATCCTATCAACCAATAGGATTTAGACAAGTTTAGGGTATTATGTTAATCATATCAATTAGATTTAACTCTAAGTTAAATAATTTAACTTTTACCGTGTCTTTTTGTTTTTTTCACTATATGGTTAATAAACTTACTATAACATGCCAAACGAACCCCAAATTGTATATTATTAATACATATATCCTTATCTAAGTCATTTGGCCGAACCTTAGATTTTTAGGAATAAAATAACAATTAATAATATAATATTTGATTTAAAAACTATTTTGTGTCAATTTTGATACTATTTGATATATGATTTTTGTGAAAGTCATAACAGAATTATATGTTCGAACCAAGTTGATTAAATCAACACTAATATATCATAGTAACCTAGAAAATTAGTGGAATTCATAAAAAGTTTTAAATTACATTTATTTTGGTATTTATATTATCAATTATGTCAATATTTTATTAATAAGATAATTACTGCATCATCTTTGTGTCATAAATAAATTATATTATTTGATGTCTAAAAATTACAAATAAACTACCATCATGTAGGAAATATTTTTAGCTTTCTAATGAATATTTATAGTCGAATTTATCTTATGTATAACCCCATATTAAAAATGATTTACTTATTAAACTTTGATTTTAACTATTTTAACCCTTCTTTAAATAAATTAATAATAAATGTCCAAATCTAATCCAAGTGGGCCTAAATGGTCATATTTTATTCCTAAGGTTGTTTTTGGTCGAATTAAACTTGTCCAATAGAATTAGGACATGTGTTAGGGTAATATTAATATCATATTTACCCTTAGTTACCCTATTTACTATTAACCGTGGTAAAAAAAGTAAAAAGTTACTATTCACCAAAAAATTATTTTCATCTCATTGAACCACATTTTAGTCCTTGATATTAACCGTGTCTCTCGGATTTTCGAAATTCCATTCACAGAAGCGGTAAAATTAAGTTTTATGCAAAATTCAGTTTTTAACCTACCACTTAGTAGTTTCACTATTCATCAAAAATTGATGTTTTTCAGAACAATGCCAAAATTTCATCCCAAGATATATTTCATATTCCGAATTCAAAAATGAAGTCTATTTTACCAAATTCATAACATAAAAGTTGCATTAATTAATTTTATAATTAAATCCCGCTGTTAAAACAAATAGCGTGTTTTTAAGAAACAATATCTATCAAAAGATTGACACTTGTTTATGTCTAGTTTAAATGTGAAATTACATCCAATGACCAACATTGTATTAAATTGTAAAAATATATTCTAAATATACTTTAAAACCACTCAAATTAATGATTTATCACTATTAATTATTTCGATTAAAAAAATTGTTTTTAATTATAATTTAGTAATTTTCACTATTCATCAGAATATGAAAGTTATCCGAAAAGTACCAAAATTTCACCTTAGGCTAAATTCGATACTCCGAATCCAAAAATGAAGTCCATTTTTAGATTTAAAATTTCTAAAATTTAAAAAGTGGTTATTACTATTCATAACGGCTAGTTTTAATAATATTTTAATAGCATATCATTGTTTCGTGAAACTCAGGATTACGTACCACACACGCTATCGAGGAAGGTTGCGATTGCGTGTAATGCAAGGCAAGTCAAGGATGCGTGTTATGAAAGCTCCTTTTGGTGTAGCGTATAACACAAGACATTAGTAAAATAAAAAGAATATTTTTTCATAAAATCTCGGGCTGTTACATTCTACCCCCCTTAAAATGAATTTCGCCCTCGAAATTCGTCGGGGTTATAAATGGTTTACTATTTGAAAGTTTCTTTAATAGAAACCCACA
Organism: Viscum album; assembly: GCA_963277665.1. Lineage (NCBI taxonomy): Eukaryota > Viridiplantae > Streptophyta > Magnoliopsida > Santalales > Viscaceae > Viscum > Viscum album. Next base: position 1,446,408,061 of record OY728161.1, read on the forward strand.
TCGTAAAAGGGAATACCAAAACTTGTCTTTTAAAAACTAAAGTATGAAATGTAACGATTACCTAAATAAACTAATCACTGGGTTTCCACATAGGTGAAAATATGGATATGGAAGAGAAATCTAACCATCATGTTCTGATGGAGAGTGGTAGTGAACATGGCTACGGAAAATCCAGTAATCACAAATCCATAGATTTGTGATGATATAAGGTACCATCTGATTCATCAGGTATAAGATCACTAGGACAACATTTTTGGTTTTCATGATCATTTCCCTAAAGTTGAAAATTTGCTTAAAATAAATACTTAATTTATTTTGGTACAATCTCACTTTTTTTCGTGCCTTGAACAATTTCAACTTCATCTCTTAAATAAATGAAGTTGAATTTGTTATTTGTGAAGTGTTAGCAGTTTATGTGATAGAATGATGGGTCATTCCATCTGTCTCAAACAAAAGGTTAGAAAAAGTTATTAAATATACATAAGTCATTCTACAGTGAGATTAATCACATATGGTTCCTAAAATGGACTTATACTTCATATATCATACTTCTTAATATAATAACACTAGTTTCTACTAAACAGGGACTTCCTGTAGGTCAGTGGTAGGCGATAAAGGCCAGTCGCACTTCGGTTGTGGGTTCGATTCCTATAGCCTTGTCCGAAGCGATGGGCTGTCGCCCCTCCTGCAGGTTGTCCTTTTTCTAAAACTACGTTACTATAACATCCCATCAATAATATCGAAAATCTTCTATCCTTAAACAATACTAACTTATGTCCAACATAATCCAGTCTAATCTTTAGGCTTATACATAATACTGCAGTCCACTCTCATAATATAGTGACAACGAGTACCAGAGATTTAATACTGTCGTTGATCCCCACATATCATAAGATATGTCTTGTTGGTCACATTCCAAACATTCAAAGTCCTTAATCGTGTATTCTCTTGAATACCTTAGTGAAAACATGAGTGCAGTTAAAAGTTAACACTTTCCACATACCAAAATCCTCAAAATTCTATATACTCAAACCATGATATCACTTAGTCCTTATATCAATCATGAGCTCATGAATACTATTAAACATTTCATTTTCTCGTCTTCATTATGCGCATATAATCTTATTTCCAAAAAAAAATATCTCAATCACTTTGAATACCACATCAATAAATATTGCAATACTCAATGATACAACATTATTTTGGAATCCCATTACAAAAACACTTAATCATTCCACCACATCGTTGTCATATTCAACATTGCCAATAGTGATCGCATGTGATTTCCCTTTGTCCTTTGCCTTCAGTGGTTGCTCATGTTGATCATCACTAACCCTTGGATTAGGGCAATTATTAGCATAATTCCCCATTTCCTTGCACTTGAAGCATTGAAGTGTTGGCGGTGCGTTCTCTGCAGTGTTTGCTTTATTCACATCTTTAGAAACCCTTTTTCCATTACTTCGACACTCAGCTGCTCGATGACCTTCTTTTCCACACTTAAAACATTTTCTAGTCCCTTTAAGACAATCTCCACCATGCTTCTTCCCACACTTTGTGCATAAGGAAACATTCATCTTCTTTTCATCATTATTCTGAGATTTCTCCTTGAACTCCATCTTTCGTTTCTTGTCAAAACCATGAGATGGATATGTAACACCAACTTCCATTTCTACCTTGATAGCACAATGCACAATTTCTTCATAGCTACTGATGTCTCTTATAGCTAATGCCCTTCGAAGACTTGGTTTTAAGCCACTGAAAAATCGATCAACTTTACTTTCAGGTTGGATGATAATTCCAGAAGCATACCTTGCAAGTCTTGTAAAATTTGCTTCAGAGGTACCAACAGATTCATCGTCCTTTTGCTTCAGTTCAAGAAACTCTTTCTCCATCTTTGTTCGAAGAATACGAGGGAAGTACTTACTGAAAAACAAGTTCTTGAACTCGTCCCATTCCATGGACTCAATTTCATCTCTTGGCCTCATATTCTTGATAAGATTCCACCATTGATCAGCTTCACCTTCCAAACGATATACTGCTAAGATGACTTTATCATGTTCAGAACAGCGAAGAACTGAAAATATCTTTTCAGTAGTACTAATCCATTGTTCAGCAACTAATGGATCAGTAGACCCACTGAAAGAAGGTGGACGTTGCCTCATGAAGGACTCAATAGAATATTGTTCCCTTCTCTGCTCATTTGGAAGTCCAGAATGATTCATAGCTTGTGTAAGTATAGCAATAAGATTTTGCACTCCATCTCCCATAACATTTGTTTGTTCAGGAGGGCAATCATTGCATTGTCCATTGCATTGATCAACACGGTTCCTTCTGGTTCCATCCATCGTCTAAAACCCAAAAAGAATAGTGTGAGAGGCAAAAATCATGCTAGGGAAAACAACATAATAAAGGGGGAGTACCTTCAATATCCAACATCTTAGGTTTAATTCTATGATCGTTAGCGTAATTCTATTACTATAACCTATACGTATACTTATCCCTAGGGACATCCCTAGACATACCTTAGAAATACCTCTAGGGATCTCACTAAAGTTCTCGCATCCTAGTTTCCAAAGGTTGACTAAACCTTTCCTCTGATACCAACTATAATGACCCGAAGCTTATCGTACATGGACATTACATTACTTTTGCAGAATACTTAGTACATAACAAAAACACACACACAAGGATCGTAATAGTTTAGTGTCTTTGGAAACTCGGAACGTAATCTTCTAAACGTGGTGAAAGATCTTCAATATCTCCCATAATGATCTTCCCCTTTTTTTTACCTAAAACCTTTCTTTATATCCTGGGGAAAGAAAAACAAAAAAAAGGTGAGCTCAAATGCTCAGTAAGGGTAAACAAAAGAAATATCAATCACATCATATACATAAGAACGTAGCTTTTGGAAATCTTGACCTGCAAAAGAGCTCATAATATCATAACATGGGATAAATCATAGAAGTGAAAATGAGATCCCCATAATCATAACATAAAACTTGAATCTTTGTGGCATGCACACATAATCATGGAAAATCATTTCTTGTTAGTCATGACTCATTGCCAAGACTATCTTAGTGGACGAAGTCCCTTTCTGAACCGAGTTCACTCCTCGTTTCAGTCCTGTATCACTGAACCGAAATAACCTTCCGTTCCAGCCATGTCTATCTCATGAGATATAAAATCTTTACCCAATGCATTGGAGGGAGATATAGGTCCCACCCATCTCTTAATGAATCCTTTCTTATGTGTGCCACCAAATCATAAATCATACATCATTGCATAACCCATGTAATAAAAATGGGATTCTTAAACAACATGACATCATAAAACCATTCATATAAGATAAAGGAATTCATAAACATAATTCCATCACAAAATAGTCAAATCAATGTAAAAATATTGATAGAAACAGAACCCTTTATTATCTTAGATGAAAAATAATTTTGATAAAACACTTGAATTGAATTCTTGAGGAAAATATCCTTTTTTCTTCAAAATCAATTTCTTTTCACAAAACATCGTGCAATTTTAAAAGAAAAATATTTTATTGAAAATAGTCATGAAATATTTTGGAGGAAGGTTCATGAAAATAAGGCTTTATAAAACCGTAAAAAATCCGTTCGTGCCGTATAAGTTAAAAAAAACATTCTTCGTACTTTTATCGGAAAAGTCAAAAAGTACCTCGTACGGAAAAACGACAAAATATTCCTTTCATATTCTTTACTAAAAACTCACCTAAGGGTAAAATTGGATTTAAACTATTGCAAGTGGATGGAAACAATATTACATATTGAGGTAACATGGATGTGGATGATAAAATACACCCCAGTAAATACTTACGAATAAACAATCTCGGATAAAAATGAGATTGTGATATTTCCCTTACCTTAGGTCCGATTTGCTTTGTTCGTGTCCGAAGCTCCTGTATAATGGTTTAAATAATGTTATTTACTTATTCCAGAATCATACATATTGATATGAGATCATATATGGTCATATTATTAGCTTCTTGTTAGTAATATTTCATTGTTACTTGTTACTCGGGTCTTTATAACTTTTTGTTCTTATGCGTGTTTTGTCGAATAAATTCTTATTCTTATCTTTAGGTTATAGATAATTCATTTCCAGAATGGTATTAGTGTAGTATATACCATATTCATTCATTCAATTCATTTATATAATCATTATTAAATGAAGATCATGTAGAACGAGTCGCATCACATCGTGGAGACGGTATTCCGTACGTACGCACGAGTGATGATATCGTTCCTATGATCATGGAATTGTATTGGAGTATATATATATATTATTTAAGTATCAATATTACTTAATAATAATCATATATAGTTACTGATTACACCATTATACCCATCCTTGTAAGGTGATGGTGGAAAATAGATTACACCACGGCGTGGAGAGGGTATTCCGTACGTACGCACGCGCGGTGATTTCATTTTTCCGTAGGATGGATAGAAGGTGAATTAGGGTTGTTTCATATTTATAATAACATATCAGTATGTAATTAATACTGATGTTATTACTTTATCATGAAACAACTAAAGAATAAGAAGTTGAAGAAGAAAGAAATTGAAAAAGATCGGTAATGGATATTACCTCTTCTTTGGAACGCCTTTTTGAATCCTCCACTTAAGGAACTAAGATTGGTCTTTGGAGAAGACCAGGACCTCTAGGATTATTCTAGGGAAGTGGAGAAGGGAAAATGGCAGGGGTTGGCGGAGCTTGAGTGCTCAAATTGGTGTGAGGAGGAGGGGGAGGAGGTGTCCTTTTATAGGGGAGGAGAGGGGCACCTTAGGAATATCTCAAAATATTATTTTATATTAAAGTCAAAATCGGTTTATAATGGTTCCAAAGGGTCTTATTTCGAAGCTAAAGTGGGGATGGGTCTAAATCCTATCAACCAATAGGATTTAGACAAGTTTAGGGTATTATGTTAATCTTATCAATTAGATTTAACTCTAAGTTAAATAATTTAACTTTTACCGTGTCTTTTTGTTTTTTTCACTATATGGTTAATAAACTTACTATAACATGCCAAACGAACCCCAAATTGTATATTATTACTACATATATCCTTATCTAAGTCATTTGGCCGAACCTTAGATTTTTAGGAATAAAATAACAACTAATAATATAATATTTCATTTAAAAACTATTTTGTGTCAATTTTGACACTATTTGATATATGATTTTTGTGAAAGTCATAACAGAATTATATGTTCGAACCAAGTTGATTAAATCAACACTAATATATAATAGTAACCTAGAAAATTAGTGGAATTCATAAAAAGTTTTAAATTACATTTATTTTGGTATTTATATTATCAATTATGTCAATATTTTATTAATAAGATAATTACTGCATCATCTTTGTGTCATAAATAAATTATATTATTTGATGTCTAAAAATTACAAATAAAATACCATCATGTAGGAAATATTTTTAGCTTTCTAATTAATATTTATAGTCGAATTTATCTTATGTATAACCCCATATTAAAAATGATTTACTTATTAAACTTTGATTTTAACTATTTTAACCCTTCTTTAAATAAATTAATAATAAATGTCCAAATCTAATCCAAGTGGGCCTAAATGGTCATATTTTATTCCTAAGGTTGTTTTTGGTCGAATTACACTTGTCCAATAGAATTAGGACATGTGTTAGGGTAATATTAATATCATATTTACCCTTAGTTACCCTATTTACTATTAATCGTGGTAAAAAAAGTAAAAAGTTACTATTCACCAAAAAATTATTTTCATCTCATTGAACCACATTTTAGTCCTTGATATTAACCGTGTCTCTCGGATTTTCGAAATTCCATTCACAGAAGCGGTAAAATTAAGTTTTATGCAAAATTCAGTTTTTAACCTACCACTTAGTAGTTTCACTATTCATCAAAAATTGATGTTTTTCAGAACAATGCCAAAATTTCATACCAAGATATATTTCATATTCCGAATTCAAAAATGAAGTCTATTTTACCAAATTCATAACATAAAAGTTTCATTAATTAATTTTATAATTAAATCCCGCTGTTAAAACAAATAGCGTGTTTTTAAGAAACAATATCTATCAAAAGATTGACACTTGTTTATGTCTAGTTTAAATGTGAAATTACATCCAATGACCAACATTGTATTAAATTGTAAAAATATATTCTAAATATACTTTAAAACCACTCAAATTAATGATTTATCACTATTAATTATTTCGATTAAAAAAATTGTTTTTAATTATAATTTAGTAATTTTCACTATTCATCAGAATATGAAAGTTATCCGAAAAGTACCAAAATTTCACCTTAGGCTAAATTCGATACTCCGAATCCAAAAATGAAGTCCATTTTGAGATTTAAAATTTCTAAAATTTAAAAAGTGGTTATTACTATTCATAACGGCTAGTTTTAATAATATTTTAATAGCATATCATTGTTTCGTGAAACTCAGGATTACGTACCACACACGCTATCGAGGAAGGTTGCGATTGCGTGTAATGCAAGGCAAGTCAAGGATGCGTGTTGTGCAAGCTCCTTTTGGTGTAGCGTATAACACAAGACATTAGTAAAATAAAAAGAATATTTTTTCATAAAATCTCGGGCTGTTACATTCTACCCCCCTTAAAATGAATTTCGCCCTCGAAATTCGTCGGGGTTATAAATGGTTTACTATTTGAAAGTTTCTTTAATAGAAACCCACATCGTAAAAGGGAATACCAAAACTTGTCTTTTAAAAACTAAAGTATGAAATGTAACGATTACCCAAATAAACTAATCACTCGGTTTCCACATAGGTGAAAATATGGATATGGAAGAGAAATCTAACCATCATGTTCTGATGGAGAGTGGTAGTGAACATGGCTACGGAAAATCCAGTAATCACAAATCCATAGATTTGTGATGATATAAGGTACCATCTGATTCATCAGGTATAAGATCACTAGGACAACATTTTTGGTTTTCAGGATCATTTCCCTAAAGTTGAAAATTTGCTTAAAATAAATACTTACTTTATTTTGGTACAATCTCACTTTTGTTTGTGCCTTGAACGATTTCTACTTCATCTCTTAAATAAATGAAGTTGAATTTGTTATTTGTGAAGTGTTAGCAGTTTATGTGATAGAATGATGGGTCATTCCATCTGTCTCAAACAAAAGGTTAGAAAAAGTTATTAAATATACATAAGTCATTCTATAGTGAGATTAATCACATATGGTTCCTAAAATGGACTTATACTTCATATATCATACTTCTTAATATAATAACACTAGTTTCTACTAAACAGGGACTTCCTGTAGGTCAGTGGTAGGCGATAAAGGCCAGTCGCACTTCGGTTGTGGGTTCGATTCCTATAGCCTTGTCCGAAGCGATGGCCTGTCGCCCGTCCTGCAGGTTGTCCTTTTTCTAAAACTACGTTACTATAACATCCCATCAATAATATCGAAAATCTTCTATCCTTAAACAATACTAACTTATGTCCAACATAATCCAGTCTAATCTTTAGGCTTATACATAATACTGCAGTCCACTCTCATAATATAGTGACAACGAGTACCAGAGATTTAATACTGTCGTTGATCCCCACATATCATAAGATATGTCTTGTTGGTCACATTCCAAACATTCAAAGTCCTTAATCGTGTATTCTCTTGAATACCTTAGTGAAAACATGAGTGCAGTTAAAAGTTAACACTTTCCACATACCAAAATCCTCAAAATTCTATATACTCAAACCATGATATCACTTAGTCCTTATATCAATCATGAGCTCATGAATACTATTAAACATTTCATTTTCTCGTCTTCATTATGCGCATATAATCTTATTTCCAAAAAAAAATATCTCAATCACTTTGAATACCACATCAATAAATATTGCAATACTCAATGATACAACATTATTTTGGAATCCCATTACATAAACACTTAATCATTCCACCACATCGTTGTCATATTCAACATTGCCAATAGTGATCGCATGTGATTTCCCTTTGTCCTTTGCCTTCAGTGGTTGCTCATGTTGATCATCACTAACCCTTGGATTAGGGCAATTATTAGCATAATTCCCCATTTCCTTGCACTTGAAGCATTGAAGTGTTGGCGGTGCGTTCTCTGCAGTGTTTGCTTTATTCACATCTTTAGAAACCCTTTTTCCATTACTTCGACACTCAGCTGCTCGATGACCTTCTTTTCCACACTTAAAACATTTTCTAGTCCCTTTAAGACAATCTCCACCATGCTTCTTCCCACACTTTGTGCATAAGGAAACATTCATCTTCTTTTCATCATTATTCTGAGATTTCTCCTTGAACTCCATCTTTCGTTTCTTGTCAAAACCATGAGATGGATATGTAACACCATCTTCCGTTTCTACCTTGATAGCACAATGCACAATTTCTTCATAGCTACTGAAGTCTCTTATAGCTAATGCCCTTCGAAGACTTGGTTTTAAGCCACTGAAAAATCGATCAACTATACTTTCAGGTTGGATGATAATTCCAGAAGCATACCTTGCAAGTCTTGTAAAATTTGCTTCAGAGGTACCAACAGATTCATCGTCCCTTTGCTTCAGTTCAAGAAACTCTTTCTCCATCTTTTTTCGAAGAATATGAGGGAAGTACTTACTGAAAAACAAGTTCTTGAACTCGTCCCATTCCATGGACTCAATTTCATCTCTTGGCCTCGTATTCTTGATAAGATTCCACCATTGATCAGCTTCACCTTCCAAACGATATACTGCTATGATGACTTTATCATGTTCAGAACAGTGAAGAACTGAAAATATCTTTTCAGTAGTACTAATCCATTGTTCAGCAACTAATGGATCAGTAGACCCACTGAAAGAAGGTGGACGTTGCCTCATGAAGGACTCAATAGAATATTGTTCCCTTCTCTGCTCATTTGGAAGTCCAGAATGATTCATAGCTTGTGTAAGTATAGCAATATGATTTTCCACTCCATCTCCCATAACATTTGTTTGTTCAGGAGGGCAATCATTGCATTGTCCATTGCATTGATCAACACGGTTCCTTCGGGTTCCAGCCATCGTCTAAAACCCAAAAAGAATAGTGTGAGAGGCAAAAATCATGCTAGGGAAAACAACATAATAAAGGGGGAGTACCTTCAATATCCAACATCTTAGGTTTAATTCTATGATCGTTAGCGTAATTCTATTACTATAACCTATACGTATACTTATCCCTAGGGACATCCCTAGACATACCTTCGAAATACCTCTAGGGATCTCACTAAAGTTCTCGCATCCTAGTTTCCAAAGGTTGACTAAACCTTTCCTCTGATACCAACTATAATGACCCGAAGCTTATCGTACATGGACATTACATTACTTTTTCGGAATACTTAGTACATAACAAAAACACACACACAAGGATCGTAATAGTTTAGTGTCTTTGGAAACTCGGAACGTAATCTTCTAAACGTGGTGAAAGATCTTCAATATCTCCCATAATGATCTTCCCCTTTTTTTACCTAAAACCTTTATTTATATCCTGGGGAAAGAAAAACAAAAAAAAGGTGAGCTCAAATGCTCAGTAAGGGTAAACAAAAGAAATATCAATCACATCATATACATAAGAACGTAGCTTTTGGAAATCTTGACCTGCAAAAGAGCTCATAATATCATAACATGGGATAAATCATAGAAGTGAAAATGAGATCCCCATAATCATAACATAAAACTTGAATCTTTGTGGCATGCACACATAATCATGGAAAATCATTTCTTGTTAGTCATGACTCATTGCCAAGACTATCTTAGTGGACGAAGTCCCTTTCTGAACCGAGTTCACTCCTCGTTTCAGTCCTGTATCACTGAACCGAAATAACCTTCCGTTCCAGCCATGTCTATCTCATGAGATATAAAATCTTTACCCAATGAATTGGAGGGAGATATAGGTCCCACCCATCTCTTAATGAATCCTTTCTTATGTGTGCCACCAAATCATAAATCATACATCATTGCATAACCCATGTAATAAAAATGGGATTCTTAAACAACATGACATCATAAAACCATTCATATAAGATAAAGGAATTCATAAACATAATTCCATCACAACATAGTCAAATCAATGTAAAAATATGGATAGAAACAGAACCCTTTATTATCTTAGATGAAAAATAATTTTGATAAAACACTTGAATTGAATTCTTGAGGAAAATATCCTTTTTTCTTCAAAATCAATTTCTTTTCACAAAACATCGTGCAATTTTAAAAGAAAAAGATTTTATTGAAAATAGTCATGAAATATTTTGGAGGAAGGTTCATGAAAATAAGGCTTTATAAAACCGTAAAAAATCCGTTCGTGCCGTATAAGTTAAAAAAACATTCTTCGTACTTTTGTCGGAAAAGTCAAAAAGTACCTCGTACGGAAAAACGACAAAAGATTCCTTTCATATTCTTTACTAAAAACTCACCTAAGGGTAAAATTGGATTTAAACTATTGCAAGTGGATGGAAACAATATTACATATTGAGGTAACATGGATGTGGATGATAAAATACACCCCAGTAAATACTTACGAATAAACAATCTCGGATAAAAATGAGATTGTGATATTTCCCTTACCTTAAGTCCGATTTGCTTTGTTCGTGTCCGAAGCTCCTGTATAATGGTTTAAATAATGTTATTGACTTATTCCAGAATCATACATATTGATATGAGATCATATATGGTCATATTATTAGCTTCTTGTTAGTAATATTTCATTGTTACTTGTTACTCGGGTCTTTATAACTTTTTGTTCTTATGCGTGTTTTGTCAAATAAATTCTTATTCTTATCTTTAGGTTATAGATAATTCATTTCCAGAATGGTATTAGTGTAGTATATACCATATTCATTCATTCAATTCATTTATATAATCATTATTAAATGAAGATCATGTAGAACGAGTCGCATCACATCGTGGAGACGGTATTCCGTACGTACGCACGAGTGATGATATCGTTCCTATGATCATGGAATTGTATTGGAGTATATATATATATTATTTAAGTATCAATATTACTTAATAATATTCATATATAGTTACTGATTACACCATTATACCCATCCTTGTAAGGTGATGGTGGAAAATAGATTACACCACGGCGTGGAGACGGTATTCCGTACGTACGCACGCGCGGTGATTTCATTTTTCCGTAGGATGGATAGAAGGTGAATTAGGGTTGTTTCATATTTATAATAACATATCAGTATGTAAGTAATACTGATGTTATTACTTTATCATGAAACAACTAAAGAAGAAGAAGTTGAAGAAGAAAGAAATTGAAAAGATCGGTAATGGATATTACCTCTTCTTTGGAACGCCTTTTTGAATCCTCCACTTAAGGAACTAAGATTGGTCTTTGGAGAAGACCAGGACCTCTAGGATTATTCTAGGGAAGTGGAGAATGGAAAATGGCAGGGGTTGGCGGAGCTTGAGTGCTCAAATTGGTGTGAGGAGGAGGGGGAGGAGGTGTCCTTTTATAGGGGAGGAGAGGGGCACCTTAGGAATATCTCAAAATATTATTTTATATTAAAGTCAAAATCGGTTTATAATGGTTCCAAAGGGTCTTATTTCGAAGCTAAAGTGGGGATGGTTCGAAATCCTATCAACCAATAGGATTTAGACAAGTTTAGGGTATTATGTTAATCTTATAAATTAGATTTAACTCTAAGTTAAATAATTTAACTTTTACCGTGTCTTTTTGTTTTTTTTCACTATATGGTTAATAAACTTACTATAACATGCCAAACGAACCCCAAATTGTATATTATTAATACATATATCCTTATCTAAGTCCTTTGGCCGAACCTTAGATTTTTAGGAATAAAATAACAATTAATAATATAATATTTCATTTAAAAACTATTTTGTGTCAATTTTGACACTATTTGATATATGATTTTTGTGAAAGTCATAACAGAATTATATGTTCGAACCAAGTTGATTAAATCAACACTAATATATCATAGTAACCTAGAAAATTAGTGGAATTCATAAAAAGTTTTAAATTACATTTATTTTGGTATTTATATTATCAATTATGTCAATATTTTATTAATAAGATAATTACTGCATCATCTTTGTGTCATAAATAAATTATATTATATGATGTCTAAAAATTACAAATAAAATACCATCATGTAGGAAATATTTTTAGCTTTCTAATGAATATTTATAGTCGAATTTATCTTATGTATAACCCCATATTAAAAATTATTTACTTATTAAACTTTGATTTTAACTATTTTAACCCTTCTTTAAATAAATTAATAATAAATGTCCAAATCTAATCCAAGTGGGCCTAAATGGTCATATTTTATTCCTAAGGTTGTTTTTGGTCGAATTACACTTGTCCAATAGAATTAGGACATGTGTTAGGGTAATATTAATATCATATTTACCCTTAGTTACCCTATTTACTATTAACCGTGGTAAAAAAAGTAAAAAGTTACTATTCACCAAAAAATTATTTTCATCTCATTGAACCACATTTTAGTCCTTGATATTAACCGTGTCTCTCGGATTTTCAAAATTCCATTCACAGAAGCGGTAAAATTAAGTTTTATGCAAAATTCAGTTTTTAACCTACCACTTAGTAGTTTCACTATTCATCAAAAATTGATGTTTTTCAGAACAATGCCAAAATTTCATCCCAAGATATATTTCATATTCAGAATTCAAAAATGAAGTCTATTTTACCAAATTCATAACATAAAAGTTGCATTAATTAATTTTATAATTAAATCCCGCTGTTAAAACAAATAGCGTGTTTTTAAGAAACAATATCTATCAAAAGATTGACACTTGTTTATGTCTAGTTTAAATGTGAAATTACATCCAATGACCAACATTGTATTAAATTGTAAAAATATATTATAAATATACTTTAAAACCACTCAAATTAATGATTTATCACTATTAATTATTTCGATTAAAAAAATTGTTTTTAATTATAATTTAGTAATTTTCACTATTCATCAGAATATGAAAGTTATCCGAAAAGTACCAAAATTTCACCTTAGGCTAAATTCGATACTCCGAATCCAAAAATGAAGTCCATTTTGAGATTTAAAATTTCTAAAATTTAAAAAGTGGTTATTACTATTCATAACGGCTAGTTTTAATAATGTTTTAATAGCATATCATTGTTTCGTGAAACTCAGGATTACGTACCACACACGCTATCGAGGAAGGTTGCGATTGCGTGTAATGCAAGGCAAGTCAAGGATGCGTGTTGTGCAAGCTCCTTTTGGTGTAGCGTATAACACAAGACATTAGTAAAATAAAAAGAATATTTTTTCATAAAATCTCGGGCTGTTACAACCGGTGTTCTTGCGGACTTCTTCAGTGGCGTGTAATGACGTGCTGCTCCACCACCCGTAGTCGACTGGTGTGACAATCGTCTTCCTCCGGTTTCTGCAGATGATGAGCCGTGGCCCCCGTTTTCTCACTGGTGGCATCCAATGCTATGTCGCGCCTCCTCCGCAATCGGCCGGTGCCGACCACTCTGGTGATTGTTGCGGCATTGTGTCATTACCTCCTCTTATGGCGTGCATCGACGTGCTATCCCCATCATAGTTGGTCGGTGTCACCGTGCTTGTAGTGTTCCATGGAGGTGCAAGGATAACAAGATAGTAGAGGGTACGTGCTAGGTTCGTTTGGCCCACACCCTCTTCATTATCTCGTAAACATGAGGGGGATTAATGGTTTAGTAATCAATTGAAATAAACAACAATCAAAACCCTACAAAGATTCCCCACAACAGCCTCCCACCAAAAATATTGAATCTTGGAATAACCTGTTAGTCGGTTGGTCCTTGTTCTTTATATTATTCCTGAATGCAGAAGAGGAAACCATATAAAATGCATAAATGAAAAAATCACCTACCTCGTACACTCCTTGGAGATTTCCCACACTTGAAGTTGGATTGTGTCCTTCCTTCCTGTAACCGGTTCCCAACGACGCCACTCGTATGTCATCCTTCGGTTCATGGTTTGGTGTCACCTGTCACCTCCCATTGGGATCGGCTCCATCCTCTAAGGGTTTGGTGTCTCGGAGCACCTTCATCACTTCGTTGCTTGGAGAAGATGTGCCGATACCCCTCCCCAAACTCCATTTATATAGGATAGGGGGAGGGTAAGTAACGACGTTGGAAATTAATGGGGGCTCATTTATTAGGAACCTTCCTAATTCACCAACGACGTTGATACTTAATATTGACAGGTCAATCCATTTAATGTCTTGACACATCGCTAGCGCCATACTCCGCTTGTCCGTTGGTAGAGAAGACAGAAAATAAAATAATAAAATTATTCCATTTCATTTCTTTTAAAAAGTCACAAAACATAACTTTTTCTCCAAAAAAACTATGGTAAATCTAAAGCAATCCTTAACTGAATCCCAATGTTGCATATTCAAAGGTGGCCTTTTTTTTAATCCGAGCAACGGTTCAAAAGTTAGAAAATTTTTCTCATGTGTTTACTGAGCATACCCGAAAAAATGTACAGAAATTCATTTCAGGCACACCGGGCCTCGGAATCAGGCAACGCCAATTTTCATATACTTGTAATAATTCAATATAATTAAAAAAATTACATATAAAATTTGGTTTGTTACAAAAAGTATCAATGTATTTTCATCATCTATCACCTAATAATCAAACATAATATTATTCTCTTATAAATATTTTATCTAGACTATTTGATATATGTATAAGAATATTTTCATATCATTTCATGAATTTTTATAATAGTGGGGAACAGATATAACCTCTCAATACAGAAAAAATAATCAAGTGATATCATAACACTGGTTTTACATATATGAACAATCATTAAGTGAAATGATATTTATTATTATTGTGGTCATACAAAGTACAATTTTACTTGGATCTAGGGAACCAAACCTAATAAACACCAATGTTCACTAACGACAAATGCTAGAAAATATTTTTTTATTGATCCCATGATAATCATGTTTGAACTGTGTTATGATATTAAACATGGTTTCTTAAAAAAATTGTTGTTATTCTGCTTATGATGACTTCACTCCTTTGAGACTGTCCCCCAAAAGTTATATCACTAAGTACTTTTTTTATCTTCCATGAAATTTATATATTTTCTAATAACATAGTATTATGTATATCATAATATATATTATGATTATACTTTACCATCTTGGAACAATCTCAATATTTGGAACAAATCATTGCTAAACAATTTCTTAATCGACCTTAGAATCCACAATTTATATGGATTTTGTAGATAAAAAATCTCATACTCTAATAAGAATCTATTTCTTATTTCTTTAGATTTACTGTTACATTAGATCAAATTAATATTATGGGATAAAAGTTTTATATCCCCTTGATAACTATTATTCCCATTTCATCATCTGTATGAAACTTATAATTTTCAATTTCTAAAGTATTGTTTTATAATTTTGATATATATCTAATACATCTATTTATGTTCTATTTTATATTCTCCAACTATTATTTATGTATAATAAATATAGAACCCTAGTACATATCATTGAGAGGAATAGTTAGGGATATACTCAATACTGAGAGGGGGTGAATCAGTGATGGGAACTTTTTCACCTTTTATCCCCTTACCTATTAGAACTATTATAATCTTGATTATCCTATTCAATTTTCCTTATCATGTGTTTGTATATGAAAGAAGGTGAAATATGTCACATGATATTTTTAAAAGGTTTCCCACTAAATAAGAGTTGGTAGTCCTTGACTGTTATGGTGATGACTAGAACATGGATTCTACACTATAATGACACACCATTTAGAATGGTTAGGAAATAAAAAAACTTATCCTAGAGTGGGTCCCTAAATTTTAGAAGGTGAGTGCAAACAATTATCTTCTCTGAATGGTTGAAATCATACTCCAACGTGTATCTCCTCTCTAGTTCTTTATACTGCATCTAGAGACAACCTTCACCTTCTTTATAAAGTAATATATAAGAACAAAAAATTATTCCACCATATGATACTTGGTTTTCATAGTGCTTCTTTGGTCTTCCACTCACTTATTCTATTTTTTACTTACTTAACAGTAAGAAACCAACACTTCTTATTAATTGTAACAGATAACTGAAATCCTCACTTTTTTCATTGTATTATTATTGCAAAAAAATATATGGAAAATACTCAACTATTTTCTTGATTTACAATATTATTTTTTTGATATAATGACAAATAACATTTTGGGTTTAAAAAAAAGACATACCAGCTCAATATCATCATAATTATTTCTTCTTATATTAGAATGATATGAATGTATTATGCACTGGTTATCTCAAAATGATTTTTCATCCCAAATGATAATAAACTAAATATTGATCTAAAACTTTCTTCTTCTTCTAGAAATGTTCTAGACATAATAATGTGCAATAATGAAGTATTGTTGTATTCTCATTCTTCAGCACAAAATATTAACAATCAAGTGTATCACTTATTATTTATTCTTTTAATTAGAAAAATATTGGTGAAACTGAATCACACTACACATTAAATATTACATCATGAAATAATGGTTATGAAAAACTCAAGAACTTCTCTAAACTACAATAACAAACCAATTTGCATGTGCTTTATATAAATATCATGCTTCTCATCCTTAGAATGTGTATTCTATTATTCTTGTTATTTAATAAGTCATTTTAAATTGTTTATTACTTCAATTGAGACTATCCTTCATGTTTAGGTCTGATAGAACCATGTAGATATTTGTATTTAATAATATACATGCTTCCAAGTTATCACACACAATCATACACACACACTGAATTCCATCACCATAACCATGTAGAGTTAAGGATCTCAAAGAAATACATCATATATATAATCTATATCATGTGAGTAAATTATTTTTTTAGTCAACTATTCTACTATGTAAACTATTAAAAATGCTTGGTATATCATGAACGTAACTTCATGCAACTACATGTGTGGTACTTCATTATTAATCAAAAGTGTTAAATATGTAAAACAATTTCATTGAGTAAATTAATGAGATTATAATAATATCAATGATCTATGGTACATGTAATTTTTAGTCATGAAGGATAAAACACAACATGATAGTTTGGAAAAATTCTTATTCATTGAAGTAGTTCGTGGAACTCCCCTCTTCACATATACAAAGAGGCTCACAGATATTCAACCATTCTCATGTAAAAAAGTACGGAGATACTCTATTTTTATGGATAACATGAGATCTCATATGAAACACAAGTAGATGAACCTTTATATGGAATGGTTATAAAATATTTATAGCATAGTTTTCAATTCCAATGAATCCAAAGAAATATTCCATTTAAATAAATATATTTGAATGACCAAAATTCATAGAATTGTGCTCTTAAAATTTGGTACACTTGATGTATATAAACATATCACCTTTTACTATGAGACTAGGAATTATTATTTCCTGGTGTCGCATTTGCATATAAACTAAGATGTGTTCATCATCTTTTATCATCAAATTGTAATAATCATAATGTCTTCAACGTCTTTAATTCTTTATAATCATAATATGATTATTCATGTAACCACCTGCATGAAAATAATAAAATCATGCATGATGATCCATTATTTAATTCTCTAGATATCCCATCCATTCTAGATTGGCTCGATGATGCAATGTAGAAAAGATGGAGGATAAAGATGATCATTGGAATGATTAGACAGTTGAGATCCATTTAATTTGATCAACTGTGTTATGTTTTTATTTTTAGTGATGGTTAAATATAGGTGCATTCCACTTCATCAAACATAGATTTCATGATTAGATGAGAGACACTATTTTAATGGTCATGTTTCATCACTAAATTGAGCCCTAAAATGTGGTTATCACCTACATAGAGTTGTACCTCACACCCACTTCTAAAACATCACCCTATAGCATGATCAATAGCACCCTATTCGAGATATGTGATTAAAAATCATGCTACCTATAGGTTCTTTGAAATCCCACTCTATCCTATACCACCATGGATTCACATGAATGGGAAAGAAACCACTGGGTTGAGATGGCCATCTTGGGTGACTTTGGTTGGCCATTTTTTTCCCACACTTATAATGAATCCAAGTGTAATATTCTATAAATTCCAAACCAGGATCTCAACAAAAAAGCATGAAACATATGATATAAGATGAAATTTCAAAGAATGATAAGTTTATTCTTCCCCGATGTGAAAATAAATTTTACATGGCCTTTAATAAAACCCCCATACAATAGTATTGCATGACCTTATATATTTCTATTATGGTCCCCAAAAATTCAAATTCTAAATATTTTTCCTACAATAATATTAATATTGAGTGGTATTCAACAAAAAATCACATTTAATTTTGGAATATCAATTCCAAATATCTCTTCATTGAGAGAAATAATGCCCCACTATTGACACAAGTATTTGACATGAAGATTAGTTCAATAATATTCAGATTTTTAAAATCAACGTCTTCATATGCCCTATATTATGAAATGAGTATTGAGCACCATATTCTTCATTTATTCATCCATGCTATATTAATTTTGATATCAATCTTTGATATCTTAGATACTTCACTTCCACAAAATTGTTTTCGTTTAACTTCTTAATAATATTAACATTAATGAAATATTTATATTTCATTGACCACAATTAAAAAACAAAAACATAAAATGAAAACAATTAAAACTCATACATAATGAGAGCTCTTCAATCTCCCGCATTGTGTTTTTTGGAAATACCTTAAAAGTAATTTCCAAATTATTATGTAAATATGAAAATCTCTCCATTTTATTTCTCAAAATTTCATTACACTTTATCTCTCTTTAATGAAAAGAAGTACAAAGTTCATGGTAAAAGGGTATCATTCTATAGTAATATAATTTTACATGCATAATTTTACTCTCAATCTACATAATTCATGATCTTTGGATAAAACAAGAGGATTTTATTTAAACAACAATGTTTTAATTTACTTCATAATATTGATACATCATTAAATGATAACTCTAAACTTTTTTTCTATGGTTAACCAATTTTATTATACTATAATGAAATATGAAAATCTTTTCAGAATAATCCACAAGAAACTTCTCGATTCACATAATCAAATAGAACAAAACATTCTATCGCAATAAGAAGGATGTGTGACCTTGAATAAATTATATAATTCCAAATTTTCTTATGTCATTTATTAATTAACATAATCCATATTTTCTTTAAGTTTAATATTTTTTATAACCAAGGTTGATGGATTAAGAAAACCATACCTTTTTATTGACACGATCTTCAAGCACACTCAATAGTAGTTATATTTGATCCTAGTTGAAATAACGATTCTAGCATCAACATTATCTTTATTTATTTTCTCCCCCAAAAGGGAAACACAACTAAATATAATGATAATGATGAATCTCTTCATGGATAGTTTAATATATATTCCAATATAGAGAATACACAAAAATGGATTCTAAACTAGTGACTAAACATATTTGAAAGCTTATATATGTTTATAAAGGATGGTATTCTTCAGTACTTTATCTTTATGATATAAAATATAATGTCAAAACAATATGATATCTTATTTATCCTTTTTTGACTATGAGATGATGTCGAAGGGTTTAACGTCCTAAAATATGAACCTATATCATATTTTCTTTTGGAAACCAGTTGAGGAATCATTCAAGGGTGGTGACTTACCGGAAAAGCATAGCCAGAGGCAGAGCCCTGACCATTTATTAGAATAAATGAAAAGATCCTGACACAAGCATCACAAACCCAACACAACCATTACATATCCTCAAAGTCACACCCATCACCACCTCCATGATAAAAGGACTCTTCCATAGTCGATGATTCCCACTCCGAACATTCATAATGCTTTAGAACTTTAGCGTACTTCCTTCTCAGATTCAATCACTCCAGTGAGAGAAACTTAGTAGAAGATTGCATATTCCTGACAGTAGATCTGGTAGACATTGGCCTTGGAAAATGGGAATAGTCCTTCCTCATCTTTTCTCACAGAGAAGCAATCATATTTTCCTTGGCCACCGGTAGCATCTTGTTCCCCCCTTGGAAAATATCACTGTATGGTGGCCTGACCATGTCCCCATCATTCTCTTTATCACATTAAAAAATATCCCCCCATTTTCCATGGATCTGCATCTCTTGGAACTTTACTAACCAGTCTCGCTGAAACTGATTATAGGTATCAATCATAGCCAAACATTGGGTTGCTCCACCACTTCCTGATCAGCATTTATCCCATCTTTACACGCTTCATCATCCTCATTTAACTCATTCGGTATGTTTTCACTGCCATGTAATGGAGCCATCTCATCCACAATCTCATTTCCTAACCCTTGAAATCGATTCCCCATGAGTATTGTAATCATCACACCGCTATCAGCATTGCCCTGACCACTGCAGCTACCAGCAAAATCCTCTGGAGCTCCCACATTCCTATTATCATTACATCTAGCAGAAACCATCACCTCCACTACAGGAGACCGCCTGTGGTCCAACCCCTACCTTCCCTTACTCACAAAACCACTGTTGCTCCCCCCCCCCCCTCTGATTAACCACACCAGCATCAGTCAGATTGATTCCAACAGAAGTGAGCTCCTGTAGAGCAGAGGCCTTGAGCTCTTACTGAAGGTCCGCAATCATGAATTGGAAGCACTAACATCTTCTATGATTCTCCCCTGGAGAACAATATTTAAATTTAATTCCCTATATTATAGTCACAAACACAATAATAATATATTAAAGTAAAGAAGTTTATATTTTTTTATTCATCACTGTGAATAAAAAGGATGAGGTAGCCTTCTTAACCATGTATCACAATTTTATTCACTCTCCACATTAGAAATATAATATTCAATTATGATTCAGGTTGTTAGGATATTATCATGTCATAATTTTATTTTTTTGTGAACCTTATTTCTTCAAAATATATTAAAGAACTTATATCACATTATGAAACTTTCATATTCTTAAATAATTCATCTTATGTTAGAATTATTTGAGAACAATATGTTGGTGTATGTACAACCATGTTTCACCATAGATAGATCTTCTACATCATATATAATATTTTCATCTACTTTTGAAAAAGACTTATCTTGCGTTCCTTCTATTTTTCACATTATCTATAAATATTTTAGGAAAATAACAAAAATTTCATTAGGAAATTTTGTAGAAACTTTGGATCTTCTGTATGGATTTTTAGGAGTTCCATCAGTCTTAGAATTTCTTTTTGATGAAACACTTTTATTCAACATATAGGATTTGGAATCCAAGTTATTCCAACTTTTCTTTATTGAAATCATCTTGGTAGAATTTTTTTGTGAAAGATTTCTTCTTATTTAGTAAGGATACCTATTTATTATTAACCACAGTAAATGATCTTCTTTTATTATCATATTTTGAAACATGTTGAGATGAGAATGTTACAAACTTATGACCACTTCCATTTCATACATCACAGATATTTTATAATTTTTAAAAAATATTTTGGAGGTATTTAAATTTTTAATAACCTATGGATGATTCATCTTCATCTATGGATTAATCCTAGTTGACATGGGATTATTTTTAACTTTTAAATTTAGAGTATCATACAAAAACTATATTGAAAAATACTCAAATATATTGTAGAACAAACATTAACCCCAAATCATTGATCTTATTATTACTTTTGTATGAATTTTTTGGGTCTTCTATTTACCATTTTGAGAACAACATGGGGATAGATCTTCCACAATATTTTACCTGTCAACCCATGATATGGTGGAATGTCTCTTATCACCTTCCATCATCCATACCTATTCATATTTTTTTTCATACCTACACTATATATATATATTAGGTTCTTGGGGTAAATTCACATTTAAATGCACACACACATCACACATTAACGCCTAAAAGGCTTGTTATATACCTCTAAGGGATATCCCACCCATCAAGACAATATTTTTATTTTAATACATGATCTATTGGACCAATAGGAAAGCATACCATAATTACTGTTTTCAATCCCTGAACTGGTCCCCTTCCACCTAACATTCATGAATGTCTGCATCACACCACTAGATAATCACTTACAGGGATATGTTTTTTCTTTTGTTGAATCCAGAATAACATTCCTTGCCATGGAGGACCCCCACACCTACCTCGTCTGCACAATTTCCTAGATCCGACCATTTTGTTGATGGAATGATCCCCCCAGACCCATCTCGTTCATGACTGGTTGTCTATGTAGTCATCAGCTACATAGAATTCATCAACTGACCAGGCATCTGGCAGCCAAAATCCATGCTTGAAGGCACATACCACATATACCGCGCCAAAGAATCCATCAGTGGAACCACACTTGTCACTTCTAGTGACTCCATGTTGAATTTTCGTAGTTGAAATATACTATTTAACCCTCAAATTGTAGAAAATTAGTAATGAAACATTGATGAAAGATGCAGGATTATAGGGCAGGTTACCATTGACCTACAACCCCAACTTTATTACACTATTTTTAAAAAAAGATTTAGATACATTGTTTAAAAATTATATGGATGGTAAATATTTCTTTATATTTACTTGAGATATATTATTGAAAAAATTCATGCTCTTTTATCCCTAGTTGAAAAAAAATATCTTTAGAATCGTCCAATGAGAATTGAGTAGCAGCAATATGTGTCTAATTATTTTTTGAATTATCAATATGTGTATACTTAATATTTTACAACTAAACTTATAATTGTATAAATTTATTATTGAGGATATTTTTTATCTTTAATCATAGTCATCTTCTCTTCATATGAATTATTTAATCTTTCATGTTACTTTCTTCTAACTCTACATAGTTTTATAAAAAAGAGCATAGGTCCTTAATAATTTTCTATTTTGATTATAATTTTAGTTCCTTAACAACAATTTTTGTTTTCAATTTCTCTTCATTTCCATGGATCCTTTCTTATAATGTCTTCTTGAATTCATCTTTCTCATTAATTTATAAGTGAAATTTTTAAAAACTTATTCAAAAATCCATCTTTGATAATTCAAATTCTCCAACACATATGAAAAAGATTATACATTCTATAATTTTTCTTTATAAATCCTTATCTATACAATATGCTTCTTCTTCTATATTGGTGTTCTATTTCTATATACATTAAAAGGCTCCAAAAATAAGAGAGATTGTTTCTAATTAATTGAAATTCAAAAAATATCTTAATCTATCAAATAATATATCTTGAGAAGTTATATATTGATCATTATCATCACTTATGCTAGGATCTTATTATTCAGGAATCTTTATATATAAAATTTGAAAAACCTTGTGATAACGTACAATTCATGATTCACTTGAGGAACAAATTTTTTCCATCTAATTGTTGAGAACATGCGCCTCCTGATCTTCAATTTCCAAGCCGGATATGTCTTTGTTGTTTAAAAGTCATGGAGATACTAATTCTTATACTTCTTTTGATAAGAGTCTTTATCTTATTTATCATGGTCTCGAATGAAATAGAAATATGCTAAGATGTAACTACAAACTCACAAAATCCACACATAATTATTAATACATAAAATAAATTCAAATCATTGAATGAGAATAATTTAAATGTAAAGAATTCAATAATGGTGAACCTTGGATCAAAGTACAATTAAGAGGATCACTTTGGTATATACCCAAAACATGGAGGGGAGAATTAGTGTTCAGAAATTTTCACCTTTTATAAATTTTTATCTCATTACCCTTGATACCTAATATGATCTTGATTCTTCTATTCTCTTTCCCTTGTCACATGCAGGTATATAAGAGAAAGTAAAAAAAGGAACACGATATTTTTACAAGGATGACTACCAAATAAGAGAATCTAATCATTTCCTATTATTGTGATGACCAATACATAGACTCTACTCTGTGAAAGGGAAAAATTTATATTGTTTAATAATGGAAATAATTTGTACCCTAGTGTGGGTCCCTAAAAGTTAGGTGGATGATTAAAAATAATCCACTCCCTTGGATAGGAGAAAACCTTATCCAACTCATAGATCCTCACTGGATCTTTATTCTACCTCTAAAAAAGTATTTACCATATTTCTAAGGTAACTTGGAACACCAATAATGTATTCAACTAAATGGGGATCATATTGGATTTCAATGTAGTTCTTTTTTCTTCCATGTAATTCTTATTTCCTTTTTAATTTCACAATAGTAAGAAATAAAATTTTATTCTTATTCGCAACACTAAAATAAAATCTTCACTTCATTTTTTCTTCATCCATTGAAAATATATATTCATAATACCCACTTATTCACTTTCTTGAATAAATATCCACCCTTTTATTAATGAAATAAATAATTATCTACCAAACAACATCACAATTATTTCATATTAATTCAGAATGATATGAATGTATTGTGGACTAGTTATCTCATAATTCATCTTCTATCCATATGAAAATAAATTGAATATAAATTGACCACTCTCTTATTATTCATGAAATATTTGACACACAATACTATGAAATAGTTTAGCAGTGCCATATTCTATTACTGGATACAAAATATGAATAATTCAGTATCTTAGTTCTTTTTTGTTCTTTTTGGTGTAAAAATTACTTTTTCAACTAAATCACTCTTCACATTAAATATTATATCTTTCAAGAATGACCTAGAAAAACTCAAAATATTCTCTCAATTACTTAAAAGGCGCATCATGCATGTGTTGAATGGATATATAATGTTTTTTATCCTTAGAATATATAAGATATTATTATTATTATTATGTGATATTTCAAATAATTTAGTACTTAAGTTGAGACTATCTTGGTTTTTTAGTAACCACATCACCTTATAAATGTTTTGGTCTCTCTGTATTCATGAATGTATGTTAGAAAACCCAATCTTGAACACAAACTTTATTCCATCAAAAACTCTTGGTAGGGTCATTGAGAAATCATAAATAATTTACATATACAATGTATATCATGTGTTTTAAGACTTTTCTTAGTTCATTGTTCTTTTATAGAAACCACAAAAGATTATTGGTATATCATGCATGCACCTTTTGTGAAACTGAATGATTGATACTTATTCATTCAACGTGTAGTGTTTTATAAATGGAATAATTTGTTTTCATAAATCAGTGAGATAATCCTACTATCATTGGATAACTATACTTATCATCATTCAATTGTTAAGTATGAAACATTAAATAATAGTATGGTGATATTCTTCTTCCAGAAAAAGTGTACAAAAACCCCCATCTTTTCATATCCTTTTATTCTCGTGGGTATTCTTCATTTTACACACAATATATTTTTTGAGATACAATATTTTATGGGAAAACGTGATATATTGAATGAAATATTAGTGATAGAACATATGTGTGGCATGGTGTTGTGGCTGAGTCTGTACCACCATTGCATCATCTTAGAAAACATGAAAATATTACTCATAATTCAATATATATTAATGCAAAAAGTTGTAAGTATTTTAATATTCCAACATGAGATTGTTGAAACAATAAACACATCAACATTTCTTATGTGACGATGCCTTTTTCTGTAGTGGAGACCATATCACATGCATGAAAAAAGAGATCATGTGATTCAACATTTAACAAAATGATGTAATCATCATAATGGATTTTAAAACATCTATTCATTGTTAGAAAAATATTTATCTTTTTGAAAAAACCTATATGCATATCATAAAATCATGAACATCGATACTTTTTTATTTATCAGATGAATATATCATCCATTCGATATTAGCTCAATGGTGGATGTTGTTTCATGCTTGAATTCTAGTGAATATACACTCTAGAAAATATGTAGTTAAAATATCATTACTGGCATTGTCAGACAGCTAAGATCCATTTGGTGTGGTAGCCTATGTTATTTTCATATTTTTAATGAAGGATTTATAGTGTCACACACCGCTTCATCCCATATCAATTTTATACATTGTTGAGTGGTTCTATATTAATGATTCCAATCCATTACTAAATTAATCAACAGAAGGGGTTCAACACCTAGATACACTTGCAGCCTCATGCCTACATAGGTTTCACCACCTAATTGAACAATCCATGAGTACCTCTTTCATGCTATGCACAATCCATTTGTATTCGCTACAAGTGATTTTAAATCTTATTCTCTCCTATGCCACTATGGCTACCCATTCATGTGGTGGCCCACACAAGGTTTACCTGGCCCCCTTTGGTGCCATTATTTGGCTGTTTTTTCCAACACTTATAATAAATCTATGTGAAATGTGCTATAAATTCCAAACTAAGATCTCGATCAAACATCATGCATAATGTGATATCTCATTAATTTACAATTCATGATCACCTTCTTATTCCCCCGTTAAAAAATTGATTTTTTCATGGACTTTTATAAAACATCTCACGAAATAATATTTCATGAATGTATATATTTTTTTAAGAGGTTCATAAATTATTCCTCAAAATATTCCTCATGAAATTATATTTATATTTAATGGTATTCAATAAAACCCCACATTTCCAATTGTAATATTTATTACAAAGATATATTATTATTTTTAATTGTTTAAATATTTACAAAACTATATTACATGAAAATCAATTTAACAATCATTGTGGTTATAATATCTAAATATTCAAACAAAATTCTTTAAAACAATAATACATTACTACCTTCTCCTTCATCTAATAATAAATTACATATTTCATTTTATATAATTATTTAATACCATGGATACATCCTTTCCAATACCTTCTTTCATTATAACTTATTCAACATATTGACAACAATGAAATATTACAATTATGTTGACCACCATTGATAACTAATAATAACCATTCACAACATATACAACTCATACAAAATTTGGGCTTGGTAATCATGGAATATGTTATAGATTCAAAACCCTTAGTCATATAGATTCCTATTAAAATCCTAACACATGTGACAGATTTAAACATTTAAGCATCTAGAATAACATTCATCATATTCTCCTTCTATTCCCAAATACATTACCTTGTAAAGAATTTGTAGTATGTCACATAGGAACCAATTCAATATTGACTTATTATATCTTTTATTTTTAAATATCTTTCAAATGTTTGTACCACAAATAGATTAGGGAAACCTCATAGATCTATTTTGGTAGATCATATTCTTTTGTTTTTTTGGTTAATACTTTAAGACATTCATGAATAAATATTTCTTAACTTAGTCTTAAATAACTGTAAGATTGAACATATATTGTATATATATTACTATTATATTTGTTCTAAAAAACTATGGATATCCCATTGAACTCTTTAGAAACATAGCTCACATTTAGTTTTAATTTAAAAAATATCTCTTCTAGATTCTTCAAAATGAGTATTTCATGATCATGGTTATTACATAAATCCATAAATGGATCTATTATACTTGAATTACTTATTGTAATTTTTGGTGCCACTAACCCTTCTAATATTATCACATTAACATATTCTACATGTTCTCCATTAAATAATTTTGTCTTGAAATTCCTTATCAAATTTTAAGGGTCGTATAATATTTCAATGAATAGTATAATTATTTTGTATTTTTGCAAGATGACTGGTGAAAATGGTTTCATCATAGACTATGTCTAGAGGACACTAGATTCCTTATGTAAAAAATCATTCCATATAGTACAAAATTTACAATCCATGTTTAGTATCTTATTGAATATCCACCAATGACTTTACATGAAGAATTAAAACTACCAAAATATATAATAGGAATTTGGTATATGGAATCTATTTTCATATTATTATGAACATTCCAATATTATCTCATTTTCCTTTACTACATCTGTATTAGATTCACTATTATTATATAATAATATATCATGTTACATGGTGAATATAAAACCATCATAATGTTTTTATCTTTAATATCCATTATAGGACTCTGGAACAAAACTACCCACTTAATATTATAGATTTTAGTGTTCCTATACCAACTCAAGTAAACTTGGAGACTTTACTATAGTTAAGTATAGCTTGCTTCTTGTATCTCAAAAGAGAAATATTCCATTATTATAGAAATATAGTCAATCACATGACTATTAAATTTTATTATTGTGTATAGTTATATCCTAATTAGATTTCTAGATAATTATCTAGGATTTACATAGTGTTTTCTTAATGTAGGACTGTTTCTAAAATTAGATCTAAATAATGTTGGAACCATGGTCTTCTATGCGTGATTTGGAGTGTGGATTGTGTTTGTTGTCAGTCATCAATGGAAGTTCGGATCGTGTACCAGCAAAGAGATCATACCGTTCAAGCTTCGCGAATGGCAGAGGCTGAAGCGCATCACGGCGGAGAAGGGCTTTGCGAGGGAGCTTCACGGTGAAGGCGCGAAGGAATGTTGACGGTGATTCTTCGCAATTACGCCAAGATCTACGAACGGAAACTTGCCGTGGTGCTTCGCAATTTGGACAGAATTCCGGTGGGAACTTCGGAGCTTCACGATTTGAGCTGACGTGGCGCTGACTTCGCGCGGAAGGGTCGAGGGTCGGTGGAATCGCCTATAAATAGAGGCCGACCCCCTCAAGAGAAGTAGAGAGAATTTCAGAGAATGTTCTTTGGTCTCGGTTCACAAAGGTCTCTCACGAAGGCAGTGTGCTTCGCGAAAGAGGAGCTTCACGATGGCTATTCTAGCTCCGCAAAAGACGTGCGCCCCACATTGGCTCAGTGAGCTTCACGAAGAGGCAGGAGCTTCGTGATAGCCAAGCATTGTGAAGGCTGGAGAATCGCGAGAGTGCTTCTCGATTGAGCTTCGCGATTGAGCTTCACGAAATGGCAGGGGATCCACGAAGGCTTGTTTGAGCTTTGCAATAATAGGAGCCTTGCGAAGTAGGGTACTTTGCGAAGGCCTTTTCCCACGGTTGTTTTCCCTGTAGACAAGGGAAAAGGGGGTATTCATCAGTGGTTGGAATTTGGATCTTAACAGAGCATTAAACTCAGGACTCTGATGCAAGCAAAGTCTCATGTGGAACAGGAGACAATGAACTTCATGACTATCAATTGAAGAGACCTTCACGTCTATAAACTGAGTGTGACTTCACCAACGGTAGTGAGTCAGGGGGAGTCAACGGGGGTGACCCAAGGGAAGTAGTGAGCTATCTCAGAACCTTTGTAAAGGCAGTGAGCCTGGGACAGAGTGACTGTGCCCGAACAATTGTAATCTCCAGCTAGTGAAGCTTAGTGGTTTTTGGTACAATTGAAAAATTGTCGGCGTATGCTCCTTGGACGTAGCCCTTAGTGGTGAACCAAGTAAAAATAGCTATGTCTTCTCTATGTATGTGAATGTTTGCTTTTTGATCTTTTTCATCTTACAGGTTCAACAAGTTCCTACCAACGTGGGAACAAGATCCACAACTTTAAGAAGAAAAAGTTGTCACCCTGATTCACCCCTCCCCTGTCAGGGTGTCCCGGGGTCCTTAAAGTGGTATCAAAGGGAGGTTGCTAGTGTTGAATCTGACCTTTTTTTGTCATGGAAAACACGGTCAATGTCAGGGGAGTCCCTCCCTTCGATGGAAGCAATTTCCAGATCTGGAAGAACAGAATGAGATCTCATCTGATATCTCTTGTAATGGAAGTTCTCTTTTCTACTGTGCAAGGAATACATGTCACTGATCCAACAGGCCTTGCTTTGACTGAAATAGACCGAAAACTTCTTGATGCAGATATTAAAGCATAGAATGCACTCACTATAGCCCTTTCTGATCAGATCTAACTAAAGGTTATGAATTGCACCTCAGCAAAATCCATGTGGGATAAAATTGATAATATTTATGAAGGTGATAGAAAAGTGAAGGAGGCAAAACTACAAGTGCTGCACAATCGGTTTGATGATCTGAAGATGCATCCAGACGAGAATGCATACTCTTTCTTCAATCGAATTACTGAAGTGGTTGGAGCTATTCGGGGTCTAGGCGAAGAAATCAAAGACATTGATATTGTATGGAAAATATTGAGAAGACTTCCACCTATTTATAATGCGAAGGTGTCAGCCCTTGAAGAAAGAGATCTTTCCAAATATTCTCTAGATGATCTACTGAGCAGTTTGGTAGCATATGAAATGAGAGTCAAACCTGAAGATGCTACAACTCGGGTGAGCAAGGAAATGTCATTCAAGGCCATGGATAAACTGAAAATCTCAAAGGATAATAGCAGTGAAGATAACGAAGAAAAAGAAATTCTTTCTCTCATTGCAAAGAAGTTCCAGAAGGGGAAAGGGAAATTCAAAGGGAAGTTACCTATCGTGTGTTTCCGTTGTGGAAAAGTTGGGCACATTGCCTCTCAGTGTTTAAAAATGATCAATGATGAAGATAGTGAGGATGAAAACTTCAAGAAGCCTCAGATAAGGTTCTTCAAAAAGGGAGACTTCAAATATGGTAAGAAAATGCAAAGGAAGAGTTTTTTCTGTGAAGAGGAAGAAGATGATAATGAATTCTGTGATGAAGAAGAACCAGAATTCAAAATTGGGAACCATGCTTCTATGATGGCCACTATTGAAAAGCCAGAAGATACTGAAGGAGAAAAACAACTGAGAACTTGTGTAGATCCTGAGATGCAACTTAAGGATGCGGTTAGTAAGCTCAAGATTAAATGTAAGAGCTGCAATAAGTGGAAATCAATTGTAGAAGAATCAACTGAATACGTTGATCAACATGAAGCTGAAATTGAACGACTGGAAGAATTTGTGAAGGTACAGTCTAAAAATAATTGAAAGTAATGATGATGTAGTAGATCTGAAGATGAGAATTGAAGAGCAGGCAAAGGTCATCAATGACCTCACCTCCAGACTGGATGAAAAATCCATGACTGGTGATGGTCTTGAGAAGGAAGTAGTTACTCTAAGGAGTAAACTAGAGACTGAATCAGTTCCAAAAGAATCGAGGAAGAAAATACAGTTTGGAAGATTCTCAGATGTAGAATTACTAGCAAGAGCCAAGTGTGGTTCAGATGGGGTTGGAAAAATCTTGAGTGATCAAAGACCCGCTTGCATGGGAAAGAGTGGAATTGGCTGTGAGGCTGAGACATCAACTGCTGGAAGTGAAAAGATCCAAAAGAAAGATAAGATGAAAGTTGAACATGTTGAAACGTTTCCTAGAGTGCCGAAAAAGGAACTCTCAATCCAAACTAAAAGGGGACCTAAAAATTATCCTCAAACATTCAGAAATGATAGACAGTCTTTCTATTCTCCCAAGGAAGAAGTTTTGAGGAGAAATCCAAGTGAGAAGACAATTCCTCTCATGAAGTGTCAGTTCTGTGGCTATCTGGGCCATACCATGTCATATTGTGAAGAGGCAAGAAGCTATCTGAATGGAGAAGATATAGAAGCTCAACAAAGGAGAACAATTTCATATCCTAATTCTTATAGAAGAAATAATATCTATGGATATTGTTTTTTTTTGTTCTAACTTTGGTCATAAGGTCGCTAATTTTAGGCAGAGAGGGGAAATGGACACCTCATACCGAAGTTCAAGACAAGTCAAGTCTCATCAGCAAGATAGTGTTTCTCTTTCAAACAGGTTTTCACCTCTCAAAGAAGACTTTGACTATGAAGAACCTGGGTATGCTGAAGAGATAATTGAAAGACCATCAATTATTTATACTCGATCTAATGTCTCATGGAAGGAAAGGAAGAATATTAATAAATCCAACCTTGAAGTGGTGGCCCTCAAAGCTACAAAGAACAACAGTACATGGATTCTGGATAGCGGTTGTTCATCTCATATGATAGTTAATGCCGGCCTACTAAAAAATATCATAAGGAATGTTGATGGTACAGTAAGATTTGGTAATGATGGGGCTCTGAAAATCAAAGGAATGGAAGTACCGAATTAGATAACAGAGAACTAAAGAAGACTGATGTCCTTTACGTAGATGGCCTATGTCATAATCTCCTCAGCGTGAGTCAACTCTGTGACTCAGGACTTATAGTCACATTTAATCAGAAAGGCTGCACTATCAAGGGAAAGACTGGAAATTCACTTATGAAGGGATGCAGAACAGAAGGCAACTTGTATCAGGTTGATAGTGAAGAAAATGTATGTTACATGACTGCTGAAGAAGAAACCAATTTGTGGCATCAGAGACTGGGACACATCAATCAACAAGACATGGAGAAAATATCAAATTGAGGATTTTCATGGACATTCCCAACCTGAAGCGTGAGCGTGAAAAAACTTGTGATGCTTGTATTTATGGGAAGCTGGTCTGCAGTTCATATCGGCCAAAGAAGAAAAGAGCGTCACACCTTCTTGATATGATTAATATAGATGTTTGTGGGAGAATAAAGGTTGTCAGAACTCATGGAGAAAGGTACTTTGTCCTTTTCATAGATGATTACAGTATAATGGCATGTGTGATGGTCATTCACAGGAAACGACAAGTCCTTGACTGCATGAAAACATATCGGCGAATCGCCGAGAATGATACTGGATGAACAATCAAAGTGTTGCGATCTGACAATGGAGGAGAATACACATCCATTGAATTTGAGAATTATCTGGAGAAGCATGGGATACAACATGATGTAGATACTATGAGAACTCCACAACAAAATGGAGTTGTTGAATGTAGGAATCGACAGGTGAACAACATGGCACGAAATATGCTGATTGAGAGTCGTATTCCATGAGATTACTAGAAAGTGGTTGTTCAAGCTGTAGTGTACATTCAGAATCAAACATGCCTTTATATGGGTGAGAAGAAGACACCATATGAATTGTGGCATGTATGGAAGCCTTCTCTAAAATACTTTCGTGTCTTTGGAAGTAAGTGCTTCATCAGGAACAAAGAAATAAATCATGGGAAGTATGGAGACAATGCAGATGATGGAATTTTCCTCGGTTACTCAATGAAAATCAAAACCTACTAATGTTTCAACAAGAATTTGGGAAGGATTGTGGAAAGCAATGATGTTAAGATAATTGAAGAGAAAACCACAAATGCTTCAAGGACGTCATATGCTGATGTGATAGAAAGTCAAGAAGAATGTGAACGTGAAGAAAATACAAATGCAGAAATAGAGGAAGCTGTTCAAAACACTCAGCAGTCACATCATGATGTTGACTCAGAAGAAGAATCTGAAGAATAAACTATGGCTGAATAGAATACTACTGAACCTTGCAAGAGAAATCGAAGAGCTGAGATTGATCCATCCAACATAATTGGGGATAGGAGTGCGCCCACTCAAACAAGAAGGATGAGGAATACCACACAATCTGCATTTCTATCAGTTTTAGAGCCATCCTCATTCGAAGAAGCTGCAAAAGATAAATCTTGGGTGAAATCCATGAATGATGAATTAGATCCGATTGACAAGAATCAGACATGGGATCTTGTCCAGAGACTCGAAGGTCACAATGTGATTGGTACCAAATGGATCTTCAAAAATAAGTTTGATGAGCATGGAAGTGTTATCAGAAACAAGGCACGACTGGTATGTAAAGTATACTCCCAGATTGAAGTCATTGATGTTGAAGAAACCTTTGCTCCAGTGGCTATACTGGAGTCAATCAGGCTTTTCCTTGCCATGGCACTCCAAAGAGTATAAAAAGTATATCAAATGGACGTCAAGACAGCATTCTTGAATGGTGTACTCGAAGAAGAAGTCTACATTGAACAACCAGTGGGCTTTGTTTTGGGTACTGATGAAACAAAGGTCTGCAAACTAAAGAAAGCTCTATATGGTTTGAAGCAGGCACCACGGGCACGGTACTCACGGCTAGACTCATATCTCAAGAAGTTGGAATTCAAAAGAGGAGGAGTTGATCACAATCTCTATGTGAAGAATTCTCCAAAAGATCAATTCATGGTTCTTGTCTACATTGATGATATCATATTCGGTGGCAGCAGGCAGAAATCAGTGGATGAATTTTCCAACCACATGAAATCAGAATTTGAAATGTCCAAGATTGGGGAGCTCACATATTTCTTGGGGCTGCAAGTGATTCAAAAGAAGGAATACACATTCATTTCTCAGGAAAAATATGCAAGAGAGCTTCTGAAGAAGTTCAATATGCAAGACTCCAAACCAATGTCAACTCCGATTGCATTTGGAACTAAACATGGAAAGCATGAGGATGGGAACTCTATTGATCCCACCATGTATAGGAGGATCATTGGAAGCCTACTGTACCTGACAGCAACAAGGCTAGATATTGTCTTTGCAACATGCCTTGCAGCCCGCTTTCAGAGTAATCCAAAGGATGAACATATGGCAGCAGTAAAAAGAATCATGAGGTACATTCAAGGTATACATAACTTCAGGTTATTTTTTGCTGCAGGCAGGGAAAATGAATTATCAGTGTTTTCTGATGCTGACTGGGATGGTGATGTAGTAGACAGAATGTCCACTAGTGGTGGATCTTTCTATATTGGGCAGAAATGTGTTGGCTAGTTGAGCAAGAAACAAGAAAGTACTTCTCTTAGTACTGCTGAAGCTGAGTATATCTCCGCCACAAAGGCATGCACTCAACTACTATGGATGAAGAAGCAATTAACTGACATTGGTGATGAGGTGACACAACCAATGGTGATTTACTGTGACAATAAGAGCGCAATTAATCTTACGAAGAATCATGTTCAACATTCTCGTAAAAAACACAATGAAATCAGGTATCACTTTATCAAAGAGAAAGTTGAGCAAAGCGTTATTAGATTGGATCATGTGGGAACAGATGAGAAAGTGGCTGATATCCTGACAAATCCACTGTCAGCGGCTGTGTTTGAGAAGCATCGGTTGAACCTTAGTGTTCGACCACCTCCCAGTGCATAAGGAGGTTAGGAAATTCCCCTCTCCCCGTTTGTTATAAATTTTTTAATCTGTTTATGGATATGATGCAGGTTTATAGGGGAGATACTATCCAGGGGGAGTATGGTTTGAGCTGAACGTGAAAAAAAATTTACTCACCTTTGGATTTATTTTCAATGGGGGAGAAAGGAGAAGGAATAAATTCAGGCGACTTCTGTGATGAGAAGAATGAGAAGGAAAACAGTGGAACTTCTGTGATGAGAAGAATGAGAAGGAAAACAGTGGAACTTCTGTGATGAGAAGAATGAGAAGGAAAACAGTGGAACCCAATTCAAGCCTCCTCTCTTGTTTTCTACACCGAGCATTGCTCACGTAAACATAGAGTGGTGGCTGGGTTGATTCCTGCATTTTTTGGTTTTCACATTGATGGAGATCTATTGAATTTTTCTTCTGATTGCCAACAAACCCAAAGGGGGAGATTGTTGGAACCATGGTCCTCTATGCATGATTTGGAGTGTGGTTTTGTATTTTTTCCAATCATCAATTGAAGTTCGGATCGTGTACCAGCAAAGAGATCATACCGTTCAAGCAGACAACAGTTTTGAAGGTAGTGTCGTTTCCTAGTGTTTGCCAAATTTTTGGGGTCCAAAATTTGGAATTTGGTGAGCATCACGAAAATAGGATTTCCATGAAGATCACGATTTAATATGGAAAAGGCATGAATTTCGCGATGATAGGATTCATGGTTTGGAAATCGCGAAGACCAGAAGAATGGAGGGGGTGAGTCTTCGCGATTACGTCAAGCTTCGCGAACGACAGAGGCTAAAGCGCATCGCGGTGGAGAAGGGCTTTGCGAGAGACCATCGCGGCGAAGGCGTGAAGGAATGTTGACGGTGATTCTTCGCGATTACGTCAAGCTCCGCGAATGGAAAATTTCTGTGGTACTTCACGATTTGGACAGAATTCTGGCGGGAACATCGGAGCTTCGCGATTTGAGCTGACGTGGTGCTGACTTCGCGCAGAAGGGTCGAGGGTCGGTGGAATCGCCTATAAATAGAGGCCGACCCCCTCAAGAGAAGTAGAGAGAATTTCAGAGAAAGTCCTTTGCTCTCGGTTCGCAAAGGTCTCTCACGAAGGCAGCGTGATTCGCGAAAGAGGAGCTTCACGGCAGCTATTCTAGCTCCGCGAAAGACGTGCACCCCGCGTTGTATTAGTGAGCTGTGCAAAGAGGTAGGAGCTTCGCGATAGCCACACATTGCGAAGGCTGGAGCATCGTGAGAGTGCTTCGCGATTGAGCTTCGCGATTGAGCTTCACGAAATGGAAGGGGCTCCGCGAAGGATTGTTTGAGCTTTGCAATATTGGGAGCCTCGCGATGTAGGGTACTTTGCGAAAGCCTTTTCCAAAGGTTGTTTGCCTTGGGGACAAGGGAAAAGGGGGTATTCATCAGTGGTTGGAATTTGGATCTTAACAGAGCATTAAAATCAGGACTCTGATGCAAGCAAAGTCTCATGCTGAATAGGAGACAATGAACTTCATGACTATCAATTGAAGAGACCTTCACGTCTATAAACTGAGTGTGACTTCACCAATGGTACTGAGCCAGGGGGAGTCAATGGGAGTGACCCGAGGGAAGCAGGGAGCTATCTCAGAACCTTTGTAAAGGAAGTGAGCCTAGGATAGAGTGATTTTTCCTGAACAATTGTAATCTCTAGCTAGTGAAGCTTAGTGGTTTTTGGTATGACCGACAACTTGTCGGCATATGCTCCTTGGACGTAGCCCTTAGTGGTGAACCAAGTAAAAATGGATATGTCTTCTCTGTGTATGTGCATGTTTTCTTTTTGATCTTTTTCATCTTACAGGTTCAACAAGTTCCTACCAATGTGGGAACAAGATCCACAACTTTATGTAGAAAATGTTGTCACCCTGATTCATCCCTCCCCTCTCAGGGTGTCCCGGGGTCCTTCAAATAATAGATCTCATCAAGACAGATTAATCTCTTAAATAATATATCTCTGTCATATTTTAAATTATAAGACTTCCATTAGTAAATATAATTAGAATGTGGTTAAGTTCCAATGTCGCTATTTGTGAACATTTATTGAAATGTATATAATAAGACCTAATATATATATAAGAATCATCATCAATCAACCTTTTAATATGATGATCACTCTAATGTGTTTAAGGTAATGATTTTAGAAATATATATACTCTTCTAAAATTATTAATGAATTATTGGTTAAGAAATTCATTGATTAGC
The DNA here is from genome assembly GCA_963277665.1 of Viscum album. Lineage (NCBI taxonomy): Eukaryota > Viridiplantae > Streptophyta > Magnoliopsida > Santalales > Viscaceae > Viscum > Viscum album. The sequence continues at coordinate 1,446,445,176 of OY728161.1, forward strand.
CATCTTCAAGGATCCTGTTGTTGGATATTTGATAAAATAATATGAATATGTTGCATATTTTTTAAGAATGTGTTTGATTCGAACACATCCTTAAGCTCAATACCGAGAAATTTTTTTACCTAACATATCCAGGTTTCATGCGATGCAAACTAAGAGTGTATGCATGAATTACCCCCCATGTGGGGTCATTATATTATTAATCTATTCATAATGGATTAAAATATTTCAATATATTAATCAGACACATTTAATGGATACATAAATGGGGCATAATTCATCAATAAAATTTGTTGAAATATGATATGGGAAAATGTGATCTTAATTAAAATGCATTGAGTAAAATTATAAAATAGATTTGATCACCCCTTTTTTAGGGTAGATGATGCTAGGAAACATCATTAACTTATTAAAAATCTTTCTATAGCTTATTTCTTCTCAAAACATCATTCATCATTATAAAAAATGAACTAGAACACCTTTGGATTTTAAGATTCATCATGATATGATCATGGATATTATTTTTTGTTTAATCCATTAGAGGAAATAATCATTTATTTTTCACTCATTTGATCATCATCAATCCATACATCATCAAGGGGGTGATTGAGGTTGTTTGATTAGAATTCTAGGTTTGATCTATTTGTAGGTTATTTTTATAAGAATATGTAATCCTCTAAAGAGTATATTGGATTATGTTTAACATTTTTTATAATTCCTAGGGTGTCATACCCCGACCTATCTAATTATTTTACATTATTATCTCTTTGGATTAAAAAAAATCATGGTTTGGGTTGAATCACGACTGAGATTTTTGAGTCTTGTTAACAAGTGGATGTTTTTAGATGATGTCATTGGGCGCATGGGTGGAGTGCATTTTGGAAACCCCACAAGGCTTCTCCAAGGAAATTGTGTGATCCGCCTATTTTCGAAAAATGTAAAAATTTAATTTTGTAATTTAATTTTTTTAAAAAAAAATTATTATTCCTAAAATAGAATGAATATTTTTATCATTTTTATTTTTATCGTTATGATTATTACTATTATTATAATTATTATTAAAAAGATTCATTAATATTATCATACCCATTAAAATGTTATCAATGTTATTATTATTATTAATGAAATAAAACAAGAAAATAAACAAAGTATAGCTAATGCATTAAAATAAGATCAAATATTTGCATTATTTTTATTATTATTATTGTGACTAATGGTATTATATTTAATCTTTTTCTTGTTTTTGAATTATTTAAATTTTAAATTACTATTATTATTGGGAACATTATTAATTATTATTACCATTAAGAAGATTAATTATTATTATTGTTATTATGTTCATATTAATAGTAATTTTTATTAGGTTATTTTGGTTTTTCTAGGTTTGTTTATGGTTTGGCTCATCCCCCCCCCCCTTCTCCTCCTACATCACTGTATCTTCCCTTGCACCCACCCTTGTCCGCACTCCTCTCCCAACTGGTCCCCTATACTGGAATCCCTCCGACCATGCTTGCATGCAGTTCCAACAGATCCCTTTGCGGCCCTATATTCCTAACCACCACATGCACCCTGACCATGAACACCTCCAGCTCTAGCATGCCACCTGAACAGTGCGACCTCCTCTGTCTACATAGCTCCACTACAGCAGCACCCCCTTTTGCACAACGTGACTTCTGGCGTGCCACCCCCAACCTGCGGTCGGTCTCCCTTCATCGAAAATCTCCCATTCTAGTGGCCTTCTTATTTCTAGAAACCTCCCATAACTTTTATGCCTCCTACTCCCGTGAGCGCGACCATTCTCCTCCGGTGAGCGATCTCATCTCCCCAGATTGGTGGGTAATGAATTCTTTCTTCCTAGAATTATTCATTTTAGGGTTGATTCCTAATTTATTTAATTAAATCATAATTCTTAGGGTCTATTTTAACATCCTTGGAGTGCAAAAAATGTGTGTTTTCTATTTCGCACTGAAATTCTGAAGTTTTCGTTATTCTGGGGGTAGGATCTCTTTGCGCGTTACCTTTAAATTTTGAGATTTCCCTGAATTATTATTTTATCACTGCCCTTTTTTATTAATTAGTTATTTAGTATATTCATTATAGTTATTCATTATGATATGCAATGTTTTAGTTCTGTTTCTTTGATCATTTGGTGTAATTGTTAAATAGTGCACACCATTCTTATTTAAGAATTCTCCTGTTGGTTTTTCATTGGATTTGTATTTTTTTAAAGCTTGTTTTGGTATTAAAATTATAAATGTGAAGTTGAAATTGGTGATTGAACATCCTCAAGTGGATTTACAAAGTACTCTGGTTAGAAAATGGATTGTTTCTCTTTTGTGTAAAGCATTCGATTTGAGGAAAATTGTGTAAGGATTATTTTAAACTTCTTAAAAATTTTAATTGTGTTATCCATATTATGTGTTTATTAAAATCCTGGTTGGCCCTTATGAATATATTCTGAATTCAAAATGGTTGTTAGGTTTCCTTAAATGGGTTCCCAAGTGGACTTTCAAATTATGGTTTTTAAAATGGTGTGTGTATGGTTTCAAAATGGATATTTGATGCATGGGGTATTTTTATTAAGTTGTAAATTAGTTTATTAGGTTGTGAATGTTGTGTGTTTTCGTTTCTGGTATGTTGAGGATCTTCGGTTGACCTTAAAATAGGTTTTGAAGGGGATTTGTTTGTGTAAAGATGTGGGATACCTTTTAGAATTGATTTATAAATTTTAAAGTGGTTTAACAAGTAGTGTTGATGGTGCGCCATATGTTATAATAACATGAAGATATGGTTTTTGCGCCAATTTTCTTGTTTAGATTATTTTAAGTAAGTGGTTATGTGTTTTTAGTTGTTGTGCAGTTGTTGAAGCATGTTGAAGAGGAAAACCCATGATAATGTGGTCAGCTGTTTGTGCATGCTTGTGTGCCAAAGTGAGGCATGCAACATCATTGTGATTCGACTGTGATTCGAGGTAGGTCCCGCACTACAGTTTACATTAAATTTATAATTTATTAATTAATTTATATTTTATTGATTTTGGATAAATGAGAAATAATATTAGATAATTATTTTTTGACTAATTACTTGATTTAAACTAAGCTGTTTATTTTAAGCATGACACTTGAATTATTTACTTGTTTAATTGACGCACAATAGTGTAAGAATTCACGTTTTCCCTTTGAAAATAATTCATGAACATTAATGTGTGGGTGTGCTTTGAGGTTAAATGTTTTATTTTTACATGTGAGAAAATTTATTTGTTTCTTTTGAAATTTTTTTATGTTAAATATGGCCCGTTTGGGACTTTAATAAAATAAATTATTTTGAAAACTCTCTTTTGAGTGACTCGGGGGTGGGTATATTATTGTGTACGTCGATGGTGGGATATTTTTTGTGTGATCTTTGTGCATCGTGATTGGATACATGATTGACATTTTTGACTCACCCCTCTTTTATTTTAGCACTCATGTATTGGAACCAGCCATAGTAAGTGAATTTTCATTGAATGATTGTTGCACTAATTTAGATTGTGCACTGTCTAGTGGCCCATTGAAGAGGACGCTCTGTTATTATTATTTCTATTGGATTTGGACCCTCGACTAGGCCATGTATGGTTATGGTCAGGTGTTAGGGAATTATGAGGCCATTGAGTGCGTAATTCCATCAGGATGAGTCACATGTATAGTACGTTCTAAATTGTTCACAAGCCCCTAGGTTCAACCCATGTTTTCCTTATCACTTATTTGTATGTGGCGGACGAATGAGGTTCTTATTTTGGTTGTTGTCCCCATGCACCAGTTTTCGATCTTCCTAATTGTGTGTTATGCATGTCCGTATGGTTTTCCTCTTGTTTAAGAAATAAATTTGGATTTTAAAATGTTTTCCATAATGTTTTTTTAAATGTAATAAATTTTTCCTTAAAACATTAAACTTGTGTTTAAATTGAAAAGGGAAATGGATTTTTATTTTCTTTAGAAATGAAAGTGTGTATGATAAATCATATTTTCTATAATTTAGTTCTAACCAAGAATCAGTAAATTATTTATTTAAAGGTAGTGCTTTAGGAATAGATTATTGGGAACACATAATAAGTTATAATAATATTGTCTATAGTGTTTTCTTGTTTTTATTTTCTTCTCTAGGTTACATTTATGGTTTTAGTCATATTGGGTAACTCATGGTTTGGGCGTTAGAGGGTGACTCTCAGGGTCACATGGTGTTTGGATGTGGTAAGGTTAGTGAGTTGTTGTTGACAGTTCTTTCTTTTTTCATTTTATTTATTTACCTTGTGTTGTACTATTTTCTTTCTGTTTCTTTGTTTATTTTTTCTGGCCAAAATCACTCCCAATTTTTCCCTATTGATTCCCTGAAACTTGTCACCATCCCAGGAAGACTGGGAACGCCTCTCGAGACATGCCACGAATCGGCTCGGGTGACTGGTTCAGGGTCGACCTGGGTTAGTTGTTAATATAGGATCATATGATGATTCCATGATACAAATAAGTCATATTAGAGCCTTCATCATTGATGGATTAAATATTTTTATTTCACTATAAATGAAGAACAAATTGTATTAATCATAACTAGTTTGGATTTTCTCGACTTTCAGATATGTGATGATTAAATGTGGAGTTCATTCTAACATCACATTATACTATTAGCAAGATTGGGAGGGAGAACTAATGTAGCATTATAAGATAACACTTTTTTCATTGTGTTCTATAAAAAACTGTATAATATTTCTCCTTCTAATGATACATTGAGTAACAATGTAATGTCTGGATGGCATGATTTTCAACTGTGGAATACATTTTTGTTACAAGTATCTGTCACGACATGTTCATAAAGAAATGTTCCAATCAAATTTTGTGCGTCGAGTATGTGAGGGGATAAACTATACCCAAATAAATGCATCTCACACTAGACATCACTACATGAGGTTTCACGTTCATTAACTTTGATTATCTATTAATTTTAAATAAAATTTATTGTCACTTAACCATGTTACGTGTATACCATTCAACCCTTTGTGGAAGTTCTCTTTCAAGCACTACCACACACATCCTAATTCTTGTATGGGCCCTCGCAGGTTTGAACATAATTTTCCTCTCTTGTGTAAATTTAAAATATTTTAATCTATAATCCCTAGTGGATGGAAAGATGATTTGGTGGTCCATCCAATGGTTAGATATATTTTTTTGAGTTATAAAATATTGTTTATTTATAAAAAATTTCATAAATCTTACATTTAGATGAATATGTTTATAATTTTAAAATAATGAATAATAAATTATAATAATTAGTAATTATAAAATTTTATTTTTCATTCTTAGATTAAATTTACAAAATATGTAACACCCTAAGCTTCAACGGTATGTTTCCCTTTGAATAATGAAATATCTTGAGCGGTAAGGAACTTCAAGATTCTATCACTTGACGACCAATCAAACTAACAGTTATGAATAGTAAAACCAACTTTGAAATTTTATATTTTTTTTCCAAAATGAAATTCATTTTTGGATTTGGAATATCAAAATTATCTTCGGGGGAATTTTTGGTAGTCTTCTAAACACTTTCAATTTTTTATGATTAGTAAAAAAGAGAAATAATGGAATGAAGGGAAAAATTGAATATCCATTCTCTGGTAAATGTGGGAAGTAACACCACAGTACTTGCCTGAATGGAATGGGAGTCTATTAAAATTGTGATGAAAAAGGTAGCTTAGATTAGGATTAGAAGGGAAATAAAGAGGCTCTCAATGTTGAATGCTACAAATTGTAATGAAATGGGGCATTATGAATATGAATTTCCTGTGGGCCAAAGAAACCTACCTCAAAAAAGGCCAAGGGAGAAAGGTCAAGCTTATGCAATCACTACTGTTATGGTTGAAGCTCTAAAAGATGTGGTGACATGTAATTTAATGGGTTCTTCATTTTTTTCCAATGTGTTATTTGATTCTGGATCATTTAATTGTTTCAAATCTTCCCAGTTTTCAAATAAAATTAGATATTTCCAATTTCATTTAACGAGGATGTTATAAGTCAAAAATCCTAATGGAAGATTCCTTGCGAAAATGTTTTGTGAATCAGTCCCCATTAGGGCATATAAATGTTCTCTATCGGCTGATCTCATTGCCATACCCATGATTGAATTTGATATAATCCTTGGTATGGATTGCCATTCAGACCATGATGTGAAAATTTATTATAAGAAGAAATAAGGTTACCGTTTTTTATGATGATAGGGAATATCTTATCTTTAGAGTAGAAACATCACCATCTAATTCTTATCTAGATCCACACCTGTACCTCTACTAAATTCAATAATTGGGGAGGAGCAGAGTGAAATAAATATGGTTGAGGAAAGTAATGTTCAAATCGATGATTTACCTATTATACAAGAATATATTGATGTATTTCTAGAGGATTTACCTGGACATCCTCTTGAATGGGAAATGAGTTTTCCATTTATTTAATTCATGGTTCAAGGTCTATATTGAAGACCTCTTATAGAATGGCCACTGTGCAATTATTGGAGAAAAAGAGACAACAAGAGGAGTTGAGAAATAAAATATTTATTCCACATAGTGTTTCTCTATGGGGAACCCTTGTTCTTTTTGTTAAGAAGAAAGATGGATTTATGTTTTTGTGCATCAACTATGGGGATATCAATGCTCTAACAATAAAGGAAAAGTGTCCCCTACCTCGCATCGATGATTTATTTAATCAACTTCTTGGAGCTCAATAAATTTCAAATATTGACCTTTGATTTGGATATCATTAGTTGTGTGTGAAGAATGAAGACATTCCAAAGATATAATTTCAAACTATGTATGGGAATTATGATTTTACAGTAATGCTTTTGGACTATCAAATGCACCCTTTGTCTTCATGGATCTAATGAACAGAGTTTTCAAGAATTATCTTGATGAGTTTTTAGTGGTATTTATTGATGAGACCTTGGTATACTCCAAAAGCTATGAAGATCATGCAAATCACATGCACACTATTCTAAGTACTCTTAGAAGAAATGAATTATATGGGAAGTTCTAAATGTGTGAATTCTGGATACTGGAGATTTCATTTCTTGTCCATATTATCTCTAAGGATGTAATCTATGTTGATCCTTCAATGAAAAAGGAAATCCAAGAATGCCCAGTACCGACACGTATAACTGAGATATGTAGTTTTATTGGTTTATAAGGTTATTATCTGTTTTTCGTCGCAAATTTTGCCTGATTGGCTAACCTATTAACCAAGATCACACGTAAAGGGGTTAAATTTGTTTGTAAAAAATATTTTAAAGAATGTTTTGAAGAACTCAAGAGAATATTAGTTAATTATTCTATATTGACTCTACTATCAGGGAATAATGGGTTTCTTATTTACTGAGATGCTTTAAAGAAATGGCTAGGTTTTGTCCTTATTCAAAATTATAGGGTTATTGACTATACATCAAAGTAGCAAAAAACTCATGAAACAAATTGTCCCATTCATGATATTGAGTTAGAAATTGTAATATTTTCATTGAATATGTGGTTACACTATCTCTATTGTGAAAAATATGTGATATATACTGATCACAAGAGTTTTAAATATATTTTCTCACAAAAATAACTGAACATGAGGCAAAGAAGATGGCTAGAACTACTCAGGGATTATGATTTCACTACATACTACCTCCTAGGGATGGAAAATAAGGTGGAAGATGCTTTGAGCAGAAAGGATCATGGAGTTTTGAACAAGATGAGAGTTGAGAGGGATGCTATATTCATAGATCTAGTAAATATGGATATGGGAATAATCCTATCTCGTAAAACATCAATACTTTTTCAAATAGTCTCTAATCCATATTTACTTGAAAGGATAAGAAGTTCGCAGACTGATGATGAGGTATTTCAAAAGAAAATTAAAGCTATAAATGATGGGAGATTAATCGACTTCTTATATGAAGATGGGATTTTGAAATTTGGGAAGATACATGGTGTTCCCGACATACCTGATCAAAAAAGGGAATTGATGGATGATTCTCGTAGCTCTAATTTCTCTATACACCCTGGTATCACTAAGATGTATAGATATTTGAAGGAACATTTTTTTGTGAGACAACATGAAGAGAGAGATTGTTGATTATGTGTTTAGATGTATTGTTTTTTAACAAATTAAAGATAGAAGACAACATCCTATAGGAGTCATGTAACCTCTTCCCATAATTTAGTGGAAATTGGATGATATTACGATGGACTTTTTCATGGGGCTACAAAAGAATCATAGAAGGAATGATGCAATGTGGGTCATTGCTGATCGTCTTACCAAGTCAGCTAATTTTCTTGCTATAAGAAATGATTTACCACTTGAACGTCTGGATAGACTATATATTTATAAAGTTTTAAGACTTCATGGTGTACCCTTATCGATGTTTCTAACCATGATCCCTATTTCACATCAAGATTCTGGAAAATTCCTTAGAAGGCCTTGGATACTAAACTTCATTTGCGCACTGCCTACCACACTCAAACTAATGGACAATCAGAATGGACTATTCAATCATTGGAATTCATGTTGAGATCTTTCTCGCATGACTTTCATGGTATGTGGGATCAATAATTACCTCAGGTAGAATTTTCCTATAACAATAGTTTCCATTCAAGTATTCATATGACACCATATGAAGCGTTATATGGAAAGAGATGTTGCACACTAACTTATTAGGATGATGTTGGTGAATTAAAACTCATAGGCCCCGAACTTGTTGAGGAATCAATGGATAAGGTAAAGGTTATCCAAACCCACATCAAAACAACTCAAAGTAGGCAGAAGATCTGTGTCAATAATCGAAGGATGGATTTGGAATTTCATATATAAGATCATGTTTTCTTGAAGGTATCCTCATTGAAGGGTGTCATAAAATTCCGTACGAAAGAAAGATTAAGTCCCATGTACATCAGACCTTTCAAAATTCTAGAATGAATTGGAGTTATAGCTTATCTTTTGTCAATCCTTCCTAGTCTCTCCAAAGTTCAGGATGCATTCCATGTATCAATATTGAGAAAATACATGCCTGACCAAACGCATGTACTCACCTATAATGAAATAAAATTTTAACCTGATATGTCTTATTACGATGAGCCTGAAAAAGTTCTTTATACTAGAGAACAAGTGTTGAGAAACTGGATGACTCGTCTAGTGAAAGTTCTATAGTGAAATCATAAGATGGAAGAGGCAACATGAAAACCTAAAGAACTAATGATGAAGAACCACTCAAATATTTTTATATAGTATTATTCTATAAATTTCTAGGATGAAATTATTTGAAGGAGGGGATAATGTAACACCCCAAGCTTCCACAGTATGTTTCTCATTAAATAATGCAATAGCTTGCGTTGTACGCAACTTTGAGATTCTAACACACCTTGACCAGTCAAACTAGATGTTATGAATATTAAATCCCACTTTTTAAAATTTTATAATTTTTTTTATAAAATGGACTTCATTTTCTGGATTCAAAATATCAAAATTATCTTAGGGTGATTTTTTGGTACTCTTCTGAAAACACTCAATTTTTGATGAATACTGAAAAATAAAAAATTATTAATAAAATAAACTTTTTTAATTGAATTAATTTATCATGTTAGATTATATATTTTAGTGTATTTAATGTATCATTAGATTATATTTTTATCATTTAATATAATTTAGTTCATTGGATTTAATTTCACATTTAAACAGGTCCTAAACAAGTGTCAATCTTATGATAGTTATTATTTCATTAAAACAAGGTTTTGTTTTGACAGCGTAAATAAATTTTAAATTAATTTCTGATACTTCTATGTTTTGAATTTAAAAAAATTGAATTCATATTTTCAATCAGGAGGTCCTAATTGTTTAGATGGATAACATTTATTTTTAGAGATTATGAATATTTATTTCAAAAAATATTTTATATACCATGGTCAAAGGGTAAATTTGGTAAATAAGGGTAAACAAATATTCTTATAATAATATTAAATTACTCTAACAAGTGTACTATTCCTATTGGATGATACATGTCTGACAATGGTCATTATTGGGTCGATATCAGGACCCCATCAATCCCCTTGAGAGTGATAATGACACTTTATATTAATTAATTTAAAGTAAAGACAAAAATGACATAAACATATATCTTTTAGTAAGACAATTTTTACAAGCGGTTATATAAGTTATCATTTAGACTATAAATATTAATTTGAATTCTAAGACTATTTCATATGTCATGGATTTTTTTTTATAATTTTTAGACATCAGATAAATAAAATTATTTATGACACAATAATGATGCAATGTTTACCACATTAAAGAATGATTTAAATAAATGAGATTATAAAAATTAAAACAATATCCAAAACCTGTCCAAATTTTATTAGATGATTTTATTTCAAACATGAGTCATCTTATAATAATATTTAATTTGTTTTGGACTTTTAAAAACTAAAAATCATTATATAATAAAATAATATTTTCAAACATTCCTAAACATTCCCTCCTGCCGCTTATAAAAATCCATCACCTCTAACCCATTTCCCACACCTCTCAAGCCACTTGGCTCATCCAACCTCTAACCAATTATGATCCCTACATCCCTATGTTCCTCTTAGAATCCTTACATTAGGCAGAAGGCACATCAAGGAAGCCTTTTTGTTCAAACCAAAGTGAGTTAACTGATTTATTGGTAACATCTTCTCTTATGGTTTTTTCATTTATTTTACTTATCCAACCCCATATACTCTATTTATTCCCTTAATTTATAACCACACCAATATACTGAATATACTAGGTGGTTTTTATGAGAATTATTCTAACTACACTTACACACACCTCCATCTATTGGATACGAACATACTGTTTCTGTGGACAGCGGACTACTACCTCTTGAAATGATGATTCTTCAAATATATCCAACCTCCTCTCATGGTGGCCATTATGATAGAACAATATTTATATAAGATATATATTATTTTTAGGTTTTCTCTATTATTATGTGTTTTCTATTTAAAAATATACCTTTATGCTTTCCAATATGTGTAAACACTATAATTTCATTGGAGGAAGTGCGGACAACCGCCCACTCAAGGTGATATGCTTCGTTCATGTCATACATGGAACATATAAAGAATAAAGTTATGAAATTAAGTAACATATATACCATATGATACTATAATTTTATCATACCTATGTATCATAATGCTTTAATTCCATTAAATATAAAAATTGAAATGAAAGTAGCATGCATGCGAACGTACAGCTTACCGTCTCCAGGAAGGGTGCATTTCATTTCTTATCTCCAAATGTTATGTAATATTATAAATGTTTATACATATATACTAGATATATATTATATATATTATATCTAAATCATTAATATCATTTTAGAGATAATGGAAGTTTTACAACAGGGAAAACTTGTAATTCGAAGATGATTATTTTTTACTGAAGTTCAGAACATCAAATAAATGTATGATAAGAACTCAAATAAATAAATAATTCTTATATCAGGGTAATATATGATATAAAAGGAATAATAAACTTTAAAAGTTTATTATTCAAGTATAAATTAACTTATGTTAATTATTTAGGATGAACGAGGAACATACAAGACATGTCGAACTTGAGGTAAGGGGGTTTTTTATCTCACTTTTAATTATGTTAGATTTACACTGTTCACCACTTATTTATTTCATGTGGTGTAATGAGTAATTCCATTTGATATATATATATATATATATTATCATGCCTATAGTGTTTTCTTGTTTTTATTTTCTTTTGTAGGTTTTATTTATGATTTCAAACAACTTGGGTGACACTTGGTTTGGGTGTTGGAGGGTGACTCTCAGGGTCACATGGTGTTTGGATGTGGTATGATTAGTGAGTTATTGTTGACAGTTATTTATTTTTCATTTTGTTTATCTACCATGCATTTTATTATTTTCTTTCCACTTATTTATTTATTTTTTCAGGCCAAAATCACTCCCCTTTTTTCTCTATTGATTCCCCGACACATGTCTCCATCCGAGGAGGATTGGGAATGCCTCTCAGGACATGCTATGAATCGGTTCGGGTGACTGGTTCAGGGTCGACCCAAGTTGGTTCGTGACATAGGATCATATGATGATTCCATGATACAAATAAGTCGTATTAGAGCCTTCATAATTGGTTGATTAAATGTTTTTATTTCACTATAAATGAAGAAAAAATTATATACATCATAACTAGTTGGGATTTACACAACCTTCAGATATGTGATGATTAAATGTGGAGGGCATCATAACATCACATTAAATTATTAACATGATTGGGAGGGGGAACTAAAGTATCATTATAAGATAACACTTCATTTGTGATCTATGGAAAACAAAGTATAATATTTCTCCTTATAATGATACATTGAGTGACAATGTGATGTTTAGATTGCTTGATTTTAAAATGTGGAATAAATTTTTGTTTCAAGTATCTATCACTACATGTTCATAAAGATATGTTCCAAACAAATTCTGTGCATCTAGTATGTGAGGGGATAAACTATAACCAAGTAAATTCATCTCACCCTAGACTTCACTACAAGCAGGTTCATGTTCATTAACATATATGCTCTATTAGTATTAAATGAAATTTATTGTCTCTTACCCTTGTTATGTGTATATAATTCAACCATTTGTGGGAGTGCTCCTTCCAGCACTACCTCCCACATCCTCATTCTAGTATGTGCCCTTGTAGGTTTGAACCTCATTTTCCTCTCTTGTCTAAATTTCAATTATTTCAATCTATTATCCCTTCTATATGAAAATATGATTTGGTGGTCCATCCAATGGTTAGCCCTATTTTTTGAGATATAACATATTGTTTATTTATTATAAAATGCAAAAAATTTTAAATTTTGATGCATATTTTTATAATTTTATAATAATAAATGTTAAATTATAATAATTAGTAACTATAAAACTTTGTTTTTCATTATTATAATAAATTTAAAAACTATCTAACACCCCAACTTTCCATGGTACATTTTCCATTGAATAATTCAATATCTTGATTTGTAAGCACTATCGAGATTTTAACACACGACGACCAATCAAACAAACCATTATAAATTGTACTACCCACTTATTAAAATTATATTTTTTTAAATGGACTACATTTTTTGATTTTTAATATCAAAATTATCTTAGTGGGAATTTTTGGTACTCTTCTGAAAACATACGATTTTTGATAAATAGTTAAAAATACTAAATTTTAATTAAAAACAACTTTTTAATAGAAATAATTTATAATGATAAATTATACATTTTAGTGGTTTTAATGTATCATTATATTATATTTTAATCATTTAATATAATTTTTTTCATTGGATGTAATTTTCCATTCAAACTGGACATAAAGAAGTGTCAATCTTTTGATAGTTATTATTTCTTAAAAACACGCTTCTTGTTTTGAAAAAGGCAATTAATTATAAATTATTTTCTTCCACTTCTGTTTTTTGAATTTGGAAAAATGGATTCCATACTTGGAATCAAGAGGTCCAAATTGGGTAAATAGGTAACTTTTATTTTTAGACATTATGAATATTTATTTTAGTAAATATTTTATTTACGACGTTTAAAGGGTAAATCTGGTTAGTAAGCGTAAATAAATAATATTTTAATAATATTAAATTACCCTAACATGGGTCATATTTCTATTGGTTGATATACGTCCGACCATGGTCATCCTTGGGTCGATTTGAGGATGCCATGGAGCCACTTGAGAGTGACAATGACACTTTATAATAATTAATCTAAAGTAAAGACCAAAATGACATAAACATATATCTTTTTGTAAAAAAAAAATTCAAGGGGCTATATATGTAATATTTTAGACAATAAAAATAAATTTAAAATCTGAAATGGTTTCCTACGTCATAGTCTTTTTTTTATAATTTTTAGGCATCGAATATATAAAATTATATATGACACAATAATGATGCAGTGTTTACCTCATTAAGGAATGATTTAAATAAACGATATTATAAAAATTAAAACAATATCCAAAACCTATTCAATTATTATTGGATGATTTTATTTTGAACACGAGTCATCTTATCATCGACTTTGATGAGTTTTTGACCTTTAGAAATCGAAAATCATTATATAATAAAATAATATTTTTAAACATTCCTAAAGATCCACTCCTCCCCCTTATAAAAATCCCTCAACTCTAACCCATTTCTCATACCTCTCAAACCTTTTTTATCATCCAACATCTTCCAAATTAATCCCCATAAATCCCTATATTCCTCTTAGAATCCTTACCTTTGGAATAAGTCACTTCAACAAAGCCTTTTGGTTCAAACTAAAGAGAGTTACCTGATTTAAAGGTAATATATCCTCTTAAGTTCTTTTCTATTATTTTACTTCTCCAACCCCCTAAACTATCTTTATTCAGTTATTTTATAAAAACCCTAGTATCCTAAATATAAAAGGTTTTTTATGAGATTTATTTCGACTACACTTACACACACCTCTATCTAATGGGTATAGAACATAATGTTTCTATAGACGGCAAAATACTGCCTCACGAAATTATAATTGTTCAATCTTCAACTACCACCTCTTAGGGTTTCCATTATGATGGAACATTAATTATATATTATATATATGATATTTATTCTATCTATAATCTTCTATAATTATCTTATATATCATACCTTTATTCATTTCATGTTGTATATACACGATAATGTAATTTGAGGAAGTGCGGACTACCGCCCCCTCAAAGTGATATGACTCGTTTATAACATACATGGAATGTATAGAATATGGAGTTAATAAAAATACATAACATATATAAAATATTATATTATACTAGAATAATAATATACCTATGTATCATTTAGTCTTATTTCCTTTTAAAATAAAAACAATGAAATTGAAGTAGCATTAGTGCGTACGTACGAATTACCATCTCCACGAACATGATGAGATTCATTCCCCATCATAGTCATTCAAGAATAATTATGATTTTATTATTAAAAATAATATTTAGAACATTTTATCATTCTTTATATTATTCAACTTCATCCTATCTATAACAAACATTACTTACTTAACAAAACATATGAAGGAAAACGAATCACTTAACACCAGAAACAATGATAATACGAAAAAATTATTAACAAAGTAATAATAAAAGATCATAAATGATATCATGTTTAGGAATTTGGTTTTGGTATAATTTAATAAGATTTATTTAACTATTATATAGGATGCTAACCTACCCTCGACCAAGGAAAAGTACAATGTAAGGGTTAATTTCACAATCTCATTATTATCGAAGGTTATTTTTTACATAAGTGTATACTAGGGCCTCCTTGTCATCCACATCTATGTTTCTTAAAAATGTATTTCAAAACATTTTTACTATTAACTAGACTATGGGTTAAATTAATTTATACAATGTTTTTACTTTTTATAAAATTGTTTAAAAGGAATCTTTCCATCATTTTCCAAACAAGGTACTTTATAACCATTTGGACAAATTATTGTAAGAATGTTTTTTAACTTATATGGTGGGTGCAGTTATTCTCTTCCATTATAACACCTTTGAAGATTCCCTTACAGGCTTATATTAATATTTTAAAAATAAATGTTTTCTTTTATAATTACATTAATTTTATATTATTTCAAAATAGAAAGAGATATTCCTCTCAAAGAATATTGATTTCATCTATGTCGACATCCTTTAATGGATTTTATACTTGTTTGAAGTTGATTTATTATGATTTAAATAATCCATATTGTATTTTAGGTTTTCTGATATGTTTTAATAGGGATGTGTTATTTTTATACCATTCATGGTTTTTGGTTAACCTATTAACATTTTGTATGCTAGTTTTAATACTAATGTTTATGTTATGTTTCAACTATTTTATATGAGGATTATATTGGACTTAGTATGTGTCTGGTGGATCCTGCAATATCTCCTCGATGCATCGGTACGTCGAATGAGAGAAACTAGTGTCTTGGAACAAGGCCTTGAAAACATCTTACTTTTAGTCTTGGAACGAGGCCTTCACTATGTGGTTATGATGTCCGACAATATGCATTCCATCATTATGAAATTATCTATTGATATTACATGTGATTATTCGACTAGTAGAATATCCTTGTGAATAAGTGAATGGAATTATTTGATTTACATTTTCCATATTATGCTGATGTTTAATCTTAAAATGATTTTGTTTTAGTTTTATACATTGCCTTAAATATTTATGTTTATCTATTAATGTTTCTACAATACTGTTATCCTTACTAAGCATCTGATCTCACCCCTTTCTATGTTTTATTTTTCCTATGATGTGAAGAAGTATTTTATTGTTGACCTATAGGGACAAGATAACGGATATAAATGTGGTCAATAGAGACAAAATTTTGTTTTTGTTTTTATTTCATGATGTAATGTAAAATTTATGTATGTATATAGTACTTCCAAGGCTAAAAAACTAATCAGTCTTTCAGGATTTGATACATTTTGATCATGCCAATGTTATGTAATAATGCACCGACTCTGGGTAATTGGGGTTTAGGTGTTACAGTTGGTATCAGAGGATGTTTAGTAAAAAAAAATTGGAAACTAGATTTAGATAAACTATGATTAGAGTACATTACCCTAAGATAGACTTTGAGGATTAGAATAGACGAACATCCTATAATTATGGTAATGTATATATTTGGTTTATTTTCCAAGGAATATATCCTTGTCTGGATACAAGAAGGTAGACATGGATTTGGCATAGATTTACCTTGGAGTGAACACTCCCACAAGGTGTTTCGGGCTTGACCCAAGGTATCCCAGTACATGACAATGGGCCTTGCTGCACTTTTGGTTACGACACTCCCAAGGGATTTGCTTAGGATAATTCACATTTTCTTTACCATCAATTATGAAGGATTTATGAGTATATTCTTCCTTAATGAAAATATTTTTTTATGATTATGGATTATAGCCATTAACTGTTCAATTTTTATCAAGTATTTTACAAGTTTGGAATTATGTATTGTGATTCATAAACTAATCTAGTGTATGAAATTGTTTAGAATTGTCTCCAAGTGGAAGGAATTGAAAATTTATAAACACCTGTAATCCATGTAAGGATTTTACTTCTACTCAAGATAATTATAGTAGAACTGGTGATGAAATTGGGGCTGACAAGCTTATCGCCATACTCAGAAAACTCACTACGGTTATGAATAATAACCATACCTGTATGGAGAATGATGATCCACAACACGAAGGGTCAATGTTAGACCGCTTCATGAGGAAATATACACAAACATTCAATGATACTAAAAATCCATTTGTAGCTGAGTAATGGATATGTTTCTTCTAGAAATCATTTCATGCAATGGGGAGTAGTGAAAGGGAAAAAAATTCAATGGCAGTTTATCGCCTAATGGGAGATACAGATAAATAGTGGTCATAAATTCTAAACACCAATGATGAAGAAGAAGTATCAAATTTTGAATCGAGGGAGTTTAAATATCTTTTCTTAGAAATATACTTTCATTATGACCATCGAGGGGATATAGAAATACAATTTCTAAGTTTGAGGAAAATTGATTATGAGAATGTTGCAAAGTATAAGGCTAACATTACTTGGTTAGAAAGGAATGCTGTAGTTTATATATATAACCCAAGGAGTAAGACTGATCAATTATTTGATTGGTTAAAACCATTTCTCCATTCAGAATTAGTCTCAAAATCATTATCATCATACGAATATATTGTCTCATGTGCTATCAAGGCAAAAATGGAATTCTCTAAGTCTTATGTATTTAAATAAAAGAAAGAGAAGAAGAGATCTACTGAAAACTCTGGAAATAGAAATAAGGGGAAAGATGAATATCCATTCTTCGGTAAATATGGAAAGAAACACCCCAGTACTTTCCTAAAAGGAATGTGAGTCTATTACAATTGTGACGAAAAAGGCTGCCAAGATCTTGATTTTAAGAGAAAGAAACAGGCTATAGATGTTGAATGATTAAAATTATAATGAAATAGGGCATTATGAAAAAGAATGTTCTATGTGCCAATGAAACATAACTAAAAAAGGCCAAGGGAGAAAGGTAAAGTTTATACAATCACTACTGTTGAGGTTGAAGCTTAAAAAGATGTGGTGGTATGTACTTTAATGGTTTCCTCATGTTTATCCAATTTTTTATTTGATAGATGATCATGGCATTTTTTCGTAACATCCTAGTTTTCTAAGAAAATTATATATTTCCAATTTTATTTAACAAGAGATTAATAAGTCAAAACTCTTAAAGGATGTATCCATGCAACAAAGTTTTGTGAATCAATCCCCATTAGGGAATATAAATGTTCACTATTGGCTAATATCATGGCCATACTCATGATTGAATTTGACATAATACTTGGTATGTATTTGATTTAGATCCATGATGTGAAAATTTATTGTAAGAAGAAGGAGGTTTCAATTTTTGATGATGACATGGAATACCTTATCTTTATAGCATAATCGTCACCATCTGATTCTTATCTAGATCCCCCCTTGTAGCTCAACTAAATTTAATTATTGGGGAGGAACATAGTGAAATAACTATGGGCGAGGAAAAGAATTCTAAAATAGAGGATGTACCTATTAGACAAGAATATGTTGATGTATTTCCAGAGGATTTACCTGGACATCCACCTAAATGGGAAATAGAGTTTTCCATTTATTAAATTTCTGGTTCAAGGCCTATATCGAAGACCTCTTATAGAATGGCCACTATGGAATTAGTGAAGATAAATAAACAACTAGAGGAGTTTAGAAATTAAATATTTATTCTCCCTAGTGTTTCTCTATGTAAAACCCTTTGTTCTTATTGTTATTAAGATAGATGGATCTATGAGGATGTGTATTGACTATAGGGAGAACAATTCTCTAACAATAAAGAACAAGTATCCCCTACCTCACATTGATGATTTATTTGATAAACTTCATGGATCTCAATACATTTCAAAGATTTACCTTTGGTCTTGATATCATCAGTTGTGTGTGAAGAAGGAATACATTCCAAAGATATAATTTCAAACTACCCATGGGCATTACAAGTTTAAAGTAATGCCTTTTGGACTATCAAATTCACCCTCTGTCTTCATAGATCTAATGAACATAATTTTCAAGGATTATCTTGATGAGATTGTAGTGGTATTTATTCATGATTACTTGATATAATTTAAAATATATGAAGATCATTAAAATCAATTGCACACTATTCTAAAGACTCTTAGAAGAAATGAATTATATGGGAAGTTTTTCAAGTGTTAATTCTTGCATCGAGAGATTTCATTTCTTGCCCATATTGTCTCTAAGGATGGAATATCTGTTGATCCCTAAAAGACCACGTCAATCCTAGATTGGCCAGCCCCGACAAGTATAACTAAGGTCTGTAGTTTTATATGTTTACCATGTTATTATCTACATTTTGTCCCAAATTTTTCTCTATTGGCTAACCCATTAACAAATCTTACGCGTAACGGGGTTAAATTTGTTTGTACAACAGAGTGTGAAGAATGTTTTGACGAACTCAAGAGAAGATTAGTCAATTCTCTTATATTTACTCTACCGTCAGGGAATGATGGGTTTGTTATTTATAGAGATGCTTCAAATAAAGGTCATGGTTGTGTCCTTATAAAAAATGAAAGGTTTATTGACTTTGCATCAAATTAGATAAAATTTTATGAAACAAACTATCCCACTCATGATCTGGGTTAGAAACTATAATATTTTCATTGAAGATATAGCGACACTATCTCTATAGTGAAAATGTGAGATATATACTGATCAGCAGAGTTTGAAGTATATTTTCTCACAAAAATAACTCAACTTGAGGAAAATACAATGGCTTGAACTACTCAAGGATTATGATTTAACTATACACTACCACTCATGGAAGGAAAATAATATGGAAGATGCTTTGAGCAGAAAGGATCATGGAGTTTTGAACAAGATGAGAGTTGAAAGGGATCATATATTCATGGATATAATAAAGAAGGATATGGGAATAATCATGGCAGTTGAAACATCAATACTTTTTCAAATGGGTTCTAAACCATATTTACATAAAAGGATAAAAAGTTCTCAGACTGATGATGAGGTGTTTCAAAAGAAAATTAAAGCTGTGAATGATGGGAGATTAATCGACTTCTTATATGAAGATGAGATTTTAAAATTTTGGAAGATACATGGTGTTCCTAAAATACCAGATATAAAAAATGAATTGTTGGATGTTTCTTTTAGCTCCCATTTCTATATACACCCTGGTAGTACTAAGATATATAGAGATTTGAAGGAACATTTTTTTGTGGGACAACTTGAAGAGAGATATTGCTGATTATGTGTCAAGATGTATGGTTTTTCAACAAATGAAAGCTAGAAGAGAACATCCTAGAGGATTCTATAAACTATTCCCATACCTGAGTGAAAATGGGATGACATTATGATTGACTTTTTCATCAGGCTACCAAAGACTCCTAGAAGGAATGATGGAATATGGGTCATTATTGATTTTCTTACGAAGTCAGCTCATTTTCTTGCTATAAGATAAGATTTACCACTTGAACGTCTGGAAATACTATATATTTATAAAGTTGTAAGACATCATAGAGTACCCCTATCTATTTTATCTGACCGTGATCCCTGTTTCACATCAAGATTCCGGAAAAGTCGTCAGAAGACCTTGGATACTGAACTTCGTTTGAGCAATTCCTACCACCCTCAAACTGATGGAAAATCAGAATGGACTATTTAAACATTGGAATTCATGTTGAGATATTTCTCAATTACTTTCAAGTTATGTGGGATCAATATTTACCTCTGGTAGAATATTACTATAACAATAGTTTCCATTCATGTATTCATACGGCACCATATGAAGTGTTAAATGGAAAGAGATGTTGCACACTAACTTATTGGGATGATGTTGGTGAAAGAAAAATCATAGGTCCCAAACCTATTGAGGGAATATTGGAAAAGGTGAAGGTCATCCAAAACCACATCAATACATCTCCATGTAGGAAAAAGTGATATGCCGATAATCGATGGATGGATTTGTAATTTCAAATAATATATCATGTTTTCTTGAAGGAATCTCCATGGAAGGGTGTCATACGATTCAGTAAGAAAGGAAAAATATGTCCCATGTACATCGGACTTTTCAAAATTCTAGAACGAATTGGAGTTGTAGATTATCATTTGGAAATGCTGCCTACTCTCTCCGAATTTAATGATGCATTCCACATGTCACTATTGAGAAAATACCTTCCTGACCAAACTCATGTAGTTACATGTGATGAAATAGAACTAGAACCTGATATGTCTTATTGTGAAGAGCCTATCAGAATTATTGATACTAGAGAACATGTTTTGAGAAACTGGACGACCCATTTAGTGAAAGTTCTATAGAAAAATCATAAGATGGAAGAAGCCATGTGGAAACCTAGAGAACATATAATGAAGAACCACTCAAATATTTTTATACATTAGTTTTCTAGAAATTTCTAGGATGAAATTATTTGAAGGTGGGAAGACTGTAACATTCCAAGATTCCATGATATGTTTCTCTTTAAATAATTCAATAGCTTTCATTGTACGCTACTTCGAGATTCTAACACCCCACAACCAATAAAAATAGCCATTATGAATATTAATACCCATATTTTTAAATTTTATAATTTTTTTTTCAAAATTTACTTCATTATTGTATTTAGAATATCAAAATTAACTTAGTGTGGATTTTCTGTACTCCTCTCAAAACATTCAATTTTTTTTGTGAGTAGTGAAAAATACAAAATTTTAATTAAAAACAACTTTTTTAATCGAAATAATTTTAGTGTTAAGTTATATGTTTGAGTGGTTTTAATGTGTCATTGAATTATATTTTTATCATTTAACATAATTTATGTCATTTTATATAATTTCACAATTAAACTGGTCTGAAACAAGTTTCAATCTTTTAATAGTAATTATTTCATAAAAACAGGCTTTTGTTTTGACAACGTAAACTAATTTTAAATTAAATTCTGCTACTTCGGTGTTTTGAATATAGAAAAATGGATACCATATTTGGAATTAGGATGTCTAAATTGTGTAAATGGATAACTTTTATTTTTAGATATTATGAATATTTACTTCAATAAATATTTTATTTACCTTGGTCAAAGGGTAAATATGGTAAATAAAGGAAAACAAATAATCTTATAATAATATTAAAATACACTAACATTTGTCCTATTCCTATTGGATGATACATGTCTGAAAATGGACATTATTTGGTCAATTTTGGGACCCCATGGATACCTTTGAGAGTGATAATGACACTTTATATCAATTAATTTTAACTAAAGAGAAATATTACATGAACATATATCGTTTAGAAATTTTTTTTAAAAGGGGTTATATAAGTTATCATTTCAACTATAAATATTAATTTTAAAGCTAAAATGATTTTATACATCATGGTATTTTTTTATAATTTTGAGACATCATATAAATAAAATTATTTTTGACATCATATTGATTCAATGTTTACCTCATTAAAGAATGATTTAAATAAATGAGATTATAAAAATTAAAACAATATCCAAAACCTATAAAATTATTATTAAATGATTTTATTTCAAACTTTAGTTATATTATCTTTGACTGTAATGAGTTTTGGACCTTTAGAAACCAAAAATCATTATATAATTAAATAATATTTTCAGAGATTCCTAAATAGTCCCTCCCCCCCATTATAAAAATCCATCACATCTAACACATTTATCACACATCTCAAGCCCCTTGGCTCATCCAACCTCTACCCAATTAGGATCCCTAAATCCATTTGTTCCTCTTACAAGCCTTACCTTAGGCAGAAGGCACTTCAAGAAAGCCTTTTGGTTCAACCCAAAGGGAGTTACCTGATTTGACGGTAACATCTTCTCTAAAGTTCTTTTGTTTTATTTTACTTCTCTAACCCCCTATACTCTCTTTATTATATTAATTTATAACAAAAACAATATCCTATATATACTTTGTGGTTTTTATGAAAATAATTCGAACTACACTTACACACACCTCCATCTAATGGATATGAACATACTGTTTCTGTGGACAATGGACTACTACCTCACTAAACAGTGATTGCTCAAATACCTCAAACCTCCTCTCATGGTGTCCATTATGAAGGAACTGTATTTATATATGATATATATTATTTTTATGTTTTCTCTATTATTTTGTGTTTTTAATTACAAACATACCTTTATTCCTTCTAATATGTGTAAACACAATAATTTCATTGGAGGAAGTGCGGACAACCGCCCCCTCAAGGTGATATGATTCATTCATGGATTATATGGAACATATAAAGAATAGAGTTATGAAATTATGTAACATATATACCATATGATACTGGAATTCTAACATACCTATGTATCATAATGTATTCATTCCATTAAATATAAAAATAGAAATGAAAGTAATGTGCATGCGTACGTACGACTTACTGTCTCCATGAACGGTGCATTTCATTTCTTATATCAAAATGTAATTTACTATTATAAATATCTATATATATATACTAGATATATATTATATATATGATATCAAAATCCTGAATATAATTTTTTATATAATGGAATTTTTACCAAAGGGACAAATGTAATTAAAATATGTTCATTTTTTACTCAAGTTCCGAACATCAAAAAAATGTCTAATATGAACTCAAATAAATAACTAATTGTTATATCTGGGTAATACATGATATAAAAGGAATAATAAACTTGAAAAATCTTATTATTCAAGTATAAATTATCTTAAGTTTATTATTTAGGAAGAACAAGGAACATACAAGACAAGTCGGACTTGAGGTTAGGGGTTACTTACCTCACTTTTAATTCTGTAAAGATGTATGGAGATATCGAAGAGTATTTTTCATGGGATAACAGGAAAAGAGGTATTTAAGAATATATATCACAGTTCCTAGTATTTCATCAATATAAAGTTGAGGTAGATAATTAAAATGGGATGTTACAATCATTACCCATACCAAAATTTAAATGATAAAACCTCACTATATTTTTTTTACAGGGCTCCCTAAGATATCAAAAGGGAATAATTCTATTTGGTGTATAATAGATCACCCAAAAAGTACAACACATTTCATTTATATTTTGATAATATTTATTTATTCAGAAACATACATGTATTTAAATTAACGAAGTGGTATGATTGTATGGAGTACCACCTTCAATTGTATCTGATCTAGATATTATTTTTACCTCAATGTTTTGTAAAAGAATTTAGTAGGCTCAAGATATAAAGCTGAGTTTCATTACTACATATAAATCTCATATAGATGGTATTTCTAATAATAACATTCAAACTCTAGAATACATATTGAGATTTTTCTCTATAGACTTGAATGGTATTTGGGATCAATACCTTCCATTGGTGTAATTTTCCTACAATAATAACATTCACTATAAAATTAGGTAGCCCCATTATGAATCCTTCTATGGAAGAAAGTGTAGGACTCCAACAACATGAGAAAAAGATAGAAAAATAATGACATTAAGACATGATATAATTTAGTAAATGGTATATAATGCTTCTGAAATTCAGTTGAACAATAATGAATCCCAGAGTCAATAGAAGAGTATTGATGATAATCATAAATAAGATATAGAATTTAATGTTGGTAAGAATGTATAACTATTAATTTATCCAAGGAAGATGGTTATTGAATTTAGAATTAATGGAAAGATAAACCCTATATATATAATCCCTTCTAAGATTCTTGATCGAGTTGGAATAGTTTCCTATCACTTGATGCTTCCACCAAACCACTCTCGAGTTTATGATGGTTTCCATATACCTCTATTGAGAAATTACAAACATAATCCTTCGGATTCAATGAAATAATATGTTTTAATAATAGATAATGATTTTAAAAATGTGGAAAAATGAATATAAATCTTGTATCATAGGGAAAAAGTGATATAGAATAAGATTACTATACTGGTTAAAGATCTCTAGAGGAATCATAACTTTGAGGAAGCTATATTGGAACTCAATAGTATAATGAAGCCAAAATATCCGCATTTGTTTTACTAGAGTGATATAATTTAAAGGGGAAAATTTATATTATTTGATTTATAATGTAACTGTCCAATATTTTTAATATAATTTTCTTTTTAAATAAATAGGAAGTATTCTATATATTTCTTTACACGCAACCCCAAGTCTAAAAGAATAGTGATATAGCATATCTTTACAACCTAACTGTTGGATTGGGGGATTTTTATCTTTAAAAACATTATGAATTATATTTATAAATTTCATACAAAAAATGTATTTATTAATTCTTAGTAATTAAACAATCAATTTTTAGTGAAGAAATTTTATGCTTTAAAAATAATTTTTATTTAAAAAAATTGTGTATTGATTTTTTATAAAAATATTATAATTTATTTATTTTACTTTTAAAGAAATATATTTTATATAATTTAAATTAATGTTTTAGATCCACATAAAATACTTTTACTGATGTTCAATTTTTGAGATTTTTCTCAAACAAAAATAATTTTTCAATGAATAGGAAAATACCGAATATAAATAAAACTATCATTTATTTTTGAGTATTAAAAATTATCATTTTATATTGAATTGATCTTAGAATTTTATTAGTAAATTTTTATGTAACATAATATATTTAATTTCTTTTTAATTTACAATATTCATAATTTTTGATGAAATTTGTTTTTATAATTAACAATATTTTTTTGGAAACAGCATTTAATATAGCAGTTTACAGGTTTATATTAAAAAAAATTATGAAACGTTTTAAATATGGAATCTTTAAAAATTTATTTATTATTTTTAATCAAATTAATTAATATTATATAATAATTTTCAATTAATTTTTGGTCCTTATGAAAATTAATTGAGGTAAAAATTCTTTGCGATGGTAAAGGTTGAAAGGGGTTAACGAGGTGTTAATATAAATAGATAATGTTTAAAATGATCAAATAAAATTGAATAAATATATTTCATCTCTATGCATCCTATATTTTCAATTGATTCAATTTGGATCTTTTTCTATTGAGTAATACTAAAATATATTTTAATATTTTCAAAAATTCCAAGTGTGTCCTCTCCCTCTCTTATAAAAGGACATTGTATCTCTCCTTTCTTACAACATAATTAACCCTATATATCATTCAATACCTAAACTAATCCATTTTTGAAATCCATCCTCACAACTTAGGGGTCCTATTTTGATAACAATTCATACCTTTCTAGGCATAACGTGTAAGACATAGGGGGTTTATCGGTGAAATGGTATAACTCTTAACAAAGTACATTCAAATTAATTTATTCTTATACCTCCTAAAATATATGGTTTAAATTATAAAATAATTAATTTATTATATTTAATATATTTAATTTGTTTATTATTGTGGATCATCCTTTTTATAGATCCATTCCATCAAATGGGAAATGAAATGTATTGCTCGTGCATACATGTCGACCACCACCTCCATGTAGTGATATGGTTCATTTTACATCATCATAATTCATGGTGGGTTATTAATTTGGATTTGAAATTTTTATATCATATCTATGACATTATTAATCTTTTGGTATTATATGATCTTATATACCTTCTTACTTTTACATCGGATGGAAAATGAAAACGCTAATCGTATGTGTCCGTAGACTACCACCTTTGTGAAGCGATGTGATTATTTTTTCTTTTTTTATTTACATTGTGGGTAATAAGGATTGATTTAATGAATAAATATAATATATATTACATAATAATGATTAAATAATGGTGAATTATTGTTTTTCTTTCTTTCATTCCAACCATCGAAACTGGAAACATCACTCGAGTGTATATACATGCTACCATCTCTACGAAGTGAAGTAAATCAATTTTTCATCACCAATTAATTTGAATAATTTTAAAAGTCTAAATTATGATTAAATATTATACTTACATAATTCATAATATTCTATAAACGAAAAAACAATGACTCGGTTCAAATTATTGGATCCACCAAACATAAACAAGAATGAATAATGAAGCAGTTATCACTCAGATTAGTTAGTTTAATATAGTATTGAAAACAAATGGGAGATAATAAATTACTAGTAAATAATATATGATATAATATATTTTAATATGGTTCTTTATTATATATATATATATATATATTTATTTACTATACAAGAGTTTTGAACACATATGAAGTAGAACATGCTTTGAGGTAAGGGGTTTATGTTTTAATTTTATTTTAATCCGGATTTTCAATACTTGAATGTGAGTTTAGGAAATTATATCATCCTTATAAAATAAAAACATTTAAATTTTATTATAAATTATTTATTTTATTTAATTTTAATGTTTTAATGTTACTTCCCCAACCTGGGATCCACTGAACTGGTTCCTCAAGTGGGTTCACCACATGAACTCCAGTGTGCCTCCCCCATACGCTAGTGGTTGCCGACTATAAATGAGGGTCTAAAAGGCCATATGGGGATACTATACCCTATTTAATAGAGTAATTCAAATCATAAAATAAATATAATAGTATAAACAAAATTTAACAACCAATGGAAATGCATAAATAGTTATCTCCCAAAATTTGGTACAAACCATAGCCAATAGTAAATATGTCATGGGATGCTAATAGTGCCAATTCAAAAATACCTAAAACAAATAAAAATAGTGTAATCTATAAATTCTTCCTGACATCAATTCTTGATCCTCATCCATGTACATCCCAACCCTGACATAACTCCCAATCATGAGGCCTTTTCCCTTATCCTGAACTGCAAGCATGAAATCTGCTCGGGTACCCAATGGTCACCCGAGCTAGGTGTGAGTTCAAACAAGTAGGCTACCACGAATGATGTCTACAAAATATACAGTCTAAAAATTGTACATTAATTTTCCAAAAAAAATATAATTAATTGAATTATAATTTGAGTGTAATTAGTAAAAAACCTTTACGTTAACTATTACTAAATATAGAATTAAATTCAGTAATTATGTATTCTTCATTACATAATTAAATATAAACATATACTTTATGGATTTAACATATAAATAATTCACATAATGGTTCAATGCATTCATCACTTTGTATAAAATAATAATTAAAATATGTATCTCATGTGGAGGTGGCTCCATCACAGTTGTACCAAGGGGTAATAACCCCACAAAGGGAACATTGGAATTTTTCTTCATCATCACCTAGTGCATGAAAAAAATCCCCCTTTTAATGCCTTTTTTAACACTCCCATGGGATATTATTTATTAAATTCATAAGCACTTTATGAACCATTATGATGGGAAAAAATTTCCCTTAAAATTTTATGCTATGAAAAGGACAATGGATATCTTACATCAAAACCTTGAAATCACGGGTTATGTAAAGTAAGTCATTTGGGAATTATTTTTTCAATATTAATAGTTTCCTTTATATGTTTTTAGTAGTTTTAAAATTATCATCACTAAGTCTATTTTGGATGATGTAAATTATTATAATCATAATCAAATAGAGAAAGGAAGGGTTATCATCCATTCTTTACCTTAAAATAACTTATATAACTATGGTTATATGAATTATTTCTTATAACACATGTTTAGTTGAACTATTCAAATACCACCTCAAAACATGGAAGTTGAGTTATTGGTAATGATGGTAAATGGATCAATTATTTAATCCTAAGAATATAACCCATCCCCAATCAAATTTTTTGGGATAAATTTCACAGAAAAACATGTGATGATACATTTATCTTAATTTGATGATATTCTAGTTAGGGGTTATATTTCCTTGTATAAAGCACACCTAAATTTCAGATAGAAGTAAATTTCCCTCTATATCAAAAACCTCCCTCCAATTATATAAAAGTGTAATAAAGAGGACGTATGTACTTTAATTTCAACATATCAATAATGGATATTATTTCCTTATGGTAAAGTGTTTCTAGATCAAATGATTGAGACTAATGAAAAGATCATCCTTAATGACAATCCATTCAAAAGGGAATTCATTGATTCATTTTCTGATGAATGTTATATTATTACTTATAGTTGATAGGTTAATTTCATTTTCAGAATTATAACCAAAGAATTTTAGATATCCAAGAATCCACATAAAATCTACACTATGAAATATTAATAGTTGAAGAAGAAGGTATTGGAGATTCCTGATAAAGTGTTTATATTCACAAGTTCATTATTGTGGAGTTTATAAGTTTTTTTTAAGAATGGGGGCAGTTTAGAATTTTTCTAGATTGATTATCATTAGCCCATCAATATAATGATAAAGAACATGTATCCTGTAACATAGGATTATGACTTATTCGATAATCTTCATAGAGCCCAATACTTCACCAAGTTAGATATTTATTCATCATATTATCATGTAAATGTGAAGAGATGTGATATCTAGAAGAATTATTTTCCTATAAGGTATGGTCACTATGAGTTTATAGTGATGTCATTTGGACTCTCCAATTTTCCAGATATCCTCAAGGAATTAATGAATGCACTTTTAAGGGATTACCATGAAAAATTTATGGTAGTCTTTGTAGATTATATTCTTTTCTACTCTAAAATAAAAGAAGGTTGTAATTAGTATTTGGATGATGTAATGAACCACTTTCAAAATGAAAATGTATTTGTGAATTATAGTAGATGAAATTTCTTAATCGAGTAATTAATATTATTAGGGAATGTTATCACATGAAAATGGATTTCATTGTATCCTTTAAAAAATCGGTAGTTGAAGTACATCCAAAACCAATATTTGTGAAGGATATACATAGTTTCCTTAGATTAGAGGGGTACTATCAATGAGTTAAGAGAAACATCTCAAAATTTTCAAGCTGACTAACAAGATAACTCATAAGGGGTGAATTTTTTCTAGACTGATGAATATGAGGAGAGATTTGAATAGTTAAATAAAAGGCTAATCACTACACCTATGCTCACATTAACCACTATTAGGGAAGTATTTATGATCTATAGTGATGTGTCAAAAAAGTGGTGGGGTTTTGTATTTATTAAAGATGATAAAGTGAGGGGTCATTCCTCCCACCAATTAAAGATCCTGGAGTGGAACTACCTAATACATGAGATTGAATTTTTTATAATGATATTATCATTAATTATTTAACAAAATTACCTCTACAGGGAATATTTTGACATATATACAGATCATAAAATCCACAAGTTAACATTTAGTCAAAAGGAGCACAAAATGTGCCATCGAAGGTGTTTAGAGATAATCATTGTTTATAATTTTCTAATCAATTTACATCCTAGGAAGGGGAAAAGTATAATATTATCTATGTATAAATGATCTCATAACCCTATCCATAATGAGGATTTTAAGAGAATTGATATGCCAATGAGCTCATACCAGAGTGGTAAGGGCTCCTGCTTGGCATCCAAGAGACCCATGTTCAAAAACTGGGTGGAGGAGAATTTCTGGGGGAACTGAAGTAGTTACTATTCGACACTATAGCAGTGGAAACTATTAACCCAATTTGGGACTTCGGGCCACCGGTTTGTGCTTATGGTCTCAAGGGACTTTGGGTCATCAAAGGCCTTCAGGTCATAGGGCTTTTGGGAAATGGAGACCATGGAGTAGCCCAATTCCCATAGAATAGGCCTTATAATATGATCAGAGAAAAATGAGCAGCAACCACTAGAAGAAGAGATAACCAAATTGGAATAATGAGAGGGTATGGAAGCCGCCATCAGGACCAGGAACAATGCATCATTTTATGAGGCAATGCTAGCCCATCAGCAATGCATGAGGGGAATCTAAGTGATCAATGAAGAAGAATCTAGGGAGGGGAAGTTCAAGTGGGTTGGGCCTACATGTCATGCATTAGGAATGGTATGCCTCCGGGCCTTTGGGTCATGTATTGAGGGTCAATTGGACCTTTTTCCTTGGTTATATGGCTCATGTATGGGTTCCCCTTCAACCCTTAAAAGGGGTATTGTCCATAATAAAATAAAAAATAAGGCCTTCGGTCCATTCAAGTGAAGAGAATCGATATTATTAAACATGAAAATGATGGAAATTGGAAGAATAAAACAAACTACATCTTACCTTTCCCAGATAACTTCTCTACCATATATTATTGAAAGGTTTATAGAGGCCTAGAAAGGTTTTGTGGTGCTAAAAATTATGATAGAGGATATTCTGGAGTTTAATAACCCTAATCATTGTGATTTGAGTTTTGTGACCAAGATATGTGTCCACTAAAATCTATAACTAAAGGGGTAAATTATAGATCATACATATAGCTCATTGTTATTTATTCATAAAAGAATCCCTAAGATGTATAGAGATCTAAATCAAAACTTCTAATGGGATAACTTGAATATGGATATTGCATAATTTGTATCTTGGTGCTTGGTATTGCAATAAATCAAGGATGAACTACAGAATTTTAAGGTTCAGATGAAACCACTACCCATATCTATGTGTAGATGGAAAAATATAAAAATAGATTTCATCATAGGACAACCTCAGGAATCTAAATGTAATAATTTCATTTGGGTGGATATGAATCACCTTAAAAAGTCAATTATTTTCATTGATATCATGTAATATTTTTCTCTTTACCAAATCACCATGATATATGTAAGGGATGTGGTAAGACTGTATATATTGTTACCCTCGATTATATTTGTCCATGATAGAAGGTCTACCATGAGGTTTTAGGGAACCCTTCTGAAAGCATTGGATACAAAGTTGAGTTTTTGTACAATTTATCATCTTGATATGGATGATTACAATGAAAACACCTTTAAAAATCTAGAGTATATGATGATATATATTTCAATGAATTTACATGTATGTTAGGTTCAACAACTTCATCTAGTGATGTTCATATATAACATTTGATTCAATTTTAGAATTCAATTGACTACTTATGATGATATATTTTAGAAGAGGTTTGAAACTCAAACATAATGGGATTGATTTGGAGAGTGGAATATGATGGGACCTTATCTTGTCCAAGAAATTATAGAAAACTTTCAATTTTTTAAGTGTCATATGAATTCCATGATAATTTTATGGAAATTCTATGTAGAAAATCATTAAAATGATCCTATGCTTAAGGTTAAATATAAAGTGATCCTTTTTATGTCAACATGGAAGAAACTCATGAGGTTTTTGAATAAGGTAAATCATATTCCATGATACATCATCACCTTTTATATCCTTGATCACATTAGATCTTTGGAAGATTGAATTTAACTCCCTTCAAACATATCTCAACATCATGATGTGTTCCATGTATCCCTCTTTAGGAAGTACATTCTATGAACCTCACTTGTATTCAATCTAGTGCTAGTACCATTATATAATGAACTTTTATATGAAGCATACTTGATTAAGATATTATGTCATAGAGACAAATTTCTACAAATTTGTTTGACTGACATGGTCAAAGTGTTGTGGAAGAACCACAAGATTGAGAATGAAACATAGAAACTAAAAGGGGTGATGAAATAGAATTACCCGGATATATATTTCTGTATGAAATTGATGTTTCAAGGGAAATTTTTATGAAGGGGTAAAATGAAATCACTTTAAATTTTATAAATAAAATTATATTTTTAGTGATTAAATTCCTTATCAAGTAAAGAAGTTATATAAAACATATTCGCTGTTATTTCTACTTTGGACTATTTTAAGTAATATCTTATCATATTTTAAAAACCTTTAAGTATCATAACCATTGAAAATATAGACTTTTAAATGTTATTATAATTATTATTATATATTAAAAGTTTTGGTAAATCCAATTGACATAGACAAAGAAGTGACAACCTCAAATAGTAGGATTGTACCCAATTAAGCCCATTTGTTGGAGCTTCCAAGAGAGATAGAATCATTGGGTTTTCCCTTGTCCAAGCCCACGATTAAATTCAAACAC
The DNA here is from genome assembly GCA_963277665.1 of Viscum album. NCBI lineage: Eukaryota > Viridiplantae > Streptophyta > Magnoliopsida > Santalales > Viscaceae > Viscum > Viscum album. Next base: position 1,446,478,212 of record OY728161.1, read on the forward strand.
TAAATCATGACTAAATAAATTTATCGGAGATGTTAAACGTTATTGGGTTCATGGACCAAACCTTGTTCATCGATCCTCCACATGAAAGTGTCACCATCACACACCATAACTTTAGAAACTATTATTGTTGTAAAAACACGTATTTTTAGTAAATGGGGATTTTTTATTTAAAAGTGTAAAATTCCATACATAGAGAATTATTTTTAAAAAATAAATATTATTTTTTAAAAGTAAATATTATTTTTTTATAATAATTATGAAATTATCATATTATGAATTTTTCACAATTTTTCGAGATGTCTGATTTTTTATGTAAAAACTAAATAATGTATAAATATACAGTATATATTAGGAAATCACAAATTCTCAAAAATCCTGTATTATATACTATAAATATTAACCACATCAAGAATTATATATCCCTTTTCAAATAAAGTTTATTTAATTTCTTTAATTAATTTAAAAACAATAAATGAATATTCGAAACATATATTATATTTTATAGTTTTAAAATAAATTCTTTATAAACATGACTCATTTCTACATCACTAATGGTACTATTTTAATTAGTTTAGTTCTTATCCTTATAAATTAATTACAAACCCTAAACTATAGTACAAACCTGGGTAAAAACCCATGGTATGGTGTTTTATTTGTATTAATTTATCATACGCAGTCCAACAAATATGTTTAGAAATTAATAAATAATTATTCGATATTTTACTACAAAACCCCACTCAAACTCCCATTATTATCAACTAAAAAAAGTTAATGATCAAGAATTTAATATTCCTTTTCCTCTCTATATCATTCCTAAGGTGTTCCCGTGATCTGAAGAATATTCTTCCACGATTTTAGAATAACCCTTTTTAGGTAAGGGATACTCTCCTTGTCCTATTTATTCATGCACCGTCTTCATTTTTTGCCTTCTAATTTCCAAGTGTACATGTTGGGGTATGTTTCTTTCATATCCCCCTTCGTATCCTAATGAATTCTAGGTCATCATTGACCCGTTTCAATTTCATTAAATTCTTCCATGAATCTTTATGTTCCCCCATTATGTTGTCGATATTACTGTATGATTTTTTCTATAAAAAATTATAGTTAATACCCATACCATTTCCATTCTATGTTATTATACAAGATATTCATATCCTTAATTTATTGGTAACTTCAATATATGAAACCCATTATCCATAATCACAGTATTGAAATTGATAAAATACATGATTATTTTTTATTACATATATGTCACACTTAGGATTGTATATGATATCAATGTGATGGGTTTTCATAGAATTATATAATCCTCCAGTACACTGGGTTTCATTTTTATCTCATGGGATACCATGTATGGTGCTTGAGAAGTAATCCTAATTGAACTATGTCATGATGTTCTAGTAATTATACTTTTCTTAGGATTATGATTTCATGTTCTATGTTGTTTCCACATTCCCATGATACCTTTATGTTATCATCTTATATAATGCTTCAATGTTCAAGTTTATGATTCTCACCCCTATTATTTAATACTGGTATTCTTACCAACCTGCATGTATTACAATCATTGTGTTATGATTTTTTATTTCCATACTATGATTTATAGCTCACCTCTTTCATATGTACATGACAAGGTTATCCTGTTCAGTTTTATAATATCAAGACAATATAATGGAAAGTTATGGTGCTTTAGTTTATGTATTTTTATTTCCATGGAATTTTTTTTACCTAATTACCCAAAGAAACTAATAATCATGATACTATAATTGTAACGACCAGAAATTTTTGAATAAATCATATTTCGTAATTTTGTGTGTTTTTTTATACTCAACAAAACTGTTTCATTTGATAACATGAGTATAATTAAAATGAGACCGTTGGGTTTAGACTGTTATATGACCATTAGTCAATATGACCGTTGGAAACTAAATGTTGCGATTATTGTCTCTAAATACAAGTGGTCTTGGTTAATTAATATAAAAAAGAAGATTTTGTGGCCTCATCCAGTAGTCCTGGGCCGATCGAAGCCCATCTAACAGAACTTGGGAAGGTGGTAGTACCACTGGGCTTTACTCTGGACCAATCCCAAGCAGAACTTCATCGTGTAAGGCTATAATGGAATCTCCTTCGCGAGAAGTTAAAACTAATAGAAATTACTACTCATGCGATGTTGGCCGAGCCGCCCTCAGATTCTCTCACCTTAGCACACCTTACATTTAGGTCCTATGTTGGGGTTATAAGGGGCTATGTAAGGAGACCATAGCTACGTTGTGTAATCCTTTGTTATAAATAAAATTTTGTTCTCTTCTTATGGTGAATTTTGTGAATTTTCAAATGTCCGGATAAAGATATTATACATAATTTTGATCAATTTTAGAAAAAGGATATTTAAAAAATGTTTATGTAAACCTAAAATATTTAATAATGTGTAATGATTTTCAAAAATTGGTCTTCTACAATTATGTTCAGTATGAAATTTTGAGTCCAATAAGATCAACATAATTTTTGATGAATAGTAAATTATGAATAGTGATTTTCTGCATAGGATTAGTAATGTGACCAAATGGATTAGTAATTTCACTTAATGAAAGTATTAATATAATCTAGGCACCTTGATTAAGTAATGTGATTCAATAAAATAGGTAAATAACTGTTTCAGAAATTATTATTCAAGTATTAGTTTTTTCGGGTGAATAGTGTTTTTTAATTAAAAATTAAATTAAAAATATTTAGAAAATTATATTTATAAAATGGATTTCGTTTTTGAACTCAGAGCATCGATATTATGTTAAGGTAATTTTTGGGAATTTTCTGAAAAAAATAAATTTTTAGTGAATAGTGTATTTATTTTAAAATTAAATTTCAAATATTTAGAAAATTATTTTTCTAAAATGGAGTTCATTTTTGAAATCAGAGCATCGATATTTGGTTAAGGTGAAATTTTGGGATTTATCTGAGAAAGTTGAATTTTCGATGAATAGTGAAAATACAGTTTTTAAGTTACAGATGTTTAATGACATCCTTAAATGATGTATTAAGTATGTAATCAATATGGACGACTTATTAATAGTAATATATGTTATGAGGTTTCCCAAGTATCCAATACCATGGGAAAATACCATGGGCAAGCCCATGGTTTTCCCAATACCACCAATGAGGTGTCCCTTGGCCATTAATGCCTTGTCCCCTGACTTTCCCTTTAAATAACCACCCTTACCTCCTTTATTTTTCACTCCAAACTCTCCCCACACGAATATCTGGTATCATTACCTCCCAAATAGTCCTCCCAAGGTGCCCTCAAGGTCCCAACCATTGAGTTTTAAGAGTTACGTTTTAAGGTATGGGATCCAACCTCTCTCTTTCTTTTCAAATACTCTCTTTTAAGTTATTTCTTTTATGCTCCATGTTATTATGTTGGAGGATGTTATTTTATATTCCTCTTACTTACCTTTTCATGTTCATATGATGTTATATCCTATCTTACTCTCATCATTTCGTTTTATGAATGTTTAAGTGGCGCTGTTTGGCTGGCGAATTTTTAAGGGATTCTTCCACCCTTCTCATTTTCAAGTTCTATTTTCTTGTCAAGTATTTCAAGTTCCTTTTTGTTATGTTGGGGTATGATATCTATATCTATCATACTGATATTTTATTATAATATAATGAGAGACCCTATTTCATCTCCTCAATTCATTTTTTTAGTTTAAGTGACGCTGTTAGGCTGCCGAATTTTTAAGGGATTCTTTCACCCTTCTCATTCTCAAGTTATATTTTCTTGTCAAGTCTTTCAAGTTCCTTTTTTTATGTTGGGGTATGATCTCTATATCTATAATATGGATATTTTATGATCATATGATGAGAGACCCTATTTGATCTCGTCAATTCATTTTTTTGAAATTTATGTGACGCCCTTAGGCTGCCGAATTTTTAAGGGATTCTTTCACCCTTCTCATTTTCAAGTTCTATTTTATTGTAAAGTCTTTCAAGTTCATTTTTATTTTTTTGGGGTATGATCTCTATATCTATCATACTGATATTTTATTTTCATATGATGAGAGACCCTATTTTGATCTCGTCAATTCATTTTTTTATGTTTAAGTGACGTCGTTAGGCTACCGAATTTTAATAAGAGAAATCTTATTTTTGACTTCCTTTAATGTTCTTCAATTCAAATGGTATATCCTCCAAATTTCATTACCATGTTGATAAATCCTTTATATTATGTCCCCCTACTGTTTTATGGATCATTTATGAGTGGGTTACCCATGTCCCCTCTTTTCAATGTTTTCTAAAACCCTGTAACATAGGTGTTATGCTGTAGAATTTTCATCTCAAAATACCACTCTCTTTTTCTCAAATTATTATACTTTATTATGTTAATAATCAAAGAATGTTCTTATACAGGGGTATTCACATATATATCAAAATGTTCTATTTCAAATTCTGGGATTTACATACATGAAACTCACTTTCCTTTTTCATGGGATTAAAGTGACATAAAGATCACGTCTTTAAAAAAGTTTTTAAATGTGATGACTGTGAAATGAAACCCATTTATTTTATGATATATGGTTTTTATTATGAAATGATTGATTATGATATATGTGTCTCACATGATAATAAATACAAATATAAGGGTGCGCCCTAAGAGCGCTCTAATTCATTGGGTAAATACATAATCTCTAGAGATGACCATTTTGACTGATACCTTGGTGAATAACCTTGGTAATTTTTTATGACACCTTGGGGATGAACCTTGGTGAAATAGAAATGATTTTCTATGTTAAAGGTTGTATCCACATATTCAAGTTATGAAACACGTTATTTTTATTATGATATGCCTCATGATCTCTTTCTCATGCCTTAAAGTATTTTTTTCAAGACTTTTGATGTATCTCAAGTTCTCATGTAAAATGTTTCCCTTGTTTCCCTTACTGGGCCTTTTTATCACCCTTTCCTTTGATGTATGCTTCCCGGTTATGAGGTGTTGTTATGAACTTAGGATGAACAAATGAAGAATCCTTTCAAGTGTTTAAGAAGAATGCTTTTTTTTCTCATGTAATAATTTCCTGGTTTCCAAGACACTTTACCTTAAAGATCCTCGATTTTGTATAATGTAATGAATGTTTATGTGATAAAAAGGTGGGATTCTATAGTTGGTATCAAAGGATGGTTTGGTTATTTGTGGAAATTATGATATGAAAACTTTAGGAAGAACCCTATAGAAATGTTTAAATATAGGAAATCTTCTGGGTATTTTGGTGAGAATTGAGTAAGGGGTTGCTATGAAAATACATCCATGTCTGGATACAAGTAGTTAGAGGCGGCTCTGGCACAGATGTACATAGGGGTAAAACCCAAAAATACCGCTTTGAGCTAGACTCGAACGGGAACTGGTATATGAGAAAGGGCCTTGCTGAACTCTTGGTTACGACACTCCTGGGGATATGCTTTGGTAAATTCATAGGCTTAGTATGAACCATTATTAAAGGAACAAAGATAAAATAAGATAAAGATTCACATAAGAATATATGATCATGGATAACCTAGATTGGAACCTAGGGGATCACAAGTTAGGATATACTTTTCTTCTACAATTTTATCCTTCAATTCTTAAAGTTTCCTTTTCATGATTATTGTCTAATTATTTAAGCCCCTAATTATACTTTCTTTTCTTAGTTAATGGTTTGAAATGGAAGAACATTTCCCAACAACCAATGTGATAGGAAATATGATGAATTCCGTATTAATATGACAGATATAATTAGGGGATTAAAAGATGATTATTATTTTGGAAGACGTTCACTATTTTGGGAACCCTATATGATCGAGTTAAATAGATTACTACAGTATTTTCTATGAGGAGTAATGTTTGACATATATTTTGAAGAATCGAAGAATTTAAGGTGAAATTATAGTGATTTAGGTTACTTATGGAAATGATTAACCTATCTTGGGGTAAATATGTTTTGGTCAGTTACTTTTATTATAAGATGTTAGGAGTGGTTGATGTTGTTTAGAGAAGAATGATAAAGTTTACCATGGAAGACTATGTTATCAAATCGTTCTTGTATTTGGGTTTCAATCTTAGTTTGGTTTATTTTTAGTATTTTTAAGAACAGTTATTTACAGAATGGTCAATGATGAACTCTGGGTAGAACCGTGGAATTTTGAAGATTTAAAGTAGTTTCCCTTCCTATGAGGATCCTTCTTTTTGAGTTGTTTTATCTTACCCCTTCTATTATTGGGATAATTTTTAAAGATAGAATAAATAGATAGTAAATATTTTGTGGATTATGTGAATCTCTAGAAGATGATTCTTGTGTTTTGATGAGACCAAGTGTTTTTGAATGCTCATCGTTTGGAGAAAAGATTAGTTTTGGTAGAAACTTATTAAAGGATGAAACTCTACTTGAAGGTATGTATATTTCATTATGTTTTTATTCTATGTAGTAAATTAATTTCTCAAAATTATTAAAAGTAATGTAACACAAAAACTTTGTTGGTTTATGTTTCCTACAGGCTAATCAAAGACTGTTTACACACATCATAAGTTTGTGATTTTCTTATTGTTAACTTTCTCCTAGTCATGTTTTCTATCACTCTCCATTAGAAATTGATCCTTTGTTTTCTCCTCCATATCCATGTTTTCCTACATGGAATCATCGTATGGGTTAACTTGGGTGACCTTTTTTACATCCCTTTCCTTATTTTAAGGTAATAGTTTTACTGACTCTTTTCCAATTTGGGACTTTCAATGAAATTTCCAAGCCCAATTTTTTTTAAATTTTGAGGACGCAATTTCTTAAGGGGGGAAGATTGTAACGACCCGAAATTTTTGAATAAATCTTGTTTCTTAATTTTTTATGTTTTTTATACTCAACAAAACTGTTTAATTTGATAACATGAGTATAATTAAAATGAGACCGTTGGGTTTCGACTGTTATATTACCATTAGTCAATATGACCGTTGGAAACTAAATGTTGCGATTATTGTCTCTAAATACAGGTGATCATGGTTAATTAATATAAAAAGTAGATTCGGTGGCCTTATCCAGTAGTATTGGGCTGATGGTAGCCCATCTAAAAGAACTTGGGAAGGAGGTATTACCACTGGGCATTGCTCTGGACCAAACCCAAGCCGAACTTCATCGTGTGAAGCTAGAACGGAATCGCCTTCGAAAGAAGTTCAAACTAAATAACTACTCATGCGATGTTTCCCAAGCCGCCCTCATATTCTCTCACCTTAGAACACCTTACAGTTAGGTCTTATGATGGGGTTATAAAATGATATGTAAGGATACCATAGCTAGGTTGTGTAATCCTTTGTTATAAATAAAATTATGTTCTCCTCTTATGGTGAAGTTTGTGAATTTTCAAATGTCCGGATAAATATAGTATGCATATTTTTGATGAATTTTAGAAAAATGATTTTTTAAAAATGTTTATAAAAACCTAAAATAATTAATGTCGTGTAATGATTTTCAAAAAATGGTCCTCTACAATTATTTTCAGTACTAAATTTAGATTCTAATAAGATAAACTTAATTTTTGATGAATAATAAATTATTAATAGTGATTTTATGCTTAGGATTAGTAATGTGACCAAATGGATTAGTAATTTCACTTAAAGAAAGTATTAATATAATCTAGGCACCTGGATTAAGTAATGTGATTCAATAAAATACGTAAATAACAGTTTTAGAAATTATTAGTCACGTATTTGTTTTTTCGGGTGAATAGTGTTTTTTAATTAAAAATTAAATTAAAAATATTTAGAAATGTTTTCTTATAAAATGGATTTCATTTTTGAACTCAGAGCATCGATATTATGTTAAAGTAATTTTTGGGGATTTTTCTGAAAAAAAATGAATTTTTGGTGAATAGGGTATTTATTTAAAAATTAAATTTAAAATATTTAGAAAATTATTTTTATAAAATGGAGTTCATTTTTGAAATCAGAGCATCAATATTTGGTTAAGGTGAATTTTTGGGATTTATCTGAGAAAGTTGAATTTTCGATGAATAGTGAAAATACAGTTTTTAAGTTATGGGTGTTTAATGAGATCATTAAATGATGTATTAAGTATGTAATCAATATGGTAGACATATTAATAGTAATATAAGGTATGAGGTGTCCCAAGTGGCCAATACAATGTGAAAATACCGTGGCCAAGCCCATGGTTTTTCCAATACCACCAATGAGGTGTCCCTTGGCCATTAATGCCTTGTCCCCTCACTTTCCTTATAAATACCCACCCTTCCCTCCTTTAGTTTTCACTCCCAACTCTCCCCAATCGAATCTCTGATCTCATTACCTCCCAAGGAGTCCTCCCAAGGTGCCCCTAAGCCCTCAAGGTCCCAACCATTTATTTTTAAGAGTTGCATTTTAAGGTAAGGGATCAAACCTCTCTCTTCCTTTTCAAATACTCTCTTTTAAGTCATTTATTTTATGATCCATTTTATTATGTTGGAGGATGTTATTTTATATTCCTCATACTTACATTTTCATGTTCATATGATGATATATCCACTCTTACTCTCATCATTTAATTTTATGATTGTTTAAGTGGCGCCGTTAGGCTGGCAAATTTTTAAGGGATTCTTTAACCCCTCTCATTTTTAAGTTCTATTTTCTTGTCAAGTCTTTCAAGTTCCTTTTTATTATGTTGGGGTATGATATCTATATCTATAATAATTATATTTTATTATCATATTATTAGATAATCTATTTGATCTCATCAATTCGTTTTTTTTTTGACTTTTAAGTGACGATGTTAGGCTGCCGAATGTTTAAGGGATTCTTTCACCCTTCTCATTCTCAAGTTCTATTTTCTGGTAAAGTATTTCACGTTACTTTTTATTATGTTGGGGTATGATCTCTATATCTATCATACTGATATTTTAAGATCATATTATGAGATACCCTATTTGATATCGTCAATTCATTTTTTTAGTTCAAGTGACGTTGTTAGGCTGCCGAATTTTTAAGGGTTTCTTTCACCCTTCTCATTTCCATGTTCTATTTTCTTGTCAAGTCTTTCAATTTTCTTTTTATTATGTTGTGGTATGATCTCTATATCTAAAATACTGATCTTTTTATTTTCATATGATGAGAGACCATATTTTGATCTCATCAATTCATTTTTTTAAGTTTAAGTGACGCCGTTAGGCTGCCGAATTTTCAAAAGAGAAATCTTATTTTTGTCTTCCTTTCATGTTCTTCATTTCATATGGAATATATTTCAAATTTCATTACCATGTTCTTAAATCCTTTATATTCTGTCCCACTACTGTTTTATGGATCATTTATTAGTGGGTTACCCATTTCCCATCTCTTTTCAATGTTTTCAAAAACCGTGTAACATAGCTATTATGCTGCAGAATTTTTATCTCAAAATACCACTCTCTTTTTCTCACATTATTATATTTTATTAAGTTAATACTCAAAGATCTTTCTAATACAGGGGTATTCACATATATATCAAAATGTTCTATTTTAAATTCCGGTATTTACATACATGAAACTCACTTTCATTTTTCGTTGTTTTAAAGTGACATAAAGATCACGTCTTTAAAACAGTTTTTAAATGCGATGACTATGAAATGAAACATATTTCGTTTATGCTATATGTGTTGTTTATGAAATTATTTATGATGATATATTTGTCTCACATGATAATAAATAAAATTTAAGGGTGCGCCCTGATAGCGCTGCAATGCATTGGGTAAAGACTTCATCTCTAGAGATGACCATTTTGACTGATACCTTGGTGAACAACCTTGGTAATTTTTAATGACACCTTGGGGATGGACCTTGGTGAAATGAAAATGATTGTATATGTTAAATGTTGTAGCCACATCTTGAAGTTATGAAACATGTTATTTTTATTATGATATGCCTCATGATCTCTTTCGCATGCCTTAATGTATTTTTTTTCAATACTTTTGATGTATCTCAAGTTCTCATGTAAAATGTTTCCCTTGTTTCCCTTTCTGGTACTTTTTCTCACCCTTTCCTTTGATGTATGCTCCCATGTTATGAGATGCTGTAATGAACTTAGGATGAACAAATGAATAATCCTTTTAAGTGTTTAAGAAGAATTTTTTTTTCTCATGTAATAAGTTCCTGGTTTCCAAGACACTGAACCTTAATGATCCTTAGTTTTGTATAATGTAATGAAAGTTTATGTGATAAAAAGGTGGGATGCTATAATAATTATTTATTATGTTTATATTTAGGTAATAAACCATGAAATAATTTTTATTAAAAAATGGGATTTCATAAACTAATTCTATAAGCATTGTGAATTTATAAAATTTAATTAATAAATGTTTATTTATCTAAAACATAGTAAGTAAAAATTACAAAATACTTAAGATTTTAGTTTCTTAATAAAATAAAAACCCCTTTGGATTTATCCTCATAAATTAATTTTAGTTTTAAATGACTAAAAAATATATTTTCATAAGTTTCAATCCATCGAGTCTTGTATTTTTTATTCATCATTACTTGATGATATTTGAAATTTATCATTCAAGTATTATCAAACAAGGAATTGAGTATGATATACCATAATAACACTCATTTCAATGACGATATATTGTCTTATTTTTTATCGAACTATAAAAAGATATTAATATGTTGGTATCACTAAATAAAAACATTAGTTTCTTTAGAATCAATCCACTTGGAAATGTGAAGTCATTCCCTTCTTTTATTTGACTTCTAAATCATCATCATTCATCTAATTAAAAAGTTCACCTTACTACTTGTAATATTTATGAACTTCCTAGGCTCAAAAATTGGAATAAACTTATGAATGTTATATATTTTATTTAATACAGAACTATTAAAACAAAAAATGTAAGCAATTATTAATATACCTAAAGTATAATGTTTTTATTTCTTTTTCATCAATTCATTTCTATTTCTCTTTTAGGGACCTTTATTTCTACATGGGAAGTAGATGACCACTTATTCATTTCACTCTCGATGAATCAATTTTTTATTTGAACGAAATCATAATGGATATATTGACATAAAATATCTTTTTCTCAAATCATTCACTATACGGTTTGGGGATCCATATTTCCATAAATTCTATATTCATAAAAAATAATAGTCAAAATATTTATCAGTGGGTTCTCTATACTATTCATTATTTAATTCTTAATGAATATAGAAAATATTGGTGGTAAATATTATAACATGATATTAATGGATAATTAATTATCCAAATAGATTAACAACATAACTAAATAGTCATTGTACTTCAACATTTTCAATACAGGTTCATTGGCTGGGTACCCTTATTCAAGTTTACACTAGTACAGTGTAGTGAAAATATCATTTATCTTTATCTTCTCCATCTTCTTTTGAAGTAAATAGAGATGAGTCATCATGGTCTATGAATCTATTTAATAATGTTTCAACTTCATATATTTAAATATTATTGATAACATGATTCAACCAACATATGAAACATCCTCCATGTTTCTTCTAATGGCATCCTTTTCACCTTCTCTCACTTACCAAGATGGTTGATGTGGAATATGAGATTCAATAAAAATTAAAAATAATTCCCATGGTAGTGTTGTGTATACATGACTATAATTATCATAAAATATTTTTATGATGGGAACATTTTTTTTCTTGAAATTATTGATGTGTTAACAAGTTTTCGCCTATAATTTTTAAAAATAAATAAAAGAAATTTTTTATATCTTTTCTTGATTACCATATATGGAATAATAAATTATTTTTACTAGAATCCCATTATTTTATAAAATCAAAACATCCCTCTCTATTTTAAAAATAATATATCATATCTTTTCTATTCTAGTGATAAATATCCTTATTCCCCTTCTCATAACCAATACTATGGCCCTTAAAATTACTAAAAGGTATTTTTTGGATTTATTTTCGACTGTATTAATTCAAAGTTCTTTGATTTGTTTAGTGAACTCCACAATCTTGAAATCTTATATCCATATTTCCTTAATTCTTTCCTCAATCTTTTTTTAAGTATAGTATGGTCATTTTACTTAATAATAATTTCTTATGGCCAACCATCAATCACTATTAAGACTCGTGATAATTAAAAAGTTTCCCTGATGATGAATTGACAGATACTTTAACAATGATTTGTATTCACATCGATGAAGGAAGGTGTTATCTGGATTAATATTTTCTTTGAAAAAAATTTTATATAGGAATAAATATTAATTATTTTAATTTTCATATTATTATTAATATCATATGGATTTTACATAATTAATAAACCTTGTCATATAAAATAATTTATACATAATCACATTATTTTATTTCATCTCATCATGCTTGTAAAATTATTTACATTATGTGATCACTTTTATTCATAAAATAAAATATGTGTCAAATAAATAAACAAATAACCATTTCCCTGATAAATAAAACAGACATGTGATATGGTCATGATATTTTATCTACTGTCCAATTTATCAAGTGGAGATAAACCTACCTTTGACCCTATGGTAAATGACTCATTGAACTGGTGCTCACCTCATGCTGTAGAGTTCCTCCATAAAAAAATAGTTATCTCATTAGTAGGTTTTAACTTAGATCAGATCATGAACCATATCATCTCATGAGGATCTTCATTATTTTAAAAAGTTTACTCACACACTGGTTTGGTGAACCCGGGGATTAGGGTTGTATAAAATAAACCTTGGACATAATGACTAGTACATAATAAATATTAAAGGGATTATACAAAGATTAATATATATAATTAAATAATAAATTATCACATAGTGCCCATGAAATAAATAACTAAATTAAATAATTCCAACACATACATAGGTTGTTCAAGCTCATAATCAATAACAACATGGAAATCCTATTCATTTAAAATTATTATCATTGATATTTATTTCTTCTTTTAGGGTAGATTTACTCAGACTAATAAAGTAATCGACTAATTAATTAATTAATCAATTAATTAATTCCATTAATAATCTATCCAAACATTCCTTGAGATTATCATCCTATATAATCAAAAATAAATTGAATAAATTTTAATTTAATTTAAAATTATTATGTACACAGAGTGTACGGATTAAGCCATACACTTGGACATTTTATTTCATTGATTGAATTTAATATATACACATCTTGTACTAGAGGAGGAAAGCAATATACTCTTCTACTTATGATCAAAACTATTTCTAGATTTTAATTCATACACAACATGTTCTGTCACTCCACATGTTGTGTGACATACACTTTTTATAGTTATCTTGCATTATGTACTCGCAAGACAAATTTTTTCACACAATGTGACATGATACAGATGAATTTTAGTTCGGTATATTAAAAATTGTAGTCAACATGTTGTGTATGGCCTTGGGATGTGTTATAAACATACATGGAGTTTACTATTGGAAATGATCATGGAGTATTTAGTGTGTACTTTATTATTTCACATCATGTATTTTTATAATTCATGTGGGTAATAATTATTAATAATTTATATACATATGAATAATATAAAATTACATAGTGTGTACCATGTGTGAAAAAACATATTGCATGGAATGCTTGTATTTATATATCTCCTATATTTTGGTCTCACATTAATTTTCCTTGTGTTAACTCACATGAAATGCCTACTAGAACATGTAACTCTAATGAGTGGGCACATCTTACATGGCATGTATATCCAACTATGCACCTTGTAAATATTTTTTGACCACCTATACAACATTCAAGAAACTCAATATGTATCTACGTTCTAAGGACTAATACCAATAGTCAACATCAGATTCCATACCCCCACAACCTATAGGTGTATAAATAGATCCTATTCGTTATTTTATATAAAGCTAATTCAATATAATATTAATCTTAACCAACATGTCATGTCTATCTCACTAATTTTACTAGACATCAACTCTTTCAACCATCTCACAAAATAATCAGCAAGACTACACTATGGTGTCGTCTATGACACCTTTCATATTAGATGGTCACCACAACTCTTACTAATACATTGTATTAATTCTCTCGCTATTTTTCATTAATCACTTATAGCACAATTTCTATTTATAATACTTTATAAATCTTCCATGATGAAAAAAATTATTAATAAAAAAAACTAAAAATACCTGACGACAAGGTCACGTCTTCATTTTATAGTTCTTTATATAATGGGGATTTCCTTTCTTCAATTTTAATTATCTTCAGTTTAATCCAGTTAACTAATATTCATTCAAAAATATTTTTTATATCTAATTAATGAAGAACATCAAAATTCGAATCCACTTCATTAATTTTTCAATTTATGTAATTTTCCATTTACTCTAATATAAATAAATATTCAAAAATTAACTAACTTTGATATAATTTTAATCAACCTTAAATATTATCTTACACCAATTCAAATCCTACATAAAACATGTATTGTGATGTTTTGATCATTTTTAACAAATCCAAAGTATGAAATCTCTTAATTTCTTATTTAGAACCAAATTTTTTTAAATCTTACTTTTCATCCACTAGTATTATGAAAATTTCACTAAATATATATTACATATATTGCATAAGGTACTTCATTTAATAAGTCTTTAAGGACTTACTCTCATAATTTATTTCAGTAAATACATATTTCAGGGATCAAAAAGCTTACATTCATCTAAATTCTTAGGATGCTGACTCATAGAATTAATCTTAGCTTCATATATTTATGATAAATGTTAGAGGGTTACACATGGTCACAAGTACTTATGTTATTATTTAGAGCCTTATTCATGGTGAAAAAAGGATTATGCTCGGTGCCTTTTCCATAAATTTTGTTTAACAAACATGAAATGCATATTGTATAGACATAGACAAATATTTTGAATTAAAACTCTAAATCCTTTACCTTTTCTCAATTAACTCTAGGACGTATATAGAGTAGCTTAGGCCTATATAAAATATTCACCCAAGTATTGTTAAAACTAATTTTTTCGGTTAATATTTGAAACTCAATAGGTTTTATTATCAAAAACATTTTCACTTGATTTGTCTATTTAATATTTCCTTTAACATAGGAAAACATAGATTATACACAAATAAATTCACTCATCCAACAATTCAGTTATTATGAGATTGTGATCAATTGAACTTCTACAAACCTTAACACCTATGATTAATATGAGGCCCATTTAAAAAATAATATAATTTTGGGGGAAACCATGTGAAACTATCTAGTAAGATGTTCCATGGTTGATAACTTATCCAAACTCCTTAACCAATATGTGAGACTCCATTTACATTTCCATTTACAACACCATATTTTATTCCTTAACCAAACCATATTTCATATCCATGTAATGGGTGGATACTCAATCCATCAATTAGAATTATCAACATACATAAACATCTAATTTTTATGTTGAAAAGAACTACAATATATGCATTACAAAATCCAAAATGGATCTTCAATACTACCATTTATATTTTTTTTCAATACCACTAAAAAAACTCAAGTAAATTTTTTTTCTTACTCCACTTATTGATAATGAATTCAATGGAGAAAATTTTATTTCGATCCAATACTTATATCAGTTAAATCATCATATGTCCATGGGGAGGGTTTATGTGGTATAATTATTCTAAACCTTCCTCATTTGATTATAAAAACCATATTCTATACATTAATATTACATTCATTTTATTTAAGGATGACACCACATATTTTTTTAGTAATAATCCTTAAGTAAGACAACCCTAATTTTATGTGGAAATCAGGTGTTGAAAATTGGAGTGAGTTTAAAAAAACAAGGAAGTTTTCCATATATATATATATATATATCATGATGTAATTCCAAACTCGAATATATTTTTTAGGGGTTGTAGAAATCACATTTCAATTATATTTTGTGCAACTACACTCATATTTATAATAAAATAGAATGTTCAAGTGTAAGTAAACTTATTCCCCATTTTATCAGATAATCAAACCCTCTTAATGATTGAAAAACATAAAAAAAATATCATAAAAAAGAGAGTGAATATCATACCTAAAACATAATAACTATGTAGGGATAACAAGAATTCATTATTTTAGTAAAATGAATAATACTAGATGTTTTTTCTCTTTTGTTAGCTACCATTAAAGTGAAACAATCCATACACCATTACAATAATTTTATTATTTTATAATTCCCCTCTAAGTAGTTGTGATACTATTTGAGATTTAATTCTAATTAGAAATTGAATTCTCCCTAGAATTATAATTCACCGTTATGGATGATTTCATCCATCTTGACCTTTCATCCCATATTTAAATTATAATTACCAATGTCTGGGAATATGGTGTTATTAATCATAATCTTCTCAATTGTAGAATCAAGGATGACACTTTTTTGTCAACCGTAAATAACTTATCTTAGAAGCCCTAAAAATTAATTTCATCTACATTATTGTATTCTATTCAGATTTTGAATACTGAAACTATTTATACAAGATATATGTTATTAATTTTTCAATATCATTATCATATGGAATTTTGTTTTTTCCTTATTCTAGATTATTGATTCACTCTTTAATGCCTACTAATACTTATTTGATTCTTCCAACTAAATTGGCCATATGATAAAAATATCATTAGGATCACGATCTAACTTATCATTTTTTGGACTCCCTCTTTGTTACAATATTCTTAGTATTATTGGTCATACATACATTCTATTCATATCTTGAAAACTTTTGTTGATCTGGCCACAATGTAATGTACTTATTTGAAATGTTTACTCTTCTGTTTCACCTTCCACGTAAAAATTTATTATATTTTGGGTTACCCTTCTTTAGTACCCTCTCAATTTCATAATTAATGTTGTCTTCCATTTTTCTAATCTTCTTGTGCATTATATTGATTGAATTTTTATTGGTTTAATCTTGTTATCATTAATGTTGATAATCATAGACAATTTTCATTGGTCTGTAATTAGAAATTTTCTACCAAAGGGAATCCTCTTATCCTTTTTGGTGTTATATATTTATTATCCATTTATATTATATTCTTGGTAGTATCTTTTATAAAACCTTTAATTACTTTATCAATCTTCAAGGTAGAATTTCTTTTATTTTTGTTTTCTTTTTTCATCTATTATTATGGGATTCTATTCTCATCTATACAATAGCTATGACAGGTAGAAAAATATAATTATTCACCATATATAACACCAAATTCATTTAAATGTTCATAGAATTTATCAATAAAATCATATTTTTATCACAAGATAGATTCTTCTTCATCTGTACAATCAATATTTTTCCATCAGGTTTTACATTCCATTTAGATATCCCTACTTACTACAATATTTTTTTATTACATTAATATTTGGACATATTATTCCAAAATTACATATCCATGTTCCCAATCCACTATAAAAACCAAAAGTATCCCACAAATCATGTTCTATTCACTTTGAGGGAAGACTATTCGTATTTTAATTCTTATCTATCAAGCTATTTTTGGGGTATTATGGCAATATTTATGAATCTGATAGGGGAATTTATATTCTCACACTCTCTTACATCTTCCACCCTTGATACATTGATGGCTTCACTAGAATTTTTTTTCATCACAATTTTCCCCTAATTTTACTTTTTCAAGCATATAGAGATATAACAGACTTATCACTTATTTGTTTATCAGGGTATAGGGATAATTATTTCCATAAGGATGATATATAGTCTTCTTCACATGATATCTAGTCTATTTAACACCATTATGAATCCATTATTTTGGATTATACATATCTAAAACTTGAGTTGTGGCACTTATATACATATTTTTTATGAAGGTATAATTTTCAATGATTATATATTTCAAAATTTGATTTCTAGATTAAGACACTTTAAACATAATCTGATTCTCACTACCAGAGATAATTTCAATCAATCATTCCAAAATCTCTTATTATTCTATAAATTTTATTCATGCTTCTTGTTTTATTCCATCATGTACATTTATTTTTCTTTCACTCTCTTGGATTTTACATCTATCAATTTTTATTTGATATTTATATAAATTTTATATATCCTCTCAAATTAATGGATCACTTATTCAATAAAAACGTTCCCACAAGTAGATATTTTTAGTTATTCATATGTTAAATAAATTATTTCTTTGAAATTTTTAACAAATTAATCATTTTAATTTACTACTATTAGGTGAATGTTTTATTACTAACCACATTTTTTATGCGTCTTCTATTTCTTTGGAATCTTGGATAAACAATCTATTATAATTTTTTTGTATCATAAAATATGTTAATATTTAAATAAAAAAATCAATGGGGACAGTTTTAAGATACTCATTTATCTCAAAATAAAAATATATTTCTTATTTAGAATGTGAAATATCTTAAAATTATTGACAAATTAAACTAAGTTCATCTGATGAATCACTCTTAATTGGATTGATCAAACAATTACAACTCTTAATACAGTAAACTAGCGGATAATCCTTTATATTTTTTGAATTTCATTAATTTTTTAGACTTATTCTTAATCATATTTTCTTTACCCTTAAAATAGACTGAACAATTTATAGAAATAAGAGTACGTAATGATTAATCCATGATAGTCTCTTACTCAAGAATCTAAAATATACATTTGTTTAGACTAGTTAAAATTTAGTTAGTATTTAAAATAGATCTAATCAAAGGATAACATTAGTTATGATACCAGTAAAAATTTCTAATACTATTTGTGTAGAAACCTGATGGAGGGGGGAGTAAAATAGGTGTTACTTATTTTAACCAAATTCTAATTTATTTAAGAAGATTTAAAACCCCTTATACTTTAACAAATATTTATAGTTAGTAAAAATTTATCATTTTTACCTTTTAACCTGTAATATGATTCCTATATGAAATCAAGTACAAAAAGTAAAATTCGAACTAAATCTATATAAGGATTCGTATAATTCCCCACTCTTTACACTACCATCTCCCATAAAGTCTCTGATTCTTCACTATAATCATTTCATCAATACAAGTATATTTTTACATGTATGATCAGGAAAACAAGCATGCCAAATTAAAATGGTAGGATATCTTCACAATATTACACATGTTAACATAAGTCACATGCCACACATTCTATTAAAATTGAAATAACACCTTTTGGTCTTCTCATTTTTCTTCTTCCATTGTAATTTAATAAAAACCTATATATGGAAGTTACTACACCCAAAAATATTTATCAGATTCCTCGAAATAGTGTCTTCAATCTCCATGAGTTATTCTAGATGGATTCAAAAAACCGAATCACTATTTAGATCGATGATTAATGATCTTATTCAAAACGTCTTCACTATATTTATCACTCACTATTCTCATAGGATTTTTGAAACCAGAATCTCGTTACTTTATTAAATTATCAATAAAACTAATATGAATAGTAGAACAATAGGTCTCTCAATAGGCTTCTTATTCCTCTTTCTTAATCTTCTAAAATGTGTCTCACAAATCTCTAAATTGTGGTTGGCATGCTCCTTTCATCATCATTGATAGCCCTATAATTATAAAATTTAGCACAATCTCAACACACTAATATTATTCCAAAAAGGTTATTTGGGATAGTCAAATTTCACCACTATAAAATTTATACTCTCAAATATCTCTCACTCACTTTACTATTTTTTACTTTATAATGTATCTCACTGAATATTATCTAATATATTTTAAATATAAAATATCCATTTAAATAATACAATTCCCAATATTATTTTTTTATAGTTTTCCCCCCATGATTTCAATATTCTATTTTTCTCTCATATATGGTAGTATCCTATATAAATCTAGGAGTTACAGTCACTTCCATCTCAGGAAAAAAACATATGGATGATTATCTACGATATTTATATGACTTTCTCATCAAAAAACTATCTTCTGTAGATTACAAAGATTTATTTTTATTTTTTTCTCAATCAAATTGTCCATAACTCTTCTAGAGTATTTTAATAGTAGTTCTCTACATCTCAACATTCTTATATTCATCTCAGAAAAATCATATCATCTTTCTCAGTAAGTCAACATCAGCTCAACACTGTCAATATAATCAAACAAATTTCACCAATAAGGCACTATTCCATGTTATATGTTGTTAGATACTCAAATATTCACCATTGTCTTTAATAAAATTTTATCTTCTTTGTCCCACTGTTTTTCATTTCTATCGTACGACACAACCAATATTTATTCTACTATATAACATTTCCAAGATTATTAATACAAATAATAAAATAGCAATATAAAATACACTATATCATATCCATGACTTCATTTTATAGTCCCCTATAGTTTTTTTCTCCAATTTCATCCATTTCAATCAGTTTTGAATTGATCTAGTAAAATTTTCTTGAATCATTAACTATTATGATATTTATTTGATGAAGAACATCACAACCAGCATCGTATGAATTAATTATTATTTTATTGGAATATTCTATTTATTCTAGTGTAAAAAAATATTCTAAAATTATTATATATTGATCATACTTGAATCATATTTGAATATAATCTCACACCAATTTAAATCTTTCAACATACTTGATTTTTGTTGTTCGGAAGATTAATAAATAACTCAAGAATCATCTCAATTAATTTCTTCTTCATAGTACTAATTATCAAAATATAAATTCTCATTTAGAATTATTCTTAAAATCTAACTACTTTTAGAATTCAAACAATGAACAAGGTACTTTATTTTAAAATTCTTTATTGAAATATTCTTGAAAATCCCAGAGATCAATAATTACACTAGGTCTCAAAATTATTAAATTCAGCTAAAGGATTGTGCTAGTGGATATAAGTAATACACTTAGTATTAGAGTCAAATGATTAGTATAAGAGGCATATAAAAGGTCTCAAAGACTTATGAAGAGCTTTAGTGACTTCTACATGGTGAAAAAAAGGCTTACACTAGCTTCCTTCGCTAAATTTTTGGTCCATTGAATATCACATGTATGGTGGATATACTTAACCAAATATATTTCTTCAAAACCTAAAAATTTTCATAATTTTATAAATTGAATCTAGAAATCCTGAACACTAAATCCCAAACATATAAAACTTTCACAGTAGTTGTTTAAAAAAATTAGTTATTAGAAGAAACTCACTATGGAGGAATATCTAACACATTTTCACTCTATATCTAAATTTATGAAAACTTTTAGATCAAAAAAAACATAGCTTTGAGAATAAGTGGTTCACCGATCCATCACTTAAATTATTGTGGGATTATTATTGATAAATAATTCACATTAGTTAACACATGTCTTTAACCTAAATTACATTTCAGAAATCATCTAATTTTGGGAGATTCCCTTAGAACCTTTCCAGCTAGATATTCCAAAGATGGTAGGTTGTCTAAAGTTTTTCCCACATATGTGAGACTACCTTTATTTCATATGGAAGAACTATATTTTATTCTATACCCAAACCTTAGGGGATGTACCTTCAATTTCTATTTGATGGGGGCCTACTCAATCCATCACCCATACTTATTAGCATGCACTAACTTCCACTTTGTACATTGACAAAAAAACAAAATATAAGCACCAAAAAATCCATAATGTTACATGAATATTAACCATATGACATATGTTTAATAGTACTGTCATTTATTTTTAAGTTTATCATTATATTGGGGAACTTTAATAACCTCTAATGGTGACAAATACTCTAATTAAATTATCACACTTATGTT
The DNA here is from genome assembly GCA_963277665.1 of Viscum album. Lineage (NCBI taxonomy): Eukaryota > Viridiplantae > Streptophyta > Magnoliopsida > Santalales > Viscaceae > Viscum > Viscum album. The sequence goes on from OY728161.1 coordinate 1,446,499,960, forward strand.
ATATTGAAGAACAATCATCATGTGAAAATGTATTTATTAATTTTTTTTGTGATTGAAATAATAATGTAAGCATGTTCAAGGGAACTAAATCCAATATATATCACCACCATAAAATCCATAATCTATATAGGACTAACACATGTAGAAAAAAGAACCTCTGTAGATGTTAGTACATACATACCATGTAGGATACCCCAAAAACCAAATAAATAATAAATTAATTTTATAGTTAGATCAAAATCACAAATGTAAGGGATAAAACAATCAGGGGAGAAAAAAATTAATACAACATCCTATATATAAATATATATAGAATAAATAATATAAAAAATAGTATTTAGTATAGACTATCTAATAAAAATATTTTACACCATAGGAAACCATGATACAAACTACCTTATTAATCCATACCCACATCATATCACCAAATGTAGTAGGGGCCCATGACTCACTATGTTATTTTTTGGTTGAGGGGGTTCAAAGACCCTAATAGAATATCCAATATTATTCATATAATTTCGACAAATGAGTAAGTACCTAAATCTATAAATAATAGACCCATACCTTTACAATTAAATGAATTTTAATAAGGACAATACCAAACTCTATAGTCTTTATAAAATATCCATCCCTTGTAAGGTTCAATAGAGTATAGAATCCATGAATAAACTGTAGAGGAACTACATCCCATTACTATGAGGGAGTTTATAATTTTATAAGACATAAGATGAAATGTTTCATGTCATTAATTAAAATCCAAGGGAGTATCAAACCTTAGGACACACTCCACTCATCCTCTATGAACCCTAATGTGACACATATGGATCTAAATTATAAATCTACCCTTATTTTTCTACAAATGACATCTTATGATAATTTTTTTTCAATTATTATCTACACGAAAATATACTCCGGATATGCTACTCAGTTTCCTCAAACTGAATCACATTGAAGATTTCCTAAAAAATGTCACATAGGTTAAGATTCTACTGAATGGAATCCATTGGGAATTCTACATAGTGAACTGAATGTGGGTGCATTCTAGTGTTCCCCACACACATTTTAGAGCATTTGTATATGGTGACATCAAATATCATGGAATTTCGCCAATTCAAGGTTGGAAAACATGATCCACCACACCTTCGTGACCAATTTACCGAGAAACCTGCAGAGTTGTGTCCACACATAGATAAGAACACTTCGATTGGAATTTTGTAGGTCATAATTCTAGGGATTCAAGGATAATATTATTTAGTCAGTCTGCTCGGTTGGCCCATCGAATCTCCATGTGGTACGCCAACTTAGGAGGTCGAGCACTCACACAGGCCAAGCTAAAGTATGATCCTGGTTAACCCAATTCCATTAGGTATATCCTGCTAATCTACCCCATTACTTATATCATGTAAATAATTTCCAAGAGTGGTTAAGTTTCCTCCCCCGCTTCCCTATTCACATCATAATAACCTATGTAGGGCGTAACCACCCTACTTCATCTTGAAACCCTACCACGAACATTGATTATTGTTGCAGTCATCCCCATTTCTGTTGTCCTACTCCACACCCAAATTATAATTACCACTCCACTATATGAATGCTCATATTTTATCCAGGTAACTATGCCACCATTCTCCCTTAAATATCCCCCTACAAGATATATCCCCAAATCACACTACTAATATAATCTTTCCTCACACACATGGTAAGAAGAACCTCCCTCAACCACCCTCAAGTCAAAAGCCATTCTATATCTATATACATGAATTTGAAAAGATATATAGAGATATAAATGGTCAGATATTTTAATTTCCCATTAAAAATGAACAAACATGCAACACAAATAGGGATTAAAACTCTAACCAAAGGATTTCACAACATAAGGATCAGAAAACCAAGAATGAGGGTAAAATTCCTTAATAGGATATTAAAATAAATCCAACAATAATTCAACCAAAATTGATTAATTCCAAAATAAAAATTATTATTTCTTGATTCCAGATGAATCCTTGGTGAACATTTCGTTAATGTCATGTTTTTGTTATCAAGTCCTGTGAGAACATGTTCACTGTTTTTCTCTACAGCCCCATTTAAGTTCAGTATTAATCTATGAATATCCTCACCATCAGCTACTATTATAGAGTCTTAGAAGAAACCTTTCACTATTGGGTACCACCTGGAATTGAAATATTCCATGTGCGTCATCCCAATCCCGTATAAATTGGAAAAGGGTAGCAGACTAGCCTGAAGTAGGAATATCACACATGATATAAAACCTAATATACAATTATTTATCCAAAAATATATTTATAGGATAAAAATAATGAAATATCAGATAGATATTAAACTAGAATATATAAAAAAATCATTTAATGTACAATGATAAAAAGGATTATGAAGTTTATAACCATAAAATAATAGCGGTAAAATACATTCCCAATAATATTAAATGGAAAACAACCTAAAAAATTTTATGAAATAGGAATCTCTATAATGACCATCTCCATAAATGACTATTGTATTTGATAATCAACTTCAGGTGCCACTAAGCTAGGACTCTACTACTATTTTGATTTCCCAGATCACCGCCATCTATCTATCATCTACATAATACTTGAAACACATAGTAAGAATTATCATGACTAGGTGAGTATATTCATACCCAATACGATGTCTTGATAACAAAAAATGAATAAATAAAGTCCCATGTCATCTCAAAACCATATGGATATGGGATAACCATATAAATGAAGAATTCCATAAAACCAAAAACATATATATTCTTATAGAAAGAGAACACAAGACACTAAGTCTCATTATTAATATCCCTATTAATCAAATGATTTTACACCATGAGAAACCATGATATGAACTACCCAGTAAATTGTTACCAATTTCATATTAGCAAATTTACTCAGGTCATACCTCAGAATGTATATTTTTGTTGAGGGAGTTTCAAAACAAAAATGGAGGAACCACTAGTGGTGTAATTAAATGAGGGAGTACATGAATTCATAAATAGAGGACCCATTCCAAAAGTATGAGGTGTGTTCAACACACTATTTAATTATTATAGGTGAATAAGATACTATTTTAAAAATGGGTAAAGGATGAATCATGGGTTAAATCCACAAATGAAGAGTTTGACCAAATAGATAAAAATCAAACCTGGTAGAAAAGAAAATGAATAATGGACACAATATTTTCAGATTGAAGTATATTTTAATGAATTAATATGAGGATAATTAGAATGTTATTTAAGACAAATATATAATGGTATGCAATGTTTATGATTAAATCAAATTCATGTTTATAGATTAAAATGTTTTATCACTGGTTATATTTTATTCAGTCCAAATTTTCATAGAAGTAGTTATTTAGAAAGGCTAGAAATGATATCAAGGGAAAATATTGAATGGAATTCATAAGGTGGAAGTATATAACAAAATATTCATAGGTTTTCAAATTGGGAAGTTAAAAAAATTCTTTGGATTGAAAATTTATTTTTATGGCTTAGAAATGAATTTTAAGTATGGTATGCCCATTTAGACTCATATTTATGGAAGATGGAAGTCAAGATAAGAGGTGTTGATCATAAACTCTATGTGAAAACATCAAAGTAAAAGAACTTTTTGGTACTTGAAAATGGTTGTGATATTATATTTGGTGGAATAAATATGGAATCTACTGAAGTGTATACTAAATTATGAGATCTAAGTGTGAGATTTTAGTGATTAGTGATCTTACTTTTTTTATCAGGATATAAGTCAATTAGAAACAGAATTGTACTTTTATTTCTCAGGAAAAACATTGAAGTGATTTGTTAAGAAGATTAATATGAATAATTTAGTGTAAGTTTCAAGTCTAATAATAGTTGAAAATAAATTTGAAATCATGAGGATTAAATTATTTTTGATTAGAATATATATCATAAAATGATTGAATTTTTTCTTTTATAAATAATAAAATAGATATTTTTTATACAACTTTTATGGAAATAAGGATTCAATGTAATGAAAATGAATAACATCTTATATCTATAGAAATAATTATGAGGTATTTTCAATGTTCTGTTGATTATAGATTACTGTAATAAAAGATAAGGATTTAATATCATATTTAGATAAATATTGGGTTAGAGATGTCATGGATAGGAAAACTACTAGTAATGGATACTTATTTATTATAAATAAATGTATTTTATGGATTAGTAAGATTTAAGATAGTATTTCACTTATCAAAGTACTGCTGGAACACATTATAACTACAATGGAATATACTGATTTTATATGGATTAATCAATTATTGGAGGATCTGGGTAACGAATTGAATATACCTATGGTGATTTATTATGATAACATGATTGTTATTGAGTTAATGAGGAATCCATTACAACACTTTTTAATTAAAAATTAAGAAATATGGTACCACTTTATTAAATCAAATGTGACAAAAATAATTATAATTGTGGAGTGTATTATTACACATTAACAAGTCGTATATCTACTTTCTAAATAATTAGCTACATCAGTGTTTAAAAAATCATCGATTAAATATTGATGTTAAATCACCTCACATAACTTTAAGTATAAAAAATATTTTATCCCAATATGAATTTAATGATTAATGTGGGTATTCATGTTTGATTGGTTCTTAAACTTTATGTATATTATAATGGAGGGATAAGTTATTTAAATTGGGGATTTTGGTTATTTGTGTTCCAGGTTCATGTTTATATTTGTTTTTGAGGGTTTTCCTTAAAAAAAATTTCATTATGGATTTTAATTATTCAGTTTTAATTGATAACAGAATTTAGTTTATTATTGTTATGTTTTTTCTTTATGGTGACCTAATTATTATGATCCAATTGATATGTTATTGTGGTTTGTGGTCTCAAACATTATCATCCCATTATTTTCATTAATCATGGAATGTTCTTACCAACTGATTATAAAAATAAAAAAATTTAAATGCTTATTTTGGATATATTAATAGAAATTTTCAAAAAAAAATTGATGCCTGAAGTCAAACTGTTTTTTTGGAAATTGTATATGGATTTGGGGGGTTTTATTGGTTTATCCATATTTTTTCTTACCTTTTATATATTTTTTAATGTGGTAATTTTATAATTTGGAAATATCTTGTTTTATGAGTTCATTTAAAAATTATTAAATTAAATATATAATTTATTTTTATTAATTTTATATTATATGAAATTTATTTAGAATATATAATTGTTATATTTTTTTCCTTCCATAAACATCAAATATAGACACAAGAATTATAATCTTAACTATTAGTTTATAGTAACAGGATCTATGCCATGAGTTACTTATAATATATATATTTTATTTTATTATATATTTATATTTATATAAATTTTATTAAGAATATTTATAGTGATATCATTTTTTAACAATTTGGCTGTTTATGTTATTTCTCACATGGGCATGGATTGATTCTTAAAACAAGATTCAACTATATAAACCATTATTTGTTATGTATTCCCTCATAAATTATTTATGATGATTTAAATATTAAATAGTTTTATTTTCATGAAGAACCTGAATAATTTAGATTTCAATAAAAAAAACATTTAACTATCAGTAAATAGGTTCCATTGGTGGAAATGATTCAGATGTGTTCTACATAATTGAAATTAATGGTAAGGTTATAAAGTTTCACATGTTTCATTAATAAATATTTTTTTAATTGAAATTGATTAACCTATTAAAATTTCATCCTTTAGGGATGTTTGACATGATAAATAACTCGATAAGAATAAATGATTTAGGATATTTGTAATGACCCAGAATTTCGGAATTTTTTTTAATAATATGGGATTATTGCAAGACTACGAAAATTGAAGTCACGTAATTCTGAGGCCCCGAGTGCCTGGAATGATCCCTCGAAAAAATGTTAAGCATTAAATAGTGCATGTGAGCATTTTTATTGAAAAAGTAGAATAACTCTTAAACAGGTAATCTTATCAGAAATCTGATGGCACCATTGTGTTCAAGATAGTAGGTTTACCCTAGGCGTAACATAAATCTAGACGGTGTAGGCTTCTGGTGAGAAAAACCAAAAGTGGAATAATCGTAAATAAAATAATTAAATAAAATTATTTTATTTTTCAAATACTTATAACTCATGAATGATGACTCAGATTAAAAATTTGAGACCATTGCTAAGATCATGAGAGCATGTTCCCCTTAGACAGAGCCAAACCTCTATCCGCACAGGTCAATGGTGATTGTTAATAATTTTTTGAACTTTCTTTATGGTACATTCTGTAAACATACGGGCACCAATTTCTATCTTTTGAACAAGTGCACGGATTAAAAATCTAAGAGCACCATTTTATCCACAACACCATGATTCACTTAAGGGTATATTAACATTGACCATAAAGTGTCAGAAGAAAAAGTTGATTTTTTTAACATTACAAAAAAATAATATAATAACTCAACGAGTTATTTTATTTCTTTCTTGGTAACTTTTGAGCGGCGGTGGAAAAACCACTAGCTTGTTAGTCCATTTAATGGTCGGTTACACTTGTTTTTGTAACTGCACCATTGGGGGAATTAATAGGTCTATTTGTTAAATTTATTAATGAACCTCATTAATTGTGTGGTGGCTTGATCTTCTCTTTTCTTCTATTTAAAAAATGCTTGGGTAAGGGTTTTTGGAACTGAAGATAGGAACCTATGATTAAGTGTCAGTGACGTCTTCCACCAATGTAGAACGAAGCTTCAATGACTGTTGGAGGATTCGATGATGAGCGCCAAAGGACATGAACCTTCTACATCATCCACAACACCTTTGAATATGGAAACTCCTTCCTCATCCGCAGTGACTTCCAATGAACCTGAGTTAGGGGGGTTTCATTGTTTAACTAGGAGTTGTTCATTCTCAAAATGTTTCCCTTGTTATTATGCTAATGTGAAGGGCGCAAGATAAATAAACAAGTCTCGGACCCTCCACCGATCTCGTTATTGGTTGCGTTATTTATGTGAAACCAAAATATATGGAGGGAAGGTGGAACCAAAGCCCACATAGAATAGGCACCATCCTGAGAACCCCATAGGCACATACGGGGAAAAATCGGACCAACGTAGCTTCACCAATGGCATGTGGCAGCTCCGTCGGTGGGGAGGCGGCTGACACCCACCATCCACCAAGGGGATGCAGTGATTGAAGGCACCATGATGGACTAGGGGTGTTCGGACTTTTACGGCCACATTGGAGTCGGGCGGCGCGTTGTGGCGGCGGCGCGCCGGGGAGGTGGGTCGTGGCTTCGAGCCACGGTGAAGGGAAGACCCACTGTCTGTGGGTTCTGCAGAACGTTGGTCCACACGGAACGACCAACTGGTACGACACTATGTAGCACCACATATTTGAATACATTAATGGATCTGTCATTCGAGAGGGGATCAGACCCCAAATCTCAACCACCACGCGAGACGGTTCCATTGCATGGTGGGCCATGCCCGACTGGGTGGTCTGGGTCAAACCCTCGGCCCAACGGGCCTAGCTCGGGGCACAGTGGGTTGGACCAGGCCCAACAAAGTCTGGCTAAGCCAATCCCCATTGGGCTGGGCCCCGTGTGTTGGGTCGAGTCTATTCGACTAGGTCATGTTGGTCCGACTGGGTAGGACAAGACCCGGACCCCTTTCGGCCCAATTATGCTTAAATGGGCATATCTCTTAAACCAGGCATCCATTGGTCGAACCATATGTGGCGTCATAACCATTAAAATGGGGATGTTATTATGAGATACTCCACATGAGGTATAGATAATGTTGATGTACAGTCAGGTTGGATCAAACCCGAATCCAACCGGGCCCTCGAAACTAAAATGCCTGTAACTTACAGACCGGGCATCCGTATAACGACCCATACTTTACATAAATTGATATTACATTAGAATTGAATCAAACTTATTACAACATATAACAAAACCAGGAAAGGACCGTAAAGGTATAGAGTCTTTTGAAATTGGGAAACATAAACAACTCGTTCATAAAGCATCTACTTTGCCTCCATTTATTTCATCATATCTAGAGTCCCTTTTGGCATATCCTACTTAATAACCTTTTTCCTGGCCTGGGGAAATAAAACATACAAAAGGGTGACCTCAAATTCTTAGTAAGGGTAAACAAAATAAATATCAATCACATCACATACATAAGAACATAACTTTTGTAAATCTTAACCTGCAAAAGAGATCATAATTTCATTACATGGGATAAATCATAGTAGTGAAATGTAATCCTAATAATCATAACATAAAACAAGAAACTTTGTGGCATACACACATAATCATAGAGAATCATTTCTTATTAGTCAGGACTCATTTCCAAGACTATCTTAGTGGACAAAGTCCATTCCTGAACCAAGTTCACTCCTCGTTTCAGTCCTGTTTCACTAAACCGGTTTAACCTTCCGTTCCAGCCATGTCTATCTCATGAGATATAGAATATTTACCCAATGTATTGGAAGGAGATATAGGTCCCACCCATCTCATAATTATACCATTCTTATGTGTTCCACAAAATCATAAAGCATACATCATTGCATAACCCATGTAATAAAAATGGGATTCTTAAACAACATGACATCAAAAAAAATTCATATAAGATAAAGGAATTAATAAAAATAATTCCATCACAACATAATCAAATCAATGTAATAATAGGGATAGAAACAGAACCCTATATTATCTTAGATGGAAAATAATTTTGACAAAACACTTGAACTCCATTATTGAGGAAAATATCCTTTCTACTTCAAAAACATTTTCCTTTCTTAACATGTCATACAATTTTAAACTAAAAGAAGTTGATTAAAAATAAACATGAAAACTTGTAAAGGAAGCATCTTGTAAATAATGTTTTAAACATCCATTCATGCCGTATAAGTTAAAAAAACATTCTTCTCATACTTTTTTCAGAAAAGTAAAAAAGTACCTCGTATGAAAAACTACAAAAGATTCCTTTCTAATCTTTTACTAAAAACTCACTGAAGGGTAAAATTGGATTTAAACAATTGTAGGTGGATGGAAACAATATTACATATTGGGGAAACATGGATTTGGATGATAAAATACACCCTAGTAAATACCAAATTATAAACAATCTCGGATAAAATGAGATTGTGATATTTTCCCTTACCTTAGATCTGATTTGCTTCGTAAGTGTCCAAACCTCCTGTATAATGATTTAAATAATGTTATTGAATTATTACAGAATCAAAGTTATTGTTATGATGTCATATATGGTCATATTTTTAGCTTCTTATTAGTAATATTTCATTAATACTTGTTATTCGGGTGTTTATTCCTTTTTGTTCTTATGCGTGTTTTGTCGACTAAATTCTTATTCTTCTTTTTAGGTTATAGATACCTCATTTCCAGAATCGTATTAGTGTACTATATATCATATTTATTCATTCAATTCATTTATATAATCATTATGCAATGAAGATCATGTAGAACGAATCGCATCACATCGTGGAGACGGTATTCCGTACTTACGCACGAGCGATGATATCGTTCCCTTGATCGTGGAATTGTATTGGAGTGTGTATATACTATTTCTGAATCAATAACACTTTAAAAAAATAATATATAGTTATTTAGTTTCACCATTATACCCATACAAGTAATGTGGTGATGGAAAATAGATTACACCACGGCGTGGAGACGATATTCCGTACGTACGCACGTGCATTGATTTCGTTTTTCGTAGGATGGATTGATGGGGAAATAGGGTTGTTTCATACTTATAATAACATATCAGTATATTATTTATACTGATGTTATTACTTCATAATGAAAAAACTAAAGAAGAATAAGTGGAAGAAGAAATAAAGTTGAATGAATCTGTAACGGACATTACCTCTTCTTTGAAGCACCTCTTTGAGACCTCCTCTTAGGGAAATAAAATTTGTCTTTGAAGATGACCAGGACCTCTAGGATGTTTCTAGAGAAGTGGAGAAGAGAATTTGTCAGGGGTTGGCCGTGCTTGAAGGCTCAAAGTGGTGTGAGGAAAAGAGGGAGGAGGTGCCCTTTTATAAGGGAGGAGAGGGGAACCTTTGGAATAACTAAAAATATTATTTTATTATAAAGTCAAATTCGGTTTTTAATAGATCCAAATTGATATATTTAGAATATAATGTGGGTATGGGTAGAAATACTCTCATCCAATAGAATTTAGACAAGTTTAGGTCATTATATTAACCTTATCTTTTAGTTTTAACTCTTGTTTAATTAGATTGACATTTACCATGTCAATTTGTATTTTATATTATATAGTTAATAAACATACCATATAAATCCACGTGACCCCCAAGTGGTCCTTTAAAGATACACCTATCATGATATAAGTATCTTGGCCGAAACATAGATTTTTAGGAATATAATAACAATTAATAATATAATATATTTTTTTTAAACTATTTTATGTCAATTTTGACACTATTTGGTAATTGATTTTTGTGAAAATCATAACAGAATGATTAGTTCAAATACAATTAATTAAATCAATAATAACATGTCATATTAACATATATAATTATTGGAATTCATAAAAAGTCTCAAATTACATTTATTTGGGTATTTATAAGATCAATTATGTCAACATTTCATTAATAACATAATTACTGCATCATCATTGAATCATAAATAAATTAAATTATTTTAAGTCTAAAAATTACAAATAAAATACCATTATGTTGACATCGTTTTATCTTTCTAATGAATATTTATAGTCAAATTTATCTTATGTATAACCCAATATTAAAAATGATTTAGTTATTAAACTTTGATTTTAACTTTTTTAACCCTTCTTTAAATAAATTGAAAATAAATGTCCTAATCTAATCCATTGGGCCTAAATGGTCATATTTTATTCCTAAGGTTTTTTTGGTCGAATTACACTTATCCCATAGAATTAGGTCATGTGTTAGGGTAATAATAATAACACTTTTACCCTTAATTACCCTATTTACTTTTAACCGTGGTAAAAAAAGTAAAAAGTTACTATTCACCAAATATTATTTTCATCTCATTGAACCACATTTTAGTCCTTGATATTAACCGTGTCTCTCGGATTTTCGAAATTCTACTCACAAAAGCAGTAAAATTATGTTTTATGAAAAATTTAGTTTTTTCACTACCACTTAGTGGTTTCACTATTCATCAAAAAATGAAAGTTTCCAGAAAAATACCAAAAATTAGGCGTAAGCTATATTTGATATTATGAATTCAAAAATGATGTTTATTTTACCAAATTGAAAACATATCAGTTAAATTAACTAATTTAAAAATTAATTCCCGTCGTCAAAACAAATAGTGTGTTTTCAAAAGATAATAACTATCCAAAGATTGACACTTGTTTATGTCTGGTTTAAATGTGAAATTACATCCAATGAACAACATTGTATTAAATTGGAAAAATATATTCTAAATATACTTTAAAACCACTAAAATTAATAATTTATCACTATTAATTATTTCGATTAAAAAAGTTGTTTTTAATTAAAAATTAGTAATTTTCACTATTCATCAGAATATGATAGTTATCCGAAAAGTACCAAAATTTCACCCTAAGCTAATTTCGATATTCCGAATCCAAAAATGAAGTCCATTTTGAAAAATAAAATTTAAAAAATTTCAAAAACTGGTTATTACTATTCATAATGGCTAGTTTTAATAATATTTTAATACCATATCGTTGTTTAGTGAAACTCGGTATTGCGTACGACGCAAGTTATCGAGGAAGGTCGTGGTTGCGTGTAAAGAAAACCAAGCTATTGTTGTGTGTAGTGAAAGATTCCTTTGATGATTTATATAACATAAAAACAAAATATTTCTCATAAAAGTCTCTAGTGTTACATTCTACCCCCCTTAAAATGAATTTCGCCCTCGAAATTCGTCACTTTGTAACAAAAAGATGAGGATACCTCTCCCTCATCACATCATCAAGCTCCCATATAGCTTCTTCTAATTGGTGGTTCCTCCATAAAACATTCACCAATCGAGTGGTCTTGTTTCGTAGGACTTTTTTGCTACGATCCAGAATCTCTTCGGTTGTTCTTCATAAGAAAGATCTTACTCCAGCGGTACAACTTCTGAACTGAGTACATGTGAAGGATCAGGTATGTACTTTCTCCGGAGACATACATGGAACACATCGTGAACTTGAGAGAGATTTGGTGGAAGCACCAATCGGTAAGCTACCTTTCCAACACGATCCATTATTTCGAAAGGACCGATATATCTAGGGCTCAACTTCCCCTTCTTGCCAAATATCATGACCCTCTTCCAGGGAGATATTCGTAAGAACACTTTATCACCCACTTCAAACTCTAGGTCTTTTCATCGTTTGTTGGCATAAATTTTCTTTCGACTCTGAGCTGCTCTTATGTGTTGTTGAATAGATCGGACCTTTTCTGCCATCTCATCAACAAGATCAGGTCCTAATAGCTTTCCTTCCCCAACTTCATCCCAGCAAGTTGGAGTCCTGCATTTCTTTCCATAGAGAGCTTCATAAGGATCCATCTGAATACTGGAGTGAAAGCTATTATTATAAGAAAATTCCACCAAAGGTAGGTGTTGATCCCAACCACCTTTGAAATCCATAGAGCAAGCTCTCAACATATCTTCTAGAGTTTGAATTGTTCTCTTAGACTGAACGTCTGTCTGAGGATGATAAGCAGTGCTGAAACTCAACTATGTATCCAGAGTATGCTGAAGACTTCGCCAGAACATCGAGGTAAATCTCGGATCCCGATCAGATATAACAGAAAGTGGTACTCCATTCAATCTTACCACTTCCTTTACATATATCCTGGCAAGCTAATCCAGAGAGAAATCCTCTCTAATAGTAATGAAGTGTGCAGACTTTGTAAGACGATCAAATATGACCCAGATAGCATTATTGCCTTTGGATATTTTAGGAAGTCCGGTGACAAAGTCCATAGTGATATTTTACCATTTCTATTTGGGTATGGGTAGTGGTTGTAACATCCCCTTAGAATTCTGTCTCTCGGCTTTAACTTGCTGACAAACCAAGCATCGAGAGACTTAATCAGGAATATCTCTTTTTATTCCATCCCACCAGAAGTACTCTTTCATATCCCTATACATCTTTGTGCTTCTAGGATGAATAGAGAATGAAGAAATATGAGCCTCATCTAGCAGCTCCTTTAATTCTGGGATAAGAGTTACACAAACCCGATTCCTGAACTTTATTATCCCATCACAATCAAGGTTGAATTCAGGAATATTTCTCACCTTCTTTTGTAACACTACATCTTCTTTCTGCGCCTCTTTAATCTTCACATGTATAGATGGTTGAGAATTCATTTGAGAAAGATATGATTTTTCCCCTTTCATTATAATTCCAAGATCCATCCTTTGTAAATCCAACAATATTGGATCTTTTGTGATCCTCATCATGGATAAGCTAGCATGGTCTTGTCGACTTAATGCATCTGCCACCTTGTTTTCTTTGCCAGGGTGGTAATGGATTGAGAAGTCGTAATCCTTAATCAGCTCCAACCATATTCTTTGTCGCATATTCAACTCCTTTTGTGTAAAAATATACTTTAAACTTTTATGATCAGTATAAATATCACATCTTTCACCATAAAGGTAATGCCTCCAAATCTTTCATGCAAAGATTACCGCAGCTAACTCCAAATCATGAGTTGGGTAATTTTGCTCAAGTATTTTCAACTGTCGTGAGGCATAATCTATCACCATATCATTTTTCATAAGTACATTCCCCAACCCCTTCTTGGATGCATCACTGTAGATCATAAACCTTTCTCCGCTACAATGCAGTGTGAGAACAGGTGCACCGGATAACCTTCTTTTCAACTCCTTGAAATTCTCTTCACATTCCTCCGTCCGAACAAAATTAACTCCATGATGATTCAACCTGGTGAGTGGATTAGATAATCATGAAAAATCTTTCACAAAAAGTCAATAATATCCAGCCAAACCAAGAAAACTTCGGATCTCAGTTACTGTTGTTGGTCTCGACCATCTTTCGATAACCTCTAATTTTGCTGGATCCACAGATATCCCCTCTTTTGAGATTATGTGACCAAAAAATGAAACTTTTTGAAGCCAAATTTCACACTTGGTAAATTTGGAATAAAGCTTCTCCTTTCTCAGGGTATTCAATATAATTCTCAAGTGATCTCCATGTTCATCCTTGCTCTTTGAATAGACAAGAATATCATCTATAAATACTACCACAAACTGATCAAGACAGTCTCTAAAGACTATATTCATCATATACGTTAAGATAGAAGGGGCATCAGTAAGACCAAATGGCATCACTATAAATTCATAGTGTATATACCTTGTACGGAAAGCCGTCTTTGGTATATCATCCCTTTTAACCCTTAATTGATGATACCCTGAACAAAGATCAATCTTGGAAAAGTATTGAGATCCTCGTAGTGGGTCAAATAATCATCAATGTGCAGGAGAGGATATTTTTTCTTTATAGTGATCTTGTTAAGTTCTCAATAATCAATGCAGAGTCTCATTGATCCATCTTTCTTCTTAACAAACAGAACAAGTGATCCCCAAGGTGACGCACTAGGGCGTATGAATCCTTTATCAAGATTCTCTTGGAGTTGCTTCTTCAATTCCTACAACTCAACTGGGGCCATTCTACAAGGTGTATTTGAAATAGGCAAAGCACCCAGTACGAGTTCTATTGAAAACTCAACTTCACAATTTGGTGGAAGACCCGGCAATTCCTTCGGAAAGACATCATAAAACTCCCGTACAATGGGAATATTCTTAATCGTGAGTTTCTCACCAACCATTTGAGATAAATAACCTTCATTTAGTGGAATCAAGACACATAAGATGGAGGAAATTTCCACTGGATGGTTATGTTCATCCTTGCATCGATAGACGATCATAGATTGATCTGGACTATGAAATGTGACTACCCTTATTTTGTAATTGATAGGATCTCCATATAAAGAAAGCCAATCCATGCCAAGAATCACATCAAATTCCACTATAGGAAGGATCACATGATTTTCAGGAAGCACATTCCCACAGACTTCAATCAGAGAAGAATTGTAAACTTTTGATGCGACTGTTGTGCCATTAGGTGTTGTCACAGCTAACTCAAAATCTAATTGTTGAGGTAATACGGTGATACTCTTATAAAATTATTCAGAAATAAAAGAGTGGGTGGATCCAGAATCAAATAAAACATTTTCTACACTAGAGTGGATGGTAGGTGTACCTTTCACCACATCGTTATCGTACTCCACATCGCTGATAGAAATTGCATGTGACTTTCCTTTGTCTTTATCCTTAAGAGTTTGTTGACGTCGACCGTCATCATCAATCCTTGGATTTGGGCATTGATTGGAATAATGCCCCATCTCCTTGCACTTGAAACATTGATGTTTAGTAGGTTCATTCTGTGTATCCCTTCCATTGATTGCATCATTAGACATCTTCTTCCCATCATTGCGGCATTCAAATGCTCGATGACCTTCCTTTACACATTTGAAACATTTACATGTCCCTTTAAGACAACTCCCTCCATGTTTATTTCCACACTTTGAGCATAAGGTAAAACTCATCTTCTTTTCAGTGTGGTCTTTAGATTTTCCGTTGAATTCCATTTTCCTCTTCTTATCAAACTTATATGACTGATGGGTTACTCCAATCTCCATCTCAACTTTGAGAGCACATCGAATGATTTCCTCGTAGCTATTGAAGTCCCTTATGGCTAAGGCCCTTCGAAGACTTGGTTTTAAGCCACTAAAGAATCGATCGATCTTACTCTCGAGTTGGATAATAATACCAGAAGCGTACCTTGCAAGTATTGTAAAAATTGATTCATAGGTACCGACAGATTCATCATCCTTTTTCTTTAGTTCAAGAAAATCCTTCTCCATATTTGTTTGGAAAATACGAGGGATGTAATTATTGAAAAATAAGTTCTTGAACTCGTCCCATTCCATGGACTCAATTTCATCCCTTTTCCTCGTATTCTTAATAAGATTCCACCATTGATCAGTATCTCCTTCCAAACGATACACTGCTAGGATGACTTTATAATGTTTAGAACATTGAAGAACTAAAAATATCTTTTCAATAGTACTAATCCATTATTCAGAAACTAATGGATCAGTAGACCAGCTGAATGAAGGTGGACGCTGCCTCATGAAGGATTCAACAGAATGTTGCTCCTTCCTTTTCTCGTTTAGAAGTACTGCATGATTCATAGCTTGAGAAATTTGTGTGAGCATGGTTGCAAGATTTTTCATTCCATCTCCCATAACATTTGGTTGCTCATGGGGACAATCATTGCATTGCCTGTCACATTCCGCATTAACATCTTTCCTTCGGGTTCTAGCCATTGACTAAAACCAAGAATAGTAGTGTGAGAAACACTAATTATAATAGGAAAACCACATAATCAAGAATAAAATTTCACACTTAAGGTCATATCATAGGTTATTCATGGCCATTTCTAAAACACTGAGATTGTGTTCTATGCTTGGACTTATCCTTAGGGTTCTTACTAAGGCTTTCACATCCTAGTTTCCAAAGGTTGACTATACCTTTCCTCTGATACCAACTATAACAACCCATACTTTACATACATTGTTATTACTTCAGAATTGAAGCTCACTTATTACAACATATAAAAAAACCAGGAAAGGACCGTATAGGTATATAGTCTTTAGAAACTAGGAAACATAAGCAACTCGTTCATAAAGCATCTACTTTGCTTGTATTTATTTCATCATATCTGGAGTCACTTTTGGCATATCCTACTTAATAACCTTCTTCCTGACCTGGGGAAATAAAACATATAAAAGGGTGAGCTCAAATTCTCAGTAAGGGTAAACAAAAGAAATATCAATCACATCATATACATAAGAACATAACTTTTGGAAATCCTAACCTGCAAAAGAGATCATAATTTCATAACATGGGATAAATCATAGTAGTGAAATGTAATCCCAATAATCATAACTTAAAACATTAAACAGTGTTTCATACACACATAATTATAGAGAATCATTTCTTATTAGTCATGACTCATTTTCGAGACTATCTTAGTGGACAAAGTCCATTTCTGAACCGAGTTCACTCCTCGTTTCAGTCATGTTTCACTGAACCGGTTTAACCTGCCGTTCCAGCCATGTCTATATCATGAGATATAAAATCTTTACCCAATGCATTGGAGGGAGATATAGCTCCCACCCATCTCATAATGATACCATTCTTATGTGTGCCACAAAATCATAAATCATACATCATTGCATAACCCATGTAATAAAAATGGGATTCTTAAACAACATGACATCATAAAACAATTCATATAAGATAAAGTAATTCATAAAAATAATTCCATCACAACATAATCAAATCAATTTAATAATAGGGATAGAAACAAAACCCTATATTATCTTAGATGGAAAAGAATTTGGATAAAACACTTGAACTCCATTCTTGAGGAAAATATCATTTCTACTTCAAAAACATTTTCCTTTCTTAACATGTCATACAATTTTAAACTAAAGAAATTTGATTAAAAATAAAATTGAAAACATGTAAAGGAAGTGTCTTGGAAATAATGTTTTAAAAATACATTCATTTCGTATAAGTTAAAAAAACATTCTTCTCATACTTTTGTTCGAAAAGTCAAAAAGTACCTCGTACGACAAACGACAAAAGATTCCTTTCATATCTTTAACTAAAAACTCATCGAAGGGTAAAATTGGATTTAAACAATTGTAGGTGGATGGAAACAATATTACATATTGAGGAAACATGGATTTGGATGATAAAATACACCCCAGTAAATACCAAAGTATAAACAATCTCAGATAAAATGAGATTGTGATATATTCCCTTACCTTAGGTCTGATTTGCATCGTAAGTGTCTGAACCTCCTGTATAATGAATTATATAATGTTATTGACTTATTAAAGAATCAAACTTATTTTTATGATATCATATATGGTCATATTCTTAGCTTATTATTAGTAATATTTCATTACTACTTGTTATTCGGGTGTTTATTACGTTTTGTTCTTATGTGTGTTTTGTCGACTAAATTGTTATTCTTCTTTTTAGGTTATAGATACGTCATTTCCAGAATGTTATTAGTGTAATATATATCATATTTATTCATTCAATTCATTTAAATAATCATTATGCAATGAAGATCATGTAGAACAAATCGCATCACATCGTGGAGACGGTATTCCGTACATACGCACGAGCGATGATATCGTTCCCATGATCGTGGAATTGTATTTGAGTGTATGTATACTATTTCAGAATCAATAACACTTTACAATAATCATATATATTCATTTATTTTCACCATTATACCCATCCAAGTAAGGTGGTGATGGAAAATAGATTAAACCACGGCGTAGAGATGGTATTCCGTACGTACGCACGCGCAGTGATTTCGTTTTCCCTAGGATGGATAGATGGTGAAATAGGGTTGTTTCATAATTATAATAATATATCAGTATATGAGTGATACTGATGTTATTACTTCATAATGAAACAACTAAAGAAGAAGAAGTGGAAGAAGAAATAAAGTTGAAAGAATCGGTAACGGACATTCCCTCTTCTTTGAAGCGACTCTTTGAGACCTCCTCTTAGGGAACTAAAATTGGTTTTTGAAGAAAACCAGGACCTATAGGACGTTTATAGGGAAGTGGAGAAGAGAATTTGGCAGGGTTAGGCCATGCTTGAAGGCTCAAAGTTGTGTGAGGAAAAGATGGAGGAGGTTCCCTTTTATAAGGGAGGAGAGGGGCACCTTTGGAATAACTAAATATATTATTTTATTATAAAGTCAAATTCTGTTGTTAATAGCTCCAAATTGATATATTTTGAAGCTAATGTGGTTATGGGTCGAAATACTCTCATCAAATAGAATTTAGACAAGTTTAGGTCATTATATTAACCTTATCTTTTAGTTTTAACTCTTAGTTAATTAGATTGACATTACCATGTAACTTTGTATTTTTCTATTATATAGTTAATAAACATACCATAAACATCCAAGAGACCCCCAAGTGGTCCATTAATGATACACCTATCATGATATAAGTATATTTTCTGATCCTTATATTTTTAGGAATATAATAACAATTAATAATATAATATTTGTTTTAAAAACTATTTTATGTCAATTTTGACACTATTTGGTAATTGATTTTTGTGAAACTCATAACAGAATTATTAGATTGAAAAAAAATTAATTAAATCAATAATAACATGTCATATTAACATATAAAATTATTGTAATTCTTAAAAAGTCTCAAATTACATTTATTTGGGTATTTATAACATCAATTATGTCAATATTTCATTAATAAGATAATTATTGCATCATCATTGTATCATAAATAAATTAAATTATTTTAAGTCTAAAAATTTCAAATAAAATACCTAAATGTTGGAAATAGTTTTATCTTTCTAATGAATATTTATAGTCTAATTTATCATTTATATAACCCAATATTAAAAATGATTTAGTTATTAAACATTGATTTTAACTATTTTAACCTTTCTTTAAATAAATTGATAATAAATGTCCTAATCTAATCCATGTGGGCCTAAATGGTCATATTTTATTCCTAAGGTTTTTTTGGTCGAATTAAAATTATCCAATGGAATTAAGACATGTGTTAGGGTAATAATAATAACACTTTTACCCTTAATTATCCTATTTACTTTAATCGTGGTAAAAAAGTCAAAAGTTACTATTCACCAAAAATTATTTTCATCTCATTGAACCACATTTTAGTCCTTGATATTAACTGTGTCTCTTGGATTTTCGAAATTCTACTCACAGAAGCGGTAAAATTATGTTTTATGAAAAATTCAGTTTTTTTAACTACCACTTAGTGGTTTCACTATTCATCAAAAAATGAAAGTTTCCAGAAAAATACCAAAAATTATGCCTAAGATATATTTGATATTGTGAATTCAAAAATGATGTTTATTTTACCAAATTCAAAAAGATCAGTTACATTAACTAATTTAAAAAGTAATTCTCGTCGTCAAAATAAATAGCGTGTTTTTAAAAGATAATAACTATCAAAAGATTGATACTTGTTTATGTCTGGTTTAAATGTGAAATTACATCCAATGAACAACATTGTATTAAATTATAAAAATATATTCTAAATATACTTTAAAACCACTCAAATTAATAATTTATCACTATTAATTATTTCGATTAAAAAAGTTGTTTTTAATTAAAATTTAGTAATTTTCACTATTCATCAGAATATGAAAGTTATCCGAAAAGTACCAAAATTTCACCCTAAGCTAATTTCGATATTCCAAATCCATAAATGAAGTCCATTTTGAAAAATGAAATTTACAAAATTTCAAAAAGTGGTTATTACTATTCATAACGGCTAGTTTTAATAATATTTTAATAGAAAATCATTGTTTAGTGAAACTCGGTATTCCGTACGACACAAGCTATCGAGGAAGGCCGCGGTTGCATGTAAAGCAAGCCAAGATAGTGTTGTGTGTAGTGAAATATTCCTTTGATGATTTATATAACATAAAAACAAAATATTTATCATAAAATTCTCGGTTGTTACAGTCCGGTTGAGGCGTCATCTATTACGTTGGAAACCTTATGACATGGAGGTTCATTGGGTTATATATTAGTGAAAATTTATGATAGTTGAAAGAAGTCCTATGGAATTTGAAGTGGATCCTCCTATAATGAACTGTGCTTTGTGCGGGAAACTTGGGGCTGGCTGTGACATAAAGAATGAATAGAGATCATGTGTGGGTCATCACCTAGCGGTCCTATGCGGGTTAGCACCAAGAGATCCTGTGTGGGTCCGAGCAAGCAATCCTTCATGGGTCAGCACTGAGAAATAATGTGTGGGTCAACATCGAGAAATCTGGTGTGGGTCAACACTGAGTGATCATGTGTGGGTCAGCATCAGCGATCCTGTGTGGGTCATTACAGAGTGATCATGTGTGGGTCAGCACCTTGTGATCCTATGTGGATCAGAACTGAGGGATCATGTTTGGTTCAGAATCTAGCGATCCGGTGTGGTTCAAAACCTAGTGATACTGTGTGGGTCAGCACCGAGGGATCATGTGTGGGTTAGCACTTAGAGATCCTATGTGGGTCAACACTGAGCGATCGTGTGTGTTTAAGCACCGAGCGATCATGTGTGGGTCAGCAACAGATCCTCTTGATGTAATTAGAAGATCTACCTTTACGACTAATCATCTGTATTTATGTACATAATTTATACCTATTTTTAGGTCAGTCTTTACTTGTGCGTTGTGATTGAGATAATCCATTGTGGGTTTTCCTTGGTGGAATTCTGGGAGACCATAGGGGGCCTTGGGGTTCCTACTGGGTATTGTTATACTCATCCCTTCAAGGGATTCACCTACACCTTGTTGTGACTTGTGCAGATGTAGGATAGCTAGACTGTGTCTTGAGGTGTCAGGGCATGACAGTGCTCAGAAGTGATTGATAAGTGGTGTATGGAGGTGACCAGTAAACGTAGAGTGCTGCAGTGACGAGATGTACCTACCTTTCAGGTAGAAACCTTGAAAAATGAACTGAGGAGATGTTTTCCCTTTTTTGTACTACCATTTCAGTTGGGATATTATTCTGGCCCTTTTACTTTTAGTACTCAATTTTACACTCTGTTGCGGTTTTTAGTTTTGGTTGTACCTTTCTTTTTCATTGTGTTACATGTCCGTATTATGCCCTAATTGTGCGTGTACAGGTTTTTGGAGGCATTGCCTCCACATTTTAGGGATATGCCTTTTGGTTATACTCGCTAAACCTTGTCTTATGGAAGGCAGGCTTGGAGTAGTCATGGGACATGCCTCGTGGGTCAGGTCAAGATAATATTATCCAACTAGGTGAATTTAGAAAATAGTTTAGTTTGGATTTTCTTTCTAGGTGATTCCCTTCATATATTTTTTAATTTCTTAATTTATAATATTTTCTATCATGGTAGTAGAACATATAATGGTGGTAATTGGTAAATTTAGAGATTAATTTTTTTTATCATTTTGGACTTTGCTTATTATACTTTGTTAAAAACCACACGTTTAAATGGAACAATATTTTTTTTAAAAATATGATTTCTAAATCATTATTTCTGAGTGTTTTGTATTCCATTTATCTATGACTAGTATTTCAGGATATAGAGTAACATATGAAATTAATTGTAACCTAAAGAATAACGGAGAATAATTAAAAAGGCTTGAAAAAAACTCTTCAATAGAAAAAAAACCCCGATGTGTTTTTTGGTACCATGTCATGGGTTTTTGAACCAAACTGATTTTCTAAAATCGTATTTGCGGTGAAAATTATTTTACATAATAAAATTCAAGGAGAAAATGATATATTTACTATGTTTAGTGTAAATATGTGTATTTTTTAAGATGAGGAGATTGTCATAATGTATAGTGTTTTACATAACTGTGATATATATGGATAACATGGAAACTAAGAAGATGAAGATTACTGTTTTTCAGTGGTGAACATTTTGAGATGATAATTTTTTTATAATTTTTCTAAAATGGTTCATGAAGGATAAAACAGGTTTATTTAGAAGGATTTTTTTTATGAAAACAAGAAACTAGTTATGGAATAATCCAAAAATGATAAATTTTTTCATAGAGAATAATTTTTTGAACCTATTAGAATTTAAGATATGAAAGACACATCGTTTTCTGATGATTAATAATTAATGGAATATATATATATAAATTCAAAAGATGGAAATTACTAGATTATTTGAGTATCTTGAAATTGAAGGACATCATTTTTTGGTCATAACTATTTTTCGAACAAAGGTGTACCATGGTGAGTTATACCATCTTATGGTTGATGATATTTTTAGAGATATAATAGTTTTAATAGGATTTTAGTTTAAAATTGGATATGATTAATATATTGTATTTTACATGACTTGTATGGATAGATGTAAACGGATAATTAGGATCAGACATGTAGCATTAGAAGGGGTTCATTTTTTGGAGAATAAATTAATGAGTTAATAATGAAATATTGTATGAATTCAAGAATATAACACAATTTTATAGTACAATGAGTATAATTTACATATATGTAGATATTTGGAGTGGTTTTGTTATAGAAGGATTATTATTTGATGATTAATAGTTGATCATTGAGGTTTATGCTAATCTAAAACTGCCTCATTATTATGGTCTGTTGAATATTATTCATATTCATTATGAGTGACCCATGTATTGAATTTTTATTGATTCTATATCTTAAAGTAATGGGTTTATAAAGATAATGAATTAGTATGAATTAATTTATAAGTAACTCTTATTTATATCTTATAATCATATACAGTTAGAAGTGACTTTTCATACACCAAAACAACACCATATGTATGATCTGCAAACATAAACCTTCATTGTGAACTACGTAAAATCATAATTTTTCTACATCTATATTCCATAATTGTTTTCTATAGAAGAAAATTTCAACTTGAAGATCAAATTGTTCATTAAAACATGGGAATAAGTTCCATTTAACACTTTAATAAAGTTATACAACTAAATTAATCATATATATTATGTTCTGTTTTTCTCTATTTTAACCAAAATGTTATTAGAGTTATAAGGTTAAATTTTAGTGAATTTTTCATTTAAGGAAGGTTTTAAAAAAGATAATATTGTTAATGTTATAGTATCTTTTCAAATTAATGGATAAAATTACTAGATATAGTTGAAACATATGAGATCACATTTTTGGTCACTTAGACATGATGTTTTCTCTTGTTCCATACACAGAATACAAATAAGTTTTCCTATGGTGTTTTATTTGACCCAAAATTAATATCAATTTATTAATTGTAATAAAAATGAATGTAATTCCATATTCATAAAAATATAATATAATATATATATATATATATAATTGATTAGATACACATATTATAAATAAATTTGCGAAAAGGTGTCAAATCTATGTGAAGGATGCATCAAGGTGAAAAATAATTTTTAGGTGTTTCCCAATAAGTTTAATGATTTAAATATGTATCTGACTAAAGGAATTATTGTTTTATTCAAATAATTAATTGAGGTTTTTGGATCCTTTAATGGACATGATGATGAAATAAAATATGTTATAATCATGAAGAAAATATTAAAGAGATTCCCACATTATATAATCAACTTGTATTATAACATGAAGAAAGAAACATATTAAAGTACTTTCTCGATGGCATGAAAAGTATTTTGGTTACATATGGGATGTGTGTGAATTATGAAGTTATAATGGTCCATTCCTAGAAGGGTATGGAATTTATGGCTATACGAAAACATTATATTGATAAATATGAAGATGTAGAAGAATATTTAAGATATAAATTTTTATCAATTGTTTAAATTAAACTCTAATAAGTCAAAATAAGGTTTCAAGGAAAGATACCATTATTTTACTTAAATTAATGAATGTTTTTTTACCGTAGATTAATGTTATTTGATGAATTTTAATGGCGATTCTAAATCTGATTACTCATGAAACCTATAAAATAAATCCCCATAATTGAAATTTTAAGTTTGGTAACATATCCTCGAAAATGTTTTCAAGGATCATCTTGGTTGTTAAATAAGTGGATAGTGATGTAATATTTTCTAAATAGGGTGATATTTAATTTATATTTATATTTATATAGTGATAATATAATAAGGATTATGATATAAGAATTTTCCACTGAGGAGAAAAATAATTTGAAATATGTTTTCAATTTCAGTGTTGGGATCGAAGGTAAACTTGATGAGATAGATTCTCAAAGAAATAAAAATGGAAATTTTAGTGATTTTTTAAGTAAATATTTTTATTATGTTTTCCAAATAATATAAAATAAATACTCAGTATTTCTAGGTTCAATCGATTGGATAAAAAATATTAAAAGAAGGTTTCAATTTTAAGCTAAATATTAGGGAGAAATATAAGTTAATTAGTGAACTTAATTATTTTTTTGGATAAGGAGAAAAGTAGATAGAATATCCCATGTATGAAATTTTTTACTTTAAAGATTAAGTTTCATAGAAAAATAAAATAAAAATTTCCCAAAAAACACTCGTTTGTTTGATTCTTTGATGAATAAATTAAGGAAAGAGTTACAAAATGCATGAGTGTTGAAAAGTTTTGAATGATTAAACATGATAAAACAAGAGAAAAATTATATTTCTATTTGAGGTTCCATTATAAAATATAAAGAGAAATAATGATCGGTATAATGGAATAAACATTTTAAGAGACAATTATCAATAATTAAGGGGTTATCAAAAAATTTAATTGATATTTAGAGACTAGAAATATATTGAGTGAAAATCATAATATATTATCTCTGATTATGGTATAATAGGTGACACCATAACCTATTGAGATGTTTAATAGATTTAATTAAATGTTAAGAACCCATAATACAATAAATTTTAATATGAATGCATCCTATATCTCAAATAAAATTTAATTTTTATATATTTTATTTTTACTTCACTAAATTATCCTAAAAGGATATTGATTTTTTAGATATAAAAGAACAAAAACAACTTATATGGAGATAAAAGGAGAATGTAATTCATACCAAAAAACTATCCACTTTGTAAAAATAGAATATATATTTCATTGGTAATGTTATAATTAATGATAAGAGGCCTACAATTGTCTGAAATAAAATTAGTGTATCATGGAAGAAAATGAAGAATAAGGTGATGGATATCCAAGTTATTATTTATATTAACGAAATGATGAATAAAATACATGGATTATTAACAATGGTTATTCATCCATCATGTCTTGGAATATAATCCTATTGAAGAATGTGATTGGTCAACTAAATTGTGTATTTTGTTTTGAAAATAATAGAGAATTGAAAATAATGGTTAGTTTAATAAAGGAAGGCATTTAGGAAATGAGATGAAAAATAAAAATTTCATTATATGTATGGAAATTTAAATAATATCTCGAGTCTAATAAAATTATTAAACATAAGAATTGAAGTTCCATATAATCATAAGTTTTATCTAAACAATGTTAAGTAAGGAAACTCATTGTTGAACAAATAAAGAACATGTATCTATTTGTATCAAGTGTAAATCGAGGAGAATATTTTATTGTTTTGGTGGAATAGGAGAAAAAAATTCAAAATTAATGATATTCCATATTAATTAAAATATAATGTATAATATTTTAAATCATAATTTCATGATTGTTATTATAAATTTATATATGGATAAAGAAAAGACAGGTAATAATTGAATAAAATTGAAAATAGTGAGAAATATTTATTAAAAAAATTATATAAGGGAATTAAAATTTTATTAAATTGTTTATACCAATGTGTGTGATTTGATGACATATCGATGAATATGAGGAGAAATGTTTTTTATATTACTTATGAATTACTATAGTGGAATGTGTTTCATTGTTCTTGTGAAACCCAAAAAATAATTGATAGAATATAACATACCCAAACTTTGTAGATATGTATTCTTCTAAATTTATATCCATTTTTATCATTTATTGTGTATTTTGAGTTAATAGGGGAATTATAGGGTATAAATATGATTTGGAGAAAAAATGGGAAAGTCACGACCCATCCCCCAGGGCACGTGTTGTGACTACCCCAATCCCGCCTTCTATAGGCTAGGGGGTTGTCGACTAGCACAAAAGGTGTATTGCCTAAAAATGGGTAGGAATTGCCTTTATAACCGATAAATGCACGCAACAAAGTGCACAACAAGATACGAACTCAAGTAAACTGAATAGTACACAGACTGAGTACAGTAAGTAAAAGGGGCCAGAATACAAGCCCAACTAGAAAGTACAAGAAACTGAAAGTACAAGTAAACGAGAATAGCTCCTATGATCACCCACCAAGGATCCTACCTGAAGGGTAGGTACAGATCTCGAACGATCATATCCATGGTACACCTCGTCTAAGGTCCACCTCCAAGCAACCTCCAGTCCCGGTACTCTCGTCCACAATTAGTGTTGTCCATCATCATCACCAAACACAACAAGGTGTGGGGATAGCTTGTGTAGGGGAGAGTTTAACGATACTCAGTAGGGAACCTGACACCCTCAAGGTGTCACGAAATCCCCCAAGGATAAACCACACAACATGAAATCAACATTCAACCCCACTTAGGTATATGCCCATACATATACATATGTTATTACTTAAACCCATCTCAATAAATAGGAAAACAGAGAGTCCAACTCCAAAGCCCCAAACTCAATTGTTCCACGAAGGAAGGAATACCACATACACAAGTACCACATAGGCATGCCACACTGAAGAATACCGCCAATGTATTACCACGAAGAAAAGTATCACACATGTACATACTCAGCTCCCACTAGGTATAACTTAAGTACAGTAGTAGCGATGATTATATGTAACTACTAAATCATATTACTTTGTTAAGAGGAAGACCCACATAGGATCACTAGTTTCTAACCCACACAGGATCACAAGGTACTGACCCACACAGAATCGCTAAGTGTTGACCCACATAGGATTGCAAGGTGCTGACCCCACTACTGGAAATCAGATCTTTCCCAACACTTATATACACCATTTCCCAATGGTTCTTCCAAACCGTTGGGAAAGGGGGGGTCTTTCCCAACGGGTTGGGAAAGGGGTGATTTGAGGCCCCTTTCCCAACGGTTCTCCCAAACCGTTGGGAAAGACCCCCCCCCCCCCCCTTTCCCAATGGTTTGAGAGAACCGTTGGGAAAGGGGTTTTTTGAGGCCCCTTTCCCAACGGTTCTCCCAAACCATTGGGAAAGACCCCCTCTTTCCCAACGGTTCTCCCAAACCGTTGGGAAAGACCCCCCTTTCCCAACGGTTTGAGAGAACCGTTGGGAAAACTCACTGGAAATTTCCACCTATCCCAATGGTTTTGAGAACCGTTGGGATAGATTCTTTCATTTCTTCCAGGTCTGCTACCCGAGAACATTATATAAATCTTAATTTTAAATAATTATGATAATACATATATATATTTATGAAATTATGTTTACAAAATTGATGTTAGTTTAGTGGTTAAGTCGTTCGATTATAAACGAGGGGTCCTGGGATCAAATCCCAGCGGATGTTTTTTTTTAATACATTTACGAACGGTTTTATAACCGTTGAAATAGATTTTCATATTACTTATACCAACGGTTTTAAAAACCGTTGGGATAGGTCTATACCAACGGTTTTGGGAAAACCGTTGGTATAGACCTATCCCAACGGCTTACTTCGCAACGGTTCTCCAAACCGTTGGTATAGGTTAGTATTCTACTAGTGCCCACACAGGATCGCTAGGTGCTGACCCACACAGGATCACAACGTGTTGACCCACATAGGATCACTAGGTGATAACCCACATAGGATTTCAAGGTTCTGACCAACACAGGATCGCCAGGTGATATCCCACACAGGATCGCTCTAAGTGATGACCCACACATGATCGCTCTATATTTTTCACGTCACAGCCAGCTACTAGGTTCCCACACTATGATCACTTGTCATTGGGAGGATCCGCTCCACAAGCTACTGGTTTCTACTCCAACTAACATAAATTACCTCAAAGAAGTATCTCAGTGGACCAACACATCATAGGGGTCTCAATGCAACAGATGACGTGTCATTCAGACGCCTGGTCTGAGAGTTATTAGCCTTTTTGTCCCGAGGGCCTGGATGGATTCATGCTCGATCCAAAACAACTATTCCCCAACCATATCCAAAACTACATTGGGTTATACCAAAGGGACCATCTCACTCCAAGGTTTCTGGCGCCGCTGTCGGTTCATCAAACGGACTTCTAATGCCAAAGTTATGACCCAAGTAAAGTATAGGGTCGTAGTGGGTCTGCGTCCGGTCCGACCCAGTCGGACCATCCCGGCCCGACCAGGCCTGGTCCGACACGTTCTAGGTCAGCCCGGCCTGGTAGGTCGTGAGGGAACAGGGTGGATCGACCACGGGGGTGTCGCGTGGGCGCGGGGCAGCTCAGCCGCGGGGGGGTTCCGTGAGGGCGCGAGGCCATGGGGCAGCTCAGCCAGAGCGGCTCGGCCGGGAGGGCAGAGGCTACAGGGGTTCTGTGAGGCGGCTCAGCCACGGAGCAGAGGCAAGGGGGTACCACGGGGTTGCTCGGCCAGGGTGGTGTAGCGAGGCCACGGGTGCCGCGGGGCGGCTCGCCCATGGCAGCGCGGCGAGGCGGTGGGTGATGCGGGGCAGCTCGGCCGGGGCGGCGCGGCGAGGC
Source organism: Viscum album (assembly GCA_963277665.1). Classification (NCBI taxonomy): domain Eukaryota; kingdom Viridiplantae; phylum Streptophyta; class Magnoliopsida; order Santalales; family Viscaceae; genus Viscum; species Viscum album. The sequence goes on from OY728161.1 coordinate 1,446,529,285, forward strand.
CGCCGGGCGGCGACGACTACAGACGGAGGAGCACCGCAGTGTGCGGAGGCCACGGGGCAGTGATGGCCATATATGGCAGAGCGCAGTAGGGCGGCAGAGGCCATGGGGTGGCGGTGATCCATGCCTTCGTCGGGGGTTTTCGAGTTCCACCAGTGCCAATCACCGACATCGATCGTCGTCACCAAAGTCTCCTTCTTTCATCGCGAAGTATACACCATTTTAGAAGAATAGCTGAGGGACCGGTCCATGTTTGTTGGGCCTACACCCTCCGCATTAGAGCACTAGCAAGGGTCTCAACAAAAACAAGAAAATCCAGAACGGGTAAAGGAAAAATAATTCAATCACCCTCCCTACAACCCCCATCACTCTCTATTCCCAATACCGTAAAATAATTACAAGGGGATAACAAGGGAAGTGATAATCATATTGAAGTAAACCCCTACCTCATTCGTTTGATTCATTGAAGATTTCCAACAAATAAGGATACAACGCCGTTGGGAATAGACAGACGTTGGTGACGTCGACATTTCCTCAGACATTAGTTTGTTGAAGTTGAAGATGTTCCTCATCAACGAATGTCACGTGGAAGAAGTTAGAGTCAAATTCAGCATTATTCGTTGGCATTCTTCATTGGAGAGATTTCTCCCAAGCCTCCTTACTCCCAATTCCACCAGAAATTCCAAATATCCAACAAAATATATTATGTTGTCTATTTAGTTCATTGGCATAAATTCAAAAAGGATTAATTAATTAACTGAGTTGGCATAATAAATGTTGGAGGAGTTGAAGAGGCTCCCCCACATTTAAAAGGAATTTTGTGTGTTTCTCCCATTAAAGGGGAGTTTAAGGGGGTTTTATAATCGATTAGTCCCCACCACCTTAACCTCTCAAGGGAGGTCTAGTTCAGGTGGTCCCAACATGTGAAACATCCTTATGGGAGTTTCAAAATAAAATAAAAATAAAATGTTATATGATTTTATTTTATTTTATTCTTTCACTAATAAGTGAAAAACTAACTTCCACACTCAACTTACTACGGTAAAGGTAGAGGTCCCCTTAAGAAAATAAAGGCTCTGCGAGTTCAACAGTGCCCTCAGATTTCAATTTCGATCACCAGTTCAAAATTTAGTAAAACTAACTCCCACGTTTACTGAACGTACACGAAAAAAAGTTTGTAAATTCATTATGGGAACTCTGGGCATCAGAATCATGTGCCGTCAATTTTCACAGACTCTTAAAATTCTTATTTAACAAAAAAAAAATACATTGAAATTCCGGGTCTTTACATTCTCCCCACCTCAGGGCATTACTTCCCTGTATGCCACAACTCAAACTAAGGAAACAAGTGGTGGTACTGAGCATGCATCTGAGCCACCCCCTCCCATGTGCTCTTCTAGAGGTTCCCATGCCTCCAACTAATGTGCACCAGTGGTATCAACCATCCACAAAGGACTCTCTCATGTCGATCCTCAATCTCTAATAGAACCTTCGTAAAAGTATCCCCATCGTCGATGTCCAGCTCGCCATGGTCGATGATGTGAGAAGGGTCGTGCACGTATCTCCTCAGCTAGGATACATCGAAGAAGTCATGCACCTGGTGCATCTAAGGTGGAAGAGTTAAGCGGTAATCCACCTCACCAAATATGTTGAGGACCTTAAAAGGTCCGATGAACATCAGAGATAACTTGCCACATCGGCCAAATCTCTGCAAACCTCATCGAGGTGAGACCCGTAGCAAGATGTGGTCATCATCCCCGAACTCTAGAGGTCTCTGTCTCCTATCAGCATAAGACTTTTTCCTCCTCTGTGCAGTATTAATCTTCTCCTGGATGATTTGTACTTTCTCTATAGTAGCTCGTACCATCTCTGGTCCCACTAGTGCTGAATCGCTAGGGTTATTCTAGCACAAAGTTGATCTGCAAGGTCTCCCGTACAAGGCATCGAAAGGTGACATCCCAATGGTGGAGTGATAATTGTTGTTGTATGCAAACTACTCCAATGGAATATGATCCTCCCAACTATGACTGAAATTGAGGACACAAGCACGTAGCATGTCCTCGATGGTCTGAATGGTCTACTCAGTTTGGCCATCCGTCGGAGGATGGAAGGTGGAGATCAAACTAATCTGCATCCCGAAAGCCTTTTTCAACCCCTTCCATTGATGTGAAGTAAAACGTGCATCATGATCGGAGACAATCATCCAGGGAACTCCATGAATCCACACAATCTACTACAAATATACGCATCCAAATCTCTCTACTAAACCCTACTCTCTAATTGGTTGGAAGTGGGCTGACTTTGTGAGTCGGTCGACGATCACCCATATAGAATCATGACCTCTAGATGTACGTGGAATTCCTTCCACGAAGTCCATGGAAATCCCATCCCACTTCCACTCTTGAAATTCCAAAGGCCAATCCAAGCCTGCTAGTACCTGATGCTCTACCTTCACCTGCTGACAAGTGAGGCACCAAGAGGCAAATTCTGATACTGATTTCTTCATTCCTGACCACCAGTGCTGCCGTCGGAGATTCGGGTATATCTTCGCTAATACTGGATGTACTTCTAGAGGGTATGTATGGAACACCCTCATCACTTCCTCCCAAAGCGACACTGGTACCATGGTACATCCTCTGAAGAGGATGACATGCTCCCCACCTTCATAAAATCCATCAGGTGCCTATCTTATGGATATCTGATCACGTCATGTCTCACAGTTAGCATCCCCATGTTGTGCCTCCCCGACTCTTTAAAGAAGTGGGGGAGTGACTGTAAAATAATGAAGAAAAGCATCTCCATTTAGATCCACAAAGGATATCTGCAAAGAGGCTAGCTAATCTGTCGCCTCACCTTATAGTTGTATACATGTCCTCCAGCTGGGTGCATCTGCTACAACATTCCCCTTCCCAGGAGTATAGACAATGACAAATTCATAGTCTTGGAGGAACTCAAGACAACATCTCTATCTCAAATTCTGGTCCTTCTAAGAGAAGATATACCTAAGACTCTTGTGATCAAAGTATACTGTAAAACGTTTTCCCATCAGATAGTATCGGCACATCTTCAAGGTGAAGACCACTAATGCTAACTCTAGGTCATGGGTAGTGTAGTTCTTCTCATGATGTCTCATCTGTCGAGAACCATATGCAATAATTGCATGCTCCTGCATCAAGAGACATCCAAGTCCAGTCCCTAATGCATTGCAGAAGACTAGGTACCCTATGCCCTCCTCTGGTAGCCTCAAGATGGGTGCACTTTTCAGCCTCTGCCTTAGCTTCTGAAAACTCTTATGGAATCTCTTCAACCACATGAAGGGTTTCCCATTCTTCATTAATGCAGATAGAGGTGCTACAACTCTATATAAGTTTGGCACAAACCTCTGGTAGTATCCAGCCAAACCCAGGAAACTCTGTATCTCTGTCACACTCCGTGGTGGCTCCCAAGCAAGTACCACCTCAATTTTCGCTAGATACACTGCAACTCCAGCCTCCGATATGACATGTCCCAGAAAGTGAACCTCTCGGATCGAAAACTGGCACTTCGAGAGCTTACCATAAAGATGCTTCTCTCAGAATGTGTCCAGTACTACCTGCAGATGATAGGCATACTCCTCCTTAGTATCCATGTATGTCATTATGTCGTCGATGAATACCTTTAAAAAGAAATCATGGAATGGCAGGAATATCTTTTTCATGAGTCCCATGAACACTGCTGTAACGTTGGTCACGCCGAACGGTGGAACCAAGAACACATAATGGCCATACCGACATCTGAAATCCATATTCTACACATATTAGTCTCATACTCTGAGCTGGTGATATCCGAATTTGAGGTATACCTTTGAGAACCATTGTGCTCCCTTCAGCTGATCAAAGAGGTCGTCAATCCTCGGAAGTGGGAAATTGTTCTTCATGGTAACCTGGTTCAGGCTTCGATAGTCAACATAATGACTCAATCCCCCATCCGCCTTCTTGGTGAACAAAATCGAGGCTTCCCAAGGAGAAACATTGGGTTGTATAAATCAGTTCCCCTACAAGTCCTCTAGCTGTACCCACATCTCATGAAGCTCCGCGAGAGCCATCCGATATGCTATTTTAGATATTGGTGTCATCCCAGGGTAAAATTCAATGTAAAAGTCCACCTCTCTGTGAGGAGGTAGACCCGGAACATAATCAGGGAAGACATCCGCATATGGGTCCACCACTACAGGATAACTCGGACTCTCCACATCAACAGTTCCGAGGGTAATGCTAAGAAATTGATGAGTGATCGGCTATACCCTCCTCCGGGTAAGTCCATCCTGTGCTACAAAGGCTCCCTTCTCATCAGTGAAGTTAAACCTGGTCCCATCCATGCTGACACACAGCATTTTCCCCCTAATATTGTCAATATGAGAATAGACTGTATATAACCAGTCCTTACCCAAGATGACGTTGTAAGGCCTCAACGCTGCTACTTGGAGATCCCAACAGAAGCTCTCATCCCCTAGAGTAAGCTCACACTACCAGAACCAGTCTATAATTGTCGAATCCTCTCCCATAGAAGTCTCTAGCCATAAGGATCGAGCCAATGGCTCCATCAGAATCTCTGAGCTCCGAACGAGGGTAGTGGAAATAAAATAATGATCGGCAACTGTGTCTATAAGTACTGCAGCTAAGGTGGAGTAGACACAGATCATACCTCTAATAATCTCCAGAGCACCGTGATCATAGGCCTCAGCTATAAAGACCCGAAAATTTCAAGTCAATTTTTTTCTTAAATACCTTGGAATTTTACGAGTATATGGCTTCTGAAGGCACTTGATTCTGAGGCTCGGTGTGCCCAGAATCTATTTATTAAGTTTTGTTTGGGTATGTTCAGTAAATTTATGTTCGGTTTTTTCTATCTTTTGAACCGGTCCTCAGAATTTAAATCTGAGGACACTGATGAACTCGCAGTGCCGGTAATTGCTTAAGGGGAACTTTACCGCAGTTGAGTTTTATGCGGGTTGAAAGATAAAAATTGGGGTTTAATTTAGAAGTTAAATAAAATTGTTTAGAACAATTTTATATATCAATGGAAGTTATTTCCTCCCATGGGAAGTTATTGGTGGTGCCCACACCCAACTAACTTCCCATGTGTGGATATTTAAGAGGCGGGGCCCACCCGATCCCAACCTTTCATCTCCCATAACTCTTCTCAAAATCCCTAATTAACTCCCCCTCCTTTATTGCGACAACCTCCTTATTTATGAGTTCTATTCACCTTCCCCTCCCTCCCTCTTAAATGTTTTCCCACACATGTTAATAAATTAATTCAACCTATTCTAATTAATGGGTTGAGCTACTCAATTAAATAATTATATGTGGTGTCATTAATTCTTTTGAAATATTTTGAATTGCATGGCACCAATATAATTATACAGAGCCTATTGTTTCATTTGAGACATGGCTATTATTTGGAAAGTCTTGGGAGAATACATTGTTCTTCATTTGGTGAAGAATGCTCTACGATTCGAAGAACGTGAAGTCACAAACATTGTTTCCTCCTCAGACGCACCCCGACATCCACGAAATCGACGTCCGATCTCCGCGATGTTGTTCTCCGTGACGCCATATACCGCGACGGTCGTCTTCCATGGCTTGACGACGTGCGATGACATTAATCGAGGTAGGGGGATTATGTGCAATTTTAATGGATTAAAATTTTGCCTCATTCGTCGTTGAATATATTTGTTTGTATCCAGCCTATTTTCATCATCTAACGCAGAGGGAATGGGCCGAACGAACACGGCCTGACGACCCTCCCGTGGATCTTGATTTTTTTTGGAATCGGCGACCGGAGGTGGAACGTGGAAGAGACTAGCGGCGCAAAGGCCACCATCGCACACACAAAGAAAAGACGCGGCCAAGCGGGCCGTAGAGAAGGTAGAATTGAGTCGTTGTGCCATTCTAGGGACGTGGAGCAGCGACGAGGGATGGCAGCAGTGGAGGAGCTAGCGACGTCGTGCCGGCTGTGCGAAAGGAACTGCGGGCCACTTCGCGGGCTACTTGACTAGTCGAACCGGCCGGCCTAAGACGGCCGGGCTGTGAAGACCGTGGCGCCACGTTGTGGAAGACCTGCAGCCTGCCTGAGAGGGCTGCATGTTCCATGAAGTCCGGCCGGCTTCGTCTGGATGGTTAGGGAGGGCGGTGCCGCTTGGTGCCACCGGTTCGGGCAGCCGGGGGGCCGCACCACTCACCACAGACCGCTCCACCTGCCGGCCGAGCCACGGCAGGTCGGGTTGCGCTGCGCCTCACCCACCCTGGCTGGGCCGCGCCCTCTCGGGTCGGGCCATGCCAGCCTTTAGGTATGGCCGCACCTGCCACTAGGCCGGGTCGCATTTCTTAGGTCGGGCTGACACCCCATGCCAGGTTGGACATGCTGAATCGGGTCGGACCGACACGCCGGCCCACTGGGCCTAACGGGTCAGGACCATACTTAAATGTGAATATCGTCACGACTATGTGTCCGATCGACACACCTTCTACGGAAATGGGACCCTCGTGACATGGCGGTCCTTTTGCGATACTCGAAGTGAGTTTTGGATGACATTGGAAAATGGTCGGGTTTTGAACGAACGTAATTCTAACCAGGCCCTCAGAGTGGAAACAATTATAACATAAGGACCTGACATCTGATTGACGCGACGTCGACTATGTTGGATTCCTCCTGATGAGACGATTATTTTGGAATACTCTACACAGGATTCGTATGTGTTTTGAGCATGGCTGGGTTGAATTGTACCAGAAATCCAACCAGGCCCCTCGAACGGAAATGCGAATAACTCATAGACCAGGCATCCGATTGATGTGTTGTCTGTTGCGTTGAGACCCCTATGATGAGGTGGTACTTTGAGATACTTCCACATGAGATCACTTAACACTTGTAAGTATATACTAGAAGCACGTGGAGTGGACCCTCCCAGAGACGAGTATACGGAGTACGGAGACCTAGTAGCTGGATGAGACCTAATGACTGCTTGTCTGATACGTTTCGGAGTGACTTGATTATCCCAGTAGGGAGCGCTACAATGTTGGGTCAATATACCCTTGGAAGAGGAGTGCTACTGTGTTTGGGAGGCAGAGCCGTGGTACTCGATAGGAGGAGTACCTCTGTAGGCTATTAGGGGGAGCACTACTATGTTGGGGCGGCAGACCCATGGCAGGGATCACTACTGTGTTGGGGCGACATACTCGCGGTACTTGACAAGAGGAGTACCTCGGCAGTCTATGGTTAGTGAGTAGCACCTCGGAGTCATGACCGGGCCATTGTACTCGACAGAGGAGGAGTTCTCCATTATCCATGGTTTCGATATTGAAAATCCTAGTTTGAGCTGAGTCAATGACCTTTCTGTTTTCCTCATGATTGAGATGGGTTACTTGATAACTTTGGTATATGTATGAGCATATACCTAAGTAAAGGTTATTTGTTGAGATCTTCATTGTGGATTATCTTTGATGGATTTATTGAGACCTTGAGGGTATCTGGGTCCCTACTGAGTATCGTTATACACACCCCTACACGGGCTATGCCCGCACCTCATTGTGTCGGATGCAGATGACGGACAACACTAAACGAGGCTGAGTGTACGAGGACTAGATGGTACCCGGAGGTGGACACTCAGCATGATGACACACGGAGTGGACCGATAGATGCGGAGTGCTGGGGAGGAAATTTTTACCTACCCTTCAGGTAGGAACCTGGAGGACGATCCAGAAGCTACTTCACCATTCAGTTGTTTATCTTTTCAGTTGTACTTTCTTTTAGTTATAGTTTCACCTTTCTGTTGGGCTTGTATTTCCATCCCCTTTGTACTATCATCACACTTCTTACTACTTTACTTAGTGTTTTCTTCTGCTTGTACTCTATTTTTGTGTGTGTTTACATTTTATAAAGGTAACACCTTCCCAGTTCTAAGGATTTACCTCTTTGGTGGTAGTTTCCAGCCCATGGCCTATTGAAGGCAGGCTTGGGGTACTTAAACCACGGGCCCTGGGGGACGGGTCGTGACAAATTGGTATTAGAGGATTCAGTTCTACCACAGAACTTGGGACTCTGATATTTTCTTTTTTTGAAGCAATAGTGTTAAGTTTACTGAGTAGGGTATTTTAGTTCAGGGCGTCCAGTGTTGGTGTGACGACCGACGTATCCATACAACAGGACCCTGACTACCGATTTTTGACTCAGTGTACGAAAACACTGATTGTGTGTGAGTTTTCAAAAGTTTTTTTTTAAGTCAGCTCAAACCTGGTCAGCTTACCAGGTATAGTCTTTTGATCGTATCACATCAGTTTATTTTCCGGATGTCTTCACCCAGTCAGTCAGCGCAGGTTCCGAGTGGAGAGCATGATGGTAGCCCACTAAGCAGTGAGGCCTCAGTACATGGACCTCATCCAGTTGAGTCACCAGCAGAGAGTGCAGACCACTTGAGCACGTTGCATGAGTTCCAGCAACAGAGGCCTCCGAGGTTTTGAGGCGAGTCATATTTTCAGACAGCTGGGTATTGGGTGGATTTTGTAGCACAAGCTTTCCACACAGCTGGGACACCCCCTGACTTGATGGTGTACCAAGCAGTTAGTCTCTTTCAAGGAGTAGCTGAAAGGTGGTGGAGCCAGATGCTCCAGTTTTGCGACGAGATGACCTTCACCTGGGGAAACTTCGATGTTTTTTTCAGGGTGGATTTATACCAGCGACTCTACGCTCTATGCGGCCTCAGGAGCTACAACTCTCTCCGCAAGGCTTTTCGACAGTAGAGGAGTCTTCTACAGACGGTAGTAGACAGATGACATAGAAGTCCAAGCGGACTAGGACAACATGTGGGAGACATAGGGATACAAGTTCAGTTGTGCGAGGTGCACGAAATAGATCCAGCTATACGTGGATCAAGAAGTTCTATGCATGTGGAAGGCAAGGTTACTTGGATCGAGACTGCTCATCCTGTCCAGTAGATGTGTAGAAGGCAGTAGAGGAATGTACCAGACCGAGGCAGAGGAGCTGGCCGTACACCCAGTGGTGTACGGCGTTTCGAGGTGTTTCCACTAACAACACTAGGAGGTCCACCCCGACCACAGGGAATGGGTGGATATGGGAGATCACATCTTCAGGCAGCTGAAGCATATGACTATGGAGCTCTGGAAGTATGTGGACAGGAGCAGGACTAGTTTCAGGCATGGCGGCATTTGGTCATGGTGCTTCTAGTTTCCATGTTGTAGTTGATTGTGGTTGTTATGTGTCTTTGTACTACGATCTGCAGTAATAAAAGACACTTGTCCTTATGATGGTTACTTTCCTGTCCTTTTTGTATGGTTGATACTGAGAGGTCCCGGTTAAAAATGTTGACTTGACCATCACTTTAGAGATTCCTATTGGAGGAGGCCCAGTGACCACACACTGATGTCGACAGTGTGACTCAACCCTTGGAGGCATGAGTAACGGTTGGATCTACTGGTAGTAGCGTCAAGGCCTTATGGCGTCCTCCAAGACATGAATTGTACCATTCATGTTAGGATTTACTATATTAGGCAAAGAACATGGTTCATCCAGAGTATGAGATCAGATTTCTCTTTTTCGGCAAAAGGGAAATCTTAGCAGCTCTTGTAGGACCAGAAATTGTGTCAGCTACAAAGGAGAAGGTGAAGATCATCCAGGAGCGGATAAAGACTACACAGAGCATACAGAAGTCCTATGCTTATAGGAGACGGAGACCACTGGAGTTCGACGATGGTGACCATGTCTTCTTATGGATCTCACCTCGATGAGGACTATGGAGATTCAATAGGGGTGGAAAGTTATCTCCATGTTTCATCGGACCATTCCACGTTCTTATAAGAGTAGGCGAGGTGGCTTACTACTTGGACTTTCCACAACAACTACATCGGGTGCACGGAGTCTTCCACATATCTCAGTTGAGAAGATACGTGCACGAACCGTCCCATATCATCGACCACAGAGAGCTAGATATCAATGATGGGGCGACTTCCATAGAGGTTCTAGTAGATATTGAGGATCAATAGGAGCTGGTCCTATGGGGATGGTCGATTCCTCTGGTTTGCTTTCGTTGGCATCATGGGAACCTCCCAGAGAGCACATTGGAGCGGGAGGCTCAGATGCGTGCTCAGTACCACTTTTTTTCCCTAGTGTGCGTTGATGCTTTACGGGGACGTAAAGCCTTGAGGTGGGAGTAATGTAAAGAACCATAAATTTCAAGGAAATTTTTTTCTTAAACACCATGGAATTTTATGAGTCTGTGGTTTCTAATGGCACTTGATTCTGTGGTCTGGTGTGCCTGGAATAAATTTCTGAAGTATTTTTTGGGTACGTTAAGTAAACGTATGTGTGAGTTTTTCTATATTTTTAACCAGTGCTCAGAATTGTTATCTGAGGACACCGATAAACTCGCAACGCCGATAATTTCTTAAGGGGACCTTTACCGCAGTTGTGTTTTATGCGTGTTGAAAGATAAAAATTGGGGTTTAATTTAGAAGTTAAATAAAAATTTTATAACAATTTTATATATCTATGGAAGTTTTTTCCTCCCATGGGAAGTTATTGGTGGGTTTCACACCCACCTAACATCCCATGTGTAGATATTTGAGAGGCGGGGCCCACCTGAGCCCCAACCTTTCATCTCCCATAACTCTTCTCAAACTCCCCAATTAAATCCCCCTACTTTATTGAAAAAACCTCCTTACTTATGAGTTCTCTTCAACTTCCACTCTCTCCCTCTTAAATGTTTTCCAATACATGTTAATAAATGAATTCAAACTCTTCTAATTAATGGGTCGATCTACTCAAATAAATAATTATATTTGGTGTCATGAATTATTTTGAAATATTTTGAATTTCATGGCACCAATATAATTATAGAGAGCCAATTGTTTCTTTTTAGGCTTGGCTATTATTTGGAAGGCTTAGGAGAATACACTGTTCTTCTTTCGACGAAGAACGCCTTTGACAAAGAAGGACTTTCTGCCTCGACGAAGAACGCTCTACAATTTGAAGAACGTGAAGTCGGCAATGCCGTTTCCTCCTTGGACACACCCTGATGTCCATGAAATCGACGTCCAATCTCTGCGACGCTATTCTACATGACACCATCTACAGCGACGCTCGTCTTCTGTGGCTCAATGACGTGAGACGTCATTAAATGGGGTAGAGGTATTATGTTCAATTTTGATGGATTAAAATTGTTCCCCGTTTTTCGTTTAATATCTTTGTTTGTCTGCGACCTATTTCTATCGCCTAACGCAGAGGGCACGTGCCGAACGAACATGGCCCGACGAACCTTCGCTGGAACTTGATTTTTTTTGGAATCGACAACCGGAGGCGGAACGCGGAAGTGTCCGGCAGTGCAAGGGCAACTGTCGCACATGCAAAGAAAAGATGCGGCCAAGCAGACCGCAGTGGAGGAAGCATGGTGTCGTCGTGATGTGCTGGGGACGCGGAGCCGCGGCCAGGGCTGGCCAAGGAGGAAAAAGATGGGGTCATCTTTCTGGTTGTGCGAAAAGAACCGCAACCCACTTCGCGGGCCACTTGCCGATCCAAATAGGCTGGCCATAGCCGGCCGGGCTGTGAAGACCGCGACGCCCCGCGGCTTCACGCTGTGGGAGACCCACCCGAGCGGGCCACTGGCGCCATGAAGGCCGGCTGATTAGGGAGGGAGGTGCTTCTTGGCGCCGCCAGTTTGGGCAGTCAGGGGATCGTGGCCCCCACCACAGACCGCTCCGCCCTTCGGGCCGAGTCGCGGCCGGCCGCGCCCCGCCGGGCTGGGTCGAGCCCTCCCTGGCCGGGCCACCCCCTCTCGGGCCAGGCTGCTCCTGCCTTCAGGCCGGGCCGCACTTGCCACCGGGCTGGGTCACATTTCTTAGGCTGGGCCGACACCCCATGCCAGGTTGGACATGCCGAACCGGGTCGGACCGACCCGCCAGCCCACTGGGCCTAACGGGCCGGGCCCGTACGCTTAAATGCGAATATCTTCACGACCATGCGTCTGATCGACACTATTTGTAGAACTAGGACCCTCGCGCCATGGCGGTCATTTTTTAATACTCTAAGTGAGTTTTGGATGACTTTGGAAAACTGTCGGGTGTGGAACGAACATAATTCCAACCGGGCCCTCGGGGCCGAAACACTTATAACTTAAGGACCTGACGTTCGATTGACGTTTCATCGACTATTTTAGATTCCTCTTGATGAGACGGTTCTTTTGAAATAATGTACCTAGGATTTAGATGTGGTTTCAGCATGACCGGGTTGGATTGTACCTGAAATCCAACCGGGCCCCTCGAACAGAAATGCTAATAACTCATAGACCGAGTGTCTGATTGATGCGCCGTCTGTTGCGTTGAGACAACTATGACGAAGTGGTCCATTGAGATACTTCCACATGATATTAAGTGACACTTGGAAGTATCGACCACTAGTTCGTGGAGCGGACCCTCCCAAAGACGATTATATGGAGTACGGAGACCTAGTAGCTGGTTGAGACCTGATGACTGCTTATTCGATACGTTTCAGTGTGACTTGACTTGCCCAGTGGGGAGCTCTACTGTGTTTGGGCGATAGACTCATGGCGGAGGATCACTACTGTGTTGGGGCGGCAGACCCGCGGTACTCGACAGGAGGAGTACCTTTGTAGGCTATCCGGGGGAGCACTACTATGTTGGGGCGGCAGACCCCGGGCGGGGATCGCTGCTGTGTTGGGGCGGCAGACCCACTGTACTCGACAGGAGGAGTACCTCAGCAGTCTAAGGTTAGTGAGAAGTGCCTTAGAGTTGCGACCAGGCCATTGTACTCGACAGAGGATGAGATCTCTAGCAGTCGTGGTTTCGATAATGAAAATCCTGGTTTGAGCTGAGTCAATGACCTTTGTGTTTTCCTCATGATTAAGATGAGTTACATGATGAATTTGGTATATGTATGGGAATATACCTAAGTAAAGGTCATCTGTTGAGATCTTCTTTGTGGTTTATAATTGTCAAATTTTAGTGAGACCGTGAGGGTCTCGAGGTCCCTACTGAGTATCGTCATACTCACCCCTTCACGGGCTATGCCCACACCTCGTTGTGTTGGATGCAGACGATGGGCAGCTCAGACCGAGGCAGAGTGTACGTGGACTTGACGGTACCCGGAGGTGGACACTAGGTGTGATGAAACACAGAGCGGACTGATAGACGCAGAGTGCAGAGGAGGAAATTTATACCTAACCTTCATGTAGGAACCCAGAGGAGGATCCAGGATCTACTTCACCATTCAGTTGTTTGTCTTTTTAGTTGTACTTTCATTCATTTTTAGATGTACCTTTCTGTTGGGCTTGTATTTCAGGAACCTTTGTTCTTTCAGCACACTTCTTACTGCTTTAATTAGTTTTTTCTTCTGCTTGTATTCTGGATGTGGGTGTGGTTACATTTTATAAAGGCAACACCTTCCCAGTTATAGGGATTTACACCTTTGGTTCTAGTCACCAGCCCCTGGCCTATGGAAGACGGGCTTGGGGTAGTTACGACATGGGCCCTGGGGGACGGGTCATGAGATTAGATGCCTGGAGTAGTTCTCTCCCCTATCCACATACTCTCTGTGGTCGGGGTGGACCTCCTGGTGGTGGTGGCGGTAACATCTAAAATTGTCACCCACCGCCAGCTGCAATGTCAGATCCTCTGCCACATCTGCCTGCTCCCTGCGGACTTCCTTGGTAGAACCACTATCTCTACCCGGGCTATCCATCAATCGTAGAATGATCATTCGTACGGTGGGTCAGACAGTCATGATCCATGTGACACTGTTCGTTGCATGCGTAACACTGCCTGCTCTTGGCATGACTAGCTCTGCCTCGTTTTCCCCACACAACCAACCCTGAATCCTACGGTAGTCCACCTATAGGTCTGGCCCTCTTGGACATCTATGATATTAGTTTGTTTCCAGCTGTAGAAGACTCTTCTACATGATGACTAGTTGGGGGTCTTGCTATCGGTGACTGCTAATCATGGAAACTCTCAACTAAAAGGGATTGCTCTAACACCCCCGCCTACGTCGGAATGCTGAGTGGGATCATCGAAGCCCTGATCTCCCACCTGAGTCCCTGCTAAAAGGTCTAGGCCCTGAAGAATGGGTCACGCAACATATCTTTGTAGTAGTGTGAGAGGTTAGTGAACCTCACTGAGTACTGAGCCACACTCATTCTACCCTGCTACAGATGAAGAAGCTCATGTATGTGCACTACACGAAGAGTCGATGGGACAAACTCTACCAGAAACAGGCTCTCGAAGTCTCCCCAGAGAAGTGTCACCTCGTCGAGAACATAGAGCATCATGCTCCACCATCTTCCGATTGCTTCCTGTAGAATACTGGCAGCAACGATCACCATGAGATCAGATGATGTCCCTACCAGTCGACAGACTCTCACCACGGCCTCCAGCCAATCCTCTGCCACCTGTGGGTCCCTCTCTCCCCTATACCTGGGTGGCCTCTGGTGTTGGAACTCATGCAACATGCTTAAGAGACATGCACCCTCTACAGATGGGGCTAGTGGAATCAGTGTACCAATAGGTAATGGTACCACTGGTTTCTCTATTGGTTCCCTACTGGAAGAGGGCCCTGCACCGAGGCCTTGTCGCTCGGTGGGCTATCATTACATACAACTCTTAGAACCCTAGATAGATTCCTTTGTGGAGGCATCCGAAAAAGAAACAGGTGTTCCATGGTCAAAAAACGTTATACCTGGTGAGCTTACTCAATGATATCACAAAGAAAACTCTTCAAAACACACACACAATAAGTATTTTTGGGCACAGAGTCAGAAATCAGAAGTAAGGGTCCTGGTGTATGGATACATCAGCCATCATACGAACACTATATTCCCTAAACTAATAACCACACTCACTACAATTAACACTATTTCTGTTAAAAGAAAGATCAGAGTTATATGTTCTATAGTATAACTTACTCCTCTAATACCAATTTGTCACGACCCATCCCCCAAGGCCCGTGTCGTGACTACCCCAAGCCCGCCTTCCATAGGCTAGGGTCTAGCGACTAGCACCAAAGGCATATTCCCTAATACTATTAAGGCATTTACATTATAACCAGTAAACACATGCAATCAAGCACGCAACAAGATACAAACTCAAGTAAACTGAACGGAAAATAGAGTGAGTACATTAAGTAAAAGGGGCCATAATACAAGCCCAACCGGAAAGTATAAGAAACTGAAAGTACATGTAAAATGGAACAGATCCTATGATCACCCGCCAAGGATCCTACCAGATGGGTAGGTGCAACTCTCGAACGGTCATCTCTGTGGTACGCCTCGTCAGAGGTCCACCTCCAAGCTACCTCCAGTCTTGGTACTCTCATCCTCAGTCATCGTTGTCCATCATCTGCACCAAACACAATAGGGTGTGTGCACAGCCCAAGTAGGGGTGAGTATAACGATACTCAGTAGGGACCCCGAGACCCTCGAGGTCCCACAAAATCAACCAAGTATAAACTACACAGCATGAAATCAACTGTCTACCCCACTTAGGTATATACCCATACATATACCTAAGTAGTCTAGTAAACCCATATCTATCATGAGGAAAACAAAGAGTCCAACTCCAAATCCCCAAGCTCAAAAGTTCCACGATTGAAGGAATACCACATAGGAAAGTACCACACAAGAACACCAGACCAAAGAATACCCCCAAAGTATTACCTCGTAGAAAAGTACCACACAGGTACGAACTCAGCTCACACTAGGTATAACTTAAGTATAGTAGTAGAGATGAGTAGATATAACTATTTAATCAACTTACTCTGTTAAGAGGCAGACCCACACAGGATCACCAGGTGATAACCCACATAGGATCTCAAGGTGCTGACCCACACAGGATTGCTAAGTGTTGACCCACATAGGATCACAAGCTATAGACCCACACAGGATCGCTAGGTGGTGACCCACACTGGATCGCAAGGTGGTGACCCACAGACGATCTCTAGGTGTAGACCCACATGGAATCACATGGTGCTGACCCACATAGAATCTCTAGGTGCTGACCCGCAAAGGATCTCTCTAAGTGATGACCCACATAGGATCGCTCTACATTCTTCATGTCACAACCAACTATTGGGTTCCCTCACTACGCTTTCTCATCACCGGGAGGATCTACCCCATAAGTTAATGGTCGATACTCCAACTACCATTAAGTCACATGAAGATGTATCTCAGTGTATCACCACATCATAGGGGTCTCAACGCAGTAGACGACGCATCATTCAGTCGCCCGGTCTGTGAGTTATTAGCCTTTTTGTCCTGAGGGCCCGGTTGGATTCATGCTCGATCTAACCAGAATGTTCTCCAACTTTATCCAAAATTCTAGAGGGGTATACCAAAGGGACCTTCACACTCCAAGGTTTCCAGCGCTACTGTCAGTTTATCAAATGGACGTCTGGTGCCAATGTTATGGCCCAAGTAAAGTGTAGGGTCGTAGTGGGTTCAGGTCCGGTCCGACCCAGCTTGGGTCGGTCCGGCTCGACCCGGTGGGTCCAGCTCCATCCGCTGGGAGTCCCGACTCATTGGGTCTAGCACGTCCCGGTAGGCCGTAAGGGCCTGGGTTAGCTCGACCGCAGGGGTGTTGCGAGGGCATGGGGGTGCCACGAGGGCGTGAGGATGTAGGGTAGCTTGGTCGGAGCAGCTCATCCGGGAGGGAGGAGGCTGCGAGGGTGCTGCAAGGAGGCTCTACTGTGGAGGTTAGATTCCACAGGGGCCTCCGGGAGGCTCAACCGAGGCGGCATGGCTCCGACGGGGGGGGGGGGGGGGGGGGCGTGGTCATGGTCGTGGGTGCCGCAGGGCGGTGCGGTCGGGGCGGTGCGGCGAGGCTGCGGTTACCACGGGGTGGCTCTTCCGGGGTGGCGTGGTGAGGCCGCAGGGAGGGGCGGTGATGGCTACGGATGGCAGAGTACTGCGTAGTGCGGAGGCCGAATGGTGGTGATGGCCACAGAAGACAAAGAGCCCTAGGTAACGGAGGAAACAGGGCAGTGGGGTGCAGTGTGTTCATTACCGGTTCTCGAGTTCCACCAGTGCCAATCGTCGGCACCGATCATCATCATCAAAGATGCCATATTTCATCACAAAGGATACACCATTTAAGATGAACATTAGATGGGTTGTGCCATGTTTTTTTGGCCCGCTCCCTCCACATTAGAGAGGTATCAAGCGACTCAACAAGCACAATAATATCAAGAATGGGTAAAGGAAAAATAATTCAAACACCCTCCCTACAACCCTCGGCAATCACAATTCCCAATCCAACAAAATAATTATAAGGGGATAACATGGGAAGTGATAATCTTATAAATGTAAACCCCTACCTCGTTCGTTTGATTCATCGAAGATTACCTGTGGGGAAGGAGACAATGTCGTTGGGAATAGACAGATGTTGGTGACATTGGCATTTCCCCGATCATCGTTTTGTTGATGTTGACGACGTTCCTTGTCAACGAAAGTCCCGTGGAAGTATTCAGATTCTAAGTCGGCATTCTTCGATGGCGTTCTTCATTGGAGAGATTTCTCCCAAAGCTCTTTCCTCCCAATTCAACCAAAAAGGCCAAGTAGCCTACAAAATAGAATATGTTGTCTATTTAGTTCATTGGCATAAGTTAAAAAAGGCTTAATTAATTAACTAATTTTTCATAATAAATGTTCGAGGAGTTGAAGAGTCTCCCCCACATTTAATAGGATGTTTGAGGGTTTCTACCATTAAAGGGAAGTTCAAGGGGGCTTTACACTCAGGTGGTCCCCAACACCATAACCTCTCAAGGGAGGTTTAGTTCAGGTGGTCCACACCTCTGAAACATCCACATGATAGTTTCAAAATAAAATAATAAGAAAATGTTACACCATTTTATTTTATTTTTATTCTTTCACAAATAAGTGAAAAACTAACTTCCACCCTAGACCTATTGCGGTAAATGTAAAGGTCTCCTTAAGAGAATATCGGCGCTGCGAGTTCAACGGTACCCTCTGATTTCAATTATGATCACAGGTTTAGAAGTTAGAAAAACCCGCTTGCACGTTTACTAATCATACCCAAAAAAGTTCATAAATTCATTCTTGTAACTCCGGGCCTCGGAATCACTCATCGTCAATTTTCACGAACTTGTAATATTCACATTTAATTATAAAAATTTACATGGAAATTCTGGGTCTTTACTGTGTATAATTGAGGTGCAGTAATTATTGATTGCCTAGTGGTATGGTACCAGGTTCTTGGGGGGTACCAGGGGTCCAAGTTGTTCTCTTTCATTGATCCATTGGGTACTTAATATACTCCTGGTATAAATCCCTCTTAAAAATGGATTTTTTTTATTTTTAATTCTAAATTCAATCCATGATAATGATGGGGTTGAGAGTTTTGTATAACTTACCCCCATTTCACTCTCTTTTAGGTTCCCCATCTCCTCTTAAACTCTCTAATAGCACAAACCATCATTCATTAGATCATGGAGATCTGGTTAGTCATGAGATATATTTAGGGTAAAGTAAGGCCTTATCTTCCTATATTCATCCTTCTAATTTTAATTCATAAAATTAGTTGATGTAAACCATTTTCTTACAAATGTAGGGTTTTTGAGATATTAAAAAACCTATTGATTCAACTGGGACATACTATCACAGGGTCTTAGCCATGGTAAATTTAAGGTAACATCAAGATATTTCTTTTTTAAGATTTCCTAAACCATAGTGACCTAAATCCTTAAATCGTGTATGTTAAAGGGCTATAGGTGTGTAATTGGTTGAATTACATACCTCTTTAGACCTCAAGTTACTATCTACAATTATATTGGTAGCTTTACCCCTTTATCCTCTAATTCATGCAGAGATTTAATCCAATAACTATATAAAATCAAGTGAACTCAACTGAAATTATGAGTTTAAAACTAATCAATTTTTTATTAATGTTTTAGAAAGAGAAATTCTTTTATCAAGGAAACTTTTAATTATATTTAAAATGTTTCACATAATATGTCAAATAAATTATATGAATTTAATTTCTTGTATAATTTATTGGCATTCCTAAATCTTGTTTATGTCTATATGAGTATAAAATGGGAATATATTTCTATTATATACTATTTTACATCACTAGTTATGTTTTCTTCATGCTTCTAATTCATTTTTATACTATCATTGGCTACACTATACCATCAATTGGATTGGTTGAAATTATTTTATTTTTGGATCTTTTGTATATTTTTGTATATGAACTTGAGTTGTACCAACATATCGACAATTAAATTATTTGTTTGGAAACTGACCACATTTCCCTTAGATTTTATACATGTCACCCAATTCTTGAATGGATGTGTTGTAACACTGCACTGGTATAACCAAAAACCCTTACTCTATAGGGGTGGACCTCCATAGCCATAAATTTATTACTCACATCTATATATTTATTTGTGTTCATGTATATATATATATATATATTGATCTTACATGTGTGAGAACTAACTCCCCTAAGTGGATTGTATTGATTCATCATCACAAATCCCAAGGTTAGGATTGTAGAAGGTGTGTAGGAAAGGATCTCCCTCTTAGGGTGTTATATTTATAATGTTAATAAATATGACAAATTTATCTATTATTTAATGATTATTGTTATTTTGTTGTTCCTTTATTATTATATCATTACAATCATACATTCTTGTTTATGATATGTTATAAGGGGTAGGGCGGTGACCACCCACGAACTTGTCATACTCACACCATGAACATGAGCCTTCATAGATGCTTAGAGACTCTTTTATCCTTGATCTAGTATAAGGTAAAGAACCATACTATGGGAGATAGTCACACATAAATAGAGTAGAGTATGATAGATTATTTTCATTGGGTTTTTACCATATGGATCGACTGATAGTACATTGGTTGTCACTAATATCTCTTTAGAAGGAATGCACATAACAAATTATTGTTTTGGGTCCTTAGTCCCTATTTGGTCAACACCACTCATATGTAAATATATTTTTCAACACATAAATTTTTTACATAGTGGGGATGATTATTCAATTTTTTTTTCATTGATTTGAATGTACAAGTAATATTTCTTTTTTGATGATTTTTCTTACTATTAAACCCACTTCCAATAATACTAGGGTTAAAAGTATATATAATCAAATATTTTATAAGTTTGGTGGAATATATGTATAAATATTTTTTAATTTAATAAACATTTGAAAGGGTAAAATTTTAATCTCATATATATATTACATTACCCCCTATGTTTATACATGCCTCAAAAGACTCAGAGGTGTGCATTAGGTATTATAGTGATTTGGGTGATGTTTCATTTGGATATGCTTGTCACTAATAAAAAACAATGGAATCGTACCCCCACTGTGAAGGATATCTTGTATGGTAATTTAAATTATACAATATAATTAGATTTTTAAGACCAATGAATGAACTCATAAATATACCTAGTTATCATAATAATGGTCTAATAATTAGTTTTCATGGGTTTTATAGGGTCTCTTTTACAAATATTTTCCTCCAAAATATTTTATTTCCTTTTGTATCAAGAATGATATGAGGAATCGACATGAAATAATGAGTAGGGTGTCACTTCAAGTGTCACGACCCGTCCTCGGGGCCCGTGCCGTGACTACCCCAAGCCCGCCTTCCATAGGCCAGGGGCTGGCGACTAGCACCAAGGCGTAAAATCCTAGTAAACAGGGAAGGCATTGCCTTTAAGTAACAACCACACAGAGTCAGCAAGCGGAAAGTAAGGTGCAGAAAAGTAAAGGGGGCCGGAAATACAAGCCCAACTGTAAAGTACAACTGAAAAGTAAAGTACAGCAACTGAAGAAAAGACGGCGGCCTCGTGTCGTCCACTGGAAATCCCACCTGAAGGGTGGGTAAAGATAGCCTCCAGGCTCCTCGGGTCCCACGTCCGCTCCGAGCACGTCCCGCCCAGTGGTCCACCTCCAGGTACCGTCCTGCTCCACGCCCCAACCGTGATCAGCGCTGTCCGTCGTCTGCAACCAACACAACAAGGTGCGGGCATAGCCCGTGCAGGGGTGAGTACAAGCTACTCAGTAAGGACCCCGAGACCCCCGAAGGTCTCCCGAAATCCACAAAGGATAGAGCACAAAAGAAAGATGCAATCACGAAGTAACATCTGACTCGACTTAGGTATATGCCCATACATATACCTAAGTCCCCATTTCTAGCTCTGCTCACGAGCTCAAGAACAACTCAATCCACAAAGGAAAGCAAGACTCATTTCCACAAGGAGAGTAAACAGTAAATCCACATAGGATAGTTCAACACAATCCACAAAGGAGAGTAACATAAGATTCAGCTCAACCAGGTATACTTTTTCAGATGACGTCAAAGACGATCACTGATCCGTCTATGTCGTCGGACCCACGAAGGATCGATAGGTACTAACCCCCGCAGAAGACCCACACAGGATCGGGCTCACACAGAACCTGTAGGCAGTGGCTCACACATAACCGGTAGTAAGGACCCACATAGGATCGGGCTCACACAGAACCTGTAGCACTGATCCACGTAGGATCGCTGAGTGCAGTAGTCGACGCAGTCCACTGAGGATCTCTGCACAGTCGTCGCCGCAGTCCACGAAGGATCTCTGCTCTGCCGTCGTCACAGTCCACTGAGGATCTCTGCTCTGCCGTCGAAGTCACAGCCAGCGCTAGGGTTCCCGCACAAAGCGAGCTCGTTTAGGAGGGTCCGCTCCACGAGCCGAGAGGCTGATACATCAACTGACACGTAGTCCAAAGTTGATGTATCCAAAAGTTCCGTATCGACAACAGGATCTCAACGCAACAGACGGCGCGTCAATCGGACGCCCGGTCTGAGAGTTATTGGCATTTTCGTCCCAGGGGCCCGGTTGGTTTTTAGGGCAAAACCGACCCGACCGTACTCCGCCTGTATCCGATCCTCGGGCGGAGTATGCCAAAAGTTCCGTCTCACTTAGAGGAAACTACCACAGCTGACGGTACGTCGATCGGACGTCCGTAGCTCATGTTATGAGCGTTTCCGCTCCGAGGTCCCGGTTGGTTTCGTGTACGAACCAACCCGGCCGAACCCAAAGTCTTCCGAAACCTTGAGTATAATATACCGAAAGGACCGTCTCGATCCAAGGATCGCGTAGCCACTGACGGTTCGTCAATCGGAGGTTTCAGGCCCAAGATATGGGCAAAAGACCGAAGAGGGCCCGAAACGGGGGTTCTGGGCCCGGGGCGACCCGGCCCGAACCCCCCCTGGGTCGGCCGAACCGGGTCGGTCCGGCCTGGGCGCGGCCCGGCCGACCGGACCGGCCAGCTCGGCCTCGGCCGAGCGGCCGAGTGAGCCGCCGCGGGTCAAACCCGCGGCTTTGGAGAAACGCGGCCCGCGCGGGCCGCGTGCTGGATGGCCGGACCGCGGACGCGGTCCGGCGGTTCGCCGCCGCCGCGGCGGACTCCTCCGGCGGCGCGCCGGGCGCCGCCGCCTCCGGTCGCCGGCGCCGCCGCCGCCTTCCGCGGGCCGCCGCAGTTGCTCCGGTGGCCCGTTTTGCCTCCCGTCTGCGCCGATGCTCCTCCCGGGGGCCGATCTTCACTGCGGGATCAACAGATCGCCCCTGCCGCGCGGTTCGTCGTCGTCCGTCATATCCGCACACAAAAGAGATCGGCGGAGGGTTGCCGGGTCTTGTTCGTTAGACCCGCACCCTCCGCGTTAGTCATAATCCACGGGAGGAATAATCAACAACAATTTTAAATAAATTAAAATTGTCGGAGATCATGTTCTTCACTTTAAAAGAATAAACACGGGGAAAGGCTACAACAATTTTTAATCAAAGATAAAAAAATTGTTCACTCCTTTTCTTTTAAACGGCATTTCAATTTTTAATTAATTGAAATTATTCATGCCGGTTCTTTATTTAAAAAAAAAAAAGAACACGGGGATGAATCATCAAGGAAATAAACCCCTACCTCGCAGCTGTCGTTGCCGAACGGGGAATCGTCGCGGGATTGCTCGTCGCGGATGAAGGGGTTCGTCGCGTCGTCGCGGTATCCGGCGTCGCGTTGCCAATCTCCGGATCAAGATCAAACAGATTTAATTAATTTAAATCCGTTGATATCGAATTATAAAAAGGGGAGAATTTAGAAGTTTCGATTCTCACCTTTAACCGCCGATCGCAGGTCCGCCGCGGAAGAAGAGGCACCGAAGAAGAAGAAGAAGAAGAAGGTCGCGGAAAAGTTGTGGACGTCGCGGATCGTGCGTCGTCGAATTCCGGTTCCGGCGTTCTTCGCGTTCTTCGCGTTCTTCGCGTTCTTCGCGTTCTTCGCGTTCTTCGCGTTCTTCGCGTTCTTCGCGGGGAGATGAAGAACAAGATCCTCTCAAATCCTCTCAAAGGATTTTTAGGTTGGTCTTATTTTATAAACATGCCAACATACGAAACCGGTTAAGAAACGATCCATCTATTCGAAAGAAACGACCCATTTAATTCACGAAGAAACAGTCCATTTAATTCACGAAATAAACCGCCCAATTAAATGGTCTGTTAAGAATTAAAGAAAACGCGTCGGTTGACTTTTCAGTTACTTTGACGGGTTTTCGCGGGTGCGTTACTTAGCGAAAGAAACGGCGGGGCTCGTGCGGGCCCCACCGCACAAATATCCTACCAAGGGGTAGGATATCTCTGGATAGCATCCTATCCAGTTCAACTCAGTTCAAGCCGTCTTTAAGTGACTTCAAGTGGCTTCCAAGCAGCTTAAGTGAAATAAAATAAAGTTGTCGCACAAACTTTATTTTATTTCTGACTTAAAGCCGCAAAATTTAAAAACCACGTCTGAGCAAACGCAACTCCAGAAGAGGCGTTTCTAAGCAAATACCGGCGCTGCGATTTCATCGGTGCCCTCAGAATTTGATTCCGGGCACCGGTTCAAATGATAGAAAAACCCGCTCGTCCGTTCACTGAACGTACCCGAGCCAAACTTCGGATATTGATTCCGGGCACACCGGGCCTCGGAATCAGGTGCCGTCTGAAGCTGCGCTCTTGTAAAATTCCAAAGTAAATTAAGAAAAAAAATTTCCTTGAAATTTGCGGGTCTTTACATTACTCCCACCTCAGGGATTTACGTCCCCGTAAAGATACATCAAAAACTAGGGGAACAAATGGGGGTACTGAGCACGCATCTGAGCCTCCCGCTCCCAAGTGCTCTCCTGGAGGTTCCCGTGCTGCCATCTGATGCGCACAAGAGGAATCGACCGCCCACGTAGGACCCGCTCCTGTCGATCCTCGATCTCCACTGGGACCTCCTCAAAAGTCGCCCCATCGTCCACGTCCAGCTCCCCAAAGTCGATGATGTGCGTCGGGTCGTGCACGTATCTCCTCAGCTGAGACACGTGGAAGACGTCATGCACCCGGTGCAACTGAGGTGGTAGAGCCAGGCGATAAGCCACCTCTCCTATCCTGCTGAGGACCTGGAAAGGCCCGATGAAGCGTGGAGACAACTTGCCGCCTCGGCCAAATCTCTGTAAACCATGTCGAGGTGAGACACGCAAAAAGACGTGGTCTCCATCCTCGAACTCCAGTGGCCTCCGCCTCCTGTCATCATATGACTTCTGCCGGCTCTGAGCTGTCCTCATCCTCTCCTGGATGATCTGGACCTTCTCTGTCGTGGCTCGGACCATCTCTGGTCCCACGAGTGCTGACTCCCCAGGGTCTGTCCAGCACAACGGTGATCTGCAGGGTCTGCCGTACAACGCCTCGTATGGTGCCATCCCGATGGTGGAGTGGTAGCTGTTGTTGTACGCAAACTCCACCAAGGGTAGGTGGTCCTCCCAGCTGCGACCAAAGTCGAGAACACATGCACTGAGCATGTCCTCGAGTGTCTGTATGGTCCTCTCCGTCTGACCATCCGTCTGAGGGTGGAAGGCTGTGCTCAGATGGAGCTGCGTCCCGAACGCCTCCTGCAACCCCTTCCAAAGCCGGGAAGTGAAACGAGCATCTCGATCGGAGACGATAGATGATGGCACACCGTGAAGCCGTACGATCTCCTGGACGTAAAGACGTCCCAAGCTCTCCACTGAGCCCTGCTCTCTGATGGGTAAGAAGTGTGCCGACTTGGTGAGTCGGTCGACAATCACCCAAATGGAGTCGTGACCTCTGGAAGTGCGTGGAAGTCCAGTCACGAAGTCCATAGATATGCTATCCCACTTCCACTCCGGGACCTCCAAGGGCTGTACCAAGCATGCTGGTACCTGATGCTCTGCCTTCACCTGCTGGCAGGTGAGGCATCGTGAAACGAACTCTGCCACAGCTTTCTTCATGCCCGGCCACCAGTGCTGTCGTCTGAGATCCTGGTACATCTTCGCCACTCCGGGATGCACCTCCAAGGGAGAAGTGTGAAACTCTCTCAGCACCTCCTCTCGTAAAGCGACTGGTACAAAGGTACGTCCTCTGAAAAGGATGTCGTGCTCTGCTCCAAGGGAGAAGCCATCAGGCGCCTGACCTGAGGATATCAGTGCACGCCGGGTCTCACAGTCAGCGTCCTCACGCTGAGCCTCTCTGACCCGCTGTAGAAGTGGAGGAGAGACTGTGAGAGACTGAAGAAAGGCTGCTCCGTCTCTATCCACAAAGGATATCTGTAAGGAGGCTAGCTGCTCCGTCGCCTCCTCAAGTAGTTGAATGCCCGTCCTCCTGCTGAGGGCATCGGCTACCACGTTCCCCTTCCCAGGAGTATAGACTATCTCAAGGTCATAGTCCTGGAGGAACTCAAGCCATCTCCGTTGTCTGAGGATCAGGTCCTTCTGAGAGAAGATATACCTGAGACTCTGGTGGTCAGAAAAGACTGTGAAGCGCTCGCCCATCAGATAGTGCCGCCAAGTCTTCAGAGCGAAGACCACTGCTGCTAACTCCAGGTCATGAGTGGCGTAGTTCTGCTCATGCGGGCTCAGCTGACGTGATCCGTAGGCGATCACGGCCCGCTCCTGCATCAGGACGCACCCGAGTCCAGTCCCTGATGCGTCGCAGTAAACTACGTATCCAACTCCCTCCTCAGGCAACCTCAAGATAGGTGCGCTGGTCAATCTCTGTCTCAGCTCCTGGAAGCTCTGCTGACATCTGTCTGACCACACAAAGGGTTTCCCCTTCTTCGTCAAGGCTGAGAGTGGTGCCGCAACTCTGGAGAAGTCTGGCACGAATCTTCGATAGTATCCGGCTAGGCCCAAGAAGCTCCGCACCTCCATCACGCTCTTGGGTGGCTCCCAAGCTAGCACTGCCTCGATCTTCGCGGGATCCACTGCAACTCCCGCCTCAGAAATGACGTGCCCCAAGAACTGGACCTCACGTAACCAGAACTGGAATTTTGAGAGCTTGCCATAAAGCTGGTGCTCTTGGAGTGTGTCTAGCACAACTCGCAGGTGGTAGGCATGCTCCTCCTCAGTCGTCGAGTATACCAAAATGTCATCAATGAAGACCACGACAAATCGGTCGAGGTATGGCTGGAAGATCCTATTCATGAGGCTCATGAACACTGCTGGAGCATTGGTTACGCCGAACGGCATAACCAAGAACTCATAATGGCCATACCGACACCTGAAGGCCGTCTTCTGCACGTCCTCGTCTCGAACTCTGAGCTGATGATAGCCTGACCGGAGGTCTATCTTCGAGAACCACCGCGCTCCCTTGAGCTGATCGAAGAGGTCATCAATCCGTGGCAGCGGATACTTGTTCCTCACTGTCACCTGGTTCAGGCGACGATAGTCGACACATAGTCGCAAGCTCCCGTCCGCCTTCTTGGCTAACAAAATCGGGGAAGCCCAGGGTGAAACACTGGGTCGGATAAACCCCTTGCTCTGCAAGTCCTCCAACTGTACCCGCAGCACCCGAAGCTCGGTGGGGGCCATCCGATATGCTGGAGTAGATATCGGGGTTGTCCCGGGGTACAAGTCGATGTAAAAGTCTACCTCTCTACGAGGAGGTAGCCCTGGAACGTCGTCGGGAAAGACGTCCACGTACTGGTCCACCACTGCAGGAAAAGCCGGACTCCGCACGTCCACTGCTCCTAGGATGAGGCTAGCCAACTGATGAGAGATAGGCTGCACTCTCCTCCGCGGAAGTCCATCCTGTGCTGCAAAGGTTCCCTTCTCGCCGGTGAAGGTAAACCTGCTCCCGTCGGTACGAACACATCGCACCTTGCGCCTAAAACAGTCGATCTGGGCATGAACCGTGGATAGCCAATCCATGCCCAAGATGACGTCGTAAGGCCTCGACGCCGCTACAAGGAGATCCCAGCCGAAGCTCTCGCCTCCTAGAGTAAGCTCACACTGCCGGCACCAGTGCGTAATCGTCGAGTCTGCTCCCGTAGGAGTCTCTAGCCGTAAGGATCGAGCCAACGGCTCAGTCGGAATCTCCGAGCTCCGAACAAGGGCAGAGGCTATGAAAGAGTGACTCGCTCATGTGTCTATAAGTACTGCAGCAATGGTGGAATAGACACAGATCGTACCTCGAATCATCTCTGGCATGTCGGGGTCGTAGGCCTCCGCTGCCTGGAGCTGGGCCTGTCTCTGCCCGCCAGCTCCCTGTGGTCGAGGTGGCCCTCCTGGTGGTGGTGGGGGTAGAGCCTGGAAGCGTCGCCCACCACTCGCTGCTCGGCCAGCTCCTCTGCCTCGTCCGCCTCCTCCCTGCGGACCGCCACGGTCGACCCTCTGCCTCTGCCTGGGTGGCCCCTCCACCGTCTGCTGCTCCTCTGATCGGCGAGTCGGGCAATCACGAGCCATGTGACCCTGCCCGCCGCAGGAGTAGCACAGCCTGCCTCTCGGAAGGCTGGCACTCCGCTGTGTGCCCTGCACTGCTGAGCCGGTGTCCTGAGGCCGTCTGCGTGGGGGTCTGGTCTGCCTGGACCCGAGAGTCATCCGTCGGCTACCTGCTGCCGAAGACTCAGCTACCTGCCGCCCTGCGCTAGGTCTCACCGCGGAAGAAGGCTCTGCCAGGAAGCTCTCGATCAGGAGGGCTCGCTCCAACACTCCCGCCTGGGTCGGAATGCTGAGGGAGACCAGCGAAGCCCGAATCTCCTGTCGCAAGACCTGCTCGAAGGTCCGGGCCCGAAAGAAGGGGTCCCGTACCATGTCGGTCGAGTAGCGAGATAGGTCAGTAAACCTCACCGCGTACTGAGCGACCGTCATGCTGCCCTGGCGCAGCTGGAGAAGCTCCTGGATGCGCACCGCTCGGAGGGTGGCCGGGACGAACTCAGAGCGGAAGAGGCTCTCGAAGTCCGCCCAGAGCAAGGATGTCTCATCGTGAACCTGGATCATCAGGCTCCACCATCGTCCTGCCGCCGCCTGCAGGAGGCTCGCTGCGAGAATCACCATGAGATCCGCTGGTGTCCTCACTAGCCTAAAGATCCGTACCACCGCCTCTAGCCAGTCCTTGGCGGACTGGGGGTCCGCCTCACCGCGAAACCTGGGCGGTCGCTGGCTCTGAAACTCATGCAGTGCCCTGAGGCGACGTGCATCGTCAGCGTCTGGTACTGGCAGCATCGGTGGCACGGCGGGTAAAGCTACCGCCGGTGCCACTGCTGGCAAAGGGCCCTGCACCGAGGCCTCGTCGCTCGGTGGGCTGCCGTCGCGCCCTACACTCGGAACCCTAGCTGGCTGTCGTCGCGGGGCCATCCTGAAAAGGAGAACAAGAGCACCACAGTCAGAACAATATACCTGGTGAGCTGGCACAAGTAATCACAAGGAAAACTTGAGACTTTAATGAAGCAGATCAGTATACCCGGTGAGCTGACATAAGTAATCACAAAGAAAACTTGAAACACACACGCAATCAATGTTTTCATGCATTAAGTCGGAAATCAGGAGTCAGGGTCCTGGTGTACGGATACGTCGGCCGTCGCACCAACACTGGGCTCCCTGAACTGATAACCACACTCAATACACTAAACACTATTGCTTCATATAGAAAGAAAGGACGATCAGAGTCTGCGGTAGAACCGACCGCCTCTGATACCAATTTGTCACGACCCGTCCTCGGGGCCCGTGCCGTGACTACCCCAAGCCCGCCTTCCATAGGCCAGGGGCTGGCGACTAGCACCAAGGCGTAAAATCCCAGTAAACAGGGAAGGCATTGCCTTTAAGTAACAACCACACAGAGTCAGCAAGCGGAAAGTAAGGTGCAGAAAAGTAAAGGGGGCCGGAAATACAAGCCCAACTGTAAAGTACAACTGAAAAGTAAAGTACAGCAACTGAAGAAAAGACGGCGGCCTCGTGTCGTCCACTGGCAATCCCACCTGAAGGGTGGGTACAGATAGCCTCCAGGCTCCTCGGGTCCCACGTCCGCTCCGAGCACGTCCCGCCCAGTGGTCCACCTCCAGGTACCGTCCTGCTCCACGCCCCAACCGTGATCAGCGCTGTCCGTCGTCTGCAACCAACACAACAAGGTGCGGGCATAGCCCGTGCAGGGGTGAGTACAAGCTACTCAGTAAGGACCCCGAGACCCCCGAAGGTCTCCCGAAATCCACAAAGGATAGAGCACAAAAGAAAGATGCAATCACGAAGTAACATCTGACTCGACTTAGGTATATGCCCATACATATACCTAAGTCCCCATTTCTAGCTCTGCTCACGAGCTCAAGAACAACTCAATCCACAAAGGAAAGCAAGACTCAAATCCACAAGGAGAGTAAATAGTAAATCCACATAGGATAGTTCAACACAATCCACAAAGGAGAGTAACATAAGATTCAGCTCAACCAGGTATACTTTTTCAGATGACGTCAAAGACGATCACTGATCCGTCTAAGTCGTCGGACCCACGAAGGATCGATAGGTACTAACCCCCGCAGAAGACCCACACAGGATCGGGCTCACACAGAACCTGTAGGCAGTGGCTCACACAGAACCGGTAGTAAGGACCCACATAGGATCGGGCTCACACAGAACCTGTAGCACTGATCCACGTAGGATCGCTGAGTGCAGTAGTCGACGCAGTCCACTGAGGATCTCTGCACAGTCGTCGCCGCAGTCCACGAAGGATCTCTGCTCTGCCGTCGTCGCAGTCCACTGAGGATCTCTGCTCTGCCGTCGAAGTCACAGCCAGCGCTAGGGTTCCCGCACAAAGCGAGCTCGTTTAGGAGGGTCCGCTCCACGAGCCGAGAGGCTGATACATCAACTGACACGTAGTCCGAAGTTGATGTATCCAAAAGTTCCGTATCGACAACAGGATCTCAACGCAACAGACGGCTCGTCAATCGGACGCCCGGTCTGAGAGTTATTGGCATTTTCGTCCCAGGGGCCCGGTTGGTTTTTAGGGCAAAACCGACCCGACCGTACTCCGCCTGTATCCGATCCTCGGGCGGAGTATGCCAAAAGTTCCGTCTCACTTAGAGGAAACTACCACAGCTGACGGTACGTCGATCGGACGTCCGTAGCTCATGTTATGAGCGTTTCCGCTCCGAGGGCCCGGTTGGTTTCGTGTACGAACCAACCCGGCCGAACCCAAAGTCTTTCGAAACCTTGCGTATAATATACCGAAACGACCGTCGCGATCCAAGGATCGCGTAGCCGCTGACGGTTCGTCAATCGGAGGTCCCAGGCCCATGATATGGGCAAAAGACCGAAGAGGGCCCGAAACGGGGGTTCTGGGCCCGGGGCGACCCGGCCCGTACCACCCCCCCCTGGGTCGGCCGAACCGGGTCGGCCCGAACCGGGTCGGCCGACCGGACCGGCCGGCTCGGCCTCGGCCGAGCGGCCGAGTGAGCCGCCGCGGGTCAAACCCGCGACTTTGGAGAAACGCGGCCCGCGCGGGCCGCGTGCTGGACGGCCGGACCGCGGACACGGTCCGGCGGTTCGCCGCCACCGCGGCTCGGCCGCGGCGGACTCCTCCGGCGGCGCGCCGGGCGCCGCCACCTTCCGCGGGCCGCCGGAGTTGCTCCGGTGGCCCGTTTTGCCTCCCGTCTGCGCCGATGCTCCTCCCGGGGGCCGATCTTCACTGCGGGATCAACAGATCGCCCCTGCCACGCGGTTCGTCGTCGTCCGTCATATCCGCACACAAAAGAGATCGGCGGAGGTTTGCCGGGTCTTGTTCATTAGACCCGCACCCTCCGCGTTAGTCATAATCCACGGGAGGAATAATCAACAACAATTTTAAATAAATTAAAATTGTCGGAGATCATGTTCTTCACTTTAAAAGAATAAACACGGGGAAAGGCTACAACAATTTTTAATCAAAGATAAAAAAATTGTTCACTCCTTTTCTTTTAAACGGCATTTCAATTTTTAATTAATTGAAATTATTCATGCCGGTTCTTTATTAAAAAAAAAAGAACACGGGGATGAATCATCAAGGAAATAAACCCCTACCTCGCAGCTGTCGTTGCCGAACGGGGAATCGTCGCGGGATTGCTTGTCGCGGATGAAGGGGTTCGTCGCGTTGTCGCGGTATCCGGCGTCGCGTCGCCAATCTCCGGATCAAGATCAAACGGATTTAATTAATTTAAATCCGTTGATATCGAATTATAAAAAGGGGAGAATTTAGAAGTTTCGATTCTCACCTTTAACCGCCGATCGCAGGTCCGCCGCGGAAGAAGAGGCACCGAAGAAGAAGAAGAAGAAGAAGGTCGCGGAAAAGTTGTGGACGTCGCGGATCGTGCGTCGTCGAATTCTGGTTCCAGCGTTCTTCGCGTTCTTCGCGTTCTTCGCGTTCTTCGCATTCTTCGCGAGGAGATGAAGAACAAGATCCTCTCAAATCCTTTCAAAGGATTTTTAGGTTGGTCTTATTTTATAAACATGCCAACATACGAAACCGGTTAAGAAACGATCCATCAATTCGAAAGAAACGACCCATTTAATTCACGAAGAAACAGTCCATTTAATTCACGAAATAAACCGCCCAATTAAATGGTCTGTTAAGAATTAAAGAAAACGCATCGGTTGACTTTTCAGTTACTTTGACGAGTTTTCGCGGGTGCGTTACTTAGCGAAAGAAACGGCGGGGCTCGTGCGGGCCCCACCGCACAAATATCCTACCAAGGGGTAGGATATTTCTGGATAGCATCCTATCCAGTTCAACTCAGTTCAAGCCGTCTTTAAGTGACTTCAAGTGGCTTCCAAGCAGCTTAAGTGAAATAAAATAAAGTTGTCGCACAAACTTTATTTTATTTCTGACTTAAAGCCGCAAAATTTAAAAACCACGTCTGAGCAAACGCAACTCCGGAAGAGGCGTTTCTAAGCAAATACCGGCGCTGCGATTTCATCGGTGCCCTCAGAATTTGATTCCGGGCACCGGTTCAAATGATAGAAAAACCCGCTCGTCCGTTCACTGAACGTACCCGAGCCAAACTTCG
Source organism: Viscum album (assembly GCA_963277665.1). Taxonomy (NCBI): domain Eukaryota; kingdom Viridiplantae; phylum Streptophyta; class Magnoliopsida; order Santalales; family Viscaceae; genus Viscum; species Viscum album. The sequence goes on from OY728161.1 coordinate 1,446,561,640, forward strand.
GATATTGATTCCGGGCACACCGGGCCTCGGAATCAGGTGCCGTCTGAAGCTGCGCTCTTGTAAAATTCCAAAGTAAATTAAGAAAAAAAATTTCCTTGAAATTTGCGGGTCTTTACATCAAGTTGAATTCTTTCTAGTTTATGGTTACAATACTATTATCAAAACTACTTAGAGATGCATATTTTTTAAATCTTTAATAGTAAATAAATTTTTTTCTCCCATATATTTTTTGTTAATAAATATGTATGTATGGGTTAATAACTAATTCTTTTAAGCTATTAGTATCCTTATATTTTACTTATATTTATTTTCTTTTATACAGTTCTTAAATCATTATTTACTTGTTCTAAAAGGATTTCATGAGCATGTGAACCAAGATTATAAATCTCTAAAAAAATTATTTAAATTGAATAGAATTTCGGTAAATGAAAGTGAGTGAGAGTGGAATGAGCTTACACATGATTTAAGAAAATAAAATAGAGAATTAGGGTTATCTCTTTTTGGAAGAGGATATAATATTTCCCACCACACTATTGTAGAGGATAACACATAGAAGAACACCTCTTATCGATAAGAAAGGGCAGCATGAACATATTCCAATAATTTTATATCTAGATGAACCATGTGACTAGGAGGGGATTTCCCATTTTATTTAGGTAGCCGGATAGGGAGATCTATGATAGTATCTCACTGATTCTGACATCATGATATATTTCAAGTTTCACCGCTCTTTTGCATTTTATGGTAATGTATCACCTTAGGAGGATAATTGGTGGGTGAATCCCCACCATAATATAATTGAAATCCATAAAACTCTTGTAAAACACTATGTTATTCTATCCATGTTTATATTATAAGGGGAAGGTAATCAGTGGTTGGACACGATTCTTGAAGACAAGAAGAACTATCACCTCAGTTTGGTGAAATTTTGAGAGATCATATTTGATATATTTTAACCAAATACTCTGTTTTAGATGATGGGGATGTAGTTCATAAACCTCCAACAATGATCAATGTTATTTCGGTAACATGTCACCACCATTATGGGTATTCCCTCTTTTCTCTGTATCTATGTGAAGCTAAGGAATCTAATCCATTGAATTTTTAACTATGCCTCAAAAAGAAATTTCAAACCCATGATATGAATTTAAATTGGTTAATATTCTTTAAATAATTGAAGAAATATATTTTTATTGATACAATTTATAAAGGTGGTGGAGAGTGAGTGTTTCACTACCAAGATAGACCTCAGGTGATATCCCTTTGAGTGGTCATAAGTTATAGAGAGATGAGAATAACAATGGAATCACTCACTAGGATTCTTGGGTTGTTGGATTCCTTTATCACCTATATTTGGAAGACCTATTTTATAGTTTCAACAGTGTAGTAATTCAGGCCATATGAATACTAACTATACCGTTATAGAAAATAAGTTCCAAGTATATGGAAATAATGTCTTCCATCAAATGATTGACCCATGGGTAACCTCAAATAGTGTTGGTTATTATCCTAATTTTTCCTATGAATACAAGGAATAGTCATTTATATAGTCTATTAGCGAGAGTATACCACCATCATATAATAATCATTGAGGAATTTGAAATGAAAGTTTGGTCTAATGATCTATTTTTCATTCATTATAATTAAGGATTAGTTTCTTATGGTTAGTATAAAAAATCAAGTAGTATATCTACTATGATGTAACTTGAAACTTATACCATTGCAGGGACGTCAATCTTTAAAGATATAATTCTATTATCTTCAACATAAGAGTGTGATTTACTTGATACAAGTGATTTAAATTATTTTAATTTTGAAAAAAAATGGACATTTTTCATGAGCTTAAAGTTGAGGTATTACATATATATACAATCTCTGACACTTGTTTAGGAAAAAGGATTTAAAAAGACTGAATATTCATATCTTGGGATTTCATAGTGGCATACAATGAAAAAATCATGGATTTGATAGTTTTTAATATGAATTACATTTATTTCATTTTTGGAATGGAATGAGTAACCTAATTCCATACCTCTGATGGTATATTTTTACCCTAATATTCTCCCTGAATAATTATCAATAATAATTTCTAATAAAAAATTTTAATTTATCATCTAAAAGTATCCTACAATATAACATATTTAAATCCTTCCATATTAATGGCTCTAATAAAATTAATGGAGTAAAATATTTTACAGGTATATCCTAAGTCAATTGGATTCACTATACCATTCATTTCTCCTTAGGGAGGTGTAGTTATCTTTTCTAAATTGTTAATGGAAATATGAACATATGTGTGGACTATTAGAAACTTAATTTTCTACTATCAAAAAACACTACCCATTCACAAAAATAAAAAATATATTCTATAAATTAAAGGGGGTTATGTGATTCACAAAGATTATTCTCCACTCACGGTACCATAGATTTATAAAATAGGATATTCCCAATATGGATTTTTAAATCCTCTACATTCATTTTGAATAAAATAAAAGGAATGTAGAACTAAAAAAATACTCTTATCATATTCATGGATTTAATAAATTTTATTTTCCAATCTATTCATGGATACTATGATAGTATATTTCTTGTATGACATCAATTTTTATTCTTGGAATCATGCTGAATATATTTGAATACATTGATTATAATAAAATTCTTTAATTCTAGGTCAAACATAAAAATTGAGGGTCACTAGAGCTCTAGGTTGGTTGTTTTAAATGGAAAATAAAACAAACTATAGAATTGATATGTGTGAGATAATTATATAATAAAAGGACAAGGATATTAAAAAAATGGATAACTAATTAATTTTCTTTGACTAGGGTGAATTTTTTTAAGGGATAAAAGAAATCAACAAAAATGATTTATTTCAACCAATAATTAATTCAATATTCATGAGAAACAACTACTGAATACATACAGACACATGGTTTGAGATGAGATACAATCCTCCCAAATGAGAGGGAACATTCTCGAGAGGTTTCTTAACTATCCTCATTAAGAAAATTTTGTTATATGTTCCACAATATTGTATTGCCACAACCTGTCTCAGCTTGAGTGCTCATCCTGGATTTGGAAAGCCCTCACTAATATGGTTTCCAGTCACTTGTGTGTGGTTGTCACGCCATATAATATACTTACTGATTTGACCAACCAAAATATTGTAATATAGATTGAGTGTCATCATTATTACTTTAGCATACGATAAAATGGATCACATCAACAATGATCGACTAGTTATTAGTCTTGGAGAACCAAATACAAACATACTTCACTTGATACGTTGAAAATAAAATATAAATCAAAACAAAATAAAAGGTTATGTATCCTTAAAATTTATTCAAAGAGTTTTTCTTTATAACCTAGGGAAAGGGAACAAAAAATGGGTGAGAACAAATGCTTAGTAAGGGTATCAAATAGTGGAATCAATCATGAGTAAATAAGGAATAATCAATATGGAAAGGTAGATAAAATAAAAGGCATTCCGTTCCTTCAATAACTTGGTCATGCGATGAATCCATGGATAATATCAATGTGTTAATATTATAGATAATAATAAATGAATTATTAATTAATTAAATATATAATATTGAATTTCATGATCTTAGACATTATGATATCTTTTCTATAAAATCCTTGGTCTATTACTATTTAATTATTAGGTTGGTATACACTAGAACTCATTTAATAATTTTAGAGAACCATTTTATCTCATAAGACCTTTTGATGCATTTAGTGACTATCTTTAATGAGGACCCACCTACCACTGCATATCCAATTCATTCCAAATATATTAAATGATCAATTTAATTCATCAATAATATGTCTTATAAAAAATTTATGTATTAATTAAACAATATGAAATATCAGTATTCCATTATTCCGTCAAATGAAATTAAAATTAAGAAATCATTTATAGAATTGGTATATGGTTTAGGAAATAATAATATCCATGATAGAAAGAATATGGATATTAAAGATAAATTTATTGTTTAATGAAATATGATCAAAAGAAATATAATGTCCCAAGATAAATTTAACGAACAAAAAATTAATCGAAGATAAAATATGATTATCAATTCATCAAGAAAATATATTTTATAATAAAAACATATCATTTGGTGAAATAAATAAAATGGTAGTAAAAAATTAACATAATTTTTCATTAAATAGTTTTCTTTATAAACCTGTTAATTTTTTTAAAAAAAACATATGTAACATAAAATGGTAAGTGCGATGAGAAATTCCATTAACATATTAAATTTTATAATGAAAGAATCATTTTTAATATTATAAAGAAATTTGAAAATGATTTTTTTAGATAACAATAGAAATATTCCTCACCAAACTTCTAAAAATTAAAGGATAAATTAAAATTTCCATAATAAATAATTTTATAAAATTAAAATAAATTGTGTAATTTTTTTTTGAAAAATATTGACATGGAAGAAAAATATACCTGATCAAAAGAGAAATACGATCATCATTTATTTTAAAAAATTAGTTGCCAATTCAAGTAAAAAATAGGGGAAAATTTGAAATAAAATTTTGTTAATACATAAATATATATATTATAAGAAAATATGTGGAGTTTATGAAGGATATATTATAAAATTTCTTTAATGAAAATTAGATCAATCCCAAAAAATGAGATTGTAAAATTGTTTCTTACCTCTTTTGTTTGGTTTAAATTGTAATTCCTTAAAGTTTTAAATATTAATTGAAACTTTAATACACATGAATAAAATATATATTAATGTTTATAAAATTGGAGGGAAATTTTGAATTCCATATAAAAATAAATAGATTCATAATTCCAAATAAGTATCAATTGAGCAGAAATTAATACAAAATCCCTTACCTCATGCAACCCCTTAGTTGAACGTGCTCCAAAATATCATATAATGGTTTAAAAAAGTTATTTATTTCTTATATAACCATATTAATATTTATAATATCATATATGATCCACTTAAAAATCTTCCCAACTACTTTTCAATAATATTTCATTATTATTATTATTTAGGGAGTTAAATGCTTAATTTTCTCATATATGTTTCATCATATATGTTTTGATTATTACACATAGATCATATATTAATCATATATAGAATTATATTAATTTTATAAATATAATATTTATTTACAAATTTCATTTTTATAATCATTCTTTAATGTTTTACATGGAAAATAAATGTCATCACTTTGTGGAGACGGTAGGTCATACGTATGCATGAGCAGAATTATCGTTTCTTAATGGGTGAAAGGTTATGTAATTAAATGATATATTAAATTTATATAATAAATATTATGAAATAATTATCATATATATCCACTAGATCCACCATTATGTTTACCCATGTGATTTTGGAATAAAAAACAAATTATATTGATTCATGAGGTGGTAGTATGTCGTCAACACACTTTATAGTTTTATTTACCATTTGATGGAGAAGGTTATTGAGAGATATTATCCCTAAATAGAATTAAATTTATGTATATAGTAGATACGGGTGTTATTATATTGGATTTTTTAGGACATAGTTAAAGCTTGTAAATTAATAAGTAAAAAAGAAATAGCATCGTCAAGGCTGTTATATTCTCTTAGATAAACATCCTTTTGGTCACTTTTTAAGGACCACAGGGTTTACCTTATGGAAGATAAAACATATTGAACTTGTATAATTATTTTTTTGGGAGATTTTGGTAGGTTGTTTTCAAGGAAAAGGATCAATATTTGTGGGGAAATTAGGGGATGGTGTTCCTTTTTATAATTCAAGTGAGTGGAAATATTTTAATTTTTCATCATTTAGAAGTATTATTAAGTAACTTTTTTTTAAAATGTTACCCAAATTAAATATACATAAATTTTAATTAATGTTTAAATAATACTAAACAATGTGTTTTTATATATTTTTTTGAAATTTTATCCCTTTCATTTTTAGATTTACCCATGATAAACCTGGTTTGACCATAACTATGGTAACCAGTTTTTATTGTTTTGACTATTAATTCTGACCAAAATTTAATTTAACATTTTTAAATAATATTCATTATTATTATCCAAATACATAATATATTTTATTAAATTATATTCACTGATGTTTCATAATTTAATATAAAACTAAACCCTCAATACATAATGAAAAAAGGTATTTCAAGAAATGTACTCTTCCAGAATAATATGATACTACATTAATTATTTTACTAGTAATAATCACATGGTAGATTTAAATTAATATTTTTTGATATATAATCGATAAACTTCATTTCATTTATTCTCTGTTAGAAGTTATTTGAATTAATTAAAAATGAAAAACAATGTGCACTTAAAAACTATATTATCGAAAATATCTATTTTTACCTCGAAAATAACTTGTTTTTTTTATTTAAAATAAACAATAATACATGGAAAACTGGAAATTATTATAAATAAAATTAATAATAGTTAAATACAACATTTTTTATTATTTATAAATATTATTTCTAAATGAAAATTTCAAAAAATAACACTTGGATTATTTTTATCTAGTAAGTTCAAAATCTATATTCATACTATTAAATTAGAATTTATTGTTCCATGATATATTGTAATGTTCATTGTATTATAGTTTTATAAAATTCTCACTTATTAATATTTAAGCTTAATTGTCACATTCATACCACCTTTAAAAATTTTATCCTCAAAATTTTCATGGATATTACTTTTGAAAAAAATGATGGTGGTTCTTATTTATAACTTCTTTAGGTTCCCATGATTCTTCTTCTATTTTATGATTTTACAAAGTATGTTTACCATTCAAGTCATCCAATTTCTCAAAACTTATTCTCTAGGATTAAGAATATTTATCGGCTCTTATATTAAGATAGAACGTGTTCCAATTATATTTCTTCATAAGTGAGCACATGCATTGGGTATGGATTGTACTTACATACCAATGAGATATAAAAACATCATGTACTTTAGAGTGTCTCGATGGAATTGAAAAATATTGAAATATAATGCTAAATATTTATAGAACATTTAAAAGTATTATGTACATAGGTAATGGTTTTACTTTCTTAATGAACCATATAACACACTTTCTTAGATTTACTTTTAAAAAACACAAACACCCACATGAAATTGAAAGAATTTACTCTAGTTATCATCATAAATTTTACTACTTTGAGATGGTTTAATATGAGTCTGAATGGTAATTACCTTTTTTTTAAATAACATGTTATTTACAAACAATATATCTCTTGCTAACTTCATTTAAATAAGTTGATGTATGAAATATATTTCCATTAATACTACATATAGCTCCATTTGAATGCTTCAATGAAGGATATTGTTATATAGAAACCCTACAAAAGGTATATACTAATCCTAGAATATTAAAAACTCAATAAATCATAGCCTAAACATATATTTTAATGATTTAATATTCATTTTCGACCATCCATCTGTTTGAGGATTATAATAAGTGATCAAATAAAAAATAGTGTGATGATCCTTCTGAAAACATCTCTTCAATTTTGATGTAAATCATGGATCACGACCTAAAATAATTGGAAGAGGTGTTCCAAGAAGTCTTACAAATTCATCAATACAGATTCATTCAAGGTGATGAAGTAGTAAATCTTCGATTACAGTGTGGAAATGTGAAAATTTGTTAAGGAAATCAACAATAAACTTTATTGCATCATTATTTTTGGGTGACTTTTGTAATATAATGAAAATATCCATAGTAATGTAATACCATTACCATATAGGAATAGATATAGGTTTCATGACTCTTCTAATATTATTTCCCTCTGACTTTACCTATTTAAAAAATAATAAAATTGATATATAATTAGAAATTCATCACTTCATATTAACACACTGAAAATTTTACTTCCAATATCTATATATATTGGTTCTACCATTGTGTATATAGAATTTTGTGCTAGTAGAATCATTAAATAATTCCAAATTATGATCTCATATAGACAAAACGCATTTCCTATTTCCAAATATTACAATTCTATCTTTATATATTATGTTTACCAATTTCCCTTGCTTAATTTTTTTTATTTTAAATTATCAATATTAGGCGGAGAACTTTAAATATTTTACAATAATGATGTTGTAACGCCCCGACCCCAGTTACCCAGAGTCGATGCATTATTACATAACATTGGCATGATCACAAGAAAGATCAAATCTCGAAAGACCGATTGGTTTAGTAGACTTGGAAACACTAGATATATTCATAAGTTTTACATTACATCATAAAATGAAAAACTACTACAACAACATAATGTTTCCACAATCCACACTATTAACCCCTCATAAAATCCTTGCAGGTCATTCATAACTTACTTCTTCACATCCTGGGAAAAATAAAACATAGAAAAGGGGTGAGCTCAAATTCCCAGTAAGGATAACAATATAGCGGAAACTTTCATAAATAAGAATAAACATTTAAGGAAATGTATAACTAAAACAAAAGCCTTTTAAAAATGAACTTTCAACATGGTATGGCATAAATAAAATGAAATAATGCCATTTACTTATTCACATGGATATTCTACTAATCGAATAATCACATGGAAAAATCAATAACCACTTTCATAATGTTGGAATGCATAATGCCAGACTAATATAACCACATAGCCAAGGCCTCGTGCCAAGACTACAAATAAGATTTTGTCAAGGCCTTGTGCCAAGACACTAGTTTGTCTCATGAGACCTACCGATGCATCGAGGAGCTATAGCGGGCTCCACCCGTCACATATTAAGTCCAATGCATTCCCATATGAAAAGGTTTAAACATAACATAAACATTCGTATTAAAACTAGCATACGAAATGTCAATACATTCACCATAAACTCTGAATGGTATAAAAATAGCACATCCACAGTCAAACATATCACAAAACCTTCAATACAATATAGAAGTTTTGTATCATAATAAATCAACTTCAAATAATCTTAAAATCCATCAAAGGATGTTGACATAGATGAAATCAAAATTCTTTTAAAAGAAATATCTCCTTTTATTTTGAAATCATTTAAGATCCATATAAAATAAAACATTTTCTTTGAAAATATTCTTATAAGCTTGTAAGGAAAGCTTTGAAGATTTTATAACGGCGGAAAATAGCTGCACCCGCCGTATAAGTTAAAAAAAACATTCTTACCTTAATTCTGTCGAAAAGGTTAAAAAGGACCTTGTTTTGAAAACGATCAAAAGATTCCTTTATAAACCACTTATAAAAGTCAAAAAGGGTATAAATTACTTTAACTCATATTCTAGTAAATATTAAAAATGTTTTGAAATACATTTTTAAGAAACATGGATGTGGATGATAAAGAGATCCTAGTAGATTATTACGTATAAACAACCTCGGATAATGAAGAGATTGTAAAGTAAACCCTTACCTTGTACTTTTCCTTGGTTGGGGTAGTTTAACCTCCTGTATAATGGTGAAATAGTTTTTATTAAATTATACAAGAATCATATATAATAATATGATATCATATATGATCTTTTAACATTGATTTGTTAATAATATCTTAGAATTATCGTCGTTTCGGGAGTTAACTTACTCATTTTCTTTTATATGTTTTGTTACATAAGCCATGGTTGTTGTATCTTATTTATATCCAGAATGATATCTAGTCCTTAAACATCATTTTTAAATCATAAAATGATAATTATACTTGAATGGATACGATGGAGAATGAATCTCATCGCGTTCGTGGAGACGGTAGTCCGTACGTACGCACGAGCGACAATATCATTCTTTTGATATTAAAATAATATATAAATGGATGGTATATCATATATACAGAATCATTAACATGTTATATTTATTATTTACATTAGTTACACATCATTATTATACCCATCCAAATAATATTATATTGAATAACAATTACACCACAACGTGGAGACGGTATTCCGTACGTACGCACGTATGGTGACATGTTATTCAAAGGGTGGATAGAATACTGAATATGGTTGTACCATATTTATAATAACATCACAGTATATGTGAGATACTGGAGTTTTTATTTTAGAATGGTAAGAACAAAGGAAGAAGAAGTGGAAGAAGAAATGAACTTGGAGAAGGGTGGTGAAATCATTACCTCTTCTTTGGGTTCTTCCTTTTGATTTGATCAAACGGGCTCCTTAGGTTGGCTTTCTGATCAAACTAAGGCCTCTAGGTTGTAGTGAGGGATGTTGGGAGAGTATTTGGGCAGAGTTTGTCCGAACCAAAAGGCTTTGAAGGTGTGATGAAATGAGAAGGAGGAGTGCCCTTTTATGAGAGGGGTGAGGGGCACCTTTGGAAAAGCTAGAAATATTAATTTATAATAAATTCATATTCGGTTTATAATGGCTCCAAAGCTTATTATTCAAAGGTTAAGGTGGGGATAGGTCGAAAACCACTCAACAAATAGAATTTAGACAGGTTTGGGTACTTATATTAACCTTATCTTTAAGTATTAACTCTAAGTTAATTAGTTTCACTTTTACAATGTCTCTTTGTATTTTTATATAATATGGTTAATAAACTTACTATATACATCCAATAGACCCCCAAGTGGTACATTAATGATGAACCTATCATGATATAAGTCTCTTGGCCGAACCTTAGATTTTTAGGAATTTAATATCAATTAATAATATAATATTTGTTTTAAGAACTCTTTTATGTCAATTTTGACACTATTCAATAGTTGATTTTTGTGAAACTCATAACAGATTGATTACTTAGATCCAAGTAAATTAAATCAATCCTAATATATCATATTATCCTAGAAAATTAGTTTAATTCATTAAAAGTTTCATATTATATTTATTTGGGTATTTATAATATCAATTATTTTAATTTTTCACTATTATAGTAATTACTGCATCATCAGTGTGTCATAAATAAAATAAATTATTTAATTTCTAAAAATTATAAATAAAATATCATTATGTAGGAAATCTTTTTAGATTTCTAATGAATATTTATAATCTAAAATCCAACATATATAACCCTATGTAACAATTGTTTTTCTAAAAGATATATGCTTGTGTCATTTTTGTATTCATTTTAACTTAATTAAAATAAAGTGTCATTATCACTTACAAGTGGATCCATGGGGTCCCAAAATAGACCCAAAGATTCCCATGGTCGACCATGTATCAACCAATAGGGTTAAGACACGTTTTAGGGTAATTTAGTATTATTATAATATTATTTTTTAACCCTTATTTACCGGATTTACCCTTAACCATGGTAAATAAAATATTTACCGCAGTAATTATTCAAAATGTCTAAAAATAAAAGTTACCTATTTACACAATTTGAACATCCTGATTCCAAATATGGAATCCATTTTCCTAAATTCAAAACACAGAAGTGGCAGAAATTAATTTAAAATTAATTCCCGCTGTCAAAACAAAAAGCGTGTTTTTAAGAGATAATAACTATCAAAAGATTGACACTCGTTTATGTTCGGTTTAATTGTAAAATTATGTCCAATGACCAAAATTATATTAAATGGTAAAAATATATTCTAAATATAATTTTAAACCACTCAAATTCATAATTTATCACTATTAATTATTTTGATTAAAAAAGTTGTTTTTAATTAAAACTTAGTAATTTTCACTATTCATCAAAATATGAAAGTTATCCGAAATGTACCAAAATTTCACCTTAGGCTAAATTCGATATTCCGAATCCAAAAATGAAGTCCATTTTCAAATATAAAATATATATAATTTCAAAAAGTAGGTATTACTATTCATAACGGCTAGTTTGATTAGTTATGGTGTGTTAGAACTTGGTGTTGCGTACAACACACGCTATCACATTATTCAAAGAGAAGCGTACCGTAGAAGCTTGGGGTGTTACAGATGTTTTGGAAATATTTTAAAAAATGATTGATGTTTCCATTTATATAATAATTACCATATCCATATCCGATAAATCCATGAACATAGGATCCCTATCAGCCCACATTTTATTCAAGAATACATGATAATTCTTGATCAATAAATCCACTACATTATATTCCTTCCCTAGGTCATAATGTATTGAGAAATAATAATCCTTCATTAGATTGATCCATCGCCTCTTCCTAGTTTTGATATATTTCTATGAAAAGATGTATTTTCGAGTCTTATAATCCATCTGTATCTCACATCATTCTCCATAGATATAATATCTCTATATCATCATGAGAAAAGATTAAAACTATCAACTCAAGATCATGGGTGAGACAGATATATTCAATATTTTGTAACTTCCATCATGAATTAGAAATAAATTTATCATCTTGTGTATAGATACAACTAGGCCTCTCCTTTGATTTATCACCATATATCACAAATCAATAATTTCTTGATGGTTGATTCAAAATTAGTTCATTGAATATTCTTCTCTAGAATTATTTAAAACATTTTTCACATTAATTTTTTCCATATGAACTTAATCCCTTTATAAGTAATATTGGTTAATGGGTAACATAATCTGGGATTTTTTTGAACAAATCACTAATAGTAACATGCCAATCTCATTAAAATATGTGGCTAGGTAATTTTTTTATTTTATTACATTATATTATTTCCTTTTTCTTTATAATATAAACTAAGATTCCATCCATGGAGTCAATATGACTCAGAATAGAAACTTCCAAAATCCTTAATTCACACTTTTTATATTTCCCATATAACTCTTATCCTCTAAGAGTATCATGAATGATATACAAGTGATTCTTATTTTCCTCGTATATTTTAGAGTACACTAAGATATCATTAATAAATACCACAAAAAAAATATTGAGATATTCGTATAATAGTTTTTTCATTATATCTCTAAAAATTGAGGTTGCATTAGTCAATCCATAAGTCATTATTGTAAACTCATAATGTACATTGATCATATAAAATATTTCTTCATAATATCTTCCGTCTTTAGTCATAATTAATAATACTTATAATTAAGATCAATATTTGAAAAATATTAGGCTATGTGAAGTTGGTTGAATAAGTCATCATTGAATGGTTGATGATAATTATTTTTATTATAATAGAATTGATACAACTATAACTAATGTAGAGCCTCAAAGTTTCATATTTATTTTTAAGGAAACTAATATGATCTACCCAAGGTGAAACATTTTGAATATAAACCCCTTAACATGTAACCCCTCTAGTATGTTTTTCAACTCTAACAATTCTGTAGTGTCCATTCTATAGGGATTCATTATTATAGGTCTTGTGTTGGGGAATGAATAAACTGAAAACTCAACTACATGGTTTGGTGTATTTATAGATCATTCTATGGGAAATACATTAATTAATTATAATAAAATATATAAATACTCAACATGGAGATTTAATTTTTCATATGTATATTGTTTCTACTCTTATTCTCTATGAATCAAACCCATAAGAGCTATTGTAGTTGTATCTAGACATGAAAAAGATGATGAAGTCTCCCCTCAAAACATAAAAAATTCCATATATTTACCACAAATAATAATTTGGTTCTATTTGTAATATATTTTTGAATTATATTTTGAAATCTAGTTTATACCATGGATTATAAAAAATTAAACCATAGATATGATAATAAATTTTGAAAATAGGGTATGTTTATATTTCATAATGGGAACTGACTAACACATACTTATTGAAGTGATATTTCCACCAAGATTATTGACTGACAACTCCATTCTTAAGGTCATAGGGAAATATATAATTTTCATTCAAAACAAGGAAGATGTAAAAGAGTGATAATATACATAATCAAATAAATGATTAGATAAATTTGAGGATATTATTAAAGTACCAACCACCATATCTTTATGAACTTAAACATTATATATAGTGATCACATAATCTCTATATTCTCTCATTATCCTTTTCTGAAGCATGTTCCATTTATGTTAGGGACATCGGTTTGAATGATACCCCATTCATTTACAGTTGAAGTATTATCTTTTATTGGGATATTTCTATCCTTCACATGAATTATCTAGATATTCCTTATCTATGCAAATATAAAAAAAACTACCATTCCCTTTAAGAATTTTCTAGGGTGTTTCTTTTCAAAATTTTCACATGATTGAAATTTAATTATTCTATTTTTCTTCATTGAAGCACTCCCTTATTATTGGTTTTCATCCAGACTCTTATTTTATAGGTTTTCCTTGATAATATACATTCTAGGAAATTACTTATAATTTTTTATGGATCATAATACTATTTCCCCATATGATGGGAAAACATGAGAAACCTATACACTTCTGAGGCTTGGATTAATCCCTTAAAATAAATGGTCAATCTTCCTTTCTATATTACATATGTAATCTTTATCATACCTATATAGTCTTTTCAAGGTAGCCTAATAATCTATGATAATTTATTATTCCATTTTTTAATCTCATGAACATTCTCTTCAATTCAGTTCATTGCTCACAAGGGAAATATTTTTTAAATAATTTTACATTAGAATCTCTATATTCCATATTTTATATATATATTCTCCCTCCAAATTATTATAAATGAATGATTTTAATTGTTCATCATTTACTCTATGAAAATATACTTACAATTTTTCATTTTCACTTCTTTTGTATCTGATGTTCGAAAATATTTTTTCAAGGGACTTAATATATTACTCAACTACCATTGGATTAGTATTTCCACAAAAATATGGGGGATTTTTTCAAATTAAATTATCCAATATATTTTTATCATGCCACATAACATCATGTTTCTCTATATATTCAATATTATTAGTCATAACTGTGATCAACTACCTTAATATTTTTAGGATCTTCTCTTCTCAAACACTAGTTATATTGTCTTTCTTAGTAGGGAAGTTTCTACATTAGCCACTAGTATTGATAGCATATATTCAATTAAGAAATATTTCTAAAAAATACCATATATTATATTATATCATAGAATTAGGAATTTTATATCAAAATATATAATTCTAAATATAGTGTAACACTTAACATAAAATGATTTTTTATAAATTACTGATATCCGAATCTTAAACCTAGTTTCTTTGGGGAAACCATTAAGTCATTAATTTTTTTCAAATATTTCATTAATTTTTATAAAGAAAATGCGAATTAACCCAATAATTTTCCCTATTAGGGTCAAACTATGTGTGTAGTAAGGACTCATTCACCATTCACTAGAATTGTGACTGAGATATACTCAACCAACCCTTTTTGGAATTTTTACCCACATGAAACTATTCCACAATCGCATCTACTTATTGTATCTATATAAGGATGTGTTTCTTGGAAAACATTATAATATCCACTTTCAAATGACTTTTTAAATATTTTCCTACAATTATACACACCATCCTTGTCTTTCAAGGGGTAATGTTTCCTATTATAAGTTTTCCAAGATTTAGTTCCCTGTGTTTCTATTAAAATTTCTCATATATAAACTATAACAATAAAACCCTAGTTACCTTGAGTTAGTATATAATTTATTATATTATTATATGATACAAGGGATCACATCACAAAGGATTTATATGAATAGTTTTCTCAATGAACCAGATACAAATATTTTCCCTTATTAGATTGAAAATAAAATATAAAACATAACAAAAATAAATGATATGTATCCTTGAAACTCATTTAATGATTTAATCATCATAACTCGGGGAAATATTTCCTTCATCAGTCAAATATAATTCAAAGTAAAACACGATATTATGATATCGTATAGTGTTTAAGAAATAATAATATGCATTATATAAAGAATATTAATATTTAATATAAATCTAATGTTCAGTGAAATATGATCATAATAAAGTGAATTTTTCAAGAAAATGTTAATGAACACAAAATTAATAATATTCAAAAGATGATTATCAATTAATTTGAAATATAGGTCTTGTAATAAAATAATATCTTTTTGAGAAATAATAAAAATGGAAATAAAAAAATTTACATAAACATTCATTAAATATTTCTTTTATAAAACCATTGAAAACATGGAGATGAATCTAAATATAATAAAATTGTTTTGGTGGTGGTAAAATCTATTAACATTGTATAAGTTGAGAACAAATATTCATTTTGACTTTTATAATGAAATTCAAAAATGAAACATTCCAAAAAAATATAGATTGACTCCATTTTATCCCTGTAATAATATAAAAAAAACCTAAATTTTCCTTTACAAATCATTTGAGTAAATATGATGGACTTTTGTTAAATACTTTTAAAAAATAATAACAAGAACAAAAAATCTACTCAATCAAAAGAGAAAAAATATTATATTTTCTTGTAAATAGTTATTAGTTTGATTAAAGTAAAAAAGAAATGACAAACAGGAATAAAATAGGTAAAATCCTAAAATATATATAGTATAAGAAAATATATAGATTTTATAAAGGATATATTATAATATTATTTTAATTAAAATGAGAGTAATCTCAAAAAAGAGATTGTAAAATAGTTTCATACGACTTTGGAAACATTTGAATTATAGAACCTTAAAAGAGTAAACATGAACTAAAACATTAATAATCTTGAATAAAATAGATATCCATTTCAAACAAATAAAAATTTAGGTATATAAACCATATAAATATAAATATGTGAGTAATACAAAATATGTCCTAATAGAGTGGATATTGTGAAAAAATCAATTACATCATGCTTCCAATTCATTGAAAGTTGTTTAACCACATATATAATGGTTTTAAACATGTTTTTAATGCATACCAGAACCATATTCATTTTTTATAATACCATATACGATCCACTTATAATATTTTATCACCCATTCGTCTATAATATTTCATTATTATTATTTTTTGGGTGTTAACTATTTAGTTTTCTCAAGTATGTTTCATATGGGATGTTCTGTTTATTGAAAATAGGTTTTATTTTCATAATATAAAAAATTATTTTCATGTTATAAATATAATTTTTATTTATTATATTCATTTTTGAACTCATTATTTAATTTTTTACTTGTAAAATGAATTGCATTTCTTCGTAGAGTTGGTAGGTCCTACATACACATGAGCAATGTTATCTATTATTAATGGTTAAGTGTATAAGGAATTAAATGTTATATTAAATTTCCAGAATAAATATTCTATCATATTTATCATAAAATTCATTATTTCCATCATTAGGACTATCCATGTGAGTTGGTGATGGTAAAAATTACATTACTTTGCGAGGTGGTATTCTATCGTACAAATGAGAGACGGTTTTGTTTCCCATTTGATAGAGAATGAGATTGATAAATATTATACAATAAAAAATATCACATATCATTATATGGGATATATTTCTGATATTATATTTTAATTTTTATCAAATTATTTAATTTGGTAGAAGAATAAGAA
The DNA here is from genome assembly GCA_963277665.1 of Viscum album. Lineage (NCBI taxonomy): Eukaryota > Viridiplantae > Streptophyta > Magnoliopsida > Santalales > Viscaceae > Viscum > Viscum album. The sequence goes on from OY728161.1 coordinate 1,446,579,016, forward strand.
AAAAATAAAAGGATTTTTTAAAATGGTTAGCTTCTCGTAGAGAAACCTCCTTTGGGTCAATTATTAATGACCCTAGGTTTACTTTTTAGGAATAATATCACAAATATAATGTGTCTAAATATATTTTAGAGATACTTATGAAGGTTTTGGTTGAAATAAATTGTTAAATGTGTGTGAGGAAGTGAGGTGAGGAGGTTCCCTTATATAACTAAAGTGAATGGCACACTTGTAGTTTTACAAAGTTTTAAAATATTATTAAGTCACATTCTTCCATGAATGGCTCTAAAAGGGCTCATATTTTAATTTTATAAGGTTAATTTATAAATAAAACGAACCAATTATGGTTAGTAATTTTGTTTGTTCTATTTTAACCCATATCTTTCAAGATTAACCCCAAGTAAACTCATTTTGACTATAAATGTGTTAACCAATTTTTATTTTTTTACTATTAATTATGGTAAAAAATTAAGTTTCACTTATTAAAAAATATTAATTAGTATTATTTAAAATATTTAATAAATTTTATAAAATTAAATTTATATAATTGGAAGAATTTTATTTAAAACTAAACCATCAAAACATGAAAAAATGGGATTTTCAAGAAATCTATTTTTCAAGCATAAGACGATTTTTCATTAAACATATGACTAGTAATACTCATTATTTGGATTTAAGATAATATTTATATTTATATATAATATACATTTCATTTAAATAATCCATTATTATTTGTTATCTGAATTAATTAATAATGAAAAAAATTTTGTTCACCTAAAAACATTTTATGAAAAATATTCCTCATCACCTCTGAATGGACATATATTTTATTTATAAGAAATTGCTCATAAATAAATATTTAGTTACACATATTCTAAAAAATTATTATTTATAAAATTAGGAATACTTAAATAATACATTTTAAATTATTCTTATTTTTTTTCTAAGGTAAAATTTAAAAAAACTCGGTCAAGGCTTATTTTGACCTAGTATGTTTTGAATCGACATTCATCCTATAAAATTAAAATTTTTGTACAATAAAATTCTATAACGTGGATTATATTATAGTTTTATAGAATGTTGGGTTATTATAATTGAAGTTAGAGTTTTGCAACTACTATGGATAATGCTTTTACTATTGTTTTTAATAGAGGTTCAACTCCAAAATTTACCACACACTTTATATATTTCTACATAGCGATAGTTGTGTGTGTGTTTGTGTGTTTATATATATGTGAGATTGTAAGTATAAACTCTGACTACTTTACTCACATTCATAGGGTACCCATGTGAAATCTATCAAGATTGACATTAATAAATTTGAAAAAAATCACAAAAGATAACAATCATACTAGATTAACAAAAGATAAATCGATTATAATTGATATCATATTTATTCATTAAGAATAACCCATGACATGCAATGAAAATTTTGAAATAAAAATAAGGGATGAAAAATATTGGAATCATGTTAAGGCTATGGGAATATCTCTCGACTAGTGGTGTACTCCTATAGATAAACTAACTCCTGGAAATATCATTTGGTTTAATAAATCATCATCTAGCCCATGCTCTTATATTAGTCGGGAAGCCTTTCCTCTAGTTATTTTTATTTGTCAAATATGCATCCCCCTTTAGCATTCATCCTTATCCATTCATATTATGACCACATGGAATTAAAATATGAAGATATTAACCCCATGGAATTGGACTTACCTACTCCATTTATTTAAATACATGTCTCCAAAATCTCATTATTCACTATATTTTGTAGATCAGTTGATTTGTGGATATTTTTTGGGATTTTACCTAATTTATATGGACAGTTTGAGAGAATAATCTTTTGATCCCCACAAATTGTTCAGAAAGCACACATGTAAAGTTCTCTTTTTCAATGAATAGTGGGGTTATTTCTCTTAAATCACATAGATTTATATTTTTTAATATTCGTATCCCATTGATAATACTCAAGGATATATTGAGGATGAATTTATAATAATTATAGAATTACTATAAAAATATTAATCAATGAAGCCTATTTTCATTATCCAATATAATATCAAGCCCAGATGCAGCACTATGTTGAGTTTCAGGTGACTTGTGGAGCTTTAACATGAGGAAATGCATGATTTAGAACCTAAGAAATGATGATTCATGAGGATAAATTGGTATTTTGAGGCAATTTTTTATGAAGGATTAAGTTTACTTTGGTTTCTTCTATGATACATTTCTATTACTATTGGACTTCTTCAAATGCATAGCTTTGTAACATGATGGGAATTGGTTAATCTTCATTATGTGAATTGGTTTTCTAGGTTACATTTCCTTTATAATGTATCCTATTATTCCTCTCTAGGGATTTTTTGATATGGAAACATACTATGAGGTAGCTCCATAAAGAAACATTTCATCATAGAACCATATAGGGGTTTTCAATGGGGAAATGTTAGTCTCATTATGTATTCATGATCTTTGATGAGAGATATATTTCTTCTCACGATGCTCTCTCGAGAGTGTGTTCTATGCTATGTTGTAAAAAATAATGTTGTTTCATGTTTCTTCATCTAGATACATTGGTTCTCTATTATAGTCCCAACGTAAAAAATACATAATTAAAAATGTGATTCCAATTTATCTTCAAATTAATGAATGTAATAATTATGTGAATAAACGAATGAATTAGTATTAATTTAAATTTTATAGGATAAAAATCCAATTAAAATATATTTAGTTATGGAATGAGAATGTTAAAAATGGATATTTTAATTTGGTTCAAAAATTGACTTCAAATATTCATTAAATAATTTGTTCCTAAATATCTAAGTGTGAAAAAAACAAAAAATGTGATAATCACTATATACATGGTAATTTTTCTAAAATGCACTAAACGCATCCTAAAATAATATGGAATATTAGTAAAAACATTATTTATTCACTCTCACACATATAAACCATTATTTCTATTAAATATAAATATCAACAATGTCATAAAAATTTCACACATTCATAAGATTTAATACCAAAATCAAATGGATTTTAAACTAATTAAATTTGTGTAAATTTTTATTAAAACATTTATTTTAACTATTTAAATAGAAATTTTTGTAAATAAACCCACATAAACTAATATAATTTCATTCCCCAAAAAGTCCATAATTAAATTTTTAATTGATATTTTGGATTCTAATTATTCATTTTGGAAATTCTGCTCAATCCTCCAATATTATACCATATGATTGGGAACACACATTATACATTTTTATATTTTTTTTCAAGAAATTTTGTGTAATAGACATGTTAACCATGAATCAAGATTGTATAGAAGTAAAAAATCCCCAGATATCATGAACCCCCTAAGAATAAGTATAATATTTTGGGAAAGGAATAAATTCTTATGCATAAAAACATATATAACTCGATTTAAAATGATTTTACCTAATACAAAACTAAGAGATTCCCACAACAGGTACATATAATACTATTTCTGATAGTTAAGGCTTGAAATTAACATTGTATATCTTGCTAGAAAATTTATTTTGGACTGTTATTGATGGATTTTATTCAGAATACTTTGGTTATATACATTAAAATTCCATATTTTAAACATAAAAAAATTTCATAACATTTCTAAACTACTCTATGTAATACTCAAAACCAATTAAAAATTAAAAATGAAATTATTTAATGTTTAACTTCTAAATAAATCATCAAATTATCCATTTAAATCCTTCTTAATCAAAACATTTAATTGTAATTGGACTAATACGCCCTTAATCAATTAATTTAACTCCCAAATAATAATGTACTTAATAAAGGGGATCATGTTTTTCTAATTAATATGTATCCTATATTAGTTCACATACACAATTCAAGTGGCTTACCCATTCTGTAAATTTCTCTCTATACAGAGCCTATAAATATATCTATCAAATTTGGTTTTTCAGGAATCCAATTTATTCAAAATGACCATAAATTTTATGAATGGTACGATAATTGGAAGTAAGAGTAAGAAACTCTTATTGTGCGATGCATTTACCCCTATGGAAGTGGGTTGGGATTTTTATTTTTTAGCTCCAAATAGACTCTAGATTCCTATAAATAATTTGGTGTACCTCTTGAAAAATGGTATTTTAATAAAATAAACTTACGGTAATAATATAGTAATTGATTCAAATCTCTCTGAATTTATTTGGTTACCTCCCAACTAGTAATTTGGTTTAGGTAATTTTATTCAGGATTTGTTATATAATTATATCCAATTGGTTGGGTGTTTTTCTTTATGAGATAGAACCACCACATACTGGTTACTCCATTTCCCTTAATGATTATAATATCTATTTTTTCCTCTGAAATATATATGGTATAAAACTATAATTTATATTATGTAACAATCCCTTGGAGTTCCGATTTTCTAGTAATGTTTAGTATAAAACCCACTTCCTCTAATTTATAGGCAAAATAACATATGCATGAGGATGGTGGTTCTATGGTGGGGATAACCTAATTAGATCATATTTGATTTACATAGCCTGAATCCTATACTATTTGGTTTTTCTACTCCTCTTCTTCTTTATAAACATGCCTTTCCAGTTGTGGTGTATTCCTTTTAGGTTCAGACAAGACTTTTTCTGACTCCTGATTCTCTTCTCTCTATAATGACATGGTATAAAATTTATATATTGGAACATGGATTATTATTTCTAATCCATGAATATGTCAATACACTATTATATTGTATCCTCTATGGTGGGGTATAATTTTTTAATTACTATTACCCCTTAATTTGATTTCATTTCTTTATATGATTGTTTTGGGAATCAATGTGTGTGGTATTGACCCAATATCTTTATACTCCTCCCCTATTATTAGGGGTTTACTCAACCTCAGTCCATTGGAAAGAGATAACGGGTACCTAATTTACCCTTATATCTCAAATGGAGCATCCTTTTTATCACTATAACCTTTCATATTAATTATTCCTATAAAAAATATGAAATTGAATTATAAATGGTAGATACTAAATAAAATAATATGTAAGCAATGAATACTTACAACAAGATTTCAATAAATGTTATGAAAGTTATGTTCTTGTGAATTTTTATTCATTTTAATTTTATTATTTTTAAAACCCTTCAGTCCTTAAAATGTATTTCTTTTCCACCAAAATAGTAGAAATAAAATATTATACAAGAAAAAAAACCAATTTATACATTGTATTATATTGATAATAAGATAAATTTTTACTAGAAATCCCAGTCGAACATAGTGAAATGGGATAACTAGTTATAACAACCCTTACTCTAGAAACCTAGATTTAGTGTCTACATTTATTAAATTGACATAGATTCATGGTTTCAAATCCAAAAGGACCAATAAGTTTTGTAGTTTTGGAGAACCAAATATATACATGATTCACACATTACATTGGGGATCAAAAATAAAACATACTAATTGAAACATTTAGGAATCCATGAACTCATTTAATGATTTATTCATAATGTCATAGGGAAAGGAAACAAAATAATTTTGAGCTCAAATTCTCTATGAGGGTTAAGTACATTGGAAGCTATCATGAATAAATATGGAATAATCAATATGGAAATGTAAATAATTGACACACATCAAATTTAATCAATAACTTTTCTATCATGATTAGATAAGGCATAATCAATATAGAAATGTAAATAACATAACACACATGCCATTTCATAAATAACATGAGCATAAAATTCATCCATGGATAATATTAATGCAATGATCCCAAGGATAAAAATACCATAATTTTAAATAATGAAAATGGGTAATATTTGATTTCATGATCTTAGAAAAAATGATATATATAATGTCATAACATTTTTCCATGATAGTTTAAAATAATGGGAAAATCCATTGAATTTTTCCAACTAGTTTTTCTCATTATACTTTTCGATTCATCAAGGGGATTTATAATTTTGGGTCCCTTCTATCACTTCATGTCCAATGCATTCCACATGTATCAAATAGATGAATTAATTTGGGAACAATGTGCCTTTTCAATAAATATCATTCTTGAAAAGAATTTTTTTTCTATATTCTAAATGTTTTGTTTGAAACTTTATTCAAAAAAGTCAAAATGAATGTTTTTTAACATATACAATGATAATAAAATTTCCCCTCAATGGAAATCATTTTAAAAAATTGATTTTATTCTAAATGTTATCAATAGTTTTATAAAGAAAAAACATTGTTTAAATTTTATTTTAATGATTAACTTATATTACCATTATTTATCAAAATGACATGATTTTATTTCAAACATTTATATTCCCAATTAACTGATGTTTACCTATCATATCTTGATTAATTTTGCGATTGTTAATTTTCAATTTATATAATCAGTTTATATTGACTATTTTTCATTTGATATTGTATATATATTAAATATAAATATTATTTTTATCATGGATATGATTATTTTCTAAATAATATACCATTTTTATAACTGGGGTTTATTTTGAAGGTTATTTGATTAATTGTGGAAATATAGATAAATATGTATTCTTTACTCAATGTGAATATTTCTTGATAATGAATATTGTTCATGAATTAAACTAATCATTTGATATATGAGGAATGAATCATAAATGTAGTGATGAGTGGTTCTTATAATTATATAACCCTTTGATCCATTAATAGGTCACGTGATACAAATCAATTGGCTAGATTAAATTGGTTTTTTCCTAGAGTTTTAAACTACCATAGTTAAATTTCTTGCAGTATAGATATCATTATGTATGATATCATAATTTCCAATTTTTATAATTTCATTCATTGATAAATTTGTTATTATTATCAATTATATTATTTCACTGATATTATCCATGGATGAATTTTTTTCTCAAGTTATTGATTAAATGGATTATTTTCGGTTATTTACTATGTCATATTTATTATACCTTATCTAATCATTATAGTAACGTTATTGATTAAGTTACATATGTGTTCAATTATTTTCCATATTATATTGATTATTCATTATTTATTCATTATAACTTCAACTATATGTATCCTTTACTAAGAATTTTAGATCACCCTTATTTTTCTCATTTCCTATGATATGAAGTAGAATTTATTAAATGAGTTCAAGGATAATTTTTTTCCTTTACTGTGTTTTATATTTAATCACCTATGAAAAATTTGTATCATGTATGTATCTCAATATAAAAAAACCACTTGATCGGACTTCTTTGAAATGAATTCTTGTATACGTGAAAAAGTAATAATGTAGATGTCCTCTTTGGATTTCTAGAGTTGGGTTTGTTACAACAGATATCAGAGAAAGGTTTGTTAAAAACTCAAGAACAATATTTGAGAAAACATATATTAAAAATTATTACCTTGTGATAGAATATGGGCATAGGTAAAATTGTTGAATAATATCCTATATTTTTGGAACATTATAGATTATATGGCATTTCAAAGAAATATAACCATTTTTTATACTAAAATTGAAGATAGTTTTGGAATAGTTTTGTCTTGGGGTAATAACACTGAAATGGGGACATTGGGATTTGAATCGATCATTACCTGGTGTACTCTAATGGGATGTATTTTGAACCTATTTTGAAACTCATGGGGGTATTATTAGGATAATTTAAATTTTATTTACAGACTATTTTGAAGGATTTGAAAATAAATATGTCCCCAAAGAAACAAACATTAAGATTTTGAGATTAAAAATGCATAAATTTTCAATTTATGTTAACTATTACACCAGAATCAGAATTATACTATGTGATTTAAAATTAATAATTTTATAATCTTAAAAATTATGAAAAATATGTTTTCAAAAATAACGAAAAAAATTCCATAATCTGATTCCCATATGTTTTATTTCTCCATGTGATAGAATACCCCATCATTTATTGAAACAAAAAAATTCAACAGTAGTGTAGAAATAGATTAAATCCCATGAAAATATTTTTTTTGGGCTCTAGATGTGATGAAAAAGAAATGTTTTTTTGGTAATATATTTTCTCACGATAAATGATGATAAATGGTGATAATTTATCCCAAATAATAAGGTGGAAGAATAATTAGATCACATAGAATGATGATCTTTTAAAGGAACAATCCTTGGTAAATATTTCCATCACATATAGTGAACTAAAATAAAAATAATGTTCATTATCTTAAAGAATAAAGAAGAAGAATATTTTATGTTGTACAATTATACATTTAAATTAATTTCTATGTATGATGAAAATTATATATTCAATAAGGAATTCATAATTGAACATTTATTTTATGGGCTTCATCCAAGACTTTATAGAGAAATGGTTTCTAAAACATTTTCATCACATGACGAATTAGTTTTATATTACATCAAAACAATGAATGAATGTTATATATACTATATATCAATTGGAATAAAGAGAAGAATATTTTGGTTTAAAATGATCAAAAATTTAATTCATTTAATGGAAAGAAAAAAATTAGTAAATTTCAATAATGTGAATATTTGGGAAAGAAACATCCTAGAAAATTATTAAAGGGAATGGGAGTGTGATAAAAGTTTGATTAAAAGGGTTATATAGATCCCAAATGTAAGGTGAAGAAAGGTACCACTTCTATAAAATTATTAAAATATAATTAAATAGTCCATTATTTAAAAAACCCAGTGTAAATATTTGTGCAACAAGGGCATGTCAAAAAATTGCCAATATGACACATAAATGTGATTATTTTGAAGACTTTATTATTATACCAATTATTAACTTTGATATAATCCTTGATATATACTATATTTTAAAATATGATGCAAAAAATATTTCAAGGATAAGGAAATTACTATTCATGATGAAGATGTAGAATTCATTATATTTAGAGCGTAGAATTCATCATCTAATTATAGTCTAGATCCATGACCAGTAGATCGTTTGAATGAGTATATTTGGGAAAAAGATAAATCAAAATCTATAGATGAAAATGGTAATATTAAAATTTAGGATATAACTATTTTATTGGAATAAATTGATTAATTTACTGAGAAATTTCCCGGACATTCACTAGATCATAATGTTATGTTTTCCATTTATTTAATACAAGATATAAAGAACAATATCAATGTCTCCTTTAGAATATCTGCAGTGTAATTAGTGGATATGGAGAAACAACTATGTGAGTTGTGTGATAACTTATTTAAACAACCTAGTGTTTCTTTTTTGGGATCCCATATTATCTTCATTTAAAAGAAAGATGGATATATGAGTTTGTGCATTAATTATAGGGAAACAAATGGTAACATGATAAAGTACAAGTATCATATTCCTATTGCTGATGATTTATTCAACCAACTTCATGGAGTTCAATACTTTTAAAAGATTATAATTCACTCTATGTATCACTTATTGTTTGTAAAAAATGGATATATCCCCATGAAAGTATTCTAAAACTGGTATATACATTAAGAATTTACAGTAATTCCATTTGGATGTTCTAATGAACCCTATTTTTTGTAACTAATAAAGATATTATTCAAGTAATAATTGGAAAATTTCATTGTGGTGTTTATTGATGATATATTGGTGTATTCTAATTGATATGAGAATAATTATTGTCACTTGTGGATTATTATTGTGTCTCTTGCAAGAAAATAGTTCTATAGGAATTTTGAGAAGTGTGATTTCTAGTTGTAGGAAGTTTATTTTAGTGGCCATAATATCTACAAGGATAAAATATCAGTTGATATTACAAATAAAAATTTAGTCATAAAACAACCTACACTAATGAACATAACTGAGATATGTAGTTTCATTTATTAGGTCAGTTATTATCGATTGTACATCCACAATTTTAATTGATTTTCCTACCCGTAAACCAATATTACAAATAAATGGGGTTCAGTTCATATTAATAAAGGAATATGAAGAATTTTATTGAGGATTTATGAGTATATTTTTAAATGATTTAATTTTTACTCTACCATTATGATATGACAATTTTGTGATATATAGTGACATATCAAAGAAAGAAATTTGTTTTTTCCTCATAAAAATGATAAAATTATTTCATATTCATCAAGGTAGTTAAAGACTCAGGTTTAGAAATATCATACCAATGATATTGAGTTAGCAACTATTTTCTTTTATTTTAGGATATATATATATTGTCTCTATGCTGAAAGATGTGGGATATAAAAAGACCATAAGAGTCTAAAATATATATTTTCACTAAAATATCTCAATATAAAAAAAAATTGATGCATCAAACAACTCAAGGATTAGGATTTATTAATACACTACCTCCCATGGAATCCAAATAACAAACAATATTAATTTTGAAGGAGGGATCATGGAGTTATGACCCAAATGTGGATAAAGATGATTCATATTCTCATGGATCTCATAAATATGGATATGGGGATTATTAAGGAAGTGGAGAAATTACTCATTATTTAAATGATTTTCAATCCATATTTATTATAAAATATAAATAGTTCTCAATATAATTATGATACTTTTCGGAGGAAAGTTAATATTCTGAATGCTGGGAGGTTTTCAGTATTTATTTGTGAAGATGGAGACCTGAAATATATAATCATACTTTGAGTTGTATATTTACCTAAGCTAAAAAATGGTGTTGTTATATGATTCTCATATAATGAATTTATCTATACACCCTAGTATAACTAAGATGTATAGGGATTTTAGGAAAATAATTTTTTGCGATTACATGAAGTTATAAATTTCTGATTTTGTATCGAGGTTCTTCGTATGTCGACATGTGAATGAGAAGAGAAAAAATACTAGGGGATTCATGAAACCACTTCATATACCTTTGAGAAGATGGGATGAAATATACTATGGACTTTGTCATTGGAGAAGAAAATACTCTTAGAAAAAATAATTCAATATGGTTTATTATTGATCGACTATTGAAATATGTTCATTTACTCGCTATAAGAGAAGATTTACCACATGATTTCCTCAAATGGATCTATATTAATTAGGTTTTAAGACATGATGGTGCACCACATTAGAAATTATTTGACCATGACACTAATTTTAAATCTTAATTCGGGAATATCATTCATAATATTCTTTATATAGAGCTTCATTTGAGTGCCTCCTAAAATCCTCAAACTTATGGACAGTATGAAAGGAATATCCATAATCAGATGAAAATTTGAGGTTTTTATAATTTGAAATTATAGGTATATGGGATTGATATTTACATTTTGTTAACTTTTAATATAAAAATAGTTTCCATTCATGTATTCAAATGGCACCATATGAAGCTCAATATGCCAAGACATGTCATAATCAAACTTGTTGGGAAGAATTTTCTGAAAGGAAACTTGTTGGACTCAAATATTTTAAAGATATAACAATAATGGTACATGATATTTTGACTCATATTATTGTATATCAATGTATAAACTAAAGTTATTTAGATAATTAGGGAAAATATTTTCAATTTTAAGGGGGAGATCAGGTTTACTTGAAATTATCTCTATGGAAGGCTGTTATAAGGTTCACTAAAAAAGGGAGACAATGTTGTGAGAACATTTTACCTTTTGATATTAAATAAAGAATCCGAGTAATGGATTACCATTTAGAAGTGGCATAAATCCTATCTAAATTACATCATGGGTTTCATATATAATTATTAAATATGTACATGCCATACCCAATGCATGTGCTTACCTTTGAAACGGTAGAATTGGAACATGATCTATCTTACTATGAAGATCCTATCTAGATTCTTGATACTAGATAAATAGTATTAAGAAATTATACAAATAAAATATTAAAGGTACTTTTGAGATATCATAAAAATTAGGAAGAAACATGGTAACTAGAGGAAGTTATGAATAAGAACCACCCTCATCTGTTTATATGGTAATAAATATGAAATTTTTAAGGATCAAATTTTTAAAGGAGGGAAGAATGTAACACTTGAGCCATAATTATAGTGACTTAACACTTTATTTTAAGAAAGTAATTTAAATAAAAATTATAATATTTCATGGAACAAAAATTCAATCATGATATGTTCATTATTGATTTTTAACTTGTTAAAAATAATCGTTGAATGAAAAATTCAAATTTTCAATTCGAATTTACTTTTATGAATTATTGGAAATTTAATATTTAACTATTCAGAATTTTATTTTTATTAAAATAAAATAATATTTTTAATTTAAAATTTACAAACTATAAATTTTATATAAATAATTATAACATCACATGGAGGTAAAATGGGTATTTTTTAGAAACTATTTATTTTTCAGAAATCACTTTTTTACGGCATAATGTCTTTCCATTTTAATTAATTAAAATAATATTTCATGTTAAATGATATAAATTAAAGTAATATATTATATATTTGTCTATATGAATTTAAACCAATATTATGATTATTGTTAGTTATATAGTTAATATAATATCAACTTATTCATGAAAATGCATTTCTTGAAAACCGTTTTTCAGGTTTTAAGGGATTATTTTAAATTAATATTTTCAAATTATGTGAGTTAAATTCAATGAAATGGATTAAATATATTTAATAAACATAATTATTAATATTTTATAATTCAAACATAAATTTTTATCATAGTTAATAGTCAAAAAATTAAATATTAATTACCCTGTTTATGGTATAAATGAGTTGATGAGGGTTTAAAAGAAATGATAATGGTAGGTTTTCCAATTAAACATATACATTTTTTATTTTAGGTTTATATTTTAACCTTATTCATCCCAAATTATAATATATGTTCAATTTGAATCATTTTTCTTTGTAATTACTTTATTAATTATTATTCTTTTTATAAATTTCTAAGTAGTTTCCCAGAGGGCCCCCTCCAACACTTATAAAAGGGAACCCCATACTCTAACATATTCACACATATAATGAAATTTATATAAAAAACATAAAAAATCTCTCCCCAAAATACATACACACATTCTAGAGGTTTTGGTATTCCCCAAAGACAATCCCTATACTCCTTAATAAGATATCTAATGGGGTTCTTCTAAGCAAAGGTAATCATCTTCACTAATCTCTTTCTTTTTATATATAATTTTTCCAAAATCAATTATATTTAACACTTATAGATTAATAAAACCATTATAGACCATATAATAATCTGTTTTATGTTTAATTAGTAATATTTATCCATCTCATTCTCTATCAAATGGTAAATAATGTCCTCTCTCTTGTGCATGGCGGACTACCGCCTCACAAACTTATATAATTTTTTTCCATCACTACATCACATGGATAGTCATAATTATTCAAATAATGTATATATATAATACATATTACATGACAATAATTATTTAAAATTAATATAACACGCACATCCTGAACTTTTAACCTAATAAATAAAGTAATGGTATCATCTATCTTACATAAGTACAACTTATCATCTCCGTGAAGCGATGATATTCATTTTACATGTAAAGCATTAAAGAATGGTTATATAAAGGTATATAATGAATAAAATTGATAATTATAACCTTTATATAATTCTTTATATTAATGATATATATAATATACACAACAATTGGTACATCAATTACAAAACATACTTGAGAATACAAGGCAATTAACACCCAAAATAATTGTAACAATAAAATATTATTAATGAGTGGGTGATAAGATATTATAATAGGATCATATATTATATTATAAATATTAATATGGTTCTAGTATAAAGTAATATCATTTTTAAATACATTTTATTTTTGGTTAAATAACATTCAACTAAGGGGAATTGTGAGGTAAGGGATATTGTCTCAATTTCCCTTTGTTTTGGCTTATTTGAATTTTATTCACCTAATTTATATTAAATGGTGTATTTACTTCCCCTTATTCATTTAATATCATGAATCCTTAATAATTTATCGAATTATAATTTTAAAATTATATTATTTCATCCAATTTAAAATTACATGAAATTTAACAACTATTAAGGGATTTCATCTCAACTTCCATTTCATTGAGAAATATTTTCTATTATGAACCTATTCAATTTTATATGGTGCATGTAATATCCCTTTTATTTATTTAACATTAATATATATTTATTAATAATTATTATTTACTCTGTCAGTGTATATTATTTCAATTTGAAACAATTTTATTATTACCGTGGTAGTAATAATGTATTTTAAAATATCACTTTATTTTAGGAATTATTTTATTCTCGTAAAAACAATGTTTTCATTTATCCATTATATGAACAGAAAATTTTCTTATCCCCTAGATATTTGTGGAATTTAAAATTTTTTCTCTTAACATTTCCTTTATTTTGTATATTATTAAAGAAACTAAATATTTATAAAAAAATGATTTTATTTCCCTTTTAATCAGATTTATTTTTCTTACATTTCCATGTTTTTCACAATTGTTTCAAAAAAGTACTTTCATTTTATGAAATAGTTTATTAAGGTAGTTTTATACTACCCATAACATTAACATGGTTTTGGAAGGAATATTTACAGTTTTTAATAGAAGGTATTTTTTTAATTTCTTTACAAGAAGTCAAAAGGAATATTTTTTTAACATATTATAGGATAATAGACTACCCCACTGGCATAACCATTTTATGAAATATAGCATCTTCTACAAATTTTCAATGATTTTAAAAAGAAAAATATTTTATTAAATCTTATTTTAATATTTCATTTATATTCCATTTATTATAATAAATTAAATTATCTTATTACTAAAACATATATTCCCAATGAACAGATGGCCACCTCTCATTTCATGATTAATTTTTTGATTGTTAACTTTCTCTTTAGAAAATCAATTCCTTGTGAATTTTTTTTAGAAGTTACATTTATATTAAATATAAATATTCATTATATCATGGATATGATTATTTCCTAAACCATATTCCATTTTAAAATACGATGTTTACTTTTATTTTTATTTTATTAACCATGGATATATAGATAAATTTGTATTATTTACTCAATACAAATATTTATATATTAGTTATATTGTTTATTAATCAAATAAATCAATAAATATATGAGTAATTCATCGTAAATGAATTTATGGGTGGGCCCTTGAACTATATATCCCCTCAATTCATTAGCATGTCTCATGATACAAATCAGTTGGTCAAATTGAATGATTATTTACCCTTCGTTTAAACCTATCTTTGAACAAGGTCTTGACTGTATAGATTTCATGATGTCTAAGATCATGATTTACAATATTAATCATTTACTTCATTTATAATTCAATTATTATTATCCTTTAGATTATTAAATTGATATTTTCCAATGATTCACTTTGTGTTCATGTTATAGACTAAATGGAATGTGTTTTTAGTTATTTACCGGAAATATTGACTATTTCATTTATAATCATGATATTTAACTAATTAATTAAAGAGTGTGTGTGTTTATATACTTACCATACTAAATTGATCATTAATCATTTATTCGGGATATATTCCTTTGTATTTTACCCTTACTCAGTATTTGGGTTCACCCTTATTTGGTTTCATTTCCCCTATATTTGAAGATGAATTATTCGAATGATTTAAGGGATATGGAATGTCTTATATTAATATGATTAATATTTTATCCCCAATTTAAAATTTTCATCATGAATTTATTAAGTTATTTTAAACTATTTAACAGATCATCCCTTCTAGATTTGATCCCACGTGTCTATGACAATGTAATAAAGTATATTCTGACTCTAGGTTACTGGATTCAGGGTTAGTACACTAGTACTCTTGATAGGATGTTTGAAATGAAAAATAGAAAAAATGGAATGTGATTTTTGTGAGATAAGTTTAAAATAAAACTGAATGTATCCTACCCCAAGGTTTATAACCAAGTTGTTCAATATCAGTACAGTAGAAAACTACTTTCATGGGAAGACAATAATCAACAAAATTTTTATATGCCCACCTACTGGTCCTGAAATCCTAATGATAAAAAACATGGAATACATAGAGACATATGGTAATAGATGACCCCAAATCCTCCAAAATAATAATACATATCCCTATGATGTTTCTTAACTCTCCTCACTAAGATAAATTAGTTTTCAGTTCCACGGTTTTTTGCTTCCACCACATATCTCACCTTTGGTTCTTATCTTGTGTTTTACCCCCCCCCCCCCACCACCATTTTGTAGTTGTTAATAATATTTTGTGGTATCACTCTATAAACATCCTTTATTAAGACAAATAATGTTGTACATAATGTTCATTGTTTAGGTTAAACTCTCATAATTACCCAGCACATCACAAAAATTTACATAAATGTAGCTTTAAATATACTCAAATCATATTATCAGTTTCTATTATCATTACCTCACCCACTTTCATAGAGTTCTAAGGTCCACAAAAAAATCTGTCTATATGGGAATTATTTAATTGGAACATTTTACATTATAGGAAATTCATAGTTTATAAACAAAATATAAATCTATAAAAATAAAACTCATATGTATTAAATAGAAACAAACTAAAATACCCATAGTGAAGTATCAGAATATAGAATAACGTAAAATAAATATAAGTATTGTGGGAATATTATGGATTTCTCTTCTCACTAGTGATTTGATCCTCTACAATATATAAATTCGTAAAATCACCACAAATATGACCAATTCTCTTATTTACCATATGCCTATCCATGTTGGGAACCCTTTACATTTTTTTTTCTTCCTAAAATATTTATTCCCATAAATAATTATTCCTTTCCCTTATGAAATAATTCCATATAGAATTTGAATATAAAGAGATGAATCTATGTTATAGTAGAATTCATACTTTCATTTATTTCAGTGACTATATCCACTCTCTCATTTTTCTCCCTCTCTCTTTGATATGTTAACATGTATCCAGTTTTTAGGAATCTTACCTTATTTGGTTGGTTTCCTAGATATAATATAGTTTTATTCCTCCCATATAGTGAATTCACGCCACATTTAATGGGATATTCATCAATAGTTATGGAGATTATTCCACTTTCAGGGCTTGTATCCATCATTTATAATATTTTTACCACTTTTATAAAGATCAAGGATTACTTTAGATTGTATTGTTGAAATTATTACATTTTTAATTAAAAAATGATAATAACAAATTATGTTGGTTATCCAACATAGTGTCAGGCATGGATTCAATGCAATGTTGAGTGGCTGACGACATATAGATCTTTAATATGAGGAACTGTTAGCTTTAGAATACTATTATCATTAATTCATGAGGTTATTTTAGAAAATGAAACATAATTTTTGTACAAAACATAGGTTATGTTGGTTTCTCATAGAATATATTGTGATAATGCTAGAACATCCCAGAATATAGTTCCTCGCAATAGATAGAGAGTAAGATGGAATTCTTACTATGAGTTGGGCTTCCATGTTACATTAGATTTGAGATATCGAATGAGGTTCTTCCATGGGGGATATTTTTTATGTGAAAACATAGAATTAGGTATCCATATAGGATAGATTTGGATGGTAGTTCCTTTTTTGGGTTTTACTTGAGGATATATTGGTCTCTCGGTGTATTCACAATATTTGATACAGTATTACTCTATTCTTGTGATACTCTCTCAAGATTATATACAAGATTATATTAGTCTGGGAATTTAATCTCAAGTGTCATTGAAATGCTATGTTTATTCCCTAACATAGTAATAACCACTTAAATATATAATTAAAAATGTCATTCAAATTTATTTTAAAATAAATAAATGAAATTATTAAGTTAATAAATTGGATAATTCTCATAAAATAAAAAATCTACAATATCTATATAATCATTAAATATGGTCCAGTATGGAATTAGTATGTTAAAAATTGGTATTTCAATTATGTTATAAAATTCACCATAAATTTTCATTACATTTATTATTTCTATAAATGTGAATCCAAAACCCAAAAAATGTGAAACTCACTATGTACATTGTATTTTGGCATGAAATCCACTCAAATCAGCCTAAAATAAAAGGGAAAATTAGAGATAATATTTTACTTTTAATCAAGAATTGTTGAAAACATCCCATTATGTTGGAAATATTATGAGGACATCAAAATTATACCATGTTATCCCAATGTTCCTTTTTTATAGAAGGGGTTGATTTTATTATACATGTAATCATAGAAGCTTCATTTTAGTGGATCTTGAAAAGTGGAGTCAATAACATCTTTAAAATAACCCATGAATGTCTTTGAAATCAGGTGTTTTATAAGGATTTTTTATTATTATCATCATTTTATTCCAGATTTTTCTAAGATTGTGAAAATAATGGCCACTTTATTTATGAATATTGCGAACTTTTTTTAGTTGGATCATTGAGAGTAAAAGGAAAAATTGACCATAAAGGTAGTTCTCATTTTACCTCAATCAGGTGAAAAATATAAGGTGTATTGTGATTCTTATCCCATTGGAAAAATATTCCTTCTTATACAAAACCATTGGGTAGGGTTATATGGAGAAGATTAATTTTTCCTCATGAATGGAACAATCTTATCCATGATTTAGATTTTTTTATTTACACACCTTTAAGTGTTGTATAGAATACTTATATAGATAATTTTTTAGGGTGTTCACAAAACATGGAGAAAAAAGTTCATATTTTCCCAATGATAATTTATTCTCAAAAAATTTATTTGGTTTAATCTATTCAATAATTCAATTTTGATATCAAATATGATTATATTAAGGGAAATGTGGTGGCATGCAATCATTTCTAAAAAAAATTCCCTAAAAAGTGAAAGAATAAAATGTTGAATGATGGTTAATGTATCTCATTGATGAATTTTTTCAGGATTATATCAATGATCATAGTTGAATCCATTTATTTCATATTGACCTCACATATATCATGTGGATAATGTTAATGACACTTAGATATCTAATCAATATATCATCATTATTTTAGAGAAGATCGATGGTGTGGAGATCCTGGACATCTTGTTCTTAGATTCTCCATACTTACTTTATATTCATGAATGGATGGTTATAAAAATTGGAATAAGAGAAATCATGTTAAAGGAATACTATTCATCTAGGTTGACAATTCACTGTACTGTCATGAGGATGTATTCTGACATCTGTCATCATTTCTGGTGGCCTAACATGAAGACGAAGATTATAGGGTTTGTTGTGAGGTGTCTTACCTACAATTAGGTATTGGTAGAACAATAAAGTAATATATTTACTCTTTATCCACTTCCATTGGTAGTGTATAATTGGGATGATATCTATGTGGATGTGACAATTAATCTACCTTAAACATCAAGTGGTCAAGAAATTTTATGGGTGGTTATGGAATGATTAATCAAAACATCTCACATCATACCAATAAAAAATATTATTTAATCAATGAACTTATTAAGATATATGTTAGAGCATTTTTAAACTTTATATCATGATAGATAGTATTTTCATTGATAGGGACCCATTATTCACCTCCTGCTTCTAAAAAATATTTTAATTCACATTCGGTTCTTAGGAAAATATGAGAACCACCTTTCATCCCCACACTGATAACTAATTAGAACAAACCATCCATATTATAGATGATATTATATGAGGGTAAATTAGTTATTCTTTATATTCATGGGATAATCCCCTAAATTTATTGGAATTATCCTTAAATAATAGTTAGAATCCATTTATCCAATTGGAACCTTTCAAAGCACTTTATATGGAATTGTTTTATTTACCTATATATTGGTTTGAGGTGTGTTATTCCTCTAAGATCAGGAGAAACATTATCCATTATATTATTCAACAAGTAAATATGATAAAAAAAATGGCTTGTAAATTCCCAAAGTCTATAAAATTATTATGTCTAATGGAAGATATGGACCTTTGGAATGAGTTTCAAATGATCTAACAAAAACAATTTAAAAATAGTTTCATAAAAAGTAAACCCAGATCCAAGATGATTCCATGATAGAAAATAAAATCATTCATACTATAAATTAATTAATGAATAAATAGTTCAAGAACCTTACACCATTTACTATGGAAGAAACAATATCCATTCATTCATGATGAATATCAAAATAGAGGTAACCACAATACATCCCTCCTTCGGAGGTATCCACAGGCTGTTGAATCACTCAGTAATCAAAAGAGACCCTCTACCCTCACTCTATGCTTGGGCCTCCTGATGTAAAGGATATAGAAAAATAGATACATGTTTAGGGGAGTTTTTGATTGGGATTAGAGAGACTTAATTTCATGCCATCACAAGGTAGTGGTATATATATAAATCCCTCGATGATTTCCCATTATGGTGCATAAAATAACTCATACATTATGAGTTAATGCATGAATTAGTTATAATTATCTTCCATTTCATGTTATTCCTTCATGAATGCATATAACATCTATTTCATCTTATTAAACAATTATTTAATGACCAATAAATATGTAGTGGATTCATTTGAATTTTGAAGCATAGCATCCATCCACCATGTGTATTGATGATTGTGGAATGTATACCACACCTTATGATATGGAAATCCATACACTATTATAGCATGGAAATATAATCTTAAGATAAAGTCCAATTATATCTTGAAATTCCCAAAAATATTAGTATTTTTTTATTAATTATGATATCTCTAATCATATAATATTAAATAGCTAAAATTCATCAAATTCATAATGAATTTAGGGAATATCTCTCGAAATCTCCAACTTTAACTAAAGCCTAAAATACATATAGGACATTTCATCTTATATAATATTTTATTCAATAACTTATGAAATAATATCCAATAGATTTTTCTATATCTTCCAAAACAGTTTTATAATTGTACTATCAATACCACCATGTATCACTACAAATGTAGAACCCTATGAATCCAAATCTAAAACTCTTTTGGATTGACTCTAAAACACTTTTTTGGAATTTATCTAAGTCAAACACAATTTCTATTCATACAAATAGAAAGAGTGACCCCAAAATTCTATGTATCATTGAAAAAACTAATCCATGGATCCTAAAATTAATGAAAAGTAAATCCTCTAGAAAATAATATGATTTACTCTATCTAAAAAATTATCCAATGTGATCTATATCAAATACATGTATCTCTAAATTTTTGTCCACCAGTCACATCACATACTAGTTTATACTCTTATAAATTCCCTCTATCTAAGAAATTTAGTGACCATGGGACATGAAATATGTTAATCCCATATATAAAACACATAAATTATCAATTATCTATGTATAGATAGGACACATTGATAAATAAAACCCATGAAATTTTTATTTATGTATAAACACATCACATTCCCTTAATCCAAAAAATAATAATCACATCATATATACTATCTATTTGTTGACTCACACTCCCAATTATATCTCAATAAAGAGAACATATTTTATATGTAGGATAGAAAGAGTATGCAGGAACACTAAAAGAGGGTAAAGAATAGTTGTTTATCATATAAATCAATCAATTTTGATAAACTCGTTATATTGGAAATTAAAAAATATACTCATACCGATACTTTATAAAATTAGAGTAATGTAATATTTTATAACAAATAATATGAAACTTTCATTGAATATACATAGAGGAAAATATACACTAAAAAATATGTAAATTAAACTTTATAAAATGGTAAGAAAACATAAAGATGTTTTCTAAAAAAAGATATTCAATCCTTAACATTAAGAGTTAAGGATGTCAATAAACCCGATTTTAGGTATCCACAATTATTAAAAAAACTATATAGGTTTATCTTCCTTATTCAAGGAATCCCTCTAAAAAAAATTCAGGTATTCTTATATTTCTCTATCCACTGGAACCCTTGATCAGAAATATTGGAATAATGAGAGTCTTCCTATCCCCAAAATCCCTCGATCAGACCAAATGTTGGAAAAATAATTATGAATAAAAATATCATAAGGAATTTACAATCCTCACATCAATGATTTAAAATAAAAAATCTCTAAAAATTTTAGAGCAGTGAATGACTAAAAAGATGTTACAAAAGCTCCAAAGTTACCTCAATATTTAGTGATGAAAAATCTTCATCCTCAAATACTAATTTTATTTATAAGAAAATAAACAATAGTCATATTTTCATACCTCATATGTGGTTGTAACGGCTTTGGATAAATTATTTCTTAACATAAAATATTTCGTCTCAACTTGTTCATTCATTTATCATGAATAATTAACCCATGATATTGTATTTGGATTTCATTTGGTAGAATCAATGTTGTTCATACAGTGAAATTATATTTCATGATCTGATGAATTTAAAAAATATTTATCCAGAAAACATGTCTAAATCCATATAACGGTGTTGATATAAGATCATCCAATGTACTTCAATATATTTTGTCTTATGGACTTATATAAAACTGTATCTTTTGAATTATGTAATTGCTTTTACAATGTAAAAAATACTTGTATTTCCAATTTTTAAGAAATATATTTTTCAGTGGATTAATATTTCTTCATTTAATAAAATAACATTTCTAAAAAAACATACTTATAAATTGGGAAGCATAAATTTTAGGAAAATATAAAATTTTAAGAATGAGTGTTGTGTTTTTGAAAATAAGTTATATTGTGATGACTGTTATTCTTTATAATCAACAATATATGTCACGACCCATCCTAATAGGGCATATGTCGCGACTCCCCATGCCCACCTCCAATAGGCTAGGGGCAGGTGACCAGCACTGAGTAGGCATATCACAAACATGGGAAGAATTCCAAACGTACCTATATACACGAACGGGTATCTAAGCCTCCAAATGTTGAAATGTAAGAAACCA
Source organism: Viscum album (assembly GCA_963277665.1). Taxonomy (NCBI): domain Eukaryota; kingdom Viridiplantae; phylum Streptophyta; class Magnoliopsida; order Santalales; family Viscaceae; genus Viscum; species Viscum album. Next base: position 1,446,601,803 of record OY728161.1, read on the forward strand.
CCACGGAATAAACGGCATGCATACCACTAAACCCAACCAACGGAGTATAATGGAATGTAAATTGTAGAATGTAAAATGTGCTAGAATACAGTCCAACCAAAAGAACGATTCTGGAAACTAAAAAGTCCAACCTATAATAATAAAATTAGGTATTGGGAATACTGCTCATAGCTGTAGGATCACCTCCTCCTATAAGGAAACTCATAAAGATTGTTTTGGTCCTAGTCCTCCCTTGAATCCATCAAAAGATCGATTTTCTGTATAAGACACGAAACATGTGGGAAAACCCCGTGCATGGGTGAGTATAAAAATACTCAGTAGTGGACCCCAAAACCAAAAAGCAATACAAAAAGTAAAGGTATTGTCCTCACTATACAGTATATGTCTATAGAACATATAATAAGATAAAAATATCTAGATATAGGACAAACCCAGACCCATATTCTAGAGGTAGGTCACAACAATTGCATACCCAAGCTAGGGATTCAGTTCTACGATTCCACGATGCCCTCATCTGGGAGAACTAACTCTACGAGTCTGATAGCTCAGATGACATTCGTCTGAGAACTACATTTTTTGGGAAGTGTCTCAAGAGAGATAGATGCACTGATAGATCTGAAGAGAGTACAGATACACTAATTTTGATAGAACTCACTCCTATGTGGGTAAAGATATCGATACCTGAATGAGGATCACAAATAGGGCCTTGGCGTATACCACAACTCTACAAAATTAACCTACTATGTTGTGGGTCAAGGTATTGTAGGATTGATCATGTCGATACCTGACTCTACCTAGGGTCATAAATGGGTAGGGGATCTTTTTCTGGTAATCTTTGTGAGATTCTGACTATATCCAAAAAGTCCTTCTGAAGGGAACATACTCATTTGTATGGAAACAATATCCGACCTTCATGGGATCTATAAAAGGGGTCACTAACCAAAATTAAACCTGACCAAAGAACAGTAGACAAGAAGATCAAGCCATGTACATAAAGGTACACTATGTATAGAATGGTCACACACTGTGTCCTATGACCCTAGGTACTGCCCATGTACAATGGTCCACGTCGAAGAGTATGTCATGTAGAAAGAGATTTACATGACATGTCAGATCATAACAAGCCATGTCATACTATATAGGGGAAGCTCTGTTTACACTGGTCATTTTCCCATATATGGATTCATCCCGGGTCTTTAAACCCATGTACTAGTACATGGGGTAACCCATGTACAAGTACATGGGGTAACTCATGTAACTGGTCTGGTCTGGTCGTGTGGTGGAGTACATGTCCTTTACTCCACCTTGTGTATGGGTATTGTCTAAGATACACATTGAGTCCCATGTAAGGAAACACACATCATGTGACATTTTTCACATGTCATGTCATCACCTTATATCACCCAAAAAACTAGGGCTTTCTCAATGGGGCCCTCACTCCTTGTAGTCCGAACTACACATTATGTTAGTTGAGATTTTATAGGATTGTAGGTTCTTCTTATGGTCTTCGGGATATATTTTAATTCTCAATCAAGCCATTTTTTCCTCCAAACCGAATATCTAGGGTCGATTCATCACCGTAAATCCGATTCATTTAGTTTCATGCCTCTGATCGACCTCAAAAACATGTTTCTATCCATCCGAAAAATGAACTGTTGGAAAAATATTTCTCCTAAACTGATTCTATTCATTCATCGTTGTTGTCATTGAACCTCCTCTAGGTTTTTATGATGACGGATCTAAAATTTGGGATTTTTTCATTTTGAAATAAACACACAATGGTCTATTGTTCATAACCCTGTGAGGAACGCGGGGTCAGGAAGGGAGATGAAATCCAAACAATTAAATTAGGAACGAACAAACTGTTTTGTTTAACATGGTGTTCATCCTCTCCCATTATAAGGATCAAATGGAGAAAATGAAATTAATTGAAATCATGCATGAATAAATTCCCCAAAATAAACCCGATAACGGACCCTCCTACAAGAATAAATTATTAGTAGGTCAACCTATCCATGGGTTGATCAAAATTCATCATTTGAATCCAAGAACGGGTAAAAGAATTGAAATAACAACACCTACCTCGATCTTCAGTGGAGAGGTATAGCGTTCATTTGTCAGGATTCGATCTTTTCATGCCATGATCTATGTGTCGGCGTTCGTCATCTCTCATCTATAATTACTCTGGGGTGGCTCCTCTCCAAAGTTATAGAGGATTATAGGGAGTATTCCTAGGGTTATGAGCATAACCCTAGATTCCTGGTTACATAAAAACACATAACACATCATTTTGTTATGGAAATGATAAAATAAAATAAATTATTAAATTTATTTTATTTCTTATAAAATGTAGAAAAACTTAATTTTGTTGTCAACCCACATTGATTAATTTTATTCCTCACATAAGGTAAAATTACTACTCTAGGCACTCTGGTCCTCGAAATCTCACTCCATCGCAAATCCTAGTCTCATAAATATTACATATAATATTTAAAAATAATAAACTGAAAATATGAGACAGTAAATTATCCCCACCTTTGGAATTTTATGTCCTTGAAAAGTAAAAATGAAAAGATACTCAAACAAAAGTGGGTACCACTCATGACTTTAAGCCTCTAACTCCCATATTTCCACCTAAAGGTTCTTGTGCTGCCACCAGACATGCACTAAGATAATCGCTTTCCCAAGAAGGATCCTCTCATGTTGAACCTCAATCTCCACTGTGTACTCTATGAAGGTCACACTAGCCTTGATGTACATCCTTCCAAAGTAGATTACATTCGATGGGTAATGTACATACCTCTTCAGCTAAGACACATGAAAGACATCATGTACCCGGTGAAACTGTGGAGGTAGATCTAGGCAGTACACCACCTCACCCACTCTGCACAGTATCTGAAAAGGGTTGATGAACCTCAGCGATAATTTATCACCCTAGAAAAATCCCTGCAGCCATCAATGAGGGTATAACTGAAAGAAGATATGGTCTCCCCCCTCAAACACCATAGGTCTTTATCATCTATCAGCATAAGACTTCTTCTGGCTCTGTGCAGTCTTCATCTACTTCTATATGCTCTTCACCTTCTTGTTGGTAGCTCGTGAAAACTCTAGGCCCACGAGTGGAGACTCTCTGGGGTCAGTCCAACAAAGTTGTGACTGGTAGGGTCACCCATATAAATCCTAAAACGGTGTCATACCAGTGGTGGAGTGGTACCTATTGTTATACACACACTCCATCACTACTAAGGTTTCCTCCCAACTACAACCAAAGACTAGGATATAGGCCTGTAACATATCCTCCAGAACCTGAATGGTTATCTCCATCTGACCATATGTATGGGGATGGAATGTTGTTCTAAAGTGTATTTGAGTCCCAAATACCTCTTACAATCCCTTCCACAACCGGGATGGGAAACTAGAATCTTGATCTGAGACTATCATTGAAGGGATTCTATGTAGCCAAACTATCTCCTGCACGTAGAGGTGTCTTATGATCTCTATAGAACTCTAATCCATGATAGCTAGGAAGATGGATGATTTGGTGAGTCAGTCAATGATCACCAAGATGTAATCATTTCCCCTATATGTTCATGGTAATATCATCACTAATTCTATTGATATTTGATCCTAATTACACTCTGGCACTTCCAGGGGGAGAGCTAACCATGCTAGAACCTGGTGCTCAGACTTTACTTACTGGAATGTAAGGCCTCGAGAAATTAACTCTTCTACTACATTCTTCCTACCTATCCAATATTACTGAATCTAGATGTCTTGGTAAATTTTCATGACTCTAGGACATACCACTAAACGGGTGTATTAAAATAACTCATAACCTCCTCCTACAATTCCATTGGAAAAACTGTGCATCGTTTCAACAGGACAATGTACTCCCCACATTTTGAATATCCACCGAGAGCGTGTAATGTGGATAACTATGAATGTAAATTCTCAAAGTCCACATCCCCTAGTTGTGCCTTCCTAACACAATGTAAGAGTGGATGGGTGAAAACCATCGATTGTAGATAAGTTGTGTCATATTCATCCCTGAAGGATAACTATTGTGAGGAAAAATGCTCTAATGCCTTGCTAAGAAGTTGTGAATTTGATCTCCTCCTAAGAGAATCTACACAAAATTCCCCTTACCCAGAGTATAGATGATCTGGATGTCATAATCCTAGAGGATCTCTATTCATCACCTCTACCTCATATTCAAATCCTTTTTCGAGAAGATTTAATTGAGCCTCTCGTGATCATAGTAGAAGATAAACCATTCACCAATCAGGTAGTTTTTTCACATCATTAACGTAAAGACTACCACTTCCAACTCAATATCATGTGTTGCATAGTTCTTCCCATGTGGCCTTAGCTAGAAAAAACCATAAGAAATAACTTCTATCCTATACATCATGACACAACCAGGCATGTTCCTTGATGCATTGTGGAAAGAAATATACTCAACACCCTCTTCTGACATTCTCTAGATCAGTGTGCTCATCAAAATTTTCCTCGATAGCTATAATTACTGATGTAACTTCTCCTCCTATATGAAAGTATTACCCTTTTGGTTCATGGCTGTCATCGGTTCTGATATCTCATATAAATTGGGGATAACCCTCTGGTAGTATCTTCCCTACCCATGCAAGCTCTATACCATTGTCACACTCTGGGGTGGCTCCCATGATAACACTACCTAGACCATGGCTGGGTCCACTGCTACTCCATATACTAAGATTACATGTCCCAAAAATAGGAACTTCTTTATCCCAAACTAGAACTTTGAGATCTTCCCATAAAGTTGGTTCTCTTAGAGTACGTCTAGAACCATCCACATGTTTCCCACGTGATCCTCCTCTGATGTTGATTACACAAGGATATCATCGACGAACACTACTATAAACTGGTCTAAGTATGGATAAAAGATCAAGTTAATAAGCCCCATGAACAGTGTAGGGTTGTTTGTCATTCCAAAATGCATCACCAAGTACTTGTAGTCACCATTGCGGCTTCTGAAATATGTCTTCGATATATCATTATCTTGTACTAGTAACTGGTGGTAACCCGATCAAATTTCATCCTTCAATGACCATCGTGCCCCTCTTAGTTGATTGAATATGCCCTTAATCACTGGAAGTGGACACTTGTTTATAACTATTACCTGATTCAGGTGCTGGTAATCCAAGCACAGCCTCAAAATCCCATCTTCCATCTTGAAAAAAATACAGGCCCGCTTAGGGTGAAACATAAGATCTTATTAATCCCATAAACTATAAATCCACCAACTCCACCATCATCATGTGAAGTTCTATGATAGTTATCTGATATGCTGATGAGTATATCAGTGTCTTCCCATGGTGTACATCAATGCAGAATTAGATATCCTAGCGGAGAGTTAGTCCTAGAAAATCTTTTACAAAGATTCCCTCATAATCCACCAATACCAATGTAAATGGAAAGCTCACAACATATGCTTCTCCAAGGGTAAGGCCTCCCAACTCATGAGTTATTAGCTAAAACCACTTATGCATGATCCCATTCTATGATGCCCGGGTTTCCATTTCACCAGTAAATAAAAACCTTGCCCCATCACTGCAGAAACACTGAACACTTCTCCTAAAATAGTCAATCTGGGAAAGGAATGAAGATAACCAATCCATACCGAGAATGACGTCATAAGGGCTCGACACTTCCACCAAGTGGTTCCAACCAAAACACAATCCACAATATGTAATATCACACTATCAATGAATATTTTTGATCATTGACTCTCCTCCCATAGGTGTCTCCAAGCATAAGGTTTTGGTCAACAGTTCTACCAGAATATCAAGGATTGGTACAGGACAGGTGGTGAGGAAATAACGACTGGAACCTATGCCTACAAGTATGGAAGTAAGGTAGAAAAGACACATATTGTACCTCCAATAATCCCTGGATCCCATGGGTTGTATACCTAGTGCGGACCTTCAGTGGGTGGTGGTAGAAATATATCAAAGCATCTGCCACATCTTGCAGCTCTCCTTGCTTCTCTTCTACATCTACCGCCTGGCGGGTCTTCCATCATCACTCTCTGCCTCTACCTCAACGGTCCATCGACCACCTCCTTGTCAGCATCTTGATGGGTTTGACAATCTCGATTGACATTTCCTCTACCATCATATGATTAGCATAATCTCTCCCTAGGATAACTAGATCCAGTATGAGATCCCTGGACTGAAAATCCCTTATCTTGTGTCCTCCTATGATGTCCCTCACGTCCCGATCCCTTTGACAGACATCATCTCCCTACTTCCAAGGTATCTGCACATATCTTCTTGCTGCCAAATACAACTGGCTGTCTCTGGTCAGCCAAGAATCTCTTGACAACCAAATCTAACTCGAGTACTCTTGCATTAGTCGAATTACATAGGGTCACGACACTTGCTCGAATGAGCTATTGTAGACCTCTCTTTAAGGTCCTACCTCTAAAGTATTGATCTCTGACCATATCCACGGAGTACCTGCTGAGGTTGGTGAAACATGAAGAATAGTCAGCAGCCATGAATAAACCCTACTGGAGATAAAGAATCTTCTGGACATGCACTTCTATCGGCGTAACTGGATAGAACATCTCCCTAAAGAGTCACTGGAACTTCGTCCATGAAAGTGTCTCCTCGTCGTTAGTCTACATGGTAAAACTCCACCATCATCCCACTAAACCCTGAAGAAGGATTGCTATTATTGGTCCTATGGTGTCCTCACATGACCAAAAACTATAGTGACCACATCAAGAAAGTCCTCATCCACTCTCGGGTCAAGCTCACCTAAAAACTTGAGGGGCGTCATTCTCTAAAACTCATGGACCGCGCTTATCCTTCACTCCTTGTTTGTTGGTACTGCAGGTACCACGTGCTACTCTACTAGTGGTGGTATAGCTAGTGCACCACCTAGAGGTAACACTTGGAGAACTTGCCCATGTATCGAAACATAACCCCTGAGGGTGTCACCCTCGTGAATGAATCATTGAATCCTAGTGGGTATGCACCGCAGAGGCATCCTGTAAGGAAACAATATGTACCATAGTCTAAGTGTATATTTGTACAGCTGAAAAAAAAGCACCTAGAAACCCCAACCCATTATTATATGATACATGTACAATTATTTTGTTTCCATGAAACTATTGTTTCCATGTAGTAGGTCTAAAATTAGGTTATTAGAGTACAGGTGTATGGATATGTCAGCCACCCACACCAACACTTGATTCAATGGCGTAAAATCTAATCTCAAAACAATTAACATTGTTTCCCAAATCCAATCTGACAAAATATTGGTCTTAATTTAGTACTGACCACCTATGATACAACTTTATCTTGACGTGTCCCAGTGGGGCTCGTGCCACGACTTCCCAAGCCTGACTCCAATATGCCCAAGGCTGGTGACTAGCACCGAGCAGGAATATCAATTATGAGGGAGGCATTGTCGAAGTACCTATACACACACACATGTCTCCAAGCCCAGAAATGATGAAATGTAAAAACCACCAAGGAAAAAAAATGAATGCATGCCACTAATCCCAACCAACATAGTATAATGAAACGTAATGTGCAGAAATTAGACTCTAATAGAATACAAAACGAGAGAAAGAATGACTCTGAAAACTAAATATTCCAACCTATAAGAAAGAATGTAGGTACTGGGACTGCTACTCATAGCCGTAGGAACACCTTATCCTATAAGGAAACTCAGAAATCTTGTTCTGGTCCTAGTCCTCCATGGAATCTATAAAAAGGTTTCTCCTCTACACCAAACAAGATAAGTGTTGGAAAAACACATGCATGGTGATTATAACAATATTCAGTAGAGGACCCAAAAAACCACAAAGCAATACAGAAAGTAAGGGTACAATTAGCTCTATATAATTTATTTCTACCCAATGTATAAAAATGGAAGCATATCCAGATATTCTCAAAACATAGACTCATAGTCTAGAGGTAAGTTACAATGATAGAATACCCAAGCTAGGGACTCAGTTTGAAGAATCCACGAAGCACTCATCCAAGAAAACTCACTCCATGAGTATGATAGCTTAGATATTATTTTTCCGATAAGTACATTCACCAAGAACTATCCAAAGATAGATATATGCACTGATAGATCTGAAGAGGGGATTTATACACTAATTCTAGGGGAACTCACACCTGAGTGGGGAAAGATCATGATATACTGATGAGGATCACTGTAAGGGCCTTGGTGTATTCCATGACTCATCAAGATTCCCCTGCTATATATAATGTTAGGGCCTTGTAGGATTGGTCATGTTGATACCTAACTCTTCCCTGGTTCATGAATATGTAGAGGATCTCGCTCTGAACCTCTCAGAGGGACTCTGACTCTATCCAAAAAGTCATATTGAAGGGATCATACCCTTGTGGATAGAAATGATACCTGACCTTCTGGGGAACGATCAAAGGGGGAACTAAACCAAAACAAACCTATCCAAGTAATGGTGGACAAGAAGATCAATCCATGTACATAAAGGTACACGGTGTGTTGAAAGGTCAAACACAGTTTCCTATGACCCTAGGTACAGCTTGTGTAAAATGGACCATGTCAAAGAGCTTTTTGTGTAAAAAGAGATGTACATCATGTGTAAGAGAATAAAATTTCATGTCCTACTATCCATGGGCTTCTCCATGTATGAAAGTTGTGTGAACATACATCGCTTCAACCTGTTTCTTCCAACTCATGTACAAGTATATGGGGTAACCTATGTAATAGGTCTGGTCTGGACGTGTGGTGGAGTACATGTAGTATACTACACCCTATGTCCATGTATCATATGTGATACACACCGAGTCTGGTGTAAGGACCCACACACCATTTGAAATATTTCATGTGTCGTTTCATCAACTTCTATCACCCAAAAAAACTACTCATCGCTCAACGGGTCCCACATGTGGTGTAGTCTGAACTACACGCAGTGTTCTTTGTAATTTTCCAGAATCACGTACTCTTAATTCATAATTTTAGTAGATCCTCTCATTCTCAATCTAGTCATTCTTTTTCCTCCAAATTGATGAACCATGGTCGATTCATCCCCACAAATATGATTCTGTTGGTTTTAGACCTCTGATCAGCCTCAAAAACAAGTTTTGATACATCCTCACGAACAACCTTTGAAGAACAATTTCTCCCACGCCGAGTTAATTCATCTATCTCCATCATCATCGCACCTCTTGTAGGTCATCATGATTTCATATCTATGATTCGGGATCATTTTTTTGTGAAACATACATGTAATGATCCATTTCTCATAACCTGCAAAGAATGTGAGCTCAAAAAGGGAGAAGAAATCCAAACAAAAAATTGAGGAATGAACCTATGTCATCATTCATCATGGTATTGATCTACTCCTATAGTAATCAAATAGATAAAATAAAATTAATTCAATTCATGCACAGACAAATTCCCCAAAATAATATTGACAAATGATCCTCTTACGAGAACGAATGATCTGTGGGTCAACCTATTCATGGGTTGATCAGCATTTGTCATTTGAATCCTAGAATGGGGAAATGAATTAAAAAAACAACTCATACCTCCCTTTTCTATGAAGAGGGAGAGCAGTCATTTGTCAGGATTTGATCTTGTCATGTGATGAGCCACACATTGTGGTTTTTCATCCTTCATTGGGAATTTCTCTTAGGTGGATTCTCTCCAATGTTCCAGAGTATTCTAGGGAATGTTTGTAGCATTATTATCCTAACCCTAGACTCCCAGTTATTTAAAACCATAGAACGCATCATTGTGTTATTGAAATGTTAAAATAAAAAAACCATTTAAATTATTTGGTCTTATTTAAAATGTCCAAGAATTATCTTTCAATACCGAGCCACGCCAGTCGATGTTAGGCCTCACCTAAGGTAGAGTCGCTGCTCTAAACGCAGAAGTGTCCTCGTATTTTTGAATATGGAACCGGTTTGAAATTTATTCCATTTTTTAGGAAAATTTCTCACACACGCTATATTAAAGTTTAATTTATTTCAATCATTTATCCTGGTCACTCCATGCCTCGGAATCGAAATTCGTCACAAATATTAGTCCTCTAAATATTCCATATTTTTTAAAAATTTATTCATGGAAAATCTGAGAAATTACAATATGTCCCTTTTCAAAAGCACAAACCACAGATTTTTAAGAGAAAATTAAAATTAAAAAATACATGTATTACTCCACTAGTCTTATATAATCCCCACTTTGTCCCCCCTGGTTTTAGAGTTTATAATATTCAATCTAGACCTTTCAAAAGCTTTATATTGTTTATTCAAAATTTATTAAACTTTATTCTTCTTTGTGATTTTTGAATATTTTGGTTTATATAGATGGAAAGTGTATGTGCAATAGTAGGAAAAAAAATTATATATAAAAAAATAATTCCAAACATGTAATCCTTATATTCAAGAATATGTATGATATTAAAATTTAACCAATTGATTTGGAAATATCAAAAAAAAAATAATTAAGTATAATACCCATAAAAAATCTGTTTTTTATATTAAAAAAAATTCAACAGATTAAAGAAGAGTATCAATCATTCTTTATTATTTTTTATGATCATATTAATATTCTTCGTATATAATTGATACTTCTGTGAATCAATTAATAATGACTTAATCTTTACATATTCTTCTTCAATAATATGAAAATTATTATTTTTATTCTAGAGATTGGATATTTTTTTCCAAATCATTGACTTTACTAATTTAAGTCTGGTTGTATTACATATACACCATAGTTTTCTTTAGTTTTAATAATTTTTCCCCTAGATATCAAATTTTTTTACTTTCTATATAGTTCTCTTCCTGAACATACATATTTTTATTGACCTCTATAACTTAATCTAGAAACTATTCAAACTTATTTCCTTGTTTTGTAGATATGTCATCTTGATTCATAAAAAGGAATTTAGTAATATCTATTTCTTTGATGGTTTTAGATACATCGTCACTCATACTCCTTGAAAACAATTTCACTATCTTTGTTGTTGTTCATATTATTAAAAATTTGTACATCATATAATTTAAAATCACCTTCAATGTTTTTGATCCAGTGGATAAGTACTTTCAATTATCTTGAGTCCTATTTTGATCTTCGATTAAAAACATTAGATTTTTCTTCATTTTTGATAAATAAATATAATATTTATTTCAAATAACATAAATTTTATAATAGATCAATATTATCTTTAATTTACTTATACATAGATTAGATTTCAAATAAAAATTAAATAATTCCATCCAACTGATTAATTACTTCACTTAGATATTTTATTTTCATTTCTATTTGATTGATTTGATTACATGGAGGAGAGTTTTTCAGATAAATTGAAGTTATGGGAACTGAAATCCCGAGTTTCCTAGAATATCTTCTTTTATCTTTTCCATAAGACCAGTCATCATAAATTCATATGATATTAACATCACCATTAATGGAAAGAGGTTTTACCAATGTATTGGATTTTGATTATTTTTCATTTTCATCTAAGGAAATTTTAATATCCAGGTTACTCGATGAAAAAAAATAAAATATTTAATAGATAATGATGTTGATTAGTCTTATGATATATATTCAAAATTCAAATTCCCATTAAGATCTTAATATAATTATGGATTTTTATTTATCCTTTTCTTTCATTGAAAAAATTTCAATTTTTTGAAATGGTAATATTTATTAGTACCTTACTATTATTTTTAAACATTTTCTTGAACTTTAGGTTGAAATTTCAATCCTTGAATTATTTTGTTAAAAAAATTAATTAAATCCTTATAATACTTTTTTTTCCATTTTAGAATTTATTATATTATTTTATTCTTCTCAAATATTCTAATATTTTTTTCATTAAGAGATAATGCCTCATCCTTTTCCAATAAAAAGGATGGATCACCAAGATTCTACTCTTCTATATTTTTTATAAAAGAAATGAAGGTTTCATAATTATATTTTTTTCGATTTTTCCTTATAAATGGGGGATATTTTTCAAAAAAAACATTCTATTATAAAATTTTTGTTTATGTATTTAAAAATTAACTTCAATACCAACTTTTTTTCTTTTTCAAAATATTTCATTTTATCAAAATTTTCAATCTAGATATATTATTTTTTTTTATTTTTCAATAATATTCTTTTAATAATGATTATAAATAAATTTCATATTATTTATCATTTCATCCGAAATAAAAAAATAATATTTCCACTCTTGTAGCTTTATTTTTGATAATTTTAATTACCTTGAAACTTACTCAAATTTTGTTGATAAAAATATGGTATATAATAATATTCAACTTGATCAGACCTTATTTTACTACATCAATGAAATTGAACCAATAAATTAGAATATTTAATTTTCTAATATTACATTGATAATCCAAACATACACATCTTGTACTTTTAGGGAATCTCTATCTCCTTTTTTAGGAATAAGAAAATTTTGAAACAAAATTGCTATTATTTGAGCATCTAGTGAAAAAAAGAATTCCAAACTTTTTTATATGATGAAAATAGATACGTTTCTACCTTTTATTTATCAAAAAATTAGATTTTTTTCGGTATCTTGTCAGTTAAAAAATAACTTCTCCATATAGGAAAATTTGCCCTAAATTAGAAATTTCCTTGATATTAAATTTGTATGATATTATGGAAAAAAGATATAACATTTAACACAATTTTATTAATAAATTTATCTAAAGTATAAAAATCCCTTACCAATATAAAATTATATAAATAAAATTCTTCCTTCTCTACAAAGAGAGATTCCTATATAATAAAAACTATAGCTAATTTTAGGATAGACTCATAATTTTAATTCAAGGATTTTTTTTATCAACCTCTATTTGACTGAAAACCTATTCAAGAAATCATTGTATGAATCTATCTAATTAACTATTAAAGCAAAAGAATCATAAAAACTGCAAAATATCACACAGAATAAAAACAGAGCGTTTAGAGCTCTTCAGAGAATGATGAAGAGAAGAATGAGTAGTGACCCACTACTCATTATATTATCTAATGAAAATTGATGATTCATATTATTCAAATACAATGGTTCAAATTGAACTCTGATTATAATAAAGGTTCCCAAAAATTCCCGGAATCTTATGAAATTACACTCAAAAAACTTGTGTTTTTTTAAATTTTATTATATAGTTTTCATCAGTCAAGGATTTTGTCTCATAAAAACCTATAGTTTTTTTAATAGTTTGTTAATAGAATAAATAGTGTAAAAACTTTAAACTATATATAGAAGTTAATTATTTTGAATCCATATTTTATAAATAAAATAACATTTTTTAAAAATTGTTTTTAGGAATACAATGTTCTTGGGTTTTTGAAAAATTTTCAAACTTATGTAGTTTTTTAATTTTATAAAAAAATTACATATAATTTCTTATAAATTTTTTGTTTAGATAAAAAATACTTTATAACAAATTATATTGAAAAATATTTCTTAAATTTTTTTTAAAAAAAGATGTCTCATTATTTTTGGAAACAAATTATGAAAAAAAAATATTTCATAATAAATTCTAAGGAAGAATTTTTCCATGAAATAAAATGACACGGACTATTATATTAAAAAATTATAATTTTTTTTTCATAAGTAATATGTACTCCCCGTTTTTTAATAATTTTATTAATATAATGATATCAGTAAACAATAAGTATATTGAATGATCATTTTATATTAATCATTTCAAGATTCTCTTTTATATATTCAAATATATCATAATTGAGGGGTTATATAAAAATAAGATCAATTTATTCATGTGTTCTAATAAATTATAAAATTATATATCATTTTTGTAGGTGATACCGAAGGAAAATGTGTCTTATATCTATGTTCTTAGATTGTGAGAAATGTGATGTGTTTTTACTTAAATCTATAGAACTTGTGTTACCCCAAAAAATTGGAGTTTTACAAAAAAAAACTCATGCCAAAATCAGTGTGTGTGTGTGTGTGTGTCATCCACAACACATGAACACATCATCTTACAAATTATATATATTTAGATTTAGTAGTGTAATGTGATATAGAATTTTATTTCACACAAGACCATGAAACTAAACACTCTCCTTTTAAAAGACAAGATACACATGTGCTTTTTCTATTAAGTTTACATTCATAAAAATCCATATCTAATAAAATATTTAAATAAATTTTATTTAAATAAGTATAAAATATAGTAGGATCTATAATTCTTTTAAGAAAAAAATATTTATTTTAAATCATTAATATGGTACCCTTTTATATTTTCTTGATATCTCACACATAAGCATACATAAAATAATGAATCTATTTTACTAGAAATGAGATATAGTAAACTACTAATCATTCCTTAAAAATTCATTTGATCAAATGGTTTCCCAAGTTCATCTAGATAAATAGTTTTTTAGGCATTGATATGTTTACTAATAATATAGTATTTTCATAACCAAAATATATAGGTGAATATTGTTTTGAGATATTGAAGTTCCTTTTGAATTTTGACAGATTTGAAAACCAAGAAAAAAAAGGTTAATTATACTATCATGCTCTTGACGAAATCTGATTTAACAAGATCTAAAAAGCATGTAGCAAGATATTATTGAGTTGATAAAAATAAACTTTCATAAAACTAAATTTTAACAATTATGGAATCATTTAAAAATTTACAAAAGTTTTTGAATCAACCACTATCTTAACAAATTGTATTTATTACAAAATCTAGTTAATTTATCATATCAGACTCTTGGGGATTGTTTATGCCCATAAAGTGTCTTATTGAGTCAAAAAACATGATATAGAGATATTTTAATTTTAAATCTATGTAAGAATTCTATATAAACTTCCTCCTCACTATATCCATTAAGAAAATAACACTTCACATCCATTTGAAAAAAATTACATTTAGACATGCTACAAATGCTTGAATTATAAGAATAAATTAGTTTCTAGATACTTGAGAATAGGTTTCTTTATAATATATTCCTTAATTTTTAATATAACCCTTAACACCATTTCTAGCTTTATTTCCTAGTATTACTCCATTTTAATCCCATTTATTATTGAAAACTCACTTTATACCTATTTTAAGATAATCTTTTGGAGGTTTAAAAAAAGAAAAATCATTGTTCCTTTAAAATTGAATGATATCATATTTCATTCATTTTATCTAATATTCATCACCTCAAGCCTCATAAATATTATTTGGTTTAAATTTTAATAAAAATGAGAAATGTTCAACTTCATTTCATAAGGAATTTATAGTTTTAACTATTTTTCCTATATCAGCAATGATATTATACCTAGGATGATTCCCAAGGATTTTATAATTTCTTGTGTTTTTAAAAGTATGCTCTTCAACAATGCGTTGAATTTTCTCATGGGTTATAACTTTAAAAAAACATTCTCTAGTAATTCTATAATAAGAATAATTTTATAACATGGTTTGAAAATTTGATTTAGTAAAATCATCCAAATATGTGGTTTTAGGTTATTTAAAATGAAAAGTATTAGTTTCATCAAATTTGACATTCACAATTTCTTCAAATTTATTTTTAATTTTGTTAAAAACTATATAAAAGTTACTAGTTACAGAATAAGAAAGAAAAATTCCTTCATCGTATATTAGATAAAATGTATATAAATTATCTTTAGTATTCAAAATAAGAACCTTGCCACTATTAATCAAAAGTAATAATGTTTTAGTTCTTTTCCTTTATAAAACTCATTAAGAGTTTTCTAATTAAAGGTATAAGTAAAACTAAATGTATATTATATAAGGTATTACTAACTGGTTCAGCCCAAAAATATTTAGCAATTGAGTATTCACACTACATGGTTCTCGTAATCTCATGAAGAAATATATTTATTTTTTCAAATACTATATTTTATTAAGGTGTTTTAAGAGATGAAAAGTATTGAATTATACTGTTTTTACTATAAAATTTTTCAAATTTATAATTTACAAATTCTCTACTAGGATAACAACGTAAAGTAACCAATGATAAAAGTTTCTCATTTTTAACATGGTCTATAAATTTAAAAAAAAAGAATTATGAATTTTTTTCTACAAAATAGACCCTTGTATATCTAGTGTTGTCGTAAACTAAAACATATACATAATATTATCCCCCAATAATTCTTGTTTGTGTTAGACCAAATAAATATATATTCACTAACATTAATTCCTCAAATTTTGTAACATTAGTAAAATATTTATAACATAAATTTTATATATTACAAATTTTTAATGATCACAAAATTTATGAAAATAAAACCTATGAACGTGTAGATATATAACTAGTAATTTCATGGAAATTTTGGATAAATTTCTCGCATTATAGTGTCCTAGTCATCTTTTCCATATTCAATATTTATCTTTAATTACACTAAATGAAGGTATATTATCGATTCTTATGTCATCTAAGTCCAGTTTTTAAATATTTTCATGAATTCTAGAACAAATAATAAATTAACCTTCATAAATTATAAGGTTATATTTATCATTCCTGAAGTTCAAAAGTTATACTTCATCAATTAATTTTATAATACATATAATTTTGTTCATAACTCCAACAAAAAAAAATTGAAATTAAATATTTTCCTAGAAGAAAAATATTCCCTATACCAAAGGTTTATCCTTAATATTTATCACAAAAAAATAATTTTCCACCTTTAACTTTTATAATAATAAAAAATAATTTCTTCTTTATAATCATGTGGTGAAACAACCACTATCCTTGTACTAAATATTTTTTTCTTGTAACATTTCTTATTTTCCTGAAAATATAAAAATATATAATTTTTGAACCCATAATTTCTTGGGACCAACATTGTTATCAAATAAAATTTTGGATTCCAAATATGACCAAATTTAATATTTTTCTAGGATTCAATTAATTATAAAAAAACCCATTATGAAAATTAAATGAATTAACTCTTTTCAGAGAACATTTATTTCTCCAATTTCCCCACTCTAAAATATCTTACAAATAGTTGAATTATTTGAAAAAGGATAATTGTTTTGAATCTAAAAAACATATCACAAAGTTATTTTTATAAGGCCTTATTTTTATATAATTTTTTCCAAAAAATTCCTTCCCATAAGTAAAATTTTATAAAATTTACTTTAGATTAAAGATATTATAAAATTTTTTTGTAACCAGATCATTATCATTTAAAGTCTTGTTATAATGATATTTTTTTTAAAATTTTACTATAAGATTTGAATTATCTAAAGTAGGTATAGAAATTTTTTATTTTTCCTTATAATTTTTACATTAAATTCATCATGGTTTTAGGAAATTTTACAATTTTGTTTTCCAACAATTTAGTAAATCATGAAACTTTGTAAAATCTTATTAAAGTATCTTATTTTTTAGATGAACTAGATTTTTATTCCTCTAAATATGTAAAATTTCTTATAATATTATAATTATGATACCTTTATTAAAATGTTAAATTCTCAATGGATTTGGAAGGTCCCTTATCCATGTAGCATTTATTTATCTTTGAATACCCATATAAAATATTTTAATTTTATGAATTTAATCACTATTGTATGAATATTTATAAGAAGTAATGTCTCCTAAACATATACTCCAGGTTTTTAATGACTTTTAGATTTTATTTCATTTTTACATATGTAGATTCTTATTATTTATATCTTTATTATTCTTATTCTTATGTCATGGAAAATCTATTCTGATTTTCACAACCCTTTTTCACTCATAACATATATCTTATAAGAATATTTCTTCCCTTTTATATTTTTAGAATCTTTCTTTTACTTATATATGTAGTATTTATTTCCAAATAACATTTTAATCCTCTTATCAATATTAGAATGTCCATATTTAGTTTTCTCATAAAAACTATGTTCTTTCTCAACATCGAATTTCTTCTTATAGTAATATTTATAAACATTCCCATCCAAACAATATCTCTTAATGATTGTATATGTAGATGAAAAAACTACACCGTTATTTTAATTCTTATTTCTCAGTATCACTTATTAATCTACCCTTTAATTGTATGAGAGTTCCAATAAAATAATACAAGCTAAGCATTGTAAGATTCCTAGTATCATCAATACCTATTCTTTTTTATTCCTATTAACTGAGAATAACATCAATAATTTTTTCAACCAAATGTTCCTTAGTTAATATTTACTTCCCATGTATTTAATAATATTTATACAAGTCATGAATATTTAATTCATTATTGAAATATATTCTCCGTGTAAAAAATCAAAGGATTTATTATCATCTCAAAATATACCTTTTATGTTTTCATTTTGTTTTGAAGTACCAAAATGAGTATCATCTAATTTCATTCAAAATATATTAGATGCTTTATAAGATGAAATTTGACTATATATGTTTCTTTTCATTGATCTTAACAAATTATTTCTAACTCAATAATTAAATTGATATTCATTTTTCTTATCTTTAGAAGAAATAGAAACTTATTTGTTTGGAATAATATGATTTCCAGACATTATAAAAAATTTATAATCGCTAGTATTGATTGAAAAATTATTCATTTTCTCTCTATAGTATTTATATTGATCGACATAAAAAATTAGTGGCCTTATAGGATTTATATTCTCTAATTTACTAACATTTAAACCTAACATATTTAAAAAAAATATATAATCTTTTGCACAATACTCATTATTGTAATAATTTATAACCAAGTATAAAAGTAAAAACCTATTTTGATAACAAATATAGAATCAAAAAAGTATGAAGGAACAATATAAAAGAGGGATTAATTATTTTTCATAAAATAAAACCTAAAATTATCACATCCACATTATGTTGGTAATTAGAACAAACCTTTTTTTGGTAAAATAAAGTGAAAGGAAAACTAGTTTTTCTGGTACTTCATAAAATTTGAGTTAAAGAAATGTTTATGGCATATAGTATGAAACTTTATTTAAGCATTCATAGCACTAATATGAAATTTTAAAAATAGGTAAACATTATAAAACAAGTAATAGAAACATACATATGTCTTATAAAAAAGATTCCCACTCATTAACTATAATATTTACATAATTCAAAAACCCTAAATCTTGGTATTCATGGTTTTCACCAAACTATAAATGTTTATCTTCCTTAAGAAAGGAATACCTTGATATAAGAATAAAACAATTTTCTATTTCCCTAGGCTCATAAACCCTTCATCAAAAATATTGGAATAACCTATATCTTCTTATAATGAAAATCCCTCGATCAAGCACAAAATAAAGAAGACAATTACAACTAAAAATGATATTAAGTCATTTACAATCCTTATATAGATACCTTAAGAATATTATAATGGTGTGCATGAGTAACAAGATGTTACAAAAGATTCAATGCCACATTAGATCATCCATGATGCTAAATATTTCTCCTCCTATAATGCTATATATATATATATATTAAAAATAAATCCTCCAACAACAATATATGCATATATTAGAGGTTGGTGCAATGGATTTGGAAAAATTCCTTCATCACATGAAATTTATCATCTTAGTGCGTTCATTCGATGACTGTAACACATTACAAAGAATTAGTGTATTTTAATTCCATTTGGTAGAATAAATATTGTTCATATGGTGATATGATATTACTCCACCCAATGAATTTAATAAATTTTAATCTGGAAAACTTGCCAGCTACCATATGGTTATGTTTTTTCAATGGTCTTGATATAGCTTTGTCTAATGGAATTCATTATATTTTTACGTATATACATATATAACTCTTCATATAATAAAATATGTAATCATTCATCTGATATACAGAATACATGTTTTTCTGATTACTAAACATAATTCCACCCACTAAACAATATTTCAACACCTGGTAAAATAGATTTTTTATAGAAACATAATTAGAACTTGTGAAGTATAAAAGATAGTAAAATATACACTTTTAATAAATGTTTTTGTGATTTTAAAAAAATTATAAAGTGTTGAATGATATTATTTAAACTCAATAAGACAATCACCAAATGAGATGAAAAATGCCATCTTATTTGATCTCTAACCAATAACATGACCAGCAACATACTTACCCACCCCACCCCTAATGTAGCTAAACATCAAGGAACATGAAAGAAAGGTATCAATATATGTAGGTTTTTATTCTAAGTATCTATCAAATATTATTTAATTGGGACACTAAATGTGATTCATTTCCCTTAGTATACAAAATAAATAGTGCATGATACTCTAGATTGTGTACTCTATGGGTCATCTAACCCACAAAATCCATTTTGAACCTCGTGATAATATTCTAAATATATATAAAGTAATATCACTCTTAGTAACCATTATATTTCATCACAACCTATAATACTCCATGATTAACATTAGTTAGGGATAACACAACCTCATACTTTTAATGTTTAATTATCATTACATTTTTTTCAATGTATATCAATATATACATATATGCAGCCAACGTGAAATAATGATAAAGTGGAGATTGTCTATTTGTTGGTTTCAATGGACTATTTTTACTGGGTTTCTTGTCATATTTTCTAGTTCATATTGGGAGTAGAGTGATCTTTCACCAATTGACACTGGCATCAGTTCACTACTTAAGTGGTGGGCGTCATGTGAGACTAGATTTACAGAGTAGAATAATTGATAGACTACCATATTAGCCTTATTTTTTCTTCAATTTCTATGTTTTTTATTACTCATTAAATCTATATTTAATTCATGTCACATATTTATGTGACAACCATGTAAAACCCTCTGACTAAACTCTTTAGAGATTAGCATCTATAAAGAAATCAATTTTGAATTCTTGTGAGTTCTCATAATCATATTCCTAATTTTAAAATCCTTGAACATATTCAAACTCCACAACTCCACAACATCAAATATCTTGATTTTAAAATCTTATTATGTTATTGTAACATTCCAAGGATTAAAATAATCGTCCTTTAACCCTTTCAATCAATATTTTCCATGAAATTTTTGTGAAAATAATGAAACTATGGGAATTATCACTTACTAAAACATTTTAATATCCTTTCAAATAAGGTGAATTTACCTTTGTTATATTAATTAAATGTAACTCTTTATATTTATCTTTTCTATAAAATATGATAAACTCGTTAGGATATATAGTGAAAATCACTTGTGATGTCTCATGGGAATAATCATTTATTTGATAATTTTTAACTTCTTATGTCCAATAATACTCCCATTATCCTCTTAGATAGTATATTATATTTATAATATCATACTTAAATACAAAAAAAAATCCTTTACGTTAGAAAATAATACCTATTTTTCTTGGAAGATTTAATAAATAATCATATATTTCCAAATATTATATATAATTCTATGTTTAGATGACTTTATTCTCCAAGAAAGACTATTCATAAAAATATTCTATTGTTGGGAGATAGGAACATCATCTCTCATATTTTCAAAAACATATGAAAATACACTTTTAACTAATATAAAAAAATATTCTTTTTCCTTTTCAAAACACTTTATTATTAATCTTAGACCATGTGTATTAAATTCATTATCTCTTATTTGTTAGAAAAACTATATGTTAAAAAGAAAATCCTCTTATCGTATAAGAGAAATGAGATAATTATATACATCTTTTATTTACATAAATATAATAATGATAAACTCCATTACATTCAAACCATTAATATAGAAACTATTTGTTTAATAATTTGAATATAAACTATATAATATATCGATTCATCCCAATATTTTTAACTTCTTTATATTTATAAAATTAGTAAAATAGATAGCAGGTATCTCATACCCATCTAACCAAGTAATTAATTTCCATAACACTGATACCTGAGAGGGAAATTCCATGAAATTTTGAAAACCCCATCATGTATCTAGAACAATTCTATATTATAGAATAAATATTCATTTATTCTGGATTTTACCTTTAGAACTTAATAACATTGACTAGTTAGTTGATGAAATTTTTTTAGAGTCTTCATCTAACTATTTTTTTCTAATTGAAATTTTACCCACTTGTATTGTCGATATAGTACTAAAACCAAGACGTAATATGTCTACATTATCTATTTTCTCTACATTATGAATATTTTTTAAAGAAAACATGAAATATATTTCATTGACATAACATTTACATCATTAAAAATATGATTAATCCCTAAACTAGAACAATCCATAAAAAAGGATTCAGTCCCACTAAGTCATTATACCCAATCATATTGAGTATATGAGAAAAGACATTAATTCCTTTCTTTATCTGGAATCTGATGCCTTTTAACCCGTAAGTGAATAATTTTATTCTTCTCATATGAATATATATTCACATTCACAAAAACATCAACACTAGTTACTTAAGATGGTTTTTCTCTAACACATATAATTTTTTCTTATGAATTTTTTTAACTTACCAGTATCTTGCATTGAAAACATTAAAATTTTCTAGTAAAGGATTTATTTCAAGTTTATGTTTGAGGATGATTATTTCGGTATCTACAACAAATGTTTTTAACAAATGAATATCATTTTTATTAAAATTTAATAAATACTTTTATTAAATTTATCCCACTAAAATTATGACCCTTTTTAAACTCATTAGACCCACTAATGGTCCAAGATCTGTATTTCACTAAGAAATGAGTTTGATTTTGAATTTATATCACCACTTATTTATTTAGATAGGGTATCATCACAATAATATCTTATATGAATCTTGGATATTCAAGCATGCAAATCATTTTCCAATACATTATATAGAAAAACAGAAGATTATTCCCCTAGTTACATAATATTATTAGGGTATCATGAATAAATTTGACCAAAATAAAATTCCAATAATAGGAACCTAATCCTATTTGGGTCTCCCATTACTTGATATCCAAAAATAAGACAATTCATGGGAACCCAAATTTGGTATGATATATCGAGTTGGTTGATTTAGGTCTTAACATGTGATACCATAGAAGGAATCTCACACTTGGTTTTTAAGGGGATTTAATCACACTATCTCTTCACAAGATTTTCCCTTTAAGAATGTATTCTTATAATTATTTAGATTTGAATCAAATTCTTACCACGAAGTCAATCTTTTTCAAAATATTGATGTGTAGTCTTTTTCACCACTCATAGTTTCTGTTAGTCATATAAAAATTGAATCCAAATATATTTATGAATATCAAAATGAATCTGACACATAAGTTACACAAAAATTTCATGTAAAGGTTTATAATTATATGAAATTGATGATCAGAAATTTAGTAGGCCTCATGTCATGGATAACCAACCCCACATTTCTAAAATAAGGAATAAGCCACTAGGCTAGAGGGCGGTCTGACCCAAATTCCCTCTATCCATGGATAATTTACTCAAGATATATTCAAATTCATCATAACTCTACTACCTAATATATAAAAACATAATTAAATAATTAAAATCAATATAATAAAAATAATTACAAACAAATTTCAATGTATTATAAGACTAAAACCACTATAATGAGAAGAATATAACTCATTAGATATATATATATATATATATGAAAACATAGAAGCAGTTTTACAACATTAAACTAAATCATACACATATTCATTATATAAAAATTATATATATGAATAACAAAAAAGGTAATAACTTCAAAAAAGGAAAATTTCATATTTAATCATTAGATATGCATTTATGAACAATTCATAAATAAAATAAAATTATAAACTGTTTATAATTTAGTTATTCAATATTGATATTACATAATTTTGAATATAAAAACATTACATTCATTTCATAATATTAACTCCTCCATATTATTCATTATATGTCATTTCCAAAAAATATATTATATTTCCTGAAATATAAATATTTTATAATTCAATTTAAAATATCTAAACTATTGCCAAAATCTAAATATCACAAACTTAAAAATTATTTAAATCTTTAACACATAAATTATAAAAACATATTTTTTTGAGTTTTGAATATTATTACAAAAATGGCCTTTAATTTGAATAATTAAAATTAACTACTATGAAAAATTCAACATTTTAAAATATATTCACTTTATATTTTAGCATTTTATTTTTAATATATAAACACATTATATATTATCCTTATGATTTCTAAATAAACACTTAATTTCAAGGTCATAAGGCATGAAATTTAATTTAATAAATGTATATTGATATTAACATTTAAATTTTTTGAATATGTGTTAATAAATGATTCATAAATATTAAATTAATCGATTAATAACTTTTTATAATTAATTAATTAATTAAAACCTTAAAATTTAATAAATATCCCCTAAATACCTATTATAATTATTTTTAGATGAATTAATTCAATTCATTATTTAATTTCATGAAAAATAAAATTTTAATTATGAATAAAATTTAATGATTGAGATTACGTCATTGGCTATGACTCATTGCCTAAGGTGCATAAACATTTTAAGTGATAGGAGTCATATTTTATGTCTAATAGATATATTTTATCCTATGATATGATACATAAAGTTTGACTCCAATGTATCATGTCGTATATTATGATAATAGAGAGAACAACCATTGAATATGATCAATAATCATTATTTATGTTTCAAAGGGATATTATAAAGGCGATACAATGCTATATTATTTAGAACAAAACACAATTATATTCATATAATATGATATCTAACAGTAATACACTATTACAAGTAAAAAATCCAATGGTTTTAGGTAGAATCATTACTTATGATATCCAATATCATAATTTGTAACTCAATTGGAGAGAACAAAACAATAAATCATATTTTAGGATATGTTTTATGACATATAATAAAACTTCCAAAACCCTTATCTACAGCATGATTTCAGGACTATAGTTGTGTTGAAATGATTTGATATCACTTGTAGGATTTTAAGGATCCAACATCATTTGTTAATCACAGTAGAATAAAATAATGAAACCCAAATCCAAGATAAAATTATTAGAGAAACTAAAACCATTCAAAAATAAATGAATAAATTGTTCTTGTACCTTACTCTCTTGATCATGGAAGAAACAACATTAATCCATGTTTAATGAAAATCGTAGTATTGGTAGAAAAAATACATCCTTATTCTGGATTTTTCCACGTTCTTCTTAATGATTTGACACTCGACTAGTATCCTTTTCCCTTCATAGCATTCTAACACCTCGTGATGTAAATTAGATCTGATAACACAACTAAGGGTAGGGTAGTTTCATTCGAATATTAGGGAGTCTTACTTACACACTATCACATGGAAGTGGTATCCTTAAAAATTCATTTAAGGACACTCCAAGGTTGTGAATCCATTAACGCGTTCATTAATATTTCATGCACGCATCAACTATAACTCTTATAACATTCATGAAATTCTTTCATGAAAACATCAACCATATGTTCCATTATTTGAAAGGAATATAATATTGTAGTTAAAATTTTATAAGATTCATTTTAATTTTAACACTTAATGTTTGACCAAAATGAGTATCAAAGACATTGTCATGTATAACATGACTTATGAGTGCACCTAAAGTGGGGAGAAACCATGGTGGCCCAGATCTGCGTGGAGCTTGATCTTTCTCTTCCACTCTTGGAGAAGATCTCTCTGAAGGTGCATTATTTCTTCGACTTGTCTCAAGACGTTTTCTACACAGTGTTCCCCAGTTCTTCTCATATTATTTTCTCTAGGGTCATTCGGCTCAGAACTGTAGGAAACATTGCCCTGGTGCTCCCCTCTATGCTAGGGACTCTAAGCCTACAGCTTCGTCCGCTCAACATCGCACCAGATCTAGTTTAGCCTCAACCTAGCCAGCTTTTTTAGATGACTCTTCTTCTCCATACACCTACACCCCCCCCATCTTGTATGGATATGGGATCCCCCTGGCCCTCGAGTTCCTTCCCGGTTTGTAGTCTGGATCTCTTTCCCCTGGATTAGTGGCATCTCAATGTTTGGCTCTGGTCCCTTTTAAGCTGGCTGGAAAGTGGTAGGGCCCCCTGGTATCCTTCGATCTGTTGTGAAACCCATCTCATATAATTTTTTATTGGTCCTTTATTGACTTCTTCATGAGGTTTCCCTCGAGGATTCAGTCTGCTCATCTCCTACCCCCTTCTGTTACTCCTCTGGTCTCATTCTAGCCACGTTGGGAAGCAGGGCATGGTTGAAGTATTTTAGGGGGATGACCTCCTGTCTTTTGATTCCCATACAAGTCCTAGGATGTCGTCATGTAATGTTCATCATGAATCTAGTGATTGGGTTATCGCAAAGCCAGATTCCTTGGTCCTAAGTGTGTTGATCCTTCAGTCCCAGTCCTATTTGATGCTCGAGGGTTAGAGAAGCCTGGTCCTCTATTCCGAACTTCCTCTAGTGAGTTGATTTGATTCTTGTGAGATATGAGAACATTAATATGAACATATAGAGTGATGGAGACTCTATGTTTGTCTCCTTAATTTACGGAAGTTGTGATGCTCAAAGAAGGGATGTCCTGTGGTCTGAGATTCATGTGTTTGATCCTGGAGATCAACCATGGGTAGTGGGAGAAGATTTTAACATTTTCTTGCATCAAGATAAGAATTAGGGGTGTGGGGATTTTTTGAGGAGGGCTAGAATGTCCTTAATATAGTTCATGGCTGTCAAAGGGTTGCTGATTTGGGTTATTCTAGAGACCCCTTTACTTAGTGTAACAACCTTAAGTGAGGAAGTCGTAGCTAGAGAAGAATCGATTGTTGTATTTACAATTTACATTCTATTTCCATGTTTTCAAATTCAAGTGTGACCCACTTAACTTGAAGCATCTCCAATCACTCTCTGATATTTTTATCCTTGTGCCGGAGGGAGATCTCACAGGATAGGTTTAAATTCTATAGCCAGTGGTCGTGCCTCCAAAACTATCCCCAGCTAGTTAAGAATTCTTGGGCTGAACCACCTCAGGGGAACTCTTGGCTGGAAATTAATTCCATGTTACAGCTTCTAAAACAAGAAATTCCAAGTTGGGCTCGGTCAATCCCTCCCTTGGATCAAGAGTTGGTCACGCTGCAACTGGAAGTAGATCAGCTTGAGGAATGTCTTGAGTCAAACTGGGATGACTCGGCCTTTGGTTAACTTGTTGAGAAAAGGAACACCCTGGTGACTATGGTTCTTTCACTAGAACCATGGGAAAGGGAAAGCTTGTGGATCCAATGTATTAAGGTGGGGGGAAAGAACACCATTTTTTCATGTGTGTATTCGAGAGATGAGGAATTTGATCAAACATAATCTGTATTTGGAAGATGGAATGTTTACCAATGACAGAGAGGTGGTGGGAGTATGACCCTCTCGTACTTTAAGGATCTTCTCACTGGACCATCGGCGACCATGGTTTAGGGTTACCCCTTGGGGGGTTCTTCATTATAGGATGGTATTTCAATCCTCGTGTCTACCCAAGACAATGCTCGACTGAAATGTATCCTTGAGGAGATTGATATTCTGGAAGACATGTTGAACCAAGATCTAGAGAGCATAGTAGGTCCTAATGGTTTCCCTAGCTCCTTCTACAGGGACTCATGGGAGGTTGTGAAGAGTGACCTCATTCTTTCCATCTAGAACATCTTCTGTGGGGGAGGCCTTCCTCGTATTGCCTTAGTTATGACTCTGGTGCTTCTTCCAAGGATCAAATACCCTTATTCCCTCCTCTCCTATTGTCTTATAAGAATGTTTAATTTCCCTTCATAAATCTTGTCGAGTTTCATTAATAGGCAGTTGTCAAGTCTTCTTCCTCGGCGGATTTCCATAGAGCAACACGACTTTTTGAAAGAGCGATCCCTTTGGGGAGATATGGCCATGGTCTAGTACATACTGAGAGACCTTAACCTCAAAACACATGTTTCTAACATAGTTATTAAGGTGTAAATGATAAAGGAGTACTATAGGATGGAGTGGGGTTTTATTAATAGGGTCCTTACAGGGATTGGTTTTTCTTCCTAGGCTTGAAATCTCATATTCAGATATATATTCTCATCACGGATGGTTGTCTCATTCATGTGGAGTAAGCATGGATTCATTAAAGTCATCTGAGGTCTTCGGAAAGGGGACCCTCTTTCCCCGAGCATTTTTATTCTCATGTAAGACACTCTAAGAAGGATGATTAAGAAAGTTATATCCAATGGGGATGTCCTGTCATACTGTTGGAAGACTAGGATCCCACCTATCTCGCATTTGATGTTTGGTGATGATGCGATTATTTTAATGAACAATGGGCATAGGTCCATTATTTTCATCAATAATATATTATAGGAGTATTTCTATTAGAGTTTCCAAATATTTAACCGGTAGAATAGAAACTTATATATCTCTGGTTCAGGGAATGAAAATAGGGTTCTTGATCTAGGTCACACATGATGATGAGGCCTGGAATTTTTCCCATGGAATACCTCGGATCAACTATTTATCCCGGTAGACTATGAAATAGGGACTTTGAAAATGTGGAGAACAAGATCATGGGTTGTATTCTTAATAGGAAAAAGCACTTCCTATCCTTTTGAGGCCATATATCTCTTGTTAACAATGTTCTATCAGCTATTCTAGTGCACAGTCTCGCTTCCTCTAGTGCACCGAAGGGAGTCATTAGGTCCATTGATAGACTCCTCGCACACTTTATCTGGGACGCTCAATCTGAGGGGAAGAGGAAATGGGTTTCATGGAGGAATATGGCATGACCCATCCCCAAGGGAGGGATAAGCGTTAAAAGTTTGGTGTATACTATTCACTTCTTGCTGGAAAAGCTTTCATGGGAAATCATCGAGGAGCATACCCTATGGGGGAAGATTATTTCCCAAAAGTACCGGTCCAATTCTGCATCTCATTCATAAAATGGGTTGAAAATATGGTTCTTTGTGTGTAACATAATCCTGAATATCCTCCTGAACATTCAATGGATTGTAGGTTAAGGCAACATCCTCTTCTGGTTTTAAAATTGGTCGGGCAGCACACTTGCCTTCCAAGGGTGTCCAGCTCTCATGATCTCCTTCAAGGAGTCGATCCTTCATCCAGTGTTCTTCAGATCAGTTTTGAATTCATCCCAACAAAAGGTTTTTGACTCTATCCTCATTTCATCAGAGCGAGATAGATGTGATTTCACTCCCTCAACCTCAGGGAATTTCCACTTAAAGGACTTTCAGAGAATGAACGCCTCTCATGAGAAATATAATAGGTGGAATGAAATCATCTGGTACAAAAAAATACCATCTAAGAAGAACATTCATACCATGAGAATTAGTAACAACTACCCACCTTATAATATTAACCATAGACACCTTTAAATTAGCATGGATTCCCACTACCATTATTTCATGGCCAAAAGTGTAGAGAGCACGAGACACACTTTTTTCAAAGGTGATTAGGAACACATGGTCTAGAGTTATTTTGGGGGGTTCATAGCTTACTCATCCATGTGGAAAGCACTGACATGTAACTAGAATGTTGGTTTTAGGGTTCAGAGAGTTTAGCAGTGGAATGAGTGGTGTGTTCCTTAATCATCTGTGTGGGTTGATGGTGCTTATGATTGGATAAGAACCAAACCATATTTGTGGGAATTACTACCATAGGAATATCCATTGTGTTTAGATCTAGGTTCATTCTGGTGGATCATATTTTTCATTCGGGAAACCAGAGGTAGGCTCTATCACTTTGTACCCTTTCTGATCCTTTTTCTACAGTTCACATCACCTCTAGGGAGATATGTATTCGAAGGTTACCTTCATGGGATAGACTAAAACTCAACACAGATGGGTCTTGTGTCCTGGGTGACATGTGCAGAGGTGGGCTTGTTCACGATTATAATGGGAGTGTTGTCCTAGTATTCACACCTCACTTCAGGTGTGGAAATTCTGTTCATACGGAGGTCAAAGTTATTCTTTCAGGTCTGACCATTTGTAAAAAAATGGGCATTCATCTCTCCAAAGCGGAGACTGATTACGTGATTATCCATGATTCATTAATCGATAATTTCTCCATCCCATGGTTAATCCTTACATTATTAGGCAATGAAAGTCCCTTTTGTGAAACAACATTATGGTTACCCACACCTAGAGGGAGGGAAACAATGTGGTAGACTATCTGGCCTCCCTTGTAGTCCCTGGTACCATAGTTTGTTGTCTTCTTTTTGATGTATGCTTGCTTAATCCTGAGGGGTTCAACTTGATTCGGGGAGATTCCCTTAGTTTTCACCACTTTCAGGTTCCATAGGCCTTGGATATATCTTCTCTTTTTCCTAATAAAAATTTCAATGTTGAGTAAGTATACCATGATGTACAATATAAAAATTTGTACATTGTGTATTCATGGAAATGGAAGCTTATGATGTGGAAAAATCATACCATATGAATGAAAAATTTGGTATTATTTATGATATCGCTACTCATATAATTTGACAAAGCCCAAATACATCACATATATAATGGATTTTGGAAATGTCTTCTCCTCTAGAAATACAAGGTTAATGATTGTTTCTTCCTTCTAGTTACACTAAGGTTGGGTCACTGATAAATGAAAATGTGGATAATAGGTATATCGAGCCCTTTGAAATACTTTCCAACATTAGGGATGTGTCTTATCAACTTTATCACCCTCTAAAGTACATCTTCATACATAATACATCCCACATCTCCCAATTGATGAAGTATGTGTGTGACTCATCACATGTGATTTGGTATAATGGTGTTGGATTGAGGAAGTTGAATCTGATATAGATAATCATGATTATATCATAAATTATATTTATAAGGTGGTATGGGGAAATATAATTCATTTTAATTGAGATAGGTGGAAACATTTCATTCTCTAGGATGATACCTAGGAGTGGCACATTGAAATAAAAATGCAACGATCAGACTTATTTACTCATGAATCAAGTTGAAGATTATTAGAGATTAGAATCCTTGTAGCGGGGAGGTTGTAAATTCCATAACCTCAAAGTGTGGGTATTATATTTAATTTATGTCTATTTTATTTTGTTATTAGTGTATTTTGAGTTGAAGGGCGCATGAAGAGTTAGATAAAAAAATATGGGGGATGAGGTGTAACAAGGATTAGGAACTTGATGGTGTGGTACTAGGTTACATGTAGAGTTATAGGAGTCTAAGTGGTTTTTTATCCACTCTGAACTCAGTGTCATTAAACTCAGAATCTAGTACACTATTAGGCTAAATCTCTTTTAAAAATTGGAATTTTTGTTATTTTAGTCCAAAAATTAAGCCTTAATTTTTAGGGTGACAAGTATTTTAGTCTTATTATACCCATATTTTACTCTATTTCATGCTCTATATCTCATATCTAGTTATCTAATAAGATCCTTAATCTTTCCATAAATCAAGGTGCTCTGATTGGTTATGGGATTTATTTTTATAAATGTAAGGCTCTATATTCAACTAATCTTCCTCCTCCTTATTATTCAGGGAAGAAATTTATATATACACTTATTTTCTAAATCTGGGGTTCATGATGTCATCAAAATCATTTTTATTCCTTCAACTCTTGTTATTATAGTGTTGAATCTAAGGAAAACTATAGGCAACACCATATTTTTGATTTTGGGTTATGTTTTCCAAAAATTAATGAAACATAAATTCCTATATCTTATATGTTAAGGTGGTATGTGGGTTTTAGTGACGAAACACATTTATTTTTGGGACTTCAATAAAACATTTTGAAATAAATTGGCTAGTTTACATATTCACCCTCGCATACCCAAAGAGAGTTAACCCAGTAACGACATGGGACCAGATGAACAAATATAAAATTATAATATTAAAACTAGTCATGGATTTGGCCTAATTTGTTTATATATAAAGTGTTTAATCTATGATGACTTTTATTATTCTTAACATTTTTTGTATACAATTTCAACTAAGTTATATTACTTTCATTTTTTGTTTAATTTCTCAACATTCCCAATGTTATTTTATTACCATATGTTCCTACTGTAGGAATATATTTTCTTTACATAGTATATTCCATCATCGGTTATTCTTGTTCCATGATTTGGATTCACGATTTTAATCTCACTAGTATCTTTGTCTTATTAATTTTCTTGGTTGAAAGTATTTCCATGTTGGAACATATGTATATTGTTGTATATAAACGTGAACCAGTAACAAGATTTTGATGAAAGGGTGGGTGCTTTGGGAAATTATTCCTATTCCCCTACTTGTTACTTCTATTCCCATTTTAACAATATGATCAGATGAATTATCACTCAAATATAGTATAACTATGACCATTTCCCCCAATAGGATGAGAGATTAGGTTCCTTAAGTTCCTAAATTTATTAATCATATATGTGGGGGTGTGAATATACATGTATATCAAGTTATAGGTTTGACTATTTACTCCCCTAGGTGGATGGCACTGATGTATCACCTAAATTACTAAACTAATGATCGAAGTAGTTTTGTAGATAAATATCCTACACTATTAGAGAGTTTTTATTCAATTTTAAATCAGAATCAAGAAATTTACCAATTATTTCAGGAGTTTTTTAAAAAAATTATCTTTCATGGTATTATTTCTGGCATACACTCAATTTTATGACATGTTATGAGGGAAGGAATATAAGGACACAACCATAAACATTGCATAATCTATTGTATTTATAGTAGAATTTACACTCTTGTGTTACTAAATATATTTTACAATTATAGTACTAAATAATTTGGTTATAACACTTATATAAAAAACCCATATATTACAAACAGTTACTTTATATTCAGTATCCATTTTATGATAATAGAAAACATATTAAATAAAAAATATTTTATTGTTGTGAAAAATATTGAAGACAATCTACTATACTATTTCATTGTTCTAACTCATCCTAAAACCATATTAAATGAAATTTAAAAATATGATACGAGCACAAAAATATTAGTAATGGACATTAAAGTAAAAAATTTATTAGTTCTAAGAAAAAACATGATAACCCATAAAATTTTTATATTTTTCATAGTACTCTTTGATGGTATGAATTAAATTATTACCAAATCAAAAAATTGAAATTTTTATCTATGAAAATCTTTAAACCCATATAATGAAAATAGAAACCATTTTATGAAACTTGGAGTCATATATTCATAACCTGTATCAAAAATAATCAAAGCCCAGTTAAATATAAAGGTGAAAACTCCCTATTTTACTCCATAATTCTATACATTGAATATTTGAAACATTACCCAATTCAATGGAAAAATAAATAGGAATATTCCATTATATAACCAATATCTGGATCACCAAGCATATGAGTTATACCAGGCTCACTCATTTTATAAGTTATATCAGGTTGACCCACCATATAAGTTTTATCTGGATCACCCATCATCATCAGTAATTATAAAGGACCATATCATGAATAAAATATTTTATTATTATATGATTTTTTCATAAAAACCACCAAAAGAACTTTTTAACCCATATGCAAACTATTTTTTGATATAAAATAACATTTCCCTTTAAAAACCAATTTTCAAACTAAAATTTACAAAAAATAATTGAAAAGGGTGTTTTCCTTGATGAAAATATGGAATATTTTTGAGTTTTAAAAACATAAAATAATGGTTTTGGTTGGGAGAAAATCCATTTATTCCATATACATTAAAATATAACATTTGTTTTTTCCTTTCATGAAAATAAATTCAAAACATTCTAGATAAAATAGCTAAAAATATTCCTTTTAAAAAAAGTGAAAGAAATTCAAAACATATATAAAATATAATTTAAAATTTATTTTCATTCATATAAATACATTAATAAAATAATTTTAAGAATATTTATGTGGAATAAAAATATTTAGTAAATAAATCGTTAAAACATTTATAATAAGGTTTTAAATTAAAGTGTACATTATCTCTACTCAAACTCCAAATGTACATTCTTTTTCTTTCTGAAAAAAAAATTAAGTTAATTGTATATTTTATTAAAAAAATAAATTTTATTATTTCTGTTATTTTATTTATTTTATTTATTTCCTTATTATATTCAATTACATAATCATTTATGTTTTTGTTGTATGTTTTTATAATATTTAACTCATATTTCCAAAATTAATTTGGTACGATGATTATGGGTGAATAGGTCATCATTAAATCATATTTGTATTAATAATAATGAAATAATTATCATTTTTTACTTAAATTTTACTTTTAAAACCATCCATGAAATATGATTTTGAGAAATAAATTTCATTACAATCATGGAGGTGGTAGGTCATTCTTACACGAGAGTATAAATTTCATTTTTCAAAGAGAATGATGGAAATATGGTAAGAACAATTTAATATTTCTAGAATTATTATTATATAAATAATATAAAATTATTTCTTTAAATATTCATATATATACCAACCATGTGATGGGGTGATGAAAAATAAATCAAATCGCTTTTGAAATGTGGTAATCCACATGTATGCACGAACAATGCTATCATTTTTCAATGGATGGAAAAGTAATAAAATATATTATATATTACCTTTATATAATTCTAATTATTTCATGAATATCATATATGTACATTAAATCCATCATTTTAACCATCCACGAGAGGCGGTTATGAAAAATGAATTATATAGGTTCATGCGGTGGTAGTCAGTTATACACATGAATGATGGTTTTATTTCCCATTTCATGAATAAATAGATAGATATACGATGTTATAGAAACATATAAATAACTCAATATATTTAAGATACTGGTATTATTATTTCATAATATTTGAATAGTTGTTTAAGGAAGTAAAAGTATAAATAAAATGAAACATCTCAGTTCGGAACAATACCTATTCTTCTTATAACATCTTATGTTTTATACCTAAATCATTGCTGGGATAGTTTTATAATCAATTAAAAGACTATATATAATGGTTAGGAATTTTTGGAATGGATTTGGGTATGTATTTTCTAAAACAAAAGGCTCTTTATGTGTGTAGAGGAGAGGATAAGGGGATTACTTTTATAGTGGTGGAGATGAAAACCTTAGAAATTTTAAAAAGATTAAATTATATTAATGTATTACTGAGTAGAAAGGGATCAAAAAAGGACTATTTATGAATATCATTTTATATAGGGTTTAAATATTTACATATAATATAGTTTATACATGTTTTATTTCATTCTAACTATTTTCTCTTTAGTTTAATGCCCAAGTAAACAAGTCTTAACCATAATCTATTTTCATATAAATGTATTTTTAAGTATAATAATGTTTATATATATATAATAAAAACACAATATTCATTATAAAAACCATAATTGTATTATTCATAATATAAATAAATAATTTTACTTTGAAACCATTTTAAAATAAAATGTAGCATTGTACATTCCTGAAATGAATTAATAGTTCTTGATAAAAGTTAGTATTTTTTCACAATTCATTACAAAAACATACACTTTTAGAAAATTATAAACAAAATTATCCTAAGATAATTTTTACATGATTTATTTAAAAGGGTAATTCATTTTTTTAATTAAAGTTCAACAATTTTGGAATAAATGTCTTAAATAAAACCATAAAATGCATGAAAAATCTAACCTGGTTAGAAATAAAGGATTTTCCTTTTGATTGGAAAATTTCCTTATATTAATATAATGAATATAACTCTATAAAATCAAATTTTTGAACATTAACAAGTCATAAAAATGATTTATTGTAAAATTACATGGGTTTTTACATTCTTTTCCCCTTTTGGAAATTATGTCCGAAATATTTTATTCATCACTTAAATAAGTGGGGATATTTTTTCCTTCATAGATTTTCTAATTCTGTTAGGTTCACTATGTTAGATACCCTGAGAGGGGGGTAGAATTAGGGTATGATAGATTAAAACAATTGCCCCTATTAATCTTTTCTCTCTGTTAATAAAGACTCTCTTATCTCTATTTACTATAGAAAAGTATAAACAAAAACTAAAGCATGCACAGGACACAACAATTTTTACTTGGTTCACCCTCACTGGGCCACATCCAATGAGCATACACTGGCGATGTGCCGATGTACAAAATCCACTAAAAGCGCAATGCTCTTTAAATGTTTGGGATAGATCAATTCTAGTCCCAGGCTCACTGTGTTTACAATGTTTTGGGTTAGCTTACTGCTTTCCCAAGGGTCACTCCTTGTTTCTCTCTCTCTGGCTCATTACCGATGGAGAGGATCACCTTCTTCCTCTTCCTTTGCTCACTGCTCTAGAAAGGATCCAATCACAGTTTATAGACATGTAGGTCTCTTCATTATCCCAAATGAATACATCCTCGGTTGTATGTATATGCTCTGTTGAAGTCAAACTTTCACCCGTAGATGAATCTCACTTTGCACCGAAGGTATCGGGCAATCTTTCAGCTTTCACGCTGCCCTAAATCATTGTCGTTCTTCAACCATACCTGGCACACTTCTCAAATTCGGTGCACACGTCTCGGCGCGTAAGTTAAAACTAGCGCGCAATTTCACCTCAACCACTTGCGTGACACAAACTTCTAAATCTTTAAACTTGCGCGACTCGCACCCTTTTAGTCCCAAACCAATATTGGCGCGCAACCACTAACTTTCACGCTTCATCAAAATCGGGCGCAGAAGTATCACCAAACCACTTGCGTGACACCACCTTCTTCAACTCAAAACATGGGTGACTCTATTCCTTTCTCACCCAAACCACTCGGTACGAGCAACAATCAATTGGGGCGCAACTTCTACTTGCGCAACCAAACCACCGCTTGTGCGACCACCACACCTGCGCGACGGGAGCTCTGATTTACACTAATTGTTGAACTCACTACCAAATGAGGAGGCTTCTTCCTCTATTTATAGTCATTTTTACACCCTTCATGATGGCACACAAGTCTCTTCTCAGTGCGCAGGTCACTTGCATTACCAACCCTAAATCTTGGGCGCCACTTTTCCCTTTTCCATATTTTGATGTCCAGATTTACCATTCCATTTTCGACGTTCTTGGATTAATCATGGATCATTAAGAAAATCCCTTGAACTTGAAATTCTACAATAAAGTCCCCTTTGTCAAAAAAAATTATGTCATTGTTTGCTTTTTCAACAAACACAACATGGAGGCCCTCTTTGTCAACAAACACAATCACCTCAAAAATGCTCCAACGATACCTTGAGGGATTTTTTCCCAAAAACTTATCATATTGCTTCTTTAACCATATAGTTATTCCAAAAAACAATAACTTTATGAATTAACTTATTCAAAAACCATTTCTCTCTATGGTCATGAATCGGAACTAGTTTTTCCTTATAAGAATGTTTTTCTTCCAACTAAACAATTAAACATCTCAAAACCAGAGGTACATTTGGCACATATTTTCTAACAACAAAACATGAAATACATCATGTACCTAATATAAAATCATATAAAATGGAACTCTATAGGAAATTGATCATGCATTATCCAAAATTTGATATAGTATAACAAAACATTTGCTTATCTTCACTTTTTTTCGAAAGCACAACACACTTTTTCATGGAGGTACTTTAAGGAAAACATGATCACCTACCACAAAAGGAAGATCCTTCCTTCTATTATCTGTAAGAAATTTATATCTATTATGTGTTATACTCATATGTTTTTGAATAATATTCACCATATATGACAATTTATTTACCATCTATGGTTCTACAAAGTTTATTTCACATTATTGAAAAAAGTTGGATTTTGACACATATTTCCATATAATGCCACAAAGGTTCCATAAATATAGTAGAATGAAAAATTTTATTATAAGAAAAAATAAGTAATAAATGATTTGGATCCAAAATTATCTGGTAATCCATTTAATAATAATGAATCATATATTATAAATTCTAAATCATTCACTCGATCTATTCGTTGAATTGTTAATGAAAAGTTTTACTAAAATTTAATTATGTATGAAACGAATTATGAAGGACATTCTAAAAATTAGATGTAAACCTAAAATCATGGTTAGATACAATAGAGAGAGTAACACCATATAACTTGATTTTCTCCTTTAGTAATAGTTTAGAAATATGATCAAAATACATATAATATATAATTTTATAAAAATGTATATATTTATTTAAATGATCAACAATTACCCAAATAACAATATTACCTTGAGATTTCTAAGGTAATCACACCACAAAGTCATGGGATATATTTTTTAATTTACACTCTATCCCTAGAAAAGGGGGAAGCATCCCATTTAGTAATTTAAATTATACTTTACCCTATATATAAGTCAAACATTTTATACTAAACATAGTAGTATAGTTCTTCATTCCATCACACTATTAATAATCTTGACTGTCTACGTAAATTTTAGTACTATCAAGATAAATAAAAAATGGGGAACTACAAGCTTCAATCAACAATTGTCCATTCAACTAGGAAACAAAATGAACAGATAATCTCTTTCTAAATTTCATAACACCTTTTTTTTCAATGTTCAATTTAGTTAACCTACCTTTCCTTACTAGATTAACATTTTCATATTAATCACAGTCCCCATTAAGAGATTTCTTAATTCTAACTAAAAATAAACATTACTGAAACCTGGAAAAAAATAGTTGAAGTTCCCACATACCCAATTTCTAGTACATAATTCATTAAATAATTTAACAAAGTATTATGTTATAAATATATAATTGAAAATGATACATTATTTTTTTGAATCAAATCAACTACTATTTATTGTATTTTCAAGGATGGTAATGAATCGTATATTCATAATATTTGACATGTTCCATCCACCTTCTATGCCTCAGGTTAAAATATTTCTAGGTGAATATAAACAATGTGTTTTCATCAATATATATATGAAACTTTAATGTATATAAAGTATTCCTATAAATTTTTGAAGATAAAATCATAGAATCTTATAATATATCATTTGTAGGATAATTTAACTCATGAGGATTTAGTTAAAATGTAGAATACATAATTACCTGGTCATTCTAAATCAAAACACAACCCAGTGCCTTTAATTAAGCATCATGTTAGATAAAAACTCTCCATTTCATAAGGGAAAGTCCAAAACTAGAGAATTCACCAATCTTCATTTCAGTTCAGGGAAATAAACATCACACACCTTCATCCAAATGAATTTATCACCATTTCGAGTTCACTTAGTCAGTTTCCTAGATAAGTGAGATAAAATTTTCAAAACATTTATGGTATTAACCTACTTTTCCAAGAAAAATATGAATCTATACGAAATTTATAGGCCCTTTCAGTTCTTTAATATATTTAGTTAATTTTTGGTGTATATTTATTCTATCTTTAAAAATAATATGCCCAAGGAAATAAATTTATTTCAACAAAATTTCACACAAAAAAAATTTCTATATAACTTCTTGTATTATTAGGATAGTTTAAAAATCATAAGATTAAATTCATAATCCTTATGAATTTTATATTATACCAATATATCATCAATAAAAACAACCACACACTAATCTAAATATTGAGGTAAAACTCTATTGATAAGATCCATGAATAAATATGGTACATTATATAACCTATAGGGAATAAACACAAACAAACAATGACCATATCTACTCTAAAACATCATCATGAGAATATCTTCCTATTTCACCTTCAACTAATGGTACCCTAACTAGAGATCAATATATGAAAAATTCTACACTCCATAGGGGTGATTAAAAAATTAGATACATGAGGTAAATGATACTTATTCTTAAGAGGGATGCTATTTAAGGCTCTATAATCAATGAAAATTATCAATAATCCATCGTTAATTTTAATAAATCAAACTTGATCACTCCATAGTGATGTTCTCAGATTAATGAAACCTTTATCTAGAAAATATTTCAAATTATTTTAAATTCCAAAAGTTCTACTAGATACATTTAACAAGGGGGTTTTTAAATTGTATTATCATCATGAACTACATCAACAACTTGATCTTGGTAGATTCACTATCAATTTTAATCAATTTCACAACTTCTTGATATTTTATCAAAGGGATGAAATCATTTAATATAACATTATTGGCATTGTAATAAATCATATCATGATAAAATAAAATTCAATCCATACCCAAAATAATATCAAGCTCTATTATTGTATGTTTAACAATATTTTCATGAAATACTATCACATTAGAAATAATATGAATATTCCTTTAAATTTTGGTAGATTTTATTCATCCACACATATTTTTCATGAAAATATATAACTTATTTTTGTATGTTTATATTACTTTTTTACATTTAATTTCATTATAAATGATGTAATAAAAAGATAAATATTCAAATAGGGTATAGTTATAATTCAAATAAATAAGTAAAATACCTATCACCACTTCATTATATGGTCCCACATCAACCATAGTAGTAGTAAATCATTATTCCACACCTTTAACCTATTTTATCTTGATTATTTCCACCATAAGTAACTAAATCTGGACACCTGTTAGAATAATTCCAAAACTCATTACAATTAAAAAATATCACCATTGGTTGTCTATTTGTTACCAACATTCATGGATTGTTTGGACACTTTCATTTATAGTCACAAGCCCTATGACCAAAGAAATAACACCAAAAACAATTTCTAGATCCTTCCAAATATTCCCAAAAATGATTTTAACTAAACATGGATCATGTTGTGGTATTACTTACAGTATTCTTAATTAATTTATTCTCCATTTATTTCCACCTAGAATACTTCATAATCTTTTCTGATCGAATAATACAAGTTTATATAAAATTCATCTCAACTTTCTCAAAATAATAATAATAATTTTCATGACTTTTAATTTCTTGTGAGGTAAATTCTCTTCATCAACATAGTTGTTTTAGAGTAAAATCTATTAATATTACTATAATGTTCTGGAATAAAAATCATT
Source organism: Viscum album (assembly GCA_963277665.1). Taxonomy (NCBI): domain Eukaryota; kingdom Viridiplantae; phylum Streptophyta; class Magnoliopsida; order Santalales; family Viscaceae; genus Viscum; species Viscum album. The sequence continues at coordinate 1,446,642,680 of OY728161.1, forward strand.
GTGTACCTTTCCAATCATGTAAAATATTATCTATACATAGTTACTTAATCTTCTTCTTACCTAAATTGTAATAATTATTTCTTCAACCTGAGTAGAATAGCCTTAGGGTATTATTTCTCTTGGAAAATATTCTTAAATGAATTACATTCCATGAAATCAATCCCTTACCTATATCTATATCTCTATGGTATTCATAACCAATTACTACATTCAATAATCTTTACATTCAAAATGATAAATGCAATGAGTTGCATTTTTAACATTCTGAACATCCCATGATATTTAATATCTTTTCTAAAGCATTCATAATTTATTCAGAAGCCACTAGATATGAAGTTTTACCAAAATATGGAGGGTTCAGTTTCATAAAATTCCAAATTATTTACATGTACCTCAATAGAAAATATACATTCTCTCTAATATGGATTACACCTCTATTTATAGGTTGTGTAAACTGAGACATCGCTATAAAAAATTCACAATTCCAATTCCAACCATTACATGATGTTTAATTGGAAGGTAACTATACTAATGATACCATAATGCTTCATCATCCAGGTCTTCACTTGGGAAAACCATTCTGAAAATACAAATATTATTGGAAGAAACAAGGCCATATTTAAATAATATATCATGATAACCATAAATTTGAATCTCTCAAGGTTATTCCACTAACTTTAGATTGACCTCTAAATTTATTTGAACCTTTTCTTGGATACAAACTATAAGGACCTAGCCTTAATCATTATATAATTTTGTGTATTTAGACAATAATTATCTTTCTTTCATCCCCAAATATCTTTTAGATTTGTAGTTTTATATAATTAGGTATCAAATATCACATAACAAACCTATATATTATTAAGTTGGCACTTATACTCAATATCAACTTTTGCTATAATTTAAAACTATTAAAATGATACATTTTTACTTTTCTTGAATAATCCTCATGGAATTCAATTTGAATTCTTCATTTTCCTCCCTCATCCTTACTTCTAATGATAAAAAATAAAAACATGGGATGATAACAAAACATAGTAAGGGACATTAACCTAAGAACTCCATTAGTCCATTGAAAACATGAAGACCCATAAAATGTATATCTTTATCATTATACTATATTAGAGTATGAAATGAATCTTAAAAAAATTAAAATCACACACTTTTTTATCATGGAATCCCATTAAAACCCATAGTAATCAATAGAAACCCTTTTAAGAAACATAGAGAATTATATTCACACTCCAAGTTAAAAATAACAAGAGTCTAGTAAAATCCACAACCGAGACCTCCCCGGTTAACTCCCAAATTCTTGAATTTAAAGATAATGAATTTTACCTAATTCATGGGAGAGTTATATCAGGCTCACCCATTATATAATTTTTATCAGGCTCACCCATCTTAAATTTTTAATCAAGATCCCCCGTCATATATGTTATATCGAGATCACCCATCATATATGTAATATTAGGCTCACATGTAATAATATATAATAATAAAGTACCATATCATGAATAATTTTTTTTATCATTTCACCTTTTATTTATAAGACCCTTTAAAAACAATTTTTAACCCCAATGGAAAACATTTTCAAATATTGATATACCCTTTCCTTTTAAACAACTTTTTTCATAACTGAAATTTTGAGAACAAAGGGAAAATGGGTTTTCCTTGAATAAAACAAGGAATATTATTATGTAATTAAAAAAATAAAATAATGGTTGTAGTGGTGGTAACATTTTTTAATGTTTTATATGTTAAAATAAAACATTCTTCTTTACTTTTAATACAGAAAGTCAAAATATTCCGTATAAAATACCTAACAAGATTACCTTAAAAAACAATTGAAATAGATTAAAAAGTTTCATAAAACATTTTTTATATTTCATTTAGGTCCATATGAATTAATCTAAAAATTTATTTGAATAATTCCCATATTGAAGAAAAATATTTAATAAATAAATATTTAAAACATTTAAGATGGGGTTTTTTGTTAATGTGTCCCTCAACTCGGGGAGGACACATCACGTACGTTGCTGGAATTTCTAAAAAAATAAACTTTTGTTAATTAATTAATTAATATCCTTTTATATTTATTATTATTTTTATTTTATATATTTCCAATTTATATTCAATTACATGATCATTTAAGTTCATGTCAGATGATTTCAAGATATTCATATTATATGTCCAAATTGACTTCGGTAGGTTAATTATGGTCAAAATTTTCATTATTCCATATTCTATAAAATACTAATAATGATGAATAATTTTTTTATTTTTATGCATAAATTATACTTTTCAAAGTTTACCATGTAAGATCGTTATGAAAAATTAATTACATTTTTTTTGACTGACTGATAATTAAATTTTGTTTTATTTCAAAACACTTTTAGGAAAAGTGAGTAACCACACAACCATTAACACAAACCAGATCAAGACTTGAAACATTCACAAAATAGAAATATGCAGAACAACCAGAAGACAACCATCTCACCACAGGACTACATATCATAATACTCGTAATCATATCTCCATCCCACACAAGAATCACCTTCTATCGTGGCTGATTCCCACTGAGAGGCCAATTTATGCCCCCTCCAGAAGTAATTACTTTGCTCAAAGTCCCCCATCTATTCTAGTAAAGGTTCCACTGGTCAAGTTTTCTTGATCAAGCTGTCTTTTTTGAGTGCAAGAATCACACCTTTGTCCCGGTTAAGGAAAGATCTAGTACACATCAGTCATAGGAGGTAATAGTAGTCTTTCCTTATTTGTCTTCTTGGTGTAGCAAATAGAGTTCCTTCACACTCAGTCATCCTTCCAGTCCCATTCTGTACAATGTCACTATATGACAGGTAGGCTAGACTACTCATATTTTCCTTATTCCCCCAAAAACATTTCTCCATTTGGTCCTCGGGGAATTATCCTTGAAACCCAAAGCATTCCCCCTCCTTGTAACCGGTGTGTTAATATCAATCGAGGCAAGACACCCAACCACTGTAGCATCCTCTTCTCCAGTCATAGGGACTTCCTAGTGGCCCAACCTTACTGAATTGTTCCCTCCCACACAGGCCCCCTCAGCGTCACCACCGACCATAGGACCAAAATCCAAACCTTCTTCAAAAATGCCTTATGAAAGGCCTATAAACCTATAGGTTAGTGTGAGGAATGGTCTAGCTGAGGGGTCTAATACTCTATAACCCCCATCACTGTATAGACTAGCCACACTCGAGGTAGCTCACTTTCTCCCCACCCTTTGCTCCTTCACCGTATTCTTCCTATCCATGCATTGTACCAAACAATCCTCTTTATAACCTGAACCACACTCTTTCTGAGACAAGGGATTAGAGGAGCCCTCTAAATACTGTCGTAACCTGTTGAAACCCTCTTCTACCATCGGGTTAGCCTGAGTTTCCATAAAACTATGAGTTTCAGAAGGATGAACGTCCATTATCTTCATCTTATGGGAATCCTTCTAGAGGTCCTTTACAATAGGACTCGACTAAAACAATCCCCTAGCTTTCGACCCCGAAGCGTCCTTGACCAGACCAAACATCACAACAACCTCCAGATCCTCATACAGTGCAGCATCCCCTTTTCTTGCCACAACCTACTTCCCCCTACGGCTTACCTCCAACAACTAAGTAGTTCCTCTCTTGTGGAAGAACTCTAAAGGGTGGCCCAAACGCTTGCAAGATGGATAGAACTCAGTCCAATTCTCATAAACCACCCATTGCTTCCTCCTGTAATCTTATCCAATAGAAATCCATACATAATCGAATGGAAAATGAGAATTATCCACTTTAATATAGACCTGAGGATTCACTGGGTGGCACATGACCTCAGTGCGGATATCAAAACAAACAAATATTCCTACAGGATTTCCTATCATTCGAATCACCGAAGGGTTCTGAAAATATTAAGGGAAATTTGGAAAACATACCCAAACCGCCGTAGAATGAGAATCATGATTCATATAATGTCTTTATATACACACATATATAAAATCCATGTGATTAGGTAATGAAAAATTAATCGCATTGCTTCTTAGAGGTGGTAATCCATTTGTACACACGAATGACATCATCAATTCTCAATGGATAGAAAGGTAAGAAACTAGAAAAAATATTATATTTTTATAATTATAATAACTTTCATGAATACCATACTTATACATGAAATATACCATTATAAACAGTCATGAGAGTTGGTGCTAGAAAATGAATTATATCATTTCATGAGGCGATATTCCATAATACAGATAAAGGATGTATCAATTTTCAATTTGATGAAAGAATGATATTGTTATAGGTTATTACATTAACATTACAAATTATAAATATATTTAAGATATATTTTCATTATTTAATTATTTTTTAAGAATATTTCAAATGGGTATAAAAATAAATAAGATGAAAAATCTAAGTTAATAATTATTACTCTTATTTAAACAACCACTTTAGGTTTATACATAAATTCTTACTAGGATAGTTTTATGAAAAAACAAAGGTACTCCATAATGTTTTTAGTAATGTATGTAATGTATTGTGGTATTGTTTTTCAGATAAAATGGATCTTGAACTGTGGAGATGAGAGGATCATGGGTTTCCTTTTATAAGTGAGGGAGAGGACACATTTGGAATTTTTAAAAATATTAAAATATATTAATATATTAATCACAAAAATGAATCCAAAATGGTTCATTTAAGAATATTAAATGATATATTTTTTAAATATGTCTATAAAATAATATTTATGAATGTTTTTAGGTCATTTTAACACTTTTCTATTTAGTTTAACCCCTAATAAAGATGTTTTAACCAAAACGGTGGTAACAGATTTTCATTGTTTCTACTATTAATTATGATCAAAAATTACTTTGAACAAGTTAGGTAATATTAATTATTATGATTCCAAATATTTAATCCGTTTTATCCAACTTAATTCACAAAATTGTTGAAATTTAATTTAAAATTAAACCTTCAAATCGTGATAAAAATTATTTTTCTAAAAAAACATTTTTATGTATATGAATTTTTTACATCAAATATAAGTATTATATTAATTAAAATGACCTTAATTGGATAATTAATAATATAAATGAAAAAAATTTACATTTATACTACTTTAAAAGAAAATTGATCTTTTTAACGTCTAAAATAGAAAATATATTATATAATAAAAAAAATGTATTTTCATTATTCATTGAAAAATCATCTTTCTCAAAAAATTATCCAAAATTCATCCAAATATAATTTTTACTTACTTAATTAGGTTTTTTTAAATGAAAATTCTATAATTTGAAAATTGGTCTTTTAATTAAAACCATATAATGCCTGAAAACCCAATTTAGTTAGAAATAAATCATTTTCCTTCTGACTGAAAAATTAATAAATAGTATTTTAAATTATATAACACTATAAAATACAATTAATTAATATTAATAATACATAAAAATTATTTATCATAATTTTATGTCATTTTTTACATGGTGTGGAGAATCCATATACTCATTCCCAACTGGAGCCTCATTCGACGAAAGTGTGGGCTCATTAATCTATAATCCATGTATATGGAAATTTCCTGACTATTGGTGATAGTTAAGCACAAAGATAATATAGAATAGATTATTAATTTATAGGTTTTTTTACATAAATAAACTAATATAACTTGGTTTATTAATGAAATTGTTTTGAAGTGGATTCACATATATCTGAATGATATTGGGGTCCTTAACTCATGTTTGGATTATACCACTCATGTTTATATAATTTTTTCCTATCTCATACTTACTGTATATATTTTATATGTTTTTGAATCATTTTTTATAAAGTTTCATGCACATATAATATTTTTTATTCTTTTTTCTTCTTATTAAACCTACCTCTATTAATACCTATGTATTCAGTTTGTATTATCAAAACTTGTGTATGACAGGTTACATATAACTATTAAAATTTTTATTTTATTCAAATTCTAAAATAGGTAAAATATACAAAAAATGAGTATTACTTGACACATGATTTTTATGACATACTCTATCCCACCATGGGTCCTTATGTATCAATAGTAATCTCATTCTTTCATCCAAATCTCACCTCCAATAAGTAAGATAACAATGACTAGAAGTGGGTAGGAATATCACATAAGATGGGAGACCTTATCCTAATATACCAATATGTAACCACTACTATCCATATATAATAACAATATTTCAATAATAGATAAATAATTAACTATAATATAAAAACATTCATGTGAAAAGATAACATACACCAAATATTATCAAACTCAAAACCAAAAAGTAACGGTGATAAAAAAACACCCCATATTCTCAAGGTAAAACCTACCTAATGTAATTGAGCAAAGAGGGTTATCTATAATCACTATCTATAGACCCAAACATCATCCCCAATCATAACCTCTGGGTACCACATATCTCTTCTTCGAAATATATCATGCTCACCCAGATTGAAGTTTTTAGGGAACAATGGAAGTGTCAGGTCAATTACCAATAATGTTTTCACTATCTTTCAATAGATGTAATATGAATAAATTTATATATAAAACCCTATAATCATCTAGAAAATTATATTTTTCATTTAATATATAATTAATTAAAAACTAAAATTACCTAAAATATATTAATTCCTCTTATTTTTCACTTATGTTGCATTTCTTATCATATCATCATGGTAAAGGAGAATCCGATATAGGATTCAAATAGTTCTTTACACTCTTGATCCTTGAATTTCTATACAGTTTACTTAATATTTTGGGTGCTAGCATATATGAACATATTACTTTAATTCATTCTCTATTGGTCATAATATGGAATGTCTATTATTCTCTCTTGTTGTTAAGAGGGGGGAAGAGGGTTTCTCTATTTCTCTTGAGTGGGTTAGAGAAGAAGTTCTATATAGGGCCTAAGATAATTATTCAATCTAACCATTATTCACAACAAACAATTAATGTCTAAAATGATATAATTTATATTTTATACTAACTATTAAGTATTTTATAATTTTACAAGATACCATTATTTAGTGTTTATTTAACAAATAAAAATATCGATTATTATTATTGTTATTATCATCATCATATTCCATGACATTCTATAAAATCATGGATATTTAAGTATCATTTTTCCAAAAAATAATAATAAATATTTATTTAAATGTTATTTAATAATATATATCATTTTAGTTGGTTCCTTACCTTTCCTTGTAATTCATCTTCGGTATTTATCAAACCGTAAATAATAAAATATTTCAATAAATAAATAACTACATGTGTGATTCAATAAATAATATATAAATAATATATTCACTAAAAAACATGAATAAATATTTATTTTTCCTATTTACATAATTATATAAATATTTATATTAATCTATTCACTAAATAAATGAATAAATAAATATTTTTTATTACCCTACGTATAATAAAGTGATAATATTCAACCCACATATTCTCAGCTCTAATGTATCATAATTCAATTTATGTGATCAACTTAATTTGAATAATATTCTATCCATAAGAAAATAATAAAATGTATTCTTAATATTAAGTTTAAAAATAGATAATGAGATTAAGGATATACATAGTGTGTAACCCTATAGGACTCTTTCATAGTATCTTTATGTAAACTAACCTAAATTCCAAGATCAATGTTTAGAAACATGTTATGGAACCCATGAATAAAAAAGTTAATATCATAACAAAAATAATCTTAATATTAAAAATACTATAAAATATAATCCATTTTGATTTATATCTCATCAGGTCAGATGCATACTTGTGTCATCATCCTACATGCTTGATTTATCTTTCTTTGATTTTTTTTAAACAAACCCATCAATGAACTAACATGGCTATGGATTGAATCAAACAATTCCATTTCAATTAATGATTCTAATATATCTTCTTCCACTAACTCATAATGAAAAATGATTTATTTTCTTGTTCAATTGATTTCATATCACTTATGAACCGCCCAATGCTTGAAACATAATCTCAAGAATAATTCATCATTGTTTTTATCCATACATAAAAGTGAATGATTCATTATATTCATTAATAATAGTCTCAAGTTATAGGACCAATAAAATAGTTCACATATAGTAATATCCAATGACCCATATAACTTGTGGAATTATTATTAGTGGTACTATTCTTATAACCACCCTTATTTGAGATTATTAGGTTCAAAATTCATGAAAGGAAGTATCATTTGATGGGGATACTCTAGCACCTAATAGTCAAGCATCATCTATATCCCATTGGACTTATTTTATCACTACAATAATAAATATATTTTATAATATTTTTATATAATATCAAGGTAATCATTATAATAGTGAATTATTATATACTCTTGATGAAAAGATAATCTATGGAAATTATCATACTAATGTTATAATAAAGAATAATCATCATGTGATAACTTATTAATTAATATTCTAGTCATTTAATGTATACGGATAGTTGGTTTTAGGGAAATAACACAAATAGACTCACACTTTCACTAGATCCAACTACTAACAAACATATTTTTATCTCTCAAATGATAATGATTCATCTATTGATGAAATTCAATGATATATGGGCCGTCCATGATTTATTATATATATTTTAATTACTATAACTTCACTCCATTAGGAAAATCCCTCAAAATGTGATATCATCAACTATTTTCATTTTTTCTTCTATCAAAAAATTTATATATTATCTAATACCATATTCTAAATTTCATCATTATATCTATAAAGATAATACTTTACTATCTTTTTATAATCCAAAAACCTAGAACCATGAATTTCTAAACATCATATTAAGGTACATTAAAAGCCACAACATAATCAATATACAAAGATATAGTAACCACTGGCTCTAATAATGTTATCTTTATGATTTCCTTAGAAAAATTGTGATACTATATCAAAATAATATAAAGGAATTCTATTTTTTTGTCCCCTTGATAACAAGTATTCCCATTTCCCTAAGTACCAGGAATTTATTTCTTTTAATTTCTTAAGTACTATTTTAAAATTATGAAAACTATTCTATATAATTCTCTTGGTTCTATTTGACATTTTCCCACAATTTATCATAAATAATAAATACCAAACATTATATATCATAACATGTGTGAAAGATTGATAAAACAAAATCCAATGGAACTATTTTCATATTATAACATATCTGATAGATTCTAACATTTAAGTATCTTGAATAATATTCACTATAAACTCATTTTATTTTATAACATGTTATCATTGAAATATTTTACATCATGTGACATTGGAAATAATTAACCCTAGAATTAGTCCATATTGTATTTTTCAATACTTTTTTCAAGGAATATACTTTGACAAGATATGTCGATCCCCATAGATTTGTTTTAGTAGATATAATTCTCTAAAAATTATGTTTCTTATTTAAGTAAATCATAGAAAAAAATGACTTAGTACTAACTAACTATAAGACTAAACATTTGTTTTCCAAATGTTATCAAACAAAATTGAAATAGAAAACTATGGAACTCCAACTAACCTCTTATAGACCCATAGATCACTTTTATTATTAAAAATCCAAACTCACTTATAAATTTTTCAAAATTAATATTCCACGATCTTGATGATTTATTTAATTCATAAATATATTTCCACAACTTTCATTCATTGTTTATTATTTTTGGTATCATCAATCATTTTGATTACATCATATAGAAATCATTCAAAAGGATTCTATTACTGACTGATGTATTTACATTCCTTAATTAAATCACATGATCAAGGAAAATAACTATGATATGTATTATTCTAATTAATTTTAGCATGATTACTGGTGGAAATAGTTTTTTCATTGAATATGTACAAACACTGCAAGAAACCTTCAGTAACCAATCATAGATTATAGGATTTTGGTACATGGAATCCATTTTTAAATTCTTATAAACATTCCAATCCTATATAATTTTCATTTAATACTTCTTTATTGGGTTTATTATTCACATATAATAATATTTGAACTAAATAGTTTAATATAAAACCACCACATTATTTTTATCTTTCCAATATAATATGTTTCATTGTAAGAACACTTCCCCCTAAATCTTGTGGAGTTTAGTTTTCATATTCCAACTCATATAAACATAGTTCATTGATTTATGTAAATTATTCCTTTCTCCCACTATCTCAAAAGAAAAATTATTCTATATTATATAAATATTCAACATATTTACTAATACAATGATATCTTAGGTATAGCTATATCTTATGTAGATTTTATGTTAATAAATAAATATACAAATAGTGTTTTCTTGATGTTGGTTTGTTGATAAAAGTAGATATAAAAAAGGTTCTCATAAGAACACATGAAACATGGAAATAATTTATAACTATAATATAATAACTTATATTATATTTTTTAGTCTTTATATTTGGAATATAGTTAAGTGTTGAAGTTTTATTTGAAAAACATTTCATGAATGTTATTAAGAAATAATTTCAATGAATATAAGTTTAATAATCGATCTTAATTTTACTATCATCATCACTTTGATGTTTATAATGTAATATTAGGGCAGAAATAAATCCTCTATATATTTAAATGATAGATAAACTATTCTTGAAAAAAATTTCTAACTAGCATTTTGAGAGGATCTTATACCCTTACCAACTTTATCCATTTCGTCTACCTTCCATGCCTAAAATTTATTAAATAGATATCATAAAGTATATTGGATTTACCTATATGTTATCAATATAATAGTTATCATGTAACTTATTTAATTATTTTTAAAATCTTTGTGGATTTAAAACCTTAACCCAATTCCTGTTTATTTTTTAAAAAATTAATAATGAAATATATCATAATATATAAGATTTTTATCTCATAAGAATCGAAAAACCCTTCTGGGTATATCCTTTATAATAAATTGTAATATTACTTGACCTAGAATTATCTTTCTCTAAATATGTATACATTTTATTTTATATTTTATATTCATCACAAATTTCCAATATTTTACATATGTTATTCAATTATATTAAAACTATTAATTGGCCATGATATTCCATCCCAAATTTCATTTCAATTATGAAATAATCTCTCATTATATATAGAATTGGTTATTGAGATAATTTTTTAGTAACACACAATAAAAAATAATATTTTTTTTGAGAATCAATCCTCTTGGAAATGTGAATTCATGTTATTCTCTTAGATGAATATGGAATCATCCTCCTTCAGAAAATTAAGATTTTCACCTAGTTATAATATTTGTAAACTTCTTCATTACTATATTTTAATACAAATATGTTATTTACATATTTAATTAAATACCCAATTAGTACAATAAAAAAATCTATACAATAATGAATATACCTAAATTGGAAGATTTTCATTTCTTCTTCTCCAATTAGTTGTAATTTCTTATCTGGTGGCCTTTCTTTCCAAATGTAAAGAATATAGAATCCTATTCATTTCTCTCCCTCTAAATGTTTTGTTTCTTAGAAGATGTTGTGAAGGATCAGTTGAACATTAAATTAAAAAAGGATTTTCATCCTTTCCATTAACATATTTCACCACAAGGGGTATGGAACCATGTTCCCATTAATATTTATCTACATGGAAACAATTGTTAAGATATCCATGTGTTCATTATCTATGATAATTATTCTATAATTCTTATTTAATTTGGATAATATTGGTGGTATGGAAGATAATATGAGGCTAATGGATAATTTATTATCTATATAGAGCTCAAACATAAAAAATGGACCATTATAATTCAAAATATTCAATTCAAGATCACTATATTGTTACTCACCTTAAATTTTACTCTTGTATAGTATAGTAACAATCTAATTTATCATTACCCTCTCTTTCTCTTTTTCATGTTCTTGGATTTGAGTCATCATAGTTTACACATTCATATCATTATGTTACAACTTCATCTCTTTGTACATAGCAGATAACATGATATAACATAAATCTTAAGGGTCCTCCATATATCTCATAAAAGATTTTATTTCACCTATTCTCACTCACTCACTATGGTGGATGATCATCAAAAGTGGATTCCAACACACAATAAAATTTTCCTATATTAGTAAAATGTATAATAGAATACACTAATCATAAAAAAAAATTTATATTAGAATAATATCTTTATTCAGAAATGATAATGATGTTAATGTTTTTTCTTATTATTTTGTATTATAAGTAAAAGAAGTTTTTAGTAATTTATCTTGATTACCATATATGTAATAATAAATTAATTTTATTAGTATCCTAATATTTTATAAAATCACAATAACCTTATCCATTGTATTTAGAATATCTCATTGATTGGATATTCAAGTGGTAAGGATCAATATCCCACTTCTCATAACCAAGATTATGGCCATTAAAATTACTTGAAAGTATTTAGGCTAGATTTTCATTCTAAATTCACAATTTACTGATACATCATATAAGGGTTAGACTCCCGAATCCCAAAATTTGATACTCATTTTTCATCAATGCTTTCCTCCAAATCGTATTAAGTGGACTATTGTTATAACCATCAATACTGATTTAGTTAAGTCTACCATTTATCTTTGTTAAGACATATCGATAATTAATAGTTTCCTAGACTATATCCCAAATGAAACTTTAAATATGGATTCATCTTAACACAGAATATGGAAGGTGTCAACTACCTTAATATTTTATTTAATGGATTTATTTAACATATTGGTTTTTTATGCTTCACAATCTAGTTAATATTATATAGATTTTATATAATTAATTAAACATGTATAATAAAATAATTGACACCTAATGTGTTTATGTTATTTAATATTATCATTCTTGTTAATTTATTTAATTAATGTGATCACATTTAATAATCAAATAAACCTTTCATCTCATAACAATATAAATAACCATGCACATATAAATAAAATGAATATGTAATAAGATCATGACATTTTATCAACCAGTTGGTTTATTAAGTAGAGATAAACCAATATATTATACTTAGGTAAATAACTCCATAAACAGATGCCTATATCAAGTTACAATATTCCTCTATGAACCAATGAATCTTCTTGGTTTGTTTCACCTTTACTCAGGTCCTGAACATCTCATCTCACCAGGAGATCCATCCTTTACATATGTTTACTCTCACATAGGTGAGGGGAATTGGGATTTTAGGGCTACCAATAATAATCCTTGTATATATAGTTACACCCATAATAATGTAGGAAGGGAGGATATGCATATCATTTTATTTACTTTAATAATAAATTATCACATAAAACCCATACATTAAGTAATTAAATTAATTTAAACTAACACATACACAAATTGGTCAAGATCATGATCAATTGTAATATGTAATAAATATTCATTTAAATTTTTTATTATTCATTTCAATTCATTCTTATTATTAAAAATATAGTTTAATTAATAAATTAACCAAATAATTAATTAATTTTTTATTTGTATTTATAATCCCTCCAAAAAATCCTTCAAATTTCTATCTTGTATAATGTTAACTAATTATAATGAATTAAATTTTAATTAAAAAATATTAAGTACATTTCAGGGATTAATGGGGCCACCAACCAGGTTAGTTTAAATAAGTTATTGGAATTTAATTATATATACACAATATGTACTAGAAGATACATAAGGTGTAAACTTATACTTCTAATTAAAGACATTTTTTTATTTTAATTCTTAGATAGCATTTCTTATTACTCGATATATCTTGTGACTTCCACTATTTAAAGTTCTCATGTACTTTGAATATACACGATATGTATGTCTAGACAATGTATCGTGATATAGAACCTGTATTACTCCATACTTCAAGCTATTTAGTTATCACAGAGTTTATGGAAACATGGCATACCATATATATATGTCATATTCACCATTGGAAATGCAGATGAAGAACATAGAATGAACATAACCATTACACCTCATGTAGTTAAAAAAAAATTATGTGGATAATAGTTATTAAGATTTTATATCCTCATGATCTACCAAAAATTACACAACATGTACCTAGTGTGTAAAATCCTGTTACATGACACGTATAGCTAACCAGACATCATGTAATTTGGTATCAAATTAATTATATGCATGTTAAAGCACATGAAACATCTATATTTTCAAGTTCCTTATATGAGTTGGAACATGTAACATAGTGTGTACAACTAGTTACACAACATGTAATAATTTTTTGACCACCAACACAAAATTTTTTAAAACAAGATTTGTATCTCAAAATGTATATAATGTGTTAATTGGTGTATACAACCCTCTAAGAATCATAAAATCAATATTTATCCACATAATTTAGAAGGTAGATAATGTTTGGTGTGTAATAATTCCACATAATAAACCACACTCCATTCTATGATTTACTCTGAGTAAAATCTGTTAGGGTTACATGGCATATAATCCACATGCATGCCATATACTCCATATCAATTTGTGGTCTAGGATGGTGGTAAATACTTGATCTCTAACAAAATATCATACTAATGAACATGGTATTCCATGATTGACATGGAATATGCCTTATTTGGTTGAATTAAGGTACTTTTTATGAAATTTACCATTACATTTCATGTATTCATGTCATGAAGTTAGTAACCTTGGAAACTATAGATTGGATCTTCAAGAATTATTCATGTTTTCATGGAATATTCTCAATCATGTGAATCTGAATAATCATATTATGTCAAATTTTAGATTAAATAATGAAAAAACATGAATAGAAATTAATAAAAAACACCAAATTTGTTTTAAACAAATATCATTACAAATAATAATGTGACTTATCTGATGCCACTTGAAGGTTCTACGGCATTGAAGACGAATTTGGTTGGTGCTAAACAATTGTCTTTAATCTGTTTTAATGGATATATTTTGAATAACTGGATGAATTAAACCTCATAATATTCTAAGAGAGGATATTTTAAATTAATTTATAATTAATTAAAAACCAAAATAACATCAAATGTGATAATTCCTCTTTCTAATCAATTCGGACTTCACTCTTGTTATATCATTATTTTTGTTTAGAATCAGAGAGAGGATTACTCTATTTGTATCAATAAATGGTCCCAAAATTCTAAAAAACACTTGGGATTGTCTATTTTTATGTAATTTTTTATTCTTTTTAATCCACATGTAAAATAATAATAATATTTTGGTTTTTATATTCCATGACATGTGATAAACTAAATGATATTTAATTGTAATTTCTTAAATAAATAAATTAAAATTTATTTAAATCATATGAAATAAAAATATAACACTTTATTCAGGACCTTAACTAGGCCTCTAAGTCCTCTATTGTATTTATCTAACATAAAATAATAATATATATATATGTATATGTATGTGTGTGTGTTATTTTTTCAATATATACATAGATTTTATATCCCTTAAAACTCATGAATAAATATTTATTTTTAATAATTAGGTAACTAAATAAATATTTATATTAATATAATCACTAAATAGGTTAATTAGATAAATATTTATTCATTTCCTAATGAATAATAAATAATAGGTAATATCTAACTCATATATTCTCAACTAAAATATCTTGCAACTAAATTTTTGGGATCAATTTAAATTGTATAATTATTATTCCGAATGATAAGAATAATATTTATTCATAATGTTATGTCCAAAAAACTTAATGATGTGCCACTTTAACTTAGTGTGTGGCCCCCAATGCCTATTTCTCAGTAGAATTTGGTGAACTTACCTAAAGTACAAGATCAATGTATAGAAACATGTCAGGGAACCTATGGATAATGAAGGTAGAGTTTCAATGAAAACAATATTCCAAAAAACACTATTGTGTAATATAACTCTTTTTAAGGAAAAATCATCCATAATTTTCATAAATGTGTTATCATCCAACATGCTTGTTTTATATTTCTTTTAATTTTAAAAAATTAACTCATCAATGAACTAACATGGTCATGGATTTAATCACATAGATCTCTTTCAATAAAAAGGGATAGAGTTGTTTTATTCTTAACTCGGATGGTTCAAATCCTTACCTGAATTATACAATTTATGTCATATCACTTATTACATACCCAATGTATTCTGCCATGCCATAATATTAAGTATTCATGGTTGTCATCACTACAATAATGTATGTGATTCTTGATATACATAAATAATAATATCATGATTATAGAACAATACACATGTCTACAGATAGGAATATATAATGACACATATAACCTAGATATTTCTTATTGGTAGGACATTCCTTAGGACACCATTTATTGGTAATTAACATGTGTGATTCCCATGAGAAGAAGTCTGAATGTATTATGAGCTTCGAACACTATATAGTCAAACATTATCTATGTCACATTAGATAGATATTGTTTAGAACATAGAACATATGTTTAATAATATTTTCATATATTTAATCATCATATGATAATAAATTTATTGATATTATGGTGATTGAAATTAATATTTTAGTTGGTTATAGGGAACTAACTCCAGTATAGATCACCAAAAAAATTAGAATCTATATAAGACATGACATGTCGAAGAAAAATTCCTATATTTAGGGGAATATATACATACCCAGTAGAATGTACCAACAACCAAAATGGAATAAATACAAGACCTAATAAGCTCAAAACCATAGAAGTACGGGAGGAACCATTCAAAATGGAAAAAATAAAAACTATACATGTATATGTGATTAGAGATAGGGAAGCTGACACACTAAGTCTCTTTATTTATATCCTAACTAATCAAAGGATTTAGTACTATGAGAAACCATGATACAAACTACTATGGAAATCTATGACCATGTTATTTCACTAAATTTATTAGGGCGCCCTCACCTCACCAAGATAGGTGTTGGTTAAGGTAGTTATAAATCTATAATGGAATACTCACTCCTAATTATACAAGATCATAAAATAATGGAGTACCTCAATCCGTAAATAGAGGACCCATGACCTGACAATTCCGGGCATGTTGACTAGGGGAGTACCAAAATATATAGACTATATTGAGTACCCAAACCTTTTTAGGTTAAAGAGAGATTAAAATCATGAATTTTATATTACACGTGCCCAGTTAATTTGTTGGAGTACCAAACTATATAACCCTATGTTTGACATCCTGTCCTAGTAGCCACTAAATGGGTGCCCTTGGCCGGTGGGCTACATGGACTCAAGTTTTCTTCCATGTATGCCAAAATATACTAACTAGAACCAAAGTCTTAGTGTGTGTTTGTGGGAATACTATGCCCTCATGTCAAATTGAAGCATAGTGGATATGCAATAACATGTAAATAGCGGTAGTAGTGTAACAATAAATAAATCAATGAAAGAATACATAAAAATCCAAATAACATAAAATAATCAAAATTTTGAAGATGAATCATATAAAAAATATGATAATGTTCTTTAAAGAACTAAAAACTAGAAAATAGGTATACATGGAATCAATAAATACATATATACTAAAGAATCAAAAAGTGAACCAAAACTATCCAAGAATCATGAGGACTGGGTCGTCCATCTACTGCTAAACTCCATCCAAAAGGAAGAAATCAAGATCAAGTGTCCAAAGCAGAAGCTTCCCCTTATCAATACTTGAATACATATAATCTATTTGGGTACCATTGGTAGCTTTGATAGGGTGTGCAACAAATCTCATTAGACCACCAAAATAAAATCGATAAAAATATTGTATGTGAATATAAGCTAAAATAGTTTGTATGTATATATAGATTTAAATAAATATTATAATACCAATTGATACCTTCTTCATCCTCATCTAGTAATGTCTCAAAACATGTTTTTAATGAATTTATTTATGATCAATTTATATACACAAGTCACAATAAATGTTAACATAACCAACTATATATCATGCTGATCATAATAATGGGTCTATAGTATAAACAAGGAATCCTCAAATGTTGATAATAATTATAGAAGATCAAAGGAAGTAACCAATGAATCCCTGACCTTAGGGATAGACACAACTCAGTAATAACATGTAGTCTGGCTCTAAGGGGTTTCAGTGTAATTTAGGTGGAGTCATCTAATCCCCTCCATAGTAAAATAATTTAAACTGATTCCAAGGATATCATCCACAGTAATACAGGGTATGAATGACTAGGAGAAATGGGGTGAGTGAATGGTGTCTCATGTTTGAAGGCACCAATCTGGATGCATAGAGGGTATATGAGGCCTACTAATATATATAATATGGTGAAGGGATCCTACAGCATCAAGTCATAAATCCTCTAGTAGACAAGTATCGAGTTCAAAGGTGGGTATCTCCCTTGGAAACTATCCCCTAAAATTGAAATGGAATCCTCTAAGTGCTTAAGGAATTCATTCAGGAATCCAAGGCTACCTCAAGTCTAGACACTCCTATAAATATAGAATGTTCCATATGAAATATGAACCTTGAATATAATTCATTGCTCAATTAATTCCATGTAATACTATTTCATTTTATGTATTCAATAGGTTCATTTCATTTCCCTTCATACTAAGTGAAAAACCTCATTAGGGCATGAAGAAAATTACGAATTTAGTGTATAAACATTTAATGGGTTCATTCCATATTGGAAATGAAAAAATATTATTAATTTGATTCCATATTAAATTATTAGGTTCATTAATTACCTTTCATAAGCATGGAAATCTTGGCTATGGACATGAAACCAAATGCAATTTATTATAATTAATTAGCCAACTAATATATATAAATATAATTTCCTCTTATGAATAAATGGTTTATTTAATTAATTTGGACACTTAATTTAAAAGGCTCAAGTGATAACTATACACATGTAATCCATTATCAATTCATTATTTTAATTAAAACACTTACCTTTATCGAGGATAAGTCACATCACACCTTAACAATTGAACAAATAGTCATAAAAACTACTAATGGCGTAAAATAGATCATACCCTACATAGGGTGAATGGGGTTGATGTAATAACCTCCAATGGCATGAAGAAAATTTTTGAAAATGTTCCTAGTACATGATAATTATGATTATAAGTATGGATTGTGATTTTATTAAGAAAATCCTTGTGAAAATGGTATGCACACAATGAGGGTAGTTTATAAAAGAATGATACTTTTAGAGAAAAGTCATATATCATTGAACATATACATATAGCACTCTCCTTGTATAGTATCCGCACATAGTTTTTCATAGATAAGAATAAAATTAAATAACATATCAATACCCTCAAAATAGGGTGTAAGAGCCTGCACCAAAATTGCATGGCTGATTGATAGGAAAACGAAAAATTGAGACAATGAACTGAATCACTTATCGGTAAGCTTCCAACATGAAAAAATGGATCTAAAATTGGAGTTCGAATGATAAAATGGGAGTAAATAGTATCTTTAGGAACAAATGGGTTCTCTTATGTAAAAAAATGTAAAGGGTGAGGATCTACCAAAAAATAAAGTATCATCATCCGTATTTTAAAAACTAGACTCATGCATTTACATAGCATGAAAATTCTTGACACATAATGTAATGCTCGAGACTTAATCCCAGGGAATACCCCATTAAACAAAGTGAACTATCATGACCATGAAATTAAACATTATGTATTGGATACACGTCATATATTCAAATTATGCACCATGTAATTGGCCTTCATCTAGGATACGACTCTCTTTCCTCTACCTTTCCAAACATCACTCAACCATCCCATGACCTAAATTTAGGGAATATAACAAAAGAGATATTTATAAGAGATTAAATAGTAAATAAAAAAGAGACATACCTAAAATAAAAACCATATTCTTATAGTATTCCACTATTAATGGAACTCATCCAAAAGTTCACCATCCAAGGTTGGAGAAACAATATCTGGAAAAAAAATCTATCCACTGAGCATGCACATTAGCCTCCCACTCCCATGTATTGTCTAGTACATGGTCGTGATTCAATAACAACCATACTAAACAGATATACCAACATCGAAGATCCTTCATGATCTATTCAAAAAATTCATAAGGGAAATTCCTAAAAATAAGCATCTTCATATATCTTAACATCCTTAGGATCGAAAGTATGAGACGAGTCAGTATGATAATGGTGAATATATTAAATGTGGAAGACCTCATGCATGGAATAGTTCCTCTGAGGTAAATAAAACTAATATGATATCATCCTGAATCTCTGCATAATTTAAAATGGCCCAAAAAATCAGAAAAATAGATTCCCTTACCATTGTATCTGTCTATTCCCATGTCTAGGTGATACCTTTAGGGAAACATGATCCCTAGCCTCAAACCCTACAGGTATTTAATAGAGATCAGAATAAGTTTTTTGTCTTCACTCGGTAGTAGACATATGCTTCCTAATCTAATGAACATAAAATAATGTCTCATACATAAGATGATGACCTATTAGTGATACCTCTCCAACCTCTAAGCAGTATAAGGGTGAACAGAATAACCTTCCATAAAAGGCCTCATACAAAGCCATCTTAACAGTTTCCTAAAATATATTATTATAAGAAAACACACTGAGTGGGATAAGATTCTCACAAACCCCCAAATCAAGGACACATTCTTGAATTTTTTCCTCCAACACCTTTATCATCGATTATGATTATCCATCTTTCTGAGGGTGAAAAGTTGTGCTCAGAAGCACGTATGTACCCATAGCTCTATGTAACCCCTTCCAAAACCTTGGTGTGAAAGGATATTCCCTTTCTAAAATTGAAGTATGAGGGACCCCAGGTATTTTTATGATATCAAATAAATGTAGTATTCCCATCTTATCAACTGATAAACTCTTTGATATTGGAAGGAAATGTGCTACTTTAGTCAGTCAATCCACAACTACCAAATCTTTTCTCTACCATGAGAAAACCAAAGTAAGATAACTAAAAATCTATTGAAACAACATCGCATTTCCATTTTTGTAATGGTAATGGCTATAAAAAGATAGTTGCTAAGTGGTGATCCACCTTCACCTACTAATAGGTGGAACACCTGGTGATAAATCTTGTTGTCTAACATTTCATCCCAGACCACCAATAATAGTGTCATATATCTTGATACATCTCTGAGATGTATGGAGAAACTACACACAGAGAAGTATGGGACTCACGCATCAGTTCATATCTCATGTCTTTTGAAACCCATATATTTCAATGTGTACATAGGATGTCTTACCATTCAATAGACCAATCTTGAGGAATAAATTCACTAGATAAACAGTCTTGGAGAACCAAGCCTTCAGAATATGAAAACTGATATCTCTTCACCCTATCAAGGAGTAAAGAGGTAACTATCAAGGATAAATGATAAAACTACTCATGTCTCAATGAAAAACTAGATGTATCTCATATAATAGGGCCATAAATTTGCATTCATCACTAGCTTCCAACATGGCATGTGTCTGAGGTTTCCAACTTAGTTCATCTTCTACCACATTTCGCTTTCCAAGCATATAAGCAATATCAAAATAAAAATATTCAAGGTATTCAACCCAAATTAGATATCTGAGATTCAATTCATTATGATTATATATATATATATATATGGGGCTCTTATGGTCCATATACACCATAAAGCACTCACCCACTAGATAGTTTCTCCAGTAGTGTAAGGCATAAAAAACTGTTATAATCTCAAAGTCAGGTGTTGAGTAATTTTTCCCATGAGTCCTCAACATCCAAGATATGTACACAATTACACTATCCTAATACATCATAACAAATCTCATGATGATTCCTAATGCATAATAATATACAATTTCGCCTCAGCAAGGCTCCAATAGAATTAGAATAGGTGTCTAAACAGGCCTTCCTTTCATCTCCTGAAAAGATTTTCTACAATCTTATGACCACAAGAACATCCCAACCGTATTTTAAAGACCAATCAAAGGTGTAGAAAGTTATGATAAGTCTTCTATAAAATTATTTTAATATCTATATATCCCCATGAAACTCTTCATATCAACCGTGTTCATGGGATACTCTTAAGAATACATAGTACTCACCTTATCTAGATCAGCATATATTCATGATTCTGAGATAATATGACCAAATATGTGGACTTTTTTATCCATAAGAGGCACTTAAAAATCTTGTAATAAAGATTACTCTCCCTCATTATATGCAAAATGATATCAAGTTATCTATAACGGTCTATATGAGTATGAGAATTCACGAAGACGTTATACAAAAAGACCATGAAAAGGGAATCTATAGGGGTGAGAAACCCTATTCATCAAATCCATAAAAATGGAGGATGTATTTTTATGAGTTAAGGACTTAAATAAATACTCAAGAAGACTATATCTAGTATTAGAAGTTATATGAGGTGTGTATGAAGGACAAACTTTCACCTGATGGTAGCCTAATCTCAATTCAATATTCATGAATACCCTATCTCTTAAGAGATATTCAAATAGATCACCTATATGAGGTAGTAGAGGCTAGTTATTGAAAATAAACTTTATAAACTATTGGTAAACAATTCAAAATGAAATTTCGCATCCTTATTCTTGGTGAAATTCATTGGTGAACCCAAAGAAGAAGTGATAGTTGAACAAAAGCCTTGGCCTCTAAATTATCAACCTATATCTTGATTTCCTAGAGCTCGGTTGGTGTCATCCTATATAGAGAAATAAATGCTAGTGATTCTCCTAGAACAAGCTCAATCATAAAATATACCTCATTCTTAGGAGGTAATCCTAAAAATTCATTAGGAAAGTCATACTGAAAATGATATACAACAAGGGAAAAATATGTTTGAGGAAACTGATGATCCTCTGTGAAAATAAAATCAGTTTGGGTGGTCAATATACCTATACCATGATGTTTTAGACCAGATCTACTAGCATGGAAATCCCACTCGCCTTTGTGAAGATAAATTCTCGCATCTAGTGATGTGAACAACACCCTGAGGTGATAGAATCTCACATATGCATGGTAGGGAAACATATCCTTTGTAGTAATGACATGAAAACCAGGCATCATGGGTATGAATGGGTCTCATAAAACATGTCACTACAAAATTCAAGGGAACAGTACTTATACTAGTGTATTCCCTCTAACTGTACTCCCAACAATGTATCTAGGTTAATCACACTATAGTAATACTGGATTTACAACCTTAGAATTTCCATAGTTGGTAAAGAACTAAAGGAATGATAATCACTTGTATTAAATAATTCAGATACAATAGTATAGTAAACTAGAATAGTACCTCATACTATTGATAGTCTTGCACTCTAATCCTTAGGTATCAACATTAAAGCTTGTAAGTTACCAGATCCAAAACCCAGTGTTATAGCTAGACTACCCTAAACAGGTCTACTTTGCTAGTACTGATAATTAGAAGTTTTGATTCCATTGACAAGACCTCATCCTTTCTAGTACTATATTTTTTACTCCAACTTTCATTCTGAAGTGGCATAATTGATCTCGAACATAATGGTATTGCTCATTCAGATCCTCTTCTAGTAGATGCATGTAGAAATGTCTTATAGAATCTCTGAAGATTCCACATATAGACATAAT
Organism: Viscum album; assembly: GCA_963277665.1. Classification (NCBI taxonomy): domain Eukaryota; kingdom Viridiplantae; phylum Streptophyta; class Magnoliopsida; order Santalales; family Viscaceae; genus Viscum; species Viscum album. The sequence continues at coordinate 1,446,666,268 of OY728161.1, forward strand.
CCTGACACTCTAGAGTTTATCTTTCTCATTGAGGCTTTAGATACATCATTCATCCACACTAATGGGATAAAATATATCTTCCGGTGTAGATACTCTGACAACCACTGCTCTGATGAGAAACTTCAAGGCTACACTTCCCACTACGGGATTAACTACATCTTGACCTTAGCACTGAACCTCTATGCTTGGTAATATCGACTTATCTCAAGTTTTTCTCAGTGATAGAAGCCTGATTTAGGATCTTAAAAATATAGGTAGGTAAAAAAAACTTTCACCTGTGAGTGGATGGAAAACCTAATCCCAACCATGAAATGCTACACTCGTGATTTTTCATCACCGACTAGAGGTGGTGAAAATCATGATAACATAATAAAAAATTATGAATAGTCCATAATATATATAGAACACTACTCAATGTGTATGAACTCTCTATATTGGTCATATCTCAGTGTTTAAGGGATAATGTAATCATATTAGTAAATCTGAAAGTCTACCAAGACCATGCTCCGATGATGACCAACTTGAGTAATAATGTCCCACAAGTATTTGGACGAGTCACATATCATAAAGGAGGAATGAGTAACCCTCCTCTCTAAAGGAATCTCCAAATTATCTAATTTAGAGAGAGTGTCCTCCAAGAATGACTCAACAACATGTGGATCTCCGTCCCCTGAAATAGTGTGAGGATTTTGTTGTTGGAACTCATGAATCAGATCATCCATAGTAAGTATAGGATATGGAGCACCCTTCATAGAATTAATCATATGTTCGAAAACCTCTCAAATATAAGTTAGGTTCCCAATTTGGGTATTGTAGGAGGTGCCTCAAGTGTCACTATATGATGAATCACTAGTGTCTCAGGGCCCACCACCTCTGGATAATGGTCATCTTCACCCTCCTGGCACAAAACTAGATGATGTTATGGTGGAATATCTCTACAAATTCCAATAACATGAATTATAATAAGAGTTGATAATATATAGAATCACTAGAAAGTGACACCCATTTTATTCCATTAAACCCTGCCACATTTAGTATCATAATGTAACATGTCATATAAGATGGCTCAACTTTGTAAATCACCCCTTACAATTCACAGGGCCATATACACTGCATAAATTCAAATGTTTAGTTACTCAATCATAGTAAATAGAAGACCATGTAACCAGAGGTACATAGCTGACATGGGTAAAAACTAGCTATTTAAGATTCCACCATTAATCTATATAAGAAAAAACAATTTAAATTGATTCTGAAATAGTAAATAATCAATTATTTATCCTACAGAATATTTTAATGTCACATTAATGTATAAAAAACATGTCTCACTCAACAATCATAGCCAACATAGGCAATTAAAGAAGTGAAATGAACCTATATGGTTGGAATATGCATGGAATGTGAATTATAGGTGTCTATAATGATGCACGTGACAATGATTCTATCCTTACAAGGACAAGGTAAAATATCCAAAAAGCCTATCAAATTTCCAAAATCCTTGTGCACCATCCAATAGTGAAAGTTTATCAACTATAATAGGAGAAATACAGAAAAAAAAAATTTGACTCGAAAGAAACTTGGTATTTACCCCGAACAAGGGTTAACTACTTTTAGGAATAGATTATAACTAATTAAAACTATTTATTAATCTCCCATCTAAATTACTAAAGCAGTAATACAAAATAAAAGAAATTATTATATGATACCACTTTGTGACATTCTGACTCAGATGTCGCTAAACAGGTGACTCGGTCTGGTGGTCCACATGGCCTCAAGCATGAATCCATGTATGCCAGAGGTTATCGACTAGAAGTAAGGGCCTAGGATATGTTTGTGGGGGAAAATTCTGTCATGAAAAAGTTGGGCACAATATATATGTAATAACAGATAAATAACAGAAGTTGTTTAACAGTGAATTACTAAATAGATGTAGACAAAAACATCCAAGTAAAATATAACAATAAAAAGCTAGAAACTGAATTATATTCAAAAGATGAAAATTTAAGTGATGGATATAAAAAAACTAGAAAATTGGTATACAAAGAAGAAGTAAATACATGCTATAAGAAATAATTAATAAAAGGAAAAAAGCAATCCAAGAATCATGATAACTATCCCAGTCATCTGCTACCAGGCTCCATCCTAATGTAAGAACTCAAGATCAGGTGTCCACATCTGGATGCTTCCCCTTATCAATAATTCATACTTATAATATACCCAAGTATCCTTATGTGTCCCAGATAGGTTATAAGATAAATCTTAGTATACCACCAACAATGGTGTCTGAATATATAAAGTCATTGAATACAAACTGAACTATTTTTTAGGTATATATAAATGCAAACTAGTGATATAATGCTAATAGATCCCTCCCTCTAGCCTCAGCTGGTAATGTCTCTAAAGATGTAATCTTTTAATTAATTCAGGTATGTTTAATTTATATAGACAAATCACTTGATATGTAACATCACTAACTCTATATCATAATGATAATAATAAAGGATCCAAGTTATAAACATGGGATCCAATAATAATGATAATAATAAAAGAGTATCCAAGGTAATAACCAAGAAATCCTTCACCACAAGGCTCAATTCAACTCAATAGTAACATGCAGTGTAAAAATAAGTTGTGTGAGTGTTACCAAAGAGGATTCCGCAAGTAATTACACTATAAAATAATTCTAACTGATTTCAAGGATCTCATCCAATGTAAAATAGGCTAAGAAAGATTGGGCCCAGTGGGGTGAATCCATGGTTCCCTCATATCCAATGCCATCAATATGGGTCCAAGAAGTGTATCTGAGGCTTTCTAATATCTAGAAGATAGTAAAGGGATCCTACAGAATCATGTTAGTAATTCCCTAATAGGCAAGGAAAATGTTCCAAGGTGGATTTGTCTCTTAGAAACTGGCTCCTCACATCAGAATGGCATCCCTTGAGTGCTCAACGAATTCCCTCTGGAATTCAAGGATGACTCAAGTTTGAACACTCCTATAAAGTTGAAAATGTATATATTAAATAGGAAATTTATACATAATTAATTATATAATTAATTCCATGTAATACTCATGAATTTTAATAATTCTTCAGGTTCATTCCATTTCCTTTCATACTAAGTGGCAAGGAAAATTTGGATATGCAACAAATTAAATATTTAGTTTATAAACATTTAATGGGTTAATTCCATAATATAATTGCAACCATTTATTACTTTGAATCAATATTAAATTATTAGGTTCATTATTTTACCTTTGATAAGCATGGTAATGTAGGTTAAGGATATAAAACAATAAAAATCAATTATAATTAATTAGTCTAAGTTATATCCACAAAAATACTTTCCACTAAACCATTTTATGATTCTTTAATTAATTGAAAAACATACCTTAGAATGGAAAAGTTATAAAAATACACATGAAATTCATTAAAAATTAATTATTTCTATAAACACACTTACATTTATTAAGTCCAAGCTATATAACACCTGAACGGTGGTGTAGATAGTCATAACAACCACTAAATTCATAAAAGAGAGAATACCCTACTCAGGGTGAATAGTGTTGAGGTCGTAACCTATAATAAAATGAAGAAAAATTCTGAACAAGGCTATAGTACACAAGATTTCTTATTATAATAATGTAATACGATTTTAATAGGCAACACCAGGGGAAACCAATGTTCATACAAGGATCACATTTTATAAAACAGTGATAATTTTCTGGAAAATTAGTATAACATATATTGTATACTTGTAGCAGTCTCCTCATATGGTATAATCCATTATTTTTTATTATATTGTAAGAAAATTTAAGAATGGATCAATTCCGTGAAAATAGGGAATTAGACTAGATGAAAAAATAAAACATCAGATATAAATATGAATGGAAAAGGAATTAAAGGACTAATGCACTTATCGGTGCACTTCCAATATGATAGAAGGATCTGAAATCAGAGGTTGGCCAGTGAAAATGAAAGAAAATACTATATTTAGGTCTAAAGGGGATCCCCTGCGTGAGATAATGGAGGGGGTGATATTTGGAAAAAAAATCATCCCTGCCTCATTATTTGAAAAACTAGACCCGAGAAATTACATTTTGTGTAAATGCTTTACAGGTCGTGTGATGTTCAGGGTCTTCCTCTCGAAAAAAACCATTTACACTGAATGAACTAGCCTAATAATTATATCACATGTAATATATTGGTTAAATGTTTTTATTCTAATTACATGGTGTGTAGTTGGCCTGCAACCAGGATATAACCCTCCAACATCTTCCTTTCCAAAAACTAACCAATCGGTGCATGGACCAACTTTTGGTTCTCAAAAAAAAGAGAACATTACAAGGGATTAAGGGGGGAATAAAAATACATCCATACATGAAAGGAAAACTAGGTTCATATAGTATAGGGAAATCTATGTGACATTAACATGAACCCCTGGGAGTATTGAACCCTGAGAAATTGACTGCTCATCACACTAAAACACTAACATTTGTATTATACCTTAATCTATAAATATTTACATTGAAATTGTATCTGATTATCAAATGTGTTTTGAAATAATGATCTACATGAAAACATTCAATTAATTGGAAATTCATTTTCTAAAAACTAAAACACAGTGAAAATGTTTTAAAAATTCCACATAGGCTAAGAGGGGGTTGCATGGAAGCCTTTGAGTATAACACATAGAATGATGAGGATGGGTGAAGTCACAATTTTCTTGTGTATATTTTGACACATCAATGCATGCTTCCCATGATAACCATATGTGCTCTCTAGGTTAGGTCTAGAAAACCCAACCCACCATGCCTTATTGGCCCAATGGTTAGGATCACACACTAGACAACACACATGGCCTAATAACTCTGTGTCATGGGGCTGGGGTTGATGTGATATTCCAATGTGGTTATTTTCTGTAACTATCCCATTAGGCCTCTTTGTGATATGCGAGATTGGGAGTTAAGGCCCACATGCTTCCCAACATGAACATCGGTCTAGCTTGACCCATGACCAATGAGGTTATCCCTCTAGTTTAGGCCATTCCATCCTCCATTTAGAAAATTTTTTAGAGTAGTTGGGGGAGCCTCCCATGTTTTCCTCTTCATTTCCTAACAAAACAAGTGGGGAAGAACATTTTTACTCTATCATGGTTGCCCCATCCTAGATACCAAACGTCATCATAGTCATCCCAATCACCACTACCTAGGTCCCCACTCATCTTTCATCTGCCAGGTTTCCATGTTTATGCCAATCACTAATTCAGATAGTCGTATCACTTCACCCCCTTGAAGAAATCGTACTTGTTGCTTACCCTACCTTATGATACTATCACAATAATGCCTCCCTTCTAGTCTATCCACATCATCATCTGGCAGTCTCAGGAAGGAATCCTTCCCAAATCCACCCAAATAAATAAAAAATAAGAGTGAGAGATAGATCTAATCTCGTTCATTGATTCAACATCAATGATAAGGATATATGGAATAAATTTCTGGATAAAAAAGATAACCCATGGATTTAAAAACACAAGGACTATGAAACCATGAATGGGAGATGAAATACCATAATAAGAGGTTCAAAAAGTAAATTAATTTGTCATGGATTCACCAAAAATAGATTAATTGAAATGTGGAAAATCATTTCTTCAATTCTTTATTGAACATTAATGAACACCATGTTTGCATCAGGTTTCTGTTAACAAGTCCTAGATGAACACATTTTTCATTGGTCTCTAACACCAAATTCTTTCTCAATATTCCTCTCAAATTCATATAATTTTAGAAAATAACCCTATATTGGAGTGTTATAGAGGTATAAATATGGTTAATTAATGGAATGTGATATAGAAAAAGAATTAATTTAATTTAATTAAATTCCTTTGATTGGTAATCTTGAGAACCTAGGTGAAAACAATGATTAAATAATCCTTAGGATAAATCAACTATTTTGAACACAAAGGTGTTTTAAAAATACTAATTCAATAGTGAATTTATGATATTTAATAATTTTATTACAGAATCATGTGTGTGTAAAATAATATATTATTTTAAATATATTATTCCTGAGTCTCTATAATGAAAAAAACTTTGAAATAACATAGTGGCTAAACTCAATAATATTATTAAAAATATTATAAAGTTCGGAAATAAAAAATTCAAGGTACTGTGACTCAACCCAACCCATCAGGGTCCCACAAGGACTGGAAGTACGTCGTGTATGCTACCCCAATCCTACCTCAAATAGGGGTATGTGAATTGATTATCACCTATTAGACACATCACACAAGATAAAATTCCATAGAATAATGTACTTGTATGTATAAACTAGTATCTATATAGGATGATAATAATGAAATACTATACTAAAAGCAAATTGGGATATATAAAAATACATGAAAATGCTAAGATCCATTAAGGATAACTAAGTGCATAACCATAAAGTAAAGGATGAAAAATACAAACCAAATAATCCTGATTAAAACCAACCTAAATAAACCAAGGAATAGGGGATGTCTACAATAACTAGTTCTATATATTGTTTTCATTATCCATCATTAGATTTTGGAACCACTAATCCCCTACTATAATAATATCATTCTTTCCTTGATCACGACTATACTATTAATAATATGTATAACACATGATACATATGGTTAAAATTCACATGCCTGAGTGAGTATATACATACCCACAAGGATACCCCACTCAAGGAATAATATCCTGAAACCACATACCTAGATATACTTTAAAATAGAGAACATAATACACTAATTATCATTCATTACCACTCATCTAATCAATGATTTTACACCATGAGAAACCACAATATGAATTAACCATTAAATCCATATCGTCTTAATCTCACCAAATTTAGTAGGGAACCATGACTCGCCTACAAAAGTGCTAGTAAAGTGAGTTACAAAACCCTAATAGTGGTCCCACTCCAAAACATACATGGTTATCGAATGAGGGAGTACTTGAATCCCTAAATAGAGGACTCATTCCAAATAGATTATGAGTTTTGAGAATACCACTTCTTTATTATACTTGAATATTATAACATTTAAAGATGAAATAAAGGATAAATCAAGATAGAAATACATAAATGAAGAGAAATACCAAATAGAAAAAATTCAAACTTGGGATAAATGAAAATGAAGAATGACCAAATAATTCATCAGAATAATGTGAATTTTAAATAATAACATAATAATCATAGGAATGTGATATGAAATAAAGTTACATTATTATGGAAATGTTATAATCAAATAAAATAAAAATATATAAAAGAAACATTTTCATCGGTGGATATACATGAGTCAATATGAATTTCTATAGAATTTTTTATTTAGAGAGTCTTCCAAATCACTTAAATGGAATTGAAGACCCCATTATTGAATTTAGTGCTTATATAAGATTTATATATTTAACAAATGAGAGGTTTTAAAATTGGTGAATATTTAATAAAGGTGAATCGATTGAAAAAAAAATTTATTTTTCTTTATTAAAAAATCCTTGCATGATTAGAATTATCATTTAGACTCATATTTATAGAAGATTAAATTCAAAATAGTAGGTGTTGATTATAATCTCAATATAAAAGAATCAATGGAAAAATAATTTATGGTACCTGAAAATATTAATGATATCATATTTGATGAATGAATTATGAAATCAGAGGAAGATTTTATTAAATTAATGAGATCTGATCTTGACATGTCATTGATTTCGTGAGAAAATATGTAGTCTAGTGAATCAAGTGACTTAGAAAAAGGATAAAAAATTTATTTCTAGAAAAAAACATTCAACCGAGATGAAAACAAGTTTAATATGAATTATTGATAGTAATTTTCAACTCCAATCATGGATGAGAATAAATTTATATTCATAAATATAAAAAGCTTATAGATCAAAATTTTCATCAAAAAATAAATACAATCTTCTTTTATTTCACATCCAAATTTGATATTTTTTTAAATACTTATTTAGATGTGTGGATTCAAATAAACCTAGATGAACAACATATTATACTTTTGGAAATAATTATGAGGTTTGTTCAAGGTTCCCTTCAATATGGTTTGGTGTTTGGTGTATAAAGAGGTCGGGATTTACTAGAATATTCAAATACAAATAGGGATAGATATGATATGGAAAAAACCATGATTTAGGGATATATATTTATTGTAAATAATTTTGATATATGTATTAGTAAGAATCAAGATAGTTCATGACATAATATAGTTGACATAGGACCCATTCTGTCTATAATCATATGTACTCAACTTATTTGGATAAAAATTTAAATTGAGAAAATTGGTGAATAAGTAATAGTTCCCATTGTGATTTTTTTGAACTTTTAAGTGTTATTGTGTTAATAAAAAAATGATAAAACACTCTTGAATAAATAATATTCAAATATAGTATTATTTTATCAAATAAATGGTGGAGAAAATGTTTATAAATGTGGGGTATTTTATTACACATTAACAAATGATAGATATTTTTATTTAAAAAATTCTACATCATTGTTTGAAAATAATTTATTTAATATTGTTGTTAAATCAACTCCAATAACATAAGAAGTTTTTAAAAATACCCTCCTGAAATTCATTTAATTATTAGTTGGGTTCTTACCATTTTTGTTTATTATCAATGGAAAAGAAGTTAGTGAAATGTGAAAAAATTGTGATATATATAAAAAATTGGAATTTAATAAGTGAGATTATCAAAAAGTGGAATAAATAATTTCAAAAAATAATAAATGGAAGATATAATAAAAAATTAAATAAATTTATATTATTATGAATGCTATATGAAATTGGTACAATAATATAATATCATGGGGGGTCAAATCTCAAGGATGGTTTTTTGGTAATTATTGAGCTTGTTATATATAATTAATAAGGAAAAGAAATACGGATAAATAAATATAGTGGTATTCATATGTTTTCCCAAATTATATGTGGTTTATTAGAATTTAATGTCATAGGTATTCATTGAAGGATGTAACTCTCTCTTGAACTCTTTTTTCTACACTGGGAATTTTTCTTGTAGGCTTAGAGTGATAGTTAAGATCTTATCAAGAAATTTTCATCATTGGAGTATTGAGAGTCTTGACTTTCACTATAAATATCTAGTATTCTTAGTATTCCCAACAATCCCAAATTGGGAGAATTTTGGATCCTAAGATTTTAAATAGGGGAATACTATATTGAAAGAGTTAATTACTAAAAGAAATGTTCATGATGTTCTTTTTGTTATTAATATTTAGATAGAATTTTAGGATAAATAAAAATCACATAGATTTTAACATGTAGAAGAATGAATAATACCTAGAGAGGTCTAAAGAAGGTTTTTATTAAAGAGAAGAAAACCATGCCTGAGTATTTTGGTGCCACAATGTGTATCTATTAACCACAATTAAATCATCATGGCATAGTCATGATGAATTATAATTTATCAAGTAAAAGTATAGGATTCTATGGGATATATAAACAAATCTTCTTATATATCATTCTCTATCGGAAAACTAGGATATGTTTGTGATTCCTGGTGGAATATATAATCTTTGTTACTATAAATAAAAAGAAAAATAGGTAGCTATATATTACTACAACATTTTGGTAATAATTTAGAGAGGATAAAATGTATAGATTTCATGGGAAATGGGAAATAGAAGATAAAATATGAATTTCTTAAATACCATTTTGATGAAAATGGGAAACTAATCCTCTAAAGGGCTATGGGGGTGAAATTTTTTATGAATAAGAATTCTATAAGATACTATCATGAAATAGGTATTAACCATGTCTTTTTTAGTTATAACAATACCATTGTTCTTGATTATTTATAAATTTAAAAGGTATAAAATGATGATATTATTAAAAAAAACTTAATTAAAATGATGTGTTTTTCAGTTTATAAGTATTCACCAAACCAAACAACATTTTGGTAAGGTATATCATATAATGGATGATGATAATTTTGGATATATAATAGTTTTAATTATAATAATTAATTAATATAACATAGTTTTATAGTATTACGACAAGGGTTAACATATGTAGTGATTTTCAGAGAGGAAATTATATCTGAGGATTATTATATTATTATCAATAATTAATTAAGAAGGATAAGGATAATCGAAAACACCCATGGAATTATAATGAAGTAGTGGGATAATATGTTAAAGGATATTGTGGACCTTCAGTTGATAGTGACCCTTAATGAATTATCACAATCACATACAATGTGAAGTGGTTTTGGTATATTGACATATTATCATGTGTATACTCCTTGGATGTATCCATTAGTGGAAAAATAAGTAAAATTGATATGTCATTTAATTTAATTTATTTTATTTGGTTCCTTTGGATATTTATTTTTTCTTTACTATTTTGAATTTGTATTAATAACTTGATAAATAGTTTCATTCGAATTTGAGAATAATTTGGACACCCAAATTCACCCCCTATCAGGGTTTGTCTGGGGTTGCATTTTTAACCTACTTTAATTGGGTTACCACATGAAGTATTCTATATATAAAATTCATTCTTTGATGGTATTTAGGTGTAAAACAATGTAAGTTCATATATGTGTTAGTTTAGTTTTTAATAGGTGATTATGTTAATTATATTGATCGTAATAAAGGGTTGTATAATATTGGGGGTGTTTCTTGGGTAGGTAAACAAGGGTGTTTATATGACCAAAAAGAATACATATATTTAACATAATTTTATACAATGAAGCACTAAATCCAAAAAAATTAAAACTCATTCTCATAAATATGTGAGAAAACATGAACATGGGATAAATATCCAATTAATGAAATAAGATTAGAATAATTCATCGTGGGACATGATAACATAATCATAGATCAAGAGATAAGAATTAATAATAATAATATGATCATTATAAAATGATATAACATAATATTTAATAAGAATGCCAAATCATAAGATTTTTCATGAGCATGGAAATTTAACATAGTGATTTGGAACAAGAATAAGCATAGAAAACTATAACAAGTTTTAAGTATCTCTTCCAATAGCATCAAAACATTAAATACAAAGATACCTAAATCTTGAATATGCATATCATAGTGGACTAGGATAACCACCCATGTCCCATAACATATTTATCACATTAGATATAATCTTTTCCAAAAGCATTGGAGGTATATGTAATTATTTTTCCACACATCACATAATTATATTAAATAAATATTTGTTCCAAATAAAATCAATCAAATATAAATTCTTGAGTAATCAATGGAAAAATAAGGATTTCATAAAATTTTTAAAAGGTATCACATAATAATAATGTTGGAATTAGAATGAATGTAACAACAATTTTGACCACCCAAAATAACTTTACCATCAAATAATTTAATGGGTGAAACGTGATTGATATGGTATGATTAAATATTATAAGTCTTATAGAAAAATAAAGTAAAATGTAATAGAAAATAAGAAAAGAGTTTTTTTCATTTTAGTTACATTTCCATAAAAACAAAGATAAAAGTCACTTTCAAATCATTTAAAAAGGGTAAAAAGTGTCATAAAAACATTATTTTATAAATAAAAGTATTAACAATTTAATATTTAAAAATAAATAGTGCAAATTAAGAATAAATATTTAGTTAAAGAGACAAAAACACATATAAGTGGAAAAAATACAGATTTAATACTTTTATCAATTTTAAAGAAACCAACATCAATAAAATAATTATAAAATTTAATTTTCAATAAAGATAAGTATAAATGTGAATGGTATAGATGATAATAATTATTTATCTTTAAAAATAATAAAAATAAATTTATGGTAATAAATAATATGGATATGGAAGAAAAATAACCAAAATAGAGAGTATAAATTTTACTTTATAGTGATATATCATTATGAATAAAAAATCAATAAAAAAGAGTAATTGGATAATGAAATGTAAACTAGAAAAATAAATGAAAAATAAAATATGATATTGAGAAAGACTATAATATAAAAACTATATTATAACATATTCAATTATGAATGACTGTGACTCTTGGAAAATACATTAATTCAAGAAAAACCCTTACCTTGGATTCCCACTCGGTCAGACATCATTAAGTCTTCTATATAATAAATTTAGGTTTATTATTAATCTATATAATAAATTTATTTATATTTATTTTATTAAATAAATTCTTATATATATATTTATTGCCTATTTATTAACAATTCCTAGTTTCAATTAATCATTTGATGTTAATAATTAAAAAAATTCACAATTTCTTCATTATAGTGGTTTGAATCCTTAATTTTATCTTTTATGTCAATAACCTATAAAATAGTCATTGATAACATATAATTGTTTTTGGTATTTTTCTAGATGTTAATTCCACTAGGTTAAATACCCTATGAGGGGGTGAATGAGGATATGACAGATTAAAACTATTACCACTTCAGATTTTGTTTTTTCATTAAAGAAAACACTCCTCTATCCTTCTACAAAAGTAATGTATGAAAAAAATCATGCATGGGACATGATAATTTTACTTGATTATCCCTCATTGGGCTATATCTGAGGAGTATAAAATGGTGATATGTTGATGTACCAAATCCACTAAGGCTCATTTTCAATATACAATGTTTGGGATAGATCACTTATATGCCCATGCTCACTGCCTTTAAAAGGTTTAGGATTTTCTCACTAATTTCTCAAGGTTCACTCCCTATGTCTCTTTATATATCTCACTATCAGTGGAAAGGATCTTCGCTTTCCTCTTCCTTTGTTCAGTACTCTTGGAAGGGATAAACTCATAATATATGGACTTGTATGTCCCTTTATTATCACCAATGAATTCATCCTAAACTTTAGGTAGATGCTCTCTTAACATCCCACTTTTATCTAATTGATGAATATCTATTTAGCACAAATTATTGGGAAACTTCTATATTTTGTGAAACCTATGAGTGTCTTGCACGAAACATTATCACTTTTCCCATAAAATTTTCCTTTTTTCACAGATAACCAACTTGCATGTAACTTTTCTATTCTATATGCAAACCGCTTCTTATGCGAAACTATCTTTTTACGTTCAACTCCCTTTGCAAACAATTCTTATGTGATCCAGGTCCTTGAGTTTTCTCTAATGGTTAAACTATTGAAATGAGAGGCGTAGCCATCTATTTATAGGCCTGAATGTTCCTGCGTGTAAGATCCAAATGCGTCTACCTATATGTGTATGAGAACCTCTTTGAGAATGTAAAACCCCACTTGACATTGCATTGGGCATGTCAGTCTCTTTCACGTAGATCACATCACATTAATTTATTGGATGTGTGCAAACCTCCTTTCACGTAAAACTAAATCTTTCAAATGATTCATTCCTTTTCCATATTTTTTACTACCACCAGAGTGTCCATTCTTTTTTCATGGATATTTTTAAAAATAGATTGTTGAAAATATCACTGGAATTCCACAATATACCATGGAAACCCTCTTTTTTAACAAAACCCAATAAACCCAAAAAATGATTCAATGTTACCTTGAGGTATTTTTTCCGAAACTAGGGTTCTAGGGGTTTTTAATGGTTGTTTTAGTAGTGCTCTATAATTAATAATTAGAAAATACCCATTTTTGGATATTAAATTAATAAAAACGATTATTAATAAATACAATTACATAAATTTCAATTTCATAATAATTATCACATATACAATTACTCATTATTATAACATATTAATAGTATTTAACTTTTATTTTTCATTAATAATGGAAATTTTATAACATCATTCATGAAGGTTGTATAACTGACAAAAAATAACACATGTTATAACGAATGAATGTGTAAGAATATTCTATTTAAAAATTATAAGATCTACTTTATTGAGTAATTTTGATTTCAACTCCATGTTATTAATTTTCCAAATAAAATTTAAGATTATTTTGATGTATTAGATAAAGATAAATGATTAAGTAAAAGATAACACTTAAGTTGGAGATTCGAATCTTCTCTTAAATACACTCTTGGAAATGAAATATTTGGGAATCCTTTTGAATAGAAGCTACACGACTTGGGAGAGTCTAATTAGGGAGATCATTTTATTGTGTATTCAAGAGTAAAAAAAGTAAATTTATAGTTTGATATGGGTATAGGAGGTGTTCTTTTATAACTGGGTCTGAGTGGTATTTTCAAAAATAATCTTCCCTTAATGAATAAAGAAGGAAATTTCTCATGGAATGTGTTTGAATAAAGGAAAAGGGATTGGGATAGATCAATAATTACCTCATCAACATAGTTATAGAAAAAGATTTCAGAGATTTTATATCTCTTCTTCTCATTTTAACCCTTTTACCTCATTTTACTCTACAGTTGTAACTCACTTTTACCTCAATAACTAATTTTTTTCGAAAAAATGAACTTTACCTTCTTACCTAATTATGAAATTATGATTTAAAATATTAAACTCATTTTATTAAATTTATTTTATAAAAGTTATTAAAATTAATTTTAAAATAAAAATATATAACATATAAAAACATTTTTTTCTATAATATGTATTTAAGCATAAATATGAAATTAATATTATTACATAGAATGAAATAATAATTATATGAATGATTATCTATTTATTTAATATATATAATCAATAAATTTCATCATAATCTTCATTTTTTTATGATTAATTTAATTTATTCAGATAAAAATACACAACACATAGAGTAAAAAATCTTTAAAAATTTTCTATTTTAAACATAAAATAATTTTATTCCTCTATATTAAAAATTAATTGATTAATTATTAATAATTAATTGAATTTTATCATTCCATTTATATTAAAATACATTTAATAAATATCATTATTTACAATTAATAGATTTAATAAAAATTAAAATTGGATAAAAATACCAATAAAAATACTAATAATATATATATTGAGTATAATTTATTAAATTATTAAATATAATTTTATATGGTCCTAAATTATATATAAAAACCAATTAATAAATTCATATAATCTTGATGGGTGAGATAAGAAATGTTGTTAGTTGTGC
The DNA here is from genome assembly GCA_963277665.1 of Viscum album. Lineage (NCBI taxonomy): Eukaryota > Viridiplantae > Streptophyta > Magnoliopsida > Santalales > Viscaceae > Viscum > Viscum album. The sequence continues at coordinate 1,446,681,309 of OY728161.1, forward strand.
GTCATGACCCAAACACTTTGGAACCAAACCTGAATCAATAGTGAATATGGGTGTGACCAAAAATGACTACATCCAATAGGCCATGGGTTGGAGACATGAACTGAGGGTATCTATCACACAGGTGGGAGGCATTACCAACATAAATTTGTAAGAAAAGGTTAAAATAAACACTAATTATTTCCATATATATATATATTTATTAAAGAAAAAATACAATTATTGTTTCCAATAATGTCTACATGACTATGAAAAGGAATACAAATAAATACATCATAAGGGACACCTCATGGAATTCATTCCAATAGCATAAATATATTAATCCACAATATCTATCAAACTAACCTAAAAAACATATTAAGAAAATTATAATGGTATGAGAACATTATATTACAGAGTAGTCTCATATTTATTAAGAATTATTAATCTCATATAAACATTATATTTGAAACAACAATGGGTGATAATTATATGATGGTGTTATATTATTTTGGCTTCAAAATTTTCATATTTTCCAAGACATACCACTATCTATCACATGTTTCTTCTTGGTTTATTTTACTATTATTCATCTCAACACAGTTTTTTCACTTGGATATTGAGTAATTTAGAAATATGATCTTACTGAGTACTCAAAAGTGCTCAAAACTCTACATTAATATAAATTGTTTTTAGGAATATTCGATAGAAGTCGGGTATACAATTGATTGATCACTACGGTCAAGTCTATGAGGTTTTCCTTGCACTGTAATTAATTTTACTCCTTTTCAAAATCATGTAGACGTTGTTATAAAAAAGTTATAGGTTTAAATTAATATATATATATATATATATATAGTTTATTGATGTTTATTTTAAATTTTCGTCTGCAATTTTTAAGGATAATTCCGCATATGTGGGAGATAGATTCCCTCAATTATAGTTTCCAAATTATATACAATTCCAAAAATAAAATTCATATTACAACTTAATGCTATAATAAATAATTTATGTGAGGAATTTTTTTGTTTATTATAATAATGTGGTAATTACTCAAGCATTTGATTTGAATATTCCTTATTCAAATTTCCAAGAAAGTGTCGTGTAATGAATGTTTAACATCATGTATTACAATATGGAACATTTTTTTTACAAAATAAATATGGGAATGTAATATTCATGAAATGATTTCCTAAAGACTTAATATGGTTGTTGATTTATCATTTCATATTAAAACATTGTGGAATAAACAATTATAAATATTTTATATTCTTGTAAATATTTGATATGGTATTATCTAGTTGATTTTGAAAGGGGTGTTTGATATAGAAATTTTTATAGGATGAAGTGATGGATAACTACTACAGTCTCATTTTATAGACACTATTTTTTAACTATATTTCATTTTCTTGTTTTCTAGAAAATTTTTCTTATTTAATTATTGTTTTATTATTAACAACTGATATTTAATATTTTCTATATTTTATTTAATATTTGATTGTTTTTTTATTAATTGATTATCTACTATCAGCTTAATTTCATGATATGATAGATCATTTAATTATGTTTATTTTATTTTTTATTAGTGATTTTATTTTTTTTAAATTAATTTTTTTATTTCTAAAACCAATATCATAACATGTTAAATGAATTAAACCAGTAATTAAAAGATAAGAGTAAAAATTATGTTGTCCCATGTTTCATTAAGATAACATACTGTAACACCCCAGGTAAATAAAGAATATGACATTTTCATATTTATCCATATTTTTGAATAAAATATTAATTTGACTTTAAAGGGGATGCTATGCTCGATGGCGTACCCAACACAAAACAACGAGTTTCTTGGGAATCTTACATTGCACTCTAATAATAAAATAATATTATTTTAAATGGTAGTTAACATGTAGTCATTGTATTGGCAGGAATGGATAGAAATAACTAAAATATGATTATATATGTTTTTAAATGTTTTTACATTTATCCAATAAAAGATAAAGGCTGAAAATATGGAAAGAATTCAATTTTAGGCATATATGCCCTAGTTTTCACTAAAGGTTCACGTATCGCCTTTTGATGGTGAACCGTCATTAAATATAGTTTTGTTCACTCTTATACATTCTTTTGGACCAAATAAAACTCTTCTCATGAATTGGGACATCAAAATTTACTTTGTGTAAATTTTTGGTATCTTTCCGATAAAGTTCATTTTTTTTAAATGAATAGTGTAAAATGTTGTATTATAATTCAAAACCTCTTTGTAATCTAATTTATTTATATGATTAGATTATATTTTGAATTGGTTTTAAAGTAAAATTAGAATATATTTTTACCATTAAATCCAATAGTGGTCGTTGGAATTAATTTCACTTTGAAATCAGACTTAAACTAGTGTCAATCTTTTGATACTTATTGTTTCACAAAAACACGCCATTTGCTCTGACAGTGGGAATTAATTATTAAATTAATTAATGTAACTTATATGTTTTGAATTTTGTAAAATAGACTTCATTTTTGAATTCGTAATATCAAATATAGCTTAGGGTGAATTTTTGGGATTTTTCTGAAAAACTTCAATTTTTGATGAATAGTGAAACCACTAAGTGGTACTTATAAAAACTGATTTTTCCGTTTAAATGAAATTTTGCCATCTTTGTGTTTTGAATTTAAAAAATCCGACATACATGGTTGTCATTAAGAAGTAAAATGTGGTTCAATGGGATAAAAATAATTTTTTGGTGAATAGTAACTTATTAAGTTTTTAATCACGATTAGAGGTAATTAGTGTAGTTTAAGGTAAAAATAATGTTTTAATAATATGAAATGAACTTGACACAAGTCCTAACCTCATTAGATGTGTCATGTCCAACCAATAAAATCCATGGGTCAACTTGGGGACCCCATGGAGCCACTTTGGTTGGGAAATGACATAAATATCTTTTTATTTAATGTTAAAGTAAAAATGAGACAAGCATGAAATGTTTTACTAAAAATATTTTACATGGGGTTATACAAATCAGATTTTTGACTATAGATATTCATTGGAAAGATAAAAAGATTTCCTAAATCATAGTAGTTTTTTTATAATTTTTTTACATTAAATAAATTAAATTATTTATGACATCATGATGATGTAGCGATGACCTCATTATTTAACGATTTAAATAAAATGGAAGGATAATGTAATATCTAAGACCTAAACATGTCCAAAACCTATTGGATGAGTGGATTTCAAACCCTTATCACCTTATCCTCAAAATACATCAATGTGGGACCTTTAAAATCCGAAACTCTTTTGAACATATAGTATCATTTTGTAACTTTACAAGAGTGCCCCTCCTCTCCTCTTATAAAAGGCCCCCACCCCTACCTCCTTACCCACACTCCCAAAGCCTTTGTCTCTACCAACCTCTACCGATTTTGTCTCTTAACTTCCCTCTCTTACTCCTTGATGCCTCACTTTGGGCATAAGTCTTCCCAAGAAAGCCTTTGAGCTCAAACCAAAGGGAGTTACCCAATTTTAAGGTAATGACTTCACTTGAGTACTTTTGTTTTATTATGCTTCTCCAACCCCCATAAACTCTTTTTATTCATTTCTTTTGTAACAAATACAGTATAATAAATATACTATGATGTTGTTGTAAGAAGTATTCTAGCTCCAATTTCACACACCGACATCTAATGGTTAAAGAACATACTGTTTCCGTGGATGGCGAATTTCGGCCTCCCGAAACGATGATTGTTCAACATTCTTTTAACACCATCAAAGGTGGCCATTAAGATGAAACTATATTTATATATGATATATAATATGTTTATTATTTCCTTAATCTTCTGTATTTTTAATTTTGGGCATACCTTTATGGTTTCCATTATGGGTAAACGCGATATCTTCATTTAAGGAAGTGCGGACTACCGCCCCCTCAAAGTGATTTGATTCATTAATACCATATGTGGTACGTATAAAGGATATACTTAATGATATTATATATGATACCATACTGGAATTAAAATAATATTATGTACCATTATGTTTTAATTCCATTAAATATGAAATAGAAATGGAAGTAGCGTCCATGCGTACGTACGGCTTACCGTCTCCATGAACGGTACATTTCATTTCTTATCTCAAAATGTTATGTAATACTATAAGTACATATATATAATGGATATATATGTAATATATTACATCAAAATTATGGATACCATTATGGAATTATAACATATATTTATCTCTCTCATTTTTTTTAATTTCATTAATATGACAAAAAATGAATGTAGCATTCATGCGTACGTACGGCCTACCGTCTCTATGAACGGTGCTTTTTGTTTTTTCCCTCCAAATGATATGGAATAGTATGAAATGAATATTTACTGGGTATATATGATATTTTATTCATTAATACTATTCTGGAAATTATTTACTTATAACTACATGGGAAATCTTTTTTCAAACAAGTTCATTTTTTACTCATGTACCAAACATCGGCAAAAACGTCTGATATGAACTAACATTATTAAACAATTATTATAACATTATAATATGTGATATGAACTGAAAAATAATCTATAAAGGAGGTACTTAGGAAATTATTAATTGACCAAAGTTTATTATTCAGGAATATAAAGAAATGAACAAGACAAGTTGGACTTGAGGTAAGGGATCTGACTCCTCTCTTTCTTTTAAAGTACACTCTTTTATGTCATTCCTATTAAATCTCATCTTTCTTGTTATTGGGATATTATTTTATATTACTCTTACTGTAATTTTTATGTTCATATTATTAGAGACCCTATTCTCTCTCATCAATCCATTTTGGATGTTTTGAGTGGCACCGTTAGGCTGCCGAATTTTTGTAAGAGATCTAACCTCTCTCTTTCTTTTTAAGTACTCTCCTTTATGTCACTTCTTTTAATCTCCTCTTGGTTATGTTGGGGGATGTTCTTTTATATTCCTCTTTCTATAAACTTTAAGTTAATATGATGAGATACCCTATTTGATCTCATCAATCCATTTTTGTATGTTTTATGTGGCGCCGTTAGGCTGCCGAGTTTTCGTATGGGATTTTTCATCTCACTTTTATTCCCGTGAGATTTATGCTACATTTGCCACAATTTACTTTGAGTGGTGTATGTACTGCCCATTATTCTACTCTTTGTGTAATATATTTTCGTTTATGAGTATTTACATCAATGATTTATTGTCTTTCTTTCATGGGGTGTATGTTTTGAAAGATACCCAAGTCGGTAAGGGAACCTTTCACCCACCTCTTTTTTAAAAGACTTATTTTGTTGGGTCTTTTAATTTACATATTGTTATGTTGGGATATGTTCTCATGTATCCTTATTGATGTAAATTTTATGTCCAAGTGATGAGATACACTTTTTATCTCTCATCAACTCATTTTGATGTGACGCCGTTAGGCTGTCAAGGGAACTTCTTAACCCAATTTCGATTTCTTTGGGTTAAATATATAGTTATTGAATATTTCATCCTTTGAATATGTTTGAATGAACTTTGATTATTTTACACTTAATATCCACTTATATTTGGTGTATTCGTTTGTCACACATAATTATGCAATTGATTTATCCTTAAACCAAGGATATTGTCTTTGTATGGGACTTCGTCTCAATCTCCTTTCATTGAGGCATATTTTATTTTATACACAACTTTCTTTTATACGGTTTATAAACCCCTTTGACTTTTACGTTTATCCAAAAGGAATATTTTTTATACGAAGCGTTTTACAAAATGACAAAAGGGAATTTTTTTGTCGTACGTATGTGGCGACAACGACTTCTCCGCCACCGTGACCGTTATTTGGGTTTCGGCTTCCTCTACAAGCCATACCTTCTTTTTAAAAGAAAAATAAATATCATGTTTTACTTTTCTTTTATTTTGGTATTGAAAATTGTTTTCATAATGTTTTTATATCAATATGTTGTATTGATATCTTGTGATTGAAAGGTGGAAATGTTATGTTTCCTTTGTGCATGTTTTATGTGATACGATTATGTTGAGGTTCTTGGGAATAATTATGAAGACGGGTGGTTCCGTGATAAACTAAGGGCGTGTGAGCTCGATATAGCTCTCCAATGCATTGGGTAATGCGAAGGAGTGAAACGTTAAGGTTTCTCCGAAGAGATTTGGGGAATATACTGTGATGGGTATTCCAAACGTAACCAAGAGGGTTACTCCCTACGTAAGAATGTTATGAATGCCTCAAGTTACCTTTATGTATCATGTTTTCTATGATTGATTCATGGTTTTATGAGGTATGTTAAAGTGCCTATGTTTTATGGGTAATGTATGATTTCATTCTTATGTATATATGAACTCATGTTTCCTTTCCATATTTTTATAACCCTTACTGAGCTTTTTATTCTCATCCCAAATTTTTGAAATGTTTTTCACAGGTCAAGGGAAAGGTACATGATGTGATGATAGTGTCAAGGATGTGTCAAGAAAGAATCCATGTTTCATTATAAATATGTTTCCGTTGATGGGGAAAAAATGAATACTATCTTTTATATAACCACTTTGTTTAAATTTGGAATGTAATGCAAGTTTTATGATCTAATTATCTAAAACTCTAAACCTCAAAAGATCCTCAATGTGTAATCTTGTAATAACTCAAGATTAAATAAGGTTTAAGGATGGGTCCTTATAGTTGGTATCAAAGGTCGGTTTAGATAACTTTAGAGGTTACGGTATTCTTTAAGCATAAGTGACATTACCGTAATGGTTAGGATTTCATAAAGAGTCCTAGTTTTATATAAAGTGAATGAGTAAGTATATCTTAGTGTTTATCTTACTCATTAGTACATGATGGTTTTCTTGATATACTCACACTGACCTTTTTGGTTTTAGTAAATGGATGGATCTAGCAGGCACCAAAGTGACAACAGGTTTAAAGGAAACTGTGGTGGTTCTATGATTAAGATACTAGATAAAATGGGGGATTCAATGAGGAAACTTGTGGTTGTTCTAAACCAACTATCAAAAAGTCATGATGAACCACTTGAACCTTGGTATGATCTTTAATGCATCATGTACGAGATGACCAATCCATGTGGAAGTTCAGGTAATAATTATAAAGGGAACCATTAGAGTTTATATGATCCTTACTTTTGAGGTAATTATGGGTTATTATATGATATGATGGAAAATGAAAGGCATGAGATAAACTTGAGGTTAAAATATGTTATGATCATTTTTGATGATTTTATCTCTTTTTGGGGAATGATTTAAGAATTATATAGTTTTGGAAAAAGGACAACACGCAGACCGTGTGACAACCCGTCGCGTCGGAAAAAAGCTGCGGGAATCGAACCCACAACCAAAGTGCGACTGGTATTTATCACCTACCATTGGACTACATGAAGTCCCTAGTTAGTTTGACCGATTCTTTTTAGTTATATGATTTTATGAATTAAGAGTAAGTTTATTTTGGGTTATTTATGAAAATGATTATCCTATCATGGAGGATATGTGATTAGGTTAATTACTTTTCAATACGAGACTTTAGGAGCAACTGATATTGTTTGGAGATAAATGTTACGATTTAACTTGGAAGACTATGTGACTAAATCCTTCAAATATTTGGGTTTCAATCTTAGTTTGGTTTACTTTCAAGAATTTTATGGAGAAATTTATTATAGAATGGTCCTCGTTGAACTTTGGGTTTTGTTGGACAAATTTTGGAGATTAAGAATATATTTTCTTTTTATAAAGGGTTATCCTTTTCTGGATTATCTGATCTTGTACTAACCTTTTTGGTTTTGGTTTTGGTTAAAGTCTAAAGACATGGGAAGTATATAGTTCTCTTTTGTGGATTAGGTGACTCTCTAGAAGTTTATTATAGTACTCTTAATGCGAACAAGCCTCCCTAAATACTCGTCTTTTGGAAAAAAATAATATGAGTTTGATTAAGGATTCTAGTAAAAGTTGAAAGTCAACATGATAAGTGATTATGTTTCCTTATGAATAAATTCCTCAATAAAAAGTAACTTAAAACAAAAATGTTGTTTATTAACTTTTCCTACTGGGGAATCGAATACCGTTTAACCCATCACAAGTTTCTGATTTTCTTATGGTTAACTTTCTCCTAGACATGTTTACTATCACTCTCCCTCAAGAACATGACCCTTTGCTTTTTCATCCATGTCCATGGTTTCCTACACGGAATCCTATTATGGGTTAACTCGGGTGACCTCTGTACTTATCTTTATTTATTTTATAGTGATTGTTTTACCGACTCTTGTTCCGATGTGAGACTTTCAAGGATGTTTCCAAGCTCTATTTTAAAAATTGTGAGGACACAATTCCCAAAAAATGGGGGAAGGATGTAACACCCCAGGTAAATAAAGAATATTACATTTTCATATTTATCCATATTTTTGAATAAAATATTAATATGACTTTAAATAGGATGCTATGCTCGATGGCGTACCCAACACACAACAACGAGTTTCTTGGGAATCTTACGTTGCACTCTAATAATAAAATAATATTATTTTAAATGGTAGTTAACATGTAGTCGTTGTATTGGCGGGAATGGATAGAAATAACTAAAATATTATTATATATGTTTTTAAATGTTTTTACATTTATCCAATAAAAGATAAAGGCTTAAAATACGGAAAGAATTCAATTTTAGGCATATAGGCCCTAGTTTTCACTAAAGGTTCACTTATCGCCTTTTGATGGAGAACCGTAATTAAATATAGTTTTTTTCACTCTTATACATTATTTTGGACCAAATAAAACTCTTCTTATGAATTGGGACATCAAAATTTACTTTGTGTAAATTTTTGGTATCTTTCCGATAAAGTTCATTTTTTTTAAATAAATAGTGTAAAATGTTGTATTTTAATTCAAAACCTCCTTTTAATCTAATTTATTTATTTGATTAGATTATCTTTTTAATTGGTTTTAAAGTTAAATTAGAATATATTTTTACCATTAAATCCAATAGTGGTCGTTGGAATTAATTTCACTTTGAAATCAGACTTAAACTAGTGTCAATCTTTTGATACTTATTGTTTCATAAAAACACGCTATTTGCTCTGACAGCGGGAATTAATTATTAAATTAATTAATGTGACTTATATATTTTGAATTTTGTAAAATATACTTCATTTTTGAATTCGGATTATCAAATATAGCTTAGGGTGAATTTTTGGGATTTTTCTGAAAAACTTCAATTTTTGATGAATAGTGAAACCACTAAGTAGTACTTATAAAAACTGATTTTTCCGTTTAAATGAAATTTTTCCATATTTGTGTTTTGAATTTCAAAAATCTGGCATACATGGTTTTCATTAAGAAGTAAAATGTGGTTAAATGGGATAAAAATAATTTTTTGGTGAATAGTAACTTATTAAGTTTTTAATCGCGATTAGAGGTAATTAGTGTAGTTTAAGGTAAAAATAATGTTTTAATAATATGAAATGAACTTTACACATGTCCTAACCTCATTGGATGTTTCATGGCCGACCAAGACAATCCATGGGTCAACTTGGGGACCCCATGGAGCCACTTTGGTTGGGAAATGACATAAATATCTTTTTATTTAATGTTAAAGTAAAAATGTGACAAACATGAAATGTTTTACTAAAACAATTTTTACATAGGGTTATACAAATCATATTTTTGACTATAAATATTCATTGGAAAGATAAAACGGTTTCCTACATCATAGTAGTTTTTTTTTATAATTTTTAGACATAAAATAAATTAAATTATTTATGACATCATGATGATGCAGCGATGACCTCATTATTTAACGATTTAAATAAAATGGAAAGATAATGTAATATCTAAGCTCTACACATGTCCAAAACCTATTGGATTAGTGGATTTAGAACCCTTATCACCTTATCCTCGAAATACATCAATTTGGGACCTTTAAAATCCGAAAACGTTTTAAAATAAAGTAACATTTTGTAACTTTACAAGAGTGCCCCTCCTCTCCTCTTATAAAAGGCCCCCACCCCTACCTCCTTACCCACACACCCAAAGCCTTTGGATCGGAAAACCTCTGCCCATTTTGTCTCTCAAAATCCCTCTCTTACTCCTTGAAGCCTCACTTTGGGCATACGTCTTTCCAATGAATCCTTTGAGCTCAAACCAAAGGGAGTTACCCGATTTTAAGGTAATGTCTTCACTTGAGTACTTTTGTTTTATTATGCTTCTCCAACCCCCCTAAACTTTTTTTATTCATTTCTTTTGTAAAAATCCAGTATCATAAATATACTAGGATTATTTTATATGAAGGATTCTAGCTACACTTTCACACAAATACATCTAATGGTTAAAGAACATACTGTTTCCGTGGATGGCGAATTTCAGCCTCCCGAAATGTTGATTTTTCAACATTATTTTAACACCTTCAAAGGTGGCCATTAAGATGACACTATATTTATATATGATATATAATATGTTTATGATTTCCTTAAGCTCCTGTATTTTTCATTTTGGGAATACCTTTATGATTTCCATTATGGGTAAACGTGATATCTTCATTTAAGGAAGTGCGGACTACAGGCCCCTCAAAGTGATTTGATTCATTAATACCATATGTGGTACGTATAAAGGATATATTTAATGATATTATATATGATACCATACTGGAATTAAAATACTATTATATACCATTATGTTTTAATTCCATTAAATATGAAATAGAAATGGAAGTAGCGTTCATGCGTACGTCCGGCTTACCGTCTCCATGAACGGTACATTTCATTTCTTATCTCAAAATGTTATGTAATACTATAAGTACATATATATAATGGATATATATGTAATATATTACATCAAAATTATGGATACCATTCTGGAATTATAACATATATATATCTCTCTCATTTTGTTTTAATTCCATTGATATGACAAAAAATGAAAGTAGCGTTCATGCGTACGTACGGCCTACCGTCTCCATGAACGGTGCTTTTCGTTTTTTATCTCCAAATGATATGGAATAGTATGAAATGAATATTTACTGGATATATATGATATTTTTATCATTAATACTATTCTGGAAATTATTTACATATAACTACATGGGAAATCTTTTTTCAAACAAGTTCATTTTTGACTCATGTACCAAACATCGGCAAAAACGTCTGATATGAACTAACATTATTAAACAATTATTATAACATTATAATATGTGATATGAACTGAATAATAATCTCTAAAGGAGGTACTTAGGCAATTATTAATTGACCAAAGTTTATTATTCAGGAATATAAAGAAACAAACAAGACAAGTTGGACTTGAGGTAAGGGGTCTGACTCCTCTCTTTCTTGTAAAGTACACTCTTTTATGTCATTCCTGTTAAAGCTCATCTTTCTTGTTATTGGGATATTATTTTATATTACTCTTACTGTTATTTTTATGTTCATATGATGAGTGACCCTATTCTCTCTCATCAATCCATTTTGGAAGTTTTGAGTGGCGCCGTTAGGCTGCCGAATTTTCGTAAGAGATCTAACCTCTCTCTTTCTTTTTAAGTACTCTCCTTTATGTCACTTCTTTTAAGCTCCTATTTGTTATGTTGGGGGACGTTATTTTATATTCCAATTTCTATAAAATTTAAGTTAATATGATGAGATACCCTATTTGATCTCATCAATCCATTTTTGTATGTTTTATGTGGCGTCGTTAGGCTGCCGAGTTTTCGTAAGGGATTTTTCATCTCACTTTTATTCCCGTGAGATTTATGCTATATTTGCCACAATTTCCTTTTAGTGGTGTATGTACTGCCCATTATTCTACTCTTTGTGTAATATACTTTCGTTTATGAGTATTTACATCAATGATTTATTGTCCTTCTTTCATGGGGTGTATGTTTTGTAAGATACCCAAGTCGGTAAGGGAACCTTTCACCCTCCTCTTTTTTAAAAGACTTCTTTTGTTGGGTCTTTTAATTTACATATTGTTATATTGGGATATGTTCTCATATATTTTTATTGATGTAACATTTATGTCCAAGTGATGAGATACACTTTTTTTCTCCCATCAACTCATTTTGATGTGACACCGTTAGGCTATCAAGGGAACTTCTTAACCCAATTTCAATTTCTTTGGGTTCAACATGTAGTTATTGAATATGTCATCCTTTGAATATGTGTGAATGACCTTTGATTATTTTACACTTAATATCCACATATATTTGGTGTATTCGTTTGTCACACATAATTATGTAATTGATTTATCCTTAAACCAAGGATACCGTCTTTGTTTGGGACTTCGACTAAATCTCCTTTCATTGAGGCATATTTTATTTTATACACAAATTTCTTTTATACGGTGTATAAACCCCTTTGACTTTTAAGTTTATTCAAAAGGAATCTTTTTATACGAAGCATTTTACAAAACGACAAAAGGGAATGTTTTTGTCGTACGTATGCGGCAACAACGACTTCTCCGTCGCCGTGACCGTTATTTGGGTTTCGGCTTCCTCTACAAGCCGTACCTTCTTTTTAAAAGAAAAATAAATATCATGTTTTACTTTTCTTTTATTTTGGTATTTAAAATGGTTTTCATAATGTTTTTATATCAATATTTTGTATTGATATCTTGTGATTGAAAGGTGGAAATGTTATGTTTACTTTATGCATGTTTTATGTGATACGATTATGTTAAGGTTCTTGGGCATTATTATGAAGACGGGTGGTTCTGTGATAAACTAATGGCGGGTGAGCCTGATATAGCTCTCCAATGCATTAAGTAACGCGAAGGAGTGAAACGTTACGGTTTCTCCGAATAGATTTGGGGAATATACTGTGATGGGTATTCCAAACATAACCAAGAGGGTTACTCCCTACATAAGAATGTTATGAATGCCTCAAGTTACCTTTATGTCTCATGTTTTCTATTATTGATTCATGGTTTGATTCGGTATGTTAAAGTGCCTATGTTTTATGGGTAAAGTATGATTTCATTCTTATTTATATATGAACTCATGTTTCCTTTCCATATTTTTATAACCCTTACTGAGCTTTTTATGCTCATCCCAAGTTTTTGAAATGTTTTTCACAGGTCAAGGGAAAGGTACAAGATGTGATGATAGTGTCAAGGATGTTTCAAGAAAGAATCCATGTTTCATTATAAATATGTTTCCGTTGATGGGGAAAAATGAATACTATCTTTTATGTAACCACTTTGTTTAAATGTGGAATGTAATGCAAGTTTTATGATCTAATTCTCTAAAACTCTAAACCTGAAAAGATCCTCAATGTGTAATCTTGTAATAACTCAAGATTAAATAAGGTTTAAGGTTGGGGACATATACATACATTAATTAAAGAAGTTTTTATCGATCATGGGAATGTTTTTCGAATGGGATCCGGATTTTGGATACCTCATATATTTTCTTTTTTGTTATTTAAAAATGAAACTTGAAAATGGAATGGTCAAATTACTTTGAATTTATTGTAAAACTATTTGGAAAATTACATTTCAAAAACTAGAGGGTGAGTGATCATTTATATTTTTTGTAAATTAATTTTTCTCTTATTTAAATTATTAAGAATAATTTTTTTAAAATAAAATTTAAATTTTTTTATGATACTTAATGTTTCAAAATGGTTTATATTTTATTTCAATTATTTTGGAATATATCTTCCTTATTATTTTTTCTTTTCCTTAATGTGTATGTTTATATAATAAATAGAGGTATTAGCAATCACATTTCTTCACACATAGAAATGTATATCCACTTCTAAATTTTACTATTTTTTCCTTAATTTTGTAAAATCATTGATGTGAAAAGAATAAAATATTTTATAAAATTCATGAAATGAATGATGAATGAATGTAGTAAGTTAAGGATCTATTACAAGGTATGGGATTTCATGACTTTTCTATTATCTTATAATGTTGCTGATTCTTAATATGTAGTGAAATAGACTAAGTTATCCCTATTAAACCTAACACCTTCAACATTTATCCCATTAAAACTAATTATTCACATTATTATCACACTTTTTCATTGTTATCCTCTTCACAGTGATGTTTTTAATTACTACTATCTAGTTTTACTAAAACCCAATATTTATACTTTAAGATAAGATATTTGATTACACTTTTCATGAACCGCCCTCACTAGAACCCCATCTATGTCATAAATGAGGAAAATTATTACCAATTAAATCAATTAATTGAAAATAAAAAATATCTAAAATGTTGTGGGTGAGATATTTAATATAAATAAGTTTTTATAATTTATTTTTCACATTTATATAAGGATTTTAATGAATTTTATAAAACTATTATTTTAAGGAAATTGATGTTGAGGGTCACACTTATCTTCACTAATAAATTTTGTGGATTTCTAGTGGAAGGGATTCATGAAATTTTAGGTGGTTATTTAAAATGCATGGATATAATTGTGATTTACATGAGCTTTTATATCTCCTATAGAAGATTTCATTCAAGTTATTCATGATAAATATCATCATGGGTTTTGTCAAGGGAAAGCCCTAGTGATTTCATCTCCTTCCAAATATTATATGGATGAGCCTCATATAGAATAATTATAAAAATTGATTCCATTAATTTTATATTTCTAAACAAATTCCCAGATTTGATTATTCTATTTATAATTATGAAAAATTAAATGCATTTAAGATGATCACATCTCATGATCTCTTTAATTGATTATAAAAAATTATTTTCACTAATAATACTATTTAATATCAACAATATTCATACCATACATCCATTTATACCAATAACCATATATTACCATCAACCATATAATGAAAATTTTCATTCTTAAATTTTACCAAACTTACTTCTCAAAAATCACTCATCATATTCAATAATTTCTTTTCACAATGTGTTTATCATATTTCAAACATGTTGTATTTTTTTATAGTTATAACTGGTGGTATTATCCTTATGAGTGATAATAATGATGAATATTATAATCTTCTAGTATTTCTATGTACTCATTATTTTATTCATTATTTTATATTCCAATTTTTTTCACTTACTTATCCTTTAATATATTATTTTTATTTGGTTTTAATTTTATAACTTAAAGAAATAAGGCACTGTTCAATTTAGTTTGGTGTTCTATGTATCATAAGTTATCTAAAACAATATGTTATTTTAGTGAAATATAAATTAATATGATAAAATTAGGGTGTTATATTCTCACCACCTTATAAAAATTTCACCCTAAGAATTTCATTACTAGAATGAAAACACATGAGGGTAATTTTTCTTTATTACTTATTTACTTTCCCAAATTACTTCCTTAAAATTATGGTTCTAAATTATACTTTGACTATATGGGTGGTCTTATATTGTGGAACTTCATCTCTATGATCAATGATATCCACTAGTTATTCGTTATAATATAGATCACCATACTATTATACACCCTCTGAGTTAAGTACACATGATGGATCTAGCATATAATTCAAAAAAGTGATAAATAGATCACATATTTCACTTGTTATAGGTTTTTTGTGAGAATAATGTGATAATCTACATTCACCACATGATCAATAATCTCAAAGGTGCCAATGTAACTAGGGATCATCTTCCCATTCTTCTTGAATATTATAACTCTCTTTCATGTTGATATTTGAAGTAATTATTTTTCACCAACCATAAAATATAAATAACTTCAATGATTATCTATACATTCCTTATTTTAACATTTTACTTATTTGATATGTTATTGAATGGTTTTCACCTTCATTATCATTTCCTGTGAAAATTCGTATCTCAATAACTTCCACTTTATAAATTCATCTCATCGTGTTTGTGTTCTTCATATCTTCCAATATAGGTCCTCATATAGTTTTATTTGAATACTGAATTTGAAACGGTTTTGATATGATAAATCAACTAGAGAAAAGTATTGATCTAAATTTCCTTTTAATTTTACAAATAAGTATCTTAGAATATCTTCCAAAATTTAAATGAGTTCTCTTTAAGCTATCTATGATTTTTTTATTTAGTGGGAGAATAGAGAATGGTGGTATATGTTGATCATAAAAAATCTTTGTATTCCATTCTATAATGAATTGTTCACATTATATGGTCCAAATATTATAGTCTCGTCTTTTTCAAGTATGGATTCTAAAATATTAAGAACCTTTTTTTGTAGCTCCATATCTTAAATTTATGCCTCACTGAACATAAAATTAAAGGCTTTTGTGGAAAAATATTCACATTATTATATTTCATATTTTCCCTTAAGATTTCAATTTCAATCCTTTACATATCTATAAATAATGAGTCTCTTTTAATCGTCATAATGGATAAATAAACATAATCTCTTAAATGTAGAGCACTAACAAACTTGATTATCTTCACAATTTGGTAATTTATTAGGGAACCATAATCCATGATAAACTCTAATAATGACTTTTAGAATATGTTCAAATCCTTTAAAGTGAATATATAATTAAACACCTTTTCATTTATATACATACTAAACTTTATTTCATATAGATAATTCCTCTACATATTTAATTAAAATATTACCACTAAAAACACTATTTAATGCGTTGAGTAGTTTTCCTCATGGTTATTTAATTATAAATAAGAATAAGTTATCACCAAATAATTTAAAATAAAAAAAACACCTAATTCCATTCCTTGATACATTACTAAATATTGAAAATTCTTTCTCCATCACAATGCAGTTTGAGTAATAGTGCAGTGAACAACCACTTCTTAATATCCTTGAATCAATGTTCATGTTCTTATATCTGGAGAAACTTTACACCAATCTATGTAAACCTCTTTAAAGTATTATATAATTTTGATAAACTTATCAAAAAGAAATCATATTATATATCTAATCCATGAAAACAATGAATCATTTTTACATATGTAGTTTTAACCCATTCTTCTATTACCTTTATCTTTAAAAGATCCATGAATATACATTTTCTTTTAATTCATGACCATAGAACGATACATTTACATCAATAAATCACAAATGCTGAACTTTTCATATAGTTTATTTTTTAATAAGGTCTTTATCATATCCCACAAATTCTCTTCATATTCATACATACTTTTGAAATATATAAGAATGACATATATAATGGATTCTAAAATTTATCTATGTAATCTATAAAGCCTCTATTATTTAGATCCACAAAGATAAAAGTTTTATTTTTACGAAAAAAAAAAGAATCACTCTGAATTCATAGTCTCTATATATTATGTGAAAAACTATTTTAGATATATTTTCCCTCTTTAATCACAATAGATGATATCTAGATTGAAGTCTCACCTTGGAGAAGTATTGATCCCCTTAAAATATATCAAACAAGTAATCAATACAGAGTAGATGATATTTTTTATTGATCATGATCCAATATATTTCATAATAGTCAATGAAAAGATTAATTGAACCATTAGAAAATAGGATAAGAGAACCATGTGGAGAGGATCATGTGAAAATAAAATTCTTTTCCAAATTTCCTTGAAGTTGTTTCTTCAATTTCTCTAATTAAATGGGGTTAATTCTTTAAGGACTCTTCAATAGAGGAATAGAATTGGATATGATTTTAGTTGAAAACTAATCCTCATGTTCTGGGGGACTACTAGGAATCTCTTCATGATATGCAAAGGATTATTCTTATAAGAATATAATGTACACATTTTTTAGTTCCTCCCTAACCATTTAATCCAAATTTCTTTAATTATTGGGTATCCGTACAAATATTAAAGAACTGATTCCAAAAATATTTGATCATCATCCCTGAATTGATATTTGATCATGAGATGGTTTGGGATAAGAAATGGCATTTCTGCATTCTATAAATTTATATGTGTCATATATTGATGATACAATTTAGGCCTAATATAATGTTGATCTCTACCGTGAGAAGAATAACTAGATTTATCGGAAGTATCATTATAAAGAGTTATATACAATGGATAAAACCATCACACCACTGACTTTTTTAACTGATAACTCAATATATAAAATTTTATGATGTGAATAAATAATCTTAATAAACTTATAGTATATGAAGAAATATAATGATCCTGAATCAAATAATAAAATTATAATTCTTAAGTAGATAATAAGTGTACCAATCACTATTTCATTATTGTGATCCACTATAGCAGTAGTGATTTTAAAGGTACTTAATTTATCCATTGGTTATTGATATTATTGACATATATTATCCTAATTACCCTATATATTGGTGTATTTATTTTCATAATTCCCAAACTCTTTATTTTTGGAAAATTGAAGTGGAGACAGTGCAGTATATAAATAATTGTTCTCCCACATTTAATTAATCAAAATCTTGATATCACTTTATAATTCATTTTATTCATGATTTAATCTTCCACACATAAATCATTATTTTTTTATATTGATGTAATTTTATGGGTGATTTTGCCCACATTTTTGGCATGTTGTAAGTTGAAGAATCTTCCCTCTATAGGATTTAGCATTTGAACTTCCATGAAACACCACATTCATTTTCTTATCCCCAAACCTAATAAAATAATTATATTCCCCAATTTTTATTTTCACATTAGGAGAACATCAAATAATTTCTTCATAATCACCAATGTACCATTCCAATAATTATTTTTATAGATATGGTTTTAATACACTAAAGAAATTATTAATTTTTATTTTAGAATCAATGTGTAGAATCAAAATGTATATGAAGATAAAAAAATACAAGAGGGTGAATTTTAGGTTCAAAACCTATTTTTTCACTAAAGGAATTCATTTTAAAAGTATTTAAATAAATATAATTCAAAAATCCTCTTAATGAATCTAAATAGTAATCAGATAAAGACCTAGGTTCGGAAGAAAAATTATCATAATCAGTAGGTTATGATAAGTATTCCATAGGTCATAATTGAATTCAATCATATTCATAG
Source organism: Viscum album (assembly GCA_963277665.1). Taxonomy (NCBI): domain Eukaryota; kingdom Viridiplantae; phylum Streptophyta; class Magnoliopsida; order Santalales; family Viscaceae; genus Viscum; species Viscum album. The sequence continues at coordinate 1,446,700,186 of OY728161.1, forward strand.
TAAAAAAAATATTTAACCACAGTAAGAATTATATGGATTGTAATAAAAAATGTTACAATAAATAGAGGGAAACAATTTAATGATTCTTTCATAAATTTTATAGAATCGTATTGAGTAAATAAATTTACAATAGTAAAAAAAATCACAATTACAAAGATCTTAATCACAAAATATAGAATAGAAAAATAAATATATAAAATAATTAACATTCTATTACAATTATGTGGAAATTTAAAACAAGTAAATGAATGAAATTCTTATAACCCGAAGAGAAGGGTATCCAATAACCTTTGATATGGGCCCCTCAATTTATAATTTCATGAAGGTCTATATTTCTCACACCATGGTGAGACCTCTATATGATGATCAACCTCTGTCTTTTTATCCCCAAAATACCTCAATCAAGAAGGTGATCATCACCTCTCTCTTTCTACCCTCGGAAGCCCTTGATCTACAAAATATTAGATCAACTACCTTCTTGTCCAAATAATCCCCCAACCATTGTCAAAACGATCAACGTCGCATGATGAAAAATGAAAAGTCTTGAGGGTCCTAAGTATATTGACAAAAAATTTCAAAACATGTAAACTTCAAGGTTTTCACACATATTAGTAATCTTGTAGAGATCTCACAGAGTGTCAAAATTCAGTAGAAACAGTGAACAACCCATGGTCATTCAAATGAATTTGTATTTATAGGCATTTGTCCAAATGATCATCTTGGACTCCACCAATCATATTTTATCTAGAAATTTCAGAGGGACTTGGACACCTGTAACCCCCATGGTCATCTTATAACCAAAACAACAAGATAATTTTAAATTCATATTGAAATAGAAATCATGACATCATTTTTATTTTATAGTTTTCCTTTAATCAAGATACATTTTTCTGAATGTGAAAAAATAAATGCAAAAGCGTCCAACAATTTTAGTTATGAGAGTCAATACATTTTTTATCATTTTAAAAATATTATATATATGCAACACCAGATATTATGTAACACTATATAGTATGTTTGATATAATTTTATTCTATTTGTACAAAAGAAATAATATCCAGGATCTCTACGATAATCAACGAATGAATCCTTTCTGCAAAACTCTGGATTACGATTATTATCATATACATATGAAAATATTTTATTGATAAAATATGAAATTGTGGTAAAATGATATTTGATTCTATTATTAAACTTATTGAATATAAGGGAGTTACTAATTATGTATTCAAGAAAGATTTCATTATTTTCCAACAAAAGGAATAGGGAAGTCAAAAAAGGATTTTGACTCGAAAATATACCCCTTTTTGGAAATCATAAACCACGCGTCTAAAATGGAAATTTACTTTGTAAAAGAACTTTCATATTAAGACATAAAAACATATACTTATCTCCCTTTTAGTTTTAAAATTATTTTGAATAAGATTTTGAAATCAACTAACTACCCATTGGGATCAAAAATTCCTAATGATCATATTCTCTTAAAAAAATAATCCTCTTTATCAAAGAATTATGCTTATGTTATTATAATTTTCATATTCCCCCCATTTTAAATATAGTCTTACCCTTTATAAGTCATTCTACACCTTTTTTATTTAGAAAGTAGAATAGGAAAAGTATTTTGATTCCTACAAAAATAGTCAGAGAGATAAAAAATTAGTAAGAAAGAATTTGATCGTCTATAATAACTGAAATAGTATTCATCAAAATAAATGTAAAAAATGTAATCAAAATTTTTTTAGATTTAAAGATATTTCATTGATTTCTCTAATACAAAAAGAGTTTGAAAAAAAAATTATTCTCATTTTCTATATCCATCTTCAAGAGATCTAATAAAATTTTATTTATTTTCTTGAATTCCTTTCTATCATCCATCATCTTTTCAATATATTCCTTCTAAGACCGAAAACAATATTCCTATTATACAAATAGTTGGTCCCAAGTACCATGATTTTAATCTTATGATTGAAACTTCTCTTCAAGAGTCTGAATTTTTCCTTTCTATAATTTTATTTTCTTATCCTAAAGATCAATCCTATTTTTTAGGAATACATTTTTATTTTTCAAATCAATTATCGTATATTTGTAAAGTATCAAAAAATTAGACTTTTTATTGAATAACCATTGTAATCTTTTCAATTTCTTGTAATTATTTATATTTAGAATTATTTTTAATGTTTAAGGCTTTCATTTTTCGAGTGGTATCACTTTCCAATTTTTTTAATGCTACGATAACTTCATTCATACGTCTTCTAATACCCACAATTAACTCTTCTTGTAGTTTGATGATTGAATCATATTTATATGACCAATTCACCACTTTATTGAAATCCTTTCTATGTTCCAGAGTACATTCATCTGTCACTTTGAAATCAGCCTCAAGCCTTATTATTCTTTGTCTTATAAGCTTGATTGAGTCCCATGTTTTATTTTTGTTATCCATAACCAAATCATTTTTCCCTTCATTCTTGGGGAGATATGGAGTTGTATTTTCAATTCTATTTAGGTCTTGAACAACATACCAATAAATTTCTAAAAAAAATTATATTTTCTAAATTAGTATCATTATAATAATCTAGAAGCTCTCTAGAATGAGTTTCAGTGTCAACTTCTTCCAATATCTGATTACATACTTCATCAGTCGTAGTCAATTATCCTTTATCTAAAATAAGAGTGCCTTTCACAAATTGAATTTTACGAGAATCATTCTTTGAAGATTCAACTCCTATATATGGTAAATTTCAATAAGTAGATTCAGAAGATCTTATAGTTATTCTATCATATTTATATTTTTATTCCTAACTAGAATCTCTATCATTGTCATCTTTCTCTTCATACTCATCTTCCTCCATTTATTCATTTTTCCATTTATTATTTTTCTTGTACTTAATTTGTTTCTTCCTATTAACCAATACATTCATAATTTTATCTAATTTAATTGTATTCTTGTTCTTATGAGAATTATTTTTGAGTAAACATTGGTGGAACCAATTCTTCACCAACGTTTTTCTTGTACTTTCCCATGTCTTGAATAGAAGAAGTGATTGTTCCTTATTGGATTTCTTCACTAGAAATGCCATCACTCACATTTTCAACTGCTTTTATCACCTTATCAACATCAAAAACATCATCTTTTATATTTTTCAAACTCTTTTTATTCTCTTCTTCTTTCATAGTTTCATGAGTTCGTGTTTTTCAAGGTATGGATTCTACTAGATTAATGACAAATTGTGGGTATCCTTATTTTATTTCAAAATTATCCTTTCTCTATTTGGTCTATATTTCATTAATTACAATCTTTTTCTTATTTTTTTTTAACTATAGAACCAGAATTCAATTTCTATTCTTTTCTAGAAACAAACGGAACAGATTGTATTGGAATACCTTGACTTCCTCTATATTTTTCTTTTGGAACATCATCTATAAAATCTTTGAAAAACATTGTTGATTATGAATCAAAATGAAATTTCAACCTCTTTATTGTACCTTCACTAATCCATGGTACTTTAACATTTCGTAAAACTAATTTGAGTGGGATATTACAAGATTTTAAACATTAAAAAATCATCTTAATCAAAATCGTTGGAAACATAATCATCAGATACTTAATTTCTCATAACTTTATATTATAAATGGTTAGTAAAATGTATCTCTTCAAATTTATCCTTCTTATGTTCCCCAAATAATCAAGAATAAAAACATATAAAACTTTAAGAGTTTATCTATCACCTTTACTAGGAATTATAAATCCTTGCATCTAGAGTGATGCTAAATGGTTGTCTGCTGAAAGTTGAGTATCTTTCCTTTTTTTCTTCATGAATCCCAAAAACCGATTTCTAAGCTATTTCATTATTGAAGGTTCATTTTAATTTTTTCATCTTGTGAAAAGGACATAAAGAATCACCTTATAATGATACACTGAGAAAAATTGTGGCTTTATTAGATAATATATTAATCCCTATATCGAATTGAAAATATTTCTTTTAAATCACTATAAACTTTAAAAATACTAAAAATTGTATAACATAATCTACTATAATAGTATCTTGATATGTTTTGGGAATATCTACACAAAAATATTCCCATCCTTGTAATTGAATAATTCTTTTCAGTGAAGAATCGTAATTATTAGGAAACTCTTTGGTGACTAAACTTTCTTTGAAAAACATCATAGTTGAGAAATATTTTAGAGAAACTAAACTCTTTTTTTTTTGAGAAATAGTGTGAGTGGTTTCAGTGGACTATGATATGAGTATTGTTAAAAACATTTCGCATAATAAACCAAAGACTTTCCTACTTAAAGGGAGGAATATTTTTATAGAAAAGTGGATATAAATAATGTAGGACAGGGTATGGGGTCTCTTTATATAGGTGAATAAATTATGACCACTAAAATTGTATGGCTCATATTAGATAAAAAATATCTAATGGTTGATAAAATTTAAACTCTTGAGGTTTTAAAAAATCAAATGACTTATCGTATTCATTCTAAATCTGAAAAGTAGTAGAGGAGATATAAAAAATGAAAACAAGTGTAAGGTAATAAATCATACCTTTCAGTGTCTTATAATAGAGCTTTTGGTTTTTATATTTTGTTCTTAGAAAATAAATTGAGTTACAAAATTTCTGAGTATGAAATTTTCTGAGTATAGAAATATCTGAGTACGGAATTTCAGAGTATGAAATTTTCTAAGTACAAAAATTCCTGACTATGAAAATTCCAGACTGTGAAACTTTCTGAGTACCAAAATTTTTTTGTATGAAATTTTTTGAGTATGATAATTTCTAAGTATGAAAACTTTTGAGTACAAAAATTTTTGAGTAAGAAAATTTATGATTATGAAAATTTATGAGTTTGAATATTTCTGTGTATGAAAACTTCTGAGTATAAAAATTTCATATTATGAAAGATTCTGAGTATGTAAATTTCTACGTATGAAAATTTCTTAGTAGAAATGAAAATTTTTCATTCAGGAGTACTCTCCCTTTGAAAATGAGAAATTAATGTAAAGAGACGGTTTAAACAAGAAGTATATATGAATAATTACTTTACTATGATCATTCCTAGATTCTATTTAATGTATTCAAATCTATAAGATGGTAATGGTTTTATAAAAATATAAGTAAGTTGTTTTTATATTTCGATAAAATGTAAAAGGATATCTCTATAAGAATGTTCTCCAAAGCTAACACTTCCACCTTTCATTTCAATAATAATTTGAAATATGTATTTATTTCCATCCATATTTAGGTAATATCCACTATCCATATACCATATGTTTTTTTATTGGTTCTTGTTTTTTTCTTAAAAATAAAAAAATTAGACTTTTGGAATCTAAACATTACTGGATCAAGAAATTTTAGAAAGATAAATTTCATGAATCCCCAATTGTTTTGAAAAATGGGATTTGTGGATCCTAAAAGATTGAATTTTATTTAACAAACAATTTTAATTCCAATGACCTCTACTTTGACATTTTTTTAAAAAATGGGTCATTTTTTTAACAAAGTTATTATTACTAAAAATAGTTTTTGAATTAGTACGTCCCATTTATGAACTATTTCCTTGTGGAAGAATTTTTCTATATATTTTATCAAAACCATCCTAATAGTGGTAAATTTTGATAATAGTTCCTTTAATGAAAATATTTCATACTTCAGTATTATAATTAAATTCTTATCTACATTAGTATTATTTTCAAAAGTCAGTTTGGTTTCTAAATAGTTTTTCTCATAAATGAATTTTTCAAAATCTTTACAATGTTTATGCTTCTCAGAACTAAATTCCTCTACGTTTTTAGAAATAGAATAAATTTTTTAAAAAAATATTATCAAGATATTTTGAATGATATGATACTTATTTATTCAAAACATTTTTTCTATAATTTAATATCTAAAACTTCTTATTGACTATGAAATTTTCATTATCAATAAATTTTTTAAAATCTAGATTCTTCTCTATATGATGGTAATGTATTATTTTCTAATAAGGAATTTTTTCAATCCAAAGAAATACAACCTTTACCATTAAGATAGTTTTTATTTAAATACATATTTTTTATAGTGTCAGAAGTGTATACCTTAGCCATAAGACATTGATTTTCATAATATATTCTGGAATATAGACAAATATTATTCTATCTAGAATTTTCATTTTTACAAGAATCATCAGAAGAATCTCCTCCACTAGAACTCCATGATTCATTGGATTTAAAGACATCCTTTCCTTTTAGATTGTAATACTTTTTCGGATTTCTATCAGGATGCCTTTCCTTCCTATATTTTATTTCATTTATTGGACAATCATATCTTATGTGTCCAGCCCTTATATATTCATAATATGTAACATCATAATCTTTATTATCATTTATTTCCTTGTTACCTTTATTATACCAATTCTAAAAGAATCTGTTTTACCAATAATCATTTTCATCCTTGAAGTAATATTGGATAATTAATTCTTCTAATTTTTTGATTCAATTGGGTATAATTGAACAATCACATTATTTTTCTTGGCGACTTAACTATCTTTTCAAGAGTTTGATCATTCATTTTATCTAAATTATAAATAAATGAAACTTTTACATTCTTCTTTTGACTCCCTCATCATCTCTTTTTAATTTTTTCTTATATTCCCAAAGAGTTCCTAAAACATAAACAAGAGTAACATTAGTAATCATTATTGATTAATAAACTACTATTCTCTTTGATTCCCACTCATTTGGCATGATAACTATAATAATTTCCATAATTATTTAATTATCTAATTCTTTCTCTCCCATATCATGTAAACTATTTAGGACAATTTCATGATTTCTAAAATATAAGGAATAGAGAATTAAAAAGAGAATTTTTAACTCAATACAATGATGAATAAGAAGGAGTGACTTATAAGTCTTGTGGAGTTTTATTCATGAAAATTTATATTCTTACTCCTTTTTCTTATTATCAATGAATTACCACTATTCCCTAATATGAAGATTTTGAGAAAAATATTTGGTGAAAAATAGTTTCTTAAGCCTATCTCATTCCAAGGAGTTATGTTATTCCTTATTAATCATTCTCTTGATCAATGTATATCATTTATCTACTTCACAATATTAATAATAAAAAACCAAAACTGCCATTTCATGCTTTGAGTATCAAAAAACATAAAATATATTTTTTATCATATTGATCTAGTTCTTCAAAATTAGTGGATTGGAAAATCAATTAAAGGATAATGTTCACTATCACATAAAGGAACTGATAGTTATTTTCTCTTTATTTGGTTATTTTTTGATATCAACAAGGTTCAGGTTATTACTCATAAAATGATTTAGTATATTCATGACCTTTTTCATGCAATCTCCCAAACTATTTGGTTTCTTTTTTGGAGAACCCATGTGTTGTCCATCACATGTTTATTTAACTTAGTTCCTCCTTTTTGAAGCCATTTACTAAAACTAAAATAGTTAACCTAAGTAATAAATATTAGTATCTTAGGAAAATTATAGAAAACAATTATATGATTGTAAAAAATAAAACCAATGATGACTTTCTTCATGAAAAATTCATATCAATTTATTACACTCTTGGTTCAGCCTCGGTTTCTTTAGGTTTGGTTCTCTAATAATTCTTAACATAATAAAAAAAATAACTAAACCATTATACGATAGAAACTTAGATAATCCAAACAAAAAAATATAAATATTTTATATCATTAAACACTATATATCTCAAATAAAAACACACAGTCCCCCAAAAGTTTTTTATTTTTGGACATTAGCTAAATTAACATATTATTAAACTATAGTTCTTTAATATCCCCCATAAAATTCACTACATGTGATTTACTCCTTTAAATTTTCTAATTTATAATCAATTTGGTAAATGGAAAACATAAAAAATAGTGATCTTAAATGATCAATAAGATGGAAACATATTATTGATTTAGGTGGAACTTATCATTAGATCATATATTTATGATAAAACATAAATATGGGATTAATATATTATTAATGGATTGCGATCATAAAAATTGATCTTGAAACAATATATTAGAATCATATTTCAAGACATTAGAAGGTAGAACCACAAATCGATTATCATAAAAGAATAAAATTCACTATATCATAAGAATATGAAATCATGAGAATATTAATGAACTATAGAGACATAACATTGGAATGTTTCACTAGGATAATAAAAGAAAATCATGACATGTATCAGGTAAATCTTAAAAAAATGAAATTATAGAAAAATCTAACAACATCAGGACCATGAATAACATAGTGGGCTAGGATGACCTCACATGTCTTATAACATTATCATCTCATGAGATATAAGATTTATCTAATACATTGGAGGGCTATTTAATTTTGGACCAATCCATAACATAAAGATAAACCATACATATGTTTTCTGCATGAAATAAATCATTCATCGATGATTGAGTAGCCAATGCAAAAAAAAATTGGTTCGTAACATTTTCCTGGGATATCATATAAAAATAAAACTTGAATTGGATTGGATGGTACCAAAATTTTGATTACCCAAAATAAAAATATCATAATATTGTTTTGAGAGTAAAAAATTATTGATATAAAATAGTCCAAGTTGATGGATATTAAAAATAAATAAATTAAAATAGTTAAAAAAAATATGAAAAGAGTTTTGCTTCTATTTTAGTGACATTGTCATCAAAAAAAGTAGAAATCCACTTTAAAATAATTTAAAAATAGTTATAAATATCATTTTAAAATATTATTTGATTAATAAAAGATACAGAAATATGAAATTTGAAAATAAATAAAGGTAAAAAAATATTAAATGCGGATTAGAAGATTAAATAATACAAAGAAATTTAACGAAATACCATTTATGGGTTTTAATAGTTTTATAGAAATCCATAATGATAAAATAAATATAAAATTTACTTTAAATATATATAAGGATATATATGAAGGAAAATATTATAATGCATATATATATATATATATTTCAAAATAAAAAAATAAAACATTCTCATTAATAAAAGATATATAAATTGAAGAAAAATACTGAAAATATATAGTAGATGTTTTCCATTATAATAATATATCTTTATAAATAAAGAACCAATCAAAAAGAGTAATTTGATAATGAAATGTAATTTCCCCAAAATGAAATAAATAAATAATTTTTGATTGATAAATATTAGAATATAACAAATTTAAATTAAAATATGAAAAGGTAAAAGTGTATGACTTAATGAAAAGAGATTAAGTCAAGAAAAGAAATTACCTTGGATTACTTCTTCGTTGTACATGATCTAATCTCATTTATAATAAATTAAATTTTAATATTATCTATATAAGAAAATTTTCTTTATTTATTTTATTTTATTTCTTACATTTATGTTTACCTATTATCCATTTATTAATCATTTATCATTAGAATTAATATTATGACGTTAATTGTTCCATTAGTTCCATTCATGATTTAGTGTGGTGTTTTCTATCTTTTCTCCTTGATAATGGGTTTATCACCAAATAAATGATCATGAAAATTATATAAATTTATTGGGTATTTATTAGGAGTTTTATTATTGTTTCATTGATTTTTTTTTTGGTTTTTACTAAATAATTATAAATTAACAATTTTGTGGACATTGAATCATTAAAAACAATAGATTCATTACTAAATATATTTTAAAATATAACCATTAAAATTTTATAAAAAACATATTAAATTATTTATCATTATATAATACTAAAAGTATTTATGTTCTCTTAGTCATTCATGGTGTAAATTTTATAACATCATTTATGTTTGTGTTATAATAGACTCAAATAAAAACGTTTTATAGCAAATAAATGAGTAAAATATGTTGTTTTATAATTATAAGATCACTTTTATAAACTAATAATGACATAAATTCCATATTATTTATGTTTTAAATCATATATAATAATATTTTCATTAATTATATAGAGAAAAAAATAATTAGAACATAATATTTATGTTGAAGGGTATAATCCTCTCTAAAATACCCTCTTGGAAGTCAAGGATTTGGAACTCCTTGTGACAAAAAACTATCCAATGTGGGAAATAATTATTATAGAGATAATTTTATTATATATTCAAGAGGAAACCATAATAAATTCATTCTTTGTGGTGGGTCGAATATGGGACCTTTTATATGTGAGTTTGTGTGGCACTTTTGAAAATACTCATTCCTAAAAGATTAAATAATATAATATCTCATTGAACGTGGATGGATACTAGAAAATGAAAGTGAATAGGTCAATAATTCCCTTATAAATTCAGTTATAGATAATTTTGTATGTAATTCTATAACTTTACTCCACATTTTACCCCTTTTAACTCATCTTACTATTTGTCATGGTGACTCACTAATACCTCGACAACTTATTTTGTTTCCAAAAATTAAAATTAAACTTATTACCTAATTTTTAAAGTTTTATTTTAAATTTCAAATCCTTTATATTATATTAATTTTCTAAAAGTGATAAAAAATAATTTTCAAATAAAAATACATAATTCACAAAAATAATTTTTAGAAAAATATATATATAAGCATAAAAATGATTTTTGGTTTCTTACCAAGTTATAATCCAGGGATGAATGTTAATTTATTTTTATATATGTATATAATTAATTACATTAAGATAATTCTTCAATAGTGACTAATTTAATTTATTAAGATAAAAATACACACCACATAGAAAAGTAATTATTTGAAAAAAAATATCTATTTAAGATTAAATGGTTCCATTCCCATTTCTTTAAAAGTAATTTTTTATTTTTTTAAAATTAATTTAATTTTATAAATAAATTTATATTAAAATAAATTTAATTAATATAATTCTTTAAAATTGATAACTTAATAAAAATAAAAATTGTAAAAAACTACAAATTATAATATTAATTATAAATATATCTGTAATTTATTACATTAATAATTATATCATTATATCATTATATCTTCAACTTAAAAAACCCTTCAAAACCTCTATATAATCCCTAAGGTTGAGTTAAAAAATGGATGAAGTTACTGGTGGTGATTCAGCCAGTAGAGATCTCATAGTGGTTTTCATTATCTTGAACTTCTCTCATGTCTTATATTTTGAAAAGTCATAAATATTGAATCTTAAATTTAGATTGGTCACAAGAAAACCCTAGTGATGTTACCCCTTTTAAAAGCTTATAAAATTATCCCCATATGAAATACTTCTCTTACTTGATTCTTTAACTTTCCTCATTCTATAAAAATTCCACTCTATAAATAGTTTTATTTATACCGACCATAACAAAAAATATATTTAATATGTACATATATCATTATTTTTTTAATTAATTATTTAATATTATTTTCAGTGATAATAATCAAAAATATAATGATTATATAGGAAAAACAGTCATGTATTCCTAATGACCATATATGCCCAATATCTATATGTGTCCAACAGCCATATAATGGAAACATCTCTTTCTCATATAGTTCATTATATACATCTCTAAAATTACTCCTCAAATTCCCTACATTATTTCCTTGATATGTTTATCATAATTATAATATGTTTCATTATTTTATAGTTATCATCAGTGCCATGATCCTCATGCGATATTGTGATGATGAATATTTAAATATTATAGTTTTTTATTTACTTGTGATTTTATTCTAATTTTTTATAATTTCATTAATTTGGCTTCATTTAAGAATCTTATAATACATTATTGTTTATTCATATGTAATTTAATATATTATTATATTAAGGAATAATCAATTTTTTCAGTTTTTCATATATCACATGTTATTGAGATGAAGAGATTAATTTATTTTAAGGGAAATTTATACTAGAAATTTGGGGAGTTAAATATGTACCTTCTCTTCTCTGTTATATTTGAAGTGTTTGAGAAGTCGTGAATTAAAATTTCCATGGATTTGTAATTATATGATTATTTGTTAAACCTTCTTCATTCCAAATAAATTGCATTAAGACTTTAAAAATATATCTATAAATTTTAGTCATGATTTGATTTTATTATATGAGTTAAAGAATTTGTTATCATTACTCATTATATATATAAATTTGTTTCATAATACATAGATTATTTTTTCCAAGGTAAGATTGGTAAAACTCTATGTTATTGGTATATTTATAGTATTGTTGTGAATTTTTGATATAAGTGACATAGGTCTTCAATATGATGCATGTTACTTATAATGTTATACCTACATGAAGTTATATAATGTTATGTATAATTTATGATCACATTTTAAGTAGGTGATGATAAATTCTTTGTCACTTTTGATAATGGGTTATCATGTACGCGTGATTTGTATATGTATATGTGTAGTCAAAAAACACATGGGTATATGATATATTGTGATGGATACAGTGTACCCTAACTTAGTTTTATTTAGAATGGGCACCAGGTACCATGACACTGTTTAATTTGGGATGAGAACTAGGTACCCCACATATATTTTATTTGGGACTCAATTATTCATCATGAGTGAAGATAAGATTTTCCCAACATACAATTTTTCCACAGTGTAAATCCATCCCCAACCCCATCGATAGGTGTTTCCTTGGAAGAAATGTTTCTACCAATGTGTAGGTTTAACAATAATGGATTTTGAAAAAATATCAAAGACTGTTTGGATCCTCCTTGTGGGGTGAGATTTATCTGTTATCACTATTGTTCTATATTTTATCCTTTTTTATTTTTAGACATGGTTTTGTTTTTATTTTTCTCTATACGAATTAATGAGCTTGATATATAAGTAAATTTTATAGACACATCCACGTGGTAACAAACAATTATTACATGTTTGAGTAAAATTCTCTTGGTGGTGCATATTAAGTCTTATTACTCAATATAAAATCCCAAATTTAGGTATCATTTTATTTTCTTAAGTTACATTTTTTATTCATTAAAATGAATCAAAACATAAGTAATATGTAAATCATTCAATAAATAAATAAAATTCAAAAAATTATTCACTCATAATGAAACATTGCTAAAAAACATAAAACCATGTATTTTAAACCATGTATTTTTATATAACATGGATGATTATATACCTTAAAAGTTCATAAATTAAAATGGTATAAAAAATAATCAAGGAATAATATATTAATAACAAGTAAATCCCCTAGATCATATTTTCCATTAGAAATTGTTGTTTGTAGAAAGAAACGTATAATGAGAAAAAACATCATGAAAGGAAATTTCATATTATAAAATCCTAAATGAAATCCATAGGAATGTGAAGAGTAATTTTTTAAGTTAAAATGTAATGAATTTACAGGATATAATTGGTGAAAATAGCCAATATATGATTGTTATTAAATGGAATATAATCATGGGTTATAACACCAATAAATATCTAATCAATCTGTAATATTCAATATATAGTTGGTATACATAAATTTTATTTAGATATTAACATATATATTTTTTATTATAAATATTTTATTTAAAATAAAATAAAATATTTTTGAATTAAATTAAATAATATTAATTTACTAGGGAATATATCCTTAATTTTAAAGAAACTATTTTTATAAATAATGTATTATTGTTAAATTAATTTCACATAAAGTATTATATAAATTAAATTTATTAATAAAATTTAATAAATGATTACTAAAATAAATTAATATCATCCGAGAAATAGGTAAGTAACAATTAGGAATACTATTTTAATTATTCATGTCTACAAAAATGTTTTGTTTAAAAACCATTTTTTTATTATATATTATTTGTTATTATTTAAAAGGTAAAATTATCATATGTAGAGTATAAAATTAAATGAAATATATTTATATAAATATATAAATTAATTAATTAAAATTCATTCATTAATTATTAATTTTTTATATATAAAGATAAAAACACCTAATTTTAAAAATTTAATTTTTTTAAAGAATTCTTTTCTATATGTTATGTATTTTAATATTAAAAAATCAAACTAAACTATATTAAATAATAATTTAATTGAAATTAACTATATTTATATATTCAAAAAATTAAAAAATAATCTAATGATTATTACTTTCTATGTAAAAAAAGAATAAATGTATTTTTATGCTTAAAATACCTTTTTTATAAAAATGGTTTTTATATGTTATGCATTTTATTTTTAAAATTAATTTTTATCACTTTTAAGAAATTAAATATGATAAAAAGAGTTTAATATTAGAAATCATCTCATATAAATTATATACTGATTTCAAATTCATTTTTATTCATAAAAATTAGTTATTGAGGTAAAAATTTAGTTACAAAGGAAAAGGAAAAAATGAGGTAAAAGGGTTAAATTAAGGGCTAAAGTACTAAAATATCACAAAACATTATCTTTAATTGAGTGTTTGAGGTAATTATAGAAATCCCATTTTCCTATATAAAATATGTTTCTACTTTGGATCCACTTTCAATGAAAAAATAAATTTTTTATACATTGAAGAAATGGTATTTATGAAAACCCCACTCAAGATCACCTATAAACTCACCCCTCTAATACCACCCACAACCCACACCATTCCTTAAGTTTCCTCCTGAATCCATACGCATATTCTCTCACAAAAATTACCCAATCTATTTTTGGGAACCTCTTGTCAAACGAAGGGGTCATGAATTCTTCATTTATAAGAGGATCTCTAAATAAAGCTTTAATTCATTAGTGTCACTACTATCCTATCCTTAATCATTCTTATTTATATAATTCATTCACATATTAATAAATATAATTTATCATATAAGAAAAAAGTAAATAATTTGGATTTTTTAAAAGTGATATTATTACTATACAATAATATATTCTTATTCTTTCAAACATTATAATGATTCCTTGATTGGGTTGGTTTACCACCTAAATAAATGATGTTATACCATTTACATCATGAATGAATAAAAAAATAAATATTAGTAAAGTGATGTAATAGTGACTAATTTAATATATTTAATTAATTCTATAGTTATTAATATGAACATTTAAATTCACCAAAATATTCAATTCTTTTATTAATTCAATAATGGTAAAAAAAATATTTTTAAGTTTTTCATGTGAACCATCACTTTAGGTCCCGTAAAATAACAATGGGAATTGAGAAATATATGAAACAGATAAAATAAATTTTCAATAACATTTTGGAGATAATGAAACGATGGTCAAGGATCATGGATTGGAACTTCCAACCAAAGAATGCATGGAGAAATGGAACAGTTAACATTTGAATATTAATTTTAACAATAAAATACTAATATATGGGTAATAAGAAATTATTATATGGTATAATTTCACCTTTAAATTTAGATAATATAAATATTAATTTCTATTTAGGGAATATTTTATGTTCTTTCACTATAATAAAAAATATACATTCTTCTCTTCAAGTTAGTTATAGTGTTTATATGTCTTCTTACCCTTTGGTACATAATTAAACTAAAAGTTTCCTATAATTGGTGATGGACATATCTCATATTTTCAGTCAGGAATATTTCTCCTCCATGTTAGTATTATTTATTTTGTTTTAAAAATGTTTTATTTATAATTATGGGATTTATTAATTTCATTTTATATTATAATTTAATTTCTTTATAAATTAATAAAATTAATCACTTTTTGAAATTCTATACATGGGTAATTTTTTAATTTCATAGAATTTCATTTAAAATTTTTAAACTGAATTTATTTTTAATATTTTCTACACAATATTATTGTCCAACCATCCACATTAGTTTTATTTATGAATATTCCTTTCAATGTTTTCATGGTTTTAAAAAATAATTTTTATTCTCACTGTATTATAAATTATTTAATTTTAAAAATATATGTTATCTAAAGGTAAAGAATTTACATTAATATTTTTTAAAGTAATTTTATAACTATCATAAGAATTTTATTTAATTTATGGAAACATCCTTTAATGATTATTACAATTAACAAGGTATATTCTCTAATGATTCCTTCATTCTTATTTCCTTAGATGGATTATGATCATTCCTTATTGAAATATTCATGACAGTTGTTTCATTGTCATAGGTTAATTATGATATTATGGTGTTATTAAGGTTTTTATGTTCATGTGGAACACATATACATGGTTTCTAATTATGTGATTGATGGGCCTAAAATTATATAGCTTTCCAATGATTTGGGGAAAAATATATTTAATGAGATCATAATGAATAGTGAATAAAGTCAAACCACTATGGTATGGGTGGGCCTGAAATTATATATCCCTCCAAAGAATTAAGTAAATATTTATATCTCATGAGATGATTAGTTAGGGATTGGAGATTAAATCCAATCTACTATGGGTATTATTTCACACTTTGATCATGATCTTAGAAATAAGCCTTGACATAAGGAATGATTATGTATGATTATGTTATGCAACTTTTATATGTTAAAAAATATTCCTATGTTAAATTTTAATATCTCATGATTATTAACTCATGTTTCCACAGTTATATGACTCATTTCATATGTTATTTGACAATCCTCAGGTCATGATTCATGATTTATGATCTCTGATTTATTGGGTATGGTTTTCTTATGTTATGTTAATTTACCTTGATTATGTTCACATCCACATATGTCCATATTATGCTCTCTTATGATCTTCAATTAATATCTCCATATCATACCAATTACAGAACATCTAATCTCATATATTTCTTATGTCTCAATTTCCTCAAGTTATAAAGAAGATTATTAGGTATGATATTTCTATAATGACATCATTTATGGATAATTTTGACAAAAATATTGAAGACTTATTGTATAATAATAATATTATTTATCCAATATCTAAAATCACTAAACCTATAATTTCTGGGGAATAATTGTTTATGATATTGAATTTATATTAATTTAAAATAATGAAATCGATGTGTATGTTAAGGTTGTATCATCATATTTGGTATCTGATCAAGGTATTTTTTTGTTTCTTGGGTTGTAAATAATAAGTGGATAAAAATTAAAGTGACCTATTTTGAACCAAAAGTGATGTATGATGAATCTAAAATTTCATAGGTTGAAATATAGGTTTTTTAATTTAAGAAATTTTATGATTTATTTTCTGTATGACATGATTACATTTTCTAGTTATTATTTCTTGAAACTCACAATATCCATTTTTTAGACAATGAGTTCAACCAGGAGGAACCAGGTAATCAAAAAGTGAAATAGAGAATGTAATGATTTTCCTAATGAGTAACCAAACTTAATGGGAGGTTGTATTAAAAATATTATGGTTATATAGGCAAAAACTTCATGACTTATAGTTAATAACCAAATCCTTTTCAAATATCCTAACACACAAAATATGATAAAAATGATGTTTGAAGGAAGGTCAGAAGATCAAGGCTATGGTGGAAGATGATTCAACTTCCTATATTAAAAAAATGTGGGAATAATCACCCTAGAAAATTCCTAAAAGGAAATATAATATTTTATATATGTGGTAAATGAGGAAATTTATTATCAAGTTTATAAAGAAAGGGTAAATTTTCTATAATAGATCAACTTTTTTCAACCAAACCATGCACCCGAGTCGACCGTCACATGGTGAGGTAAAGCAAGAAAAAAGATGAAGTCTAGAATATAAAAAAAATAATGAAATATAGTGAAAGAAAATAAAATAAAAAAATAGATACAACTAAGATAATAGACTAAACAGGAAATGTACAAATTAGACAAGAAATCAAGTCTCCATTTGACAAATAGTCACCTTCAAACCAACATGAACCAAAGTCAAAAACTAAATGAGAAACTAAAATTCTACAAGATATTATTCCCTTTACATGTATCCTATAATACAACATATAAAACCACACCAATGGAAAAATAATGGTGTGAGGAAAAATCCTTGTGGGATACCACCATAGAGTCTATACAAGGTTTAATATCAAAAATATAATAGATTTGTATTTTTAAAAAATAATTTTAAAAATAATTTTCATAAATTCAATTCATTTTTAAATCATTTTCCTTTTGGGTTTTTATAATATCCCTTCATTATATCAACCCAATAATATGACATGTAGAATTGATAAAATATAAAACCATAACAATGCATCAAGAAGTTAGCAAGTAAATACATATCCAAGAAATAACCTACCATGTGAAGATTTCTGATACAACCTCATATAAAAACCAATAAGAAACAATCAATTATAAAAACAATCATGAAATTAATACCCAAAAATGACAAATCACCTTGTATCTATACCTAGACTATGGTAAAATGCATACTAGTCCCTTAAGAGACTAAACTAGTGTATCTTTGGAACCTACTAATATTGAGTCCTACCATAGTCTATAGATATCTAAAAAGGTTACCTCCTAGTGGGTCCATACACACTAAGTCCACCCATGTATCTTTCATAACGCACCCAAGGTTCCCAATGTTCTATTTTTCAAAAATACATTTCAAAATCACATTCATAATTTTTTTAAACATTTTCAAATAGAAGACAATCTACTTTGTTGTTTGAAAAATCATTCCCAAATCAAGAAAATCCATTTTCCAAGAAAAACCCCTTAAAAATAATTTATAAGAAAACCTTCAAAACCACATATCACTTCATATAAATGAAAAACCAAAATTAATTTACTAATAATGATAGGTAATTCATTTCATTAATCCACTATATAGAAACACCTCCCTGAAAAGAGTATAAACCAAGATTCCTTTGACAATGGTGATTTGAAACCATGGGATCGGCCTTAAAAAGACAATGTGAGATGATAAAATGAAAAGGATTGATATAAAAGACTATCTGATCATGAATCTGAAGCCTAAAAAAGACAATTCAGTAACCACAACCAAATAAAATAAGAACCAAAAATAATTATTACCCAGAGAGGCACATTGAAAAAACATTGATGATCGATTTCCGAATGAATTGATATGGGATAGAATCTCCCAAATATCATAGGGTGAGATCTAGGTTGAGAGAGAGAAGGATGCAAGAAAATGAAATGAAAATCGGTCATTCACAACCCTAAAACCACAAATAATTACATTTAGATGGTGTATTATCCCATTACATGTCATTAAATCCACAGAGGATGGAATCACCAGAAAACACACTTTTTTTAATTAAAAATCCAATGCTTTCCATTTCACAATGTGAACCTATAATATAACTTGTAAACCTTTAATTCCATGAACATATTTCATGAAATCTACATGGAGACTATTAGACAGGGTGTAACCCATTTACATAGTATATAATTTTATAATATATAGAAAAACCCCAAATTTCTAGTAAAAAACATACAATAACATGGTAAATACTCAAAACTTTGGGAGAACTCCTCAAATCCATAAACAAATTTGTACCCAGACTCAATTACTTCCAATAAACATATATCCCTAAAATTTAGGTAATTTACCCACAACAAAGGATTTTTATCACCGAGAAGCCTACAAATGCACCCAAACAAGGATAATAAAAAATTAATAAACAAGTTAATACCTAAAAATCATAACGGTTTGTCACAATCCCCCCACCTTAAACACTTTCTAACCCCATAAATCCCTCGGATTTTTATACTAACAAAAATTGATGGCCATTGATACCTCATCAGTTATTAACTCACCCAAATTTCGTGTATATCATTCCTACATGGCCACAGTACCAAAATAAGAAGAATCATTTTGCAGCACAATACCTTCTCCTAGAGATCCATAACCTGAACAGGAAACTCAACCAATGTGGTGTCGGTCAATATATCAACATCTTCCCATATGGTAATATGGTAAGGAACCAATATATGCATCCTCAATTGGGAAACATGAGATATGTCCTGTATAGATGTCATGCCATATATAATATCCAACTGACAAGCCACCATTTCTAGTCTCCTAATGATCAGAAAGGGGATCACAAACCCTGAGTCGAACTTACATTGTATACCCAATAGAAAATTTCCCAAGTGAGTTGAAACTCTAAGGAAAACCTGAAAACCAACCTCAACCTCAAGTGGTAAATGAAAATGGTATGCATAATACATATGGTGACACTATGTGTAGATCAATATCCTATGGATCAACTAAACCATCTTTATCATTCTGAAAAAACACCCTAACCAATGGGGGACCTCTCTCCCAACTCAACCCAACATAAGGGAGATCTACATTTCCACCCATATAAATCCTAAAAGATAGCCATCCTAATCAAATCTTGATAACTATTTTTATTTGAAAAAAAGACCAAATGAAAAATCTTTTCCCAATATCCTCTAGAATAAAGACCAAAATCATATAGAATATCCTCAATAACATGGATAGTCCTCTTTATCTATCCATATTTCTATGCATCGTAAGACATGCTCAATCTAATATGGGACCTCATCACCTTATACATCCCCTTCAAGAACCTATATTTGAACATAGGGTCCCTCCAAAATACAACTATATAGAGAACCCTTTGAAGTATCACAATATCGCAAATATACATGTCCCCAATATATTCTAACTTCATTGCCTCCTTGATAGGAAAGAAATGTTCTAATTTCATGAGTTAATCAACGATCGCCAAATATCATCCTTACCAATAGGATTTCTTACAAAATTAAGGACAAATTATAGGTAAATCACATCCCACTTCTATACTGAAATGGGTAATGGATATAAAAAACTAGCAGGTCTTTGTTGTTCTCCCTAAATTCTTTGAAAAGTAAGATATCGTGATATAGAACTCTAAAATTGACTACCTCATCCTCTTCCACAAAAATCGATTCCTCAAATCATGATACATATTTGAATCCCTTAGGTGCATAGATCAACAATACAAGTTTCCACTATATCAAAAATCCTTCCTCAGCTAAAATGGAATAACAAACCTAAAACAGAAGCACAAAGTCCCACTGGGAGACTGAGGCCAGTCACCTATGGTCTCCCAACCATAAAGTGTTTCACGTAAGTGTTTTCACTTAGTTTCTGTTAGCTACATGATCTGAACTCACTCATCCAAATATGACTCATCTTTAATCTAGGACAAGAACCCATTTCCACCAAACTCTTCCACTCATAAACGCATATCAGTAAACAAAATCATTAAATACCAATGCTTGACTGATTTATTCATGACTTGTGTCAGCAATTTTATTCTCAATTCATAGGAAACTTCATTTTTTTCCTAGTAGTTTACTCAATATCAAAATAAAAAGTTTGAAGATACTCTACTTAGTGTCTTTGTAACAAATTGATACCCCTATAAGTAAAAATATATTTCATGCTCTTATGATCATCATACATGGTAAATCGATCCCCAAGAAGATAGTGATGCCCCAGTTTGAGTGCATGCATAAATTTTTCCAAATCAAGATCTTGGGTAGGGTAGTTCTAATCATGAGGGCACAACTGGTATGAGCCTCAGGCCAGTACTAGTTTCCCTTGAATCAAGATACATCCTAATCCCATATCAGAATCATATCTTAACACATCTTAACTAGATCCTTGATTCAAAAGAATCAAAACTAATTATGAAGTCAACCTCATATTCAGCTCCTCAAAATATCACTGATAATTTTTTGTTCCAGTCATACTTTTCATGATTAAGGGTTAAATCATTCATCAAAGATATGAAGTTAGAAAAATACTGCATAAACCACCTACTGTAACCAGAATAAACCAAGAATTTTTAGATCTCAAAAACATTTCTAGGATATTCCCAGGATATAACATCCTCTATCATTTTAGGTTACACTGAGACACCCATCCTTGATATTATATTCCCCATAAATTTCACATCTCAGATCTAGAACTCACATTTGGTGATCATACCATATAGATAATGTTACTTAAAGGATTTAATAATGAAATATAAATTTTCTATGTATTCATCCTCTAACATAGATTACACCAAAATATTATCTACAAACACAACAATAAAATATTCCAAGAACTAATATCTGATTTGGTTCATCTAATCCATAAATACTGATGGAGTGTTATCCAGACTGAATGAAATCACCATAAAATCAAAAAGACTATATCATATCCTAAATGTTGTCTTAGGTATATTTACTACTCGGACACTCAGATATTGGGGCCATGATCATAGGTATGTCATTGAAAACCAACATTCCCCTTGATTCTGGTCGAAATGATCATCAATCATAGAAAAATGATATTTTTTATTAACCATCACCTAATTCAATTTATGAAATTCTATATAATGTTTAAGGCTTTAGTCTTCCTTCTTAGAAAATAGTAAAGGTGAATCCCATGGTCACATGCTAAGGAGAATAAATCCATTATCTTCAAGGTCCTCAAAATAGAAATTAAGTTCCACTAACCCAGTAGGCTCCCCTCAATAAGATGTTATAGATATGCGTATTGTACCAAAGAGCATGTAAATAGTAACATTGACCTCTCACTATGAAGGTATACCAGAAAAAATCATTTTGGGAAGACTTCAAGGTATGAACACACCACTATAATATGTTTAATACCCAATAAAGGGTCAAATATATCAAGTAAAACATATAAAAACTTGCATGATATTACCCAGACATAAGTAAAAATAGACCCTAAACATCCAAATTTAGAGTCACACTCACCCTAAAAGACCTGAGTGACCCCACCAAAAGATAAGAATTATATCCATTGGTGATAAAAACCTATAAGGACTTAAACACTGATTATCTAATCTATGTCGATAATAATTTCAATGATATTAAGATCAAGAACCAACATTTCCCATTCCACTTGAATTTCAGATATCATCACCCAATACATGGGAAATCGGAAACCTTGTTTGGACCTCTTTCCAAAAGGTGTGGAATGATCCAACAAGTATGAAATAAGATTCAAACACAAACCAAACACATAAAATAACTTTTAAAATAGGAAATAATGAGTTTCACCTTCACCAAAAAAATATAGCATCATACAATATAAAATAAACACCATACATCTAATAATAGTTTTCTTTTCTTGTGATTCCTTTGGAACATATTCTTCCACATTAATATGTCTAGTTTTTAAAGCATGAACATCCCCTTACCCAAAGGATTTGACTTTGTACCCTTGGAAGCATCGGTATGAACCTAAAAACCCCTGGTGAGAGTGAATCCTACCTTACTTCCCCCAAACATCCAATAATATAAATTATTTTGACGGATTGATAATTCTTAATGATGATAAGTATGATGAGACTCTTTATAGTTAGGTCTAGTAGGACTATATCTCCCAAACTGATAATAAACAATCTATTGTTTTCCATAATAATACTATGAAATTGGTCCAAAAGAGAACTAATCTCCCTTTTGTTTCCTTTTTTCTATTAGATATACCCATGATAACAATTTCACCAACTAAAGCTCCACCCAAACCTATCTTCCTAGATATTCCTACCTTATATAAAGATTCTTTTTCAACATCATCCAAAAAGGCTGGAAGGTGCATGAGAAACAACACTTACCTAATATTAGGCTCCAGTACTAACTCAAGCCTCTAATCCTTTAGATACTCATACATGACATGATCTGGTTTTGGATCTACCAGCTCAAAAAATTGGTTTAATACTCTAAATCGATATTCTCCCCCTACTCTAAGGACAGAAAATATCGAGTCTTTATCACATGTATTGTCTCAAGTTATAAAATTTTATAAAATATTATCTGGAAAGAAACTTTGATAATGTATTCTTGTATATAATCTTTCAAACTAAATTCCTATCATATCCATCATGGTCCATCAAACACATATGTGGAAAAACCCACCTTTGGTTCTTCAAGAGTCTTCAAGAAATTGAAGATCCACTCAATCTGCCCAGGCCACACATCATATTCATGTAGTCCTTTGTCACCATGGAAGAAGTGTGGATGTTGGTTAATAAACTCAAAGTCATGATCCACCACACATATTTTCTTCGAAAAACCCACCTAATCCATAGTCTAAATGGTGAAGGTTACTTCTTAAACATAGGAAAAGGTCCATATGAATATTTTCCTACTGAAAATGCCTCATAGATTCCTCTCTCATATTTTGAAGAGATATTCTCATAGTAATTTTCAAAAAAATACATTACAATAACCAATAATATAATGAGAACATTCAAAAAAATATTAGGACTGTTATTAGTATTTAAATCAAATCTTCAAGACAATAAGAGTTTAAAGAAATTAAAAATTCTAACCAATGAAAGTCATTTCCAGAAGGAATAGGTAAATATAAATAAACTTCCCATGAATTTTATTCAAATAACCCCAATCCATAAGTCTCAAACAAGGTAAAAGTACCTGAAAACCCATGGTAACATAGGTTCAGTCATGGAAGTGAGCTGGACAGGTCCCTTTTCCAAACATACTATAAAAATTACGATAGTCCAAACTCCTATCAAACCAAGACATATAACCAAACTAAGGCAGTGTTAACACAATCCAGGTTGATCCTTCCCTCCCATTCCAAATTGTAACAGACCAACCTGGGTAAACCATACTATACACCCAAGTCAGTTGTCACATGGTAAGATGAAGAAGCAAAATTGAAAAGGCCTCAAATATAAAAAATCAAGACATATAATAAGATCAAAAGGATGAAAAAAAGTAGATACAACCAAGAAAATAGAATAACCCATAATCATTTTAATTATAAAAGAAAACAGGACTCCATGTGAAAAATTCACCTTTAAACCAACTTAGATCGAAGGTAAAGACCAATAAAGAAGACTACATGCCACAAGTTTCACTTTTGTTTACCTGTATCCTGAAATAAAACATATATGACCTACCTAAGGGAAAAGGTATAGTGTGAGAAAAAATCCTGGAAGGATACCACCATAGAGTCTATTTGAGGTCTAATATCAAGAATTAAATATTTTCATATTTAAAAATATTGTTTTATAAATAATTTTCATAAATCCAATTCATTTGTAGATAATTTTCCATTTGGTTATTCAAAAGATAAATTCATATTCTCAACCCAAAAATATCAAAAGTATAAGTGATAAAGCAAGAAATAATATCTATTCATCAAGATGAAAGAAATTAAAAACATATCAATGAAATAACCTATCATGAAATGTTATGTGATATAACCACATATAAAAAGTAAGAGAAAGAACCCATGATAAAAAAAATCATGTGATAAAAAACAAAAATAAAAAAGAACCTCGTATTGGTCCTTATACTGTAGGATAATTTGTACTAAACACTCTAGGTCATAAATAGGAATAATTATTGTTCCAACAAATAGTGAGTCCTACCATAGCCCGTAGATATCCAAAAAGGATACCTCTTAATGGTGTCACATACACTAAGGAAACATGTGTCTCTATCTTGATCCACACAATGTTCCCAATGTTCCAATTGTCATAAATAAATTTTAAAACCATACAAAAAATTTTATAAAACATTTTTAAATTCTATAAAACCTTTATCAGTGTTTGAAATACCATTTCCAAATCAAGAAAATCCATTTCCTTCGAAAAACTTCTTAAAACATATGAATTTATGATAAAAACTTTGATACCACATATCTCTTCAAATCAATGAAAAACCTAAATTAATTTACCTATAAAAATTATCAATTCATTTTATTAAACTATTTTATTGAAATTCATACCTCAAAATGGTATAAACCAAGATTTTATCGACAATGGGGATTGGAAACCATGAGATTGACCTTCAAAAGACAAGGAACAATAATAAAATTCAATGGATCGATAAAAAACACTACTTGATCGAGAATCTAGAATATAATTGCGGCCAAAAAAATAAATTTTTCCATAAAATATGAACTAGAATGATCTCATACCTGTATGGTCACAGCACAACAACACTGACCATTAATCACCGAACGAAGTGATCTAGAAGGGAGGGAATTAAACAAGATCAACTATAGTGATCTCTAGGTCAAGAGAGGGAAGGATGAAATAGGAATGAAATGAAAATAGGGTTTTGACTGCCTTAAAACCACAACTCATGAAATTTACATGACGTATAATCCCATTACACAACATGAAATCCATGGAGGATGGAATCACCATAAAGCATGTCACCTTTTTATTAAAATCTAGGTTTTTTCCATTACACGATGTGAACCCAATAAAATATGTGTAAAGAATTAATTCCTTAACCCTATTTCATTGAATCTTCTTGGTGACTATTAAAAAATTTGTAATCCCTTTACACAGTTTGTAATCGCCTAGAAAATAGAAAACATTCCAATTTTTAGTAGAAAATATCCAAACACCTGAGACATCCTTGGAACTTGGGGAGAGCCCCTCAATTCCATGAACATGTTCATACCCATACTCTATTAATAAAAATAAAAATAAATCAATGAATTAGAGTTTATTTATCCTAGTAAAGGCTCTTTATCCTTGAGAATCCCAAAACTATAAGATCCCGATATTTTGTGGATATTTCTCAAGCTACGTTACAAGTACTTCTTTTCTTTGGTTTGTTTACATTTTGTTTGGGTTATATATTAGGGTTTTTGTGTGAAAATTTGGAAAATTAGGAGGAATGAGGTGAATTCTAGGGTTATTACATGATTTTCCCAAACTGTGTGCCCATCCCATCAAACAATTCACCCTTTAGAAAATAGATTTTTCACAGTGGGCGCACAGTTTGGAAAACCATGTGCATTGTTTTAATTAACCCAAAAATTGATTTTAAAATTTCTATAACCCCCATATATATCTGTAAACCCCATAACTCGACCATAATCAAGTCCTCCCATTTTGGAGGCTCTTAGATACATTCCTAGGACTCCCGAACTCCATTATTTTTTATTCAAGGGCCATATTATCAGATCTTCGCATCTCTAGGTATGTATTTTATTCTAATTTAGATCTCTCACTCTACCTATCTCTCTCACACCTCTTCCAAATTAAAAGTAGAATGTTTACCTATTTTTTGTTCAATATCTAGATCTAGTTTTGTTAGATCTTGATTCATTTGATCTTGGATCTAGGTTTCAGATCTAGATCATGTTCTGCATCCTAGATTTGACATATCCATTTCAAATTGGGGATTTCTTTTCAGCGATCACTAATTAATGAATTGAGGTAGGTGTACTTAATTCTAATCCCATAGTCTTAATTTAATTACATGTATGTAATTTTCATAATTTTGGTTCCCGTGATAAGGAAATTTATTTGATAATTAAATTTATTTATTTTAATTTTCATGTTTTAATTAATTAGTTTAATTTGGAAAATTGAATGGTTGAATTGAGGTAATTAATTATTGAATTAATTAGTTGGATATTAGGGTTATGAAATTTTATTAATAAATTTTTTAATTAAATAATGAGACACTGATATTGTAAAATTTATTAGAATAATTAATTATTGAATTAATTATTGTTATTTGTATTGGTTAATTTTGGAATTAATTAATGGTACTTTTTGCGATTATGAAATTGATTAGAATGGATTAATTAGTTTTTGAATTAATTAATGGATGTTTTGATTTTGAAGTGTAATTGGAAGGTTAATGTTGATTAATGTTAATTGATGTGATATATGTGATATATGTGTTATTGTGGTATTCATGTGGGGATATGGTCTACAACTTCCAAATCCCATTGTGATAAATTTCTTGATAAATGTGTGGGGGACATGGTATGATCCTTCCCTATCCCACAGAGATAAAATTTTTGACAATAATTTGTGGGAAACAATCGTCTACTTTTAAATCCCATAGTGATAAATTATTTAATAAATTTGTGTTAGAAATGGTATGTTTATTTGAAATCCCAAAGTGATAAATTTTTGGATAAATGAATGCAGGACATGGAATACTACATCAAAATCCCACGGAGTTCTAGGCATAGAGACCTAGACCCAAACTATTAGCAATAGATCATGGTTCTAATTGGCCATAATATAAATTGGAATGTAATTTATAATGAAATACTATTTATTATAATTAATTTTGAATTGAATATGTGGAATAGTTCATACTAGGGAATGGTATGAGGAATGAATTGAGAGTTCGGTGTCCTCATGAAACTAGGGGTTTTGTGGTTAAAAATAGTAATTTAAAAAATGTAAACCATTTACATTATTTCTTTTATTTATTCTCTCTAAAATTGTATAGTCTATTTTAACTGGGAATTATTTTAGATTTCATTAGTGGTGTCCTACTATCTTATACCCACACCCTACTCAGGCTACGAAATTAGTACCCAAATATTTTTTTATGGTTACAAGAAATGTTAAGGGTAAGGGCCCTAAGTTAGATGGATGAGTCAGGATGGAACGTGGATCAGGGAACCGGATGTGGCTTAGGTCCTACATGGAAGTTGGCACTATCTTTGATTATTTTTGTTTTTTCATATTAACACTTGAAATGTATTGGTATGACATATCTATAGTTTAGTTTTAGATATTTTATTTCCTATTTTTGTTATCATGAGATATCGGTATTATTCTAGTTATGGTTATATCATTTGGTAATTATTATTTATTTCCACATCTATGGTACTTTGATAAAGAGGGTATAGTCTCCCCACGACTGATACTGACCCTTGATTCTAGTCGAAAACCTCTAGATTATGGGGAGGTGCTCTTGAGGTCAAGTAACTGGACAGCTCAACGAACCAGTGTGTGGTACCCATGTCAAGATGTTACAAAGTGGTATTAAAGGAGTTTTGTTCTCTTTTTATTTTTATCTTAGTATTTGAGAAATATAGATACGATAATTGGAGGATTCTTACCTTGGTTAAGTACTCATGTGTGGGAGTATCTACCCCATGTATGAGGGTATAATCCATGAACCTAAGGAGTGGTTGTTGTTATTGATGTGTGTGGTTACAATTAATGTTATTTTATCTAGAGTGACACACATATTGGAAGTGTGATTATTGTTTTTGAGTTTTATTTTTGAGGTTTGACCCAGGGCACAAAATGGAATGGGAATTGACTATGTATAAAACATTCTAGGCACTCAAGGTTATTTTGTGACATGAATCATTTTTGGTACATATGGGAAAAAAGGGTTTTGGGTAAATTTTTAAATTGAAATGATTTTATTTATTTTTCTGAATTCAATGAAAATGTTCCTAATGTGATATTAGAATTTGTAAAAGGATGAATGAAGTAAAAAAATATGTGTATAATGAGAAACATAAAAAATTATAATGGTTTTACGCTTTGTAAACCATGACCTCGACGTATGATGGTTGTGGGTAGTAATAGAGCCTTGGTTTTGACTGTGTGGAAGTTTTGGAGAAAATACATGTTGTGGATATCGTGTATCCATATTACATAAATGTATTAGAGTTATTCTTTTTCCTAAGATGTGTGTTTTTAATAGTATAGAAATACCTCTATTATGATGCTTTTTGAGTGGATGAAAGTGGGGCATGGCTACAGATTCTCCTCTAACACTGGAACATAAGGCCTCAGTAGTTTCAGGTATGGAAGATAGAGAGTAGTTCTGAGATAAGTTTTATATATTAATATAATTCCTGGAAAGATCCCTAGGGAGGGTTGTGAAAAGCATTTATGATTAGAAAAGGGGGTTTCAGTTATATTACCCTCTGATTTCCACTGGTGAATTTGGAAATAATGTGGATGAGTCCTGGATTGAGTATATCTAAACCATACATGACCACATGGAGACTCTTGCTGATAAGAGACTCAAATTACATGAATATATGTTACATGGTCAAGTGAAGCAATTGTGGGACATCTAGACTCAGAATGAACATTTTGAGATTTTAGAGTGGAAGGAAATTGAGGATACGTTCTTATAGAAATTTTATCATGAGATTTTCAGGCAGGACAGAGTAACTGAATTCATGAATTTGACTCAACGGAGTATTTCTGTGATGGAATATGCTAAAAACATTACATATTTGTAGTGCTTTTCTCTAGAGTTGGCAAGGGATGAGGCTATTTCACCAGAAAAATTTTGGGATGGGATTAAATGGGATATCAAGTCTCATGTGTATATCTTCAGGAAGAAGAATTTTTTAGAAGTGATGATTCATGCGATTATAAATGAGGTGACCCAAATCCAAGATCCAATGGAGGATAGGTGGTAACTTCTAGATGGGTTGGAGTTACAGCTTTTGAATGAAGTAAGTTTCACTATTAGAATGTTTTCTAGGGTGATAGAAAGAAGAGTATCCATGGGGAAGGGTCAGTTACATAGGACCTTACTCATGAAATATGCAACTAGTGTAGTAGTATATTACACTTCTAGAGATAGTTACCCTAAAAACTGGTAATGTTACAAGACTACAAGAATATTGGACATCAACAGAGTTTCTATTGGAACCCAGGACAAATGGTTAGTGATGGAACACCTTATGAGAATAATATTGTGTGAAGTGGATATTATATGCCATATTATTCTAGAAGTTGGAGTTCTAATGGGTTTTTTAGTTGAGGTAGTGGATGATATTATTCTAGGTAAGAGATCTTGTTTAAGAATTGTAGTTCATATTAGAGTTTTTAGACAGCATCACATGGAATAGGGGAAGAATATTTATATGCAGTTCAGCCTACACTTGTTGATAGTGAGGCTGAATCGTAGATAGTTGTAGGTTCTAATCTTGTAGATTTTATGATTTATAATGCCTTATTTGATACTGAGGCCTCTTATTATTTTATATCTACAAAACTTGTGAATTTTTTCAGCCGGTTGGTGGAGTTCATGTGTTGGGTTATGATGATAGATACACCTTTGGGAGTACAATCAAGACACATATGGTTGTGTAAGGGGTTTTCTCTCGAGGTTGAGATGTATAATTATATATGGGATCTTTATATCACTGACATGTCAATACATAACCTTATTTTAGGTATCTAAAGGTTTGTATCATATATGTTTACCACATGAGAGTGACTTTAAAAATCCATAAGGTTGAAAATTATATTAACAATGGAGAATGGGATATTCTGGTAGTCCATGTGGTGTGAGTTCATTGGCAACTGGGGGTGCACACTGCCCAATTGTCTAGTCATTGGCCGGATAAAGATGTGTAAAATAGGGTCCTTTCCATGGGTAGTGCATTGATTTTAGCATGTTTTACCAAATGAATTCTTAGGGATGCAACCTAAGAGTTATGTGGAATTAATAATTTAGCCCATGTTGAGGGTAGAGTAAGTTTCAATTCCACTATAAAGAATGGTACTGAAAGAGCCTCTAGAGATAAAGATTCAGTTGGAGGAGTAAGAGGATAGGGGGTTTATCTAACTGAGTATGTCTCCTTTTGGTTCTCCGATCTTGTTTGAAAATAATGTTTATGGGACTCTATGCTTTTTTGCTGATTATCAGAAGTTGGATTGGATGATTGTGAAGAACCATTATCCTCTTCCACATATCGATGATTAGTTAACCGGTTGAGGGGAGCTTCTATCTTTTCTAATATCGAATTCAGATCAGGGTATCATTATTTGAGAGTCAAACCTTCTGATATACCATTTTATAATGTCCAGACCTAGGTTCCACACACTAGTGCCTCAAGCCCGTAATTTACATGACCTCAGGCACACCTCTCCATGCTCTAGAGGCTGCCGACTAACAGCAAGGGCCAATATAAATCAAGGTGATACTACACCTTATTTATCAAAGTAGCATAACGGTGAAAATCAATGAGAATAACCAAATGATATAACAATAACATGAATAATACCAATATCACATGATGACCAAAATAGGAAATACAATATCCAATACAAAAAATTAGATATGTCATGCTAATACATATCTAGTGTCAATGTGAAACCCCAAAAATATGTAGAAACACTAACAACTACCAAGTCGGACCCTAACCACATCCAGTTCCATCATCCATGCTCTATCTAGACTCCACCATCTAACATAGTTCCCTTTCCCTTAACCATCCCTCAAACCAGGTAATCTATTCAGCTACCGATCAGGCAGCCCGAGTATGTTATGACTAAAACTATGTAGTCCACCACAAACAACATCTAAAACAATATCCAATAAAAACAGTGTATTCAATTGTATAAATAATAATTTAAATAAATAATTTAAATTTATTCAATTACTCTTTATTTCACCATATAACCCTTGGGTTCTTAAGGACATCTGAACTCTCAATTCCAATATTGGCCCATATTTGAGACCGAACCATACCACATATTCAATTAAAAATCCATTATAACAAATGGGATTTCATTATCCATTAAATTTTAATTTATAATATAGACAATTGGAACCATTTCACAATGGAAAAAGTTTGGGTTTATGTCGTCATGCCTAGGACCGTGTTGGCTTTTGAAGTTTCAATTCGTTTCCTGCACTCATTTATCATAGAATTTATCACTATGGTATTTTAAAGTAGTATACAATGTCCCACACACACTTATTAAACAATTTATCACTATATACATTGGATGCATCAGACCTTGTCCCATAAACATTAATAAAACAATTTATCACTATGGGATTTAGAAGAATCATACCATGTCCCACACACATTTAACAAACAATTTATCACTATGATATTTGGAAAGAGTATACCATGTCCCACACACAAATACCACAATCCCACATATATCACATCAATCATGGTTAACCAACATTAACCTTCTTATGACATTTCACAGTAAAAAAATCCATTAATTTATTCAATGATTAATTAATCCATTTCAATAAATTTCATAATCACAACAATTCCAATTAATTAATTCAACCTTTAATAAATACAAATCACAATATCCATGTCCCAATAATTAATTCAAAAATGAATTACTCTGATAAATTTCACAATCTCAATATCTCATTAATTTATTCAAGAATCAATTAGTCCAATTTCACATTAAATTTCGCAATCCCAATATCCCACTAATTAATTCAACAATTAATTAATTCAATTCCACCATTGCATTTTCCCAATTAACCTAAATTGTTAACACTTTGAAATTAAAACAAACAATTAAATTATCAGTGAAATTTTACAATCATTGTAATTTCATTTCTCAAAATTACATACACATATTTAAATCAAGACTATGGGGTTTGAATTTATACAATTAAACTCAAATATTTAATGAGAGATTACCAAACATAATTCTCCAATTCAAAACAGATAGGTAAAACCCGTGATGAAGAACATGATCTTGATCTGAAACCTAGATCAAAGATCAAACAAATCAAGATATAACAAACCTAGATCTATATCTGGAACCAACATTAGATAAACATTCCTCTTTAATTAAAAAAGAGGAGTGGGAGAGATAATGATCTAAATGGGTATAAAAAAAAAACTCAGAGAGGTTATGATCTAACAATACGGCCCTTGAATTTTGAAAAATAGTGGTCAGTATCCTTTGGTGTATGGGATAAAATGCCTAAGGTCATGTAATGATCGGCACAAGGAATCAGTGTGTCCTAACCAGGTCAGTAAGTTATACAAACACACACACAAAATCATGATAAAAAATCATAAATAAGGGAGTACCTAACAAATTCAATGTGGAGTTATATTTCAGTTAACTTAATGGAGTAAAATATATTTCTTCCTATGCTAACAAAAACATTTAAATATTTTACCTGTGAAGAATCCAGGAACTATGTAGAACACTATACAAAAACAAAGGTTAATGATGGAAATTGACCTTAGCAGCATCTTAAGCCCAAAAAAATAGGAAATCCAATAAAATTCAAAGTTTTCAAATACATTAGGTTAATGAATTGTGAAAGAAACACTCATAATCCATTAAACAACTGAAAATTTATTATGTTATTTGGGTTCTTCCTACCAATTAATATTTATAAAGTTTTTTAATATCAATAAATCACCAACCTAATGATCAGATATTTAATTATCAGTCCTAGTGGTATAATGATTTCATCCAATGTCTACTGATAAAATATTGTGGTAGTGTGATTCCAATAAATCATAATAGGACATGTCTGTCTTGGCTTGTGGCATTCTACGACGATGACCTAACTAGTATTGATGATGGCTTCAACCTCCCCCCTTCCAGTCGAAAGGGGGAGAAGGATATTCTATCTCCATCTTAGCACATCACTCCCTTCTCCAATCCAGAATATTGACTGAAATTTTCACCAATTTCGCTCAGTCCAAAGGTTCCAAGTTTACTTAATGGTGTGCCTCAATAGTCATTATCACATTTGGAATTTTTGAAAGCTTCTGTTCTCTTGAACTTTACTTTGGTGGCTCATTTTCAACAACAACAACCTACAGTGGATGATTTTGATTGGTTCATTTTTTATTCTTAGAGGATTCATGTCTGAGAGATCGTGGGACTTCATGAAAAGAGTCACCTTATGATTCAGTTTGCAATGGAGGATGACAATATTCATGTTATTTCCTATGCTCCACACATATTCCTCGGTTTCATGTTCTTCCTTTATCACTGGAATTTTGATTTTCAAAAGAAAAAGGACACACTCACTGTTCCTCTATAGATTTTCTTCCCAGAATTACCACTACAGTTTCAAAATCCCTCTATCCTCAAAATGATGGGGAATATGGTCATATGGTTCGTATATGCTGACAGTAGAACTCAATCGGTTACCCACACGATTAACCCTCAGATTTTCATGGAGGTGGATGTATCCAAACCACTAATAGAGTGGGGTTGGGTTACTATTGGTGAAGATTGTAGGTAAAAACTAGAAGTTGTCTTCAAATCATGGGTGTATTACCGCTCGGTTTGTAGGCATTTTGGAAATCCGATTTCTAATTTTAGCTGTAATACAAGGCAAGTGTATGTGAAGCAAAAGAATGATAGGGAGAGAAAATTTTCTCCCAGTGTTATTAATATGGTGTCTAATAGAATTTCAATGTAGAAGAAGTATACACTAGATCTTATAATGCAGGGAAATGAGGAGTATTTGGAAGTGGAATGAATGGTAAGTGTCTTAGTTTATATGAGTAGGATGGATGTGGTTAATGGGAAACAGGAAGTGGCAGTTCAGGAAATCCCCCAAAGATTCTAATATCTTTATTAGGTTGAGAAATGATTTT
The DNA here is from genome assembly GCA_963277665.1 of Viscum album. Taxonomy (NCBI): domain Eukaryota; kingdom Viridiplantae; phylum Streptophyta; class Magnoliopsida; order Santalales; family Viscaceae; genus Viscum; species Viscum album. The sequence continues at coordinate 1,446,735,132 of OY728161.1, forward strand.
TCTCACCCCTATGGCCATTATGATCCATGAAATTCCTATGTCGGAGGGTGAATATGCTCTATTTGGAAAGAGGTTGACCCTTGTGAGCCGCAAATGGTTGTTTGTGTTACTGTTGTCGTTCATGTGGCGAGTGGATAAGAGGATGTTTCTGTTGTTTTTTATGTGGCGGTGGTTAGTTTGGGTAGTGGTATAACGACCCATACTTTACATACATTGTTATTACTTCAAAATTAAAGCACACTTATTACAACATATAACAAAACCATGAAAGGTCTGTATAGGTATAGTGTCTTTAGAAACTGGGAAACATAAACAACTCGTTCATAAATCATCTACACTATCTCCCTTTTATTTTATCATATCTAGAGTCCCTTTTGGCATATCTTACTTAATACCATTCTTCCTGACCTAGGGAAAAGAAAACATACAAAAGGGTGAGCTCAAATGCTCATTAAGGGTAAACAAAAGAAATATTAATCACATCATATTCCTTAGAACATAAAATTATTGAAATCTTAACCTGCAAAAGAGATCATAATTTCATAACATGGGATAAATCATAGTAGTGAAATGTAATCCCAATAATCATAACATGAAACTTTGTGGCATACACACATAATCATATAGAATCATTTCTTAGTAGTCAAGACTCATTTCCAAGACTATCTTAGCAGACAAAGTCCATCTCTGAACCGAGTTCACTCCCCGTTTCAGTCCTGTATCACTGAAATGGATTTACTTTCTGTTCTAGCCATGGCTATCTCATGAGATATAAATCTTTACACAATGCATTGTTGGGATATATAGGTCCCACCCATCTCATAATGATACCATTCTTATTTGTTCCACAAGATCATAAATCATATATCATAGCATAACCCATGTAATAAAAATGGGATTCTTAAACATCATGCCATAATAACATAATCTATATAATATAAAAGGACATCATAAAAATAATTACATCATAACATAATCAAATCAATGTAAAAATAGGGATAGAAGTATAACCCTATATTATCTTAGATGGAAAATAATTTTGATAAAATGCTCGAACTCCATTCTTGATGATAATATCCTTTCTACTTCAAAAACATTTTTTCTTTCTTAAAATGTCATACAATTTTAAACTAAAATAAGTTGATTAAAAATAAACTTCAAAAATTTTAAATTAAGCTTCATGGAAATAATTTTATATGGAATCATATAAATCCATTCATGCCGTATAATTTAAAAAACATTCTTCTCGTACTTTGGCCGAAATAGTCAAAAAGTACCTCGTACTGCAAATGACAAAAGATTCTGTTCATATATTTTACTAAAAATTCACCAAAAGTTAAAATATAATTTAAACCATTTTAGGAGGGTATAAATAATATTATATATTGAGGAAACATGGATTTGGATGATAAATATGCCCCAGTAAATACCAAAGTATAAACAATCTCGGATAAAAATTGAGATTGCGAGATTTTCCCTTACCTTAGGTATGATTTTCTTCGTACGTGTCTGAACCTCATGTATAATGATTTAAATAATGTTATTGACTTATTCCATAATCTTACTCATTGTTATGATATCATATATCATCATATTCTTAGCTTCGTATTAGTAATATTTCATTTCTACTTGTTATTCAGTTGTTTATTTCTTTTTGTTCTTATGCGTGTTTTGTCGAATAAATTATTATTATTCTTTTCAGGTTATAGATACCTCATCTCTAGAATGATATTAGTGTAATATATATCATATTTATTCATTCAATTCATTTATATAATCATTATGCATTTAAGATCATGTAGAATAAGTTGCTTCACATCGTGGAGATGGTAGGCCGTACGTACGCATGACTGATGATATAGTTCTCATGATTGTGGAATTGTATTGAAGTGTATACTATTTCAGAATCAATATCAATTTACAATAATCATATATAGTTATTCTTTATACCATTATACACATCCAAGTAAGGTGGTGGTGGAAAACAGATTTCACCATGGCGTGGATACGGTATTCGGTAGGTACGTATGGGCGGTGATTTCGTTTTCCGTAGGATGGATAGAGGGTGAAATAGGGTTGTTTAATATTTATAATAAAATATAAGTATATTAGTGATACTTATGTTATTACTTCATAATGAAAAAAATAAATAAGAATAATTATAAGAAGAAATAAAGTTGAAAGAATCGGTAACGAACATTACCTCTTCTTTGAAGCACCTCTTTTTAACCTCCTCTTAGGGAACTAAAGATGGTCTTTGAAGAATACTAGGACCTATAGGATGTTTCTAGGGATGTTTATAAGGTAAATTGGTAGGTTTTGGCCGAGCTTTAAGGCTCAAAGTGGTGTGAGGATGAGAGAGAGGAGGTGCCCTTTTATAAGGGAGGAGAGGGGCACTTTAGGAAAAACTTAAAATATTATTTTATAATAAAGTCATATTTAGTTTATAATGGCTCCAAAGTGACTTATTTTAAATCTAAAGTGGGTATGGGTCAAAATAATCTCAACCAATAGGTTTCATACAAGTTTAGGTTTCTATTTTAACCTTATCATTTAGATTTAACTCTAAGTTAAATAATTTAACTTTTACCGTGTCTTCTTGTTTTCTTACACTATATGGTTAATAAACTTAAAATAACAAGCCAAACGAACCCCAAGGGGTTCAGTATTATTATATATCTCCTTATCTAAGTCTTTAGCCAAACCATATATTTTTAGGAATAAAATAACAATTAATAATATAATAGTTTTTTAAAAAACTATTTTATTTCAATTTTGAAACTATTTGGTAATGATTTTTGTGAAACTTATAACAGAATTATTAGTTCTAAAAAAGGTAATAAAATCAGTAATAATATGTAATATTAAACTATAAAATTATTTTAACTCTTAAAAAGTCTCAAATTACATTTATTTGGGTGTTTATAATATCAATTATGTTAATATTTCCTTAATAAGGTAATTACTTCATCATCATTGTGTCATAAATAAATTACATTATTTAAAGTCTAAAAATTATAAATAAAATACCATTATGTATGAAATTTTTTTAACTTTCTAATGAATATTTATAGTCGAATTTATGTTATTTATAACCCTATATAGAAAATGTTCTAATTATTAAACGTTGATTTTAACTATTTTAACAATTCTATAAATAAAATATTAATAAGTGTCCTAATCTAATCCAAGTGGACCTAAAGGGTAATATTTTATTGCTAAGGCTGTTTTTGGTCGAATTACACTAATCCAATAGAATTAGGACATATGTTTTTATAAGAATAATAACATTTTTATCCTTAATTACCCTATTTACTTTTAACCGTGGTAAATAAAAGTAAGAAGTTAATATTCACCAAAAATTATTTTTATATTATTGAACCACATTTTACTCCTTGATATTAACTGTGTCTCTCTAATTTTCGAAATTCCACTCACAGAAGCGGTAAAATTATGTTTTATTTAACTTTTCAAACTCTCATAGAAGGTGGGTAAAAGACGGTGAAAAGTTCAATAAAATTTTTATATATCGAAAATTATTATAAAATCACTCCAATGAATTAATTTGAACTTATATAGGTATTATGTATCAATTTTAAATAAACTAAATTATTATTTAAATAAAAAGTTGGTTTTTAAATAGTAACCTAGTGTTTTCACTATTCATAAAAAATTGATAGTTTTCAGAAAAATACCAAAAATTAACCCTAGGCTAATTTCGATATTCCAAATACAAAAAATGAAGTCCATTTTGAAAGATAAAATTTATAAAATTTCAAAAAGTGGGTATTACTATTCATAACGGCTAGTTTTAATAATATTTTCATATCATATCGTTGTTTAGTGAAACTCGGTATTACGTACAATGCAAGCTATTGAGGAAGGTCGCGATTGCGTGTAAATCAAGCCAAGATAGTGTTGTGTGTAGTGAAAGTTTCCTTTTATTATGTATATAACATAAAAAAATATATCTCATAGAAATCTCGGGGTGTTACATTCTACCCCCCTTAAAAATATATTCGCCCTCAAAATTCGTCACTTTATAACAAACAGATGAGGATACCTCTCCCTCATCATATCCTTAAGCTCCCATATAGCTTCTTCTAATTGTGGTTCCTCAATAAAACTTTCACCAAGCGAGTAGTCTTGTTCTGTTGAACTTTTTCACTATGATCCAAAATCTCTATCATCTGTTCTTCATAAGAATGATCTTGCTCCAGTGGTATAACTTCGGAGCTAAGTACAAGTGAAGGATCAGGTATGTAATTTCTCAGGAAAGATACATGGAACACATCGTGAACTTGAGAGAGATTCGGTGGAAGCGCCAATTGGTAAGCTACCTTCCCAACACGATCCAGTATTTTGAAAGGACCGATATACCTAGGTCTCTGCTTTCCCTTCTTCCCAAATCTCATTACTCTCTTCCAAGGAGATATTCTTAAGAACACTTTATCACCAACTTCAAACTCTAGGACTTTTCATCGATTATCAGCATAACTTTTTTGTCGACTCTGAGCTGCCCTTATGTGTGGTTGAATAGATCGGGCCATTTCTTCCATCTCATCAACAAGATCATGTCCTAATAGATTTCTTTCCCCAACTTCATCCCAGCAAGTGGGAGTTCTGCATTTCCTTCCATAGAGAGCTTCATAAGGAGCCATCTGAACACTGGAGTGAAAGCTATTATTATAATAAAATTCCACCAGAGGTAGGTGTTGATCCCAAACACCTTTGAAATCCATAGAGCAAGCTCTTAACATATCTTCTAGAGTTTGAATTTTCCTCTTAGACTGACCATCTGTTTGAGGATGATAAGCAGTGCTGAAACTCAACTCTGTATCCAGAGTACGCTGAAGACTTCGTCAAAACTTTTAGGTAAACCTCGGATCCCGATCAGATATAATGGGAAGTTGTACTCCATACAATCTTACCACTTCCTTTACATATATCCTAACAATATGATCAAGAGAGAAATCCTCTCTAACAACAATGAAGTGTGCCGACTTTTTAAGATGATCAACTATGACCCAGATAGCATTATTACCTTTGGATGTTTTAGGAAGTCCAGTGAAAAAGTCCATAGTGATGTTTCTCCATTTCCATTTGGGTATGGGTAATGGTTGTAACATCTGCTTAGACTTCTGTCTCTCAGCTTTATCTTGCTGACAAACAAAGCATCGAGATACATATTCAGCAACATCTCTTTTCATGCCATCCCACCAGAAGTACTCTTTCAGGTCCCTATACATCATTGTGCTTCTAGGGTGAATAAATAATGAAGAACTATGAGCCTCATCCAGTAGATCCTTCTTTAATTTTGGGATGGGAGGAACACAAACCTGATTCCTGAACCTTATTATCCCATTACAATCAATGTTGAATTCAGGAACATTTATCACCTTCTTTTGTAACTCTACATCTTCTTTCTATGCCTCTTTAATCTTTTCAGGTATATATGGTTGAACATTCATTTGAGAAAGATAATATTTTTCCCCTTCCATTATAATTCCAAGATCCATCCTTTGTAAATCCATAAATATTGGATCTTTTTTTATCCTCATCATGGATAAGCTAGCATGGTCTTGTCGACATAATGTGTGTGCTACCTTGTTTTCTTTCCCAGGGTGGTAATTAATTTAGAAGTTGTAATCCTTAATCAGCTCCAACCATCTTCTTTGATGCATATTTAACTCCTTTTGTGTAAAAATATCCTTTAAAATTTTATGATCAGAATAAATATTACACCTTTCACCATAAATTTAATGCCTCCAAATCTTTAATACAAAGATTACCGCAGCTAATTCAAAATCATGAGTTGGGAAATTTTTCTCATGGATTTTCAACTATCGTGAGGCATAATCTATCACCATATTGTTTTTCATGAGAACACACCTCAATCCCTTCTTAGATGCATCAATGTAGATCACAAAACTTTCTCCATTACAAGGCAATGTGAGCAAAGGTGCACTGGATAATCTCATTTTTAACTCCTTAAAATTCTCTTCACATCCCTCTGTCGAAACAAACATAACTCATTTCTGAGTCAATTTGGTGAGTGTGTTAGATAATCTTGAAAAATATTTCACAAAACGTCGATAATATCCAGCCAAACCAAGAAAACATCGGATCTCAGTTACTGTTGTTGGTCTCGACCATCTTTCTATAAACTCTGTTTTTGATGGATACACAGATATCCCCTCTTTTGAAATTATGTGACCCAAAAATGCAACGTTTTTAAGCCAAAATTCACACTTGGTAAATTTGGCATATAGCTTCTCCTTTCTCAGGGTCTTAAATATAATTCTCAAGTGATCTTCATGTTCTTACTTTCTCTTTTAATAGAAATGAATATCTTCTATAAAGACTACCACAAACTGATCAAGATAGTCTCTAAAGAGTTTATTCATTAGATCCATGAAGATAGTAGGGGCATTAGTAAGACCAAGTGGCATCACTATAAATTTATAGTGTCCATACCTTGTACGGAAAGTTGTCTTTGGTATATCCTCCCTTTTGACCCTTAATTGATGATACCATGAACAAAGATCAATCTTGGAAAAGTATTGAGCTCTACATAGTTGGTCAATTAAGTCATCAATGTGTGGGAGAGGATATTTGTTCTTGAAATTGATCTTGTTAAGTTCTCGATAATCAATGCAGAGTCTCATTGATCCATCTTTCTTCTTAACAAACAGAATAGGTTCTTCCCAAGGGGACGCACTAGGGAATATGAATCCCTTATCAAGATTCTCTTGGAGTTTCTTCTTCAATTCCTGCAACTCAATTGGGGCTATTCTATAAGTTGTCTTTGAAATAGGCATAGGACCCGGTAGGAGTTCTATTGAAAACTCAACTTCACGATTTGGTGGAAGACCTAGAAATTCCTCCAGAAAGACATCATCAAACTCTTGTAAAATGGGAATATTCTTAATCGTGAGATTCTCTCCAACCATTTGAGATAAATAACCTTCATTTAGTGGAATCAAGACCCATAAGATAGAAGAAATTTCCACCGAAATTTTATGTTCATTCTTACATCGATAGACGATCATAGATTGATCAGGAATATGAAATGTGACTTCCCTTATTTGGAAATCGATATGATTTCCATATAAGGAAAGCCAATCCATGCCAAGAATCACATCAAATTACACTATAGGAAGGATCACAAGATTTGCAAGAATCACTTTCCCACAAACTTCGATCAGAGAAGAATTGTAAACTTTTGATGTAACGGTTGTGCCATTAGGGGCTGTCACGGCTAACTCAATATCTAACTGCTGAGGTAATATGGTGATACCCTTAGAAAATTCTTCAAAAATAAAAGATTGGGTGGATCCAGAATCTAATACAACATTTTCTACTTTAGAGTGGATGGTAAGTGTGCCTTCCACCACTTTGTTATCATACTCCACATAGCTGATAGAAATTGCATGTGACTTTCTTTTGTCTTTGGCCTTAAGAGTTTGTTGACGTCGATCATCGTAAAAAACCCTTGGATTAGGGCATTTATTGGCATAATTCCCCATTTCCTTGAACTTGTAACATTGAAGTGTAGGAGGTGCACTCTGTGTATTCTTTTCTTTTTTGGCATCACTAGACATATTCTTCCCATCATTGCGGCATTAAAATGCCCGATGAACTTCCTTGACACATTTAAAACATTTACTTTTCCCTTTAAGACAAATCCCTCCATGTTTCTTTCCACACTTTGAGAATAAGGGAAAACTCATCTTCTTTTCAGTGTGCTCTTTAGATTTCCCTTTGAATTCCATTTTCCTCTTCTTATCAAACCCATATGACTAATGGGTTACTCCAATATCCATCTCAACCTTGAGAGCACATCGAACGATTTCCTCGTAGCTATTGAAGTCCCTTATGGATAACTCCCTTTGAAGACTTTGTTTTAAGCCACTAAAGAATTGATAGATCTTACTCTCAGGTTGGATAATAATCCCAGATGTGTACCTTGCAAGTCTTGTAAAATTTGCTTTGTAGGTACCAACAGATTCATCATCCATTTGCTTCAGTTCAAGAAAATCCTTCTCCATATTTGTTTGAATAATACGAGGGAAGTACCTATTGAAAAATAAGTTCTTGAACTCGTCCCATTCCATGGATTCAATTTCATCCCTTTTCCTTGTATTCTTTATAAGATTCCACCAATGATCAGCTTCACCTTTCAAATGATATACTTCTAATATGACTTTATCATGTTTAGAACATTGAAGAACTGAAAATATCTTTTCAATGGTATTGATCCCCTGTTCATCCACTAATGGATCAGTAGACCCACTAAATGAGGGTGGACGCTGACTCGTGAAGGATTCAACAGAATGTTTCTCCTTCCTTTGCATGTTTCGAAGTCCTGCATGATTCATAGCTTGGGAAAGTTGTTTGAGCATGGCTACAATATTTTTCATTCTAGCTCCCATAATGTTTGGTTTCTTAGGGGGAAAATCATTTCATTGCCCATCGCATTCCGCATTAACACGATTCCTTCGGGTTCCAGCCATTGACTAAAACCAAGAAGAATAGTGTGAGCAACAATAATTATAATAAGAAAACCACATAATCAGGAATAAAATTTCACACTTAAGGTCTTATCATAGGTTATTCATGGCCATTTATAAAACACTAAGATTGTGTTCTATGCATAGATATATCCTTAGGGTTCTTACTAAGGCATTCACATCCTAGTTTCCAAATGTTGACTATACCTTTCCTCTGATACCAACTATAGCGGTCTAGAATTACTTCCAGTGGACTATAATTGATGCCTATCAGGGCACTCCATGGGCAGCTACACCCCCTTAGCGGGACACACCACCATCCCTAGTGGCATCCATCTCCTCATGAAGCCCTTAGGTGGAGAGCCATGCTTCGTCCAACACTCACATGTGAGAGTTCCAAGGGATCGGATTCATTCCTACCTCCTTTGCCTCTGATACCAACTATAAAGACCCATACTTTACATACATTGTTATTACTTCAAAATTGAAGCACACTTATTAAAAAATATAACAAAACCACGAAAGGACCATATAGGTATAGTGTCTTTAGAAATCGGGAAACATAAACAACTGGTTTATAAATCATCTACACTGTATCCCTTTTATTTTATCATATCTAGAGTCCCTTTTGGCATACCTTACTTAATACCCTTCTTCCAGACTTGTGAAAAAAAAACATACAAAAGGGTGAGCTCAAATGCTCAGTAAGGGTAAACAAAAGAAATATCAATCACATCATATTCATAAGAACATAACATTTTGAAAATCTTAACCTGCAAAAGAGATCATAATTTCATAACATGGGATAAATCATTGTAGTGAAAAGTAATCTGAATAATCATAAAATGAAACTTTATGTCATACACACATAATCAAAGAGAATCATTTCTTAGTAGTCAAGACTCATTTCCAAGATTATCTTAGCGGAAAAAGTACATCCCTGAACCGAGTTCACTCCCCGTTTCAGTCATGTATCACTGAACCAGATTAACACATTTTTCCAGCCATGTCTATCTCAGGAAATATAAATATTTACCCAATGTATTGGATGGAGATATAGGTCACACCCATCTCATAATGATACTATTCTTATGTGTGCCATAAGATCATAAATCATATATCATAGCATAACCCATGTAATAAAAATGGGATTCTTAAATATCATGTCATCATAACTTAATCCATATAAGATAAAAGGACATCATAAAAATAATTCCATCATAACATAATCAAATCAATGTAAAAATAGGGATATAAACATAAGCTTATATTATTTTAGATTGAAAATAATTTTTATAAAACACTTGAACACCATTCTTGATGAAAATATTGTTTCTACTTCAAAAACATTTTTCCTTTCTTAACATGTCATACAATTTTAAACTAAAATAATTTGATTAAAAATAAACTCAAAAACCTGTAAAGGAATCTTTATGGAAATAATTTTCTATGAAATCATAAAAATACATTCATTCCGTTTAAGTTAAAAAAACATTCTTCTCATACATTGGACGAAAAAAGTCAAAAAGTACCTCGTACTGCAAATGACAAAAGATTCTGTTCATATATTTTACTAAATATTCACCAATAGGTAAAATATGATTTAAACCATCTTAGGAGGATATAAATAATATTACATATTGAGGAAACTTTTGTTTGGATCATAAATATTCCCCAGTAAATACCGAAGTATAAACAATCTCGGATAAAAATTGAGATTGCGAGATTTTCCCTTAACTTAGGTCCGATTTTCTTCGTACGTGTCTGAACCTCCTGTATAATGATTTAAATAATGTTATTTACTTATTACAGAATCGTAATAATTTTTATGATATCATATATGTTCATATTCTTAGCTTTGTATTAGTAATATTTCATTGCTACTTGTTATTCAGGTGTTTATTGCTTTTTATTCTTATGCGTGTTTTGTCGAATAAATTCTTATTCTTCTTTTTAGGTTATAGATACCTCATTTCCATAATTATATTCGTGTAATATATATATATATCATATTTATTCATTCAATTCATTTATATAATCATTATTCATTGACGATCATGTAGAATGGGTCGCATCACATCGTGGAGACAGTAGGCCATACGTACGCATGAGCGATGATATTGTTCCCATGATCGTGGAATTGTATTGAAGTGTATACTATTTCAGAATAAATATCTCTTTAAAATAATCATATATAGTTATTCTTTACACCATTATACCCATCCAAGTAATGTGGTGGTGGAAAACAGATTACACCACGGCGTGGGGATGGTATTTCGTACGTACGCACGCGCGATGATTTCGCTTTCCGTAGGATGGATAGAGAGTGAAATAGGGTTGTTTAATATTTATAATAACATATAAGTATATGAGTGATACTGATGTTATTACTTCATAATTAAACAACTAAAGAAGAAGAAGTAGAAATAGAAATAAAGTTGAAAGAATCGGTAACGGACATTACCTCTTCTTTGAAGCGCCTCTTCTTAACCTCCTCTTAGGGCACTAAAGATGGTGTTTTAAGAATACCAGGACCTCTAGGTTGTTTCTAGGGAAGTTTAGAAGGGAAATTTTCTAGGGTTGATCAATTTTGAAGGCTCAAATTGGTGTGAGGAGGAGAGGGAAGAGGTGCCCTTTTATAAGGGAGGAGAGGGGCACTTTAGGAAAAACTTATCATTTTTTTATAATAAAGTCATATTCAGTTTATAATGGCTCCAAAGTGACTTATTTAGAAGATAAAGTGGGTATGGGACAAAATAATCTCAATGAATAGGTTTTAGACATGTTTAGGTTAATATTTTAACTATATCATTTAGATTTAACTCTAAGTTAAATAATTTAACTTTTACCATGTCTTCTTTTTTCTTACAATATATGGTTAATAAACATACTATAACAAGACTAACTAACCCCAAGTGGTTCAGTTTTAATATATATAACCTTATCTAAGTCATTTCGCCAAATCTTATATTTTTAGGAATAAAATAACAATTAATAATATAATATTTGTTTTAAAAACTATTTTATGTCAATTTTGACACTATTTGGTAATTTATTTTTGTGAAAATCATAACAGCATTATTAGTTCGAACAAAGTCAATTAAATCAATAATAATATGTCATATTAACCTATAAAATAATTTTATTTCTTAAAAAGTCTCAAAATACATTTATTTGGGTATTTATAATATCAATTATGTTAATATTTCCTTAATAAGGTAATTATTGTATCATCATTGTGTCAAAAATAAATTAAATTAATTAAAGTCTAAAAATTATAAATAAAATACCATTATGTAGGAAATATTTTTCTATTTCTAATTAATATTTATAGTCGATTTTATCTTATTTATAACCCTATATAAAAAAAATTTAATTATTAAACTTTGATTTTAACTATGTTAACTATTCTTTAAATAAAATAATAATAATTGTCCTAATCTAATCCAAGTGGACCTAAAGGGTAATATTTTATCCCTAATTTTTTTTTTGGTCGAATTAAACTTATCCAATAGAATTAGGACATGTTTTTGGGTAATAATAATATCATTTTTACCCTTAACTACCCTATTTACTTTTAACCGTGGTAAATAAAAGTAAAAAAAGTTACTATTCACCAAAAATTATTTTTATCTTATTGAACCACATTTTACTACTTGCTATTAACTGTTTCTCTTGGATTTTTGAAATTCCACACACAGAAGCGGTAAAATTAAGTTTTAAGTAAATTTTCAAACTCTCCTAGGAGGTGGGTAAAAGACGGTGAAAAGTTCAATAAAATTTTTATATATCTAAAATTATTATAAAATGACTCCAATTAATTAATTTGAATTTACATAGGTATTATGTATCAATTTTAAATAAAATAAATGATTATTTAAATAAAAAGTCGGTTTTTAAATTGTAACCCAGTGTTTTTACTATTCATCAAAAATTGAAAGTTTTCAGAAAAATACCAAAAATTCACCCTAGGATAATTTCGATTTTCTGAATCCAAAAATGAAATCCATTTTGAAAGATAAAATTTATAAAATTTCAAAAAGTGGTAATTACTATTCATAAAGGCTAGTTTTAATAATATTTTAATAGCATATTGTTGTTTAGTGAAACTCGGTATTGCGTACAATGAAAGCTATCGAGGAAGGTCGTGATTGCATATAAAGAAAGCCAAGATAGTGTTCTGTGTTGTGAAATATTCCTTTGATGATGTATATAACATAAAAACAAAATATTTCTCATAAAAATCTCGGGTGCTACAAGTGGGTTTCTGCACATAGGTAGGAAGGGGTCTGTCAGGGGTGTGGATGTCACTATTGGTATGTCATGGGGTCCTTCTCCAAGGAACTGGTATCCAATTCAGTAAGAAATAGATTTGAAGGTCTTTCATTGGATGTATTGGGCTCTGGGAATGCAGACACAAATGACAGGGTCTTCGTAGAAGATCCCAATGATCATGATTACAGCCTTTCTGCAGATTAAGCTCCATGTACGAGGGTAAATTGGGTTACCGGGAGAAGGAAGGGTATGAAGGATTACTCCTCTCTACCACCCCTATGGTGACTCAGTTGGTAAAAAAGGAAAATTACAAGAAGAGCGATGGTGAGGTCATTAATCAATAGAAACCAGGAGGTCTCGGTGTCCCGAATTTGGATATGATTATGAGTTCGGATGATGAAATGGTTGAGAAGCTCCTTTTACTTAATATCTCTGAAGAGGGAGTGAACAAAATGATGGGGAGATCAATAAAAATGGCACTAACTATGGAGCAATAATACTAGATTCATAATCATGACCTAATTCTGGTTGGGGGCATCAACAAGGGTAATATCATTATTGAAGAGTATATTCATGTCTGGGATAAGCTATCATCTGCTTTTGAAAAGTTGATAAAAAAGGATCCAAGCACTCAGGTAACCATCATCTCATGGAACTTGTTTAGATAAAATTATTTTGGTAGTCCTAAATTTTACTTTAATTACTATGATCTTTCTTGTTGTGGTTTATTATTGGTTTCAAACTTTTTTCAAAAATGTGTTTGAAATAAAAAATTAATTTTCTGTCAGTGATTCCAATAAATCTTATAATTCTCCATTTATTCGTCTTTGGTGTGATTTTATAAATATATTATCTCACTCTACATAGATCCCATTTTAATTACTAGGATATAGAAACCATAATTCAAATCCCAAAAGAACCTATGATAATCTATCAATGCACATAAAACTAAGAACTACATATGGAAATTGGGTCCATTATATGGGTCATAATACCAATAATGAGGGTTATTTTTCTAAAATGGTTGGTAATAAACTCAATATTGAAGTTATTATATTAGTGAATGAATAAATTAATGTATTTTCAAAATAAATTCTCGATATTCCCCTAGATCATTATTTTACTTTTTTTATAGAACTCATATTGAGTGTTATTCCTATATTAGGGTCTCTTTATAGAATAAATCTGATTTAATAAGAGTAATTTAAAAAAATATTAGATAACTTGAATAATATTTTTATACAACCATGTGATTCAACATGGGTTGTACTGGTCCTCTTTATAAAGAATAAGGATGGATCAATGCATCTCAACATCGATTATTGTGAACTAAACATGATCTTGATCAAGAACAAGTATCATATAACTTATATTTAAGAATTGTCGGATCAACTATTTCGGTATTAGTAATTCTCAAATACTAACCATAAATCTATATATAATCAATTAAGAGTGAAAATGGAGGATGTTCCAAATACAACCTTTCATATAAGATATGGACACTATGAATTTATAGCGATGTTATTAGGACTTTTAAATGTCTTATCTACTAGAATAGATATAATTAATAGAGTATTTAGGTATTACCTTGATTAATGTTTTGTAACACTTATAGAAAATATTATCAAATATTACAAAATCAAGTTAGATGATGGAGACCATTTGAGGATTGTGATGAAGACCTTCAGAATGGATAAAGTGTATACCAATTTTAGAAAGTGTGAATTCTTGATATATAAATATTCATTATTGGGTCACGTAATCACAAGTGAATGTATATATATATATCCTTAAAATACAAAGGTAATTGAAGAATCATTTATTAAAACCCTTGTAACAAAAATCCAATGTTTTCTTGGATAATTTTGATATTATCGATGATTTGTGAGAATTTTTCATTACATTAAAATTCATTATCAGTGATAACTCAAAGGAGATCCAGGTTCTTATAGATAGATGAATGTGAATAAAATTTTAAGGATCTTAAAAGATATTTGGTCACCATATATTTACTCAATTTTCCTTATAGTGGATATTTTTTATATATATAGTGAGGCTTAAATGAAGGTGTTGGTATTTTTCACATGAAAAATGATATGGTGGTAGCTTAAGCCTCACATTAATTAATGTTACATGAGAAAAATTACTCGATGCATGATCTAGAACTAGGAGAAGTAATATTTTCATTAACTATATGGAGACGTATTTGAAAAAATTGGTTATAAAAAATTAAAATCTAAATACATTCCTATTATGAGGTAAATAGTTGTTTTTAATCATACCCATTATAGATTTGTAAAAATATCATTAAAAGTTATATCTTGAGTTAGTACTATGTTTAAATTACCCTCACCAATTTTAATTGGTGAGAGAAATTAAAATTGTGAGGAAATAATTTATTTAATATGGTGAGAATGTAACATTTCGAATTTAAGTATTCATTCTATTTCAAAAGGTTACTTTTTTTATTTTTTATAATGAATCAAAATATAATTAAGAAATAAATCATATAATAAATGAATCAAATTAATATAAATTTATTCACTCGAAATGGAACATCATAAAAAAAAGTACAAATAACACCATGATGTATTAAATTATTTATTATTTTAAGACCCAATATGTCGATAGGATATGATACATGCAACACAGAACCAAAACAACCCATGAAACATTATATAAATGTAAAAAACAATAGAATTCTAAGGTAAAAATAGATGAAACTGAAGTTTGAAATATATATGAAATAAAAAATTCATTATTAATACTAAGTCATTGAAAAAATTCAATTGGTGTAGTTGTATAACTAATAGGACTAATTTATGGTTCAAAATGTAACCCCTCTAAAATTGGCTTCTATGCACTTTAATTTAAGATACTAAATATATTATAGATAAATTATATTACAGGTAAGAATAATATAGTAAATCCAATTTGATTAATAATTTATTGGAAATATGAATAAGAATAATATATATTTTTTAAAATATATTTTTTTATGGAAATTTTTTCATTGTGTTTTTATGTTTTTATTTGGAAATTAAATTCCAAAATTTTAGAATTTTAATTTGAAAAAAATTTATTTTTTAATTCAAAATTGAAATATTATCTTGGGAATAATTTTTTAATATTTTTCTAAAATAATTTTCATTTAGGTTAATAGTGAAAAAATATAGATTTTCCTAATACCGCCACTATTATCAAATTATCATAATACAATTAAAAATTAGTATTTTTTGAAATTTTTTTACTACAAATTTATATATATTAAGGTAAAATAAATCTATTTCAATACTATATTGAATTTATAAAACCTATTTTTAACATTTCATAAACTAAAACGCTATTTTTATTTACTTATATTAAATATTAGTTTTCATCACTTTTATAAAATGAATATATAAAAATGGATTTCATATTTTAGTACAAATTGTTCATGTTGTTTAATAAGTAAAATTTCAGTTTTAGGCAAAAAAATAATATTCCTAATATTAAATTTAATTACCATGATAATAATAAAATTTTTAATTTCAATGAATTATTTTATTAACATTGTGTACTTTTTAATTAATAAAATAAATTACTACCTTATCAAAAAAATGACTCTAATATAGTTTTTTAAATCTATATATAAATTTATTAACACTCATCCATTGGGTAATCGATACTAAATAGTATTATGAATGCTTAATGGTAAATATATCATTTTTCTTTAAAATAATTCTACTATATGTTAAAAGTTTTAACATAAAGGTTAATTTAATATTATTTAGAAACTGATTTATATCATATGGTTATAAAATTTATGTTTATCTCAATGAAATTTGGTAATAGGGGTTAGCTAATATTTTTAGTAAAACATAAATTACTTAGTTAAAAATTAGTTATGAGGGTAAAAATCAAAATGGTAATGTATAAAAATCTACTGGTAAATGACCAGAAACAAGTTTTAATTGTGTCTTAAAACTCATTATTGAGGATTTTTCAACCCAATATCACTACTAAGTACATTATTTTAAAATTTTGGATCCTTTTATGGTTTAATAGTGGCATTCCATTATGGAAATGTAATGGGTACTTCCAATATTACCCATATCTTCACTTAGTAAATGGGATCACTTATACCACTTCATAATACACTTGCATCTTCCAATTTCCTCCTAAAAATATTTCATTTTTATCCCCATATAATAAATTCTCCATAACATTCCTCTTTTTAAAATTTTTGTTATGTCCTCTATTTCCAATGATATTTCTTAGAGAAATTTTTAGATATCAATGTTGGAATTTTAAAATAATTATCATTTTCTTCATAATATTTCTATTAAAACATTATTATAAACACCCAAATATAATTAAAACATTATTATTAATATAAATTAATTTTATCATATTAATTTATCAATAATTATTTAATCATTTCCATCAACTAATAAAAACAAAATCACATCAATCGTCTGTATGTGCGGACTGTTGCCTCCCTGAAAAGTTGTGGTTATTTTTTCATCACCACCTCACATGGCTATGGAAAATGACTTTATTTATGTATTAGTATGTTTAATATTTCAAAATTATAATTTTTGAATGTTAATTTATCATATACCTTTATTTTATCCCATTTTTTGAGAAATGGAATCGTTAATCATTTGTTTGTGCAAACTACCTCCTCTAAGAATGATGAATAAATTGTCCATCACCACCCTTATTGGATGGTTATAGTTATAGATTGACTTAATTAAAATTATATTTATGAAATTTTTAATAATATTTAAATGTTACATTTACAATATATAATAACATTTCCATGCTCATTAAATCACTATAACAAGCTCTCATTTAGGTATATTTTAAAACCTATGAGAATAGTGTAATAATTTTTATTTCATGAATAATTAAAAATATATATATATATAATGATAATATAATTTAATAATTATTTATTTAATATATTTTAATTATATTTTAAAGTTTATATTGATATTTAATTTATTTACTAATATATAATCATTTGATGGGTAAACAGGCCAAAACTAGTGCTTAACAATTCCCATTTTCACAAACCATGTGTTTATCATTTAATAAAAGAAAATGGTATATGGTGAATTATTGAAAGAATGTGATTATATTATCCTACATAATTTGGGAATAATGAAATTTTTATTAATAAAAATAATTTAAAACATCTTTACAAAACTAGTATGAAATAAGCAATCAGAGTTTCTAACATCCAATGATGAAAATAATCCATAATCAAATAGTACATTTTGTAATAAATGTTTGTAAATTATTTCTCTGAATGTAAATATATATAAATAAGGTTATCTAATACATGATTAAGGTATTTATTTTTATTATACAGGAGTTTAGATCACATTGTTGTAAAAACGATTACATAGTAAGTGGTTTGTTGCCTTAAATTTTACATCTTGAGACATAATTCATATTATTCATTATGATATATTTGATATGGTGTGATTAATTCCTAATGAATTTATTTTTACATATTTATAAAATTAATTTTTTTAAGTTTTATGTCAAATTATTTCATTAAATTCTTTTTAATTCAATGGATTCCCAGGTTGTAGGGGTATTTTTTCTCTATTTTCAATTCCAAGAGACATGTTTGATATTATAAACCATCATTTATTTTTTATAGTGTATTAATTGTCATAATTTCCTTTAAATATAATAAATATATTTCATTTAATAATATTTTAATATATATTTTGTGGTTACCGACTTATGTTCTCTTGATTCTTACGTCACCAATACTGTAAAAGTATTTCAATTTAAAAACCTTTCTTTGAGATGTGTTTTTTTCTATTCTCCTGAATTAATTTAAAATATATGTATACTACCTATTTGTTATATTATATCATGAATTATAATTGATCAATGATTTTTTAAGATTAATTTCAATCTATCTCTCTCTCATAGATAATTTTTTATTAAACTTTTTGTTGGCGCCAAAATATTGGACGAAAAAAACGAAAAAAAGAAGGCCTTGCGCTCTGCCTCGCAAAGCCCCAATGTGGAGCCCCCCAAGCAACGCAGTCACCGTGAAGCACTTGATGTGGTAACTCTCTACGAACGCCCCTGACGTTCGTGAACCCGCCGCGAAGCATATGAGGTGGTACCTCTCCGCAAAACCGGTTCACATTCACGACCTGCCGCGAAGCAACCGAAGCCCCCTTCACGCCACGTGAGCTATGCTTCGCGGATCCTCTTCCCAATAAATACTGAGCTCCCCCTGATCTCTCTAGAAGGAAAATCCCACCTTTCGACTTCTCAGCTCCCAAATCGGGAAGCACTCTTTGCTCTGGGAATCATGAGCTCTGCGAGGTATTTTTACGTCGTGAAAGGCCTCCACCTTCTCTCGTTTTGAGCCCCTCTTCAGAGAGGGATACCCTTCGTGAAGCCTAAGGGAATTCGTGAAGTAAGGGGATACCCAAGGGGATACCCAAGGGGACCCGGGTAGTCATGGAGTGTTTATGGTTCACGAAACACCCACCCTGTACATGTGATCCACATGCTAAGGCAAGGTCACTGTACTTCGCAAGGCACACTGCGTCACGACACCTTGCTTTGCGAGGCACCTATGCTTCATGAGGTAGTGCTCTGTGAACACATTTACACTTCACGAAGAACCTCCTTATTTCACCTATGCCCCATGCTAAGGCTAAGGCACCCCACTTTGAGAAGCACAACCCTTCGCAAGTACCCTCTACTACGCAGAGCAACCGAGCTCCGCAAGGCCCCTGCCTGCAGACCCCTATGCTCGGAAATTCCTTCTCCCTAGAGACCCTCCAGGTCTTCATGATGTTATTTCAAAGTCCCCTAGATGATACCACCTGTGGCGTTGCTTCTCCTAATGCTTCTTCGCATAGGCACGCTAACGGCTATTGCTTCTTCGCATAGTCACGCTAATGTGGACCCCTCGATGGTTCACTCTACAACCCCCCCCCCTTCTACAAAAAATTGCCGATGCATTCCCTTCCCTAAGGGGTGGAGGGTACCGATCATGTAAGTAATAAGGGTGTAGAGTAAACCCACATCATCCGAGATGCAGGACGTTAAACTACAAGCACCTCGTCCTCAACACATGACGTTAAACAGTGATCTGGCCCCATGCCTCGCACGCAGGGTCCCCCCGGCTCAGACATTATTTACGACCGATGGTCTCCACAGAGATGGGATCACACCTCACATAGAATGATATCCTCCTTATTGGAGTGGATTTTGTCCGCGGGGAAGGGAAACCTCCTTGGTGTAAGCCCCTAGTCCTTCTTACGGAAGGTAGCACCCATGCACCTTTGTACTTCCCCACCGCCAGGGCCAGCGGAGGGAGTGATAGGAAACGGGGCACCTCCTTTCCTGGGTCCCAAATCCCCTCTCACACTGCATATTTTCACATCCAGGCCTCCATCCTGGAGTAAGTCCCGACACCATGGTCCGTTCAACGCATAATCCCCTCTTCGCTTCTCACGGACGCACCCTTTGCGACTTGATCGTCAGGTCTCTACTGCCTCTTGTTTCTCACACCAAGCACGAATCACATGGGCTTAAAGTAAGAATTGACCATGAAAATTCACTCGTACAGCATGACGTTAAACTGTAGGCCCCCGTCCAGCATGACGCTAAAATGTATGTTGTCTCGCATGACATTAAACTGTACACCATTTTGAACGACGAGGTCTTTGATCCATGTCAAGGCATGGTACGTAAGAAAACTTCACGAAGTTCAAGCCCATCGCACATCATTTCTTCACGTCAGGTTCCACCCTCGTCCCACATTACGTTAAACTGCATTCCAGTCCAGCGGTAAGCCGTCGTGACTATCTTGAACAATGGTTACTTTGATCCATGTCAATGCATGGTACGTAGGAAACCTCACGAGGTTCAAGCCCACCACTCGTTGGTCATCCCGACCTCCTTCACGTTGGTTCACCAAACTCCACCATTGGCCACCTCAGAGTGTAATCCCCAAAATTCCCCATCTCGCATGACTTTAAACTACATCCCTGAACTATGAGGTCTTTGATCCATGTCAAGGAATAGTACGTAAGAAGCCTCTACAAGGTTCAAACCCACCACCATTGGACCCCCGGGTTCACCTTCATGTCGGTTCACTGAAGAAACCCTATCCAAAATACAAAGACTTTGATCCATGTTAAGGCATGGTACATAGGAAACCTCATGAGGTTCAAGCTCGTCACCCATCAGACCAAGGTCCTTCTTCATGTCGGTTCGCCGATACCCACATCCATCCTGAACTGCGTGGACTTTGATCCATGTCAAGGCTTGGTATGTTGGAAGCCTTTTTGAGGTTCAATCCCATCATCCACCTGGGCCAAGGTCCTTATTCATGTTGGTTCTCTAACACGCCCACATTCTGCATGACGTTAAACTATATCCCAGCTCAGCGGTAAGGTGTTGTGACCCTACCATCCAGTTGTTCCGACACCCCTTCGTGTCAGTTCAACAGCCTCACATCCCGAACTACGTGGACTTTTATCCATGTCAAGGCACGGTACGTAGGAAGCCTCATGAGGTTCAAGGCCATCATCCATCGGACCAAGGTCCTATTTCATGTCGGTTCACCGGATTTCCATCCTGAACTACGTGGACTTTGATCTCTGTCAAGGCTTGGTACATAGGAAGCCTCCCTGAAGTTCAAGCCCACCACCCATTGGTTGCTCCGACCCTCATTCACATCGGTTCTCTCCAACCGAACTATGCGGACTTTGATTCCCTACCACAGGGATACGTAGGAAGTCTTTTCGAGACTCAATCCCATCACCATCGTCATCTCCATGATGAATCCATTTCATTCCCCCTCAATTCTGTGTAGCATTCCATCACCCATCCTGAATTTTGTCTGAGCCGCCACATCATGATGAGATCATGCCAACCCATTCCCCTCCACAGAATTAGGGAAGTCGCCCATGGGCTGGCTCCGATATCAGTGTTCCCTCAAGGGGGTTACTCAATCTGATTCACCCTCATCGGGGTTCTGATCAGTACGATCAGTCTCCGTTGGACGTTAAACTTGCGGCATACCCTGTGTTAAACATGGGAAGCTGAGGAAAACCTAATATACATGCCTACGACATATGATTCCCTGCGCTCGTTGTGGGATTCCTCAGGCTTCCATGCCCTCAAGAAGCCCTATAATAAGGGAAAAAAGACAGACACTCCAATTCCGCAGTGCTCAGACATGTTAATGATGCCTCGACATGACTACTCCCCCAACCGAAGGTTACTGCCCTGACTGGACCCTTTGGATTGTCCTGACAGAAGAAGTGTAATTAACCGGCGTCTATGGAAGCATGGAACTGGGAATATTTTCATGAAGAACGTATCAAATCTATGAGGGAGACCCAGACTAGGTGATGAGTCCCAAGGAGGAATCCACCGAAGGAAGAACCGGCATCTCATTATCCCGTTTCAATCAAGGAGCAGACGTCCCTGAGCAAGCAACAGTATGCCTCCCACCTTTGGGAAATGGGAATGTAGGGAAACAGTTGCGCGTCCCCCATGGATGGATGTGAGCACCCTAGTGAAAGAATAAGAAACAGAAATTGTGAACCCGACGTGAAGTTATTCTCCTAAATATAGAGATTAGTAGCATTCGAGAGATCAGTATATTGACATGTCACCAGATCCAGATATCCAGAGTTGGGTCCCGCCAAGCAAATAGTGGGCCTAGCATGAAACTCACCAGAATTTGGGGCAGTAGAACGTGGGGCATTTTATTCTACAATGTTGTCAGTTTGGATTCCTATTACCATCCACGAAATACGGAATGGTGTTGGGGAACTGGTTTTTGATTTCTTTTCCCCACAGTGTTGATCAGTTTATCTCCCTGCTTCTCAAGAAGCAGGTTCCTGCTAGAAGGACACGATCAGCGCCCACCTGCCTACACAAGGGCAGGGGAAACACCAGTACAGCTGCTCTGCATGGCTCCACTACTACCACAATGACGTCTGCATCCACAAACATGAGGCACCAACACCCCATCTCCCCATTGGAAGTCATCCAATGAAGGGTGATTAACGACCTCGTACGCCATTATGGGGAGGAGGGCATAATCCCAATCGAGGATATGGCCCGCCTAGACCTGGAGGCATCCAAGCCCCGCCGTCAACGCCACCCTCGATGGCCGCAAAGGGATCCCCTGCTCCCCACCCAAACTTTCAATCATTTCGGAAGCCTATCCCTGGAATTCCTTAATGACTCCCTTCCTTACGCTGATGAGGTGGGTGACATCCGACTCAGCCCAGTCCGAGTCCCGGTTCAAGGGATCCAAGCAAGGGACCCCACCTGGCCGAGTCAGCGCCACCGTCTGACCTCGCAAGAGGAGCAGGTAGGTTGTGCCCCTACACCACCTACACCAGCTCGCCTGACCCAATGCCAGCATTCAGCCTGGGCCGAGGACGCCGGTCAGGGGGCGTTAACTTCGATGGATACTATGGCCCGAGCCACCACTGGCACATATCACAAAGTCCCTACATATGTTGAGTAGGGGAACCCTTATGCCCAATCGGGATCAAGACCCAACCACCCCATGGTCAAGTTGGTTTGACTCTCTGGGTCAGAGGCATGAGTCATGATCGCTACGAACCAACCCGCGGTGATGTCACCCAATACGAAGGCCCTCCCTGTACCACTATTCCATAGAGCATGGTCCTTCCCCACTCCGAAAATCATCATTGAGGTATGCCTCATGCTACCCACAACCAGAATGAAGACTTGCCCTGTGGTAGTGACATTTGGTGTGGAAGCCTCTCCCGTGCCCACCACACTGGGTATGGAATTCCTCCTCCTACCCCTGACCTTCGATGTGAAGGCATTTCCCATCTGATCCCTCTTCAATGCGGGGATCATCCCTATGTTCTCTCCATAATTGGGGAAGGTCCTCCTCGCCCTAGCAACCAAAGGGGTGATGGTCAGCCTCTCTCCACCCGCAACAAGAATGGAGGTCCTCTCCATGCTCCCGCCGGTTTCAACGGAGGTTTCGCCTGCTCAGGTGTTGTTCATGGAGGTCCTCCCCATGTTCCCTTTGACATTTTCCCCGGTTCCCCTCGCACTACAGCTATCTCAAGTGGAAGTCCTCTCTGCCCTGCCACCAGCGTGGCCCCAAGACTACATGTCGGGAATCATCCATGTCTCAAGGAGTCATCTGGGGGCAGGAGGGTGGGTCATCGGTGCCACAAAAATAATCCTACGAAGGCTCGGATGGAGATCAAACCAGCCCACTTCTCGAATTCTGATGTAGAATACGACTCTGTAGTGGAACCCTCCCCTTGGTCCTCTGTGTTAAGGACCGGGGCAGGAACAAGGCACGTTAGCCTCATCCTTCCAGAATGTGAATTCTACCGTATTCCCGCCTCTCTTCATAGGTACATCTTGGAGGAGGAAATTTCGGGAGTCCCACAGGTTCCGACTGTGCAGTTACCACCGTTGTCACCAGAAGCACCCTATACCTTGACCAGAGATCACAGAGATCTATTTTGGGGACCGATGGTGGTTGATAAATAGCGTAACCCATTGTCGATGACCGCGATCCCTGCACCAGAAGCTGTGGAAATCAACCCGTCATATCGTGACATTATGGCCAGGTCACCACACTCTTCGGAGGATAGCCCAGAATTAGGTGGTTAGTCAACTTGTTCATCGTATTCTCCACCGCCCAGTTTACTATCAAAGCAGTCCACCACAGTACCACAGCTGGTTCCTCAGCCACCTCTGATTGACGAGTGGGGAAATATGGGGCCAGACCCTGAATCTGAGCCCAGGATTTTTTGGAACATTATTATAGCGGATCACTTCCTGGAGAATTTCTGGCATGCGGTAGCATTGAACATTCGTGTGTTGGAATCCCTCACCCTAGAGGAAGTCGATTGCTTCCGTCAAACCCTATACGCGACACACTTCCGTCTTCATTATTATCAGGTGGTGTACCCTAGGATCCAAGTGCACTTTGAGTAAATCGGTGAGCTATGTCGTCTAGTTGATTTGGTCGTACTCCCCGTGGCCCAGCGCCCTGAGTCACCAGGTCGCCAGAGCACCTTCCAACAAAAACGCATTCAGAGTTTCAAGGTACTCCCCAAAATCAATAGGGAAGCTACCCCCCATGTGAAAGTCCGTGGTTGGGGACAGTATGCCACCCTCCTCTTCAGTCATATCTGGCAGCAGACCGATTCATTATGCGATATTGAGGACATTCCCCCAAGAAGGGTTGTGTTCAACATGGATGACATAATAGACAAGGAGGACAAGCTGGAGTTTCTCGATGGAGACTTACCCCCTAAGGGTGTACCACCACTATTGGACCCTTCAGGGAGGATTACTTGTCAGTAGAGGAACCTTCTAGGCCTCCCTGCGACCACTGAGTCGCTGGTACTCAGTCGGAATGCCAATAATGGTAAAGAGCATGTCGGAACTGTAAAGCACTCCGACCTGTCCGCCTTAGTACAGAAGATGGAAGAAGACCCAGAGAAGGCCGCGTTACGACAACATCTCGCTAAACAGAAGATGCTGGTTGACGAACTCCTAGCCAAACGTGCTATAGAGCGGCGACCCGACTATGGTGATCCTAAGCCAGGGCAGCAGGGGCATGAACAACTTCCCCCCGGTGAGATGCCTCCAGGAAACCTTGATCATGCTACTCCCACATACAAGGCTGAAGCCAGAACTCATGGTAATAGGGTGCAATACGTCTCTCCAAACCCTCCTCAATGGAGAGGCAATCTGAGGAATCTAGCCTGGGTTCCCCCAGCTACCCCGCGGGCCGTTCTGCCAATCGCTACATGATCCGTTGAAGCTGTCTACCATGTCGAAGAGCCCGACAATACACTCGTGGTTAGGGATCCCCGTCAAGACATGGACCCCCACCCAGATGATCTTATAGTGGCACTCATCTCCCACCTCGAGGTGTTGGAAACACAGCAGGTGGTAGTGTCGGTAGATGGAAATCCATATCCCACGTGGGTGGATGATATGCCTGCACCTCCAGGTTTTGGGAATCCCACATTCTCACCCTTAAATGGGACAGGGGACCCTGCGCAGCACTTGGCCCATTTTTCCTCCAGGTGTGACCCCATGTTGGGGACCCCAACACAGCAGGAAGATGCTAAGATTCGTTGATTTGTGTAAACGTTGGAGGGCCCTGCATTCGTCTGGTACAGCCAGCCCCCTATTGGATCGGTGACCGGCTGGGAGGATCTCCACCCGCAATTCCTATACCAGTTCAGTTCCACCATGCGAAAGACCAGCATCACATACATCTTCAAGTGAAAACAAAGGCCTGATGAGCGATTCACGGACTTCATCACCTGGTGTAAGGGGCTTACAGACTCCCTCGACATGCCACTGACTCAGGAGAAATTACTGACGATGTGAATAGGGAATGTAAAAACAAAACTGGTTCCTTCCCTGATCACCCACAACTACCCCGGAGGGTTCCGAGACTTCTTAGATAAGGCCCAGCGCCTTGAGGAAGCTCTACAACAGGCTAGTCAGGCGCGTCTGCTACCCCCTGTGATCCTAGCAAAGGGGGATGCCAGAGCCGAGCTCGCTGCGGTGGCCCAAATAGAAGCCCCCAGGCAGCTAGAATTGATGTCAGCGGCACCAGCTCCACAACCTCCCAGAGGCTCTCCACCTCAGGCACAACCTCCTGCCCAGCAGCGACTGCCTCAGAATCAACAGGTTCCCCTGCGCAATGCACCACCACCGCCTAGGTGGGACAATCAGGCACCACCTCCTCGGCAGGCCCCTCCAGACCCTCATCAGGGTCAGGCTCCCAGAGCCCCCTATCCAGAAAATAAGGCACCAGACTTACTCGTTCAACGAGAATCAGGTCCCCAGTTACTTCTGAAGTTCCCTAGAGCAGGGGATTGTGCGTTTAGCCGAGTGCAGAAGGCCGGAAGAGGCGAATCTCACCGATCGCCCCAACTACTTCCCCTATTATCAGATCTTGGGGCACACCCTTAAGTAGTGCTATATGTTTAAAGACTTTCTCCAAGACCAGGTCGATAATAACATTGTCAGGTTGGGCTTAGCCCCCAAAAAAGTGGTGGATATCTTTGTCAGGTTAGAAAGCAGTAGGGACGACGAATGCGAGTGGCAGCAGGTTCCGAGCCTTGGGTCTCCTAAGTACGACAATTGGATGGCTCGTAAAACCATCTCCCATTCCCATGGTATTATTTGGGCACGCCTGAATCTTCCGCAGCCTTTAGAAGATGCGACCAGTACCTCTGCGTCATCATCTCAGTCGGCCTCTTCCCAGAAGGGAAAGCAGCGGGCAGTGAAAGAAGAAGCAATGCGCTCCACCACTGTCATTTTTATCCCACACTCTTGGTGATTTCATGCCCCCTGAGATGGGGATCCCTCCTAGAATCCGCCCATTGGTGGATGATTCATCAAGCGATAGTTAGGGGTACACTTTGGTTAATACCGTGGAGTTGGTAAATCCCTATATGACTCCCGAAGAAGGAGAACACCAGGAGAACCTCCCCAATGTCCCCGGTTGACATCAACGTTGGTGAAGCCGCGACTACATGGGTTATCGGGGTGCATCAGCTGGAACCTTAGGTCAGGCCGTGCAAGCTACTGAAACTAGACAGCAGGCCCAGCGCAGATCTCAGCATGCGCAACCTCCTCATCTCGTGCCCTCAAATCTACTTCCACCGCCATTTGTGCTACTAGATCATGCAGAGGTACCTCGTACGTACCGCGAACAGTCTCGCTCTACCGCAGGCCAATCTCAGTTGTCTATTCCTCATCCGACAGCAACTCTTCAGGCCTCGACTAGTGAGAAACAGGATGTACCTAGAACTATCCATCCACTAGCCCAGCCGGCAGGGCCCACCGTGTCTCCAATTGCAGAGAGGCCTTATGTAAGAAGAGGATCACGTCTGGCCCAGAAGTATGATGTCCTGAATAACCTTGTCGGCATTCTAGTTAGTCTTTATATCCTTGAGGATCTTCTCCTATCGTCTGAAATGCTTGAGGCGCTTGTCGAGGCCCTAAGAAGCCCCCTCCTGTTTGAGATGGAGGTAGCAGCTGTAGAAGCCTTCAACGCTGAGGCAATTCAG
Organism: Viscum album; assembly: GCA_963277665.1. Taxonomy (NCBI): domain Eukaryota; kingdom Viridiplantae; phylum Streptophyta; class Magnoliopsida; order Santalales; family Viscaceae; genus Viscum; species Viscum album. The sequence goes on from OY728161.1 coordinate 1,446,763,018, forward strand.
AATGTCAAATGCCAGGTAGTTTTCTTATTCTATGGTGAAGACAATGACCCTCCCAAATAGGGTCATATTCATCCACTATACATCATTGGTCAGTTCAATGGTGTGGAAGTCCGCCTCTGTCTTGTTGACACGAGATCTGAGATTGACCTAATCCCGACTCGGACACTGCGAATGCTGGGTTTGTATGAGGATGATCTAACTCCCTCTCACCTAAGGATCTAGGGATATGACAGGACTGAGCAAACCCCGGTTGGTATGATCCGTTTGAAGACCCAGTTCAGTGGCCTTGTTGCCAGTACCGAATTCATGGTCGTCTCCTAGGACACTGCATACAACGCATTGATGGGAAGGCCATGAATCCATCTGCATGTAGTTGTCCCTTCGTCGTATCACCAATGCCTCAAATACTCCCTTAAAGGTCTAGTAGGAATACTCCAAGGAGATGCATCTCCTTTCACGTCTTGTGAAGCCCGCTATATGGAGGCTGACTATTACAAGAGCAGGATAAGAACATTCTGGAAAGTGAGGATGAACCCGCCAAGCTCACAAGTGGTCCCTGGGCAGGTCTGGATGATTCTTACATCATTCTGATCAATCATTTAGAGGCCACGACCCCCGACATGGGGCACTGCTTTTTTGTTTCGGGTACAAGAGGAAGGCATATTCCAAGGTCCAAGCGACGGCGGAAAATCACCTCGTACTCCTACACCAACCAGGCTCAGGTGATCCCGGAACCTCCTACCCATGTACGGTATCAGGACGTTAGGCTCATGGAAATGGCGGTACATCATACATGTCTCTTCCACCGGGCTGGAATCAACCATCTCAAGCTAACGTGCCACTATTTCTTTGATGTCATCAAACATGGCCCCTTGGGCTAAAGACCAGATGGGATTGGATGAACTTCCCTCTTTGTTATAGTCTCAGTGGCGCATGAATATCTTCATATGATGACCACTGCCGCTCAAGCCGGAACTAGCCTCCCATCGGAGCCTGGTGGCTCGGAAGCGACTCCCCCCACAGAGGATCCCTTCACAAGTGGAGAAGAGGATATTGATGATGCTCCCCCAGCCTTTGAAGAAGGCGTCTCTACCACGGTCGATGAATTGGTACATGAGATCCTTGGTAGCGAGGCGGATCTGAGACCCACATTGATTAGTGCCGCTATGTACCTTGAGGAGCAGCAGTGGTATGTGAACTTCCTTAAGCAGCACCGGGATGTGTTCGGCTGGAGTTACGGCGGGGTGCCAGGACTAGATCCCCAGGTAGTCGTCCACCGCCTTGGCCTCCCGAAAAACCATCGTGGGTTTAAGAAGCCTCCCAGAAAGATGCACACTTCTCACAGTTCCATGATTGAGGCCGATGTTGACATGATCATCAAATCTAACTTCATCAAGGAAGTCCAGTACTCCAAGTGGCTAGCCAACATTGTGCTGGTTCGGAAGAAAAATAGACAAATCAGAGTTTGTATTGACTTCCACGATCTCAATCGCCACTGTCTGAAAGATGATTTTCCCCTTCCAGTGATAGAGTTGTTGATTGATGTCACGGCCAAGTTCTAAGCCCTCTCCTTCATGGATGGGTATTTTGGGTACAACCAGATCCAGATGTCGCCTATGGATGAGGATTCCACTGCTTTCAGGGCACCCCAAGGTACTTTATGTTATCAGGTTATACCCTTTGGCCTAAAAAACGCAGGTTCCACCTATCAGCGGGCCATGCACTGCATATTCAATCCAATTCTTGGAACATTGGTGGAGTGATATGTAGATGATCTGGTGGTCAAATATCGCCAGATCCATGACCATATCAAATACCTTGAGAAAGTGTTCGGTTTCCTCCACTCCTGCCACCTGAAGATGAACCTTTTGAAGTGTGCCTTTGGGTTCACCTCTAGGAAGTTTCTTGTCTTTGTTGTCAGATACCGAGCCATCGAGATCGACCTAGAGAAGATCAATTCCATCATCCAAATGCCTCCCCCGAGCAATATTCAGAAGCTTCAAGGTCTCCAAGGCCACTTATCCTACATACGCCGATTTTTCGTGAATATGACTGGCAAGTGTAATCCCTTTTCCCTGCTCATGAAGAAAGTCTCCTCTTATGAATGGGATGAAGAGTTTCAGGATGCCTTTGAGGAAATCAAGCAGTATCTACTCCAGCCTCTGGTCTTGATGCCACCCATTGTCGGAAAACCACCAGTCCTTTGTGTGAACAATCTAGAACGGTCTCTCGGTACCCTTCTCGCCCAGAAAAACAATGAGGGGACAAAGAACAGCCTCTACTACCCCAGCCACATGCTCCTCAATACAAAGACCAAATACTCCCCCATCGAAAAGAGCTTCCTTGCGCTCATGTTTTCTGTACAGAAATTGCGGAATTACCTACAGCACCATGAGGTACTATTGGTCTCTCAGGTAGACCCACTGATGTACATTCTAAACCATCCCATGTTGACTGGATGACTAGCACGGTGGGCGGTGATCCTCCAACAGTTCGACATCAGGTTCGTGCCTCAGAAGGATATCAAAGGATAGGCATTGGCAGACTTCATATCTGCCAATACAACCTCTACAGATCAATCCATGGACGTGGATTTTCTTGATGAGGAAATCCTCTCAGTCGACCATGCCGTATCATGTTGGAAAATGCACTTCGATGGTGCCTCCCAGATCCCCACTGATAGGAGGCTCAACGATCCTAAGCTCAACAGAGTGGGTCTGGGTATCATCTTCATCACCCCGGCGCAAGCCGTCCTTCCGTAATCATTCCTGTTGTCAAAAGGTTGCACCAACAACGACTCATAGTATCAGGCTCTCGTCACCGGCCTCGAGCTGGCCCTTGAGATTGATGTTCCCCATTTTCACATGAAAGGGGATTCCATACTAGTCATCAATAAGTTTAATGGTGACTATCTTGTCAAAAATCCCGAGCTCGTGCCATTGTTGGAGTGCACCCTCCGTCTAATGGACCAGTTCCCTTCTCAACCAAAGGTTACACATGTCCCTCAGTCACAGAATGGTCGAGCGGGTGCTTTGGCCATCCTAGCCACGTCACTTGCAGAGCCCAAGCATGATGATCTGATTATACATGTGTCACACCGGAGATTCATTGCCCCCATCATCTCAGAAGATGACGATGACTTGCGGATAAGCCATCTTACCACTGATCCCTCCATGTCGAGTGCCCCAGGTTCTTCAGATACAGTGGTTGAGGCCACTCCCAACTGGAGGGAACCTTTTTTCGAGTATCTCAAAAAATGGTTGCCTCCCAGATGATCAGGCTGAGTGCGATCGAATACGATGTTGTGCACTGTAGTTTACCCTCCAAAGTGGACCCAGTCTTGAGTGGATCCTCTATAAGCAGGGCTTCGATGGTGTTATCCTCTGTTTCATTCAAGGAGTCAAGATTTCTCAGGTCATGTAAGAGGTTCATGCCGGTTCCTATGGTGCCCACTATGCTTTTCAAAGTTGTCCCATCATATTCAGTGATTGGGGTACTTTTTTCCCTCTATGATCCATGATTGTATTGAGTTTTCCAAGAGATTCCATGCATTCCAAGTTCATGCTAACTTCCTGCATCGGCTACCAGATCCTCTCCACTCCACCAAGTATTCTCGTCCATTTGCGGTGTGGGGACTCGATGTCGTGGGACCATATCCATCGGTAATAGCTCGCCAGTGTAGGATCATCCTCACCGCCACAGATTTCTTCTCGAAGTGGGTAGAGGTGGTTCCACTCAAAGTGGTCAAGGCCCGTTCCATCGTTGAGTTCTTGAACTCCAATATCATCTACTGGTTTGGAGTCCCTCATGATGTCCTCACTAATAACAGCACCAAATTCCGAGTAGACGAGATGATGAAATTGTACTCCAATTACAATATCCATTCGAACCATACCTCTCGCTGTCATGCGCAGGAAAATGGGTAGATCGAGGCATTCAAAAAAAACCTATCTTACATTTTGCAGAAGATGGTTGGTCAGAACAATAAAATTTGGTCGGCCAGGCTCCCCAACACCCTCTGGCCGTATTGGACGACGACTTGCAATTCCACCCAGGTGACTCCATATTCCCTGGTGTATGGGGTTGAGGTCATCCTGCCCATAGAGATCCAGCTGCCATCATTACGCACTACAGTCTATGACTAGCAGGTGCCAGATAAGGTGGCTGAAATTTATCTAGCTGAATTGGTAGCACTGGACGAGAACAGGATTTGTGCCCTGCACAATCTGGAAAGCCATCAAAATAAGATATCCAGAGCCTTCAACAAGAAGGTTCACCTTCTCTCATTTCTGCAAGGAAACTTGGTGTTGGCCCTCCGAGTGCCAATGATCCCCGGCAAGAAACCACCAAAGTTGGAGCCCAAATATGAGGGACCTTACATCATTCATAAGTTTTACCCCAATGGAGCATACTCCTTGGTAACCATGGATGGTGAGCACATAACTCCTCCCACCAACACCAAGTTCCTCATGCAATATTTTTCCTGAGCGTCAGGGTCCTACATGAACCTAAACTGCACCTCGGTCCCACACGACCTTAAACTGTATAGTCCCACACGACCTTAAACTGTACGGTCTCGTACGACCTTAAATTGTATGGTCCCACATGACCTTAAACTATATGGTCCCGCATGACCCTAAACTGCACGATGGTCTTGCATGACCTTAAACTGTCTAGTCTTGCATTACCTTAAACTAAAACATCGTCCTGTATGATGTTAAACTACAACATCATCCTTCATGATGTTAAACTGCTCATTATCATCCCTCATGACAATAAAATGCAAAATGGTCCGAGCTCTATGACCCTAAACTAAGATCTCCCTCGTCCTTAATACAAGACGTTAAACTGCAAGCTGGTCAGGCCTTCCTGACCGAGGCTCAGCCTCAGGCCCCATGGCCTTCCCAGACTCGGGCTCTCTTGTGAGATGGTATGTTGTAGTGTGCGATTATGTCCTCATTCACAGCGGGTTACTCGCCACACCATACACTTCCCTGAATGATATGTGTCTCATCATCCTACATGACATTAAACTGTGCTTCTAGAACTATGTATGGATTGATTCCCATCCTTATGGGATACATAGGAATGCTCAGACATCTCGTCTTGAGCCCAACCCCAAGCTCTTCCCTTTGACTGTCCCCTCCTAGGTATAATTTCCTCAGAGGGTCTTCGCATGATGTGGAGTATTCTTCTTTAGCCCCATTAATGTGAGGATTATAACGGTCGCACCTTGTGCCCACTACCGTTCTTCTATCCTCCCACGTATTCACCACAAGACGTTAAATGACATGGCATTTTAAGAACTACGTATGGCTTGATTCCCATCCCCATGAGATACGTAGGAATGCCCGGACATTTCTTCTGTTGACCCATCCCAAAAGCCAAAATGTTCCCCTCGGGTCAAGACATATGGTAGGGTGCATATTTTTTCCCCAATTCATGTCAAGAAAGCCTCGATCTGGCTGTACTCCCCGTTCTCTGGAGACGTTATCCTCTTTCATAGATGGGTACAGCTATGCTTTTCCCACTCCTTGATTGGGATTCCATCACTTTCCCCATCTGGAAGGGCCCCTGAATAGTATGGATGCTAGGCCTAAGGTCTCTCTTACGACTTCAGGCCAACGCCCTCGAGGATGCCGAGAAACAAGCTGATAAAAGTCCCGCATTTCAAATGCGGTCAGGGTTCAATGCTCATTTGTTTCTCCCATCTCAGGTCACCATAGGGACGCTGTGTTTCGAACATAGTCAACAGCCACCCTGGATCTTCGGGTCCACCCCAAGATGTCCCAAACACCGAGTGTAGTGATTCGTTCGGCCCTGTCCCGAAGTGGAGAACTCTTTCTGAGAAAGGCCAACTGTCGGGCCCCTGGCCCAGGTTCTCTATGATGGGATTAGGCTGTAAGAACAAAGATCATCATTTTAGGTATGTCTTTCCTTTTCGGCAGTTTTTGTGAAAAATGGATTTTTTTTAAAAATTTGAAGTGCACGTCATGTACATTCTGAGTACAACCGTGTACTCTTTTTCGGCTCGAAGTCGTGTGATGGCCATGCTCGGGCCACACACATGGGGTGTAGGGGTGACATGGAGGCCTCTTAAAGCAGATTATGGAAAAACCTAGTACAAACCGTGTACTTTCTTTCATTTTCATTAAGCGGACCGGGGTCGCACTTAATCGATGAAAACTCTTCTTCTCCAGCATCTTCATCCGAGAGAATTGGGAATCCACAAATCTTCTACGATCTTCCATTCCTCCATTAGTTCTCTTAATTGATCGTCATTGATTTCTTTGTAATTGCAGTGGTGAGTTTTCTTTTTTGATTTAGCATTGTTCCATGTTTCCTCCATGTTTCCAAGTTGTCGTGGGTTGATCTTTTTTGGAGTTTTCTCAGATCTTCAACATTATAAGGGAAATCAATCGTCATGGTTCATGTATATTGATCTCCTAGAACCAAGGTAGGTGGTTTGTGCCTTTCTGTAGGAAGGCTATGAATATTTTGTACAAATTCCACCAATTCCCTTGAACAGGGAATTGTGGGTTTCCTTTTTTGCCCCTATTGTTCGTCTTCTTTGCTTGATTTCTTGAGTAGAGATCATTTCTTGGAAAATTGGATAATCTATACTGTATTCTTGTGCTTCTCCTTGCATGTTTTTCTTATTAGGCGTTTTTCCAGTTTCCATGCCTAGTTGTAGGATAGTGGAACTATTGTACTATTATGCTGTTGTACCTTAGATTGATATCCAAGTAGTTCTCGAGGTTTACTTGGTCTGATACACGCGTTATGCATTTTTATTTAACACTAGACTCTGAGAACCTAGTGTAGTAGACCCTAGGGAGAATAGACGTAAGGGCTTCTCCAGAGTGTCTTTTAATACGATGCGAGACCATAGGGGGAATTGATAGTGAGTGCTTCCTCAGATAGTCTGTAGTTCCTCGACATGGGCCACATGGGAAATGAGATGTTAATTTCCTCCCCAGAGAGCCTTTAGGATGATACGAGACAATAAATGGAATTGATGGTGAGTGATTCCTCAAAAAATATACTCTTAGCTGAACCAGAGGGGTGAGATTGTGTGTTCCTCCTAAAAGGTTGCTAGTACTTGTCGGTTGAACCATAGGGGTTAGGCTGTGAGAGCTACCCAGATGATTGCATGTTTTATACTTGTTGTTGGTTGTTTACTTGTGTACTTTATATATTAGAACTATGGATTTTAGCTGATGTCTGCTTCTCTATTTACTGCTTCCTGTACTTTTACTTGCCTTGTATTCATTGACTGTGAGGCATAGATCTTTGGGTGATTTCCTACTGGGATTGAAACTCACACCCTGTTTGGGCCATACTTTTGGGCCCAAGAAGACTTTTTGGATGTAGTTATAGATAAGGAAAAGTTCCCTTCGACTTCTGGTAATTGATTTCTTGGAGCTGGAGAGCAATGGACCAAGCTTAGGCTTGCGATGTTTTAGGAGTTGTTGCTATTTTAGTACTTTGTTTTTACTTGTATTTCAGCACGTTGTTGTGTTTGCTTCATTCCTTAGATACTTGTACCTACTGCATCATTATCAGCATTACTATATATTCATTGCTTCTACTGTCTGGTTTCAGTTGTTGCGTATTTTTTTCTAATTCCGCTATTTACTGTTAATTTCTTTTCTTTGTATAACTTACCAAATGTGGGAATAGTTTCCCCAATAACTTAACAAGGCCCTCGCTGCTAGTCGATAGCCTCTGGCGTTTGGGGAAATGTGCTTGAGGTCATGTGGCGAACCGGGCACCGGGAACCTCTGGGTGGCTTCCAGAACCAGGACATTACAAAGTGGTATCAGAGGGTTTCCTTTCTCTTGACTTACTGTTTGAAGCTTTATCCAGGGATAGGACGGATCTGGTACTTGGTGTTATGTTGTGTCTGCGAGTAGCTAACCTGTGTACAGAAAAAAGCTATACTACCTCGTTTATTGATGTTTTATGGTTTTGACATTTACGGTTCATATGATGTCACCTAGAGTGATTCAATTGTCCTGTGTTGTTTTTGTTTTTCTATTGCGGTTATATTTCTGTCGCAACCCGATAAGATTAGGGTATTCCATATCATGTATCATATAGACACTTGTTAGAAATCGCATTCCATGCATTCTTTCCATGCCATCTAGGGTGCATTAGAGATTTCATGTTTTTGTGATAGACTTGTGTAGATTTTTCATGATGTTGTGATAGATTCTTTGATAGAATATCTGATGCTTGATAGAGGACTATTTGTATTGTACTTTGCTTGAATGAACGCCAAATTTTGATTCTTGAGGTGTTATGGGCCTCTTGAATCAGAAATTGGGGGATGATTGACCTGTTTTTATTTGTATATGACTATATTAGATTCCAAACATTGATTCGCAGGGAGCATGGGCCCTCATGGATTGGAATTTGGCACCATCATGCCTTATTTTCAGTGTTTTCTGGGCTTTAGTGCAGTTTCAGAGCTACTGCCCATAAAAAACCCAGAATACACGGCGTGTACTTTATATATGCACGTCGTGTAGTTTTAAACCGTGTCTTTGACTGTGTGAGCCGAAACACGGGTTGTGAAAATCGCCAGGAACACGTCGTGTACGGTAGGTACACACCGTGTAGTAGTGAGTGTATACCCGGCTGTGTAACTAACAACACGGGTCAGGGAAGCTCGAGTATATCATACCGTGTTGGATAGCGACACGCTGTGTAGTCTTGTTCTAGGTACCTGACCGTGTCACGAGCAACACGGGTCGGTGTTATCTTCTTCCATACATTCCTTGTTTGTTAGGAACATGCCGTGTACTTGGTCGTGTCGCCGACAACACGGGTCGGAAAAAATCTTCAAGTACACGCTGTGTTTGTTCAGAACACACCGTGTAGTCTCAGTCGTGTAGCTGTTTGTATAACTAGAAACATGGGTCGTTGAAAACTTGTCTACTACATGTCGTGTCCCCAAGGAACACGCCGTGTAGTCTCATTTTAAGAAGACCATGTGGGTTAGCGGTGCAAGGAGACACGGGCAGCGAAACAGAGTTAAGTACATGCTGTGTAGATTTTATACACACCGTGTAGTCTTGTTTTGTAAATCTTGTGTGTTTCCATATCCTGTTTTCATTTTGTACTCATTGGTTCTATATCCTTGTTTTCCTAATCTAATGTATTTTTTGATCTTTTAGAGATATGCCTCTGATAATTCCTCCGGTTGTACGTCAGTTGTCAGGAAGTGATCAGACACCAGAATTGGCTGATCAGGGACTTCCTGTCGATCCTCCATTCAAGCCAGCCTTGGAACTGGCTGTCATACCAGTTGCAGGCACTGATGCGCAGTTTAGGGAAGGTTTTATGAGGATGAAGCAGACCTTTCAGGGATCACTGCCTCCTGCCATGACTATGGCAGACTTGACGCGGGTTTTCTAGCAGCAGCATCCTCCCACTTTCTCGGGGGAAGGAGGCCCTCAGGCTGCAGAGTCATGGTTGAAGCCATGTTGACCATATTTGAGCATCTAGAGACTCCTCCATAGAGGTGAGTCAAGCTATCTACCTACATGGTCTGAGACTTCGCCAATAGGTGGTGGGACGTGATCTCACAGGCGGTTCATCAGCAACTTATGGCTTGGGAGGACTTCCAGCGCGTGTTCTACGACTACTTCTACCAGGAGACCCTGAGGGTCGATCGAGCCTGGTAGTTCATGAGCTTAGAGCAGGGTAATATTTTTGTTATGGAGTAATCCTCTCGTTCCACCGAGCTGCAGCATTTCACACCCCTCTGAGGTGGGGATGGAATGTTCTTAGTGAGGAAGTTTGAGGATGGTCTCAGGCGGGAGATCCGCTCACACGTGAATCTCTTCGAGTTGAATTCCATCACTTCCATCCTCAACCAGGCACTAATTGCGGAGCGCAATCTGAGAGACTCTGGAGCTGCGATCCAGGGAGGTTCTGCTTCCAGAGCTAGTTTTCCTCCAGATGACATCAAGAAGCACTGTATAGAGTTTACGCGTGGTGATCCGAGGAAGCAAGATGCATCATCAGGCAGCCGGGTGATATGCTACCAGTGTGTCCGGTCAGGGTACACGAGGCCGCAGTGCTATAAAGACCCTATGGAGTGTCGATCTTGTGGCAGGATGGTTCACCATTATCATTTCTTCCAGGATTTCTCACCAGCAGCTGGCGACGAGAGCTCTTCTATGACTCCTCGTTCAGGAGAAGCACCACCCGTTTCTCACCAGTCGGGGAACTAGAGTTCTTCCGACCATTCGTTCTGAGGTGGAGGTGGAGGTCGTGGCGGTCATCCACCAGTAATTCAGCGTCTGTAGGGTGGATCAGCTCAGAGAGTGCCCTCTCGGGTTTATAGGGTATCGTTTGTTATGGGATCTCTACGTCCTAGAGATGACAGGCGATGATGTTATGGGATCTCGGTGTTATCTTCTTCCATACATGCCTTGTTTGTTAGGAACTTTGATTGGTTGCTTGAGTAGAGATCATTGCTTGAAAATTTGGATAATTTATACTATATTCGTGTGCTTCACCTTGCATGTTTTTCTTATTAGGCATTTTTCCAATTACCATGCCTAGTTGTAGGATAGTAGAACTATTGTACGGTTATGCTATTGTGCCATAGATTGATATCCAAGTAGTTCTTGAGGTTTACTTGGGCCAATACGCACTCTATGCATGTTTATTTCACACTGGACAATGAGAACCTATTGTAGTAGAACATAGGGAGAATGGACATAAGAGCTTCTCCAGAGTGTCTTTTACTACGATACGAGACCACAGGGGGAATTGATGATGAGTGCTTCCTCAGATAGTCTTTGGTTCCTAGATGCGGGCCACATGGAGAATGAGACGTTGAGTGCTTCCCCAGAGAGCCTTTAGTACGATACTAGACTATAGGGGGAATTTATGGTGAGTTCTTCCTCAGAAAGTCGACTCTTAACTGAACAAGAGGGGTGAGACTGTGTGTTCCTCCTAAAGGGTTTCTAGTACTTGTATGTTGAACCATAGTGGTTAGGTTGTGAGAGCTACCCAGAGGATTACCCGTTTTGTACTTGTTGTTGGTTGTTTACTTGTGTACTTTTTATGCTATTACTGTGGATTGTAGCTGTTGTGCGCTTCTCTGTTTACTGCTTCCTGCACTTTTACTTGCATTTTATTCATTGACTATTAGGCATAGATCTTTGGGTGATTTTCTAATGGGATTGTATCTCACAACCTGTTTTGGCCATGATTTTTGGCCGAAACAGACTTTGTTGTTACAGGTATAGTTAAGGTCAAGTGCCCTTTGACTTCCGATACTTGATTGCATGGAGCTGGAGAGCAAGGGACCAAAGTTAGGCTTGCGATGCTGCAGGAGTTGCCGTTATTTTAGTACTTTATTTTTACTTGTATGTCAGCACATTGTTGTGTTTGTTGCGTTCCTTAGATACTTGTACCCGCTGCATCATTATCATCATTACTATATATTCATTGCTTCCACTGTTTGGTTTCAGTTGTTTCGTATTGTTTACTGCTTCCGATATTTGCTTTTAATTTCTTTTCTTTGTATACCTTAACAAATAAGAGCATATTTTCCCCAATAACTTACTAAGGCCCTCGCTGCTATTCGGCAGCCTCTGACATTTGTGGAAATGCGCTTGAGGTCATGTGGCGAACCGGGAATGGTGCACCTCTGGGTGGGTTCCGGAATCGGGATGTTACATGTGCGTTGTGTTGTGGGATTACATCCTCATTCATATCGGGTTACTCACCGTAACGTACACCTCCTAGGAAGAGACAGCTTCTCTGGCCCTCGTCCTTACAGCAAGACGTTAAACTGCAAGCTGGTCAGACCTTCCTGACCGAGGCCCAGCCTCAGGCCCCTTGGCCTTCTCAGGCCCCTTAGCCCAAGTTCATACCCAGAGTGTGTGGTGTGGTGTAGGACTATGTCCTCATTCACATCGGGTTACTTTTCGTGCCGTACACCTCCTCCATCCATGGAATCCTATTCCCTAACTCTCGTCCTCACTACAAGACCTTAAACTGCGAGTAGGCCTGGCCTTCCTGACCAAAGCCCAACTATCAGGCCCTTTGGCCTTTTTAGGCCCCTGGCCTAAGTTCTCTCTTATGGGATTGTGCAGTGTGGTGCGGTACTATGTCCTCATTCACGTCGAGTTACTCGCCACACCGGACACGTCCTTGTTAGGGTATCTAGCCCCTGGGTATCTTCGAGAACTATGTGTGGCTTAATTCCCATCCTCATGGGATACGTAGGACCACCCGAATGTCTAGGCTTCGAGTCCAGCCCCATCTTCTGGAAATCTCCATCCCACCTTGTCCCCTTGGCCTACCCTTCCCCGGAGAGGGGAGTATATAGAGTGTTATGGGATTAAGTCCTCCTTCACGTCAAGCTTGTAATGACCAAGCCATGTAACTATCCCTCCTGAGCTGCTTCGTCAACCCTTTTTGACGGTTCACCAAATGTGCCTAAGGGTACTCTAGTTTAGTACCTGGAATGTTGGGTTATGCTCAGACATGTACTCACCCGCTAATCAGGCTTTGTGTTCCCCTTCATCACGGCTGTCATCATCTCTCACACCTAGAGGTACCCCAAAAACGGCTTGGATACCACGCCTAAGGGCTCTCCGACCATTATGGGACAACTCCCCCGAGGGTTTTGGACAAAAAATTGATAAAAAACCCACGTTACAAATATGGTAAATGGTTGCTGCTCATTTTTTGTTCCCACTTCAGGCTAATGCGATATGGAGACTGTTCTTCTGCAACGGTTAACAATTATCCTCCATTGCCACGCCAACCCCATTAATTCCAAAATTCTGGTTACACGATTCACATCCTTCTCTATCCTCATCATGTCTAATTAGAGTTCCGAAACACTTGATGCCATTCCTCAGTGTGCATCTACACGTTAGGGGAACAAAGCCGCGTTAAAGGTGTCTTTCGGGGCTCTGCACCGACTTCCCTTTGATGGATGTTCCAGGCATTGCGAAAAGGATATTCCTCCCTTATTTCCCACACCGAGTTTAACTCATGTGGGCTTAGGGATCAGGTCAAGGTCTGTGCTTACTCGAAAAGTTTCCATCCACCCATTTTTCGAGCTCTAAGCCCATAAACTAAGATCTCCCCAGAACTACGTCTAGCTTGATTCCCATCCTCATGGGATACGTAGGAACGCCCAGACCTCCAGTCTCTGGGTCCAGCTTGAGTTTCATTAATTCATCTTATTTGTCCCACCTTTAGGACCTTGAGCATAGGACTACGTGGAGTGGTATGGGATTATGTCCTCATTCACATTGTGTTTTGCAATAGTCGCACCATGTGCACCCCATTCTAAGAATTATCCCTCGTACTACCTGTCTCGCACGACATTAAAAGGCACCCTCCAGAACTACGTGTGGCTTGATTCCCATCTTTATGGGATATGTAGCACCACCCGAATGTTTAGAATTTGGGTCCAGACCCTCCTCATAGAGATCTCCCCATCTTCTCAGTCACCTAGATCCATTGGCCCAACCCTCTCCACGAGGGGGATATATCGGTGTGGTATAGGGTTTTTGGCGCAATCCCCCTTCTCCCGGGAACCCGCCATCTCTTGGTCGCCCTCACGTTGAGTCCCTCGACCCCTTGAATTGGTTCTTCCATGTGTTAAGAGTACTCTGGTCTAGGACCAAGAGTGTCAGATTCAACTTGGTTATGTTCCTTCCACTTGTCAAGTTTCGTTTTCCCTTCATTCGGGCTTTCATCACCTCTCACACCCGGAGGGACCCCCAAGAACGGCCTGGATACCACGCCTAAGGGCTCTCCTACCATTACAGGCCAATGCCCCCAAGGGTTTTTGACAACAAATTGATACAATTCCCACATTGTGAATATTGTCAGCGGTGGATGCTCATTTTTTTGTTCCCATTTCAGGCTAATGCGATATAGATACTACTTTTCTGCCATGGTCAACAGTAATCCTATGTCATCACACCAGCCCCTTCAGGCCTTGAATTTTGGTTGCATGATTCACGTTATGTCCCACATCATCTTTTCCATATGGAATATCTACACTTTTGGCACTATCCATCAGTGAACCTTTTCGTGTTAGGGGGATAAAGCTGCAATACGGTGACCTTCGGGGCTCCCACGGTCCGATCTCTAAAACCATAATCTAATATCTTCATCTAGAACTATGTATGGCTTGATTCCCATCCTTATGGGATACGTAGGACCACCTGGATGTCTCATCTTCGGGTCCATCTCATTGGGAGCTAGTCTATCCCCCCTTTACCTCTTACCTCTATGTAGGCCCCTCGGCCTGAGGTCTCCCTCTCAGAATTGTGTACGGTCTGATGTGGGAGCATGTCCATATTCACATCGGTTATGTTTCATGTAACCGTACCCGTTCCCCGCCTAGCATTGTCTCTGCTACGTCTGTGCTGCATGACGTTAAAATGCATGCTTGGTCCTCTCAGACAACCCTAAACTATGACATTATCATCCTGGTCACATGATAAAAAATGACACTACATTGTGATGACATCATCATAGAGGACATCACATTGGGTATTGGTCACATACCATGCCATTTTTCAATGCCTATTACGGCTTGATTCTTGTAGTGACACCAGGGCTTGCTACCCTAGGCCTGTCGCTTCACAAAAAAACCACTCACCTTAAAGGACAAACAAGATCTATCAAATACTACTTCTGATGGTGTGAGGCCTAGACCCACGCGCCCCTTTCAACCTTCTTATAACTACATATGGCTTGATTATCATCTTTATGAGATATGTAGGAGTACCCGGGAACTTACCTGCGGGCCCTGCCTAACTTCTGTGTTCGGTCCCTTGACTTGAGCACTTCCCCAGAGAACACATGGTAAGTAGGTCTTATCTCCTCATCTGTGTCGGGTTTAGTAACCACCTCACCATTTGTTTCTTGCTCTTCTTACCCATTCATGGTCTGAGTTATAAGACCTTAAACAAAGACCCTTTCAGGAATTACGTGTAGCTTGATCCCCATCCCCATGGGGTACGTAGGAGCGCCAGTGCACTTTGCCTCAGGCCCAGCTAAACTCTTGTTTTTAGTCCCTTGGCCTAAAACTTCTCCCAAGGGGGTTGTACGGTGTGGTATGGGATTATGTCCTCATCCACGTCGGTTTTTTCACCACACCGTACACATCCCTGATTCCCATCCATGTTGGGTTTTTGTAATTACTCGCATGAGTCTCCCGCGTTTCCTCTCATCCATGGTCCAAATTCTACAACCCTAAACTAAGATCTCCCTATAGGAAGGGACTAGACTCCCTATATCTAATACGTCTCATTAACGCATTTAGATTCATTTTGACAAAGAGTATTAAGTGTGTAATTTTCATGGAGACATTCTCTCATTCAATGACCAAGCTTCATGAGCTCGCTATTTGGATCCTCATCCTCTTCCACATCCAAAAAGACCCTCAAACGACATGGATTCTAGGCTTAAGGGCTCTCCATGGATGTTGGGCCTAAGGGCTCTCCTATCGTTTCTGACCAACATCCCTACGGATCTCTGACAACATTTGCGACATGGTCCCGTGTTTCGAACATGGACAGCGGTCGACCCTCATTTGTCTATCCCCATTCCAGGATAACGTGATATGGATGCTGCGTTTCAGCCACGGTCAATAGTTATCCTCCATCGTCATGCCACCATCACTGTGATACAAATTTCAAGTGTTATGATTCACACATTTCTACTTCCTCGTGTTCATGTGGAATTCTGACATACTCTTCTTTATCTCTTCGTGCGTCTAGGTTCGGCACATGGACGTGTTATCATCATTGGGCCGATATTCACCGAGGGTCCCTTTTCCCAAACCTGCCCCTTCCTGTGTCGGGAAAGTCCCCCATTACTTCTTGTTCCCCACATCAAGCATGACTCACACGGTCTTAGTAGTTTTGGTAGGATGTGTACTTGCGCAACCAGGCTTCTCATCGTCCTGCATGATGTTAAATTGTGCTTCCAGAACTACGTGTGGCTTGATTACCATCCTCATTATATACATAGGGATACCCTGGTATTTTGCCTAGGGTCCATCCCCCAGGAGTCATAAATCTTGTTCGTCCCCTTTCCAGCCCCCTAGTCGGACCCCTCGTAGAGAACCGTACAACTATAACTCTGCCCTGAACAAGTTCAGGATGCCCAAGAAGACATTGGGAAGCAACAGAACACCTCTCCAGAGAAACCCTGTCTGATAGAAGGAATGATCCATGATCAAACTGATGTGGCCATCTAGCATACTCCCACCATGGTGGCATAATTTCATGAGTGTTGGATTCTGTTTTAACAATCACCCAACATCCCACACTTCGTGTGCCCCTTATTCGGACTCCCGTCCTCATTCATATCGGGAGGATCCCCCTAACAGTGTGGATGCTCGACCTATGGTCCGCCTGCTGTCTGGGGCCAACGTTTCGGAAGACTGGTCATGTGTGGGGGGACCCCCTAATAGTATGTATGTTCGACCTATAGTCCACCTACTGTCATGGGCCAAAGTCCCGGATGGCCGATCGACGATATTTGAGTTAGGCCCCGTGTTGTGAACTAGTCCAGCGATCAACCCTCATTTGTTGTCCCCATTTCAGTCTAATGTAATATGGATACTGTGTTTCCTCCATGGTCAACAGCTATCCTCCATTTTCACGCCACCCTATAGTGTTCCGAATCTTGGTTATCGCGATTCACACTTCCCATTCCCATCCGTTTGGACCGATTTCAGTGCCCCTAGCATTGCACCTTCGTGCATAAGAGCACACTCGAAAAACGGTAATTCGGCTGTTTTGAGAACATTCTTCTCCAGTCAGGTCTCTCCCATTTACAAGAAGTCTGGACCAGTTGTCCAAACCCCGAATGCCCAAAGCATGGTTTGCACTCCTATGTTTGGATGGGGTGATGAGGTGACTATCTCTTGTTTCTCACATCAGGCCCGACCCACGTGAGCTTAGGGAATTGTCTATGGACGTTCTGTAAACATTATAAGGATGCAATGAACTAGTGAAAACAATGGAACTCGTGCATGCTATGAAATTCAAAAGAATCAAAGCACGAAAGTACAATTAAGGTTTTGTAATCATTACAGTACCCGGGGGTCAACTCCCCCCATGGACGGATTGAACCCGTCAAAAAAGCATTGCAGCTCCACCACCCTTCGACTCGTGGCGTCCAGGAATTGTTGCTGTTGACTTTGCTCCCACTCCTCCTCAGCAGCGATGGGGCACATCTCATCAGCCTCAGCTCGGGCCCTCTCTACACCAGCCTGTCCTCAGCCTGCAAGCACAGGTTCACTTGGTGCAGTCGCGGAGTCAAAGACTCGCGGTTCGTCGCGATGCTTGATTCGTGGTGAGCAGACATGGAGTACGTGTAGCTTCGCGAATCGTGAGCGCAAAAAGACAAATTCACGGATAAGGGAAAGGAAAAAAGAGAGGCCATCCCCCCTATTTATAGGTGGCGTCCCTCGGAGCTTCGCGGCGTGTCCAGCCCGCATGGAGCTTCGCGGCGCATCCGGACAACGCGTCCCCTATCCTCCTCGCAATCCCGCTTCACGAGTTAGCACCGTGAACTGCCGATAATTTTGGAAATTTACCTCAATCTTAGACCCTTGATCCCTCCACGGCTCCAAGTATGAGGGGGGGCATTTTTTGGCACCAAAATAATGGATAAAAAGAACGAAGAAAAGAATTCTCCGCGCTCTGCCTCGCGAAGCCCCGATGCAGAGCCCCCCAATCAACGCGGCCGCCACGAAGCACTTGAGAAGGTAACTCTCCGCGAATGCCCCTAACGTTCATGAACCCACCGTGAAGCATAGGATGTGGTCCCTCTCCGCAAATTCCCCTGAAGTTCGCGAACCCACCACAAATCATATGAGGCGGTACCTCTCTGCAAACCCGGTTGACGTTCATGACCCGCTGCAAAGCAACCGAAGCCCCCTTCGCATCGCGTTAGCTCTGCTTCACAGTGAATCTTTCCTATAAATACTAATCTCCCCCTGAGCTCTCCGGATGGACAATCCAACCTTTCATATTCTCATCTCCCAAATTGCGAAGCACTCTTTTCTCTGGAAATCATGAGCTCTGCGGGGTATTTTTGCTTCACGAGAGGCCTCCTCCTTGTCTCTTTTTGAGCCCCTCTTCCGAGATGGATGCCTTTCGCGAAGCCTAAGGGCATTCAAGAAGGAAGGGGATCCCCAAGGGGACCCAGGAAGTCACATAGTGTTTATGATTTGTGAAACACCCACTATGTACATGTGATCCACATGCCTAGTCAGGGTCCCTATACTTCGCGAGGCACACTGCTCCATGGCACCTTGCTTCACGAGGCACCTATGCTTCATGAGGCAGTGCTCCGCAAACATGTCTCCACTTCACGAAGAGCCTCCTGCTTGAACCTCTGCCCCATGCTAAGGCTTAGTCACCCCAAATCGTGAAGCACACCCCTTCTCTAGTGCCCTCTACTATGCAGAGCCACCGAGTTCCGCAAGGCCCCTGCCTGCGGATCCCTCGGGTTTCAATTCCTTCTCCTGTACTACCCTCCAGGTTTTCACGATGTGATTTCAAAGTCCCCAGGACGATACCTCCATGGAGTTGCTTCTACTTATTCTTCTTCGCATAGGCAGGCTAACTGCTATTGCTTCTTCTCATAGCCACGCTAACGTGGACACCTCGATGGTTGGATCTACGACCCCGCTTCTACACAGCACTGCTGATGCCTTCCCTTCCCCAAGGGGTAGAGGGTACCAGTCATGTAAGTCCTAAGTTTTCGGAGTAAACCCACCTCATCCGAGCTGCAGGACGTTAAACTAAAAATCACCTCATCCTCAACACATGACTTTAAACTATGATCTGGACCCATGCCTCGCACGTGTTGTACCCCTCTCTCTTGGATTTTAATGATCACAATCACTCTTATTTTGTTCTAACTTGTTTTCAAGTGTTTTTGTTGATAGGAAAAAGGTTTCCAAGGAGTTGGGCCAAGAAGGACTGAAAGTAGACTCTCTGAGTCTACCGGCCAACCGGTGGATTCCCACCGGCCAGCCGGTGGTCTCTGGCAGTAGCAATGGTTTCTGTCCAGAGCCACCGGTCAGCCGGTGTGAGCTCCCCGACCAGCCGGTATTGTCACCAGCCAGCCGGTGGCTGACCACCGGCCAGCCGGTAGAACCTAGGTAGAGAGCTTGCTCTCTGTATGGATCACCGGCCAGCCGGTGTCTCAGGACCGGCCAGCCGGTGGACCACCGGCCAGCTGGTGAGACACCACCGGCCAGCAGGTGTGCCCAGTCAAACTAGCCGTTGGGCTTTGACCAGACTTGTACTTTTGACTCCCAACGGCTCCGAAGGCCTCTCCAACGGCTCCGAAGACCCCCAACGGCCATTTGGGTGTTCCTATCCTATAAATAGAGGACTAGGAAGCCCCGGAAAGTAATAGTAGCCCACTGGAACATTTTTCGATCATTTGGCGAACCTCCGGCGCATTCTTTCAAGGATCCACACCTGCTCCAACTCACTTCCACAACCAAGGAGCACCACCATAGAATCTTGGGAGCGCCCTTCATCATCACCAATCAATCCATTGGCGCCCGAGACTTCTCCTCTTTACGGTTTTTATTGTTTTATCATTTTGAGCATTATTTTGAGTTTGTGCATACAAACCCTTCTTTCTATCATCCTCCCTTTGTTTGGGTTTTCACACCACCTTCAAGGTGTGAAGAGGTTAGTCAAGTCTTCCCTGTAAAAGACTTGAGTCATAGGTGAGCTAGCCTTCACCTGTAAGAAGGCTAGTGGATTTCTTGCTACAACCAATAAAAAGCAAGCTGTAATAGGTTTCTAGGCTGCCTTAAAGTCTAGTGGGTTTCTTTCTACAACCATTAAAAAGCAAGCTATCGTATAAATCTCTAAACGGTTGAGTTGGGAGCGGAGACGTAGGCTTGGGATTTAGGCCGAACCCCGTTATCAATTTTGTGTCTTGCCTCTTTTATTTCCACTACGATTTAACTTTTTCATAAATTGTTAAAACTTTTTAAAAGGCAATTCACCCCCCTCTTGCCACCACTCTTCGACCCAACAATTGGTATCAGAGGCAGTGTTTGTGTAATACCTTAACCGGTTTCAAATTCAAGATCCTTTGTGATGGCTTCATCTTCTTTCGCCCCCGAAGGTTATTCATTGGGTCGTGCTCCTTTTTTTGATGGAACTGACTATACCTATTGGAAAACCCGCATGTCTACTTTTCTTAGAAGTATAGGTTATCCTATTTATAGAATTGTCATGCATGGTTACTCTCTCTCTTCTCCCGATGAATCCAAATGGACTCAAGACGATATTAAAAATTTCGAGCTTGATGGCAAAGCCATGAACGCTCTTCATTGCGGCCTTGATCGTAATGAATTCAATCGAGTTTCCACATGCACTTCATCTCATGAAATCTGGAAACTTTTGGAAGTTACCCATGAGGGGACCAACAAAGTTAAGGATACTCGATTGGATATGTACCGTCAAGATTTTGAGTCTTTTACCATGCATCCATCTGAAAATATTACTGATATGTTTACTCGCTTTACTGATGTTTGTAATGGGAGAAAGTCTCTTGGAGATGATGTTTCTGCAGAGATGATGGTCAAGAAGATTGTTTGGATCTTACCAAGTTCATGGGAATCGAAAGTCACGGCAATTCAACAAGCGAAGAATTTAAAAGAAATGCCGGTCGAAGAGCTCATCAGATCCCTCATGACCTACGAGATCACCATGAGGAGGCAAGTTGAAAAGGAAGGCAAACTCATCGAAACTCCAAAGAACATCGCCTTCAAAGTTCAAAAAGAAGAAATCTCCTCCTCCTCATCTTCTTCCTCTTAAAGCGGCGATTCAGAAATCGAGAACCTTGCCCGCAAGATGCACAAATTCATGAAGAAGAACAAAAAGAAGAAATATCGCAAGGCTCGAAAGGAAGAACTCGATGAAAAATCCGAGCCTGAGGTAATATGCTATGGGTGCGGCAAGAAAGGCCATTATAAGCCCGATTTCCCACTCCACAAGACAAGGGCCAAGCAAAAGGAAAGGAAAAAGGCATTCAAGGCCACTTGGAGTGATAACTCCTCATCCTCCTCCTCCTCAAAAGACAACAGTAAAAAATGTCTAATGGAATTTCATGAGGTAACCTCTTCCGACTCCTCTTCCTCTTGTTCTTCCAATTCATTCAATCATTTATCTTACGAGGATCTCCAACATGCGAGAGATCAATTGGAGGAAGGTTTTCACGAACTTTCTTCCAAATTTATTGCTTTAAAAAAGAAATTCAAAATTCATTCTTCAGAAAAGGATCAACTTCTCAAAGAGAAGGAAGACTTGTCCCTCAAGATCCAAAACCTTCCCGATGTTGATTCTATGGAATCAACAATCAAGGATTTAAGGAAATCCCTAGCTAAGTTCACCAAAGGTGAACATAACCTTTCAAAGATCCTTGGTTCCAAATGAATATCTAGAACCACCCAAGGGCTTGGCTATTCCAAGCAAGCTTCCTCTTCACATGCTCCTACTATTTTTGTAAGGGGGAGCTCCCAATATAAATTTTGCAACTATTGCAAAAAGATCGGGAACTTAATTTACGAGTGCGACTGCAAAAATGCCTAGTATGGAAGGCCCAAAACAATTTCCTTTAACGATGAATTTCATAGGAGAAGACCTGCCACAAGACAAGTTTGGATTGAAAAATCCCTTTTAGCGAGTCTCTCTGGACCAAAATTTGTCTCGGTTCTAAAATCCTCTCCCCGGTGATTTGTTGTTTTTATTTAGGGGGAGTTAGGATCGTTTAAGCCTTTTTGTGTTTTTCTTTCAAAACATTAAATTTAAAACATTCAATTCAAATTTCAAAAATTTCAATTGGTTTAAAATCTCTATCTTGTTTTTCAATCCTTTCCTTCAATCAAATTTTATGCCCCGTGCTATTTTGATAATCACATTTCCTTGGTTGATTTGGGGAGAAATATTTCTCTCATGCTTTGCTTTACTTTTCAATTTATCCTTTAAAGCATGCATTTCATTTCAGTATTTTTCATTGCTTGTTTTGGTGATTGTGATCATCAAAATAGGGGGAGATTGTTGTACCCCTCTCTCTTGGATTTTAATGATCACAATCACTCTTATTTTGTTCTAACTTGTTTTCAAGTGTTTTTGTTGATAGGCAAAAGGTTGCCAAGGAGTTGGGCCAAGAAGGACTGAAAGTAGACTCTCTGAGTCTACCGGCCAACCGGTGGATTCCCACCGGCCAGCCGGTGGTCTCTGGCAGTAGCAATGGTTTCTGTCCAGAGCCACCGGTCAGCTGGTGTGAGCTCCCCGGTCGGCCGGTATTGTCACCAGCCAGCCGGTGGCTGACCACCGACCAGCCGGTAGAACCTTAGCAGAGAGCTTGCTCTCTGTCAGGATCACTGGCCAGCCGGTGTCTCAGGACCGGCCAGCCGGTGGACCACCGGCTAGCTGGTGAGACACCACCGGCCAGCTGGTGTGCCCAGTCAAACTAGCCGTTGGGCTTTGACCAGACTTGTACTTTTTACTCCCAACGGCTCCGAAGGCCTCTCCAACGGCTCCGAAGACCCCCAACAGCCATTTGGGTGTTCCTCTCCTATAAATAGAGGACTAGGAAGCCCCGGAAAATAATAGTAGCCCACGGGAACATTTTTCGATCATTTGGCGAACCTCCGGCGCATTCCTTCAAGGATCCCCACCTGCTCCAACTCACTTCCACAACCAAGGAGCACCACCATAGAAGCTTGGGAGCGCTCTTCATCATCACCAATCAATCCATTGGCGCCCAAGACTTCTCCTCTTTACGGTTTTTATTGTTTTATCATTTTGAGAATTATTTTGAGTTTGTGCATACAAACCCTTCTTTCTCTCATCCTCCCTTTGTTTGGGTTTTCACACCACCTTCAAGGTGTGAAGAGGTTAGTCAAGTCTTCCCTGTAAAAGACTTGAGTCATAGGTGAGCTAGCCTTCACCTGTAAGAAGGCTAGTGGGTTTCTTGCTACAACCAATAAAAAGCAAGCTGTAATAGGTTTTTAGGCTGCCTTAAAGTCTAGTGGGTTTCTTTCTACAACCATTAAAAAGCAATTTGTAGTATAAATCTCTCAACGGTTGAGTTGGGAGCAGAGACATAGGCTTAGGATTTAGGCCGAACTCCGTTATCAATTTTGTGTCTTGCCTCTTTTATTTCCGCTGCGCTTTAACTTTTTCTTAAATTGTTAAAACATTTTAAAAGGCTATTCACCCCCCCCCCCCCCTCTTTCCATCACTCTCCGACCCAACAGCACGCAGGGTCCCCCCATCTCGAACATTCTTTACGCCCACTAGTCTCCACGGAGATGGGATCACCCCTTACAAGGGATGATGTTCTCCTTCTCAGAGTGGCGTTTGTCCGCATGGAAGGGAAACCTCCTTGGTGTAAGCCCCTAGTCCTTCTTACGGAAGGTATCACCCATGCACCTCGGTACTTCCCCACCGCCAGGGCCAGCGAAGGGCATGATAGGGAACGGGGTACCTCCTTTATTCTGTCCCAAATCCCCTCTCCCTCTACACTTTGTTGCATCCGGGCCTCCATCCTAGAGTAAGTCCCAATGCCCGGGGTCGCTCAATGCGTAATCCCCTATTCGCTTCTCACGGACGCACCCTTCGCGACTTGATCGTCAGGTCTCTACTGCCTCTTATTTCTCACACAGAGCATGACTCACGTGGGCTTAGAGTAAGCATTGACCATGACAATGACCTCATCCAGCATGACATTAAGCGGTATGCCCCCGTTCAGCATGACGTTAAACTGTATGTTGTCCCTCATGACATTAAAATATACACCATTTTGAACTATGAGGTCTTTGATCCATGTCAAGACATGGTACGTAGGAAGAGTTCACGAGGTTCAATCCCACCGCCCATCGTTTCTTCACATCAGGTTCCACCCTCGTCCCGCATGAAATTAAACTGCATTCCAGTCCAGTGGTAAGCCGTTGTGACTATCCTGAACTATAGGGACTTTGATCCATGTCAAGGCATGGTATGTAAGAAACCTCACAAGGTTCAATGCCACCACTCATTGGCCGTACTGACCTCCTTCACCTCAGTTCAGAAAACTCCACCATGGGCTACCTCATACTGTAAGCCCCAAAATGCCCTGTCTCACACGACGTTAAACTGCACACCTAAACTATGAGGACTTTGATCCATGTTAAGGCATGGTATGTAGGAAGCCTCCATGAGGTTCAAACCGCCCACCATTGGATCCTCGGGTTCACCATCACGCCGGTTCCCTGACGAAACCCAATCTGAACTACGAGGACTTTGATCCATGTCAAGGCATGGTACGTAGGAAACCTCATGAGGTTCAATCCTGTCACCCATCGGAACAAGGTCCTTCTTCACGTCAGTTTGCTGATACCCACATCCATCCTGAACTACGTGGACTTTGACCAATGTCAAGGCATGGTATGTAGGAAGCCTTCCTAAGGTTCAAGCCCATCATCCACCTGGGCCAAGGTCCTTATTCGTGTCGGTTCTCCGACAATCCCCCATCCCACATGATGTTAAACTACATCCCAACCCAGCGGTAAGTCATTGTGACCCTACCATCCAGTTATTCCGACACCCCTTCATGTCTGTTCAACAACCCCTCATCCTGAACTACGTGGACTTTGATCCATGTCAAGGCATGGTAAGTAGGAAGACTCATGAGGTTCAAGCCCATCATCCATCAGACTAAGGTCCTCCTTTACGTAGGTTCACCGGCGTCCCATCCTGAACTACGTGGACTTTTATCCATGTCAAGGCATGGTGTGTTGAAAGCCTCCCTGAGGTTCAATCCCACCATCCATTAGTCACTCCGACCCTCATTCACGTCGGTTCTCACCGACCGAACTACACAGACTTTGATTCCCTCCCACGATGATATGTTGGAAGTCTCTTGGAGACTCAATCCCATCACCACCGTCATCTCCACGACGACTCCATTTCATTCCACCTCCATTCCGTGTAGCTTTCCATCACCCATCCGGACTTTTGTTTAGGCCGCCACATCTCAATGAGATCATGCCACCCCATTCCCCTACACAGCATTCGGGAAGCCGCCCATGGGCTGGCTCCAATATCAGTTTTCCCTCAAGGGGTTCCTCAATCTGATTCACCATCATCGGTGTTCTGATCTGTCCGATCTGTCTCCATTGGACGTTAAACTTGTGGCATACCCTGTGTTAAACATGGGAAGCTAAGGAAAACCTCATATAAATGCCTACAGAATATGATTCCCCATGCTCGTTGTTTGATTCCTCAGGCTTATGCACCCTCAAGAAGCCATATAATAAGGGAAAAAATACAGACACGCCAATTCCCTAGTGCTCAGACAAGTTAATGATGCCTCGACATGACTACACCCCCAACAGATGGTTGCTACCCTGACCGAACCCTTTGGAATTTCCTGACAGAAGTTGTGTAATTAACAGGCATCCATGGAAACATGGCACTGGGAAGAGTTTCATGAACAATGTATTAAATCTATGAGGTAGACCAGGACTAGGTGAAAAGTTTTGAGGAGGAATCAAGAGAAGGAAGAAACAACATCCCATCATCCTGTTTCAATCAAGGAGCAGACGTCCATGAACAAGGAACAGTATTCTGCCCGCCTTTGGAAAGCGGGAATGCAGGGAAACAGCCGTGTGTCTCCCAAGGACAGATGTGCACGCCCCTGAAAAATCTTCGAAAACAATTTTACCCAACCCATAATGTTTTCCCATTCAATATTAATTTAAAAATCATGATTTCCTTTACAATAATACTCGTATATTGAATTTAAACTTAATTTATATATAAACCACCAATAATTTTCTTTTAATTTTTTAATTTTTATATTTTTTTAATTCCTTATCATTGTTTCATTTTACCCCTTGACTCATTATTTAATCATAATAAGGAAACCAACCAGATATTTATTTTTGGTTGAGAATTCATCACTTCCATGACCATATTCATTGGATTATTTTATGAGTATCTTTATCTATCCTTCAATAATTAATTAAGGTCAATTACTGCTAATTTAGAAATTAAACATATTTAAATTATATCTATAAAAGATAAATTATCCACCATTCTCTTTGCCTTTCAAAATAAACCTCTATTATATATAGGGTTTTTCTCCCAATTCCTTTCCACTATGAATAACTTATATTCGATTACTTCATTTTAGGGGAATTCACCAAGATTCTAATTAATTGATTTATTTAGAAAATTTATTCCATAACTATATACCATTACTCTATATGGTGTTAGTTTGTGGATTACTACATAGAAAGTTATACCACTTATTGAATAGGGGAATATTGAAAAACAATATATTTTTTATTCTAATACAGATGTGTATTGATTACTCATTAAAATTTATAACTTATTATCAAAACATCCATTTTGTTTCTCTAGATATATTATGTCTATTTATCAACTAGAAAAGTATTGAAATTCCATTTTTTCTCGATATGAATTTTTATTTATTTCTTAAGAAATTTGATTTTATATTGAATTGATATTCATAACATCCACATGGTAAATATTTTGTTCTTAAATATGTGAAAATTGGGGCCCATTATTATATGTCCCCTTAATGAATTTTTTGATCTCATTAGATAAAAGGTATGGGTATTTGTTTTGTGCTTAACAATGTAACTATAATGTCTTGGTTCTGACCTTGATAACATAAATAATTTCTTAGTTATGTCCTTCATGAAAATAATATCCTGGGTGAGGACTTGATGGTAAATATCATGATGTTTTACATTATTAATTTCATCACTATGAATTTATTTTTTGTTATCAATGTGATTATGTAAATTTTTATGTCATCCATAGACTAATTTCAAGCTCTTGTGATCAGATATATGGCATTATTTTACTATAATTGACTTATTTTATTATTTTCATTCCTTGTTTATTCTATAGTAAATATTGATTTACTCCATCCCTTATTGAGAATTTGAAATATACCATCACATGTTTCCATTTCCTTAGGTTATAATAAAAATTATTATATCCGATATGTCTGGAAGAATATCATGTGTTGAGAATTTGTGGGAGATGTTGAAGACTTATTATGATTAATTACATTATTATTTTTCTGGGAAAATATACATGGATGATAAAGACATGATATTATTAGTTAATGAATTTCCCTAATTTTATAATTATATTAACCTAAAATTTCATGTGAATATATATGATTAAATTTTTTCTATAAGATAGTAAATATGGGACGGTCATGTTTCTTGGTTGTCATGGTTTGTATCTAAGAAGGTTTTAAATAAATTTAGTGATTATGAAATCATTAGTTGAGGATAATTTAAGATTTATAAATATCATTCATGGTTGATATGTTAAGATTGATCATAATGTAAAAATTATAGATACCCATATAGGTTATTTGAGGTAATATTGAATATTTTATGGACTATGATATGATAACTTCGGTAACCTGGAGATACTTTTAATGGATAATATTAAGTATCAAATAACATTATAATGTTTTGAAAAAGTAGAGATTGTGTGGTTCCCCTAGAAATTATAACCCTTTATGGATACTCGATAGTGGATGTATTTGTGCATAGATTCACCTAGGAGAAATCACCATAAAAGGACGGTTGAGTATTAACTCAATGTTCACATTGGTGCATGATGAGTGGGCCCAATACTGCACACTAGGTTAGGAACTCCTAGGTGATATGTTTGGTTTAAGAAAATTATCTTTAAAATTCATTATGAAGGATTTATTATGTTATAAAATTGGGTTAAGGAATATGATTGAACCAAACCAAAAGAAACCAAAATTGAACCAATAGTATTTTAGGTTGAACTGAATACTCGTGTAATAATTTCCAAGAGGAATACATTTTGAGGTTCAATTTTTCATGAAATTATATTAAAATAATTATATTATGGTATTAATAATCCATTACTCATTATTAAAACCTTTTGGTTTTAGTAATTTCTCTATCTTGGAAGAACAATGTTATTAGTGGATATGATCGAAATTTTACTGATTGTACTGAATAGAAATCAAATGGGATAAGAATCAGAGTGAGAAATATTATGAATATGCCTAACCATCTATTATGAATTATCGTTAACAACAAGAACATACTTTAATTCAAAAAACACACCAACAAAGATAATGATTCTATTTCTTGGAAGTCCAGGTGATAAAGATGATGAAGGAAATAATATTTGATATTCTACTTGTCAAAAATGCAGGAAGAAACCCCAAATGAAATGTCTCAAAGTAACCACAATATTCTTCATGTGGGGAAGTAGAGGATGTAGATCAATAAGTTTCAAAGGAAAGATAATGAAATCATCTAACATGATAAGGGGAAAGTATTTCTCTCCTAGTTATACCTAATATATTCATCAAGACACCTCATTTGAAAATATACGCTAGGTTATGTCTATGTTTTAGATACCCAAGACGAATTTTATTACTAAGAGATAGTTATAAATATGAGGAAACAATTTCTTTAATGGGAGAGAATATAACACCTTAGGATTCTAAACTATATATTCATTTAAGGCATAATATGTTTGATACCATGTGATACACGCAAATCTGAAACACAAAGAACCATAAAATATTATAAAATTGTTATAATGCATCTGTATAATTGGTGGGTAAAAATATAAGTTATAGAATTATGAATTATATGAATAAATATAAATAAACTTCATTATCAGTACTAATTAATTGATTAAATTTAAATTAGCGTGGGAAAATGAATAATGAGATTGGTTTTTGATTTAAAATTTAACCCTTTTAACTTTGTGTTTTATTCACTACATTTTAAGATACAAAATATAATATGGATAAAATATATTATTTATCTGAAAAATATATTAACACCAATATTTTTAATAATTTATAGAAAATAATAATAACACTAGTTAATATTTTTGAACATTATTTTCCTATGAAAAAGGTTTTCATTAAATTTTATGTTTTCATTTATAAATTAAATTCCCAAATTTTAGACATTGAATATAAAAAAATAACATCATTTTTTAATTTAGAATTTAAAAAATATCCTACTATTAATTTTTTTCTATTTAAAAAAAAAAATTATTTCTTACTTGAATAATAAAAAAATTGTTTTTCCTAATACCATCACATTAATGACAGTATCATAATACATGCATGACTTAAAAGTTGTTGAAACATTTTTTTTATAAAATATATATTTATGGAGTATAATAATTTATTTAAAAATACTATTTTTAATTTATGAAATGCATGTCTAATGTCGTGGAAACTTAAGTAATACTTCACACATAAATTTGATTTTATTCGCTTATATTAAAAAATAGATTTCAGAAATTTTTAGAAAATAAATATAAAAATATATTGAATATTTTTTATAAATAGGATATTTTTATTTAATTATGAAAATTTCATTTTTTTAATAAAAAATATAATTATGATTACAATTAGTTACTGCAATAATGATAAAATAGTTATTTTCAACGAATTGTTTTATTAGAATTGTGTGATTTTTATCTAACAAAATAAATTAATATCTATTAAAATTACCATAATTTAACTTTTTAAACAGTATATAAATATATTAATACTGATTCAATGGGTAATCAACACTAAATAATATTATGTTCACTTAAAGTTAGAAACAACATTTTTCCACAAAAAAGTTTTTTCTATATATTTAATGTTATAAATTAGAAGTTAATTTTTTCATATTTAGAAATTGAATTAGATTATATGGGTTTTAAATTTATTTTCATCACACCCAAGTTTTTTAATATGGTTTATCTTAAATTTTCAGTAAAACATAAACCATTTGGCTAACAACTTGTTACCAAGATAAAAACCAAAATGATAAAGTGCAAAAAAATATAATGGCAAATGACTCAAAACATGTTTAATCATGTTTCAAAGAACATGGTTTAGTCTTATCGACCCAAAATCACCCCAAACTCCACAATTTTTAAAATTTTGATTCTTTTACCCCTAAACAGTGCCATACCAATATTGAAATGTACTGAGTACTTCCAAAATTACCCATCTCACCAGTGAAAGGGGATCATTTCCACCATTTCTTACAAAACTAATCCATTCGAATTTAATCTTGAAAATATTAAATTTTTAACCACATATAACCCAATATCAGGTTAATAATATTATTTTTTTCAATTTGATATACTAAGGCCTCTATTTATAAGGATATTTCTAAGATAAAAATTAAGTTCTTAACGTGAGCATCTCTTACTCCTTAGCATTTTATTCTTAATCTTTATCTTCTAAAATTATTATAGATAAAATAATATAAAAACAACTATAGTTATTAATATAATATAATTTTATTATATTAATTTATAAACCATTATTCTATCATTTACATAAACTATGAAAAAAACAACCTTTGTTATCAGTATGTGCGGACTACCACCTCCACAAAATTATTTGGTTCTTTTTCATAACCCCCTATCATGGATTGTGACATGGATGTATTTGATGAATTAATATGTTTTATATGTTAATATTATAATTATGAAATGATAATTTATCCTATACCTTTATTCAATCTCTTTTATTGATTAATGGAATCATTAATCATGTGTATGTACATACTACTGCCTCCACAAACGATGAGTTTCATTTGTCATAACCACCCTTCAGGGATTCTTATAAGAATTAATTTAATTAGGATAAATTATATTTATAAAATTTTTAAGTTTATTTAAAAATTATTATAACATTATATAATTAAATTTCCTTACTCATTAAATTGTTATAACACACACCCATTTGGGTCAGTTTTACTACCTATTAGAATGATATTATAATATTTATTTTATGATTTATTAAGGAACATTATATAATGACAATACCATTAAATAATAGTTTATTTATTTATTTTTAATTATTATATGATGGTTTTATTTATATTTAATATATTTATTTATACATCACCTTTCAATTTTAAAACATTCCAAAACTAGTTCTTGACAATTTTAATTTTTACAAACCTTGCCTATATCATTTACTAAATGAAAATGGGATATAATGTTTCATTAATGAAATATTATTCTATTATCTTTATTAATTTTTGAATGATGAATATTTTTTAATAAATAAGAATCTACAATACCATTATAAAATTATTATTAAACAACAAAGTAGAGTTTCTAGTGTCTGATGATAAGAATAAACCATAATCAGAAAATGTTTGTAACAAAATGTTATAAATGAAGTGTGTATATGGAAATATATATAAACAATTTTACGTAATAAGTAAATAATATATTCATATTTTTTATACAATAGTTTATAATGCATTCGGGTAAGTGGTAATACGGGGTAAGGGGTTCTTTGTCTCAAATTTAACATCTTAACACATATTTTATATTGTGCACAATGACATATTTGATATGGTGTGATTACTACCTAATGAATTTATTGTACTTTATTCATGTAATTTATTGGGTTTGAATATTATTTATATGTTTTTTATTTAAATATATTGTTATTCATGTGATACCCAGGTTGTAAGGGTTATTTTTCTCTATTTTCAATTTCTTGGGACATGTTTGATATTGTGAACCATAATTTTTGTAATATTTTGTTTTCAATTAAGTAATTACCTTCAATTATAATTAATATATTTTGTTTCATGATATTTTAACTTTTATTTCATGGTAACCTTCATGAACCAATCCCCTAAAAGGTACCCTTCATTGAATAACAATGGGAGAAGGGAGATAATGATGCCTAAAGCCCACTTCCAATGGGACAAGGGTAGATGAAAATCACTAAGTGTATAACATACCCACAAATGTTATGCATTTCCCTCTATGATAGAATAAATTATAGAGATTATATAGAAACAACCAAAAAATACTACTCAATTAAAAAGTAAATAAATATCCTAAGTGCATTCATGTATTGTCACACAACCAAAAAACTATAAAGGAAACTAAAAGCACCAAAAGAAAATCCTAGACAGAAACCACGAAAATCCCAAATAGCTCATAAATAATTCACAAGCTTGTAATTTTCAACCTAATCACCAACAAACTCATTTTGGCCTAAAAAAATTTATATATTCATAGGGTGATCATAACATGTATACTTAATAGGATCCCCCCTGAAGCCTCTCTTACAAACAATAAAGAATGAATAATTAATCCTAATAAATAACAAGTGAAGTTAACTCATCACCTAAAAAGGTATGATAAGTTACCATCCTCTATATGGATATATCTCACCAATTATCTCATACCATAGATAATTTAATATAATATCAAAATAAGGTACCCCAATAGAAATTTCCCATAGGTTTTCTGCTCTACCAAAATATCACACATCTAGAGCCGTCTCTCTCCAAAAAAACAACCTGAAGACACCTAAGATAAAGTATCCTAGCATGCATCTCATAAATCACATAATATTATCATCAAATAAATCAATGCCAAATCTCCATATAGTAACCATGTAATTTCTCAGAGCCACTACAAACAGTATATCATTTATTATATCACAAGCCATCAAATCCCATACACATCATACCAATAATAATCTATATGATACTATATGTACATGTACATGTTTGTGAAATTACCACAAGAAATTATATCCCTCTATACATATATATGGTTAAATATAACCGTTATTTATACCAACACATAATACTACCAGGTGAAGAGAGTGGGCTCAGAGGGTTAGTATTCAATCTGTTCCTCACCAACCAATATAGTAGGGAAAGAACCATCCCAGAGACCAGGGGGTATCAGACTCCCTACCGATATGGGTGGGGTGGAATATGAAATCCAAAAAAAATACATGATAAATTATAGATCACACCCAAACTATAGGAATTAACCAAGTCATAGGCTTAACAATAGTAATCATTTCTCGAACACCTGGTTGCCACCACTAAAAATTAGATATCATATAATCACACAAGAAATAAAATAGATTAATTTATCTATTTACTTACAAATATTAAATTTACATTAATAAATTCATTAACTATTAATTAAAAACATTTTATTCCCATCATTAACCAAAAAATTAAGTCCATACCCTCCATGTATAATCCAACTGATTCAAAGGTTTCTTATGATTTTCAAATTTTTTATTCCATTCAAAAACCAACCCCATTTTTTCAAACAATTATTAAACATTATCATTCCATAATTCCATCTACTATAGAAAACATCATAAGATATAATAAAATAGATACATAACCAAGCACAACCAGCAGCCTCAAGTAGTTGGAATTAAATGTAAAAACAATCAACATGTACAACTAGACTTAAGAACAACATTCTTAAGTAATAATATATATTTCAACACACAATGGGAATTCCTTTCTTCAACATACTCCATTTAAATCGGTTCCATACTTGAGACCACACTACAAAAAATAACTATTTAGCAGTATATTATTAGCAATAGTTTTATTAGACACTGCAAAATAAATTCGGTTTAAAAAATAATAATATAGCAATGGTTTAGTCCAATCACATATATATTGTTTTATTTTAATAATTTGTGGAGGTTTCCATTAAAACGTTTTAATTTTTTTTAAAAACCCATATTTACTCACCCTCTCTTGCTACTTATGTGCAACCATGGCCCCTATCTTTCCCCTCTCTCTACATCTTGCTCCCCCATCCCCCACATGACCCCATCCCTCAAGCCCCCTCCCCCTCCCTCCTACCCCCTCTCCCTAGTGGTAACAGTGAACCCCCCCCCCCCCCACCCGACCTCCCTCTTCTAGGCTAGGTTCCCATACTCATAGACTTTTAAGGAATATTTGTCCTTGTTATGGCGATTTTGTGTATCACTTTGTGCAAGTAGAAGATATGTGGTTGTTTTTCTCTATTTCGTAGTTCATTATGTTAATAAACAATAATTTCTTTGATAATTAAGCTAGGTTATATAATCCTAATTAAATTAATATATGTGTATATAAATATATTTTAAAGGTAATATATTTTCCACTTGTATCAATTGAATGAGAAGGTTTTTTATATGAAAAAATGTGTTTCAAATTTATTTTTCAACTACCATGCACACCAAACATTTTAGAAAACAGTATAATATATTTTATTACGCGCTTTCAAGACATTGAGAATTATTTGGGTCCATAAAATAATTTTTAATGGAAACTCATTAATTTTAAGGGTGTGCATGTATTTTTAAGAACAAATTTTGGGTCACCTTGAATATAGTGACTTTATGATGATTGAAAATTTATGTTTTCAATGGAAATTTTATAAATAAATTTCTCAAAATGAATTCGACATTATGGTCAAAAAATTTAATAAATACTCTCAAAATTTACCCATCGACAATGCCCCTTAATATATTTTAGAAATTTAACTACTATAGAATGTTGATTACCCATATGGGGTTTTTATATTAATTATTGTTCACAATGAAAAAAATGGTATTTTTTTAAAGGGTTTTTAGTGGTGGGTGAGAATCTATATTGAATGGTTAAAAATATTATTGTGTGAAAATTGATGTGTGACATCTATTTTATAACATGGTAAGTGATGGATAGTATTTCAAGAAGTTTAGGTGCCAAAATTAAATGATCTTAAATGGTATAATTAAGTATAAGCACATATCACAACCTTAAAATTCTATATTTATCATTTTACCCATCCAATAGTGTACGATATACAAATAAAGTATAATTTGAATTAATATTTTCAAAGGGGTGCTCTTAGTCTTAGTTAGGCCATGGGAAATGGTTCATATATTAATTAATGTAGCTAATTTTTCAATAGAATGAACCATTTTTTGTTACAACACCAGGGTATAATACACAATTATCTTTTTCTCCTATAAATATAATATCATATACATATAAAATATCCAAAATTGATAAATATTTATCATATTTAATGTAGATGTTTTTTCCACACATCCATCATTAAATATTAATTATTTCAAGCATGTGTCTAACTTCAAATATCATCCTCTTGAGTTTTATTCTAACCCGTATAGATGCTTCATTACTTTTGATTGTACATGTTTTCTTAATCATTTATATATTTATATTTGAATGTATAGGGAGAATAAAATCCAATATCTTTGGATAATATTCAAATTAATTTACCTTGAAACACTCATAGGTATTCAAAGGTATTGGCAGAATTTTTAGATTATGAAGATGCAAACCGTTCAGTAGGTGATATAATAAAATATATATTTCTTCATTTAAAATTCAAGATATGGTTGAATAGAAATGAAATGTATGAGAATTTTATATTGAAATAGTTTCTTGTTGGATATGTATGTTTATTTTCCATGGTGAATCAAATGTTCTAGAAAGTAAAAAAATATAAATATTGTTAATAAAATACAAAGTGACCCAACAGAGTATAATTCAGTTCAAAATATATTAAATTAAGTGTTTGGATTTATAGAATACATTGAATAAGATTTTAGTAGATCAATGTAACCTTTAATTTAACCTAACTAGATTAATATTTATCATAAATTTAGTGACAAATTTTTTTTTATAAATTAATAAAATAAGGACAACAAGAACTATATGAAGGTTGTGCCAAGTATTCGAATTTGTCATTTCTACTAAAGTCATTTCATGTAAAGTGTCTTTTTTGAATTACTGAAAAATAAATGTCCATGATTTTAGATTTTTTTTCATGATGAATTTAGTGATGCTAATATACATACATAATTCTATGATATGAAGAAAGTCATCAACATAGTTGGACTTGATTTTACAAATATAAATGCATTCCCTAATGAATGCATGTTGTACTAGGTAAGATATTGATTAGAAGAATGCACAATATGTTATATAATAATGTGGAATTCAATGAACAAAAATGAGAGTATAAATCAATGCAACCCTATGAAGAAATATAACAATAAAGAACTTTCAAAGGTATTGCATTATTTTCCTCTGAAACCATGATTGAAAAGATTATTCATTCCATATATGACTATATACGACATGAATTTTCATGATCAAGATAGAAATGAAGTCTTGATGAGACATCCAAAATATTCAACATCGTGAAGGATGTTTTATTCGCTATATACATATTTTTCTTTGGATCCCAGGAATATAAATTTGGGATTGTCTTCAGGTTGTTTTAACCATTTTGGAACTTTATATACTAATTATAGAATTTTTTCAATTGTCTTGATCCCCTATAATCAACCTCCACTGATGTGTTTGAAGATTAATTCTCTCATTATTTCAATGATTTTCTCTTGGAAAGAAAATACTTGGAAATGAAATTGATGTTTACCTTCAACCTCTAATAAAGGAATTGTGAGAATTATGGGATGTTGGAATGGAAACAAACGATACTTCAATGAGAGAACTATTCAAAAGGAATGCTTATTTAATGTGGAAAATAATAGAATTTCTTGGACTATAAAATTGATATGGTTGGAACACTTATACTAGTTTCGGTGTTTTGATTTGTATATTTTATTTTGAACATTGATGATTACCTCATAGTATAAAATGGTGTTTTATGTGTCATTGGTGATTTCTTGATGCTTCTCATAAACTCAGTCTTAATAAGACATGATTCAATGGAGATATTTAATTTAAATAGTCATGTCTTATCTGGTTTAGAAATCTTGGAAAAATTAATGCATGTCACTAAAAATTTGGAAGATGACATCAGTTTAAAGAAGGGGGAAATGGGTATGAGGTAAACTATCTAATGATGCTAGAACACAATAATGGAATAAAAAGAGTATATTTTACAAACTTCCAAATTTAGAGTTTAATTTGATACATCATAATCTTGGAATAATTCATATTGAGAAGAAAATATGTGAAAATGTAAATTTAACAATGTTTAATGAGTAATAAAAATATAATGATCTCTTTAATTCTCATAAAAACAAGGATTAATTAATATAAATAATGGTTAGTGTGAAAATGACAATGAAAAGTATCCCTTGATTATTTTTACAATGAAATATCATGAGAAAGATGTATTCCTTAAAACTTTAAAGAATGTAAAATTATCAGATGGATATCCAAGTAACATATCAAGGGGTGTTGACTTAAACAATTGAAAGTTACATGGATTGAAAATTCATGAATCACATATTTTATTGGATTTTTTGTTGTTGTTATTGGATTTGTGTTATAATTTACCATGGTGAGTTTTATACCCTTTTTATAGAGATTTATAGAAAAACTATAAATATATCCAGGCTTGATAAACTTCAAGAAATAATTATTTGACACTATTTCATTTAGAGATGTTATTTACCACTTTATTCTTCACAATCATGATACATTTTAATGTTCCTTTGGTTAAAAAAGATGAACTTGGTGGGCTGGTATAGTATCGATGGATGTATACAATTGAGAGGTACATTTATATTTCTTTATTTTGAATGATGAATTTGATTTTATCAAATCCTCATGTAAAATGTTCTAATATGTTTCTTATTTTTTTTTCATGTAGTACTTAGGTCATTTGAATTCATATGTGAGGAATAAAGCTCAACCAAAAGGCTCTATTGCTGAAGGTTACATAGATGAATAGTTCTTGCCCTTATTTTTTTGGTATATAGATGGTATTGAGACAAGATTCAATCACGTTGGATGTGTTGATGACATCTCCACTAATTCTTGTTATCAAAATCAGTCATCCATATTTCCAACTATTTTACAACCAATTAGAATGGGTTAAAGTTTTATGATGAAATAATTTGAGTTTCTACAAGCACATATATATGTTCTACAAATTCGTGTTATTAAAGGTCCATATATTGAATAATTTCTAATGTAAATAAAGAGGTGACTAAGGGGTTGATATCTAAATGAGTTTAAATTTAAAAATGATATTAAAAACATCTTGTTGAATGGTTTGATCATTGTGTAAGTATATACTCATATTTATATTATTGGTGTGTACTTATTTTCTCTATGTTAAAAAGTAACAACTCATATATTTTGGTCTAGATAATGAATTTTGACAATTGAGCTGAAATATAAAATGATTTTATGTTTTTCGATCAAGGTTATCTAAGGTATGTTAAAATATTTGATTCTTATAATATTAATGGATTTAGGATTTGTACAATTTATTGTGAAGAATACTTGAAAACTAATAATAGTGGTGTATTTATATTTGAAAAGGTGGGATACTATGGTAAGATGAATGATATAGTTGAATTAAATTATCATGGCCAGTTTTGATTTTTCTTATTCAATTTCAAGTTTGTCAACAATTATAGGGGTGTAATGAAAGATTCATTGGATTTTACTTTTATAAAATTCTCTCATTTTATGGATACTGATGAATGTGTATAACATAATCCATTTATCTTGGGTTCACAAGAAAAAGATGGTTTATTATGTGGTTGATGAAATACATGAAGGTTGTAGTGTTTTTTTACATTTATTGAAGATAGACTTATATAATATCAATTGGTGCTTTGTGATAGTGAACCTCATTAGCAACAAAAAATTCAATAGTTTTTTCCTAAAAATATCAAAATAGTAGAACTTGAAATAGAGTGTGAAAATGAAGGACTCATCACAATGAAGGATGATAACAATGAAGATAATTGAATGTATAAATTGGTAATGAAAATATTTTAAAATTTCTCTTTGATAAGTGTTTTGTACATATATAAATTTTTCTATCATCTTAAAAAAACATTTAGTTTTGAATTTTTTATACATTTTTTATATATTAATAATTTAAAATGAAGGAATGATGAGAAAAAAAATTTGGATCCTAGTTGATCAGCATCTCAAAGGATGCTACCATTACCTCCATCTTCTATGGATCCTTGTCATTCGGTTATACCTGAGACTACTAGTGAGATGGTGATGCTTCTAGAATCTATGTGATGATTATTGGGAAGCTTTCTTGAGAGATGGCGAGCTTTCCCATTATCTTACCTATGTTATGTTTTATAGTTTTTAGTTAAAAAACTGACGATAACTGAACAAAAACTCACCACGGAGTACCCAAAAAACAAAACATATAAAAACTAACACTCACCTATAAAAATTTCCACTATTTGATTATTGACCTTGGAATATGATGTAGTTTACTTAACATCCACTAAATAATGTATTGGTAGTTTAAACCACTTATAGTAGTAAAAAATTGTCATGTAGACTGGATTTT
Organism: Viscum album; assembly: GCA_963277665.1. NCBI lineage: Eukaryota > Viridiplantae > Streptophyta > Magnoliopsida > Santalales > Viscaceae > Viscum > Viscum album. The sequence continues at coordinate 1,446,802,221 of OY728161.1, forward strand.
TTTGAAGTGAACCTCTTGTAATAGCTTCAAGAACCCAATTACTTTGAGCAGAGAATGTAGTGCCGATGCAAGGTAGACTAGGGAGGAGGTGTGGTGTGACTAGATAGGGAACGATGAGCAGTGTCACCATATAGGGTGTGAAATAGTACAACACTAGGGAGGGTGTGACAAATCATTAATTTTATTAATAATAAGTTAATAATAAAATTATAATTTTAAAAAACATAATCATTAAAAAATTTATTATAGGAAAACAACCAAGAATTGATTTGTGAAATGCAGGAATCGATACCATGTCAATCTGAGTAACGATTTTCTTGTGATTTCCGTAAATACATTTTTTGTGTTTTAAAACACTAAAATACACATTTAAAGGTCAAGAAAATGAAAAAACCTTATTTTGATGTAAAATCATGGTTCAACCACCATTTAATTATTTGAGACATGTAAAAGAAAACAAAATGTTCATTCAATGTGTGGGGTGCGCGGAATGACTCAATAAGAAATTTTAAAGATATCAAAGTTTTATAAATATGTATCAATGGTTAAAAAAAAGAAAATGATTTTGTATTACCCTAAAATCGTGAAAAAAAAACTATATATTTAATTTTGAAATGTATGAACTGGTGGAATGTCATTCTGAATGAGGGTTTTCCTATTATGGTTGTAAACATGTTTTTTGAATTTTAAAGAACTAAAACATATATGGAATGGTAAAAACCACATAAAAAGACTTCATATTGATGTGAAATCATTTTGCAACCACTAATTAGTTATTGTTTAGGTGTAATAATATACAACACATCATCCCAATGTGTGTTGTGGTCGGAATGACTCAGAAACCACTTCTTAAAGGTAAGAAACCCATTAAAAACAAGTGTTGGAGGTTAAAACTGGGAAAAAAACATCGAATTTCCCTAAAATCTTGGTACAATGACCATATTTTTAATTTTAAATGTAGGAATCAATGTCATGTAATTTTTAATGATGTTTTTTTCATTATGGTCATATACATGTTTTTAGTTTTTTAAAACACTAAAGTGTGCGTTGAATGGTAAAACCATAGAAAATGACCTCATGTTGTTGTGAAATCATGGAAAACTACTGATGAGTTATTTTTCTTGTTTTCACACATACAACATGTTAATATGTTGTGCAGTGTGGTCATAATGAATCAGTAACCACTTCTTAAAGGTACAAAAATCTTTAAAAACAAGTGTTAGGATGTTAAAAGTAGAAAAATGATGTTGGATTTTACTAAAATAATGGAAATCGGATGTATGTTTTTATTTTGAAATATTGAAACTAAGGTCACATCCTTATGAATGACAGTTTTCCCGATATAGCTCTAAATTCGGTTTTAGTGTTTTAAAACACTATAACGTGTGTGGAATGGTAAAAAAACACATATTGATGTAAAATAATTGTAAAACCATCGGTATGTTATTTTTTGACCTGTACATATAGAAAACACATCAATCAGATGTGTGGTGTGCTAAAAAAGACATAGTAACTGGTTCTGAAAAAGGTATAAAACATTTAAAAACAAGCGTTGGGGGAAAAACTAGGCAAACAGTGTTGGAATTCCCTAAAATCAAGGGAAGATAAACATATACTTAATTAAAAAATTATGGAACCAATGGAACGTAATTTTGAATGATGGTTTTCCCATTATAGTTGTAATTGTGTTTTTAGTGTTTTTAAACACTAAAACATGAATGGAATGGTCAAAACTGTAGAAAACAACCACATATTGGCTTAAAATCCTTGGAAAACAACTGATAAGTTATTTTTAACATGTAATCACATACAAAATGTCAATCCAATGTATGGTGAGGTTGGAATGTACTCTACATCCACTTATTTAAGGTACAAAAACCTTTAAAAACAATTGTTGGGGGTCAAAACAATAGAAATAAATGTCGGATTTCCCTTAAATCAGGGTAAAATTACTATTTATTTAATTTTGAAATGTAGGTACTGATGGAATGTTATTATGAATAATAGTATTCATGTTATGTCCATAAATGTATTTTTAGTGTTTTAAAACACGGAAACATTTGTGTAATGGTAAAAATCATAGAAAAACCCCAAATTGATATCAAATCATTTTAAACACACCATTAATTGTTTTTTATATTTATACGAAGACAACATGTCAAACTGATGTGTGGTTTGATCAGAATGACTCAGTAACCATTTCGTAAAGTTATAAAACCTTTAAAAATAAGCATCGAGGTTTCAAATCTAGAATAAAAATTTCGTATTTACCATAAATCAGACTACTGTATAGTTAATTTTTAAATGTTGGAACAGACGACATCCTACTTTTATAAGAAAATGGGCATGATAATGCCCAATATTTTTATTTAATGAAAAAAAAATTATTATCATCTAGAATTAACTAATTCATTTTCCATAGGATACAACCATAGGAAACCTAAGCCATTGTTTATTATAATCTATTAATGATTTAAACATGCTATCAATCATAACTTCCAGTTTCAACCAACACCAAGGAAGAAAATTCCATTAACATGCCTCTTTATTATTTTTAACAACAATAATTTCTATATTTGCGTTCATTTTCTATTTACGTTAACATAAAGAAGAAAAAAAATAATTAAACATGCATCAGGTATCACTTTATTTCAATCAAATTATTAGATTCCATGATTTCAACAAAAAGACATCATTAGTTCTTTTGCCAACCAATATTATTGGCTTTGTGTTACTTAACCAATTTCATCAAATTAATATTCTATCTCCCGAATAAAAACACATTCTAACAAATCATAAAAATAGATAAAACATTTTCTATTAAGTCTATGGTCAAACTAGTAACTTGTTGAAAAAACATGAAATCTCTTCAAGAATAATCCATTTCTATCAATTAATAGGGTTTATTATTTAATATGGATAATTCCACCATCACCCCAAGATCTAAATCATGATAACCTTTATATTTTAGATAAAATAATAAGAAAATAAATGAATCCCCAAAATCAAGTCTTTTAATGTTCTTTAATCAACAATGGAACAACAATGCAGATCTCTAATCACCTCTCCTAAAAGGAAATTGCGTCCCTCTAAGGGTACTGCTCCATAACTACACCAATAAACATCAAAAGAACTCAATAATAATAAGGGATATCAACCACTATAGAATATTCATAAATAAAAAATACTAAACAAGACCTTTAAAATAATAAACAAAAAGATAAAGAGTTAAAACTCACCTCAAGTCCCCATGGATCAAACACAAGAATTCGAGGTTGAATCCCTATAAAAAAGGATTTGAAACACCTTTATTGAACTCATATGCCCACTTGTATTTGGGAGAAAATCATAAGGTTTTTAGATGGTTCAAGAGTATAAGATGATTTATTTTCACACTACATAAAATAATATCATATTGTGAATGGGTCTTTCACATCAATAATGGGTTATTCATGTCGTAAATGTCCTGAATTTAAAGAAGGATAAAAAAATGTCACCCATGTCCACTAAACCTCAGATCAATTCACATCATGAACAACACATTTACATCATAATCATTCAGGTAAAGAATCAATGGGTCCAAACACTAATCCATTTGTGTCATAAAACGATGACTAACATCATTAATTTCACCCAACGAACTACCCTCACAAAAGCTGATAACTTCTATTGTGAACTGAAGCCTCATGTTGTGAACTACATTTCACATCATGAACTTATCCTTGTTCCAGATTATATCTCTCAACCTCTACCAATTCTATTCTAGTAATCCTACAAGAACAAAGGACTTTGAATACATACAACGTAATAGGATATATGAATCTTGGTCCTTACATATGATACCTCTCAAAAAATAATCATCCTCAAAAATTTAAACCAAAACCAGAGAGAAGAAAAAGAAAAGGGGGGTTTCTGAATAGCCATGTTATGAGAGACCAGTCAAGAATATCACCCTAAAAAAACTCAGCTACCTCACTTAGAGAAATAAAAAATAAAATCAATAAAACACCAAAAAAACTCCTAAACACTCTCCTGGAAGAGACACATTTCAAACAAGAGAAAGGATAAGAACAAGGCATAAAATAAAATAAACCATCATATATCCCAGATAAAGGTCAACAACCATAAAACAAGAATCACTATAAGAAAATATCTAAACATAAAACAGATCAATATAATGAGCATGTATTTGAGACTTGCATTCCTTATTATTCTCCTCCACACCACCACGCTTCCAAAGGATATGAACCAAAGTAGTATAATTTCAGTGAAAAATATTCTTCTCATATTCCTAGATCTCTAAAAGTTTATTCTTGAATTTTTAATCATCATAAATGTTGAACTCACTCCAATTGATGATGTGAGACACATCATGAAGATAACAGTTAAGCTGTGGCACAAAGAAGAAATAATGTATCGGGATCATATATGGGGGAAGTGTTATCTGATATGAAGTGACTCCAACATGATAAATCACCTTTGAAGTCCCCAAAAACTAAGGGAGATATCCTACTCCCACATCCAAACCTTCACTTTCAATTATGATGAGTCACCTTCAAGAATATATTATCTCCAACGTCGAACTCCAAAGCCCTCCTCCTTTGATTGACATAGGACTTTTGATTATCTTACTCTACTTTCATCCTATCAAGAATCACCCAAACTATCTCTATCAAGTTATGCACTAATTCTGGCCCAATAATTAATAAGTCCTTTACCCCATTCTAGAACAATGGATAATTTCTACGGCCTATCATACAAATCATCAAATGGTTCCATATCAATGTTGGAGTGAAAACTATTATTGTCAAAAAAACTTTACCAAATATAGTTCCCTCATCCAAAAACCACTATAATACAAGAAAGAAGTATGAATTTTTTCTTAAATATTATGAATACTACACTTCTTTTAACTATCTATCTTTAGATGAAATGTAGTACAATGGAATTATTAAGGGTCAAAAGAATACTGGGGAGCTCTCCACAACCTGAAGGTAAAACAAAGATCACGATAAAATATGATCATATAATAATCTATGAAATGTTAAGGTAAATCATTTTCATTTATTATTAATCTTTCTTAACTATACTTTATATATTTATATTCATTGTAATAATAATAGGTAGTTTTTAAGTCAAATGGAAAAATCATTATTTCTCATCAAATTGGTTTTCATGAATTATATGGTTTTATTTGAAATATTTATTTAAAAATTATAGCATTTTTATTTGAAAAAATTAACTTCATTTTTTAATTAATCGTTCTAAAACTATACCAGGATGGATTTTTTTAAAATTTTCTAAAAAAATGGGTTTTTGATGAATAGTGAAAATACTAATTTTTTATTGAAAACCAACTTTTCATTTTAAGTATTTATGGTGTTTTATTTTGTTTTAAAATTGTTTAAAATAAAAAATAGTTCAATTATAATATTAATAATACTATTCCAATATTTTTAATTAATTTTAAACTTTAATTTGGTATAAAAAATATTTATACATAAAAAGGGATTTTTCTAAAAAATAATTTTTGGTCTTCTTTTTCGGATTTGATTTTAAATTATATTATGCCAATTTTATAAATTAAATTTGATAAAAAGGATTATATTTTTTAGTAATAATTATTAATATTATTAAATAATTTTAACTTAATTTTTTGTTATAATGAATAGTAAAAATAGTAAAAATATGTTACCATAATTAAGGTTAACACCGGGTTACAAGGTATTAAACTTATGTGATAAGGGTTAAAATGACCTCAAAACTTGTATAAATTATATTTTATGAAAATATTTTGACCCTTTATAATCTAATATTTTTATATGATCCATTTTGGATTCATTTTTCTTGAGTAAGTCATTAATATTTTTTAATATTTTTAAACAATTACAAGTGTTTCCTCTCCCTCGCTTATAGAAAGACACCTCCTATTCTCTTTTCTCTACACATAAAAATCATTTTTGGATAATAAAATACCTGATAAAATAAATTACTTAAATCCCTATACATTTCTTATAATCCCTAGTTTTATTAAAAACCCAACCGAGGAAGGCTTTATATATAAACCTTAAGAGGTTGTCTGAAGAAGGGGTGGAGTTCTAAACTGAGAATTTTCATTTTATTTCTTCTTCTGCCAAAATAAACTCTTCTCTAACCATTATAAAATAATAACATCAGAATATTAAATATATTTAAATTTTATGATTTTAATTTAATAACCAACATTTCTCTCATCTTCCATCAAATGGAAAGTGAAACCATAGTTCATGTGTACCGCGGACTATCGCCTCGCTAACTGATAAAAATTGTTTCCATCACCATATATCATGGATGGTTATAATGATGGATTTAATTTATATATATATATATATAATTTATGAAATATTTATCATTATTTAAATATAATTTATCATCTAATTTATAACATTTTGATCCATTGAAAAATTATAATGTTCATGCGTACATGTGAAATATAACCTTCACAAAGCAATGTGATTTATTTTTCATAACCTCGTCACATAGATTCAATATATATTTTTATTTAAATAAATAATATTATTTATTTGATATAATCATAATTTTTTACATAATAAATAATACTTACCTTCTTTCCATCTAGGCCATTGAAAAATGAAACTTTACTCATGTGTAAGTACAATCTGCCATCCCCATGTTTATAACAAAATTCATTATTCATAATCTAATTTCATGGTTGGTTTTAATACAAAAAATTATTTATAAAATTTATTATTATTTGATGATTATTATTTTTTATTTGATGGAATGATTACTTCTTCGATCATAGTCATCCTCCAAAGTAATTTTGGACATATGATCCAAATATAATCAAAACATATGATGTGAATTTAATTCATTAATTAATTATATATAATATTTTAACAAATGAAATAAATGGAATAATAAAATTTAAAAAGGTTCTTAATAAGTAAAATAATTAATATAATTTTAAAATTTAGGAAGATAAATAATGTATGTGATGATTCCAACATGAGGTAAGGGACACTTTACCCTAAAACCCTCAATTAAAATGTTTTCAAGATTTATTTTATAAATATTTTTATTATGTGTACATATTCTTAAAAAAAATTGGATTTATTTATAATTACACTAATGAATTATATATTAAATAGTATATCACTTTAACCATTCATTTAAATTCTTTCAAAAGGAATCTTTTTATATATTTCATATAGAGCATTTTAACAAAAAGTTAAAGGCAATGTTCTATTATAATGTATATAGTATCAATTGTATTTCCCTCCACTATACCCATTATTTTATTTTTGGATTCCTTTATAATATTTACTATTTTATTCAAAAAAATCGTCGTTCCCATAATTTAGGGTATTTTAAAAAAAAAATTTTAAATGGAATAGATATTTCACTATCTAGAAAAAAAATAATATAAGTGAATTGAATATTTTTATGAGTATGATGATGGAAAAGAAATATTTTGTATATTATGATTATTATATTGTTTCTGGGAATTATTTATGATTTTGGGTATGCACAGTATAGCTCACTATGATTTGAGAGCCTGATATGGCTCAAAATGATGATTGATCCAGATATATCTCTCCAATACATTGGGTAAAGGGATAGAGTTAACTAGTTAGGATTATCCTAATAAATTACTGGAATTTACTAGGTATATTATTACATTTGTAACAATTATTATAATACTGACATTGAAAATATTTCCTATGTTAAATATATGATTTAACTTTTCTTTTTATGGGTTTTCATGGATATCTTATGATTTCACAAGGTAAGCTAATGATCATGAGATTAAAGGGAATTTTATTCTACTTATTAAGGGTGAAATGTATAACTCTATGAAAATGTTTTCAAGTTTTATTATGATTACAAAGAAACCTTTAAGAGTTTTATTTTTCCATCATTATTTATTATGAAATATTTAATTAATATACTTTGGTTGTAAAGTTGATTTCTTGAGTAAGAAAATGTTTATTTTGATCCCATTTTTTATTTCTGAATAAGGGAAATTTTTATTAGTATTCATGGACCAATAAGTTTATTCCTTTACCTTTATATTTACTTTAAGGATATTTTCATGTTTGTCCAGTGTTTTCATATTTTTTAATAGTATTTTAAGGATGAATAGGGGAAAGGATGAGGTAAAGATGAAAAATTTTAAGATATTTCATGAAAAGAAAACTTTTTATACCCAAAAAATTTTTTATTATGGGAAAACAATATATTAAGTTGAATTCTCCACCTTATGATGTAATATTTATTTATGTAAGGGTGATGACCTAGTTCTCCAAAACTCTAAACCATAAATATCCTCAAAATATAAGAGAGTGGATTATTAAAAAAAATTAAGATTGTGTAATGTTTAAGGTCGGGTCCTTATAAACCATCCTTGGGACTTTGTGAAGTCTAAACAACTCCTCTAGGTACTTACTTGAAAAAAAACTCAACTAATATTACCTCTTTCATCACTATAAAGTAAGATGAGTTTTTCTAATAGTCCACTATCACCCATATATAATCAAACACTCCTTAAGATAAATTTTACCCAATAATGAATTCTATCAATATTTACTTCTATATCCACTAAGTTAAATCTATCAGCTAGATTAAACCATTAGGAACATGGGGCTTGGCCTTTACCTTTTTTAAGACTAAACATTGAAACATAGACATGAAAATTTTTCACTTCAACCCAAACCAACAAAACTGGACACTCAAATCATGGTACATATTAATCATTCCTGGATATACCACCAATGGTGAGCTATGAAACTCATGGAGAACCAAATAATGCATCACCAAAAGGAGGAAAAGGCTCCCCCGTAATAGAACCTGAAAATTTTATCCAAAGACCAACCATTATAGGCATCACAAAATACAACTCGATCTCTCTAGAACTCCACCTTTAAATCATTTGGTTGAGACTCCTCTACCTACTACACCTAATATGATTGTACTATCATATGAAAAATGCATCTGCTACCACCAAGCTCCCCATATAAAGATGAACTTTTGATATCTCATCCATTACTCTCCAAGAATCTATAGATTCATGCATGGAATCACTATGTGGATTCCTCCTTATCATATAAGCTACAAAATTACCCTTTCCCCGTGTCAATGAAATCACAATGCCATTATCTTTCAATAGTTATATTAACCATTATTGTCGGACATTTAGGTCATGGTGAGAGAATAAATACCTTAGGTTCTCATGATAGGTTAAAACCAAAAAAAATTCTTATTGATGAGGTAATGTCAACACAATTTTTAAGAAAACATGACTTCTACCAACTAGAGATAATGGGTAGAATAGTTATATCAATGGGGATATAAATTTGAATACCATTAAGAAATAAGTAATTTATGATGCATCAAAACATATCCAAAACTGAGATGTAAAGTGTCATTGAAAAACTCAAACTAAACTCTCTCTCTTCTGGAAAATGAATAGTAGGAGTACTGACCAAATTCTTCTCCAGGTTATTAAAAGTTACATGGCACTGAACAATGTCTAAAACACCTGCTCTTTTCTAGTGAAGGATATTAGTGGAGTCCCAACTTGAGATAAATTTGATATGAACCCCATATAATATCTAAAAAGACCGAGGAAACTCTTCAACTCTGTAACTATCTTGGGGGATACCTAAAAAATAAATACCTCAATATTCAAATGATCCATAGTTATACCACCTTCGTACATGACATTCCCAATGAAAATAACATCATGATCGCATAAATCATATTTTTAATGTTTCTTAAATAAATAATAATGATAAGGAAATCCCAAAATGGAACGCGGATTCTTTCAATGTTCCTCCTCATATGAATAGTACATAAGGATTTCATAGATAAAAACCACCACAAATAAATATAGAATATCTCTGAACACTACATTAATCTAACCTATGAACATAGTTGGAGCATTCATCATAACTAAAAATATCATAATTAACTCCTAATACCCCTTACGATGTCAAAAAGTAGCCTTTAGTATATCCTTATATTTCAACTGCATCTGATGACAAACTGACTATATATCAACCTTCAAGAACCAACTAGCTCATTTTAGCAGATAAAATAAATCCATGTAAGAGGTTAGATGTTCAATACTGTCACCTAGTTCAAGAAATTATAATCAATATAGAGTTACAAACTTCCATCGGCCTTCTTTATAAAAAATAGGTTCACCCTGAGGATACATACTCATCCAAACAAAAACTCACAACAAAGAATCATTTATATGTAAATTAAAATATCATTAATCAAAAGTTACCATACTATATGGACACATCGATCTCAAAGAAGTTACTAGTTATAGCTCTATCACAAACACAATCTCTAGTTGAGGGGGTAACACCACAGCCTACATAGGGAAGAGATCAATGTAATCTTCCAAAACCCGAGGAAATACCATCAGTTATACCTCCTATGAACATTGAATGAGCTCATCCATCAAGGTTGAAAAGGATAGAACACTCGACAGACCCATATAAGTGTCTTTATCAATAATGAAAATGGTAAAATATCCAATAACATGATATAACACAACTTTTCTTCTAAATTAATCCACAATAGACTACATTAAATATATATATCCCATGTTAGGGATGATGTCATGTGGATATATTTGTAAAAATAGGAAGTCTCACCAAGAGTTATTATAAGGACCGGTCCTTAAAACATTACATAATCTTGAATTAAATGAATAATTCACGTTGAGTATCATTTCAGGTTTAGAGTTTTAGAGAGTTAGGCCATAACTATTACATTGCAAAATATTACAAAGTATACACTTCTACTCAATTTCCATTTTTTCCATAAAAAACTCTTTGAAAAAAAGAGTCAGGTCTAGTTACATGTTTTATATGGCGTTTCTTTTCCTTGATCATATCCTTGACCCTATTCCACTTTATGTCCTGTGAAAAGCATTTCAAAAACTTGGGATGAGCATAAAAAATCTCAGTAAGGGATACAAAAAGAAGGAAAATAGTTACTTTTTCAAAACAACAGGTAAACCATGAATACTTTATCACAAGTAATACCTTTCACCTTTATGAAGTAGTAAATACTCTTCGCTGAATAAAAGATCATTACTTACCCTTTTGTAACCAAAAGATTACCATAAAACCCATATAAAGAACACATAACATATAAAGGTAACATGGGACATAAACATACATAAATGGAATAACTATATGGTCAACATCCACACATATCAATAATTGTAACAGCCATACGGATGACTTCTATACCCAATGCATTGGAGGTTATAACGTAACCACTCGTCCTGGTATTCACGGCACCACCCGTCATTTGGTTTATCACGTAAACACCCACCAAATGTCTAAGTACCATTATAAAATAATAAGATATAAAACAAATATAAAGGAAAGAAATCATTTCCACATTTCAATCACAATATATCACTTAAATATATTGACATAACAAATCCATTATCAAAATCATTTTCAATAAAAAAATACATAAAAGAGTATATGGTATTTATTTTCTTTTAAAAACATTACAACTTATTGAGGAATCCAAAGATCAAATAATACTCACGGTGGCGGAAAAGGTCGTTGTCACCACTTATGTTAAAAGAAACATTCCTTTTTGTAATTTAGTAAAATGCTTCATAGAAAAATATTCCCTTTTAAAAGTCAAGGGAGGTTATATAGCATATAAAAGAAAGTCGTGTATTAAAACAAAATATGCCTCAATGAAAAGAGATTCAGACGAAGTCCCTTACAAAGATCATTTTATAAATAAAATAGATCTATAATTTGTATTCGATATAAGCATATATAAATAAAGTATAAATACAAAAAAATTAATTTCCCACATAATCAAAGAATGACATAAACAAGAAAGAGAAGATCAACCCAAAGAACAGAAATTGGGTTAAGAAGTTCCCTTACCTTGTGTTCGACTTGACTCAATCGTTCTTTAATATACTGAATAATAGACTAAATTTAATTTATACTTTCTTAAGAACCCTTTTTCAAGTTTATTATTCCTTTTATATCACTTATTACAATGTTATAAACATTATGTAATCATTTAAGTTAATCATGTTCGTTTTGTCGATATTTGGTACTTGAGTAAAAAATGAACACCTTATATTTACAAGTTGGCCATGAGGTCAAAGTTTAATTATATCTAGAATGATATTCATTATTTTAATATCATATATTCCATATATATCCATCATATACATGTATTTATTATAGTACATAACATTTAGAGGTAAGAAATGAAATGCACCGTTCATGGAGACGGTAATTCGTACATAAGCATAAACACTACTTCCATTTATATTTCCTATTTAATGGAATTAAAACATAATGATACATAGTATTATTATAAATCTTATATTTTATCATATATAATATCATTAAATATATCCTTTATACATACCACATATGGTATGAACAAGTCATATCACTTTGAGGGGGCGGTAGTCTGCACTTCCTCAAATAAAATTATCATGTTCACCCATAATGGAAACCATTAAGGTAAGATATAAATGGAAATTAAATAATCCTAAAGAGAACATAAAAATAATATATATCATATATAAATACAGTGACATCATAATAGCCACCATGAGAGGCTGTTGGGGATATTTGAACAATTAACGTTTTGGGAGGCGTTAGTTTTCCATCTACAGAAACATTATGTTATTCATCCATTAGATAGAGGTGTGTGTAAGTGTAGTTTGAATACTTCTCATAAAAACATCCTAGTATATTTAGGATACTGGTTTTGTTACAAAATAAAGGAATAAAAAATGTTTAGGAGTTGGAGAAGTAAAATAAAAGAAAACAATTTAAGAGAAACTGTTACCTTTAATTTGGGTAACTCCCTTTTGTTTGAACCAAAGGACTTCTTGAAGTGCCTTATTCCTAAGTTAAGCTTCTAAAAGTAGAAGAGGGATTTAGGGAGATTAATTGGGCATAATTTTATGAGCCAAAAGGCTTGATAGGTGTGAGTAATTGGTTAGAAATGGTCTCCTTTTATAAGAGGAGGAGGGGCTCTTTAGGAAAGTCTGATAATATTAATTTATTATATATTGATATTCAGTTTCTAAAGATCCAAGAATCATTAAAGTAGAATATAAGATGACTCGTATTTGAAATAAAATCATTCAATCAGAATCGGACATGTTTTGGATAATATTTTAATCATTATAATCTTATTTATTTAAATCAAATATTAATGAGGTAAATACTACATCATTATTGTGTCATAAATAATTTAATTAATGTGATGTCTAAAAATTATAAAAAAAATACCATGATGTAGGAAATATTTTTATATTTCCAATGAATATTTATAGTTGAAAATATAATTTATATAACAGCATATATAAATTAATGTACTAAAGGATTTTTGTTTATGTCAATTTTTCCATTACTTTAAATTAATTTATCTAAAGTGTCATTATCATTCCTAAGTGGCTCCATGGGGTCACAAAATCGACCCAAATATTCTCATGGTCGGATATGTATCAACCAATATGATTTGTACACATTTAAGTGTAATTTTATATTATTTTTTACCCTTATTTACATGATTTACCTTTTAATCACGGTAAATAAAATATTTACTGAACTAAATATTTAAAATATCTAAAAATAAAAGTTACCTATTTACACAATTTGGATATCCTGATTCAAAATATGGAATTATTTTTTCCAAATTCAAAATACATAAGTGGCTGAAATTAATTCAAAATTAATTCCCGCTATCAAAACAGAAAGCGTGTTTTTAAGAAATAATAACTATCAAAAGATTAACACTTGTTTATATCCAATTTCAAAATGAAATTTATTCCAATGACCAAAATTGGATTAAATGGTAAAAATATATTTTAATTAAATTTTCGAAATAACTAAAAAGATAATATAACCATATACATAAATTTGAATAAAAATCAATTTTGAATTAAAATACCGTATTTTTCACTATTCATTAAAAATGAACTTTATCAGAAAAATACCAAAAAATACCCAAAGTAAAATTTGATGTTCCCATTAATTATAAGGATTGTATTTGGTCAAATATAAGGTATTAAAGTGACCAAAAATATATTTAAAGAGGTTTCTCCATTAATAGTCGGTAAATCGACCTTTTAATGTAAATTATGCTTAAAATTAAATTCATTCACAATTTAAGACTCTAACTTTTATAGGATAAATGTAAATACATTTAACAAACATGTATAATCATATTTTAGTTAGTTTTGTTCATTCCCACCAATACAATGACTAGGAGTTAACTAAAATTTAAAATAATATTATATTATTAGTGTGCCACGTAAGATTTCAATGAAACCTGTTGTTGCGTATCGGGTACGCTATCAAACATAGAAACCCCTTTCTATTAACATTAATATTTAATTCACAAATATTAATGAATATGAAATATATATTATTCTTTATTTACCTGGGATGTTACATCCTTCCCCCCTTTTGGGAATTGTGTCCTCACAATTATACATATCAAAATAAGCGGGGGTATTTATCCATCATAGCATTTTCAGATTCCCACGTTGCATCTTCAACCATATGGTTTTTCCAAAAAACCGTTACCTAGTGAATTTCCATGTTCTGCAACACATTCTCTCTATGGTCAACAATCGTGACTAGTTGTTCTTCATAAAAGAGATTCTCTTCCAACTGAACTACCTCTGGCCTCAAAACATAAGATGGATCTGGAATATACTTTCTCAACATCGAAACATGAAAAAAATTGTGTACCTGGGACAAACATGGAGGTAAATCCACTTTGTAAGTTGGTGATCCAACTTTCTCCAGAATTTCATATGGTCCAGTGAACCTCAAACTCAACTTTCCCTTCTTACCAAAACTCATCACACTTTTCCATGAAGAAACTTTGAGAAAGACATGATCACCTACCTCAAAAGAAAAATCCTTCCTCAGGTTATCTGCATAACTTTTCTGTCTTCTATGAGCTACTCTCATGTGCTTCTAAATCAAATGAACTTTCTCTACCATCTCTTCTACCAATTATGGTCCCATCATCTTCCTTTCACCTACTTCATCCCAAAAATCTGGAGTTCGACAACGCTTTCCATATAATGCCTCATTTGGAGCCATCTATAAACTAAAATGAAAACTTTTATTATATAAAAATTTAACCAAAGAAAGATGTTGGTCCCAAATTCCTTGGTAATTCATTGAACAAGCACGTAACATATCTTCCAATGTCTGAATGTTTTGTTCTGACTGCCCATCTGATTGAGGATGAAAAGTTGTACTAAAAATTAATTCAGTACCCAACGACTTTTGAAGGCCTTTACAAAAGTTAGAAGTAAACCTGGGATCACGATCAGATAAAATGGAGAGGGGAACTCCATGAAACCTGACTATCTCTTTAATATACAACTGAAAAAGTTGATCTAGAGACAAAGTATATCGAATAGGAAGGAAATGAGTAGATTTAGTCAATCTATCAACTATAACCCAGATGGCATTATTACCTTGAGATGTCTTTGGTAATCCCACAACGAAGTCCATGGATATATTTTCCCATTTCCAATCTGGCACTGGTAAAGGAAGAAGCATCCCTTTCGGTAACTGCCACTCTTCTTTAACATGCTGACAAGTCAAACACTTCACAATAAAATTAGCAATATCTCTTTTCATTCCATCCAACCAGTAATACTCCCGAAGATCTATGTACGTCTTAGTACTACCAGGATGAACTGAAAACGGAGAACTATGAGCTTCAAATAACAACTCATTCTTCAATTGTGAATCACAAGGAATGAATAAACTCTTTCCAGACCTCAAAAAACAATCATTATCAATGTTAAAATCAGGAAGATTACCCTTCTGAACCAACTCTACCTTTTTCTGTAACCCACTGTCTTTTTTCTGCACTTGCTTTATTCTGTTTGATAAAGATGATCTCACTAACACCTGTTACAAAACAGAATAATTTTCTATACCAACAACTTATATAATAAAGTTCATCAAATCAAAAACCAAAGGATCATGTTCCAAATGTAGCATAATTAATGAAGAATTACTTTTTCACCTCAAATCATCATCCACTTTATTTGCTTTTCCCAGATGTTAATGGATCGTGCAATCATAATCCTTGATTAATTCCAACCATCTCCTCTATCTCATGTTCAACTCTTTTTGAGTGAATATATACATAAAACTTTTTTAGTTAGTATATATTTCACATTTTACTCCATAAAAATGATGCCTCCAAATTTTTAAAGCAATAACAACAGTAGCTAATCCCAAATCATGTGTAGGGTAATTTAACTCATGTGGTTTCAGCTGATGTGAAGAATAAGCAATTACCTGATCGTTCTGCATTAGGACACAACCAAGTCCTTTCAACGAAACATCATTGTAGATAACAAACTCACCATTTCTGGACGGCAGTGCCAAAACTGGAGAATTCATCAATCTCCTTTTCAATTCCTAAAAACAATCATCAAGTTCTTTTGTCCAAAAAAACTTAAAACCTTTTTTGTTAACATTGTAATTGGACTAGATAACCATGCAAAATTTTCAACCAACCTCCATTAATAACCTGCCAAACAAAGAAAACTACAAACCGCAGTTATATTTGTGGGTCTTGGCCATTCTTAAAAAACTTTTGTTTTTTTAGCATCAACAATTATGCCATTTTTTGAAACAATGTGAAAAATGAAAGAAATTTTTCGCAACCAAAACTCACAGTTGCTGAATTTCCCAAACAGTCTCTTTTCTTTTAAGGTTTGCAAGGTGACCCTTAAATGACTCTCATGTTCCTCTTTACATTTGGAATAAACCAAAATATCATCAATTAACACAACCACAAACATATCCAAGAACTCACGGAAAATTCCAACACCCCAAGTTTCCATCGTACACTTCTCTTTAAATAATACAGTAGCATGTCTTGTATGCAACTTCGAGTTCTAACACACACAACAACCAATCAAACTAGCCGTTATGAATAGTAATACCCAATTTTTGAAATTTTATACATTTTATCATTCAAAATGGACTTCATTTTTGGTTTTAGAATATCGATATTAGCTTAGGGTGAAGTTTTGGTATTTTTATGAAAACTTTCAATTTTTGATGAATAGTGAAAATCACTAAATTTTAATTAAAAACAACTTTTTAATAGAAATTATTAATAGTGATAAATTATGAATTTGAATGGTTTTAAAGTGTTTTTAGAATATATTTTTACCAATTAATACAATTTTGGTCATTGGACATAATTTCACATTTAAACCAGATATAAATAAGTGTCAATCTTTTGATAGTTATTATTTCATAAAAACATGTTTTTTGTTTTGACAACTGGAATTAATTTTAAATTAATTTCCACCACTTCTGTGATTTGAATTTAGAAAAATGGATTCTATATTTAGAATCATGAGGTCCAAATTTTATAAATAGATAACTTTTATTTTTAGACATTTTGAATAATTACTTCGTTAAATATTTTATTTACCATGGTTAAAGATTAAATCCGGTAAATAAGGGTAAAAAATAATATTATAATAATAATAAATTACCCTAAAACATGTCCTAACCCTATTTGTTGATACAAGTTTGACCATGGGAATCATTGGGTCGATTTTTGGACCCCATGGATCCACCTGTAAGTGATAATGACACTTTATATTAATTAAGTTAAAGTAAATACAAAAATGACAAAAGCCTATATCTTTTAGAAACAAAAATTACATAGGGTTATATATGTTATATTTTCGACTATAAATATTAATTAGAAAGATAAATATATTTCCTACATAATTTTATTTTATTTATAATTTTTAGACGTTGAATAATCAAATTTATTTATGACACAATAATGATGCAGTATATTTCTTATTAATGAAAGAATCAAATAATTAGTATTATAAATGTCAAAATAAATATAATTTGAAAGTTTTTATTCCATCCACAAATTCTATTGGTTAATATGACATGTTAGGATTTCTTAAATGAATTTAAATAGAATTTATAATGTTGTTAATACTTTAACAAAAATCAATTATTAAATATTGTCAAAATTGACATAAATGAGTTTTTAAAACAAATATTATATTATTAATTGATATTCTATTCTTAAAAATATAAGGTTACGCCAACGGACTCATATAATGATAGGTGTATTATTAATGTACCACTTGGGGTTATCTTGAAAGTTTATAGTAATTTTATTGACTATATGATATAAAAATACAAAGGGACATGGTAAATGTCAAACTATTTAACTAAGAGTTAAATCAAAAAGATAAAGTTAATATAGTGACCAAAACCTGTCTTAAACCTATTGGTTGAGTTCTTTTCGACCTATAAACACCTTAAACTTTAAATAATCTACTTTGGAGCCATTAGAAACAGAATATGAATTTGATATAAAATAATATTTCTATCTTTTCCTAAGGTGCCCCTCACCCCCTTATAAAAGGGCACTCCCCCTTTTCTCTAATTCACACCTTCAAAGCCTTTTTTCTTGGACAAACCCTAAACGAATATTCTATAAACGTACCTCACTTCAACCTAAAGGCCTTGTTTTGATCAGAAAGCCACCCTAATGGGCCCTTTTGATCAGATCAAAAGGAAGAACCTGAAGAAGCGGTAATGTTTCCACCACCCTCTTTCAAATTCCTTTCTTCTTCAACTTATTCTTTATTTGATATTTAAATTATAAAATAATAGCTCCAGTATATTATATATACTTTGATGTTATTATAAATATGGTACAACCATATTCAGTATTATATTCATCCTTTTAATGACATGTCACCATACGTGCGTACGTACGGCTTATCGTCTCCACGTCGTGGTGTAATTGTTATTCAAAGCATTATTATTTGGATGGGTAGGATAATGATGTTTAATTGATGTAAATAATACATACAACATGATAATGATTCTGTATATATAATATAACATCAAATTATATATTATTTTAATATCAAAAGAATGATATTGTCACTCGTGCGTACGTACGGACTACCGTCTCCATGAACGCGATAAGATTCATTTCTCATCGTATCCATTCAAGTCTAATTCTCATTTGATGATTAAAAATAATTTTTAAGGACATGATATCATTATAGATATGAATAAAATAGAACCTATGGATAAAAAACATGGCTTATGTAACAAAACATATAAAATAAAATGAGTAAGTGAACACCCGAAACGACGATAATACTAAGATATTATTAACAAAGCAATGTTAAATGATCATATATGATATCATATTAATGTATATGATTCTTGTATAATTTAATAACAATTATTTCACTATTATAAAGGAGTTTATCCTACCCTCAACCAAGAAAAAGTACAAGGTAAGGGTTTATTTTACAATCTCTTCATTATCCGAGGTTGTTTATACGTAATTATCTAGTGGGACCTCTTTATCATCCACATCCATGTTTCTTAAAAATGCATTTCAAAACATTCTTACTATTTTATAGACTATGGGTTAAATTTATTTATACCATTTTTTAATTTTATAATATATCTATAAAGTAATCTTTCCATCATTTTCCAAACAATGTCCTTTTTATACTTTTTGACAAAATTAAGGTAAAAATGTCTCTTTTTTAACTTATACGGAGGGTGTGGCTATTTTCTACCGTTATAAACTCGTAGAAGCTTCCCTTACAAGAATATAAGAATATTTTCAAATTAACTATTTTATATTATAATTATGTGACTCTTAAATGATTTCAAATAGAAAGATATATTTCTCTAAAAAGGGTTTTGATTTTATCTATGTCAATATCCTTTGATGGATTTTAAGTTTATCTGGAGTTGATTTATTATGATAAAAAACTTCCATATTGTATTGAATGTTTTTTGATATGTTTGACTGTGGATGTGATATTTTTATACCATTCATGATTTATGGTTAAAGTATTTACATTTCATATGATATTTTTAATACGAATGTTTATGATATGTTTAAACCTTTTCATATGAAGAATGTATTGGACTTAGTAAGTGACTGGTAGAGCCGGCTATAGCTCCTCGATGCATCGGTAGGTCTCATGAGACAACTAGATGTGGAATTGTCTGAGGACCTTTCCCAATTTGAGTTATGGTATTGGCTGAGGCCTTAATCATTTTTAGACGTTATGGACGAGGCCTTGAAAAAATGTTTCAGAATGTATGGCATTATACATTCCCTCATTATGGAAATAATATTGATGGTTCATGGGGTCATTCGACTAGTATAATACCCATGATTATATTTTATTATGGATTTATTTACTCAGATCATATTCTTTCCATAAAATTATTCATTTTTATTATTGGTAAAGGCATGTGGTTTCAATTATTCTCCACGCTTAGTATTTATGTTATCTTCCGCTGTATTGATTACCCTTACTGAGCGTTTGAGCTCACCCCTTTTTATGTTTTATTTTTCCAAGGATTCCAAGAAGTGTATTAGGATTGATATGCAGGGTTAATCTAAAGGGAATAATGTCCTTCTCGAAGAACTATTTACGCTGTGTTTTATGTTTGAAATTGTAATGTAATGTTAATGTATGTAATCTATTTTTCAGGACTGCTAAACCAATCGGTCCTTCGGGACTTGATTCCTTGTAATCATGCCAATATATTAAAATAATGCACTGACTCTAGGTAACTGGGGTCGGGACGTTACAGTTGGTATCATAGGAAGTTTAGTACAAACCGTGGAAACTATATTTCGTTAAACTCTGATCAAATCACATAGCCCAAAGATAGACTTTTAGGATTAGTATAGAAGAACTTCCTATAATTTTGGTATTGTAGAGATTTTGTGAGTTTTCCAAGAAATAAATCCCTATCTAGATACGAGCAGGTAGAGGCAGCTCTGACACAGATGTACCTAGAGGTAAAACCTGAAAACACCACTTTGAGCTAGACTCGAACGGGAACTAGGGCATGACAACGGGCCCTTCTACACTCTTGGTTACGACACTCCCGGGGAATATGCTTAGGATAATTCTCATTTTCTTTACAAACCATTATGAAGGGTTTATGAGTATATACTTCCTCAAATAAATCATTTCTATGATTATGGATTATATCCATAAACTATTCAATTTATGTTAATTTTTTCACAAGTTTGGAATTATGTATTTTGATTCATAAACTTACCTAGTGTATGCCATTATATAGAAATGGTGCCCAGTAGAAGGAATGTGATCTCCAGTAATACGTATGATCCAAAGAGTAAGAAAGATCATATCTTTCACGGTATTAATCCAACATTATGAAGGGAAATAGTCTCCCATGTATTCTCAACATATGAAAAAATAGTATCATGTGTTAATAAGATAAGTAAAGAACTCTATGAGCCCTATGGATTTGAAGGGAAGCAAGAGAAGAAAAGAATTAAATAGAGAAAGATAGATAAATGGAAAAGGGAAAAGAATAATTTTACCATATGTGATAATTTTGGGAAGAAACACCATAAAACTTTCCTGAAGGGAATGGGAGTTTGTTATAAGTCTGGAGAAAAAGGACACCAATTACGTGACTTCAAGGGTAAAAAAAGGTTTCAAATGTACATGCTTCATCTGTAAGGAGTCGGGACACTACACAAACCAATTTCCAAATCATCAGAGTATTCCCCAATTGATGATATTGGATAATAATCAAGTTATGATACTACCTCAGATGAAGAAGAACGATTAGTGTTCTTATGCTGTTATTATAGGATTATTTCATTTGAGAGTTGTATCAAAAATATACTGGTTATATGGATTATGGAGATAAATAAGGATTTTACTGCAATACTATTTTATTGATAATTTGATATTATATGGTTCTATGAAAATTGACTTAATAGTGAGATACACTTTTGGTAAAATACATGGTTGAAGGAAAGGTAATCCTTAATATGGTCCCGAAAATGAGGTAGTGATTTTGAAATAAGAGATGGTTGATTTGAATAATTATATTGGATATTCTTGACTACATTGAAATTGATTAATGATTTTTCATCATTGGAGTTTACAAAAATTTTGGATAGAAGGATTATATCCAGTATTCTATAAAGAATAAGGGAACATGAATGTAATCAATAAGGTTTTATGGTAATTCAGGATGTTACCATGTTTTAAAATAATACATGATGAAGGTGTTCGCATGTTATTACATGGTAAAAATGATCTTCATTGTTTTTAACTTCCTTATAAATTTTGGACTGTGAGTTTGTATAGTAGTATTTTGGATAAGTCTAATGGTTGGAATGGATTATGTTTGAAAGGTTATTTTTTGATTTTTATAAAAGAATAACATGCAGACCGTGTGATAACCCGTCACTTCAGACAAAGTTGCGGAAATCGAACCCACAAATATAGTGCGATTGGGATTTATCACCTACCACTAGACTACATGAAGTTCCTTGATGGTATAATGTAGTTTCTTTTTTTAAAGGGTCTGATTTGTGAATTATAAATTCATTATATTTGTAACCCTATACGATTAGGATAAATATAGTATTTTTTAGTTGTATAATGTTCTAGAGTGAAAGATGAGTTTGTGGTAGAAATTTATTAATGGATAAAACTCTAATTATAAAGTATCTATATCTTCTTATGATCTCATCCAATCTCATAAATAAATTCCTCAACATTAAGAAAAGGAACTTAGAACAAAAACGTTGTCCTAGATAGTACCTTAGATCATCACAAATTTATGGCTTTGTGATTGTTGGAATTTTCATAGCCATGTTCTCTACCACTCTCCATAAAATATTGATGGTTATATTTCTCTTCAATATACATGTTTTCCTACATGGAACCCTAGAATGTTTTATTTTTAGAAACCTTCATACTTACCACACTTTATTTTAAATAGAGGCCTCATTTATCCATTTTTTCGATGTGGGATTTCAAATAAGATATTTTGAAATGTAAACCCTGTGTTTACAATACCGAACATAAATTGTGAGGATGCAATTTATTGAATTAGGGGAGAATTTAACACTCTAAGCTTCTGTGGTAAGCTTCTTTTTGAATAATACAGTAGCATGTGTTGTGCGCAACTTCTAGTTTAAACACACACCACAACCAATCAAACTAGCTTTTATGAATAGTAATAACCACTTTTTGAAATTTTATACATTTTATCATTCAAAATGGACATAATTTTTGGATTCGGAATATAGAAATTTTCTTTGGGTGAATTTTTGGTTTTTTTCTGAAAACTTTCAATTTTTGATGAATAGTGAAATTCACTAAATTTTAATTAAAAACTTCTTTTTTAATCGAAATAATTAATAGTGATAAATTATGAATTTGAGTGGTTCTAAAGTATATTTAGAATATATTTTTACCACTTAATAAAATTTTGGTCATTGGACGTAATTTTACATTTAAAAATGACATAAACAAGTGTCAATCTTTCGATAGTTATTATTTCTTAAGAACACGCTTTTGGTTTTGACAGCAGGAATTAATATTAAATTAATTTCTGCCACTTATGTGTTTTGAATTTATAAAAATGGATTAAATATTAAAAATCAAGAGTTCCAAATTTTGTAAATAGGTAACTTTTATTTTTAGACATTTTGAGTAATTACTTCGGTAAATATTATATTTACCATGGTTAAAGGGTAAATCTGGTAAATAAGGGTAAAAATAATATTATAATAATAATAAATTACCCTAAAACATGTTCTAACCCTATTGGTTGATACATGTATGACCATGGAAATCTTTGGGTCGATATTGGGACCCCATAGATCCACCTGTAAGTGATAATGACACTTTATATTAATTAAGTTAAAGTAAATACAAAAATGACATAAGCTTATATCTTTTACCAAAAAAAAATTACATAGGGTTATATATGTTATATTTTTTACTATAATTATTCATTAGAAAGATAAATATATTTCCTACATAATAAAATTTTATTTATAAATTTTAGATATTGAATAATTAAATTTATTTATGACACAATAATGATACAATATTTTCATTATTAATAAAAGAATCAAATAATTAGTATTATAAATGTTAAAATAAATATAATTTGAACGTTTTTATGACATACACGGATTTTATTGGTTAATATGACATGTTAGGATTGCTTAAATGAATTTTTTTAGAATTAATAAAGTTTTTAATACTTTACAAAAATCAATTATTAAATATTGTCAAAATTGACATAAATGAGTTTTTAAAACAAATATTATATTATTAAAAGATATTATATTCCTAAAAATCTAGAGATTGGCCAAAGGACTTATATAATTATAGGTTTATTATTAATGGACCACCTGGGGTCTCTTGGAAGTTTATAGTAAATTTATTGACTATATAATATAAAATACAAAGAGACATGGTAAATGTGAAACTATTTAACTTAGAGTTAAATCAAAAATATAATGTCAATATAGTAACCAAAACCTGTCTAAAACCTATTGGTTGAGTGGTTTTATACATATAACCACTTTAAACTTTAAATAATCAACTTTTTAGCCATTAGAAACCGAATATTAATTTATTATAAAATAATATTTCTAGCTTTTTCCAAAGGTTCCCCTCACCCCTCTCATAAAAGGGCACTCCCCCTTCTCGCTAATCCACACATTAAAAGCCTTTTGGCTCGGCCAAAACCTGTCCAAGTATTCTATAATGGTCCCTAAATTAAACCTATAGGCCTTAGTTTGATCATAAATCCAACCTAATGATCCATTTTGATCAAATCAAAAGGAATAACCCAAAGAAGAGGTAAAGTTTCCACCACCCTCTTTCAAGTTCCTTTCTTCTTCAAATTCTTATTTCTTGGATATTTCCATTATAAAATAATAAATACAGTATATTCTATATAATTTTATGTTATTATAAATATGGTACAACCATATTCAGTATTCTATTCATCATTTGAATGACATGTCACCATACGTGTGTACGTACGGCTTACCGTCTCCACGTCGTGGTGTAATTGTTATTCAAAACATTATTATTTGGATGGGTATGATAAAGATGTGTAATTTATGTAAATAATAAATATAACATTATAATTATTTTTTATAAATTATATAACATCTAATTATATATTATTTTAATATAAAAATAATGATATTGTCGCTCGTGCGTACGTACGGACTACCGTCTCCACGAATGCGATGAGATTCATTTCCCATCATATCCATTCAAGTATAATTCTCATTAGACGATTAAAAATAATGTTTAATTACTTTAAATAATTTTGTATATGAATAACATACAATCTATGGATAACAAACATGTCTTATGTAACAAAACATATAAAAGAAAACGAGTAAGTGAACACCCGAAACGACGATAATACTAAGATATTATTAACAAAGCATTGTTAAAAGATTATATATGATATCATATTAATGTATATCATTCTTGTATAATTTAATAACAATTACTTCACCATTATACATGAGGTTAAGCTACCCTCAACCCAGTAAAAGTACAAGTTAAGGGTTTATTTCACAATCTTTTCATTATCCAAGGTTGTTAATGCGTAATTTTCTACTGGGACCTCTTTATCATCCACATCCATGTTTCTTAAAAATTTATTTCAAAACATTCTTATTATTTTATAGACTATGGGGTAAAGTAATTTATACCTTTGTTGAATTTTTATAATATGTTAATAAAGGAATCATTCCGTCATTTTCCAAACCAGGTCCTTTTTATCCTTTTTGACAAAAATAAGGTAAGAGCATCTCTTTTTCAACTTATACGGCGGGTGCGGATATTTTCTACCATTATAAACTCGTCGAAGCTTCCCTTACAAGATTATAAGAATATTTTAAAAGTAAATGTTTTATTTTATAATTATGTGACTCTTAAATTATTTCAAAATAGAAAGAGATATTTCTCTAAAAAGGGTTTTGATTTCATCTATGTCAACATCCTTTGATGGATTTTAAGTTTATTTGGAGTTGATTTATTATGATATAAAACTTTCATATTGTATTGAAGGTTTTGTGATATGTTTGAATGTGGATGTGCTATTTTTATACCATTCATGATTTATGGTTAATGTATTGACATTTTGTATGCTAGTTTTAATACTAATGTTTATAATATATTTAAACCTTTTCATATGAGAAATGTATTGGACTTCGTAAGTGATGGGTGGAGCCCACTATATCTCCTCGATGCATCGGTAGGTCTCATGATACAAATAGACATGGAATTAGCCGATGCCCTTTTCAAATATGAGTTATGGTTTTGGTCGAGGCCTTACCCATTTTTAGACGTCTTGGCCGAGGTCTTGACAAAATGTTTCAGAATGTCCGGAATTATACATTCCCTCATTATGGAAATAATATTTATGGTTCATGTGGTCATTCGACTAGTATAATACCCATGATTATGTTTTATTATGGATTTATTTACTCATCTCATATTATTTCCATAAAAGTATTCATTTTTATTATTGGTAGAGGCATGTGGTTTCAATTATTCTCCATGCTTAGTATTTATGTTATCTTCCGCTATATTACTTACCCTTAATGAGCGTTTGAGCTCACCCCTTTCTATGTTTTATTTTTTCCAAGATTACAAGAAGTGTATTATGATTGATATGCAGGGTTAAGCTAAAGGGAATAATGGCATTCTTGAAGAACTATTTACGATGTTTTTTATGTTTGAAATTGTAATGTAATGTTAATGTATGTAATCTATTTTCCAAGACTACTAAACCGATCGGACCTTCGGGACTTGATTCCTTGTAATCATGCAAGTATATTAAATTAAAGCAACGACTCTGGGTAACTGGGGTCAGGGCATTACGAAAATTCTATTCATAAGATCCATGAATACATCAGGTGCATTGGTTAAACCAAAAGGCATAACTAAACTTCATAATGGTCATATCTAGTACGAAAAGAGGTCTTCAGAATATCTGGTTCCTTTTATTTCAACTAATGGTACCCTGATCTCAAGTCAATCTTCGAAAAATATTGAGCTCCCTGGAGCTGATAAACAAATCATCGATATGAGGAAAAGGATACTTTTTCGTTATAGTGATGTTATTCAATGCTCTATATTAAATGAAAAGTCTCATTGAACCATATTTATTTTTAAAAAACAAGATAAGATCACCCCATGGTGATTTGCAAGGTTGAATGTAACATTTCTCTAACAACTCTAGAAATTGCTTCTTTAACTCTAAAAGTTCAATTTGAGCCTTTCGATAAGGGGGTTTTGAAATTGTCTTAGCATCAAGAACTAAGTCAACAATAAATTCAACTTTTCGATCAGGTATAATGCCAAGAAACTCATCGGGAAAATCATCAAGGTACTCATTTACCACTGGAACATAATTAATCAGAATAGATCCTTTATTTTCAACAATATGTGCATGGTAACATTCATTTCCATTTTTTACTAGTTTCTCAGCTTCCTGATATGTTATCAAAAGCAAGGGTTCATTATTGTACACAAACTATAAATCATTCTGAAAAGAAACCACTTTATCTCTGTAGTCAATCTTAGCATGATAAATAGAAATCCAATCCATTCCCAAAATAACATCAAACTCTACAAGAGGCAAAACAATATGGTTTACAGGTAAGTTCTTTCCACACACAAGGACAGGAATGTTCTTATGTTTTCTTTTTGTCTCAACATTTCCTCTAGGTGTTTTTACCATAAGTTCTATATTCATATCTTGAGATAGAATTCCCAATTTACTAGAAAACTTCTCAAAAATGAAAGAGTGTGTAGACCATGAATCAAACAAAACATTGGCATAATATGAACAAACAAACAGTATACCTGAGACTACTTCATTTGATAACCCAACATCCGTTGAAGTAGTTGAAAAGGATTTCACCACCCCTTTCTGCTTTTAGTCTGGATACTTTCCCACGGTTGAGTTCTTATCTGGACATTCTTTTGTATAATGACCCATTTCATTAAACTTAAAACATTTTATCGATGGCTTTTCATTGCCTTCTTGATCATCTTCCTTTCAGTTATGAGCAATATGAACAGAATTACCACACTGGAAGCACTTTCAATACTTTGATAAACATTCTCCAGGATGCTTTTTACCACACTTCCCACAAGATGCATATTTAGTTTTCTTACCTCCAGGCTTCTTTGATGAATTCTTCCCCTTTTTCCTGCCAACCGGACCTCTTATTCTGTTGTTTGTCAAAGAACACCTGATCATATACAAACTCCATTTCCACCTTCTCTGTACATCGAACAATTTTTTCATAACTTTTGAACTCGCGAGAGGATAACGCTCTTCAATATCGTGGATTCGGTCCTAAGTAAAATCTATTTATCTTACTATCATGATCTCAGATGAAATTTATTGCATACCTTTCTAGTCGAGTTAAAATTGATTCATAAGAAGCCACTGAGTCGTCCTCCTGCCTCAATTCTAGGAATTGTTTTTCCATTCTAATACAAACCGCCTTAGGAAAATATTTCTCAAGAAACATACCTCTGAATTCATCCCAATCAAGAGCATCAATCTCTTCACTATCCCTAATATTTTTCACCATCGGCCACCACTGATCAGCTTCACCTTCAAAATGATAAATAGCAAGACTAACCTTTTGATGTTCTGAACACCCCATGACATTGAAAATATTTTCTAGTGCTTCAATACACCCTTCTACTAGCACCGGATTAGATGATCCTCTGAATGATGAGGGATGTTGCCTCATGAAATGTTCCACTACTGAAATGTTCCTCTGAGGTTGATCTGGCTGATCTCGTGCATGGAAACCACCACCATTTATAGCCTGAGTCAACTGTGCCATTACTGCAACAAACAGTTCAGTTCTGATTCCGACCATCTCAGGTTGCTGATTTGGAAGTTTTTCTTATTCCTGATGTCATCCCAACATAGATGCCATTTTTCCTCTATAGAAAACCATTCTAAACACAGAAATATATTAGCTGAAGCAACATGGTAATCTATAAATGCTATATCATTTCAATCTTAACATAAATTAATTTATGAACATTAATTTAACAATATTCTAACTCCTAAATTTGTCTAAATGGACCTCTGATACCAACTATAAGGACTCGGCCTTAAAACATTACATAATCATTAATTAAAAGAATAATTCATGTTGAGTATCTTTTCAGGTTTAGAGTTTTAGAGAGTTTGGCCATAACTATTACATTGCAAAATACTACAAAGTAGACAATTCTACTCAGTTTCCATTTTTTTCATGAAATAAAAACTATTTCAAAAAAAGAGTCATGTATAGTTACATGTTTTAAATGGCATGACTATTCCTTGATCCCATCCTTGACCCTATTCCACTTTATGTCTTGTGAAAATAATTTCAAAAACTTGGGATGAGCATAAAAAATCTCAATAATGGATACACAAAGAAAAAAACTGTTAGTTTTTCAAAACAACAGGTAAACTATAAATACTTTATCATAAGTAATACTTTTCACCATTATGAAGTAGTAAATACTCCTAAATGAATAAAATATCATTAATTACCCTTTTGTAACCAAAAGATTACCATAAAACCCATATAAATAACACATAACATATAAGGGTAACTTGGGACATAAACATACATAAATGGAATAACCATACGGTCACCTTCCACACATTTCACTAAATGGAATAGCCATACTGCCAACATCCATACCCAATGAATTGGAGTTTATAACATATCCACTGGTCCTGGTATTCATGGCACCACCCGTTATTTGGTTAATTATTTAACCACCCGTCAAATGTCCAAGTACCATTATAAAATCATAAGACATAAACCAAATATAAAGGAATGAAAAAATTTCAACATTTTAATCAAAATATATCACTTAAATATATTTACATAACAAATCCATTGTCAAAACCATTTTTAATACAAAAATACATAAAAGAGTATATAGTATTAATTTTCTTTTAAAAACATTACTACTTCTTGAGGAAGCCAAAGATCAAATAATACTTGCGGTGGTGGAAAAGTTCATTTTCACCACTTATGTTAAAAGAAAAATTCCTTTTTCTCTTTTAGTAAAATGCTTCATAGAAAAATAATCCCTTTAAAAATTCAAGGGTGTTTATATAGCGTATAAAAGAAAGTCGTGTATTAAAACAAAATATGCCTCAATGAAAGGATATTGAGACGAAGTCCCTTACAAAGATCATTTTGTAAATAAAATATATATATTATTTGTATTAAATATAATCACACATAAATCAAGTATAAATACATAAAAAATAATTTCTCATATAATCAAATAATGACATAAACAAGAAAGATAAGATCAACCTAAAAACGGAAATTGGGTTAAGAAGTTCCCTTACCTTGTGTCCGACTTGACTCGATTGTTCTTTAATCTCCTGAATAATAATCAAAAGTTAATTAATACTTTATTAATAACCCTTTTCAATGTTTATTATTCCTTTTATATGACTAATTACCATGTTATAAACATTATGTAATCATTTAAGTTAATAATTTTGGTTTTGTCGATATTTGGTACTTGAGTCAAAAATGAAAACCTTATATTTACAAGTTGTCCATGTGGTAAAAGTTCCATTATATCCATAATGATATTCATGATTTGGATATCATATATATCATATATATCCAGCATATACATGTATTTATAATAGTACATAACATTCAGAGGTAAGAAATGAAATTCACCGTTCATGGAGACGGGAAGTCTTACGTACGGATGAACGCTACTTCCATTTCTATTTCATATTTAATGGAATTAAAACATAATGATACATAGTAGTATTATAATTATAGTATTTTATCATATATAATATCATTAAATCTATCCTTTATAAATACCACATATGGTATGAACGAGTCAAATCACTTTGAGGGGCAGTAGTCTGCACTTCCTCAAATGAAATTATCGGGTTTACCCATAATGGAAACAATAAAGATATGCTATAAATAGAAATTACAGAATCATAAAGGAAACATAAAAAAAAATATATCATATATAAATACAGTTCCATCATAATGGCCACCATGAGAGGTGGTTGGAGATATTTGAACAATCATCGTTTCGTGAGGCGTTAGTTTTCCATCCACAGAAACATTATGTTCTTCATCCATTAGATGGAGGTGTGTGTAAGTGTAGTTTTAATACATATAATAGAAGAATCCTAGCATATTTAGGATACTGGTTTTGTTACATAATAAAGGAATAAAAATATTTTAGGGTTTGGAGAAGTAAAATAAAACAAAACAATTTAAGAGAAATTGTTACCTTTAATTTGGGTAACTCCCTTTGGTTTGAACCAAAGGACTTCTTGAAGTTCCTTCTGCCTAAGGTAAGGATTCTGGGATGAGGATAGGGATTTAGGGAGCTTAATTGGTCAGAGTTTGGATGATCCAAAAGGCTTGAGAGGTGTGAGTAATTGGTTATAAATGGTCTCCTTTTATAAGGGAGAGGAGGGGCTCTTTAGGAAAGTGTGATAATAATATTTTATTATATAATGATATTTGGTTTCTAAAGGTCCAAGAATAATTAAAGTAGAAGATAAGATGAAAAATATTCAAAATAAAATCATCCAATTATAATTTTTCATGTTTTGGATAATATTTTAATATTTATAATCTTATTTATTTAAATCATTTATTAATGAGGTAAATACTACATCATTATTATGTCATAAATAATTTAATTAATGTGATGTCTAAAAATTATAAAAAAATACAATGATGTAGTAAATATTCTTATCTTTCCAATTAATATTTATAGTTGAAAATATAATTTATATAACACCATATAACAATTAATTTACTAAAATATTTTTTTTTGTCAATTTTGCCTTTACTTTAAATTAATTTATCTAAAGTGTCATTATCATTCATAAGTGGATTCCTGGGGTCCCAAAATTATCTCAAAGATGCCCATGTTCGGATATTTATCAACCAAAAGGATTATTACACGTTTAAGGGTAATTTTATTTTATTATTATATTATTTTTTACCCATATTTACCTGATTTACCCTTTAACCACGGTAAATAAAATATTTACTGAAGTATATATTTAAAATTACTAAAAATAAAAGTCACCAATTTACACAATTTGGATCTCCAGATTAAAAATATGGAATAAATTTTCCCAAATTCAAAACACAGAAGTGGCATAAATTAATTCAAAATTAATTCCCACTATCAAAACAAAAAATGTGTTTTTAAGAAATAATAACTATCAAAAGATTAGCACTTATTTATGTCCAATATCAGAGTGAAATTAATTCCAATGATGAAAATTGGATTAAATAGTAAAAATATATTTTAATTAAACTTTAAAACCAATTATAAATATTATCTAACTATATACATAAATTAGATTAAAAGGCAATTTTGAATTAAAATATAGTATTTTTCACTATTCATTAAAAATGAACTTTATCAGAAAAATACCAGACAATTACCCAAAGAAAAATTTGATGCCCCCATTCTATAGAATAGTTGTATATGGTCAAATATAATGTATTAAAGTGACCAAAATATATATTTAAAGAGGGTTCGCCATTAATAGGTGGTAAATCGACCTTTTAATGTAAATTATGCTTTAAATTAGATTCATTCACAATTTAAGCCTCTAACTTTTATTGGATAAATATATTTACATTTAACGAAAATTTATAATGGTATTGTAGTTAGTTATGTTCATTCCTTCCAATACAACATCTAGGAGGTAACTACCATATAAAATAATATTATATTATTAGTGTGCAACGTAAGATTTCATAGAAACCCGTTGTTGTGTATCGGGTACGCTATCGAACATAGCAACCCATTTAAATTAAAATTAATATTTAACTCAAAAATATTAATAAATATGAAATATGTCTTATTCTTTATTTACCTGGGATGTAATAGTGATGCTATTCCAGAACTATCTCATAGTCTCTACAAACTTTGTATAGATAAGTTTGACCTCCAACTAGCATAGTCAATGCTAAGGGAAATGGAAGCCTTTCCACCTTATGTACCAAATCATGAAGTAATAATAGTGACATGAGCTAGTGTATAAATTTTTAATAAAAAAATCATGAACCCAAGTAGAAATCAAGAAAACATGTACCTTGAACAGTGTCTAGCTCACACAGTAATAACAAATCTAGAGCATGTAGCTGACTAAGACCTTATCTACTGATTCTCTAACCTTGATGGAGACCACCGCCTTAGTCATGATGTACTTTCTAAGGATGAGGATAATCTCATGGATTTCCTCTACATATCCCTTCTCACATCTACTTTTCTATAGTTGGTGAACCCTAGTTCTATTCTCTCGCCAAAACATTCTCTATATAGTAACATGAAATGGAACACCTACAACACCTTGCCTACTAAAAAAGGTTGGGAACTATCACCAATGATGACCAAATACTCCACATGAAAAATATGTGTATGGTTCCTTGGTAGGGGATTTAAAACCATGACCCATAAAAAATGAGTTTATGAGGGTTGGGACATACCCCCAGCTATCTGAAATCACTTTTTCTAGGAAACTGGGAACCCCATATCACAACTCCACTACAAAATTAACACTAACGACTCCCCTCTTGTGATAATTCAATCATGTCCAACATTATATCAAAAACCTTTTCTCTCACCAACACCTTGAGATATATTTATAGCATAAATGGTATGACTTGGTGCTATATATCTAGATGAGAAGCCTCCTAAAAATTTCTTACTCTAGCCTCCTCAGCTAGAAATAGATCTAAAGTATAATGGTGAAGGATTTTCAAATGGATCCCAAAATCTAACATTTTGAAACTCCCCCATAAAAGGGTAAGAAGATCCTTGTGACTAAAACCTTCACAATAAAATAAATAACCATGTATTGAAACTAGTCCCAAAACCTCTCCCATGAGATGTAAAACTCTTAAAAATCTCGGAGATGTAAGAACCACCACTACCTTGCTACTATATGTGGTATCATCACCGCTAATGAAACCTTGTGCTCCTTCCAAGAATGGATAAAATTTAAGTCTATATTAACCACATCCAACCAATAATCTATCACTAAGTATGAAACAGAGACCTCGTAATTCTATAGAATCTAGATCTAAAAATCTCACAGTGTCCTCCTCTAATTGTCATCATCATCAACCTATACTCTGTAGTGATCTACTAGCGCATCCTACTAAACAACTATGGCATGAACTTGATGGGGATGTAAACCTGTAGAAATACCTGAATATTTAAAACTATTATGGAATCATAAAATTGAAATATGGAATATTTAAAATTTATTAAATTATTTATTGATTCTAGTTTCAACCTAATACCTGGTTCTATACATTTCAAACATAGGTTCAAAGAAGAACTGTTTTTGATCTTCTTCTTGGTATCTACCAAAAAACTCAGATCACTTCACTTATTAGGATCATTCAACTAAAATGTATGTTCATGGGATAATTGGGGGCCCAAAATACCATTTTATCATCCATTATCCCTTAATTACATTTCTTAATAAACTTAACTCCCATGTTTTCCTAACCAACCAATGTAGTCCTCGAGTGTTCCTGCCTCTAAATGCCATCCTATCCCTCAACTTAAACCTTTGATACCACTCTCTCATGAACTCCTCCACCCAAAGGAACCCCTCTTGGGATGTCAATGAGATAATGGGATAATGACACCAAATTTACACCTCCAATAAAAAAAATGTTAGATACAAGCACCAAGGGTATTGAATACACACAAATGGAATGAATTTCCCTCTAAGATAAGAGAAATGAGATAGATAAGATGGAA
Source organism: Viscum album (assembly GCA_963277665.1). Taxonomy (NCBI): domain Eukaryota; kingdom Viridiplantae; phylum Streptophyta; class Magnoliopsida; order Santalales; family Viscaceae; genus Viscum; species Viscum album. The sequence continues at coordinate 1,446,836,989 of OY728161.1, forward strand.
AAACCTAAAAAATATTACTCAAGATAAATGTAAATAAAGATAAAAATTACATTTAATAATTTTATATAACTAAACAAATTAAAAGGAAAATACAAGTACCAAAACACAATTATCGATAGTGGCCTTGAAAATCTCAAACGGCTACTAAATTACCCTCGAGCTAGTAATGTATAGCTTGATCACAAACCTTATCCTAATAACCTAGAAAATAGTTTATATATAAGTATTGTGAACATAATATATATATTCAGTATCATCCTCCCTAGATCCTCTCATTAAAAATATAAAGAAACCAAAATAAATATCAGTAAAAAAAGTTGATACTAACTCATAACCTAAATAGGCATGCTAAGGTCCCAACATCATGATGGTTAACTCTCACCAAGTAACCCATATAATAGTTTATATAATATAATATCAAATGAAGGAAGCCCACTACCACTTCTCCATTGGTTTTCTACTCTACCCTAATATGAAATTTCATAATATATCTATCTCTAGAAGAATCCATCCCAATGGAACCTGGGATAAAGTATAATACCATGAATCTTCTTCATCATATCACATTATCATCACATTCCACGAACCGTATGAATCACATCATTACATCATCCCATGCCACATCTCCCGATAGTAAACGAGTAGTTTTTGGGAGCCAACACATCCCATATGCCATGTATTATACCTAAATACATCATGGTCCATACACATCATCCCAATAATAATCTATAGGATACTATATATGGAGATACATGTGAGTGAAATAACAAAAATTTATTACATCCATATACACACATATACGGGGAAATATAACTACCATTCATACAAGGACATTATACTACTGAAATAGGAGAGTGGGGTCAGAGGGGGTGTTTCTATATATTCCACTCTAACCTGTATATTAGAGAAGACACCCTCCAAAAGTCCATTGGTCGAAAATATCCCTACTGACAATGGTGTGTTAACATATAAAATCACATAACATATAGCATATAATATAGCTCAGAACCACACTATCATCATTAACCAATTTTTAGGCAAAAATGTAGATATCATCTCTTGGACACCCAATTATCACTTCTATGAACTAGATATCCTAAAGCACAAAAGAATTTGAGGATATACATTTAATTAATTCATTCCTTTTAACATTTCAATGTTTGTTAATTAATTTATTATCAAATAATTAAAATCATTCCATTCACACTATTAACCCCCATGTGAATTCAATGTCCTCTAGACAGAATCCAACTGATTCCATGGTTCCTCAAGATTATAAACATTTTCATTCCATTCAATAACCAACCCCCTGGGTTAAAAAATTATTAAATATTATCATTCTACAATTCTATATACTCTAGGAAACATACAAAGCTACAGGCATCAATTGCTTCCACAAAATTGAGCCTCCCTAACACCAAATTTTTTATTACCATTAATATATCCATGCATATCACCATTCATCTCACCATCATGGGCATCAATTTCTTCCACAAACTTCAGCCTCCCCACTCATGTATTATTAAACCATCAACCATCATTGGCTAACATCACAACACATAGAAAGGTTGAAATACAAAGAAAACATATAAGTTAACAAATAATAAATAAAATCAATAGTGAATCTAGCCCCTAAAAACTAATTCATGTCACCTTTATAAGAAAATGAGCATGCTCAGTCCCAATATTTATCTTTAACAAACTATCAATTTAATTACGTATTGGATTAAAAAAATCAATTATCACATGTTATAACCACAAGAAACCTAAGGCATCATATTTTATAATAAATTAATTATTTAAATAGGATTTCGAGCATGACATCATGTTTCAACGAACATTAAGGAAGAAAAATTCCAGTATCATGCCTTTTAATTGTTTTCAACATAAATAATTTCTTGCATAATGTTATTTATCCAATTACACTAATATATAGAAAAATAATAATTAAACATGCATTAGGAAAAAATTTATTTCCACCAAATTATACGATTCAATGGTTTTAATAAATATGACACTTTAATTATTTATCCAACCCATATTATCGATTTTTCTTTATTTAGCCATTATTATCAAATTTATATGAAAAACTAAGAATAAAAAAACATTTTATCAAAACATAGACATATATAGAACACTATCTAGTAAATAAAGATGAAACCCATTATCAGGGTGGAAAAATATGTGATTAATACAACCATAACCCATTTCTTTCAATTAATCAGGATTATTATTTATTAAAGTTAATTCCAAAGTCACCAAATTGCTAAATAATAATAACTTTACAATTTCACATAAAATAATAGTTGATGAAAAAATCCCCTACCACAAGGATTTAAACATTATTCAATCGAGAATGGAACAACAATATAGATCTTTTATCATATCTCTCACAACAATACCACATCCCCCCAATGATGTATTATCACAACTATGCCAAAAACATCAACATAGCACCATAAGAACAAAAGAGATCAACCATTGTAGCATGGAAATAAATAACTGGAGGAAACAAGACTAATCGGAGAATAAACCATAAGAGAAAGAGTAAAAACTCACCTCATATCAATAGATATTGAACATGAGAGTATATGGATCAATCCCTATCAAAAGGGTTTCAAAACACCTTGAGAGAGATCCTCTAACCATATGGAATTGTGGAAAAATATGAGTTCTTTGGGAGAATTTGAGGTTCCAATATGCATTATAGGTACACAATAGAATACACTTTAATGGTGTGAGTGGGTCCTTCATATAATGAATGTCCTGGATTTAACACCCCTCAAAAAATGAATCGCATTGATCCATCATACCAAGGATCAATAGATTTCATTAAATACACATTAATGTCCTTAGTTATCAATGTAAAATTCATCAGGTTCAATCCAACATCCATTTGGTTCCTAAAATAATAGTTCGCAACATGAATTTCCCCTAAAAACTATTATCACTCAATCCAAAAACCCCTGTTATGTTTTTGAGATGAAGTCTTCTATTGTGAACTATAGTTCGTGTCGTCAATTTATCCATGTTCTAGTTTCTATCTCCCAACCTCCATTAGTCTTGATATAGGCTTTCTCCAATAACCATGGGCATCAAAATTATACAAAGGAATGGGTAATAATGATCTTGACCATTGAATTAACCCTCTTATGTTCTCTAAATTCATATTTTTCCTTTACCATAAGAGTTTTTTACCTTTCCATGAGACAACTTTGTCCTAATAACCTAATTTAATATTAATGGTTCATATACTACCTATCTATAATATTTTATCCTGAATTACCTATAATTAATGATATTTAAATTAAATTTTCAAGCCCTCTCTCCCTATCTCTCTATCTCTCTCTTAGAGGGTTTTTTATTAAATTGTTACCCATGTTGTAATGGTTTCTTCTCCTTTCTTAATTTTAAAATTAGGATTGCCTATGAATGAGAATTCATCTTTGTAATTTTAATTCTCTTCTATTCTAAAACCCCATCAGTTTATTCTCCTTGAATTATTGTTTGGATTTTATATGTCTTCTCACTATTTATTTTCTCACTTAACTCGTTATTTTCCCATTGTAAGGAAACTGACTCTACCTCATCTTTTGAGTTTGGAATCCTTCTCTACCATAGTAATGTTCGTTGGATACTTTTAAAATATATACATATATTCCTTCAATAATTTATTAAATTCATTTAATAATAATTTTTTGTTCATTAAACATATTTAAATAAAATATCGATAAGGTAAAAGATTTATCACTCCCTTTGTCCTGCCAAATCATCCTCTCTTAATGGCATGATTTTTATTTCAATTTCTTTCCTCTATGAATACCATATTTTCATTAAATTTTATTAATGGAATTCACCTAGATACTCTTATATTGATTTATTAGGGAAAATTATTGACTTAACCATATATCATTACTCAATATTGTTTTAGTTTGAGGATGGTTATATAAAAAGAAATTCCACTTATTGATGGGGAAAATATTTGAAATTGATATAATTGTTATTATAATATGGATTTGTATTCATTACTAAGGAAAGTTAATTTTTTATTATTTAAAAATACACCTTATTTATCTAAATTCATTATATTCATTTATTAAATAGAAAATTATTGAAAATCTATAAGTTTGTATCTCAATATAGATGTTTAATAATTAAAAAGGAATGTTTATTATTCATTGAATTGATATTCATATAATTATAATGTTGAATTCATTAGACTAAAGAAATTATGAGTGGGAATATGTATTTTATAGCTCCTTAATGCATCATTTTTTCTCATGAGAAAAATTGTTTGGGTATTTGGTGCATGTCTACCCAATGCAAGAATGACATCTTGGTTGCGACGTAAATAATGAGAAAAATGTCTTAGATATGGCCCTGGCAGCAAGAATAATGTTTTTGATAAGGCGATGAGGGTAAAGAAAAATATATTTTACATTATGAATTCCATCACCATGGACTTAGTTATTTTTATCCATGTGATTATTTATACTGTTATGTCATCCATGGATTTATTTTAAGATCATGTGATCAATTATACATAATTATTTGATTAATATTTACTTCCTACCATATTATCCTTGTTTTGTTTATTCTATGATAGGTTTTGATACACACCTTACCAAACTAAGAGTTTCAACTCAAACTTATTTTCTTTTCATATCCCCATGTTATAATGAATAGAACTCTACCTGATATATCTAGAAGAATAAGATGTGTTCAGAATTTGTGGGAGATGTTGAATACTTATTATGGATTAATTAGTTTCATAATTTAGTAGTAAAAATGTTCATTTTATGAGAAAGATATGGGATCTTTTATTTAAGGAGTTTTTTTAATTCTATAAAGGTATAACCCAAAAAGATCATGTAGTATATATATACTGAATTTTTTTATTATAAGTCATGTAATTTTGGGATTGTCACATTCTTGGGATGTCATAGTATATGAAACCATGTATTACACATATAATAGATTATTACATACCCTAAATGGTAAAGTCCCAAAAAAGATAATAAATTAAAATGGAATAATAAATAGAAAATAATAATATCTTTGTAACTAGGAAATATCATAGATCATATTCACCCTTGTGAATCACTTTTAGTGGAAATGACATATAATGGGAAAACATCATGAAAAGATAAATAATATTGTAAAATATAAAATGAAAATATTAGGAATGAGAAGTTACCTTTTTTAAATTTTAATGGAATGAATTTATTGGATGAAATGGTGGTGATATTTTTGTTTTATGTCCATTATTAAAGGTATATAGTGGTTTGCTATAATACCAGTAAACATTTTACCAGTTTGGAATTATTTGTATCAATCTGAGATGCATAAATTTTATTTTTATATTAAATATTTATATATATATTCATTATAATTAAATTACCATAAATAAAATAAATGATTTTATAATATAATTAAATGAAACCAATTCACTTGGGAAAATATCATTGATTCTAAAAAAACATTTTTTATGGATAATGTGATTTCATTAAATGTATTTCCTATAAAGAATGATACCAATAAAATTAATTTATAAAATTAAAATAAAAATTAGTAAAAATAAATTAATAACAACTAATAAATAATAAAATTAATATAATAAATACTAAAGTAAGTACTCATAACCGAAAAAAATATTTTAAAATATTTTTTTATTATATATTATATTTTTAATGATAAATTTATCATATTTTGAGTATAAAATTCAATGAAATATATTTTTTTATGTGTATAAAAATGAATAAAAATTAATTAAGTGATAATTAATTAATTAAAAATAATGATAGAATCATTTAATGTTAAAATTCCATATTTTTCAAATAATATTTTTTCTATGTGTTTTGTATTCTGATATTGATGAATTAAAAAGGTATCTTTTAAATAATGTTTTAAATTAAATTAATTATATATATATATATTGAAAAAATTTAACAATCATCTAATAAATATTACTTGTTATAGAATAAAAATTAATGCATTTTTATGCATAAAAATACATTTCCTACAAATTGTTCTTTTATGTTTTATGTTCTTATATTAAAATTAATTTTGATCACTTTTATAAATTGAATGAAATAAAATGAATTTGATATTTTAAATCTTCATTTCTAAAATAGGAAAAAATTTCATTTCATTTTTTGGCATGAAAATATGTGACCATGGTAAAAAAGTGGGTTACCATGGTAATGGGTAAAATGAGATAAATGAGTTAAATTAAGTTTAATGTCCTAAAATATCACAAAATATTATCATTAAATAAGTTTATGAGGGAATTTTACACATCCCATTATATTATCTCAATTATATTTCCACTTTGAATCCACTTTCCGTGATAAATTACATTCTTTATTCATTAAGGAATGGGTATTTATGGAAATGAAACTCAAGATCACCTATAAATAGACCCCACCTCCTCTAATCACCTCAACTGAAACCTTCAATTTATTTTAAAAATGAATAAAGACCCTAATTTGTTACCTAAAAATTATATCTCTTGTTTTGGAACCTCTAGCCACAAGGATTCCCAAATCCATTGTTTCCAAGAAGCTCTCTAAGAGAAGATTCATGTCTCTAATATAAGGGTAATACTATATTTAATTATTATTCTTTATATTCTTTATTTTATTCATCCAACTATTTTTAAATGTGATTTATAAATTTAATAAATTTTATTAAAATTATTTCTCATATGTAAAAGTGATATGATTTCTAAAAAAATGCTTTTACCCATTCTTTTGTTATAACGTTTTCATGTTTATGTTATTTTTACCACTTATATGAATGATGTTATAATTTTTACATAATTAATGAATAAGAAAACTTAAATATATATAATATTATGTGATAATGAATAATTAAATATGTTTTCATAATTATTTAGCTATAATATTTGTTATTATTTTCACTAATAAATTCAATTACTTTATTAATTCAATAATCACCAGAAAAAATATTTTATAGTGTTCCATATGACCCATCATCATAATCTCTATGAATTTACCATGGAAACCCAGAACTATATCAAAATATATGGAGATTCTCTATGTAATTTTAATATTATACAATAATTATTTTATATTACCCATAAAATTATCCACACATGATATTCTTTTAGACATATCATGCACAGTAATTTTATTCCTAACCTTGAAAAATGGAAACATTGGAAAAGGGTGATCTTAGATTCTCAATAAGGGCAGATTATAAGAGATATCAATTTAAGATCATAAGTGTGAATAATATGAACACATCGTCATGAGAGCATAATCTAGGTATATAAATGGTAACATAAGGAAATCATACACAATAAATTATAGACCATAAACAATGAATCATGACATGATTATTTTTTCATAACATAACAAATGAGTAACATGAATGTGGAAAGATGAATCTATAATCATGAGATATTAAAATATAACTTATGAAAATTGTAAAAAATAAGAAGGTATTATAAAATATTTTAAGAAAATAATTTCTAAAGTTGAGGCTCACTTCCAACATTGTCATCACATAGAATATAGATTCCCGTAGTGGATTGATTTTACTCCCAATTCCATTACATGACATCTCATAAGATATAAGGCTTTAGCTAATGCATTAGAGGGATATATAATTTTGATCCCACCCATCTCATAGGGTCTTGTGTTTAATACTTTTCCCTACTATCTCATGAAATATAATTATATTCCAAATGTTTTCAAGGTTATATACTTTTGGGACCACATGTCACATAATGAAAAACCATACATATTTTTTCAACATAAACAAGAAAACATTCATAATTCCATTATAGAATAGTTAATAGGGATAATGAAAAATATTTCATAGAGATTTCCATAAGACATGATCATAAGACATATGTTAAAATAAGGTGGATGGTATCATTAGATCATATCCCCAGTGAATCATAATAATCATTAAAGGATTTTAACATGAATGAAAAAAACATTATATGAGAATTAGAAATTTTAATTTAAAATATGAATAAATATCATTAATTTTTTATAAATTTTATTTTTAAAAGGAAAAATATATGACACTAATTAAAAAATATTGTGAAGACATACCCACTAAAACTGGACCCAAACTGACTATGAACTTAGATATGAGAGAAAGGTTCCAAATATTTAGGGGATTCCACTTTATAGAGCCCTATATCATGTAAAGTGACTTCATAAACCCATCAAGGAGAATATAACTCTTTATATCCTTAATGGAAGAAAATTAATGCCTAAACTCTATGATTGTATCTATCATGGATCACACGTATCCATGTAGAAATCAAATAAAGGGATACCTAAATTCAACTAGTATTCTATAGAGGATGATGCTATATAGAACATAACATCATAAAAATTTATATTTCACTCTGTAAACATTAATATTAAAAATAATAGACTCCAAAAACCTGGATACAATAGTTATATTATGTTATTGGTACAAAAAATAAGAGTTACCAAAGGATATAACTGTTAAGTATTCTTGAAACATTAAATACATACATATATTACAATTTAAAACATAGTATATAGCAAGAACATGTTGTTATAACATTATTATCCCTTCCATCATATCCATAAAAAATACACATAGTCCACCTCTAGGTTTCCTAGGGAAAGGAAAAAAATATTGGTGAGATTATATGCTCAGTAAGGAGAAGAATAAATCAGAATCCATCAGAACATTAACATAGAATAAGTGATATGGCATGAATAAATGATCAAAATGAATCCATAATTAACTGAAATTTAGGTTTTGTTATATCCATGATAATATAAAAAATATGGATAACAATAATAACTGATCTTATACTGATGGAATGGATAATTTCATACATCCAAACATGATTTCAAGGCATTATTCAAAGAAACTATCATTTCATACACCAAAATCAAGATTGTTTTTTCTCATGATATATGTCCATGAATTGAGGGGTTATATAATTCTTGGACTAACCCATCACCTAATTAAGTCTAATGTATTCCCCATAATATTAATAAAAACCATTCATAATATTCCCTAAGGAACATCTTATAAAATAAAACATGGTTATACATATAATTAGAAATACTAAAATAAATTACTTCCCCATTCAATCGAATAATACAGATTTCTGGAAGAACATCCCCTAATAAAATTAGATGTTGTATGGTTTCATCAAAGTAACATAAAGTTCCATCATCAATGAAATGTAGGTGTGAGGGTACTTTCAATGTTTTAATTTATCGAAGGAATATATTAATGGGTTCAATAGTTTTCATTGGTAGGAGATAAAGGAAATGGTAGGAAAAATCATTCATCCCTGTTTATTAAAAGCATGTGAATATTCTAAATCATATCCCATGGGAGTGTCTCGCTAGGTGTGTGGTCTTATGACCAATCATCATGAATCATAGGGATGATTGAGTAAATTATAAACCAATTTTTTTATGGAAATTTCTCCTAGATTAATTTTCTCCACAACTGCATCCACTTTCCAATATTTAGAACTGGATTTACTTTTTTGGAAATTATTCATACTTTTACTTTACCAAAACATAGGATAATTTTTCTAACATATAAAAGTTTGAATTTTATAAAGGTTTTGGTAAATCTTAAATCATAAGAATGTGAGAGATATATAATAATATAATATTTTATATACAATTATGTTCATGAGTAATATGGAAAAAATACTTCCATGACATCACTTTCACCATACAAAAAGAAATTGGTAGTGAATATGACAAGAGTTCCAAAGAATTTAATATGGAAAGAAAAAAACCCTTTTTATGTCTTGCATAACAATTAAATAAAAATATCTTACAATAGAGGGATTAAAATTGATATTAAAAACCATAAATAAATTAATTTTATGATATTACATCTTAGATATGTGTTATATGCATAAAATAATTTAAATTAAGTGTATAATACAAAACATGTCTCAAAAGAGAAATTTGAGATAGGAAACCCTTACCACTTGTCTTAACATTCATGAAAATAATTTAACGTCGTGTATAATAAAAATATATATCTTAATAAATTAATTTATGAACCTCAATAATATCCATATTTATTCATACTTTTTATAAATAGTAATAACATATATGAATTCTACCTATTTTCGCATCGGGTGTTTATAATTTTGATTGTTTGAACAAGTTTCATAATAGCAATATTTTTATTCACACACCTTCAAATATTCCATTATTAGTATGTAAATAAATTTACTATTAAGGATGATTTATAATTATTTATAATGATTAAAATTCCATTCATGATTTTTTTAGTCTTTATCATTGAATATGAAATCAATAACATGCATATTGTTGTGATTCTTGACAATAGAATTGTGTTTTCTAAATTATTTAGTTGATTATTGATATATTGTATGCAGAATAAAATAAATAAATATTTATATTATATTATAAAATTAATTATGTTATCATAGTTATTCATTGTATAAATCCATATTGTTGTCTACGTAGGTAGTTAAACCAACCCAAACAAGAACATACCGTGATTTAATGAGTGATTATGAGGTCATTTTGTTGTAATATCATTATACCATAAGCATAATGATGTTATTTTGAATTTATTATTGTGATATATCAAAATTTTAAGTAATTATAATAACAAATAACGGATAATAAAATATAACATAATTTGAATAAAAGGTTATCCTTTTAATATGCTTATTTTAAATGATTAAATTAACAAAGATTGTTTGTTGATCATATAGTTTATAGGATCCCAAATTTATTAAACCATAACATTAATGATATAATAAAATCACATTTATACTGTAATAAAATCCCTATATCTATCCAAGTAAGATAGTTATGGAATTTGAAACATGTTGCGTCATGGAGCAAGTATTTTTCACAATGCATGAAAAATAGTTTTGTTTTTCACATTGGATCATGTATATGAATAAAAACTGATAATACCCTTAATATAGTAATATTAAAGTATAAAATTGATTCTATTATTATTATTTTACTCTGGATAACCATAATTTAATGAAGATAATTAAGAATAAAATATAAGTTGTTGATAATACTCACGTCAGTGACTTGAATTTTCCTTGAAAGTGTCCTTGGAAATGAAATCCTTATGAGAAATAATGGTGACTTGAAAATTATGAATGTGGAATAGAGTTATTGGAGGATAAAATTGGAATAATTTCAAGGATAAATTTTAATTATTCGTTTGCCTTAATTTAGTGAGTCTGTTACCCTTTTATAAGTGAAGGGAAGGATAGTTTTAGGAGTAACCCTTACATTTTCAATAATGTAAGGTAACTAGTCAAGGGTAAATGGAAAAAATATAGAAAATAGGTGGGTATCAAGATTTTGGTTCTAAAATCACCTCAAGAACTCTTTTTTAGATAATTTTAAATGTTTTAGTTATTTCTTTAATTTTTAAATTTTACCCTAATATACTTTTACCTTGGTAATTAATTTCTAACCATAGTAATTAATTTTAATTAAAATTATTAAGATTGGCCATTTTACTAAATTTGATACTTTTAATTCAAACTTTTAAAATAATTTTATTATGTAAAATTTATAATTTTGTGAAAATTTATATTTAAAATAAACAATCTTAATCGATTATAAATGGTTTTAAAAAAATTATATTATTAAGATTTAAATTTACATATAAAAAAATTACATTTGATACTGATTTCAATGAAATAAATTAATTTATTTTAAAAAATTAATGATATTAGGTTTTGAAGTTAATCAAAAATAGAACATCCTTTGAAAATAATAGATTCAAAGAAAAGTCTGAAAGTAATATTTTTAAGTAACAATTTAATTTGTTTTAAAAATGTTGCACATATGATTTATTAGTTCAAATAATATTTTAAAATAAAAATTATTTTTCATTACATTAATATTTTATTACTTAAACGTTTTTTTAAATTATATTTCATTATTACATAATGATAATGTCAAAAAAAATTACATGTTTCGTGGAAACTATATTTTATGACTAAAAACTAACTATTTCATAAGAAAAGTTGAAAAATTCATAATAAGCTAATTTAGATATGATGAATTTCGAAATGAAGTTAGTTTGGTCATTTTAAATTCTAAAATTAATATTTTAATTAATTTCATGAATAAAAAATCTATAAAGGGTATATTTATGGATAGTTTAGGATATGGTGTTTACCTTGTATAGAAGGGTCTTAAGTATTACGATGTCTCTAAGGGAGTCCACTAGAGATGATTTCCTAGTGTAAAGGTAACCCTAATAACAACTATCACAACCCGCCTTCACCAAGATGAGGGAAGGGATAGTAGATTTCCAGACCCTTCCTTCCTCAAGTTGGAGGAGAGATAATGACCCTGAGACCCGCCTTTAATAGTCTCCAAAGTGGTGAGTAACACCAAGGGTATAGAATCACTCGTAATATGTAAGGAATTAACCTTTTTATTTAGTAGGATCTGGAAATAAGATAGTAAACCCCCCAAAACACCAAAACTATAAGTAAAAGTAATTCCAAAACAATAAATTCCCATATGTATGTTCCAAATAAAGTGCTACAAGGTACAAGAAAACTCCCAAGGGAAGTACCAAAATAAATGAAAAGCAGCAACCACAACGGTCCCGACATCCAAGCTAATAGGGTCTGGTGTGGTCCTTGCAGTCCTCCTGGAAACCTGAATGAAGTTTTATATATGTAGGGTGAGTATACAGGTATACTCTGTAGGAAAAACCAAAAGCTCTTGTGCACAAGTGGGGAAGCATTCTAATGTCTCGGGAGAAAATGAGATAACTAAAGCACCGAGCAAGGAAACTATCCACCCAAACCACACAAAACAACACTCCCCAAATAATGAAAGTCTAGTAAAGTAATAGTAATAACACATTGATTTTTGGGTACCCTGCACCACTTTTCCCACTATTTATGGAAGACATCATACGCGTCAAACTTCCCCCGCCATTCTCACCGTTGTCCCACTACTACACCAACCACAACCTTTTGGGACACCCCAACAATAGATATTCCCGCAAACACCTGGGCCACCACAACCACACATAACCACACCCACAAACACCTGGTCCATAACAACCACCTCCAAGACCGAAGTCACCTAGGCCCGAATAACTACTAACACACCAGAAGACACCTAGGACTTATCCCGAAGACACTTATGAAACAACATGCATGCACAAACCTGGGCCAACCACCAAAACTTTACCTACCTGAAGAATCATGGGCTATAATGAACCTCAGGATATCACAGTATACTCAAAGAGTCTTGGGATACTCAGTAAGGGCAGCAGAAAAGGATCTAATAACCATCCACTAATATGGGTATTTGGAAAAACAACCTCCCCCGTGGAATAGGGGTGTTCGACATGAAGTGATAAACTTGGGTGGGGTGAGAATAAGAAATATAAGAACTAAATTATACATATATATAAACAAGCACTCATCCCAACCTAGGAGTTCCAAAATCATTCCATACACAAACACCCTAGTTACTATTCATTCGTAAAAGCACAATGGCCACAACTAAGACACAACTCATTCTTGGAAAACAATTCCCCATAAAACTCATTATTTTTATCATATTCAAGTGACTCCATCTCAATAATTCTTCACTAAAAAGCAACAAACAGACATAGCCACAATCCAAGGAAGGAAAAACATTCAATTAACAATTTAAGCTTTCATACCTAGTTCTCTTGTAAAGTCACATCAACAAAAGGGATCTATGAGATCCCTTGAAGTACTGGATCCAAACCAAGCCCCCACATACGGCCCCACATCGCCCCAAATCACCAGACTAACAAATGCATGACCAGGGATCCCATCCCCATCCATGTCACCTCACAAGCATCAATCAGAACAACCATACACATTACCCGAACAGAGCAACGAAGTTTTTAGATTTGAACACAACATTAATTTAGTTATGTATTTCTGATTAGTTAACCAGGGTGACCACACAAGGATTTTTATTCATTGGTAATCCATTTAATGAACCGAGTTTATGTGAATAACCAGTTTCCATGTTACATCCATTCAATCACAAAATTATCCCGAAGATAGAGATTCATTAGTGAGCAGTAAATTACCACCAACTACTACGATTTTCAGTGTACATAAGCCCATATAATTAACAACATATAAGAAATGGTAAAAGAGTACAATAGCATCATCAAACACACCCATTAATTCTATAAAAAACATTTATTATCTTTATTAAGGTTCGGTTTCATCCATCCTCATAATAACATCATCACACCCACTCCACGTGATACACAGTAAAGAGAGATGATGGAAAACTACTACATGGATTATCAACGATCAATGTTTTTCTCCACACACCAAGAACTAGGGATGCGCCACTTATAGTAGAGGAACTCTGAGGACTCCAAGAGTTTGATGGAAAGGCTCCAGCACGGTCTCACCACTTTACTTGGGAAGGAGTGCTCAAAATGCACCAAGTAATGGAAAGAGACCATCCAAGAATAATGAATAATCCATCAGCGATAAAAGGTGAGATATGGGAGTTATGGGATATGAATTCTTGAACCTCTTTAAAGGTGGATCCTGATTTCATCTCATAGTTGGGCGGATTTACACGATGGAATTAATTTTCATTTAATAATTCTCATTGGAGAGGTGTCTATAAAAGTTGTGAGTTAAAGAGTTTCCTTTAAACAAAGAAAAATGTATAAGAGGGGTTGAACTGGAAGGTATGGGAAAAGGGGTGTGACATCGAGTAAAAAGCCGCATGTTTTGGTAATTCAAAATTCGCCTGAATCTTTGGGTATTTTAGATATCATTTATGGGCATTAAATGTATTTTAAAGGGGTTTTAAAAAACTTTAATGTCAAAATATACATTGTGGGGGAGAAACTGGAAAAAAAATTGGAAAATGGGAAAAACAAAAAAGGTTGGGACACTGTTTGGTGAGACACCATAGAAGTTCCACTGAGGCAGTGCCACAATCACACTTCTTCCATGATTGGTTCCACCATCACACTGCCACTATGATCGGTGCCACCATCATGATACTAACTTGACTGGTGCCACCGTTACTCGTTCCACCGTGACTGGTTCCACCTTGAGATAAAGGGTTTCCTTCAAATAGAGGAAAATGTGTAACAGGGGAAGAACTTGAAAGTACAGGAAATGGGTGTGATGTCGAGGAAAAAGCCACACGTTTTGGTAATTCAATATTCTCCTCGATCTTGGTGGATTTGAGATATCATTTTTGGGCTTCAAATGGATTTGAAAAGTTTGTTAAAACACATTTACATCAAAATATACATTACGGGGGAGGAACTATAAAAAATATTGTAAATTGGGAAAAAAACAAAGGGTGGGACACCGTTAAGTGAGAAATTGTAATGGTACAACCGTCAGAGTGCCACTGTCATAGTGTTGTCGTGACTGGTTCCACCTCCATGCTTCCACTGTGACTGGTACTACTGTCACACTGCTGTTGTGACTGGTGCCATCGGCACGCTGCTTCCATGACTGATGCCACCATTTCGGTGGAACTGAGGTTTTGACAAAATCTTTAATGAGTCACAACCCAAACACCATAACTTTGGGAAAGTAATAGGCTAGGAGGGTCGGGTCCATTACAATAACTCTATGTTACATTTCATTGTATAATTATCTCTAAAATATCATAAAATGAACAAATATTTCATATAAAACCATGCAATAGTAGAATCCCCCTTACCCAATTCTAAATAAGGGTTTTCTCAATACATAAAAAGTACTACGAAATGAACCCATTTTTAGTGAGTTTTTAGCACTAAGAAATACCACGGTAGACTTTCATAAATAATATTTTTTACAATAGATTAAAATAATATTTTTATATAGTAAAATCTATAATATAATAAACATAGTGAATACTCTAATCGATATAATTTAAATAAAAAATAAAAAAATATTTTTTAAAAAAATATTTTTGCAACAAACTTACTAGTTAATTTTATATAAATTATAAATATAGCATTCACCTCATAGATTACATTCATAAGATTGTGTTAAAAAACAAAAATAGTTTTACTTTTCACCTACCATGAAAAATGTATTTGTAATTGAAATGAGTAATGTATAAGTAATAATCAACCATATGTTTTTCATTAATAACACATCATAAATTAAATGTTAATTAGATATAAAAAATACAAAATAAAACATTCTTGTTACCCCACACATCAAAATGATTTAAGGATCATTCTTATATGTCACGTATAAGATCCCATCATTTGTTAGGTATGTTTCTCTCTGAGTTTTTCATTTGAGCCTTGGTTTCCAAGTCTTGTTCAGAGATGTAGGGCCTTTATTATATAAAAGTTCCTAATGTTTAGGTATGTATTCTTATTTGAGTTAATGGATTATGGGTATAAATGGTACTAAGTGTTAAAATTGGTTCTTAGTAAGTTCAAAATCCATATAGGGGGTTCAGATTGTTTAAAAGGAAAATGGGATGAAAAATCAATTGATTGATATTTACATGTCATGTAAATGAATTAATAATATTGTAATTGTTTTAGGGTTTTAATAAATTAACTCCAAGGTGAATGGTTTTTTCGAAAATTCCATTAAAACATTTATACAATGTGTAACTACATTACACGCCATGTAAATGCCCAACCTACTATTTTAAACATGCTTTGTGGCTAAAATTTATTTTATTTCATTGAAGCTCATATCCTTTCAACCTTTGGGAATTCTCTAGGAGATTTTAGAGTGCCAAAATCCCTTTTAGATGTTCCATTTGCATCTCTATCCCTGATAAGTTCATTTTTTTAGTTTCTTCTTTCTTCATTTTGGTTCTCTAACCATTGCGGTGAAATCCTTTGGTTTAATTTGTTGTTGGTTTTGATCTTGATCATTTTTTCTCCAAGAACCTCTTTGCAATCATCTGCACCTTCTTCTCATAAGATTTGGTCATTTTAATCATATTTTTATCAATCGATAAAGGTAGGGTGTCTAAATATTAATTATATTGTTTGATCATTTCTAATTTTATGAAATATATTTATTTCACCATCATTTTGTGCATCTAAATAAATTAAATAAAAAAATGAAGTTATTCCTTAGTTTCCTTTGTTTTCAAATGGATTTGTAATTGGTTAATGGATTAATTTATGGTTATCATAACATGTGACCTATGGTGAATTCATGTTATAGAATACCTAAATTGTGACTTTTTCTCATTGATATAATTGTTAATAAATTGTGATTTGAATTGAAAGTGGAATATGAAAGATGAGTGTTAATTCACATAATTAACCATTGATAATTTTGATGTGATATTGTGATATACACATTATATGATAGGAATTATGTCCAATGTTGTAATGCATGTATACTGGGCTCGACCCTATCACTTACACACTTATATTCTATAATGATGATATTGAGAAGGATATTCCCAGTTCGTGTTCTAATTCTTAAAGAGGGCGGGCTATGCCCAGTACAATTTTGTAATGCTTATAGGTATTTGACCTGAAAATGTTGTAATTATTATAGTGCTTTGACCCAGATTGGGGTGACTATACCTTGATTATATGGTGGTGGTTGGTATGGTCATAATACATGCTCAGAGATATTCTGGAATTTCTCTAAAGGAGGTTATCTTACATTGGTTATATGATTGTGGTTGGCATGGTCATAAGACATGCTCAGAGATATTCTGACATGGCTCCAAAGAAGGTTATCTTACCATGGTTATATGATTATGGTTGGCATGTTTGTAATACATGATCAGATATATTATAAGAAATAGATGAAGAATATTGTTGTATCTATTTAATTGTTGAATTAATTAATACACATGTTCATCACTTTATTGCATAAACATTTTATCAGACTAGTTTTGTTTAGACATGGTGGTGTCGACCTACTATGTTATAATCACACCCTATTTAGGCATCCATTTGGTTCCCAAGAAGATTATGTGGATGTAGGTTTGGACAAAGGAAAATGGCATTAAATTTGATTTGTTATTTTCTGTTGGGATGGAATTTGGAGATGGGACTGAAAATGGGTTTGAGAACTGGGACTTTGATTCTTTTATTTTAGTCTAGTATTTTATTCTTGTATTGTTCTAGCATGAAATTTAGTTACATGTCATCATGTCATTACATTATTCCTTTATTATTTAATACATTATTTAGTTAGATTTTATTGTTTTCTTCTTCAATATGTTTACTTTGATTGTCTTTTTTATTACTATTAATTGTTTCTACTACTATGAAACTTCATACCAGGGGGTAGAGTCTCTACACTATACTATACACACTCCCTTGATTAGTTGGTAACCTCCGGAATATGGGTAAAAATACTTGATGTTTTGTAACTAACCCTTTTTTACCATGTGATATATTTCCATATTGAGGGACATTACAAAATGGTATCAGATGAGTGGGTTTTCTTTTATATTTCCTTACATTTTGGGAAAGGTATAAAGAAAACATGGATGTGTCGGGACATGGTAATGAGCTTGTGCATGGGGCTAGTTAAAACACGTACAGGTGAAAATCTGAGTACCTAGGTATGGGATTGTTGTTTCTATTATGTGCATGTTATATTTGGTTTTATTTCACCTTGGTTGATTCACATTTTGTGTGAGGTTATACTTTTGTGATTTTTCTTGAAATTTTTACTCATGTCCCGGTATGGCGTGAGATGAGAATTTATGTATCATTATAGGAACATAGGGATATATTTCCATGCATTGTTCATGATAGGGAAATATCTATTTTATCATGTAATATATACTTTCATGTTGAACTGTAATGTGAGATATATGTTTCACTACACAAATGAAATGAGTTGTCATGTCATGATAAAATACATATAATCCTTGTCTAGAGAGACCAAGATTTATTAGTTTTATATTTTAGTCACCTTTTGGGTTGACCTTGTTGAATGACATTTCTTTAAGGCGTTTGATTTCCTTATAGATAAAATGTTTCCTCTTCATATTTGACTAGAGAAATAGGAGAGTGGAAATAAGCATGATCTTAATACAGCTGAACCAGAACTTTCTATACTTTCTAGGGAATAGATGGATTCCTAGGTTTGTGACAGCTACACAAGGGTCATGTGATCCATGGAGAGGGAGATTATTCTTACTATTAATTTTATTTGTGAGATAATAAGAGAGAATAAACTTCAGCATCTTCATGTGTTTACTGGGGAAGGGGGCCCAGGTAGCCCAGTTTTAGATCAATTCATTATTGACAATCTTTAAGAATCTCGAGACACCCATGGATAGAAGGGTGAATCTTGTTGTGTATATGGTTCATGGACCTTAGAAGTGTTTGTGGTATATTCTGGAGGAAGTTGGGAAGCTAGATAATATACCTTAGATGGACATAGAGATGAATTTTCTCATCCATTTCTATCCTAAAACCCTGAGGGATGAAAATTTATGTGTGTCCATGCATCTGATGATGGGGGGTTTATTAGTACTAGACTATGCTGGACGTTTTACCATTTTATAGTGATTTATTCCATATTTGGAAGCTACTGAGATATCCAGGGAAAAGATTTTATAGGATGGTATTAATTATGAGATCATGCCACCCGTAAATTTTTTCCATTGAAGTAACTTTGAGAATGTGATGAATCAGGCACTCATCATAGAAGGGAATAAAATATAAGACCCATGAAGTGGTCAAACTATTTCAGCAAAGAAAATTTGGAAGTTCTTTAATGATTGGTAAGAAGCACTATTATGAAACTTTCCACTAAAGTAATAGTGGATAGAGAATTCAAGGTAGGGGACTACCATCTCAAGAATGGGTTACTTTCCAATTTTTTTAGTGTGGCATGTTTGGAAACATGTGTCAACAATTTACATACCCATTAGTTGATTGTAATATTTCTGGAAAATTGGGTCATCATCAAAGTTTCTATGTGAACTTTCCACAACAGACCAATGACATAGGATCATGACAAGCACCGGAGCTAGGAATGTCCTCTACTACACCTCAATAGGTTGGTAGTTGGAGTTACACAATCCATTCAGGTTGAGGATAAGGACATGGTACCTCAGTGCATGATCCAAAGTACCAATAAATTTAAATTTCTTAGGGTATTCAAATTGGATCCCAAGTTAGAGGGACATGTCGGTTTCACATTATGAGGAATACTCTAGATAACATATAAGGATCCGGCCTTATTACATTACATAATCTTTATTTTAGTCAAGAAATCACTTCCTTTTACATTGAGGATATTTTCAAGTTTATAGATTTAGATAATTGGGACATAATACATTCATAACATTACACATTTTTATAGAGTGGATACCATTAAAACATTTTCCATTTTTTTCAAACTATAAAACATTAAAGTTTAAAACATGATTTCATTGAAAATTCTTCATATATTTGACATGGATCCATTCTTTTTCTTAAAAATCCTTATATCCTATTAAAAACATTTAAAAAACTTGGTATGAGCACAAAAATCTCAGTAAGTCATGTAAAAGAGGGAAAGAGTACATTAGTCCATGAATACTTGTAACGTATGAAAACATTTTCAAAAGACATACTCATCACTCATATATACTTACGTTGTGAAACATGAGATATCTAAAAGATTTAAACAATACATAAGATCATAAAATATAATAATTAAGGTACCTTGGGGCATTACTTACATCATCTTGTAACCCTCTCAGCTACCTTATAATTGTAACCCTCGCGGTTACCTTACAACTTGTGTAACCATCACAGTTACACTTGGAGTAACCATAAGTCCGACCTCCAACTTAAAAATAACCAATTCATTGGAGGGAAATATAGGTATCACCCTTCATCATAAACAATTCCCAATATCTATAACATAATCATAAAACATTAATAATAGCATAAAAACATTTCTTTTGAATTTTGTAAAACAGAATTTAAAAAGAAAAGTCCCTTATAAATATCATATAATCGATTTAAGACTTAATAGATTGAATGGAATATGTATATACTTAGTAAATAAACATAATTAAACATAATATAAACAAAACCAATCATACAAACAATTTTAATTCCACATAAATAACGAAGTACAAGGTTAACCCAAAGAATGGAAACGAGGTTAAGGATTCCCTTACCTCGGGTTTTTCTTACATTCAACTAATTTAAAACTCTTTAATAATGGTTAAAATAGTGTTATTAATTTATTACAGAAACATATCCATCTATATAATACCTTAGATGATCATTTTATTACATAATTTCGTCCTTTAATTTTAGTATTTTGTTCCTTGCACTGTTTTGGGTGAGTTCTTTACATGATTTTCATGATCGGTTCAGGATGGATTGTTCTTGTAGATTGGAAGTGAAAATATTGAATTGGAATAGAGTATTATTTAAATATTTCTAGAACCTTAAATTATATAATTTATTATTTTTAATTATTACCTGATGATGATTCATAAGTTAAAACATTAATGATGTTCGTTTAGATCATTTTAGTGGTTCTTTGATAATACCGACCTCATTTTGTTTTATAAATTAAAACCATGTGTAAAAAAGAATTTTAGAACAATTGATGAGACATAATACCCATATTATAGCCTTATTAAACCATAAAAATATTTTCATGTCCATCCTTGAAGGAATTAAAACATATTGAAATCACATAATCCATGATGTCAGTAATTCGACACATCACGGACAATGTTTTTAATTCCTTGAATAAGTGGGGGAGGAGAAGAATATTGATGAGTAATTTTCCATGAACATGAGAAAATCCATAATATATATGATTTTGGAGCTTTAATTCCTCATGGATAATAATAGGTGAGAACAAATAAGAAAGGAACTCCACATAAAAGAAAAATTGAGAAATCTTTCACGAAAATTCGGCATCCTAACGACGTCACTTAAAATTTCATAAAATATTTTGATTAGATAAAGGGGGTATCTCATCACTCTTAAATAATATGGGAATTAATGGGGATATTTAATTACATATTCCAACATTATCCAAAGAAAATTAAAATGAATAACATAAATGAAAGAAAGGAAAAAAAATAGGATGTCTACCTCTTGATCTCTTGTCCTTGAGATCCTTCTTAAGGCCTTTGGTTTTGGCCATTTGGTGAGAAAAGATGATCTAGGACGTGGGGGAGATACTTGGGAGGATTATTGGGCATAAAATAGGTAATTATCAAGTCATGAGAGGTGTTGGAGGAATAGGGAAATTAGGGCGGTATTTATAGTGGGGGAGAGGAGGTATTTAACATTATTTTAATCATTATTTTAATATTTTTGCTCAAGACTATGAATATTCTTAATTAATGGGACCCCAAATAGTCATAATGTCATGTGAGTTTGAACTAATTTTCCTTACATCACTTATTATATCATAAATAGTGTATTTTACGGATAATTTTATTATACGGTATTTTACCGTATTTCACAATTCATCGAAAATTCAAGAATTTCATAAAAATACCAAAAATTCACCCCTACCATTTCTCAACATGTAGAATTAAAAAATGAAATCCATTTTTTGAGAATAATTTTCTAAAAATTATTAATTAAATTTTTAAATAAATTCAAATATAATTCAAAAATTAATAATTAAAAACTATAGCTGCTTTTATATCACATAGAAAAATTAACCAAGGTTTCATTATCTTAAATCATTAAGAAAATAAACTAATAACACAATTTACTATTCATTAGGGTCATATTACTATTCATATAACTATTCAAAAGGGTATGTTACTATGCACCAAAAAACAAGTTGGTTTCATTAGACTCCAAATGACATACTGAACATAATTGTAGATAACCTTTTTCTCCGAAATTCAAAACATAGAAGTGGAACAATTATTTTTAAAGTATAGTTATAAATATATCCTTAAAACAAAGTTTCATTCATTTACATTTATTTTTAGAAAACCTTGGGGTGTTACATAACATGGATACATGACCATCTACCATTAGAGGTGTGATTCTTCTACATCTACCTTAGCTTCTGTTTTTTTACAGGATCATCACAATTTTTTATATATAATATTTTTGAAAATGTTTTTGCTTTGAGGTAGAAATATTATATTGATTTTTAACCATTGACACACTTTTGGGACTCAGTTCATAGAATATCAAATTTTTTAATGCCTGTTCTCTACAGATTGGTGGGTACTGTTTCTTTTGGGAATCGTTCATACTTGAAATAATAGGATTTGAATTGATTCTTGTTATGGATTGGTTAGTTCTATACCAGAATAAAATCTATTATTATTAGAAGAGAGGTTCCTTCTTATTTCCATAGAGAGTTGTTATTCTCAGCAGTTTGAGTTGGATCTTCAGGCTGGTCATGCGGGACCAATTCAGTGCATGTTGGATTGTCTCATGACTCCAATCCCCAGTATTTCTCTCAATAATGATTAAATGTGGTAGGATTCTTTTCCTCTAGTGGTAGACCATTTTTTCGATGCTTTCACTAATGAGTTATATTTATTACCAACCAAGCGATAGGTCTAGTTCATGATCATGTTGGTACTAGGAGAAAATCCTCTTTCTTTTATGCCTTACATAATGGCTCTAGTAGAGCTTTGGGATTTGAAGGTTTTAGTTAGAATATCTATAATCTAGAAAGATTTATATGGACTATTACATCTCTTTGGGGTTCTCCAGTTATCTTTTCCAAAAAGTCATATGGATCATTACACTTATTTGTGGATTATCATAGGTTGAATCATATAGTGGTCAAGAACCAGTATCCTGTTCTATGCATTGATGATATTTTAGATCAGTTGAGAGGTGCTAAGATCTTCAACAAGATTGACTTTAGTTCAGGATAAAAAAAATTAAGGGTGAGTCTATCAGACATTCATTGGAATTCAGAGTAGGTTTGGCTTGTATGAATTTGTAGTGATGTATTTTGGGTTGACTAATGTGCATACAGTATTCATGGAATTAATGAATAAGGTCTTCTATCATTTGATGGACTAATTTGTAGTTTTCTTCATTGATGATATCATAGTGTACTCCCAATCAATAGATGATCATGCCAAAAAACTTGACATCGTCGTGAGTCCATTGAGAGAGAATCATTTGTACGCCAAGCTAACCAAATTTAGTTTATGGATAAATAAAGTGAATTTCTTGGTCCATGTCATCTTATAAGAAGGAGTTTAAGTGGACCCAGAGAAATTTTATGATGTTTTATCTTGGTAAAAACCCATGAATGTATTCAAAATTAATAGATTAATGGGTTTAGTAGGTTATTACTGACATTTATCTAAGATTTATCTTTTTTGGAAGCACCAATGTATGGTATGACAAAGAAATGGGTGAAGTTTGTTTAGTTCAATGATTAAGAGAGATATTTTCAAGTGCTAAAAGGAATGCTAACCTCAGAACCTATCCACACTTTTCATGTGTTGGGTAAAGTATATATCATGTACTATGACGCATCTATAGTATGACTCGGGGTATTTATAATACAGGAGGATCATGTGGTTTCTTATGGCTCTACACAGCTGAGAATGCATGAGATGAATTACCCTACTCATGATCTAGAGTTAGAAGAAGTGTTACATACCCTAATATGTTTGAGACATTATCTCATGGGTGATAGGTTTTTGGTATACACAAATCACAAGAGCCTTAGGTATATCTTTTCTCATCGAGACCATAACCTTCGTCAGTGGAGGTGGGTTGAGTATCTATATACTTTTGACTTTTAATTGGATTATAAACCAGGAAAGGGAAATTTCATTGTGGATTATTTGAGCCGAAAGACACAAATATAGGTAGTACGGAAGTCTTGTGATGAGTGGTGGATAAAGGACCTTTTTCAAACATGTATTTGGATGTTTAGGAATATTAGGGACAATTAGTTCTAAATGTGACATCAATTAAACATTTTTTTTGGACAAGATTAAGAACATGAAATTATCTAAACGGAGGGCTTAGTTCTAAGAGACAAATTTTATGGTGGGAGCATCCATCAGGATTGTTTATCAGTAATGGAAATTATATTCATTTATAAAGTTGGGTATGGGTTCTAATGGAATTGTGCAAAGAGTTGATGAGGAAATTTCATGATTATAGATGGTAGGTACATCCTAGTTTATAAAATATGTATCGCAATCTACGTAGACAGTACTATGGTTAGGAATGAAGAAGTAGGTGGCAAGCTTTATGGCTAGATGCTTCACTTTTCAGAATGTGAAAGCCTTGAATCAGAGGTCGGTTGGTTTTTTGCATCCTTTACTATAACATCCAAGGTAAATAAATAATAAGACATATTTAGTATTTATTAATATTTTTGAATTAAATATTAATTTTACTTTAAAGGGGTTTCTATGTTCGATAGCGTACCTAATACACAACAATGGGTTTCTTTGAAATCTTACGTTACACACTAATAATATAATATTATTTTAAATGGTAGTTAACTCTTTGTCATTGTATTGGTGGGAATGAAAAAAATCTAAATAAAATATGATTATACATGTTTTTTAAATGTGTTTACATTTATCCAATAAAAGTTAGAGGCTTAAATTGTGAATGAATCTAATTTTAAGCATAATTTACATTAAAAGGTCGATTTACCGCCTATTAATGGAGAACCCACTTTAAATATATTTTTGGTCACTTTAATACATTATATTTGACCATATACAATCCTTATTTATAATGGGTACATAAAAATTTACTTTGGGTAATTTTTTGGTATTTTTCTGATAATGTTTATTTTTAATGAATAGTGAAAAATACTGTATTTTAATTCAAAATTGCCTTTTAAATCTAATTTATGTATATGGTTATATTATATTTTTAATTGGTATTAAAATTTAATAAAAATATATTTTTACCATTTAATCAAATTTTGGTCATTGGACTTAATTTCACTTTGAAATTTGACATAAACAAATGTTAATCTTTTGATAGTTATTATTTCTTAAAAACACGCTTTTTGTTTTGACAGTGGGAATTAATTTTGAATTAATTTCTTCCACTTATGTGTTTTGAATTTGGAAAAATGGATTCTATATTTGGAATTATGAGGTACAAATTGTGTAAATAGGTAACTTTTATTTTTAGACATTTTAAATATTTACTTCAGTAAATATTTTATTTACCGGGGTTAAAGGGTAAATCAAGTAAATAAGGGTAAAAAATAATATAATAATAATATAAAATTACCCTTAAACGTGTACTAATCCTATTTTTTGATACATATAAAACCATGGGAATCTTTAGGTCGATTTTGGGACCCCATGGAGCCAATTATGAATGATAATGACACTTTAGATAAATTAATTTAAAGTAAAGTCAAAATTGACATAAACAAAAATATTTTAGTAAATTAATTTTTATATGGTGTTATATAAATTATATTTTCGACTATAAATATTAATTGAAAAGATAAAAATATTTCTTACATCATGGAATTTTTTTTATTTTTAGACATCACATTAATTAAATTATTTAATACACAATATTGATATAGTATTTACCTCATTAATAAATGATTTAAATAAATAAGATTATAATGATTAAAATATTGTCTAAAACATGTCCAATTCTAATTGGATGATTTTATTTCGAATATGAGTCATCTTATATTCTACTTTAATGATTCTTGGACCTTTAGAAACCGAATATCATTATATAATAAAATAATATTATCACACATTCCTAAAGAGCCCCTCCTCCCCCTTATAAAAGGAAACCATTTATAACCAATTCCTCACACCTCAAAAGCCTTTTGTCTCATCCAAAATCTACCCACTAAATCTCCGTACATCCCTCCCCTCCTCCATGAATCCTTACCTTAGGCAGAAGGCACTTCATGAAGTCCTTTGGTTCAAACCAAAGGTAACGGTTTCTCTTAAATTATTTTCTTTTATTTTACTTCTCAAACCCCTAAACTCATTTTATTCCTTTATTTTGTAACAAAACCAGTATCCTAAATATACTAGGATGTTTTTATGAGAATTATTCTAACTACACTTATACACACCTCGATCTAATGTATGAATAACATAATGTTTCTATGGATGGAAAACTAACGTCTCACGAAACGATGATTGTTCAAATATCTCCAACCGCCTCTCATGGTGTCCATTACTACGAAACTTTATTTATATATGATTTATATTATTTTTAAGTTTTCTTTATGCTTTTGTAATTTCCATTTATAAAATACCTTTAGGATTTACATTATGGGTAAATGTGATAATTTCATTTGAGGAAGTGCGGACTACCGACCCCTCAAAGTGATATGACTCGTTCATACCATATTTGGTACGTATAAAAGATAGATTTAATGATATTATATATGATACAATACTGTAAGTATAATACTACTATGTATCATTATGTTTCAATTCCATTAAATATGAAATAGAAATGGAAGTAGCGTTCATGCGTACGTACGGCTTACCGTCTCCATGAACGGTGCATTTCATTTCTTACCTCTAAATGTTATGTAATATTATAAATGCATGTATATTCTGGATATATATGATATACATGATATCCAAATCATTAATATCATTCGGGATATAATTAATGTTTTACCACATGGACAACTTGTAAATATAAGTTGTTCATTTTTTACTCAAGTACCAAATATCAACAAAACAAACATTATTAACATAAATGATTAAATAATGTTTATAACATGGTAATAAGTGATATAAAAGGAATAATAAACTTTAAAATGGGTTCTTAAGCAAGTAGAAATTAACTTTAGTTTATTATTGTAGAGATTAAATAATGATCGAGTCAAGTCGGACACAAGCTAAGGGAACTTCTTAACCCAATTTCCATTATTTGGGTTGATCTTCTCTTTCTTATTTATGTCTTTCTTTGATTATGTGAGAAATGAATTTCTATGTATTTGTACTTGATTTATGTGTTCTTGTATTGAATTCATGTAATAGATCTATTTTATTTACAAAATGATCTTTGTAAGGGACTTCGTCTCAATCTCCTTTCATTGAGGCATATTTTGTTTTAATACACGACTTTCTTTTATACTCTGTATAAACACCCTTGAATTTTCAAAGGGAATATTTTTATACAAAGCATTTTACTAAATGAAAAAAAGAATTATTCTTTTAACATAAGTGGTGGCAATGACCTTTTCCGCTGCTGCGAGTATTATTTGATCTTTGGCTTCCTCAATAAGTCGTAATTTTTTAAAAGAAAATAAATACCACATAATATTTTATGTATTTTGGTATTGAAAATTGTTTTGATAATGGATTTGTTATGTCAATATATTTAAGTGACATATTGTGATTAAAATGTGGAAATGTTTTATTTCCTTTATATTTGTTTAATGTCTTAGGATTTTATAATGGTACCTAGACATTTGATGTGTGGTTACGTGATAAACCAAATGACGGGTGGTGCCATGAATATCCGGATAGGTGGTTACATTATAAGCTCCAATGGATTGGGTATGAAAGTCGGTCGTATGGCTATTCCATTTAGTGATATGTGTGGAAGTCGACCGTATGGTTATTTCATTTATGTATGTTTATGTCCCAAGTTGCCTTTATATGTTATGTGTTCTTTGTATGGGTTTTATGGTAATCTTTTGGTTACAAAAGGGTAAGTAATGATCTTTTATTCAGTGAAGAGTATTTACTACTTCAAAAAGGTGAAAAGTATTACTTATGATAAAGTATTCATGGTTTACTTGTTGTTTTAAAAAACTAATAGTTTTCCTTCTTTGTGTATCCCTTACTGAGATTTTTTATGCTCATCCCATGTTTTTGAAATGCTTTTCACAGGACATAAAGTAAAAGAGGGTCAAGGATGGGATTAAGGAAAAGTCATTCCATCTAAAACATGGAACTAGAAATGATTCTTTTTTTTCAAAGAGTTTTTATTTTATGAAAAAATAGAAACTGAGTAGAAGTTTCTACTTTGTAATATTTTTCAATGTAATATTTATGGCCTAATTGTCTAAAACTCTAAACCTAAAAAGATCCTCAACGTGAATTATTCATTTAATTCAAGATTATGTAATGTTTTAATGTCGGGTCCTTATAGTTGGTATCAGAGGTTGTTTTAGACAACTTTAGGAGTTATAATATTGTTAAATTAATGTTCATAAATTAATTTATGTTAAGATTGAAATGAAATAGCATTTACAGATCACCATGTTGCTTTGCCGAAGATATTTCTGTGTTCAAAATGGTTTTCCACATAGGAAACAAGGCAGCTATGTTAGGGCGACATCAGGAAGAAGAAAACCTTCCAAATCAGAAACCTGAGATGGTCGGAATCAGAACTGAATAGTTTGTTGCACTGATGGCACAGTTGACTCAGGCTATAAATGGTGGTGGTATCCAGGTACGAGATCACCTAGATCAACCACAGAGGAACATGTCAGTAGTGGAGCATTTCATGAGGCAACATACCACATCATTCAAAGGATCATATGATCTTGTTCTAGAAGAAGGGTGGATTAAAGCATTGGAAAAGATTTTCGATGTCATGGGGTGTTCATAACATCAAAAGTTTAGTCTTTTTGTTTATCGTATTGAAGGTGAAGCTGATCAGTGGTGGTCGATGGGGAAATATATCCGGGATAGTGAGGAGATTTATACTCTTTATTGGGATGAATTTAAAGGTTTTTTTCTTGAGAAATATTTTCCTAAGGTGGTTCGTCTTATGATGGAAAAAGAATTCCTAGAATTGAGGCAGGAGGATGACTCAGTGGCTGGTTATGAAGTAAAGTTCACTCGACAAGCAAGGTATGCGCCAAATTTCATCTGAGATCTTGATAGTAAGATAAATCTATTTTACTCAGGACTGGATCCACGATATCGATGAGTGTTAGCATCTTGTGAGTTCAAAAGTTATGAAAAACTTGTTCGATGTGCGGAGAAGGTGGAAATGGAGCTTGCAGATGATCAGTTGTTCTTTGAAAAATAGCAGAATAAGAGGTACAGTTGGAAGGAAAAGGGGAATAATTCATCAAAGAAGCCTAAAGGTAAGAAAACTAAATATCTATCTTGTGATAAGTGTGGTAAAAAGGATCCAGGAGAATGTTTATGAAAGTCGAGAAAGTGATTCTGGTGTGGTAAGTCTGGTCATATTTCTCGTAACAGAAAGGAAGATGATCAAGAAGGCAATGAAAAGCCATCAGTAAGATGTTTTAAGTGTAATGAAATGGTTCATTATGAAAATGAGTGTATAGAGAAGAACTCAACTGAGGGAAAGCATCCAAACTATAAGAAGAAAGAGGTGGTGAAATCATTTGCAGCTACTTCATAGGATGTTTGGCTATAAAATGAAGTAGTATCAGGTGCACTGTTTTTTTGTTCAGATTATTCCAATGTGTTGTTTGATTCAGGGTCTACACACTCTTTCATTTCTGAGAATTTTTCTAGTAAATTTAGAATTCCATCTCATGATATGAATACATAACTTACAGTAAAAACACTTGGAGGAAATGTTGAGAAAAAAAGAAAACATAAGAACATGCATGTCCTTGTTTGCGGAAAGAACCTACCTGCAAACCTTATTATTTTGGCTCTAGTAGAGTTTGATGTTATTTTGGGAAGGGATTGGATTTTTGTTTATCATGATAATATTGAATTCAGAGCTAAAGAGGTATATTTTTAGAAAGATTTATAGTTTGTGTACAATAATGAACCCTTTCTTTTGATAACATATCAGGAAGTAGAGAAACTAGTAAAAATGGAAATGAATGTTACCTTTCACATATTGTTGACAATAAAGGAACTGTTTAGATTAATGATGTTCCAGTGGTAAATGAGTACCTTGATGTTTTTCCTGATGAGTTTCCTGGCGTTATACCTAATCAAGAAGTTTAATTTATTGTTGACTTAGTTCCTGGTGCTAATCCAATTTCAAAACCCCCTTATCGAATGGATCAAATTGAACTTTTTGAGTTAAAGAAGCAATTGCATGAGTTATTAGATAAAGGTTTCATTCGACCTAGAACATCGCCATGGGGTTCCTTTATCTTGTTTGTTAAAAAGAATGATGATTCAATGATACTTTTCATTGATTATAGAGTATTTAATAACATCACTGTTAAGAACAAGTATCATTTGCCTCATATCAATGATTTGTTTGATTAGCTCAAGGAATCTCAGTATATTTCAAAGATTGACTTGAGATCGGGGCACCATTAGTTGAAAATAAAGGAAGAAGAAATTCTGAATACCGTGTTTCATACTAGATATGGCCATTATGAATTTGTAGTTATGCCTTTTGGTTTAACCAATGCACCTATTGTATTCATGGGTCTTATGAATAGAATTTTCCCTGAGTTCTTGGATAAGTTTTTGGTTGTGTTCATTGATGATATTTTGGTTTATTCCAAAAGTAAAGTGGAACATGAAAGTCATTTAAGGGTCATCTTGCAAACCTTAAAAGAAAATAGACTATTTGAGAAATTCAGAAAGTGTGTGTTTTGGTTGCAACAAATTTCTTTCCTTGGTCAAATTGTTTCAAAAAATGTCATAACTATTGGTCCTACAAAAACAAACGTTGTTGAAGAATGTCCAAGACCAACAAATATAACCTAGATTCGTAGTTTTCTTGGTTTGGCAGTTTATTACTAGAGGTTTGTTGAAACTTTTGCATGGTTATCTAGTCCAATTACTATGTTAACTTGAAAAGGTTTTAAGTTTATTTGGATGTAAGAATGTGATGATTGTTTTCAGGAATTTAAAAGGAGTTGGTGAATGATCCTGTTTTGGAACTACCATCCAAAAATGGTGAGTTTGTTATCTACAGTGATGCGTCATTGAAAGGACTCGGTTGTGTCCAAATGAAGAATGATCAAGTAATTTCTTATACATCACGTCAGTTGAAACCACATGATTTAAATTACCCTATACATGATTTCGAATTAGCTGCTGTTGTTTTTTCTTTAAAAATTTGGAGGCATCATTTGTATGGAGTAAAATGTGAAATATATACTGACCACAAAAACATGAAGTATATATTCACTCAAAAAGAATTGAACATGAGACAGAGGAGATGGTTGAAATTAATCAAGGATTATGATTGCACGATCCATTACCATCCGAGAAAAGCAAATAAAGTGGTTGATGCTTTGATTCGAAAAAGTAATGCTTTATTAACTATGTTACATTTGGAACAAGATCCTTTGGTTTTTGATTTGATGAAATTGGGTATAGAAGTTTTTAGTGCAGGAAATTATTCTATTTTGTATCAGGCGTTAGTGAGATCATCTCTATCAGACAGAATAATTCAAGCACGGAAAGAAGATAGGGAGTTACATAAAAAGGTAGAGTTGGTTCTAAAGGGTATGTTTCCTGATTTTAATATTGATAATGATTGTGTTTTGAGGTTTAGAAAGAGATTATGTGTGACTTGTGATTCACAGTTGAAGAAAGAGTTGTTATGTGAAGCTCATATTTCTCTGTTTTCAGTTCATCCTGGTAGTACTAAGATATACAGAGATCATCAGCAGTATTACTGGTGTGATGGAATGAAAAGAGATATTGCGGATTTTACTATGAAGTTTTTGACTTGTCAGAAGGTTAAAGAAGAGAGGAAGTTACTAAAAGGGATGCTTTATCCTTTACCGATGCCAAAGTGGAAATGGGAAAATATATCCACGGACTTCGTTGTGGGATTACCAAAGACATATGCGGATAATAATGCAATCTGGGTAATAGTTGATCGATTGACTAAATCTGCTCATTTCCTTCCTATTCAAGATACTTTGTCTCTAGATCAACTTTCTCGGTTGTATGTTAAACAGATAGTCAGGTTGCATGGAGTTCCCTTATCCATTGTATCTGATCGTGATCTTGGGTTTACTTATAACATTTGGAAAGGCCTTCAGAATTCATTGGGTACTAAATTAAATTTTAGTACAGCTTTTCATCCTCAATCAGATGGTCAGTCAGAACAAAAAATTCAGACATTGGAAGATATGTTATGTTCTTGTTTGATGGATTACTAGGGAAGTTGGGACCAACATCTTTCTTTGGTTGAATTTTCATATAATAACAGTTTTCATTCTAATATATAGATGGCTCCATTTGAGGCATTATATGGAAAGTGTTGTCGAACTATAGTTTTTTGGGATGAAGTAGGTGAAAGGAAGCAGATGGGACCATAAGTGGTAGAAGAGATGGTAGAGAAAGTTCAGTTGATTCAGAATCACATGAGAACATCTTAGAGTAGACCGAAAAGATATGTAGATAACCAGAGGAAGGATCTTTCTTTTGAGGTAGGTGATCATGTCTTTCTCAATGTTTCTCCATGGAAAAGTGTGATGCGTTTTTGTAAGAAGGGAAAGTTGAGTATGAGGTTCATTGGACCTTATGAAATTCTGGAGAAAGTTGGATCAGTGGCGTACAAAGTGGATTTACCTCCAATTTTGTCCTAGGTACACAATGTTTTTCATGTTTTGATGTTGATAAATTATATGCCAGGTCCATATCATGTTTTGAGCCTAGAGGTAGTTCAGTTGGAGGAGAATCTCTCTTATGAAGAACAACCAATCCGGATTCTTGACCATAGAGAGAAAGTGTTGCAGAATAAGCTAATTCACCAGGTAAAGGTTTTTGGGAAAAACCATATGGTTTAAGAGGCAACGTGGGAATCTAAAAATGCTATGAGTGATAAATACCCCCACTTTTTTTGATAAGTAAAATTGTGGGGATGCAATTCCCAAAAGGGGGGAAGGATGTAACATCCCAGGTAAATAATGAATAAGATATATTTCATATTTATTAATATTTTTGAATTAAATATTAATTTTACTTTAAATGTGTTGCTAAGTTTGATAGTGTACCCGATACGCAACAACGTGTTTCTTTGAAATCTTATGTTGCACACTAATAATATTATACTATTTTAAATGGTAGTTAACTCCTAGCCATTTTATTGGCGGGAATGAACAAAACGAACTAAAATATGATTATACATGTTTGTTAAATGTATTTACATTTATCCAATAAAAGTTAGAGTCTTAAATTGTGAATGAATCTAATTTTAAGCATAATTTACATTAAAAGGTCGATTTACTGCTTATTAATGGTGAACCCTCTTTAAATATATTTTTGGTCAATTTAATACATTATATTTTACCAAATACAATCCTTCTTTATAATTGGGACATCAAATTTTACTTTGGGGGATTTTTGGGTTTTTTCTGATAAAGTTCATTTTTAATGAATAGTGAAAAATACTGTATTTTAATTATAAATTGTCTTTTAATCTAATTTATGTATATGGTTAGATTATATTTATAATTGGTTTTAAAGTTTAATTAAAATATATTTTTACCGTTTAATCTAATGTTGTTCATTATAATAAATTTCACTTTGAAATTGGGAATAAACAAGTGTTAATCTTTTGATAGTTATTATTTCTTAAAAACACGCTTTTTGTTTTGACAGCGGGAATTAATTTTAAATTAATTTCTTAGACTTCTGTGTTTTGAATTTGGAAAAATGGATTCCATAATTTAAATCTTGAGGTCCAAATTATGTAAATAGGTAACTTTTATTTTTAGACATTTTAAATATTTACATCAGTAAATATTTTATTTACCATGGTTAAAGGGTAAATCAGGTTTATAAGGGTAAAAAATAATATAATAATAATATAAAATTACCCTTAAATGTGTACTAATCCTATTTTTTGATAAATATCCGACCATGGTCATATTTGGGTCGATTTGGGGACCCCATGGAGCCAATTTGGAATGATAATGACACTTTAGATAAATTAATTTAAAGTAAAGGCAAAATTGGCATAAAGAAAAATCTTTTAGTAAATTAATTTTTATATGGTGTTATATAAATTATAATTTCGACTATAAATATTAATTTTAAAGATAAAATGATTTCCTACATCCTGGTTTTTTTTTAATTTTTAGACATCACATTAATTAAATTATTTATGACAGAATAATGATGTAGTATTTACCAAATTAATAAATGATTTAAATAAATAAGATTATAATGATTACAATATTATCCAAAACATTTCCAATTCTTATTTGATGATTTTATTTCGAATATTAGTCATCTTATATTCTACTTTAATGACTCTTGGACATTTAGAAACCGAATATCATTATATAATAAAATAATATTATCACACTTTCCTAAATAGCCCATCCACCCCCTTATAAAAGAAGACCATATCTAACCAATTCCTCACACCTATCAAGCCTTTTCTATCATCCAAACTCTACCCCATTAAGCTCCCTACATCCATATACTCCTCCTAGAAGCATTACCTTAGGCAGAACGCACTTCAAGAAGTCCTTTGGTTCAAACCAAAGGGAGTTACCCAAATTAAAGGTAACAGTTTCTCTTAAATTGTTTTCTTTTATTTTACTTCTCCAACCCCTATAATATTTTTATCCCTATCTTTTTTTAAAAAACAAGTATTCTTAATATACTATTATGTTTTTATGATAAGGATCTGAACTACACTTACACACACCTCCATCTAATGGATGAAGAACATAATGTTTCTGTGGATGGAAAACTAACACCTCACGAAATGATGATTGTTCAAATATCTCAAACTACCTCTCATGGTGGCCATTATAATGGAACTGTATTTATATATGATATATATTATTTTTATGTTTTCTTTATGCTTCGGTAATTTCCATTTTTAACATACCTTTATGGTTTCCATTATCGGTTAACGTGATAATTTCATTTGAGGAAGTGCGGACTACCTCCCCCTCAAAGTGATATGACTCGTTCATACCATATGTGGTACATATAGAGGATATATTTAATGATATTATATATTATAAAATACTGGAATTATAATACTAATATGTATCATTATGTTTTAATTCCATTAAATATGAAATAGAAATGGAAGTAGTGTTTATGCATACGTACGGCTTACCGTCTCCATGAACGGTGCATTTCATTTATTACCTCTAAATGTTATGTACTATTATAAATACATATATATGATGGATATATATGATATATATGATATCAAAATCATTAATATAATTCTGTATATAATTAACCCTTGACCACATGGACACCTTGTAAATATAAGGTGTTCATTTTTGACTCAAGTACCAAATATCGACAAAACGAACATTATTAACTTAAATGATAACATAATGTTTATAACTTGGTAATAAGTGATATAAAAGTAATAATAAACTTGAAAAATGTATCTTAAGCAAGTATAAATTTACTTTAGTTTATTATTCAGGATATTAAATAACGATCAAGTCAAGTCGGACACAAGGTAAGGGAACTTCTTAACCGAATTTCTGTTCTTTGGGTTGATCTTCTCTTTCTTGTTTATATCATTCTTTGATTATGTGAGAAATGAATTTTTATGTATATATACTCAATTTATGTGTGCTTATATTGAATACACATAATAGATCTATTTTATTTCCAAAATGTTTTTTTCAAGGTACTTCGTCTCAATCTCCTTTCATTGAGGCATATTTTGTTTTGATACATGAATTTCTTTTATAAGTTGTATAAACACCCTTGACTTTTCGAAGGGAATATTTTTCTATGAAGAATTTTACTAAATGACAAAAATATTTTTTTCTTTTAACATAAGTAGTGACAATGACCTTTTCCTCCACCATGAGTATTATTTGATCTTTGGCTTCCTCAACAAGCTGTAATGTTTTTAAAAGAAAATAAATACCATATACTCTTTTATGTATTTTGGTATTGAAAATGGTTTCGATAATGGATTTGTTATTTCAATATATTTAAGTGATATATTGTTATTGAAATGTGGAAATTTTTTCTTTCCTTTATATTTGTTTTATGTCTTATGATTTTATAATTGTACTTGGACATTTGACGGGTGGTTATGAGATAAACCAAATGACGGGTGGTGTCGTGAATACCAGGAAAAGTGGTTACGTTTTAGCCTCCAATGCAATGGTTATGGAAGTTGGTCGTATGGCTATTCTATTTAGTGATATGTGTGGAAGTCGACAGTATGGTTATTGTATTTATGTATGTGTTTGAACCAAGTTACCTTTATATGTTATGTGTTATTTATATGGGTTTTATGGTAATCTTTTGGTTACAAAAGGGTAAGTAATGATCTTTTATTCAGTGAAGAGTATTTACTACATCATAAAGTTGAAAAGTATCACTTATGATAAAGTATTCATGGTTTACCTATTGTTTTGAAAAACTAACAGTTTTCTTTCTTTGTTTATCCCTTACTGAGCTTTTTTATGCTCACCCCAATTTTTTGAAATTCTTTTCAAAGGACATAAAGTGGAATAGGGTCAAGGATGGGATCAAGGAAAAGTCATGTCATCTAAAACATGGAACTAGACATGACTCTTTTTTTCAATGAGTTTTCATTTTATGAAAAAAATGAAAACTGAGTAGACGTGTCTACATTTTAATATTTTGAAATGTAATATTTATGGCCTAACTCTCTAAAACTCTAAACCTGAAAAGATCCTCAATGTAACTTATTCGTTTAATTCAAGATTATGTAATGTTTTAAGGTCGGGTCCTTATATTTACCCATCCCAGAGTGGAAATGGGATGATGTAATGATGGATTTTTTGACAGTATTACCATGTAATATCCCAAGGAATGATGTTTTATGTGTTGATATGGATGTACTGACTAAGGTATCCCACTTATTTCCTATTAGGGAAACCATTACATTTGAATATCTGGGAAGTATTTACATGTGAAAGGTGCTTTAGTTGTACAATATTTTAAAGAGTATAATTTCATAAATAGATCCCCATTTCACATAACATTTCTATAAGGGTATTCATAATGTCCCGGGAATTCAAGTTCATTTAAGAACAACCTATCATCCATGGACTGATGGTCAATCTGTGTAAACTATTCAGGTTCTATAAGATATATGAAGATCCAGTGTTTTTAATTTGGGTAGATCATAGGAGAAACATTTGGAACTAATGGAGTTTTCATATAATAACAGCTTCCATGAATCATTACAAATAGAATATTTTGAGGCTTTGTTTGGCTATCCATGTTGGTCGCCTCTTTTTTGTCTATAGGTAGGTGAATCTACACTTGTTCTGCCTAGTATTATGTAAGAGACATCTTAACTTGTTTAGTTGATCAGATAGTGGTTGGTGACTACATAGAGCAGGCAGAAATCATATGAGGACCATCATATATAACCTATAAAATTCTAGGTAGGTCATCCTATTTTTCTTTGGGTATCACCTAGGTTGGGGAAGGGTTGTATCATGAAACTGGGAAAGATAGTGCCCAGGTTTTTCAGACCATTTGAAATTTTTTGTAAGGTTCGGTCCATAGGAATACTCTGTATCCTTTCAATGGCGCTATAGTTCCATGATCAACATGTTCCACATGTGGTAGCTACAAAGATATCATCCAAAACCTTACTGTGTGATAGAAATAGAATACATTGAACTTTGTGTTGATGCATCCTTTGAGGATTGTCCTATACGGGTTGTAGATCATAGTGAGAAATATTGTAAGGGTCCAGCTTTACCATTGGTTTTAGTGCAGTGAAATCATGGGAGAGTTCAAGAGGAGACCTAGAAGAGAGATTCTAATATGAAAACACAGTGGAAATAATTGTTCACTGAGACCTCATAGTGACACTCGGAGCAACTTGGGGATGATATGTTATAAGGTGGGGAAGTTTTAAGATCCTGTTTTTTTCAAGTACATTTCTCTCTATGTTTTTCTTTTGAGCCTTGGTGGAAGAGAATTATTTAGAGACTGAGATCCTTTATTGTAGAAAATGACCTAATGTTTGAGTATTTATTCTTGTTTGAGTTAATGGAGTTCGGGTATAAATATTACTAAGTTTTAAAATGGGTTCATGGCGTGTTGAGAAGATTTCAAGGGGGTTCGGGTTGTTTAAAAGGAAAATGAGTTAGAAAATCAACTATTGATCATTTACACATTGGTAAAAGTTATTACATGTCATGTAATATATTGAGGGTTTTACTAAATTAACTCATAGGTGACAGGTTTTTTTGGTGAATTCCATTAAAAATATTTACATGGTCTGTTAATAAATTACATGCCACCTAAATGTCTGACCTGCTGTTTTAAACATGCTATGTAGCTGAAATTCATTCTATTTTGATGCATCTCTTTTATTCTTAGACCTATGGAATTATCTGGGAAATTTTAGAGTGACAAACTCCATTCCGAATGTTCTATTTGCATCTTTAATCCCTAGTAATATCCTTTGGTTAGGTTTACTCCTTCTTCCCTTTGGTTATCCAACTGTTGTGGTGAGATCATTTGGCAGATTGCATTGTTGATTTTGATATTGATCATATTTAATCTAGGAATCTCTTTAAAACCCTATTGTTTTGTAATTTCTATGTCTATGAAATATTTTTATTGTTCATTATTTTATGAATCTAAATAAATTAAATAATTTAACGAGGTTATTCCTTGATTTAATTTGGTTTTAAATGTATTTTTAATTGGATAATGGATTAAAGTATGTTTAGCATGACATGTGACCTAGGGTGATTTCTTATTATAGAAACCCTAAATTGTGACTTTTTCTCATTGATATAATTGTTAATCAATTGTAAATTGAATTGAAAGTTGTATATGAAAGAAGAGTGGTAATTCACAAAATTAACCATTGAGAATTGTGATTTAATATTTTTCATATCCATGATATATGATAGGAATTGTGTTCCATGCTATGATGCTTATATATAGAGCTCGGTCCTAGAATGTTCACACCTATATATTTTAATGATGATATTGAGCAGTCTTGGCCCAATCCATACTATAATGCTTATAGAGATTGGGATATGACCAGTCCCATGATGTAATGCTTATAGGGATTAGACCTAGAAATATTATAATTCTTATAGG
Source organism: Viscum album (assembly GCA_963277665.1). Taxonomy (NCBI): domain Eukaryota; kingdom Viridiplantae; phylum Streptophyta; class Magnoliopsida; order Santalales; family Viscaceae; genus Viscum; species Viscum album. The sequence continues at coordinate 1,446,876,849 of OY728161.1, forward strand.
TATTTGACCCATATTTGTGGAACATTTCCATGTTTATATGGTTGTGGTTTACATGGTTATAATACATGCCCAGATATCTTATAAAATGGTATCAAATCATGGTATATTACCATGATTATATGTTTATGGTTGGAATGGTCGTAAGACATGATCAATGATATTCCAACATGGAATCATGTTATCTTACATTGGTTATATTATTATAGTTGGCATGGTTGTAAGACATACTCAAAGATATTCCATTATCGAGCCAATGCAGGTTGTAGTATAAATTTAATTGTTGAATTAATTAATACACAAGTTCATTACTTTATTTCAAACACTTCTTATCAGATAGTTTTTGTTTCGACACAATGGTGTCTACCTATTGAGTTATACTCACACCCTATTTTGTAATCCCTTTGGTACTTGAGAGGATTATGTGGATACAATAGACAATAGAAAATAACCTTTTAGATTATTTCATGTTTATTGTTGGGCTACAGTTTGGATTTGGGACCTACATGGGGTTCGGGATCATAGAATTTGAGTCCTTTATTTGATTCTAATATTATTTTCATATATTATTCTATCATGACATTTAGTTACATTGTGAAACATCTTTAAATTGTTCCTTTATTTTTTATTTTATTATTTAGTTAGATTTTATTTCTTTCTTCTTTTATGTGTGTAATTTTTTTTCACTTCATATGAATTGTTTCTACTACTATGACACTTAATAATAGGGTTATAGTCTCCCCACTATACTATAAACACCCTCACTGGTAGTCAGAAGCCTCTAGCATATGGGGAGACAAGCCTGAGGTCTCATAACCAACCCTTTCTAGCCACATGGGAGAGTGCTGGATTGGGGGACATTACATCAAAAATAAATCAAAGGTCATAAATATCAATTTTCATTACAATATAATAGTATCTGATCATCTTTTAGTATTTTTATGCATGCCTTGAACTTCTTTAATGACTAAAATGTAAAAATAAACTTTGGGTTATTATATGCACGTCCCAAATTGGAATGATATGTGGTTTATTCCCAAATTCCAAAAATGAATCATTGATTCTTTTCCTATAATTTCATGAAAATATGATATAAATTTCTCTATTGTGATCATGTGTTACATATTTTATGTAAAATATAGGTTTTAAATAAAAAATATCAAATTTCATCTATTTTGAACACATTTCTTATTAGAATGATTTATGATTCAATTTTACAGGTAAAAAATAAATTATTGATCATTTGACAATAGTTTCACAATAATCCAAGTCTATTTTCTTGATTTTGAACATATTATGAACATTTAAAACTAAGATATCACTTTTAAATTGAATACATGCACTTTTAATCATACCATCCACACCACATATCAAAATGAAATGATATTCATTCCAACATTTCACAAATGAATCAGAAGTCATTTTTATAGATTTTCATGACAAACCAAGTATATTTTATCAGTTTTTTGGATGTAATATCCAATTTGAACTTATTTGATACTTAAAATGAAAAAATATACATTAGTGAATTTAAACCATAACACTTTTCAAAATGTTTATAGCTTAATTCATATATTTCATAAAATATTAATCAATCTTTTTACTATAGATTCGTGATAATTTGAGAATGTTTTTTATGTTTTCAGCATGCGATATGTGTTTTTAACTTCTTTAACACATAAAATTTAAAAAAACTCTTTAGAAAACTCTGAGCACACCTCACGTTTGAATGAAATGATGATTATTTATGTTGGATAAAAATGAATCAATGTTCCTTTTCCTAAAGTTTCATGATAATTCTAGATTATTTTCTTATTTTTGAGAAAAATATGCACGTTTTGAGCTAAAATGTCACTTTTAAATTGAAGACACACACTTTCAGTTATTCCAACCACACAATGTATTAGAATTAATTGAATTTATTTCCTAAAATTCATAAATAAATAATTTATAATTATCTTTCAGATTTATAAAAATTCTAAATTTTTCTCTCGGTTTTAAAAATAGGCTTCAGGTTCTGAACCTCAATAAAAATTATTTTTGAAAATTGATTTTTATGTTATTCTAACCACACTAAACATTAAAATGATTTTTAATTTATTCCTATAGATCGAAAATGAATCAAAAATATTTTTACTATATTTTAATGTCAATTTTATCTTATTTTCTGGGTTTTCAGCTTGTGATGGGTGTTATGAATTAAAATTTCACTTTTTAATTGGAAACACACTCTTTCATTGCAAGTAAATTGAAGATCCAAGTGGATTTTAATGATTCTATTTTTTCAATGAAGAAATATATTTTCCCACAAGTTTTGGGTTATAAAGGAAGATCCCCACAAGAATGAATAAGTTAAAGATGACTGAGTTATATCTTAGAGAGTTTATGTGACTATTTAATGTGAAATTTTTCATTATATGATGAAGATTTGGTCATATGTTTAAAAATTACTTATATAGGTTTCTCTTAATAATAGGAAATGATTCATACTTTATGTTAAATTAAAATATGTAGAAAATATATATTATTATTTTGCATAAGATCTTAATGAGAATCAAAGGTAGGTGTTGATGAAAAGTAAAAGAACTATCTAAAAAAATGTATTATGAAGTTGAGAACATGGATATTTAAAATCTTGAGAACCTATCATTAATGAAGTACAATGGATAGCCAGAATATTGAGAATCAATCTATAGGTTATCAAGTATGAAGATTGTAACACCCCGAGATTTTATGAGATATATTATTTTATATTTCTTTGATGTCTTTTATTATACACTACAAAAAGATTAGCTTGTACTATATTCAACACCGTATTAGCTTGAAGTATATGTAATGCTATTCTTTGCTCGTGTTACACACAATTTCAAGTTCATTTTGTGGAAATTATTGTACGCAACATTAAGTATAGATTTTGTTTAATGTATAAATAATATAAGTTTTGATTATGCAACACCAAATGGAGCTTTCACTACACCTAGCCCTGACATTACTTGCATTACACGCAATCAAGACCATCCTCGATAGCGTGTGTAGTACGCAATACCGAGTTTCACTAAACGAGATATTATTATAATATTATTATGAACTAGCCGATATGAATAGTAATACCCACTTTTTGAAATTTTATAAATTTTATCTTTCAAAATGGACTTCATTTTTAAATTTGGAATATCGAAATTAGCCTATGGTGAATTTTTGATATTTTTCTGAAAACTTTCAATTTTTGATGAATAGTGAAAACACTAGGTTACTATTTAAAAACTGATTTTTATTTAAATAATTATTTATTTTATTGAAAATTATTTTAGGTCAAAATTGATATATAATACCTATATAAGTTCAATGTAATTCATTGGAGTCATTTTATAATAATTTTAGATATATAAAAATTTTATTGAACTTTTCACCGTCTTTTACCCACCTCCTAGAGGAATTTGGAAATTTACATAAAACTTAATTTTATCGCTTCTGTGAGTGGAATTTCGAAAATCCGAGAGACATAGTTAATATCAAGGAGTAAAATGTGGTTAAATAAGATAAAAATAATTTTTGGTGAATAGTAACGTTCTACTTTTTTTTCCACGGCTAAAAGTAAATAGGGTAATTAAGGGTAAAAATGATATTATTATTACCCTAAAACATGTCCTAGTTCTGTTTTATAAGTTTAATTTGAACCAAAACAACCTTAGAAATAAAATATGACCATTTAGGTCCACTTTTATTAGATTATAACATTTATTATTATTTAATTTAAAGAAGAGTTAAAATAGTTAAAATCAAAGTTTGATAACAAAAACATTTTTAATATATGGTTATACATAAGATAACTTCGACTATAATTATTCATTAGAAATATAAAAATATTTCATACATAATGATATTTTATTTATAATTTTTAGACATTAAATTATTTAATTTATTTATGACACAATGATGATGTAGTAATTACCTTATTAATTAAATTTTAACATAATTAATATTATAAATACCCAAATAAATGTAATTTGAGACTTTTTATGAATTAAACTAATTTTATAGTTTAATATTTCATTTTATTATTGATTTAATTAACTTTTTTCGAACTAATAGGTCTGTTATGATATTCACAAAAATCAATTACCAAATAGTGACAAAATTGACATAAAATAGTTTTTAAAAAATATATTATATTATTAATTGTTATTTTATTCCTAAAAATATAAGGATCGGACTAATGACTTAGATAATGATATATATAAAAATAATGAACCACTTGGGTTCGTTTGTATTGTTATAGAAAGTTTATGAACCATATAGTGTAAAAAACAAAAAGACATGGTAAAAGTTAAATTATTTAACATAGCGATAAATCTAAATGATAAGGTTAAAATAGTAACCTAAACTTGTCTATAACCTATTTTTTGAGATTATTTCGACCCATACCAACTTTATCTTCGAAATAAATCAATTTGGATATATTATAAACCGAATATGACTTTATTATAAAATAATATTTTATGTTTTTCCAAAGTTGCCCCTCTCCTCCCTTATAAAAAGGGCACCCCTTCCCTCTTCTCTTCACACCCTTTTGAGCCTTGAGGCTCATCCAACCCCTGAAAATTCCTCTTCTAAACCTCTATAGTTATATCATATAGTTTCTGGTCTTCTCAAAAGACAAAATCTAGTGCCCTAAGAAGATGTTTAAAGGAGGTGCATCGAGGAAGAGGTAATCTCTTCTACCGACTCTTTCAAGATTATGTCTTCTTCTACTTCCTCTTATTTATTTGTTTCATTATAAAGTAACAAAATTAGTATTAATTATATAATTATATGTTATTATAAATATTAAACAACCCCATTTCACCTTCTATCCATCCTACATAAAATGAAATCACCGCACGTGCGTACGTACGGAATACCGTCTCCACGCCGTGGTGTAATCAATTTTTCCAACACCACCTTACTTGGATGGGTATAATGGTGTAAAGAATAACTATATATGATTGTTATAACATCATACGGATTCTAATATATTATATCATACACTCCACTTCCATTCAATAAATATGGGAATGATATCAACGCTTGTATGTACGTACGGATTACCGTCTCCACGACGCGATGAGATTCATTTTCCATGTTAACAATTCAAGAATGATATTAAAGTATATATAATGAATAATAATGAAATATATGACATAATGAAGCTAATTAATTTATGTATATATACATATGCTTTATCTACTTAATTCCATTCAAGTCAATAAGGAAAGGAAAACAGCGTTCTTGCGTACGTACGGCCTACCGTCTCCATGAACGGAGTGTTTCATTTCATTCATCTATCTATTATATATATATGTACTAAATATATATGATATATAAATCGTGATTTAAATTCTGTAAGTAATTAAATCATGATATAAGTAATAATAATTTCAAGAACAACAAGTCTAAACAAGTTTGATAAATAAAACAATTTTACCCAAAATGCTGCTTCAACAAGGAATTTACAAAAGAACGGGTAATATAAAGTCATAAGTGAACCATATATGATATAATAACATTTAATATGATTATTTAATAAGTAAATTATGTTATTTAAATCATTATACAGGAGGTTCGGATACGTACGAAGCATATCAGACCTAAGGTAAGGGATAACTATTCCAATCTCGCTCTTATCCGAGATTATTTATTCGTAAGTATTTACTAGGGTTATGTTTATTGTCCATGACCATATGTTCTCAAAATGTTTTCATAAAATTTTTACCTTTCTTCCATTTATGTTAAAAGAAATTTTTACCCTTTTTTTACTTTTTCCACAACGTATGGAAGGAATCTTTCTTTTATTTACCATACGAGGTACTTTTTGACTTTTCCGACAAAAGTACGAGGAGAATTTTTTTTAACACTTACGGCATAAAAAGATTTTTACGGTTTTATAATGCCTTATTTTCCTGAAGCTTTCTCTACAAGATTTATTGAATATTTTCAAAAAAATACCTTTCTTTTAAAATTGCATGGAATTTTGTGAAAAGAAAATGATTTTGAAGAAGACAGGTTATTTTCCTCAAGAAATCATTTCAAGTGTTTTATCAATAAAATTTTCCATCTAAGATGACATTATTTCATATGTGTATGTTTCAAGTATAATGTCTCTATGATTTACATGGTTCCACTTTTCTTATGATTAAATGATATCCATTTGTTTTATATGGATTATGTTATGATGGGATGATGTTTATGAAACCCATTTTTATTCTTTGGGTTATGATGAATGGTTTATGTTTATGTTGTGGAACAATTAAGAATGATTTCATTATGAGATGGGTGGGATCTATATATCCCACCAATAAATTGGGTAAAGATTTATATCTCATGAGATAGTCATAGATAGAAATCTAAGTTAATCCGGTTCAGTGTTATAGGACTGACAAGAGGAGTGAACTCGATTCAGAAAGGGACTTTGTCCACTAAGATGGTCTTAGTAGCAATGCATTGGCTACAATGGAAATCATAACATGTTCTTAATGGTTTCCACAATTACATGTTTTATTCTCATGCTATTTTATCAGGACTTGTGTTTCTTTATGATCTATGTCTTACATATTTCCATGTTTTATGTCATTGCTCAATATCGTGATGTTTAAAAATTATGTTCATGTATTTAAGTTCAAATGTACGTGATTTGTTATATTTTATACATACTTACCCTTACTAAGCATTTGAGCTCACCCTTTTATATGTTTTCTTTTCCCCAAGATTTAATGAAAGGTTTTAGGTAAGAAATAAAAAAAAGTAAAATCTTTATGGGAGATGTTGAAGATCTTTCACCACGATTAGATGATTCTGTTCCGAGTTTCCAAAGACACTAAACTATTACGGTCCTTCTGTGTCTGTTTTTGTTATGTATTATGTATTATACCAAAAGTAATGTAATGTCTATGTACATCAAGCTTTGTGTCTCTACAGTTGGTATCAGAGGAAAGGTTTAGTTAACCTTTGGAAACTAGGATGCGAAAACTTTAGTGAGATCCCTATAGATATTTCTAAGGTATGTGTAGGGAGGTCCCTAAGGTTAATTATAAGTATAGGTTATAGTCCTAGAATTAAGGTAACGATATCAGAATTAAACCTAAGATGTTAGATATTGGTGATACTCCCCCTTTATTATGTTGTTTTCTCTAGCATGATGTTTTCCTCCCACACTATTCTTTTTGGGTTTTAGAAAATGGCTGGAAATAGGAAGATTCACGATAATGGAGGATGTGATGGACAGTGGAATGATATTCTTTATGATAAACCAAATGAAACGGGATTTGAAAGGCGAAACATCATAATTATGTCTAATCAGCAATCTCATAATATTATCAATAATCTCAACTTTGGTAAGTTTCATGACTCAGCTAATAAGAGAAAGATGGAGTTTCATGATGATCATATAGGAAAGAAATTCCAACTCCCCTCATGTAAATCATGTTGTAAGATGCATCAGGGAGAATGTTTCAAAGGAACTGGAAGATGCTTTGGGTGTGGAAAAGAAGGAAACAAAGCTAGTAAGTGTAAAGAAAAATGTTCAGTTAACACTGTGGACAAGGATAATGGTATTTCTACGAAATCAACAACGATTAAATGTTTTAAATGTTGAATGTATGGGTATTATGAAAACCAATTCCCTAAGGGAAAATATCATGAAGAGAATCAGCATGGTCATATGGGTAGTATTTATGTGGATGATGATGAGGAGACTACAAATGATATATGAGATAAAATAAGTGTTGAATTTTGGTTAATGGTTTAAGAAGGTAGTGGAAAAATTTATGTTTATCAAGATTTATGTTGTATAGGTAATGTTACTATGGAATAATGAAACATCTAAGGATTGTTACAATATTGTTTTTCCTAAAGTAGTTGAAAATATATGTTGAATGGTACTAGTAACCATGAATGGTTATTCAGATATTTTTGTAAAGAAGATGATATGAGCATAATGAAGGGATAAATAGAAAATGAAATTTTGATAGTATTCATGAGCTCATGACTGATATAAGGACAAAATTATATCATGGTTTGAGTATATAAAAATTTTGGTATTTTGGTTTGTGGAAAGTGTTAAATTTTTACAGCATTCATGTTTTCACCAAGAGTCAATGGGTATTCTTTTTCTAAGAGAATACATGATTAAGGTATTCACATGTTTTTAATTTGACCAACAAGATATATCGTATGATATATGGTGGATAAATGATGGTATTCACATGCTCGGAAGATGAAATTTCTAGTAACTGTTTTCTTTATATTATGAGCCTGGACAAAAGTATTTTGGATAAGCCTAAAGATTGGAATGGATTATGTTGGACATAAGTCAGTGTTGTTTAAGGCTATAACTTTTTTTAATATTATTGATGGAATGTTATAATAATGTAGTTTTAGAAAAAGGACAACTTGTAGGACGGGTGACAACCAGTCGCGTAGGACAAGGTTGTGGGAATTGAACCCACAATCGAAGTGCGAAAGGACTTTATCTCCTACCACTAGCATACAGGAAGTCCCTGGTTAGTAGAAAAAAGTTTTATTATATGAAGTGGTATGATATATGAAGTATAAATCCATTTTAGGAACCATATATGATTAATCTCACTATAGATGGACTTATGTATATTTAATAACTTTTTCTATCCTTTTGTTTGATATAGATGGAATGACCTATCATTATATCGCATGATCTGCTAACACTTCACGGAAGACAAATTCAACTTCATTTCATTAAGAGATGAAGTGGAAATTGTTCAAGGCACAAACAATAGTAATATTGTACCAAAATCAAGTAAGTATTTCTTTTAATTCAACAATTATTAAAATTTAGGGAAATGATCTTTAAAACAAAAAAAAATGTTTTCCTAGTGTCCTTATATCCAATGAAACAAATGGTACATTAAATCATCACAAATTTATGGCTTTGTGATTTTTGGATTTTCCATAGCAATGCCATCTACCACTCTCCATCAGTACATGATGGTTAGATTTTTCTTCCATATCCATATTTCCACATATGTTCTTCTATGTGGAAACCCAGTGATGAGTTAATCTGGGTAACAGTTAAATTTCTTACTTTACTTTTTAAAATTAAGTTTTAGTATTCCTATAACGATGGGGGTTTTTACGAATGAAATTTTCAAGTAGTAAACGATTTAAAACCCCGACGAATTTCGAGGGCGAAATTAATTTTAAGGGGGGTAGAATGTAACACCCCGAAATTTTATGAGATATATTATTTTTAGTTTCTTTGATGTCTTCTATTATACACTACACCAAGATTATCTTGTACTATACTCAACACCATATTATCTTGCAATATATGTAACGATATTCTTGGCTCGTGTTACACACAATTTCAAGTTCGTTTTGTGGAAGTTATTCTACGCAACATTAAGTATAAATTTTGTTTAATGTATAAATGAAATAAGTCTTGATTATTTAACACCAAACGGAGCTTTCACTACACCCAGCCCTGACATGGCTTGCATTACCCGCAATCAAGACCTTCCTTGATAGCATGTGTAGTACGCAATACTGAGTTTCACTAAACAAGATATTATTATAATATTATTATGAACTAGCTGTTATGAATAGTAATACCCACTTTTTGAAATTTTATAAATTTTATCTTTCAAAATGGACTTTATTTTTGGATTTGGAAAATCAAAATTAGCCTAGGGTGAATTTTTGGTATTTTTCTGAAAACTTTCAATTTTTGATGAATAGTGAAAACACTGGGTTACTATTTTGAAAACCGACTTTTTATTTAAATAATTAGTTATATTATTTAAATTTTTTTGAGGTCAAAATTGATATATAATACCTATATAAGTTCAATGTAATTCATTGGAGTCATTTTATAATAATTTTATATATATATAAATTTTATTGAACTTTTCACCGTCTTTTACCCACCTCCTAGGAGAATTTGAAAATTTACATAAAAAATAATTTTACCGCTTCTGTGAGTGGAATTTCTAAAATCCGAGACACACATTTAATATAAAGGAGTAAAATGTGGTTCAATAAGATAAAAATAATTTTTGGTGAATAATAACTTTTTACTTTTTTTTACCACAGTTAAAAATAAATAGGGTAATTAAGTGGAAAAATGATATTATTATTACCCTAACACATGTCCTAATTCTATTGGATAAGTTTAATTCCACCAAAAACAACCTTAGGAATAAAATATGACCATTTAGGTCCACTTGGATTAGATTAGGATATTTATTATAATTTTATTTAAAGAAGAGTTAAAACAGTTAAAATCAAAGTTTAGTAATAAAACATTTTTAATATAGGGGTATACATAAGATAAATTAAACTATAAATATTCATTGTAAAGATAAAAATATTTCATACATAATGGTATTTTATTTATAATTTGTAGACATTAAATGATGTAATTTATTTATGACACAATGATGATGCAGTAATTACCTTATTAATGAAATATTAAAATAATTGATATTATAAATACCCAAATAAATGTAATTTGATACTTTTTATGAATTAAACTAATTTTATAGGTTAATATGGAATGTTATTATTGATTAAAGTTACTTTTCTATAACTAATAATGCTGTTATGATTTTCACAAAAATCAATTACCAAATAGTGTCAAAATTGACATAAAATAGTTTTTTAAACAAAAATTATATTATTAATTGTTATTTTATTCCTAAAAATATAAGTTTCATCCAAATAACTTAGATAAAGATATATATAATAATAATGAACCACTTTGGGTTAGTGTTTCTTGTTATAGTATGTTTATTAACCATATACTTTAAGAAAACAAAAAGACACGATAAAAGATAAATTATTTAACTTAGAGTTAAATCTAAATGATATGGTTAAAATAGTAACCTAAACTTGTCTAAAACCTATTGGTTGAGATTATTTAGACCCATCCTGACTTTAACTTCTAAATAAATCTATTTTGAGCTATTATAAACCTAATATTACTTTATTATAAAATAATATTTTACGTTTTTCCAAAGGTGCTCCTCTCCTCCCTTATAAAAAGGGCACCCCTTTCCTCTTCTCTTCACACCCTTTTGAGCATTGAAGCTCGTACAAACCCTGAAAATTCCTTTTATAAACCACTATAGTTATATTATAGAGGTTCTGGTCTTCTCAAATGACCAACTCTAGTGACCTAAGAAGTAGTTTAAAGGAGGTATGTCGAGGAAGAGATAATCTCTTCTACCGACTCTCTCAAGTTTCTTTCTTCTTCTACTTCCTCTTATTTAGTTGTTTAATTATAAAGTAATAACATCAGTATTACTTATAAACTTATATTTTATTATAAATTTGAAACAACCCTATTTCACCTTCTATCCATCCTACGGAAAATGAAATCACCGCGCATGTGTATGTACGAAATACCGTCTCCACGCCGTGGTGTAATCAATTTTTCCACCAACACCTTACTTGGATGGGTATAATGGTGTAAAGAATAACTATATATTATTATTATAACATCATAATAATTCTAAGATATTATATCATCCACTCAAATTCCATTCAATAAATATGGAAACGATGTCATCGCTCATGTGTACGTACGGATTACGGTCTCCACGACGTAATGAGATTCATTTTCCATGTTAACAATTCAAGAATATTTATAAAGTATATATAATGAATAACAATGAAATATATTACATAATCAATCAACTGGTTTTATGTATTTATATATATATGTGTGTGTTTGTGTGTCATCTACTTACTTCCATTTAAGTCAATAAGTAAAGGAAAACAGCATCCATGCGTACGTACGACCTACCGTCTCAATGAACAGTGTATTTCATTTCATTCATCTATCTATTATATATATATATATATATATATATGGAATATATATGATATATAAACCATGATTTACATTCTTTAAGTAATTAAATTATGATATAAGTAATAATAAAATCAAGAACAACAATTCTAAACAAGTACGATAAATAAAATGATTTTACCCAAAACGTTGCTTTAACATGGAATTTACAAAAGAAAGGGTAATATAAAGTCATAAGTGAACCATATATGATATAATAACAATGAATATGATTATTTAATAAGTATATGATGTTATTTAAATCATTATATAGGAGTTTCGAATACGTACAAAGAATATCGGACCTACGGTAAGGGATAATTATTCCAATCTCGCTATAATCTGAGATTGTTTATTCGTAAGTATTTACTGGGGTTATGTTTATTATTCATGTCCATATGTTATCAAAATGTTTTCATAAAATTTTTACCTTTCTTCCATGTATTTTCAAATAAATTTTTACCCTTTTTTACTTTTACCACATCGTATGGAAGGAATCTTTCTTTTGTTTACCATAAGAGGTACTTTTTTACTTTTTTGACAAAAGTAAGAGGAGAATGTTTTTTTAACACTTACGACATGGATGGATTTTTTCGGTTTTATAACGCCTTATTTTCATGAAGCTTTCTCTACAAGATTTATTGAATTTTTTTAACAAAATACTTTTCTTTTAAAATTGCATGAAATTTTGTGAAAATAAAATGATTTTGAAGAAGAAAGGGTATTTTCCTCAAGAATTCATTTCAAGTGTTTTATCAAAACCATTTTTCATCTAATATGAAATTATTTCATATGTGTATGTTTCAAGTATAATGTCTCTATGATTTACATGGTTCCACTTTTCTTATGATGAAATGATATCAATTTGTTTTATATGGATTATGTTATTATGGGATGATGTTTATGAAACCCATTTTTATACTTTGGGTTATGATGAATTGTTTATGTTTATGTTGTGGCACAAGTAAGAATGATTTCATTATGAGATGGGTGGGACCTATATCTCCCTCCAATGAATTGTGTAAAGATTTATATCTCATGAGATAGACATGGCTGTAACGGTAAGTTAATCAGGTTCAGTGTTACAGGACAGAAACGAGGAGTGAACTCGATTCTGAAAGGGACTTTGTCCACTAAGGTGGTGTTGGAAGCAATGCCTTGGATACTATAGAAATCATAACATGTTCTTAATGGTTTCCACAATTACATGTTTTATTCTCAGGATATTTTATCAGGATTAATATTTCTTTATGATTTATGCCTTATGTACTGCCATGTTTTATGTCATTTCTCAAGATCATGATGTTTAAACATTATGTTCATGTATTTAAGTTCAAATGTATATGATTTGTTTTATTTTCTCCATGCTTACCCTTACTGAGCATTTAAACTCACCCTTTTATATGTTTTCTTTTCACCAGGATTTAAAGAAAGGTTTTAGATAAGAAAACAAAAAAAGGGAAAATATTTATGGGAGATGATGAGATCTTTCACCACGATTAGACGATTGTGTTCCAAGTTTCCAAAGACACTAAACTATTATGCTCCTTCTATGTCGGTTTTTGTTATGTATTAAGTATTCTAAAAAAAGTAATGTAATGTCGATGTATGTCAAGCTTTGGGTCTCTACAGTTGGTATCAGAGGAAAGGTTTAGTTAACCTTTGGAAACTAGGATGTGAAAACTTTAGTGAGATCCCTAGAGATATTTCTAAGGTATGTCTAGGGAGGTACCTATGGTTTACTATAAATATAGGTTATAGTCCTAGAATTAAGGTAACAATATTAGAATTCAACCTAATATGTTATATATTTACGGTACTCCCCCTTTATTATGTTGTTTTCTCAAGCTTGATTATTTCCTCTCACACTATTATTTTTGGGTTTTAGAAAATGGCTGGAAACAGGAAGATTCATAATAATAGAGGATATGATGGACAATGGAATGATATTCTTCATGAGAAACCGAATGAAACGGGATTTGGAAGGAGAAACATCGTTATTATTCCTACTCAGCAATCTCATTATTTGATCAATAATCTCAACATTGGTAAGTTTCCTGACTCATCTAATAAGAGAAGGATGGAGTTTCATGATGATCATATAGGAAAGAAAGTCCAAATCCCCTCATGTAAATCAAGTTGGAAGAGGCATGAGGGAGAATGTTTCAAAGGAACTGGAAGATGATTTGGGTGTGGAAAAGAAGGACACAAAGCTAGTAAGTGCAAATGAAAAGGTTCAGTTAACACTATGGATATGGATAATGGTATTCCTACGACATCAACAATGATTAAATGTTTTAAATGTGGAATATATGAGAATTATACTAACCAATTCCCTAATGGAAAATTTAATGGAGAGAATCAGCATGGTCATATGGTTAGTATTTATGTGGATGATGATGAGGAGACTACAAATGATATATGATATGAAAGAAGTGTTGAAGCTTGGTCAATGGTTTAAGAAGGTAGTTGAATGATTTATGTTTATCAAGATTTATTTTGTATAAGTAAAGGTACTATGGAATAAATAAACAACTAAGGATTGTTACACTATTGTTTTTCCTAAAGTATTTGAAAGTATATGTTGAATGGTACTGGTAACCATGAATGGTTATTCATATATTTTTGTAAAGAAGATGATATGCGCATAATGAAGGGATAAAGAAAAAATGAAATTTTTATAGTATTCATGAGCTCATGACTGATATAAGGACAAAGTTATATCATGGTTTGAGTATATAAATATTTTGGGATTTTGGTATGTGGTAAGTGTTAAATTTTTACATCATTCATGTTTTCACTTAGAGTTAATGGGTATTAATTTTTCAAGAGAATACATGATTAAGGTATTCACATGTTTTTAATTTGACCAACAAGATATATCGTATGATATATGGGGGATAAATGATGGTATTCACAGGCTCGGAAGATGACATTTCTAGTAATTGTTTTCATTATACTATGAGCTTGGACAGAAGTATTTTGGATAAGCCTAAAGATTGGAATGGATTATGTTGGACATTAGTCAGTATTATTTAAGGCTAGAACTTTTTTCAATATTATTGATGGAATGTTATAATAATGTAGTTTTAGAAAAAGGACAACCTGCAGGATGGGCGACAACCCGTCGCATCAGACAAAGCTGTGGGAATTGAACCCACAACTGAAGTGCAACAGGACATTATCTCCTACCATTGGCCTACAGAAAGTCCCTGGTTAGTAGAAACTAGTTTTATTATATTAAAATGTATGATATATAAAGTATAAGTCCATTTTAGGAACCATATACGATTAATCTCACTATATATGGACTTATGTATATTTAAAAACTTTTTCTATCCTTTTGTTTGAGACAGATGGAATGGCCTGTGATTCTATCTCATGATCTGTTAACACTTCACGGAAGACAAATTCAACTTCATTTCTTTAAGATATTAAGTAGAAATTGTTCAGGGCACAAACAACAGTAATATTGTACCAACATCAAGAAATTATTTCTTTTAATTAAAAAATTCTCCAAATTTAGGTAAATGATCTTGAAAACAAAAAAAATGGTGTCCTAGTGTCCTTATATCTGATGAATCAGATGGTACCTTAAATCATCACAACTTTATAGCTTTGTGATTGTTGGATTTTTCATAGCAATACCCTCTACCACTCTTCATCAGAACATCATGGTTAGATTTTTCTTCTATATCCATATTTCCACCTATGTTCTCATATGTGGAAACCTAGTGATGAGTTAATCTAGGTAACAGTTACATTTCTTACTTTACTTTCTAAAATTAAGTTTTAGTATTCCTTTTACGATGTGGGTTTTTAAGAACGAAATTTTCAAGTAGTAAACAATTTATAACCCTGACAAATTTCGAGGGCAAAATTCATTTTAAGGGAGGTAGAATGTAACACCCTGAGATTTTATGAGATATATTATTTTTAATTTCTTTGATGTCTTCTATTATAAACTACACCAAGAATAGCTTGTACTATACGCGACACTGTATTAGCTTGCAGTATATGTAACGCTATTCTTGGCTTGTGTTACACACAATTTCAAGTTCATTTTGTGGAAATTATTCTACGCAACATTATGTATATATTTTGTTTAATGTATAAATAAAATATTTTTTGATTATGCAACACCAAACGGAGATTTCATTAAACCCATCCCTGACATGGCTTGCATTACACATAATCAAGACCTTCCTCGATAACGTGTGTAGTACACAATACCAAGTTTCACAATACGAGATATTATTATAATGTTATTATGAACTAGCCGTTATGAATAGTAATACCCACTTTTTGAAATTTTATAAATTTTATCCTTCAAATTGGACTTCATTTTTGGATTCAGAATATCAAAATTAGCCTAGGGTGATTTTCTGGTATTTTTCTGAAATCTTAGTTTTACCGCTTTTGTGAGTGGAATTTCGGAAATCCAAGAGACACAGATAATATCAAGGAGTAAAATGTGGTTCAATAAGATATTAATTATTTTTGGTGAATAGTAACTTTTTACTTTTTTTACCACGGTTAAAAGTAAATAGGGTAATTAAGGGTAAAAATAATATTATTATTACCCTAAAATAGGTCCAAATTCTATTGGATAAGTTTAATTTGACCAAAAAACATTAGGAATAAAATATGACCATTTAGGTCTACTTGGACTAGATTAGGAGATTTATTATTATTTTATTTGAAGAAGAGTTAAAATAGTTAAAATCAAAGTTTAATAACTAAAACATTTTTAATATAGGGTTATACATAATATAAATTCGACTATAAATATTCATTAGAAACCTAAAATTATTTAATAAATAATTGTATTTTATTTATAATTTTTAGACATTAAATGGTTTAATTAATTTATGACACAATGATGATGGATTAATTACCTTATTAATGAAATATTAACATAATTGATATTATAAATACCCAAATAAATGTAATTTGAGACTTTTTATGAATTAAACTAAATTTATTGGTTAATATGACATCTTAGTATTGATTTAATTAACTTATATTTAACTAATAATTCTGTTATATTTTCAAAAAAATCAATTACCAAATAGTGTCAAATTTGAAAAAAAATAGTTTTTAAAACAAATATTATATTATTAATTGTTATTTTATTCCTAAAAATATAAGGTTCTGAAAAATGACATATATAAGGATATATATAATAATAATGAACCAATTGGGGTTCGTTTGGCTTGTTATATTAAGTTTATTAACCATATATTGTAAGCAAACAAAAGGACACGGTAAAAGTTAAATTATTTAACTTAGAGTTAAATCTAAATGATATGGTTACAATAGTAACCTAAACTTGTCTAAAATCTATTGGATGAGATTAATTATACCCATCCCCACTTTATATTATAAATAAATCAATTTGGAGCTATTATAAACTGAATATGACTTTATTATAAAATAATATTTTAAGTTTTTTCAAAGGTGCCCCTCTCCTCCCTTATAAAAAGAGAACCCCTTCCCTCTTCTATTCACACCCTTTTGAGCCTTGAATATCGGCCAAACACTTCCAATTCCTCTTATAAACCACTATAGTTATATAATAGAGGTTCTGGTCTTCTCAAAAGACCAAATCTAGTGCCCTAAGAATAAGTTTAAATGAGGTACCTCGAGGAAGAGGTAATCTCTTCTACCGACTCTTTCGAGTTTATTTCTTCTTCTACTTCCTCTTCTGTAGTTGTTTCACTATAAAGTAATAACATCAGTATTAATTATATACTGATATTTTATTATAAATATGAAACAACCCCATTTCACCTTCTATCCATCCTATGGAAAGCGAAATCACCACACGTGCGTACGTACAGAATACCGTCTCCACGCCGTGGTGTAATCGGTTTTTCCACCACCACCTTACATGGATGGGTGTAATGGTGTAAATAATAACTATATGTTATTATTATAAAATCATAATGATTCTAAGATATTATATCATCCACTCCAATTCTATTAATTAAATATGGGAACTATATCATCGCTCGTGCGTACGTACGGATTATCGTCTCCATGACGCGATGAGATTCATTTTCCATGTTAACAATTCAAAATGATTATAAAGTATATATAATGAATAATAATGAAATTTTTGACATAATGAAGATACTGAATTTTTGTATGTATATATATATATATTTCATCTACTTACTTCCATTCCAGTCAATAAGGAAAGGAAAACAGCGTTCATGCATACGTACGGCCTACCGTCTCCATGAACGGTGTATTTCATTTCATTCAACTATCTATTATATATATATATATACTGAATATATATGATATATAAATCATGATTTACATTCTGTAATTACTTAAATCATGCTATAAGTAATAATAATATCAAGAACAACAAGTCTAAACAAGTACGATAAATAAAACGATTTTACCCAAAACGCTGCTTTAACATGAAATTTACAAAAGAACGGGTAATATAAAGTCATAATTGAACCATATATGATATAATAATAATTAATATGATTCTATAATAAGTAAATGACATTATTTAAATCATTATACAGGAGTTTCGGATACGTACAAAGCATATCAGACCTAAGGTAAGGGATAACTATTCCAATCTCGCTCTTATCCGAGATTGTTTATTCGTAAGTATTTACTGGGGTTGTATTTATTATCCATGTCCATATGTTCTCAAAATGTTTTCATAAAATTTTTACCTTTATTCCATGTATGTACAAAGACACTTTTACCCCTTTTTTACTTTTACCACATCGTATGGAAAGAATCTTTCTTTTTTTACCATACGAGGTACTTTTTGACTTTTCGGACAAAAGTATGAGGAGAATGTTTTTTTAACACTTACAGCATGAATGGATTTTTATGGTTTTATAACACATTATTTTGATGAAGCTTTCTCTACAATATATATTGAATTTTTTCAACAAAATACTTTTCTTTTAAAATTGCATGGAATTTATGAAAAGAAAGTGATTTCAAAGAAGGAAGGGTATTTTCCTCAAGAATTCATTTCAAGTGTTTTATCAAAACCATTTTCCATCTAAGATGACATTATTTCATATGTGTATGTTTCAAGTATAATGTCTCTATGATTTACATGGTTCCACTTTTATTATGTTGAAATGATAAACATTTGTTTTATAAGGATTATGTTATGATGGGATGATGTTTATGAAACCCGTTTTTATTCATTGGGTTATGATGAATGGTTTATGTTTATGTTGTGTCACAAGTAAGAATGATTTCATTATGAGATGGGTGGGACCTATATCTCCCTCCAATGCATTGGGTAAATATTTATATCTCATGAGATAGACATGGCTATAACGGTATGTTAATCCGGTTCAGTGTTACAGGACTGAAATGAGGAGTGAAATCGATTCAAAAAGGGACTTTGTCCACTAAGATGGTCTTGGAAGCAATTACTTGGCTACTATGGAAATCATAACATGTGCTTAATGGTTTCCACAATTAAATATTTTATACTCATGATATTTTATTAGGATTAATGTTTCTTTATGATCTATGCCTTATGTACTTCCACGTTTTATGTCATTGCTCAATATCATGATGTTTAAACATTATGTTCATGTATTTAAGTTCAAATGTATATAATTTGTTTTAGTTTCTCCATTCTTACCCTTTCTGAGCATTTGACCTCAGCCTTTTATATGTTTTCTTTTCCCCAGGATTTAAAGAAATGTTTTAGGTAAGAAAACAAAAAAAGGGAAAATCTTTATGGGAGATGTCGAAGATCTTTCACTACGATTAGAATATTGTGTTCCGAGTTTCCAAAGACACTAAACTATTACGGTACTTCTGTGTCTGTTTTTGTTATGTATTAATTATTACGAAAAAAGTAATGTAATGTCTATGTACGTCAAGCTTTGGGTCTCTACAATTGGTATCAGAGGAAAGGTTTAGTTAACCTTTGGAAACTAGGATGTGAAAACTTTAATAAGAGAAAGATGGATTTTCGTGATGATCATATAGGAAAGAAAGTCCAACTAACCTCATGCAAATCATGTTGGAAGAGGCATCAGGGATAATGTTTCAAAGGTACTGGGAGATGCTTTGGGTGTGGAAAAGAAGGACACCAAGCTAGTAAGTGCAAAGGAAAAGGTTTAGTTAACACCGTGGAAAAGGTTAATGGTATTTCTATGACATCAACAATGATTAAATGTTTTAAATGTGGAATGAATGGGAACAATGCAAACCAATGCCCTAAGGGAAAATCTCATGAAGAGAACCAGCATGGTCATATAGGTAGTATTTATGTCGATGATGATGAGGAGACTACAAATGATATATGAGATGAAAGAAGTGTTGAATCTTGTTTAATGGTTTAAGAAGGTAGTGGGATGATTTATGTTTATCAAGAGTTATGTTGTATGGGTAATGGTACTATGGAATAAAGAAACATATAATGATTGTTACACTATTTTTTTCCTAAAGTATTTGAAAGTATATGTTAAATGGTTCTGGTAACTATGAAAGGTTATTCAAATATTTTTGTAAAGAAGATGATATACGCATAATGAAGGGATAAAGAAAAAATAAAATTTTGATAGTGTTCATGATCTCATGACTGATATAAGGACAATGTCATATCATGGTTTGAGTATATAAATTTTTTTGCGATTTTGGAATTTGGAAAGTGTTAATTTTTTACAGCATTCGTGTTTTTACTAAGATTCAATGGGTATTCATTTTTCAAGAGAATACATGATTAAGGTATTCACATGTTTGTAATTTGACCTACAAGATATATATTATGATATATGGGGGATAAATGATTGTATTCACATGCTCGGTAGATGACATTTCTAGTAATTGTTTTCTTTATACTATGATCTTGGACAAAAGTATTTTGGATAAGCCTAAAGATTGGAATGGGTTATGTTGGACATAAGTCAGTATTGTTTAAGGCTAGAAATTTTTTAGATATTATTGATGGAATGTTATAATAAGGAAGTTTTAGAAAATGGACAACCTGCAGGACGGGCGACAACCCATCGCGTCAGACAAGGCTGTGGGAATTGAACCCACAACCGAAGTGCAACATGACTTTATCTCCTACCAATGGCCTATAGGAAGTCCCTGGTTAGTAGAAACTAGTTTTATTATATTAAGCGGTATGATATATGATGTATAAGTCCATCTTAGGAACCATATACGATTAATATCACTATAGATGGACTTATGTATATTTAATAAATTTTGTTATCCTTTTGTGTGAGACAGATGGAATGACCTATCATTCTATGGCATGATCTACTAACACTTCACGGAAGACAAATTCAACTTCATTTCTTTAAGAGATGAAGTCGAAATTGTTCAAGGCACAAACAATAGTAAGATTACACCAAAATCTAGTAAGTATTTCTTTTAATTCATTAATTCTTCAAATTTAGGGAAATGATCTTGAAAACAAAAAAAAATTGTCCTAGTGTCCCTATATCAGATGAATCAAATGGTACCTTAAATCATCACAAATTTATGGCTTTGTGATTGTTGGATTTTTCATAGCAATTTCTTCTACCACTCTCCATCAGAATATGATGGTTAGATTTTTCTTCCATATCCATATTAAAACCAATGTTCTTCTATGTGGAAACGCAGTAATGAGTTAATATGAGTAACAGTTACATTTCTTACTTTACATTTTAAAATTAAGTTTTAGCATTCCTTTTATGATGTGGGTTTTTACGAATGAAATTTTCAAGTAGTATACGTTTTATAACCACGACGAATTTCGAGGGCAAAATTCATTTTAAGGGGGGTAGAATGTAACACCCCGAGATTTTATGAGATATATTATTTTTAATTTCTTTAATGTCTTCTATTATACACTACACCAAGATTAGATTGTACTATAAAAAAACACCATACTAGATTACATTATACGTAACGCTATTCTTGGCTCGTGTTACACACAATTTCAAGTTCGTTTTGTGGAAATTATTCTATGCAACATTAAGTATAAATTCTGTTTAATGTATAAATGAAATACGTTCTGATTATGCAACACCAAACGGAGCTTTCACTACACCCGGCCCTGACTTGGCTTGCATTACACGTAATCAAGACCTTCCTCGATAGCCTGTGTAGTACGCAATACCGATTTTCACTAAATGAGATATTATTATAATATTATTATGAACTATCCGTTATGAATAGTAATACCCACTTTTTGAAATTTTATAAATTTTATCTTTTAAAATAGACTTCATTTTTGGATTCGGAATATCGAAATTATCCTAGGATGAATTTTTTGTATTTTTCTGAAAACTTTCAATTTTTGATGAATAGTTAAAACACTGGATTACTATTTAAAACCCGAATTTTTATTTAAATAATTATTTATTTTATTTAAATTTATTTTAGGTCAAAATTGATATATAATACATATATAACTTAAATGTAATTCATTGGAGTCATTTTATAATAATTTTAGATATATAAAAATTTTATTGAATTTTTCACCGTCTTTTACCCACCTAGTAGGAGAATTTGAAAATTTACATAAAAATTAATTTTACCACTTCTGTGAGTGAAATTTCGAAAATCCCGGAGACACGGTTAATATCAAGGAGTAAAATTTGGTTTAATAAAATAAAAATAATTTTTGGTGAATAGTATCTTTTTACTTTTTTACCACGGTTAAAAGTAAATAGGATAATTAAGGGTAACAATGATATTATTATTACCCTAAAACATGTCTTAATTCTATTGGATAAGTTTAATTAGACCAAAAACAACCTTAGGAATAAAATATGATCATTTAGGTCCAATTGGATTAGATTAGGACATTTATTATTATTTTTTTTAAAGAAGAGTTAAAATAGTTAAAATCAAAGTTTAATAACTAAAACATTTTAAATATATGGTTATACATATGATAAATTCGACTATAAATTTTAATTAGAAAGATAAAAAGATTTCTTAAATAATGGTATTTTGTTTATAATTTTTAGACATTAAATGATTTAATTTATTTATGACATAATGATGATGCAGTAATTACCTTATTAATGAAATATTAACATAATTGATATTATAAATACCCAAATAAATGTAATTTGAGACTTTTTATGAATTAAAATTTTTTTATAGGTTAATATTCCATGTTATTATCTATTTAATTAACTTTTTTTGAACTAATAATGCTGTTATGATTTTCACAAAAATCAATTACCAAATAGTGTCAAAATTGACATAAAATAGTTTTTAAAACAAATATTTTATTATTAATTGTTATTTTATCCCTAAAAATATATGGTTCATAAAAATGACTTAGATAAAGATATATATAATAATAATGAACCACTTGGGGTTCTTTTGGCTTGTTGTAGTAAGTTTATTAACCATATAGTGTAAGAAAATAAAAAGACATGGTAAAAGTTAAATTATTTAACTTAGAGTTAAATCTAAATAATAAGGTTAAAATAGTAACCTAAACTTGTCTAAAACCTATTCTATGAGTGTATTTAGACCCATCCCCACTTTTGATTCTAAATAAATTAATTTGGAGCTATTATAAACCGAATATGCCTTTATAATAAAATAATATTTTAAGAATTTCCAAAGGTGCCCCTCTCCTCCCTTATAAAAAGGGCACCCCTTCCCTCTTCTCTTCACACCCTATTGAGCCTTGAAGCTCAAACAACCCCTACCAATTACTCTTATCAACCTCTCTAGTTATATCCTAGAGGATATGGTCTTCTCAAAAGACCAACTCTAGTGCCCTAAGAAGAATTTTAAAGGAGGTGCGTCGAGGAAGAGGTAATCTCTTCTACTGACTCTTTCATGTTTCTTTCTTCTTCTACTTCCTCTTCCTTAGTTGTTTCATTGTAAGGAAATACCATATGTATTACTTATATACATATATGTTATTATAAATATGAAACAAACCCATTTCACCTTCTATCCAACCTACGGAAAAGGAAATCCTCGCGCGTGCGTACGTACGGAATTCTGTCTCCATGCCATGGTGTAATCAGTTTTTCCACCACCAACTTACTTGGATGGGTATAATTGTAACACCCCGAGCTTCCACGATACGCTTCTCTTTCAATAATACAGTAGCGTTTGTTGTACGCAACTTCGAGTTCTAGCACACACCACAACCAATCAAAGTAGCCGTTATGAATAGTAATACCTAATTTTTGAAATTTTATAAATTTTATTTTTCCAAATGGACTTCGTTTTTGTATTTGTAATATCAAAATTATCCTAAGTTGAATTTTTTGTAATTTTCTGAGAACTTCCAATTTTTAATGAATAGTGAAAAATACTTAAAACAACTTTTTTAATCAAAATAATTTATAGTGATAAGTTATACTATTGAGTGGTTTTAAAGTATAATTAGAATATATTTTTACCATTTTATCCAATGGTGGTCATTAGAATTAATTTAACATTGAAATTGGACATAAACAATTGCCAATATTTTGATATAAATTGTTTCTTAAAAACACGCTATTTGTTGTGACAGCGGGAATTAATTATAAAATTAATTAATGAAACTTATATGTTTGAAATTTTGTAAAATAGACATCATTTTTGAATTCGGAATATCAATTATAGCTTAGGGTGAACTTTTGGCTTTGTTCTGAAAAACTTCAATTTCTGATGAATAGTGAAACCACTAAGTGGTAGTTAAAAAACTGATTTTTCATTTAAATGAAATATTACCACTTCTGTGATTTGATTTTCAAAAATCCAACATACATGGTTTTCATTAAGAAGTAAAATGTGGTTCAATGAGATTAAAATAATTTTTGGTGAATAGTAACTTTTAAGTTCTTAATCGTGATTAGTGGTAATTAGTGTAGTTTAAGGTAAAATAATGTTTTAATACTATGAGATGAGCTTGACACATGTCCTACCCTCATTGGATGTGTCATTTCCGACCAATACAATCCATGGGTCAACTTGGGGACCCCATGGAGCCACTTTAGTTGGAAAATGACATGAATACCTTTTATTTAATTTTAAAGTAAAAAATGACACAAACATGAAATGTTTTACTAAAACAATTTTTACATGGGGTTATACAAGTCATATTTTTGACTATAAATATTCATTGGAAATCTAAAAAGATTTCCTACATCATAGTATTTTTTTATAATTTTTAGACATTAAATAAATTAAATTATTTATGACATCATGATGATGTAGCGATGACCTCATTATTTAACGATTTAAATAAAATAAAAATATAATGTAAAATCCAAGGCTTACACTTGTCAAAAACCTATTGGATGAGTATATTTCGAACCCTTATCACCTTACCCTCGAATTATATAATTGTGGGACCTTTGTAATCCTAAAACCATTGTGTAATAAAGTAATATTTCATTACTTTCCAAGAGTGCCCCTCCTCCCCACTTAGAAAAGGCCCCCACCACTCCCACCTTATTCACACATTCAAGCCATTTTCCTCGGCCAACCTCTGCCCAAATACTCTCCCAACTTCCCTCCCTTACTCTTAGAAGCCTCACTTTGGGCAGAAGTCTTCCCAAGGAAGCCTTTGGCTCAAATCAAAAGAGTTACCCAATTTTAAGGTAATGTCTTGTCTTATGTTATTTTGTTTTATTTTGCTTATCCAAACCCCTAAACTCTTTTTATTCCTTTATTTTGTAACAACAACAGTATCCTCAATATACTAGGATGTTTTTATAATGATTATTCTAGCTAAACTTACACACACCTATATCTAATGGTTAAAGAACATACGGTTTCTGTGGATGGCGAATTTCTGCCTCACGAAACGATGATTGTTCTACACTCATAAAACACCTTCAAAGGTGGCCATTAAGATGTCACTATATTTATAAATGATATATAATATGTTTATGTTTTACTTAAGGTTCTGTATTTTTCATTTATGGCATACCTTTATAGTTTCCATTATGGGTAAACGCGATATTTTCATTTTAGGAAGTGCGGACTACCGCCCCCTCAAAGTGATATGAATCGTTAATGCCATATGTGGAATGTATAAAGGATGGAGTAAATTATATTATATATGATATTATACTGGAATTATATTATACATTTATATCATTATGATTTCATTCCATTAAATATGAAATAAAAAATGAAAGTAGCGTTCATGCGTACGTACGGCTTACTGTCTCCATGAACGGTGCATTTCATTTCTTACATCTAAATGTTACGTAATATTATGAATGAATGTATATAATGGATATATATGATATATATGAAATCTAAATCATGAATATAATTCTGTAGATAATGGATATTCTACCACATAAACAACTTGTAATTATAAGAAGTTTATTGTTGACTCAAGTACCAAAGATCGACAAAATGACCGTTATTAACTTAAATAATTACATAATGTTCATAACATTGTAATAAGTGATATAAATGGAATAATGAACTTGAAAAAGGTTCTTAATAAGGTAGATATTAACTCTAGTTTATTATTCAGGAGATCAAAGAACGGTCGAGTGAATTCGGACATGAGGTAAGGGAATTCCTTAACCCAATTTCCATTCTTTGGGTTAATCTCCTACTTTTAAATTATGTCATGATATTATTATGTCATCTCTTGTATTTGTAATTTATTTATGTGTACTTATAGTGAATACACATAATAGATCTATTTTATTTTAAAAATGATATTTTTAAGGACTTCATCTCAATCTCCTTTCATTGAGGCATATTTGGTTTTATACACAACTTTCTTTTATACGGTATATAAACCCCTTTGACTTTTACGTTTATTCAAAAGGACTCTTTTTTATATGAAGCGTTTTACTAAATGAAAAAAGGGAATGTTTTTCTTTCCGTACATATGCGGTGAAAATGACTTCTCCGCCGCCGTGACCATTATTTGAGTTTCGGCTTCCTCTACAAGCCATTACTTTTTTTAATGAAAAATAAATACAAAGTTTTAACTTTATTCTATTTTGGTATTGAAAATGGTTTTGAAAGAGTTTTTATTAT
Source organism: Viscum album (assembly GCA_963277665.1). Taxonomy (NCBI): domain Eukaryota; kingdom Viridiplantae; phylum Streptophyta; class Magnoliopsida; order Santalales; family Viscaceae; genus Viscum; species Viscum album. Next base: position 1,446,903,691 of record OY728161.1, read on the forward strand.
ATCAATGTGTTGTATTGATATCTTGTGATTGAAATGTGGAAATGTTATATTTCCTTTATGCATGTTTTATGTGATACGATTATCTTATGGTTTATGATATGTTTAAACCTGTTCATATGAGGAATGCATTGGACTTAATAAGTGACGGGTGGAGCCCGCTATATCTCCTCGATGCATCGGCTGGCCTCATGAGACAAACTAGTGTCTTGGCACGAGGCCTTGACAAAATCTTATTTGTGGTCTTGGCACGAGGCCTTGGCTACGTGGTTATGATAGTCTGGCATTATTCATTCTATCATTATGAAAGTGGTTATTGATATTCCATGAGATTATTCGATTAGTAGAATATCCATGTGAGTAAGTAAATGGAATTATTTAATTTTATTTTTTCCATATTATGCTAAAGTTCAAGTTTAAAAAGGATTTTGTTTTAGTTTTACATTGCCTTAAATGTTAATGATTATTTATGAAAGCTTCCGCAATATTGTTATCCTTACTGAGCATCTGAGCTCACCCCTTTCAATGTTTTAATATTTTCCAGGATGTGAAGAAGTATTTTATGAATGACCTGTAGGGATAGTCAGAAGAGGATATGAGTGTGGACTATGGATACTTTGTTATTGTAGTTTTTCACCTTATGATGCAATGTAACATTTATGAATGTATCTAGTGTTTCCAAGGATACTAAACTAATCGGTCTTTCGAGACTTGATCTTTTGTGATCATGCCAATGTTACGAAGTAATGCACCGACTCTGGGTAGCTGGGGTCGGGGCGTTATAGTTGGTATCAGAGACAGTTTAGTACTAACCTTGGAAGCTAGATTTAGATAAACTCTGATTAGAGCACATAGCCCAAAGATAGACTTTGAGGATTAGTATAGAAGAACTTCCTAGAATTTTGGTATTATAGAGATTTTGTGAGTTTTCCGAGCAATACATCCCTGTCTGGATACGAGTGGGTAGAGGTGGCTCTGGCACAGATGTACCTAGGGGTAAAACCTGAAAACACCACTTTGAGCTATACTCGAACGGGAACTGGTGCACGACAACGGGCCTTGCTGCACTCTTGGTTACGACACTCTCGGGGGATATGCTTAGGATAATTCTCATTTTATTTACAAACCACTATGAAGGGTTATGAGTATATACTTCCTCAAAGAAAACATTTTATGGATTATATCCATAAATAGATCAATTTATGTTAAGTATCTTACAAGTATGTAATTATGTATTTTGATTCATAAACTAATATAGTTTATGCCATTGATTAGAAATGGCGCCTAGTGGAAGGAATGGAAACTGTATCAATGCACGCACTCCATGTAAGGATTTCCCTCCTACTCAAGATAATTATTGTGGAGCTGGAGATACAACTGGTGCTGATCAACTTATTACCATACTGAGACAACTCACTCAGGTTATGAATAATAACCTTACTCGTATGGAGCACCCTGATCCGCAACATGGAGGATCAATGTTAGACCGCTTCCTGAGGCAACAACCACCAACTTTTAATGGGGGTACAAATCCATCAGTAGCTGAGAAATGGATAAACTCCTTAGAGAAAATATTTCATGCCTTGGGGAGTAGTGAAAGGGAGAAGGTTTTCATGGCAGTTTACCGCCTCACTGGAGATGTCGATCAGTGGTGGTCGCTGATTCAAAACACAAAGGAAGATGATGACGTATCGAATATAGAATGGAGGGAGTTCAAAGATCTTTTCTTAGAAAAATACTTTCCTCATGACCATCGAGTAGATATGGAAAGGCAATTTATGAGTCTGAGGCAGAAGGAGGATGAGAATGTCACAAAGTATGAGGCTAACTTTACAGGGTTAGTGAGGCATGCTGCAGATTATATACGTAACCCAAGAAGTAAGATTGATCGTTTCATTGATGGGTTAAAACCATTTCTCCGTTGAGCTTTATTATCACAATCCTTCTCATCGTATGAAGATATTGTCTCGTGTGCTATCAAGACAGAAAAGGAATTCTCTAAATCTTATGACAATAAAGTAAAGCAAGAGAAGAAGGGAACTGTGGAGCAAGAGACAGATAAAGGGAAAAAGGGAAATAAGGATTTTCCATTATGTGGTAACTGTGGGAATAATCACCCTGGTACTTTCCTAAAAGGAATGGGAGTTTGTTATAAATGTGGAGAAAAAGGTCATCAGGCGCGTGATTGCAAGGGAAAGAAAAAGGCTATCAATGTTGAATGCTACAATTGTAGGGAAATTGGTCATTATGCAAATGAATGTCCTAAGCGTCAGGAAAACATACCTCAGAAAAGGCCAAGGGATAAAGGCTAAGCTTATGTTGTTACTAGAGATGAAGTTGAATAATTATTGTATTTGTGTTTTTGGACTCAAGAACTAGATTATGGTTATAAGAATAATGTGATATATATAAGTATTGTACTGCAGTACATGTTGTTTTCATTAAGGATTTAATATGGTGAAGGTAATCATATTTTTAGTATGTGACAATAAGAGAAACTTTACTTTGTTTGGGGAATCTGAGGTTACAATTGATTTTGGAATTTAGAGACCTTTTATAGAAAGTCTGGACGGAGGTATTTTGGATAACTATAAAGGTTGGAATGGATTAATTTGATCTTTGGATAGTATTGTTTAAGGTTAAAACATTTCTGAAGATTATTTTTTAAATATTATAATACTATAGTTTTAGGAAAAGGACAACCTGTAGGGTGGGGCATAATCCGTCGCGTCGGACAAAGCTGCAGGAATCGAACCCACAACCATAGTGCGATAGGCCTTTATTTCCTACCACTAGCCTACAGGAAGTCCCTGGTTATTACAAAATATTTTTCCTAATCTAAATGGTATGTGGTAATATTTAGAACCTTATACAATTAGTATAAATATAATATTTTTGAGTCCTATTATCTTTTTGAGTGAAAGATGAGTTTGTGGTAGAAATTAGTTGAAGGATGAAACTCTACTTGTCAAGAATAAATATACATATACCTATCTCTTATTCTATGAATAAATTAATTCTTAAAATTTAGTAAAGGGATATTAAAATAAAAAAATGTTTTATCCTAATACCTTATGTCTTGTTGAACTGATAATATTTTAAATCAACATAGATTGAAGGCTTTGAGGCCCTCAATTTTACACTTGTTTGTGATTGATGACCACAATCACTCCCTACAAATATTTACGTTTTTCCTCCAATTATATGTCTCTAATTTCCACCAATGTTCTCCTAATCGAGATCATAATTGGGTGGTGACTTTTTCATTTCCCTTTCCCTCTTATTAAGGCTAAATTTTATTAACCTTATTTCCAATGTGGGTTTTCCACAATGGTATTTTCTATTTTCAACCTTTTATTTTCAAAGAAAAATTTCAAATTGCGAGGACGCAATTTATTGAAGGAGGGGAGAATGTAACACCCCGAGCTTCCACGATACACTTCTCTTTCAATAATACAGTAGCGTGTGTTGTACGCAACTTCGAGTTCTAACACACACCACAACCAATCAAAGTAGCCGTTATGAATAGTAATACCTAATTTTTGAAATTTTATAAATTTTATTTTTCCAAATGGACTTCGTTTTTGTATTCTTAATATCAAAAATATCCTAAGTTGAATTTTTTGTAATTTTCTGAGAACTTCCAATTTTTTATGAATAGTGAAAAATACTTAAAACAACTTTTTTAATCAAAATAATTTATAGTGATAAGTTATACTATTGAGTGGTTTTAAAGTATAATTAGAATATATTTTTACCATTTCATCCAATGGTGGTCATTAGAATAAATTTAACATTGAAATTGGACATAAACAATTGTCAATCGTTTGATATAAATTGTTTCTTAAAAACACGCTATTTGTTGTGACAGTGGGAATTAATTACAAAATTAATTAATGAAACTTATAATGTTTGGAATTTTTTAAAATATACATCATTTTTGAATTCGGAATATCAATTATTTCTTAGGGTAAAATTTTGGCATTGTTCTGAAAAACTTCAATTTCTGATGAATAGTGAAACCACTAAGTGCTAGTTAAAAAACTGATTTTTCGTTTAAATGAAATATTACCACTTCTGTGATTTGATTTTCAAAAATCCGACATACATGGTTGTCATTAAGAAGTAAAATGTGGTTCAATGAGATTAAAATAATTTTTGGTGAATAGTAAATTTTAAGTTCTTAATCGCGATTAGAAGTAATTAGTGTAGTTTAAGGTAAAAATAATTTTTTAATAATATGAGATGAGCTTGAAACATGTCCTACCCTAATTGGATGTGCCATGGACGACCAAGAAAATCCATGGGTCAACTTGGGGACCCCATGGAGCCACTTTAGTTGGAAAATGACATGAATACCTTTTATTTAATGTTAAAGTAAAAAATGACACAAACATGAAATGTTTTACTAAAACAATTTTTACATGGGGTTATATAAGTCATATTTTTGACTATAAATAGTAATTGGAAAGATAAAAAGATTTCCTACATCATAGTATTTTTTTTATAATTTTTAGACATTAAATAAATTAAATTATTTATGACATCATGATGAGGCAGCGATGACCTCATTATTTAACGATTTAAATAAAATAAAAAGATAATGTAAAATACAAGGCTTACACTTGTAAAAAACCTATTGAATGAGTATATTTAAAACCCTTATCACCTTACCCTCTAATTATATAATTGTGGGACCTTTTTAATCCGAAAATCATTGTGTAATAAAGTAATATTTCATTACTTTCCAAGAGTGCCCCTCCTCCCCACTTATAAAAGGCCCCCACCACTCCCACCTTATTCACACATTAAAGCCATTTGGCTCGGCCAACCTCTGCCCAAATACTCTCCCAACTTCCCTACCTTACTCCTAGAAGCCTCACTTTGGGCAGAAGTCTTCCCAAGGAAGCCTTTGGCTCAAATCAAAAGAGTTACCCAATTTTAAGGTAATGTCTTCTCTTATGTTATTTTGTTTTATTTTTCTTATCCAAACCCATAACTCTTTTTATTACTTTCTTTTGTAACAACACCAGTATCCTCAATATACTAGGATGTTGTTATAATGAGTATTCGAGCTACACTTACACACACCTACATCTAATTGTTAAAGAACATACGGTTTCTGTGGATGGCGAATTTCTGCCTCACGAAACGATGATTGTTCAACACTCATAAAACACCTTCAAAGGTGGCCATTAAGATGTCACTCTATTTATAAATGATATATAATATGTTTATGTTTTACTTAAGGTTCTGTATTTTTCATTTATGGCATACCGTTATGGTTTCCATTATGGGTAAATGCGATATTTTCATTTTAGGAAGTGCGAACTACCGCCCCCTCAAAGTGATGTGAATCGTTAATGCCATATGTGGAATGTATAAAGGATGGAGTAAATGATATTATATATGATATTATACTGTAATTATATTATACATTTATATCATTATTATTTCATTCCATTAAATATGAAATAGAAATGAAAGTAGCGTTCATGCGTACGTACGGCTTACCGTCTCCATGAACGGTGCATTTCATTTCTTACCTCTAAATGTTACGTAATATTATGAATGAATGTATATAATGGATATATATGATATATACAACATCTAAATCATGAATATAATTCTGTAGATAATGGATATTCTACCACATAAACAACTTGTAATTATAAGAAGTTTATTGTTGACTCAAGTACCAAAGATCGACAAAACGACCGTTATTAACTTAAATAATTACATAATGTTCATAACATTGTAATAAGTGATATAAATGGAATAATAAACTTGAAAAGGTTCTTAAGAAGGTAGATATTAACTCTAGTTTATTATTCAGGAGATCAGAGAATGGTCGAGTGAATTCGGACACGAGGTAAGGGAATTCCTTAACCCAATTTCCATTCTTTGGGTTAATCTTCTACTTTCAAATTATGTCATGATATTATTATGTCCTATCTTGTATTTGTAATTTCTTTATGTGTACTTATAGTGAATACACATAATAGATCTATTCTATTTTAAAAATGATCTTTTTAAGTACTTCGTCTCAATCTCCTTTCATTGAGGCATATTTGGTTTTATACACAACTTTCTTTTATAATGTGTTTAAACCCCTTTGACTTTTACGTTTATTCAAAAGGAATATTTTTTATACGAAGCATTTTACTAAACGAAAAAAAGGGAATGTTTTTCTTTCCGTACATATGTGGCGACAATGACTTCTCCGCCACCATGACCATTATTTGAGTTTCAGTTTCCTCTACAAGCCATCACTTTTTTAATGAAAAATAAATACAAAGTCTTAACTTTCTTCTATTTTGGTATTGAAAATGGTTTTGAAAGAGTTTTTATTATATCAATGTGTTGTATTGATATCTTGTCTTTGAAATGTGGAAATGTTATGTTTCCTTTATGCATGTTTTATGTGATACGATTATGTTATGGTTTATGATATGTTTAAACCTGTTCATATGAGGAATGCATTGGACTTAATAAGTGACGGGTGGAGCCCGCTATAGCTCCTCGATGCATCGGCAGGTCTCATGAGACAAACTACTGTCTAGGCACGAGGCCTTGACAAAATCTTATTTGTGGCCTTGGCACGAGGCCTTGGCTACGTGGTTATGATAGTCTGGCATTATGCATTCCATCATTATGAAAGTGGTTATTGATATTGCATGAGATTATTCGATTAGTAGAATATCCATGTGAGTAAGTAAATGGCATTATATAATTTTATTTTTTCCATATTATGCTAAAGTTAAAGTTTAAAAAGGCTTTTTTTTATTTATACATTGCCTTAAATGTTAATGATTATTTATGAAAGCTTCCGCAATATTGTTATCCTTACTGAGCATCTAAGCTCACCCCTTTCAATGTTTTAATATTTTCCAGGATGTGAAGAAGTATTTTATGAATGACCTGTAGGGATAGTCAGAAGATGATATGAGTGTGGACTATGGAGACTTTGTTATTGTAGTTTTTCACCTTATGATGTAATGTAACATTTATGAATGTATCTAGTGTTTCCAAGGTTACTAAACTAATCGGTCTTTCGAGACTTGATCTTTTGTGATCATGCCAATGTTACGAAGTAATGCCCCAACTCTGGGTAGCTGGGGTCGGGGCATTACAATAATGGTGTAAAGAATAACTATATATTATTATTATAAAATCATAATAATTATAAGATATTATATCATCCACCCCAATTCAATTCAATAAATATGGGAATGATATCATCGCTCGTGCGTACGTACGGATTACCGTCTCCACGACGCGATGAGATTCATTTTCCATGTTAACAAATCAAGAATAATTATAAAGTGTATATAATGAATAATAATGAAATATATGACATAATGAATCTAATTAATTTATGTATATATATATATATATGTCATCTACCTAATTCCATTCAAGTGAATAAGGAAAGGAAAACAGCATTCATGCGTACGTACAGCCTACCGTCTCTATGAACGGTGTATTTCATTTCATTCATCTATATATTATATATATATATACTGAATATATATGATATATAAATCATGATTTACATTCTATATGTAATTAAATCATGATATAAGTAATAATAATTTCATGAACAAAAAGTCTAAACAAGTACGATAAATAAAATGATTTTACCCAAAACGCTGCTTCAACATGGAATTTACAAAAGAACGGGTAATATAAAGTCATAATTGAACCATATATGATATAATAACAATGAATATGATTCTATAATAAGTAAATGACATTATTTAAATCATTATACAGAAGGATCAGATACATATGAAGCATATCAGACCTAAGGTAAGGGATAACTATTCCAATCTCGCTCTTATCCGAGATTGTTTATTTGTAAGTATTTACTGGGGTTATGTTTATTATCCATGTCCATATGTTCTCAAAATGTTTTCATAAAATGTTTACCTTTATTCCATGTATGTTCGAAGACATTTTTACCCCTTTTTTTACTTTTACCACATCGTATGGAAGGAATCTATCTTTTGTTTACCATACGTGGTACTTTTTGACTTTTCTGACAAAAGTACGAGGAGAATGTTTTTTAACACTTATGGCATGAACAGATTTTTACTGTTTTATAACACCTTATTTTCATGAAGATTTATCTATAAGATTTATTGAATATTTTCAAAAAAATACTTTTCTTTTAAAATTGAAGGGAATTTTGTGAAAATAAAATGATTTTGAAGAAGAAAGGATATTTTCCTCAAGAATTCATTTCAAGTGTTTTATCAAAACCATTTTCCATCTAAGATGAAATTATTCAATATATGTATGTTTCAAGTATAATGTATCTACGATTTACATGGTTCCACTTTTCTTATGATGAAATGATATCCATTTGTTTTATATGGATTATTTTATGATGGGATGGTGTTTATGAAACCCATTTTTATTCTTTGGGTTATGATGAATGGTTTGTGTTTATGTTGTGGAACAAGTATGAATGATTTCATTATGAGAAGAGTTTAACCTATATCTACCTAAAATTCATTGGGTAAAGATTTATATCTCATGAGATAGACATGGCTGAAATGGTAAGTTAATCCAGTTCAGTGTTACAGGACTGAAACGAGGAGTGAACTCGATTCAGAAATGGACTTTGTCCACTAAGATGGTCTTGGCAGCAATGCCTTAGATACTATGGAAATCATAACATGTGCTTAATAGTGTCCAAAATTACATGTTTTATTATCATGATATTTTATCAGGATTAATTATTATTTATGATCTATGCCTTACGTGATGCCATGTTTATGTCATTTCTCAAGATCATGCTGTTTAAACATTATGTTCATGTATTTAAGTTAAAATGTATATGATTTATTTTATTTTCTCCATGCTTACCTTTACTGATCATTTGAGCTCACCCTTTTATTTGTTTTCTTTTCCCCAGGATTTAAAGAAAGGTTTTAGGTAAAAAAAAGGAAAATCTTTATAGGAGATGTTGAAGATCTTTCACCATGATTAGACGATTGTGTTCCGAGTTTCCAAATACACTAAACTATTATGATCCTTTTGTGTCTATTTTTGTTATGTATTAAGTATTACAAAAAAAGTAATGTAATGTCTATGTACATCAATCTTTGGGTCTCTACAGTTGGTATCAGAGGAAAGGTTTAGTTATCCTTTGGAAACTACAATGTGAAAACTTTAGTGAGATCCCTAGAGATATTTCTAAGGTATGTCTAGGGAGGTCCCTAAGGTTAAGTATAAGTATAGGTTATAGTCCTAGAATTAAGGTAACGATATTAGAATTAAACCGAAGATGTTAGATATTGACGGTACTCCCCCTTTATTGTCTTGTTTTCTCACGCATGATTTTTGCCTCTCACACTATTCTTTTTGGGTTTTTGAAAATGGTTGGAAATAGGAAGATTCACGATAATGGAGGTTATGATGGACAATGGAATGATATTCTTCATGAGAAACCAAATGAAAAGAGATTTGGAAGGTGAAACATCATTATTATGCCTAATCATCAATCTCATAATATGATAAATAATCTCAACTTTGGTATGTTTCCTGACTTAGCTAATAATAGAAAGATGGAGTTTCATGATGATCATATAGGAAAGAAAGTCTAACTCCCCTCATGTAAATCACGTGGGAAGAGGCATCACGGAAAATGTTTCAAAGGAACTAGATGATGCTTTGGGTGTGTAGAAGAAGGAAACAAAGCTAGTAAGTGGAATGGAAAAGGTTCAGTTAACACTATGGACAAGGATAATGGTATTGCTATGACATCAACAACGATTAAATTTTTTAAATGTGGAATGTATTGGAATTATGAAAACCAATTCCCTAAGGGAAAATCTCATGAAGAGAATCAGCATGGTCATATGGGTAGTATTTATGTAGATGATGATGAGGAGACTACAAATGATATATGAATTGAAAGAAGTGTTAAAGCTTGGTCAATGGTTTAAGAAGGTAGTGGAATGATTTATGTTTATAAATATTTATGTTGTATAGGTAATGGTACTATGGAATAAAGAAACACCTAAGGATTGTTACACTATTGTTTTTCCTAAAGTATTTGAAAGTATATGTTGAATGGTACTGGTAACCATGAAAGGTTATTTAGATATATCTATAAAGAAGATGATATGCACATAATGAAGGGATAAATAGAAAATAAAAATTTGATTTTATTCATGAGCTCATGACTGATATAAGGACAAAGTTATATCATGGTTTGAGTATATAAAAATTTTGGGATTTTGGTATGTGGAAAGTGTTAAATTTTTACAGCATTCATGTTTTCACTAAGAGTCAATGGGTATTCATTTTTCAATAGAATACATGATTAAGGTATTCACATGTTTGTAATTTGACCAACAAGATATATCGTATGATATATGGGGGATAAATTATGGTATTCACTTGCTCGACAGATGAAATTTCTAGTAATTGTTTTCTTTATACTATGAGGTTGGATATAAGTATTTTGGATAAGCCTAAAGATTGGAATGGATTATGTTGTACATAAGTCAGTATTGTTTAAGGCTAGAAATTTTTTCGATATTATTGATGGAATGTTATAATAATGTAGTTTTAGAAAAATGACAACCTGCAGGATGGGCGACAACTCGTCGCGTTGGACAAGGCTGTGGGAATTAAACCCACAACCGAAGTGCAACAGGACTTTATCTCCTACCACTGGCCTACAGGAAATCCATGGTTAGTAGAAACTAGTTTTATTATATTAAGCGGTATGATATATGAAGTATAACTCAATTTTTGGAACCACATACAATTAATCTCACTATAGATGGACTTATGTATATTTAAAAACTTTTTCTATCCTTTTGTTTGAGAAATATATAATGACCTATCATTTTATCGCATGATCTGCTAACACTTCACGAAAGATAAACTCAACTTCATTTCTTTAAAAGATGAAGTGGAAATTCTTCAAGGCACAAACAACAGTAAGATTGTACCAAAATCAAGTAAGTATTTATTTTAATTCAACAATACTTCAAATTTAGGGAAATGATCTTGAAAACAAAAAAAATGTTGTCCTAGTGTCCTTATATCCGATGAATCAAATGGTACCTTAAATCATCACAAATTTATGGCTTTCTGATTGTTGTATTTTTCATATCAATGTTCTCTACCACTCTCCATCATAACATGATGGTTAGATTTTTCTTCCATATCCAGATTTCCACCTATGTTCTCCTATGTGGAAACCCTATGATGATTTAATCTGGGTAACAGTTTCATTTCATAATTTACTTTTTAAAATTAAGTTTTTGTATTCCTTTTATGATATGGGTTTTTATGAACAAAATTTTCAAGTAGTAAACAATTTATAACCTCGATGAATTTCAAGGGCGAAATTCATTTTAAGGGGGGTAGAAAGTAAAACCCTGAGATTTTGTGAGATATATTATTTTTAATTTCTTTAATGTCTTCTATTATACACTACACCAAGATTATCTTATACTATACACAACACTGTATTATCTTGCTGTATACGTAACGTTATTCTTGGCTCATGTTACAGACAATTTCAAGTTCATTTTGTGGAAATTATTTTACACAACATTAAGTATAGATTTTGATTAATGTATAAATGAAATAAGTTTTCCTTATGCAACACCAAAAGGAGATTTCACTACACCCAGCCCTGACTTGGCTTTCATTACACGCAATCAAGACCTTCCTCGATAGCATGTGTAGTACGCAATACCATGTTTCACTAAATGAGATATTATTATAATATTATTATGAACTAGCCGTTATGAATAGTAAGACCCACTTTTTGAAATTTTATAAATTTTATCTTTCAAAATAGACTTTATTTCTAGATTCATAATATCCAAATTATCCTAGGGTGAATTTTTGGTATTTTTCTGAAAATATTCAATTTTTTATGAATAGTGAAAACACTGTGTTACTATTTAAAAACCGAATTTTTATTTAAATAATTATTTATTTTATTTAAATTTATTTTAAATAAATATTGATATATAATACCAATATAAGTTCAATGTAATTCATTGGAGTCATTTTATAATAATTTTAGATATATAAAAATTTTATTGAACTTTTCACTGTCTTTTACCCACCTCCTAGAAGAATTTGAAAATTTACATAAAACATAATTTTACCGCTTATGTGAGTGGAGTTTCAAAAATCCAAGAGACACAGTTAATATCAAGGAGCAAAATGTGGTTCAATTAGATAAAAATATTTTTTTTGTGAATAGTAACTTTTTACTTTTTTTTACCACGGTTAAAAGTAAATAGGGTAATTAAGGGTAAAAATGATATTATTATTACCCTAACACATGTCATAATTCTATTGGATAAGTTTAATTCATCAAAAGACAACCTTAGAAATAAAATATTACCATTTAGGTCCACTTGGATTAGATTAGGACATTTATTATTATTTTATTTAAAGAAGAGTTAAAATAGTTAAAATCAATGTTTAATAACTAAAACATTATTAATATAGTTTTATACATAAGATAAATTTGACTATAAATATTCATTAGGAAGATAAAAATATTTCCTACATAATTGTATTTTATTTATAATTTTTAGACATTAAATTATTTAATTTATTTTTGACACAATAATGATTCAGTAATTACCTTATTAATGAAATATTAACATAATTGATATTATAAATACCCAAATAAATGTAATTTTAGACTTTTTATGAATTAAACTTATTTTATAGGTTAATATGGCATGTTATTATTGATTTAATTAACTTTTTTCGAACTTATAATGCTGTTATGACTTTCACAACAATCAATTACCAAAGAGTGTCAAAATTGACATAAAATAGTTTTTAAAAAAATATTATATTATTAATTGTTATTTTATTCCTTAAAATATAAGGTTCGGCAAAATGTCTTATATATGGATATATATTATAATAATAAACCACTTGGGGTTCGTTTGTCTTGTTATAGTAAGTTTATTAACCATATAGTGTAAGAAAACAAAAAGAAACAGTAAAAGTTAAATTATTTAACTTAGAGTTAAATGTAAATGATAATGCCTTATTTTCATGAAGCTTTCCCTACAAGATTTATTGACTATTTTCAAAAAAAATAATTTTATTTTAAAATTTCATGGAATTTTGTGAAAAGAAAATGATTTTGAAGAAGAAAGGGTATTTTCCTCAAGAATTCATTTCAAGTGTTTTATCAAAACCATTTTCCATCTAAGATGACATTATTTCATATGTGTATGTTTCAAGTATATTGTCTCTATGATTTACATGGTTCCACTTTTCTTATGATTAAATGATATCCATTTTTTTATATGGATATGTTATGATCGGATGATGATTATGAATCCCATTTTTATTCTTTGGGTTATGATGAATGGTTTATGTTTATGTTGTGGCACAAGTAAGAATGATTTAATTATGATATGGGTGGGACCTATATATCCCTCCAATGCATTGGGTAAAGATTTCTATCTCATGAGATAGACATGGCTGGAACGGTAGGTTAATCTGGTTTAGTGTTACAGGACTGAAACGAGGAGTGAAATCGATTCAGAAAGGGAATTTGTCCACTAAGATGGTCTTGGCAGCAATGCCTTGGCTACTATGGAAATCATAACATGTTCTTAATGGTTTCCACAATTACATGTTTCATTCTCATGCTATTTTATCAGGATTAATGTTTCTTTATGATCTATGCCTTACGTACTGCCATTTTTTTTGTCATTGCTCAAGATATTGATGTTTAAACATTATGTTCATGTATTTAAGTTCAAATGTATAAGATTTGTTTTATTTTCTACATGCTTACCCTTAATGAGAATTTGAGCTCACCCTTTTATATTTTTTTATTTTCCCCAGGATTTAAATAAAAGTTTTACGTAAGAAAACAAAAAAAGTGAAAATCTTTATGGGAGATGTTGAATATCGTTCCCCATGATGAGAAGATTGTGTTCCGAGTTTCCAAAGACACTAAACTATTACAGTCCTTATGTGTCTGTTTTTGTTATGTATTAAGTATTCTACAAAAAAGTAATGCAATTTCTATGTACTTCAAGCTTTGGGTCTCTACAAAGGTGATTATATTCAATGATGAATATGTATTGAATTATGGTTGAATAAATTTATGTCTTAAACTATACTGTAATAGGTAGCGAATTTTAATGAAATACATAATATGGGTGTTTATATGTTGTAAGATACTTTTTTAATTGTGATGAAAAGTTATGAACAGGATTGAAAAATTTTCAAAGGCACTTAATTTGTTTTGAGATTTTTTAGAGTCAATGAAAATACCCTAAGAATTATTAAATATATTATAAGATGGTTTAAAGAAGTTAGATAATTTTATGTTGGAACTAGAATTATTCAAAGTCATAGAATATATAAAGGTATACCATATAATACATAAGGGTAAAAAAGATACTCTAAAAAATATGTAAAGGTCAACCAGAATGTGTAAAGTAAATAATTTCCAAAGTATTGGTACTTAGTGTGATATGTAAAGGTACTTAGTATAAAATATGAAAGTAAATCTAAAAGTTACACAAAATACATAAGGTTATAAGGGAACTCATTGGATAAAAAGAGTTTTAGAAAATACCCTAGATAAGTAAGTTTCAAATTGATCATGGTTAAAAGCCAATTTATGATGAGTTAGAATATTGGAAAATTTCTAGAAATTCCTTGTGATATGTAACATTAGGTTTATATTTTGGTGATGAAAAATTTAAATTTCTCAAGACACACTATGATATAGGAAGGTAAATTTATTGATATGTAAATTTATCCATGGTAAATACATAAAGGTACTTTGTGGGAAGAATATTGTAAATTGGAAAATTATATATTCTCATTATGATGAAAATGGGTCATTCTCATGATATGTAAAGGTACTAATTGATATAAACTGATGAAATTGGAAAACTATAGGAAGTAACCTACTATAATGAAAGTTAAGGTTCTTAATAAATAAAGGTCAAAAAAACTTAAATAGGAGTTTTTCAGAAAAAAAAATTAAAGTATTGAGTTATATTGAGATATAGAATAGACTATTTAAGGTATTGTAAGGGTTTCCAAAAGAATAAATAAAATTTATTATTTTAATAAAAAAATTATATTTTTATAATGAGATACTATAAAGAAATTTTAAATAATAGGATGCTGAAGATAATATTCAGGGATCATATTTTCATAATATTGTAGTTGGGCCATGATTCAAGCCAATATTAAAGAGACGATTAGTAAATAATAAGGTTTTGAAGTGATAAATGTTTCCAATACATGAATGAGTGTCATACCATGATAATTTTTCTATATATATTCTTATGGTAATAAGGATTGAGTTATTATTTATTTCATGGATAAGAAAAAAACAAGTAAATATTGAGAATATGGTTTCTCTATTATTATGGGGTTACAAATATGAATATTTAAAACTGAGGTTGGTGATCAAATTCAGAGGTTTTATTGAAATTTTTATTTAACTATATTAATTTATAAGATAAGAAATTTTATAATACTATTTAATATTGAGAATATCACAATGCTGAAATTTGAGGGAAATATTTCTATATTTTGAATATATATAGAAATAATCTTATGATTTGAAGAAGTAAGTGAGAGAAGTTAGATCATTTGAAATGATAAAGAACCTGATAATTATTTTTTGAGGTATATATGATGTGTATCAATGAGATAGAATGTGAGAAAATAAGAAAATAGAGAGGCATGGTACAAGTTTGGTTGTTGTTCATCTAGTGTATTAAAGAAGAAGATGGAGAATAATGATGATGAAGGTGTTGTTATTGTATATTCAATTTCATCAGTGGAAAGAAGATAAAAAAGAATATGAGTAGGAATGAGAATGAAAATAGGGTACTAAAACCTATGCATTAATTTCCCTATATAATAGAATATGATTGAGAAAAATGTGGAAAAGGACTTTAGAGAGAGACTAACTGGCTCCACTATTAATCATTATTTGTGTCATGACTCTCAATTATTGAGGATGCATTGTGATTAAAGATAAAAAATTAATTAAGTACAACTTTCTTGATACTAAATAAGGTATCAAAATATGGGTTCCATGAAGATAATGTCTTGTATAAATCTATAGAAGAATATCTATTAGAATTCAAAAACTCTGTTTGAGGAAGATGGCCTTTCATTATGATTTAGTGACATCCATGGAAGATTTAATATAATATTTATTAGTTTATTATTATTGTAAAATAGAATAATATAATATAAATAACCATTTTAGTGACTGAAAACCTATCCACATGTAAATATTTATTTTTTGGATATATTCTATTTTATTAACTTTATGATATTAGGGTATATATTTGTGTCAGACTTGGCCAGAACACAATATGAACATAGTCACCCATACTTGGTGAAAACCTTGTAAAAAATATTATGTAATACTCTCTTACATTCATCACTAATTATATTTTGTATACATATATATATGGGGTAATTATAAAAATTTTAGTTATATATTAACTGATAAATGAAGTTTGGATAATAGGAATGAAATTTAAAGGCAAAAATAATTTGGTAAAAATTTACTTTAGTTCACCCCTCCCCCTATTAGGTGACTTCATAATCCTACAAGTTATAAAAAAGTGGTATCAAATATAATCCATGTTTCTATTGATAGGATATCTTTTCATAACTAGTTTTTTTTATTAGTAATATATGAATTTCATTATTGAATAAGATTTAGAGTTTACTCGAATATAATTTATAGTTACCATGTCTATCAATACCAACATGAATATTTCATTCAAAACCATAAATAATATATAGAAAAAAGAGGAAAATATATTTGGGATGTATTAAAAAAATCATTTTACATTACTAAATAAATGTTATCAAAGTGGTATTTTATCAAAAGTATACTCTTGAATAATCTAACCTAGATAGTAAAGAGGATGAGTCTATTAAGGACCTATACACTCTTGCTAAACATTAGATAAAGAAATATTATTTAAGTTTTCACTCATATATTTCTATTTATAAATAAACTAAATGATGATTAAACATAGTTACAATTGGAAACTGATGAAATAAAAATAGTATCAGCAGCATAGTTACATAAATGAAACAAACTAATCAAATAAGTGAAATATAATGAGAAATATGTATTGATCAGTACGAAAAAATTATTCATGGTTTAATATTTATTAAAATAAAAATTTATGATAAATTAATGGTAAGATATATTAGTAGTGAATTGATTCATGGTTTAGAAGAAGCTCACAAAGACACCATTGGTGTTATAGATTCTTGATTGTAAATAAAATAAAAAAATCAAGAACCTTGATAATTCCTTATGAGAAAGTAGAAGAAGGCATGAGTATCATACAGAGAAAGTATGAAAAGTTGGAATGGTAAAATAGAATATGATATATTGATATTGAGAAAAATACCTTCAACATAATGTTATTTGATCTAGAAGTAAATGTTAATAATCTTAAACAGCACAATCTTAGTCCTCCCATGAAGCTAAGAAATTAAAATCTTCCATGAAAGTTTTTTATAAAAATATTCTTTCCAAAAATTATCACTCTTATAGAAAGAATATCTTGATATTTCCTTATGATCAATCCATTATAATATCATGGAAAAAGATAACCCATTTTCTAAAAAATGTAGTTACACTAAAGTTGTTTCAATGTATAAATCAGGATTAAAAAATAATTCTTGACCAATATAGGTGGTTAAAAAATTAATAAATCCACCATTAAATACATGGAATATATAATAATGTCCAAGAAAATTAGTTCCTATAGAAGATCCAAAATAAAGGGCATTTAAACCTGAAGATGTAATGTTACAAAATCTATACAGACTGTGTTTCATGGAAAAAATATCCTATTTCATTGGTAATATTATGGTTATAAAATATTTGTTAATAATAAAATTTTTTCATGGAATAATATGTCAAATCATGGATATTATAGAATTATAATATCAAGGGGATAAAATATGATTCCAAAATAATTACTTGGAGAAAATGGGAGTGAATTTTTCTATCAAGAGTAAATTTGGATTCATAAGTAATTTCGATGAAAATTGCAATATAAATGGTCATTTTAATGTTGTGTGTGGGTATAATTATACCAAGTATGATTCATATATTTATGAGAAGATAAAAATATAAAATAGGAAGAAATAATTGAAAATAAAAGATGTTTTTTATTTGAGGTGCAAGAAAATTTTTATGAAAGATATACACAACAGGTGGCTAAAGAAGGATGTTACATCATGGAATAAATTATTCTACTATATTATAAATGGACATTTCACGCTTCATTGTAATCAATGAATGAAGCTTTATATAAAATAAGATATCTATAAAAAATAATTGAATCAATAAAATATAGAAACAAAATAATTAGTTTGGTGGGATACATCGAAGATGAAGAATTAAAATTTCATGAGAGGTTTCCATATAAGGGTAACTTGAAGGCTGTTGAAAAATAATATAGAAGATAAAAGCTGGATTTTCACACTCATAAAAATTTCATGATAGTACTTCCAATATAGGATAAGTGGATAAATAAAAGGAATCAAGCATCAAGGGATTCATGTGATACAATGTTTATAACATCCTCAAACCTGAAATCTCAGATCCAATGCTAAAAACATAAACATTACATTTCTATTTTTGAAATTGATGAAAGTTACTCAACTTTTACCATCCAAAACTTACAAAATAAAAAGGAAATATTGGATAAATTACACTATCAATGAAATTTTATTTTTAGAGTTTTAGATAATTAAGGAAAACTCTTATATAAATGATTCTCATTTCATTAAATGATAATTTCTCCCAATTAACCAAGATTTTCATATTTCACATTAAGTCGTTATCATCATCCACATAGAACACTTCTAGAAATAATTAATTTAAAAACATTATTAATAATGTAAGGGAAAATAAACATAATAAAGGTGACCTAAAATTCTTAGTAAGGGTAAACATATACATTAATAATTAAATGTTATTAGTGACCATAATAAGATAATAAGGTTATGGTTAAAAAATAAAAGTGCATGAGCATAAAATGGGAATATTCATACCCATCAATACCTAGATCATAAAACATGAAAACATGTCATAAGTCTTTCATGAAGGCAAGAGTTATCAGAATAAATAACCATGATTCATGTGATATCAATCTTGTTAAAAGGAAATGTTTATAATAATAGAATGCATAATGAAAATGTATTGGAATATAAGAAAATTTTCTTCATATAACTTCTTAAAAATGTAATAACCAATATGAAAACTTTCATCTCCATAGTGCACAAGGCATTAGAAGGTTATCACTGACCCACCCACCATGGGTTTATCATAGAACCACCCATACTTGGTTAATAACATAATCATTGATCATTGGTTTGTAACAGAACCACCCATACATGGTTTACAAGGGAATCACATATCATTATAAAAATTTTCCAAGAACTATATCATGAAAAAAAAATTTATATCATTTAGTTCATCATAAACTCATTGAAATAACTTTTATTTTTTCATAACTTGATTAATCTATGGAAAAGAATCATGTTTCATTATAATCACTTTGAAGCATGATTAACACATGGAAAATAAATGGATCCCATAACAATCTCATTGAAACGTGATTAACTTGTCGAAAAAAATGGGATCCATGAAAATCTATTTGAAACATGATCCACCCCTAGAAAAAAAATTGTTCCATAATAATCTCTTTTAAACAAGATTAACCAATTAAAAAAGAATGATTTCAATAAAAGTATATTTATAACATGATTAAACCATGAAAAATAAATGTGTTAAATAGAAATCTCTTTGAAACATGATCAACTCATGGAACAGAGACATGTTCCATAATAATTTCATGAAACATGATTAACCCTTGTAAAGGAAATGAGTTCCATAAAAATCTATTTGAAACAATATTAATGCATCTGAATAAAGAATGACAGTGGTTTTATTATAAAATATCCTCATTGGATAATAATTAACAAAAAGGGTTGTTGACAATGATAAATGGAAATACCATTAAGAGATCATTAAAAACATTTTTGAGGAAAAAACCGTTACATTTTGAAAATCACTTTTAAAAACAAAAAATTCACAAAATATTAAGAAAAATAATTTTGTTTCAAAAAAACCTTGGAAACATATATAGTAAAATTTAAGGAAAATAATGGAATTGAAAATTTGAAAATCTTTTCATGTCATAAATGTTAAAGATAAACAATTTTTCAAAACATTTTAAAAAGTGATTCAAAAGAGACCCATTTATAAAATATTAAGAAATTTCCATTTAAAACACTTTAAAAAATGAAAAATATCATGTAAAGTGGAATTTGGAAATAATTTATTTTTATAAAATAACATTTTAGAAAACATGGATATGGATGAGAGAAAACCCTATTTAGAAGAAAATACAAGATCTGTATCACTTTCAAACAATTATCTTGAAGTTATTTTAATTAATAAGAGAGGAAATGAAAATTAAACATGTAAAATAAATTTAAAACCATAATATAGTAAAATATATTTTTTCAATAAAATAATATCAAATTTTTTCTCCAAAATAACCTTGAACATAAAAAATCCCGAAAGAATGGGTCTTTTAATATCAGGCCTTTACCACTTTTGCAACACTTAAATCACAAGATTCATGAAATAATAACATCAAATTATACATTAAATATCATGAAAATAATTATTTTAATTATATAACATGTAAAAGGGTGGTATATACACCTCACAAATGACTATAGGTGGATATCATAAATGTATGTCACAAATAAAGAGAATTTGTGATGAATTACCATTGAAATCATACAATTGAATATGAAAATTAATCAAGGAATATATTATGTGTATAAAATTTAAATTTACATACAACAAGTTGAAATAAAAAATAATATAACTAAAATTCACAACACTTCTAATCATAGAATATCAAAGACAATGAAGAAGTAATATAACCCAATGATAAGAAATTAAGTAATGAAATTGTTTACCACGTGGAAAATTTTAATTAAAATCTCATTGGATGAAATAATTAAAATTTAAACTTAAAATATAATGTTATATTAATGATTCATGTCCTTATATGTAAGAGGGTCAGTATATACACCCTATAAAGTAAATTAGGTGCATAATAATAAAAATGACTCAATGAAAGAAAATGGAGGTGGTATCACTTATGGCTTTGGTAATCACTGGATCAAAACCCAATAAAATAGATACCATAATATGTATTTTTAAATCACAATAATTTTCCTGAAAATAATCATAAAATACATTCATGGGAATTATATATAACACACAATAAAAACAAATAGTGAATATGGCATATATCTCATAGAAATAAAAGTGAGACGAGAAACACTTACAATGATCATAACATTTAAGTGATAATTAATCAATGAATAGATTATGTGTATCAAATCAAAATAAACATAAAATAATTTTAAATTCAACATAAGATAATTGTAACGACCCGAATCCTGAGCCACTCAACTGGTGCCCGTACCCGGTTCGCCACATGACCTCAAGCGCATTCCCCAGAACGCCAGAGGCTGCCGACTAGCAGCAAGGGCCTTGGGTAAGGTATTTGGGGAACTATGCCCTCATAAGTAATGGAAATAAAAGGAAACAATATATAACAGAAGAATCAGTAAGCAACATTATCATCAGAATTTATCAGCGGAAGACATTATAAAATAATAAATAACTGGAACTAAAGATATGATGCATGACATGTTATAAGTCTAATAAAACAGCCAAACCAAACAACAGGCTGGAAGCAATACAGTAACAATGAAAATGAAAAACAAAGCATCCAAAAGCATCCTCATCATCGCAAGCCATAGCTTGGTCCCATGCTCTCCATATCCACAGCAATCACGTGCCCGAAGTAGAAGGGCCACAATCCCTATCCACACTTGCAACCATATAACCTGTTTGGGCTGAAAAATAGGACCCAAACAGGGTGTGAGACTAATCCTAGTAGGCAACCACCACAAGATTTGTGCCCTACTTTCAGTGAGTGATATAGAAAAAGTAAAGGTAAACAAATGCAGTAAACAATACTACCAATTACCATTCACATTCATTTAATTACACAACCAGGTAAAACCATAAAAGTATTCTATTCCAAGATAAGCAAGTAACACAACATGTATCTAAAAAGACTACCTAACACAAGCAGTACAAAACCCAAGCTTGTTTTTTGGATTGGTGGACTCGTCACAAATAACCATCAAAAATCACACTGACTCTCTAGGTGTCTTAAACTAGCATACCCCTATAGTTCAGTAATCAAACAAGGCACAGACACTCTGGAAATCTCTTATGTAAATTCCCCTATGGTCTTGCAATGATTGCTAAAGACTCCCTGAGGAAGCACTTACATCTAATTCCTCCTCTGGTCTCGATGCATAGGTAAACTAAGAACACTCTTGGGAATCAAAAAGTCATATTCCCATAGGTCCTGCATACAAAACTAAAACCAACCGACCCTCTAGGGAAGCACTTAATCGTCTATTCCCTCATTGATCACCCGCACCAGGTTCTCACAGCCCTAACCTGTCCAGTCATGCGTAATCGACTGTTAGCAGCCCTAAGGAAGTTAAACAACTACTTGGCTAATACCTACAAATGCATCCACAAGAATATAAACAACAGGCAATACATGCAATCAATTCAACAGACATAATAGCAATGTGCAAAAAGGATTGCCTCATAGGTAAACTGTGCCAAATGAAAATCAACAGCCAAAAAAAGGAAACACTCGTGGGGTGATCCTAAAACATGCTAACAACAATTATTAATCATCTAATTACCTCAAGCATACAAGTAATCTAAGGCAGATAAATAAACAGGGTCAAAACCCTAACCCGAGACAGCCGATACATGGATATCCGACACTTTTGCACCAAAAAATCAAGGACATTCAATATAGGGCAACAAACCACCTACCTAGAGGTGAGAAGGATGATATACTCAGATGTTGGCTTTCAGTTTTCCCTCGGAGTGGACCCAGGTTAACACGCCTTGCTTTATTGGTCACGCATTCGCATGTGCGTGACTTTTATGTGGGTATATATATATATATATATCTGTACATATATATATATATATATATCTTTATATATATATATATATACCTATACACATAAAAGTGATGCGCATATATAACCTGCAACGTAAACAACAATATATTGCTAAAATTAACAACTTAGGTAAACTGAATCTGGACCAGATAAAGGCCGCAAGGGTTCACAGACTCAAATTCATAAAAAATGGTAAAATATACAATAATTAGGTATATGCATTTTCATGCCCAACATTGGTGATAAAACGTAATCGCACCCAACTGCAGTTGTTGGAGCATGATCCAACGATCCCGACACATCTCCCACATAACCCTTGAACAGATAAACACAATTATTAACCAAACCCTAATTGTGGGTTTCGGGCAATTCCAAACCGAACACCGAAATTGCATCAACACATCAAACCGACAAAGAATGACATTACAAAAAACCTTACCTCGGCTAACCGAACCAAACCAAGGAGGAATGGGAGAAAATCCTTGCGCAAAGGAGGAACCTGCAACAAGGGTTCCGCTACACGGGCTATCCGACCAAAGTCACGCTGCACAACTTCGGTAGGGAGTGCAAAGGAAGAGGAGGAGCAGGCCGCTGGTCTGTGCGCCAAAGGGAGAGTCGGCCGCCGGTCGGATCTGCTATGTCATGCAGAGGATGAGGGAGGAGACCTGGCTGATCTGTGCGCTGCGGAGGAAGAGAAGCTGAGAGGGGTCCGGTCGCGGGGCTGGTCGCGCATCAGGGAGTCGCGTCGTGTGGAGAGGGAGGTCGTGCACCATGGGAGGAGGAGATAGAAACAAGAGGTAAGAAATAGAAATAAATAAAAGAGAGAGAACACTAATCACGTGGGGCCCTGTGTGATTGGAGAAGAGGAGAAAAAAAATAAGGTAGGGGAAATCACGCCCCCCTTGCCCAGCACCTAAAAATATATATATATATTATTATTATTATTATTATTATTATTTTCTTACTCACACACACACACATATATATATATCAAAATATATATATATTCAAGTATATTATGTGGATCATTCGTTGTATTAAGTAAAATATTTAACCATATTAATTACCACCATTATTATTCTTTATAACAATAATAACTCTAAATAATGGTAATTATTTTACTTATGAACCAATAATAAAAATTTCATCATTATTATTCAACTATAATTAAAATACAAGACCATAAATTTAACAAGGCATCATAAAAATAACGCTCAATTAATAAATTGAAATTCTTCATTTAAAGCTAACCCAATAAGTGGTAATAATAGAGTAATTAACTATTGTAATAACAATAAGATTCAAATGCCTATTATTATTATTACCACTAGAGTTTTATTAATTCAAAGCTCCAAATTTAATTACCCATTATTATTATTATCTATAATAATAATGTCGATTATAATAATTATAACTTCCCATTTTAATTAAATGCTCTTCATTTAATTAAACGCTTCATTGCGAAGTCGCCACAATTAATATAACGCGTTTAAAAAATAATGCTCCCTTTAATTAAAGAAATCAACGTTAACTAAAATCCACTAAACCGTGATTTTTATTTAAGGTTCTTGGTCAAACTGCAACTTCACATTTAATTAAGTCTGACCTCCATTTAAATAAACGCTTTTGTGCAACAATTAATAATAATAATAATCTCCCAACATTGTTATTATTAAAATCATCCATTTATTTAGAATAATTTAATAATGTGTATGCATTTCATTTAATAATAATAATATTCTAGCATTATTATTATTAAAACTTCTCATCAAAATAAAATATCTCTGACCCATGTAATCAATGAATTTATTTCACACAATTAATTAAATTCACCTTTCCATAATATAAATAAAAATATCCTTATATTATTATTAAGCATCCATTTAATCTCATTGAGTGAATTAATTAAATAGCACGTCTTTTATTAAAACACAACGTCTATTAAAATCTGTTAATCATGATTTTAATTTGACACTCTTTGGTCAAATTGTAACGTTACATTTAATGGAATTTGACCGCCACTTAAATAAACGTGTCTGCGTATAATAATAATCTTCCAAAATTATTATTATTAAAAAATCCACATTTAATCTCATTTGACCATCATTTTATTAAATGAATTTTCACAACATTTAATAATAATAATCTCTCACTATTATTATTATTAAAACATCCATTAATTAAAATTAATTAGATAACACGTTTTGACGATCGGTCAACTGCATGAATTGACCCGCATGGTCTTACCTCCCATGCGCAGCCCAATGTCACCGATTGAACCGGTTCGCGCACTCGGAACCTCGTTTCTGACGCGCGGTTTTAAAACTGAACCACCGATAAACAAAAATTTTAAAAAAAATCTCGTATTTTATCCGGTCTAAGAATGCGGGTTCTTACAAACTACCCACCTTAAAAACATCTCGTCCCCGAGAAGCCTTTGGGAACCAATGAAAACATCACCCGACCTACAAGGGTTGTGAAGTTCCATTCAAAAAGATTACATTGTGTTCCCAATGCCCAATGCATCTTTAAGTGTTTCCAAAGAAAACCACACTTGAGCTTTTAAAACCCGAGCCAACACTCACTTTAAAAATAAACACCAGAACGAAGCTTTACATATGAGGCCATTACAGGGACCTTATCAATGAAAACGGTCAAACTCAATAAACCAACATAAATAGGTTACACATGCTTCCTCGGAAGACATCGCTGACCCAAAACCCGCACTCGTCCTTTAAATGATGACGTGTCTTTAAACCCATTAGATTACCAGGTGTGCGTACACCGAAGTCCTGACCTGATCTTCATTGACGTTTCTGAAATCTAACCTTCACAAGGTTATTGAAAGCAATCATGCCTTGGCATGAATAAGGTCAAGGTTTTAGGAAAACACACATCCCGTGAACAACTACGAAGGAGATCGCAAGACAAGCCTACAGCTTTAAAACTTTAGTGTGGTGCATAACCGACACTATCCTAGTGCCTCTAGCATGAGTTCAAGATGGGGGACATGCTATTTGCATTCGAGAGAGCGCACTAAGAGGAAACCAAGATCATCAAGAAGATTAGTCATGCAACCAAGTAAGAATCAACACGTTTATGGAAACAAAAGCGACACTACCCACCTTAAGATTTTCCATGTCGTCACAAAAAGAGGTTAGCTGCTAACCGGCGTGCTATATGAGAATATCTTAACCCATGTGTGATGTTCCAAGAACCTCGATCACCACGTGAACATCTTACATGGAAGATGATAATTAAACCGGTCGGCGTGTCAAAACAGCCGAGTCAAAAGTTCTCCCGAGCAGTGGGATGCAACTTATTCCCTAACCCACAGGTCACTCTACCATGGAGGAAACCCGAAAAATCGTACTCAACAGCACAAGAAGGTTTACATCAGGGTCATGTCACGTCACATGATGATTGTCCCGGATGACGTCATAACAAGCCATCCCTCTAATAAGAAGCAAAGGGGTCAACGACCACCCATCCGAACGAGGATGTATTTCTAAACTGAAAACGTCCTACTAGGAACAACATCACGAAAGGAACCAACCTTAAAAGTTCACAACCGAAACATGGCATATCAGGCTCTAAGGGTGCTATCTACCATGGGCTGTCCCCTTATGAAGCTCACGCATTGACTCTATCTCTTGGTCATGCAAAGCAATTTAAATACTAGGCTCAAGATCCATTTTCATTTTAACCACTTATATTTAATTCATTTAAACCCTTAATCATTTGAAAGAATTCTAAAAACCCACATGTATTGTTCACAACAAGTTCACTTGGTTTTTAATAAACACCCATGGAAAAATAAGAAGATAGAAAAAACTTCCTCTTAACATTTAATCATACAATGTTATTCAAACATTAGTAGGAAATTTAGCATCTAAATTCATTTTTACTAAAAAAGGCGGCCCCCGAGGGTCCCATTCAAGATCAATTCACTTTATGATTTACTTTAGCAACCTTTTTCATAAGTTTGAATACACAGGTTACCCTTTTTCCCATTTATAAGGCTCCCATACACCTTACAACTAAAAAAACTGGTTTCTTTGTATTCGCAACTAATAACATTTATCCATAACAACCTATCATTTATCAGCAAGCTACAATGTCACTACAAATAAATATCACAACACAACATGTTTAAATCACCAAACATGTTATAACATAAAATCATGGAATATAACAGGATAGGTAGCATGGTATTTTATCACAAAAGCATGTTAATTATATCACTGAAACATGCTATCTAATCAATACATACTAAATAAATGCAAGACATGTCACATATTCACAGCACACAATCAATATTAGCAGGAAATTTACTAATGCAACTACATAGAATGGCACATATGCATGCATATGAATCTCTAAGTGCCTAATATGATGCATGTAATGCACTTTTTCTTGCCATAACAGGCCAAGGTAACTTTTCTTAAAACTTTTCATAATAAATAAGTAGCGGAAAGTACAACATTCACCCAAGGTGAAATCCTATCAACTGTTATAGCAACCAGTATAAATATCAATCCCAACCCTGGTCACTTGGTCATTTCCCGTACATGGGGTGATCAGTCCCAAGAACGACTATTAACCCAAGCACTAACACATTCCTAATCTCCTATCTACCAATCCCCGAAACAGTAAGACAAAAGGAAAAGAAATAACAACCCCCTATGATACCACTTTGTAATGACCCGAATCCGGAGCCACTCAACTGGTTCTCGTACCCGATTCGCCACATGACCTCAAGCGCATTCCCCTGAACGCCAGAGGCTGCCGACTAGCAACGAGGGTGTAACGACCCAAAATTTCATTAATGGAAAATCCCTCTTGATTCAGTTAAAGGTTTCATTATGAAAAAAAAATGTTTTTATAAGATGTCAACTTCTTTAGTTTTACGTTAAGATTTTTGACCGTTACTTTTATAGTCGTTGAACAATGATCATCTGGGTAGTTTAAATACAAGGCTTTAACGAACCAATTTTCTACTCAGACAAAGGAAGCGATGGCCTCATCCAGTAGAATTGACCCTTACGAAGCCCATTTGTCGGAGCTCGGAAAGGAGGTGGCGTCTTTGGGCTTTGCCCTTGACCAAGCCCAAGCTGAGCTTCATCAAGTCAAGCTCGAACGTGATCGTCTACGGGAAAAATGGAAGTTGATAGAGATTACCACTCGAGCAATGTTATCCGAGAAACCCCAAGAGTCTTTCACCATCGCACACCTTACCCTTAGGTCTTATGCGGCTATTTTAAGTGGTTATGTAACAAATAAGTAGCACCATGTTCATGTACATTATTTTTGTATATAATAATGAATATAATTTCTAGACATTTTTGATACATTGTAATTAGTTTTTAAAGTACAAACGGTGTTTTTAGTTATTATTTAATTAAGAATTATATTTTATTAAATTAAAGGATTTTTGAATTAAATAATATTTTAATAAAATATTATTATTAATATTAAATTAATTTTTATTAAATATAAATGATCTTATAATTTTATGAATGCAATTAAAATTTTTATTAAGGTTTGAAAGCCATTTCTATCAAAACCCGTGAATTTTTTATAAATATCGGTTTTTATTTTAAAAGTAAAAATTCACATATTTAGAAAATTATTTAGATAAAATAAATATTATTTTTGGAATAAGGACGTCGAAATTATCCAATGGTGAATTTTTCATAATTTTCTGAGACAGTCAAATTTTTGGGTAAAAATTAAATACCATTTAAATATATAATGTGTTTTATGACATCATAATGACCCAATGGTGATGTAATAAAATACCATAATCCTTATGTTCAGACAATATGTGTTTTATCATTAAAATAATGAGGTTTTGGGTTTGTTTGACTCACTTTTCAAAGCATTAATGGAGCCCTCAAGACTTATTCAACACTTTGCCTTTTTAAATTAATTTCCATGGGAGTGTGACTCACCTCCACATAAGCAACCCTAATTTTTTAATAAGTTCGGACCTTGGCCTTGTAAAATATTGTTTTCCTCTTTCCTTTTCCAGAAACCATGGGCAAATACCATGGGATGGTTTGTGGTTTGGATTATTTTAATATAAGGGGTCCCAAACCTAAATAATAATGAATTCTCTCACCTTTCCTATATAAACCCACCCAAGCTCCCACTTCCTCCTCACTCAAAGCCCTTGAAGTTCGTCCAACCTATGCCCTACTCTATCTAGAATCCTCTCAAGGTGCCCCAAGCTCCCAAGAAGCCTCTCACAAGCCTCTCTCTAGCCTTTGGAAGCACACTTCCAAGTAAGGGTTTTTTCTTCCTTTCTCATTTTTTGTCAATTTTCTTTAAGTTGTATTGCCCTTTTTATTTCAATTATGAATGTTGGGGTATGGTTTCGCACCTCCCCCATACTGACCTCTTATTGTTTGAATGGTGGGAGAACCCTTTCTCTCTCATTAAATGGCTCCCATGTACACCCGTTACTATGCCGAAATTCCGAAAGGAACTTCTCTCTCTTCTTTTACATTCAAGCAATACTTTTGTATCATGAATCTAAATTCCATTTCAATTGTTGGGACATGTATATATATGACTTCCTTACTGTCCATTACATGTAAATATGATGAGGAACCCCTTTCTCTCTCATCAACTTTTTTTTATGAATTCTTATGTCACGCCGTTATGCTGCCGAAATCGCACCGATTTTCTAAGCCAATGTCTTTGTGTAGTGAATACCATGCCCATTTCTCCATCAAGGGTATTCACCTTTATGAACATTTACATATTGATTGTCAAGTTTCATGTATGAATTCCACATTCCTTTATCGTGGAATAAATGATTATGTTTTATGAATCCATGTTTTATGATCCATGTGGCACACTTATGCATGAAATGAAATGTTTAAGAAGGGTGCGCCCTGATAGCGCTCCAATGCATTGGGTAAAGTATAGTATC
This sequence comes from Viscum album, assembly GCA_963277665.1. Lineage (NCBI taxonomy): Eukaryota > Viridiplantae > Streptophyta > Magnoliopsida > Santalales > Viscaceae > Viscum > Viscum album. Next base: position 1,446,933,767 of record OY728161.1, read on the forward strand.
ATGATACGTCATGTGCAATGAGTGTTGACTCATGCTAATTCAAGTGCAACGAGGGTTTACTCGTGCTTCAAGTGCAATGAGGGTTTACTCATGCTCCATGTGCAATGAGCCTTGGCTCATGCTAATTCAATGTTAAGTGTTGTTGCCACATTTCCATGTTATGATTATCATGCGTTATCATGCCTTTATGTTCATGTTTCTATTATGCTCTATTGATATGCCTATTGCCTAACATGTATTTCACTCCTCATGTTATTCATTGTTTACTCCCTTACTGGGCTTTATAGCTCACCCTTTTCTTATGCATGTCCTCAGGTTATCCCATGCAATGCTAAGTACGAAGGAATGTAGTGGTCATGTAAAGGAAGTTTTCAATAAGGATGTTGTATTTCAAGTTTAAAGTTTTTATGTAATGATCCTAAGCCCCAAATACACTAAACCTCTCGATCTTCTTTGTTGTACCAAGTGAAGTTTTATGTAATAAAGCATGTTTAAGTTGTAATAAAAAGCAAGGTTGTCATAGTTGGTATCAAAGGATAGGTTTAGTTATTTTTGGGATTAGGAAACCCTAGTAAAGCCTTAGATACAAGACTAATCATAATAAAAACATCCCTAAATTTTGGTAAATACTAAGTAAGTGTTTTATCAAACAAATACATCCCTGTCTGGATACGAGCAGGTAGAGGCGGCTCTGGCACAGATGTATCCTAGGGGTAAAACCCGAAAACACCGCTTTGAACTAGACTCGAACGGGAACTGGTGCACGACAACGGGCCTTGCTGCACTCTTGGTTACGACACTCCCGGGGGATATGTTTTGATAAATTCACAATCTTAGTATGAACCCTTATTAAGGGAAAAATGCCCCTAAGAATATATGTTAGAAGGAAGATCATGAAAATCCTGGATTGAATCCTATAGACTCATTAGTTAAAGAGATTAAAGTTTATTTATAAGTCATCAAATTTTGTCTTTGGATTACCCTCTATGTGTTACCCCTAACTTTCATTTTATTCCAGCCAATGGCCGGTAATAGGAGAACTCGGGCTAACAACCGTTGTGAAGATCAGTGTGATGATTGTACCAATGAGATGCCCAATCCAATGGGAGCGGGAATCGCGAACTTTGTCACGCTTCTCTCTCAGCTAACTCAAGTGTTGAATAGAAACACTGGTCAAGAGGACCGTTCAACCCCCCCCCCCCCCCCCCTAAGAAAGAACAAGTCGCTATTGAAAGCTTCATGAGACAAAGGCCTCCTACTTTTAGTGGATCATCCGATCCCACGATTGCTGAACAATGGATCAACTCCATTGAAAAGATATTCTCCATCCTCCAATGCTCTGAAAAAGAGAAGGTTCTCCTGGCGGCTTATCGTATGGAGGGTGAAGCTGATCAATGGTGGACGTTGATCAAAAATACGAAGCCTGAGGAGGAGATCGAGGCTTTGGAATGGAAGGTATTCCGGAAGATGTTTTTCGATAAATATTTTCCACGCACCCTCCGTCTTAAGATGGAAAGGGACTTCCTTTCCCTCAAGCAGAAAGATGAGGAATCTGTGGGAGCGTACGAGGCAAACTTCACAAGGCTTGCACGATACGCTTCCGGCTTTGTCGTTACCCCCGAATGCAAGGTTGACCGCTTCTTTGGTGGGCTGAAGCCTAGCTTGCGGAAAGCATTAGCGATCCGTGACTTCGACAGCTATGAGGAAATTGTCCGATGTGCCCTCAAGGTTGAAATGGAGATCGGAGAATCACAGGGGTATCATGGGGACAAGAAGTGGAAGGTGGACTTCAATGCTGGTGGTCCGATGGATAAATCCAACGGCGCTAAGAAATTCCAGCACCCCACTTGCCAAAAGTGTGGAAAAAAGCACCCTGGAAATTGCCTTAGGGGGACAAGAAAATGCTTTAAGTGTGGAAGAGAAGGGCACCTAGCTGTTAACTGTCAGCATGAAGGACCCGCGGCTGCGACGGAGGGGAGGAACGCTCCGTTCGAACCTCAACGCGTTGTTCAATGCTTCAAATGCAAAGAACCGGGTCATTTTGCGAATCAATGCCCTAATCCAAGGGTTATCGGAGGCAATCAACAACCTCCAAGACAGCAAGGAAGAGCTTTTTCCATCACTTCTGCCGAAGTAAACCCCGACAACGAAGTGGTGACAGGTACGCTAGTTATTCATTCAAGAATAGCGAACGTACTTTTTGATTCAGGTTCTACGCATTCTTTTATATCTCAAAAGTTTAGTAGAATAATTCCTGCACCACCACAAATCATGGAAGTAAAGATGTCGGTGAGTACGGCAAATGGGGCAATCATTGCATCCCATGAGTATAAGTCCTCCCCTGTTATAATCTGTGGATTGAATTTCCTGGCGAACCTCGTCATACTCCCTTTGGTGGAATTTGATGCAATTCTTGGCATGGATTGGCTTTCCTTATATAGAGCCAACATAAATTGTCGGGAGAGGGAAATCACACTCCATATGGAGAATCGACCCCCGATTCTTTACAAGTGTCAGGAGGAAGATGAATCTCCTTTAGCTCCATCATCTCAAGCATGGATATTACTTCCTTATGAGCACGCATATCTGGCTCAGATGATTGAGTCCAAGGAAGAAACCACCCTTGAAGAAATGCCTATTGTGAGGGAATTCGCTGAAGTATTTCCCGAGGAACTTCCTGGTCTTCCTCCAAGAAGAGATGTTGAGTTCTCAATTGAACTTATACCTGGGGCGCTACCAATATCCAAGACTCCATATAGAATGGCTGTGGTTGAGCTTGAAGAACTGAAGAAACAACTACAGGAGAATCTGGATAAAGGGTTTATACGCCCAAGTGCATCACCATGGGGTGCACCAGTCCTCTTCGTCAAGAAGAAGGATGGGTCGATGCGGCTTTGCATCGATTATCGTGAACTTAACAAAATCACGATAAAGAACAAGTATCCTCTCCCCAGAATCGATGACTTGTTTGATCAGCTGCGTGGAGCACAATACTTCTCCAAGGTCGACTTGCGGTTGGGATATTATCAAGTAAGGGTGAAGAAGGAAGATATCCCCAAGACTGCTTTTCGTACAAGGTACGGGCACTATGAATTCATAGTAATGCCTTTTGGACTCACCAATGCTCCAGCAATATTCATGGACTTGATGAATAGAGTCTTTAGAGATTACCTAGATAAATTTGTGGTAGTCTTTATAGATGATATTCTAATATACTCCAAAACCAAGGAGGACCATGAGGAGCATTTAAGAACTGTACTGGAGACTTTGCGCAAGGAGAAGCTCTATGCCAAGTACAGCAAGTGTGAGTTCTGGTTGAAGGAGGTCTCATTCTTGGGCCATATCATCACAAGCAATGGGATATCTGTGGACCCCTCCAAAACAGATGCAATTGAGGGATGGCCGAGGCCAACATCGGTAACTGATATCCGTAGCTTCTTGGGGTTAGCTGGATATTATCGACGATTTTTGAGAAACTTCTCACGATTGTCCAACCCTCTTACCAAGCTAACTCAAAAGGGAGTAAAGTTTGCTTGGAGTGATGAATGCGAAGAAAGCTTCAAGGAGTTGAAAAGGAGGCTTATCACTGCACCTGTGATCACTTTACCCACAAGTGGGGTGCTTTTTGTGGTATTCAGTGATTCTTCGAAGAAGGGCTTAGGATGTGTGCTGATGCAGAATGATAAAGTGATATCCTATGCCTCAAGGCAGTTGAAAATCCATGAGCGAAACTATCCAACGCATGATCTGGAGTTGGCGGCGGTGATCTTTGCCTTGAAAATCTGGCGGCATTATCTCTATGGAGAGAAATGTGAGATATATACTGACCACAAGAGTCTTAAATATATATTCACACAGAAAGAGCTTAATATACGCCAGAGAAGATGGATAGAGCTCATAAAGGATTATGACTGTTCAATACATTACCACCCTGGGAAGGCGAACAAGGTGGCGGATGCCCTAAGTAGAAAGGATCCAGCAATTCAATCAATGATGAGAATTGAGAAGGATCCAATCTTCTTAGACTTGATGAAGATGGACGTGGGAATCATAAAGAAGGGAACATCATCAATCCTTTCACAAATGATTGCTCAACCATCTCTTTTGGAAAGGTTAAAGGATGCTCAAAAGGATGATGTGAGAATCCAAGAAAAAGTGGAAGCTATCAAAAAGGGGAAATCCTCAGAGTTTAATGTTAATGAAGAAGGAATTGTGCGGTTTGGGAAAAGACTATGTGTCCCATCAAGTTCGGAGCTGAAGAAGGAACTTTTGGATGATGCACATAGTTCAAATTTCTCTATTAACCCAGGGAGTACAAAGATGTATCGAGATCTCCGAGAAAACTTTTGGTGGGATAATATGAAGAAGGAGATCGCCGAATATACATCAAAGTGCCTGGTGTGTCAGAAAGTGAAGGCAGAGAGGCAGAAGTCTAAGGGGATGATGCAACCATTGCCTATACCAGAATGGAAATTGGAGAACATCACCATGGACTTCGTCACTGGACTTCCAAGGACATCCAAAAGAAACAATGCAATCTGGGTTATTGTGGATCGTCTTACAAAGACTGCACACTTCATTGCTATTCGAGAGGATTTCTCTTTGGATCAACTGGCACGGATATATATCAGGGAAGTGGTACGGTTGCATGGAGTACCACTATCTATTGTGTCTGACTGAGATCCAAGATTTACCTCTAAGTTATGGAAGAGTCTTCAACATTCTCTGAATACTGAACTGAACTTCAGTACGGCCTATCATCCTCAAACTGATGGCCAATCCGAGCGGACTATCCAAACACTTGAGGATATGTTGAGAGCGTGCTCAATGGACTTTAAAGGAGGATCGGATCAACATCTTCCTCTAGTTGAGTTCTCTTATAATAATAGTTTCCACTCGAGCATCCAAATGGCACCATATGAAGCCCTGTATGGGAAAAGGTGTAGAACACCGGCATGTTGGGATGAGGTCGGTGAACGTAAGCTGCTTGGACCAGAAATGGTCGAAGAAATGGTGGAGAAGGTGAAAACCATTTAGCAGCATATCAAGGCAGCCCAAAGTCGACAGAAGAGTTATGCAGATAATCGTCGACGAGACCTTGAGTTTAAAGTCGGAGACATGGTGTTTTTACGCATATCTCCGTGGAAGAAGGTCATGAGGTTTGGAAAGAAAGGGAAGTTAAGTCCAAGGTACATCGGCCCCTTCGAGATTCTTGATCGTGTTGGGGCTGTGGCCTATCGACTAGCACTTCCACCTACTATGGACAAGGTTCATGATGTCTTCCATGTATCCCTCTTAAGGAAGTACATACCAGACCCTTCACATGTACTCTCTTCCGAGGTGGTACGATTAGAAGACGATCTTTCTTATGAGGAGCAACCAGTGAAGATCTTGGATCGTAGAGAAAAAGTTCTACGAAATAAGACAATGCCCCTCGTCAAGGTGTTGTGGAGAAACCACAAGTTTGAAGAAGCAACTTGGGAGTCGGAGGATATGATGAAGCTAAGTTACCCACATTTGTTTTAGTGTGGGAAAAGGAAAATTTCGAGGGCGAAATTTCTTAAGGGGGGAATGTTGTAACGACCCAAAATTTCATTAATGGAAAATCCCTCTTGATTCAGTTAAAGGTTTCATTATGAAAAAAAAATGTTTTTATAAGATGTCAACTTCTTTAGTTTTACGTTAAGATTTGTGACCGTTACTTTTATAGCCATTGAACAATGATCATCTGGGTAGTTTAAATACAAGGCTTTAACGAACCAATTTTCTACTCAGACAAAGGAAGCGATGGCCTCATCCAGTAGAATTGCCCCTTACGAAGCCCATTTGTCGGAGCTCGGAAAGGAGGTGGCGTCTTTGGGCTTTGCCCTTGACCAAGACCAAGCTGAGCTTCATCAAGTCAAGCTCGAACGTGATCGTCTACGGGAAAAATGGAAGTTGATAGAGATTACCACTCGGGCAATATTATCCGAGCAACCCCAAGAGTCTGTCACCATCGCACACCTTACCCTTAGGTCTTATGCAGCTATTTTAAGGGGTTATGTAACAAATAAGTAACACCATGTTCATGTACATTATTTTTGTATATAATAATGGATATAATTTCTAGTCATTTTTGATACATTGTAATTAGTTTTTAAAGTACAAACGGTGTTTTTAGTTATTATTTAATTAAGAATTATATTTTATTAAATTAAAGGATTTTTGAATTAAATAATATTTTAATAAAATATTATTATTAATATTAAATTAATTTTTATTAAATATAAATGATCTTATAATTTTATGAACGCAATTAAAATTTTTATTAAGGTTTGAAAGCCATTTCTGTCAAAACCCGTGAATTTTTTATAAATGTCGGTTTTTATTTTAAAAGTAAAAATTCACATATTTAGAAAATTATTTAGATAAAATAAATATTATTTTTGGAATCAGGACGTCGAAATTATCCAACGCTGAATTTTTCATAATTTTCTGAGACAGTCAAATTTTTGGGTAAAAATTAAATACCATTTAAATATATAATGTGTTTTATGACATCATAATGACCCAATGGTGATGTAATAAAATACCATAATCCTTATGTTCGGACAATATGTGTTTTATCATTAAAATAATGAGGTTTTGGGTTTGTTTGACTCACATTTCAAAGCATTAATGGAGCCCTCAAGACTTATTCAACACTTTGCCTTTTTAAATTAATTTCCATGGGAGTGTGACTCACCTCCACATAAGCAACCCTAATTTTTTAATAAGTTCGGACCTTGGCCTTGAAAAATATTGTTTTCCTCTTTCCTTTTCCAGAAACCATGGGCAAATACCATGGGATGGTTTGTGGTTTGGATTATTTTAATATAAGGGGTCCCAAACCTAAATAATAATGAATTCTCTCACCTTTCCTATATAAACCCACCCAAGCTCCCACTTCCTCCTCACTCAAAGCCCTTGAAGTTCGTCCAACCTATGCCCTACTCTCTCTAGAATCCTCTCAAGGTGCCCCAATCTCCCAATAAGCCTCTCACAAGCCTCTCTCTAGCCTTTGGAAGCACACTTCCAAGTAAGGGTTTTTTCTTCCTTTCTCATTTTTTGTCAATTTTCTTTAAGTTGTATTGCCCTTTTTATTTCAATTATGAATGTTGGGGTATGGTTTATCACCTCCCCCATACTGCCCTCTTATTGTTTGAATGGTGGGAGAACCCTTTCTCTCTCATTAAATGCCTCCCATGTACACCCGTTACTATGCCGAAATTCCGAAAGGAACTTCTCTCTCTTCTTTTACATTCAAGCAATACTTTTGTATCATGAATCTAAATTCCATTTCAATTGTTGGGACATGTATATATATTACCTCCTTACTGTCCATTACATGTAAATATGATGAGGAACCCCTTTCTCTCTCATCAACTTTTTTTATGAATTCTTATGTCACGCCGTTATGCTGCCGAAATCGCACCGATTTTCTAAGCCAATGTCTTTGTGTAGTGAATACCATGCCCATTTCTCCATCAAGGGTATTCACCATTATGCACATTTACATATTGATTGTAAAGTTTCATGTACGAATTCCACATTCCTTTATCGTGGAATAAATGATTATGTTTTATGAATCCATGTTTTATGATCCATGTGGCACACTTATGCATGAAATTAAATGTTTAAGAAGGGTGTGCCCTGATAGCGCTCCAATGCATTGGGTAAAGTATAGTATCATGATACGTCATGTGCAATGAGTGTTGACTCATGCTAATTCATGTGCAACGAGGGTTTACTCGTGCTTCAAGTGCAATTAGGGTTTACTCATGCTCCATGTGCAATGAGCCTTGGCTCATGCTAATTCAATGTTAAGTGTTGTTGCCACATTTCCATGTTATGATTATCATGCGTTATCATGCCTTTATGTTCATGTTTCTATTATGCTCTATTGATATTCCTATTGCCTAAAATGTATTTCACTCCTCATGTTATTCATTGTTTACTCCCTTACTGGGCTTTATAGCTCACCCTTTTCTTATGCATGTCCTCAGGTTATCCCATGCAATGCTAAGTACGAAGGAATGTAGTGGTCATGTAAAGGAAGTTTTCAATAAGGATGTTGTATTTCAAGTTTAAAGTTTTTATGTAATGATCCTAAGCCCCAAAGACACTAAACCTCTCGATCTTCTTTGTTGTATCAAGTGAAGTTTTATGTAATAAAGCATGTTTAAGTTGTAATAAAAAGCAGGGTTGTCATAGAGGGCCTTTGGTAAGGTGGTTGGGGAAACTATTCCCTCATAGGTAATGGAAATAAAAGGAAGGAAACAATATATAACAGCAGAAGCAGTAAGCAAAATTCTCATCATAATTTAACAGCGGAAGACTTTATAAAATAATAAATAACTGTAACTAAAGATATGATTCATGGCATGTCATAAGTCTAATAAAATAGCCAAACCAAACAACATGCTGGAAGCAATACAGTAACAATGAAATGGAAAAACAAAGAAGTCAAAAGCCTCCACAGTATCGCAAGCCATAGCTTGGTCACATGCTCTCCAAATCCACAGCAATCACGTGCCCAAAGTAGAATGACCACAATCCCTATCCACACCTGCAACCATATAACCTGTTTGGGCTGAAAAACAGGACCCAAACAGGGTGTGAGACTAATCTTAGTAGGCAACAACCACAAGATTTGTGCCCTACTGTCAGTGAGTGATATTGAAAAAGTAAAGGTAAATAAATGCAGTAAATAATTCTACCAATTACTATTCACATTCATTTAATTACACAACCAGGGAAAACCAGCAAAGTTTTATATTCCAAGATAAGCAAGTAACACAACATGTATCTAAAAACACTACCTAACACAAGCAGTACAAAACCCAAGATTGTTCTTTGGCTTAGTGGACTTGTCACAACCAACCATCAAGAATCACACTGACTCTCTGGGTGGCTTAGACTAGCAGACATCTCTAGTCCAGTAATCAAACAATGCACAGACACTCTGGGAAGCTCTTACGTCAATTCCCCTATGGTCTTGCAACGATAGCTACAGACTCTCTAAGGAAGAACTTACGTCTAATTCCTCTTATGGTCTTGATGCGTGGGTAAACTATGAACACTATTGGGAAGCACAAAGTCATATTCCCGTAGGTCCTGCGTACGAAACTAAAACCAACAGACCCTCTAGGGAAGCACTTAATTGTCTATTCCCTCTTTTATCTCCCGCACCATGTTCTCGTAGCCCTGAGTAGTCCAGTCGTGCGTAATCGACTGTTAGTAGCCCTAAGGAAGTTAAACAACTACTTGGATAATAGCTAAAAATGCATCCACAAGCATATAAACAACAAGAAATTCATGCAATCAATTTAACAGACATACTAGCAATGTGCAAAAAGGATTGCCTCGTAGGCAAACCGTGACAAACAACAATCATCAGCCAAAACAAGGGAAACACCCATGGGGTGATCCTAAAAGATGCTAACAACAATTATTAATCATTTAATACCCTCAAGAATAAAATAAATCTAAGGCAGATAAATAAACAAGGTCAAAACCCTAACCCGAGACACCCGATATATGGGTATCCGGCACTTTTGCACCAAAAACTCAAGGAAATTCAACGTAGGGAAACAAACCACCTACCTAGTGGTGAGAAGGACGATATACTCGGATGTTGGCTTTCAGTTTTCCCTCGGAGTGGACCCAGGTTAACACCCCTTGCTTTATTGGTCACGCGGTCGCACGTGCGTGACATTTATGTGCGTATATATATATATATATATATATATATATATATATATATATATATATCTGTATACATATATATATATATATATATCTGTATATCTATATATATATGTATATATATATATACCTATACAGATAAAAGCGATGCTCATATATAACCTGTAACGTAAACAACAATATATTGCAAAAATTAACAACTTAGGTAAACTGGCTCTGGACCAGATAAAGGCCGCAAGGGTTCACATAATCAAATTCATAAAAAAAAGTGGTAAAATATACAGTAATTATCTATATGCATTTTCTTACCCAACATCGGTGATAAAACGTAATCGCACCCAACTTCGGTTGTTGGAGCATGATCCAATGATCCCGACACATCTCCTGCATAACCCTTGAACAGATAAACACAATTATTAACCAAACCCTAATTGTGGGTTGCGGGAAATTCCAAATTGAACACCGGAATTGCATCAACACATCAAAGTGACGAAGAACGACGTTATGGAAAACCTTACCTCAGCTAATCGAACCAAACCAAGGAGGAATTGGAGAAAAACCCTGCACAAAGGATGAACCCGCAACAAGGGTTGCACTACACGGGCTGTCCGACCAAGGTCACGCTGCACAACTTCGGTAGGGCGCGCAAAGGAAGAGGAGGATCTGGCCGCTGGTCCGTGCGCCAAAGGGATAGTCAGCCGCTGGTCAGATATGCTACTTCATGTAGAGGATGAGGGAGGAGACCCAGCTGATCTGTGCACTGCGGAGGAAGAGAAGCCAAGAGGGGTCCGGTCGCGGGGTTGGTCGCGCAGCAGGGAGTCACGCCATGTAGAGAGGGAGGTCATGCGCCATGGGAGGAGGAGATAGAAATAAGAGGGAAGAAATATAAATAAAAAAGAGAGAGAGAGAACACCAATAACATGGGGCCCTGCGTGATTGGAGAAGAGGAAGAAAAACAAGGCAGGGGGAAATCACGCCCCCCTTGCCCAGCGCCTAAAAATATATATATATATATTATTTTTATTTTTATTTTCTTACTCACATAAATATATATATATATATATCACAATATATATATATAGTCAAGTATATTATGTGGATCATTCATTGTATTAAATAAAATATTTAACCATATTAATTACCACCATTATTATTCTTTATAACAATAATAACTCTAAATAATGGTAATTATTTTACTTATGAAGCCATAATAAGAATTTCATTGTTATTATTCAACTATAATTAAAATCCAATACCATCAATTAAACAAGGCGTCATCAAATTAACGCATCATTAATAAATTGCAATTCTTCATTTAAAGCTAACCCAATAAGTGGTAATAATAGAGTAATTAACTATAGTAATAATAATAAGAGTAAAATTAATATTATTATTATTACCACTAGAGTTTTATTAATTCAATGCTCCACATTTAATTACCCTTTATTATTATTATCTATAATAATAATGTCGATTATAATAATTATAACTTCCCATTTTAATTAAACGCTATTCATTTAATTAAACGCTTCACTGCGATGTCACCACAATTAATATAACGCATTTAAAAAAATAACACACCCTTTAATTAAAGAAATAAACATTAATTAAAATCCACTAAACCGTGATTTTTATTTAACGTTCTTGGTCAAACTGCAACTTCACATTTAATAGAGTTTGACCGCCATTTAAATAAACGCCTTTGTGAAACAATTAATAATAATAATCTCCCAACATTGTTATTATTAAAATCATCCATTTATTTAGAGTAATTTAATAATGTGTCTGCATTTCATTTAACAATAATAATATTCTAACATTATTATTATTAAAACTTCCCATCAAAATAAAATATCTTTGACCCAGGTAATCAATGAATTTATTTCACGCAATTAATTAAATTCACCTTTCCTAAATGTAAATAATAATTTCCTTATATTATTATTAAACATCCATTTAATCTCATTGAGTGACTTAATTAAATAACATGTATTTTATTAAACCACAATGTCAATTACAATCCGTTAATCCTGATTTTAATTTGACACTCTTTGGTCAAACTGTAACGTTACATTTAATGGCATTTGACCGCCACTTAAATAAACGCGTCTGCGTATAATAATAATCTTCCAAAATTATTATTATTAAAACATCCACATTTAATCTCGTTTGACTATCATTCTATTAAATGAATTTTCATGAAATTTAATAATAATAATCTTTCACTGTTATTATTATTAAAACATCCATTAATTCAAATTAATTAGATAACACATTTTGACAATCGGTCAACTGTGCGAATTGACCCGCATGTTCTAACCGCCCATGCGCAGCCCGATGTCACCGCTTGAACCAGTTCGCGCACTCGGAACCTCGTTTCAGATGCGCTGTTTTAAAACTGACCCACCGATAAACAAAATTTTTTTAAAAAAATCTCATATTTTATCCGGTCTAAGAACGTGGGTTCTTACAATAATAAAAATTCATTACATGAATAATATTAGAATATCAAATACAATGAATAAGTAATATAACCCAATGAAAATAAATTGAGTTATGAAATTCTTAATAAATCGTAGCTTTCAAGTAAAATCCCCTTGGATAAATAAATTCCAATTGAAACATAAAATACCCTAATTTATGAAGGATTAATGATATTTCATGTAAAATTTTCATTATATAATCCACACAATAAAAATAATTAATGAATATGGAATATGTCTCATAGAAAAGAAAAAGTGGAACAACAAAATCTATAACTTAAGTCTAGGATTTCCTTATATATACTTTAACTATATTATAATAATCTTACATAAATTATATAAATTATGAGGAACCATTTACTGGTTTAATATATTATACTTAAATAATTTATTTTATTTATTTTTAATGTAATATTCAAATTCTTAATCAGTTAATTCCATATGAGGTGTTTCGGGGATGTTTGGTTCATTGTTTAAAAATAGATTTGTTGTATTGACCATGGTCAATGAGGTCATTGTTTAACAATATCAAAGCTAATAATAATGAAATATTTATAATATTTATACATAAATTATACTTTTAAAACCTATAATTAATTATTTTTATAAAAAAATTAAATCTATGATGCAATCATGGATATGGTATGTCGTATGTGCACATGAGTAACATTTCCATTTTTTAAGAAATTTCTATGGAAAGAAGATAAGTATTATTTTGAATTTAAGTAATTATAATAATATCATAAATAACATATTATATCTATAAATTTGTAGTTATATATCATCTATGTGATTTAGTGGTGAAAAAAGAGTCACATTACATCATGGAGGTAGTAGTCCACACGTACACATGAACGATGTTTTCATTTTTCAGTATAAAAAAGAAAAGGATATAATATATTTAAGAGTGATAAATATTTCATTGATATCATTATTAATTAATTTATATCAGATACATTCATTATCTTTATACTTATTACCTTCAATGTAAAGTTTTAGTGAAAAACGAATCACATTGCTTCGCGAGACGGTAGTCTGTAGTGTACACGAACAACATTATTGTATCCCCTATGGAATAGAAATTAAGAAGGTGTATATGATATAACCAGTCAAGAAATATAAATGTTTTAAAATATCATATCATATATATATATATATGTTAAATATATCATTATAAAAATCTGTGAGAGGCGATGATGGAAAACAAATGACATCATTTCGTGAGGTGGTAGCATGTCGTACACACGAATGATGATTTTTTATCTCATTATATAGAAGATAAGATGGATTTAGTTTATTACATTAACATAATAACATCTCATTATATTGGATATACTATTTTATTATATCATAATAATTTAATAATATTTGAAGGAAATGGAAGAATAAATAAATTAAATATTATCTGTTAAGCATGATACATCTTCTTTGGACCACCTCAATAGGTAAGAACCAAAATCCTTATTAGGATGGATTTAAAATTAAACTATCAGATCTAGGTAATTGGGAAGGAATTAAGGAATATTTATTTTTAGAAAAAATATATTGTAAGTTTTTATGAAGAGATGAGTGGGGGCGTCCTTTTAAAAGTCAGGTGGTGGTACAAATGTAATTATTGAAAAGAAAAGCGTGTACCAACATTTCTCACCTGAAAAAAGGATTAACATGGACCATTGTCTATAATTGGACATGATAGGTTAAAATATGACCATTAAATATATTTTAGACCAGTTTTTAGGTTATTTTAATCCTTATATTTTTAGTTTAACCCCTAGTAAACCCATTTTCACCTTAACCGTAATAATTATGTTTCATATTTTTCACAATTCGTTGTGATAAAAAAAATTAATTTTTCCTTATTATATAATATATATTATTCTGATTAAAAATATGGATTCCATTTTTCCAAATTCAATTAACTTTATTGGAAAAATTAAATTTAATATTAATCTCGTAGATGTAATGAAAAAAATGTGTTTCTAAGAAGTATATTTTTTAAGAAAAAGATGATTTTATATTAAATATATGACTAATAATAATCATTTTATGAATATAAATTAATATTTACGGGTATATAGTATAATTATTTCAATTAAATAATTCCTCGTTATTATTTATTTTAATGGAATAAAAATGAGAAACATTTTGCACTTTAAAACAGTTTGCAGAAAAAAACCCATTTTTAAACCCAAAAATAAACATAAAATAAAATTCAATATAAAGATGATTAAAATGTAATTAATTGGATTAAAAATATATAAAGAACATTTTTGTTAGTTGATATAATATTTAAAATTGAAATATAATTTTAAATTTATCAGTTTATTGAAAAGAAATTATAGTTTTACAAAAAAACAGTATTTTTCACTATTCATTGAGAAATCAAAATTATGAAAAACCAAAAAAATTTCACCCTAAGTTAATTTTTATATCTATCAATTACATTTTATAAAATTTACAAAAAACAATTATAATATTTTCTCATAAAAATGATTGAAAATATTTTAATGAAAAAATAGTTTTTAAAGAATAAAATTACATTACTAAAAAATTATTGATTATTTACTAAGAATTAATAAAAAAAATTAAATTAAGTAGTACATATATATAAATATTATAAATTATTATAATACTTATACATACCATTTTAACAGATAGGATATAATTGTTATATATTCTGTTTTTTGTTTAAGCTCGGTGTTGCATGTTGAATACGCTATCGAACATATTTCTTTTATTTTTAAAATAAAGGGGTGTTATAAAGGTATCTATGAAGAAGGGGTCTCCAAAAAATAATAAGGATAGGAATATTCTTTTGGAATTCATATCCATATGAATTTCCTAGTTTTAAATTGCTAATAAATTTGAGAAAGCACAAAAGAGTGGACATGTTTTTCTAGTTATGGTAAAAAAACATATTCCATCAAAAAGAAAGATGAAGTTAATAAGAAACAAATTATTACCATGAATTTTAAATTATATAAATTAAAAATAGAAGACATCATTATGATTTCTTAGTAAACTAAAAAAAGATTTCATAGGCTCGGAAGAAAATTTCTACCCTCTTTCTCACACTAAGGAGATGATGGAGAAGTCACATTTTTCACAAATATTTGAATATTTATAATTATTTTTACATTTAATTAAAGGTTTTTATTAAATGGATGACTTGAAAAATGTTGAAATATTTATACATCATTAACATCTACCCATTATGGACTACTTTTATTGATACCATGATTCTTCTTTGCAACATTTAAAGTTATATCATAAGAAAATTTATGGAGTTCATGAATATCAACCATGATGAAGTCTTATAGAGTTAATCCTTGATGGGAATTTAATATTATCAGATTCTATACCATTATTATTTCTTATGAATATTGAAGTTTTTTTATATAAATAAATATATGGTATGATAATCACTTTTTCACATTATTGTTTTAATAACAACATTTCTGATTTAAAAGGAGGGAATGAGTTGAGGTGGAAAGGGAAAGAGAAATTATTTCACTTGAAAATTTTTAATGCATTTTTTTAAAATGGGTTTATATTTTTACTTGAAAAATTCTTATAAACCCCTTAATAAGAATTATTTCAGTTTTTATCACACATTGAACAGTTAATGAACAAATTTTAGGTCAATATTATTTACTCTTATTTTCTACACTGAGATGGAAAAAGAAAATACCAAGTTGATTATTTTATAGGTCCATACTTAGAGAAATGTGATTTCAACCTTATATAAATTTAATTATTTTATAACATTCAATGGGTGAGAATATTATATTTCATCAAAGTATAATATATGTATGCCATTCCCTTACTTTTATCACTTTGTATTTATTATCAATAAAGGGGAGAGAAAAGAAAAACAATTAAATACATATTTACAGTAATATATATGAAGTGGTTAAGGTTGTTGAAAAAAATTACCTAGGGGGAGAATAAAATCCCAATAGATTAAGATGATTGTATTTATTTTTATTGAATAAAGATAACTTCCATTATGTGTTGGGTTATAAATGAATATCCAATATGAATGAATAAGTTTAATATGGTTGAGATATATCTTGGAAACTTTCCCTGATAGTTGAATGTATATCTGACCATTGTATCATGGAGATTAATTCATATGTTCACAAAGTGATTTGATATGATAACCTTGGAAATGTGAAACGATTGATGCTTTATTCTATTTTACAAAAAGTAACAAACATATATGATGATTATAGATCTGAACTTAATGATAATTATAGGTAATTACTAATGGAAGGAAAAAAGAAATGTATGGAAAATATTCATTAAAAAGTTGATAAATTGAATATTTAAAATATTGATAATTTATGGTTAAAAAATAGAAAAGGATATATAGAATATTGATACTGCATATACATTATCAAGAATAAAGTTTGATGTATTTAATAAATAATATATATTAGATGATGGATGGAGAAAACTAATTTTAAATATGGAATATAATAGTTTGTTAAGGTTTATGAAATATTCAAAAATATTATCTTTATGTTGATGGATTCTTGTAGTTTTATAATGAAAAGGTTTTTGAAGGATTGATAAATTCCCAAAGTCAATTAAGTTGTTTTAAACTGTTTTTCAGAGTGAATAGATCTTCCTTGAGAAATCATGAAGTGATTCTAAGTTGATTTGAATAATTTTTTAAATTTTTAGTTTGAACTAAAATTTAATAAAGATATGGAATATATAAAGGTATCATAGAAAACATGTTAGTGAAACTCTGGCACTCAAAAGAATATGTAAGGGTCACCCAAACTTTGCAGAGTATAAAATTAGTAATGTTTTGGTACTCACTATGATATTTAAAGGTACTTGTGAGAATATATGAATTTAACATTGAAAGTTACATAGAATAATTAAGGGTGGTCTAAAAAACATAAACTAAAAATAAATTTTTTTTTTTGTAAATTTCCCTAGATATGTAGGTGTCTGCATAAGCATGAATAAAAGTAACTCTGAGCTAATATAGAAAATTAGAAAAGTGTTAGAAGAACCCAGTGATACATAAAAGTAAATTTATAAGTTTTAGTTGGATAATGGAAGAATAACATGCAACACCACGATACGTAAAGTTAAATTACATGATATGTAAAGGACATCATATTGAATATGTAAAGGTACTCTATATGTAGAAGTCTAAAAATTCGAAAAGTGTAGATTCTTATATTGATATGTAAGGGTCAATACCCTAATATGTAATGTTCATTTACATGATGTGTAAAGGTACTCAATGATAAAAGTAGCTAAAATTTAAAAGTCCTTAAAACACCTTATGATACATAAAGGTAAAGTGATCAATAAATAAAGGTAAAATATCTGATACGTAAGAGTTACTCAGATAAATTTTTTCAATGTATTGAGTTGAAATGAGATATATAAGGGTATTTTTAAGGGATATATAATGGTTTCCAAACTAATATATAATTTCATTCCTTAAATAGGAACATAATATTTCTATAGTAATATATTCTGAATTAAGATTGATTTAGATGACCTTGAATTTTTTCTTCATTGATAAAAATATCATAATGATGTTGTTGAGTCATGATTCAAGCAATGATTAAAAAAAGTAATTAGTAAAAAAGAAGGATGTTATGTGAAGAAATTTTCAATAATGTGAATGATGTTAACATAATGAAAATTTTATTTAATATATTATTATGTTCATGAGGATTCTATGCTTTCAAATTTTATATAGAAGAAGAGGCAGGGAAAATATTGAGAAGATAACTGCTCTATTATTATACGGTTTCAAATACTATTATTTGAAACTATTGATGGTGATAAAAGATAGAGGATTTATCCTGAGTTTTATTTAACCAAATTAAATGATAATATGGGTATTTTTCTAATAATAACTAAGATAGAGAAGGTCATTTTTCTAAAATTGGAGGAAAATATTTTTATATTTAGAATATATAGAAATAATCATGTGATTCGGAGAAATAAGTAAGAGAATTCAGATAGATTTTAATGGTTTGGAACATGATATTTATTTTCTGAAATATATATCTTGTTTATCAAAGATAAATAAAGTGATAAAATAATAAAAATTTGGATAGATTCTATACTTATTTTTCTATTCATCATATTTTTTATTGAATAAGAAGTAGAAGGTAGACGAAGTTATTGCAACTGAATATTCATTTTCATCGTAGGCAAAGAAGAAGAAAGAATAAGATGTGGAAGAAAAAGTAGAACCATGAACTAAATTATTTCCTATGATATCCCTATAGAATATAATATAATTGATAAAAGGGAAGAGAGTAATTTGAGAGAGAGACAAATAGGCTCCACTTCTTTTCAAAACTAGTGTCAAGACTCTCAAATATTGAGGAGGTGTTATGATTGGATTTCATGGTTTGAGTAAGGCCAGTTGTCCTGATCCAAAACAAGATATAAAAATCTTACAAACTTGAATATATTGTTCTACATGAGACTATATTAGAATATATATTGGTATTTGATGACTCTAATTGATGAAGAGTTCTTTCATTGTGATGCAAAGGCATCTAGGGAAGATTGAAGTTATTCTTTATTAGTGTGTTATTATTGTAAATGGGTAGGATCCAGTATAAATAAGAAATTTGGATATTGAAAACCAATTGAGAGATATAGGATTCCTTTTAGTTGATAACTTATTGTATTCACTTTATTATTTTAGTAGATATTTGTGTCTTGGGCTCGATTAGAACACAAAAAGGATGTAGTCACCCAATCTAGGGGAAACCTTATAAAAAGTGTGACTTGATAGTCTATGTATTTACTTACTAATTTACATGTATAATATGTGTACTAGGTAATGGAAATAAAATCCATTTATATCTTAACTACTAACACAGGTTTGAATAGTAAGAGGGAAATTTAACAGGAAAATAATTTGTTTAAAATTTCACTTTGATTACCCTCCCCCCCACCCCTCCTCTTAGGTGACTGCATGATCCTACTAGTATATAACAAAAGTAAAATAAATTTCACAAAATATGAGAGTCTAAGATGAATAAATAACCAAGATTTAGATTATTATTATTAAATATATCAATAATACTTAATTGTTGGTTTTAAAAAGAATATTATATTAAATAACCCCATTAAAGAATAATAGCAGGGGATAAGAAAACACATTCATTCATTACATGGAACTAAATTCTTGGTTCATTACTCGTATTTTACTATGATATTAATTAAAATTTATTTTGAAATTGTTTTTTTGTAATCAAATTTTATTTGTGTTTTAAGATGAGAAAATAAGATAAATAAGTTATAGCTAAATACCTTTTTAAAAATTTTCTAAATATTAAGACCCAACATAACATCCTATTAATCCGAAGATGAATCTTGTTCATCATTTGTAAATGAATTAAAAAAATAGTCCAAATACTATTAAAAAAATAAGTAAGTAAATGGTTAATAATTATTTGAACTAAAAGTGTGTATATTCAAAAATAAGCACATATAATTGATATATTTAAGGGGATTTTATTTTTTATATAGGATATAACATCCTTCATAAATTTAAATACATATTAAATGTAGTTTCATCCATTGTTTTATTTTGGAATCTACAAGATCATTGAAAAGTATAAGAAAATTTTTATGAAATATGTGACAATACTAAAGTATTAGTATATTATACCATAATAAACTACTATAAATAATAGTTCATCAGTGTATTTATTGTGTTCATTTTTCTTAAACCCTTTACTGATCAACATATTACCACTATACTGACAAAAAACATGAATATTAACAAATATTATATAACATATAATTAAAATAATATAAAATTTTGAAAATATAATGTTTACTAGCTAAAAAGGGACATCATGTGTGGCTGATTTGTTGGATATCCAAACATTGTATCCAAAAAATATATCATTTGATTAACTAGATCTAAAAAAATTATCATCCAGTGTATCTGAGAAAGAATTTAAACATTAATGACTACTATATATGTAGAAAAAACATATTATTGTAATAGAAATCAGTGTATATGGTCTTACCCCTTTCATGTTAATTATTAAAAATTACTTATCATCAGTTCCATTTTCTTCAAACACCCTCTTATTTTTTATACTCAACTTATAATTATATATTTATAAGTTTTTAATTTTCTTGTCTAATGAATATGGGCACTTAAAATTTTTAAAATATGGTTAACTTTTCAAATAACTATAAAATTATAATATAAATAGGAAAAAAAATCACACCATTATAATTTTAATAGTAATAGTGTATAAAAAATTAGAAGAAAAAAATTGACAATGAGACTAATAGATACATTTACAATGGAGGATCTGGTAGACTTTTTCTGTATAATTTCTTTTATACTATGAAGAGGGAAAAATTAAACACACTATTACTCTTGTATGTTTTCTCAAAAATAATATTGATATGTATTTCCATCTTTTAAATATGAGTTTTAAATTGTCTTTAAAGTCGTTAACTATGATAATGTCAATGATAGAGAAAAATTAGGGACTATAGTCAGTATTCGTGATGTAGGACCTGATCCATTTGACTTCGTTGACATTATTATATGTTTTCCATTTTCCATTGTATGGATTATTTTTTAAATTTTTTATTTACCATAAAATATATTGAGTATAGTATAAGCTATAAATGAAATACACATTTCTTATCAAATGTGTTAATAAGATTGATCTAATGCTATATGAATATTCTAATAGTTTGTTTTATTATTCAAACATCAACATTAAAAATAAGAATGGGTTGATTATATATTTCCTTGTGAGATACATGAATTCATCCTCTAACATAAAATATTAGTAATGTTGTATTATAAAGGGTTTCATCATGAATATTTTACACCACACTATGTATTTGTGTTTTTAAAGACGTTGACACATTTCTGGATAGTTTCTTATTTAAAATTCTATATTGAATTCTATTATATTATATTTTGAGTTGGTGGAGGAAATACAGGATTTTTTTATGAGAATGAGGGAGATTGGGGTGTACACTGGTGGTAAAGAAACTGGTTTCTTGATGGAATAACATTAGGTACTCGATGAGGGTTAAGTTGTTGTATGTTGATTTTCAGCACCATCGGGTACCTGGTGGCTTAGTACCGGGTACCCAAGTGGCGCCACATGGAGTTTTTTAATATTATTGGTACTTACATCATTTCCCTTATAAAATTAATACCCATAACTCTATAAAATCAGTATTAACTGTCATTTGATCTTTGTAAAACATCTACGAGAGCTCGCTCATCCCACTCAACATCTCGAAGAAAGCCCACCCTCAAATCTTGATTCAAGTTGTTTTAGATAGTCAAAAGGATTATTCTCAATAAGGTAACACTTAATATCTCACTCATAATACCTTCTTCATATTTCTTTTCTTCCATACTTAGATATCATCCCTTTATCATAAATTGCAGGACATTTGAAATTTCTTATCTCTTTATGATTTATTCATGTCTATCTATTGTGAATTCTTGGAAAAGGAAAATCAACGGTAATTCCATGTAATGTTTCTCAATTAGTCTATAACTAAATTATAATAGATAAAACCCTTATTTAATCTTATAATAATTTTTCTATTTGGTTTATGGTTGCATACTCCTCTCTCTTGAATCCCAAAAATGATACTACATATATCTTTTATAGGAATACCCCTCTTCTAGTTATTACATCTTAAGAACTAGATTATCATCGGTATAGGGTAGAGTTAATTTAAATAAAATTAATAGTTATAAAATTAATAATGAATTTTTTTGTGGTACATACATTAATTTTTTACATTTCTAAAAGTATCAAGGTAATTTGATTTTACATTGAATTTATACTTGAGGAAATCACGTTTTTGGTGATATATATGTTTCTTTTCACATGATAGTATTATTGTGTTTGTTCAAAATAGTAAAAAAAATTTTATGCTACTAATTTATAAAAAAAAGTTCTCCTAAAATGTTCTATATTAATTATTTAAAGTTATTATAATAATTCAATTATATAATAATTTCTTGAGTGGTGAAATGAATTCTTACATTCTACTTGGTGTTCGATAATTATATTTGGAGGGGTATTTTTATTATATATATGATTTACAAGTAGGTACAGCTTTATTTATATCATAGTTATGGGATAGGATCATAGTACTAGGGATTTTTATAACCCTTACCTCTTTCCCATAGGATATGCATGGTCCTGGACATGGTATACCCTTTATCATATCCCATGGGATGGGATTATGCCCCAAAATTGTTTATAGATTCACCTATATGGGATGGGTAGCATGATTTCAATGCCTCTAGTATGACATTGATATCAGGTTTTCCCCAAAGAAGATAATTGATGGTGATGGCCCTCTCGATGTATGGATTATTTATTTTAGTTGTAAATTACATTCCTTTTATGTCAAGCATTTTATTTTCGTTGTTTTTCTTCCAATATATCTATATATTTTTTCATGTATGCAACTAATTTATGATAAGTAAGTGGGGTGTGGTGGAGACTTCTTAATGAGTTATTATACTAACTACCTAAACATTCCCCTATTATATTCATGCGAAAATCACTATATGTGATCAAGGTAAGGGGAATGTAATGAAGTATAGAGGATAGTACCATATGGATCCTGAAGTATGGGAAATTTATTTTGAAAATTTTAAAGTGAGTATGGATTACATATACTGTGGTTTTCATGGATGTATGCCATCGGATATTTCATATAGAAGTTCCCCTATTTTGATTTTGGGGCCCTTATTGTCTTGTTTGTAATATGTATAGCTTGTCTTGGAATACATGTTCTCTTTTTTAGGACTATGTTGATTTTTTGGGTTTATGTATGATATTTATGCATGTATATATAGTTATTTCATTATTTTAGATTTATATTACTAGTTAAACAAGTGAACATGGTGTTATTTGGTGTTATAGAGGATTATTTACATTGAACCTAAAGGTCATGCCAAATTTTAAGTGGGAAATCCCTTTTTTTTACTAGTTTTATATGGATAAATTGTCTCTCATTGAAACTTAATTTAACTTCCAAAGTTTATATCATCATCTAGTGATTAGGAGGTGTACCTTAAGTATTATAGTGACTTGTATTGATATTGTTTGGGTGATCTGGTCATTTTCATTACAAAATTATATTCGATCTCAATTTAAGTGATTTTGGGTATGATATCGAGAGTATCCATGAGATAAGATAATAAAAAACTCTAAAAGTAACCCATAAATATGTATGGTCAGTATAACTATTGTGTAATATTGAGTTACCAAGGTTAGTCTAAGATTTTTCTTACTTTCAATATTCTTTCACTTGAGTTTGTCCTAGGTACTGAGTCATATGAATCATGATAGATGTCATTGGATTGACACTTTTAGGATTTCATGTCATATCACATGATTTCTTATGATTTATTATATTATATTTGAGATAAAATAGAGGTTTATATTAATTTAATCATTAATAATAATAAAAATAGAGTTCCTATATATTTATTTTTAATGAGTAGGTTAATTTGGCCAACAATTGAATCATTTCTTGAAAGATTTTATTATTTAAAAGGATAATATGATTTATTATTCCTTTATTATTATATTAAAAACATGTCTTATATTTCATTAAATCATATCCAAAGAATGTTATATATTCCTATAAAATTATGTCCAAGAAATATTGATTAAATTAAAAGTTTGATTTAATTTTTTTGTAGATAAAAATGTTTTGAAAATTAACGGAATAATTGGAGAGAGAGAGAAATGAGGTTAGAGATAGTATTTTTAATTTATTTATAGACTTTGAGGTTTTTAATATAGAGGAGTAAATTGATTTTGTTTCCTATTTTATTATAGACAATGCTTCCTAGATAACCAATTCCTTCCAAGTTGGAAGGAGTGGGTGAAAATTTTCTTCCAAATTAACATATGGTTAATCCTCGTGTGTGGAGAGACTTTATAATTTTATCTAAGTCATTAGTAAAAGATTTATTTTAAAGGAACCAATGGACTTGTATTTTATAAAATACTTTTATTTTCATCATCCTTTTGTCTCCCAATGTGATTCCTCTCTTCAAGAACTGGAGGAGTGGATCATTCAAATACACCCTATCTCCAAGATCACTAAGACCCGAGAGAATCTAGAGGTTAGGTTTTCCACCTTCATATTGTAAGGGGAAAATAATTGGTGGCGAGACTCATAATCGAGGTGAATAAAGTTCAAGGCCTCACATGGAATAATATCCTAGAACACATGTTCATGAAATTATATCCTAATACCTTATTTTGGGAGAAGTAAAAAGAGATTATGAATCTCTTACAAGTATTAATGATCAGTAAAAAATACATGGACAAGTCCACTAATCTAAATTTCTTTCCTCCATACCATAGTTGGTATGAGGGGTATAAATATAGGTGATTTGATATGGGATTGAAAGATATTGTGTAGACTTTGGTGATTCTTTTCAACCTGGCTACATTTTCTATGTTGGTAAATAAGGCCATACTCATCGAGATGAGGTATAAAGGATGTATAAGATAATTAATCTCCGTGATATACTGTGAATCAAAATATTTTCCCTATGGTGTCCAAATGAGATATTGAGAAGTGTTGAGTATGATTTTTTCTCACTAAGGGAGTCATGTATGTGGAGTTCCTTCATACCCTAGTTTGGTGAGACCTCATGTGAAATACCATCATTTTAGGTAAACAGGACATGTGAACTCAAATTGTACCTTTGATGTGAATCAGTTTCACTCTTATGGATAGTTTGGACGTCTCTAATGATTCTTACATTATACTGTATCTGATAATGTTAGATAGAAAACCATTCAATCTCAAGTATCATAATATTATTCATCTGCTCAGTCTACTATTGGTAGGTAACAACCATTTGGGATATATAGTTGAGGATTCCATATAGATATTCCAGTCCAATTACTTTTTATATAGTCTTATATATAGGTATTTTCAACTTAAGGTCAATAGGAGGGCTTAGGTGGGATGTATGGAATGGAACAATCCACTATATAAAATGAAGTGGGACATTTTATAGTGAGTGTTACTGTTCTAGTATCCTCTATATTATCTTGTTCTTTATTCAATACTTTTTCCACACATTATTTTATTTCTAAGAAATAGGTATCCCTTATGGATCTGATAGTAGAATTTTTACCAACATATATGATTCTCTACATACTACTAGGAAAGAAGATAGGGATAGTAAGAAAATTTTAATCATATTCATTGGTGGTGTCTTCATTAATAAATATATGATAACTTATAGTTATTAACATAAACCCCATGGATATTATATATAATATATGGAATGGTTGTATGAATTCTGAGAAATCATTGATTGTAATGCTAGGAGGTTATCATTATCATCTCCAATAGGTTTCAGTATACACTTCATTGAGAATATGAGTATAAAAAAGTCAAGTTAAACATAATTAGAAACGAGTAGTAAATATCACTATGAAAATTGTTATTTTTTTCCTTATAGAAGTGGAAGTTTGAGAATTAATTCTTTTATCTGGTATTAAATCTTTAACTAAATGTGTTCCTATAATATTTTTTATGACTTCTTGTGGGTTGAGAGTTGTAGTTCACTATTGATCCCATTCATGGTATTAAACCTATCTTAATTTCTATTTATCATATTGATATTACCAAATTAATGTAGTTATATATACAATTAGAACATATCGAGACAAAAGGATTCATTAAGATGAAATCTTCTTCTTCATAGGATCAATTTAATTTTCCTTAGAAGGTTAAAGGAAGTGTATGAATCATTATGGTCTATTATAAATTGAACAGGGTAACAACTGAGAACTATAATCCTTTACCCATAATTGATTATATGTTTTATCATCAAAAAGTGGTATGTAAGTTTTATAAAATTGATATATGTTCTAGATATCATCAGTTTTGGGATAGGCTAGAAGACATTCCAGATACCAATTTTCGAATTCGTTATGGGAATCATGAATACATAGTTATGCCTTTTCACATAAAACACTCTATAAGTATTTATTACTTTAATGAATAGGAATAGTCCCCCCTTCCCAGACACATTCAATATAGAATTTGTGAATAAAAATATTTTCTAAACTAAATCATTATATAATCATAGAAAACATATTTGTATTATTTTAAAACCCTAATAAGAATATATGTTATATGATAATTTATATAAATTCTCATTCTATGTGGTGGAGGCTGATTTGGATTAGGGGGAGGGAATATAATTTTCTAAAAAAACTTGACTATATGGAATTTAGGCCTCTGGATACAGAGCAATGGTTTTCATGTGAGTTAAATATCACACGTTTTGTGGGACTCTTGTTGGAGTTGGTGCCCTAAAAAATAATTTATACTTTTATTACATGTATATTTGATGTATTGAATATTAATAAAACTTATTATTACATATTTATAGTTTTTATACATTAATATAATGTAATAATGTCCTAGATTATATGTCTCATTGATAGGGTCAAAGCAGTTCCCCTCTATAATGATAATTGTGATGTGCTATGAAGATATTATTAAATAATGTTTTGTGGTTGGATAATCTACTATGATAGAAAACATTGTACATTGAATATCATCTTAGAGTACTCATAAGTATATGAGTCTAATCCTCATGAAGTTTTAAATTGGTAATCTCCAAGATGGGAGATTAAGAGAATAGACTCGCCAGTATGAATTCTGCATGTTTTGGTTTCATCGAATATTCCTATCTGTGAGCATTTGTGATGGTCCTCAGACTTTAAGGTTATTATTAATTCGTGTTACAACTCACGTAATTATATGTATTCCAAAAATCATGATGATAATAGTTTATAGAGAAGTTGGATACATTGGGTGTGTCATGAGTGACATTTCATTAATAGATAATTTGAGGAAGGATTTGTCTCTTCCATCTTTATAGACCCTGATATCTCATCCCTTTGATTATAATGTTACAGTAGCCCTAAATTCCATGGAAATTGTGTAACGATGTGTTTATTTAAGATAGTCCAAGAAATATGTATCGAGTATATAGGTTAGTGACATGAATGTGCAACCTAACTAAGGAATTATATTACATAGTGAGTATTCTTATGTGATTTTCATTATTATAATATAAAGTTCTTTCCCTTGGGTGCCTTAACCCATTGATATATAGTAATCATATACTTTATAAATCCATTCCTAATTCCATTGATAAGTAATCTTATAGGGTCTCACACTAATTGTTTTCAATTATCCCGATTAAATTCTATTTTAATTTAATTATTGGAATAAATAATATTCTCAAGAGTGATGAACAATTTTATTCATGTTTTATTGATCTCTAATATTCACATGGTAATAAATAATTATTTGTTTACTAATAAATAACTTATTTTATTACATGA
Organism: Viscum album; assembly: GCA_963277665.1. NCBI lineage: Eukaryota > Viridiplantae > Streptophyta > Magnoliopsida > Santalales > Viscaceae > Viscum > Viscum album. The sequence goes on from OY728161.1 coordinate 1,446,961,395, forward strand.
ATATATATAAAAATATAATTTATTCATTTTATTTTTAATAAAATATATTATTTATTGATTAAATACTTTAATAAAAATTTATTCACTAGATTGAGAAAAAATATTATTTATGAATAAAATATTTTTATGGTTGTTCAATAAATTATAGAGGATTTGGAATGGATCAAGGCCCATTCCAATGAAAAATATTAATTAACAAGACCATTGTATAATATTTCTTATTATTCAAGTTGGTGTGAACCAATGAATAATAATTATGATATTATTGTTATGTGGAATGTGGTTTATTAAAGGTTTTAAATGTTATTTAATGACCAGAAGTTAATTAAATAATATTTTAACCTAAACCTTAACTCTATAAATAAATGGTTATGTCTAATATATATTGCATCCAAAAAAATTGAATAGAGAATTGGTGGGTAGAATTAATTCTCTATTGACTCCTCCTTCTCTCTCTCTCTCTCTCTCAAGAACCAGAAGCAAGATAGATGTTTCTTCAAGATTGAAGAAAAATAGATCATGAATGAACAATGAAAGAAATTTCTCTCAATACTCCAGCACCCGGTGATTGAGTGGTGTTTCTTGGAGATCATTGGATCATGTGTGGATAACCACTAGAGGGATTCAATCCTTTGATCCTCATAGTGCAATGAATTCAAACCAAAAGGGTCTTTTTGAATTATCAATAATCACTAACAATGAAATTTTCTAAGCACGCGTATTTATTTTTATGATATTAAATAAACTAATTATAAATTTTACATTCACGATATTCTATTGTAATTTTGGTTGATGGTTATTAAAATAAATTTTAATAAATATCCAACCACTACACACTTTATTTCACATGTAACTATCAGGTGGTATCAGAGAGGCCGTGTTTGAATTTATAATTATTTATTTGATTTTTCATCCATACACAATCATGGTTTAATTTTCATTTCTTATTAATATTTATTTCATTTGATTTTAATTAACAGGATATGACATAATTATCATATTTTTTCAGTGTTTTATTTTCATAAAGGATTAATAATAGATAAAAATTAGCCGAAGATTCCATCGGTAAGTGCCAAATCTTGGGCTGGTAATAATAAGTTACATGGTGTGTATCCAATGTTCACATCATGTACTCATGTGAATTATACCATGATTAACTAGGAACATAATTAATGTGGAGAATTTATTTCACACTGTGTGTTGATTGGGCCAGCCTAGCACACGACATGTGGATACATGGTGTGTATCTAGCATGTACACACCGTGTAATTTGTCCTATTAAACACACCAAATCCCCAAGAATGTGACTTGTATATAGATAAATTGAGGAACATGGCGTGTAGTTGTACTATACGCATATTGTAATCTCCCATTAATGGAAAAAATAAAAATTACATTAAATTGAAAATTTCAGCATTAAAAACATATTTTATTGTTTGGCGCACCAAGGTATTTTCTGATAATTTAATAATGGTTTTAAATAATAGAAAATTCTCAATTAATTTATTGTAATTAAAAAGTCATTATTGATTATATCATTTATTTTCCATGAATTCCATAAATTATGGGTTTCTCTAATTAAGATCAGATGATAATTAAGATGAAAGGGAATTAATTAATTAATTAATTAATGGAAGTGTGTAAATATTAATAGTAAATAATGAATAAATAAATTAATGACAACTAGTTACTTTTTCATATTTGTTTCATGTATGAATAATCTTTATCTTGACCAAGAACTATGTATGTGTTGGAATTTATTTAATTTTATTTATTACATAGGTTAGAATTGATTTAATATTAAATTAAATGGTGTCATGTGATTCAGCCCTCCCTCTACTATTATATAATGTCTGAGTGTCCAAATATATTTATGCAATCCCATTTAACCAGTCCTTTAATTTCCCGCACCTATATGTGAGTGAAAATACTTGTAATTAATAGATCATACCATGGGCGTAGAGGTGGTTCAAGATGGAACCATGATGATGTCAACTAGTTGATACACAAATATACAGGTGGAATGTTGTAACTTCTGTCATGGATAGAAAATGGAGTTATTCCCTATGTTCATAGGTTGATTTAATTTCCTATCATTAAATCAACCATTGGATAGTCTCATGATCGGTTCATTTACTTTATTTATTTATTCATATCTATTAATTATTTATTTTATGTATTCAAGACCACAGTCAAATATATGAATGAATTAATATACAAGTATGGAAATTAAACTACTGAATTATGCATAAATTGTTTTTCTCCAAAATGGTTAATTAATTAAGTAACATCCACTTAATAATAACAGAACATGAAAAGGATAAAACAAGATAAAATTTATGCATAAATTAATTAAAATCCATAAACCTAATATTATGACAGAATAATCCTTTGATTACTAGATTGGTAATGAAACCATAAAACTAAGTGTAGTACATGGACAATGTCTAAAAACATACATTTATCAGGGAGTTATCATGATATTTTTGGGTTTAATTAACTAAACTTGTATTGATTTTAATTTTCAAATTCTAATAAATAAAAATTTTGAGGCAAATGATGAGGAAATATAAGTCTGTATTTAAATATATAGGAATCTAATCAATAGATCAGGGAGCTTCAAACCAGTATTTGGCAAGACCACCTACCAAAATTAATTTATTATGGTTTTAATGGAAAAATATTGGATCATTAAAAAAATTAATGGGGATCCTTTCCCCTGGCATCTTATAGAAACTAGACATTCCATGTTCAATGGTGAGTGATAGAGGAACTTGATAAAATAGAGGTAGATTTAAGAATATTTAGTTATTTATTTATTATTTCTCATATAATTTATAATCAAGAAAAAATTAATAACAATCTACTCTTTTAATTAAATAATAATATGGAAATCTCATCATCCTCACTATTCAAATGATTAATATTGGAGAAAGAAAACATTCTAACATGTAGTAACTTCAAGGAGTGGTTTAAATGACTTCAGGCTATGCAACACCATGAATGGAGATATTATGTTCTATAATCCTCAATTCCCAATATATTTACAAAAGAGGAAAGTGATGAAGTGTTCCTTGTCTTTTAAAAACATTTGAACAATTTGTTCAACGTTCAATGAATTAAGATTTCATAAATGTCTAGTTAACTAATGAAGTCTCAAGAAAACATGCATACTTATAGAATACTTCAGAAACTCCATGGTTTATACCAGGAGAGATCTCTCTAAGAATGATTTGAGGTTTCTAATGAACTTTTTTTATAAATATTATAGATTTATCCTTATCTGGGCCTCTTTTATTCTAGATTATTGAATATATAGAGTTCCTAGTGGATATAGAGTTTAACCTACCTAAGGAACTGAGAATAAATATCATTAGGGAATCACTTCCATGGAGATTCTATAGCTTTTTTTTAATTCTAGTAGGAAAAACATTTGATAATTCACTGCCAGATCTTCCCACTCTTCATCACTCAGTTTATAAGGATATGAAGTTAGAAAAACCTTCCATTCTTAAGGTGAATAAATATAAATGGAAATAAATTATTTTTAAGTAAACATATTCTCCACACCCTTCTAAGAAGTTTAGGATCAAGGGAAAAGCAAGGGAATGGGATGATATCTATTTTTCATGTGGCAACAAGGACCACTGAGAGAAAAATTGCACCCAACCAAATGAGAAATGGAATGATTAACGTAGGTATTTTATCGAGTGAAATTATTTGTTTCTACAGGTTGGGTATTATATATAGTTTTGTTTCTCACATATTTATTCAAATATAGGAACCAAGTAGATTCAGAAAGATTAAATCATGGTATTTAGATTTATGGGAAACCAACTTAGCTAAACTTGATATTGTAGATATTGGTGATTACCACCTAACATTTCCAACAAAAGTGATCTTAGTTTTAATGGGTTTTTATTATGTGAATTTAGTTACCAAATACCCTATTTTTTTTATCTGACCTTGGTACAAATGGATATATTTTTAAATTTGGAATAAATGCTTCTTATTTTATAAAGATTTAATTTTCTATGTTATGTCACATTTAAATAACTGTCTTTATTGAAGGTTTTGGGTGTAGCGGAAGCGCATCGTTGGGTGGGGCCCATATTTAATTTTTTCCGTAATCGATGACCAATCCGAGATAAAAATGAAGATAAACTCTGGTATCCATGGATTAAGATCAAATAATTATACAAAAGTAAAGGTGTTGGATTCATGAGAGAAAGGGATCTTGCACATCATGTTTATAATTAATTTAATTAATTTCATAAAGAAAAGGATACCACATTCTTGCGTACTTTTTTCTTTGAAGATGTTGATCGTTCAGAATGACCTTTGCATATTGTCTCATTGCGCTTGCGAGGATCCAAACAAGAATCCCTCTAGCAGTGATCCAGAACTGATTCAATGGCCTCTAATCAACAATACTCATTCTCTAGGTACTAGTGAGGTGAAGCAGGTGTCTTTTATCGATTATTCAAGATCGCTTGTTCTTCGATCTTGAATAACGTCTCTTTTTCTTGAGAGGGGAAGAAGATGATTCAAGAGATAAATTTTTTGGCTCAACAATTATCAATTTTCCAAGAGTGTGGTGTGTTATTTATGGCACAATAGACATAGTATTCTATTGATATGCATGGAACATCATTTTAAATATTTAATTTTATAACATCAATTAAATACATTCATGAACATAGAGAAAATCCATGCTTATAATAATACTACTGCATCATTATTTATGGTTCTCCAACTTGTGTAAAAGGGAATTATAAATAAAATTCCATGTCACAAAATAATATGAGCATCATTATTATTTTAACTTGTTCCAACTAGTTAAATAATTATTTACTGTCTTGCAAATAATTATTTTACTACCGGATCGGCCTTGGTCCGCTCAAACTCCACTTCCATTTGTTGAACACCCCAAAAAATAAATAAATATTTTATTCTTTTAAATAAATATTTTATTTCCAAACTAGTAAATAAATATTTATTAAATTTTCAATAAATATATTTTACTTAATTTATGTGGTCATTTTAACTTGAATAAAATTATTCCATGGTCTTGAGAATAATATTTATTTAAATAATTAAATTCAAATAGAATTTAACCGAGACCACCAAAAATACTTAGTGTGTGACCCTCTAGGATTATTTATCATTGGCAATAGGCGGGCATTCATAAAGTCCACGAGTACTATCTAACAACAAGTTAAGGAACCCAAGATAAAGAACATAAAGTCACAGCAACGACATCAACATATAAACGCTCACTTTGTAGTATAATCCCTTTTTTTCAATATCTCATCAAGATAGTGTCATCAAACATTATACTTGATACGTCATTCATTGACTATCTGAAAAAAAACTAATCATTACACTATGGCCATAGAATTTTTCACGACAGTTCTATTTCAATCAAAGGGTCAAGATATCAACTTATTTAAATGGAAGGGACAAATTATTCCTTGACTTATTCATTAATAACATGTCACCCCTGACACACCCAACATACCCTACTTCCCACCATCATATGGTGTGACGGTTTTCATCAGTAAATCAAAGTGAACGAGTCGTGAAGCGTATTAATGATAATCATAAAGTCTAAGGACCCTTACACATGCTCATATATAGGAATATCTGATGACACCAAAACATGAGTAATTCCTTCTGATGGGTTTGTTCTCATAATCTCCCATTTTGGAGATTACCAAGTGTGAACTTCATAAGAGGAAGTCCCATATCCTTACGAGTACTTGCACACAACGGTCTGTATACTATGTTTCCCATCATGGTATATCATCCAACTGAAGAACTATGTCTAAGAATATTGTTATATCATTTCATGGTTCTGATCACAGTGGGGATCGGACCTAACCTTCTCAATTCAACAAATACTCTTGGATATTATTACATCATAATCATGAAGAACAATGAACAATATTTAATAAAATTTTTAATATTTTAAATACATTAAATATCCATGTAATCAAAGTACATATAGTTGGTTCTAGGACACCAACTCTTAGAAACTCCCACTTGGACTAGAGATAACTGCCTATGAATTTCAGTCCACTGGACCTCACATGATGATCAAGTTTTCTCTGAGTCAAGGATTTAGTAAAGGGTTCTTCCATGTTGTCTTCCATGGAAATACTTCTCACTTCAACTTCAACTCTCTGAGAAAAGTACCTCCAGAGATGATACTTCTGAAGTATGTTCTTTTTCTGCTGATGTGACCTTGGGTCTTTTGTGAGAGCCACCGTTGTAGTATTATCATAGTAAATTTTGATGGGATCTTAACTGCTAGGAACCACATCCAACTCTTGGATGAATCTTCGCATATAAACTACTTATTTGGATGCCTCAGATGCTTTGATATACTTGGACTCCATTGTAGAATCTTTGACCACAACCTTCTTTGAGATCTTCTAGCTCATAGAACCTCCATTCAAAGTAAAGATGTATCCCATCTGTGACTTCATTTCATATTGATTAGTATGTAAACTAGAATCTTTATATCCTCTGATGACTAGTTACTCATCTCCTCCATAAACTAGTAACATATCCTTAGTATGCCTCAGATAGTCCTGATTTCTATCCAATGGCAGTCACTTGGGTTATCTGGATATATTCATACCACACTCAATGAGTAGGCAACATCTAGCCTAGTACATAGCATGGCCTATATTAATGACCCAATGGCTAAAGTGTATGGATTCCTTTCCATTATCTTTCTTTCTTCATGTGTCTGATGACACATATTCTTAGAAAGATGAATGCCATGTGATGCTAGAGACAATCCCCTCTTGGATTGTTTCATGATGAATCTCTTTAGTATCTTATCAATGTATTTACTTTGACTAAGGCCCAACAATCTCTTGGATCTATCATGATGAATCTTGATCCCAAGAATATATTCCGACTCTCCCATGTCCATTATGGAGAAGCATTGATTCAACCATTCCTTAATAGACTATAAGACTGGTATCTCATTTCTAATAAGTAATATTCCATCAACATATAATATTAAAAAAATGACTACACTCCCACGAAACTGTTTGAAGACACAAGGCTCGCATTCATTCTTGATAAAACCAAATACTATTATTGGTACATTAAAATGAATGTTCCATGACCTGGATGCTTTATTTAATCCATAAGTGGATTCCTACAACTTTCATACTTTATTGGCATCCTTTAGAGTCAAAAACCCTTCAGTTTGTGTCTTGTAGACATCTTCCTAAAGGTTCCTGTTAAGGAAGGTTGTTTTGACATCCATTTTCTAAATCTCATAGTCATGGTAAGAGTAAATGGAAAATATAATTATGATGTATTTTAGCATTGCAACTGGGGAAAAGTTTTCTTCCTATTCAATTCGTTGATGCTGATTGAACCCTTTTGCAACTAGTCATGCATTATTGCTACTGACTTGTCCTTCTATGTCTAGTTTCTTCTTGAATACTCATTTTCAACCAATAAGATTTACATCAACTGGAGGATCTACCAAAATCCAAACTTGTTTTTTGGTACATGGAATCAATTTCATAATTCATGGCTTCTTGAAACTTGGAAACATGTGTGACACTTACTCCTCCCTTGTACGTTATAGGATCATTATTGTCAACTAATAATGAGTCTCCTTCTTTGGTAACTAGAAAATTGTACTATTTCGGTTCTCTAACCTCTCTTGTACTCCTTTGCAACTCTTATGTCTCTGGAACAGTTCTTTCTTCCATTTGGCTTTGTGGAATCTGTTCATGTACCAACTTAAGTGTACCTTCAGCCTCAACATCATTTAAGTCTATCTCGCTCCCACTATCTGTTTTGGATATGTGCTCCCTCTCAAGGAATATGGCATGTCTTTTCACTATAACATTTTTGCCTTCGGGGTTGTATAGGAAATATCCCCTTGTTTCCTTGGGGTATCCTATAAAGGTACACTTTGTGCCTTAGGGTGCAAGTTTGTTACCTGAAGTGTCCTTAACAAACACATCTCTTACCCATACATGTAAATTCACTAACATGTCTTTCTTTCCACTCCATAACTCGTATGGAATACCATTTTTTATTTAGTTGGTACTTGGTTTAGTGTGTGTTCTGTTTTTTAATGCATATCCCCAAAATGATAATGAAATACTCTCATTACTCATCATTGATCTCACCATGTCCAACAAGGTGCAGTTCCTCCTTTAGCTCACACCATTCCACTAGGGCGTGTAAGGAGGAGTGAGTTGGGATAAAATCACAAACTCCTGTTAATAATCAATTAAATATTAATTAAGATATTTTCCACCTCATTTTGAGCATAGTTTCTTAATTTTCTTACCAATATGGTTCTCAACATCATTCTTTTATTCTTTGAACTTATCAAAATAATCTGACTTACACCACATTAAGTAGATATGTCCATATCTACTAAAATCATCAGTAAAAGTTATGTAGTATGATTACCCTCCTCTTTCTTCAACTGGAAATGGTCCACACACATTGGTATGAACCAATTCAATAATCTCTTTATCCCTTTCACATTTCCCAATAAATGAGGCTTTGGTCATTCTTCCTTGTAAACATGCAGGGCATACTCCAAGTGGATTTAGTTCAAAAGAATCTAAATATCCATCTTGATGTAACTTTTTCAAGTATTTCTCATTTACATGACCTAGATGGTGATACCAAAGTTTGGTGTGGTATGTGTCATGTGAAGTATCTTTTTTATTGATTTCCATTACTTGGTTTGTGTAATGAAACACATAAAGACTATTGTATAAATTTTCCCTACCGAAAAAAATGTTATCTTTTTAAAAGAAGCAACATTCATTTCCAAACATGAAAAAATATCCATCTATATGTAATCTATATACAAAAATAATGTTTTTAGTAACAGACGGAACATAATAACAGCCCTTTAACACTAAGATCATCCCAGTTGGAAACGTGAGGTGCTAGTCCCTAATAGCTACAATAGCAAGTCTGGCTCCATTGGCTGCTTGTAGATCTACCTCCCCTCGGACAATCTTCTTGAATCTACGTGGTTCCTATATTTGGATATATACGTGTGCACTATAAAAAGTATCTAATACCCAATTTGTATAAACATCTCGATTACATTTGATAAAAAACACACCAGAAGCTTCCCCAGGCTTCTTAGGCTGGGTGTCGTTTTTCTTCCAGTGGCCCTTCTTGCCCCATGCGAAAGAAAAAGGCCTCATGTTCCCTTGCCACTACTTTGTTATTATTTTTCGTGGAAGGTCATGAAGAAGTTTTGATCTTAAGTCTCTTCTCCTTCCCTTTCCTCTTATTCACCATAAGGACAGAAGGCTTTCCACGCTTCATATCTTTTTCCACTTGGCGAATGAGGGTGATAAGATCAGATAAAGACTTATCAATTTCGTTCATATTGAAATTAACAACAAATCTGGACAAGCTCTGAGGTAGTAATGTGATAATGAGATCGGTGCCCAGTTCTTTGGGGTATTTAAAACCTATATCCTATAGGCGGTCAATGTAGCCAATGATCTTGACTACATGAGTCCCAACTAGGGAACCCTCTCCAAGCTTACTCTGAAAGAGTGCCTTGGAGATCTCAAACCTTTCCTATCTTTCTCTTTCCTATTAAAGACCACATAGGTGCTCGACCATGCTATATGCATCCTTATTTTCATGAGACTTCATGAGATCACTAGACATAGATAATAGTATCAAACATTTAACGTCAGTCATGTCATTCATATTTTGATCATAGAAAAGGAAATATTGATCACTTGCATCTTTGGCAGGGGGGTCAGGTAATTCTGACTCCAACACGTAAGACTTCCGTTCATGGCGTAGAATAACCCAAAGGCGTCTAAACCATTCCTAGAAGTTACTGTGGGTGAGGATCCTATCATCATCTAGAGTTGATCATAGGGTCAGTGTGGTTGATGAGATTGTAATTTTATTCTACAATTAAAAGAGAATATCATTAGTAATTGCTTGATTACATTTTATGAGAAATAATAAATTAATTTTATTAAGTATCCCACTATTTTATCATGTCCCAATGGCCCTCACCATTGAACTTGGAATGTCCAGTTTCCATGACATTCTAGTGTAAATTATCCATATTCCCCTTCACATAACCCCAACAAGGGTTGGTCAAGGTATTTGAAGGTATTTAGGTAGGAAGGTCTTTGCCAACTACAGTCTTGCAACTTCATGATCTACTGAGTGGACTCCCCAATCCTGAAATCCTGACTTGGATTTCTTCAACTCTTGCCTCTGGTATTACACCAATTATCGCAAGGGCTACTCCTCTTGATTCAATATGGTTAATTCAATATAAAACCTTTAATAAGGGATTCCTTTATAAAATTTAGTGTATCAACAAGGGTTGGTGAAACACATAGTTTTATTGAGTCTTTCCCTTAATCAAGTAATGGAAGGCTTGGTCGGACTTAATATTTTATTTGATGTATTTTTATCTCTTGTATGTAAATTTATTATTATTTTTATCACATTCTTGTTAATATTAAGTGGAACTTACTTAAGTGATTAAATGTGTATTGATAATATTTACGCATAATCCTATATTATTTTAGTTCTATCTTGCATGATTGTTTATTTATTTAACTATTTGACCACAACAACACATCAATAATGATAAAACTTGCAACTGATAGAAATAAAATAAAGTAAAGGGCATGATCTTGATCTTTTATAAGGGTTATTTTATCTACCAGTTGATAAACTAACCCTGACCTATGGGAGAAACATGTTGAACCTTTTGGGTTCGTGTTTATATCTTTCCACATGTCCAACTTTGTATCTCCTGGGATTGTTCTCATCTTGGCTCCATCTTGAACCACCTCCACTATCTTAGGAGCTCTATCCATTACATATGCTTTTAACTCACATGCAGGTGAGGGGTAAAGGGGGGTTTACATAAAATAAACCATGGGCATATAGGCCCTACATATTAATGAGGAGAGATTGCGCGAAGTCCAATAATTAATTTAAAAAATAAATTAAAAGGGAAACCAATCACATAAAAGGTCTAGTCTATCTCATGATCATCCACATACATACAACGACTTGCACATTTAATTAAACTATAATTCAATTCATTAATCAATATTATTAAGCTAAATCACACTCGAATAGATTAATTATTATCTTTAATTAATCAATCCTTTTATCTCAATCCTTTTCTTAATTGCCTTGATATTCTCATCCTTGTACATAAATGCACCTTAGTGGTGGCTTGGTTAATACTTGTTCGAATCTACCCAACATGTATTACATTCGCATACTATTTTAATCTTATGAAATATGTCATACATGATGCTTTAATTCATAGAGTAACAACTTGTATAACAATTTATACATGATATGAAGATTGAACATTATGCATAAATTTTTGTTTTAATTATGCATAATTTGGTTAAGTACAGGGCAAGTAGTTCCAACTACACAACGTGTAATACCTTCACCATCTTTTCCAAAGTACATTCCTAGGGACTCAGCATGTGAGTCGTACTTTAGAAACTTCCTAGTGCATGGTGTCTACAATGGGATACACGTCATGTTGTCTCTGCGTTACATGATTACCGGTCGGCTCAATCTGTGTTTGGGATACACAGCTTTTCCCCTGACCCGAAGGGACTACACGTTGTGTCCAGTGGGTCACACAGTGTGTAATCCGGTTACTGTGTGCCTATCTGTCCTGGTCAACACGCAGTGTAAAATTAATTACAGCGCGTGTAATAAATGCACACGGATTGAGTAATTTCCAAATTACTCAGGATGCGTTGTACATGGCAACATGGCTTGTAGTCCTGATTACACGACGTGTATGGAAGAGAACATGATGTGTAAGTCCGAACACACAACATGTACTTTCTTGTTACCTAGACAGAATTTTTGGGCCCCCTGATGAGTTCCTCATTTTAATTTTAATCCAAACATTATTTTTTTCTATGAAATTTGCGAGAAACAAAAAAAATGGAGAACATATCTTGAAATCTCATATTAAAAGAACGATTAAACCATGAATTGATAAACTAAATTATTAAACCATAAATCATCAATAATTATTAAATAATTATAAATGATGATGAACCTCACTCTGATACCACTTGAAGGTTTCAAGTGTAGTAGAATTGCATCATTGGGTGGGGCCCAACTTTAATTTTTTTCGTAATCGATGACCAATCTAGGATTAATATGACAATAAATTCCAGTCTCCACATATTAAGATCAAAGAATTAGAAAAAAAGAAAAGGTTCCTAATCCAAGAGAGAAAGGGATCTTTCACATCATGTTTATAATTAATTTTATTAATTTTATAAAAAAATGATACCTGGTCCTTTAGTAGATTCTTCGTTGATGATGTTGATCGTTCGGAATGACCCTTCCAGATTGTCTTGTCGCGCTTGTGAGGATACAAACTGGAATCCCTCTAGCAGTGATCCACACGTGATTTTATGGCCTCTGGTAAACACCACTCATTATCTGGGTGCTTGTGCGGAAAAATGAGTGGCTTTCATCGCTCGTTCTTGATCTCTTGTTCTTCGGTCTTGAAGAACATATCTTGTTCTTGAGAGGGGAAGAAGGGGATTCAAGAGAGAAATTGTTTGGATCAAAAATTCTCAATTCACCAAGTGTGTGGTGTGTTCTCTGTGGCATAATAGATGTAGTTGTCTATTTATATTCATGGAACATCAGTTAAAATATTTAATTTCATAACATCAATTAAATACATTCATGAAATTAGAAAAACCCCATTCTCATAATAAAAATACTGAATCATTATTTATAGTGTGCCAACTAGGGAAAAGGGAATTATAAATGAAATTCCATTTTAAAAAATAATAGCAGTGACAGTATTATTTTATCTTGTTCCAACTAGTTAAATAATTATTTACCATCTTGCTGATAATTAGTTTACTACCAGATCGGCCTTGGTCCGATCAAACTCCACTTCCATTTATTGAACACATGAATAAATAAATAAATAATTTATTCTCTAAAATAAATATTTTATTTACAAACTAGTAATTAAATATTTTATAAATGTTCAATAAATATATTTTATTTAATTTATGTGATCATTTTAAATTGAATAAAATTATTCCACGATCTTGAGAATAATATTAATTTCATTAATTAAATTCAAATAGAATTTAACTCATACCACAAAAAACACTTAGTGTGTGACCCTCTAAGATTATATCTCATTAGTATTAGGTGAGCTTGCCTAAAGTCCAAGAGTACAATCTAGAAATGGGTTGAGCCACCTAAGAGAAAAAATGTAAAGTCGAAACAACGACATCCACATATGGATGCTCACTGTGTAATATAATCCCTTTGTCTCAATATCTCATCAACTAGGTTTCATGATAGTGTCACCAACCTGTATGCTTAATATGTCATTCTTTGACTATACAAAATAAACTTGTCATTACACCATGGCCTTGAAATTTTGTGCGGCGGTTCTATTTCAATCAAATGGATGAGATATCAACTTCTATAAATGGAATGGAGAAATCCTTCCTCAACTTATACATTAATAACATGTCACTCATGATTCACCCAACTTACCCTACTTCCATCCATAATATGGTGTCATGGTTTTCTTCAGTAAATCACAGAGCATGAGTCATGACACGTATTAATGATAATCATAAAGACTAAGGACCATTACACATACTCACAGATAGTAATATCTTATGACACAAAAAACATGTGGAATTCCGTTAGGTGGGTATGTTCTCATAATCTCTCATCTTGGAGATTACAAAGTACAAACTTCATGAGAGGAAGTATTGTATTATTACAAGTACTCACACCTGACAGTCTATATACTATGTGTCCCATAATAGTATGTCATCTAACCACAGAACTACATTTAAGAATATTGTTATAGCATTTCAAGGTTCTCATCATAGCGGTGAACTGTCCTGACCTTATCAATGAAAAAAAATAATCTATTACATTATTACTTCATTGTCATGCAGAACAATGAACAATATGTAATAAGATGTTTAATATTTAAATACATTAAATATATATGTAATCAAAGTACAAACATTTGGTTCTAGGACACCAATTCTTACATTTATGTGTTGGATTACGTAAACCAAGTAATGGAAATCGATAATGAAGTTACTTCACATCACTCATACAACACCCAACATTGGCATCACCAGCTAGTTTATGTAAATGAAATTATCTTGAATAAATTACATAAATATTGATATTTATATTCTTTTGAACTAAAACCCACTTGGTGTATGTCATTTACAAGGAAAAATAAAAAATTCCCATTTAGTGGGAAGGGTGAAAGAGCTAAAGAGATTCTTGAATAAGTTCATGAAAATGTGTGTACACCATTTATTATTGATTCAAGGCATGGGTACTCATAATTTATATCTTTTCTAATGATTTTTTTTATATATGTAAATTTCCACTTAATGAGGTAAAATTCAGATTTTTTTGATAAATTCACAGAATATAATAATGATGTTGAGAACCATCTTGCTAAGAATATTAAGAATCTCTATACAGAATGTGGTGAAGAATACATTAAACAACACTTCATTGATTATTTACTAGATTTTGGGATATTATCTCAACTCACTCCTCATTATACCCCTCACTAGAATGGTATAAGAAAAAGGAATAACCGCACCTTATTGGACATGGTGGGATCAATGATGAGTCGTGGATGTCTTATATTATCTTCTTGGGGATACATGTTATAAATAGAAACATACATATTAAACTAAGTTCCAACTAAAGATATAGAGGGTATAACATAGTAATTATGGAATGGAAAGAAACATTATTTTTCTTACATGTGTGGGGTTTCAAAGAATTTGTTAAGGCCTTTTTAGGTAATAAGATTTCATGTGGAGGCACAAAGTGTATCATTATAGGATACCCTAAAAACAAAGAAATATAACCAATACAATCCTTAGACCACATTTCTTGAGGAGGATATTATATCTAAAAGATATGGTGGGAGTGAGATAAAAATCAATGAATTTCAGGCTCAAGATACAAAAGATTTGGCATAAGAAAAAATTCCACCAATCCCCATGGGATAAGAAATTATTCCAGAGACATAATTGTGGAATTGGAGTACTAGATAGGTTATAGAACTAGAATGGAATGGTTTTCTAGTCACTGAGGATAATGAATCATTATAAGTTGATAATATTGATCTAATAACCTAAAAATAATGAAAAAGTGAAGCATATGTTTCCAAGTGGAAAGAGGTCATGAATTCTGAAATGAATTCTATGTACCCAAACCATGTTGGATATTGGTATACCCTCCAGTAGATGTAATTATCATTGGGTATTAAATAATAAATTAGAAATTAAAAGACAATCCAATACCTATAAGGTTAGACTGGTTTCCAAAGGTTTTAAACAGTGCTAAGGAATTGACTATGAATAAACCTTTTCACCAGTTACAATGCTTATATACATAATAATTCTACTTGAAAATGTGTCTTTACATGATTTTGAGATTTGAAAAATTGAAGTCAAAATACCCTTCCTAAAAAGGAACATTCAAAAATATTTCAATAAGACACAACCTGAAGGGTTTGTGACTCCAAAAGATGCCAAAAAGGTATGAAAGTTTCAAATATACATTTATGGAATAAATAAATCATACAGGTCATGGAAAATTCATTTTTCTAAGGCTATAATAGAATTTGGTTTCATAAATAATGCATTGAGATGTGTGATATAAACAGTTTAGTAGGAGTGCATTTTTTCTTAATAGTATATGTTGATGACATATTACTAATTAGAAAGAAAAATAACAGTCTTATAGTTTGTTAATTTGTGGATGAATAAATGATTCCTTATAAAAGATTTTAGAGAGGTAGCATATATTCTTGGGATCAAGATTCATCGTGATAATTCCAAGAGGTTTCTCAACCTAAGTAAAAGTACATACATTTATAAGATATTGAAAAGATTCAGTATTGAACAATCCAATAAGAGGTCATTTCCATCATTACACAACATTCATCTTTATAGAAAAATGTGTCTTTAGACACATGAGGAAATAAATAATGGAAATTATTTCATACGCATCAGTGATTGGGCCAGCCATGTATGATATGCTATGTACTAGGATAGATTTTTCCAATGCATTATGTGTAGTAGGAAGATATAAAGCTGGTCTAGGTGAACTTCATTGGATGGAAGTTAAGACTATCCTTAAGAATTTGAGGAATACTAAGGATATATTACTGGTTTATAGAGGAGATTAGTAAATAGTAACCATAGGATATGAAGATTATAGTTTCAAAATTGATCAAGATGACATGAAGTCACAAAACAAGATACATATTCACTTCTAATGGAGGCATTGTAATATAGAAAAGATCAAAGAAGACTATGGTTGTAGATTATATAAAAGATTCTGAGTATATTATGGCTTCATGTTAGATAAAGAATCAGTATGGATGTGAAACTTTATCCAACAGATTGACATGGTACTAAGAAATAAAGATCATATCACACTCTATTTTGATAACAGTGTAGCAGTGGCTCTTGAAGAAGATCCAAGGTCACACCAATGGACAATGAATATACTTTGGAAGTATCATCTCTTAAGTCATTTTTCTCAAAGAGGTCAATATATAGTGAGTAGTATTTTTATGGAAGAGAATGTGGTGGACCCCATGACTAAAGTCGTAACTTGGTAAAAACATAACTATCATGTGAGTTCAAGTGTACTAAAGTTCATAGGTAGTTAGATCTATTCCAAGGGGGGTTTAGATTTGGTTTCCTAGGACAAACTATTTAATTGTGATTACATTTATATTTGATGTATTGAACATTAATAAAACTTCTTAATACATATTGATCATTGTTCTACCTGACTCAAATGTAAAAATTCCTTAGAGTATATGTCATATTGATAAGGTCATAGTAGTTCTATGATATGATGAGAACCTTGATTTTCTATAGATATATTCTTAAATAATTTATAGTGGATGGGTAACATAATATGATTTTACACATAGTAAATAGACTATTAGGTGTGAATACTTATAAGAATATGAGACTTTTTCTCATTATGTTCAAACTTGCTAATCTCCAGAATGGGAGATTTTGAGAATAGACCTACCAGTAAGTATTCTGTATGTTTTTATGTCATCTTATATTCATATATATGAGCATGTGTGATTTTCCTTATACATTAATATCATTATCAATTCATGTTACAACTCACGAACATAGATGTATTTTATAAAGCTTGACAACAATAGTTCATAGTGAAGTTGGATACGTTGGGTGTTTCATGGGTGACATGTAATTAATGGATAAGTTGAGGAAGTATTTATCCCTTCCATATTTAGGGAAGATGATCTCTCAGTCCATTGATTGTAATGGAACTGTCACACTAAATTTCATGTCCATTGTGTAACAATGTGTTTATTTTAGATAGTCAAAAAAATATATATATCAAACATATAAGTTACTGAAACTGATTTTCAACCTTCTTAATTATATATTGAGAAAAATGGATTGTATTACATAGTGAGCATTTGAATTTGGTTATCTTTATTATGACATCAAGTTTTTTCTCTTGGGTTACGTGAACCGTTGATAAATAGTAATCTTTGACTTTATGAAAGTCTGCATAATTTCAACGAGAAATAATCCTAGAGGGCCTGACACTAAGTGTTTCAATTTATCTCGATTAAACTATATTTGAATTTTATTATTGGAATAAATATTATTCTAAATACCAAGGAAAATTTTGTTTCATGTTTTACAGATCTCTAATATTCAAAAAGTAATACATATTTATTTGTTTGTTAATAAATAATTTATTTGATTACGTGAATATATATATAATATTTATTCCCTACATGTTTAATAAAATATTTATTTATGAATGAAGTATTTATTTGGTTTTTCAATAAATGCTAGAGGAATTTGAACAGTCCAAAACTGATTCAAGAAAACATATTAATTAACAAGATTATTACCTAATATTTTTTATTTTACAAGTTGGTGTACACCAAAAAATAATAATAATAATAATAGTATGCGTCATGGGGTTTATTAAATGTTTTAATTGTTGTTTAATGGTCTTCATGAAATTAAATAATAGTTTAACCTAAAATCTAACCCTATAAATAAACGGTTTTTTCGATTGTATATTGAATCAAAAAATTGATAATAGAATATTGTTGTGCACAACTACTTATATATTGACTCATCCTTCTCTCACCCTCTCAAGAATGATAATTATAAGAGATATTTCTCCAGGAAATAAGAACAAGTAATCAAGAAAAATCAAGGTAATACATTAGATTCACCACACTAACACTCGATGATCAATTGTTGTTTCTCATTGATCATTGGTAAATGTGTGGATCATCGCTAGAGAGATTATATCCTTGGATCATCATAGAATAATTAAGGAATATGAAAGTTTCTTTTCATCAAATCAATAATAATCAATGAATAAAGTTTATAATCCCATGTATTTATTTCTTCAAATATTAAGTACATTAATTATAAACATGATGTTAATGATATCTACTCCTAGTTTAGGTAAATTATTATTAATTTTAATTTTAATATATCACCCACCATTGCATGCTTCCACTGTGCCTAGAACCATTAACTCTCTCATTTGCCATGTGACCCAATGCTGGTGACCCAGCGTCTACTCTAGGAGTACATAGACACCGGAATAGCTAGGTACACGGACAAACTACACAACCAATGTATATAGACATAACCAAATTACATGGACATATCCAGGAGCACGGATATGACCTTGGGTGGATAAGGAACGTAGTGTAGTATCCATACATGTTGTGTAGGTATACATGGAAACCGATCTTTGTACTGGTGAGGACATAGCTAGGTAGTGATGTGGGACCTAATTCGATGTGGATCCCCTTATATGCTGTGTGCCCTCCTTTTTTAGGGAACTTGTGCCTCTCTTATTCTTTTGTTTGGACTCATATTTTGGCATGTGAGTAGCTTATCTTGAGATTTTTTTCATATATAATGTGATGGTGGTCTTTATGGTGTATTTTGGGATCTGATGTGAGATGTTCTAAGTGACACTTATTTAGGCGATGCTTGATGACGGAACTGATCAAGTAGGACCATCAGAGACATTAGAGTAGAACCCTCCGACTAGGATAGGGTGTGGGTCATTTATCTACCACTATAGTGGAACCCTCCTATTGGGAAAATTAATTGTTCCTCTTTTGAATATCTTAGTGGAACCCTCCTACGAGGTCATGGAATGGTTCCTTGACCACTATTGTGCCACCCTCCTACATGGATAGTACATGGGTTCTCTATCTACCACTAGAGTTTCACCTTCCTATTAGGACAAGGCATGGGTCCTCTTTCGATTATCTGAGTGTAACCCTCCTGTAGAGTTAGGGCATAGTTCCTCAACCATTAGAGTGTAACCATCCTACTGTGATAGGGTATGAGTCCTATATTAACTATCTAAGTGGAACCCTACTATTATCACATGGCATGGGTCCTATATCTAAATAGCGGAACCCTCTTTTTTTACAAGGTCATATTTTATCTATCTAAATAGTCCCTCCGTCCTGTTGTACCAAGGTATGGGTCCTCTACCTAGAGAATTTTTCCCCTCAACTACGCAGAAAAGTGGAAAGGTTTTTTTTACATGGATTAATATACTGGACAGACACAAAAGATTTTGGGTATCTTAATGGACCTCTTGGAACTGATTTTAAACTCCATTCCTTGGATGGGATATGAGATGGAGATACCCTTTCTCTCTCACTTCGTGTTCTTTTGTTGAATATATATATATGTGGGGGGGTGTTTGTGTGTGTGTGTGTGTGTCTATATATATTCATGTAGTTGGATTTCATTACACTCTTTCTATGGGTTCTTTTTTATATTCCTATTGTGTCTCTTACACCCACCCCCCTTCATATTTTGGGGTATCTAACTGGGTATACATATACTCACCTCTGCATAGGATTTTCCCACACATTTTGTATCTTATGCAAATGATCGATAGGTCAGTGTTGATTATACAGGAGCATAGGGATTCCCTGGTGCATTAGATAGATTATGGTGGTCAGGGCATGGAGTTCTAGACTCATGCACTCTCAACACTTTACTTTTCTATTTCTTTCAGGTTGGTAAATTTTTTTGGTCTGTGTTTATTTTTTCCCTTTTTCTTTTCAGATTACATTTTTATACTCATGTACTCCCTAGATGTTTTAAATGCAAGGTTTATTACCTATATATATCATATTTAATTATTATTCCTCTAAAATTCTTTGTGGAGATGGTTGGGTGAGTGTGTATAGATACACCAGGAAAAGGCCTCCCATATTAGTTATGTATTTTAGATCCTGTCATCAGTCCCTGGACTATGGAGGTAGGATTAATTTATTTTTTTCTCAATCCATGTATGGTCAGCTAATGAAATATTGGTATCATAGAATTTCATTCATTAGGATGGATTTAGGTTTTGTTACCTAATGAGTATTTGGTTGGGACTTGGGGAAATGGTTTAAAAGTGTTTTGAGGGTTGATTTCAGGCAAGGGAACCTAGTGTTGGTGTTTCATCCAACATATCCATTCACCAGGACTCTAACTACTTTCTTGTCAACTTGGAATACTGAGATATTGGTTTCAGGGGACATTGATATGTTAATCATATTAGATTGAGACTTTGAATATCCTTCTTGAGATAGAACCCCATAAATATATTCTCATATAACCATGGTATGTCTTGATTAAATTTCCATGATGCCTATACAAAGAAAAATAGTTAGGTTACCCATTCCAGATCATGTTGACAATTTGATGAGTGATTAATCCTTAGTTTAGGGCACATTTATGTAGCATTGTTGTGCACGCTCTCAAAAATATTTATACTAAGTGCATCACAGTGGCTGACCTAGGTCGATCTCTTGAGGAGCCTTTTGTAGTCAATCACTCACTAATTCTAATTCACTATGTGTATATATATATATGAAATAAAATGACCAGAAAAATATATTTTAAAATTGAAAATGCTAAACTAAAAGTAAATATGAATATGGAATGAAAACATAATGAATGAAAATAGAATGATGTTAGACAGAAAAGAGATCCTCCCAGGAGATTATCCAGAGTGAACCTTCTTCGTCTCATTATTAGTTTCGAATTTACTTAATGAACATGCTCCACAGTATGCATGAACATCCACCTATTCATGTGGTTGTGAACATATGGTACTCTCAATGATCACCGAGATACCACGCATCCACCTCCTCGATCGAGGGAAAATATTTCAGAAGTGAAATCTAAACCTCGGGTGGCAAGTTGAGACACAAAGGTGCCTTACCCACTAAGATCCACCTCGGTATAACTCTAAGAAAATAAGAAACATTAAGACATGAATTTTAAGGGACTTGGTTTCTTCACTGGATTACTCCCTCGGGAACTTCCTCAGGTTAGCTACTCATAATCACAAGTATAAGAGTTCACAGTGGAAAGAAAACGGGGGGAGAAAACAAAAGAGAGAAAGAAAAGAGAGAAAGCATAAAACATGAATAAAAATATGAAATGTTATTACATAATGAAAGTAAAATAAAATAAAAAACTAAACTAGATATAATGTCCAAAAAAGGTTATTCCCAAGTTTCTAACCCTTTAAAATGAAAAGGAAACACTCTTTTATAGGGAGAGGGGTTGACATTTTGGCTCCAAAATATGTCCACCGATTGTATGCACATGGATGGCCTCATTAATGACTGAATTTGGGAATTGATCATTCTTAAAAGTTTTTCCATTACTTATCCTATGTCTATCCAAGAAATTGAAGCTTGATTGGCCAAGTTTGGAGAGTGATATGGTCTCATTACTCATGACATTTAATCTGTCCAGACTGGCTATTCGTATTCCAATACAATGAGTTATAATGCATTAATGGCCTTGAAAATGAACGATATAGATGAATTTATCTTAATTAAAGTTCTTCCTTAAAAAGTCTTTCATCTCCTTGTAAAACTTCAGCTTCAATGGGTCGTCCATTTATGAGATATGGGTCCAGAAATAAAATTATGCAGTTCTGTGCACAGTTTTCAAGGCCCGATTTGTGAGCAGGATTTGAGCTTCGAAATGATTGATTGAGATTTGGGTCCAATAGGATAAAATGAATACCATAGACCATAGAAACCTATAAAAGAATAAATTTACAATTTTTAACAGTTTAGAAAAAGTTATGGAAGAAATAGTAAAATAAATGAAAACTGTTTAAATCCAAAATAAGTCATTTTTTCAATTAAGCTCAAAAATGTTCCTAAAACATAAGATGTGAAAATTTCCCTTGATATAACAATTTTGTTTGATTAAAAACATTTAAATTAAGAAATAAATAATTGAAAATATTTTTTCCATCAATTCCCCAACACTTAAACATTTCACTCCTGGGCAATCATCTTATACCATGGTCAAAACAAACATCTCAAAGCATAAATGACAACACAGCTCAATTATCATATCAGAGAAAAGATCAAGCCTCCTACATTGATCAGAATTTCAGAACTCCTCAAAAATCATACGAATATATTCAATCTCATATTAATCCTCACATGCATTTCATACCTACCTCCCTGGAAAAATATTTCTCTCTTCACCCAAGGATATTTAATGTGGAGTTTTTCTCATTCTCAAAACATGTGTGATTTCCATAGGCTTGCTATCCTCCTAGTATCTCCACTTCATAGAATAAAAAATGTTTCAATCATGAGGTATTTTTCATGTTTTGTTCTGATAATGACGGTTGGTAGTTTTAAAATGTAAAAATACCTGAGGTAGAATGAATAGGGTTAAGCTCTAAAGTGAAGTAAATGCATGAAAACAGATTTACTCAAGAATGGTGTGCTCCTCAATCAGCTCAAAAATAAATCACCTTCAAACACCTCTTCTTTTGGGAAGTTCACACTTAGAATTTCATCATCAATGATTTCCATCTCTTTTTTTCCCATTGTATCATTGTTTCATCTTGAATTTATATCTGGATTTCTCTTCAGAATCATGTTTTGGAGGAAAAGAGATGCAACTTTTGATCTTCAAATATTGGTGAACACCCATCCCATATATGTAATGATATTTTTTTCCACCAATCCATCTTCCCATCATGACATTTTTTCCACCCGAGCAGCAATAAATATGGCACAACATTCAATTCAGCTCAAAAATACTCTTGAGGAAAAACAAAATATAACACATCTTCTCCCTCCCCCACACTTGAGTTCAATAATAATCATGAATTTAACTTCTAAAGAAGGTCGGAAAGGGATAAATAGATTTTAATTTGGCTTCCTAATAAGGTATTTCATGGATACTAGGGTCTTAATGAAGGTCATATGAAAAGGTAGTCCAAAATAAGAGTTGAATGCAAAAGGGGCTTTCAAAGTGATGCCTCAATCATACTTGAAACATTCCATGAACTCTAACAGCTTTGAAAAAGAGAAAAATATCAAGTTATAGATCACACAAAATTTCTCAATACTCTCAAGAAATATATAAATTTAATAATATGTCAAATCGGTTTAGAAACCTCTTGGGTTGGGCAAGATTTTCAATTTGGACAGCACTAGTGGACATGAGTTTCACAATCAACCAAACTCCATCAAATGAAAAGATAAAAAATCAGAAAAAATTCATTCAGCAATCATTTAAAACCTCAAAAACTCAAATTAAAAAATGTTCCCAAAATACCAAGATGGTTTGAATTTTCCCAAAGTATTCGATTTCACTCAAGATTCCTAAAAACACACCAAAAAATGAAGAAAAAATAGAAGCACACTAAAAATTCTTAAAACAGGTTGAAATACCTCCCCCACACTTATTCCATTAACTACCCTCATTTTATCTCAAATAATATCAATAAACATTTCACACATAATTTATATTGGGAAGAAAATAAAATAAATAAAAGGAAAGATACAACCTGATTTATTTTTCAGTGGCAGCCTTGAGTTAAGCTCCTACCTACTACCACTTCAAAACTACAATAAAGAACAAGACATAAGAAAAGAAATAAATAAAAAAGAAATTGTAAGGGGATATAAAAATATATAATTCTTGGTTTGACCCCCCCCCCCAAGCAGGTGATAGGTTTTTACTACCCCTAGTCAGGCAGTTGCAGTGGATTACCCCCAATCAGAAGGTGGATGTAGTTTCTTTGAGATAAAGCACCACATGTGACTTTTTCTAGTTTCCTTCCGTAGACACCTATATTAGAGAACCCCAAAGAATATAAGAATGTTCCAAATCCCAAATAAAAAATAAATATAGATTTTAATATCCATAGTGGCAGGGAATAGAAAATAGGGGTGCTCCCTGTGAACTTCTATGGTGTCCTTCAAATGGTATGAAAGTTGTTGCAGAGGAGGTAGTCGCACCACCAACAGCTTCTCTAGATCTTCTTCCTCGAACACCACCACTTAGGTGGTCTATTTCATATCATCTGATGTCTGATATATTTGTGCGGTAACAGAAATTTCAGGAAAGAAGAAGTCAGAAAACAATTCAGTTTGAATAAGATTAAAACACGATGAATCAATAAAGAAATATTCCCTTTCAAGTAAGCCAACTTGAAAATTTATCTCTTCTAGCAGGACCATTGGAAAATCCATATCATTATGTGAATTTTATTCATCATCTTTCATAGAAAGAGAGAGGCAAAAAGTTTTTGATTGTTCAATATCAATGATGGGAAGATCAAGTTTCAGGTTATCTTCAACAAAGTGATTCCAAGATTCTTCCAAAAAATGATGATCTCCCATAAGTGCAGAAGCTGTAATGTGTACATCAAGGACCTCCTCGAGCAATGGATGAGTATGAGATGATTTGATTAAATCCTTTAGTATCTCCTTCTCACCCTCCTTATGTTATTTGGCATAAAAATGAATGGTGAAATCTCTTCCATCACTTATTCAGGTTCTGGTTTCGGTTCTGGTTTCTCTTGACAAGCATATATGGATTCAGAAATCAACTCTATTTGACACTCAAATTTTTCCACTACATTACTAACCCTTTGAAACTTATAATCAAGATCATTTAAAACTTCTTCTAGCACCTAAGATTCAGCAGTGCATGCATAAAAATTTGAATTGACGTTCATCATGGACAAACGGATTTTTTTTAGTTTTTGAAATTTATGATTTTTTTGTGTTTTTTTAAATGAAAGGAAGAAAAATAATTTACAATATGTGAATAAAAATAGTGATTTAATACCACTTGGATCCCCGAAAATAGCGCCAATTTGATGTAGTGTTGTCGTGCACGCTCTCAAAAATATTTATACTAAGTGCAACACAGTGGCTGACCTAGGTCGATCTCTTGAGGAGCCTTTTCTAGTCAATCACTCACACATTCTAATTCACTATGTATATATATATATATATATGAAATAAAATGACAAAAATAGATATTTTAAAATTTAAAATGCTAAACTAAAAGTAAATATGCAGATGCAATGCAAACACAATGAATGAAAACAGAAGGATGTTAGACAGAAAGGAGATCCTCCCAGGAGATTATCCCGAGTGAACCTTCATCGTCTCATTATTAGTTTCGAATTTAATTAATGAACATGTTCCATAGTATGAATGAATATCCTCCTATATATGGTTGTGAACATATGGTACTCTCAACTATTGTCGAGATACCACACATCCACCTCCTCGATCGAGGGAAAATAGTGTAGAAGTGAAAGCTAAACCTCATGTTGCAAGTGGAGACACAAAGGTGCCTTACCCACTATGATTCCCCTCGGTATAACTCTAAGAAAATAAGAAGCATTAAGACATGAATTTTAAAGTAATTGGGTTCATCACTGGATTACTCTCCTGGGAACTTCCTCGGGTTATCTACTCATGATCACGAGCATAAGAGTTCACAGTGGAAAAAAACAGGGGGAGAAAACAAAAGAGAGAAAGGATAACACTTGAATAAAAATATGAAATGATATTACAAAATGAAATTAAAATAATATAAAAAACTAAACTATATATAATTTCCAACAAATTCTATTCCCAATTTTCCAACCCTTTGAAATGAAAAGGAAACACTTGTTTATAGGGAGAGGGGATGACATTTTAGCTCCAAAATATGTTCACCAGATGTATGCGTGTGGATTGCCTCATTAATGACAGAATTTTGGAATTTATACTTATTTAAAGTTTTTCCATTACTTTGCCTCTATCGATACATGAAATTTCATCTTGATTGTCCATGTTTGTTGAGATATGAGGTCTCATTACTCATGACATTTAATCTGGCCAGGCTGACTGTTCGTATTGAAATACACCGAGTTCCAATGAATTAATGGACTTGAAAATTAATGATCAAGTTGCAGATATCTTATTTAGAGTTATTCACCCTTATGTCTTCCAGATCCATGCGAAAGTTAATCTCCAATGGGTTTTCCATTTATGATATATGGGCCCAGATATAAAATTATGTAGTTCTGTGCACAGTTTTCGAGGCCCGACTTGTGAGATGAATTTGAACTTCCAAATGATTGATTGAGCTTTGGGTCCAGCAGGAAAAAATTAATCCCATCGACCATAGAAACCTATAAAATAATAAATTTAAAATTTGGATTCGTTTAGAAAAGGTTATGGCTGAAACAGTAAAATAAATGAAAACTGTTTAAATCCAAAATAAGTCATTTTTCCAATTAAGCTCAAAAATGTTCCTAAAACATAAGATGTGACAATTTCACTTGATATAACACTTTGGTGGGATTAAAACATTGAAATTAAGAATAAAATAATTTAAAATATTTGTTCTATCACTCATCATGTGAGATATTTTCTCCAAGTATACAGATAGTAGCACCACTTCCTATTGAATAACATATAGTACCAGCAGAGTAGGATGTGGATGCCCACTGGATTAGCGCACTCTATGTGTTCCAGCACTAGAGGGTGTAGAGTTTATATGGTGAGATATATCCCTAAGTAGTATCGTATTGGATAGATTATAATATATATGTTTTTAGGCTTATCTAGACACCACGTAATCAAGAGTTTTTAGTGGTATCCAGTCACTTCCATGGAGAATCATGGAACTAGTGGAGTCTTTTGATGTAGATACATGATGACCCAACAATATCATGGAATGAAATACTACATTTTTTTAATAAATCTTAATTCCCCTCATTCTTGTGTTTAGTTAAGATTCAAGAGATTTTGGAGTTGTAGCTAGGAGGGGTGATAGTTACTGACTATGTTTTGAGGTTAACATACCTTCTGTGTTACTCCCTCAAAACGATATGGAATGGATAACTCTGGGTATGGAAGTTTGACCCGTGTCTCTATTAATGAATTTGTGATATTTTGGTAACCCTATGAATTCCCACTTATGCCGGAGTGTTGGAGAGGGAACTGGTGATGGAAAACTTCCTCATAGAGGGAAGTCATGAAGCTAGAGCTGGTATTGTTCATAATAGGGATAATTCTTCTAAGGAAGATATAAAACACCATTTGGTAGGATCTCACCATAGGATATCTTTCCAGGATCATCCTTGGGAAAATGGTCATGTGTCATAGGGACCCCACAGGGGACCAGGGTAGAATAAAGCGGGAAGGTGTTATGCGTGTGATGGGAGAGGTCACATGGAATGTGATTACCCAACCCAACATGTTGAGGAGCATATATAGATATTGAATGTACCACCATAGAAGAGGATGTGTTGTGATGGATCTCCCTGGATAGGGCAAGATGACACCAATGGAGGCAAATCTGAAGGAGGAGTAGGTGGGTCTTCAACTAGAGGAGTTATGGGTGGTGGAAAAAATTATGATCCCCTTCCACCACCATAACAAGGTGGTCCACACTGGCTCAGGGATGTGGTAGTTGGGGCCATGCTTAGTAACATCATATGGAGACATAGTATTTGGTGTCTCATGAGATGATTGGAGGTATTATCTATGTTTATTCTACTCTTTCTTTAGTACTGGTAGGCATAGGCTTGAGTCATTCGTTCATCCCATATCCCCTGGTGTGAGATATGGAGCTCCCAGTTGAGGCGTTGGCCTAGTTCCTTATCTTTAAGGTTCTGACAGGTAACACTTCTTCAATCTATTTTATATTCTATAAGTTCAAGATATCTCTTAGTGGAGTGAGTTTCTCATGAGACATGTTTTCATCATGATGAAACCTTATAGTGTCATATTGGGTAAGTACTTTTTTTCCATGCCCTGATCCCATATTGACTGTCATCACAAGTGAGTTATATGTTTTCACAATAATGGTATAAGATTCTTATTATTGTATAAGAGTGACCTCGTGATAGAGTGAGTGGATTTTGTGATCAGGTTGTTGTAACCTATCGTCCATCAGGTGGTGAGTGTATTCTTTGGAGCAGTAGGATCTTTAGGAATTTGTATTCCTTCAGTTGTGGATGAATATATGGATGTATTTATTGAGGATGTTATGGGACTACATGTGAGTAATTTTATGTAGTTTTTCAAAGAATTGCACCCTGTAACCACTCTGATATCTTCTGGAGCATGTCAGATGGCCCCTACTAAGATGAGGGAGCTGAGGGTACAGTTTGAGGACCTTCGAGAGAAGGTTTTTAACATACCCAGTGTGTCCCATGGGTAGTTCTAGTTTTTCTCATGAAAAAATTGGATGATATATTGTGAATTTTTATGGATTATTATTGCTTGAACTAGCCCATGATAAATAAAAAGTACCCATTGCTGAGAATTAATTGCCTCTTTGATAAGTATAAATGCATGAGATGGTTCTCGAAGATTGATCTCAGGTCCAACAACCACTAGTTGATAGTTTGTAAGGATGATATTTCAAATATGGAATTATGATATTACTATGGAAACTATGAGTTCCTGGTGATGAATTTCGGTGTGATGAATTCCCCCACTTTTTTTATGGATCTGATGAACCGGATCTTTAAATTGAACTTGGACTATTTTTTGTCTCCATTGATTAGATACTCATATACTTTTCATTAAAGTAGGAGCATAAATATCAATTGAGGATAATTCTAGATATGTTTGAATAGTGATATATTTATGTTAATCTCTCAATGTTCATGTTTTGGATCCATGAGGTTCACTTCTTGGGGCATGTCATTTTTAGAAGGGATTAGTTATAGACCCAGCAAAGATCGATGTAGTGATTTCATGGGATCTAACCACATGTTTGTTAGATGTGTGGAGTTTTCTTGTCTTGGAGGGGCACTATGACATGTTTGTGAGATAATTATCTAGGAAGTCAGCCCCTTTTACTACCCTAACATGGAAAATGGAATTTTTTTACCAAGACTGACTATGCCAGAGCTCATTTGAGGAGTTGAGGTTGAGACTGATGTGTTCTCTTGTTTTGATACTACCGAAGGAGGGTGTGGAGTATGTAGTGTATTATGATGCCTCTGCAGCTCATAAAATCTACATGTTGATGTAGAGGTAGGAAGTTATCACGTATGGGATGAGGTAGTTGAGAAACCCTGATTTGAACTACATGAATCACAACCTAGAGCTAGTAGTTGTAGTCTTCAGTTTCAGGATGTGGAGGCACTGTCTTTTGGCTGAGTGCATTTTTGTTTACTCATACCATCAAAGTCCCATTCACATATTCATGCAAAGAAACTTGAACATAAGACAAAGGAAAAAAGTTTGAGTTCCTACAGGATTATGAATTTGAGATAGCATACACTACGGGGAAGGGAAACGTGGTGGAGAAGGCCTTTATCATAAATTCCTAGTCTTATTTATTGTAGGAGGCATCCGAGTAGTTGGATTCCTTGCAGCTGACCCTGATTGAGTAGGAGGGAGTAGCTTTTCCTTATTTAATGTTGTTGACTCCTCTACGTCCCCATAATCTGAGAGATTCCTAGTTTTTAGAAATGTACTGTGATGTCTTAGGTGACCAGATATTCTTAGGAGATTCATTAGATGGATGTTCTAAAGGAGGGATTCACATAATCCTTTTCTAGGGATGGATGGTAGTCCTACTCATGATGTGAGAGGAGGTGATGAGAGTGTTTCATAAATATCATTTGGATGTAAATACCAGTGTAGAGGAGATGTATAGATACCTTCAGTGATAGTTTTCATGGGTTTTCATGAGGAATAGTATGGCTAAGTTTATCTATCGGTGAATCATGTGTCAGTAGGTAAAGGTTGATCACTAGGTTTCCGTAAGTTTTTTTTAGCTTCTTGAGATCCTAAAATGGAAATGGCATGGAATATCTAAGGACTTCATGAAAAGGTTTCTACAAACACTGAGAGGCCATGATTCCATATGGGTGATAGTTGACAGACTTACAAATTTAAATCACTTTATTTCTATTAGGGAGTAGAGTTTGGTGGAGAGTTTGGTCTAGTTGGACTTATGAGATATTTTTCATCTTGATGGGGTTCCCATTACTATTATCTATGACTTTGATTTTCGGTTCACAAAACAATTGTGGAGAGGCATGTATGAAGAATTTGGGACCCATATAAGGATGATTACGTCCTTATAACCATAAAATGATTGGAATATTGATTACACTATCTTGGTTCTAGAGGATATGGTGAGGGATTTAATGTTATACTTTGGACAGAGATGGTAGGACCACATTCTATTAGTTGAGTTTTCAAATAATAACAAATTCCACTCTACTATTGGCATGGAACATTTATAGGCCCTGTATGGGAGACCATTCAGGTAACCCTTGTGATGGAATGAGATCTGTGAGACATATCTTGTTGGTATGAAGATAGTGAACGTGATGACAGAGAAGGTCTGGGTGATCTATGAGTTGATGAATAAAACTCATAAAAGGTAGGAATATTATGCAAATTGATGTCATATGCCCTTCGAGTTTGAGTAGGGAGACCATGTTTTCCTGAGAGTGTCCTCGTGATTAGGATTATAGGAATTCTTCCAGGGAGGTAAGATAGCCCCGATGTTCATTGGTGCATTCGAGATCTTTCATAGGTTTAGTGGGATTTCTTACTTCCTCACATTACCCCAACAGTTAGAGAGGTTCCATGATTTATTCTATGTGTCACAGATGAGAAAATGTGTGCATGATCCCATGTATGTTTTTTATTGGGGTGAGCTAGACTTAGAGGATAGATCCACATTCATAGAGAATTAGATGTAAATCAAGGATTTATATGAGAGGATCATGTTTAGATGGCCCATCCCCATGGTTCATTTGTACTTGAAGCACCAAATCATATAGGAGAGCTCCTAGGAGTGAGATATCCATATGTGGTCTCAATATCCTGAACATGTGGCCTAGTTTTTTATTTTTTGGGAAAAACAATTATTGAGTAAATAATGTAGAGACCTTATTTTTACTTTTTAATATTTTTAAATATATCTATTAATATTTTTAGATCCAAGATATGAGACAAAACATGATTCTGAGACCCGATGTGACCAGAATTAAGTTTATAAAAATATTAAATATTTTTTACATTTCATGTGCACAGTTTTTTAAGAAAATTAGTATAACTATTTAATAAAGTCTCGAATCAAAAATATGAGACCATA
The DNA here is from genome assembly GCA_963277665.1 of Viscum album. Taxonomy (NCBI): domain Eukaryota; kingdom Viridiplantae; phylum Streptophyta; class Magnoliopsida; order Santalales; family Viscaceae; genus Viscum; species Viscum album. The sequence continues at coordinate 1,446,992,957 of OY728161.1, forward strand.
ATTGAATACCAAAAGTGAGGTTTTCACTTGGCATAACCAAAATTAGGTCAACACAAGGAATTCAGATAAAGAAATCATTGGGGTGCATTTAATTAAAATAAATAAATAATTTTATTTATTTTAAATTAAATTAGTTAAATAGAATAATATATAAATACACTATTATAGAATATCTCTAGTTTTAGAAACATAACCCTGGGACTATTTAGAGGAGTATCCACTGTTCTTTATTAGAAATTTGGGATTGGGCGATAACAAACATCATGGATCACAGAGAAACAAGATGTAGAGAATGTAATAGATCTTCCTCTATTGAGAGGAGTAGCCACTATTATTCATTGGAAATTTGAGATTTGGAGACAATGAACTTCCATATCCCAATGAATAAAGATTTACTGAATGCAATAGATCTTCCTCCATCATTGGTTGTAGTTTTATTCATAATAAAATGATCTGAATCAATGTAGGTATTTTCATATGTGGATTTCCTCCCTTATGATTAAATTATTAAGTATGACCAATCTTATTTCGTTGATCTACATCAAGTTTGATCCTTTGTCTATTCCCATGTATCAAATTTAATTTTTTTATTCAATTAATCATTGTTGTTCTATCTTCTCACCATTATTATCCCCAATTTAATTTTTTAGACAAGAACACTTGGAGAATATTTTTTCACCCTTTTTTATGTGTTTTTACAAAACATTATTATCATTATTCATCATTAAACCATGGGGTAACAATTCTACTATTTTCAGGCGGGATCGAGCGTGATCAGACCCCTGAATACATAGAATATTCATGGGAGGAAAAAATCGATGATTAGGAATGTATCATGATTTGTTTTTATATGTTTTTGATGATTTCAGTGGATTTATGATTTTGGACTGAGTGGTGATGACGGGGAGCACACATGGAATATAATGATCCACCATGGATGAATGGAAACTGATTTTATACCACCAGAGGAAAATAATCAATGATCAGAGCATTTTACTTCAATTTCAAGTGTCCTAGAGGTTTTATTGGAGGAGGAAGAGTAATATTTGGATCATATGGAGGATATATGAGTTTATAAAAATCATGACAACATGTCTGTATTCTAGAGAACACATGGAAAGTAGGCCACTAGCTGCGGTGTCTAGGGTTTCTATGTGAGTTAAATATCACACAGCATGTTGGACCCTCATGCACCATGTGACCTGGCGATAGAGACCCAACATGCACTATAGGATTATATAGACATAGGAATGGAAAGGCATATGGCTATAGTACACAGCCAAGGTACACACACATGATAAAGGTACATGTACAAGGCTAAGAACATGGGAATGAACCCAGGTGGATGAGACTATTGTGTAGTCCCTTTAAATGTTGTGTAGGGATACATTGGTAGTGATCCTGTATTGGTGATGAAATGGTCAAGTAGTGAGGTGAACCACATGTCGCATGGGTTCCCTAAAATCTCATGTACCCTCCTTTTTTAGGAAACATATACCTCATATATTTCCATCATTTAGACTCGTATTTTGGACCACGAGAAGTCTATCTTGAGTTTATTTCCATGTAGAATGATATGATGGTCTTTATGGTGGATTTTGGGATACGATGCAAGATTTTATGAGTGTAAAACTTATTTATGAAATTCTCAAAGACTACAGTGATCAGGCGGTATCAATAATGACATTAAAGTGGTACCCTCTTGCTAGGATAGGGAATTGGTCCTCTATTTGCAACTAGAGTGGAATCCTCCTATTGGTATAGTTCATGGGTCCTATATCCATGATCTGAGTGGCACCCTCCTGTGAAATTAGGTAATGGGTCCTCAAAAAAAAGAGTGGAAACATTCTACTAGGATATAGCATGGGTCCTCTATCTACCCCTAGTGTGGAACCCTCTTATTGGAATAAGGCATGGGTCCACTATCGACTATTTTTGTGACACCCTCCTACGGAGTCAGGGCATGCTTCCTTTACCAATAGAGTAGAACCATCCTTTTTGGATTGATAATTAGTCCTTTATCAACTATCCAAGTGGCACCCTCCTATAGAGTCAATACAATGGTACTCAACCACTAGAGTGGCACCCACTTATTGAACTAGGTCATGGGTCCTCTATCAATAGATTGGCACCCTCTTGTTTTACCTGATCATGGTTCCTCTATCTACATAGTGGAACCCTCTTGTTGTACCAAGTCATGGGTCCACTACCTATATATTTTGTCTCCTCAACTATATGGCATTGTGATGAGGTGTGGTATAACATTGATTCTTCTACTGCAAAGACATGTGATATTTTGGGCATCATTGACATACCCCTTGGAAATGATGGAATAGTCTTTTATTTGGTTTGGATATGAGATATAGATCCCCTTTATCTCTAATTTGGGATTCTATTTTTTATCATATATATATATATCTGTGTGTGTGTGTGTGTATCATTATCCATGTCGTTATATTTCATTACTCTCTTGTTATGGGTTGATCTATATATTCCTATCGTTTCTCTTACTACTCCTTCTTCAGCTTTTGAGGGATCCTATTAGGTGTTTATATACTCACACATGTATGGTATTTTTCCACACGTGTCATGTCTTATGTATAAAAATGATAGGTTAGCATAAATTATAGAGGATCATAGAGAAAACCTAATCTATTAGAATGCATACAGTGGATGGGGATTAGAGATTTGGAGTTGGGATCTATCTGTACTTTAAATTCCCAATTGTTTTAGTTTGGGATAATATTCTTGTTTGGTGTTTATTTTTCCCCTTTTCATTTCAGATTACATTTTTGTACTCTTACACTCCCTAGACGTTTTAAATGCATGGTTTATTCTCAAGATGTTTCATATTTTATTATAATTCATCTTCACTTATACATAGATATGGTTGGTTCCGTGCAATAGGTACCCTAGGGAAAGGCCTCCCATATTAGTTATTCCTTTAAGCACTTGTCGCCAGTCCATGGCCAATGGATGAAATCTTGGGGTAGTTTCAACTCGAACCCCATTAGGTCGGGTCATGACCCACCATTCCCAAAGTATTCCATGAAATATATGTTGAAGGAACCTCTAAAGTACTTCACAATACCACATCCATGCATGAATCCCATACTACATGAATCGTCTGTGTTGAAATTTAACTCGATGTTGTTGGGATTCCAGTAGATCCACCATCCAAGGGAATGGTTGTTAATTATTGGAAGAGGAAGATGAGTGGAAATGAGTGATCTGATAGAATGGGAAGTATCGTAGTTCTTAAACCACAAAATCTGTGTGATCAATGAGCTTATAGTTCTAAAAACAATGGTTATCCTTGATCTAGTGATCCTCTTAATCTGAGCTCTATTTCTCACATACCATATGCACCAACATCATGCTTCAAGAATTAGATATCTCACCTTTTTCTTAGAGTTATTGTTTCCTACACCTTGGAACCAAAGATCAATAAAGTTTCAACTTGTAGTATCTCGGGAAGAAACATAAAGTAAAATTCAAAGGGGTTCTACACACTTCTTGCCAATTTTCCCTCAAAAACATATATCGCGAGGTTTCATCACAGAATTCATTTCAATAATTTAATCTGGACACAAGATTAATACATGTAGGATTGATATTATAATTTGTGGAAACTGTAAGGATTTTGATTTTCTAAACAAGGAAATTTAACATAGAGGGGATATCCTTGAACCACATCAACTCACCCCACCTATCCAGATTTATTGTTATTTACAACACCTTTTGATATTCATTAAAATAGAAATATCCAGACATATAACTAGTGAAAATGCATTTATTGAGATCAAAGTACATCACACTAAATAATATATACCATGTTGATCCTTTCACAGGATTTCTTGAATGAAGTCTAGGAACCAGATATCTTATTGGAAATACATATCTAGGGTTGGGCACCCTAGGAATCCAATATTTTTTTCCAACCCAATTATGATGCTATAAGTTGATATCACCTCAGTTGATCATCCATTATGCATTGATCTTGATAAATGATATGTGAAATTGGATCATGCACTATAAAGTAGAAATTATTCACTTATGATACCCTAGGCCAATCCTATACTTTTAACTAATGAACCTTCCCCATAAGATCCATCCCTCTATTACATCCCAAGATAATTTTTCATATAGGGCATGCATCATGCCATATATGATCCTAACATTGATTCCACCCTCCCTCTCTAGCATAGCTATCCTTGCCTGAGAGGTTTTTTGATGTCTACCCTTGAATTTAAAATCCCAAATACAAGAGGCTAGAGTTTTTTCAATACCTGAGATGATAGACTTCTATTCTTTAATAGATGACAAAAAATTTATGGTAATAGGGGAGAAAAAATTGTTAAACAGTGAAATTGTTTTTTTTTGGAAAGAAAAGAAGTGTCTCTTCTAATTATTTATGTGGGCTGTAATCCTTTAGAAAACCTTGTCAAAATTAGGAATAAAAATCATATTCAGGGATATTGGTGTGCCTAGGTATTCCATGGAAATATCCTCTTATAGATACCTATAATGGATTTCAAATCACTTTACCTCCTTTCCAGACACCAACTAGAAATAAATACATTTCTCTTATCCGGGTTCAAAAGTAGTCCACTCCATTTAAAGTAATTTTCTATGAACTTATTGATTTCATGGATTGAATTATTGCTTCCACTGAAAAAAACAATCATGTCATCTACATAAAATGAGATGAGATATTCAATGAAAATGGGGCATTCACCGAAATGGAATTACACTTCCATCATTGATGCACCATTGATATATTTATTAAGAGTATACTATATCAAGATGAATAGTCTAAGAGATGGAGGGTATCTTTGCATTATCCCCTGGATAAATTTTAAGAAACTATAATTCTTTACCACGAATAAAATGGATATACAAGTACAGAAAAAATACCTTAATAGAATATTAGTGTTCCCACATGAGAAACCCAAGAAAGAGAGGACCTTTAAAAAAAGTAAAGTTCAAGATTATCATAGGGTTTTTCCAAGTCCAAATTGATGGAAACATTAGATCCTATCACCATTTTGTTTTAGTCGCTAATCATATCTTGCTCTAAATAGATGGCACTTCGGATATATAAACCCTTAAAAACCATTTTGTTCATATAAGACCCATTGTTGAAGGTAATAAGGCAATCACATGTTTATAACTCTAGAAAAAAACCTTATAAGTGAAATTAAACAATATTATAGGTCTGTAGTGTTTATAATAAGAGGGTTATTTAGAATGAAAACCATGGAAGTGGTGGTCACCACTTGGGGGATACTTCCACCATGAAAGAAATCATGCACTACTTCCACTATGTGACTCTTAACCATCTCTGAGGAGGTTACATGAAAGGATCCAAGAAAATCATATAAACCTGGAATGATGGTATAGTCAAGCATGAGAACATACTAATAAACCTTTTTTTATTTGGAATTGATTCCATATAGTAATTTACACAGGCCGACGCCCCATGAGTAATGAAATATAATAAATTTTCATGTATAGTCAGGTATCCTCATTGCATGTGAGGGTTTTTAGCTATAAGAAAGAACTTGAAGTGTGATTCATCTATACCTACAACCACTTCATGATCATTGAAGAAGTTTCCATTCTCCATAGAATATAAGGATTGATAATCCACCATTTTTTCTTAATTTATGCCTAGAATTATACCATGTTTTTCTCCATCTCTAATACATTTTACTATGGATTGTTCATGTGCCAAACACTAGTGGTCCAAGATCAGTCCCTAAAGGGTGTTCTTTCATTAAACAAGATAAATGAAAAGAGCCTCATCCCAGCCATTTTGTATCTATGACTCCATCCATTCTATCTCCCTTTTTAACATATATAGGTCTTGGAAGTTATGAGGTTGGTTCTTGATCCATTTTTAAAGATTTATTTTGATATACCATTTTTTTGAATAACTATCCATATACCTTACTATATAGGTTTTTTCCATTGTAATTCCACAACTTGGTGATATCTAGGGTCATAGGACCATGTTTGGGAGAATAAGAATCACAAGCTTCTTTCTTATCTAGGAGAGAGATCGATAATAATCAGATAGTGGTCAGAAATAGCTCAAATAGATGGGTAACCTTAGTATCCAAAAAGGATGATATGGAATGGATGTTTACACATCATTGGTTGAGCTAACACTAGGTGCGACTATTTCCTTCCTTGTTATTGTGCCGGTTGAAACGGTCTACCTTGTATCCTAAATTCAGAAGCCCATTATGAGATATGAACTTGGAGAACTCATGGGTCACCTTTCATGAGTAAGAAACTCCACCATAATTTTTCATCATATATTATTTAACATTAAAATCACCTCCCAAGATCCACTGAAAATCCCTTGGATTAAAGGATGAGAGATCATTCCATAGGGATTCTCAAGATTGCACCTTACATTTGGTATAGATGAACGTGATGGGGATACTATGAAATACTATACTCATTTTTTTAGTAACATGTTTATTAAAATAACCCATTAAATCAACTAAAATACTTGGTTTTCGAAACATCCATATGTGATTATTTTGATTATCTGCATACCTTAAGTTCTTAACTTTTATTCTATAAGAAAATTATATAAACTTGGAGGTTTGTTGCTTTGGTTCCATCACTACCTTAATCGGGGAGCTTTTATTGTGAATCTCATTAGGTGTGAAGCCCATTTTATTCTGGGTTCCCTGAACATGATTATTATATATAAAAAAGGATTTCATTGATGGTGGGATATTTGTTATTTATCTAATTCCTGTGAGGATGAATTAGGGATGACGACCAAGGAGGAAAGACTCTTAAATTAGGACATGTTTTGGACACCACTTGGGGAGAGGATGGGTTGAATGAAGGAGGAGATGATGTTTCTAGTTATAGGAGAAACTTGGGAGATAATGAAACATGGAGATACTATTTGAGAGAAAGAGGGGGGAGGACCCAGAACACCTAAGGGAATCCACTTTGGGAGAAAGTGGAGAAAAATGAATTTATACTGCCTTTCAATTCCTTTGGGAGGACATCAAAATGGGGGAGGATGAGGCATCCTTGGGGATCATTGATGAATTTTATAACACTAAAGATATATGGGACAAATACTTGGATTGGGGGAAGTTGGTGGGGAGGATATGGGAACATATATGAAAATATCAATCCAATGAGATAAATTGAGGGGAGAGTACCCAATAAGGACAAATAAGTATTGATAGGGGATAAATATAAAGGAAGGTGTGAGAGGAGGATCAAGTCAGGCCTAAGAGGAAACCTTCAAGGTGGGGGAGAGGGTAAATGGACTGGATCCATACCACACCATGAAAACTGGGTAGTAGAGACATACTTTCTTTAATATGAGGAAGAGTGACATTGAAACTAACATCTTGATTAATAGTGTTCTAGAGAATAAGCTAAAATATTATACCACTATGAGAAAGAATCTCATGCTCTAAGGAGAATATGATCTAATAGGGTAGAGTAGAGATCCACTTCTAAATAGATTTGAGCCATGAAGGTATCGAGAAGCTAAGAGTGTGCTTATACGTACACAAGAAAGATCCAATGGAATATCATATGGACCAAATAAGTGATACATTATGGAAGGGGAGGGGGAGGCTAGAAAGGTCGAGCCAAACCATAGCTTAAGTATATTCACTCCCATAGTGAACCACTATAGACTACCTGAATATATTAAAGCACCATATGTAACATTTTTTATATTTTTGTGACCACACTTTCATGAAATATGACATGGAAGAGAAAACCACATTGAATTATTTGTGATTTGACACCAATACCCTCACTAAACTACAGGTCCCCAAGAAGAGATGAGGTTCTAAAACTAGAGAAGTGGGAGATACTCTTATATAAACCATGTCATCTAATTCTATTGATTAAGCTGGGTATCTTCCATGATGGATTATTTTATAAATTCAATCACTAGGGATACAACCACTGATCATAGGAAAATACTCTTTAGAGGGATCTTCAGGAAAGGATATAGGCCACTGGATAGGGATGGTACTTCCCAAAGGAGAATCTTCTTTAGAAGGGGACCAAGTGAACCCATGGGTTATTGTTTTTGGATTTATACACAGAGATAAGCTAAAGAAAAGACTAATGAAGTGTCTAGTGAGGATGAAGAATTAAATTCTTCTATTGAAAGAAGCCTCTCTAGTGACTTTATGGTGAATGATAAGAGAGTAATGGATGGGAAATTTTAAATAACCTGAGGCACATAATTCATTCTCATTGAGTCCATACTCTCCCAAAACATTACCTTGTTAAATTTGGACTTAGTTTCATTATTATATAGAAACATTGGGTAGTATAATATGGTTCTAGGAAACACTATCCTCAAGAATGGAATTATTCTACCCATGACCTAAAATTAGTTGTTGTTATGCATACCTTATAGTTTTTAGATGCATTATCTATTTGTTGAGTGATTTATTTTTTTTATACACAAAAATAACCTGAAATAAATCTTCTCAGAGTGGTAATTATGTATAAAGAAGTTTTTTTTTGTGGAATACCTTTATTTATTCGAATTTAACATTTTTTGTGCTCTTGGAAAGGGAAATGTAATTACAGATTCACTTAGCTATAAAATTCACCCTCAAAAGGATTAAGAGGCTAAAGAGGAGGGAAGAATGATGTATCTTAAGGTTGATATTAATCAATACATAGTGTAAGATAATATATGGATACATCTAAACCACATTTATTTTAAATTTTTTGACTTGGATCAAGACAAGGACTCCCATATTTATAACCCCAATTGTATCATTATCTGATAGCAAGTCGATGGTAGGGAGATCCTCGATGGATGGTTCTTAGATTATCATTCCATTATAAATGTACCTAGGATTATTTTGGTTACAATAGGTATGAGAGAGTAAGTGATTAAATATTTACACTCCTCTAAGTGGGATATACATTTAGGGATCACAAAGATGCACTATGATATCTATCACTAGTTTTGGTGTCCTGACATGAAGAAAGGTGTTTTAGTATTCTTTATTAAATACTTTAATAACCAATGGGTAAAGGTATAACATAAAAATCCTACATGTACTATTTTTTTAATTTAAATTTTATGGTTCTGGGTGTAGAAAAAGCACCTTTGTTGGGAATTATATTGAGATTTATTTTAATTTAGAGTTACTCAAAACCCCAAGAGAGGATATTTCAAATTAAATTTATAATTAATTAATTTATAACTAAAATAAATAATTGCATCATATTTGATTCCTTTATTTGATAAATTTATTGATATTATAAAAACCCTTAGAAAATAACTTCATTGAGATATAAATATTCATGTATAGAATCCATCTAGAGGTGATCCACAAGTGCTCCTTTGATCTTAGTGAAATGCCAATTGATTTCTAGGTGCTAGTGTGGTGAATTAAATTTATTTGATTATTAATATAGATCACTCTAGGATCCTTTATGATTGATGGATTTCTTCTCATTATTAATAGGAATATAGGGATAATTTTAGAGATAGATAGAGAGAAGTCTGTTGTGTGCAATGATTCTCTATTCTCTATTTTAAATTTTTTAACACTATACAGTATATATTACAATCTATTTATAGAGCTAGGGTTTATGTTAAAATATTATATAATTTCATACCATCCCTTAAATAAAAATATAATATTTAGACAACCCTATGACAAAATATTATTATTATTATTATTTTATGTTGTTTGCATTAACTTGTGCAGTAATAAATATTATTTTACTATATTGAAAATTTATATTTATCATCGGACATGGTCTTGGTCCATTTGAACTCCCCAATATTTATTGAGTACCCAAATAAATATTTAATAAAATATTTCATTCATTAATAAATATTTTGGATTTATAAAACATGAATAAAATTATTCCATAGTCTAGAGAATTATATTTAACCCATTAATTAAATTTAAAAAAATAATTTAGTCAAGATCATTGTAAACACTTAGTGTATGACCCTATGGGATTCATTATCATTAGAATTATGTGGTCTAACCTAATGTCCAATATTACTATATATTAATGGTTCAAGACACTATTGATAAAGAACTTGATATCACAATGTTAACAACCATATACAAACACTCACTATGTAATATAATCCCTTAGTCTTAATATCTCATCAAGGAGGATTGACATCCATGTCATCAACCCATGTTTCTGATACACCTTTCTTTGAATATCTAAAGTAAACACATCATTTTATCATTTCCATGGAATTAAATGTGATGGTTCTATTCCAATCAAAGGTTCGATATATAAGATTCCATAAATATGGACATGAAAAATCCTTCCTCGACTTATTCATTAATAACACATCACTCGTGACGCACCCAATGAATCCAACATCACCATGAATAGTTATCATCATGATTTACAAGATTCATCTAAGTGAATGAGTTCTAACATATATTAATAATAATCATAAATTATAAGGACCATTACACACATTCACATATAGTAATATCCAATGAAACTAAAACATGGGTAATTCCTACATGCGGTCTTGTTCTTATAATCTCCAATCTTGAAGATTAACAAGTGTGAACTTCATGAGAATAATTATAATCTACTCATAATTACTTACACCTGAATTTCACATTCTATGTATACTATCATATAATGTTATCCGACAATAGATTGATATTTAAAAATATCTTCATTGCACTTCAAGGTTCTCATCATAGTGGAGAATCTCTATAACCATATCAGTGTGACATATACCCTAAGACATCATTATATTTAAGTAATGAAGAACAAAGAAAAATATGTAAAAATATGCTTTATTAATATTACATTCTTATAATATACATTTAATTAAAGTACACACGAATTCTCCTAGGATACCAACTACAAAAAAACTCCCACATGGACCAACTACTGATGAATTGTAGTCCGTTAGACCTCACATGATAATCTTGTTTTTGATAATTCAAAGATTTAGTCAAGGGTTATTCTATATTTTCTTACATGGATACAATCCTCACTATAAAATTAGTTTTTTTGAGAAAAATCCATCAAGAGATGATACTTTTGATATATGTTCTTTGTTTTGTGATGTGACCTTAGATCCTTTGTGAGAGCCTCTACTACAGTATTATAACTATCGAGTATGATATGATATTCACTATTAGATACCAAATAAAGTTCATGAATGAATTTATTTATCCAAACTACTTATTTATTAACCTTATAATCCACAATATGCTCAAACTCTATTGTAGAATCTATGAACACCACCTACTTTGAGCTCTTCCATCTCACAACACCTCCATTCAAATTGAAGATGTATATTGTTTGTGATTTAATATCATATTAATCTATTTAGAAACTATAATATATATATCCTATGATGAGTAGTTCATAATATCCTCTATATAACATGACCATATTCCTAGTATGCCTCAGATACTTAATGGTATTCTTGATTAATATCCAGTGGTGTTCACCTCATTTATCTTCATATCTTCCTACCACACTCAATGTGTAGGTGATATATAGCCTCACACAAAGAATATCATACATGAATGACTCAATCACCGATGTGTATGGAATAATTTCCATTTGTTTATTTCCTCATGTGTCTAAAGGCATGTTTTCCTTCAAATATGGATTTCATGTCACATTGGAAATAATACTCTTTCTATTGTTTCACATTGAACCACTTTAGTATATTGTCAATATATGTACATTGACATAGGTCAAGTGGTCACCTTGATCTATCATGGTGGATATTGATCCCAATAATGTATTCCAGCATAACTAAGTCCTCCATGGAGAAGCATTTATTCAATCATACCTTAAAATACTGTAAGAATTGTATTTCATTTCTAATAAGTAATATATCATAAACATTTATTATTAATAAAATAACTACTCTCCCACTAAAATGATTATAGAAACATGGATCACATTCATTATTTTTTAAACCAAAATTTTTTATAGAAACATCAAAAACAATTCCATGACCAAGATGACTTATTTAATCCATAAATGTGTTTTTTTCAATTTTTAGAAATTTTTGGCATTCTTTGGTTTCAAAAACCCTTCTGGTTGTGTCGTATAGACATCTTCCTGAAGGTTCTTATTAAGGAATGAAGTTTTTACATCCATTTTTATAATATTATAGTCATTGAAATCCATAATGGAAATTTTAATTCTAATGGATTTTAGAATTGGAAATGTTTAAAAGGTTTCATCATAGTTAATGCATGACTCTATTTAAACCCTTTTGAAACCAATAACACTTTATCAGTTCTGAGTTCTCCTTCCATATAAAATTTCATCTTGAATATCCATTTACATCCAATAGTATTTAAATCTACTGGTAGATCTACCAAAATCCATACTTTAATTTTCTAAATAGAATCTATTTTTTAATTCATGTATTCTTTCTACTTTGAAACATATGTTCCACATGCTGCTTCTTTATAGGTTAAAGGATCGTTATTATTAGCTAACATTGAGTCAATATCCTCAGTGACTAGAAAACTATACTTTTATAGTCCTCTAACCTCTCATTTACTTCTAAAAAGTAATTGTGTCTTTGGAATATCTTCTTCATGGGGATTTCTGGAATCCATTACTCTACCAACTATTATGTATCTTGAGCTTGGAATTCATAAAAGTCTATCTCACTCCCAATATCTCTTTTGGTTATATGATACTTATCAAAGAATGTGGGTTTCCTATCAACCAATACCTTTTTATCTAAAGTATTTTATATTAATTACCCCATTGTCTCCTTGGAATATACTACAAAGATACACTTTTTTCCTTGGGGGTGAAAGTTTATTTCCTAAAGATGCCTTAACAAACATTTCACATCCACACACAAGTAATTAAGAAAACATAGCTTTATTTCCATTCCACAATTGGTATGGAATATCATATTACACTTTACTTGGAACTTGTTTTATTATGCATACTTTTTTTGTAATGAATATCCCCAAAAGCATAATGGAAGACTCACATGATTCATCATTGATCTCACCATGCCTAAAATGGTGGAGTTCCTCATTTCTATTTCACCATTTCATTAAGGTGTATAAGGTGGAGTGATTTGGGATATATTCCCAAACTTATATAAATAATCAATATACTATTTATAAATATATTCTCCACCATAGTCTGAGTAGAGTTTCATAATCTTCTGAAAAAGCTGGTTCTCAACATCATTCCTTCACTCTGTGAATTTATCAAAATAATTTTAATTATACATCATCAAGTTGACATATCAATATCTTATAAAATAATCATAAAATGTTATTATGTACTAATACCCACACCTTACTTTAAGAGGAAATGGTCCACACACATTGGTATGAATAAATTAAGTAATATCTTTAGACCTTTCACCTTTTCCACTAAATGAGGCTTTAGTCATTTTACCTTGTAAACATGCATGAAATACACCATGTTTTTTAGTTCAAAAAAATCTAAATATCCATCTTTATGTTATTTAGTCAAACTATTTTCATTTACATGACCTATTAGTTATTCCAAATTTTGATGTGTTATGACTCATGTGATGAAATTTCATTATTGTTTTCAATTACAAGGTTTTCATATTCAAAAAAATAGGACTATTATTAAAATGTTCCTTACCATAACAAATGATAAATTTATAAAAGAAGAAACAATTATTCCCAAACATGAAAATAAACCCATCTTTATCTAGTATGGATACAAAAATAATGTTTTTGGTAATGGATGTAACATAATAACAACATTTTAAAACTAAGATAATTCTAATTGGAAATATGAAGTTGTAGTTGTCAATAGCTACAACAGTAATTTTAGATTCATTGGATTATCCTAGATATAACTCCCCTTTATTAATATTTGTGAATCTAATTAGTTCATATATTTGAATACATATGTGTGAAAAAAAATGGTATCAAATACCCAATTTGTATAAATAGATAAATGTCACTCGATAACAATCTCACATGAAGTTTTCCCTTGATTCTTAGGCTAGATGCAGTTTTTCTTCAAGTGGACCTTCTTTCCATATGAAAAAACAAACCACATCATGCTCCCTTTCTTTCCCATTGATTTTACTCTTCTTGTAATGGATTTTGGAATAATCTTTTGCCTTGGGTCACTTCACATGGCCTTTACACTTGTTCACCATAAGTACAGAAGGTGTTTTTCACTTTATCTTCTTATATAGTTGGTGAAGAAGAGTTGGAATAACTAGTGGATATTTCTTAATGTTTTTCATATTAAAATTAACAAAAAAGACTATATAATCTATAATTGAGTGATGTAAGATTGAGATCAGTTTAGAGTTTATTAGGTATTTTAAACCTTGGAACCTCTAGGCGGTCAATGTATCCCATGATCTTGACTATATGAGGCCTAGTTGGTGTTTCTTCTCTAATATTTCTCTGAAAAGATACTTAGAGGTATAAAATTATTCTTATCTAGATATCTCATCATATAGTCTAAGGAGATTATAAAACATTCTATAAGAATCCATGTTTTCCTGATACTTCATGAGTTCATAAGAATTAGATGAACGCATCAAACATTGAATGTTAGTTGATTCATTCATATGTTGTTTCTTAAAAATGAACTGTTAACCAATCACCTCCTCAGTAGGTGGATCTGGCATTGAAGATTCTAGAACACAATATTTCTATTCCTAGAAATAAAATTTATGTGATAAATAATAAAATTATTTTTATTAAATCTCTCCCTATTTTATCAAGTCCCAATAATTATCACCATTGAACTCAGAATGTCTAGTTTCTTGTAAATTCTAGTGGAATGGATCTATATTTCCCTTACTTATGATCTATACACATGTGTATCACCTAGGTTGGAATCATAATGGTTCAGCCTTGAACCACCTCTAGAATCCTTGGAATAATTCATTAATTAAGATTATTTATAACTCACACATAGGTGAGGGGCCTAAAGGATTGGTTAATGGGGATTATATAAATAACTACAGAGATGCATGTCCTATATAATAATGGAGGGAGGGATGACACACATTCCATAAAATTTAATTTAATTTTAAATAATTGAAAACCCATGTAATAAATTAAATTAAAACATCCAACACATACATAGGTATTGATCAATCTCATGAAATGTCATACATGTAATGAATATGGAAAAGTAAAACTAATTAATATCCATTTCGTATTCATTATTTATTATTAAGATAAACATTCCTAAATTAATTAATTAATTAAGTAAATCTCCACCATCTTAATGATGATAAAAATTTGTTTGGTGATAATCATCTTATGGGAATTCATGGAAAATAAATAACAGAATCAATTAATAAATATTATTAATATAAATTAATTGATCATTTTGAAATAATTTTAAACCATTATTAAATTTAAAAATGTAAATGGTTCCAATTAATAAAATATGGTTTCAATACTAAAATTATCAATTTAATGTAATTTAATAATCTCCTTTTTTAGGATACTACATAGTGCATACTTATGAGTTACACTCAATGTATCTCGGTTGTTGTATACCTAGGTTACACACCAATAGATTCGATATGTAAATTTTCCGGACTACAAGGCATGCATTGCTAGTTATACACTATGTGTTCCTCTTTTCATGTGTCTATGATACATCCTTAGGTTTTTGTAATTTATCTCAAAATATTACACAATGTATACAATCCTGCTACATGCCATGTGATATCTATGTCATGTGTCCGTGAAACCAACTAAAAGACTCTACATGTTCTTCGAACATAGTACAACATGAAAAATACAATCCAACTATAGACCATGTATACCACAAATCATGTGTCTGCACACCTCACTTAATGGATTAGTATGTACTTCAGATGTAGGAATTAATGATTCACATGTTGTGTACACTGGATACATGTGGTGTGATCTATTAATGCAATATGTTTTCAGTGACACATGAATTTCACTATGTATATTGGCCACATAAATTATGTGAATTTTTCACTAACCCATGTTGAAAGCACGACATGTACACTAGATACGGATCTTATAATCCAAAATTTCATGTACCAGGTTTTCTTGGTCTACACTCAGTGTTCAAAAAATGAACCATGTGTAATTACTATTTGGTGTGTCATGTATCGCATTAAATTTTCAAGTGTAGTGAACTTCGGTACAAGGTTTATAATCTTACTACATGTCGTGTAGTTCCATGCTAGCTGACTATAATCCTTAGCAATTCCCGATGGAATCATCGATCATTCTATATATAATATATGTCCTTTAAGAAAATGAAACATTAAATGATAATGATTAATATATCAAAAACATGTTAATTTAAATCAGATTAAATAAATTATAATATGATATTAAAGATTAAACCATGATTTTTCATATAGTTCAACAATCAAATAAATAATTATAAATTTAAAACATGATCTACTTGATACCAATTGATGGTTCTAGCCCTAGTGGAAGCAAAATTTGTAGGTTTTAAATTAAATTTTATTTTAATTAATAGTTTTCTGAAACCTCGAGAGATGATATTTGATGTGAAATTTATAAATAATTTATTTAGATCTGAAATAAAGAATTACCTCATCTTAGGATTCTTTCTTTGATGACGGTTTTGATCACCTAAAAACCATTTCAGATTACCTTCATTGTGTTGTAAGGATTCAAGTGTATAATCCCTCTAGTAGTGATCCACACATTCTCCTTTTATCTCAAAGAAATTTCAATTTATTTTTTGGGTGCTAACATGATGAATCAAATGTCTTCTGTTGTTTTTCTAGATTTATTCAAGATCATTTAGTCTTGAAGGGGATATTCTCGTTATTGATAAGAATAGAGGGAAGTTTGTTGTTTGAAAAAATTCTATATTCTCTATTTTTGAGTTGTTTTACCCTACAAAATGGACATAACCATCTATTTATACGGTTAGGTCTTAGGTTAAAATATTATTTAATTTCATACCAACACTTAAATAATAATATATTTTTTAACAAACCACAATCCAAAAGAATAATAATAATATTATTATTTTATAGTATTCATGCAAACATGATCAATAACAAATATTATTTTACTATCTTTTAAATTAATATTTAACACCATAAATAGTCTTAATCTATTTTATAACTACACATTATTTATTGAATAACCAAATAAATATTTAAAAAAATATTCCACTCATCAATAAATATTTTTTATCAATAAAATGTGAATAAAATTATTCCTCAGCCTTGAGAATAATATTTCTTCTATTAACTAAATTAAAATAGAATTTAATCAATATAAATAAAAATACTTAGTGTGTGGACCTCTGAAAATCATTCACATTATAATTAGGTGGGATTTCCTAAATTCTAATATTACTGTATACCAATCAGTCAAGAAATCCAAGATAAATTACTAAATGTCCTGACATATACAACCACATACAAATGCTCGCGGTGTAATTTAATCCCTTTGTCTCAATATCTCCTCAAGTAGGTTTCACATCCATGTTATCAACCTATGTGTTCGATACGTCTTTCTGTGATTGTCTCAAATAAACACATCATTGCACCATGTCCATGGTATTTTAGGTGATGGTTCTATTTCAATGAAAGGTACAAGATATAAGCTTCCATAAATATGGAAGGTAAAAATCCTTCATATACATATTCATTAGTAACAAATCACTTGTGATGCACCCAACATATCCATATTCTACATGAAATATTCTTATCGTGGATTACTAAATACATCTAAGTGAACAAGTTGTAACATATAGTTATAATAATTTTAAATTATAAGTAAAATTACACATTTTTGTAGATAGAAATATCCAATAACACCAAAAAATGAAAAAAAATCTTACTTACATGTATGTTCTCATAATCTCCCTTCTTGAAGATTATGATATCTAAACTTCATGAAAAGTATAATCTGCTTACGAGTACTCACACACACCCATCAAATCTTATGAATCTCTCTATATAATGTTACCTAACTATAGTAATATATTAAATAATATCATCATATCACTTTAAGATTACCATCCTAGCAGGGAACTGTTACAACTTTATCAATGTGACAGATAACCGAGGACATTATTACATTAAATCCATGTATATTGATGAATAATATCTAATAATATATTTTATAAATATTAAATTCATGGAATATACATGTAATAAAAGTATATGTTTTGGTCCTAGGAAAAAACCCCAACACCCTTCCCGTATGGAAGTGGGATGAAATCATGTTTGACTTAATGGATAGTTCTCCATGGTCATCAAAAGGTAAAGATATACTTTAGGTAATGATTTATCATTTAAATAGGACTTATGATTTTTTCCCAATTAAATTATCTTACCTGATTGATGAACATAGAAAAATGTACATCAAGGATCTTCATAGTTTACCAACCAGATCAGGATTCTAGGTTCATGTCTGGATTTTGGCATGAACTATAGCAACCATTAGGGTCATGTGTTAAATTGATCACAATTTTTCATCCTTATAATAATGTATAGTTTGATAAGACTTTCTTGTTATTAGATTATATGCTTTGATCCTTCATTATTAAATTTTTTGTTTCATCAATGGATCACCTTTATTTTGTAGAATTATCCTATAATAAAAATTACATGTCATATATTCTTATAGACTCTTATAAGAAATTATATATGTGATCATTTCACTATAACCTTATTTTGGTTAAAGATTAGTAAATATTATATAATTAGGCCCAAAAATTTCCAAAATATGACAAACTATGCAAAGTGAATTCAATAATGTTTTGAGACTACTTAGAGATAGAAAAATTCCATTGATGTCCATTAGAGTTGGCCATGAAATTTAAAATGGTGATCATGTGTTTCTCCATCTTTCACTGAAATGGGATCACTAGTGAATTGGAAAGTACGAGAGGTCATCTATAAGATATATTTGGGACTTTTTAAATTATTTAAATATTTTGGAACCTATTTGTGTCTAAAATGTTTAGTACCATGCATAATACATTTCCCATTTCTTAGCTAAGGAGGTTTATACTGGATTCCTTGAACCAGATCTGGTATGATGATGTGGAACTAAAATATGATGCATTATACCTAGAGAATATTATATATAACATTGATTGAATTAAGAAAGTGTTGAAAAGAAAAATAAACCCTCTTATTTCAGTCAAGTGGAAGCATGGGAATCTACAAGAAAAATCATAGGTACAAGATGATGAGATGAACAGCTAGTGGTCAATGTTATTCCCTTTTAAAGATGGTTTAAGCTTCTCATGGATGAGGAGACCAATAATGGGGAGCTTGTAGAGACCCTATCCAATTTTTTGTTGGTTTCCTATATAAAATTAAATTTTTAATTAAATTATGTTGTGCTTTGAGTTTTTGGATTCAAAAGAAGAGTTTATAAGGAAAATGAGGGATATAGGGAGATATACCCTGGTGATGGAGGCACTAGGTACCTATTGGACTGGCCTCATGTACCTATTAGTAGTCTAATTGCTATAGAGACACAATCAAAACCACTGAGTAATTGGTATCTTAGTACTGGGTACTTGATAGAACTTTTTGAAAAAAATTTAATGTTGTGGTAACTTCTTTCATTTCACTATTAAAATAAATCCTTAAAAATATTGAAACTAAATATTAATGTTCATTTGAGGTCTTAACACTTCTACGAGAACTATCCCTTCCCTATCAACCTCTATAAATATTTCCACCCTCTAATATTGATTCAAGGGGAACTGGTTGGTTTGAAAGTGTTTGTATTAAAAAGGTAAGTCTTAATGTCTCTATCATAATATCTTCTTATCGTTATTTTTATACAATAGTAAATATCTTGTCTTTCCCCTAAATTCCAAATATTTTTAAATTCATTATCTCCTTTTTATTTCTTCCAAACTAAATAATGTGGCTTCTTTTCCAAGGTAAATCAAAGGTAATGAAATATATTTCTTATCATTTATACTCTCTCAAAATCAAATTAGTTAAAACCCTTATTTCATTTTATAATAGGTAGGTCTATTTGGTATACGATGGCATACTCCTACCACATGAACCCCAAAGAAACTATTGTATATATTTCTAAAAAAACCTCTTCCAAATCATAGTCTTTAAGGAATATAATTTTATCAATATACGAATGAGTCGATTTAATTAAAAATGAGTATTTCTAAAATTAATAATGAATGTTACTCATTCCTTTCATAGATCCTTTACCCTCCCCAAATTTCCCTCCATAGTTGTTAGACCTAAAGTCTAATTGTCTGTTGATGTAGTTCTTATGGTTTTGACTTCTACCCTATAGTTCATGAAAACTAGTATGATGATGGATCGTTCATTGGTGTCCAACTTAGATAAGACATGATACTCAGTTGATGTCTTTGATAGAATCATATTTTATTTTTGGAATCTACAAGAGCGGGTGACAGAAAGGATTTTGAACTCAAGGATTTTTTTGGTTTGATTCTTGATGGAAGAATACCTTATCTCTGCTTGGGTGAATGCTTCATGTGTTATTTCAGGTTCACATTTTTTCCTCTTTTGGTGGTTTTTTGATTTTCACTTAAAGCAAGATCCCCCCATTATAGAGATATAGATCTAACTTTGTGGGCATCCCCTATAGTTTTAGAATTAAATGATCCTTTATTTCAATGATAATCTGGTGGGTCATTACCTCTGCTCAGATCATCATACTCATGATGTTTGTCATCCAATTTCTCTGAGGATCTATGTTGAAGTTGATGTTTCAAAGGAACCAATGGATTCTACATGCATAGAGTTTTATGCTAAAATACCATGGTATCAAAAGGTTTTCTATGAATCATGGTTCTATTTTTGTTCATATTGTAGTTTTATTAGACATAATTCCTATAGATATAGGCAAGGAATGTTTGTGGATTCATGGGTGACCCTTCTATCTGATATTGTGGGTGAGTTTCATCCTCTACAGGGTGTGGGAGAGATTGGAATGAACACTTCGGATGTTGTTACAACATGAAAAGACCACAAGGTGGAATATTCAGGTACTATCAAGATAAGGAACCGTATAGTCATCTAGAAATAGGTGTGATTCATTTATCTCGACCCTGTGATTTCATATATAAATATGAGTGTTTTTGGAATGATTTTTGTGACAGTATTTTGAAAAAGAAGGGGACTAAGGGGGAATATGTGGTAAGTAACAGCATTAATTCATACACCTCATCATATAAAGAGTACATCGTTCTATTATGTGCTTCTAATAATGTCCAAGATTCTCATATGGGGGTCCCACAAGAAGGATCCAAAAGTTGGAAGCACAGAGATAATCTGATTTTCAGGGGTTTGGGTTGAACTCGGTAAATAGGTTGTGTCCTATAAAGACCGTAAACACTATTAAACTTGGTAACCAATTTGAAGGGATAAAAATTGTAGGGGATACAAAATAAAAAAGAGTAAAAGAAGATTCAATTGTCCCTACTTCTCATAATCATTTTTTGTTATTGTGTGATGGTGATCCAACCTCATTCAAAAAAGAGGATGATGAGGAGAAAGGACATGAAGAGAATCTTCCTTTAAGGGGTAGGCCAAATGAGAAAGTGGTGGATAATTATTATTCCTTTGAAACATGGTTCTATGAGTCCAAGGACGTGGATCTTGTGGAAGAGTACCTCTGGTCCGCTTCAAATAAATTAAAGAACACAATTTTTGGATTTAGAACGATTTATTCAGCATGTGCAGAGCCCTTAAATAGTGAATTACTACTTGAATTTACCTATTCCTCCTTTTCCAAGGTCATATAGAAAATGTAGAATCCCTCAAAATAGATTGAACATTGTGTTTGACATCCAAAAGTGAAAGTATAAAAGTATTATTATTCATGTGGAGTCAACAGAACCTCTCTGTGACGAGGCGATTGAAACACTAGAAGTGGAACCAAATACCATCGATCTAGTGAGTACAGATAAAGAGGAAATTTAATCATAGGATATTGATGATCTCCTCATGAATTCTAATGAAGAAATGTTATATGATTATATCCTGATCAACTTCTCAAAGGAGGATGCACACAAAATTCCCAAAATGGAGTTGCGAGTTGATTTAAAGGAAGAACAAACCTCTTAGATTGATAAATAGAATTGGATCTTAATACATGGATTCGTAAAGAAAACAAATTTTGTAGAAACATGTATATACTTGGGAAAAGATATCATTTTACTTAGAGGATTTATTAAGTACAATCCATAAATGGAGGTTACCACCGTCGAATGTAGATTATTCAAGGTAAAGAATTATAACCAATTTAAATTGTTTTCTAATGGCATGATTATTTCTTAAAAGGTATGAATATTTCTATATTTTGAATTTTGTTGGTTTTCCACTTTTTCCTTAAAAGTTCTTCTGAACTTTAAAAAAAATTGGATGTAATAATGAATATTATGACATTCAATAAATTATTGGTTTAGATTTCTCAAAGTATCAAGTCCATTTTTTTACATTTGATTTATTCTTTATACAAGAATGTCTTGGGTGATCACCATGTTTCTTTTGAAATGATAGTATTATCAATTTTTTTAAAAACATGAAATTATTGATTTTTATCACTAATTAAAAAAAATCCTACCATTTTTTGTATTAATATATTCAAGTGATTTAAAGTGTATGAAGCCAATTTTTCTATTAGGTATGGAACGTTTTTATTTTTGGTTTAATTCCTTAGCTTTGACCTACTACAGTTGTATAGTGAGTCTATGAAGGAAATAGGAGTGTTCATGGGTCATTCGGATCCCAGATAATGAGGTTTTGGAAAATGAAGTTGTGACATATGGTTAGTAGAAACCAAGTATCCCACGTTGCATGGTTTGAGTAAACCATATGGGGTGGCCAAGCCCACTATCTGGGGATGCACAGTTTAATAAAATTATGGAATAGGATATGCATGATTGTGTGTGGATGCTATAGTTTTTAAGAAAGGAAAAAATGTATGGTTCGCACATAGTTTGTCTAACCATGCTCCAGTACCAAGCGAGGGGGGATTTGGGATAGTGAAGGGCGCACAGTTGGCAGACGGTTTGGCCAACCATGTGACTAAACCATGTGAACTAGTATTTATATGAAAAATGATCATTTTTCCCTTAATTATTTATATATTTAAACCTTATTTCCCTTTTCCTCTAGAGGACATATCCTTCACCATTTGAGATATTCTTCAATCCTTTTACCTAGGATATGGTCAGGTTTCCCCATCCAACATCTGATTTAAGATCTATTCATCTCATCGAAAGTGTGCTGGTGATTTCTCTATTCATCTTCCTTCTTATTCCATTTTTCTTCTTCTTGATGTAGTTATCTTGGTGCATGATCTTTTGCCATATTTTCAGGGAACTAATTCATTATTCCATATTATTCTGATCTGGATCATATCATACGTTGGGACTAGTTGAGTGTTCCTCTACCATGTTTAGGTAAGTGGTATATACCTTTTACAACAATGTCTTGTTGTTTATAGATTGATTCTGTTGTGCCACACACTGGAATTTCTAGATGGCAATTTCTAAATTAATTAAACAATGGTTTAATTGATATAAACATGTTGAGACATGTCATTGACACCCTTTCCCAATGTTGGAGGTTGTTGACCATAACCTGAACTTCCCATGGGGTGGGTTTTATCTTTTTATCATGATTATACCACCCTTGGGTTGTGATGAGATCTCCTTGTATAATTGAGAACCAAATAGAGTATTGAAGGTAATTGTTAAATATTGTAAGTACTTTGTAGAACCATGGAATTTGTATATGAAGGGTATAAAGTGTTTACTCATTTGTCTTGTATATTATTATAAAGGGACTTATGATATGGTAAATGAGTTGGTCAGGATGGCTTGGAAAATTCGACTCCTTGGATCCCATTTAGATAGATTACTTGGATTCATTATACATTTATACTCCTTGAATCCAATTAATTTCTTTACTTAATATTTTAGGATGCCTTGTACATTTCTACTCCTTGGATTTGATGAACCATTAGGATTATTTGGACATTACTACTCCTTGGGTCCTGATTTCCCAAATCAAATGGATTCTTTGTACATTCATACTCCTTGGATTCTGATTATCTGACATTATTGAATGCCTTAGACATTTCTACTCTAAGGATCAATTTTAACTAGTTTTCTTAACATGATAGTATTCCTTATACATTTATACTCCTTATATCCAACTCATTTGGATTACATGGAAATTACTACTGCTTGGATTGTGTTCACTTGTTTTACTTTGCTTACTCGGTTTCCATGGAAATTACTACTCCTTAGAACCTATCCCATGTTGACCTAACACATGATTATATGGATTAGGCTGTTATTATTGACACTTTCTATTATTTACATATATCCCTTATGATGTGGTTACAGTGAGACTTGATAGAATGGATAGTATTTCTTATATTTTTAATACATATGCAGCTGTTATATTTGTACCCAACTTTTACTTATATTCATAGAAATGCTAGGTTATGGACACCATTGGTGGTGCCCTACTAAGTGTTATCTCATACACTGGTTGGGCCCCTGTAGGGTACCCAGACAAACTTCATGGATATAGGTATGGATAGGG
Organism: Viscum album; assembly: GCA_963277665.1. NCBI lineage: Eukaryota > Viridiplantae > Streptophyta > Magnoliopsida > Santalales > Viscaceae > Viscum > Viscum album. The sequence continues at coordinate 1,447,017,552 of OY728161.1, forward strand.
GAAAGGTCCCACTTACTAATTATTGGTTGATTGTTTCATATGATCGGGGGAGCATAGGACTGGGCTATGGATCGTGATTCTATCTGGGGATAGTTCATTTTTTTATAATTTTGATACATGTATATTAATTGATGTATGTTACCATGTATCAAATGTATTCCTTTTTTTATAGCATGACATGATCATCATCTTGTATGTGACATTTATGGATATGTCACTTGGTTATTTATATGATGGATGTTTATTTTTATAATACTCAGACATTTCATATGATTATTCTATTCTTTTTTACTGTTATACAGCTATTTTACATTCTATCCAAGAGGGTATGGCCTCCCCACTTTTCTACCATAGACCCTTACTGAATGTTGGCAGCCTCTGGCATACAGGGATGAACTCTTGAGGCCATGTGGCCAATCAAATTCGATTACTATTGATTGAACCAGGTCTGGGATGTCACAAAGTGGTATCAGAGATTATTATACCTTTTGTATTAATGTTTGGGTATTATACTTGAGACTATGATGTAATGGAATTGGTTCATGAGATTATTCCTTGAAATAGTTGACCAACATATAGGAAAATCCAAATTTCCTAATATGGGATATGGTGTTCTGTTTTATGCCTATTAAAATTGATTTGACTTCACCATTGGGTGATGTACTTGATGTTTGATATTCCTTATGATTACATATTTTTATCCTTATCCTATTATGGAAAAGAATTATTTCATCATGAATCATCAAAGGAACATCAAGATTTATATGACATGCATTCTTCCATTCCATGTTTACTTATTGCATTCATTTCCTGAAACATGTTTTAGTTCCTTATTGATAAATCTATGAAATTGTGCTAACAAATTATGTAGGGACTTGATAAATAACTTGTTTGGATTAAATGGATACCACAATTAAATTTATACAGTCTATGGACCCTTATTAACTGGAAGTGGTGATCCAAATTGTTCAAAAAATTTAAATAGAATTGTTATATAAATGATAATAAACATAAATTAAACTAAATTCTGAAATGAATGGTTGTAGTTAAAATAGTATTCTAATTTCAATTTAATTGGTGTTTTCCTCTATGAATTTCAAATGACACTATATATTATAGAATCCATGATTATAGAAAAGAACATGACCCTATCCTAGCTCAGTAGTGGGTAGTAGGTAGTGTCTCATGTTTATCTTATGAGTTATATGTCACTAAGACCTAGCTTTAAAAGTAGGAAGAGGAGTGTTTCACGGGGTTAGGAAGTCTAGTGCCTATTCTATTTTTATATATATAATATTGATGTTATAAAATCTTATCTGAGAAGAGGTATTGATATTTTTAGAGATATTCCACTGCGATGACCTCTACTTATACACTAGGAGGGTGGAAACAACCATGCTTTGGAGGTGGTGGTCCATGGTCCCCCAGTAGAACCTTCAATAGTGCCTCTTATGGCACCACCTGTTATGCCTGATATGGGTGTTGAGGCCCAATTTTGAGAGGGTTTCTTAGGTTTCATGTAGACCGTTTAGGGATCACCATGACCTATCCCAACTATAGTAGAGTTGATGTGTGATCTCTAGCAGTAGCATCTGTCCACGTTTTTTTTTTGGAATGGAGGACCAAAAGCTATAGATTCATTGTCAGAGGCCACGCTATCGATATTTGAGCATCTTGAGACACATTCATAGAGGAGACTGCAACTTGATGCATACATGCTATTGGATTCCTCCAAGATATGGTGGGATGTGATTACTCAGTATGATCGTCATTGAGATATAGCCTAGATGGATTTCCAAACATCCTTCTATAATTATTTTTATCCTGAAATACTATGGACTAATAGATCCAAGGATTTTATGCAACTAGATTAGAGAATGATTTCATTCTTGGACTATTATGTCCATTTTATATATCACCATAATTTCACACCTATTATATTAGGTGATGAAGTATCAAAATCTAGGTGATTCAAGGATGATCTTAGGTATGGAATTTGATCATAGGTGAAATAATTTTAACATGATATTATAACTGATATGGTAAATCAAGTGTTAATCACTAAGCATAACCTAAGGGAATATGGGGAAATATAGAAAGGAAGTTCAGCTTCTCAACCTAGTGGTATAATGTCATGTGGATGGAAGAAGCTTTTTAAAAATTCTCGTGAGGGGAATAATGTCCCTAGTATGAGTGTTGGTAGTTTTTTTTTCTATCATCAATGTGGGAGATAGGGACACATGAGGATCCAGTGTGATAGAAACCCAATTAATTTTAAATATTGTGACATGATGGTCCATCTATAGTGTATTTGTAGGATCTTTCCTTCAATATCCAATGAGAGATGGTATAAACTAACCCCACATTCTAGAGTAGGGTCAGTAGCCACTCTTCATCCAGAGATCTAGAGTGTGACTAGTCGATCATGCCAAGGGGGTTTTCATGGTTGATGCAGACAAACACCAAATTTTCCTCGATAGCAGAGTGGACCTACTCCGTGTAGTCAGGTTGTATATCAAGGTTTCAGTTCAAGCCATATGTATACATACTAGAGGAACCGAGTGTTAGACCTTATATTGCGAGAGGTGTTATTCAGGTAGCCTCTACATTAGTATCTCCCCTTTTTGATATAGGTGCATCTAATTATTTCATATATTTGCCTATTGTGGATATACAGGGGCTCAATGTTCAGTTTTCCAATGACATGATGACATTAGATACTCCATTAGGGATTATATTGGAGAGTGTATTCCATTTCAGGGAGTTCCTCCTTATAACAACCCTGCTCTTTATTATACACATAAACATGATTTATTACACAAACTTTTACTTGAGGCAACAATGAGGATATATAGGTTTAGTTTATTGGGAATTAGGAACATTATATAAAAACTTTTAACATAAAACATAACATATTTATTGAAAACTTCTTTTACATGACCACAACATTCCTTCCTACTTAGCATTGCATGGGATAACCTGAGGACATGCATAAGAAAAGTGTGAGATATAAAGCCCAGTAAGGGAGTAAAAAAGGAATAACATCAATAATATAGTACATGTTAGTAAATAGGAATATCAATGGATCACAAGATATATATGAACATAAATCAATGATATAGCATGATTATCATAATATGGAAATGTGGCAACAACATTTAACATGATATTATCATAAGCCAAGGCTCATTACACATGGAGAATGAGTAAACCCTCATTCCACAAGAATTAGTATGATTAAACCCTCATTTAAATTGAATTAGAATTATTAAACCCTAATTAAACTTGATGTATCATGACACTAGTCTTTACCCAATGCATTGGAGCACTGTTAGGGCGCACCCTTTATAAACATTTCATTTCATGCATAAGTGCACCATATGGATCATACAACAAGGATAAATTAAACATAAAAATTTATTCCATTAATAATAGATGAGTAATACATAAATAAAAGTCCTAAATCAACAAGTACATGTGCATAAAGGTGAATACCCTTGATAGACAAATGGGTATGGTATTCACTAACACGATGGCTTTAGCATGGGAAATTTTGGTGTAACTTCGGCAGCATAACGATGTCAAATAGAAATCATAAAATGGGTTCATGAGAGAGAAATGGGACTCCCATAATTTATACCTGAAATGGATAATAAGAGGGTCATGGAACATAATATCACAACATATTTAATGGAATTTAGATGCATAATATAAAATAATTGCTTGAATGTAAATGAGGAGAGAAATTCCTTACAGAATTTCGACATGGTAACGGGGGTTCATGGGAGGAATTAATGAGAGAGAAAGAGGTATCTAATCATTAAAACATAAGGAAAGAAGTATTGGGAAGGTGGTAAATCATACCCTAACATTTTTCATTGAAAATAAACGGGTATAACAGCATGAAGAAATTTTGACAAAAATGAGAAAGGAAGAAATCCCTTACTTGGAAGTGTGATCCCAGAAGATTGTAAGATGTTTGATAGAGACTTATAGGTAGATTGGGACACATTTGGAGGATTATATAGAGATTATGGAATAGGTTGGTCGATCTCAAAAGGTTTTTAGTGAAGATGAATGGGAGATGGAGTGGGTTTATATAGGAAATGAGAGGGAATTCCATATTATTTAGGTTTTGGACACCACACATTAAACTAGTCAAAACCAAAAATCACTACATGGTTTTTTTCCATGGTTTTTTCCAAAGTGGAGTGGAAAACATTATTTAATAATTATAATGGCCTAAAATATTAAAATATTATACATTTTTATGTGGAGGTGAGTCACACTCTAAAGGAAATCATTTTAAAAAGTTAAAATATTTTTTATTTCTTGGAGGGTCCACAAAGGCACCACAAAATTAATAAAACAAATCTAAAATCAAATTATTTTAAAGAAAAAACATATATTTTCTGAAAAATATTGTTATAGTATTTTATTACATAACTATTGGGTCATTATAATGTCATAAAAGTCATTATATATTTAAATGGTATTTAATTTTTATCCAAAAATTTGACTATCTTATAAAATTATGAAAAATTCACCGTAAGATATTTTTGACATCATAAATATAAAAATGATATTCATTTTATCTAAATAATTTTCTAAATATGTGAATTTTTACTTTTAAAGTAAAAACTGACATTTATAAAAAATTCATGGGTTTTGACAAAAACAGCTTTCAAACCTTAATAAAAATTATAATTTTATTCATAAAAAATAATTGATCATTTATACCTAATAAAAAGTAATTTTGTAATATATTTTTTATTAAAATATTATTTAATTCAAAAATGAATTAATTCATCAAAATATATTTTTAATTTAATATTAATTAAAAAACTATTTGTGCTTTAAAAACCATTTACAAAGTAACAAAAATAAAATGAATGTATATTTTTTATTATATAAAAAACTAATTCAAATAATTTTAGTGCTAGGGTCTTATTACATAACCCCTTATAACACCTACATAAGATTTAAGGTTAAGGTGTGTGATGGTTACAGACTCTTGGGGCGGCTTGGATAACATCACCCGGGTTGTAATCTCTATTAACTTCCACTTCTCTCGTAGGCAGTTCCATTCAAGATTAACATTTTGAATCTCAAATTGGTCTTGTTCAAGAGAGAAGCCCAGTGATGCTACCTTCTTTCCAAGATCTGAAAAATGGGCTTCGTATGGAGAAATTCTATTAGATGAGGCCATCGCTTCCTTTGTTTGAGTAAATTGGATTTGTTAAAGCCCTATATTTATATTAATCAGGTGATCACTATTCAATGATTATATTAGCAATGGTAACAATTAATAACGGTATTTTAAAATCCAAAAACATAAAACCATTAAAGTTCATATGACTTATATAACCATTTTACATAACAAGAAATTTAATCAGATCAAGAAGAATTTTCATTAATAAAAGTTTGGATCGTTACAATCTTCCCCAATTAAGAAATTTCACCCTCTAAATTTTCTTTTCCCACACTAAAACAGATGAGGGTAAATCTGCTTCATCACCTCCTCTGATTCCCACGTTGCTTCTTGAAACTTATGGTTTCTCCAAAACATCTTGAAAAGGGGAATTATCTTATTTTATAGAACTTTTTCTCTATGATCTAAGATCTCTACTAGCTTCTCTTTATAAGAGAGTTCATTCTCCAATGGTACCACCTCTTGATTGAGTACATGTGATGGTTCAGGTATTTACTTCCTCAAGAGTGATACATGGAATACATCATGTACTTGAGATTGGTTTGGTGGGAGTTCTAGTCAATAGGCCAGTGCTTCAATGCGATCAAGGATCAAAAAAGGGTCGATGTACCTTGGACTAATATTTCCCTTCTTCCCAAATCTCATAAATCTATTCCACCATGATATGTGGAGAAATACCATGTATCTAACATCAAACTCTAGGTCTCATCGATGATTATCCACATAGCTCTTTTGTCAACTCTGAGTATCTTTAATGTGTTGTTGGATGGTCTTAACCTTCTTTGTGATTTCTTCGACCATTTCTGGACCTAGGAGATTTCACTCCCCAACTTCATCCCAACATTCCAGTGTTCTTAACCTCTTCCCATAAATGGATTTATAAGGATCAATTTGGATGCTTGAGTGGAAACTGTTATTGTAAGAGAACTCAACCAGAGTAAGATTTTGATCCCATCTTCCTTTGAAGTCCATTGGGAATGCTATCAACATGTCCTCAAGTGATTTGATAGTCTACTCAGATTTTCCTTCATTTTACGGATGATAAGTCGTACTGAAGTTCAGCTCAGCATTCAGATCCTGTTGGAGACTCTTCTAGAACATAAGTGTATATCTTGGAACTCAATCAGATACAATTGATAGTGGTACCCCATGAAGCCTTACCACTTATCTGATGTTTATCTGTGCGAGTTGATCCAATGATAAATCCTCTCAAATTGCAATGAAGTGTGTAGTCTTTGTAAGATGATCCACAATAACCCAGATATCATTGTTTCCTTTGGATGTCTTCAGAAGTCTAGTGACAATGTCCATGGTGATTTCTTTCCATTTTCATGTTTTTATGGGTAATGGTTGAATCATCCACTTTGACTTTTTCCTCTTGGACTTCACTTGCTGACATACCGGGAACTTTGATGTACACTTAGCGGTCTCTTTCTTCATGTTATCCTGCAAATAATGCTCTTGGATATCTCAATACATCTTTGTGTATACTAGGTGAATGTATAAATTCAAACTATGTGTATCATCCAAAATTTCCTTCTTTAACTCCGGATTTGATGGAACGCAGAGTCTTGACCCAAATATCACAATTCCTTCTTCATTGAAATTGAACTTTGAGGATTTCAATTTTCAGATTGTTTCCACTTTCTTTTTAATTCCCACATCATCCTTTTAATCATCCTTTATCCTTTACATAAGAAATTATTGATAAATAATTTGTGAAAGGATTGATGATGTTCCCTTCTTTATGAATCTCATGTCCATCTTCATCAAATCTATGAAGATTGGATCCTTTTAAATTCTCATCAATGATAGAATCATTGTGTCCTTTCTACTTAGAGACTCCAACACCTTGTTCACTTTCCCAAGGTGGTAATCGATTGAGAATTCATAGTCTTCGATCATCTATAACCATCTTCATTGGTGCATATTCAACTCTTTCTGTGTGAATATATACTTGAGGATCTTGTGATACGTATATATTTCACACTTCTCCCCAAAGAGGTAAAGCCGTAAAATTTTCAAAGTGAATACTATTACATATAACTCCAAATAATTCATTGGGTAGATTTTCTCATCAAATTTTTATTGGATTAAATCATAGGCAATGACCTTATCATTTTTCATCAATACACAACACAATCCCTTCTTCGAAACATTACTAAATATTATAAAAAGTTCTCCACTTGTGGGTAGTGTGAGCACAAGCACAGTGATAAGCCTATTTTTCAACTCCTTGAATCTCTCTTCACATTCATCACTCCAAGAAAACTTGACTCCCTTCTGAGCTAACATGGTAATAGGGTTTTACAATTGTGATAAATTTCTCATAAATCGGTGATAATATCCAGCTAACCTGAGGAAGCTATGGATTCGTCATATATTTTGGCCTCGACCATCCCTCAATTGCATTTTTCTTGGAGGGATCCACAGATATCTTATTGATTATGACGATATTCCCCACGAATGAGACTACCTTCAACCAGAACTCACATTTGATGTACTTTTCATAGAGCTTCTCCTTTTTCAAGGTCTCTAGTACAGTGCTTAGATACTCCTCATGATCCTCCTTGGTTTTAGAGTATATTATAATATCATCTATAAAAAATACCAAAAATTTGTTGAGGTAATCTCTAAAGACTATATTCATCAAGTCCATGAAGATTTATAGAGAATTAGTAAGTTTGAAATGAATTAGTATGAATTCAAAGTGCCCATACCATGTACGAAAAGCAGTCTTGTGGATATCCTCCTTCTTCACCCTTAGTAATATCTCGACCACAAATCCACCTTGTAAAAGTATTGTACTCCATGTAACTGATCGAACAAGTCATCAATTAGGGGAATTGTATAATTGTTCCTTATCGTTATTTTGTTGAGCTCACAATAATCAATGCAAAGCCACATTGATCCACCCTTCTTCTTAAAAAAGAGGACTGGTGCACCCCATGGTGAAGCACTTGATCATATAAACCCTTTTTCCAGATTCTCTTATAGTTATTTCGTTAGCTCCTTAAGCTCCAAAACATCCATTCTATATGGAGTCTTGTATATTGGCAATGTTCCAGGTATAAGATCAATCGATACTTCAACATATCTTCTAGGAGGAAGACCAGGAAATTCCTCGGGAAACATTTCAGAGAATTCCCTCACTATAGATATGTCTTCAAGGATGGTTACTTCCTTAGACTCAATCATCTGAGAAAGATAAGTGTGCTCATAGGGAGGTAATATTTTCACTTGAGATAATGGTTCTAAATGAGATTCATCCTCCTCCCTTCACTTGTACAGAATCGGGGTCTGATTCTCCATATGAAGATTGATTTCCCTCTCAAGGTAATTTATGTTGTATCTATATAGGGAAATCCAATCCATGCCAAGAATTGCACTAAATTCCACCATAGGGATTATGATGAGGTTCTAGAGGAAGTTAAATCCATAAATTGTTATAGGGGGAGTTATATTCATGGGATGCAATGATTTCCCCATTTTCTGTTCTCACCAACATCTCTACTTCCATGATTTGTGGTGGTGTTGGGATTGTTCTACTAAACTTTTTGGATATAAAAGAATGCATAGAACCAGAATGAAGAAGTACTGTCACTATTACTGAATGAATAACTAGTGTACATGTAACCACTTTGTTGTCGGGGTTTTCTTTGGTAGTGGTGATGAAAAAAGCTTTCCCTTACTGCCTTGGAGTTGTTGGTTGCGTCTAAAAACCCTTGGATTGGGGCACTAGTTTGAAAATTTCCCTAATTCTTTGCAATTGAAGTAAAAAACCAAGAATTGAGGGTGAAATGAAGCATTCCTCTCCTCTTTCACAGTAGCAAGCTTTTCTTACTAGAAATTAATGGTCAGGTGCGTTGAGCAAGTGTTGTTTTCAATAATACACTATCTTTTTCTGATGACTTTGATGTTCACAAATAACCTTATTTTTTATTCTAATTATTTTATTTTGAGTATATTTCAGGAAATTAATATTATTTATTTCTCTATTTTAGAATAATATTTAACGTTTTTATCTATGGGGAATATTTGAAGAAGTGTTCGGAAATCGTTATTAGAGATTTAGCATGTTCTAGAAACATTGTTCATACCCTATGTTAAGGTGCGTAGCGAAAGAATAAAATCTATCTTTATGGGTCAATGGTAAAGTATGGTTAAGCAACCATATGTTATCAGAAAATTATGGAATAAGAACCCTTTGTTTGGAAGGAACCTTACATTTGGGATATTAGAAAATTATGGAAGAAGAACCCTATGATTTGTATGGAATGTTATGTTTGTTTCTCAAAAGTATGGTTCATCAACCTTAATTTTGTAAACAAACTTATGTTTTATCAAAAAGTATGGATCTTGTACCTTATATTTAGTAGCTGATAAAAGTTTAGATTATATATTGTACGTTTTAAAGTTGAAGAGAAATATATGTTTTATCAATCTTACATTGTGAACCTTACGTTCAGAGAATGTATGCTATTCAGTTCAACCCTAAGTTTGGCATTGGAGATTCTAACATGACATTATTGAGTAATTTTCTTTATGCAGATTATTGGGCTGATTTCAAGCCAAATTTAAAGCTCAATTTTAAATCATGTATTTAACTGATTCAAAACCATTTTTTTATGATTCAAATGATCGTTTTTAGAGGATCTTTTCATGCCATATATTAAGGACAGTTATGAGTGATCTATTATTCAAATATTTGAATATCACAATTCTATAGGTGACTTTTGTGTATATAAATTTGAAAGGAAAGTGATTGTATTTATTATATATATATATGTGTGTGTCATTTTGAATGACAGTGAATGATATAGATCATTATTAAAGAGATAATAAGAACAGATTCTTGAGTTTTTCAGGACTATGATTTTCATCAACATTTGAGTTTTACTGATCTACTGTCACTAGTTATAATCAAACTCTATTTTCTGAATAATAAGAAACACATTGAAGATTCATCATTTCCTCATCGAATATCCTTTGAGAATCTATTAAAGTTTCTGAAGTTATTTCAATATCTATTGAAAACTATATTGGCTCAGAACTACTTCTGCCTAAAGATCATTCTTTCTGAAGACGTAGATCTATCTACTATCAGTTGTGTGCTATTGTAACTATGAAGAACAACTGGAAAGTATTTTCAAACAAATACACTTTTTATTTTGAGTAATCGGGTTCTCGTACTAAGCTGTGTATTAGGTTCTTTGTATGAACAAGAAGGCTCTATTTCAGCCTTAAAGTTGTAAAGGTGTCAACTGCGTGCATTCATTTGTGGAATGGTCTGTTGATAAGAGGACTAGATAGTGAAAATCATCAAGCTCATGGATTAGAGCATTGGTGGAGTGGACTAGGGGCCTTCTATTCCCCTAACCACTATTCATCCTTGCATTCTTTAATTTTTATTTTCCACTGCATAAATAATATGATAAATATAAAAGGACAAACTTGGTCATCATCACGATTTGTGAAGGATTTGTAAAAGACATAGTTCACCCCCCCCCCCCCATTGTATGTATTTGGTATAACCCGATCTAACAATTGGTATCATAGGAGGAGATTTTGTCAAATCTATAACAAGATAAAAGTTTTTGGATTATACATAGCATAATGGTTGATACACAAGAGGGTATGTCAATGGATCATGCTCCCTACATCAATGGTGAAAATTATGGATGCTGGAAATCTAGGATGATCATCTACTTAAAGAACCTTGGATACAAAGTCTACTTAAAAATTCTAACTCCCTATGTGATTCCAGAGAAACTTGAAACATGGAGTACTGATACAGAAGCAGAGTACAACATAAAATTGAAAGCTATGAATGCTATCATTTGTGGCCTTGGACCAGATGAACTCAACAGTGTATATCAGTGCCTGATGGATTATGAAATGTGGAAGACAATTTTAATTGCCTATGAAGGAACTGAAAATGTCAGACAGATGAGGTATGCTACTACAAAATTGAAATTTGACACACTCATAATGTTCTAAGGATAAAGCATCATCCATATGAATGGAAGGCTTATAGAAATGGTAAATAATATCACTTCCTTGGGTGATCCTACCAAACAAGAAGATCAAACCCTGAATGTTCTAAGAGTACTACCACAAAGATGGTATTGAATTTTGACTGCCATCAGGCAATCATCACCAGTCAAAAATCTTCTAATGAGAGAGTTAATTGGAACTCTTATGAAGTATGAAGCTGAGATGGAAGATGAAGAAAATTTGTATAAATTATTGATCAATAGAGAAAATACTAATTTGAAAGTAACATCCCAATGTAAGAACAGAAAACGGAAGAATTAAATCAAAGTGAAATCAGAAAATTCTAATTCACCAAATTCAAATGTAGAACTGGCTCAACAAGCTAGAAATTTCAGCAAATTTTACAGAAAGAAGAAGGGATTCAGAAAATCCTTCAAAATTTATGAAAAAGAACCAAGGGAACTTAGATGCTATGAATGAAAAAATATGGGTCACATTAGACTTGACTATCCTCAATTAAAAGGAGAAAAGAAAAAGAAATTTTTCAAAAACAATTATTATGAACAGAAATACAAAAGAGAAATGAAATCCACCAAGAGTGTTTCTGAAGACTCTAGGAGTTCAAAAAAAATTATTCAGAAATAGAATAATAAAATCTAAAAATAAAACATGTGATTTATGGCATAAGCTAATGATGTACAATCCAATTACTCATCTGATTCAGATTCTAGTTCTATTTGTTCAAATGATAAACTTGTAGCCTACTGCAATATGCTAGAAAATAAATATGATTCCTTATTTAAGAAATATAAATCACCGAAAAATATTCACACTCTTGTTTTAGGAGAAAGAGACACTCTACTAAAACAACGTCAAGAGTTAATTGAAAAATATAATTCATCAAACATAAACTATATAGATAATGAAACTAAAATAAAAACACTGCGAACAGAATTAGAAACATACAAAAGTGAAGCTCCTGTTTTTACAAAAGGTGAAGATATACTAAATGAAATACATGGAAAGAATGTGATTAAAAAGGAAAGATATGGAATAGGTAGTAAAGGTGATAAACCTAAACTTTATAAGAACTATTTTCCCCCAACTGCAAAAGGTAAAATTTGTAACTACTGTGGAACAAAAGGTCACATATCTAAAAAATGTTATTTAAGGCAACTACAAATAAGTGGGATTAAGAGAGCCTTTGTTGCAAGTAGTTTATTTGATTCTATTATTATATAAAAACAAAGCAAGTCTGAATTCCTAGGTCTTTTCTAGCTAACACTACTAGACCCAATAGAATATGGGTACTAAAACAAACCTTTGTTTGAATGCCATTGCAGGAAACATGTCACAAAAGTAGAAAAACTAAAATATGGTATATGTATAGTGGCTGCTCCTGGAATATGAGTGAAAACTCATCAAATTTCAAAACACTAACTCAAAAGTATGGGGGTCTATTTACATTTGGTGACAATGCCAAATGTAAGATTATTGGCATTGAAATAGTTGGAGATCTAGAAGAAGTTTCAATAAATAAAGTACTCTATGTACAAGGATTGAAACACAACCTAATAAGTATCTCTCAACTCTATGATAATGGTTTTTTTTCAATTTCTCTAATAACTATTTTTCTATTTTTAAAGATAAATTTATTAAATTTAGAACACGCATAAATGATAATGTTTACACCCTGGAATTAAATTCCTTGTGTAAACAAAAGTTAAATTTATTAATTGCTAAGATAAATGAATATTGGATCTAGAATAGAAGACTTGTACATTGCAATATATATGATTTAGAAATGTTATCTAAGAAACAATTAGTTTCTAATTTTCCTAGTCTCAAATTTCAAAGTGATAGATTATGTGATTCATGTCAACTTGGAAAGCAGCACAAATCATCCTTCAAATCTATTAACAAAATTACTACATCTAAGCCACCAGAACTCATCCATATGGATTTGTTTGGACCTTGATGAATAGAAAGTTTGGATTGTAAATTATATGTATATGTTTTAATTGATGACTATTCCATATTTACTTGGATTTATTTTCTAAAATACAAAAATTAAGCTTTTACTATATTTGAAAGTTTTTGCAAAGTTGTTCAAAATGAAAATGGTTTTAAAATAATTTAATTAAGAAGTGATCCTGGTAGAGAATTAGAGAATCTAGAATTTAATTCCTTTTTCTCAGATATGGGTATTAAACACACCTTCTCTGCACTAATAACACCTCAACAAAATGAAATTATTTAAAGAAGAAATAGGACTATTCAAGAAATGGTTAGGACTATGCTAAATTAATATCCTCTTCAAATCTATTTCTAGGCAGAAGCTGTAAGCACAGCTTATTATATAATGAATAGAGTTTTAATCAGAACGATTTTTAAAAAAGACACCCTTTGAACTCTGGAATAACAAAAAACCTAAAGTAAATTACTTTAACATTTTTGGATGCGAGGTTTACACCTTAAACACCAAGGAAAATCTTGGTAAGTTTGATCCAAAATCTAATAAAGGAATTTTCATAGGATATTCTGCTACTTTCAAAGATTATAGAGTATTTAATAAAAATTCAAGGATTGTTGAAGAATCGGTTCATATGAAATTTGATGAATCTGAACCCTTTGAGAAAATGAAAGGCCAAATTGATGAACTTGACTCTAATGATAACATGAGACTTGAAAACTTGAATGATTATTTTGAAAAAGGTATAAATGAAATTCAGTCAAGTTCAGAAGAACATGACATTTAAGAACCTAACAGTGTACTACCAAGACAATCTAGAACCTAAAGAATCACCCTTTAGAAACTATTACAGGAGACCTAGACAATAGAATAAAAACTAGGCAAAATATAGGAAATCTTATTAAATTCTCTGCCTTTTTATCCCAATTAGAACCTAAGACATTAGAAGAAGCCTTAGTTGATGAGAGTTGGATGATAGCAATGTAAGAAGAACTAAACCGGTTCAAGAAAAATGAAGTTTAGAATTTACATGAAATACCTCAGAACTATCTAGTTATAGGAACTAAATGAGTCTTTAGAAATAAACTAGATGATCAGGGAATAATAACTAGAAATAAAGCAAGACTAGTAACTAAAGGATATAATCAGGAAGAAGGTATAGATTATGAAGAGATTTTTGTGCATGTAGCTAGATTAGAAGCCATTAGGATCCTTTTAGCCTATTCATCTCATATGAACATTAAATCATTTCAGATGGATGTAATGTCTGCCTTTTTAAATTGTTATTTATTGGTGGAAGTTTATGTTGAGGAACCTCCTGGTTTTGAAAATCCACAAAAACAAGATTCTGTTTTCAAATTTACTAAATATCTTTATGGACTTAAACAAGCACTTAGAGCTTGGTGTGAAAGATTAAGTTCTTTTCTTTTGAAAATTGATTTTACTGTTGGGATGGAAGATCCAACATTATTTAAGAAAAATTTTAACTCTTATATTTTATTGGTTCAGATTTATGTTGATGATGTACTTTTTTTTCAACAAACAAAAAACTTTTTCATGAGTTTTCAAATTTAATGCAAAAATAATTTGAAATGAGTATGATGGGAGAATTAAATTTCTTTTTAGAACTTAAAATTTATCAAAAGGATTTTGGAAATGTTTTAAATAAAATAAAATACATTACTGATTTACTAAAGAAATTTGGAATTTAAAACAGAAATACATATTCAACTCATATGTGTACTAATATAAACCCTGGTTTGGATGAAATTGGAAAATCAGTTGAAAACAGGTTATAGAGAGGTATGATTGGTAGTTTATTATATCTTTCTTCTAGCAGGCCAGATATAATGTATTCAGTATGTCTTTGTTCTATATTTCAATCTAAATCAAAATAATCTCACTTAAGTGTTGTTAAAAGAATTTTTAGATATTTAAAAGGAACTATTTTTCAATCTATTCTCTATCCAAAAACTTCTGATTTTAATTTAATTTCATATTCAGATGAAAAAATTGGAAGTTGTAGATTATATAGAAAAATAACCTCAGGGAATTATCACTTTTTAGGAAAATCTTTAGTGTCATGGTATAGTAAGAAACAACACTCAGTTTCCCTGTCAATAGCTAAGGTAGAATATGTATCTGTAGGCAGTTGTTGTGCACAAGTTTTGTGGATCAAAAACACTATTATGGACTTTGGACTAAATTTTAATAATACACCTATTTTATTTGATAATACAAGTGCTATAAATATTTCAAAAAACTCTATTAATCATTCTAGAACTAATCATATTGATATCAGACATCATTTTCTAAGAGATCATGTTCTTAAAAATGATATATTCTTAGAATTTGTAAGCATTGAAATTCAATTAGCTGATATTTTTACTAAACCACTTCCCACTGCAAGGTTTGATTTTTTTAAGGGGGATCTAGGTTTATTTATTTTTAAATGAATTTTTTAATTTTAAATTATTTATTTTATTTCTTATTTTATCTGTTTTTATTATTACTTTCCTTTATTAATTTAAAATTTTCATCATTTCTGGTTTAAATTTTTTCCTCGTACGTTTTTTTTACATTTTAATGTAATAATTACAATGTGCATAATGACACAGGAATCAAGGATGTCAGAAACCATTTCAAATTCCATACCCATTTTTTCCCCAAAAAGCGTTCAAAACACCAAAAAACCCCTTACTGCCTTCGTCTACCTTCAACTACACCTTCGATACCCTTACCATTTGATCCTTTAGAACTTTGAAACAAAAATTACTAAGATAAAGAGAATCAAGGAAGGAGAAGCTAGTAATGCCAAGCATTAGCGCTCGGTAGGACGAAAGATTTTTCAAGGAAAAGTGATCGATTTGGAATGGTTGTACTAGATGGATCTGAGGTTGAGGCAAGCTCTTTCATTTCAAAATCTCTAGAAAACTTTTAGTGGAGAAAATAAAGAGTTTCTATATGAGGTAGAGCTTCATCACTTTTTGAAATCTTTCCAGTTCAGTCATGGAGATACAGAGGACACCATATGTGCAAAAATTAAAGATTGGGATTTTTCAATTTCTTCTGTAGAAATAGCTATAATCTTAAACTTCCCTCATGAGGGAGTTTAGAATTTCAATTTAAAGCATATTGGATATAATGAACATAATTCATAGGAGATTATGTCATTTTTATTTGGTTCTAAAAACATCTGGAAAATGTTAGTGAGGGACCTAGAACTTAATTAGAAGATTTTTGTTAAGTTTGTGCAAGTAGGGATTGCACCTAGGATGTCATAGATGGATAAGATTTTGTTTCCATACATTTATTTAATGTTTTTTCTTATGAGTGAAATAAAGTTGAATTTTCCAAGATATATGCTAAGATTTCTCAACTACTGCTATCAGGAAGAGGCTGGAATGAACTTTTATCCCTATGGAAGGTTCATTTCCAAATTACTGTTTAAATCTGATATGGTAAGATTAATTGAAGCCATAGTAAGACATCATCACAGAAATATTTTCAATGATGTAACTCTAAGGAATATTGGCTTCTTCTGGAGTACTGTAAAAGGAAAGCTTATGCATGTTGAAGTTGAGGAAGACTAGGAATCAGCTTAGGAGGAGAAACCTGCTAAATCTAAAGAATGAATGGATGAATCAAGAGTAAGTGGAATCTCAAGAAGACATGAATTTGAGATTGATGATACACTATCTATTGAGTAAAGTCAAGAAGGACTTCAGAGGAGAAAGCATAGGGTTGCTCAAGTTGTTGAGGAGCCTATTCAAGCAACTTTTGAAACAACTCAACTTCTTCTAAGATACAGATTTATTAGAGGATCTACAGTACATCAAGTTAACCAACCAACAATTTCTTAGATTGCGGTGACTCCTCAAGTGGAAAAAGACACTATTCCTCCAACTGTTGAAAACACTAGAGAAGATAAAGTGGATAGATCTCAAACTGTACAGCCTAATGAGATTGTTCTAGAGGAATTAGCTCAAGAGGAACCTATTTTAAAGGATCTAGCCTTGGAAGAACTCAATGAAGAGGATGCTTAGGATGAGAAAGAACCTATGAACATGAATTAAGAAAATAACATTTCTGAAATTCAAACTGAAATTATTGGTGAAGATTTTCCTAAGGATGAGTCAGGAAATCACTCTAAGGAAAAATCAATGGAGAATCCAGTACAGAGGAATGATTAAGAGAAGTCAGATGGTGAATCCCTACCTCTAGCACTGATATATCTAGTGGAATCTTAGACTGAGAATCAAGCACAAGGTGCCTCTAATTCTGATAATGATCATGTGGAGGAGTTTCTCTGAAAATTTAATAAATTTCACACTGAAAATTCATCTTTGAGAAGAGCATTAGAAAAAGAGAGGCAGAAGTTTCAGAACATGAAAGATAGTTCAGTTTCACAAATGGAAGTGGAAGTTTTTAAGAAGGAAATGTTAGCTGAAGTTGAAAAACTGAAATCTCAAATGGTAATGAAGTCAAATTTGGATGATTTTAGAATTTTCAGGGAGAAAAAAATTTCTACTATCAGGGATAGTCAAGCAGGTACCTCAGGTACTTCACGGAGTTGATCAGAAGATTTTAGGCCATTACATCAGTTATGAGTAATATGAATGATAGACTATAGGACCTTTAATGCAATAATGCTCCTTTATCTATGTTGTTGGACAATCAGAAGTTTCTTATTGGGCAGTTGACTTCGAATGAACCTAGAATTAGAGTTTTTCTGAATTAGTTCACATATAAGTTAACTCTATTTATGGAAAAGGAAGAGAGGATACATGAGTTTTTCAGAGTCAATTTGATTGAAGACATCCATCTGGCTTAGGAAGGAAGGGATATTATTGTCCAGTTAGGTGATGGACTGATGAAAAGGTTGAGACTACAGATGTCAAAGCTCAAGGAAATCATTCAGAGGTGATAAAACCTATTTCCCAAACTTTTTTAGTACAACCTTGATTCGCATTGTCTTTATTGTACTTGTAATTATATTTTCAATAAAATATATTTGCATCCCATTTTTTTGTGTTATTAATTTTTTTTACTGTCATGTCTATGTTAGAATGCTAGTAATATAGATTTAGATATTGATAAATATTTTATAATAGCATTTACTTAAGTTTGGTGCTACATTAAATGTGTTATATTCCTTCCTCTATCATTCTTTTTGATATCACAAAAAGGGGGAGAAACATGGATAAACACACACAAAATTTGGAGGAGAAATATGGATAAAAAAAATCACTCAAGTATTTATTTATATAGAAGACTTTTTTCTTCTTTATAAAGGGGGAGAAAATTTAAAAATTAAGAAATGATTTTTTTAAAAAAAAAATTATCTTTACAAACTTCTAAATTATATGCAATTAATTTGGTAAGATAATTTCATTGGTTATTTCATGGGTTTTGTGATCATCAAACAGGTGGAGATTATTGAGAAAGTTTTGTTTTCAACAATACTCTATCTTTTTATGATGATTTTGGTGTTCACAAATACCCTTATTTGTTATTCTAATGATTTTACTTTGAGTAAATTATTGGAAATTAATATTATTTATTTCTCTATTTTGGAATAATATTTAAGTGTTTTTATCTTCATGGAATATTTGACAAAGTGTTCAGAAATCGTTTTTAGTGCTTTAGCATGTTATAGAAACACTATTCATTCCATACATTAATAAGCATAGTGAAAGGATAAAATCCATCATTTACAGGTTATCAAAAAAGTATGGTTAAGCAACCATATATTATCATAAAAGTATGGAAGAAGAATCGTACGTTTAGAAGGAACCTTACGTTTGGGATATCAGAAAATTATGGAAGAAGAACCGT
The DNA here is from genome assembly GCA_963277665.1 of Viscum album. Lineage (NCBI taxonomy): Eukaryota > Viridiplantae > Streptophyta > Magnoliopsida > Santalales > Viscaceae > Viscum > Viscum album. Next base: position 1,447,036,571 of record OY728161.1, read on the forward strand.
ATGTTTAGTATGGAATATTATGTCTATTTCTAAAAATTATGGTTCATCAACCTTACTTTTGTAAACGACCTTATGCTTTATCAAAAAATATGGATCGTGTACCTTAGGTTTTGAAGTTGATAAAAGTATGGATTATATACCATACGTTAGAAAGTTAAAGAGAAAAGTTTGTTTTATCAACCTTATGTTGTGAACCATACATTTTGAACCTTACGTTTAGGGAATGTATGCTATGCAGTTTAACCCTATGTTTAGCATTGGAGATTAAAACATGACTTTATCGAGTAACTATCTTTATGCGGATTATCAGGCTGATTTCAATCCAGATTAAAAGCTCGATTTTAAGCCATATATTTGACTGATTCAAAGATTTTTATTTATGATTCAAAGGATTATTTTTAGAGGAGGTTTTCATACCAAATATTAAGGATAGTTATGACTGCTCTGTTATTCAAATATTTGAATATTTCGATTCTATAGGCAACTTTTGTGGATCTAAATTTGAAAGGAAAATTGTGACAACCGGGTCCCGGTGACAGCACAACCACCCTGCCATAACATGGCCGTCGGGTCCTGGCCCACCAGGTACCACCAGTTGCCCCCGCAGACACGTGGGGCCCACCCCAGGGTCCACCCACATGCCTGAACGGGTCATCTGACTAATGATAGTCCTCACATGCCAACACTTGTCCTTTCTAGTGTGCTTTTTCCTCACTCACACACACCCTGGGAGACTTCCCAGGAGGTCACCCATCCTGATCACTACTCCAGGCCAAGCACGCTTAACTGTGGAGTTCTAATCAGACAGGCTCCCGAAAAGGAAGGTTCACCTTGTTGACATGAGTCATATCATTTAGTCATTTAACCCTTTATCATTTGGGGATGTTACAATCACCCCTCCTTTAGAGCACAACGCCCTCGTTGTGGGCCCTACATCTCATCCCAGGCAGTGCATCGTGCACTTAAGGCTGGGTTCCTCCTCTGATACCAAATGTGACAACCGGGTCCCGGTGACAGCACAACCACCCTGCCATAACATGGCCGTCGGGTCCTGGCCCACCAGGTACCACCAGTTGCCCCCGCAGACACGTGGGGCCCACCCCAGGGTCCACCCACATGCCCGAACGGGTCATCTGACTAATGATAGTCCCCACATGCCAACACTTGTCCTTTCCAGTGTGCTTTTTATGTAAAGACCCGTAAAATTCAAGGGAACTTTTTTCTTAATTTTCTTTAGAATTTTACAAGAGCGCGGTTTCAGACGGCACCTGATTCCGAGGCCCGGAGTGCCCGGAAACATTTTCCGAAGTTTGGATCGGGTACGTTCAGTGAACGAACGAGCGGGAATTCCTAACTTTTGATCCGGTGCTCGGAATTGAAATCTGAGGGCACCGATGAACTCGCAGTGCCGATATTCACTTAAAGAGACCTTTTCGGAAGTTGCGTTTGTTGCGGGTTGAAAGTTAGTTTTTGGGTTTTTAGATTAAGTTAAATAAAATTTGTGAAATACAAATTTATTTAAACTTGTGGGTTAACTTCTCCCAAAGGAAGTTAGGGGTGGGACCCACACCCACTTAACCTCCTTTGAGAGGATTAAGTGTGGTGGGGCCCACACGAACCCTAAACTTTTCAAGTTCCCTAACTCCCCTCTCTCCCTCTTAAAGGCTTGTCAACTTAACTTCTATTTAATTATACAACTCATGTATATTAAATAAGTGAGTTTAATTTTGGAGTTATCCATTTTTAATTTCAAACCTTTGAAATTCTTTGTTAAGTTTGTGATTAAATTAAGCTCTTCTCTCTTTTTGTTGGGTTAGAACTCTTTAGCCAACTTGAGAGTTTTTGAGAGCTCCTCCTCCTTCTTCTTCAACTTGACGAAGAACGCTCAACTTGACGAAGAACGCTCAAGTTCCGACGAAGAACGCCGCTCCGCTCTTCTTCGTCTTCCGTGTCAACGAGAGGGAACGCCGTTTCCTCCTCGGACTCCCTTCGTCGACTTAAGAAGATTCGCCAATGACGTATCTCTTCGGGCGTATCTCTTCGTCATCGGATTTGACGAACGACGACCGCGACGCCCGACCTCCGCGACGTTGTCTTCTGCGGGACGTTGTCAAATCTTTGAACCTATACCCGAGGTAGGGGTGGTTTTTATTTGTTTATTTATTTATTCTTGCTCGTGGTTCGCATGACTAACGTGAGGATATTGAATATTTAAGTTGTATTTTAACGTGAGGGGGCCGGACCGCATGAACACGGCCGAACCCCCTCCTTCGTTCTTGGTGTTTTATTTTGCGGATGAATCAAGGTGGCGTGGTGCCGTCGCACCACGCGGAAATTCGCCGAATCTTTTTACGCAACGCCGTCGCGCCGCGCCATGGAAGGAACATCAAGAACGCGACGCCGTCGCGCCGTGTTGAAGGAAATCAAGGTGCGGCGGAGGGGCGCGGTGCCGTCGCACCGTGCCGGACGACGAACACCGCGGCCGGTTCCGGGCCGCGGTGGAACGAGAAGACCGGCGGCCGGGCCGCCGGCGTCGGAAGCTGGAAAGGGGACCGGAAATTTTTCCGGTCCGGTTGGAGAAAATCCGGCCGGCCAGGTGGCCGGCCGGAAGGTCAAAGGCCGGGGGAATTAAAATCCCCCAGCCAGCTCTAAAACCCCCCCCCCCTCTTTATGAGGGGGGCGGTTCCTTTGAGGGGGGGGGGGGGGCAGGCGGCCCCCCGTTTCCTGCCAATCAAGCCCCCCACGTTGGGGGGGCGGTTTTTGCAAACAGGCGCGGCTAAAAAGCAGCTCCGCCTCCCAATCAAGCGGGGGGCTTTGCCCCCCCGCGTGCTGCCTCCGTGCGGCGCCAGGCCGCCGCGGCCACCGCGTCGCCGCGCCTCCGCGCCGCCACGCCGCCGTCCGGCCAAGCCGGGTCGGACCCGGGTCGGGTCGACCCAGTTCGGGCCGACCCAGGGGGGTCGGGCCGGGTCAGCCCGGACCCGGACCCCCCCGTTTCGAATCAGTTTCGGTCTTTTGGCCATAACTTGAGCCACAGACCTCCGATCGACGAACCGTCTGCGGAAACGCGATCCTTGGATCGAGACGGTCGTTTCGGTATATTGCACTCAAGGTTTCGGATTACTTTGAGTTCGGCCGGGTTGGTTCGTTCGCGGAACCAACCGGGCCTTCGGAGCGGAAACGCTCATATCTTGAGCTACGGACGTCTGATTGACGTGCCGTCAGCTGTGTTGTGTTCCTCTTAGTGAGACGGATCTTTTGGAATACTCCGCCCGAGGTTTGGACACAGGTGGAGTACGGTCGGGTTGGTTTTGCCTTAAAAACCAACCGGGCCCCGGGGACGAAAATGCCAATAACTCTCAGACCGGGCGTCCGATCGACGCGCCGTCTGTTGCGTTGAGTTCCTGTTGACGATACGGAACTTTTGGATACATCAACTCTGGTCTTTGTGACAGTTGATGTATCAGCCTCTCGGCTCGTGGAGCGGACCCTCCGAACGAGCTTGCTGTGTGCGGAAACCCTAGTGCTGGCTGCGACTGTTACTGTGACTACTACTACTGCTACTGCTACTGTGACTGCGAGGACGACAGTACAGAGATCATGTGTGGATTCGACGAAGACGACTTCAGCACTCAGCGATCCTACGTGGATCAGTGCTACAGGTCCTGTGTGGGCCCGATCCTGTGTGGGTCCGATCCTGTGTGGGTCCTTGCGCTCAGCGGTCCTGTGTGAACCAGCGCCTACAGGTCCTGTGTGGGCCCGATCCTGTGTGGGTCTTTGCGGGGGTTAGTTACCTATCGATCCTTCGTGGGTCCGACGACTTAGATGGATCAGAGATCATCTTTATCGTCTTTTGAAGAAGTATACCTGTGTGAGCTGAATTTGTTGCTTTCCTGTGTGGATTGTGTTGTGCAATCCTGTGTGGATTACGTTTTGCTTTCCTGTGTGGAATACGTTTACTTTCCTGTGTGGACTGAGTTGTACTTGGGCTCGGAGGTTGGAGCGTATTTGAAATTGATGACTTAGGTATATGTATGGGCATATACCTAAGCAGTGTCAGTTGTTACTTCGTGATTGTACCTTTCTTCGTGGTTTATCCTTTCTGGATTTGAGAGACCTTCAGGGGTCTCGGGGTCCCTACTGAGTAGCTTATACTCACCCCTGCACGGGCTTTGCCCGCACTACGTTGTGTTGGTTGCAGACGACGGACAGCGTTGACCTTAGCTGAGGATTGCAGAGCGGGACGGTACCCGGAGGTGGACCATTGGGCGGGACGTGCTCGGAGCGGACGGCGGGACCCGTGGAGCAAAGGAGCTATCTGTACCCACCCTTCAGGTGGGATTTCCAGTGGACAGCTCGGTGTAGCGGCTTTTACCTTCCAGTTGTTGTTTTTCCCTTTCGAGTTGTACTTTACTTTCAGTTTGGGTTTGTATACTGGCCCATTTACTTTTCCGCACTTTCAGTTGTACTCTACTTTTGTTTAGTGATTACTTTCCGCTTGCTACTCTGTGGTGTATGTTTACTTTACAAAGGCAATGCCTTCCCTTTTTACCGGGATTTACGCCTTGGTGCTAGTCGCCAGCCCCTGGCCTATGGAAGGCGGGCTTGGGGTAGTCACGGCACGGACCCCGAGGGCGGGTCGTGACAAATTGGTATCAGAGGAGTTCGGTTCTACCGCGAACTCTGATCTTTTCTATGTGAAGCAATAATGTTTAGCGTATTGAGTGTGGTTATCAGTCCAGGGAGTCCAGTGTTGGTGCGGCGGCTGACGTATCCGTACACCAGGACCCTGACTTCTGATTTCCGACTTAATGCACGAAAACATTGATTGCGTGTGTGTTTCAAAGTTTTCTTTGTGATTACTTATATCAGCTCACCAGGTATACTGTTCTGACCGTGGCGCACCTGTTTCCTTTTCAGGATGGCCCCACGACGGCAGCCAACTAGGGTTCCGAGAGTCGAGCGTGACGACAGCCCACCGAGCGACGAGGCCTCGGTGCAGGGCCCTTTGCCAGCAGTGGCACCGGCGGTAGCTCTACCCGCCGAGCCCCCGATGCTTCCAGCAGCAGCCGCTGATGATGCACGTCGCCTCAGCGCACTGCATGAGTTTCAGCGCCAGCGACCGCCCAGGTTCCGCGGGGAGATGGATCCCCAGGCAGTAGAGGACTGGCTGGAGGCAGTGGTACGAGTGTTTAGGCTAGTGAGGACACCAGCAGACCTCATGGTGATCCTCGCTGCGAGCCTACTACACACAGCAGCAGGACGATGGTGTAGCTTGATGCTCCAGGTGCACGATGAGGCATCTCTACTTTGGACGGACTTTGAGAGCCTCTTCCGCTCGGAGTTCGTCCCAGTCACCCTTCGTGCGGTGCGTATCCAGGAGCTTCTTCAGCTGCGGCAGGGCAGCATGACGGTCGCTCAGTACTCGGCGAGATTTACCGATCTCTCGCGCTACTCGACCGACATGGTATGGGACCCATTCTTCCGGGCCCGAACCTTCGAGCAGGGTTTGAGACATGAGATCAGGGCATCGCTGATCTCCCTCAGCATACCGACTCAGACAGGAGTACTGGAGCGGGCCCTTCTGATCGAGAGCTTCCTTGCTGAGTCTACACCAGCACAGCGACCCACCGCAGGGCGGCACGTGGCAGAGTCATCTGCAGCAGGCAGTCGACGGATGACTCAGGGGTCCAGACAGACCAGACCTTCGGGCAGACGACCTCAGGACACTGGCTCAGCAGTGCGGGGCACACAGCGCGGAGCCAGTCTTTCGAGAGGCAGACAGTGCTACTCGTGCGGCGGGCAGGGCCACATGGCTCGTGACTGCCCGACCCGTCGTGCCGAGGAGCAGCAGACGGTTGAGGGACCACCGAGGAAGAGGCAGAGGGTCGACCGTGGCGGTCCGTAGGGAGGAGGCGGACGAGGCAGAGGAGCTGGACGAGCAGCCGGTGGTGGGCGACGCTTTGAGGCTCTGCCACCACCACCACCAGGAGGTCCACCCCGACCACAGGGAGCTGGCGGGCAGAGACAGGCACAGCTCCAGGCAGCAGAGGCCTACGACCACGGCGCACCCGAGATGATTCGAGGTACTATCTGTGTCTATTCCACCCTTGCTGCAGTTCTTATAGACACATGATCGAGTCACTCTTTCATAGCCGCTGCCCTTGTTCGGAGCTCGGAGATTCCAACAGAGCCGTTGGATCGATCCTTACGGCTAGAGACTCCTACGGGAGCAGACTCGACGATTACGCACTGGTGCCGGCAGTGTGAGCTTACTCTAGGAGGCGAGAGCTTCGGCTGGGATCTTTTTGTAACAGCATCGAGGCCTTACGACGTCATCTTGGGCATGGATTGGCTATCTACGGTCCATGCACAGATTGACTGTTTTAGGCGCAAGGTGCGATGTGTACGCACCGACGGGAGCAGGATCAACTTCACCGGCGAGAAGGGAGCCTTAGCAGCACAGGATGGACTTCCGTGGAGGAGAGGACAGCCCATCACACATCAGTTGGCTAGCCTTATCCTTGGAGCAGTTGACGTGCGGAGTCCTGGTTTACCTGCAGTGGTGGAACAGTTTGCGGACGTTTTTCCCGACGACGTTCCAGGGCTACCTCCTCGCAGAGAGGTAGACTTTTATATTGACTTGTACCCCAGGACAGCCCTGATATCCACTCCAGCATATCGGATGGCCCCCGCCGAGCTTCGAGAGCTACGGGTACAGTTGGAGGACTTGCAGGGCAAGGGGTTCATCCGACCCAGTGTTTCACCCTGGGCTTCCCCGATTTTGTTCGCCAAGAAGGCGGACGGAAGCTTGCAACTTTGTGTTGACTATCGTCGCCTGAACCAGGTGACAGTGAGGAAAAAGTATCCGCTACCGAGGATTGATGACCTCTTTGATCATCTCAAGGGAGCACGGTGGTTCTCGAAGATAGACCTCAAGTCAGGCTATCATCAGCTCAGAGTCAGAGACGAGGATGTGCAGAAGACGGCCTTCAGATGTCGGTATGGCCACTATGAGTTCTTGGTTATGCCTTTCGGTGTAACCAATGCTCCAGCAGTGTTCATGGCTCTCATGAACAGGATCTTTCAGCCATACCTCGATCGGTTTGTCGTGGTCTTCATCGACGACATTCTGATTTACTCTACGACAGAGGAGGAGCACGTCTATCACTTGCGAGTTATTCTAGACACACTCCGAGAGCACCATCTTTATGGTAATCTCCCGAAGTGCCAGTTCTGGATATGTGAGGTCCACTTCTTGGGACACGTTATCTCTGAGGCGGGAGTTGCAGTGGATCCCGCGAAGATTGAGGCTGTGTTAGCATGGGAGCCACCCAGGAGCGTGACTGAGGTTCGGAGTTTCTTGGGACTAGCTGGATACTATCGGAGATTCGTGCCAGACTTCTCTAGAGTTGCGGCATCACTCACAGCTTTGACGAAGAAGGGAAAACCCTTCGTGTGGTCAGACAGATGTCAGCAGAGCTTCCAGGAGCTGAGACAGAGATTGACTAGCGCTCCTATCTTGAGGTTGCCTGAGGAGGGAGTAGGGTACGTAGTTTACTGCGATGCATCAGGGACCGGACTCGGATGTGTTCTGATGCAGGAGCGGGCAGTGATCGCCTATGGATCACGTCAGTTGAGGCCGCATGAGCAGAACTACGCTACCCATGACCTGGAGTTAGCAGCAGTGGTCTTCGCTCTAAAGACATGGCGACACTACCTGATGGGCGAGCGCTTTACAGTCTTTTCCGATCATCAGAGTCTCAGGTATATCTTCTCTCAGAAGGACCTGAACCTGAGACAGCGGCGATGGCTCGAGTTCCTCCAGGACTATGACTTTGAGATAGTCTATACTCCTGGGAAGGGGAACGTAGTAGCCGATGCCCTTAGCAGGAGGACGGGCATTCAGCTACATGAGGAGGCGACAGAGCAGCTAACCTCTTTGCAGATATCCTTCGTGGATAGAGATGGAGCATCCTTCCTTCAGTCTCTCACAGTCACTCCTCCACTACTACAGCGAGTCAGGGAGGCACAGCGTGGGGACGCTGACTGTGAGACACGGCGTGCACAGATATCCTCGGGACAGGCACCTGATGGTTTCTCCCTTGGGGAAGAGCACGACATCCTTTTCAGAGGACGTACCATGGTACCAGTCGCTTTGCGAGAGGAAGTGCTGAGAGAGTTTCACACTTCTCCTTTGGCGGTACATCCTGGAGTGGGGAAGATGTACCAGGACCTCAGACGACAGCACTGGTGGCCGGGCATGAAGAAGGCCGTAGCAGAGTTCGTTTCTCGATGCCTCACCTGCCAGCAGGTGAAGGCAGAGAATCAGGTACCTGCAGGTTTGGTACAGCCCTTGGAGGTTCCGGAGTGGAAGTGGGACGGCATATCTATGGACTTTGTGACTGGACTTCCACGTACTTCCAGAGGTCACGACTCCATCTGGGTGATTGTTGACCGACTCACCAAGTCGGCACACTTCTTACCCATCAGAGAGCAGGGCTCAGTAGAGAGCTTGGGACGTCTCTACGTTCAGGAGATTGTGCGGATCCACGGCGTGCCATCATCTATCGTCTCTGATCGAGATGCTCGCTTTACTTCCCGGCTTTGGAAGGGGTTACAGGAGGCGTTCGGGACGCAGCTACGTCTGAGCACAGCCTTTCACCCTCAGACGGATGGTCAGACGGAGAGGACCATTCAGACTCTCGAGGACATGCTCCGCGCATGTGTCCTCGACTTTGGTCGTAGCTGGGAGGACCACCTACCCTTGGTGGAGTTTGCGTACAACAACAGCTACCACTCCACCATCGGGATGGCACCGTACGAGGCGTTGTACGGCCGACCTTGTAGATCTCCTTTGTGCTGGACAGACCCTGGAGAGTCAGCACTGGTGGGACCGGAGATGGTCCAGGCCACGACAGAGAAGGTCGAGGTCATCCAGGAGCGGATGAGGACAGCTCAGAGCCGGTAGAAGTCATATGCGGACAGGAGGCGGAGGCCACTAGAGTTCGAGGATGGCGACCACGTCTTCTTTCAGGTCTCACCTCGACGTGGTATTCGGAGATTTGGACGAGGCGGCAAGTTATCTCCGCGTTTTATCGGACCCTTCCAGGTCCTCAGCAGGGTTGGCGAGGTGGCTTATCGCCTGGCTCTACCACCTCAGTTGCACCGGGTGCACGATGTCTTCCACGTATCCCAGCTGAGGAGATACGTGCACGACCCGACGCACATCATTGATCATGGGGAGCTTGACGTTGAAGATGGGGCGACTTTTACGGAGGTCCCGGTGGAGATAGAGGATCGATAGGAGCGGGTCCTGCGTGGGTGATCGATCCCTCTTGTGCGCATCAGATGGAAACACGGGAATCTCCAGGAGAGCACATGGGAGAGGGAGGCTCAGATGCGTGCTCAGTACCCTCTTTTGTTTCCCAAGTTTTTGATGTATCATTACGGGGACGTAAAGCCCTGAGGTGGGAGTAATGTAAAGACCCGTAAAATTCAAGGGAATTTTTTTCTTAATTTTCTTTATAATTTTACAAGAGCGCGGTTTCAGACGACACCTGATTCCGAGGCCCGGAGTGCCCGGAAACATTTTCCGAAGTTTGGCTCGGGTACGTTCAGTGAACGAACGAGCGGGAATTCCTAACTTTTGATCCGGTGCTCGAAATTGAAATCTGAGGGCACCGATGAACTCGCAGCGCCGATATTCGCTTAAAGAGACCTTTTTGGAAGTTGCGTTTGTTGCGGGTTGAAAGTTAGTTTTTGGGTTTTTAGATTAAGTTAAATAAAATTTGTGAAATACAAATTTATTTAAACTTGTGGGTTAACTTCTCCCAAAGGAAGTTAGGGGTGGGACCCACACCCACTTAACCTCGTTTGAGAGGATTAAGTGTGGTGGGGCCCACACAAACCCTAAACTTTTCAAGTTCCCTAACTCCCCTCTCTCCCTCTTAAAGGCTTGTCAACTTAACTTCTATTTAATTATACAACTCATGTATATTAAATAAGTGAGTTTAATTTTGGAGTTATCCATTTTTAATTTCAAACCTTTGAAATTCTTTGTTAAGTTTGTGATTAAATTAAGCTCTTCTCTCTTTTTGTTGGGTTAGAACTCTTTAGCCAACTTGAGAGTTTTTGAGAGATCCTCCTCCTTCTTCTTCAACTTGACGAAGAACGCTCAACTTGATGAAGAACGCACAAGTTCCGACGAAGAACGCCGCTCCGCTCTTCTTCATCTTCCGTGTCAACGAGAGGGAACGCCGTTTCCTCCTCGGACTCCCTTCGTCGACTTAAGAAGATTCGCCAACGACGTATCTCTTCGGGCGTATCTCTTCGTCATCGGATTTGACGAACAACGACCGCGACGCCCGACCTCCGCGACGTTGTCTTCCGCGGGACATTGTCAAATCTTCGAACCTATACCCGAGGTAGGGGTGGTTGTAATTTGTTTATTTATTTATTCTTGCTCGTGGTTCGCATGACTAACGTGAGGATATTGAATATTTAAGTTGTGTTTTAACGTGAGGGGTCCGGACCGCATGAACACGGCCGAACCCCCTCCTTCGTTCTTGGTGTTTTATTTTGTGGATGAATCAAGGTGGCGTGGTGCCGTCGCACCACGCGGAAATTCGCCGAATCTTTTTACGCAACGCCGTCGCGCTGCGCCATGGAAGGAACATCAAGAACGCGACGCCGTCGCGCCGCGTTGAAGGAAATCAAGGTGCAGCGGAGGGGCGCGGTGTCGTCGCACCGCGCCGGACGACGAACACCGCGGCCGGTTCCGGGCCGCGGCGGAACGAGAAGACCGGCGGCCGGGCCGCCGGCGTCGGAAGCTGGAAAGGGGACCGGAAATTTTTCCGGTCCGGTTGGAGAAAATCCGGCCGGCCAGGTGGCCTGCCGGAAGGTCAAAGGCCGGGGGAATTAAAATCCCCCGGCCAGCTCTAAAAACCCCCCTCTTTATGAGGGGGCGGTTCCTTTGAGGGGGGGGGGGGGGGGGCAGGCGGGCCCCCGTTTCCTGCCAATCAAGCCCCCCACGTTGGGGGGGCGGTTTTTGCAAACAGGCGCGGCTAAAAAGCCGCGCCGCCTCCCAATCAAGCGGGGGGCTTTGCCCCCCCGCGTGCTGCCTCTGTGCGGCGCCAAGCCGCCCCGGCCACCGCGTCGCCGCGCCGCCGGCCGGCCAGGCCGAGTCGGACCTGGGGGGGGGGGGGGGGGTGGGGGTCGGGCCGGGTCGGCCCGGACCCGGACCCCCCCGTTTTGAATCAGTTTCGTTCTTTTGGCCATAACTTGAGCCACGGACCTCCGATCGACGAACCGTCTGCGGCAACGCGATCCTTGGATCGAGACGGTCGTTTCGGTATATCGCACTCAAGGTTTCGGATTACTTTGAGTTCGGCCGGGTTGGTTCGTTCGCGGAACCAACCGGGCCTTCGGAGCGGAAACGCTCTTATCTTGAGCTACGGACGTCCGATTGACGTGTCGTCAGCTGTGTTGTGTTCCTCTTAGTGAGAAGGATCTTTTGGAATACTCCGCCCGAGGTTTGGACGCAGGTGGAGTACGGTCGGGTTGGTTTTGCCTTAAAAACCAACCGGGCCCCGGGGACGAAAATGCCAATAACTCTCAGACCGGGCGTCCGATCGACGCGCCGTCTGTTGCGTTGAGTTCCTGTTGACGATACAGAACTTTTGGATACATCAACTCTGGTCTTTGTGACAGTTGATGTATCAGCCTCTCGGCTCGTGGAGCGGACCCTCCGAACGAGCTTGTTGTGTGCGGAAACCCTAGTGCTGGCTGCGACTGTTACTGTGACTACTACTGCTGCTACTGCTACTGTGACTGCGACGACGACAGTACAGAGATCCTGTGTGGATTCGACGACGATGACTTCAGCACTCAGCGATCCTACGTGGATCAGTGCTACAGGTCCTGTGTGGGCCCGATCCTGTGTGGGTCCGATCCTGTGTGGGTCCTTGCACTCAGCGGTCCTGTGTGAACCAGCGCCTACAGGTCCTGTGTGGGCCCGATCCTGTGTGGGTCTTTGCGAGGGTTAGTTACCTATCGATCCTTCGTGGGTCCGACGACTTAGATGGATCAGAGATCATCTTTATCGTCTTTCGAAGAAGTATACCTGTGTGAGCTGAATCTGTTGCTTTCCTGTGTGGATTGTGTTGTGCAATCCTGTGTGGATTACATTTTGCTTTCCTGTGTGGAATACGTTTACTTTCCTGTGTGGACTGAGTTGTACTTGGGCTCGGAGGTTGGAGCGTATTTGAAATTGATGACTTAGGTATATGTATGGGCATATACCTAAGCAGTGTCAGTTGTTACTTCGTGATTGTACCTTTCTTCGTGGTTTATCCTTTGTGGATTTGAGAGACCTTCAGGGGTCTCGGGGTCCCTACTGAGTAGCTTATACTCACCCCTGCATGGGCTTTGCCCGCACTACGTTGTGTTGGTTGCAGACGACGGACAGCGTTGACCTTAGCTTGGGCTTGCAGAGCGGGACGGTACCCGGAGGTGGACCACTGGGCGGGACGTGCTCGGAGCGGACGGCGGGACCCGTGGAGCAGAGGAGCTATCTGTACCCACCCTTCAGGTGGGATTTCCAGTGGACAGCTCGGTGTAGCGGCTTTTACCTTCCAGTTGTTGTTTTTCCCTTTCGAGTTGTACTTTACTTTCAGTTTGGGTTTATATACTGGCCCATTTACTTTTCCGCACTTTCAGTTGTACTCTACTTTTGTTTAGTGATTACTTTCCGCTTGCTACTCTGTGGTGTATGTTTACTTTACAAAGGCAATGCCTTCCCTTTTTACCGGGATTTACGCCTTGGTTCTAGTCGCCAGCCCCTGGCCTATGGAAGGCGGGCTTGGGGTAGTCACGGCACGGACCCCGAGGGAGGGTCGTGACAAAAATGATTTTATTTATTATATATATCTTTGTTATTTTGAATGAAAATACATGATATAGATCATTGTAAAAGAGATGGGAAGAACAGATTATTGAGTTTTTTATGACTACGATTTTCAGAGACATTCTATTTGTACAGATCTGTTGTCACTAGTTACGATCAAACTCTATTTTCTGAAGAAGAAGAAACACATTGAAGATTCATTATTTATCCATCTAAGATATTTCGCAAATATATTAAATTTAGTGAAGTTAGTTCTATATCTATTGCAAACTGAATCAGCTCAAAACTACTTCTACCTAAAGATCATTATTTCTGAATGCATCGATCTATCTACTATCTGTTTTGTGTTGTTGCAACTATAAAGAACAACTCGAAAGTATTTTCAAACAAATACTCTTTTTTATTTTGAGTAACCGACTTCTCATACTAAGATTTGTATTCAGTTCTTTGTATAAACCAGAAGGCTTTGTTTTGACCTTAAAGTTTTAAAGGTGTCAACTGCCTACACTCAGTTTTGGAATGGTCTGTTGATAAGAGGACCAGATAGTGAAAATATCCAAGCTCATGGTGTAGAGCATTCATGGAATGGACTAGGGGCCTTCCTTTCCCCAAACCACTATACATCCTTGCATTCTTTAATTTTTTATTTTTTACTGCATAAACAATATGATAAATATAAAAGGATATACTTGGTAATCATCGCGATTCATGAAGGATTTTTAAAAGACACAATTCACCCCCCCCCCCCCTCTATGTGTGTATTTGGTATAACCTGGTCCAACAAGGTGCCCTTATCTTCCACACCTAAATCTTTTTGTTGTCCCCTTTAGTAAATTTCCAAGGTTCTTCATTCTGTACCTTTGGAAAGTGGGGTGCTAGAATTTTTTAGCATCATTATATTTATCCATCGAACTTCTTAAATTAAAGTCCAATTTCCACTTATTATCCCCATGATACCATTGAGATTCTCCAAACTCTATTTTGATTTTGAGGGAACATTGTAAAATTTCCTCTTAGTTATCGAAGTCACAGATCGCTAGGTCTTTCCATATGATATGTTTTATCCCAAAAAAGAAGCATTCAACCTTGAATTCGTGAGTAACGACAAAGATAGAAGAATATCGTGCAAGCCTTGTGGTGTTTTCCTCATATTCTCCAATGGATTCATTGTCTTTTTTCTTTGGATAACGGAAGTCTATTTCCAACTTAAGTTGGAGGGTGTGTAGAAAATATTTAACAAAAAACATTTTCCCAAAATCCTTCCATTCCAATACCTTGATCTCTTCCTCAGGCTTCATATTTTGATCAATTTCCACCATTAATCAGCTTCACCCTCCATATGATAAACATCTAAAAAACCTTCTCTTCTTCAAAACATTGAAGGATAGAGAAGATCTTTTTAGTAGAGTTGATCTATTGATCAACAATTAAGGGATCGAATGATCCATTAAAAGTATGAGGCTTTTGCCTCATGAATCTCTCGATTGTGGATTGTTCATTCTTAGGGGGGTTGAATGTTACTCTTTAACCATGTTTCTATTCAATCCCTGAGTTAACTGGGAGAGTATCATGATAATTTTTGTGATTCCTGCTCCCATCGGATTGGGCATCTCATTCAAACAGTCATCACATTGTTCTTCGCATCAGTTGTTAGCATGAGCCCTCCTATTACTGGAAATATGTGGGAATAAAAAGAAAGTTAGGGACACATGAAGGAAAATCAAATGAAAAAAAGGGATAGCATATAAATTACATTTATTTCAGTAACTTATGAATTTATAGTCTTCAATCTATGTTATCCATGATCTACTTCCCAACATATAGTCTTGGGGAATTTTTTTATTCCCTAAAAAATTGTTCATACAAAGCTTGGGAATTTACCAAAGCATATCCTCTAGAAGTATCGTATACAAGAGTGAATCAAGGCCCTTCATCATGCACCAGTTCTTGTTTGATTCTATCACAAAGCGGTGTGTTCAAGTTTTACCCCTAGATACATCTACGCCAGAGCCACCTCTACTTATTCGTTTCTAGACAGGGAGGTATTTTCTTGATAAACCCTTTACTCTATACTCACCAAAATTTTGGGATGTTTTTATTATACTTATTCATATCCCAAAGGCTTTCACTAGGTCTTTCTAATCCTAATCCTAAAAGTAACTAAACCTATCCTCTAATACCAACTATTACAACCTTGCTCTTTATTATACACATAAACGTGATTTATTACATAAACTTTCACTTCAGGAAACTATGAGGATTGAGAGGTCTAGTGTCTTGGGAAATTAGGAACATTACATAACAACTTAGAATATGAAACACAACAACTTTATTTAAAACTTCTTTTACATGACCACAACATTCCTTCGTACTTAGCATTGCGTGGGATAACCTGAGGACATGCATAAGAAAAGGGTGAGCTATAAATCCCAGTAAGAGAGCAAAAAAGGGATAACATGATGAATATAGTGCATGTTAGACAAAATTCATATCAGTGTATCAAAAGATAAATATGAACATAAAGTCATGATATAGCATGATTTTCATAACATGGAAATGTGGAAACAACATTTAACATGATATTAGTATGATCCAAGGATCATGGAACATGGAGCATGATTAAACCCTCATCGCACTTGAATTAGTATGAGTAAACCATGATTGTACTGGAATTAATAGGATTAAACCCTAATTTCACTTAACGTATCATGTACTAATCTTTACCCAATGCATTGGAGTGGTATCTGGGAGCACTCCTTATAAACATTTCAATTCATGCATAAGTGTCCCACATGGATCATACAACATGAGATCATTAAGCATCGTAATTTATTCCAAGAATAAGAGATGTATAATAAATAAATTTAAGACCTAAATCAAAAAGTACATATTCATAAGGGTGAATACCCTTGATAGAGAAATGTGTATGGTATTCACTTACATGATGATTTTGGCATGAGAAATATTGGTGAATCTTTGGCAGTATAACGACGTCAAATGGAAATCATAAAATGGGTTGATGAGAGAAAAATGGGTATCTCATAATTTATAAATGAAATTTACAATAATGGGGTCATGGAACATAATATCCCAACATATGTAATGTAATTTTGATGAATAATATAAAACAATTTCTTAAATTTAAATGTGATGAGAGAAATTCCTTACGGAAGTTTGGCATGGAAATGGGTGTACATGGGAGTAATTAATTAGAGAGAAAAAGATATCTAATCATTCAAAAATAAGGATGTAAGTATTGGGGAGTTTATAAATTATAACCCAATATTTTTAAATGAAAATAAAAGGGTATAACAATATAAATAATCTTGGACAAAAATGAGAAAGGAAGAAATCCCTTACATGGAGGTGTGATCCCAAAGGCTTGGGAGAGGATAGAGAGAGGATTATAGAATTATTGGGGCACCTTGGGAGGATTATAGAGAGAGTAGGGAATATTTTGGTTGATATCCAAAGGTTTTGAGTGAATAATAATGGAATATTGAGTAGGTTTATATAAGAAAGGATAGGGAATGTTTTATTATTTAGGTTTTGGACACCACACATTAAACTAATCAAAACCACAAACCACACCATGGTTTTTTCCCATTATTTTTTTCAAAGTGGAGTGAAAAAAATTATTTTATAAGTCCAATGGACGAACTTATTAAAATAGTAGTCTTGTGTATGTGTAGGTGAGTCACACTCTCAAGGAAATCATTTTAAAAACTTGAAATATTTTATAAGTCTTAGAGGGTCCACTAAGGCACAAAAAATTAATCAAACAAATCTCATAACCACATTATTTTAAAAAAATATATATATTTGCCGAAAAAATGTTTTATAGTGTTTTATTACAACACTATTGGGTCATTATTATGTCATAAAACACATTAAATATTTAAACGGTATTTAATTTTTACCCAAAAATTCGAATGTCTTAGAAAATTATGAAAAATTCACCACTAGAAAATTTTACGGTCATGAATACAAAAATGATATTCATTTTATTAAATAATTTTCTAAATATATGAATTTTTACTTTTAAAATAAAAAATTACATTTATCTAAAATTCATTGGCTTTAACAAAAATAGCTTTCAAACCTTAATAAAAATTACAATTGTATTCATAAAAATTATATGATATTTTATATTTAATAAAAAGTAATTTAGTAATAATATTTTATTAAAATATTATTTAATTAAAAATCCATTAATTTGTAAAAATATATTTCTTAATTGAATATTAAATAAAAATAATATTTGTGATTTAAAAACCATTTACAAAAGTAATAATAATAAAATGAATGTATATTCTTTATTATATAAAAAAATGCACAAAATCATAGTTCTAGGGATTTTTTACAAAACCCCTTATAACACTTGAATAAAACTTTAGGGTAAGGTGTGTAATGGTGACAGACTCTTCGGGCAGCTTGAATAACATGGCTCAGGTGGTAATATGTATTAACTTCCAATTCTCCTGTATGTGGTTCGGTTCAATCTTAACATGTCAAAGCTCGGCTTGGGCTTGGTTAAGAGCGAAGCCTAGTGATGCTACCTCCTTTCCAAGATCCATAAAATGGGCTTTCTATGGAGCGATTTTACTGTATGAGGACATCACTTCCTTTTTTGAGTAAATTGGATTTGTTAAAGCCCTATATTTATATTAATCATGTGATCACTGTTCAACGGCTATATTAGAAATCGTAACAATTCATAACTGTATTTTAAAATCCAAAAACATAAAACCAAGGAATTAATTATGTCTTATATAACCATTTTAAATAATAATACATTTAATCAGATCAAGAAAAATTCTCATTAATAAAATTTTGGGTCATTACACCCCTTGAGGTAGGTGGGGGTCACTTTGTATGGGACCTCTTTTTCTATGAGATTACAGGGTTTGATGTGACCCTAGGATAGAATATTTAGCTACCTATCATGTGTAAATTTATTGATATCTATATAGGGTGACATTAACATCACTATAGGATGAGGTTTTTACTAACAAGGAAAAATAGGATGTCTGGTCGAGCTGAGATGGACCTAATCATTGTGGGCTGGGTGAGAAAACAGCTTAGATTTCTGGATAATACCTAGATGATTTGAGAATGTGTCAAGAATATTTTCCTCCAATGGTTGATCATTTTAGGAATGTTTTCTTATAATACATTCCAAGACTAACTCCTTGGAGAGAATTATATTTTTGTATCAAGTTAGTTCCAGTTTCTGCAGCAGTATCCATTCCTCCTTACAGAATGGCTACTACTAAGTTACAGGAGCTTAAGAGTTGGCTAGAGAACATGGAAGTGAAGAATTTTATATGACCCAGTACTTATTTGTGGATTTCTCCTATCCTTTTCACCAATAAGGTGTATATAACCCTTATTCTATATGTGTATTACTATAAATTGAACCAGTTCAAAATTAAGAACCGGTGTCCTTTTCTTTGGATAGATGATCTCTTCAACCAACTCTGAAAAGCTAGAGTGTTCCCAAAGATTGGTCTAAGATCAAGTTATCATTAGGTGAGTGTTAAAATTCCATACATACCTCATATAAATTTTTGTATCTAGTATATTCTATATGGGTATTTTATCCTATCGTTCAGTCTCGTGAATTTGTCGGTAGTATTAACAGAACTGATGAATTGGGTTTTATATCCTTAACTGGATTTTTTGGTGGTGGTATTTATGGATGATATCTTGGTGTATTTTCACACTCAATATGACCATGAAAAAACTCTGGAGATCATATTGGATACACAGAGAGAGAATCAATTATATTCTAATATCACAAAGTGCCAGTTTTAGATGCATAATATTCACTTCCTATGTTATATTATCTTAGAGATATGAGTATCTGTTGACCCGAAGAAGGTGATATATATAGTGTCTTAGGATAAACCCAAGAACATATTTTATATATAGAGATTCTTGGAGCTAGTTAGACAATATAGTCACTTAATACAAGGCTTATCATTCTTATAATCACAACTTATAATATTTACTAAGAAGGGTTCGAAGTTTTTCTGGTCAGAAACCCATGAGAAAGCCTTTCCGTTTCTAAAAGGGAGACTGAATTCAGTGACGGTCCTAATTCTTCCAAAGCGGAGAAGAATATATATAGTATATTTTCATGTATCATGTATTGGTATAGGAGTACTTCTTGTGAAGAATGAGTGATTCATGGAATATAGATCTTGTTAGTTGAGACCACACGAGAGGAACAACCCAATGCACGATCTCAAATTAGCTTCTGTTCTTCATGTCTTGCACTGTTGGAGTTGTTATTTACTAGGAGAGTGTTTTTTGGTGTACACGGACCACAAAAGGATCAAGTAAATCCTTAAACATGTGACTTGAATCTTATATACTAAAGTTGGGTAGAGTACTAACATTTTTTTAACTTCAATCTATTTTATATAGATGAGAAGGGAAATAAATTTATCGATTCTTTGAGCAGGAGGACTAAGATACACGTAGTTAAAGATGTTAGTAGCAAATTGAAACTTATGGCATTATTTTTATAGATGAAAATGGTGGTTTAATACCATTATAGATAGTCTTTACTCATATCATTATCAATTAATTCCTCTCTTTTTTATAGTTTGAGTATTTGATAGTTTTCAAATTCTAAGGGTTTAATCCTATAGTAAAGCGTGGAAGGTGAGGACCCACCACCTAGTTAGACTGTTGGTGAGAATGAGATCGTATGCATCCATGGATGTATTTGGATTCTATAATACATCTAGGAGGGTTTTATATGATATTATCATGACTTGATATGGGCAATACATTCCGGTATTACCAAGATGTGTCGATACTTGTGTCGTCAATACTGGTGATCGAGACGTAAGTGGGAGATAGCTAAGTTCGTTACTCGATGTTCCACCTGTCAGTGGGTGAAGGTGGAGCACCAGTGAACATATTTAATTTTATATTTTTTACCTATTACAGAGTGGATATGGGATGAAGTCACAATCTATTTCGGGATAGGACATCCTAGATCACCTCAAGTTAGTGATGTCGTATGGGTGATTGTATATAGTTTGACCAAGGTCAACCATTTGGGGGACTCTTTCATTTGATAAGCACTAGAGGATCTACATTTTGGATATCATGTGCCTATAAGGGGTTCTATATTCTATTTTATAGGATAGAGATGCTTTTTTACATCATGGTTCCGTTAGAGGTTGCAGAGGGCACTTGATTCATAGGTATTGTTGTGTACAACCTTCCACCCATAGAATAATGGTTAGTCTAAGCATATGATATAGGATTTATTCTACATTATCTAATCATGAATCCTTGATTTTGGATGTTCTTGGGAGAATCACGTACCTATCACCAATATTTCTTATAAAAATAGATTTAAGGTGACTATACAGATGGATCCTTATGAGGCCCTATAAGGCAGGTCATGTCGTTCCCACCTATGCTAGTTAGAGGTAGGATAGGTGGAACTATTAGGTCTTAATCACATTAAGTAGACTTCAGAGTAGGTTCATATTTTTAAGAAGTAGATTTATATATCTCAGTTTGGATGGAATTCATACGTCGACTGTATCGATTTTCCACTAGAGTTTGAGGTGGGGAGTCAGGTTTTCCTGTTAGTTTTTTCTAAACTATGGCATAAATGGATTCAAAACAAGGGAATTTATTATCTTATTACATTTTTCCCTTTGATATTAAATATAGAATCAAGATGGTAGCCTATCAGTTATAATTACCTTAGAGGTACAATCCATGCATGGTTTCTTCCATATATCTCATCTTCATTGATATCATTCTGATCTGTTTCATTTTTTTTAACCTGATGATGTTGAGTTTAAGGTAGTTTCATCCTTTTATGATAATCCTATATATATTGTTGACTTGGGAAATAAGGTTCTATGATTCTGGTCACTTATTAGGGTATGAGTTCTATGGAAGCACAACCTTGTTAAGGAAAAGATATTAGAGTGGGAGGATGATGTACATGGGTAGTGGAAAGAGTTATTCTCAGATGATGATTGAACTCCCTTGGAAGGGAAATACAATGATGATTTTCTTTAAGGGGTAGATTGAAAGAACTTGGATTTTCTATGAGGCACAGAACCTCTTTATTTCTATTTTAAATCATTTTCAACCTATTATGGATTATTATTGAGGATATGGAGAAAATGGGGGTTCCTAGGGCTTGTTTGAATCTTGGAGCCTATGTTCTTGGAAATGGAATCTAGGCCACATAGTTATTATAAAATTGTCACCTAGGCCATGTGGTTTGAGTAAACTATGTGGGGTATTTCATCCCACTATCTAAGTCTTCATGGTTTTATGAAACCATTAAATAGGGTTCACACACCCATGCATGGATGTTATAGTTTTTAGCAGAAGAAAAATGCACATTCATTGCATGGTTTGTCTAACCATGTGTTATGACATTTTGGGGGCGATTTGGGACAATGATGGGTCAATGGTTGGTGGATGGTTTGGCCAACCATGTGTCCAAATATTGTGACCTAGTATTTATAGAAAAAATGATTATTTTTCCCTTAATGCTTTATATGTTTAATCCTTATTTCAATTTTCATCCAGTAGATAGATCCATCACCATTTGAGAGATTCTCCAAGCCTTTTACTTATGATTGGATCTATTCTATCTGTTCTATGTATGATTCAAGAGCCAGTCATCTCATTGGAAGTGCACCAGTGGGTTCTCTATTCATATTGAGCCTTGCATATTTTGTCTTCCTCTTGATGTAGTTAACTTGGTGTAGGCTGTTATGCCCTATTTTCAGATCGTTCATCCATTCATTCATTTTCTTATGATCTGGATCTAATTATAATTGAGATTGGATGCATTTTCTCTACCTAGATGAGGTAGGTGGTCCATTCCTTCTCCCTCAATGTCTCATTGTTTTTAGATTATTGTCATTGTGCCACACATAAAACTTTACAGGTTGTGATTTCTAGAATAATTGAACCAAGGTATAATTAATATAAAAATTTTGATACATGTCAGTAACACTTTTCATCCGGGTTGCAGGTTTTCGACATCAACCTGTACCGACCATGGGGTGGTTTCTACATTTTTATCGAGATTATTCACCCATGGGGTGTGATGAGATATCATTTTATAATTGAGAATTTAATGGGGTATTAAATTGTATTTTTAAAGGGTTTAAGTACTTTGTAGAACCTTTCCATTTATATATAAAAGGTATAAATTATTGGATCGATTTGCTTTTATATGATTTTAAATGGAATTATGATATGGTAAATGAATTGGTTAGTATGCCATGGATATTTTCTACTCATTGGATCCCATTTAATTAGATTACTTGGATGCCTTGGACATTTACACTCCTTAGATCTGATTACTTGCTTTAGATGATATGTTAGGATGCCTTGGACATTTTTACTCCTTGGATATAATGAACCATTAGGATTCCCTAGACATTAATACTCCTTGTATAAGGGTTTCAAACTTATTGGGATGCATTTAAAATATAAACTGCTAGGATGTTGGTTACATGAATTGCTTTTATGCCTTGGAAATTTCAACTCCATGGATCTAGTTTAACTAGTTTTCTGAACATGATAGGATGCCTTGTAAATTTCTACTCCTTAGATTTGACTCATTTGGATTCTATTAAAATTACTAATCCTTGGATCATGTTCACTTATTTTACTTAGCATACTCGGTTTCCTTGGACATTAATACTCCTTGGACCCTATCCCCTATAGGAATGACACATGATTATATGGTGTAGGTCATTGTTGTTGATGCCTTTTTTGCATTACAAATAGACTTTATGATTTATATTATTTATTATAGTGATACTTTATTGACTTAAGATTATTTCATCTATTTTTATTACTTGTAGACCTATTATATAAATACACTGCTTCATCTTATATGCACAGATAGGACTTGTTATAGAAACTGTCTGTGGTGGAATACTAAGTGTTATCTCACACCATATTTTATCCATTATTGGGTACCCAAACAGACTTCTTGGCCACATGTAGGGATAGGGGTAGTATCCCACTTTCTAATTCTTGATTTATTGTTCCATTCGAGCAGGGGAGCACAGGACCGAGCTATGGATCATGATGTTGTCCAGGGATAGTTCCTTTTTTGTTTATTTGTACTTTTAATACATGTATATTAATGGATACCTATTTACATGTATCATCTGTATTCCTTTTTGTATATAGTTCCATGTTCATAATCTTGTATATGAAATTTATGGATGTGTCACTTGGTTATTTATATGATGGATGTTTATTATTCTACTTCTCAGTTATTTCATATGATTCCAATATTGTGTTTTACTCTTTTAGTGATATGTTACACTCTGACCATGAGGGTATATCCTACCAAATATTACACCATAGACCCTCACTTCTAGTCAGTTTCCTTTTGAAAATGGGTAGGTTCTCTTTAGGCCATGTGGCCAATCGGGTTTAGTTACTGTCGAGTAAACCAGGTTCGGGACATCACAATAAGTATACCTCCATATACCACTAACATGAGTAGTAAAATGAATACTTACATATTGATTAATATTTAGTAACTATATTAGAATTTATATTCGGATTATATTTATATTCTTAAAGTGGTCACAACTATATTTGGATCATGTTGATGGGATGAGATCAGAGCACCCTAAATTTGTATACCCCTTTTCCACTAGAAGGGATTATGACCTAACTTGGTATACCCTTTCCCCTATCCAATGGGATGGGCGCATGACCTAAATTTATATATTTATTCGCCTATGTGGGAATAGATGCAAGATTTACCTAACTCTAGACTGAAATAGATATTGTTCTTTACCTGAAGTTGATAATTAAAGGTGAGGACCCTTCTGATATAGGAGTTATTTATTTATTTTTTATAAAAGGGACACCTTTAAATATATCATGCATGTTATTTTCTTTATGTTTAAAATACTCTAGCTATATGTTATTGTCTATATTCACTTGAGTTTATGACAGGTAAATAGGGGTGGGGTGATGACCACCTACTAAGTTTTTATGCTCAAGACCTATGTATTCCCCTATGGGATGCATGTAGATATCATTATATGTGATCAAGGTAAGAAGAAAGGAGTGAAGTATAGAGGCTATTAATCTATGGATCTTGGATTGTATGTTATTTCATTTTAACTTTGGAAGGGTATAGAGTACATGAAATGGGGTTATCTTGGATGGATTCTATGGGAAGTTTCATGTGTAAGTTTCTATCTTTTGCGAATTAATTCCTATTTGGTTTGACCATTATGAGTATAAATTTTTTTATCTATTGTTTCACTTTTTAAGGAATTTTTTTTTAGCTTCACATATGATATGTATACAAGTAAATATCGTTATTTAATACTCTATTTTTGGTCAGACTTGTTAAATAGGTACATATGATGGTCATTGGTGTTTTTGAAAATTATGTTCATTGACCTTAAGATTCATGTAGAATTTTTGGTGTAAAATACCCATTATTCTAATTTTTTCCTAGGTGATAAACTATCAACCTTAAAAATTTTATTAAACACAATTATTTATTCTATCAATTGGTAATCAATTATTGTGCCAATAGATTTATGGAAACTTGACCAAACACTATTCAGGTGATCGATTCGTAGTCATTATAATAATGATAGATAGATTCTGATGGAGAAAACTACCTTCAAAATTCAGTGTTTATGACACCAATTGTGAGGTTGGTTCACCAATTTATGTTTTTAAATTAACATCACATTCTATTTTATGAGTAGTATGTATTTTTATCATAGAAATTTTATTTTTAAAATATTATTTTTTAACTCCATATTTTGGATCAAGAATATTGCATGTTATTCCTTTCTTAAAGAGGTCTCTTAGTGAGAATCTAAAACCCACCCATCTAACTCATACATATTTCTCTAGATGATGAAAACCCACTGAAAGTATTTTTAATCAATAGAAAACACTACTACAGAACTAGGTTTATACAGCACTCTGGATTTAATAGCGCTAGCTAAAAACACTGCTAAATACCCCCTTTGTCAGCAATAAAAAAGAAATGTTAATGGGGGTCTTTAACAACACTTTTTTTAGCTCTATTAAACGGGTTTTTTAATAGAACTATAAATAATAATTTTTAAAGGGGAACATTATCAGTTATTTTTTACAAGAGCTGATAAATGGGCTCTTTTATCAGTGCTTGTAAAAAACACTAATAAAGGGGGTTGGGGTTTATCAGTACTTCTTTAGAAACACTGATAAAAGGCCACCCTTTATTAACACTTTCTTAGAAGATCTAATAAAATTATACTACAAAAAAATATATTTTATTAAGAATAATATATAAATATATTTATATATTTATATTGATATAAATATAACATATATTTTTCAAAATGTGTTTTATGTAAGGTAAATTAGAATTTACACTTAATATATAAGATATTTAGTGAAAATAACTTATAATATAATTCAAAAATATTTTTAAATAATTTTTTTATAATTATTATCGAGTAATAATCATTTAAAAATAATTTGAAGAAAAAAAAATTAATAAAATAACAAAAATAAGTTGAAAGCGTAACTCAAAATTCAAACGGCCGTAACTTTTAATCCGGGTGTATGTTTGAGCTCTTCCACATATCAAATAAAAGTATGTGATGAGATCTACAATCTTAATGATAAAAATAAACCTATTTCACATTTTTTGTAGCCAAGAAAGGCCCATAAGGCCTCTAAAACAGATTCTCTAGTTGGCGTACCTTGATTTTTTAACATTTAATTGATTTTCAAGATCGTTTATGGGGGTATTATTGCCCTTTTTTGGTGGGGACTGAATTTATTCCTAGGTATTGCATTCATGTTGATATTATGGTTTTAAAATTTTTTCATTTTTCACAATGCACTATTATTTATAACCAAATATATAACAATATATGCATATTCTTAATATATTCACTCATAAAAAATTAATTTCGTAAATAAATAATTAAACATATTTTCATATAAATTATATTTAAGAATATATAAACATATATATAAACATATATATAAATATTTGGATGAAAATTTAAAAAAATTAAATAAATATATAGATATATCATAAAATGTGAAACAAAATAGTATAAAGGAGTGGAAAAGGCTTTCATGTTTATACTGGAGGTCTGGGGTTCGAAACTCGCTGGAGGAAGGGGTTCATGTGGGAGGGTTGGATTATCTAAAGCATTAATAAATGGGTGGGGGAAGAATTAACGAAGGGTGTGGGTGGGGTATGGAAAAAAATTATATACCCTTTATTAGTGGGCCTTTATCAGTGCTTTTTTAGCATTGTTAAATTCCCCATTTAATAGGACTAAAAAATGTTGATAAAAGGGGACTTTAAGAACACTAAAAATCATTGTTAAAGTACCCATTTAACAGTGCTTTTTTAACGCTGATAAAATCTTCGAGTCTTTATCCCCACTCAAATTATCAGCTCTTTTTTAGTGCTGATAAAACCCTATTCTAGCATTGTTAAAGGTCATTTTTATAGTAGTGAAAGGAATCATCATGTGTCAAAACTATATAAAGAAAAACATAGCACTTGTTATTATGTTTTAAAATATTAAATAACAGTAAATTTCACTTTTTTCATACTTACACATTTGTCAATTACTTTTTGAGTGTGTGTATCTATATATAATCCCATCTTATTAAAATGTGCCTCCTTAGACACCACATGACATGTGATTGAAGTAGTGGGGAGTTTATTATTTTATCTATATCTTAACATGGTTATGGTAATCAATTTTTTTAACAATTTTATTATAAATTCAAAGTATGTACTGATTTTTTTTAATTGTATTATACCCCATCCAAGATTTACTATATGAAAATGGTGGTATTATTTTAAATTAATTATTCTCTATACTCCTTTTCCAATTTTTTAATGTAACATGTATGAAAATTATTAATTTATACATGTCATTTAGAATAAATTAAAAATCACTTATAATTTACAATAAACTCTCCTTACATCCATAAATGAAAGAATTGAATGTTTCTTAGGAAATTAAGTTTGAATATAATGTTGGTGGGTGAGAATTGGTGTGTTCATCAATATATATCATATATCTATAGGAAGTTATTGTTTATAAATATATATTCCTTTATAAAAAAATTAAAATAAAATCCATTCTAAAATATTCTAGTGTAAATAAACTCTTTAATTGAAAAAATCATCATTTCCATACTTGATCTAATAAAAATATATAAATAGTAATAGTATGTTACTGAAATGTTCTTTCAAACTATAGATTTCATTATAGCTATAGATTTGTGCCAACATTATATATTTATTGAAATATTAAATCCAATACTGACCCCAATAAAACTAATGAATATTGATTTAGTGGGTTCAATAGTTTGAACACGATCATTTTTTCTAATATGAAATATTTAACCTTTTCTTATTACTTTAACTACTTTTTCTAAAACCATCATCTAATGACACAATTTTTCTGATCAAGATTAATTTTTTCCTCTCCTTCAGGATAGGAACTCATTATATAAATCAATGGATTTTTTTCACAATATACCACTCTATGATACAACCTTCTAGTTATATATGATTTTGATATACCCTTATAATATCTTCATACAGTGTTCAATGGGGTATATCCATCTGAAACCACAATGTAATATCACACTTAAAAAATGATCCATCCAATAAACCATAATATCAATGAATGATTATGTAAAGAACATAAAAACTTCACCATAAAGTGAAATAAATATATAGTTTTTCATTTTTATAACTATATCTTGATCAATATATTCATTAGATATTTATTTAAAAAAGTAACATAGCATATTTACTGTTTTTAAGATATTTTTAGGCAACATGAATTGTATTTCCTTAATCACAATATCATGAATCAAATTATAAAAATTAGGTGATTTTAATCCTTTTAAATTCAATTCATTCAATGATTAAATATTATTGATATTATATGAATACCACTCTGGAAAAATTACACCATTTAAAAAGTTTTAAAACTAAAACATCTCTTTAATAGAAAGAGTGTGATCCACTAGAGGAAGAAAATTTCTCCTACCCTCATTCACTAGTGTCACATCATCTCTTATTATCATTTTAATCATGCCTAACCTTTCCTTTATTCCATATCTATCCTTCCATTATTTATTTAGTAATATTTTTATTACATTATGACTAATATTATTCTAGAAATACATAATGTTTGTAGAATTTTTACCATTATAACTCTCACACTAATATTGTTTAAAAAAATTATCACTTTTTATGAAGAACTTTAAAAATATTTTTAGATAAATTTTTATGAAAAAAATTGACAACATGTTTTAACTAATCGTGTAGTTAATATCCTGTTAATGGAAAAGGTGAAAAACCTTATTATGAGTTCTCATCAATTTTTTCATCCATAATCAATATCAATGAAATTTAGGTAAAAATCATTGATGTCTGAGGAACATATTATTCCTACTATATTTGAACTAAAGTGAGTGTTCAACATCTTCACACACATAACACCATAACCTTTTTTTAATGATTTGACCCATTAAATTATCATCAGTGGGAAAGTAATTTATCACATTTAAAAATATGGATATCAACAAATATTCTTATTTATTGTGATCATCGTACACCATAACACCTATATCCCATAAAAATTTCAAATCTAAAATATGCAGATCTTGATAAACTTTGATATCATTATAAATATGTTTCAATTTGAAAATAATTTTTAATAACATAATGTATATATTTTTCATGAATAACCATAATGGTAAATTATAATTTACTAACATAGCCAACCAAGTGTTAAGATTGTTTCTCTATACATCATTAGGATTAATTCCATCTGTAGATAACATAATGAAAACGTTTTATGACATATTCCCAAATTCAGGTTACTCATTTTCAATTTTATTCCACAAAGGAGAATTAGTTGAGTGTGTAAGTTTACCATATTGAATTATTCTATATATGTTCTATTCCAACTAACTTGTAGACTCAAAAATTTCATAGTCATCAGAGTCTAGGAATGATTGAAATTAAAAAAATAACTTTTAATGAATTTAATTTATTTTTCTTATATTTAGATACATAAAACAAGGGATAAATATGTATAGATTCATACTTTGTGAAATAATATAAAGTCTCTATGGAAAACATGTAATTTTTTATAGATCATACCCATAGAACATAGAATTATGTACCTTTGTATGTTTGACAAAGAATATTATTGTTATAAATAAGTATATTCTTCAATAGATAAAATATATCTATGAAACTCGAATCACTCCATCTATTTATTTCTTTTAGGTTATATATTTTTAGTACCACTGATAATGTTTCATATTTCATATAACCATCATAAAATTTCATATCTATACTTTTTTTCAATTTCTCAAATACTTTTAGATAATCTCTAAGTCCTTCTTCAACCACTATTTTCACTTCCTTAATATAATATGCATCATCGTATACACTTGTACCAATATATCATGATTCTTAAAATATATTTTCATTATAATTTCTCAATACATTTACTAATTCTTTGTGTTTTGTTACAAATTTATAACTTTCATCAATTCTGTAATTGCTAAAATGTACACCCAAAACAACTAATCCAATTCACTTTCAATATCAACAATGTTGACAATGAAACATGATTTGATAAGGTCCATTCACATATTTTGTTGAAAATTTAAGGAACTCTTTGACACATTACTTATACTCTCTAATCAAATAATTATAATCTATTCATTTGTAATTCATATTTATCCTATTTCATTCAAAAAATCATAAAACTTAAATAAATAACTAATATTCATATTTATATATAATTATACATAAGAATTTATATACAAACATATAATAAAACATATTTATAAATATACATGAACACATATATAAACATAAATATATATTTTATATATATACATTGGAAATAAAAAATTACAATTATATATATGTATATGTAATGTAAAACTATATAATTTTTGAGATACAGATCCATTTAATTTTTATTGGATCTTTTTATTCATTTAGTTGATATTCCATAGAAGTGGTTTTTTGGATTTGGGGTAATCTCAATAAAATTTGGGGAGTTGGAGTCCCAAAAAGATAGAATATAAAGTTATAGGTTAGGGTGTGTAGTCAGTGTTCGGTTGTTGTTAACTGTTCCCCATCCATGTTGAAGGAAAATATATGGTGTCTGACACCCTTAACCATATGAAATGTTAGAGGTGTCCATGTGAAACTTGTAATTTATTGAATGTGTATTCCATAGGGTTATCACATGGTTTTCCAAATAATATGGGAAAACCGGTAGAATGTGGTATTAAAATAGTGGTTATTGCATTATTGACACATGGTTTACCTAATTGTGTGGTCTAACTATGTGGTGTGTAGTTAAAATAGTAGGAACCACATAATTGGAAAACGGTTTATAAAATCGTTTTGTCTTCCTAGTGACTTAAAATTCAGAAAATTATATGTTTTACCTATAAATTTTAAAATATCCTAGCATTTTTTTTCTCTCCCTTCATCAACTAGTATCACCTCCCTCATGTGGCCTCCTCCTTATCCCTTCTTTCCTTGGGGATTTTTTCCTCAATTCTTGATGGAATAACATGTCTTCTATTCCTATGGTGAGATTTAGGTGGGACTATCCTTCCATCTAAGAAATTTATCAATTACAATCATTATCTATAATTCTCTAATAAATTTTGGCTATTACCCAATATTAAATATTTTTTCAGCTATTCTAATCCTTGTTGTTTGAGCCTAATGAAACTGTCGATATTCAATGGTTGGGATTATATGAGCCTAATGTAGGTTGAATTAAAGAAATCACTTAAATTATTTTCATTTTCTTTCTATTTGTGATGAGAGGTCACGCTTCAATACTGTGTTTTTAAACTAAAAATATAAATATGTATTTTTTGACCCTAATTCTAGAAATTGAACCTCACCATAGACTGTAAATAGTCTATTGGTGAGTGTGGCATGGACTAAAACCTTTACCACCACTTAAGGTGCATTGACCATGAAATTTACATGGAATTTAGATGTGACCCTATGGGTGCCATAGACTTGAGCTAGTGACCATGTGTACTATTTGGGATACTTGGTTAATATCTTAGGATCTAGTGTGTGTGACTTTTATATGATCCCATATATAATTAAATTGAGGTAGGTAATAAATGAATGTTTCTTTTGACGTAGAATACCTTTGATGTAATCCTTTGATTCATCATTTAACCCATTGATAGGGAATTATAGGGATATTCTCCTTGGATTAATTCTTGAGACTATATACATGGAATTCCTTGGATGTACTCCTTAGATTTAGAATTGATCTCATTGGTGAGGAATGCATGGGATATTCTCCTTGGATTCAGCCTTGAGCCTATAGATATGGAATTCCTTATACATACTCCCTAGATTATGTATTAATCCCATTAATTAGTAATTCTTGGGATATATTCCATGGATTCATCCTTGAGGCTATAGACTTGGAATTACTAGGGATTATGCCTTTCATTCAACATTGAGCCCATTGATCATGACTTCCTAGGACATACTCTTTGGATTTATCCTTCGTCCAATGGACATGAAATTCCTCGATCGTTCTCCTTGAATTTGGAAATGAGACTAGATACTTGGAATTCCTTGGAAAAACTCTTTGGACACCACTATGAGCATATTTTCATGATATTCTTTGATTAGAGATATCTAAAACTAGCTGAAGTAGGTATGATTGATCACAGGTGTCACCTCATAACCCAAGGATTGAGAGTGGTTTTTTTCTAAATTTTCCTTTAATATTATGAATATTAGCATGTATGTTTACTTAGATTGGATATGTTTATGGATGTTGGGGGTGTTGTAATATCAATTTGTACTCACACCTTTCTTGGTTCACTTTTGGTACTGAATAAAGCTTTCTGGCTATAGGACTGGACAAGGTCAAGTGCCCTATAATGGATGCTTGATTATTAGTTTTTGTAGAGAGTGAGATATGTGACCAAGAAATAATTGGGAGAAATTTTATTGAGTTTCCCATTTTTTCCTTCGTAAATTTTTTAGATATTAAATTATATGTTCTATCATGTATGTATGAATTTCCTTGCATGTATATAGTTTTTTTATAGCATGATTTATGTGATTTATTGGAACCTGTCATGATCTCTGATATTTTATTTCTTTTTTTATGTGACTTTAATTATTTATGATATTAATATTCTCTGATATGTGGGTATAGTATATCCAATATATCACTATATACCCTCACAACTAGTTAATAGCCTCTAGAGTATGGGGAGGTGTGCTTAAGGTCAATTTTCTCCCTAATATAGTTAATGTGTAGTTATTCAAGCATATGATATGAAAAACATATATCAAAACACTTTCTATTTTATAATTATTTGGTAAAGGTATACATGAGATAGGTTTTTCTAGTACTTGGTATAGAACTTGTTCTTGGGAGTAGCTAACCCACAAATGATGAAATTGATTGTTTCCAGGGAAGGGATTCCTTTTTTTGTTTCCACTTTTACTGTTGACCAATTTTACCTAGTGTGACTCACATAATTTTTGAATATATGCTTTATGATATTTTTATCTCTTGGATAAAATGGAAATGGGGAGTGTGTGCATGCATCATGAAAAGCATTTAGAATTCACCTATCATTCACATTATTATTTTTCATTGGTTACTTGGATACAGTAAATGATTCGGTTATTTAAATTGTATGCATTAAATTATATGGTCTTTTCCCATATAAATTGATAGTGGAATCATATCTAACTGATTATTTAATTGGTTGTAAATTTAAACTATAGTAATTTA
Organism: Viscum album; assembly: GCA_963277665.1. Taxonomy (NCBI): domain Eukaryota; kingdom Viridiplantae; phylum Streptophyta; class Magnoliopsida; order Santalales; family Viscaceae; genus Viscum; species Viscum album. The sequence goes on from OY728161.1 coordinate 1,447,069,349, forward strand.
TTTTGGTTACTTTATGGTATTTATTAAATAAAATTCCAAATAAAACTTATAATTTTTTTTCTATATAACTTATAATTGATATCCTATTTAATTAAACATCAGTTATGAAATGATTGTTGAAAACTAAATAAGATTAAAATACATATAACCTATGATTATGTGACTTTAAATTGAGTATGAGAATAAAAGGATATTTATATAACCCATGGTTGTGAGAAATTTTGATCTAGGGTGTAAAGAATAGAAGGAATCTATGCCTATTATTTCATTTTCTAAACTGTAATGTTAAGAACTATTATGGTGATGGGTTATGAGGTGTGTGTTTGTAATTTTAGAAGAATAATTATATGATGGACTTCTGTCAAGCTCTAGGAGGATAGAAATGAACATGACCCTCCAGTGGTGAGGCATGAACCTCCTACATTATTGAGTAAAATGATGGATGATCAACTCCAAGATAGCATGTTTAGTGTTGTATAGTAAATGGAGAGAGATGATTCGTGAAAGTTTTTGATGATGTCAAGTATTACTAGATATTAATGGTTATAGAATATAATGTTATTCTCAGGTTAGGTTAGTTCCTAGGTGGGGTAGTTTTGGGTCAAGTTGAAGTAGGAAATTTTCAACCATCTTGAGACACCAAAATGATGGTGAATCTTGACATATATATGACTTGATGAACAACGAAGCATTAGTTGGATGTTAGTGTCTAGGTGGAAAAACATGTGGGGATAAACAAAAAGGAATTACAACCCAATTGTTTTCATTATTTATTTCTTGAGACCCTAAGGGAAGATAGGGTTAGGGAGTTCATACACCTTTATTGGGGAGGTATGTGAGTGATGGACTATGCCAGCCATTTTATGGATTTGAATAAATTTTCCTAAATTCTAATAGGGGATGAAGTAGAAAGTGTGAGGCATTTTTAAGGCCTACTTAGGTATTCTATAGGAGTTCAAAATAATTTTTTTCACATTCTTATTTCTCATAGGAATTAAATCAGGATCTTATTACTAGGAGGAATGTGATTGAAGTACATGTTTTTTGGTAGGTGGATTCAGATGAAGAGACTAATAGTGTTTCAACAATTAGTCAAAAGATCTGTTTCAATGGTCCAAATTAATGAAATGATGGTATGAGTAGTTGGGTGGTGATTCATCTCTTTGGGATGATGTTCTAGTATAATACAACTAGTGTGGAAGGATTGGTCATGTTTGTTATCAATGAAACCATCCATTATAAAAGTGTCAATCTTGTGTAAGGATAAGACACTTGTAGAGGTTCTATAAAATCTTTAAAATGATTTCTAGTGATAGATGATTGATAAATGGGTTTTCAGAAGGAGTAGGGTTCATTCCATAGGTGGTCATTTGGAGGTCCACTAGTCATTCAGGTTAGGGTGGAGATCATGGTGTCCAAGGGTGTGGTAAATTGTGCCATAATAAAAGTGTAGCTTATGAGAGCCAAGAAGGAATACAAGGATGGGGTACCATCCAGATACAAATAATTTAACCAACCCTTATTGATCATGATGCGGTATTTCTACAATCTAAAGTATGATTTTGGTACCTTATATATTATCTTCTACTTTGTTTGACATGGGATATTCACATTATTTGGTGGATTGATAGTTTATTGAGGGATTGGGACTAGGAATAGAGTACTTACATATATTTATATCCATTGACACATTGTTAGGAGTGATATTAGAGATAATTTATTTATGTAATGAGTGTAACCTAGTGGTTGGTGTTTATGTGTTTCTTTATGTTCTCTTTGTATTAGATATGACAATATTCAATTTGATTCTCAAGATGGAATGGTTAGTATAATACCAATCTGATATCAATTTTTTCTACTGATAGGTGTCTTTCATATCTCTCGCGAGTGGTAGTTATGTTCATACTAATGAGTGAGATTTATAATTAGGTTTTATAAGACCATACCTTTATTATATGGGTGAGATTATGGACTAGGTTTCTAGTCCTATGTTGGATGGTGGGGATAAGTATCCGGGAACTTTTCATCCTATGGTAGATTAGTTTAAGAACATTTTTTTGATTATTTCTCAAGGTTGTCACCTAAGAGAGATATAGTTTATTATTGATCTCATATCGAGTGAAAATACTAATTTTATTCAACCTTATGGTACATAAACTACTACAAAATATTTTTTTAACAATGCTAGAATAGTAATTTATCAGCACTAGAAAATCACTGACTACCTTAGCATGGTTAAAAGGCCAAGAATTTTATCAGCACTAGAAAAGTGCTCATAAAGAGAAGATTTATCATCTAAAATAAAAGCACTGATAATGAATAATTTTATCAGAACTAATAAAAGACACCATTTATCAGTACTTTTATTTAGCACTAATAAAGGTGAAAACTACAGTATGATGCTACATAACACTATAGCATGAGAAAGAGATGCAGTGTGTTGTAATAACACACTGAATCATTGGAAACAAAAAAAACAAAATAAGATACAAATATTGAATTTAAGTGAAATAAAATTTATAACACTAAAAAACACTATTATAGAGTGTGTCAGTTATTTTTTTACTAAAATTATTGTAAATTTTGAATAAAAATGTGAACTTGGAGTCATATCGGTCACACCGTGAGTATAATTTAGGTTTGATTGATTATTACACATCAAAAATGACATATGTATATTTTTCTTAAAGTACCAAAATAATTTAAATGGGTTTTATTAGTTTTGAGTATGTGAGTTGTTTTTTTATTAAAATTAATGTCAGTTTTGAAAAAAAATATGCACTTGGATTCATACCGATCACACCATGAATTGGATTGAGGTAAATCTGATTCTCACACATCAAAAATTACTTATGGATCATTTTAATAAAGTACCAAAACAATAAAAGTGTGTTTTCTTAGTTTTTGAGTATGTCAGTTCTTTTTTCACTAAAATTAATGTCAATTTTGAATAAAAAGATACACTTTGAGTCATACAAGTCACATCATGCATCAGATTGAGGTGAGGCTTATTTCAACACTTTAAAAATGAATAATGAATCATTTTACTAAAGTATCATAAAATCACAATATGTTTCCTTGGTTTTTAGTATGTTAATTGTTGTTTTACTAAAATTTCATTTTAAAATGGAAACACACTCTTTGATCCATACATGTGGAATTGTGTGTGGGTTTGACATGATACTAATTTATACACATCATAGATGAATTGTGGATCATTTTCCCAAATTATCAAGACAAGACAATTGTGTTTTCTAGGTTTTTAGGGAGTGACACCTTTTGTATTAAAATGACAATTTTAAATTGATAATAGATTCTTGGAGTCATACTGGTAACACTATGCATCATATTGAGGTTTGTATTATTTCTACATGTCACAATTGACTTATTCATCATTTTACTAAAGTACCAAAACAATATAAATGTGTTTACTCGGTTTTGAGTATGTTGGTTATTTTTTCCACTAAAATAAATGTCAATTTTGAATTAGAAGATGCACTTGGATTCATACCAATTACATCATGCATTAGATTGAGGTTTGGCTAATTCTTACATGTACCAAGTGACTCGAGTATCATTTTATTAAAGTATCAAAATAATAAGAAAGTGTTTCATTGGTTTTGATTACACCACTTGTTTTTACTAAAATGTCATTATAAATTGGAAACACATACTTTGAGCCATAGAGGTGGCATCGTGTGTGGGTTTGACATGAGAAAAATTAATTCACAACAAAAATTATTTATTAATAATTTTACCAAATTATCAAGACAATCGGAGTGTGTTTGCTCAGATTTTAGTGAGTGGTACTTTTTTGTATTGAAATGTCATATATAAATAGATAATGGAAACTTGGAGTCATATCGGTCACACAATGCATCAGATGGAGGTACAGATGATTCCTACATATCACAAATGACTTATAGATAATTTCAATATTGTACCAAAACAATATGAATGTGTTTTCTCGATTTTGAGTATGTCAGTTAATTTTTTCTCTAAAATTGTTGACAATTTTGAACAAAAAGATGCACTTAGATTCATACCAGCAACATTGTGCATCGGATTGAGGTGTGGATGATTTCTACACATCCCAAATGACTCATGGATAATTTTACTAAAGTTTAAAAACAATTATAAATTGTTTCATCAGTTTCTAGTATGTCACTTGTGTTTTTTACTAAAATAACATTTTAAACTAGAAACATTCACTTTGATCCATATAGGTGACATCGTGCGTGGGTTTGATATGTGACTAATTTATACACATGGAAAATTATTAATTAATTTTTTCCCAAATTATCAAGAAAATATGAGCATTTTTTCTTAGTTTTCATTGAGTGACACTTTTTTATAATATCAATTTTAAATTGATAAATTCCATACATAGTCATATCAGTCACACCATGCGTCAAATTGATTTGTGGATGATTCCTACATGTCACAAATGACTTATGGATTTTTTTTACTAAAGTAACAAAACAATATCAATGATTTTTCATGGTTTTGATTATGTTAGTTGTTTTTTTACTAAAATTAATGTCAATTTTGAATAAAAAGATGAAATTGGAGTCATACTGATCACACTGTGTGAAAGAGAGAGGTGTGGCTGATTCCTACATGACCCAAATAATGTATGGATCATTTTACTAAAGTATTAAAATAATAATGATGTTCTTACTCTATTTTGAGTATTCAAATTGTTTTTTTACTAAAATTTCATTTTAAACTAGAAACATGCACTTTTATCCATACCTATGGGATCGTGTATGGGTTTGATATGAGACTGATTCATACACATCACAAATGAATTATGAATCATTTTCCCAAATTATTAAGACTATTGGAGAATTTTTTATTGGATTTTAGTGAGTGAAACTTTTTTGTATTAAAATTTCAATTTTAAACTGATAATGGACACTTTGAAACTAGACCCCCTCGATGACCATGATATATTAATGCTGGTTTTCCTCCAATAGTTATTTAATACACCTTCTAACTTCAATAGTTGATTACACGCGTATTTATTCAAATATTTAAGATGGATTATATACCATTTTGATGATTGGGATCCGTATAGATGTTTCTTCAATAACACTAGTGTAGAAATTGAAGATTCCAAGACATAATGACCTTACAAGTGGAATACTACTCGGTATAAAATCACATAAACAAGTGTTGAAAAACATTATTTTAAAAAGTCACCTAAAATACTTGAAAAAGGAATCTTATCTTAAGTGGCAAGTGTTGTGTGAACTTTTAAACAATTGTTCTCAAACACAATCATGATATGATCCTCATTCTACTTCATTGCCCAACAATTTTATTATTTAAAGGATAGTACTTCTTATCCTCCTCCACCTTGGTCTCCACCTCTGGTTTCATTTATGTCTTCTCCTCAATGTCGTTATTCGACTCCAAAAATGCCTCTCACTATTCCTCTTCCTTTTCCTCCACCTTTTCCTTCACCTCCACATCTTCCTTCTCTTCCACCTTCGCCTTCACCTATACATCCTCCACCACCACTACCCCAATGACTTCCCAAAAAAATTATTGTTTTTAGGTTAAATCTTCTAAACAAATTGTTTTCGTCCATTTTTATTCTCCTTGATAAAGAGATCAAAAATAATATATAAACATTATAAAAATAATTCTTCACACCCCAAATATATTTCGATGTTTATAACTCATACTAGATCATAAACTTAGTATGTAATACCCGATATTTGTTTTTGGCATACATTCTCACAAAAAAGTACACTTCCCACTCATCTCTAAACAAATTAATTTCTTATTTGGACTAACTAGGTTATCAAAAATCTTGATAGTACTGAGAAAATATAGACAAAAAGTGATTATGAAATGTATTTAATGAAATTTTAATTACCTTAAGAAATTAACTATTGGGGGATGTTATTCTTTTTCTGATTTATGATTTCTCTCAAAAATTTACAAACATAATATCCACAATCTATTTCATTATCTTATTTCATACATTGCAAAAATATTGACCAAAATAGGTAAATTATTTTGAATTTTTTTATAGTTAAGTATTTTAATATATACCTTGATTTTTTTCTATTTCTATTAATCCACAGGCTTTATCCCTTTAGACACCGACTATATTCTATGATCTATCATGTATTGAGAGACCGCTTTATCAAAAAAATCTTGTCAAAACACATATTAAAAAAATAATTAGAAGTTTATCTATAAAATGTTGATTTTAGTTTATTTCATATTTGAAATACACCTCATGTGTGGTTGGTTGGTTTCATATCCATGCATTGGATCCAAAAAATAAATATATAGGGTGTTCATATTGAATACTATCAGCATCTGGTAAATCCTAAAAAACAAAAACAATTAATTAATGCCAAAATTAAAAATATATTTTATGTGATTAGATTTTAGACTTTTAACTTTGTATTGTAAGCATAAAAAAGAGTCTATCTTCTGATGATTTTTATTAAAGTCTTCGAGTAACTCATCATTTTTTCTTCTTAATTTCTTCCTCATTCAAATTGAGTTATGGAATAAAAATGATACAAGTATTAATGAATCTGAATTGTTCTGCAGAGGATCTTCTATTTAAATAGTTTTGATATAAATTCCTACACAAAATATTTGTAGTTATTAAGTTTAATAAACATATTATCCCACTATTTAGATAGACATATTAGGAAAATGTACCTTATGTATGTATTCACAACTGAGATTCCAAACCATTAATTATGGAGAATCTCATTTAGAGTCTCGATAATAATTATGATTATAAAGGAATATCTATATATTTTTTCTTCAAATTCAATGTAATAAATATTTTTATCTTTAAATTTGGTCTCTTCATGATTTTTTAATGATAATAAATGTTACTCTGGAACTAGCCGGGAGAATGTACTCGTGAAAGGTTGTTCTATTTTCTTGGTTGATTCACTAGTTTTTCTTGATTTGTACTTCCATTTCTCTATTAAGTTGTCAATATTTAATATCATACATATCTTTAAACCATTTATCATAAATTGTTACATTTTTTCATATGAAAAAATTTGTTAAATATGTACTTTGTGTATCTTTATAATATTAGATGGCCATGCTATAAAAGATCCAATAGTAGCTTCAACCATTATAATATATGGTCCATCAAGTAGAAAATGAAACTCAGTTTTCACCTCATAAGATAAATCAATTCCCACACTCATGTGATATTTTTGGAGGTCTTGATTATGTATCTAGTCTCCTGGAATATTATACATTATACCCATCACAACATGACGGTACGTGGGTGTTGACAGATATAAATCACATGCAATAGTACCCTATATAATTTTAGTAATATAAAGTTATCAAAATTTGTTTGATTCACATTTAAGAGATTGGGTAATGAAAAAATTGATTACACCAGGTAAGGTATGTGTTTGGGGGGGAATAACTTGCCTCAAATCCAGTGGGATCATTTGGATCATGTGGAGATCTTTGTTCCACCGTCAGTTTGCTTCAATCCTTTCTTATATATTGGTCTACCAAACCATACCATAAAATAATATCTTGAAGTGATTCTAATTGTGTTTTCAATCATCTAACCATATTACATGTATCTTCCTGTGGTTTTATCTTCTTGAAATATGTTTGAGAAGATACTCCAAAACCTAATCCTCTAACAAGACCATATTGTTCAGGATTCTTTAAAGCTACTGAATTTAGATTTTCTTCTGGTATGGTCATTGCAGATTCTTATGTATAAACCATATAAAAAATCTGAACATAAATAAATTTTTTTTCAATGTTGTTATAAATAATAACTAATTACAATTATTTCATACTTACATATGCTTCCCATGCAATTTATGTGATTTCATCAACTAATTTACCCTCTTTATTTATACGAGTCTCTTTCCATAGCACATGATGTGGGATGGAAGTAGATTTTGATTTTGATTCATCAATATGAATATAAACAAAGGAACATATGTTGGTTTACATCACATAATTAAACTTTTATTCTTGATTTAAAATACATACCAAATTCTTCACTAATAAAGTGTACCCCACCCTCGCTTTGTGAGAGGGGTACATTAGTTTTGATGCACATTCTTTATTTTCTTCACTCTTTTGTTGTTTAATAAATTGAAAATTTTGAATCAAGTAGGATAAAATAAATAATGTAAAACAATATATTATCAATTTCAATGAACCTAAAATGATTTCTAATTATGGTGATTCCTGAAATCAGTTCATGTTTCCCACTTTATAATGTGTTCAAAACTAAGTACTGCATGGGGATTTATTTCCCCTTAGCATCCCAAAGATGTAACTTCATAAAAAGAGTCTGGAAGCCTCTACAGGCTTTTATAGTCACCATTAAGACAAATTTATTAAGAAAATATTCTAAACTAAATGAATTATATAAGGAATAATGAAAATTAAATTAGTGTTTCATTATATATTTTTTTTAAAAATAGAGAAAATATATTGTAACATTACTTTTATATCTTTCCAAAGTATTTCCTTCATTATAGTTTGGATGCGGAACCATGAATCAATATCAATAGACACATTCATCAACATTGTAACCTCAAGATAACTAATAAAAATTGACTTTTTGGTGTCAATAGGTTCGTCATGTTGATTCCAACAAACCTCAAATTTTATACCCTGACTTCTTACCTTGAAATTTTTGTTCACCAATGTGATGTAGTGTCATTTTTTCATCTAAATTTTGTTGATCCCCTAATAATTCCACAATTTCATCATCTATAGTCTATTTTTCCTTAGTATTGGTAACAGCATCATATAGAGAATAAATTATCTATATGAGTAGTCAGATATTTAATTTTTCTTGAATAAAAACAATACAATACAATCCATTTATAAAGTCTATATTTTCATGCATATTGCATTAAAATTGTTACTCCCTTAAAAAAAGATATAATACTTCAATAATCTAGTAAAAATAACCTTGACTTCCTTTATTTAATCCATCCTCATAAGTTAATTGTATTACATATCTTTATGATGGATTGGAATCCCTCTTTAAAACTAGCCTTCCTCCCATCATTATGATTCCAAAGTTCCTTGATGACATGCCTCTCTAATAGTTATTATTTCATTTTGTTGTTTGATATTTATCTCCATTTTTTGGGATATACAACTATCTTTCTTGAACTAATCTAAATAAATTCACCCCATACTGTGTACTAGTGATTATTTTGGATGACTATAGCTCAGATTAGTTAAAGAAATATAGAAGGGATTGGGGATGATTATCAAGTAACAAAATGAAATAATAATAGTTCAGGAGATAAAAGTTCAGTTTCCACTAAGGCTAAAAAGTAACTTAAATGAAACTTTAATTATGGATTATAACATATTACATTACAAAAATAAAGGAATGAACATTAAAATTCACATGGATTCCACTCACAGTCATTTAATTCCACTCACAAACATTTATTTTTTTCCACTTCCACTGAAAAGTTTATTTATTTTTAGTTCTTAGAGGAGACACAAACCTATGGTGGTATTTATGTGAGGTAGATGGTAGACCTTAACAATAAACCATTTTTTCAAACTACCAGGATAAAGTATCATGAATATAAATCTGAAAATAGAGTCCGATATATCTTCTCATTATGGTAGGAATACCTTTGAGTGTCATATTAGATGACGTATCATAGTAGTATTCTCTTCTAAGTATGAATAACTGCAGAGTTCTAATAGGATTCAATGTGACCACACTCAAAATAAAAGTAATTTTTGATGAAGTGTTGTCAAAATTAACTGAGTGAGTCATATAATAAAATACATATCAAGAAACTAAACAAATTTATTCATTATGTTTTGATAAAAAATTTGGTGCCATTTTTTGTGTTCCCAGGAAGTAGTAAATGAGGAGGATAAAAGGATGAAAGAGTTTAAGAATGATTTTGGAGATGAGGTATTAAAATCCAAGGCATTGGATCTATTGGAAATTAATGAATACAATTTAAATGTGATGTATTTCATCAAGGAACATTGGAACCACAATGATTGTATCAAGGCAAGTTTGAAATAGGTAGTCCAAAACATCATAAAGATATGGAATTAAATCAAGCATCTAAGGACTAATTAAGGATAGGTAGTTGAGGTTAGTTGTACTGAAGTATTTAATTATTTTATATCTGTTCAATATAGTAGCAAATTTCATGAAATATGCATAAAATTTTGGACTTTTATGAAATGATTGTATTATATTGTATATATATCTTACCAAAATGAATCCTCATTTACATATCCTTAATTGTGAAACTTGTGTTCCTTTTTATGAAAATTTATTTATGTTTCTTATGACTATTATGTGTTGTATGATTATTTCACAAGAGTGGATGGAGATGAAGTTCATAGTGGTCTCATATAAATCCTGAATGAGTTTTCTGAGTAGGAGTGGAATTCTGTAGGTATAGGTAAGGGAAAGATATATATATATATATATAAGATACTCATAAATAAAATTAACACTGGTTAATCTTTTTCCATATCTTTACTTATAGATAATATTGATGTTAAAAACATTATGAATGAGTTCTAATATCCATACCAAATGAAATATAAGATACATATAAATAAATAATAGTAATACTCTATGTTCTAAGACCATCAGCAAGAGTATAATATACTAGGATTGAACATGTCACTATAGAATAACCCTATCTAGAATCATCTATATACTACTCAACCGTAAATAATCTACCAATCAAATCTAATGACCCTTCTTAGAAGGAATATCTTAACAGGAACATTGGAGGTTCCCCAATTAACCACATCAATAAAATTGTATCACATCAAAGAGGCAATAAGTATTAATGTTTCCTAGGAACCTATACAAATGGAATCACTCAAAAAGTCCCCATAATTAAAGAGTAATTGGAATATCTCCACTCTAATGGTATTGAAGAAATTAATTTCACCCCACCTAAATTTTACATCACTTTTTTATACTCAAGGATTCCACACCTTCCATTTTTAGATATTTTTTTAATCCACCATAAGATCCCTCTAATAACATACATCACTTTAAAGGGTTAATTCTTCATCTTATGCACATTATTGATCTTTAATTTTTTTTACTATTATAAATGAAATGAATATATTCAATGAAATATTAAATTTATTATTATTATATATTACCATAAAATCATAGAGGAACCATATATACTATATGTTCCATTCATTTAAAATTATACCACAAATCTTGAAGTAGATCTACAATTACCTCTAGTACATGAGGATCAATATAAGTTCTAGCATATAGAGGATGTTAATTGGAACCTTCCTATCGAGATATAAGGGTCAAATTTGTGATATATTATATATTAATGTAGAGATTAACATAATTTTACCCTTTAAAAACAATAACCTTTCAATAATAGGCACAAAATAATCTATACTAAATGTAAACCCTCTACCCCTCTCTCTCATTCATTTTCTATTTAATAATTATTTTCAAAATTTAAATATAATTTAAAAGATTTTAGAATCATTATTTAAAATATAATTATGAAACAACTAAGTAATAGTAATGAAATATGGGATTACTAAATAAAATCAATCAATTAAGAAGTTATATAAACCTAATCATCACTAATATGTAAATAATAATATGTTATTTATTTATTATTTATGTTTCTATTAATATAAATTTATAATTGATACCAAAAAAAATAAACAAATACATATAAGAACATGAGATTTCATATATTTATATTGATTCCTACCTATCAACTCCTAAATAAGAGTCATGAGACTCAAGAAGATAGGTTAATGAAAAAATAAACAAAAGAAAACCTATACTTCATATAATAACTGAAGTATCAAAAATAATTATTCTATCGAGAAAAATTTATGGATTAATTCTTATGTATTGAAATTTTATTATTTTGGATATAATGAATACCAATATCCCTAATTTCACCCTGATTCCATTTTTTAACATTTATGACCTAGTATACCCAAATAGTTCCTAATTCAGGTCATCACATCACCTCAGACACACTTCTTGACCACTAAAGTCTTGTGTCAATGCTAAGGGATATAGATAACATTACCTTTGTAGTAGCGTGTGGTGAAAAATCTATTTTATTTATCCACACAAGACCATAAACATATGTTGAATGGCCTTAACATATGAAAACATCTTCCTATTTCTTCAAACCCATTGCCTATGGAGGAAAAAGATGAAATAGAACCACACGTTTTATTTTGGTGGTAAGGAAATGATATGTAGGGTTCTTCATGGTTAAGAACGGTGTAAAAATGAAAAATAGAGAAACTAAAAAATCAAATGATGATAGGGGAAATTATAAAATAATATAAATTGGATTCTATCATTGATTCATTTGATTGAACATAGAGGATTTGCGCCAACAGTAGAGGAGTTCTGTGAGTGTTTGAGAATCACGAGTAATAGAATCACGGTTAGGGTTCTTTTAAATAGATTGGGGACACTTTTAATAGTGATTTCCAAAAAGCGCTATTAAATATCTTTTTTATTAGTATTTAATTGAAAATAACTTATAAAAGATATATTTATCATCATTTTTTTAATGCTGATAAAAGTCATATTTATTAGCGCTAACATTTTAGCACTGATAAATAATTTTTTAACATCACTTTTTTAGCGCTGATAAATATTACTTTTATCACCAAAAAAATAGCACTATTAAAGGATATATAATTATATTTATTTAAATAAATTTATTATAATTTTAGATTTATTTAAATATATATAATTATTTATTTATAATTATATAAATACTTATTTTAAAAAAATATCATTTATTTATAAAAATTATAAAATTATAAAATTATAAATATAGTAAATATACATTAAGAAATATATTTATTTATAAATATTTAGTTACAAATATATTTTTAACATTATTAGTTGATATATAATCTTAAATACATCCATTTTAAAAATGAGTGAAATTGAATAATTAAAATTGAGTACACTTTAAAAATGTTGAAAAATGGATAAGCATTATTAATTAAATATAAATTATTAAAAAATATGGATTTATATATTGAGGTAAATATGAATAAAAATTAAAAATAATAAAACATAGTAAATACCTATATATAAATAAATAATACAAAATGATAAAATTCAAAAATAAAATAAAAAATAAAAAAAATATTAAAAATAAATACCCTAACTGTAATAGTATTAAAAATAAATAAATAAAATTGATCGATTAAAAACATAATATCTTAAATTTATCATGTTATAATGAAATTATAAAATAAACAAAAATTTTAATAAATTACAAAAATATTATATGTATGTGTTTCTATATAATGTGTAAATATATTTTTGTGTGCATTTTTATATAAAAATACTTTAATTATATATATATATACATGAATTAAATTTAATACAAGGTGTTTGATATATATTAAATTGAAAGATCAAACAACATTAAAATTAATAAGACATTAATGTGTTTTTAATTAACATTTTATTCATTTTTTATATATTTATATTTAATATATATTATTTATTACTATTTATATTTATATTTTATATATATTATATTTATTCATTTTTATTAATAATTTTTTCATTAATAATTTTTTAATAATTTTGTAATTTATTCATTTTTAATTTTTTTTTTAATTTATTTTTTACAATATATTCATTTTATATATCTATATTTAATATATACTATTTATTAATATTTATAATCTATATATATGTATATTAATTTCATCTATTTTTATCAATAATTATTTAATTAATAAAATGTTTAACATTTTTCTTAATTTACTCATTTTAAATTTTAATTTGTTTAATTATTTCATTTTATTCATTTTACATATCTATATATTTAATATATACTCTTTGTTAATTTTTAAAATTTATATATATATATATATTCAATTTATTCATTTTTAACAATAATTGCTTAATTTATGAAATTTAAAAAAAAAATTTGTTTAATTATTTTATTTTATTGTAGACCTTTATCATCACTTCTTTTTTAGTACTGATAAGGGTCTCCCTTTATCAGCACTTATTTTAGCACTAATAAAGATGGACTTTATCAGGGCATTTTTTCTAGCACTGATAAATACCAGCATTGTTAAAGGCATGTTTTGTAGTAGTGGTATTTGAATTAAATTCAAATTTTTAAGTCTTAGATTGAGGACTTTGAGTCTAAGGTATTTATACAATGGAGTTCATCACCATGGGGAACTATGGTCCTATTCTACAAGAATGAAAATCACTCTCGAAGTCTATGTATATATTACTAGATGTTAACAAATTGATGGTTAAAAATGAGTATCCACTTTTACATATTAAAGAATTGTTTTATCATTTTAGGGGGGGCAAGTATTCTCTAAGATTGATTTGAAATTGATTTATCACTGGTAGAGGGTGAGGCATTCAAAAATGCCTCACACTACTTTCCGGAGAAGGTATAGTTTATATGGGTACTTGGTGATGTTGTTCAGTCTAAAAAAATCGAATAATGTTTATTCCTATGATGAATCAAGAGTTCAACTTGTAACTATGAACCTTCATGGTTTTTTTTATTTATGTAATCCTCATATACTCTAAGACAATTGTGGATCATAGACAACATATGGATATCATTTTTGGAATAATTTGGGAGAATCAGTTATATTCCATGATCTCAAAGTTCCACTTTTGGATAGACCAAGTGAACTTCTTAGTTAATTTTATATATAGGTTTGTAGTATCAGTTGATCCTAAGAATTTAATGGTGGTTGTTTCTTGGAAGCATCCCAATAACATTTTTTAGATACATAGGTTTTTGGGATTATCTGGTTACTATCAACAGTTTATCCAGGACTTCTCACATTTGTAAGCATCAATAAAAGACCTAAACAAAAATTCAATGAAGTTATTCTGGTCTAAAACTTTTGAGATCTCTTTTTAGAAACTAAAGGGAAAATTGAATGGTGTTTTGATCTTGACCTTACCTGAGTCAGGTAGGGAGTACATTGTGTATTGTGACATGTCAGAGAACAATTTATGAGAATCCTTGATGCAAGAAGGTTATGTGGTTCTGTATGGTTCAAAGAATCTAAGGCATCATGAATGAAGTTAACCAAACCATGACTTAGAGTTGGAAGAAGTGGTATATAACATAAGGTATTGATGGGATTTCATGTTATGTGGGAGGTTTGTAGTGTGTAAATACCATAAGGTCCTGAAGAATATATTCTCATAATAGTGATTTAACCTTTATAAATAAAGGTCAGTTGAGTAATTGAAATCCTTTAATTTTTATCTGGCATACAACCCTAAAAAGGGAAATGTGGTTGTAGATGTTTTCAGTTAAGAAATACCCTTGTAATTTTATGATAAGTTTTCCTTGTCGTGAAACCTATATGAGATAGTTTCCAATACCCTTGAGAAGTATTTTATAAGGCTTTGGAAGCCACTTGAAGTGTTTTTATTGATTCTATAATTCTTGATCTGGAATTAGAAAAAAGGAAAAGTCTCTAAACTTATGATTCTGCATAATATATATTTTTTCAAATGTAAAACTACATTTTATTCATTTTATTGACTATAAGAATTAAGTTATATGACTTTGAGATGTTGGAATCTAAAAATAGAAAATTCCAGGAATATAATATTTTTCATACAAATCATAAAACTTTTATACATGTCTTCATCATATGACTTGGCCAAATTATATAACATCACCATAATCCATTGAATTGATCATATGAATTTGGTTTCTAGCATCATTCTTTGAGAATGGAAATTCATATGACTTTGAGGGAAATTAAAAATTGCATAACTTTTATACCAATCATATGATTTTGGATCACATGACTACACAAGTTATACTTAATTCAAGTTATCGAAAAAATTGTAAAATGCTTGAGATCATATGAATTCAGAATATGCCTTTGATTTGATCATATGACTTCACTGATCATATAACTTCCAAAATCATATAATAAAGCAAAAAAATGAACTACCTATGTAAAGTTATTTAGGTATTTTGTAAAGTTTACTCCATGATATGTAAAAGTAGTATGGTCTCTACATCATGATAACTCAAAGATTTTGAAGGAAGTATAAGGGTTATTTCAACCTATGTAAAGGTAACCAAAATCCACGTAAATTGTATATAGACGAGTGTAAAGGTAGAATGTGTTTCTAGAATTTTTAATTCTAAAGAAAATAGAAATTAAATACGATGATTATTTATTTTTTTTATATTTAAAAAATATCATGATCATGGTCAAATCCATGATTCAAGTTTTGATTCATGGGAGTTTAAATGAGAATGGTCATGATAAATTTTCATTTGATTTTAAGTCTCATATTTCAAATTATTTATCATCATTAAAGCCTATTTTATTTAGGGATAATTTTTTATACCTAAGAATCATGGTAATTTCCAAAAATAATTACGTAAATATTATTCATTAATCAATGAGAAAATAAAAGGGATAAATGATGAAGAAAAATGTGTTTGTGGATATAAGAGAGAAGGATACACTATTATATCAAATTTGTATTTTTTTTTAGAACCATAAAACGGTACTAAGTTCTTATTTTTGAAGAGTTTTAGGTAGTCCATTTATACATCTATCATTATAGGAACTTTTTGGTGTGAAGTAAGATGAAAATCTCATGTGTTCATACTCTCATGCATGAGTTTTTCATTTTAAACTGGTGAGAGGAAGGTGGATATGCTGATGTTTCATTTATATTCATTTAGAAGTCTAATTATTTAATAAAAAATATCTATTCATTAATTTTGATGAATCCTTTTCTGTTATGAATATTTTATTTAACCAAGAGAAAGGATTCATTATTTAAATTCTAATGGTTTTAAGATGCACAATGTTGTTCAATTTTCATTGAAGTACATGTTAAAGGATGTCACCTACCATTAAATTATACTATATTTTTGAAAACATATTTAGATTAAATAATTTACATTTTCCTTCTATTGTAATAATTTTTTTATTAGTGATAATCTAGGTCTCTAAACCCAAATTGAACCCAGAAATGATTAGGCTCTCACATTGAGGACAAAACTTTTAAAAATTCGTATGTATTTCTTGATTCTTATTATAATTCGACACATGTCAGGAATATATTTTAAGAATGGATAATTAATCTAAATAGTTAAAGAGGTTTAATTCCTAAAAATAATTTCTAAAAAATAACCACTAATTCACCCTCCCTATCATGAGTAAACACACCGATCTGGGTACTTTAAGAGGTATTAGAGCAACTTTCCTCCCACCCCTCAGGATTATACTCTATTTAAGGTCAATAATGGAATGTAAAAGTTCTATTAATAGAAAAGTATTTCCTTTTTTCATTGGGAAAATATTCATGTTTGGATGAATTTAATGGTACATTATCTTCTCTCACAAGGTTTGAAAGTTAATGATGTTGTTATTATGGGATTTTCACCCATTACAAAAGATAGATCCATGATATTTTCTAATAAGAGAAAAATTTATATTGATGGTAAATATAGTAATGTTATATTTCCATCTTTTCATTGTAATTTTTACACAAAATTTTTAGGATTCAATAAAACCAAAGAAATGTGGGGAAAACATGAGAACATGTATAAAGGTAATTTCATGATTAAAGAAGAAAACTAAATATTTTCATGGATCTTTTATAATATATCAAAAATGGTTCGAGATAAAATCAGTGATGACTATTTCATAAGGTTAAATTAAACTATTATTCATATAATAGGTTTTGGAGAAAAGATGGAACACTCTATTATAATAAAAAAATAATAAGAAACCTTCCAGATAGGTCTGATCAAAATATTTTATCCATTTAAGATAGGTAATATCTTTTCCTTGATTAATTTCAAAATAATATCTCTAATTTTTAAATGATAAAACCAATCATACTTAAGAATAAATCTAAGGAATAATTTTTTTTAAAATCCATGATAAAAAATGAAAATTAAGGAATAAAAGGTCGAGTACTCTAGTAGCTCAGAAGTTGATGATAAAAGTTATAAAATCCATATAAAAGTTATAGATTTTATATAAAATAAATTTAATACTATAAAAGGGACGTTTAAAGTAAATACCCCACTAAAATTATTTAAGTGTAAAGGTATAGTAATTTTTGTTATAGATTGTCTTAGAATAAAGAATAATACGGAGTCTGATGAGGAAGAAGAATAATAGAATCCTCTATGGAATTAGAAATTGATGATTCTTCAAAAATTACAAGGGAATAGATAAAGGAAAGAAGATAATACAGAGAAGAAAGAAAAAAAGTATACTAAGTAAGATAGAGGAATACTAATCTTCCACATGCAATGATTCTAAAAAAGAGTCTGTAAAAATAGATTACAACTTTTTGACATATGTTGGGAAAAAAATAAGTTCAGAAAAAGGAAGAAAACTCAAACAATATATGGGAAGATGCAGTAAATGTGATTTATATGGTGTGTATATTAAAATATTAACTTTATGTATGTCTATAAAAAATACTCAGATCAAGAAATAATTCAAATAAATTAATAATTATGTGATCAAGTGAAAGAAAAATGAAAATGATATTTTTATTAAATAAAATTTTCACACTAAGGAGATCAAGATTCTTAAAATAAAAGTTGTTGAGAAAGTGAAAATCATGAAAGATATTTAGAAGAAGGTGACTGGTCTAGATAAGGATATTAGTTTAGATAAATAAAGGTGTATTAAGTCTGAAAAATCCTTATAGAAATAATTATCGATTCTTGTGAAGGTTTTAGAAATAAATGGTGGATTATCTTAGTATACTGAGAACTCATGTGAATCAGCTCATGTAAAATATGCACTAACTATATCTAAAAATGGAACACATATTTCATCTAAAAATTTAGAAACCTAGGTTGATTGAAAACATTATGGGAATTATACATTAGATAATTCTATGGATAGTGATGAGAAGTAGAAAATTTCTTCAAAAATTATATAAGGGAAGGTTGATATTTCATTAAGACAACAAGTATATTTTTAGAGAAAAACTTTGTATTTTTATAAAAGATACAGTTTCTGGGGATACTACTGGTGATATAGATATTATATAGATAGGGATTATGTTTTTTGGTATAATATGTCTATTTTTTTGAATTAAATAAGGCCAAAATTAAGGGGAATATTCACATACAGGAAAAAACAAATTTATAAGGAGGAAAACAAAAAAATGAGAACTCGTATATGTTGTATATACAATATTATTTTTTTAAGGGATTAAAGAGATTTATGGAAAATGTGATAAAAAAATTCATAATATAGAGGAGTGTATGAACATTATTCCAGATCGACAGCAAAATACAACTAAGGAAAAGGTGATGTAGTAGATAACCAAAAGTGAGAGGTCACTAAATTTTGAGGTGGATCACCAAGAAAGTAAATGAGAGAAAATCATGGATTTTAGACAGTGGATGTTCATCAAACATGACTAGGGATAAAAATATTCAGAAAAAAATATAAAAACATGATGGTTTTTTAATAACTTTTATCAGTGAAATCTTCTTAAAGATCAATGGTATTGGAACAGCTAAGATAGATGGCCAAAAACTAAAATAAAAATGTGTATTATATGTTGATGGGATCAAACACAGTTTACTTAGTGTAAGATAGATTTTTTTCATGATGGGAGTGAGGTAAAAACACTTTACTCATCAAGAGAATAAAATATGGGAATAAAATCACTACATGTGATAGGGCTAGAGGAAATATCTTTTTTACTGGGGACTCATCAAAATTCCTACTAATTGAGTTAGAAAGATTAAAAAAATTAAATCATGAAATATTGGGTCATCTTTGTCAAAGAATTATGAGAAATATCTCTATGGGTGATGTAGTGAGGGACTTTCCTTAAATCATAAAAGATATATAGAGATATAATAAGAAGAATAATTGTAAAACTTGGAAAAAATGTAAAATCACTTAAGGGGGACATAAAAGAGTTGAAATTAAAATCACCAAGCCTCTTGAGTTGACACACTCAAATCCTTTTGGACCCACAAAAAACTAAGTCCACTCAAGGTGATATATATTTGATAACTTTTAATAATGATTATCAGAGAATGGATAAAGTGATGTTTATAAAACAAAATTCTTAGTTAGTGTATATGTTTAAAACCTTTCAAAGAATAGTTTTAAAAATTTTGGGAATGTTCGTAAAAAATTTGAGATCTACCAATGGGAAATATATTTCTAGTAGATATTTTGAATCCTAACTTGAAAAATATAAAATAAAAAACAAGTAAAATACTCCATATACACCCCAAATAAATGTATTTACTGATAAAAAGAACATAATACTTTTGAGATAGGAATAACAATGATAGAAAGATATGATATCTCAAAATTATATTGGGAATAATTTGTTTTCATAATTTTTAATGTTTAGAAAAAAAAATTTAAGATCAAATTATAACATAACTTCCTATAAAATATGTTATAAAAGGAATATCATTGTGGATACTTAATAGTGTTTGGTATTCCCTTATAAAAATTAAAAACTCAAAACTGGGAATGTTTGATGAAAAGGTTGAGTAGGGTAACATTTTAAGATATCTATCAAATGGAAAATCCTATATGTGTTAGAATAATTGGTTGGACAATTTTTTTTAAAGATATAATTCCTACATATAATTCTTTATATGAAATTTGTTTATGAGGAAGATAAAAATATAAAGTATAATTCTAAAGAAAAATGTGTTGTACAAGAAATATATTGACCACAAATTGTTGAAGTCGAGTCAGGTCAGACTAGTGATGAGTATGAGTTTTATATGAATTAAAAACATATGTTTAAAAATATTAAAAAACAATTAATGTTATAAAATATCATTGCAAATAATTTACCTCTAGTAAAAACAAAATAATAGTGCAGTTTAAAAACCAAACAGATTTAATCACCAAGATTGATCCACATTCAGTGCCTAAATCATATCAACATAAGAAGTGGATTGAAGCTATGGATGATGAGATGGATTATATGTAGAACAATTTTATATGCAATATTGTTCCAAGAACCAATAAAAAACATAATTTGGACCAATTGTGCTTTCAATAACAAGCTAAATGACTTAGTAAAAGTTATTAGGAACAAATCCAAACTTGTATGAAAGGAATACTCTCAAGTATAAGGTGTTTATTTTGAAGATACATTTTATCTAGTTGTATGGTTTAAATATATTAGGATTTTAATTTTTTAGAAAACCTATAGTAAATATAAAATTTATTAGATGAATTTCGAATCTACCTTTTTTAGAAGTGATCATGAAGACAAAGTGTATATTGATCAGCCTAAGGGTTTTTTTATTGATAATGATGGATCAAGGGTATATATATTAAAGAAATATTTATATATCTTATAGTAATCCCCTAGGTCCTGGAATTAAAATATTGATAATTATTTGAAAGAGTTGAGATTTACTAAAGGTAAATTTGATAAAAACTTGTACATAAATGAAATTAAAATAGGTAAACTTAATATTGTTGTTAATGTTGATCATATCATCTTTGTTTTTTAGCAATAAAATTGTTTTCAAGATTTTACAAATAAAATGAAGAAACAATTTGAGATATCAATAATGGGTGAACTGGGATATTTCTTGGGGTTAAAACTAATTCATGGGGGGAAACATTATTTTCTAATACTAAGAGAATTACTCTACAGAGTTTTTAAAGAATTTTGAGATGGAGCAGTCAAATATATTTCTTATACCCAATAAAATGGGATTAAATTTTTTTAAATATCCTAAAGGGGAGAGTTTCAGTCAAAGAGAATGCATATAACTAAAAGGAACCTATTATATCTCACTATATATAGACTTGATATTGTTTATGTTATGATTATTTGAGCTAGATATCAAAGTAACCCGAAGGATTTATATATTATGGATTCCAAAAGAGTCATGAGATATGTTAAATAGAATATGAGCTATGGGAATTTATATAGGAAGAGAAATTATTTGAATTTGTTCATATTTATAGATTATAATTGGGAAGGTGGTTGGGAATATAAAAGGTTCAGTTCATGAGGAAGTTTCCTCTTGGGAGATATTTGTGTGAGTTGGAACTAAAACAAAATATAACTTAGTTACATAGTGTTCTACTAATACTGAATATGTTGTCTATACTAAGCCTTTCACATAAATTATTTGTATAAAAGAGTATGCGGATTATTTAAGAGTGAAATCTGATAGAACTCTCAGAATTAATTATGATAATAAAAGTCTTATTGACCTCTAAAAAAATATTTTACAACATGAAAGGTCCAAGAATATATATATCAACTATCATTTAATTGAAGATAAGGTGGTCAATAGAGGCATCAAGCTATAATTTGTTCCTACTCGTGACTAGTTCACTAATATTTTAACCAAGGTTTCCCGAAAGGATATATTTTAGTACTTGAGGATAAAAATGATTGTTCATCCCATCCCACATAATTAATAAGGTTTGGGTACCCCCTCAGAGTCATGGATTATTTTGTAAAAGGGTGAGAGAAAACGCATAAAACTTTTCTCAATTAAGTGGTGTTGATTATTCTTGAAAAGGGGGAGTTTTTTTAAGAGGTGATTACATGGATTGAGGGTGACATAAATTTATCACTTAGAAAAAATGATACTTATCTTAAAAAGATATAGTTATTTAAAAACACTACACTAACAGTTAGTGTGGTTTCATGATGATTTTCTATTTACAAAGGTTGTGATTTGGTGCAACTTGAATGAGGTGTTGAGTTTTGAGATTATATTGTGCCAGAGTTTTATGAGTTGAAAAAAAATCTTAAGGGGTGATTTAGGTTAAATTCTTTATTCTTATATTTCCAAAATATCATAGGCTTTTTCAAAACCATGACTTGATCCGTCAATCGAGGGATTTTAATTGAAAAGTATCATGGGTGATTTTCATGGGATTTCAAGTTTGATATTTTAAATTATTTATCATTGTCAAAGCTATTATTATTCAATGATTATTTTATGCATTAGATAATGATGGGATTTTCAATAAATAATTATGTAAATATGATTCAAAAATCAATGAAAATTTAAAAGGGGGAAATAAAGAATAAAAATTCATTCATGAATTTAAGAGAGATCGGTATATTTCAAAGAGGGAGTTTCTAAGAATCATCAACCAATGCTATATTCTTATTTATGATGATTTTAGGGCTTGTTGTTTCTAATACCATAAATCTAGGTTCTTATTACTAAGATGGAATAATATCATCCCATGTTTTATTTCTATCATGCATTATTTGTTCACTCTAAACTGGTGAGAGGAAGATCAATCTATTACTGCTACATTAATATTCACTTATTAGTCAAATTATTTACTAAAGAAGATATATTTGTTGATATTTATGTATCATGTCCTCTAATAGGTATCCAGTTCAATAAAGAGTTATGAGTTAATATTCAAAGGCTAATGGTTCTAGAATAAAAAATGATGTTCATTTTTTTTGTAAAAGTTCCAGAATGTCATCTACCCTTAATTTGTACTAGCTTTTTAATAGCTCATCAAGAGTTAATAACTCACACTCCCCCTATCTCATAATAATTGTTATATTAGTGATAATATAGGTATCAAAACTCAAACCTAACCTAGCAATGATTAGGATCTCACATTGAGTCCAAACCCAACTTGATTCTTATTTTTCATGCATATGGGTGGGGAAGATATTTTAAGAGTGGATCATGACTCTAATAAGTCATGGGGGTTTAATGTTGGATTTAGTACCCTGTAACCAACTACTTTGTACTTTAGATTTCCTGTATATTTTTGGATTTAAATATTAATAAATATCTTCTCACATATTGATTGTTCTCCTATGTAACATTAATGTGATAATATTCTATAATATTTTTCATGTTGAAAAGCTCATAATTAGTTTCCATCTATGATGAAACCTTGATATGACAAATAATATTCTTAAGGTTAGTTATAAGGTCGGAAAACATTCAATGATAGGAAAAATAGTATGTTGAGATTTGGGTCTGAGTATTCATAAGTGGATGAGACTTCATCTCATGAAGTTTAAACATGGTAATCCTAAAAATGGGAGATTATGAGAGTAAGCATGCCAGTAGGAATTCAACATGTTTGTGTGTCATTGGATATTCTTATATGTGATCATGTGTGATGATGCTTAAACATTAAGATTATTATTAATGCGTGTCATGACTCATTCATATTGATGTATTTCCATAACCAATGATGACATTTTTTCATAGTGAAATTAGGTATGTTGGGTGTGTAATGAATGATATATTATTAATGACTAAGTCGAGGAAAGATTTTACACTTCCATATTTATAGGAGTTTATATCTCATCTTTTTTATTCAAATGTAACTGCTTCATTAAATTTCATGTCTCTGTTGTAATGATGAGTTTATTTTATATATTAAAAAATGATGTATAAAGTATATAGGTTAATGAAACTAGTGTGCAGCCTACTTGATGAAATATCATGAAAAAGGGGTTATATTACATAGTGAGTGTTTGTATATGATTGTTTTTATTTTGACATATCTTGTTCCTTAGTGAGTACATTAACCTGTTTTCATATAGTAATTTTGGACTTTAGGAAAGATACGTTAAGTCCACTAAGGATGAAGCTTGAGAGTCACACACAAAGTGTTTTCATTAATCTTTCTTAAATATTATTTATATTTAACAGTTGGAATAAATATAATTCTCCAAACCTAGAAGTGATATTTTTTCAGTATTAATTTATTTTAAATGTTAAATAAATATTTATTTTCAAGGTAATTGTTTGATTTTGCGAATAAATATAAGATTTATTTATCTCTTACTATTCAAAAGGTAATAAATAATTATTTATTAAAAAATAAATTATTTATTTAATTACACAAATATTGAAACACAATTATAATTCATGAAGATTTGAATATAATATTTATTTATTGAATGTATAATATTTATTTTTTTATTCATAGGAAAATAAATAGTTATTTATTAATATGTAATTTATTTAATTAAATGAATATTAAAATAAATATTTTATTTACCAGACTATGAATATAATATTTATTTATGTTATATAAATATTTATTCTGTAATTCAATAATGTTTAAGGAGGATGAGCAAACCCTATTATTGGTTTGGTAATAAAAAAGTTATTTTCAAGACTATAAATAATATTTATCATTGTCAGGGTTACTAAACTCCATGGAATAAAATAATATAATTATTATTTTACATGGAATGAAGTTAATTGTGGGTTTAACATATTACTAAGGACATTTATGCCACTAAATAATATGAAATTCTCACCTAGGTTTAGTAAATAGATAATTATGAGAATTGTGAGGGGTTGGTCATTTCACAAAACATTCTCATCCCTAGAGAATTCTACCCCAATGAAGAACATGTATCGGCTTTACTATCATGATTGAGAGATTCTCTATTCCTTCTTTCCTTCCTATAAAGTGGGATAGATCAATAGACTGTTATTCCAAACTAGAGGTATCATGGTAGAGATCTAGAGAGTGATTCAAGATGATAACTACCTCTGAAATAGCACCCAAAATACCATTGTATAATTTCCAAGATCAAAGGAGAATGTGTGGATCGACACTATAGGGTATCTACATTGGGTCCTCATAAACACAATGAAAATACAACCGAAAACCATTTATATTATCAAAACCATCATCAAATATAGAACTCAAGACCAAGGTATTTCCTTTTACAATTAAATTAATTATAAATTAATTTCAAAAAGATCCTCACTCTTGGTTCCGATGAAAACATTATCAATATTCTTCAGAAAAATTAAATTTTTCATGAAATTCATCATCATATACATTTTGGATTATCCATAGAATCCAAAAAAATTGAGTTGGTCATGGGCCCAACAGGTGCACTTTATTTATTTGGAACCAAAACGTAGTATCAGAGTGGTCACATTCAATTTATAATAATTTATTTATTGATGATTGTTTATGTGTTTAAAAATTAGTTTTCATTTCTTATAATTCAATTATAAATATTTATTATTCCTCTATTCGTTTCTCACTCATATAACCAAGATTCAGTTATTAATTAAGGAATAAAATCCAAATAAATCATCCATAGGGGCTAGAGATTGTGGTTGGATAGTACATAAGTACACGATGTGTAACCAAAAGGTACACACCATGTATCCTAGTACACTGCACTTACATGAATCACGGTTCCCATGGGTCTTCATGTAATAAATAAAAGTGAATTTATTAAATATACTTCCTGTATTGAAAAAAATAGGATAGAACATGATATTTAAAACTACATGAAAAGTAACTAAGTGACACACCGTGTAGTCCATATGTTTTCACAGTGGAAAAAATGTGGTCAAATACACATCATGAATTAATTACATGGTGTGTAATGATTTAAAGTCATGTAATAAGGAGGTTATGGGGAGTGTACTATATATACACATATTGTACCTTAGAAATTTTCATCCATAAATACATGCCTAGTCCCTAGACGTGTATCACATACATACAGTGAGTAAGATACATGGTGTATAGCTATATGTATATTCTATATACCCAACCCGTTTACATATAAAATTAAAAATTAATTTATTACTCCATTAATATTCATAATTATTTGTTTCATGTATTATTTATCAATAATACATGTCATATGATTGGTCTTATATGATATCAAATGCTTAATTAAATTCAATGTAATATATGGAACTACAATTCATGTATTTTTGTTACATATTATATACTCCACATGCATTAAGTTTGAATACATAACATAATTTTCATGTGTTATGTGTTTCATTTATTAACAGTAAATGCTATGAAATTATGACACATGTTATGTACATGATAAATCATGTGGGTGAATTATATTCAATAAGCACCATGTTGAGTAGTTCAAACAGTTACTCCCAATGTTATTTCTATGTACAAGATGTGTACTTATTTTATTAAATTTTAAATAAGATTTATTTATTTAATTTATTTAAAAACCTAAAGTATTAGTATCTTAGTGAAATATTTTATATATATTAAGATAAAATGTATTAATTGATTAATCAAATAATTAATTAGAATAACTCATGTGTGTTTTATCTTAATAAAAGAATTAATCAAAATGAATTACATCCATCTGTTTTAAATTAATATTCATTACTAAAGTTGATAATCATGATCCAAGGATAAATTATATATGAGTTTGGTTTACTTTAATTTAATTATTACATTGGTTTTTGAAATTATTATTATTATACTAAAATAATGTTTAGTGATTCATCCATCCCTCTTTATTATGTATTGGTCTGGGTTCCCAAGGTTTCTTTTATATAAAACTTCTTCCAGTTCCATACACTTGTGTCAAAAGTAAATTTATTGAAAGGATATAGATATTAGGCACATGGAGTTGGTTTAAGATAGAGATGATGTGAAACTAAACATAGGAGATAAACAAGACAGAAGTGGAATGTTTTAACTCGAGCCTAGACTAGCTCAAGGAGTTTTCATTCATTGTGGTCAATCTTTTTTTATACTAAATAAAACAACTCTTAGTTAAATATAATAATCATTGAAAGTGTGATTTATTTTATTTATATTTGATTCATGATTTATTTTATGGATTCTAGACCATGATCACATAAATAAATAGATTAACATGAAAATATGGAATTAAAATAAAGTAATTATGTGTAAATATTTTATTGCAACATGTTTAATCACTTAAGTAAATCCACTTAATATTAACAAGAGACGTAAAAGGAAAATTTTAAAAAAAATGTATAAAAACCCATCATGTTTATATTAATTTAGACTAATCCATCTATTACTTGATTTAGAATGAAACCAAATAATTAAGTGTTAATATGGACATAGTTTAGAAACTTACTTTTATTAGGGAGTTCTTAGGAGGGTTTTGGGTCAACTGAACCAAAATTATACTAAATTCAATGGATATAGTCTATTCAATGCAAATTTGGAGGCAAGTTTTGAGGAAATATAAGTATAGATTTTAGGATTGGGGAGTCCAGTCAATAGAAAAAGGAACTGCAAGCCCGCAGTTGGCAAGACTACCTAACTAAACACCTTATTATCATTTTCATGGCCATATTCTAGATCACAAAGTAAGAAATATGGATCCATGGTACTATAATTATTTAGTTATTGTACATTATAAGTGTAATGGTTAGGTATATTGAGACTTAATAAAATATTTAGAGACTTTTTAAAATAATTAAATTATTTTATCTCACTAATTTTTTAATCAGGTGAAGTAAAAATCAACTATTTTAATTATTATTGAAAAATAATATACAAAACCATGAAAACACTATTACCAAAACATAAATCAATGAAATTCCTCACAAGAACAAATTTCTCAAACGGACATATATGTTTTATACTACTTTAAAATCAAATAATTTTTATTATGTGTTGGAATCAGTATTTGTGATCTTCTACCATTGTAAGAATTCAATGGTGAGAAGGATATATATATATATATATGAGATTCATGTAGGATGTTTCTTTTTTTCATTACATCATACTATCAATTATGTATAGAGATATGATAATTAATCATAAGTACATGAATGCTTACACCATGAAATATCATCTCCTTAATCTAAAAAGATAAAAGGATTGATTGTAGGTAAATTAGATTTTCACTACATTTCATTAGTGTAAACTATACATTT
The DNA here is from genome assembly GCA_963277665.1 of Viscum album. NCBI lineage: Eukaryota > Viridiplantae > Streptophyta > Magnoliopsida > Santalales > Viscaceae > Viscum > Viscum album. The sequence continues at coordinate 1,447,098,067 of OY728161.1, forward strand.
TTCAAATAAACATTAATCATGTATTCATGAATTTTTATTACACTGATAAGTTAGCTATATTGGGATTTCATTTTGGATAATAAATTATCCATTAAACTCATATTATCATCCTCATAACCAAAGTTATCTTTATTTATCTAATAATAGATGAACATTATAGATCAATTGCTCAAGAAAACATTGAATCTAAATTTATAGACAAATAATCTTTTCATAGAACCAGTATTATCATCCCTTATTAATGAAGAAAGTGACAAGTTCAAGAATCCCATGACCATTTCAAATTTAATGGTGCCTTTATGGAATTATTTGAAGAGACAAATATTAAAGTTGAAATAAATAAATAGGAGGATATTTTCTTCTTGTTTGGTGAGAAAGATCATTGGAGGAATAATTATGACTGAATAAGAAGAAACCATAAGATTTTACTTCAAGACTATTCATGATTACATGTAAATTTTTTTTATATAATTATTGGGTACATGTGTTCACATGTTTATTTATTTTAAATATAGGAATGAACTAAGTATATAAATATTATTATAAGTAAGTTTTATTTCCAAAGGAATGGAATAAGGGTTATTCCTAGATCAGTAATGATAAATTTACAACATTTGGGTTGTATGGTGGTATAATTCAAGTTAAACTGTATTTTTGTATTGATTATTGCCAAAAAAAAATATACTCGTGTCTATTGTAGACATAATGAGACATTATTTCATATTTTAAATACATTTTTTTGTGGTATTTCATAATATATTAATATTTTAGTAATTCTATAATCATAAATATCCTACTAGTAATAAATAATGGATAATATAAGACTTAATTACATGGTGGTGGAAAGATAATTCTTTTTCAAGAGAAAAGGATAGTAGTTAACTTGTTTATATCTTGATATGTGTTTTAGTATCTATTGAGCTAAGATATTAGGTATAACAAAAAAATAATTGTCATTTTTTAGATAAAGAAACCTTTAGAAATAAAGGTACACCAAATAGATTTTAGAGTTAATTCGGCAAGGCCACATGAACTATTCTAATACTAGAGTTTAATTAATATACTTCATGATCCTTTAATAAATTTTAGAAATTATCAGTGAAGTAAATAAGTGCATTTGGTGAAGATAGAGGGACCCCCAAGATGGATTGTTAGATTAAATATTATCCAAGTAATCCCGGATCATAGACATGTGGAATAAAGGTATTCACAAACTCACATTTCCCTATATACATCAATATAGTGATGTTAGTAAATGGAAAATCAATTATGAGTATTATATTTATTAAAAGACTTATAGAATTTATACTAAGACATGCTTTGAAAATAATAGAGATAATAGTGACTTTAGGCCAACTATATTGACTAATGGATATCATAATTTCAATATGATAATAATCTGTTAGGTCACAACCTCAAGTTTTTATTGAAACCCATTTGTTAAAATCTCTTTTTTAGTTACAAAAAACATATAACACTTAGTTATTCTTAGTTATTAATCCTATATCCAAAAAGTTTATTAATTACTAGTAAATACATATTATGTTTATATAAGAGAAACCTATCTATTTTAGAATATTGTGAGAAGTATTAACTTATTTGGGGTAAGGCTTTGGATTCACATGTGTTGGTGTAGGAATATTGGAATCCACTAATCTTAGTGGGAGGAATAGTTATAAAGACATATAATTCATAGAAATTAATATCCAAATAATTATTTTATGTTAACTTTTTTGGGTGATTCATATATTATTATTTTAGAATAATAATTCCTATAAAGTTTTAGTAAATGGAAACATGTTATGATTGAAAGGTACATATAAATTCAGTAATGTATTCCGTGAATTAAGATTTAGGGAATTGTTATTTTTATGTTTCTAATACTTGATACTACTAGTCAGTATTCAATATAAATTGGACATGTATGGTATAAGATAGTACCAATAAATCATGATTTATTATTTAATGGTTTAGTCTATGAAAAAAAATATATACACAAATCATCATGACAAAAATCACTTTCAATTATAATTATCAAAGATTAATTATATGATCATCATATTGGTCTATTGATTTTCAAGGACACATCATTTAGTGGAAAAATTATATGAGATATCTATATGAAAAGGCCAAAAGGATCCCTTATGGTATATGTTTATATGAAATAACTATAAAAGATTGGTGACATCAATAAATTTCAATAAGATACTTATATTACATAAATTCATTTATGGATAAATCTTGTATAGTGATCATGGAATATTAATTTTTAAATGAAGGATTGTCATGTGTACCCAACAGGTTAGTGAGAGAACTATAGTTTTCAAGATATATATGTTAATAAAATATGGAAAAGAAATGTTACATCTTATCAGTTTGTCGAGACTAAGGAAAAAAATTCTCCCAGAATGACATAAAGTAGAAACCAAGTTCTAGGGAAAAAGATTTATAAAATAGATCCATGGTTTTTCTAAATTTAAGTATACTGCATATATTAACATAGTATTGAAAAATAAAAGTTGAAACAATTCAAGAATTAATTATTGGTGGCATATAATTTTTCCAAATAAACATTCATGGAAATCAGAAATTATTATCAAGATAAAATAATTTTACAAGCCTAAGTGCTATAAATTTATCTCGTATTCCATGATATATAATAACATTTGATATTATTAATGTATGATGCATATTATGTGAATTTAAAAAAACATAATTGCACTGAATTTCAGTTAGAACTATCAAATAGTACTTAACAAAGTAAAACTAGATGAGTTTCTCATTTTTGGAGAAGTTGGTATACTAGTGATCAATGTAATTGAACACTTTTCTTCATTTAGTTTAATTTGGTCTAGTATCATGGAAAGGTTAAGGTAATATTAAATACAAACTTATTATAGTAATTGGTTCCCATATCTTTAATATCTAAGTACATTGTGTATTTTTATGTAGCATAATAAGAGTCTAAGTAATGTCATGTTCCTTTTTTAAATTATACTAAAAGTAAGAGTTTTATCATTATTATAATATTTGACTATGGGATTAATCAAGATATCAGGTTGTTGATAAGGGAACAAGAGGTGGATACACAGTAATATCACTAATTGATGGATTTTCACTAGGTATTGATGTTGTAGAAAGCATATTCACCACACAGTCGTGTGGTTATACTAAAATTATCCATGGAAATATGGTAGGACCAGTATTTATGACCATACTTAGTAGAAGCATGTTTAAAATGTGAGAACTAATCTTTCGTTGGCACTTGAATTTTGTGAAAGTGGGATTCTATAGGATTTGGTTCCCTTTAAACAACTATTTCATACATTATATTACCTTTATGTTTATGTATTTTTTTATTAATAAATATCTTATCAAATATTTATTATTACTTTATATAAGAATAATATGATAATGTCCTAGAATATCTGTTGCATTAAAAAGTTCATATTAAGTTCCCTACTATAATGAGAACCTTGATATGTAATGATGATATTCATAAACTGAGTTCTATGATTAGATAATATTCTATAACGAGACACATAGTATGTTGACTGTTCGGTGTGAGTACTCATAATCAAATGAGACTTCATCTCATGAAGGTATAACTTGGTAATATTTAGGATGGGAGATAATGAGAATAGACTAGGCAATACAAATTTCATATGTTTGTGTGTCACTAGATTTTACATTATGAAATAATGTCCAATGATCCTTACACATTAATATTATTATTAATGTATTTCATGACTCACATACCTTTATGTATTTTCATAAACAGTGATAACATATATTCATAGTGAAGTTGGATATGTTGGGTGGATCATGAGTGATATGTTATTAATGAATAAATCAAGGAAGTATTATCCCCTTCTATATTTATGAAAGTTGGTATCTCAAACCTCGGTTTTAAATGGAATTGTCACATTAAAATTTATGGCCATAGTGTAACAATTTATTTATTTTAGATAGTCAAACAAAGACATATCAACCATACAGATTAATAACATTGGTGTGAAACCTGCTTGATGTTATATTGTGGAAAAGGGATTATAATACATTGTGAGAGTTTTTATCTGGTTATTGTCATTATTACATATCTTATTTCGATGTGGGTTCCTTAACCCATTACTATATAGTAATCTGGGACTTTAGGAAATACCATTTAATACTAATAAGGAAAAAATCCTAGAAGATAACACACAAAGTGTTTTCATTGAAATCAGTTAAATACTATTTAAATTATATGATTTGAATAAATATTATTATCCAGAACAAGAAATAACATTTATTCAAGATTAATGGATTGAAAATATTAAATAAATATATATTCAAAATTTAATTGTCTGATTACATATATAAATATAATATTTGTTTATCTCTTGTTATTTGCAAGGTGATAAATAATTATTTATTGATTAATAAATAATTTATTTAATTAAAAAAATATTGAAATAAATATTTTATTCATGAGACTTTGAATATAATATTTATTTATTTAATGTAAAATATTTATCTTTTTTTATTCATAAGGTAATTAATAATTATTTATTAATAAATAATTTATTTAATTATGTGAATATAAAAATAAAAAATTTATTCACCATACTGTGAATATAATATTTATTTATGAAATATAAATATCTATTCAAGAATTTAGTAAATGTCAATGAGTTGACCCAATTATCAGTCTGATGATAAATATTTATGTACAAGATTGTAAATAATATTTATCATTGTGCGAGTTAGTGCATGCCATTAAATATTATTATTTTATATGGAATGGGGTTAATTATGGTTTTAACATATTATTAAGGGACTTTGTGTAATTAAATAATATGAAACTCAAACCATTGGTCTATAAATAGACAATTATGGGAATTGTGAGGGGTTTGTCATTATGCATAATATTCTCATCCCTAGAGAATTATCACTCAATAATGAAATTAACTAGGGTTTTCTCTCAATGGAGAGATATTTTATCTCCCTATTACCTTTCCTCTCATACCAAAGAGATCAAGAGATGATTCTTCTAAAATAATTGGATCATGGTACTGATCTAGGGAGTGATACAATATGATTGGTACCACCACACTATCACTCAAAGTACTATTGGTGATGCTCTGAGATCGAAGGATCATTTGTGGATCACCACTTGAGTGGATCTAATTTGGGTCCTAATCAACATAATGAAAATATAATTGGACTGTGTTTATATGATCAACACCTACATCAAAGAAAAAAATTATGATTGTGGTATTTCTTATTTCTATTAAATTAATTATAAATTAACAAGAAAATTTCCTCTCTGTTGGTTTCAAAGAAGACATTTTTAAATATTATTTACAAAAATGTCATTGGTCATGATATTCATCATCATGTACACTTTGAATTATACATTGAATATAGAAAAAAATGAGTTGGACATAGGCCTAATAGATGATTTTTCTATATCTAGAACAAACATTTAATTCTTAAATTAAAATATTTTTTAAAAATCACTTATTCACCCACCCAACCACCCCCATTGTTGTACTAACTTGTCCAAGTAATTAAATTTGGAAGATGTAAGAACATGTAGTTCATAAGTCCACCAACAAGTGGTAATTAATGACCCTCTTTATCAAGATATATTTTGATGTTATGGAGTATAAGTGTTGAGTGAACCATACATACCTATATATCATGTCTTAAATACTCATTAGGGTGAGGAGAAGCTAGTTTTATAATTTATATTTTCTAGTTATGAGATATTTAATATATGGTTGGGAGACACAACCATCCTAGTCTCTCAACACAGATGAGATTCCTCATGTGAGAGATTACATCAGGGTCCCCATGAGCATGCGTTTATAGTTAGTAAGGGAATCTCATGCCTAAAAATGGGTGTTACACCCAATTATAACTAATATGTATCATGACATGCACTAGCAGTACTAGTGCTTGGGGAGGAAGAAAGACATAGCATGTTTTGTTATGTGGTGCTCCACCTGCCTGTAGGTAAAGGCCTAAAACCAGTGAATTACTAATAGTTTTCAGTAATTACCCATTTTTAGTGGAAATTTAATGATATAGTGATGGATTTTTTTTATTTTGTTTTCAATGACACCCTAAGGCAACAACGTAGTGTGGGTGAGCATGGATCAGCAGACTAAATTGGCATAATTTCTACCAATCTAGGATACTTTTTCATTCTATGTCCTGGGAAAGCTCTATGTTCATAAGAGTGAACTTATATTTAGTTCCTCTAAGTATTGTTTCAGATAGGGATTCTCACTTCATGTTAAGTTTTTGGTAGGTATTATAGAAATACCTTGGTCCACAGGTGCATATAAGAACTTCCTATCATAGGCATTTGGATGGACAGTCCAAACATACTATTTAGATCTTGGAGGACATGTTTAGATCATGAATCCTAGAACCTGGTGGCTCTTGGTAGAACCACATTGACTTATTAGTGTCTTCCAACAATAACAGTAATCATGATTTGATTCAGAATCCACCATTTGAACCCTTTTTTGGTAGGACATGTTTTTCACCCTTATATGGTATAGAGTTTAGTTATTTTGTAATTATTAGGTCGAGTCTCGGGAAGGAGACCTCATATCATTATAATTTGAATAGGAATCAGTTTGAGACTATTCAGAGCAGAAAGAGGTCATATGTTTCTAGAGTCTCCAAGGTTGGGACAACATTGTGTTTGGAGGCAGTAGAAGCTAGCGCCTAATTATTTGGAGAAATTCAAAATAGTGGAGTGGGTTGGTACTTTGCAATACTGGCTATCTATCCCCCAATGTTTCAGTAATCTACATGATGTTTTCCATGTGTGGAATATCTGACAGTACTATCCCAATCCATCTCTCATGATAGAAACTGAAGTTACTGAGCTCAAGGCTGACATTTCTTTTGAGGAGCATCTAGTTTTTATAGTGTACTAGAGTGATAAGACTCTTTTTATAATTCTTCAGACCTATACACCTGTATCTGGTGCTAAAAACATATTATTTATGTACTATCTTTTATACCAACCAAAGTGACCCAATTTTAACCATCTATAATTACAATATAAATATCATGCATTAATTCACTTACATACCCAATAACTTTTAGATTACATTTATAAGATAATTAGTAAAAACCCTTCACCTAACAAAAACCAAATCATTATTATCAAATGGTTATTTCTACCATTATACCCATATTTTATTATTCTATAATAAAACATTAATATATCCTATAAAATTATCCATACATGATACCCTTATATACATATCTTACATAATAACCTTCTTCATAACCTGTGAAAATGGAAATATAAGAATTGGTAGATCTCAAATTCTTAGTAAGGTAAAATATAGGAGATATCAATTAATGATCATATGTAAGAATAATATAATAATAAGTGTATGATATCATATTCATAACTTATAAAATTCATAACCAATTATTTATAGATCATAAATTAGGATTCATGTAATAAAACTCTGTTATAATAAATGAAATTGGTCATAATAGTTTGGAATTATTAAAAATAATTCATAATCTATTAGTGGATATCATAATTATAAGAAATAATTTTTTGTATAAAATTGTGGCATGAACACAAGTATAAAAATCATATGTCCAGGCTACCCAAAAATTTATTCATAAATAATAGGCTTGGGCTAACAACCCGTGTAGTTAATCATATGTCAAGGCTACCACTAATACATTCATCACATCGTATGTCAAGGATTCCCACCAAGATATTCATCACATCATATATCAAGGCTACCCACCAAGACATTCAACACATGATATGTCACGTCCCCCACCAATTAAATTATCACACATATTACAAGGATTCCCACTAATACATTCATCACCTAATGGGATTGGGATAACCAATTGTGTACTCTTTGAGATCAGAATATATAAAACATTACCCAATTCATTAGAGGGATATAAGGGACCCACCCAATAAAAAATAATATACTATTAATATAGGTTCAAAAATAACATTAAATCATTCATCATTCCTTTAAATATTAATCAACACATAGGAAAGAAAATGGTTTTCATGATAACTTGTTAAAACATCATAATTCCATAATCGCTTAAATAAAACATGAAAAAAAGGTTTCATAATAATTTATTTAAAACATCATGATCATAATCCATATATATAAATAAATTATATCTTATAATAATATCATAACCCATTTAAATCATAAAAAAAATTAAAATATGTTGACATTTAAACCATATTTTCATTGTAAAATCATTGAAACTTATAAAGTAGACTTTATGAAGAAGGAAGTAAATTATGGTGTTAAAATGCATTCATTCCATATACATTAAAAGATATCATTAGTTTTACACTTAAGAAAATTTAAAAGTGAGTTGTATAAAAAATGTTTGAAAATATTTATTTTAATCATTTGTAAATAAATTAAAAGTTAGTATAAAATAAATTTATCAAACATTTTAGTGAATAAAAAACTTCCATAAAACAATTTTTAAAAACATTGATATAGAGTAAAAATACTCTAAACCAAAAAGGGAAAATAAGGTTTTCTTTTAAAAAACATATTTTTGATCATTTTGAGTTCCAAAGATAGAAAAATAGTAAAAATTCATAAACTACAGAAATAAATTTATGAGAATAAAATATATGGGTATTAATATATAAGGATCATATAATTTACCACAATAGAAATTTAACATAGATAATTCCTAAACGTAATGAGATTGTAACATAAACCCTTAACGCATTGTTAACGTTTGAATCATAAACCCCATGAAATAAATAACTTTAATTGGAAATTTAAATATCATAAATATGGATATATTCATGATATAATAAATTAAATGGATATCATATACATAATATTATCATAATAGATGCATAACATGAATCATTTCTCAACAAAATAATATTGAGATGAAGAACCCTTACCTCAAGTCCTGACTTGCTTCATATAATATCTTAAGATTATGTAAAATTAATTTATATTTATTGTAAATATATAATAGAACCATATTAAAACATTTTATGACATATATTTTTCACTTATAACATCTTATCATCCATTTATTCAAAGTTATTTACTAAAATTATTATTTTGGGTGTTAACTGTACTGTTTTTCATGCATGTTTTGGTTCGGTGGTTCCAGCCCTTGCACCTTGATAATATTTAATATTTTATATAATATTAATAATTTTATAAATATAATATTTATTCATTATATACACTTTTATAAATATATATATAATTAGGTGATGAAAAATTAATTACATCACTTCATAGAGGTGGTAATTTTTATACACAAACATGTGATGTTTTCATTTTTCAATGGATAAAATGAAATGAATGTAAATAATAGTTCAAAATAAAATAATAATAATTATGTGATATATATAATATATATTCATTAAATAAATCATTTTTAACATCCATTTAAATCGTAAATAAAAAATTAATCGCATCGCTTCATGGAGGTGGTAGTCCACACATACACATGAGCGACATTTTCATTTTCCAATGGATGGGAGGTTAAGAAGTTAGATATTATCTTATCATTAAATAATCATAATTATTTCATAAAAATAATATATATCCATTAAATACATCTATAAAACAATCCAAGATAAATGGTGATGAAAAATAAAATACATCATTTTATGGAGACGATAGTTTGTACGTACACATTAACTATGTTTTAATTTTTTTATTAGATGTAAATGAGATATAAAATGGTTGTAACAAAAAAACGGTTTATTAAATGTAATTATTTAATAATTATAATATTTTTATAGAAAGTTTTTAAGAGTTTAAAGAATAATGGAACTTGAAATAGATCAGTAAATACAATTACCTCTTCTTTAGGTATCTTCTTTTCTCTTAAATCTTAAGCCTTCTTGAGATTTCCTTTTTTGAGAAAAAACACATAAAAGTAATTAATATTTAGTTTATTAAGAAATTTTAGTGGAGATTAGTGGATCCAATAGGCGCATGTGTTGTTCTGAAGTGATAATAGGAAGTTCCCTTTTACAACTGAGGTGGGTGGAAAACATTAAAATACCCCAAACATTATTATATAATATATGTCTTACTAAGATAAAGTGGATTAAAATTGTAATATTTTTTAATATAATAAGGTTAATTTAAAAATAAAATAATCCAATTATATTTAATCAAGTGTTTTATTTTATTTAAACCTTATCTCTTAGTTTAAGCTACTTTAAAACCTTTTAACCCTTATCATGGTAACAAGATACGTAGTCATTAAGACTCAATAATGTTATTATTAAAGTAAAACTTGATAATAAGTGGAAAATGGTTGATAATAAAAACCATTAACCCTTCACTTCAAAAATATAATATATTAATGATTTTAAAATCAATTAATTAAATACTATTTAACATGAAATATCTTTAAAGTCATTTTTGGGACTATTAACATAATTTGACTTTATTAACATCAAGATTACCATTTAGTATTAATTTTAAAATCTAAAACATTAATTATATTTTTTAATCAAGAAAAACCATTCATGAATTTAAATTATCCAAAACACATCACTTTTAATATTTTAAAACTATTTTCTTTGATTTTTCAATTTCTTGCACAAGCATTACATCAGCGATGCATAAGAATTTTTTGTAATTAAACCATTGCAAAAAATTAAAAAAAATACAATAAAAATAATTTATTTATTTTTAAAACAACCACTTAGAACCACTTATAACATATTTTAATTCTTATTAAAACATATCAGCAATATTAAAATAAAGAGAGTAAAATTTTGTAGTCATTCATTACTTAAAATAATATAAAGGTCATTATTAATGCAAAAGGGAACTAAATTTAAATTTTTCAAATATAGTATGATATTTGTTGAGATAAACTCCTAAAATGAAATACGTTCAACTTTTTTAGAGACTTAGAGACCTTATCATATTATTTTAACCCTAATTAACTCATATTACCCTTTATCAAGGGGATAAAATTTTATAATGGTTACTATTCATTATGATTAAAAATGAAATGGACCTCATTATAAAAATTATAAAATTATGATACCAAATATTGAATCCATTTTCTAATATTCAATTTCTATAATTTTTAGAAATTACTTTCAATATAAGTTCGCAAAATTAAACTAAAAATCATTTTTAGAAAAATACATGTTTTAGGCCTAAAAATGGATTTTGTGCCAAAATCATATAAACTTTTAATTAAAATTTAAATAATTAAATTATGTTAAATCAAGTGAGACTTATTTTATTTTAAAACAAAACAAAAACTAAAATTAACCTTATAAAAATATGATTAAAAGAGAAGTACTGAAAATAGTTTTTATTTGAATAAAAACATTAATTAGATTTCTAAGTCCACCATTACATTTTTAAATTAATTATATTTATTATTAAATTTAAATTTTTTCTATTAAAATGGTTTCATAAACATTAAATAAATTATTATATCATGATAATTTCATAAAAGTAATATTTTTGTAAAATCGTTATTTTTCACTATTCACCCCAGATATCAACTATTTCTAAAAAGACCCAAAAAAATAAAACTAAGATAATTTTGATGTGATTAATCCAAAAATTAAGACCTTATTATAAAATTAAATTTCTAAAATTTATAAATTTATCTTTTAAATGAAAATACAAAATATATAACAAAACTTCCTTTATAGAAAAATAACCCTTTTAAACATTAAAGGTGGTCGTATATATAATATTTCGTATGATACAACAACAAACGGTCTAAGGACTCGACCCCGTGATTGGTTCCCTACACCCCTTCCCTGCACCCTTTTAAACATTAATTTTTCTTATCCTTATATTATTTCATTCTTATCATTCAAAATTGAGTAATTATTTAATACTAATAGCAATATTTTTTAGGAGAAATTTTATATATATATATTATATTTTGGTTATTCCAATTCATATTTTCCAATACAACACCATGGTTATAATTTTCATATTTAAATAATATTATTTCCATTGTATATTTTAGTTCATTTAATTGCGGTATTGCATGTGGTACATGCTATAAAACATAATATTTATTTAAAATAAAATAATTTCCAAAATCTTAGGGTGTTACATTCTACCCCCATAAAGAAATTATATCATTGAATTTTAATTTTATTATCTCAAAATTCATTTATCATAACATGGTAATTAAATTAGATATAGATTTTATCAGGGAATTTGATTTCAAGTTTAAGATTAATAAAATTATGATTTCATTAATTCGTATACCTATATTAGACTCATACTTGTAGAAGAGTTTCTAAGAGAAAACCTTCATAGTTGAGTGATGTTTCCCACATGAGACTATATATACTTGTATTCCTCTAACATGATTCAAAGTAATTATTTCACCATTGATAAGGATAATATAATTATTTACTTACCTGATACATAATTTCATCCTTTGGTTGAATTTCAATCAATACATAACTCTAATCTTGCTCACATTACAATGATGAATGAAAAAGATGAATTTTTTATTCCTAAAGTACTAAAAAATTATCTAATCAATCATGAGATCTATAAAATGATGAAAAGTTATTCCTCTTATTTTTAACCATTTTCTAAAACCAAAATGGTTAGCATAATATAACATAATACCCAATAAACTTTCATGTGAGGAAGTAAAAAATTAATCTAAATAACATCAACAATAACACTGAAAATAAAATTAATTCATTCCATAAATAACTGGACTCTAAAACTCTTCAATGATTAAAAAAAATTAACACCCAAAAATTCATAAATATTTATTTACATAATCATATTTTCAAAAAAAATATACATAATCATATATTTTCCTCAAATATGTATTTCTTTTACAAACAAAAAAATAATAAATAACTACATATAAAACCATAAAAAAATTAAATGCTTTCTAAAAATAATTTAATATTTATTCATAAAATAGTTTCAATCATGAAATCACATACTAAACAATAATCTATAATGTTCTTATACAGTGAAATTACTCAAAAATAAATTTAATCACTTGGTCAACAAATCACTTTTCAATATCATGGTTATCTAATCATATATTCCCAAAATATGATAACCCCATTATTCTCATTAACCATAATTACCTTATCGTCAAATATGTATTGACCTTAATGGTTATGTGTTTATTTAAACTTATATCCTAAGTAAAATTATTCCCAAATAATTTCATATTAAATCACATTTTAAACATATAGGTTACATATACCTCAATGATATATTAAAACCCAATAAACATTTTCCAAATTTTCATCAGTCACCTTAAAATATCATAACCTCAAAAATACATTTATACCTATAAAAATATCAATATCCATAAATTTATCAACCCATAATGTTATCCTTAACTCATAAATTATTCTCATATGATAACTTGTTAACCTCTAAATTTATCTAAATCTTACTTCGATGCCAATTATAATGCCTTAGGCCCGTACACATGTATCTGGTGATAAAATATTATCTATTACATATTTAATTTGATACCAATTAAAGAAACACAATTTTAACAATCCATATTTAAAATATAAATAGCCAATATTTTTTCACTTATATACCCAAGGACTTTTGGGTTTATAATTATATATAATTTATAAAAACACTTCATCTAACAAAACACAAGTATTTCTCATAAAATTGAAATTTTTTCCATTATACCCAGATATTCTTATTCTATAAAAATACCTCAACATCTCCCTTAAAATTATCCATACATTATACCTTTATATAAATATCTTACATAATATCATTCTTTATAATATGGAGAAATGGAAACATAAGAAAGGGGTGACCTCAAATTCTTAGTAAAGTTAATCATAATAGATATCAATTGATGATCATATATAATCATAAGATAATTATAAAGGTTTGAGAGCATGATCATAAATTATTAAGTTCATACACAATAATTCATTGATCATAAATCATGAGTCATTGCATAAAAATTTTCTACAACAAAATATGTGAGTCATAAGAGTGAAGAATCACCAGAAATTAATCATAATCCATGGGATCATATCATACTCATAATAAATAAGTTTGTGGTATAAATATAATCATATAAATCATATGTAAAGTCTAACCACCAAGACATTCATAACATAATAGGATTGGGATAACCACTTATGTAACTAATCATATATAAAAGAGACCCCTAAGACATCCATTTCATCATATATCAAGGCTACCAACCATTAAATTCATCACAAAATAGGCTTAGACTAACCACTTCTATGACTTATTGGTCTTGGGATATATATATGTATACCCTCTTGAGATATGGAAAACAAAATATTTACCCTTTGAGCTCATAAGACATAAAACAATACCCAATGCATTGGAGGTATATAATGGACCCACTCGTCAAAAAAAATTATTCATATATACGATATAAGAACAAGAAGTCATTCATCATTAATTTAATGTTTAATTAGCCTATTGGAAAGAAAATGGGTTTCATGATAACTACCTTAAAACATCACAATTATAGAATTGTTTAATTAACCAATGAAAAGAAATGAGTTTTGTGAACATTAATTAAAAACATCATCATCATAATCTATACAAGTAAAAAAATATACTATCATAATATCATTTTCCCAATGAATAATAAAAAACCTTAAAGTATGTTGACATATATGAAAAATATCTTCTGTAAAAAAATATAAAATACAATTTGAAAATCAATAGAAAACATCCCTTTTCTTTTAGTAACTTTTAAAAACTAACATTATAAAGAAAATAAAAATGGTATTTTATTTTTAAAATATTTAAAATTTGTAAAAGAATCTATATAAATAATAAAGGACATAATAGCAATAAAATCTACTCATTTTGTATACGTTAAAAGAGGTAATCTTTTAACACATTTGTAAAAATCTAAAAGCAAGTCATATGAAAAATGTTTTAAAATATTTAATTTAAGAATTAGTAAATAAATTAAATTATAGTACTAAATAACATTATAAAAAAATTAAATATAAAACTTTCATAAAATATTTTTTAATAACATAAATATATAAGAAAAATATTCCCAATCAAAATGGAGAAACAAGGAATACATTTATTAAAAACATTATTATGGTATTTTTCAGTACTGAAGAAAGGAAATATGATAATAACAATAATTTAAAAGGAAATAGATAAACATATTAGAATAAAATATATGTGGTTTAAAAGATAAGGATCATATAATTTCCCTCATTGTAAATTTAACATAGACAATCCCAAAAAGAAATGAGATTGTAACATAAACCCTTACCATTTTGGAAACTTTTGAATCATAAACCCCATGAAAAAAATATCATAAAATGTAAATTTAAATACAATTAATATGAAGAAATTAACTATATAATATATCAAATTTTTATTATATACACCATATAAACACAATAGGTTCATAACATGAAACATTCCTCAATGAAACAATATTGAGATGAAAAACCCTTACCTCTAATCTTAACTTTATTAATATGTTATGTTAAAATCATATATAATAAATTTATATTTATTATAAATTTATATAAAACCAATATTAGTAATTATCATACCATACATGATTCACTTACAACATCTTATCACCTATTAATTAATAGTTCATCATTAATATCATTGTTCTGGATGTTAATTGTTCTATTTTTCATGCATGTTTTCATTTAGTAGTTTTGGTAATTATACCATGGTAAAATTTAATCATATAAATAATACTAATAATATAATAAATATAATATCTATTAATTATATATACTTTTATAACCATAAATATAAGGTGGTGATAAACAATTAATTACATCACTTCATGGAGGCAGAAGTATGCATATACACACTTATGGTGTTTACACTTTAGAATGGATGAAACAAAAGAAAATTAAATAATAATTAACCTTTATATAATCATAATTATATCATATATATCAAATATATTCATTTAATATATCATTTTTATCATCCATTTAAATTGAATATGAGAAACGAATCACATCGCTTCATAGAGGTGGTAGTCCACACATTTTCACAAGCGGCATTATCATTTTACAAGGGATGGGAGGGTAATAAGTTATATATAATTTTATAATTAAGTAATAATAATTATTTCATAAAAATAATATATATCCATTAAATCTATCTATATATTCATCTATGAGAGATGGTGATGAAAAATAAAATGCATCGCTTCATGGAGACGATAGTCCATACATATGCATGAGTGGTGTTTTAATTTTTCATTAGATGGAAAGGAGATAGAAAATAATTTTACAAATAACATAAAATAATTTAATTATTTTAAATATTATAAATTAATCATGTTAATATAATTATAGAAGATTTGTAAAAGGTTAAGGAAGAAAGAATCACGAAATAGATCAATAAAGACAATTAACTCTTATATGGATATCTTCATTTAGATTACACATTAAGAATTATTGAGATGGTATTTTTGAGAGACCAAAAATTCTTGATCATGAATAGTATGTATGGTAAGTTATTTTGGTAGATCTTGGATGATGCTATAGGCTCAATTGTTTTGTATAAGTGAGGATGGGATGTTCCATTTTATTAGTGGGGTGGGTAAAAACATGTAAATACTTGAAATGCTGTTATATAATATATGTATTTCTATGGAAAAGTAGATCCAAATTATTATAGTTTAAAATATTATAAGTTATAGTTTTAAATAAAATCAACCTGTGAAATTTAAGCAAGTTTTTTGTGTTATTTTTAAACTTATCTCTTAACTTAACCCCTTTGTTAAACCTTTAAACCCTTAGCATGGTAACAAGATACTAAGTATTTAAGAGTCAATAATTTCATTATTAAAGGAAAATTGAATCATAAGTTATAAATGGTTGATATTATCGACCATTTCTAATTTACATGAAAAATATATTATTTTTATGATTTTTAAGTCAATTAGTTAAATCTTTCATAACACAAAATATTCTTAAAGTCTTTTTGAATACAATTAAAATAAGTTGACTTTAAAAATATACATACTACAATTAAGTATGAATTTGAATATCTATAACATTACATACCTTTCATTTTGAACCATAAAAATCATTCAAGACATTAAATTATCCAAAACACATCACTTTTAATATTTTAAAACTATTTACTTTGATTTTTCACCTACTTTTTCATTTCCTACATTAGTGATGCGTAAAAGTTTTAGGTACTTGTATCATTACAAAAAAAAATTAATATCATAAAAATAATTTATTTATATTCAAAAAAAAATCATTTAAAACCATCCATAAAATCATTTTATTCTAATGAAAACATATTATAGATATTAAATGAAAGAGTTTCATTTTGTACTCTTTCTTTACATAAAATAATATACAAGTAATTATTAATGGAAAATGGAAAAAATATAACATCTTGGGTATTTTAATAGGGATGAAAACCTCTCCCATTTTTTTGAATATTTCAATTGGTGGGTATTCCAAATTTATTTCGAGCATCAGAACTCAATTTCTAGAGTTGTATCAATCCAATATCCTTATTTTGGATGGGTTTAGAGGTTTATCTAAAGTCTTGGGTTTTAAGAATGGGTTTTGGGAGCACTGGAGTCCTTAAGGATAGTTTTAGAGTTGTAGGTCAAGGCGAATGGTTTGGGGAACCTTATGCAGCCTCTTCCAGTTAACCATGTATACCCTTTTTACACTAAGCACGGTTTTGGTGAAATCATTCTTTTGGGATACACAGCAGTGTAGCCATGTCTGTCTTCTTTATATAGTATTTCACATGGTTAGGAAAAACTATGTATAAAGTCATACGGGTAGTGCCATATAGGTAGTAATTATGAATTGTATATCGCACAATTGCTACACAGTTTGGAAAGAAATTTGAGTTAACCATGCGATCTCATTTAAAGGGAGAAATTTCATTTCAACCCCTCTCTATTTTTCCTTTTTCTCCTTTATTTTTCTTCCTTATTCTCTATTGGAACACACACAATAGAAGGAAACCCTACATTTTCCTCCACCTCTTGTATTTTCTCTATATACTTCATTGGTGGTCCCTCCTTTGGGACATTGGGTTCTATAGAACCATATCGGTAAGGCTTTCCTCATCCTTTCCTCTCTTCTTCTTTGCTCTTTCCTCATTAAGCACTAATTATTTTTGAGTCATTTTTTTCTAATTTTTAGGGTGCTCAACAGAAACTATTATTTATTTCCAAATTATTAAAGTTAGAGGAAAATACTAGATGTTCCTACATCTATGAGTTTAATATATCAGTGCATACCTTTCTTTGTGTTTTCACGATTGTTTTAGGGGTG
This sequence comes from Viscum album, assembly GCA_963277665.1. NCBI lineage: Eukaryota > Viridiplantae > Streptophyta > Magnoliopsida > Santalales > Viscaceae > Viscum > Viscum album. The sequence goes on from OY728161.1 coordinate 1,447,116,383, forward strand.
CAGCTTTTAGTGCACTGTTGAGTAATTGAGTGAGACATTTTTTAAATTTATTACTTGATGTTAAATTGAGCATATGACCTTATAAGATGACCTGAGGTACGCCCAATCCATATTCGCTCATGTGAGGCTGGTTTAGGGGTCATAGTCCACCTTAGGTGGCTAGGCCATGGTGTTTTCTTAATTTTATTTTTATTTGTTTGTTTATTAAAATTTAGTTGGTCAGTAAAATTAAATTGATTTTTTATGTTTATTTAAAATGTAAAATTAAATTATATTAAATTTAATTTTTTATTAAATGAATTTCTTAATTTATATATGATATGTTGATGTGATCCATTATATCATGAGGGCCTTGGCCCAATGGATTGAGGTGGAATGGCCATCAGGATTGAGGTGACTTGATCAACTAGTTGGGATTGGCCCAGATATATTTGAGTCATGTTGTTCACAGGATTTGGCATTGTAGATGTTCGATTGAGGTGTAAAGGTCATCAAGTTAATGGTATGGCTCATGACATTGGATGGCATGGCCTCCAGACTTGAGCGATGTGGTCATAAGGGCATGAGGTGCTGGTTGGATATGGATTAGGTACTAATTTTGGTGATTTTCACTCACCCATCTTGGCCAAAGAATCAATTGGAGTCATGTGCACACAAGTTGACTAATTGATGAGGTGGTTTGGAAAAATTGAGTGGGTAGAGGCCTTATCTTTGTAGATTAGGGATTTATTTTGGGGGTGCTTGCTGGAGGAAGCCACAGGAAGGTGAGGATCCTTCAGTTGATAGCATTGAGGCTATCAGTTGGGAGTTGAGACTCATCGTATTGAGGTCGTTGGGCCTAGACTACTTTGGGAAGACAGAGATCTTCGTTCCTAAAGACTTCCTCCTATGAGTCTATAGTGAATTTTACTTTGAGAAAAGATATCATTATGCCTCTGGAGGTCATTCATTAAGCTAATTAGGGCTTTCGAGAAGGGGTTCAAGGGACTGGTTACTTTCATTTGAACGTGCCTGTTGAGACACGAGGTGTTAGGGGGAACGTGGTGTTGGGTTACTTAATTTGGATGTGGAACCTGTGTTTCACTTGGGACTATTTGGTATCATAGGATACATTGGGCCATGGTCCAATTATCCTCTCCTCTTAAGTTATTCTATCATTGGTTGAGGAAGTTGATGGATTTCTGCTAGTTGTTGAGCACTAGATAAGTCTATATTTAATTTAAGAAAGTGATGTTTTTTTAAATAGTCTACACCTAATTAAAAACTTGTGTTGGGTATACACACTTGGGTGGTGTCCTACTAAGACTCATTCTCACACCCTACACTATCCCTTTGGAACATGTGTAGACTTTATGTTTTTACATTCAGGTAAGGGATCTGACTTAGGTGTTGGATCCTGGTTGAGTTGGCATGAAGTGTCACGAACAGAATTTGGTCACCATCAAAACTGGCACCCGACCTAGCACATGATAAGGTCCAAATGGGAATTCCCAATCCCCATAGGCTGGAATAAGTGCCCGTGTATAATAAAATGAAGTTTGGGAATGATTTACCCGAGTTTATAAACATTAAACAACAAACAAATCCAATATCACAAATCTGGATTTTTCGAAACAAACCATCTTTTACAATAAAAAAGAATTTAATTACATAGTTAAAACAATTATAAAATAAAAAAAAAAGTGTATAAACCCACAATAAACATCCCAAGAACCATCCTCATGGAAATAGGCACCTCCCTCAAGCCATCTCCACAAGGAATCACCACGATGAACTGCTAGAAACCCAACCCATTGACACAAAATCTATACCCAAACCTGGGAAAGAAATAACAATTTCAACTTACACAAAATATTTGTAAGTATGGTGTGAGCCAAATCTCAGTATGATACCACCACAAATATATTCCATGTGATAAACATTTATATATGAAAATCATGATATTTTTTTAAAACATGAAATGCTAACTACAATTTCTAAAAGATGCACAGCTAAATAAAAAAAGTTTTCAAGTGGGATATTTTAAAGAATAAAAAATTTTAAAAATAATGTCAATACTACTGAAATTTTCATCTAAACATACCATATATTGAGGGTAAGATTAATGAATCTAATGGGCACAAGAAACAGGAAAATCACCCCTTGGTACTAGCTCACTATGGGTCACAGGTACCTCGTATCTCAGTGAGAGTAGCCATCACAATATTCATTCTCGTGCACGATCCACTCATAGGGAATATACCCAAAACCTATTTTTCCCCAATAATAATCATTATTTTTTAGTTATTTTTGTAAGAGTCAATCTTTCTAAGTGAAACTGAGGCAAACCCCCCACAGGATCACTAGCATACTAGTACACATCCACCCACCTAGATACACGGGTTTCCCTTTTGTGCTCAAACAAGTTCAACAAGACAAGAAGTGATATTTTCATATGAAAATATCACTTCCACATCACACATTAACCAAACGGCCCACATTCACATCACACAAGTCAAAAAATCCACTTTTTATTCAAATGCATTTTGAAATCATACTCACACCAAAATATCCCACAACACATTTTGTATATCTTTCAAAATTAAACAAATCCTTTAAAAATTTTATAAAATATTTTCCAAGATGATAAGTATCACATAATATCCCACTCACATGTTAAAGAATAACCTTTTTATAAACAAAATCTATTTTTCACATCACACTCAAACAAATAGCCCGCAAACATGTTTTTCACCAACATCACAATTTCATAAATCACCTCAAAAAATTAAAAAAAAAATTACCAAAACGTTTGACATCACATCTGACCACTTTATTTTTAAAATTATAATTTTAAGAACATAATACCGCCAAAAGAGTACATAAGCATCCTTTTTACACTCTGTGTAACTCATTAAATTACTTACAATTTTTATAAAACCAACCCAAAGGGTATAACCATGTTTTGCATAGAAACCCATTTCAAACCCCTCATTTAAGGAAAAAACCATACCAATACCAACCCAAAAAAGAATTGGAATCCCTATAAATTTTTTTTAACCACACCCAAGTGATATGAAATTACCTCAAATAGTACCATAAAATATATGCATGAAAACACACATTTTCATAAAACACTTTCAAGAGGCGTTACATGGTTTCCACATAAAACCCATTCAAAAACCCCATTTTAAATCCCCCATGACACTAAATATTTAACAAAATAGAATTCTAATCCCCTTTCAAATACTAATAAATCACATTAATATTTTATAAAATACACCCAAACATTACCCCAAGAGTCACACAATAAAAGCACCCATTTTCAAGCTAAAATGAAACAGTAAAATTAAACTCTTAACCAAATCCAAAAAAAATAGTTTTCACACCACACACAAAAAATTAGAAACATTATAAATTAATAAACCAAGAAATATAACTCATCATAAAATTGTTACACATGGAATCAACTACCTTTGGTGTCAAAACCCTTAAAACATGGTGTGAAACATCAATCACACCATCGCCGCACCTCAAGGAATATAAATCCATCCCTAAACCAAGATATTTCAAAAACAATACTCATGGTTAAACCCTAGGTATGAACCATAGATTATAGATAAGGGTAACTTCAATAAATAGTGGAAGAAAACCTAAATAAATGGAAGAAATTAAAGATAGAATGACTTACTTTCATAAATTTGATGTTTCCCCCATCAAATATCCCTTTAATGATGAGCTCGAAGAGAGGGGGAGAGACCTTGGAGTCTGTTAATGGAGGTAGGGCACGAAATGAGGAATAATGGATCATATTAGACTTATTTTGGGGAGGGAAAATGGAAAATTCAAAAATATTTTTAGTAACCTGGACACACCTGCACGGTTTTCCATCACGGTTTGGAACTTTGCGGCCAAACCCTGCGGCATGTTCTGTCCACCCAAAAATTGTTGTTTTGCCTCCAATTCCAAGGGTGTCCAAGGGGAAAACCAAGGGGTAAATATAGTCCAAGAATAGGGGAAACAATACCCAAATAAAGACCACCTTTTCACCCCATGACTCAACCAACTCAAGGGTGAAAACAACCTCTACAACTTACCCCAAAAGTGGTTCCACTAGGAGTGTCAAAAAATAAACTCCAAAAAACCACAACCTAATACCATAATTTTAATAAAAGAGGATATTAAGTATCATACAATACCCCCAAGACCAATTTCATATATCTAAAACGTATGAGACACCAAAAATTCAAACCTAAAACACCCATAAATTGAGAGAAAGCTAAGAACCAAAAGAGGATTTGAAACAAAGCATGGAATAAAAAATCAAGGTGTGAAAATTCTCCCAACCATAAATATTTCCACCCCTAGAAAGGAGTATAAAGGCCAAACCAAAACCAAACCCAATTTGGAAACCAATATGTACTCCTTTTCTAAGCTTTGGCCCGCCCCCGAAAGGCCCAAACACATCCAGTGGTCAATTAAAAAAGGAAAACTCTCACAACCCAAACATAAATTGATTTCTTGAAATGATCAAGCACATTTAGATTTTATCCCAAAATAAAACTCCTCAAACACTATCCAAAAAATATTCCTACAATTTACGCAAATTATCAACAACAATAACAAACAATGTTACACTTACCTTTATTTAACCAAACTGTTGGGCATTCTCCAATCCAAACGTTTACCCAAGGAAGATGTAGGTAATTAGATATATCCAAACAAGACTCCCTACCACCAATCCAAGACCATGTAACAATCTGAGTTACTAGTATAGGGAGACACAAATGGGCTCCCCACCATAAGAGACAACTCAAATTTTTCATGAGATGGGATCGGGACACCAACAGGGGGAGGCCCAAACAGACTCCCCGGTACAAGGGGTAGAGTTCCATTTGACATTTTTGAAAGAACTTATATAAAACTCATAGTGGGTCTCTCCACCATAAGAACCAACTATCTTAACAACCAGCATGGGTCAACATAGAAAGATCCCAAAACAAAAAGGGTTGAAACGGTCACACGGTTAGTCCACACAGTTTGGGAAACCATGCGCTAACCATGGGGGTCATTATTTCTTCATGGGTCCCTAACACATGGTCACTACTAATTGTGCATAAACTGTGTACTCAACATATCTATCCAAATTCCCAACCATACTCCAAAACTCAATGGAAACCAAATGGGAAAAGAATGGAATTGGGTGATGACATGGCTATAAGTCCCCACACCTCTTTCCACCGAATGGGAACAATAGAATAAATATGACGAAACCAAAGGTTTAAACTCTTCCTATATTTTATACTTAGTATAGGACTTTGTACAAGGATTTAAAATACCCTAGGATTTCCTCTGAATATGTGCCATCTTCTCTCCAGGACCTATGGATGGAGCTCAAGTGATTGAAGCATCTTCGACCTCGCAGTTGGGCTTTAGAAACCCCCTGTATGAAACTTCTTATTTAAGTGCTTCAAAAAACTACACTGCAAACCCAAATGGGTTCACCAAGACATCACACATTCCAAAATCAATTTCCCGTAACCCGACATTTCACTGAAACAAGGGATTAGAGGATTCACACACATCACACCTTGTTTCTTCAGGTGAGAAACAACAGAAGGAAATGGCCCATATAAACACCTTACTTTAAAACAGAGGATTTGGAAGTTTTTCCATGAGATATATACTCCCAAAATGATAAAGAATCTCAGAGGATTGCACAAACTTATACATTAAATTCAAATAAGCACATGATATCACAAGGCGTAACCTAACATTACCATTATGACTGATAGAAAAAATACATAGAAAGGGGTCTTATGCCAAGTCCCAAACAGCCACGATTCTGAAAAGTGTCCATAATATCTACCCATGGCCAGATTTCCTATACTGGTGGTTTAACACAAACCCCTACTTTGAAGAGACTATGAATGACCCAGAGGCCCTCTTAAGCATCATTCAGATACTCATCCAGACTAAAAACCCCAGAACACTTCCACCTTTGATGGATTAGGTATCTTAAGATACTAAGGTTTATTTCAACTTTCCACAAGCACTCTCCTACTACAAGAGGATCCAAAAATAAAAGAAAGGAACTGGTGTAAACTCAATCTCCAAATCTTGAGAAAAATATTCCTTATATTGATCAACTGGAAGATTTTACAAAGGTTAAACAATTCGGGTTGCACTTCAGTCATGCACTAACCCTTAATGGGGGTGTACCTTATCCAACGAGAAAAACCCAAGGGCCTAAAAAAGATGGACCATTGGTCAAAAAATTCCACAAACCATATCCAAACACATGAATGGAACCACCATAAAGTCTTCTAAAACTTTTCTCATAAGATACTACTAACAAGTCCTGCTACCCAGCTTACCGACCAAACACAAACCCATAACACAGTTCAAACAGGAGGGGTTATTAGACTCAAAACAACCCACAACATCAAAATTTTCAAAAACACATAATATAAAACATCCCAATCCAGTCATAAAAACATCATGTTTTCCTTTAAAAACATTTCTTTGAAAAACAAACAGTTCAATGGTTAGCGTATCCACCAATGGTACCCCATGGGCCTCGCACATGCATGTTTTCATGCCATACTGGGCACCCTCCTCATATTTATCCTGGAACTCATACAGTAGTTCCATTAACCATATATCATCCCACATAACCCCATTCATGGGGTTTCTCATGGAAATACCAAAGGTTAAAACAAAAATTCTTTCCACTTTTCAAAACCAAAACAATCAACCAATACTTACTTTTTATCAAGACTACTAACCATGAAATCAAAATTCTAATTTACAGCTTACAAAAAAATTTAGAATGGCACAACCATTCGAATAAGAACTCACTTTAAATTCAATCACATAAATTCCATAACTTCTAATTCCATTAAAAAACCTTTCAATAGTTTAGATAACTCTATTGGAAACACATTTTCAAAACCAACTTTAACATAATTTCCATCTTTCAAAAGAGGTGAAAACACACCACTTCCCATTTAAAAAATTCTAAAAGATAAGTTCTACCATTTAAAAAATCAAACCTTTCACTTGTTATTTGAAAATGATTTCACCAAAACTTTACGCTTCTTAAAACCATTTCATTTTTTCTTTAAAACCAAACTTCTAAGACTTCAAAACTAGAGAACAAAAGACAATGCGAGAGGAAACTAGTTCCATTGGGTGAAATGGACATATGGTTGGCGACCATATTCCAATAACTTTACCATCATATAGAGTATTATATGGAATATCCCCAACTCCAAATGGCTTACCAGGACCTGCGAGCTCACTGAGACCATTAACCCAACTCACTTTTCATTTCCCCTGATCATCATCAAACTGAGAAAACTAAAGGACTCAGATAAATCTCGACTTCCCCTACCAACTAGAATCCCATCATGAGGTGTGTTGATCATGCAAACTACCCATAAATAGAATAACAAGTCCTAACAATCATAACTCCACACTATCCCGACTTTTCCCCAAATAATGTGACCCAAAGAGTTAACCAGAACCTCCTTTGAAACCATTTTGTCATGAACCGAAACTGGTCTCCATCAAAACCAACACGTAACCCAGCCCGTGACAAAGACCAAAGGGTATTACCAATCCCCACAGGCTGGAAAAAGTGTCGGAGTATCATAAAATAATTTTTGGAAATTATTTACATGTGTTTTTAAACATTAAACAACAAAAAAATTCAATATGACAAATCTGGATTTTTTGAAACAAACCATCTTTTACAAAAAACCAGAATTTAATTAAATAGTTTAAAACAATTATAAAAGTCTAAAACAACTATATAAACCCACAATTAATATCCCAAGAACCATCTTCATGGAAAGAGGCACCACCCTCAATCCATCTCCACAAGACAACACCATGATGAACAGCTAGAAACCCGACCCATTGACACAAAAGTTGTACCCAAACCTAAAACAGAAATAACAATGTCTAGTTACACCCAAAGGAGTATGTAGGGAGTTTTAAAAACCCCAGTAGGATACCACCACTAATATATTCCATGTTATAAACATTTATAGATGAAAATCATGAAAGTTTTTCAAAACATTAAATGCTAGCTACAATTTCAAAAAGATGAACCTTTAAATCAAAACAATTTTCAAGTGGGATATTTTAAAGAATCGACACTTTTAAAAATAATGTAAATGCTACTAAAATTTCCAGCCAAACATAACATATATTGATGGTAATATTAAAGAATCTAATGAGAACAAGTAACGGGAAAATAACCCCTAGGCACTAGCTCGTTGTGTGTCCCAGGTACCTCGTATCTTGCTGAGAGTAACCATTACAATATTTGTTCTCATGCACGATCCACTAGTATGGAACATACCCATAACCTAGTGGTCCCAAATCATCATCATCATAGTTTATTTAGTGTTGTAAGTGCCAATCTTTCTAGGTGAAACTATGACCAAACCCCAAGGGATCACTAGCATACTAGTACATGTCCACCAACCTAGATACCAGGGCTTCCCTCTTGTGCTCAAACAAGTTCAACAAGATAAGAAATATAATTTTCACATGAAAATATCACTTCCAAATCACACATTCACCAAATAGACCACATGAAAATCACACAAGTCACAAAATCCACTTTTCATTCAAACGCATTTTGAAATCCTACTCACACCAAAATAGCCCACAACACATTTTTCATATCTTTCAAAATTAAAAAAATCCTTTAACAATTTTATAAAATCTTTTCCAAGATGATAAGAATCACATAACATCCCACTAAAATGTTAAATAATAACATTTTCATAAACGAAATCCATTTTTCGCATCGAACTCACACAAACATCCCACAAACATGTTTCACACCCACATCACATTTTTGTAAATCACCTCGATAAGTTAAAAAACATTACCAGAAAGTTTGAAATCACAATAGACCACTTTATCATTCAAAATATCATTTTAAGAACATAATACCACCAAAAAAGTAAATAATAATCCTTTTTACACTCTTTGTAACTCATTAAATCACTTATAATTTTCATAAAACCAACCCAAAGGGTATAACCATGTTTTTCATAAAAACCCATTTCAAAACCCTCATTTAAGGCAAAAACCATACCAATACCAACCAAAAACAGAATTGGAATCCCTATAAATGTTTATTAAACCACACCCAAGTGTTATAAAATTACCTCAAAGAGTAACACAAAAGACACCCATGAAAACACACATTTTCATAAAACACTTTCAAGAGGCATTAGATGGTTTCACACATAAAACCCATTCAAAAACCCCATTTCAAAGCCCCCATGACACTAAATATTTAACAAACCATAATTTTAATCCCATTTAAACAACTAATAAATCACTTTCATAGTTTATAAAATACACCCAAACATTACCCCAAGAGTCACACGTGAAAAGCACACAATTTCAAGCTAAAATTAAACTATAAAATTAAACTCTTAACAAAATCCAACAAAAACAGTTTTATCACCACACACAACAGATTAGAAAGATGATAAATTAATAAACCAAGAAATATAACTCATCATAAAATGGTTACACATGGAATCACCTACCTTTTGTGGCAAAACCCTTAAAACTTGGTGTGAAACATCAACCACACCACCGCCGCTACTCAAGGAAGATAAATCCAGCCCTAAACCACAAGATTTCAAAAAAAATGACTCATGATTAAACCCTAGGTAAGAACCCTAGCTTCTATACAAGAGTAAATTCAAGAAAGACTGTAATAAAACCTAAATAAAGGGAAGAAATCAAAGATATAATGGCTTACTTTCATAAATTTGATGCCTCCCCCATCAAATCTCCCTTCAAATGTGTGGTCCAAGGGAGGGGGATCAACCATGGTGGTTGTCCCTGGAGGTAGGGAATGAAATGGGGAAGAATGGAGGAGATTAGACTTATTTCTGGGAGGGAAATGGGAAATTCAAAAATATTTTTAATGACCTGGACACACCTTCATAGTTTTTCTACATAGTTTGGAACCGTGCGGCCTAACCGTGCAGCCTGTTCTGGACACCCAAAAATTGTTGTTTTCCCTCCAATTCCAAGGGGGTAAAAGGGGGAAACCAAGGGGGAAATATAGTCCAAGAATAGGGTAAATAATACTCAAAGTTATACCACCTTTTCACCCCAAGACTCATCCAACTCAAGGGTTCAAACCACCTCAACAACTTACCCCATAAGTGGTGCAACTAGGAGTGTCACAAAACCAACTCCAAAACACGACAAATTAATACCATTATTTGAACAAAAGAGGATCCCAATTATCATACAATACCCCCAAGACCAATTTCATAGATCAAGAACACAAGAGACACCAAAAACTAAAACCCAAAACACCCAAAAACCGAGAGAAAGCTAAGAACTAAAAGAGGATTTGAAACAAATCATGGAATCAAAAATCTGGCTGTGCCATGGAGGGAAGGTAGGGGAATTTTAGGTTCCTTCCTTAGTTGGAGATTCAGTTTTTTTTATCTTTTTGCCTCATCATATTGATATTTATGTAGCAAATGTGGTAATCCATGGGTGACCCTTCATTTATATATTGATATGTATGACCCATATTGGAAGCATGTTTTGTTTTAAATCGATACAAGTGGTATATTTGGTTTCCTTATCTTTATTTCTGAAATTGTAGTTTAGTTATGCTTCCTCTATTGCTGATATTGATTGTGTTTCTGCCTTGTTTAGGTCTAATTCGAGTCTATCGAGTCTTTATCTTTCTGATGCATGTTATATATGTACTTGGACCTTAATTATATAATTTCCTTAAGGGTATAGTTTCATCACTATTACTTATTACACCCTTGATGCTATTCATAGGCCTTTGGAATGTAGATAGGTATGCCTAAGACTAGTGGAACCCAGCCTCAAATAATTTTTTAGGTGGATAATTGGTTTTGGGATGCTACAAGTGGTATCAGAGCGAGGTTCTTCACTAGGATTTGAAATCAGTGCAAGGATGGATACTAATGAGATCGATAATGATTTTGTTTCAATTTTATTCTAGTATTAATATTTTGGATATGCTAAACATGAAATTAGGATGTGGTCAGAATCAGATTCATATCTTTTTCATGCCTTATTGCAACCCCATATATGAGGGATAGATCAAGTTACCATGTGTGGAAATTACCTTTTCATTTTTCTAATTTTACAGTTACTTTGATTTCCACATTGAGTGGTTTACTTGAAATGTGTGGTTTTAATTGTTATGATATATTCTCCTTGGTCTGGTATGACAAGGAAGGTAATTTGGAACCTTGTACTGTAAGGGAAATGTGTGGTTGGTATGCTTGTTAAATCCTTTGATTAGGCACATGGTAGGTTGTTTCAAACATGTATAATCATGCTCCTGTGAAAATTTCTTTTGAAATGTGAAATGAATCTGTGTATGTGTTATGATATATATATATATATATATATATATATATATGTATATACTTTCTTATGTTATATGATGTTGGTATGGATCTTATAGGATCCAAATGGGACAGTGAAATGGGGTGATGTTGGTCACCAAGTTGGGTGATGAGGTCTTCGGTTTGAGGTGACATTGTTCATCAGGATGGGCATGGCCTGGGGATTTTTGATACCTAGGTCTATTCAGGGTGGGTAAGTTTTCCATGAGGTCGGGTGCTATATGGCATGCTTTTAATAGGAAAGGGTAAGGGTAGTGAGGGTGTGTTACCAATTACTTTTTCTTCTATCTTTATTTTATATATACATGTTATTGGGTTGTATGACTATGTTGATGGTATTCAGAAAGTTCCTCTGACAGCTTGGATGGAGCGTCTGGAAAGAAAGGATAGGGTTTCATTAGTGCATGAGTAGGATGAGAACCTATAGGATCTAGAAGAGAAGGTATAGGCTTAGGTAAAGGCTCAGGGTCTGGATTAGTCTTAGAATCTAGGGCAGGTGGGTAGTCTCTAGACATAATAGTGTTTTGGTCATGGTTCGATGAGCATATTCGAGCAAGCCTGGTATATGTGATACATGGTATCGAAAGGGGTGATCAAGGTGAAAATCCATTTATGTAATACCTAACACAAGAGTTCTATTCATTGAACCTATCGCTTTTCTTTGGTGATGGTGGTCTGTAGGTGGATGATAATTGGATTGAGAGTATGCAGATGATCTTCAAGCAGTTGGAGATGCCTCCATGTTGGAGGGTGAAACTGGAAACATACATGCTCAGAGGACTGGATAAGAGCTAGTATGATGTGAATGTTCAGAAATGAAGACATGAGGGACTGGCCTAGAAAGACTTTGAGGATTGGTTCTTGGAGAATTTCTTCCCGGAGATGCTAAGGGTAGAAAGGGCTTGGTAGTTCTTGATCCTTCAGCAGGGTGACATGCCCATCATGAACTATGTAGTGACGTTCACTTAAATATATCTCTTTTCACCCATCATGGTGAGATATGACACCATAAGGGTGAGGTGCTTTGAATATGGTTTATGTCACAGTATACAGGTTCAGGTAAACATATTTAGGTTGAAATAATTCTCAGAGGTAGTAAACCGGGTTCACTTAGCAGAGGTAAACCTGGTGGATCGGTCTTACTCGAGCCTAGAAGTAGATTCAGGTGATATCTGTGGTGAAAATTTAGATGGTAAGAAGGGATGTAGAGATGAGTTATAGCAGGGAAGTTTGGAAAAGGACTCAAGAATACAACATCAGAGTGGGTTGTCGATGGTTTTATTTCAGTTTGGGCAGCTAGGACATGTCCTGACTCAGTGTGAGTGGCGTCCAAAGGAGTGTCAGGCATGTGGGAAGTTTGGTCATCTCGAGAGGTTCTGCAATAAGTCCTCTCGGACATCCAGAAGTTAGGGAATAGGGCAGAATCAAGTTTTTTAGGTCATTTTGGGATCGGTACCAGGTGAGGGTAGCCAAGCTTCAGCTACACATAGTAGTCTTGGTGGAGGCAGCAGGACCCAGTAATGGCGTCAGTGGCTAGAAAAGCATCAAAGGGAGTTCAGGCTTCAGGAATTAGAGCTTTAGGCTAGGTGCATGTTGTATAGTTGCCAAGGGTTGAGTGGGATAGAGATTTAATGATGGTTATAGGTACATCGAGGGAGTATCCATTTCCTTTTTCTTGTTTCTGCGTGTCCTGTAGTGTAATGTCTGTTTTGGGTGCACAAGGTGCACAGGTGATGTAAATGGACTAACCAAATGTTGGTTAGTTTTTTGGAACCAGATCAGGTGAGTGATATATGTGTATATATATATATGAGGTGTGTTGCACCAGGTTCTATATTTGAGCATCATTGGATGTGATATTATTGAGATTCGATGGCATCAGGGAATCAAGGAGATGTTTTTACATAAGGTACAAGGCATATAGGCATCTTTGCAATGCGTGAATTGACTAAGGTGTGAGGCACTCGGTTTTATTGGAGAATCTGATAAGTTGCAGGACCTCATTGGTGTCATGTGATACATGGGCATGAGGTGGGAACTACTATGGTGTGGGATGATAATTAGTGTCTAATATGATACAGGATCACCTAATGAGGTGCAGGAGTGAAGATGCTTCATGGAAGGACTTCTGACTCTAGGAATTGGTCGATGGACCATTGTTTGATTTGATTTTTGAATAGGGTGGATAGGGGTAGGTCACTCCAAAGGTGGGGATCCCCCTTTAAGTATTTGACCTATGCCCTTGATACTAGGGTAGTGTGGGTTGTATTTACAGGGATGGGTATGTTTAGTATCATCTCCATGTTTTCAATGATAGCTCAGGGATAAGCTAGGCTAAGGTGGGGGGATTGTAACATCCCGGGTTTTTTAATCAGGTTGAAAACCTCTCTTGTTTTGAATTTTTGAATTGCTGGGTATGCCAAATTCCTTTTCAAGAATTATAACTCAATTCAAAGTGTTTTCTCATTCAAATATCCTTATTTTTTATGGTTTTAGAGGTTTATCTGAATCCTCTAGTGTTTATTAGGGGTTTAGGGGGCATCAGAGGCCAGAAGGCCAGTTTTGGAGTTTCCAGTGAAGGTGCATGGTTTGGGGTAAACTGTGTGGCCTCTTCCAACTAACTATGTGGACCCTATGTACTAAGAATGAATTTGGGGAAACCATTCATGTCAGTCACATGGTCATGCGGCCATGTTTGCATTTTTTTCATAGGATTCCAAATGGTTTACGAATATTTAAGGTAAACCATGCAGAAATCTATATAGGTAGTTCCATATAGGTAGTACCTATGCATTGTATCCCACATGGTTTCCACATAGTTTGGAAAAACATGTGAGCTAACAATGCTGCCTCGTTTGAGGTGTGAAATTTCATTTCTACCCACCCTCTTTTTCCTTTTTCTCCTTTCTTTTTCTTCCATATTCTCTTGTCAGTCAAAAACAATATGAAGAAACCCTCTATTTTCATCCTCCTCTAGTATTTACTCTATCACCTTTTTCAATTATCCATTCTTTGAGTAATTGGGTGCTATAGAACTATATCAATAAGTCTTTCTAAATCCTTTCCTCTTTTATTATTTTCTCTCCCCTCAGGAAGCACTAATTTTGTTTTAGTTGTTTTTTCCTATTTTAAGTTCATTTGATCGAAACTCTGATTTATTCCAAAATTATTTGATTTAGAGGCTAATACTGGACATTCCTACATCTATGAGTTCAAGGTAGGTGGTGCATACCATTATTTGTGTATTTGCAGTCATTTTGTGGGAATGGATTTTAGTGCATTGTTGGGTAATTGATAGAGATACTTTTTAATTTTATTACTTGATGTTAAATTTAATGTATGGCCTTATGGAATTCCCTTGGAATACCCTATCCATATTCTCTCATGTGATGCCAGGTTAGAGGTCATCAACCACCTTTGATAGTTAGGTCGGTGTGTGTTCTTGATTTTATTTTGATTTGTTTTTTTATTTAAATTGAATTGATTATTTGAAATTGAGTTTTTTAATTCAATTAAATTGAATTTTTATGTTTATTTAAAATATTAAATTCAATCATATTAAATTGAATTTTTTATTAAGTGAATTGCTTAATTTTTATATGATATGATGCTATGATCCATTGGATCATGATAGGCTTGACCTGATGAATTAAGGTGGCATGGACATCAAGATTGAGGTGACTTGGTCATTTGGTTTGGCTTGGAATGGATATATTTGAGTGATGTTGGTCATAGGATTGGGCATCATGGATATCAGATTGAGGCAGAAAGGTCATGAGGTTGAGGGAATGTACTGTGATATTGGATGGCATGGCCATCGGACATGATCTACATGGTCAAAGGGGCACGAGTTACTAGTTGGATGTGTCTTAGGTGCTAATTTTGGTAATTGTTGCTCACCCATGATGGCCAAAGTTTTGATTGAAGTCATGTGCGCAAAGGTTGACTCAGTGATGAGGTGTTTTTGACAACTTGAGTGGGTAGAGGCCCCCAGTAGTGTATCTTAGGGATTTGTTTTTAGGTTCTTGTCATATAAATCCATGTGGAAGGTGAGGGGGCTTCAGTTGATAGAATTGAGGCTATCGGTTGGGATTTGAGGCTTCCCGTATTTATGCCATTGGGCCTGGAATACATTGGGATAACATAGATATTCATTCCTTAAGATGTCGTTCTATGAGCTGACTGTGAATTTTATTTTGAGGAAAGATATAATTATTCTTCCAAACATCATGATTTAAGCCGACGAGTGCTTTCGACCAGGGTTCCTGGGGACCAGTTACTTTTATTTGGGTGTGCCTTCAGGATTTCGTTAATTTTTTGAGACACGAGGTGTTAATGGGAATGTGGTGCCAAGTTTTTTCATTTGGATTTGTAACCTAAAATTTCACCTGGGACTATTTGGAATCAGACGATACCATTGGCCTTGGGTCGAGGATCCTCTTCTCCTCAGTGATTCTGGCATTGTAAGAGGAAAGTGATGGCTTTCTGGTGGATTTTTAGAACTAGGTAAGTCTATCATTATTTTACACATGTTTGATTTTATTTAATATAGTTCAATCCTTGTGAAATAGTTATATTGGGTATGCACACTTGGGTGGTATCCTATTAAGACTCACTCTCACACCCTACATAGGCCCTTCGGGGTATGTGTAGACTTTATGTTCTTATGTTCTGGTAAGGGCTCGGGCACAGGTGTTGTATCATAGTTGAGTTGTAATAGAGGGAAGTCAAGGTACCTTGATGTTTCTACCTCATCTGGAGTTTCCCTTTTGTTTATCCTTTTGTCACAACATGTTGATATCTATATAACTACAGTGGTTATCCATTGGTGACCCTTATTTTTTATATTGATATATATGACCTGTATTAGATGCATGTTTTTTTTTAAATTTCTACAAGTTTCTTTTTTGGTTTCCTTATCTTTATTTCCACTAATTGTTTTTTAGTTATGATTCCGCTATAGTTAATATTTTTTGTGCTTCTACCTTTGGCAGGTCTGGTTCGAGTATACTAAGTTTTTATCTTGTTGTTTCATGATATATATGTACACGTTCATTAATTATATCATTTCCATGAATTTATAATCTCCACACTATTACTCATTACACCCTCGCTTCTAGTCGGTAGCCTTTGACATATGGGGGTGCGCCTAAGGACAGTGGTACCTAGCCCGAAAGAGCTATTCGGGTGACTAATCATGTTAAGAATGCTAAAAAAATTGAAATATTTTCAAATATATAATTATTTTTATTTAAATACACTCATACAGTGAAATAAATTAAAGTGTTTGAGATATTTTGAGTCATTATCCAATTTTTTTAACCCCGATTAACCCATTTTCCCCTTTACCGAGGTGATAAACTTTTACCATGTTTATTATTCATTATGACTCAAAATTAAATGGTACTCATTAACAAATTAGAAGATTATGATCCCAAATATGGAATCTAATTTCTAATAATCAATTTACATAAGTAGTAAAAATTAATTTTAATTTAAGTTTTCCAAATTAAAAAAATGTGTTTTTAGAAAAATTATCATTTTAAGAAAAAAAATTATTTTATAGAAAAATCATGTGTAATGTTGATTAACATTATATTAATTAAATTACATCAAATAAAGTGATTCTTATTTGATTTTAAAAAAACCTAACCTAAAAGGAACCTTATGAAAACTTTATTAAAATAGAAGAATCGAAAATAGATTTTATTTAAATAAAAACATTACTTAGATTTTTAAAATATCAAACATAGATTTCTAAGTTTAAAATTATATTTTGAAATTAAATATATTTCTTATTAAAAATATATTTTCTATATCAAAAATATAACATATTTAACCTAATGATTGGATTGTAAATAATTGAGGTTCTGCTAACCTATAGTGATGTCCCCCAGACAGCAAAGGATAGAAATAAATACCAAGGGAATACTAAATCATTAGGGGGAAAGTCACCCTTTAAAAATACAAAATATATAAAGAAAATAATAAAATAAATAAACTTATAATATATGATGGATGAAATTCAAATAGTATAACTCAATATCTAATAACTAAATAATATCATAGTAGTAGAAAAAATTGGAACACGATACCCAACCAAAAACTAAAATATATACTAATGTAGAAAAATCAATGTGGAATCACTCAAACCACTCCACATGAACATCACCAACATCCAAACATCATCCTAAGAATTTAAATCATAATGATTCATGAGATAAATAAGATAATTTTTTACCTTTATCATGATAAACAATGTATTCATATATACCAAGGTTCATATGTAGCTGGTGAGTATACAACCTAGTCGGAAATCCACCAAAATCTTCCCACAAAAACCACTAGGAAAAGAACAAGTTATACCAAGGTTCAAAATATAAATAGTAAAAATGAGAAGAGTATAAAGTGCTTTACTAAATTAAATCAATTAAACTTAATCATTATAAATATTTCATCTAATTATTCTACTTGTAATGTCCATTACATGTTCTCTCTCTCTCTAACACACACACATGCATGTCATGACAACCCTGATAATCATGATTGATAATTCACTCATCCCAAAGGTCTTCACTGGTGATAATCCTATATGTTCCCCAAGTGGTATGGATCCATTTTCCTAATCCAACAAGATTTCATCTAATGAAATATGAACTCACACCAAACAAGTATGTGAAGTCCTCATATTATCATTTATCTTAAAAAACAAAAACACATTTTAATAATTTTATCAAACACATCATGGAAATAACCCATGATTCATAGTTTAAATACAAAAAATGGTATTCTATCAATAATTTTAAAATATTCTTCCATATAAAATAACTATAAAAACATTTGAAATCTAGGATTCAAGTTCTAGAATGGGTGGATATAAAGATAAAATCTTCCTACCTCACCACGAATCTCATCCAAAATGATGAAAAAAGTAACAATTTGTCCAATATAAACCCCCTTCTTCATTCCTTCAATAAATACCAAAAAAAATCAAAACATGACCGATCTGATTGAACAAAGTATAGAAACGATGATCTAATATTATATTTAAAATAAAATTAGTGAATATAGAAAGTAAAGAATAATGAAGATATGGAGGGGATCTTACCTTCAATATCTTATATCCAATGCACTTTGATCCATTAAAATTAGTCTCTTGAGGTAAGAGATTCACCAAAAATGACTAACAAGATGATGGGGGTTGAGATCCTAGGATAAGGAAGAAAAAATGAGAGTCTTTAGGAGAGTATTAGGGTTAAAATAAAATTTTCATATTTAACTTATGAAATCTCATAGTTAATCTACATGGTTTACTAAACCACGCAACAACCATGTGGAAACCAATATATCAAAATCCTCATGTTTCATGATTTTTCTACAGAGTAGATAAACTATGTAAAACACATCTATCTCATGTAGGTATAGTTTCCATGTAAATCCACATGGTTTTTCCTAAATATTCACCTCCTCTTAGACTCTCAAGATGTCACACTATTACCAGGGTAATCTACATAGTTTCCCATAACCATACTCAAAACAACCAACCCTAAAAATCCCTCAAAATCATTCAAAACCCAATCAAAACTCCCAAAGACTAATACCAAACAATATAAAGCTCAAAATACAAAAAAATATATGTTAAATTTTCTCCACCATTGGTCTTTTGGTCCCTAAATAGCTAGAGATTAGTGATGCTTTAGAAGAGTTATGTTCATTACTCCAATATCTATTTACCATGCTCTCATTTATCCTCTTGAAGTTCACCATGTTTTTTCAATACTTAAATGAAGGTAATATGTTTTCTATATAATTAATCATATTTTTTGTCCAGGATATTAATTTTTTCATGAAAAAAATATAGAATCTGGTTCAAGATCAATATAATCCCATTAAATCACATGGATAATATTGGGATGGTATTTCATTAGTCGATTTACATGAAAGACATTATAAACCAAATTGAAATGTAATGATAAATATAATATTTAAGAAACATTTTCAATTCATTCAAGTATTTCAAAAGTTTAAACATAATAAGGAAACAACTTTCCTTTCTTACCCAATCGATGATTCCCCAGCCTTGGAGAGAGTTTCAAGAATACTTGATCTCACACCACAAAAGGATAATGGGTGAATATGATGATCTACATAATATTTAAAACATTGTTTGTCTAAAACCACCTATTTCCTGGTCATCTAAATCTTCTCAGTCATTTCATAAAAATACTAGGTCCAATAAGTGAATTTTCTCTAATTTCTATTCAATAAAGTAGACATCAACATGAATAGATGTAAAATTCCTCAAATGGATCCATATATTTCATGGCCTGATAAATTTTTTTATATAAAAATTCCACTAATGGAAAATGAACCTCCCATGAGAAACTAAAATCCATAACACAAACTCTAATCATTTGTTCCAGTGTTTAATAGTTCATTATTACTATCCATCCATTTGAGGATGCTACTTTGTGATCAAGATCAACTAGGTACCCAAATATTACTGAATAGATCTTTAAATATATGAGGTAAATCAAGGATCTTAGTCAGATATCATCAAAATGGGTATTCCAAACAATCTTACCACTTCTCAAATGTTGACCTTTTCTAAGTCATCTGATGTACTGGATTCATGGACGTAATTAATTGGGTTGGATTTATGAGTAGGTCTATAATCACTTGATTTTAATCATTCTTTAGAATATTTCTTGGTAAAATCATGACAAAGTCTATAGTGATTTGTTCCCATTTCCATATGGTTATAGGTTAATATTGTAATATACCATTTGGTCGTTGATGCTCAGCATTGACCAATTAATAGGTGAGGCATATCATAACATAATCAACCACTTTTAATTTCATAATTGGCCAAAAAAAATCATTGTAAACTTGTACGTATTTTGGATTCATGGGTGAATCTCCCACTTAAAATGGTGATAATAAGAAAAATAAATTCCTGATAAGAAAGGAAAATAACTATCCAATCTTGAAAATGAAACATTAAATCACCATATTACTTCCATATATCAATTTTATCCCCCACCATATAAGCTCATTATTAGTGGAAATTGATGAGTATGATTGTTGATATGAATTTGGATTGTACTGAGTAGGATGAAGATAGAGTCTTCTTTCTAGAAACTCTAATTCCTAATTTGGTTGAGCAGGTAAAGAATGCTTAAATATTGGACACCAAAGGCTAGAAATAAATTCCAAGGTCTTAATAAATCATTAGGTGTGGATTCACCCTTTAAATATATACAATATATTAATAAAATAATAAAAAAACCAAACCAATAAAATATGATGCATGAAATGTAAAAAATACAACTCAACATCCAATAAATAAATAATATTCGAGTAGATGCAAAATGTGTAACAAGACACCCCACTAAAAACTAAAAGAAATCCAAACACAGTAACACTAGTGTGGAATCACTCCAAGAACTCCATATTAATATCACTAAGATATAACCACCATCCCAAGAATAGATAATCATGATTATCCACTAGATAAATAAGATGCTTTTCAGTTACCTATTTCATAAACAACATCTCCATGTTCACCAAGGTTCATATACAGGGGTGAGTATAAAACCAAATATTCAATACAAAAAAAACATCCCACACACACCACTATGATAATAATATGTTATATTATCTTTTAAAGTATCAATATAACAAAGGAGATGGATTCCAAAGTAGTTTACCAAATTAAATAAATTAAACTTAATCAATATAAATATTTTATCGAATTATTCCACTTGGAATACCCATTCCATGTTCTATCACACACACAGGCACCCATGCATGGAATTATAATCCCAATACGCATGAGAATTAACATGTCCACCCACCAAGATAGTCATTGGTTATAATCTTCTGAGTTCCCTAAGTGGAACTATCCCCTTGTCCAAACCCAATAAGGTGTTTTCCAATTCAATATGAACTCACACCAACCAAGTATGCCAAGTCCTCATATCAAAATTTATATTAAAACCCAAAAATTAATTTTTATCATTTTAGAAAACACATCATGGGAATAACCCATGATTTATAAATTAAAACAAAAAAAAGGGTTTTCTAATAATGATTTAATAATAAATTTCCATATAAAATGTAATAAAAACATTGTATAAATATAAGACTTCAAGTTCTATAATGAGCAAAGAGAAAGAGAGAATCCACATACCTTACTACTAATATCATCCAACATCATGAATAAATTAATTATATATATAATCAAGAATCAATTTGTAGTTCCATCAACAAATCCCAAAAATATTGTCAAAAATTGATTGATATATTAGATCTCGGCATAATATACCCAATATAAGGTTTTGTTCAAAGGGTAATGATTTGATCTAGAAAGGAAAGAAGAAAAAATAAAGGAAGGGTATATTACCTTTAATATCCTATATCTAACACACTTAGATCCATTGAAATTGGGGTTTAAAGGGAATAGAGGCCCAAAAACACCTAACAAAATGATATGGGTTGAGATCCTAGGAAAAGGAATAAATAATGGGGGTATTCGGGTGAGTATCGAGGTAAAAATAAAATTTTCAAAATTTTATTTATAATTTAAAATAGTAAGGATACAATTTTTACTAAACCATGAACCAACTGTGTGGATGACACTATGTCAAAACCACCATGGTTCACAATTTTTCCACATGGTTGAAAAATGGTGTGGCAATCATGTGAAATGTCATTGTCCCATGCCATATGGTTTCCAAAAAAATACAAAATACTTACCCTAGTCCTAATACAACCATGTGTATTCTCTTGGAATCTCTAAATATTCTACATGGTTACCTGTGAATCCACATAGTTTCCTTTAACAATTCTCAAACTATGTACCCCCATAAATAACTCTAAAACATTTCAAAACCATCCAAAAACTCCCTAATACTAAGTCTACTCAACATAAGATCTCTAAAATATAAAAAAAAATCATTATATACCTCAAAATATGATTTAAAAAATGTTTTATAAAATTTTCATTCATTATTATATCATTAAAATATCATAAAATTTACGTTATTTGGAAAATCAGTATTTTTTACTATTCATCCTAAAAATCAATTATTTCTATAAAATCCCAAAAAATAAACTTAATATAATTTTTATATAATGAATTTATAAATAAATTTCTTTATATCAAATATAATTTATAAAATTTAGGAATTTTTATTTTAAATGAAAATAAAAAATATATAACAAAATAAATTTAATAGAAAAATGGCCCTTTAAGACTTTAACTATTATTAAACATATATTATTTCAATGTTATCATTAAAAAATTGAGAAATTATTTTCTAATTAATAATAAATAAACTTTTATTAGGATAATTTTTCTATATATATTCATAATGTGGTTATTCCTATTCATACCTACCAATCCAATGGCTAGATTATAACCATTATATTTAAATAATAATATTTCCCTAGAATATTGTGGTTATTTTAAGATTGGTGTTGCATGTGGTACATTCTATCGAATATAGTATTTATTTAAAAGAAAATTCATTCTAAAATATTGGGGTGTTACACTTCATAGAAAGATTGTTATTTTAGTATTGTGTTTTGGAATCCTAGGAATATCCAAGAGGAGACATTGGAGTGGGAGTATGATATATGTTTTTAGTTGTTGGATTTATTCATTGATGAGGTTTGATTCTATTCAAGAATTAAAATCAAGGATGAACTTATATATAGTGGGAAGGTTGTAAAACCCCATACCTTTATGAGGTATGGATACATTTAATTTTTCACATATCTTTTTCATTTTTTAGTTGATACTCCATGGAAGTGGTTTCGGGGATTTAGAGTGGTATTAGTGGTTTTTCAAGAGATCGATACCTGAATATATGGAAGATAGAGTTGCAGGTCAGAGCACATAGTTAGCACATGGTTAGTGATAATTTTTCACCCAATTACACAGAATAAAAAGGGCTACTATAGTGACCCAAGATAAACATGTATTTATTTTACATCATTTCCATAATTTAAACATTAAAACTCACAAAATATTCTCACAATCCAAATAATGTAATTTAAAATATCTTTGAGGAATATCTACATAAGAAAATATTATTAAAAAACTTGTTAATATTTCTCAATAATTATTCCACACTAGACTCCTTCTAGAATTCTCATATGTTGTACTCATCTTCATAACCTAGGGAATGGAAACATAAGAAAGGGGATAACTAAAATTCTCAGTAATGGAAAAATGTATGAACATTTCATCAAGGGTTAGATCATAATCATATAAGAAAAAATGAGCATCAATAAATTTATTTTTAAAAAGTATGTGGAGTAATAAAATATTTCCATAAATTATAAAGGAAGGATATTTAATCTCAAAATAACAAACATGTACCTTGACATAACCATGTGAGATAAGAATGGAAACATGGAATAAGGATATTATATCACTAGTTCAAGGAATACTAAGTATGTGGAAACACTATAAAACCAAACATCATAAGCCTTAGTCAAGGATCATTTCCAATAATATCATAGTGGAAAGAGTCTCATGGTGGATTGGGTTCACTCCCCATTCCCAAAAACAAAGTGTACAAAATCTCATGGTGTATTAGGTTCACTCTCCATTACTGTAAATATATTAGAAAAAGTACCATGATAGATATATTCACTCCCCATTCACATACACATAGTGTAAAAAGTGACATGGTTTATGGGTTCACTCCCCATTCACATAAATATAATGGAAAAAGTCCCATGGTGGATTGGATCCACTCCACATTCCCATAAACGTGGTGGAGAAAGTCTAGTGGTGGAATACGTTCACTCTCTAATTTCATACATATCATCTCCTGAGATATAAATCTTTACCCAATGGATTGTAGGGATATATAATTTGGGTCCCACCAATCACATTATATTATGTACATGAATAAGTGTTTCACATGAGTAAAATAAACCATACATAAATCATAAGCATCATAAAACCGCTAAAAAAGAAGTGGGCTTAATAATCTTATCTAATAGAATAATCAAAGGCTATATAATAAGGATTCCCAATAGAAGATGGATTTAAATAATTTTGGATTTTCATATTTTAATAATGAAACATAGTCCTTTAATATTCTATTCCAATATTAGAAAATTCATGAGAAGGACAAAAGATAAGTTAGAATAAAAATGAACTGCATAGGTGGTGCTTTTCGAAATGAGAAAAGCATCCTATAAGAAAGAAAATAAGTTATAATCTTCCTTTACACCAGAATTTAACAAGGATGATTTTACATTAAATAATTAGTGTGTTAAAAATTTATTTATTTTAATATTTTATAGAGATGACACTTATCATGAAATAATAAATAATAATGTTCCCTTAAGTTGGGTTTACATAAAAGTGATAATTTCAAAGGGAACTTAAAACTTGTATTAATCCCAAAGAATAAATGTATAGTTAAATATTTATATATATAAGGAACATATATATAAAATATATAATAAATACATGATAATAAGATAGAGAAAAAGTGAGATAAAATGAAAGAGAATGCATAGCCCAAGAGTAACAAGGGTTGTTCGGTAGACCCATTTTTATGTTTTAAAAACACCTTTATTGAAATATCATATCATAAAAAAGGTAATAAAACTTAATTTTGGAAATATTATAAGGTAAATATAATTTTTACATAAAATAACACATAATTAGGTTTATAATTAAAAAGGATAAAATTGGAAGGAAGGGAAATTATGTACAAGGAGGGGAAATCATTATTTAAGAGGATGATAATTATTCTTAACATAGTTGCATTTTCAATATGTAATAGAACTCATAAATAAATAATATTTGAATAATAAGTTATTATACCAATATATAAATAAATAATACCATGTATAATGAAATTATAAACTCAATGAGAAACATTATAACTCAAGAAATCAAATTGAGTTATGAAAGACCCTTTTATTTTAGGGAAGATATAAATCATAGCCCATAATAAGGAAGAACATAAATGGAAGTGAAGTTTAAAAATTCAATAATATTTTTTTATAATATAAGTAAATGGGGTGGTATTTACACCATATAAATTAATAATATTTCATAATATCAAATCATTCCTCGATGAAGGGTTATTGGGATGGAAACCCTTACCTTGTTCATCATTCATTCTATGCATGTGCCTAACTTCTTTGGGACTTTGAAATTCCTCTTGAAAATGAAATTGTAAATAAAGGGATTAGGATAAATAATTGAGACTAAAGTATTATTAACTTTATGTGGTAATTTAAAATTATAAAAAAGTTATAGTTTCAAGAAATAATTTGAAGTGATGGGTGTGTAGTGAAGGGGTGGAAGTGTCCCCTTTTATAAGTGAGGAAAAGGGAAATTTTGTGAAAACATCTTTCTTTTCAAGGATATCATTACACTATTAAAGGTTAAATGGAACAAAAAGTTATAAATAATGGATTTATATGTGTTATTGGTTCTATAAATCCATAACAAAGTATTTCCACATATGTTTTAAACATATTGTAATTTAGTTGTTCTTAGGTTATTTACTTTTATGCTTTTTTTGTTTTCACCTTGGAAACTAGAATTTACTAATTAATTTATGCTTTACAAAAAAATAAAATTACCCCTATTAAAAAAATTAGGTCTTTATGAACCTATATTTAATATACATTTGATCTAATTAAATTTATAAATATTAGAAAATTAATTTTTAAGTTAAAACATTTTATATATTCAAATACAGTTTTTGTAGAAAATGATGTTTTAACCATTATGTGTTCTTAATATTATTTAGAATTGGATGATAATTAAATGTGTGTTAATATAATTATATATTTGTTTAAAAATAACATTATACTAATAATTTAAAATATATTAATTTAATTTATTATATAAAAAGTACACAATATTAATAAAATAATTTTTTGAAAATAATAGTTTTACCATTATCATGTTCATTAAAATTAATCTTAGTAATCAAAGTTTTATTCAAAAAATTTAAATTTAAATTATTACATAATTTTATCATATTTATATAAAATATGAAATCTATTTTGATATATTTAATATCTAAAATTCATGAAAATTTAATTTTAATATAAGCAAATAAAAACAGTTTTTAGAATAAAATATTACTTATGTTTTCAAAACAATATACATGGATTTATATATATAAATAGTAATTTTAAATGATTTATTTTTCTTATAAATGTATATATTTTTTATAAAAAGTTTTCAAAAACATTTACGTCGTTCTTTTATTATGATAATGACATAAAAGTGATGGTTTTAACAATATCAGTATTTTCACTATTCACCAAATAATAAATTATTTCCAAAAAATAACAAATATTAATATTAATATAATATTTATATTATAAATAAAATATTAAATTCAATTAGTCAAATTAAAATTCAAAAATTTTGTAATTTAACTTTTAAATAAAAATATAAAAAAAATTAATGAAATTTTTTTTAAAGGAAAATGAATTGTCAAAGTATTAACCATTCCTAATTTTATTTTCTATAAATTACTAGTAATATTAGTGTAAACTTATTATTCATATAAAAATATATAATTTTCATATCATAAATATACCTTTTTTAGTTTCTTAGAATAAATCACATATAAAGATAATTTTAGAAAAAAACACATTGTTAACCATAGGGTGATCTTATTAGTTATCTTTCCAAAAAAAATTGATATTTATTCCTATATATATTTTATAAATTTTTTATCTCTACTTATACTAGAAAATTTAATATAAAAATTATAATACATATAAAATATTCTTTGTTTTTTTTATTTTAGTGTCTTCTGTGAGGCAAGCTATGGAACTCGTTAGT
This sequence comes from Viscum album, assembly GCA_963277665.1. Classification (NCBI taxonomy): domain Eukaryota; kingdom Viridiplantae; phylum Streptophyta; class Magnoliopsida; order Santalales; family Viscaceae; genus Viscum; species Viscum album. The sequence goes on from OY728161.1 coordinate 1,447,143,659, forward strand.
TTTAAAAGTGAAATATAATTTAAAATATCAAAAAGATACATTATCCCCCTTAAATAAATTGCATCCTAACAAATTTTAATTATAAAATACTGATTTAAATATATAATGGTATCTAAATGATAAAAAAATTAAGATATAATTTATATATAGATATCAACCTTATAAATTCGGGAATATATATTTTCACTCAAAATAAGCTTAATCCTAATATTGTGTTTTTCACCAACCATTTGAGCCAAGTGCCTAATGTTATTCAATATAAAAATATAAATTATATAATTTATATCTAAATTGTTTTAATAATCATCATTTCATTGATAGAGTATCATAGGTTGATATGAAATTTGATTTCCTTATTCCAATAAATAATTTTTCTTCTAAGTAGAGAGAAAAATCAATTCCTAAAATCACATTAAATGTATCTAAAATAATGATAGAAATAAATTAATGAATCATAATCCCAAAATCATTTAATAAGATTAATATACCTTAGATAAAATAATTCTACCACGGTATTTTTTTATTTCAAAATATAATATTTAATGAAAACATACATGACATAAGACATCTCCAAATCCATAGTGAGGAATAAGTATAGAAACCATGATTTACTTGCATTACTTTGACATGCATTTTATGATAAACTAATTACACAATGAGGACCCAAATTTTTATTGTATTGGTAAACAAGAAACATCCATAACATTTACAAAACAAAACAATTATTTAATTTATTCTTCTCTAGCTTCTTATTGGCTATTGACTTCTCCTTGGTATAGGTAGTCTCCTGAGGAAATAAATCAAAAAGGGTGAGATAAAATCTTAGTAAGACGATAGATAAAAATATAACATGGGTTTAGAATAATCATTATCATCATAAAATATTCATAGGATAATTATCATGATAGGAATCATTAATATAATACTTGGAATTTGGAAATGTATAAAAATGAAACATCATGTCTTAGTGGTCAACCACCACACAGAGTTGTGAAAAAATATAGCATCATGTTCATGAATGTTACACTTTACTCATGAGTTTATTAACATTACCCAATTCATTGGATTACTATATAACTATAGGTTCACCAATCACATCATGACATTTACATTGCGCTATATAATTCCGGGTGCACCCGTCACATCACAACATTTACATTATCATGCATGCCACATAGAACAAATATCAATCTTGAACATATAATAACCCATGGAAAGTAATGATTTTCATTTCATAATAATACATTCATAAACTTTGGGTTTCTAAATAAAAGAGTTAATAACATACTTGATGTAAGAATCATCCACCTTGAGTGATGGAAACAATCTTGAGAAGTAAAAGTGTGTGTTTTTTTAAAGAAGAGTTCTTTTGGAAAACAATGTGTTTCTCATAAACTCTAGTATAAAACATGTATATCATAGAAAAGTTAATATAATTATGAATAAATTAAATATTAATGAATAACCATACTGATAATGGAGTGAAATAGGGAAACCCCAAAGAAAGAGAGTTGGGTTCATGAATTCCCCTTACCTTGTATCTGAATAATTTCTTCACTTTAATGTCCTGTATAATGACATTATATTTATTAATTAACACTTAAAAAAATATGAATGAATATGGTTCATTATGTTTTAATTAAGTTTTTTTGTTATCCTTTTTATGAGTTATAGATTTTAAATTCATTGTTTAGAAGTGTTCTTTTTCTTAGTTTTCATGAATGGTTCACTTGTATTCATGAATGGAGGTTCCTGTAAAACAGGGATAAACTTAAAAAATTAATATTAAATTATATTAATGTTATTAAAGGATTTTAAATTTTCTTATACTTAATTTTTTTTAAATACCATGTGGATTAATCATTGGATAAATATTAATTATGATCGTTTTAGGTTCATTTGGGAGGTTTTTTTATCACAACGAACTTGTTTTGTTTTATCATTTAATATAATGTATAGAATTTGATTCCATGAACTAAAAGGGGTTAAAACATACATATTAAAATATTTATTCAAACATTTAATGTTTTTATTGATATCCTTCAAGTCATTGAAGGAAAATAAAGGTGCATCGCCCATGATGATGGTAAATTGACACATCACCGGTAATGATTTCATTTTTAAAAATAAAATAGAGAGGGGGGGTTTAATGAATAATATTCCATTAACATGATATCATAATATTATATCAATCATAATAGAGTTACAATTACATTCGGATATGAGAAGTTGAGGATAATATAAGAAAATAAATGAAATTTGAAAGGAAATTGAAAGAAAATAGAGAGAGGAATTACCTCTTGAATTCTCCTTTTGAGATCCTCCTAAAGGCACCTAGGCTTAGTATTTTGACAATACCAAGATCTCATAGATGTGTTGGAGGGGCTAGGTAAGATATTTGGGCATAATTTGGACAAGTATTGAAGCTTTTGAGGTGTGAGGAAATGCGGTTGTGAGGGGTGGTATTTATAGTGGAGGGGAGAGGGTTTTTCTCAATATTATATTCATTAATTTATTATTTCCCCAAAAGACAAGAAATAGTGATGATTATATGACTAAATAAAGTAAATAGTTAATGTGAGTTCTATATTTGGGTGCTTAAATCACTCCTGGTTTTAGTAATAGTGTATTTAATTTATAATGTATCAATACTCTAAATTATTGTATTTTACTATTCACCAAAAATTCAAGTATTTTAGAAAAATACCAAAAATTAACCCTAACTATTTTTTGAAGTGTAGAATTAAAAAATGAACTCTTTTTTTTAAAAAATAGTTTTATAAATATGAATATTTTAATTTTTAATTAAATTCATCATTTACTTGAAAATATAGATTTAAAATTTATAAGTAATTTTATAACATTTTGAAAAAAATACATGAGGTCTTATAAATTTATATTAAAATCATAAGACATAAAAATATTAATTTATGAATACATTTTATGAAAATAATTTTTTCTTAAAATTAATCATAAAATTTGTATGGATTATAAAAATACCAACACTTAATCAATAATTCTTAAAATATTTATTTACTTATACTTTAATCATATTTACACTTATAAAATGGATAAATTTTATTTATATTATCATTGGTATGATTACTATTCATAAGGTTCATATTACTATTCATAAGTGTAACATTACTATTCATAAGGGTATGTTAAAATTCACCAAAAATTAATTTTTTCCTATCAGACTCCAAATATCTTACTGAACGCAACTGTGTATGCCAAATTCATGAAATTCAAAACAAAAAAAGTGGAAAAATAATTTTTAATGGATAGTCTATAAATGTCACATGGTATTTATTATAATGATGTGGCATTATGTTTCCTAATGTGATTTCATGTGACATGATTATAAGAAGTGAATTTCCATTAATAAAACATCAGGTCATTACATTCTTCCCACCTTTTAAAATTTCTCCCTCAAATTTTTGTTTTATATAAATAGGTGAGGGTACTTATCCTTTTGAGGCTCCTCTAGTTCCAAAATTGATTCTTCATACTTATGGTTCTTCTAATACACTTTTACAAGGTGTGTTATCATTTTGCATATAACCTTATCTCTCCATTCCAGAATATTTACTAGTAGCTCCTAATAAGAGAGTTCATCTTGCAGATGTACCACCTCTGAGTTTAGTACATGTGATAGATCTCATATGTACTTTCACAAGAGTGATACGTGGAACACATCATGAACTTAATCCATATTTTGTGGAAGTGAAATATGATAGGCCACGACTCTTATGTGGTCAAGGATCTCAAAGGGGCTAATATACCTTGGTATTAGCTTCCCTTTCTTACCAAACCACATGACTCTCTTCCATGGTGATATTAGAATGAAGACTTTATCTCCAACATGGAATTACAAGTCTCTTCGATGGTTCTTAGAAAGGATCTATTTCTAACTATGAGCATCTTTGATATGTTGTGGGATGTTTTGAACCTTCTCAGTCATCTCTTGCACAAGATCAGGTCCAAGTATCTTTCTTTCTCTAACTCCATCCCAATAGGTTAGAGTTCGACATCACTTTCCATACAGAGCATCATATAGAGCCATCTGAATACTCAGGTTTAAGCTATTTTTGTATGAGAACTCAACCAATGGGATATACTGATCCCATACACAATTGATTTATAAATAATATGATATTAAAATATCTTTGAGCATCTAAATATTCCTTTCATATTGTCCATTAGTTTGGGGGTGATAGGTCATGATGAAATTGAATTCAGTACTCAAGGCTTGTAGTAGACTCCTCTAGAATTTAGATGTGAACCATGGATAATGATCAGAGACTACTAAGAGTAGAACCCCATAAAGTCTCACCACTTACTTCACATGTATCTTTTCATTTTTTTCAAGTGATAGATCTTTATGAATAGATATAAAGTGGTTAGTATTGGTGAGTTGGTCCACCACAACCCATATCGCATTATTTCCTTTGGATGTATTTAGAAGACCCGTGAAAAAGTCCATAGTAAAATTTTCTCATTTCCACATGGGTATAGGATTTTTTTGCATCATACTTTTGGACTTCTATTACTATGATTTTACTTGATGACATATCAATCACCTTGAGAAATACTCAGCAATCTCCTTCTTTGTATTGTCCCACCAAAAGTTTTATTAGAAATCACAGTACATGTTGTGAAACCAAGATGGATAGAGAAAGGTGAACTATGTGAATTATCAAATAGCTCCATCTTTATCCCAGGTGATGAATTCACACAAAGCTACATTCCAAACTGATTCATACCATCATTATCGATATGTAACTCTTGCATATTCCCTTCATTTACTACATTCACCTTATTTTGTAACTCCAAATTATCCCTTTTTTCCTCTGTAACGAACCCGGCGGGCCTAAAGCCCAACCAAACTTGGCCACGCCCGAGCCCAGCCCTCTGGCAGATAGCAGACCCCCACCCTCAGGCAGATAACAGGCCCCCACCTTAGACCGGCCCAGATAACACGTGGCAGGAACTGTCCCCTGCCTGGCGGGGATTTAATTCGCCTCCCCCGCAACTCGAACCCGTGACCACGGGCTTAAAGGTCAACCGGGAAGCGTTACGAGTACCACTGAGCCATTGGCCCAGTATGGGTATGCATACTAGGGGTATGGTCCATTCTTAAATCACCTTTTTTTGAAGGGTATACAAAAATTTCAACACTTGTTATCACATGTCCCATGAACATGACTTTCTGCATCCAAAATTTACACTTTTTGAACTTGGTGTACAACTTCTCCTTCCTTAATATAGCCAACACAAGCCTTATGTGTTCTTCATGTTCCTCCTTTATATTGTATTATATTATAATATCATCAATAAACAGAAACCACAAATTTTTCTAGGTAATGTCTAAAGACTCTATTCATAAAATACATTAATATTGTAGGGGGATTAGTAAGTCTTAAGGGTATCACCAAAAACTCATAGTGCCCATACCTTGTAAGGAAGGTAGTCTTATAAATATCTTCATTCTTCACCTTTAACTTATGATATCTAGAATGAAGATCCACCTTTGTGAAGTACTAAGCTCCTCATAGATGATCAAACAAGTATTCAATCCTTAAAAGTTGATACTTGTTCTTTATAGTGATATTTTTTAGTTCCCAATAATCGATATGTAGCCACATTGATCCATCCTTCTTCTTCACAAAGAGCACTGGTACACCCCAAGGTGATGAACTTGGGTGTATGAGCCCTTTGTCCAAATTCTCTTGTAGATACTTCTTTAACTCCTCCAGCTCGATAAGAGCTATCCTATAGGGACACTTTGATATGGAAGTAGCTCTCGATAGGATATCTATTAAGAAATCTTCCTCACAATCCATGGGTAATCTAGGAAACTCTTCAGTAAATATATCATGGTATCCCATAGTAATTGGAATTTCTTCTAGGTTGACAATTTACTTTGACTCAACCATTTTAGAAAGTTATGCTTCTTCATTAGGAATCAACACCCACACCATTGAAGGATTTTTCAAAGGAGATTCATGATCTATCTTGAATTTGTAGAGGATCATGGGATGGTTTTGAATCTGAAAAGATATTTCCATTTCCCGATAGTTTATATGTGCTCTATATAATGAGATCCATTTCACTCCCATTATAGAATCAAATTCCACCAGGGGAAGTATTACGAGATTCGTTGGAAGAATCTTCCCACATACGCCATCAGGAGAAGAGTCCAACATTTGGGGTGAAATGATTTCACCACTTAGTGTTTTTATAGATATCTCTAATTTAGGGTTTTGTGGATTCAATTCTATAGTTCAAGAGAACTTGTAAGATATAAAGTAATGTGTATAAATAGAATCAAATAATATTTTTTCTATTATTGAGTGAATAGGAAGTGTACCTTGTCCGACTTCATTTTATTGATCAACTTCCCCAGTAGTGATGGAATAAGCCTTCCCCTGATTATTTGGATTTTGTAGATGATTACACTAATTACACTCAATAACTCGAGGTTTAGTGCACTGGATTTAATAGTGCCCTTGCTCCCTACATTTGTAGCATTGGACCATGGGTGGTTCTCTCCTTTCCTCCACCACATTCATTGGGCTTCTCATGTCTTTTCGAAAATATTGATCTTGGTGGACTTCTCTACCACACTTAAATCATTTACCCATCCCTTTGAGGTAGATCCCATGATTCTTCTTCCCATATTTTTGAAATGTGTGTGGTTGATTTTTATTTACACCTTTCTCATTAGATCCTCTAGAAAGAAACTCCATATTTTTTTTTCTTATCATCATAGCCACAGTACCATTCTCCAAACTCCATCTCCACTTTGAGAGCACAAAGAACAACTTCTTCATAACTCCTAAAGTCTCAAATTGTAATATCATTTCAAAGGTGTGGTTTTTATCCACTAAAGAATCTATAAATTTTTCTATAATTATAGATAACAACCCCCTAATAATACCATGAAAGCCTTGTGAAATTAGCTTCATAGGTCATGATAGATTCTTCATCCTTTTAATTTAGATCTATGAATTCTCTTTCCAAATTTTTATGAATAGATCCTAGGAAATTCTTGTTAAGAAACATTATCTTAAATTATTCCCACTCCATCTCTTCCATTTCACATCTTGGCTTGGTGTTCTTAATAAAATCCCACCATTGGTCAGCCTCTCCATAGAGATGATAAACAGCCAGAGTCACCTTCTCTATCTCAAAATAGTGAATCACCAAAAATATATTCTCCATCAAGTTGAACCATTGTTCCACAACTAGTGGATCAGAAGATCCACTAAAAATTGGTGGTTGTTGCCGCATAAAACACTTGATAGCTAGTATCCCCCTCTTAGGTGAAGGAAGAAATTCCACATTATTCAGGTTATTATTCATAAATTGAGACAATTGGGTAAGCATTGCCATGAATTTTTTAACTCCACCTTCATAAGAATTGGGGATGTTGTTCGGGCAATCAATGCATTGTCCCTCATACAGGATGTTGGAATGGTTTCTCCTAGTTCATACCATTTTATAAAATAGAAAAGGTTAGAAGAAAAAATAAGTCAACAAGTTATGAATGAATAATTTATTCCGTTGTTAAATTAACACTAAAATAATATCTTTTGGGATATATATGTTTAGAAAAATGTCTTGTGTTCTTACTTATACTTAGTCTCATGCTAGATTTTTCACTAAGGTTCTCTCATCCTAATTCCCAAATTAACTAAATCGGGCCTCTAATACCTACTCTATCAACCCTGCTTTCCTTACATTACTTTTACATAATTTTAATGATAAAATTAATGAAAAATGAGGATGAAAATGTTTAGTTTCTTGGTAAAACTAGGAACATACATAACATTTACAACAAAAAACAATTATTTAATTCTTCCTTCTCTAGCTTCTTACTATCATTTGACTTCTCCTTAGTACAAGTACTCACATGAGGATATACATCAAAATGGGGTGAGCTAAATTCCCAGTAAGAGTATATATAACAATATAAAATAGGTTGAGCATAATAATTATCATAATAACATAGTCATAGGATCATAATCATGAGAGCAATCATTAAGAGAAGACTTTTAAAGTGGCAATGCATAAAAATGAAACATCATGTCTTAGTGTTCAACTACCCGACATAATTGTGATAAAAGATAGCATCATGTTAACACATGTTTAACTTTACTCATGAAGTTATTCACATTACCCAATTCATTAGAGCGCTATATAATTATGGGCATGCACGTCACATCATAACATTTACATTGCACTATATAATTTTCAGTGCACCCATCACATCACAACATTTACATTATCATGCATGCCACATAGAACAAATATTAATATTGAACATATAATAACCCATATAAATTAATGGATTTCATTTCATAATCATAAATTAATAAAAATTGGGTTATTAAATGAAATATGTAATAACATACTTGATGTAACATCATCCACCTTGAGCGATGGAAACCATATTGAGAAGTAAAAGGTGTGTTTTGTTTAAGAATGGTTATTTTGTAAAATAATATGTTTGTTATAAACTCAAGTAGAAAACATGTATATCACATAAAAGGTAATATAATGATGAATAAATTATTTTTAAGTAATAAACATACTGATAATATAGTGAAAGATGGAAAACCCAAAGAAAGAGAGTTGGGTTCAAGAATTCCCCTTGCCTTGTATCCAAACGCTTTCTTCACTTTAATGTCTTGTATAATGAAATTATATTTATTAATTAATAATTTAGGAATATTTTATGAATTAATATGGTTTATTATGGTTTCATTTAGTTATTTTATGGTTCTTTGGATGATTTATAAAGTTTAAATTCAATGTTTGGGAGTGTTATTTTTCTTAGTTTTCATGAATGGTTCACTTGTATTCACGAATGGAAGTTCGTGTAAAATATAGATAAAATTCCAGAATTTCTATTACATGATATTAATTATATTAAATGAGTTTAAATTATCTGATAATTAATTTTTTTTATATACCATGTGGATTAATCATTAGATAAAATTTAATGATGATCATTTTAGGTTAATTTGGGCAGTTTTTGGATCACAATGAACATGTTTTGTTTTATCAGTTAATATTATGTATAAAAGTTTTTTATAGAATATAAAAGGGGTTAAAACATACATATGAAAATATTTTTTCAACATTTTAATGGTTTTATTGATATCCTTGAAGGAATTTAAGTAAAATTATGGTGCATCACCCACGATGATGGTAAATTGACACTTCACGGGCAATGATTTCATTTTTAAAAATAAAAGAGAGAGGGGGGAGAATTTTAATGAATAATATTCCATCAATATGATATAATACCATTATATCAATCATATTGGAGTTATCATGACATTTTTATATTATAGTTTGAGTATAATAGAAGAAAATAAATGAAATTTAAAGGAAATTGAAATAAAAGAGAGAGGGGAATTACCTATTGAATTCTCCTTTTGAGATCCTACTCAAGAAGCCTAGGCTTGGCCTTTTAATGAGACCAATATCTATTGGAAATGTGGTAGGGGATAGTAAAGAGCTTTGGGAATAATTTTTAAGAGGCTTGAATCTTGTGAGGTGAGAGGAAATGAGGTTGTGATGGGTGGTATTTATAGTGGAGGGGAGAGGGGTTTTCTCAATATTATATTCATTAATTTATTATTTCTCCACAAGACAAGAAATAGTGATGATTAAATCACTAAATAAAGTAAATAGGTCATGTGAGTTTGATATTTTGGTGCTTACATCACTCATTATGTCAAGAATAGTAGATTTAACTTATAATGTATTAATATTATAAATGAATGTACTTTACTATTCACAAAAAATTCAAGTATTTAATAAACATGCCAAAAATTCAACATAAACATTTTTCAATCTGTAGAATTCAAAAATGAACTAAACTTTATGAAAATAATTTTATAAATATGAATAATTTAATTTTTAATTAAAATCATCATTTACTTGAAAAATACAAATTTTAAATTTATAACTCATTTTATAACATTTTAAAAAATTACTTAAGGTTGTATAAAATTATATTCACATTATAATATATAAAAATATTAATTTATTAATACATTTTATTTAAAATTAATCATAAAATATTTATGACTCGTAAAAATACCAACACTTAATTAATAATTTTTAAAATATTTATTTACTTATACTTTGATCATATTGTCATTTATAAGATGGATAAAGTTTATTTATACAATAATTTGTATGATTAATATTCATAAGTGTCATATTAATATTCATAAGGGTGAAATTACTATTCATAAGGGTAAGTTATTATCCACCAAAAAATTAAGATTGTTCTATTAGACTCCAAATATCTTACTGATCGCAACCGTGTATGTTGGATTCTAGAAATTCAAAACATAGAATTGGAAAAATTATATTTAATGTATATCCTATAAAGTTCACATGGTATTTAGTATAATGATTTTTCATTATGTTTCCTAATATGATTTTATGTGACATGATTTTAAGAAGGGAATTTCTATTGATAAAACATTGGGTCATTACAATAAGTGTTCCAATCACCACTTAATTTTTTTATCCACTTTAATGGTATTATTTTCATAGGATTTTATATTATTCCATGTATGAGGAGGTTTTAGGTGTTTATTTTCATCTTAATCCCTTAGATCAGTGCAATGTTTTTCATATTGTCCAAATTCCTCAAATCTAAAACATTGAACTACTAGTGGATCCATATGAAGAATATTATTTTTCTCCACAATTTTAATGAAACTCTTACTTTTTCCTTAAAAAAATTTCCTTTATGTCCTCCTTTAACATAAATAAAAAATCTTCCAATTCCTTTGAACAATTCCTCCGGGTGTATCTTCCCATGTTTTTGAAGCAAATGAAATTGAACATTCTTTCCTTCATCATCTTTATCACTCAAACTCCCATGATACTTAATCTTTATCTTCTATTGTGTTTTCAAATGTTCATAAAGAATCATGTTTTCAAACATAAATTTAAATATTTTTATGAGTGTAACATCAATATTTTCATCACCAACTTCAATCCCATTTGGTTAACCATAAGTAAATTATTACATTTACCATCATGTTCATTATTAACTTGGTTATGCCTAGCTCTAACCATTTCTAAAAATAAAAGGATTAATTATGAATGATAAATATTTAAATTATAATATAATTATCATAAATGATCTTATTAAAACCTAACCTCAAAATTTGTTACTCTTCAAAACCATCACATCATATTTAGGTTCAACCTAAATCACTTTTGGATCAATCTTTGTTTTTTTAGGTTGTGATCTTTCATACTACTTAACCTAATTCATTAACATAATGAAACATAAAGGTAATGTGAGTAACCAAATAATATCCCCTAAGAGTGTCTAGAAATTTTTGTTACCTTAGTCTCACTCATTATATTCCAGAGGGAATATTTATTTAGTGTTCAACTAGCCATTTTTGAGTTTATTACCCCTAGGTACATCTATGCCATAGTGATATCCACTTACCAGCATCCATATAGGTATGTAATTTTTAATAGAACCACACAATCTATAATTTATAAAAAAAATTAATATGTCATACTATACTTATAATTATCCCTTAGACTTATCTGTTGGGTTTTTATTAAATTTCCCTTATCATATTCCCCAAAATAAATACACTCATTCTCAAAAAACTAAACCCTGATTTGATACCAACTATAGAGACCCAACATAAACATGTCTTTATTTTACATAATTTTTATAACTTAAAAATTAAAAATCACAAAATAATCTCATAATTAAAAGAACAAAAGGTTTAGTGGCTTTAAAAACTAGCTACATGTGCAATTTATTTTACAAAACTTATGAATATTTCTTAGTAATTGAGCCACATGATACTCCTTCTAGACTTATCAAATTCCATATCCATCTTCATAACCAGGGGAATATAAATTGAATAATGGGGTGAGATAAAACACTTAGTAAGTTAAAAACATATAAACATGTCATCAAGGGTTAGATCATAATCATATGAGAAAACATGATTAATTATAAAGTTCTTATTAAAAATGATATGCGGTGATAAGAGTTATTAGTAAATTGTGAAGGAGGGACATATAATCTCAAAATAAAAAAGATTTAACTTGAAATAAAATTGTAAGATAACAATGGAAAGACAACATAAGATAGGTTATCATAAGTTCAGATAATCATAAATATGTGGAAACAACATAAAACTTTACATTATAAGAATAAGTCAAGGCTCACTTCCAAGACTATCATAGTATATAGAGTTATATGATGTATTGGGTTTACTCCCCATTCCCATTAACATAGTGTAAATGGTATTTATGTGGATTGGGTTCCTCCACATTCCCATAAACATTGTGCAAAAAACCCATGTTGCATTGGATTTACTCTGCATTCCCATAAACATATTAGATAAAGTCTTATGGTGGAATAGGTTCACTCCCTACTCTCATAAACATAGTGGAAAAAGTCCCATAGTGGATTTGGATTACTCTCCATTCCCATAAACATAGTTTAAAAATTCCCATGGTGTATTGGGTTCACTTTCCATTCCTAAAAACATAGTGGAAAAAGTCACGTGGTGGATTGGGTTTACTCCCCAATCTTATACATAGAATCTCATAAGATTTAAAGCTTTACCCAATTCATTAAGGGATATATAATTCTAGGAAAACCTGACACATCATATTATGTACATTAATAAGTGTTCTAAATTAGTTAAATAATTCATATATACATCATTATAATGATAAAACCCAGGATAAAGATGTGGATTTTATAATATTTTCTCCAATAATAATTGAAGGCTATATCATATGGATTCCTAAGAGAATAAGGAATTAAATAATTTTCGATGTTTTTATTTTAATAAAGATATATAGGTTTTGAAAATTTGATTCCAATGTTGTAAAATTCATGATACGTATCGTGGATAAGTGAGAATAAAAAATAACCACATAAGTGATTCTTTTGAAGATGAGTATAAGATCCAAAAGGTCACTTTTGCGAATACCCCTTTACTTTTCAATGATATCATTAGATTATTCAAGTTTCAATGGCTCCAAAAGTTTGAAATAATTTATTTTTGGATTATATTGGGTCTATAAATCCTCAAAAAAGTATTTCCACACATGTTTTAAACATTTTGGAAGTCATTTATTCTTAGTTTTTTTAATTTTACCTTTTTTTGTTTTTCTTTTACCTTGTTAACTAGTTATTATTTAAGTAATTTTTGTTTTACTAAAAATATAAAATAACCCCTATTAATAAAATTTGGGTGCTATGAACCTAAATTTACTCTCCATTTACTTTAATTCAATTTATAAATGAGATAAAATAAAATTTTAAATTAAAAACAAATATATATTGAAAAATAGATTTTTGTAAAAAAAAGGTGTTTTAACCATTATGTGTTCTTAATATTATTTAGAATTGGATACTAATTAAATGTGTGTTGATATAATTATATATGTGTTTAAAAATAATATTAGAGTCATTATTTAAAATATTAATATTTAATTAATTAGATAAAAATTACACAATATTAATAAATCAATTCTTTGAAAATAACAGTATTTCCATCATCATGGTCATTAATTCCAATATTAGTAATCATATTTTAATGAAAAAATTGAAATTAAAGTCATTACATAATATTATAATATTGATCTGAGATATTAAATCTATTTTTATAAATTTATTTTTTACAGGTGATGAAAAAATATATATATGTGAATAAAAATAGTTTTTGGAATAAAATATTACTTATATTTCCAAAACAATATATGTGGGTTTTATAAATACAATGTATTACTTTTAAATGATTTATTTTAATTATAAATTCATAAATTTTATATAAAAAGGTTTTGTAATTCCCCAACCCCAGTTACCTAGATTTGGTGCATTATTTTAATATATTGGCATGATTACAAGGAATCAAGTCCCGAAGGACCGATCAGTTTAGGTGTCTTGGAAAATATATTACATACATAAACATTAAATTACATTATAAAATGAAAAACAACAAAAACATTATCTCCATTGACCACATTCATATCCCTTATACTATCCCTGCAGTTCGGTCATAATATACTTCTTCGCATCCTGGGAAAAACAAAACATAGAAAGGGGTGATCTCAGATTCTCAGTAAGGATAACAATATAAAGGAATCTTTCATAAAAAAGAATAAACACTTAAGGCAATGTATAAAACTAAAACAAAAGCCATTTTAACTTAAACTTTAGCATAATACGGAAAATATAAATCAAATAATGTCATTTACTTATTCAAATGGATATTATACTAGTCGAATAATCACATGTAATACCAATAGCTAATTTCATAATGATGGAATGCATAATTTCGGACATTATAACCACATATTCAAGGCCTCATTCCAAGACTAAAAATAAGATTTTTTTCAAGGACTTGTGCCAAGAGACTAGTTTGTCTCATGAGGCCTACCGATGCATCGAGGAGCTATAGCGTGCACCACCATTCACTTACTAAGTCCAATGCATTCCTCATATGAAAATGTTGAAACATAATATAAACATTAATATTAAAACTAGAATATTAAATGTCAATACTTTAACCATAAATCATGAATGGTATAAAAATATCACATTCATAGTCAATCATATCATAACTCATTCAATAAAATATTGAAGATTGTATTTATAATAAATCAACCTCAATCAAGAATAATATCCAAAATGATGTTTCCATAGTTGAAAATGATTAGTAAAACTCTTTAAGAGAAATATCTCATTTTCATTAAAACATTTAAAAGTCTCAAAATTTATAAAGGAAGACATTTAAAAGACATTTTTGAATCAAAGTGTCCCATACCCCTTTGAAACTTTTTAAATAATTAACATTTAAAAACATTATTGTCCATATAAATAAATCTTTTAAAACCCATTTTGAAAACATGGACATTAATTAAAATGATTTAGAAGAATAAATATTTAAACCGTTAAAATGATATTTTAGTTGAATAATCCATTAAAAATAATTCTTTTGAAAACTCCTTTATCTAACATGGACATGGATAATAAATATGTCCCTGTAAATACTTACACATAAACAATCTCGAATAATAATGAAATTGAGGAATTGCCCCTTACCTTGTACTTTTCTTTGGTCTAGGGTATGTTAACCTACTGTATAATAGTTAAATAATTGTTATTAAATTATAGAATAACCACATACATAAATATGATATCATATATGATCTTTTAATATTGCTTTGATAATAATATTTTAGTACTATCATTTTTTCAGGTGTTAACTGATTCGTTTTCCTTAATATGTTTTATTACATAAGACATGTTTGTTATGGATAGGATTTATTTGATTCATATTCATAATGATATTAAGTTATTAAACATTTTTTTAATAACCAAATGAATATTATTCTTGAATGGTTACGATGGGTAATGAATCTCATCACGTTCATGGAGACGGTAATTCGTACGTATGCACGAACGCTACTTCCATTTCATTTTTATTAATTTAAAAGGAAATAAAACCTTAAGATACATAGGTATATTATTATACCAGTAAAATATAATATTTTATATACTTTACGTAATTTTATTAACACCATCCTTTATACTTTCCATGTATGGAATGAACGAGTTATATCACTTTGAGGGGGCGGTAGTCCGCACTTCCTCAAATGAAATTATTGTATATATACAACATGAAAAGAATAAAGGTATGATATAAAATAGAATTAAAGATGATTATAGATAAAATATATATCATATATATAATATATAATTATAGTTCCATCTTAATGGCCACCATAAGAGGTGGTAGTAGAAGATTGAACAATCATTGTTTCAGGAGGTAGTAGTTCGCTGTCCATAGAAACATTATGTTCTATACCCATTAGATGGATGTGTTTGAAAGTGAAGTTAAAATACCTATCATAAAAACAACCTTTTATATTGAGGATACAATTTTTTTTATAAAATAAAGGAATAAAAAGAGTTTAGTGGGTTGGAGAAGTAAAAGAAAAGAAAAGAACTTAAGAGGAGATGTTACCTTTAAATTGGGTAACTCCTGTTGGTTTGAACCAAAATGATTCCTTGAAGTGAATTATGCATAAGGTAAGGCTTATAAAAGGAATATAAATACTTATGGATATTAATTGGGTAGATTTTGGATGATCCAAGGGGCTTGATGGTGTGAGAAATGGGTTAGAGGTTAGGGCTTTTTATAAGGGGGGAGGGGCTCTTTAGGAAAGTTTAAAAATATTATTTTATTATATAATCATTTTCGGTTTATAAAGGACCAAAACTAATTAAAGTAGAAGATAAGATTACTCATGTTCTAAATAAAATCATCCAATAAGAATTATACAGGTTTTGGATATTTTTTTAAATTTTATAAAATCATTTATTTAAATCATTCATTAATGACGTAAACATTGCATCATTATTGTGTCATAAATAATTTTATTTACATGATGTCTAAAAATTATAAAAAAAATACCATGATGTAGTAAATATTTTTATATTTCAAATTAAAATTTATATTTGAAATTATAACTTATATAACCCCTTGTAAAAATGGTTTTACTAAAAGATATATGTTTATGTCATTTTCTTCTATACTTTAAATTATTTTATATAAAGTGTCATTATCTCTCTCAAGTGGCTCCATGTGGTCCCAAAATTTACCCAAGGATGCCCATGGTCGGAAATGTATCATACAATAGAAATAGGACACATGTTAGGGTAATTTAATATTATTATAATAATATTTATTTACCCTTATTTACCAGACTTACCTTTTAACCATGGTAAATAAAATATTTACTGAAGTAAATATTCATAAGGTCTAAAAATAAAAGTTACCTATTTAGAAAATTTGGACCTCTTCATTCCAAATATTTAATTCATTTTTTCAAATTCAAAACATATAAGTGGAAGCAATTAATTTAAAATTAATTCCCGTTGTCAAAACAAAAAAGCATGTTTTTATGAAATAAAAACCATCGAAAGATTGACATTTTTTATGTGCAGTTTAAATGTGAAATTACATAAAATTAACTATATTATATTAAATGATCAAAATATAATCTAATTATAGTTTAAAACCACTCTAATTTATAATTTAACACTATAAATTATTTTGATTAAAAAATTTGTTTTCAATTAAAATTTAGTATTTTTCATAATTCATCAAAATATAAAACTTATCAAAAAAGTACCAAAAATTTATCCAAAATAAATTTTTATGTCCCAATTCTAAAGAATAATTTAATTTCATTAAATTGAATATATAAAAGTGTCAAATATTTGTTTTAAAAAGGTTCACTATTAAAAGGTGGTAAAATTACATTTTTTGAAAAATACTTCTTTTATATGAAAAAATGAATTTGTTGTTATATTATGTAAAAGAAACACATAATATGGATTATAAAATTATATGGAGTATATAAAATTCAAAATTCAGTTAATACTATTCATAACCGCTTTTTGAACAACTAGTTTGGTAAGTCATGGTACGCTCGAACTCGGTGTTGTGTGTCACGCAAGTTATTGAACTTCTTTGAATAGATAAAATACTATGAAATCTTGGGGTGTTATAGGTTTCAAAAACATTTAATTATTTCTTATATTATGAAAATTTCATAAAAGTGTTGGTTTTAACAATATTAGTATTTTTACACAATTCACCTAAAAATAAAATATTTTTGAAAAATTAAAAAAAATAACATTAACATGATATTTATATGCAAAATCAAAAATTGTATTCTTTTTTTAAAATTAAAATTCTAATATTTTATAATTTTACTTTTAAATAAAAACATAAATATATAATGAAAATTTATTTTTATATAAAAATTAAGTTTCAAAGTATTAATAATTCATATTCTAATTTTCTATAAATTACTCATAAAACTAAAATAAATCTATTATCAGTATAAAAATATCTATTATTCATATCAACATTATACCTTTTTAGTTTTTTAAAATAAAGTGCATAAAAATAATTTTAGAAAAAAATAAATTTTTAAACATAAGGTGATCTTATTAATTATCTAACCAAACTAAAAATAATGATATTTATTTTCATTGATATTTTATGAAGTGGTTATATATATTATAGAAACCAACTTAACATTTAAATTATAATGTTTATATAATGTTCTATGGTTATTTTTAGTTCGGTGTTGCGTGTGAAGAAATCTATTGAATATATTAGTTTTAAATGAGAAGTGTAATTTAAAATCACAAGGTTTTGTAGCCGGTGCATAGTTCCATTAACCACATAAAATATAAGAGTATATTTTGTGAAACCTAAAATTTATTATTTCAGGTGTATTTTACACAACTGGAAAATATATTGCCTAACCATACAGAACAATCATGTGGGATTTGATACCTAAAATAGTGGGAATCACACTGTTTACCTAACTGTGTGGGACAACCATGTTGGTTATGGTTCTTAAAATAGTAGGAACCACATGTTCTACCAAAAATTTAGAAAATCATGTATCCAAACCATTTTTTCATGCCAGTGACTTAAAAGCTGGAAACTTACGTGTTTTACCCCTGTGATTTTAAAACACCTTAACTATTTTTCTCCCCCTTTATCGACCAAAAACCCCTCCCTCGCATGGCCTCCTCCTCCTCCCTTCTTTACTTAGTGATTTCTCCCTTAAACCTTGATGTAATCATGAATCACTCAATCTTATGATAATATTTAGGTAATTTTATCCTTTCATTTAATATCTTTCTTGGTTATTTTCACTATCTAGCATTTTCATGTTGGTTTTATCTATTATGACCTATTTCAAGGTTTTTGTCTTCTTTTCTAATTCACACTATTTAAGATCAAATAAATTATTGGTATAAAATGAACGGGATTTTAGATAACTAGTATGGATTGAATCTATCCCTTAAATTCTCATTGTTTTCTTTGTATGTGTGATGAGCGGTCATTCCGATGCAACGTTCACTTGACCTAAAAATATAAATCTATATTGTGTGGCCCAAATTCTAGATATTGAACCTTACCACATGCTATGAATAGTATATTGCTGAGTGTGTAATGAAACCTTATCCACCACTTAAGGTGTTTCAACCTTTAAATTAACATGGAATTTTTAGTTTACCTATGTATAGAGGCCTAATCTTTTGATACATGGATATTACATTTTTTATATGAATATTCATTACATTACATAAACTCATGGTTGAGGATCATAATAGTTTAGTGAATTTGGAAACTTGGTACAGAGTCTTCATAATTCATGAATTATCTTCAATGTCTTGAATAAACATATTTACCTTTATTACTTCTACTTAATACATTTATTTTAACCTGGGGAAAGAAAACATAAGAAAAGGTGTGCTCAGATGCTCAGTAAGGGTAAAAAAGGGAGATACGTCATAATAATATGAACATAAGGGTATGAGAACATGAGAATGACATTTGAAAACCATACCCTACATATCAAAGATAATAATCTTGAGTCATAGAATAAAGAGTGGTAGTTTACAAGACATAAATCATAAAGGAATCAAAGATTGATAGTAAAAAATTATCATAAGACAAAGATTTTTGGCATACATAAGCATCGAAAATAATTTCTATATTAGTAAAGGCTCATTTAAATGGATATCATAGTGGAATGGGTTCACTCCTTAAACCATCATAGTAGTAAAGGTTCACCCCAAAGACCATATGAGCAGATAAATTCCCTTACTGAATTGGGTCCACCCCCTTTTCCAGTCCTGTTTATCTCATGAGATATAAATATTTACCCAATGCATTGGAAAGAGATATAGCTCCCACAAAACTCATAATGAAAACAATATTTATGTGTGCCACAAGATCAAAAAACATTCATCATATCATAACCCATGAAATTAAATATGTTTCATAAACATTATATCATATCATAACCCGAATAAAAGAGAAAGGCATCATAATCTTTTCATCTTTTCATCATATCATAAAACGTGAAAAAAGTAGCGGGTTTCAAAATAATTTTATCATTGTATAACTATAACGCCCTGACCCTAGATCCCTAGATTCAGTGCATTATTTTAATACATTGGCATTATTACAAGGAATCAAGTCCCAAAAGTCTGATTAGTTTTGCAGTCTTGGAAAATAGATTTCATACATGAACATTACATTACACTTTCTAACATACAATACAAAAAAAATAGTTCTTTGAAAACGCAATTATTCCCTTTAGCTTAAACCTACATATCAATCATGATACACTTCTTGGAATCTGTGGAATATAAAACATATGAAAGGGGTGAGCTCAAATGCTCAGTAAGGGTAAGCAATACAGCGGAAAACAACATAAATATTAAGCATGGTGAATAATTGAAGCCACATGCCTTTACCAATAATAAACATGAATACTTTTATGGAAGTAATATGAGCTGAGTAAATAATGCCATAATAAAACATAATCATGGGTATTATACTAGTCGAATGACCACATGAACCATAAATATTATTTTCACAATGAGGGAATGTATAATGTCGGACATTCTGAAACATTTTGTCAAGGCCTCGGCCAAGACGTTTAAAAATGATTAAGTAAGCGGCCAAAACCATATATCAAAAATTGGGAAAGGGCCTCATCCAATTCCATGTCTAGTTGTCACATAAGACCTACCGATGCATCGAGGAGCTATAGTGGGCTCCACCCGTTACTTACTAAGTCCAATACATTCCTCATATCAAAAGGTTTAAACATATCATAAACATTCGTATTCAAACTAGCGTACAAAATGTAAATACTTTAACCATAACCCATGAATGGTATAAAAATAGCACATCCACAGTCAAACATATCACAAAACATTCAATAAAATATGGAAGTTTTGTATCAAAATAAATCAACATCAAATAAACTTAAAATCCATCAAAGGATGTTGACATAGATGAAATCAAAAACCTTTTTAGAGAAATATCTCTTTATATTTTGAAATCATTTAAGAGTCACATAATTATAAAGAAAACATTTATTTTTAAAATATTCTTATAAGCCTGTAAGGGAAGATTTGATGATGTTAAAATGGCAGAAAATAGCCGCACCCGTCGTATAAGTTAAAAAAACATTCTTACCTTAAATTTGTCGAAAAGGTCAAAAAGTACCTTGTTTCGAAAATGACATAAAGATTCCTTTCAAAACACATAAGGGTATAAATGACTTTAACCCATTTTCTAGTAAATATTAAAAATGTTTTGAAATAAATTTTTAAGAAACATGGATGTGGATGATAAAGAAGTCCTAGTAGATAATTACGTATAAACAACCTCAGATAATGAAGAGATTGTAGAATTAACCCTTACCTCGTTGTAATCAATCGAGTCGTATGAACAATAGTCAATAATCACATAATGAATCACAAAATATCATGAATATAAAGAGAATCATGATAATATATATATCAAATGGCATTACACAATACACCACATGCAATAAGTGGTGAACAATGGAAATCTCACCGAATTAAAAGTGAGATAAGAAACCCCTTACCTCGTGTCCGACTTGACCCGTTCATTCTTTAATATCCTAAATAATAAACTAAATTTAATTTCTACTTACTTAAGAACCTTTTCAAGTTTATTATTCCTTTTATATCACTTATTACCATGTTATAAACATTATGTAATCATTTAAGATAATAACGTTCGTTTTGTCGATATTTGGCACTTGAGTCAAAAATGAACACCTTATAGTTACAAGTTGTTCACATGGTCAAAATATCATTATATCCAGAATGATATTCATGATTAAAATATCATATATATCATATATATCCAGTATATACATGTATTTATAAAAGTACATATCATTTTGGGGTAAGAATAAAATGCACGGTTCATGGAGACGGTAAGCCGTACGTATGCATGAACGCTACTTTCATTTCTATTTATTATTTTAATGGAATTAAAACATAATGATACATAAGTATATCATAATTCCAGTTTAATATCATTAACTCCATCCTTTATAAGTCCCACATATGGTATTAACGAGTCATATCACTTTGAGGGGGCGGTAGTCTGCCCTTCCTCAAATGAAATTATCGCGTTTACCCATAATGGAAACCATTAAGGTATGCTATAAAATAAAAATATAGAAGCATGAAAAAAATAAACATAATATATATCATATATAAATACAGTTCCCTCATAATGGCCACCATGAGAGGCGGTAGGAGGTAATTGTACAATCATCGTTTCGTGAGGCGTTAGTTTTCCATCCACAGAAACATTACGTTCTTCACCCATTATATGGAGGTGTGTGTGTAAGTGTAGTTCAAATCCTTCTCATAACAACATAATAAATATTGATTATACCGGTTCTATTATAAAAGAAATGAATAAAAATATTTTAGGGGTTGGAGAAGTAAAATAAAAGAAAATAAGTTAAGAGAAACTGTTACCTTTAATTTGGGTAACTTCCTTTGGTTTGAACCAAAAGGACTTCTTGAAGTGTCTTCTGTCTAAGTTAAAGCTTCTAGGAGGAGGAAAGGGATGTAGGGAGATTAATTTATCAGAGTTTGGATGATCCTAAAGACTTTATAGGTGTGAGGAATTGGTTAGAAGTGGTCTCCTTTTATAAGGGAGGGAGGGGATCTTTAGGAAACTGTGAAAATATTATTTTATTATATAATGATATTCGGTTTCTAAAGGTCCAAAAATCATTAGAGTCGAATATAAGATGACTCATGGTCGAAATAAAATTATCCAATAATAATTGGACATGTTTTGGATATTATTTTAATATTTATAATTCAATTTATTTAAATGATTTATTAATGAGTTAAATACTGCATCATTATTGTGTCATAAATAATTTAATTTATTCAATGTCTAAAAATTATAAAGAAACTTCCATGATGTAGGAAATATTTTTATCTTTCCAATTAATATTTATATTTAAAAATATTACTTATATAACACCATATAAAAATTAATTACTAAAAGGTTCTTGTTTATGTCAATTTTGTCTTTACATTAAATTAATTAATCTAAAGTGTCGTTATCATTCATAAGTGGCTCCATGGGGTCCCAAAATCGACCCAAGGATTCCCATGATCGGCCATTACTCATCCAATAATTTTGGACATGTGTTAAGGAAAGTTTGAATTATTACAATATTCTTTTTACCTTGAATTGCCCTATTTACCTTTAACCGCTGTAAATAAAAGTAAAAAAGTTACTATTCACCAAAAATTATTTTTATCTTATTGAACCACATTTTACTCCTTGATATTAACTGTGTATCTTTTATTTTTGAAATTCAACTCACAGAAGCGGTAAAATTAAGTTTTATGTGAATTTGCAAATTTTCCTAGGAGGTGGGTAAAAGACGGTGAAAAGTTCAATAAAATTTTATATATATTATATTATTAAAAAATGACTCAAATGAATAACATTGAAAATATATAGGTATTATTTATCTATTTTGACCTTAAATAAATTTAAATAAAATAAATAATTATTTAAATAAAAAGTCGGTTTTAAACAGTAACAGTGTGTTTTTCACTATTCATCAAAAATTGAAAGTTTTCAGAAAAATATCAAAAATTCACCCTTAGCTAATTTGGATATTCCAAATTCAAAAATGAAGTCTATTTTTCAAAATTAAAAAAATATAAGTTGTATTTATTAATTTAAAATCAATTACCGTTGTCAAAACCAAATGGCGTATTTTTAAGAAACAATATCTATCAAAAGATTGACACTTGATTATGGTCAATCTCAAAGTGAAGTTACCTACACTGACCAGAATTGGATTAAATGGTAAAAATATAATCTATTTATACTTCCAAACCATTAAAATGTATAATTTAACACTATAAATTATTTTTATTAAAAAAGTTTTTTTCAGTTAAAATATAGTATTTTTCACTATTCACCCAAATATGAAAGTTATCATAAAAACACAAAAAAATTATTGAAACTAAATTATTATGTCCCGATTATAAAGAAGAAGTTTATTTCGTTAAATTGAATATATAAAAGTTTCAAATATTAGATTTAAATAGGGTACACCATTAAAAGGTGGTAAATTTTCATTTTTTAAAAAATGCTTCCTTTATCTGAAAAATGTATTTGTTCTTACATTATGTCTAAGAAACTCATTATATGGATTCTAAAATTATAAGGATTATATAAAGTTCAAAATTCAGTTAATACTATTCATAAACGCTTTTAAACGGCTAGTTTGGTAAGTTGTGGTGCGCTTGAACTCGGTGTTGTGTGTAGTGCAAGTTATTGAATTACTTTGAAGAAATAATGTACTATGAAATCTTGGGGTGTTACATTCTTCCCTACTTCAATAAATTTCATCCTCACAATTTGAAATTGTTTTTCTAAAATAAAAGGTTGAAAATAGAAAATACCTTTATGGGAAAACTCACATCGGAAATTGGGTTAATAAAATTTAGTCTTAATAAGAGGGAAAGGGGAATGAAAAAGTCACCACCAAATTATGATCTCGATTAGGAGAACATTGGTGGAAATTAGAGACACATAATTGGAGGAAAAACATAAAAATTTATAGGGAGTGATTTAGATCATCAATCACAAACAATTGTAGAATTGAGGGCCTCAAAGCCTTCGATCTATGATGATTTAAAATATCATTGGTTCAAAAAAAACATAAGGTATTAGGAAAATACATTTTTAGTTTTAATATGTATTACCTAAAGTTTAAGAATTTATTTCTTTATAGAATAAGAGAATAAATAAAATATACTTCACAAATAGATTACCATCCTTTAACTAATTTCTACCAAAAACTCGTCTTTCACTCTAAAAGATAGTATAACTAAGAAATATTCATTTTATCTAATTCATATAAGGTTCCAAAAAAATGAATTTATAATTCACCTATCATACCTTTAAAAAAAGAAACTACATTATACAATCCAGGGACTTCACGTAGTCCAGTGGTAGGCGATAAATCCCAATTGTGCTATGGTTGTGGGTTCGATTCCCGCAACATTGTCTGACGTGACGGGTTGTCACACGATCTGCGTGTTGTCCTTTTTATAAATATCCAAAAATAACCTTAACAATATTATCCAATTTCAAACTTAATCCATACCAACCTTTAGAATTATCCAAAATACTTCTGTCCAAACTCATAGTCCAAAATTTATAACGAAGGTAAACACAATGAAGATCCTTTTTTCCACGTAATAACATGTGAACGCATACATCATGTATTCTTTTAAAACACTACAGCATCCTGAATTACCATAAAACGTTATTGATTACATTCATGCTCACGTATTCCTTATAAAATGCTAGATATACTCCTTCTATCCCAAAATTTTGTAAACTCCAACAATGATGGAATATACCAATCATTAATTAGTTTCCAGGTAGTCAAGAATATCCAATATAATTTATCCAAATCAACCATCTCTTATTCCAAAATCACTACCTCATTATCAAGACCATATTAAGGATTAAATTACCTTCAACCATGTATTTTTTCAAAAAGTGTAGCTTACTATTAAGTCACTTTTCTTAGAACCATATAATCTTAAATCCTCAATAAAATAGTACTGTAGTACAATCCTTATTTATCTCCATAATTCATGTAACCAGTATACTGTTGATACAACACTCAAATAAAATAATTCTATATTTACAACATAATAACACTAATCATTCTTCTTTATCTGAGGTAGTATCAGAACTTGATTATTATCCTATAACATCATTTGCGGTATACTCTTATGACTGGTACATTGATTCACGTAGTGTCTCAGCACCTTTCAGATGAAGCATTTTACATTTGAAAACTTTTTCTTACCCTTGCAATCACATACTTGGTGTCCTTTTTCTCCACACTTATAATAAACTCCCATTTCCTTCAAGAATTTACCAAGGTGATTATTTCCACATTTATCACATATGGGAAAATCCTTCTTTCCCTTATTCACTTTATCCATCTTTCTCTATAGCATCCTTTTTTCTCTTGCTTCCCTTCAAAGCCATAGGACTCAGAGAATTATTTAATTATCTTACTAAAACATGATATTATTTCTTCATATGATGAGAATATATGGGAGAATATTTCCCTTATAAATGTTTTCTTAATACCATGAATGATATGACCCTTCTTACTCTTTGGATCATATGTATTACTGGAGTTCTCATTCCTTCTACTGGGAACCATTTCTAAGAAATGGCATACACTAGGTCAGTTTATGAATTGCAATTAATAATTCCAAACATGTAAAATACCTAACGTAAATTGAACAGTTTATAGATATAATCCATAATCACAAAAATGTTTTCTTTTAGGATTATATACTCATAAACTCTTCATAGTGGTTTTTAAAGAAAATGAGAATTAACCTAAGCATATCCCCCGGCAGTGTCGTAACCAAGAGTGCAGCAAGGCCCATTGTCGTGCACTAGTTCTTGTTCGAGTCTAGCTCAAAGTGGTGTTTTCGGGTTTTACCCCTAGGTACATCTGTGCCAGAGCTGCCTCTACCTGCTCATATCCAGACAGGGATGTATTGCTTGGAAAACTCACAAAATCTCTACAGTACCAAAATTCTAGGATGTTCTTCTATACTAATCCTCAAAGTCCATCTTAGGGTAATGTGCTCTAATCAGAGTTTATCTAAATGTAGTTTACAAGGTTATTTTTAAACTTCCTCTGATACCAACTATAACACCCCGACCCTAGATTCCCAGAATCGGTTAATTATTTTAATACATTGTCATGATTATAAGAAATCAAGTCCCAAAAGACCGATCAGTTTTGCAGTCTTGGAAAATAGATTTCATACATGAACATTACATTACACTTTCTAACATACAATACAAAAAAATAGTTCTTTGAGAACGCCATTATTCCCTTTAGCTTAAAACTGCATATCAATCATGATACACTTCTTAGAATCCTGGGAAAATAAAACATAAGAAATGGGTGAGCTCAAATACTCAGTAACAGTAAGCAATACAGCAGAAAATGACATAAATATTAAGCATGGTGAATAATTGAAGCCACATTCCTTTAACAATAATAAACATGAATACTTTTATGGCAGTAATATGATCAGAGTAAATAATTCCATAATAAAACATAATCATGGGTATTCTACTAGTCTAATGACCACATGAACCATCAATATTATTTTCATAATGAGGGAATGTATAATTTCGGACATTCTGAAACATTTTTTCAAGGCCTCGGCCAAGATGTCTAAAAATGATTAAGACCTCACCAAAACCATATATCAAAAATTGGGAAAGGGCCTCATCCAATTCCATGTCTAGTTGTCTCATAAGATCTACCAATGCATCAAGGATCTATAGTGGTCTCCACCCATGACTTACTAAGTCCAATACATTCCTCATATGAAAAGGTTTAAACATATCATAAACATTCGTATTAAAACTAGCATACAAAATGTCAATATTTTAACCATAAATCATGAATGGTATAAAAATAGCACATCCACAGTAAAACATATCACAAAACCTTCAATAAAATATGTATGTTTTGTATCATAATAAATCAACATCAAATAAACTTAAAATCCATCAAAGGATGTTGACATAGATGAAATCAAAACTCTTTTTAGAGAAATATCTCTTTCTATTTTGAAATCATTTAAGAGTCACATAATTATAAAGAAAATATTTATTTTGAAAATATTATTATAAGCTTGTAAGGGAAGCTTTGATGATGTTATAATGGCGGAAAATAGTCGTACCCACCGTATAAGTTAAAAAACATTCTTACCTTAAATTTGTCGAAAATGTCAAAAAGTACCTTGTTTGGAAAACGACGGAAAGATTCCTTTCAAAAAACATAATGGGATAAATGACTTTATCCCGCTGTCTAGTAAATAGTAAAAATTTTTTGAAATACATTTTTAAGAAACATGGATGTCAATGATAAAGAGGTCCCAGTATAAAATTACGAATAAACAACCTCGGATAATGAAGAGATTGTAGAATTAACCCTTACCTCATTGTGATCAATCGAGTCGTATGAAAAATATTCAATAATCACATAATGAATCACAAAATATCATGAATATAAAGATAATCATGATAATATATATATATATATACCAAATGGCAGTACACAATACACCACATGCAATAAGTGGTGAACAATGGAAATCTCACCGAATTAAAAGTGAGATAAGAAACCCCTTACCTCGTGTCCAACTTGACCCGTTCGTTCTTTAATATCCTAAATAATAAAATAAAGTTAATTTCTACTTGCTTGAGAACCTTTTTCAAGTTTATTATTCCTTTTATATCAGTTATTACCATGTTATAAACATTATGTAATCATTTAAGTTAATAATGTTCGTTTTGTCGATATTTGGCACTTAAGTCAAAAATGAACACCTTATAGTTATGTTCACATGGTCAAAAGATCATTATATCCAGAATGTAATTCATGATTTAGATATTATATATATCATATATATCCAGTATATACATGTATCTATAATAGTACATATAATTTTGGGGTAAGAATGAAATGCACCGTTCATGGAGATGGTAAGCCATACGTACGCATGAACGCTACTTTCATTTCTATTTCTTATTTTAATGGACTTAAAACATAATTATACATAGGTATATTATAATTCTAGTATAATATTATATATAATATCATTAACTCCATTCTTTATATGTCCCACATATGGTATTAACAAGTCATATCACTTTGAGGGGGCGGTAGTCCGCACTTCCTCAAATAAAATTATCGCGTTTACCCATAATGGAAACCATTAAGGTATGCTATAAAAGAAAAATAAATAAGCATGAAGAAAACATAAACATAATATATATCATATATAAATATAGTTACATTATAATTGTCACCATGAGAGGCAGTAGGAGGTAATTGAACAATCATCGTTTTGTGAGGCGTTAGTTTTCCATCCCGAGAAACATTACGTTCTTCACCCATTAGATGGAGGTGTGTGAGTAAGTGTAGTTTGAATCCTTCTCATAAAAACATCATAGTATATTTATTATACTGGTTTTGTTATAAAATAAAGGAATAAAAAGAGTTTAGGGTTTAGAGAAGTAAAATAAAAGAAAAGAAGTTAAGAGAAACGGTTACCTTTAATTTGGGAAACTTCCTTTGGTTTGAACCAAAAGGACTTCTTGAAGTGCCTTCTGCCTAAGGTAAGGATTCTAGAAGGAGGAAAGAGATGTAGGGAACTTAATTTGGCAAAGTTTGGACGAGCCTAAAGACTTGATAGGTGTGAGGAATTGGTTAGAAGTGGTCTCTTTTTAAAAGGGGGAGGAGGGGCTCTTTAGGAAAGTGTGAAAATATTATTCTATTATATAATGAAATTCAGTTTCAAAAGGTCCAAAAATAATTAGAGTCAAAGATAAGATGACTCATGGTCTAAATAAAATAATCCAATAAGAGTTGGACATGTTTTGGATATTATTTTAATATTTATAATTCAATTTATTTAAATCATTTATTAATGAGGTAAATACTGCATCATTATTGTGTCATAAATAATTTAATTTATTCGATGTCTAAAAATTATAAAAAAAAATATCATGATGTAGGAAATATTTTTATATTTCCAATTAATATTTATAGTCAAAATTATTACTTATATAACACCATATAAAAATTAATTACTAAAAGGTTTATGTTTTTGTCGATTTTGCCTTTACATTAAATTAATTAATCTAAAGTGTCATTATCATTCATAAGTGGCTCCATGGGGTCCCAAAATCGACCCAAAGATTCTCATGGTCGGCCATTACTCATCCAAAATGTTTAAATATGTGTTAAGGTAATTTTGAATTATTACAATATTCTTTTTACCTGGAATTACCCTATTTACCTTTAACCGCGGTAAATAAAAGTAAAAAGTTACTATTCACAAAAAAATTATTTTTATCTTATTGAACCACATTTTACTCCTTGATATTAACTATGTCTCTCATATTTTCAAAATTCAACTCATAGAAGTGGTAAAATTAAGTTTTATGTGAATTTGCAAATTTTCCTCGAAGGTGGGTAAAAGACGGTGAAAAGTTCAATAAAATTTTATATATCTAATATTATTACAAAATGACTCAAATGAATAACATTGAACATATATAGGTATTATTTATCTATTCTGACCTTAAATAAATTTAAATAAAATAAATATTTATTTAGATAAAAAGTCGGTTTTAAACAATAACTCAGTGTTTTTCAATATTCATCAAAAATTGAAAGTTTTCAGAAAAATATCAAAAATTCACCCTTAGCTAATTTTGATATTCCAAATTCAAAAATGAAGTCTGTTTTTTCAAATTCAAAACATATAAGTTGCATTTATTAATTTAAAATTAATTCATGTTGTCAAAACCAAAATGCATATTTTTAAGAAACAATATCTATCAAAAGATTGACACTTGCTCATGTCCAATCTCAAAGTGAAATTACTTAAAATGACCAGAATTGGATTAAAGGGTAAAAATATAATCTATATATACTTCCAAACCATTAAAATGTATAATTTAGCACTATAAATTATTTTTATTAAAAAAGTTGTTTTCAGTTAAAATATAGTATTTTTTACTATTCACCCAAATATGAAAGTTATCAGAAAAACACCAAAAATTTATTGAAACTAAATTATTATTTCCTGATTCTAAAGAAGAATTTTATTTCATCAAATTGAATATATAAAAGTTTCAAATATTAGATTTAAATAGGGTTCTCCATTAAAAGGCGGTAAAATTGCATTTTTTGAAAAATACTTCTTTTTATCTGAAAAAATGTATTTGTTCTTACATTATGTCTAAAAACACATAATATGGATTCTAAAATTATAATGATTATATAAATTTCAAAATTCAGTTAATACTATTCATAACCGCTTTTAAACGGCTAGTTTGGTAAGTCATGGTGCGCTTGAACTCGGTGTTGCGTGTAGTTCAAGTTATTGAATTGCTTTGAAAAAATAATGTACTATTAAATCTTAGGGTGTTACAATAACCCATGTAAAATAAATTAGTTTAATAAACATCATACGATCATAAATATAAACCATTAATAAAAATAATAATAATGGAATACTTGGAATATATCCCCAGAGTGGCATAGGTAACCTTAACGGATGTCATTTTATATCGAAAATGGTTTTGAAAGATCTCATGGATCATTTATTAAGGAAAACAACTTTTATTTGAAAATAAATTTTTTAAAACAAAAAAAAATTAACTCCTTTTATTTTTCAAAATAAACATTTAAATTTATAATAGAATCTTTAAAAATCATTTAAAATAATTCTAGAAAAAAATAACCTTTTAGGTTTGAAAAAAACACTTTTAAAAACAAAAAACATTTTAAAGTCGTTTTATTTTAAAATAACCTTGAAATTTTATAAAAGAATATTCAAATAAAATAATGTTCATGATTATGTGATGTTTTTTCTGGTCATACACGTTAAAACAAAGATTCCTTTCACGTTTTCAGTAAAATCCAAATGGGAATAGTTTGGAAAACAGCATGAATATTCATTTAAAAACATTTCTAAAAAAATCCAAAAATGTAACATCCCAGGTAAATAAAGAATAAAACATTTTCATATTTATTAATATTTACGAATTAAATATTAATTTTACTTTAAAGGGGTTGATATGTTCGATAGTGTACCTGATATGCAACAAAGAGTTTCTTTGAAATCTTACGTTGCACACTAGTAATAAAATAATATTATTTTAAATGGTTGTTAACACGTAGTCGTTGTATTGGCGGGAATGAATAGAAATAACTAAAATATGATTATATATGTTTGTTAAATGTTTTTACATTTATCCAAAAAAGGATAATGCCTTAAAATACGAAAAGAATTCAATTTTAGGCATAGATACTCTAATATTCACTAAAATATCGAACTATCGCCTTTTGATGGAGAACCCTCTTTAAATATATTTTTGGTCACTCTTATACATTCTATTGGACCAAATAAAACTCTTCTTTAGAATCGGGACATCAAAATTTACTTTGTGTAAATTTTTGTTATTTTTCTGATAAAGTTCATTTTTTAATCAATTGTGAAAAATGATGTATTTTAATTCAAAACCTCTTTTTAATATAATTTATTTATATGATTATATTATCTTTTGAATTGGTTTTAAAGTGAAATTAGATTATATTTTTACCATTTAATTCAATAGTGGTCGTTGGAATTAATTTCACTTTGAAATTGGACTTAAACTAGAGTCAATCTTTTGATATATATTGTTTCATAAAAACACGCTATTTGTTATGACAGCGGGAATTAATTATTAAATTAATTAATGTAACTTATATGATTTGAATTTAGTAAAATAGACATCATTTTTTAATTCGGAATATCAAATATATCTTAGGGTGATTTTTTGGTATTTTTCTGAAAAACTTCAATTTTTGATGAATAGTGAAACCACTAAGTGGTACTTAAAAAACTGATTTTTTTGTTTAAATGAAATTTTATCACCTCTGTGTTTTGAATATCAAAAATACGACATACATGGTTGTCATTAAGAATTAAAATGTGGTTCAATGGGATTAAAATAATTTTTGGTGAATAGTAACTTTTAAGTTTTTAATCTCGATTAGAGGTAATTAGTGTAATTTAAGGTAAAAATAATGTTTTAATAATATGAAATGACCTTGACACATGTCCTACCCTTATTGGATGTGTCATGGCCGACCAAGACAATCCATGGGTCAACTTGGGGACCCCATGGAGCCACTTTGGTAGGAAAATGACATTAATAACTTTTTATTTAATGTTAAAATGAAAATGTCACAAACATGTGCTGTTTTACTAAAACAATTTTAACATGGGGTTATACAAGTCATATGTTTTACTATAAATATTAATTAGAAAGATAAAAATATTTCCTACTTCATGATATTTTTTTATAATTTTTAGACATTAAATAAATTAAATTATTTATGACACCATGATGATGCAACGATTACCTCATTATTTAATGATTTAAATAAAATGAAAAGATAATGTAAAATCTAAGACCTACACTTGTAAAAAACCTATTTTATGGGTGGATTTAAGACTCTTATCACCTTATACTCGAAATATATAATTTTTGGACCTTTAAAATCCGAAAATCATTTTATAATAAAGTAACCTTTTATAACTTTCCAAGAGTGCCCCTCCTCTCCTCTTATAAAAGTCCCCCACCTATACCACCTTAACCACACCTCTCAATCCTTTTTCTCGGCCAACCATTGCCCATTTTGTCTCTACACATCCCTCTATTACTCCTAGAAGCCTCACTTTGGGGATAAGTCTTTCCAAGGAAGCCTTTGAGCTCAAATCAAAAAGAGTTACCCGATTTAAAGGTAGTGTCTTCTCTTGTGTTCTTATGTTTTATTTTGCTTCTTCAACCCCCTAAACTCTTTCTATTACTTTATTTTGTAACAACACCAGTATCTTAAATGTACTAGGATGTTGTTATGTGAATTATTCGAGCTACACTTACACACACCTTCATCTAATGGTTAAAGAACATAATGTTTCTGTGGATGGCGAATTTCTACCTCACGAAACGATGATTGTTCAATATTATTTTAACACCTTTCATGGTGGCCATTAATATGTCACTATATTTATATATGATATATATTGTGTTTATTTTTTCCTTATGCTTCTGTATTTTTAATTTGTGGCATACCTTTATGGTTTCCATTGTGGGTAAACACGATAATTTCATTTTAGGAAGTGCGGACTACCACCCCCTCAAAGTGATTTGATTCGTTAATGCCATATGTGTGATGTATAAAGGATGGAGTTAATTTTATTATATATGATTTTATACTGGAATTATAATATATCCTTACATAATTATGATTTCACTCTATTAAATATGAAATATAAATGAAAGTAGCGCTCATGCGTACGTACGGCTTACCGTCTCCATGAACGGTGCATTTCATTTCTTACCTATAAATGTTATGTACTATTATAAATACATGTATATTCTGGATATATATGAAATATATGATATCCAAATTGTGAATATCATTCTGGATATAATGAAACTTTGACCACATAAACAACGTGTAATTGTAAGAAGTCCATTTTTAACTTAAGTACCAAATATCGACAAAACAAACTTTATTAAATTAAATGATTACATAACATTTATAACATAGAAATAAGTTATATAAAAGTAATAATAAACTCAAAAAAGGTTCTTAATCAAGTAGAAATTAAGTTTAGTTTATTATTCATGAGATTAAAGAGCAATCGAGTCACGTCGGACACGAGGTAAGGGACATCGTCTCAATCTCCTTTCATTGAGGCATATTTTGTTTTATACACAACTTTCTTTTATACAGTGTATAAACCCCTTGGACTTTTACATTTATTCAAATGGAATATTTTTATATGAATCATTTACTAAATGAAAAAAAGGAATTTTTTTTGTCGTACGTTTGCGGCGGCGACTTCTCCGCCGCCGTGACCATTATTTGAGTTTTGGGTTCCTCTACAATCCATAACTTTTTTTTGAATGAAAAATAAATACCATGTTTTACTTTTCTTTTATTTTGGTATTGAAAATGGTTTTCATAATATTTTTATATCAATGTGTTGTATTGATATCTTGTGATTGAAAAGTGGAAATGTTATGTTTCCTTTATGCATGTTTTATGTGACACGATTATGTTATGGTTCTTGGGCATTGTTATGAAGATGGGTGGTTTTGTGACAAACTAAGGGCGGGTAAGACCGATATAGCTCTCCAATGCATTGGGTAACGTGAAGGAGTTAAACATTAAGGTTTCTCCGAAGAGATTTAGGTATTATACTGTGATGGGTATTCCAAACGTAACCATGAGGGTTACTCCCTACGTAAGAATGTTATGAATGCCTCAAGTTACCTTTATGTCTTGTGATTTCTATGATTTATTCATGATTTGATAATGATTGTGTTTTCAGATTTGGGAAGAGATTGTGTGTGCCTTGTGATTCACAGTTGAAGAGAGAGTTGTTATGTGAAGCTCATAGTTCTCCATTTTCAGTTCATCCAGGAAGTACTAAGATGTATAGAGATCTTCGGGAGTATTACTAGTGGGATGGAATGAAAAGGGATATTGCTGATTTTACTATGAAGTGTTTGACTTGTCAACATGTAAAAGAGGAGCGGCAGTTACCAAAAGGGATGCTTCAACCTTTACCCGTACCAGAGTGGAAATGGAAGAATATATCGATGGACTTCATTGTGGGATTGCTGAAGACACCTCGAGGTAATAATACAATCTGGGTTATTATTGATCCCTTGACTGAATCTGCTCATTTCCTTGTTATACGAGATACTTTCTCCCTAGATCAAATTTCCCATTTGTGTCTTAAAGAGATAGTCAGGTTACATGGAGTTCCTCTCTCCATTGTATCTGATCGTGATCCCAGGTTTACTTCTAACTTTTGGAAAGGCCTTCAGAAGTCTTTGGGTACTGAATTAAATTATAGTATAGCTTTTCATCCTCACTCAGATGGCCAGTCATAAAGAACGATTCAGACTTTGGAGGAAATGCTACGTGATTTTTTGATGGATTATCAGGGAAGTTGGGACCAATATCTTTCTTTGGTTGAGTTTTCTTATAATAATATTTTTCATTCCAGTATACATATGGCTCTATTTGAGGCATTATATAGTAAACGGTGTTGAAATCTATCTTTTTGGGATGAAGTGGGTGAAAGGAAGCTGATGGGACCTGAATTGGTAGAAGATATGGCAGAAAAAGTTCATTTGATTCAGAAACACATGGGAACATATCAGAGCAGGAAGAAGAGTTATGCGGATAACCAGATGAAGGATCTATCTTTCGAGGTAGGTGATCATGTTTTTCTCAAAGTTTCACCATGGAAAAGTGTGATGTGATTCAGTAAGAAAGGAAAGCTGAGTCCAAGGTTTATTGGACCATATTAAATTCTGGAGAAAGTTGTATTAGTTGCTTACCTAGTGGCTTTACCTCTGATTTTATCTCAGGTACACACTGTTTTTCATCTTTCGATGTTGAGAAAGTATATGCCAGATCCATCTCATGTTTTGAGCCTAGAGGTAGTTCAGCTGGAAGAGAATCTCTCTTATGAAGAACAACCAGTCCAGATTCTTGACAGAAGAGAGAAAGTGTTGTGAAACAAGGTAATTCACCAGGTAAAGGTTTTGTGGAAAAACCATATGGTTGAAGAGGCAACGTGGGAATCCGAAAATGCTATGAGGGATAAATACCCCCACTTATTTTGATAAGTGAATAAAATTGTGAGGACGCAATTCCCAAAAGGGGGGAAGGATGTAACATCCCAGGTAAATAAAGAATAAAACATTTTTATATTTATTAATATTTACGAATTAAATATTAATTTTACTTTAAAGGGGTTGCTATGTTCGATAGCGTACCTAATACGCAACAAAGAGTTTCTTTGAAATCTTACGTTACACACTAGTAATAAAATAATATTATTTTAAATGGTAGTTAACACGTAGTCGTTGTATTGGTGGGAATGAATAGAAATAACTAAAATATGATTATATATGTCTGTTAAATGTTTTTACATTTAACCAATAAAGGATAAAGCCTTAAAATATGAAAAGAATTCAATTTTAGGCATAGATACACTAATATTCACTAAAAGGTCGAACTATCGCCTTTTGATGGTGAAAAATCTTTAAATATAGTTTTGGTCACACTTATACATTATATTGGACCAAATAAAATTATTCTTTAGAATCGGGACATCAAAATTTACTTTGTCTAAATTTTTGGTATTTTTCCGGTAAAGTTCATTTTTTAATGAATAGTGAAAATGTTGTATTTTAATTCAAAACCTCTTTTTAATATAATTTATTTATATTATTAGATTATCTTTTGAATTGGTTTTAAAGTGAAATTAGAATATATTTTTACAATTTAATCT
Source organism: Viscum album (assembly GCA_963277665.1). NCBI lineage: Eukaryota > Viridiplantae > Streptophyta > Magnoliopsida > Santalales > Viscaceae > Viscum > Viscum album. The sequence continues at coordinate 1,447,180,623 of OY728161.1, forward strand.
AATAGTGGTCATTGGAATTAATTTCACTTTGAAATTGGACTTAAACTAGTGTCAATCTTTTGATTATATTGTTTCATAAAAACACACTATTTGTCATGACAACGGGAATTCATTATTAAATTAATTAATGTAACTTATATGATTTTAATTTAGTAAAATAGAAAAAAAATTGAATTTGGAATATCAAATATAGCTTAGGTTTAAGTTTTGGTATTTTTCTGAAAAACTTCAATTTTTGATGAATAGTGAAACCACTAAGTGGTACTTAAAAAACTGATTTTTTTTGTTTAAATGAAATTTTACCACCTATGTGTTTTGAATTTTAAAAATAAAACATACATGGTTGTCATTAAGAAGTAAAATTTGGTTTAATGGGATTAAAATAATTTTTGGTGAATAGTAACTTTTAAGTTTTTAATCGCGATTAAAGGTAATTAGTGTACTTTAAGGTAAAAATAATGTTTTAATAATATGAAATGACCTTGAAACATGTCCTACCCTTATGGGATGTGTCATGGAAGACCAAGACAATCCATGTGTCAACTTGGGGACCCCATGGAGCCACTTTGGTAGGAAAATGACATTAATAACTTTTTATTTAATGTTAAAATGAAAATGTCACAAACATGTGTTGTTTTACTAAAACAATTTTTACATGGGGTTATACAATTCATATTTTTTACTATAAATATTCATTAGAAATATAACAATATTTCCTACATAATGATATTTTTTTATAATTTTTAGACATTAAAAATATTAAATTATTTATGACACCATGATGATGCAGCGATTACCTCATTATTTAATGATTTAAATAAAATGAAAATATAATGTAAAATCTAAGACCAAAACTTGTCAAAAACCTATTGGATGGGTGGATTTCGAACTCTTATCATCTTATCCTCGAAATATATAATTTTGGGACCTTTAAAATCCGAAAGGCATTTTATAATAAAGTAACCTTTTATAACTTTCCAAGAGTTCCCCTCCTCTCCTCTTATAAAAGCCCCCCACCTCTACCACCTTACTCACACCTCCCAAGCCATTGGATCAGCAAAACCCTGAACATTTTGTCTCTACAAATCCCTATATTACTCCTAGAAGCCTCAATTTGGGCAGAAGTCTTTCCAAGAAAGCCTTTGAGCTCAAATCAAAAAGTGTTACCCGATTTGTAGGTAGTGTCTTCTCTTGTGTTCTTATGTTTAATTTTGCTTCTCCAACCCCCTAAACTCTTTCTATTCCTTTCTTTTATAACAACACCAGTATCTTAAATATACTAGGATGTTTTTATGTGAAGGATTAAAGCTACACTTACACACACCTTCATCTAATGGTTAAAGAACATAATGTTTCTGTGGATGGCGAATTTTTGCCTCACGAAACGATGATTGTTCAATATTATTTTAACACCTTTCATGGTGTCCATTAAGATGTCACTATATTTATATATGATATATATTATGTTTATGTTTTCCTTATGCTTCTGTATTTTTCATTTTTGGCATACCTTTATGGTTTCCATTGTGGGTAAACATGATAATTTCATTTTAGGAAGTGTGGACTACCGCCCCCTCAAAGGGATTTGATTCGTTAATGCCATATGTGGGACGTATAAAGGATGGATTTAATTTTATTATATATGATTTTATACTGGAATTATAATATACCCTTATATCATTATGATTTCACTCCATTAAATACGAAATAGAAATGAAAGTAGCGCTCATGCGTACGTACGGCTTACCGTCTCCATGAACGGTGCATTTCATTTCTTACCTGTAAATGTTATGTACTATTATAAATACGTGTATATACTAGATATATATGAAATATATGATATAACCATCATTAATATCATTATGTATATGATTAACCTTTGATCTCATAAACAACATGTAATTGTAAGAAGTCCATTTTTGACTTAAGTACCAAATATCGACAAAACAAACTTTATTAAATTAAATGATTACATAAAATTTATAACATGGAAATAAGTTATATAAAAGTAATAATAAACTTGAAAAAGGTTCTTAAGAAATTATAAATTAACTTTAGTTTATTATTCAGGAGATTAAAGAGCAATTGAATAACGTCGGACACGAGGTAAGGGACATCGTCTCAATCTCCTTTCATTGAGGCATATTTTTTTTATACACAACTTTCTTTTATATGGTGTATAAACCCTTTGGACCTTTACGTTTATTCAAAAGGAATATTTTTCTATTAAGCGTTTACTAAATGACAAAAGGGAATGTTTTTTTGTCGTACGTATGCAGCGACAATGACTTCTCTGCCGCCGTGACCATTATTTGGGTTTCGGCTTCCTCTACAAGACATAACTTTTTTTTGAATGAAAAATAAATACCATGTTTTACTTTTTTTTATTTTGGTATTGAAAATGGTTTTCATAATGTTTTTATATCAATGTGTTTTATTGATATCTTGTGATTGAAAAGAGGAAATTTTATGTTTCCTTTATGCATTTTTTATGTTATACGATTATGTTATGGTTCTTGGGCATTGTTATGAAGACGGGTGGTTCCGTGATAAACTAAGGGAGGGTGAGCCCGATATAGATCTCCAATGCATTGGGTAACGCGAAGGAGTTAAACTTTAAGGTTTCTCCGAAGAGATTTAGGTAATATAATGTGATGGGTATTCCAAACGTAACCATGAGGGTTACTCCTTACGTAAGAATGTTATGAATTCCTCAAGTTACCTTTATGTCTTATGATCTCTATGATATATTCATGATTTGATGAGGTATGTGATTATGTTTTATGAGTAAAGTATGATTCCATGAATGGACTAATGTTTTCATTTCATACTTTTATATCCCTTACAGAGCTTTTTATGCTCATCCCAAGTTTTTGAAATGTTTTTCACAGATCAAGGGAAAGGTACATGATGTGATGATAGTGTCAAGGAAGTTTCAAGAAATAATCAAAGTTTTATTTTAAATATGATTCCATTGATGGGAAAAATGAGTACTATCTTTTATGTAACCACTTTGTTTAAATGTGGAATGTAATGCATGTTTTATGATCTAATTCTCTAAAACTCTAAACCTGAAAAGATCCACAACGTGTATTCTTGAAGTAACTCAAGATTAAGTAAGGTTTAAAGCCGGGGCCTTATAGTTGGTATCAGAGGTCGGTTTAGAAAACTTTAGGAGTTATAATTCTATTAAATGGTTATCTAAAAATATTTTTTTATTGGTCAAATTGAAATGATATAGCATTTATAGATTACCATGTTTCTTTGCATAAGAAATTTCTGTGATAATAATGGTTTTCCATAGAGGAAACAAAGAATATTTTCTAGGAAGGCATACAGAGTATAATGACCTTTCAAATCATCAACCATAGATGGTCAGAATCAGAATTGAGCAGTTTACTGCACTGATGGCTCAGTTGAATCAGGTGATAAATGGTGGTTGTGTTTATTGATGATATTTTGGTGTTTTCTAAAAGTAAATAGGATAATGAAATTCATTTAAGGGTTATTTTGCAAACCTTAAAAGAAAATAAATTGTATGAGAAATTCAGCAAGTGTGAGTTTTGGTTGTAACAAATTTCTTTCCTTGGTCACATTGTTTCTAAAGATGGAATAAATTTTGATCCTAAAAAAACAAAAGTTGATGAAGAATGGACAAGACCCACAAATGTAACTGAGATTCGTAGCTTCCTTGGTTTGGCAGGCTATTACCGAAGGTTTGTTAGAAATTTTTCATGTTTATCTATTCCAATGACTAAGCTAACTCGGAAGGGTGTTAAGTTTATCTGGACAAAAGAATGTGATGATTATTTTCAGGAACTTAAAAGAATATTGGTGAATGCTCCAGTTTTGGCACTACCTTCCAGGAATGGTGAGTTTGTTATCTACAGTGATGCTTCATTGAAAGGACTTGGTTGCGTTTTAATGCAGAATGATCAGGTAATTGCTTATGCTTCACAATAGTTGAAAACTCATGAGGTAAATTACCCTACACATGATTTGTAATTAGCTGCTGTTGTTTTCGCTTTAAAATTTTGGAGGCATCATTTGTATGAAGTAAAGTGTGAAATATATACCGATCACAAAATTTTAAAGTATATATTCACTCAGAAATAATTGAACATGAGACAGAGGAGATGGCTATAATTAATCAAGGATTATGATTGTACAATTCATTACCATATGGGAAAAGCAAATAAAGTGGTTGATGCTTTGAGTCGAAAAAGTAATGCTTCATTAACAATGTTGTGTTTGGAACATGATCCTTTGGTTAAGGATTTGATGAACTTTGGCATAGAAGTTGTTGGTGCATGAAGTTATTCTGTTTTGTTTCAGGTATCAATGAGATCATCTCTATCAGACAGAATTAAGCAAGCACATAAGCAAGATAACAAGTTGCAGAAAAAGGTAGAGCTGGTTTAGAAGGGTAAGTTGCCTGAATTCAACATTGATAATGATTGTGTTTTGAGATTTGGGAAGAGATTTTGTGTGCCTTGTGATTCACAGTTTAAGAGAGAGTTGTTATGTGATGCTCATAGTTCTCTGTTTTCAGTTCATCCAGGCAGTAATAAGATGTATAGAGATCTTCGGGAGTATTACTGATGGGACGGAATGAAAAGGGATATTGCTGATTTTACTGTGAAGTGATTGACTTGTCAACAGGTAAAAGCAGAGCGGTAGTTACCGAAAGGGATGCTTCAACCTTTACCAGTACTAGAGTGGAAATGGGAGAATATATCCATGGATTTCGTTGTGGGATTGCTGAAGACACCTCGAGGTAATAATGTAATCTGGGTTAGTATTGATCGCTTGACTAAATCTGCTCATTTCCTTGCTATACGAGATAATTTTTCCCTAGATCAACTTTCCCATTTGTATCTTAAAGAGATAGTCAGGTTACATGGAGTTCCTCTCTCCATTATATCTGATCGTCATCCCAAGTTTACTTCTATCTTTTGGAAAGGCCTTCAGAAGTCGTTGGGTACTGAAATAAATTTTAGTACAGCTTTTCATCCTCAATCATATGGGAAGTCAGAAAGAACGATTTAGACTTTGGAGGATATGCTACGTGCTTGTTCGATGGATTATCAGGGAATTTGGGACCAACATATTTCTTTGGTTGAGTTTTTTTATAATAACAGTTTTCATTCCAGTATACATATGGCTCCATTTGAGGCATTATATGGTAAACGGTGTCGAAATCCAGCTTTTTGGGATAAAGTGGTTGAAAGGAAGCTGATGGGACCAAAATTGGTAGAAGAGATGGCAAAAAAAGTTCAGTTGATTCAGAAACACATGATAACAGCTTAGAGCAGGCAGAAGAGTTATGCGGATAACCAGAGGAAGGATCTATCTTTCGAGGTAGGTGATCATGTTTTTCTCAAAGTTTCACCATGGAAAAGTGTGATGTGATTTGGAAAGAAAGGAAAGTTGATTCCAAGGTTCATTGGACCATATGAAATTCTAGAGAAATTTGGATCAGTTTCTTATCGAGTGGCTTTACCTCCGAGTTTATCTCAGGTACACAATGTTTTTCATGTTTCAATGTTGAGAAAGTATATTCCAAATCCATATCATGTTATGAGCCCAAAGGTAGTTCAGTTGGAAGAGAATCTCTCTTATGAAGAACAACCAGTCCAGATTCTTGACCGAAGAGAGCAAGTGTTGCGAAATAAGGTAATTCACCAGGTAAAGGTTTTGTGGAAAAACCATATGGTTGAAGAGGCAATGTGGGAATCTGAAAATGCTATGAGGGATAAATACCCCAAATTATTTTGATAAGTGAATAAAATTGTGAGGACGCAATTCCCAAAAGGGGGGAAGGATGTAACATCCCAGGTAAATAAAGAATAAAACATTTTCATATTTATTAATATTTACGAATTAAATATTAATTTTACTTTAAAGGGGTTTCTATGTTCGATAGGGTACCTGATACGCAACAAAGAGTTTCTTTGAAATCTTACGTTGCACACTAGTAATAAAATAATATTATTTTAAATGGTAGTTAACACGTAGTCGTTGCATTGGCGGGAATGAATATAAATAACTAAAATATGATTATATATGTTTGTTAAATGTTTTTACATTTATCCAATAAAGGATAAAGGCTTAAAATATGAAAAGAATTCAATTTTAGGCATAGATACTCTAATATTCACTAAAAGGTCCTTTTGATGGCGAACCCTCTTTAAATATAGTTTTGGCCACTCTTATACATTCTATTGGACCAAATAAAATTCTTATTTATAATCGGGACATCAAAATTTACTTTGTGTAAATTTTTGGTATTTTTCCGATAATGTTCATTTTTTAATGAATAATGAAAATGTTGTATTTTAATTCAAAACCTATTTTTAATATAATTTATTTATATGATTATATTATCTTTTGAATTGGTTTTAAAGTGAAATTAGAATATATTTTTACAATTTAATCCAATAGTGGTCGTTGGAATTAATTTCACTTTGAAATTGGACTTAAACTAGTGTCAATCTTTTTATATATATTGTTTCATAAAAACACGTTATTTTTCATGACAGCGGGAATTAATTATTAAATTAATTAATGTAACTTATATGATTTGAATTTTGTAAAATAGACATAATTTTTGAATTTGGAATATCAAATATAGCTTAGGGTGAAGTTTTGGTATTTTTTTGAAAAACTTCAATTTTTGATGAATAGTGAAACCACTAAGTGGTACTAAAAACTGATTTTTTTGTTTAAATGAAATTTTACCACCTCTGTGTTCTAAATTTCAAAAATCCAAAAAACATGGTTGTCATTAAGAGGTAAAATGTGGTTCAATGGGATTAAAATAATTTTTGTGAATAGTAACTTTTAAGTTTTTAATCGTGATTAGAGGTAATTAGTGTAATTTAAGGTAAAAATAATGTTTTAATAATATTAAATGAACTTGACACATGTCCTACCCTTATTGGACGTGTCATGGCCGACCAAGACAATCCATGGGTCAACTTGGGGACCCAATGGAGCCACTTTGGTAGGAAAATGAAATTAATAACTTTTTATTTAATGTTAAAATGAAAATATCACAAACATGTGTTGTTTTACTAAAACAATTTTTACATGGGGTTATACAAGTCATATTTTTTACTATAAAAATTCATTATAAATATAAAACGATTTCCAACATCATGATTTTTTTTTATAATTTTTAGACATTAAATAAAGTAAATTATTTATGACACCATGATGATGCAGCGATTACCTCATTATTTAACGATTTAAATAAAATGAAAAGATAATATAAAATATAAGACCTAAACTTGTAAAAAACCTATTGGATGGGTGGATTTCAAACTATTATCACCTTATCCTTGAAATATATAATTTTGGGACCTATAAAATCCGAAAAGCATTTTATAATAAAGTAACCTTTTATAACTTTCCAAGAGTGCCCCTCCTCTCCTCTTATAAAAGGCCCCCACCTCTACCACCTTACCCACACCTCTCAAGCCTTTGTCTCGGCCAAAACCTACCCATTTTGTCTCTCCAAATCCCTCTATTACTCCTAGAAGCCTCACTTTGGTCAGAAGTCTTTCCAAGGAAGCCTTTGAGCTCAAATCAAAAAGAGTTACCCGATTTAAAGGTAGTGTCTTCCCTTGTGTTCTTATGTTTTATTTTTCTTCTCCAACCCCCTAAACTCTTTCTATTCCTTTATTTTGTAACAAAACCAGTATCTTAAATATACTAGGATGTTTTCATGTGAAGGATTCGAGCTACACTTACACACACCTTCATCTAATGGTTAAAGAACATAATGTTTCTGTGGATGGTGAATTTCTACCTCACGAAACAATGATTGTTCAATATTATTTTAACACCTTTAATGGTGGCCATTAAGATGTCACTCTATTTATATATTATATATATTATGTTTATGTTTTCCTTATGCTTCTGTATTTTTCATTTGTGGCATACCTTTATGGTTTCCATTGTGGGTAAACACGATAATTTCATTTTAGGAAGTGCGGACTACCGCCCCCTCAAAGTGATTTGATTCATTAATGTCATATATGGGACGTATAAATGATGGAGTTAATGTTATTATATATGATTTTATACTGGAATTATAATATACCCTTATATCATTATGATTTCACTCCATTAAATATGAAATAGAAATGAAAGTAGCGCTCATGCGTACGTACGGCTTACCGTCTCCATGAACGGTGCATTTCATTTCTTACCTCTAAATGTTATGTACTATTATAAATACATGTATATGCTGGATATATATGAAATATATGATATTCAAATCATGAATATCATTCTGAATATAATGAACCTTTGACCACATAAACAACATGTAATTGTAAGAAGTCCATTTTTGACTTAAGTACAAAATAGCGACAAAATGAACTTTATTAAATTAAATCATTACATAATGTTTATAACATGGAAATAAGTTACATAAAAGGAATAATAAACTTGAAAATGGTTCTTAAGCAAGTATAAATTAACTTTAGTTTATTATTTAGGAGATTAAAGAGCAATTGATTCACGTCGGACATGAGGTAAGGGACATCGTCTCAATCTCCTTTCATTGAGGCATATTTTGTTTTATAAACAACTTTCTTTTATTCGGTGTATAAACCCCTTGGACTTTTAAGTTTATTCAAAAAGAATATTTTTATACAAAGCGTTTACTAAACAACAAAAGGGGATGTTTTTTTCGTACGTATGCGGCGACAATGACTTCTCCGCCGCTGTGACCATTATTTGAGTTTCGGCTTCCTCTACAAGCCATAACTTTTTTTTGAATGAAAAATAAATACCATGTTTTACTTTTCTTTTATTTTGGTATTGAAAATGGTTTTCATGATGTTTTTATATCAATGTATTTTATTGATATCTTGTGATAGAAAAGTGTAAATGTTATGTTTCGTTTATGCATGTTTTATGTGATACGATTATGTTATGGTTCTTGGGAATTGTTATGAAGACGGGTGGTTCCATGATAAACTAAGGGAGGGTGAGCCCGATATATCTCTCCAATGCATTGGGTAAAGTGAATGAGTTAAACGTTAAGGTTTCTCCGAAGAGATTTAGGGAATATATTGTGTTGGGTATTCCAAACGTAACCATGAGGGTTACTCCCTACGTAAGAATGTTATGAATGCCTCAATTTACCTTTATGTATTATGATTTCTATGATATATTCATGATTTGATAAGGTATGTGATTATGTTTTATGAGTAAAGTATGATTCCATGCATGGAATAATGTTTTCATTTCGTACTTTTATATCCCTTACTGAGCTTTTTATGCTCATCCCATGTTTTTGAAATGTTTTTCATAGGTCAAGGGAAAGGTACATGATGTGATGATAGTGTCAAGGAAGTGTCAAGAAAGAATCCATGTTTTATTTTAAATATGATTCCATTGATGGGAAAAATGAGTATTATCTTTTATTTAACCACTTTGTTTAAATGTGGAATGTAATGCATGTTTTATGATCTAATTCTCTAAAACTCTAAACCTGAAAAGATACTCAACGTGTATTCTTAAAGTAACTCAAGATTAAGTAAGGTTTAAGGTCGGGGCCTTATAAAAAATGGGTATAAATTTATTTTAAAAATAATAGGATATTATTAAAACATTGTTGAAAAAATTTGAAGACATGTTTTTGGAAGAAAATATATTTTATGACTGAATAGATATATGAAGTGAGATTTTATTAAAAAAAATATGAATTATTTTAAGTACAAATAAGTGGTAAAATGTTACAATTACTTGAAAATAGAATGAATAACTAGAGAAAAATAAAATTCATGAGTTTATTGAATTATGCATCATAATATTTTATCATTGGAAACATAATCATAAACAATTCCAATAAATGATGAGATTGTAACATAAAATCAATACCACTTTGGTATCTTTAAATCATAATCTCTATGAAGTAATATCATAAAATGGTACATAAAATATCATGTGTATAAATAAATTAATGATATTCCATGTCAATGTTATTGTATATTCACCTCATGAAATAATATATGTTTGTAAAATAATGTACGTCTCAAAGAAGGCAAAATGAGACAAAAATCTATTGCCCTAAGACTTTACATCCTTTGTACACATTCAAACCACATATATGAGAAATATAAGTCTATTATGCATATATTATAAAAAACTATTTATATATATATATATATCATACCATATATGATTTTATTGTGACATTTTATTACCTATTTATTAATAATTCCATGTTAAAGTTACATTTCGGATAATAATGGATTTGTTTTTCATATATGTTTTGATTTTTTATTTTTGGTCTTATGATATAGATTATTATTTCATCATATAAATAATTTTTACCATGATATAAATATCATATATATTCATTATATATGTATTTATAGTAGTCCATAAAATTTATTAATATAAAATGAATACACATTTCATGAGGATAGGTTGTATGTATGCATAAATGTTGTTTTCATTTTATTATTGGATTGAAATAAATAAATTTAAATGATATAATATAATTAAATAATCATTTTTATTTCATATATATCACATATTTTCATTAAAACCATCCTTAATACCTTCCATGTAAAGTGTGAACAAATCACATCGCTTCGTGAGACGATAGTTCATTGTACACACGAGTGACATTATCATATTCCCAAAATATGGAGAGTATAAAGGTATGTATGATATAATAATTCAAAATTTTAAAAAATATAATAAATATAATATATAAATAATAAATTCAACATTATTTATATCCTTGATATGTGGTAATGGAAAATTGAATGACATCGGTTTGGGAGGCGGTAGTCTATCGTACAAAAATAATGATTTCATAACTCATTTGACGGAAGTGGAGATAGTTTTAGGTAATTTCATTAATAGAAAAATATATCATTATATGGAATATACTTATTTTATTATATAATAATTTTATAATAATAATATAATAATTTGGGGGAATAAATAAAACAAAAATGTTCATTGATGAAAGTTACATCTTATTCGGGTATCCTCCATAGGTTTGCACCAAAATCATTCATAGATTGGAATTAACTCAAAAATATGTCTTCTATTATTATATTAAAGAATTTGATAAGTTATTTGATCAGGTATTTTCTGAACAAAAATGTTTTTAAGGTTTGAAGAGGAGATGATAAAGGGTGGTCTTTTATAAGTGAGGTCAGTGTCACACTTGTATTTTTTTAAACAAAGAAGTTCATACGCGTTTTTTTTTTCATTTAAAAAGTATAAGGCCCCATCCTAAAACCGTACTTAATCTTGAGTTATTACAAGATTACACATTGAGGATCTTTTCAGGTTTAGAGTTTTAGAGAATTAGATCATGAAACTTTCATTACATTCCACATTTAAACAAAGTGGTTACATAAAAGACAATATTCATTTTTCCCATCAATGGAAACATATTTAAAATAAAACATGGATTATTTCTTGACACTTCATTGACACTATCATCATATCATGTACCTTTCCCTTGACCTGTGAAAAAAATTTCAAAAAAACTTGGGATGAGAATAAAAAGCTCAGTAAGGGTTATAAAAAATATGGAAAGGAAACATGAGTTTATATATACATAAGAATGAAATCATACTTTACCCATAAAACATAGGCACTTTAACATACCTCATCAAATCATGAATAAATCATAGAAATCATAAGACATAAAAGGTAACTTGAGGCATTCATAACATTCTTACATAGGGAGTAACCCTCTTGGTTACGTTTGGAATACTCACCACAGTGTATTCCCTAAATCTCTTCGGAGAAACCTTAATGTTTCACTAATTTGAATTACCCAATGCATTGGAGAGCTATATTGGGCTCACCCGCCCTTAGTTTATCACGGAACCACTCGTCTTCCTAATAATTCCCAAGAACCTCAACATCACCGTATCACATAAAACATGCATAAAGGAAACATAACATTTCCACCTTTCAATCACAAGATATCAATACAACACATTGATATAAAAACATTATGAAAACCATTTTCAATACCAAAATAAATGAAATGTAAAACATGGTATTTATTTTTCTTTTAAAAAGAAGTTATGGCTTGTAGAGGAATCCAAAACTCAAATAATGGTCACAGCGGCGGAGAAGTCGTTTTCGCCGCATACGTATGACAAAAACATTCCTTTTGTCGTTTAGTAAATGCTCCATAGAAAATGATTCCTTTTGAATAAACGTAAAAGTAAAAGGGGTTTATACATTGTATAAAATAAAGTTGTGTATAAAAAAAATATGCCTCAATGAAAGAAGATTGAGATGAAGTCCCATACAAAGACGGTATCCTTGGATTAAGGATAAATCAATTACATAATTATGTGTGACAAACGAATACACAAAATATAAGTGTGTATTAAGTGTAATACAATCAGAGGACATTCACACATAATCATAGAACGACATATTCAAGGAGTACAAGTTTATCCCAAAGGATCAAAATTGGGTTAAGAAGTTCCCTTGCAAAAATTTGACAGCCTAACGGCGTCACTTCAAAATTCAGTAAAAGAGTTGATGAGAGATAAAAAGGGTATCTCATCACATGGACATAAAATTTAAATCAATAAGGATATATAAGAACATATCCCAACATAATAGTTTGTGAATTAAAAGACATAACAAAAGAAGTCTTTTAAAAAGAGGAGGGTGAAAGGTTCCCTTACCGACATGGGTATCTTTCGAAACATACACCCCGTGAAAGAAGGACAATAAAACATTGATGTAAATACTCATAAATGAAATTATATTACACATTGAGTAAAATAATGGGCATTACATACACCACTCAAAGTAAATTGTGGCAAATGTAGCATAAATCTAACGGGAAGAAAAGTGAGATGAAAAATCTCTTATGAAAACTCGGCAGCCTAACGGCGCCACTTAAAACTTCCAAAATGGATTGATTAAAGGAAATAGGGTCTCTCATCATATCAACATAAAGTTTACATAAATAGGAATATAAAAGAACATCTACCAACATAACAAAGAGGAGATTAAAAGAAGTGACATAAAGGAGAGTACTTAAAAGAAAGAGAGAGGTTGGATCTCTTACGAAAATTCGGCAGCCTAACGGCGCCACTCAAAACATCCAAAATGGATTGATGAGAGAGAATAGGGTCTCTCATCATATGAACCTAAAAATTACAGTAGAATTAATATAAAAGAACATCCCAATCACAAGAAATATTCTCTTAAAAGGAATGACATAAAAGAGTGTACTTAAAAAGAAAGAGAGGAGTAGGATCCCTTACCTCAAGTCCAACTTGTCTTGTTCGTTTCTTTATATTCCTGAATAATAAACTTTGTTCAATTTATAATTGCTTAAGGACCTCCTATAAAGATTATTATTCAGTTAATATCACATATTTTAATGTTATAATAATTGGTTAATAATATGAGTTCATATCAGACATTTTTGTTGATGTTTGGTACATGAGTCAAAAATTGAACTTGTTGGAAAATAATTTTCCATGTAGTTATAGGTACATCATATCCATAATATTATTGATGTTTTCAATATCATATATATCCAGTATATATTCATTTTATACTATTCCATAGCATTTTGAGATAAAAATTAAAAGCACTGTTCATGGAGACGGTAGGTCGTACGTACGCATGAACGCTACTTTCATTTTTTTGTCATATTAATGGAATTAAAAAAATGAGAGATATATATATATATGTTATAATTCCAGAATGATATCCATCATTTAGATGTAATATATTACATATATATCCATTATATATATGTACTTATAATAGTACATAACATTTTGAGATAAGAAATGAAATGTACCGTTCATGGAGATGGTAAGTCGTACGTACGCATGAACGCTACTTCCATTTCTATTTCATATTTAATGGAATTAAAACATAATGATACATAATATCATTTTAATTCCAGTATGGTATCATATATAATATCATTAAATGTATCCTTTATACATACCACATATGGTATTAACGAATCAAATCACTTTGAGGGGGCGGTAGTCCGCACTTCCTTAAATGAAGATATCGCGTTTACCCATAATGGAAACCATAAAGGTATGCCATAAATTAAAAATACAGAAGATTAAGTAAAAAAATAAACATATTATATATAATATATAAATATAGTGTCATCTTAATGGCCACCTTTGAAGGTGTTAGAAGAATGTTGAGCAATCATCGTTTCGTGAGGCAGAAATTCGCCATCCACAGAAACAGTATGTTCTTTAACCATTAGATGAAGGTGTGTGTAAGTGTAGCTAGAATACTTATTATAAAAACATCCTAGTATATTGAATATACTGGTTTTGTTACAAAATAAATGAATAAAGAGAGTTTAGGGGGTTGGAGAAGAAAAATAAAACAAAAGGACACAAGTGAAGACATTACCTTAAAATCGGGTAACTCCCTTTGGTTTGAGATCAAAGGCTTCCTTGGGAAGACTTCTACCCAAAGTGAGGGTTCAAGGAGTTATACAAGGATGTGGAGAGACAAAATGGGCATGGTTTGGCCGAGCCAAAGGCTTTGTAGGTGTGGATAAGGAGGTAGAGGTGGGGGCCTTTTATAAGAGGAGAGGAGGGGTACTCTTGGAAAGTAAAGAAATGTTACTTTATTTTAGAATGAGTTTCGGATTTTAATGGTCCCACATTGATTTTTTTTCAAGGGTAAGGTGATAATGGTTATAAATTCATCCATACAATAGGTTTTGGACATGTTTAGGTCTTAGATTTTACATTATCATTCCATTTTATTTAAATCGTTAAATAATGAGGTCATCACTGCATCATCATAATGTCATAAATAATTTAATTTATTTAATGTCTAAAAATTATACAAAAACTATCATGATGTAGGAAATATTTTTATCTTTATAATGAATATTTATAGTCAAAAATCAGACTTGTATAACCCCATGTAAAAATTGTTTTAGTAAAACATCTTATGTGTGTGTCATTTTTACTTTAACATTAAATAAAAACGTATTTATGTCATTTTCCAACCAAAGTGGATCCATGGGGTCCCCAAGTTAACCCATGGATTGTCTTGGTCGGCCATGACACATCCAATGAGGGTAGGACATGTGTCTAGGTCATTTCATTTTATTAAAACATTATTCTTACCTTAAACTACACTAATTACCTCTAATCGCGATTAAAAACATAATAAGTTATTATTCACCAAAAAATTATTTTAATCCCATTGAACCACATTTTACTTCTTAATGACAACCATGTATGTCGGATTTTTGAAATTCAAAACACAAAGGTGGAAAAATTTCATTTAAACGGAAAATCGGTTTTTATAAGTACCACTTAGTGGTTTCACTATTCATCAAAAATTGAAGTTTTTCATAAAATTACCAAAAATTCACCCTAAGCTATATTTGATATTCCGAATTCAAAAATGATGTCTATTTTAAAAAATTCAAAATATATAGGTTGCATTAATTAATTTAATAATTAATTCCCGCTGTCAAAACAAATAGTGTGTTTTTATGAAACAAAATGTATCAAAAGATTGACACTAGTTTAAGTCCGATTTCAAAGTGAAATTAATTCCAACGACCACTATTGGATTAAATGGTAAAAATATATTCTAATTTCACTTTAAAACCAATTCAAAAGATAATCTAATCATATAAATAAATTAGATTAAAAAGATGTTTTGAATTAAAATACAACATTTTTCACTATTCATTAAAAATTGAACTTTTTCGGAAAAATACCAAAAATTTACACAAAGTAAATTTTGATGTCCCGATTCTAAAGAAGAATTTTATTTGTCAAATATAACACATAAAATTTTCAAAAAGTTTATTTAAAATAGGTTCTCCATCAAAAGGCGGTTAATCGACCTTTTAAAGAATATTAGAATGTTTACGCTTAAAATTGGATTCATTCGCATTTTTAATCCTCTAACATTTATTGTAAAAAGTAAAAATATTTGACAAACATATATAATCATTTTTTAGTTAGTTTTGTTCATTACCACCATTACAACGGCTAGGCATTAACTATATTATTTTATTATTAGAGTGCAACGTAAGATTCCCAAGAAACTCGTTGTTGCGTGTTGGGTACGCCATCGAGCATAGCGTCCCCTTTAAAGTCATATTAATATTTTATTCACAAATATGGATAAATGTGAAAATTTCATACTCTTTATTTACCTGGGGTGTTACATCCTTCCCCCCTTTTGGGAATTGCATCCTCGCAATTTTAAAATTGGGCTTGGAAACTTCATTGAAAATCCCACATCGGAACAAGAGTCAGTAAAACAATCACTTTAAAATAAAGAAAGATAAGTACAAAGGTCACCCGAGTTAACCCATACTAGGATTCAAAGTATGAAAATATGGAAATGGAAGAAAAAAACAAAGGGTCATGTTCTGATGGAGAGTGATAGTAAACATGTCTAGGAGAAAGTTAACCATAAGAAAATCACAAACTTGTGATGGGTTAAACGGTATTCGATTCCTCGGTAGGAAAAGTTAATAGACAAAATTTTGTTTTAAGTTACTTTTTATTGAGAAATTTATTCATAAGGAAACATAATCACTTATCATGTTGACTTTCAACTTTTACTATATTCCTTAATCAAACTCATATTTTCTCCAAAAGGCGAGTATTTAGGAAGACTTGTTCACATTAAGAGTACTGTAATCAATTTCTAGAGAATCACCTAATCCACAATAGAGAACTATAAACTTCCCATTTCTTTAGAATCTACCCAAAACCAAAACCAAAAAGGTTAGTACAATATTATATAATACCCAAAAAGGATAATCCTTTTAAAAAAACAAACAAATATATTCTTAATCTCCAAAATTTGTCTAACAAAACCCAAAGTTCAACGAGGACCATTTGATAAACAATTTGTCCATAAAATTCTTCAAAGTAAAACAAACTAAGATTGAAACCCAAATATTTTAAGGATTTAGTCACATAGTCTTCCAAGTTAAATCGTAACATTTATCTCCAAACAACATCAGTTGCTCCTAAAGTCTCGTATTGAAAAGTAATTAACCAAATCACATATCCTCTATGATAGGTTAATAAATTTCCATAGATAACCCAAAATCAACTTACTCTTAATTCATAAAATAATATAACTAAAAAGAATCAGTCAAACTAACCAGGGACTTCACGTAGTCCAGTGGTAGGCGATAAATACCAGTCACACTTTGGTAGTGGGTTCGATTCCCGCAGCTTTGTCTGACGCGACGGGTTGCCACACGGTCTGTGTGTTGTCCTTTTTCCAAAACTATATAATTATAAAACCATTCCCCAAAAAGAGATAAAATCATCAAAAATAACCATAAAAATATTTAACCTTAACTTTATCTCATGCCTTTCAATTCCATCATAACATATAGTAACCCATATTTACCTCAAAACTAAGGATCATATAAACCCTAATGGTTACCTTTATAATTATTACCTGAACTTCCACATCGATTGGTCATCTTGTAAATGATGCATTAAAGAACATACCAAGGTACAAGTGGTTGATCATGAATCCTGGATAGTTGGTTTAGAACAACTATGAGTTTCCTCATCGAATCCCCCATTTCATATGGTCTCTTAATCAGAGAACCACCATAGTTTCCTTCAAACCTATTGTCACTTTGGTGCCTGCTAGATCCAGCCATTTACTAAAACCAAAAAGGTCAGTGTGAGTATATCAACAAAACCATCATGTAATAATGAGGAAGATAAACACTAAGATATACTTACTCATTCACTTTATCTAAAACTAGGACTCTTTCTGAAATCCTAACCATTATGGTAATGTCACTTATTCTTAAAGAATACCCTAACCTCTAAAGTTATCTAAACCGACCTCTGATACCAATTATAAGGCCCCAGCCTTTAACCTTACTTAATCTAGAGTTATTACAAGATTACACATTGAGGATCTTTTCAGGTTTAAAGATTTAGAGAATTAGATCATGAAACTTTCATTACATTCCACATTTAAACAAAGTGGTTACATAAAAGACAGTATTAATTTTTTCCATCAACGGAAACATATTTAAAATAAAACATGGATTCTTTCTTGACACTTCCTTGACACTATCATAATAGCATGTACCTTTCCCTTGACCTGTGAAAAACATTTCAAAAAAACTTGGGATGAGCATAAAAAGATCAGTAAGGGTTATAAAAAATATGGAAAGGAAACATGAGTTCATATATACATCAGAATGAAATCATAATTTACCCATAAAACATAGGCACTTTAACATACCACATCAAATCATGAATAAATCATAGAAATAATAAGACATAAAAGGTAACTTGAGGCATTCATAACATTCTTACATAGGGAGTACCCCTCTTGGTTACGTTTGGAATACCCACCATAGTATATTCCCTAAATCTCTTCGGAGAAAACTTAACATTTCACTCCTTCGCGTTACCCAATGCATTGGAGATCTATATCGGGCTCACCCACCCTTAGTTTATCACAGAACCACCCATCTTCATAATAATTCCCAAGAACCTCAACATAATCATATCACATAAAACATGCATAAAGGAAACATAAAATTTCCAACCTTCAATCACAAGATATCAATACAACACATTGATATAAAAACATTATGAAAACCATTTTCAATACCAAAATAAATGAAATGTAAAACATGGTATTTATATTTATTTTAAAAAGAAGGTATGTCTTGTAGAGGAAGTCGAAACTCAAATAATGGTCACGGTGGCGGAGAAGTCATTGTCGCCGCATAGGTATGACAAAAACATTCCCTTTTGTTGTTTAGTAAATGATCCGTAGAAAAAGATTCATTTTGAATAAACGTAAAAGTCAAAGGGGTTTATACACCATATAAAAGAAAGTTGTGTATAAAACAAAATATGCCTCAATGAAAGGAGATTGAGACGAAGTCCCATACAAAGACGGTATCCTTGGATTAAGGATAAATCAATTACATAATTATGTGTGACAAACGAATACACGAAATATAAGTGGGTATTAAGTGTAATACAATCAGAGTACATTCACACATAATCATAGAACGATATATTCAAGGAGTACAAGTTTATCCTAAAGGATCAAAATTGGGTTAAGAAGCTCCCTTGCAAAAATTCGGCAGCCTAACGGCATCACTTCAAAATTCATAAAAAGAGTTGATGAGAGATAAAAAGGGTATCTCATCACATGGACATAAAATTTAAATCAATAAGGATATAGAAGAACATATTCCAACATAATAGTATGTGAATTAAAAGACATAACAAAAAATTTCTTTTAAAAAGAGGAGGGTGAAAGGTTCCCTTACCGACATGGGTATCTTTCGAAACATACGCCCCGTGAAAGAAGGACAATACAAAATTGATGTAAATACTCATAAATGAAAGTATATTACACAATGAGTAAAATAATGGGCAGTACATACACCACTCAAAGGAAATTTTGGTAAATGTATCATAAATCTCACGGGAATAAAAGTGAGATGAAAAATCTCTTACGAAAACTCGGCAGCCTAACGGCGCCACTTAAAACTTCCAAAATGGATTGATGAGAGGAAATAGGGTCTCTCATCATATAAACATAAAGTTTAAAGAAATAGTAATATAAAATAACATCCCCCAAAATAACAAAGAGGATCTTAAAAGAAGTGACAGAAAGGATAGTACTTAAAAGAAAGAGAGAGGTTAGATCTCTTATGAAAATTCAGCAGCCTAACGGCGCCACTCAAAACTTCCAAAATGGATTGATGAGAGAGAATAGGGTCTCTCATCATATGAACATAAAAATTACAGTAGAAGTAATATAAAATAACATCCCAATCACAAGAAAGATGCGCTTAAAAGGAATGACATAAAAGAGTGTACTTAAAAAGAAAGAGAGGAGTAGGATCCCTTACCTCAAGTCCAACTTGTCTTGTTCGTTTCTTTATATTCTTGAATAATAAACTTTAGTCAATTTATAATTTATTAAGGACCTCCTATAAATATTATTATTCAGTTCATATCACATATTTTAATGTTATAATAATTGGTTAATAATATGAGTTCATATTAGACATTTTTGTCGATGTTTGGTACATGAGTCAAAAATTGAACTTGTTGGAAAATAATTTTCCATGTAGTTATAGGTACAACATATCCAGAATAGTATTGATGTTTTAAATATCATATATATCTAGTATATATTCATTTTATACTATTCCATATCATTTTTAGATAAAAATTAAAAGCACTGTTCATGGAGACGGTAGGTCGTACGTACGCATGAACGCTACTTTCATTTTTTTGTCATATTAATGGAATTAAAACAAAATGAGAGATATATATATGTTATAATTCCAGAATGATATCCATAATTTAGATGTAATATATTACATATATATCCATTATATATATGTACTTATAATAGTACATAATATTTTGAGATAAGAAATGAAATGTACCGTTCATGGAGACGGTAAGCCGTATGTACGCATGAACGCTACTTGCATTTATATTTCATATTTAATGGAATTAAAACATAATGATACATAATAGTATTTTAATTCCAGTATGGTATCATATATAATATCATTAAATATATCCTTTATACATACCACATATGGTATTAATGAATCAAATCACTTTGAGGGGGCGGCAGTCCGCACTTCCTTAAATGAAGATATCGCGTTTACCCATAATGGAAACCATATAGGTATGACATAAATGAAAAATACATAAGCTTAAGTAAAACATAAACATATTTTATATCATATATAAATATATTTTCATCTTAATGGCCACCTTTGAAGGTGTTAGAATAATGTTGAACAATCATCGTTTCGTGAGGCAGAAATTCGCCATCCACAGAAACAGTATGTTCTTTAAACATTAGACGAAGGTGTGTGTAATTGTAGCTAGAATCCTTCTTATAAAAACATCCTAGTATATTGAAGATACTGGATTTGTTACAAAATAAATGAATAAAAAGATTTTAGGGGGTTGGAGAATCAAAATAATACAAAAGGACACAAGTGAAGACATTACCTTAAAATCGGGTAACTCCCTTTGGTTTGAGCTCAAAGGCTTCCTTGGAAAGACTTCTGCCCAAATTGAGGCTTCAAGGAGTTATAGAGGGATTTGGAGAGACACAATGGTCAGGGGTTGGCTGAGCCAAAGGCTTTGGAAGTGTGGGTAAGGAGGTAGAGGTGGGGGCCTTTTATAAGAGGAGAGGAGGGGCACTCTTGGAAAGTAAAGAAATGTTACTTTATTTTAGAATGAGTTTCGGATTTTAATGGTCTAACATTTATTTTTTTCAAGGATAAGGTGATAAGGGTTCGAAATACACCCATACAATAGGTTTTTGACTTGTGTAGGTCTTATATTTTACATTATCTTTCCATTTTATTTAAATCGTTAAATAATGAGTTCATCACTACATCATCATGATGTCATAAATAATTTAATTTATCTAATGTCTAAAAATTATACAAGAAATATCATGATGTATGAAATCTTTTTAGCTTTATAATTAATATTTATAGTCAAAAATATGACTTGTATAACCCCATGTAAAAATTGTTTTAGTAAAACATCTCATGTGTGTGTCATTTTTACTTTAACATTAAATAAAAAGGTATTTATGTCATTTTCCAACCAAAGTGGCTCCATGGGGTCCCTAAGTTGACCCATGAATTGTCTTGGTCGTCCATGACACATCCAATGAGGGTAGGACATGTTTCTAGGTCATTTGATTTTATTAAAACATTATTCTTACCTTAAACTACACCAATTACCTCTAATCGTGATTAAAAACATAATAAGTTACTATTCACCAAAAAATTATTTTAATCCCATTGAACCACATTTTAATTCTTAATGACAACCATGTATGTCGGATTTTTGAAATTCAAAACACAAAGGTGGAAAATTTTCATTTAAATGGAAAATCAGTTTTTATAAGTACCACTTAGTGGTTTCACTATTCATCAAAAATTGAAGTTTTTCAGAAAATTACCAAAAATCCACCCTAAGCTATATTTGATATCCGAATTCAAAAATGATGTATATTTTAAAAAATTCAAAACATATAGGTTTAATTAATTAATTTAATAATTAATTCCCGCTGTCAAAACAAATAGCGTGTTTTTATGAAACAAAATGTATCAAAAGATTGACACTAGTTTAAGTCCGATTTCAAAGTGAAATTAATTCCAACGACCACTATTGGATTAAATAGTAAAAATATATTCTAATTTAAATTTAAAACCAATTCAAAATATAATATAATCATATAAATAAATTATATTAAAAAGGGGTTTTGAATTAAAATACAACATTTTTCACTACTCATTAAAAATTGAACTTTTTCGGAAAATACCAAAAATTTACACAAAGTAAATTTTGATGTCCCGATTCTAAAGAGGAATTTTATTTATCAAATATAACACATAAAATTGTGAAAAAGTGGATTTAAAAAAGGTTCGCCATCAAAAGGCGGTTAATCGACCTTTTAAAGAATATTTGAATGTTTACGCTTAAAATTGGATTCATTCTCATTTTTAATCCTCTAACATTTATTGTAAAAAGTAAAAAATATTTGACAAACATATATAATGATTTTGTAGTTAGTTCTATTCATTCCCTCCATTACAATGGCTAGGAGTTAACTATATTATTTTATTATTAGAGTGCAACGTAAGATTCCCAAGAAACTCGTTGTTGCGTGTTGGGTATTCCATCGAGCATAGCGTCCCCTTTAAAGTCATATTAATATTTTATTCACAAATATGGATAAATGTGAAAATGTCATACTCTTTATTTACCTGGGGTGTTACAACAAGGCTCCAATAATGTAACATTCTAGATAATTTAAGGTATAAATTTTTATTATAGACATAAAATTGGTTTTTACGATTTTGGGTTATTTTTAACCTTTATCTTTTTAGTTTAATCCCCTGGTAAATATATTTTTACCTTAACTGTGGTAAATAATATTTATTATTTTTACTATTTATTTTGGTAAAAAATTAATTTGACCTTATTATATTATATAAATTATTATTATAAAAACTATTCAATACATTTTTCCAAATTCCATCCCCAAAATTGGGAAATTTTAATTTAAAATTTATCCCACCAACATGATGAGAAAGCAGGTTTTTAAAGAGAAAATGTTCAAAATTTTATAAAGCTTCTATATCCAATTTCAATATGAAATTTATTAAAATGAAATAAATTAGTTTAATATATATATATAATGGAACAATTTTCTCTCTAAATTAATTTAAAATATAATTTTACTTTATAAATAATTGGAATGAAAGAGAAGTTTTCAATTGAAATCCAATATTTTTCATTATTTGTAAAAGAATTAATATTTTTTAGTAAATTCAAAAAAAGTCACCCAAATATAATTTTTACATAATGATTTAAAAAATTAATTCTATTTTTTCAATTAAATTTTCTAAAATTGAAAAAAATTAAATTTAAAACAACTCACTGATGCGACAAAAAAGTGGGTTTTGGAGAAGTGTATTTTTTTCAAGTGCAAGATGATTTTATATTAACTCTTTTTATAATAATAATCATTGTATGAATATAAATTAAAATTTATTATTATATAATACATAAATTTAAATTAATAAATTCCTCAATACCGATTATTCTAATTAATTAAAACACGGAAACATTATGCACTTTAAAATAGTTTTTAGGAAAAAAAACCTTTTTTAAACTCAGAAATAAACTTATACTAAAATCCAATATAAATTTTATTAAAAAGTAATTCATTATATTAAATATAAATAAATAATAATTATGTTACTTTAAAACAAAATGGGGTATTTATATTACATAATTTAAAGAAAATAAACTATAGTTTTATAAAAATTAGTATTTTTCACTATTCACTGAAAATCATTATTTTTTGAAAAAACCAAAAATTTCACCATAAGTCAATTTTGGTATCATTATTTTAAAAATTAATTTCATTTTATCAAATGAATTTTATAAAATATGTAAAAATTAATTATATTTTTTCCCCTAAAAAATAAAAAATCATTTTTGGAGAAAACATATTTTTGGATAATATAATTACATTACTAAAATTGATTAATTATTTAATAAGAATTTATAAATACATTTATATTGAGTAGGAAATTTATATTTATATTTCATAAATTATTTAATGCTATTAATATCAACATATTTAACAGATAGTTTATAACAGTCATATAATATTATTTCATGTTTCATTGAAGCTTGGTGTCATGTGTAATGCTCACTATCAAAGAAACACATTGTTGCATGTAACGAACATAAAAAACATTATTTTTTGTGATGAAAAATATAGTATAGATCAAATTTATTTGAAAAAAAATCACAAAATCTCAGGGTGTTACATTCTACCCCCCCCCCTAAAATAAAGTTCACCCTTGAAATTCATCACTTTGGTACTAACAAACTTCTGCCACCTTACATCCTAAAGTTCTCATGTAGTTTTCTCAAGTTTTTGGTTTCACCAAAAAAACATTTACCTGGTGATTGGTATTATTTTGCAGAACTTTATTTACTATATCCATAATTTCTACCTATTGTTCCTCATAAGTAATATTTTGATCTATCTTACAAACTCTGAGTTTAGTACATGTGATGTATTAGGTACATACTTCCTTAAGAGTGATATATAGAACACATCATGAACCTAATAGGGGTTTGTTGGAAGAAAACAAATGATAATATACTATCTTGATATGATCAAGTATCTTAATTGGATCTATATATCCAGGGCTTAGTTTTCCCTTCTTTCTTCTATAGATAAATTCAGAGAAAGACATTCTCACTAACTTCAAATTCTAGATCGCGTCGATGATTATCAGTATAAAATTTATTTTTAAATTGGGTGTTCCTTATATTTTTATGAATGGATATAACCTTTTCTTCTATCACATTGGATATATTAGGTCCTAATATCTTTCTTTTTTTCAACTTTATTCCAGTATGTATAAATGGCTTCATAAGGATCCATCTAAATGATCTAGTCAAAGATATTGTTGTATAGAAACTCAACTAGAGGAAGGTGTGATCCAAACCACATTGAAAATACATTGAACATGATATTATAATATCCTATAATATTTTAATTTTTCTCTCATACTAACCATCTATGTGAGGATGATATGCAGTGTTAAAACTCAACTCTATATCAAGATCATGTTGAATACTTCACCAAAACTTCAAGGGCAACTGTTAATCTCAATCATATACAATGGAATGTCGAACTCCATGCAAATTAACCACTTTATAATTTATATTTTTTAAAAATTATACCAATAGAAATATTCTCTATTATAGATAAATAGTGATGAATTCATACGATGATCAACTACAACCCATGTAGAATTATTCCCTTTAGATTTTTTTTGGTGACCGATGAAAAAACTCAAGGTGATGTCTTCCCATTTTATATTTGGTATGGATAATGGTACTAGCATAATTTTAGACCTTTATCTCTTAGCCTTGACTTTCTTACTTACTAAGTATTGATATATATACTCATAAATATCTATCTTTATATTTTCCTACCATAATTAATCTTTCATATAGTCCAATGACAGGATTTATACCGATGTCACCCTTTAGTCATAGGTTCAAGACCTACAGCCTTACTGGATGCAACAAGTTGTCACTAGACTATCTTGTTATCTTATTTTTGAAACTATTTTAAAATATGTTTTGAAATTTAAATAATCCAAAATTACTTTAATATCAAATATAAGATAAAGCCTAAAGGTTACCAATGCCTTTAATCATATGTTCATAAAAAGTCATTCCTCTTCAAAAACAATGGGTTGTATTAGCATAATGTCTCCTAAAATATCCTTCATCTTGATAAAATACCATCACATAAAACCTCTTGTGTGGCATTTAATAATTTTAACTTATAATCAACCTCAAACTTATAAACCCATGATGTAATCGATAACTCTTAAGTTAATCTTACATGGAGACATATATACTTCCAAAAAAACATAATCCTTAGATATTTCATGATTATTACAACCCAAATACCATTTGTAAAATACTTCTACAACATAATCCTTAAATATCAGTACATAAGTACTTTAATCATTACACATCAATGATTGACATGAAATAGTCACTTCTATAGTTTAGAAGAAAATTCTCGGTTCAGGGCATTTATTTGGATAATTTTCATGTTCCCCATACATAATACATTGAACTCCTAGACAATTTTTCACTCTATAACCTTATTTTCTACATAGATTACATCTTACCCTCAATTTGAGATATTCTTCTAGGACCTTATTCCCACCTTCTTGACATGTAAGAAGTTGAAACTTCTTTCCTCGGTGTTCATTATCATATGAACTTTCGTAAAAGTTCATCTTCCTCTTATTTTATGTATTAGAAATCTCACCAAACTTTATTTTTGTAATCATATATCGTAATATTTGATTATGCATAATCACAATATCTATCTATCCAATCATTAACCAATTTTGTTTCTCATAGTCACCAAGTTTTCAATCATATTTAGTGTTAATATAATTCCTTCTAGTTCTAACCATTGACTAAAACTAAAAATCACAGTGTGAAAAACTATAATCATAGTGGGAAACAAATTAATAATAAAAAACACTTATAAGATATATAATTCGTGAAATATTATTTTTAATCTATGAAACCTTAGATTTATCCTAGGTTATTCATAGTCATCGTCTATTTAAATCTTTCATGATGGTTCATAAAGAGTTTGTGAATTTCTAAATCATATCCCCTAGAAGTGTCAAATCAGGTGTGCAGCAAGGCCCATGGTCATGTACCAGGTTATGATTGAGTCCATCTTAATGTTTCATTTTGGAGTTATTACCCCTAGGTACCTCTGTGCCATAGCTACATCCACTTATAGAATCCAAACAAGGATATAATTTATTGGAAACCAATTGCTTTATCCTTTACCAAAATTCCAAGACATTATCTTAAACATTGAATCACCCTTAGGCATATCCTTAGAGATACCCCTAGACATATCTATAGAAATATCCCTTGGGATCTCATTAGAGTTTTCACATCCTAGTTTCTAAAGGTAAAATAAACATCTATTTGATATTAACTATATCAACCCAAGATTTTCATACATGGATATTACATCTTTTTAGATTAATATTCATAACATTACACAAATACATGCATAATGACTATAATAGTTTAGTTCCTTTGGAAACATGGAACAAAATATTCATAATTCATAAAAGATCCTAAATGTATCTCATAGAGATCTTCCCTTTTATTACTCCTACTTAAAACCTTTCATTGTAACCTAAAGAAAGGAAACATAAGAAATGGTGAGCTCAAATACATGTCAATGGTAAATAAGGTAGATACATAAGTATAACATAAATATAAGGGTGTGAGAATATGAGAATAACATTTGAAAACCATACCTTACATATCGAAGATCGAAATATTGAGTCATGGAATAAAGTTTGGTAGTTCATAAGACATGAATCATAAGATAATCAAATAAAAAGATCCATGATATCATAACATTGGCATAAGAAATATATTTTTGACATATTTATAATCATAGAAAATCATTTCCATATTATTCAAAGATAATTTATAAATATATCATAGTATAATGGGTTCACTCCCCAAACCATAACAGTAGTCACAGTTCACTCCCAAGAACATCATAACAGACAAAGTCCCTTACTGAACTAGGTTTAATCCCCATTCCTCCTCCAATAGCCCGAAGTCCTTTCATTTTTTATTTATTTTTGATAATCCTCCTTTCATGGGGTGAGTTGGAACCCTTACAAGACTCTTAGGCGTAAGAATTACATGGCTCGTAGGCCTTAGAGGAATTCATTGCCCGTAGGCTTCAAGTGTCTCATAATGAAAACCATATTTATGTGTTCTACATGGTCATAAAACATTCATCATATCATAACTCATTAAATGAAATGGGTTTCATAAACATTTCATCATATAATAACCTACAGAAAATAGGTAGGTTTCATAATCACTTCTTCATCTCATCATAGCATAACCCATGGGAAAAGAAGTGGGTTTCATAATATTTTTATCATGGTATCACATGTGTAAGAGAAATGGGTTTCATAATTCCATCATAAACATAAACCATTTAGATAATTAATAAAAATTTTATACTTAGAATAAATCCCTAGTGAGGCATAGGTAACATAAACAGAAATCATCTTAGATAGAAAATGATTTTGAAAGATCACTTGGATCATTTATTGAGAAAATAATTTTTCTTTAAAATCACTTTTTAAAAAACATAAATCATTTTTAAAATCGTTTTCTTTTAAAATAAACTTTTAAACTTATAAACTAAGACTTCAAGTCATTTAAAATGTTTCTTAAGTAAATTATCCTTTTTAATTTGAAAAAAAATAATTTATAAAACATAAAATATTTTTAAAATACTTTTATTTGAAAATAACATTGAAAATTTATAAATTAATCTTAAAATAAAATAATGGTCATAATGACAGGAAGTTTCATTCATCCATTACATGTTAAAACAGAGATTCCCTTCACATTTTCGATAAAAGCCAATCAGGTACTATTTCAAAAATAACTTGAATATTCCTTTTAAAAGTATTTTAAAATGTAAAATATGGTTAAATTTTCATTTTAAAATCATTTGATAATAGTAAAACATTTTTGAAAACATTTTTATGAAAACATGGTTTTGGAATAAAACATATTTTCCGACCAAAGAGTGGAATAAAGTCGGATTTTGTTTAAAACGTTTTATCAATTATTTTAAGTACCAAAGAGTGGGAAAGTGATAATATTACTTGAAAATTTCATGAATAACCATATTATAATAAAATTCATAAGTTTCTTGAAATATTAATCATATTATTTTATCATTGTAAACATAATCATAAATAATCTTGATAAATGATAACATTGTAATATAAAATCATTACAACTTTGGTATCTTTGAATCATAAACCCCCATGAAGGAATAAAATAAAATTAAACTTAAAATATAAAGAGTATAAATAAATTAATGATATTTCATGTCAAACTGTCTTTATATACACCTCATGAAATAATATGGGTGCATAACATAATGTACATCTCAAAGATGGAAAATTGAGACAAAAAAATCAATTTCATTAAGTATTGACTTTCACTATACATAGTAAAAACTTTTATATAATAAATATAATTTTATTATAAATATATTAAATAATTATATTTATATATATCATACCATATATGAATTTATTATGACCTTTTTTACCTGTTTATTAATAATTCCATGTTAAAGTTTCTTTTTAGGTACTAACCACTTTGTTTTTTGTATATGTTTTGATTTGTTGTTTTTGATCCTTTTAATTCAATCATGATTTCATAATATATATAATTTTAAACATTATATAAATAAAATATATATTCATTATATATTTATTTATATTAATCAATTAAATTTAGTGATATAAAATGAAATATGTAATTCATGGAGATGGTAGGTCGTACGTACGCATGAATGTTGTTTACATTTTCTTGTTAGATTGAAAGAAATAAAGTTAAACAATATATTATCAGTATATAATAATTTTTATTTCATATATATCACATATTTTCATTAAACTCATCCTTAATACCTTCTATGTAAATCCTAAGCGAATCACATCGCTTCGTGTGGTGGTAGTCTGCCATACACAAGAGCGGCGATATCGTATTCCTAAAATATGAATAATATGAAGGTATTTATGATATAATAATTACATAAGTATAAAAATATAATAAATATCATATATAAATAATAAATACATCTTATTTTCAGACTTTATATGTTTTAATGGAAAAATTATTAGCATCAGTTCATTAGGCAGTATTTCGTAGTACATACGAACGAAAATTTTGTAACCCATTTGATGGATGTAGATATGGTTTAATGAAATTAACTTAACATAAAAAAAATATCAGTATATTTAATATGATTATTTTATTATATCATAATTTTATAAAAATAATTAAATGAGATGTATGAATAAATAAAACAAAAATGATTGTTGATGAACGTTACCTCTTCTTCAGGTATCCTTATCATATTTGCACTAAAATCCTTTCTAGATTGAATTTATGTCCAAACTAAGGATTATATTAATAGATTATGGAATTTAGGAATTTATTCGGGTAGTTTTTATATGATCAAAAATGGTTTTAGGGCATGAATATCTTAGGATAATGAGTGGCCTTTTATAAGTTAAGTGAGTGGCACACTTGTAATTTTTTGAAAGAAGGAACTTCACTCACATTAAATTAATGTAACTAGGATCCAATAAAGTTAAATTATCTATATTATAAGTTATAAGGTCTAAATATGGTCATAAAATGGGTTTTTAAAATTTTAGGTTAGTTGTAAACCTTATCTTGTTAGTTCATCCCCCGGTGAACCCATTTTTACCTTAACGATGGTAAATAATGTTTACCATTTGTACAGTTAATTTTCGTCAAAAATTAAGTTGAACTTATTATATAATATAAATTATTATACTTTTAAATATTTAATCCATTTTTAAAAATTCTATTCACATAATTTTAAAATTTTATTTTAAAATTAATCTCAGAGACGTGATGTGAAAAAGGATTTTTAAAGAGAAAATGTTCAAAATTTTATAAAGTTTTTATATCCAATTTCAATATGAAATTGATTAAAATGAAATAAATTAGATTAATAGATATATAATTGAACTATTTTTTTCTTTAAAAACAATTTAACATTATAAAAAAATTTAAAAAATGTGGTTTTCAATTAAAATGCAATATTTTTCACTATTCATCAAAAAAATTATAAAAAATTGGGTACAACCGCGAAAGCAGCACACGACGCAAGGAAGAAAATTACATTAAATTGCAAGCCTTGGGTCTTGACCCCACGGCCTTTAAAAATTTAAGTTTATTTATTCAAATAAATTTTATATATGTTTAAAAAAAATTAAAACAAAACCCACAATCATGATGAAAAACCGTCTTCTGAGAAGTGTACTTTTTTGAAGCATTACATGATTTTGTATTAAATCTATATATAATCATCATCATTTAAAGAATGTAAATTAAAATTTATTAATATATAATCTATAAATTTAATTTAAAAAAATCCATTATGTATTATTTTAATTAATTAAAATGTATAAAAATTATGAACTTTAAAACAGTTTTTAGGAAAAAAAACCCCTTTTTTAAACCCAAAAATAAACTTATACCGAAATCCAATATAAAGTTGATTCAAAAGTAAGTAATTATATTAAATATAAATAAATAGTTATTATTTTAATTTAAAACATAATGGTTAATTTAAATTACTTAATTTATATAAAATAAAATATAGTTTTAAAAAATTAGTATTTTCTCTATTCACTGAAATATCAATATTTTCTAAAAAATCCCAAAATTTCACCATAATTTAATTTATATATGATTATTTCAAAAATGAAGTTAATTTTATAATATAATTTTTCTAAAAATTCTATAAATTAATTATATCATTTTTTCCTAAAAATAAATAAAAATCATTTTTTAAGAAAATATATTTTTGTTGAATATAATTACTTTTTTAAAAATTGATTAATTATTTTCTAAGAATTTATAAATAAATTTATATTGAGTAGGACGTTCATATATATATTTGATAAAGTATGTAATATTATGTATACTAACCTATTTAATGGCTATGTTATAATAGTATATAATATTATTTCATGGTTCGTTGAAGCTCAGTGTCGCATGTCATGCACACTATCAAAGAAACTCATAGTTGTGTGTAACACATATTAAAATCTATCTTTAGTGTATTGAAAAATATAGTAGATATTTCATTTATTTGAAAAAATAATTCATAGAATCATGGGGTGTTACACTAGGGGTTCCATGGACTTGAGCTAATGACCGAGTGTATTATTGGGGATACCTAGGGTGTATCCTTTGATCTAGTGTGTGTGCCTTTTATACAATCCAATAAATAATTAAATTGATATAGTTAATAAGTGAATATTACTAGTTTCATATAATGCCTTGGATATACTCCCTATATTTTCAATTGATCCCATTGACTTTGAATTCCTGGGATATGATACTTAGATTCATCTTTGAGCCAATAGATATATAATGTCTTGGGAATAGTCCCTAAATTTGAAATTTAGCCCATTGACTAGGAATTCCTGGGAAAATATCCTTGGATTAGGCCTTGATCTAGTAGACATATAATTCCTTGGATGCGCTCCCTAGATTCTATATTCAAACCTTTTATTGGGAATTCCTAGTATATTCTCCTTTGAATCTACCTTAAGCCTATAGACTTGGAATTCCTTGGATATATCCCTTGGATTCAACATTGTTCCCATTGACTAGGAATTATTAGGAAATACTCCTTAGATTCGGCCTTGGTCCTAGTGATGTGGAATGCCTTGGGTATGCTTCTTGGATTTGGCCATGATCTTAGAGACTTATAATTCCTTGAAAATTCTCCTTTGATTCATCTTCAAGCCTATTTACATGGTATATTATGATCAATGATATCTGGCACAGGTTGAAGTAGGTATGATCGATCTTGGGTGTCACATTATAACCTGTGTATTAATGGCTGTTTATTTATTATTTTTTCCTTTATTTATCATACACATATGAATTCAAATTTACTCATATTGGATATGTTTATAGGCATCGTTGGTGGTGGCCTACTAAGTTGTACTCACATCCTACTCAGACCACCATCGGTACCTGTACAGACTTCATGGTTGCAGGATGGGACAAGGGAAAGTTCCCTATGACTAATGATTGATTGTTAACTGGTGTAGAGCTTGGGATATGGTACTGAGCTAGAACTCAAGAACATTTTTGAGTATTTTCCCAAATTTATCCTTTTTTCATGTTTGGATATTGTTGTATACGATATGTCTTGTATGTATGACTTTTTTTCATGTATATAACTTCATTTTGATATCGCATGAGTTGTGTGATATATTGTCACTTATAATGATGTTTGATCTTTTATTTATTTGTTTGTATGTGACTATAATTATTTTTGTTGTTATTGTGCTCTGATGTGAGGGGATTGTCTCCCTGCAATATCACTATAGACACTCACTACTAGTCATCAATCTCTGGTTTAAAGGGAGTCGCACCTGGGGTCAAATTTCTCTCTAATACAATTATTGTGTAGTCTGGTGGGGGTGTGACATATAACATATAAAAAAATAATATATAAATAATATATATTTATATATATATTGAACAAACACACACACAATAATATTTATATGTATACACTATAAAAAAATATTTACACTATAATATATATATATATACATGTATATGTATGTATTATCTATAAACATAAATATACAATTCATATATATATATATATATATATATATTATAAATATAATATATAATAATATATATATAACATAAATTAAAATATTATATAGATAATATTTATACATAAACATTATGAACATGTGTATAGATATAACAAAATTTATATATATATATAGTATAAAATATATATATATATATTATAAAAAATATAAAAAATATATTAAAAAATTAAATAAAAAAACATATATTTAGATATTTATGAATTTTAATTTTTGTGTGTGTGTGTGTGTGCCCGCATGTGTGTGATCGATCCAGATGAATAATATCGATGAAACATCATAAATAATGAAAACAAATAAAAAAAAATTCGCGATTTTTATTATAAAACACATCAATATAATAACAAAACAAAATTGAATCACATAACATGGATTAAATATTGATTTTAGGAATTAAATCTAATATCACAAAGTAATTGATGTGGTTTGAAGCACTGGTGTGAGTGGAAAAAGAGGGAGGGGAGAAGAGGGTATGTTAGGGATAAATCAAGGGACCCTTTTGAGATCTATAAGAATTTTTTTTGAGAAAGATCACTTTTCTTAGTGATTGTTGATAATTGATAAAATATAGACTTTATTATTTCTTATTTATCACTTGGAAATTTTGGGATTTCTTATCACTAAATAGTCACTAAGAAACAATCTCTTCCTCATGGCTTCTAAAAAACATTGAGAAAAGTTTGTGCCAAATATTCCTATTTTGTACATAGTGTTAATCATAATATCCTCTCCAAGAGGATCAAGCTTGTAACCTCATATACCATGATAACCAATTAAATATTTAAAATAGTTTTTTTATTAATTTCATCTTATCTAGGAAGCAAGTTCACATGTATCATCACTCTAGGTCATTGGAGTAATTGATAAAAAAATCATCATCATCCCCAACACATTTGGATATTATAGTCATTTAGTTATTTCCTATTTTTATTAAAATTATTTAACTTTTTGACTATATTAACTGGTGTTTTTCTTAAGTCAGTTATTCCATTATGGTGAATGGTGGACCATTGGGTAACTTTAACCTAGTATAAACATCGACCCATAACACACTACACTCCTCTAGAAGTTAATATAAGAACCATGGGAATCACAACAACATATGTTTGTATTGAATAATTTGGAGATATCTTATCTTTTCAATGATCACTTCTCGTATATTTTCACTTAATAGAACTTCAAATCTCATCAAACATGTTGAAAGTTTGTCACTAGATTCTGACTTCGAGGAAATCAATAAATTATCCAATTGTGTTGAATTACTCATAGAAACGAATCATTATAGCCATAATAATAAACATGGGTCTTATCTGTAGCTCATAGAGTTCCAAAAATGCCTCAATTTTCATCATACTACACACATTCATATTCAAAATCTTCTATTAGAAAAAAAAATTCTTAGGACCTCCAAATGACTGATAGGAATGTATTATTATGTTCTAATATTAAATATAAACATAATGTTTCTCTATGTGTTTTCTTTGGCAGTGTCATTGATAAATTTGGTGCTTAGTATTTAAAATTTTAGAAAAAAAAACACCATTTAAATGACCTTTAAAGGATTTAATGGCTTCATTATCACAATTTATTTTAAAAATGAGTAAAATAGACAATAAATAAGTCTCAAATTGAAATTTTAAAAAACCATAATTTTTATCAATATTTGGATAGAAAATTCCACAAGGTGTCTCATGGTACGTGTCACATGGAATAAGTAAATATGTAGAAATATTTCATAATTAGTGTACTTGAGGTTAAGACCATGGTCGAGTAGTCAAATCCTAACCAGCCTAAAAATGATAGCCTTCGCCTGTCATTGTTGGCCCATATAATTGAGCCCCTCTCTCTATCTCATTTATTGGTGGAAAGTATTCTATGTTAGATTCATATAATTCAACTGAGTCTTCATATCCTAGATCACACCAATCTGGATGTGTCATGTGTCCAATCAAAGAACCATGTGGTTTTTATCTCATGGGGATACTATTTTACCCTAGTGATGTTTTCAGTTTCAATTTCATGCACTCAACAAGGATTAGAAACAATGATGTTGGATAATTTATAGTTTATGATACCTCCCTTCACTCTTACTTCACTCTCTAAAACCTTCATTTGGGGACAAAATATCATGAATCTAGACAAGTGTATAGATCAACCATTGAGATAAAAGGATCTCTTAGTTACTACATGACAAGAGTGGGTGTCAAGATCATACGGCTTGACCAAGACCAAGCCACCATATATCGATAGTTAGCGCAATCGACAGTTGATGAACCTGGAAAGCATATATTCATATGACGTGGTACAATTTTTTTAAGTTTAACACATGCTTTTAACATCAAATTTCGATCATTTTTTTCATTCAAATGGATTATTATTATCTTACTTTGTGATTTCATTTAGTGAGTATTAAACTATGAAAATAATTGTTTACGTGTATAAAAATGTGTTTTTGTGATGAAATATGAAATGTATTGATTAATGAATTGAAAATTAGGTATTTCTAATTATCACATCCTCTGTTATAGTGGTTTAAAGTAAAGGGTGAAGGGTAGCCAATCTTCTTTCGGCCATCAAAATAAATTAAGAAAATTTAAACTATCATGATTTTTATAACTTGATGTATCTTAATTTATAAGTAAACCATATAGAAAATTTTAATAATGTATTGATTAATTTATATGATTGTGTTAATGAAGAGGATAAATAATACTATATAAAGGCGGATCAAGAGCTCTCCCTGGACCTCTTCTGATTTCTCTCTCCTTGTTTCTTATGAAAATTGTGATTATGGTGACAGGAAATCCATATATTTATAGCTAAAACAAACCCATTATGTGAATAAATCCCATATACACAGAATTCCACATCTTAATGAAACATATTTAACTAAAAAATATTATTTTAATACATTTTCAATTTGAGACTAGGTTTTTAAAATATCTTCATTTTCCTACAGGGGAACTTGTTTATGAAAATATCACTTTTCATATTTTCATTCTGAACATATTAGGTTACTCAATTAAATATTCTAAAAGTACAATTTAATAATTCTGAGAATCAAAAAATCTAATGAAATTGAAATAGAAATCTAATTTTGAGTAGATATCCAAGTAATTTTCATATAGAAATCCAAGATGTTGCATGAAACCCTAAGAATTTATTTAGGTAAGTTCTAATTAAAGTGATTAATAGGTAATAAAAAGTAACTAAAATGAATTTTAATATTAATAAATATATAATCAATTACTTGAGTTCACTAGTGTATGTTTTAATTAGTGGTTGGATTATAAAATTTTATTGAAATATTAATATTCACTACTACAAAAACTAGTTATATCAGCAATATAAATGGGCTTTGTTGGCATAAAAAAGTGATGACATGATGAGCAACCTTAAAGAAATCATCCTTTATCAGTGCTAATAAAATAACTAATAAAGACTTCCTTTTTTAGCACTTTTACTATCACTGATAAAATACATAGAAGCTGCTAAAAATATATAACCTTGCAACATCCCTATAAAACACCATATAGGAAAACTATATTGGAATACAAATAACCAGATTGAAATACTAATATTATGAAAAACCATATTAGAATACAGATATTAAATTGCACTATCATTTCAATTCATAATTTACATAAAAATATTTACATTGATATGATATTTAAAATCAATCAAAAACAACCCAATATACAAAATCAAAACTCTTATAGCAGGCTTTTTTCAATGATCAACCTATGTACATAAGCCTGTCCCCACAATAAAACCAATGTTTAATTTAGTAACCATATATAAAAAAATTAAAAAAAAATATATAATTTTAATATTATATAATCCACATATGATCAATTATATTGCTAATTACTAAATAGATTAATGATATTATCAGTTATACTGTTAATTACATTTTTAATGATTATATTTTTAATTTTATATTAATTATAAGTTATTAATTTTACTATTAATTTATAATTAAATTATTAATTATTAATTATATTATAATTAGTAATCTATATAAAATATATAGTTAATTATAATATATATATATATATAATATTATCATTTATTAATTAACTTAATCGCTTAAAAAGTTGTTAATAATTATATCATTAAACTTAAATGATAATTTAATGTGAAAACACACACTTTGATTCATACTGGTCACATAATGTTTCATATTGATGTGTGGTTAATACATGCATGTCATGAATTTGAATACTAATATTATGGAAAACCATATTAGAATACAGATACTAAAATACACTATCATTTCAATTCATAATTTACATAATAATATTTACATTGATATGATATTTAAAATCAATCAAAAACAACCCAATATACAAAATCAAAACTCTTATAGTAGGATTTTTTCAATGATCAACCTATGTACATAAGCTTGTCCCCACAATAAAACCAATGTTTAATTTAGTAACCATATATAAAAAAAATAAACAAATTTTAATTTTAATATTATATAATCCACATATGATCAATTATATTGATAATTACTAAATATATTAATGATATTATCAGTTATACTCTTAATTTCATTTTTAATGATTATATTTTTAATTTTATATTAATTATAAATTATTAATTTCACTAT
This sequence comes from Viscum album, assembly GCA_963277665.1. Taxonomy (NCBI): domain Eukaryota; kingdom Viridiplantae; phylum Streptophyta; class Magnoliopsida; order Santalales; family Viscaceae; genus Viscum; species Viscum album. The sequence goes on from OY728161.1 coordinate 1,447,218,686, forward strand.
TAATTTATAATTAAATTATTAATTATTAATTATATTATAATTAGTAATCTATATAAAATATATAGTTAATTACAATATATATAAATAATATTATCATTTATTAATTAACTTAATCACTTAAAAAGTTGTTAATAATTATATCATTAAAATTAAATGATAATTTAATTTGAAAACACGCACTTTGATTCATACTGGTCACATCATGTGTCATATTGATGTGTGGTTAATACATGCATGTCATAAATGAATTTTGGACCATTTTCCTAAATTATCAATACAATATGAGCTCATTTGCTTAGTTTTGTCTATGTGATGTGTGCTTTAATCAAAAATTATACTTTTAATGTGAAAACACGCACTTAGAGTTATATCGGACACATCGTGTATTGGATTCATATGCAGTAAATTCTTACATGTCACACATGAATTATAGATCATTCTCCTAATGTCACGACCCATCCCCTAGGGCCCATGCCAGGACTACCACAAGCCCGCCTTCCATAGGTCAGGGGATGGTGACTAGCACCGAAAAGGAATATCCCAAAAGGGGTGGAATTTCCTTTAAACATGTACACACACATGCCCAACCACATCCCAACACACTGAAAGGGGGAAAAGTATACCACTAAAATAAAGATGAGTGCAAGTACAAGTGAAAGTAAGTGGGCCAGAATACAAACCCAACAAGGAACTGAAAATAGAAATGTACAAAAGGAAACTCGGATATCCATCCATGAAAAACCCAACCTGATCGTGAGAGTAGTGAAGCTACAGGAATCTGAAGTAGTATGTCATGCTCGCTCAGTCCTACCAGACCCCACATGGTCCTAGGACACCAAGTCCACCATCATAGTATCTGTCGGTCCCGTCCCCCTGAGCACATCTGTCGAAACATTGATCATCTGCACCAAACACAACACGTGCAGGTGAAGCCCGTACAGGTTTGAGTATAACAATACTCAATAAGGACCCCAAGACCCCGGAAGGTCTCTCAGTAATCCATGAAAAAAACACCACAAAGGAAAAATATTGCAGAGTTAATTCCACCAAGAAAGATCTCAAACACCTAGCACGAAGTAAAAGACGCATCTCAAACCTGGTATAACTTAAGTACAGAATTAAAGATGGTTAGCCATAAAGATAGGTCATTTTATTCTGTCGAAAGGCTCTGCTGCTAACCCATACAGGGTCACTAGGTGCGAACCCACAAATAATCGCTAGGTTCTAACCCACGGAGGATTGCTAGGTGCAGACCCAATGAGGATCGCTAGGTGCTCACCTACAGAGAATAGCTAGGTGTTAACCCATATAGGATCTCTAGGTGCTAACCCAAAGAGGATCGATAGGTGTTGACCCACACAGGATCGCTATTATTTATTCACGTCACAGCAAGTCATTGGATTCCCACACTTAGCACACATGATTTCCAAAGGATCCTCTCCTCAATCCATCTTTCATACCTCAAATTCCACTAAATCCCACATAGAGTAACCCCAAAGGACCGTCTCATTGTAAGGGTACCAACACAACAGACGGCACATCGATTGGATGTCCAGTCTGTAAGTAATGGGTTTTTTAGTAAAAAGGGCCTAGTTGGATTCAAGTCTAATCCAACCCAACCATACTCTAACATCAACCAAAACTTAGGAAGAGTATAAAAAAAGGACCGCCCCATAAAAAGTGTCCCAACTCCACTAACAGTTCATCAATCAGATGTGTTGTTTGCAGGATACAGGTGTTTTAGTAAATAGGGGGTCGGTTGTGTCTGGGCCCAGTCAGACTTGGTTGAACCGACCCGACCAACCTGGCCTGGGGGTCCAGATACCACTAGTTCAATTAGATAGACTCTACCTGACCCGGTTCGAGTCAGGGCCATCCTGGTCCGGCATGGCCAATGGGCCAGTTCAAATGGGCCTCGCTGGACCCAACCTAGTTTGGTCGAGGGTCCAGCCCACTGGGTCGCCCGGTGACCCGGTCTCATCCGATGCTGCCCAAAGGGCACAGGTCCGGCCTATCGGCATGATTTTGTCCTGGAAGCTAGCTGGGTGTGACCCTCCAACTGAAGATTGCTTGTTCAGTGTGGTTGGTGGGGTGCTCTTTGGACATGGCATCTAGCCACATCCGACCTCTGTTGGCCTCGCGCGATGCGGGGCCTTCCTCCATTCGTGGTCAATGGATCGTGAATCATCGTGTCTGGGTGGCCCAGATGTGGGTCACCCCATCCATGTGGCACCGACGGGCACCGCATCTCTTCGCTGCTGTAGCCATTCGGTCGCGGCTTCCTACTGCTGCAGCGCACCAATGGGTGCACCGACACCCTCTACATGCGGTCGTTGCCGCTGATACCTTTGATGGGCCACCGGACTTGCTTTGGTGGTCTTTTTTGTGAACCACTTATGTCTACGGAATCATTAGGTCTTCATCTTCGCTGCAATGGCCTCAAACTCTCTTTTCCATTGTCTCGAGAAATCATCCATGAAAAACTCACAATAAATAACTAGGGAGGAGGATCTCGTCCTTGTTCGTGGCAGCCCGCTCCTTCCACATTAGATTTTAAGCATGGGGGAAAGTTTTACTCACATAGTAAAAGTGAAACCCCAATTCAAAACCCTACACAAATATACACTCGCAATAATGAGAGATTTTCGGATCAACCCATTAGTCAACTGGTCCGCATTCGTCATTAAATTTCAAGAACAAGGAAGAAATTATCAAATATTTAAAACATCTAAACCCATACCTTATTGATGTTCTATACTGAAGTGTTCGTCCTCAAGGTTTCACGATGTCGACATCACTTCTGTCTCTGTTCTTCGAGGCACGTCAAAGATGATGAAGTCTCACCAGCGCTTGTCGTTCTTCATTGGAGAGAAAAATTGTCAGTGGTTTTTCAGAGAATCCTTGAAGTTTAATTCCCCATTCTCCCATGTGTTGGTTTTATAAAAATAAACATGTCTCAAAATTTCTGTTATGCTGCGACGTTGCATCATTACACTGTTTTATTTATGAAACAACATCGTTGTTATGATTAGTTTTTTACATCGTTACGCTGCATGATATGGGCCATTAATGAGCCTAATTAATGTGCCACATCACCTCCTGGTCGCTGCACCACAGCGTCACCATCCGCCACCCAACGGTGGGTAAAGAAATAAAATAATACCTTTAAATTATTTTATTATTTTTCTCAAAAGTCCAAAAAATAAATTTTTTGATTGTCCCTTTCCTTCCAAAGTTAATTAATTTCTTGGAAAATCTCAGCGTTCCAAATTCAATGGTACCCTAGGATTTTTGATCCAAGCATTGTTTCAAAAGATAGAAAATTTCCCTCACACATTTACTGAACATACCTTAAAAAAGTTCAAAATTTGGTTCTGGTCTCTCAGGCCCTCAGAATCATGTGTCGTTAGAGCGTGAAGTCTCATATTAATTCCATATTTTTAAAAAATAATATTTACACAGAATTTCCTAGACATTACATTCTCCACACCTTAGGTATTTATGTCCCCAAAGGCCAAAACCAAAACTATACAAATAGATGGGTGTACTAAGAACGAATCTAAGACTCCTGCTCCCATGTGCTCTCCTAGAGGTTCTCATGATGCCACTGAACGCAAACTATAGGAATCAACTGTCCGCATAGGACCTACTCTTGTCGATCCTCTATCTCCACCGGGAACTCCACAAACATTTCCTCATCATCAATGTCCATCTCTCCCCAGTCGATGACATGCAATAGATCATGCACATATCTCCTCAGCTACGACAAGTGGAAAACATTATACACCAAGTGCATCTATGGGGGAAGAGCTAGGTGGTACACCACCTAACCAACTCTTCTCAGGATCTGAAAAGGTTTGATGAACCTTGGAGATAGCTTGTTTCCCCAGACACATCTTCTTAATCCTCATCAGGGTGAGACCTGAAATAAAACATGATCGCCCTCCTCAAAATCCAAGGGTTTCTGTCTCCTATCCGGATAAGACGCTTTCCTTATTTTTGCAGTCCTCATCCACTCCTGGATGATCTAAACCTTCTCGATGGTATCTCATACCAACTATAGACCCATGAGAGCTAACTCCCTTGGGTCTGTCCAGCATAGGGGTGATCAGCAAGGTCGCTCGTACATGGCCTCAAATGGTGTCGTGACAATGGTGGTGTGATAGTTGTTGTTTTATGAAAATTCCACTAGTGGTAGGTGGTCCTCCCAACTAAAAATGAAGTCTAAGACACAAGAACGTAGCATGTCCTCCAAGGTTTGTATAGTTCGCTTCATCGGACCATCCATCTGGGGATACAAATCTGTACTCATATGCAGCTGAGTCCCTAACTCCTCTTGCAACCCCTTCCACAACCAAGATGTAAAGCGTGCATCACGGTCTGAGACAATTGTCGAAGGAAACCCATGGAGCCACACTATCTCCTGGACGTAGAGGTGTCCCAAGCCCTCTACTATTCACAACTCCCATATGGGTAGAAAGTGATCCGAATTGGTGAGTCGAGCAATGATCACCCAGATGGAATCATGGACCTTAGATGTACGTGGGAACCCCATCATAAATTCCATTGAGATACTGTCCCATTTTCACTCAAGTACCTCAAGTGGTTGGGTCAAGCTTGTTGGAACCTAATGCTCTCCCTTCACTTTATGATAAGTCAGGCATCATGAAATGAACTCAGCCACCGCTTTCTTCATCCCTGGTCATCAGTACTAACATCAGAGGTCCTAGTACATCTTCATCACTCCAGGATGTACTGCTAAAGGGGGTGTAGGGAAATCCATCAACACCTCCTCCTGTAATGTCACTGGTACTATGGTGCACCCTCTGAAAAGGATGATGTGCTCCCCACCTATCTAAAATTCATCAGGAACCCATCCTGAGGATAATTGAGCACGTCGGACCTCACTGTTGTCATCCAAAATTTTTTCCTCCCTAAATCATTGTAATAGTGGGGGATTGATAGTCATATAATGGAGGTAAGCTACTCTATTACTACCCACGAAGGAAATATGAATCATGGATGGATGCTCTATCGCCTCACTCTACAGTTGTAAACCAGACCTCCTATTAAGTGTGTCTGCCACAAGATACCCCTTCCCAAAAGTATAGATTATCTTAAGGTCATATTCTTGTAGGAACTCTAGCCATCATCACTGTATCAAGTTCAGGTCATTCTGTGAGAAGATATACCTTAGAATCTTGTGTTCGGAGTAGATGGTAAACCGTTCACCCATCAAGTAGTGTCGCCACATCTTCAAGGAAAAGACTATTGCTTCTAATTCCAGATCATGGGCTATGTAGTTCTACTCATTCTTCCTCAACTGTCGTGAGCCATAGGTGATCACTACTCACTCCTGCATCAGTACACAACCTAGTCCGGTCCCTGATGCATCACAGCAAACTACATACCCAACACCCTCTTCTAGTAGTCTCATGATGGGGGAACTCGTCAGTCTCCACCTCAGCTCCTGGAAACTCTGATGGCATTTCTCCATCCACATGAAGGGATTTACCTTCCATGTAAAAGATGATAAGGGAGATGCTACTTTATAAAAGTCAAATACAAACCTATGATAGTACCAAGACAACCCCAAGAATATTTGCACCTTGGTCACGCTCTGAGGTGGCTTCCAAGAAAGCAATGCCTCTATCTTCACCGGATCCACTGCAACTTTAGCCTCTGAGATGATGTGTCCCAAAAAGTGGACCTCCTGAATCTAGAACTGGAACTTCAAGAGCTTACCATAATTTCGTTTCTCTCAATGTGCTTCTAAGACTATCTATAGGTGTGTAGAGTGCTTCTATTCTGACGCTGATTACACCAAGATGTCATCAAAGAAGACTACCATGAAACGATCGAGGTAAGGATGGAAGATCCTATTCATAAGTCCCATAAATACTTTTGGGGTTTCAGTCATGCTGAAGGTCATCACCAAGAACTCGTAGTGGCTATAAAAGCACATGAAGACTATCTTTGGTACATCCTAATCCCATACCCAATGCTAGTGATAGCCCGATATGAGGTCCATCTTAGAGAACCACCTCCCTCCCTTCAGCTGGTCGAAGAGGTCTTCCATCCTCAGTAGTGGATACTTGTTCCTCACAGTCACCTAGTTTAGGCACCGGAAGTCAATTCATAGCCTCAAGATTCTGTTTTCCCTCTTGTAAAACAATATCGGGGCTACCCATGGAGAAACTTTGGTCCTTACAAACCCCTTCCTCTAAAATTCCTCCAGTTGTACCATCAACTCACGAAGATCTGCAAGAGCCATACGATATGCAGGTGTAGATATTAGTGTCGTCCCTGGGTATAAGTCAATGTATAAGTCTACCTCTCTGTGAGGAGTTTTCCTGGTACATCTTCCATAAATACATCCTCATATATTCTACCACTAAGGAAAATCTCAGACTCCCCTCATCCACCACACCGAGGGTGAGGCAAGCCAACTGGTGAGTGATAGGTTGCACCCTTCTCTGAGAATGTCCATAATGTGAAGCAAAGGTTCCCTTATTGCTAGTGAAGGAAAACCTGGTCCCATCCTCACAGACACACCGCACTTTGGGCCTAAAATAGTCGATTTTAGCATGGACTTTGGATAACCAGTCTATACGAAAGATGACATTGTAAGGCCTAGATGCTGCTACAAGGAGATCATAGTAGAAGCTCTCGCCTACTACAGTAATCTCACACTGTCGGAACTAGTGTGTAATCATTGAATCCCCTCATGTAGGATTCTCTAATTGTAAGGATCGAGCTAATGGACCCATAGGAATCTACGGGCCTCAAAATGTGGTCTGTGGTAAGGAAAGAGTGACTAGAACATGTGTCTATGATAACTAGATCTAAGGTGGAGTAGATATAGATCATACCTCTAATCATCTCTCAAGAATCGTGGTCGTAGGCCTCTATTACATAAAGTTGGACCTTCCCCTGTCCACCCGCTCCCGGAGATCATGGTGGACCTCTTGGGGGTGGTGGTTGAAGTACCTCGAACTGTCATCCACCGCCTACCACTCGGCCTGCTCTTGTACCAAGTCTACCACCCCTACGGAACTCCTCGCCTGAACCTCTATTGTTGTCTCAGTGGCCCCTTGACCGCATGTTGGTCATCCGTGCAGGAAGTTGGATAGTCACAAGACATATTCCCCTATCCTCTATAAGAGTAAAAAAAATCTAGTCCTCAGATGACCTCCTCTACCTCACAATCTATGCACCTCTAACCCCACGTCCTAGGGCCATCCTTTGGAAGGTCTATCTCGTTTGGTCCTCTGCATCGTCTTCCTACTACCTATGGAAAATGACTTGGCCACCTATCGTCCAGTAGTGGATCTCATCATTGGTGCCTACTCAGCTAGGAAGCTCTCCACCCATAGGGCTTTCTCTATCACTCCAACCTGCATCAGGATGCTGAGCGAAACCATCGGCACCCTAATCTCCCATCGGAGTCCCTACTCAAAGGTCTGGTCCCTGAAGAAAGGGTCTCGTACCATGTTAGTGGAGTAGTGGGAGAGTTCATTAATCCTCGCTGAGTACTGGGCCATAATCAAGATGCCCTACTATAGGTTCAGTAACTCCTGAATATGCACTAAGCATAGTGTCGCTAGTATGAACTCTTCCATAAAGAGGCTCTCGAAGTCCGTGCAAACAAGGGTCGCCTCCTCGTGTGTCTAGAGTGTCAAGATCCACCACCTCCCTGTCGTGCCCTGAAAAAGACTAGCGGCTAGAACTACCATATATTCTATCGGTGTCTCTACTTGGAGAAAACCCCAAGTAACTACCTCCAACGAATCCCCAGCTGCTTGAGGATCTGTCTCTCCTTGAATCCTCAGAGGCAGTTGTCTTAGGAACTCGTGTAATGTGCTTAGTCGATGTGCACTGTCCACTGGTGGGGTTGGTAGCAACTGCTACTCTTCGGGTGGTGGTTCAACTGGTACACCACCCAAAGGTTCTATCACTATAAGAGGTCCATGCACCAACATCTCATCGCTCAGTGGACCATCATCATGATCTATCACTAGAATCCTGGATTGTTGTCTTCATGGAGGCATCTTGTAGAGAAAAAAATGTTCCACAGTCAATAAGTTATACCTGGTGAGATAACTCAAAAGAGATCGATAGAAAAACATTTCCAAAACACATGCAACTAGTTTTTTCACGTACCGAGTCAGAAAACAGAATTTCGGGTCATATTGTATGGATACGTCAGCCGCTACACCAACACTGGACTCCCTTGAATAAAATACAAACTCAAGACACTTAACAATATTTCCCCCCTTTGAAAATATATAATCTTAGTTCTTTTGGTAGAACCAACCTCCCTCTGATACCACTTTGTCACGACCCGCCCCCCAGGGCCGGTGTCGTGACTACCCCAAGCTCGCCTTCCATAGGCCAGGGGCTGGTGACTAGCACCAGAAAGGCATATCCCAAAAAAGGGAAGGCATTTCCTTTAAACTTGTACACTCACACACCCAATCACATCCCAACACACTGAAAGGGGGAAACAATTATACCAATAAAACAAAGATGAGTGCGAGTAAAAGTGAGAGTAAGTGGTCCAGAATACAAACCCAATAAGGAACTAAAAACAGCAACATACAAAAGGAAACTCTAATGGCCATACATGGAAAACCCCACCTGATCATGAGAGTGGTAAAGTTACTAGAATCCAAAGTAGTATGTCTTTCTCTCCTGGTCCTACTAGACCCCACCTGGTCCTAGGCCACCAAGTCCACTTTCATAGCGTCTGTTAGTCCCGTCCCCCTGAGCACCTCTGTCAAAATGTCGATTGTATGCACCAGACACAACACGTACAGGTAAAGACTGTGTAGGGGTTATTATAACAATACTTAGTAGGGACCCCAAGACCCCCAAAAGTCTCTCGGTAACCCAAGAAGGAAAACACCACAAAGGAAAAATACCTCAGAGGTAATTCCACCAAGAAAGATCTCAAACACATAGCACAAAGTAAAAGAAACAGGTCACACTAGCTATAACTTAAGTACAAGCAGTAAATAAAACTAATCGTAAAGCTAGATCATCTTATTCTATCTAAAATCTCTACTACTGACCCACACAGGGTCACTAGGTGCTGACTCATAGAGGATCACTAGGTGCTGGCCCATGTAGGATCGCTAGGTGCTGACCCACTGGGGATCACTAGGTGATGAACCATGGAGGATTTCTAGGTGTTGACCCATAGAGGATCACTGGGTGCAGACCCACAGATAATCTATAGGTGCAGACCCACATAGGATCTCTTTTCTTTCTTCACATTATAGCCAGCCACTGGATTCCCGCACTTGGTATGCTTGTTTTTTGGAGGATCCAATACTCAATCTATCGGTCCTAACTCAGTTTCCATGAATTTCCACATAGAGTAACCCCAAAGGACAATATCTTCATAAGGGTCCCAATGCAATAGACGGTGTGTTAATCAGACGCTCAGTTGGTAAGTTATGGGCTTTTTAGTAAAAATGACTTGGTTGGATTTGAGTCTGATCCAACCCGGTCGTACTCCAAGTTTTTTCAAAACTCAAGCAGAGTATATCAGAAGGACTGCCCTACCACAAGGGTCTCTATTCAACTAATGGGTACATAAATCAGATATTTGGTTTTCAAGATACACGCATTTTAGTAAACAGGGGGTCGGTTGTGTCTGGGCCTGATCCGACTCGGTCGGACCAACCCGACCAACCTAGCCTAGGGGTTCCAAATACCCCTGGTTCAATCAGACATACTCGACCTAACCCGGTTTGAGTTAGGGTTGGTATGGTCTATCCTGGACAGTGGGTCATGACCAATGGGCCTCGTTCGACCCGACCCGGTTTGGCCGAGGGTCCAGCCGGTCGGGTCGCCCGGTGACCCGGTCTCGTCCGGCCCGGCCCGAAGGGCACGGGTTTGGCCAAAAGTCATGGGTTTTGCCTGCTGGGTGAGGGTCCAGCCCTCTGGCGTGGGTCATCCTGGACATTGGCTGGGCGTGACCCACTAGTGGAGGACCATCCCCACAGTGTAGCCAGTGGGGTGCTCTTAGGACGTGGCATCCAGCTGCGTCCGGCCTCTGCTGGCCCCACGTGGTGCGAGGCCTTCCTCCATCCGTAGTCGACAGACCGCGAATCAGCGTGTCTCGGTGGCCCATACATGGGCCACCCCCTCCATGTGGTGCCGACATCCACTGCATCGCATCTTCATTGCGGTGTGCCGATGGTCGTGCCTCCACCCTCTGCATGTGGCCTCCACCACCGCCAGTACCTTCGACGGGCCACCAGAGTTTCTCTGGTGTTCCATTTCTCTAAAATCTTGTGTCTTCAAAATCGTTAGGTTGTCACCTTCACTGTGAAGGCATCATACTCACTTTTTCATCTTCTCGAGAAATCATCCACATAAAACTCACAATAAACAACTATGGCGGTGAGTCCCAGCCTTGTTCGTGTCATCCTGCACCCTCTGTATTAGAGTTTGAGCATGGGGGAATTGTTAACCACATAGAAAAAGTGAAACCCCAATTCAAAACCCCGCACAAATATCCACCCACAAGAACGAGTGATTCATGGATCAACCTGTTAGTTGGTTGGTTTGCTTTCATCATTAATTTTCAAGAACAAGGAAGAACTTATCAAATATCTAAAATGCATAAAACCCTACCTTGTTGGCGTTCAATGCCTAAGAATTCTTCCACAAGGTTTCACAATTTCGACGTCGCTTCCAACTCCGTTCTTCAAGGCATATCGAAAGCGATGAAGTCTCTCTAGCGTTCATCATTCTTCGTTGGAGAGGAAAACTGTCGGTGGTTTGTCAGATAATCCCCACAGTTTAATTCCCTGTTCTCCCACGTGTCGGTTTAATTAAAAGAAACATGTCACAGCATTTTTGTTTCACTACAACATTTCTTTGTTACACTGTTTCATTTATGAAACAACGTCGTTGTTATGCTTACTTTATTGCATTGTTACGCTGCGTGATACAGGCCATTAATGAACCTCATTAATGTGCCTCATCACCGCCTGGTCGTTGCACTAGAGCATCATCGTCCTCCACCCAATAGTGAGTAAAGAAATAAAATAATTACTTTAAATTATTTTATTATTTTTCTTGAAAATTCTGAAAAATAACTTTTTTTCTCGGCCCTTTCCAGATGAATTTAAGTCATTTCTAGTTGAATCTCAGCATTCTGAACTTAACAGTTCCCAAGGATTTTTTATCCGAGCACCAGTTCAAAAGATAGAAAATCATGCTCATGTGTTTAGTGAACGTATCTTAAAAAAGTTCAAAATTTCATTCTGGGATCTCCGGGCCTCGGAATCGCGTGTCATCAGAGCGTGCAGTCTCAGAATAATTCTATATAATTAAAAAATAATATTTACATTGAATTTCTAAGACATTACACCTAAGGTATCTTATTTTCTTGGTTTTGACTATGTGATAAATGTTTTAAACTGAAATGACACTTTTATATTGAAAACACACACTTTAAGTCATATCAATCACATCATGTGTTAGATTGATATGAAGTCGATTACTATAAATCATAAATGAATTATGGATATTTTTACTAATATTTTAGGACTATCTGAGCTTATTTTATCATTTTTGGCTATGTGACATGTGTTTTAGAGTAAAATCACACTTTTAATGTGAAACACAAACTTTGAGTCATACTGTCCACATCATGTGTCCGATTGATTTGTGGTAAATTTCTACACATCACAGATGAATTATAGATCTTTTTCATAAAGTATAAAAAAAATATGAGCTTTTTTTCATAGTTTTGGCTATGTGATGTGTGTTTTAAACTAAAATAACACTTTTATATTAAACAAGCACTTTGATACATACCGACCACATCATGTGTTAGATTGACACGAGGTCAATTCATACACACCACAAATGAATTATGGATCATTTTTCTAAAGTCACAATACATTTTAACCTCATTTAATAATTTTTTACTACATAACATGCATTTTAGACTAAAATGAAACTTTTAATATGAAAACATGAATTGATTCATATAGGCCATATCATGTTTTGGATTGACTTGTGTTCAATTCCTACATGTCATAGATTAATTATGGATAGTTAATCTAAATTATCAAGACAATATGATCTCATTTTCTTAGTTTTGGCTATATGATATGTGTTTTAAACTAAAATGAAGCTTTTATATTGAAAACACGCACTTTAAATCACAATAGCCACATCATGTGTCAGATTGACATGTGATCAATTCTTATGCATCGCACATGAATTAAGGACAATTTTTATAAAGTTTTAAGATAATTTGATCTTGTTTTCTCAGTTTGGCAATGTGACGAGTGTTTTAGGATAAAATGACACTTTTAATGTTAAGGCATGCACTTTGAGTCATATCAACCACATCGTCTGTCAGATTGATGTGAAATCGATTCTAACATGCCAAAAATGAATTATGGATCATTTTCCTAAAGTATCAGGACATTATGATCTCATTTTCATAGTTTTGGCTATGTGATGTGTGTCTTAAACTAAAATGGCACTTTTATATTGAAAACATGAAAATTTAGTAATATCGATCACATCGCGTGACGTATTTATGTGAGGTAAATTGCTAAACATAAAACATGAATTATGGATAATTTTTATAAATTTTCAATACAATATGAACATGTTTTATTGGTTTCTTATATGTAAATTCATTTTAGACTAAAATGACACTTTTAATTTGAAAACATGCACTTTGAGTCATACCGGCCACATCATGTTTCAGATTGATGTACAGTCAATTCCTACATGTCATAAATGAATTATGGATCTTTTTTATAAAGTATAAATAAAATTAAATCTTGTTTTCTCAGTTTTGGATATGTAATGTATGTCTTAAACTAAAATGACACTTTTATATTGAAAACACACACTTTAAGTCATATTGGTCACATCATGTGTCAGATTGATGTACGGTCAATTCCTAAACATCACATGTAAATTATGGATCATTTTTATAAATTTTCACGACAATATAAGATTGTTTTCTCATTTTGGATATGTGATGGGCGTTTTAGACTAAAATAACACTTTTGATGAGAAAATGTGTACTTTAAGTCATACCAACCACATCGTCTGTCTGATTAACATGTGGCTGATTCCAACATGTCAAAAATAATATATGTATTTTTTTCCCTTAAGTATCAAGACAATATGAGATCATTTTATTGGTTTTATCTTTGTAATGTTTTTTTAAACTAAAATGATGCTTTTATTTGAAAAACATGCACTTTGAGTCATACCAACAACATTATGTGTCAGATTGACATGAGGTTAATTAATACATATCACACATAATTTATGGACAATTATTACAATGTTTCATGAAAATAAGATCTCATTTTTTATTATGTGATACTTTTTCTAGACTAAAATGGAACTTGTAATGTGTAAACATGCACTTTAAGTCATACCGGAAACATCGTATATCATATTAATGTGTGGTTTATTTCTATACATCAAAAATGAATTATGGATCATTTTACTAATGTATCAAGAAAATATAAGTCAATTTTCTTGGTTTTTTTTATTTGAGATGTGTTTTAAACTAAAATGACACATTTATATTAGAAACACACGCTTCAAGTTATAACAAACACATCATGTGTCATATTGATATGTGGTTAATTATTATATATCACACATGAATTATGGATCTTTTTTCTAAAGTTTCAAGATAATCCAATATTTTTTTCTCAGTTTTGGAAATGTGATGCATGTTTTAGACTAAAATGACACTTTTATATTAAAAACTCATATATTGAGTCATACTAGGCGTATCATGTATCATATTGACATGAGGTCAATTCCAACACATAAAAATGAATCATGAAACATTATATTAAATTTTAAAACAATATGACCTCATTTATTGTGTTTTGACAATTTGATTCATATTTTAAGCTAAAATGACACTTTTATATTGAAAATATGAACTTGGAGTCAGATCGGCCACAATGTGTATTATATTGATTTGAAGTCAATTAATAAATGTCACAGATTAATTATGAATCATTTTTATAAAGTTTGAAAAAAAAATATGAGCTTGTTTTCATAGTTTTTACAATGTGGCATGAATTTTAAACTAAAATGGCACTTTTATATTGAAATCGTGAACTTTGAGTCATATCGTTCACATCATGTGTTGGATTTATTTGTGTTCAATTCCTATACATCACACATGAATTATGGATCATTTTATTAAACTTCTAATACAATCTATGATTTCTTTCTCATTTTTGGCTATGTAATGTGTGTTTTAGACTAAAATGACATGTAGCGATCAACCAACCTCTAAACATTTTTATCTTTCAACCCCAATTCAACATTATTCACAGTTAATTTATCATTTTTACTTTGATAATTAGGTCAAGATATGGGTGAGGTATGTCTATCTGTATTTATAGTATCTTTAATTCTCATGTATATGGTTGAATCAAACATTAAAGTAAAGGAATCCATCATGGAGGTGGATGTGATTGTAATAAGGCCATGTCCATTTTTACAGACTCTTAAAAATATATAAAGAAAAAAATGAAAATGATAATTATATAATAATGTAATTACCTTCCCCATATAAGTGTCACTAATATTAAATCACTTACATAAAATAGGATAAGGTTCCCACTTAAACATATCCCATTTTGGGTAAGGATTATTCATTGATAAATCTCCATCCTTGTCAACCTACAATGCTTGGACACAAGGGAATGAAATATTGAATATATTACTAAAAAAATGAAACAAAATATATATTTATTTCTTAAAATTAATAAAATAATCCAAAGGCACACACTGCTACACTATAAGGGGTGAACTATATCCCATAAGTTGGTAATATATCTTTGGATTTATGGGTAGAAGGGTCATTAACCCATTTTACTATAACAATTATATCAACAATAACCTCAAATCCTGGTATTTCATGAGCATGGTCATCTTCATACATGTTACTATCACTACCATAATTCATACAGAATAACACACTATGATACTTCTCCTTGAGAAACATCTCAATTATTTCTTACTTTTGCAGGGTCATCACCAAAAAAAAATTAGTTTTTAGAGACACATCGTAACACCAAAAAAAATAAATTATTGAATAACTAAAAATAAATAAACTATCAATTGGGAAATGAGAATATACCCTTTATAATCATTTAGAAATTATAGTAACAATAGTAAGATTGAAGAACTCACACGATATGTGGGTTTAGTAAATATATCTGAAAGGTTGGACAACATCCATAGAAGAAGAAGGTGGATTTGAATGTATCTGGAATTATTTCCATTAAATGTATCGCTCATTATCGAGATTCTCTTGCTACTTCTCCCAGATGAAACATCCTCAATCAAAAGTTTCATTTTTTTTTATTAGACGGAGGAACCATGGGTGTGGGAGGATCATAAACAGTATGGTCTCTCTCAAGAAGGGAAGAAAATATATGGTTGGGTTTGATTTTCTTTGGAATGATAGGAGGATCAAATATGGAAAAAAATGCATCATGATTGAAAATGTAGTATTATAATAAAAATATATCCAATATATTTCCAATACTTTCTGAATTTTATTTTAGGAAAAATAATATATATGCATTAAGAAACTAATTCTTCACATCCCAAATGTATCTCTATGGTCATAGTCTGTACTAGTTCACAAACATAATAAGTAATCACCACATCTTGATATTAACAAACATTTTGACACTATATACTATTACCAATCATCTCTAAAAAAAATTACTTATACTTTTGAGTATCTAGAATATTGAAAATATTTATAGTACTAAGAAAATATAGACAAACAAATTATTAAAAAATATTTTAAATGAAATTGTAATTACCTTTCGAAATTACCTATTCGGTGATGCTAGTTTGTTGATGTTATATGATATCTTTCATAAATTTTCAAACTTAATATCCACAATCATTTTCATTATTTTATTTTTGACATTGCAAAAACATTATCCATAATAATTAAAAAAAATCAAATATTTTTTTATATTTAAATATTACTATATATACCTTAATTTCTCACCATTTAAATAAATCCTTAGGATTCTTTTGTTCATTCATAGACCTCATGCCCTGATTTAGATTATATTTATATATCTCTCTATCGTAACAAAATCCTTGTTAAAATGAAAATTAAAACATATAATTTTAATTTTGTCTGTAAAATGATGATTGTAGTATATTACAAATTCACAATGGACATCATGTGTGGTAGGTTTTTTGGAAATTCACACTTTGGATCAAAAAAATAAATATTTAGGGTATCCAAACTGAGTGTTATGAGCATCCATTTCTTCATAAAAACAAAAAAAAAATTAATGAAAAAAATATATATTATTAGATTGTATAGTTTTACCCCTATATTAAGGGTATCAGATGAGTTTTTCATATCTTATTTTTTTCAAACACCTTCCTTAATTCATTTTTTTCTTTTCACTTTCTTCTATTTCCAAATGTGTTTTATCCAATGAAATTATTGTAGTATTAATGAGTCCAAATATTTCTTTATAGTGTTTTTTTTTATATAGTAGTAATATATATGCCTATAGAAAATAGTAATAGTTATTAAATATAATAAACATAGTATATAATTTTTTATAAAAACATATTATGAAAATTTACATCATGTATGTATTAAAAACTGAGACTCCAAACCATTCAAAATTGATAATTTCATTTATACTCTCAAGACCAACCATGGTTGTAATGGCCTCTCCACATATTTCTTCTTCATATTCAATATAGAATATATTTTAATCTTTGAATGTTGTATCCACATGAACTTGTAATGTTAATATATATGGAAATGGAACTGGTGGGGTGAAGGTACTCTCACAAGGTCCTTTTTATTTCTTGGTTGATCCACAAGATTTTCTTGATTTGACCTTCTGTTTCCCCTTTGTTTTTTCCATCTGTAATACCTTACCTCATTTTAGACCTTTTTCATCAAATATTAAAGGTTTTTAATTTGAAATAAATATTAAGGACATACATAATGTATCTTTATATGATTAAACATTAATTCTATGAAAGTTCTAATATCATTATTAACTACGTTAACATCCAGATCATTAAGTGGAACAAGCAACTCGGCACTCAGATCTTGATCTACATCAATCCCCACTATCGCATGATCTTTTGGGAGTTTTTTATTATGTATAATATCTCCTAGTATATTTTACATCATACCTCTCACAATAAGGATATGTGTGGGTTTTGATAGATATAAATTACACATAATTTCACCCTATAGAATTTGAGTAGAATAAGGTTATCAGATGTTTTTTTATTCCCATTTAGAAGAAAGAGTTATGAAAAAATTGATTACCTCAAATAAGGCTGGTGATTGAGGGGAATAGATAGCCTCAAAGCTAGTGGGGTCATGTGTATCTTTATATTCTAATCATTGTTATACTATTGGTTCACTTTGATCCTATTGAATATAATCTCCCTTTAAAATAGACTAGACAATAATATCTTTTAAAGAATATATTTTTTTCTGCATTCCTTTAATCATCTCATATGTATATCCTTTCAATTTTTTCTTCTCAAAATATTTTCAAGGTGACATTATAAATCATGCACCTCCAACGCTGCCATACTGTTATGTTCTCTTTAAATATACTACAAGTAGTTGTTCTTTAAGTGCATTCAATATTGATTCATGTGTCTAACCCATATAAAAATCATAAAAACATAAACAGATATTTTTATATAATACTTTTATAAATCCTATAAAATTAATATTATTTCACACTTACACATGATTCACATACTACTTGTGTGTTTTTATCTAGTATTTTTCCCTGTTTATTTACACAAACCTCCTTCCATATCACATGACTTGGGAAGGAAGTGGATTTTGATTTTGATCCATAAATCTTCATATAAATAAATAAACATATAGTGTTTCATATCCCATAAAACTTTTACAATATATTTAAAATGCATACCATTTTCTTTTCAAGTGAAGTGTAACCCATTCTTGCTTTATGGTAGGGAAAATTGGTTTGGATAAATGTTTATTATTTTCAATACTTATTCTTTGTTTGATAAATTAATAATTTGAATAAAATTGGATAAAATAAAAAAAAAATCAAATAAAATATTATTGATTGTAATGCACTTAAAATGATTCCATGTAACGAAGACTAATGAAATATTTCCATCATTCTTGGTTTATAATGTGTGAAAATGTAGCTGGTGGGTGGGGCTTATTTTCCTCTCAACATTACTGAGATACTAATTTTTCATAAGTTTCTAGAAGTCTCTATGAACATTCCCAGTGACTAATAATACAAATTTATTATAGTAATCATTTAAAATAAATTAAATATATAAGGTATAATTAAAAGTAAATCAACATTCCATTATATATTGTTTCAATAAAATGGGGAAAGTATATCATAACATTACCCTAATATCTTCCCAAATGGTTTTATTCAATGTAGGCATGACATTTTTCCATCTATCTATACCAATTTCCACCTGCATTCTCATTGTGAACCTAATTTAACTGATTAACAATAACTCATTGGGTTCAACAGGTTGACAGTGTTGATTTTGTCCAACCTCAAATTTTATAACTTTAATTCTTACCTAGATAACTTTAGCTAACATAGTGATACTATGTTGGTTTTTTTCATCCAGATTTTGTTGATCCCCTAATAATTTTGTAGTTTCATCATCAATTGTGTGTTATTACATAGTATTGGTAACATCATTATGTGGAGAAGTCATTATCTATATTATTAGTCAAGCATTTAATTTAGATTATGTAAATGAAGTAGGGAAAACATGATATTATGAGGAAAATCATAGTGTATTAAAAAAACTTTAACCTATTCATTGAAATCTATTTTTTTCTCTAAAGGTTGAAGGAATTTAGCTCTTTTATTGAGTATCCCAATCCCCTCTTTATGGTCCCCTCTAATGTATAATACACTATCTACATTGGCACCTCTATAAAATTGTTGTGAACTCCCAGTGAGAGGGAATCCTAAATTAAATTTTCATTTTAACTTTCATTTGTTTTAGTCACCAACAAAAAAATTGAACAATTATTGTTTATTGGATCTGGGACAAAAAATATTTGTACAGG
The DNA here is from genome assembly GCA_963277665.1 of Viscum album. Lineage (NCBI taxonomy): Eukaryota > Viridiplantae > Streptophyta > Magnoliopsida > Santalales > Viscaceae > Viscum > Viscum album. The sequence continues at coordinate 1,447,237,824 of OY728161.1, forward strand.
TTATGTTTCCATTATGAACGGTTTGTCTTTATACCCTTTTTCACTAAAATTCACCTTCATGGAGCCCAATTCATCAGCTTAAACTATACTCATGTTCTCATCTCATTTGAAATGGAAAATCATCACTTGAAATGTTGTATAATCCAACTCATATATCTATTCGATGATGCTGAAACATAACATATTCATATAAATTGGATTTCTTTATTTATAATAGGATACATGAATCTCTTTTTCTTTAATCATAACTCCACTATTTTTCATCATTCAAGGTTCATATTTTTTATTTTTATAGAACATATAACCATTAATTACAAAATCAGTGTAAGATATAACATTTATATTTGGTCCACTAGCTGGTCATCAAATTCATTCAGTAATTAAATTGGGATTTATATATAACTCATTATAAATTTGATCTTGGAACCATCCTATAAACTATTGATTTTGGGTATGTGATATCAATATTTAAACCCTTTATGGATTCAAATATCTAATAATTTCTTTATAGGATTCATTGTATTGATTAACCTCTATACTATTATATAAAATATAAAGGTGATATTTCTACCACTCTATAATAGTAATTTTAATAAACATCTCTTTTCCCATAATTTATCTTCTATGATAATATTTTGGGAGACCAATGTTATCAACATATGATAAGTAATCGGTACAGAATTCAACAACTTTTCCAACAATATATCACTTTCCAATACAACCTTTTGTATAACTTTGATTATTGGCATACCCTTTTAAAATATTCATATATAATTGAAAGGGGTACATCCATCTGTTATGTGTAGGACCACATAGTTAAATCCCTCTAACCATGTGAACCATCAAATGGACTATTATATCAAAGAATTATTGTGGGAAGAAAATATCCATTTCACATAATATGACTATAATTTCCTTATTCGTGATTGGGAATTTCTCTGGTTATATAACTTTACTACATATGGAATTTAAAAAGAAGCAATGTATGGTTAATGTATGTCATCCATTTTTAAGTAGAATTAAATGTAAAGATACAAGCATAAATCTTGCATCAAAATATGAAATTCATTTGATTTTATACCCTATAACATCAAATTAGTCATTAGCACAACATTATTAATATTTTATGAATATCCCTCTTTAACTTCTACACCATTAAGGAAGTTGAAAATTTTAGATTTTTCTTTCCTTAATGGAGTGTAAATTGTTGGAGGAAGAAAAGTCCATCTTTCACCCTTCACTGGTAAAAACTCTTCCCATATCCTCATGTTAATCATGTCAAACCTAGACTTAATGTCATATTTTTTTTCCATGGAATATTTAGTAACATGTTAACAAACCTATCACATATATGTTTTTCTATGTGCATTACATTAAGAAAATATATTATGTACAAACAATTCCAATATAGTAATTCAAAGAAAATTGATCACTTTTTCCAACCTTATTTCTTAAGGTTTTTCAAAAAAGGTTTACTAAAATTGGTTTAAATTTCTTTTATATTCATGAATAGTTGATCACCTATTAGTGGAGATGGTTTTGTACCATATTCTATATTTCCATCAAATGATGTCATATAGGATTGGTATTTATGTCATTGGGGTAAAATTTTGTGATGTCCTAAAAACATATTATTCAAGGAATGTTTCAATATAACTGAGTGTATATCTTCTTCAAAAATATGACACCCCATCATTTATTTATTTCTATAGCCTGATTAATTTCCATAAGTAAAAAATTCATTTATCATCTCATAAAATATGGATCTTGTTAAGAAAACGTTGATGATGAAGGTGATTCTTTTTAGATATTGTATTTTGTTGTTAAGAAAAGTCATTGATGAAAGGAAATATCACATCACTTTGTATTTAGTGACACTTGTTCTAGCCATTGTATTTGTAAAATCAAACTTACTATGCTTGAAATTCCATTGTAATCAAAAGAATTCATCTGATTGGATTCACATTAAATCTAGAATGAGAAGGTCGGCCATATTTAGAAGGTTTCTTACTAGAAGTAAATTTTCATTAGATTCACTATGAATCTGGTAGATGAAGAATCGGAGTCTACATGATCAGAGTCTGTTTGATCAGAGTCTGCATAATCAGATTTTTCATGACTATGATAAATCAAATGTAATGATTCTTTACTGATCTTGGAATTATCATATATCACAAGTAAATTGTGAAACTTGTGGTACAATCTTGATAAAAGAAAGGAGATTAAAAGATATACTGCTGATTATCAATCATATCTATATTAGTCAGAGTTGGATGGAAAGAGAAACAAGTATTGGAAATCGTATTCATCCTAATTGAATTTTGGGAAATTTTATTCTAAGAAGTAGGATTCAGGCTAATCAAGAAATAATAATGTTTCTAAAAGGAAGGTGGGAATTATATCATCTTATAATCATCATATTCAAAAGATGAAATCCATGGGATCATCATATTCATAAAGTCCAAGAAAGGAAAATAAGTTTATTCAAATAATATTGTATTCATAAAAGAAAGAAGTTGTTGATCAAACTCGGATGTCATCATATTTAGAGAAGGAATTTCTTGAGATTGATGAATTAAAGTAGAATTAAAATAATGATATCAATAATTTAGTCAACCATTTCGAAAGGTTTAAATTAATTTTTAGGTTTCCAACTAGGTCAAGAGAAGAAGTAAAGAATTAAAAGTGGTTTGAAAGTGGAGTGTGTTGAATTAATTTTAGAGGGGGGATTGACATAAAAATAGAATGATTGTACACAAAAAAATCAAAGTGGTGTTAATTTCTCCATACATTTACATTCAATTGATATAGATATTTATATTGAATAAATCGAATTCAAAAAATTGGACTTTTGAATTGAAATGGGACTATCAATGGGAATGATAGTATGAAGAAGAAGTGAATATTGTAGACGAATCGAGAAGCTTTGAGAAGAGTCGATAAGTTAAAATACACCCAAGATTATTTGGGAAAATAAGATTAGGGTAAATTTTGTTAAGAGGGAAAAAATTTGGATTCTCACCAAAGCCACTCGAGGGTCACCTATAAAAGAAAAATGGTACATTGTACTTTAAGGGATGACCAGTGTACTATTCATCATAGAAGAGATAGAATGTCTGAGTTTTAGAGAGAAGAATAAGTTTTCATATTCACTTGTGTTAAATAAGTTTTAATGGATTGAAGTAAAAGATAAGAGATGAGGTTACAAATTTTTATTCAGCTATCCATCGTGTTCAGTATTTATCGTATTTAGCCATCTATCATTTTTGGCTTGTCATCATATTCGGATGGTCATCAGATCTCGCTGAATTTATCAGATCTGGGATTTTTATATTAGAATATCTAGACTAAGGAAGGTTTTCTGAATTATTTTTAATCGTATTATGAGATAATTATTTCTATCATATTGGGAAATTATATTTTAAGAATCGGATTTAGATAATTAGAGTGAGGATGATTGAATTTGGAAAATTGGACTGAGTTTTCATAATAAATTCCAGGAAGTTATTACCATATTTTGGGTAATAAATTGAAGAATGTTTTTCAATTTAATACATTTTTGGAATTGAAAATAATCATAGGTAAAATTTGTTGTTATAAAAACATTGTATTACCCTATTTTTTCTAACAGGGTGCACACGCACTATTGGAATTGTTTACATAGTGCTACACAGTTTAAAGGATATATCCTACTCATTATAATCCAAGGATTGATTTATAGTGGATTCTGTGGTACTGGATTACATCCAAACCATACCAAGGATGTAGCTATTCTTATTGAATAGTGAACCTTGTAAATTCTTATATTCCTATGGATGTGTGTTTGATTTGTTTCAGTAGGGGATTGAAATCTTTAATAGGATTTGAATGTTGTTTCAAATAAACATAAACTAAAATGTATCACGGATTCACCCCATCCCCCTCTCAGTGATACAATTATTTTAACTAGGCACTTTCAACTGGTATCAAAGGGTAGGTTCACTTCGCTTATTCTTTACTGATAGAGAATTTGAATTGTATAAATAGTAAAGGTATTTCAGTTTTTGATGGAAAGAATTATCTTATATAGAAATATATAATGTTTCCTTATTTTATTTCTATTGGATATTATTTTATTAACGTTTCAATAGATGGGTTTCCTCCTATTTATTTTAATTCTCCTCTTACATCTATTTATAAGAAGAATCTGTAGAATGATGGAAGGGCCAAGAATTCTATATTATCATCACTTTCTAAAAGTGAATTTCTAAATTTAAAAGGTGTTTCCATAGCCAAAGTTATATGGGATAAATTGAAAAACATGTATGAAGGCAATAAAAAAGTAAAGAATTAAAAGATACAAATCTGTAGATTGAAATATAAAGATTTGAATATGGGTGAGCAAGAACCTATTAGGGAATTCTTTACCAGGGTAAATGACATTGTCAGTACTATCAGATGTCTTGGTGAAAAGTTAAATGATTATATAGTTGTTAAAAATATATTGAGAATACTTTCCAACAATTTTGATGCAAATTTTTCTTTATTAGAATATAGAGATCCTGAAACATTATCTCTTAACAATTTTCATAAAACTCTCATTACGTATAAAATGAGAAGGGATAAAGATATGAAAATCAAAACAAAGGATGATAGAGAAATTTCCTTCAAGGATGAAAAGAAAGAAAAGATAAATAATCTTCTTATAGAATATAAATCTTGTTAATCTAATTCTAAAAATAAGGTATGTAAAAATATTGATGATATTTTATCCTTGTTTTCTAAGAATTATAAAAGAAGTATAGGGAAATAAAAAGGGAAAATTCCCTTGAATGTTTTTGAATGTGGACTCATTGGTCACTTTGTGGCTAATTTTAATTGAAGAAAAAAGGAAGAGGATAGTGATGAAGAAGAAATAAATCCAATAATATGGAAGAAGAAACATAGAGATAAAATAAAATTGAATTCCACAGGGATAGAAACAAAATCCATTAAATCCGAAATAATAAGTTTCTTATCTAAAGATAAAGAAGAATAAGACAGAGGTGCTAAAACCAAAAAATCATCTGAGTATCATATTTAAAATAATTTTATTTCAAAATTGAATGATCATGAATTCTAAATTAGTAGTTCTGGAGAAGAAAAAACTCAACTTGAACATCATTTTAAAGAATAGTTAAGAGAATGTGTGAGAAATGTTATAATGATTTAAAAGAAAAACTAAAAGTTGGAAGATTAATTTTTTCCAATAAGCAATCAAGAGTGTTTTTCTGGTGATAAGGTAAGGTTAGTGAAAGATATTGGTTATTTGAAGAAATATCTTGAGGAAGAAAATAATTTTAATGAGCATTTAGAGGTTAATATGAAGGAAAAAATATGAATAGTTGGAACTTATCCAACAAAAACATTCAAAAGTTGACCAAAGAAATAAAAGTTTCAAAAATATTGTCTCAAAATTTGGTGAAAGTTCTCAAAATGATAAACCAGATAAGGGTCAACAAAATTTATCTTCAAAAGGTGAAAATAATGTTGAAATTGTTTCTGAAAATAAGAAAGCAAGAAAAGTTATGTATGTCGAAAAGACCAACAAATTTGGGAGTTCAAAAGTCTCAAAGAATATTGAGTCTAAAAAAGTTTTGAAACAATCTAAATCTAGGAAAAATTAAAATACTTTTGGTTCAGATAAATCATAAAAGAAAATGAAGAATTTGATTGAAAATATAAAGGTTGGTGGCTCTGAAAATAAAGAGAAGAATGTGGAGGAGAAATGTATTCACAACTCTAGCCAGTATGGAAACATAAGAGGAAAATACTCATTTTATTACTATTTTTGGTATTATGATGGATTCGGACATAAGGAAAATGTGTGATGGTTTAACCATCAAAATTACTATTATTCCATAAGTTATGAAAGTCATGGTTTTAGGGGGAGAAAATTCCCTCAAAAGAAGTCTAAGAATATTGTTTTGAAGAAACATGAAAATGTTGGAGTAACGATTGAAAATAGGTTCCCACCCCTAGAAACTATTTTTTAAAGATGGGAACAACCTAGAAACCTTGAAAAGGATGTCTTGTTTTTTTAATGGCACACCAAAATATTCTTAACAATTCTAATAATATGAAGATGAAGAAAGAAAAATATCTTGTTGTTGAAACTACATTGAAAGCTACAAAAGGATAATGACTATGGATTCTTGATAGTGGGTTTTATTCTCATATGATAGGATATTTGAAATTTTTTATGAATGTGAAAGATTTTAAATAAGGCATATTTACATTTGGAAATGATGAATCTCTAAGAATCAGAGGTTTTGGATCATACATCATTGGAAAAGAAAAGTTTAAATCTAAGAAAGATTTGTATATTGATGGGATGAAACATAATTTTCAAAGTGTTTCATAATTGTGTGATGAGTTTAAAAATATATATATTCTAAATATATGGGTTTTTTTTAAGTGAAGAATATGGAAAGATTTTTACAAGAGGCCAATATACAAAAGGAAATTTGTTTCAGTTTGGTGAAATACAAAACTCTTGTTACATGAGTATGGTGTAAGAGAACCAATTGTGTCATAAAAGGATGGGACACATGTGTCAAAGAAACATGAGAAAGTTATCTAAAATTGATAGTGTCTGAGACATTCTTGATTTTCCAAGAAAAATAGATTGGTGTAGCACAATTTTTCATAAAGGAAAGATTACAAATGTTGTGCGTAAGAAAGTTGGGATTTGTTTAGAAAAACCACGGGAGATTATTCATTACAAAATCTGTGGTCCAATGAGAAAATAATCAACAAATGGAGATAAATAATTCATTACATTCATTGATTGTTTTACTCTCATGAATTGTGTTATGTATATGAAACATAAATCAGATTCTTTAAAAATGTTTAAAAGTTTCAGAAGAAAATCTGAGAAGGAATGTGATTATTTTGTAAAGAAGTTGAGAACTGATAGTGGTGGTGAATACAGAAATTAAGAGTTTTAAAGATATCTAGAGAATCATGGAATTCAGTATGATTATATTTCTCCATACACTTATCAACAAAATGGGGTTGTGAAAGAAAGAATATATATTTAGTGTAAAGGGAAGAACTATGTTACTTGAACATAGTATTTCTCATTACTTTTTAAGGAAATAAATGGGTACTACTATCTATATCTAGAACCATTATTTCTATAGACCTCAATTAGATATGACTCTATATGAATTTTTTATGGAAAAACTCCATGTTTGAAACACTTAAGAGTTTTTAGGAGTCCATGTATTATAAAGAAGAAAGGTGGAAACTATGTAAAGTCTGAGTAGAAAGGTGAAGATGGAATATTTCTTGGCTATTCTCTATAATTAAGAGAATATAGATCTTCAACAAAGAGAAAAAAATAATTTTTTATTCTATTGATATGGAAGCAATTTAAAGAGGTTATAAATAAAAACATATTCAGGCAGAAAAGGAAGTTGAGCAAGTTAAAGAAAACAATTATGATAAGGATACAGACAATTTTATTCCTAATAAAGAAGAAGAATAAGACAAAATTATTTCAAGTGATAATAAATATATTTAAAAATCTCATCCAAGTTTGAGGAAGCTAGTGGAAGCTCAGAATATAATTGGTGATCAACATCAGAAGGTTCAAACAAGAAGAAAAATATATGTTATTACACATACTTCTTTATATTAAAAAGTGGATCCAAATGTTGTGAAAGAATATTTTGAGTATCCGGAATGGGTTCAATACATGAATAAGGAGTTGGATCATATTGAATTGAATGATACATGGGAAATCATACCCAATCCTGAAAAAAAACATTATTGGCACAGAGTGGGTTTTTTGAAACAATCTGAATTAAGAAGGTGAAGTGATAAGAAACAAAGAAATATTGGTGTACAAAAGGTATTTATTTTTATGAAACATTTTCTCCTATGGAAATACATGAAACAATCAGAATTTTTCTTGTTATTTTTGCACAAAAAGGCTACAAGATATTTCAAATGGATGTTAAATTTCCATTCCTAAATGGTGAACTTGAAGAGGAATTTTATATTAAACATACTTGTAGATTTGTTGTTGGGAAAGATGAAATTTATGTGTATAGATTGGAAAAGGATGTGTATGGCCTAAAACAAGCTCTAATGGAATGGTATTCCAAATTAGATACATGATTAATGAAGTTGAATTTCAAGAAAGGAAGAGTGGATTGAAATCTCTACATCAATGTAAGTCAAGAGTATTCCATCATTATAATTGTTTATGTTGATGACATTATCTTTAATGGGAATAATGAAATAAGTTTTGAAAGGTTTTTTAAAGAAATGAAAAAGGTTTTTGAAATGTCTATGCTAGGGGAAATAAATAATTTATTGGGTTACAAATATATTAAAGGAAGTAATGCATTTTTCTTTCTCAATAAAAGTATTCTAAGAAACTTCTAAAGAGGTTTGGTATGGAAAACTCACAACCTGTTTCCACACCAATTTCAATGGGAAAAAAGTTGTTCAAATGTGGAAAATGAAATTAAGTTGATCAGAAAGAATTTCAGAATTTGATTGAAATTTTGTTGTATTTCACTTCCTCAAGACCTGACATTGTTTAGGTTGTTACCTTATGTGCTAGATTTCAGATTTCTCCTAAAGAATCGCATTTACTTGCTAGAAAAGTAATTCATAGATACATCAAAGGCATAATAGAATTTGGAATCAAGTATGTATCTCAGATAGGGTTGATTGTTTTGGGTATTTTGATGCTGATTATGCAGGAAATATTGAAGACAGAAGATCCACATTTGGTGGAGTATTCATTCTGGGAAAGAATTGTGTTACTTGGAATTCAAATAAATAGAGTTTACTAACTCTGAATATGGCTCAACCTGAGTATGTTTCTTCCACTCAATCCACTACTCATCTTATATGGATGAAAAGTCAATTTCAATATTTACTTGTTGATGTGAAGTTACCCTTTCTCTTGGTTTGTGGCAATCAGAGAACAATAAATCTCACTAGGAATCCTATTCCACATTTCCATTCAAAATATATTGATATCAATTTTCATTTCATCAATGAACATGTGGAGAAGAATTAATTGAAGCTAGAGTATGTTCCAATATCGGAACAAGTTGTAGACATTTTCACAAAACCTTTACTAAAGGAATAATTTTCTAGATTGAGGTTGAACATGGTCATACAACCTATTTCTCATCAAGTTTTAGGAAAGTATAGAATCTTAGGAAGTAAGTGGAAGATGTTTTTATAATAACTAATTTTGTATAGCATGGTTCTGTTATTTCACAAAACCTTTTCTGAAGGAATCATTTTATATATTGAGGTTGAACATGGGTTTCCAACCTATTTCTCATAAAGGTTTAGGTATGTGTTTCTATACCCTCTCTCAAATTACCTTTGGGTATTGTTTTCAATGGGTGAATTGAATTGTTTCATAAATCTATCCATTTGATACAAGTAAAAAGGGGGATTTCTAGGTAATCTATGAATTCATCATTATTTGGTGAATGGACTATTCTAACTATTTATTGGAGTGTTTGTAGGAAATGAATTGTCTTGTTTTCCAAGAAATTATAAAAGCTGAGAAATTAAGTTAAAGATGTTTTCATAATCACTAATTTTTGATTGCATGGTTCTGCTATCAAATATTATTGTTTCCTACAATAAGTTAGATCATGTAGTCTTAGAATTATTGATAAGTAATCTATTACTTGAGGATATAAAGTTCAGTGATTTAAGAAACTTGGTTGACAGCAAAATCTAAAGGGGAATATTATTAGGACCAAGATGATGATGAAGGTGATTGTTTTCAGATGTTGTCTTTTGTTTTCATGAAAATTATTTGAAGAAAAGAAATATCACGTCACATTGTATTTGGTGACACTTGTTCTGACCATAGTATTTGGAGAACTGAACTTACTATTCATTAAAAGACCATCGTAATTAGAATAATATGGCTAATCAGATTCACATTAAATCAAGAATGAGAAGGTCAGTCATATTGAGGAAGATTCTTACTGAAAGTAAATGGTCATTAGATTCACTATGAATCTGGTAGATGAAGAATCAGAGTATGCATGATTGGAGTCTGTATAATTGTTGTATGCATGGCTATGATAAATCAAATGTGATCATGCTTATATGATCTTGGATTTCTCATATATCACAAGTAAATTGTAAAAATTGTGGTGCAAGATTGATGAAAGAAAGGAGATTAAAATAGATGTTTATGATTTCCAATCATATCTAGATTAATCGAAGCTATATGGAAAGAGAAAAGGGTGTTGGAAATCATATTCAACCTGAATGGATTCAGTGAAATTGTATTATGAGAAATTGAATTCAAGATAATTAGGAAAGAAGAATGCTGCTAAAAGGTAGGTGGGAACTGTAGCATCTAATCATCATCATATTAAAAGATGAAAGTCATGGGATCATCAAATTCATAAAGGTCGAAAAAGGAAAATAATTTTCTTCATGTGGTATCTATTCGTAAAAGAAAGAATTTGTTAATCAAACTTAAATACCATAATATTTAGAGAAGGAATTGCTTGAGACTGATGAATGAAAAGAGAAAGAAAATAATTATATCAATAACATAGTTAACCATTTCAAATGGGTTGAATTACTTTGTAGGTTTCCAACTGGGTCAAGAGAATAAGTGAAGAAGTAAAAGTGGTTTGAAAGTGATTTTTTATGAATGAATTTTTGAGGGGGAGATTGAAATATAAATAGAATGATTGTATTTATAAAATTAGAGTGGTGTCTATTTCTAAATACATTTACATTCAGATTATATAGAGTGTTGTATTGAAGAAATTGAATTTAGAAAATCAGACCCTTGAATTAAAATCAGACTAGAAACTGAAATGAAAGTCTAAAGAAGAAGTGAAGATTATAGAAGAATCAAGAAGCTTCAAGAATACTTGATGAAGTCAAAATACACCCAAGGTTTTAGGGGAAATTGAGATTAAAGTTAATTTGATTAAGTGAGAAAAAAATTTGTGATTCCCTCCAAAGAAACTCGAGGGTCACCTATAAAAGGTGAAAAGTACACTATACTTTTAGGGATGATTGGTGTATTATTCATCACATAAGAGAGAGAAGCTTTGAGTTTTAGATATAAGAATTTGTTTTATTCACTTTTGTTGAAGAAGTTTTGATGGATTGAATTGAAATAGAAGATACAAGATCACAACATTTTATTCAGTTGTCCATCCTATTTAGTATTTATCATATTCATCTGTCTATTGTATTTGACTTGTCATCATATTCAGTTGGTTATCGGATCTAGATGAATTAATCAAATATAGGATTTTCGTATTTGGATTTATAGGCTAAGGAAGGTATTCTGAATTTTTTTCAATCATATTTAGGTAAAAGTATTTCTATCATATTGGTCAATCAAATTTGAAGAATCAGATTTGGAGAATCGGAGTGAGGATGATCAGATTGGGAAAATCAGATTGAGTTTTCATAAAAAATTCTAGTAAGTTCTTACCAACTTATCGATAATAAATTAAAGAAGTGTTTTCAATTGAATACATTTTTGTAATTGAAAATAATCATAGGTAACATTAATTGTTACAAAATCATTATATTACCCTATTTGTTCTAAGTGGGTGCACACGGACTATTGGAATTGTTTACATAGTGCTACATGAGTGAATGGGTATATCCTACTCGTTGTAATCCAAGTATTGATTTCTACTTGATTGTATGGTATTGGATTAATTCTAAACCATATCAAGGATGTAGCTATTCTTATTGAATAGTAAATCGTGCAAATTCTTATGTTCTTGTGGATGTGCGTTTGATTTTTTTTAGCAGGGGATTGAAATCTTTAAAGTAGGTAAAGGTTGTTTCAAAGAAACATAAAATAAAAAGTATCATTGATTCACCCCTCCCCATCTCAATGATACAATTATTTTGATTGGGAACTTTTAGATCTCAATGTGAACTCTTCACTTATATGAGCATTATACAATGTAACACCAGTATCCCACATCATTTTTAGATGTTAAATAAATGGATCTCAATAGACATCAATATCATTACTAGGTTGTTTTGGTCTAGATACACACAAATACAACATAATGTATTTATTCTTTATGCATAACCATAGTGGAAGGTTATGATTTACCAACATAACTGGATATATACTGTGAGTATTATTTTTTACAAAAAAGGGATTTATTTCATCTATAGATAACACAAGACATAGGTTTCCTAGCTCAATCCCAAATTAAGTATACTAATAATCAATTTTCTTCCATTAAAGAGAGTTTTTTGGGTGATGTAGTTTCCCATCTTAAATTCTTGTATCAGCATTCCATATCAATTTTCTAGTGATTTCCTGAAATCCATATATCTATCTAAACCTTGAAATAATAGTAAAGTTTCATGAAACTATCTAATGGATTTAATAATCTTAATTTAATTGTTTCACACTTAGGGAATTTTATGAGTGATTCATGGTTCTTGTGAAATAATATATAATCATTTGGACAGGTATGTATTTTTCAAAGATCATACCCATTGACATACAATTTTCTTAGCATCGTATGATTGAACATGAAACTAATTTTATTTTGGTAGAATATCATTTAGGATACTAAGTAGTTCTATGAAACTAGTGTCGGTCCATCCACTACCAGATTTCAAATTATATAACTTCAATATAGCTGAAAATGTAGTATATTTAGTATAAATTGTATACATTCATCTCTTTTCATAGTTATTTAAATTATCAAAAAACAATGGAAAATCACAAAGTTCATCTTCAATTTTCATTACCATTTCTTCCATATGATCTCCATAATCATTTAAACTGTAATTTATATAAAATGATCCATAAACCACAATATAATTCTAGTTAGTATGTACATTCAGATTTTTTCTATGTTTAGTCTAACATTTATATCTTTGATCTATTCTGTGATAAATCAAATGTTCTTCTAATTATTCTGGATGAATTCATCTTGAATAGAAACTGGTTAAACATAGATAAAACATTTTAGAAGGGTCATATGCATGATCTATTGCAAACTTGATGGACTCTTTAACTCCATCCTAATACTCCTTTTTCATACAATTAGAATCCATCCATTTTTAATTCATATATATCCTATAGGTTTCAATAATATTCATTTAATATAAAAAATACACATAAGGTATGTATATAGTGTATATATACATTGATTTGTAAACAAAGTATCATAATTTGGGTGTATTAATGCTATATTTTGGGAATATTTACATATCTTGACATGTTTATGGTCACTACTCTAAATCTAGTTATTAATTTCCTCAAAACATGAATTATTCCCTTTCCAAAACCCATTGTTTCTACCCAAATTTTCCAATAAAAATCTCCATTTTGAATTGCATCATAAATATATTTGCAATAAATCTAACTCTATTCATTTTGAATCAATTAATCTTGTAAGTGAAAAAGAACTCAATTAGAAACCGCATTGAGAGACAACTTAGGACAACTATATTTCATTCTTAAGTAAACAATATTTTGAGTCTCCAAACCCTTTGGAAATCATATTAATAATATAAATAAATCATGTGAATAAATCACATGTTAATAATATGTATATATATGTGTGTGTTTGTATCTTCTAGGTAACATGTTAACAATATAGTCTTTTCACACTATAATATAATGTGAAGAAATCAAAATTAATGTAAATTATAATACACATATGATAGAAAATTGGATGGAGAGTATGTCAATTGATTTCCATGAGCACTCAATTATTATAATAAAATAGACCTATATCGATTCTTATAGACTCTACATAATCCTGAAATCAAAACAAACTGGATCAAGCCCAAAATACATAACCATTCCAAACCCCTGGCCACATATACACCAAATATATATTTGTATATGGATGTGTGTGTGTGTTAGGTGTTTGGGGGTACAATTACATTCAAACACACACACACCACACACATAGGCTAGAAAGTAAGGTCATACCCCCCTCCCCAGAGGATAACCCACCCATAAAGCCTTATTTATTTAGTACATGCCCTGTAGGCCCAGTGGGCATGAAGCCCAAAACATAGCTCGAAAGTCGAGTGCAGAGTCATGCCTACATCATCCTGTCTGTGTCACCAGGCATGTGTCATACCTGCATCCCCACTTGACCGCATCATCATCTTGCATCACCACATACATAGTACTGTAATAGTACTTGAACTCACTTGGATTTGAACCAAGGTCTGATGTAGAATTATAGGGAGTCTTTACCACTCAGGTAAGCCCCCAACTTTATATATAAAGATATATATATATATATTCATATATAAAAAAATTATATTTCATATGTGCATGTGTGTGACCATATATATTTTATAAATACATATAGTATCAAAAAGTTAAATCAAAATAGAAATACAATACATATATGTGATTTCATTATGAAAAAATTTTTCTTTCTAATTTTCAATAAAAAATAACTTCATAATTGAATTTTCATTTTCGTAAAAAAATTTCCATGGGTAACAATAAACATTCATAAAAAATTCAATAAATAATATATTAAGAACCACTTCCAAACTTGAAAAATTAAAAAAACCCACACGTTGAGTATCCAACCACTTTGGAAATCAAAAATGGCGGCCATATGGTACATGGGAAAAGAATAACTAAAAATGGTAAAACAATGCGATATTGACTAAAATTTACCATAAACAATCACATATACCTTTAGTTTTTAAAGGGCCAATTGGGAAGTTCGAGGGGGAGTGGCACCCAAGGTTGAGTTCTACAATAGCTTGAATGGCTCAAACAAGTGGGGTTCTATATTGGGGTTGTATTTAAAAGACCAGAAGGTTTTTATCTATGCTTTCCAAAAACCACTGATAAAAATAGGTTTTATTAATGCTAATAAAACCTATCTTTATTAGCGCTTTTTTTAAGAACCTATAAAACTATTTAAAATAAATTAAAAAAATATTAAACAAATATATCTTCAAAATGAATAAATTATAAAAAAATTAAAAAATAGTTAACATTATTAATGAATAAATAATTTTACTCAAAATGAATAGACTTCAAAAATATTAAAAAAAATAAGTTTTATTAATTATATAAATTATTAAAAAATAAAAATGAATATATATTAAAATGAAGATGAATACATAGTAAATATGTACATTATAACAATATTAAAAACATTATATTTTTTGTAAAGGTGGGATCGAACCATTATTTATTATTAAACAAAGGAAACCACTCTTTCACTTTCATTGGGTAAAGGGTGACCCATTACATAACCTGTAGGCCAAGACCCAAAGATCCTTTACATGGTCCAAAGGACCCATGGCCCGTAGGCCCATTTTTTTGGCCCAAAGACCCCTCCGATGAATAATACCACTACAGTTTCTTCTACCATACCCATTACTACTACAGTGTCATCATTTCTATAGTTTCTCCACTGCTACATTACCCCATTGTAGTGCTGCTACAGTATCCTATGCTCAATGGGTTTTGAACCCCAAACCTTGGATGTGGAGTTTTGAGGTATTTATTGCTAATCCAAACCTCAAATGCATTAAATGTTAATGAATAAATATATATAAATAAATATTAAAAATGAATAAATTATTAAAAAAGTAAAAAATAATTAACATTATTCATAAGAAAATATTAATAAATAATATTAAATTAATGAATGTTAAAAATAAGTGAAATTTAATAATTAAAAAATCAATAGATTTCAAAGATATTAAAAAATGTATAAGTGTTATTAATTATATAGATTATTAAAATAAATAAAAATGAATATATGTTAAAATGAAAATGAATGCATATCAATTATATAAATTGCAACCATTTTAAAAACATTCAACTTTAATGCATAAATGTGTATAAAAAATATTAAAAATGGTTAAAATTGAAAAAAATTAACAAAGAAAAATTAAAAATGAATAAATTACAAAAATTATTAAAAAATAATTGTGATTATTAATGAATAAATAATATGAAAAATGAAAAAATTAGAAAAAAAATACTAAAAAGTAATAAATAGTATATATTGAATAAAATTATAAAAAATGAATAAAATTTATTGATTAAATAAATAAAATATATATAATATATTATGTTAATAAATAAAATTCTAAAATGAATAGTAAAAATTGAATAAATTACAGAAATATTATGTGTGTGTGTGTTTATATATAAAATTGGATTAATTGTGTATATTTTTGTGTGAAATTAATGTAACACAAGTTTTATATATATTAAATTTAAAAAATGACATTTTATTAAATGTTTATTAACTTATTAAATGTAAATGCATATTTTGTATTATATAAATCATATTTAATAAAATATTATACATATTCATATATATATATCAATATGAATATATTTATTTATTAAAAATATTAAATATATTAATGAATAATTATGAATAAAAACATTAAAAATGAATAAATTAAAAAAATATTAAATAAATAAATATTACAAATAAATAAATTATAAAAAAAAGTAAAATGCACTTAACATTATTAAAGAATAAATAATATTAAATTAATTAATTTTAAAAGTTATTTAAATTTAATTAAAAGATGAATAGATTGAAAAAATATTTAAAAAATAAATAAGTGTTATTAATTATATAAATTTAAAAAAAATGAAAATGAATATATGTTAAAATGAAAATGAATACATATATTAATTATGTAAATTAAAACTATATTAAAAACATTAAATTTTAATCAATAAATATAAATAAATATTAAAAATGAATAAAATTACAAAACTATTAAACAAATAAAAATTAAAAATGATTAAATTACAAAAAAAAATTATAAAATTTATTATTGATATAAATAATTAAAAATGAATAGATTTAATATATATATATATATATATAAGTAATGAATTGTATAAATTAAATAAAAATATAAAAACTTAATAATATTTAATAATTAAAAAGAATATATTAAATATTAAATATAAATAAATTAAAATATAAAATGATAAGATTAATAATTTATTATTTGTGTATGTTTGACTCTATAAAATTGAATTAATTTCATAAATGTATGTGTGAAACTATTGAATGACATATTAATTGCAAAATATTTAGTCAATTATTTAATTAATAATTAAATATTTATTATTTGATATGTATTTAAAATTTAAAAACCAAATTATATTGATAAAATAATGTTATTAAATGTGTATTAATAATCAATATTCAATATTTTTAATTAATATTACTTTTTAATTAACTTATAAACCATTTTCAGTAGATATATGACATGTTAATATAAATATATTTCTATATTAAATGTAATTTATAAATGAATATTTAGTATTATATAAATGATATTAAATAAAATTATATATATATATATATATATCAAATATGGTTTTTAATAATATATAATTTTTCTAATTATTATATAAGCCTTTTATCACTAAATACCTTATATATTAACTGTAAATGTATATTTAGTCTTATATAAATCATATTTAATAAAATATATTATATTTATATCAATTTTAATATATTTATATATTAATATATGATTTTTAATGATATAATTTTTTTTATAAAATATAACTTTTATCAGTGCTGCAAAAAAGAAAGGATAAAACATTAGTCTTTATCAGTGTTTTTTAACACTGATAAAGGTAACCTTTATCAGTGATTTTTTTAACACTAATAAAGGCACCCCCTTATCAACACTTTTAACTAGATCCAATTAAGGGTGGTGCTGAATATCACACAATATTTATTAATGATTCTATGAGTTGTGTGTTATGATAATGAGAACAAATTATAATATGTTTCATTTATATAAACTTAGAAATGGTGTTGCTTCTTATCAAAGTAATTAAGTTTACTACTTATAGGATTCATGAAAAGGATAAAAACACATGATCATAAAATTTCTAATAATTTGAGATAATGATTAGATGATAAATTCTTATATATATGATAACTCTAATTTATCATGAATAAGTTTTATATTTTGAAAACTTGTAAAATCTAATAAAATATTGAGATTTTGATACTAGGTAAATCATAAAATCTAAAGATATATATATAATAATTTTTGAAGAAAAAGGGATGTATTTATAATAATTTAATACACTTAATGATACTAAATATTTAAATGAAGTGATGGATTTTGGATATTTAGTTTATTAAAAAAATGGAGATGAAAACTCACAAGGAAGTTTTAAAAAAAAATCATGAGGCTACCCTCAACTATAAATAAGGATCTTAAAAGATATTTAATTTAAAAAAGGATAATGATTGGTAAGGATAACAATTATTGGTGATGATTAAAATGTGCATCTATCACTTGTATATCATGTATATAACTTCATTTAGATATCACATGAGTTATGTGATTTATGGGAACTTTTTGTGATGTATGGTCTTTTATTTATCGTTTTGTCATTATTTCTACGATCATTACACTCTGGTGTGAGGGTATAGTCTCCCAAAATTATTTCCATAAACCCATATTTCTAGTCGGAAGTCTCTAGCATATGGGGATGCATTCCTAAGGTCAAGTTTCCCTTGGATATGGTTACTGTATAGTGAGTCTAGTTGGGGATGTGACATATAACATATATAAGACTATTATATAATTAATATCTATCTATATATAAACACTTTGACCATAAACATACATGAAGTTGTTAGTACCGGGGTGCGAAAAAGAAGCTGGTTTTCCATGGATTTTAAAATTTTCACCACTATATCAATGAAACATAATCATCTCCAGTGATCTAATCCCCGGTACGGTTCGAGGATCCTGTATGGTTTAATCGGAGCATAGGAAATAAAATAATGTATACCTCATTCTGATTATAAGCGTGCATGTATTTTGTAATTCATATGTGACTATTACTTGAAAGATCTGATGTTGAACCCATCTAGATTGTCCACACATGCTTATCAAATCTATGTGAATTTTGTTCATCAAATTTCGGGTGACAACACGGAGCTCCAATGATCTCTTTGATGTCATGACGATCACCATGATCTCATGTATTCAATCCATGAATGCGTTCTCAGATCATTCCCTCGAATTGAGTGATTCTCTCTCTAGAATTATGGAGGAGAGTGAATCACTCAATTCTGACTAAGTGAATATTTCATTGGTATGATCATATCTCCACTTATATAGTGGATGTTTAAAATACTCAGTTAAGGTTCCTCAACCCCCATATTTTTAATGTCCACTAAATAAGAAATAAATAATAAATTATGCTTAACTGACTATGTTATAAATATTATTTGTATTTTATCACATGCTTGTAATATATATTAAATATATTATGTGATAAATCTGAGTCATTTAATCGATGTGTAATTCTCGAAAATATTAAACGAACATGGAATATTAAAATAATATTTGTTCACATAATATTAATCCTTGAATTTTCCTAAACACTTTTAAATAATTTTAATAAATAAATTCAACCCAATTGTTTTTTACTTGAATAATAATGAATTTATTTATTTATTGGTGATCTATAAAACATAGACAATTCTCAGACCCCGTGATGGGTCCCACCATGTTTTATATACTTATTCATCAAAATAGGAAAGATTCTCTAATATGCTATTATGGGTGGACCTCTAGGCACGTATCTTGATATAAGTGAATAATATTCACTAACTAAGAGTGGAGTCTAGCGACCCATTAAGGCCCCTAAAGAGATGAGGAATAGTCATAGCAATAACAACCAATCTATGAACATGCACTATATAATATAATATCTTTGTCATATGATATCTCATAAAGCATGATACACACTTGTTTCATCATCCTTTCTTTCTTTATTATTTTTTGATCTATTTAGAAGGATTCACCTTCAAAAACCATGGCCATGGATTTGTGAAGGTACTACCATCTTGATCAACCATATTAAAGATATCACTTCCTCTACTTAAAAGCAACAAATTCTATCTTGATCTTTCAACAAATGTTATAAAATCAATGACGAACTTAGCACAAACTACCTTTCCATGACTTCATTATCATGGTTTTAACCTTATATAAAAGTATAATATCAAATGGAACATATTGATAATGATATCAAGTCAAGATACCGATATACATATCCATAGATAGGAACAACCAATGACACCCAAAACATGTGTTGTTCTATTTAGAGGGTCTATCCTAATGATCTCAACTACTAGAGATCAATAAGTGTGAGCTTCATGAGAATAAGTATCAATGATTATGAGACCCCAAAACCTTATAGTCACACATCATCTATGTACTTTCATTATGATGTATTTGGACCATAAGAAATTACATTAATATTATTGTCATAGTATCTCTAGGTTCTCATTATAGCCTGGAAACTGTTATAACCCTTTTATATGACATGTAATCCAAGGACATTACCATAGATATAGTGGACGAATAAGTATCAGCACTATTATGGTAAGATAAAAAAATGTATATATATATATATTTATATATCAAATTTTATACATGTTGTGTTAATAAAAATACATCCACAAGTTAGGCATAGGGCACCGACTTCCAACACTCCCACTTGAACTAGAGTCAACTACTAACAAGTCTCAATCTACTGGCTATCGCATGAGAATCATGCTTCTTTTGAGATATGTTTTTAGTCAATGGGTCTACACATTATCCTTTGTAGCTACTTTATTAAATACGAATTCACCTCTCAGTGTAAAATCCCTTAAGAGATAAAACTTCTGAAGTATATTCGTATTACTCGAGTGTGACTTGGTTTCCTTTGTAATCACCACAGATACAGTATTTTCACAATAAACTGGAAAAAGGTATGCACTGATTGGAACAACACTGATGTCTGAGAGAAAGTTTCATATCCATAATTCTTCCTTTTATGCATTGAAAGCTGTTATATACTCAGATTTGTTGAAATAGTGGGGGACCTAGACCCAACTATTCAGTTCTTTTGAATATCATATCATGTATATAGTTAGCTATACATGATGTCATCTTACCATTATAGTGTAGACTTTTCTGCATCCTCTATTGAAATGTTAATGTCAAAAGATTAGTTATTGTATCGAAATGTTATAGTAGTTCCCAGGATATAATGAGAACCTCGAGATACTATTTCATCATTATTAAATATATGCTCTATGGTCTAGATACATCTTACTAATTGGACACAGTAGATGTTTTACTATTAAGTGATGGGGGATCATAAGCATTGATACATATTCTCATGAAGTTTTCACGTGTTGATCTCTAGTAGTGAGATCATAAGGACTGACCCACCAATAGGAACACCACATGTTTCAGGTGTCATTGGACGTTCCTATCTATGATCATGTGTAATGGTCTCCTCACCTAAGATCATTACCAATGTATTTCATTTGATTTCATACTTTTATGCAAGACAAAAACCATGGAAATGAAGTTGTGGAGAGGTAACTTGTGTTGGGTGCATCATTGGTGGTATGACATTGGTTGAATGGTCAAGAAATTATTTGTCGCTTTTGGGTTATGTAAGTAATATATCTCAGGCCATGTTGATATGGATGACAGTACCTTTATAAGACCATGTTCATGGTAGTTGAGGGTAAATCCATCCAGTTACATCAATAAACAATAAATCAAGAAAAGGGTGATGACACGAGAGTGAGTCTAGCTTTATGAGATATTACAGACAAAGAGATGATGTTATATAGTGCATGTTCGTTGGTTGGTTTTTTCTATTATGAAAATCCTTATCTCTTCAGGGTCCATAATGGGTTTCAAGATCCCACTCTTAGTCTATGAATACTATTCACTACTGTCAAGATAAGGGCCTAAAGGGTCACATGCAATAGCATATTCAAGAATCTTCCCTATTCAGTTGAATAGGAGTTTTGGACATGGTGTTCCCCCCCACTGGGGTTCAGGATTTGTCCAAGGAAAAAAAATCACCAATGGAATAAATAAATTCATATTATTTGAGTTTAGAATAATGATCACTGAATTTATTTATTAAATATATTTATGAGTTTTAAGTAAATACATGAAAAATATTAATTGACAAATATTAAATTTTTCAAGGTTCAATTAGTATTTATGGGAGCAACCAGTCGAGTTAATGACTCAATTATTATCATGTAATATATTTTAATATATTAAAAGCGAGTGATAATAATATTTATGACTCAGATAAATAGTCATAATATGTCTTTAATAGTGTGTTGATTATTCGGGGGTTGGGTTGGCATTTCCAAGTAATTAAATGACACTATAAATATAAGAGGAGAGGAGATTAACATATACTATTCATGGCACTTCTCTCTCTTCTCCTCTCTCCCATGATATAGAGAGAGAGGCTCTGGATCCAAGGATCATGGATCAAGCACTCTCTCGGGCATCGCAAGAGAAGCGATGCGGTGATAATTGGAGCGTCGAAGGCATCTTCACAATTCTACGGTATCACCCGGATTACGAAAAATGGCTCTCCCAGGGATTTCTTGAAGCATGTTTGGATGATCTAGAGAAATTAGACTTTGGATTCTTTGAGCAGTAATTTCCAGCAATGAGTAAACATCGTGCACGGCTTCAGATTAAACTAGGTATTTTTATAGTTTATTTTTGTGCTTAAAACCCTTCACATGTGGTCCTCGGCTAAGACCAGGCAGCTTTTCGCCGATGTCGAAAATTTCATGTCGAGTGTCGATGGGAAATTTATAAAAACCCACCTGTTTGGGGCTTCCGTTTCCCGCTCGGTTCCAACAAGTGGTATCAGAGGGACACATGTTGATTTTAAGCCTAGTATAAATTAAATATTAAATAAATTTAATTAAGGGCATCGATACGGTTCCAACGCCATAGACAGAATCAGATTCGGACATCAGATGACTAGTCTGCGGTTATCTGAAGTTTGGAATTCAGATTCAAGACTAAATTTGGGTGATGTTTTATATTTTGACCAGAAATTCCGTGGTCGGAATACTTAGAATAAAACCGTTTAGCATTGATAATATTTTCTTAAAAATATAATAATATTATTATTAAAATAATATTATTATATTTCTAAATCCTATGCATAAGGCTTAGAGAAACAAAAAAGGAGAGGGGAAAGACTTTCAAAGCAAGTCTTGTTTGACAAAAAAAGGGAGAAGTGGTGGGAGACCTGCAAAGTAGATCATGACAAAAAGAAAAGAAAAAAAAAGGTTGGCCTAGGGGGCCGATCACCCCCCCCCCCCCTCCCCCATCTCTCTCACACAGTGACCCCACAAAGGGGCCGCCTCTCTTCTATTGCAGGCACAACATCATCGGGGCCAAAAACAAGGTCGGCGACCCACTGGCCTCCCTCCCCATGGTGGATCCCTACCGCATCAGGCGCACCCGGCCCAACCAACCATACCGCTGGTGCAAGGAACCCATGTCGCCTCCCTCTTTTCCCACAGTAGCAGTGCATGGCCGACATCCCCCACCTCAGCCCACCTCTCCCCATCGCGCTGCAGCACACCAGAAGACCAGACCCGATTCGGCTCCCTCCCACACCACTACCCGCTCAACTGGCCCACACGCGGACCTCCCAAAGCAGCCACCCCCCGTGATCGGCCTTCCTACCAGATCCACCCCCCCCCCCACTCAGCTTCCCTACTCAAGCCACCCCACGCCGTGCGTGGCCTCCCTCTCCCGCAGAGCAGCTTGTGTGGGTCCTATTTGTGTGTAGAAACACCACAACCGGCCAGCTCTGAGGCCGGAATCCTCCCGAACATGTAGTAGGCGAGCCGCCCAGCACCCAGTGGAGCACACTGTGTCACCTCACTCTGGTCTAGCCACCTCCACCGCAGCGCCTCACCCTCATTGTTGCTTGGTCCAGTGCCCCTGTCGGCCACAGACTAGCCAGGTTTCCCCCTTGCCAGACCAACCAGCCGCCTCGCACATCTGACATGAGTCACCTATGATCACATTCATGGTTTGGCGGAAATGACTAATCTAGTGAGGTACTCCCTTGCTCCTCCACACAGATCAAACCATCTCCGAAATGAGCACGGGTCTGTTCAGTCCAGTACAGAATTGTATGGACTTTCCTGGCTCAGTCAGACCACACTTCATGGGGTTAGTACAGTCTGGACTAGGCCTAAGCGGGTTCTCCCCGACTCACACATGCTCTTCCCAGGATTTTAGGGGCTCAAGTAATTTTATTTTAATCAAAAATTAATTGAAACAATTAATTTAATTACAGCTGATAATTAAATTAATTAGATATTAATTCGTGGTTTATTAATTACTACGGCATAATTAATTTAATTATTTTTTAATTGAATTAATTAATGAATTTAATTTTAGTTTTAAAATTAAATTAATTAAATGGGATCGAATGATGTAAATATTGGATTAAAAATATGAGTGAATTTTTAATTCAATTAACTACCCTCAAGTTTATTTTTAATGCAGGTTTAATTTTTATTCTGAATTTATTTAATATACATGAGTTTAATGTATATATGACTGATCATGAGCTAGAGACCGAGCAACGTATATCTGGTGCATTTTTTATTTAATTTTTAATTTATTTATTTGTTTATTTGTTTATTTGTTTATTTATTTGTTTATTTATTTATTTATTTATTGCAGTTTTGTAATAATTAATTAAATTAAATTAAAAAGTCGATTTTTGTTTCATCTCAAGTGTTGTTATATGTATAAGGGAATGCGCTCCCATTCTCAGAGTTGTATATTTATGCCCCGAGAGCCCCTCTCCTGCATGTGAGTACTGTTGTATAATGATGAGATGAGGCATGACGAACTTTGTGCCAAGTGACAGCGATGCACCAGACAATAATTGGAAGCATTTGAGGGACAGATGTTGCAATTTAAGTTGAAATTCACGCGACTTAAGGTACTTGTCCCTAGGATCTCATTTGGTACGCCATTCACTCAACAAATCAACCATTAAAACCAGCTCAAGTTCAGGTTTTCATTTTATTTCTACATGTTTTCTTATTTTTTGAATGTGTAGTTAAAGCGTGCTCACATATATTAATAATAAAAAAGCATGCAATATAAAATGAACATGTGATGCGGTATATTTTTCTATTTATTTCATAGTCAATTGTGAGTGAGATCACATAGTACGTGCTTATAAAATAGAAAATGATTTCTTTCTTCACATTAAAAATAATAAAACCCTAAAAATATATATTAAGTCATAACAGCCTTTTTTCATTCAAATTTGGACAAAACCAGGTATTTGAGGTGTCATCCATGCCATAGATGAGGGTGCATATTACTACCGGAGAGTCCTTATACGAATTATGGATTGACTTAACTAAAATTGCAGCAAAGAAATAGCCATATCTAGCTTGTTGTAATTTTAGAGGCAAGCATTGAGTAAATCAAGTTCTGATTTTAGAAGTTGGGACTTTACTCAACAGTTCAAGGAACCACAAGTTAAAGTGGTCGGCCAGCCAAAATCCCACCTTGAACCCACCAAGTAGTGGCATAGACATAGCTTGTAGACTATGAGGGGTGGTTTTGGGATCCTTGCCACTAAAATACTCAAGCAATAGAGTATTCTGATTCTCACATAGAGGGTTCCTAGAATCCAATAAAATAGTGGGAGACATTAAATGATTTAAGTAATTAATAAAAAAGTCTAAACCGGTAATCCCGATAAAAGGCACTCATCTGCTAAAATTCTTTTTTTTAGAAAAGGGAAATTTATACCACAAGTTTAAAAACTACAATATTATATTGGACAAAGTAAATGTCCACACTGACACAAGTATCCATGGATAGTAAAGGCGTGTGTGCATAGTACTATGATATAGGAAACTCAAGGTGCCAGTGTCCCCAACACTTGTTAAACTACCTCAAGAAGAGAGGGTGAAAATTTATTATAGGAGACTAATTTACAAAGCATATGATATTTATATCATTATGCTTTCATCAATGTCTGATGTTAGTTGTGGTCGCTACACTAGGACATAGATGATATAAACATGAAGTCTCATCTCTGGGATGTTTTCAAGGAGAAATTGAGGCAATGATATGAATAAGGAAATAGTTACACCGACATGTGTAAATTTAAATATTGATCATGATCTTTAAATGGATCCCTTTATCATATCATTTTCACCAAATTACTCAAGTATCATTTTAAGTTACAAAACAAACAAGTATTGAGTAAACGCTTCATTACCAATATAGGTAAAGTTCTCCAAGTGAATAAGAATATCAAAGACAGTTTTATCTTTAATTCTTATAGCGAATAGATTGAAAGAAAATGTGAAAAGGTCAAAGTCACTTAATGGAAATGACACATTCGTAGTGTTCTTTAATTAATGAGGTATTAACATAGATTATTTGCATTGCATATTATAAAATAATACTATAGAAGTTTAAAATCAATAAACTGATTTAAAGAAGAAAGTTGTGGATTCTACATCAGGCATATTTATCAATGTAATGTTTCCTTTTACTACTTGGGTATTTAATACTATATATGTGTATTTAAATATAGTTACCAAGTAAGTATAGGAACATTATTAGAAGTCAGATGTATTCTCTAAGTGGCTGCAAAAGGGTGATACCTAGGCCAGTGGTGAGAAGTACATGACTTCTTAGCTTCCAAGTGAAAGATTCATTTTGAACTATTATTGATTATAACCAAAAACGATAATCTCATTTGTCCTTGCATGCAATGATGCATTCTTTTATTTTTTGGAATGAATGTTTTTTTTGGTAAACTCAATCACTAGTTCAGTAATACATGAATCATAGGCAATTAGTGATGAATATAATTTTAATACTTACACCTAGTTGTGACAAGATAATTCTTTATCAAGTAATACTAAAAGTGGACATCATGAATATACCAAGTATGATATTTAGGCCCGGCACAACTAAAAACTTTTGGTATTATTGACATCTTTAGTTTGGAAAAAGGATCATTTAGTAATAAAGGTATGTCACAAATATTATGGAAATCATTCAACAAGTAAGAATGAACTATTCCAAGTATAATCTAGAGGTATACAAACTTCATAAGATTCCTTTAAGTAATTAAGTAATAGTAAAGTGAAGTATATGCATGGTAATAAGATATGAGTTGCTTCGGGTTGGGATATTGAAGAATATCTTGACCAAGAATTCATCAATCATGATAATGTAGCATGGAGTAATTCCAAAACACACATTACCTTAATGAAATCATGACAATTAAATTAATGAGGAGGATTGATGATGAAGTATTACATATCAACATTTATAAACAAACATGTATCATGGAGAAATTCCTAAACACATATGTTATACATCAAAATATTGATGTAAGCAATATAAATGTTGCAACTAGAAGAAACTTTCATTATATTTTATGGAATGATTTACAAATAACGGAGATATCCCACAACCATATGCTAACTAAAATGAAAAATGGATATCATATGAGTAATAGTATGATGTAAATCCATTATGTCATAAGGAAATATGTTTTGATGCAAATATTTTGTTTGGATACAAAGAAACTTGCATCAAGATAAACACATTTTGCATCTAAGGTACTTATCCTAACGATTACTTAAGATATTACTAAAATCCCTAAGATATAAAAATTGTAGTCAAGTGATAGAATACACTTCTATATAAGGGTTTACATCTCTATTAGAGATAGTGGGAGCTATATTGACTTGTGTTTAGTCAATGCTCAAGATGCACAAGTAGTTGGAATAGGAACTAGTTCCACAAGCGCATGTGCAACAGAGTATGTTCCAAAGACACATATTGTGTAGGAAGGATAAAACCATTATGATGGTTTTTATATTCACTTTGGTCGTTGATCTATTATTCAATGTGAATAATATTTTCTATAAGTAGTGTGTGGAAATTAGCTAAAATTGATAAGACCAACTAAAATTCAATTAATGGATTACATGTATCAGAGTTCAAAGGGGGTTATTATTTTGAAAACTGTGGTGGGTATTCAATTGAATTGATACATGGATGGTACAATCTTGGTACCAATAAGGCTCGATTGGTTTAACCAAGTTTTTAAGCCTAAATATGTTATAATTTTACTTATCATAGCTAATATATATGATCAAATTATTTTGTGTTGGATGTCATGACCACCAATCATGGATGGTGTCTATACGACGCAACTGTAAAGGGATGGTCATGTTACAGAATGCTAATATAGTTTTCAAGGTACTGAAATCTAGGTTAGGATTAAAGTAAGCAGCATGATTATAGAATATACATTTGCATCAAATGTTTTCCATGTGTCTACAAGAGGTTAATGGGAGCGCCAATATATTCCAAAAAAAAGTATGTTAGACAACATATGGAAGACATACATTGGTCATACAGTTAGTTAAGACCAAGATGAAATTTATTCTTTAGTGATTTAATTAAAGTATAAACCTAAGTTCTGGGGAACAGGATCTACTAAGGTAGATCTATAGGTTTCTTGGTCCTAGTCAATCATATATATAGTGACATTATATTGAAAAATACAAGTTGGATCAATTCAAGAGATGAATTTTTGCCTATGTCATAGGGCTAATCTCTTAATTTTGACATGTCTGGGACATGGGAAGAGAAACATGTTGAGTTGAAATCCATACACCGAAGCGATGGATCAATAATTTATGCCATAATATTTACAAGAATTGATATTTCCAGGATATGCTCTATAATAGGAAAATATAAGTTATATCCAAGAGCACTGCAAGTTATACATTCAGAACTATCTAATTGTACTTCGGAACGTACAAAATATATATACCTAGTAAGTGGAGAAGAAAGGTTACTAGTTTTCAGGGGACATAAACTAGTCTTCCAAAGATTGAAGTGATATACTAATTCAGTTAGTCTAAATATGATGAGCGAGTCAAGCACATATCAGCCAGTGGTAGCCATACCTACAAAAACCGAGTATGTTGCAGCTTTCAAGGTAACTAAGAAGAAAATAAATTCAATGATGTGTTCCAGTTCTTGGCATCACACCTGGTGACAAAAGTATTATCATAATGTAAATTATGATATTCTTACTAGCCAAGATGTCAAGTTATGACAGTGGAAAAAATGGATATACTTGGGATTCCATCTCTTGAGAAGTTTTACTCAAGGAGATGAGGTCTCTATAGAAAAATTACCATGTAGAGAAACTCTGGCGGACCCAGTAGTTAAAGCAGTTACTCAGTAGAAATAGTAAATTCATCATGTGAGTGGCTAGTAAGTTTGTTTAGAAAGTTGGTTCTAGTGTAAGTGGGAGTGTTGAAATAGTGGGTGCCCTAGACCCAACTATTTATTGATTTTGATTACCATATCGTGTATACAGTTATCTATACATGATTTCATCTTACCATTATAGTGTAGAATTTTCTGCATCCAATATAGAAATGGTAATGTCCAAAGATTAGTTGTCTTATCGAAAGGTTATAGTAGTTCCCAGGCTATAATGATAACCTCGAGATACTATGAAATTAATCTTAAATATATGTTCTATGGTCTAGATACATCTTACTGATTGGAAAATGTAGATGTTTGACTATCAGGTGCTGGGGGATCATAAGCATTGAGACTTTTTCTCATGAAATTTTCACTTGGTGATCTCTAGTTGTGATATCATGAGGACTGACCCACCAATAGGAACACAACATGTTTCATGTGTCATTATATGTTCCTATCTATGATCATGTGCAATGGTCTCCTGACTTGAGATAATTACCAATGTATGTCATTTGATTGTGTACTTTGATGCAAGACAAAAAAACATGGCAATGAAGTCGTGTCGAGCTAGTTTGTGTTGGGTGCGTCATTGGTGGCATGACATTGGTTGAAAGGTCAAGAAAGGATTTGTCGCTTCTGGGTTATGGAAGTAATATATCTCAGGCCATGTTGATATGGATGGAAATATATTTATAAGACCATGGACATGGAAGTTGAGGGTAAGTCCATCCCGTTACATCAACAAAAAATAAAGCAAGAAAAGGGTGATGACACGAGAGTGCGTCCTGCTTTATGATATATTATAGACAAAGATATTATGTTACACAGTTCATGCCCGTAGGTTGGTTATCGCTTATGTGACAATCCGTATCTCTTCAGGGGACATGATGGGTTTCTATATCCCACTCTTGGTCTATGAATACTATTCACTTATATCGAGATAAAGGCCTAGAGGGTCACATACAATAACGTATTTGAGAATCTACCATATTCAGTTGAATAGAAGTTTTGGAAATAGTGGGCCCCACCATTGGTTTTCGGGACTTGTCCAAGGAAAAACGATCACCAATGAAATAAATAAATTCATATTATTCAAGTTTAGAATAATGATCATTGAATTTATTTATTAAATGTATTTACGAGTTTTAAGTAAATACATGAAAAATATTAATTGACGAATATTAAATTATTCAAGGTTCAATTAATATTTATGGGAGTGACGATTCGAGTTAATGACTCAATTATTATCAAATAATATATTTCAATATTTTACAAGTGAGTGATAATAATATTTATGACTCAGATAAGTAGTCATAATATATATTTAATAGTGCGTTTATTAGTCGGGGGCTGGGTTGGCATTTCTAGGTAATTAAATGACACTATAAATATAAGAGGAGAGGAGATTGACATATAATATTCATGACACTTCTCTCTCTTCTCCTTTGTCCCATGATCTAGAGATAGGCTCTAGATCCAAGGAGCATGGATCAAGCACTCTCTCAGGCATTGCGAATGAAGTGATGTAGTGATCGTTGGAGTGTCGAAGGCATCGTCATAATTCCGCACTAGCACCCGAATTATGATGAATGGAACTCCCACAAATTCCTTGAAGAATGTGTGGATGATCTAGAGGAATTTGAATTCAGATTCTTTGATCATCAATCTCCAACAACGAGCAGACATCGTGTGCGGCTTCAGATTAAACCAGGTATTTTTACAGTATTTTTGTTCTTAAAACCCTTCACATGTGGTTCTCAGCTAAGACCGGGAATCTATTCGCCGACTTCCACAATTTCACATCGAGCATCAGATGAAATTGTTTAAAAAACCACCTATTTGGGGATTCTGCTACATGCCTGGTTCAAAAAAGATTCTATTGTAGAATAGGAAACCGTGGGTTTCTTCGAGCTTCTACAACTCACTACACTAACATTGAAGAAAAATATGTATCCTAACTACGATTTTATATCATCGTGATTTGTATAGAAACTAGCATCAGTATATCCTCTCACTGCTAGTTCCGCATCTCCTCTATACACCAAGAACATATCCTTTATACACCTCATGTAATTTATAATAGTTTTGATAGCTTCCCATTATAGCTCTCCTGGATTAGCTTGATATTTGTCCACCATGCTTAAAGTAAAGGCAACATCAAACCTAGTATATATAATGGAATACATGATAGATCTCACTGCCGAGGCATAAGGAATTTTACTCATTTTTTCAATATCCTTCTATTTTTGTGGACACGTTTTCTTAGAGTGACTAATACCATGTGAAATGGTCAATAAACCTCTCTTGGATTCTTCCATACTATACCTTTTGAGTACCTTTCCAATATATGTACTTTGAGTTATCCCAAGCATCCTTTGAGATCTATCTCGATAGATCTTGATCCTTATAATGTAGGTTACTTCACCTAATTATTTCATGTATAATAATTAATTTAACCAAGTGTTGACCAACTATAATAATTTCCCTTCATTTCCCATAATTAATATGTCATTAACATATATTATTAGGAAAATGATATAATTTATGTTAAAATTCATATAAACACAAGTCTCAATTTTGTTTTTTACAAAACCAAATTCTCTTATGGCCTCATAAAAATGAACATTTCATGACTTTGATGTCTGCTTCAACCCATAAATGGATCTCTAAAAATTTCACACCTTACTGACATTCTTTGATCTAACAAACCCTTCATGTTGAGTCATATATACATCTTATACTAACATCACATTTAGAAAATCATTTTTGACATTCATTTTAAAAAAATTATAATCATGGAAGTTTGTTATTTCAATTAATATTCTGATGTATTTCAGCATTGTTATTGTTTAAAAGGTTTCATCATAGTTGACACCTTGACATTTTCAGAAACCCTTCGCTACCATCCTTGCCTTATTGGTGTTGACCTTACCATCCATGTCTAGATTTTCCTTGAATTCCCATTTGCACCCATGGGTTTTATATAATCTGAAGGGTCTACAAAAATCCAAACTTGATTTTGGTACATGAAATCTACCTTAGAATTCATGGCATCTTACCATTTTGCAACATTCTTGAATTCTGCTACTTCCTTGTAGGTTAGAGGTTCATCATCCACAAGGAGTAATGTGTCACCTAACTCAGTGGTAATAAAACAATAATTCTCTAGTTCTATAACCTCTCAAATTAACCTATGGAATACTTGTGTCTCGAGAACTACTTAATCTCCCATTAACTCTGGTGGATATTTTTTTTGCACCAAATTTTGTGCATCTCGAGTATCAACTTCATCAAATTCAATCTTTCTCCTATTATTTACATTGGAAATAAGTTCCCATTATATAAATATGGATTTTCCTTCCACACTTACTTTTCTATATGAAGGGATATTTATAGATAATATCCTTTGGTTTCTTAAGGATAACCTATAAAGATGCACTTTGTGCTTCGAGATACCAATTTTTCACTAAGTATAGTCTTGAAAAAATCCTTGCATTCCCATAAACATATGTGTGATAGATTTGGTTTCTTTCCACACCACAACACATATATAATTCCATCTACCGATTTAGTTATTACTTGATTAAGGGTATATATTGATGTATATAATGTGTATCCCCCAAAGGATAATGGAAGAGTTTTCGGACTCATAATTGATCTGACCATGTCAAGCAAGGTCTTATTCCTCCTTTCACTAACACTATTCCACTATAGTGTATAAGGAGGAGTGAGTTAAGATATTATCCCACACTCCTTCAAGTGATCAATAAAATCTTAGTTAAGATACTCTCTACCTCATTCTGAGTAAAGTGTCTTAATATTCTTACCAATATGGTTTTCGACTTCATGTTGGTATTCCTTAAACATATGAAAGGAACATAACTTATACCACATTAAGTAGATATAGTCATACCTACTATAGTCATTGGTAAAAGAAATGAAGTATGAAAACCCACCCCTTTCCTCTACAGGAAATGGACCACATATGTTAGTATGAATTAATTATAGTAAATCAGTGGATCTTTCTCCCTTCCCAGAAAAGGGTGCTTTGGTCATTTTACCTTGTAAACAAGAATGACATACATACAAGGGTTTTAACTCAACTAAGTCTAAATAAACTGATTGATGTAAATTCTATAATTGCTTCTCATTTACATAACCAAGCCTAATGTTCCATGGGTGGGTGTTGTAAGATTCATGTTCACTGGTTTTGTCCTTGATTTCCATTATTGGGTTTTCAAGTTTAATTATATATAACCCATTGTTAAGATGTTCCATACCATAAAACATGTTATCCTTGTAAAAGATAAAAAATGTATTTACAAACCTAAAATAAAAGCCCATATTGTCCAAACTTTTATTAAGATTATATTTCTGGTTACTGAAGGTACATAATAATAATTATTCAATACAAGAACCAAACCGTTGGCAAAGTCAAATGATAATATCCTGCTGGTGAGGCTGCTATACTCACACCATTTGTAGCTGGGAGATCCACTTCATCTTTTTTAATATTCTTAAATCTACTTGGTTACTATATATCAATACAAATGTGTAAACCAAATTTTGTATCCAATACCCAACTTATAGATAATGAAAGATTATATTCAATGAAAAAAATAGTTGAAGTAACAGGATCACCTTGCTTCTTCTTCCCAGCTCTATAATTCTTCTTCTAGTTTCATTTATTTCCACATAAAAAGTAAACATCCTCCTTCTCATTGCCCTGGCTCTATATCCTTGTATTTTGGGAAGGATGGTGTATCAGGGTCTTTGGATAGGACTTGGTCTTATACCCCTTACCCTTCCCTTTCCGCCACTTGTTCACCATACGGACTGAAGAAATGGTATTCTTCGTATCTTTATCATCTTAGAGAACAAAATCCAAAATATTTGGGAGTGAATTTTTCATGTTATTCATGTTTTAACTAAAAATTAAAGTTGAGAATATGGGTGGTAAAGAGGCAAGAATGATATTTTACACTAGTTCTTGGTTCAGCTTGAACCTAAGGGCTTCAAGTCTCTCAATGTACCCAATCATCTTGAGTACATGAGGTCCTTATGGATTCCTTTCTGCTATCCTACACCTATACAGGGCACTAAAAATATCATACCTTTCTTTCTTGACTCTATCCTGATATAATTATTAGATATGAGTCAGCATCTTGTAGGCATATTCATCCTCATGAATTTCTAAAATTGACTATACATAGATGACAACATGATATACTGAACATCTAGTGCATCATCTGCATTATTTTTCCATTTATCTTTATCCATATTTATTTATCCCAAAATAGGCTCAGTGGGAAGTGATTACTCCATCACATAAATATTTCTCTCTTATCGTAGTACTATTCATAAGCACCTATACCACTCTTGGAAGTTATGGAAAGTCAGGATATTTTCTTTATCCAGTATGGATCGCAGTGATAATGTTTTGGTGGTGTTGGTGATTTCCATTTCTTATTTATAACAAATAAATTTAGCATTCATTAATTTATCTTTATTACCTTTTATACATTTTTATAATTAATTATTAAATCATTAAATATCTCCCACTATTTTATTGAACCTCAATATCCTTCACTATTAGATTTGAAATACTCTATCGCTTGGGAATTCTAATAGAAAGGATCCTTGAAACCACTCTTAATAGTCTAAAAGATTTGGATACACCACTGCTTTGAGAGTTTCTAGGTAGGATCAGGACTATCTAGCTGCATTAACTCGTGGTTCCTTGAACAGTTGAGTAAAGTCTTGACTTATGAGAATTGTAACCTTGATTACCTCAACGATTTGCCTTTAAAATGAAATAAAGGTATATTTCTCTACTTATTTGCTACAAACATTACTCAAGTCAAACCATTATATCATACGAACTCCCTAGTAGTAGGAGGCACCCTCAACTTTGTCTTACTAGCACCTCGAACACCAAGTTTTGTTCAAATTTGAGTAATGAAAAGCTTTAAGACTTGATATATCTTTGAGGGATTTTATTATTTCTTGAGAAATTCAATCCTTTTCTATTAAATATTCTCAAACTATATTATTACACTCAAAATTGATCATACATTAATAGAAAAACATACATCGCGTCCATATGCATTTTCTTGTTTATTATTTTATGTTATCTCATAGTAAACATGCATTTTCATAAAATAAAAAACAATGCATAAAGGAAAATATTATAACTTCCTAGTCTTTAGAAGTTAATTATGATTGATCCATTTTAAAAATAACAGATCAATCATGACCTAGGGGGTTTCATACCAGATTTGAGTCTTGAATTGTATTACAGCTCACCCCTGGTCTAGTGTATTCTCTTCTCGTCTCCAGTATCACCTCGTCTTGGTAGGGACCATGCCTTATAAAATAATCATCAACTATACATTTATACTCGCACATAGAAGAGAGATTCTAGGGAGTTCAATATACAACAAATAAATTGGATATATAGACCCTTATACATATTGAACAAAATATCGATGCATAGGTCGTCATTTAATTACCTACATGCAACAATCATTCACTAATACAAATACGGGCAAAGGAAGCGCCCCCTTATATCAGTGCTAAGAAAAACCGCTAATAAAGGTTACCCTATATCAGCGCTAAAATTTTAGCCCTGATAAAGGAGTTCTTTATCAGCGCTTTTCTAGCGCTGATATAGGGCATCTTTATGAGCGCTAAAAAAGCGATGATAAAGAAACCATGTATCAGCACTACAATTTTAGCGCTGATATAGGGATTCTTTATCAGCTCTTTTCTAGTGCTGATAAAGAGGCCTTATATCAGCGCTAGAAAAGCACTGATAAAGAAATCCTTTATCAGTGCTAAAATTTTAGCGATGATACAGGGTAACCTTTATCAGCGCTAAAATAGCACTGATAAAAAGACCCTTTATCAGTGCTAGAAAAGTGCTGATAAAGACTCCCTGTATCAATGCTAAAATTTTAGCGCTGATACAGTCAGGATTTATCAGCGCTGATAAAGGGTACTATTATCAGCGCTAAAATGTTAGCGCTGATAAAGGTATTCTTTATAAGTTCTTTTTTAGCGCTGATAAAACCTTAGTGCGTTTTTTTATAAAGTCGGTCGCACAGTGCCCTCATTTTATCGCGACCTAAAACTCTCACGGTAATGGAACCCTGCGACTCCCCTCTGCCGCCCGCTGAGTTCGCATTGTCGGACCTCTGCTTCCCTCTACCTTCAGTTTTCCGGACCTCCGCCGCCCGCAACGCTTTCAAGCTTCGGTTTGCCGGACCTCCTTTAAGGCATGTTTTCCAAATCTTTTTTCAATATTTTTCTCCTCTCCCATTTGTATATCATTTTTTTAACATGATTTTTTATTCTATGGGTGAGTATTATGGATTGATCGATTGAAGAAAATGAACCATACTTGATGGAAAATGATGTAAAGGGGATGATTTACATGTGTCTACTAATTTTCATTATATTTCTCAAGAACATGGTGCTTGTTTACTTTTATTGTTGAAAATAATCATTGTTTTTTGGTGGGGTTCTTTGAGAAGTTTTTTTTAGTTTGGTTGTGATAGATTCAATTGGGGGCAAATGTGAGATGGTTGAGGTGGTAAATCGTGAATTGGGGAAGCATCAACCTTTCCATTGTTAAAAAGATGTAATGAGTGGGTTATTGTGGGAGATGACATCGTTAGTTGATATGGGTTTTCCTTTTAGTTTCCCAGTGACATAGAATATAGTTGTTAATGATGAAATTGAAAAGGGTTTGGTGGGAATTGAATAACTTCACGGATAAAAATGAAATGGTGGCTATAAAACTATGCTCACCCCCTACGCGATGAGTGTATCGGGTGGTTCCCTCTTCTAAAATTCAAATATGTGAGTTCCTTTACTGAGATATAAACTTATGCCCACTCTTAATTCAGGAAACATCCAACTCTAGGTGATAATCCTTGGTTTCCTTAGGTGACGAGAATATGAAGTCCCTATGTTATGGGAATATGAGATCTTCTTTATCTCCCAAATAATGTTCCCTTGATTATACCTCATGAGATTATAAATAGATTAATTAGGGGATATGCCTAAGAATCCCCTAAGTGATGATCATAAGATATCTTATTCATATCCTAGGTAATGATCCTAGGATTATACCTCACATGAGGAGCATGAGATTCCTTGGATGATGTGCCAAAGAATCCCCTATGTGATGAGCATATGATCTCTAAACACTTCCCTTAGTAGATGATCTTATGTTCTTACCTGGTGTGATAATAACACGATTCATTAGTTGATGAATATAGAAATCCTTATGTGCTATGAATATATTTTATGAACCAAATTGGTGTAGATTCCACACATGAAAAATGTGATCCACCTTATGTAATGAGCATAAGATTATAGAGGTTATAAGACTTGAATTCCTTCTGTAATAAGAATAAGTTACCAATTATCAATCATGGTATGAATCATGTATTACAGATAATACACCTCATGTCATGAGCTAATGAAAAATTAATAACCTCAATTTTAGATGAATTTTATAGTTTGTCAATACACTCATCACCATTATTATATTCAACTAAAAGTATATTACCTATAACTAGAATAATAATTGTAATTAACTTGTGTCCACTGGAGAGTAGAACCAAAAAATAGATTCAGAAACATGTCTTATATTTGGAACAAAGACCCAGAATAGGAATCAAACTCTAAGAAGGAAACTATAGAAGGAATATCTAACATCCCATATTCCCATTCCCATCAAGGGGACAATATTATCAACCATGGAGGTGGACTCTTTTCACCTTTGGAAATAGGTAAGGTTGGTTATGAGGATTGTGGCTAGCCCAAGGAAACAGATTCAAGCCTGAGTGATTTCCCCAGTAGAGGCATCAAAAAATTACCCATGAGCCCAAATATCAAATTCAAATGGGCCTTATTCTATGGGAACCATACATATTAGTCCATACTCTAAATGGAAACATTCCCACACATAGAGGACCATATTCACTAAGTGGTCCATACTCCTACTAGTTGAAAAAACCCTATATCACATAGAGTCATATTTTTTGTGAATCCAAAATACACTCATTAGGCTATATCCTCTTTCAGTTAGACCAAAAATGTCTTATCACACATATTTACCATACAAAATTTCACTTGGTATCATTCAAAAAATCATCTATACAACTTGATGTTAAAATATATCAATTATTTATTATTATAAGTACATTGCACATGGTTGTGATAAATACCCTTAGTGCATTCACTAACCCATGACATGTTGGAGGATGGTTTTAGGGGGTCACTACACTATAATATACTAAAAAATAGAGGGGTCTAAATGGGTATAGGCCATGAAATAGTGTTATCAAAGAATTTTATTAGGAGATATGATGGGGTTTGATGTTAGGAACATTTGAGGATTTCAATGGTTTGGTTTAGAAAGTATTTCATTTGAATTCATTGGTATGTTTTGGGTGTACCTTTCCTTAGGTTTCAAATTATGCTCTTAGTGGTTCTTCATGGTTAGTGGTTGTAGTCTCTTATTTGGGTGAAGGGATGTGTTCTTAGTATATTTCCATCTTATGATGTTCTTCATGGTTCGTGGTTGTAGTCTCTTATTTGGAGATGTATAATGTTCATGGTGACGGACACTATCTAGCTGGTGGTGTCGTTGTATATGAGAAAGCATCGATGTAGTTGGAGATGTATGATGTTCTTCATTTGAGTAGACTCATTCAGATTCCAAGTGGGTGTTTCTATACTATATCTTCTTTTTGGGATTCATGTGTTTCATGAATTCATATTTTATCCATTTGAAGTTGGTTAGACATGTTTTGATCATTTTGAAGCACAAAATAACCCTATTAATGAAAATAATATATGGAATGGATGGTATCTTGTTGTGAATTAACCTTTTTCATTAAAATAAATTAGGTTTCCTTCTACCGTTGGTGGATTTGATATTATAAATGA
Source organism: Viscum album (assembly GCA_963277665.1). Taxonomy (NCBI): domain Eukaryota; kingdom Viridiplantae; phylum Streptophyta; class Magnoliopsida; order Santalales; family Viscaceae; genus Viscum; species Viscum album. The sequence continues at coordinate 1,447,276,968 of OY728161.1, forward strand.
AAATCATGGTTTAAAATAAAGATAATTTGATTCTTTAAATAAAATTCCAAATGGTTTTTCATGTGTTTGTTTATTGAATTTTTTTGGGAGTGATTTCCAAAATAAATTAAAATGTCTTGTTTTTAAATGGTTTATGGTATTGGTATTTTAAAAAATTGAGTGGGATTGATTGCCCTTTTGAACAAAATACCTTCGATCCTGACAACCATCCATTGTTTGTTGGGGCTGACTTTAATGTCATTTCCAACCCAAAGAAAGGAAATGTAGAAGCCTGTTCCAGAGGAAGGCCATTATGGAGTTTGTTCAGTTCATGGCTGGGAAGGGCCTCATTGATCTCAGCTTCTCAGGTGACAGTTTCACCTGGTGAAACAAATGTAGGGGCCATCACCGCTTGTGGAGTCTATTGAATAGGTGTCTAGCCAACATGAAATCCACTAACCTATTCTCAAATACCATGTTTTCCATCTTGTTTGGGGTATTTTGATTCACTCCCCCTTTTGGTTTCCATTTCTTCTTGGCATGATCATCAGGAATGGTTTCACTTCCACCGGCAGTGAGTATTTAGGCATAATGATATTGAATGTAGGGCAGAGACCTAGGAGTGGTAGATATATCATTCTTGATTATTCTTGTGTTTGGTCTGGGGTGATTTTAGGAAACTATAATGAATCTAAAGTAATTATATTCAATGAAGATGAATAAATACTAATGGTTAGGCTCTATTAATCTCCATTTTTATAAGTGGTTCTCTTATACTGTATTTGGAATTCTTGTTTTGTGTACTTGAACCATAAATATTAATATTTGAGATTCAAATAGGATGGAGATGAATAAATATTGGATGGATACTAATCATTTAACAATAGAGTACAAGAACGGAGTGAAAGAGTTCATCAAGTTTGCAAAGGATCATGCAAAGGATCCTTCTCAAATCTTTTGTATGTGTTTACGTTGTTGTTATTCTAGACTACTTGCTCCAGAGGAGTTGTAAGAACATTTGATATGTCATGAAATAGATCAGAGTTATAAATGTTGGAATAAACATGGAGAAAAAGCGAATGTAGCTACTGGCTGGGATAAAACTGCATTTTATGGATCGTCAGATATGAATAAAAATATGGATAATGAAGAAGACTGTGTGGAGGATGTGATTACAGATGTCAATTATGATGAATATCGTATTGAGGAAATGACAAAGACAATTCAAGATGAACTCTATGATTGCCCAAAATTGTTTGAGAAGTTAAAGAGTTGTGCAAAGACGCCATTGTATGCTTCTTGCACTAACTATACTACATTTTCAGCTGTACTGAAGTTGTATAAATTGAAATCAGGCAACGGATGGAGTGATGTCAGTTTTACTGAACTACTTTCTCTCTTGAATGACATGCTTCCAGAAGATAATAAGCTCCCAAGCCGGACATATGAAGCTAGATGAATGCTACGCTCGATGGGAATGATTTCTGAAAGAATACATGCCTGCTCGAAAGACTGTATATTGTTTTTCAAAGAGAAAAAATCACTTACAGAATGCCCAAAGTGTGGTGCTTCTTGATACAAGAAAGATAAATCTAATCCTAATAAAGTTTTGTGGTACTTTCCAATCATTCCAAGGTTTAGACGTCTATATGGAAGTGAAGAAACTGCAAGACAATTTTCTTGGCATACAGATAAAAGAAATAAAGATGGGTTATTACGTCATCTGGCCGACTCTCCTCAATGGAAGAAAATTGATCATGAGTATCCTGAATTTGGAAAAGAGTCGAGAAACCTTAGTCTTGCATTATCTACAGATGGAGTGAATCCTTTTGGTTTTCAAACCAGCACTCATAGTACATGGCCTGTTATGTTGGTAAATTATAACTTGCCACCCTGGTTATACATGAAGCGGAAATTCATCATGTTGTCTATGCTTATATTAGGACCAAAACAACCAGGTAATGATATTGATGTTTATCTGGCTCCTTTGATTGAGGATTTGAAGTTATTGTGGGACTCAGGTGTAATGTTGTATGATGCTTATAAAAGTGGATACTTCACGTTGAGAGCGATGTTGTATGGGACAATAAATGATTTCCCTGCTTATGGAAATTTTTCAGGCTATAGCATTAAAGGAACTCAAGGGTGTCCTGTGTGTGAAAAAGATACATAATCAAATTAGGTTTAAACATTCATCGAAATCTATGTTTCTAGGAAATTCTAGATTTCTACCTCGTCAGCATAAGTACCGATCTTGGATGATATCATTCAATGGAAGTTCAGAAAAACGTGCAACACCGTCTCCACTAACAGGTGATCAGCTGTTTGAGAAATTAAAACATATGAACACTATTTTTGGTAAACCATTTTCGAAAAACCTTACGAAAATCTGTTAGAAAAAGAGATCAGTTTTTTTTGAATTAACATACTGGAATTGTTTGTACGTCAGACATTTTCTTGATGTGATGCATGTGGAAAAAAATATATGTGACAGTGTTATCATAACGTTTCTAAATGCCCCTGGCAAAACAAAATATGGAATTAAGGCAAGGTTGGACATGGTTGACATGGGAATACGAGAAGAGTTGGCTCCCGTGAAGGGTGAAAATTGAATGTTTCTTCCTCCAGCTGCTTATACTCTTTCTAGGGCGGAGAGATATCAGTTTTGCAACTTCTTCAATGATGTAAAGGTTCCATAGGGGTACTCATCAAATATCAAGAACATTGTTTCAATGAATGATTTGAAGTTAAAAGTTTTGAAATCACATGATTTCCATGTTTTTATGCAAGATCTAATTCCTATATCTTTACGTTGCATTTTTACCAAGAATGTTCGTCATACGTTAACCAAACTTTGTTTCTTTTTCAAAGCTATATCTAGCAAAGTTTTAGACCCGGGGAAATTTCCAACAATGGAAAAAGAAATTGTCATCATATTATGTGAATTAGAAATGTTCTTCCCACCAACATTATTTGATATGATGGTTCATTTGATGATTCACTTGGTGAGAGAGATTCGACTTTGTGGTCCTGTGCACTATAGATGGATGTATCCTGTTGAACGGTATATGAAGATTTTGAAAGGGTATGTCAAAAATCAAAGTCGGCCAGAGGGTTGTATAATGGAGCAATATATTGTTGAGGAAGCCATTGAATTTTGTACTGAATAACTATCTGATGTGGAAAGAATTGGTCTCCCGAAATCTCGTCACACTGGACGCATTGAGGGTGAGGGAATTTATGGAAGAGAATTTGTGACAATCAGTATTACAAATCGGGAGCAGGCTCATCTTTATGTTTTTCATAACAGTTGGGAGTTTTCTCCATATATTGAAACTCACAAAGAAATTCTTACGCAGTTGAATCCATCGAGGGCTGAAAAATGGTTATCAGATACACATAATCACCAGTTTATAGGATGGCTTCAGGACCATATTTTTAAGCAGTTGGATGAAAATCTGAATTCAATTTCAGAATGTCTTCGATGGCTAACCACTGGACCAAGTGTGTATGTATTATCTTACAGTGGTTATGTAATTAATGGTTATACATTCTATACAGATGAACATGATGAAGATAGTACCATGCAAAATAGTGGAGTTACACTAGTGGATGAAGTGATGCATGTTTCTAGTAGTAAGGACAGAAATCCAATTTATGCAAATATTTCATACTTTGGCATTATAAAACAAATATGGGAGTTGGATTATATTACATTACAATTGCTGATTTTTTAATGCAAATGGATTGATAACAATAGTGGTGTTAAAATAGATGAATGGGGATTTGTGAAAGTTGATTTTAGTAAAGAAGGGTACAAAGATGAATAGTTTATAATGGAATCACAAGCGGTACAAGTTTTTTATGTTCCAGATCCCACAAACCGAAAGTGGTCGATTGTTCTATTATCGTCCAAAACTACCGAAGGTTCCGATGAAAATTCAGTTAAGGACGATCCTTTTAGTGGTACGTCGCAATCATTTCGGAGCGGTCCCAATGCAGATGATGTTTTCTATGTTAGAGGAGACCACAATAAAGGGATTTGGATAGTCAATAGAGGTGTCAAATCCCTTAAACCTTTGAAAAAAATAAAGAGAGTTCGGTAAACTGGTTATATTTTGTTTGTAATATAGATCTTGTTATCTCATGTTATTATATTATCATTACTGAATTTATGTAATTTGAATTAACTGTTCAACCACTTTTGCAAATAATGACTTCTGCACATTCTGATGCTCCTAACCTTGAGGCTGAACAAGTCTCTCAAGCAGCTGCTGATGCGGCTGCTGCTGCTCCTGCAGCTCATGCTGCTGCTGTTGTTGCTCCTGCTATGGCTCTGGTTGCTCCGGCTACTCCTCCTGTTGCGGCTCTTGCTGCTGCTGCTCCTCCTGCTGCTCCTTCTTCTGTGGCTCCTGCTGCTCTTAGTGTTGACGTCCAACAACCATCAACACATGTCGTTTATACCATTCTAGATGAACATATAGATGATGTTGATATAGATGAAATGGTCGGGAATGAAGGACCAGCATTTCCGAAATCACAAGTGCATCGTAGTTTGACGGTGTTAGACAAAATTCTTAAGGTGAAAAGAAAAGGCATCAAATTTGAATTCAGATGGAATGCACGAGGCCAACATGTGAATCCCAACAAGGATATGTTTAGAAGCTACATTGGAGTTGTCACTCGGCAACGCGTGCCGATTGACATAGATTCATGGCACCATGTTGTGTTCGGGCTGAAGGATGTGATCTGGGAAGAAATTACGGTAACATTATGAATTTATTTCTTTAATTTACTAGCAAATAAAATAATAAAACAATGTCTTACTCTTCTCAATCTCTTGAAGAGTACATTTATAGTAGACGATTCAAATAAGGATTATGTACTAAGGCTTACAGGAAAGATTCATCGAGGTTTTCGCACTATTTTAACAAGATGTCACCTCAAAGATTCTAAAGGTAAAATAAACCCGCACCCACCCATTGTCTATGCTCACTTGATATCCCAAGAAGCATGGGATGAATTTATTGGTCGTCATGGGGATGAGAAGTTTAAGGTACATTGTGAGTGATAATACATTATTTGAGGATACCTGTATTCATCACTTTGATTTTCAATATTTCATTTATGAAACAGAAACTATGTACTGAAAATAAGGAACGTGCTTCAAAACCAACATACCCCTATCGTAAAGCAAGGATGGGGTAAGCTTCATTAGAAAAGAAAATGTTACATATTTTAAATTTACAATAATATTGTTAGGTGCCAATAAACAACATCATAATTATTTTTCTATGTTTATATGTAGATTGATGAGTCTAAAACCAAATGCACTTCCATCCCACGTCATGTGCTATGGAAGGAGGCATGTGTGAACAAAAATGGGAAGTTAGTAGATGAGAACACACAGAAAGTGTGGGAAATATATGTAAGTATGACACGACGATAAAATAATTTGTTTAAAATTTCTATTACATAAAAATAATTAGTTATTTTCCTATATCCGAAAGTCACAGGAATCAGCTACTCCTGTAGCTGATAAAGACCTATTATCGACGGCTTTGAAGTAGCCATAAAAATACGGTCGTGTCATAGGTGCAGGTTTTGGGGTGACACCCCGAGTATATTTTGAGAAGAAGAAAAAAATGGATGATACAGATGAAAAATTGGAACAAATGAGCGAAAAAATAGCAACCCTTGAAGAACAATTGCAATGGCAGGGAGAGTTGCTAGCAATTTTTATGGGTGGGAAGCAAAGGGAAGCCACAACTCAAGAACAACCACCGCATGAACATCCTGCCCCACCCCCCACCAGCTTTGAGGCGAGCCATTCGCCTCAAAGAACTGTCTTAGCCGTGGTAATCAATATTCTAATAATTGTTCCCATGAAATATGAATCAGAAAAACACTGATAATTTTTCTATACTCATATTCTACAGGGTGATAATGATTGTGATTTATATCAGTCAACACCCACCTATCACCTTGTAGCGAGGGCTACAGTGTTCAATATCCCAGATACCACACTGCATAATAGACCACTTCCGAAAGATCATCTAAAAGTGACGATTACTGTAGCTCATGAGACAAAGGAAAAGCTACCTATTCCACTTGATGATGATGATATTCATACGGTCGAAAAGGAAATTGGGACATTCATTGCATGGCCATCAAAACTTGTAAGAGTACATGCGGACAAAGAGGTATTTATTTCTTTTTCTTTTAAAGCTAAACCCTTAACAATTAATGAAAAAAGGGTCTGAACCAATGATTGTTGTTATAGACAGAAAAGGGAAGGGGCTGACAAACGTCATCTCAAAACCATCTAAATGATCGACCAACTGATCCCAAGGAGCTACTGAAAGCACAATAACACCACCTGTTCTCTATCTACATTTACTAGCATTGAAGACTCATGTGGATACGAAGCTAAAAGATGGTAATAGTCATATAGTGGTTTTCGAAGAGAATATATATGGAGGGGAAAGTCAAGATTTCGTTGATGCTGAAAATGTAAATGAAATCCTTGAAAACGGTTGGCTAGGCGTCACAGTTGTAAATGTATATATGAGGTATGTTTCCATGAATTGATTTTCCAAAAGCTGATCTAATGTGCAAATTATGACTAAATGCATTTTATATTGTTGACAGACGCATTTATGAAAAACAATTGAAGGAATTTTCCCATGATACAAGATTTGGATTGGTTAGTCCTCATATCACATCAACACACCTAACAAAAATAGAGCCATCAAAAAGGGATGCAATAGTGAACGGCTTGCTGAAAACATTTGAACGCAAGATTACAGATGACAGACTTTTCCTAATACCAACCATGCAGGGGTAATACTCTATGATTAAAGCATATCAATTATATTTTCACTTCTTTTATTACTTATTCCTTTTTTTGTTTTTAGGAAACATTGGTTGCTAATTATGGTGAACTTGGATACTCCGAATATTTATTTTCTGGATTCAAAGCAAGGATATCCATCAAACCGACCACACATGATGGAGTTTGTGAATCTGTAAGACACTACATCTTACGTTTTAGGTCTAAACATCAAGTAATATAATTTATATTATCTTTTACTGAGTATTCTGTTATGATAGGGTGGTGTATCATTATCTTCTAAAAAAAGGAATGATGACAGGGGCTAAGAATAAGGAGGCGAGCAAGTACTACGTCTGGACAAATATCAGGGTATATATAATAAAATTTCACTATCAAAACACATCTCAAGACAAGTTACTTATTCTCCTAATGATCAATTTTTTTGCAGTGTCCAAAATAAACAAACGATAATGATTTTGGTTATTATGTTTGTAAATTTATGAAAGAGATCGTTTTTCATCATCAAACTAGCATCCCTAAAGAGGTATTTTTAAAAACAACTACTAGTTCGTTTAAGTTATTTATTAATTATTATTTTTTTTTCAGTACTACTCTGACTGCTGAAAAGCCTCATGCTCACAAGACGATATAGATGTGTTCAGAAATGATTGGGCCACATACCTGATGGAAGATTTTACACAAATACAATGAAGATCTGACCTGGGGACATGTACAATTTGTGGTTATTTTTGAGAGGGGTTAAGGGGATCAAAAGATGAAACATTGTTGTATGTAAATGTTCGTAGGAAAATTTTAATTGTTATTAAATAAAACATCCTTTCTTAAATGAGTAATTTTACCATTTTAACAGATGATATGCACCAGCAACATGCAAGAATGCTGAACCACTCAAAGGGTCTCTATTTTGTTTAAAATGGACACGATTTTAAGTGAAAACAACAACTGACCTACGGAAATCCGACCAAAAGCATTCAGATTGAATTGATATTTTATAATAATGATCCAAGGGTCCTTCGTGATGTGTACGAGTCAACCCCACCTCAATCTAAGGGATGGTGTGGCCGCTATCACTCAAAGGGTCTCTATTTTGTTTAAAATGGACACGATTTTAAGTGAAAACAATAACTGACCTACAGAAATCTGACCAAACACATTTGGATTGCCTTGATAATTTATAAGAACGATACAAGGGTCCTTTGTGACATGTAAGAGTCAACCCCACCTCAATCCGAGGGACGGTGTGGCCGCTATCACTTAAAGGGTCTCTATTTTGTTTAAAATGGACAAGATTTTAATTGAAAACAACAACTGACCTAGGAAAATCTGACCAAACGCATTTGGATTGCATTGATATTTTATAATAACGATCCAAGGGTCCTTGGTGATGTGTATGAGTCAACCCCTCCTCAATCTGAGGGACGGTGTGGTCGCTATCACTCAAAGGGTCTCTATTTTGTTTAAAATGGACACGATTTTAAGTGAAAACAACAACTGACCTACAGAAATCTGACCAAACACATTCGGATTGCCTTGATCTTTTATAAGAACGATACAAGGGTACTTGGTGACGTGTACGAGTCAACCCCGCCTTAATCCGAGGGACGGTGTGGCCTCTATCACTCAAAGGGTCTCTATTTTGTTTAAAATGGACAAGATTTTAATTGAAAACAACAACTGACCTACGGAAATCTGACTAAACACATTTGGATTGCATTGATCATTTATAAGAACGATCCAAGGGTCCTTGGTGACATGTATGAGTCAAACCCGCCTCAATCCGAGTCACGGTGTGGCCGCCAGCACTCAAAGGGTCTCTATTTTGTTTAAAATGGACATGATTTTAATTGAAAACAACAACTGACCTACGGAAATCTGACCAAACGCATTCGGATTGTATTGATATTTTATAAAAACGATACAAGGGTCCTTGGTGATGTGTAAGAGTCAACCCCGCCTCAATCTGAGGCACGGTGTGGCCTCTATCACTCAAAGGGTCTCTATTTTGTTTAAAATGGACAAGATTTTAAGTGAAAACAACAACTGACCTACAGAAATATGACCAAACGCATTCATATTGCATTGATATTTTATAAGAACGATACAAGGGTCCTTGGTGACGTGTACGAGTCAACTCTGTCTCAATCTGAGGCATGGTGTGGCCGCTAGCACTCAAAAGGTATCTCTTGTTTAAAGTGGACACGATTTTAATTGAAAACAACAACTGACCTATAGAAATCCGACCAAACGCATTCAGATTGAATTGATCTTTTATAATAATGATCCAAGGGTTCTCTGTGACATGTATGAGTCAACCCCGACTCAATATGAGGCATGGTGTGGCCTCTAGCACTCAAAGGGTCTCTCTTGTTTAAAATGGACACGATTTTAATTGAAAACAACAACTGACCTATGGAAATCCGACCAAACACATTAGGATTGCATTGATATTTTATAAGAACGATCCAATGGTCCTTAGTGACGTGTAAGAGTAAACCTTTCCTCAATACGAGTCATGGTTTAGCCGCTATCACTCAAAAGGTCTCTATTTTGTTTAAAATGGACAAGATTTTAAGTGAAAACAACAACTGACCAACGGAAATATGACCAAACGCATTCGGATCGCATTTATATTTTATAAGAATGATCCAAGTGTCCTTAGTGACATGTACGAGTCAACCCCACCTCAATCTGAGGCACGGTGTGGCCGCTAGCAATCAAAGGGTTTCTATTTTGTTTAAAATGGACACGGTTTTAATTGAAAACAACAATTGACCTATAGAAATCTGACCAAACGCATTCATATTATATTGATATTTTATAAGAATGATCCAAGGGTCCTTGGTGACATGTACGAGTCAACCCCATCTCAATCCGAGGCACGGTGTGACCGCTATCACTCAAAGGTTCTCTATTTTTTTTTAAATGGACAAGATTTTAAGTGAAAACAACAACTGACCTACGGAAATCTGACCAAACGCATTTGGATTGCATTGATCTTTTATAAGAACGATCCAAGGGTCCTTGGTGAAGTTTATGAGTAAACCCTGCCTCAATCCGAGGCACAGTGTGGCCACTAGCACTCAAAGGGTATCTCTTGTTTAAAGTGGACATGATTTTAATTGAAAACAACAACTGACCCATGGAAATTCGACCAAACGCATTCGGATTGCATTGATATTTTATAAGAATGGTACAAGGGTCCTTGGTGACGTGTAAGAGTCACCTCCGCCTCAATACGAAGTATGGTGTGGCCGCTAGCACTCAATGGGTCTCTATTTTGTTTAAAATGGACACGATTTTAAGTGAAAACAACAAATGACCTATGGAAATCCGACCAAATGCATTAGGATTGCATTTATCATTTATAAGAACGATCCAAGGGTCCTTGGTGACATGTACGAGTCAACCCCTCCTCAATACAAGGCATGGTGTGGCCGCTAGCACTCAAAGGGTCTCTATTTTGTTTAAAATGGACAAGATTTTAATTGAAAACAACAACTGGCCTACAGAAATCCGACCAAACGCATTCGGATTGCATTGATCTTTTAAATGGGGGGTCATGGAATGTGATCTATCCGGGTCCTCACATATATCAAGTCATGGTTGTCCTGGTATACTAGGGTGATCATTTGTTTGGGTCTATGATACTTATAGGCTTATATCTGGATGAAAATACTCCCATTTGGGAGGGTGGATATGCTTATGGGTCTTATTCCTTAAATGAGAATACTCTCATAGGGGAGGGATGAGATGTATATAGGTATTATTCCCCAAATGAGAATACAACCATAGGAGTGGGATGATATTCTTATCGGGAATATTCACTAAATGAAAATAATCCCATAAGGGAGGGCTGAGATGATTATATAGATTATGCCTCAAATGAGAATACACCCATATTGGAGGGTTGATATGCTTCTAGGGATTACTATTTGGATGATAATACTCCCATATGGTAAAGAATATATGCTTCTTAGTATTATTCCCTAAATAAGGGTACTCCCATAGTATACGGATGAGATCCTTGTAGGTCTTATGCCTCGGAATTGGAAGAACACATATGGGTGGTCTGAGATACTGTTGAGGGTATTCCCTGAATGAGAAAACTCCCATAATTGGATTTTCATGATGGAGTATAAATAAAAATAAGATATTGGAGGTCAATGATAATTATGTATATAGTGGGGAGACCATGGTATATTATATGTTTTGTGTGGTTCCTATGATGTACTCAGAGAAACCCTAACATTGGATGAAGTAGGTGTGGTTGATCAAGCTTTAATACTTGAGAATCAATGTGTCTTGATGTATATGGGGTAGGACTTGGTCAAACTACATTTTTATAATGTCTACACAATCCTTGTGAAATGCTTGGTGAAAGTTCAGCACTTGGAAAATTAATTTGGGTTTAATCATGGTCACGGATTTGAGGATCAATGATGATTTTTTTATTAGTTTTATTCCAGTTCTTTCTCAACTAGGTTGTGCATATTGTCTGATCATGCACTTACAATAGTCTATTACAGGTTTAATATTGGGGGTTTATTAATGAGATTCATCCTAAGCGGGTTCTCCCCGACTCACACATGCTCTTCCCAGGATTTTAGGGGCTCGAGTAATTTTATTTTAATCAAAAATTAATTGAAACAATTAATTTAATTACAGTTTATAATTAAATTAATTAGATATTAATTCGTGGTTTATTAATTACTACGGCATAATTAATTTAATTATTGTTTAATTGAATTAATTAATGAATTTAATTTTAGTTTTAAAATTAAATTAATTAAATGGGATCGAACGATGTAAATATTGGATTAAAAATATGAGTGAATTTTTAATTCAATTAACTACCCTAAAGTTTATTTTTAATGCAGGTTTAATTTTTATTCTGAATTTATTTAATATACATGAGTTTAATGTATATATGACTGATCCAGAATCATGAACTCTCGGGCTCGATCGGCCCTCAAAGTCTCCAGGTAGAAGTAGTCATAGAAGGCACATTGGAACTCATCCCAAGACATAACCTGTTGGCATCCCGCATGTGAGATCACATCCCACCATCTCTTCACGGAATCTCGAAGCATGTACGTAGCGAGCTTCACCCTCCTCTCTGTAGGTGTTTCCAGATGCTCAAAGATTGACAACATGACTTCTAACCATGACTCTGCAGCCTGAGTTCCTCTATCCCTTGTGAATGTGGGAGGATGCTGCTGCTGTAAAACCTGTGTCAGCTCTGCCATAGAAGGGGCAGGATGCGGTACTCCTCGGAAGGTCTGCATGAACCTCATAAAGCCCTCTCGGAACTGTGCATCGGCACCTACATCTGGGATAATGGTTGGTGCCAAGAATGGAACTACAGGAGGATCTACTGGTAGTCCCTGATCAGCCATGTTTGGTGTGTGATCACTATGCCTAAGAGGGTTCTCCCTGACTCACACATGCTTTTCCCAGGATTTTAGGGGCTCGAGTAATTTTATTTTAATCAAAAATTAATTGAAACAATTAATTTAATTACAGTTGATAATTAAATTAATTAGATATTAATTCTTGGTTTATTAATTACTACGACATAATTAATTTAATTATTGTTTAATTGAATTAATTAATGAATTTAATTTTAGTTTTAAAATTAAATTAATTAAATGGGATCGAACGATGTAAGTATTGGATTAAAAATATCTGTGAATTTTTAATTCAATTAACTACCCTCAAGTTTATTTTTAATGCAGGTTTAATTTTTATTCTGAATTTATTTAATATACATGAGTTTAATGTATATATGACTGATCATGAGCTGGAGACCGAGCAATGTATGTCTGGTGCATTTTTTATTTAATTTTTTATTTATTTATTTGTTTATTTGTTTATTTGTTTATTTATTTGTTTATTTATTGTAGTTTTGTAATAATTATTTTAATTAAATTAAAAAGTCGATTTTTGTGTCATCTCAAGTGTTGTTATATGTATAAGGGCATGCGCTCCCATTCTCAGAGTTGTATATTTATGCCCCGAGAGCCCCTCTCCTGCGTGTGAGTACTGTTGTATAATGATGAGATGAGGCATGAAGAACTTTGTGCCAAGTGACGGCGATGCACCAGACAATAATTGGAAGCATTGGAGGGACAGATGTTGCAATTTAAGTTGAAAGTCACGCGACTTAAGGTACTTTTCCCTAGGATCTCATTTGGTACGTCATTCACTCAACAAATCAACCATTAAAACCAGCTCAAGTTTAGGTTTTCATTTTATTTCTACATGTTTTATTATTTTTTGAATGTGTAGTTAAAGCATGCTCACATATATTAATAATAAAAAAGCATGCAATATAAAATGAACATGTGATGCGGTATATTTTTCTATTTATTTCATAGTCAATTGTGAGTGAGATCACATAGTACGTTCTTATAAAATAGAAAATGATTTCTTTCTTCACATTAAAAATAATAAAACCCTAAAAAGATATATTAAGTCATAACAGCCTTTTTTCATTCAAATTTGGACAAAACCGGGTATTTGAGGTGTCAGCCATGCCATAGATGAGGGTGCCTATTACTACCGGAGAGTCCTTATACGAATTATGGATTGACTTAACTAAAATTGCAGCAAATAAATAGCCATATCTAGCTTGTTGTAATTTTAGAGGCAAGTATTGAGTAAATCAAGTTCTGATTTTAGAAGTTGGGACTTTACTCAACAGTTCAAGGAACCACAAGTTAAAGTGGTCGGCCAGCCAAAATCCAACCTTGAACCCACCAAGTAGTGGCATATACATAGCTTGTAGACTACGATGGGTGGTTTCGGGATCCTTGTTACTAAAATACTCAAGCAATAGAGTATTCTTATTCTCACATAGAGGGTTCCTAGAATCCAATAAAATAGTGGGAGACATTAAATGATTTAAGTAATTAATAAAAATGTCTAAACCGGTAATCCCGATAAAAGGCACTCATCTGCTAAAATTATTTTTTTTTAGAAAAGGGAAATTTATACCACAAGTTTAAAAACTACGATATTATATTGGACAAAGTAAATGTCCACACTGACACAAGTATCCATGGATAGTAAAGGCGTGTGTGCATAGTACTATGATATAGGAAACTCAAGGTGCCAGTGTCCCCAACACCTGTTAAACTACCTCAAGAAGCGAGGGTGAAAATTTCTTATAGGAGACTAATTTACAAAGAATATTATATTTATATCATTATGCTTTCATCAATGTCTGATGTTAGTTGTGGTCGCTACACTAGGACATAGATGATATAAACATGAAGTCTCATCTCTGGGATGTTTTCAAGGAGAAATTGAGGCAATGATATGAATAAGGAAATAGTTACACCGACATGTGTAAATTTAAATATTGATCATGATATTTAAATGGATCCCTTTATCATATCATTTTCACCAAATTACTCAAGTATCATTTTAAGTTACAAAACAAACAAGTATTGAGTAAACGCTTCATTACCAATTTAGGTAAAGTTCTCCAAGTGAATAAGAATATCAAAGACAGTTTTATCTTTAATTCTTATAGCGAATAGATTGAAAGAAAATGTGAAAAGGTCAAAGTCATTTAATGGAAATGACACATTCGTAGTGTTCTTTAATTAATGAGGTATTAACATAGATTATTTCCATTGCATATTATAAAATAATACTATAGAATTTTAAAAGCAATAAACTGATTTAAAGAAGAAAGTTGTGGATTCTACATCAGGCATATTTATCAATGTAATGTTTCCTTTTACTACTTGGGTATTTAATACTATATATGTGTATTTAAATATAGTTACCAAGTAATTATAGGAACATTATTAGAATTCAGATTTATTCTCTAAGTGGCTGCAAAAGGGTGATACCTAGGCCAGTGGTGAGAAGTACATGACTTCTTAGTTTCCAAGTGAAAGATTCATTTTGAACTATTATTGAGTATAACCAAAAACTTTAATCTCATTTTTCCTTGCACGCAATGATGCATTCTTTTATTTTTTGGAATGAATGTTGTTTTTGGTAAACTCAATCACTAGTTCAGTAATACATGAATCATAGGCAATTAGTGATGAATATAATTTTAATACTTACACCTAGTTGTGACAAGATAATTCTTTATCAAGTAATACTAAAAGTGGACATCATGAATATACCAAGTATGATATTTAGGCCCGGCACAACTAAAAACTTTTGGTATTATTGACATCTTTAGTTTGGAAAAAGGATCATTTAGTAATAAAGGTATGTCACAAATATTATGGAAATCATTCAACAAGTAAGAATGAACTATTCCAAGTATAATCTAGAGGTATACAAACTTCATAAGATTCCTTTAAGTAATTAAGTAATAGTAAAGTGAAGTATATGCATGGTAAGAAGATATGAGTTGCTTAGGGTTGGGATATTGAAGAATATCTTGACCAAGAATTCATCAATCATGATAATGTAGCATGGAGTAATTCCAAAACACACATTACCTTAATGAAATCATGACAATTAAATTAATGAGGAGGATTGATGATGAAGTATTACATATCAACATTTATAAACAAACATGTATCATGGAGAAATTCCTAAACACATATGTTATACATCAAAATATTGATGTAAGCAATATAAATGTTGCAACTAGAAGAAACTTTCATTATATTTTATGGAATGATTTACAAATAACGGAGATATCCCACAACCATATGCTAACTAAAATGAAAAATGGATATCATATGAGTAATAGTATGATGTAAATCCATTATGTCATAAGGAAATATGTTTTGATGCAAATATTTTGTTTGGATACAAAGAAACTTGCATCAAGATAAACACATTTTGCATCTAAGGTACTTATCCTAACGATTACTTAAGATATTACTAAAATCCCTAAGATATAAAAATTGTAGTCAAGTGATAGAATACACTTCTATATAAGGGTTTACATCTCTATTAGAGATAGTGGGAGCTATATTGACTTGTGTTTAGTCAATGCTCAAGATGCACAAGTAGTTGGAATAGGAACTAGTTCCACAAGCGCATGTGCAACAGAGTATGTTCCAAAGACACATATTGTGTAGGAAGGATAAAACCATTATGATGGTTTTTATATTCACTTTGGTCGTTGATCTATTATTCAATGTGAATAATATTTTCTATAAGTAGTGTGTGGAAATTAGCTAAAATTGATAAGACCAACTAAAATTCAATTAATGGATTACATGTATCAGAGTTCAAAGGGGGTTATTATTTTGAAAACTGTGGTGGGTATTCAATTGAATTGATACATGGATGGTACAATCTTGGTACCAATAAGGCTCGATTGGTTTAACCAAGTTTTTAAGCCTAAATATGTTATAATTTTACTTATCATAGCTAATATATATGATCAAATTATTTTGTGTTGGATGTCATGACCACCAATCATGGATGGTGTCTATACGACGACACTATAAAGGGATGGTCATGTTACAGAATGCTAATATAGTTTTCAAGGTACTGAAATCTAGGTTAGGATTAAAGTAAGCAACATGATTATAGAATATACATTTGCATCAAATGTTTTCCATGTGTCTACAAGAGGTTAATGGGAGCGCCAATATATTCCAAAAAAAAGTATGTTAGACAACATATGGAAGACATACATTGGTCATACAGTTAGTTAAGACCAAGATGAAATTTATTCTTTAGTGATTTAATTAAAGTATAAACCTAAGTTCTGGGGAACAGGATCTACTAAGGTAGATCTATAGGTTTCTTGGTCCTAGTCAATCGTATATATAGTGACATTATATTGAAAAATACAAGTTGGATCAATTCAAGAGATGAATTTTTGCCTATGTCATCGGGCTAATCTCTCAATTTTTACATGTCTGGGGCATGGGAAGAGAAACATGTTGAGTTGAAATCCATACACTGAAGTGATGGATCAATAATTTATGCCATAATATTTACAAGAATTGATATTTCCAGGATATGCTCTATAATAGGAAAATATAAGTTATATCCAAGAGCACTGCAAGTTATACATTCAGAACTATCTAATTGTACTTCGGAACGTACAAAATATATATACCTAGTAAGTGGAGAAGAAAGGTTACTAGTTTTCAGGGGACATAAACTAGTCTTCCAAAGATTGAAGTGATCTACTATTTCAGTTAGTCTAAAGATGATGAGCGAGTCAAGCACATATCAGCCAGTGGTAGCCATACCTAGAAAAACTGAGTACGTTCCATCTTTCAAGGTAACTAAGAAGAAAATAAATTCAATGATGTGTTCCAGTTATTGGCATCACACCTGGTGACAAAAGTATTATCATAATGTAAATTATGATATTCTTACTAGCCAAGATGTCAAGTTATGACAGTGGAAAAAAGGGATATACTTGGGATTCCATCTCTTGAGAAGTTTTACTCAAGGAGATGAGGTCTCTATAGAAAAATTACCATGTAGAGAAACTCTGGTGGACCCAGTAGCTAAAGCAGTTACTCAGTAGAAATAGGAAATTCATCATGTGAGTGGCTAGTAAGTTTGTTTAGAAAGTTGGTTCTAGTGTAAGTGGGAGTGTTGAAATAGTTTGTGCCCTAGACCCAACTATTTAGTGATTTTGATTACCATATCATGTATACAGTTATCTATACATGATTTCATCTTACCATTATAGTGTAGAATTTTCTGCATCCAATATTGAAATGGTAATGTCCGAAGATTAGTTGTCTTATCGAAAGGTTATAGCAATTCCCAGGCTATAATGAGAACCTCGAGATACTATGAAATTAATCTTAAATATATGTTCTATGTTCTAGACACATCTTACTGATTGGAAAATTCAGATGTTTGACTATCAGGTGCTGGGGGATCATAAGCATTGAGACTTTTTCTCATGAAGTTTTCACTTGGTGATCTCTAGTTGTGATATCATGAGGACTGACCCACTAATAGGAACACAACATATTTCATGTGTCATTATATGTTCCAATCTATGATCATGTGCAATGGTCTCCTGACTTGAGATCATTACCAATGTATGTCATTTGATTGTGTACTTTGATGCAAGACAAAAAAACATGGCAATGAAGTCGTGTCGAGCTAGTTTGTGTTGGGTGCGTCATTGGTGGCATGACATTGGTTGAAAGGTCAAGAAAGGATTTGTCGCTTCTGGGTTATGGAAGTAATATATCTCAGGCCATGTTGATATGGATGGAAATATATTTATAAGACCATGGACATGGAAGTTGAGGGTAAGTCCATCCCGTTACATCAACAAAAAATAAAGCAAGAAAAGGGTGATGACACGAGAGTGCATCCTGGTTTATGATATATTATAGACAAAGATATTATGTCACACAGTTCGTGCCCGTAGGTTGGTTATCGCTTATGTGATAATGTGTATCTCTTCAGGGGACATGATGGGTTGCTATATCCCACTCTTGGTCTATGAATACTATTCACTTATATCGAGATAAAGGCCTAGAGGGTCACATACAATAACGTATTTGAGAATCTACCATATTCAGTTGAATAGAAGTTTTAGAAATGGTGGGCCCCACCATTGGTGTTCGGGATTTGTCCAAGGAAAAACTATCACCAATGAAATAAATAAATTCATATTATTCAAGTTTAGAATAATGATCATTGAATTTATTTATTAAATGTATTTACGAGTTTTAAGTAAATACATGAAAAATATTAATTGACGAATATTAAATTATTCAAGGTTCAATTATTATTTATGGGAGTGACAATTCGAGTTAATGACTCAATTATTATCAAATAATATATTTCAATATTTTACAAGTGAGTGATAATAATATTTATGACTCGGATAAGTAGTCATAATATATAGTTAATAGTGCGTTTATTAGTCGGGGGCTGGGTTAGAATTTCTAGGTAATTAAATGACACTATAAATATAAGAGGAGAGGAGATTGACATATAATATTCATGACACTTCTCTCTCTTCTCCTTTTTCCCATGATCTAGAGATAGGCTCTAGATCCAAGGAGCATGGATCAAGCACTCTCTCAGGAATTGCGAATGAAGTGATGTAGTGGTCGTTGGAGTGTCGAAGGAATCGTCATAATTCCGCACTAGCACCCGAATTATGATGAATGGCACTCCCACAAATTCCTTGAAGAATGTGTGGATGATCTAGAGGAATTTGAATTCAGATTCTTTGATCATCAATCTCCAACAACGAGCAGACATCGTGCGCGGCTTCAGATTAAACCAGGTATTTTTACAGTATTTTTGTTCTTAAAACCCTTCACGTGTGGTTCACGGCTAAGACTGGGAATCTATTCGCCGACTTCCACAATTTCACATCGAGCATCAGATGAAATTGTTTAAAAAAACACCTATTTGGGGATTCTGCTGCATTTCTGGTTTAAACAAGATTCTATTGTAGAATATGAAACCATGGGTTTCTTCGAGCTTCTACAACTCACTACACCAACATTGAAGAAAAATATGTATCCTAACTACAATTTTATATCATCGTGATTTGTATAGAAACTAGCATCATTATATCCTCTCACTGCTAGTTCTGCATCTCCTCTATACACCAAGAACATATCCTTTATACACCTCATGTAATTTATAATAGTTTTGATAGCTGCCCATTATAGCTCTCCTGGATTAGCTTGATATTTGTCTACCATGCTTAAAGTAAAGGCAACATCAAACCTAGTATATATAATGGAATACATGATAGATCTCACTGCCGTGGCATAAGGAATTATACTCATTTTTTCAATATCCTTCTATTTTTGTGGACACGTTTTCTTAGAGTGACTAATACCATGTGAAATGGGAAATAAACCTCTCTTGGATTCTTCCATACTATACCTTTTGAGTACCTTGCCAATATATGTACTTTGAGTTATCCCAAGCAGCCTTTGAGATCTATCTCGATAGATCTTGATCCTTATAATGTAGGTTACTTCACCTAATTATTTCATGTATAATAATTAATTTAACCAAGTGTTGATCAACTATAATAATTTCCCTTCATTTCCCATAATTAATATGTCATTAACATATATTATTAGGAAAATGATATAATTTATGTTAAAATTCATATAAACACAAGTCTCAATTTAGTTTTTTACAAAACCAAATTCTATTATGGCCTCATAAAAATGAACATTTCATGACTTTGATGTCTGCTTTAACCCATAAATGGATCTCTAAAAATTTCACACCTTACTGACATTCTTTGATCTAACAAACCCTTCATGTTGAGTCACATATACATCTTATACTAACATCACATTTAGAAAATCATTTTTGACATTCATTTTAAAAAAATTATAATCATGGAAGTTTGTTATTTCAATCAATATTCTGATAGATTTCAGCATTGTTATTGTTTAGAAGGTTTCATCATAGTTGACACCTTGACATTGTCAGAAACCCTTCGCTACCATCCTTGCCTTGTAGGTGTTGACCTTACCATCCATGTCTAGATTTTCCTTGAATTCCCATTTTCACCCATGGGTTTTATATAATCTGAAGGGTCTACAAAAATCCAAACTTGATTTTGGTACATGAAATCTACCTTAGAATTCATGGCATCTTACCATTTTGCAACATTCTTGAATTCTGCTACTTCCTTGTAGGTTAGAGGTTCATCATCCACAAGGAGTAATGTGTCACCTAACTCAGTGGTAATAAAACAATAATTCTCTAGTTCTACAACCTCTCAAATTGACCTATGGAATACTTGTGTCTTGAGAACTACTTAATCTCCCATTAACTCTGGTGGATATTTTTTTTGCACCAAATTTTGTGCATCTCGAGTATCAACTTCATCAAATTCAATCTTTCTCCTATTATTTACATTGGAAATAAGTTCCCATTATATAAATATGGATTTTCCTTCCACAATTACTTTTCAATCTGAAGGTATATTTATAGATAATATCCTTTGGTTTCTTAAGGATAACCTATAAAGATGCACTTTGTGCTTCGAGATACCAATTTTTCACTAAGTATAGTCTTGAAAAAATCCTTGCATTCCCATAAACATATGTGTGATAGATTTGGTTTCTTTCCACACCACAACATATATATAATTCCATCTACTGATTTAGTTAGTACTTGATTAAGGGTATATATTGATGTATATAATGTGTATCCCCCAAAGGATAATGGAAGAGTTTTCTGACTCATAATTGATCTGACCATGTCAAGCAAGGTCTTATTCCTCCTTTCACTAACACTATTCCACTATAGTGTATAAGGAGGAGTGAGTTAAGATATTATCCCACACTCCTTCAAGTGATCAATAAAATCTTAGTTAAGATACTCTCTACCTCATTCTGAGTAAAGTGTCTTAATATTCTTACCAATATAGTTTTCGACTTCATGTTGGTATTCCTTAAACATATGAAAGGAACATAACTTATACCACATTAAGTAGATATAGTCATACATACTATAGTCATTGGTAAAAGAAATGAAGTATGAAAACCCACCCCTTTCCTCTATAGGAAATGGACCACATATGTCAGTATGAATTAATTATAGTCAATCAGTGGATCTTTCTCCCTTCCCAGAAAAGGGAGCTTTGGTCATTTTACCTTGTAAACAAGAATGACATACATACAAGGGTTTTAACTCAACTAAGTCTAAATAAACTGATTGATGTAAATTCTGTAATTTCTTCTCATTTACATAACCAAGCCTAATGTTCCATGGGTGGGTGTTGTAAGATTCATGTTCACTGGTTTTGTCCTTGATTTCCATTATTGGGTTTTCAAGTTTAATTATATATAACCCATTGTTAAGATGTTCCATACCATAAAACATGTTATCCTTGTAAAAGAGAAAAAATGTATTTACAAACCTAAAATAAAAGCCCATATTGTCCAAACTTTTATTAAGATTATATTTCTGGTTACTGAAGGTACATAATAATAATTATTCAATACAAGAACCAAACCACTGGCAAAGTCAAATGATAATATCTTGCTGGTGAGGCTGCTATACTCACACCATTTGTATCTCAGAGATCCACTTCATCTTTTTTAATATTATTAAATCTACTTGGTTACTATATATCAATACAAATGTGTAAACCAAATTTTGTATCCAATACCCAACTTATAGATAATGAAAGATTATATTCAATGAAAAAAATATTTGAAGTAACAGCATCACCTTGCTTCTTCTTCCTAGCTCTATAATTCTTCTTCTAGTTTCATTTCTTTCCACATAAAAAGTAAACATCCTCCTTCTCATTGCCCTAGCTCTGTATCCTTGTATTTTTGGAAGGATGGTGTATTAGTGTCTTTGGATAGAACTTGGTCTAATACCCCTTACCCTTCCCCTTCCGCCACTTGTTCACCATACGGACTGAAGAATTGGTATTCTTCGTATCTTTATCATCTTAGAGAACAAAATCCAAAAGATTTGGGAGTGAATTTTTCATGTTATTCATGTTTTAATTAACAATGAAAGTTGAGAATATGGGTGGTAAAGAGGCAAGAATGATATTTTACACTAGTTATTGGTTCAGCTTGAACCTAAGGGCTTCAAGTCTCTCAATGTACCCAATCATCTTGAGTACATGAGGTCCTTCTGGATTCCTTTCTCCTATCCTACACCTATACAGGGCACTAAAAATATCATACCTTTCTTTCCTGACTCTATCCTGATATAATTATTAGATATGAGTCAGCATCTTGTAGGCATATTCATCCTCATGAATTTCTAAAATTGACTATACATAGATGACAACATGATATACTGAACATCTAGTGCATCATCTGCATTATTTTTCCATTTATCTTTATCCATATTTATTTATCCCAAAATAGGCTCAGTGGGAAGTGATTACTCCATCACATAAATATTTCTCTCTTATCGTAGTACTATTCATAATCACCTATACCACTCTTGGAAGTTATGGAAAGTCAGGATATTTTCTTTATCCAGTATGGATCGCAGTGATAATGTTTTGGTGGTGTTGGTGATTTCCATTTCTTATTTATAACAAATAAATTTAGCATTCATTAATTTATCTTTATTACCTTTTATACATTTTTATAATTAATTATTAAATCATTAAATGTCTCCCACTATTTTATTGAACCTCAATATCCTTCACTATTAGATTTGAAATACTCTATCGCTTGGGAATTCTAATAGAAAGGATCCTTGAAACCACTCTTAATAGTCTAAAAGATTTGGCTACACCACTGCTTTGAGAGTTTCTAGGTAGGATCAGGACTATCTAGCTGCATTAACTCGCGGTTCCTTGAACAGTTGAGTAAAGTCTTAACTTATCAGAATTGTAACCTTGATTACCTCAACGATTTGCCTTTAAAATGAAAGAAAGGTATATTTCTCTACTTATTTGCTACAAACATTACACAAGTCAACCCATTATATCATATGAACTCCCTAGTAGTAGGAGGCACCCTCAACTTTGTCTTACTAGCACCTCGAACACCAGGTTTTGTTCAAATTTGAGCAATGAAAAGCTTTAAGACTTGATATATCTTTGAGGGATTTTATTATTTCTTGAGAAATGCAATCCTTTTCTATTAAATATTCTCAAACTATGTTATTACACTCAAAATTGAACATACATTAATAGAAAAACATACATCGCGTCCATATGCATTTTCTTGTTTATTATTTTATGTTATCTCATAGTAAACATGCATTTTCATAAAATAAAAAACAATGCATAAAGGAAAATATTATAACTTCCTGGTCTTTAGAATTTAATTATGATTGATCCATTTTAAAAATAACAGATCAATCATGACCTAGGGGGTTTCATACCAGATTTGAGTCTTGAATTGTATTACAGCTCACCCCTGGTCCAGTGTATTCGCTTCTCGTCTCCAGTATCACCTCGTCTTGGTAGGGACCATGCCTTATAACATCATCATCAACTGTACATTTATACTCGCACATAGAAGATAGATTCTAGGGAGTTCAATATACAACAAATAAATTGGATATACAGACCCTTATACATATTGAACAAAATATCGATGCATAGGTCTTCATTTAATTACCTACATGCAACAATCATTAACTAATACAAATACGGGCAAAGGAAGCACCCCCTTATATCAGTGCTAAGAAAAACCACTAATAAAGGTTACCCTATATCAGCGCTAAAATTTTAGCCCTGATAAAGGAGTTCTTTATCAGCGCTTTTCTAGCGCTGATATAGGGCCTCTTTATGAGCGCTAAAAAAGCGATGATAAAGAAATCATGTATCAGCACTACAATTTTAGCGCTGATATAGGGATTCTTTATCAGCGCTTTTCTAGTGCTGATAAAGAGGCCCTATATCAGCACTAGAAAAGCACTGATAAAGAAATCCTTTATCAATGCTAAAATTTTAGCGCTGATACAGGGTAACCTTTATCAGCGCTAAAATAGCACTGATAAAAAGACCCTTTATCAGTGCTAGAAAAGCGCTGATAAAGACTCCCTGTATCACCGCTAAAATTTTAGCGCTGATACAGTCAGGATTTATCAGCGCTGATAAAGGTATTATTTATCAGTGCTTTTTTAGCGCTGATAAAACCTTAGTGCATTTTTTTATAAAGTCGGTCGCACAGTGCCCTCATTTTATCGCGACCTAAAGCTCTCACGGTAATGGAACCCTGCGACTCCCCTCTGCCGCCCGCTGAGTTTGCGTTGTCGGACCTCCGCTGCCCTCTACCTTCAGTTTTCCGGACCTCCGCCGCCCGCAACGCTTTCAATCTTCGGTTTGTCGGACCTCCTTTAAGGCATGTTTTCCAAATCTTTTTTCAATATTTTTCTCCTCTCCCATTTGTATATCATTTTTTTAACATGATTTTTTATTCTATGGGTGAGTATTATGGATTGATCGATTGAAGAAAATGAACCATACTTGATGGAAAATGATGTAAAGGGGATGATTTACATGTGTCTACTAATTTTCATTATATTTCTCAAGAACATGGTGCTTGTTTACTTTTATTTTTGAAAATAATCATTGTTTTTTGGTGGGTTTCTTTGAGAAGTTTTTTTTAGTTTGGTTTTGATAGATTCCATTGGGGGGAAATGTGAGATGGTTGAGGTGGTAAATCGTGAAGTGGGGAAGCATCAACCTTTCCATTGTTAAAAAGATGTAATGAGTGGGTTATTGTGGGAGATGACATCGTTAGTTGATATGGGTTTTCCTTTTAGTTTCCCAGTGACATAGAATATAGTTGTTAATGATGAAATTGAAAAGGGTTTTGTGGGAATTGAATAACTTCACGGATAAAAATGAAATGGTGGCTATAAAACTATGCTCACCCCCTACGCGATGAGTGTATCGGGTGGTTACCTCTTCTAAAATTCAAATATGTGAGTTCCTTTACTGAGATATAAACCTATGCCCACTCTTAATTCAGGAAACATCCAACTCTAGGTGATAATCCTTGGTTTCCTTAGGTGACGAGAATATGAAGTCCCTATGTTATGGGAATATGAGATCTTCTTTATCTCCCAAATAATGTTCCCTTGATTATACCTCATGAGATTATAAATAGATTAATTAGGGGATATGCCTAAGAATCCCCTAAGTGATGATCATAAGATATCTTATTCATATCCTAGGTAATGATCCTAGGATTATACCTCACATGAGGAGCATAAGATTCCTTGGACGATGTGCCAAAGAATCCCCTATGTGATGAGTATACGATATCTAAACACTTTCCTTAGTAGATGATCTTATGTTCTTACCTGGTGTGATAAGAACACGATTCATTAGTTGATGAATATAGAAATCCTTATGTGCTATGAATATATTTTATGAACCAAATTGGTGTATATTCCTCACATGAAAAATGTGATCCACCTTATGTAATGAGCATAAGATTATAGAGGTTATAAGACTTGAATTCCTTCTGTAATAAGAATAAGTTATCAATTATCAATCATGGTATGAATCATGTATTACAGATAATACACCTCATGTCATGAGCTAATGAAAAATTAATAACCTCAATTTTAGATGAATTTTATAGTTTGTCAATACACTCATCACCATTATTATATTAAACTAAAAGTATATTACCTGTAACTAGAATAATAATTGTAATTAACTTGTGTCCACTGGAGAGTAGAACCAAAAACTAGATTCAGAAACATGTCTTATATCTGGAACAAAGACCCAGAATAGGAATCAAACTCTAAGAAGGAAACTATAGAAGGAATATCTAACATCCCATATTCCCATTCCCATCAAGGGGACAATATTATAAACCATGGAGGTGGACTCTTTTCACCTTTGGAAATAGGTAAGGTAGGTTATGAGGATTGTGGCTAGCCCAAGGAAACAGATTCAAGCCTGAGTGATTTCCCCAGTAGAGGCATCAAAAAATTACCCATGAGCCCAAATATCCAATTCAAATGGGCCTTATTCTATGGGAACCATACATATTAGGCCATACTCTAAATGGAAACATTCCCACACATATAGGACCATATTCACTAACTGGTCCATACTCCTACTAGTTGAAAAAACCCTATACCACATAGAGTCATATTTTTTGTGAATCCAAAATACACTCATTAGGCTATATCCCCTTTTAGTTAGACCAAAAATGTCTTATCACACATATTTACCATACTAAATTTCACTTGGTATCATTCAAAAAATCATCTATACAACTTGATGTTAACCTATATCAATTATTTATTATTAGAAGTACATTGCACATGGTTGTGATAAATACCCTCAGTGCATTCACTAACCCATGACATGTTGGAGGATGGTTTTAGGGGGTCACTACACTATAATATACTAACCAATAGAGGGGTCTAAATGGGTATAGGCCATGAAATAGTGTTATCAAATAATTTTATTAGGAGATATGATGGGGTTTGATGTTAGGAACATTTGAGGATTTCAATGGTTTGGTTTAGAAAGTATTTCATTTGAATTCATTGGTATGTTTTGGGTGTACCTTTCCTTAGGTTTTAAATTATGCTCTTAGTGGTTCTTCATGGTTAGTGGTTGTAGTCTCTTATTTGGGTGAAGTGATGTGTTCTTAGTATATTTCCATCTTATGATGTTCTTCATGGTTAGTGGTTGTAGTCTCTTATTTGGAGATGTATAATGTTCATGGTGAGGGACACTATCTAGCTGGTGGTGTCGTTGTATATGAGAAAGCATCGATGTAGTTGGAGATGTATGATGTTCTTCATTTGAGTAGACTCATTCAGATTCCAAGTGGGTGTTTCTATACTATATCTTCTTTTTGGGATTCATGTGTTTCATGAATTCATATTTTATCCATTTGAAGTTGGTTAGACATGTTTTGATCATTTTGAAGCACAAAATAACCCTATTAATTAAAATAATATATGGAATGGATGGTATCTTGTTGTGAATTAACCTTTTTCATTGAAATAAATTAGGTTTCCTTCTACCGTTGGTGGATTTGATATTATAAATGAAAATCATGGTTTAAAATAAAGATAAGTTGATTCTTTAAATAAAATTCCAAATGGTTTGTCATGTGTTTGTTTATTGAATTTTTTTGGGAGTGATTTCCAAAATAAATTAAAATGTCTTGTTTTTAAATGGTTTATGGTATTGGTATTTTAAAAAATTGAGGGGGATCGATTGTCCTTTTGAACAAAATACCTTCGATCCTGACCACCATCCATTGTTTTTTGGGGCTGACTTTAATGTCATTTCCAACCCAAAGGAAAGGAAAGGTAGAAGCCCATTCCAGAGGAAGGCCATTATGGACTTTTTTCAGTTCATGGCTGGGAAGGGCCTCATTGATCTCAGCTTCTCAGGTGACAGTTTCACCTGGTGAAACAAATGTAGGGGCCATCCCCGCTTGTGGAGTCTATTGAATAGGTGTCTATCCAACATGAAATCCACTAACCTATTCTCAAATACCATGTTTTCCATCTTGTTTGGGGTATTTTGATTCACTCCCCCTTTTGGTTTCCATTTCTTCTTGGCATGATCATCAGGAATGGTTTCACTTCCACCGGCAGTGAGTATTTAGGCATAATGATATTGAATGTAGGGCAGAGACCTAGGAGTGGTAGATGTATCATTCTTGATTTTTCTTGTGTTTGGTCTGGGGTGATTTGAGGAAACTATAATGAATCTAAAGTAATTATATTTAATGAAGATGAATAAATACTAATGGTTAGGCTCTATTAATCTCCATTTTTATAAGTGGTTCTCTTCTACTGTATTTGGAATTCTTGTTTTGTGTACTTGAACCATAAATACTAATATTTGAGATTCAAATAGGATGGAGATGAATAAATATTGGATGGATACTAATCGTTTAACAATAGAGTACAAGAACGGAGTGAAAGAGTTCATCAAGTTTGCAAAGGATCATGAAAAGGATCCTTCTCAAATATTTTGTACGTGTTTACGTTGTTGTTATTCTAGACTACTTACTCCAGAGGAGTTGTAAGAACATTTGATATGTCACGAAATAGATCGGAGTTATAAATGTTGGAATAAACATGGATAAAAAGCGAATGTAGCTACTGGCTGGGATAAAACTGCATTTTATGGATCGTCAGATATGAATAAAAATATGGATAATGAAGAAGACCGTGTGAAGGATGTGATTACAGATGTCAATGATGATGAATATCGTATTGAGGAAATGACAAAGACAATTCAAGATGAACTCTGTGATTGCCCAAAATTGTTTGAGAAGTTAAAGAGTTGTGCAAAGACGCCATTGTATGCTTCTTGCACTAACTATACAACATTGTCAGCTGTACTGAAGTTGTATAAATTGAAATCAGGCAACGGATGGAGTGATGTCAGTTTTACTGAACTACTTTCTCTCTTGAATGACATGCTCCCAGAAGATAATAAGCTCCCAAGCCATACATATGAAGCTAGATGAATGCTACGCTCGATGGGAATGATTTCTGAAAGAATACATGCCTGCTCGAAAGACTGTTTATTGTTTCGCAAAGAGAACAAATCACTTACAGAATGCCCAAAGTGTGGTGCTTCTCGATACAAGAAAGATAAATCCAATCCTAAGAAAGTTTTGTGGTACTTTCCAATCATTCCAAGGTTTAGACGTCTATATGGAAATGAAGAAACTGCAAGACAATTTTCTTGGCATATAGATAAAATAAATAAAGATGGGTTATTACGTCATTCGGCCGACTCTCCTCAATGGAATAAAATTGATCATGAGTATCCTGAATTTGGAAAAGAGTCGAGAAACCTTCGTCTTGCGTTATCTACAGATGGAGTGAATCCTTTTGGTTTTCAAACCAGAACTCATAGTACATGGCCTGTTATGTTGGTAAATTATAACTTGCCACCCTGGTTATACATGAAGCGGAAATTCATCATGTTATCTATGCTTATATCAGGACCAAAACAACCAGGTAACGATATTGATGTTTATCTGGCTCCTTTGATTTAGGATTTGAAGTTATTGTGGGACTCAGGTGTAATGTTGTATGATGCTTATAAAAGTGAATACTTCACGTTCAGAGTGATGTTGTATGGGACAATAAATGATTTCCCTGCTTATGGAAATTTGTCAGGCTATAGCATTAAAGGAACTCAAGGGTGTCCTGTGTGTGAAAAAGATACATAATCAAATTAGGTTTAAACATTCATCGAAATATGTGTTTCTTGGACATTCTAGATTTCTACCTTGTCAGCATAAGTACCGATCTTGGACGATATCATTCAATGGAAGTTCAGAAAAACGTGCAACACCGTCTCCACTAACAGGTGATCAGCTGTTTGAGAAATTAAAACATATGAACACTATTTTTGGTAAACCATTTTCAAAAAATCTTACGAAAATCGGTTAGAAAAAGAGATCAGTTTTTTTAATTAACATACTGGAATTGTTTGTACGTCAGACATTTTCTTGATGTGATGCATGTGGAAAAAAATGTATGTGACAGTGTTATCATAACGTTGCTAAATGCCCCTGGAAAAACAAAATATGGAATTAAGGCAAGGTTGGACATGGTTGACATGGGAATATGAGAAGAGTTGGCTCCCGTGAAGGGTGAAAATTGAATGTTTCTTCCTCCAGCTGCTTATACTCTTTCTAGGGCGGAGAGATATCAGTTTTGCAACTTCTTCAATGATGTAAAGGTTCCATAGGGGTACTCATCAAATATCAAGAACATTGTGTCAATGAATGATTTGAAGTTAAAAGTTTTGAAATCACATGATTTCCATGTTTTTATGCAAGATCTAATTCATATATCTTTACGTTGCATTTTTACCAAGAATGTTCGTCATACGTTAACCAAACTTTGTTTCTTTTTCAAAGCTATATCTAGCAAAGTTTTAGACCCGGGGAAATTTCCAGCTATGGAAAAAGAAATTGTCATCATATTATGTGAATTAGAAATGTTCTTCCCACCAACATTATTTGATATGATGGTTCATTTGATGATTCACTTGGTGAGAGAGATTCGACTTTGTGGTCCTGTGCACTATAGATGGATGTATCCTGTTGAACGGTATATGAAGATTTTGAAAGGGTATGTCAAAAATCAAAGTCGTCCAGAGGGTTGTATAATGGAGTGATATATTGTTGAGGAAGCCATTGAATTTTGTACTGAATACCTATATAATGTGGAAAGCATTGGTCTCCCGAAATCTCGTCACACTGGACGCATTGAGGGTGAGGGAATTTATGGAAGAGAAGTTGTGACAATCAGTATTACAAATCGGGAGCAGGATCATCTTTATGTTTTGCATAACAGTTGGGAGTTTTCTCCATATATTGAAACTCACAAAGAAATTCTTAGGCAGTTCAATCCATCGAGGGCTGAAAAATGGTTATCAGATACACATAATCACCAGTTTATAGGATGGATTCAGGACCATATTTTTAAGCAGTTGGATGAAAATCTGAATTCAATTTCAGAATGTCTTCGATGTCTAACCACTGGACCAAGTGTGTATGTATTATCTTACAGTGGTTATGTAATTAATGGTTATACATTCTATACAGATGAACATGATGAAGATAGTACCATGCAAAATAGTGGAGTTACACTAGTGGATGAAGTGATGCATGTTTCTGGTAGTAAGGACAGAAATCCAATTTATGCAAATATGTCATACTTTGGCATTATCAAACTAATATGGGAGTTGGATTATATTACATTACAATTGCTGATTTTTCAATGCAAATGGATTGATAACAATAGTGGTGTTAAAATAGATGAATGGGGATTTGTGAAAGTTGATTTTAGTAAAGAAGGGTACAAAGACGAATAGTTTATAATGGAATCACAAGCGGTACAAGTTTTTTATGTTCCAGATCCCACAAACCGAAAGTGGTCGATTTTTCTATTATCGTCCAAAACTACCGAAGGTTCCGATGAAAATTCAGTTAAGAACGATCCTTTTAGTGGTACGTCGCAATCATTTCAGAGCGGTCCCAATGCAGATGATGTTTTCTATGTTAGAGGAGACCACAATAAAGGGATTTGGATAGTCAATAGTGGTGTCAAATCCCTTCAACCTTTGAAAAAAACAGAGAGAGTTCGGTAAACTGGTTATATTTTGTTTGTAATATAGATCTTGTTATCTCATGTTATTATATTATCATTACTGAATTTATGTAATTTGAATTAACTGTTCAACCACTTTTGAAAATAATGACTTCTGCACATTCTGATGCTCCTAACCTTGAGGTTGAACAAGTCTCTCAAGCAGCTGCTGATGCGGCTGCTGCTGCTCCTGCAGCTCATGCTGCTGTTGTTGTTGCTCCTGCTATGGCTCTGGTTGCTCCTGCTACTCCTCCTGTTCCGGCTCCTGCTGCTGCTGCTCCTCCTGCTGCTCCTTCTTCTGCGGCTCCTGCTGCTCTTAGTGTTGAGGTCCAACAACCATCAACACATGTCGTTGATACCATTCTAGATGAACATATAGATGATGTTGATATCGATGAAATGGTCGGGAATGACGGACCAGCATTGCCGAAATCACAAGTGCGTCGTAGTTTGACGGTGTTAGACAAAATTCTTAAGGTGAAAAGCAAAGGCATCAAATTTGAATTCAGATGGAATACACGAGGCCAAAATGTGAATCCCAACAAGGATATGTTTAGCAGCTACATTGGAGTTGTCACTCGGCAACGCGTGCCGATTGACATAGATTCATGGCACCATGTTGTGTTCGGGCTGAAGGCTGTGATATGGGAAGAAATTACGGTAACATTATGAATTTATTTCTTTAATTTACTAGCAAATAAAATAATAAATCAATGTCTTACTCTTCTCAATCTCTTGCAGAGTACATTTATAGTAGACGATTCACATAAGGATTATGTACTAAGGCTTGCAGGAAAGATTCATCGAGGTTTTCACACTATTTTAACAAGATGTCACCTCAAAGATTCTAAAGGTAAAATAAACCCGCACCCACCCATTGTCTATGCTCACTTGATATCCCAAGAAGCATGGGATGAATTTATTGGTCGTCATGGGGATGAGAAGTTTAAGGTACATTGTGAGTGATAATACATTGTTTGAGGATACATGTATTCATCACTTTGATTGTCAATATTTCATTTATGAAACAGAAACTATGTACTGAAAATAAGGAACGTGCTTCAAAACCAACATACCCCTATCGTAAAGCAAGGATGGGGTACGCTTCATTAGAAAAGAAAATGGTACGTATTTTAAATTTACAATAATATTGTTAGGTGCCAATAAACAACATCATAATTATTTTTTATATGTTTATATGTAGATTGATGAGTCTAAAACCAAATGCACTTCCATCCCACATCATGTGCTATGGAAGGAGGCATGTGTGAACAAAGAAGGGGAGTTAGTAGATGAGAACACACAAAAAGTGTGGGAAATATATGTAAGTATGACACGACGATAAAATAATTTGTTTAAAATTTCTATTACATAAAAATAATTAGTTATTTTCCTATATCTGATAGTCACAGGAATCAGCTACTCCTGTAGCTGATAAAGACCTATTATCGACGGCTTTGAAGCAGCCATAAAAATACGGTCGTGTCATAGGTGCAGGTTTTGGGGTGACACCCCGAGTATATTTTGAGAAGAAGAAAAAAATGGATGATACAGATGAAAAATTGGAACAAATGAGCGAAAAAATAGCAACCCTTGAAGAACAATTGCAATGGCAGGGAGAGTTGTTAGCAATTTTTATGGGTGGGAAGCAAAGGGAAGCCACAACTCAAGAACAACCACCGCATGAACATCCCGCCCCACCCCCCACCGGCTTTGAGGCGAGCCATTCGCCTCAAAGAACTGTCTTAGCCATGGTAATCAATATTCTAATAATTGTTCCCATGAAATATGAATCAGAAAAACACTGATAATTTTTCTATACTCATATTCTACAGGGTGATAATGATTGTGATTTACATCTGTCAACACCCACCTATCACCTTGTATCAAGGGCTACAGTGTTCAATATCCCAGATACCACACTGTATAATAGACCACTTCCGAAAGATCATCTAAAAGTGACGATTACTGTAGCTCATGAGACAAAGGCAGAGCTACCTATTCCACTTGATGATGATGATATTCATACGGTCGAAAAGGAAATTGGGACATTCATTGCATGGCCGTCAGAACTTGTAAGAGTACATGCGGACAAAGAGGTATTTATTTCTTTTTCTTTTCAAGATAAACCCTTAACAATTAATGAAAAAAGGGTCTGAACCAATGATCGTTGTTATAGACAGAGAAAGGGAAGGGGCTGAAAAACGCCATCTCAAAACCATCTAAATGATCGACCAACTGATCCCAAGGAGCTACTGAAAGCACAATAACACCACCTGTTCTCTATCTACATTTACTAGCATTGAAGACTCATGTGGATACGAAGCTAAAAGATGGTAATAGTCATATAGTGGTTTTCGAAGAGAATATATACGGAGGGGAAAGTCAAGATTTCGTTGATGCTGAAAATGTAAATGAAATCCTTGAAAACGGTTGGCTAGGCATCACAGTTGTAAATGTATATATGAGGTATGTTTCCATGAATTGATTTTCCAAAAGCTGATCTAATGTTCAAATTATGACTAAATGCATTTTATATTGTTGACAGACGCATTTATGAAAAACAATTGAAGGAATTTTCCCATGATCCAAGATTTGGATTGGTTAGTCCTCATATCACATCAACACACCAAACAAAAATAGAGCCATCAAAAAGGGATGCAATAGTGAACGGCTTGCTGAAAACATTTGAACGCAAGATTACAGATGACAGACTTTTCCTAATACCAACCATGCAGGGGTAATACTCTACGATTAAAGCATATCAATTATATTTTCACTTCTTTTATTAATTATTCCTTTTTGTGTTTTTAGGAAACATTGGTTGCTAATTACGGTGAACTTGGATACTCCGAAGATTTATTTTCTGGATTCAAAGCAAGGATATCCATCAAACCGACCACACATGATGGAGTTTGTGAATCTGTAAGATACTACATCTTACGTTTTAGGTCTAAACATCAAGTAATATAATTTATATTATCTTTTACTGAGTATTCTGTTATGATAGGGTGGTGTATCATTATCTTCTAAAAAAAGGAATGAGGACAGGGGCTAAGAATAAGGAGGCGAGAAAGTACTACGTCTGGACAAATATCAGGGTATATATAATAAAATTTCACTATCCAAACACATCTCAAGACAAGTTACTTATTCTCCTAATGATCAATTTTTTTTCAGTGTCCAAAATAAACAAACGATAATGATTGTGGTTATTATGTTTGTAAATTTATGAAAGAGATCATTTTTCATCATCAAACTAGCATCCCTAAAGAGGTATTTTTAAAAACAACTACTAGTTCGTTTAAGTTATTTATTAATTATTTATTTTTTTATTTTTCAGTACTACTTTGACTGCTGAAAAGCCTCATGCTCACAAGACGATATAGATGTGTTCAGAAATGAGTGGGCCGCATACCTGATGGAAGATTTTACACAAATACAATGAAGATCTGACCTGGGGACATGTACAATTTGTGGTCATTTTTGAGAGGGGTTAAGGGGATCAAAAGATGAAACATTGTTGTATGTAAATGTTCGTAGGAAAATTTTAATTGTTATTAAATAAAACATCCTTTCTTAAATGAGTCATTTTACCATTTTAACAGATGATATGCACCAGCAACATGCAAGAATGCCGAACCACTCAAAGGGTCTCTATTTTGTTTAAAATGGACACGATTTTAAGTGAAAACAACAACTGACCTACGGAAATCCGACCAAACGCATTCAGATTGAATTTATCTTTTATAATAACGATCCAAGGGTCCTTGGTGATGTGTACGAGTCAACCCCACCTCAATCTGAGGGATGGTGTGGCCGCTGTCACTCAAAAGGTCTCTATTTTGTTTAAAATGGACACGATTTTAAGTGAAAACAATAACTGACCTACGGAAATATGACCAAATGCATTTGGATTTCCTTGATCATTTATAAGAACGATCCAAGGGTCCTTGGTGACATGTATGAGTCAACCCCACCTCAATCCGAGAGACGGTGTGGCCGCTATCACTTAAAGGGTCTCTATTTTTTTTAAAATGGACAAGATTTTAATTGAAAACAAAAACTGACCTACGAAAATCTGACCAAACGCATTTGGATTGCATTGATATTTTATAAGAACGATCCAAGGGTCCTTGGTGATGTGTATGAGTCAACCCCGCCTCAATCCGAGGGACGGTGTGGCCGCTATCACTCAAAGGGTCGCTATTTTGTTTAAAATGGACACGATTTTAAGTGAAAACAACAACTGACCTACGGAAATCTGACCAAACGCATTCGGATTGCCTTGATATTTTATAATAACGATACAAGGGTAATTGTTGACGTTTAAGAGTCAACCCCGCCTTAATACGAGGGACGGTGTGACCGCTATCACTCAAAGGGTCTCTATTTTGTTTAAAATGGAAAAGATTTTAATTGAAAACAACAACTGACCTACGGAAATCTGACTAAACACATTTGGATTGCATTGATCTTTTATAAGAACGATCCAAGGGTCCTTGGTGACGTGTATGAGTCAACCCCGCCTCAATCCGAGTCACGGTGTGGCCGCTAGCACTCAAAGGGTCTCTATTTTGTTTAAAATGGACATGATTTTAATTGAAAACAACAACTGACCTACGGAAATCCGACCAAACGCATTCGGATTGTATTGATATTTTATAAGAACAATACAAGGGTACTTGGTGACGTGTAAGAGTCAACCCTGCCTCAATCTGAGGCATGTTGTGGCCTCTATCACTCAAAGGGTCTCTACTTTGTTTAAAATGGACAAGATTTTAAGTGAAAACAACAACTGACCTACAGAAATCTGACCAAACGCATTCATATTGCATTGATATTTTATAAGAACGATACAAGGGTACTTGGTGACGTGTATGAGTCAACTCCGCCTCAATCCGAGGCATGGTGTGGCCGCTATCACTCAAAGGGTATCTCTTGTTTAAAGTGGACACGATTTTAATTGAAAACAACAACTGACCTATGGAAATCTGACCAAACGCATTCAGATTGAATTGATATTTTATAAGAATGATCCAAGGGTTCTTGGTGACATGTATGAGTCAACCCCGACTCAATCTGAGGCATGGTGTGGTCGCTAGCACTCAAAGGGTCTCTCTTGTTTAAAATGGACACGATTTTAATTGAAAACAACAACTGACCTACGGAAATCTGACCAAACACATTAGGATTGCATTGATATTTTATGAGAATGACCCAATGGTCCTTAGTGACGTGTAAGAGTAAACCTTGCCTCAATCTGAGTCACGGTGTAGCCGTTATCACTCAAAAGGTCTCTATTTTGTTTAAAATGGACAAGATTTTAAGTGAAAACAACAACTGACCAACGGAAATCTGACCAAACGCATTCGGATCGCATTGATCTTTTATAAGAATGATCCAAGGGTCCTTGGTGACGTGTACGAGTCAACCCCACCTCATTCTGAGGCACGGTGTGGCCGCTAGCAATCAAAGGGTGTCTATTTTGTTTAAAATGGAAACGGTTTTAATTGAAAACAACAATTGACGTATAGAAATCCGACCAAACGCATTCATATTGTATTGATCTTTTATAAGAACGATCCAAGGGTCCTTGGTGACATGTAAAAGTCAACGTCGTCTCAATCCGAGGCACGGTGTGACCTCTATCACTCAAAGTTTCTCTATTTTTTTTAAATGGACTAGATTTTAAGTGAAAACAACAACTGACCTACGGAAATCTGACCAAACGCATTTGGATTGCATTGATGTTTTATAAGAACGATCCAAGGGTCCTTGGTGACATGTACGAGTAAACCCTACCTCAATCCGAGGCACAGTGTGGCCACTAGCACTCAAAGGGTATCTCTTGTTTAAAGTGGACACGATTTTAATTGAAAACAACAATTGACCCATGGAAATCCGACCAAACGCATTCGGATTGCATTGATATTTTATAAGAATGATCCAAGGGTCCTTGGTGACGTGTAAGAGTCAGCTCCGCCTCAATCCGAGGCATGGTGTGGCCACTAGCACTCAAAGGGTCTCTATTTTGTTTAAAATGGACACGATTTTAAGTGAAAACAACAACTGACCTATGGAAATCCGACCAAACGCATTCGGATTGCATTGATCATTTATAAGAACGATCCAAGGGTCCTTGGTGACATGTACGAGTCAACCCCTCCTCAATCCAAGGCATGGTGTGGCCGTTAGCACTCAAAGGGTCTCTATTTTGTTTAAAATGGACAAGATTTTAATTGAAAACAACAACTGACCTACAGAAATCCGACCAAACGCATTCGGATTGCATTGATCTTTTAAATGGGGGGTCATGGCATGTGATCTATCAGGGGACTCACATATATCAAGTCATGGTTGGCCTGGTATACTAGGGTGATCATCTGTTCGGGTCTATGATACTTATGGGCTTATATCTGGATGAAAATACTCCCATTTGGGAGGGTGGATATGCTTATGGGTCTTATTCCTTAAATGAGAATACTCTCATAGGGGAGGGATGAGATGTATATAGGTATTATTCCCTAAATGAGAATACAACCATAGGAGTGGGATGATATTCTTATCGGGAATATTCACTAAATGAAAATAATCCCATAGGGGAGGGCTGAGATGATTATATAGATTATGCCTCAAATGAGAATACACTAGTAGAAAAAAGGTCTTTAACGTCGGTTTTTTTTATTTTTTATGTCGGTTTTTAACCGACGTTGAAGTCGCCGACGTAAAAAATATGACTTTTTACGTCGGTTTTTGTAAACCGACGCCAAAAACAAATTTCAATTGCTTTTTTGCGTCGGTTTTATAAAAACCTGACGCCAAATAAACTCATCCGCGTCATTTTTGGCGTCGGTTTCCCTAAAAACCGACGCCAAAAAGTTTAAAGAATAGTTTTGGCGTCGGTTTTTACAATAACCGACGCCAAAAAGCAATTTTTATTGTTCTATGTTTTAGAGCATTTCCTAATCTTCGATTTGACTGGTCGTGGAGCTAAAACGGAGTTACGGATCAAAAGTTATGGCCGTCACAAGTTGAACATGTCAAAGTACCGATTGATACAATATGTTTTAAAGAAAACAAGATAAACACAAGTTAAAATCACGTACACCAAATGATATAAAATATACATAATACTTCAAACACATTTCGATTATTTTTCGATCTTCCATTGAAATGAGATGTTGTTTATCATCATATCTCTTATATTTAGCGTAGATCTCATGTGATAATAAAAACGACGATCGATAATTAAACTTACACCAATCTTGGTAAATGTCATCCGAACGTTTTATATTTTTAACACAATAAAAAAAGTAAATCATCATTATTTGAAATCTAATCGAGTTGTTTATAAATGAAGGACATTAATAATAATGAAAATGAATGAATATAATACGTACTGTAATCAATTTAATGATTGATGCCGCATTGAAAACTTGATTGAATCGAAGAGGATGAAAATGATAAATGAAGGACAAACAGATTTATATATAGTAAATGAAAATATTTTCGATTGAGTTGCATGAAAATATAGGCGGGATTTTAAAAAGTTAACGCGCGTTGTGAAAAAAATTGAAATTTTCATACCGCGTATTAGTGAATACTATTTGGCGTCGGTTTTTAAATAAACCGATGCTAAAAAGATAAAAAAAAATACGTTTCGCGTCGGTTTTTTTTTAAAACCGACGCGAAAAGTAAAAATAAATTGTTTTTCACGTCGGTTTTTAAAAAAACCGACGCGAGAAACAAAAAAACAGTTTTGGCGTCGGTTTTTATGAAAACCGACACGAAAAGTAAAAAAAAATAGTTTTGGCGTCGGTTTTTCTAAAAACCGACGCGAAAAACAAAAAAGTTTTTTTTGGCATCGGTTCTTATGAAAACCGACGTCAAAACATAAAAAGAAAATTTATCATGTGTTAGAAAATTTCTTAAGCTTCGATTTGACTGGTCGTGGAGCTAGAACGGAGTTACGGATTAAAAGTTATGGCCTTTGAAAGTTGGACATAATTAACACTTCTTTTAGAGAAGTTCAACTTCCAACATCCATAACTTTTAATCCGTAACTCCGTTTTTGCTCCATGACCAGTCAAATCAAAGATTAGAGAATTATCTATAGGACTGTAAATTGTTTTTACATTTTTGGCATCGGTTTTTATGAAAACCGACGTGAAAAGTAAAAAAAATATTTTTGGCGTCGGTTTTTCTAAAAACCGACGTGAAAAACAAAAAAGTTTTTTTTGGCGTCGGTTTTTAGGAAAACCGACGTCAAAACATAAAAACAAAATTTACCATGTGTTAGAAAATTTCTTAAGCTTCGATTTGACTGGTCGTGGAGCTAGAACGGTGTTACGGATTAAAAGTTATGGCCTTTGAAAGTTGGACTTAATTAAAACTTCTTTTAGAGAAGTTCAACTTCCAACATCCATAACCTTTAATCCGTAACTCCGTTTTTGCTCCATGACCAGTAAAATCAAAGCTTAGGGAATTATCTATAGGACTGTAAATTTTTTTTACATTTTTGGCGTCGGTTTTCATAAAAACCGACATCATAACTTTTTTTTTTATTTTTTCACGTCGGTTTTTAAAAAAACCGACGCCAAATAATTTTTTTCATTATTTTTTCACGTCGGTTTTTTTAAAAACCGACACCAAAACTATTTTTTTTTTAATTTTTTGGCGTCGGTTTTCAAAAAACCGACGTCATAACTTTTTTTTTTTATTTCTTCACGTCGGTTTTTAAAAAAACCGACGCAAAAACTAATTTTTTTTAGTTTTTGGCGTTGGTTTTTAAAAAACCGACGCCAAAACTTATCCGCAAAAATATTTTACGTCAGTTTATAATAAACCGACGTCAAATTGACGACGTTAAAAATGATTTTTCTACTAGTGATACACCCATATTGGAGGGTTGATATGCTTCTAGGGATTACTATTTGGATGATAATACTCCCATATGGTAAATAATATATGCTTCTTAGTATTATTCCCTAAATAAGGGTACTCCCATAGTATAGGGATGAGATCCTTGTAGGTCTTATGCCTCGGAATTGGAAGAACACATATGGGTGGTCTGAGATACTGTTGAGGGTATTCCCTGGATGAGAAAACTCCCATAAGTGGATTTTCATGATGGGGTATAAATAAAAATAAGATATTGGAGGTCAATGATAATTATGTATATAGTGGGGAGACCATGGTATATTATATGTTTTGTGTGGTTCCTATGATGTACTCAGAGAAACCCTAACATTGGATGAAGTAGGTGTGGTTGATCAAGATTTAATACTTGAGAATCAATGTGTCTTGATGTAGATGGGGTAGGACTTGGTCAAACTATATTTTTATAATGTCGACACAATCCTTGTGAAATGCTTGGTAAAAGTTCAACACTTGGAAAATTAATTTGGGTTTAATCATGGTCATGGATTTGAGGATCAATGATGATTTTTTTTATTAGTTTTATTCCAGTTCTTTCTCAACTAGGTTGTGCATATTGCCTGATCATGCACTTACAATAGTCTATTGCAGGTTTAATATTGGGGGTTTATTAATGAGATTCATCCCCCCCCCCCAAGTATGTGCACCTCAGTGTGTGTACAAACCTTATAACTTCTTTGAGGTTGAGAACATGATGCATAGTGGATAGAGAAAAGTCCAAAGATTTATGTATTGATAAAACACACCCATGTGGAGCCTTAGGATTGAACTGAAAAGCCCCCCGGACACCCCCTACCCCCCACCTTAGACAGCCACCCCAAACACTTGAACAGCCCCCAAACCCCCTGAATTCTGAATTGATTTCTTTAAGTACTTGATTAACTTATAAATTATGTGTTAATGGTGTACGGGTATAATTGTTGTATGGGTATACTTGGTCTAATTTGCTTATGATTTATGAGTTAATTTTGTATGGGTATACTTGCTTTAATTGGCTTATTGAGATGATGTTTTTTTTTTGCAGGTGTTCGGGTGTGCTGCTGCGGATTTATCGGAGTAGCAGAGAGGGCATTTATCAGCGCTAAAGAAGCGCTGATAAAAGATAAGTTTATCAGCGCTAAAGGAGCACTGATAAAACAATCATTTATCAGCGCTCTTTTAGCGCTGATAAAGGTTTGTTTTATCAGCGCTCTCTTAGCGCTGATAAAGTCTAACTTTATCAGCGCTTGTTTAGCGCTGATAAAGGGTTGTTTTATCAGCGCTTTTTTAGCACTGATAAAGTCACCCTTTATCAGCGTCGAGCTTTAC
The DNA here is from genome assembly GCA_963277665.1 of Viscum album. Taxonomy (NCBI): domain Eukaryota; kingdom Viridiplantae; phylum Streptophyta; class Magnoliopsida; order Santalales; family Viscaceae; genus Viscum; species Viscum album. The sequence goes on from OY728161.1 coordinate 1,447,318,561, forward strand.
AGCGTTTTTTTAGCGCTGTTAAAGCCCGTTTTTAGCGCTGTTAATGCCTGTATTTGTAGTAGTGATTGCATGCATGTAATAAATAAATAAAGAAATTATCCTAGACATACACATGTACGATCACTAGCACAAGATCAGTCGGTATAATAAATAAATGCGCAATAAAAATTAAATTGTAATAAATTTAAATATTAAGGGTATTTAAATAAATTAAATGAATTTTATAAATTCAAATAATTTATTTTATTCGGTGTCGTCATTAATTTAATTTTAATTTGGAAAATTAAATTAATAAGTCAAAATATTAAAATCATAATAATTTCTAACCAAAAATTAATTAATTTTTTATTATATTAATTTAACCCGGACTCTCAAAACCCCACTCAGGCCCATTACGGGCTGGTATGTAACCACGTGGGCCCGTAACGGGCCAAGAAGACACCTTACGGGGTTGTTTTGGGCTAACGAGGCCCGACCAGACCCATATCGGGTTGGGAGGACCTGCCTTGACCCATTGGAGGGAAAATCGGGTCCCATGGGACCCATGGAAGCCATGATAGGGGTTAGCTTGCGGTTGAGGCGTCACACATGGGGCATGGTTCTTGATTAGTGTGACATGACTGCGGGGCGATGCAGGGAGGGGCCAGTTGGGCGGGCATCGTGGACTGGTGATAGAGATGACCGCTACTGTGGTGGATTGGCTGCAGAGGAGGGCAGTGTCGGTAGCTAGGCACGGTCCTGATCCGAGCAGCGGTGGTGGTGGAATCCCGGTCTGTGGGGTTTCGGCATCCAGTAAAGGGGAGGCGGCCATAGAGGAGGTGTCGGCAGGATCTGATGGAGGTAGAGGACGAGACCTCAGTGCACAGGGAAAGGGAGGCAGCGACAGTCCCTCAGTGGTCGGTTGCTCAGTCTCAGATCGTTCGAAAGAGGTGGGTGGCATGGTCTCACAAATGTGGGAGACGGCCATAGAGGGAGGGGTAGCCCCTGGGGTTCGACGAGGAAGAAGACCCCCCCCCCCTTTTTTGACTTTATCCTTTTTTTAATATATTAAAACCCTATAATTAGGCATCCCAAAAAAATGGCTGCTGGGATTTTTTTTTTTTTTTTTTGTTTATCCATCTTGTGGAAATCTCCACACACCCATTTGATTCCATTTGAGAAAAACTACTCCACCCATGAAAAACAATAGCCTATAACTGAGGCTTATTATAAATTTTAAATATTATTTAATTATATTCTTCTGTAAGTGGAAAAATAGAGACATCGGCCATAGGGTTTCTGGTGGCCGGATTCCGGCCAATTTTTAGCCAAAATGTATCGGGTTTTTTGAATTCACCTAAAAAACACAACATAAATATATATGAGTGTTCTTGAAATTGAATATCTAAAAACACTATTTCGGTCCATAATTTTTTTTCAAATGGTCGTAACTTGGTCATCCGTGATCAAATCAAAGCATGGTAAGATTCATTGGGACTGATTTACAACCCTCTACTTAAAATTTAAGGAAAAATATTTTTCTTATCTCGGAAAATCTATGCAGTCACACTAACAACAACTGTTGGTACCAAGGTGCACAAATAAAGCTAGTGGGCTGGGGATTTTAAAATTTTCATCACCGAAGTGACGAGACTTCATCGTTTCTTGTGATCCAAGTCCCAGTATGGTCCAAGGATCTCACCTGTTTTAATCAGAGCATAGAAAATAAAAGAATGTGTACCTCATTCCAATTAGAAGAACGCACATCTAATACAAGTCATCAGTGACCATTTCTCAAAGGATTCATTGTCACACCTTTTTAGATCGTCCACACGTGCTTCTCGAATCTACACAGACATCATTCGTCAGATTCCAAGTACTAGCGTGGAGATCCAACGATCTCTTTAATGCCACGACAATCACCACAATCACCTGTCTTCGATCCGTGAAGGCGTTCTCAGATCGTTCGCTCAGATTGAGCGATTATCTCTCCAGGATTCAGGTGGAGAGAGAAGCTCTCAATTCCGACTAGGTAAATAGTCCATTGGAATGGGCTTCTCTCCACTTATATAGTGGATGTTTAAAATACCTGGTTAGGGTTCCCCGACCCCCGTATTTTTAACATCCATTAAATAAGTAATAAATAAAAAATTATGACAAACTAAATGTGTTATAAATATTATTTATATTTTTTCACATACTTGTAATATATATTAAATATATTACGTGATAACCTTGAGTCATTTACTCAACTCATAATTCCTAAAAATATTAAATGAACCAAGAATATTAAAATAATATTTGTTCATATAATATTAATTCATGTATTAACTTAAACACTTGTAAATACTTTTAATAAATAAATTCAACCCAATTATTATTTATTTGAATAATGATAAAGTTATTTATTTATTAGTGATCGATAAAACATGGACAACTCTCAAACCCCGTGATGGGGCCCACTGTTTCCTATATACCTATTCATCACAATAGGGTATATTCTCAAATGTGTTATTGTGTGTGATTCTATAGGCTCTTATCTTGATAACAGTGAATAATATTCATAGACCAAGAGTAGGGTCTAGCAACCCATCAAGGATCCTAAAGAGAGATGAAATAGTCATATCAACGACAATCATCCCACAAACATGCACTGTGTAATATAATCTCTTTGTCACATCATATCTCATAAAGAATGATGCACACTTGTGTGATCATCCTTTCTTGATTTATTATATGTTTATCTATCTAGTGGGATTTACCTTCGACTACCATGGCCATTGATTTATGAAGGTACTACCATCCTGATCAATCAGGCCAAAGATATCACTTCCTCAACTCGAAAGTGAAAAAAATTATCTTGATCATTCAATCAATGCCATACCACCAATAACACATACAATACAAACTACTTTGACACAACATCATTTCATGGTTTTTCTCTTGCATCAAAGTACATGATAAAATGGCACACATTGATAATGATCTCAAGTCAGGAGACCAATACACATGTTCGTAGAAAGGAATAACCAATATTACCCAAAACATGTGGTGTTCCTATTGGTGGGTTTTTCCTCATGATTTTAACTACTAGAGATCACCAAGTGTGAACTTCATGATAAGAAGTATCAATGCCTATGAGCCCCCAACACCTGATAGTCGCACATCATCTGTGTCTTTTCAGTATGATGTAACTAGACCATAGGTCATTACAATAAGATTCTTTTCATACAATCTCTAGGTTCTCATTATAGTCTGGTAACTATTATAACCCTTTGATACAACACATAATCCAAGGATATTACCATAAATATAGTGGATTCAGAAGTATGAACACTATTCTGGTAAGATAAACACGTGTATATATAAGTATCAAATTGTATATGTATAGTGGCAATCAAAATAAATCCACTAGTTGGGTCTAGGGAATCCACTTTCAATAGCAATAACATATCTATATATATTGTAACGACCCAATGTTTTATAAATGGAAATTCCTCTCTTATAAATATATCATAAAATCACATGAAAACACAACATAATGAACTACTAAGTGCTAAGTGACCTTTAAACATAAGTTTGTCACTTCTGTGTTTGGAATTTCAAAAATCTGACATATATGGTTGTGATCAGTAAGTTATTTGGAGTCCAATAAGAAAAACTTAATTTTTGGTGAATAGTTACCTACCATTATGAATAGTAACATACCCTTATGAATAGTGATATACCCTAATGAATAGTAACCTTACCTATGATAATATATAAATAATATTCAAGTTGAAAGTATGATATACCTATACTTGAGAATAAGTAAATGAATGTTTTAAAAATAGTTTTTGATAATAAATTATGATATTAATTAAATATTAAAATAATCATATATAGAAAATTATTTTTGAAAAATGGACTTCATTTTTGGATTCTACACGTCACAAAATGGTTAGGGTAATTTTTGGTATTTTTCTGAAATACTTGAATTTTTTATGAATAGTAAAATGCGATAATTTACGATAAATGCTAAATAAGGGATTTATTGAGCTATTGATGACGTTCTGCTGATGTAAGACCAATTGGTTCGGGATCACATGATAAATTTACTATTCTTGGTCATGGAAGACTCACTATTCCTTGTCTTGTGGGGAATTAATAAATTAATGAATTTTATATTGAGAAATATCATCCCTCCTCCACTATAAAAAACCCATTCACCCCTCTTCTCTTCACTCCTCTCAAGCCTTGTGCCTTGCCAATATTCTGCCCAAATATCTCCCCAAGATCCTCCCCCAAATCCAAAATCTCCTAGCCTCTTCAAAATACCAAAACATATCCCCTTAAGAGGTTCTAAAAGGAGGAAGTCTCAAGAGGTCTTTAATAACAAGTGGAGAATACAAACAGATTTAAGGTAATGGATCCTCTCCTTTTCACTCTTAATCAATATTTTTCTCTATGATATGCTTTTTTGTGTAATACCAAGTGATGGGGTATGTTTTTGAACCTCCCCCATACTGACCTAATGTTTTATAAGTGATGATAAACCCCTTATCTCTCTCATCAATCCCTCTTAGTTACACCCGATACCATGTTGATAAACCGTAATGGATTCTACCCAAACTTCCTTTATTCCTTCGGGTTGCTCTATATTTATTTTTAACAAAATATAGTTGTCTTTTAATTTTATGTAAAACTTATAAATTCTATTTATATTCTCCAAAATCATGTTCCAAGATCCATCTTTCATTCTCTTTTGAGGATATACATGCTTTTAAGTGAATCCCTCCTCGATACTTCCCAATAAGCACACTCGTTTTAAAGGAACTTCCTGAATTTTTACCGAATTTCAAGTGCACTCTATCCTCTATTTTAAGAAAACATTGACTTTATAAAATCAGTATTTTTATTATGAAAAATTTCTTGGTTCAATTCTGGTTTTATATAAAATAATGTCATCTTTACTATTTTAAAATCTCTATAGTATTTTTCTTAAAAACCGCAGAAAAATGTTTCAATGCTAATGTTTCTCAAATACATTTCTTATTTGTTGTCACTTCTATTTGTCACCACCTACCATGTTATATTCCTATATTACCTTATAAACATCCATGTATGTTCTAATCCATTTATTTCATGGACACTTTCATGATACACTCATTGGTTATGCATTATGTCATGATTGTGGTACCCAATTCTTTCCATGGGTATCCTTATGTTTATGAACGATTGATTATGTATGATTATTTATGTGGAAAGAATATTTATGTGAAAATAATATTTATTTTTCAATAATATTCATGAAAATACTTAGATGGGTGTGCCCAGATAGCGCTCCAATGCATTGGGTAAAGTTAAGTCTCATGAGATGCGATTTGAAACGGGATTGGTGGTTAGCCTTGACCCGTACTAAAATGGGAAATGGGATTGGCAGTTAGCCTTGATCCATACTAAATAAATGTTTTATGATTATTCCACATTTATATGATTCCATTTTTATATTATCCCATGCTTATATGATATGATTTCATATGTTCTATGCTTTGTTATCATTATGTCATGCCTCTTAACTCATGTGCTTAAGATGTATCCTTATGTTCATTCCATTACTGGGATTTTTAGATCATCCCTTTGTTCATGTGTTACCCAGGGTACCCTATGCAGATGTAAGGGCTCAAAGGAATTTAGGAGCTCATTATGGAGATTAAATAAAGAAGTTTTTTTAGCCCCATGTTTTATGTTTTTTGTACCTAGTCTTCCAAGAAAATAGACTTAACGATCCTTAGCTTTTACTCTGATGTATAATTATGCTTAAAATCATGAAATGTTATATGAAAAAGTCTAGGGTCATTATAGTTGGTATCATAGGGTGGTCTAGTTATTTTTGAGATTAGAAATAGATAACCTTATTGAGAAACTTAAGAATGAGAAGAAGTTTAATAAAACCTCCCTAAATTTTGGTAAGTATAGAGTAAGTGGTTTATCAAGAAAATAAATCCCTTTCTGAATATGAGTAAGTATAGGTGGCTCTGGCACAGATGTACCTAGTATTGAAAACTCCGACAAGGAGTTTTGGGCTTGGCTCGGGTATCCTGGTACATGAAAATGGGCCTTGTTTCACTCTTGGTTACGACACTCTAGGGGGATATGATTTGGTAGATTCATGAGCTTAGTATAAAACATTATTAAGGGACAAAAAAATCCCATAAGAATATAAGTCAAGAAATAGATCAAGGATAACATAGGTTTAAACGTAAGGAATCACAAGTTAGGATATACTTCTTCTTTGTAAGTTTATCCTTTTATGTTCAAAGTTTTATTTTTATGATCAATAGCTAAGTGTTAAAGACCTCTAATTATAAGTTCTTTTTCTTAGTTAATGGTGGGAAATAGAAGAACATGCTCCAACAACCAATGTGATAGGCAATGGGAAGATTTCCCTAATGATATGCCTGATATGACGGGAGTGGGTGCTCAAAACTTCATGACAGTACTTGCTCAGCTGGCTCGAGTTATGAATAATAAGTTGAATCATGTGGAACGCCCTCCTCCTCCAAGGAAAGAGTAAGTTGTCATATAATCCTTCATGTGTCAAGGGCCTACCATGTTTAGTGGATCTTCTGATCCCATCCTCGGGAAACAATGGATTAACTCCATTGAAAAGATATTCTCCATCCTCTAGTGCTCGAAATAAGAGAAGGTTGTACTGATAGTCTATCGTTTTGATAGGGAAGCTGATCAGTGGCGGACACTGATCAAGAATACAAAGTCCCAAGAGGAAATTGATTCCATGGATTGGGAGGAATTCAAGAGGATGTTTTTCAACAAATATTTTCCTCAAACCCTTCATCTCAATATGGAAAGAGAGTTCCTTGGACTCAAACAGAAGGAAGATGATTCCATCGGGGTGTATGAAGCAAACTTTACAAGGCTTTCAAGATACGCCTCTGGCTTTGTCATGAACATTGAAAGCAAGTTGGATCGCTTCTTTAGTGGACTAAAGTTGATTCTATGAAAATCATTGGTGATTCGAGACTTTGACAATTATGAGGATATTGTCTGTTGTTCCCTCAAGATTGAAATGGAGATTGGAGACTCTCAGTGGTCCTGTGGGCCCAATGACAAGAAGAGGAAAATGGAGAATAACATGGGTGTTTTATCAAAAAAATATTGTGATGGAAAGAAGCCTGAATTTCCCCCTTGCAAAAAATGTGGGAAAAAGCATCTTGGTAACTGTCTGAAGGGAACCAAGAATTGCTTCAAATGTGGAAAGTTTGGTCATCTGACTAAGAATTTCCAAAGGGATATGAAAAATCCCGCTAATGTGGAAGAATAAAGGAAGGGTCGGATCAACACTCAACCTACAATGCAGTTTTACAACTGTAAGGAGCATGGGCATTATGCGAAAAATTTCCCTAAGCTGAGGGTTGTCAGAGGTAAACAACAACAGCCTCCAAGGAAACAAGGAAAGTCTTATGTTATCACTATTGCTGAGGTGGAGCCGGACAACGATGTGGTGACAGGTACACTATTTATTCATTCAAGAATAGTGAACGTAATATTTGATTCTGGTTCTATGCATTCTTTCATATCTTGCAAGTTTAGTAGAACTATTCAAACACCACCTCAAAGTTTAGAGGAAAAGTTATATGTGAGAATAGAAAATTGAGAAATTATTGCATCTATGGTTTATAACTCCTCCCCGGTTAATGTTTGTGGACTGAAACTCCCATAAAATCTTTTTATACTTCCTTTAGTGGAGTTGGATGATATCTTGGGCATGGATTGACTGTCTTTATACAAAGCCAACATCAACTATTAGGAAATGGAGATCACTCTTCACATCTTGAAGAGTCTCCCAATTCTATACAAGTGTAAGGAGGAAGATGAATCTCCTTTAGGATCATCGTCTCAAGTGTGGATATTGTTGCCTTATGAGCAAGTATATCTAACTCAAATGATTGAGACAAAGGAGAGAATAATGCTTGAATACATAACCATTGTGAGGGATTACACTGAGGTATTCCCTGAATAGTTTCCTGATCTTACTCCTGACTGAGAGGTTGAGTTATCAATTGAACTTATCCCTAGATATATGTCTATCTCAAAGACACCTTACAGAATGGCCACCATAGAGCTGGAAGAGCTGAAGAACTAGTTACAGGAGAATATGGAGAAGGGTTTTATACACCTAAGTTCTTTACTATGGGGTGCGCCAGTCCTCTTCATTAAGAAGAAATATGGATTAATGTGGCTCTTCATTTATTATCATGAGCTCAAAAAAATTACGATAAAGAACAAGTATCCCCCACCAAGGATTGATGACTTATTCGATCAGCTTCATGGGGCCAGTTATTTCTCAAAGGTGGACCTTCATTCGGGATATCACCAACTAAAGGTGAGGAAGGAAGATATTCCCAAGACTGCCTTTCAAACGAGTTATGGATACTATGAGTTCATATTGATGCCCTTCAGACTCACTAATGCTCAAGAAATTTTCATGGATTTAATGAATAGAGTATTTAGAGATTACCTCGACAAATTTGTGGTAGTCTTTATCGATGATATTTAGATATACTCCAAGAGAAAGGAGGAACATGGGGAGAATTTGAAAACTTTGTTAAAGACTTTGCAAAGGGAGAAGTTGTATAAAAATTACAGTAAATACGAGTTCTGGATGGAGGAAGTATCTTTTTTGGGGTATGTTATCACCAGAAAAGTGATATCTGTGGACCCTTCCAAGACAAAGGCAATTGAAGAGTAGACCGGAACAACTTCTGTAACGGAGATCCGCAGCTTTTTTGGTCTAGATGAGTATTATCGACGATTCGTGAAGAACGTTTCACGATTTTCAAGCCCAATGACCAAGATGACACGGAAGGGGGTAAAGTTTGTTTGGACATAGGAATGTGAAGATTGTTTCAAGGAGTTGAAAAGGAGGCTTATCACTACGCCAGTACTCACTCTCCCTACAAGTGGATAACTCTTTGTGGTGTATAATGATACTTTTAATAAGGTATTAGGATGTGTGCTAATGAAAAATGATAAAGTGATGGCCTATGCCTCAAGGAAGCTAAAAATCCATGATAAAAACTATCCCATGCATGATCTGGAGTTGGAAGCTATGATCTTTGTGTTGAAAATCTGGAGGCAGTATCTCTATGGGAAGAAATGTGAGATATATACTGACCATAAGAGTCTCAAATATATATTCACATAGAAAGAGCTTAATATGAGCCAGCGAAGATGGATAGATCTCATCAAGGATTATGACTGCTCAATCCACTACCATCCTGGTAAGGCAAACAAGGTAGTGAATGCTCTAAGTAGAAAGAATCGTGCATCTTTATCATTGATGAGAATTGAAAAGGATCTGATCTTATTAGATTTGCAAAGGATGGACATGGGAATCATTAATAGAGGAACATTATCAATCCTTTCTCAAATTATTCCTCAACCATCCCTCTTGGAAAAAATAAAGGATACTCAAATAAAATACATGGAAATTCATAAAAGGGTGGAAGCTATCAGAAATGGGAAATCCTCCGATTTCAAAATTGATGAGGAAGAAGTTGTAAGATTTTCACTATTAGAAATTATGGCTTTCCCAACACTTGTATACCAACGGTTCAAAAGAACTGTTGGTATAGGTGATCTTTACCAATGGTTTATGCAAACCATTGCTAAAGATATATAAAAATTGATATTTCCCAACGGTTTCACCAAACTGTTGGGGAAGATGGGAAAAAAATTATTTTTCCCAACGGTTTGATGAAACCGTTGGGAAAACTCTATCTTTACCAACGGTTTTTAAAAACCTTTGGGAAAAAGATGCCCCAAATTCGCGAAACCCAGGCAGCCCCCTCCCCACGATTCCAAAATCATTCCAGAAGCGTTGCGCGGCTCTCCTAGAGGCAATTCCGACTCGCAGAAGCCCTTAAAAAGCCCCAGGTACACCTCTTACATCGAATCAGCTGCTAGGTTAGACTACTTCCATCTTTCTCAAGGATATCCTTCCACCTGTTCTCAAGGATATCCTTCTATTCTAAAGGATAGCGTTATTCCCAATTTCTATGGTTTTTGGAAAATTTTATGATTCACTACTTCATGAATTGTGTACTCAAATCACTACATCAGTGTACACATTGTCCAATTAATGTTTTCATTACACATATACATTTATAAGGGCATAGTGTCTCTTTATTGTGTTCTAATTTTAAAGATTCATAGTTTTTTTTAATCTTAATTCTTAAAATATTACAGCTTCATGTATATGAACTCATAAGAAATTTTTTGTAATATTTATTCATAGTATTTCATGAAAATCACTCCTTTCATTAAGATCATGTCAACCATGAAGATCTTGTTCATCTTAATTTTTGTACACCATGTGTATTACATAAAAAGTATGTATCATGTTTCTATCAAAATATATATATATATATATATATATATATATATATATAATGACACATTGTTCACTTATCCTTTGCACAATAGAACATATAGAGTATATTCTTAAACTTTGCAAAATAGTATGTGGTCCCTAATTAGTACTTCTTCCTTCTTCATGAAACTAATTCACAGAATGTCAAATTCACAATATTAGTGAATATTAGTTTTCCTAATATAACTATTAATCATTCTGACTTCAACATCATACATGAGTTATTCAATCACCTTTTTAAAACACAATTACCATTTTCACTGATTTGAGGTTCCTCAAAATGCTTGGGAAAATCAGAAAAACACATGTATTAAATCGTGTTTCTCATATGGTTTCATGGATACAAGTTCATCTCTAAAATCATGACAGTGTGGTTCAAATATCATGAGGACCTTGGGATTATTATTCTTCACACAAATGAAGTTGTTTTATGCAACTATGTGTTTTTGTTTTCACTTTTGATTTGGCCAAAAGGGGAGATTTGTGGTCATTAATCATGGTTGTGGGTGGTCATTTAGGATGTAAGATAGTATGACTTCATTTTACTTGATATATACAATATTATTATTGATTTATGTTCAATTTGATTATCTTTTACAATTGATGTTGTTTAAGTTGTTATTAATGGTTGTAATAATGACGATATGGTATAAGGGTTCACATGGTGTGTATAAGGGTTCACATGGTGTATATAACAGTTGACATGGTGTCTAAGTGGGGTGACGGTAGGGCTGTCCAGGTGGGGTGAGGGGGGGGACTGGGTTTTCCAAGTGGGGTGTGGGGGGTAGGGGTGTCCAGGTGGGGTGGGGGGGGGGATGGGTTTTCCAAGTGGGGTGGGGGTAGGGGTGTCCAAGTGGGGGGGGGGGGGGGTTGTCCAAGTGGGGTGGGGGTAGGGATGTCCAAGTGGGGTGGGGAGGGTGTGCAGATGGATGAAGCTCATAACTATAAACTCTCTATAAATTTTGGAAGTATGAAAATGTATAGGGACATTCATGATCATTTTTTGGTGGGATAACATAAAAAGTGTTTGATGTTTTTAGTCCTTTTTTATTTGGAGTTTCTTTTGATGCTGATGTTTCTTATTGATACCAATGAAGGGAATTTATTTTAGTTTCTAAATCAGATGAGACTCCCCCACCATGCACAATGTATGCAACCTCCACCCTTATTTAATCATTCTCTTTACACAACCTATGCAACCTCTACCCTCATTTAATTAGTGAACTCAAGTCATTAATTCAAGCCTTCATTCTCAATAACATGTAAGAAATTGAATGATGTAAACCCATCCTCACATGATTTCTTACCTTAGATAGTGTCCAACATATGGAATACGGGCTTTTGAATTCATCAGTTAACCAGGATCATATATTCCATTTCGCCCAAGATGACTATACTAATATAACATTAGGGTCAATTAAATATGGTTTCATTGTACGTTTTATATTATGTGTCCTTCTTGGACAATACTCACTTTTATGAGGGTGGGGTGCTTTTCACTAGACATGCTGGCATGTGTAGACATCCATAAAAATGTTAGATAAGTCACAAGTTTAATTCAGTAGTGTTGTTATCATTGACATACTTTATTATTAATCTCAAATTTAAAAATAAGTTTTTTTTCTATACTTAATGAAATTAAATCTTTTTACAAGACATGAACAACCTATTAGTGTATAATCCTAAAATTTATTCACCCATGGGGTGCGCTTGACTTGGGGAAGTAATTGGGTAATGAAAGGTATGGCCATAGAGGTTCCAATAATGAGTTATTGAACATGAGTGAATGATTTGGGATGCCTATAACACATAATGGGACCTGAGGCATGTTCCTCTTATAGACCTAATAAAAATGAATATAAATAAATTTTAATTTAATTTATGAGTACTTGTTCTTTACATTATTTTAATAGTTCACTACATCGACTAGAAACTTCTTCCTTTATCATTTACTTAAATGTATTTTCTATTAAAGTTCAATCCTATTGAATTTTTTATGACAAAATGACTTATATAAATTCTTTTTACAGAATGGACAGAAGTTGGATGTATGAAATTGATCGGATCTCAAGTGATTTTCAAAATAATTTGGAGAGATTTATAGATTTTTCATTTCACAATGCTTCAGATAGTGGTCGCATACACTTCCCATGTTCCAATTGTGTTGGTAGACCTTGGTTGAGCCGTGAAGAAGTTATCTACCACATAACCAAAAATGTTTTTCAAGCAAACTACTTTGTGTGGTATCACAATGGGGAGAAAATGAAATCTCAAATTTGTGATGATCGAAATGAAAGGACTGGAATGAAGAATTTGTTAGATGATCGGTTTCCGTTTATTTGTCATCATGAAAAATAAAGGATTTCGACTCAAGAAGACTTTGATATAAGGAAAGCTGATGCATCTAGTGAAAGTGATGATATTGATAGGGTGAAAAAATTGAATGATGCTGCCACGACTCCAGTATATCGACAATGCGATAAAATGAAAAAGATGGAATTTTTAATCTGATTGTTTCATGGGAAAAAAATGTATGGGATTTCTAATACATAAATAAATTACATTCTTACACTCTTGAAGGATTTACTTCCAGATGACGAGGATATTCCCTCAAACCACTATATGGAATGGAAGTTAGTTGAAGAACTTAGATTTTCAAGAAACAAAATTCATGCTTGTCTGAAAGATTGCAGTTTATTTTGGGAGGAAACTGCTAAATGAAATGATTGTATAAAATGTGGCACATCCTGCTGGAAGTTAAAATCTGATGTAACACCATCCCACATTCCACAGAAAGTAATGTGGCACTTTCCATTGATCCCAAGACTCCAGAATCTTTTTATGTTTGATAACATATCAATAAAAATGAGATGGTATGATACTGAGAGAAAGAAGACTAATGATGAGTTGGTTCATCCTACAGATGGATTTGCATGGTAGAGATTTGATGCTCAACATCCTGATTTTGCAGATGACGTGCGTAATGTGAGTCTGGGTCTTTCATGCTATGCTTTTAATCCATTTGGGAAGATGTTTAATTCGCACAACACATGGCCAGTTTTTATACACATTTATAATCTTCCCCCATGGTTGTGTATGAAAAAACCTTTCACTTTCATGAGTATACTCATATCTGGTCCTTCTAATCCCGGTATTGATATTGATGTATACATTAAACCTTTAATAAAAGAGTTGAAACTTCTTTGGGATGTGGGTGTGCGCATATACAATACATGTTCGAAAGACATATTTAAGATGTGTGTTGCACTTATGTGGATGATCAATGATTTTCCGTCTTATGCAATGATGTCTGGATGGAGCACGAAGGGAAAACATTCATGCCCAGTTTGTATGAAGAATACACGATCCAGAAGACTGAAACATCGTTGTAGTTTCAGTTTTATGGGACATCGACGATTCTTGCCAAATGATCATCCATATAGAATGAATCGTCGAAGATTTGATAATACCATAGAGACCGATGATCCACCTTAGCGTATGTCTAGAACTGATGTGCTTAATGAATTAAAAGATTTCAGTTTTTCATTCAGGAAGGGTCAAATGAAATCTAGAAAGAGAAATAATGTTTCCACTGAAACCTGTTACAATTGGAGGAAGAGGAGTATATTTTTTGATTTTCCTTATTGGTCAACCAATTTGTTACGTCATTGCTTAGACGTAATGCATATTGAGAAGAATATATGCGAAATGTTGCTTTCGGTTCTTCTAAATGACAAGGGGAAGACAAAATATGATTTACGATCTCGACGTGACTTGGTGGATTGGGGAATCAGACCAGAATTTCATCTTGTGCGTATCAGTGAAAATAAATGGCAACTTCCATGTGCTTCTTATGTGATGACACCTACGAAAAAAAGACAATTTCTGGAAGTATTAGAGACTATTAGAGTTCCTGATGGATATTCAAGAAACATATCTAAATGGTTCGATAGAAGAGAATGATCCATGGGTCATATGTGACATGTACGAGTCAACCTCGCCTCAATCCGAGGCGTGGTGTGGCCGACACCACTCAAAGTGTCTCTCTTTTGTTTAAAATGGACTTCATTTTATGTGAAAACAACAACTAGCATACGAAAAACTAACCAAACGGATTATGATTGTGTCGATACTTTAGCACAATGATCCATGGGTCATATGTGATGTGTACGAGTCAACCCCACCTCAATCCGAGGCGCGGTGTGGCCAGAACCATTCATAGTGTCTCTCTTTTGTTTAAAATGGACATCATTTTAAGTGAAAACAACAAACGACATATGAAAAACTGACCAAACGCATTCGAAATGTGTTGATGATTTAGGAAAATGATCCATGGGTAATATGTGACATGTATGAGTCAACCCCGCCTCAATCCGAGGTGTGGTGTGGCCGGAACCACTATAAGTGTCTCTCTTTTGTTTCAAAAGGATATCATTTTAAGTGAAAACATCAACTGGCATATGGAAAACTAACCAAACGCATTCGAATTGTGTTGATACTTTAGTAAAATGATCCATGGGTCATTTGAGACATGTACAAGTCAACCTTGTCTAAATCTGAGGCGCGGTGTGGCCGGTACCACTCTAACTGTGTCTCTTTTGTTTGAAATGGACAGGATTATAAGTGAAAAGAACAACTGGCATACGGAAAACTGACCAAACGGATTCGGATTCTATTGATAATTTATCAAAACGATCCATGGGTAATATGTGATGTGTAAGATCCAACCTAGGCTCAATCCGAGTCGCGGTGTGTCCGGGATAACTCTAAGTTTCTCTCTTTTGTTTAAAATGGACAACATTTTAAGTACATACGGAAAACCAAACAAACTCATTCAGTTTCTATTGAAACTTTAGGAGAACGATACATGGGTCATATGTGACATGTAAAAGTCAACATCTCCTAAATCTGAGGTGCGGTGTGGCTGACACCACTCAAAGTGTCTCTATTTTGTTTAAAATGGACTTTATTTTAAGTGAAAACAACAACTAGCATAGGGAAAACTGACCAAACGGATTCTGATTGTGTCGATAATTTAGAACAATGATCCATGGGTCATATGCGATGTGTATGAGTCAACTCTACCTCAATCCGAGGTGTTGTGTGGCTGACACCATTCATAGTGTCTCTCTTTTATTTAAAATGGACATCATTTTAAGTGAAAACAACAACTGACATACGAAAAACTGACCAAACACATTATAAATGTGTTTATGCTTTAGAAAAAAGATCCATGGGTCATATGTGATGTGTACGAGTCAACCCTTCCTCAATCCAAGGTGAGGTGTGTCTGGAACCACTCTAAGTGTCTCTCTTTTGTTTCAAAAGGATATCATTTTAAGTGAAAAAATCAACTGGCATACGAAAAACTGACCAAACTCATTCGGATTGTGTTAATACTTTAGGAAAATGATTAATGGGTCATTTGAGACGTTTATGAGTCAACCCAGTCTAAATCCGAGATGCGGTGTGTCCAGGACCACTCTAACTGTGTCTCTTTTGTTTAAAATAGATAGGATTATAAGTGAAAAGAACAACTGGCATACAGAAAACTGACCAAACGCATTAGGATTATGTTGATAATTTATCACAATGATACATGGGTCATATGTGATGTGTATGATCTAACCCGGTCTCAATCTGAGTCGTGGTGTGACCGGGATCACTCTAAGTGTATCTCTTTTGTTTAAAATGGACAACATTGTAAGTACATATGGAAAACTGAAAAAACGCATTCGGTTTCCATTGAAACTTTAGGATAATGATCCATGAGTCATATGTGACGTGTACGAGTCAACCTTTCCTCAATCTGAGGTGCGGTGTGGCTAACACCACTCAAAGTGTATCTCTTTTTTTTAAATGGACTTCATTTTAAGTGAAAACAACAACTAGCATACAGAAAACTGACCAAACGGATTCTGATTGTGTCGATACTTTAGAACAACAATCCATGGGTCATATGCGATGTGTAAAAGTCAACCCCTCCTCAATATGAGGTGTGGTGTGGCCGAAACCATTCATAGTGTCTCTCTTTTATTTAAAATGGACATCATTTTAAGTGAAAATAACAACTGACATACGAAAAACTGACCAAACGCATTTGAAATGTGTTTATGCTTTGGAAAAATGATCCATGGGTCATATTTGACGTGTAAGAGTCAACCCCACCTCAATTCGAGGTGCGGTGTGGCCGAAACCACTCTAAGTGTCTCTCTTTTGTTTCAAAAGGATATCATTTTAAGTGAAAACATCAACTGGCATACGTAAAACCGACCAAACGCATTCGGATTGTGTTGATAATTTAGGAAAATGATCCATGGGTCATTTGAGACGTATATGAGTCAACCTCGTCTAAATCCGAGGCGCAGTGTGGCCGGTACCACTCTAACTGTGTCTCTTTTGTTTAAAATGGACAGGATTATAAGTGAAAAGAACAATTGGCATACAGAAAACTGACCAAATGCATTCGGATTCTATTGATGATTTATCATAACGATCCATGGGTCATATGTGATGTGTACAAGCCAACCCGAGCTCAATCTGAGTCGCAATGTACTCGGGATCACTCTAAGTGTCTCACTTTTGTTTAAAATGGACAACATTTTAAGTACATACGAAAAACCAACCAAACGCATTCGGTTTCCATTATAACTTTATGAGAACAATCCATGGGTCATATGTGACATGTAAGAGTCAAACTCTCCTCAATATGAGGCACGGTGTGGCCGAAACCACTCAAAGTGTCTCTCTTTTGTTTAAAATGGACTTCATTTTAAGTGAAAACAACAACTAGCATACGGAAAACCGACCAAACAGATTCTGATTGTGTCGATACTTTAGAAAAAAAATCAATGGGTCATATGTGATGTTTAAAAGTCAACCCTACCTCAATCCGGGGTGCTATGTGGCCAACACCATTCATAGTGTCTCTCTTTTCTTTAAAATGGACATCATTTTAAGTGAAAACAACAAGTGACATACGAAAAACTGACCAAACGCATTCAAAATGTGTTGATGATTTAGTACAAGGATCTATGGGTCATATGTGACATGTATGAGTCAACCCCGCCACAATCCAAGGTGCGTTCTGGCCGGCACCACTCTAAGTGTCTCTCTTTTGTTTCAAAAGGATATCATTTTAAGTGAAAACATCAACTGGAATACGGAAAACCGACCAAATGCATTCATATTGTGTTGATACTTTAGGAAAATGATCCATGGGTCATTTGAGACATGTGCGAGTTAACCCCGTCTAAATCCGAGGTTCTGTGTGGCTGGTACTACTCTAATTGTGTCTCTTTTGTTTAAAATGGACATGATTATAAGTCAAAAGAACAACTGGCATACAGAAAATCAACCAAACGCATTCGGATTCTGTTGATAATTTATCACAACGATACATGGGTCATATGTGATGTGTAAGAGCCAACCCGGGCTCAATCCAAGTTGCGGTGTGGCTGAGATCACTCTAAGTCTCTCTCTTTTGTTTAAAATGGACAACATTTTAAGTACATACGGAAAACCGACCAAATGAATTCAGTTTCTGTTGAAACTTTAGGAGAACGATCCATGGGTCATATGTGACGTTTACAAGTCAACCTAGCCTTAATACAAGGCGCGGTGTGGCCGACACCACTCAAAGTGTCTCTCTTTTGTCTAAAATGGACTTCATTTTAAGTGAAAACAACAACTAGCATACGGAAAACTGACCAAATGGATTATGATTGTGTCAATAATTTAGCACAACGATACATGGGTCATATGTGATGTTTACGATTCAACCCCGCCTCAATCCTAGGAGTGGTGTGGATGACACCATTCATAGTGTATCTCTTTTCTTTAAAATGGACATCATTTTAAGTGAAAACAACAACTGACATACGAAAATCTGACCAAACGTATTTGAAATGTGTTAATGCTTTATGAAAATGATCCATGGGTTATATGTGACATGTAAGAGTCAACCCCTCCTAAATCTGTGGCACGTTGTGGCCGGGACCACTCTAAGTGTCTCTCTTTTGTTTAAAATGGACAACATTTTAAGTACATACGGAAAACTGACCAAACGGATTCTGATTGTGTTGATACTTTAGAACAATGATCTATGGGTCATATGTGATGTGTAAAAATCAACCCCACCTCAATATGAGACGCGGTGTGGCTGCACCACTCAAAGTTTCTGTCTTTTGTTTCAAAAGGACATCATTTTAAGTGAAAACATCAACTGACATACGTAAAACCGACCAAACGCATTTGGATTGTGTTAATACATTAGTACAAATATCCATGGGTAATTTGAGATGTGTATGAGTCAACCCCGTCTAAATATGAGGCATAGTGTGGCCGGTACCACTCTAACTGTGTCTCTTTTGTTTAAAATGAACAAGATTATAAGCGAAAAGAACAACTGGCATACGAAAAACAGACCAAATGCATTAGGAATCTATTGAAACTTTAGTAAAACGATCCATGGGTCATATGTTACGTGTATGAGTAAACCACGCCTCAATCCAAGTTGCAGTGTGGTCGGGGCCACCCTAAGTGTCTCTCTTATGTTTAAAATGGACAACATTTTACGTACATACGGAAAACCGACCAAACAGATTCTGATTGTGTTGATATTTTAGCACAACAATCCATGGGTCATTTGCGACGTGTACGAGTCAACTCCGCCTCAATCCAAGGCACGGTGTGGCTGACACCATTCAAAGTGTCTCTCTTTTATTTAAAAATCACTTCATTTTAAGTGAAAACAACAACTAACATACGGAAAACCAACCAAACGCTTTCGGAATATGTTGATACTTTAGGACAACGATCCATGGGTCATTTGTGACGTGTATAAGTTAACATCGCCTCAATCTGAGGCACGGTGTGGTCAGTATCACTCCAGGTGTATGTATTTTGTTTAAAATGGATATCATTTCTAGTAAAAACATATGGTATGTGAAAAACCGATCAAATTATGAATTGAATTCTGGATTCCACATATAATTGTCATCTAAATTTTAAATTGAATTCTAAATGAATTATGTATGTTTATAATTATGTTATGAATTATGATTTAATTCTGGATGTGTATAGTTCCTGGATGAATTATATGTTAAATGTGTATGAATTTGTTCTCTATATGTATGTGTTAGTTGGTTATTGCAGGTAAAATAATTTTATATATATGTGTTAGTTTATTGAAGGTACAATAATTATAAATGATTGAAAATGAGAGGGAATGGATTGGTTGTTGTTCAAATTGCACAAAAATGAGAGGTTAGCTGCTGTGCAAATTCTAGGCTGCTGTGCAATTTGCACTGCATAGGCTATGCCAATGGTTTGAAACCGTTGGCATAGCCTCTTTGAGTTTTTTTACCAACGGTTCTATGAACCATTGGTAAAAATACTTTCCCAATGCTAGTTTTCCCAATGGTTTAAGCCAAAACGTTGGAAAAAACTATCCCAATGTTTTGGCACAACTGTTGGGATAGGTTAATTTTTTCTAACCTATCCCAACGGTTCACTGTAAACCATTGGGAAAATATTTCCCAACGGCTTAATTCCCTACGGTTTGCAGAACCGTTGGTATAATATATACCAATAGTTCTACAGCCTTTCCCAACGGTTCAGAGCCATTGGGAAATCATGCATTTCCAGTAGTGTTGGGACATGATTATGTATACCAACCGATCCAGAGATAAACAAGGAGCTATTGAATGATGCACATAGATCGACCTTCTCTATCCACCCAGGGAGCACAAAGATGTATCGAGATCTCCGAGAAAAATTTTGGTGGGACAATATGAAAAGGGGGATTACTAAATATACATCAAAGTGTCTAGTATGTCATCAAGTGAAGGCTGAGAGGAAAAGGCCTAAGGGTATGATGCAACCACTACCCATAACATTATGGAAGTGAGAGAACATTACCATGGACTTTGTCACTAGAATTCCAAGGACATCCAAAAAAAACAATGCTATATGGGTCATTGGGGATCGTCTTACAAAGACATATCACTTTATCATGGTTTGATAGGACTTCTCATTAGATCAACTTGCATGGATTCACATCAAATAAGTGGTAAGGATACATGGAGTACCACTATCTATTATATCCGATTGTGATCCAAGGTTCACCTAGAAGTTATAGAAAAGTATCCAACATGCTCTAAGAACTGAACTGAACTTCAGTACGACCTATCATCCTCAAACTGATGGAAAATCTGAGTGAACTATTCAGACATTGGAAGACATGTTGAGAGAATGTTCTATGGAATTCAAAGGGTGATGGGATCAACATCTTCCACTCATTGAATTCTCCTAAAACAACATTTTCCACTCGAGCATCTGGATGGTACCATATGAATACCTTTATGGGAAAAGGTGCAGAACACTGACATGTTGGGATGAATTCGGTGAGCATAAGCTGCTAGGACCTGAAATGGTCGAAGAAATGGCGGAGAAGGTGAAAACCATTCAGCAGCATATCAAGGCAGCCCAAAGTTGACAAAAGAGTTATGAGGATAACCCTAAACAAGACCTTGAGTTCAAAGTTAGAGACATGGTATTTATACGCATATCTCCGTGGAAGAAGGTCATGAGGTTTGGAAAGAAAGGGAAGCTAAGTCCCAGGTACATAGGCCCCTTTTAGATCCTTGATTGATTCGAAGCTATGGCCTATCGACTGGAACTTCCACCTACCATATCTAAAGTGCATGATGTCTTCCATGTATCCCTTCTATGGAAGTACATACCAGACCCTTCACATGTACTCTCTTCAGAGGTAGTATAATTGGTGTATGATCTCTCTTACGAGGAGCATCCAATGAAGATCTTGGATCGTAGAGACAAAGTTCTATGCAAAAAGACTACTCATCTGGTCAAGGTACTATGGAAAAACCATAAGTACAAAGAGTCAACATGGGAACTGGAGGAATAAATAAAGGAAAAGTACCAACACTTTTTTTTTGTTTTTGAATGTAAAACAAAATTTCGAGGGAGAAAGTTCATAAGGGGGGAAGAATGTAACGACCCAATGTTTTATAAATGGAAATTACTCTCTTATAAATATGTCATAAAATCACATGAAAACACAACATAATGAACTACTAAGTGCTAAGTGGCCTTTAAACATAAGTTTTTCACTTCGGTGTTTAGAATTTCAGAAATCTGATATACACAGTTGTGATCAGTAAGTTATTTGGGGTCTGATAAGAAGAACTTAATTTTTGGTGAATAGTAACCTACCCTTATGAATTGTAACATACACTTATGAATAGTGATATACCCTAATGAATAGTAACCTTACCTATGATACTATATAAATAATATTCAAGTTGAAAGTACGATATACCTATACTTGAGAATAAGTAAATGAATGTTTTAAAACTAGTTTTTGATAATAAATTATGATATTAATTAAATATTAAAATAATCATATTTAGAAAATTATTATTGAAAAATGGACTTCATTTTTGGATTCTGCACGTCGAAAAATGGTTAGGGTAAATTTTTTGGATTTTTCTGAAATACATGAATTTTTTATGAATAGTAAAATGTGATAATTTATGATAAATGCTAAATAAGGGATTATTGAGACATTGATGATGTTCTACTGATGTAATACCAATTAGTTCAGGATCACATGATAAATTTACTATTCTTGGTCATGTAATACTCACTATTCCTTGTCTTGTGGGGAATTAATAAATTAATGAATTTTATATTGAGAAATACCTTCCCTCTTCCACTATAAAAACCCCCCTTCACTCCCTCTTCTCTTCACTCCTCTCAAGCCTTGTACCTTGCCAATATTCTGCCCAAATCTCTCTCCAAGATCCTTCCCCACTTACAAAATCTCCTAGACTCTTCAAAATACCAAAACCTCTCCCCTTAAGAGGTTCTGAAAGGAGGAAGTCTCAAGAGGTATTTAATAACAAGTGGAGAACACCAACGGATTTAAGGTAAGTGATCCTCTCCTTTTCACTCTTAATCAAGATTGTTCTATATGTTATGCCTTTTTTGTAATACCGAGTGATGGGGTATGTTTTCACACCTCCCCCATATTTCCCTAATGTTTTATAAGTGATGAGAAACCCCTTATCTCTCTCATCAAGCCCTCTTAGTTACACCCGATACCATGCCGATAAACCGTAATGGATTCTACCCAAACTTCCTTTATTCCTTCGGGTTGCTCTATCTTTCTTTTTACCAAAATGTATTTGTATTTTATTTTTATGTAAGACTTCTAAATTCTGTTTATATTCTCCAAAATCATGTTCCAATATCCATATCTCATTCTCTTTTGGGGATATACATGCTTTTAAGTGAATCCCTCCTCGATACTTCCCAATAAGCACACTCATTTTAAAGGAACTTTTCGAATTTTTACCCAATTTCAAGTGCACTCTATCCTCTGTTTTAAGAAAAAATTGTCTTTATAAAATCATTATTTTTATTATGAAAACCTTCTTGGTTCAATTATGGTTTTATATAAAATAATGTCATCTTTACTATTTTAAAAGCTCTATAGTATTTTCCTTAAAAACCGCACAAAAATGTTTTAATGCTAATGTTTCTCAAATACATTTCTTATATATTGTCACTTTTATTTGTCATTTCCCACCATGTTATATGATTATATTACCTTATGAACATCCATGTATGTTCTAATCCCTTTCTTTCATGGACACGTTCATGATACACTCATTAGTTATGCATTATGTCATGATTGTGGTACCCAATTCCTTCCATGGGTATCCTTATGTTTATGAATGATTGATTATGTATGATTATTTATGTGGAAAGAATATTTATGTGGCAAGAATATTTCTTTGTCAAGAATATTCATGAAAATTTTGAGATGTTTGGGCCTAGATAGCGCTCCAATGCATTGGGTAACGTTAAGTCTCATGAGATGTGATGTGAAATGGGATTGGCGGTTAGCCTTGACCTATACTAAAATGGGAAACATGATTGGTGGTTATCCTTGATCCATACTAAATAAATGTTTTTTGATTATGCCACATTTATATGATTCCATGTTTATATGATCCCAGGATTATATGATATGATTTCATATGTTCCATGCTTTGTTATCATTATGCCATGTCTCCTAACTCATGTGCTTAAGATGTGTCCTTTTGTTCATTCCCTTATTGGGATTTTTAGCTGATCCCTTTGTTCATGTGTTCCCCAGAGTACCCTATGCAGATGTAAGGGCTCAAAAGAAGTTAGGAGATCATTATGGATATTAAATAATGAAGTGTTTTTTTAGCCCCATGTTTTATGTTTTTTGTACCCAGTCTTCCAAGACACTAGACTTAATGATCATTGGCTTGTACTCTGATGTATAATTATGCTTAAAATCATGAAATGTTGTATGAAAAAGGATAGGGTCACTATATATATACTATATAAAAAATATTTATATTATAATATATATATATATATGTATATATGTATGTATGTATATATATATAATCTATAAACATAAATATAAAGTGCACATATGTAACACCCCAAGGATTTACAAATAAATTTAATATAGAATGTAATGCACACAACACTGAGTCTCTACGAAACAACACTTTTTTATTATTGTTATTTAAAAAAGATAGTTATAACCTAGCCATTAAACATAATTTTATCACTTATGTTTTTTGAATTTTGAAAAATGAGCATACATTATTGTGATCAATAAGATATTTAGAGTCTGATAGAATCATCTTAATTTGTTGATGAATATTAACTTGGCCCTTTAAATAGTAATATGACCCTTATGAATAGTAAATTAGACAAATGAATAGTAACCTCATCCATGAGAGTATAAATAAAATTTAGGCATCATATAAATGAAATTATGAAATAATTATATCATAATACAAGCCAGTGAATATTCTAAAAATTAATAATTAAGTGTTGGTACTTTTGTGAGTAATAAATATTTAATTACAATTTTATAATTAATAAATTGATTTAAAAGAAAATTAATTTTCATAAAATGTATTCATAAAAAAAATATTTTATTTTCCTATGATTTTAGGATAATCTAATAATACCTTTATTAAATTTTTAGGGTGTTATAAAATCAATGTTAACTTTAAAAACTGTATTTTTCAAGTAAATGATGATTTTAATTAAAAATTAAAGTTCACATATTTAGAAAATTATTTTCAGAAAATAGAGTTCATTTTTTAATTCTACACATTATAAAATGGTTAGGGTAAATTTTTGATATTTTTTCTGAAGTACTTGAATTTTTAGTGAAAAGTAAATTATGGTAATTTATAGTATAAATATATTATAAGATAAATACACTATTTATTGAGTCATGGATGATTTAAGAAACATTGGTTCAAACTCAAATGTACTTATTATTTTATTTATTCATAATAATCAACAATATTGATTGTCTTGAGAAAAATAATAAAATAATGAATAGAATAATGAGAAATTTCCTCTCTCCTCAACTATAAAAAAACGCCCCTCACCCCCTCTTTTCCTCACCTCCTCTGTCCAAATGAACATGAAAACTCCAGTATCATTGATATACTAGGATTATATCATGTTAATGTAATAACCATCATCAATCTCTTTACTCTCTCTTTTTTATTTTAAAAATGCAATCATCATTCGGGAGGTGTCGATTTACAACCTTCGTGGAGGAAGAACTTTCATCCTTCAATTTCTTCTTAAAGGATAGTCATGATACAATTTTTATGGTTAAACCAAATTATAATATATTTATTATAACCTATTTAATGTTCTATAACCAGTATATTTTCATAATACTAATTCATATGACAAAACTACTTTGTGGTGATCAAAATACCGCCACAATAATCTAAATGATTATCAATAAATGGATTATCTAATGATTCATCCTCATAAAAAATAATAATATGATATATATAACCATTTACACTTATTTATTATAATTAATAAAATTTAATTCCAATTCTTTAAAATTATACCCATTTTACTTCAAATCCATTACTTATAAACAAATGAACTGAACATGAAAACTAAGAAAATAAATGCTCTCAAATGATGAAATTAAACAATATAACTCATCAATAAGGCCAAAAATGAAATTAATAAAACTATAATTAATAAATTAATTATTTAAAAGGTTATGAAATAATTAATTAATGTATTTAATTTAATTATCCAATATGTTAAGTTCAATTGTAGAACTCATTCGGACATAAGTTAAGGTTTTTCTCGTCTCACTTCCATTTTTGTGAGATATTCCTTATTCACCACTATTTCTTATGTATAGTTTATGTATACTTAACATTTATGTATAATATTATGAATATTTTTATTTTCATGGTATTTAATGTATCATTTTATGATTATTAATTTTGGGGAATATGATTGGATTGATTACAAAGTACTAAGGGATTCTACCTGAACCCACGTCTTTCCTTCGAGTTACTCTTTCTCTACCTTTTCTCAAATGTAATACTTATTTATTTTTGTATATTTATTATAAATTATGTTTATATGTTAAAAAATAATATATATAGATCATATCATCCTTCTTTTATGGGGATATACATGTTTTAAAATGGTTCTCTTCTCAATTCTTCTCGATAAACAAGTCCGATTAAAGGGAACTTCTTGAATTCTTACAGATTTTCAAGTGCACTATATAATTCGTTTTAAGCCATAATTATTTTTATAAAATCACACATTTTTTCATGAAAAAATATCTTTGTTCATTTATGGTTTTATGAAAACAAATAGGCCTTTTCTCTTTAAATTCTATTTAATATTTTCCTTAAACCGCACTAAAATATTTTATTTCTAAAGTTTCTTAAAAACTCTTTTTACATGATTTCATTTCAGTGGGACATAATTTATGAATCAAATATAATTTCAATATCATTAACTTTTATTTTCTAGGATATACATGTTTACAATATTATTTTATGTAAAATAAAAATTATTTTCCAAAAGAACTTTTCTTTCTAAAGTAAAAAAATGGATTTTCTCATCTCACTTTTACTTATGTGAGATATATACCTTGTTCACCAATTATTCCTTATGTGTGTGGTGTATGTACTTTCATTTTATATATCACATAAATATTATCCTTATTCTAATGATATTGTAAATTATTATTATTTTAATGTTTCAAAGTGTTATGAGACACTTTGGAATGATTAAAGATTAATTTCCCCGAGAATTTTTCAATGGTACCTCCATTTATGTCAACTTACTTTGTTGAATATTATAATTCTTTGAGGTTTATCTCTTATGATACCATATAATATATTTTTTTGAATGGTTTATGATAATTTTTTTAATGTGGATGTTCTATTTGATTCCATTCATAGATTATGGTTAAAGTATTGATATTTCGTATGCTAGTTTTTCAATACAAATGTTTTTGTTGATTATGTGTAACCAATTTTCATATGAGGATTTTATTAGACTTATTAAGTGAAAGGAGGGGACTGTTATAGACCTTTGATTAATTTTTAAGTCTTATGAGACAAAACAAAATTGGTTATTGGCTGAGGCCTTACCCTAGTATTTTCAGACATCTTGGTCGAGGCCTTGACAGTATGTTTATGTGGTCCTGCATTATGCATTCACTCATTATGAAACTAGTATTTGATAGTCCATGTGATTATTTTACTAGTATAATATCCATGATTATGTTTTATTATGGAATTATTTAGCTTTTATTCCTACCATATTATGATCAAGATTATGTTTTAATTTCATGTGTTCTATAGTTATACACCATGCCTTATTATTTATACTTCCACTATACTACTTACCCTTACTGAGCATTTTAGATCACCCCTTTTTTATGTTTCCTTTCACAAGGTTATGAAGAAGAAAACTGTAAATAATATTTCAAGGATTCATTTAATTTCATTTTATATTGTATCATGTTTTATTTACATTTCAGAATGTATTATGGGTATCCAGAATGTAATCTGGTATTCCAAGACTACTAAGCTAATCAGTTCTTGGAGACTTGATTCCTTGTAATCATGATAAAGTAATAAAATAATGCACTGGCTCTAGGCTTCTGGTGTTGGGGTGTTATAGTTGGTATCAAAGGAAGTTTTGGCCCATAGAAGGTGGTTGGTCACCCTCTTAAGTTTTAATAATCACAAATCATATCAAATCATATTATTCGCATCTTATCATTTAAATCATGTTTATTTAAGTTTCAATATGTGTAATTATGATTATATATGATCATATATAAGTTTAACACATTCTGATAATATTTATGTTGTAAGAAAGTACAAACATAAATATTTCCTACATATGAGAATCTGACACCGATAGACAATTGAGTCACTGGTGCCGATAGAATAAGTCTGACTCACCGATACCGATAGTTCAATTATCTCGCCAATAAAAGGACTCACCTACCAACACATGGTGATACTCATGCATGGTGCTACTGATGCTTGGTGTTACCGACACTTGGTGCTACCGACGCATGATGCTACCAAATCATAGTGATACCGACACATGGTGTTATCAGTGCATGGTACTACCAGTGCATGGTGCTACCGGATCATAGTGCTACTGATGCATGGTGATACTGATACATGACACTACCGATGTATGGTGATATTGGCATAATGAGTCACTAATGCATGGAAAGACCGATAGAAGGAGACACCGATAGAATGAGACATTGGTACCAATAGAAGGAATCACCGATGGAATGAGTCACTGACAGAAGGAGACACCAACAGAGGACTCACCAACAGACTGTTTAAATTCCCTTTTATTTAAAATTATTTCTAATAGTCACATTTTGAGTTTTTAAATGCGACTGATTAATTTAATGCTTTTTACAGATATCTTTAATGAGGATGTCAGAAATATGAGGTACAACATCTACCTCAAACATGCATAATTTTAAGCTATAAGAATATAAAAGAAAAGGACTCAAGTTGAAATAAGAAATGCATAAAAGATAAATGAAAAAGATATGCATAGATATAGTAGAAAACACACACGAAAAACATATATAAAGGAATAAAAAATGAGGAACTCTTTATTCCTGCTTGATGTGAACCAGATAACTGCTCTCCACCAATGTTCCAACATCTCTATAGCATTCAACTGAACCTAAAGAGAAGAATATATCATCTTCCTGGAAGATAGAACACATTGCTCCACAACACTCTATTTTTAGTGTCTACTTCCAGAAGAGGACTCCACCTTCAACTCTGATACATCAAAGAGTCCAGAGCTGAACTTCATAACACAAAGATCCTTATAAACCCTATCTAATACTTATTGCTCTGTTGTGTGCCTTTTTATTACATTTTAGAGCATTGTGTGTGTTTGTCTGTAAAACACACACTGTCTCCTGCACTGAGCTAAGATGATACTAGATATCCTCACACAACTATCTTTTCTAGACTTGTTTATCCCACATAGAACTGTGGTAGAGGTCCTATGTGACCTGGTTGTATTTTGTTCCCATGTATAATTGTGTTAGAGGTCTTATGACCTGGATAGTTGTAAACTATTGTGTAAACTCCAGTCCAGGGTGTGGATCAAACTCTTTATCTATATAGATAGCTTGGTGGCAGGTGATCACCAAGTGGAGAGGACTAAGTTTTAGCTTGAGACCAAACCTCTTTTTTATATCCCTTGTGTTTTCAAATTTAGTTTTCTCTATTTTTACCTGTATTTCAGAAAACTGAATTTGACTTTGATAGTCAGTCTTGGATAGTGTTTATAACTATTTTGGATTATTAGATTAGTTTCAAAAGATGTATCAATGTCTCATATTTTTACAACTAAGAAATAATCAATCTTCTAAGAAATTAGTTGAACAGTCAGACTATTATAAGTTCACTAGTTTGATTAACTGGCCTGTTAAGTTTTAAATTGGGGGAATCTTTTAAATAAACTTATTAAAAACAATATTTATAGGAACTCAATTCAACCCCCACCCCCTCTTGAGTCTCCTAATACAACAAACATTTGGTATTAGAGTAAAGTTCTTTAAAATATTTTTCAAATATTTTCAACTATGATTTAATTGTGTTTTAAAGATCTCAAATTTCTATTACTTCTATATTTTTATTTCTTTAAAAATATTTTCTCTTGTATAGATAATATATTGGAAGGTGCTTCTACAAATATACCTCCCTAATTTAATTGAACAAACTATGCTCACTGGAATATTAAGATGAAAATGAATTTATAAAGTATGGGATTTGATATTTGAAAAGTTATAGAATATCAGTATGAAATACCAAAGACTACTAGGAATACCTAGAGTGATTCCACAAAGACTACTTATAATAACAATTACAAATCCATGAATGATCTTTTTTTGTGCACTAGGAGATGAAGAATTTACTAGAATATCTACTTGTACATATGCCTATGAAATTTGGGACACTTTAGCTATTTCACATGAAGGAACTTCTATTGTTAAAAAAATGAGACTTAACACTTATACTATTATGTATGATAATTTTAAGATGAATCCTGATGATCCAATTTCTAACATGTATCTCAAGTTTAATGAAATTGTGAACACCATGATCTCTCTGGGAAGATCTGTTACACCCAAGCAGAAAATCATGAGAATACTTAGATGATTACCAGATAGATGGATAGGGACTTCTATATCAATAAGAGAATAATGTGACCTCAATAATTTTCCAGGGAAGGAGATGATAGGAAAGTTGATGATGTATGAGGAAGAACTAAAATTAAACAAATAAGAGGATGATGAACCCAAAATAAAATCTATTACTTTCAAATATACTGTATCTAAATATAAGTATAAAGCTCGAGATGAAACTGAAAGTTCAATTGATGAAAAATATTCAACAGATATTGATGAATAGATGGATCAAATAGCCAAAAGGTTTAATAAATTTTATATAAAGAAGAAATTATACATAAATCCCAATTATAAAGGTAAGTATGATCATAAGGTCAATTATAAAAAGGATTGGAAAAGAAGTGACACTTCAAATGAAATCATTTACTATGATTGCAGATGAAAGGGATATATAAAAGCTGATTGTCCCAAGATAAAGTACAAGAAGAAGTATGATGATAATGACATAAAGTATAAAAAGTACATGAAGGAAACATGGAGTGATTTTGAGGACATCTCAAGTGAATCATAATCCTCTCATGATGAAAGGGATAATAAGTAAAATATGTGTTTTATGAAAAATTAATCTAAGGTAACACTAAAATCTCCTAAACATAATGATAACTATTCTATAGATGAAAGTGATTCTGAAAACATGACCAATGAGGAGATGTTTGAATATTGAAAAATTATAGAGGAAACTTGTAATGAACTAAAAGATAAATACAAATATTTAAAGAAACTACATGCTTTGACTACCACTATTAAATCTAAACTTTTTATAGAAAAAAAAAGAAAAATGCTCAACTTATTAAGGAAAATAATGAGATTAAATTATCAAATGATCAATTGAAAAAGTATCTAGAAAATTTTACCAATGGTAAAGATATCTTGGTTCAAATGATTGGTAAAAAAGTTTCACCCAAATACACTAGTGGTATTAGATACCAACCAAGAAAGAGGAATATAGCTAAAACTCATTTTGTATCTAAATCTGGAAAATCCAATTTTATGTCCAGTTCTAGAAAATTTTCTACAAGTTCCAACAATGAATCATATTCTAATATTTCAAGTTATTATGGCTCAAATAAATTCTATTTTTCAAATACTTTACATGTTTCTTATAGGAAACCCATAAAGAAAATTTGGGTTCACAAATATCTTATTAAAAATTTTATTGGACCCAATCAAATTTGGTTACCAAAATATTTTCTTGTCTAATTTATTTTTGTTGGAAAGCTGTTTGAAGATCTCCTGTAAAAGATTTTGGTACTTGGATAGTGGATTTTCAAGACACATGACAAGAGATTATTCATGCTTCAATAACTTGATAAAGATTGATGGTGGTCATTTCACCTTCGGTGACAATGCAAAGGGAAAAATAATTGGCCTTGGCCAGATTGGTAACTCTTACTCAGTTTTAATTTCTAAAGTGATTTTTTTTATGGATTAAAATACAAACTACTTAGTATCTCTCAGTTGTGTGATGATGTTTTTAATTTTAAATTTGAAGATGATGCATGAAATGTTTTTAATTCTAAAAACGAGTTAGTATTTTTTTCTTTTAGAAATGAAAATTTTTATTATGTTGATTTAGATTCTTTAATTTCTCAAAATGTTTCTTGTTTGAGTGATTTTAATAAAGATTATTGGATTTGGAATAGGATATTAGGGTACTAAAATATACACTCACTTTGAAAGATTAATTTAAAAGGCTTACTAAAGGATCTACCCAAACTTGAGTTTCCAAATGACAAAGTTTGTAATCCTTATTAAAAGGGTAAACAGAATAAAATCTATTTCAAACCAAATAAAGAAGTTTCAACTTCTAAACCTCTTGAGTTGGTTCACATGGACTTGTTTGGACCTTCTAGAGTTTCGATCCTAAGTGGGAAGCACTATGTCTATGTTCTTGTATATGAATACTCTAGATATACTTGGACCTTATTCTTGGATCACAAAAGTGAAACTTTCTCTTATTTCACTAAGTATGCTATGAAATTAGAAAATCTTAGTGGTATTAGAATTAAAACACTAATAAGTGAGCATGGCCATAAGTTTGAGAACCAAGAGTTTGAATCCTTTTTTCTCACAATATGGATATAGTCATAACTTCTCTGCTCCTAAAACATCCCAACAAAATGGAATTGTAGAAAGAAGAAATAGAACCCTGTAAGAAGTTGCTAGAACCATTCTTAATGAGTATAACCTACCTATATACTTTTAGGAATAATCTGCCAATACAACATGCTATATAATTAATAGAGTCTTGATTAGACCTATCCTTAAGAGAACTCCTTATGAGTTGTGGAACAATAAAAAACCCAAGGTTAACTACTTTAAAGTTTTTGGTTTCAAATTCTATATTCTTAACACTAAGGATAATCTAGAAAAATTTTCCTTGAAGAGTGATGAAGGAATTTTACTAGGTTATTCAATTTCTATTAAAGCCTATAGAGTCTTCAATAAAAGAACCAAATGTGTAGAAGAATCTGTACATGTCAAGTTTGATAAGAAATATCCACATGAGTCAAAGACCTCTTTATAAAATCTTGAGGATGATATGTAAAATCCAGAAATCAATATTAAATCTTCTGACTATCCTATTAAGGAATATATTAAAACTTCCAGTTCTGGAAATTCTCTAGACTCTAGTCATGATGAACCCAAACCTATTGAAGAACCTGAAATCTCAATCCATTCTTTTTCTAGACCTATTAGAACACTCAAGAACCATACTTTAGATGCTATAGTTGGATATTTAGATAAATGAACTCAGACTAGATATTCTCTCAGAAAATTAGGTTGAACATCAAGATTTTCTGTCACATCTTGAACCTAAAAACATCAATGATGCTATCAATGATGAATTTTCGGTGATGGATATGCAAGAAGAGTTAAATCAATTTGAAAGAAACAAAGTCTGGAAACTTGTAGATAGAATCAAAGACACTTTGATCGTAGCCACTAAATGGGTTTTTAGGAATAAAGTAGATGAATCTGGTAATATAGTTAGAAACAAATCTATATTGGTTTCATAAGGTTATAGTCATGAATAATGGATTGAATATGATGAAACCTTTTCACCAGTATCTAGACTTGAGGCCATTAGAATCCTAATTTCATATGCATCACATCTAGATTTCAAACTTTATCAAATGGATATCAAGAGTGAATTCTTAAATGGTTATATAATTGAGGATTTTTTTTGTTGGAAAACCCCCTGGTTTTACAAATCCCCACTTTATAAATCATGTTTTTAAATTAACTAAAGATTTATATGGTTTAAAGCAAGATCCAAGATCTTGGTATGATAGGATCAGCACTTTTCTTATTTCTAAAGGTTTTACAAAAGGTATTGATGATCCTACCCTTTTCATAAAATGAATTTATAGAGATGTTTTAGTAGTAAAAATCTATGTAGATGATATTATTTTTGGATCCTCTAAAAATTCTTTATATGTTGATCTTTCAAAGATGATACAAAGTGAATTTGAGATGATTTTGATGAGGGAACTTAAATTCTTTCTTGGATTTCAAATATTTCAAAATAAAGAAGGTATTGTTTTGAATCAAATTAAATATACTAAGGATCTTGTAAAAAGATTTGAATTTAAAAGAACTAATAGTAGTGACACTCCAATGAGTACTAATTGTAATTTGGACCTTGATAAAGATGGTAAATCTATTAATCAAACCACTTACAGAGGAATGATTGGTATTTTACTCTACTTAACTGATAGAAGGCTTGATATTATGTTTATTTTGTGCATGTGTGCACATTTTCAAGAAAAATAAAAAGAATATAATTTAAATGCTATCCAAATAATTTTTAAATACCTAAAATATACAAAAAAGTAGGATTGTTCTATCCTAGAGGAAAACATTTTTATTTGGTGAGTTATTCAGATGCTGAATTTGGTACCTGTAAGTTAGACCGAAAGAGAACCTTTGGAACATGTCACTTTTT
This sequence comes from Viscum album, assembly GCA_963277665.1. Lineage (NCBI taxonomy): Eukaryota > Viridiplantae > Streptophyta > Magnoliopsida > Santalales > Viscaceae > Viscum > Viscum album. Next base: position 1,447,352,554 of record OY728161.1, read on the forward strand.
GGGAAATTCTCTAGTTTCATGGTGTAGTAAGAAACAAAATTTTGTTTCATTATCTACTACCAAAGATGAATACATAGATGTTGGTAGTTGTTGTGCAAAACTTTTTTGGATAAAACACACATTACTAGACTATGGATATCAATTCATACATGCCCCTATAAATTTTGATAACACAAGTTCTATTAAATTTATAATAATCATGTTTCACATTCTAGGAAAAAACAAATTGATGCAAGACATCACTTTTTGAGAGACCATTATCAAAAAGTTGATATAACTTTAGAATTCATTAGCACTGAACATTAGTTTACTGACATTTTCACTAAGCCATTGAACACTGAAAGAATGAACTACATCAGAAATGAGTTAGGAATGATCAATCTATAGGACCTTATGTTGTTTTTCCTTTGATAATCTTAAGTGAAGTTGTCATACCGACAATAACAGTATGAAGCTAACAATTCCATGTCGACACCAAAACTATGTCATATCAACACAGTTGTCATGTCAACACTGATGCTATGTCATGCCAACACAGTTTTCATGTCGACATTGATGTTATGTCATGCCAACATAGTTTTCATGTCGACATTAACACCTTTTCATGCCGACAACATTAGTGTTATGAAAAATTTGTCATGCCGACACTGATGACTCACTATTTTTTATCCGTTTTATGTTTTTACCAAAACGGAACTGTTTCAGTTATTTTTTTGAACCTGATTCATGATTTCATGATTTTGTGACTTCAAATTCCCTAAATTATATAAATTCGAGTTGATCCACTCTACTCATTTACCCTTACACTCACTCTGTTGTTTCTCTCTCTCTACCCTCAACATTTCACCACCCGACTTTCAAACTGAACTACTGAAATGTTGCATGTGAAGTGATCTCTTGAATGTGGTTCAAGTGATAGGTCTCATGCAGCTAAGAAATAGAAATGGGAATCAAGAAAATATTCTGGACCTATGAATCCTGCTCTAGAGAACTATGTAGTGACTCTAGAGAAGTAGGTTCTTGTAGAATAGATTTTAGAAAGAAATTCTTTGCTTATTAGGGTGTTATAGGATTAGGGATGGCTTGAATGGTTCTAAGATAACAAAAGGCTCTGTTACCCAAATTTAATACATGAATTTTATATTAATGATGATTTTATATTGGAGAGTAGTGATGTTGGCTGGATTAAGTCCATAGTGAAAGGAAAGAGGATCTCTCTTTCATCAAAGTATATGGTTGAATGTCTTAAGGTACCCCATGAGGGTGTGTTCGATGACTATCAAGGTAGCTATCCACCTAAGAGTGACATTTTATGATTTGAGATAGCTCTCAAGTAGATTACTGATAATGATGATCACATGAAACCTATTGTTACATAATTAGTTTGGGAGTGCAGAATTTTGTTCAAATTCATTTAACACCAAATCTATCCCTGGAAAGGGGACTTTGCTTCATTAAAGTATCAATATGTTTATTTGATCTACCTATTTAATAAGGAAATTAAGTTAAACCTATGTATATATATCATGGTTCATATTACTGATATTATTAAGCCTTCCTGCAAGACAAACTCTCTTTTTTACCCAAGGATGATCTCATCCATGTTAAAAGAGAAGGTATGTGTTAGTGATGTTGATAAGATTATTTTTGAGTGTAGTGAGATCTTCCTAATAAAAGAAATATTTAAAATAATAAAAATTTATTAGAACCCATGGAAGAAATAATGGGTTAGGAATGAGGAGAAATTGTATGAAAATTTCAATCCATTGGACCATCCAACTAGGCCATGAGATATGGCTAATCCTGGTTTAGAACCAGATAAGGAAGTTGTTTACTCTTCAGATGAGGAAGAAGAGCCTGCCACACCAATAAAAGATCAAGGGTCACCTATCGATGATAGGATTGATCCTAACACCACTATAGCTCATGAATGTTTTTCTTTTGAATTTTTAAGTCCACCACTTTATTTACCCTTAGATGAACCCACTCTTGTAACTAATAGAGATGAGGAGACAGAAGTCTCGGGTGGTGTAGAGTATGTTAGCAAGTCTGGTATCTCTGAAGATGAATTGGAAGTAGAATAAGAATATGATAGAGAATAAGAATAAGTTAGAAGTGGTAGTGGCAGTGGCAGTGGCAGTGGTAGTGAAGAGGAAGAAGGTGAAGAAAATGTTGATAGAAATGGAAGTGAAGAGCATGCCTCTGTACATGATGATGATGATGCAGGAAATGGTGAAGGTAGTAAAATTTATAGTGGCCATCATGAGCATGATCAAGGTGGATATGTAGATATGGTTTATTCATTGGTTCAGAAAGTTGTTGTATAACCTTATATAGTTTTTGTTGAAGAAAGAAGAGTAGTTTCAACTCAAAGAGAAGTGGAAGACCAAATGATCCCTTAACCTCAGTTAGTGTATGAAAAAAGAGGCCTTATGTTGATAGTGAGAAACTAGTGAGGAAAGCACATATTGAGAGGGAGCTTTATGATATAAGATCTCAACCTGAGGAGGAGCCTCAAATTGGAAGATTGATAGTTAACACACTCACTTTTTTTGAACCCTATGTGCTGTATGAATGAAAAAGGAATCCTGGTTATGTTTTCCTTGACTAAGGATATTCTGAATCTGATGCTAAGGAAAGTGTTGTAGTTACACAAAGACCACTGGTTGAAGAACATGTTCTTGTTGAGACACCTCAGGTAGTGTCATCTACCTCGGTCCCTACTTCTTCTATTGTTTTAGTTTCTAATGACTATGTCACTAAATCACATTTTGAGAAGTTAAAGTATGATATTTGTTCAGCTATGAGAGTATCAGTTCAATATCAGATGGTCCATGAGATTCAACAGGATAGAATGGAAAAAACTAAGAAAAGTAATGAATTACACTCTCTCCAATCTTCAATTGAAGATATGAAGTATTTTGTGAAAGGTTATCCTACTTCATTATAGAAAGTTAGTTTGAATGTGGTTGATGCAGTCATAATTTCAGGAAAGTTTATAGAAAAAATTCTACCAAACTTAATCACAACAGTTGAAACAATTGTTGTAAACACCACCAAGCTGAGAAAAGAAATGAGTGTAATTTTCTCTGTAATAAATCATCTGACCTTTGAGTATAAAGGGTATCTGGAGACTATTATAATATATTTGAAGACTCATACCTCAGCTCTTGATGTTCCTTCTACCTCTAGTTAGACATCTCAAACCTTGGACATTAATTCTGTTAGAAATGTTTTCAAGGAAGAGCTTCAATCTCTATTTGGTGCTTCTAGATTGGACAGCCTTGCAAAAATTGAGAAGAATAGTGACCATGTTCATGGTATGTTCAAGATCTATTCCAATATTTTTGATACTACAAATGCTTAGGGTAAATATAAGGTGGATTATTATTTCAAGAATATTATTACTAAGCATCAGATGACTAGTCTTTTTAAATATTTGATAGATAATTTGACATTGCCTCCAGTAACAAAAGCTTTTAAGGATCAAGTTCAAAAATTGAAGGACTTAACACCTATTCTAGAAAATTTCATGGAGAATAAATATGATTTTGAGAAAGATATGAAGTATGGTGGTGAAATAATTGAGTATTTCGTCAAGATTCTGAATCCATACCTTCATGTGAAAACTGAAACAATTGTGGTGCCTGTTACTGCACCTATTGGACCTGTTGGATCAGTGCCTCCACCTCAGATGATAGTTGCTCATAATTTCAGTCAGATTTGGCCAGTTATCACAGAATAAATCCAACCTTCTGTGTTGTCATAGCACAAGACTAGAATTTCCCCTACTATTCTATAAGGAGTGATCCTACCTCCTTTGAAGATTTCTTCAAGCCCTCCTACCTCTCAGCCTACACCTTCTGTCGGACCTTCAATTGATCCCTCTAAGAAAGGGAAGGAACCTCTTGATCTTCATAATTAGTGTGGATAAATCTATGATATGGCTGATTTATTGTACTTATTTTGTCTTTCTCTGACTATTATAATACCTTTTACTTCACTATTTAATGGAATTCAGTGCTCTTTTCTTTCATCTATTTGTGTTATATCTATTATTCTATGATACATCTTATTCCTTTGATTCATTTTCATTATTGTTTTTATTATTTGATACCCTTTCACTTTTTGATAATCCCAAAAGGGGAAGAATTATTTATTTTACCTTTGATACCTCTCTTACGTATTTTATTTTTCCTTACCTCTGATTACATATGGGAAAAAAGGCTTTAGTCTTTGATACCATTATTTTTTTATTTCCTTCGATACCATTACTATTTATTTTACCTCTAAATCTTATCTATATATTGATAAAATTCATCAGTAATGAGAGATGATAAGGAGAATGATTATATTACACATAAAATTATTGTACTTCATAATTCCATGATTTGTGATCATCAAAAAGGGGGAGATTGTTGTCCTATAAGAGATTATTGTCCACCCTCTCTGGTTTTAATAATCACAAATCATATCAAATATTATTAATCATATATAATCATTTAAATCATGTTTATTGAAGTTTCAATATGTTTATATATGATTATCTATGATCACATACAAGTTTAACACGTTCTGATAACATTTATGTTTTAAGGAAATCCAAACAGAAACATTTCCTGAGTATGAGAAGCTGACACTGACAGAAAATTGAGTCATCAATGCCGACAGAATAAGTCTGACTCACCGATACCGACAGTTCAACTATATCATCGATAGAAGGACTGACCTACTGACGCATCATGTTATCGATTCATGGTGCTACCAATTCTTCGTTCTACTGATACAAGGTGCTACCGATGCATAGTGCTACCGATGCTTGGTGTTACTTATGCATGGTGCTACTGAGGCATGGTGATACTTACGCATGGTGCTACTAACACATGGTGATACCTACATAATGATTCATCGATGCATGGAAAGACCGACAGAAGGAGACACCGATACTGATAGAAGGACTCACTAATGGAATGAGTCACCGACAGAAGGAGATATCTACAGAGGACTCACCAACAGACTGTTTAATTTTACTTTTATTTAATATTATTTATAATGGTCGCATTTTGAGTGTTTTAATGTGACTAATTAATTTAATGCTTTTTTTACACATCTCTAATGAGGATTTCAGAAATATTAGGTTCAACATCTACCTTAAACATGCACATTGTCAGGATATAAGAGTGCAAAAGAAAAGGACTCAATCTGAAAGAAGTGGTGCATAAAAGATATATTCAAAAGATATGCATAGATATAGTATCTGACACACATGAACAACATACAAAAAGGAAGAAGATATAAGGAACTCTTCATTACTTCTTTTTGTAAACTAGATAACTGTTTTCCACCAAAGTTCCAACATCTCTGCAGTATTCAACTAAACCTAAGGAGAATAACATCTCATCTTCCTAGAAGATAAAACATAGTGCTTCAGGACACCTTGTTTTCAGTGTATCCTTCTATAAGAGGACTCCAACTTCAACTATGATACATAAAATATTCCAGAGATGAACTGCATAAAACATAGATCCTTTTAAACCCTATCTAATACTTATTCCTCCGTTGTGTGCCTTTTTATTATATTTTCGAGCAGTGTGGGTATCTGTATGTAAAACACATTGTCTCCTGTACTGAACTAGAGGATACTAGATATCCTCACACATTTATCTTGTTACACTTGTTTTTTCCATGTATAAATATGGTATAGGTCATGTGTGACCTAGTTGTATTTTGTTCCCATGTAGAACTATAGTAAAGGTCTTGTGACCTAGACAGTTGTAAACTCTTGTGTAAACCCTAAACCAGGGTGTGGATAAAATTATCTATCTATATAGACTTCTTGGTGGTAGGTGATCACAAAGTAGAGAAGAATAAGTCTCGGCTTGAGACTGAACCTCTTGTTTTATATCTTCTGTGTTTTCAAATTTAGTTTTCTTTATTTTTACCTATATTTCAGAAAACTAAATTTCACTTTGATAGTTAGTCTTGGATAGTGTTTATAACTATTTTGGATTATGATATTAGTTTCAAAAGTTATATCAATATCTCATATTATTAAAACATATAAATAATAAATCTTTTGAGAAATTAGTTGAACAGTTAGACTATTATAAATTCACTACTTTGATTAACTGGCCTATTAAGTTTTAAATGGGGGGAATATTTTAAATAAACTTTTTAACAGAAATTTTTATAGGAACTAAAGTCACCCCACTATTTAGTGTTCTACTCCAACCAATATAAATTTTAGTAGAAACCTTAGAAACTATATTTTGAAAACATAAATTAGGGAACAAAACCCTAATATAGACTTTGGGGATAAGCATACAAGAACATCCTAGAATTTTGGTAAGGTATAGATTATGTGGACCTTACTAGAAAATACATATCTATATGGATACTACAATTGTACATGGTTCTAGAACATCTGTACCTAGGAGTAACAACTCTGACAAGGTGTTTCGGGCCTGACTCGGGGTAACTTGGTACACAACAATGGGCCTTACTGCACACCTAGTTTGAAACTCCCAGGGGATATGATTAGGATAATTCACATTTCCTTTACAAATCATTATGATGGATTTAAAAGTAAATATGTCCCCAAAGAAACCATATTTATGATTATGAGATTAGCTATGTATAAATTTTTCAATTTATTTTAAGTATTTCACTTGTATTTGGATTATACATAATGTTTCATAATGTTATGATCTAATCTAGTGTATGAAATTGTTTAGAAATGGTGCCCATTGAAATTAATGGGAACTTCATCAATGTGCATAATCCAAAGAGTGATAATGATAATTTCTTCAATGGGTTTGATCTAGTCTTTCAAAGGGAACTAGCCACTCAAACATTCTCATCATATTATGAGATAGTATCATGTCCTAAAAGGAAGTAGAAATATTTTTATACGTATTATGAATTTGGAAGGAAGTAAGAGAAGAATAGGAAAACTGGGAAAAAGATAAAGGGAATAAGGGAAAGAACTATTTTTCCACTTTTTATAATTGTGGAAGGAAACACTTTGGTATATTCTGAAGAGGAAAATGATTTTTCTTCAAGTGTGGATAAAAAGTCCACCATTATCATAATTTCAAAAGAAGGAAATAATTTTACAATATTCAATGCTTCAACTGTAAGGATATGGGGAACTACATAAATGAATGTCCCAAGCATCAAGAAAATATAGCTTCGAAAAATTAAATGGGTCATGGTCAGTCTTATGATGTTACTACCGTTGAAGTAGAATAATTAATGTATTTTTTTATTCAAGAACTATGTTATGATATTATTGTTATATAGAATTATGGAATATATAAGGATTTTACTATAGTATTATTTTATTAAGGATTTGAGGTTTTATGTTGAATGGTACCAAGAAAAATTATTTTGGAGCATGTTAAACATTAGAAAACACATGGTTAAGGGAATGATAAACCTTAAAATATTCCTAGTGGTGAGATAATGATGTTGGATAGGGAGATGATTGATATGGATAGAATAAATTTTATAGTACTAAATACCATGGGAATTATTCTTAAGTGTTGGATTATGATCTTTTGAAAAGTTTAACCATTTATGAAATGGTTTAAGATGATCATTGTATGAGGTTTTAGAGGTTAATGTATTACTTCACCACATGACGCAAATTGTGATAAGATATAGAGTATATATTGTTAAAAGTGAAATAAAAGGATAAGATTGTATTTATGAAATAGAAATGTATATTTATACTCTTATAGAGTGGAATAATTCCTCAACTCTAGGAAAATAGTCTTAAATAAAAATGTTTTCCTATTATAATAATCTTTGATAATATCAATGAAATTTTCTAGAACTATAGTTTATGGTTTTTTGGTAATAAACTTTCATATGAACATGTTCTCTATAAATTTACATCAGAACTTCATAGTTTTATTTTTCTTCCATCTATAGGTTCTCACTTCCCACTAATTTCACTCCATTCGAAATCATAATTTTGTGGTGACCACCTCATTTCCCTTAACCTCTTTTTAAGAGGATATTTTATTAACCCTATTTCTAGTGTGGGTTTACCACAAAGAAATTTTCAAATATAAACCATTAGCTTTCAAAGGAAGATAAAATGTAACAACCCAAGAATTTAAAAATAAATTTAATATAGAATGTAATGCACACAACACTGAGTCTCTGTAAAACAAAACTTTGTTATTATAGTTATTTAAACAAGATAGTTATAACCTAGCCATTAAACATAATTTTTCCACATTTATTTTTTGAATTTATAGAAACAGACATACATAGTTGTGATCAGTAATATATTTAGAGTCTGATATGATCAACTTATTTTTTTGGTGAATAGTAACTTTACCCTTTGGAATAGGAATGTACACTTATGTATAGTAATATGACCCTTATGAATAGTAAACCATCAAAATGAATAGTATCCTCATATATGAGATTATAAATAAGACTTAGGTGCCTTATAAATAAAAGTATGATATAATTATATCATAGTACAAGTAAGTGAATATTTTAAAAAATTAATAATTAAGTGTTGGTATTTTTGTGAGTAATAAATATTTATTTAAAATTTTATAATTAATAAAGTTATTTAAAATTAAATTAATATTCATAAAATGTATTCATAAATAAATATTTTATTGTCCTAAGATTTTAGAATAACCAAATTATACCTTTGTTAATTTTTTAGGGTGTTATAAAATCAGTTTTAACTTTAAAAACTGTATTTTTCAAGTAAATTATGATTTTAATTAAAAATTAAATTTCTAATATTTAGAAAATTATTTTTTTAAAATGGAGTTTTATTTTTTAATTCTACTTGTCAAAAAATGGTTAGGGTTATTTTTTTTTTTATTTTTCTAAAATACTTTAATTTTTAGTGGATAGTAAAATATGATAAGTTATAGTGTAAATATATTATAAGCTAAATATATTATTCCATGAGTCATGGATGATATAATAACCCTTAGTTATAAATAACATGCACTTATTAATTTATTTAATAAAAGTAATCAACACTATTGTTTTTCTTGAGAAAAATAATAAAATATTGAATAGAATAATGAGAAATTACCCCTCTCCTCTACTATAAAAACCACCCCTCGCTCTCTCTTCTACTCACCTCCTATGTCCAAATGATCATAATAACTCTAGTATAATTTATATACTATAATTATATCATTTTAATGGAAGAACCTTCATAAATCTATTTACTTTATTTTTTTTATTTTAAAAACAAAATCATTGTTTGGGAGGTGTTGATTTACAGCCTTCAGGGACGAAGAACATTCATTCTTCAATTTATTCTTCAAGGCTGGTCATGATACAATTTTTATGTTTAAACTGGAATATAATATATGTATGATAACCTATTTAATGGTCTGGAATCAATATATATACATAATACTAATTCATATAACAAAACTAGTTCGTGGTGATTAAAATACCGTCGTAATAATTTAAACTATTGTCACTAAATGTATTATCTAATGGTTTATCATCATACTATATAAACATATGATATATGTCACCATTTAAACTTATGGATTATCATTAATAAAATTTACTTCCAATTATATACAATTTTTCCCATTTTACATGAACTTTCTTACTTATAAACAAGTGAACTGATCATGAAAACCAAGAAAATGAATGCTCCCTAATAATGAAATTAAACTCTATAATTCATCAATAAGGACATAAATGAAATTAATAAAACTATAATGAATCAAATACTTATATAAAATTTTATTAATTGATTAATTAATGGATTAAATTTGATTATCTAGGATATTAAGTTCAATTTCAGAACTCATTCAGATATAAGGTAAGGGTTTTCTCGTCTCACTTCCATTTTTGTGAGATATTCCTTATTCACCAATATTTATTATGTATAGTGTATGTATACATACCATTGATGTATCATATCATAAATCTATTTATTTTAATGATATTTAATGTACCATTTTATGATTATTAATTTTGGGGCATATGATTTGATTGATTACAAAGTCGTAAGGGATTCTACCTGAACCCCCATCTTTCCTTTGGGTTACTCTTTCTCTACCTTTTATCAAATGTAATGATTATTTATTTTTTTATATTTACTCTATATTATATTTATATGTTCCAAACTCATATGTTCATATCATATCATCCTTATTTTATGGGTATATACATGTTTTAAAATGGTTACCTTCTCAATTATTCCTGATAAACAAGCCCTATTAAAGTGAACTTCTTGAATTATTACCCATTTTGAAGTGCACTATATAATCTGTTTTAATCCATCATTATTTTTCTAAAATAAAACATGTTTCCATTAAAAAAAATCTTGGTTCATTTCTATTTTTATGAAAAAATAGCCCTTTCTCTTTAAAATATCATTAATATTTTCCTTAAACCGCACTAAAATGTTTTATTTCTAAAGATTATTAAAAACACTTTTTACATGATTTCACTTCAGTGGGACATAATTTATTCATTAAATATAATTTCAATGACCTTACCTTTTCTTTTCTGGGATATAATTTATGAAAAATATAAATGATTTTCCCAAATAACTCTTCTTTCCAAAATAAAAAAGGTATTTTCTCATCTCACTTTTACTTATGTGAGATATATACCCTGTTCTCCACTTATTACTTATGTGTGTGGTGTATGTACTTCCCTTTTATATATCACATAAAGAGTGTCATTATTCTCATGATATTGTAATTTATTATGATTTGAATGTATTAAATTGGTATGAGACACTTTTGAATGTTTAAATATTAATTTTATCAAGAATTTTTCAATGGTACCTCAATCTATGTCAACTTCCTTTGTTGAATCTTATACTTCTTTGAGGTTTATCTCTTATGGAACCATATACTATATGTTGTTGCATTTTTTTATGATCAGTTTGACTGTGGATGTGCTATTTGATACCATTCATATATTATGGTTGAAGTATTCACATTTCATATGCTAGTTTTTCAATACAATTGTTTATTTTGATTATGTTACACTCATTTTCATATGAAGAATGTATTATACTTAGTCAGTGATGGGAAAGGCCCACTATATCCCCTCGATACATTAGTAGGTATCATGAGACAAAATAGAATTTTGTATTGGCCAAGGCGTTACCATAGTATTTTTATATGTCTTGGTCAAAACCTTGATGGTATGTTTATGTTGTCCCACATTATGCATTCCATCATTATAAAAACTAGTATTTGATAGTCCATGTGATTATTCAACTAGTATAATATTCACAGTTATGTTTTATTATGGCATTATTCATATTTTATTTTTTCCATATTATTCTCAAGATTATGTTTTAATAGCATGTGTTCATTAGTTATTCATCATGCCTTATTATTTTTTCTTACACTGTACTACTAACCCTTACTGAGAATCTGAGATCACCCATTTTTTATGTTTTCTTTCCCCAAGTTATAAAGAAGAAAACTTTATATAATCTTTCAAGGATGCAATTTATTTCATTTTATATTATATAATGTTTTATTTACTTTTCCCAATGTATTATGGGTATCAAGAATGTAATATGGTCTTCTAGGACCGCTAAACTAATCGTTCCTTAGGGATTTGATTCCTTGTAATCATGCCAATGTAATAAAATAATGCATCAGCTCTGGGCTTATGGGTTCAAGGCGTTACAACATATATACATATATTATAATCATAATATATAATTATATATATAACATAAATAAAAATAATATGTATATATATAATATTTGTACGTAAATATTATGAACATATTTATCAATATATCAATATATATATATATTATAAAGCATATATATATATTATAAATCAAATATATATAACATACATACAAAATTAAATGAAAAAAACACATATATTTATATATGTATAAATTTTAATATATTTATATATATATGTGTGTGTGTGTTTCTGAATGTGTGTGTGTGTGTGTGTGTTTGATCAATCCAGATGAAGAATATCGATTCATAATCATAAATAATGAAGGAAACCTAAAAACAGTGCATGATTTTCATTAAAAACACATCAATAGAATAAAAAACTAATTTGAATCAAACGACATGGATTTATTATTGATTTGAAGAAGTAAATTGAAGATCACAAAGCAATTACAGTAGTTTAGAGAACTAGTGTGAATAGAGGAAGAAGAAGGGAAGAAGAAGGGGTGGGTTAGGGATAAATCAAGGGATATTTTATGAGATCTATAAAAAAAATGAGAAAGAGAACTTTTCTCAATGCTTATTGAGATCTAAGAAAATGTGAATTTTATTATTTCTTATTTAGCATTGAAAAAGGTTGGGATTTATTAACACTAAATAATCACTGATAAATATTCACTTTCTCAGTGATTTTTAGAAGCACTGAGAAAAGGTGGCCCTAAATATTCTAATTTTTTGGAAGGTTCCATTCATAATATCATCTCCAAGAGGATCAATCTAATAACTTCATATACCATTATCTTCTATTCAAGCTAGAAAATATTTTTATCATCAATTTCATTATATCCATGAAGTAATTTCACATGTATTAACACTCTAGTTCATTAGAGTGATTGATAAAAAAATCATCATCAAACCCAACACATCAGGAAATTACGGTCATTAAGTTATATTATATTTTCAATCAAATAATTTAACTAAATGACTATATGAACTAGTGTTTTTATTAAGTCAATCATTCCATCACAGTGCATAGTGGACCATTGGATAACTCCAACCTAGTACGAACCTCACCCCATAACACACTACCCTATTTCAAATATCATTAAACATTTTGAAAGTTTTTCAATACTTTTTGACATCAAGAACAACATTAAATAATCCAGATGTGTTGAATTACTCATAAAAACAAATCATTATATCCACACTCAAACCACTATAAAACAAGCCTTCAACAACACTAGAATTGGTCTTTATCGGTGATAAAAAATTCCTAACTACCAGAGCATGATTAAAATCCATAGGATTTTATCATTTCAAGAAAAGTGCTAATAAAATACACCATTTATTAGTGATTTTATTTAGTGATGATAAAGGGGAATATTGCAGTGTGATGTAATACCACACTGCAGCACTAGAAATGGGGAATACTAAACTGTGCTATAACATCACACTACAGTACCAAAAACAAAACTATAAATTAGAAAAATTAGATATAAATACAGAATTCAACTAAAATAAAATTTACAACACAAAAACAAGAAAAACCCCCTATTATAGAGACAAAGAACTCACCTTTATAAATGAACAAACCACCCATGATCAAGAAAAATAATGAACCTTTATAAGAAAAAAGATATTATGCTATTAATAATATAAAGGAATAAATTAAATAGAAAGTGTTAATTTTAAACAAAACTTTTATTCGTACCAGGAACATTGTGTATCTGATTGAGTTATGGTTGATTCTTACACGTTACACTATTTCTTGTTCTTCTTCAAGAATTGTCTCTGTTTCGGTGCGGATGTGCATCGGGTTTCTGTTCCGACGCTGTTCCGCCAGGACGCGTTCGCGCGTGCACCCATCGACCCGAGGGGATGGGCGCGCGGCTTGTGGCCCCGCAGTCCCTCTTTCCAAAGGCGGGCGGCATCCGTCCCTTGTTCAGGGGCGTCTGCTCCTTGATCGAAATCGGGATGATGGGATGTCGGCTCCTCCTTCCGTGGACGTCTCCTCAGAACTCGTCGCCTAATCCGGGTCTCCCTCATAGATTTAAGAATGTTCGTGAATCTCGTTCCCGGCGCCATATCTTCATGGACACCGGTTAATTACACTGCTTCCGCCCAGACGCTCCAAGGAGTCTGGTCGGGGCAGCAACCTGCGGTGAGGAGACCGGGTGGATCTGGGTGTCGGGGGCGTGCCTTAACACTGCAACTCTGCATGTCTGCCTTCCGTCCCTAATAGGGCTTCTCGAAGGCGTGATGGCCTGAGGCATCCCGCGCTGGGTGCGGGGAACTATATCACCTGAGGTTTTCCTCAGCTTCCCATGATTAACACGGGGTATGCCGTGAGTTTAACGTCCAGCGAGGACGGCATCGGACTGATCAACACAAGAAGTGGATCAGATGACAGAACCCCTTGCGAGGAACCTCCGACGCTGGGGCCAGCACATGGGCGGCTTCCCGAGTGAAGTGGAGTGGAATGAAGTGGCATGACCCCACCGGGATGTGGCGGCCCGGGTAAGGATCGGGATGGATGATGGAGTGAAGAGCTTGGACCCCGTAGGGGTTTCCTACGTACCGCGCGTTAGCGCGGATCAAAGTCAGCGTAGTTCAGATATACAGTTTAACGTCATGCTGGACATCAGCAAGCCGACTCACGAAGAGGTCGAGGCTGCCGGGCGAAGGGTTGAACCGAACCACCTCGCACAGAGGGGGATGGAACGGCCGGGTGGATCACAGTTTTACTTCATGCTGAACGTTGGCAGGAGAAAAGGGAAGTGGGGAAGCACAATGGAGATACACATGTGCAGTCTCCCACAAGAGCGGATTCATAGGTGAATCGACGTGAAGGTGAACCCGGGAGGGGTCCACGGATGGACGAACCGACGTGAATACGACCGGGACGACCAGGTGGTGGGCTTGAACCTCGGAGAGGCTTCCTACGTACCCTGTTTAGGAGACAGGGATCAAAGTCCACGTAGTTCGTTCTGGAGAGATAAATAGAAAAAGGCAGTGGGGAAGTGCAATGGAGATACACATGTGCAGTCCCCCACAAGAGAGGATTCATAGGTGAATCGACGCGAAGGTGAACCCGGGAGGGGTCCACGGATGGACGAACCGACGTGAATACGACCTGGACGACCAGGTGGTGGGCTTGAACCTCGGAGAGGCTTCCTACGTACCCTGTTTAGGAGACAGGGATCAAAGTCCACGTAGTTCGTTCTGTTTGTAACACTATACCCCCATGGGCGAAGGCCACTCCAATCCCGACATCCCTGCAGAGACGAGCGGGTGGGGGCCACATCCAAACCGGGAGGACCCTGCGCGCGGGGCACGGGATCAGGTGATGCGGACGGTTTAACGTCTTGCTGGACGAAGTACAGTTTAACGTCGTGTGTTGAGGACGAAGCGGGCGGTTTAACGTCTTGCCGGACGAAGTACAGTTTAACGTCGTGTGTTGAGGACGAAGGTGCTTGGCAGTTTAACGTCTTGCAGCGCGGACGTGGTACAGTTTAACGTCGTGTTGGACGATGGATGCTTGGCAGTTTAACGTCTTGTCGCGCGGACGATGGAGGCTAGGCAGTTTAGCGTCGTGCAGCTTGGACGTGGTGGTGCCGCCGATGGGTCCGTGTCACTTCGCGCGAGCCTGGAGGGCCGCACGGGAAGACAACGCACGGTGCGGGCACCCGAGATGAGGATCATCGGGCGCCACGCAGGCGGGTACCCTCAGGGGGTCAAAGGGGGCGACCCCGGCGGATTGCGCGCAAAAGAAGAGATTGGCGCGCAATACCGCGGGTCGGCGCGCAAATGGGCGGGCTGGCGCGCAATTGGGCCAGTGCTTTGCGCGCGGAAGGTAGAGATTGCGCGCACCGGGCTTCGGATAGCGCGCGGGGTCAACGGCTCATTCTTTAATCGAATGGCCACTTTGAAAAGGGGGGGGGGGTGCGTGCAATCGGGCCGGATTGCGCGCACCCCGGGGGCAATTGCGCGCAAGAGGCTTCTTTTGCGCGCGAAGGCCTTAGGGTGAATAATTATTCAAAGGAAAGGAGCCCAAGGGATTGCACGTGAAGGCGAAGCCCGAGGCTTTCTTGCGCGAAAGAAAGGAGGTTACCTGAAGATCGGCATTGCGCGCGGGAGGGGTTGGATTGCGCGCACGAGAGACCTTTCGACTTCCGGCAACCTTCAAAACGTCGGGGGTCGCCTTATATTTATAGGCAACCCCGGGCGCGGAATCCGGATCGCGGGCGCGGAATTCTCTTTGCGGGCGCGGAATCGGGTCCGGCGCGCAAGGGAGTCGCGCGGGTCACGGGCGCGCAAAATTGCGCGCCGGCCCAGCGCATTGCACGCATCCCGGGAGGTTTGCGCGCGGGTCTCCAAAATTCCGCGCAAGGCTTCCGGGCCCTCCGAAACGGGCTCCCGACTCCAAATATGACCTCGCTTCCCGCATCCAGAGCTTCGTTTGGGAACAACGGACTTTTCCGGCGTCTACAAAACCCCCCCTCGGAATCTGATCGGCGAGAGGTCGCAACGATCGGGTTCCGAGGGAGACGCCGGAATGCCGAAGTCCGGGGCGGCGCGGGACTGTGGCGCGCAAAAAAGGGGCGTCGGGCGCGAAATTCGCTGTCTCGGTCGCGCAAAACGCTTTCCGCGCAGCGCGGACACCCGGCCTCGCCTATAAATAGGGGCTCTGGGTCCCCCGCACCGTACACTGGCCTTCCGCGCGATAGGCATTCAAGCTCTCGCGCGCGAAATTGCCCTTTCCGGCGCGGAATTCACCCGTTCGTCGCGCAAAACTTTCCGGATTTCGGCCTGTTTTTGCACGAACACCCGGGGTTTTACGCGACAGACTTCCCGATTGTGCGCCGTCCACTAGGATTGCGCGCCAACTCTCAAACTTCTCTGCCAGCCTCGTCCGATTCCGCACGCTTCATCCCTTAACCCGCACGACTCCCGGAGCTTCTGAGATGGCCGCGAATCAAGGGAATGAGGGGGATGCCGCCACTCGCAGAGCTGAGATGGCGACGAACGAGGAGGTCTACGGAGCCAAGGAGATTGTTTCCAACAATCAATCCTTGTTCGACTTGCTGACGCCGACCCAGAAGACATATCCGCTGTCGGACAACCTGCCGCTCTGGAACTTTGGCATCCTAGATGAGGTTCAGGTGCCAGGGTTCGAGGTTGATGCGCCACGGACCTGGGTGACTCGGGAGGACGAGCTTCCCCGCTATAACATCACCAACAATGGGCATCCTTCCAGGGAGAACAGACACTTAGATGTCTATGTCCTGAACCCGAGGACGCGAACCATCGCCGGGGGTGAGCCTACTGCGGAGAACTCTCCAGCCCTCTACTCGAGCACATATCGCCAGAGTGTTACTGACGACACCAAGGGCTGGCTGAAGGACTGGGACTTGCGGTCTGGGGGAAATTTCACTAGTGAGTGGGCATGGGCGTTCTGGGTACGTCACACTTGCGATCACTTCGCGGAGGAGCTGCGGTACATCGGCCTGTTTGAGGCGGTGTGGACGTCGCAGTTCCACTTCCACCAGCAGTCCGAGCTCGGGCCGGAGCTGTTCACCCACTGGTCCCCGGATACCAACACCTTCCATCTTCACCATGGGGAGGTCGGCATCGGTCTCTGGGACATCCACTGCATCGGAGGTATCCCGCTGGAGGGTTACCAATATGATGAGTTCCTGCCTCCGAGGAACACCTGGGGCGACAGGTCACGGACTCCCATCCTGACATGGCATCTGCTGGACCTGGCCACAGAGCGGCTCGGGATCAAGGAATTCCACAAGGACATAGCCTACAAGGAGTGGTTCGGCCAGTTCTTGGAGCATGACCCGGAGGTCAAGATGCCAGGCAGGGGGAAGCGGTGCCCGACCGCGGCTCAGAGGAGCCGGAACGGGTCGTACTGGCGGGTCCTGGAGACGGGCGACTACCGCTCATGGGGGGTACCGCGTCATCGAGGCCCGGGACCCAAATGTCCGGTACGCGGCGTTCCTGGCCGCCTTTCTGAGTGGGTGGCTCCTGCCAGTGCGGGATGCGAGAATGGGTGTCCGCCCGGCGACACTGGCGATGGTGGGCGCCATGGCTGCCAACAAAAGATACAACCTCGGGGTCCCGGTGTTGGCTAAGCTGTACGCCATCCTGGGACGCATCTCACGAGGGGGGTCGCCATGAAGGATCTGTGGGCCCTTCCAATTCTTCCACGGCTGGGTGGCTGCTCACCTTGGGGGGTACACGTTTCCGAACGCTATCATTCCTCCGGGCAACGGCCTGCGACCCTCCCTGCTGAACATTGCGGGGGTCGCTCCGATGACCCTAAGTGAGGAGGGCGTGAGGATTCGGATTGGAAATCATGCCAATTTCAACTTCAGCCCGTTCCCCACTCCCGTTGGCCAAATGATCGACAACGGGCAGGGTCCGCTGGAGCAGCACGAGTACTTCCTGAACATGCGGGGCAGGGTGCTCGTGGCTCGGATCGACGGGAAGGTGATCTGCGAGCCCTACGTGCCAACCCGGTTCGCCAGGCAGTTCGGATGCCTTCAACGGATGCCGAAGAGGGTATTCACTGCTGTCCGGGAGGAGACGAACCCTTGCGTCCTTCACCAGATGTGTCTAATGTTCGCTGCCTTTGGCTCTGGCGATGTCATCACTCTCCCTCCTACCGGGGTCGACGCAGGCTTGGCAACCGAGTACGCCGAACACTGGGCCATCGCGTACCCCGAGGGGCTTCTACGGAAGCCAGTTCGGTGGCTCGAGGTCACCCGTGCGGAGACCAGGCGTCAAGGAAGGAGGCGAGGCGCCGCCACACGGGGGAGAACGGAGGCGCGCCAAGCAGCGGAGCCGGCGCGGGCAGGGACTTCGGCGGCGGGCACATCGCAAGCTGCTGCCACGACTTCAGCACCCAGAGAGGGGGCACATGCGGCGGTCGGGGAGCGGCCCGGGAAGCAGGTAAGGCGTCTGCTCGAACCCTCCCACGATGCAGTCTTCCCGGCGCTGTGGTCGGCCTGGATGACCCTGCGGCAGTCACTGAGGACCGAAGCCATCTGGCGAAAGATACTCAGAGAAGGAATCCATCTGCCAGAGGTCGGGCGCCTCCAGATCGCCGACAGGGTGAACTTCAACCGGCAGTATGCGTATCTGACGGCCATGGACGAGTACGCGCGCCAACATGGTCAGCGTGCGGAGCCATCCCTTATGGTGAAGGTGATTCTCGGTCTAGAGCCTGCTCCAGAACAGATGCCGCCGGAGGAAGATGACAGTAACGACGACTCCGAGGAAGAGGAGGAGACGGGGGAGGATGAAGGCTCCGAGGGAAGGTCCCATCAGGGGAGCCCGCGGGAGAGCGGCGAGGTGGCCGGCTCTGACAATGTTGATGTCACTGAGCTCCTCGAGGTCCGCTTCTATCCCTACTCAACCTGCTTCATCCATTCTCTTATGCAGCTTCTAACCCATTTCTCCACCTTTCTCAGGAGCGTACGGATGTTGGTCAGGCGTCCTCAGCGGGAGTAGGAGAGGTGCCAGCAGGACAAGGCGGGGGCCAGACACCCATCATTGAATTGACAAGCGCGGAAGGGTCCCCTGCTGCAATTGTTCCTGCGGCAGCCGGGGCAGTGGAAGATGACGCTCTGAACTCCCGTAAGTCTCCTTACTTTACTGCTGGTGCTCGCCATTGATGATCCGTGACTAACCACGGCATTCCCTGCGCAGTGATCTCAACACTGGAGGCTTGTCGGGCTGTCGAACCCGGGCCATCCACGAGTGGACCGGTGGCAGACATGCCGCCTGCTCCGGAACAGACTTCCCACACCGAGCCGGCCCCACCAACTGCTGATCAAGGGGCTGCAGACGCCGGCGGTGCTGACATCGGAGAGAGGTCGGGGGCTGACGAGGGTGTCAACGCCACTGGGGCGGGAGAAGAAGGTCGCCCAAATGTTGGGGAACCTATCCCCCATGAGGACACCCCAGGGGCGGACCCTGCAGCAGACCTGTTGGCTGCCTTCCCTGCCTACCGGCCTGCCGACCCCGAGGAGATGGACGACTCGGACGCGGAGGCGGTCGAGGAGAGCCGGATAACGCGCCGCAGGGGGTGGAAGTGTATCCAGCGCTTCCTCAAGCGAGACCCATCGGAGTGGCTGGGGCGCATGGGATCCCTTCAAACCTGGCTGCGCTTCCTGTGTGCCGGGGGAGCTGATGCTCAACGCCTCCATCTGACGGTCCGTGATTTCATGGCCGAAAAGATGCGTGAGAGCCGCCGGCGTGCCGACGTCGCACAATGTCGGGACATGTCGGAGAGCACGCGGGCGCTCCTCGCGGCGGAGCAGGAAGTCCGGCGTCTCGAAGGGCAGGCGGCAAAGAAGGAGGCCTTCGTTGCAACGTGCACTGAGCTTTTGGAGCAACTAACGGCCCAGCTGGATGACGCCCAGGTACAGCTGACGGAGGCGGTCCAACAGATGGTCACACTTCAAGTCGAGCGGGAGCGCGCACAGGACAGGATCGACGAACTGCGTGCTGCGACCGCCGACGAGGAGAGGGCACGCAGAGAGCGAGAAGCATCCCTGGAGGCCGCCAGCCAAAGGGTAGCGTCATTAGAAAGACTTATCCAGCACGCTAATCCCTAGGGTCTTTGTTTTTGCCACTCCCAGAACATTTGCTTCCGCTACTCAATATTTCGATCCATTTGTATGAACCAATATATTTATCTGCATCTTTTGGCTTAACATGCTCAACCAAAAATTGTCTCGCGGGAGCGTTAACCAAGTTTCAGGCATCCGTAATTGGGCCTGGATTTCTAAAGAAAAGAGGGAGGTCATTCCTAGGAAAGAAGACCTCAGACCTAATCAATGTATTATCCCCCCAACTTGTTCCAACACACGAGCGGGACAACGCTAGGGGCGTTGAGATTTTATCCGAACATAGGGAAATGAGAAAGGGTGAATCGCGTGTCCCGAATTCAGAAATCCACAACGGTCGGCCTTCCAGGAAATGCCCAAGACGGCAAGCGGACAATGGATCAATCGACCATACTACCGCAATAGACGGACCGAAGGTCATCATTCATATCGCAGGAGGCGGATCACATGTCATCATCAATGCCGCTTTGGGGGTTCCTTCAGGCACAAGGGTGGAAATCCAGATCAACAGGGCATGCGAAGCGTGGGGCGAAGTGATGATTTGTTCGGACAGAATCCAACGCTCCCAAAATTGTGCCACCGTGGGGAAAGCGTATTAGGCGGATGCACTAATCTGGCCGTGAATCACCCCAATTCTCAGACAGAACCTCTTTGACGAGGAAACTGTCGCTTCCCATCATTGCGATGGGGCATCCCGAGCTGAATCGGGGAAAATATCACAACTGCACCACTCTACCCGAAGCCAGGCCAGACGGCCGGCGACGAGGAGGGGCGGGACTTAGCGATCCCTGAGGCTGGACCCGAGTCGAGATGCCCGGGCATTCCTACGTACTCCATCAGGCTGGAGATCAAGCCACACGTAGTTCTGAAAGTGCAGTTTAATGTCATGCAGGACGTAGAACCCCGTTTGGGGAGATCTTAGTTTAAGGTCGTAGAGCTTGGACCATAGGGGTAGATCTTAGTTTAAGGTCTTAGAGCTCGGACCATAGGAGAAGATCTTGGTTTAAAGTCTTAGAGCTCAGACCATAGGGGCAGATCTTAGTTTAAGGTCTTAGAGCTCGGACCATAGGAACCTCAAAGTACGCCACATCGTGGTCCTATCCCCTGGATATGCAAAGATGCACTGAGGGATAGTGTCAAGAGTGTCGAGGTTTCGCCTGGTCAGAATGGGGGGTGGAAAACGTAATGTGAATCATGCGGCCATTCACTCAAGGACTGGGGGCACCGGCGTAACGATATGGGAGTACTGCCGACCGTGGCGGAAAAGCAGTATCCATATCGCACTGACCGTTGATGGAATGAGGCAGCAAACGAGCATCAACCGCTCAAGCGCAGGATTCATATCGATTTGCTGCCTGAGGCCCTTGGGGTCACCATCCCGAGTCGGTGGGAGATCTCTGAGGCATTGTGTCCAGACCGATCACGGGGGCTCCACCCAGGGCGTAGGCGATGGGTCCGAATGAAAGGGAGCACGAAGCCTGAAAAGTGGAAGGAACCTGACCAAGCTGAACCTAACCCTCCTGGCAATAAACCAGAGTACTCTTGACACCGGTGGACCACTGCAAGGGGTCGAGGGACACGCCTTGAGGGTGACCCGAAGGCGGCGGATTCCCTAGAGAAGGGGGAATCTCTAAGAGGTGGGGGCTGGACCCGAAGTTTCAAACATCGGGGCGTTCCTACGTATCCCATAAGGATGGGAATCAAGCCACACGTAGTTCTGGAAGCGCGGCGCAACACAATCGGGCACCAGCGCGGGGAGGGGTGCGGGTCTGGCCCTCGCACCCAGAAGAAGCGGCATTTGATATTTCTTGTTTGTCCTTAAAGATGGATGGTTTTTCTTTGTGCAGCGACATGCCTGTGATCAAGAAATCCCCGGCGTCGCCAAAATAATCAAGACATGAAAGGCATTGACAAATGGCGTGGTTAGTAACCAGCGCCCAACGTGAGTGTCCTCTGAGGAGAACATCACGATGCAGTGCCGTTTCTCGTCGGGCGGCCAAGACGATCACAGTTTACGGTCGTGTGGTAGGACCAGACAACACAGTTTAAGGTCGTGTGGTTCGGACCATGGAGGAACCCGCTTATTACGATATGGCGGACTCAGCGGAGGTGGGAACATACCCAGCCCCGCGGTCATGCACGATTCCAGGAGAAGAATCCTGGGATAGGGGCCTGCGTATGTCCATCACCCGAGGGGCAGAGATGCTAGCCTCCAGCTATACTGGGCCCAGAACGCGATTGTTCGGGCGACTCCTTCCTCCTTATGGGGATGAGGGTCCAGCTACACATGGCCCTTAGGGAGGACATCAACATATATCCTTGGTGCTCAGATCGTGGGAGCCTCGAAAGACACCATTACCCTGGTTGGCCTGCCTAACGTGTAAAGGTGTACTGAAGGTCAGTATGAAGAGAGTGTCGAGATTCCACTACAACGCACAAAGGCGGAGTGTGATGAGGACTGCGCAACCAATTTTCAGAGCCTGAAAGAGCTGACATGGCGATCAAGGATGTCGCTGACCATATTCGCAACACAACATCCGATCGCGTCAGCCTAGGACGGGGCAAGCAAACGAGCATCAACCACTCAAGCGCAGGATTCATATCGATTTGCGGCCCAGGACCCGCCGATAAATCGACCCGGAGCGGTAGGAGAGCACTGAGGCATCGTACCCAAACCGCTAACGAGGATCCCTTTGAGTGAAGGCTCGAACAAGAGGAAGCGCGCGGCCCGACAAGCAACACAGGACTTGTCGGGATTGAATCTGACACCACTGGTCATAGACCGAAGTACCCAAAACATGTTAACAGATCACCGGAAAGGGTCGGAGGACTCATCCTGAGAGCAACCAAAAGACAGCAGATCCCTGTGATCAACCAAGAGACGGGGCTGGACCTGAGACACAAGCGTCCAGGAGGTCCTACGTATCCCATAAGGATGGGAATCAAGCCATACGTAGTTCTTGAGGGGAAGTTTAACGTCATGCAGGACGATGAGGGGTGTGAGGTAGTCTCACACACGGGGGAGGCGTACGGCGCGGCCAGTAGGACAACGTGAATGAGGACATAATCCCCCGCTCACGCCATACACCTCGCACAAAAAGGAGGGGAACTTGGGCCAGAGGCCCAATGCGGGATAGAGATTCCCGGGAAATGGGGCTGGGCCTGAAACATGAATGTTCAGGCGGTCCTACGTATCCCATAAGGATGGGAATCAAGCCGTACGTAGTTCTTGAAGTGCAGTTTAACGTCATGCAGGACGAAAAAGAGAAAGGGGGGAGCAGAAGGCATCCCCAAACGTGGGGGGCGTACAGCGTGGCGAGCAAACCGACGTGAATGAGGGAATAGCCCCGCGTTCACACCATACGCCGCACACCCAGAGGCAACTGGGCCAAGGGCCCGAGATGGGATGGAAATTCCCGAAGGATGGGGCTGGGCCTGAAACATGAATGTTCAGGCGGTCCTACGTATCCCATAAGGATGGTAATCAAGTCGTACGTAGTTCTTGAAGTGCAGTTTAACGTCATGCGGGACGGATGCTGAACAGTTTAACGTCTTGTAGCTCGGACGTGGTGCAGTTTAGCGTCATGCAGGACGAATGCAGTTTAACGTCGTGCGGGATGAACTGCAGTTTAACATCGTGCGAGACGAAGTATAGTTTAACGTCGTGTTGGATGAAGATGCTTGGCAGTTTAACGTCTTGCCTCGCGAACGAAGATGCTTGGCAGTTTAACGTCTTGTCGCGCGGACGAAGATGCTTGGCAGTTTAACGTCTTGCCGCGCGGACGAAGTACAGTTTAACGTCATGTTGGACGAAACACTGGGCAGTTTAACGTCTTGCAGCGCGGACGATGTGCTAGGCAGTTTAACGTCGTGCAGCTTGGACGTAGTGCACTCAGGCAAAGTACTGCTTGAGGAACCTAGCGTTGGTGGGAGGAGTGACACGCTCACCATCCATAGTCGCTAGGGAGTACGCGCCATTGGGATAGACCTTGTGGATGACAAGAGGTCCCTCCCACTTGGGCTCCAACTTGGGTGGATTCCTACCGGGGATCATTGGCGCTCTTAGGGCCAGCACTAGGTCACCCTGCAGGAAGGAGCGGAGGCGAACCTTCTTATTGAAAGCTCGAGCCATCCTGCTCTGATGCCTCTCCAAGTTGTGCAAAGCGCGAAGCCTAATCTCATCCAGTGCTTCCAGCTCGACTAGACAGGCTTCAGCAGCTCTGTCCGGCGCTTGCTGGTCGTAGACCGCAGTGCGCAAGGACGGTAACTAGATCTCGATGGGCAGGACGGCCTCAGCTCCATATACCAGGGAATAAGGGGTCATCTGGGTGGAATTGCGAGTCGTCGTCCGATAATCCTAGAGGGCGTTGGGGAGCTTGTCCGGCCAACTCTTCTTGTTCTGACCAACCATCTTTTGCAGAATGTTGGAGAGGGTTTTGTTAAACGCCTCAATCTGTCCATTCGCCTGCGCATGATAGCGAGATGTATGGTTCGAGCGAATGTTGTACTTGGCGTACAACTTCTTCAACTCGGCTGCTCGGAAATTGGCTCCGTTATCCGTGAGGATAGCGTGAGGCACTCCAAATCGATAAATGATGTTGGAGGTCACGAAGTCAGCGATCGAACAGGATTTGACCTCTCTGAGCGGAATCGCCTCTGCCCATTTGGAGAAGAAGTCCGTAGCGGTCAAAATGAACCGGCACTGGCGAGCCGTCGCCGGCGGGTAAGGTCCCACAACGTCCATCCCCCAGACTGCAAAGGGCCAAGAATACCTAGTGGTATGGAGAAGCTCCGGTGGTCGATGCACAAAGTTCGCATGAACCTGGCACGCATGGCACCTCCTGGCATACTCGATGCAGTCATGGATCATGGAGGGCCAGAAGTATCCCAACCTCCGAATCTGGTGGGACAGCTTTGGCCCAGTCTGATGGGCACCGCATGAACCAGCATGAACCTCTTGCATGACTCGTGGGATCTCAACTCCATGAAGGCAACGGAGGAGAACACCATCAAATCCGCGTCTATAGAGGATCTGCTCCAGGCCGGGACTGCTCTGGAGGACAAACTGCGATGCGCGGCGTCGAACTCGCTCGCGCTCGGCCCGATCCGACGGGAGAATGCCATGTTGGAGGTACTCAACCAAAGGCGTCCTCCAATCAGGGGCTGGTTCGACTGCCATATCTGGGGTACTCGGGGCTCCGGGCATAGGGGCAACTGTGGTGAGATTACTTACCGACGGGCCGCGATCTCCCTCCGGGATAACGGGAGCGATGAGCCTGCGGTGCGTCACGCGGACGATCAGGTTGTCTTATTCAGGCTCTACAAGTGACGCAGCAAGGCTTGCCAAAGCATCTTCTCGACCGTTCTGTGACCGGGGAATATGGACAATCTCTGGCCGAGAAGGGAACTGGGCCATCAGAAGGAGGGTGCACTCCAGCAACGGCACAAGTTCCGGCTTCCTGACAACATAGTCTCCATTGATCTGCTTAACGACCAGCTCAGAGTCCCCTTTCACACACAGATGGGGCACGTCGATCTCGAGAGCTAACTCGAGGCCGGTGATGAGGGCATGGTATTCCGCCTCATTGTTGGTACAGCCCTCTGACAACAGGAAAGAGTATGGCAGCACGGATTGCTCCGGGGTAATGAAGACGATACCCAAGCCCACTCTGTTGAGCTTAGGATTATCGAGCCTTCTACCGGTGGGGCTCTGGGAGGCACCGTCAAAGTGCATCTGCCAGCACGGATCGGCATGATCGACCGAGAGAATGGCCTCATCAGGAAAGCCTAGATCCAGCGGCTGATCCGCGGAGGTCGGGTGAGCAGCCAGAAAGTCTGCCAATGCTTGCCCTTTGATGGCCTTCTGAGACACATACCTTATGTCAAACTGCTGGAGAATCACAGCCCACCGCGCTAGACGGCCAGTCAACATAGGCCGGCTCAGGATATATTTCAACGGGTCTACCCGAGAAACCAACTGTACCTCGTGGTGATACAAGTAGTGCCGTAATTTCTGTACGGCAAATACGAGCGCCAGGCAGCTCTTCTCGATGGGGGAATACCTAACTTCCGCATCAAGGAGAATGCGACTGAGGTAATAGAGGCTATTCTCTGTTCCCTCGTTATTCTTCTGGGCGAGAAGGGCACCCAGGGACCGTTCCAGGGCGGTCACATAAAGGACCAGCGGCTTCCCGGATACAGGCGGCATCAGAACCGGAGGTTGAAGAAGGTACTGCTTGATTTCCTCGAAAGCGGTCTGACACTCTTTATCCCATACATAGGTGGCACCTTTCTTCATGAGCCGAGAAAAGGGCTTACACTTGCCGGCCAGATTCGCGATGAATCGGCGTATATAGGCTAAGTGGCCTTGGAACCCTTGCAGTTCCCGGATGTTACCTGGGGGAGGCATCTGGCTAATCGCCTTGATCTTCTCCAGGTCAATCTCAATACCCCGGTATCTTACCACAAATCCAAGGAACTTTCCGGAGGTGACCCCGAAGGCACACTTCAACAGGTTCATCTTCAGGCAGCGAGACCGGAGGAAGCCGAACACTTTCTCAAGATCTTTGAGATGGTCCTGACGCTGGCGCGATTTGACCACCAAGTCGTCGACGTAGAATTCCACCAGTGTGCCGAGGATTGGCTTGAATATGCGGTGCATCGCCCGTTGATAGGTGGCACCTGCATTCTTCAGGCCGAAGGGCATGACCTGGTAACAAAAGATACCCTGGGGGGCCCTGAAGGCAGTGAACTCCTCATCCTCAGGGGCCATCCGGATTTGGTTGTATCCGGAGTATCCATCCATGAAGGAGAGGGCTTGGAACCCTGTCGTGGCGTCAATCAACAGCTCTGTCACCGGAAGGGGAAAATCATCCTTCGGACAGTGGCGGTTGAGATCGCGGAAGTCGATACAGACTCTGATATGCCCGTTCTTCTTCCTGACTGGCACAATGTTGGCCAGCCATTTGGGGTACTGAACTTCCCTCACGAAGTTGGCTTTGATAAGCTTGTCAACTTCGGCCTCAACCATGGCACCGTGGAATGGGTGCATCTTCCTGGGAGGCTGCTTGAACCCGCGATGGTTCGCCGGGAGACCAAGGCGGTGGACGGCTACCTGAGGATCTAGCCCCGGCATCTCGTCGTAGCCCCAAGCGAACACATCACGATGCTGCCTGAGGAAGTCCACGTACTCTTGCCGCTCCTCAGAGGGCATGGAGGCACTGACCAGTGTGGGTCTTGGATCTGCCTCGGTTCCAAGGTTCACCTGTACTAACTCATCGACCGTGGCGGGGACGCCCTCCTCAAAGGCTGGGGGTGCGTCTTCCACGTCCTCTCCACTCGGGGAGGGATCGTCCACGGGAGAGACTGCGTTGAAAACTGCATTGGGGCTACCGGATCCTGCTGGGCCGCTGGTGCTGGCACGGGCGGTCGCGGTCATCTCATCAGGAGACTCACAGGCCGTCGAGACCATGGCTACGTCCAACCGTTGAATCGGGAGGACGTAAGCGTCATCCAAGCTTGCCCAGGGATCAGTTGCAACAGCGACAGGCTCAACCTCACCTTACAGGATCTTCTTATCCTTGCTCTTGTAATAGTCCGCGTCCAGATAGCGGGATTCACATGAGGCAAAAGGAGAGGCATCTCCCTGAAGCACGCCTACTCGACCGTTAAGGGAGTATTTGAGGCATTGGTGGTATGATGAGGGAACCGCCGCGTGAAGGTGGAGCCATGGCCTGCCCATCAATGCGTTGTACGCAGTGTCTTGAGAGACTACCATGAATTCGGTGTTGGCAAACAAGTCACCGAACTGGGTCTTCAAGCGTATCTTGCCGACCGGGGTTTGCTCGGTGCGTTCGTACCCCTGGATCCTGAGGTCGGAGGGGATCAAGTCATCCTCAGACAACCCCAATCTCCGGAGCGTCCGAGTTGGAATCAGGTTAATCCTGGACCCCGTGTCGACAAGACAGCGCCGGACTTCAAGGCCATTGAACTGTCCAGTAACATACAGCGTACGAATGTGCCCCTATATAGGAGGGTCTTCATCCTTACCAGAGAACGAGATAACTGCCTGGCATTCGGCGTCCTCAATCGTTTCGGCGTGAAAGGCCTCTGCAGCCGCAACCTCTGTCTCAAACTGGAGGGGGCTCTTCAGGGATTCAGCGAGTGCCTCGCGCATCTCAGGTGACATGCGCAGAGCCTCAAGGATGGAGAGCCTTGCTGGGATGTCGGCCAAGTGCTTCAGGACATCATACTTTTTGGCCAAGCGCGAGCCCCTGGTTGCAGGAGGTTGCTCTGCGGTTGGAGGCATGATGGGCCTTGCCGGTTGGGCCGGTGGCCGACTGGTGCTTGGCGCATATCGCTGTTCATTGGTTGAAGTCCGGGAAGTGGTCACCGTACTGGGGTCAGGAGGCCGGGATGGACTCGTGGCAGGGCGGAGCTGATCGCGACGCGGCTGAGGCGGTTCTGCCTGGTCCCACACCACAAACAATGGCGGAGGCGAATCCGTCATCCCCGGATGGGGGCCTACGCGTGCTGAATTCGGTTTTGAGCCTGCTTCCTAGTCTCAGTGGCGTGCACATCCTGGCTGGAGGTACCAACTGTTGTGCCCCGGCGACTCCTGTTGTTGTAGTTCCTCCGACGGTGGCGATGACCGGGGACACTAGGGAGGTCCACCTGGTGTTCTTAAGCATCGGGAACCGAAAAGGGATTTACCAGCTCGACGGTATTAACCGAAGCGTACCCAATACTGTCATCGGACGAATCATCCATCACCGGGCGGATCCGAGGAGGGATCCCCATCTCCGGGGGCATTAAATCGCCGAGAGTGCGGGATAGTGGCGGAACTGGCGGGGCACGCTCTTCCTTCTTGCGCCGCCGCCGTTTGCTCTTCTCGGAGGAGGCAGGCTGGGATGACGATGCCGAAGCAGCACCCGTAGATTCTGGGGGCTCAGGCTGATTCAAGCGCGCACGGATGATTCCATGGGCGCGAATGATCGTCTTGCGGGCCATCCAGTTATTATACTTCTGGGATCCGCGGTCGGAGACCAGCTGCCATTCGTCCTCATTGCCACTATCGTCATCTGATCCCACAAACACGCCCGCCACTTGTGCTGGAGCTGGGCCCAACCTGATTACATTGTTGTTAATCTGGTCTTGGAGCCAATCCTTAAACACATAGCACCGCTGGATGGTGTGCCCCAGGGCCTGATGGTAAGGGAAGTAGCGGGGGTTATCCGTGAGATGTGCTTCCTCTGGCTTCCAACACTCAGGCAGTCGCACAATCCTCTGCTCCAGGGCGCTCCGGAAATAACCGGGGACCTGATCCTCGTGAAATGAGTAAGTCAGGTATCGCGGGCCCCTGGGAGCGTGGTCTTGACGAGGGGCTGGAGGGGCCTTCCGAGGAGGTGGACCCTGATTATCTCGCCTGGGTTGTGGCGGTACATTACGCGGAGGGGCCGGCCGGTTCCGGGGCTGCTGCTGCTGGGCCGGGAACTCAGCCCGTGGAGGCGGATTTTTGTGAGGCTGTGGAGCTGGCCTCACCGGCAGCAGCTCCAACAGCCTGGGGGCCTCTATCTGGGCAACAGCAGCGGGCTCAGCCCTGCTGGCTCTCCTTGCAGGAATCATAGGAGGCAGCAGGTGTGCCTGACTGGCCTGTTGTAGGGCTTCCTCAAGACGTTGAGCTTTGTCTGAGAAGTCCCTGAACCCTCCGGGGTAATTCTGAGTGATCAGGGAAGGGACCAGCTCGGTCTTGACGTTCCCGACGCACATTGTCAGCAACTGCTCCTGAGTCAATGGCATGTCAAGGGAATACGTGAGACCCTTCCATCGGGCGACGAAATCCGCGACTCGCTCATCAGGCCTCTGTTTGCACTTGAAGAGGTCTGCGATACTCGTCTTCCGGGTCGTGGAACTGAACTGGTAGAGGAATTGTCTACGAAGGTCCTCCCAGCTAGTTATCGACCCGACGGGGAGCTGGCTGTACCAGACAAATGCTGGCCCTTTCAGTGTCTGGACAAAGCAGCGAAGCTTAGCGGCCTCCTGCTGCGCCGGAGTTCCCAACATAGGCCCGCACCTCGAGTTGAAATGGGCCAAATGCTGTGGCAGATCTCCAGTCCCATTGAAGGGGGCGAAGGTGGGATTCCAGAATCCCGGAGGTGCCGGCATGTCATCCACCCATGCTGGGTATGGCTTGCCGTCCGGTGGGATCGCCACTTGCCGAGTCTCCAAGGCTTCCAAGCAGGCGATGAGTGCCGCCATCAGATCGTCCGGACATGGGTTCCAGTCCTGGCGAGGATCTCTAACCACGAGCGCATTGCATGGCCCTTCAATCGGGTCGTCGACCGGGTCGTCAAACTCGGCGGCTCGTGGGATGGCGGGCGGAGCGGCCCTTGGGGCAGCGGGAGGAATCCGAGCGGGGTCTCTCAGGTAGTCACACCGCTCGGGAGGGTGCGGTGAAACATACCGCGCCCTCTTGCCATAGGCAATGGCCTCTCCCCTGTCGGCAAACACGGCATAATCACGGTTTCCCGAGAGAGCCTCATCGAGGGGTGGTTGTTCCTGTCCCTCCTGTCCTGGCCTAGGATCACCGTAGTCAGGCCGCTGCTCTGCAGCACGCTCGGCGAGGAGCTGGTCAACCAGCTTCTTCTGCTCGGCGAGCTGTTGACGTATCATAGCCTTCTCGGGATCCTCATCCGCCCTCTGCATGGAGGCAGATGGGTCGGCGGGCTTTACAGCCCCGCCGTGCTCTTTACCTTTGCTGACGTTTCGGCTCAACGTCAGTGCTTCAGTGGGTGCGGGGAGTCCCAGGAGGTTCCTCTGGTGACGAGTAACTCTCACCGATGGATCCAACGACGGCTTGTCTTCGGGGGGAGATCCCCCGTCGAGAAGTTCCAAGTCGTTCCCCTCTCCCGACAGGTCAGCCATATTGACCGTTTCCGTCCCTGGGGATATACCCTCAGGGCCACCCAGTGAATCGGGCTGTCGGCGAATCGCACTGAAGCGTAGGGCAGCGTACCGCCCCCATCCACGGATATACACGTGGGGAGTGGCTTCCTCGAGAACCTTGCGGAGTACTTGAAAACACTCGACGCATCATTGTTGGAGGGCCTCGTGGTGCCCAAATGACCCGGGGTGCCGAACCGCGGGGAGCGTGGCCAGGTCAATTTGACGGCACTGCTCACCAATATCCTCCAGGTGCACTTGACTCCCGGGGTATGGCATTTGTAAGCGGTGAAGACAGGAGTGAGTCTCCCGGAGAGTTCGGCAGAAGCATTCGAACTCATCCGGGGTGAGCGATTCGGGTGCATCAAAGTCCGGTCCTACGACTGGCCAAAACTTCTCAGGGAAGTGGCCCTCTGTAAGGACGGTCCAGAAGCTCCACGACTCAAACTCGGGACCCAGGTCTCCTTGGTCCTCTTCAACGACTGGGAATGGACGGGGAACCGGCAGTGGTGCCGAGGCGGTCCGTTGGGCCGGTGGGCTGGCCGACGGTGAATACGGCGAGCAGGCCGATTGGCCTCCATATCCCGGGCCGCCCTCTGAGGGTGGCGGTGCCCCAGCTACCACATCACGATAGGACGGGCCGGCGAGCGAACATCCTGCCGTAGCGTCGGTGCTCGCCGAGGGTGCACTGGATCGTGGTTCGACCGTCGGTCCCCAGAAAAAGTCTTCGGCTTCTCCGATCGAGGCATAAGGTGCTTCCGGAGGGGCTGGTACCAACCGCAAGCTTGATCCTTGGGGGTCTACCAGGCCCTCGCTACTCCGGATATACCTTCGGAGAGAATTGGGGATCATATCGATCTCGTTCTCGGGAAGTATGAGGCTGACGTGCTGCATTCCTACCCCTTCCCCTAACTGGCGGGATCGGGGGGAGGGCTCCGTCGCCGAATCATACTCCGCCTCTGTATCAGAGAAACGAACCGGTCGGATCTCTGTCCGGAATTCAGTAACATTCTTCCCTCGGCGTCGACGCCTCGCCTTCCTGCCCCTGGGTGGTTCTTCGGGGCATGGCTGATCTCTGTCCTGGCGTCCTCCGGCCGCACCGGTGTTGGGGCCAAGAGGACTGGAAACCAAGGTGCGAGGAGCACCGGGACAGATATCAAAGGGGACGCGGGAGAGATGATTCCGGGCAGGCCTCCGGGCCGGGATCGAAAGGTGGGGTGACCCATGCCTCTTGGATCGGCCACACGGAGTAGACCCTGTCGGTGAATAGCGCTACCGCGAGGTGGTCCACGGTGGCTATTGCCTGTACCAGCAACCGGGAGAGTCAACCCAACCTGCCTTTGGGGCGGTCGGGGCCTCGATCCAGGTCGGGCATAGAAGTGCCCCTGCTTAGGATGCGCAGGGGCCTGGTGACTGGAGCCAGCAGTGGCTTGAGCCAACGCGGCCGCGGTTTCTAGGGCCCCAAGGTGGGCATCCTCTTCCGCTCGTGCCCGACGTTGGCATCGGGACAAGCGAGTCGGGATGAGCGGCGCGGGAAGGTGGAGAGCCCGTTCTTCGACTTGAGAGGCCTAGCAGCGGTGTCGCCGTGGCCTGACAGGAGCCCTTATCGCGGATCCCTCGAACGAATCTCGGATAGGGTGGTCCCGAACATCTTCCACCTCATCCGCATAGGGGAAGGAGTTGTCGGAGCGCTCCGGGGATAAGCTCCCGAAGCGGTTGGACGTCGAGGTAGGCAGCGGTGCCTCCCTGCGCGGCCCTCGGGGGCGGCGTTGGTGGCGAGGTGCAGCTGCCTCGAGGTCTAGGCGAGCCATGTCCCTGGTGGGGATGACTTCCTCTTCCTCATATCTCCGCACCAAGTTGTTGATCACCCTTCTCTGGATGACCTCCGAGGGGGAGAGAGGGCGTGGTTGCCCTACAGCTGTGGCTGCTGGGACGGCTGTGGAACGGGCGGGACCGCGCGGAGTAGCCGCGTCGGTGTTTCCCCTACCCCTGCGCCAGTGGGCGGGTGGCGATCGGGCACTGGATTGGGCGACTTGATTCCTGAAAGCAGGGAGAAAAACCCATTAACACTGACAGGAAAAGGAATCGACAATCAACCATTAGTGCCACGACACCTTCCATGGGGGGAACCCAGGCCCTCGACGTCGTGAGACGGAGTGCCCGATTTCCCTTCCCCAGCCCCTGGCGGGTTCCGTGCCCCAGTGTTGAATGCTTGGTCGAGCAGCATGCTGGTCTTCCAACAACTCTGAAAGCCATCGGTCTTCGTATTGAGGAGAAGAGATTCACGTCGGGTTCACCATTTTTCTGTTTCGGTGCGGATGTGCGTCGGGTTTCTGTTCCGACGCTGTTCCGCCAGGACGCGTTCGCGCGTGCACCCGTCGACCCGAGGGGATGGGCGCGCGGCTTGTGGCCCCGCAGTCCCGCTTTCCAAAGGCGGGCGGCATCCGTCCCTTGTTCAGGGGCGTCTGCTCCTTGATCGAAACCGGGATGATGGGATGTCGGCTCCTCCTTCCGTGGACGTCTCCTCGGAACTCGTCGCCTAATCCGGGTCTCCCTCATAGATTTAAGAATGTTCGTGAATCTCGTTCCCGGCGCCATATCTTCATGGACACCGGCTAATTACACTGCTTCTGCCCAGACGCTCCAAGGAGTCTGGTCGGGGCAGCAACCTGCGGTGAGGAGACCGGGTGGCTCTGGGTGTCGGGGGCGTGCCTTAACACTGCAACTCTGCATGTCTGCCTTCCGTCCCTAATAGGGCTTCTCGAAGGCGTGATGGCCTGAGGCATCCCGCGCTGGGTGTGGGGAACTGTATCACCTGAGGTTTTCCTCAGCTTCCCATGTTTAACACGGGGTATGCTGCGAGTTTAACGTCCAGCGGGGACGGCATCGGACTGATCAACACGAGAAGTGGATCAGATGACAGAACCCCTTGCGAGGAACCTCCGATGCTGGGGCCAGCACATGGGCGGCTTCCCGAGTGAAGTGGAGTGGAATGAAGTGGCATGACCCCACCGGGATGTGGCGGCCTGGGTAAGGATCAGGATGGATGATGGAGTGAAGAGCTTGGACCCCGTAGGGGTTTCCTACGTACCGCGCGTTAGCGCGGATCAAAGTCAGCGTAGTTCGGATATACAGTTTAACGTCATGCTGGACATCAGCAAGCCGACTCACGAAGAGGTCGAGGCTGCCGGGAGAAGGGTTGAACCGAACCACCTCGCACAGAGGGGGATGGAACGGCCGGGTGGATCACAGTTTTACGTCATGCTGGACGTTGGAAGGAGAAAAGGGAAGTGGGGAAGCACAATGGAGATACACATGTGTAGTCTCCCACAAGAGCGGATTCATAGGTGAATCGACGCGAAGGTGAACCCGGGAGGGGTCCACGGATGGACGAACCGACGTGAATACGACCGGGACGACCAGGTGGTGGGCTTGAACCTCGGAGAGGCTTCCTACGTACCCTGTTTAGGAGAAAGGGATCAAAGTCCACGTAGTTCGTTCTGGATAGAGAAATAGAAAAAGGCAGTGGGGAAGTGCAATGGAGATACACATGTGCAGTACCCCACAAGAGTGGATTCATAGGTGAATCGACGCGAAGGTGAACCCGGGAGGGGTCCACGGATGGACGAACCGACGTGAATACGACCGGGACGACAAGGTGGTGGGCTTGAACCTCGGAGAGGCTTCCTACGTACCCTTTTTAGGAGACAGGGATTAAAGTCCATGTAGTTCGTTCTGTTTGTAACACTATACCCCCGTGGGCGAAGGCCACTCCAATCCCGACATCCCTGCAGAGACGAGCGGGTGGGGGCCACATCCAAACCGGGAGGACCCTGCGCGCGGGGCACGGGATCAGGTGATGCGGACGGTTTAACGTCTTGCCGGACGAAGTACAGTTTAACGTCGTGTGTTGAGGACGAAGCGGACGGTTTAACGTCTTGCCGGACGAAGTACAGTTTAACGTCGTGTGTTGAGGACGAAGGTGCTTGGCAGTTTAACGTCTTGCAGCGCGGACGTGGTACAGTTTAACGTCGTGTTGGACGATGGATGCTTGGCAGTTTAACGTCTTGTCGCGCGGACGATGGAGGCTAGGCAGTTTAGCGTCGTGCAGCTTGGACGTGGTGGTGCCGCCGATGGGTCCGTGTCACTTCGCGCGAGCCTGGAGGGCCGCACGGGAAGACAACGCACGGTGCGGGCACCCGGGATGAGGATCATCGGGCGCCACGCAGGCGGGTACCCTCAGGGGGTCAAAGGTGGCGACCCCGGCGGATTGCGCGCAAATGGGCGGGCTGGCGCGCAATTGGGCCAGCGCTTTGCGCGCGGAAGGTAGAGATTGCGCGCACCGGGCTTCGGATAGCGCGTGGGGGAAACGGCTCATTCTTTAATCGAATGGCCACTTTGAAAAGGGGGGGGGGTGCGCGCAATCGGGCCGGATTGCGCGCACCCCGGGGGCAATTGCGTGCAAGAGGCTTCTTTTGCGCGCGAAGGCCTTAGGGTGAAGAATTATTCAAAGGAAAGGAGCCCAAGGGATTGCGCGCGAAGGCGAACCCCGAGGCTTTATTGCGCGAAAGAAAGGAGGTTACCTGAAGATCGACATTGCGCGCGGGAGGGGTTGGATTGCGCGCACGAGAGACCTTTCGACTTCCGGCAACCTTCAAAACGTTGGGGGTCGCCTTATATTTATAGGCAACCTCGGGCGCGGAATCCGGATCGCGGGCGCGGAATTCTCTTCGCGGGCGCGGAATTCTCTTCGCGGGCTCGAAATCGGGCCCGGCGCGCAAGGGAGTCGCGCGGGTCACGGGCGCGCAAAATTGTGCGCCGGCCCAGCGCATTGCGCGCATCCCGGGAGGTTTGCGCGCGGCTCGTCAACTTTGCGCGCGGGTCTCCAAAATTCCGCGCAAGGCTTCTGGGCCCTCCGAAATGGGCTTCCGACTCCAAATATGACCTCGCTTCCCACATCCGGAGCTTCATTTGGGAACAACGGACTTTTCCGGCGTCTACAGTCTCTATAAAAAATAACTAAATAAGTATAAGATAAAAATGATAAGAAAATTAATTAAGTAATGGTAGATAAAATGATTATAAAACAATCTAGACTCATTTTCTCAGTTTTGGTGATGTGATGCATGTTTTAAACTAAAATGACACTTATATATTGAAAAGATGCACTTGGAGTCATACCAGTCACACTGTACATTGGATTAAGAGTAGGTTTATTCCTACACCTCCCAATTGACTTATTAATTATGTTTACAAAGTATCAATAACAATATGAATATGTTTTCTCAGTTTTAATTATGTCACTTGTGTTTTTTACTAAAATTTCATTTTAAACAAGAAACATGCACTTTGAGACATACGAGTCGCATAGTATGCTGGTTTGATGTGAGTATGATTCCTACACATCAAAAATTACTTATGAATAATTTTCCTAAATTATCAAGACAATCCGATCAGGTTTTATTGGTTTTTAATGAGTGACACTTTTTGAACTTAAATGTCAATTTTTAACTGATAACGGACAATTTCAGTCATGTCGGGCACATCATGTATCAGATTGAGATGAAGTTGATTCCTACACATCAAAAATGACTTATGGATAATTTTAATAAAGTATAAAAACAATATAAATATGTTTTCTTGTTTTTGATTATGTCATTTTTCTTTTTTACTAAAATTAATGTCAATTTTAAATAAAAAGATGCACTTGGAGTCATACCGATCACATCATGTGTCAGATTTACATGTGTATGATTTCTACACATCACAAATGAATTGTGTATTATTTTAATAAATTATAAAAACAATTCAAATATGTTTGCTTGATTTTGAGTATGTCACTTGTGTTTTTTACTAAAATGTCATTTTAAACTCGAAACACGCACTCTGAGTTATACCAATGACATCATGTGTCAGTTTGATGTGATATTTATTCCTATACATCAAAAATTACTTATGAATAATTTTCCTAAATTGTCAAGACAATAAAAATGGGTTTTCTCCATTTTCAGTGAGTGAAATGTTTTGAATTTAAATATCAATTTTAAACCGATAACAGACACTTTGAGTCATGTCGGGCACATCGTGCATTGGATTGAGATGTGGATTATTCCTTCACATCAAAAATGACTTATGTATCATTTTCCTAAAGTATCAAAATAATCCAAATTTGTTTTATTGGTTTTGAGTATGTCATTTTTTTGAATAAAATTAAGGTCAATTTTAAATAAAAAGACTCACTTTGAGTAATATCGGTCACACCATGTGTTGGATTGAGGTGAGGATAATTCATAAATATGAAAAATGACTTACTATTTTTTTTAATGAAGTATAAAAACAATATGAATGTGCTTTATTTTTTTTGAGTGTGTCACTTGTGTTTTTTACAAAAATGTCATTTTAAACTGGAAATGTGCACCTTGAGACATATCGGTCACATCATGTATGTTTTTAACATGATATTGATTCATACTTGTCAAAAATAAATTATTAAACATTTTAATAAATTACCCATACAATCCAAGTGTGTTTTCTCAGTTTTTAGTGAGTGACACTATTTGAACTTAAATGACAATTTTAAACAGATAGCGAACACTTTGAGTCATGTCAGGAACATCATGTATCATATTAATATGTGGATGATTACTACACATAAAAATGACTTATATATAATTTTAATAAATTATCAAAAAAATATAGATGCATTTTCTTAGATTTGAGTATTTCAGTTGTCTTTTTTACTAAAATTAATGTCAATTTTGAATAATAAGATGCACTTTGAGTCATAATAGTCAAAATGTGAATCTAATTGAGTTTTGTATTATTCCTACATGTCCAAAATGACTTATGAATAATTTTAATAAAGTATCAAAATAATATGAATGTTTTTTATCAGTTTTGAGTATGTCATTTCTTTTTTTACTAAACTTTCATTTTAAACTGTAAACACTTAGTTTGAGTCATGCCAGTCATATTGTGTGTCAATTTTATGTGAGATAGATTCATACACATAAAAAATGAATTATGAATCACTTTAATAAATTATCAAGACAATCTGAGCACATTTTCTTAGTTTTCTGTAAGTGACACTTTTTGAACTTAGATGTCAATTGTAAACGAATAACGGATACTTTGAGTCGTACTAGGCACATCATGTATTATATTGATATTTGGATGATTTATACACATAAAATGACTTATGGATCATTTTTATAAAGTTTAAAAATAATACAAATGCATTTGATCAGTTTTGAGTATGTCAGTTATCTTTTTTACTAAAAGTAATGTCAATTTTAAATAAAAAGATGTACTTTGAGTCATACCGGTCACATTGTTTTTCAGATTAAGGTTTGGATGATTCCTACACATTTAAAATTAATTATGAATCATTTTCATATAGTATCAAAACAATAAAAATTTGTTTTATCATTTTTGAAAATGTCACTTGTGTTTTTTACTAAAATATCATTTTAAATTGGAAACACACAATATGAGTCATATTGGTTACATATTGTGTCAGTTTGACTTGATATTGATTCCTACATTTCGAAAATGACTTATAAATCATTTTTAGAAATTATCATGACAATATGAGTGAGTTTTCTCAGTTTTCAATGACTGATAATTTTTAAACTAAAATGTTAATTTTAAATTGATAACATACGCTTTGAGTCATATTGTGCACATTGTGTATCAGATTGAGTTTTTACTAATTCCTATATGCCATAAATTAATTATGGATCATTATTTTAAAGTAAAAAAAATATGAATGCGTTTTCTCAGTTTTGAGTATGTCAGTTGTCTTTTTTACTAAAATTAATGTCAATTTTAAATAAATAGATGCAATTAGATTCATATTGGTCACACTATGTATCAGATTGAGGTTAAGTTGATTCCTACAAACACTACTAGAAAATTGTGTTTTTGAGGCCCCTTACACGGGTGACCACCATTGACAGTTGCTATTGGTACCCTATAGCGATCTCCAACAGTGGTCGCAAGTCTTCTAAAAAAATACTTCAGTGCACCCCCTTCCCCCCCTTCCCCTCCCCCCAATCTCTAACCCTACCCCCCGCAGCTTCCCGTCCTCTCCCTTACTGCACCACCTCCACCTCTAGATCCCTTGCACCGCCTCCCCTCCCTCACTGCATCGGCGAAGCCGCACCACTGATGCTGCACCGCCTACACCTATGGTCCCCGCCGACATCGTCACCCATCCACTCCCTCACCGCACCGCCCATCCCCTCCCTCGTTGCACCGCCACCACCTCAATGCCTCCTCCTCCAGATTCACACTGTCGTCGGTGCCCATCCCCTCCCTCACCACATAGCCTCCGACTCTGACTCCCCTCTACCGACCCTTCTCTCCCTCGCACAACCACCTTTAGCTCTCCTTGGTTCCAAATTTTTCGTACTATCAGGTATGCCCTAATTTCCATTTTAAGGTTTTAATTTTGGGCAATTTACAGCACAAATTTGGCATTCATGAAGATTATATGAATATTGTGTGTGAATAAAAAGTGTCTAAATGGAATTTCATGTGTATACGGGTTTGTGTGCATGAAGAATTATGAAACAATGTGTGTTGACAGTGTGTGTATGAGAATACTTCACACTTTAATTGAGGTTGGAAGTTACATACAATGCAGATTCCATGTATATGTTGATTGGATTGATATTAAGTTGTGTTATTATTTGATTTATACTATTCTTGAGTTTATCACCCGTCTCTATGTACGTGTGTGTCCCGTGAGAAAATGTTTGAGGTTTGACCACATGTGTGTTCTTGCATAGCCCATGAGACCCATGTTTGAGTTTGATAACATGTGTTTCGATACTATATGTTATTATTAATATTATATAATTTTCATTTATATGATATTCCATGTTTCAATGTGACATACTTTGTATATTTTATATTGCGTTGTTCTATGCATGGTACTAATGTTACTGGTGTACTCATCGTGGATCAGTATCCCTTAAGGGGGGGGGGCATGATAAGATGATGTATGTTCCATGATGATTGGATTGAGATAGATGATGGGGTATATTGTATTTTTTTAGCCTCACGTAGGGTCATGGTAGACTTATGTGATCTGAACCTTGAGGTGACAATGGGGCATGATGGTATTCAAGGACATGACTTTATATGATATTCCATGTTTCAATGTGACGTACTTTTTTAGCCTCGCATAGGTTCATGGTAGACTTATACCATTGCACATGTGTTAAGGAAAAATTGGTTGTTTCCTACTACCTTCATATTCCCACCATGCATGGGAATCTCGATGCAAGTGAAGACTTCATAGTCTAGTATACAAGGGAAAGCCCCTGATGATAGGGGCTAGTATACGAATAATGGTGTTTAGAGGTAGAATTGGGATGGAATTTAGATTGATGTATCAATATTTTTCACATTATTTTTATTTCCTGAACTTTTATTGACCTAACACTTTGGGTGTATTTGGGTTTTTTACTATATGACTTTAGATACCTACCATGGATTGTGATTTTTCATTGTTTATTGAATCTATTATGTTATTTTTTATCCTTTTATTTATTGATACCAATGGTATATTTTCTGCACTGATGAAATTCAGACCCTTACTACTAACAAACATCTGGCATAAAAGGATACTTGCTTGAGGCCATGAGAAACACTGTCTTGGAACCTGTGATCTAGCATGGGGCATCACATTCAGTGTCCCACATATTCTCTATTGATAACATAAGTGAAGATATATTGGTATTTTTTGTTTTAGAATTGTATATATTTGATGTTATCCTTGATATATATTAGTTAGTTTTCTATAAATTAGAGATTGATTGCTATCTTTGATGGTTAATCTTTACTAACTCTGATGGAAAAAAGGAAGTATGAATCCAAGAGGTAGTGAGAAATTATTTGTACAAATATACAGTTTCTCTGAGTGTGAGAATATTGTTCATCACAAATTGATTTTGGGAACTTTCATTACAAATTATATTTGTTGATTTATTGTTAGGTTTTAACTGAGTCTCTAAGGTTGATAGTTTAAGATTGTTATTTGATGATTTTTTTCATGTACCACATATACATGCAGGTTATAATATTCCTTTCTTAAAAAATGTTTACAGTATGGTTAATTATAGGCAAAATTCATTCTCAATATACTTTCTTGAATATAGAATCATCATTAGATTTACCATACCAACATGGTGGCGATGACATGGGATTTCACTTCCATTCCATTATCTATTCTCTTGTTTATTATTTAGAGATATAAATTGTTTATTTTATCAATGGTCCAAATGCAATTGTATAGTATTTATTTTAAATATATTTGATATGGAAAATGCATGTAATATGAATTCTTGTGTAAATGTTTGTTATAAAAATATTATTATGGATAATATTTGGATTGATCTTCCAAATAGAACGTCTAGAGAATATTTCAAGGTATTTATGAAGTTTATTGAGTTCACTGGAGGATTTCAAAGTGACTATATTAGTTTTCCATGTATAAAATGTGAAAAAAGATATCAATTCACATGAGATACCATGAGGTATCACCTATTCTTGAACATATATTTGAAAAATTATAAGATCTAGACTCATCATGGGGAAGAATATATTCATTTTCAAAATAAAGATGTAGTTCATATGGATGTTGATGCGAGGATGAATGATCAAATGCATGAAATGCTTACTAAAATGGTACGTGGGTTAGATCCTGAAGGCATTGACATCCAGAATGTTGTGACTGGTGAGATAAATCTGTGATCTGGTGCAGATCATGATTCGAGGAGGTTTTATGAAGTACTTGATGATGAAAAAATAGAATTATATCCTGAATGTACTACTTACAATAAATTGTCATTTATCATAGAGTTGTTTCATTTGAAGACTTTGAATCAGTGGTCAGACACATTGTTCGACATGTTGTTGGTGTTATTGAAAAAGGTTCTTCCTATTAATTCTAAGATTCCTGAGTCATGTTACCATGCTCGTAAGTTGACAGAGAACTTATATTTTACATATGAGACCATAGATGCATGTGTAAACAACTGTATGTTTTTTAGAAAAGAAACTTCCCATTTGGATATTTGTATGGTTTGTGGTGCTTCTAGGTGGAAAGAGAATAGGGGAAATCAGACTCATCAAATTTGGACTGCGAAATAGGGAAAATCGATTGCCATAAAGAAAATGCATTAATTTCCCCTACATCTGAGGTTGAAAAGATTTTTTATGTTATCTAAATTTTCTAATTTAATGCGATGGAATGCGTAAATAAATCAATAAATTGATATGTTAACCCACCCGGTAGACTCTCATGCATGGAAGGATTTCGATAAGAGACACACAGACTTTTCTAAAGATGTTTGTAATGTCTGATTGGGGTTGGTAGCAGATGGTTTCAATCCATTCAATTCTATGGTTGGTGCAACTCATAGCACATGGCCTGTGTTGTTTGTTCCGTATAATATTCCTCTATGGATTTGTATGAAGCAATAATTTATATTACTTTCCACTCTTATTGATGGACCTAGCAGTCTTGGGGATAATATTGATGTTTACCTTCAACCATTGATTGATGAGTTGAATGAATTTTAGGGAAATAGTGTGATGACTTATGGCTGTGAAATGAATGAAATGTTGAAACTACAAGATGCATTATTGTGGACAATCAATGACTTCCTGGATTATGATAATTTATCAGGATGGAGCATGAAAGGGTAATTTTCTTTACCATGTTCCAATAAAAGTAAAAAATCTGTATGGCTTAAACATTCCATAAAATGGGAATACATGGGTCATAGACATTTTCTCCCCCCCTCAGCACAGGTTCAGAAAGGATTAAGTGACATTTTATGGTTCTATAGAGTTCATCTCATCACCAAATATCATGATAGGAGTTAAAATGTTATTGCAAAATGAGGAAGAAAACATTTTCATGGTATATGAATTTTAGGATTTGGTGGCTCATCCATTACCTAATATTCATAGTGTGGGTAGACAGTGCAGTCACAATTGGAAAAGGAAAAGTATTTTCTATAATCTCTCCTATTGGAAAACTAACATGCTAAAGAATAATTTGGATGTCATGCACATTGAAAAAAATGTTTGTGATAATTTATTATGGACCATTTTAGGTGTCAGTGGAAAATCAAAGGACCATGTTAATGCACGTCATGATTTGGAAGAAATGGGTTTAAAGAAACAGTTTCATTTATAGTTAGTTGAGGGAAACAAGTCATATATGCATGATGCATATTATATGATGACTACAAAGGAAAAAGATACATTTCTTTCCATTTTGATGATGCTCAAGGTGCCTGATAGTTACTCTTCTAATATTTCAAAGTGTGTGAATCTGATGAGAAGTACATTGCAAGGTTTGAAAAGTAATGACAATCAAATACTACTTTAACAGTTGATTCCAATTGCAATTTTTTATTTTTTATCCCTCAATGTTGTTCAACCATTGATTGAGATGAGTAATTTTTTTAGACATATTTTTTTGAGAAATCAATGAATGAGTGGTTTATAAAGTTTGCAGGAATGAATTGTACTTAGGCTTTGTCACTTTGAGAAACTGTTTCCCCCCTAATTTTTTGATGTTATGGTTCACTTGATAGTGCACCTAACTGGTGAATTAATGGCTGCTATTCCAGTTCAATTCAGGTGTTTTTATCCTATTGAGCAGTATCTGAATACATTGAAACTATTTGTATGCAAGAGAGCTCATCCATAGGTATCAATAGCCAATGGTTATTTGATGGATGAGTGTACTAATTTTTTTTTGCAGAATATCTTATGGATGTTGAAACAAAATTAGATCAGCCATCTCAGATTCATGATGGTCTGGTTGGAGAAGGAACCATATTTGATATGGACAACATCGAGTGGATACAAGCGCATCAATATATCTTGTTCAATACTCCATCATTTTCACCATTAATGTAGTAAGTGTCTTATCACTTTTATTGTTTAACTTTTACATGTTTTGTTTGCATAATTTTATCATTTAAACATTGCATTATCATTTGTAGGAAACACGTAAATGATCTAAAATAAGAGATGTCTCGTGTGACTGAGTATCAAATTCAACAATCTCATTATGCGTCATTTCATGATTGGTTCAAGGATTTTGTATGTATAAATTGATTTTAATTATGAGTGAAGTATTATAATAATTTCTTTCTATATAAATCATTATTTAATTCTATGAATTATGTAGGTTCATAACTCGAGGGAGTTAGGTGACCCCACACTAACTGAAGAATTTATCCAACTAGATAAGGGTCCATCTATAACGGCTCATCGTTATAAAGCTATAGATGATAATGGATTTTGATTTCGCATTAAAGATGTTGATGAAAAATGTGAAACACAAAACAGTGGCATCAGTTGTCTATTTTTTTATTCTGGTTATTATAATAGTCAATTGACAGACATCATTGAAGTTGTATATGCACACGGTTTGAAGTACATATTGTTAAAGTGTAATTGGGTTGATCTAGTGTGAGGAAGTAAAGTCAATCAATATCAGTTTACATTGG
Source organism: Viscum album (assembly GCA_963277665.1). Lineage (NCBI taxonomy): Eukaryota > Viridiplantae > Streptophyta > Magnoliopsida > Santalales > Viscaceae > Viscum > Viscum album. The sequence goes on from OY728161.1 coordinate 1,447,397,353, forward strand.
TGAATTTTAACTATATGTTATACATAAATGAACGATTTGATAATGAACCTTTCATTTTGATATCACAAGTGGAACAAGTATTCTTCATTACTTTTCCTTTGAATCATAGTTGAAAAGTTGTTGTGAAAATGTCCCGACGAGGAGTGTTTTTATTTGAACAAGATGAACCCGATATTGTTCCCTTTGTTGCCCAATATCTTGATTAACATACCATAGTTCAACGTGAAGAAGATATTTATTAGGTTAGAGTGTCCATTGAAGGAGAAATGGTCGATTTTCATGTTTAATGAAAGGTATAATTGTTTTCCTGCTCTTCAGTTTAAAGCCTTTTTTTAATTGTTTAAAACAACCGAAAACTAATTTGGTACATAAGAATTTTTATTTGTTATTAGTTAGAATAAAACCATCCACCTGGACAGCCCCTCCCCCTCCACCTGGACAGCCACCCCCACCCCACCCCCCACTCCCAACCCCCCCTTGGACAGTGCCACCTCCCCCTCCTGGACAAACCACCCCCAAAACTCCCTCTGGACAGCCCCCCTCCCCACCCCCACATTGATTAAGTGATCCTTTTGTATCTTCTTTTAAATTGATCATAACAGCACATTTGTTTTATGTTTTCATTTCCAATGATCTTGTATTTTTGTTCCTTATAGATCCACTTTCTAATATTCTTCCAGGGGATGATCATTTGAATGGATATGGTGTTTTTGGTGTGTTTTCATTGAGTTTTTTCATGAGCTACCCTTTCCTAAATTCATTTTCATTATGGGATGTGATTCTAAGAAATGAGAATAAAGATCAGGGACACTATTGTTAACCTTGTGTTCGATCCTTTTTTATGGTTTCCCTTGTGAGCATGTGTGAACCAAGATTCTGGTATCTGGTTTTGTCTCTAGCATTCGTTGGATGAACTATATTTCTTTGGTTTTACAAATTGTTTTCTAGATGAAATTGAAAAGGTTGATTACATTGATTAAAATCATTTTTAAATAAGGTGATTTCACCCTAGTTTTAGGTAAAGTAAAAAAGATGGTATTTTTAAAGTATTGAAATGTTTTTTTACCTTGTGGGTTCAATTTTAAGGTCCCCCTCTCCCTTTCAATATCCTTTCAATCCTTGTTGTAATTTTTAATCAGATTGATAATTTTATATGGGATGATGATTCTACTTTGAGCTTGAAAGATCCATATTTCACACACTCCAATGGCCCGAAGGCCTTCATTTTTTATTGATTTTGATAATACACCTTTCAAGGGGTGAGGTGGAACCCTTACAAGGCCTGTAGGTGTAAGTATTACATGGCTCATAGGCCTTATGGGAATTCAATTCCCATAGGCTTCAAACATTACATACAACCCAGACTAACTACTTGAAATTGCTCCTCCCCAGCATCTTCATCGTGAAATCAGCTCTCCAACTTCGCATGGATATTCGGCTAGGCTTTCCCATGCATGAACAGGCTTGTCCCAATGGCAGGTTCCATACCCTCTCATTCTTGAAATCTGTTTAGCTTCTGCTATGATGAAAGCTCCTTGCTCCTCATCTTTCTGAAGTTTGTTCCTTGTAGGTTGTCTGGTTTTCATTTGCACTTAAGGTGGCATAAAGGCCTTGAGGTGGCCCGAAGTCCTTACTGACCCAAAGACCTGGGTGGCCCGAAGGCCTTAAAGGACTCAAGGACCAAATCGGTGGCCCGAAGGCCCAAATGGGGGAATATTTTTGGCTGATACAGTTCCAAACAGTACCTGCTACAGTTCCTGCTACAGTACCTGTTACAGTTCTCCATAGTTCCTACTACAATCTGCACAGTACCTGCTACAGTCCTTGCTACAGTCCCTGCTACAATACGTCTACAGTATCGAAAATTATCCTCCGCCTGGATTTGATCTCAGGTTTCCTGGATTCACTTAATGAGTTCTCACCAACTGGGTTGAGGCTCATGTGCGGATCCACATTTCACACACATTAGTGTTTATATAGAGATATATTAACCCCATACTAAGCACATGTGGTCTATTCACAACAATAAGGGTTTCTAGAAGTGGATCCAGTATGATTTCGAGCTTTTTTTTCGTTTTTTAAATTTGTAGGGTCACTAGATGAATGAATTTCATTGATCCAATAGGTGTTGTTTTTTTTGTTTCAAGATCTAATGGTTGATGATACTCACGATACCCAGTTAAGTGAAGTTGATGGACAAGGATAGAGGGGTTTTTCTCTGGTAGTTCCTTCAACACAGGGGTCCCATGGACAGCCCCACCCCACTCCCCCCGGATAGCCCCACCCCCACCTGCATAGCCCCTCCACCTAGACATCCCCCCCCCCAAAACTCCCCCCGGATAGCCCCCCACCCCACGAGCCCCTAGATAGCCCCACCCCACTCCCCCTGAATATCCCCCCAGTCCCTAGACAACCCCACCCCACTCCCAACCTCCTCCCCCCTGTATAGTCCCCCCTCCCAGACATCCCACCCCCCAAAACTCCCCCCAGACAGCCCCCACCCCCTAGATAGCCCAACCCCACTCCCCTTGGACAGCCCCATCCCTACATGCATAGCCCCTCCACCTGGATATCCCCCACAGCCCCCTTGGATAGCCCCCCTCCCTAACAGACCACCCCCCACAACTCCCCCCGGATAGCCCCCCCCCCATACCCTAGACAGCCCGACCCCACTCCCCCTAAATAGCCCCCCCCCATCCCCTAGACAGCCCCACCCCACTCCCCCCGAACATCCCCCCCCAAACACCCCCCCCCCCACACACACACACACCCCCATCCCCTGGACATCCCCACCCCACTCCCCATAGAAATCCCCCCAGCCCCGGGACAGCCCCAACCCACTCCCCTCGGATAGCCCCCCACCCCCACCCTCTGGACAGCCCCTCACCCTCAAGCCCCTAGACAGTCCCACCCCACTCCCCCCAGACAGCCCCACCGCCACCTACACAGACCCTCCACCTGGAAACCCCCCCAACCCCCACTCACAACCCCCATTTGGAAATCCCCCCACCCACACTCCCCCCCCCATTGGACGCCCCCAACCCCTAGATAGCCCCACCCCACTCCCCCCAGACAACCCCACCCCCACCAACACAGCCCCCCCCCCCACACCTGTACAGCCCCTCTACCTGGACAGCCCCCCCCACCTCCTGGACAGACCACCCCCAAAAATCCCCCAAGACATCCCCCCCAACCCCCAACCCCTAGACAGCTCCGCCCCACTCCCCCCGGACATCCCCCCCCCCACCACCACCCCCAGCTCCTGGACATCCCCACCCCACTCCCAACCCCCCTGGACAGCCCCCCCTCCCGGACATCCCACCCCCCAAAACTCCCCCCGAACAGCCCACCCACCCCCACCCCTGGACATCCCCACCCCACTCCCCCTGGACAGCCCCACCCCTACCTGCACAACACCTCCACCTAGAAACCCCCCCCCACCCCCTCCCCTTGGACAGCCCCCCCCCCCTCCCTAATATCCCACCCCCCCAAAACTCCCCTCGGACAGCCCCCCATCCCCTGGACATCCCCACCCCACTCCCCCCGGATAGCCCCCCTACCCCCCCATCCCCTAGAAAGCCCCATCCCACTCCCCCTGGACAACCCGACCCTCACCTTCACATCCCCCCACCTACACAAACCCTCCACCTAGACAGCCCCCCCCCCCCACCCCTCACTCCCAACCCCCCTTGGACACCCCTCATCCCCTGGACAGCCCCACCCCACTCCCCCCACCCCTACCTGTACATTCCCTCCACCTGGATAGCCCCCCCCCCACCCACCCCCACCCCTTGGACAACCCCCCCCCTCAGACAACCCACCCCCCAAAACTCCCTCCGGAAAGCCCCACCCCACCCCCCAGCCCCACCCACTCCCAACCCCCCGTGGGATAGCCCCCCCTGGATATCCCACCCCCAAATCACTTCACGTTAAAAGAACCCTCTAAATACAAGCCTTTTTTGTACATAATTTTATTTCTGTTCTATTAAGTTTCTAATTTTTTAAAATCCATTTACAACTAATTATTCTATCCATTTTTGTTTTATTAACAACCGTACAAGTTTAATTTTTTAAAAAACAATCCAATTTATCTTTTTGACACTTTGTATGCTCCCCTTAATAATTTTTTCTATGACTGTAGGCATGTCAAGGGAACATGCAGCACATCCACATCATCCATCTGATCCATCTACGTCTCAGGGTCGGGGTATGTTTGAATGTAACTGTGTTTATTTTTTTTATGTAATTTCTAAATATATATATATATATGCACATCATTCAAATTATGTATAAAATTGTTTTCAATAGGATCAGACTTGACCACTTCTTCCTCTCACAAGAGAGGCCCTGGTCATGGCATTTCATCATGGAATTCCGACACAACCTTTGATGTTTCATTTGATGAGAGATTTCATCCTGTGGGACTGATTGCCCCTAAATTTATCTGTTATCTAGGTCATATCATACGTATCCCACATTGATTTCCATTGACCACATGTGACTGGGTTTTTATCCCTCAGGATACATTAGATCGGCTTTGGAGGGATATTCAGGTAAGAAGACCATTTTAGTTTATTTCCTATGTTTAAAAAATATTAACATGTGTGAATTTTTTTCTTAAATAGAATAATTTGAAAGTCTTCCCCAATAACTTTCGGCCGGTGTGTATGGGAAAATTTCATAATATGTGGAAATATTTTAAAGGCAAAATCAAGAGGGAGCACTGGGTACCAAATGTGGGTTCCCTAGACATTATGGAAAAAGTCCCGAGAGGTGTTCTCCCATCTCAGTGGTGCGACTTAGTTGCATATTTTTCTACTAAGGCCGTTGCAGGTAGTATATTTATTTTGTTATATATATTTTTAAGAATATGTAACATTATATTTTTTTAAAATTTTAATTAATTGAATGTAGGAGGTGTCAGCACGCCATTCTGAGAATCGAGTGTTGTAGGGACCACCTCACAGGCTCGAGACTCGTCACCTGTCTCAGATCTAGCATGATGTATTTATTATTCATTTTTTAATTTATTATTTAATATTTTTTTGTGTTATATTTTTATATTTTATTAGTATACATTTATGGGAGAAAGGTGCACCGACTGATAAAATGTTGGTGTGGATGAGAACTCATGATCGAAATGATCCAGAGGTTGCATCTCTTATAATAAGTGATTGTACTAATTACCAATACTTAGATGAATCTGTATATAAAAATATATATTTTTATATATTTAAATATTTCACGTCTCAATTTGAAGTTGAGTTAGAACATCTACCAAAGGACCAGTGACATCTTCCCATACAAAGGGATGAGATATTCCATCGCATTATTGGTCGTGACGGGCATGGATATAGTTTGAACTATGGAACATGGATTCCTCATTTTGTAGTATCACATGATGAGGTTTTCGGTCCTGTTGTTGCTCAGATGACACATTAGCTGTCAGATTTCGAGGCATGGTTGTGTGCTTCCGAGGAGGTAAATGCGCAATTGATTGTTGAGGTTAGAACATTGCGGGAATATGTGCATCTGGGTGATGGTGCAGGGGATCATACGATGCAAGTTTATACTGAATTTATTTATTTACTTTATTTTATTTTTGTTATTAAAATCTTTATAATTTTTATTTATTATAGGCCCTTGGAACACCGGATGGATTTAGTATGCATGACCACGCATGATGTATCATATTCACGAGGTGTGTTTCTTTTATATTTATTATTGAATTAATGTTATATATTAATTTAGACTTTAAATGTAGAATTTTTTTATATTAGAACAATTAATGTTTTTAAAAACTCCATAGTTTTTTAATTTTAAGAGTATGATCAGTAATTGGATACTTTATTTTGATAGATAATTTCTTAGAATCCCCATTGGATGATAAGAATTAGGATAGGTAGCCCAATGGCCTATTGGCCCGAATGGCCTACTGGCCTACTGGCCTATTGGCCTATTGTCCTAACGACTGAATGACCTAAGGGTTAAATGGACTACTGAACTATTGGCCTAATGTCCTATTGGACCAATGGCATATCATCCTATTTCCATAATGACCAAATGGCCTAATGGCCTAATGGCCTTTTTTTCAAATGAAAAAATGACCTAATCGCCTAATGACCAATGTTAGCCTATTAACCTATTAAGAGTCATGTTTAGTGAATTTTGTGTTGTTTATAATTTGATAATAATAAAATTGACACATTGTTCATGTGTAATTGAAAATGAATATTCTATTGGGGGCTGTTGGGTGGAGGGGGAGGAGCTGTGCAGGTAGAGGGGGGGGCTGTCCGGGGAAAGTTTTTTTTGGGGGGGCTGTCTGGGGAAAGTTTTTTTAGGGGGGGGATGTCTGGGGGGTAGGAGTGGGGGCTATCTGGGGGGAGTGTGGGGTTAGGGGGGCTATTCGGGTGGCTTGGGAGTGGGCTATCAACCAGTTGAACATGGAGGTATTGTCATAAAAAATCTCCAAATTTAATCGGTTTTTACATTCTAAGTGAAGTCTTATTATTGAGAAGTATAAGGCTCTTTATTTTCTAAGAACAATATTTATAAATAGGCTCAAAGATGGAAATCTCAATTATATTGACTCCTCTATTTGGTATGCTCTCAAATATTCTTTCTTTATGATTACAATGAATTCCCACTGGATGTTCAACATCAACTCTTTCCTCAATTTCTAGTTAGATAATTTGACATGCATGCCACTATTTGAGGTTATAAATTCACTGGATCCCTCACCTGACACAACTATATCAATCAAGAATCAAATGGAGGGTTCTTTAAACAATATTTTGGATGAATTTAAGGATATATCATCCTAAATCACACTTTTATCACTGGTAAAGACACTTATTATAGGAACTTTCACCCAGTGGATGGTTAACATCAAATGTTGCCTCTAAAACATCTATGTAGGTGCATTATAATTTCTAGGACAAACCTATAAATAGGTTCTGGATTTTTCCATCCTATTTTACTCTTTCTTGGAGAATCATTTATGCCAGGATACCCACATAAAACCTACTTTAGTGAGTTGGTATTAATTTATTCTTGTATTGCATGTTGTGTAATCAACATAGGGATAACATCAATAATTTATTCCTTAGATAAAAAACTAATAATAATACATTATGGGCTGAAAAAAAAACTTGTTTGAGACTTATATGCCCTATTCTTCTGGTATACAGGATCAGCAGGAAGCTTGCACATAGCTGTCTGGGGGTGGGGGATGTCCGGGGGTGGGGGATGGGGGGGAAGGGGGCTGTCTGGGGTGAGTGGGGGATGTTGTTTGGGGGGGGCTATTCAGGGGGGATATCCGGGGGTGGGGGGATGTCCGGGGTGAGTGGGGGGGCTATCCGGGGGGGTTGTCTGGGGGTGTGGGGCTGTACCGGGGGGAGGGGGTTGGGGGGATGTCCAGGGGGGTTGTCCAGGGATGGGAGGGTTGTCCGGGGTGAGTGGGAGGGGGGCTGTCTGGGGGAGGGGATGTCCGGGGTGAGTGGGGGGCTGTCTAGGGGGAGTTTTTTTGGGGGGGGGGGGGTTGTCTGGGGCTGGGGGCTGTCTGGGGTGTGGGGGGTGTTCAGGGTGTGGAGGGGGCTGTTCGGGGTGGGGACTTCCAGGGGGCTGCCTGGGGGGAGATTTTTTTTTGGGGGGGGGGGCTGTCTAGGGGGAGTTTTTTTGGGGGGGGGTTGTCCGGGGCTAGGGGCTGTCTGGGGTGAGTGTGGGGGGGGGGGGGTTTCAGGGTGTGGAGGGGGGATGTTCAGGGTGTGGAGGGGGGTTGTTCAGGGGGGCTGCCTGGGGGATTTTTTTTGGGGGGGGTGTCCAGGTGGGAGTGTGGGGCTGCAGGGGGTTGGGAGGGGGGATGTCCGGGGGGTTGGGGGGTTGGGGGGAATATTCAGTACTGAAATTTACTCTATATAGTTCAATGTTGAGTGAACATAGCCAAATGGTTGTCCAAACATCTTTTCAAACCACCTCATTGCGTACGAGCAAAACAGTAGGTCCCTACTAGAGTAGAGTACTGAGTCTAATGGCCTAATGTAAAAATTGGCCTAATGTCAAAATTGGCCTAATGGACAATTGGCTAAATGGAGACTTATCAAATTGACCAAATTCCAAAATGGCCTAACACCCTAGTGTACTAACACCCCAATGCCCTAACAGCCTAATGACCGAATGGAAAATTGGTCAAATGGACAACTAACCTAATTACCTAATGTCCTAATTACCTAATGTCCCGATTAACTAATGTCCTATTGGCCTAATGGAATATTAGCCTATTGGCCTAATGAAAAAATAGCCTAATGACATATTAGACTATTTTCTTAATGGCCAATTGGATAAATGGAGACTTGTCCAATTGGCCAAATGCCCTAACGCCCTAATGGCCTAACACTATAATTCTATAACGCCCTAACTCCCTAATGACCTAACACCCTAATGGCCTAACAGCCCAACATCCCAATGGCCCAAGGACCCAACAACGTCCCAATGGCCCAAAAATGGCCAAACAACGACCCCAACAGCTAAACAATGGACCAACGGCCAAACAATGACCCACCATCCGAACAACGGCCCAACATCCGAACAATGGCCCAATGGCCTAAAAACATCCCAACGGCCTAACATCATCCCAACGTCCTAAAAACGGCCCAACAGCCTAACAATGGCCCAACGACCTAACAACGGCCCAACAACGGCCCAACGGCCTAATGGACAATTGGCTAAATGGACTAATATCATAATTACCTAATGTCCTATTGGCCTAATGACCTATTAGGATATTGGCCTAATGAAATATTATCCTATTGGCCTAATGACCAAATGGCCTATTAGCATATTAGCATATTGGAATAATGGCCAATTGGCTAAATAGAGACTGGACAATTGGCCAAATTCCCAAATTCCCTAACATCCTAACGGCCCAATTTGATTATTATATATTTTTACTAACTGAATAAATATTTCCAATTTTCATTTTCTTTGTTTAGTTGTTTCTTTTGTATATTATTGTAGGTTTATTGAAGTAGAAGATTGGAATGGATAGAAGCTATTTGGATCACTGGATATGAAGAAGTATGTCTGTCATTTATTGTTTTTGAGGATCCTAGTGGTTCTACTATTTCGAATTGATTTTTTTATTCTGATTTTAACTCTGTTTCTACTGTTTTCTGCTGTTTGAGAAGCAGCATTGTAATTTGTTTTTAAAAAAATTCCCAGGTTAGGGAGCTCCATTAGTAGTCAATAATGGGTCCATTTTTTCTAGGATCTAGCGACCACCATTGGTGGTCGCTATAGCTCGACCCAATAGTGACTGCTATTTGATTGAGCGTTAGGTCACCTATAGAGGTCGCCATTGGCAGTCACTGTTTCCCTAAAGCGATGGTCCTAATACGACCGCCTTTGGTGGTCTCAAAGAGGTGTCTAAAGACCAATAGCAACTGCCAATGGCAGTCGCTATTAGTCTCATTTCTAGTAGTGAAATTTCAAATGACTTATAGATCATTTTAAAAATTTGTGAAAACAATGCAATTCTATTTTATCATTTTTGAGTACTTCACTTGTGTTTTTTACTAAAATTTCATTTTAAATTGGAAACATGCACTTTGGGTCATACTTATCACATCGTGTGTCAGTTTGATGTAAGATTGATTCATACACGTCAAAAATGACTTATGAATCATTTTACTAAATTATCAATATAATACAAGCATGTTTTTTTAGTTTTTAATGAGTGATACATTTTGAATGTAAATGTCAATTTTAAACTGATAATGTACACTCTGAATCATACCGAGCACATCATGTATCAGATTTAGGTGTGGTTGATTCCTACACATCACAAATGACTTATGGATTTTTTTCCTAAATTATCAAAACAATATTAATGTGTTTGATTGGTTTTGAGAATGTAGTGCATGTTTTAAACTAAAATGTAAATTATAAATCAAAAGCATACAGTTCGATCCATACCAGTCACATCATGCATCAGATTGAGATGCAGATGATTGAGTATATGATGTGTGTTTTTATTTCAACTATCTGCACCAAACCAGAAAATAAATAAATGTTCCATTTAGATGGAATAAGAAACCCCATTCTTCCTAAAACACCTCATCAAAAATCACCATGTTCTCTCTTTTCTGGATTATTGTAGACGGCTAAAGGAAAAATAATAATTCACCAAAGATATGTGAAAAAAATATTAGATAAAAATGATGAGGAAATTAGCTTAAAAATTGTAGATAAAATGGTGAAAATTTTAACTAAATAAGTAGTATAAATTCACCTTTTTATGATGGTTATATACATTGTTGACCAATTTCCTTGTTGTTGTCATCTCAGTTGCAGCATCAAAGTCTAATCTCTCATGATCATGAGTAGCTTCGAACAAACCACCCTAAATAAAGAAAAATAATCCACATATATAATTATAAAAATATTAAGTTAGTAATACTATAAATAAGTAAAATAAACATAAATATGAAAGAATACATTAATAAAATGTCAATTTTAAACCAAAAAACACAATTTGAGTCATACCGAGTACACCGTGTATTCCTTTTAGGTATAGATGATTCTATTATGTCTTTATATCCTATATTACATTAAAAAATCTAGGTTATCTAACAATATTGTAGTTTTATAACCCATAATGTTAAATGCATTGGAGAATAAAAATAAAATTGCATCGTCGTGATTGAATCATTCCAATTGAGTGCATGATCGTAGTATAGGAGTGAATCATCCTTATTGACAAGGTTATTATTCCTTGAAAAAAATTAGTGTAAACCTAATAGAATTCATTTATTAAACTAAAATAAATATTTAAATATCAGTTTTTATGGAACATAATAAAATATATCTTTCCCTTTCACCATCATAGGGAGTAAAAACTCCATGATAAACCATTTATCTTCTTTGATGGGAAAAAATTTAGTGTGTCCCATTAGGTATTTTCAAAAGATACTAAACTCCATTATAAATTTTTTACCCCTTTTTGACAGTATTAAACATCAATATATCCCTACATAGCATCTAAATGACACTAAAATATAGTGCATCCATTATGTCTTTCAGTATTGTGTTATAGATTAGTATATCCTTTTCAATATTCTGGGTTATTATAAACTCTAAAATAACATCATAATTATTTTCTCATCAAAATGAGAATATATATATTATCATGTATTTTTTATTGAGAATGATGATGAGTTTTTTATTAATGAGCTTGTGAACATGGATCATTTTACATAATGAATGTGCATGTGCATAATGAATGTTAATTTTATAGATTTAAAAATAATTTTTGATGTTATATCATGCATCTTATTGATGATCGAATATAACAAATAATTACACCACCCACCAAAGTGAAACCACTATATTTTTCTTTTCTAAAAATTCATGATTCAGTCAATGAAATTTTGTATTTATTTTAGAGATTTTGGATCAAGCTACTATATTATTTTTCAAAGTAGTCTTCGTTTGGATTTTTGGTGCTTCACGGTTTCATTTGAAGTGAGTTTTTCATTTTTGGGGATTTCATCATAACGTGGTTTATTTTCATTTGATGTCATGTTTCCTTTAACACCATACCTCCTCGATGACTATGATCTCTCAATGATGGTTATCCTTTAATAATTATCTCACACACCTTCTAGCTTCAGTGGTAGATTACACATATATTTATTCAATCATTTGAGTTAGATTACATACTTTTTTATTGATTAGATTGGTGTTGTATGACTCTCAAGTGACTATTGGATCCACTACTAAGACCCTTTATTTGAAATATAGAGAATCCATGGACAAGATACCACACCTATTTTTTAGTTTTTGTTTAGTTTATTTTTAGTTAGGGGTTTCTTTCACACTTCAATAATATTTGATATTACATGGAATGTTCTCATTAAAATTATAGCCTATGATAATCAGTTTGAAAAAATAAGTGGTGTTTTTTTTTTTGTTTCTAAAAAAATTACCCCACTTAAAATCCTATATAAAATCACTTAAACTAGTGAAGAAAAACATTTTTCAATATTAAATATTAAAAACTTACATAATGTCTCTTATCTTAAGTGAAAATTGTTGTACATGATTTTTAAAAATTGTTCTCAAACACAACCTTGGTATGATCCCCATTCTACTCTATTGCCTAACAATATTATTATTTTCAATTCATCACTTCATCTCCTCCTACACCGCGATATCTGCCATTGCCTCCTCTCCCACATCAGTATCTGACTCTGACTCTGCATCTACCTCCACCTCTACCTCCACCTTCACCTCTGCCTCTACCTCTTCCATTTCCCAACAATTTTATTGTTTGTAGGTCAGTGCTTCTAAAAAAATTATTTCCTACATTATATTTCTCCTTGAGAAATAGATAAAAAATAATATATAAGCATTTTGAAACTAATTCTCCACACCCCAAATATATTTCTAAGGTCATAGCCCATAATAGATCACAAAAATAGTAGGTAATCACCTAAATTTGTTTCTGAAAAACTTGTTGACAACATGTACGTTACCCACTCATCTCTAAAAAAATTTACTTCTTCTTTTGAGTATGAAGGTTGTAAAAAATCATGGTAGTATTGAGAAAATATAGAAAAACAAATGATTGATAAATATTTTTAATGAAATTGTAATTACCTTTAGAAATTAACTGTTTAGGGATTCTATTTTTTCATGATTTATGATCTCTCTCATAAATTTTCAAACATAACATCCACAATTTTTTCTATTATCTTACTTCAGACATTGAAGAAACATTGAAAAAAATAATTAAATTGTTTTAAAATATGTTTTGATAGTTAAATATTTCAATATATACCTTAATCTATTTCCATTTGTAGTAATACATAGGATTTTTATATTCAGACATCGAATTCATGCCATGATTTAGCCTATATTTAGCGACTGCCCAATCATAAATTTTTTTTGTTAAAACACAGACTGAGATATCTAATTAAAATTTTATTTATAAAATGTGGATTATAGTGTATTAAAAATTCACAATACATGTAATGTGTGGTTGGTTTGTTGTATATTCATGCATTGGATCCAAAAAATAAATATTTGGGGTATCCAGGTTGACTGCGATCAGCATCTAGTGTTTCCTAAAAAATAAATAAGTATTACAAAAAATAAAAATCTATTTTTTTGTAATTAGAATATGGAGTTTTACTTCTACACTATAGGCATCAAAAATATTTTATCGTATGTTATTTTCTTCTCAAACTCTTTGAGTAGCTCTTCTCTTTTCTTTACAATTTCTTTCTTATCCAAAGTAATTTTTTTCTATAGAAATAATATAGGGATTAATGAATACAAACCGTGATTCACATGGTTTTCCCTTTATATAGTAGTAATATAAATTCATGTAGAAAATATGAATTGTTATTAACTTTAAAAACATATTAGATCACTATTTGGATAGACATATTATGAAAATTTCCCTTCTATATGTATTCATAACTTAGGCTCCCAGCCATTCATACTTAAGAATCTCATTTATACTCTTGATACCAATTACATCTATTATGAAAGTTCCATATATTTATTTTTCATATGGAATTTAAGACATGTTTTCATCTTTAAATGTGGTCCTTAAATAAAGTTATAATTATAATAAATGTTTCTCTGGAATTGGTGGGAAGAAGGTACTCCTGGATGGTCATTGTGATTTCTTGGTCAATTCACTAGATTTTCTTAATCTGACCTTCCATTTCCCCATCAATTTATCTATATATAATATAATACCTCACTTCAATCCTTTTTTAACCAACTATTACAGGTTTTTCATATGAAAAAATTTGTTAAATACATACCTCAAGTATCTTTATAGTATTAGACAATCATGATATAAACGTTACAATAGCATCATTGACCATTTTAATATCCAGATCATCAAGTGGAATAGGCAACTCAGAAGTCAGGTCATGAACAACCTCAATCCCCACTCTCAGGTGATATTTTGGGAGGTCTTTATGGTTTAACTTGTCTCCTAATACATTATACACCATACCCCTCACAACAAGGTAGTGTGTGGGTATTGAGAGATACAAATCACATACAACTGTACCATACAGAATTGTAGTAATATAAAGTTATTGGAAGTTGTTTGATTCAAATTTAGAAGAAATAGTAATGAAAAAATTGATAAACTCAGGTAAGGTATGTGGTTTAGGGGAATGACTATCCTCAAAGCTAGTGTGTTCATTTGGTTCATGTGAGGGTCTTTGTTCCACCACCAATTCACTTTGATCCTTTCTCATACATTGATCTACTAAACCAGACCGAACAAAAATATCTTTCAAAGTATCTATTTGTGTATTAAATAATTTCACCTTATTATATGTATCTTTATGTGGTTTTATCTTTTTGAAATATGTATGAGGAGACACTCCAAAACCTAATCCTCTAAAGAAACCATATTATTCTGGCCACTTCAAAGCTACTAAGAATAGTTTTTCTTCTAGTATGGTCATTTTTTATTCTTGTGTCTAAACTATATAAAAAATATGAACATAAATATATATTTTTATGTAATACTATTATAAATCATAATAAATTACTATTATGTCATATTTAAACATGTTTATTATACTACTTTTGTGTTTTTATCAATTAGTTTACCCTCCATATTTACATGAGCCTCCTTCCATAGCACATATCATGAGATGGAAGTGGCTTTGGATTTTGATTCATTGATCTGCATATAAACAAAGAAACATATGTTCTTTCATATCACATAAGACTTTTATTATTGATTTAAAATACATACCAATTTATTCTCTAGTGAAGTGTATCCCATCCTTACTTTGTGATAGGAGTACATTTGTTTTGATGCACATTATTTATTTTTAGAACTCTTTTTATTTCATAAATTAAGAATTTTGAATCAAATTAGATAAAATAAATAATTTCAAATAATATATTATCAATTTCAATTCACTTGAAATTATTTCTTGTCATGACTACTGATGAAAGAAATCCATGTTTCATGCTTTATAGTGTGTGTATAACTAACTGGTGGGTGGGGATTTACTTTCCCCTCAACATCCCTAATACGTAACTTGGTAAAAAGATTTTTGAAGACTCTATGGGAATTTCCAACATCCATTGAGAAAAATTTCTTATAGAACTCTTCTAAAATAAATGAACTCTTAAATTAATAGTGAAAATTAAATCAATGTTTCATCATATAATTTTTCAGTAAAATATAGAAAGTATATCATAACATTACTATTATATATTTCCAAATGGTTTCCTTCATTACAGGATAGACGTGGTGCCATGAATCAATATCAATCGGTACATTAATCCTTGTTGTGACCCCAACATAACTAATGAACATTGACTTGTTGGGGTCTACAGGTTGGTTGTGTTGATTCTAACCAACCTCAAATTTTATACCCATACTTCCTGCCTTGATAATTTTATTCAGCGCTATGAGGCTTCATCATTGTTTTTTTTTCATCAACATGATGTTGATCCCCTAATAAATATATAGTTTCAACATCAACTGTCTGTTCTTCCCCGGGATTGGTAACATCATCATGCATGAAAGGCATTGTCTATGTGAGTAGTCAAACATTTAATTTTTCTTTAATAACAACAAAATAATCACAAAAAAAGGATTTTAGATGGATCGTATGCATGATCTATTACAAACTTGATGAACTATTTAACTCCAAATTCATACTTTTTTGAAAAATAATTAGCATGAATCAATTTTTAAGGAAATGGGTAATTGAATTTAAGAAAAGAATTATTCCATGATGGTAGGTATTATCCTCTAAATTCATCCAAAGGTGAAAGTAATAGAAAAATTTCATCCTCATAAGCTTCATCTCCCAAATAGTTATTATTGAATGTTTTTTCTTAAGACTCATCCTCCACCTCTTATGGACATGAACCTGTGTTTATTGAACTAATCTGAGTGGTAGTCATCCCATACCGAGTACTAGTGATCATTCTGGATGATTACTACTCATACTAGTTTAAGAAACATAGAAGAGATAGGGTATGAGTCTCAAGAAACAAAATAAAATAATAACTATTTGGGAGATTAAGTTGATGGGGATGACAATTGCCTCCTTAAAAGCTATTTAAATTACCACATCTTAATTTAAAATTTCAAATATCATATCAAAATGATAAAAGGTCTGTAACACTACCATGAGAACATCAACTCATCCCCATTGAGCTGCACCGACTCTAATCTATGCTACTAGTCCTTTTCCCTCACTTTTATCTCAAACATAAGAGCTCTATATCCACTAAGGTTCATGTGTAGGGTGTGAGTATAAAAATAAACAAGTAAATAATAAAAGGGACCCTAAAATATACAAAAATGAAAATATTTGAGTATATGTTCAAAGTAGTAACACTCAAAATACACATGTAAGTAAATTCATTATGTACTAACCAAGAGACCATGATAATCAAATGTACCTACTTTATTTCATACTAGTGAATTATACTAATCATATCATAAGTTTATACCATGGTTGTTCTCTGACACTAAAATAATTTCACTAATAAGAGGTTAATATTTTAATCATAGGAGGAGCAAAAATTATTTATCTCCCTCTATAAATAACCACATCACATGTACCATGAGATTCGACCTCAGACCCCTAACATCCAAGACTACCCCTCAAGGATAACCATCACATGTACTTATTGCATCCAAATCATGAAATGGGTATAACATAGACATTTTGGAAGTGCATTTTAAATATGGGGAAATCTTAACATAATTGGTTCCCTTAGGAAAGAACCACACGATGGGTTCCACAATACATTAGTTAAACCTAGATTCTGAAAAACCATAAATAAGAACAAACAACATCACAAATGTCACATCACCATCACCCGATCCCTCGATGAATCACTAATATATCTATAGTAACTCACATTCTAACATACCATACCTCACCCTCACATAATACCCATCATATTATAATGTACGATAAATTTTTTTTATCACATCCATATATGTATTTCTTCTAGAAAAATATTGTAATAATACATTGAGAAGTATACTAAAAATCATTTCAAATAATATCAAGTGATTATTCAAATAAAATATTAAAAGGAAATATTTATAAAAATTTAACAAAAAACATTAGTTACGTATTATGTTTAATACAATAATTTTTAAAAAAATTACTCTAGAGAACAAATTGTTAGACAATTAAACAAAACAAATTAGCTAAACAGTCTATAAAAAATGTATACAAAGATAAAAATGAAGTCTTGCTAAATATAATTCATGGAATTTTTCAATTTCCTAAAATTTTAATGTCTATAAAAAAATCATGTAACATTTTATAATAATTCATATAGTTACATTGTCAAAAAATTATTTATAAATGTGTATTGGATCATTTTACAATATAAATATTATTAAAACCATATTTGTGTTTGATGACACTAAAATAATTTGAAGAATATATTTATCCTATCAACGTATATATATTATGAACCATTTCTTCTAAAAAATAAAATATTAAATACATATATAAAAACTATAACTAATCTGGTATCATAAACATAAAATTCCTTAATCAAATAATAAAAAATGATAATCACTTAAATATTTCTATTATAGCATGTGTAATATATAATAATTTATCAAGAATCTATATAACCCATGTTTTCTCAAATATAACATAATTAAAACCATTCATTGTCATTGATTATGTTCAAAACCAATATAAAACCCGTATCAATGGAGTAATTTAATTAGTATTGAATTATTGAAATCATGAATAAGATATTTCAATGGTTAATAAATAATAAATTATCTATTTTCAAAAAATACTCTAAAATACATACATTATAAACTATTATATATCCTACACGATCTAAATATTATGAAATTAATATATATAAACTTATTTTTAAAGGAAATTGTGAGGTAATTTATAAATTTAATGAGAAACAATTTGTTACATCTAATTAGAACAAAAAACTAAAGAAAACTTTATTTCAAAACAAAATAAAACCTAGCACTTATTATTTTGAAAAAATTATTTTTACCCCATGTATACTCTAAACCCACTCATATTAAAAACAACCTAAATAAAGTTTTAATTATGGATTCTAGCATATTACATTTCAAAAATATAATTCTCTAAACATGAGTGTTCATTTTTATCACTTTAATAAAAAAACAAAAATATTTTAGAAAATACCATAAAATCAAATAATATAAGGTGAGAATCAATATTGTTTGAACCAAATTTTCATTAAAACATTAAATTAAATTGAAATGCATATAATATTAACATATGCATATAAATAAATATACCTATCAATGTAGCATTATTTTGAAAAGTAAGGAACATGTGAAATACAAATCATTGTGGCTTATAATGGTGTAGTTTGATGGAATTAGGACTCTTCTATCACTAATAGACATCACAAAGAGACCTAAAGCCATGAAAAATATACATGGAGACCTTGGTCATTCCGACTAATGATAGAATGTCCAAATCCATATTCTTTTCTATAATATTTTTGGGGAAACTCAAATGATTATAATAAATACCATTGAACTACATATTAAGTAGGTATTTGTCTAATTGGTTGTAGTTTGTGATAAGGACATGTTTGGAAAAATGAAGAGTCAATTACAATAATTGATGGGATCATGACCTTATCGATGTATAATAATATTATGAACCTAATATCCATTAATTACTCTATAACATAAGATCTCGCTCCATGGGAAGCTGAAAATACTGTAATGATGGAAAGAATGAGTCCCCAAAACTATTTGTGAAGCACACATCCCATTTCCATTTTCCATCACTAAAAGATCAATTATTATCCAATATAATACCTATGATATGTAGTAACCATATATCATAAGGGGAATGATCAGAGGGAATGTTTGGTGGCAAAATGTAGACAATGGTGATAGTGATAACGATAGCGCTAACAATGTTAAGATCCGTGAGTGAAGGTGGCGATAAGAATGACAATAATGAGGAAGAATGAGAGAGACCAATAATGACTGGAGTTATGAGAGAATAGAAGTAGGATTTTTCATGGTTGAGAACACTACAATAATGCAAACTGTGAACCCAAAAAAGCAATAAACAAGAGGGGAGGAGGAAATAACATATCTTGGATTCTAGCCTTGATTCGTCTGAGAGAACGTAGATGAAGAGTGCCGGTAGTAAGGGAGTTCTGTGGGAGCTTGAGAATCGTGACTGAATCAGTCAGAGTTAGGATTCTTTTAAATAGATCAGGGGCACTTTTATCAGTGCTTCTAAAAAAGCATTGATAAAGATACATTTTATCAGCACTAAATTAATAAGCACTGATAAATGACATCTCTGTCAGTGCTAAAACTTTAGTGCTGACAAAGTATTTATAATTATAACTATAAATAAAAAAATTGTAAATATATTTATATAATTATTTTTTTATTATAATTTTATAATTATTCAAATATATAATTATTTATTTATAATTACATAAATACATTTAAAAATAATAATATTTTTTTAAAATTATAAATATATAATTTTATAAATATAGTAAATATATATTTATATATATATTTATAAATATATTTATAATTATTTATTTATAATTATAAATATATTTATATCATTATATATATTTATATAATTATATATATCTATATTTAATAAATATATATAAATATAAATATATTAAATATATTCATTATTTAAATATATTTATTATAATTTTATAATTATAAATATATTTAAATAACTATATATAATTATATAATTATATATATAATAAATAAATATAAATATTGTAAATATATTCATTATTTATATAAATTTATTATAATTTTATAATTATTTAAATATATAATTTTTTATTTATAAATATATAAATAATTTAAAAAAAATCATATTTATATATTTATATCATTATATATAATTATATAATTATATATATAATAAATAAATATAAATATAAATATAGTAAATATATTCATTATTTAAATAAATTTATTATAATTTTATAATTATTTAAATATATATAATTATTTATTTATAATTATATAAAAACTTTTAAAAATTTATTTTTATTTATTTATAATTATAAATATATAAATTTATAAATATGGTAAATATACATTTATAAATATATTTATTTATAAAAAAATTATTTACAAATATATTTTTAACATTATTAATGAATATATAATCTTAAATGCATGCATCTTAAAATTGAGTGAAATTGAAAAATTAAAAATGAGTACACTTTAAAAATATTGAAAAAATAGATAAATTTTATTAATTAAATATAAATTATTAAAAAATATAGATATATATTGAAGTAAAGATGAATACGTATTGAAAATACTAAAACATAGTAAATAAATATATATAAATAAATAATAGAAAATGATTAAATTCAAAAAAAATATAAAAAATATAGAAAATGAATAAATGATACCTGGATATAATAATATTAAAATTAAATTAATAAAATTTACAAATTAAAAACATAATATATTAAATATATCATGTTATAATGAAATTCTAAAATGAATACTAAAATTTAAATAAATTATATAAATATTAGTTGTGTGTGTTTTTATATAAGATTTCATTAATTGCTTAAATATTTATGTGTGTGTGTTGTACATAAAAATTCATTAATTACGTATATGTATGTGAAATCAATGTAACACGTATTTGATATATGTTAAATTGAAAAACCAAACAACGTTCAATTATGTCCATTACTTGATGAAATTAGTCAGTATTTTTAATTAATATTAATTTTTAATTATAAACCATTTTCACTAAATATATGACTTATTTAATGTATGCATAAATATTTTGTATTATATAAATCATATTTTAGGAAATATTATATACATTGATATATATATATATATATATATATATATATATAAAGACAAATCACAACTTAGATGTCAGCTAAAGCCAAAGTTCATAACTCTGAGGGAAAGGATGAAAGCCAATAGCAAGGCTCTCGATCATTCCTAAAGTTAGACATAAAATGAGCCAAACAGTTACCCTCTCTCCCAAAAAATTATAAGCAACATGAAGAAAATTAGGCCACCAAAGATCTTATGTTGTTAGGGATATATGAAAAAGTTTGGTGGCCGCCTCCTTCAACCTTCAAAACGTTGATAATAACATGACAGTCTGATTCGATCACAATATCCTTCCAACCCAGAGACGAGATGAACTGCATGCCCTTCCAAATAGTTATGGTCTTAGCTATAAGAGGAGACCAACATGAAATGTCTGAGGAATAACGAGCCAAAATAATAGAACCAACATGATCCCAGAGAACTGCCTCGAGTCCAACCAAACCATCATCAGGAATCACCACATTGGTATTAAGTTTGAAAACACTGGATGGGGGAGGAATCCATATGGATTGAGGGGGTTGATCAAGCGTAGGAGGAAACCCCCCCCCCCTCAACATCCACCCACTAAGATCCCCAGTTGTGCATCCTAGCAAGCCACATTATGTCGTCTTTGACAATGTTTTCAAAAATGAAGGCATTACGACAAAACAAAATAATCCAAACATGGATGTACAACCCCACAATATTTTGAGCAGGCAAAGATATGAACCACTCCCCCACGATAAGTCTAAAGTCCTCAAAATTTCTCTAGAGGGTGAGACCATGAGCCGCACAATTTGACCAAATCCTGGTGACCCAGGGGAAAGATAAAATAGCATGGAAATCTATTTCTTCCATAACCACGAGAACCACCAAGATAGACTTATGTTCAGGCTTGAAAAACCATAGATCAAGATTTTAAAGGTCTCAGCTGAAGAGATCATCAACTAGGATCTCGTTCTCAATGGAATGCTCATCATCGGGTGTAGGTGAAGATGTGGGAATCAAACCATCCAACCCAAGAAACCAAGGATCATTCCAAATATTAACCGAGTCACAACTAGAGATTCTCCGATAAATGTCGCGATTCAAGACAAACTTTGACCCCCAAACACTCCTCTAAATATAATTCATCCTAGGACCCATGATAGAAGACAATAAACCTGGAGGAAATACTTAGCCTTGATAACTCTAGCACCCAATCTATCTAGATTCTATAAGAGGCGTCATCCTTGCTTGGACAAAAGGGCATTGTTAAAAGCACTCAAATCTCAAAATCACATTCCACGGCAAGCCTTAGGAGCACACAACTTCTTCAAAACAATCCAATGAATATTATTTTTACCATTACCATGACCCCACCAAAAATTAGAAAATGCTGAATGAAGTTGATGGATAATGAACACCAGGAGCTTGAAGAGGTACATAATTTAAGAAGGGATAGATTGGGCCACAGCTTTAATGAGAACCTCATTTCTGACCCTAGAAATATTTTTTCCTAACCATCCCTAGATTTTTCTATGGTCTTTATCTATAATGAAGGAAAATACCTCTCTTTTGGAGTGTCTAAATACTTTAGGGAGGCCTAGGTATTTTTTATGTTTCTCTGTGACCTTATGTAAGAACCCGAACCTTCATTTCAGGTATGTTTTTTTTATTTTTCTAGAGTTTTTAATAAAATAGGAGTTTCTGAAAATTTTTGAAGTACACACTATGTACTTTATAAGTACACGTCACGTACTTCGATGCCGTGTGAGGTCGTGTGCTGCCCGTGTCCGATCCACACACACGGTCGTGTGGGGTGATGTGGAGGCTGCTTAAAGCAGAGTACATAAAATACTAGTACACGACATGTACTACAAACATACATGCCATGTATTTCTTTTTTCATTAAACGGACCGAGGTCGCGTCTAATCACCAGAACATGATTCTTCTCCATATTCTTCAATCGAGGGCATCCCGTACGGCTTCAAATCTCCTCTGAGCCCCTAATCCTCCATCCGTTCTCTGAATCGACCGCCGTAGATTGTGTTGGAACCGCAGCGGTAAGCTCTTCCTTCTTATAGAGCATCATTTTCCAATTCCTCCTCTTTTCAAAGTTATCATGGGTTGAATATTTTGTGCTTTTTCGTAGATATACGACGTTCTAAGGATATTCAAGACTTGTGGTTCAAGTATATCGATCTCCTAGCATCAAGGTAGGTGTTTTGTTCCTTTCAGTTCAAAGTCTTTGAGTATTATGTGCAATTTCCACCAATACCCTTGAACGGGGTATTGCGTGTTTACTGTTTTTCCCCTGTTGTTTTTCCTGCCTTGATTTTATGCTTGTGTAGAGGTAATTTGGCTATGTATAAGGATAATTTCTATGCTTGGATGTTTTTTCCATGCCTTTTTCTGTTTACGAAATTTTGGTCTTGTTCTACCTTTGGACGTTATACCTGTTTTCCATGCCTTGTGATCGTAGGATGGAGTACTGTTCCTTGACATGCTTGTTATGCTATAGACTGGTTATCCAAGTAGCTTTGTAGGTTTACTTTGGCCATATAGCATTATTATGAACTGACTTGCACGGGGCCATGAGAACCTGGTGCTATAGACTATAAGAGGATAGACCGAGTGAGCTTCCTCAAAAATTCTTGGACATTATAGACTATAGGGGATAGATCGAGTGAGCTTACCAGAGATTCTTGGATATTATAGACCACAAGAGGATATACAGAGTGAGCTTCCTCAGAGAGTCTTGAGCCTTATAGACTATACGGGGGTAGACCGAGTGAGCTTCATCGGAGAGTCTTTGTTTTGTTTGAATTTCCTTAAACCATTCCAGGCTATGGGAGGAATTGACTGAGTGAGCTTCCTCAGAGATTCTGTGATCGACCTGAGGCTATAAGAGAAATTGACTGAGTGAGCTTTCTCAGAGAGTCTCTAGACCTTGGGGATATAGGGTGAATTGACTACATGATCTTCCTCAGAGTGTCCCTAACTACTTTAGACTATAAGGGGAATTGACTGAGCATGCTTACTCAGAGAGTCTTATAATTTAGTATGACCAAAACAGAGGGGTTAGGATGAGTGTACTGCCCATAGGGTTTTTGGTAATTCTTGGATAGGACCAGAGGGGAGGGATGTGAGTACTTCCCCGAGGGATTCCTGGTTGTGGTTAGTTGTTTGGTTCACTACTACTTGTTGATATGTGGATTGTTTACTGTTGTGTATCATCTTGCTTACTAGTTACTATTTACTGCTTATTGTACTATTACCTGCCTTATGATCACTGACTGTTAGGAACAGATCTTCGGGTGGTTGCCTACTGGGATTTAGTCTCACACCCTATTTGGGTTATGCTTTTGGGCCCAAACAGATTATATTTCTACAGGTATAGACAAGGGAAATCACCCTTCGACTTCAAGTACTTGATTGCATTGGAGCAAGAGAGAATGGGACCAAGATGAGGCTTGCGATGTTGAGGAGTTTCTTATCTGTTTCTCCTTTGTACTTTGTTTAGTATTGTATTCAGAATTGTGACTTGTTTTGATCCTTTCCTAGACATATGTATCATGCATCATTTAATATATGTGTGTGTGTGATCCGGTTGTTTATTGTTTTAACCTTCTTTTGTTGAATGTTGTTGGATGTTTACTACTTCTGCTATTGTATGTGTTGTTTACTTCCATTGTGTACTCTGACAATGAGGGTATAGTTTCTCCACTAACACTCCTAAGGCCTTCGCTGCTAGTCGGCAGCCTCTGGCATTCGGGGAAATGTGCTTGAGGCCATGTGACCAACTGGGTATGGGGCACCTCTAGGTGGCTTCCGGAATTGGGACGTTACAAAGTGTTATCAGAGGAATTATTTTCTCTTGACTTACTGTTTGGAGCCTATAGTTAGGGATAGGATGGAATAGGTACTTGGTAATAAGTTGTGATCGGGAGTAGCTAACCCGTGTACAGGTAAAAGCCAATAGACCTCATTTATTATAATTTCTTTAGGTTTTTCAATTTTTATAGTTGATATGATTTCACTGTTGGGTGATTTACATGCTTTGTGTTGTTACCGTTGTTGTTATTACGGTTCTATTTCTGTCGAAACCTGATGAGATGAGGGTATGTCATCTCATGCATCATATAGGCACTTGTTAGAAATCACATGTCATGCATTCTTTCCATTCCATCTAGGATGCATTAGCGATTTCATGTTGTTGTGATAGACGTTGTGTAGATTATGCATGTTGTTGTGATAGATGCTTTGATAGAATCTCTACTGTTTGATAGAGAATTTTTTTGTATAGTACTTTGCTTAAATGGATGCCAAACTTTGGTTCTTGAGGTGTTATGGGCCCTCATGGACTGGAATTTGGTGGATCATTGCTTGGTTTCCTTTTCATAACTTGTATGAGATTCTAAGATTTGATTCATGGGGAGTATGGGCCCTCACAGATCGAAATTTGGCACCTTAACTCTTTTTTATGTGTTTTCTAGGCTTCGGAGCAGTTTCTGAGCTACTGCTGGAAAACCCCAGAATACACGGCGTGTACTTTATTAATACATGTCGTGTAGTTTTTAAACCATGTCACTGACTGTGTGGGAAGAAACACGGGGTTGTGAAAAATCTTCAGGAACACTCCATGTATGGTAAGTACACACCATGTTGTAGTGACCATGTGTCTACCTGTGTGACTAACGAAACAGATGGATGAAACTTTGACTTTACACACCGTGTCCTTTTCTCACACGTCGTGCCATGTAACCTAAGTACTTGATCGTGTCACGAACAACACGGGTTGGGGAAAACCTTCAAGTATACGCCGTGTTCTCAAGGAGCACATCGTGTAAGAGTGAACCGTGTAGCTGGTCGTGTAACTAACAACACGGGTCATTGAAACCTTGTCTAGTACACACCGTGTCCTTCATGAACACGTCATGTAGTCTAGGATTAAGAGGACCATGTGGGTTATCCATGTAAGGAGACTCAGGTAAGTAATAGAGTTCAAGTGCATGTCATGTGTGGGGACAACACATCGTGTGGTTGGGGCGTTACACGACCAGTTGTGGCAGAAGCACACGCCCATGTGAATGGCTTAAAAGAACACACAGTGTAGTTTTTATACACGTCGTGTAGTCATGTTTTGTAAAATTTGAATGTTTCCTTTTCCTGTTCCCCTCTTGTACTCTTGTGTTCTCAGTCTTTGATAATCCTAATCTAAGGTATGCTTTTGACCTTTCAGATTTATTCCACTGAGGCGTCCTCTGGTTGTACGTCAGCTGCCAGACGGTGATCAGACACTGGATATAGCCGATCAGGGACCTCCTGCAGATCCTCCTGTTGTGCCAGCCTTGGCACCAGCAGTTATACCAGTTTTAGGTGCTGATGCGCAGTTCAAGGAAGACTTTCTGAGGATGATCCAAACCTTCCAGGGAGTGCCGCCTCCTGCCCCGTCGATGGCAGAGTTGACGTAGGTTTTTCAGTAGCAACATCCTCCTACTTTCTCAGGGGATGGAGGACCTCAGTCTGTAGAGTCGTGGCTAGAGGCCACGCTAACAATTTTTGAGCATCTGGAGATACCTCTAGAGAAGAGGCTGAATCTCACTACCTATATGCTCCGAGACTCCACCAAGAGGTGGTGGGAGGTGATCTCACAGTTAGGGTGCCAGCAGAGTATGAATTGGGATGAGTTTTGGAACATCTTCTACAATTACTTCTACCCGGAGACCTTGAGGGCCGATCGAGCCCGGGAGTTTATGAATCTGGAGCAGGGTACTCTTTCTGTTATGGAGTACTCGTCTTGCTTTACTGAGCTACATCATTTCATGCCTATTCTAGGAGGCAATGATTTGTTCCTTATGCGGAATTTTGAGGATTGTCTGAGGCACGACATCCACTCGCAGGTGAAAATCTTCAGGATGACTTCGATATCATCTATCATCAACCAGGCGCTGATCACAGAGCGCAATCTGAGGGATTCTGGAGTAGTGAACCAGGGCGGTTCGACCTCCAGAGCTAATGTTCCTCCTATTAATAGCAGGAATCACTGCAGGGAGTGTGCTCGAGGAGATCAGAGTAGGCGGAACGTATCTTCGGGAAGCTAGGTAGTATGATACCAATGCAGGAGGAGCGGGCATACTAGGCCTCAGTGCCAGAGAGACCTGATGGAGTGCTGATCTTACAGTAAGATGGTCCATCTTCAGCGTTTTTGTCAGATATTCTCACCTATAGCTGGTGGTAGGGGTTCTTCTATAACCTCGCATTCAGGAGATGCATCGCTATTTTCTCAACAGTCTAGGAACTAGAGTTCTTCCGGCTATGCAGGCCGAGGTGGAGGTCGCGGTCGTGGTGGTCAGTCACCAGGTTACCGGTGACAGTAGAGTGGATCAGCTCATGGTTGTCAGCCAGGGTCGCAGGGCCGCGGTACTGGCCATACTTTCACTATGGAACAGACCCATCAGGGGTAGGATCCTAAACCTTCTACAGTTCGAGGTATGATCTTAGTAGCCTCATTTTTATCTTCAGCTCTTTTTGATACTAGTGTTACGCATAGCTTTATCTCTGTTGTTTTTGTGGAGAGCCTTGGGCTCTTCATCTTTTCCTCTGCCGATACTATGACTCTAGACACACCGTTGGGGACTAGAATGGTTAGTGTATGTCAGTGCAGAGAGTGCCCTCTTGAGGTTATAGGGTGTCACTTTTTATGGGACCTCTATGTCCCAGTGATGAAGATCTATGATGTCATTCTCGGAATGGACTGGTAAGTTCCCTTTCAGGAAGTCATCGACTGTTATCGCCGCAGGGTGAGTTTCATATCACCATAGGGTGGATCTTTTCTTCATAGAGGTGAGTGGGATTTATAGGCGAGTCGAGCCGGACCCGAGAATCATGGTCTAGGAGGAGTTACAACCCAGATTTCTAGTCTTTATCTGGATGACCAGGGGACTTCACAGTTAGACTTTCCTCCAGTGGTAGATCGTTTCAGGGATGTCTTTCTAGAGGACTTTTCAGGTTTACCTTCGGAGTGTGAGGTAGAATTTTCTATTGATCTTGTTCCAGGAGAGGAACCAGTGTCCATTACTCCTTATAGTATGGATACACCTGAGTTACACGATCTCAATAAGCAGTTGGAGGAGTTGCAGGCAAAGGGTTTCATCCGACCCAGTACTTCTTTTTGGGGTTCGCCTGTCCTGTTTGTAAAGAAGGCAGACGGTACCCTTAGGCTGTGTGTGAATTATCGGAAGCTAAACTAGTTGATGGTCAAGAACTGATAACCCTTTACGAGGATCGATGATCTCTTCGATCAGCTTTGAGGAGCCCGAGTGTTATCAAATATTGACTTGAGGTTCGGTTATCATCATTTGCACGTTAGACCATTTGATATACCTATTACAGCTTTTTGGAGCAGGTATGGTCTATATGAGTATATGGTTATGTCGTTCAGTCTCATGAACACACCTGTAGTTTTCATGGAACTAATGAATCGAGTGTTCCATCCATACTTATATTCCTCCGTGTTGGTTTTTGTGGACGCCATCTTGGTGTACTATCACACTCAACATGACCATGCTACCCCCTTGAGATCATACTGAGTACACTGAGAGAGCATCAGCTTCATGCTAAACTCTCAAAATGCCACTTTTGGGTGGATCAAATTAACTTCTTGGGTCATGTTATCTCAGAGACAGGAGTATCAGTAGACCTAGAGAAAGCGAGATATGTTGTTTCCTAGGAGCAGCCGAAGAATGTCTTTGAGGTGCAGAGTTTTCTAGGGCTGGCTAGATACTACAGGAATTTCATACATGACTTTTCACACCTAGCAGCACCACTGATAGGTCTGACCAAGAAAGGGGAAAAGTTCTTATGGTCAGACTCCTATGATTCAGCCCTTCAGGAGCTGAAAGGGAGGTTGACTTCAGCATCGATACTGGTCTTGCCAGAGCCGGGCAAGAGCTATACCATTTATTGTGATGCTTCAGATATCGGGCTAGGAGTTGTGCTTATGTAGGGATATGGATTCATTGCGTACAGGTCTCGGCAGTTGAGGCCACATGAGAGGAACTACCCGGCGCATGATTTAGAGTTGGCAGTCATTGTTCATGCCTTACGCTGTTGGAGACATTATCTTTTGGGTGATCATTTTGTGGTCTTCACCGACCATGAATGTCTCAAGTACATCTTCACTCAATGTGATCTGAATCTGAGATAGCGCAGGTGGGTCAAGTATCTTCAGTCCTTCGACTTTGAGCTTTCCTATACACCTGGAAAGGGCAACGTAGTAACTGACGTGTTGAGCATGAGAACTCAGATACAAGCAGTTCAGGAGGCCAGCAATGAGTGGCATCTTATGGATCTATTCTCTGAGATAAATTTGGAGGTTCACAATAGACAGGGGAAGAATTTTCTATCTTCTGTAGTTGTTACCTCTACACTTCTTGATCGGGTACGGATGAGGCAACTATCAGACTCAGAAGGCCTAGTTTTGTGGGAGAGTGTGTCAGGAGAGGACCCTCTTCCTGGATGGACAGTGGGTGAGGATGAGATCTTGCATTTCCAGGGACACATATCGGTTCCAGCAGACATACGCGAGGAGCTGATGCGGGACTTTAATTGCTCAGTTTGGGCAGTTCATCCTGGTGTCACCAAGATGTATCGTGATCTACGCCGCCAGTATTGGTGGCCAGGTATGAAAAGAGATGTTGCTAGTTTTGTCCTGAGGTGTTCTACTTGTCAGCAGGTGAAAGTGGAGCATCAGCAACAAGTAGGTCTTTTTTAGTAGTTACCCATTCTGGAGTGGAAGTGGAACGATGTCGTGATAGACTTCATGACCAGTTTTTCGAGGTCACCTCGATGGAATGATGTTGTTTGGGTTGTCATCGACCGGCTTACGAAGGTTTCTCACTTATTGTCGATCAAGGAGACCTTCAGTGTTGATGAGCTGGGATGGTTGTACATCTGAGATATTGTACGTCTACATGGAGTTCCACACTCCATTGTTTCAGACAGGAATGCACGTTTTACTTCTCGGTTCTGGTAGGGGCTTCAGAAGGCTTTGGGTATACAGGTACTTTTGAGTATAACATACAATCCCCAGACAGATGGCCAGTCCAAGTGCACGATCTAGGTGCTTGAGGATATGCTCCAAGCTTGCATTCTGGACTTTGGATGTTCTTGGGAGAAGCATATCCCTCTTGTGGAGTTCTCATATAACAACAGTTTTCAGGCGACTATTCAGATGGCACCTTATGAGGCTTTGTACGGTAGGTCATGCTGATCACACTTGTGTTGGTTGGAGGCAGGATAAGTGGCTTTGTTGGGACCTCGTCTTGTTCAAGAGACCTCAGAGAAGATAGATTTGATTCGGAAGAGGATGGCTATGACACAGTCTCGACATAAGTCTTATGCTTATCATTGGAGATGACCTCTGGAGTTCGAGTTCAGGGATCAGGTTTTCCTGCGTGTCGCACCGAGGTTGGGACACAAGAGGATTCAGTGATAGGGTAAGATTTCACCCAGGTACATCGGGCCATTTGAGGTGTTGGAGAGAGTTGGGCCGGTTACCTATTGGTTTCAGTTACCTCATAGGTACCGAGCTATGCACGACGTCTTCCACGTTTCTCAGCTCCGACATTACTTTTCAGACTCGTCTCATGTCTTTCAACCTGAGGAGGTTGAGCTCAAAGAGGATGCATCATTTGAGGAGCATCCAATCCGGATTTTCAATCATAGTATGAAGGTTCTCTGTGGCTAGTTTTTTCCTCTGGTACGGGTGTTATGGTAGCACGGGTGAGTACAGGACGAGACTTGGGAGAGGGAGGCTGATGTACGATCGCAGTGGTCGGAGCTGTTCGGGGTTTCTTCTTCCACGCCTTGCTAGGGAAATTCGGGGATGAATTTCGTTAAGGGGGGAAGTTTGTAAGAACCCAGACCTTTGTTTTAGGTATTTTTTTTCCTTTTTTTGGAGTTTTTAAGAAAATATGAGTTTCTGGAAATTTTTGAAGTACACGCCGTGTACTTCGATGCCGCGCAAGGCTGTGTGTTGGCCATGTCTGGGCCACACACACGGTTGTGTGGGGTGATGTGGAGGCCGCTTAAAGAGGAGTATGGAAAAGCCTAGTACATGCTATGTACTCCAAACGTACACGCCGTGTACTTTCTTTTTTTTCATTAAACAGACCGGGGTCGCGTCTAATCTCTATAAAATGCTTCTTCTCCAACTTCTTTGACCGAGGGCATCCCGTACGGCTGTGAATCTCCTCTGAGCCCCCGAGCCTCCATCCGTTCTTCGAATCGACCACCGTCGATTGCGTTAGAACCGCAGAGGTAAGCTCTTCCTTCTTATAGAGCATCATTTTCCAATTCCTCCTCTTTTATAAGTTGTCGTGGGTTGAAATTTTTGTTCATTTTCTTATATCTATGACATTCTAAGGAGATTCAAGCCTTGTGGTTCAAGTATATCGATCTCCTAGCATCAAGGTAGGTGGTTTGTGCCTTTCCATTCGAATTCTTTGAGTATTATGTGCAATTTCCACCAATACCCTTGAATGGGGTATTGCGTGTTTACTATTTTGCCCCTGTTGTTTTTCCTGCCTTGCTTGTATGCTTGTGTAGAGGTAATTTTTCTATGTATAAGGATAATTTCTATGCTTGGATATTTTTCTCATGCATTTTTCTTTTTACGACCTTTTGGTCTTATTCTGCATTTGGCCGTTATACCTGTTTTCCATGCCTTGTGACCGTAAGATGGAGTACTGTTCCCTGACATTCTTGTTATGCTATAGACTGGTTAGCCAAGTAGATCTGTAGGTTTACTTTGTCCATATAGCATTATTATGAACTGACTTGCACAGGGCCATGAGAACCTGGTGCTATAGACTATAAGGGGATAGACCGAGTGAGCTTCCTCAGAGAGTCTTGAACATGATAGACTATAGGGGATAGACCGAGTGAGCTTCCCAGAGGGTCTTGGATATTATAGACCATAGGAGGATAGACCGAGCGAGCTTCCTCAGAGAGTCTTGAGCCTTATAGACTATACGGGGGTAGACTGAGTGAGATTCATCGGAGAGTCTTTGTTTTGTTTGAGTTTACTTAAACCATTCCAGGCTATGGGAGGAATTGACCGAGTGAGCTTCCTCAGAGAGTCTGTGATCGACCTAAGGATATAAGAGGAATTGACCAAGTGATCTTCCTCATAGAGTCTCTAGACCTTGGGGCTATAAGGGGAATTTATCCCATGATCTTCCTTAGAGAGTATCTGACTACCTTATACTATAAGGGGAATTGACTGAGCGTTCTTCCTCAGAGAGTATTATAATTTAGTATGACCAAACCAGAGAGTTCAGGCTGAGTGTACTGTCCAGAGGGTTGTTGGTACTTCTTGGATAGGACCAAAGGGGAGGGATGTGAGTACTTCCCAGAGGGATTCCTAGTTGTGGTTAGCTTTTTGCTTCATTGCTGCTTGTTGATCTGTGGATTGTTTACTGTTGTGTAACATCTTGCTTACTGGTTACTGTTTACTGCTTACTGTACTATTACCTGTCATACGCTCACTGGCTGTTAAGAACAGATCTGCGGGTGGTTTCCTACTAGGATTTAGTCTCACGCCCTGTTTGGGTCATGCTTTTGGGCCCAAACAGATTATATTGCTGCAGGTATAGATAAGGGCAAGCACCCTTCGACTTCAGGTACTTGATTGCATTGGAGCAGGAGAGAATGGGACCAAGTCGAGGCTTGCGATGTTGAGGAGTATCTTATCTGTTTTTCCTTTGTACTTTGGTTTAGTATTGTATTCAGTATTGTGACTTGTTTGGCTACTTTTCTAGACATATGTATCATGCATCATTTCATATATATGTGTGTGTGCTCCATTTGTTTATTGTTTTAGCCTTCCACTGTTGATTGTTGTTGGATGTTTACTGCTTCCGCTATTGTATGTGTCGTTTACTTTCGCTGTGTACTCTACCAATGAGGGAATAGTTTCCCCACTAACACACCCAAGGCCCTCACTGCTAGTCGGCAGCCTCTGGCGTTCGGGGAAATGCACTTGAGGCCATGTGACCAACCGAGTACGGGGTGCCTCTGGGTGGCTTCCAGAACTGGGACGTTACACCTTAATACCACACAAACTAGAAATAGTGTCTCTCATGTCTTATTACACACCTCGTCTAAAGGAAATATCTGATTTAGCAAAGTTGATGTGTTGTCCTGAGGTAATGGTGAAACCATCAATGATTTGAAGAATCTCCTAGCACTCTTGAGAAGTTTCTCTCAAAAAGAAAAGACAATCATCAGATAAGAAAATGTGAGTAATAGCAATACTTTACTGACAAACCTTGGCCCCATGGATAATTCCGTTCAGAGTTTCTTTTGATAATAGATGAGATAAAACATCAGCAACAATGATAAATAAGTAAGGGGAAAGAGGGTCACCCTTACAAAGTCCTTTGGATGGTTTGAATTACTTTGTGTGGAAACCATTAACTTTGATGCTATATAAAAAAGTTTTAACACAGCTTATAATCTCTCTCACCCATTTTGATCCAAATCCCAATTTACTCAAAACCTCTTCCAGGAAGGCCCATTCCACCCTATCATAAGCCTTCGACATATCCAACTTCAAATCTAGAATCCCCCTCTTAGATTTTGAATGATTTTTCATAGAATTAAATATTTCATGGGACATAATTGCATTATCTGTTATAAGCTTCTTGGGAACCAAAGCACTCTGATTCTAAAAAATGATAAAAGGGATGACCCTAATTAAGCAATGAGAGAGGAATTTTGAAAAGATATTTAAACCACATTATATAAACTGATATGCCTAAAATCAAAAAATTGAACCAGACCTAATATTTTCGATATCAGTACGATAAGGGTTTCATTAACCTTATCCATACTGATAGAGATTTCCCACAAACCCCGAATCAAAGAAATAATGTTTGTTCCCACAATATGCTATAATTTCTTGAATAAAAGAGCGTGAAACCCATCCAGACCAGGTGACTTTGAAGAATTAATTCTCTTCAGAGCCGTTACAATTTTTTCTCCCGATAAATCTACCTTGAGATTCAAAGCCATGGCCTTTGTCACCTTAGGTCTCCACATAGCTTAGAAGGTCCCCCTGGGGGATTCCACTCTTAGAATAGAAAATATTTTTAAAAAATACATCAATCAACTCCTGAATAACTACCTCATTAGAAGTAATGTTTCTATTCCCATCCTCTAACTTGGAAATTAGGTTTTTCCTTCTTCTGGTAGAGGCCTCTTGATGAAAGAACGTAGTATTTTGGTCACCTTGTTTGATAAAGACCTCCCTTGACCTAGAGAACCAATATATTTATTTATCTATCAGGGAATCATTCAAATTCTTTTCTAGAGACACAACCTCATATAAAGAGAAAGCAGAAGAGGGTTTTTCAAAGCATCTGGCCAGAGCTTTCTCAAGCCAGGGAATTATTTGGTCAAAATTTCTGAAGTGTTGTCAACTCCAACACTGAAAATGAGTATAAAACTCCTTAGTTTTATCCCAAACTTGGTCATGAGAGGAGGACAAAGTAGCTTCAGCCACATTCCTAAATCTATCATTGTGAAGCCACATGAATTTGAAACAAAAAACTCTACATTGGATTATCACTCGCGGGCACAACCTACGGCTGGAGAAAAATGGGGCAATGGTCAAACGAGACCAGGGGAGATGAGAAAGCTCGTACCTCAAGAATATTTTCATCCAGTCACTAGAATCCAAAAACATATCTAACATTTTCTAGATTCTAGTGGCATGGTCACATCCGCAAAACCAAGTAAAAGGGCTCCATATAAAGCCAAGATCCAAAAGACCAGCCTGGAGCATACTGTCCTGAAAGAGATGCATGGAAGAATCACTCTGACCAAATCTTCCCTTATTCTCATGGTGAGACAAGATCTTGTTAAAATATATACCGAACAAAATGGGGCCCTAGAGAAGATTCCTGATTGAAAGAACCAACTCTTAGGATATTTATTTATCGTTTTCTCCCGACCAGTCGTAAAACCCCACAAAGTGCCACGTAGGTTCTCCAAACTGGAAAATTGATATGGTGATGTGGTGATCGAAGAAGTTAACCACTGAATCATTAAAGTCCTCTCTCTACATGAAACAAAGGCCTTTAGAATGTCCTGACTATCCGACTAAGAAACAGTTCTGAAACCCAGCCTTTGAAGAAATTCCTCTCATGTATTTTCATTCCAGTATGGTCTTAGATAGGAATACTATGTCAGGGATGTACTTAGATCTCCATTGGCAGAGCATATGAACTGAACATGGGTTTCCAAAACCATGGCCATTATAGCATAAGGTTTTCATTGCAGATAGTGGGGCAAGTTCAAGCTATCCTTCACCTTAGAAACTTTAATAAGAGAACCATCACCCACCACTCTTCACATTTTTTGGAGACGTACCTCTAGAAACGATGCCTCAGAACTCTGCTTAAAGAAATAAATAACCAGATCAAGACTTTAGGAGCCTGAATCCCCTCTAGAAAATCTCATCCATGTGTGATGATTTCTAAAACTCGACCTCATACCCCCATGAAAGATGGCTCCATCCTTAGGTAAGGGCACTGAATGATCTATAGAAGGAAAAGGAACAGGGTCCGGAGGGTCAAAATAGATCCAAATTGGCTCATAGGGGGGATTAGATGAGGTCTCAGACCCTATTTAAGTCCGTGTACGTGGATATGCCAACTTTGTATGAGAAAAATCATTTCCCGTATGAAAAGGAATGAAGCCGCTAGAAGCATTCTGGGGGTCCATCCTCAAAGCCTCATTCATCAAGCCTCAGCGGGCTGATGAAGGTGTGCAAGGAGGGGGCCTTCCTGGTCTAGAACAATAGGATTCGGGGGGTAGGGGTTTGACAATGTCATCTCTCCCGTAATAGGAGAGAGTGATCCCCACCACCACCACTACAGATGAAAACATATTTTCATGAAAGTGTGCCATCATAGATTCCTGAAAAAATAGAGTGGGAGTGGGGGAGGAAGGTTGGCTAGAAAACTTCATATTGTTATTCCCACTGAAAAAATTCACAACTTCTCGAGTCCCCTTCTCAACAATCCCCTCGGAAGAAAACTCACATGTTGAGGGGCATGGGACCACCGGGCGATGAAGGGTCAAACAATCTAGGGCAATGGAGAAGGATGGTGGACCCAGGAGGATAATCACTGCCTTATCATCCGGGGGTCAAGGACAACCCACCTATTGATCATAACTCTAGCCATTTGTTTATCCACCTCTGAAGTTGAATTTCATTCCGAGGGTTTATCCCACAGCCACGGGCAATACCGCAACATCAAATTTACCTTTGAATCTGATTTCTTTGTGTCACAATCTTTAACCCCATGACCGATAATGCCACATAAAAAATATAAGGGAGTTTTTTGAATTCAAGAGACTCCCAGATCTTTTCTTCTGAGAATTTTAGAAACAAACCATGTATAAGAGGTTATGAGATGTCCACTATAACCCTGATCTGCACCAAGGGACTCCGCTGGGTCGGGTCTGCATCATCCCAATCTATGAACTCCCCAATAGAATTCCTAATCACGTGCATGACTTTCTCATTTTGGATGATAAAGGGAATGTATTTAACTCATATCCAGAATGGGGAGTGGGAGAAAACCTTCCCGCTGATATTAAATTCATTAGCAAAGTCATTGATCACAATCAGATGATTATCAAAGGATCACGGGCATCCATTCAATACTCTGGTCTTATCAGACTCCCTAAAGATTTTAAAAATAATCATCCCAGCCTCAATTTCTTTGATAGAAACTTATCCTTATAGTCTCCATATCGATTGCAACGTATTTTTCAAGGTGTTTAAGTTATAAGATATGTTATATGAAATTTTTCCCACCAGAAGGTGGGACAGACGATTCCTGAGATTATTGTCCTTTGCCATACATACTTCTAGTGTCAAATTTTCCCAATCAGTAATTGAAAACTTCTTCTAGTGATTAAGCAGTTCATTCTCCATAATTGTCGATGGAATGGATGGCGAAGCACCACCAAGACTCGCCACACCTTCTTCAAAATCTTTTCTTTGATCGCTGTTGCTCGCAACTCAGATCGCCAGGATGGGGGGTGTGAATTGGGTAAAGGGTAACCTTTATCAACATTAAAAATAAAGCATTGATAAAGGGTGTTATTTATCAACCTTATAGAAAAGCGCTGATAAAGGTTAACTTTTATTGGTGTTAAAAAAATGCTGATAAAGGGTATTTTTTATCAGCACTTTTTTTTAGCGATGATAAAACGTATCCTTTATCAGCGCTTTTTTGCTAGAACCGATAAAGGCCAGTATTGTTAAAGGTATGTTTTATAGTAGTTTCATAAACATGGGTCCTATCTATAGCTCCTTGAGTTTCATACCCACCTCAATTGTTGTCATACTATACACATACATTCGTATCCAAAATATTTTGTTAGAAAACACATCTTCTTGGGAGCTCCAAATCACCAAAAGGAAGGCATCGACGCATTTTATACTTAAAATATGAACATAATGGTGCTCTGGGAATTTTCTTGGATAGTGTCATTATCAAAATTGGTGTCTGGTATTTAAAATACAAAAAAACACCTTTTAAATGACCTTAATTGGATTTAATGGCCTCATTATCACAATCTACGTTAAAAAAAAGTAAAATAAACTATAAATAAGTTTCAAACATACACCAGGAAAATCCATAAATTTCATCACTACTAGGATAGATAATTCCACATTATGGATCATGGGATGTGCCACATGGATGTTTCGCATGGAGCATGTAACCACATGTCAATATGTCATGATCGGTGTACTCAAGGTTAGGCCCATCGTTGATCGGTCAAAGCCAGACTAACCTAAAAAGGTGACCCTTCATGTGTCATCGTTGGACCATATGAGCGAGCACCTCTCTATCGAATTGCTTGGTGATGAGGATGCTACATCAAATTCAGATAATTGAACTGAGTCTTCCTTGCCTTGATCAAGCCATTGTAGACGTGTTGTGTGGCCAATCTAAGTACAGTGTGGTTATCGTCTCATGGGAGATAATGTTTCCCCCATGGGATGTTTTTAGTTGCAATGTTGCACACTCAACTTGATTGAGAAACAACATCGTTGGACAATTTATGGTTGGTGAAACCTCCCTTTTGTCTCACTTCACTCTCTCACACATTGATATGGGGCCAAACTCTCATGAAACTAGCCAAGTGTATAGATCATCCATTGAGATATAAGGAACCATCAGTAGTTGGTGCATGAATAGGGGGTGGCAAGCTCATACATCTTGACCAAGCCCAAGCCACCATATGTAGGTAGTGATCGTAGATGATGGTGGATGTGCATGATGTGACATTATTTTTTAAGTTTGACACGTGATTTTAATATCAAGTTTTGATCACTTTTTCATTCAAAATGGATTATTATTGTCTTATTCTATGATTTCATGTGGTTGGTATTAAAATGTAAAAATAATTGTTTAAGCGTTTGAAAAACAGACATTGTGGTGAAATATGACATGTATTGATTAATGGACTAAAAATTGGGTATTTGTGATCATCACAACCTCTTCTATTTTGGTTGAAGATGAAGGGTGAAGGACAATTAATCTTCTTATGGTCATTGAAATCAATAAAACTGTCATGATTTTTAGAACTTAATGTATCTCAATTTATAAGTAAGCCATATATCAAATTTCAATAACGCATATATGAATGTGTTAATGAAGAAGCTCAATAATACTACATGGAGGGGGACCACCAGCTCTCCCAAGTACCATTTCTCTATACTTGTTTCTTTTGGGAATTTTGAGTAAGGTGAGGGGAAATCCACATATTTATAGCTAAAATGAGCCTGCCAAAGCCCACATACACTGAACATCGCTACTAAATGAAACATCTTTCCCAAACAACATAATGCTGACCGATTTTCAATTTGAGACGCAACATTTAAAATATTTGTATTTTTCCATAGGGGGTCTTGTTCATGAAAATGTTACTTTTCATATTTTTATTCCAAACATTTCACGGTACTCAATGAAATCTTCAAAGAGTTCAATTTAATAAATATGTGCATCAACAAATCCAATAAAATTGAAATGGAAATCCAATTTTGAGTAGAAAACAAAGTGATTCTCAAAGAGAAATCCAAGATGTTGCATGAAAACCCGAGATTTTCTTTAGGTGAATTCTAATTAAAGTGATTAATAGGTAATAACAAGTTACTAAAATGAATGTTAATATCAATAAATATAGAATCAATTACTTGAAGTCAGTGTTGTATGTTATAATTAGAGGTTGGCTTATAAGCTTTTGATGAAATATTAATATTCTATGAGTTGTGTATTATGATAACATGAACAAATTATAATATTTTTCAATTATATGAACTTAGAAACGACATCACTTCTTACAAAAGTGATTGAGTTTACTACTCAGAGGGTTCATGAAAAAGATAAAAATCATAAAATATCTACTAATTTGAGAGTGATTGGATAATAAATTATTATATATATGATAACTCG
This sequence comes from Viscum album, assembly GCA_963277665.1. Lineage (NCBI taxonomy): Eukaryota > Viridiplantae > Streptophyta > Magnoliopsida > Santalales > Viscaceae > Viscum > Viscum album. The sequence continues at coordinate 1,447,436,777 of OY728161.1, forward strand.
AGTTTATCATGAATAAATATAATATTTTGATAACTTGTAAATCTAATAAAATTTTGAGATTTTGATACTATGTAAATCATAAAATCGAATGATACACAGATAATAATTTTTGAAGAAAAAATGGATGGATTTTGAATATTTGAATACACTCAAAGAGACTGAGTATTTAAATGAAGTGATGGATTTTGAATATTGGGTTTATTTAAAAAAAAAGTGGAGGTGAAATCCCACATAGAAGTTTTATAAAATTTCACGAGGTTACCCTCTATTATAAATAAGGATCTTGGTAGATATTGAATTTAAAAAGGGAGAAATTATTATTACAATGAAGGACCCCACTATTTATAAATACGTATCTGATTGGATGGGATGGGATGGGATTTGTTGGAGGCCGCATTCCCACCGGTATTTATATTTAATAGAGTTGGGGGATCGGCCTATCAAAGAAGCCTTCTTTCAATTATGCCATTGCCGTTCGCCAGTGTGGCGGTTCCGGTCTCTCAACATTTAATGGTATTTATTGTGGGGGGAATTTGTGGAACCATTCTGTTAATACCCGCATGCATGCAGTTTGTCCTCCTCCCTGCATCATGATCGTACATCCTATCGTTAATATATATATAAAGTTAAACGTTTTTTATTTTATTTTTTATTTTTTAGGTGTAATTTAAATATCTGACCATAAAAACGTGAAACAATTTCACGTTTTTATTCAAAACCGCGTGGCACCAAAGTGTGAAATCATTCACGCTTTTCTTAAAATTTTCAAAGAAAAATCTAGAATGGTTCCGCTCTTTTGTTTTGTCATCGTCTGTGTATTGACACGTGCGCGCCTCGCTCTCTCTATATATAACAAATTTTTAAATAGTATTTAACGGATATTTTATTCGAATTTACTTCCATCGAAGTAATTATGATATATAATTGAAAATCTCACCCGAAACAATTTTTAAGGGAGTAAGATCTCGACATCTTTTGATGATTTTTTTATGTGAAATTTAAGTTTCACTTTGACAACATTAAAATGATAATATACTAGTATAATTAATATAAATGAAATTAGATCTGTACATGGGTCAGGTTTGTCGGGTTCAAGCTAGAAAAAATCTGACCAATTTATTAATCAAGCCTAGTCAATCCGACCCAAGCCCAACCCGTTTATTAATTGGGCTTTGAAAAAAAAGTTTGATTAAAGATCCGTTTAAATTTTTTGGACTTGTTTATCAATTGGGTCTTAAGATATATGTATATAATAATCACTAATTTTAAATTATAAATACATAATTTTATAATTTTTTTTAAAAAATCAGTATAATACAACATAATTAGGTCGGGTGGGTCATGTATTAGGTCACATATTAAGGCTCGTGTCCGGCCCTATTATTATTAATTAATAATATAGTTAATAATTAATAATTAATAATTAAAAATTCACAATATAATTAATAAATATAATATAATAGTTGTAATTGATAATATAATTCATAATTAATAAAATTTAATAATTAATAATATTATTAATAATTGTTATTAATTCTTGTTCGTGGAATGCAAGTCGGTACAACGGTTACCTTCTAAGCAGTTGGAAGTAGGATGGTCATCAAGAGTGGCCAATCAACAACTATATGTTTTCAAGAGGTCACACACGAAGGCCCGCACACTTTTGCATGTGGCGGCGATGGTAGACTATGTATGCGTCTTCAAAGTGTGGGCGGTCACCAGGAAGGTGGAAGGGGGTGTTGCATTTTGGGTCTTCGTGCCTCTGAGCCTTCATGTCATGTATTTGGGGCTTTCGGATCATGTAAGGGTTTCCTCTCAACCAAGTTAAAAAGAATGATTATCTAGAAAATGAAATACAAATGGAATTAAAGAAAGTAATTATTACTTATATTAATAACATTATTAAATATATCAATTATTTATTATACTTTTTATCATTAATTATAACACTATTTATTATCAATTATATTATTAATTATTAATTATATTAACTATTATTAATTATTAATTATTAATTAATCATATTTTTTCTATTGATTATTAATTATTCATATTATTAATTACCATTAATTAATTAAATTATTAAATAATTATTATATTAATTGTACCATTAATTATGAATTATATTGCTAATTATTATTGTTTTATTAATTATATTATTATTAATGTATTATTAATTATGTGTAATTATTATTACTATATTATTATTCCAATGGTTCAAAATTGGAGCCTGGATTTCATATAGAAAACTATTAAAGGATGCCAAGGTTCATCTATTATAAAAGAGTCTTGTGTTCAGTTATATTTTAAAATTAAGTTAATGAATGTAAATCAGAATAAAATAATAATTATATGTTGTTATATATATATATATATATAAAACAAAATATGTGAAACCATTTCACACTTTTAACATTTGGATTGAGGCAAAAGCATGAAATCATTTTTGTTTTTTAGAACCATATTGATAAATATATTTAACATAAACTCAAAAGGAAGAAGGTTGATCATGGATTTGGTAACCCAAAACCCTGACCCCTCAAAAGGAATAAAATAAATAAATAAATAAGGCTATTTAGGTTTTTTTTGCCCCCATGGAAGTGTAAATGTTAACATATGTTTTAAAAATTTTAATAAATCATTTTGTTCGGATTTAAGATGGTGTTATAGATTCAACTCTTGATCACATGTGTGTGTGTACAATATGTCCGTAAAGGGGGTACAACTCAGCAAAAATATGCATACAAACAAGCATGCAGGATGCCGGGAGACTCGAACTCGAGATCTCCCTGAGCCTTGAGGAAAAACATGCACATATGATATTATAAAAACTAAAAAATTTATGAAGGCTTTCATTTCTCAGCCTAAATTTAAAGGTGACAAAACTTCACATTTCTCGATACTAAATTTAACGGCCATAAAGTGATGTGAGATTTTTTTTATAATAACATAAGTCATATTTAATCCCACCCCTCCACACCATATATATATTAAAATGAAAACTAAAATTGACATCATATCTCAATATAAAAGTATAAGTTTGAATGTATAAATATTAAAATATATAATTATATAAATACATATACAAATACATACATACATACATACATACATACATACATACATACATACATACATACATACATACATACATACATACATACATACATACATACATACATACATACATACATACATACATACATACATACATACATAATTTACAGTAATAGTATGATAATTTTATAAAAACTTATATTTATAAAACTTATATTATTTTTATAGTAAAATCATATTCATTTGTGAGTGGAATATTTATATCGATGTAAATAATACTTAATTATATATATATGTATAATGTATAAACATATATATAGACACACACATCCAAAATTTAAATGATTGTATATATATACATATGCACGCACACACACATTAATAATAAGGTGTATATATATATATTCCAACCTCTTCACAACCCCACCTCTATCTCACACGGGCGGCCTTATCCTTCTTGAAGGCATTCCTCACTCGAATAATGGATCTTTGTGATCCTCATAAATGACATCCTTATATCCTCTTTGGGTTCCTCTCATGACATCCTTATATCCTCTATCTCATGCAAGTGGCTTTATCCTTCTTGAAGGTATTCCTCACTAAAGTAATGGATCTTTGGGTTCCTCATAAATGACATCCTTACATCCTCTCAAAAAACATGTCATTTGGCTCATCCTTATAGAAATGTTTCGGGCCTTTAGGCCTCCCCTTAATGTTCAAAGGCCTTTGAGCATGATTCTCATGTAATAAAGCTTTCAGTTCATTTTAACACACACTAAATTGAATTTTATAATGAAAAATATAATTAAAAAAATAAATGATTGTATAAATATAAAAAAAAATATAATTATAAATTCAAATATATAAATATGTGATGGGTCTTGTAAGAACATCATATGATCATATACAGCGAAAGATAACCCAAACACAGACAAATCTATCTTTGAGAATCAATATGTAAATAAACTGTATAAACAGTGTACCTGAAAATCACCAACGACAATAATCTTCTTCTTTCTCGATGAAGGAGAATGCTTGATGAAGATCACAAAGTAGTGAACAAAAGAACTTTACCTCTGAGGGGGGTACACCGACCAATGAATCCACAATTGTATCATGAGGAAACCTGAATGCTGAAAGGGGTGCTAGCGCCTTCATCTCAGACGATAAACAACTGTGTGAGAGGAAGAGAGAAATGAGAGGCTTTCTCACAATTTCTTGTTATACTGAAAGATGGATCACATCCCTTTATCCATCTACAACGTGTTTCATTAAATAAAAATGTGTTGGCCATATTAATGTATTCATATACATTTATTTCCATAATTCATTGAATCCTTTCCAATGAGCGGTCAAACCAATTAACCCGTTCACATCAAATTGTAACGGATAATAAAACCATTTGGGAGAAATAAATATATATCAAATATAAATATATATATATATATATATATACATTATCGTGTGTATTTTATACATGCATTATAATACATGCATCAAATGCATGTAATTAAATATACACTCTATATCTATAATATCATATTATATATATATATATATTAGTGCATATCTAACAATATCCCACTTGCACTAAAATCCAATAAAGACTTTATGCACAACTTCACAATTATTTGCGAACCCATCCAAAATCTTTTGGATACAATTTTTCATCAAACTCTCTTCATTTTTAACAAGCACTTTGTCCAAAATTTTATCTTTATCCAAGAGACTAATTGTGTGACCCTGAGAGCCTCAGTAGCATTGAAAAAAACTATGAAATCTCTCTTTCATAGATCTCAGCAAATAACGGCCACTAGAAAAGCATCGGTTCTACTCAAGCTACTAAAGGGTCTGGTTTGACCTCTATCAAACATACTCATACATCTATAAGAACATTTCCACCACAAGATGTATCATATACACCATATGTATCTTATATAACCCCTTTGTCCATGACATAGATTGACCACTCAACATGGAACATGTTAATATAGTATAGGCCATCCATCATTTTCTTGATTTTATGAAAAAGACTGACCAAGTGGATGAATACATCACACGTCATTCACATATCTAATAAGCACATCACATGTCACTTATCCAAGTAGTTGAACACATCATATGTGAAACAACTAAGTATGAACATGCATTTCCTCAGTACAATTCAATCAAGGGCCAGATGTCTTTTCTTATCATACAAGTGGATAAATCCCATCTTGGTTTCACTCCAATCGACAACATGATCAACGATATACCCAACCAACCTTGTATTAGATATGTTAATATGTTGACGTGCACAAATATGGTATCAAATTATGAATGTTCTTATGCTAGGTATCTCTCCAACCTCAGGTAAGAAGGATTGACAATAAGCATACACCCCAAGTATATCTATGATCGTATGACATTCCATGAGATATACTTTAGCGGATCAATCCAACTAATAAGTCTCTACTTATTACCTCAATAATCTATTCTTCAATATCTCATATACAACCCTTTATAATAGATATAAGAATCTATTCAAGCTAACTTTTACATATCATCACAACCCATTAAACTCCACGATGACCATCAGTTAGGGACATCTCAAAGTTTTTAATTTGAGGGGGATATTTATCATTTGTCCATTCATGTAAAATAAACCACAACACACATGAATGAATGATAAATGGAGATTGCCTTTATTATAATAACATTATAAATTTTCAACCATTACAACTAATCTCTTAAGTGTCAAACACATAGAGATATAACATGAACCTCATGCGTTTTTTACATTACTGGATTTTGAACAATACATCCAAATATAATTTATGTCGCATCCTTATGTGTCCATCTGATAAAATACTCCCATTAACCTCTTAATGAGTAAAATTTACAAACCAAGCTAGTTTGAATAATGGTGAGAAATATGAATCATATTCCTTAAGTTCAACTCTATAAACTTATATTCAAACTCATTAACTTCATACCATCAAATATTACAATGTTATATTCTATTGTCGATTTTTCAAAGTACGTCATCTTCACCCTTGGAACCTTTTCTATCAAAATGATTCCTTGAAATAATGTAGTTGTTTACATTATCACTTTACCATCACATCCTAGACTCTTTTAGAATAAAGTGATATCAATGTTGTTACGGTAACTAATGTAAATCTTTACATTTTTCTTTACCATTATACCCTAAACTATGTTTCCGATGCTTTCGTCGGGTGCGCGAGTCCGTCCGTGGAGGGCGCGCAGCTGTTGCCCCGCATTCCCATTTTCCAAAGGCGGGCTACATCCATCACTTATTCAGGGACGTTTTCTCCTTGATTGAAACGAGATGATGGGATGTCGGTTCTTCCTTCCATGGATTCCTCCTCGTAACTCGTTACCTCATCCGAGTCTCCCTTAAATATTAAGTCGTGGTTCATGAATCTTGTTCCTGGTGCCATATCTATGTGGACATCAGTTAATTACACTACTTTTGTCAAGATATTCCATTGGGTCTTGACATGGTAGCAACCTTTGGTCGGAGTAGACGGTAACATCAGGCATGTCGGGGCATATCTAGATGCGTGGACATTAGGGAACCTGTATTCTTCCTCATAAGAGGGCATCTCAAGGGCACATAAACTGAGGCATCCCACATCAATCATGGGGTATCATATGCCTGAGGCATGTATCTGAGGTTTTCCTCAGCTTCCCATATTTATCATGGGGTATTTTGTGAGTTTAACGTCTTGTAGAGACGGTTACACCAAAGGCGTGTCTTCCGAGGTTTTCCTTAGGCATCTCATGTTTAACACGAGGTAGGCCGCAAGTTTAACATCTTGCGGAGACGGTATGAGGGTGATCAGAACATTCCATAGAGACAAATCAGATTGGTATATCCCTCGGAGGGAGTGCCAGGAGTGTTTACCATTGTCTGGGATTGAACCTCGTGGAGGTTTCCTACGTACCCTATGTAGACGACAGAGATCAAAACCCATGTAGTTCTAATGGGTGATGAATCGGGGTGTACCCAAAGGACAACGACCTGGAGACATGTTGGGGCTTATGCGTGGATTGCGGCCCGGGTACTGCTAAGAGTAGTGAGGGGGTGGATGACATGATCCCACCGAGACGTGGCAACCCAGGTAAGAATTAGGATGGATGAGGGAGAGTTGAATGAAGTGGATGGAGAATGAGATAAACTGACGTGATGACAACAGTGATGTTGGGCTTGAGCCTTGAAGAGACTTCTTACATATCAACGTGGCAGGGAATCAAAGTCCTCATAGTTCGGTGGGATGATGGGAAACCTGAGGAGGTGGCCCGTGAGAATGTATGCATGGATGAGATCCGGAGGAAATATAACCTCCATGTTGGGGAACGATCTTCCCAGAACACATGGGATCGAGGGATAGATCAGGATGAGACATGAGTGACGGGATTGAACCTCATGAAGGCTTCCTACGTATCCCCATGGAAGGGAATCAAAGTCTGCGTAGTTTATATGACGAAGACTTACCGTCGATTGGGGACTTCAACGGATTACCGCTGAATGAGGTTGACAACGACTTAGATGGGATTGACAACGACTTACTGCTGGATGGGGTGACAACTGTAGGACCCCGGGACACCCTGAGAGGGGAGGGGTGAATCAGGGTGGCAACTTTTTCTTCTTAAAGTTGTGGATCTTGTTCCCACGTTGGTAGGAACTACTTAAATCTATATGATGGATATGATCAGCAATTAAACATTCACATGCAGAGACAGATGACACAACTATTTTTACTTGGTTCACCACTAAGGGCTACGTCCAAGGAGCATACGCCGACAGGTTGCCGGTCGTACCTAAATCCACTATGCTTCACTGGCTGCGGATACAACTGTTCAGGCACAGTCACTCTGGCCCAGGCTCACTGCCTTTACAAAGGTTCAGGGATAGCTCACTGCTTCCCTCGGGTCACTCCCGTTGACTCCCCCTGGCTCACTTCCGTTGGTGAAGTCTCACTCAGTTTATAGACGTGAAGGTCTCTTCATTAGATAGACATGAAGTTCTGTGTCTCCTGTTCAACATGAGACTTTGCTTGCATCAGAGTTCAGAGTTGATGCACTGTTCTGTTCAATCCTCCTTTAGTGCAATGACTGAATGCACTAGATCCTTCTTCTTCTCTTCCTTTGATTCTCACTACTAACACCTGAGTGTATTGATATATTCCCCTCTTTCTGTGCAGATCTGAGTTTAGTTACACGGTCCGTTCTTCTTCTCTTCGCAAAGCACAATGAGGATGATAAACACCAGTCATGTGTGTGCGGTACCACTTCTCTTCATAAAACCAACTGGTTTACTGTTCTTCTATCTTCGCAAAGCAGATTTGAGAGTGCTAAGCACCTGTCAAAGGCCTGTGGGACCCCCAAATTTTCGCGCACCCTTCCCGGTGCCTTGCGCGTAAAATTTAAACCTTGCGCGTAAAAATAACTTTTGGCGCGTAAAAGGCTTTTCACGCAACTCTTCTTTTTCGCGCAAGTCTTCCCCTTTTGCGCGCAACACCTCCTTTTTCGCGCAACCCTTCTTCTTTTCGCGCACCACTCTATACCTTAGTTTTTCCGCGCATCAGAGCTCGAGATTTGTCTAAGTGTCGAGCCTCTCTGAATGAGAGGGGATCACCTCATATTTATAGGCGTTTTTGATCCTGCGCGTAAAACCTCTTCCTGCGCGTAAAACTGTCTCTCATTTCTTTGAGTTACGCGCATCTTCCATTTATTCTCGCGCACCGCCTTGGTTTTTCGCGCATCTCATTACTTCTACATTTTTCATCATTCTGAACAGGAATCCTCTCTTGCGCGTAAGACTTCAAACCCACATTTTGCGCACAACCAACTTTACGCGCAGCAGTTTGATTTTCCGCGCACATGGTGCGAACATCTCCGATTTTTCGTACGCTTCTTGCCTTTGCCGATTTTCGGTATTTCTGATTCGATACGCTGATTGCGTGAAAAATTCACCCAGCAATTCTGCGCACAACATTTTTCGCGCACATTCCCATTTTTCCGCGCACAGCTCTGGTTTTTCGCGCAGCCCATGCCTTTACCATTTTTCAACGTTCTGATTCTGAAACACTGTTTGTGCGAAAAACTTCGCTCCACTTATTTCGCGCATCCCGCTGTTTTCCACGCCCAACTTAAGTATTTCGCGCAAACCTCTTATATTTCACGCACCACTTCCTTTTTGTGCGAACTGCCTTTTGCAGACAATCCATGTCTTCATTTTCCGATTTTGAGGCCCAAAAATTTGGCAAACACTGGGAAATAGCGCCACCTTGTATCTGCTCTTTTTGTACCGCCTCCGGATCATCCATTCCTTTGTCGACATTCTCTGACCAAACATGGATCATTAACCACATCCCTTGAACTCGACATACCACCATGGAATCTCCTTTGTCAACAAATTTGTATGTCATTTGTTTGTATTGTCAACAAGCAAGATCACCTCAAAAACACTTCTTCTCAGTGATCTGTATCCTTCAGCAAATCTTCTGCTTTAATCACAAAATCCAATATCGTGATATGTATTCCTTGAAGGAACAACTTTAGCATCATCATCTTCTATGACAATGTGACGTGCATGGCCATCTCAGAATTCCAATCACTTGCACATTGTCTTCTTCTTCAAAAATCATTATCCTCATATGGATTATCCCTCACATCTTCATTGTTGTAAACAATGTGTCACCTTTGACACATGTTCTTTGAACTTATGATCAGTACAACAATCATCTGAATTTCCATTCCTCCATTTCATTGGAGTACTTCATGATCTCCTTCATTTTGATATTCCATTGACAACTATTGACAACAAATACAAACCTATACACAAAGTGGTTCCAACAATCTCCCCCTTTGTATTTTGTTGTCAATACCTTAAACATCTTCTGAAATGAATCCGTCAATGTCAAAATGAGAATCTTCTTCATTTCACTTTCTCTCCCCCTTATTGACAAGAAATATAAAGTGCATGGTAGGGAGGGTATCAATCCTCACTTAAGAAAAGTTTCATTAATCATTTCACTCTAAGTCTACTTGAGCAATGCTCGATGTAGAAAACAAGAGGATTTGATTAAGTCAACAATGTTGTCCATTACTCACAGATCATGATACCAACATGAGATGAGAACTCATGTATCTTGTCTTCAAGGGTTTACCACTTTTATTCCAGGCATTAGAAAAAAAAATCACTATGATAGAGAAAGACCAACCTGAAACTCCTGCACTCACATCAGCATGTGGATCAAAAATATTCAAGTGAAATTGGCAGGATAAGTGACCTCGGGGCACTTCCATTCTCTTTATGTCACTGATCAATTCAGTTACTCCCCCTTTGTAAAATAATCTTTGATCTGAGAAACCAAGGGATAGAGATTGAGAAATGACATACCTTCTCCATTGGTGTGTTCTTCAAGAAATTCACAGAACAACTGCTTTTGAGTCCACCTGGAGTTGATATTGATTGAAACAGTGATTATGGAAGCTTCTTCATTTTTCTCCCCCTCAAGGGAAACACTCCTCATCATCTTCATCAAGAGTGATCCTTCATAATCATAATCCTTGAATATCAATTGAAGAATCCACTAAGGATGGAAACTTCTTCATCTTCGCTATCAAGAGTTGACAGCATTCACTACTTCTCAGGTTCTCCCCCTGAGAGTATGCTTCACCTTCAATTCCCTGCATTGTTAGCACAAATACAATACACAAATGATTACGGGAATAAGGTGGATCCTTCTTGCTTCATCAAGAAGACTTTCTTGGTTGAGGCTCTTTTCTCAACCAAGTTACTCTGTTCACTCCAGTCTTCATGCCTTCTCCTCTGAACATATGTTCTGACATCTGTTGGTGTGGCATGGCTCTCTTCACACTCTCTTATACTTTGTGTGAGGAATTGTACTGCTTAGCAGCTAACATGTAAGATAACTTCTTACTCCTCTTAATGACTGCTTCTTGCTCTGGTATTAAGGTTAGGCAACCTTTTGCAATATGACCAGATTTATTGCATCTCTCACACAGAACTTCTTTGACACGTGCATTTCTCTTTGTTTGCAATCTCTCCTGCACCGTGCCTTCAACATGTGAAGGTTTCCCTTTTCCTTTGTCACCAGCCTTGGCCTTTTCAGCTTCAAGTTTCCTCATTCTATTCAAATCTTCTGGCCAGATGACCAACATGTCATTGGGAACTTTTGCAGCTGGTTTGGGTCTTCCACATGGGTTCTTCTGAGTTTCATCCCACTTAGTGTTTCTTTTGGATGAATGACCCTTCAATTTCATGGATCTAAAATCCTGGGTCTTCTCAGCTTGCCTACTTGAAATCTTCTTGGGGAGAGGTGTGTTTTCCATATTCTTTTGATTTCTTCCCAAGGTACTTTCTTTATACTTAGATGGATTTTGTGGTCTTCTGTTCTTATCAGCTCTGGATATCTGTTGACCAAGGCATGCACCATTCTCGTGACCACTGCCGTTGCATACATCACAGATGTTATCAAGAATTCCAAATCTGTTTGCGGTGAACAGATGCTTCTGGATCTGCTGATGTTTCTTCTTCTTCTCTGGGTTCTTTCCCTTTGATATAGGCTTTCCCTGTGCTTTTCCATGAAAGGGATTATAAAAACAATCCAGTGCACAATGCCCATATCTGTTGCAGCACCAACATTGACCCACAAATCTTTTCTTCTTTGTGTCTTCTGTATTAAGTTGTTGGGCCATCTGCTTAATCTTTTGTGCTCTATTTGAGGAACCCACTTCCTCTTTTTTCTTCCCATCCACCCTAGCCATGGTGGTAGGTTTCTTCTTCTCACCTTTCCTCATCCATACTTGTTTAGATCTTTTCTTCCCACCTGCACTGATTGTAGGAGTGTATTTAGAAATATGAGTACAAGATGGATCAGATGGTACCTTCACTTTCTCAGTTGCTTGTGATAGATCAAAGAGTGAAGTCATGATCTTCTTATCACATGTTGGAGGTCTTTTGACAATAGAATCCTCTAGTGAGCATTGAGTACCAGCAGCAACTGATTCTTGATGTGGATAATCAAGAGTTGTCATAATCTTCTTATCACATGTTGGAGGCATTTCAGCTTTAGACTCCTCCAACGAGCATTGAGTGAAAGCATCACTAATTTCATTCCTTTTTGAAGGCTCAATATGTGTGTTCTCAATCTCGGTCAACTGATCTTCCAATTTTTGACCCACAATATTGAGGATGATCTTCTGATCTTCAATCGTGATCATCTTCTCTTCACAAGTCTTCTTTAACCTTTCAACCTCATCTTCATGCATCTTAACTTTGTTTTGTAACAAAGAGTCAAGTTCCCTGAATTTAATGGAAGTTTCTTCCAAACAAAAATTCTTGACTTCATTGCTCTTCTTCAGCTCAACTTCTAGTGCATGGACCCTTTCTTTTAGAGTCTTATTGACTGCCTCGTTTTCTTCAAAGACTTTCACCTGTTTGGTGAGCTTCATGTTTTCCATAACTTTTCTTTCCAACCCCTCTTCCATATTGTCAGCTTCCCTTTCTAATCGAGTGATCTCAACCTGCATAGATTGGAATAGGCTACAAATAATCGCAACCCTTTCTTCAGGAATATCATGCAGATATGTTTTGAGTTTTTCTTGAAAGCTTGAATAAGGGGTGTCATCCTTTCCTCTAGAAGAATCCTGAGCCACCTGCTTGATACTTTCCAGGCCTAAAGTTTCTTCATTATTGGAATGGGATGGAGAACAAGACACTACATCTTCTTTGGATGTGGGGGACTTCTTTATCATCTTCTTCTCTTTCTTTTTCCTATTTGTCAAAGTCTTGGTGGATATGGATTTCTGCTCAGAAATGACTGCGTCATTATCAAGACTGCTCTTCATTGTTGACTCTAGGAAAGAAACTCAAATCCTCTTCTCAATAGAATTACTGGAGAATATCCAACATACATTAACCTTTCCCTTTGATACCACTTGTAGGACCCCGGGACACCCTGAGAGGGGAGGGGTGAATCAGGGTGGCAACTTTTTCTTCTTAAAGTTGTGGATCTTGTTCCCACGTTGGTAGGAACTACTTAAATCTGTATGATGGATATGATCAGCAATTAAACATTCACATGCAGAGACAGATGACACAGCTATTTTTACTTGGTTCACCACTAAGGGCTACGTCCAAGGAGCATACGCCGACAGGTTGCCGGTCGTACCTAAATCCACTATGCTTCACTGGCTGCAGATACAACTGTTCAGGCACAGTCACTCTGGCCCAGGCTCACTGCCTTTACAAAGGTTCAGGGATAACTCACTGCTTCCCTCGGGTCACTCCCGTTGACTCCCCCTGGCTCACTGCCGTTGGTGAAGTCTCACTCAGTTTATAGACGTGAAGGTCTCTTCATTAGATAGACATGAAGTTCTGTGTCTCCTGTTCAGCATGAGACTTTGCTTGCATCAGAGTTCAGAGTTGATGCACTGTTCTGTTCAATCCTCCTTTAGTGCAATGACTGAATGCACTAGATCCTTCTTCTTCTCTTCCTTTGATTCTCACTACTAACACCTGAGTGTATTGATATATTCCCCTCTTTCTGTACAGATCTGAGTTTAGTTACACGGTCTGTTCTTTTTCTCTTCGCAAAGCACAATGAGGATGATAAACACCAGTCATGTGTGTGCGGTACCACTTCTCTTCATAAAACCAAATGGTTTACTGTTCTTCTATCTTCACAAAGCAGATTTGAGAGTGCTAAGCACCTGTCAAAGGCCTACGGGACCCCCAAATTTTCGCGCACCCTTCCCGGTGCCTTGCGCGTAAAATTTAAACCTTGCGCGTAAAAATAACTTTTAGCGCGTAAAAGGCTTTTCGCGCAACTCTTCTTTTTCGCGCAAGTCTTCCCCTTTTGCGCGCAACACCTCCTTTTTCGCGCAACCCTTCTTCTTTTCGCGCACCACTCTATACCTTAGTTTTTCCGCGCATCAGAGCTCGAGATTTGTCTAAGTGTCGAGCCTCTATGAATGAGAGGGGATCACCTCATATTTATAGGCGTTTTTGATCCTGCGCGTAAAACCTCTTCCTGCGCGTAAAACTGTCTCTCATTTCTTTGAGTTACGCGCATCTTCCATTTATTCTCGTGCACCGCCTTGGTTTTTCGCGCATCTCATTACTTCTACATTTTTCATCATTCTGAACAGGAATCCTCTCTTGCGAGTAAGACTTCAAACCCACATTTTGCGCACAACCAACTTTACGCGCAGCAGTTTGATTTTCCGCGCACATGGTGCGAACATCTCCGATTTTTCGCACGCTTCTTGCCTTTGCCGATTTTCGGTATTTCTGATTCGATACGCTGATTGCGCGAAAAATTCACCCAGCAATTCTGCGCACAACATTTTTCGCGCACATTCCCATTTTTCCGCGCACAGCTCTGGTTTTTCGTGCAGCCCATGCCTTTACCATTTTTCAACGTTCTGATTCTGAAACACTGTTTGCGCGAAAAACTTCGCTCCACTTATTTCGCGCATCCCGCTGTTTTCCGCGCCCAACTTAAGTATTTCGCGCAAACCTCTTATATTTCGCGCACCACTTCCTTTTTGTGCGAACTGCCTTTTGCAGACAATCCATGTCTTCATTTTCCGATTTTGAGGCCCAAAAATTTGGCAAACACTGGGAAATAGCGCCACCTTGTATCTGCTCTTTTTGTACCGCCTCCAGATCATCCATTCCTTTGTCGACATTCTCTGACCAAACATGGATCATTAACCACATCCCTTGAACTCGACATACCACCATGGAATCTCCTCTGTCAAAAAATTTGTATGTCATTTGTTTGTATTGTCAACAAGCACGATCACCTCAAAAACACTTCTTCTCAGTGATCTGTATCCTTCAGCAACTCTTCTGCTTTAATCACAAAATCCACTATCGTGATATGTATTCCTTGAAGGAACAACTTTAGCATCATCATCTTCTATGACAATGTGACGTGCATGGCCATCTCAGAATTCCAATCACTTGCACATTGTCTTCTTCTTCAAACATCATTATCCTCATATGGATTATCCCTCACATCTTCATTGTTGTAAACAATGTGTCACCTTTGACACATGTTCTTTGAACTTATGATCAGTACAACAATCATCTGAATTTCCATTCCTCCATTTCATTGGAGTACTTCATGATCTCCTTCATTTTGATATTCCATTGACAACTATTGACAACAAATACAAACCTATACACAAAGTGGTTCCAACAACAACGACTTACCACTGGATGAGGTCACAATGACTTACCACTGGATGAGGTCATAATGGATTACCACTAGATGGGATTGACAACGACTTACCGCTGGATAGAGGATGGTTTAGTGTCATGTAGGACAAAATGGGCATATAGTTTAATGTCATGGAGGATGGGGGTGGACCGACGTGGAGTGGTCGGGACTGATGGGAGTTGGGCTTGAACCTCAGGGAGTCTTCCTACATACCTTGCCTTGACAAGGATCAAAAGTCCACGTAGTTCAGGATGGTGGACCGACATGAAATGGTTGGAACCAATGGATGGAAGGCTTGAACCTCACGGAGGCTTCCTACATACCTTGCCTTGGTAAGGATAAAAGACCACGTAGTTCAGAATGAGTGGTTAGGGCTTACACTCCAGGCTACCTAGAGAGGATGCCATGGTTGATGCTTACTTTAATCCCACGTGAGTTATGCTCGGTGTGAGAAAAAAGAGGCAGCAAGGACCTGACGATCACAGTGCAAAGGTGCATCCATGAAGGTTGGTGAATGGGGATTATGAAAGAAAGCTGCCCGGGTGCCTCTATGGAGTGAAAATGGATGGGGCTTACACAAGGAAGTAGCCTGGGTGCCGCTATGAAGCAACAATGGTGAATGGGGCTTACGCAAGGAAGCTGCCCGGGTGCCGCTATGAAGCGACAATGCTGAATGGGGCTTACGCAAGGAAGCTGCCTGGGTGCCGCTATAGAGTGGAAATGGATGAGTCTTACGCAAGGAAGCAGCCTAGGTGCCGCTATGGAGAAGCAACAGTGAATGGGGCTTATGCAAGGAAGATTCTCGGGTGCCGCTATGGAGCAGCAACGTTGAATGGGGCTTATGCAAGGAAGCTGCCCGGGTGCTGCTATGGAGTGACAATGGTGAATGGGGCTTATGCAAGGAAGCTGCCTGGGTGCCGCTATGGAGCGGTAACGGTGGATGGGGATTACGCAAGGAAGCTTCTTGGGTGCCGCTATGGAGCGACAACGGTGGATGGGGTTTACGCAAGGAAACTGCCCTGGTGCCGCTATGGAGCGACAATGGTAGATGGGGCTTATGCTTGGAAGCTTCCTGAGTTACGCTATGGAGAAGTAATGGTGGATGGGGATTATGCAAGGAAGCTGCCCGAGTGTCACTATGGAGCGACAATGGTGAATGGGGATTATGCAAGGAAGCTTCCCGGGTGCCGCTATGGAGCGGGAATAGTGAATGAGGATTATGCAAGGAAGCTGCCCGAGTGCTATGGAGCAGAAATGGTGAATGGGGCTTCTACAAGGAAGCTTCCCGTAATGTCTTCCTTGTGTCTGGCCATGAGGGCATCCCAACCCACTGGTGGGTCGAGGCCTTCACCTATGTGCTAGTGCACAAGAGCGATAATGCCAAGGGCATTGGAATTAGTCCGAACAAAGGGAGATGGAAAGTGTGAATCACATGCCCGACATTCGGAAAGCGGTGAGGGTGCCATGGCAATGAAGGAAAACTGTTGACCATGTTCGAAACCCAATATCCATATCACGTTATCCTGAAATAGGGACAAAAAAATGAGGGTCGACTATTGACCGTGTTTGAAACACAGGACCTAACTCAAAGTATCGTCCAAATCCTTCTGGGGCGTTGGCCTAGGACGGTAGGTGAGCCGATGCAGCATGGGACCAGGCCGTTAGGGGGTCCCTTCAGACATGGAAGTGGATGAATATTTTAATGAAGGTCACACAAATCGTGAGGTGGAGTGATGGAATGTTTGAACGAATTCCAAAGCTCTTGAAATTATGCCACTATAATAATGGCATGAGGCATCTTATGCTTGTCACATAAGGCATATCTTATCTAGAATAAGAGATATCCTATTATTGAATGATAGGACAAGCTATAGTTTATAGTCATGTAGATAGGACTATTGGCATCTTATGCTTGGAGCACAAGACATCTCTCGTTTAGTGCAAGAGGCATCCTATATTTGGAACATAGGGAATACTACAATTTATAGTCATGTAGAGAGGACTGTTGGCATATTATGCTTGGTGCACAAGGCATCTCTTGTTTGGAGCAAGAGGCATCCCACCTCCTTACTACGCGGCGGATCGCGAACGTCAAAGGGGTTCACTGAGCATCTCGCCTCCTTGCTCCGCAGTGGCTTTGCGAACGTCAAAGGGGTTCGCAGAGCATCCTGCCTCCTTGCTCCATAGGGGTTTCATGAAGGAGGATCTTTGCACCGGGGCGGGGGCCCGGGGGCTCTAGTCAAGTTCCTCCGCTCCGTGATCACAGAGGGAGCTTCGCGAATGGGCTCCACGGACCAGTTTTCCATCTCAACTTCAAATGTCCATAACTCCTAATCCGTAACTCCGTTCGGGCTCTACGACCAATCAAATCAAAGCTTGAAAAACAAGCTATGATCTTGGATCATGTATGGAAGCATTTGGAATATTTTGGAGATGATTTTACGGTTACAACAAACTATTAAGATATAAAGTGTAATACTTTGAGTATTAAATGGTATAATCATTTATAGAATAGTTATGTTCACTTGTTATGGTAACAAAGTGTAACTCTTTAAATTTATCTTTAACATCACATATCCTAAACCTCTTTTATATATTAAGTGAACAATCGCTATAATCTTATATTGTTATAATCCTTTAGCTAACATCACTTTCTCACAGTAACTAAATGTAACTATTTACATTTTTCTTTACTGTTACATATCCTAACACTTTAGGATATAAAGTAAATAATCACTTAAACTAAATATGGTAAAATATTTTATTTGTTAACTTTGAACTTCTATAAGTCCATACATACTCCCACTATCCTTTTAGACATTGTGTTATCTTCGAAATATCTTTCTAGGATTTAACATAAACTACTTTGTGTTTTAGGAAATAACATTGATTTCCTTTTAGAAGTGATATTAAATAAATAAACTATTGTTTACATATCATATATAGTATTGTATGTGTTTGTAATATTTCATTTTGAAAACAATATTTTATTAAAATATCTCACCGATGGGTGGTGGGAACACATTCCAACATATTTTAACAAATAGTTGGATAAACACTTGTATACTGGATAATTTTTTTTATCCAAATCTTCTTCTCAAAACAAGTTATAGAAATTGATGAATCATAAACCATGTGTATTCAATTAATCATCTCAAAATTGTTTGTGATAACTATTTGTTAATGAATATCTTCTCTTATCTCATGAGATAAATGAGATGAAGAAAAACATCTTTTACTTAGATTCATTTGATCTTGATAAAATCCTTTACATTCAACTCCTTGATGTAGTAACTATTTACTTCATCTCTTGAATGAAAACTACAAGCTCTTTTAATTATTCCTTTTGATTTTGAATTCTTGTACAGTTACAAAACTTTGTTAAATATAAATTTGATATCACATACCCTTCAAAATTGAAGAATTAATTTCTATAACCCTTGTACCTGACATGGACATTCCATGGAGTTCCCAAATTCCCTTCAGGTATTCTAGATAATCCCATCATATAGAATCACTACTCCTTCCTAATAGTATCCTGGGGTTTTAAATAACCTTTGTTGGATTATTGAATATATATTATTGGACCAACTAACTTTCTTCTTCCGATTTGAACCTTTCCCATTCATGCTATCAGCATAATACATGAATCTAAACATCATATGTCAAGTTCATTTGTTCTTAACACTTTGAGAATATCGGGTAAATATTTCTTGAATTTATTCACTTTGTTGGAACATTTCCATAAATGAAAATAGTATGAATTAACCAACCATATAAATCTATTTTAGTCTTCCCTTTAAATCATGTTATAGAATTAAATTAATCATAAACTATGTGTAAAAAAACCCATCTAATTTTATTTAAACAACTATTGTTTACAATCTATTCTCAAGATCTAAATGAGATATTGTACACATATTATGATGAGTTTATCCTAATATTGAATAATCCAAGTTATCAAAGTTGTAAATCCTTTTCTCTAATACATGAAAACAAAATTCAAGATTCAATTATTTTCATATTTCTGACCTTTAGTATATTTACAAAACTTTTTAAAACATACAATTGATATTATATATATATTAGAATAACAGAATTGATTTCTATACCAATAAAACTTTATGGAAAATTTTAGTCTCACAAAGTCACTGATATATTAAATCATATTGAATATCATTTGACATACCCAATCATATTGAGTATATGAGACTAAAATCATTATTGCACCCAATCATTTCAAGTACATGTGTAGAGACTAATATTCCTTTGGGAATTTAACATATAATGCCTTTGAAACCTTAAACGAATCACTATATGCTTCCATAAGAATCTAGATTCAATTTTTGAACAATTTCAATAGTTATTTACCTAGGACAGAACCGTTCTAACAAATAGAATACTTCACTTGATCAAGAACTTTTCTTAAGATGCCTATCTTAGGAGTTGCTTATTTTAAGATCATACTTTCAAGGATTAATATAACGTTGAGTTTGATAATTATGATGTATTTATCTACAAAATAACTTTAAATTAGATGTAAATAATGTCTTATATATTTTTATTAAGGTATTTAAATGATTTTACTCCCACTAAAATTGATGATAACCCCATATATCATATCTATTTAGTGATCCAAGATCCACATTTCACTAAGTTATAGGTTTATTTAGTGTTTCTACCATTACTTAAATATTTAGATAGGTCATCATCCCAATCATAATAGTTGTGACTCTTGGATAGTTGAGTGGATAATCCTTTATCCAAATCCATCACATGGATTCACTCAACTTTATTCCTCTTGTAACCTAATCATATTAGGGTCTCCCATCTTGTGTAACCCAAAGAAAATGCCAAAAAAAAAAGATAATAAAGGATGATCTAGGGGCACACAACATTAGCATGACCCACCCATAGAATAATCCAGAGTCACTCATGACTTTTTTTCCTTACACAAGATAACCCAGAGGCACCCAGCTTTAGCATGACCTACCTGATTGGATGATTTAGGTCTTTACAAGTGTCTCTTTAGAAGGAATATCTCACTTAGTATCTGTGGTGATTTATTTTAAGGTCTCACTAATTTAATATACATCATATGCATATTAAATTCAAAACTATTATATCCTATGTAATAATTATCTTCTCATGTTCCATTCCCTTTTTGAGCATGCACACTTCTAATGATTTTGTTGTGGAATCCCTATTACAACTACCAAATTAATGTGCTCACACCACATTAATGCGTAACTCTTTATACAACCCACGAGTCTGTGTTTGTTGGCACCAAAATTCGAAACAAAGCAGAGGCCCAAAGACAACCCCACAGACTGCCTCACGAAGCCACTTCATGGAGTCCCCCCAGCACCACAGCTTCTGCGAAGCAAAGGAGGTGGGACGCTCTATGAACGGATTTGACGTTCGCGAACCCACCGCGAAGCAAAGGAGGTGGGATGCTCCGCGAACAAATTTGAAGTTCGCAAAACCTCCGCGAAGCAAAGGAGGTGGGATGCTCCGCGAATGAATTTGACGTTCGTGAACCCGCCGTGAAGCAAAGGAGGCGGGACGCTCTGTGAACTAATTTGACGTTCACGAACCTGCCGCAAAGCAAAGGAGGCGGGACGCTCCACGAACCCATTTGACGTTCGTGAGCCAGCTGTGAAGTGACCATGTTCCTCTTCACGCTACGCCATCTCCACTCCGTGACACCTCTTGCCTATAAATACCGGGCCCCCCTAAGCCCAACGGATGGAAAATCTGACCTTTCGGCTTCCTAGCTTTCGAATCGCGAAGAATCCTTCCGCTCTATGAACCATGAGCTGTGCGAGGTACTTCTGCTCCGTGAAGTGCCTCCCCTTCATCCCGTTTTGATCCCCTCTTCTGAGAGGGATTCCCTTCGTGAAGCCTAAGGGTCTTCACGAAGGAAGGGGATCCCCAAGGGGACCCGGGTCTTAGTGGAGCATTTATGCTTCAAGAAACACCCTTCATGTACACATGATCCACATGCTAAGGCAGGGTCACTGTACTTCGCGAAGCACATTGCTTCCCAAAACCTTACTTCACGAGGAACCTTTGCTCTGTGAGGCTGTGCTCTGCGAATGCCCTTCCACTTCACGAAGCACCTCCCATTTGCACCTCTGCCCCATGCTAAGCCTAAGGCACCCCACTTTGCGAAGCACACCCCTTTGCAAGTGCCCTTTTCCATGCAGAGCAACAGAGCTCCACAAGGACCCTGCCTATGGACCCCTCTTCTAGGAAAATACTTTTCCCATGCGACCCTCTAGGTTTGCATGATGTGACTTCAAAGTCCCCTGGACGATACTGCTCATTGCGTTGCTTCGCCTAATAATTCTTCGCATAGACACACTAATGACTATTGCTTCTTCGCATAGCCATGCTAATGTGGACCCCTCGATGGTTCGCCCTAACCCACCCCCTTTCTACGGCCTTGCCAATGCCTTACCTTCCACAAGGGACAGAGGGTACCGGTTATGTAAGTCCTAGTGGTGTAGAGCGAACCCACCTCGTCCGAGATACAGGACATTAAACTGTTAAGAACCATCGTCCTCAACACATGACGTTAAACTGTGACCCGACCCCGTGCCTCGCATGCAGGGTCCCCCCACCTTGGGCATTCTCCACGCCCCCTGGTATCCACAGGGGATGATATCCTCCTTCTTGGAGTGGAGTTTTTCCACAGGGAAGGGCAGCCACCTTGGTGTAATCCCCTAGCTTTTCTTGCAGGAGGCAACACCCTTGCTCCTCCTCACTTCCTCGGTGCCAAGACCAGTGGAGGGCGTGATAGGGAACGAGGCTCCTCCTTTCTTTGGTCCCAAATACCTCTCCCACTGTGCTTTGTCTCCATCAAGCCTCCATCATGGAGTAATCCCCGACACTTCTTGGGCCACTCAACGCGTAAGCCCCTCTTCACTTCCCACAGACGCACCCTTCGCGACGTGGTCGTCAGGCCTTTGCTACCTCTTGTTTCTCACACTGACCATGACTCACGTGGGATTAGAGTAAGCATCGACCATGACATAACCCCATCCTGCATGATGTTAAAATGTATTCCCAACCCATCCTGAACTACGTGGTCTTTGATCCATGTCAAGGCATGGTACGTAGGAAGCCTCCATGAGGTTCAAGCCCAACAACCATTAGACCCGACCATCTCCATGTCGGTGTGCCAAGCCCCCCAATCTGAACTATGGGGACTTTAATCCGTGTCAAGGAAAGGTACGTAGGAAGCCTCCATGAGGTTCAAGCCCAACACCCATCGGACCCCAGGTCCATCTTCACATCGGTTCGCCGACACACCCTCCTGAACTACGTGGTATTTGATTTATGTCAAGGCATGGTACATAGGAAGCCTCCACGAGGTTCAAGCCCCGAGCATAAGCCCCAAACGCCACATCCCGAACTACGATGACTTTGATCCATGTCAAGGCATGGTACGAAGGAAGCCTCCCTGAGGATCAATCCCACCACCCAGTCATTCCGACCACCTTCATGCCGGTTCAACCCCATCCCGCATGACGTTAAACTGTATTCGCCATCTAAAATACGTGGTATTTGATTCCCCGCCACGAGGATACGTAGGAAGCCTCCATGAGGTTCAATCCCAACACCCATGTCTCATCCTGATCTCTACCTCGAGCCCATGTGTCTCAGGAAGCTCATGCCCCAACCTAGAGGGTCAACTTCCTCTGGGTCTCATCCATGCATCCATTCTCACAAGTCGCCTCCTTAGGTTCCCTCTCGTTTCATCAAACTACGCAGAATTTGATTCCTTGCCATGGGGATACGTAGGAAGTCTCTTCGAGGCTCAAGCCCAAAACCATCATCCATCTTGATTCTTACCCGAGCCACCACATCCCAGTGAGATCATTCCACCTCATTCCCCTCCACAGCATTCGGGAAGCCTCCCACATGCTGGACCCAATATCGGTGTTCCCTCCAGGGGGTTCTTCAATACGATCCACTCTAGATAGTGTTCCAATCAGCCCAATCCGTCTCTGCTGGACGTTAAACATGCACCATACCCCATGTTAAACATGGGAAGCTGAGGAAAACCTAAGATACATTCCTATGAAATACGATTCCCCGTGTTAAATGTGGGATGCCTCGGGCTTCCACGCCCTCGAGAAGACCTATAATAAGGTAAAGAAAAGACACACACCAATCCCCAGCATCCAGACCCACCAGTGATGCCCAACGTGACTACTCCCCTAACCGAAGGTTGCTGCCCTGACCAGACCCCTTGGAATGTCCTAACAGAAGCAGCGTAATTAACTAGTGTCCATGAAGATATGGCGCCAGGAAGAGTTTCATGAACAACGTATTAAATCTATGAGGGAGACCCGGACTAGGTGACGAGTTCCGAGGAGGAATCCATTGAAGGAAGAATCGATATCCCATCATCCCGTTTTGATCAAGGAGAAAACGTCCCTGAACAAGGAACAGATGCCGCCTGCCTTTGGAAAGTGGGAATGTGGGGTAACAAAGTCGTGCCTGTCTCACTAAAGTAGATAGATGTGCACGCCCTGACGAAAGAGTCAGAAACAGAAATGGTAAACCCGACGTGAAGATCTTCTCCTCAAAATGAAGATTAGTAATGCTCGGGGAATCCATGGATTGACGTGTCACCAAATCCATGTATCCGGCACCGGGTCCCACCAAGAAAATAGTGGGCCTGGCGTGAAACTCACCAGAAGTTGGGGCAGTAGAACGTTGGACATCCCGTTCTGTGACATTGTCAGCGTGGATCCCTCTTACCGATCATGGAAGGCGGGATGTCGCTGGGGCATTGGTCATCGATTCATTTTTCCTTTCTGCACTGACGAGTTCATCTCTCTGCTTATCAGGAATCAGGTTGCTACCCCAGGAACGCGATCACTGCCCCCCACCTACGCAGGGGCAGGGGAAACGCCAGCATAGCCGCTCCACGTAGCTTCACCTCTTCCGCAATGGCTTCTACGTCCATGACCGTGAGGCGACCACGCCCCATCTACCCATTAGTTGTTATCCAACGAAGGGTAATTAACGACCTCGTACGTCGTTACGAGGAGGAGGGCATAATCCCAACCCAGAATATGGCCCGCCTGGACTTGGAGGCATCCAGGCCCCACCATCAACGCCGCCCCCAAGGGCCATGCAAGGAGCCGCTACTCCCCACCCCAAGATTCAATCGTTTCGAGAGCTTGTCCCCAGAGCGCTTTGACGACTCCCTGCCTTACACTGATGAGGTGGGAGACGTCCGACCCATCCTAGTCAGAGTCTCAATCCAGGGGATCCCAGCAAGGGCCCCCACCTGGCTGCATCAGCGCCACCGTCCGACTTTGCCAGAGGAGCAGGTAAGCTATGCACCTGCACCACCAGCACCGGCTCACCCGACCTGACGCCAGCATTGGGCACGAGCTGAGGACGCCTGCCAAGGGGCGTCAACGTCGATGGCTACTATGGCCCGATCCACCGCCGACGCATATCATCAAGTCTCTACACTCACTGAGCAGGGGAACTTATACGCCTGACCAGGATCGAGGCCCCAACCTCCCCATGGGCAGGCTGGGTCGACTCTCCTGGTCACAGGCACGAGCGGGGATCATCGTGAACCAACCCACAACGATGCCACCTCCTACGGAGGTCCTCCCCATACCACTACCACAGAGAGCGTGGGTCTTTCCCGCTTTGAGGCTCAGCATGGAGTTCTGCCCCGTGCTACCCCCAATCCAAATGAAGGTCTTCCCCGTGGTGATGATGTTTGGTACGGAAGCCTATCCTGTGCCCATGACACCGAGTATGGAGTCCTTCCTCCTACCTGAGATCATTGATGTGGAGACGTTACCCATACGGTCTCTCTCCAATGTGGGGATCCTACCTATGTCCTCTCCGCAGCTAGCGAAGGTCCTCCTCACCTCGAAAACTAGAGGGGTGAAGACCATCCTCGCTCCACCAGCACCAAGCATGGAGGTCCTCCCCATGCCCCCTTCGACATTTGTCCTGGTGCTCCTCGCACCTTGGCTTTCTCAAGTGGAAACCCTCTATGCCCTGGCACCAGTACGGTTGAAGGACCACATGTCGGAAATTAGCCCTATCCCAAGGAGTTACCCAGGGGAAGGAAGGCGGGTCGTCACCACCACAAGAAAAATCCTAGGAAGGCCCGGATGGAGATCAAATCGTTCCACTTCTCAGACTCTGAAGCAGAGTGAGATTCAGCTCAGGAACCCTCCCCTTGCTCATCCGAGTCTAGGGTCGGGGTAAAGACGAGGCGTATCAGCCTGGTGCTCCCGGAATGTGATGTCCACTGGATTCCCGCCTCCCTCCGTAGGTTTATCTAGGAGGATGAAAATATGGAAACCCCATAGGTTATGGTCGTGCAGTTACCACCATTATCGTCGGAAGTGCTTTCTACTTCCACAAGAGATCACAGAGAGCTATTCTGGGGACCAATGGTGGGCGAGCAGCAGTGAAACCCACCACTAGAAACCCTGGCCCCTGAGCCAGGAATGGAAGCCGTCAGCCCGTCCTATCATGGTGTAGTGGCCAGGTCACTACACTCTTCGGAGGACAACCCGAGAATCGGCAGCCAGTCATCCCGTTCGTCGTATTCTCCACCGACCAACCTTCCTTCCCAACAGTCTGCCTCAGTACCGCTGACAGTTCCTCAACCACCCCCAGTTGGAGAGTGGGGAAATCAAGGTCCAGACCCTGAATTTGAGTCGAGGATCTTTTGGAGAATCCTTGCGGCAGACCACTTCCCCGAGAAGTTCTGGCCCATGGCAGCACATGATTTCTGTATACTGGATACTCTCACCCCCGAGGAAGTTGAGTGTTTCCACTAAACCTTCTGGGTGGTTCATTTCAGTCTCTATCATTAGCGCGTGGTATATCCAAGGAGCCGAACGCATTTTGAAGACATCAGCGAGTAGTGCCGTCTAGTCAATCTGGTCGCACTCCCTGTGGCCCAGCGCCCCCGAGTCATCAGGCCGCTGTGAGGCCCTCCAGAAGCAATGCGTTTAGAGTATTAAGGTACTCCACAAAATTATCAGGGAGGCTACCCCCCAAGTGCAAGTCCATGGTTGGGGGCAGTATGCTGCCCTCCTCTTTAGCCCTATCCGACGGCAGCCCGACTCGCTATGTGATATTGAGGACATGCCCTGGGGAAGGGTCACGGTCCACATGGCCGACATCATGGACAAGGAGGACAAGCTGGAGTTTCTCGATGGAGACTTACCCCATGAGGGTGTACCACCACTTTTGGATCCATCGGGGAGGATTAACTATCAGTAGAGGAACCTCCTAGGTCTCCCTGCGCCCACCGAGGCGTTGGTACTCAGCCGAAATGCTGGTAAGGGAAAAGAGCATGTCAGAGCTTTCAAGCACTCCGACCTGTCTGCCTCAGTGAAGAAGACGGAGGAGGACCCTGAGAAAGCCGCATTGCACCAGAAACATGCTGAGAAAAAGAGGTTGGTCGATGAAATCCTAGATAAACGCGCTGTAGAGTGGCAACCCGACTATGGTGATCCTAGGCCGGGGCAGCAGGGGCAGGAACAACTTCCCCCCGACGAGATGCCTCTGGGAAACCCTGATTATACCGCTCCCGTGAATAGGGTTGAAGCCGGAGCTCATGGAAAGAGGGCATGGTATGTCTCACCAAACCCTCTCGAATGGCGCGACAATCCGAGGAATCCGTCTTGGGTCCCCCCAGATGCCCCGCAGGCCACTCCACCAGTCGCTCCACGAGCCACTGAACTCATCTACCGTGTTGAAGAGCCTGGAAACACACTCGTGGTTAGGGATCCATATCAAGACAGGGACCCCTACCCGAATGATCCTATTGTGGCACTCATAGCCCGCCTTGAGGCATTAGAGACACGACAGGTGGCAATCCTACGAGATGGCAAGCCATACCTGACCTGGGTGGATGATATTCCGACACCCTTGGGATTCAGAAATCCCACCTTCTCCCCCTTTAATGGGACATGGGACCCACCACAACATCTAGCCCACTTCAACTCACGGTGTGGGCCCATGTTGGGGACTCTGGCGTAGTAGGAGGACACCAAGCTCTGCTGTTTTGTTTAGACACTGGAGGGGATTGCATTCGTCTGGTACAACTAGCTCCCTGTCGGATCTGTGACCAGCTGGGAGGACCTTCGCAGGTATTTCCTCTACCAGTTCAGCTCTACCACCTGAAAGACTAGCAACGCAGACCTCTTCAAGTGCAAACAAAGTTCTGATGAGCGATTCACAGACTTTAATTCCTGGTAGAAGGGGCTCACATAATCCCTCGACATGCCACTGACTTAGGAGAAATTACTGACAATGTGCGTAGGGAATATTAAGATAGAACTAGTTCCCTCCCTGATCACCCAAAACTATCCCGGAGGGTTCCGAGACTTCTCAGATAAGGCCCAACGCCTCGAATAAGCTCTGAAACAGGCTAGTCAGACACGTCCGCTGCCCCCTGTGATCCCAACAAGGAGAGATTCTAGAGCCAAGCCCACTATGGTGGTCCAAATAGAATCCCCCCAAGTAGCTAGAATTGCTACCAGTAGAACCAGCCCCACATCCTCTGGCTCCGCAGAAACCTCAAAATCGGCAGGCATTCCCGCGTAATGCGCCGCCACCACCCAGGAGGGACAACCAGGGTCCACCTCCTCGACAGGCCCCTCCGGCTCCTCGTCAAGGCCAGGATCCAAGGGCTCCCTATCTGGAAAGAAGACACCAGACTTACTCGTTTAGTAAGAATCAGGCCCCCGGTTACTTTCGTAGTGCCCTAGAGCAGGGGATTGTACGCTTTCCTGAATGCAGAAGGCCGACAGAGGCAAATCTCACTGATCGCCCTAACTACTGCCCCTATCATCGGATTCTGGGTCACACCCTCAAGTAGTGCCATGTGTTTAAGGACTGGCTCCAATACCAGGTCGATAACAACATAGTCAGGCTGGGCCCGACCCCGACACAAGTGGCATGTGTCTTTGTGAGGCCAGATAGCAGTAGCGACGACGAAGGTGAGTGGAAGCAGGTTTCTGACCACGGGTCCTAGAAGTATAACGACTGGATGGCTCGCAGGACAATCGCCCACGCCCATGTAATTACCCGTGCACGCCTGAATCTACCAGATCTTTCAGAAGCTGCGGCCGCTGCTTCTGCATCATCATCTCAGCCGGCCTCTTCCCAGAAGAGCCAACATCGGCGGTGCAAGAAGAAGCAACGCGCCCCGCCAATGTCGTCGTTGTCCCACACTCTCGGTGACTTTATGCCCCCTGAGAAGGGGATCCCTCCCAGAATCCACCCAGTGGTGGATGATTTTTCGAGTGATAGTCAAGGGTACACTTCGGTTAACACCGTTGAGTTGGTAAACCCCTATATGACTCCCGATGAGGGAGAATGCTAGGAGAATCTCCCCAACATCCCCATCCGACGCCAACGTCAGCAGAGCTATGACTATATGGGTCATTAAGGAATGCCGGTCAGCACCTCCAGCCAGGCCGTGCATGCCACTAAGACCAGATAGCAGGCCCAGTGTAGAGCTCAGCACGCGTAACCTTTTCATCCGGTGTCGTTAGGACCACCTCCACCACCGTTTGTGCTACTGGATCAGGTAGAGCCACTTTGGCTATACCGCGACCAGCTTTTCCCCGCTACGGGTCAACCTCATTCGTCCGGACCTCATCCGGTAGCTACTCTTCAGGCTTCTAATAGTGAACAGTGGAACGTGCCCAACACCAGCCAGCCGATGGTCCAACCAACAGGACCCGCCATGCCTCCAATCTCAGAGCGGCCTCCTGTGAGCAAAAGTTCACGCCTGGCACAAAAGTATAATGTTCTCAAGAACCTTTCTGGAATCCCAACAAGGCTTTCCATCCTCGAAGCCCTTCTCTTGTTGTCAGATATGCGTGAGGACCTTGTTGAGGCTTTAAGGAGCCCCCTCCAGTTTGAGACGGAGGTAGTAGCTGCAGAAGCCTTTCATGCTGAAGCAGTTGAGACTGCTGAATTCTAGGCCATCATTTCGTTCTCCAGAGAGGATGAATACTCTCTCATACAGGGGAAAATCCACACGCTTTACATCACTGGACAATTTAATGGTGTGGAGGTTCTCCGTTGTCTCGTTGACACCGGCTCTGAGATCAACCTTATCCCGACGCAGACGTTGCAGAAGCTGGTGTTATCTGAGGATGACCTGACTCCCTCTGATTTAAAGACCCAGGGATATGACAGGACAGAGAAGACCCTGTTTGGAAAGATTCATTTAAAGACCCAGTTCGGTGGCCTAGTTGCCAGTACTGAATTAATGGTCGTCTCCCAGGACACCGCGTACAATGCATTGATGGACAGACCATGGATCCATCTTCACACGACAGTCCCCTTGTCATATCACCAGTACCTCAAGTACTCCCTTAATGGTCGAGTAGGCATACTCCAAGGTGATTCATCCCCTTTAGCCTCTTTTGATGCCTGTTATCTAGATGCTGACTATTACAAGAGCAAGGACAAGTAGATTCTAGCAACTGAGGTTGAGCCCGCCCTGATCACAAGTGACCCCTGGGTAGGTCTGGATGACACCTATGTCTTCCCAATCCATTGATTGGAGGCCACGTCCCCCGACATGGGGAAATTATTTGTTTTCTCTGATACAAGATGAAGTCATATTCCCAAGTCAAAGTGACGGCGGAAAATCACCTCGTACTCCTACACAAACTAGACTCAGGTGATCCTGGAACCTCCTACCCCCGTACTGTATCAGGACATCTTCCCCATGGCAATAGTAGTATGTCATACGTGTCTATTCCGCCAAGATGGAATTAACTGACTCAAGCCGACGCGCCACTATTGCTTTGATGTCATCAAGCGTGGCCCCTTGGGCCGAAGACCAGATGGGATCAGATCTACTGCCTTCGTCACTATGGTCTCAGCGGTGCATGAATCTCCTGATACGCTATCCACTACTATACAGGCTGGTAGCAGCCTCCCGTCAGGTTTTTCCAACCCAGGGGAAGCTCCACCCGCTGGGAATCCTGCCTCCGCAAGCAAAGGATAGGATTTGGAGGATGCTCCCCCCGCCTTTGAAGAAGGTGTCTTTGCCACGGTTGATGAACTGATACAGGTGAACCTTAGTAGCGAGGTAGATCCAAGACCCACATTGATCAGTGCCACCATGTCCCTCAAGGAGTAGCAGCGGTACGTGCACTTCCTTAAATAGCACCGTGATGTGTTTTCCTGAAGTTACGATGAGATTCCAGGACTAGATCCTTGGGTAACCTTCCACCACCTCGGTCACCCGAAAAACCATAGCGGGTTCAAGCAGCCTCCCAAAAAGATGCACCCTTCTCACGGTGCCATGGTTGAGGCCGAAGTTGACAAGATCATCAGGGCCAACTTCATCAAGGAGTTCCAGTACCCCAAGTGTCTAGACAACATTGTGCCAGTCAGGAAGAAGAACAGATAGATCAGAGTTTGTATCGACTTCCGAGATCTCAACCGTCACTGTCCGAAGGATGATTTTCCCCTTCCGATGACATAATTGTTAATCGATGCTACGACTAGGTTCCAAGCCCTATCCTTCATGGATGGTTACTCTGGATATAATCAGATCCAGATGAACCCCGAGGATGAAGAGTCCAAAACTTTTAGGGCACCCCAATGTACTTTCTGTTACCAGGTTATTCCCTTTGGCTGGAAGAATGCAGGTGCTACCTATCAGCGGGCCATGCATAGCATATTCAAGCCAATCCAGGGAACATTGGTGGAATGCTATGTGGATGATCTAGTGATCAAATCTTGCCAATGCCAGGACCATCTCAAGGACCTTGAGAAAGTGTTCGTCTTCCTTCACTCCCGCCACTTGAAGATGAACCCGTTGAAGTGTGCCTTCAGGGTCACTTCCAGGAAGTTTCTTGTCTTTGTTGTTAGGTACCGAAGCATCGAGATCGACCCAGAGAAGATCAATGTAATCAACCAGATGTCTCCCCCAAACAATATCTGATATCTTCGATATTTTCAAGGCCACTTAGACTACATACTCTGGTTCATTGCGAATCTGGCTGGTAAGTGTAAGCCCTTTTCTTGGCTAATGAAGAAAGGATCTGCCTACGAATGGGATAAAGTGTGACAGACTACGTTTGAGGAAATTAAGTAGTACTTTCTCCAGCCTCCGGTCTTGATTCCACCCATCTCCAATATGCCTCAAATTCTATACGTTACTGCCCTGGACCGATCTCTCGACGCCCTTCTCACCCAGAAGAACAACAAGGGGATAGAGAATAGTCTCTACAACCTCATCCGCATGCTTCTCGAAACAGAGAC
Source organism: Viscum album (assembly GCA_963277665.1). Taxonomy (NCBI): domain Eukaryota; kingdom Viridiplantae; phylum Streptophyta; class Magnoliopsida; order Santalales; family Viscaceae; genus Viscum; species Viscum album. The sequence continues at coordinate 1,447,468,408 of OY728161.1, forward strand.
TAGATACTCCCCCATCGAGAAGAGATGCCTTACACTCGTATTTGCTGTGCATAAGTTGTGACATTACCTGTAGGACCATGAGGTATAGCTGGTCTCTTAGGTAGATCCGCTGAACTACATTCTGAATCGCCCCATGTTAACTGGACGATTAGCGCAGTGGGCGGTAATCCTCCAGTAGTTCGACATCAGGTTCGTGCCTCAGAAGGTTATTAAGGGGAAGGCATTGGAAGAATTTATAGCTGCCCATCCAACCTCCGTGGATCAGTCCCTGGACCTGGATTTTCCTAATGAGGCAATCCTCTCAGTCGATCAAGCCGTACCATGTTGGAAAATGCACTTCAATGGTGCCTCCCAGAGCCCCACCAGCAAGAGGCTCAATGATCCTAGGCTCAACAGAGTAGGCCTGGGTATCGTCTTCATCACCCTGGTGCAAGCCGTCTTGCCATACTCATTCTTGTTGTCAGAAGGCTGCACCAATAACGAGGCAGAGTATCAGGCCCTCATTACTAGTTTCGAGCTAGCCCTTGAGATCGACGTGCCCCATTTTCATGTGAAAGGGGATTCTGAGCTAGTCATCAAGCAAGTCAATGGAGAATACGTTGTCAGAAAGCCATAGATCACACCATTGTTAGAGCACACCCTCCATCTAATGGCCTAGTTCCCTTCTAGAGTAGAGGTTACCCATGTCCCTCAGTCACAGAATGGTCGAGCAGACGCTTTGGCCAACTTAGCTACATCACTTGCAGAGCCTGAGCAGGATGACCTGATTATACATATGGCACACTGGAGAGTCATTTCCCTTGTCACCCCAGAGGATGACGATGGCCTTCGAGTAAGCCATCTTACCACCAGATCCTCCATGTCAGGACCTCTAGGCTCTTCAAATGCAGTGGTTGAAGCAACTCCCGACTAGAGAGCACCTTTTGTCTACTATCTCCAAAATGGTTGCCTCCCGGCTGATCGGGTTGAGCGCGGGTGAATCCAATGTCGCATGCTACTGTTTACCCTCCAAAGCGACCCTAGCCTGGAGCCAATACTCTATAAGTGCAGGTTTGATGGTGTTATCATCTGTTGCATCCAAGGAATTGAGATTCCACAGGTCATACAAGAGGTTCATGCCAGTTCCTGTGGTGCCCATCAGGCTGGGCCGAAGCTGTCCCATCAAATCCGAAGACTGGGGTACTTTTAGCCCTCTATGATCCATGATTGTATTGAGTTTTCCAAGAGATGTCACGAGTTCCAATTTCATTATAACTTCCTTCATCGGCTGCCAGAACCTCTCCACTTCACCAAGTACTCTTGGACATTTGTGGTGTGGGGACTCGATGTCCTGGGACCATATCCACTGGAGACAGCTCGCCAATGCAGGTTCATCCTGACTGCCAAAGATTTCTTTTCCAAGTGGTTAGAGGAAATTATGCTCAAGGAATTCAAGGCCCGTTCCATCATTGACTTCATGAGTTCCAATATCATCCACCAGTTTGGAGTCCCTCACGCTATCCTCACCGATAACGGTACCAACTTTCGAGCATCCGAGCTGAAGAAATTGTACGCCAAGTACAATATCCGTTCAAACCATACCTCCCGCTATCACGTGCAGGAAAATGGATAGATCGAGGCATTCAACAAAACCCTCTCTAAAATTTTGCAGAAAATGGCTGGCCAGAATAAGAAGAGTTGGTCGGACAAGCTCCCCAACGCTCTCTGGGCTTATCAGACGACGACTTGCAATTCCACCCAGGTGACTCCATATTCCCTGGTGTACAGAGCTAAGGCCATCCTGCCCATTAAGATCCATCTGCCTTCGTTACACACTGCGGTCTATGACCAGCAGGCACCAGATAAGGTGGCTGAAATCCTTCTAGCTGAATTGGAATCACTTGACGAGAATAGGCTCTGTGCCCTGCACAATCTGGAAAGGCATCAGAATAAGATGGCTAGAGCCTTCAATAAGAAGGTTTGCCTCCACTATTTTCTGCAAGGTGACCTAGTATTGGCCCTCCGAGCACTAATGATCCCTGGAAGGAAACCACCCAAGTTGGAGCCCAAATGGGAAGGACCTTACATAGTCCACAAAGTTTACCCCAATGGAGCATACTCCCTGGTAACCACGGATGGTGAGCATATAACTCCTCCCACCAATTCCAAGTTCCTCAAGCAATACTTCTCCTAAACCTAATGGTTCCGCATGACCTTAAACTGTCTAGTCCTACATGAATTTAAACTACGCATCGTCCATCATGACGTTAAACTGTGTTTCTAGAACTACGTATGGCTTGATTCCCATCCACATGGGATACGTAGGAACGCTCAGATACCTTGTCTTGAGCCCAGCCCGAACTCTTCTCTTTGACTATCCCCCTGGGTATAGCTTTCTCGGAGGATCCTCACATGATAGGGTGTAGGATTCCTTAGCCCCACTCATACAAGGATTATAATGGTCGCACCACATGCTCACTCTCGTTCTTCTATCCTCTCACGTCTTCACCGTACGACATTAAACTGCATGGTCTTCAAGAAATACGTATGGCTTGATTCCCATCCTCATGGGATACATAGGAACACCCGAACATTTCGTCTGTTGGCCCAGCCCAAATGCCAGGATCTTCTCCCTGGGTCAAGACATATGGTAGGGGTGCAAACTTTTTCCCCAATTCACATCGAGCCAACCTCGATCCAGCCGTACTTCCCACTCCCTAGAGACGTTCACCTCTTTTAGAGATGGGTACAACTATGCTTCACCCACTCCTTGACTATGATTCCATAACCTTCCCTGTATGGAAGGACCCTTGAATGGTATGGATGCTAGGCCTGAGGGATCTCTTACCACTTCAGGCCAACGCTCTCGAGGATGTTGAGCAACAAGTCGATACAAGTCCCGCATTTCGAATATGGTCAGCGGTCGACGATCATTTGTTGCTCCCATTTCAAGTCACTATAGGGACGCTGTGTTTCGAACATGGTCAACAGTTGTCCTGGATCATTAGGACCACCCCAAGATGTCCCAAACATTGAGTGAAGTGGTTCATTCTACCCCATTGTATCTCCAAGTGATGAACTCCCTTTGGGCAAGGGGGGAATATGGCCTTCCATCCGAGGCCCAACCTTAGTCCCCTTGTCCTTTCGGGCCCTGGCCCAGGTTCTCTTATGGGAGTGTATGGTGTGGTGCAGGATTATGTCCTTATTCACGTCGGGTTAGTTACTGTTCCGTACACCTCCCTTGTTTGGGGTATCCTACTCCCCTCCTCGTCCTCACTGTAAGACGTTAAACTGCAAGCTGGTCAGGCCTTCCTGATCGAGGCCCAGCCTCAGGCCCCTTGGCATTCTTGGGCCCCCGACCCTCATCCTCACAGCAAGACATTAAACTGCAAGTTGGTTAGGCCTTCTTGACCGAGGCCCAGCCTCAGGCCCCTTGGCCTTCTCGGGCCCCGACCCTCATCCTCATTGTAAGAGGTTAAACTACAAGCTGGTTAGGCCTTCCTAACTAAGGCCCAGCCTCAGGCCCCTTAGCCTTCTCAGGCCCTCAACCCTCATCCTCACTGTAAGACGTTAAACTGCAAGCTGGTTAGGCCTTCTTGACTAAGGCCCAGCCTCAGGCCCTTTGGCTTTTTCGGGACCCGACCCAGGTTCTCTCTTTTGGGATTGTATGGCATGGTATGGGATCATGTCCTCATTCACGTCGGGTTTCTCACCATGCGGTACACATCCTCGAATGAGGCACCTTAGCCTTCCTGACCGAGGCCCAGTCTCAGGCCCCTTGGCCTTCTTGGGCCCCGATCCAAGTTCTTACCCAGAGTGTATGGTGTGGTGTGGGATTATGTCCTCATTCATGTTGGGTTAGTCGCCGTTTCGTACACCCCCCTTGTTAGGGTATCCTACCCCTGAGTATCTTCAAGAACTATTTGTGGCTTGATTCCCACCCTTATGGGATACGTAGGACCACCTGAATGTCTAGACTTCAGGTCCAGCCCCATTTACCGGAAATCTCCATTTCACCTTGGCCCCTTGGCCTATCCTTCCCCGGAGAGGAGAGTATATGGCGTGGCATGGGATTATGTCCTCATTCACGTCAGGCTTATAATGAACACGCCGTGTACCTCTCCCTACTAAACACCCTCGTCGACCCTTTTCGGTGGTTCATCAATGTGCCTAAGGGTACTCTGGTTTAGTACCCGGAATGTTGGACTTTGCTCGGACATGCTTCCACCCGCTTTTCAGGCTTTGTGTTCCCCTTCATTAGGGATTCCATCACCTTTCACACCTAGAAGGGCCCCTGAATGGCACAGATTCTAGGCCTAAGGGACCTCCTACCATTACGAGCCAACATCCCTGAGGGTCGTGGACAACAAGCCGATACAAATCCTGCATTGCGAATATGGTCAGCGGTCAATGCTCATTTGTTGTTCCCACTTCAGGCTAACGCGATATGGATACTGTGTTTAGAACATGGTCAAAAGTTATCCTCCATCGCCATGCCAACCCCATTAAGCCCAAAATGTTGGTTATATGATTTATATCCTTCTCCACCTCATCATGTACAAGTAGAACTTCAAAAATCTTGGTACTATTCCTCAGTGCACATTCGCATGTTAAGAGGACTAAAGCCGCGATAGGGGCGTCATTTGGGGCTCTGCACTGATTTCCCTTCGGTGTGTGTTCCAGGTATTGCAAAATACATCTTCCTCCCTTGTTTCCCACACCGAGTTTAACTCACGTGGGCTTAGGGATTGGGTTGAGGTCTGCACTTACTTGGAGGGTTTTCACTCCATCCATGGTTCGAGCTCTAAGACCATAAACTAAGATCTCGTCTAATAACTATGTGTGGATTGATTACCATCCTTATGGGATACGTAGGACCACCTAGAAATCTCATTTTAGGTCCATCTCAGTTGGGAGCTAGTTTCTCCTCCCCCTTTTCCCTCTTACCTCTATGTAGGTCCCTTGGGCTAAGGCTTCTTTCTCAAAATTGCGTACAGTGTAGTGTAGTATTATGTCCTCATTCACATTGAGTAAGCTATACCACATCGTGTACATTCCTGCATGTCTGAGCCATATGAATTTAAACTATGTCGCCTGGTCCTATCACATGACCCTAAACTATGACATTATCGTCCTGGCCGCACGACGAAAAAAACGGCACTGCATCGTGATGTTCTCACTCAAGGGGACACCATGTTTGGTATTGGGAACACGCCATACCATTTTTCAACACCTGATACAGCTTGATTCTTGTGGCGATGCCAAGGCCTGCTACCCTAGGCCTATCACTTCACAAAAAAAAAACAATCACCTTAAAGGATAAATAAGATTTATCGAATACTGCTTCTCTTGGTGCGAGGGCCACTCCCGCACACCCCTTTTTCCCTGGCATTGGTAACTTACCGTTCCACCTCAAGAACTACGTGTAGCTTGATCCCCATCCTCATGGGGTACATAGGAATGCTTGTGCACTTTGCCTCAGGCCCATATCAACTCTCGTTTTCGGTCCCTTGACCTAAAACCTCTCCAAGGAACACGTGGTGGTCGGAACCCCTAGTTCCCATTCACATTGGGTTTTTTAGTTACCCCACCACGTGTCTCTTGTGTTTCCTACCATCTATGGTACGAGTTCTACAACCCTAAAATAAGATCTCCCTATTGGAAGGGGCTCAACCCCCTCTATCTAATACATCTCGTCGTCGTATTTAGATGCATTTGACAAAGAGCCCGAAGTGTATAATTTTCATGGAGTCATTCCCCTTGTTCCATGTCCAAGCTTCTTGAGCTCTCTATTTGGATCCTCATCCTATTCCACATCCAAAAGGACCCTCAGATGGCATGGATGCTAGGCCTAAGGGCTCTCCTACCATTTCGGGCCAACGTCTCTAAGGATCTCAGACGACATTTGCGACAGGTCCCGTGTTTCAAACATGGTCAACGGTCGACCCTCATTTGTCTATCCCCATTCCAGGCTAATGCGATGCGGATGCTGTGTTTCCGCCACGGTCAATAGTTATCCTCCATCGTCATGCCTCCATCATTATGGTCCAGATTTCAAGCGTCATGATTCACACATTTCCACTTCTTCATGTTCAAGTAGAATTCCGACATACTCAGCTTTGTCTCTTCACGCGTCTAGGTGCACTACACGGATGAGTTAGCATCATTGGGATGGTATTCACCGAGCGTCCCTTTTCCCTAACATGCCCCTTCCTGTGTCAGGAAATCCTCACCACTACTTCTTGTTTCCCACATCGAGCACGACTCATGTGGGCTTAGTAGTTTTGGTAGGATGTACACTGGAACAACCAAGCTTTTCTCATCCCACATGACATTAAACTATGCTTCTAGAACTACGTATGGATTGATTTCCATCCTTATGGAATATATAGAGAAACCCTAGTATTTCACCCAGGGTCTAGCCCCAGGAATCATAAAGTCCTATTCCTCCCCATTTACAGCCCCTTGGCCTGACCCCATGTGGGGAACCGTGTGACCGCAACTTTGCCCTGAACAAGTTCAGGATGCCCCAAGATGACATTGGGAAGTGAAAAATCCCTCACCAGAGAGGCCCTGTCTAAAAGAAGGAATGATCCATGATCAAACTGATGCATCCATCCAGTGTGCTTCCACCACGGTGTAATAATTTCAAGAGTGTTGGATTTTTTTCAAACAAACACTCACTCCACATTCCATGCTTTGCATGCCCCTTATTCAGACCCTCGTTCTCTTTCACGTCTAGAGGAACCCCCTAACAGTATGGATGCTTGGCCTATGGCCCACCTATTGTCCTGGGCCAATGTTCCAGAAGAATAACGGATGACATTTTGAGTTTGGTATTGTGTTTCGAACAAGGTCAATGGTCAACCCTCATTTGTTATCCCCACTCTAGGCTAATGCAATAAGAATGATACGTTTCGAATGTGGTCAACAGTTATTCTTTATTGTCACGCCACCCCCAAAATGTTCCAAATCCTGGGTATCATGATTCACACCTTCCATTCCCATCTATTCGGATCAATTTCAGTGCCCCTGGCATTACCCCATTTGTGCACAATAGCACACTAGGAAAATAGTAATTAGGCTGTTTTGAGAGCTTAATTCTCCAGTTAGGTCTCTCCCATATCCTAGAAATCCGGACTGGTTGTCCAAACCCCAGATGCCCAAAGCTTGGTTTGCACTCCTACATTTGGATGGGGTGATGAAGTGGTCACCCCTTGTTTCTCACATCAGGCTTGACCCACGTGAGCTTAGGGAATGATCGCTGGATGCTCCCCGAACATCACAAGGATGCAGTAAACTAATGTAAACAATGGAACTCATGCATGCTACGACATTCAAAAAATCAAAGCATGAAAGTACGTTTAAGGGTTTGTAATCATTACAGTACCCAGGGATTGACTCCCCCCATGGATGGATTGACCTCGTCAAAGGAGCGTAGAAGCTCCACCACCCTCTGGATGGTGGAGTCCAGGAGTTGATGCCGCTTGTTCAGCTCCTGCTCCTCCTCGACGACAAGAGGGTGCAATTTGTTGGCTGCAATCTGGGCCCACTCCACATCATCCCGAATGGTGATCATCTCCCCAAAAGCTCACTTCAGGCCCTCTTCAGCTTCTTCCAGCTAGGCCTTCAATTGTAATATTAGCTCAGATTTCTCATTGAGGGAGGTCAAGTGATCGTCCGTCCGATTTTGCAGCCGCTGGACCTTGTCTTCAGCCTTCTGGAGCCTCTTTATGTTCAATGCCTTCCTCCGCTACCAGCCCACACCAAGGCCAAATTCATACTCTAGAATCTTCTTCTCCATGAGATCTCAGACAAGCATGTCAGGGCGCTGGGCATCCACTCCCCCATCACATAGTTCGTGCAGTCACGAGTGAAGTCTGTCAATCTCATCCAACCATAGCGCTTGGGGGGTGTCATTGATGAAGTGCGTGATCAACTTCCATGATCGGCGACAAACTATTTTGCTTTCCTCCTCGTCAGAGGCCATCTCGTCCCAGTCGGCGCGATTGGTAGGCTCATATGCAGAGAATTACCCTAGGAACTCCTCAGTTGGGTCCACGTCTGGCATTAGATCAGGCATGGCGGGGCCTGAATTGTCTGGTTTATCCTCATCATCGGATCCCACCTCGATAACCTCAGGCATAGTCCCACTGGCACCCCCACCAGTGATCGGGAGTGCTGCAGTTTGGTCAGGCTGGATGTCCACCTCCACGACCATTAGCATCCCCCTAGGAAGGGCGCTACTAGAAGCCCCGACCAACTTCGCCACAACATCCCATACCAATTGAAGGACTGTACATGCCAAGAAGGGGGTGTGAATTTTAGTTAACGTGGTCAGGGGGATGGAAGTTGTGAATTCGGTAGAGAAGACTTACAAAGGTCAAATCCCTAGTCTCACTCTTGGGCTGATGTCATCAGAACCCTGAAACGCGGCCCCCCGTATATGGTTGGAAGGTCTGGAGACTCCAGGGGAGCCGCCTCGACTGTCCCAGCCCCGTCAGACATAAAGGTTGATGTAGCCACGGGCACAGATTCAGAAGGTCCCGCGTCGACACCCACTGAGGGGAGGGAACGAGGTCTATGCATAAGGTCATCCTGCATAGTACAAACGCTGATAAGGAATCTAGAGTAACCTAAGGGCAGACTCTGAAGAAGGAACTTGGGGTTTTACCTCGAGACCCTCCACGAAATCTTCAAGATCCGAGGATTGATCGCCGAATTCACCCTCCTCTGGTGGACTTTCTCTACTAGCCTCGTATCCCCAAGAGGACTCGTCCGATTCATCCGGAAGGGGGAAATGCTCCCTCATGTCAGCAGCTGACAGTTATGGAGGGACCGTGTGACCCAGAAGCACCCTGACTTGGTCTGTCATCAGGTGACGGGCACCCTGGGAGTGGATGAAGTCTTCCATATCGGCTATGTATTATTCCGCCTCTTCCTGGGATACTGCGAAACCAGCCCTAATAGGGAAAATTCCTGGAAAGTCCATCCCGAGGCGGTTAAGGTGATACCATAACTCAGATGGGTTGAGGAATTGCTGGTTGACTTCCCAGATGTCCCAGACCTCTGGGAAGACAACATTATCTGGCATGTCAATGTGGCACAACCGTTTCCTCGGGGCCTGAGTAGAAATCCCACAGAATCCCCTCGGTGTCTGCCCCTCTGGATGACTCTATTCTCTTGGGACCACCAGCTGCGATGCCACTACCGGATCTTCTACTGCTACTCCCCCCTAAACTGGTGCAGTAATCGCCACTACAGTATCCCCTCCACTACGGGATGCCCTTATCGCCTTCCGGCCTCGGCCCCGAGATTGGAGAAGCTCACCCTCACCGACCAGGATGGTTGGCCGCTTCAACATCTCCCCTAGATAGGCCGCCTCCCAGTTCTGAGAATATTCTTTTATCATCCCAAGGATGGCGGTCGGTGGAGGCAATACATTCTGAATCTTCCTATCTTCCCGTGTGAACATGAGCCACATCTGCCTCATGAAACACGGGTGCTCCTCGTAGCGCACCCCCAAGTAGACCTGCGGGGTCAGCCGCTGCAAGCACTGAAATTTCCTGGCAAACCGGTGTGGGGTGTATGGCTCGCAGAGATGCTCACGGTCCACCCTAGCCACCAAGACCCCACATCGAAAGGCCATGAGGTAGGATCGGTGCTCTTTCGTTCCCTGGACATTATCCTCAAAGGCCCCCGTTAGTAGCGGGAATGGGTAGAAATTGAATTCCTCTACCCTCCACACCTGGTTCAGAACCGATGGCGCGGTCAACTTAGTCAGAAATCTCCTCACAACGTTCAAGATCGAGGGACGAAAGTTTGACCCTGGTGGAGAGATGGAGTTTGGATACTCATAAATCCCCCTAATGTGCACCGCCATCCATCCATACAGGAGGTGGAACGACCTGCATACCCTCTGTGGCCTTTTCCCCTCACTGATGTGCCACAACATTTTGTACAACTTGGAGAGCATCAAGATCCCCAGGTTGACCTGTTCTCCTATCACCAATGTGGATGCCATGATGAAAGTGCTTGGATGCACTCCCATGCTTGTATCCCTCACCGGTAGGATCCAACCACAGATGAGAGCTGCGAAGAATGTTGCCAGCCTGACTATTGGTCATTGTTTAGTGCTGACACTGAACCCCCAGGTCTTCCACTGGCTATCCTTCAGCAGCCACTAGTATGATTTTTCCTTACTCCGGGCCCCCTTTGGGAAAGTTCGAGGCCTCATTGGGAACTGCCTATTTTCCGGGAAGTTCAGAAACTTCTTGAACCAATGCTTTAAGTGGACACCCCTCACGGCCTCCTTGTCCTCCCCGGGCACAAGATCCATCAATGCCATCGCCAGACGCGACATATGCTCCGGATCCTCCCATGCACCCATAGCCGGGAAGAATTCGTCATACATAGACCCCAGTATCGGGACCCCCAAGATCTGATGCACATCCCGTAGGCTGATGCCGACCTCCCTGTGATGAAGGTGGAAGGTATTGGTCCCCAGTGACCACCGGCTCAACAGCTCCGGCATTAACTACTTCGGCTAGTAGATATGGAACTGGGAAGCCCAAGCTGCCTCATACAAGCCCACTCTTCTCAGCTCCGCTCCGAACTCCTCGCATGAGGCGCCTACCCAGTAGGACCAAGCCCAATCATCCGTAAAGTTTCCGCCCTGGCGTAGGTCCCATTCCTCAGACCACCCCTTCTTCGGGTTCCCCAGCACCACCTTAAGGATGGTTCAGTACAGGGGAGGGGATGTCTTTGGCTAAAATTCCCTCCCGTCGACATTGTTCAGTTGATTTTATAGGCAGTAGGTGATGACATGCATGAAGTCCTCTCGGACATGACCATCGGGTGCCCTGAACCATCGGTGCTGACACGGCGTGCTCCGGAACCAGTAAGCTGGCTCATCCCTACCTTCTTTAGGGATGAATACATCATCCCTTAGCCCGAATCCATACAAGGGAAACCTCCTACATAGTGGGTAGTTCTTCTGGATCTCTAACAGCAACTCCTCCAAAGAACTATGGTCTGAGTGGCTCCGGACTAGCTCTACTAGCCCCAGACTATTCGCCATTTCATCCCTCCAGGCGGTATCCGCAAGGACCCCCTGGGTAGATTCTTGGTGGGCCATTTGTTCTAGAGTTGTGATGTTTTTTTTGGCTGGTTCGCTAAGATCGTTTGCAAAGCGCGTTCTCAAAGCCCACTCGTGAAGACTGTTCACAGGGCACTACCTCAGCATTCAAAACCGGATCACGGAGCGCAAACGCGGAGTCAGGGACTCACTGTGTGCCGCGAAGACTCGATTCACAGAGACCACTCATGGAGTACGCCGAGCTTCGCGAATCGAGAGTGAAAGAAGAAAAATTCACGGATAAGGGAATGGAAAAAAGAGAGAGAACAACCCATATTTATTGGCAACGACCTTCAGAGCTTCGCGACGCGTCCAATTCGCTCAGAGCTTTGCAGCGTGCTCAACCCGCACATCCCCTATTAGCCTCATGAGACCTCTTCACGAGTCAGCACCACAAATGACCGAGGATTTTGGTGATTTCCTTTAGACTTTCACCCTTGATCTCTCCACATCTCCAAGTATGAGGGGGGACATTTATTGGCGCCAAAATTCGGAACAAAGTAGAGGCCCAAAGACGGCCCCACAGACTGCCTCATGAAGCCACTTCACGGAGTCCCCCCAGCACCGCGGCCATTGTGAAGCAAAGGAGGTGGGACGATCCATGAATGAATTTGACGTTCACGAACCCGCTGTGAAGCAAAGGAGGAGGGATGCTCCGTGAACAAATTTGACGTTCACGAACCCGCCGCGAAGCAAAGAAGGCGGGACACTCTGCGAATGAATTTTACATTTGCAAACCTGCCGCGAAGCAAAGGAGGAGAGATGCTCCACGAATGAATTTGACATTCGCGAACCCGCCACGAAGAAAAGGAGGCAGGACACTCCGTGAACCCATTTGATGTTCATGAGCCAGCCGCGAAGCGACCATGTTCCTCTTCGCACCGCGTCATCTCCACTCCATGGTGCCTCTTGCCTATAAATACCGGGCTCCCCCTAAGACCAATAGATGGAAAATCTGACCTTTCGGCTTCCCAGCTCCCGAATCGCAAAGCATCCTTCTGCTCTGTGAACCAGGAGCTGTGTGAGGTACTTCTGCTCCACGAAGTGCCTCCCCATCATCCTGTTTTGATCCCCTCTTCTGAGAGGGATGCCCTTCGGGAAGCCTAAGGGTCTTCACGAATGAAGGGGATCCCCAAGGGGACCCAGGTCATTGTGGAGTGTTTATTCTTCGTGAAACACCCTTCACGTACACATGATCCACATACTAAGGCAGGGTCACTGTACTTTTCAAAGCACATTGCTTCCCGACACCTTGCTTCGCGAGGCTCCTTTGCTCCGCGAGGCTTTGCTCCGCGAATTCCCTTCCACTTCGCAAAGCACCTACCATTTGCACCTCCACCCCATTATAAGGCTAAGGCACCCCACTTCGCAAATCACACCCCTTCGCAAGTTCCCTCCGCCATGTGGAGCAACAGAACTCCACAATTCCCCTGCCTATGGACCCTTCTGCTTGGAAAATCCTTTTCCCGTGCGACCCTCCAGGTTTGCATGATGTGACTTCAAAGTCCCTTGGATGATACCGCCTATTGCGTTGCTTCACCTAATGATTCTTCACATAGGCACACTAATGACTATTGCTTATTCGCATAGCCATGCTAATGTGGACCCCTCGATGGTTTTCCCTAACACACCCCCTTGCTATAGCCTTACTGATGCCTTCCCTCCCACAAGGGGAAGAGGGTACTAGTTATGTGAGTCCTAGGGGTGTGGAGCGAACCCGCCTCATCCGAGCTGTAGGATGTTAAAATTCCAAGCACCATCATCCTCAACACATGACGTTAAACTGTAACCTGGACCCGTGCCTCGCACACAGTGTCCCCCCACCTTGGGTATCCTCCACGCCCCCTAGTATCCATAGGGGATGATATCCTCCTTCTTGGAGTGGCGTTTGTCCGCAGGGAAGGGCAAACATCTTAGGTTAAGCCCTAGCTTTTCTTGTAGGAGGCATTACCCTTGCTCCTCCTCACTTCCTCGGTGCCCAGGCCAGCAGAGGGCGTGATAGGGAACGTGGCTCCTCCTTTTTTGGTCCCAAATCCCTCTCCCACTGCGCTTTGTCGCCATCGGGCCTCCATCATGGAGTAAGTCTCGACACTTCTTGGGCCGCTCAATGCGTAAGCCCCTCTTCACTTCCCACTGACGCACCCTTCACGACATGGTCGTCAGGCCTTTGCTATCTCTTGTTTCTCACACCGAGCATGACCCACGTGGGTTTATAGTAAGCATAGACCATGACATCATCCCGTCCCGCATGATGTTAAACTGTATTTCCAACCCATCCTGAACTACATGGTCTTTGATCCATGTTAAGGCATGGTGCGTAGGAAGCCTCCACGAGGTTCAAGCCCATTGGCCCCGACCATCTCCATGTTAGTGTGCCAATCCCCTCAACCCGAACTACGGGGACTTTGATCCATTTCAAGGAATGGTGCGTAGGAATCCTCCACGAGGTTCAAGCCCAACACCCATCGGACCCCAGGTCCATCTTCACACCGGTTCACCGACACACCCTCCCGAACTACGTGGTCTTTGATCCATGTCAAGGCATGGTACGTAGGAAGCCTCTATGAGGTTCATGCCCCACCATCTTGGGCCGCCTCAGAGCGTAATCCCCAAATAACCCATCCCGAACTACAAGGACTTTGATCCATGTTAAGGCATGGTATGTAGGAAGCCTCCCTGAGGTTCAAGCCCACCACTCGGTCGTTCCGACCACCTTCACATCAGTTCACCCCCGTCTCGCATGACATTAAACTGTATTCTCCATCTGAACAATGTGGTCTTTGATTCCCCACCACGGGGATATGTAGGAAGCTTCCATGAGGTTCAAGCCCAACACCCATGTCTCATCTTGATCTCTCCCTCAAGCCCACGTGTCTCGGGAAGCTCATGCCCCAACCTAGAGGGTCCACTTCCTCTGGGTCCCATCCATGTGTCCATTCTCATGGGTTGCCTCCTCAGGTTCCCTCTCGTTTCATCGAATTACGCGAATTTTGATTCCCTACCATGGGGATACGTAGAAAGTCTCTTCGAGGCTCAATCCCAAAACCATCATCCATCTTGATTCTTACCCGGGCCGCCACATCCTGGTGAGATCATGCCACCTAATTCCCCTTCACAGCATTCGGGAAGCCACCCACGTGCTGGAGCCAATATCGGTGTTCCCTCGAGGGGGTTCTTCAATCTGATCCACTCTAGCCAGTGTTCCGATTAGCCCAATCTATCTCCACTGGATGTTAAACATGCGGCATACCCCATGTTAAACATGGGAAGCTGAGGAAAACCTTAGATACATGCCTATGGCATACGATTCCCCACATTTAATGTGGGATGACTCAAGCTTCTGTGCCCTCGAGAAGCCCTATAATAAGGGACAAAAGAGAGACACACCAATCCCCAGTGTCCAGACACGCCAGTGATGCCCAGCGTGACTACTCCCCTAACCGAAGGTTGCTTCCCTGATCGGAACCCTTGGAATGTCCTGACAGAAGCAGCATAATTAACTGGTGTCCATAAAAATATGGCGCAGGAAAGAGTTTTACGAACAACATATTAAATCTATGAGGGAGATCCGGACTAGGTGACGAGTTCTGAGGAGGAATCCACGGAAGGAAGAACCGACATCCCATCATCCCGTTTCGATCAAGGAGAAAACGTCCCTAAACAAGGAACTAATGTCTCCCGCCTTTAGAAAGCAGGAATGCGGTGTAACAAATCCGCGCCTGTCGCACTAAAGCATATGGACACGCACGCCCCGCCGAAAGCATAAGAAATAGTGTTAATCACAAAAAACAAAAGTCAAGTATATTCGTACATATCTAAATGAATCATATACATAAGGCACATAAACACTTCATGTAAAGGATTAGATTCATATGATATTGAAAAACATCACATGGGTAAGCCTAGAGTGACAGATATCCAGCTCTATTCACTTTCCAAATCAAGTAAAGCCTCTATGAAAGTAGGTTGTATGACCCTAATTCCCTCTACTTGGGGATACTTTACTCAAGAGACAATTCAATTCATGATAACTTCTACACCTAATATTCACAAACTATTCCCAACAACTATTCTCAAGAACTAAGATTACAAATTGAGGTCAATGTACAAGAAAACTAAATTTAAAGATATCAAACCAAGCTTGATATGCAAGGCTCTGTCCTAGAATCATTTTTACCATATAAAATGTGACATACAGTTATTCATAATATAAATAATTTATAACTATGAATAAAATAGGGAACAACCTTTAAATAAATGAACAATTCAAATACTTTAATATGAGATAAACATTTATGAACTATTCATAAATAAATTCTAATTATAAAATTTTTATAAATTAAAAAGAATATAAACATTTTATATTCTTATTAATATGAACCCTTTCACATTTTATATTAAATGAAATTTATATGATATTTCATGAATTATAAACATTTTATAATTCAATATCTTTCATATAAACATTTTTATATAATCTAAATATCATATATGCTGGATTTTATATACTCTTTATAAACCACCTTTTATGATTTCTTAATAAAACATTTATTTCTAGATCATAAATCATGCCATTTAATTTTTCAAATAGTATTTCAAAAAATAATAATCATCAATTAGCCATAAATATTTTATAGTTATTTGATTTATAAAACACTTTTATAAATTTATATAAATATTTCAAAATACCATTTCTATTATTTATAAACAATTTATAAACAATATAATTCAATTCAAAATTGAAATCTCTTGATTAAAATAAATACTTTATTTATTTTTATAAACAAGAGAAATATATATGAACATTTCATATTTATTTCCAGGATTAAAGAATCTCGTTTTACTATTAAAACAAAATTTTCAGAAATTAATAAATGTATTGATTCATCAAATAAGCCTACACTCTAATACTACTGATGGTTTTGTATGAACATCATATGATCATATGCAGTAGAAGATAACCCAAACAAAGAAAAATTTATCTTTAAGAATCAATTTGTAAATAAACTGTATAAATAATGTACCTAGAAATCACCAACAACAACATTCTTATTCTTTCTTGATGAAGGAGAATGCTTGATGAAGATCATGAAGTGGTGAATAGAAACACTTTACCTCTGAGGAGGGTACACTAACCAATGGATCCATGATCGCATTGTGAGGATACCCAAATACTGAAAGGGGTGCTAGCGCCTTCATCTCAGATGATAGATACCAGTGTGGGAGGAAGAGAGAAATGAGAGTCTTTCTCACAATTACTTGTTATACAGTAGGAAGGATCACATCCCTTTATATAGTCATCTATGATACGTTTCATTAAATGAAAATGCATCAACCATATTAACGTTTCCATATACATTTATTCCCAAAATTTATTGAATCCTATTAAATGAGTGATCAAGATAATTAATCCATTCATAAAATATTGTAACTAATAATAAAATAATTCAGGAGAAATAAATATATATATATATATATATTCACATGTATTTAATACATGCATCAAATGCATGTAATTAAATATACACTTTTTATATATAATATAATATCATATATATATATATTAGTGTATATCTAACAATATGCACAAACAACTATATGTGTGCGTGCATGAACATGTTTGTGTGTGTGTGTTATTAATATAAATAGTATGGAGAATTTATTTAAAAATCACACACACACACACATATAATAAATATGTGTGTTTGTGTGTATCAAATTTCAATTGTAATTTAAATTTTAAACATACATATTAAAATAAACACTACTACAGATCATGCTTTTAAAATCACTAGAAATTGGATTTATTAGTGCTAAAAATGTTGTTAGGTTAAGCATTGTTAAAAGCCTCATCCTTTATCAGTGCTAAAAAAAGTGTTGACAAAAGATCTTTTTATCAACTGTAGTGCTTTATTTTAGCACTGGTAAAATTTGTTTTTTTAGTGCTCTTCCCCCACCCCACCTTGAACTCACGCTCCCACTCTCATGCCCCCACAATAGTGCTCAGAATGCCCCTTTGTCAGTGCTTTTCCACTCTCTAGCCTCCTATTCACATGCGCGTTTTCCTAGACCAGATCCTTGGACCTCCCTTGCACAATTTGAACCCCTTTACCACTACCCCAATCTTGTTTTATTCTATATTTTATGATATTTCTTTTTATTTATATAAATATTGACATATATCTTTTTTATTCACATATTTATATAATTATTTTTAAATACATTTATATATATATGTTTGTGTGTGTGTGATATATATATATACTTATATTTATTTATATATATTATATATTAATTTTCATTTGCAGATATTAGAATATAAATATAAATATATATTAATTTATTAATACCTACACATATGTATATATAAACATTTGTATAATTATATATATATTAATATATTTTTATAATCTAAAAAAATGGTTAGAAATAATTTTAAATAAAACAGATCATAATTAATTCCATATGATTTATATATTATTTTAAAATACATTTTTAAAATATGTCTATATATTGTATATTTAAATATAAATTTTATACATTACATATATATTTATACATATTTACATATAATTGTATATTTAGATATAATTTTTATAATGTATTTATAAATATTTATTGTAAATACCTTTATATACTATATTTAATGATAATGATGTATTTATAAAATTACATTTATATATGTTGTATTCACACAATGTTGACTGAAACACATACACATATATTTACACACACTCATACACATTTATATTTCACACATGCGCACCAAATATTTACATATAAGTATTTATTTACATATATTAATGCATTTTTATAAGGTAACTAAAATTGATAATTTTTTGTTTTAAATAAAATGAACAATAAATATTTATTTTTGTAAGGTTTACATATTTAAAAATACATTTTTATGTAAATATGTTTAAATATTTATTTGTGCAATTGATTTTGTATATGTAAATATAAGCGAATATGTATATTTTTAATTATAAATAAAACTAAAATATGAAAAACAATAAAATTTAAAAACCATAATATCTATATGAATGTAATACCTAAGAATAAACTCAATAACTATTGAAAAAGGACAATAAGACACTCTTAAACAAAAATGAAATCTCATTGAATATTAAAAAATTAGGGTATCCCAACTAAAAACTCAGTTTTAGAGGTCTTCCAGTACATTTTTGACCTCAATAAAATAGTGACCAGGGCCCCCCTAGGTCAACATGGTGTATATCTCTTTGTAATATTCGATTTGATATATACTACAACCCAAAAATACATCCAGATCAAAATTTATGACCATTTGAAGTTCAATTCATGTTTTCTACTTATCTTAGATCTTTCATTAATTTATTGATTTTTTATTTAATCCAATTGTTATTAAATGACCGTTACTCAATGATAATTAGAAAAATATTAATTAATATTATTTTTTAATCATTTTATAAGTCATTTTTCACTAAGTATCATATATATTAAATTTAAATGCATATTTAGTATTATATAAATCATATTTAGTAAAATATATTACATTTATATCAATATAAATATATTTATATATTAATAGATGTTTTTAATGATATATATATTTTATAAAATATATATTTTATTTATTCTAAAAAAGTGTTGACAAAGGAGGTTTTTTATTTGGACTAAAATAAAAGTGTGGATAAAAGTACCATTTATCCGTACTTTTTTAGCACTAATAAAAAGGTCCCTTTATCAGCTCTTTTTTTCCAGTATTAATAAATATAACTTTTTTCAGCATTGGAAAAAATAACTGATAAATGAGTTCTTTTATCAACATTTTTTTATCATTGGAAAAATTACCATTTATCAATGTTTTTTACTAGAGTTGATAAATGTACCCTTTATTAGCACTAGAAAAAAGTGCTGATAAATGGGGACTTTTATCAACACTTTTTTCATCATTGATAAAAGCACCATTTATCAACATTTTTTGATAGCACTGATAAAAATATCCCCTTTATCAGTGCTTTTTTCTAGTGATGCGTCCGCATGTATCATTTAATTCATGTGGGATTCAGCCAGATTATAATTTCTTTTTATCCCAAACTGCACTTGATACAATAACATAGTAGAGTGGTAGTGCGGGGTCGAACACACATAGAATGATTAGATGACAAGGAACCAATGGCTTCAAACCCTTTATGTAGGAGTCCTTACAAATTGATTTGAGTTTCTGATTTACTTAACGCTATTGAGTTTGGTTTAAGATTTAGGAAGAAGATAGGGATCAAGGTTAATTCCAGGCTTCAGGTAAAAAGGATAATCTCGATCCTAACTTGGAATAGTGCTAGGGCTTAGGCTGTGAAGCAGTGCATAGAGCACTAGTTGATCATGACCAAAAAAACTAGATCTATCTAAGATGAAACTTCTCCTTGGTCAAGATATAGCTAGCAACCTAGATGCATTAAGCCTAGCTTCTATGGAAAAAAGTTCCACGAGCTAATGTTCATAACCTACTCTACTCTAATCTAGTTAGGTTCGTTCATTTAAACTTCCCATGGTCAGGGTTTCATAAAATAATGGAATAAAAAATTATTATGTGACCTGATTAATAGCCTTAGAGTTTCCAATTTAGGATTTAGAAATTCATTAAGTTCAGAACACCCCTACTCTCAACCCTTACCCTAATTAGTTTAGCCACTCTTGATGGTAATAATCAAGATCAAAGAAACAAATGTAGAAATTCTCATAAAATTGATAAAAATATTTGAAATATGACAGTTTTCAATCAAGGGTTCAAGAATCAAGAAGTTTTCAATCAAAACAAGTAATAAACCAATCAAACACTTGAAATAATAAACATGCAAGAACATTGGGAAAATTAGTTGTTGAAAAGAAACAGAAATGGAAGAAGGACGTCAGAATGGTGAACGAAAATGAAATAAATGAAGAACACATATATATTAATCAATGGAACTATTATTTAATAAAAATGGTAACATGTATTGTTTATAGTTGAGTTGGGAGAGAAAATAAGGGAGACAAGTGAGAGAGAACGAGAGAAGATCGAAATGTTGGAATGTTATGCACTGTTGTGTGCGCTTTGGAAAATAAATAGTTAAGAAATTAAAAAATGTGTAAACTTATCAAATCATGTAATTTCGATCCATGTTTTTCTCCATGCATTTTGGATTTGGCATGAATCTTGGATTGAATCTTTAGGATTTAGATATTTGACCCATCTCATGATGTGTAATGGGATCTCACAACATGCTTCTTCCCACAACTTGAACTTCAAGAGGGAAGTGGACTTTGAATATTACACGATGTGTATTGGAGATTCATGTCATGTAATATTTTCTTGACCTATAAATTCTTCATGACTTTTGACATGTTGTGAATGATTCCTACACATCATTTAAGTGATTCATCGCATTTAATGTCTACTTTTGGCTAGTTTTTACATGTTTTCCTTTAGAATCTTGGAAAATTATTCTCTACAAAATTCAACACATACCCATTGCATTATCGAATAAAATATGAATAATGATCGAGTAAATGACTCCAAAACGTGTATAAAAATTCATTTAATCAAATTCCACCACACTCAAACAATTTCTTGTCATCAAGAAAAAAGATTCTAAACTGGGATCCCAAAAGAAACATTAAAAAAAACATTCATTACAACTAAGAAAATAAAAGTAAGTATAAGAAAAAAATCCAGTCCTCCAGAATAAATCCTATATAGAAAACCAGTCATGCTTCACAGTTCGATTCCTTTAGTCATATTCTTAATCTTTTAATCACAATATCAAAAATGTTTCTTAAATTCTATACCCATTTTGTAATTTTCCTAAAAATTAATTTTCTATCATCACTTAGGGTAAAATGTAACTGGATTTATGATCATACCCTGGATATATGTTCCTAACCATAGGCCAACATTGGTTCCATCATCTCCACTTTATAAAGATAAATACAAAATTAATCATGAGGGATTCAACAAAAAGGTGAAAATGACTCTAAGCCTGAGGGAAGGTTGGTAAAAGGTAAAAATTAGGCTCAAATGGAAGGTAAGATCTAAATTTTAATGCATGATAAATGATAATATTATAGTGGTGTGTCTCCTACAAGATCAAATAGTGTCTACACTCCAAACAACTCAAAATGGACCCATGAGTGTATCAAGTATGTATAAAAAAAGTACCATGTTCCTTTATTTTCCTTTTCTTTTCATTTATGTTTTTTGAAATTTATGTTTAGTCCAGATCTCACATCCATCCCCTAACTACATATGATCCTTTAGAAGATTCATCAGTCTGTAAATAGTGATTTTTGACCTTCCTAATACACAACCCAAAATATTTTCCTTATTCCTTTTGTTTTTTCAAAGGAATAGGGGAATCATAAAATGCCATAAATAACACATAGATCATAATAAATAAGTTTAGTAAAGTACCATAATAAATCTCCTCAATAAATACATACCATTTACATTAGGTGAATATTCCCCCACACTTGTTCAAAGTATAATCTTGCATAAAACTAAGATCAGGGTAGGAAGGGATAATCGACTTGGAATAGTTGTATCCTAAACAATTCATTCATGGAAACTACAGGCTAAATAAAGGAAAAATGTTAGGTGTATCTTAGGAAAATGTGGCTCAAAAAATATTTCCTCAATCATATTAAAATTATATTTGTTCATTCATAGCCTCAATAATATCTCAATGAAAATTATGATAGGTTCACATGTCCTAGGTTTCACTCAAGAAATATGTTTAGAAAAGAAAATGAAATCATAGGCTCAGAATCCTCTCAGGAATAGAAGTATACAAAAGTAACTAAAAACCACTCAGGGTAATAAAATTAAGTAATAATTCAATCAAAAATAAATTTAAAATTTTTTGAATTTGATTTAAATTACTAAACTTAGAAATCATTCTAAAAATCTAAATTGGAGAAAAACATGGATTTCAATCAATTTCCAACTTAAATTTGTCTTTTATTTAAATGGGTGCAACAAGTTTTCAATTTTAAATCATGATTCTAAATAAAATTTTCTCCTAGATAGATGAAAACAAATAATAATCCAAGTGTATTGATAGTTAAGTTCATGAAAAACTCCCCAAAACTTAAAATGAGGCAGTGTCTTCACTTTCATAAAAAGCCTCGTGGGAGAGATGTGACAGATATAAAATATACAAAATGAAATGGAAATTTTGAAAATGGGTTTAGGGAATATAGAGATCCATATATGAGTGTCATTCCATGGGGATACTTGGTGAATCTTGATGTAAAATTGGGCTACTTGCATAACAGGTTAGAAAAAAATTCTACACAAGATAAAACATTATTCTATAAGTTTAAAACATAATAAGAGCAGTGTAATGGGTAGGTTCACATAATGAATACGATTTGAAAACTACTCAAATATATGAAGATATGGGGGTACAATGAAGTTAAATAGAAGTCAATAAAAAATTCTAATTAAATGAAAAAATATCCTAAGTACAAGACTAAAAACAATGAAAATAAATGAAATGTGGGTTGCCTCCCATAAAATGCTAAAAAAGACTTCAGAAGCTAGATAGATGGAAAAAAATATCAGAAAGTTCCATCCATCTAGTTAGAAGTCCTATTTCACCTGAAATAAATGGTGGCTGTGTCATCAAGATCACATAGACCCTTGGAAAGATTGATCACCACTGGTGCATACCAATCATGTATCTCATGTGGTAAGAAAAACATCCATTCTTATAGTGGTGAGGTCCTTTTCTGAGCATGGATCTCTAGTGAAATCTCCTCAAGATAGTTCTCAACATCAACCAGATGTTTATTCATCAGTAGTATGAGAGAATATGGTGATAGAACAGGCACATCAATGACCATGGAAGAGGAAAAAGATCTAAAAATGGATAATGTAATACCATAATGCAATGGAAAATAATCTATGAAAAAGTGAGGCAAAAGAAGTATCCCATGTATATAATAAGTTTAATGATTCATCAGTGAGATGGAATATAGATAATATAAAATGTAATCACCCAGATAGAGTGAAATAGTGGGGAAGGGGAAAGGGATATACTAAGAGTAATCAAAATTTTCAAGCTGCTCATCTACAGTCCTCTCCTAAACAAAGGGTGCCTACAGCTAGACCGCCTAATAAATAGAAACAATGGAGGAAGGGATTGTTAGATCAATTGAAGGAGGGGGTGTTTTAGTGATGATAGATATCTCTATGGCTAGTGGTGGCGAGGTACCGATCTTGATTTTGGTCATGGATCTAGTAGCAGGATCGATGAAAGGTACCTCAGGAGATATCAGAGGAGTTGGTCCCTTTCCTTATCGGGCCTGCTCTACTAGAAACTCCTGCTAGGTAGTAGGATTTTCTAGATCAGGTGGTGGGTCGATAGAGGTGATGATGGGTGTAGTAATAGTGGAGGATAAAGGGGCTATTATAGGTATAGGTTGAGTAGTCGTAGGGGTGGATGGATATGTAGGGATGGTAAATGAGGGCGGTGACATGAATTGAATGCTTAGGTGATGACATATCTACTGAAGGTTCAGAAAAATGTATTGGTGAGAAATACATAGGTCATCATGGATAGGTGGGGTGATAGATGGGGTGGGTATGGTAGGGGTTGATGGGAAATTGAAATGGGTGTGAATAAGGGTAGGTATGGGAGCTAGAATGGTGGTGGTGCTGGGATAGAATGAGATGGAGGTAGCAGTAGGGGCAAGATCAAAGGTGGAAGGAGTAGGTGCTGGGTCAGTAACATGGTCTTTGGGTGCCTCATCGGAAACCACAATGCATCCTAGTACCCATAAATATATGTCATCGTCCTTAATCATCAGCTTCATTTTGTAAAGTTGAAGGAAGTTGATCGACTCCATCAGGCTGAGAGAGGTGAGGGGAAGGGCGCCATCAAAAACTCCAAGATATCAGGCCAGATGAGTTATGAAGGACCCACCCATTATCATACCTCATGTCTACTGCTCATGAAACCAAAAGTATAATGCGAACTGAGATTCCATGTTGATGGCAGGGCCACCCATGGCAGTAGCGTGGATGAGGACATCCAAATGGTTGATGCTTCTGTGAGCCTCAGTGCGAGAGAACTAAGCACGAGTCAATGCCCGATGAATAATCCATAGTTTAAGACCTCTAATTTGAGTGTATTTCATAAAATGATGATCAAGGATGCTTTGATGGTACCCAAAAATCATCCTTCAGAGTCATGTGGTATTCTACTTTCTCAGATCTATTTGAAGAGTTAGGAATAGATTAGAAATGGTGATGTCAGTAGAATAAAGACCGAGCCTGATGCCAAACTCGGCATAGGAGAGCTCGTGGGTTTATTTTTTCCTAGAAGAAAGTGTAGGATGCTAACAAACACCTAAAAATTGACCAAGAACTCCAAAAACATCTATCTAAAGGTCTCCTATCGAACTTCAGTGATGGGAGTGATGAGAGGGTGGTCAAGGAGGTGGAGGACCTCCCGGTTGATGTGTAGACACAAAAGGATTGGAAAATCAAATTATTTTTTTGGTCCTCATGGGATTCACCTACAAAAAGACAAGCGTGACATGGTTCTTTGGTTTGGAAAAATAAAGGATGGGGTGAATATGTGGGTGAGAAGTGTCCTATGACCTACATGACATCGAGTGGGAGTTCTTGGTGGCCGACAGTGCTGTGGAGATGGAAGTGGAGTTGGAGGAAGTTGAAACAAGAGGTGATGGAGGTGCAGGATCCTGTTGACCATTGGATGTAGGTGGATTCTCATGATTGGGAATGAGATCAGTAGAGGGAGTGTGCACTATCTTCATGTGAGTCATTTCAAGCACAACAGATAGTAAAAGAGGAAGATTAGGAGGGGGTTGGGTTTGTGATATATAGAGGAGGAGGTTTGGGAAAGGGGGAGGTGAGGGAGAGTCACAACCGAAGGGTGGGTGTGCGGTCAGGTGTGAGTGATAGGAGAGAGGGTGGGGGTGGGGTGGGGTGGGGTTTAGTGTTTTGAACCCTAGTTTCATGATATAAATAATTCATGAAATTACACGACATGTATTTGAGTACATGATGTGTAATTTTCTAATTTCAAAAATTTCAGGCTATGAACTGTACACGTCGTGTAGTTGATTACACGATGTGTAATTTAGTCTTTTTCCCTCATATAGACCTAGACCTGTGATCTTTGATTAGAATGAAGCATCAATTTTACTAATTCTAATATATCATATTCTAGCCTAAGTTGACCTATCCTGGGTTACCTCCCAGTTAACACTTTGTTTAACATCGAGTCTTGACTTAGGGGTGCTCAGATGAATTTTAAAGTGATGAAACACCCCTTGTAGAATGGTTCCTGATATATCTTCAATATTTTTTAATGGTGGTTCTTCTTCTTTCTGAATTTCAATGGTCTTATAGAGGAATAATTGTATGACCACAAAGGGTCCTGACCATCTGGATTTGAGCTTCCCAGGAAACAGTTTTTAATCGAGAGTTGAATAATAAGACCTTATTCCCTGGTATAAAAATTCATTGTGTGATGCACTGATCATGCCATTTCTTGGTTTTCTATTTATAAATATTGTAATTTTTATAGTCATCCTTTTTTATATCCTTTATTTCATCCAACTAGAGAACCCTCACTTTCCCAAATTTTTGAGAATCCAGATTCAACTTCTTAATTTCCCTGTACGAGTGATGCTCTAGTTCTATAGGTAAATGGAAAGGCTATTTATACACTAATCAAAAAGGGATGGTGCTGAAGGGTGTTTTGTATATAGTGTGGTATGCCCAAAGTGAATCATCTAACTTAAGGCTCTAGTCCTTTCAATTTTTGTTCACAGCCTTTTTTAGGATTTGTTTGATTTCCCGATTTGAAAATTCATCTTTTCCATTGGTTTTCTAGTGGTAGGGAGTTCCTATATTATATCAGATTCCATACTTCCCCAATAGTCCTTTAAAAACATTATTGGTAAAATGTGTTCCCTAATCCCTAATGAGTAGTTAGAGAAATCTGAATACTGAAACACATTTTTTTAAGAAATTCATGAACACTTTTTTCATGTCATGAGTGGTAGCTTTATATTATACCCATTTCGAGACATAGTTAACACCAACAAGTATATAAACCTTCCCATGAGAATTAGGGAATGACCCTAAGAAATATATTCCCCATATATCAAATATTTTGACTTCCATGATCGGGTTTTGGGGCATTTCATTTCTTTTCCCAATGGTTCCAATTCGTTGGCACCAATCACAACTTTGAAAAAAATTTCTTACATCTTGATGGAATGTGGGACAAAAGATTCTACTTTATAAGATTTTTTCAACCATGAATTCTGGTCCATGATTACCTCCAGTTGGTGATGTGTGATGCATGTTTAACACACTTTGAATCTCATATTCTAGGATGCAACGTCACATTAAGCCATTAGAAAAACACTTAAAAAGTAGTGTCCCATCTTAGTAGTAGTGTGAATCCTCAACTAAAAATCTCATCCTTTTCTAGTAATAGATGTATGGGTAAAGGGACCCCATGGTGAGATAGTTTGAAATGTCATAAAACCACGGGTGTGCCTCTATATTTTGGTTGAAAAGTGTTTCATCATGGAAGTCGACCTCGATATACAGATTATAATCATCCTTAAGGATGGTCAGTGGGAGTTTGGATAAATGATCAATGACACTATTCTCCATTCCATTGGTGTCTTTGATGAAGATATCAAATTCTTGTAGAAATATGATACATCATATCAGTCTTGGTTTGACATCCATTTTACTCATCAAATATTTCAGGGTAATATGATCAGTGTAAACAATAATATTTGAAAAACATAAGTAGGAGTGAAACTTTTTGAAAGAACAGATAACTTCCAGTAGTTCTTTTTGATGGTTGTGTAGTTTACATGATCACATTTAAGGTGTGACTAGCATAGTAGATGTGACAAGAAATGTGGCTGGCCCACTATCCCAAGACATCACCTAGAGTGAAGTCGCTTATGTTTCACACTAACTCAATGTCTTTGTACCAATATGGTGGAATGATAATAGTATTGGCCACCAATATTTCTTTTAAAATGTTTAATGCCCAATAACACTATTTATGGAAGTTAAAAGGGGTATCCTTTACTAATAGGTGTGTCAGAGGGTGGGAAACTTTCATAATATCTTTCAAGAAGTGATATTAGAATCCCAAATGTCCTAGAAAACTCCTTATTCCTTTAACATTTGAGGGATCGGGTAATTCTTTGACGACCTTGATTTTTTAGGGATCAAATTCCATGCCATCCTTGGATATTTTTTGTCTCAGGACTATTCCTCCTTGAACCATAATGTGGATTTTTCTCTTCACAGCGTTGTAGGAGTAGTTCAAGATTTCTTAAGAACACATTGAAGGATATTACATAGATTAAAAAATCATCCATAAAAATTTCCAATAATTCCTCCTCCATATCATAGAATATATGTTTCATACACATTTAGAAGGTTTCCAGTGTATTACACATATAGAATGATATGTGTCTATAGGTGAAGGTACCAAATGGACATGTGAATGTTGTTTTGGAGTAACCATCTTGGTCAACTGCAATTTGATTGTATTTGGAATATCCATCTAGGAAATAGTATAATTCATGTCCTGAAAGTATCTCTGGTATTTGATCCATGAAATTTAAGGTGAAATGATTTCTCTAAGTGGTTGTATTTATGTTTATGTAGTCTAAGAATACTTACCATCCAGTGATGGTGCAAGTCGAGATCAATTTATCTTTATAATTGTTTACAACTATGAGGCCACCTTTTTTTGGAACTATTTGTAACGGAATCACCCATTCATTATCAAAGTTTGAAAAAATTATTCTATCATCCAAGAATTTCAGTACAATTTTCTTAACTACCTCCTTTATTGGTGGGGTGAGTCACCTCTGGGGATGGTGTTTTGGTTTCACACTTTCTTCTAATAAACTATTATGAGTGCATAATGTGGGGATGATCCCTTTGATGTCACCCCCAAGAAATTTACATTTTATGATTTTTCTAGGAATTTGATCAACTTTTTCTCTTGTGGATGTGTGAGTTTTGAGTTAATGATGATTGGTAGTAGAACTATAGTCTCTAGAAAATAATACTTGAGTATACTTGGGAGAGGTTTCAGCTCCAGAATTTGTGGCTAAATGACTGATGGTATGAAAGGTAGGATAATTTCCCTTATAATAGGTTTGGTGTAGTTTATTTCATAAAGTTAATACTCCTCCTTTTTAGTAGGATATAGTTCATCACTATCATCCTTGATGACCATGTATTCATTCTTTTATTTAGTGAGAAATATAGCTTGGTGGTAAAAAGAATCATCTGTTTATTTTTCATATTTCACTAGGTCGAAGACAACTTGTTCATCACCTACTATGAATATAAGTCTCCCTTGATTCACATAATTAAGTGCCTTCCTAATGGATATAAATGGTTGGAATAAGATAATGGGAACATCTCCTTCTTCTTCCATGTTCAAAATGAGGAAGTCTGCTAAGAAAATGAATTTACCTATTTTGATTGGAACATCTTCAAGAAGAAATCAAGGATACCAAACTGATTGGTTAGATAATTGAAGTTCCAATATAGTTTTATTGATTTCCTTATGTAACATATTGTGAAACACACTCATTAGTATGAGGTTAATGTTGTATCCTAAGTCGCACAAGGCTCTTCTGAAGTCGTATCCTTATATGGTTCATGGAATTGAAAAACTCCTAGGATCTATCATTTTTTGTAGAGTTTTCCGTTGAAAAACAGCATAGAAATATTCATTCATGGAAATTAATCTTAGGTATTCCATTTTACTCTTGTTGGAAAGAATTTCATTAATAGTTTTCACATAGGCAGGAATTTGGGAAACAACTTCAGAAAATGGGATGTTGATGAGAAATTGCTTGAACATCTCTAAAAATTTTTATATTTACCTTCGATCCTTATTTGTATCATTATTTTCAGAAATTGGAGAGGTGGTTTGTAAGATACTGGTGTAATGTATATATCTTCTTTGGGTTGATATTGTGTCAGATCTTTTGCAGGCTGTGGTAATTCTAGAGGTTTCTTTTGATCAATTTTATTTTCTTTTTCATTGTCATACTATTCAATGACTATTCCAGGTTTCTTAGGTTCCTAAGATTTTTTTCTCTTTTACTCCACATGGTTTATAAAAATCTATAACTTTACCACTCTTTATCACCACTTCTTTTTCCTCTTCCTTTGGGTATGTCTCAGTATTACCAGGTAGCATACCTGGAAATCTATCAAAAAAAGTCTTTGAGATTTGACCTATTTGATGTTCAAAATTTCATAGGGCAACCCTTTGATTTTGAATTTATGTTTCTTGTGTGGTTATCCAATGATATTCCTTTTGAATAGTGGTTGTGAGCTGATTATTTAAATTTGACTAAAGGGAAGTGATTGGTTGTGGTGGTCTTTATAGAGCTGATTGAAATTGTTGGTGTCCTCTAGGAGGAAAATTTTATTGGGGCACTTGTTGAGGTGGCCTAGGAACATGATTAATAGGTGTATAGACTATTGGTCCTTGGTTCTTTCATGGTATTTTATCACTTATAATCTAGTATCACACTTGATTGTTTTACAATAGCTCTTGAGCCAAGCTTTATTGATAATACTATTACAGTTGTTGAAATTTTTGGTTTTTCTAATTGTAATTAAAATAATTATAATCTTGGATTTGTTGTTCATTGATTCCTACCATGAAGTATTGATATAAGTGTGGTATACCACACATTTCCTAAGATTGAATCTCTATTACGGGAATATGAGGGGGAAGTGTTTAAACCAACAACTGAAAGGATTCCAGCTTCTTAGTCAGGGCCTCTACTTGTGCAGCTAGACGGGTGTTTTCTTCAACTTTGTAGATTTATCACTGATGTAGTTCAAAATATCTATGCCACATACTGTTATTTTATGAGACCTCACCTATAAGTTCTCAACCTACTTCAATTTCTTTCAGTATTATACTTCCATTAGTGGTAACACCTTCTACTGTATGAGTGGGGAGTTCGAGACCTTAGTAAAAGGTTTGAAGTTAGAGCCACACATAAAATCCATGATGTGGGAATTTCTGAGTGAGTTCATTAAAGAACTCCCAAGCATCCTAGGAATATTATCCACATATTTTAGAAAAATTTTATATGTCATTCCAAAGTTTCCAAGTTCATATAGGTGGAAAATATTTATCCATAAATTTCTTAGCTAGTTCGTCCCAATTCATGATTGACTTGAGATCTTGTATTTTTAGCCAATAATTGGCTATATCATGTGAGTAGAATGGGAATACTCACAATTTTATTTCATCATATGATACTCCTAGGTTGGGAAAGTTATCATAAACTTCTAAGAAGTTGGATATGTGCTCATAAGGATCCTTGCTCTGAAGTTTTCTGTACTGAACCATGTTCTAGATCATACTGATGAGTCCAGGTTTGATTTCAAAAGTATGCACCTGGATAGAAAGGTGAAAAATACTGGGTATGAAACCATTGATTGAAGGAAATATGTAATCCATAATGGTTATCTCTAGTTATATGGGTTGATCTCATTGAAGTGTTAGTGGTACATATTGCATGTTGGGTGGGTTAGGACCTGCAGGATTACTGTGATCTAGAATACTTGAATGGTGGCGTGCAGAAAGGTACCTTTTGATTTCAAGAATAGAGGTAAGAGGTTATTTGGAATCAAGGATACTTGAAAGAGCTAGGGGTACTTGAATCATAAACTAGGCTATAAGTAAGAAGGATGTAGTATCATCCAAAATAATGAAGTTAGAATGAAAAGAGAAAAAGGGGGATGAGTGAGGTAATCCCAGGTTCATGTTGAAGGTTCCTGTGCCTAAGAACAAAGAAAAGTCTATGAAAATGGGGCTAGAATTTTACATTCCCACACACGTCATTTAATTTACATGGGATACAGTCAAATTAAAAATTTCTTTTTATCATAAACTACAATTTCTATGATAACTTAGTAGAGTGGTAGTGTAGGATCAAACCCATGAGAAAATATTAGCTGACAAGGAACCAGTGACTTCAAAACCTTTATGTGGAGTCCTAAAAAATTGAGTTGAGTTTGGGATTTACTTAACACTATTGAGTTTGGTTTAATATTCAGGAAGAAGATAGGAATCAGGGTCAATTTCAGGGTTTAGGTAAACAGGATAATCTTGTTCCTGACATGGAATAGTCCTAGGGATTAGGCTACGAAGTGGTTCATAGAGTACTAGTTGATCATGGTCAAACCAAGTAGATCTATCTAAGAGGAAACTATTCCTTGGTCCAGATATACCTAACAACCTTGATGCATTATGCCTATATTCTATGGAAGAAAGTGTCACAGGCTAATGGTCATAGCCTACTCTACTCCAATCAAGTCAGGTTCATTCATTTAAACTTCCCATGGGTAGGGTTTCCTAAAATAATGGAATAAACAATTGTTATGAAACCAGATTACTAGACTTAGGGATACCAAAATATGATTTAGAAATTCATTTGGTTCAGAACACCCCTACTCTGAACCCTTACCCAAAGCGGTTTAGCCACTCATGATGGTAATAATCAAGATCAAAGAAAAAATTATAGACATGCTCAAAAAATTGATAAAATAGTTGAAATAAAATATTTTTCAATAAAGGGTTAAATAATCAAGCAGTTTTAAATAAAAACAAGTAATAAATAAATCAAACACTTACTTGAAACAATAAACAAGAAAGAATGTGGGGTGAAGCCACTGTTGAACAGAAACGAAAACAGAAGATGATCATCGTAATGGTAATTGAAAATGAAAGAAATGAATAACATGTGTAGATCGGTAAATGGAAGTTGATTTGGGAGAGAAAATAAGGGAGAAGAAAGAGAGTCAACAAGAGAAAATTGAAATGTCAGAATGTTATGCGATGTTGTGCGTTCTCTGGAAAATAAATAGTTGGGAAATTACACGATGTATAAACTTCTCACATTGTGTAATCTTGATCCATGGTTTTATCTACATATTTTGGATTTTGTGTGAATCTTAGCCTAAATCTTAAGTATTTGTATATTTGAATCATCTCATGACATGTAAGGGGAACTCACGACATGCTTCTTCTCATGACTTGTACTTTAAGCTGGAAGTGGACTTTGAATCTTACATGATGTTTATTGAAGATTCAAATAGTGTAATATTTTCATGACTTGTAAATTATTCATTAATTTATCCACAACTTGTGACATGTTGTTAATGATTCATACATTTGTGTAAGTGATTCGTGATGCGTAATGTCCACTTTTGGACAGTTTTCACAGCTTTTCCTTTAGAACCACGAAAGCGTATTCTATACAAAATTCAACATATACCCAGTGCATTATTGAATAAAACATGAATAATAATTAAGAAAATGACTCCAAAATGTGTATAAAAATTCATCTTATATGCTAGTGTTGATAAAGGGTAGCGCTTGATATTGTACAATCTGTAGTAGTGAAAATTTTAAAGTGAAAATTAAATCTGAAAAAATAGCTAAAAATATAAATATATATTTAATATTAAATACATATTTAATATATAAATATAAGTGTATATTCATATGTGTATATATATATGTGTGTATATATGTTTGTGTGTATGCCTATATTCATAAATAGGTGTGTGTGTGTGTGTATTTTTATATATGTGTGTCTACACACATATAACTATCACATAAAATGTGTGTGTCTACACTCGTGATAAAAGACACTAAACTTTATCAATACTAAAAAAGTATTGATAAATTTTTACTTTATCAGTGTTAAAAAAAGCATAGATAAAGACACCCTCTTTATCAATATTTTTTAACGCTGATAAATGCATCATTTGTTAGTGCTTTTTTAGCATTGTTAAAAGGTATAGTTCATATAAAAAAAATATATCATTACAAATAATATATTAATATATAAATATATAATATTGATATAATTATAATATATTTTAGTAAATATGATTTATATACGACTAAATATACATTTAAACTTCATATATAAGACATTTAGTAAAAAATGACGTATAAAATAATTAGAAAAAAATGTATATTATTAAAAATCATATTTAATATTGAAATATATTTATATTTATATATACATATAATTTTCTTACATATGTTTTTTATATACTAAATATCTATTACCCTTAATATGTCATATAATTAGTGAAAAATGGTTTATAACTTAATTAAAAATTAATATTTATTAAAAATATTTACTAATTAATAATAATAGATATTTAATAAAATTTTATTATATCAATGTCATTTGGTTTTTCAATTTGAAATATATATATATATCAAATAATAAATATTTAATTATTAATTAAAAATATTGACTAAATATGTATTTACATTTATTTTTTCATAATTTCATCTTATATATATGAAATTAATTCAATTTTATGAAGAAAAAAATACACTAATAATAAATTGTTAATATTATCAGTTTAATTTTTTTATTTATTAATATTTAATATTTAATATATTATTATTTTATATTATTAAATGTTATTCATTTTTTATATTTTTATTTAATATATATATATAATTTAATACGTTTTAATATATATATATATATATAATTTATTCATTATTATTATTATTTATTTCATTAATTTTTATAATTTATTCATTTTTAATTTTTATTTGTTTACTATTTTCATAATTTTACTCATTTTTAATATTTATTTATACAAATTTATTGATTAACATTTAATTTTTTTAATATAGTTGTAATTTTCATAATTAATACATGTATATCCATTTTCATTTTAAGTATTCATTTTTAAAATTTTAAAATTTATATAATTATCCAAAATGGCTCAACTATGGATTTGGATACCAAACCCATGACCCCAAATTTTATTAATAAAATGGGAGTGTACAAGGGAAGAAATAAGCAAGCCAAACAAGGAATAAAAATACCACATCAAAATAAAAGAAGCCTAATAAAGAAGACAAATCATTCAATCCCTTATATATTCCAAATTCCTAAGATATATTCCTTTTCCCTTTAGATGTTTCACTCTTTACCATGTCTTGACCCTTTGTAGAGCCTCACATTATTTATCCGATGACGATTTAGATGAACCACCCCAGAGTGGAGAAAATATTGAATTTCAAAGAAAAATCCCAAAAGTCAATTTCTGGATTGGATCAGAATCTATCTTCATGGTTTATAGATAACAAATTCTATACTACTACATATAATTAATAACTATCACCCATATATTGATTTTTTTTTTCATTCTATTCATTTTTTAACAAACTTCACTCATTTTAACATTCATTCATTTAATATTATTTATTCATTAATAATGTTGAGTTATTTTTTACTTTTTTAATTATAATTTATTCATTTTTAATATTTATTTGTTTAGTATTTTTTTATTTTATTCTTTTTTTTATATTTTTTATACATAATTATTCATCAATATATTTAATATTTTTAATATAGAAGTATATTCATATTAATATATATATATATATATCAATATATAATGTTTCCTTAAATATTATTTCTATAAAAAATATGTATTTATGTATAACAAGTTATATATCTAGTGAAAAATAGTATATAATTAAAAATTAATATTAATTAAATATATCGTCTAATCAGTATATGTTGAGTAATAGACACTATATATTATATAATGTCATTTTTTTCAATTCAACATATATCAAAATTGTGTTATATATAGACACATTAATTTTACACACACACATATATAATTAATGCAATTTTATATAAAAATAGTCACAAATACATAGTATTTCTGTAATTTATTCAGTTTTTAATATTCATTTTAGAATTTTATTTAATAACATAAAATATTTAATATATTATGCTTTTAATTGGTAAATTTTATTCATTTTTTATATTTTTATTTAATATATATTATTCATTACTTTTTAATATTTTCCCCTTATTTATTCATTTTTTATATTAATCATTTATTTATATTTTTGTAATTTATTATTTTTTAATTTTAATACATTTGATATTTTTTGTAATTTTATCCATTTTTAATATTTATTTATACATTTTTAATCATTATTTTTTTTAATATGGTATGTGTATGTCAAGTGTATGTCATGAACTGACCCTGAATACTATCCTAAACAGACACCCAACCTAGCTCGTTGCCTAACCCAAATGGTGTTCCCAATCCCCACGACTGGAAACTAGTGCGCACATATCAAAGAACTCCTTTGAGAATGATTTTCCTATATGAATAATCATCAAAATCCATAAAAATATCTCATCAACAATCTATATTAGGAAACATTATAACTTTTTCATAAAGCATCACAACCATCATCCATTACAAAATCTATACAAAAGGGACACATACAAGGATTAAGGATATACTCATAAAAAAAAGACAAAAGGAAAAAATGGGAGGGGTCTAATAAAAGGTACATGGGCCACATCATGACATGGGGACCATCATCCGCTATGCCACCACCATAACATGTCCCCCAAAGAAAAGCAATTATCAAGAGTATCCACCATCGCAAAGAGAGGCCTTACCTTTATTTGAGTTAGACAAAACAAGGTCTATATATACCCATTGAGTATATGTAGGGTGTGAGCTCACTTTCCCAATAGGATCCCACCAAGTGTTCCATGCACAACTAATATAAGACAAATAAAAATGCTAGTTTTTCAAATCAAGGAAACAGTTTAAGTTTAGGATATGATTTAACTTTGAAAGAAAGTAAATGATGCAATAATGTTTGGAAGTAGATAAAAACACAATATAAGAACCATGGAAAACCCCTAAGCCACTAGGTTATTTAGGGTCCTAGGATCTTCATACTCTTAGTGATGAAATCATATGAATATCCCTTCCCATGCACGAGCTTCTAGGGTGGATGAACCCAAGGTTTAATAATAATAGTCCATGCCATTCACATTTAGTTTAGTTAGTTTTGTAATGTGATCCAACTAGGGAGACCGAGTTGAGGCCCTTCTGACTCACCCAATACACTAGACCTAGTCTTCTCTCCTAGTTACCTAGGTTTCCCAAGTTCATTGACCCATTTTCAAACCATACAAATCCCCTTTCATCATAAACCAATCCATCCCATGCCAAGATAACCATTGGTAACCAATGTCAAAGGGGATAAAACCATTTCAAGATATTAATCACACCAATGTCCTTTTAAATCACACATTTAACCAAAAAAAATTTAGAACATGTTTAGAAATAAATGCAATCACATTTAAATCATAAAATAATAGTACAACACAAAAACACAAACCTTTTCCTTTGAAATCACCATAAACTGGTTTCAATTCTCAAGCCAAGATGAGTAGAGATCCTACGAAAGTAATAAAACACCAAAAACATCAAAACTTAAGCCATACAATTTGTATTAGACTAACCCTAGGTTATCATATCCACAAGAGAGAAGAAAAATCAAAAAATAAGGAAGAATGAACTAAGAGAAGAGGAGAGGAGATACTTAATTGTAGGTTCCTTGGAGAACATAGGTCAAAAACACTCAAATAATGAGACAATATGTGAGTGTATAAGAGAGGAGGTGCACATAGGGCTATGAGGGTGAAATGGGGGAGGGAATGAGGGATTATGAGGGTAAAATTGGTGAGGGGTCAAATTGTAAAACCAAAATATTTAAAAATAGGTAGTTCATAAGGTTTGGCCACACAATTTTCCAAATTGTTCACTGAACATGTGGGTTCCTCTATCTCAATAGACATAGGCCACATGGTTTGGGCCACACAACTTCACAAAGCATGCTTATAAATGTGAGGTCACTTTAGTGCCACTGTCCAAGATGCATGGTTTATTAGGGATGACACACGTTTCCTACTAACCACGCATCAACTGTGCACGACCCTCTATCTCCCCAAAATTTCCATTTTTCAAAAAAAAAAAACTAAAAAAAGATACAAAAAAAGAAGGATCAGAAATAAAAAAAACATACCTAAAATTGGTATCGTGAGTGTGAAAATTATCCTCACCATGTCACTTTCCACCCTTATAAAGTCAATCCATGGTCTGGTTAGAGAATAAACAAGGATATTTCTCTTCTATCCAGAACTTCCTTTCCCACATCTCATGATCACCATTCCCATGCTGCCACATGACCCAAACTAGTGAAATATATTTCTCTTGAAGCACCTTCACTTGGGAATCGACAACCCATATTAGTTGCTCGATCATTGACAGATTGGGTTCCAGCTCAATCTCCTCCTAGTTCAAAACATGAGGAGGATCTAGATTATACCTTTTAAACTGAGAGACATGGAAAAATTTGTGAATCAAAATCAATTGAGAAGAAAACACATAGTGTTATGAGACCTTACTGACCCTCTCGGTGGTTTGAAAAGGTCTGAAATACCTCATCATGAGCTTTCCCTACTTCCCGAGACTGTAATAACACAAACAAGGTGTCACCTTTAGAAACACCTAGTCACCCACTGAAAACTCCAAATTTCAGTGACTATTATTAGTATAATACTTTTAATGACCATGATATACCATTAAATGATTCCTAATCATCTGAATCTTACCATTAATTTCTTATACAATGCTAAGTCCCACCAAGGACGTCTCACCCACCTCTGTTCAACATAAAGGTGATCAATATGGTTGACCATATAATGGCTCAAAGGGATCCATCTTGATTGAGGATCAAAAACTATTATTATAAGAAAATTATACCAACCCCATATGGTTATCCCACAAACCACTAAAATCTGACATGCATGCACAAATAATGTCTTCTAGGATCTATTTTTATTACTCTTTTTTGATATCCATTTGAGGATGGTATGTTGTTCCATGATTAACCTATGAACCTATTTCCTTTTAGAGGACATACTATGACTTGGAGGTAAAACATGGGACCCTTTCATAAATAATATCTAAAACACACCATGTATCCTCACGATCTCTTGGACATACAGTTTACCCAACTCTTCTACTTTCATGGTGTCTTTGATTATAATGAAATGGGAATATTTTTCTAGAAAATCAATTACCAACCAAATAGAATACCTTCCCTAGGGTGTATGGGTAAATATGATGATAAAGTACATATCTACCTCATCCTAATTCTAGGTAAGAATAGGAAGAGGATAAAGAAAACCTAAAGGTCTATAGTGCTCATCTTTAACTTTCTAATAGGTGTAACATCGAGATACAAAATCAAAAATGTTGCACCTCATACCTAACCACCAAAACCAATGATGCATATCATAGAATATATTGGTAGCACCAAGATGAATGAACCACTAAGACTGATGAAATTCCTGTATCACCACCTTCCTTAGAGATAATGATACAATGAATCATCCCTTGAAGCAAATAACTCCCTTATAAGATGATGACCATCCACTAGGAATATCCCCACCATTTATAGATTGAATATAACACTAGAACAACTCTTCCCTTGGTTGGTCATCTCGAATCAACTCTAGAATCAAACATGTCAACTTCACACTAGCCAATAACATACCACCTATCACTTTTTTGTCTTCCAGATTCATTTGTGTAAAAATACCTATAAGTTTTCATTCACCACTAGAATCTTTTAGAGTTTGAGATAAAAACTTCATTATCAAGGAATCAGTGACCACATTTACTTTATCTAAAGTATAGATGACGTTGAAGTTGAACCCCTAGATATACTCGATCCACCATCACTACCTTAGGTTCAAATACTTATGGGAGAAGATATAGCTAAAACTTTTATGGTCTAAGTAGACTGTAATCTTTTCCACCCAAAAATAGTGGTGCATATATCTTAGGAAATTCATCACTGCTACAAGATCAAGATCGTGGGTTGGGTCATTGTTCTCATGTGGTCAGATTTGGTGAGATCCATACTCCACCACATGTTCACCATTCATAGCACACAACCCAAACCTATATCTGATTCATCACAATAGAACACATATTTGTATCCATCCTTGTGAAAGATCAATATTGGGGAATTGGTCAATCGATGATTAAGCTCCATGAAAGACACTTGAAACTTTGGGATCCAAAATAACTTCACCCCTTTTAGGGTGAGAGATATCTTATGTAAGGAAGGCCGAGAGAAGTCCCCGATGAATCATCTATAGTACCCTACTAGGCCTAATAATCACCTGATTTAAAAAAAATTCATCGGATCCTCCCATGAGATCACTTCTTGAACCTTATCTAGATCAACCAAAACCCCACATTCTGATATCAAATTTCCTAGAAACTAGACATTATGAATAAAAAAACTGCATTTCAATAATTTTGAAAAGATTCAATGGTCTCGTAGCATCCTTAGAATAACCCTCAAATATTACCCATGCTCCTCTTCTAATATCGAATAGACCAAAATGTTATCCGCAAACACCAAGAAAAATGAGTCAAGGTATCTATAAAAACCTAGTTCATAAGATCTATAAAAACCACATGATAATTTTTCAATCTGAAAGACATTACCAGATACTCAAAATGGTCATACCTGCTTCAAAAAGAAGTCTTGGGAACATTCGCTTCTCTCACCCTCACCTGGTGATACCATGAATGAAGGTCAATCTTCAAAAACCATATTTCCCATTTGAGTTGGTCAAAGAGATAATCAATATATGGAAATGGATATTTATTCTTGATATTGACTTGATTTAGATGTTGGTATTCGGTGCAAGGTTGAAGGGATCCATCAAATTTCTTATAAAAGAGTACTAGAGTAGCCCAATGAGAGATTCTTGGGTGAATAAAACTTCTAGGTTACAAATTATCCATCCACATCATTAATTAATTAAACTTGGTATGAAGGAAGAGATATCATCTATGACCTCAATATCAATTCGATTATGTACTCTACATCCCATTTAGGAGGCATGTATGAGAAATAATCTAAGAACACTTTGGGAAACTCACCCACCATGGAAGGAAACCCACTCTCTGAGCCTTCCCCATAATCTTCTATAATTAGGGAGGATACCCAACAATAAATCCTACCTTTCTATAGAACATTATTTCCATCTCATCTTGAACACAGACACCATTCCACCTGAAAGACCTAGGTACTCCCATCAAGGGCCATGAAATTCACTCACTAATGGTAAAAATCAATATGGGACTTAAATAAAATCATCCAATCTATCCCTAGAATCATGTATAAAAGTTACATATCCTAGATAAGGAATTACCACCTCATATGAAGCTTTTAAAAAGAGACAACACAATATGAGCATCAAAACCCTTGCTCTTTTCTCCAACTAATAGGTGCTACCAACTCTATAGAATATGATATAAGCTCAGTCATGAGTTTCAAAAATTCTACAAGGTGATTTGATATAAAATAGTGAGAATAACCTATATCAAAAAAGAATTTACCATGGATGATTCAAAGTGAATAATACCTCTAACTATCATAGGGTCCGTATCAGTATTCACTGGTGCATGATCCATAACATATAGATGCTTCACCTATAATTGATCCTAAGGTTGACTAATGACCTGTGGATCCACCTCAAGCTAATTATTTCAATAATAAGATCCAGTTTTGACTCCACATCTAATAAGATGATACACCATATCCCTTTAGGGATCTGGCTATACTCCCACTCCCCTGTGAGTTGTACAACCCACGCCACTCTGAGAAGGTGGGGAAACCTTACAAAATTTTTACAGATGGTCCATGCGTACATAGAGGTAACAAGGTATAGGATGGATTAGAAATGTGTACCTCACATTCCCATATCTCCCACACTAGTGGCACACTACATCTCCACCACAAACAATAGTTGAGGAAGGCGAATGTAGTGGATATCTATAGCTACTACCACCCTTCTTCCCATGATCCTCATGATTCCAATTATTTTTCAGATGAAATAGTCCAAATTTGGTTAAGTGGTGGAAGCATCCCAATCAATCCTGAAATACCTACCAGGTCGATCTCCACCACAATAGATCAATAAACCACCTCAACATAGCTATTAAACATAAATAATAAGACTTGAGATCAAATGTATGATGCAACCCCATTTCAGACTGAAGTGATTTAATCTTATCACTAGTGATCAGATCTGGAGTGAAATGTACTAGCTCTGTAAAGTGGTTGGAATACTCCATCATTTAATGCTCACCCTAGTGAAGGGTTAAGAACTCTTGTAATTTGGATAAGTCTAAAGTCTCATGGAAAAACTGCTCAATAAAGATATCCTTGAAGTCCTTCCACCCCATATGCTCCTACTACCCCACCTGAACCACCATCTCCCACCACCTAAGACCGAGGCCTTCCAATATAAACACAACAAAATTAATTTTAATGGAATAAGGAGTCCATAAGAACCCAAATATCCTATATATTTTCTCCAACCAAATCCTACGATTCCCAATGATCACTTATTCCATAAAATAAGGGGGATTATGTTTGATGAAGTCTTGAGACCGATCCTTTTCTATCTTTGATTCATCTTCCCTAACCCAAGTTAGACCCAATCTTGCTCCCCAATTCATGGATCAAAAAGCTTAACCACAGCCCCAAGAAATCTCTGATCGACTAGTAGGTTAGCAAGCAGAGAGTTCTCTTAATCCTCCTCCCATATCTTCATAGAAGGTCTTTGGGGAGGTATGATACTACACAATCCAAAACAAACAATAGGGAGAAACCATTAACTCATTGAACCATATATATTCAAATAAAACACATGATAAAACACCCACATGGATCATAAAAAACCCACAAAAACCCACCATGTAACATCATACCCCTTATCATTGGCTTGAGAAGTGATGATGGTGCTACTAGCCTTAGGTGACACCCTCAAGACACCAAAGGCTGGAAATAAATACCAAGGGCCTAAAGAACATTTGGGGTATGATTTTCACTTTTGAAAGATTAAAAAACTTGACAATATTAATAATAAGAACCCAATCCTCTATATGATGAATGTGTATAAAATATAACCAAATCATATCCAAAACATTATAACATTATTAGAGTACAAGCATAAACAAAAATACATACTCGAAAAGAACCAAAAGATAAAAAAACTCAAAGATTCCCAAGTGTTATCAATACAAGAAACAACCAACCCCCTCCAAGATCCAACTCCCATTCTATGGACACAATATCAAGAAGAATAACTAAATAAATGAGATACCTTGCCTTTAACTATGTCTTGATAGATGAAATATATAATGCAAAATAATTCCCAAGCAGGGGGTGAGTCTAAAATCAGTAGGATTTCCCCAAAAACTTCCCAAATCACACCACTAGGAAAATAACTTGTTAGAATATTTTATATATAGAATAGTTTAAATAATTTGAAACAATTTATATCAAAATAGTAAACAAGTTTCAAGGAAGGAATTTCGAAAACATAAAACCTTTATCAAGTATTTGGAACACCCATAACCATGTCTCCACACACTCACATGCATTCCCAGGTGATAGTTCTATACCCATGATAGGTATCTCATCAATCCACCAAGTTGTCACAATGTGACCAATACTAAGTTCCCCAATGGCACACACACCGTCCATAGGGTCATGTCAATGAATGTGCTCATGACAACCATAAATTCCAAAACCATACCAAAATCCATTTCACATAAAACCATTATTTATTAAATCATTTAAAGAAATATTTTCCATGCATCAAAACAAAATAATAATTTTAAAATTATAACCAAAGATAATTTCCCAAAAAATCATCCAATTTCTACAATTTTGAAGCCATAACCAAAAAAATATTTCCATCAAGAATCGAAAATATATTTCATAAAAATTTGAAGAAAAAAATTTAATTAAAACTAATCCTTTAAGTTATAAGTCAAGTGAATATGAGAGAGAAGCCACATACCTATCAATGATTGGAAAAAATGAAGAATAATGCTTAAAATTTTTAGATATAATAAAAAACCATGATCCCTTCACTATATCCAATAATATATTATTAATATTGACCTAAAAATCATATATCTATCTATAATGGACTGGATCTATCATCCCTAAAGAGTGAAGAACAATGGATCTAGTAAGAACAAGGAAGAATAAGTACTTACCAATGAATTTATATCTCTAATGAACTTTGATTCACATAATAATCACTTCTGAATTGAAGTGGATCATATCTCAAGCCTAGGGAGAAAAATAAATTCGAGATATTGGTATAAAAGGTGATCAAAGGAGGTTTCAAGATTAAATTCGGATTAGATCCAAAAATTTTGGAGGGACAACTGTATGCCGCACGGTTTGAAAAACTATGCACTAACTATATGCTGATAGTACCTTAAGGCCACTGATTATCCAATAAAAACATATATTTTAATTACATTTTAATGGTATTAAATGTTCATTTTTGATCTTATGGGCCTGAGTTAGTGCATTTTCATTATGAACATCCATTCTCATCATTTGTGCACTTCATGCCTAATATACACCAATTTAGGCCCAATGTGTCATCTGATTCTAAGGAATGTAATTATAAATATTTTAATTTGATATTTTGGGAAATATATCTACACTTAAATGTTAACATTTTTCATTCAGGTATCAATGGATGATTCATAAACGATGATGGAGATATTTGGAGATAAATGGAGGCAATTCTAGAGAAGGAAGATTGGACACCATCCCACTTATGAGACTGTGGGGCCCAACATACAGGCCCAATGAATCCCAAATTTTGTGTGATTATATAATAAATGTTGAGTAACAAATAAATATTCATGAGATAATGCTAATTCGGCCTCTATGGTGGTCATTAAGGCGGCCCAATTTAGAGATAAAATTCTGGGCCAGATTCTGTGGACCAGAAAAACATCCCACTAATTTGACCATATCTCTGAATACACAACTCTAAATGGGCCCAAATTTTACAGGATGTTAGAGGACATCGGAGGTTCCATTTTATTATTATATGGAACACTCTGATTCGGAAATATAGATGGTCTTACAAGCGCGTCTGTTCGGTGGATGAAAGCTGGATTCCACCTCAGGTCAAATGTGGAAAAGTCCAAATTCCACAAGCTTTCCACCACCTATGGCCTACCAAAATTAATTGAGATGATTTTTACTGTTGGAGGCTCGACCC
This sequence comes from Viscum album, assembly GCA_963277665.1. Taxonomy (NCBI): domain Eukaryota; kingdom Viridiplantae; phylum Streptophyta; class Magnoliopsida; order Santalales; family Viscaceae; genus Viscum; species Viscum album. The sequence goes on from OY728161.1 coordinate 1,447,512,614, forward strand.
AAGGGCTCAAAAATTTCTATTTAAGGCAGTGGTGTTGGAGTATTTATGGATATTTGGTGCTTGGTTTCATTGTAGTGTTATGCTGCCGCTTTGTGTTTGTAATCGCATTTCTTTCTCATGTAAGTTGTTTAATTCACCTTAGTTTCTTAATAAAAGTTCTTCATTTACTATTATTCTATTCTTATAATTATCAAGTTGATACCTTTGGTTCAAGGTGTTAATTTATTCACACCATACTTTGTGATATTTATCACACAATGGAGGAGTGATCTTTTGTTGTTGTTGTTTTTACTTCTTCAATTCCACCCTTGTAAGTATACTTCCCGCTTCCGTTGAAGACATGTCATCAATGGAGGGATAACTATTTTATGGGTTGATCCAAGGGAGTATCAAGGGTCTGGATTGGATGTTATTTATCACTCCATTAATGGATAATCACTTCTTTTAAATGAGTTTTTTATTTGATGATTTTAAAACATCTTCATCCTTATTGAATTTAAGGTCACACATTTCAAGTGCTAATACGAACCTCTACCTTGGAGTTCTCAAAACTTTGATACTTCAAGTGTATATGTGATTATTATTAGGGTGTTTAGGCATTAAACTAGTAAGTTATGATTTCGTTTGATCTTCTTAAATGAATCCATCTCAATTATAAGAAATTGAAATCATTAAAAAAGTAATTCATCCAATCCACCCCGAGCGATAACCTAGGATCAACTCATTATTTTAAATTAAATTCACTTAAATCTGTTAGTTATCCTTTAAACCCATATAAAATCAACCCAAGTTGGCCACTTCATAGACAAAAACAGTCCATAGAATGTACATGTCTATAGGTTTCTTCTTAGGTCTCTGAGGATTCGACAACCCAAGCTAAAGTACAAGGACCGTTCTACCTTCATATCTTGGGTAAATTTGAGCGAGAATCAAATTTTGGCACCATTGCCAGGGACCCAAGTAAGTCCTCTAAACACCCATTATATTCTTCTCCATTTCTTCTTTTCTCATCCAAATTCTCTTTTCTTGTCCCTTTCTCGTTTTTTTTCTTTTGGCGCATGTCCGCCTACACCCGCGATCAATCAAACCGTCTAGTTAGGGTGGATAGTCCTAGGGTTGGGGAGTCAAGTACACCAAGGGAACTAATTCCATTAGATCCTAATCTTCCTAATACTCTAGAGTCCAAAATTGATCCCATTTCAATGGAAGGTCTTTAAAGAAACCAACTCATAAACCCGGGTGGAAACCAAAATGGAAACCCAAATGAGGCAGCCCCAAAATTGGGGAATGCGGTCGATCAAACCATGAATGACTACCTCAAACCTTCCTGGACCAATTCACCCTCATGCATTAGACAAAATTCCCTAGGAGATTCCAAATACATCTTTAAAACCCATATCCTAAACCATCTTCCCACATTCCATGGAATGGAGTCTGAGATTCCCTACCTTCACATTAAAGAGTTCAATGACATTGTAGAAACCATGTGTCCCCCACATCAACTAGAATTAGTTAAGATGATACTATTTCCTTTTTCTTTAAAGGATTGAGCTAAAAATTGGCTAAACAATTTGAGACCATCATCCATCAACTCTTGGTACCAACTGCAAAGAGAATTCTACAAAAAATACTTTCCCCACCATAAAACAATTGCAATTAAAAATAGTATCCAAAACTTTTTTGAAAAAGAGGGAGAGTCATTATATGAAACATGGGAGAGGTTCAAAGACACTCTAAACATGGTTCCACACCATGGTTTTTCTATTCCTGAACAAGTGAGAATTTTCTATGAAGGGTTGGGTCCGGGGAACAAACAATTCATTGACATGATGTGTAATGGAACCTTTAAAAACAAAGCCCCAAATGATGCTTACGAGTATCTAGAAAGCCTTTCTGAACAAAACCAAACATGGGGAACTTCACCTTATTCTGAAAAGCCACAAAGAACTACTGGAATTCATACACTTAGAGAAGAGGAAATCCTTAGGGCTAAACTCGCAGCACTCTCTAGGAAGGTTGAAGAGATAGACCTTCGGAAAGTCCATGAAATCCAAACTGTTGACCCTGTTTTCACAATTTGTGACAAACATGACCATAAGGATGTTCTCTTAGGAGGATCCCCAGTGGAAGTAAATGCTTTAAACTTTCAAAATCCTCAATACCAAAACACCTTCAACCCAAGGTATAACGACCACCCAGGCTTCCGCTGGAAAGATAACCAACAACCTAGCCAACCACAGGGACAAAATCCTTACCCCCATCAGAACTACCAAACCCATAACCAGTTCCAAACCCAACCTATCCAATACCAACAGCCACCTGTCCATTTTCAACAAACCATCCCACCTCCAAAATATCCCCCTGGGATAAACCAACCTACTCAAGAACCCACCCAAATTGTTCCACAAAGCCTATTAGAACAACTGTGCAAACAAATGGAAAGGATGAACTCAGAAGTATCTTCCCTTAAACAAGAACTTCAAACCATAAAAACTGGAAAGGCACCCATGCCTACTCAGGAGGTGCCATCCTCAACTTCAAGGGGAGAGTCAAGTTGTGCTCAAACAACTCATGAACAACTAAAGGCTGCGACTGTTTTAAGAAGTGGGAAATCAATTGAGAAACCTAAACAACTAATTCAGAACCCACCTGAAGATTCAAACTTGGATGAAAATTCAAATGAACCACAAGATCAAACTGAGAAAACTGATAACATTGTCAAGGAAACAACTCTTCAACAAACAACCCCACAACCTGCACCATTTACTCAATGCATGAGGGGGAAAACCAAGCCTGAACCGAGTGAAACATTGAGAAAAATATTTTCACAAGTCAAGTTGAACATACCCCTTATCGATGCAATCCAAACCATACCTGCCTACTCAAAGTACCTTAAGGACTTGTGCACTTTTAAAAGAAAAATTTCACATAAAAACCAAGTCCTTTTGGCTGCTAATGTGAGTACCACCATTCAAGGGACCATTCCTCCTAAGTTGAAAGACCCAGGTTGCCCTTACATCAATGTTGAACTAGGAGAAAGCAAAGTTGTCAAGGTCTTGTGTGACCTAGGTGCTAGTGTCAATCTCATCCCATATGCTGTGTACTGCCAGTTAGGCCTAGAAGAACTCCAACCCACATCTGTCACACTTCAAATTGCTGATCGTAGCATTAGGGTTCCAAAGGGGATTTTAAAGGACGTTCTGGTAAAGGTTGAAAACTTCATCTACCCTTCTGATTTCATTGTCCTTGACAACCATCCAAACTTAGGAAATAAGGAACAAACCCCAATCATCATTGGTTATCCTTTCCTTGAAAAAATAAACTCTGTTATCCGAGTCCAAAATGGGAACATGACCATCACCTTTGGGAACATGAGTCTAGACTTGAACATCTATAATTCAATCTCACAAATAGGGGATGATGAGGACATTCATGAAGTAAACATTATAGGAAGCATTGATAATGAATCCATGGAACATCAAGGAATATTTGATGAATGTTTAAGTCAGGATGAGATTTATTTCCTTTGTTCATATTAAGGAAGTTTATCTCCTTGGATTGAATCATTTTCAAATTGCTCTTATGATGAAGTCTTAGGTCCAACAATCAGTGAAACCTTTCAAGAAACCACTTTCATGGAGACCACTCCAACTTCCTTACCTAAATCTTATCAAGACAATCTAGTAGCTGAAACTTCTACATGTGGGGAATCAATCCTATCTGAAAATCTAAAAAAAGAAATTGAACTTGATCCAATTTCCCAATCTTCTGCTGAAATTCTGAACCAACTTGATCTTGAATTGAAGGAACTTCCCGCTACACTCAAGTATGCTTTCCTAGGGGACAATCAAAAAAATAATATTGTAATTTCTTCTTATCTTGAAGAAAATCATGAGAGGATGCTTCTAGATGTCCTTAGGAAACATAATAAAGCCATTGGTTGGACCCTATCTGATATTCCTGGGATTAGCCCACTTATTGGGACTCACAGGATTGTTCTGGAATCTGATTCAAATCCATGTCGTCAACCTCAACGGCGAATCAATCCTATTCTCATGGAGGTAGTAAGGAAAGAACTTCTGAAATTGTTAAAATCTGGTATCATATATCCCATAGTTGAGAGTGAGTGGGTGAGCCCAATTCAAGTGGTTCCAAAAAAGGCTGGAATCATAGTGATAACAAATGAGGATGGAGAGATTCTTCCAACAAGGGTGAGTAGTGGATGGAGGATCTGCATTGACTATAGGAAGCTAAACTCATTCACCAAGAAGGACCATTTCCCCTTACCATTCATTGACCAAGTCCTTGAGAGAGTGGCAGGTCATGCCTTTTACTATTTCTTAGATGGGTACTCGGGGTACAATCAAATTGAGGTCTCCCTAGAGGATCAAGGGAAGACTACATTCACATGTCCATTTGGAACCTTTGCTTTCAAATGCATACCCTTCGGGTTATGCAATGCCCCTGGAACCTTCCAACGGTGCATGATGGGAATCTTCTCAGACATGGTAGGGGATTTTCTAGAGGTCTTCATGGATGACTTCTCTGTGTTTGGGGATACATTTGAGGGTTGTCTGAGGAATGTGGAGAGAGTCTTGTCAAGATGTGAAGAAAATAATCTGGTCCTAAACTGGGAAAAATTCCATTTCATGGTTAAAGAGGGACTAGTTCTAGGCCATCTGGTCTCAGGTAGGGGGATTGAAGTTGATAGAGACAAGGTTGACATCATTTGTCACCTTCCATCACCCAAAACTGTCAAGGAAGTGAGGTCTTTATTAGGACATGATGGTTTCTATAGAATATTCATCAAGGACTTTAGTTCAATATCCCATCCCCTTTGTGCTATCCTAGTAAAGGATGCTCCATTTGTTTGGATAGAAATCTATGAGGGTTCAATATCAACCCTCAAATACTCTCTCACCTCTCCTCCCATTATGAAATCTCCAAATTGGAACCTTCCTTTTGAACTTATGTGTGATGCCAGTGACTTTTCTGTTGGAGCTGTGTTAGGAAAACGCTGTGATAAAACTCCTTATGTCATTGATTATGCAAGAAAATACTTAAATGATGCCCAAATAAACTACACCACTACTGAAAAGGAGTTACTTGCTATTGTGTTTGCTTTAGAGAAGTTTAGGTCCTACCTCTTAGGATCCCCCATCACTGTGTTCACTGACCATTCTGCACTAAAATACCTCTTCCAAAAACAAGATGCTAAGGCTAGACTGATTAGGTGGGTCCTTCTCTTACAAGAATTTGACCTCACAATCAAGGATAAAAAGGGCGTTGAAAATGTTGTAGTTGATCACCTATCTAGGATGGAATTCAAAGACAACTCAAATCACCTTTATGTGTCTGATTCATTTCCTGATGAACACCTATACTCTGTGAGTGACTGCCCTTGGTATTCCGACATATCCAATTTCATAGTTACAGGAGTCATTACAAAATTCTTAGGGACTCAAGCTCGAAGGAAATTCCTTTCTGATATTATAAACTATGTGTTTAATGATCCATACCTCTATAAGTTCTGCCCTGACCAAGTCATTAGAAGGTGTGTGCCAGAATCTGAACAAGAGTCCATCCTTAAATTCTGTCACAGTGAGGCATGTGGAGGTCACTTTTCCTCTAAGAAAACATCTGCTAAGATTCTTCAATGTGGTCTTTTCTGGCCCACCCTCTCAAGGGACTCCTACACATTTTTTCAAAGCTGTCCTAGGTGTCAAAAAGTAGGGTCCATCACAAAAAGGAATCAAATTCCACTCACTCCCATCTTAGTGGTTGAAATCTTTGAATGTTGGGGAATTGATTTCATGTGTCCCTTCCCAAACTCTCGGGGATACCTCAACATACTCTTAGCTGTTGATTATGTCTCAAAATGGGTTGAGGCCATTCCCACTAAGTCCAATGATCATCAAGTTGTGATTCGATTTTTGAAAGAGAACATATTTTCAAGATTTGGAATTCCTAGGGCTATAATCAATGATCGAGGAACACATTTATGCAACCACCCATTCTCTTCACTCATATCTAAGTATGGTATTTCTCATAAAGTGTCCACTGCATACCATCCTCAAACCAATGGTCAAGCTGAGTTAGAGAATAGGGAGATTAAGCAAATTCTTGAAAAAACTGTCAACCCCTCTAGGAAAGATTGGTCTGAGAAACTCTTAGATGCTCTTTGGGCCTATAGAACCGCATATAAAACCATTTTAGGAATGTCCCCATATAGGTTAGTTTATGGTAAAGCATGCCATTTGCCAGTGGAGATTGAACATAAGGCCTTTTGGGCAATTAAGAAAATGGATTATGATCTCTCATTGGCCGGAACAAAAAGGAAATTAGATCTCAATAAACTGGAGGAACTAAGGATGGAGGCGTATGAAAATTCAAGGATCAATAAAGCTAGAGTTCAAGCCTACCAATCTAGGAATATCAAGGTCAAACATTTTGAACCGGGAAAACTTTTTCTCTTGTATAGTTCAAAACTTCATTTACACCCGGGAAAGTTAAGGTCTAGATGGTTAGGTCCTTTCATAGTGCATCATGTATACCCCCATGGGGCAGTAGAGATTCAAGATCCCACTAGTGGTCACATTTTCAAGGTCAATGGTCAAAGGTTAAAAACATTCATTGAATCATTCAATAAACAGGAAATAGATGTTGAGTTAATTGAGCCAATCTATGAACCAGGAAAAAATTGACAAATTTAGGATCTATGTCGGGCTAACGACGTTAAACAAAGCGCTGCACGGGAGGCAACCCATGGTTTTTATGTTTCTAATCTTTTTGAATCATATTTATTTTTCAAATAAGATTAATTAATCATTTTTATATTCAAAAATAAAAAAATAGACTTTTGACCTGTTCTTCTATTATGAGTATGGATGGGTACGAAAGGGGAGCACCATATTCATCCGTGTCACGTGGTGTGATCCTTGAGTAATACCTTACCCAGAAATTTAAAAAGAATACAATTTATCATTAGTTTATTTTTTTGTATTTTTATTATTTTATAGGTTAAGATAAAAATAATAAAAATAATAAAAATAATATAATAATTAAAAAAGGGGACACGCCATAGGCCGTGGGGAAAACCCCGTCACAACCGGCGAAGCCGCGGGGACTCGAACCTGGGACCGAAGGGAGACAGGGGCGCACACTTACCACTGACCCAGGACTTAATGTTCTTAATTATTCTATAATTTTTATATATATACTTATATTTTACTTATATATATATATTGTTTTGTTTTGTTTTTTTTGTTTTCCTTTTTCCACTAGGGAACTTTGCAAGCGACATGGATATCAAAGGACTAAATTCGAGCGACAAGAACTTCAAACTTCAACCACCTGGTGACTTCATTCCATGATCCTCATATTTCAATTTCCTTATTGAACTCCCCTTTAATTCCTCTACCCCATTCTAAATTTTATTTTTACGAAACTAGGGACAATTTCATTCTAAGTTGGGGGGTGTGGAAACAAAATGTTTGTTAAAAAAACAATGATAAAAAAAGAAGTAAAATTCCTTTATCATTCATATAATAACATCTTTTCTCACATTAAAACTACATAGAAAATAACTTTTATTTACTTGACTCTTAATTTAATTCATGATTAAGTTTAAAAGCATTGATTTTGGAAGTTTGGTTGTCCAATGAAAATTTTCATCATTTTTATTTTCATCCATTAAATCAAAATGCCACAATGCACGTCCTCTAGACTGTGGGGTACTAATTTGAATTTTTGGGGTCCCATAATAAATAGAATAGTCTGGTTTGATTTTTATGAATAATATAAGTATTCAAAAAAAAAAATAAAAAAATAAAAAAAAATAATTTTTTTTTGCGTTTAGAGCAATGGATTGATAAAATGCGAGACTTTTGGCACTTGGGGATCGTGACTCCAGAGTTTTATAGCCCTGAGTTTTTCAATCTATCTCTATTTATGGTAATATGAGTTTGTTTTTGATTAAGTTAACTTGAGATGATGCCCGAGTATGTGGGCTTCACTTGGTGCCCTAAGGCCTTTGAGTCTGGGAGTCATCGGCAAAGTCTTGCTACATGGGTTAATTTGATTAACTGCAATCTCAATTACTATAGAAATATTGCAAAAAAAAAAATCCAAAAAAAATAGGAATGAAGAATACTCATATTAGGATTAAATGTGATTCCACCTAGTGCTTCCATGATTTCCCCCTTGAATGAAAATGAACCCCCATATCTATTGTGATTCACAACACATCATTACACCTAATTGAGTTGGATGAAGTATGATGATGGATTTCATCAAAGGAATGGGCTTGGGATTTGGATCTGCTTTTAAATTAATCTTGTTTTAAATTATCTTGATAGGTTATAAAAATATATTTGTGTGTAGTTTACATTGTGAGCACTGTTTGTTATAATGTGTTTGAAGAAAGGAATTCAAATAAAATCATTGAATTATTTGATCGGGACTAGAAAATATCAAGTTGGAGGGTGTGATTATCCAGTAAAAACATATATTTTAATTACATTTTAATGGTATTAAATGTTCATTTTTGATCTTATGGGCCTGAGTTAGTGCATTTTCATTATGAACATCCATTTTCATCATTTGTGCACTTCATGCCTAATATACACCAATTTAGGCCCAATGAGTCATCTGATTCTAAGGAATGTAATTTTCAATATTTTAATTTGATATTTTGGGAACTATATATACACTTAAATTTGAACATTTTTCATTCAGGGATCAATGGATGATTCATAAACTATGATGGAGATATTTGGAGATGAATGGAGACAATTATAGAGAAGGCAGATTGGACACCATTCCACTTATGAGACTGTGGGGCCCAACATACAGGCCCAATGAATCCCAAATTTTTTGTGATGATAGAAAACCTGTTTAGGAAAAAATCACTATTCAAGAGATAATGCTAATTCGGCCTCTATGGTTGCAATTAAGGCGGCATAATTTAGAGATAAAATTCTGGGCCAGATTCTGCGGCCCAGACAAATAGACCACTAATTTGACTATATCTCGGAATACACAACTCCAAATGGGCCCAAATTTTACAGGATGTTAAAAGAAATCCAAGGATAAATTTTATTCTTCTATGGACCACTCTGATTCGGCCATCTAGAAGGTCTTACAAGCGCGTCTGTTCGGTGGATGAAAGCTGGATGCCACCTCGGGTCAAATGGGGAAAAGTCCAAATTCCACAAGCTTTCCACCACCTATGGCCTACCTAAATTAATTGAGATGATTTGTACTGTTTTAGGCTCGACCCAAGCACTAAAAAATGTCTATTTAAGGTAGTGGTTTTGGAGGATTTAGGGATCTTTGGTGCTTGGTTTCATTGTAGTGTTATGCTGCCGCTTTGTGTTTGTAATCGCATTTCTTTCTCATGTAAGTTGTTTAATTCACCTTAGTTTCTTAATAAAAGTTCTTCATTTACTCTTATTATGTTCTTCTAATTATCACGTTGATACTTTTGGTTCAAGGTGTGAATTTATTCACACCATACTTTGTGATATTTATCACACAACGGAGGAGTGATCTTTTTTTGTTGTTGTTTTTACTTCTTCAATTCCACCCTTGTAAGTCTACTTCCCGCTTCTGTTGAAGACATGTCATCAATGGAGGGATAACTCTTTTATGGGTTGATCCAAGGGAGTAGCAAGGGGCTGGATTGGATGTTATTTATCACTCCATTAATGGCTAATCACTTCTTTTAAATGAGATTTTTATTTGATGATTTTAAAACATCTTCATCCTTCTTGAATTTAAGGTCACACATTTCAAGTGATAATACGAACCTCTACCTTGGAGTGCTCAAAACTTTGATCCTTCAAGTGTATAGGTGATTAGTATTAGGGTGTGTAGGAATTAAACCAGTAAGTGATGATTTCTTTTGATCTTCTTAAATGAATCCATCTCAATTATAAGAAATTGAAATCAATAAAAAAGTAATTCATCCAATCCACCCCGAGTGATAACCTAGGATCAACTCATTATTTTAAATTGAATTCACTTAAATATGTTAGTTATCCTTTAAACCCATATAAAATCAACCCAAGTTGGAAACTTCATAGCCAAAAAAAGTCCATAGAATGTATGTGTTTATAGGTTTCTTCTTAGGTCTCTGATGATACGATAAACCAAGCTAAACTACAAGGACCGTTCTACCTTCATCTCTTGGATAAATTTGAGCGAGAATCAGCCACCCTTCCCATGGTTGGCTCACATGGAAGGAAAAACCATGCCACAAATGTGATTTTCCCTTTGATTAAATTTTCATAGTTTCCTTGGGTCAAACTCATGGTTTTTCCAAACCATATACCAACTGAACGCCTGCTCAGTGACCACTTTCCTCCATCACATAATAACTTGGTGATGGTTCATGGTTTCTATTATCCATGTACAAACCACAAACCTCTAGAAATTCCTCCAAAACATGAAAAAATCCATTATAATCTCTCAAAACTTAACCGAAACATTATATAGACCCAAAATACACGAATTAATGGCCATGAACATAAAAATGAGGGTGCTACATTCTCCCCACCATTGGATTTTATTTCCCTAAAAAGTATAAAATTGGCATTGTCATGGAAGAGTTCAGGCCACTAATCAAACCTTTTATTTTCATAATCCAACATTTCTTCTTGAATCTAACCATGCTTCCATAAAACCCATAATGTTTCAATGTTTTTCCCACTAAAGATATTATTTTTATTACCCAAATACTAGCACATGAATCAACATAGAATCTGACTCAAGGTTAACATGATCCCATCAAATCACATAGTCAAGATTAAGTTGATACTTCTTTAATATAGATTCATGAAACAAACTATGCATCAAACCTAAGCTTGGAAGAAAATACAACTAATATTCCACCAAAATTTTTTGTCAAGTATCTAAAAATGGACTATGTATCTTGGTGAAACCTTTCCCTACTTTCCAAAACAATGATGCACTAGCCTTAAATTGATTCTCAATAAAACATGACTAGCTACCTCAAATTATAATGATCATTAATTTTAATCTGCATATGATTTCTGATAACTCTAATCCATAACCAAACTATTTATGATCAACTGAATCTTATTTATTGTCTCTTGTATATGGTTAGGTTTAATCAGTGAGGAATCACCTATTTCCACCAAAAAAGTGGAGAATGACAAGCACACCCATGCAATCCTTCCAAAGGATCCATCTATATTTAGTCTTGATAACTATTATTGTATGATAACTCCACTAATGGTATATGATCCTATAATGAGCCTCTAAAATCCATCACACAATCCCAAATCATGTCCTCCAACATTTGGATCATCCTTTCATATTTTACATATGTTTGAGGATGATAATTTGTGCTCATAGTTATCTGGGTTCCAAGGGATTACTATAAGGATTTCTAAAAATGATAGGTGAACCTATGGTCTCAGTCAGATATAATCGAGACTGGAATACCATGAATCTTTATAATTTCATGAGTGTAGACTTTAGAAAAGTCTTGCACCATATTAGTTTCATGAATAGGGATAAAGTGAGTTGAATTTGTGAGTCGATCCACTATCACCCATATGGAATCATGTTTCCTAGCCATCCTTGGTAGAACTATTAAAAAATACATGGTTATCTACTCCTATTTCTATATAGGAATCAGTAAATATTCCAACATACCAGTTGGTTGTTAATGTTCTACCATGAACAATATATAGGTGAGGAATATCAAGAAAAACTCTGCTATAACTCTTTTCATGAAAACCCACCAAAACTATGCTTTCAAAGCTGTATATATTTTCTGAATTCTAGGATGGACAACCCATCTTGAATGGTTTTAGGTAGAAAGAATATGTTCTTGATATGCCAAAGGTATAACAATATGATCACTAAAACACAACACTGAACACCCATCCATCTTCCATCCCTTATTGTTCTCCTCACTATTGAGTTTTGACCTCATAGAAACACATTTAGGATCAGATGTTTAAGCATTTATAAACTGATCAACCAAATTAAGAACATGAGAAACTGGAAAGAAAATGACTGCATCACCTTGGTCTGAGAAATCTAAATGAATATTCTCTATGACTAAAATTATTTTCCACTGGTATGAAGCCTATTTTTCTTACTAACTATATGAATTCCTACTCAATGCATCTACCACAAAGTTTCATTTACCCAGTGTATACATCATGTCAATGTTACACATATATAGATACTCCATCTTCCTGTGCCATTATAAATTATAATCCCTTTGTGAGAATATGTGTTTCAAACTCTTATGATACATATATAGTGTGAATTTGTCACCAAAGAGGTAATTATACCCTGTCTTCAAAGAACGTACCAAAATAACCAATTCCAAATCTTGTGATGGATAGTTCTTCTCATGAATGAATAAGTGTCATGATCCATATAAAACAACATGATCTACCTGCATGAGAAAACATCCCAACCTAGATCCTGATGCATCATAATAGACTACATATCCCTACCCAGACTTTATAAATGTAAGGATAAGTGTGGATGTTAGTCCAACCTTAATTTATTGAAACGATTTCTAAAATTTATCATTCCATTAGAAAGTAATTCCTTTCCTCATCAAAGCTATCATCGGTGAGGCCAAATGTAAGAAATCACATACAAAATTTCTATAGTATCTTGTTAAAATGAAGAAATTGTATATCTCAAAGAAATTATTTGGTGGTTTCCAAGAGATAATAACTTTTATCTTTTCAGGATCTACAAAGAAAATTTTTTTATAAATGAAATGGCCAAGGAAATAAACCTCTTGTATCCATAAATCACACTTTGATAACTTATCATAAAGGTGATTCTACCGCAAGATACCCAACACTATATCCAAGTATCTCTCATGAACCTATTTTGTCATAGAATACACCATAATATTATCAAAAAACACCACCACAAAGGAATCTAGATACCTATGGAATATTTGATTAATACATTCTATAAATATAAATGGTGAATTCATAATACCAAAAGGAATAATAACATATTCATAATGTCTATATATTCATTTGAAAGGTGACATCAGAATATGTTCATTTCAAACTCATAGTTGGCGATATCCCGAATGTTAGTCAATTTTAGTGAACCACTACCCACCCTCAATTAATAAAATAGATCATTGATTTTAGGAAGTACTTACTTCAACTTCAACATTTATTTTATTTCAAAGATAATCCACTTTTAAGGGTTAGTGGGAACCATCACAGTAAGTAAAATTTAAAGAGAGGAAGAAGTCAAGTACCTTGATAATTTTAGCCGGATAGAAGACCTATCAGGAATATTAGCAATTAGTTCTTCATCAGAAAGGAATTTAGTCCTCTTAGAAAATGCTAAAATCATCCCTCCTCTTCCTGTTGTGTTTCATGGAGTGTTTTCCTTGGGCCTTGACATTATAATTTGGTTAGATTCACTTTGAGTTCTAGCAGTGTAATCATTACCATAGAATCTACCAAGGAGGATCTCATTCTCTTTATTTTCATGGATCACCACCGCCAAGGCTGTAGAGTTTCGAGTAGACCTCGTATTGATAGTTTTGGGGATATTGTAGTGGTCCCTTCTTGGTCAAGATTTCTTCTCCTTTACAGCTCCAAAGCCCTCACCATTGTTCGTAACAGTGAAGCCAAGTCCAATATCTACTTTAGACATGATATTATTAGCATCAGCGATGCCTATACCTGAAGCAGCTTGGTGGTTATCATTAAATCCATCAGCAGTGCCAGAACCTTCAGCGACATCAGATCCCGTGTCATGCCTCAACTTATAATGGGGTTTTTCTGCCTAGACGGAACCTGAAGCTATACTAGATCGACCATCCCAATTAGAGGTACCCCCTGTACTTCAGATAGATGCATTCCCTCTTTATCCTTTCCTTGAAAAACTGGATCACCATCTCACTTGACCCCCATTCCCTTACTCAACCCGTCCTTGCGACCACATGATGAAGCTAAGTGACCACATCTCTAAAATCTGAAGCAGAAAAGAGCAAGATCTTCATAGTGTACTTCCTAGAAAAAACCTTCCCTTCCATTCTTGATCCACATGAATTTAGGTAACTCCCCTGCAAGGTCCAGGACAATAAGAACACGAGCTACCGAAGGGCGAGAGAGATTAATAGTTGAGGAGTCTATTTTGATTGGGGATCCTAAAATGCTTGCAACTTCCAAAAGGGATTCCGAATGAAAAATATGAAGAGGAAGGCCGAAAAAACCTACCCAAATCATCTTAAGCGAAGATTCACAACTCTCCAAGGCAAACATAGACCACTTGTAGATCTCCATATCGAAACCAGTGATTCTCCAGCTTCATCGCCTCCAACATCGATAAAGTTCCTCTTGATCCTCAAAGTGGAGAACCACATGATCCTCATCCAAAATCCAAAAATTCAGTTTAGAGAAACCAATTACCTCTAGAGTATGGAGGATTAAAGCAAGTGAGGGCCTCCCGCCACGGAAAACCTCAACCAGAGTAAGATGAAAATCATCCACCAAAACCCTAACTTCATATTCAGTAAAAGAAACTGTAGGAAAACCTTTTTACCAAAATGGAGGAGAGGAGGGAAGAGTAATCTTTGATGATGATTTGATGTAGGCGTCATCTTCAAGAAACCTATTCGCCACAAATTTCCTAGGGTCAGGCTCGAGCGGGGGGAACTTCGCCAAAGAAGAAGCCATACCCCTGTTTCCATTGATTTTAGGAAGAGGATTCTAATTATTTATCATAAATTGGTTAATATTATGATAATCCAAACAACGTCTAAGTGTTCCATATTCATTTTTCACAAAAATAACTAGTGCTTCCCATAGAGACGTTCTCAGTTGAATTAACCCTTTACTTTAAAACTCTTCCAATTGCACTTTCAATTCCTTAATTTATGTTGGTTCCATCCAATAAGACAAAAGTGAAATTGTATTGACACCCCATAGGAGATAAATTGAAAAATACACTTCTATTTTGGGTGAAAACCCTAAAATATTTTTAGGAAAAATGTCAAGAAATTGGTCAACAACTGTTGGAAAATCTATATTTACAATCTCATCTATAGATTGAAAAGTAATAATTAAAAACTAATAAGATATGGTTCCAAACACCAATGATAAAAGTCCTGATCTACTTTCCTTTAGATCCCAAACTCCTCTAAATGTATGCTCATCACTATCTAGAGATGTGAAAATTACCTTTCTTGAATAACAGTTCATGTGGGCCTTGAAAAATTTCAACCGAACCATACCCAAAATCAATTCATTACATCTATCTCAAGAATAGAGAAATATCAAAGAAAATCATCCCCATAGTTATAGAAAAATCTTTACACATAAAGTATCGACACTCTCTTTATCTAAGAGGAGTTTGAAGATTTAAAATAGAAGGTGTTATCTCAACACACAAAACCATATGATTAACAACATCATAAGAAATAAATGAGTGGGACACTCCCATATAAAAAAGGCTTGAATAATGATAAAATTGAAAAGAATCATACCACTCACAATTGAAGGACCTGATTAGTTTCCATGATCACTTTCACAGCTCCATAAAATTTATTACTCACTACACTCTTCTCTTTATTACCCAGTTGTGATTACATAGGTCGAGGAGTCACAATGTTCCTAGAATCACCTTGGATCACTCGATTATGATAATGATAATTATTTTGTTTCCCTTGAATATTAGAATCATATGATGTTTATAAAACATAAGATGATTCTCTAGAACCTAACCTAAAATAACCATGACAATAGCATTGAATATGTCCCATATGGTTTCAATTGTGACATTCTCTAGGTGGTGATGTACAATATCACTTGATGTGATCAAGTGACCCACACTGAAAACATCTCAAATTACTTTTTATCTAAGGAGGAAGATTTATTGATACTATGGTCCAATTATGAGATATCCCACCAATCTTTAAGTGGGTTTTCCTCTCCCACTTATTCCCAATATTAGAGTTCCCACATTATCTCATAGGAATAAACATGCTTCTTATAACCATATTTCTTGAGATATCCATTTCTTCCACCATCTCTATATTGACCATTTCTGTATATTTAGTAATAAAAAGAATGTAAATTTTTTAGAAACATTCTAGTCTCAATATTGAATAAAAAATGTGTGCCTTTAGGGATTAACTTTTAGAAATTTACATGAAAAAATGGACTAAATTCATAAATTTAGTAGCATACTCTGTTACCGAGAGATTATCTTGCTTCAAACTAAAGAAGTCTATTTTTTTAGCAATATGAAAGGCGTGAAGATAGAATTTATTATTAAAAAATCCCTCAAAATCCTCCCATGTCATGCATTGGTCAACTTTATCCTGAGTAACAAAATCCCCCCATTGGTATGCTGGATCTTCTAGAATATACATTACCAAATTTAGTTTCAACTATGTTGGCATTTTAAGGAAATTGAAGATTCCATTCATCCTATTAAATCAGACTTCTAACTTTTATAGATCAATATACCCCTAAACGGTGGGTGATTTATTCATTTTCAATTTAACCAAATGGTCTAATTATCAATGATCATTATTATGATTAACCCTATACATGGTTTGAAAAGGTTTGAAAATTCTTTAGACCAACTATTGGTTCACCTGTGGTTTAGGTGCAACCATATTTTTACCAGCCTCATCTGGTTGATTCTTATAATGTCTACATGGTTCCATTATCTCTAACCAAAACATTACTCCATTTAGTCACACTCAATATAAACTAAAGTCTTAAAAATTATAATGAACCATATCAACAAAAATCACCATCAACCATTTACAAAATACAACTATTGTAAACATTTGTGATCATTTTTGAAAATACCACAACTATTCTCTTAAAACTCAAACCATTTTAACCATTTCCAAAATTCAACACATTTTCACCATTATATAAATCATTAAAATCAGAATGAATATTACTTTCCTAGTTGTAAGTCTTACTTACAATGCATTCTCTAAAACTCTCATTGGATACACCCATGAAGATGAGGTGAAACTACCTTGAAGTGTCTTAAAACACTTATTTACCCAAACACCCTAGTAACTTGAAGTTTAACATAAAAAGGTTAGATATGAATTTTTATACTATAAAATTCAAGTTCCAATGATCTTATATCCTTAATACCAACCCAAATATATACTGATATCCTTTCCAACTCAAGGATTGAACAAATATGACACCATTTGTTCTAAAAAGATAGACGAACTGACCAAGACTAGTTCCATTTGTAACATACCGCCCCTCCTCATTAGCTTGATAAGTTATGGTGGTGATACTAGAATTAGGTGACATCTCCAAGAAACCAAAGGATGAAAATAAATTCAAAGGTACTCAAGAACATTTGTGGGATGATTTTTCCCTTTGAAATATAAAACACCTAGACCACATTAAAAATAAACATTCCATCCTATATATGATTAATGTGTATAAAATCCAACCGAAACATTAAAAATTTATTATAGTACAAGTGAAAACCATAATAAATACTAGAAAATAACCAAAATAACACAAAACTTTAATATTACCAAGTGGTTTCAATACAAGAAACACCCAATCTACTCTAAGATCCAACTCCCATGCAATTCCCATAGTATCAAGAAGTATCACTAAATATTTGATACACCTTGCTTTTACCTAAGTATCAATTGATGAAATTTGAAATTCAAAATAGTTATAAATCATGGGGAGAGTCTAAAATCATTATGATTTATCCAAAGACTTCCCAACTCATGCCATTAGGATAAGAACTAGTTAAAAAATTTTATAGATTAAATAGTTTAAAGTAGTTGGAAAAGTTTATATCAAAATAGTAAACAAGTTCAAGAAAAGGAATTTTGTAAAAATAAAACATTTCTCAAGTATTTGGAACACCCATAAAAATGTCTCCACACAAAACCATGAATTACCAGGTGATAGTTTTATACTCATGTTTGGTCTCCCACTGATCCCCCAAGTCTTCATAAGGTGACCAAGACCAAGTGACCCAATGGAAAAAACCCCTTCCATAGGGTTACCTCTATGAATTCACTCACACCAACCATGAATTCAAAATCCCATTCCAAAATCCATTTCACATAAACCATTATTTCATAAATAATCTCAAAAAACATTTTTTGTGCATAAAAAAAATAATTTTAAAATCAACATTTTAAAATTATCACTAAAGATAATTTCCCAATAAACTATCAAATTTATTCAATTTCAAAGCCATAACCCAAATGAGGTTTCCATAAAGAATTACACATGGATTTCGCAAAAGTTCACGATGTTTTTATTAAAACTAAACTTAAAGTTCTAAATCAAGTGGAGATTATAGATAAGCCACCTACCTCTCAAAGGTTGAAAAAGACATAAAACAATGCTTAAAACATATATATCCGATCATAAACCATGTTACCTTCACCATATACAACATGATATTATCAATATTTACATAAAAAAACATAAATCTATCTATAAAATACTAGATTTATGGTTTTGAGATAGATAAGAATAATGGATCTAGGAAGAATAAGGAAGAATGGGTAGTTACCAAGAAATATGGATATCTAATGCACTTCGATTCTCCTAAGAATCACTTTCGGATCAAAGAGGATAATCTCTCCAGCCTAGGGAGAAAAATGAATTTGAGATATTAGAGTAAAAAGGTGATTAAATGAGGTTTCAGGATTAAATTTAGATTAGATCCAAAAATTTAGGAGGTCCAACTATACACTGCATGGTTATGCCACACAGTTTGGTAAATTGTGTGCCAACCATATGATGCTACTATCTTAAGGCCACCCCTCTCATGGTTGGATCACATGGTTAAACAAACCATGCCCCAACTATAATTTTCCATTTGATTTAAGTTTCATGGTTTCCCTGGGGCACTCCCATAGTTTGACCAAATCATCTACCAACTGTGCACCTGCCTAGTGTCCACTATCCTCCCTTCCACAATTTCTGAGAGAAAATGAATAGTTTTTACTAACCTTGCACAACTTTTTAACCTCTATAAATGACTAAAAAACATTCCAAAACCTATAGGAACCTCTTAAAACTTAACCCAAACATTATATAGACTCAAAATACATGAATAAAGGGTCATGTAACTGAAACTGTGGGTTTTACACAATAACAACTCAACATACTCCACCCTACCTTGGTTACCATGAACAATTTGAAACCTATTAACTACATCCCAAGGAGGATTCAAAAAAATTACCAACATCCCATGATGATGCAAGTCCCATCATGAGGTGTGTCATATAGACACCCCACTAGCAACTAGAACCTCAATCCTTGACATTTCTAGCTTCTGTCTATCTCAAAATTTCCAAAACATTAACACCTAAGAAAAGGGAAACATGATCTGATATTTTTTTTCATGAAATAGATTAGGATTCCATCCTAAACTGATAACTGTCATGACTTTTTGTGTGGCCTGAAGAGAATTCCTAATCCCCATGGGCTAACAACTAGTTTTTGGGCATCAAAAAACTACTTTGATAATGATTTTCCTATAAGAATAATCATAAAAATCCCTAAAAGAACCATATCAACAATACATATCATGAAAATCTATAAATTTTATATAAAACATCACAAATATAATCTATTATATAATATATACAAAAGGAACATATACAAGGATTAAGGGTATACTCATAACCAAATATAAAAGAACAAAAGGGGAGAAAACCGAAAAAAGGAGCATGAGACTCCTTGTGAAATGGGGACCAACCTTCGCTATTCCATCACCATAACCTATCCCATAAATAAAAGAAAATAGTAAGAGTATCCACCACCACCAAAAGAGGCCTTGTTTTTACCTGATTCAGATGAAATAAGGTCTAAATATACGCATTGGGTATATATTGGGTGTGAGATCACTTTCCTAGAAAGATCCCACCAAGTGTTCCATGCATAACCACTATAAGATAAATAAATATGTTAGTTTTTAAAGGAATGAAACCATTTAAGTTTAGTACATGCTTTAACTTTGAAAATAAATTAAACGATGAAAGAATGTTTGGAAGGAGGTAAAAACACAACATAAGAACCATAGGTAAACCCTAAGTATCTAGGTTAGTTGGGGTCCTAAGATCCTCATAATATTAGTGCTCAAATATTAAAAATATCCCTTACCGTTCATGATCTGCTGGAGGGGATGAACCTAAGGTCCAACAGTAATAGCCCATGCCATCCACATTTAGTTTAGTCAGTGTTTCTATGTGATCCAACTAGGGATACCGAGTTGCGGCCCTGTTGAATCTATCAGCTACTAGACCTAGTCTTCCCACCCAGGTACCTAGGGTTCCCAAGTGCTTTATCCCATTTTTGAAACCATATAAATCACAATTCATCATATACCAAACCATACTACGCCAAGATCACTGTTGCTAACCAATGTCATAGGGGATAAAACAATTTCAAGAGATTACTCACATAAATGTCCTTTGACATCACCCATTTAACCACATGGATTTTTTTTGAACTTGTTTAGAAATATAGGTAAATAGATTTAAATCATCAAATAATATCACAAAAATAACCACCTACCTTTTCCTTTTAAATCACAACAAACTGGTTTCAATCTGAAATCCAAGATGAGAGGAGGTCCTACAAAAGTTAGATCACACCCCAAACATCAAAACCCAAGCCATAAAATTCATATTAGACCAACCCTATGCCATCACATCCATTAGAGAGAAGAATAATTAAAAAATAAGGTAGAATGAACCAAGAAGAGAGGAAATGAGACATTTACATTGAGGTTCCTTAGAGAATCTTGGTCAAAACCACACAAATATTCATCCAAGAGGGGAGTGGAGAAGAGGGGAGGTGCGCATAGGGTTGTAAGGGTCAAATGGGGAAATAAATGAGGGGTTAGGAGGGTTAAATTGGAGAGGGGTAAAATCATAAAACCAAAATTTTTAAAAATTGGACAGGCCTCTTGGTTTTGCCAAACGGTTTTACACACATCACGCCAACCATGTGAGTGCCTCTATCTCAACAGATAGAGACTACGTGGTTTGGGCCACATAGATTCAGAAACTATGCACATAACTGTACATGCACTATATTGAAAATTTCTAAGCCACACGATTTTTCTGGGGTTGGTGCATGGTTCCTACTAACCATGCGCCACCCTATTTCCCCCCAAAGTTTCCATTTTTTATAAGAAAACACCTAGAAAATCCATGAAATAAAATAATGACAAAAAAGAAACATAACTAAAATTGGAACCATGGGAATTAAAGTGTAATTTATATAATTATTATGTATTATTTTTCATTTTAACATATATTCATTTTTAATTTTATATCAATCTATATAATTAATTCCACTTATTCATTTTTTAAATATTTTTTCAATCTATTGATTTTTTAATTATTAAATTTTAGTATTTTTTATCATTCATTCATTTAATACTATTTATCTACTTATAATATTAATTAATTTTACTTTTTTAATAATTTATTCTTTTTTAGAATTTATTCACTTAATATTTTTGTAATTTATTCATTTTTAGTATTTATTTATACATATTTATTCATTAACATTTAATATTTTTGATATGGTTAAAATATAAATATTTAATATGTATTAACATTCATTTTAATATATATCCATCTTTATTTTTTTAATAATTTATATAATTAATAAAACCTGTCCATTTTTTAATATTTTTGAAGTTTAATTATTTTTAATTATTCAATTTTAGTAATTTTTAACATTCAAGCATTTAATATCATTTATTCAATAATAATGTTAGTTATATTTTTTACCTTTTTCATAATTTATTACTTTTAATATATATTCATTTAATATTTTTTAATATTATTTTAATTATTTTTTTATTGGATATTAAAAAAAACTGATAAATATTGGTTTTATCAGTGCTAAAACAATAAGATCTGATAAAACCTATCTTTATTGACTCTAAATGTTAGCATTGATAATAATAGATTTTATCAATGTTTTTGTTTTAGCACTAATAAAACCCATATTTATCAATGATTTTTGTAAAGCACTTTTAAAACCCTTCTCAATCTTGTAAATTAAAACCTAATAGATCCCCACACATTCATACAGTTCAGGTTTTCACAGAACTTGACCTTTGCTGCTGCCCCCCATCAAAATTCTTGGACGAATCAACCTTCTCAAAACTTAAGGTATGTGATTCTTTATACTCCAATTTTTTCAATCTCGAATTGTTTCATCATTTTCAGTTCTTCTCTCCCAGTGTATTGTACCATCCCCATTCCCCAACTATAGTGGATTGACCTAGCCTAAATATTTCAGACCATGAGGTTTTTTATTAATCAGGTTTGATGCAGCTAATTCCTTTATGGTTCATTATTTTTCCATGATTTCCAAAGGGTTTGGATACTCAAGTTTGAGTATTTTTAACTCTTCAAGTCTGATAGTGGATGTTTTTGGGTTTTATGCACAAAGTTCATCCTTAAGGGTTTATTTAAAAGGAGATATTTGAGAGGAAAATAAACTATATTGTAGTAGTTAATTTATTTGGTCAATCATGTTTATAGAGATATACAAAACAAAAATAAAGGACTAATAAATCTTCCCTAAGTTATAACACCCCACCACTCTCAGTTTTTATACTCCACTATGTCTTTAGCTTCACCTCTAACATCCGAGTCTAATATTTTTCTAATAACTAAATTAAATTCATTATTCATTTTACCATATTATTACTTGTGGAATATTCTTCCATGATATCATTAATGACATATAAAAATATTATCTGGATTTTTGATCCTTCCATGTGAATTATTATATTATAATTTCATTTAATGAATAAGGTTACATATACAACCCATAATATTCTTGATTTTTATGTTGTATTTATAGGAAAAAATATACTAAAAACTATTTTGTGATCATGTAATTTTCTAATTGGAATTTTTTATAAAATAATTTTATCTGAATAATATGATAATGACATATAGAAGTCTACTACCCAAAATAAATTTTCCTATTGAGATAATTTTCTTATTTTCCTTATTTAAATTAGTGTACATTATTTTTTTCCAAATGCAACTTCAATGACTGTTTATTGTTTCCCAGAGTATTTTAATAATGAAAAAAATCTAAGAATAACTTATTGAGTTTCAATAGCTCCAAATAACCATCACTTCCCTATATTACTTATATTACAATGATTCTTCTAAAAATTATGATGTTCTCCACCAATGTTGAAACTAATATGTGTATTTTGTCATTGTAAAATGCATCTCAAATAAAGTACATAAGAGTTTCTTAGACCTAATAGGTGTTTCATACTTGAATAAGATGACATTTTTAATTCATTATACCCCTCAAAAATTGATTTTGATGGTTATAGTAATCAGTAACCAATTATCTAAAAATAAAATAACTTTTTAACACATTGAATTTTTTTAAGGATGTTCACTAAAAACATCATTATCCTTCACAATTTCATCCTAACTGATAAGTATTAATATTTTGGTGAGTGACCATTATTGATATCTGTGCTTTGAAATAGATGAAAATTTAAATATATTCTTTATAACTTTATAGATATCACACATTCTCTTCCTTCAATGATTTCCACCACTGAAAAACAACCTCAATATGCATTATTCGACTCTTATTATCATTTAATTATAGATTCATGTAGGTTAAATGATTCCTTAAGAATTTTCCAATACTTATTCCCTCTTTTGGGGAGTGTATAACCCTTAAACCACCATAGGTTGTTTCTTTGCATGTCACCCTTGTGTAAAATGATGACTTTTTATGAATTATCACCAATAATATTCAAATGATAATATTCCTTCAACTTTAGTAGTCTAATAATATCATTATTATTAAATTAATATTACAATCTACCAAAGGGGAGAAAAATATCATGGTGGATATCATCCTATGTGGGTTCCCTTTATTGGAATTTAGCTTCATCCTTGATCTATTTATTTTAAAGGTTTCATCCATCATAAATTTCCCACTTTAATGCTACCACACACTATGCTAAATTATTTTAGATGCTCAAAATTATTGTTATATGAGGAGTTTATCAATGGGAAACCTTCTTAAAAGATTCTAATTTCAATAATTTTTATTGTTTTTGTCATTAGAACTTTTTTTTTCACTTCTTTGAGTGTCCAAAGGGACTTTTTCTTAGGAAAATAATCAAATTTATTAGAAGCATCTATAAAATTATCCTTTGATTATGAATAACTTATGTGTATTTATTTATTTTTTATAAAAAATGAATATTTTTGAACCTAATATGATGGATATGAATCGAAAATGGATGG
Organism: Viscum album; assembly: GCA_963277665.1. Taxonomy (NCBI): domain Eukaryota; kingdom Viridiplantae; phylum Streptophyta; class Magnoliopsida; order Santalales; family Viscaceae; genus Viscum; species Viscum album. The sequence continues at coordinate 1,447,536,936 of OY728161.1, forward strand.
ATTCTAATCATAAGAAAAAGAATTATGATGAATGAGTTAAATAATTTATCCATTTTACAATAGATCAAGAATACAAATTTTTTCAAATACTTTGTACATGTTTACATTGTTAATATTCAATAACAATTTATCTAGAAGAGTTGGAAGAACATTTGATTTATCACGAAATAGATCGAAGATATAAATGTTGGACTAAACATGGGGAAAAACTATATATACATACTATATGGGATGATACTATGATTTATGGATCATTTGATATGAATACTAGTGTAAATGATTATATAGATTGTATGGAAGAAATGAAAATGACAATTGAGGATGAACTTCATGATTTTATAATGTTTTTTGAGAAGTTAAATAGTTGTACCAAGAGACAATTGTTTACCGGTTGAACTAAATATACAACATTGCTAGTTGTATTGTAATTATATAATTTGAAAGTTAGTAGTAGATGGAGAGGCATCGGCTTCAAAAAACTACTTGGTTTCCTGAATGATATGCTACCAGAAGAAAATGAGCTTCCTTATTAAACATATGACAATAAGATAATGCTTTATTCAATTGGTATAATCTCTGAAAAAAATACATGCTTATTTAAATGATTTTATATCATTTCTCATGGACCATGAATCACTCAGGGAATGCCCTAAGTGTAGAAAAAATAGATACAATAAAGATAAATCAGGTCCTTCAAAACTAGTATGGTACTTTCATATCATTCCAAATGTTATATGATTATTTTTATGCTAGGAAACTTCTAAACAATTTACACAGAATATTGATATAAGAATTGAATATGGGAAACTACGTCACCCAGAAAATTCTCCTTAGTGAAAGAAAATTGATTATGAGTATCCAAAATTTAGAAATGAGCTAATAAACCAATTTCTTTCATTATTTACAGATGAAACAAATCCCTTCGGTGTATAAAGTGGTACTAATATTACCTAACCAGTTATATCGGTAAATTATAACTTTCCACCATGGTTATACATGAAGCACAAATACACTATGTTTTTTATAATTTTATCTGAAGTGAAACAACTTGGTGATGATATTTATGTCTATTTCCCTCCATTGATCTAAGATATAAAATTGACATGGGATGAGAGTGTTACATTGTATGATGATCAAAGAAGTGATGATTTCACATTGAGATCCATGTTGCATGAGACAATAAATGAATTTATTTCTTATAGAAAATTTTCAGGATATATAATTAAAGGAATGTTGGGGAGTCCAATTCGTGAAGAAGGTAAACACTCAATTAGATTAAAACATTCATTGAAGTCTATTCTCTTAGGACATGAAATTTTTTTACCCAGATGACATAAATATCGATCCGAGATGACATCATTCATTGGAAAAATAGAATAAGGTAAAACGTCATCTCCACTTATGGGTGATCAATTGTTTTATAAATTAAAATATATTTACACTGATATTGATAAACATTTTTTTGAAAAACCTTATGAAATAAGGTTGGAAAAATAGATCGATATTATTTGAATTACCAAAATGGAATTTTTTGTATGCTAGAATGTTTCTTGATGTAATGCGTGAGTAAAAAATATATGTGATAGAATTATTGGCATGTTACTAATTGTACCATAGAAAAAATATATGGAATTAAGGCTTGGTTAGACATGATTAAAATGGGCATAAGGGAATATTTGTAACTGGTGAAGGGCGAAAGATGAACTTCTCTTCCTCCATCATCTTACACTATATCCAGAATAATTTTTTTCATTTTTTTCAACTTCCTTAATGGTGTAAATGTTTAATAGGTGTATTCAAAAAATATAAATAATGTCAGGTCAATGACTAACTTGAATTTATAGGGTCTAAAATCCCACGAATATCATGTTTTGAAGAAAAATTTAATGCTTGTAGATTTACATTGAATTCTACCTAAAAATGTACAACATACATTAACCTGAATTTTCTTATTTTTCAAATCCATATGTAATAAATTTATAGACCTGAAGAAGTTTCTAATCCTGAATAAGGAAATTGAAGTCATATTATGGTAATTGGAGAAATTATTCCCAACATCATTCTTTGATATAATGGTCTACTTGATAGTTCACTTGGTTAGAAAGATTCAACCATGTGATCATGTACATTAAATATGGATGTACTCCATTGAATGGTATATGAATATTTTGAAAGGGTATATCAAGAATTGAAGTCATCCATAAGGTATATTGCAAGATATATTATTGAAGAAGCTATTGAATTTTGTACCGATTATCTATCAGATTGTGATAACATTGGTCTCCCAAAATCTTATCATAGTGGCCGCATTATGGGTGAAGGTATTTCAAGAAGAGATGTTGTTACAATAATTATTATAGAGCGGGAGATGGATCACCTTTACATTTTATATAATAGTGTAGAGGTTTTTCCATACATTGAATCCCACTATGTAATTATTATACATTTGAATCCGTCAAGGAATGAAATATGGATATAAAATACATATAATCAAAATTTTATAGGATGGTTCCAATACAAAATTTATAAGGATTTATCTGAAAATATGAATTTAATTTTCAAATGACTTTAATGGACAGCTGGGGGACCAAATATAAATGTTATCTATTACATTGGTTTTTTAATTAATGGTTATAAATTTTATATGAATGAATAAGATGAATGAAGTATGATGAAAAATAGTGGAGTTACACTTGTGGTGGAAGTGATTCATAGATCCAGTTACAAGGATATAAATATAATTTATGTGAATATATAATAATTCAACATCGTTGAAACAATATGTGAGTAGGATTATACAAAATTTCAAGTGCTGATTTTCCATTACAAATGGGTTGACAACAAAAGTGTAGTCAAAGCCGATGGTATGGATTTTTAAATGTGAATTTCAATGTGGAAGGGTATAAGGATGAACCATTCATAATAAAATCACAAGAATTGAAATTATTTTATATCCCAAATCCATAAAATTGGAATTGGTCAATTGTTCTATTATCAACTAAAACAACTACAGGGTTATATGAAAATTCAATTGGGGATGTTCCATTTATTTGGAGATCAAAATAATTTCATAGATGTCCCAATGTATGTAGTTCCTTATACATTATAAGGGACCACAAGGAGGGTATTTGGATACTCAAAATAAGATCCAAATCCTTTCAACATTTAAAAAAAAGAGTGTTCACTGAACATGTTAAATCATTTTTTAATATACTTTTCTTTTCCTCATAATATTATATGTTCACTAATACATTTATTTAATCTAAATTAAATATTTAATTACTTATGTAGATAATAAATTCTCCACACATTGATTTTGCCAATCCTAAAAAATAACAAATGATCATTGTTGAAACTATGGAATTATTTGGGGATAAAAAACATATGGATTAAAAAAAGAGAAGTGGTATCTCTAAAATTTACCCTACAAGTAGAAGTGGTTATTATAGTACATACGGGTCTCAAATCCATAAGGACCTAAGAAGTGACCTTGAGACACTAGGATTTTTTAGGGATTTTGGCTATGAAGTGGCCAACTTTGGGGTTAATTTCAATTGGAATGTAAGAATACTAATGTTCCTAAGATAATTGTTTGAATTTAAGAATGAAACACCTAATCCTCCTCCAATGGCCCAAAGGCCTTCAAATATTTTTATTATTACTGATAAACCCCCTTTTAAGGGAAGATGGGGGGAACCCAAATGACTTCATGGACTTGGGACAATCACACCTGAAGGAAAAAAAGAGTGAAAACCAAGATGAAAACCAGAGCATCCCCTCCCCAGTATAAAATAAATTTGATGCACTCAAACGTTGCAATTAAAATCAGTAATCACGTGTCCTGTGTCAAAGCATAGGCCCGATATGATGGCTAAAACCATACCCTCTCAAATAACCGAATCCGAAAAGCATTGCAAAGGTGGAACACCAGCTCTAAAACCTCCTAGGCCTGTTCCAAGTGATCATGTCCAACTGCACCAACTTCCCACCTCTAGAAACGAACCAAAAAAACAAAACAACATCTACTGATATAATGGATGATGCCATACCCTCTCAAACAACTGAATCTGAAAAGTATTGAAAAGGTGGAACACCATCTCAGAAACCTCTTAGGCCTGTTCCAAGTGATCATGTCCCAGCCATCCAAAGTATGAGAACCAGAATTCAACCATTACATTATTGGCAAGAAACACCTAATGATTTTTATGGAAACAACTAATGAATTTGATTTGATCCTAGGTTTTTACTAGGGTTAGATTGGATGTATTTTTTTTCTTATAAAATTTAATATCTCTAATTCAAGATGCATCTAAACAATGATGTAATTCCACAAAATCATTCATCAATTTAATACTTAAAAAATTACAAGGATAATAAACAATTAACTTAGAGGATAAATTTAATGAGGACTCTAAGGAATTGTATTGTACCAACACTCAAAATGTGTCTTTGTTAAAGTTGGCGAAGATGAAGAAGAAATTAACTCACCAAATGAAAATCTTAAAATAATGAGCTGATTAAAATATTAAATCACATGAAATAAAATTCAATCCAACCCCATTAAAATCCCTAGGATCAACCCATAAAAGTGTTATCCTTACATTGATGGAAATATTTCAATGGAATATGAGAGTTTACTTAAAGAAGTGGGATTGAAGAAGTGAAAACAACGAAATAATGAACACTCCACCATTGTGTGAGGAATTTCACAAGTGTTGGTGTGAATAAGTTCACACCTTGATGAAATAGTATCATCGTGATGTGGAGAATAATATAATAAGATTAAATGTAGAAATTTTATTAAAAACAAATAAGGTGATTTTATCAACTTACATGAGTAAAAAATGCGATTACAACATCAAATTGGTAGCACAACAATAAAATGAAAAAAATACACCACTTACCTCTTTTTTTCTTACCAAATTCCACCTTAAATAGATCCTTGGAGTCTCTTTGGTCGATAAAAATCCCTCAAATTAGAACTATTAACTAGGGTAGGACAAATGGTGGAGGAAAGTTGGTGGACAATTAATCTTTCATCATTTCCAAGACATCATGAATTCATTTCATCTCTTCTCATAGATGTTCCAAAACAACCTTGATTTTGAGATAATTGGGCTTGTTTGTAGAAGAAAAAAATGTAGAAATGTAGTTATTATAAATTTTTTAAAAATTTGATCCCAATTGGATAATCTATTTAAGTGTTATGCCTGAAATGGTGAGATGTATTTTTTGGGCCTCAAAATCTGGACAAGAATTAAATGTTCAACTTAGACTACATAGATCTCCCTACAAATGAAAAAATTGTACTTAGACCCAGTTGAATGAAATTTTACTCAAGATTTACTCTATATAAATATAAATTTCTACTTAATTTGGATTGGATAATGGCCTGTAATAACATTTTATTGGGCTACTTTCCAATTCACATCGCCAATAATTTTCTAGGTTGAATGTCCAAAATAGTGGTGCTCTAATGTGAATCTCCAAGTGATCCAAAATGGTGAATTGTTCTAAATGAAATGAGAAAATGGATAATGAAATATGAAATTAAAATCAATACCAATGGGTGATTTAAAAGTTTTCTCAAATTATAGAAAGTAATGGTGCACTTTAAGAAATAATTACAACAATGATGTGAAATAATGTTCAAATTGTAAAATTAACTAAAATGGTGTTTATGAATAATGAAGAAAATGAATATTATAATAATAAAAAATAAAATTACCCTAATTTAATGGATAATCACACCATCTGACTTTTGTTTTTATAGTTTTGAGAAAAACGTATCTTGAAAATATGAAAATTGAATTCCCATTATTGTAACTTCCCAACCCTAGTTACCCAAAGTCGGTGCATTATTACATAACATTGGCATGATCACAAGGGATCAAATCTAGAAAGACTGATCAGCTTAGTACCCTTGGAAGTACTAGATAAATACATAAGTTTTATATTACAATATGAAATGAAAAACAAAAACATTATGTATCCTTTGAACACACTCATATACATTATCTTATCCCTACAAGTTAGTAATAATATACTTATTCGTATCCTGGGAAAAATAAAACATAGAAAGGGGTGAGCTTAGATGCTCAGTAAGGATAACAATATAGAGGAAACTTTCATAAATAATTATAAACATTTAAGGCAATGTATAAGACTAAAACGCAAGCCTTTTAAACTTAAAATTTAGTATAATATGGAAAATATAAATAAAATAATGAAATTTACTTATTCACATAGATATTCTACTAGTCGAATAATCATATGTAATATCAATATCTAATTTCATAATGATAGAATGCATAATGCCGGACATCATAACCACATAGTCAATGCCTCGTGACAATACTACAAATAATATTTTTCAAGGATTTGTGACAAGACACTAGTTTGTCTCATGATACCTACCGATGCATCGATGGGATATAGCAGGCCCCGCCCGTCACTTATTAAGTCTAATTCATTCCTTATATGAAAAGGTTGAAACATAATATAAACATTTGTGTTAAAACTAGCATGAAAAATGTCAATAATTTAATCATAAACCATGAATGGTATAGAAAAAGAACATCCACAGTCAAACATATCACAAAACCTTCAATATAATATGGAATATTGTATTGTAATAAATCAACTTCAAACAAATGTAAAATCCAACGAAGGATGTTGACATAGATGAAATCAATCCAAAAACTATTTGAGTGAAATATATCTTTATATTTTCAAATAATTTAAATGTAAAGAAAAAATTTATTTTGAAAATATTATTATAAGCTTTTAAGGGAATATTTGAAGGTGTTATAATGGATGATAATTGTTTCACTCACCGTATAAGTTAAAAAAACATTCTTTCCTTAATTTGCCGAAAAGGTCAAAAAGTACCTTATTTTGAAAATGACAGAAAGATTACTTTCAAAACATTTTATACAAATTCAAAAAAGGGTATAAATGACTTTAACCCATATTCTAGGATATATTAAAAATGTTTTGAAATACATTTTTAAGAAACACAGATGGGTATGATAAATAAGTCCCAGTAGATACTTTCGTAAAAACAACCTCGGATAATAAAGAGATTGTAAAATTATCTCTTACCTTGTAAATTTCCTTAGATGAGGGTACATTTTCCTCCTGTATAATAGTTAAATCATTGTTATTAAATTATAAAATAACCATATACATAAATATGATATCATATATGATCTTCTAATATTGCTTTGTTAATGACATTTTAGTAGTATCATTGTTTTGGGTGTTAACTGATTCGTTTTCCTTTATATGTTTTGTTATGTAAGTCATGTTTATTATGGATAGGAGGTATTTTATTTATATCCAGAATGATATTAAGTTATTAAACATTATTTTTAATCATCAAATGAAAACTATTCTTGAATGGTTACGATGGAGAATAAAATCTAATCGCTTCATGGAGACGATAATCCGTACGTACGCATGAGCTACAATATCATTCTATTAGTGGTTAAATAATATGTAATTGGATGATATATTATATATAAAGAATCATTAAAATGTTATATTTAATATTTACATCAGTTATACGCATTACTATACCCATCCAAATAATGAAGTGTTGAATATCAAACTACACCACGATGTGGAGACAATAAGCCGTACGTACGCACATATGGTGACTTTGTCATTCATAGGATGGATAAAATAATGAATATGGATGTAACATATTTATAATAACATCTAAGTATGTATAATTTAATAGATTTATTATCTTATTATGTAAACAAAAAATAAAGAAGAAGTGGAAGAAGAAAATAACTTTGAAAGAGGTGATGAAGTAATTACCTCTTGTTTGGGTTCTACCTTTTGATTTGAACAAAAGGGCTCCTTAGGTTGGATTTATGATCAAAGTAAGGCCTATAGGTTGAATTGAGAGAAGTTGGGAGGATATTTGAGTAGGTTTTGGACGAGCCAAATGACTTTGGTGTTGTGAAATTAGGAGAAGGGGAAGTACCCTTTTATAAGTGAGGTGAGGGTCACTTTAGGAAAAGCTTGAAATATTATTTTATTATAAAATTATTTTTGGTTTCTAATCGATCCAATTGGATTTATTTCTAGGATAAGGAAAGGATGTTTTGAAAACCTATCAAACAATAGGTTTTAGATAATTTTAGGTCACCATATTAACCTTATATTTTAGATTTAACTCTTAGTTAAATAGTTTAACTTTTACCACGTCTTCTTGTATTATTATAATACATGGTTAATAAAATTACTATAAAATTACAAGATAACCTCAAGTGGTTCATTAATGACATATCTATAATTATATAAGTCCTTTGTCCGAAGCTTAGATTTTTAGGTCTATTATATAATTTAATAAAATAGTATTAGTTTTAAAAACTCATTTATGTCAATTTTGACACTTTTTTTATTTGGTTTTTTTGAAAGTCATAATAACTTGATTACTTCGAAAAAAATATATTGAATCAACCCTAACATTTCATATTTACCTAGAAAATTCTTGGATGAAATAAAAACTTTCTAATTATATTTATTTTAATATTTATAATATCATTTATTTGATTCTTTCATTAATAAGAAAAATACTACATCATTATTGTGTCATAATTAAATATATTTATTTTATGTCTAAAAATTATAAATAAAATACTATGATTTAGGAAATATTTTTACCTTTATAATGAATTTTTATAGTCTAAAATATCACTTATATAAACTCTTATATTTATTTACTAAAATATATATGTTTATGTTACATTTTCGATAACTTTAAATTAATATTTATAGTGTTATTTTCACTTACAAGTGGCTCCATGGGGTCCAAAAATCTACCCAAGGATTCCCATGGTTGGAAATGTATCATCCAATAGGGTTATGACATGTGTTAAGGTAATTTAATATTATTATTATATTATTTTTATCCTTATTTATCAGATTTACCCTTTTACCATGGTAAATAAAATATTTACTGAAGTTACTATTCATAATGTCTAAAAATAAAATTTATCTATTTATACAATTTGTACCTTTTGATTCCAAATATGGAATGTTTTTTTCCAAATTCAAAACACAGAAGATACAAAAATTAATTTAAAATCAATTCTTGTTTTCAAAACCAAAAAGCGAGTTTTTAAGAAGTAAAAACTATCAAAAGATCGACATGTGTTTATGTACAATTTAAATGTGAAATTACATCCAATTAACTAAATTATATTAAATGATAAAAATATAATCTAATTATACTTTAAAACCACTCAAATATATAATTTAACACTATAAATTATTTTGATTAAAAAAGTTGTTTTTAATTAAAATTTAGCATTTTTCACTATTCATCAAAATATGAAAGTTATCATAAAAATACCAAAAATTTAACCTAAGCCAATTTCAATATTCCAAATCCAAAAATGAAGTAAAATTTGAAAAATAATATTTAAATTTTTTCAAAAGGTGGGTATTACTATTCATAACTGCTTTTAAAATGGCGTGTTTGATAGGTCGCGGTGCACTTGAACTCGGTGTTGTGTACTTCACACACTATTATATTATTCAAAGAGAAATGTACCATGGAAGCTTGAGGTGTTACATTCTCCCCTCCTACAAATAATTTTTTCCTAAAAATTTCTAGAATACTACTTCATTAAAATATTCAGGTGGTTCTTCATCATAAGTTCCTCAGGTTCCCATGTTGCCTCTTCCATTTTATGGTTTCTCCAAAGAAATTTTACCAGATGAGTCATTCAGTTTTTCAACACTTGTTCTCTGGTATAAAGAATTCTGAAAGGATCTTCACAATAAGACAAATTGGGTTCCAGTTTTATTTGTTCGTTGGTGAGTTCATTCATTGGGTCTGGCATGTATTTTCTCAACTATGATACGTGGAACACATCATGAACTTTGGAGAGACTTGGAATAATTTCCAAATGATAAGCTACCACTCCAATTCATTCTATAATTTCTAAAGGTCCGATGTATTTGGGACTCAATTTACCCTTCTTACTAAATCGTACAACACCCTTCCATAGAGATACCTTCAAGAAAACATGATCTCCTACTTGAAATTCCAAATCTTTCCTTCGGTTTTCAGTATATCTATTTTTCCTACTTTGAGCTACTTTGATGTGGATTTGGATAATCTTCACATTTTCCATTGTTTCCACAAAAATTTCTGGGCCTATGAGTTTTCTTTCACCAATATCATCCCAATAAGTTGGTGTGCGACATCTCTTTCCATATAATGCTTCATATGGTGCCATTAGAATACTTGAATGAAAGCTATTGTTTTGGGAAAATTATAACAGAGGTAAATATTGATCCCACATACCATCAAAGTCAAGTGAGAATGATATCAACATTTTTTCCAAGGTTTGAATAGTCCGTTCTCATTTTCCATCAGTTTGAGGGTGGTAGGAAGTGCTTAAATGAAGTTTAGTATCTATGGATTTCTGAAGACTTTTCCAAAATATTGATGTCAAATGGGTATCACGATCAGAAACAATCGATAGGGGTACAACATAAAGTCTTACGAATTCATTAATATATAGTCTTGCTAAATGTTCAAGTGGTAAATTTTCTCTTATAGCAATAAAATGAGCTAACTTGGTAATACGATCAACAATGAACCATATAGAAGCATTCCCTCTAGGAGTATTTGGTAGCCCCATGACAAAGTCCATCATAATATCATCCCATTTCTGCTCAGGTATGGGAATAGGTTGCATTACTCCTCCATGATGTTGTCTTTTAGGATTCACCTGTTGAAAAACCATACATCTTGACACATAATCAGCAATCTCCCTCTTCATGTTGTCCCACCAAAAATGTTTCCTTAAATCTCTATAAATATTAGTGCTACTAGGGTTTATAAAGAAATTGGAGCTATGAGAATCCTCCAATAATTCCTTTTTTAGATCCGGTATATTAGGAACACAAAGCCTCCTCCCAAATTTCAAAATTTTATCTTCATATATGAAGTCAATCAATATCCCATCATTCACAACGTTAATTTTCTTTTAAAACTCTTCATTATCAGTCTGAGAACTTTTTATCCTTTCTAGTAAAGATGGTTTGGAAACCATTTGAAAAAGTATCGATGTTTCACCTTCCGTGATTATTTCTATATCTATCTTTACTAGATCCATGAACATAAGATCCCTTTCAAATCTCATCTTGTTTAGAACTCCATGATTCTTTTTGCTCAAAGCATATGCCACCTTATTTGCCTTCCCGGGGTGGTAGTGTATAGTGAAATCATAATCCTTGAGTAGTTCAAGCCATCTTCTTTTCCTCATATTGATTTATTTATGTGAGAAAATATACTTAAAACTCTTGTGATTGGTATATATTTCAAAATTTTCACCATATAGAGAGTGTCTCCATATCTTCAAAGTAGATATTACATCCGCTAACTCAAGATCATGAGTATGATATTTTTGTTCATGAATTTTTAGCTGCCGTGATGCATAGGCAATAACTCTATCATTATGCATAAGGACACAACCAAGTCCTTTCATTGAAGCGTCACTATAAATAACAAACCCATAATTCCCCGATGGTGGAGTCAAGATAAGAGCATCGAATAATATTCTCTTAAGTTATTCAAAACTTTATTCACACTCTTTTGTCCAAACAAATTTAACCCCTTTACGTGTGAGCTTGGTTAATGGGTTAGACAATCGGGCAAAATTTTAGAAGAAATGCCAATAATAAACTGCTAAACCAATAAAAATGCAGACCGCAGTTATACTCATCAGTGCTGGCCATTCTTGTATTGCTATTGTCTTAGAAGGATCAACATAGATTCCATCCTTAGAGAAAATATGGCCAAGAAAAGAAATCTCCTGAAGCCAGAATTCACACTTTCTAAACTTACCATATAATTCATTTCTTCTAAGAGTCTTTAGAATAGTGCACATGTGATTTTCATGATCCTCATAGATTTTGGAGTATACCAAGATATCATTAATAAATAACACTGCAAATTCATCAAGATATTCCTTGAAAACTCTATTCATTATATCCATGAAAATAGAGGGTGCATTAGTCAGTCCAAAAGGCATTACTATAAACTCATAATTCCCATACCTGGTATGAAATGCTATATTCGGAATGTATTCCTTCTTCATGCACAACTAATGATATCCAGATCTAAGGAAATCTTTGAAAAATATTGAGCTCCATGAAGTTTATCAAATAAATCATTAATGTGAGGTAGGGGATACTTATTCTTTATTGTTATAGCATTGATATCCCTGTAGTCAATCCACAACCTCATATATCCATCTTTCTTCTTAACAAAAAGAACAGAGGCTCCCCATGGAGAAACACTAGGGAGAATAAATCCTTTATTACTCAATTAATCTAGTTGTTTCTTTATTTCCACTAATTCCACAGTGGCCATTCTATAATGAGTCTTCAATATGGGCCTTGAACCAAGAATTAAGTCAATGGAAAACTCAATTTCTCATTCTGGAGGGTGTCCAGGTAAATCCTCTAGAAACACATCAACATATTCTTCCACAATAGGTACATATTCTATTTGAACATTTCTTTCCTCACCCAAAGATATTTCACTCTCTTCCTCCCCAATAATTGAATTTAGTAGAGCTACTGGGGGTGGATCTAGATGAGAATTAGATGGCGATGTTTCTACTCTAAAGACAAGGGATTCCATATCATCATCAAAAATTGTAACCTCTTTCTTCTTACAATAAATTTTTGCATCATGGTCTGAAAGCCAATACATTTCAAGGATTATATCAAATTTAATCATGGGTATGATGATTAGATCAGTAGATAAAGCATGTTTGTATGCCATAATGGTAACTAATTCACAAAACTTTGTTGCAATGATACTTACCTTAGAAGTTTTGACTGACAACTCCCTTGTTAAATCAAATTGAAAATATCTAATTTACTTGGAAAACTAGAAAGATATGAAATAATTTCATGATCTAGAATAAAATAAATCATTGGATAAATTTGAGGAAATGATTAATTCACCTACCACCATGTCATTAAAAACTTCAACCTCTGCAGTTGTGATCGCATAAGCTTGGCCTTGCTCCCTTGGCCTTTTCTGAGGTAAGTTTCCTTGACTCTTAGAACATTTATTTGCATAATGCCCCATTTATTTACAGCTATATCATTCAACATTGAAAGCCTCTTTATTACCCTTGCAATCATGAGCTTGGTGGCCTTTTTCTCCACACTTATAACAGACTTCCATTCCCTTCATCCAAGTACCGAGGTGTTTCTTCCCACATTTACTACAGGATGGAAATTTAACTTTTCCCTTATTCCCCTTATTTCCATTTCCACAGTGTTTAGAAGATCTCTTCTTCTCTTTCTTTTCTTTATAGTCTTAAGACTTAGATAATTCCTTTTCTATCTTGATATCATATGAGATTATATCTTCGTATGATGAGAAGGATTTTGAGACTAATTCTCAACAGATAAATGGTTTTAACCCATCAAATAATTGATCAATATTAATCCTTGGGTTATGTATATAATATGAAGCATGAATTTCTAATCTTGTAATGTTATCATCATACTTTGCGATATTCTCATCCTCTTTTTTCCTTAGACTCAGAAATTTCCTTTCCATATCCACTCGATGTTCACGAGGAAAGTATTTTTATAAGAAAATATCTTTAAAATCCCTCTATTCGGTATTTGATACTTCTTAATCCTCCTCTGTGTTTTGAATTAATGACCACCATTAATCTACATCTCCTATGAGGTGATAAATTACCATGAAAACTTTTTTCCCTTTCACTGCTCCCAAAAGCATGATATATTTTATCTAAGGAACTTATCCATTGTTCAGCTACAAATGGATTTGTAGTCCCATTTATTGTTGGTAGTTGTTGCCTCATGAAGCGGTCTAACATTGATCCTCCGCATTGTGGATCAGGGTGCTCCCTATAAGTAAGGTTATTATTCATAACCTGAGTGAGTTGTCTCAATATGGTTATAAACTGTTCAACGCCAGTTGTATCACCAGCTCCACTATAATTATCTTGAGTAGGAGGGAAATCCCTACATGGATTACGTGCATTGATACCATTTCTATTACTTCCATTAGGCGCTATTTTTAAACAATGGAATACATTAGATTAGTTTATGAATCACAATACATAATTCCAAACTAGTAAAATACCTAACATAAATTGAACAGTTTATGCATATAATCCATAATCCTAAAAAAATGATTTATTTAAAGAAATATTTACTTACATATCCTTAATAATGGTTTATAAAGAAAATTTAAATTATCCCAAGGATATCCCCTGGGAGTATCGTAACTAAGAGTGTAACAAGGTCCGTTGTCATGCACCAGTTCCCATTTGAGTCTAGCTCAAAGTGGTGTTTTTGGGATTTACACCTAGATACATCTGTGCCAGAGCTACCTCTACCTGCTCGTATCCATAAAGGGATGTATTTCTTGAAAAATTCAAAAAATCTCTACATTACCAAAATTATAGAAAGTTCTTCTATTCTAATCCTCAAAGTCTATCTTAGGGTAATGTTCACTAATCATAGTTTTTCTAAATATAGTTTCCAAGGTTTGTACTAAACTTCATATGATACCAACTATAACGCCCCAACCCTAGTTACCTAGAGTTGGTGAATTATTACATAACATTGGCATGATCACAAGGGATCAAATCCCCAAAGACTGATCAGTTTAGTAGGCTTGGAAGTACTAGATACATACATAAGTTTTACATTACATTGTGAAATGAAAAAATAACAACATTGTGTCTCCTTTGAACACACTCATATCCATTATCTTATCCTTGAAATTCAGTCATAATATGCGTCTTCACATCCTGGAAAAAATAAAACATAGCAAGGGGTGAGCTTAGATGCTAAGTAAGGATAACAATATAGCAGAAACTTTCATAAATAAGCATAACATTTAAGGCATTGTATAAGACTAAAACACAAGAATTTTAAACTTAAAATTTAGTATAATATGGAAAATATAAATCAAATAATTCCATTTAATTATTCACATGGATATTCTACCAGTCGAATAATCACATGTAATATCAATAGCTAATTTCATAATGATGGAATGCATAATGTTGGACATCATAACCACATAGTCAAGGCCTCGTGCGAAGACTACAAATAATATTTTTTAAAGGACTTGTTCCAAGACACTAGATAATATCATGATACCTACCGATGCATCGATGGGCTATAGAGGCCCCCACCTGTCACTTACTAAGTCCAATGCATTCCTCATATGAAAAGGTTGAAATATAATATAAATAGTCCTATTAAAACTAGCATATGAAATGTAAATAATTTAACCATAAACCATGAATGGTATAAAAATAGAACATCCAGAGTCAAATATATCACAAAACCTTCAATATAATATGAAAGATTGTATCATAATAAATCAACTTCAAATAAACGTAAAATCCAATGAAGGATGCTGACATAGATGAAATCAATCCAAAAACTATTTGAGTGAAATATCTCTTTCTATTTTGGAATCATTTAAAAGTAAATAAAACATTTATTTTGAAAATATTATTATAATATTTTAAGGGATTATTTGAATGTGTTATAATGTCTAAAAATAGTTTCACCCACCGTATAAGTTAAAAAAACATTCTTTCCTTAATTTTTCGAAAAGGTTATAAAGTACCTTGTTTTGAAAATGGCGAAATGATTCCTTTAAAAACATTTTATAAAAAGTAAAACAAGGGTATAAATGAATTTAAACCATATTATAGGAAATAGTAAAAATGTTTTGAAATACATTTTTAAGAAACACGGATGTGGATAATAATTAAGTCTCAGTAGATACTTTTGTAAAAATAACCTTGGATAATAAAGAGATCGTAAAATTAACCCTTACCTTATAATTTTCCTTAGTTGAGGGTATATTAACCTCCTGTATAATAGTGAAATAATTGTTATTAAATTATACAAGAACCACATACATAAATATTATATCATATATTATCTTCTAATATTGCTTTGTTAATGATATTTCAGTAGTATCATTGTTTTGGGTGTTAAATGATTCATTTTACTTTATATGTTTTGTTAAATAAGTCACGTTTGTTATGGATAGAAGGTATTTGATTCATATCCAGAATGAAATTAAGTTTTTAAACATTATTTTTAATCATCAAATAAAAATTATTCTTGAATAGTTACGATGGAGAACGAAATCTCATCGCATCGTGGAGACGGTAAGCCGTACGTACGCACGAGAGATAATATCATTCTATTACTGGTAAAATCATATGTAATTGGATGATATATTATATATAAAGAATAATTAACATGTTGTATTTATTATTTAAATCATTTATACTCATTATTATACCCATCTAAATAATGAAGTGTTGAATAACAAACTACACCACGATGTGGAGACGGTAAGCCGTACGTACACACGTATGGTGACTTTGTCATTCATAGGATGGATAGAATAATGAATATGGTTGTAACATATTTATAATAACATATATGTATGTATAAGGTACTGGATTTATTATTTTAGTATGGAAAAAACCAAGAAAGAAGAAGTGGAAGAAGAAAAGAACTTTGAAAGAGGTGATAAAGTAATTATCTCTTATTCAGGTTCTTCCTTTTGATTTGAACAAAAGGGATCCTTAGGTTTACTTTATGATCAAAATAAAGACTCTAGGTTGAATTGAGGGTATATGGGGGGATATTTGAGCAGTGTTTGGCTGAGAAAAATGGCTTTGGAGCTGTGAAATTAAGAGAAGGAGAAGTACCCTTTTATAAGACAGGTGAATGTCACTTTAGGAAAAGCTTGAAATATTATTTTATTATAAAATCATTTTCAGTTTATAATGGATAAAAATGGATTTATTTAAAAAAATAAGGTAGGTATGGGTATAAAACCTCTCAATTAATAGGTTTTAGACAAGTTTATGTCAACATATTAACCTTATCTTTTATATTTAACTCTTAGTTAAATAGTTTAACTTTTACCATGTCTTCTTGTATTATTATAATACATGGTTAATAAACATACTATAAAATACCATGATAACCTCAAGTGGTTAATTAATTACATATCTATAATTATATAAGTTATTTTTCTGAACATTAGATTTTTAGGACTGTTATATAATTTAATAAAATAGTATTTGTTTTAAAAACTCATTTATGTCAATTTTGACACTATTTTGTATTTGGTTTTTTTGAAAATCATAAAAACTTGATTAATTTGAAAAAAATATATTGAATTAACCCTAAAATTTTATATTTACCTAGAAAATTATTGGATTACATCAAGACTTTCTAATTATATTTATTTTGATATTTATAATATCATTTATTTGATTCTTTCCTTAATAAGGAAAATACTGTGTCATTATTGTGTCATAATTAAATATATTTATTTTATGTCAAAAAATTATAAATAAAATAAAATGATGTAGTAAATATTTTTATCCTTATAATTACTATTTATAGTTTAAAATATCACTTATATAAACCCTTATAATTTTTTTACTAAAACATATATGTTTATGTTACATTTTCCTTAACTTTAAATTAATTTTTATAGTGTCATTTTCACTTACAAGTGGATCCATGGGGTCCAAAAATTGACCCATAGATGCCCATGGTCGTAAATGTATCATTAAATAGGATTAGGACATGTGTTAGGGTAATTTAATATTATTATAATATTATTTTTTACCCTTATTTACCAGATTTACCTTTTAATCATGGTAAATAAAATATTTACTGAAGTTACTATTCATAAGGTCTAAAAATAAAATTTACCTATTTACACAATTTTGAATTTATGATTCCAAATATTGAATCCATTTTTCCTTATTCAAAGCACAAAATTTGCAGAAATTAATTCATGTTGTCAAAACCCAAAAGCGGGTTTTTAAGAAGTAAAAACTATGAAAAGATCGACTTGTGTTTATGTACAATTTAAATGTGAAATTACATCGGATGAACTAAATTATATTAAATGATAAAAATATAATCTAATGATACTTTAAAACCACTAAAATGTATAATTTAACACTATAAATTATTTCTATTAAAAAAGTTGTTTTTAATTAAAATTTAGTATTTTCACTATTCATCAAAATATGAAAGTTATCATAAAAATACCAAAAATATACCCTAAGCTAATTTTGATATTCCAAATCCAAAAATGAAGTCCAATTTAAAAAATAAAATTTATAAAATTTAAAAAAGTGGGTATTACTATTCATAACTGCTTTTAAAATGGCTAGTTTGATAGGTCACGGTGCGCTTGAACTCAGTGTTGCGTACATTGCACACTATTGTATTATTCAAAGAGAAACATACCGCTGAAGCTTGGGATGTTACAATTATCAAGAAAATTTTAACATACCATGCTCACCATTTCAACTTCACATCCAAAAGTCATCAAACCTATAAAATCATTTAAAACAAGCTAGGCCCAAAATCATATCCCAATCCCAATCCCATTACATTGTTTAAATTATTCACCACATTTTATCCAATTTAAATTAATCGTTATGACATGTTATGCATCAAAAAATATATAGGGTCCATTTTTTTATTCAAGGGGAAAATAAATGGAATCACTATGTGAGAATCACATTAAACCTTAAGAAGAGTATCCAATTATTTTTCATTTTTTAGTTTTTTAGTTTTTTTTGAACCACAATAGATATAAAAGGACCAAATATAGGAAATGAAACTATGGATACATGATCCCAAAGTTCTTTATGACACACATTGTTTCAATTACATGATCTATAATAGAGATGTAAATCCTAGCTCTTTACAAGACAACTACAGAGTCATGATTCCCAAGTGTTGGACACCACACATTTAGACCAAACATTTCTCTACATAGACTTTTTTAAAAGTTGGATACTCAAATAAAACTAAAAGTGCCCCCAAAACCTATGGTATTATGAAAGGGATCCAATAACTTAAACTTACACACAAAATCTAATGGACTTGCATTATAAATTCTTTATTAAATGTATGAAAATGAAACTGGTGAAAAATCACATTAGGCAATCAAACTTTCAAAAATCTATGCTTATAAACTTAAAAATGGATTAAAATTAGAATAAAGGCCTGAAAAATTATTTGATATTAATTTTAAAAGTTTTCAATGTGTGTTATCATGTTCAAGGTTAAATAAATTTTTTTTCTTCCATTTATGCACCCAATTTTTTTTTGACACAAAAAGTTTTTTCTTTATTTTCACTCCCAAAAAATAGTGTAACACTTCCCTGAATGTTTTTAAAAAATAAAATTCATAAGGGAGTTACGGTAGAGAAGAGGAGTTACAAAAGTAAATTGAAATAAAAAAATGGAACAAAGGAACCTTGTTGTTAAAGTTAAAGTTCATGATTCTCATGATCACTCCTTTGATCTCCATTTCACTTAGAGATGCCTCATTAATGACAGAATATTGTGTTTTAACTATTTGATTAAAAATGATTTTTTTTGAAAATACAACAACCTCAACACCCTCTGAATCTTACACAACAACACAATTAGAAAAAATAGAAACCCCATGAGTTTCCATTAACTAAAAATAAATAAAAAATAAAAAATAAAAAAAATAAAATCAATGAAAAAGTGATGTTTCCTCCAAGAAAATGGTTATTTTAAATTCATTTACTCGATTGGGACCCCCAACTTATCCAACACTAACTTGAAACATTTTAAGGATTTCATTTTTCACCACTTTTACTAGATTGATATTAATGCTTTTTTTAAATCTATTTCAAGTAAAAACATATGTGTTCCAATTAATGGGAAAATACATGGAATATCATAAATGGTTGATCCAAATGCTTTTATAGTCTTTTCTAAGACATCAAGGATCATTCCTTATTTATTGGTTTTAAGATAATAGTGAATTGAAACTAAAAGGTCTTAGTTATCACCTATGGAGTTATAATTCAGTGGGGAAGGAAGGAATATAATTTTGAGTTTGGGTTGATTGAAATTTGTTAAAGAAGAATGGAAATGTCAATCAAAATCAATTTATTTTCTGATTTTTAAAAAAAATTTGTTTCATTATAAAAGATGTTTCAACCCCAAAATTTTCCATATCAGTGTTAGTAGTTGGTACAAAACCAGATTATTAGATTTTCCCAAATGGTTCAATGATTTTTTGTTCTGAAAAATCATCTATAGAGTAATATGAAATACACTTAATCAATAATGTAAAATTTCTCTCTTTTGAATACAAAAAAATAGTTTCCTCTTGATTTAAACACTGGTCAAAAATTCTTTCATTATATTCAGCTATCCCAAATTAAAATATTTTTTCTTCATTATTTTCATGATTTTTTTTGGGAAACTAGAATCTCCAAATATTGGTAAATAAGGGATAATTAAAGTAGTGATGGGTTCCTCACAAGTTTTAATTCTTTGTAATTATAATCTCAAATATGAGGCTTTAGAATTATTTTTCTCAATTTAAATAAAAAATTGTTCAAGAAATGTCTGTTGAACAAATTGTATAGGAGTTTGAAAATTATGGACCTCCCTATGATTGACCTCTTAAAATATCCTTGAGAGGTTTATAAATTTATCCTTTAAACATTCATCATCAAATTGATTGTATGTCTCACCGTGTGTGGTGTAATCATTCACAATTTGATCAAAGAAATTATCGAAGTTAGGGGCTTCCCAATATTAATTTTCCATTTTATTCTAGTATGGAATTATGAAGGGGTGATATTGATGATACTACATTGGCGTAGAGTGAAATAATGACCTCATATTCTCAGGATACACGTAAAATGAAAGGGGAAAAGATAAGAGAAATGGGGGTGAAAAAATAGAAATGGGGGGGGGATAGAATGAGTGTCGAGATGACTAACTTGGGTCCTGGGTAACGACCCCAAAATTTGGTCTTTCCCAAATTTACCCTATAGGTATAAGAGTTCATTGAATTACATGTAGGCTTATAATCCACGAGGATCAAAGAAGTAACCTTGAGACACTCAAAATTGTTTGGGATTTTGTCTATGAAGTAGATAAATTTAGGGTTAATTGAAATTGAGATATAAGAATAAAAATGTTCCTAAGATAATGGTTTTAATTTAATAATGAAACACCTAATTATTTGGATGGAAAAAACCAATGAATATGAATCTATCCTAGGTTGTTTCTAGGGTTATATTGAATGTATTTTTTTCTTAGAAAATTTCAAATAACTAATTCAAGATGCATTCAAACAACAAGGTAATTCCACAAAATCATTTAAAAATTTAATCCTTAAAAAATTAAAATTCTAATAACTAATTAACTTAGAGGATAAATTTAATGATAACTCCAAGTAATTGTAGTATACAAGCACTCAATATGTGTCATTATTAATGTAGGATAACACGAAGAAGAAAATAACTCATTGAATGGAAATCTTAAAATAATGAACTAATTAAAATATTAAATCACCTGAAATAAATTTAAATCCAACCCCAAAAAAATCACTATTATCAAACCATAAAAGGGTTATCCTTACATAGATGCAAATCTTTCAATTTAATGTGAGAGTTGACTTAAAGAAGCAGGATTGAAGAAGTAAAAACAAAGAAACAAAAAACACTCCACCGTTGTGTGGGTAATTTCACAAGTTTTGGTTTGAATAAGTTCACACCATGAGGAAATAGTATCAAAATGATATGGATAATAATATAATTAGATGAAATGAAAAATTTTAATTAAAAATGACTAAGGATATTTGATTAACTTACATGAGAAAGAAAATTGATTACAACATCAAAATGGTAGCATAACAATAAAATGGAAACATACACTACTTAACTCTTTTTTATTCCCAAATACCACATTAAATAGATCCTTGGAGTACCTTTGGTCGAGACACACTTCTCAAATTATAACCATTAACTAGGGTAGGCCAAAGGGTGGAGGAAATGGTGTGGACAATTAATCTTTCATCATTTCCAAGACAACATGCAATCATTTTATCTCTCGTCATTGAAGCACCATAACGTCCTTTATTTTGAATTAATTGGTATTGGTAGTAAATTAATTTTTTTTATAAATGTAAGTATTATAAATCCTTAAAAAATTTGATCCCAATTGGATAATCCATTTAATATTTATTCCTGAAATAGTGAGATGGATTTTTTAGACCTTGAAATTTTTCCCAGAATTAAATGTTCAACTTGGACAACTTGGATATCACTTTAATGAATAAATTGGACTTAGACCCAGTTTAATTAAATTTTACCTAAGATATACTCTATATAAATATAAAATTTCATCTTAATTTGGATTATATCATGGCTAATAAAAAAATTTTATTTGAATATTTTCTAATTCACTTTGCCTAGAAATTTCTGGGTGAAATATCCAAATTGGTAGTCTTACAATGTGAATCTATGAGTGTTAAAAAATGTTTAATTATTCCAAATTGAATGATAAACCAGATAATGAAATATTAAATTCAAATAAATACTAATGGGTGATTTAAAATGTTTCTCAAATTGTACCAAGTAATAGTGATCTTTAAGAAATAATTACAATCAGGTTGTGAAATGATGTTCAAATTGTTAAATGCACTAAGAATAGTGTTTATGAATAATTAATCACATGAATATTATAATAAAAACATAGAAAATTATCCTCATTTAGTGTAAAATCTCATCCACAACTTGAGTTTTTTTCTAGTCCTGAGCAAAAAGTATTTCAAAAATATGAAAATTGAATTCCCTTTATCAAGAACATTTTTACATGCCATGCTCACCATTTAAACTTCATGTAAAAAAATCATCCAAAAAATCATATAATTTAAAACGAGATAAGTCCAAAATCATATCCCAATCCAAATCCCATTCATTTGTTCAAATTCTTCACCACATTTCATTCAATTTTAATTAAGCATGATGATGTGTTGTGCATCACAAAACACATATGGCCTATTTTATTATTCAAGGGTAAAATAAATGGAATATCTAGGTGGTAATCACATTAAAACTTAAGACGAGTATCCAATTTTTGGGGTTTTTTAACAATAATAGGTATGAATAGACCAACTCTGGGAAAGATAACTATGGATTCATGATTCCCATGTTCTAGACACTGTGATTTTTTTCAATTACATACTCTAGAATAGAGATGTAAAGACTAACTCTTGTAAAAACAATTATGGAGTCATGATCCCCAAGTGTTGGATGCCACACATTTGAAAAAAAAAAATCTCTAACATGGTATTTTGTCATTTTTTTGGATACTCAAATTAAACTAAAAGTGGACCCAACCCCTATGATATGATGAAAGGGACCCAAGAAATCAAACTTACAACAAAAATCCAATGAGCATGCATTTTAATTTTCTTATTAAGTGGATGAAAATCTAAATGGCGAAAAATCATATTATACAGAAAAACTTTCTAAAATCTATTCTCATGAACTTAAACATGGATTAAGATAAGAATCAAGGCATGAAAAATTATTTTATATTTTTTTTAAACGTTTGAAATTTGTATTATCATGTTCAAGGTTAAAGAAATTATTTTCTTCCATTTATGTAAACAATTTGTTTTACACAAAAAGTTTTTTTAGCATTTCTTTTCACCCTCCAACTTAGAATAACACTTCCCTTAGTGTTTAAAGAAAAGAAAATTCCAAAGGTTGTTGAGGTAGAGAAGAAGAGTTCAAAAAGGAAATTGAGATAAGAAACGTGGAATAAAGTCACCTGGTTGTTAAATTTTAAGTTCATGATATTCCTTATTACTCCTTTGATCTCCATGTCACTCATAGATGCCTCATCAATGAAGGTATATCGTGTTTGAAATCATGGAAGGAAAATAATTTTCTTGAAAATACAACAACCTCAACATCCCCTGAATCTTAAGCAACAACACAATTAGAACATAATGTAAACCCCTTGAGGTTCCCATAACTAAAAAAACACAATAAAATAAAATAAAATAAAATAAAATAAAATTAATGAAGATGACGGGATGCCTCTTGGAAATCTCTTAGTTTAAATTCATTATCTCAACTTGGACCCCCCAACTTAGCCAAACCAACTTTCAAAATTTTAAGGACTTTATTTTTTACCACTTATACTATATTGATATTTATGATTTTTAGAATCTATTTCAAGTACAAACATATGTTCTCCAATGAGTGGGAAAATACATGGAATATTAGAAATAGTTGATCTAAATGCTTCTATAGTCTTTCCGAAGACATAAAAAATCATTCCTGATTTATTGGTTTCAAAATAAGAATTAATGAAAAATGAATGGTCTTAATTATCACCTATGGAGGCATAATTTAGTGGGTAAGTATGGACAAAAATTTTGAGTTTGCGTTGATTGAAATTTATGAAAGAAGAATGGAAATGTGAATCGAAATCAAATTCCTTTCCCAATTTTTTTTTAAAAAAATTGTTCCATTACAAAAGATATTTCAACCCCAAATTTTCCATATCAGTGTTAGTGGTTCTTAAAAAATCAGATTCCAAGATTTTCCAAAATAGTTCAATGATTTTTGGTTCAAAAAAATCATCAATGGAGCAATATTCAGGACACTCAATCCACGATGTCAAATTTCCCTCTTGTGAATATATAAAATTAGTTCCCTCTTTATTTAAACACTAGTAAAAAATTCCTTCATCATATTCAACTATCCTAAATTCAAATATTGGTTCTTCATTATTTTCATAAGTAGTTTTTGGGAAACTAGACAGTCCACATAAGGGTAAGGAACAGACAATCAATGTAGTGATGGGTGGCTCACAAGTTTCAATGATCTATAATTATAATATCAAAGATTAAACTTTTAGAATTAATTCTCTATATTTCATTATATTTTTTCAAGAAATGTATGTAGAAAATATTGGATAGGAGGTTGAATGTCATGGACCTCTCTATGATTGATATCTTTAACCATCCTTGAGAGGGATGGAAATTTATCCTTTAAACATTCATCATCCCAAATAATTGTATGTATCAAAATTTGTGGTGTAATAATTCAAGGTTTGATCAAAGAAATTACCTAAGTTAGAGGATTCCCAATATTTATATTCCTTTTGATTATAGAATTGGATTATTAAGGAATAATTTTGATGATACTCCATTGGAGTAAAATGAAATTATGATTTGATATTCTTAGGACACACACAAAAAAAAAGGAAAAGGTAAAAAAATGGGGGTGAGAAAAGAGGATTGGGGGAGAATAGAATGAGTGTCGAGATTACTAACATGGGTCTCCAAAAAAAATACCAAAATTTATTCTTTCCAAAATTTATTCTACAAGTAGAAGCATCCATTGTAGTACATGCAGGGGTCGAATCGAGAGGGATCAATGAAGTAACATCGAGACACTTGGATTTGTTAGAGATTTTGACTATGAAGTGACAAATTTGGGGTTAATTAAAATTGGGATATAGGAATAATAATGTTCCTAAGATAATGGTTTGAATTTAATAATGAAACACCTAATTATTTTTATGGAAACAACTAATGAATATGAGTTGATCCTAGGTTATCTCTAGGTCTATATTGGATGTATTTGTTTTCTTAGAAAATTTCATATCAATAATTCAATATGCATCAAAACAATGAGGTAGTTTGAAAATATCATTAAAAAATTTAATACTTATAAAATCCCAAGGACAATAAATAGTTAACTTATAGGATCAATTTAACGAGAACTCTAAGGAATTGGATCATACTATCACTCAAAATGTGTCATTGTTAAAGTTGGAAAATATGAAGAAGAAAATAACTTGTTGAATGGAAATCTTAAAATGTTGAACTGATTAAAATATTAAATCACATGAAATAAAATTGATTCCAACCCAAAAAAAGTCATAGGATCAACCCATAAAAGGTTTATCTCTCCATCAATGCAAATATTTCAATAGAAGATGAGAGTGAAATTAAAGAAGTGGTATTGAAGAAGTGAAAACAAATAAATAACAAATAATCCACCATTGTGTGAGGAATTTCACAAGTGTTGGTGTGAGTATATTCACAAATTAAGGAAAATATATCAAATTTATGTGAATATGAACATAATAATATGAAATTAATAAATTTTATTAAAAATTACTAAGGTGATTCGATTAACTTACTTGAGAAAGAAATGTGATTACAACATCAAATTGGAAGCATAAAAATAAAATGAAAAAAATACCCCCCTTACCTCTTTTTTATTCCCAAATTCCACCTTAAATAGATCATTGGAGTCCCTTTGGTTGAGAAACACCCCGAAAATTCTAACCATTAACTAGATTCAGCCAGAGGGTGGAGGAAAGTGGGTGGACAATTAGTCTTTCATCATTTCCAAGACAATATTCATTGATTTTATATTTCCTCCTTGATGCTTTGGAACACCCTTTATTTTTAGAGAATTTGACTTGGTTATAGAAGAAAAAAAAGCATAATTTAAATTATTATAAATTCTATAAAAATTTGATCCCAATTGGATCACCCATTTAAGAGTTATTCCCGAAATGGTGAGATGGTTTTTTGGGCCTCGAAATCAGGCCCAGAATTAAATGTTCAACTTGGGATGCCTGGATCTCCCTCCAATGACAGAATTGGACATGGAACCAATTGAATCAAATGTTACCCAAGACTTAATATATATCCAGATAGAATTTAAGCTTTATTGGGATTGGATCTTGGCCGCTAAAAATAGTTTATTGGGCTACTATCCAATTCACTTCGCCCAGAATCTTCTACGTTGAATGTCCAAAACAGTGGTCTTACAATGTGAATCTCCAAGTAATACAAAAGGATAGTTTGTTCCAAATGGAATTATAAACCTGATAATGAAATATTAAATTCAAATCAATAATAATGGGTGATTTAATTTTTTTATCAAAATGTACTAAGTAAAAGTACACTTTAAGAAAGATTTACAATCATGAGGTAAAATAATGTCCAAATTGTAAAATGAACTAAAAATGATGTTTATGAATAATGAATCACATGAATATTAAAATAAAATAAAATAAAATAAACCTCATTCAGTGTATAATCAAGTGTTGTATAATTATTGTGTTAAATAATGTTATCAAGTCAAGAAGAAATGGTATAAAATTTGAGGTTGGATGGAATCAACATGTACAAACTGTTGAAGCCAACAATTCAATGTTTATTAGTTACATTGGGGTCACAATGATAATGAATTTAGAAATTGATATAGATATAAAGAACAATGTCATGCCTATATTAAATAAAACCATGTGGGAAGATATTAGGTTAATGTTATGATATACTTTATGTATTTTACTAAAAAATTATATAATGAAACTTTGATTTACTTTTCATTATCCCTTGAAAAGTTTATTTATTTTAGGTGATTACCATAAGAAATTTGTCTTAATAGTCACTAGAAAATTTCATAGATCCCACTAGACAATTTTGACAATGCATCATCTCAAGGATATCAAAGGGAAAGTAAACCCCCACCCACCAGTAATGTATGGAAACATTATAAACTAGAAAATATAGAAATATTTTGTTAGTCACTGCTATGAGGAATCATTGTAGGTTCATTTTAATTGATAATATTTTATTTTAAAATATTTATTTTATCTAATTTGATCCAAAATTGTTAATTTATGAAATAATAAATGAGTACTGAAATTAAGAAATGTGCATCAAAACCAATATACCCCTACCATAAAGTAAGGATATAGTATTCTTCACATGAAAAGAAAATGATATGTATTTTAAATATATAGTATATTTTTTATGTGATTTGGAACCACATATGTTCCTTTGTTTATATGAATATTTATGAATTAGAATCAAAATCGACTTCTATCCCACATCATCTCCTATCTAATGAGCGCCATATAAATAAAGACAGAAAACTAGTAGATGAAAACACATAAGTAGTATGAGAATAATGTGTAAGTATGACCTAATAGTAATTTTTTATGATTTATAGTAGTATTACATAAAAATATATATTTATGTCTATATGTTTTTATATGGTTTATACATAATAATAGACATCAACTGTACTTAAATAAAAACTACTTTCAATAGATTTGAGGCACTACCAAAAAAAAGGCTTTTATCAGCCTTAAAAAATTCCTTTATCAGCAGTAAAAATGTGTTGTTAATCTCAAAAAAAATCAGGGGGGTCCCTTTTATCAGTGCTCAGAAAAGTGACGATAAAGGCCCCTTTTATCAGTGCTAAAAAAAGTGCTGATAGAAGTTAAATTTTTTTAAAAAAAATCTACTAATCAGGGAGGGGCTTCAACAGTGATTAGAACCCCCCTTCAACAGCGCCCCACCCCAATCTGCATGCCCCAAACACCCCCAGCCTTTAACAGTGCCCCCACCTAGCCTTTTAAAGTGCGAGCCCTTATTTCACCCATGGGCAAGACCTGCCTCCCCTGGATTCGAACTCAGGACCTGTTGCCTGTGCACCTAAGCCTCTACCACTCCACCATATTGATTTTCTCTTCATTTATTAATATATATATATATTTTATATATATAGTTATATTTACTCGTATATTAATATATATTTATATGAATATATATATTTATATGAATATATATATATATAGTTATATTAATATATATATATAGTTATATTATTATATATATATATCTGTATATTAATATATATAGTTATATTAATATATTAATATATTTATTCGTATATTAATATGTATTTATAAGAACAGTTTTAAATACATTTATAAAATATGATTTTTGTGTGTGTTTATAAATAAATAAATACATATATACAACACACACACACACATATTATATGTGTAACTGTAAGTATAATTATACATATTTATATATATCTACAAATATTATATATTGATATGTATATACACATGTTTATAATATATAGATAATATACATCAGTTTGTCAATAGAGACGCACACACACACACACATATACACATATACATTATATAAGTATATAAATATTTATATATTTTTATTTCAAATAAAATGGATATTAGTTTTTTATTTAGATAAGGCTTATATATTGAGAAAGATATTTTATATGTAAATATGTTTAATTATTTATTTATAAAATTAAATTTTTATGTGTGAATATATAAAAAATATGTATATATTGTCATATATTTGATTATAAATAAAATTACATTATGAAAAACAATAACAAGCCCTGAAAACCTGAAAAATAGGTAAAAAATGGAGAAACCCTCAAAACCTATAAATATAGTCAGAAAGTCAAATAAACCCTAAACTCAGGGTAACCACAAAAAATTATGATTCAAGAGTCCATTATAGCTCTATGACCATTCAAATAAAATATCATAAAACAATATTTGATATCATAGGTGGTGGAGGCCGAACTGATAGACATATTATAAGTTATAGATATTTGAAAAAATAGCAGACACGACAAAAGTGCTAGAAATGGGTACTTGAAAAACCTAACAAACCGCAGTGTCACTGAAATGTGCATAACTTCTGATTCGGGTGTCTATTTAAGCTCCATTACTAGTAAAACTGAATATCATGGAATAAAATATGATATAATAGGTGTAAGAGGCCAAACAGACACACAGATCAGGAGTTATTACCATTTTAAGAAAAATTTGACAGGGCACCAGACACAGAAACAGAGTTTTGGAGACCTTATGATGGTTTTTTGGGGTTTTAGGGTTTGTTAAATTATTTTAACTTTTTTACAATCATCCTACTATGTATATATTTTTTATTCCTTCGATTTGATATGTGGAAGAGGCCAAACAGACACCCAGATTGAAAGTTATGGCCGTTTGAAGTTGGAGTTTTTTTAGAGTGGTATAACTGATATATCTTCCATTTATTTGATCTTATCATGGTTTAAATTGGAAGTGTTCCTCAATCGTCTCACAAGATTTTATTTTACTGGTTGTGGCACTCAAACAGACACTCGGAGCAGATGTTATGGTTGTTTTAGTGAGTTATGGGTTTCTTATATTTTTTGGTGCTAGGAGGATTGCTCAATTTCAAACAATCATAACTTGTCCTCCGGGTGACCATTTTCACTCTACCACATATTAAATCAAATATTGTGAAAATATTTACACTCTGTTTACCACCATAACCCATTATCATTTTCTTAAAATCCAAAAAAGTCCCATAATTCTTCCCAATGGTCATAGGTTCTGCTCCGGGTGTCCGTTTTTCCATAACTTATGCTCTGGGTTTCTGTTTTTCATATACTACATATCAAATTGAACTAAAAAATATTTAAAAAATATATATAATATTTATATCAATATAAATATACTTATATACTTATATATTATTTTTTATTAAATATTTTTTTTCAAAATATACACTTTATCAGCAATAGGAAAAAAGCGCTGATAAAGCCCCCACTTTATCAGTGATAATAAAAAAAGCAATGATAAAGGGGGTCCATTTAACAATTCTAAAAAAGCACTGATAAAGGGGGTGCCTTTATCAGTGCTAAAAAAGTGTTGATAAAGGCACCCCCTTTATCAGTGCTTTTTTTAGCACTATTAAAGGGTGGCGCTGCGGAAACATGGTTTTATGGTAGTGAGGTGACAAGAACAAAATGGATGCGTTATAGGTGTGAGTTTTAGAGTTTCACCTCAAACTTATTTTGAAAATTAAAAGCTACAAGGTGATACATATGATATTATTAAAGGAATATATGCATAGATAGATGATTTAAAATATATTATTATCTGATCTGGTTTGTTGGACCAATATATGAGAAAGGATCAAAATGAACTGATGGTAGGACAATGACTAGTACATGAATATCCACATGACCCCACTAGCATTGAGGATAGCCATTCCACTCAACTTAATTAATTACTTGAGGTAATCAATTTTCTCATAACTATTTCTCCTAAATATGAATCAAATATGTAATATCCCACCCCTTCTCATTGGATTGATAAGTAATGAGATGATACTAGCCTTATGTGACATATCCAGGTCACTAAAGGCTAGAAATAAATTCCAATGGATTAAGGGATAGTTGGGGGAAGATTTTACCTATAAAAGAAATAAACCTAAAAACATAAAACTCAAATATCCAACTACTATATTATGAATGAATGAAATAGTACAAACCAAATTTTAACTAACTGTACAACCATATCAAAGTGGAAAAGAAACATGGTATAACAACTAAAAAATCTAAAAAAATAAAACATGAATCAAGACACCGAAGTGGTATCACCCCATACATCAACCGTACTACCTCCAAGCTCCAACACCATCTTCCATGACCAAACATCAATGTG
Source organism: Viscum album (assembly GCA_963277665.1). Classification (NCBI taxonomy): domain Eukaryota; kingdom Viridiplantae; phylum Streptophyta; class Magnoliopsida; order Santalales; family Viscaceae; genus Viscum; species Viscum album. The sequence continues at coordinate 1,447,568,199 of OY728161.1, forward strand.
AATCACTTGAGAAATAAAAAATATTTACTTTTCCTATAATCTGATATATGACACCTATAAATGAACCAAAGTAACCAAGCAGGGGTTTAGAATAAACTCCATGGGTATTATTTAGAGACTTCCCAACACACTCCACTAGGATAAGAATTGGTTTACCATCTTAAATAAAAAAAATTTATAAGTAGTTAAAATAGTTTATATCAAAATGATAAACAATTTCCACTAAAAAAATAAAAAAGTTTTAAAATCATTTCTCATCATTTGGAATACCCTATCCTGTGTACCCCCCACACCAATACAGGCCATACTCATGAATAATGTCACATCAATCCACTAAGTCATCACATGGTGACCAATATTCAGGTTCCCTAATGGAAAATGCCCTTTCCTCAAGGTCACATCCACAAATGAACCCATGCCGTCCATGTATGCTAGATTCCATTACAATTTACATTTTATATAAAACAAATTTTTTATTGAAAAAATTTCATCAAAAAAATTAAATGCATCAAAACAATCCCATAATTTTAGAACCATTATTTTAAAATTATAAATAAATAGGGTTTTCCAAAATCCATCCAACTTCCAAAATTTCCCAAGCCATAACCAAAAAGGAGGTTCCTTTAAGAATCACACATGGTTTACACAATAATTTTAAGAAGAAAATTTAATCAAAACTAATCCTTTATGTTATAGAATGGTGTAGATGATATATAAGTCACCTACGTTAAATTAAAATTATTAGTATAAAGGATTTAAGACAATTTCATGGATCATAATTCTTCCTTTTGTTCTTATACCAAAACACAAATAGATATCATAAACACAAAATCAATGACATAGATCTAGGAATTCAAATATCAGTCTATTGTTATGATCCAGAAAAACCAAGAAGATCTACAATTATAAGGAAGAAAGAGATCCTAACCTTTGATTTTCATAACCGCACACTCGAAAATCTATGGGAAATAAAATTCGAACATAGAAGGTATGTAAAAATTTCCTATGGGTACCCTAGAAGTCAAGAAAAAGGAAAAGAAATTAAATGAGGAGTTTATATATACAGGAGGAAAATAACTCCACTAGACTCGCTGGGTTTATGACATAAATTTTGAATTTAAATAATCAAATCACCAAGGGTTGCAAACATTGAAAAAATCAATGCCTTAGTTTATTATTCTGGTAAAAAACCATTTTATGGAATAAATAATTTTTTATGGTGTTGAAATAAACAATTATTACAATGTAAGAGTATCATCCAAAGAAGTTTTTATAGCTTAAAGGATTATTACAGATTATGCCTTGACATATTTACATCATAAAACCTATTTACAACGTAAATATTTCCTGTACAAATCTCCAATAGCCAAGTTCCAATTTATTCCTCCTCTTACACTTCCGAACCATTCTAGTGGCCAACAAAACAATATCAAGCATAAATAAAAAACAAAAAATATAGAGTACCTAAAAAAATGATGTTGTATTCTTTCTACCATCAGTCTTTGCATCCCTAGAAATTAGAAAATAGACATTGCTTTGGAAGAGCTCAGACCATTGCTCCTGCATTTCATTTTCATGCTCCAATGTATCCTCCTAAATCTAACCATGATACTATAAAACCCATACTAAACTGATTCTTTTCTTATTTATGATATTATCTTGCCTATCTAAAATTTGTACTAAAACATGAATCAATGTGGCATCTAGTTCAATATCAACATGGTCTCCTCAAATCACTTGGTTAGGATCAGGCTAGTACTTCTAAAACTGAGATACACGAAACACACTATGTATTAAACCAATCAATGTTAGTAAATGAAACCGATGATCCACATCACCCACCCATTAAAGTATATCAAAATGGCCAACGTACTAGGGAGAAAACTTTCCCTATTTAACAAAATGTTGATGCCCTATTCTTGGATAGATTCTAAAAAACACATGATCAACTACATAAAATGATAATTGACATCGATGATTATCTACATACACTTTCTGACGACTATGAGCGATCTTCATTCTCTTTCTGATAATCTAAATCTTTGTTATTGTCTCAAGACTAGTCAAGGTCTGATAAGTGAAGTATCACTTATTTCCACACAAAAAGTGGAGAACGACAAGGGAGACCATACAATGTTTTGAAAAGAGCCATATATATCAAGGCTTGATAATTATTATAGTATGATAACTCCCCCAATGGTATATGATCCTATCATGAGCCTAAAAAATCTATCACTTAATCTCTCAACATGTGATCATTGGGATTGTTCATTTAGATTTTCCATCAGTTTGAGGATGATAAGATGTTCTCATTATCAATTTCATTTTGAAAACATGATTTAAGGATTTCCCAAACCAATATATAAACACTTAGGTTCTAGTCATACATTACTGAAACTAGAATTTCATGAATCCTTACAACTTCTTGAATATAGATTTTGTAAAAGTCTTACATCGTATTGGATTCATGAATCAAGATGAAGTGAGATGATTTCATGAGTCGTTGAAAATTACCCATATATAATCAATTTTATTAACAATTTTTGGTATACCTGAGAAAAAACCCATAGCTGTTTTCTCCCATTTCTACATTAGAATCGAAAAAGAGTGACACATACCAGCTAGCCATTAGTGCTCTGCCTTAACCTACTGATTGGTGAGGAATCTCAAAACAAAATCTACCACTCTCAATTTTATGTCAACCCACCAAAACTATGATTTCATATCTTTATAAATATTCTAGATGCTTTGATGAAAAAAATATATTGAATGGTGGTAGGCAGAAAGATGATGTTCCTGATAAGAAAAAGGTACCATGATTTGATCTTTAAAACACAACACTAGTCTCCCATATAGCACCCATCCATCAATGGTCTCACCACCATTGAGTTTTGACATCGTGATTAAAAATTTAGGGTAAAATGTTTGAGAATATCTAAACTTCTCAACTAAATCAAGAATTAAATTAACCATAAATAAAACTGAAACATCACCCTGGTCAGTACAATCAAGGTGGATGTCTGTTATGACCGAAATCAGCTTCCACTCATCTGAAGTATCTTTATCCAACTAATTATATGACAACCTGATTAATTCATCTACCATCATATTCCATTTACTAAATTTATGTAACACCCCGAGATTTTATGAAAAATATTCTTTTTAATTTCATTAATGGTTTGTGTTGTACGCTACACCAAAAGGATCTTGCACAACACGCATCCTTGACTTTCCTTGCACGCAATCGCGACCTTCCTCGATAGCGTGTGTAGTACGTAATAACGAGTTTCACTAAACAACGATATGTTATTAAAATATTATTAAAACTAGCCGTTATGAATAGTAATAACCACTTTTTGAAATTTTGTAAATTTTATTTTTCAAAATGGAATTCATTTTTGGATTCGGAATATCGAAATTAGCTTAGGGTGAAATTTTGGTACATTTCGGATAACTTTCATTTTCTGATGAATAGTGAAAATTACTAAATTTTAATTAAAAACAACCTTTTTAATCGAAATAATTAATAGTGATAAATTATTAATTTTAGTGGTTTTAAAGTATATTTAGAATATATTTTTATAATTTAATACAATGTTGGTCATTGGATGTAATTCTACATTTAAACCAGACATAAACAAGTGTCAATCTTTTGATAGTTATTATCTCTTAAGAACACGCTATTTGTTTTGATGACGAGAATTAATTTTTAAATTAATTAATGCAACTGATATGTTTTGAATTTGGTACAATAGAAATCATTTTTTAGTTCATAATATCAAATATAGTTTAGGCCTAATTTTTGGTATTTTTCTGGAAACTTTCATTTTTTGATGAATAGTGAAACCACTAAGTGGTAGTTAAAAAAAATGAATTTTTCATAAAACTTAATTTTCCCGCTTCTGTGAGTGGAATTTCAAAAATCCGAGAGACACGGTTGATGTTAGTAAGTAAAATGTGGTTCAATGAGATGAAAATAATTTTTGGTGAATAGTAACTTTTTACTTTTTTTTACCACGGTTAAAAGTAAATACGGTAATTAAGGGTAAAAATGTTATTATTATTACCCTAACACATGTACTAATTCTATTGGATAAGTGTAATTCGACCAAAAAAAACCTTAGGAATAAAATATGATCATTTAGGCCCACTTGGATTAGATTAGGACATTTATTATTAATTTATTTAAAGAAGGGTTAAAATAGTTAAAATCAAAGTTTAATAAGTAAATCATTTTTAATATAGGGTTATACATAAGATAAATTAGACTATAAATATTCATTAGAAAGATAAAAATATTTCCTACATAATGGTATTTTATTTGTAATTTGTAGACTTTAAATAATTTAATTTATTTATGACACAACGATGATGCAGTAATTATCTTATTAATGAAATATTGACATAATTGATGTTATAAATACCCAAATAAATGTAATTTGAGACTTTTTATGAATTAAACTAATTTTATAGGTTAATATGACATGTTAGTATTGATTTAAGTAACTTGGTTTGAACTAATAATTCTGTTATGATCTTCACAAAAATCAATTACTAAATAGTTTCAAAATTGACATAAAATAGTTTTTAAAACAAATATTATATTACTAATTGTTATTTTATTCCTAAAAATCTAAGGTTCGGCCAAATGACTTAGATAAGGTTATATATATTAATAATAAACAACTTGGGGTTCATTTTCCTTGATATGGTAAGTTTATTAACCTTATAGTGTAAGAAAACAAGAAGACACGGTAAAAGTTAAATTATCTAACTTAAAGTTAAATCTAAATGATAAGGTTAAAATTGATACCTAAACTTGTCTAAATTCTATTGGATTAGAGGATTTCGACCCCTAACCACCTTATCTTTGAAATATATCAAATTGGAGCTATTAAAAACCGAATTTGACTTTATAATAAAACAATATTTTTAGTTATTCCAAAGGTGCCCCTCTCCTCCCTTATAAAAGGGAACCTCCTCCCCCTCTTCCTCACACCACTTTGAGCCTTCAATCTCGGCCAAAACCTGAAAATTTCTCCTCTCCACTTCCCTAGAAACATCCTAGAGGTTTTGGTATTCTTCAAAGACCTATTTTAGTGCCCTAAAAGGAGGTTTCAAAGAAGCACTTCAAAGAAGAGGTAATGTCCGTTACCGATTCTTTCATCTTTATTTCTTCTTCCACTTATTCTTATTTAGTTGTTTCATTATGAAGTAATAACATCAGTATAAATCACATAATGATATGTTATTATAAGTATTAAACAACCCTATTTCACAATCTATCCATCCTACAGAAAAAGAAATCACCGCGCGTGCGTACGTACGGAATACCGTCTCCACGCCGTGGTGAAATCTATTTTCCACCACCAACTTACTTGGATGGGTATAATGGTGTAAATAATAACTATATATGATTATTTTAAAGTGATATTGATTCTGAAATAGTATACATACACTCCAATACAGTCCCACGATCATGAGAACGATATCATCGCTCGTGCGTACGTACGGACTACCGTCTCCACGACGCGATGAGATTCATTCTCCACTTTAACCATTCATGAATGATTATAAAGTATATATAATAAGTAATAATGAAATATATGACATAATAATGATACTGTATTTATGTGTATATATATGTATGTCATCTACTTAATTCCATTCAACTCAATAAGGAAACGAAAACAACGTTCATGCGTACATACGGCCTACCGTCTCCATGAACAGTGTATTTCTTTCCATTTACTGATTTATTATATATATGTATATTATGAATATATATTATATATAAATCATGTTTTATATTCTTGAATTAAGTAATCATGATCTAAGTAATCATATGAATAATTACAAGTGAAAACACGGACGACAAATGAAACAATTTTACCCAAAACGCTCTTTAACATGGAATTTACAAAAGAACGGGTAATATAAAGTCATAAGTGAACCATATATGATATCACAACAATGAGTATGATTCTAGAATAAGTCAATGACATTATTTAAACCATTATACAGGAGGTTCAAACACTTACAAAGCAAATCAGACCTAAGGTAAGGGAAAATATCACAATCTCATTTTATCTGAGATTGTTTATACGTTGGTATTTACTGGGGTGTATTTTATCATCCACATCCATGTTTACTCAATATGTAATATTGTTTCTATCCACATACGATTTTTTAAATCCAATTTTACCCTTCGGTGAGTTTTTAGTAAAAGATATGAAAGGAATCTTTTGTCATTTTTCGTACGAGGTACTTTTTGACTTTTCCGAAAAAAGTATGAGAAGAATGTTTTTTTAACTTATATGGAATTAATGGATTTTTAAAACATTATTTTCAAAAATCTTCCTTTACAAGTTTTCAAGTTTATTTTTAATTAACTTCTTTTAGTTCAAAATTATATGACATGTTAAGAAAGGAAATGTTTTTGAAGTAGAAAGGATATTTTCCTCAAGAATGGAGTTCAAGTGTTTTATCAAAATTATTTTCCATCTAAGATAATATAGGGTTCTGTTTATATCCCTATTATTACATTGATTTGATTATGTTGTGATGGAATTATTTTTATGAATTCCTTTATCTTATATGAATTGTTTTATGATGTCATGTTGTTTAAGAATCCCATTTTTATTACATGGGTTATGCAATGATGTATGATTTATGATTTTGTGGCAGAAATAAGAATGGTATCATTATGAGATGGGTGGGACCTATATCTCCCTCCAATGAATTGGGTAAAGATTTTATATCTCATGAGATAGACATGGCTGGAACGGATGGTTAAACCGGTTCAGTAAAACAGGACTGAAACGAGGAGTGAACTCGGTTCAGAAATGGACTTTGTCCACTAAGATAGTCTTGGCAATGAGTCTTGACTAATAAGAAATGATTCTCTATGATTATGTGTGTATGCCACAAAGTTTCATGTTTTATGTTATGATTATTGCGATTATATTTCACTACTATGATTTATCCCATGTTATGATATTATGATCTCTTTTGCAGGATAAGATTTCCAAAATTTTATGTTCTTATGAATATGATGCGATTGATTTTTCTTTTGTTTACCCTTACTGAGCATTTGAGCTCACCCTTTTATGTTTTCTTTTCCCTAGGATATAAATAAAGGTTTTAGGTAAGAAAAAAAGGGAAGATCTTTATGGGAGATGTCGAAGATCTTTCACCATGATTAGAAGATTACGTTCCAAGTTTCCAAAGACACTAAACTATTACGGTCCTTGTGTGTGTGTTTTTGTTATGTAATAAGTATTCCACAAAAGTAATGTAATTTCCTTGTACGTCAAGCTTTGGGTCTCTACAATTTATACATCAATTTTTAGTTAAACATCTATAGATATTCCATCCATATGCGTTGAATTTTATTCAAATATTTTTTCTGAGAAAATGTGCTTCAAGCTCTAATGATCCATAAACACCATAAATTTCTCACCAAAAATATAATGACACCATGTACTTAAATCATGAAATACACCTTCCAATTCAAAATCATTTTTAGGGTAGTTTTTATCATGATCTTGTAATTTTCTTGAGATATAATCAACCACACGATCTCCTTTCATGAGAACACAACCCATCCCAGATGTTGATTCATTAAAATAGACCACATACACCTATCCTAACTCCAGAAACTTGAGGATAGGTGCTAAGGTAAGGTGAACCTTAACTTATTAAATATATTTATAGTACTCATTGATTCATTTTAATGAAATAATTTTTCTTTTCAAAGATATAAATGGTGAGGTAAGATGTGAAAAATCATGAACCAAATGTTAGTAATATCCTATTAAGCCAGGGCCTACACATTTCAAAGAAATTTTTATGTGGTTTCCAAGAGATAAAAACCTATACCTTTTTAGGATATATAGAAACTTATTCTTAATAAAATGACATGACAAATAAAACATACCTCTTGTATCTATAAACCATACTTTGAAAGCTTAGAATTAATATGATGTTCCCGAAAGATACTCCACACTATAGCCAAGTTTTCCACATGATTTGATTTAGTCCTAGAATACACTCGAACATAATCAATGTAAAACACTATAAAGGAATCCATATTTCTCTGAAAGATCTGATTTATCAATTCCATAAACACCTCTAGTGAATTTGTAAGGACAAAGGGAATAACTACATATTCATAATGACTATATCGACTCTTGAAAGAAATATTTAGAATATCCTCCTTCTGAACTCATAGTTTGTGATAACCTAAACATAATTAAATCTTAGATAACCATGATCCTCCCCTAAATTGATCCAATAAATCATCCATTAATTGAAGAGGATACCAATTTTTTATGGTAACTTGCTTATGCTTATTATAATCCACACAAAGCCTAAGAGTTCCATATACCTTCTTTACAAAAAGAACTAGTGCTACCCATGAAGACATTATCAATCAATTGAAACCTTGTTTTCTAATTATTCAATTTGAAATTTCTATTCCCTCAATCCATTCAGTGTTATCCTACAAGACGAAAGTGGAATATGACTGGTCCCTTGAAGGTGATCAATCGCAAATTCCACTTCTATTTTGAGTGTAAACTCAAAGAAATTGTTAGGAAATGTAACATCCCTATTTTTACAATGATAATTAAAACCCTATTGTGATAAATTATTAATATATTAGTTGGAAAAAATGATTTATTAGTGAAATAACTAAAGAATGTGTTAAAGTCTGTTCATAAGAGGAAAACCCCAGTTAAAACTTTGAAATATTCAATGGAATATTTTCATAGTTAGAAACTGTGTTAGTGTGAGACTTCAAGGCTCGTAAAGCCTCCAAAATGATAGGATAAAATTATTAAATATAGTATATTAAGTACGTGCAATTTTTTTTTTAAAATTTTAAGAAGTCCAAAATGGTGCGTCAGATAAGAAACCTGAGATCACCGTTAGGTCCGAGACATGGTGTTTATCCTAAGAAGGGTATAAAATTTGTACGTGTCAGATATTTGGACAAATAAATCATGAAAATAATTTATTTAATATTTTTTAATATATTAATTTTGAAAATAATAAAATATCTCCAAAAAAGTGTGTTGCATGGGAAATCTGAGACCACTGATAGGTCTGGGATGTAGTGTTTACCTTAGACGGGGTATAACATTTGTAAGCATCAGACATTTGGATGCCTCGCTCAAAAAATTAACTTTTTAATATTTTATTAATTAGTTAATCCATTTTTAAATATTAAATGATTAATATCTCTTAAACAATACATCATATGAGATATATGAGACCACCGTTTGATCCGAGATGCTGTGTTTACCCTAGATAGTGTATAAAATTTGTATTAATTGGAAGTTTGGTTAGATCACATGCAAGGATAAATTTATTTGGGTATATAAATATTTTATTTTACAACTAAAAATAAAAATAAAAATAATAATTAAATTATTATTATTCTTATTATTATTTGTGTTAAGGATAGAAAATGAAAATATACTTTGATGATTAATAACTATGTTACGGTGTAAATAATAAGTTGGCAATGTAATTAATGTGATATTATTAATTGGGACAATTAAATGCAAGTAATAAATGTGATGTTTTTAATTGTGCTAGATAAATGAGTGTGTGTGATTAATAAAAGGCATTTACTATTATTGAGTTTTAATGAAAATCATTGTTGGAATGATAATGTTGACAATAATGTCAAATATTTAATCAAGAATAATATTTTTTTATCACTATTCTTATTATTAATGTGGGAAATAATTGGTGTATATATATATATGTAATGTATTTATATATATATGGGATATATATATATGTGTGTGTGTGTGGGTGTAAATACATATATTTATGTGGGTTACATATATATATATACATGGGTATATATATGTATATGTGGGTATCTATATATATATGGTATACATTTATATAATAATGAATTTTAATACATATATATTTAATGGATTTAAAGGGAACAAGGAGTTACATGTCTAAGATGCTACATGGGAAATAAACACTCCATGGGTAACACATGAAGGGTTTTAAAAAGAAGAAATAATTTATTTGAAATAAGTGTAATAAAGGAATTATGAAATTAATGGATGAAAGAGAAAAACAATAATTTTAAAAGGAGGAGGAAATGGAGAGGCACTGGGGAATTCATAGAGGAGGTCCCAACCCTCATTCTCACACCTATGCTACTTCCTATCTCCTCAATTTCTTTTACTTTTTTATTATTTTATCCAAACCTATTTTCTTAACATCTTATTCTTTTTTGATCAGATTGATGCACCGTCAATTCTGTTAGGTTTGTATTGATGAGTAGAAATTTAATCCCAAGTTTGTTTTTGAATGTATAAAGGTACATTCAATAATATTTTTCATAATTTTTTTATGGATAATTTATGAAAAATTTTATCAAAAGATAAATTATAAAAATTATCAGATGATAATTGCACAAATTTTAACAATGATAATTATGAAAAATTATAAAATGATTATTGTTAAATCTTAGCAATTATAATTGTGGAAAATTATCAAACGATAGTTAAAAATTTGAAGAAAATATAATTGTAGATAATTATAAAATGATAATTTATAAAGTAAATTATCTAAGATAATTACTGAATTATGGAGGATAATTTTTAAGGAAAATTATTAAAATATAATTATACAAATTATTCAATGGTAATTATAATAAAAATTACTAGGTCATAAAGATATTAAATTATCAGAGGATAATTATGCAACTATCAGAGATAATTTTCTAGTTTCATTAAAGAACAATTATTTGGGCATACAACATGTGTTCTTGAAATAATTTAGAGATATAAATTACCGAATTTGGTTTTATAATTATTCTTCAAGATAAAATTATGAGCACATGTGTTGGTATAATATGGTAATTTAGGAATTATCCAGGAGAGAGAAAGTATTATCACATGCTATATTTTATTTCTTTTTGAAATAAAATAGATGTTTTTGGTTTTAGGAATCCTTGGCATGTGATTGTTTTTCTAGTTGGTGTAAGAATGTGGTTTAGGTAAAAACACCTTTGACGGAATTTTCCATTAATGTTTATGACTTTTGAGGTAAGAAGCTCCTTATCCTTTTAGGATCTTTTTTACACATGTTTCTGTATTTAATTTATGTGTTAAATTACATGAAATCATGATTTACTGTGATCACATGAGGTGTGTGTATCCCATAGTATAGAACGTTTTCTTTCCATGAGATTGATTTGATAGATTAATTATATGACAATGTTTGATTCACATGTTGATGTATATGATTATGCTATGTTTCTCATGATATGTTCTATGATTATTATCATTCTATGACTTTTCATGTTTCCATTGGGAGGATTGGTATGTTTATACCTAACAGGTGGACATCGTGATATAATTACTCCTTGTGGGGCATCCGCATGATGTGTGACAAAGACAAAGGCGCATCATGATAACCTAGTAACCTAGCATCTAGTTGATTTTTTTTGGGTTCCAAGTAGATGACCAAAAATTGATGCCTCATGGATTTCGAGTGTTACTTGATGCCTTGTGGATTCTTGGTGGGGTACATATATTCAATGTCTTTTAGATTTCAAGTATTACCTGATGCCTTATATATTCTAGGTAGTTTTTTTTTCACTCAATGCCTTGTGGATTCTGAGTGAATCACCAATAGCCTTATGGATGCTTTTGGATACTTTTCGAAATACAATATATTTCTTTCATGAAGCCGAAACAGGTATAACTGGGGGTTTATGGAAGCTTGGTTTATGCGTGATCGCTCAGTTTTGGATTGTCTGTTACAATGATTATTATACATTTATTTTATTATGTAATACACTTGTATACTTGAGAACAATAGTTTAAGGATGAATTGGTGGTGTCCTACTGAGTCTTTTACTCACACCCTACATGAAAATTTTGATGTGCTTGTAGATTGCATGAGGGATCTAGAGAAGGGAAAGGACCTTGTGGTGGATATCCAAGCAAAGGAGCATGGATCTAGTAGCAAATCGGGATGGACTCCATAAGATCTTCTATTTATTTATTTACTTTATGTTCTTTATTTCCTTTGGACATGCTCGCCACTTACTAGAGATGCTTTATTTGTATTACATGTATGCAATATTTACTTTTCCACATGTTTACTCTAATTATTTATTATAATGTTTATTGATGATTATTAATCCTCTTACATGATATTGAGGGTATAGTATCCTCTCTGACAGACTCAAACCCTCACTACTAGTCAATTGTGTTTTGTGTACAAGGAGATGTGCATGAGGTCACATGGAATTTCGACTCGAACTCGATGATTTGGGTTGGGATGTTACAGGAAAAATATCCAGAAATTGGTCAATGATGGTTATAAAATCCCTATTTTCAATAGCATACACATATTATAAGGTAACCACTACTGAATGATAATAGATAGTTCTAATCATTGGTAACAAATATTCTTTTCTGATTTCTTTCATGTCCTAATATCCCTTAAATAAGGTACTTAATTCCATCAGAATATGTAAAATTTAATTTCTTATTATAATTGTCGATATGATTCTTGAATGATTCTAACCAATCCATCCCCAATAAAAATCTATAAAAATATATGTTTAGAATAAAGAAATCAGAAATTAACTCATCCCCATCGATTCTTATAGCACCCACCGTACACTTAAAGGCTTGACACCATTGTTGTCCCAAGGGTGTTTTCAATTTCAAAATAGTAGGCATAATCTCAACATGTAAACCCATATGATCAAAAACACAAGAGACAATAAAATTGTTGGATGCACCCATATCAAAAAAATCTTGTATAAGGATAGAATTCAAAAGAATCATACTTCACACTCTTGAAGGACCAAATTAATCATCCATGATAATTTTATTAGATCCATAAAGCTACTTAAAAGATCCTCTACTATACTTTCTTCCTTGCCGAGGTTTCATAACTTGATAATTCCTAGTGTTCCTAGAATCACCTTGGATCACTCGGTTCTAGGGATGATAATTATTCAAATCAAATCACCCCATCAAAGCATAGAATGTCTAAGAAACAAGAGATATATCACCACCACTATAATTTGTATCATTACAACAATAACACTATAGATTTCCCATTTTATTACAATTTTAAAATTCTTTTGGTGGTGTCATACAGTCTCACTTGATATGATCAAAGGAACAACATTCAAAATATCCCTACTTACTTTTAGGTCAATGTTGGAAGTTGACTAATCTCATGGTTTTAATTTTAGATATACCATCACTTTGGAAGTGAGTGTCCCTCTTCCACTTATTCTCAGCATTGAAGTTCCCACCTATTACTGTGGTGATAATCAAACTTTCTCTAGCTGAATTTCCAGAAATTCATCTTTTAGCTACCATCGATCTATTTACAATTTCTGTATGGTCTATAATAAAAAGAATAAATATCTTAGATCAAACATCTTGTAATAATCCAAACTCAATGATGTGTGTCTTTGAGGACGCACTAGTGAAAAATTTAAGAGAAAATTGGACTAAGTTTATAAGATTAGATGCACATTATTTAATTGATAGATTCTCTTAATTTATGCTGAAAAATTCTATTGTACTTGATATCCTGAATGTGTGGGGGAAAATTTTTTTATTGAACAATTCCTCAAACTCTCCCCACAATATTCCCTGGTCATATTTTGCTTGAATGACTAAATCCAACCACTATCACGAAAGATCCTCTAACATATTTAACCTTTTATCTAATTATGTACCAAGAAAATTGAAAATCCTATTATTTTAGATGAGCCATACTTCCACTTTTTCAGGTTTAGAACACCCCAAAAAATAGGTGGCTTCTATTTTTGAAACTATACCAAATGATTCAATTTACTTGGTTTATCATTTTTATTTTATTTTTCAATGGCTTAAAAATATGGTATGATACTCTGTACAAGTTATTGGTTTACCTGTGGCTCATTTGAAACCACATTATTTGTAGCCTCTTCCTGCTAATTTCTATGGAATCTACCTAGTTCCATTTTATATATCCAGAGAAAACATAATTTATTTCTCTCTCTCAAGATATTAAAGTCTTAGAAAAGTTTCAAATTACCATAAGAAATTAGCAATAACCATTCTTTCCAAAATAAAAAATTTTAATCATTTCCAAAAATCTTTTAACAATAGATGAAAAATGCAGTCCTAATGGGAAGTCTCACTACAATGCATGATATGTAACACTCATCAGCTAAAACCATGATAATGAGATTAATAAACACTTTGATATTTTTAGAACACTTTTGTACTTAGGAACCATAGTAACTTTATGTTCAAAATAAAAAGGTTAGAAACATATTTTTAAGCTATCAATTTAAAGTTTTGACATTCCTATCTCCTTGATACTAACCCAATATATTGACAGACTGAACAAGACTGATATGATGTGTAACATTCGACCCCTTATCATTATATTGAGAGGTGATGGCTGTGATACTAACCTTAGGTGACAACCCCAAGATTACAGAGGCTGAAAATAAATTCCAAGGGCTTAAGTGATTATTGGGGGATGATTTTCCCTATAAAAGAAAGAAACATGAAAACATACAAAATAAACATCCAAATACTATATTATGTATGAATGAAAAAGTACAAACCAAATTTTAACCAATGGTAAAACCATATCATAGTGACAAGGTAACATTGTATAATAAATGAAAAATCTAAAAAAGACAACATGACTCAAGACACCAAAGTGGTATCACCCCGGTCATCAACCATACTAGATAAAATATCCAACACCACCTACCATTCAAAAGGATCAATGTGAATTACTAAAAAATTAATAAATATGTCCTTCTCATATATCCTTCAAGATTAAGTCTATAAACTCAACAAATTTCCCAATTAGGGGTTGATAATAAACTTAGTAGGCATTTCCCAGATACTTCCCAAGACACACTGCTAGGAAAAGAACTGGTTAACACATTTTATAAAAAAAAAATTTATAAGAAGTTAAAATAGTTTATATAAAAACCATAAAAATTTCCATGTTTAATAATAAAAAAAATTTAAAACCATTTCTCATCATTTATAATTCCTATTACCATGTTCCCATAGACACACACACAACCATGATTTCTAAGTGATAGTTCCATACTCATGAGTAGTCTCTCAATGATCCACCAATTCATCACAAGGTGACCAATATCTAGGTGCCCCAATGGCACACACCCCTTAATAAGGGTCAAATCCAAAAATGAACCCACTCAAACCAGGTATGATAATTTCTATGACAATTTATATTCCACATAAAACCAATTATTCCTTGAAAACATTTGATAAAACAACTTGTGTGCATCAAAATAATCCCATTATTTTAAAATTATCATTTTGAATTTATAAACAAGGAGGGTTTTTTGAAATCCATCAAATTTCAAAAATTTAACAAGACATAACCAAAAGAGGTTTCTTTGAAGAACCACATAAGGTTTTCACAACAATTTTAAGAAAAAAATTAATCAAAACTAAGCCTTTAAGTTCTATAATGGTGGATATGAGAGAGAAGGAACCTACCTCAAATTCCAATGATTAGAAAAAAGGATTTAGGAAAATTCCATGGATCACACTTATTCCTTACATTCCTCTACCAAAAACCAAAGGTACCCCATCAAAACAAAACCAATGAAATAGATCCAAGTATTTCAATTCCATTCTATTTTTCTACTCAAGAAAAAATTAATATATCCAAAATAATAACGAAAAACGAGACCCTAACCTTTGATTTCCTTAATCTCACACTCAAATATCCATTTGAAATAAAATTCATACATCTAAGGTCTTTGAAAATAAATTATGGGTGTCTTGGAAGTCAAGTGTAGGGGAAAGAAATAAAATGAGAAGTTTACAAGTGCATGAGGAAAATAACTCTATAGGAATCACTGGGAAAAGCCTATTTTTATGTCATAAATCATATTTTACAACATAAATGATTTTTATGAAGTAAATCATTCTTACGATGTAAGAATATTGGAAAAGATATTTTTTAAGTTTAAATGATTCTTAAGGACTATACCCTGGAATATTTACATTGTAAAACCTATTTATGGCATAAATATTTCCTGCATAAAGCTCCAATAGCCAAGATCTAGTTTATTCCTCCTCTTAGACTTACTAAACCTTCCAGAGTCTAACCTTACAACTCCATGAATAAACTAAAATCACAAAATACAACATACCTCAAAATAGGGGTAAAAAAAAACTTATGATAACTTTATATTATTAAAATCATGGAGGGTGAAATTGTATATGATTTATATATATCAACACACACACATCACCTTGTCATGAGGGGTACAATGTAAAATATCCCAGGATACATGATACACAATAAATAACTTTGAAAATATCATGTGAGAGTGGGTATTAAAGTAGTCATGAGCCGAGCACTAAGTTTCATCTTCCACTTTATTATTTGGATATTAACATTTTTGATAATACTATTGGAACTTTTATAGAACAATTTCTTAATCTTATAAAGACACATGAGGTATATCCTTAATAATTATTTTCAATTGAAAAACCTTTAAAAGTTTATTGAAAAAGGTTTAAGATGTGTTATGGTATTATAGATAGAAAAAAATGGGGGAATTAAAGGTTGAATCCACATAATCTAGTGGATCAACTAAGAAATAAAAAGGACCTTCCGAGAGTACCTTCACCCCACCAGTTCTACTGACGCATAAGTTAACATTACATGTTCCTGAAAATATAACAGTCAAAGATAAAAATATGTTTTAAATTGAATATGAAGAAGAAATATTTGGAGAGTTCATTACAGATGTGGTTGGCCTCAATAGTATAAATGAAATTATCTAGTTTGAATGGTTGGGAGTCTTAGTTGTGATTACATTCATGAGATACATTTTCATTATTTGTTTTTACAAAAAATGATATACTTTTTTCATTATAGTTAACAACTATTAATATTGTCTATAGGTGTATATATTACTATAATATAAAGGGAAACCCATGTGAAGTAGGATTCAGACTCATTAATCCATCTATCATTTCTATGGAAAAAAGTTTGTTTATAATTGGAATAAATTGAAAATAAAAAATATGAAATAAGAATGGATTTTGAAAACAAAATAATAGATGATAGACTCATATTATTTCATAAAATATAGGGTAAATCTATATAATATATTCATATAAAATATATTTTTATTCACTTCACTACTTTTTTTGTTTTTTGGGAAGCACTGAATCCTAATAAAAATCAATTTAGATACCCCGAATATTTATTTTTTGGATCCAAATCATGGATTTCCAAAATAATGACCACACATGATGTCCATTGTGAATTTTTAATGCACTGTAATCAACATTTTATAGATAAAATTCAAATTATATGTTTTATATTGTGTTTTAATAAGATTTTTTTATAATAGAGTGATCTATAAATATCATCTAAATAATGATATAAGGTCGGTGTCCAAACATAATAAGCTTAAGGATTTATTCAAATGGAAACAAATTAAGGTATATATAGTAATATTTAACTATAAAAACATATTAAAAAATAATTTACTTATTTTTGTAACATTTTTAAAATGTCCAAAACAAAATAATGACAAAATTTTGGATATTAAATTTAAATATTTATGAAGGATATTATATACCATAAAAAATCTATCATCTTAGAATGGGAAACTTTTTAAGGTAATTATAATTTCACTTAAAATGTTTGTTAATTTTTTTTCTATATTTTATCAGTAATTTTAAGACTACCAATAATCTACATACTTCAAAGAAGAAGAATTTTTTTATAGATGAGTGTGAAGAGTACATAGTGTCAGAATGTTTACCAACATCAAGTTGAGGTGATTACCTATTATGTTTGTGATCTAATATAGGATATGTACTTAGAGATACATTTAGTATGTGAAGAATTAGTATCATAATTCTTAGATATTATTTTTCCTAAAATAAAATTCACACAGTATTGGAAATCGGTTTTTTATATTTTAATTATAATCTTACATTTTCAATTATCATCCATTATTTTTACATTTGATCCTCCCATAATTCCAAAGGAATTTGAGCCAGACCATATATTTTCCCCCTATTTAGTGAGACTATATAGTTGATGATCCTCCCCCACCTGTGGTTCCTCTCTAAAATGAAAAATGTTTGAAAGCTATGATTGGGGGTGTTACATCTAGGTGCAGCAGCAAAAGCAACTTGATAATAAGACATAACTTGTTGGGAAATCATTTCAGATCCATTCAAATCAACCCACATCTATGGATAAATTCTAGCTTCAATTCAATATTTTAGATACATTTACAAAACCTACATCCCATGTGAGTACTTTAATATTACTATTGTTACTATAATTTTTAAATTATCTTAAAGGGTATATACTCGTTCCCCAATTGACTGTGAATTTCCTTTTAACTATTAACTAATTTACTTTATTTAGGGATTAATATGAGTAAGTATAAACAAAAAATTTCTTTGGTGATGATCCTACAAAGAAAGAAATATTTGAGCCGTTTCTCAAGGAGAAGTATCATGGAGGGTTACACTTTATAGATTTTGGAAGAGTTAGTAACTTGTTTGAAGCTGGTCATTCTCATAAGAGACTGGAATTTGAGGTTGAAGCTATGATAATGGATAGAGGGAAATGGGTTAATGATCCTTCTACCCAAAAATAAAAAGAGATATTACCAACTTCTAGGGAAGGTACATCCATGATTCCAGCCTCATCATTTTTATTTTGTGTCTTTCTATCTTTTGATCAGTTTGAATAAATGGTCTGGGATCTGTTACAATCACTTCCACCTCCACAATGAAGAAACAAGATAAATTCATTTACTTTCACATTTGATTCAACCAAATCCATGAAAATAAAAGACACTATACATACTAATAGATATGCCTCACACAAATCCCAATCCAATGCTTAAATTATAAAATAGGAATTAACTATGAAGGAAGTTGAACTAGGGTTCTAAGTTAGAAATGTTGATAGTATAGTTGATCTCTATAAGGTAATTTAGTTTTGA
This sequence comes from Viscum album, assembly GCA_963277665.1. Classification (NCBI taxonomy): domain Eukaryota; kingdom Viridiplantae; phylum Streptophyta; class Magnoliopsida; order Santalales; family Viscaceae; genus Viscum; species Viscum album. The sequence goes on from OY728161.1 coordinate 1,447,587,250, forward strand.
CCCATGTCACATTTTCAAAACCAATAAAAAATATTATATAGTTTTTAAAATTTAGAAGAATGATCCATAATTTACATGTGATGTTTAGGAATCAAACACATGTCAATACAACATATGACGTGGTCAGTATGACTCAAAATGTGTGCTTTAAATATAATAGTGTCATTTTACTTTAAAACTCACATCACATTTTTAAAAATCAAGTAAACAAGATCGTTTTTTTAAATTTATGACAATGATATATAATTTATTTTTTATGTGTAAGAACTGAATATACATTAATTTGATACATGATGTGTTTGATATGAATCAAACTGAATGTTTTCAATTTAAAAGATTTAATATTAATTTAAAACATATATCACATAGATAAAAAATAAAATGATATTATCATGATAATTCAGGAAAATAGTTTATGATTTATTTTTTAGTGTGTAGGAATCTACTGCACTTCAATCCCACACACGATGTGTTTGGTATGAATCAAAGTACATATTTTCACATTAAAAATGTTCTTTTAGTTTAAAATTTACATCATAAATATAAAAAATGATAAAATGATCTCATATTATCTTGACACTTTAGAAAATTAACCCATAACTCAAATGTGACATGAAGGAATTGACCACATGTCAATTTGACACACGATGTGGACAATATGACTAAAAGTGCATGCTTTGAATATAAAAGTGTCATTTTAGTTTAAAAAACACATCATATAGCCAAAAATGAGACAATGAGATAATATTATTTTAGAAAATTAGTAAAATAATACATTATTCATTTGTGACATGGAGAAATTGACCACACATCAGTGTGAAATATGATGTGGCTGGTATGACTCATAGAGTTTGTTTTCAAGTTCTATTTTAGTGTAAACACATGTCACATATTAAAAAAAAGATTACAAAAGCTTAGATTGTCTTAAATCTTCATAATTTTTTTCCATAATTCATTTTTAACATGTAGGAATTTACTTTACATCAATCCAATACATGAAGCGGACGGTATGAATCAAAGTTCCTCTTTTCAATATAAAAGTGTCATTTTAGTTTTAAACGTGTGTCAAATGGTCAAAATTGATAAAAAAAGATCATATTATTTTCAAAATTTATAAAAATGATCCATAATTATTTTTTTGTGTGTAGGAATTGACCGAACATCAATGTGACACACAATGTGGCTAGTATAACTCAAAGCATATTATTTCAATATAAAAGTGTCATTTTAGTTTAATACAAACATCACATAGCCAAAATCATGAAAAAGATTAAATTATTTTTAAACGTTAGAAAAATGATCCATAATTAATTTTATAGATATAGAAATTGACTTCATGTAAATCATACACATGATGTGGTCATTGTGAATCAAAGTGCATGTTTTCAATATAAAAGTGTCATTTTAGTTTAAAACATGTGTCACATATCCAAAACTAAGAAAAAAGGATCATATTTTTTTCAAAGTTTAGAAAATGATCCATAATTCATTGTTCATGTATGATTTGACCACATGTCAGTCCGACTCATGATATAGTCGGTATGACTCAAAGTGTATGCTTTCAATATAAAAGTTTCATTTTAGTTTAAAATGAGTATCACATAGAAAAACCAATAAAAAAAGTTTATATTGTTTTCAAAATTTAGGAAAACTATCAATTATTCATTTTTGATGTGTAGGAATTAACCTATTGTTAATCCAACACACTATGTGGAAATTATGACTCAAGGTGCGTGATTTCAATATAAAAGTGTTATTTTATTTTAAAATGCATGTCACATAGTCAAAAAAGATAACACAAGATCATGTTGTTTTAAAATTTAATAAAAAAATCCATAATTAATTTGAGATGTATATAAGTTGACTTTATGTCAATCAAACACATGATGTGGTTGGTATGACTCAAAGTGCATGTTTTCAATATAAAATTGTCATTTTAGTTTTAAATTCTTGTTTAAAAAAGAAAAATAATAAATAGAGCTTTGATTATTTTCAAACTTTAGGAAAATGATGTATAATTCATTTTAAACATGTATTAATTGATCCAAAATCAATCCGGCACATGTTGTGGCTACTATAACTCAAAGTGCATGTTTTCAATATAAAAGTGTAATTTTAGTTTAAAACATGTTTCACATAGCCAAAACCAAGAAAATTTCCTTTGATTGTTTTTAAAATTTATAAAAATGATCCATAATTCATTTTTTATTTATAGAAATTGACTTCACATAAATTCAAAACATGATGTGGCTTGTATGACTCAAAGTGTGCATTTTCAATATAAAAATGTCATTTTAGTTTAAAAAACACGTTACATTTTCAAAATCGATTAAATGAGATTTTATTCTTTTAAAAAATTATTATAATGATCCCCAACTCATTTGTGACATGTAGGAATCAAATGTACATCAATCTTACATATGGTGTGTCCAATATGACTCCAAGTGTGTGTTTTCTATATAAAAGCATCATTTTTGTTTAAAACACATGTCACACTATCAAAACCAAGTAAAAGATTTTATTTTGTTTTCAAACTTTATAAAAACAATCCATAATTCATTTGTGACATGTAATAATCAACCGCACATCAATATGACACACGATGTGCCTGTTATGAGTCAAATTGCTTGTTTTCAATATAAAAAATGCCATTTTAGTTTAATGATATAATTATTGACAACTATTCATGTAATTAATATAATTAGTAACTGATAATATCAATAATATATTCAATAATTAAAAATATAATATATATTATTAATTAATAATTTAATTAATAATTATTAATAATATTAGTAATTAACAGTATAATTAATAATTAATAATTAATATAAAATTAACAATATAATCACTAATAATATAATTAATACTATAACTAATATTATCATTAATATATTCAATAATTTATAATATAATTTATCATATGTATATTATATAACATTAATTTTTTATGCATTGTTATTAAAATAAGCACTAGTTTAATTATAGGGAGAATCATTTGTACAAAGGTTGATCATTGAAAAAATCTGTCTATTAGATTTTTATTTTTTATATTGGATTTAATTTTTTTTGATTAATTATTAATATCACTTCAATATAAATATTTTTTATATAAATTTTTATTTGAAATGATAGTGTAATGTAATATTTGTATTTCAATCAAGTTTTCTATAATATTTGTATTCTAATTTGATTATATGTTTCTAATATAATTCCATTATAGGTTTTATGCATGGATTCATGTTTTACATCCACTACCATGGCCTTTATCAGTGATAAAAAAGTGATGATAAAGGTCTTCTTTATTAGTGTTAAACAAATGCACTAATAAAGAGGACTTTTATCTTTGCTAAAATAAAGCATTGGTAAATAGGGCCTTTATCAACAATTTATTTTAGTAGTGATAAAGGTAACAACATCGGTCCAAGTGTACAACATGACATACATGATGGATCCTTTTACTAATTCATATGTAATCCTATCTATCCTTTCTATCTCTTTATAAGGATATTGAATCTTCTTAATACTCATTCCATGGAACACGGGTAAAGAATCTTTCTTAGAGTTATCCATGCTAAAACATGTTATCACTAAACCAATATATTTTTGGACTCAATCTAAGAAACCTCTTTGATTTATCTATATTGATCTTCATACCCAATATGTGAATTATTTCACCCATGTTATTCATCGAGAAGCTTTTCCCAACCACATATTTATAGAATATAAATAGCGGATATCATTTATGATAAAGAGTATGTCATCCATATACAATACCAGAAATTCCACAGCACTCCCACTAACTTTCTCATATATATAAGAATCATTTACATTCTTGATGAAACCAAACTCTTTGATTGCATCATCAAACTGAATATTCCAACTCCGAGAAGCTTGCTTGAATTCACAAATAGACCATTGTAAATTGAAAACCTCAGTAGACTCATTTCAAAATTCAAAAACATTGGGATGTATCATATAGACATCCTTTACTAAATTATTATGAAGTAAAATAGTTTTGACATCCATATGATATATCTCATAATCATAATGAGACACTAATTGGAGAAAATGTTCCTTCACAATTAACACCATGAATTTATTTATAAAACTTCACTACCTATTAGGATTTATAGGTATACACCCTACTATCCATGTTAGTTTTCTTATAAAAAAACCACTGGCATCCTATGGGTCTCACCCCTTCAAGTGCATCCACCAAGTTTTAAACTTGGTTAGTGTGTATTGATTCTATTTCAAATTTCATGGAATTTATCTATCTATCACAATTATAACACTCAATTTCCCCTTGGTAGGTAGTAGAATTATCATCTATGAACATTAGTTCATCGTTATTATCCATAATAAATTCACACCTCTCAGGTTATTAACAAATCCTACCAGACCTTCAAGGTTCTTATGCAACTTGAGTCTCTTCTTCTTCTGGAATGTTTTTTGGAACTAAATAAACTTTTATCATAGGAACACTTTATATTTATTTATTTATAAATTCTATGAGTTTAACTTTCCCATAACTAATTACTTGAATGATATATTCATTCTAAAGGAATGTATAAAATCAAACCAAAAACACTCTTCACTCAATAGGACTATAGAAATATTATCCCTTTCTTTCCTTGGGACAACTAATAAATAATCATTTATCTAACTTAGGATAAAGTTTATTAGAATCACGACCTAATATATATGGTTCAAAACTCTAAATCTTTATAAAAAAAAATTGGGATACCTCTCAATTTATATCTCATATGGTGAATTTAGGGCTTCTTTAGATGTAATACAATTAAGCAAGAATGCTGTGATTTCAAAAAATATCCACAAAAATGATATAGGAAGATCATATTGACTTATTATCTAACAAAACATGTCCAACAATGCATGATTACTCCTATAAAACACATCATTACATTATTTTATTCCAAAAGGAGCGAGTTATGAAATAATTATACAATATCTTGGATGATTAATGAATTAATTTCTCAAGTATTCTCCACTACAACCTGATTGGAGAATCTTAATACTCTTATATAGTTGATTAGTTATGTCACTTTTTAACACTTTTAACTTTTCAAATGTTTCAAATTAGTTTCTCTTCAGAAACACAAAATTTTTCTAACTAAAGTCATCCATAAAGATTATGAAGTATCTAAATCCACCACTTTCTTGGGTACTCATTTATGCACATACATCACTATATATAATATTCAATATTCCACTAGCTTTATCACCTTTTCCACTAAAAGGTGTTTTTATCATTTTTGATAATAAAAAAATATTCACATGTATTAAACAATTCACATTTGAATGATTCCAAAAATCCATCTCCAGGGAGTATTTGAATTATTTTCTTATTTATATGTATAATGAGATAATTACAAAGATAAATCATGTTATAATCAACCTTAAATTTCTTATTTTTAAGATTATAGATTAGATTATCCATGTTAAATTTGTATAAACCATTTACTATAACCCCAAATCCATAAATAATTTCATTCATATATATAGAATAACTCTTGTTCTTAATAATTCCTGAAAAACCCCTATTGTCTAAACAAGATACAAAAAACATTTCTCTTTATATTAAGATCATAAAAATAGTTTTCCAATTATAGAACTAATCAAATTGGCAGAATTAGATCATAAGTTCCAACCTATAATGAAATACCTATTTCCCCATTTCCAACTTGTGGATCTATTTCCCCTTTATTCTGTTATCTCATATATCTAAGTCTATGTTTATCAACACAAACATGTGATGAATTCTTGATATCAAATACCCATGACTCAGATTTTTAGTATGTACTTTTATAACATTCACATCCATATGATTATAATTATTCTCTTTGAGAACAATTTTTAACCTTATATACCAATCTAGAATTATTTAATAGGTTATACCTATAAGAGATATCAAAATTATAGTCGTAATGATTGTAATAATATACAAAAAGATAATATTCATGAGTGAGTATCATTTTTTAGATATTTTCATCTAGTAATTTTAATGAAATTACTCCCACTAAAATTATGACACCATACATCATTACCTTTAGTGGTCCAAGGTCCATATTTCCCTAATAAGTGAGTCCATCTTGTAATTCCTCTCATCACATATCTATTTAGGTATGCTACCATTCCAATAATATCACATATGAATCTTGGATACTTTAGTGGAAATTTTTTTATTCAAATCCATCATTTGAATCTAATCAAAACTATATTCCTATGGTATCCTAACTCATAGAGATTCCCAACTAAGTATCACCCAAATATGATAGTGGGATTTGGTTACCAAACTCTTAGGGTTATCCATTTACACCATTTCTTACTCAAGATTATCCATAGGAACTCTTCTTTGACATGACCTACTCATTTGAATGATCAAGGTCTCAACATGTGTTTACTTTGGAATGAATATTACACTTAGTATTTGTGGGGGTTTCATTTATTGTCTTTCCATTTTAATATATATCACATGCATATTAAACCCATAACCATTGCATCACATTCAATATTTATTATCTCATTTTTATTCCTTTATGTATCAATTCTTCTAATTATTTAGTCATGGAATCTCTATTCCATACACAAAATTAATATATCCACACCATATTAATGTGTAACTATTTACACAATCCATAGTTCATGTTACTCACTCAAATTATAGTCCCAATATATCTACACATATCCAAATGAATCCTATGCATGAGGTACATGAAAACCCTTTCATGTAAAGGCTTAAAATTATATGAAATAAAAAATCCCCATAAGAGTAATCTTGGATCCATAGATAACAAACCCCTACTTTTATAGACAAGGAATAAGCCTCCAGGCTAGTGAGTAGTCCAACCCAAAGTCCCTCTGCCCAAAGATACTTTATTCAAGTGAGATATTAATTTCATCATAAATTTAATACCTAATATGTATAAACTATACTCAACCTCTAAATTCAATCTTATAACTTCCTAGAAAACCGAATTCAAGGTGGATGAAAAAAAAATCATATGTTGTTATTCCTAGCTTGGAATGAAAATTTTATGAAACAAAATTTATCACAAAAATTTAAGCATACATAATATAATATTATATAAATAATTTATATACATGATTATTAAAATGAATAAATGAATAATATTATTATTTATTTACCAAACATGATATATCAATATGAACATTTTATATTTTATATAAGCATAAAAATATCATAGTTATAATTCTTAAATATTATCTTTTATAAAAAATTTATAAACTATAACCAATTTTACATAATTTTTTTTCTTATTTTTATGAACATATCATATTATACAATAGATAGTGAAGATATCTATCATAAGATGTGATTCTATCATAACATCTCATATAAGCTCCTACAATAGTCTTATCATTTATTACATAGCTAACTTAGTGTATATTACACAAGTGGCCTATCATTTTTTACAAGAGAGTCAAATCATGTGGGTGGCCAGGCATAATTTAAGATATATGATATATCATCTTTACGATTGTTTGGTTTGAAATTAAATTTAAAAGGTGTTCCTGGGTTTTGTAGTTTCAGGGTTCAGGTGCAATTGTATTTTAGAAAATAAATTTATTAATCCCTGTTTATAATTGGAGTCGAGATGAGATGGATCCAATGGTCATGATATCCTCTCCTCAACACATCAATCCACTATTTCCTTGGTCTGTTAATTTTGGATTTTTAGAAATTGAGTTCATATTGATACCATATTTAAACCTGGTTTCCCTAAGTGTGACAGTGGTCATTCCTCAATTCAGGGTACCCATTGGTGTAATTAAAAGGTTCCTTCCAGATTAATTAACTGATGGTCACAATTAAATAAAAAGAAATGGATTGAAATTAGATAAATTAATTGGAAAAAATTAAATACATGAATTGAATAAAAGAAATAAATCCAAAAACACCTTCCCCCTTTTACCACATTACATTAGAATAAGGTAAGATTTACTCCCTCATCCCAGTGATGAGAGAGTAATAGGTAAGGGAATAAATAAAATGAAAAATAAAGAAAAGAGTGGAGACATTGAACTGACAAAGGCCCCGTAAAGAATATATTCTCACTCTAAGAATTGGTCTGTCAATCTTCTAACATCATCAGCTCATACCTCTATTTATAGAATATGAAAGGGATCATGAAACATTTAAATGTTTTATAATTTCATAAAAAAGTCACCCGACGGGTCTTGGGGTCATAACTAAAAAGTATATCATTGAAAATCCTATCAAAATATCATTAGTGGGTTTTTCGTTCAACTTTCTTGACATGTATTTCTTTCATGATGTTAATGTTTTGGTTCTTCCTTTGAATGATTTTTCTCCACTTCACATCCTATCTTTGATTCAAATCCTATAATGTTTTCAAATCATGTAAAAATTTCACAATTTTTAATGTCCGGGGTATTGAAAATATTCATGGATTTTATTTCTTTCATGCCTTGTACTGGTTCATGATGTGTAATTATTACACGACATGTAAATTTATCTTTCATCTCCAAAAGATTTTATTCACCCTGGTTGTTTAGTTTCATGCCTTAAAAGTGTTCCATGATAATCCATCATCATGGGAGGCCTTCAATTTTCTGGTTTCATGCTGTGGTGTGAATTACATATTTCTCCTCATATTCAAATTTTTTGTTCTTTTTCAGATTATTGGTTGTATCCTACGAAAGATCACAAAACAATTAGAATAGTCCAAAAATTAGAAATAATATCAATTAAACTACATAAATTACTATATTAGAACACCATAAAATACATGCATGAAATACACATATCAAATACCCCCACACATGAATTCAAACTTGTCCTAAAAAATGGTATCTCAATATACAACAAAGGATGCTCACTTTACCCTGATTTAAATCCAATGTAAATAAAAGTTATTTATTTAATGGGAAATTAAATGTTCAAGAATCACATATGATAAATTCATCAATGCATCATTTTTAAAAGAAAACAAATCAACCAAGTATTTTACTTTTTCTCTTTTGAAATAACCAGACCTCTTCATTCATCCATTTCCAATTTTCAAATCATTATTAATATGCATGCCACTTGTGATTTACCTCACATGAATTTTTATAATAATAATAAAGGTATAGATATATATATATTTCATCACATACCACAAGAACATGTCACTTACCATAGGATTACAAGGAATCTACTTTCTTCACAATGTAGAGACAAAATCACAAATAATTATGAGGGCTTAATAATTTAGGATCAAATGACTCTAAGTCTAAGGGAAGGTGGGTAAATAATTTAAAATAATTATATCTCAATAAGGAGGTTATCTCTAAGGTGTTTTCCATGATAAAAAAAATAGCTCAATAAAATTCTCCTCTCTCCCCAATATCTCAGATCAGGATCATAAAGATATGAAATGAAATAAATAAAACACCCACTTTTATTGTATATATTTTCTTATTTTTTTATTTTTTTTATTTTCTTTTTCAAAATATATTCTTGGGACAAATATCATAGCCAATAACCAACCCCAAATTATCTTCTCATGAAACTATTTGTAATAGGTACAACAAGTTCACCTATTAACCAGTGGTGTTTTTTGAATCACCATAGACACAACCGATTTTTTCAATTTTTTACATGAGGGTGTGAAATAAATATAATGAATGTGCCGTACTATAATCTCATTAAATACCCAACCACAATTATCCATTACAAAATGTGCATCCCTTCCACCAATCTCTGTATCCCCCACTGTTATTTTTGATAATCCTAGAAAATATTTAGAGCAAGTTTGGAATAAATAAGATGATCTTGTAACTCAACTATTTCCTAACATGGATGTTCATGGTTTCTATGGGATTAAAAAAGATAAATGCTAGGTGGGTATTAAGATAATTTATTAAACAAAAAATGTTCAAAAATCATATTAAATGTGAATTTTGTTCAATCATATATTTAAAAAGATGAAAAGAATGTTCTAAATGATAAAAATCTTGAGTTTCTAAAGAAATATAATGTAGAAAGATGAGAAATATTGGGATTAGAGGATGCTTTATGAATGAGAGCAAATGATTGGGACTACTCATGTCAATGTATATGAATAATTAAATAAATTAATGAAAATATATGAAATTTAAAGCATGGAAAATTCTTAGAAAAAGTTCATTTATAAAGACCAACCAGTATCCTTAAATCATGATTTTTCAAATCCTAATCCTCATGATAATATCTAATAATTATTTTCTTCATTTTATTATTCAAATTTATTTAAAAATAAATTTAAAAATATGGCTTGACAAGTATCTTAAGTTTTTTATGTCTCCTATTTTAGTTGAGTAATGAAATAATTGAACGCAGTCATGAATTTGGTAGTTAATGCTCTAAAATAGTTAAATATAGGGAATAAAGTATAAAATTTCAGCTTTAAAACACTTAATCATTTTTTTAATTAATATTTGATGTCAGCTCCATAAGTTCTTCCTGCACTAGTTCATACTATGTACAGGTTTCACGATGTGCAATGGTCATGCAACATTTATTCACTATGGCTACCGATTGCCACCTATATCTTGATGCCCCTTTAAAAATAAAAATACACAAGTGAATTTAAATTCCATAATAAATGAATTTTAAAATATATTAGGGAGATTTCATTTCCACCTCTAAAAATAAAAAAATAATTAAAAACAAAAAAACATAGGTTTCCTCCCAAAATTGATTTTGTTTACCATCATTTTCTTGACTATACTTCCTTTAGATTTACCTTAAGTTATGGATTATTGAAATTTTTTTACCTCATAAGGGTCCATAAATGGTCACAGTTGTGTGCTATCCACATAGGTTTTTCATTTATCGCTTTCTATAAATAAGTTAATTCTTCCTAAAAGAAACAATTTCTTGATTCCCATCGAACTGATCCACCATTTCTTCCTCAATCCTGATGAAATAAATGCAAGGTCGTGTAACATGAATACGCATTGTCCATTTTCAAAATGGGTGGAGTTGATTTTTTTACTTTGGTGTTAGCAGTCCAAACATTCGACTTCTCTTTCTTCTTCTCAAAACTCTTATTTTTGGTATCCTCTTGTACAACTTCAGCTACTTCATTCTTATAAATCTCTCTAGCTTTAGGTATTTTATCTTATCCAAAATCATTTTATTCTCTCATGTAATAATTATTCACCACCTGGTGGATATTGAAACTTACTTGTTCACATCCAAATCTCAGATGGAGTTCTCCACTTTGTACATCAATCAACACCCCCAAGGGATAAAATTGGTCTCACTAGAAGTATTTGATTCTATTCCTCTTTCATATCCTACACTTATAAATTGACGAGAAAGTATAATTTTTCGACTTAGATCAGAACATATTTGACGAGTCAACAGGGGTACTTCACTATTGAATCTACTAGCATAAGTCTAACTCTAGTGTAATTCACTACCTCTAGTCCCTGGATTTTTTAAGTGTTGTATGATACAATATTGATAGTCTCACCTAAATCACACAAATATTTTCCAAATTTTTTAGTTATAAAAAAGATAGGTATGAAAAATCTACCTAGATCTTTTTTTTTCTTAGGTAGGACCTTAGATAACACTTCCAAACTCTCCTTTGTGAGATGTATGATGTCAATAATTTCCATTTTATTGTTGTTAGTCACCATATCTTTCATGAATTTTGTATATGTCATCATGTTTGTGAGAGCCTCTGTAAAAGGGTTATTAATATGCAATTTTTTGAAGTGTTCTGGAAATTTACCTTTTTTGTGTGTCTTTCTTGTCTTATGATAGTCGCTCTTGAAATGGTAGTCTTGGATTTTATTGTGGTGGTTATTATTCATCTTCTCTTTAAGATTATGGTTCCTTGCTATTTTTCATCTTTTCAATTTTATTTTTCACTTTCTCCCACTAGTTTTTCTTTATTATGTCCTATAAATTCTACAACAATTCCTCATCTATTATTCCTACTTCTATATATGTGTAGGAATACTTCAGGGAGTACCATAAGTACTCATATGGGTCTCTCTATAAGATGATTAGTGATTTGGTGAACTTGAACCTCATTATTTCATAGTACAGCCTTTTAGTTATCTATCTCTTCCTTTATTTCTTTAATTATGACCCTAGATATAGTCATAAATGTGACCAATGTATCTTTTAATATATGGAACTGGCTTATTAGTGTTAGTCCTTTGGGTACTTGTTTTTGGTATCCCTGTTCTCTTTTTTGATACCCCTTCCCTTGCCACTATTGTGTCCATCAATCCAAGAATGGATTACCACGATTGTAATCAGCATAATTTTGATCTTCCATATATGTGACTTTTGGGTTTTGTTATTGGACCATCATCATGTAAATATTCTTGGTTAATGATTCCATCTATTCCACCATCCTATGTTTTTTTTCACATGAATGAATTTTTGTTATGTCCCTTTTCCCTTCCACTTGAAACTATTTCTCACTATCTCATCCAGTCGGTTGTAGCTATCCTCAGGAGATTTCTTTCTCAATTTTCCTCCAACTACAACATCAAGAATTAACCATTTTCCCTAAAAAACCCCTTATAAATTTTTTTGATTATAATACATATATCTATGCCATGATGTGATAATTTATGGGTCATATGTTCATGTGTTAGGGATTAAGTTTATTTTGGATTCATTCATGTTTAGTATCGGAATTGGGTCAGTAGGGATCCTTGGTCAGGGAACTGTATAATAATCCTATGATTGCACCATCAGAATGATCATTTACTTGGTTCAATCACTAGACTAGATGAACCAAAAACCCATTTAAACACAATCAACCAAATTTTTTTAATGTTCATAAACAAACTAAGGAAATTAATTGATGTAAGAAAATAAAATTCCTCAAATCGAAAACAATGGTTGTGAAAAATTAAAAGAAGAATAATGGAATTTATAAATAGAGTTTAAGAAATCCAAAACATGAATAAAATAGAAATAAACCTAAAAAAACTTCCCACTATAATCATATCACTTGACATAACGAAACTACTCTCTCATGATATACATAATGAGAATGACTATCATGGATACCTGAAGATGAAAGGCGGTGAAGAAGGGAGATGAAGTAGGGATCTGTAGTCATTCACATCGATGAAAGTCATATATACTTCCCCTCCTCATTCAATGATCTCGTAGATGCCTCTACTATGTTGCCTATAGGTATGAATATATATAATTTCATTTCAAACCCTCTTCCATCACATTAATTATTCATAATTTCTAGAAGGTTCACAACATTTATTTGTTATACATCATGAAATGTGTGGCATCACTTCTTAAAAATTTGTATCCCAATAGTTTCACATCATTTATTAGTTTACAGGATGTGAACTACTTTGATTTACATAGTGTGTATGAGAGGCCCAAATTTTTTCATATGTCTCCCAAAATTACTTTCCCCAAGAATTGCACATCATGAAATGAAATACATTATGTGTAAATATCCAGCTCCAGGTTCAACAACTCCGATGCATCTTTTTTTTTCGGGGTTGTGCCGCTTGTCTTCACTTCATGATGAGAAGTATATTTTATATCTAATATTAATTTTATTTTTATGATTTTTTAAATATCTATTGTATCCTTCTAAAAAACTCAAAATATGTAAAATAATCGAAGCATTGGAAAGATTAATCATTTATTTACCAAAATAAATGTACTAAAACACCCTAAAATATATGTATAAAATATACTTATCACATAACCCCACACTTGTATTCAGGATTTTATTCAAGGATTGAATCTCAACATATAAAAAAGGAAGTTTCTATTACTAAGAATTAAATTCAATATGAAAAAATAATAGGAAATTAATTTTTTGAGCATCACACATGGAAAATTCTTCAAGTCCTCACTTTTTAAAGAAACAAATCAACCAAGTATTTTAATTTTATCCTTTTGAAATAACCAATCATTTTCAATAATCCATTTTTGTTTTTCAATTCATTATTAATATTCACGCCATTTTCAATTTACCTCACAAGAATTTTTCGGCTCTTCATGAGGGTTTTCATGAAATTGGATTTTTGAAAATAAATAAATTAATCCATGTTTGGTGTCTGATTCAAGACAAGATGGATCCAATGGTCATGGTATCCCCTCCTCAATATAGTAATCCCCTATTTCCCTTAGTTTTTTAATTTAGGGTTTTTCCAAATCAAGTTTATCTCGATACCATATTTAAACTTGGTTGTCCTGACTGCGAGAATGGTCATGCCCTAATTAAGGGTACCCAGTTGCATAATTAAAAGGTTTCTTATAGATTAATTTAACAATGGTCATAATTAAACAAAAATAAAGGTATTATAACTAGATAAATAAATCATCGTAAACCAAATCATGAATAGAATAGAAGAAATAAATCCAACAACACCTTCCCCCTTCAACTACTTAACCCTACCATAAGGTGGAATTTACCCCCTCATCCCGTGAGTATTTTAATTATTTATTTACCCCAAATATTTTTTACTTCTTAAAAAAATAATTTAAATTTAATTGATTTTTTTTCATGTTATATTTTTTATTTATTTCATATTTGTTTCTTAGAAAAAAAATGTTTTCATGGTTAGTAGACTGGCCACACAATCATTTGAGTAACATGATCAACATATCAATTGTTCCCACAAGGTAAGCATACTTTCCACACATGAGTGCACAGTGAGATTACTATGCACATGGCTTGTTATTTTCATGGTCAATAATTTCTTTATTTTTTCACTAAAACATTATGTTTTTATGAAACATTTTTGTGACATTTTAATAAAATTATTACTACAACTTAATTGTTGGATTGATTTGTTAGAACAATAAATATTACAATAACTTTGTTATAATATGATTAATTAAAATTATAATTAAAATTAATATAAAAAATATATTTTTTATTTTATTCATTTTATGATATGTTTTTATTATATTTAATTTATTCTTTTTCTATAAGTTTATGGGAGTAATTTTAATTGTTTTAATTATTTTAAATACTCTCATTTATTTTATTGAATATATTAGAAATTGTTTTAATCAGTTTAATGCAAAAATGAAAGTGAATCAATATTTTTATTGACTATGGGTGAGGTATTAATAGGTAATGATATGTTTTATTAATTTAAATTTTTCTAACCATTGTATGGATTTGATAAGATTAGGAATCCACCACATGAAGAAAAAAAATAAACATAAGTGTTCTTTTTGATAAAATGAGATCAAGGAATATAGTGAATAAACTTATGAATTCTACTTAAACTCTTAATAATTTTTTGATTTATTATGATAACAATGGTCTTCATGATAAGTGATAATTTTTTTGCGACTTTTATTTTTACGATTGAGATCACAAATTGACTTCAAATATACAATCCTCATTTGCAGTTGTGATCAGGATCATTAAACTACATCATCCTCATCGATTTGATCATCAATTGGTTTCTTTTTATTTGTTTTTATTCATGATATTTTTTGTCATTCTTTTTTTATTTTTTATGTCTAGTTTATGATTTTCCCAATAAAAGTCAATTCTTTCATTATCTGGTTATTCCCCCACCAAAAAGGAAGTATGGGTTATGAATCCTGATCAAAATTCACGTCATAGAATAGGTTTAGTCTCCTATAAAAATACTAGGTTGTGAATTCAGGTATTTGTAAAAGGAAGAGACTATAACAGGTTCTTACACATTTAAAATTTAGGTTCTTAGTGAGTGCCAAACTTCTTATGGAGTATAGAAGGCTGATGAGTGTACTAGGATCTTGGTGGTCCGAACCACTATAAATCTTTGTATTCTATCTTTTTTATTTCTACTTCACTTAATTTCATGAACACAAAACCAACTATAGATCATTATTTTATAACCTCTTATTGACTTATAATAAAAAAATTTAAATGACTATTCACCCCCATATAGTCAATATTTCCATCATTATTGATAAAAAAATTAGCATCAGTGGGAAAAAAATTCCTTAAAGTGTAGTTATCCTCTCTGATTATTTTAATCTAATACCAAACTATTGGTATCAAAATAGATTATCTATTAAAACTATATTAGGAGTCTCTATTTTTTTTTTATTTTTAACTCTGTAATAACCTGAGATCCTAAACTTTATAATCTATGGAATAAAATAAAATGATTATTTTAATGTGGCTGGTGTAAATGTGAAAAATGGATGGATTCCCCCAAACCCACCATTCTCTAATAGATGTGACTATGGATATTGGCATGAAATAATGAAATCCTTCTTGAAATAGTTAAGTGTGGATCACTAGACTATCACTGATAAGCCATATGACTACCCAAAGTCGATCTAGAGACAATTATAGTTAATTATATGAAAAAATATGTTTTGAATTATAAAGTTAAAAATATTTTGTACTATGTTATAAAAAGAAGTGTCTATAGAAATGTAATAGTTTATAAGACAACCCATTATCTATTGATAATACTTCAAGTGACAAAATATTTGAATGAAAAGCTCAAGATAACCAAGATAATAATTCTCCAATTAGAATACTTGGACTTCAAGATAGAAGATGAAGAATCAATAAACCAAATGTTCTATTGGTTTACATGTATTACAAATGGTATTAGTTCTCTTAGATAAGTTTTGGATAACACAAATCAAGTGGAAAGAGTAATGAGAGCTCTTCCAAAAATATGACATGCAAAGAAGGTGTCTATCAATGAGAGTAAGATGTTCAAATAGTATACCCTAGATGAACTAATATAATCTCTGTTGCCTTGTGAATTATAATTGAAAAACATTATTGGAAAGGAGTTTAAAAAATGAAAAGTTATTGAATTTAAATAAAATTTTATTGATTCCAATAATTCCTCTCAATATAAGTTCTAGGAAATTGACAAGGATATGGCTCACTTTAGTTAGAATTTTTTTTAGTTCATGAAAAAAGGGGAAAGAAGTAATTTAAGAGGTAGTTCAAACAAGACATTAAGAAAGGTAATACCAGTAAGAATAATGACGTTTCAGACTTAAAACATTATGAGTGCAGGAAGAAAGGTCACATATGGGCTGAATTCCCTAAACCCAAACATCCAAATAATGACAAGGAGAAAAGAAGAAAAGAAAAGAACGCTTTTTTAGAGGTTGGTATTTCTCAGACAGTTCTGACTCTAGCAGTGATTTTGGAAGTGATCAAGAGATAAATAATATTTCTCTTATGGGTAAATAGTGTGAGGAAAAAGATGCACTCTTCACTCAGTTAATAACTACTAAATTTTTTGATCAAAATTCATTATGTAGAAATGAAAATGACATTGTTTCAAATTCATGTTCTAATTATGATTTTGTGAATCCCAAAGTTAAAAAACTGCCCAAAGAAAATGAATAGTTAATAAATGATATAGTTAGAATAATTGAAAATTATACTGGCATAAAAATAAAAAATAATAATTTGATTAAAGAAAATGATAAAATAAAAAGGTAATGTGATAATATGAAAATATATGTTTTCCGGAATGATAAATCTAATGGGAATTTTGATTTCGATTCATTAAAACTAAAAGTGAAAAATTAAAAACCTAAAAACTTTTTGGAAATGAATGATAAAAATAAAGAAAGAAGTTTTAAATTTTTATGGATAATTTTACTAAAGTTAAAAATTATTGTAATATAATTAAGTAAGAAAATAATAAATTAAGAAATGAAAATTCTAGAACAATTGAAAAAGTTCACATAGATTTAAAATATATTCAAAAAGAGAATATAAATTTGAAAAATGAAGTTATCAATCTTAAATAGAATCTATCTACATTTTTTAAAGTTAAAGAACAATACTATAAAATTATTTCATTGATGAAACTAAACAAAAATAATAATGGTTTTGGCTATAATATTTTATCATCAAGGTTAAATTTGACTAAATTTGTTAAAATCTCAAAAAGGAAGTATTTCCAATGTAACCTATTATAAATGTACAATGAAAGGGAATTATGAAAATGAATGTTCAATAATATTTACACAATCATTTGGATATACTATAAATTTCATTTATAGTGATTTAATTTCTAAAAATACCACTAATATGCTTTAAATAAAGTCTGATTGCAAAATTTTCTACTGCTAATCCAGTTAATCCCAAGTTAGAATGGTTGCCAAAACATTCTATTTTATTGTTTAATTTTTTGAAATATCCCTTAAAAGTCTCAAAGATTTATGGTATTTATAAAGTGGTTGTTCTAGGCATATTATATGTTTTATTTAAAAAAATTATCATTGAAATCACGTGGTGGTGGCCTTATCACATTTGGAGATAACTTTAAAGGTCATATTATAGGTATTAACAATGTTGTTTTTTATAAAATAGATATTATTTAAAAATTATTTTATATATATGGTTTAAAACATAATATTATATGTATATCACAGTTACGTGGTGATGGATTAAATATTATTTTTGAAAATGATAAATGTATTATTCTAAAAAATAAACTAGGTTTATTTTCTGCAAACAGAAAAAAATGTATACACTATTTATTTTTATGAAATAACTAAACAAAATTTTAAGTGTTTAAATTTTATATAAGAATATGTCATTATATGTCATAGGAGGCTTGGGAATGAAAATTTTATATTTTTAGACAAACTTTAAAAACATTAACATGTTCTACAATAGAAAAAATTACATTCAAGTAAGTACTTTATATGTGATTCTTGTTTAAAAGTTAAGAAGTACAAAGAAAGATTTAAATATATAAATGATGTTAGTACTTCTACATGTTTAGAACTATTAAATCTTGATTTTTTTGTACCTATACAACCAATAATTTTTTGTGGTAAAAAGTATGTATTTGTAGTTTTATATGATTATAATAGATTCTTATGGATTTATTTTTTATCCCATAAAAATGAATCTCTAACTAAATTTTGTACTTTCTCCAAGATTATTAAAAAATTAAAAAATATTTCGATAATAACTATCAGAAGTGATAGAGGTGGTGAATTTCTGAACTTAGAATTTGATAAATTTTGTGAAGAAAATGGTTATAAACTTTTTTTTAGCCCCAAGGACACCACAATAGAATGGTGTGGTAGAATAAAAGAATAGATTTATTCAAGAAATGGCTAGGTCAATGCTAATGAAATTTAGTATACCTAAATACTTTTGGGAAAAATATGTTAATATATATTTCTATCTTTTAAATAGATTTTATATTACACATTTTATAAATAAGACCCCTTATGAACTGTTTAAAGAGTTTAAACCTAAATTTGGATATTTTAGGTATTTGGTTGTAAAGTCTATATCTTAAATATGAAAGATAATTTAGACAAATTAAATTATAAAAGTGATGAAGGAAGAGTTTTAGGATATTCTAATACTATAAAACCTTAAAGAGTATTCAATAATATAACTTTAGTTATTTAAGAGTTTGTGCATGTTATGTTTAATGAAAACACTTCTAACAAGTAGGATTTTGAGTCAAATATTGTATCAGTTGAGGGGGGCATATATCTTCTTAAACTAATCATAGAGAATAGAAAATACATAAATATCATGAAATTGAAAAATTAATTGGTAATGTATAAATCTATAATACAAACCAGAAAATCTATTTTAAATTACTGTGTAAACTCTTCTTTTGTTGCTAATTTTGTTCCTATCAATATTGATAATGCTTTAATTGATTCAAATTGTGTAAAATAAATGCATGGTGGACTAAATCAATTTTAAAGAAATAAATTGTGGAATTTAGTTGAATTACCCAAATACAGACTTATAATAGGAACTAAATGGATTTTTTATAATAATCTTGATAAAGCTAGAAATATAGTTAAAAATGAAGCAAGACATGTAACTCAAGGTTATTCCTAGGAATAGGGAGTTGAATTTGAAAATTATTTTTCTCATAATAGTAGGATGGAAGAAATTAAAATTCTATTAGCCTGTGATAGTTTTCAAAACATCAAATTATTTTAAATAGATGTAAAAAGTGCCTTTTTAAATGGAATAATTTGAAAGGGATTTTATGTTAGAAAAATCCCTGCATTTGAAAATGAAAAGTTTCCAAATAATGTTTTTAAACTCAATGAAGATTTATATGGTCATAAGAAAGCTCCAAGAGCTTGGTATGAATGATTAACTCATTTTTTATTAAAAAATGATCTTGTTAAAGGTATGGTTGATCCAACCTAATTTTAAAAGAGTTTCAAATGATACATTGATTATAAAGATATATATTGATGATATAATATTTGGTTTAACAAATGATTCCCTGTGGGATGTTTTTTCTAAACCAATGATAAGTGAATTTGATATGATCTTAATCTGAGGAATGAGATTTTTCCTTGGCTTTCAAATTAATCAAAGAAAAGATGGAATTTTCTTAAATCAATCTAAATATGCATAAGAACGAGTAAAAAGGTTTGGAAATAATTTTAGTAAAACTATGAAAACACCAATGAGTAAAAATTCCAAACTAGATTTATATGAGTCTATAAAGTCAGTTGATATTAAACTATATAGAGGCATGATAGGTAGTTTATTGTATCTCACTATTTATAGACCCAAAATAATGTTCTCAGTTCGCATGTGTACAAGATTTCAGTCCAAACCTATAGAAAATCATGTTAAATATATTAAGAGAGTAATTAGATATATCAAGGGTACTATTTATACTTGATTATTTTATTCTAATGAGAACTATTTTGATTTACTATATTACTTTGATTCTTACTTTGGAAGATCTAGGATTTAATGAAAAATCAAAAAAGGTATGTGTTATTTTATAGGTAAAATTTTAATATCATGGAGTTCTAGGAAATAACTATTTGTAGAATTATCAATATATGAGTTTGAATATGTTTCTATTGCTAAATTTTCTTCACAAATTTTCTATATAAAATAATTTTTTTTAATTTTAATATTTTTTTAGAAAAAGTTATTTTTTGTGATAACTCTAGATCCATTTCAATTTATAAAAAACCCTATACAACACTCTAGAACAAAACACAAAGATGTTAGATTTCATTTTCCTAGGTATCATGTTAATAAAGGTGATATATGTTTAAAATTTTTACCTACTGATAAAAAGTCGAATAACATATTCTCTAAACCTTAATATTTTATAAAATTTGAGAAAATGAAATTTAAACTACGAATTTTAGAAGCTTAATTTTTATGTTTATGAAAAATAATGCTTGTTTTGAATCTAGATACTACATCAACTATATATTTACATGTATATTACTTATAATTTATGGTAATGGAAATATGATGTTGTTACTATTTAAGAAGGGATTTTTTTAATTTAATTTTATTTTTGATAACTTTAAAAAAATGGGAGATTATTTTTGAAAAATTAAAAAATGTTTTGTTTTTTAATTTTGAAAAATGGGGACATTGTTAGTATTTGAAATTGGGTTCTAACACTTTAAAAATTTTCTTTATTTTGATAAATTAATGTTTCAACCCATTTAATTAAATTAAATATGTTTAATCTTTAGTTAATTAATAAAAATATTTGATAAATGTTAATTTGTTTAAGTTTTTATACACCAATTATATGAGTACATCTATTAATATGTATTGTATGATTTAATGTGATATTTTTTAATATTTTTTAATCTTAAAAATATGATATTGATCACATACATCTATAGATACAAATCAATACTTTATTAACATATGTGTCTATTGAATTTCTTTAATTTTTATTTTTATTGTCATAGTTTTGATAATATATATTTTATAATCTTTTTATAAATAAATATTTACATTTTTTATATATAGATATGTATACACATATATAAATTTATATAATATATTGTATATATATGTACATATTTATATGGTTTATCATCTTCAAGCTACAACTCATTTCCTGCCTCCTCCCAGATCCTTCATTCTGGATTTAGTGAAGGTCCAATTTTGACAATGGGCCACACCAGAGTGTTATTTCAACCAGTTTAGTGAGGAAGTACCACAAAAAAAGACACATTTTTCTCCCCTGTTTACGCTATGTCATAGCAGTACCGTAACTTTAGTTCATCTTAGACAGTTGGATCAACTTTGATATGGAAATAGCTAGAACTCAACGTAAATATAAGACACAGTAGGAAACCTTACCATGCAGACATGGTAATTTACCTTACCATGGGTATCTAGAGATACAATAAGATAACTTTCCGTGAAGAGGAGTTCACCTTACCGCAAGTTTTTGTTTCTTCATTCTTTGATTATTTTAATTCATTATTCACTACAAATATTTTTTTACTACTTAAAAAAATAATTAAAATTTTATTGAATAATTATTTCTATATGTTATGTATTACATTTATTTAACATTTTTTTCTTAGAAAAAAAATGTTCAGATAGTCGGTAGACAGACCACACGACCATTTGAATCACACTGTTAGCATTACGACCGTGATCCCAAGGTAAGCATACTTTCCACACTTGTGTGCATAGTGATTATATCAACCATTAGGCCTGTTCTTTAAAAATGTAGTACTTATGTAACGACCCGAAATTTTGAATAAATCTTGTTTCCTAATTTTGTGTGTTATTTTATTTTTTATACTCAAAAAAACTATTTCATTTGATAACATGAGTATAATTAAAATGAGACCGTTGAGTTTTGACTGTTATATGACCATTGGTTAATATGACCACTGGAAACTAAACGTTTCGATTATTGTCTCTAAATACAAGTAATCTTGGTTAATTAATATAGAAAGAAGATTTGATGGCCTCACCTAGTAGTCTTGGACCAATCAAAGCCCATCTAACAGAACTTAGGAAGGAGGTAGCACCATTGGGCTTTGCTCTGGACCAAACCCAAGCCAAACTTCATCGTGTGAAGCTAGAACAGAATCGCATTCACGAGAAGTTAAAACTGATAGAAATTACTACTCATGCAATGTTGGCTGAGCCGCCCTCAGATTATCTCACCTTAGCACACCTTACACTTAGGTCCTATGCTGGGGTTATAAGGGGCTATGTAAGGAGACCGTAACTACCTTGTGTAATGCTATATTTTAAATACAAATTTTTATTTCTTCTTATGATGAAGTTTATGAATTTTCAAATGTCCGGATAAATATAGTATGCATATTTTTGATGAATTTTAGAGAAAGGATGTTTTAAAAAAATGTTTATGTAAACCTTAAATAATTAAAAATGTGTAATGATTTTCAAAAAATGGTCTTCTACAATTATGTTCAGTACGAAATTTAGAGTCCAATAAGATCAACTTAATTTTTGATGAATTGTAAATTATGAATAGTGATTTTATGCTTAGGATTAGTAATGTGACCAAATGGATTAGTAATCTCACTTAAAGAAAGTATTAATATAATCTAGGCACCTTTATTAAGTAATGTGATTCAATAAAATTGTTAAATAACAGTTTCATAAATTATTAGTCAAGTATTAGTTTTTTTGGGTGAATAGTGTTTTTAATTAAAAATTAAATTAAAAATATTTAGAAAATTATTTTTATAAAATGGACTTTATTTTTGAATTCAGAACATCGATATTATGCTAAGGTAATTTTTGGGGATTTTTCTGAAAAAAATGAATTTTCGGTGAATAGTGTATTTATTTAAAAATTAAATTAAAAATATTTAGAAAATTATTTTTATAAAATGGAGTTCATTTTTGAAATCAGATCATCTATATTTGGTTAAGGTGAAATTTTGGGAGTTTTTGGAAAAAGTTGATTTTTTAGTGAATAGTAAAAATACAGTTTTAGGGTTTCTGTATGTTTAATGACATCATAACTGTTTCATGATGATGTCATGAGATATTTTAAGGGTTGTACGACCAAAGGTGATGAATTTTTGTATGGGGGGCCCCATGTATTCTAACTCCATGGGAAATGCCATGGGAGAGCCCATGGTTTTGAGAAAACCACTTGTGAGGTGTCCCTTGGCCATTAATGCCTTGTCCCCTTACTTTCCCTATAAATACCGACCCTTTACTCCTTTAGTTTTCACTCCCAACTCTTCCCCAATGAATCCCTGGTCTCATTACCTCCCAAGGAGTCCTCTCAAGGTGTCCCCAAGCCCTCAAGGTCCCAACCTTTGAGTTTTAAGAGATACGTTTTAAGGTAAGGGATCCTACCTCTCTCTTTCTTTCAAGTAATCTCTTTTAAGTCATTTCTTTTATGCTCCATGATCTTATGTTGGAGGATGTTATTTTATATTCCTCTTACTTCCCTTTTCATGTTCATATGATGAGATACCCCCTCTTTCTCTTATCAATTCATTTTAAGAATGTTTAAGTGGCGTCGTTAGGCTGCCGAATTTTTAAGGGATTCTTTCACCTTTCTTATTTTTCAAAGTTCTACTTTAATGTCAAGTCTTTCAAGTTCCTTTTTATTATGTTGGGGTATGATCTCTATATCTATCATACTGATATTTTCTGTTCATATGATGGGAGACCCTATTTTTATCTCGTCAATTCATTTTTTTTGAAGTTTAAGTGGTGCCGTTAGGCTGCCGAATTTTTAAGGGATTCTTTCACCTTTCTCATTTTTCAAAGTTCTACTTTCATGTCATGTATTTCAAGTTACTTTTTATTATGTTGGGGTATTATCTCTATATATATCATACTGATCATTTATGTTCATATTATGAGAGACCCTATTTTATCTCGTCAATCCATTTTGGAAGTTTTAAGTGACGCCGTTAGGCTGCCGAAATCTCATAAGAGAAATCTTAATTTTTTTGTCTTCATTTCAAGTTCTTCGTTTCATATGGTATATCATTAAAATTTCATTACCATGTTATTAAATCCTTTATATTCTGTCCCCCTACTATTTTATGAATCATTTATTAGTGGGTGACCCATGTCCCCTCTCTTTTCAATGTTTTCTAAAACCTCGTAACATAGCCGTTATGACACAGAATTTCCGTCTCAAAATGTCTCTATCTTATCCTGAAATTCATTTATTTTATTAAGTGAATAATCAAATCTCTTTCTTCTAAATGGGTATTCACATATATACCAAAATTTTCTATTTTAAATTCTTCTATTTACATACATGAGACCCGCTTTCCCTTTCCGTGGGTTTTAGGTGACATAAAGATCATGTCTTTAAAGCAGTTTTTAAAACGTTATGATTATGAAATGAAACCCATTTATTTTATGATATATGGGTTGTTTATGAAATGATTGATGATGGTATATGTGGCTCACATGATAATAAATATAAATTCAGGGTGCGCCCTGATAGCGCTCCAATGCATTGAGTAAAGACTTAATCTCTAGAGATGACCATTTTTAACGACGCCTTGGTGAATAACCTTGATAATTTTTAATGACACCTTGGGGATGGACCTTGGTGAAACAGAAATGATTGTCAATATTAAATGTTGTAGCCACATCTTCAAGATATGAAATACATTATTTTTATTATGATATTCCTCATGATTTCTTTCTCATGCCTTAAATTCCTTTTTCATGACATTATTGATGTATCTCATGTTCACATGTTAAATGTTTCCCCTTGTTTCCCTTACTGGGACTTCTGCTCACCCTTTCTTTTGATGTATGTCCCTAGGTTATGAGTTGTAGTAATGAACCTAGTATGAACATAAGGAGAATCCTTTCAAGTTTTTAAGAAGAAGTTTTTATGTTTTCATGTTTTAAGTTCCTGGTTTCTCAGACGCTAAACCTTAAAGATCCTCAGTTTTGTAAAATGTAATGAACGTTTATATGATAAAAAGACAAGATGATATAGTTGGTATCAAAGGATGGTTTAGTTATTTGTGGAAATTAGGATATGAAAACTTTAGGAAGAACCCTATAGAAAAGTTTAAATATAGGAAATCTTCCTGGTATTTTGGTAAGTATTGAGAAAGGGGTTGCCAAGAAAATACATCCTTGTCTGGATACGAGCAGGTAGAGGTGGCTCTGGCACAGATGTACATAGGGGTAAAACCCGAAAACACCGCTTTGAGCTAGACTCGAATGGGAACTGATACACGACAATGGGCCTTGCTGCACTCTTGGTTACGAAACTCCCCGGGGATATGATTTGGTAAATTCATAAGCTTAGTATGAACCATTATTAAAGGAACAAAGATAAAATAAAATAAATATTCACATAAGAATATATGTTCATGGATAACCTAGATTGGAACCTAGGGGATCACAAGTTAGGGTAAAATTTTCTTCTATAAGTTTGTCCTTCTATGCTTTAAGTTTCCTTTTCATGATTATTGGCTAAGTATTTAAGCCCCCTAATTATACTTTATTTTCTTAGTTAATGGCGGGAAATGGAAGAACATGTCCCAATAAACAATGTGATAGGAAATGTGATGATTGCCCTATTAATGTGACAGAGATGATGAAAGGTCAAGTTGAACATGTTGTGATTATGCCAAACCAGCTATCAAAAATCACAATTAATAATTGGTACCTAGTTGAATGCCCAAATTCATTAAGGAAGAAGAAGAAAAAGTCTCAAGGATGTTCATCTGATAAAGTTGATAAGGGAAAGAAGACCGAATTTATTTTTTGAAAAAAGTATGGGAAGAGGCACCAAGGAGATTTCACAAAGGAATCGGGAGATGTTTTAAGTGTGGGAAGATATGGCATAAAGTATCCAATTGCTTAAAAAAATGGATAATGTGATGAATAGAGATAAGGTTCGATCTAATGTACCTTATACTCTTCAATGTCATAAATGTGGATAATTTGGAAATTATTCAAGGAAATTCTCTCTTGGAAGGGATGAGAAGCATGATGAGCATCAACAATCTTCAAGGACAATGAAACAATGCACATCCTATGCATCATGATGACTGAAGTACATGTAACTTCTTTGCAATAATTGTCTATGTCATGTTGTATTTTAGTTCGTGCTCTATGAGCATATATTTTATGTTTTCTAAGATCATCGAGTCACTACCTAATATGATTTTATATCATTAAGGAAAACATATATTGTTAGTTACCACATGTTGATGTAGTGAAGCTGTTCTTCTTAAAAAAAGGGTGATTAGGGGATTAAAAGATGATTATTATTTTGGAAGATGTTCACTATTTTGGGAACCCTATTTGATCGAGGTAAATAGATTACTACAATATTTTATTTGAGGAGTAAAGGTTGACTTATATTTTCAATAATCGATGAATTTAAGGCGGACTTATATTAATTTAGGTTACATATGGAAATGATTAACCAATCTTGGGGAAAATGTGATTAGGTTAATTACTTTTGTTATAAGACGATAAGAGTGGTTGATGTTATTCAAAGATGAACGATAAAGTCTATCTTGGAAGACTATGTTATGAAATCGTTATTATAATTGGGTTTCAATCTTAGTTTGGTTTATTTTGAGGAATTTTAAGGAAAATTATTTATGGAATGGTCTATGATGAACTTTGGGTAGTACCATGGAACTTTGAAGATTTAAAAGTAGTTTTCCTTCCTATGGGATTCTTTCTTTTTGAAGAGTTGTTTTATCTTACCCTTTCTGTTTTTGGGATAATGTTTAAAGATAGAAGAAATTGATAGTTAATCTTTTGTGGATTACGTGACTCTCAAGAAGATGATTCTTGTGTTTTAATGAGACCAAGTGTTTTTGAATGCTCATCGTTTGGAGAAAAGATTAGTTTTGGTAGAAACTTATTAAAGGATGAAACTCTACATGAAAGTAAGTATATTTCCTTATGTTTTATTCTATGTAGTAAATGAATTCCTCAAAACTATGAAAAGGAATGTAAAACAATAAAGTTTTCTGTTAACGTTTCCTACTGGGAAATCAAATACCGTTTAACCCATCATAAGTTTGTGATTTTATTATTGTTAACTTTCTACTAATCATGTTTTCTATCACTCTCCCTCAGAACGTGACCCTTTGTTTTCTCCTCCATGTCCATGTTTTCCTACATGGAATCCTAATGTGGGTTAACTCGGGTGACCTTTGTACTTCCCTTTCTTTCTTTTAAAGTAATAGTTTTACTGACTCCTTTTCCGATGTGGGACTTTCAATGAAATTTCAAAACCCAATTTTAAAAATTATGAGGACGCAATTTCTTAAGGGGGGAATATTTTAACGACCTGAAATTTTGAATAAATATTGTTTCCTAATTTTGCGTGTTATTTTATTTTTTTTACTCAACAAAACTTTTTCATTTGATAACGTGAGTATAATTAAAATGAGACCATTGGGTTTTGACTGTTATATGACCATTGGTAAATATGACCGCTGGAAACTAAACGTTTCGATTATTGTCTCTAAATACAAGTGATCTTGGTTAATTAATATAGAAAGAAGATTCGATGGCCTCACCCAGTAGTCTTGGACCGATCGAAGCCCATCTAACAGAACTTGGGAAGGAGGTAGCACCACTGGGCTTTGCTCTGAACCAAACCCAAGCCGAAATTCATCATGTGAAGCTAGAATGGAATCGCCTTCGCGAGAAGTTCAAACCGATAGAAATTACTACTCGTGCAATGTTGGCTGAGCCGCCCTCAGATTCTCTCACCTTAGCACACCTTACACTTAGGTCCTATGCTGGGGTTATAAGGGGCTATGTAAAGAGACCGTAACTACCTTGTGTATTCCTTTATTTTAAATAAATTTTTTGATTTATTCTTATGATGAAGTTTATGACTTTTCAAATGTCTGGATAAATATAGTATGCATATTTTTGATGAATTTTAGAGAAAGGATGTTTAAAAAAAATGTTTATGTAAACCTTAAATAATTAAAAATGTGTAATTATTTTCAAAAAATGGTCTTCTACAATTATGTTCAGTACAAAATTTAGAGTCTAATAAGATCAACTTAATTTTTGATGAATAGTAAATTATGAATAGTGATTTTATGCTTAGGATTAGTAATGTGACCAAATAGATTAGTAATCTCACTTAAAGAAAGTATTAATATAATCTAGGCACCTTTATTAAGTAATGTGATTCAATAAAATGGTTAAATAACGGTTTCATAAATTATTAGTCAAGTATTAGTTTTTTCGGGTGAATAGTGTTTTTTAATTAAAAATTAAATTAAAAATATTTAGAAAATTATTTTTATAAAATGGAATTTATTTTTGAATTCAGAACATCGATATTATGCTAAGGTAATTTTTGAGGATTTTTCTGAAAAAAATGAATTTTCAGTGAATAGTGTATTTATTTCAAAATAAAATTAAAAATATTTTGAAAAATATTTTTATAAAATGGAGTTCATTTTTGAAATCAGAGCATCGATATTTGGTTAAGGTGAAATTTTGGGAGTTTTTGGAAAAAATTGATTTTTCAGTGAATAGTAAAAATACAGTTTTAGGGTTTCGGTATGTTTAATGACATCATAACTGTGTCATGATGATTTCATGAGATATTTTAAGGGTTGGCCGACCAAAGGTCATGAATTATTGTATCGGGGGCCCCATGTGGCCTAATTTCATGGGAAATACCATGGGAGAGCCCATGGTTTTGAGAAAACCACTTTTGAGGTGTCCCTTGGCCATTAATGCCTTGTCCCCTCACTTTCCCTATAAATACCCACCTTTTCCTCCTTTAGTTTTGACTCCCAACACTCCCCCAACTAAGCTCTGGTCTCATTACCTCCCAACGAGTCCTCTCAAGGTGCCCCCAATCCCTCAAGGTCCCAACCTTCGAGTTTTAAGAGATATATTTTAAGGTAAGGGATCCTACCTCTCTCTTTCTTTCAAGTAATCTCTTTTATGTCATTTCTTTTATGCTCCATGATCATATGTTAGAGGATGTTATTTTATATTCCTCTTACTTCCCTTTTCATGTTCATATGATGAGATACCCCCTCTTTCTATCATCAATTCATTTTAAGAATGTTTAAGTGGCGCCGTTAGGCTGCCGAATTTTTAAGGGATTCTTTCACCTTTCTCATTTTTCAAAGTTCTACTTTCATGTCAAGTATTTCATGTTCCTTTTTATTATGTTGGGGTATTATCTCTATATATATCATACTGATCTTTTATGTTCATATTATGAGAGAACCTATTTTTATCTCTTCAATTCATTTTTTTTGAAGTTTAAATGGCGCCGTTAGGCTGCCGAATTTTTAAGGTATTCTTTCACTTTTCTCATTTTTCAAAGTTCTACTTTCATGTCAAGTATTTCAAGTTAATTTTTATTATTTTGGTGTATGATCTCTATATCTATCATACTGATCATTTATGTTCATATGATGAGAGACCCTATTTGATCTCGTCAATCCATTTTGGAAGTTTTAAGTGATGCCGTTAGGCTACCGAATTCTCATAAGAGAAATCTTATTTTTTTGTCTTCCTTTCAAGTTCTTCGTTTCATATGGTATATCATTCAAATTTAATTACCATGTTCTTAAATCCTTTATATTCTGTTCCCCTATTGTTTTATGGATCATTTATGAGTGGGTGACCCATGTCCCCTCTCTTTTCAATGTTTTCTAAAACCTCGTAACATAGCCATTATGACGCAGAATTTCCGTCTCAAAATGTCTCTCTCTTATCCTCAAATTCATTTATTTTATTAAGTGAATACTCAAAGATATTTATTATAAAGGGGTATTCACATATATACCAAAATTTTCTATTTTAAATTCTTGGATTTACATACATGAGACCCGCTTTCCCTTTCTGTGGGTTTAAGGTGACATAAAGATCATGTCTTTAAAGCTATTTTTAAAACGTTATGATTATGAAATGAAACCCATTTTTTTATGCTATATGGGTTGTTTATGAAATTATTGATGATGATATATGTGGTTCACATGATAATAAAGACAAATTAATGGTGCGCCCTGACAACACTCCAATGCATTGGGTAAAGACTTAATCTCTAGAGATGACCATTTTTATCGACACCTTGGTGAATAACCTTGGTAATTTTTAATGACACCTTGGGGATGGACCTTGGTGAAACAGAAATGATTTTCAATATTAAATGTTGTAGCCACATCTTAAAGATATGAAATACATTATTTTTATTATTATATTCCTCATGATTTCTTTCTCATGCCTGAAAGTTCTTTTTCATGACATTGTTGATGTATCCCAAGTTCACATGTTAAATGTTTCCCTTTGTTTCCCTTACTGGGCCTTCTGCTCACCCTTTTTTTTGATGTATGTCCCCAGGTTATGAGATGTAGTAATGAACCTAGTATGAACATAATGAGAAGCCTTTCAAGTGTTTAAGAATAATGTTTTATGTTTTCATGTTTTAAGTTTCTTGGTTTCCAAGACACTAAATCTTAAAGATCCTCAGTTTTGTAAAATGTAATGAAAGTTTATATGATAAAAAGGCGGGATGCTATAACTTAGTTTATTTTTTTTATTAAAACTATATGTTTTTATAGAACTCTATTTTTGTGACATTTTAAAAAAATTATTACTACAACTTTATTCATAATGTTTTAACTATTTGATTGATTTGTAAGAATAATAAATATTATTATAAATATTTTATAATATGATGAATTAAAATTATAATTGAAATTCATATGAAAATTATAATTTTTATGTTATTTATTTTATGTTATTTTTTTATTATATTTGAATTATTCTTTTACTGCACATTTATGGGAGAAATTTTATTTTTTTTAATTAAATGAAATACACTCATTTATTTTATCAAATATATTACAATTTTTTAATCAGTTTAATCTAGAAATGATAGAGAATCAATAATGTTATTGATCGCACCTGAGGTATTAATAGGTAATGATGTGTTTTGTTTTTTTAATTTTTTTTCACCATTATGTTACGTTGATAAGCTTAGGAATACCCCATGAAAAGAAAACAAAAATAACCCTTGGTGTTTCCTAAATTAAAAGAGATAAGGTATAAAATGGAAACACTTTTGACGTCTATTTTGACTCTCAATGATTTTTTGATTTATTATGACAAGGATGATCTTTTTGATAAGTGATAATGTTCTTCCAAGACTTCTGCTTTCCCTATTGAGATCACAAAGTGACTTCAACTATATAATACTCTTTTTCTATTCTAATGAAGATCATTGAACTACATCATCTCCATCCATTTGATCATCTATTGGTTTATTTTTATTTATTTTTATTTAAGATGTTTTTATTTCTTATATTTGTAGTTTTTCAAGTATAATTTATACTTTTACCAATCAAAATAAATTATTTTATTGTCTAGTTGTTCTATCACAAAAAAGAAAGTCTAATTTTGACTCCTGATCAAAATTCAGGTCATAGACTACGTTTAGTCTCCCATAAAAATACTTGGTTGTGAATCTGGGTATTTTTAAAAGGCAGAGTCTTTAACACATTCTCACACCTTTAAAACTAAGTTTCTTAGTGAGTACCAATATTCCCATAGAGTATAGAAGGTTGAAATTTGGAATAAGATCTTGGTGATCTGAACAATGATAAATCTTTGTGTTCTATATTTTTATTTTCACTATAGTTCATTTCATGAACATATCACCCATTGTAGATAATTATTTTCTAAAATATTATTGATTTATAATAAATGTTTTTAAATAACTATTCACCCCCTCAAGTCATTATTGTCATCACTATCAATCCACCAATATCATAACTTCATATATTTCGTACAAGCACATTATGATATATGTGTTATTCAAGAAATTATTATATAAACTTGTTGAGTTGAAGATAAAGGTGGATATGACACCACTTATGGGGGTTTTAAGATAATATGATGACCAATATAGAAAAAGAAACTCATCAAATACCTCAATCTATCATCACTGAATCAACATGAGTATGAGGGACATAAATATAAAATAGGTGCACCACTTTTCCAGTGTTCTCCATCTTTGATTATCATGATGGATTATGTTTAATGGAGATATAAAAGAAATAGTAAAAGGAATATTAACTCCATGGGTTGTATATTAGCAATTAGAATCCTTGTATGCTATGAGAGGATCCTTAGAACCCTAAAGGTGTTCTTTCACCATCCCCTTAGAGACAAGTAGAAAATATAAAGGAAGACAAAGATCTATCTTTTCAAGATTGTTTCATGCACATCCACCAATAATGGAATCTAATCCTTAAATATAAACCCTTTATTTAATGAAAGAGACCAAGCATCAACTTCCAATGCTTAATAACGGATATTTGTTACTTAAAAATTATGCATGTTGGAGTGTTTTGATAATTAAATGTTTTAATGATCATAAGATGTTCTTAATGACGTTAATAAATCATCAATATGACTTATAACTTAAGGGAAACCTTTTGGATATATCGTATTATCCAACACACCTTAGATTACATATCGTAGGCTTAATCATATAATATGATATAGGGTTCACATGCCTATAATGATATCCTTATATCAATTTATGTGATACAAATCATATTCATATCATAGGTTATGAACCAAGGTATATCATATATTTTGATACACCCCTTTCAGTGAATATCCAACACTTAATTCACTATAAAATTGACCAAGATTGTAAATCTTGTACTAAATATTAGGAAAAAGTAAATGCATCCTGTGATTGGAATAATAATATGAGTTATAGATCATAAAATTCCTTTATAAGTATATACAACACAACTGTGGTGTTAAAGACATATAGGAGTAGTGGTCGGTATATATTCTTTGATTGGATGTTGGGGAAGACCATGTGGCACTTCTGTTTCCCTGTTTGTGTGGCTGCATGGGTTGTGGCTCGCGTAATGACTAGCTTTCCAATCATTTTATTAGATTATCATATAAGAGGAGAGTAGCATGGAGTGGGGAACAACATGATGAAACTAGGGGAGAATTGATAATTTGATCAATTATACAAGTGATTATTAGGGTTTAAAGAGTATAAAAAGATCTAGACTTGCTCTTGGTGGTTCATGGGGTTCCATGTGGTACCCCTTAATTTTAAATCAACTATTGGGTGCATAAGAAGCCTAAATTGGGCATTGAAAGTTTCTTTGGACTTGTATTGATCTCTCAGACCCAATAAAAACATATTTGGATATATTTGGTGATTATTTGCAGTTAATTTTAACTAATTTACAATGAAAATAACTCATAACCTTATTTTTAATCTCTTTCATGTTGTTCATAGACAAAGTTACCCTTTTCACGAGATATACATGTTATGGTATATACATTGACTCCTTAATATGATGCTATAAAATATTTTTTTGACTTTATCAATATTTTTTAATAATAATTGAGTAAATTAGAGATAAATTAATAGTAATCTCATTTATTAATATATTTTAGGGATTTCATTAAGAGAGTTACACCGAGACATTATGAATTATTATTAATGAGGTTCAATATTTCGTTAATGATATGGATTATATAAGATGGATGTAAATTTTTTATTATGATGTGATTAAATAATATTAATGAAAAATAAAAGAAGAAATCATTAAACCATTAATGATTTACTATATCATATTTTGGTAACTTAAGTAGTAATTATAAAATTTATTATGATGATTTGGGCTTAATGTGATAATATTGAGTAATTGGGGAAATTTACACTTATTAATATAATTTTTATTAACATTGAATAGGATATTTATTAAATAGTTTATAGAAATAAAAATATTTTTTAGGAAATTTATGAATATTATAGATTGTGTAAGAAGGAAATAAATTATTTATTCAATAAATTGTAAATATTTAATAGAATTTAGTAAATTTAATTGTGAGGATTTAGTGAGAACCCAATGATTATGACTTAATTATATATTCATATTATTAAATTGATGAAAAATTAGAGGAAGGCATTATGTAAAGATGATATTGAATATTAATGATAAAAATAATCAAATAAAAAAGAACAAAATTGATGAATTTAAAGAAATGTTTTTGTAATTATTATGAATCTTAGTTTACATTATATGTGTGATTGTCCATTGATTGAGGGATATCAATGATGACAGTGCAATACAATGAGTACTCATACTCACCCAACGATTCAAGTTAGTGATATATGAAAACACTTGAGAATTAATTCTATTCTCACCCACTACTCTTGGTTAAATATCAGTGATAAATTATATATGTATTCATTATTATTCTCACCCACAACTTTAGGTTTGAGGCTGTTGATGATAAAATTGAGCATTTGATCAAAACCTCACACAATAAATTAGTTTTGAGACAGACGATGATCCACCCAAGTGTTTTAACTCTTTCCCTCCTATAAACCTTAGATTAAGATTGATGATGATGCATTGATTACACGATCCTTTCCCACTCATAGTTCTTGGTTACAAGAAGACTAGATGTAGATGTGCTTTTTCAACATGAGACTGCTTATAGAGGTAAATATACAGTATATAATGATAGTTTATCCTAGAAGATACATTTAACATGGGATTTATGATTGGATATGAGTTGATATTATTATTTTCGGATATGTTATTTTAATTTCATAAACACCATCCACATGTGGGGTGGAAGAGTCCCAATATCTGTTGAGAAAGGTGTATATTCATTCTTTGGATAGCTTGAGTGTAACAAATTTATCACCTTTTCATTGATAAAGGTTCTGAATTGTGCCAATTTTATTAGGGTTTGGGTACCTAGTGTCCTCTACTAAGATATAGTTCACTGATAACTTTTTTTATTTTGATATCTAGAAATGTGAATATGGTACGTATATACATACATACAAGTAAATTTTTTTAGTGAGTGTGATGATGGTGAGTAATGGGTAACTTCTTTAGAAATTATCATAAATATTACTATGATTTCGATGATATGAAATGATGTTGGTTTTCTATTCAAGTTTATACATTGAGTTAGAATATTGAAATTAGTGTTTTATAGGTTTGATTCATTTCCAAGGGTTTCCATAATGAGTATTATTTCTCACCCATTAAATCAAACTTATGAATTTCATAATGTTTTGTTTATAAAAATTAATGGGATGATGGAGGATCTTTTATGTTTTTATTTTAAAGGATATATAGTAGTTGAAATCTTGAAGTCTATATGTATGATCACATTTCATTTATTAATTTTTAGAGTTATATTTTCTTACATCTATTTGGGATATGTTATTATTATGTTGAGATTCATTTGATTACTTTATATTTTATTATTTATATATTTATTATATATAAATGTTTTATATTTTATTTTTGATTATTAATTTAACCATGGAGGATGATGTTTCATGCAACATGTGAATAATTTAACTCATATGAAATTCCTCCCATCATTTTGTGTGGATACCTCAACTGTATTCACTAGAGCCTAAACTATTAGAGGAAGGATCAGGGAGTTTACTTGCACAAATTCCATGGCATGAAAGATTGGTATTAGAGTGTTAGAATAAATTTTAAAGTTTAGAATATATGAGATTTTTTGGATAACATAAGTTAAATTTACTAAGTAAATTTATTTTATTGATTTATAATAGAGGACATCAAAGTTTGTGAGTGGACAATAAATTCTTGGGTAAGAATATTATTTATAACATATTACTAATACATATTAGTATAAGATCCATGGGTATAAAGGATTAAATCATGTATCATGTAGATTCACATCATTCTTTTGTTCATGTGTTTAAATTTGAAAAATCTAAGCTTGTTTAAAGCTGGTGAAAGATCTATCAATATTTCCATTATATGCTAAGAGATCAAGATCAAGATGTTATCATGGATATAGTGGGAAATGTTCATTGAAATTGGTATGTTACATTGAACAATAGTGGTTGTTACACTAAGAATAAATAGATATAACAGAAGAGATGCTATGACATATCTATCTTAAGGTTTTTATGATATAGATTTTTGGAATACCTAAGTAGATATAGATATAAATTTTTCTATGTGGTGGTACTGATTTCTCATGAATAGTTTGGAAAATTATTTTATAAATTTTTTAATTTTTAATTTATCTATTTTATTAATTGATTGAAATTTTATAATTGTTACCTATTTAGTATTTAAAACTTTAAGGACTTCTATCAGAAGTCGAGAATTGGGATAACAAAGTTTACACTGATTAGAGTACAATGTGTTATTGATCATGAAATAATGAGTATTTTGGGATTGGATTTCAAGTGATTCATACTTATAACTATTTTTGATGTTCATATATTCATAGAAGTTGAGTAATATTATTCTGGTCGATTTTTGTGTGAGTATAGTTAAATGATATGTTGTGAAATTAATCTAGATAGGATTTTATCAAATTATTCTCCCTTAATGAAATATACATTTACAAGTGATTATTTTTAAAATAGGATTATTTTTTTGGTTTTTGGTATGATAAATATTTTCTGGTTTGGTGTTTGAATTTATAAAACTTTCCTTTCTGAAATTACACTTTGTTGGGACCAAGTTGGTTGAATTTGGTTTTTGGATTCTGTAATAATTTTGTGCTGATTATTTTTTATTTTGTTTTCATTATGAAAAAATAAAATCAATTTTTATGTTTTGGTAATTAGAAAAAGTAGGATCAAACTCATCTAATTAGACACACATTTCCAAAGAAATATTTTCAGTTTCAGTTTATGTTTTGAAAATGTTTTGTGGGTGAAGTTTTTTATTAGACTCACACTGAGTTTGGTATGAAGTTTTTAATAAAAGTGAGAATTTGTTACAATGTTTGAATATATTTTGAGATGTTCAACACCAAATCTGATGATGCTTTACTAAATTGTAAGTTTTCAATATCATGAGTTAATCAAAACTTTTGATCCAAGATTTTTGAAAGAAAGGGAGAAAAGGTAGCCGAGTAATTCAATGTGATGCTAATGATATTGAAATTTGGATGGAAAGACAGAAGATAATGGAAGGATGGGAAGTCATTGAACTTTCAAATGTTAGTCAGACGATGCTTTTCTGATAGGAATGATCTCAAAATCATGAATACATCATGATACAAGAAGGA
Source organism: Viscum album (assembly GCA_963277665.1). Taxonomy (NCBI): domain Eukaryota; kingdom Viridiplantae; phylum Streptophyta; class Magnoliopsida; order Santalales; family Viscaceae; genus Viscum; species Viscum album. The sequence goes on from OY728161.1 coordinate 1,447,625,091, forward strand.
GTTTTGTGGAAGAATAATGGTTATGAAGTCAAGATCTTATGATATGAGTTCATTGGTGTGAGAATTACTTGACGTAGATTGTGTCTAAAGGCTAAGAAGTTTTGAAGTTACCGACTAGGACTTATTTATTAACAGAGATTAGTAAGTGGGAATTTTTGAGACTAGTTAATGGGGAAATTTAGATTTGTTGAGGCCATTTATCTTAATGTGATCAGATTCCAATCAAACAGATGATTATCAATAATGTATTCAACCATTTTCATAAAAAAAAAGAAATTTTGGTTGTCTTCAAGTTGGTCAAGGATCATCGGACAAGTCGTGATTTCATGAAATTGGAATTAGAATTCAGGGTGTGTTGTTTTTTCTTGGTCAAGATCAAAAGACTTTGATTTTTTTTCAAATTGGGTCAAGATTCATTAGACAGATAGTGACACCGATTCAAAAAATGAAATCAAATAAAAATTCATCAGACACAGTTTGACACTGATAAGACATCGGCTGCTGGAATTCATCGGATATAGTATGAGGAATTGCAGAACAATTGAATAAAATGATAATTGTCTTGAAGATATTTTCCAAAGTGTTTTCAAGGGGGGTTTGTAATCTTAATAATTTTAAAGTATGTTTATGGTATAATGGTTTTTAAATTTTCAATTGTTATAAACATCTGGAATGAAAATTCAATCATCTTTTAAATGGTATGGAGCATTGTAATGATAAGTACTCAATTATGATGTATTTTATAAAGTTTTTCAAGATAATCAGAGTGACCATGTGTTTTCATCATAATGAATAAATTAAAAATGAAAATTTCATTAAAATAAATAAATTTTAGAAAGTTTGAAGCAGGCTTATGTTTTGATAAGATTTGAGAAGTTTCGAGAAGAATCGAGAAGAGTTGAGGAGTACTGGAAGAATCAAATATGAAGTTGTAATAAATTTAAAATTTGAGTTTTGGGAAATTTGGTTGAGAAGGAAATCATTTTCAAATTCCCACCCATACCACTTTTTTCTCTCCTATCCTCAAAATCCATTTTTTTGAATTTTATGAAAGGAACCTTATGGTAGTGGAAACCATACATTCAATCAGCATCCCAACAACCCACATCCAGATGATTTCAAAATTAAAAACTCAAAATTCAAACAAAACCATCCAAAATTTGGCGCCCTCGAGCCCAGTACCTCCACGTGCCCGCTACGAGGCGAGACCACCTCAGGACACAGATCCACGAGCAGCCACCTCGAGCTGCATACTCGACACCACCATCACCGTTGTACCCCTTGGAAACTGTTGCCATCGCCACCCATCGCCAGAACTGATGACCTGAACCAACTGAGGATGAACATTCAACATCAGTAAACTACATTTTTTGCCGTAGTCGAAACCACCCCATGGAACAGTCAACAGGTTAAACGTCATCTTGTCACTACCTGAACCACCCTGTAACACATCAAGTCAGCGATGCCATCCACGTCGTCACCACTATTATCACATCATCGTCATCATCTCCCCATCGCTGCCGTTCACTCCAAACATTAGCGTCAACGCCATTGTCGGTGTCCACTCGAAACCACATTCATAACATCACTGAAAATCCACTCTTATCGACACCACCGAACATTTGAGAACATCACCGTCGTCGCTGGGTACCGAACCAGAAGACATCAAAAAATTACCAAACAAAATAAAAACCACAAAATATGGAATGGAAACCACCATCGGTGAAGAATCACTCGATCTAAAACGATGAATCAGTTAGAACCAGGAAAAGCTTCACCATATGAACCCTAAAGGAAGGACCGAAGCCTACTCCGGTCACGTCTCCTGGAACACCATCAAGAGCTGAAATAGCACCTCCCAAAACCTTATAGTAAACTACCACACCACACTGACCTGGTGGGGTTGTAGAACATGAGGGAAGAGCAGAGATTGAATCAAGAAATGGTCTCAACAGAGATCCACAACCTTCGCCAGGCAACAAATCCTTCCTTTGAAATGAACACCAATAGAAAATGTAACCACCAAGCGCTAGCCGGCCCATCGCGTTGAGCCTCCTCACCATCCCAATCCTTCATAATAACCCTCGCGATGAACCATAGATGGAGTCTAGCGTGAAGGGAAGGATGAAAAGAGCAGAGGAGGTGTGCTAAGGCAGCGGCTACGACAATCAATGTCCCAAAAACCAGAAAGGAAGACAAAAACCAGAATGGGAGAAAATGGGAAATAGCGGAGATGAGCACCGGTAGAGGTAGGAAGAAAAAAGAATAGGAGAGGGGGAGACGATGCCGGAGGGCTGCACAATGGCATTCCACACTCCAAACCACTACCGAGGAGAAACCCTAGACCGAGAGAGAAACAGACGAGATGCCCCTCATAGGCTTCCAATCATACTTTATGATGGGGGGGAACACTATTCATTTTGAAGAGAGAGAGAACTGAAAGTTTGGAAAGTGAGAAGAAGTTTTTAGACATAGTTTTATTGAGGAAGTTTTCTAGATAGAAGAAGAAGAATAAAGAGTTACCAGATCAGACTGAGTTATCAGACACAGATTTATGGGGAAAGTTTGAAGTGGTTCAAAATTATTTTTAGAGTATTATTTTCTTATCTGTTTTTTGGAATGAGAAATCGGGTAGAGAAATCATACTGATCCATTAGAATGATTTTTTATACAAAGTGTAGAAAGGTTGTTTCTACGCATTGTTGGGTAGGAAAGTGAACAATTGTGTTTTTAATTATTTAAAAGGTGGATGTTGATAAGGTAGAACAATAGCATGTTTTGAACTAACTGGTGAAGGTTTCTTACCTTATTACACAAACTTGTTTTACATCATTTGTGCTATAAGAAGCATGTGCACTATTGTGTTGAACATAGTGCTACACCAGTGTAAGGGCATATCCTACCTGTTGTATCCACCCAAAAGGATTGTTTTTTGGTGTATTGTGTGGTATTGTATTATTTCTAAACCATGACAAGAATTAGCTACTATTGTTGAGTAGTGAACCTTGTAAATACTTGAGTTCCTATGGATGTGTGATTTTTTTTGTTTTCATAAAAGTGATAGATCATTAATAGGAGGTGAAAGATTTTATAAAATAAAAATAACATAAAATAAAAATGCACTAATGATTCACCTCCTCCCCTCTCAGTGATACATTGATCCTGGTTGGGCCTTTTCAATTGGTATCAAAGTGAAGGTTTCCTTCATTTACTCTTTTTAGAAGATTTTAAAGAGAAGTTATTATGGAGAATAAATATGTTTTGAATCATAAGGGTATTCCAATATTTGATGGTGATAACTATTATATATGGAATAATAGATTACTATCATATCATAAGTCTCTTGGGTATGATGTTTTAGAAGCTTATATAGATGTATTTCCTCCTTATGTTGAAAATACTCCACTTACATTTGTGGATAAGAATAATCTTTGGAATTATGGAAGATACTCTCATTACTTTCTGAATGTGATTTTTAAGAGTGACGGGATTTGATACTACCAAATGTATCTAAGAAAATTTTTAGAACATTTATTAATGAAATACAAAAGTGAAGAAATCTACGTAACGAATCTGGAGGCTAAAGTATAAAGATATAAAAAAGGGTGAGTATTAATATGTTAGTGACTTATTTACAAGGGTTAATGATATTATTATCAATATAAGATGTCTTGGTGATAATATATAAGATTCAACTGGTGTTGAAAAGATATTGATAATTCTTACTTATATGTCTGATGAAAAAGTTTCATCTTTTTAAGATAGAGATCCTGAAAATCTATCTTTGGATGATCTTCATAGTACTCTCATCACTTTTGAGATAATAAGGGAGAAAGTTATGAAAAGGAAAAGTAAACTTTGATCAATAAATGTCTTTAAAGGTTTCCAAGAAAGGAAACTATAAGAATATTATTAAAGAAGATGATGATAGTGATTCTAAATATGAATATGAGGTATGTAATAATATTGGAGAATTCTTATCCTTGTTTTCTAAAAATGTGAAATGATATACATGAAAGTACAAGGGGAAGCTACCCCTGAAATGTTTTGAATGTGGAGATGTTGGGAACATTGTTGAAAATTTCCCTTGAAGAAAGAATTAATACAATAATGATATAGATGATATAATTCCAAGAATATCTTGAAAGAAACAGAGTGATAAGTCAAAATATTATTCAAAGGGAAAAGATATAAATTTCTCCAAATCTAAAAGGAGAATATTTTTTTAATAATGATGAAGATGAAGATGAATATAATGAAGTTGAAGATGAAAGTTTTATTAAAGTTGTTGTAGAAAATACTTTCATTATAATAGTTAATGATGAAGAGTTTGGAAGTAGTTGTTTTGAAGAAGAAGAGACTAAGTTAGAGTTTCACCTAAAGAGATAATTGAAGTACTATCTCAGAAAGATAGTATGACTTGAAAATAAAATCATGAAGTTGAATAAGGAAAGTACTATAATAAAAAATCAAGAATATATTCATAAAGATAAATCTATGTTATTAGAAGAGGTTGAGTTTTTGAAGAAGTATCTTGAGAATGAAAATAATAAAAATGAAAATATTAATATAAAGTTGAAGGGAATGTAAGAATAATTTGAAATTGTTTAATAAAAACTTTCTAAAGCTGAGTAGGGAGTTACAAGTTTGAAGAAATATTACTCTAAAGTTGGTGAAATTTCTGAAAAAATAAAAACCTAATAAGGATTTTAAAATATACCTTGAAAATTTGGAAATAAATTTTAAAATGTTCCTTAGAAGAAGAAGGATGAGAAAATTGTATATGTGTCCAAAACTAACAAAGTTGGTAATAGAGATGTTTTTAAATTTTTTTGGTCTAATATAAAAGTTCCCACTACTTATGATTCAAATAAAGTTGTGAATAAATCTTAATTAAAGAATAAGATTTTGAGTGATAACAAAAATTTTGGTGGTCAAAAAATTTTTAAAGTGAAAGACAAGAATGTTTATGAAAAACATGCTCATAATTCCAGAAAATATGGAAGTTATAGAGAAAAATATTCTTTCTATAGTTATTTCTAGTATTGTGTGGGATTTTTCCATATGATAAGTATTTTTTGGATTATACAAAAATAATTCAATTATACCATGAGTTATAGAATGAAAATTTTGATGGGGATTCAATCCTATCAATGAAATAATTCTAATAAAGATGTGTAGAATGTTGAGAATGAGTTCTTACCTTTGGAAATGATTTTTGAAACATGTAAACAACCTGGAAATCTTACAAATGGTGTCTTGTTCTGTTTCCAACACAAAAATAGTTTATAACAATTCTCAGAAGGTGGATATGAGGAATTTTAAAAGAAAATAAAAATATCTTATTATAAAAACAACTCTCAAATCAATAAAATGATAACGGAATTACATTTTTGATAGTGGGTTTTCTTCTTGTATAATTGGAGATATGAAATTGTGGAAGAATGTGAAATATTTCAATGGAGGAAAAATGATGTTTAGAAATTATGAATCTCTCAGAATCAAATATGTTGAATACACTATTATTGGGGAAGAAAATTTAAAATCCTTGAAAACATTGTTTTTTTATGGGTTAAAACACTTTCTATTAAGCGTTTACCAACTGTGTGATGAAGGTAATAAAGTTTATTTCATGAAAGATAGTTTTTTTTCAAAAATAGAGGAATCTAAAAAAGCTATTACAAGAGTCCAATATACAAAAAGAAAATTATTTTAGGTTGGTGATGTTTATAATTCATGTTACTTAAGCATGATGGAATAAAATTAGTAGTGGTATAAAAGGCTGGGACATATGTGTTAGAGAAACATTAACATGCTATCAATGAGAGACAATGTTCATGGTATTCCTGATATGTTAAGAAGAAGAGATTGGTGCTGCACAATTTATTAAAAAGGAAAGATAACAAATTTTGTACATAAGAAAGTTGATATTCGTTCAACTCAACCCCTAGAAATTTTCTAATTATATATTTTTGTGCGAATGATCAATCTACTTTTAGAGATAAGTACTTCATATATCTCATTGATGATTTTACTCACATTACTTGTGTTATGTATTTTAAACATAATTTATATGCTCTGAAGATGTTTAAAAGTTTTAAGATAAGATTTGAGAATGAATGTGGGTATTGTATGAAGAAGTAGATAACTAATAATGATGGTGAATAAAAGAATGAATAGTTTAGAAGTTATCTTGAAAAACATGGAATTAGGTATGAGTTTAGCTCACTATACACACCATAAAAAATCGTGTTTCTAAAAGGAAGAATATATTTTTTGTTTGAATGAGTTGTACTGTGTTACTTGAACATGATATTTCCAATTAATTCTAGAGGCAAGCTATGAGCACAATTATTTATATTCAAAACCAGTGTTTCTATAGGAAAAGTTCTGATATGAATCCTTAAGAAATGTTCTATGATAAAACCTCAAGTTTGAAACACTTAAGAGTTTTTGGGAGTCCCTACATCATAAAGTAAAAAGGAGGAAACCTTTGAAAGTTTGATCAAAGAGGAGAAGATAGAATATTTCTTGTCTATGCTCTGGATGGAAGAAGATATAGATGTTTTAATAATGAAATTAGAATAATTGTTGATTCCTTTTATGTAAAAGTTCTTGAGAAAGATGAGGAATATGTTCCACAATCACATGTAGATCAAGAAGATGAATATGATGAAATAATTATTATTAGGAAACATGATAAGGATTCCAAAAATTGTGATGATAAACAGGTTGAATAATCAGACTTAGATATTTTTAATGATGAGAAAGAATTTTTTACATCTCATCCTAGGATGTGGAAACAAGTATAAGCTCAAAACATAATTGGTGATCAACATCAAAATGTTCAAATACGAAGAACATAAAAAGTTATTACACATACTTCTTTGTATTCAAAATTTGAGATGAATTATATGAATGATGATTTTGAACATCAAAAAAGTATTCAAGATATGAATGAAGAGTTGGATCAGATTTAAAAGAATGATACTTGGGAACTCATACCTAAACCAAATAACACAAATTTTATTTTTAATTAATGGGTGTTCTAGAACAAGTTGAATAAATATGGTAAAGTGATAAGAAAAAAGTAAGATCAATTTTTAAAGGTTACTCAGAAATTGAAGGTGTTGATTTTGATGATAATTTTACTATAGTAGAAATGTTAGAAACAATTAGAATATTTCTTGTAATTTCTTCAAAATGAAGTTATAATTTATTTTATATGTATGTGAAGTAAACATTTCTAAATGTATAACTTGATGAATAAGTGTATGTTGAACAACCATGCGGTTTTATTATTGGGAAGGATTAAAGTTATGTGTGCAACTTGAATAAAACCTTGTATGGGATACCTCTAGATCCAAGGGTGTGGTACTACAAATTAGATATATTCTTTAAGAAATTGAATTTTAATAAAGTAAGTGTTGATAGTAATCTATACATCAAATAAATTCAAGAGATTTACATTACTGTTATAGTATAAATTGATGTCATTATCTTTTTTAGGAATAATGAAAGAACTTGTGAAAGGTTTGTTAAAGAGATGAATAAGTTTTTTAAAATGTACATGCTTCATGAAATTAAATACTTTCTTGGGTTAAAAATATCACAAATGAATAAATTAATATTTCTGTCTCAAGAAATGTATGCCAAGGAACTTTTTAATAAGTTTGGAATGAAAATTTTGAAACCTATTTTCACACAAATTTTACTAGGAACCAAGTTAAATAAATATGAAGAAGGTAAAGAAGTTGACTCTAAAGAGTTTCAGAAGTTTATTGGAAGTTTTTTATATCTGACTACCTCATGGCCAAACATTGTTTATGTTGTTACCTTATGTGAAAGATTCCAAAGAACTCCAAAAGAATCACATCTATTTGCTAGAAAAATAATTCTTAGATATATCAAAGGTACAATAGATTTTAGAATCAGGTATAATATCTTAGATATAATTTATTTGTTTGGCTACACAGATACTGATTAAACAGGAAGTGTTGATGATAGAAGATCCACATATAGTGGAGTTTTATTTTTTGGGGGATAGTTTTGTAAGTTTGAATAGTAAAAAACAAAATTTAGTAACTCTTATTACGACTGAAGAGGAGTATATTTCTTTCACTCAAGCCGCTAAACAAATTATATGGATGAATACTTAGTCGGATGACTTACATGTTGAAGTGAAATTTCATCTAATATTGGGTTATTATAATCAGAGTGCTATAAACCAAAATATAAATCCAGCGAAAAAATATCATTCAAAACACATTGATCTCAAATATCACTTCATAAAAGAGAGTACGGAGAAGAATTAACTCAATATGGTGTATTTTATTACATCAGAACAAGTTACTGACATTTTTTGAAAAACTTTATCAAAAGAGGAATTTTTTAATATAAGGTTAATCATGGGTGTCCAACATATTTATGATCAAGGTTGAGGTTTGTGTCTCAATCCCCTATCTCATATTTTATTTGGACAGTGTTGTCATGTTGGGGAAAATAATGTTTCATAAATCTATCCATTGATATGTTCTAATCCTTTTAAGGAATCATGTATTTAGGGGGAGTTGTAGGTAAGCTAGGAAATCATTATGTAAGTGTGTGAACTACTGTAATAGACTATTTGAAGTGTTGTGGGAAAATTGTTTTATAGGAATAAAGAAATAAATTTGTGAAGTTTTGTTAGGAAATTTTTAAAAATGAATAATATTTGTAAGACACTACTTTTGGAAATCAAATTTTTCTATTAATAATTCTTATTTCTTACAAAGAGTTCTCTCAAACATGATTAGAATTATTAATAAGTGATACATTACTTGATATTAAAAAGTTCATTGATTTATGAATCTTGGTTGAAAAAAAAATCTAAAGCGGGGTATTTTTGGGACCAAGTTGTCTGAAGTTGGTTTTTGGATGCTGGAAGAAGTTTGTACTGACTTTTTATTGTATGTTGTTGTCATTATAAAAAAATCAATTCACTTTGTATGTTTTATGATCATATGAAGGAGGATTAGACTGAGTTAATCATATGTACATTTCCAAATAAAAACTTTTAGTTTCATTTTTTTATTATGAAAATGTTTTGTGGGTGAAAATGTTTATTTGAATCATGTTCAATTTGGTATAAATTTTTTTGATCAGAGTGAGAAGTAATTATAAATTATGAATATCTTTCAAGATGTTATAAACCAAATCTGACTATAAATTATTAAATTTTAAGTTTTCAACATCATTATTTAATCAAAACTTGTGACCTAATATTTTCGAAATAAAGAGAGAAGAAGTTATCGAGTCATTCCATGTGATGCTAATAGGATTGAGGTTTGGATGGAAAGATAGAAGATTCTAGAAGGATGGAAAGTCATAGAACTTTCCAATGTTAGGTAGATGATTCTTTTCCAAGATGAATGTTCTCCAAATCATGAATTGGTAATGATAAAATCCTAAGTTTTATTAAAGAAGAATAGTTGGAAAGTTAAGATCTTCCGATCTTAGTTCATCAGTGTGAGAATCACCAGACACAAATTGCATATAAAGGCTGATAATTCTTGATTTTTCTGACCAAGATTGTTTTTTTGACATAGATTGGTAAGTGGGAGTTATTGGGAACAGTGAATGAGGAAATCTAGAGTTGTTGATACTGTTCATCCTGATGGGATCAGAGACCAATCAAACTGATGATGATCAAAAATTTAGTCAACCATTTTCATAAAACAATAAATTTTAGTTGTCTTCAAGTGGGTGAAGAATCATCAGAAAAGTCATGATGATAATAAATCGGAATGAGAATTCTGGGTGTGTTGTTTTTTAGTGGGTCAAGATCAAAATTCTCTAATTTGTTTTTAAAATTGGGTTATGATTAATCAAACAAGGAGTGAAACTGATTCAATAGAGGAAAGAAGTGACTGATTGATCAGGCATAGTTTGAAATCGATAATACATTGGCTAATTTACTTCATCGGACACACTCTGAGGAATTTTTAAACAATTGAAGAGAAGAAGAATTGTCTTGAAGAGATTTGATGATGTGTTTTAAAGGGGGTGCTGGAATTTTTAGAATCTTAAATGATGTTTATGGAAGAATGTTTTTAAAGTTTTTATTTAGTATAAAGATATAGAATGAAAATTCATTCATCTTTAAAATTATATGAACCATCAAAATGATAAGCCTTCAATTCCCATATATTTTCTCAAGTGGGTTAAGAGAATCAGAGTGACCTTGTGTTTTCATTGTAATGAAGAAAATTAGAATGAAAATTTCATCATACTTAAGAAAGGTTAGTACGTCTGAAACAATATTAAGTTTTGAGATTATTTAAGATGTTTTGATAATAATAAAGAATAATTACGAAGAAATAAAAGAGTCAAAGTTAATGTTTAAATAAATGTGAAATTTTAGTTTTAGGAAGTTTGGTTTAGTAGAAAAATATTTTTAGATCCCCACCATACCACTTTTTATAATATTATAAATAGAATGAAGTACATGATACATTATGATGGGGGATCACTATTAACGTGTGAGGAGAGAGAGAGAGTGGTGAAATTTTTGGAAGAGAGAATAAGTTTCAGTGTAGAGTTTTTTTGAGGAAGCTTTCTGTAAACAAAGGAAAAATAATTACCGAATCAGACCAAGTCTTTAGATGCAGATTTCTAGGGAAATTTTGAAGTGGTTTATAATTGTTTCTAGAGTTTTCTTTTCTTTTCTATTTTCTATACTATGAAATTGGATAGGGGAATTAGACTGATCCATAAGACTACATTTTTTTATAAATTCCAAAAAGGTTATTTCTACATGATACTGGGTAGGAAAGTGAAGAGTTTCGTTTTGAATTATTAAAATGGTGGATGTGGATAAGGGAATACAATAACATGTTTTGAACCAATTGGTGAAGGTTTATTAACCTTTTATACAAACTTGGTTTACATCATTTTTTCTAGAAGAAGAACATGAACTATTGTTTTGAACATAGTGCTACACAAGTGTAAAGGTATATCCTATGTGTTGTATCCACACAAAAGAATTGTTTTGTTGTGTATTGTATGGTATTGGATTATTTACAAACCATTCCAAGGAGTAGCTACTATTTTGGAGTAGTGAACCTTGTAAATACTTGTGTTCCTGTGGATGTGTGAATGTTTTGTTTTAAAAAATTGATAGATATTTAACATGAGGTAAAGTTTGTTAGAAAATAAAGATAACATAAAATAAAAATAAATCATTGATTAACCCACTCTACCCCCTTAGGGTTACATTGATCCTGTTTGGGACTTTTCACACTTGGCATAACGAGATGGAGGCTTGTTCACCTTAATCAAGGATGTCTAGATTCTGGGAAATAGAAGCAGTAATTGTGGTGATAAGGTATAGGAATGTAGAAGTAGGAACATTTAGATGCATAAAATTATATAGTATCCTTATTTATAAGTATGGAGAGATGTATAAGGAATTTTGGTTCTAAATTCATAATGGAAGTTCCAATGGAGGATGTTGATGGTAACTATTTTTAGATGATGGGACTATAGAATCAAAGATTTTATTTTAATCACTATTAAAGAATTATTTAAGGTTTCTATTCACTTTGAAAAATCTATATAAAAATCTTTATAAGGATCTATAAGGAGATATTTCAATTTTCATTGGAATATCTAGTTGTAATGGTAATTATTATATGGTTTCCTTGGTCAAATTAAGGGATGACTATAAATTTCAAAATATTATTCAATTAGAATTCTCAACTAGTAGATGTGGTGCACTTATATAAATAGAGGGTGTGATCTAACTTTGAGCGGTGAAATGAGATTTAGTGGGAGTCAAACTAGAAGGAGGAGTTAAAGTGACATCCATAACCATGGGGGATTCCCTAGTAAAGATATTATGTTAGAAGTAGTCACTAGAGGTGTTTCCAAGGGGGTTCTTCTATTTATGGGTACATTCTAGACTTCAGTCCCTTGTAACATGGTTAGGGTAAGATTTATTGAAGGATGGTTAAAATGTAACTCGGTTTCTCTCCTTAATGAAATATGTAGTGTGTTCCCTAATGATTTATGGTTAAAGTATGAACCACATAATTCTTATGTGTTGTTTGTTTTTTCTTGATTTCTTGTTGGATCAAATAATTTTTTTGAAGACCATGAAGTTACAATAATTAGTGTGAATGATGGATCAACATGGTATCTATGGTTTTTGGGATTCTTAGTTTTAGATGTTAAATTCTTGGTGGGTTTCATGTTAATTTATACCATTCTAGGTTTTTTATAATATAAGTTGAGTTCTAGAGGGTAGCTTCTGGTAACATGTGGTTGGATGGTTTTGTTTCCCTAGATATGGTATGGTATGCATGGTATCTTAATACAAAAAATTGGGAAAAATTACACAACAAGTGATGTTAAATCATTGGTGGTATTTCTGTGCCCTGATATCCACAATAAGTAGTATCATAGATTTGGTTTTATAAGTGTCTAGTGGTTCTTGGTGTGTCATTTGATATGTTCAAAAATTTTAATTGGTATGATAACAACAATAATAGGGAGTTTGGGTTTTATAAATAATTCCATGATATTTTTTTGGAAATGTGTTTTCTTATCTAGGTTCCATTCAAAAATTGGTTTCAAAACCGTTGATGAATTCTGAAAGATAGTCCTGACCCCTTATAATTTTAAAATTCTATATGATATCATTATTTATGGAGGATTGAATTGAAAATGGGTAAGGTGTGGATTGAAAATTTTGAAAGTGGAAATATTTGGACTTTAGAAGATGTTGTATTTTCTACTCTTGGAGAGTACATATTTTTTTTGATGATGATTCATTTGAAAGTGGGGTGTTTAAGTAGAATATGAAACCAAGATGGGAAATGAAAAGAGATTTTTATGGAACCTATATCTAGGTGATATGGTACATGACTTGGAAGGTGGATTCAAATCACTGTGATCTATTTATAGAGGTGGAATAAATATTTTATGATTTTTAGTTGTTCCCTAGTTTTGTATCTAGAATTTTTTAGTAAAGGGAGATTAAAATAGGACTTTTGAAACTAGAAGTTCTATTCCAAAAGAAGAATTTATAGATAATCCAAAAATCCCATAGCTGATTGGGGGTAGTTGATTTTTTTATTGAGTGTTATCTGGCCTACTTGATTTATATTTATTATCTCTAGGTTTTCATCACTAAACATAATAGAAGTGAAGAAAGTGTTTTTTACAAAAGATATAGTTTGGGTGTGCTAAAGACTATTGTAGAATTGGTGGTTATGTTATCCCTTATGGACTGATGACCTTCTTTTTTATTTTAGTATGGATAATCCCCCTTTTAAGGGTTGAAGGGGAACCCGTACATGACCCGTAGGCCCAAGGCACGAGGCCCGACTGACTCGCATTACATGAACCGAAGGCCCAGAGGTATACCATGCCCAATACATGACCCGTAGGCCCAACCCACTTGAACTGCCCCTCCCCATCTTCTGCATCATTTAATCACCTAGCTCCCAACCTTGCATTTCTGATTGGCTAACATTTCCCCATATAAAGCTGTATGATGCCTGGTCCTGATGGTGGCTTCCATACCCTCTCATTCTTCTAATCCAGTTAGCTCTACATCTGATGGCTGCTACTCTTGTTGCTCTGATCCTCTTCTGGGGCCTGTTCTATGTGAACTATGCTATTCCATGGTCTTTGTGGCCCGAAGGCCCTGTGGCCCAAAGGCCTTTGATGACCCGAAGGCCCTTGAGACCCGTAGGCCCAAACCGGTGGCCCAAAGGCCCAAATTGGGTGAATAGTTCCGGCTGCTACAATACTGAACAGTAACTGCCACAGTTTTGCTCCAGTAACTGCTCCAGTAACTGCTACAGTACTGCTACAGTCCTGCTATAGTACTGCTACAGTACCAGGAATTTGCCTCCACCCAGTTTTGAACCTGGTTATCTTGGATGCCAAGCAGGAGCCCTTACCACTCGGGTACAAGTCATGTATGGGAGAATACAAGAGGTATTCTTATTCCAGAAGGTGGATGCACTGAAAATCACAATTTAGTCCATTTATAATTATTCTCATGATTCCATTTTACTTTATACGTTCTTCAATGAGATGACATGAAAGGAGTGTGGGTGTTTGTCCTCAAACATAAGTCTGATGTGTTTTAGAATCATCATTGAGGAGAACCATGGTAGGATAAAGGAAACCAAATGATGATACATGGGTTGAGATTTTTGGAAATAGTGGGGGTTCCAAATGATCTTATGGGAGAGTGTCTTACAGTTTGGTGATATTGAATATGGAAGACCAAAAGGCATCATTGAGTGGACGATGGTTGATTTATGGTTGGATATTTTGGAAATAGTGGGAGTTACAAAAGATCTTCATATTAGATTTTTTGACAATAATGTTGGTCATTGTTATTGAAAATAAGAATGATCAAGGTTATTGGACATGATATGTGTTGTAATCTAAATAAATCAAGTTGAATTTTTTGATAATAGAATTTTTGAAAAAACATGTTGAAGATTACCATAGTGGAGATGTTTTAGGGTAACTCCAAATTTTTTGTATGTTATAGTGACCATGGATATGCTGTAATGATAATGGTAAAATTGTAATAAAGATAGGGGATGAAGAAAGAATTACAACCTTAGCTGCCTTGACAAGCTATTTCGACCCTACACATGAAATAGAAAGCTCAATCACATAGGGGAACTGGTAAATCCAACTATCCAAGATGACACCTAGAGGCCGGATATCATTCATGTGGGTAGTGATATGAAATGCAAGGGGGTGGACCAATCTTAACGACGTAGGGTGGTGAATGAAGGATGTGGCTCGAGGCTGTGTGTAGGATGATAGGTATGGATAGAGGACAAAAGTAGAAAATCAATGCTATAAGGAGCACAACATACAACTTAGAAACAACACTCAAGGGAAGGGTGTGATGACCAATCCACAAAATAATGCAATTGGTTTGAGGCATGAAATTGGAGTCTTTGTGATATTGGATCACTAATCTAACTCGTAGAATGACAAGGAAATAATTCAAACGATCAATGGGGAAATTCAGAAAAATCCTCACACAGTGGATAAAAAAAGCATAATCTCTCTATTAAAATATTGAATGCCATACAAGTGCCATGGAGGTCGCTATTTATAACAAAGGGGGTGGTACAATATTAAAGGGTATAGTACCCTAAAGTCATAAAATATAACTACTTTGTTCCCTTAAATTAGAAAAGATAAAATATACTAAATAATTTTTGGTAAATTAGTGCACCACTTTCCAACTATATCCCACCAGATTTGACTTTGAGTGCATAACCCACTAGATTTGACTTTAGTGTCTAAAGATTCCATTCTAGAATCCTCTATGTGGGAAAACCTTTCCAAATTTGTGAAACCATGTGGGAAAAGTTTTAAACATAATGTTTGGGCATGAATAAGTGATATTATTTTCCCATTTTCTCCATCCATGCAAGGAAAGATCCATTAGGACTTTAATGAAGCGAGATGGTTTCCCATTATAGCATTCATCCTCTTTAATATCCCTTACGTCATCAGGACTTGAAAATCCAAATCCTCCACCCATGTAATTGACCTGGTTCCTTTTATATAGTTCTCATCATCCTCCCCCTCTTGAAAAGGATTTTTCTTGGAGTCCTCATCCTCTGCACCAAAAAAGAGAGAGACCAGAAACATTGAAAGTGGAAATTCCACCATACTCACCTTGGAGATCTATCTTGTAAGCATTATTGCTAATCTTCTAGAGCAGTTATAAAGGTTCGTATCCTTGTATAATGAGTTTTGATTTCCATTTATTGGGAAATATTTCCTTCCGCATATGAATTCATACTAAGTCACAGGGCTCGAACAAAACTTGCTTGAGACCCTTATTTGCATGATCAACATATTTCTATGCCATCTACTCAATATTTATCCTTACCTTTTCATGTTTTTGATTGAGGAATTATTCATTCCCTTTCGCATCCATATTAGTTGTTTATAACAAAGGAAAATAAACTATACCAATAGGGGAAAGAGGGTTAAATCCAAAGACAATTTCAAATATAGAATATTGATAAGTGGAATGCTTAGCCCTATTATATGATAATTCCACATGTGGGAAATACTCCTCCCAATTCTCGAGGTTCTACTTGACAATTGTTCTTAGAAGGGGTGATAATGTCTAATTCACCACCTTTATTTGTCCATTGGTTTTTGGATGAAAAGTAATGGAAAATAGTAACTTCATTCCTAGTTTTCTCCACATGGACTTTCAAAATTAACTGAGGAATTTTGTGTCTCAATTCGACAAAATCTTCCTTGGAATTCCATGGAGTTTGACTACTTCCTGAAAGAAAAGTGTTGTTATGTTAGTGGAATCATCTGTTTTGTGACAAGGAAAAAAAATTTCCATTTTAGAAAATTGATCCACCATAAAAAAATGCAATCACTCTCCCTCTTGATCCTTGGTAACCCCAAAATAATGCCCATTGATATTTCCTCCTAAGGGTTTTTGGGGATTGGGAGAGGAAGATATAATCCATGTGGGTTCAATTTTTATTTGGATTTATGGAAGACAATGCACTTTCCCACAATTTTTTCAACATCTCTATATATCCTATATAAGGACCTGGCCTTAAAACATTAAAAAATATTGAATTAAACAAATAATTCACAATGAGGATCTTTTTAGGTTTAGAGTTTTAGAGAATTATTCCATAACTATTACATTTCATTCCAAATACAAAGTAGACACTTCTACTCAGTTTCTATTTTTTTCAAAAAACAAGAACTCTTGAAAAAAAGAGAGTCATGTCTAGTTCCATGTTTAAGACAACATTACTCTTACTTGATCCCATACTTGACCCTATTCCTCAATATGTCCTGTTAAAAACATTTCAAAAACTTGGGATGAGCATTAAAAGCTCAGTAAGGGATACACAAAGAAGAAAAACTGTTAGTTTTTCATAACAACAAGTAAACCATGAATACTTTAACATAAGTAATAATTTTCACTTTTATGAAGTAGTAAATAATCTTCACTGAATAAAACATCACTACTTACCTTTTTGTAACCAAAATATTACCCATATAAAGAACACATAACATATAAAGGTAACTTGAGACATAAACATACTTAAATGGAATAACCGTACGGTCGAATTCCACACATATCACTAAATGGAATATCCATACAACTAACTTCCATACCCAATGCATTAGAGGTTATAATGTAACCACACATCCTGGTTTTCATGGCACCACCTGTCATTTGGTTTATCACGTAACCACCCATCAAATGTCCAAGTACCATTAAAAATTATAACACATAAAACAAATATGAAGGAAAGAAAACATTTCCACATTTCAATCACAATATATCACTTAAATATATTGACATAACAAATCCATTATGAAAACCATTTTCACTACCAAAATACATAAAATATTATATGGTATTTATTTTCCTTGAAAATAAACATTACGACTTGTTAAGGAAGCCAAAGAACAAATAATACTCGCGATGGCGGAAAGGTCATTGTCACTGCTTACGTTAAAAGAAAATTTCCTTTTTGTCATTTAGTAAGATGCTTCGTAGAAAAAGATTCCCTTTGAAAATTCAGGGGTGTTTATACAGTGTATAAAAGAAGGTCGTGTATTAAAACAAAATATACCTCAATGAAAGGAGATTGAGACGGTGTCCCTTACCTCATTTCCAACTTGACTCGATCATTATTTAATCTCCTGAATAATAAACTAAATTTATTTTATAATTGCTTAAGAACATTTTTCAAGTTTATTATTCCTTTTATATCACTTATTACCATGTTATAAACATTATGTAATCATTCAAGTTAATAATGGTCTTTTTGTCAATATTTGGTACTTGATTCAAAAATGAACACCTTATATTTACAAGTTGTCCATGTGGTCAACATTCCATTATATCCAGAATGATATTCATGATTTAAATATCATATATATAATATATATTAAGTATATACATGTATTTATAGTATTACATAACATTTGGAGGTAAGAAATGAAATGTACCGTTCATGAAGACGGTAAGCCGTACGTACGCATGAACGCTACTTTCATTTGTATTTCTTATTTTAATGGAATTAAAAAATAATAATACATAGGTATATTATAATTCCAGTATAATATAATATATAATATCATTAAATCTATCCTTTATATATCTCACATATGGCATTAACGAGTCATATCACTGTGAGGGGGTGGTAGTCCGCACTTCCTCAAATGAAATTACCGCGTTTACCCATAATGGAAACCATAAAGGTTTGATATAAATGGAAAATAGAGAAGCATAAAGAAAACATAAACATAATATATATCATATATAAATACAGTGTCATCGTAATGGCCACCATGAGAGGTGGTAGGAGGTAATTGAACAATCATCATTTCGTGAGGCGTTAGTTTGCTATCCACAGAAACATTATGTTATTCACCCATTAAATGGAGGTGTGTGTAAGTTTAGTTAGAATCATTCTCATAAAAACAACCTAGTATATTTAGGATACTGGTGTTTCTATAAAAAAAAGGAATAAAAATATTTTAGGGGTTGGAGAAGTAAAATAAAAGAAAAG
Source organism: Viscum album (assembly GCA_963277665.1). NCBI lineage: Eukaryota > Viridiplantae > Streptophyta > Magnoliopsida > Santalales > Viscaceae > Viscum > Viscum album. The sequence goes on from OY728161.1 coordinate 1,447,643,693, forward strand.
AAGTTAAGAGAAACCATTACCTTTAATTTGGGTAACTTCCTTTGGTTTGAACCAAAATGGTTTTTTGAAGTGCCTTATGCCTAAGGTAAGGCTTCTAGGTGGAAGAGAGGGATGTAGGGAGCTTAATTGGGAAGAGGTTGGATGATATTAAAGGCTTTAGAGGTGTAAGGAATTGGTTAGAAGTGGTGTCCTTTTATAAGGGAGAGGAGAGGCTCTTTAGGAAAGTGTAAAAATATTATTTTATTATATAATGATATACGGTTTCTAAAGGTCCAAAAATCAATAGAGTCGAATATAAGATGACTCATGGTCAAAATAAAATAATCCAATAGGAATTGGACAGGTTTTGGATAATATTTTAATCATTATAATCTTATTTATTTAATTCGTTTATTAATGAGGTAAATACTGTATCATTATTGTGTCATAAATAATTTAATTTATCCGATATCTAAAAATTATAAAAAGATAATATCATGTAGAAAATATTTTTATCTTTCTAAATAATATTTATAGTTGAAAATATGACTTATATAACACCATATAAAAATTAATTTACTAAAGGCCTTTTGTTTATGTCATTTTTGCCTTTACCTTAAATTAATTAATCTAAAGTGTCATTATCAGTTATAAGTGGATCCATGGGGTCCTAAAATATACCCAAGGATGACCATGGTCAGAAATTACTCATCCAATAAGGTTAGAACAAGTGTTAAGGTAATTTTGAATTATTACAATATTCTTTTTACCTTGAATTACCCTATTTACCATTAATCGCGGTAAATAAAAGTCAAAAGTTACTATTCACCAAAAATTATTTTCATCTTATTGAACCATATTTAACTTACTAATAACAACCATGTATGTCAGATTTTTGAAATTCAATTCACAGTAGTGGTAAAATTTCATTTAAATGAAAAAGTTAGTTTTTTTAACCACTACTAAGTGGTTTCACTATTCATCAAAAATTGATGTTTTTTAGAAAAATACCAAAAATTCAGACTAATCTATATTTGATATTCCAAATTAAAAAATGATGTCTATTTTTCTAAATTCAAAACATATAAGTGATGTTAATTAATTTAAAATTAATTCTCGTTGTTAAAACAAATAGCGTGTTTTAAGAAACAATAACTATCAAAAGATTGACACTTGTTTATGTCCACTTTCAAAGTGAAATTAATTCCAATGACCAAAATTGGATTAAATGGTAAAAATATATTCTAATTACAATTTAAAATCAATTAAAAATATAATCTATCCATATAAATAAATTAGATTGAAAGGCAATTTTGAATTAAAATACAATATTTTCACTATTCATTAAAAAATGAACTTTATCGGAAAAATTCCAAAAATTTACACAAAGTAAATTTTGAGGTCTCCATTCAAAAGAAGGATTTTATTTGGTCAAATAGAATGTATTAAAGTGAAAAAAACTATATTTAAAGAGGGTTCTCCATTAAAATGTGGTAAAACAATCTTTTAATGTAAATTATACTTAAAATTAGATTCATTCACATTTTAAGCCTTTAAATTTTATTTGATAAATGTAAATACATTTAAAAAAAATGTATAATCATATTGTAGTTAGTTTTTTTCACTCCTTCCAATACAAAGACTAGGAGTTAACTACCATTTAAAATAGTAACATTATATTATTAGCGAGCAACGTAAGATTTCAAAGAAACATGTTGTTGCGTATCGAGTACGCTATCGAACATAGAAACCCTTTTAATGTAAAATTAATATTTAATTCAAAAATATCAATAAATATGAAAATCTATTATTCTTCATTCACCTAGGATGTTACATCCTTCCCCCCTTTTGGAAATTGCATCCTCGCAATTTTTATTCACTTATCAAAATAAGTGGGGGTATTTATCTCTCATTGCATTTTCAGATTCCCACATTGTCTCTTCAACCATATGGTTTTTACAAAAATCCTTTACCTAATGAATTACCTTATTCGGCAACACTTTCTCTCTTCGGTCAAGAATCTGGATTGGTTGTTCCTCATAAGATAGATTATCTTCCAACTGAACTGTCTCTGGGCTCAAAACATGAGATGGATTTGGAATATAATTTCTCAACATCAAAACATGAAAAACATTGTGTACCTAGGATAAACTTGGAGGTAAAGCCACTCTGTATACAACTGATCCAACTTTCTCCAGAATTTTATAAGGTCCAATGAACCTCGGACTCAATTTTCCCTTCTTACCAAAATGCATCACACTTTTCCATGGAGAAACTTTGAGAAAGATATGATCAAATACCTCAAAAGAAATATCCTTCCTTAGGTTATCTACATAAATTTTCCGTCTGCTCTAAGATGTTCTCATGTGCTTCTGAATCAACTGAACTTTCTCTGCGATCTCTTCTACCAATTCTGGTCCCATCACCATCCTTTCTCCTACTTCATTCCAAAAAGCTAGAGTTTAACAATGTTTTCCATATAATGCCTCAAATGGAGCCATCTGTATACTGGAATGAAAACTATTATTATATGAAAATTCAACCAAAGAAATATGTTGGTCCCAAATTCCCTGATAATCCATTGAGCAAGCACATAACATATCCTCCAAGGTCTGAATTGTTCATTCTGACTGTCCATCTGATTGAGGATGAAAAGCTATACTAAAATTTAATTTAGTACCCAATGACTTCTGAAGGCCTTTCCAAAAGTTAGACGTAAACCTGAGATCATGACCAGATACAATAGAGAGGGTAACACCATGCAACCTGACTATCTCTTTAACATACAACCGAGCAAGTTGATCTAGAGACAAAGTATCTAAAATAGGAAGAAAATGAGAAAATTTAGTCAATCGATCTACTATAATCCAGATTGAATTATTACCTCGAGATGTATTTGGTAATCCCACAACAAAGTCCATGGATATATTTTACCATTTCCACTTTGGCACCGGTAAAGACTGAAGAATCCCTTTTGGCAACTGCCGCTCTTCTTTAACCTGTTGTCAAGTCAAACACTTCATAGTAAAATCAGTAATATCTCTTTTCATTCCATCCCACCAGTAATACTCCAGAAGATCTCTGTACATCTTAGTACTACCAGGATGAAATGAAAACGAAGAACTATGAGCTTCACATAAAAAATAATTCTTCAAATGTGAATCACAAGGCACACATAATCTCTTTCTGAATCTCAAAACACAATCATTATCAATGTTAAAATCAGGAAACTTACCCTTCCGAACCAACTCTGCCTTTTTCCGCAACTCACTGTCTTCTTTATGCGTTTTCTTTATTCTTTCTGATAGAGATGATTTCACTAACACCTGAAACAAAATAGAAGAATTTTCTACACTAACAACTTCTATTTCAAAGTTTATCAAATCAAAAACCAAAGGATCTCATTCCAAACGTAGAATGGTTAATGAAGCATTACTTTTTCGACTCAAAGCATCAGCCACTTTATTTTCTTTTCCCAGATAGTAATAGATCATGCAATCATAATCCTTGATTAATTCCAGCCATCTCCTTTGTCTCATGTTCAATTATTTCTGAGTGAATATATACTATAAACATTTATGGTCAGTATATATTTCACATTTTACTCAATACAAATGATGCCTCCAAATTTTTAAAGCAAAAACAACAGAAGCTAATTCCAAATCACGTGTAGGGTAATTTAACTCATGTAGTTTCTACTGACGTGAAGCATAAGCAATTACCTGATAATTCTGCATAAGGACACATCCAAGTCCTTTCAATGAAGTATCACTGTAAATAACAAACTCACCATTTCTAGAAGGCAGTTCCAAAACTGGAGCATTCACCAATATTTATTTCAATTCCTGAAAATAATCATCACATTATTTTGTCCAGATGAACTTAACACCTTTTCGAGTTAACTTAGTCATTGGACTAGATAACTGTGAAAAATTATCAACAAACATCTGGTAATAACCTGCCAAAATAAGAAAACTATGAATCTCGATTATATTTGTGGGTCTTGGCCATTCTTCAAAAACTTTTGTTTTAGCAGGATCACCAGTTATTCCATTTTTTGAAACAATGTGGCCAAGGAAAGAAATTTGTTGTAACCAAAACTTACACTTGTTGAATTTCCCATAAAGTTTCTTTTCTTTTAATGTTTTCAAGATAACCCTTAAATGAATTTCATGTCCCTATTTACTTTTGGAATAAACCAAAATCTCATCAATGAACACAACCAAAAACTTATCCAAGAACTCACAGAAAATTCTATTAATAAGATCCATGAATACAGTAGGTGCATTGGTTAAACCAAAAAACATAACTAAAAATTCATAATGGCCATATCTTGTATGAAATGTGGTCTTCAGAATGTATGCTTCCTTTACTTTCAACTGATGGTACCCCGACCTCAAATCAATCTTCAAAAAATACTGAGCTCCCTGGTGCTGATCAAACAAATCATCAATATGAGGAAAAGGATACTTATTCTTAACAGTGATGTTATTCAATGCTCTATAATCAATGCAAAGTCTCATTGAACCATCTTTCTTTTTAACAAACAATACAGGAGAACCCCATGGTGATGTGCTAGGTCGAATGAAACCTTTATCTAATAACTTCTACAATTGCTTTTTTAACTCTAAAAGTTCAATTTGAGCCATTCGATAGGGGGGTTTTGAAATTGTCTTAGCATCAGGAACTAAGTCAAAAGTAAATTCAACTTCCCGATCCGGTATAATACCAAGAAAATCATCAAGAAAAACATCAAGGTACTCATTTACCACTGTCACATCATTAATCTGAACAGTTCTTTTGTTTTCAACAATATGTGCAAGGTAACATTCATTTCCATCTTTTACTAGTTTTTCAGCTTCCTGATATGTTATCAAAAGAAAGGGTTCATTATTGAATACAATCTGAAAATAATTCTGAAAAGAAACCTCTTTAGCTCTACAGTCAATCTTAGCAAGATGAACAGAAATCCAATCCATACCCAAAATAACATCAAACTCTACTAGAGGAAAAACAATAAGGTTTGCAAGTAGATTCTTTCCGCACACAAGGACAGGAATGTTCTTATGTTTTCTTTTTTGTATAAAAATTTCTTCTAGGTGTTTTTACCATAAGTTATGTATTCATATCTTGATATGGAATTCCCAATTTACTAGAAAACTTCTAAGAAATGAAAGAGTGTGTAGACCCTGAATCAAACAACACATTGGAATAATCTGAACAAACAAACAGTGTACCTGATACAACTTCATTTGATGACCCAACATCTACTCAAGTAGTTGCAAAGGATTTCACCACCCCATTATGCTTATAGTCTAGCTAATTTCCTTCGGTTGAGTTCTTTGTTGGACACTCATTTGCATAATGACCTAGTTCATTGCACTTAAAACATTTTACTGACTATAAATCAGATTTTGTCTTACCATTACGCTGATCTTTTTCAGTGCAATTACGAGCCTTATGTCCCATTTTACCACATTGGCTGCTCTTACCAGAATTTAAAAGACATTCCCAACATGCTTTTTACCACAATTTTCAAAAACTGTAAACTTAAGTTTCTTACCATCAGACTTTTTTGAAGAGTTCTTCCCTTTCACCTGCCACCTCGACCTCTTATTATGTTGTTTTTCAAAGAAAACCTGATCATCATCAAACTTCATTTCCACCTTCTCCACACAACGAACAAGTTTTTCATAACTTTTGAACTCACAAGAAGATAAATCTCTTTGATAATTTGGATTTAATCCCGAGTAAAAACAGTTAATTTTACTGTCAAGATCTCGTATGAAATTTGGAGCATACCTTGCCAGTTGAGTGAATTTTTCTTCATAAGTATCCACTGAGTCATCCTCCTTCCTTAATTCCAAGAATTTTTTTCCATCCTAAGATGAACCACCTTAGGAAAATATTTCTCGAGAAACATACCTTTGAATTCATCCTAATCAAGAGCATCAATCTCCCCATTATCCCTACTATTTTTCACCATCGGCCACCAATGACCAGCTTAACCTTCAAAATGTTAAATAGCGAGACTAACCTTTTGGTGTTTTGAACAACCCATGACATCAAAAATCTTTTCCTGTGCTTTAATCCACCCTTATACTAGCACCAGATCATATGATCCTCTAAATGATGGGGGGTGTTTCCTCATGAAATGCTCCACTACTAACAAGTTCCTCTATGGTTAATCTGGCTAATCTTGTACATGGATACCACAACCATTTATAGCCGGAGTCAACTGTTCCATCATTGCAAAAAACTCTTTAGTTCCGATTTCAACCATCTTAGGTTGCTGATTTGGAAGGTTGTCTTCTTCCCGATGTCATCCCAACATAGCTGCCCTATTTCCTCTATGGAAAAACATTCTGGACACAAAAATATCTTAGGCGAAGAAACATGGTAATCTGTAAATGCTATATGATTTCAATATTAACATAAATTATTTTATGGATATTAATTTAATAATACCCTAACTTCTAAAGTTATCTAAACCGACCTATGATACCAACTATAAGGACCTGGCCTTAAAACATAACATAATATTGAATTAAACGAATAATTTACATTGAGGATCTTTTCAGGTTTAGAGTTTTAGATAATTAGGCCATAACTATTACATTTTATTTCAAATACAAAGTAGACACTTCTAGTCAGTTTCCATTTTCTTCACAAAATAAGAACTCTTGAAAAAAAGTGTCATGTCCAGTTCCATGTTTAAGACAACATGACTCTTCCTTGATCCCATCCTTGACCCTATTCCCCATCATGTGCTGTGAAAAGCATTTCAAAAACTTGGGATGAGCATAAAAAGCTTAGTAAGGGATACCCAAAGAAGGAAAATTGTTAGTTTTTCATAACAACAAGTAAACCGTGAATACTTTAACATAAGTAATACTTTTCACTTTTGTGAATTAGTAAATACTCTTCACTGAATAACAGATCACTACTTACCCTTTTGTAACCAAAAGATTACCCATATAAAGAACACATAACATATAAAGGTAACTTGGGACATAAACATACTTAAATGGAATAACCATATGGTCGACTTCCACACATATCACTAAATGGAATATCCATATAGCCGACTTCCATACCCAATGCATTGGAGGTTATAACATAACCACCCGTCCTGGTTTTCACGACACCACCCGTCATTTGGTTTATCATGTAACCACCCATCAAATGTCTAAGTACCATTATAAAATCATAACACATAAAACAAATATAAAGGAAAGAAAACATTTCTACATTTTAATCACAATATATCACTTAAATATATTGACATAAAAAATCCATTATCAAAAACCATTTTCAGTACCAAAACACATAAAATATTATATGGTATTTATTTTCCTTGAAAATAAACATTATGACTTGTTAAGGAAGCCAAAGAACAAATAATACTCGCAGCGGAGGAAAGGTCATTGTCACTGCTTATGTTAAAAGAAACATTAATTTTTGTCATTTTGTAAAACGCTTCATAGAAAAATATTCCCTTTGAAAAGTAAAGGGTGTTTATACAGTGTATAAATGAAGGTCATGTATTAAAACAAAATATGCCTCAATTAATGGAGATTGAGACTAAGTCCCTTACCTCCTGTCTGACTTGACTTGATCGTTCTTTAATCTCCTGAATAATAAACTAAAGTTAATTTATACTTGATTAAGAACCTTTTTCAAGATTATTATTTCTTTTATATCACTTATTACCATGTTATAAACATTATGCAATTATTCAAGTTAATAATGTTCGTTTTATCGATATTTGGTACTTGAGTAAAAAATGAACACCTTATATTTACAAGTTGTCCATGTGGTCAATATTCTATTATATCCAGAATGATATTCATGATTTAGATATCATATATATCATATATATCCAGTATATACATGTATTTATAATAGTATATTACATTTGTAGGTAAGAAATGAAATGCTCCGTTCATTGAGACGGTAAGCCATACGTACGCATGAACGCTACTTTCATTTCTATTTCTTATTTTAATGGAATTAAAACATAATTATACATAGTTATATTATAATTACAGTATAATATCATATATAATATCATTAACTCCATCCTTTATACATCCCACATATGGCATTAACGAGTCATATCACTTTGAGGGGGCGGTAGTCCGCACTTCCTCAAATGAAATTATCGCGTTTACCCATAATGGAAACTATAAAGGTATGATATAAATAGAAAATACTGAAGCATAAAGAAAACATAAACATAATATATATCATATATAAATACAGTGTCATCATAATGGCCACCATGAGAGGCGGTATGAGGTAATTGAACAATCATCATTTCGTGAGGCGTTAGTTTTCCATCCACAGAAACATTATGTTCTTCACCCATTAGATGGAGGTATGTGTAATCTTAGTTCAAATAATTAGCATAAAAACATCCTAGTATATTGAGGATACTAGTGTTGCTATAAAATAAAAGAATAAAAAGAGTTTAGGGGTTGGAGAAGTAAAATAAAAGAAAAGAAGTTAAGAGAAACCATTACCTTTAATTTGGGTAACTTCCTTTGGTTTGAACCAAAATGGTTTGTTGAAGTGCCTTCTGCCTAAGGTAAGGCTTCTAGGTGGAATAGAAGGATGTAGGGAGCTTAATTAGGCAGAGGTTGGACGATCCAAAAGGCATTATATGTGTGAGGAATTAGTTATAAGTGGTCTTCTTTTATAAGGGAGAGGAGGGGCTCTTTAGGAAAGTGTGAAAATGTTATTTTATTATATAACTATATTAGGTTTATAAAGGTCCAAAAATCATTAGAGTAGAAGATAATATGACTAATGGTCTAAATAAAATCATCCAATAATAATTGTACTGGTTCTGGTTAATATTTTAATCATTTTAATCTTATTTATTTAATTCATTTATTAATGAGGTAAATACCGTATCCTTATTGTGTCATAAATAATTTAATTTATCCGATGTCTAAAAATTATAAAAAAAATACTATCATGTAGGAAATATTTTTAGATTTCAGAAGAATATTTATAGTATAAAATATGACTTATATAATAGCATATAAAAATTAATTTACTAAAAGATTTTTGTTTATGTCATTTTTGCCTTTACTTTAAATTAATTAATCTAAAGTGTCATTATCATTTATAAGTGGCTCCATGGGGTCCCAAAATAGACCCAAGGATTCCCATGGTTGGAAATTACTCATCCTATAAGTTTGGGAAAAGTGTTAAGTTAATTTTGAATTATTATAATATTCTTTTTACCTTGAATTACCACATTTACCTTTAACCGTGGTAAATAAAAGTCAAAAGTTACTATTCACCAAAAATTATTTACATCTTACTGAACCACATTTCACTTACTAATAACAACCATGTATGTCATATTTTCTAAATTCAATTCACAGAAGTGGTAAAATTTCATTTAAATGAAAAAGTCAGTTTTTTAACTACTACTAAGTGGTTTCACTATTCATCAAAAATTGATGTTTTTCAGAAAAATATCAAAAATTCAGCCTAAGATATATTTGATATTACAAATTCAAAAATTATGTCTATTTTTCTAAATTCAAAACATATAAGTGGAATTAATTAATTTAAAATTAATTCCCATTGTTAAAACAAATAGCATGTTTTTAAGAAACAATAACTATCAAAAGGTTGACACTTGTTTATGTCCACTTTTAAAGTGAAATTAATTTCAATGACCAACATTGGATCAAATGGTAAAAATATATTCTAATTAAAATTTAAAACCAATTAAAAATATAATCTAACCATATAAATAAATTATATTAAAATGCAAGTTTGAATTAAAATACAATATTTTCACTATTCATTAAAAATGAACTTTATTGGAAAAATTCCGAAAATTTAAACAAAGTAAATTTTGATGTCCCCATTCTAAATAAGGATTTTATTTGGTCAAATAGAATGTATTAAAGTTACCAACACTATATTTAAATATGGTTCTCCATTAAAAGGCGGTAAATCGACCTTTTAATGAAAATTATGCTTAAAATTAGATTCATTCATATTTTAAGCCTCTAACTTTTATTGGATAAATGTAAATACATTTAACAAACATGTATAATTATATTGTAGTTAGTTTTGTTCATTATATACAATACAACGACAAGGAGTTAACTACCATTTAAAATAATAATATTATATTATTAGTGTGCAACGTAAGATTTCAAAGAAACCCGTTGTTGCATATCGGGTATGCTATTGAACATAGAAACCCTTTTAAAGTAAAATTAATATTTAATTCAAAAATATTAATAAATATGAAAATATATTATTCTTCATTTACCTGGGATGTTACATCATAGTCTAATAAAAATGATCACTAAGAACAACTAAAAATTTTGGGACACCAAAATGTCCCATTAACCCACCTGAGTGTGACTCCTACAGTAAAAGTAAATGGATAGATAAATTGGGAATGCAAATCTTGTCAATCTAGAATAAGAATCAGTCATGTAAATAGAACTCTTCCCAAATAACTACGAGTTTATGATGTTCATAAGGTTCTCTAAAATCACTATTAGTGGCATATAAATCTTTAATGCATTCAAAACCAAGTAGTTTTGAATCCAACAAGGATATAAGATAATATCTATGTGAATGTGCATCAAACACAATATTTTCTTTACCCTTTTTATGTTTGATGACACATAAAATGATTCAATTAATTATATCCATCTATCATGTATACTATTTATTTTATGTTGGATCCTAAGGTATTTAAGAGACTCATTATCAGAATGGATTACAAATTCTTTAGGAAAAAGATAATGTTTCCATGTTTCTAGAACTCTAAAGAATGCATAAAACTCTTTATCATATGTGGAATAGTTTAGAGTTGGTATATTTAACTTCTCACTAAAATAAGAAATAATCTTACCTTCCTACATGAGTACTCCACCAATACCAATTCCACTTTCATCACATTCAATTTAAAAGTCCTTACCAAAGTATGGGAGTGCATGTAGAGGGGTGTGGGCGAGTTGATCCTTGAGAGAATAAAAATTATTCTCTTGAGTTGTCCCCCATTTTAAAGGAACATTCTTCTTTTTCAATTCATTCAAAGGCACTGCTAGTGTGCTAAAGTCCTTAACAAATCTATTATAAAAAATATAAATCCCACGAAAACTTCTTACCTGTCCAATAGAGGTTGGATTTGGCCATTCTTATATTGCTTTGATCTTCTTAGTGTCAATTTCAACTCCATTTTTTCTCACAAAAAATCCAATGAAAACAATCTTATCAAGTAAAAATTCACACTTATTGATGTTTTTGAACAATTTTTATTTCCTTAACACCTATAGGACTTTTCTTAAGTGATCTATATGTTCTTGAAAAGTCCTATTATACACCAAAATATCATCAAAGTAAACTACCATAAATTTTCCAATATTTTCACATAAGACATGATTCATTAACCTCATAAATGTTCTAGGTTCATTGGTGAGACCAAAGGGAAAGAATAATAATTCATAAATTCCATATTTTTTCTAAAATTCAGTTTTCCACTCATCTCATTATTTCATCACAATTTGATGGTATCCACTTCTTAAATCATTTTTTGAAAAAATAGTAGAGCTATTTAACTCATCTAGCATATAATCTAACTTAGGGATATAATGATGATACTTGACCACAATTTTATTGATGGATCTGTAGTAAATACACATTTTTTACATTCCATCCTTCTTTGGTACAAGAATCACTTATACGACACAAGGATTAAGGCTCTCTCTTACATATCCCACATCCAATAGCTCTTGAATTTGAGTTTGAATTTATTTTTCCTCTTCCGAGTTGGTGAGATATGTAGGATGGTTCGGTAGTGATGCTCTAAGTGTGATGTCAATTTCATGCTCAATAACTATAATGGGTGGAAAACTATGTGGAACCTTTTTGGGAAACACATCATCAAATTCCTACAACAAAGACTCAACAACATGTGGAAAAGGATATGTTATGTCGTTAGTGTTCAACACCACCTATTTGTATATATGTACTAATTGTTTTCCCAAGAAATCAATTCTTCCTTAAAATCACTCATTTCTGAAAACATCACACTTTTATCTTTTTTTAAATATCTTTTCCATCTTGAATTTTCTCTACTCTCTATTTATTTTCTTCTCTCATTTTCTATTTTCCCCTTATTCTCTACCTTTTTATTTTCTATATTTTTGTCCTCATCATCCATTTTTTCTTTTCTCTCAAAATGTGATCTTGCAAAATTTTCTTGGGGGACATGGGGTTGTTGGTTATAAGTTCTCCTTAGAGTAAAAAATAACGATGATTCAAGAAACCATGCTGAGTAACATGCCGATCATACTGCCATGGTCGTCCCAACAACAAATGACAAGACTTCATAAGAAAAACATCACAAAAAAACTCACCTTTATACTTTCTGATAATGAACAATACGATCACTTTCTTGGTGAAATTCATATCCTTTCAATCATTCAACCACTGAAGCCAGTATGGATTTTGGTGCCTTAAATTTAGTAGTCCCAACTTCTCTAACAACTCGGTGCTCACCACATTTCTACAACTTCCCCCATAAATAATAACTATACATACCTTTCCATTGATCTTGCATCATATATGGACAAGGTTATCTCACCGATCCTTCTCTCCAATGGTCATTTGTGCACTGAGAGCTCTCCTAGTTACAATAATCTAGCCATCTTCTGAAAATTCTTCATTATCAATATATGTAGATTCATTCTCCTCCACTTCAGAGATCTCTCCATCGGTCTCCAGTTATCCTTACTTTTTGATGGTCATGGTGTGACGGTTTTGGGATTCACTAGAAATGTGACCCCTTACTTAACATTTTTAATATATAATATCCCAATTTCATTCATGGTTATCCTCAAAATTAGGTTTCTTAGGTGAAAGAATTACCTTGTCACTTTTTAAATCAACCACCTCTTTCAGCTTTGATGATTATCCAATATCCTTCCTCAAATTTTTCCATGTCATGAAAGGGGTAGTGGGTTTCCTCGTATTGATCTTTTTTTTTGATTTTTTACTCAATATTGGTGTCTTGGTGGATTATATCTTGTATTTATACATGGTGTTACATCTCCACATGATCATCGATATCCAGATTGAGACCATTTAAAAACCGTTCTATTGTTGCCTCTAGATCCTCCTCAATGTTTTCTTGAATCATGGAAATTTTCATCTCTTGGTAGTAATATTCTACACTCTTACTCTCTTGGGTGATCCACTGAAGTGTGTTGTGGAGATATCTATGGTAGTGTGAAGGAAAAAACTGCTTCTTCATGACAAACTTCATGTCTTCCCAAGTATGGATATGACCCTCTCCATATTGGGATCTCTCCTTTTAAACATGATCCTACTATATTAATTCATAATCAATGAATTCAAGGGATTCATATTTTAACTTTTTCTCCTTGGAATAGGTATGAAAAGAGAATACATTCTAGATCCACATCCCCCATTCCAAGTTTTCTTTCAAATCTATTTTCCCTTGAAATAGAGGGACCATCACCTTGATCCCACCATGTAGGTCATCATCATGTTGTCCCATTTGGAATCCTTTAGGTCGTTGGTACAAACTCATACTTTGTGGGACATCCTCAAAATCACCATCAAGGTTTTCCATCTCATCCTCCATTATGTAGGGGCAATGTGGTGCCAGAGCACACCGTGGGTTATCATGGATCATCCTCGGGCTTGATTGATTGTCCAAGTTTTCAGTCCTCTCATGTAGAACCTCCAAATTTCTATCAAGAAGATTCTTAAAATGGATCACTAAAGCTTGAATTTAGAGTTATGAAGATTTTAGTGTGGAATACCTACTTTATATTCCTTCATCACCAGCATGATCAATTTTCTTCACATGATCTTTGGTCAAGATATATTACAAAAACACAAACAAACACAAGAAGAAACTCACAAAATGATACACACAAGCACACTCACACACACCAAGACTCACACACAAGAGTTAAACACTCATATACACAATATGTACACACTCACATACACAAGGATACACACTTACACACGAAATAAATACACACTCATGCACACAAGCATACACACTCGCATGCAAGATACACACACTCATGAGTATTTTTTTGTTTATTTCTCTATACTCTCAATAGTCAATTTAAATCCCAAGGTCTTATGAAATATAATATGTTGTTTAGGGTTATCACTTTACACCAATCCTTCCCCAATCAGTATTGTGTTGGGGGATGGTATGACACAACCCTCTTGAGTGGTAAAGGGTTTAAAAATGGTAAAAGGTGAAAAAGGGGTAGAAAATATGTGTAAAATTGTGGAAAAGGGTATAAAGTCATGGTATGTGGGTTTTTACCAATTGTGAAAGATAAGAAAAAAATTAATAACAATAGGATCCAAGGATGATATGGAGATGAATAAAAATGATGGATAAAGTGATGTATAGAAGTGGAACGTGCTAATAATGTAGAGCACAAAGAAATGAAGAGGTAATTTTATCCTCTATTTATTTTTCTTTTTTTAAATATCCAAAAAAGTGTTATTCTTGTAGTTTTAAAGAACAAGATGATGAATGGAGAGAAAGATGATTTTGATTTTTGAAATATCTCAAAGAAAGGATGTGCTTAATTTTAAAAAGCACAAAAAGATGAGTTGAGAGAATTTATTTGTTTTTTATTTTATTTCAGATAAAAATAACATATAAATAATTAAATATAAAAATAATAGAGATGAAAAATTGGATCAATGTTAAAATATTTCAATCTTTCACAACATAGGATAATTCTAGAGGTTTTAAAACAAATGGTTTTTTGGGTTTTTTGAAAGGGAGGATAATAAGGTAAAATGATAAAGGTAATGGATATATTGGAAAGAAAAATGGAAATAGATCTATACAATGTCAACTGGAGCTCTGATACCAACTGGTGTGGAACTCACAAGGGTGGCCTGATCTTCATGACGTAGGGTGGAAGATGAAGGATGTGGTTCTGGGCTAAGTGGTGGATGATGGGTATGGATAACAGATTCAATTAGTCAATCAATGATATAAGGAGCACGACCTAATACTTAGACAACAAACTCAAGGGAGGGGTGCGATGAACAATTCTCACAACAACACACATGGGTTGAGGCATGAAATTGGGGGCTTTGTGATCTTGGATCACCAATCTAACTTGTAGTTTGGAAAGGAAATAATTCACAAGAGCTTGGGGAAATTATGATAAATACTCACACAATGGAGATAAACAAAGAATAAGTTCTCTATTACAATCTTGAATTCCATAAAAGTTCCGTGGGGGTGGCTATTTATATCCAAGGGGTGGTACAATAGTAAAGGTATAACACCCTAAAGTCATAAAGGATAAACAACTTTGTTCCCTTAAATTCAAAAATATATAGTCTACCAAGACTTTTTCGAAAATTATCACACCACTTTCCAACTATAGCCCACCAGATTTGACTTTGTGTTCATAGCCCACAATATTTAACTTTGGTTTCCAAAGATTCAATTCTAGAATCCTCCATGTGGTAAATTCTTCCCAAATTTGTTTAACCATATGGGACAAGCTTTAAAAATCGTGTTTGGGCTTGAATAAGTAATATCATAGGCCAATTTTCTCCATCCATACAAGGAAAGATCCATTAGTCATTTAATAAAGTGAGATAGGAACTCGTTGTAGCATTCATCCTTAATCTCCCTCATGTCACCGAGCCTTGAAAATACAACTCCTCCACCCATGAAATTGACTTCGTGTATTCAATATTGTTCTCGTCAGGTAGGCCAACACATGGAAGTAGTGGGCCATTCCATAGACTGGAAGTATAGAGGTAGTGGTCCACACCGTAGGGAAGAAACATGAAGGAGTCTAGGAGTGGAATCTATATTTCACGGGAATTATGGAGGAATTTATAATGTGGTATATTAGACTCTTAGGATACACTACATAGATACAAACCACATATGTGAGTACATAAGGATTTTAGTTCCAATGAAATATATGAGGTTTCAATGGTTTAGAAGAAAGGGCTATGTTGCAGTTCCATCAGGTAGTAAGAAGTCTATGATACAACCACCCCTTAAACCATATAGGGTCTAAAATAAAATAAGTACATAATTCATAGTCTTCCATTACTACATAAGGCTACACCATGTATATACAGACTAGAACATAACATTGTATGTTTTATGTATCCATGCTTCAAGCGCAATGATTATGGAAAAAGTGAACTTGGAAAAAAAATAATTTCACTCTAAGGATGATAGGTACACTAGTAGAAAAATGATTTTTAACGTCGCCAGTTTGACGTCGGTTTCTTATAAACCAACGTCAATAATTTTTACGGTGATTTTTTGGCGTCGGTTTTTAAAAAAACCGACGCCAAAAAGGAAAAAAAATTGTTTTGGCGTCGGTTCTTAAAAAAACCGACGCAAAAAACTAAAAAATATATATTTTGGCGTCGGTTTTTATGAAAACCGACGCCATAAATGTTTTAAATAAAATTCTTTGGCGTCGGTTTTTTAACAAACCGATGCTAAAAATTTAAAAAAAAACTACTTTTCGCGTCGGTTTTTTTACAAACCGACGCGAAAAGTTAAAATATATTTTTGGCGTCGGTTTTTATGAAAACCGACGCCAAAAATTTTTTAAAAAAAATTATATTGTTTTAGATAATTCTCTAATCTTTGATTTTACTGGTCGTGGAGCAAAAACGGAGTTACGGATTAAAAGTTATGGCCTTTGAAAGTTGAACTTCCTTAAGACTTCTTTTAGAGAAGGTCAACTTCCGACATCCATAACTTTTAATCCGTAACTCCGTTTTTGCTCCACGACCAGTCAAATCAAAGCTTAGAGAATTATCTAAAACAATATAATTTTGTTTTGTCATTTTTGGCGTCGGTTTTCATAAAAACCGACGCCAAAAAAATTATTTTTTGTTTTTTGCGTCGGTTTTTAAAAAAACCGACGCCATAAATGAAAAAAAAATATTTTTCACGTCGGTTTTTATAAAAACCGACGCCAAAAATTTTAAAAAAAAAATTATATTGTTTTAGATAATTCTCTAATCTTTGATTTGACTGGTCGTGGAGCAAAAACGGAGTTACGGATTAAAAGTTATGGCCTTTGAAAGTTGAACTTCCTTAAGACTTCTTTTAGAGAAGGTCAACTTCCGACATCCATAACTTTTAATCCGTAACTCCGTTTTTGCTCCACGACCAGTCAAATCAAAGCTTAGATAATTATCTAAAACAATGTAATTTTTGTTTGTCATTTTTGGCGTCGGTGTTCATAAAAACCGACGCCAAAAAAATTATTTTTTGTTTTTGGAGTCGGTTTTTAAAAAAACCGACGCCATAAATGAAAAAAAAATATTTTTCACGTCGGTTTTTATAAAAACCGACGCCAAAAATTTTAAAAAAAAAAATTATATTGTTTTAGATAATTCTCTAATCTTTTATTTGACTGGTCGTGGAGCAAAAACGGAGTTACGGATTAAAAGTTATGGCCTTTGCAAGTTGAACTTCCTTAAGACTTCTTTTAGAGAAGGTCAACTTCCGACATCCATAACTTTTAATCCGTAACTCCGTTTTTGCTCTACGACTAGTCAAATCAAAGCTTAGAGAATTATCTAAAACAATGTAATTTTTGTTTGTCATTTTTGGCGTCGGTTTTCTTAAAAACCGACGCCAAAAATATAATTTAACTTTTAACGTCGGTTTTTTTAAAAACCGACGCCAAAAAAATTATTTTTTGTTTTTGGCGTCGGTTTTTAAAAAAACCGACGCGAAATGTAGTTTTTTTTTAAATTTTTAGCATTGGTTTGTTAAAAAACTGACGCCAAAGATTTTTTTTTAAAACTTTTATGGGGTCGGTTTTCATAAACACCGACGCCAAATTTTTTTTTCATTTTTTGCGTCGGTTTTTTTATGAACCGACGCCAAAAAGGATATTGATTGACATTTTTTGCATCGATTTTCTAAAAAACCGACGCCAAAAGACCAATGTAAATACTATTTTGCGTCGGTTTCAAACAAAACCGACGCCAAAGAGTAACGCGGGATCAAAATTTCAATTTTTTTCACAACGCGCGTTTAACTTTTTAAAATCCCGCCAACATTTTCGTAAAACACAATTGAAAATATTTTCGTTTACTATATATATATCCAGTTTCTCCATCTTTCATCATTTTCAACATCTTCGATTCAATCACGATTTCAATGCGACTTCAATCATTAATTGGTACATATTCTATTCATTCGTTTTCTTTATTATTATTATCCTTCATTTCTAAACAACTCGATTGGATTTCTTATAATGATGATTCATTCTCATTTCTAAATACAAGTTATATGATAATAAAAAACATATCATTTCGATGGAAGCCCCTAAAACCATTGAAATATGTTTGATGTATTATGATTATTTTATTACATTTGGTGTATATGATTTTAATTTATGTTTATCATGTTTTCTTTGAAACGAGTTGTATCAATCAAAACTTTGATAGGTTCAACTTGTAACGGCGATAACTTTTGAACCGTAACTCCGTTTTAGGTCCACAGCCTGTCAAATCGAAGCTTAGGAAATGATCTAAAACCTAGAAAAAAAAATTTTATTTTTGGCGTCAGTTTTTATAAAAACCGACGCGAAAAATATTTTTTTTTTCATTTATGGCGTCGGTTTTTTTAAATAACCGACGCCAAAACTACTTTTTAAAATTTTTCGCGTCGGTTTTTATGAAAACCGACGCGAAAAATTATATGAATTATTTTTTTTGGCGTCGGTTTTTATAAAAACCGACGTGAAAAATATTTTTTTTTCATTTATGGCGTCGGTTTTTTTAAATAACCGACGCCAAAACTACTTTTTTAAATTTTTCGCGTCGGTTTTTATGAAAACCGACGCGAAAAATTATATGAATTATTTTTTTTGGCGTCGGTTTTTATAAAAACCGACGCGAAAAATATTTTTTTTTTCATTTATGGCGTCGGTTTTTTTAAATAACCGACGCCAAAACTACTTTTTAAAATTTTTCGCGTCGGTTTTTATGAAAACCGACGCGAAAAATTATATGAATTATTTTTTTTGGCATTGGTTTTTTACAAAACCGACGCCAAAAAACGAATGTTATTCATTTTTCGCGTCGGTTTACAAAAACCGACGTAAAAATTCATATTTTTAACGTCGGTGACTTCGACGTCGGTTAAAAACCGACGTCCAAAATAAAAAAAAACCGACGTTAAAAACCGTTTTTCTACTAGTGGTACACCACATAAATTTTCGATGAGTTAAGAGGTCAGAGGAGATGATGACAACAATCATATGCATGTTATGGAGGAGTTAATGGCTGAGTTTTTTGGATTTGGTAAAAAATATATCACCACACCACAATAATCTAGATCATGTTGTAGTGAAGTTTGAAAATGGGAAACCACAACATGTTAGAAATTTCTATTCCCTAGAAGTTTAAAAATGGGTGGTTTTATACTAAACTACTTCATATGGAACTCCAACCATGTAGTGTTTAGTCAAATGGTAGTTTTTTCTAAAAACTGAAATAAGGGAGTTATTTATTTGACTTTAGGGTGTCCAAATCAGATTTAAAGGTGTATTGTGATCCCATTAATTACATAGGACACTTGTCATGATTCAAGGAAATAGAGAATTGAATCCCAACTATTAGATTGAATGTTAAAAGAGGAATTCTCTATAAAACTACCTATGTAAGTTATAAAGAATAATATTTTTATAGAGAATACATTTCTATATCTTTCATGAACCACGTAGTGATGGTTTAATAAAAATAGGGTAAATTTGAATTTTTTCTCTCAACTGGTTTTGAAGGAAAAAATGGTAATTTATCCTATCAAGAGATCTTGTATAAATTTTCTAACCACTCTATTGGTCTTGGAATTGGGTGTTTAACCTAGGATAGGATTTTGGTTGAATTTAGAGATGTTCTAATTTTTGATAAATATTTAATATATTATTAATTAAATATTATTTATTCACACATATTTGTTCAGTTATATTTTCTATTTAGAGTGTCAGATTAGAAACATAACTTCGCGATTGAGTCCAAGATGGGGGGTTTTTCATATATAGGGAATAATTTTATGTCTAAAACTGGGGCCAATATTAGGTAAAATGCCACATTATAAAATCAATGGAGGACCCAAATTTCTAATATGTGACTCTATTTAAGAGTTATTTCATCTTTTAAGGAAAACCGCTCACACGTGATATTAATACTTTTAATATTATTGAATTATAAATTCCAGGCTCACCAGTTCTAGGAATCTCACACCGTCTTGGTGCCTAACTCCAAAAATATTACTAGATATATTTCAAATCATTATATATAAAAATCTAGGCATTATAGTTGTGGAAAATTCATGGGTCTGTCTAGTGGTTTTTAGGTAAATTCGGAGGTTTTGGGATGTATGGAGGGATTTCTGTTCATGAAATCCAAATCCCATGAAATGTGGTTTGATGAATACATTTTGTGTGTTCTTATTCCTCACGTAAGATGATATTTTTATAATTACAAACTATGTACTCAAAGTATACACCGTGTAGGGTTGATTGGCCATGTAATTGGGCATGTGGATGTGTACATGGGAAGTCAGAGTTGGGAAAGTACACATCGTGTACCTGAGGTATAACCCATGTAGTTTTTTATTTTACATATATCCAAGTACATGGGTTGGTGAAATTTTTAAGACTACACACCATGTACTGGGATTACAATTTGTGTTATGGAACTTTTCCATTTGGTCGGGTGCTTGGGAAGACACCCCGTGTGAAGAGGCATGGCTGTGTATTAGTACATGGACAGATTCCATACCGATGTACTAGTATATGAGAAAAACTCATATGTACACTAGCCATGTTTAAGTATATGTAAAGGAGCACCTTTGAGATTACATGCCTTGTACTTGTAATTATACACAATATACTTATTTCTAGAAATATGGTTTTTGGGTGTCTTTATGACCCATAGTCAGAATTGGACTTGTGAGTAGTCTATTTTGATCATTTTTCACATAGATAATAGTGGTGGAAACATTTTGTCATTTGTAGTCCATCTAGATGTTGTTTTGGACTGATAATTATTTTCAGGAGGGTTCCTTTGAGGATGTTGTTCTAGAATCCTTCTAGGGGTTGGGTTGTGAGTGGTGAAGCTCATGTAAGGGAGTGCACTTATTCACCATCTTGGCTTGAGGATCACATGTGAGTTTGATCAATGTTATTTGGATAGATTTCAGAGGGAATAATCAATTGTTTTGTTGGATGAGATCATTAATTTAGTTGTTTTAGGTCCAGTTCTGGTCACTAGAGGACATGAATAGTAGGATCCTTTGGAGTGAATGGAAATTATGGGATGTTGGTTACCACTGTGTTCCATTGAGAAAAGATTGAGATAGGTTTGAGGGACCTATTTGAGGAATTCCCATGTTGTATGGGTGTTTCCTTAGGTTTTATTTATGGAAAAGGTGATGTTGAGATTTCCCTTCTGGGTATGGTGATCTTTGGGTTTGATATGGAGGACCAACCACGGTTCTTTTGAGTGGGAATATCCCAAGGTTTGGTTTCATAGGAGGATCCCCTTTTAGTGTGTTCTGCCTAAGCTATGGTTTGTTGGAGGGTCCCCTTGTAGGGTGACTTATTTGAGCTATGTATTTGGGAACTATGGTGGATTACCTATGCTTAGTTGTCCTATGAGATAGTCAATTCTGGTTTTGATGCTTTTGGTTTATGGGTGTGGGTGTTAGCTAACCCTTGTGACTGATCTTGTAGGGTTAGAGTTTTGAGGATTTTCTTGTTGAGGACTGGATGAGAGAGGAGACATTTGGGATATTACTAGATTGGTCATTGGCCTTGTGTTTGAATCTCTTTATCTCCTCTTTTGTATGATTTTTGTGAGGGAGGGATATAAAGATAATGGATGATCTATATGATTATATCCCCCTAGTCCAGCTATTCTGCCATGGCTGGTGTAGTAGACCATAGAGGCTATTTTTCTCTCAGGATTAGTTTTTATGTGTTTGTGTCCTGATTAGGTAGCACAAAAAATGTGATGAAAGGTTCATTTTACCTATTAGTTTTGAAAGAATTTGGGCATGGTAGTGTGTCTTGAGGTCAACAGGGAGTCCCTACCACTAGCTCAGACCATACCTTTGTAGTTATATGGCTTGATATGTGTGATTTAGTGTTTAGATACCTAGGATGATATCCTATTCTTCAACATTCACACATGTCCTTGAATTGGACCTTAGAGATCCTTTATTGACTAGGAGGACCCACTTGATGTTGTGGTTTCATGATCAATGCTTTATAATTCCTCTGGATAGGGCCAGAGTGAGGGTAGATTTACCTGCGAGAATATTTCTAGAACCCTTGTTTTGTTGTTTTTATTTTTGTTTATCTTTCTTTATTTTTTTATTTGTTTATCTTTCATGGTGGTATTCAAATTCAGTTGTGCTAGAAAAGATGGGTGTTTCATTCACATGTTATAATAGTAGATGTTAAGACAACTGTTGGGCATGGCCTACTAATATTTTTTTCTCACCTCCTTCACATGAATCTTAATGTATGTATAGACCTTATGACTTCTTTCAGGTTGAGAATAAGATGTGATGGATTAGGAAAAGGCCATGGGTTGCATGATCGAGTTGGATGGTTTGCGTGGAGTATGAGGTTCATGCTAGAGCTATTTAGCAGTCAGGGAGACTGGGTATGTGGTTCAAATTGGTGTAGTAGTAGAGCCTTGTGTAATGGAAACTATGCGGTTTTGGGATTTGTGGCTCAGCTTTCGAAGGGATTCCAGATGCTTCCAGAGTTGGTGTGCTTTGATTTGGTGGCTTCAGTTTTAATTTGATATTCCCTTAGTGTTCTGTTTTGGTTTTTCTTAGCAGTGATGATGGTTTCCGGCGATCGGTTGTCTCCAGACTTGATGGTCTTTCGGCGTGATGGACTGTATTGGGGTTGTTTAATGTGGCTTTTGGTGGTGGATGCCGGTGACGATGGCGAGGTGTGCAGTCGATGCACATCGATTAGATCACCGGGTTGGTGTGATTTGAAGTGACAATGGTTTGAATTTTGAAACTGGGTGTGTGACGATAGATAACCCGATGAATTAGTTCTGTTTTAGTGTTTTGATTTTTGAATTCTATAATGTGGGTGACTTGATGTGAAGGAATGGTTCTATAGGGGTTCCCACTTACCTGAAAGTGGTTTTTCAATAAAATAAAATAAAAATGGATTGTGGATTTATGTGTTTAATTTATTTACGTTGTTTTAGAACTCTGATATGTGGTCATAGTCTCCATACTATATCATTTTTGGCCCTCATCACTTGTTAGCTACCTCTGAAAAATGAGGAGGTAAGCTTTTAGACTTTTTTCTAGACCAGGTCAGGTTAACCCAAGACAACTGGTGATAAAATTGTATCATATGATTCTTTTTCTTTATCTTACTATTTGGATATTTGGTAGACATGAGATCTAGTAATGTGTCAGAGATTATAATGGATATCAGACTGGGGCTTCATGAAAACCTATTCTGGTAGTAATTATAGGTTACCAGGGTAATGGGATTAATGTTATTTGTTTAAGTTGTCATAGTTGAATGATTTTTTACATTGAATGTTGTACTTGGGTATATGGGTTTTATGATTTATGAGTTTTTGGGTCTTTGATCGATGACATGATGCCTATTATCTTGCATCACTCTAGGAACATAGGAATAATTTTCTAGACTATGTGTGTTTTTAATGACAATGTATGATCAGTTTTTTAAAGTTTCAACAACTTCTAAAATGGTCTTTCCACATATATATACTCAGTGGAATTCTACTCAACTGAAGCACAAGTTATTTTTCTTCTGATGAAAGGCCATGTGGATCCCTTAGTAAGGTGCTTTCTGGTAGTGAAGGTGAATTCCATTCATTAAGGGATGAATGTGAACCCTTCTAGGTTAGTGTGGTCTTTGTGATTCCTTATAGTTGTTGATCATGTTTTTCTTGATTAAGGTAAGGATTTATGAGTTATTTTTGGATTAGGCTTGATTTTCCTTGAGGTTATGGTAAACCTGAGAAGTTCTATGGCGACACTAAGGTTTCCTTAGGCTTTGGATATAGGGAATTGGGATTTATTATGGTTTCTTGGTTTTTTAATTGGATTCATGGTATCTTTGTTGTTTTGAGAGGGCAGTTTTGGTTAGAATCCTGGACCTATTGGTTTTGGTTTCACTTTCGGCAGCCTCGTGAGAGCATGGTTTAGTGCTCATGGTTTTGGATTTTTTCCCATATAGATGGTGGTCATGTAGTAACCCTATTTTTTCCTTGTAATAATTTTAAGTATATTAAGGAATATTTTATGGGACATTAACTAGGATGATAATAGATTTTGAGGCCCGAAGAGATTAGAATTGATATTATAAAAATATTAAATATAATAAAATCACACATATGATATTTTTTTAAATTAATATAATATATCCTGAGTGGATGCTCAGATTAGAAATCTAAGACCATGGGTGGATCTATAATTTTAGTTTTACCCTAGGTATGTGAAAGCGTGGCCGATTGTCACCTATCGACTGGTCAAGGTTCCAGTGCTCTGCTAATGTGTATAGAAGCACTCGGGTCAAATCCTCGGCGATGATACTTTTTAATCATCAGTTGTTTTTAGTTGATTTTATTTTGATTGGGGGGTTTATTTGTAGAGATTAATTGAAATTATTGATTGATTAAGATTGATTTAACAATTTAATAAAGATTGGGGTGAGTTCATCAATTGGTAGTTAAGCTTGTGATATCCTTTAGCTTTTCTTTATATTGCATTTAAATTAACACCCACTTCACAAGATATCCTTGATTGGAATTACTAAGTGTTAAGGCTTTAATACAAGACTTAACTTAACTTAGGGTTCTAATATCAATTATATCCTGTTGATGGTACTGTATTTATGGTTCCAATAATCCATGGAAACCACACGTTAAACAAAACAAGTCATTAATCCATGACATGTTAAGTCCAACATACACAATGTTAAATTAAAGAATACTCATTGAGAAAAAACTATCAATCAATTAACATCCCTAAATTATAACTCAACCCAATGATAGATTTACTCATACATTTAAATTATTAATAATATGGTTATAATGATTATTATGATAAATTAATAAGAGAAGAAAAAGAAATGGGTACGAAAAGAGTGGTGGATCAAACACACACAAAAACGATAATGAGAATTAAAAACAGACTTTCGATTGAATGAGGAAGAAAAATAAAGGAAGGGGATTCAACTGTATTTAAACTATTTTAAGAACATTAGTATTAAACTACAGAAGCTGGATAAGAATAAGATATATTGAAGAAGAAACTTTCATTAAAACAGAATTACAAACAAAGAGACTTACAAGATTACAATAATGAAGAACACAAAAGTAAATGAAAACAAAGAGAGGAGAATAGGTCTCTCAAGTGAAAACTTGAGTATGTCAGGTCATCCGAAGCCTTTTTAAAGGCTTTAGTTGTGACAATATGTGCTCTAATTTTCTGAAATTCCAACCCTTTGCAAGGAGAGGAGGGGGATGTATTTATAGCCCAATGTTGTGGGTAGTTTACATTCCAAAACTACAACTTCACTTGAATTGGCAATTTGGTAAATTAGACAGCCAAAGATCAAGATATGATCTTCTTAAAAGTTGTAGATATATATCTCTTATGTCTACTCTGAAAAGGTGGATGCCATTGGACTTAAGGATCCAAAGTTATGGCCTCTTTATTAAAAGAAGTTAATCTATCCATTTTAATCCAAACCTTTTGAAGTCCAAAATGTGTATGGGGTTTTTAATAGGAATATTCTTTGCAATCCGAATTATTTCTTCAAAAAAGTCGGCCACCTATATTTCCTATTTCACACTACAAAATATAATCTTGATTTGATGATGACATCCTCTGATATGTCAGGAATAGTGTTCAGATTTTAATTCCCAAAAAGACTGGTGGGATGGAATTAAAATCATTAGTTGGACATATTGTTCTTGGAGTTGGGCCTTGAAATTTTTATCCTTTACTCCTTTCATTGTTATACGAATTTTTAATGAATTTACACCTCTGGATTGAGCCCAGTAATTCAATCTTCATGGATGGTCCAGTTTCCTCACAAATTCTGTGGGCCTTCTTGTGTGGTCTATATGAGCCTTCAAATAGAAGAATTGGCCCATGGTCCCTTCTAATGAAATGTTGGATATTGAATTAGAAATCATAAAAAATAGGAGCCGCACAATTTGGATTATTATGGTGATAGTTATGAAATAGTAAACTGACTCAATTGGACTACTTCTAAAAATGCTCAAAAATTATACTTAGTATTAAAACATTAATATTTCACACAAATTATGCACATTTATAATAAAATAAGTAAAGGGATTATATAATAATTCATGAAAATATTGATAACATCAACTCCCCCACACTTAGTCTTGTGCATGTCCTCATGTGCAACAAATATAAAAACATGACAAAATCATTTTCACTCACCAACAAATGTTAAAATTTTGTTTTCCCCAATCAGGGGAGGTTTAGACAATTTCACTCATCCATATTGAATTCCACCACAAGTTTTTACTGAAACAATGTTCTAAAAACAATTCATTTTTCCATGCTTAAATTTAGAAATGGAAAATGGTGGCACACAAAACTTACTCCTCTCAAGATGAAAAAATAAATTTATGGAGGTTCACTCATTCACCAACCAAAAGTGAAAATCTTAGAGTTTGAAAGAGCTCTAATCTTCCATTCCCTACCCTAAGGTACTAAAAAATAAAGAGGTATTTTTAGGGATTTTTTTGTGGCTATGGGACGGTAGGAAAATAATATCCCAAGGATAGGAAAAAGGGGGTAAAAGACCAACATGGAAAAAGCAATGCACATTTTTTTTGAAATGAAACATGGAAGGAAATAAAAACACATATTTACAAGGGAATTATTGTGTGAAGAAAGACACAAGAGAGGAATAAATTTGAAGGGGATGAGAAGATGAAATATTTACAAACCACAAAACTTCTCCTGATGACCTAAGAATATAATGCAAGTGTTCTTTTTTTCTCTCTCTTTTGGCATTTTTCAAAAGTTGAACTTGAAAAAGATCTCAAACTTATATCCCAACCCATGTTTGATCTCCTTAAGTCACTAATTTTAATAGTTACAATAAGAGAAAAGGTTTAGGAAGAGGGATTTTTGAGCCACCCAAGACACAACCCATTCTTATTTTCATTATTTTCATTATTTTTATTTTTTTTGATTTTTTTTTGATTTTTTTGAAAAATTATATTGTACAAGATAAACATATATACATTCCCAAACCCCACTGAAGGAAAACCTCTCCCACACAATAAAATGAATTCTTTCCCTCAAGAATATGATAACATGGTGAAATCAACAAAGGGTACCCAAAATGAAATCCATTCCCCCCACACTTAAATTTCAAAAAAATTATGCAATGAAAATCCATGTTGATATTGGGTGGGATAAGTTATTGGTCTTGTAATGTGGCTATCAAAGAAAAGGTTTTTGTAGGCTCGAAGGGGCTTTTAAAAGGAGGAATAATGTATGGTTAACGGGAGGCTATTTGGATATTATAATTATCATGGGGTTCAGAAAATTCCTCTATCATATTAATGCACACTGAAGTAGGAAATTCAGCTCAAAGGTCCACAAACTCAAGAAACACAAATGCGGGTGAAAAACACACATTTTGAAAAGATGTCCATAGGTGTCCTTGGTGTGAAAGAAAATGTTGTTCCTCACGAGTGGGGAAAATCATTTTCCAAATAAAAAATTGAGCATTCAAAATGTGTTGGTTTTGACACAATATTCTTTATCCAAAGTCATGATGAAAATACAAATTTTTTTTTGAGATGAAAACATGTCTGTTGACTCTCCCAAAAGGTTGGATAAAATATCAAAATTAGAAGGTGAGTAAGCATGAATCTTGACTTTTCATTTTTTTATGATTTTTTTGTTTTTTATAGGTTTTTTTAGTTTTTTTTATAAAAACGCACCCACACAAAAGATAAAGAGTAAATGAAAGGGTTTGATAAAGAAAGTGGTAAAAAAATTAAATATAGGGGAAAAAGAAGAAAGAAAGAGAGATAAAAAGAGAGAGAGAGAGAGAGAGAGAGAATGAGTTTAAAGGAAATAGGTGCCCCCTGGTTTAGATTTGGTGGGTTTCCATCTCCATCCAGTGGTAGGTCAACTGCAGAAGTTGGGGATTCAATGGTAGTTTATGTGGTTCCGGGATTGCGTGTCCTCTCATGGTGATGCTTTAACCAATATCCATTAACTATGAATTTCCTTTTGGAAGAGGGGGTTTAGACTTGCACTACACTAAACGGGTAAAGATTAGTAATAACAAAAGGACATTCCCAATGAGAATTAAGCTTACCTGGGTGAAGACAAAATCGAGAGTTCAAAAGTAGTACCTTTTCACCTTCATGGAATATCTTTCAAAAGATATGTTTTTCGTGGATTGCCTTGGATTTTTCTTTGAAGATATTATAATTATTGTAAGAATCAAGTCGAAGCTCCTCCAGTTCAGCCTATTGCAACAATATTTCTTCACCAGATTTTTCAGGATCAAAATTAAAGGTGTTCACAACCCAAAAAGACTTATATTGGATTTTAACTGGTAAATGACATGCTTTACCAAATACTAGCCTAAATGGAGACATCCTAACGGGTGTTTTATAGGCAGTTAAATAAGCCCAAAGTGCTTCACCAAGTCTTTCAGACCAGACTTTTCAGGTGGGTTTTACAATTCTCTCAAGCACTCTTTTCACTTCTCTATTAGAACGTTCAACCATTCCATTTGTCTGGGGGTGATATGCAGTTTAAGTTTTCTGTACAACCCCATTCTTTTTCAAAATAGATTCCATGGTTCTATTACAAAAATGGGTTCCTAAGTCACTGATCAAGGCACATGGTGTTCCAAACCAATGGAAGATGTGTGTCTTTAGGAACTCACTAACAATATATAAATCATCCTTTCTAGTGGGTTTGGCCTCGACCCACCTAGAAACATAATCAACTTCAAGAAGAATATATGATAATCCATTGGAAGGGAGAAATGGTCCCATGAAATCGATGACCCAAACATCGAAGATCTCATAGAAGATTAAAGGCTTTGGGGGCATTTTATTTCTTTTAGAAATTGTGCCAAACTTTTGGCAAGTGGGACATGATTGACAGAACTCATGTGAGTTCCTGAAGAGTGAAGGCTAGAAGAATCCAGAGTCTAAGACCTTTAGGGAGGTCCTTTGTTTTCCAAATTGGCCACCACCAGGCATTGAGTAATAGAATTCTAAGATGGAATAATGTTTATTTTCATCAACACATCTCTTAATTAACATGTCTGCCCCAGTTTTCAAAAGTGTATTTTCTTCCAAAAAACAGTATTTTGAATCACTTTTCAACTTCTTTTTTTGTTCTTTTGAAATTTTTTTAGGAAAAACACCAAAAACCAAGTAATTTTCAATTGGGGCATACCATGGTATTTTTGGAGTGAGAGACGAAAGGTTCTCAATTGGAAATTCTAGATCAATTATTTCAGAATGAGAAGAATTACAAATTCTAATCAAGTGATCAGCCACATGATTTTCTTTTTCTGGTCTATATTTGATTTCGAGGTCAAACTATTGGAGCATTGGGATCCATATTATTAGCCTCGGTTTGGAATCAATTTTCTTGATTAAGAAATTTATAGCAGAATGGTCTGTGAATATGATGATTATGGAACCTAAGAGATAGGGCCAGAATTTATCTAAGGTAAAAAAACTGCTAAAAGTTCTTTTTCAGTGACAGTGTAGTGAGATTGAGTTTCATCAAATTTTTTGAGGTATAATAGATGACATAAGAAATTTTTTCTCTTCTTTGACCAAGAACATCCCCAACGACTCTATCAGAAGCATCAGACATCAACTCAAAGGGTAAGGACCAATCTGGGGGTTGGATTATCGAGACAGATGTAAGAGTAATTTTGAGTTCAACGAAGGATCTCTTGAAAACCTCATCGAAATGAAAAGTGACATCATGTTGGATCAACTGAGTGAGTGGGAGGGAAATTTTACTGATGTTATGGATGAATTTCTGATATAAACCAGCATGGCCGAGGAATGAATGGATTTCTCGAATAGAAGTGGGTTCAGGAAGTGATTGGATCACTTTAATTTTGGAAGGATTAACTTCAATAACATCTTTTGAAACTATGTGCCCTAGAACAATCCCATTTGCAACCATGAAGTGACATTTTTCAAAATTTAACACAAGGTTGCACTTGACACACTTTTGAAGGACTAGAGAGAGTGAATTCAAGCAAGATTCAAATGACTCACCATAAATGGTAAAATTATCCATGAAGTCTTCCATGCAGTGTTCAATGAATTCAGAAAAGATACTCATTATACACCTCTGGAATGTTGCAGGAGCATTGCAAAGGCCAAAAGGCATTCTCCTATATGCATATATTCCAAAGGGGCAAGTGAAAGTTGTATTTTCTTAGTCCTAAGTTGCGATTGGGATTTGGAAGTATCCAATGTATCCATCAAGAAAGCAATAGTGCAACTTTACAGCTAATCGTTCTAGCATTTGATCAAGGAATGGAAGAGGGTAGTGATCTTTTCTTTTTTTCAATATTCAATTTCCTATAGTCAATGCACACACTCCATTTGTTCTTCACTCGAATTGTGACTACCTCTCCATGATCATTTGTGACAACAGTTATCCCACCCTTGTTAGGTACAACTTGAATTGGACTAACCTATTCACTATAAAAAATTGGGTAGATAATACCAGCTTGAAGAATCATGGTGACCTCTTCTCTAACTACCTCAATGATGAGTGGATTGAGTCTTCTTTGTGGTTATCTAATTGGTTTGGATGATTCCTCAAGATGGATGTGATGCATGCAAAGGGAAGGTTTGATTCCTGGTATGTCATCTAGGGTTCACCCTAAGGACTTTTTGTTTGCCTCTAACACTTGAAAAAGTTTGGACTCCTCAGTTTCGATAAGTGAAGAAGAGATAATGACAGGACAAGAGTGATCATAGAAAAGGAAAGCATATTTCAGGTGTTCAGGAAGAGGTTTTAGATCAGTATCATCTCTCATTTGTGGGTTAGACAAATCAGGAATGGATAAAGGGACTTCATTTACTTCAAATTCATTTTCCTTAATACTGTCCAAGGTGGAGCAGTAGAGATCAGAGTTGATGTGGGATTCAAGAGAGTTTTCATGATCCTCTAGATTGATGGAGTCTATTAATGAGAGGTCAACATCAACTTCACCATTTATAACTTGGTTAATCATGGTAAAAATTACACAATATCCTTTCTCATTAGAACATGATGAACATGATGGAATGGGGTTCAATTGACTCTCAGAAGTATCCTCAGAAGCATGGATTGAGAATGCAGAGTGATCCTCAGATGGGTATCTCATGGCTTTGAAAATGTTGAACGTGACCAGTTGGTCACCAAATTCCATGGATAAGATGCCTGAATGGACATCAATCTTAGTTATAATAGTCATGAGGAATGGTCTTCCTAGAATTAGGGGAGATCAAGAAGATTTTGTCTCACCTTCCATGTTAAGGACATAAAAATCAGCAGTGAACATAAGATGATTGACACGAACATGGACATCCTCTATTATACCCTCAAGACTAGTAGTACTTCGATTTTCTAACTGAATGACAACACCCATTGGATGTAAGAGACCTAGAACAAGGTTGGAGAAGATAGATTTTCACATGACATTAATTTAGGCTCCTAGGTCTATGAGTGCATCATCGAAGTTGGAACTTCCAATTTTCCATGGAACTATAAAGGTCCCTGGATCTTTGCATTTTATGGGAATAGACTGTTGGGTGGAAACATTTTCAAATTTCCTAAGTTTCCTCTTGTAGGTGCACAATTCCTTAAGAAACTTGGCACACATAGGGATTTTTATGGAATCTAAGGGGTGAATATTGACTTCAACACGTCTAAACATGTTGAGCATTTCAGGATTGGGTTCAAAGGACTTCTTTGGCTTAGAAACAACTTGAAGAAAAGGAAGTGGGTTCCTGAGTGGAATAGAAGGAGGTGAGGGAATGGTTTCAGATTCCTTTTCAAGTTTCTTTTTCTTTTCATTTTCTAGGTCAACATTCAAAGGAGGGTTGGAGGACTCAACATGAGGCATAAAAATTTTCTTTCCTAATCTAAGTGAAATTTCACTTACATTACCCTGGGCGTTGGGTAATGGTTGAGTTGAAAGTTGGGAAGAATTTGATTGTTTTTGCTGGCTCAGGTAGGATGCAAGTTGACCAATTTGTGTTTCAATGTTCTTGAGACTAGAACAGGTGTAGGAGGCAAGATCTTCCACTGCACTTTCCCATGGATGCTTGGAATAAGAGGCTTGTCCCAGTTGGGATTACCTAGATTTTGGTTCTTGGGAAAGTGATTGTATTGGTTTTTTAATTGGGAAGGCTCACCAGGATAGTGGAATCCAGAAGGAGGATTGATCCTTTGAGTTAGAGGAACAAAAGGGCAAGGTTGTTGGAAGTTACCAACACCTTGACCATATTGAAACTGGGTTGGGTTTTGAGGAGGTAATTGAGTGGGATGAGTGATGGGATTACCATACCTCTGGCCTTGGTTATAGGAAGAAGAGAAGGGATCAAAGTGAGGTTGGTTGAAGTTTCTAATGAACTGGCCTGATTGTTGAGGGTTGGGGTTCCGCTGAGCATATGCTGCATTAAGATTCATTGGTCTAGATGAATCATATTGATCCTCTTGAAGTTGTGGACATGTGTCAGTTGGATGAGATGGGGAGTTGAAGATTCCATAGTTTTTGACAGGTCCAGGAAACATTGATTGCGGAGAAGACGAGGTTGGGGATTTGGATGCCACAGCTAGTTTCCACACAAGACCTATAAGTTCATTCATCCATCCTGTCATCTTGTTTGGCTCTATTGATTGATTATCTTGGGCTTGTTTGACTTGATCATGTTCTTAAGTATGGAATTTTTGTGTGTTTTCAACCATGTTTCTTATAAGATCTCTTGCAACTACAGGAGTTTTATCAACAAGAGCACCACCACTTTCAACATCAATGAGAGTTCTATCCATAGCCAATAACCCCTCATAGAAGTATTAGATCAAGATTTGGTCAGGTATTTGGTGGTGTGGGAAAGTTACAACAATATTTTTGAACCTCTCCAAGTACTCATGGAGTGATTCACTTGGGAATTGACGAATACCACTTATTTCCTTTCGTATAGAAGCAGTATCAGAAGCAGGAAAAATTTCTCTTAGAAGAGTCGCTTCATGTCATTCCCTGAGAATATGGAACTAGGAGGAAGGTAGTAGAGCCATGACTTAGAAGTGTAATCTATGGAGAAAGGGAATACACAAAGTTTTATTTGTTCCTCAGAAACCCCTTGAGGCTTCATGGTAGAGCACACTACTTGAAACTCTTTAAGGTGGAGATGTGGATCCTCACCGGCTTTCCCGTGGAAATGAGGAAGAAGATGAATCAAACCCGATTTGAGTTCAAAGTCAGATTCTATTTTTATATATTGAATACCAAGAGGTTGTTAATTAATATTAGGGGAAGCAAGTTCTTTAAGTGTTTTCTCCCTAGGATTGGCCATATCTAAATCAATTGGTTGGACAATGAATGGTTCTTGAATGAGTTGATTATCTCTTAAGTTCCTCCTATGTTGGAAAAGAGTTCGCTCAATTTCAGGGTCAAAAAAATCCGAGGGATTATTTGGGAGGCTACAAGGCATTCAAAGAGATTTTGGAAGAAATAGAAATATGGGTTTTTCTTTGTGTTTTTTCTGTTTATGATTTTTATGAGAAGGTGGGTTTTTCTTTGTGTTTTTTTCAATTTTTTATTAAATTTTGTTTTCTTTGTTTTTTTTAAAATAACTAGAAACTAACGACTACTTAATTGCACTATTACCAGCAATGGTTCCATTTGAAAAGTGAGTCTGATTGTCTCTTATCGATCTGTCAAGGTTCTGGTGCTCTGCTAATGTGTATAGAAGCACTCGGGTCGAATCCTTGACGATGATACTTTTTAATAGTCGGTTGTTTTTAGTTGATTGTATTTTGATTGGGGGGTTTGTTTGAAGATATTAATTGAAATGATTGATTTAACAATTTAATAAATATTGAGGTGATTTCATAATTAGTTAGTTAAGCTTGTGATATCCTTGAGCTTTGCTTTATATTGCATTTAAATTAATACCCACTTCACAAGATAACCTTGATTGGAATTCCTAAGGGTTAAGGATTTAATACAAGCCTTAACTTAACTTTTTATTCTAATATAAATTATATGTAGTTGATGTTAGTGTATTTATTGTTCCAATAATCCATGGAAACCACACGTTAAACAAAACAAGTCATTAATCAATGAAATGTTAAGTCCAACATACATAATTTTAAATTAAAGAATACCGATCGAGCAAAAACTATCAATCAATTAACATCCCTAAATTATATATCATCCCAATTATAGATTTACTTAGCCATTTAAATGATTAATAATCTGTTTATAATTATTATTATGATAAATTAATAAGAGAAGAAAAAGAAAGGGGTAAGAAAAGAGTGGTGCGTTGAACACACGCACAAACGATAATGAGAATTAAAAACAGACTTTCGATTGAATGAGGAAGAAAAATAAGGGAAGGAGATTCAACTATATTTAAACTATTTTAATAACATTAATATTAAACTACAGAAGGTGGATGATAATAAGAGATATTGAAGAAGAAACATGCATTAAAATATAATTACAAAGAAAGAGACTTACAAGATTATAATAATGAAGAACACACAAGTAAATGAAAACAAAGAGAGGAGGAAAGGTATATCAGGTGAAAACTTGAGTATTTAAGGTCCTAAAAAGCCTTTTGAAAGGCTTTGGTCGTACCAATATGTGCTCAACTCTTCTGAAATTCCAACCTTTTTCAAGGAGAGGAGGGGGATGTATTTATAGCCCAATGTTGTTGGTTGTTTGCATTCCAAAACTGCCCCTAAACTTGCATCACCAATTTGATAAATTAGACAGATGGATATCGAGATATTATATTATTAAAAGTTGTGGATAAATATATCATATGTTGACTCTGAAAATTTGGCGGCCATTGGACTTAAGGAACCAAAGTTATGGCCGATTGATTGAACAAAGTCAATCAGTTCATTTCTATCCAAACTTTTTAAGGTTCAAAATGTGATTGGGTTTTTGAATAGGAAGATTCCTTAAAATCTTAATGATTTCTTAAAAAAATTCAGTCAACTATATCTCCTATTTCACACTAAAAACTCTTATCTTGATTTGATAATTACAGAATGAGATATTTCATGAATAGTGTCTGGATTTTAATTCCCGGACAGATTGGAGGGCTGGACTTCCAAGCATTAGTTGGCCCCCTTGTTCTTGGATTTGGGCCCTGAAAGTTTTATCCATTACTCCTTGAATTGTTTTCAGAATATTTGAGGATAATTAATGAATTTTTACTTCTGTATTGAGCCCAGTAATTCAATCTTCATGGATGGTCCAGTTTCCTCACAGATTTCGTGGGCCTTCTTGTGTGGTCCATATGAGCCTTCAAATGAAATAATTAGCCCATGATAACTTATAATGAAATGTTTGATATTGAATTAGGAATAATAAAAAACAATAACCACATAATTGGAATCCGTAGGGTGATAGTTATAAATAATATAGTAAATTGATTCAATTAGACTACTTCTAAAAATGATCAGAAATTATACTTAGTATTAAAACATTATTATTTCACACAAATTATGCACATTTCATATAAAATAAGTAAAGGGAGTATATAATAGGTCATAAAAATATTAATAACATCAGTACAACCCAATATTCATCGAAAATGGTCTTTTGGTTGAGGCAGTAGTTAGTGGGTGTGTTAGTGAATTAGTAGAATTTAATTAATAGATTTATTTAATAATCCCAACCTAACCTAACCTAATCTAATCTTTATAAATATGTAGTTATGAAAATTTAACTGGGTTATCCTCATAACCCTTTCAATATTTGGGAGGATGAGTAGAGCATTATTCCTTTGTAGATTGACATCATATGACAAACACTGATTAGATTGAGGTGGATCAAGATGCATTGAATGCAACGAGTCTTCTCTATCGGTGGAGAACACGATATTCACAAAAAATAATCCAAATTGATAGATAAATCATAAATTTTATATTCCAAACCTTTTTATTAAAATATTGAGCATGTATTTTCTCATATTTTGATCTGTGATAATTTTTCCTCACATGATCCCCATAATTCATTGATTATATTGATCGTGTATATGTATTCTCATTGTTTCATAAATTATCACCCTTATAAATCCCTGATTATTTTCATTATATGATAACACTTGGACAATGATAAATTAAATTTTTTATGTCCTACACTCCCTCCATTCTCTGTGTTCTTCACCATTGGCCTATAGGGTCACAATTCAACTTTTTAGGGAGGGTTTGAGCGTGATCACTTTGGGTGTGTAACATTTGTGGGAATGATGAACATATTGAAAAATATATAATTGATTGGGATAGATCATAAGTTGTGGGTGATTCTTCATGAATCTAGGACCCAAAGTGGTGATAGGATCTAGAATCCCAAAATGGGAGGCATGTTTGGTGGCATTTAGGTTTTATATGAATGAACAAAATCTATTTTCTGGCCACCTGAGGTTTGGAAATGACGGTTGAAGGCAGTTTCCTATTGTTTCAGGTGGTCAATAGGCATGATTCATGGTAGGAATTTCAAATATAGTTAAATCGTGAAGAATCTAGAATTTCTATGAGAAACCAGACTACATGGAATGTACTAGGATAAACACACACTGTGAAGACCCCCTGGCTATGGCTATAGGGTTTCACGAGAGATTAGGATTACACACTATGTGTATGGGCCCACATGTCGTGTGACTCTCCCTCAGTGGCTAATATATCTACCAACTGCACATATTTAGGAAAGCATGTTGTAGGAAATGTTGTGTACTCTAGGAGTACATGGGTATGGGCAAGTACTCAGACACATCCAGCTATATATCCAAGTACACGGGCATAACTCGATGAACACGGGCATGACCAAGAGCACACGGGTAGGCCTCGAGTGGATGAGGCATGCCGTGTGGACCATGTACATTCTGTGTACAATGACATGGTTTTCAATCCATGTTTAGAGGATCACATGACTAAGAAATGAGGTGGGATCACATGTTGTGTGGGCTCCATACACCCTTTGTAGTTCCCTATAGAACTTATTCCTCTCATATCTCATTCATTTGGACTCAAATTTGGGCATACAAGTAGCGTTTCATGAGTGTTTTTATGCTTAAAATGTGATGGTGGAATTCATACTATCTTATGAGATATGAAGCAAGGTGTTCTGAGTGGGATGCTTCTTTAGGAGAAACTTGACGTCAGTGGTGATCAGAATGAATTATCCAAGAGAAAGTCTGAGGTTGGAAAGCCCCCTATCACTCTAGGGAATATGTCCCCTATATTCCTTACTCTATGTTGATAGGAACAACCTAACATACTAGGGAGTGGGTCTTCCATGCTTTGAGTGGAACCCCATGAAGCACTAGGACATGGGTCCTCTATCGATATCTACTCTCTGAGTGGCACCCCCTTGAAATATGAGGGTATAGCTTATCTACCCTCAGAGTGGAACCCACCTGACACACTTGGTCATGGGTCCTCTATCAATACCTACTAAGTGGAACCCCTATCTTAAGAGGGTTAAGTTCCTACATGCTTTGAGGGGTATCTTCTTAACTCACCA
Source organism: Viscum album (assembly GCA_963277665.1). NCBI lineage: Eukaryota > Viridiplantae > Streptophyta > Magnoliopsida > Santalales > Viscaceae > Viscum > Viscum album. The sequence continues at coordinate 1,447,681,573 of OY728161.1, forward strand.
GGGCATGGGTCCTATATCTACATACTAAGTGGAATCCCCCTAACATACTAGGGTGTGGAATCTACTTCTATTGTATATTGTACCCCCTCAGGCTGTGGAGTAGTGGAAAGGTGTGAGTCATTACCATGTATTCTTCAGATAACCATGCAAGATGATTGTCATTGAGGATGGTCATTTGAAGCTATAGGTAGACTCATTACCCAAGGCTAGGCTATCAGATAGAGATCCCCATTATCTCTCATCTTTGTTTCTTTATGAGTTTATATATATTATTGGGTTTAATTTCTCTCTTGATTTGGGTTGAGATGACTAATTCTATCATATCTCCCTATTCCCCCCTCTTTGGTTTTTTGGGCGTCCAACTAGGTATGTATATACTCACCACTACATGAGATTTTATAGCATATGTTGTGTCTTATGAATATGAAAGACTGTTCGATGGCAACATTGATGGATTATAGTGATACTTGGGTGCATAGGCCATATACTATGGTTGGGCATGGAGATCCGGATTCAGTCTCTCTGAAATTTATTTATTCTATTTATCATCAGGTTAAGAATTCATTTTTAGGTGGGTGTTTATTTTTCCTATTCTACACTTTGGTTTTATTCTTTCATACTCTGATGTTTTCACTAGAGGTTATTGCAAGCATGGTTTTAATCTAGATTTTACAACCCCTTTTATTATTCTTGTGCACTATTTCTTAGATACAATTGGGTGTGCGCATACACGTGCACTAGGAAAAGGAATCCCATTTATGTTATGCCTTCTCGGTGCTTGTCACTATCCCCTTGACTAATGGAGATGGATTTAGGGTTGTGGAAGCCTGACCTTATTCTAGTATGATATGCCTCTGTGTTTTGGGTCATTACAGGTCGTATGGTGGATCTTGGAATGAGGGAGATGCTTGGTTTTTGAAGAGGTTTTCCAAGGGTTCTTTGGTTTGTTATAATTGACCTATGTGAGAGTGTATTTAGGAACATTAGACTAGGTTTTCTAGTTTGTGGATCATTTGGGTGTGAGATTTTGTGAGAGGTTTTTGACGAATCACTTTTCCTTGAGGAGGAGAGTGGTGGGTTTCTTGGATTTTGGGAGAAGTCTTGTTGATTTAAGGCATGTGTGTGAATGTTTTTCAGAGTGCGGTTTTAGCTACGTGTGGGACCATTGAGATTTGTTCTTGTATTGAGGATGCCTTTTGGTGGGAAGTTCACCATAGGACATTATGACTGGCGTTCCTTATTTTAATGGGTTTGTGAGTGTAGAGGTGTCATTACTAGTGATCCAAGAATGATTGGAAGTTGGTGTTCAGTGTTGGTGCTTTGCTGTGAGAATCTTGGCCACATCCATCCATTGCATTTGGTAGTAGAAAAAGTGTGGGAAAGGTACTTTGGTTCTTCTTTGAGGAGTGATGATTAGGATACTCTCATGGTAGGGTGCATCAGATCAGTCACTATTTAATGTCCCACATATTAGGAATGTTGTGGGAACTGTGATACTAGTTAGCGGATGGTTGTGGTTATGTTAAAGGCATGGTGTTTGGGGTGAAAATTGGTTTCTAGTTTACCACCAAGTCTTCTTTGGTTCAAGAAGTGTTTATGGTGGGGATCTTATCACAGACTACTTCATAACAGTTTAAGAAAGAGGGGGAATTTTGATTTTTTTATCTCAGGTGGTGTTTGAGGAAAAATATTAAATTTTTCTTATCAGAAGATATAAAATAATATTTTTGGCCACTGCATTGGTCTCAGAAAAAAAAATTTACCCTAGGAATGAGGGTTGGTGGAATTCTATGCCATTCAAATTTTGGCCTAATGTTTAATATTTAATTAATTAAATATTATTTATTCCTGTATGTTTGTTTGATGATATATTCTCTTAGGAGTGCTGGATTGAAAATTAAACTTCATGGTTGATTCCATGATGGGGTTTCTTTCCCAAGTAGGGTATAAGCTTTTGTCTGATTCCAGGGCCAGACTAGGATCCCTTTTTCTTCTCTCTCTAATTTTTATTTTTCTTTTATTTTTTCATTAGTTTTTCTCTTTTCTTATTTTTACCTTTTCCTACCTAGTGTGTCACATATTACCACTTCCATGGGGATTCCTTCATCCAAGATAGAGAAGAGGGATAAAAGAGATAGAGTTGGAGAAGGAGGAATTGTCGTGGAGCTCAGGTCATTCAAAATAGCCATGTAGCTGCTAAAAATCATTAATCAGACCATAAATTAAATGATTTCAACCAAAAGGTATAATTTTTTAAATGTTTTAACTATTAAACCTTATAGGTTAGTTTTTTATGTTTTAAACTTGTTTTTATATTGTTGGGGGACCCCTAATGGGTCGATCTGGTGGTTTTCAGGTGAATCAAGGGGTTTTAGGAGCTCTAGATGGATTTATATTCATAAAATCATGATCACATAGTGTGTGGTTTGATGAAAAAATGTCGTGTGTTCTTCTTATTCAAATAATATGATATTTTTTTATAATTACACACTGTTTACTCTAAGTACATGCCATGAAGGGGTTCTTGGATGTGTACCTAGCTTTTTGGCTATCTCCATGTGCAGTTTGAGTTGGGGAAGTATATAATATGTACCCGGGGTACACCCCATGTAGTTGTGATTGTCCATGTAGCCAAGTATATGGGTATATAGATGTTTTGAGACTATAGTCGAAGTACTGGAAGTAAAAATCATGTAGTGTAACTGGACCATGTGGATGGGTACTTGGGAAGACATCCTATGTGAATGGGCATGGCCACTAAATAGTACATGGGTGGATGACATGCTCTTGTACTATTACAGAGGAAGACATTGGGTGTGACCTATCCATATAGAAGTATATAGCTAGGTTTACCTTTTAGAGTTCACATGGTGTACTCAGAAGTACATGCCGTGAAATTTTTCTTGCAAAGGGGTTTTTTGGTGTCTTTCTGCCCTAAAGCTAGAATTAGACTTGTGAGTAGTCCATTTTGAGAATTTATTCATGTATACCATAGAGGTGGAATCCTTTCCTCATTTAAAGGCTATCTGGATGTTATTTTGGACTGATATATTTTTAAGTATTCCTTTGATTATATGGTTCTAGAATCCTTCTAGGGGTTTGGTTATGAGTGGAAAGACCTAAGTGAGGGTGTTCTCTTGTTTAACACCTTAGATTAAGAATGATAGGTATTTTTTCTCAAGGTTCTTTAGATATATTCTAGAAGGAATAATTAATTGTTTTGTTAGATGAGATTATTAGTTCATTTGTTTGAGGTTTATGCTCGGTCACCTAAGTTTGGGTCTAGTAGGAGACTTATGAGTAGATCAACATCATGGGATGTCTAGTATGGCCAGGTGCTATTGATCAAAACTTGATATAGCTTAGAGGGGATTATTTTAGGAATTACCACGTGGTTTTGGGTGTTCCTTGATGTTTCATTTCTGGGTGAGGTTCTATTGAGGTTTCCCTTTTATGTATGGTTATTTTTGGATTTGGGTTGAGGGACCATCCATGATTCCTTTAAGTAGGAATATCCTGAGGTTTTGTTTTACTAGAGGATCCCCTTGTAGGGTGTCCTATCTAATGTTTTGTTTGTTGTAAGAGACCCTTGTAGGGTTTCTTGTTTGTACTGTGACTTTGGGAACTATGGTGGTTGCCTAGTGTTTTTTTACCCTACGGGATGCCTAGTGATGGTTTCAGTGGTTTTGGTTAATGGGTGTAGGTGTTAGATGACCTTAATGATTGAGCTTATAGGCATGGAGGTTTGGGTCTATTATTCTTGAGTAATGGATGAGATATGATACCTTTGGGATATTACTAGAATGGGAATTGGCACAGAGTTTGACTATTTTTCTCTCCTATATTGTATATTTTTTGAGAGTCAGTCCTAGAAAACTAATGGATGATCTAGATGAGTGCAGTCCTCCTAGTCCAGCCATTCTATGTAACATCCCGGTTCCAGAAGCCACCTAGAGGCGCCCTGTTCCCAGTTGGTCACATAGCCTCAAGCGCATTTCCCTAAATGCCAGAGGCTGTCGACTAGAAGTGAGGGCCTTGGGTGTGATAGTGGAGAAACTATGCCCTCATTGGCAGAGTACACAGTGGAAGTAGTAAACACATACAATAGCGGAAGCAGTAAATATACAACAACAATAACAACGAAAGACTAATAAATAAACAGTAGGAGAATGAATATATGTAAATGATGCATGATACATAGGTGTCTAGGAATAAATCCAAACAAGTCACAATGCTGAATACAATACTAAACCAAAGTACAAAAGGAAAATAGATAAAAAACTCCTCAGCATCGCAAGTCTCAGCTTGGTCCCATGCTCTCCAGCTCCAAAGCAATCAAGAACCGGAAGTAGAAGGGTTCTTTCCCTTATCTATACCAGAAAAACTATAATATGTTTGGGCCCAAAAGCATGGAACAAACAGGGTGTGAGACAAGGTCCCAATAGGCAATCACTCAAAGATCTGTGCCTAACAGTCAGTGAATATATGGAAGGTAAAAGTATAGTAAACAGGGAAGTATTAAATAGTAAACAATCCACATTTTCTAGCATATAATCTACAAACAAGTAAGAAGCCACTCAAGTAAGTAGAACAAACAGGTAACCTCTGGGTTGTTCTCACAACCTAACCCCTATGGTTCAACCTACAAATACTAGAAACACTCTGGGAGGCACACACATTCTCACCCCTCTGGCTCAGCTAAAGAATAGACTCTCTGGGGAAGCACTCACCGTCGATTCCCCCTATAGTCTCTTATCATACTAAAGGCACTATGGGGAAGCACTCAATATATCATTCCCCCTGTGGCCCGCGTCGAGGAACTACAGACTCTCTGAGGAAGCACTCAACGTCAATTCCCCCTATGGTCTCGAATCGTAAATTAAAGACACTCTGGAGAAGCCCTTACGTCCATTCTCCATATGGTCTACTACACTAGGTTCCCATAGCCCTGTGTAAAGTTAGCAAGTATCGCATCACGTTATGTCCAAAGTATCCTCAATAACTACTTTTATAGCATCTACAATATCTCAGCATTAAAGAACTACAATCACACCATCCAATAACTTGGCATGGAACTGGCAACAACTTAATAGGAAAAACATGCATGGGAAAAACATCCAAAGCATAGTAAATTACCCTATTCACAAACTATAACCTCTACTCAAGCATATAAGAAAATCAGTCAAACAACAAGGGGGAATGAGACGTAGGGTGCTTTACTATTCACAAACTATAACCTCTACTCAAACAGCTCCGGCCACTGCGATTGTACATCGGCCTCCCTTCCCCAGGTCTCGTCCTATACTCGCCCGTGCTATCGCATCACCCGTACTAGAGAAACATACCACCCATGGAGAACCTTCGTACTATGATCGACAATCCGGATAGGATTCTCCTCAAACGATGCATCCGCTTCGAGCTCATCCTCCTCAGGTTGAAAGACATGAAATGGGTATGAAAAGTAACGTCGGAGCTGAGAAACGTGGAAGACTTCGTGCATAGCCTGATACCTCTAAGGTAAATACATCCTATAGGCAACCGGACCAAATCTATCCAGCATATCGAATGGCCCGACGTACCATGGTGAAAGCATACCCTGTCTCAGAATCCTCTTGAGTCCCAACCTAGGCGTGACATGTAGAAAAACCTGATCCTTGACCTTGAAATCCAGACGTCGTCTCTGCTAGTTAGCATAAGACTTCTATAGAGACTATGCCATAGCCATCCTCTTCCTAATCAACTATATCTGCTTTGAGGCCTCCTGAACAAGACGAGGTCCCAGCAAAGCTGCCTCTCCTGCCTCCAGCCAGCATAAAGGTGATTGACATGGCCTACCGTACAAGGCTTCATATGGTTCCATCTAAATAGTCTCCTAAAAAATGTTGTTGTAGGAAAACTTCATGAGGGGTATATGCTTCTACCAAGAACCTCCAAAGTCTTGAATGAAATCTTGGAGCATATACTCAAGCACCTGAATCGTATGCTCGGATTGACCATCTGTCTGGGGATGTTATGTTTTACTCAGAAGTACACATGTACCCAAAGCCTTCTGAATCCCCTGCCAGAACAGAGAAGTAAAACACACATCCATGTCTGAAACGATGGAGTGCGGAACTCCATGTAGAAGTACAATCTCTTGGATGTACAACTGTCCCAGCTCATCAACACTAAAGGTCTCCTTGATCGGCAAGAAGTGAGCAACCTTCGTGAGTCTGTCAATGAAAAACCATACTATGTCATTCCCTCGAGGAGACCTCGAAAAACCGGTCATGAAGTCCATCGCGACATCATTCCACTTCCACTCAGGAACCAGTAACTACTGTAAAAGACCTTCTGGTCACTAATGCTCTGCCTTCACCTGCTGACAGGTGGAACACCTCATGAAAAAACCAGCAATATCTCTCTTCATACCTAGCCACCAATACTGGTGGTGTAGATCACAATACATCTTGGTGAATCCAGGATGAACTGCCCTCACTAAGGAATGAAAGTCCCTCATTAGCTCCTCATGTATGTCTGCTGGCACCCATACGCATCCCTAGAAACACAAGATCTCATCCTCGCCTACTATCCATCTAGGAAGAGGGTCCTCTCATGACACACTCTCCCGCAGGACTAGGCCTTCTGGGTCTGATAGCTGCCTCATCCGTAATCGATCAATAAGTGTAGATGTAACAACTACAGAAGATAGAAAAGTCTACCCCTTTCTATCATGCACCTCCAAATGCATCTCAGAGAACAGAGCCATAATCTGCCACTCACTGCTAGCCTCTTGGACTGCCTGTATCTGAGTCCTCCTACTCAGCGCATCGGCCACTGCATTTCCCTTTCCCGGCGTATAGTCAAGCTCAAAGTCAAAAGAATGAAGGTACTCAACCCACCTGCACTGTCTCAAATTCAGATCATGCTGGGTGAAGATGTACTTGAGACTCTTGTGTTTGGTGAAAACCACAAAGTGATCTCCCAAAAGATAATGTCTCCAACAGTGTAAGTCATGAACAACTACCGCCAGCTCGAGATCATGCGTCGGGTAGTTCCTCTCATGTGGACTCAACTACCAAGACCCGTACTCAATGAATCCATCTCCGTACATAAGTAATGCTACCATCCCGATACCTAAAGAATCATAGTAAATAGTGAAGCTCTTGCCCGACTCTGGCAAGACTAGAATCGGTGCTGAAGTCAACTTCCCTTTTCAGCTCTTGGAAGTCTGACTCACAGGTGTCTGACCATAAGAACATCATTCCTTTCTTGGTCAGACCTGTCAACGGTGCTGATAAGCATGAGAAGTCCTATATAAAGCGTCTGTAGTATACAGTCAGCCCTAGAAAACTCCGCAACTCAAAAATGTTCTTCGGATGCTCCCAGGAAACTACTGATCTAACTTTATCTGGGTCTACTGATACTCCTGTCTCTGAGATAACGTGAGCCAAAAAGTGAATCTGATCCATCCAAAAGTGGAATTTCGAGATCTTAGCATATAACTAATGCTCTCTCAGTGTAATCAAAATGAGCTCAAGATAGGTAGCATGGCCCTGTCGAGTGTGAGAGTACACCAAGATATCTTCCATGAAGACCACCACGAAAGAGTATAAGTATGGATGGAACACTCGGTTCATCAGTTCCATGAAAACTTTAGGTGCATTCGTGAGGCCAAATGGCATAACCATATACTCGTATAGACCATACCTACTCCTGAAGGCTGTAAGAGGTATATCTGATGGTCTAACTCGCAACTGATGATAACCAGACCTCAAATCGATCTTTGAGATACCCCGGGTTCCTCGAAGCTGGTCAAAGAGATTATCAATCCTAGGCAAAGGATATTGGTTCTTAACCGTCAAATGGTTTAGCTTCTCATAATCCACACGAAGCCAAAGGGTGCCGTCTTCCTTCTTCACAAACAGGACAGGCGAGCCCCAAGGAGAAGTACTGGGTTGGATGAAACCCTTTGCCTAAAACTCCTCCAACTGCTACTTGAGCTCCAGTAACTCAGGTGTAACCATCCTATAAAGAAGAATGGACACAGGTGCTACTATTAGCATGAGCTCAATAGAAAAGTCTACCTCACGCTCTAAAGGAAAACCCGAAAATTCCTCTGGAAAGACATCTCTAAAACGATCCACCACTGGAGGAAAGTCTAACTATGAAGTCCCCTGGTCATCCAGATATAGACTAGAAATATGGGCTGTAACTCCTCCTAGTCCATGATGCTCGGGTCCTGCTCGACTCGCCTGGACATCCCACTCGCCCCGATGAAGAAATGATCCACCCTCTGGTGAGATGAAACTCACCCTGCGGTGATAACAGTCGACGACTTCCTGGAAGGGAACTAGCCAGTCCATTCCGAGAATGACCTCATAACTTTTCATCTCTAGAACATAGAGGTCCCATAAGAAGTGACACCCTGCAACCTCAAGGTGGAACTCTCTGCACTGACGTACACAAACTACTCTGGTTCCCAACGGTGTGTCTAGAGTCAAAGTATTGGTAGAGGAAAAGATACAGATCCCAAGGCTCTCCACGACAACAACAGAGATAAAGTTATGCGTAGCACCAGTATCAAAAAGAGTTGAAGATAAAACTGAGGCTACAAATATCGTACCTCGAACTGTAGATGGTCCGAGATCCTACTCCAGCTGGGTCTGCTCCACTGCAAAAGCCTGACCTATACCATGACCCTGTGGCCCTGCCTGACTGCTCTGAGCTGATCCGCCCTGCTGTTGCTGATAGACCGATGACTGACCACCCCGGCCATGACCTCCACCTCAGCCTGAATAGCTGAATGTACACCAGTTCCCAGACTGGTGAGAAACTGGTGGCGCTGCTCCTAAATGAGGAGTCATGGATGAACCTATGTCACCAGCTACAGGTGATAAAACTTGACAGAAGCCATGAAGGTGACCCATCTTTCCACAAGATCGGCACTCCACTGGGTCTCTCTAGCACTATGGCCTCGTATTCCCAGCTCTTCCACACAGGTAGCATACCACCTGGATACCTGAAGATGTGTCTCGCTGTCTCGGATCACCACGCATAGACTCTCTACGATGCTTCCTACTATCAGCTGGTGAAGCACTAACTCTGGAAGCGGAACCACCCTGGCTCTCAGCTCTAGAATCCCTCAGATTTCACTATGCTATCAGTGCCTAGTTGATGATGTAAGCGATGGAAGTCAGCCTAAAGATATTCACTTGTGAGCGGATCTCCTGTCTGAGACCATCCTCAAACTTCCTTGCCAAGAACGACCCATCTCTACCTTGGAGGGGTGTGAAATGCTGAAGCCTGATGAAATGAGAGGAATACTCCATGACAGAAAGTGTACCCCACTCTAGGAACATGAACTTCCGGGCTTGGTCAGCCCTCAGGGTCTCCGGATAGAAGTAGTAATAAAAGACGCGCTGAAACTCCTCCCATGCCATAACCTTATGATGAACCGCCTATGAGATCACATTCCACTACCTCTTGGAAAAGTCTCATATCATGTAGGTAGCAAGCTTGACCTTCCTCTTTGGAGGCATCTCCAGATGCTCGAAGATCGTAATCATGGCTTATAGCCATGACTCTGTAGCCTTAGGTCCTCCTTCCCCTGAGAAGGTGGGAGGATGCTGCTGTTGGAAAACCCGCATCAAGTCTACCATAGTCAAGGCAGGAGGAGGAGCTCCTTGGAAGGTCTGCATCATCCTCAGAAAGCCTTCCCTAAACTATGCATCAGTGCCTGTAACCGACATCACTACTGGTACCAAGGTTGTCACAACAGGAGGATCTGTTGGAAGTCCCTGATCAGCCATATCCGATGTCTGATCACTACCTGGAAACTGGCATACAACTGGAGGAAGTCTCGGTGCCATGACTCTACAAGGTCAAATGTACACCTTAGATCCACATTAGCAAGAACTGAAAAACTGAAGGCACAAGAAGAAATAGGGAAAACAAGGCATTTAAGTTATACAAAACCCGACCACACGACGTGTACCTTCCCTACACGGCGTGTTCCCTTAAGTCATTCACATGTGCGTGTACTTCTACCTAAAATGGTCATGTAACTCCCCATATACACAACATGTTATCTTAACACACGACGTGTACTTGAATTCTATTCCCTACCCGAGTCCTTCTACATGGTTAAGCTACACGGCTCCTCCAAGAAAAAATTACACAGCGTGTTCGAGGTAGACATGACGTGTACTAGACATGCCTTACCTGGCCCGTGTTGTTAGCGACATGGCCTGACACATGGCTGACACTACACGGCGTGTTCCATACAGACACGGTGTATACGAGAAAGGTTAACACCGACCTGTGTTGTTCGTGACACGGCTGGGTACATATATTAGACTACCCGACATGTAAAATTTAGACACGACGTGTATGTGAAAAGATAACACGACCTGTGTTGTTCATGACATGGCCAAGTTACCTATTTCATATTACGCGACATTCTAAATGAGTACACGACGTGTTCCAACAAGATTTTTCATAACCTCGTGTCCCTGTCCACATAGTCAGTGACACAGTTAAAAACTACACGACATGTATTCATAATGTACATGCCGTATATTCTAGGTTTTTTGGGCAGTAGGCTTAGAACTGCTCTGGAGCCCAGAAAACACAGAAAAAACACGTTAAGGTGCCAAATTCCGATCCGGGAGGGCCCATACTCCCTGCGAATCAAATTTAGGCATCTTATACAAGTCACAACAAGGTAAACATGTCAATTATCCACCAAATTCTGGTTAATGAGGGCCCATAACACCTCAAGAACCAAAGTTTGGCATCCATTTAAGCAAAGTACTATACAAACAAATCCTCTATCAAACAGCAGAGATCTTATCAAATCATCTATAACAACAATGTGCATAATCTACACAACAGCTATCATAACAACATGAAATTGATAATGCATCCTAGATTACATGGCAAGAATGCATGACATGTGATTTCTAGCAAGTGTATATATGATGCATGAAATGACATACCCTCATCTCATTGGGCTGCGACAGAAATAGAATCGCAATAACAACAAAGGTAACAACACAAAGCATGTGAATCACCCAACGGTGAAATAAAATCAACTGTAAGATTACAAACCAATAAAATTAAAATAAACGAGGTAGTATGGATTTTCCCTGTACATGGGTTAGCTACTCCTAGGCACAACTGATTACCAAGTACCTATTCCATCCTATCCCTGGATATAGTCTCCAAACAATAAGTCAAGAGAAAAAAGACCCTCTGATACCACTTTGTAACATCCCGGTTCCGGAAGACACCCAGAGGCGCCCCATTCCCGGTTGGTCACATAGCTTCAAGCGCATTTTCCTGAATGCCAGAGGATGCCGACTAGTAGCAAGGGCCTTGTGTGTGATAGTGGGGAAACTATGCCCTCATTGGTAGAGCACACAACAGAAGTAGTAAACACATACAATATCGGAAGTAGTAAATATACAACAACAATAACAGCTAAATACTAATAAATAAACAACTGGAGCAGGAATATATGTAAATGATGCATGATACATAGGTTTCTAGGAAAACAGACAAACAAGTCACAATGTTGAATACGGTACTAAACCAAAGTACAAAAGTAAAACAGATAAACAACTCCTAAACATCCCAAGTCTCAGCTTGGTCCCATGCTCTCCAGCTCTAAAGAAATCAATAACCTGAAGTAGAAGGGAGATTTCCCTTATCTATACCTACAACACTATAATCAATTTGGGTCCAAAAGCATGGCCCAAACAGAGTGTGAGACAAGGTTCCCGTAGGCAACCACCCAAAGATCTATGCCTAACAGTCAGTGAATATATGGAAGGTAAAAGTACAATAAAAAGGGAATTATTAAACAATAAACAATCCACAATTTCTAGCATATAATATACAAACAAGTAAGTAGCCACTCGATCAAGTAGAACAAATAGGTAATGTCTGGGTAGTTCTCACAGCCTAACCTCTATGGTTCAACCTACAAATACTGGCAACCCTCTGGGAGGCACACATAGTCTCACCCCTCTGACTCAGCTAAAGAATAGACTCTCTGGGGAAGCACTCACTGTCAATTCCCCCGATAGTCTCGTATCATACTAAAGACGCTCTGGGGAAGCACTCAACATCTCATTCCCCCTGTGGCCCACGTCGAGGAACTACAGAATCTCTGAGGAAGTAATCAAAGTCAATTCCCCCTATGGTCTCGCATCGTAAATTAAAGACACTCTGGAGAAACCCTTATGTTCATTCTCCCTATGGTCTACTACACTAAGTTCCCACAACCTTGTGTAAATTCAGAAAGTATCACATCGCGTAATGGCCAAAGTATCCTCAAGAACTACTTGGATAGCATCTAAAGTATCTCAGCATTAAAGTACTACAGTCACACCATCCTATAACTAGGCATGGAACTGGAAACAGCCTGATAGGCAAAACATGCATGGGAAAAACATCCAAAGCAAAATAAATTACCCTATTCACAAACAATAACCTCTAGTCAAGAATATAAGCAAAGCAGGAAAACAATAAGGGCAAAACAAGAAACACGCAATACCTCGTTCAATGGTATTGGTGGAATTTGCACAAATATTCAAATACTTCCTACAAAAAGGCACAAACCACCCACCTTGATTCTAGAGGATCGATATACTTGAAACACGAGGCTTGAATCGCCTTAGAATTTCGTAGATCTATAAAAATGAATAAAACATTAAACCCATGATAACTTGTAAAAGAGGCGGAATTGTAAAACAAAGCTCTAGGAGAAGGAAGAGCTTACTGCTATGGTTCCAATGCAATTGACGATGGTCAATTTAGAGAATGGACGAAGGCTCAGTTGTTCGTCGAAGATCCGTGGCTGTACGGAATGCTCTCGGTCGAAGAAGCTGGAGAAGAAGATGGTTCTGGGGTTACGATGCGACCCAGTCCGTTTAATGAAAAAAAATAAAGTACACGGCGTGTACTTTTAGAGTACACGGAGTGTAATAAGCTTTTCCGTACTCTGATTTAAGCGGCCTCCACATCACCCCTACATGGCTGTGTGTGTGGCCCGGACATGGCCAGCACACGGCCCCACGAAGCAAGGGAGTACATAACGTGTACTCATAAAGTACATGACATGTACTTCAAAAGTTTCCAAAAACTCATCTTTTCTCAAAAAATCAAAAAAAAAAAGGAAAAAAATACCTGAAAAGAAGGTCTGAGTTCTTACATTCTCCTATCGCAAGGGTAGTGGACTATGTAGAATATTACACTCCTAGGCATGGGTTTATGAGTTTGGGTCCTGATTATGTAGCTTCGTGATGCACTATTCGGTTTATTATCCTTATTAGTTGTGAAAAACTTTGGGCATGGTAGTGTATGCCGAGATTGGTAGGGAGTCCCTACCACCAGTTCATATTATACCTTTGTATTCCTAGTTCCTAGTTGATACACTTCAATTTTTAGATACTTAGGATGAGATCCTAGGGTCTGAAATTTTTTCCTATCATTTCATTGGACCTTGGAGCTCTATTCTTGATCTGGAAGATGCACTTGAGGTTGTGGCTATGTGTTTCCCACTTTGTAATTCCTTTGGTTGGGGCTAGAGTGAGGTTATATTTACCAACAAGTGTCAATATTGAACCTGTTGTTTTTTTTATATTTTTTTATTCCTTTTTGTTCTTTTTTATATTATTGGTTCATCTTTTATAATGGTAGTCATGTTCATATAGGTTGGATATAATGGGTGTTGCATGCATATGTTTTGGAAAACAGATGTTAGGACCACAAATGGGGGTATCCTACTGAGATTTGTTTCTCACCCCCTTCATATACACCTCATTTTATGTTTATACCTTCAGTATTTTTTTAGTTTGAGCATAGGATCTGATGGATTGGGTAGAGGCTTAGTGTTGCATGATTGAGAAGGATGGATGATGTGGTGTTTGAGGTTCATGCTGGATATTTTTTTAATAGTTTCATAGACTAGGTATGTTGTTAATCTTAGTATTGTAGTAGTTCCTTGTGTATTTATTATTACTTTATTTTAATTCTAAATTTTTTCAGGCCAGTGGGAGACCAGTGTCTGTATGCTTGTCCTTGAGTTTCTAGGAAACATTTCATTCATTATTAGTTGATTTCAATTATTTATTTATTTATACACTCTTTTATATTCAGGGATGTGTATGTGTTTAGTTTACTTATGATGTAATTACACTCTGATCTGGGGGCATAGCCACCCCACTATATCTATTTAGACCACCACTACTATTTAGTTTACTCTTGCATTTGGAGGGTAATTCTTGAAGCATTATTGCAGACTGGGTTGGATGACAGGTTGAGTCGATCCGATCCGGTTCATGAAAATATCTAATTATTATAAAGAAAATAGAGTTTATTCCATTGAGGGCCTAGAAGTATTTAAGAATTAGAAACCATTTAATATTGAGCCAAGAAGAAGATGGATATTTTTTTCTATGCCTAAAATAATGTGAAGTTAATTCCCAAGGTATTTTGGTAAGAAGAAGGTGTTACGTCAAGGACTTTTCATAGAGGTAAAGAAGTATCCCTATAGAACTATATAAGAGTATCTAACTTGTTTGAATATATATTAAGAGATGCTGTATAAGCGAGGTACATGTCCATAAACTGTAAAGGTGATCCTTTCCACCAATAGTGATCCAAAAAGGGAAACTTGAGGGAGTAACCCTTAAGAAGTAGTCAAATGTCTTTAATCTTTGTAAGGTAGTGATCCTGGGCATATAAGTGATCTAACCCAAACCTTTTAAGAGTAGTGATCTCATAGCGATTTTGGTGTATGAAACATCATCATATTATAAATCAAGGAGTATCTCAGTGAGGGTGAACCAAGTAAATACTCATGTACATTTTTTACTTTATGCATGCACAACAAACAAGGTTAAGAAACCCTAAGCATATCTAGTTAAAGAGAATAACAACGTGACCCACAAGGTTAATAGGTCAATATCTATAAAGGTAATGTTAGTTTTTAAAAGAGAAATAGATTTAATTTCTCAATCATTTCACACCCTGATTCATGCACCCTATCAGGGTAATATCATTTAATTCCCTTGTATAATTAAAGGAGGCTCTAGAGGAATACATGAAAGAAAATATTAACCATTACCAGTTCTATAAAGAAATGTGGATGGAATTGAAAGAGTTATTTGGTGAATAAGAAATTCCAATTGAGAATCTAATTATGAGAAAAGTTAAGAAGAATAAATTAAAGAATATTTCATCCCAAAAATGTGCCCTCCAGATGAGGTAAAATTTGTACATAATGTTACCTCTAATTCTAACCCTCATGTAGAGAAATGATACAAAATTGTTGACTCTCTTATAGAGTTGAAAAGGAGATGTGATTTTAGTGATGAAATAGAAACAACATCAAGTTTCTATTTTAAGGAATTCACATGAAATGAAAACCAAGATTTGTGGAGTATCATTCATGAAGTATACCATTCAATGATTAAATTTCTGTTCTTGGAAAAAAAATATTGAGAAGAGAAGAAGTGGCCTTTAATCTCAGCACAAATAAAATGGGAACCAAGATGAAGGAGAAAAGTGATATGATTGAAGATATTTCCCAATATATTTTAAAGTAAATGGACATAGAGAAGGAGCTTAAGGATAACATCATACCTCTCAAAACCTAAATTGATGAATGGATACAATCATGTATGGATGATAATTCAAATATGAAAGTCATTTATTCTTAGATGAAATATAAATATATGAAATCAATAGACATTTAAGAGAGGATAAACACATCATTTAAGAAGATGAAGATCCCTCTAAAATCTCCTTTGACATATGAATAAATGAATCGGAATCTGGATCTAAAATCTAAAATTAAAGAGTTATTCCTTGAAAAATATGTAATTGTGGTTCCAAAAAAGATAAAATCAGAAAATTGATTTTATTTTGGAAGATTTGGGCACATCATGAGCATATGATTTAAATAAAATGATCCCAAAGATGTTAGAATAACTCTAGCAGTGCTAAAATCTTGATAAAGGAGAGACCAAATGTGGTATGATTCTTATGGTAAATGTTCCATTGGTTTTAATATTAGTCATATGATAAGGTATTGTAATTGTAAAAATTCATGCAAGGGTAAATAATCCTTATTAATACACTACACTCCTATGACTTAGAAGGATAATTCCTATCCTAGAAGAATTTCTATTAAGCTAGAAAATAGTTTCAATGTTTTGTAGAATGAAAATGACCCTAAAAAAGTGTATCGAGCACCCAAATACAAAAAATCAAAAAAACTCTCTTTTAGGAAAATAATATAAACCTGTAAGAAAAAATAAGAGGTTATTCCAACTATGAAGAAGGTGGAAGAGAAGGTGAAGCTGACTCCACTAAGGAAAATGTATTCCATGATAGAAATTTTGATTCTCAAGTAAAAGGTTTTCCAAAGTTTTCCTACATAAACCACTAAGAGGAATAATCAGAAGATGTTATTGAGAAGAAATTTGGAGTTGAGATCCACTAGTGATGTAATCTAGGAATCTACTTGTTCAAGTGTGATCGATTGAAAAATTATGTAAAGGACCAAGCCAAGGAAGGATGAAAATGTTCAAATTTATGAAAAGAAGTGTGTAAGAGGTATCATATAAAGGAGATACTTTAGAAATAGGTTTATTTTTCTGATTACAAGTGATGATTAAGAACATGAAGAGATGATTACATTCCTTTACCAAAATCTAAAAATGGTAAAATGGAAGATGTAAGGTGATGGGTTGGTTCATTTTTACTAACCTTATTAATCAAATTTAGGAACATTTAGGTATGCCTCTCCCCATATTCTCTATTATGCATAACTATTTATGAATATGTTCACAATTAATATAGAGATATGATCCATAAGGTGATTGTTCTTGAAAAGAACATGAATGATTGTGCTAGAAAAACTCAAGTAGATGGAGCTTAATATAAATATTTAAAAGCAAGATATGTTCACCAATTTTTTACCCCAATAAGAGAGATAAAAACAGTGTAAAGAGATAAGTCCTCACATCAATTTGTGATGAAACTCAATGGTTATTATACTTTATCAATTTTTTTGAAGCATATAAATATTTTAAAGGCATGGAGTTTAAATTACATCATTTGTGCAAATTGATCCAATATTGTAACAAGTGGTGTCAAATGTTTATCATGTTGTATCAATTACTTCATCATGTGGTACATTTCTAAAAACCAACTAATTTAATATTATGTACTAATGTTTTGGTTTGAAGTGATAGAGATCACATTATTCCTTTTTAAAGTGGGAAACACAAATATTTTTTTTGTGTTTTATAGTATTATTGAGTAACATGTATAGCATAGTTATTATCTATAAAAACTATTGTTTATTACATTTTTCTTAGTATTATTAGGCTTATAAATGTGGTTGATAATGAAGAATGAAGTTTTTTTGAAATAGGGGGAGGAAATATCCTTAGGTGGAGAAGATATCCCCAATGGGGAGTAGGGATTTCTTAGAATATTTTCCTACATTAAGTGGTAGATGATTTGAAGATGATGTTACCTCCAATAAGGTGGAGAGGGAAGAAAATTTAATCCCAACATTTATAAAATGATTTTTGGAAAGAACCTTTTAATTCAAAAGGACCATTATATATCATTGATAATAAGAGGGATATGAAGATTTCTTGAGAGGGAGAAGATATCAATAAGGGGTAGAATTATCTTCCAATGGTTCATTAAATAATAAGAAAAAGTAAATTATGTGTTCCCAAAAAAATCCAAAAGGGTGGATTGTTAGAAATCTTAAATTATTGATGTTTGATTTGTTGAAAATATGGTTGGTCAAGGTTTTTGAAAATAAGGATGGTCACGGTTGATGACAAATATGTGTGTTGAAATCTCAATGAAGTAAGTTAGATTTGTTGAAAATATCATTGTTGAAAACACATGTTGAAGATAAAAAAGTGGAGATGTTGGAGGGGAAATCCAATGTTTTTCCATGTCGTAGTCACCATGACTACGCCATAATATTAATAGTTACACCATAATAAAGATGGAGGATGAAAAAAGAAGGCCAGTCTAGGCTTCTTAGCCAAGATAGATAGACCTTGCACATGTGTGAGTAAGTTTGACCATGCAGGGGAACCAACAAGCCCATATAACCATAAAGACACCTAGAGGTAGGCGATCATGCACATGGATATGCATGTGCATGTAATCAGTGTTCCATGTTGCATGGTGGACGGGTAGAGGTAATGGTTCATGCCATAGGATGTAAACATGGATGAGGCTGAGAGAAGAACCCATTACTCAAAATCAGTGATACATGGGATTATATTTCGTATATCCTATGCTAATTCAATAAGAATTTATAAAAGGTGATATAGGACTCTCTAGATATGTTGCAACCAAATAAAGGATGATGTAGAAGTATGCACACATGGATTTAATTGCCACTAGAAAATTTGAGGTTTCCACCCTGCAGGAGAAAGGGATACCCCATAGTTACATTGGGAAGGAATAAGTCCACACTATAGCTATATATTTTTCATTAGAGGGTCCTAATTTAGTAGAAGAATAGAATTCAGAGGCTTTCATTCTTACAGTAGGTTGTTCTTTGGGCATAAAAGATACACTATATCACTGCAATTTATATGTATACATGCTTCAAGGGTATTTATTATGAAACAAGTTCACTTGAAAATAAAATTATTATATATTAAGGATGAAAACTACACCATAGAAACTTTTAGTGAGTATAGTGGTTAGAGGAGATCATTCCTAAAACCATGTGTGAGTAATGGATGAGTTAGGGGATGTGTTTTATGGATCTGGTCAACAATATAGGACAACACAACAATACTCTAGGCTATGTTTCAATGAAGTATAAAAACTTAATAATGAACCATTTTAGACCAGGAAACACCGTAGAATATTCAAAATGGGTGGTGCTACACCATTGTAATTTGGTACATTATACAAATAGGTAGTTTTTATTTAAATGACAATTTTTTCAGAAACTAAAAAAGGGTGTTATTTCTTTGACTCCCAGGTGTCCAACTTTGATTAAAAGGAACATTATAATCCCATTAATTACATGAAAAACTTTAAATGATCCCAGAAAGGAATACATTCAATCCCAACCATTTTCTTGAATGGATAAAGAGGAATTCTCTATAAAACTATCTATGGTAATTCTATAAAAGTAGCTCTGCACAAAAAATAAATTTCCATATCTGATTATTAAATAACAAGAATAGTTTTTTCAAGTGTGGGAAAATAATTATTTAATAAATTTAATCCATTGATGATTTATCCAAGAATAAGATGAAGTAGTTTTTTAGAGTGCCAAAAAAAAATTAAGTTAGTTCCAAAGGTATTCTGGAAAGAAGAAGGTTCTATATCAAGGTGTTTTAACAAAGGTGAATATTAAGACTAGAATAATTACATTGGGGAATATAATTTGTTTGAAGATGCATTCAGAGATACTGGATAAGGGACCTAAATGTACATAAAATTCAAAGGTGATCCATTCCACAATCAGTGATACATAGAAGGAACATTTTAGGGAATGACCCTTGGGAATCCGCAAGCTGTCCATAATCATTATAAGGTAGTGAGATTGAGAATATGATTTAACTAGTCTGAACCTTTGAAGGTTAGTGAGATTATAGTGATATATTTGCATGACACATCATTATATCATGCTTATTAGAGTATACCAATGTGGATAAACCATGTAAATACTTATTTTTATATTTAATTTATGCATGCACACCAAAAAATATTAAGAAACCTTAATCATATCCGATTAAAGAGAATAAGAAAGTTACCCTCAAGGTTGAGAGGTAAAAATCATTAATGGGAAGGTGATATAGTTAAAGGATAATTTTTTTATTTTATTAAGCATTGTATACCCTAATTTACCCCCATATTAGGGTAATATCATGTCAAGTCCCATGTATAAGTATAATAAGTGGTATGAGATGGGGGTTTATCTTTATATTTTTTATTTAAATAACTTGATATGAAGTGTTTTTAAATATTTCATCCATAGTGAAGGATCCATTATTTGATATAAATAATTTAGAATCATGGAAAAAGTAGTTTATTATATTTATGAATTTTTTTATTGGTTTTTTTCTAGAATAAGATGTAATTTTTATATTGAGTAGACATAATGCTATCTTTAAAATAGATCAAAGAAAAATTGTAATTGATTCTTTGATAAAATAGGCATTAAAGGAGGATATTGAGGAATACATGCATAGAAATATGAATTATTTTATGTTCTACAAAGATGTATATATGTAATTGGAATTTTTTTTTGGTGAATAAGAAAGTCCAAGTGAGAATTACCTTACAAAAAAAGGCAAGAATGTAATAAATGAGAATAATTAATCTTAGAAGTCATGCTCTCTAGAAGAGGTAAAAACTAAAGCTAATGTTATATATCATTCTAACTATAATTTTGGTAAAGGATTTTAAATTTTAGACTCTCTCATAGATATGAAAAATATATGTGATTCTTGGGATGAAATGGAAACAACACCAAGTTTCTATTCCAAGGAATGATCATGTAATGATAACCAAGATCGATGGAGTATCATGTAAGAAGTATACTATTTGATGATTAAATATTTTTCCTTATAAATAAAATATTTAGAAGAGTATAAGTGTCCATGAATCTCATCACAAATAAAATGGTATCTAAGATAAAGGAGCAAGGTGATATGATGAAGATATTTCCCAATAGATTTTAAAGATAATGAGCATGGAGAAAGAGTTAAAGGTTAATATCATACATCTCAAAACCCAACATAAAGAATGGATAAAAATATGTATGAATTATTCTTCAAATAATAATGTAATTTATACTTAGTCTAAAGAGAGATATATGAAAATTAGAGACCTTGAGGAGAGGATTAATACATCAATTGAGAAGATGGTGATCCCTCTGAAAGATACCTCAGATTGTGTAGTAATGAAGAAGAATATAGATATAAAATCTGAAAGTAAAGAGTTTTCCATAAAAAAATATATAATTATGGTTCCATAAAATATAAAATCACTAAATTTATTTTATTTTGGAAGATTTTGGAACATCATGAGTACATGTTTTGAATCCAATAATACCAAATATTTCTAAATAACTCCTACAGTTCCAACATCTCAATCAAGGAGAGACCAAATAAGGCATGATTATTATGGTAAATGCTTCATTTTTTCAAACCTCAGTCATATGATAAGGTATAAAAATTATATAAATTCATGAAATGGTAAATAAGAAACATGGAGAAACTCCAATCCTATAACTTAAAAAGAGATTTCTTATCCTAGAAGAAGAAAAATTATGATGGAAAATAATTTTAATGTTTTTGAGAATAAAAATGATCCTTAATAAAGGGTTTATCAAGAACCAAAATATGTGCTCTCATAATAACATTCTTGGAGTTAAAGAATAAAAATATGGAAGCAAAATAAAGGGTTTGTTCCAGTTGTGAAGATTGAGGAAATGAATGTGAAGTTGACTCCACCAAGGAATATATATCCCAAGATGGTACTTTTATCTATCAAGGAAGTGGTTTTCCAAAGTGTCCCTATAGAAACCACTATGAGGAAAAATAGTAAGATAAAATGGAAAATAAATCCAGAGGTGAAATCCACTAGTGATGAAACCCATTAAGCTACTTGTTCAAGTTTGATCAATTCTAAAATTATGGAAAATACCAAGATAAAGAATGATGAAAAGGTTAAAATCCATGAAAAGAAGGGTGTAAAAGATATAAAATAAAGGATATTATTTGGTAATAGTATGAATTATCAACTATAAGTTATGATAAATAACTTTAATAATTGATTTCATTCCTTTCCCAAAATATGAAAAAGGAAAAGGGAAGATAGAAGGTGATGGGTTGCTTTAACTTGAACATCCCTATTCCATAACTTGAGGAACTTTGAGGTAAAAATATCCCCATATATTCTTTTATTTTTTAATTTTTTTGAATATTTTTATAATTAATAGGGAGATACTATCCATAGGGTGATTATGATTTAAAATAACATGAATTATTGGGATAGAAAATCACACGTGGGTGGATCTTAATGAAAGTGTGAAAAATTAGAATATATGCCCCCATTTTTTACACCAATAAGTGATATAAAAAATAGATTCAATAGAAAAAGTATCTAGAGGAGTTGTGATAAACATAAAAGACTATTAATCCTTATCATAATTTTTTTGAATTCTGTGAAGATTTGAATAGTTTGGTGTTTAAATGATGCCATTTGTTCGAATTGATCACATCTTATAAGAAGTGGTGTAAAATGTTTATCGAGTGGTATCAGTTTCTTCATCATGTGGTATTTTACTCACAATTATTTTTACAAAATGTTAATGGAGACAATACATTAATGATAAAAGATTCATAAAAAGGACAAACTTGATTTCCTAGCCAAGACAGATTTTACCCTACTTATGTGGATTAAATCTTGACCACACAAAGGAAATTTCAATCCCAACAATACATGATAGAGCCTGGAGGTAGGAAATCATGAACGCAAGAATTTTTAAACATAGAAAAAATGGTATTTTCCATAAGGTGGTAGTGTATAGGTAGTGGTTCATATCTCCAGGAAACAACATGGTAGAGGCTGGGAGATTAACCCATTACTCATAATCGATGGGTCATGGGAGGTGATTTATTTTATACTGTTGGAATTCTAATGGATTTTTTTATATGGGATATGGGACTCTCATGATTTTCCACATCCAAACAGACAATGATGTAGATGTGTGTGTAAAAAGATTTAGGTTCTAATTGAACTTTTATGGTGTCCATGCTGCTGTAGAAAGGGCTACACCATAGTTACCTTGAGAAGGAATAAGTCCATACCACATCCATTCCATACTCCAAGGAGGGTATGAATTCATAAAAAGAATATATTTTGATGATTCCATTACTAAAGGAGGTTTTACCATTGATATATAGGCTACACCATAGCACTTTAAGTTTTATGTTTCCACATTTCATGAGTATTGATTATGGAATAAGTGAACATTAAAATAGAAGCATTATTCTATAAGGATGATGTCTATGATACAGACATGTTCGGTGAGTCATAAAGATATAGGAGTTCATGCCTGAAATCATGCATGATTTATATAGAATTTAATTTTTAAATTTCATGGATCTAGTAGACAACTGAGGAAAATGATATAGTGAAGTCTAAAAATTAAAGATTGTACTTTGGTAGAGCTGGCCATTCCACATAAGTATAAAAATATGAGGTGATGTATACTATTTCTTTAGACCATTCCATAACCAATTAGTTTTCATTTAACTAATAGTTTCTCCAGAAATTGAAATAAGGGAGTTATTACTTTGAATCCTTAGTGTCCATCTTGGATTCCAAGTCACATTATGATCCCATTAATTATATGGGACACTTTTCATGATCCTTGGTACGAGGATATTAAATACCATCCATTGGATTGAATGGAGAAATATGAATTATATATAAAACTTCCTATAATAGTTCTAGAGAAGTAGTTCTACACAAAGAATTCATTTCTATATATGATTCTTAGAGAATAATGGCAGTTTTGTTTATTGAGGGGATGGATGACTTGGATAATTTGAAACTATAGACGATCGATCCAAGAATAAGAATAAGTAGTTTGTTTTTTATTCCTATAGTAATGTGAAGTTAGTTACAGAGGTATTCTATAAATAAGAAGGTGTTGTATTAAGGTTCTTTCATAGAGGTGATGAAGAAGCCCAAAAAAACTACATCAAAGTATCTACCATGTTTGATATTTTATTCATAGATGTTGGAGAATGGACCTACATGTCCATAAATTGTAAAGACGATCCTTTCCACCAATAGTGAGACAATGAAAAAATGTTTTAGAGAGGCCCCCCAAACATTGTATGGTAGTGAGATTAGGCATAAGAGTGACCTAGCCTAAACCTTTTAAGATTAGTGAGCTCATAGTGATTTTGACTCATGACACATCATGGTAGCATACATCTTAGAGTAGCCAAGTGTGGGTGAACCAAGTAAATACTCATGTCCATATTTACTTTATACATGCACACCAAAACTGACCAAGCAACCCTAAACAAATACCATTAAATAGAATAAAAAATTGAACCTCAAGGTTGATAGGTAAAGATACATAATGAGAAGGTGAGATAGTTAAAGGAGAAACAATTTTAATTTCTCAATCATTTTATATCCCAATTCACCCTCTATAAAGTTAATCACATGAAAAGTCCCTTGTACAAGACCAACACTATCTCACCTAAAAATTATTCAGAAAGCCAACCACAACAAAATTGATCCTAGAATAAGAACAACCCAAATTCCCAAGAAAGTTTCTTTTAAAAAGAGAGGTTATAAAGTTTTTGGTGTTTTCTAGCTATGTTTCAATGACTTTTGGAATTTCATATGAGTTTTGGAAGGTCCTCTATAATTGGGATGATCCTTATATGGTTCATAACCATTATAGAATGAAGTGGGGGTAAAAGGATAACACCTTCTATGATTTTAATTAAAAATTAATCTTTTTTAGGATTGTTTTAGTGGTAGTTATAATTTAGAAGATGTTGGACTTCTAGGAAGTTATGTTAAAGATAGAGGTAAGTTTTGATGGTATCACAGGAGTTTAATTTATAATTAAAATCTTAGTTTATGAAAGTTTAGTGTTAAAGTTTTAGGAATGAATGGTCCCAAAGGATTAGGTCCATGGAAATGGTACATAAAAAGGTTGGTTTATGAGTCTTCAACAAATTTGGATGAATCATATGCCTATTTTCTTTATAGATATTCTATAGTGTAAATAAAAATGTTTTGTGAAAAAAAACGAGTGATCAAAGTTTGGATATTTGGGAAACATTATATTAGTGGGGGTTGGACGATCATCACAATGGTGGGGAACCATGGTGATATTAGAAAGGGGATAATGAAAGGTGTTGTTCATAAGTTTACTAATAGAATTTGGTGAAATATTTGAGAATAAAATTCAACTGGGATATTGTTTGGTTTATGCTACAAAAAATTTTCTCAATTTCTAAATTGTTGTGTTTATGGTGTGAAAACTACTTTCCATTAAATTGTTTGAATTTCTAAAACTTGTCTTTTTGGAAGTAAACTTGGTAGAAACAGATGAGGACACATTAACCTTTACCAAGGATATCTAATTTTTTTTAATGAAAGTAGAAACAATAGTGAATAGGTGTGTGACTATGGAAAGAGGATCATACAGATACATGTACTTGGAAATTATGCACATTTCATTGGATAGATTGTTTCAAAAGGAAGGGAAGATCCAAATGCTTTGTGGAAGTTTTGGAGGAAGTAAAAGAGTTAAATAAAATCCATTTATATTTTATGGGAGTGAAGAAGTAGACCTTCCATTGGAATGACTTTTAATTACTTGTGTAAGTTTTCATTTCAAACTACAAAGGCTCTAAAGGAATATTTATAAAGCAGTGTAAGGAGATTATTCAATTTTTACTAGGATTTCTAGTTGATGTGGTGATGCTCCTTGGGATTTAGGTGACCCAAGATAATCATATCTTTATTTTATATCATCTCCATAAATTAAACATTCCATCATACAAATAATATCACAATCCCAAGAACCTAAGGTTTAGTGTCTTTGTTAACTATGTATATAAGAAACTTACTCTGCAACACTTTGAAAATTTCCACATAATTGATCCACACTAGACTATCTTTTATACTTATCATAAGATATAATCATCTTCATAATTTGGGGAATGGAAAGATAAGAAAGGGGTGAGCTCAAGAACATAGTATGGGAAAACTTATAAATTAATCATAATGATTAAACTTATGATAAAACATTAATATGGGAGAAATATTTGATTAAAAGTTCTTGGGATCATAAGTGAAAATCATAAACATTTTTCATGCATTAATAATCATGATATAGAAACATAAGACTATAAAATGGTCATCAAGTAATCATAATAATTATAACATGTCTTAGAAGCTTTTAATAATAATCTTGAATTATTTTATTATAACATAAAAAAATAGAATATCATAAAAATATATAATAATAATAATAATAATTTATAATATTGTTAGAAAATCCCTGATTCCAACACTTTATGTTGTGAGAAAACCCAAGATGTCAATACTTTATGTTTTGAACAATCCCATGATTCCCACCCTTTATTTTGTGAGAAAACCCATAATTCCCTTGCCATAAATTGTGAAAAATCCCATGATGTCCATGCTTCATTATATCATGATATATAAAACTTAAACAATTCATTAGAGGGTTATATAGGACTTCACCCATAATCATCCATTCATATGTGTTCCAATTGAAGTCAATTGTTCATTATATCATAAAGTACATATGGAAATAAAATGGGGTTCATAACATTTATAAATGGCATTACATAAATTCAATTCAAGAACTAGATTTATTGACACCAAATAATCAATCAAACAAAAAGGAGTATAAATTCTTTTAAATGATTTTCATAAAACATATTTCCATATGAGATAGATATTTTAGAGTTAAAGATAAAAATGGAATAAAATCATAAAAGAGTCTTTAGAAAACATTTCTCAACATTATCATTAAAAGAATAAGTTTTGAGTTACATTTGAAAAATACAATTTTTGAATAATTGTAATGAATAATTTTTAAAAACATTATTTTTAAAGATATTTCAATAACGGATCCTTAAAAATACATAAATATCATCTAGATGAAATGTGGAGTGGAAGATAAAATGTATAGTCTGGAAAGTAATGACCTTTTAAATTATTTTAAAAATACTTTTATTGAAACCCACATCGTAAAAAGAGTGATAAATATTTAATTTGAAAATAGGTAACTCTAAAATTTAATATCAAAAGAAATAGAACATATTTTTTAAAAAAAAACAAAAAAACAGAATATTGGTGGGAAGAATGGATATGGATATGGAAGAAAAATATCTCACTTAGAGAGAATGAGAATTATCCTTAACATCATAAAATTTTAGGAAGAAATAAATACATAAATTTAATTACATAGAAAATAATGATGAAAGGAATTATTATATCTTAATATAATAGAATAAATCAATATTGTAAAATCTTTTTTAAAAGGGAATAATTAAGACTCAAGAAAATTTGTTGATTCAATAAACCCACTTAAATTTTAATCCCGAATTCTATGAAATATATTTAACTTACTGTATAATAAACACAACCATCTTAATAAACTATTTCAGAATGTTATTCATATGAACTATCCTATATGATCTTAATTTATAAATATTTTTTATATATTTATTATTTTTTATAGTTTATTTTCATTATCAGATGTTAGAGATTTTGATTGTTTGCCCATGCATTAAAGCATCGATGACAATACCAATTATTTGTCACTATGTTCAATATTATTACTTTATTTAAGGTACTATAATAGATGATTTATAATTATTTATAAATTTTCATTTTTATTCCATGATATTTTTAGTTACGGTTCTTAAAGATGAGATCACTGGCGCGCGTGATTTAGTAATTTTTAACAAACAAATGGTGGTATATTAATAATAAGCTAAATATCAATATAAAATTTTCATAAAACTAAACAAAACATTATTTTCTCATTAATTTATAATAAAACCATTATTTAATTTTTCATAGTAATACATGATAGAAATATATATCATTATTTACATAGGTGGTTAAACTGACCCAAACAAGACCATGTTATAATCGATGGGTGAGTATGGTTAAGAAAATGATTCTTTTTGAATAATATAATTATTGGAGAAGTATAGTGATATTATTTAGATTTTTTAATGTTTGGTTCCATATTTTATGTTATTTCTATAAAAAATTAAATATTAGTGGGATAGAAAATTCAATACGTCATTTTGTGGAGGTGATAGTCCATACGTAGACACAAAATGAATTCACATTTTTATATACAATAAGAAACGGTAGATTATAGTTATCTGGATTTTTTTTACAGGACTATTACATCATTTTTAAGATAAGCAACATAATATAGATATAAATCTTGGATCAAAATGTTTAGTTTCTTGGGAAAATTAGGCTCATACATAACTTGTACATAATAAAACATAAAAATTTATTTAAATCATTAATATTTATAATTAAAATCTAAAATTATCCTTAATAAATGTAATCACCTAATGATATAAATCAAAGAAAGGGGTATGATAAAATCCTAATAGGAGGATGAATAAGATACATGAATCAATATATCATGGGTGAGAATAATCATTATCATCATATCATAAGCCTGAGATCATCATAAAGAACATTAGGGAAACACATGATAATGTAATGGAATGTGGTAATTCATAAAAATGAAACATGATGTCATAGTGTTCAAATACCACACATAGTTGTTAACACATTTAGCATCATGTTCATGAATAACATATGTGTATAATCATTACACAATCATTGTGAAAAAATATTGCATCTTAATGATTCATATTACACATTATCTCTTGAGATACAACACATTACCCAATGCATTGGATGTTGGTATAATTCTGGGCCCACCTTTCACATCATAACATTTACACAATCATGCATTCTACATAGAACGTATAATAATTGTTGTCATGAAGTAACCCGTGAAAAATAATGGTTTTCATAAGTATTTCATTACCAATACATTCATGATTTTTTTTGGTTCCCATATGAAAATGGGAGATCATACTTTCGAATAAAGATCATTTTTCTTTAGATAAGAAACAACACATGAGGCCTCGAAGATTTGTTTTGGAAAAAATAAACTTTTTGGTAAATCATAGTTTTTGGATTAAAATCAAGGTGGAAAATATGTATATCCCGGGAATAAAATTTAATAATAATGAAATGATATTTAAGTAAAATTAAACGAATATACTTACTGAAATTGATGTCAAATAGGGAAAACCCAAAGCGATGGAGTTGGATTCGATAATTCCCTTACCTTAATTCCCGCTTTATTTCGAAGCTTTTGTGCCTCCTGAAAAAATAAACACAGATTTATTAAAAAATTGGTCCATTAGTGAATTATTTTATTTTTTAACACTATTTATAAATTATATTCATTTGATTATATTTCTTAATTTACTTGGTTATATGGTAGTCATTTTGATATTATGTTTTTCTTAAAAATTTCTCATTTTCCCCCAATTTCACTACTTTGTTCAATCTGATTTATGCATTAGTATAATTAATTCCAGAAGATTATAATAAATATAATTAAATGTTTTTATATTATATATATTTTATAATATATATCCATGATGATGATTATATGTGCTAACATGACAATTTCTCTATAGGTGGTTAACTGACCTTTGACGGGACATTATCGAGAGAGTAGGAAAGGGAAGTTTGAAATTTATATATATAGTAAATATGATACTTACATTAGGTCAAGATAATTAATATAATTTTAAATTAATACCTAATTAATATTATATGGTTTGGTTGTGAAAGGGGTGGTTAAAAAATGAAAGAGAAGAAGAAGAAATAAAAAGAAAAAGAATTGACGAGAACTTACTTAATCTTTAGTGTAGCTTCTCTTATACGCCACTAGAACTACCTTGGTGTTTGGAGTTGGATTATTCCATAACATACCTAAGGATTATAAGGGTATTGAGAGGAATGATTTTAGAATAGTTAGGATTTGAAAAGTGGGGAATGAGTGGGTTTTGAAGGGGATGGAGAGGGGTTATTTATACTTGAGGAGGGGGTTATTTCTGAAATAAAATATTGAATAAAATATTATATCAATGGTAAAGCATGTAATTGTGATTTTATGACAATATAAATTATATTTATATATAATATAATGGGTTTAAGACTTTAAATAACTTTTTTAATCTGAATTCATTAGTTTATTAAAAATTAAATTGAAAAAAAATTTATTTTAAGAAATCACCTTTGACTTTGGTTTTGGAAAGTTATTTTTGGGTTTGTAAATTAATTTTATTTTATTTTAATAACTCGTTTATGGAATAAAATATATCATTCCCGAAACTCAAGTTATATAAAGTATTTTTTCATTATTACTTAATGAATGATTTAATTTAAGATATACCAGTAATGTGAGAAAATATATTTTTACTATTCATCTGAAAATTGAAGTATTTTAAAAAATTACCAAAAAATAAAAATTAGAATTTTTTGATGTGATAATTTAAAAAATAAAATTAAATATATAAAAATAAATTTATAACATATATAAATTTAAATTCTAATACAAAAATTATGATTTTTTATGAAATACATTAAAATACAGTTTTTTAAAAATCTTCTTATATTTTATTTGAATTTTTTAATCAAGGTATTTATTTTTTGGAGTTATAATATTTATATTTACTTATATTAAACATGATAAATATTATTTATTTTATATTTTATTATTTCTTTGTCAAATAAATATTCCAACAGTCAAGTTACTATTCCCAACGGTCTGGTTATTATTCTCAATAGTCAGGTTATTATTCCAATGGTCATATTACTATTCCATTGGTCACCTTACCTCCTATAAATATGACATTATTCTTTCACTAAATATTAATATCAATTACTCTCAAGGTTCTATATTTCAATTTTATAAGATTTTAATTAATTTACTAGTATTTGTTTTCTTTTCTATAGTGTTGGCAGTAGTGGAAATTTTTCTAGTAGATTGGGGTGATCCATAATTACCCTTTTTAGATTTTAGATTTTATATTTTTTTATCCAATTGTAATGTTTGGAATTTTAATTTATTTAATTGCTAATTAATTTATCCATATTTGTTAATGATTTTTTTGTTTCTTTATGGTTATAATACTATATAGTTTATTGTAAAACATATTTATTTCAACAGACAAATATAATTTATAAACTCTAGGTTGTTACATAGATATGGGTAAGAAAATTACCATAATAAAAATTCAGACTATTATTAATGGAGATTTAATTATATTAGATTGGAAAAATTATATTATGAGGGTAAAGATAGAGAATAAAAGGTTTAAGAAGTGATTAGTACTCACATTGAGAGTTTTAACCTCCTATTAGAGGACCTCTTGAAAATGGAGTATTTAGGGATTTTACTTGGATAAAGGGAATTCAAAATTTTTTATAGGTCTCTAGGAGAAGTGAAAAAATATTATTTTTAATAAGAAATTTAATTTTAGAGTTTCCTTGAAGAGTTGGCGTATGACACCATTTATAAGTTGAGAGAATATCCTTTTTATAAATATAACTTCTTAATATAAGAGGATCACATGTTTTACATGGTAAGTGGACCCCAAAGTGGAAAATATTCGATAGGAGATAATTTTTTTTCTATAAAGACCTTAAAATTTCATTTTAATACATATTTTTAACATGTTTTAATTATTTTACCCTTAGATTTTATACTTTTACCACATTTTTTTACGATGGTAATTAATGTTTACCAAAATAATTTATTTTTTCTTCTTACAAATTAAATGGAACTCATTAAATAATTAATAACTAATGATTCCAAATATGAAGTCCATTTTATAAAATAAAATTTCTATGGGTAAGAGAAATTAATTTTAATATTAGTGCACATAAAATGTAAAAAATATTTTTATAAAATGGTGTATTTTTATGCATAAAAGTTATATTTTGGATAAAAATATCAATGTTATTTATTTAAATGATATTAATTGGGTTATTAATAATAAAACTAGGTTTTTGTGTCTTTCAAATAAAGTCAAAACCTAATTCAACACTAAAAATTCTTAATTAAAATAAACAAACCAAAAATATTTTCTATTAAAATAAATATTACATAAAATTTAAGGGGGTTTTAAAACTAAAGATTTTATTTTAAAATGAATCATTTTTATCCTTATATAATTTTTTCCATTATTTTTTTTATATATTATACATCCCTACTTATTTTATGATAATGATAAAAAGATGTGGTGCTGATATAAATTGTATCTTTATATATTCACTTAATGATAACTATTTTATAAAAATCCCAAAAATTCATACTAAGATTATATTATTTTGATAAATTCAAAAATTAATTTAATTTGGTCAAGTTAAAATAGTAAAATTTGAATATAAAAATATAATAAAATCTTTTTTATAGTAAAATAACTTTTCAAAATATTAATTGTTCTTATTCTAATTTTTAAACATTTTATAATTATATTAGTATTAATATATTATCAATATATTTTATCCATAATATATTTTGTTTCTTAAAAGTAAAGTGCAAAAAATAAAATTTTTTAGATGAAATTTATTTTTAATCATAACATGATCTCATAATTTATTTAATTAGACTAATTTTAGTTTATTGATGCATTAGTTGTATAAATGACATATATATCATAAAGAATGTACCAATATTTATACTTGGTAGTTTAAAATCAATATTTTAATGGGTATATTTTATTCTTAAAATATTCCAGGGCTCTTTTTGGTTCATTATTGGATATAAAAAAATATATCCAATTGAAAATTTATTTAAAGAGTAAAAATTCACTAATATCTTGGTTTGTTACATTCTACCGCCTTAAAATATTTTTATCCTCAAAATTTTATTATTGGGATGAAAATAAGTGAGGGGCAGTTTGTCTGATTACATCATCAGTTTCTTATATTGTTTCTTTAAAATTATGATATCACCATAGGACATTGGATAAAAGGGTGTTCCTATTTCACATCACATTATATTTGTAATCCAGAATCTCCATTGGTTATTCCTGATATAAGAGATCAGGTTCTAGTTGCATGAATTATGAGTTCATTACTTATGAAGAGTTTATTATGTACTTACTCAAAAGAGAAACATGGAACACATCATATACTTTGGATAGGTCTATGGGGAGTGATAAGAAATAAACTATAGCCCCAACATGATCCAAGATCTCAAAGGGATTGATATACCGGGGTTCAACTTCCCTTTATTGCTAAATCTCATAACCCTCTTCCAAGGAGATAACCAAAGGAACACCTTATCACCAATTTCAAACTCTAGATCTCATTGATTATTGTTTGTTTAACTCTTTTTTCAACTTTGTGCTGATTTAATATGTTTCTGAATGTTTTGAACTTTATCTACCATTTCCCAGAAAAAGACAGGTCTTATCATCATCCTATCTATAAATTCATCTAATTTTTTTGGAGTCCAACATTTCTTCCCATCCAGAGCCTCATATAGTGTTATCTAAATGCCATAATGAAAAAATTTGTTATATAATAACTCTATTAGGGGTAGGTGTTAATCCCAATATTATTTTATATAAATATATTAGGATATCTACAAATCCTTATGAGTTTTAATAGTCCTTTCAGATTGAAAATCTATCTAAGGGTGATAAGAAGCGATTAAACTTAGTTTTATCTCCTAGTCATGGTGAAGAATTCTATAAAACCTTGAGGTAAAAATTAGTTCTCTATTAGATATAATAGAGATCATAACTCCATGAATCCTTTCTAGTTCCATTTTATATATCTTTGTGAGTTGGTTAAGTGATAAATATTCTTTTATGGTGATAAAATGTTATGATTTTTAAGGTAATTGATTACCACCGAAATGGAATTATGGGCATTAGATGTATTGTGGAGTCCAATACAAAAAAATACATGGTGATGTGTTTAAATTTCCATATAATAATGGGTAGTTTTTTATCATTCCTTTAGACTTATTTAATTTAGCCTAAACTTTTTGGCATACCAAGCATCTTGATATACATTCTACAATATCCATATTCATTTTATCTCACATAAAATTTTGATTTAGATCTTTATACATCTTCACAATTCTTGGACGAATAGAGAAGGATTAGATATGTGAATCATATAAAATATACCTCTTTATTTTTGGTTTCAATGGGATGCATATCCGAATTCCAAAACATATTACTCCATATTTATCAAATTTGATCTCTGTAATATTATATAACTTTTTTATAGCTCCATATCAAATTTCTGGGATTCATTGATATTCAGATGGTTGTATGGTTGAGCAGTCAATTAGGAAAGTGTTGGTCGGAGTTGGAAATTCAAGAGGGGGGTGAATTGAGTTTCTATAAACATTTATATTAAAAAATTTATTTGAAAGAATCCCCCAATTTAAAAACAATACAACCTAGATAATTAAAGTAGTACATTTATAATAGTCTGTCTGTTCAATTAATTTCTCAGAAGATTGATTATTTATTAGTTATAACAATATGATATATTGATATAACTTTTGAAAATAATTTACTAAACAAAAATAGTTCTAAATACTATCCAAGACTAACTATCAAAGTGAAACTTAGTTTTCTAACATATGAGTTTAAATAGTGTAAACTAAATTTGAAAATACAGTGGATTAAAACAAGAGGTTCAGTCTCAAGATGAGACTTAGTCCTATCCACTTGGTGATCACCTACCACCAAGAAAAATATATATATATATATATATATAAAGCATTGATCCACACCCTAGATTGGATTTTACAGAATATTTTACAAACTGTCCAGGTCAAAAGACCTCTACCACAGTTCTACATGGGAACTAAAATAACCGATTCATACAGGACCTCTACTATAGTTTTACATGTGATATAAAAAGTGTAAAAAGATGTTTGTGTAAGGATATCTTGTATCATTTAGTTCAGCATAGGATAGAATGTGTGTTTAAAGTACAGATTCACACACTGCTTTAAATGTAGTAAAATGTGCACAAAAGAGTAAGAAATAAAGAGATATAGTTTAGAAGGCTTTTTGTGTTGTGAAATACAGATCTGGACTCTTTGGATGTGGATGATGTGAATTTTGAGTCCTCATTCGGAAACAGACAATGAAAATAGTGTGTCGTGAATCGTTATGTTCTGGTTTTCCAGGAAGATAAAGTTCTATTCCTTCAGTTCTATTTTTTTTACTACAAAGGTGTTGGTGCTTTGGTGCATATCATGTTCTCATGTTTGTTCTATCAGCAAGAATGAGAATTACTCATGTGTTATTCTTCCTTTTGTTTGCAGGTTTAGTATGGGTTCTCATGTGAGCCCTCTATTTTATATCTACATGTGTTTTTTAACTCACATGCTTTTCTATTTTAAATTCTATATCATATTAATAATCATGATTGGTGTTGGTTGTGTACATCATACTTTTAAAATCCCAATTAATATTGTCTTCAAAATGAATTAATTTAATTAGTAGCATTAAGACACTCAAATATGACCATTAGAGATAATTTTAAATAAAATAAAATTTAAATATTTTATCGATAACTCCTCTGTAGGTGATTAATTCTGTTAGTGACTCCTTCTATTGGTGACTCCAACCATTATCATTGATGAATCATTCTATCGACGAGTCATTCTGTCAGTATCTCCATGCATCAGTGACTCAATGCATCAGTGACTCATTTTTTGTTTCTGTTGGTGAGTCATTCCTTAGTCTGTGTCTCATTTGTACTATCAGTGAGTCATCTATCAGTGAGTCAGTTTGTACTATCGGTGAGACACTCCTTCTATCAGTATCATTGAGTTAGTTTGTTCTGTTGGTGTCACACTTGTTCTATCAGTGTGAGTGACTCATACTTATCCAATTTTTATATTTTAACTATCTTATAACATGAATATATAAAAAATTTATTAAATATATAGTTGATAATTTATAATAATAATTAAACATATTTAAACTTAAATAAACATGATTGAAATGATTGGGCATGATTTGACATGATTTTTCATTATTAAAACCATTAAAACTAGATAGGGGCCAAAAATATCCCCCATTTTGATGATAAAAAATCATGAAATTATAAAGTAAAATTAGTTGTTGAATAATATAGTCATTCTACTTAATATCTCCCATTTCATTTTTCCATAATAATTAAAGATAAAGTTCAAACATAATTAGAGGTAAAAAGGAATAATAAATTGTCATTTTCTCCCCCTTTTAGGATTATAAAAAAAGTAAAGATATTAAAGAATTAAATGGCAGAAGGAAAGCGGGATAATAGAAAGAAGGGAAATGAAACATCATTGAATTTAAAAATTAATGTAAATTATAGTTCAGTGGAATACAAAAAAAAAATACAACCAGGCAGCCCTATCAAAAAGTGATCCAAACTACTCCTTGAGATCTAGTTTGTCATTTCCTTTGTCAGAAGGATGAGAGTGAATTTGATGTGAAGTAAGAGGTAATCCTTGAGGAATTGAATTTGTAAGGGTGGTTCTAGAGGAGGAACAAGGTAGGTTATACTCTATGATAATTGGTCTAATATGGCTAAGAGCCTAAACAACAAATAAGGACTGAGGAGGAGGTGGAAAAGAGGTTCCAGGAGAGGCTATAGAGGTCAGAGGTGGTCTGAGAGGTGATGTATCTAGAACCACAATGGATTCACTCTGAACAATAATATATGGATTTAATAGATAATTAAATCCTTCATAATCTCACAACCATATTCTATATCCTTCTCAAAATCTTCCTTATTCTCCATAAACTTTTTAGAGTAGGTGTTAATTCATTTAGTTTCTTAACTCTTTCCTTAAATTTCTGAGTAATTAGAGGAAAATTGAGATTATCCACCATATATTTAAAGTGACATTCCAATTGGTTTTTGGTATAAATCCTATTGAAGTAATAGTCCACTTTCTATGTGATATGATCATTTGTAGTTTCAGCACTCTTGGAGTAGATCCTGACCATATCATGAACATGGTCACTATTTTTCATAA
This sequence comes from Viscum album, assembly GCA_963277665.1. Taxonomy (NCBI): domain Eukaryota; kingdom Viridiplantae; phylum Streptophyta; class Magnoliopsida; order Santalales; family Viscaceae; genus Viscum; species Viscum album. Next base: position 1,447,718,279 of record OY728161.1, read on the forward strand.
GATTTTCAAGTGTCTCTTGATTTGTTCCACCCAACAGAGCTTGAAACTATTCTCTAATCACATTCCTCATTACCTCAACATCCGGTGAGTGAGATATATGAGCTGCTGATCTAGATGCCCCTTGTACAATGTATCTAACATCCTATGTCAACTGGTTAAAATTTGGAACTTGAAAGTGGGAAATAATATCCTCCAGTACATTCATGATTATGTACATATCTATCCTATACTCAGAGGTCAAATTCGTGATAGTGGAAACCAATGAAGTCAACTCATTTCTTAGCTTATGATTATCTGTCACAATAGCTCCAATGAGTGCAATATTTATTGGTTATACTTGAGAAATAACACTTACAGAGAAAATATTTTCATCACATTAAATCAATCTTAACATAGGAATACTCAAGGAAAAATTCTTAAGGGTAGAGAAATTTTTTTTCCTTGAAACTGTAAAAAACATCTCTAGTGACATAGTCACTGAGAATTTGAACTGATGAAGATGCATAAGCAGAAGTAGATGCACCTACTAGAAGTGCCTCTGACTGTATAGGATCCTCCACCACTAGTATCTTTGGAACTAATATATTAGTTTAAGCATCAGAATCATAATATTCCAAGTTAAGGACAACATATCCAGGATTCCTTTTCCATTCATAAAACATAGATTCTTCCAAAATATTGAGTGTGTTAACTATCACTCTTCTAGTTTAAGGCTCCCACTAAACTTGAGATATTCTTTCTTGAACACCCCCCTCAACTAGATCTCCTCTTACTTTCTTCTTCCCTTCATCTTGAGATCTTCTTATAGTATAAACCAATTGAGGCACTGAGATTATTTGAGCTTACACTTCTCTTTGAACTTCAACCACTACCTCTTCTATAGTATGAACTGCTAAAGAACTAGGGGGTCTATAATGGGTTCCTGATTCACTATAACAGCCAGCTCTATAGTGGCATCTTGATCATCACCAAGATGATCCAAATCACTATCACTCTCATTTCTTTCATCCTCTCCATCATTTTCATGTTCAGATTCATCTCATTCACTGCCACTTCTTTCAACATTTTTATCATCTTCATCTTCTTCATTTCCATAACTAATACTACTTTCCTCTTCTTCTTCTCTATATGCTTCTTCTTATCCCCCATATTTATCATCATAACCACTAGATCTTCTCTCATTCTTAACATTACCATATTATTTAGTTTCTTCATCATCACATAAAATTAGTTCTTTTGAAGGTAGAGAAAGAGGTGGATATGGTGGTATAAAGTTCATTATCCTTAGGCTTTCAACAATGTTTGGGTCACTCCTATCATCTATAGGAGATCCTTATTCTCTATAAGGACTAGCTTCCTCTTCTTCATCATCATCATTAGAATATTTAGCTTCTTGATATGCACCTAGATCAGGATCAGCTACATATCTTGGCCTATATGGATGATCAATATGATTGAGCTTTTCACAAAGTTTATCCTAATCTCCAACCCATTCCCTCTTCTAGGGATTCCAATAAATCTTCTTTATTTTGAAAATTTACTTATTCAAGAATATTCCACTTCAAGTAGATATAGTCTCTTCATATTCACTAACACATCCTTTCTCCTTTAACATGGAAGAAATCATCCTTGGATAGAAAAAGGAATTTTTTTTACAGTAGGGCTTTACCGTCTCAATTATGTGAAAAATCAGGTATCTTCATGGATTCATCTTGTTCCCTTTCTTCAGAAAATATAACAAGTATACATCTTGATATTTCAAAGTTGAAAATTACCCTTTCTGGGGACAAGGCTGGTGCTGAATGAACTTAAACATCAGTCTTCCCTCATCATCAAACTTTACATCTATTGGTATTCTATGCTCTTCATTTCTAGTCAGATCCTTCAACTTTGTCTCATAGTAGAACAAATAACTTGTAGGCAGAGAAGTTCCTTGGTAGTCGTCAAATATTCCTTCACGTGTAACCTTGATGCATTATTCCCAATGCCTAGAAGAAAATTAAATTATTTTTCCTTTAAATCAGATTTTATCCAACATATCCCACTACCTCCCAAAATAAATTCAGTATTTATGAAGAAATCTTGCACAAGATTAGGATAGAATGTTCTTTCATTATTTGAAAACCAGTCCAATAAACATTTGGTTTGTAATACCTTTAATAATAGATACTTACTCTCTAATATCCAATCTATGAAAACATCCTTATCTTGTGTTACCACATGGTTTGAAAGTCTAGGATTGAGAGGATTATACTTACTAGATTCTCTCTTCTACTTCATAACAGGTTGCAACTCATCTCTAGATCATCCTTCGAAGACGCGCTTCACTCTCAACTTTTCTGGTGGTTTAGTTGAAGGTTGGATGATTAAAGGTCCGAGGGTAGAGAGAAATGACATAACTGTAAGGTTTAAAGTGTGGGAGTAAGAAATCGAGTTGATAAACTCAAATTTATCATTTAGAGCATTAGATATTGTAAATTCATGGACTGGGTTTAAATAATTAAATAAAACAGCATCATTTTGATTAAAAATAAAATATATGTAGACCACAAGTTCTATAAGTGTGTTCCCAATGTTGGTGTCGATATAAAACTATCAAAATGAAACTATTGGTGTCGGCATGTCAAAGGCGTCATCCTGACATTTTCAGTGAGACACTATCAGTGTCAGCATGACATTGTTAGGGAGACGTCACCAGTCTGTTTATCCTAATGATGTGATAACTAAACTTGGTTTAAATAATGGATTATCAATATAAGGTTCTCACAAATTAATCATCCCTAATTCATGTTTGATGTAGTTCATTCTTTCAGAGTTTAATGGCTTATTGAATATGTCAACAAGCTTAGGTTTAGTTCCAATAAACTCTAGTGTTATATCACCATTTTGACAATGATCTCTCAGAAAGTGATACCCTACATCAATATTATTTGTTCTAGAATAAGAAAAATTATTATTAGAGATGTTAATAGCACTTGTATTATCAAATTTTATTGGCACATGTATGAATTGTTATCCATAATCTAGTAAAGTGTGTTTCATCCACCAAATCTGATCACAACAACAACTAGAAGCTACGTATTCAGCTTCAGTAGTAGATAATGAAACAAAATTTTGCTTCTTACTACACCATGAAACTAAAGACTTTCCCAAAAAGTTACATTTTCTAGAGGTTCTCTTTCCATCAAAATTACAACCACTAAAATCTCCATCAGAATAACTCACTAAAGAAAAATGTTGTCCTATGGGATAAAAAAATCCTAAGTAGGTATTATATTTGAGGTATTTAAAAATTCTTTTAACAGAATTTAAATGATACTCTTTAGTATTAGCTTAAAAATGAGCACACATGGACACACTAAACATAATATTGGGCCATCTAGTGGTCAAATAGAGAAGACCTCCAATCATACTTCCATAATTGGTTTGATCAACAGATTTTCCATTTTCATCAAGATCCAAATTATAGGTGGTACTCATTGGAGTATCAATACTTTTTTATACCATCAAATTCAGGACTTTTTAAAATATCTTTAGTATATTTACTTTGATTTAGAATAATACATTCTTTATTTTAAAATATTTGAAATCAAAGAAATAATTTGAGTTACCCAATTAAACTCATTTCAAATTCACTTTGCATCATGTTTGAAAAATCAATACATAAAGAATTATTTGAAGATCCAAAAATAATATCATCTATATAGATTTTAACTACTTGAAAATATTTATAAATTATTTTTATAAAGAGAGGGGGATCATCTATACCTTTTGTAAAACCATTTGAAATAATAAAGCTACCTAGTCTATCATACCAAGCTCTTGGATCTTGTTTTAAACTATATAAATCCTTTTTTAATTTAAAAAAATGATTTGGAAAATGAGGTTTTGTAAATCCAATGTGTCGTTCAATGAAAACATCCTCAACTATATACCCATTTAGGAATTCACTCCTAACATCCATTTTATATAGATTGAAATTTAAATGTGCTGCATATGCAAGAAAGATGCTAATGGCCTCAAGTCTAGTAACTGGTGTAAAATTTTCCTCATAGTCAATCCCTTCATGAATATAAACTTGTTCAAACAATATAACTTTATTTCTTACAATATTACCAGATTCGTCTACTTTATTTATAAACACCCATTTAGTGCCTATAGTAAAGATTTCTTTGGGTCTATCTACAAGTTTCCAGAATTTATTTCTTTCAAAATAATTTAATTCTTCTTGATATCCATTACCCAAAATTCATAATTTATTTTTTCATTAATTCTTTTAGGTTCAAGCTGTGAGAAAAAGGTTTTTTGTTCAACCGGGTTTCTCAATGAAGCTCTAGTCTTTGTACTTTTATCTAGGTCTCCAACTACATAATCTAAATGATGGTTCTTAAGTGTTCTTGTGGGTTTAGAAAAAGAAGGGATTGTTATTTTAGGTTCATCAGTAGGTCTAGGTTCATCGTTACTAGAGTCTAGAGAATTTTTCAGAACAAAATTATTTAACAGATTTCTTAATAGTAGGGTCATATGATTTTTCATTTATGCCCAAATTTGATATATCATCCTCAATATTTTCTAGTCATGTGTTAGGTTCATGTGGGTCTGTTTCAATAAATTGGACATGTACAGATTCTTCCACACACTTAGTTCTTTTATTAAAGACTCTATAGGCTTTACTAGATATTGAATTACCCAGAAGGATTCCTTCGTCACTTTTGGATGCATTTTTTTTCAAGATTATCCTTTGTATTAAGGATATAGAATTTGCAACCAAATACTTTGAAGTAATTAACCTTTGATTTTCTATTTTTCCATGGCTCATAAGGGGTTCTCTTAATAATTGGTCTGATTAAGACTATGTTAATTATATAAAAAATTGTATTGACAGATTCTGCCCAAAAAATAGATAGGTAAGTCATATTCATTAAGCATAGTCTGAGCTATAATTATAAGGTTCTATTTCTTCTTTCTACAGCACCATTCTTTTGGCGTTTCCTATGAGGGGATAAGTTGCGACAATAGCCATTTTGTAAGAAAAAAGATTCAAACACTTTTTTTTCAAACTCACAACCATAGTCAGTTATTAAGGTTTTAATTATAAGTAAACTAAGGTTTTATAATATTCTATAATACTTAAAAAACCAAGAGTAAGATTCACTTTGGTGAGCTAATAAAAAGTTCCAAGTATATATAGATAAGTAATCTGCTAGAACACAGACACAATGCTTCCCATTAAGACTAGAAACCCTAGATGGTGCAAATAAATCCATGTGAACCAACTCAAGAGGTTGAGAAGTTGAAACGTTTTTCTTTGGTTTGAAATATATTTTATGTTTTTTATGATTTTGACATGGATTATAGACTTTGTCATTTGAAAACTCAAGTTTGGGTAGATCTTTAACTATTCCTTTCCTAGTAAGCTTTCTAACAGAATGAGTATTACAATGTCCTAATCTCCTATGTCAGGGCCAAGACTCTTTATGAAAGGAACATAAGCATGAAATATTTTAAAAAAATAAAGAATCTAAATTTATAGGATAAACATTCTCATTTCTAAGAGTAGTAAATACTAACTCATTTTTAGATTTAAATACACTACATGCATCATTTTCAAATTTAACATTAAAACCATCATCACATAACTGTGAGATACTAAGAAGATTTTACTTTAATCTATAAAAAGTACTTTTGAGATTAAAACTAAATTAGAGATACCAATTAGGGCAAGGAAAATTATTTTACCATTAGAATTGTCACCAAAAGTGACATTTCCAACATCAATATCTATCAGATTCTAGAAGTATGCATAATCTCCTGTCATATGTCTTGACCATTCACTATCCTTGTACCATAGAATTCTACAAGATATATTCAAGTATATTTGGATTAGCCACTGAAAGGGGCCAATATTCATGTTTTATATTATAATATTCATATAATTCATTATTTATAACACCATTTTTAGTGAATTTTACAATTTGAAAATTATTTTACATTATGATCATAATTATTTATTAAAGTTCAATATTACTTGGTATATATTTGAACACCTACTAAAAAAATGGTCATGATTTTATTTTCATATCTTATTTTAAGGTATCTAATTCTATAAGAAACAATTAATTCTTTTGGATCACATATAAATTTACATTGGAAGATGACCAAAGTGGAATTTCATTCCAAAAAATTCTGGGAAAAGTAAAATGGAAAACAACCTAATAAAGAGACTATTCCAGCCAAAATCCAAACAAAGTGATTCTCAAAATTGAACTGAAGATATAGGAAAAAAGGGAAAAATTTATTCAATAGTTTCCCAAGATAATTTTGATGTTTTAATATAGTTATAGGTATCCCGAGTTGAAGAATCAATTCAGAACTAGATTCTGCATCCAGAAAATCCGCCCACCATCTCGACCAAATCTAGAAATTCAAAAATCCATTTGAGTGGAAACCTTATAGAAAATTAGGGGAAATAAAGAGATTCATTTTATTCTTATATTCCCCACTCCAATTAGGCCGTATAGAATCTGATTTTGGTGCCTCTTTTTTGTGGATGCAAGATGGATACCATTTTAGATCAAGGGTGGAAAAGTCCAAATTCCAAAAGCTTCCCACCACCCTAGGCCTACCATACTGAAGTGGAAAGACATGGAATATTGGGGGCTCTACCCATGCCTCTTTAAATGCCTATTTAAGGTAGTGGTGGTGAATGATTTAAATATATTTGGTGCTTTATTTCATTGTAATGTTATGCTGCGATTTTGTTGTCTTGAGTTTGTCTTTCACATGTAAGTTGTTCTAATTCACCTTAGTTTCTTAATAAAAGTTCTGATTCTCATATTATTCTGTTTTTATTCATATCACATTGATACTGTCACCTCATGTTGTGAATTTATTCACACACAACCTTTTAAAATTATCACACAATGGTGGAGTGATCATTATTTCGTGCTTTTTCACTTCTTCAATTCCACCCTCATGAGTCTACTTCCTGCTTCCATTGTGATCATAGAATGAATGAAGGGATAATAAAATTATGGGTTGATTCAAGGGAGTATAAAGGGACTATATTTTATTTTTTTATCAATCTATTAATTTCTAATCTATTCTTTTAATTGATAAGTTCATTTGACAATTTTAAAACTTCTTTGTCCTTTTTGAATTTTATGGTCGTACACTTCAAGTGCTAATTCAGCCCTTTACCTTAGAGTGCTCAAATATTTTATCCTCCAAGTGTATAGGTGATTAGTATTTCTTTTTTAGGTATTAAACTCGGAAGTGATGATATTTTTTGATCTTCTTAAGTGAACCCATCTCAAATATAAGAAATTGAAATGGTTGAAAATGGAATGAATCCAATCCACCCCAATTGATGACCTAGGATCAAATCATTATTTTAAATTGAATTCAATTAATTATCTTAGTGTTCACTTAAACAAATTTAAAATAAACCCAAATTTGGCCCCTTCATATCAAAAAAATTCCATATAATGTATGTGTCTATAGGTTTCATCTTAGGTCTATGAGGATTCGACAACCTAAGCTACATTAGAAGCGACCACTTAAGCCTAAAAAATTAGGTAAATTTGGGAAAGAAATTTTTTTGGCACTGTTTATGGGGACCCAAGTAAGTCATCTCAACACCCATTATATTCTCCCCCATTTATCTTTTCTCATCCCAACTTCTCTTATCTTTTCCCTTTTCTTTTGTTTTTCACCTTTCGTGGTGCATGTTCACCTATAACCATAACCAATCAAATCATCTTATTAGGGTGGATAGTCCAGGGGTTAGGGAGTCAAGAACATCTAAGGGTCTATTAACATTAGATCAAAATATTCTTAATACTCTATATTAAAAAATTTATCCTATTTAAATAGAGGGTCTTCAGAGAAATCAACTCATAAACCCAGGTGGGAACCAAAATGGTAATCAAAATGAGGCAGCCCCAAACTTGGCGAATGCAGTAGATCAAACCATGAATGACTAACTCACACCTTCCTGGACCAATTAAACCTCTTTCATTATTCATTATTACCTAGGATAAGTCCATTATGTCTTCAAAACTCATTTCCTAAATCACCATCCAACCTTCCACGCGATGGAGTTAGAAATGCCATACTTTCATGTCAAAGAGTTTAACAACATTTTTGGAACCATTTACCCACTACATCAACTTGAGTCATTTAAGATGAGGCTCATTACTTTCTCACTTAATGATCAAGAAAAGAATTGGTTAAATAATCTGACACTTGTATCAATCCACTCCTGGGACCAATTGTAAAGATAATTATACAAAAAATAATTCCCCTATCAAAAAACAATTTCAATTAAAAAGAGCATCCAAAACATTTCTGAAAAATATGGGGTGTCATTTTATGAAAAATGGTAAAGTTTCAAAGACGCACTCAACATGGTACATCACCATGGATTTTAAATCCCAGAACAAGTTCAAAATTTCTATAAAGGGTTGGGTCTGGGAAACAAAAAATTCATTGACATGATGTGTAATAGAACCTTCAAAAACAAAGCCCCAAATGATGCTTATGAATATCTGGAAGGGCTGGATGAAAAAACCAAACATGAGGAACATCACCTTGCTATTATAAACCACAAAAATATGATGGAATTCAAACTCTTAGGGATGAATAAAGTCTTAGGGATTTCTTTTTAGCACTCACTAGGAAGGTTGGGGAGATAGATCATAGGAACTTCCATGAAATTCAAACTGATGAACCTGTTTGCACAATTTATGAAAAACATGATCAAAAGACTGAAAACTACCCAACTATCCATTACAATAAAGACGTTCTTTTAGGAGGACCACTAGGGGGGGTCAATGCTCTGAACTTTCAGAAGCCACAGTACCAAAACACTTTTAATACAAGGTATAATGACCCTCCAGGATTACATTAGAAAGATAACCAATAACCCAACCAACAACTTAGTCAGCCACGATGACTAAACTCCTACCCTCCACAAAATTTTCAAAACCATAACTAGTTCCAAACACAACCAGTCCAATACCAACACCCTCCTATCCAATACTAACAACCCATTCAACAACCAATCCAACAACTAAAGTATCCTCCTGGGATAAACCAACCAGCACAAGCACCTAACCAAATTTCCCTCTCCCAATCCTTGAGCAGTTGTGTAAGAAAATAGAGAAAATGAACTCGGAAGTCTCATCCCTTAAACATTTACTACAAACCATTAAAACCAAGAAGGCACCCATGCCTACTCAGGCAGTCCCATCCTTAAACTTAAGGGGAGAATCTAGTTACACACAACCCTCTCATGAATAACTAAAAGCAATGAATATTTTAAGAAGTGATAAATCCATAGAGAAACCTGAGAAAAACCATTACAGAACCATTAAAAGCTTCCATAACACATGAAAATAATGAAGAACCACCCAAAGATTCTGAAAAAACCCAATGAGAATGTAAATGAACCAAGACCACACCAAAAACTCAAACAACCTCCTCCCTTCCCTCAATATAAGAGAGGAAAATATAAACTAGAAATGAATGAAACTTTGAGGGAAATATTTTATCATGTTAAGTTGAAATTACCCTTCTCGATGCAATCAAAACCATTCCTGCCTACTCAAAGTACCATAAAGACATGTACACTTTTAAAAGGAATTTTTCATATAAAAATTGAGTCCTTCTGGCTACTAATGTGAGTACCACCATTTAAGGGACCATTCCTCCAATGTTGAACGATCCATGATGTCCATACATCAATGTTTATTTAGGAGAGAAAAAAGTTTTCAAAGACCTTTTTGATATTGGAAATACTATGAACCTCATTCTATATTCCATATATTATCAGTTAGGGCTTGAAGAACTCCAACCCACATCTATCACTCTTCAACTTACTAATCATAGTGTTCGAGTTCTGAAGGGAATATTAAAGGATGTTTTGGTTAAAGTTGAAAATTTCATTTACCCTTCTGAATTTATTGTCCTTGACAATCACCCAAGCTTATGTCCTAGGGAGAAAACCACCATCATCCTTGATCTTCCCTTATTTAAAAAAATCAACTCATTCATCCAAGATAGCAATGGGAACATGACAATAACCTTCAAAGACATGAGTCTTGATCTGAAAATCTACAATGAAAACTCTCAAGTAGGGGATGATGAAGAGATCCATGAGGTGAATTGGATTGGTAGTGATGTAGAGGAACATCAAGAAATTATTGAATGATGTTTAAGTCAAGAATAGATTTATTTTCTTTTTTCACATGAGGGAAATTTTTCTCCTTGGATTGAATCTCTTTCAGATAGCTCATTTGATGATTTTATCGAATCACCAATCAATGATACCATTGGTGAAATCAATAACATTGAGTCCATACCCATTCACGACACTAATCTTGACAATTTAGTGGATGAAAATTTTGTTCACAAGGAACCAATTCTGTTAAGAAATCTGGAAAAATAAACTAAGTTCAATACAGGGTCCCATCCTTATTTTGAAAGTGAAAACCAATCTGATCTTGAATTTAAGGTCCTACCTTCCTCACATAAGTATTAATTCTTAGGGGAAAATCAAGAAATTCCTTTTTTCATTTCTTCCTCTCTTGAATCCAATCAAGAGATGATGCTTCTGGATGTCTTAAGAAAGCTTAAGAAAGCAATTATATAGACCCTTTTTGATATTCCTAGGATTATCCCACTCATTGGAACTCATAATATTGTTCTTGAATCTGACTCCAAACCATGTCATCAACATCAACAGAGACTAAATCCCAATCTTATGGATGTGGTAATGAAACAACTTCTTATATTGCTGAAAGTAGGTATCATCTACCCCATTGTTGAGAGTGAGTTGGTAAGCCCAATACAAGTTAACCTAAAGAAATATGGAATCACTATGATAACAAATAAGGATGGTGAAGTTCCCCCCACAAGGGTTAGTAGTGGATGAAGAGTCTTCATTGACTAGAGGAAGCTCAACTCATGTACCAAGGAAGACCATTTTCCCTTTCTCTTTATTGATCAAGTCTTTGAGAAAGTGGTGGGTCATCAATTCTAGTGCTTCCTATATGGATTATCAGGGTATAATCAAATCGAGGTCTCCTTAGAGGATCAAGGAAAAAACAACCCTCACATGTACATTTGGCACTTTTTCCTTCAATCGCATGCCCAATGGGTTATGTAATTCCCTTGGTACCTTCCAATGGTTCATGACTGGAATCTTCTCAGACATGGGGGATATTGTTTAAAGGTCTTTATGGATGAATTATCAATCTCTTGGGATAATTTTGAGGGATGAATTATAAATTTTGAAAGTTTTTTTCAAGATGCGAGGATAATAATCTTATCCTAAACTGGGAAAAATTTCATTTCATGGTAAAATAATGACTTGTTATAGGCCATATATTCTTTGGTATATGGATTCAAGTTGATAAAGATAAGGTTTATATCAATCGTCACCTTTCCTCTCCTAAAAAATTCAAGGAAGTGAGGTCCTTCTTAGAACATACTGGTTTCTATAGAAGATTCATTATGAATTTTAGCTCTATTTCTCAACCACTTTGTACTCTATTGGTGAAATATAATCCATTTTTATTGAAATAAATCTATGAGGAACCATTCTATACACTCAATTTTTCTGTTATCTCTCCACCTATCATGCAATATCACAATTGGAAACTTTCATTTGAGCTCATGTGTGATGAAAGTGACTTCACTGTAGGAGCAGTCTTAGGAAAACAGTGTTAGAAAACTCCATGTATCATTTATTATGCAAGAAAATCTTTAAATGATGCATAAATCAACTACACCTCCATTGAGAAAGAGTTGATTTCTATTGACTTTTCCTTATAGAAATTCAGGTCATATCTCTTAGGATCAACCATTATTGTCTTCACTGATCATTAAGCCCTATTTCTGATTCTTTCGCTGGGTCACACACATCTGCCTGTAGAGGGCGTGTAGCTATTGCCCCGCATTCCAACCTTCCAAAGGCAGGAAGTATCTGTCACCTGTTTAGGGACATTTTCTACTTGATCAAAATAGGATGATGGGATGTTGTTTCTTCCTTCTGTGGATTGCTCCTCAGAACTCGTTACCTCATCTGGGTCTCCCTTAATGATTAAGTCATGGTGCGTGAATATCGTTCCTGGTTCCATATCTTTGTAGATGCTGGTTAATTACACTACTTCTGTCAGGACATCCCATGGGGTCTTGACATGGCAGCAACCTTCGGTCTGAGTAGATGACAACATCAGGCATGTTGGGGCATCTATGGATGTGTGGACTTTGGGGAACCTATATTCTTCCTCATAAGAGGGAATCTCAAGGGTGAAGAACCCGAGGCATCCCATATCAGTCATGGGGTATCTTATGCTGGAGACATGTCTCTGAGGTTTTCCTCATCTTTCAATGTTTAACATGGGGGTATGCTACTATTTTAACATCTAGAGGAGACAATTATGCCAAAGGCGTGTCTTATGAGGTTTTCCTCAGGCATCTCATGTTTAACACGAGGTAGGTCTCGAGTTTAACATCTTACGAAGACAGAATGAGGGTGATTATAATGTCCCATAGAGATGAATCAGATTGGTAAATCCCTAAGAAGGAACACTTAGAAGGTTTACCAGGTGGATGGATCAGAACACTCAATGAGGCTATATCAGAGGTGGTGCACCCCATGGATGGGAGATGTCACACCGTAATGGCTGATCTGAACACCACTGAGGGCGGATCAGGGAGAGTGAACCCTAGAATGGGGAACATCCAAGTTTACCATTGGCTAGGATTGAACCTCAGGGAGGTTTCCTACATACCCTGTTCAGACGATAGATATAAAAACCCACGTAGTTCAAAGGGGTGTTGAATTAGGGTGTACAGAAAGAAGAACAACCCGAATACATGCTCGAGCTTACGCATGGAACCTCAAGGGGTTTCCATTTTTTTCTAATTATGTTGGTGTTTGAGATTTATGGGCTACTTAGTTTGATGTACTTTTAGGAAGATAACAGGTGTAAAAACAAAAACTATCATGAGGCTTTTCCAAGGTACATTGAGATCAATGGAGTAATTAAGAGTGTCATGAACTTCAAATTCAAAAACTATGTGACTTTGTTCCATGTTTCTTATTTAAAATTACTTTTAGAACTGATATCCTCTACCTCTACCCCCTTATAAATTTTCTTTTCTTTAAACACTGGGGATATTGTTATTTTAATCTAGGGGGGAGATGAAATAAAAAAATTGCTTTTGGGTGCATAAAAAATTAAAAAATTTGGAAAATGTTTTGAAATAAAAAAATATGTGGAATGAAAAATTTCTTTAACCTTAAACATGATAGTATATATTGAATAATTTGAAATTAAATATCAAATAATTTTTTATGCCTTGATTCTAATTTTAATGCATGTTTAAGTTCATGTACATATATTTTAGAACGTGTGGTTGTCCAATGTGATTTTTCACCATCTATATTTTCATCTATTTAATAACAAAAAACCCAATGAAAGTCCTCTGGATTGTGGGGTATTAGTTTGAGTTCTTGGGGTCCCATAATAAATGGAATAGGTTTGGTGATAATTTTAATTTTAACATGAGTATTAAAAAAAAATCATAAAAATTTCAAGACCAAAAAATCAAACAAAAAGATCAATTGTGTGTAGAGCAATGGATTAACCTAATATGTGGCTTTCAACACTTTTGGATCATGACTCCACAGTTTTCTGGACCAAAGTTGGACATTTTATCTCAAATTTTGGTAATTTGAATTTATTTTTGATTGAGTAAAATCAAGATGATTCCTGAGTATGTGAGATTCACTTGGTTCCCAAATGTCTTTGAGTCTAGGATTCTTTAGTAAAGTCTTTCTACATGGGTTGACTAGATTAATTTCAATTTAAATTACCATTGAAAAATTGAAAAAAAAATAATAATAAAAAATGGAAAAAATGAATACTCATCTTATTATTAAAATTTGATTTCACCTTGCGCTTATATATTTTCTCCCTTGAATAATGATTACCCCCATTCCCATTATGACACACAATACTTCATCATGCCAAATTAAATTGGATGAAATGTGGCAGTGAATTTGAACAAATGAATGAGCTTGGGATTTGTATATGTCTATATAACTAGCTTATTTTAAATTATTTTTATGGGTTTCATAATTGTTTGGTTTTGGTATTAGTTATTTGGGTGAGTAATGTTTACTAAAAAGTTTTTTTGTAAAAGAGAATTCGAATTTCATATTTTTGAGATATATTTTTTCATGACTAGAAAAACTCAAGTTGGGAGGTATTATTAGCCACTGAAAGAGGCCAATATTCTTATTTATATTATAATATTCACATAATTCAATATTCATAAACACCATTTTTAGTGCATTTTACAATTTGAACATTATTTCACATTATGACTATAATTCTTTGTTAAAGTTCACTATTACTTGGTACATATTTGAACACATACTAAAACAAAAAATCGTCACAATTTAATTTTTATATCTTATTTTCAGGTATCCCATTCTATAAGAAACAATTAATTCTTTTTTATCACTTGTAAATTCACATTGGAAGATGACCAAATTGGGCTTTCATGCCAACACATTCTGGGAAAAGTAAATTGGACAGAAGCCCAATAAAGAGACTACTATGCCCAAGATCTGAGCCCAATGATTCTAAAAATTGAATTTAATATAGAGTAAATAAAGGGGAAAATTTCATTAAACAATGTCCCAAGATAATTCAGATGTTTTAATAGAGTTATATTCATCCCATGTTAAAGAAGAAATTCTAGGCCAAATTATATAGCCCAGAAAAATAGACCACAATTTTGATCATCTCTGAAAATTCAAAAATTGATTTGTTCGGAAAATTTGTAGACAATTATGGGACATCCAGATATTAATTTTCTTATTCTATGACCCAATCCAATTCTTCCATCTAGAATCTCATTTAGGCACCTCTATTTGGCAGATGCAAGATAGATACCGTTTCGTCTTAAGGGTGGAAAAGTCCAAATTCCACAAGCTTTACACCACCCTAGGCCTACCATACTCAAGTGGGAAGACATGGAATGCTGGGGTCTAGACCCATTACTCTTGAAATTATTATTTAAGGTAGTGGTGGGGAAGTAGTTAGATATATTAGGTTCTTTATTTCATTGTAATGTTATGCTGCAATTCTATTGTCTTGAGTTTTTCTTTCACATGTAAGTTTTTCTAATTAACCTTAGTTTCTTAATAAAAGTTATTCTTATCCTATTATTCTATTCTTATTAATATCATATTGATACTTTTTCATCAATTTGTGAATTTATTCCAAATAAACCTTGTGAAATTATCACACAACGGTGGAGTGATCATTATTTCATTATTTTTCACTTCTTCAATTCCTCCCTCATGAGTTTACTTCTCGCTTCTATTGAGATCATAGAATCAATGAAGGACTAATCCTCTTATGGGTTGATCCAAGGGATTAGCAGGGTTATGGATTGGATTTTGTTTCTCACTCTATCAATTTCTGATCTATTATTTTAATTGATAATTTCATTTGACGATTTTAAAACTTCTTCGTCCTTTTTTAATTTTAAGGTCTCACACTTCAAGTGCTAATATGACACTTTACCTCAGAGTGCACAAAATTTTGATCCTCTAAGTTTATAGGTGATTAGTGTTAGGGTGTGTAGGTATTAAAATAGGAAGTTATGATGTTTTTTGATCTTCTTAAATGAACCCATCTCAAATATAAGAAGTTGAAATGTTAGAAAATGGAATGCATCCAATCCTCCACAAGTGATAACCTACGATTAACTAATTATTTTAAATTGAATTCCCTTAAGTCTCTTAGTCTTCACTAAAAAACATATAAAATCAACCCAAATATGGCACTTAATATCCAAAAATATTCCATAGAATGTATGTGTCTATAGGTTTCTTCTTAGGTCTCTAAGGATTCGACAACCCGAGCTACATTACAAGAGACCTCTTAACCCAAAAAACATGGGAAAATTTGGGAGAGACCAGATTTACTAAAAAATAATCAAACAAGATAAGATTTTGGTACCCATATTTGTTTGGGTCCAGTAATATTAGTAATAAGTGATTTGGGAACCCACACTTGTTTCATGGATTTCTTATAAGAATTTTGGAAATTATTTGAAAAATAAACTTTATTTGGTCTAGAAAAACTAAAAGTAGTAGAAGGTTGTCTTGTTTTGGAACCAGCAGAACAATTTTCAGTTCTGGACATAAAAACTATTTTCCATATTTTGTTACAAAATGAATTTTAGCTATGTTCCTCTATCCATGTTGGTATCCAATACTAGTAGTATACCTAGGAGCAACTTATTTACCAAGAATTTGTGTAAGCATATTTTTCCATTGGTAAATTTCTATAATTCCTTTTTTAATTGATCATTTGATAACTTAAGCTCATTAGTTTTGTAAGCAATTGAGAATTATTTTCTTTCTCTATAGTAACCTCATATTTAATAGTAGAGGTAAGAGCATGTTGTTTCTTCAAAACTTTTGTATTTGTCTTTTAATTAATTTCTTGCATCTTCAATGATTTGGTAGTATTTAAATATTTCCTCATTAGTCATACTTTCATAATCTAATTCATCTTCAAAATAATAAGAATTTTTTACAGGAGACTAAAGGGTTACATAAGATGTGTTTTTCAGGAAACACGTGCTTGCCTTGTCACCTTTCTCATTATGTGATGATTAAGACTCACTTTAACTAACCTGAAAAGCACCCTAGGTAGTCTTCATTACCTTCTTTTATCTTTTATCTTTTTACTCATATTTATTCATATATTTTAACTTAGGGTGGTAAGCCTTTATATGTCCTCTTCTCTTACATTCATAACAAACTATTTCATTTGGGATATCATCTCTTTTCCAATCCATTTTCCATTTTCCCTTATTATCATATTTACCTTTGTTGCTAGTCTTCCTGAATAATTTATTCCTTCTACAAAACATCTTAAACCTTATTGCTAGTTGAGCCATTTCCTCATCTCTATTAGATGGTGAATCTTCATTACATGTACTGTCAGAATCATTTTTTATCCTTTCCTTTTCTTTAGGTTTGGAAGTAGTGGTTTTGAAAGCCACTGACTTTACCTTGGCTTCATCCTCCTCCTACTTGTTGAACTTTAATTCTTTCTCATACATCACCAGCTTTCTTATTAGTTCCTTAACTAGAAACTTACTTATATCATAGGATTCTCTAATTGATATTGAGGTTTTCTCTATCTATTGAGTAGACATCTAAGTAGCTGCATGATTTGTTCTTTGAAATCCATTGTCTTCCCAAGAGAGATCATTATATTGACTATCTCATTGAACCTGAGATACATATGAGAAATTGGTTCATCAGGTTTCATCTTAAAGTTATCATATTTAATACTATAGGTATTAAGTCACATTTCTTTTACATTAGTGGTTCCTTCATGTGAAACAACTAAGGTATCCCAAATTTTATGGGCTGTTTTACATGAGAAAACCCTATTGAATTCTCGATCTCTTAAAGAAAAATATAAGGAATTCATAACTTTTCAATTTTTATTATTATCAGTCTTGGTTGGGTCATCCCAAGTATTTCAAGTAGTAGTAGAAATCTTATATTCATCTATAATGGAAGACCAAATTTCAAAACCCATACTTTCTAAATGTATTTTAATCTTAATTTTCCACTGGGCATAATTAGTTCCATTGAAAAAGGTAGGTATTTTGGTATAATCATGTTCTTGTCTATTTAATATAATAAATAATAAATAATAGTTTTCTAAAGTGCTATAATTTTAGAACCAACAAAAATTTATAGATCATTAAAACACAACTAAAATCATAGTTGAAAAGATTTGCATACACTTTTAAACTTTCCTTTGATACCAAATGATGGTTGGAGTTAGACACTCAAGAGAGAGTTGAATTGAGTTCCTATAAAAATTTATATTGAAAAATTTATTTGAAAGTATCCCTCAATTTAAAAACAAGATAGCCTAGTTAATCAAAGTAGTAAATTTATAATCGTATGACTGTTTAATTAATTTTTTAGAAGATTGATTATTTCTAAGTTATAATAGTATAAAATATTGATATTAATTTCAAAAATAATTTACTAAAAAAAAAATAATTATAAATACTATCCATGACTAACTATCAAAGTGAAACTTAGCTTTCTGACATATTAGTTAAAATAGAGTAAACTATATTTGAAAACACAACAGATTAAAACAAGAGGTTCAATCTCAAGATAATAATTAGTCCTATCCACTTGGTGATCATCTACCCCCAGGAAATATATATATAATGCTTTCATCCACACCTTGGATTAGGGTTTACACAACAGTATACAAACTATCCATTTCACAAAACCTATACCATAGTTCTATGTGGCAACTAAAACAACGAGGTCCCACATGACCTCTACCACAGTTCTACATGGGATATAATAGGTGTAAAAACGTGTTTATGTGAGGATATATTATATGATCTTATTCATTACATGAGATAATGTGTGTTTAAAAGAAAAATTCACACACTGCTCAAAATGTAGTAAAAATGTACACAACATAGAAAGAAATAAAGAGATAGAGTTTAGAAGTATCTAGGTGTTGTGAAATGAAGCTATGTACTCTATAGATGTAGCAGATGTGAAGCATGAGTCTTTATCTCTAAACATACAGTGAAAATAGAATTTCATTGAGATTTTTGTTCTTGTTTTATAGTAATATGAAGTTCTATTCCTTTAGTTCTATTTTTTTGCTGCTAAGGTGTTGGAACTTTGGTGTACAACAAGTTCTCCTTTTTGTTCAGTTGGCAAGAATGAGAATTCCTTATGTGTACTTCTTCCTTTTGTTCACAAGTTTAGTATGAGTTCTCGTGTGAGTCCTCTACAATATTTCTATGTGTGTTCTTTCATCTCACATGATTTTCTCTTTTAAATTATATATCCCAAAAATAAGCATGATTGGAGTAGGTTTTTTACCTTGTACTTTTGACATCCTAATTAATATTGTCTGCAAAAAGCATTAATTTAATCAGTATCATTAAAACACTCAAATAAGATCATTACAAATAATTTTAAATAAAATGAAATTTAAATAGTCTATCAGTGACTCCTCTAGAGGTGATTCATTATGTCATTGACTCCTTGAATCAGTGATTCCTTCTATTGGTATCAGTGATTCATTCTATCAGCGAGTTATTCTATTGGTATCTCAATGCATTGGTGACTCAATGCATTGGTGACCCATTTTGTTCAATTAATGAGTCATTACTTTTATTGGTGTCTCATTTTTACCATCATTTAGTTGTCTATCGATGAGTTAGTTTGTATTTTCGATGAGACATTCCTTCTATATGTAGTAGTGAGTCAGTTTGTGCTATTGGTGTCACACTTGTTTCGTCGGTGTCAGTGACTCATACTTAGCCAATTTTCCTGTTTTAACTATATTATAACATGAATATACATAGAATGTGTTAAATACATAGTTGATCATAGATAATCATAATTAAACATATTTAAACTTAAATAAACATTATTGAAATTATTGGACATGATTGGACATGATTTTTGATTATTTAAACCATTAAAACAAGAGAGGGGTCAATAGAAAGATATTACTTCTACCCTTCCCTTATGACTTGAAGACTCAAAATTTGTAAATCCATGAGTATTGGGTCTTTTTAAACCCTCATCTTGGATAATGTAACGTGATATTTTCTGTTTGTAGCATCAACCATCTTGTTTGGATTCCCAGGGTGGTAACGTATTAACAATCATAATATTTGAACAATTCTAACCAAATACTTTAATATATGTATTAATATTTCTATGATAATATATATTTCAAACTCTTTTAATTAGTATATATATCAAACATTTCACTATAGAGATATTTCCTACAAAATTTTAATGCAAAGATCACTTCCAGCATCTCCAAATCATGTATTGTGTAATTTTTATCATGAATTTATAGATGTTTGGCATAAGAAATTACATTATCATATTAATGAGTACACATCCAAAACCATTTAATGAAGTGTAACTATATATTATAACCTTCATCCACTTTAGGGTAATGTAAGAACATAAGTGGTGACTAACCTCCTTTATAGTTCCTTGAATTTTCCTTCATATTCCTCTATCCAAAGAAACATTAATCCATTCCCTGTTAACTTGGTTAGTTGATTTCATAACCATGAGAAATTTTTCTCAAAGAATAAGTAATATACATATAACCCAAGAAAACTATAGATCTCAGTTATATTGTTTTTTTGGGTAATTTCTCAATAAATTACACCATCAAATGATTTACAAACATGCCCTCATTTTTGATTAGATGACCCAAGAATGATAATTTCTATATCCAATTCCACACTTTCTAAATTTTGTATATAGTTTCTATTTTCTTAAGGTGTTCAATGTAATTCAAAAGTTATGTTCACACTATTTCTTACTCTTGGAATATATGAGAATATCATCTATTAATACAATAAAAAATTGAACAGGGTATCCTTTAAAGACCTTGTTCATTAGTTCCATGAAGATAGTGGGGGATTCATAAGTCTAAATGGAATCACTATAAATTCATAGTATCCATAACTTTTATTAAAATATATATTATAAATATCATTCCTTTCGAACCTTAATTGATGATATCTAGATTGATGGTCAATATTTTAGAAGTATTGAGATCCTATGAGTTGATTGAAAATGTCATCAATAGAGGGTAAAGGATAATTGTTCTTGATCATGATTTTTAAGCCCACTATAATTAATGAAAATACACATTAACCCATCCTTATTTTTTAAAAGATGAATTTCACACCCCATGGTGAATCACTAAGGAATATAATTCCCTTATTTAGACTCTCTTGTAACTTCTTCTTTAATTCTTTCAATTTAATAGAAACTATTCTTTATGAACTCTTTGAGATGAGAATGGATCCAAGTATGAGTTCAATAAAAACCCAAAATAATTCTCTGGTATAATACTAGCTAGTTCATATGTAAATACATCAACATATTCTTGTAAAATATAAATTTCATCAATATAGACTTCTTCCCTAATAATTTGAGCTAGAAGTCCCTCATTGTTGGGTATCAACACCCATATAATAGATTTTCTTCCAAAGGGAGTTCATGATCATCATTACATTGATATTTTACAATAGGTTAATTCAAGATATGAAATAAGATCCCCTTATCTAGATAATTTATATGTTATATATGAATGGAAATCTAATCTATACCCAAAATTATTCCAAATTCAACTATGAGAAGAGGAAATATACCTACACTGAGTATCTTTCTAATTTTTTGGATCAGAATAGAGTTATATATCTAAGATGCAATCACCATTCCATAAGATGATTTAATAGATATCTCAATATCCAATTCTTGAGGTGGTGAATCAATATTCATAGAAAACATGTATGATATGAAATGATGAGAATATCCATAATCAAATAAGGAAATCATAGATCTTGAGTTGACAATAATTGTACTTCTCATCACATCATTATCAGGATCCACCTCAGTGTTAATCATTTAATATACTCTCCCATGTTCCCTTTATCCCTTGGTTTTGGAGGATTCTAGGGAATTTTGTCTTCATTTTATCTTGTGTTAAGGAATTTATTTTCATAATTCCCAAACTCATTGCATTATAACAATTGAAGTGTGGGTGGTGAATTATTTGAGGCAAAATTCTCCTATATTATGTTGATCATCTTATTTGAATTAATTTAGAAGTTAAGGGATTTGTGGGTTACTTTCCCACACTTAAAAAACATCCCTAATCCCTTAAGAAAATTACTTGGGGTATTCCTCCAACATTTTTGACATATAGGTAGTTGGAATTTCTTTCCTCCTTGTAAATTATTATCGAACACTAGTAAAAAATGTATTTATTTCATCCAAAATTTCATGTATCTTATTTATAACCGATGTGAAAAGCTGTGTATATTGATTTATCACATCAGTTATAGAATAACCGATGTAATAAATAATGTCTCCAACTTTATCATGTCGAATATTATATAACTAGCGTGATAAATGTAATAATTTTTTTATCACATCGAATACTAAATAACCGATGTGATAAATCATTTTAAAATGTTATGAAACCTAGTTTTTAGTCTTTGTGGTGTTTTTCAATCGAGCAACACAGACTCTGTTCTATCTCTTGTGAAAACCCTAAAATCAATTCTTCAATACTATGGACTAAAACCTCATTTTTTCAGCTTCATTCATTATATTTTTCATCACTTTATATATTTGATCGACTCACAACTCTCAATTAAGTCTCACATGCCTTAATTTTGGTCATTTTATTTTGTTGATTCCCTAACTCTACATTTTGATATTTTATTTACTAAAATATTGAAATATATTTTTTAATTTTCTCATGTTATCACATTTCATATGTAGCTAGAATGAATTTATGTGGGATATGGTTTGTATTCCAATTACACACTATGTATTCACTATAAGTCTGTGTTTCATTAATTTAATTATATTTATAGTTTTTATTATATGAATTCTTCATTTCTGGAACAAATAGATTCTTTGATTCCAAAAAGGAGAGATCGTGTGAGGTTTCAAATCATGTATAATTTTTAAACATCATGAAACCCCTAGTTTCTTGTTTCATATGTTTGGTACATATGGTGGATGTTGTGAAACTTCCTACAATTTCCCAAATTGACATGCTATTATTAGTTTTCCTCATCTAGGGGATACAAATATCTATACAAGGACTACAATTCTTAGGTATAAGTCATGTATAAATGTTACCTTTCCAAAAAATAGAACCTCTAGATGGTTTCTATTGGTCGGAGTAGGACACTCAAGAGGGGGGGGGGTGAATTGAGTTCCTATAAATATTTCTGTTAAAAACATTATTTGAAAAAATCCCCCAAGTTCAAAACAAGATAACCTAATTAAATTAATTAGTAAATTTATAATAGTATGACTTTTCAATTAATTTCTCAAGAGGTTGATTATTTATCAGTTATATACACCTGAAATATTTAAATAAATTTTGAAACCAATTTACTAATTCAAAACAATTATAAATACCATCCAAGAATAACTATCAAAGTGAAACTTAATTTACTTAAATATGAGTTAAAACAGAGTGAAATAAATTTGAAAACATAGTGGATTAAGACAAGAGGGTCTGTATCAAGATGAGACTTAGTCCTCTCCACTTGGTTATCACCTGCCACCAAGAAATATATATATAAATATTTGATCCACACCCTAGATCAGGGTTTACATAATAGTATAAAAACTATCTAGGTCACAATACATCTACCATAGTTCTACCTAAGAACTAAAATATCCAGGTTACATAGGACCTCTACCATATTTCTATATGGGATATAATAGGTGTAAAAATATGTTTGTGTGAGGATATGTTGTATCCTTCAGTTTATTGTAGAAGATAGTGTGTGTTTAATAGATAGATGTACACACTGCTCAAAATGTAGTCACAGAACAGAGTAAGAAATAAATAGATAATGTTTAGAAGGCTCTCTGTGTTGTGAAATGCAGCTCTGGACTCTTTGGATGTAGAAGATGCGAATCCTGATTCCTCTTTTGGAAACAGATACTGAAAACTGAGTATTGTGAAGCTTTGTGTTATGGTTTTCTTGGAAGATGGAATTATCCTCCTTAGTGTTTATTTTCTACATTTATGATTTAATATTTTATGATAAACAATCCTCATTTAGTTCACCTCTATAAGGAATGAGAGTTCTTCATGTGTTCTTCTTCTAGGTCTAGTATCTCTGCTCGAATGTTCTTTTTTGTTGTTCTCTTCTTTTATACAGCTCGTGCGCCAAGCTTTCATATTATTTCAGGTGTCTTGTGTTGGCTGAAAATGAGCATTTGGAGATGCCTCGTACATCATACCATCCACTAACATAGTCATTAATGTTTTCTACAAACATCATTAATTTAATCAGTATTATTAAATCACTCAAATATGATAGTTAGAGACAATATTAAATAAATGAAAATTTAAATAGTCTGTCAGTGACTCCTCTGTCGGTGAGTCATTCTATCAGGGACTCCTTCTATCGGTGAGTCATTATATCTGTATCTCCATGTGTTGGGGACTCAACACATCTGTGATTCATTTTGTTCTATTGGTGAGTCAATTCTTCTATCAGGGTCTCATTTGTACTGTTAGTGAGTCTTTTATCCGTGAGTCATTTTATATTGTTGGTGAGACTTTCCTTCTGTCAGTGTGTCATTTGTATTTTCAGTGACTCAGTTGAACTATCGGTGATACATTCCTTATATTGGTGTCTCATTTGAACTATTTGTGAGACATTTACTCTTTTGATGTTAGTGAGTCAGTTTGTGTTGTCGGTGTCACACTTGCTCGGTGTCAGTGACTTATACTTAGCCATTTTTTTGTTTCAATTGTCTTGTAACATGAATATAAATAGAATGTGTTAAATAAATATTTGATCATAGATAATCATAATTAAACATATTTAAACTTAAATAAACATGATTGAAATGATTGGACATGATTTGTGATTATTAAAACCATTAAAAAAGAGAGGGGCCAATAATCTCCCCGTTTTTGATGATAAAAAATCATGGCATTATAAAGTACAATCATCTAATGAATAATATAGTAATTATACTTTTTATCTCAAATTTCTTAATTCCATAATAATTACAGATAAACTTCATACATAATCAAAGGTAAAAAGGAATAATACCTTGTCATTTTCTCACACTTTTGGGATTATAAAAAAGAGTAAATATATTAAAGAATAAACTAGAAGGAAAGAGGTATAACAAAAAAAGGGGAAATAAAGATCATTTAATTTCATAATGAATGTATAGTATAGTTCTGTGGAAGAAAAAAAAGTATAATCATATATCCCTATCAAAAAGTGATCCAAACTACTCCATGGTATCTAGTTTGTCCTTCACTTTATCAGAAGGATCAATAGTAGGTTCAGTGGATGGAGGTTGAGAGACTGAAGGATCTGAATGTATTATCATGGGAGGAATTATAACAACTTCAGGAATTGAAGGGGAAATGGTAGTTTTGGTTGCGACATGAGGTTGGATCTACTCTGTGATAATCGGTCTAATCTGGCTCAGAGCCTGAGCAACAGACATAGAATGTGAAGGATGAGTCGTTGATTTAGTAGGAGAGGAAACTAGTTAGAGAGGTGTATCAGTTGAAACCACTATGGATTCACTCTAAACATGCATATATGGAATCAATAGATTGATGAAATTTGTGATTATCTCCCTACCATATTTCATTGCCTTTTCAAAATCATCCTTGTTCTCCATAAACTTTTCCAGAGTAGGTGTGTAGTCCATTAGTTTCCTAACTTGTTCCTTAAACGCCTGAGTAGCTGGAGGAAACTTGAGATTTTCCACCAAATATTTAAAGTGACCTATCAACTGATTTTTGGTATAAATCCTCTTGAATTAGTAGTAAACTTTCTATGTGATCTGAGCATTTTCAGTTTCAGCACACTTGGAGTAGAACCTAACCATATCATGAACTAGGTCACTATTTTTCATAATCTTTGCAAGTGTCTTTTGATATGATCCTACCAACAGAACTTAAAAATCTTCTCTAATCACATTTATCACTACCTCAAAATATGGTGAGGGAGATACAAGAGCTGCTGAGATAGATTCCCCTTATATAATGTCTCTAACATCCTATGTCAACTAGGTAAAATTAGGAACTTAAAAGTAGGAAATAATATCGTAAAGTCCTTTCATTATTATGTCCATGGATATCCAATACTCAGAGGTCAAATTATTGACAGTGGAAACCAATACACTTAAATCATTTATCAACTTCTGATTGTTTGTCACTATAATTTCAATGAGTGAAATCATTCTGGGTTCCACTTGAGCAATAATCATTCCAGACAGAATATTTCCATCAATTTCACTCAATATTAACTTGGGAATAGGCAAGGAAAAATTCCTAATGGTAGAGAAAAGTTCTACCTTAAAACTATCAAAATCATCTCTAGTTACATAGTCACCTAGAATTTGAACTACTTAAGGTGTAGGAGCAGATGCAGATGAACCTAATGGAAGTGTCTCATACTATATAGTCCCCCCTTCACTGGTTTCATTGGAACTACTCTATCATAGATAGAAAATTCCATGCTAATGAAGACATATCCAGGATGCATTTTCCATTCAAACAATAAAAATTCTTCCAAAAGAGTGAGTGTGTTAACATTCACTCTTCCAGTTTGAGGCTCCCCCTCAACTTGAGATATTATATCTTGAAGCTCCACCTCAATTGGATCTTGTCTTACTTGTTTCTCCCCATCAGCTTGAGATTTTCTTCTAGCATAAACCAACTGAAGAATTTGGGTTATTTAAGATTTCAATTATATTTGAACTTCAACCACTACCTCTTCTACAATATCAACTACTAAAGAACTAGGATGGTCTATAATGGGTTCCTAATTTATAGTACCATCCAAATCTATAGTATCATCTTGATCATCACTAGGATGACATGAATCACTATCACTCCCACTTCTTTCATCCCCTCTATCATTTTCATGTTCATGTGAATCTCCTTCACTGCCACTTATTTCAACATTTTTATCATCTTCATCTTCCTCACTACTATAACTACTACCACTTTCCTCTTCTTCTTCTCTCTCTACTTCTTGTTCTCCTCCAAATTCATCTTTCGAACCACTGGATCTGCTCTCATACTCCACACTACCAGATTCTTCAGTTTCTTCATCATCACCTAAAATTGGTTATTTTGAATTCATAGTAAGAGGTGGAATGTGTGGTCCAAAGTTCATTTTCTTTGGGATTTTAGTAATGTCTAGGTGACTCCTATCATCTATAGAAGATCCATCCTCTCTATAAGGTCCAATTTTCTCTTCTTCGTCTTCATCATTAGAATATTCAGCTTCTTCATATGGTCCTAGACTAGGATCATCTACATCTCTTAGCATGGATGGATGATCAATAGGATTAAACTTTTCATAAAGTTTCTCCTCATCTACAACCCATTCCTTCTTCCATAGATTCCACTGAATCTTTATTATTTTGAAAATTTTATTATTCAAATAGATTCCACTACAAATAGATACTATCTCCTCATCTTCACTAACACATCCTTTCTCCTTTAACATGGAATAAATCATCCTTGGATAGAACAAGTATTTTTTTACAGTAAGGATTTACCATCTCACTGATGTGAACAATCAGGTATCTACATAGGTTCACCCTGTACCCTTTCTTCATCAAATATAAAAACTATACATCTTGATACTTGAAATATGAAAACAGCTCTTTCCTAGAACAAAGATGGTGCTGAATGAACTTAAACAGAAATATACTCTCACCATCTAAATCTATAGCTATTGGTCTTATGTACCCTTCATTTATAGTTAGCACCTTCAACATTGTCGCAAAGAAAAAGATTTCACTTTCAGGTGGACTACTTGCCTGATAGTCAAAAAAAATTCCTTCATGTGGAACCTTGAGGCATTTTTCCTAATGCCTAGAAGAAAAATAAATTATTCTTCCTTTAACTTTTGATTTGATCCAACATACCTCACCGCCTACCAAAAGAAATTCATCATTTATGTAGAAATCATGAAAAATATTCGAATAGAATAACCTTTCATTATTCGAAAACCAGTCCATACAACTTTGGGTTTGCAATACCTTTAATAAGAGAGACTTAATCTCTAACAACCATTCTGCAAAAAATCCTTCTCTTGTGTTACCACACAGTTCACAAGTCCTAGACTGAGAGGATTAGACTTACTAGATTCCCCCTTCTTCTTCTTAATAGGTTGTGACTTGTCTCTAGATCCATTTTCAAGTACACGCTTCATTCTCACCATTCTAGCATATCAGTTTTAAAGGTTGGAAGGTGAAAGGTCAAGGGTAAAGAGTAATGAAATAAGAGTGTAAGGGTTAAAGGTGTGGGTGATTAGTAGAGTGAATCAACTTTAATTTATATAATTTGTGAATTAGAGATTGAAAATCCATAAACCAGGTTCAAATAAAAAAATTAAAACACATAATTTTGGTTAAAACATAAAACAGATAAAAAACAGGTTCTATTGGTGTCAGTATGACTGTATCGACATGAAACTATCAGCATCATCATGACTGTATCAGCATGAAACTACCAGTGTCATCATGACAAAGTGTCTGTGTCAGCATGTATGGCAACCTTGCTTTTCTTACCAACTTAAACATGATTTATTACATAAAACTTCACTTGATACAACAAAGAAGATCAAGAGGTTTAGTGTCTTTTAGGATTATGATCATTACATAAAAACTTAAAATATGAAATACAACATCTTTATTGAAAACTTCCTTTACATGATCACTACATTCCTTCGTACTTATCATTGCATGGGATAACCTGAGGACATGCATAAGAAAATGGTGAGCTATAAAGCCCAATAAGGGAGTACACATGGAATAATAGGAGGAGTACAATACATGTTAGACAATAGGAATTTCAATAGATCATAAGAAAAACATGAACATAAAGGCATGATAAAGAATGATAATCATAACATGGAAATGTGGAAACAACACTTAACATGGAATTAGCATGATCCAAGACTCATTGCACATAGAGAATGAGTAAATCCTCATTGCACATAAAGCATGAGTAAACCCTCATTGCACTTGAATTAGCATGAGTCAACACTCATTGAACATGACGTATCATGATACTATACTTTACCCAATGCATTGGAGCGCTATAAGGGTGCACCCTTCTTTAACATTTCATTTCATGCATAAGTGTGCCACATGGATCATAAAACATGGATTCATAAAACATAATCATTTATTCCATGATAAAGGAATGTGGAATTCATACATGAAATTTTGTAATCAATAAGTAAAGGTGCCTAAAGGTGGATACCCTTGATGGAGAAATGGGCATGGTATCCACTACACAATGGCATTGGCTTAGAAAATCGGTGCGATTTCGACAGCGTAACGGCGTGACATAAGAATTCATAAAAATGGTTGATGAGAGAGAAAGGGTTTCCTCATAATATTTACATGTAATGTACAGTAAGGAGGTCATATAGATACATGTCCCAACAATTGTAATATAATTTAGATTCATGATACAAAAGTATTGCTTGAATGTAAATGAGGAGAGTGAAGTTCCTTAAGGAATTTCGGCATAGTAACGGGTGTACATGGGAGGCATTTAATGGGAGAGAAAGGGGTCTCCCTTCATTCAAACATAAAGAGGGCAGTATTAGGGAGGTGATAAACCATACCCGCAACATTTATAATTGAAATTAAAAGGCAAAACAACTTAAAGAAAATTGGACAAAAATGAGAAAGGAAGAAAAAACCCTTACTTCGAAGTGTGCTTCAAAAGTCTAGAGAGAGGATTGTGAGAGGCTTCTTGGGAGATTGGGGCACCTTGGGAGGATTATAGAGAGAGTAGGGAAGAGGTTGGAAGAACTAAAAGGGCTTTGAGTGAGGAGGAAGTGGGAGCTTGGGTGGGTTTATATAGGAAAGGTGAGGGAATTCTTTATTATTTAGGTTTGGGTCCCCTTACATTAAATTAATCCAAACCACAAACCATCCCATGGTTTTTGCCCATGGTTTTTGGAAAAGAGAAGAGGAAAACAATATTTTATAAGGCCGAAGTCCGAACTTCTTAAAATATTGGGGTTACTTATGTGGAGGTGAGTCACACTCTCATGAAAATTAATTTAAAAAGGCAAGGTGTTGAATATGTCTTGAGGGGTCCATTAATGATTTGAAAAGTAATTCAAACAAACCCAAAATCACATTATTTTAACGGTAAAACATATATTGGCCGAACATAAATATTATAGTATTTTATTACATCACTATTGGGTCATTATGATGTCATAAATCACATTATGTATTTAAACAGTATTTAATTTTTACCCAAAATATTGACTGTCTCAGAAAATTATGAAAAATTCCCCAGTTGATAATTTCGAAATCCTGATTCCAGAAATGACATTTATTTTATCTAATTTTTTTTTCTAAATACGTTAATTTTCAATTTTAAAATAAAAAATGACATTTATCGAAAATTCACGGGTTTTGACAGAAATGGCTTTCAAACCTTAACAAAAATTTTAATTGCATTCATAAAATTATAAGATCATTTAATAAAAAATAATTTAATAATAATATTATAATTTTATTAAAATATTATTTAATTCAAAAATCCCTTAATTTAATAAAATAGATTTCTTAATTAAATAATAACTAAAAACACCATTTGTACTTTAAAAACTATTTACAATGTATCAAAAATGACTAGAAATTATATTCACTATTATATACAAAAATAATGTACATGAACATAGTACTACTTATTTGTTACATAACCCCTTAAAACAGCCGCATAAGACCTAAGGGTAAGGTGTGCGATGGTGACAGACTCTTGGGGTGTCTCGGATAACATCGCTCGAGTGGTAATGTCAATCAACTTCCACTTTTCCTGTAGACGGTCACGTTTGAGCTTGACATGATGAAGCTCAGCTTGGGCTTGGTCAAGGGAAAAGCCCAAAGATGCCACCTCTTTTCCGAGCTCCGACAAATGGGCTTCGTATGGGGAAATTCTACTGGATGAGGCCATCGCTTCTTTTGTCTAAGTAAATTAGACTTGTTAAAGTCCTATATTTATACTAATCATGTGATCACTATTCAATGACTATAAAAGTAACGGTCACAATTCTTATCATAAAACCAATTAAGTTGACATTTTATAAAAAAAAATTATATATAGAGACATTTAATAAGATCAAGATGGATTGTCTATTAATAAAACTTTGGGTTGTTACAATATTCCCCCCTTAAGAAATTTTGCCCTCGAAATTTTCCTTTTCCCACACTAAAACAAATGTGGATAACTCAGCTTCATCATATCCTCTGATTCCCAAGTCGCTTCTTCAAACTTGTGGTTTCTCCACAACACCTTGACGAGGGGAATTGTCTTATTTCTTAGAAATTTTTCTCTACGATCTAAGATCATTACTGGTTGCTCCTCATAAGAAAGATCGTCTTCCAATTGTACCACCTTAGAAGAGAGTACAGGTGAATGGTCCGGTATGTACTTCCTTAAGAGGGATACATGAAAGAGATCATGTACTTTGGCCATAGTAGGTGGAAGTGTTAGTCGATAGTCCACAACCCCGACACGATCAAGAATCTCGAAGGGGCCGATGTACCTTGGACTTAACTTCCATTTCTTTCCAAACCTCATGGACTTCTTCCACGGAGATATGCATAGAAAAACCATGTCTCCAACTTTAAACTCAAGTTCTCGTCGACGATTGTCCACATAACTCTTCTGTCGACTCTGAGATGCCTCGATATGCTGTTGAATGGTTTTTAACTTCTCCACCATTTCCTCGACCATTTCTGGTCCAAGCAGCTTACATTCACCGACCTCATCCCAACATGCCGGTTTTCTGTACCTTTTCCCATACATGGCTTCATATGGTGCCATTTGGATGCTCGAGTGGAAACTGTTATTATAATAGAACTCAAATAGAGGAAGATGTTGATCCCATCCTCCTTTAAAGTCTATTGAGCATGCTCTCAACATATCCTCAAGTGTTTGGATAGTCCGCTCGGATTGGCCATCAGTTTGAGGATGATAGGCCGTACTGAAGTTCAGTTTAGTATTCAGATCATGTTGAAGACTCTTCCAAAACTTAGAGGTGAATCTTAGATCTCAGTCATACACAATAGATAGTGGTACTCCATGAAACCGTACCACTTCCCTGGTATATATCCGTGCCAGTTGATCCAAAGAGAAATCCACCTGAATAACAATGAAGTGTGTAGTCTTTGTAAGACGATCCACAACAACCCAGATTGCATTATTGCCTTTGGATGTCCTTGGAAGTCTGGTGAAAAAGTCCATGGTGATGTTCTCCCACTTCCATTCTGGCATGGGCAATGGTTGAATCATCCCCTTAGACTTCTGGCTCTCTGCCTTCCCTTACTGACACACCAGGCACTTTGATGTATATTCAGCGATCTCCTTCTTCATATTATCCCACCAAAAGTTTTCTCGGAGATCTCGATACATCTTTGTTCTCCCTGGGTGAATAGAGAAATTTGAACTATGTGCATCATCTAAAAGTTCCTTCTTCAACTCCGGACATGATGGAACACATAGTCTTTTCCCAAACCACACAATTCATTATTTATTAACATTAAACTACGAGGATTTCCCCTTTTTGATAGCTTCCACTTTTTCTTGAATTCCCACATCATCCTTTTGATCATCCTTTAACCTTTCCAAAAGAGATGGTTGAGCAATCATTTGTGAAAGGATTGATGGTGTTCCCTTCTTTATGATTCCCACATCCATCTTCATCAAGTCTAAGAAGATTGGATTCTTCTCAATTCTCATCATTGATAGAATTGCTGGGTCCTTTATACTTAGGGCATTTTCCACCTTGTTCGCTTTCCCTGGGTGGTACTGTATTGAAAATTCATAATCATTGATGAGCTCTATCCATCTTCTCTAGCACATATTAAACTCTTTCTGTGTGAATATATATTTAAGACTCTTGTGGTTAGTATATATCTCACATTTCTCTCCATATAGATAATGCCGCCAGATTTTCAAGGCAAAGATCACCGCCGCCAACTCCAGATCATGTGTTGGATAGTTTCGCTCATGGATTTTCAACTGCATTGAGGCATAGGATATAACTTTATCATTCTTCATCAGCACACATCCTAAGCCCTTCTTTGAAGCATCACTGAATAACACAAAAAGTTCCCCACTTATGGGTAAATTGAGCACGGATGCAGTGATAAGCCTCCTTTTCAACTCCTTGAAGCTTTCTTCACATTCATCACTCCAAGAAAACTTTACTCCCTTCTGAGTTAGCTTGGTAAGAGGGTTGGACAATCGTGAGAAATTTCTCACAAATCGTCGATAATATCCAGCTAACCCCAAGAAGCTACAGATATCTGTTACCAATGTTGGCCTCAGCCATCCCTCAATTGTATCTGTTTTGGAGGGGTCCATAGATATCCCATTGCTTGTGATGATATGGCCCAACAATGATACCTCCATCAACCATAACTCACACCTTTTGTACTTTGCATAGAGCTTATCCTTGCGTAAAGTCTCTAGTACAGTTTTTAAATGCTCCTCATGATCCTCCTTGGTTTTGGAGTATATTAGAATATCATCTATAAAGACTAACACAAATTTGTCAAGGTAATTTCTAAAGACTCTATTCATTAAGTCCATGAATATTGCTGGAGAATTAGTGAGTCCGAAAGGCATTACTATGAATTCATAGTGCCCGTATCTTATACGAAAAGAAGTCTTGGGGACATCTTCCTTCTTCACCCATACTTGATAATATCCCGACCGCAAATCCACCTTGGAGAAGTATTATGCTCCATGCAGCTGATCAAACAAGTCATCGATTCTTGGGATAGGATACTTGTTCTTTATCGTGATTTTGTTAAGTTCACGATAATCGATGCAAAGCCGCATTGACCCATCCTTCTTCTTGATGAAGAGGACTGGTGCACCCCATGGTGAAGCACTTGGGCGTATAAACCCTTCATCCAGATTCTCATGTAGTTGTTTTTTCAGCTCTTCAAGCTCAAAAACAACCATTCTATATAGAGTCATGGATATTGGTAGCGCCCCAGGTATATGTTCAATTGAGAACTCAACATCTCTTCTAGGCGGAAGACCAGACAGTTCCTCAGGAAACACTTCAGCGAATTCCCTCACAATATGCATTTCTTCAAGGATGTTTTCTTCCTTGGACTCAATTATCTGATCCAGATACGCGTGCTCATAAGGCAGTAATATCCATGCTTGAGATGATAGAGCTAAAGGAGATTCATCTTCCTCCTGAGACTTGTAAAGAATCGGGGGTCGATTCTCCATATGAAGTGTAATTTCCCTCTCCTGACAATTTATATTGGCTCTATATAGAGAAAGCCAATCCATGCCAAGAATTGAATCAAATTCCACCAGAGGGAGTACGACGAGGTTCTCCGGGGAATTCAATCCACAGATTATAACAAGGGAGGACTTATATTCATGGGATGCAATGATTGCCCCATTTTCTGTACTCATCGACATCTTTACTTCCATGATTTGTGGTGGTGCTGGGATTGTTCTTCTAAACTTTAGAGATATAAAAGAATGCGTAGAACCTGAATCAAAAAGTACGTTCTCTATTCTTGAATGAATAACTAGCGTACCTATCACCACTTCATTGTCGGGGTTCACTTCGGCAGAAGTGACGGCAAAAACTCTTCCTTGCTACCTCGGAGGTTATTGGTTGCCTCCGAAAACCCTTGTATTAGGGAACTGATTTGCAAAATGACCCGGTTATTTGCATTTGTTGCATTGATCAACGCGTTGAGGTTCGAACGGAGTTTTCCTTTCCTCTGTCACATACGCAAGTCCTTCTTGCCGACAGTTAACAGCTAGGTGCCCTTCTCTTCCACACCTGAAGCATTTTCTCGTCCCCTTAAGGCAATTTCCAGGGTGCTTCTTTCCGCACTTTTGGCAAGTGGGGTGATCGATCTTCTTAGCACTGTTGGATTTATCCATCGGACCACCAGAATTGAAGTCCACCTTACGCTTCTTGTCTCCATGATACCCCTGTGACTCCCCGTTCTCCATTTCGACCTTGAGGTCACATCGGAAAATTTCCTCATAGCTGTCGAAGTCACGAATCGCTAATGCTTTCCACAAGCTAGGCTTCAGCCCACCAAAGAAGTGGTCAAACTTACATTCAGGGGTAATGACAAAGCCGGAAGCATATCGTGCAAGCCTTGTGAAGTTTACCTCATATGCTCCAACAGATTCTTTATGTTTTTTCTTAAGGGAAAGGAAGTCACTTTCCATCTTATACCGGAGGGTGCGCGGAAAATATTTATCGAAAAACATCTTCCGGAAATCCTTCCATTCCAACACCTCGATCTCCTCCTCAGGCTTCATATTTTTGATCAACGTCCACCATTGATCAGCTTCACCCTCCAGACGATAAGCCGCTAGGAGAACCTTCTCTTGTTCAGAACATTGGAGGATGGAGAATATCTTTTCAATGGAGTTGATCCATTGTTCAACAATCATGGGATCAGATGATCTACTAAAAGTAGGAGGCCTTTGTCTCATGAATCTCTCGATAGTGACTTGTTCTTTCTTAGGGGGGGTTGAACGTTCCTCTTGATCCGTGTTTCCATTCAAAACTTGAGTTAGCTGAGAGAGAAGTGTGACAAAGTTCACGATTCCCACTCTAATTGGATTGGGCATCTCATTAGTACATTCATCACACTAATCTTCACAACGGTTGTTATCCCGAGTCCTATTACCGGCCATTGGCTGGAATAAAAGGAATGTTAGGGGTAACACATAAAGAGTAATCCAAAGAAAAAAGTTGATGACTTATAAATAAACTTTTATTTCCTTACTCAAGAGTCTATAGGCTTCAATCTAGGCTTTTCATGATCTACTTTATAACATATATTCGTAAGGGAATTTTTTTTAATTCCCTTAATAAGGGTTCATAATAAGCTTGAGAATTTATCAAAACATATCCCCTGGGAGTGTCGTAACCAAGAGTGCAGCAAGGCCCGTTGTTGTGCACCAGTTCCCGTTCGAGTCTAGCTCAAAGCGGTGTTTTCAGGTTTTACCCCTAGGATACATCTGTGCCAGAGCCGCCTCTACCTACTCATATCCAGACAGGGATGTATTTGTTTGAAAAACCACTTACTCAGTACTTACCAAAACATAGGGATATTTTTTTTATACTTATTCTTGTCTCTAGGGATTTACTAGGGTTTCCTAATCCCAAAAATAACTAAACCTATCCTCTAATACCAACTATGACAACCCTACTTTTATTACCAACTTAAACATGATTTATTACATAAAACTTCACTTGATACAACAAAGAAGATCGAGAGGTTTAGTGTATTTGGGGATTAGGATCATTACATAAAAACTTAAAACAAGAAATACAACATCTTTATTGAAAACATCCTTTACATGACCACTGCATTCCTTCGTACTTAGCATTGCATGGGATAACCTGAGGACATGCATAAGAAAAGGGTGAGATATAAATCCCAGTAAGAAAGTACACATGGAATAACATGAGGATTACAATACATGTTAGACAATAGGCATATCAATAGATCATAAGAAAAACATGAACATAAAGGCATGATAAATCATGATAATCATAACATGGAAATGTGGCAACAACACTTAACATGGAATTAGCATGAGCCAAGGCTCATTGCACATAAAGCATGAGTAAATCCTCATTGCACATAAAACACGAGTAAACCCTCATTTCACTTGAATTAGCATGAGTCAACACTCATTGCACATGACGTATCATAATACTATACTTTACAAAATGCATTGGAAGGCTATAAGGGTGCACCCTTCTTAAACATTTCATTTCATGCATAAGTGTGCCACATGGATCATAAAACATGGATTCATAAAACATAATCATTTATTCCACGATAAAAGAATGTGGAATTAATACATGAATCTTTGTAATCAATAAGTAAAGGTGCATAAAGGTGGATACCCTTGATAGATAAATGGGCATGGTATCCACTACACAATGGCATTGGCTTAGAAAATCGGTGCGATTTCAGCAGCGTAACGACGTGACATAAGAATTCATAAAAATGGTTGATGAGAGATAAAGGGGTTCCTCATCATATTTACATGTAATGGACAGTAAGTAGGTCATATAGATACATTTCCCAACAATTGTAATGGAATTTAGATTCACGATACAAAAGTATTTCTTGAATGTAAATGAGAAGATGGAAGTTCCTTACGAAATTTCAGCATAGTAACTGGTGTACATGAGAGGCATTTAATGAGAGAGAAAGGGGTCTCCCATCATTCAAACATAAAGAGGTCAGTATGAGGGAGGTTCGAAACCATACCCCAACATTCATAGTTGAAATTAAAAGGCAAAACAACTTAAAGAAAATTGGACAAAAATGAGAAAGGAAGAAAAAAACCCTTACTTGGAAGTGTGCTTCCAAAGGCTAGAGAGAGGCCTGTGAGAGGATTCTTGGGAGCTTGGGGAACCTTGGGAGGATTATAGAGAGAGTAGGGAAGAGGTTGGACGAACTCCAAGGTCTTTGAGTGAGGAGGAAGTGAGATCTTGGGTGGGTTTATATAGTAATGGTGAGGGAATTATTTATTATTTTGGTTTGGGTCCCCTTACATTAAATTAATCCAAACCACAAACCATCCCATGGTTTTTGACCATGGTTTTTGGTAAAGGGAAGAGGAAAAAAATATTTTATAAGGCCAAAGTCCGAAATTCTTAAAATATTAGGGTTGCTTATGTGGAGGTGAGTCACACTCCCATGAAAATTAATTTAAAAAGGCAAGGTGTTCAATATGTCTTCAGGGGTCCATTAATGCTTTGAAAAGTAAGTCAAACAAACCCAAAATCACATTATTTTAATGGAAAATCATATATTGGCCGAACATAAAGATTATAGTATTTTATTACATCACTATTGGGTCATTATGATGTCATAAAACACATTATATATTTAAACAATATTTAATTTTTACCCAAAAATTTTACTGTCTCAAAAAATTATGAAAAATTCACCGTTGGATAATTTCAACGTCCTGATTCCAGAAATGACATTTATTTTATCTAAATTTTTTTCTAAATATGTTAATTTTCACTTTTAAAATAAAAACCGAGATTTATCGAAAATTCATGGGTTTTGACAAAAATGGATTTCAAACCTTAATAAAAATTTTAATTGCATTCATAAAATTATAAGATCATTTAATAAAAATTAATTTAATACTAATATTTTTATTTTATTAAAATATTATTTAATTCAAAAATCACTTAATTTAATAAACTAGATTTCTTAATTAAATAATAACTAAAAACACCATTTGTACTTTAAAAACTATTTAAAATGTATCAAAAATGACTAGAAATTATATTCATTATTATATAAAAAAATAATGTACATGAAAATAGTACTAATTATTTGTTACATAACCCCTTAAAATAAACGCATAAGACCTAAGGGTAAGGTGTGCGATGGTGACAGACTTTTGGGGTGGCTCGGATAACATCGCTCGAGTGGTAATTTCAATCAACTTCCACTTTTCCCATAGACGGTCACGTTCGAGATTGACATGATGAAGCTCAGCTTGAGCTTTGTCAAGGTCGAAGCCCAAAGATGCCACCTCTTTTCCGAGATCCGAAAAATGGGCTTCGTATGGGGCAATTCTACTGGATGAGGCCATCACTTCTTTTGTTTGAGTAAATTGGACTTGTTAAAGTCCAATATTTATACTAATCATGTGATCACTGTTCAACGACTATAAAAGTAACGGTCACAATTATTATCATAAAACCAATGAGGTTGACATTTTATAAAAACATTTTATATATAGAGACATTTAATAAGATCAATAGGTATTTTCCATTAATGAATCTTTGGGTCGTTACAGCATGAACAAGTTTCAACAAGAAAAATGTGTCAGTGTCGGCATGCCATTGTCTGCATGACATTGTGAATTTCTGCATGACATCTACACTCATTTTTCACAAAGAGTTATCAACATAAGGTCCTGATAAATTAATCATCCCTAATTAATGTTTGATGTAATTAATTATTTTAGAGTTCATTGTATTTTTGAATATGTCAGCAAGATGATGTACTGTGCCAATAAAATCTTGTGTTATCACCTTTTTTATAATGATCTCTCAAAAAGTGATGTCTTATATCAATAGGATTTGTTCTATAATGAGAAATATGATTCTTAGAGATTCTTATTGCACTTGTATTATCACAGTTTATAGGGACTTTTCTAAATTGATATCCATAGTCTAGTAAAGTGTGTTTCATCCAAAAAATATATACACAAAAACTACCAAAAGATTTGTATTCAGCTTCAGTAATAGATAATGCAACATTGTTTTTCTTCTTACTACACCATAAAACTAGATACTTTCCCAAAAAGTGACATGTTCTAGAGGTTCTCTTTCTATCTAACTTACAACCACCAAAATCAACATCATAATAAATCACTAAATCAAAAGGTTGACCTCTAGTGTAGAACAATCCTAAGTTAGTAGTATACTTGAGGTATTTGAAAATTCTTTTAACAACACTTAAATGAGATTCTTTAGGATTAGCTTGAAAATGATCCCACACACACACACACTAAACACAATGTCAGTCCTGTTAGTGGTTAATTAGAGTAAACTCCCAATCATTCCTCTATAAGTGGTTTGATCAACATATTTACCATTTTCATCAATATTCAACTTACAAGTGGTACTCATTTGAGTCTCACTAATTTTTGTACGATAAAAGCCAAACCATTTTAAAATATCTTCAGTTTATTTAATTTGATTTAAAATAATACCTTCTTTATTTTGAAAGATTTTAAATCCATGAAAGAATTTTATTTCCCCCATTAAACTCATTTCAAATTCACTTTGCATTATTTTTGAAAAATAAATACTTTAAT
This sequence comes from Viscum album, assembly GCA_963277665.1. Lineage (NCBI taxonomy): Eukaryota > Viridiplantae > Streptophyta > Magnoliopsida > Santalales > Viscaceae > Viscum > Viscum album. The sequence goes on from OY728161.1 coordinate 1,447,757,860, forward strand.
AATTCTTAGAAGATATAAAAATAATGTCATCATCATATATTTGAACAACTAAAACATCTTTAGAAATTATTTTTATAAAGAGATTAGGATCAACTATACCTTTTGTAAAACCTTTGGAACTAAGAAATCTACTTATTTTATCATACCAAGATCTTGGAGCTTGTTTTAAACCATATAAATTCTTTTTTAATTTATAAAAATGATTTGTAAAATGAATGTTTATAAAACTTGGGGGATGTTAAAAAAACAACCTCAACTATATACCCATTTTGGAATACACTCTTAAAATAAATTTGATATAGCTTGAAATTTACATGTACTTCATATGCAAGCAAGATTATAATAGCCTCAAGTCTAGCAACCGATGAAAAATTTTCTTCATAGTCAATCCCTTATTCTTGACTGTAACCTTGTGTAACCAATCTAGATTTATTTCTTATAGTATTATCGGTTTCATCTACTTTATTTCTAAAAACCCATTTAGTGCCTATAGTCAAAGTATCTTTATGTCTATCCACTAGTTTTCAAAATTTATTTCTTTCAAACTGATTCAACTGTTCTTTCATAGTTATTACCCAAAATTCATCATTGATTGCATCATTAATGATTTTAGGTTTAAGCTATGACAAAAATGATTGATGTTCAAACAGGTTTCTCAGATAAGTTGTAGTCGGTGTCCCTTTATATATGTCTCCAACTACTGCATCTAAAGTATGGTTCTTAAGAGTTCTTGTCAGTCTAGAAAAAGAAGGGATACTTATTTCAGTTTCATTAGCAGGTTCAGGTTCATCATGACTAGATTCTAGAGAATTCTTAGAATTAGATGATTTAAAAGGTTGCTTACTAGCAAGGTTAGATAATTTTTCATTAATGTCCAGATTCGACAGACCATCCTCAATATTTTCTAGAGAGGTATTGGGTTCACATGGGTCTATTTCATCAAATTTGACGTGTAAATATTCTTCCACAAACTTAATTCATTTATTAAGTACTCCATAGTCTTTAATAGATATTAAAAAACATATAAATATTTCTTCATCACTTTCAGATGATTTTTTTTCAATATTTTCCTTTGTATTAAGGATATAAACTTTTTAACTAAAAACTTTGAAGTAATTAACCTTGGATTTTGAATTTTCCCATAGCTTATAAGAGTTCTCTTAATAATTGGTGTGATTAAGACTCTGTTAATTATATAATAAGCTGAATTGATAGCTTTTGTGGAAAAATAGATAGGTAATTCATATTCATTAAGCATAGTCTGGGTTATCTCTTGTAAGGTTCTATTTCTTCTTTCTACAACACCATTATGTTTGGGTATCCTAGGAGCATATAAGTTATTACTATAGCCATTTTGTGAGAAAAAATATTCAAACTCTTGGTTTTCAAACTCACGACCATGGTCACTTCTTAAGGATTTATTTCTAAGACCACTTAGGTTTTCTACTATTCTTGCATACTTGGTGAAATGATAACAAGCTTCACTTTTTTGTGCAAGAAATAAAGTCCGAGTATATCTATAATATTCATCTACCGGAATATAGACATAATGATTACCATTAATACTAAAAACCCTAGATGGTCCAAACAAGTCCATGTGAACCAAATAAATAGGTTGAGAAGTTGAAACTTCTTTCTTTAGTTTGAAAGAAATTTTAGTCTATTTACCCTTTTGACAAGGATTAAAGACTTTGTCATTTTGAAACACAAGTTTGGGTAGATCCTTAACTAGTGTTTTCCAAGTAAGAATTCTAAGAGAATGAGTATTACAATGTCCTAATGTCCTATTCCATATCCAAGACTCTTTATGTAAGGTACTTAATCATGAAACATTTTGAGAATCTAAGGAATCTAAGTTTACAACCTAAACATTTTCACTTCTAAGAGAAATAAATACTAACTCATTTTTAGAATTAAAGGCATTGCATGAATCATTTTAAAATTTAGCATTAAAAACATCATTACAAAACAGAGAGATACTAAACAGATTGTACTTTAATTCATCAAAAAAGTACTTTGGAAATGAAAACTACATTAATGTTACCAATTTTTCCAAGGCTCGTTATTTTTCCTTTAGCATTGTCAAAAAAAGTGACATGACCTCCATCAATATTTGTCAGATTCTTGAAGAATGAATAATCTCCTATCATGTGTCTTGAACATCCACTGTCCAAGTACCATAGACTTCTATAGGATCTTTTCAAACAGCTTTCCTACAAAAACAGATTAGATAAGAAAATATTTTGGTACTCAGATGTTTTTGGGTCTAGTAACGTTAGTAATTAGTGATCTGGGAACCCATGTTTGTTTCATGGGTTTCTTATACACTATTTTTAAAGTATTGTAAATATAAAATTTATTTTTTCTAGAGAAACTTAAATATTATAAGATGTTTCATGGATGGAACTTGAAAAAAAATCCAGAACTAGGAATAAAACTCAATTTTCCAGATTTAAATACAAAATTGGTTTTGAAAAAATTTATTTTACCAGGTTGATATCCAATACTAGTAGTGTATTTGGGTGCAACTTCTTTACCAAGCATTTTAACTAAGAAATATTTCCTTTGAAAATTTTTTTTAAATACCATTTCAATTTATAATTTGAAAATTTAAGCTCATTGTTTTCTTTAAGCAATTGAGAATTCTTTTCCTTTTCTATCGTAAGATCAGATTTTACAATAGAGGTAAGAGAATGTTGTTCCTTTAAATCTTTATATTTTTCATTTAATTCATTAAATGTATCTTCAACCATTTGGAAATATTCAAAAATTTCCTCATTCATCATATTTTCCGAATCACTTTCATATCTATAATAATAAGAATTGTGTACAGGAGAATCAAGGGTTACCTTAGATGTGTTTGTCATGAAATACATGGTTTCCTTGTCATCTTTCTCATCATGCAATGATCTTGACTCCCTAGAGATATCCTCAGAAGCACTCTAGGTGTCCTTCATTTCCTTCTTGTATCTTTTATCTTTTTCCTCATATTTATTCCTATATTGTAACTTAGGAAAATAAGCCTTTACATGTACTCTTATCTTACATTCATAACATACTATTTCATTCTAGTTATCATTCATTTTCCAATCCTTTTTCTAATTTTCCTTATTATCATATTTAACTTTTTAGTTGGACTTCATGAAGAACTTATTCCTTCTATAAAACTTCTTAAACCTTTTTTATAACTAAGTAATTTCCTCATTACTATCAGATGGTGAATGTTTATTACTTGTACTTTCAGAATGAGTTTGTATCCTTTCCTTATATTTATGTTTATAATTAGTGGTTTTGAAAGCCACTAACTTTCTCTTTGGTTAATATTCATCTTCTTTGTTGAAATTTAATTATTCCTCATACATAATTATATTTCCTATTAGCTCCTTGACTGATAGATTACTGATATGACATGATTCTGTAATTGGCATTGAATTTCCCCTCCATCTTTTTGGTAGACATCTAAGTAGCTGCATGATTTGTTCTTTGGAATCCACTAGCTTCCCAAGAGAGATCATTGTATTTACTATCTTATTAAAACTGAGATACATATCAAGAATGAGTTCATCATGCTTTATCTTAAATTTATCATATTTAATAGTATATGTATTAAGTCTGATTTCTTTCACATTAGTGGGTCCATTGTGTGAAACAACTCAGGTATCCCAAATTTCATAGGTAGATTTACATATAAATTTTTTATTAAATTCTTAGACCACTAAAGCACAAAACAAGGCATTCATAGATTTATAATTATTATTGTAAGCAGTTTTTGTGACATCACTCCATGTACTTATTTTATTCTTTGGTATTTCATACTTATTTCTATTAAAATCCCAATATCAGACCCCATGCTTTCTAAGTGAATTTTCATCTTAATTTTACACTGGGAATAATAAGTTCCATTGAAAAAGGGAGGTCTATTGGTAATAACACCTTCCAATATATTATCCATAACAAATAATAAAAATAGTTTGTTAAAAGATAAAAAATTTAAACTAAAATAAATATAGATATATTTAAAACAAAACTAAAATTAGAGTAGAAAATATTTGAACAAGATTTTAAACAGTCTTTGATACCAAATGTTGGTCAGAGTAGGACACTCAAGATGAGGGGGGGGGGTGAATTGAGTTCCGATAAAAAATTCTGTTAAAAAAAATAATTGAAATAATACCCCAAGTTCAAAACAAGACATCCCAATTAATCAAATTAGTAAATTTATAATAGTATGACTATTCAATTAATTTCTCAAGAGATTGATTATTTCTTAGTTATATCAACCTGAATGATTGAAATAAATTTTGAAACCAATTTACTAAACCAAAATAGTTAAAAATACTATCCAAGACTGAATATTAAAGTGAAACTTAGTTTTATGAATCATGAGTTAAAATGAACTATTTTTCTTGAAAAAAAAGAGGATTAAAAAAAGAGGTTTAGTATCAAGAAGAAAATTAGTCCTATCTACATAGTGATCACCTACCACCAAGAAATATATATATAAATATTTGATCAACAACTTGGATTTGGGTTTACACAACAATATAAAAACTCTCCATGTCACAAGACCTCTACCACAGTTCTACGTGGGAACTAGAAAAGCCAGGTCACACAGGCCCTTCTACCCCATTTCTACATGGATATAAAAGGTGTAAAAAGATATTTGTTTGATGATATCTTGTATCCTTTTGTTTAGTCTAGGAGACAATGTGTGTTTAATAGACACATGCACACACTGCTCGAAAAGTAGTAAAAATTCACACAACATAGAAGAAAATAAATATATAGAGTTTATAAGGCTCTGTTTGTTGTGAAATGCACCTCTAGAATCTTTGGATGTAGCAGATGGGAAGCCTGAGTCCTATTCTGGAAACAGATAGTGAAAAAAGAGTACAATGAAGCTTTGTGTTCTGGTTTTCTAGGAAGAAAATATTCTCCTCATTAGTTTTTATTTGTTGTAAGGATTATTAAATATTTGATGCACTGCAATACTCCTTTAGTTTATGTCCCGTAGAAATGAGAGTTCTTCATGTGTTATTCTACTTGGTCTAGTATCTCTACTCAAATGTTCTTTTTTTGTTGATCTCTTATTCTAAACAGCTTGTGCGCCATGATTTCATTTTATTTTGGGTGTCTTGGGTTGGAAAAAAAGAGGCACGTGGAGGTACCACGTACCTCGTACTGTCCATCAACATAGTCATTAATGTTTTCTGCAGAAAACATTAGTTTAATCATTATCATTAGAACACTCAAATATGACCATTAGAGATAATTTTAAATAAAAGACAATTTGAACAGTCTATCAATGACTCATCTATCAGTGATTCATTCTATCAGTGACTCCTTCTATAGGTGATTCATTTTATCGATATCTCCATGCGTCGGTGACTCAATGCTTCAGTGATTAATTTTGATTTTTCAGTGTGTCATTCCTTCTGTTGGTGTCTCATTTGTACTTTCAGTGAGTCATTTATCGGTCAGTCATTTTGTTCTTTCAGTGAGACAATCCTTCTGTCAGTGTCTCATTTGTACTGTTAGTGTCTTAGTTGAACTTTCGGTGAAACATTCCTTCTGTCTGTGTCTTAGTTGAACTATCAGTGAGATATTTACTCTGTCGATATCGATATCGATGAGTCAGTTTGTGTTGTTGGTTTCACACTTGTTCTGTCGGTGTCAGTGAATCATACTTAGCTAATTTTTATGTTTTAACTATCTTATAACATGAATATATAAAGAATGTATATTTGATCATATATAATTATAATTAAACATATTTAAACTTAAATAAACATGATTGAAATGATTTTACATTATTTGTGATTATTAAAACCACTAAAAACAGAGAGGGGACAATAGTTTCTTCAATAATTATTCACTTATTCATGGCCTATTCAAATAATGATGTTGGTGAAACTATTTTCGAGTTAAAGGATCCATTGGATGAATCTATGTTTTAGTAATAAAAAATGAACTCCATGAACCTCCAAACATTTTCATATAATAACATAGGGCTAAAATTGAATTATTCTCATATATTATATCATTTACAAAAGAATTCATTGAAATCCATTATGGGGATTTAGTAACTTAAGAGAGTTATCTCATTTTATATAATGGTAAAAGGAGTAATGATGATATTTTTTCTTCTTAAAGTTCTAGATAATAGTTTATTTCTATGGTTGTGAGAATTCTCTAAAGATAATTTTTTTCACAATAGCAATCTTACCATAAAATGATGTAACCCTTGGACATTATTCATATACCACATCTCATAGAAATATGTTAAACTATATTGTGACTTAAAATGAGAGTGAATTATTATATTAATTCAAGGATTTTATTCTTATGTTTTCATTTTCCCTTGATTTACATTGACACAAAAAATTTGTGATGAGTTAATAATACATCACACTAGTGGATGGTGATTTATTTTTACATAGTGGTTTTTTATCTTATTGCTCAAAAACAATATCATTATAATTTTTAAATATGCATATATTTGTTTTATATTTAAAAATTGTGTAACTTTCAAATTATGGCATATTTCATATAAATATAAAATTGGCTTATCTAACTACATTTTATTTTTTAAATTATTTAAATGCATATCTTTTTATGATTTTTCATTTTTATTAAAACTTATCTGTCATTATTGTGTATAACTTATAATTATATTTTTCAAATATGCATATATTTGTTTTATATTTCATGATTATGTTACTTTCAAATTACTACATATTTCATATAAATATAAAATTGGATTATTTTAACAAGATATATAATTTTTATATTTGTTATAGGTTATAATGATTCGAATTTGGATTATGGAACATCTAATGAGTGATGAATATGAGTCAGGTATTGATGATTTTTTGGAATTTTCTAAATAAAACTTTCCAAACAATGACATGTTTTTATATCCATGATTTAAAATTTTAAATATAAAAAAGTTGAAAAGTAAAGGGATAAAAGATCATTTAATTTTTCATGGTTTTAATATGAGTTATAGCCCTTGGATTTGGCATGGTGAAAATGGGAGAAATTTCAGATCTACTTATGATAATGCTTTGCAATATGGTAACTCTGATGAAATTGAAGAAATGATTCCTGATATTAAAGGAGAGAAAATTGAGAAAGAACCGACAATTGAGAATATATATAGTTTTTTTGAAAAAACATTTTATCCTTGTTGTATGGATTTCGTGGTTTCATCGTCAGTGTTAAGATTTATTAACTTGAAAGAAAAACATGGTTGGAGTGACAAAAGTTTTACCGATTTGCTACAATTGTTGAATGATATTCGTTCTGAAGACAATGATCTTACCAATTCACATTATAAAGAGAAGAAAATACTATGCTTGATGGGATTAAAGTAAAAAAAAATATATGCCTACCCAAATGTCTATTTGATATACAGTAAGTGATATGAATTTATGTCATAATTCCCTAAATGTGGGGCAACACAATATAAGTTTAAAGAAAAATCACAGGCTGATTTAGTGGTTACAAAGACCCCTGCCTAGGTATTTTGGTATCTTCCTATAATTCCTCAATTGTAATATTTAATTGCTAATTCACGTGATGAAAAAATGTTATTATGGCATGCTAATTAGAGGATATGTGATGGAAAACACTTCATCCAGCTGATTTTCCATAGTGAAAGAAAATTGATCACCAATTTCCTACATTTAGAAATGATGTTAGAAATCTCAGACTTGGGAAATACATGGATGGAATGAATCCATATCAGATCCTTAGTAGCACACATAGTTCATGGAATATATTATTAGTAATTTACAACTTATCTCATGAATTTTGTATGAAGCACAAATATGTCCTCTTGAGTTTAATGATCTACGGACCAAAGAAACCCGAAAATGATATTGATGGTTTCTTGTCACAATAAGTTGATGATTTGAAACTATTAAAGGAGGATAGTATTAGGGTGTATGATTCTTATATAATGAAATATTTTCAATTTCATGCAATTATTATGTTCCCTAAAAATAAATTTCTAGGATATGTAAATTTGTATAGATATATTGATAAGGGGCATAAAGCATGTCTAGTTTATGAACAACACACTTAATTTTATCAATTTCATCATGTTATGAAAACAATATACATGGGTCATCAAATGTTTTTGCCTATGTATCACTCTTATAGAAGATTAAAAAAGGTATTAAATATCTAACAAAAATTTTATATTTCTCTAAAACCCCTATCCACTAATCATTATTTGGAGTGTGTGAAAAAACTTGACGTGACATTTGGAAAGTTACATAAATATGGTAATGATTGACATATTTGAAAGAAATGGTCAATATTTTTTGAGCTACCATATTTGAGATATCATGAGGTGAAAAGAAAAATTGATGTCATGTATGTGGAGAAGAATAAGTGTGACAACTTGATTGAAACATAGTTAGATATTAAAAGAAACACTAAATATGTGTTTAATGCAAGATTAGACTTAAAATTATTGGGAATACATTTGAAGTTAGCTCCCAATCTTGATAGAAAGAGAACATTTATTCCCTTATCTTGTCATACATTATCCAAGAGGGAGAAAATTATCTTTTTTTAGTGTCATCATGATTTCAAAGTACCATAGGGTTATTCTCCCAATGTACAAATTTTTGTCTCTTTGAAGGATTTGAAGTTGATAGGTATGAAATCTCATGATTGTCACATCATGATGCAACAACTTATAATAGTTTCATTGCATGGAATATTACCCATCTATGTCAGAAATACTATCATGAAGGTGTGTATTTTTTTTAAATTCTATTTTTAATAAGGTGATTGATCTGGATGCTTTGAAGATTTAGAAAATGAATCAATTTATATACTTTTTCAATTGCAAATTTATTTTCCTCCTTCTTTTTTTGATATAATGATTCATTTCCTTTGGTTCAAGAAATAAAGTTTTTTGGACCTGTATATCTATGTTGGACACATCCTTTTGAAAGGTATATGATGATATTTAATGGGTATGTTAAGAATCCACATCGACCTGAATTCTCCATTATTGAAAAGTATATCTTGAGGAGGTTTAAGAGTTTTGTATGAGATACATGTCTATAGTGGAGCACATTGGTTTGCCTCCATCTCACCATGAATGAGTTAATTATGGTGTGAAGGGGACTCTTAGATTAAAAGTCAAATATATTTTAGGTGAATAGATAAAGAATATACATTTATACATGTTGAATAACATAGATAATGCTCAACCATATATAAAATTGCATATAAATTTTTTGAAATAATGTCAACCAAAGTAGAAACAATTAAGGATTTAAAATGAGTATAAAAAACTTTTTTACCAGGGTTTAAAAAGACTGTTCTTGGGATATTAGAAACATTAAGATGGTTAGTGCATAGTCTAAGTTTATATATGTTAACATGGTCTAGGTATGACATTAATAATAATAAATTTTATATAAAAGATTAGGATAACCGAACTGCAGTTTCAAAAAGTGGTGTATTGGTGTTCGCAGAAGCAATGCATTTTTTGAGTTCTAATGAAAAAAGCCCAATTTATGCATCAAGTTCATATTATGGATTCATTGAAGAAATATTGGAGGTTAATTACATTAAATTTAAAGTTCCAATTTTTTATTGAAAATGGTTTATCTGTAACAACAGTGTCAAACACAATGAATTAGGGATGACAGTTGTTAATTTGAAAATATTGGAAGACACAACTGATTCTCTTATAATGACAACAAATTAAAAACAAATTTTTTTTGTTCTTGATCAATCAGATATGCAGAAGTCTTTTCTTCTACAAGAAAAAAACAATATATTGGTGATGATCAACTTGAAAAAGATGCTGATTTATGTGATATCACTACTTCCATGGAAAGATTAATAGATAATAATAATGAGCACGTCATATACATGGTTTCTTCCATAAGGAAAAATCATGGTGAAGGAATTTGGGAAAAAATACATTATTAAATTTTTAATATTACATGTAATATACGATTATTTCTCATTTACTTTAATTAATTTCATAAAATATTAGATATGTTAATTTTTTTAAAATATGTATTAAAACTAGTAAGTAAAAATGTTGGTTTATATTAGTTTAGTTTTTTTTCATTTTACCATGTTTACCATTACATAACTTATATACTTATTGATTTTTTTGAAATACAATTATTTTAAATCTAAAATGTTAAATAAAAAGATATTTTATAAGAGTATATTAAAAAAATATTCTTTTTTTGTATGAAATTATTTATTTGGTTGGAAATTTTTTTAATATTCCTATACCAATTTTGGCTTTGTTTTAATTTATTTGCCTGAAATTTCATAAATCATTACTATTTTTAGAATTTTAGTTAACTGTAACAAATATGAATAATAGTGTGTTAAGTTTTAGTTTACCGTTGTATTTTATAATTTTTCATTTTTTATTTACATTAGTCATGTAATAGTTAAATTTGTATATTTTTGTACTAATTGTTTGTTTCTTTGATTTTTAGGATAATGATAGATTAATCAGCTGATTTAACACATTCTTCTGGAGATGATCATCCTAATCATACCTATGGGTAGTAATGTGAACATACTCCTCTTGATGATCCCCAACCTTAATATACTCCAACAGAGCCAAAGAAGAGTTTGAGGGTTGGTAAATGTGGTAGGACATGTTTTCCAAAATTATCAGTTGCTCATAGCCAGGACTAGAGGGCAGTGGTAGACTTTGACGATAATTATATTCCAAGAGGTCCTAATGAAAAAAAAGATTTTTTTATCATTTTAGGGTAAAAGAAAAGTCATTATTTTGTTTAATGATTGTATAAGTATTGAAAAAGTAACAATATCTTAGTTGTGGGAGTCCATTTTGTTAAGATTGTTTGTTATTTTTTAAATAATCTTGAAATGTTTATAGGATAATATGTTATCCCTCTTCTTATTAGATGAAATTTGATATACCTGACAATAGAGGAGTCATGAGGAAATGTTTATCAATAGCTACTAGGAGATGGAGGGATTTCAAATCAATCCCCATATCTGATTTCATTTTTGGTCATAGGCAACATGACAATCCATGTAATATATATCCTTTTATAGACGAAGACACATGGAATGAATTTTTTAATGTAAAAGGCAAGAATCATTTTTGGTATGTAAAATGAAAACATTTAGAAGTTTTCTTGTATTAATGATCTTATTAATGATTTCTTATTCTTAATTTACAATAATCAAGGAGATCTCATTAGGATATCCAATCATGAAATGTATACCCTCATAATTTATCTCAAGGAGGGTATACTTTATTGGATGAAAAAATGATAGATGTAAAATTAAAAAAATTGAGAGCTGAGTCTTCAAGATATATAGAGGTTTCCCATCCATACTCCAGGATATACATGAAAAAATTGAAGAGGGATCAGATGAGAAAAAGGGGCAATATATTATTGAAGAATTGAGGGTTTTAGCTAAGATAATTGTAAGATGATAATTTTAATTTATTTATTTAAGTTAATTCAATTATTTATATATTTTGAATCATTACAGAATTTTTCAAATAATTTATACAGTATTCTATGGAGGAGAAGAGAAATCAAGGGGTATTTGTAGATGAGGGGAGGTAAGATATTTTATCTACAACATTGGGGAATCCCTAACACCTTGTTCGTGTATGAGGATACCCAACTGGTGTATCAGTGAGAAAAATATTACCAGATTCTTCAGCTTCATCAATAGAATGATTTTATAAAAAAATAATCTTTAGAGGATGAGGTTCAAAATATTAATGCGATGATGGAGGAAAATATCATAACATCAGTATAGTCCATGTTTACAGACATGAAAAGAAAATTTCCGACTATATCTCCCACTCCTCCACCTCCGCCAGCAGTTCTAACTCCTCCAACTCTACCTCCAGACCCTATTTTTTAATCCACTCCTACAACCCTCCTCTATAGCTTCCCAGTTACTATGAGTTATATATTGATGATCCTCACTATCATATGTTACATATGGGATGATATATTATATTGGATATACTATTTCATCATTAATAGTTTGTGATAGAGCATCATAGGGTCACTATACAATATATTATTGATATATCAGTTGTGGTACCATTACTTACAGATGAGGTGAGGATAGTTTGACAAAGTATCATCCACTTTTTAGTTTGGCCATATAGACTTCTGCAACATATTAACATAGAGGTATGTGTATATTATATATTTTATTTTATTTTTATATTATAGTTGATTTAACTTTTTAAAGTTAATATAATTATCTATTTATTTATAGGAATACTTTAAAGGTAAAGAAATAATGTATAACCAACAACAAAGACAAATGGCTATGACTTCTGATTGAGATTATAGTAGTCTTGAAAGATTGTCAAGATACTCAAATTTATTGGATGGTGTTTATGAGATTCCAATGGAATCTAATGTATGTTGTAATGCAATAACTATAGATATTTTGAAAAATTATATCATGAAGCTTGTAACTTGAGATAATTTGGGCATCAATGTGATGAAAGTTTTTTCTATTAAGTCTTAAAATAAATCTTTCCCTACATTAAATTTATTGAAAATATATAATGATGTATGTTTTGTGTTATATATATTTATAAAATTTGTGAGGATAATTAAAATAAATATGTATATGGATTGGTGGACCCGTGGTTCATTTCACCAGAAGCACAAACAATGAATGAATAATAAAGAACAATTCATATTGATGAAAGATTTGAACAAAATATAATTATAGAGTGATTTATGCTTCCCTATGTTGAGAGGTATGAAACATATATCTCACAAAGTTTTATTTATCTTTTAAAATAATAACCAGTAACAATTAATTTTCTTTTATAACAATGACCATTGGATGTTAGGTGTTTTTTTTCAAAGGAGATGACACTTTACTAGATATGCTCTATCCATGGCGATGTGCGAGGAAATTTTATTAGCATGTTAGAAAAGTAAGTTTTAATTTATTAATAGATATTTAAATTATAATGAATTTTAATTTTATTTCATTAATATTATTTTCTAATAGGGGTTGAGATTTATTTTGAAAATACACAAAGAAAAAGAGCACCAAGATCAAATATGTAATAGTAATGGTGAAGTTTCATTTATAATTAGTAAATTTTTGATATATTACATAAAAATGTTATTTTGAATTGAAAAACCCATTTAAAAATACGTCTCATAAACAACAAGGCATCAAAGAATGCAAATATTATGTATTAATATTTATTTATGAAATAATTACAACTGGAATAATTATAAATTTCAACTAGGTTAGATTTCCTTATAAACTATTCATTAATATTTCATTTGTTTTATTCATTATACATGTTAAATACTTTCCTTTTAATTTGTACCTTTTTGATGAATCTCTCCCTTATAGTGCACAAGATCTTACTCACTTACAAGTGGAATGAGAAAATAATTTTATAGGTTTGGTTTGATTTCAGTTTGTTTTTAGTAAATATTGTAATTTTGAATACTCTAATTGAAAATTTGTATTTTCTAGTTAGTTTGGTTGGATTTAGGTTTTTTAGTTAATAATTTAATTTTTTAATATTGTAATTCTAAATGTATAATATTTCTTCTTGTTTCTATTTCTTCTTGTTTCTATATTTTGCTAGTTTAGTCAACAGTAGAGAAGAAGGGTAAAATGAAATATTAAAAAAAACATTTTACATAGTATATTTTATAAGTGATGTTAAAAAAATATATATTTTTTGTTTTTTAGATCGGTTTTTATATATCCGACATGGTATATTTTTTTTATGTTGGTTATTAAATAAACGATGTAAGAAACCATTCATCCTAATCCCTTTTCATGTTAGTTGCAAGATAACTGATGTAGAATAATGTTTTTTAAGTGAGTTATTTATTAACTGATGTAAAAAGGGATTTATGATGGTGTTTTCTACATCGATTATATAAAATACATCATGGTATATATTGTTTTATGTCAGTTATCAAATAAACAATGTAAAAACCCTTCATCCGAAGCCATTTCATATTGCTCATATAAAAAACTAATATGGTATATGCTCTGTTATGTCAGTTATTAAATAACTGATGTAAAAAAACAATCCCATTATATATTTAAATTGTTCATCTTTTAAACAAAGTTAAAGATAATATTTATAATGCATCCTTTAGTAACAAAAGCTAATAAATTATGTAAATAAAAAACGGAGTGAAAAGTATTTTTTCACTAGTGGAAGCTTTCAAGATATCCCACTTTCCTCTTTCTCTCTCTATAATGATGAGAGTCTCTAGTTTCTATCTCCATGTTTATAAAAAATTGAGCAATTTATTCCTAGATTTTAAAATCCCTTATGTAAAATACATTTTGTGGACATGGATTTAAGATGTTAAAGAAATGATCAATTTAACTATCAGGGTTAGAGATAAAACCACAGGCATACCTTATGAGCCTCATGAAGTTTTCTTCATAATTAATTATGGAGTAATCCTCCTTTTCTTTCAACTCTAAGAATTCTCTATCTATATTTATCTCTAGAGTTTGAGGAAGATACTTGGTGAAGAATAATTTCTTTAATTCCTCCCATTTTTATAGAGTCTACTTCCTATATTTTCATTGTATTCATAATGAGAGTCCAACATTGGTTAGCCTCACCATCCAAAATATAAGCATCGAGAACAAAATTCTCATGTTCTGAGCACTGGTTAATGAAAAATATATTTTCCATCACATTGATTCATTTCTCAACAATAAGTGGATTGGATGACCCACTGAAGGAAGGTGGATTTTTCGATATGAAAGGATCAATAATAATATATTCCTTCCTTGGTGTGTTTGGTCTCTAAGCATGGTTTTTGTTATTATTCACAATCTTTTAAAATAGGGTGACTATTTATATAAGGTTTTTTACTCTATCTCCCATCCCATTTTGTTTTTCGTTGGGAAAATTATGTAATTTTCATTTATAACCATTTTTAACCTAATTCTCCTAGATCAAATCATTTCTTTAAATAAAGGAATATTTTGATCTGGGAAAATTAATAAATTCATAAAAAAATTATATAATTTGAAGAAGTAACTTATATATAGGGTATATACCCTTACTTACGATCTATAGTAGTTAGTTTAGGTTATCCGTGATCATATACCATTAGTTTCTCTAGACTAAATATATTGAAATCCCTAATAATGTTTTATAAAAAATGTGTGAATCACTAAATTATATCCATTGGGAGTGATAAACTATGTTTATAGTTAGACCTTTTTGTCATTCACCGAGTCAAGATTGAGTTAATACCCAATATGGACATTTTATGGTAAATTTCCCTTGTTACATCTCTTCTAGAGCCTACATCCACTTTTACTATTCATATAGGGATATCATTAAAAGTAAAACAACATAATATCATCTTTATCAAAATTTTAGGATGTTATCCCACACTTAGAATTATCCTTAGGGTTCTCACTAAAGTTATCTCATCCTAATCCCAAATAAAACTAAACTGATCCAAAAAAATAACTAAACCTTAAACCAATACCCATTGAGGAAACCCAAGCTAAACATATCTTTATTTTACATCATTTCCATAAATTAAATATTACATCACACAAATAATCTGAAAATTACAAGACTTAGAGATTTTGGTTCTTTGAGGACTAGATATATAGGAAAGTTATTTTATAATAATTATGAAAATTTATTTATAATTTATCCACAATATAATTTCTTATATAATTCTCAAAATATATAATCATCTTTATAACTTAGTAAATGGAAATATATGAAAGGTGCGACCTCAAATTCTTAGTAAGGGAAAACTTATCAACAGATCATTATGGTTAAACATGTGAGAAAACATAGATAAGGGAGGAATATATGATCAAAAGTTAAATAGGTCATAATTTAAAATCAAAAACATTTTTTGAGAATTAATAATCATGATATAGAAACATAAAACCACAAAAAAAATCATTAAAGATGCATGATATTTATAACATAGCTTAGAAGATTTTTAAATATGGAATCATAGATTAAGAAAATATAAAATCATAGAAATATCGTATAATAATAAACATAATAATTTTTAAAATTGTGTGAAAACACATGATTACCATTTTTATGTTTTTATCAATCCCATAAAACCCACACTTTAGTTTGTGAACAAATCCATGATTTCCATTCTGTATTTTATGAGCAAACCCATGATTCCCATACTTTATATTGTGAACAAACCCATTTTATTAGAACTTCATTATATCACAAGATATTAAACTTAACCAATGAATTAGAGGTAAATATAAGACTCCACCCATTATCAACCATACATATGTGTTCCACTTGAAATCAATCATCTATTATGTCCTGAGTAACTTATAGAAAGAAAATGGGTTTCATAACATCACCAAATGGTATCACATTAAATGAATCCAAGAAATATATCAATTAATACCAGAAATTAAATCACACAAAAATTAGTATAAATTAATTTAAAGGGTGATTCATAAAACATATACCTATATGAGATAGATATTTTGGAGTTAAATATAAAATGGATGTGAAACATAAAAGAGTATTTAGAAAACATTTCTCAACCTTATCACAAAGAGAAGAAGTTTTGAGTTACATTTGAAAATATAATTTTTGTAAAATTGAAATGAATAAATTTTTAAACCATTATTTTTAAATAAATTTCTATAAAGTATCCTTGAAAATACATAAATTTCATCCATAGTAAATGTGGAGTGGAACATTAAATGTATAATTGATAAAGGAAAAAACCTCTTCAATCATTTTAAAAATAATTTCTTTGAAACCCAAATCATAAAAAGAGAAATAAATATTTCATTTTAAAATTATTAAATATAAATTTCAAGATAAATATAAAGAAAACCTATTTTTATTTCAAACATAATAAAGTAGACCATTAGTAGGAAAAGTGAATATGGAAATGGGAGTAAAGGAGTTCATTTAGAGATAATGAGAATTATTCTTAACATTATAAAATTTTATGCAGAAAGAAATAAAATAATTTTATTCAATAGAAAATAATTAGTAAATTAATTATAATATCATCACATAATAAAATAAATAAATCTTATAAAACCTTATTCAAAAATAAATAATTATGACTCTAGAAAAAAAGTTGAGTCTAGAAAACCACTTACCTTTTACACACAACTAGCATGAAATCTATTTAACCTTATATATAATAAAAAAAATTAATAACCTATCTGTGAACCTTATTCATATATTTTTTTCTATTTAATATTTACTTATGATAATTTATTATAAATTTATTAGTTAGTAATAATTTATTTTCATCTTTAGATGTTAGCGATTTTGATTATTTAGTACATGATTTAAAGTTTTGGTGTCGATCTCTATTCTTTGATATCAAGTTCATAATTAATAGATTAATTAATGTATTTTAATTGATTTTATTAATGATTTATAAATTTATAATTTCATTTTAGGAGGGTTTTAGTTACTGTTCTTGGAGATGAAATCAATGGTGTGCTTATTCGGTAAATTTTAACGACCAAATGGTGGTATATTAACAATTTGTAAAATATTAATATATCATTTGAAAAAACTTACGCTAAAAATTATTTTCTAACTAATATCTAATTATATTAGCCGTTAAGTTTCCATAGTCATCCATGATATAAATTTATATAATTATTCATGTAAGTGGTGAGACCAACCCAAACAAAATCATACTATAATTGATGGGTGAGTATGGTTAAGAAAGTGATTCTTTTGTATGAGTATCATTATTAGAAAATCATAATGATACTATATAGTTTATATTAATGTGGTTAACCATATTTTAAGATAGTCAGATAAACAAAATACTATATAGATGGATAATGCAATATATCATTTTGTGGAGGTGATAATCCGCACGTACACACGAACGACATTCCCACTTTTCTAAGGAAGGGGGAAGGGTTGATAATTATTTTAACATCAAAAAAATATCAATTAATTATATTATTAATACTAATTTCATTATATTATAATGGGAAATTCATATTTTTAAAAGAAACACTGAGAATAAAAGTTCAAGAAGTGATTTGTACTCATGTTGAGAGTTTGAATCTTCTCTTGGATCACCTATTGGAAATGGAAGATTTATACACATTTATTAGATCAAGGGAGAAAATATTATTATTGGTCACTAAGGGAAGTTAAAGGGATGGTGTTTCAAGATTAAATTAAATTTTATAGTGTCCTTTAATAGGTAGTTGAATACCCCTTTTATAGGTGGAGATAATGACATTTTTTTAATATAACTTCTTAATATAAAGGGAGCATGTGTTTCACATGAAAAGTGGAATCCAAAGTGAAAATTAATGGAGAAGAGATAAATTTTGTTTAGTATACACACATGAACCTTTCATTTGAAGAAATTTTCTAACATGATTTAAGTATTTTACCCTTATATTTTATAGTTTTACCATTTTTTGTTTTTACAATGGTTACTAATTTTTACCTTAGTAATTTAGTTTTTGTTCATAAAAATAGAATATACCTCATTAATTAATTTATAACTAATGATTCCAAATATGAAATCCATTTTATTAAATAAAATTTATAAGGGTGATAAAATTAATTTTAATATTAGCTCATATAATGTATAAAAATAAATTTTTGAAAAATTTATATTTTTAAGAATATAATTTATGTTTGTGATAAAATTATCAATTTTTTTGATTTACATGAAATTCATTGGTTTATTATTAATAATAGAAGTTTTATGGGGCTATAAAATAAATCCAAAACCTAATTCAATCTTGCATATACATAATTAAAAAAATTTGATCAAAAATAGTTTTTGTTAAAATACATATTACTTATGTTTCAATGGGTTTTCAAAATTCAACATAGTTTTTTTAAATGAATAATTTTATTCTATAAAAAAAATTCAAGAAAAATATTTTATAAATTTAAAATTCAAACTTATTTTATGATGAAGTAAAAAATATACTGTATAGGTACAAACTACATTTTTCACTATTCACCTAAAAACTATTTAAGAAAAATACCAAAAAAATTATCCTACGTTAGTATTATTATACTAATTTCAAAAATAAAGTTAATTTTGTCAAATTAAAATTATAAAATTTGATATTAAAAATATAATGAAAATAATTTTCAAATAAAAATATATTACAATAGTTTGGGGAGGGGGTTATAAAGAAACAAAGAGTACTCCCGCTCCTACAAATACTCAGGGAGACTTGATCTTGAGACCTCCTAAAAGACCCATAGAGATGAAAGCACTAGGCTACACCCCTAGGGGACATTTTCATAAGAAAATACATTTTAAAAACATTAATTGTTCTTATTATTATTTCCTATAAATTTCTAAATAGAGGGGTGTTAATATATTATCAACATATTTTATCCTTAATATATTTTGTTTCTTAAAAATAGAGTACATAAAAAGTTAATTTATATAAGAAATACATTTTAATCATAAAATGGTATTATTTGTAATTTAAACACGCTAATTGAATTTAATCGATGCATTAGTAGTAAAGATAACATATATATCATAAAGCGATTACTAATATTTATACCCACTAGTTTAAATAAGATATTTTAATTGATATATTTACTTTTTAAAATGTTCCATAGTCTATTTTGGTTTGGTGTATCATGTGAAATAAGTGATTCAACATAGTATTTATTTACAGAGTAAAAATTCACTAAAATTGTTTCTTGTTATAGGGTTTCCTTGGCCAAATATAGGGATTACTATAACGTTTTTAAGGTAGTGAAATTGGAATGACTAACTGGATTATAAGGTGCACCTCTATAAAGAGAGGGTGTAGGATCACTTTGAGATGTGTGACATGATCAACTGAGAGTTGATCTAGAATGGGTATTTAGTGTGGTGTATATACCCATGGGGAGAGGGGGACTTCCATATAAAATCAATTGCAGTCGAAATGAGTTTCTAAAGGAATTGACAATGAGGTTTTTTAATTTATGATTAGGGTTCAGAATTTATTGCTATATAACTTGGGCTAGGTTGGGTTTCCAGAAGAAGGGTTTCCATGTAAATTAGTTTCTCACCTTAGTGAAAGATATAGTGTGTTCCCTATAGAGTAAGACAGAATTCCAAACCATATAATTCATGTGTGTTGTGTGTTTGTTTTATTTTTTTAGATAAAAATATATTGTTAAAGACCATGATGTTAGTGGAATTAGTGTGAAGTGTGGATCAATATAGTGAATAGGGTACCTTGTAACGAACCTACCCAAAGACCCACTCAAACTGTTCGATGACCCAACATTTCACATACTCAAAGGGAATTCTTGATCCCCACAAGCTGAAGACAAGCACCCATGCATTAAACTGGTACTCTCTTCCTCACTACGACCCCTTTTTTCCCTACATCGAAATAAATAACCATGTATATGCACCTCTAACATCCCCTACCTTCCTCATTGGCCTGAGAATGTAGAGAAACATTAATTGGACTTAAGAGACATCCCCAAGATGCCAAATAAAGAAAATAAATTCCAATGTCTTCATGAACATGTGGGGGACAATTTCCCATTTGAAAATAAAACAACCAACCAAAAATTCCATAAATAGATAAACCACTACTTGAATCATGATATAAATGAAATAAAACTAAAAGAAAAACATTTCTATTAATACCAACTACAAAAGAGTACCATAATGGAAGAATAAAAGATAATCAAGTACCCAACAGAATAAATAACCAACAAAACTCAAAAACACCAATTCAAAACTCCGAGATTCAATAGGCCCCATGATCTAACTCCAAAAAATAGCCCAAGTATCACTAAGAACTCCTAGATAAAATGATACTTTACCTTTTCCCATGTCTTGTTAAATGATATCTACAAAAGCACCAAAGTGTCAAAGTAGGGGTGAGTAATCAAACTTAGTAGGCATTCCCCAAATGACTTCCCTACTCACGTCACTAGAATAGAGCATGTTATAAAATTTATATAAATAAGTTAACATAAAACAATGTCTAAATAGTTCATATCAGAATAAAAACAAGTGCCATAAAAAAAAGTTTTAATAGAACAATAACAAGTTCCAAATAAAGCAGCCAAAAATGCTCTAAAGTGTTCTAAAAATTCCATTTTAGCATAATCCAATCCTTTAAACATAACCACACATCCAATGTCACACCCCAAATTCTAAGTATATTTTTATTTTACTATTTCTTGGCTTTGTGTTCTCTCATCGAGACTTGGGTCTAGTTTGAGTCTAAAGATTTTGATGTTTGATATTTTTAGTGGGTTTCAGACCCATGTGCGGCCACCACATAGTGGGTGGTAGCCGCATTGTTATCCCGAGTGCCTGCGAAAATGTCTAAAAATTAAAATAAATAAATTTTTATGTAAATAAAGTTGGTTAAAGGTTTAAATTATATTAATAATAATGTTATTATTTAATTAATTATATTAATATTACTAAGGTGTTATTATTGTTATTATTTTTATAGTTATTAATTATTATTATTATTATTTATTACTATTTATACTATTTTTTTATTTTTAATAATAATATTATTGTTTTTATTATTTTATTATTATTCATATTATTATTATTATTATTGTAATAATACTATTGTTATTATTAATAGAATGAAAGAAATGAACAAAACCTAAATTCCAGTGTTGCTCCTTTCCCCCATCTGTTGTGTGTCGCGCCCTAGAACCTCCCCTGTTTCACCTTCTCCCTTCCTTTACTAGTCCATGCTCAGGCGTCCGGTGCCCTTCCTTCTCCCGTCCGCACCCAACCCCGCCTCTACACTCCCGTCGTCCCAGCCTCTCAGCACTCGACCTCCTCTGGTTCATCCCGGCCACCCAGCACCCGACCCCTTCATTCCAACCAGTCAAACCACTTCCCTGCCAACCCTCCCCAGTCCCAGCGGCCACCTCCCTAACCTCATGCCTCTACCCCCTTTGTGTTCACCCTTAGATCCCCACCACCTTCACCTTGCAGCTGACTACACCTAGGCCCTCTTATGGTCTCTCTCTCATGCCCTAGCTTCCCTGCTACTCCCCTCAAGAATCCACACTATTTATCACCTCCCAGCCTTCGCAGCCTCCTAGAAGCCACCTTGCTTCGGCCCTTCGCTTTCAACCTCATCGAAATCGACCACATCACCACTGCACCGGGCCTCCACGCTTACCCCAGCCGCCTTTCCCTCTGCCCTTTCCAATGCTGCACCCAGCCCTCCTCACCTTTTCCCCTTACCTCCTGCAGGTCCCCTCATCCACCTCCTCTTCCCACCGGACAATCCACCCTACCTCTCTTGGTCTCACTCCTCTCATGCTTCACTCCCTTGCTTGTGTGCTCAAACAGGTCGCCACACCCTGGCCCTTCACCTCTCACCCCTGGTTCTCACTGCCCTTGTCCGTCCTCCCTCTAGGACCCCACCTTGTCCACCTTTCGGCATCCCAGCCCTCCGTATCTAGCTGCTCCATCCCTCTCTCTAGCCATCATTTCCATCATTGGCCTTCTTCCCAGCTGCCGACCACTTTGGCCTCACCCCTTAGCACCCTCTCCAAACTCCTAGCCAACCAACCACCATCTTAACTCCCCTCACCTCCCTTTTATCCAACTGAACCCCTACTCTCTCTTTCGACTTGCACCAGTGAACTCGCTCCACCCTACTCAGACCACCTTCCCCTCGTGCATGCCAGACCCCCTTCTTCGGTAAATCTATTTATTTATTTATTTATTTTTCTTCATTTCATCCGTGGTGAATTTATTTATTTTGGATGAATAATAATACTATGGTTTGTGTTTTTCACGTTCTTCTCATTATCTAGGGAGTGAAAATGGACCATTGGGTGTTGTTCGTCTTTCCACAGATGCGTTGTTGTATCCATGCTCGACTTTGAGGTAGTCATTTCCAATCCTTCCTTTCCAAAATTATTCATTGGCACTTTCGTGTTCTCAATTGCTTCTTAAAGATTAATTGAACCTCTATTATATCTATGGTTGATGTGAATTGTGTTTTTTCTGGTTATAATTTACTAAAAATGAGTTTTCTAGGGGATTGTGTAAATTTCCCAAGTTAAAATACCTAGGATGTTTATTTTAAATGTTGTTGTTATTCAAAGTGGGATTGGGGGTTTCCACTAATTTTTTTGTTCTATTTATAAAGTTGTTTACAAATTGTTTAGTCTGTTTATAAATTTTTTTGGTTTGTTTATGAAAGTGTTTATAAATTGGTTGGATTTTTAATAGAGTTTTTTATAAACTATTTTTATTTTTTATAAAATCATTTATATACTGTTCGGTTTGTTTACAAAATTATTTAAATTTTTTTGGTCAGTTATGGTTTAAAGGAAATTAGTGTTTTGTGGAAATAGAATCTGAGTGTCTCTTTGGATATTTGGGGTGCCACTAGATGTTGACACATCCATGGGTGAACTAGGTGCATGAATGGATGTGTCATAAAATGAAGGTGGTGTTTTAAATTGAAATTTCCTTGAAAGTTTGGTTTTCTAAATGGTTCATGCCTTCTAGATGTGGTTGGGTCTTTTGTGTGGTTCTTAAAATGGTTTTAAATGTATTCCTTAAAGTTTGGTCATTTGGCCTTGAAACATTCTTTGGTGTGTGTCTGGAAATAATAAGGTTATGTTTGGTAAATATGAAACATTTGAGTGTGGTTGGTATCCAATAACCAATTTGGAACTTTGAAATTAAAAGGTGACTGTTGAATAAGATTTTGTTAAGGGATGTGGTTTGGGAAATTGTGTGTGTCTGGTTGGGCCTTTAAAATGTGTTTTTTTTAAAAATGGTTTTGATATGATGTGCTGTGAAGGCCCATTTGGAACTTTTAACCCAAGGGTAATGTTTGTACTAAATTTTAAAAGATATAGTGTTTTTGGCGAAAGTGTTTTCCCAATTGGAAACTTTGAACATTTTTTGAAATGGTTTAAATTTAGATGGTATGGAAGCCCGGTTGACACCTTAATGTGATTTTAAATGTATGAAAATAAATATTGGGCACATTTATAGGAGGGATATCCCATAAGGGTTATCATATATCAGTGTCTGTGTTTGGGGTAGGAAAGTGTGGTGAGATGAGTAACACGTGCGAGGGCCTCCTACTTACACAATATCATTAAAACCACCATGGGTTCCTAGGAGTATTTTAGATGATCGCGTGACTATTGCTGATCAACCATGATTAGACGGGTTGGTACCCCGTAGATTGGTTGTTAGGCCCGGTTGGCTTTGCCAATGGATTAGTCAGTTTAAGGTGGCCAGTTGGTTATAGACTTAGGAGCTTCACCATATGATGAAAGGTGGTTCCAAAACTGAGTACGTCTAAGAGTCTTCTAGGGATGTCTAGGATTACCCATGATTACTTGATTATTTACATTGTTTTTTTACTTTCTGTTATACTGGTTTATTTCCTGCTTTTACATTTTCCCTGTTCTTCTTTATCCCAGCTTTGGTATCTTTTGTTTTGTGTCTTGTTTTTGAAATGAATAATGGTTTTGGAAATGGTATGTCGAGTGTGTTGGATTTTTAAATGGGAAAACATGTTTCTTATATTAAAATCTGAAAACCCTAATTTTATAGTTGTATTACAAACTTGTGTTAATGGATGGTTTCAGGAAAGGAGACGTTGGATTTTTTGGTTTATCTTATCAACCCTACTAAGAATTTTTAATGCTCATGCCTATTTAATCATTCTAGTTGCAGGTTCCATTTTCTCAAGTTCCCTTGGCTGGATTGCTCATTATTAAGGAAAGGTTGTCCTTTGGTTGGGAAGTGACCTAGAAGGTCACATGGGGGTATGTTGAGTTGTTCTGTTTATTTCTTTTCCACTCCTAGAGTTCTGTTTTATTGTTTTTTTATTATTGTTTATGTATTTATATTCATGGGAAAAATCTTTCCCAACGATTAAATTTTGATGCCCGACACTGGTTTCCAGCCCGTGGGGATCGGGAATGCCCCTTGGGCCATGCCACAGACTGGATCGTGTGACCGGTTCATGGTTGAACTGGGTTGGTTCATGAGAAAATGGTATCAGAGGAGGCTCTTGTTATTTGGGGTGTTCAGTAGATAGAGATTATGACTATCAGGACTCGAGAGGTTGGTACGAGAAGGAAATCCAAAACCCTCACCCGTTCCAAACCACGAGTCTCTAGGTGTAGTTCGGGAATTCAGTCCTTGTTTCATTCTGGTTTGTTTTAGATTGTGGGATGATAATGGAGGCAATCATTCATTACATTGCGATTTTACATGGAGTAGTGATCCATGTGGAGTTTGAGTACAAGGTTTAAGTTCCTCCTAGTTGTTGATGCTTACTTGGGGCTTGTCCCACTACCATGTCACCAGGTTAAGCAGGACTATTAATCCCTCACTCTGGTAGTTTGATGCAAGTTAAGTGTCCTCTTGGTTTTGATTGGTGTGAGTGTGCTTTTGAAAAAGAAAAAAGGATTTTTGAAATGACAATGAATTCATTTAAATGGATTTAAATTCGTGAAATGGGTTTTAAAACTGAAATATTTTGGTCTAAAAACATGGTGTTTTCTTTGAACTGCTAGAGAAATGGTTTGGGAGAAACCTTGGCTACTCTTTAGAAACTTTTTCACATGTGAGTGGATGCATGGAAAGTGTGTATTGGTGCGTATGGATAAGAGCAAATGAAGACATGTGAAACTATTAATGGGATTAATGAGGTATGTACTTGGAATTAAATTCTCGACCTTATAATTCTAAAGTGATTTTAAAAATGGAAAATGATTTTTGGAAATTGAAATTGGTTTGAAAAGTGGACTTGGTATTTAAAAAAGTAGCCTTGAAAGAAGGTGGTTTTGAAATATAAAATGAAAATTTGTTTTTAAAAAGGGAATTTTGGGTTGTATTTGTATTTTTTTGGTTTTTGAACTGGTTGTTTTTTGATGGAGGAACTTTCAATGATGTTTCTTCCACTTGATATTAATTTTGGACCTGTGTTTTATATGTTGTTCAGAAAATGCCACCCTGAAAGGTCCCCAAGGTTTCTAATAAGTCATGCCTAGTTTTTAGTCCTTCTCAAACATTTTGTATCCTTAACGGTGATCGGGATCCATTAAATGTAATTATGTTCTTTGAAGAGTTCATGTGTGTTTTTTAGATGTTGGGAACTCTCGAGTCTATTAGAGTTCGAGCTGTTTTGGGTTTGTTTGAGGGTATGAATTTGGACGAATAAGAGTTTTCCACCCCACTGTCAGTGAAATTTGGGATGATGTGGGATGTATTTAAATCCTTCTTCATCCAATGGTTCATACCTGAAGAGGTGATGATGAAGAAAAAAGAATAACTCATGCGTATTCAACAAGACTAATGGACGATGTATTTATATGCTGACTACTTCAAGGAACTTGTGTCATTTTATCTAGAAGTAGTGTCAAAGGATTTGATAAAGGCTTCCCTCTTCATCGAGGGTCTTCATCCAGAGATCAAGGAGCAGTTCCTACCTTCTAAAGACCATCATTTCGAGAAGAGAGTGGATGAGTCATTCCTAGATTATTTGGTCTCTAGAGTGCAGATGGTTGGCAATTCCAGTGTATCCAATTTCTTGTGAAGGTTCCCCCTATGGCGGGTAGGGTGTGCCAGAGGGAACTTTTTCTAAAGAGTCCTCTACAGTGGTTCTAACTTCCAGTTCATTGGACCATTCCGTGGCGTGCCACTAGTGTGGCCATCTCGAGCACATGATGGCGTCATGTTACATCCCTCCAAAGAAGTGTCAATATTACAGGTGTCTGATCCATCTAGAGAAGTTTTATAGGAAGCGTCACCTGAAGAAGATGTTTTGACTAGAGGAATTATAGTGCCTTACCATGAGCCAAGTGATTCTTCAACCATTAGAGCCCCGGTCGTAGGTATTAGGGTGAATCTCGCACGTAGTCAGGAGTTGCTGGGGGTGAGAAGCCTCAGTTTGGGTTTTGTGTTCCTTGTTGACAGTGAAACATTTAAAGTCGTTTTGTCCTTGTTTTCAACTGTTAATGTTTTGATGTTGTTATAAGTTCATTGTTTCATCGTGGAGTTATGACAGATATTCTCTATTTTAATCCAAACTTTTTTCTGTCTGATTATATTTTTTTTGAATCATGTGTTTTTCATAAAGGTGTGTTTGGCCCTTGTATGGGTTGATCTCGGTTGAGCTGTGTTTGTTTGGAGGTGTAAGTTCCTTTGGTAGAATTAGTGGCTGTGGTTATGATCAAATTAACTATTTGGATTAAGTTTTTATCAGAGGATTTTCTCTGTTGTTGGGGGTTTTTTTGGTTTGGGTAGAGAGTTTTAAGTTTCAGTAGAGGTGTTGTTTCACTCAGGCTATAGAAGTTAGTTTGGATTAGTTGAGAGTTCCCGTGTCGCCCCCTCTTCTTGGGGTGGTATGATTGGGTGTTAAATTTCTGTGCTAGTTGAGTTCTTGTGGTGGGGATAAACCTATTGTGTTATATTGTTCTCTTTTGTTATGATTTCTTTCAGTTTCAACTAGGCATGGATTTAGGTTTTCTCTATCATTTGACAGGGTGACGTTTTGGGGTAGAAAGTGTCTGTGGTGGGGAGAATTGTTACACCTTGACTTCTAAGTTTATTTTTATTTTATTATTTCTTGCCTTTGGGTTCTCTCATCGAGACTTGGGTTGAGTGCAGGTCTAAATAATTTGATGTTTGATATTTTTAGTGGGTTTCAGACCCGTACGCGGTCACTACACAGTGGGTGGTAGCAGTGTCGCTAGCCTGGGTGCCCGTATTAATTTCAATGATTAAAATAAATAATTTTTTATGTAAATATAGTGGGTTAAATGTTTAAATTGTAATAATAATAATGTTATTATTTAATTAATAATATTAATATTACTAAGGTGTTATTATTGTTATTATTATTAATTTTTATAATTATTTTTTTTATTATGCTTTATAATATTATTTTTATTATTATTTTTTGTAATATTAATATTATTGTTATTATTGTATTATTATTCTTTATATTATTATTATTATTATTATTATTATTGTAATAATACTATTGTTATTATTAATAGAATGAAAAAATAAACAAACCCTAAATTCCTGTGGTTCCCCTTTCCCCCATCTACTATGCGTTGTGCCCTAAAGCATCCCCTCTTTTCCCTTCACCCTTCCTTTCCCTATCTACGCTCAGTCCTCTGGCACCCTGCCTTCCCCAATCTGTGCGCCACCCTGCCTTTGCGCTCTCACCATTCCAACCTCCCAGCACTCAACCTCCTCTGGTTCGTCCCGGACTCCCAACACCCGACCCCCTTCATTCCAACTAGCCGCAACACCGACCTACCGACTAGCCCAAGTCCCAGTGGCCACCGCCCTCATCTCATGCCATCGACCCCTCCGCGATCACCCTCATCTCCCCGCAGCCTTCACCTTGCAGCTAACCATGCCCAGGCCCTCCCCCGGTCACACACTCATGCATAAACTTCCCTACTTCTTCCCTTTAACAACCACACTCCTTCTCACCTCTCTACCTTCGCAGCATCCCAACAGCCGCCTCGCTTCGGCCCTTCACCTTCAACGTCGCTGCACTCGACCAGATCACCACCCCTCCAGCCCTCCACGCTTTCCCCAACCACCTTTCCCTCCTCCCTCACCTGCGATGCACCCATAACTCCTTACCTTTTCCCCCTAACCCCTACAGGTCCCCTCAATGACCTCTTGTGCACACCCAGCCTGCCACTATGCCTCTCCCAGTCTGACTCATCACATGGTTAACTCCCTTGCTAGTGTGCTCTAGTAGGCTGTCGTGCCATCGCTCTCTGCCTCTCACCCCCTAGTTTCCACTTCCATCATCTGTCCACCCTATAGGACCCTACCTTGGCCTCCTTTAGGCATCCCATCCCTCCACATCCAACCGCTCTATCCCTCTCTCTAGAATTCATCCCCATTGCTGACATTCTTCCCAGCTTTCGACTGCTCTGGCCTCGCCCCTTAGCACCCTTGCCACACTCCTGGCCAGATGACCACCATCCGAACTCCCCTCTCTACCCTTTTCTCCAGCTGCCCCCTACTCTCTCATTCAACTCGCACCGAAGAACTCACTCTGCCCTGCTCCGACCACCTTCCCCTCGTGCATACCAAACCCCCTGATCTAGTAAATCTATTTATTTATTTATTTATTTATTTTTCTTCATTTCATTTGTGGTGAATTTAATTGTTCTGGCCGAATCATAATATCGTGATTTGTGTTTTGCACTTTCTTCTTGTTTTCTAGGGCGTGCAAATGGTCCATTGGGTGTTATTCGTCTTTCCAAGAATGCGTAGTTGTATCCGTGATCAACTTTGAGGTAGACATTTCCAATCCTTCATTTCCAAAATGATTCATTGGCACTTGCGTGTTCTAAATTTCTTCTTAGAGGTTAATTTCACCTCTATTATATCTATGGTTTGATGTAATTAGTTTTTTTGTTTTGTTATAATTTACTGAAAATGAGTTTTCTAGGGGATTGTGTAAATTTCCCTAGTTAAAATACCTAGGATGTTTATTTTAAATGTTTTTTTCTTCAGAATGGTTTTTGGGGTTTCCACTAAATTGTTTGGTCCATTTATAAAGTTTTTCATAAATTGTTTATTTTGTTTATAAATTTGATTGGTTTTTCTATGAAAGTGTTTATAAATTGGTTGGATTGTTCATAGAATTTTTTATAAACTAGTTGGCTTGTTTATAAAATCATTTCTATACTGTTTGGTTTGTTTATGAAATTGTTTAAAAATTGTTTGGTCAGTTATGGTTTAAAGGAAATTGGTGTTTTGTAGAAATAGCATATGAGTGTATCTTTGGTTTTTGGGGGTGACATTAGATGTTGACACATCCATGGGTGCGCTAGGTGCACACATGGATGTGTCTTCAAATTAAGGTGATGTTTTAAATTTACATTTCCTAGAAAGTTTGGTTTTCTAAATGGTTGCCTTCCAGATGAGGTTTGGTCTTTTGTGTGGTTCTTGGAATGGTTTTAAATGTATTCCTTAATGTTTGTCCATTTGTCCTTGAAACATTATTTGGTTTGTGTTTGGAATGAATAAGGGAATATTTTAAAAAATATGAAACATTTAAGTGTGGTTGTTATCCAAGTGCTTGTTTGGCACTTTGAACTTAAAATGTGGTTGTTGAATAAGATTTTATTAATGGATGTGGTTTGGGAAATTGTGTCTATCTAGTCGGGGCTTTAATTTTTTTTTAGAAAATGGTTTTGATATGATGTTACGTGAAGTCATGTTTGGCACTTTTAAACCAAGGGTAATGTTTGTACTAACTTTTAAATGAGATTGTGTTTTTGGCGAAAGTGTATGACCGGTTGGAAACTTTGAGCATTTTATGAAATGGTTTAAATGTAGATGGTATGGAGGCCCGATTGGAACCTTCATATGATATGAAATGTATGTATGTAAATATAAGGTACCTCTATAGGAGGAATATCCCATAAGGGTTATCATATATCGGTGTCCACGTTTGGGGTATCCAAGTGCGGTGAGACGAGTCACACTTGCGAGGGCCTCCTACTTACACAATGTCATTAAAACCACCATGGGTTCCTGGGAATCTTTTAGATGATCATATGAAAGTTTCTAATCAAACCTGATTAGATGGGTTGGTACCCCATGGATTGGTTGTTAGGCCAGGCAGTCTTTACCACTGGATTGGTCGATTTAGGGTGGCCAGTTGGTTATAGACTTAGGAGCTTCACCATAAGCTGACAGGTGGTTCCAAAACCGAGTACATCCAGGGGTATTCTAGGGATGTTTAGGATTACCCATGGTTACTTGATTATTTAAATTTTTTGTTTACTTTCTGTTATACTAGTTTATTTCCAACTTTCACTTTTTCACTGTTCTACATTATCCCACCTTTGGTATCTTTTGTTTTGTGTTTTTTTTTGAAATGAAAAATTATTTTGGAAATGTTATGTTGCGTGTGTTGGATTTTTAAATGGGAAAAACGTGTTTCTTATTTTAAAATGTGAAAACACTACTTTTATAGTTGTATTTCAAACTTGTGTTAAAGGATGGTTTCAGGAAATGAGACGTTGGATTCTGTGGTTTATCTTGGCAAACCTACTGAGCATTTTTAATGCTCACGCCTATTTTATCATTCCAGTTGCATGTTCTTTTTTCTCAGGTTCTCTTGGTTGGATTGCTCATTATTAGTTCAAGGTTGGTCTTTGGCTGGGAGGTGACCTAGAAGGTCACTTGGAGGTATTTTGAGTTGTTCTATTTATTTTTTTATGCTACTAGAGTTCAATTTTATTGTTTGTTTATTATTGTTTATTTATTTATCTTCATGGGCAAAATTCTTCCCAGTGATTAAATTTTGATGCCTGACACTGGTTTCCAGCCCGTGGGGATCAGGAACGCCCCTCGGGCCATGCCGTGAACTAGCTCGGGTGATCAGTTTAGGGTCAACTTGAGTTGGTTCGTGACATCCAACCATGAATGAAACCATGGAACTCCCTATTATCACAATTTTAAAGTCATCCTTACACCAATCAATCAATTAGTGGACCATTTTTATGGGGTTACTTCACACCCATATCCATACCATCCTTTTTATGGGGGTAATTCACACCCTTATCTATCCCAATTCATATAAACACATGCCACACAACAATACCAAACCCATTCCAAACCCAAGTGTGCCAAATCAATTTCAATAAGACAAAATTTTTATTGAAAACTAATCCATAAAACCTTTTTCATAAATCAAACCAATAAAATAATTTTAAAATCATCATTTTAAAATCAAACCGCAAATCATTTCACACAATAATTCCATAATTTCCACAAAAGAACAGACCATCACTAAAAAGCGTTTCTACAATGATTTTCCAACCAATTTCACCAAAAATTTCAAGATGAAAACCAATTTGAAATCAATACTTCTTATTATAAATATAAGAGTCGATATTGAATCCACCTACCTCAGAAAACTTGGTGAAAATCGAAAACGACACTAAAATGCCCAGAGAATCGGGTTAAAACTCTAAAAACACACCTTATATCTCCTCCCCAATCATCAACAAAGATAATTATCATCATATTTGGTATCAAATATCCTATATGTATCCACAACAGATCTATATCAATGAAACTGAGAGAGACAAAGAAGTAGATATAAGGAAAACCATGAAAAACAACCAAGAATGAAGACTTACCAAAAGAACATGGTTTTAACGCACCAAGAGATGCCTTCAAATCACCTTCGTATCAATAAGAGAATCTTAATTAGCCTTTGAGAGGAAGAATTTATGAGTTATGGTCGGTTTTAGGAAAAATTAGGGGTTAAAACATAATCTCGATCCGGATCCACTTTTTTGGATCTAGTTTTTAAACCGTGCATCATTAGTCGTATGGTTAGAAAAAATGCGCACTAACCACATTACATCTACTTCCTCAAGGGGAACCTATCATGTTTTGATCTCATGATTCACAAACCATTATTCAATCATTCCAAATCCCACTATCTCAAGCTATATATTTTCACCTAGATGGCCGCACGGTTTGGGAAAACTATACACCTACACGTGGTCCAACCCCTTAGCCTCTGTCTCATTATACACGGTTTCTTGGGAAAGTTTCTTGGTTTATACTAATCATGAAACTTTAAAAAATCCACAAAACCATTCCAAAATGTCTCTAAACCCCCCCAAAGTTCACCCAAATACTTAATATACTAAAAAACATAAAATTAGGGTTAATTACTTGAAATGAGGGGTGTTACATTCTCAACACCATTGGCCTTTTTGTTATCGGAAAGTAGAAAAAAATCATTGTCTTGAAAGAGTTATAGCCATTGATATTTCATTTCTGTCTTCTACACCCATGTCTCTTCCTGAATCTAACCATGTTACCCAAAAACCCATACCAGATCGATTCTTTTTCCGCATAAGACTTTCTCTTGCCTATCCACAATACACATTGGCACGTGCACCAACAAAGCATTCAACTCTTGTTCAATGTAATCCCATTGAATAACATGGTTAGGATTATGAAGTTACTTATTTAACGTAGATACATGGCACAAATCATATACTGAACTGAACCGTGGTGGAAATGATAACCAATATTCCCCCTCACGAACCCATTCCAATATTTCAAAAGGTGTTATGTTTCAAGGAGATAAGTTTCCCTACTTCAAAAAATGAAAATGTACAATATTTCGAGAGATCTTCAAGAATATATGAGCACTAACCTTGAATTAAAAGGCCTTTGATGATAATTTTCATATGATTTATGATGAATCTAATCCTTTCTCCACCCATTTCCTAATCAAATGAATCTTATCTATTATCTATGGGACAAGGCTCAACCCCACCATTGAAGTCTCACATTTTTCCACTGAAAAAAGTGGAGAGAGACAACGATTCCCATACAATGATTTAAAAGGATCCATATGTATTGAGTCCTAATAAATTTTGTTATACGAGAACTCCACTAATGGTATATGATCTTCCCATGAGTGACCAAAATCTATTACACAAGCTTGCAACATGTGTTCCAATGTTTTTATCATCTGTTTGGATTGTCCTTCCATTTGGGGATGATATGCTGTACTCATTGTCAACTCATCAAAGGGATTTTTTAAGTATTTACAGAAATAATATATAAACCTTAGATCATTTTCTGACACTATTGAAACTGGTATGACATGCTCTTTACCACTTCTTGGATATAGAGTTTTGACAAGACCTCTACCATTTGGGATTCATGAATAGGGATGAAGTGAGACGATTGTCTGAGTCGATGCACCATCACCTTTATGGAATCATGGTTCTAAATTATTATTTCGAGACATATTACAAAATCCATACCTATCTACTCCCATTTTCAAATAGGTATAAGTAATAACTGGAACATACCTACTGTTCGTTGATGTTCAGCCTTAACTTTCTATCAAGTTAAGTATCTCCAAACAAATTCAACCACCATCCTTTCTGTACTGACCTTCCAAAATTGTGATTTTAACTTTTTATACATCTTGCTTATTCAGGGATGAAAATTCCATCATGAATGGTGGAAAGCATGAAGAAGTTGTTCCTAACAAGCCATATGTAAAACCGTCCAATTTATAAACCACAACATGGAACTCTCAGCCAACTTCCAACCCTCAATGGTCTCCCCAACATTGATTTTTGAACTCATAGTCACAAATTAACCATTGGACATCTGTGACTCTTTGACTATCTCCACAGAATCAAGAACAAATGAAACTAGGAACAAATCAACAACTTAAACTCAGTATTCATCATCATCATCATGTAACTTTTTATTAAAAGAGGGATAATATAAAAAGGAAAAAAACAAAAAAAAAACAAAAAGAGAAAAAAAATGAAAAGAAGACCCCGGGGAAGACCCCTCCCCCCTAGACAAGAAGGCCTAGGGTGGTCTGAAGTGATGAAGACCAAGAACATCCCCTTTTATAAAGTCAATCCCCTAGGGCTGGATACTCCCTGTAGTGTAAAGAAACACCTCCTCTGTGCTATTAGAATCCACTGAGGCCAAGTGATCTACGAACTTTATCCCTTCTCTCCAGGTGTGGAGGATAATCACTATGGTATTAATCATTCTTCTACATTTCTTGATGACATAGCTAATCGACCAAGGATAATCACTATACCCTTTCAAAAATTTGTGTACAATAATAGAGTATGTTTCAATTTTAGAGATTTCTAGACCCATTTGCATGCAAAGGTTGAGTCCGGTGAGAATTGCCTTCGCCTCCGCTTGTAGAGAAGACCCCTAACCCAATCTGCCAGAGAAAGCAATGTTCACTAAACCCTTGTGGTCCCGTACCACTCCTCCTCCACGTAGTTTCCCTTGGATGCAAGAGACGTCTGTATTAATTTTCAAACCCACCGAAATATTTTTCCATCGAAACTAGTTACCTTTCGATCTTCTAGGTTCCATGTCCACATTGGAGCCTGGTTGGAACCGACGAAGAGAAGGGTCTGCCTTCAATGAACTCACCGTAATGTTCAAATCCAGTAGCAGATTTTTCTCTCAAACAATAATGGCCCGAGCTGATACCCCCACCTCCTCATGCTTCGATTTGTTCTGAGCCTGCCATATAGTCCAGCACCCCACATGCAACACCACTACTCGGGCCAACATATCTATACCTCTCCCCTCAAAACCTTGGAACCAATTATCAAGAAAGGAAGGGAATGAACCATCCGAGGGAAGGTGTACAGAGAACTCCCCCATAATTTTCTACACCTCATGCGCCCAGTCACTATCGAAGAACAGATTCCCAGTGCTCTCCTCCCTAGGAACACTATAGCATACACACCTAGATGCTAGCGGAATACCGCATCTACGAATATTATCATCCATTGGGAGGACTCTGTTATGAATCCTCCAGGTGAGGAATTTGATCTTGGTGGGGATGTTTTTCACGCATAGAAGCTCATCCCATCCCTCATCCTACCTCTGTCCATTATTAATGTGGTGGAAATCCTTCGAAGATAATAATACTGAGGATGAGGCCATGAACACAAACTTGTCGTCCTCTTCATTAAGCTCAATGAGTTGAAAACACTCCTATTATTCCTTATCCAGAACCGAATCGGTGAAGGTAGGAAAGAGACTGGCCTCCTTGAGAGAAATATCTGTGGTTGGGAATTTGGGGAAACCCAATACTGTGCCACACCAATGTTGATTCCAGAAGGTTATCTCTCCCTTCCCTACCACCCACCTCGATAAGGGACGAAGGATATCAATAATATGGTCTATCACTGACCATAGGGAAGAATGATGCCCCTCTCCCGGGACACAAAGGTGCATCACGTACTCTTGCATGGTAGTCCCCTACATGGTACGTTGTTCCAGGACACTCCATAGAAGCCTCACTTGCATGTAATGGAGAGTGTCAGTCAGGTTGCGCACCTCAATACCTCCTTCATTCACGGGCCGCACCCTTTTCCCCAAGGCTACCTAGTGTTTCTTTCTCTTCGATAACGAATCCCAAATAAAATTGGAAAGTATCTTATCGATCGATTTAATAACCCCCTTAGTAACTTTGATGGAGGACATACCATGAATTGGAGAGGCCACCGGAACGCTGTTCACCAGGGAAATGAGTCTGCCAAAAGATAAAAATTTATTTTTCCAATTAAACGCCCTATCTGAAACCCTGGTGTAGAGTGCGTCGAAGTCCCGAATCTAAAGTCTCCCAGGCGAGACAGGCGCACCAATATAGACCATAGGAAACTCACATCTTTGGATGCCAAGCGGTATACTAACAGTTTTCACTCTCTCGGTGGAGCACCTGTGGGAAATAAAGAAATCACTCTTCCCCCTATTAATGGTCTGGCCACTCCAACAACAGTATTTCTCCAGCACACCGTTCAGAATTCTTATTGATATACTCTTTCCATTTAGGAATAAGATGGTATTATCAGCAAACATAAGGTGGGAGATTGTTGGGGCCCTTGATCGATGATGATACGAAAAAATGCCTCCATTATTGATACTCCTCCAGATGAGACGGCTCAAAACATCCTGAATGGTGATGAACAACAATGGCGAGATAGGGTTCCCTTGCCTGATGCCTTGGGTAGACTTGAAGAACACATAAGACTTTCCCATGAAGTTCATTGAGAGCCATGAGGAACTAAAGTAACGAAAGATAATATCAACATTTCGATAGTTGAGACCCATACCTGACAATACTCTATTTATGAAGCTCCATTCCACACCATCATATGCCCTACTCATATCCAATTTGATTATCAAGTTCGAACCATGGGTTTTGATGTTGATGTCATTAAGAATATCCTGGGAAATGGAAATGGATTCTTGAATCGAGCGACCTTTGATAAAGACGTGATGCTCCAGGGATATCCACCAAGGGAGATGCACCGCCAAGCGAGAGTTAATGATGCTGGCCATGGTCTTGTAAGGCATATTACACAAACTTACCGGGTGGTAGTGCGATATTAAAGAGGAGATCTTGATCTTGGGAAGGCGAACAAGGGTAGTGAAGAAGGGAACTCTTGGTAGATAACCCCTCTAAAGAAATCTTGGATTGCAGCAATCAGATCTTCCTTAATAACATCCCACGTGGCCCTATAGAAAGAGGAAAGAAAACCATCAGGACCCACAACGCTCTCTAGGATCAAATGCATGAGTGCCTACTTAACTTCCATCTCATCAGGCACGGATCCTATGCGTTCATTTATCTGGTCAGATTCAAGGATGGGGATCACGTCAAAAATGTCTGAGGGCTCTCAAGAATAACCAGTCGATAGGTGTTCATTGGGGCCAGCAAGAAGATTATGAAAGAAGGTGTTGGCCATGCCCCCCACCATGTACCTGGCGTCTGTGAAGGAACCATCTTCCAACATGATGTTCGACATGACTATCTTCACCATCTCCTTAATCCATGCATTAAAGAAGGCCGAGTTCCTATCTCCCTCATTTAGCCACTTGACCCTAGCCCTCTCCCTGGCTAGGAGTTCCTGCTTCATAATTAACTCAGACATGATACCCTTCTTTCCCCCGAGATCCTCATAGACTTGATCATCCCATACATCCTCTATGCTATTTTCCAGTCGTTCAACCTCCTCCATAAAAGTTTTTGAATCCTCTTCTTGGGATGTAATGTCTCTTGCCCATGATTGGAGTTCAAGTTTCAGTCAGTGTAGTTTTCAGTGAAGGATTGTCCATTTGTTCCCCTGCCGAGGTGCATTCTAAACAGAGCTCACCAGTTCATGGTACCCCAGTATGTCGACCCATATCTTGATATACCTAAAACTCTCCTGGGACTGGTGAGAGGAGTCCAAGGAGATGAGAAGAGGATAGTGGTCCGAGATCCCCCATACAAGATGGGTCACCTTAGTGCTGGAGAAGACAGTTATTACGTGAAAATTAGTCAGACCCCAGTCTAGACGGATCCATGAGCGGTATGGACCTCTCTAGTTGTTTCACCACGCAAACTTATCGCCCAAGAAACCCAAATCTGAAAGACCCTTTGCAACCATGAATCGAAAAAAATCAAGGATAACTTCCCTGTTAAAAGGGCCTCTCCCCTTTCTTTCATCCAGTTCAGTCACAACATTAAAATCCCCCCCCCAAACCATGGATCAGGTCTAGGGTAAAACATCATGAGATCCTCCCACAAAGAAATCCGCGAGTTCATGTTTCAGCGCACATATACAAAGGAAACATAGAAGAAAATAAGGCCAAGGGTTACCTTCACAGTAAGGAACTGGTCCCCATCTTGGATCATGTCCACAGTGCACCTCCATTTCCAAAATATCCAGATATGTTTATTGGTTGATTCATCCGGCATGCTCCCGTGCATGTGAAGCTTCTTGGAGAAATCCCCAATTCTGTTGGGGATCTGTTTGTGTTCAAGGACGTCCACCACTGCTGCTTTGTGACTGGTGATTTCAGATGAAAGAAAGTCCTACTTTACCCATGCACCTATCCCCTGAGCATTCCAGATTATTAAGGGTATCATTTAAAAGGAGAGGACCCAGGGACTGGCTCTAGAGAATTTGGCCTTCTCAAATAAAGATGTAACATTCCCTTGATGTAGAATGACTTTAGATCTAGTGCACACCTCAGACTCATTGGGCAACAACACAGAGGGAGATGCAGGGCTGGCTAACCTATACACGTTGCGTTTTCTCCTATTCTGGGTCACTGGGATTTCTCCATCTTCCCTAGAGTCTTCTGAGTAGGGGGAAGGGCCACCCATGAGTCGCTGGTGGAAGGTCGACGTGGGGGGAGAGGAAAATCCCCCAGAGGGTCCTCCTGAAACTTGAGAAATCAACACCATGGACCACTGGATCTTCTCTATATCTCTATCTGAATTAACCACAACCTTGAGTGGTAGAGACATTGGCCCCAGGACCGTCATCCTTGAGAGACTACCCCTGAGAGGGTGTCCCGAGTGGCCTCCAAGAGTTACGGTAGGAGGGGAGACCCGAGCAGCAAAAAAATTCGTCGGAACGCAGGGGGTGATAACCATGACCTCCTCGGGGATGACCCAATACCCCGTCTCGTAGCAGGGGTCCAGGTCTGCCTTGGAAGTGAGAAGAGGGGGAGCACCCGCATGCTCTAGAGAGTCAACCATCGCCTCCTCTGAAGAAACTAAGGGGGAAACACATCCCCTACCCCTCCCCTGCCACCATACTAGGATCCTTATTGCACCCCATGAAACCACGTTGATGATATACCTGGATTGAGTTCCCTTGAAGAGAATAGTGCGAGAAAAAACTAGAAACCACTGGGAACACCAGATCTTGCACCTAGGTGAATGAGCCCTCCACCTAGATTTCTAACTTCCCCGGCAAGGGACACGTGATGTCGAGCTCAACACATATCCGGGCTATTACGGATGATAGACCTCTCCTTGTGACCTCGTCGGAGCACAGATAAATCTCAATGTAGTCACCAATCACCTTCAGGAAGACATCATTCTAAAACGGCAACGACAACCCCATTAGACAGATCCAAACAGCTGCCTGAGAGCCTTCCATGCCTCTGTGGGCTTCCATGGACCACCTGGACAAGTTAAAACTCCAACGGACCATGGACCGCAGAACCATACACCAGGACTTAAGGAAGTCCTCCTCTGAGCCAAGAACGATTTAGAAGGAGTTCATATGGAGGGCCAAGACCATTGTTGGTTGACGTAGAACCCAAGACGTCACCCACCGCTGTAAGAAAACAAGCGGCGGCTTGGTCACCCCAAATTGGGCCACTAGAGTCCATTTCAGGCATGATTTAGCCTCCTCAAACACAACCACTATCACCTTCAGCTGCACTTCATTACCAAAACATGACGACTGTACCAGCGGCGCATAGGTTACTGGAAAGCAGGGACGGAAAGGGGGCCGATCCGGTCCGCATAGAGCCTCCTGGAAAAAAGAACCAGCACCAAAAGGATGGGAAATGCCATGGGGGGGGGGGCAGGAGGGGAATTCCTAGCAAGATCTGGATCTTCCAGACTGCTGACCGAGTGGAGGGAGGAAGATCCTGGTTCACAAATGGTCGGAGGAATAACTGACGGCTTGGAAGGACTGGGTGTAACAATCGAAAATTTTGAAAATGGGAGAGGTGCGTGAGGCGCGTTCTCAGGATGACTTCTCAGATCCATTTAGTCGTAAATAATAATTGCATTACTTCTGCCCTATCATCACCCCTAAGACTAGTCATCAACTCAACATGGTCTTCACATTCCCAGTGCATGTTGTCTTGGACCGAGATCAACTGCCACTCATATGAAGCTTCTTTTACCAACTAAGCACATAAATTTTTCTTAACACATGAACCACTAAATTTAATTTTTTATGGTGTATACATGAAGTAAAACTCAAACATTTGAAGATACTCCATCCATCATCTTTATCTCAAGTTCAAATATTATTGTGTGAAAATTGGTATTTCAAGCTTTTATGATATGTGAACACAGTAAATTTCTCACCAAATAGATAATGACACCAAGTCTTCAAAGAATAGAGTATGGTAGTAACATATAAATTAGATGTTGGGTAGTTATTCTCATGAAATCTTAACTACCTTAAACCATAAGCAACAACATAGTTACCATGCATGGAAACACATCCTAACCCTAATCTTGAAGCATCACAATACACTAAGTACCCATTTACTGATTATGAAAAAAATCAAGATTAGTGCTGATGTAAGAAGAAGTTTAAGCTCTTGAAAATACTTTTGAAATTCCTCATCCCATTGGAATGGAACCTTATTATTTGTGAAAGCTATCATAGGAAAAGAAAGTCATGAGAAGTCATGAACAAAGCATCAGTAATAACCATCTATACAAAGAAAACTCTGTATCTCAAAGGCATTCTTTGGAGGTTTCCAAGAGATAACAACTTATGTATTTTATGGATCCATAAATGCTCATATTTTAGAAATTATATGGCCCAAAAAAAATGTCTCTTGCATCCAAAAATCACACTTTAATAATTAGGCATACAATCGATGATCCTTAAAGATTCCCAACACTATCGGCAAGTGTTGCTCATGCCCAACCCTTATCCTTGAATACACCAAATATGTCATCCAAGAACACCACCCCAAACGGATCTAGATATCACTAAAATATCATATTCATAAATTCCATAAAGTTCTATAGTGAATTCATTTTACTAAAAGGAATTACCATATATTCATAATGGCCATATATTCTTCTGAAACCTATGCTTGGAATATCCACCTTTCAAACCAACTATTGGTAATACCCTGATCACAAGTCAATTTTTGAGAATTACTAATATCCCCTCAATTGATCAAACATATCATAAATATGTGGAAGTGGATACCTATTATTTATTTTAACTTGGTAAAGCTTATTATAATCCACACATAGACTAAGTGTTTCATCCACCTATTTAAAAAACAAGACTAGTGCTACCCACAGAGATGTGCTCAGCCTAATAAACCCTTTGCTTTCTAGCTCTTCCAACTAAAAATTAAATTCCCTTAATTATATTGGTTCCTTCTGATAATATGTAAGGGAAATATGACTAGTCCCTATAAGAAGATCAATTGTAAACTCTACTTCTTCCATAGGTGTAAACATTGAGAAATGTTTTGGAAATCCATCTAGAAACTGATCAACCACTAATGAAAAACTATTTTTATCAATCTATTCCATCTATGAAAATGTCAATGCTACCAATTGGTATGAGATATTTCTAGATTCCAGTGGGAACAAGGCCGTTGCACCTTCCTTTACATTCCTTTCTTCTCTAAGGATATGCTCTACACCATCCTTAGTTGTGAATCAAACCATTCTGGTATAACAGTCAATTTTATCCTTGAATATTGTCAGTCAATCCATACACAAGATTATATCATATAAATCCATCTCAAGAACATATAAATACCATATCAATGGAGCTCTATCAATAGTTATAGAAAATTCCCTACATAGAAAAGATTGACATTCTCTTTGACCAAGATTATTTTTATATTTTAAAATAGAAGGAATCATACCAAATTTTAAACACATCAATTCAACAACATGAGAAGAAATAAAGGAATGATATGGACCTGTATCAAACAACTATTTCATAAGGGTATAATTAAATAGAATCATACCTCACATCATTGATTGTCTAGAATGATCATCCATGATAACTTGTTCAGCTTCATATAATTTCATGCTCACGACACTTTGTTTCTTATTGCCCTATTGAGATTTCCCTTACTGAGGAGTCATGGTATTCCTATAATCTCTCTAGATTTCTCTATTCTATTGATTATATTTATTCTTATTCCCTCATCTCATCGAAGCATATGAAATATGTGATACCTGAGAAGTTTCCCTTACACCTGACTTCAGAGCACTGTGATAATATCACTAAAGATGCCCCATTTTATTGTAGTTCTGACATGCTCTAGGTTCTGCCTTACTCTCTTTCTTCATGTAGTCATGTG
This sequence comes from Viscum album, assembly GCA_963277665.1. NCBI lineage: Eukaryota > Viridiplantae > Streptophyta > Magnoliopsida > Santalales > Viscaceae > Viscum > Viscum album. The sequence continues at coordinate 1,447,800,309 of OY728161.1, forward strand.
AACCACATAGGAAACATCACTCTTCCCTCTATGGTCAAGGAAGAAGGTTCACCAATCCCACTATCTGAAATTGATTTATTCTCCCACCTTGGAAATAAGATTCCCTCTTCCACTTGTTCTAAGAATTAGAGTTCCCACAATTTCCCATGGGTATCAACATAATTTCTCCTCCCATAGCTCCTGATATGTCCCGTCCAACCACTATTTATCTATTGAATATCTCTGTATAAATCATAATACAAAGAACAACAATATTCTAGAGAATCGCTCGTATCAACCCTGATTTAAAAATGTATTCCTTTAAGGATGAACTAGCAACAACTTAGGGTGAAAAGTGCTCTAAATTCATTATTTTAACCCCATACTTTGTGATAGAAATATTTTTCCACTTAAAGATTAATAAGTCCATCATTATTTTAATTTTTAATGTGTAAGGATAGAATTGTTTTTTAAACAATTTTTCAAAATCCTCCCATGAAATTACTTGGTCCAATTTAGTCTGAATAACTAAATCCCACCACTAGTGTACAAGATCCTCCGACATATACATCACCATATTGAATTTAAACTCTGATGGTGTACCAATGAAATCAAATATTCAATTCATCATGTTCAGTCACATATCTACCTTCTATAGTTCCAAATCACACTAAATGATGGATGGATACTACTTGTAGAACTGGATAGAATGATCCACTTGCCTTGGTTCATACCTCTAGTTCCCCGTGTTCACAACTTGAAAATCTTCTTCTATACTCTGAACAAACTGTTGGTTCACTTGTGGCTCAGGTACGACCAAATTCTTAGCAATTTCTTCCTATTGGTTTCTACAATGCCTACTATATTCCATTTTCTATACAAAAAACAGATGACATAAGTCTCAAAATTTCTAAAAATAACTTAAGTATTCTCATTTTAAATAAAATATGGCATGATAAATAGTAAAGAAGTTTTAACAAAGAATGGAAAATATTTACCTCTTTCAAAAATTCCAAAACAAAGGAAGGTATATCAATTTCAAGCATAATTTCTATTTTCATTTATAAAAATACAAACAATGAATATCAAAACCAAAATTTTACACATCCAAGCATAGGTACATCAGGCCATGGAACTCAATAGTTTAGTCTAGAAGACTAATCATATCACAACAACTGACTAGTGGAAAACAAGTCCTTATAACATAGGCCTAAGGAGCATAAGAACACCCCATGAGTGAACCCCCAACAATGTCAAGAACATGTCCCTAGAACAATCAGCTTAGGGAGAAGATTAAATAACCATGATCAAACATATTTATGGTAAAATAGATGATGAACCTAAGATAAAACTTCCACCTACATACCCAAGGATTCCCATTTGCTGTATTTCATTAATAATTTCAATTATTTAAAAATACCCCATTTTTCATTTACCAAAACCTAAGGAAAAACAACCTTTTATCTCAAATATATTTACACACATAGAAAAATTACTCAACATTTATTTATAATTCAATTTATAAATACATAAGAATTAAAGTTCATCAACATAGGCTATAGGCTGAACCACCAACCTAAAAAATTGGGGTCACTCACACCCACAAAGGAACCACCAATAAGAAGATCACAAAAACAAAATAAAAAAACAATAGAGGCCCTAGAATCAACCTACACATCTCAAAATTGATTTAATTCAAAAAAAAAGGTTGGTGAAAAAGAGGAAAAAACATAACTCAAGAAAACACACCCACCACACCCCAACCAATAAAAGAAACAACCCCTGGAACATGATCATAGAAGGATCTAGAAGTAATCAAGAATAAAGTTCACCATGGTTTAACAGATCTAATAATGAAACATACTGGTGATATCGTGATAAAATAAATTAATAATTATAGAGGATTAATCATCTGAAGAGACAAAATCCAACCAAAATGGTGATCAATCGCCAAACGAATCAATCCAGATCGAATGGAGACTCTCAGAATCACCTGAGAGGCCTTTCAGTTTGAGATAAATAAAACCTGTGGGTGAATGAAAAAATATCACCCGTATGACACCCTAAATGACCTATCTTTGACACTTACATGGCGTGTAATCCCTTTACCCATCAGGTGATCCTTGTAACTTAGATACGTTGAAAAAACCATTTCCTTTTTATTAATAACAAATATTTTAACATTACAAAACATGTAATGTGTACACAGTGTATAATACCTTCACAATGTATACCAGATTAATGAAATCCACCCTGTAGAACTTACACATTGTGTACTCCCATTACACAACATTTATTTTTCTTGAAAACTATAGAAACTATAGATTCTTATATGAAAATCCCAAATAAACTTGAGTGTTCTACAAACTTAGGGGGAATACTGATATGAAAATAACACCTTTATATTCAGAATCCATTTATTAAAACAATAATACATTTTCCCCTCTCTGGACTCTAGGACCACCTCCCCCTTCTTGGTCGGTTGGGTGTGATGGTCTGCATGAGGCTTTGGGTGTGTGGTGCATTGTGGTGATGGATTCCTGGTGGTTCAAGCAAGGAACGTCAGTTTTTTGTGGATGTGGTGATGTAAAATGGAAGAGGAGGTTGTGCAGAAAGGTTAACCAACATGAAGGTGTTGTGATTATTGGGGTTTTGTTTGGCCTTCCAGTTATTGGTTTCCCCTTGTTTGAGGTCTTCTTGGTGTGGCACTTTTTTTCTCTGGAGATGATGATGTTCTATGGATGGCAGTTTTTGGGTGTGATCAACTTAGTTGATAATGGGTTGTAGGGTGGTTCTTTTACCTTGATTGGTTGTTTTTTGAATGTTGAAATTTGAATTTTCAATATATGGTGGATGTTTGGTCTTCAGTATGGGTGGGATTTTCGGGATATGGTGTTTTGTTTGTTTGATGGATTTATCTAGTTGGAGTTGTACTGGTTTACACTTCCCCATTAAAATAGTCATTTGAAAATAAAAAAATATGGATTGTGGTTAAACAACCATACATCCTTGAAATTTAATTCAATTTCTCTAAAAAATGATCTCCATCCTTGGGAGTACCAAGACTCACCCAAATTAAAGAGGAAAATAAGTAAAGGAAAGGGAATTATCTAAATGCTGGTAATATGATGTTAGAAACAACCAACTATAAGACTTTATTTCCCCAAGAAGTCATGTGGAAGAATTAACTCTGATAAAGTGGTGAGGCCATTTCTCCTTTGTCAACGACCCATGCACCCAAGTCTCATGAGAATCTGATCCATGCCTCTATAACACTCTAACCAATGGAATAGACTTCCCATGAAAGGCTTTCAATTGAGATTTTATGATCTCTATTGGATTCTCTAAAACAAAAACATCTAGATCTAAATAAATCTTCTCCAAATTCATAACATGAGAGGGGTCATGATGATATTTCCTGAGCTGTGATATGTGGAAAAAACCATGAATTCCTATCAACTGAACTAGATATCCCAACCAACAAGAAACCTTCCCAAGTCACTTAGTGACCTCAAATGGTCCAATATATCCCAGATCCAACTTTCCCTCCTTTCCAAGACTATGATTTCCCAACTGAGGAGAAACCTTCAAGAAAACTGAGTAACCTATAGAAAAATGCAAAAGACTATGCCACTGATCTGTATAATATTTCTTCCATCTCTACACTATAACCAGATGCCAATGTATATCCTGAATCCTTACAGATGTCTTCTAAAACTAACTCAATCCCACCAAATAATATTTACCCACCTATTCCCAATAAAGAGGTGAACTACATGGGTGAACACAAAAATCTTGTAAGGGATCCATTCTGATTGATATCTAATAACTTATTTTTATTAGAAAATTCAATCAGTTATAGATGATTTCCCCATGATTCACCAAAATCCAAGACACAATTATGGAGAATATCCTCTAGGATTTGAATAACATAGTCTATCTGATTGTCTGTCTATGGATGATAAGATATACTCAATCTAAACTGAATCCCCATCACCTCTTGGATACTTCTACATAACCTCAATGTAAACCAAGAATACCTATCAGAAACAATGGTAGATGAAACCCCGTGTAACCTCACAATTCCATTCACATACAACTTAATCATATCTTCAGTTTTCTTGGTGTCTTTGATCAGAATAAAATGAGATAAAATTTTCAAACAATAAATCACCTCCCATATTTCATTCCTCCCCTATGGATTACATGTTAATACAACAAAAAATTACATGGATACCTCATCTGATTTCAAAATTGGCATTGGAAGAGGTTGGATAAAACTAGAAGGTTTCAAATGCCTTACCTTTATTTGTTAGTAGGTGTAACAACATGACACATACTCAAAAATATCAGGCTTCATACATAGCTACTAGAATCACTGTCTCATATTATAATACATATTTTTTGTGTCATATGAATGGATCTTGAATAAATATGATTATAAAAAAATTTATCTCCTTACTAGTGATGGGACAACCAAAAGATCCCCAAAACATAATATATCGTTTAAAGAGTGAGAACAAAATAAAACAGTCTCTTCACCATATAGGTATCTCAAATTCCTCTAAACTCATGATCTTAATGGAAAATATATATAATAGACTCAAGGAGATATGAATTTAATTGAACATTGGTCAGAAATTATACCTAAAACATCCTCTTGAGCATTATAATGCAAGTGAAAAAAAGCCCCATCAGGTTCCAATCTTCCTTCGATTCTAGAATAGCCTACGATGGTAGTTTATTACTAAGATTGTCTATAAAGAAATTACTATTCCCTAGGGTGTAGGAGATATTGAAGTCAATATTATAAGGGTATTCCACCCATCTTCTCTGTCTAAGATTCAAGTCTTTATAAGAAAAGATACAACTCATTATATTGTGGTTAGAAAAGAATATGAACCTTTCTCCTAAAATATAATGCCTCTAAAACATATGCACATGAATAAACACATAAATATCTAAATCATGGGTGGGGTAATTCTTATCATGCATTTGAAGCTTTCAAGATTCGTAAGCTACCACATTATTATCATGTATGAGCACACAGCCCAAAATAATTCCATAAGCATCATATAAAACTATATGCCCCTTACTGGGATTAGGTAAGATCAAAATAGGATCTGATTTCATAAGTCATTTAAAATTGTTGAAAGAAGTCTGAGAATTTTAATTCCATATGAATTTCACCCATTTAGTAGTAAGATAAGTAAAAGGTGATGTCAAAATAGGGAAATCCTTGATAAACCATCGATAGTATCCAACAAGACTAAGGATTCTATGAATCTCAAAGAGATTCTATGGATATTTCCATGACAAGAAAACCTTTAACTTCTGAGGATAAACTAATAATACATGATCATAAATCACATTCCCTAATAAATTCACTTCTTGAATCCAAAAAAATCTTTTTTAAATATTTCCATATATACTGTGACTTCATAGGATTTCCAAAACCAACCTTAAATGGGGATCATGCTCACACTATGATCTTTAATAAACAAAAATTTAATCTAAAAAAACAACAACAAAAGTTTCAAGATAATGATGTAATATCTAATTCATCAAAGGCATAAAAACTATAGGAGAGTTAGTCATACAAAAAATATCACAAGATATTTATAATCGATATAACTACACTTGAAAGCCATTTTCGTATATCACACTCTCAAACTATGAGATAATGATAACCCAAACAAATATCAATCTTCAAAAACCACTTTTCCACTTTAACCGATTGAAAAAATAATTCACATGAGAAAAATGATATGTTTTATTATCTATATATGGTTCAAATTATGGTACTCTATGCACAATTTGAGTGAATCATCTGCCTCCTTTTCAAATAGCATAAGTGTTTCCCAAGGTGAAACACTAGGGAAAAAACCTTTCGCCACTTGATCATTCAATAAAATCTTGAGCTCTTTCATCTCTTCTAGTTCCATACAATAAGAAGGTATTGATATCAACTATGTCCCTGGTAATAGGTAAATAAAAAACTATGGATCTATCTCTAGATGAATCTTAGATAAATCATCTTGGAAAACATCAATAAAACCCCAAAAAATGGAGGGATGGTAAAAAATATAAGAAACATAACTGGGATCAACTGAAATAGAAGAAAAAAAATCTTGAGCTCTATGAGGGAAGGTCCTGCAAGACTAGAACATGGATCCCACTCTCCCTAAATCACCCATGAGCTCATATAGGACACAATAATTGAGATGAACTAATGATAAAAATCAACCTCAGTACAATGATAAATAAGATAATATATCTTAATGATGTTTTCAAACAAATTCATATTGAGAACAAGAATATCTCAGATTAGCTTTACAACAGCTATTAATAGCGCACAAGTAGGACAATGAAACCCCTACACCTTCCTCTTATTAAGCCGTGTATCTAACTCCATAAAAAAAGAAATGAGTTCCATTAGATTTTTAATCATAAAAAAAATATGGGAAGATATAAATGAGTAAGAAGAACCACTATCAAATAAAGAAATTTCTACTAAGGATACAATAAAGATGGTACCAATCACTATCACTGGTCCCATGTCTACCTACATAATATTCTCATCTACTGCATGAAGGTGATTCACTCTCGAGGCCTATGGAAGGAGCCATTCAGTCTTTGAAGAATCTAAATGTACCACAATATCCTTTGGAGATGATGATCTAGGACCATATCAAGGAATAAAGATAGATTGATAGAAGCGTTATATTTGACCGTAACTCCCATATCTGTTACACATATTTTCTAGTATAAGACAATAATTCTATGTGTGTCCAAACGTTCCATACTAATCACAAGTCAGAGGCACACTACGAGATGTAACCACAGGTGCTGAGGAGACTTGTTTTTGAGAACCACCTCCAACATTCCTACAATTATCTTTCCACATAACAAACACTTGATCTCTAAGTTGGAAGGTCATGTATGACCATACCCCAGATACCACTCTCCCTGAATCACCCATGATCTCCCATCGTCCACAAGAATTGATATGTGATAATGATAAGAGTAAACCCCAACATGATTAGCAACATAAAAATCCATCCTGATGTTCATTTTAAAAAATATATATCGAGAATAAGAAAATACTATACTAGCTTTGCATCAGATATCAATAGCGCACAAGGACACCAAAAACCCTACTCCTTCCTCTTCCCAAGAGGTGTTACTAACTCCATAACAAAAGAAATGAGTTCCATTAGAAGTTTAATAATAATAAAAAATAGACAGATATGAATGAGTAGGAAGAATCAATATCAAATAAAGCAATTTCAACTGAGGATGAAATAATTATTGTACCTCTCACTCTCACCGAACCCACATCAACCTCCACTAGAAGCTCATATACTACATGAAGATGCTTCACTACCTAGGCCTATGGATGAATCCCTATAATATTTGAATTATCTGACTACACCTCAATGGCCTTTGGATATTATAATTGCTAACCATATCGAGGCATAGAGATATCCTGACAGAAGCGCTATAAAAGACCACAATTCCCACAAATGTTACACATATTTTCTAGTGCAAAAAAATAACTACGAGTGTGTCCGGCCTTTCCATACTGATTTCATGTTAGAGGAACACAATTAGATGTAACCAGAGGTGTTGATGAGATCTGTCGTTGAGAACCACCTCTTTAACTCCTGTGATTATCTTTCCACTTTATCTTTTCCCTGACATTAAAATAAACCTACCACTAGGTGGAAGGTATGGGGAATAATATCAAACCTTGTCTTCCATCATATCCCTATCCACTATCTCTATGTAGTTCAAAATATTTATCATAAATACTTGCAATGTGATATCCAGTCACAAACCCTGTAGGCACTTCTGAGCCATTAGATGGTCACTCTTCACTACCTATGGTGAAAAATGAACCAATTCCACAAATTGATTTTTGTATGAGGACACCACATGCTCTCTCTATTGTAAATAGAAAAACTCTATAGATTTCCCCATTATCAGTGACTATAGAAAAAACTATTGGAAGAAGGGAGTCTTAAAACACTTCCAATCTACGCCCACATGTTAATCATATTGCACCATGGAATCTCACTACCTCTTATTGGGTCCTTCATGTCAAAATTTCACACACTTCACTTCGATACTCTCATATTAATCCAATATGTCTAAGATCTGGTTGATCTCATAGATCCATCCCTCCAACTCTTTAGGTTTATTCATATCCTTAAAGGACGGCGGCTTCTCACACAAGAACTCCCATTATCGATCATTGTATCCTCCAACTCCCGGATTTACCTCAATTACTATGTTTTATCCTTTTGGTACATTCTTATAAATATCACGAATTTACCATATGATAGCCTCAATAAAGTTTTGATCCATCATAGGATTTCCTTGAGGATCATTGGCTGCACCCTCCTGAGGAACTCATAGAACATGTCTCGGTGGCATACTATTGCACACCGAAATAAAATAAATGTTCAGACAACAAAAAATCTCTATTCAAACTTGAAAAACTCTAATAGAAAACTAATATTAACATAAAAAACTAAAAACAAGAGATACACATCCTAAAATCCCATGCTAAATTGAGACTCATCATGAAAAAATTGGATAGACCCATATTGTAATATAACTCTCAAGTCCCGATAATCTTATCTACAGTATACCAAATATCCCAAGACAAGGACTCTTGAGGAAAGGTCACCTTTGATACCAAACTATAATGAACTGAACCAAATATCCTCTCGAATCAGTACTCAACCTGACATGTCTGTAAAAAAATGACCCAAATACCCACTCAAACTAGTACCCAACCTGGCACACCACATACCCAAAGGGAGTTCCCAATCCCCATAGGATGAAGACTAGCACCCAGGCATAAAAAAATATACAGATGGAATTATTTCTCCAAACCTAAAGTAATAAAATGGCATATATACATAGAAAAAAAACTTTACAAGAGATAAATATATTCCATAATTGAAAAAATAGGGAAAACCAAACAACTCAAGAGTATAAATAATATCATAATACATGTTCAACCACAGATAACTTCTAAAACAAGAAAGAAGACAACTAATACATGTGATAGCATGGGAAGACTGCCACTATCTCACCACCAGCTACCTAACTCAGCTGATAGAAAACCTCACTACCTAAATGTTGTTCCATGACTTTCCCAATATTGAGAGACATAACCAGGTCTATACACTACCAAAGGGGTATGCATGGTGTGAGTTTACACGCTTAGTAGGGTCCCACCCAGGTGTTCCATAATAATTCTCTATACAGATAACTCAAGTATGATAATTTAAAATAAAACATGTCATGTTAAATAGTAATTTAGTTTAATCAATTTGTGATAAATATTTAACAATTCCCCACAATTACAAAACAAAAATAGGTATATCAATTTCAAGCATAATTTCCATTCCATTTACCAAAATCCATAACATGCTTATAAAAACCAAAATAATCCTAAGCCAAACTTAGGTAAATCATGCCAAGGAAATCAACAATTTAGGCTGGTAGACTACTTATTCTACAAAAATTGACTAGTACATAATAAGTAATTAGAACACATACCTAAGAAGTAGAGGAACACCCCATCATTGAACCCCCAAACAATGTAAAGAACATGTCCCTAAAATAATAGACTTAGGGAGTAAAGAAAATCCTCATGATAAAATATCCCAATGATAATATAGATGATAACCTTAAGATAATCCTTCCACCAACATTCCAAAGGCTTTCCATGTGCTATATTTCGTAAATCATTTCAATTCTTTGAAAATAACCCATTTTCCATTTACAGAAAAACTAGGGAAAACCCACCTTTTATAAAAAATACATTTTCTTACAAAAAATCATGCCAAATTTACTTATAAAAAAATTTATAAAATGTAAGAGTATTACATTTCATAAAAAAAAGCTAGAGAAAAAACCACCTAACTTAAAACTCGAGGTTTTATGCTTACACAAAAAAACCACCAATAAAAATATCACAACAAAATCAACAAAAAATTCCCTGTAATCAATCTACACATCTTAGAATTCATTAAATTCAGAAAACAAGGGTTTTTGATGAAGAGGACACAACATACCTCAAGAATACAAACCTTCCACACTAAAACAAACGAAATGACCCCAAGAACAAGATCATACAAGGATCTAGAAGGAAACATGAAGAAACATCACCAAAGTTAAATGGTTATAATGACCCAACACATCAGTGATATCATGATCAAATAAACAATGAATTATTAATGATTACTCACCTGAATAGAGGCAAACCAACCAAAATGGAGATCAATCACTAAAAAATCAATTCAGATCGAACAGAGACTCCTAGAATCACTGGAGAAGCCTTATAGGTCATGAAAAGTAATGGATGTGGGTGAATCAAATAACAAATAACTCTTATGGAACCCTAAAATACCTGTTCGAGACATTTACACAGTGTGTAATCCCTTTACACATCGTTTAATATTTGGGACTTAGATACACCGAAAAAACCCATCATCTTTTTACTAGAAACTGATCTTTTAACATTTGATGATGTGTAATGTGTACATAGAGTGTACTCCCTTCATGTCATGTACCATTTTTATGAAATACACCCTGTATAAATTACATGTTGTGTAATCCCATCATATGGTGTGAATTTTTCTTGCAGACTATTGAAACTATAGATTCATACACCAAAACCCCAAAAAAACTCATCCCTTCTCTGAACATAGGGAGAACCTTCCAACACTGTTAACACCTTCATACTTGGACTCCATTAATTCAAAAAAATACATCCTGAAACTTTAAGTAATTTTTTGAAAAATTTCTCTCTATCCTTAGGAGTCCCTACATGCACCCAAATTAAAGAGGAAGACATGTAATATAAAGGGAATAACCTAAAATAAGGTAATAGGATGTTACATCCCTAGTCTTTCTAGTTTTGAGTGTTGAATTCATAGTGGTGTTTCATGGTTTTTTGGACTCTTTTGGGCACATTGTTCTATAGGTTAATGTATATATTCAAGTGATAGGAAAAAACTACCTAATAAGTGGTATCAGAGAAATATTTTTCTTCTGGTGCCTAGATATCTATAACAACCTTAGAGTTAATAGGGAGGTGAAAGTTTTTAACGGAGAGGTTAAGAAATGCATTTATTCTCAGTTACCAGATGAGCAGGAATGACATGATATGTAATGTGATTATTACGATTTAGGTCTTAAATATCTTTTAATGAATTATTATATAGTAATTACGAATATATAATGATTATAAGTGTGTTATTGATGATGGACCTATCACAGAGATTAAAAAAATTTTTAGGTAGAATTAAATGTAGTAGTAGTTGGAATTGGATTGTCTCCAGAGAAGAGAGTGTTTTGGGTTTGTTATTATCCTGTTTAGTGGGGTTTAAATATGAAATAAATAGTAAAATTGGATTGGTTTGAAATTAAATTTTGGAAAAATTGTCCATACCTCATATATCCCCTCACTTTCTATTAAATCATGATTCCATTATTTTAATCTCTTATCTTCTCTATGACTAAGTAAAACCTCAATTGACTGTCCTCTCAGAAATTTAATCTTACATAAGGGGAACAATGATCCTATAACAACTAATCTCACCTATCCTAATGTTCATATACCTCAAATCACCGTCAGATTATCTCATTTCTCACAATTGAAAGTAGTAGAGAGAACCTAAGTGGCATTTCTTTATGATCCAGTGAATAGGGAAGAAGGATTCAAAATGCATAGAAATAAGGAAATATACTAATGCATAAAAATTGAAGAAATAAAAAAATATAAATAGAAGATATATTTATTCATAATTTGTAATTCATTAACAAGGTAAATGGTAGTATCATAGGATAAACCTATAAGGGATTAGTTTCCCATCACTCGAGTTATTAAAACAAAATTAAAATAAATAAGGAAAAAAATTACACCACCACACAATCGAAATAAAATATGGAATTTATACATATAATTCATTTAATAGTTATCCATTTAGATAATAATTCTTAGTGATTCTTGGAATTATTCAAAATTAAGCACATGAATAACACAAGATTCTTCCACCTTCTTTATCATTCCATAACTTTCTAAATATTCCTCAACATTAGTGTTAATCCCCAATGGACCCTCCATCCCATGATGATTGATACGTGTCCAATTTTTTGGTTTTAATGGATTTATTTAGGAATATTAAATTTTTATAGTCTTACCTTGATCGATGTCCATATTATTTTAGGATAATCATAAAAAAATTGATTTCATTTGACACTGTGTATTGGAAATTGATTTATCTTGGAGGATACCTCACATTTGGAGATTATATACATATACTTGTGATGGTTTACATTTCAATGAGGGTAGGTTTCTATTCTAAGGGGTTGGTGGGATTAAAGTTTCTTTAAGTTTTCCATCCTTTGAATGGATTCATGAATTTTCAGTTTTTTCACACTATGTAGCTATTATTTCATTATTGCAGTCAGTTGAGTAATTGTAATAAGATTATTTTCGTCAATTGCCAAGTTTTTCAAGTTTTGAGCTTGGTTAGTTAGTTTTCATGCTTGACTGTGAAGTCGTTCATATAGTATCTTTCATTTTTTCATTTTTTTTCCAGAAATCATAAAAATGTAATCTCTCATTCTAGGCATTATGATATAAAGTGAATAATGAATATAAAAAATAAAACTCATATTTAAAATCTTTCATACAATTTAATTATATAATTAATCAATGTATTTATTTTCATTAAAATCCTAAGGATGAATAAAATGATTAATAACTATGATTTTATCCATTTAAAAAATTAATTCCAGAGTTCACCATAGAATCAAAATCATACAATTTATGTAATATTTAAATAAATTAGGGGTAAAATTTTCAAAGAAAACTCGACCAAATTTTTTAAAATATTGGCTCGCATCACTCCCAACACTTGAACTATTTAACTCATAGAAAATATAGTGAATTAAATTATTTTAATATATATTTCTAGCCTAGAATTAATTATATAATCCAAATAAGAATAAAATAATAGATTCCACTATTTTTTGAGTAATCTTTTCACCTTTATTATTTTAATTCACCATATCACTTTAATTCAAGTTAGAGTTCCAAGTGAAGGAGTGAAATAGATAGATTTAAGTGGAATGAAAATTGTAACAGGTGGTTCTTCCATTTATACCTTTATCCTAATATACTTATACTAAGGTTTCAATTTCCATTTCATTGATACAACTCAAATAGTTTTATTATAAGTCAATTTTCCCCTTCTTCAACTGGGTCAGTATTCCCCATAACTAAATGAATTCGTTTTTTACTATTATAAACTTATTAAAATTGTACAATCTATGATTATATTAATTATAATATAGATCACATGTTTTATCTAAATAAATGGAATTTTCTCACACACTCAATTCCCAATGTCTCAAAAATTCATTATGGGGTCCCAATTTCCCATTTGACTCTAGTTTCATAGGACTTATATGATTTTTTTGAGTTGGATCCTTGAGGTGTTCCTTTTCCCAAAGGGAAAGTTTCCTAAAATTAATTTCACAATTCTAGTAACCTAATTTTATAATTCCAATTCTACATATATCATTTTACTCACATTCATTTTCATATCTCAAAAACCAGATTTCTAGGAAATTGGTAAACCGATTCACTCAATAATCACTTAACTCTTAAAATTTTAGAACAAATAATTTTTTTCTACTCTTGAATGGTATTTTTACTAGGAATGAAAAAATTAGGGCTCACGTTTTACTATCATAGAACATATGATAAGTTTAAAAAATAAAATCCAAGAGAATTTATATATGGGGTTTGAAAATAGATTTTGAACACTACATTTTTTTTAATCCAAAAATAATCAGAAGTAATAGAAAATTTTTATTAATATTCTAATATACTTTTTATTCTCCCCCAAACTTATGTCATACTAAATTATAATTAATTATATCTTGAATTTATTAGGTAAAATTTATTTAAATATCATATATACTTGTGTGTATTAAAGAGAAAAATTGGAAGTTATTTATTCAATGGTAGTAGGGAGAAGTTTTGAATCCTACATTGGTTCTTTCTAGAAGTGTTCATGGTGATGGTTCAGTTATTATACATTAAACAAGAATGGATACATTGGATCTTTTCCTTTGATATTAGTTAACCCAAATGGAAAAGTGTTATTTACTATATATATCCCAACCTATTTGGAATGAAGTTTACTAGGTATGAGCTTGATCCTCGAGGAGAACAACAACACTTTGTCTCTAATCTCAAATATTTTTTATAATTATTTTTTATGGAATGTTTTTTGCTTATCATTGTATATTAGTGAATTCTCATAAGATTCCATTCTCATTTTCTCAAACTCCGTCATTTACAACTTTCATATTTTCCCCAACATTTAAAAATTTCATATTCACCATCTTGACAACCTACTAGGCCTTATGCTGAAACTCAATTAGAAATTATATTTTTTTCTTAAAAAAATAATATAAAGGTACATACCTAAGGGGATTCTATAGGATGTTCTATAAACCCAAAATGAAACCTCAAGCTTCACACTTCAGTCCTTCTTGGTGGGTTATACTATCTTATCTAAAATGTTCTTTATCACTCTATTATATTCCTCTTCTTGGTCATTTGTCTATGTGTGGTCTATAATATATGTTATATGGTACACTCTATATTTCTTCAATAGGACATCCATATTATTGCTACAGATGTGTGTTCCGTAGTAACTAATTATTTTTTGGGGTAATCTAAATCTACTAAAAAAAATTAAATTATAAATTCAGTGAAAATATTATAATCATTATTTATTATTGATTTTGTGTCAATACACTTTGAAACAAAGTCCACCACCAATAATATAATGGAAAAATAAAATTCTATAAGAAATGGAACCATGAAATATAATCCCCACACATCAAATGTTTTATAGAAAATAAAATGTTTTTTTGTAATTTATTATATCTTAGATATTATATCAGTAAACTGGTAGTTTATATAGGATTTACAAAAATCATGCATGCCTTTAATAATAAAATTCTGAAATAAACTAACTTACAAAACCATACTAGTAGTTATATGAGGTCCAAAATGGCCTCCACATGCAAGTGTATGAAAAAATGTAAGCACTGATTTTATTTATTCCTTAGGGATGTACCTTCTATTTACTTGTTTATTAAAAATATTCAATAAATATGGATTTTCCCAGATATAATACTTTTAATCAGATCTTAATTTAAAAGTTTAAACTTGGGAAAGAAGGGTGGTAACTTTGATGTGATTAGAAAATTGATCAAATTAACACACCAGGGTACTTGGGTGGCTTTATATGATTACTATTCAGGGAAAGATTCATCTATATTTGTTTTAGTTGGTGGTTCTACCTCGGATGTGTGAGGAAATATACTCATGTGATCAAAAACTATAATTTCATAGCCATTCTATTCTTGATTTCAAAGTCAAACTCTTACATCAGCAACATCCACCACACTAGTCTTGGTTTTTTCTCAGCCTTCTTGATCAGATATCTCAGTGTTATATGACCAGAGAAAAAAATTATTTTAATTCCCAATAGATAGTACCTAAATTTATCTAAATCCAAAAAATTGGAAAAAACTCATTTTCTGTAATGCCCCGACCCCAGTTACCCAGAGTCGGTGCATTACTTCATAACATTGGCATGATCACAAAAGATCAAGTCTCGAAAGACCGATTAGTTTAGTAGCCTTAGAAACACTAGATACATTCATAAATGTTACATTACATCATAAAGTGAAAAACTACAATAACAAAGTCTCCATAGTCCACACTCATATCCTCTTCTGACTATCCCTGTAGGTCATTCATAAAATACTTCTTCACATCCTGGAAAATATTAAAACATTGAAAGGGGTGAGCTCAGATGCTCAGTAAGGATATCAATATTGCAGAAGCTTTCATAAATAAACATTAACATTTAATGCAATGTATAACTAAAACAAAAGCCTTTTTAAACATGAACTTCATCATAATATGGAAAAAATAAAATTAAATAATTCCATTTACTTACTCACATGGATATTCTACTAGTCGAATAATCTCAAGCAATATCAATAACCACTTTCATAATTATGGAATGCATAATGCCAGACTATCATAACCACGTAGCCAAGGCCTCGTGCCAAGACCACAAATAAGATTTTGTCAAGGCCTCGTCCCAAGACACTAGTTTGTCTCATGAGACCTACCGATGCATCGAGGAGCTGGAGCGGGCTCCACCCGTAACTTATTAAGTCCAATGCATTCCTCATATGAACTGGTTTTAACATATCATAAACCATAAAATAATCATATCACATAAAATATGCATAAAGGAAACAGAACATTTCCACATTTCAGTCAGAAGATATCAATACAAAACATTGATATAATAAAAACACTTTCAAAACCATTTTCAATACCAAAATAAAAGAAAATTAAAACTTGATATTTATTTTTCATTTTGAAAAATGTTATGGCTTGTAGAGGAAGCCTAAACTGAAATAATGGTCACGGTGGCGGGGAAGTTGTTGTCGCCACATAGGTAAGAAAAAAAATTCCTTTTGTCTTTTAGTAAAAACGCTTCGTATAAAAAGAATCTATTTGAGTAAAAGTAAAAGTCAAAGGGGTTTATACACCGTATAAAAGAAATTTGTGTATAAAACAAAATATGCCTCAATGAAAGGAGATTGTGACGAAGTCCCTTTCAAAGATCATTTTTTTAAAATAAAATAGATCTATTATGTGTATTCACTATATTTACACATAAATAAGGTATAAATACAAGATAGGACATAATAATATCATGACATAATTTGAAAGTAGGAGATTAACCCAAAGAATGGAAATTGGGTTAAGAAGTTCCCTTACCTCGTGTCCGACTTGACTCGACCGCTCTTTAACCTCCTGAATAAAAAACTAGAGTTAATCTCTACCTGTTTAAGAACTTTTTTCAAGTTCATTATTCCTTTTATATCACTTATTACCATGTTATAAACATTATTTAATTATTTAAGTTAATAACGATCATTTTGTCGATCTTAGGTACTTGAGTCAAAAATAAACTTCTTATAATTACACTTTGTTCATGTGGTAAAATATCCATTATATCCATAATTATATTTATTATGTAGATATCATATACATCATATATATCCAGTATATACATTCATTTATAATATTACATAACATTTAGATGTAAGAAATGACATGCACCGTTCATGGAGACGGTTAGCTGTACGTACGCATGAACGATACTTTCATTTCTATTTCATATTTAATGGAATGAAGTTATAATTATATAAAGGTATAATATAATTGCAGTATAATATAATTTATAATACCATTTACTCCATCCTTTATACATCCCACATATGGCATTAACGATTCAAATCCCTTTGAGGGGGCGGTAGTCCGCACTTCCTAAAATGAAGATATCGTGTTTACCCATAATGGAAACCATAAAGGTATTCCACAAATGAAAAATACAGAAGCTTAAGTAAAACATAAAAATATTATATATTATATATAAATATAGTGACATCTTAATGTCCACCTTTGAAGGTGTTATATGAGTGTTGAACAATCATCGTTTCGTGAGGCAGAAATTCGCCATCCACAGAAATAGTATGTTCTTTAACCATTAGATGTAAGTGTGTGTAAGTGTAGATCGGATCATTATTATAAAAACATACTAGTATATTTAGGAAACTGGTTTTGTTACAAAAGAAATGAATAAAAATAGTTTTGGGGGTTGGAGAAGCAAAATAAAACAAAACAACATTAGAGAAGACATTACCTTAAAATCGGGTAACTCTTTTTGATTTGAGCCAAAGGCTTCCTTGGGAAGAATTCTGCCCAAAGTGAGGCTTCCAGGAGTAAGAGAGGGAAGTTTAGAGATTATTTGGGCAGAGGTAGGGCGAGCCAAATGGCTTTGAAGGTGTGAATAAGGTGGTAGTGGTGGGGGCCTTTTATAAGAGGAGAGAAGGGGCACTCTTGGAATGATTGAAATGTTACTTTATTATGAAATGCCTTTTCAGATTATAAAGGTCCCACACTTATATATTTCGAGGATAAGGTGATAAGGGTTCAAAATCTACCCATCTAATAGGTTTTTTACAAGTTTAAGTCTTAGAGTTTACATTATCATTTCATTTTATTTAAATCGTTAATTAATGAGGTAATCACTGCATCATCATGGTGTCATAAATAATTTAATTTATTTAATGTCTAAAAATTATAAAAAAACTATCATGATGTAGGAAATATTTTTATCTTTCTAATTAATATTTATAGTCAAAAATATGACTTGTATAGCCCCATTTAAAAATTGTTTTATTAAAACAACTCTTGTTTGTGACATTTTTATTTTAACATTAAATAAAAAGTTTTTAATGTCATTTTCCTACCAAAGTGGCTCCACGGGGTCCCCAAGTTGACCCATGGATTTTCTTGGTTGGAAATTACTCATCAAATAGGGATAGTACAAGTGTAAAAGTATTTTTATATTTTTATAATATCATTTTACCTTAAATTTCACAAATTAACTTTAATCGCGATTAATTAAACTTAAAAGTTACTATTCACCGAAAAATTATTTTAATCCCATTGAACCACATTTTACTTCCTAATGACAACCATGTATGTCGGATTTTTGAAAATCAAATCACAGAAGAGGTAATGTTTCATTTAAACAAAAAATCAGTTTTTTAACTACCACTTAGTGGTTTCACTATTCATCAAAAATTGAAGTTTTTCAGAACAATGCCAAAATTTCACCCTAAGATATAATTGATATTCAAAATTCAAAAATGTTGTATATTTTATAAAATTCCAAACATATAAGTTTCATTAATTAATTTTATAATTAATTCCCGCTGTCACAACAAATAGCGTGTTTTTAAGAAACAATATATATCAAAAGATTGACAATTGTTTATGTCCAATTTCAAAGTGAAATTAATTCTAATGAACACCATTAGATGAAATGGTAAAAATATATTCTAATTATACTCTAAAAACACTCAATAGTATAATTTATCACTATAAATTATTTTGATTAAAAAAATTGTTTTTAAGTACTTTTCACTATTCATAAAAAAATGGAAGTTCTCAGAAAATTACAAAAAATTCAACTTAGGATAATTTCGATATTCCAAATACAAAAATGAAGTCCATTTTGAAATATAAATTTATATAATTTCAAAACGTGGGTATTACTATTCATAACATCTACTTTGATTGGTTGCGGTGTGTTAGAACTGGAAGTTGCGTACAATGCAAGCTATTGTATTATTGATTGAGAAGCGTATCGTGGAAGCTCGGGGTGTTACATTTTCTTAATTTTTTTAATTTATTTGGGATGTATCTTGGGTTTGAGAGGTGTAGACCATCTATTTTGAGTGACCATCAATTCTCTAGGACAAAATTGCTACTACAACCATATTGGAGGCACCATACAATATCTTAAAAGGGATATTCCTATATAGTGGACAGATTATGGTTGATGTGATCTATCGTTATTTGAACCTGTTGAAATGTATCCCGCATAAATAATCAAATAAAAAACTAGTTTATTTTTTTATTAAGTTGGTTTCTGGAAAATAACTTGTTTAAATTACCTATTAAACATTCTATAAAACTCATCATGTCCTAAAAATGACTGAATGTGACTCATAGTGGTGGGATAAGGTATTTTATAAATCAAATCAATTTTGGATTTGTGTACTTAAATCCCATCCTTATAAATTATGCAGCCTAGTAAAATTCCTTTTTCTACCATACAATGATTTTTTTTAAAAAATAACGACCAATTATCTCTAAATTTATATTATTAAAACATTTTATGGACTCTAAAGAAAAGTTTCAAAACAAGTTCCATAAATCATCCAGGAATACCTTCAATAATCTCTCAACCAAATCTAAAAAGGTACTCACCATACGTAGTTTAATGGTTCCCCCATATTTTCAAATACCAAAGGGAATCCTTTTGTAAGAAAAGACACCAAAGGGGTAAGTGAATGTAGTATTTTCCTTATATTATAGAGCAATTGTAACATGAAAATACCTAGAAATATATCAAGGAAATAGAAGTGAAATTTCCTTGATAGTCTCTCTAACATATGGTTTATAAAGTGAATGGGGAAGTGTTATTTTCTTGTCATATAGTTCAATTTATGGAAGTCAATGATAACTATCTAACTATTTTTTATCCTTATAGGCACTAATTTATTGTTCTCATCCTATAAAATCATGTAAACAATTTTTTTTGGGAAAATATAATTGGTACTTACCCACTAAGAGAATGATATTGGGTATATGATTCCATCTTGTAAAAGTTTTTTTGCTTCTTTTTTTACAAATTCTGGGAGGTTTGGATTGAGCCTCCATTGGTTTTTCGTCAAAGGATTAGATTACAATTATAGAAAAATCCTATGCATTATAGTGGTAGAGATAGTCATTGTAATGTCTCATAGTGTCCATCCCTTGAACCTATATTTTGTTTCAAAATGTCTAGAAGTTTTTTTTCTTGACTGGGTTTTAGATTATTTGAAATTATTATTGATAGTTTCTCAATTTCATTAAGAAAACGATATCTTAAATTGGATGATAGATTCTTCAATTATATTTTAGATGGTTTTATATTAATGTCTTTAACTCAATGTTATTCATACTAGTATCCTAAAAATTAAATAAGAAAAGTCCTTTATAGTTTTAAATAAATCATTAAAATAACTATCATTAAAATATCTTTCATTAGAACACATAACATTTTCCAACTTAAGTTCAATTTCAAAATTAGATTTATTTAAGAAATAATGTGTTTTCATAGCATCTCATAGCCATATTATGTCATAAAATATTTCAATATCCATTTTAGAACAACTAAGAAACACAAAATGGTTTAATGTAAACATGAATTTCTCCCCATAGGGATATTTTATAGAATCAATAATACTAAAATTCACTATTTATTATCAAAGTCATTGAAAGTGTTACCTCATTCACATTTATTATTAAATTAGTATTCCTGACAAATTATTTTCCTTGAATGATAGGGGAATAAATTTTACCACTCTCTTCATTCATATTCAGAATTTAAAAGTTAGTTGGGAACAAAAATACTTTTATACTTACCATAACATCCTCTATAACTCCAAACAGATAGGAAATGGTTATGTTAGCCAGTTGAAAAAACACTCAGTTGGTTTTAATCTCTCCTAAATGCAATGAATAATAAAGGGAGTATTGTATTTCATTAATTGATTCTTCTAAATCACATAGCGGATTGAAAAAAGTGATTTCTCTTATGGTGTAAGGTATAATGAATATATATGGGTCTTGGATTTTCATAAGTATTTATGGGGTAAAAAGAGAAGATAAATTTAGCTTTTCTTTCCCTTATAATTTCCTCTTACTAGTGAAAATTTATTTTTTGAATTTCACATACCTTAGTATTTTTTGAATGGCTTCTAGAAAGGAATATTTTCTTCTACCTTTTTAAATATCTCTAAAATCTCTTACTAGTGGGTGTCTTCATTGATTATATTGCACAGTTTTACTATATATAGGATGGGATTTTGGGGTTGATTTGATTCTTACACTTTAGATTTGTCCTTATCAAACATTAATTAGGGTGTTTCCACTGGGGCTTCTTCTTGAGGTTTGTTTATAGGGAATGATTCTTCAGATTTGGTGGGATATCTACTTCTCTCTTCAGCTTTATATGAGGGTTTTCACTATTCATTATCTCTTTGACACTCATCAGTGAAATAGAACTAATATATACCTTAAGTTTATTAATTTATTGGTAAGGAAGATTACTTGAGCCTTGATTTACCAAGTTATTAAGAGTATACATAGCTGGACAAACAAACCATTCATATTATTGAGTTTAGATCCATGAGAAAATAGAGTAGTTTTTTAATTATTTTGTGACTCCAAAAGTTTTCTTAGCATTTCCTTCAAGGAAGGTTATTGATTATGTCCTTTTTAGATACTTTTAGGGGGGAAATAATTCCTTTTTTTGAAAGGTAGATGTTTGGAAACTCTATTGGAAGGGTGAATTTTTTGTTGGTGGTTCCCATCTCCATGTTGATTGTTGGAATACTCTTTTAAGCCTTAATTTATTGACTGTTTTTGTTGGTACGATCCTTGTTATATGGAATTGTAATGTTTAGTTCCCTGAAATTGAGATTATTCATCAGTGTAGTGGTCTAGAGAGTAGAAAAATTGGAAAACCCTTAGAGGTGTGGTAGGTGTTGTTTCCCATACCTTGATGAAAGATAAATTTCTCACAAGATATATTAGTTATTTAATTTTATTTTCAAGTAAATTGTAGTTAAAACTTTTCACATCATGAACTCCTCTTGTTGTATACCTTGTACCGAATTGTTAGAAATTTTAGTAAATTATCTCTATAATCTCTCTAACTTTAGCAAGGGACTTTTCTATGAGTTCTCCTATATAGGAAGAATCTGTCATGATCTGATCACTATCAATTAATACTTGTTAAAATAATAACATTAAATAGTGATCTTCCTAAGGCTAGTGTGGGTATGATTTATTTAGTCACTTGAATCTCTCCCAGAATAGATATAGGATTTCTATACTCTCTTTCATGGTCCCATAAATTTCTTTTCTCCATTGGGTACTCTTTAAGGAAGGGATATAATTCATGAGGAAAAATTTGTTTAGTTCATCCTAAGCGGCGACTTCTCTAGGATATGTAGTTTCTATCCATTAACTGGTTGGTCTTTTAATAGAGTAGGGAAATTAATTCTAGCACACTTGATCTTCTAAGACTCCCCCCTTTCAATAATAATTCCTTTTTTCCAAAACATTTTTTTGCAATAATGTTTTTTATTTTTTTCTATTATTTTTTATGTTATAAAGAAGGAAATAAAGTACAATTAAATTTAAATTATAAAACTTTCCCCCAAACTTAAATGGTAATACCTCACATCCTCACTTTTTCAATATTTAATATCCCTCTCACACAATAGAAAAAATATTCCCCACACTTTATCCATTGTTTATCATAAAAAATACAAAGAGTAGGGTAAAAAGGATAAAATAATCTTGTAATGTAGCTCCCATGTCAAGATCATTCATTAATTATATAGGATTATAAGAAATATTAAATTTAAAGGTAAGACTTAGAGGTATAAATGGACTGAATAAAAATATTCTTAGTCATATTAATGTGACTTTTTTTATCATAGCTTTGATAATAAATTAATGTTATTTATAGTGGTCTATATTCTCTAAGTATCTCTTAAGAAATGGGAAATGAGGAAGGGTATAAATAATTTCTCAAAACCATCTCGTGAATGGGAAACATAAAATTTGGAAAATCACTCAAGTAATGAATAATAATAGAAAACTTGTCAACATGAAATTTTAAAAATAAAATATTGAAAAACTAGGTTTATTCCGTGATTGGGATTTAACAGCGCTAGCTAAAAGTGATGTTTAAGACCCCCTTTGTCATCACTAAAAAAGTGCTATTAAATGCGGTCTTTAACAGCGCTAAAAAATGCTGTTAATGGGGACTCTTTATTAGTGCTTATAAAAAAGCAATGATAAAGGAATCCCCTTTATCATCACTAGTAAAAAAGTGCTCATAAATAGGGTCTTTATCAGCACTTCTAAAAAAGCACTTTTAAAGGTTTGACTTTATCAGTGCTTGTAAAAAATACCTGATAAGGGGGGGGGGGTGTCTATATCATGGATTATTTACTAGTGTTGATAAATGGTATATTTCAATATATATATATATATATTTAATTAAAAATAATATTTTAATATATAAATATAAATATATTTTTATATATATAACATATTTTTTAAAAATGTTTTAGATAATTCTAAATAAGAATTTAAACGTAAGATATAATATATTTAGTGAAAATGGATTATAAAATAAATAAAAAATTATTTTTTATTAATAATTTGATAATTGTTATTGAGTAATAGTTATTTAAAAACAATTTATAAATAATAAGAAAATCAATGAAATATCTAAAAGAAGTTGAAAACATTAGTCAAACTTCAAATGGCCATAACTTTTGATCTGGGCGTCTGTTTGGGCTTTACCACATATCAAATCAAATTTTGTGATGATCTATACACCATGTGGATTAGGGGACACCCAATAACAATTTATCTAGGTCAAAATAGGCCCTTAAGGCCTACAAAACTATGTTTTTAGTCATGGGAATCCAATTTTTTAACATTTAATGGATTTTTAGCCTCGTTTAAGGGGGTCTTATTATCATTTTCAGCAAGGACTAAATTTATTCCCAGGTATTAAATTCATATTGATATTATGGTTTTCAAATTTTATCATTTTTCATAATTTTTTTTCATTTACAATTAAATTTATACACATTTTATTATATTTACTTATAATAAATCTCTTGTATAAATAAAAATATCAACATATTTTTGTTGAAATATACTTTTAAATATACAATATAAATATTTATCATTCATTTTATTTAAATTTAAAATATATCCATTTTATTTTCCTTATAAAAAGGCAATAATATGTAAATATAATTTTTATATATACATATTTGTGTGTATTAATAAACATAGATATATATATATATATATTCTAATATATATAAATGAATATGAATATATAATATATTTAAATAAATATAAATTTATATAGATATATCACACATTTAACAATATATATAAATAAAGAGAAAAATTATTAAATATACAACAAAATACACATGGCATAGTGGTAAAAAACTTTCAGTCACATAAGGGTGGTCCTGGGATCAAATCCAATCTCATGCAGGTATTCAAGGTAGCCTTATAGTACCAAGGAAGGGGGTGTGGTGCATGATGGAGGATGGGGTAGTTGAAATCTCTAAGAAAGGGTCTGTAAGTGATGAGAAAGGGGGTGTCGGGTGTGTGTGAAAAAATAATTAATTTTTTCTTATTTTTAACCACACTCAAAAAAGTGTTGATAAAATAACCCTTTGACATAACTTTTTAGCACTATTAAAACCCCCTTTTAACATTTCTTGCAATATAAATTCTTTTGAAGTGCTGATAAAACTATCTAACTAGCACGGTTAAAACACTTAATTTTAGTAGCGATTAAAGTATACATTTTTTGAGGGATTTCATCAATACAATTAAACTAGTCCTTCCAAATAAAATTCATAAAATTAATACTATCATTATTATCTCTACTCATTCATCAATATCTTACTCATATAATCATATACACAATGATATCTAAAATATGTCATGATAATATTCCTAAGAAATTTTTTTCTTATAGATAAAAAATATAGTAATAAATCTAATTGTAGCACTAATATTCCTTTCAACCAAAAAAATATTGTGGAAAAAAACATAGGCTTAATAAATAAATAATTTATAAGAATTAATCCCCTTTTTCATTAAATCTCACTCCATTTTTATTTCTCTTATCTTGTGAATTCCTTCATCATGGGCCAAAAAAATAAAAAAATAGGTAAAAATATGAATTCCATTCCATTTAAGATAAAAAATAGTAAGGGGGGTTGATTATACTTCATAAAATATATTCCTAATATAAATCCGATTTTTAATAAATAATGAAAAGAAACTAGGGTTTCCTCCCTCATCACACATTATTTAATTTTATTAATCTATACATTACCTTTTTTTGTCACATAATATGTGTAGAAATATGTTAACCAATTGTAAGAACCCAAATCTTTATTTCAGGAATGGATCTTGACTTTTGGTGTTTTTGAGAAAAATGGGAGAATTTAGAAAATTCATAAGTACACACCATGTAATTTGGATTATACACTATGTACTTGGTTTCCGTCGGTAGCTGTGTACTGGATGTGTAATGGACAAACACATGGCCTTGTGAGGTGACCTAGAGACCACCAAAAGTGGGATCCAATTATGGCAAGTACACGATGTGTACATTAAATGAAGATGCTGTGTATTTTTATTTTTATTTTTTAAATCAGACTAGGGGCACGTCTAATTGCTAGAAACACCTTCTTCCAGACTCTACTCATCCATTAGGGATGTGAATTGCCTAATATTCCCTGATCCCTTGATTCATCATCCATTCTCCAAATCAAACACCATCGATTGTGTTGGAATCACCTCTATGAGTTCTTCCTTTTTCTATAGCCTCTCCTCTTGATTTATCTTCTTTCATGGGATATTTTGGGTTGAGCGTTGTAATTTTTTTGTAGATCTACAACGTTATAGGTCGAATTAAAGTATGAGATTCAACTATATCAATCCTACAATATCGAGGTAGGTGGTTTTTTCCTTTCTGTAGTTTTCTTTGTATTATATGTGAAAAAAGTGCATAATACACTAGTTTATGGTATTGCGTGTTTTGGAATTTTAAACCTGTTGATGCCTACTTTTTTTTGTTTTCTTTGGTAATGGTTTTAGTTATAAAGTTGGTTTATTATCTTACTTATGGATTTGTTTCCCATGTTTGTTTGATATTGGTCGCTGGGTCTAGAACTTCCTGTTAGGCTGTTTTGTTTTCCATGCCTAGTGATGTTAGGATGGAGTTTATATTATATGAAATGATTATGATATGAATTGTAGTTTTTTATCCAAATAGTACATGAGATTTAATTTTGATGCTAGATATCATTTGTGCAAAATTTTATTACAGAGGTCTATAAGAACCTGGTGTAGTTAGACCATAGGGGGGATTGACATTGAGGCCTTCCCTAGAGTATCTGTTATAATTTTCACGGTGCGAGACCATAGGGGGGTTTGACGATGAGTGATCTATCAGAATGTTTATAGTATACTATTATGAGACCATATGGGGAATTGACGTTGAGTGCTTCCTCATAGAGTCTGTAGTTTATCACTAAAAGACCATATGGGGAGTTAATGGTGAGTGCTTCCTCATAGAGTATTTGTTTTCATGTGACCCAAGGGGTTAGACTGTGTGAGCTTTCCCAGAGGGTCATGATATATTTAGTGATCTAAATGATAAGTTGAACCAAAGGGGATATACTATGAGAACATTCCCAGAGGTTTTCTTGTGAATCATTGGTTGAATAATTAATAAATGAAAATGAATGTAGTTTAAAACTGTGGGATTGTTTACTTTTGAGTAATTCATTGTTTATTACTTCATTTCATATATTGCCTGCTATATACATTCACTAACAGTTGGGAACAAATATTTGGGTGGCTACCTACTGGGATTCATCTCACACCCTATTCGAGTCATGTTTTTTTGCCCAAAAAGATTATATTGTTGAAGGTATAGAAAAGGTAAAGCACCCTTCTACTTCAGGTATTTGATTATTGTGGAGATAGAGAGCATGAGACCAAGCTGAGGCTTGCGATGCTGCTGGAGTTTATTTGTTTTCTTTTTTTACTTTGATTTAGTACAGTATTTCAAGCATTGTGACTTGTTTGGATGCTTTCCTAGACATATGTGACATGCATCATTTATATATTTTCTTGAGTTGTTTATTTAATTTCAGTCTTTCTATATTTACTTATTGTATGGTATTATTTCTTCCTCCACTGTTATATATTTGTTTCCATTTAGTTACTCTACCAATGAGGGCATAGTTTCCCCAATATGAAACCCAAGTCCCTCACTGCTAGTCAACAACCTCTGGAGTTTGAGAAAATGTGCTTGATTCCATGTGACCAACCGGGTACGGGGCACCATTGGGAGGAACCCAGAACCAAGATATTAAAAATTGGTATTATAAGATTCTTTTTATTATTATATGACTTACTGTTTGGAGCCTATAGATAGGGATAAGAAGGAATTGGTATTTGGTAATTAGTTGTGCCCTAGAGTAGCTAACCCGTGTATAGGGAAAAACCAATATGCCTTGAATATTGCAATTTTTATCATTTGGAAATTATTACAGTTGATTTGATTTCATTTTTGGGTGATTGACATGTTTTGTGTTGTTATCGTTGATATTATTGAGGTTCTATTTCTGTAGCAACCCAATGAGATGAGGGTATTCCATCTCACACATCATATAAGCACTTTCTAGAGATCACATGTCATGTATTATTGTCATTACATTTAGGGTGCAACACCAATTTAATGTTTTTGTGATATATGTTATGTTATATATTCTTGTTTTTGTGATAGATTCCTTGATAGAATACCTGCTATTTGATAGGGTATTGCTGATATGTAAAGTTTCTTTTTGATGAGCGCCAAACATTGGTCCCTTAGGTGTTATGGGCCCTCATGGATCAGAATTTGGTGGATCATGTGATTGATTGAACTGTTATACTATGATATGACATGAATATGATGCCAAGATTTTCTTTGCAGGGAGTGTAGGCCCCCACAGATCAGAATTTAGAACTTTAATGTCTATTTCTGTGTTTTATGGTCTTCTGGAGTAGTTTCTAAGGCTTAATGTCCATAAAAACCTAGAATACATGGTGTGTAATGATGAATACAAACCATGTGTTCTTCTATTCGGGAGGGAAATGTTTTTATTAAGTACACACCATGTACTATATGTAGACGCTGTGTAGTTCTTCACCATGTGACTGACTGTGCGGAAAGATACTTGAGGTTGTTTTTTGTTTGGTGGAATAGGTCATGTGGTATTAGTACACGCTGTGTTGTAGTGACCTTGTATTAGGCTGTGTGACTAATGACACAGATGGATGAAACTCAGGTGGTACACGCTGTGTTCATCTTGAACATGCCTTGTGGAGTCGATCGTGTTTTATGCCATGTGACTAACGACACAGGTTAGTGAAATCCTTCTAGTACACACCGTTTCTAGCATAAACATTCCATGTAGTTTGTTTCTAGGAGAACTGTGTGGTTTAGTCATGTAGAGGAACTCAGAAAGGGGGGAAATATTCGAGTACACAATGGGTCAAAAGAAAACACATCATGTGTATGGGGTGTTACACGACCAATGTTGGAAAAAGTACATGCCCATGTAAAGGATTAAGGGAACACACTCTATAGAAGTCATACATGCCGTGTATCAGTATTTTGAAAAACACAAATGTTTTCTTTCTCTTGTTATTTTCCTGCACTTCCAAGTTTCAGTCATTAATAATCTTGAACTAAAGTGTGCGCTTGGCCTTGCTGATTCATGCCACCGAGATGTCCTCTGGTTGTGCACTAGATACAAGGCAATGATCAGACACTAGACATGGTAGATTAGGGACTACTAGCAGATCCTCCCATCATTCTTGTCTTGGCACCATCCGCCATTTCGGATATAGCTGCAGATGCACAGTTCTGAGAAGGCTTTATGAGTTTTATGCAGACCTTATAGGGAGCACCACATCCCGCCCCATCTATGGCAGAGTTGACATTGGTTTTTCAATAGTAGCATCCTCCCACCTTCCCAGGGGATGGAGGATCTCAGGCTGCAGATTCATGGTTAGAAACAATGATGTCTATCTTAAATCATCTCGAGATGCCTCTAGAGAGGAGGGTGAATCATGCTAGGTATATTCTTCCGGATTCTGCCAAGAGATGGTGGGATGTGGTATCACATGTGGGATTCCAGTAGGTTATGGCTTTAGATTTGTTCCAGTGTACCTTCTATGAATACTTATAACAAGATACCTTGAGAGATAATTGAGCCCGAGTGTTCATGAGATTGGAGTAGGGTACTCTCTCAGTCATGAATTATTCTTCTCACTTAACAGAGCTTCAGTGCTTCACACCCATTCTGGGGGGTGATGAGTTATTTATGGCAAGGAATTTTGAGGATGGTCTTAGGCACGACATCTGATCTCAGGTGAACATCTTCAGGTTGACTTCTATATCTTCTATAGTCAACCAGGCGCTAATCACCAATTGCAACCTAAGGGATTCTGGAGTTATGGGTCGGGGTGGTTCAGCATCCAGAGTTAATAACCTTCCGACTGACAATAGGAAGCACCATAGAGAGTCTACGCGTGGATATCCGAGTAGGTGAGATAATCTTTCAGGTATCTAGGTGGTATAATACCAGTGCGGTATGAGAAGGAATATGAGGCCACAATTCCTGAGAGACCCTTTCGAGTGCCGATCTTACAGCAAGATGAGTCATTTTCAGCGATTCTATTAGTTTTTCTCACCAGCAGTTGGTGATAGGGGTTCTGCTATGAATCCATGTTCAGGAGAAGGACCACTGATTTCTCTTCAGTCTAGAAACTGGAGTTTTTCAGGCCGTTCTGGCTGAGGAGGTGGTCATGGCTATAGGAATCAGGCTACAGGTTTCTAGAAATAGCCATAGGGTGGATCAGCTTAGGGATCTCAGACAGCTTCACAGATCCGTGGCGCATGTTAGGATTTTTTCGCTAGAGAAGACCCAGTAGAATTTGGATCCTGGAATCTCTACGGTTAGAGGTACGATTTTGGTTACCTCCGTTTTAGATTCTTCTCTTTTCGATATGGAGGATTCCTATAGATTTATATCTATTTCTGTTTTGGAGAGCCTAGGGATTTGTATCTTTACTTCTAATAATATCTTGACGCTGGAAACTCTGTTGGGGACTAGAACGGTTAGTGTGCATCAGTGCAAGGAGTGCCCTCTTGAAGTTGGTGGGTGCCACTTCTTATGGGACCTATATGTCTAAGAGATGACAGGCTATAACATCATTCTCAGAATGGACTGATTAGTTCTA
Source organism: Viscum album (assembly GCA_963277665.1). Classification (NCBI taxonomy): domain Eukaryota; kingdom Viridiplantae; phylum Streptophyta; class Magnoliopsida; order Santalales; family Viscaceae; genus Viscum; species Viscum album. The sequence goes on from OY728161.1 coordinate 1,447,830,973, forward strand.
GGATTTTTTCGATTGTTGTCACCGTAGGGTGAGTTTCACATCACCATAGGGCAGGTTGTTTCTACATAAGAGCGAATGGGATGTCTAGGCAGGCAGAGTGGGACCTGAGCATCATGGGTTGGGATGAGTTATAGACCAGATTTCTAGTTCGTATCTGGATGACCAGGGGACTTCACAGATTTACTTTCCTCCAGTGGTGGATCATTTCAGGTATGTCTTTTTAGAGGACTTTTTAGGTTTTCCTCCAAAGTGAGAGGTAGAATTTTCTATTGATCTTATGCCAGGAGTGGCACCTGTGTCCATTCCTCCTTATAGGATGGCTACAAAAGAGTTAAAAAATCTCAAAAAGTAGTTAGAGGAGGTATATGTAAAGGGTTTCATCTCACCCAGTACTTATCCTTGGGGTTCTTCTGTCCTGTTTGCAGATAAGGTAGATGGTACCCTTAGACTTTGTGTGGATTATCGAAAGCTGAACTAGCTGATGGTCAAAAAATGATATCCCTTGCCGAGGATTGATGATCTCTTTGATTAGCTTTGAGGAGACCAAATGTTCTCAAATATTGTCTTGATATTTGGTTATCATCAGCTACGTGTTAGACCATCAAGTATACCTCTTATAGCCTTTCAAAGTAGCTATGGTCTATATGAGTATGTGGTTATGTCATTCGGTCTCAGGAACACGCCTACAGTTTTTATGGAACTGATGAACTGAGTGTTCCATCTATACTTGGACTATATTATGGTGGTTTTCATGGATGATATCTTGGTGTACTCTCACACTCAACATGATCATTCTACCCATCTTGAGATTGTTTTGAGTACATTGAGATATCATCACTTATATGCTAAGTTCTCAAAATTCCACATTTAGATAGACCATATTCACTCCTTGGGCGATGTTATCGTAGAGAAAGGAGTATCAGTAGACCGATAGAAATTGAGTGGAGTAGTTTCTTGGGAGCAGCTAAAGAACGTCTTTGAGGTATAGAGTTTTCTAGGGTAGGATGGTTACTAGAGACATTTTATACCAGACTGTTAACACTTAGCAACTCCACTGATGGGCCTGATGAAGAAGGGTGCAATGTACTTGTGCACAGATTCCTACGATTTAGCCTTCCAGGAGTTGAAATAGAGGTTGAATTCATCACTGATAGTAGTTTTTCCAGAGTTGGGAAAGAGATATATTGTTTACTATGATGAATCAGGTATTGGTCTAGGAGCAGTGCTTATGAAGGGGGAAGACATCCTTGCCTACGAGTCTCAGCAGCTGAGTCAACATAAGAGGAATTACCTGACACACGATCTTGAGTTGGTAGCAGTTGCTCATGCCTTGCACTGTTAGAGACGTTACCTTATGGGAATGCATTTTGTGGTGTACACTATCCAAAAAATTCTCAAGTATATCTTTACCCAACGTGACTTGAATTTGAGACAGCGAAGGTGGGTTGAGTACCTTCAATCCTTTGACTTTGAGCTTTCTTACATGCCTGGGAAAGGCAATATAGTGGATGATGCGTTGAACAAGAGGACTTATATACATGTAGTTTCAGAGGTATGTAGTTAGTTTCATCTTATGTCTATATTCTCTATGATGCATTTGGAGGTGCACGACAAACATTGGAAGACGTTCCTTTATTATGTAGCTATTACCTCTACACTACTTGATCAAGTGCGAATGAGGAAGCTATCAAATGCTGATGGCCAAGTTCTATAAGAGAGTGTATCAGAAGAGGACTCTATCTCGGGATGGAAAGTAGGAGAGGATGAGATCTTGTGTTTTAATTGTCATGAATGGGTGTTAGCACACATACATGAGGAGCTGATGTAGGATTTACATTATTCGATTTGGGAAGTTCATCCTGGTGTCACCAAGATGTATCAAGATATACACCATCAGTATTGGTGGCTCGATATGAAGAGACTTTTTTTTGGTTTTGAGATGAGGTTTTCCACTTGTCATCAAGTGAAGGCGGAGCATCAGCAACTAACAGGTGTTTTGCCGTAGTTACACATTTCTGAGTGTATGTGGAATAATGTCACAATGGACTTTGTGACAGGTTTACTAAGGTTACCTCAAGGGAATGATGCAATTTAGGCTGTCATTGAAAAACTCATGAAGGTTTCACATTTCTTATTGATAAAGGAGACATTTAGTGTTGATGATATGGGAAGGTTTTACATTTGAGAGATTGTACGTTTGCATGGGGTTCTACACTCCATCATTTCAGACGAGGACACCTTGTTACTTCTCGTGTCTGGCAGGGACTACATAGGGTTTTGGGTACACATGTAATTTTGAGTACAACTTACCATCCCCAAACAGATGGCCAGTCCAAGGGAATGATTCAAGTGCTGGAGGATATGCTTTGGGCATGAATCCTAGATTTTGGAGGTTATTTGGAGAAGCACATATGTCTGGTAGATTTTTCCTACAATAATATTTTCCAAGAAACTATTCATATAGAACCTTATGAGGATTTTTATGGTTGGCCATGCTGATCATCCCTATGTTGGCTGGAGGTAGGAGAGGCAGCTATGCTGGGACCTCGTCTTGTCTAGGAGACCACAAAGCAGGTGGAGTGGATTTGGAAGAGGTTGGCTACTGCGTAGTCACGGAAAAATTATTATGTTGATCATCAGAGATGACCTATGGAGTTCATGGTCAGAGATCAGGTTTTCCTATGTGTCACATCGAGGTTGGGACATATGAGGATTAGGAGACAATTTAAGATTTCACTAAGATACGTTGGTCCGTTTGAGGTTTTGGATAAATTTGGGGTAGTTGCATATAGATTACAGTTACCTCAGAGGTACCGGGCTATGCACAATGTCTTCCACATTTCTTAGTTGAAGTGTTACTTCTCAGAACTGTCTCATGTTTTTCAACCTGAGGATGTGGAGTTGGAGGTGAATTCATCATTTGCGGATCATCCTATCTGAATTGTTGATCACATAGTTAAGGTTCTCCATGTCCAGTCTGTTCCTCTGGTATGGGTGTTGTGGAACAAGAGGCGAATACAAGATGAGACTTGGGAGAGGGAGACTGATGTGAGATCACAGTTTCCAGAGCTGTTTGAGGATTCTTCTTCTTCTCTACCTTGTTACAGAAATTTGGGGACAAATTTCAGTAAGGGGGAAGTTTTTAAGAACCCGGATCTTTATTTCAGGTATGGAGCTTGATTTCGTGTGTTTTTGAGAAAAAGGGGAGAATTTGAAAAATTCATAAGTACACGCTGTGTACTTAGGAGTACACATCATGTACTTGGTTGGCATGGGTAGCCTTGTACTGTCCATGTAACATCCAATTACATGGCCATGTGAGGTGACCTAGAGACCACCTAAAGATGGAGCTAGTTAAGTCAATTAAACGGTGTGTACATTAAATGAACACACCATGTACTTTTATTTTTATTTGTTAAATCAGACTGGGGTCGCGTCTAATTTCTAGAAACACCTTATTCTAGCCCCATATCATCTAAGAGTGACAAGAATCTCCGAATCTTCTCTGAGCCCCCAATCCGTCATTTGTTCTCTGAATCAAACACCATCGATTACATTGGAACCACCTTGGTGAGTTATTCCTTCTTCTAGAGCCTCTCCTCTTGATTTCTATTCTATCGTGAGATATTTGTGGTTGAGAGTTTTGATGAATTTAAAGATGTATGATGTTCTAGGTTTAATATAAGGCTAATATTCAACTATATCGCTCGCACAACATCAAGGTAGTTTTTTTGTGCCTTTCCGTAGTTGTCTTTGTATTATATGTGCAAAAAGTGTCGAATACCCTAGTTTAGGGTATTTCATGTTTGGGAATTTTAACCCTGTTGATGCTTGCTTTTGTTTATTTTCTTGGGTAGAGGTTTTGATTATAAATTAGGTTTCTTACCTTTCTATTGGATGTGTTTCCCATGTTTGTTTGATATTGGCCATTGGGTCTAGAACTACCTATTAGGCTGTTTTATTTTCCATGCCTAGTATTGTTAGGATGAAGTTGATATTATATGAAATGCTTATGGTATGCATTTTTGTTGTCTAGAGAAATAGTATTTGAGATTTACTTTGGATTTTGGATATCATTTGTGCATGATTGTATTACATAGGGCTGTGAGAACCCGGTGTAGTTAGACCATAGAGGGAATTGACATTGAGGGCTTCCCTAGAGTGTCTGTTATACTTGTCATGTTGTGAGACCATAGGAGGGATTGAAGGTGAGTTCTCCCTTAGAGTGTCTATATTATACAGTTACGAGACCACATGAGGAATTGACATTGAGTGCTTTCTTATAGAGTTTATAGTTTATCATTAAAATACCACATGGGGAATTGACGATGAGTGCTTCCTCAGAGAGTCTTTGTTTGATATTGACCAAAGGGGTTAGACTCTGTGATCTTTCCTAGAGGTTCGTTATATCTTTACTGATCTAAATGTCAATTTGAACCAGAGGGGTTTGACTGTAGGAACTTTCCCAAATGTTTTCTTGTGAATCATTGGTTGAATAATTAATAAATGTAAATGAATGTTGTTTGAAACTGTAGGATTGTATACTTTTGTGTACTTCCTTATTTATTACTTCATTTCGTATATTGCATGCTATATACATTAAATGATATTTAGGCAAAGATATTTTGGTGGTTGCCTACTGGGATTCATCTCAAACCTTGTTTGGGTCATGATTTTGGGCCTAAATAGATTATATTATTGTAGTTATAGATAAGGGTAAGCACCCTTCTACTTTAAATACTTGATTGATGTAAAGATGGAGAGCATGAGACCAAGATAAGGCTTACGATGCTATTAGATTTTATTTTTTTTCTTTTTAATTTGTTTTATTACTGTATTTCTAGAATAATGACTTTTTTGGCTGCTTTCCTAGGCATATGTGGCATGAATCATCTATATATAGGCTTTAGTTGTTTATTTACTTTTAGTCTTCCACTGTTTACTTATTGTATGTTATTACTTCTTCTTCCATTTTTGTCTATTTGTTTTCATGGTGTTACTCTACCAATGAGGGCATAGTTTCCCCACTATCATACCCAAGGCCCTCACTGCTAGTCAGACGCCTCTGGAATTCAAGGAAATGGGCTTGAGGCCATGTGACCATCTGGGTACAGGGCACCATTGGGTGACACCTGGAACTAGGATGTTACACCAATCCAAATTTAAACATGAATAAAAGTCTTTCTAATCTAGTGTGAAACTTCTCCTCCTACTCATTGAAACCATCTTGATAATTTGTTAACAAGAGCACCAAGTATTATAAAGTCTTAAATATTGAATAAGTGGATCATGTGTCATCCAAACCTAGTATGAATCCTCATTTATAAATTTTTCTTAATGATCCTATTAATAATATAAAATTTTATTCTTAGTCTTAGAAGTCATCACCTTATCCTGTCTTTTATCTTCATCCATTAAGGATCCTCACCTTTCTTTATCTTCTAATTTTTTAAATATGATGGTTTCTTCCTTGTTTTCTATTCCAAAATTAGCTTTATCAATAGAATCCTCCTTATATTCAACCTAAAACACAAAATCACCATTAGATTCCTCCTCAAGTATTACCTAGATTTTGGAATCCTCTTTGGGTTACTCCTTTAATTAATTATTCTCTTTATCCATTATCTATAAGAGTTACAACCCCTATTTGAAGGATTCTTCCTTGTTGTAGAGGAACTGCTTTTCTAAAATTATGTATGGTTATTGTACCCAGCCTTGGATTTGTTTGTTCCCCTTGAGTACCTTAATTTTTTTGAATTATTTTAAATCTCTACCATCAAACATATTTGGGAACACATGATGTATTGAACCTGTAATAACATCCAAAATTACCCAATGAAAAAAACTTATAATAAAAAAGAGATTTTTTTTGTTTTAATCTACTGAATTAAAGATTCATACCAACACCAATCCCTCATAGATGGTGCTAATGTTTTTTACATAATTCCATTTCATCATTTTATTCATCCTCAAAGCATGAAATTGGGCATCATGACATGAATATATACATGAAACACTCTTCTACTATGTAGATAGTTGACATTGTTGTGCAACTCTATAGGTATTGGCATAAAGATATTATTCGAAATATTTAAAATTATCTCCATGCATGTATGAATCTTATGATTTTATTATGAAAAAACTCATCCCTAATGAAATAGTAATCATCCTTAACTTCTATCTTTGATTTTTGTTGTGAAGAAATAATCAATAACCATGGTGTCAATCACTCCTTCACACAAGGTCAACATTGAGCTCATTAGATGTTGTTGGTGTGTCATAGTCTTCATAATGGAACATTGGTGCCTATACAAGATCCCCATCAGTCTTTATAATTATAATATAACATGAATAACATAGTAGGCATAGTGAAAAATATAAAAACCATAGATGCACCTGTAAAATATGACCTTAGGAAACACCGTTTCACTTGTTTTTTTTGTGTGATTAATTTCACTAGAACAATTTCATGTAATCCCATATTCTGTATTAGTTTTCACCTCTAATAGGTTCCAATTTATAAGCCTTGGATCTCTAAACCATTATTTTAGTTCTATCATGATGTCTCCCTTATCTAAGGGTCTTTCTCCTCCATAGTGTCGTCCCATACTACAATATTTATCTCTTTCCTAGTGCCAACCTATACAAGGTTTTCTCCCCCAATTCTTCCCCATGTATTGGTCTCCTTTGATCTTGTATTCATTCTAAGATGGCCTTGGTATAGTTGTGTTTGGATAGTTCTGGCCACGTTTTTTCACTATTTTAAAAATATATTTTTTCGTCTTTTTATTCTTCAATTTCCCAGTGAATTTAATAAAAATAGAATATATATTTCTCATAATTTAATCAATAAAAAATAAAATATTGATAAGAACCAATAGAAATTAATGAAAATATTACTGTAAAATTTATGCACAAAATATAACAATCATTATTAATAGAATAGATTTTGATAGTGATTTTATATCTTATTTTTTATGAGAAGCAGCAGTGATATATCTATATAATTTAATCTTGATGAATTAAATCTTTAATGAAGCATTGATTGTTTTGATATGACTAAAATATTAATTACTTTAAATTATTGTTAAACTTTGTTAATCAAAACTCTAACATAAAAAATGTAAACCCAAGTTCCTGTGGTGACTTAATAAGGAGTTGGACTAGTGGTTCTAAAGATGTAGTGATACATGATTAAAATAATATGAGATATGTGATTTTTGTGTTTCTATAGGTTTTTAGGTGGAATTTTTGGGTATCGACCAGACCAATCATTTTTAAGTGTATGTATTCTAGACCATCTACTTTAGTTGTGGTGGTATGAGTTTTGATATACTACAAATTATTTTTATAATATTTTATGTTAGAAGACATAAACTTATCTGATGATAGACCACCTTGACAATAACTTCAACAAAACAATAATAATGTTTTTTCTAAGTCATATTATGATTCAAATCATGGATAATTGAATTCATTAGTATTTAAATTTTATATAGGATTTAAATAGATGAAAATGTAGTTAAATCCTAGGTATTATATGTAGTTTGATAGTAATGGTGAAATGTCAGGGTTGGTATTTCAGTTTTGTGATATATTAGTGATGTGAGTCCAATAAAATTAACTAGTGACTGAATAACTATAATTAGTTGTGAGAAGTGTAACTCACATTTTGTGATGATAATGTGATAATAACTAAGATTAATTATAAAATAATAATGACATTTAATGTGTTGATAAAAAATCATGAGATATGAAGTTGTATTATGAGTTCATCAATGTCTTTATGGATTTGAGAGGGATGAATAAATTTCTCCTATTAGTGTGAGTGATAGACCATGAAATAATAAGATATTTACAATGAATTAAGGAAGTAATGAAGAAAAAAATCAAAGTAACTGTCCATGATTTTTTTATTAACCACCACCATCCGAAATTGAGGTATTTTTAACCTTAAGTTTCATAAATGTTAGTAATATAGAGCACTCTAAATACCTTCATATTCATTTATTCCCATTGGTTCCATTGTAATGGTATATGATATCTTTTTTTTCATAAAAATGTTAAAATTTAAAGTCGAAAATACCAAATAAAATATGTTTTTATGTGATGTGTTGATGATAATTGGATTTTATATTAAAACATTGTTTTAATCTTGTATAATTTCAATTAGTATCTAGTTTACTCAAATTAAAGGATGGATTGTTATGTGATGTTAACTTTGTAATAATTCAAGGTTATAACAAGTTCTATTATCTTCTGATCTATGATGAAATTTCTTATAAGTGTTTGGTGGTTCAATATTAAGGACCGATATTCCTTGTTTCAGTTTTGTAGAGATCAATATAGAAATTTTAAAATATATGGGAGAAATTGTTGATAAAGTCTCACACTTTTAGTTAGGGATTTTCTACTTTTTTTAAATGTATGTGTGTATATGAGTGTGTTTATATATATATATATATCTTAAATTTTGAAGATTAGATAGTTTTGAATAATTTATGCATTGATGTGCTGGTTATTGTTTTCCTTATCTGTTGTAAGAAAACTTGTATAATGTGTTTTTCAGTGGTTGATAAGTAAACTATCAACTACTTAGATAAATTTTAGTACTATTATAGTGGATCTATTATATTTTACCATTCATATGGTTATATTGACACTTTAGAAATTATGAATTATTGGTTGTGGAAAAATTAGTCCTTAATATTGAAAGTCATGTTCAAAATGGGATAGTGTTGATGTTAATTCAAATGAGATTCTTGATAGTCACTCAAATTTTGGAAATGTAAAACTAGTTATTATTTTTATTATTTATATTTTGATTCATAAATCATGATTTTATGTGAATACATGTGATTTATTATATGTCATGGGATGTCCTTTGATATTCCATAAATTGAAAGTGTGTTTTATTTAGAAGGTGAATGTATGGGAGTTTGATAATGGATGAGTCTTATAATAATCATGTGTTATATTACGTGAAATACTATAGAAATATAATTTTATACATCCAAAGTACCATGGATTTATTTTTGAATTGATTGGAGCCCTTATGATGCTTCATCTATATTGGTAACATATTGTTGGTTAGAGTAGATTACTCAAGAGGGGGTTAATTGAGTATCTATAAACATTTCTGGTAAAAAAGTATTCCTAAACAGTGTCCCTAATAAGGTTAAATACAACCTAGTTAATAAAATTAATATGGTTATGAAGGTTTGAGTGTTTAAATAACTTCTTAGAAGATTGACTAATTCTCAGTAATCTTAATGTCAGTTATTAATATTAATTTTGAAGCTATTCTACTAAGACAAGACAATTATAACTTCTTTCAAAGATTAACTATCAAAGTGAATTTAGTGATTTCTGAATTATATAGTAAAGCTGTCAAACGGAGAAGACTAAATTAAGTTGCACAGTTGATATGAAACAAGTGGTTTGGTCTCAAGATGAGACATAATCCACTCCACTTGGTGATCACCTACCAAAAAGAAGTTTATATAAACAGACTTGATCCACACCCTCGATCGGGGTTAACAAAATTGCACAGGACTTTCCAGGTCACACAGGGACCTCTTACACAGTTCTTCGTGGGTACAAACAACCAGGCCACAGAGGGAACTCTTCCACAGTTATCCGTGGGTATACAGAATTGTAAAAAGATGTTTGAGTAAGGATATCTTGTATCCTTCAATTTAATGCAGGAGACATAGTGTGTTGTTATACAGGTAACCACAATGCTCAAAAGCGAGTAAACATTATACACAATAGAGCAAGAATATTGATATAGGTTTAGAAATGCTCTGAATGTTAGTATTTGCAGCTATGGACTTCCGAGATGAAGCAGATACAGAAATCAAGTCCTCATATGGAAAACAGAGTTTCACAAGTCTGACAGATCTGGCTTGTGTTCTTCGTAATGTTTGACAGTGCGAATACGTTCTCGATTCTGAGATTCAACTGCACTTCATGTGTTCTCCAGTAGCATCGAGTTTCATGTGGCAATTCATTCTTAAAAAAATCTCCTAGTGAGTTATTCATTATCATTCTTATGCCTATTTTTCCTCACTTTCATTTATAATGCCACGTTCTTTTTGTTTCTAGGCCCCACTACTCTTTTATCTTGGAGTGCATGTGTTTGAGCTGATAGGATGCATGTATTCTGCACCTCATACCTCGTACTATCAGATGAAATGTCTATAAAGAAACATTAATTATGTCAGTGCATTTAAAATATTCAAATATGATTGTTTGTGATTAAATTGAAAGACAACAAAACAGATTAAGAAATGATGTCACAGTATGTCATGGAAATTGTGTCTCATTCATGGTGTCTGGTTCACGGTGTCTAGTTCACGGTGTCTAGTTCATGATGTCTGGTTCACCGTGTCTGGTTCACAGTGTCTGGTTCATGATGTCTCATGATCACGGTGTTTGCTTGTTCACGGTGTCTCATGGTCACTGTGTCTGCTTGTTCACGGTGTCTCATGGTCACAGTGTCTCAGACTTAGGCAAATATTTTTATTCAGACTTAAGCAGTGATATTTATGGAATGGATTAAACTTCATCATATGTTAGAGAAAACATTGTAAAGTAAATCAAAAGATAGTGTACAGTAACCAAGCTATGTGTATAGAACTTAAGATCTTTGGATAGCCTTTACTAAACAACTGTGCATTTTATGAGAGATAAATTACATAGAGTTAACAAGGTTTATAGACTGAATAGGATTTGTGATTCTTAAAACATGATTAATGCATGAGGAGTCCAACAATCTCCCCCTTTTTAATGATAAAAAATCATGTATATTTAGAGTGTATATTTGTTATAACAACATAGTTCTAATGTGTGTATAACATATATAGAGTGAGTGTTCTCTTATAGAGAGTTCTCCCCCTTTTGGTATTATCAAAAAGTAGCAAGAAAAAGAAAGACAAAAGAGACAAGAAAAGTGCATAATGTATTAGATAAAAAGAGGGACATTACAAAAAGTAAAACAAATGTAATAGGATTCATATAAAAAGAGAGTAAGAACTATAATTCTTCACAATCTGGTCTTCTCTTTTCACTTAATAGAAGATGTATAAGAGGAAGACGTAGGAATATAGGTTGAGGTAGAAGAAGGGAGTGAGCTGGTTGAGAGAGAAGGTAAAGTAAGATCTTCAAAGACAGAGGGAGATAGTGTAGATGTAGTAGAAGTTCGAGGCAGTTGTTGATCAAGGATCACATGCGTAATCTGACTCAGTGCCTGACTGACAGACATAGAAGTGGAGGCGAGGGTAGATGTGAATGTAGGCAAACCAGATCTCAGAGGTGTAGTTGCAGGAGAAACAATGGTTGTGCTTTGGACATGAAGATAGGGCCTCAAAAGCTTGGTAAAATCAGTAATGATTTCTCCACCATACTGCATAGCTTCCTCAAAGTCATTCTTGTTTTCCATAAACTTATCCAATAGACGAGTGAACTCTATGATGTTTCGGACTTGAGTCTTGAACGCTTGAGTAACAAGAGGAATCCTCGGATTTTAGACAAGATATTTGAAATGATTGGTCATGTCAGTCTTTGAGAAAATTCAGTTGAAGTAGAAATACACTTTCTTGGAAATTTCTTGCTGAGCATCATTAGAAATTTTTGAAGGGATTTGGACCAGATCAAGATCTCTGTCACTGTTCTCTTAACTTCAGATAGAAAATCATTATTAAAACCACTAAGCACAGTCTGAAGTTCTTTTTTGAACACCGTTTTGAGAAGGTCACTATCTAAGGGAGGTTTAAATGATTTTCCAGATTCTTTAGAAGTAGTGATAAATGTGTTAAAAGATTTCAGTTGATTTAGAACTTTTTGAGGGCACCTCATATACCCATTGGTGAGGTTGTTAAGATTAACAACAAGCTATAAAATCTCTTTCACAATCTATTTGTTTCTTTTTGTGATCTTTTCAACTAAGGAAGCTAAATGAGGTTGAATCAGAGAGGCAATATTATATGGGGTTTGAGGAACAACAGGCTCCATAGGATGGGAAGAAAGATCTAATCTCGAATTATTCACTTTCTTCATGTATCCAATCATACCTCTTAGAGTCTTTACTTCATCACTAAGCAGTCTATTTTCAAATCCGACTTCCTGAATATCATGAATCATTTTGGGTTGAATATTCCAAATAACTTTTTCCAACAATGGTGAGGCATCTCTCTCACATAGATTTGTTACAGGAGATGGTTGGATATTCAAGAGTTTTTCAACTCCTAACAAAAGGGAAACTCCAAATTCTTTAAGATCATCATTACTCACCAAGGGTGGTTGTTCTGGGGAAGGTTCAGAGAAAGGGACTGAGATGGGCTCAGGTTCTTTTTCAGGGGCAATATTAGAGACAAATTTCAATTGGAATATAGTGGAAAGGTGAAGGCATTTTACTGAGACTTCCTGAGAGTCATTCAAATCATAAAAACTGGGGAATTTATACCGAGTTTCTACAGGGATTGGATCAATCGGGTTTGGTTCTTCAATAGATTCTAGATTTGGGGTTGCTCCCCCTCAACAATTTCATCCTTTTTAGGACTGAGAGGATTATTGTATTGATCTATTTCCAGGAATTCATCTCTTAGTTCCTTACCCATTTCCTGTCTAGCTAACTAAAAAGCTATCTCTAGCCTTTCCTCAGCCGAAGGAATGACTTCAAGAACAGATTGTTCCACTAGGAGTTACTCAAGGCCAACTTCTTTCATAATAGGTAATTCTTCTACTATAAGATCTTCCATAGCATTCTTTTCGGTTTCTTTGGTAACAAATTCTATTTCAAATTCAGGTTGATCTTCCAGACTATCAACATCTTTAGGAACATGGACTTATTTTTCAATTACTACATAAGGAATTGGAGTATTTTTCTTTCTTATCAGAAATAGTTTCCCTAGGAGGCACATCAGCCTATTCTTCTTCTTCGTTAGAATACTCAACAACTTCATCTTGTTCCAAACCAGGATTAGAAATATCTTTTGGTCTTGAGGGATATTCCACTGGATTAATCTTTTCATAGATCCTATCATTGTCTTCCACCCATGCCTTTTCCCAAGGATTCTAATTGATTTTCATCCTCTTGATAATGACTTTTGAAAGAAAAAACTCACAATCATTGATATATTCTTCATTAGGTCCAACCATACATTTAGCATAAAGCATATATGAGATAAGCCAAGAATAAAATAGGGAGGTTGACTTGGATGTGGTTTTGATCAGCTCACACATATGGTGTATAACATACTTACAAAGGTTGATCTTGTGCCCATTTTTCGTAAGATGAATCAGAAACACATCCTAATATCTTAGTAAAAACAAATCACCTTTTCTGGAGCTAATCATGTTAAACTTAAACATAAGTCGAGATTCTCCATCTAGTTCAGTAGTGATGGCTCTCCTCTTGGTTCAATTTTCGATTAAGCTTTTTAAAGCATCTTCCTAAATGAAGAATTCACTAGAAGGTGGAGGTCCCCTCTAATAGTCCTGATAGATGCCTTTATGAGGTATCACAAGGCATGCAACCCATAACCTCGAAGAGAATGTGCATCAATGGCCATTTATTCAGCTTCTTAAAGCATAGCTATCACCAAAATCAAAAGAGAACTGAACATAGTGATAAAATTGAGCCACTAGCTTAGGGTCAATAGGTCTATATTCCTTCAAAAACCATTCTAACCAGCCTTTCTCTTTTAAAATAGTAAAAAATAGAGACTTACTTGACAAAAGCCACTTAGGACATATCTATTTATCAGGTACTACAACTCAGTTCACCAAATTTGGATTTAGAGGACCTTCAGGTTCTTGATTTGGTGAGGTCTTCTTCTTCTTTGAGTTACATTTCTTAGGAGTCGACGACGAAGGGTGTTTCATCATGGGAATTTACTGAAGGTTCGAGAGAGAGAAGGGTTGTAAGGTTGAAGAAGGGTTATGAATTGAGTGAATAGAAGAAAGCTCGAGTGAATAACAAGTGAAACTTCCTTTATTTTATCATTTAAGAATACTAAACGTCGCAAAAAATAAAAGCGTGGGAAAGTAAAAAGGTATAATGAATAATTACCACGACATGGTTTTTAATTTGTAAATAAAACCCATAAAGAATCTTTATAGTGAGACCATATCAGGTCTTTTCGGTGAGACAGTGAATGAACTTTACGATGAGACAGTGACTAAACCTTACGGTGAGATAGTGACTGAACTTTATGGTGAGACAGTGACTGTCAGACAGTAATCACGAAATACTAACTGTGAGACCACAAAAATGAAATAGTAAGATATAAAATAGTAAGACATTTAATTAAGATTTATCATGCCTAGTTCATGTATGGTGTAGTCTATTCTTTCAGAATTTAATGGTTTGGTGAATATATTAGCAAGCTGATATTCAGTACCAATGAATTCCAAAGTGATATCACCTTTTTGATAATGATCTCTCAAAAAGTGATGTCATACATCAATATTCTTTGTACTAGAATGTGAAATAGGATTTTTTGAGATGTTAATAGCACTTGTGTTGTCACAATTTATAGGTACATGCATGAATTGATATCCATATTCTCGAAATGTGTGTTTCATCCACAAGATTAGTGCACAACAACTGCCAGCAGCTATGTATTCATCTTCTGCAGTAGATAATGCAACAAAATTTTGTTTCTTACTACACCTTGATACTAGTGACTTTCCTAAAATGTGACATGTTCCATAGTTTCTTTTTCTATCTAACTTATAGCCACTAAAGTCAGCATCCGAATAACTAACTAATTCAAATGATTTTCCCCTAGGATAGAACAGTCCTAGATTGGGTGTATGCTTGAGGTATTTGAAAATTGTCTTTACAACATTTAAATGATATTCCATAGTATTTTCTTGAAAATGAGCACACATACACACACTAAACATAATATCAGGTCGACTAGAAGTTAAGTAGAGTAAACTTCCAATCATTCCTCTATAAGTGGGTTTATGAACAGATTTTCCATCTTCATCAAGATCCAACTTACTAGTGGTACTCATGGGAGTGTCACAAATTTTAGTGTTATCCAATCAAAAACGTTTTAGAAGATCTCTAGTATATTTACTTTGAGTTAAAATAATACCATCATTATTTTGAAAGATTTGAAATTAGAGAAATAATTTTAGTTCACCTAGTAAACTCAATTAAAATTCATTTTGCATCATTTTTGGAAAATCAAAACATAAATAATTTCTTAAAGATCCAAAGATAATTTCATCTACATAGATTTGAACAACTAAAATATCATTATAAATTCGTTTTTTAAAAAGGTTAGAATCGTCTATTCTTTTTGTAAAACCTTTGGAAATAAGAAAAGTACCCAACCTATCACACCAGGCTCTTGGAGCTTGTTTTAAACCATATAAAGCTTTTGATAATTTAAAAATATGATTTGGAAAGTAGGGGTTTGTAAAACTAGGGGTTGTTCAAAAAAGACATACTCAGCTACATACCCATTTATGAAAACACTCTTAATATTCATTTGATATAGTTTGAAATTCAGATGTGCAACATAAGAAAGAAAGATTCTGATGGATTCAAGTCTAGCTACAGGGGAAAAGGTCCCCTCATAGTCAATTCATTTTTCTAGACTATAGCCTTGTGCAACTAATCTAGCATTATTTCTAACAATGTTACCAGCTTCATCTACCTTATTTCTAAACACCAATTTAGTGTCTATGGTGAACGTGTCCTTTGGTTTTTCAACAAGTTTCCAAAACTTTGTTCCTTTAAAACAAATTATGTTCTTCTTGCATATCCATCACCCAAAATTCATCATTGATAGCATAATTAATGTTTTTAGGTTCAAGTTGTGACAATAATACTTGATGTTCAACATGATTTCTAAGATAAGACCAAGTTTGAGTTCCTTTTTCTAGGTATCCCACAATAATATCCGAGGGATGGTTCTTAAAAGTTCTAAAAGCTCTAGAAAAAGAGGGACTAGTGATTTTAGGTTCATCAACAGGTTCAGGTTCACCGTGACTTGAGTCTAAGAAATTTCTAGAATTGGATTTTTTCAATGATTCTTTCCTAGAATGGTTTGAGGATTTTGAATTAATATTCAGATTTGATACATCATCCTCCCGGTTCTCTAGAATTGTTTTAGGCTCACGTGGATCTGTTTCATCAAATTTGACATGGAAAAATTATTCCACACATTTAGTTCTTTTATTGAACACTCTATAGGATTTAATAGACATGAAATATCTTAAACATATACCTTCATCACTCTTGGATGCAAATTTTTCATGATTTTCCCTAGTATTATGGATATAGCCTTTGGAACCAAAAAATTCGAAGTAGTTAACATTGGGTTTTAAATTGTTCCATAACTCATAATGATTTGTTTTATAAATAGGTCTGATCAACACTCTATTGATTATATAGCATGTTTTATTGATAGCTTCAACCCAAAAATAAATTGGTAGGTCATATTCACTAAGAATTGTTCTAGAAATCTCTTACTGGGTTCTATTTCTTCTTTCTACAACTCCATTTTGTTAAGGTGTTCCAGGGGAAGAGAAATTGTGACTATAACATTTTTATGGGAAAAAGGATTCAAACTCTTGATTTTCAAACTCATGACCATGATCACTTATTAAGGATTTAATTCTAATTCCACTATGATTTTCCACAAACTTGACATATTTAGTAAAATAAGAGCAAGCTTCACTTTTGTGAGCCACAAAGAAGGTATAAGTATATCTAGAAAAGTCATCTGCAAGAACATAAACATAGTGATTCCCATTTAAACTAGAAACTCTAGATGGTCCAAACAATTCCATGTGAACTAGTTCGAGAGGATGGGAAGTTGACACTTCTTTCTTTGTTTTGAAGGAAATTTGGTTTTTCTTTCTCTTTTGATAGGGATTACACACTTTTTCATTTGGAAACTCATGTTTGGGTAAGTATTTAACTAATATTTTTCTAGTAATATTTATAAGGGAGTGAATATTACATTGTCCTATTCTCCTATTCCATAGCCATGACTCTTTATGAAATACACTTAGGCATGAAGCATTTTGAGAAGCTAAGGAATCTATGTTTACAAAGAAAAAATTTTCATTTATTAATGCAGAAAATACTAATTCTTCTTTAGAATTAAAGACATTTCAAGCATCATTTTCATATCTAACATGAAATCCATCATCACATAATTGTGAGATACTAAGAAAACTATATTTTAATCCATCAAAAAACAATACTTTAGAAATTAAAACTGAGTTAGAGTTACCAAATTGGCCGAGGCCAATAATCATTATTTTGGCATTGTCACCAAATGTGACATTTCCTCTATCTATTTTTATTAGTTTCTTGAAGCATGAGTAATATCCTCTCATGTGTCTTGAAAATCGAATTTCCAAGGACCATAAACTACTACAAGAACTCTTTAAGTAGCTTTTTTACAAAATTATTAAGCAAAAATAGATTTTGGTACCCATACTTGTTTGGGTCCTATAATATTAGTAATAATTGATTTAGGAACCCATATCTACCTCATAGGTTTCTTATAAGTATTATGTAAAGTATATTAAAAATAAACTCTATTTGGTCTAGAAAAACTTGAAATGGTAGAAAGTGTATCATAAATTGAACTAGTTTATTTGTGTCTAGAACTGGGAGTAAAACTATATGACCTAGATTTAGAAAAAAAATTTATTCTACCAAGATTTCTTTTTCTAGGTTCATAACCAATTACAGTGTTGTATTTGGGGGAAATTTGTTCACCTAGCATTTGAGTAAGGATATTTTTCCCATTGGTAAAATTTTCTAGGTCATTCTTCAAATGCCCATTAGACATTTTTAATTCGTTGTTCTCTTTGAGCATTGGAGAATTTTTTCTCTTTTTCAATTGTGAGTTTAGATTTAACTATCACAGTAAGAGAATATTGTTTATTCAATGATTTATATTATTCTTTTAGTTCATTTTATGTTTTTTCAAGCATGTTACAGTATTCCAACATTTCTTCATTAGTCATATTTTTAGAGTCACTCTCATCTCCAGAATAGTATGAATTATGTATAGGAGAGTCTAGTGTTACCTCAGATGTGTTTGTCATAAAACACATATTGGCATTGTCAGCTTGTTCATTGTGTGATGTTTCTAAGTCTCTTGAACTATCCTAAAAAACACTCCAATTTTCTTTCATTTCCATTCTATACTTCCCATCCTTATCCTCATATCTCTTTTTGTACTTGAGCTTTGGACAGTCAGCCATGATATTTCCATTGCACTTACATTCATATAAGACAATCTCATAAATCTTTTCACTTCTTTTACAATCCTTTTTCCAACTTCCTTTTTGGTAATATTTACCTTTGAAGATAGGATTTCAGAAAAAGTTCTTCTTGTAAAATATCTTGAATCTTCTGGATAATTGAGTCATCTCCTCATCACTGTATAAACTTGATACAGAAGCTTACAATTTCCCTTTGTATTTGTGTTTAGAGGTGGTGGTATTGATTACAACAAATTTTCTTTTTGGCTTATCCTTCTATTCCTTATTGACTTGCATCTCTTCTTCATACATCATTAGTTTCCTAATGATTTTGTTTACATGTATCTTGTTGATGTCGCATGATTATCTAATAGAGATAGAGGTTTCTCTCCATCTGTCTGGTAGACATCGGAGAATTCTCATGATATGTTCCTTGGTAGTGACTTCTCTTCCAAGAGAAATCATTGTGTTGACAATCTCATTAAACCTAAGATACATGTCATAGATAGGCTCATCAGGTTTCATTTTAAATTCATCATATTTAATAGTATAAGTATTAAGACTCAATTCTCTTACACTAGATGTTCCTTCATCTGAGACAGATAGGGTATCCCAAATTTCATGGGTAGGTTTACAATAAAGAGCAGTATAAAGCATTCATAGCTTTGTAATGGTTATTATAGGCAGTTTTGATAAGTTCATCCCATGTGATTCTATTAGTAGCAGGAATCTTATATTCATCTATAATGGAAGACCAAATTTTAAAAATCATACTCTATAAATGCATTTTCATTTTAATTTTCCATTGATCATAGTTGGTTCCATTAAATAATGGTGGTATATTTGTTTCAAAATTTTCTAATCTATTATCCATAATACATAAATACTTTGAAAGAGCTAGAAATTTAGAATTAACATAAATTTACAGATCGTTAAAGTATAACTAGAATCACAGTTGAATACGGTTAAATAGCTTTTTTAACAAACAACCTTTGATACCAAATGTTGGCTAGAGTAGATTACTCAAGAGGGGTGAATTGAGTATCTATATAAAATTTTGGTTAAAAAGTATTCTTAAAAAGTGCCCCTAATAAGGTTAAATACAACCTAGTTAATCAAATTAATTTGGTTATAAAGGTTTGACTATTTAAATAACTTCTTAGAAGATTGAATAATTCTTATTAATCTTAATGTCAGTTATTAATATTACTTTTGAAGGTATTATACAAAGACAAGATAATTATAAATTATTTCCAAGATTAACTATCAAAGTGAATTCCGTAATTTCTGAATTATACAGTAAAGTAGTAAAACAGAGAAGACAAAATTAAGCATCACATAAGATATGAAACAAGTGGTTCAGTCTCAAGACGAGACCTAATCCACTTCACTTGCTGATCACCTGACACCAAACAGTTTATATAAATAGAGTTGATCCACACACTAGATCAGAGTTAAGAATAGTACACAAGACTATCCAGGCCACACAGGTACCTCTTCCATAGTTCTTCGTGTGTACAAACAACTAGTCCACACAGGAACCTCTTCCATAGTTCTTCATGGGTACAAACAACTAGGCCACACATGGACCTCTTCCACACTTATCTGTGGGTATACCCAGGTGTAAAAAGATGTTTGAGTAAGGATATATTAGTTCCTTCAGTTTAATGCAGAAGACAAAGTGTGTTGTTATACATATACACACACTACTCGAAAGCTAGTAAAAATGATACACAACAAAGTAGAAATATTGATATAGGTTTAGAAATGCTCTGAATGTTAGTCTTTGCAGCTTTGGACTTATGAGATAAAGTAGATGCAGAAATCAGGTCCTCGTATGGAAAACAGAGTGTCACAAGTCAAACAGATCCGACTTGTGTTCTTCATGATGTTTGACTGTGCGAAGATGTTCTCACTTCTTGGATTCAATTGCGCTTCGTGTGTTCTCCAGTTGCATCGATTTGCATGTGACAATTATTTCATAAAAAATTTATCTGAGTGAGTTCTTCATTATCATGATTATGCCAGTTTTGCCTTACTCTCTTATATCATGCCACGTTATTTTTGTTTCTGGACAACACTACTCTTTTATCTTGGAGTCCATGTGTTTAAGTCGACAAGTTTCATGTATTCCGCACCTCGTATCTCATACTGTCAGATGACATGTCTACAAAGAAACATTAATTATGTCAGTGAATTTAGAATATTCAAATATGATCGTTATAGATTAAATTTAATGAAAAAATATATATTAAGAAACAATGTCACAATATGTCATGGAAACAGTGCCTAGTTCATGGTGTCTGGTTCACGGTGTCTCGTTCACCATGTCTGGTTCATGGTGTCCAGTTCACGGTTTCTAGTTCACGGTGTCTGGTTCATAGTGTCTGGTTTATGGTGTCTCATGATCATAGTGTCTGCTTGTCAACAGTGTCTCATGGTTGTGGTGTCTTCTTGTTCACGATGTCTCATGGTCACAATGTCTCAGACTTAGGAAAATATCAGTATTCAAACTTAAACAGTGATATTTATAGAATGGATTAAACTAAATCATTTTTCAAAGAAATCATTATAATGTAAATCAAAAGATAGTGTACAGTAACCAAGATGAGTGTACAACACTTAAGGGCTTCAGATAGCTTTTACTAAACAACTGTAAATTTTATGTGAGATAGATTACATAGATTTAACAAGGTTTATAGACTAAATAGGATTTGTGATCATTAAAACATGATTAATACATGAGGAGTCCAACACATATTTTGATAAGTTTTTTTTTGTGATTGTGAGATGTTTTACTATAGTTTATGGAATGTTTTGTAATGTAAAGTATAGATATAATGATCAATATAATTATGACTTGTTTTATTTTCAAGAATGAAATTTTTTAGAGATGCATATAATGTAATAATATAAGTTTTATTTAGTAATTACTTATCTTATTCTCTAAATTTGTATTCATTTTTTATCCTATTGGATTCAATGATGTCCTAATTTAATAAATGGTTTTTTTGAAGTTAAAACAACCAATTTTTGATGTTTTTAAAGGACCTATTAGTTTTTTTATTGAAAATGGTAAAACTGTAATTTATTCCTTAATAAGGTGTTGTATTTAAAAATATATTTTTTCATTATGTTTAAAATGAGGTGTTTTATTTGGGGTGATATTTTTAGAATTGTTTTCCAATGTATATTTTTTGGTGGGACCAACAAATTTTCAATTAAATTTTATAATATATTAAAAAAATATTATTTCTTTTGAAAAATCTCTCTCTATATATATATTTAAAGAGTTGTGTGGTAATCCCTTGACCTTGAGTAATTTTTATATAGAGGAAGCCACTGGTTGGTGTTATTTTTTTATAGTTTAAGAAATTTACGTGAATTAATTATGATTCATTATTCTGATAAATATTTTTTGATAATTTAATTTTTTCATACAAATCCCATTCATTTCTCTATTGAAAGAATTATTATATTAAATTAATATATGATAAATATTAAACAATGATGAATGTTATGGGAATATAATTTATTCAATCCAAGTTACAGATGGGTGTCATTCTTATAAAGAAGCTTTATTATTCCAAAATTTCCTATAATATTTCAATTTGAAAATTTAATATTATTAATGGATGGATAACATAATTTGAATCAATGTTTAAATACAATTATAATGATATTATGTTGGTTAAATTTAGATATATGATTTTAGATATATTTTCTAGATATATTTTGATGAATTTTTTGATCGAATTGATGATATCTTAAATTTATTAAGTATTAATTTCATGTAATGATAAATAAATCCAATAATTCCAAGAACATAATGATTCAATATATGAATTGAAAGTTATCAAAGATATAATTTTCTTTTATTTTCACATTCTATCACACTTTTAGTGACTTTATTGTTTGATTCATGGAACAAAACATATATATCTATGATACTTGGTATGAGATTAACTTGTTATAGAAATTTGGATGTTCAAATCCAATTTAAATCCATTGGTTTTGGGCTTCACTCAATGCCAGTGGTAGACTGTCTGAAGGTAGTGTCATAGGTATGATGGGGAATTATGGTTTGTCTGATCTATGATCAGATTATGAGGTAGGTCCGTGTAAATATTTTGTTTTTTTGGACATTGATTTCATGGGTAATCAATCATGTGATGCATGAACATTTAATTATTTGATCATATGGTCATGGAATAGGGTATAGGTACAATATGGACAGTGACATAGGATGATTGAGGGACATTCAAACATTCGATCAAATTTTCAAGTGACAAATAGAGGTATGAATGTCCTAATAATGCAAAACTCACATGTTACAACACATATGGGATGTATGTGGAACCTCTCTTTAGTCAGTCACCTCCTAGGTGGGTGGGGGTTTGCTAAGCCAAAATTGGATACCAAAAGTTTTTTGGGACTTTTATTGACCTCTAGAGCCTAATGGAACATAGTATTGATGATCTTGGTGAAGATTTTTTGTCTAATTTGTCAAATGTTTATAAAATATATCTCTTGATCTTGTGTTACTTTTATTTCATGTCAACCATATATTAAATACTTTCATTAGTGAGGTATACATGTTATGATAACAACTTTGACCCCTTAATATGATGGCAAAAATTCTTTTGTAACATTATTGATATCTGTTGATGATAATTGAGAATATAATTGTTATATTAATAATAATATCATTTATTAATATATTTTAGGATTTAAATTATGATAATTACATTGAGATATTGTGAATTGTTCTTAATGGGGTATGAGATTCCTTTAATGATATGTATTATGCTAAAGGATGTGAATTAATCATAATGGAATGTTTAAATAATGTTAATTAAAAATAAAAAGAAGAAATCATTAATCAGTTAATGATTTTCCTTATGAAATTTTGGTAACTTGAGAATAATTTGTAATATGAGATTTATATGATAACATTAAGTACTTGGGAAAAAGTATATTTATTAAGATAATTACCATTGACCTTGAAGATACTACGTATTAAATAATTGATGGAAACAAAATAAATTATCATAAAATATATGAAAATTATAGTTTTTATAAGATGGGAATAATTTATTGACTTAATAAATAATAAATATTTAAGGGCACATGGTGACTTTAATTCTGATATTTAAGTAATAATATAGTGGTGACAACTTAATATTGTATAATTATTATTTATTAAATAAATAAAAAATTAAAGTATGATAGTGTGCAAAGATGGTATTTAATATTGAGGATATGAATAATTAAATGAAAAAGAAGAAAATTGATAAAGATCAATAAATTTTCTTATAAAAATTAAGTAACTAGTTGGAAATTTTTAAAAAATAGTAAATGAATTTAAATTCTTGGGGGATGATGACAAACAAATATATGAACCCTAATAATTACGGTGATGGATTTTTATTAAGGGGATTCATGTAAAATATGATAATGATGATGGAATATAGAGATTTTTTTGGATCACCTGTAATGTTATGGATAGGGTTATGTTATGTAGAAATTAATATTATTATTATATTGATTCGGTGAACTGAATAATCCAATAAAATATAAAGAAATATTATTAGATTTTTTATAGAAAATGATACGATGGTATTTAAAAGTATTATGTGCATAGTTTCATATGTTATTTAGGTTTATATCTTGTTGGTTTATAAGTATTATTCATCTAATTGGTGTACTTTATATATATTATGGTTCTATAATTAGTGGATGTTGATAGAAATGGTGAAAGATAGTGATTAATCTTTCTCAATTATTCAAATTATATTCATATGATAATATATATGTATTTATTCTAATCTCACTCGTTACTCTTGATTGGATATTGGTTAAATTATATGTGTATTCATGATCTATTTCACCCATAGGTCTGGGTTCAAGGATAATACTAATACACTTAAGAATTTGATCTTAATATCACCCACTGACCCAGGTCTGAGATAGATGATGATTCAATTGAGTATTTACACTCTTTCTCTTAAGACTCTAGGAATGAGTAGGATGGTGATACACTGAGTACATTCCCATTTCTCACCCACAACTCTATGTTTAAGGCATACTAACTATAGAGGTATTGCTCCAAAATGAGACTAACTGTAGAGGTATATTTCCTATATGAGATATTGGTATGTCTTGGTTGATTCATAGAATATAGAATTTAATGGGACATGAGGTGAAATTATTATTTTCATATATTTTATTTTAATTCCATGAAAACTATCCACATTTGGGGTGGTAGAGTTCCAATATCCATCAATAGAGGCGTAAGATGATTCTTCAAGTGGCTAGAGTGTTATGACCAAATCTATTCTTCAATGATGCGATTTTTTAATAGATCCATAGGGAATAAAAACTATGTATTTCGTGGCCTTTATCAAGTTGTTGTTCACAAGGCCCCTTCTTATTGTGATATTTTTGTCTCTAATCAATTTTTTATAAATTCACATTAAATTAAGTGACCACATTCGTACAAAAAAATAAAAAAATAATATAATATATGTTAGGAGGATATATATTACTTCATTAGTGAGTCGTAATAACTATAGGATAAGTAATAATTTATTCCATCCTTAAGTTTTTTCATTATTGAATGAGTATATGTTCACTAAAACACTGATGAATAGTCATATTGTATTATCCCCATCTCCATCTCCTTTTCTCTTCTCCCTCCTAGTCCCATTCTTCTGAAATGATATAACAAACTGACCTTTTTTCTCCACTCCATTAGGATCAGTTGGTGTGTTATTTGTTTCCATAAACATTTTTATAATTGAGGTTAGATTGAAGACCCAAAAGAACACTTCATTACCATTATTATAATAAGTGATCCTTAAGAAACATTGAATTATAGGAACATTAACTAAAACTCATTCACTTGTATATTATATTATTCCCTCTAGAGAATATTCATATTTAGTTCTATCATATCCATGAACAATTTTTGTGAATGAGGATACCCTAAATGAATATTTTTCTTCTAAGTATAGATCTATCATACAACCCTAAGCTTATGCGACTGTGAACAATTTTTATCAGAAAAAAAGAAAGAGAATTATTTTTAATGCTTTTTCAAGCTAGTGAAGCATTATCTCCCATGATATTTCCCTATAAATCAGAACAAAATTAAATGAATTTTACTTCAAGGGGTTTTAAATTCTATTTAACCTCATTCTTATTTTTCTTATTTGGTTTATAAATATTCCTAACATGATGATTACTCCTTTTAGGGGGAATTATAGAATCCCACATTGATTATTTAGTATCCATACCTTTATTCAAGGTCTTATTTTCCTCTACATAACCATAATACTCCCTCATATCTTTCTTCCTGCCATCAATGGAAAATTTCTAGCTAGATAAAATGTTAGACACAAGAGGATCATGGTAGAGTATACAAGCTATTTTCTTAAATTTATCAATAACAACCTACTATCTCTATTCTAAACTTGTCAATAGTTTTGGGTGTAGAAAAATCTCCTCAAGAAACCTTGAGTGACCCTCCACTATATTAAAACAAACCTGATTCAATTATGGGAGATTTTATTCACTTGTATTAACCTCTAATGGAATATAATCTACCTAAAATAGATATGAGAAGACCTATTTATATATATTTTGGGAATATGGATGGTACAAACTATAATTTTCGTATTTTCATCTATCAATCTCTAGATGAGACCCCTCCCCTAATGATAATTGGAAAGAAAAAATCTAGTATAAATAAAAGGAATATATATTTCCATTATGTAGAAATTAAAGCTCTAAAAAATGATTGTGTAAGTCTTGAAGCCACCTATAATGAAAGATTATAATTTACCTTGATGAAATTTGAATACTTTAGGTCCTTAATTATAGTAATTGGAGTAATAATATATCTAATATTAAAGAATATTTAATTTTTTTCATTTTCTAACCTTCAAATTTGATCTAAATTAAATGAGGAGAAGGCTTCGAGATATATACTTCAATAAAAATTCAAGCCTCAATAGGATGCTTCAATGTTTTTATCCTCTGATTAACACATAGAAATTGATATAAATAATTATCAATAAGGTTAAGGATAACTAGATTTTGGAAAGGGATAGGGATACATAGAAGTAAAATTGAAACTACTAAAGAGGGTGGATCCTGCTTTATGTGATGAATAAATGACCAACAAATGAGACAAAACCAAAATGATCCAATAGATCAAGATTACCTAGACCAAACTATCTTCCAGTCTTCCTCATCAAGTAAGTGAATAAGGACATATAAATGATCCAAGAGACCAACTAAATCTTTTTATTCGAACCCTTGTAACTCATTCACATTCCTGTTAAACAAATCAATGGATGCTCTATAACCCACGAATATAACCACCATATATAATTTTAACAAAGAAACAACAAGAAATAATTCCAAGAAAGAAATAGATATTTTTGAATAACCATGAAATAAACTAAGAACCATTGGGAATATTTGGATGATTGGAAGAACAAAGAGATTCATGGTAATATGATATGATGTTTGTTTTATCTACACTATATACATTGGGGATGCACAAAGAGACTTGTGTTTTATAGGGTCAACCAATGCTTAGAATTACCATACTTAGTTTTATTTTTCACTCTTTCATGTGAAATTGTGCATTTTACACTATTTTATTCATTTATAAAAACAAATTAAAATAATTTAATATCTTGGATGCTAGTGTGTGGTAGGATATATTATATTTGATGATTTGGAGCCTTTATAGGGATAATTACATTAGGTCTCTTCATTTTATAAATTATATTCTATTACATATGTCTTGTATTATTTTACTATCATTAGGATATTAATTGGACTAATTTATACTATATAATTCAGATATTTATTATATATTCATGTTTTATATTAAATTTTTATTATTAATTTTAAACTATGGTAGATCATGTAGAATGTTTCATGTGAAAAGTTGTTTTTGGAGATTATTCCTCATATCATTTTATGTAAATACATAAACAATAATCACTTTTCGTTACCTGGTTAGAGGTGGGATTAGGGAGTTCATGTACTGGAATACCATGATTTGATAGGGACTGATTGATTCTATCATGAAACTAAGGTTGTGTAGAAATTATTAGCGATAACTAGCATTTTCCCTAAACTTTCATCACATATAATATTTTTTTTGAAAAATTTAAATAGAAAATATTAAATCGAAAAAATAAAAAATAAATAAATTTATTAATACATTTTAAATATTATTACATATTCATTTTCCAATTTTAGTGATTAATAAATAAATCACTATTTTGCTGATTATTATGGGTATCATTAACAGTGGAATCAATAACTTATTTTTGAAGCACCAAACCATAAACACTCTAGAAAAACCTATCCCTAAACTAGGTGTAATGTTACATATTACATCAAATATTTAATCATGAGAATTTTAATACTGATCCAACACTAGATTCTCTTTTCCCATCCTATTTATAATATTATTTTGAGATCAGAAGCACTCTTAATAATGGGTAGTATAAAAGGATGATGGCCCCACAATATTTCCTTATGAGGTAGTGAATGATGAAATATATTTAATACCTTAATAAATTATCAATGATGATTTATAACTGGCCATGATTACCCAAAAGTTCTTGATATCGGTCTCCCTAATCAATGCATCATCATCAATACATGTTTGATTTGTGCTTTGACACTTTATAATATATTATACAACCTGGGACTCGTCTTAACTCTCACACATGTGAGAGGTCTATTATTTATATACCTACCAAGCATGTTATGTTATAAAAAAGCTAATATATATTTATATATATATAGGCACACACACACAACCTTTTAATATAAATTAATCAAAAAATATTTAAACCACAATATTATACTATCATGCAGGAAAAATTGTCCTATAGTACTATTAGGGTACATCCTTTTATACAACTCAAAATTAGTAACAAAATTTTCTCTATTAGTTTTGGTAAATTAAATATATATTTTAAATTAAAAAAATTTAATAAGTAATTAAAAATTACCTGAAATGAATAACAATACTTACCATCTGCTGGCGATGCTAACATAAAACATGACTCCCAAATCTATGAGTAAAATCTTAAATTGCTTAACTATATCTACTTATAGATGATATCCTCTAAAAGGTATTACATATCCAATTAGATTACATTAACTCCCATGTATGGGAGGGAATATATTTAGGTTAATGAGTCTCCTTATACTCATAAAAAATAGTCTATTAACCCATATTCATCACTTTTCTCCATATTTTATGAAAAAACTATAAAAGTTTTGAGACATGAAATTTGGTCATGTATCACAGAAATATGGTCTCATATGCTCTAAAATATGATACCAAATACCATATATTTTCATTAAATAAATATATATGAAAAACAATATTCTATAGAAAAAAATATTTTTTATTTGTGTACCAACGAGTTATTAAACATATGATGCCACATATCTAATAAAACCTAGTGCAATAATAACCAGGAGAAATAAATTTTTTCTAGATATTATAACAAAACGATTAATGTTCAGGTTCAAAAAATTAAAATAATAATTAAAAGAAAAAGTTAAAAAAATTATTTATGAAAAAATGGATAATTTAAAAATATTATAAATTACATTCTTACATGATGACCAAAATTAAGAGATATGAACCACTTAGTAATATCTTTCAAAACCATAACCTTGTAGGGCGCCAACCAATCTAAGGCAGGGAACTACTACTAATATACTCACAATTGAACATTGATGATAGACCATAGGGGTCATCATATTGTAAGGCTGAATTGACCATACAATAAAAATGGATTAAAAAACATATCTATATATCTGAAATAAAATCAAAAATAAAAATAGAGATTGATAATTATCATAAATATGATATAAAATCAATAATTAATGTGAAACTATTGAAAGTAATTAATATACTAATTGGGAAAATATTTTCATGCATCCCCATAACCTCTATCTTTTTTTCAACATTATATTCAAATCCCTATATTTATATCAATTTTCATAACATATTAATTTTCATTAATTTTTATTGTATCAAATTCATTAATAAATATACCATCCAAAATATAATTACACTTGAACCTTAATACTACATTATCATTAGAAATATTTTTATCTCGTCTTGAAAGGGATGTATTTGATGATGTATCTTAAAAGAGTTCAATTTTTTTTACTTTAATAGAAACAATTTAATCTTAAATAAACACACTGTCAAATGATTTCAATTTAATTACATGTAATTAATACATTAGGTCTCATA
Organism: Viscum album; assembly: GCA_963277665.1. Taxonomy (NCBI): domain Eukaryota; kingdom Viridiplantae; phylum Streptophyta; class Magnoliopsida; order Santalales; family Viscaceae; genus Viscum; species Viscum album. The sequence continues at coordinate 1,447,860,533 of OY728161.1, forward strand.
TATAATGTCATAAAACAACCTAGATTGACATAATTTATCACATTACATGGCTCGTGACATGGACCAAAGGGTGTTCTTGATCCCCACGGGTTGGAAACTAGTTCCTAGTAATCATAGAAAGACTTATGGAAATGATTTAACCTAATAAAAAAATGAAGAAGAAAAAAATCATATTACATAAATTTAAACATATAAACATCACACAACCAATGATCAATAATGAAAAAAAACATGAATGATCAAACATCATCCCATAAATTTGAAAAAAAACCTTGGAAAAAATAGATAAATGATATTTCCAAAATAAAGGACCAAACCATAACACTACCTAGAATATCCATGTCACCATAATCACTCAACACACCTCATAACTTCAACCTAAAGAGATAAGATCTTTAACGACCAAAAAATTCATTAATGGAAATTCCTCTTTATCTAATTAAATTTTTATTATGGTTATATAAAATGTGAACTTCATTGGTTTTGTGTTTCTAGATTTTAAAATACCATTATGAATTGTGACAGTTGCTAATATATCCATTGAACAGCGATCACCTGGTGATTATAAATATAGGACTTTAACAAATCCAATTTACTCAGACAAAGGAAGTGATGGCCTCATATAGTAGACTATCCCCATACGAAGCCCATTTTTCGGAGCTCAGAAAGGAGGTGGCATCATTTGTCTTTGCTCTTGACCAAGCCCAAGATGATCTTGAACAGGTTAAGCTTGAGTGGAACCGACAACAAGATAAGTGGAAGTTAATAGAGATTACCACCCGAGCAATGTTATTCGAGCCACCCCAAGAGTCTGTCACCATCACACACCTTACCCTTCAGTATTATGAGGGTTTTATAAGGGGTTATGTAACAAGACCCTATCACTATGACTATGTATATTATTTTTGTATAAATAATGTGCATTAATTTTATTATTGTTACCTTGTAAATAGATTTTAAAGAAAAAATAGTATTTTTAGTTAATATTCAACTAAGATATCTATTTTGATGAATTAATGAATTTTTTAATTAAATAATATTTTAATAATTTTTTTTTATTAAATTAATTTTTATTAAATATAAATGGTCCTATAATTTTCTGAATGAAATTGTAATTTTTACTAAGGTTTGAAAACAGTTTTTATCTAAACCCATGAATTTTTGGTAAATGTCAGTTTTTGTTTTAAAAGTAAAAATTCACATATTTATAAAATTATTTAGATAAAATGAATATTATTTTCGGAATCAGGATGTCGAAATTATGCAATGGTGATTTTTTCATAATTTTCAGAGAGTCGAATTTTTGGTCAAAAATTAAATATCATTTAAATACATAATGTGTTTTATGATATCATAATGACCCAATAGTGATGTAATAAAATACTATAAATATTATGTTCAGCCAATATATGTTTTATAATTAAAATAATTTGATTTTATATTTGTTTAATTAATTTTAAAATGCTTTTGTGGACCCTCCAAGACTTACAAAACATTTTTTCTTTTTAAATTGTTTTCCTTCAGAGTGTGACTCACCTCCACATAAGCAACCCTGTAATTTTAAGATGTTCAGCCATTTTCCTTATAAAATATTTTTTTCCACTCCCCTTGGGAAAAAAACATGGGAAAAAACCACGGGCTGGTTTGGGTATTGTTTAGTTTAATGTGAGGTGTCCTAAACCTAAATAATAAAGAATTCCCTCTCCTTTCCTATAAAAACCCACCCAAGCTCCAACATCTTCTTCACTCAAAGCCTTTTGAGTTCGACCAACCCCTGAACTCCTCTCTCTAGAATCCTGCTAATGTTTCCCAAGCTCCCAAGAAGCATCTCTCAAGCCTCTCCTAATCCTTTGGGACCACACTTCCAAGTAAGGGATTTCTTCCTTTCTCATTTTTGTCTAATTTTCTATAAGTTGTTATGCCCTGTTTTTTCAATTACAAATGTTGGGGTATGATTATTCACCATCCCCATACTTCCCTATTTATTTTTGGATAATGGGATACCCATTTCTGTCTCATTAATGCCTCCCATATACACCCGTTACCATGCCGAAATTCAGTGAGGGATTTCTCTCTCCTTTTTACATCAAAGTAATTCTGTTGTATTATGCATCTAAATTCCATTAAATTTGTTGGGAAATGTATCTATATGACCCCTTACTGTACATTCCATGTACATATGACAAGACAACCTTTCCTCACCCATCAACCATTTTCATGAATCCTTATGTCATGCCCTTATGCTGTCGAAATTGTATCGCATTTTTTCAAGCCAAGATCATTGTGAAATGAATACTATATGTCTCTATTAAGGGAATTAACCTTTATGCACATATACATATTTAATGGTACTTTAATGTATTTATTCATCATTACATAATCATGGAATAACTTATGTTGTTGATTGATTCCATGTTATATGATCCATGTGGCAAACTTATGCATGAAATGAAATGTTTAAGATGGGTGCTCCCTGATAGCGCTCTAATGAATTGGGTAAAGTATAGTATCATAATACGTCATGTTAAATGAGTGTTTAGTCATACTAATTCATGTTCAAAGAGGTATTACACGTGATTCATGTGCAATGAGGGTTTACTCATTCTCCATGTGCAATGAGCCTTGGCTCATGCTAATTCCATGTTAAGTGTTGTTGCCACATTTCCATGTTATGATTATCATGCTTTGTCAAGCCTTTATGTTCGTGTTTCTCTTGTGCTCCATTGATATTCCTATTTTATAACATGTATTGTATTCCTCATGTTATTCCATGTTTATTCCCTTACTTGGTTTTATAGCTCACCCTTTTCTTATGCATGTCCTCAGGTTATCCAATGCAATGCTAAGTACGAGGGAATGTAGTGGTCATATAAAGGTAGTTTTCAATAAAGATGTTGTGTGTTTTATGTTCTAAGATGTTATGTAACGTACCTAATCTCCAAATAAACTATACCTCTCGATCTTCTATATTGTATCAAGTGAAGATTTTATGTAATAAATCAGGTTTAAGTGTGTAATAAAAAGTAGGGTCGTTAAAGTTGGTATAAAAGGGAAATTTTATTTATTTTTGGGATTAGGATTAGAAAAACCCTAGTGAAGACATAGAGGAAAGAATAAGTATAATAATAATATATCTAAGTATTGGTGAGTATTGAGTAAGTGGTTTATCAAGAAAAAACATCCATGTCTGGATACGAGCAGGTAGAGGCGGCTCTGGCATAGATGTATCCTAATGGTAAAACCTGAAAACACCGCTTTGAGCTAGACTCGAATGGGAACTCGTGTACGAAAATGGGTCACGATACACTCTTGGTTACTAAACTCCTGGGGGATATGATTTGGTAAATTCACAAGCATAGTATGAAACCTTATTAAGGTACTTAAAAAAAATCCCTAATAATATTTGTTAAGAAATAGATCAAGGATAACCTAGATTTAAACCTAAGGAGTCACAAGTTAGGATATACTTATCCTTTACAACTTTGTACTTTTATGATCAAAGTTTCCTTTTTTATGATGCATATCTAAGTATTAAAACCCCCTAATTGTATTCCTTTTTTCATAGTTAAAATATATAAGGAGGAAGATCACAAACAACTCTTCTCTCTCTTCCGGAATAACTACTCAGAAAGATCATCCTGAAGTCATGCTCAAATGACTTTGAAAAATTTTCAAATGTTCAAGTTACCTGCGAACAACTTTATGAGGCATCCAATACCTCTACCATTTCATGATTCTTGCAAGGGTAAAATACAGTATATTGGGGAATACTGTGCTCTCAACTTTATTACCATGCTAATAATGAGAAGTACCATAAGGGTCTTTTCAAAATCTTCCATTTATTAGAAAATTATGAAGCACAAAAATATTTTCTATATGATAAAAAAGACGGAGACCTCCGAGCTATCTATATGTATCAAATTATAGATTTTTTTCTTTGGGGAAATAAAAAAACTGATTTTCCAAAGCTCTATTTTAAAATATTTTAAGATGAATCTGTAAGACTTTTTTATAAAAAACGTGTTCAAGAAGAAATTTCAAAATTATATAAAAGAAATACATTTTTAATGACTTATCAATGCTTTCATCGATATAAACCAAGACACATGAGGTGTTTTTGGGAAAAGGAATTAGATGATTGTAAAAATATTCTGAGGTACCATTATGAAACACGAACCCTTTCTACATAAAGGAAATGATAATAGGAATGAATGAAGATGTCGTCGAGCAAAAGAAGGAAAAGTCCCCACACTTGTTTATTTCTAAGAATATAAAAAAAAATTCTAAGGGTGAAATTTATTAAGGTGGGAAGATTGTAACGACCAAACTTTCATTAATGGAAATTTCTATTGATCTAATTAAATGCTTATTGTGGTTATATAAAATGTGAACTTAATTGGTTTAATGTTTCTGGATTTTAAAATACCATTATGAATTGTGGTAGTTGCTACTATAGGAGTTGAATAGTGATCAAATGATTAGTATAAATATAGGGCTTTAACAAATCCAATTTACTCAGACAAAGGAAGTGAATGCCTCACCTAGTAGACGTGCCCTGTATGAATCCCATTTATCAGAGATCAGAAAGGAGGTGGTATCATTGGTATTTTCTCTTGAAAAAGACCAATCTGAGCTTGAACATGTTAAGCTTGAGCGGAACCGACTACGAGAGAAGTAGATGTTAATAGAGATTACCACCCAAGTGATGTTATCTGAGCCACCCCAAGAGTATTTCACCATCACACACCTTACCATTTGGTATTATATGGGTTTTATAAGGGGTTATGTAACAAGACCATAACACAATGAACGTGTACATTGTTTTTGTATAAATAATGTGAATTGATTTTATTTTTGTTACCTTGTAAATAGTTTTTTAAAGCACAAATAGTATTTCTAGTTAATATTCAACTAAGAAATCTATTTTTATGGATTAATGGATTTTTTAATTAATTAATATTTTAATAAAATGTTATTATCAAATTAATTTTTAGTAAATATAAATGATCATATAATTTTTTGGATGCAATTGTAATTTTTATCAAGGTTTGAAAACTATTTTTGTCAAAACCCATGAATTTTTGGAAAATATCGGTTTTTATTTTAAACATAAAAATTCACATATTTATAAAATTATTTAGATAAAATGAATATTATTTTTGTAATCAGGACATTTAAAATATCTAATGGTTAATTTTTCATAATTTTCTGAGACAATAGATTTTTTGGGTAAAAATTAAATATCGTTTAAATATATAATGTGTTTTATGACATCATAATGACCCAATAGTGATTTAATAAAATACTATAAACATTATGTTCAGCCAATATATGTTTTATAATTAAAATAACGTGATTTTAAATTTTTTTGATTTATTTTACAAAGATTTTGTGGACCCTGAAAGACTTATAAAACATTTTGTCTTTTTAAATTGTTTTTCCTTGAGAGTGTGACTCACCTCCACATTAGCAACCCTATTATTTAAAAAATTTAGGCCATTGGAAACATAAAATATTGTTTTCCACTCCCCTTTTTCAAAAACCATGGTCAAAAACCATGGGCTGGTTTGTGGTACTGATTATTTTAATGTGAGGTGTCCCAAACTTAAATAATAAAGAATTCCCTCCTCTTTTCTATATAAACCGACCCAAGATCCAATTTCCTCTTCACTCAAAGACTTTGGAGTTCGACTAACCCCACCCTCCTCTCTATATAATCCTCCCAAGGTGCCCCAAGCTCCCAATAAGCCTCCCTCAAGCCTCTTTCAAGCCTTTGGGTTCACACTTCCATGTAAGGGATTTCCTCCTTTGTCATTTTTGTCCAATTTTATTTAAGTTGTTATGCCATTTTGTTTTCAATTAAAAATGTTGGGATATGATTTCAATGATTTCCCATACTTCCCAATTTATGTTTGGATAGTGGGATACCCATTTATCTCTCATTAATTCTTCCAATGTACACCCGTTACCATGCCGAAATTCTGTGGGGGATTTCTCTCTCCTCTTTTACATCCAAGTAATTCTGTTGTATTATGCATCAAAATTACATTATATTTGTTAGAAAATGTATCTCTATGAACCCCTTATTTTAAATTTCATGTACATATGATGAGACACCCTTTTCTCTCTCATCAACCATTTTCATGAATCCTTATGTCATGTCGTTATGCTACTGAAATTGTACCGTGTTTATCCAAGCCATGATCATTGTGTAGTGAATACCATACCCATGTCTCTATAAAGGGTATTCACATTTATGCACATATACAAATTGAATGGAACTTTCATGTATTTATTCCACATTACTTAATAGTGTAATAACATATGATGTTGATTGATTCCATGTTATATGATCAATGTGGCACACTTATGCATGAAATTAAATGTTTAAGAAGTGTGCGCCCACATAGCGTTCCAATGCAATAGGTAAAGTATGGTATCATGATATGTAACATGAAATGAGTGTTGACTAATGCTAATTCAAGTGAAATGATGTTTTACTCATGCTTCATGTTCATTTAGGGTTTACTCCTACTCCATGTTCAATGAGCCTTGGCTCATGCTAATTCCATGTTAAATGTTGTTGCGACATTTCCATGTTATGATTATCATTCTTTATCATGCCTTTATTTTAATGTTTCTATTGTGATCCATTGATATGCCTATTGTCTAACCAGTATTGTATTCCTCATGTTATTCCTTGTTTATTCCCTTACTGGGCTTTATAGCTCACCCTTTTTTTATACATGTTCTCAGGTTATCCCATGAAATGCTAAGTTCGAGGGAATGTAGTGGTCATGTAAAGGAAGTTTTCAATAAAGATGTTGTGTGTTTTATGTTCTAAGATGTTATGTAATGTTACCAATCCCCAAAGACACTATACCTCTCGATCTTCTATGTTTTATCAAGTGAATATTTTTTTGTAATAAATCAGGTTTAATTGTGTAATAAAAAGAAGGGTTGTTATAAGATCTTAAAAACCTGAATGGAAACCATGAGAGTTGAATATACCCATTAGAATATGCACGGTGTAAGAAAAACAAGGCCAATAAAATTTCATTGATGGTTTTGTGAAATTATTTTAAAAATACATTTCATTTTAAATATTTTGGAATAAAACAGAAAAATATATGTTTCTTACATTTATACATAAAGAAGTAAGGAAACAATATCACATCCATAACTGCTTTATCCACTTTTATCCCACTATTCTTTTAAATAAAAACAATCACTTTGAAATCATTTATTTTTTAATCATGAATTTTATATAAAACAAAATCCTTACATTTTAAACACCTCTTTAATTTTTTTTCTAAATAATTTAGAAAACCCACTAACAACTCATAAATAAAAGAACAATCAAACAGAATTATGTCGTCAAATCAAAAGAATACAATAAATAAAACCAATGGTTCCAAACACGTTAAAAAACAGGGTATATAAAAATAAGTGAAGGGAATCACATATATCAAACCACCAACCAATGACTAGGTGTCATGATATCTACCCTAGGTCTTATTGAGAGAAAGTCCTATAAGTTATCAAACTCTAACCAACTATCAACCAATATTTCATCCTATATACACGACACACGATTATATTTCCACCATCAGATATAGTAGGAACTCAAAATTTAGTCTTATTTCACAATATAGGGGACACTAGAAATGTGTGTTAATCTAGTGTTTCATAAATATAGACTTAGTTCATATATACTTGGGTTCCCATGACCAAAATAAAGTGACGGTGAGACAATAAAAAATCAACACACCCAAAATAAATCACAAAAAACAACTCACCCTCGCATATAACTGCCTTACAAGAAATAACCCCCTTAAATCCATGACCCTGTCTTTATATATGTAAAATAATTTCTGTAAAGGTAAATAAGAAAAAAATGGTTACTAATAGGGTGTTTCACACCCAAATTGTTTGAAACAATTAGAAAGTACCAAAAATAAATTCTTAAAATCCGACTCAGAGTGCCAAGTCCCTTAAAAAATGTAGCATTTTTTATAAAATATTTCATAAACCATTATATTTAAAATAACCTTTAAAAACAATGTAGAAATTCACCATTCTTTTTATAAATGACCACTTAACAGATCCAAAATCAATTTTTAATTTATCCAATGACCTAAATATGATAAAAACTATTTACCAATCAAAACCCTTTTTAAGCAAGCCTTTAAAACATTTTTAAGACACTTGGAAATCAAATATCCTTGAAGAACTCTAAAATACCTTTCGATACAATATATTCCAAGTGCCTAATCACTTTAAACAATTTACACTTTTTTAAAACTATTACATATAGTTATAATTTAACAAACAGAACATTTAAAAATCTCAAGAACATTATGGAATTCCAAATCGTGAAAGGGAATAAAATAACCTACCTCAAATATGTGTAAATCACATATAGAAACCTAAAATGCACTGCTAATGATGGATAACACTCAAATAAGAAAATAGAAAATCCCAATAATCCTTTTGAAGAAACCCCCAAGTATAACTACACCATAACCCTAATATTGGTCAAAAAACACTAGGTTTTGGGGAATTAAGTAAAACAAAGAGGAAATGGGAAAAAGAGGAAGGGGAATAGAGAATCAGAAGGAAAAGGGGATTTTCTAAAGAAATTCACTTGTAATCAAATTTTATGAGCTCAAAAATAATATAAGAGGAAGAGGAAGAACTCCCTTGAATGTTCCTAGGCCTGATCAAAAAAGTAGGAGGAAGAAAAATGGATTTTACCCTTTTAATTAGAGTAGAGAAAAACCAGAATATAACTTTTAAGTAATTTTTGGTAGCTTGCATGGTTAAGCTACACTATTTGGTAAACTGTGTGCTAATCATGTAGTTGGAACATTATTTGATAAATATAATATGCATAGTTTTTTAGCATGATTTATAATAACCATATGAAAACCATTTGGCACAACCCTTATGCAAAAAATGCTCACACGGTTCCTTTTAGGACTCACATGGTTTGATCCAAACTATGCGATTTTCACGAAGGATAAACTGTGCAAGTAAAAAGTGAAATAGAAAGGATTCATATGTTAATATAAACACACTATTTACCATAAACCATGCATCTTAACTATATGTAGAATAAATATTGGTGTAAAGGTTACCTAGAAAAACAAAGCACCCACTTAGGGTTCTCCGACATGGTTTACCAAATCATTCAGGGTCTATGAAGAAACTATGTATAAAGGAAAATTTTCCCAAAAAATATAATACAGGTCCAATAATTATAAAAAATTAAATTACCCTATAATTAATTTATACAATAATAAATACAGTTACATGGGGTATTCCCCACTATGCCAATTTCTACCCCTAGAAAGTCCTCGTGAAAGTGGAACCATTCAAAATCAAACCTCAACAAAACCTCAGAGAATGGGGTGGCTTGGGAGGGAAAAAACTAGATAGAACCTAACGAAGAAACCAATGAGCATAATTGATCCCTCTAAGTCATCATATCAAGTCCAAAAATGTCTTGATCATCTCTAAGTAAAATATAAATATAAACACAAAGAAATATATCAATAGGAGTGGAGACATAGAATAGGTCACCCCACCATTTATAATTTATCAAAATGATGAGATAAAGAGAAATCACACTACTAAACCAAAAAATAAAACTTAAGAATGCATCTCCAAGAATCACCAATGAATTTCCAAATTCCTTCAATCATGAACAATCACTAATAAAATAACTCTAAACCTTAACCCAAACACATCCTGAAGTAAAAAAAACTCCAAACCAAAACCATCATAAAGCCCAACCACACATCAAAACCAAAAAACCCCTAAAAGAAAACTTATATCCATACCTAAAAAAGAAAAAGTATAGCATATAGAATCATACCATAGTACACAATGTGTAGACTAGGATCCCAACATGGAACATAGTCCCATGGAAAACCCAATAAAAATCAACTAGCCCCACTAAGTTCTCAACTTCCAAAGGAACCACACATCCTAGTTACCAAGTATCAAAAATGTGGTCTCTCATTTCCAAATCACTAATAATCCAACCAAATTACAAGGGAACTCCCATAACTTCTAATAAGGTTAACCAAAAATAAAAAGACAAGAAGAATACAAAAAATCGATTTTCATCCTCAAAAGATATATAAAAAATCTCAATATAATCCACATAATAGTTACAAAACAAAAACAGTCTCAAAAAACCTGATTATACTCGATACTTTTCTTTTGATGAACTCATCTTTCAAACATTACGAAGGTCGCACATGAGACTGCACTAAAATAAATCCCTTATAGCTTCAAAATGTGATGGATCAATGAACATAGATAACTAATAATACTCTTTATATATTCTAACCACTCTTATACCATAATCAGACTACAAAAACCAAATACCTGAGGGTACCATTTCAAGAAATTCTTATATTAGATCTAAGAGGAAGGAGAATTTCGACTCCACCACTCCATTCCATGTCTAGTTAGAGTCGCCAATTAGGATAGAAAACCCTATGAAACAAAACTAATGACCTTAAGGTTCATCATATGAGACATGTATTTGTATCATTTCTTAAAATAATTTCTAGGAGGAATAATTTATATAGAAATAATCATAAACTCAATCCATCCATTCTTCACAAATAGAATCACATATCATCACAATAAATCAAAAGGAATTTTTGAGATATCCCTTTTTCTAAAACCCACATTCCTAAAAATATACCACATCTTTTAAATATTCAACCCTTTTTAATATTTTTTTTAAAATTCAAAAAAGTAACCATTTCCAAAACTAATACATCTTATAATTTATCATCATAAAACCAAAAAATATTCAAAAACAAATCACTCTCCTTTCAAAACACTTATTAATTTTATTTTAAATCAATCAACCCTTAAAATAATTTCATGTGTTTCAACCCATTTTTATTTGAGAATACTTTCAAAATTAATTTTGAAATTGACTACCATTGAAAGCACTCTATAACCAATGTAAAGCACCCCAAAAGATCAAATTTTTTAGAAAAAAACCAAAATATTTCTTTTTATCATTCCAAAACTAATTTTCCAAACATAAAACATTCATTAATAAGATAAACCCAAATACCGTGTCATAAAAAGTAATAAAAATTGAATGTAAAAACATAAATTATACAATCAAATACCCACTTTATTGCATTCACGACACTTGTAGACACATGTTGTGATAATATAGAATGAAAGGGATGAAAAATAAATCATTTGAGGGAAAAATATAAGTGTGACTTATTTTTCCAAATGGGTTTGTGAACCATGAACCAACCATTAAATGGGATCTATAAATTTTGTAGAACCCTAATGAATAGGCTCCACACAGTTTTCCATGTCGTGTGGGGAATCCGTGAACCTCTAGTTCCATCACTATTTCCACCGTCATACTTCAATGCATCCACCAAAATCATTGATACACTCTATGAGGATATAAATATTATAAAAAATAAAAATGTGATGCAAAATCAAGATCTAAATCCAGAAATACCTTGGTAACTAAACTTGCATCACAATGGGTGGTGACCGAGAACCCATTAGTGATATACATATTAAGTCTCGATATGGATCCAAATATACTTATACATGGAAACTGCATATTACATTTGTTATTTTTTTTCAAAAATTAGGGATCCCTTTGAAGATACTAGGTTCTTATACCATCTTATCATGAACCATCCTAGGTTGAATCAACCTGTCACCTGACCCAGTTTCAAATATGGCCCGAAGGGAATTATCGATCCCCATGGGCTAGAAACCAATTCATTGGAATCATAGAAACATTTTTATAGTTGATTTAAACCAATAAATAGATGAATAAATATTCAATCAGAGTACAATATTAGAAAAAATTAAACATAAAAAAACTAGTCATACATAATGAGATAAAAATGAATAATCAAACATTATCCCATAAATAATAAATGTGGCCAATGAAAAAAATGATACATAAGCATCCAAATATAAAGGAAAAAAATAAATCACTTCCTATTATCTCCATGTGACGCTGATCACTCACCACATCTCACTACCATAACTTGAGAAAACCAAAGATACCAAATCCAAAGAACCTAAAAGGAAACCACGAGGGATATATATACCCATTAGTATATGTAGGGTGTGAGAAAAATGATCTTGTTTGGATATCAATAATTTTTTTTGAAATTATTTTAAAAATAAATTTCATTTTAGATGGTTTTAAATATAATAGAAAAATATATTTTTCTTACATAGATGAATAAAGAATGAAATAAACAACAATAAATCCATAATGATTTTATAAACTTTTATCCCATTTTTATTTTAAATGAATATAATCACTTTGAATTTTTTTTTTGGAAATCAAACAGGCCATACAAAATATCCCCATTTCCATTTTAAACACCCCTTCAAACAATTTTCAAAATCCTTTAGGAAACCCACTCATAATATATAAATAAAATAATAATTATAAGGTTCCATATCATCAATTGAAATGAATACAAGGAATTAAAAAATTGACCAATAGTTCCACACACATCAAAAAAATAATGGATACAAAAATAAGGCAATTAAATCCCTTACATCAAACTACCAACCAAGAAATATGTGTCATGGGCTCTACCCTAGGTCCCAATGTGAGATAATCCTAGACTTTACCAAACAAACACTAACTTATAACTAATGTTTTATCCTATACATACGCCAAATTACTAGCCTATACCCAATCATCATTGAGGAAATTCTACATCTAGTCATATATCACACTAGAGGGGAAACTTATTATTGAAAGCAAGGAGATTTTATTTAGAGGTTGATGGTGTGTTGTGTTTTTTCAATCTATTCTGGGTTGATCAATGTGTTTAAAATCAAATGGAGATTTTTTAGGAAAATTTAAGTCCAAATGATGTCTATAAATGGAAATGTTTCCTAGTGTTTTAGGATTTTTTGCTCCAAAATTTTAGTATTTTCAGTATATTTTTGTGAAGGATTAGAAAAAAGGGATAAATTACACATAGAAATAATGAAAACTATATATCAAGTTTTGTGAACTGTATAGTGAGTATGTTGATCCACAAAGGAAGTTCATATTAGAGGAATTTTAGAAAAAGGAATATGTTTATTAATTAAGTATTAAATATTGTATAGAATGTTTTTTGTAAAACCTTGTCATTTTTAATTCAGAGTGAAAATGGTTTCTGAACCACAAAAGAGGCATGTTATAAAAAATGTACAGTTATGATTTCTTTTTCGGTTAAGAATGAGACCAGTTTTCATACCACATAAGGAGTCACTATGAAATCTAATTCTATGTGAAGTGGATAGATTAAGAAATAGGATATTTTTTATGAGAATGATGTGTTGTTTCTTTGTAAAACACGATTGATGAGATAATGAAGGGTATTTATGTAATTTTATTTTAAAAAGTTTCTTGGGGGGTTTTCCTATAAATACCCCTTTATTCACATAATTAAGAATAAAAGTGAAGTTAAATAAGATTTGAGTATGTTTAATATGTAAGATTAGTTAGGTGGAATGTATAGAAAGTTGATTTCACATAGTACTATTAGTTTTAAAAGAAGATTGCATCAAGAATAATATCATCTCATAGAAATATGGGTTCCATGAATAAAAGTGTGAGGTGGAGCTCAATAGAAGTTCCATGAATAATTTCATGAAGCTATGTACCATGTGTCATTGAGTGGCTTGTGCAACACAAAAGTTGATCCATGAATAATGTTTGAGAGGTGCGATACTAAATAGCACAAGGATATATTTTTATTATAGAAGGTTTCTCCCAAATAAGAGGGTGCAAAGAATAGTGTACCACATAGAACTTATTTCTTGTTAGTTTTTGGGTATGGAATTTTACCCAACAAAATCCATTGATTATTATGAAGATCTAGAAGATTATTTGAGTATTATATAGTGGAATTCATGATGTAACATATAACAAAAATATCTGAGTATGGGGAAGTGACCTTCATGTTGATAAACTAAGGTAGGCTTCATCTATAGTAGTGTTTAAGGTTTAGTTTGTGGAAGTGATCCAAGGTATGTTGTGTACTATCCCTAAATACTTTTGTAATGTAGTTTGCCTAGCATGAAGTGACCATATTCAAACAATTATAATGTAAAAAATCTAGTGAATCTTAGTGAATTCTGGTACAATTGGTACATTATCAATGAGTTATCATTAGACTATCCCTTAGTGGTGAACTATGTAAAAAAATGTAAAGACCCAGAAATTTCAGATTTTTTTTCTTAAATACATGGGAATTTTACGAGTCCACGAAAATTGTCGATGCATGATTCTGAAGAATAATGTTCCCAGAATCAATTTCTGAAGTTATTTTCGTGTACGTTCAGTAAAAGTATGAGCGGGTTTTTTATAAGTTTTGAACCGGTGCTCGAAATTGAAATCTGAGGGCACCGTTGAACTTGCAGTGCCAGTTTTCGATTAGGAAGTCTTTCACCTTGATGACAGTTGGTTGAGAATAAATGATTGTTTTTTGGGTTTTTAGAGATTTAATAAAATAAAAATAAAGTTTGTGGCTTTATTTTTTTTACGGTTAAAATCTCCTCATGGAAGTTGGAGGTGGAAAAACCACACGTTAACTACCCACGAGAGGTAATGGTGGTGGGGCCCACTTGAACTTAACCTCCTGTGAGAGGTTATGATGTGGGGACCACATGGGGATAAACATCCCTATTAATGGTGGGAGTAGAAAACCTCTCAACTCCCTTCATTAATGAGGGAGAGTTTCTACACACCCTCCCTCCTTTATGGTGCCACCTTCCCTTTAATTGAATTATGCCAACTCCCCTAATTAACTTGTGCCAATCCTTCACATTAATTAGGTGGAGAGAATTAATTTATTTCACCATTTTGAATTCTGTGCCAACGAAATAATAGATAAATTTATCTATTATTATTTTATTTGGCATCTTGGTGGAAACTTGGGAGAAGATGGAAAAATTCTCCCAACGAAGAATGAAGAACACTGAAATTCTTTGACTTCTTCTTTGGAGATTCTACCGATGTGTGAAGTCTTCAACTGAGAAACCCTCCATATCATCATCAACGAGACGACGCAGCTCGGGATTGGAAGCGTGCAGCAGACGCGACGAACGACGATATTCATCATCTTCTTTTCGTGACACTATCAATGAACGACGAACAACGAACAAAGGTAGGGGTTTTTTATATGTTGATGCTTTACTTGAATCTTCTTCAACGACTGGAAAAGAATTGTTTGCGGGTGAGTTGTTGTTCATCCTCTTACTTCTTGATGAGCCAATTGATATAACCCTAAGCGCGGAGGGTGTGGGCCAAAACAACATGGCCCAACACCTCTGCCGTTCTTGTTTGTGATGATCTTTGGCATGGTGATGAGGTGAAAGAACGACGAAGGCGACGACAACAAAGGTTGTGCTACCCATGACCTCCGTAAATCGCGCCGCCCCCATGACGCTTCAATGTTCCTGGCTGAACCATGACCCTATGGCTGAGCCCCCTCAGTCGCACAGCTGCCGGCCCACACCACCCAGCTCCCAACTACTCGCCAGCCTAGCCGCGCTCAGCCCGGCTGCCTGCCGACCCACCGGGCACCCCACCCGGCCGCCCGCCAGCCCGCCAGCCCGCCTAGCGCCCTGCCCGACCACCCACCAGCCCACCCGGCGCCCTTGCACTACTACCCGTCGGCCCACCCGGTGCCCCGCCAGGCCTGCTCGGCGCCCCGATGAGCCGCCCGCCGACCCTCCCACTGCCCCACCGGCCAGCCTGGCGCCCCGCCGGGCCCCCTGACGGCCCGACTGGCCCCTACTGGCATGCCGACTACCCTGCCCGACCGCCAACCGGCCCACCCGCTGGCCCGCCTGCCGGCCTGCCCGGCCGCCAACCGGCCTGCCCGGTCACCACCCGACCAAACCAGCGCCCTGGCCATGCCGACCTCCTAAGCTAGCCCATGGCCCCCCTCATATGGCACCCTATCCAAACCGGCCCGGCCGCACCCCTTAGGCCGAGCCATGTCAGGCTACGCCCTCGCGATGCTCCGGGCAGAACCGGCCCCGAGCCCGGGGCGAACTGCCCACACGGCTTGTTGGGCTGGGCCCAGTAGCCTGGGACAAACCTAAAAGGCTGGCCCGCCCAATGGGCCGGGCCAGACCCAATAAGTCTAAATGGGTCGACTTAGACCTTGTTGGACCGGACCTGGGCCCACTACTGACCCGTTACTTTCTTTGGACATATCTTTGGCACCAGAAAACTGTTTGACGAACCGTCAGGGTGCTCGTTTTCATGGAGCGCAATGGTCCCTTTGTGTATACCCCATTAAAGTTCGGTGTAATGTTGAGATACAGTCAGGTTGGATCGTACACGAATCCAACTAGGCCCTTGGGACTAAAAGGCTAATAACTCACAGACCGGGCATCTGATTGATGTGTCGTCTATTGCATTGAGACCCCACTGACATGGCAGAAATTTGAGATAATTATTCAGGGGACTTCGTGGAGGTTGGAGCATCGACCATTATCTTGTGGAGTGGATCTTCTGGAGATGATAAAGCATTTTTGCGGGAACCTAGTAGCTGGGTGAGACCTGACGACTGCTAAACGTTTGACTCGGAGTGACTCTACTCGCCTAGTGGGGAGCGCCTTGGCGTCATGGTAGACCCACAGTGTGGAGTGCCTTGGTGAAACAGCAGACCCATGGTACTCAACATGAGGAGTACCTCAGCAGGCTATAAGGGGGAGCACCTCTGTGTGATGCGGCAGACCCACGATGGGGAGCACCTTTGTGTGACGCGGAAGACCCATGGTACTCGATAAGAGGAGTTCCTCAGTAGTCCAAGGTTTGTGGGAAGCGCCTCTGTGTGATGTGGAAGGCCCACTTTACTCGATAGAGGAGGAGTTCTCCAGCAACCGAGGTTTTAGATTGATATTATCCGTAGAATAAAATCCTGGTTGAGCCGAGTCATTAACTTTTGTGTTTACCTCATGATTGAGATGGATTACTTGATAACTTAGGTATATGTTTGGGAATATACCTAAGTGGGGTTATATGTTGATTTCATACTTTTTGGTTTATCCT
This sequence comes from Viscum album, assembly GCA_963277665.1. Taxonomy (NCBI): domain Eukaryota; kingdom Viridiplantae; phylum Streptophyta; class Magnoliopsida; order Santalales; family Viscaceae; genus Viscum; species Viscum album. Next base: position 1,447,877,631 of record OY728161.1, read on the forward strand.
TGTTGGATTTTGTGAGACCATGAGGGTCTCGGGGTCCCTACTGAGTATCATTATACACAACCCTGCATGGGCTATGCCTGCACCTCGTTGTGTTTGTTGCAGATGACAGACAATGCTGACCGAGGATGAGTGTACTGGGACTATATGGTACTCGGAGGTGGACCACACAGTGTGATGGTACACAGAGGAGACAGATGGATATGGAGTGCTGAGGTGGCTATCTGTACTTAGCCTTCAGGTAGGAATCCCGGAGGACGACCCAACAACTGTTTTACCTTTCTTATGTTGTACTTGTTTTTCAGTCATAGTTGTGCTTTCCTTTTGGGCTTGTATTCCAACCCCTTTACTTACAACACTGTCTTTTCATTATACAGTTTACTTAGTGTTTCATATCCAGCTATGTGCTCTGTTGTATGTATTTACACTTTATAAAGGAAATGCCTTCCCGGTTTTAGGGAATTATGCCTTTGGTGCTAGTCTCCATCCCCTAGCCTATGGAAGGCGGGCTTGGGGTAGTAACAACATGGACCCCAAGGGACATGTCGTGAAAAATTGGTATTAGAGGAGTCGGATCTACCACAGGACATAGGAATCTGATCTTTTCTATGAAGTAATTGTGTTAAGGGTACCGAGTGTGGTTTTCAGTTCAGGGAGTCCAGTGTTGGTACGACGAATGATATATCCATACACCAGGACCATGAATTCTGATTTCTGACTCAGTGCACAAAAACACTGATTTTATGCATGTTTTCAAAAGTTTTCTTTATGTCAGCTCAACCAGGTCAGCTCACCAGGTACAATCTTTGACTGTGTCATATCTGTTTCTTTCATGATGCCTCCCCACAAATGAACAACGATAATACCAAGAGTAGTACATACAGATATCCCACTGAGTGATGAGGCCTCTGTAGAGGGCACTTTTCCAGTGGAGGCACCTATGGCACCACTTCCTATTGGGCCACCGATGCCACCAACCCCAGTAACAGGCGATGCTTTCCACTTGAGCGTGTTTCACGAGTTCCAACGCCAGAGGCCACCTAGGTTTAGGGGAGAAATGGACCCGTAGGTGGTTGAGGATTGACTAGAGGTTGTGGTGAGAGTTTTCCAACTGGTAGGGACGCCAACTGACTTCATGGAGATTCTTGTTGCCATCTTTCTACAGGAAGTAGTGGGAAGATGGTGGATTTTGATGCTCCAGGTGCACGACATGATGACACTTCTCTAGGTTGAATTCGAGAGCTTGTTTTGGGTGGAGTTTGTTCCAGCAAATCTTCGTGTAGTGCACATACATGAGCTACTTCATTTGTAGTAGGGAATCATGACTGTAGCTCATTACACAGTGAGGTTTATTAACCTCTCACGCTACTCCACTGATATGGTATGAGACCCATTCTTCAGGGCCCATACCTTCGAACAGGGGCCCAGGCTTGAGATCAGGGCTTTGATGATCTCCCTTAGCATCCCAACGCAGGGAGGGGTGTTAGAGCGAGCCCTCTTAGTGGAGAGTTTCCTTAATGAGCAGTCTCCAGCAGTGAGACCCACCACTAGCTGACATGCATCAGAGTCTTCTGCAGCTGGCAGTGGACAGATGTCGCATAGGTGAAAGAGGAACAAACCCATGGGTGGACAACTGCATGACTCGGGATCAGTTGTGCATGGCACCCAGGGCAGAGACATACATGCCAAGATCAGGTAGTGTTAATCATGCGGCAGGCAGGGTCACTTGGCTCGTGACTGTCTGACTTGCTATTCGGATGATCTACAGACTGTCAAAGGACCACCCAGGTAGAGACATAGATTCGACCGAGGCGGTCCTCAAGGCGCATGCGGATGTGGCAGAGGAGCTAGTTGAGCAGCTGGTGGTGGGAGATGTTTCGAGGTGTTACCGCCACCACCACCAGGAGGTCCACCCCGACCGCAGGAACAGGTGGACATGCAAGAGCTCAACTCCAGGAAGCTGAGGTTTATGATCACGACGCTTTGGAGATGATTCGAGGTACAATCTGTGTCTAATCCACCATAGCTGCAGTTCTTATAGACACTAGTTCCAGTCACTCTTTCATATCCACTGCCATCATTCAGAGCACAGAGATTCCGACGGAGTCGTTGGCCTGATCCTTACGGATAGAGACTCATATGGGAGAAAACTTGACAATTACACACTGGTTCCAGTAGTGTGATCTTACTCTAGGAGGTGAGAGCTTCAGCTGGGATATCCTCGTAGCAGCGTCAAGGCCTTACAACATAATCTTGGGTATGGACTGGTTATCTACAGTCCATGCTCAGTTCGATTGTATTAGGTGTAAAGTGTAGTGTGTCTACATGGACGAAACTAGGTTCACCTTCAATGGCGAGAAGGGAACTTTGCAGCGCAGGATGAAGTTTTCCCGGAGGAGAGTACATTTGATCACTCATCAGTTGGCTTGCCTAACCCTCAGAGCAGTTGATGTGGAGAGTCCAACTTATCCTGTAGTTGTGGACCAGTACACGAATGTTTTCCCTAATGATGTCCCAAGTCTACCTCCTCACAGAGAGGTGGATTTCTACATTGAACTATACCCTGGGATGACACCGTTATCTACACCAGCATATCGGATGGCTCCCGTGGAGCTTCCCGAGCTGTGGGTATAGCTAGAGGACTTACATGGGAAGTGATTCATCCAGACCATTGTTTCTCCCTGGGCATCCCTGATTCTATTCACCAAGAAGGTGGATGGAAGCATGCGACTTTGTGTCGACTCCCATCGCCTGAACCAGGTGACTGTGAAGAACAAGTACCCACTCTTGAGGATTGACAATCTCTTTGATCAACTGAAGGGAGCACAGTGGTTCTCGAAGATAGACCTCAGATCAGGCTATCAACAGCTGAGAGTTCAAGATGAAGATGTGCAGAGGACGACTTTCAGATGTTGGTATGACCACTATGAGTTTTTGGTTATGCCTTTCGGTGTAACCAATGCTCCATAAGTGTTCATGGGACTCATGAATATGATTTTCCAGCCTTACCTCAGTCTTTTTGTTGTAGTATTCATCGACGAAAGTCTAATATACTCAACTACTGATGAGGAGCATTCCTACAATTTGCGGGTAGTACTAGACACACTCTAATAGCGCCAACTTTATGGTAAGTTCTCGAAGTTCCAGTTTTGGATCCGAGAGGTTCACTTTTTGGGACATGTCTTCTCAGAGGCTGGAGTTGCAGTGGATCCAGTGAAGATTGATGCAGTACTTGCTTGGGATCCACCCAGGCGTGTGACAGAGGTACAAAGTTTCTTGGGTTTGACTAGATACTATCGGAGATTCATTCTAGATTTCTCCAGAGCTTCAGTACGACTATCAACCTTGACTAAGAAGGGGAAACCCTTTGTGTGGTCGGAGAGATGCCAGTAGAGATTTCAAGAGCTGATACAGAGGCTGACTAGTGCCCACATCTTCTGGCTTCTAGAGGAAGGCGTAGGGTACATAGTCTATTGCGATGCATCAGGGACCAGACTCGGGTGTGTCCTGATGTAGGAGCGAGCAGTGATCACATATGGTTCTCGACAATAGAGATAATACGAGAAGAACTACACTACCCATGACCTAGATCTAGCAGTAGTGGTCTTCACCTTGAATATGTGGCGACACTATCTGATGGGTGAACGTTTTACCTTGTACTCTGATCACAAGAGTCTCAGGTATATCTTCTCTTAGAGGTACCCGAACCTGAGACAATTACGATGGCTTGTGTTTCTCCAGGACTATGACTTCGAGATAGTCTATACTCCTAGAAAGGGGAACGTTGTGGAAGATTCACTCAACAGAAGATCTGATATATAGATGTTCGGCAAGGCGACAGAGAAGCTGGCTGCCTTACAAATATCCTTTGTGGATAGAGATAGAGCAACCTTTCTACAGTATCTTACAGTCAGTCCCCCACTAATTTAGTGAGTCAGGGAGGCACAACATGGGGACGCTGACTGTGAGACATGATGTGCTCAGATATCCACAGGGCAGACACCTGATGGATTTACTGAAGGTGGGGAACATGTCATCCTGTTCAGAGGATGTAGTATGGTACCAGTGTCACTTCAGGAGGAAGTGTTGAGGGAGTTCCACACATCCCCTTTAGCGGTACATCCAGGAGTGGCGAATATGTACCAGGACCTTTGACGAAAGCACTGGTGGCTAGGTATGATGAAGGCAGTAGAGGAGTTTGTCTCTTGATGCCCCACTTGTCAGTAAGTGAAGGCAGAGCAACAGGTACCAGCAGGCTTGGTTCATCCTTTAGAGGTCCCAGAGTTGAAGTGGGATGAGATATCCATGGACTTCATGACAGGATTTCCACGTACATTTAGGGGTCATGAATCGATTTGGGTGGTCTTCGTCTAACTCACCAAGTCGGACCACTTCCTACCGATCAGAGATCAGGGTTCAGTAGAGAGCTTGGGACGCCACTACGTGCAGGAGATTATGCGGCTATATGGAGTACCTTCGATGATTGTCTCCGATCGTGATGCATGGTTTACTTACCGGCTATGGAAGGGGTTGCAGGAGGCTTTTGGGACACAACTTCATTTGAGGACCACCTTCCATCCTTAGACGGATGGTCAAATCGAGCGAACCATTCAGAACCTTGAGGACATGCTACGTGCTTAGGTCCTTGACTTCGGTCGTAGCTAGGAGGACCACTTACCTTTGGTGGATTATTAATACAACACTAGCTACCACTCTACCATAGGGATGAAACATTTTGACACGTTATACGAGAGACCTTGCCGATCTCCCTTGTACTAGACTGACCCGGTGGAGTCAGCACTAGTGGGACCAGAGATGGTACGAGCTACCACAGAGAAGGTGCAGATCATCCTGGAGTAGATGAAGACTGCATAGAGCAGACATAAGTAGTATGCTGATAGGAGACAGAGGCCTCAAGAGTTTGAGGATAGCGACCACATCTTTCTACAGGGCTCACCTCGATGAGGTTTGAAGAGATTTGTTCGAGGTGGAAAGTTATCTTCAAGATTCGTCGGACCATTCCAGGTCCTCAGCAGGGTTGGCGAGGTGGAATACTTCTTAGATATTCCACATCAGTTGCACCAGGTGCACGATGTATTTCACATATACCAGCTAACGAGATACGTGCATGACCCTTATCACATCATCAACCATGAAGAGATGTACATCAATGATGGGGTAACTTTTACAGAGGTTTCAGTGGAGATTGATGATCGACAGGAGCGACTCCTTCATGGATGGTCGATACCTCTGGTGCACGTTCGCTGGCAGCACGAGAACCTCAAAGAGAAAACATGGGAGCGAGAGGCTTAGATGCGTGCTCAGTACCCCCAATTGTTTCCATAGTTCGAGTTATAGCTTACAGGGACATAAAGCCCCAAGGTGGGGAGAATTTAAAGACCCATAAATTCTGTGGAATTTTTCATTCTTAAATACATGGGAATTTTATGAGTCCGTGAAAATTGATGGCGCATGATTCTGAGGCCCGGTGTGCCCAAAATCAATTTCTGGTGTTTTTTTCAGGTACGTTTAGTAAACATATGAGCGGGTTTTTTTATAAATAATGAATTGGGGCTCAAAATTAAAATTTGAGGGCACTTTCGAACTCGCAACACTGGTTTTCACTTATGAATACTTTCACCTCGACGACCGTTGGTCAAGAATAAAAGATAGTTTTTGGGGTTTTTAGAGATTGAATTAAATAAAAATAAAGTGTGTGGCTTTATTTTGATTTGACGGTTAAAATATCCACATGGAAGTTGGAGGTGGGACCACCACACCTTAACCTCCAATGAGAGGTTATGGTGGTGGGGCCCACCCGAACCTAACTTCCAACGATAGGTTATGACGTGGGGACCACACGGGGATAAAATCCCCTATTAATGGTGAGAGTGGAAAACCTCTCAATAAACATCATTAATGAGGGAGAGTTTTCCACACCCTCCCTCCTAGATGGTGCCACCTTCCTTTTAATTACATTGTGCCAACTCCCCTAATTAACTAGTTCTAATCCTTCACATTAATAAGGTGGATACAATTAATTTATTTCACCATTTTGAATTCTGTGCCAACGAAATAATAGATAAAACTATATATTATTATTTTCTTTGGTATCTTGGTGGAAACTTTGGAGAAGAGGGAAGAATTTTCCCAATGAAGAATAAAGAACACCGACCTTCTTCGACTTCTTCCTCGGAGATTCTACCGACATGGGACGTCTTCAACCGACCTACCTTCCGCATCTTCATCAACAAGACAACACAGCTCGGGAATAGAAGCATGCTGTAGACGTGACGAATGGCGATCTTCTTCATCTTCTTTTCACAACTCCATCAACGAAAGACGAACAATGGTAGGGGGTTTTTACATGTTGATGTATTCCTTGAATCTTCTTCAATGGATGGAAAGGAATTGTTTGCGGGTGAGTTGTTGTTCATCCTCTTAATTCTTGATGAGCCAATTGATACCACCCTAAACGCGGAGGTAGCGGGCCAAACCAACATGGCCCGACCCCTTCACCGTTCTTGTTTGTGATGATCTTCACCATGGTGATGAGGTGGCGGAATAACGAAGGCGGTGATGACAAGGGCCGCGCTACCCGCAGCCTCCGCAAACCGCGCCGCTCCACATCGCTCCGGTGCTCCGAGCCAAACCATGGACCTCGGGGCGAGGCACGCCGACTGCACCGCCGCCAGACCGCGCCACCCAGCTGCCTCCAGGCTTGGGCACACCTTGCCCAGCCGCCCGCCATCCCACCTGGTCGCGCCCTGCCCGACCGCCCGTCGGCCTGCCCGGCGCCCTGCCCCTCTGCCGGCCAACCTACCCGGCCACCGCTGGCCCACCTGGTGCCCTGCCTAGCTGCTTGCCAGCCTACCTAGTTGCCTGCTGGACCGCCTTCTAGCCTGCCCGGCGGCCTACCGGCCTGCCCATCCGACTACCGGCCTGCCTGGTCGCCACCCAACCAAACCAGCACCCTGGCCGTGCCAGCCTCCCAATCCGGCTCGCGACCCCCTCGCAGAGCCCTAGATGAACCGTCCCGGCCACACCCTTCGGGATGAGCCACGTCGGGCCGTGCCCCTGTAATGCTCCAGGCCGAACCGGCCCTGATCCCGGGCCGAACCACCCACACGGCCTATTGGGATGGGCTCTGCGGGCCTGGCCAAACCGAATAGGCTGGCCCACCTAATGGGCTGGCCCAGACCCAAGAGGTCTGACCAGGTCAACCTAGACTGGTTCGGCCCAGACTGGGTCAGGCCGGGTCGGTCTGACCAGGTTGGATCGGACCCCAGCCCACTACTGACCCTTTAATTTCTTTAGCCATATCTTTGCTACCAGATGGCCGTTTAACGAACTGTTAGTGGCGCTGGTTTTCTTGGAGCGTGACAGTCATTTTGTGTATACCCCACTAGATCTCAGTGTAATGTTGAGATACCGTCAGGTTGGATCGTACACAAATCAAACCGGGCCCCTGGGACTAAAAGGCTAATAACTCACAGACTGAGCGTCCGATTGACGCGCCGTCTGTTGCACTGAGACCCCTATGACATTGAGGAACTTTGAGATACTTTTTCGTGGGACTTCTTGGTAGTTGGAGCATCAACTAGTAGGTTGTGGTTTGGATATTTTGGTGAGGAGCGAGCATTTGTGTGGGAACCGCGTAGCTGGGTAAGACCTGACGCCTACTGACCGTTTGACTCAGAGTGACTCTACTAGCATAGTGGGGAGCACCTTGGTGTCGCGGCGGACCCATTGTGGGGGAGCACCTTGGTGATTCCGCAGACCCATGGTACTCGACAGGAGGAGTACCTCAGCAGGATATGAGGGGGAGAGCCTCTATGTGACGCGGCAAACCCACAGTGGGGAGCACCTCTGTGTGACGCGGAAGACCCACGGTACTCGACAGGAGGAGTAGCTCAACATTCCAAGGTTAGTGGGAAGTGCCTCTGTGTGATGCGGCAGACCCACTGTACTCGATAGAGGATGAGTTCTCTAGAATCCGAGGGTTCATATTGATACAATCCCTAGAATAAAATCATGGTTGAGCTGAGTCAGAAACTTTTGTGTTTACCTCATGATTGAGATGGATTATTTGATAACTTTGGTATATGTATGAGAATATACCTAAGTGGGGTTATCTGTTGATTTCATACTTCCTGGTTTATCTTTGTTGGATTTTGTTAGTCCTTGAGGGTCTCGGGTCCCTACTGAGTATCGTTATACTTACCCCTGCACAGGCTATGCCCACACCTCATTGTGTTTGTTGTAGACGACATACAACACTGACCGAGGCTGAGTGTACCAAGACTGGATGGTACCCGGAGGTGGACCACACGGTGTGATGGTATACAGAGGAGATGGATGGACGTCGAGTGCTGAGGAGGATATATGTACCTACCCTTCAGGTAGGAATCCCAGAGGATGACCCAAAAACTATTTTACCATTCTTCTGTTGTACTTGTTTTTCAGTTGTACTTGTACTTTTTTATTGGGCTTGTATTATGTCCCCTTTACTTTCAACACTCCCTTTTCATTACACAATTTTCTTAGTGTTTCGTATCCAGATGTGTGCTCTGTTGTGTGTGTTTTCACTTTATAAAGGCTATGCCTTTCTAGTTTTAGAGAATTACACCTTTGGTGCTAGTCGCCATCCCCTGGCCTATGGAAGGCGGGCTTAGGGTAGTCATGACACGGGCTCCAAGGGACGGGTAATGAAAAAAAATATAACCTATTTTATTTCAGTATTTGTGTGTTTGGGGAATCTAGTTTCTTTTATAATGTTTTAATTTCATCATAGCAAAAGAGGGAAAGAAACATTTAAATTATATGAAACTTTTGACACCCTAATTCACCTATGCCCTCTCAAATAATTATAGGGTATAACAAGTGTTATTAAAGAATAGGTCTTGTTCATTAAATATTTCATTAGAAATTATTTTAGATAGAGAACTCAGTAAATGCTAAAGGTGTTCCTCTAGTTTATTTAAGTAACTTCCATATTTAGAAGAAAAAGATGATATCACATTTTCAATCTCACAGGCTGAAAGTTCATTCTTCTACTTTACATGGGATGGAAGTTAGTGATGTTATAGGGAAGTTCATGACTAAAGATAACATGAAATGGTTAGATGTTGATACTAAAGCTAAAAATTCTTTTTCAGGAGCTTTATCCAACTGGATCTATATGAAAATGATGAGAAAAACTAATGGCTAGGCAATGTGGGAAAAAATTCCAATATATATGTAGGTGATAATTAGGTGATGGAGGCTAATATGAAGGTATTCTATAATAGATTTAAGGATTTGAAAATGATTTTAGATGAATATGATGATAGTTTATTCAATCGAATCACTAAAATTGTTGGATCAGTTTGAGAACTTGTGGAAGAAATAAAGGATATAAATATTGTTATGTATATATTGTGATGGTTTCAAACTATATACAATCCTAAAGTCTTATATCTAGAACATATGTATTTTTACATGATCTCTCTTCATGATCTGTTAAATAGCATGGTGGGTTATAAAATGAGAGTTAAGCTAGAAAGGACACCAAGTCATGAAAGTAAGAAGATTGTATTTAAATATATGATTAATCTTGAAATTTCAAAAGGATCAATGGATAGGATGCAGATGATGAACTTCTCTCTCTTATAGCCAGGAAATTCAAGAGAGGAAAGTGTACATTTAAATACAGGATCCACTTGTCTTGTTTCTTGATGTGGTAAAGTTAGGAACATTGAAGCAAGGTTTCCAAGAAGATTTGATGACAATAAGTGTGAACCATAAGTCAAAAAAATATATGAAGAATCATCCCTCCTATCGTAGACTCTATAATTGGTGGTTAGTGAAAATTTCATCGAATGATATTTATAAGAAAAGAATAAAATGATATTGAAGACTATCTAGAGGAATGAGAAATTGAATTAAAATATGATAAATAATATTCCTTCATGGGTATTGTTGATAAGGAATAACTAGAACTTGAAAATGGGTTTTAACATTAATTAATAGTTGAAATCAAAGTGTTACTTGAGGGATATATTGAAAATATTGATATTCAAAGAAAAAAATTGAAAGACTAATGGACTTATAAAAGAATCCTCAGAATATGTGGATCTTCTTGAAGTTAATATTGACCAACTGCAAGAATAGTTAGGTAATAATTTATCTTTCCATTTGAAGTCAAAATAAGTCGTTATATTCAGGATTATTTTTTACGAATAGTCTAATTTTCTCGATAAACTAGATATAATCCTAGAGGGGAGAGTAATAAGGATGAGTTCCTTAAAGAAGAGGTTGTTTCATTGAGAATGAAGCTTGAATCAGAATTGAAAACTAGTTATCCAAAGAATAGTATACACTTCATGAGGACCATAGTTGGAGAGTTTATTGAATGTTTTAAGAAAGTTCATAAGGTTTAAATAACACTATGAATGATTAGAGACTCATATTAGCAGATCAAATAGGAATTGGATATGTTTTGGGGACATAAAAAGTAACAATAATGATATATCTAAATATGGGAAAGAAGGAAATTTGTAAATATGGAATCTAATTTCATTGGAATTTCGAACAATGATTTATTATAATAAGGAAAATAAAAGGTTCAAGAATTATCCATGGTTCTTATATACTTTTTTACAATTGAGGTGATATACAAAGGCTAGGGAAATGTGTATTAATGAAGGATAGATGATCTTTCCTCTCATGAAGTATCAATTTGATGGACAACATGGAAACAATATGTCATACTAAAAAAAGGAAAGATTATATTTGAATAAGGAAGCTCTTGGTAGTCAGTAAAAGATAATTAGTCCATATTCTTCATCAAATAGAGAAATATTTTTGTAGATATTTTCTTAATTATTCTAACTTTAGGATTAAATTAATCTACCAATCATAGCTCAAAACATATTATTATAAAACGGTCTTCAAGATTTATCATAATATTTCTTACAAGAAGTACTCATTTTAACATTTGATATTTTACAACCATCAAGACAAAACCATTTGACTATTTTTTTTTCATATTTTGGTTGATTAAGAAAAATGACATCTTTCCTTTAAAGTATTTTTAATTAAAAAAAGAACTTAGTTTCACCTATAAGACTCATATAAAACTCTAAATAAATTAGATTTGAAAATAAATTTCAAAGAAAACCACATGAGGATCCAAATATACTTTCATCAACATATATTTTAACAATTAAATTATTTTTCTAATCTATTTTAATAAATAGAGTTGTAATAATTTTTTCCCTTTTAAAACCATTATTAAAAAAACAATCAAAAACTCTCATAGTAAGCTCAAGTATCTTGTTTCAAACCATAAAGAGATCTTGAATGTTCAAAAGCATGGTTAGGTTTAAATTCATTCCAAAATCTCAGGGACTATTTTACAAAAAACATTTTCAGAAATATATCCATTGAAAAATTTTCATATGAAATCCATTTAATTTTTTTAATTATAATAATAGATGCATATATAAAAATAATTCTAAAAGATTATAATTTCTAATATAGGGAAAATAATTATTCAAAATCTATTCATTATTCTTGAATGAAACCTCAATACACTAATCTATTTTTTTCAAATTATTTATCAAAATTCATATTACTTATTTATAAAGATCCATTTGGTTTCAATAAAATTTCTATCTTTATGGGATTAACCTAAGTTTAAAACTTTATTCCTATAAAATAAATTTAATTCTTAGTGAATTTCTATAATCTAATTTTTATATGAGAAAGATTTATCAACATTTTGAGGTATAAAATCAGAAATAAAATACTGAAAATCACAAATATTTCTTAAGGAAATTATGGTTTTAACAGCAATGGTAATATCACTAATTAATTGTTTAGTTTGATGATATTTATGTAATTTTAAATTTTATTTATGAGAAATATTCATCCCCATACTATATCCTTCTAGATCTAAATTTTTAGGTTCACGAAAGTAGAAATCTCTAAATTTTTCCTCTAACTAGTCCAAATCATATTTTATTTCATTTAAATTATTTTCCTTAAATTAAATTGAACAAATTATTAAAAAAACAATGTTTACTTATTTTAAACTATATATTCCTCACTATAATTAAAATAACCTTGAAAAATACCTTCATCTTAAATGAAATCAAAATTTTCTATTGAATCTTTGCTATTCAGAATTAAAACTTTACACCCAAAAACTCTAAAGGGACCAACTCTTATATTTATTTCATTATAAATTTCATAAGTTTTTTCATAAATAATAGTTGAAGAAAAATTAAACTATAAATATGAAAATATGAATTAAAATATTCAATCAAAAAATATTTAGGCAAATAATACCCATTCAGTATTGTCATAGCCAATTCTTGTAAAGTCTAATTTCTTATTTATGATACTATATTTTTTTGTGGGATCCTAGGAGTTGAAAAATTATAATTATGACCATTATATTCATTTAATTAATTAAATTATAGATTTTAAAAATAAATATCTTTATAACTTCTAACAGATAAAATTAAATATCCTTTTATATTTTGAACCAATTTATATAATGTAAAAAATTTAGATTGGGTCTCATGTTTAAGTAAAATGATATATGTCCATGTAAATATACTATAGTCACTAAAAATAAAAACCATATAACTTTTTCATGTAATAATATCTATTATCATGGGTCCAAAAAAGTCCAAATGTAAAAGTTGGAAGAGTCTGGAGGTTCGTACTTCATGAACAGATTTTAATGACTCCTTAGGTTTCTTAACTTTTAAAAATGAATCACATTAATAGGTGTTGTATGGTTTCAACAGAGATATATCTAAAACATTTTCCATTTTGAAAATATTTTTTAACAACATAAAATTATAATGGAGTAATATTCACAAAACATTTTCACATTGTATAGTATTTAAAAATTTTATATTCTGTTAAAACAACTCTGAAAAATTAATTAAATAAATATTTTCCTTTCTTTTTGTATAAAATAAACAAAATTCTTCTGTAAAAATAATATATTTTTCATTTTTAAATTTAATATTTATATTATCATCAAAAATTTCTAAAATAGTAATTAAATTATGTTTTAGTACTTCAATAAATAAAACCAATAAAATAAAAATAGAATTTGAAATTCCAACTTATCCAAAACTGATAACTTCACCTTTTGAGTTACACTAAAATTAAGAGCACTAGTATCACACTTATTAAAATAAACATATTTTGATAAATCACTGATCATATGTCATGAACACCCATTATCAAAGTACCACACATCATTTTTTATGCTTCCAGGAAAATTTTCCAATAAAAAAAGATTTAATATTTATTTGGTACCCCTGAAAACTTTGGTCCTATATGATTAGTATATGAATTTTTGGGAACCAATATAGAATCCAAAAATGTGTTAATATGTGGCCAAGAGGAGAATTATTTTGAAATAAAATCCTTAGTGTGACCAAGAGACTATGGAATCCTCAAGGAGAGTTCATTTATATAAGGGCCTTTAATTTTATATTTGTAACATGTAAAAATAGATGCACTTTTACTTAAATCTTTAAAAAATAAGGTTTTATACATTTTGGATAAAATTTTATCCTAAAAAATACTATTTTTATTATTTTTGGTCTTATATAAACTCATCATTTTTCATAACTTTTTATCCCTTGAACAAAAGTGGATAGATCATCCTTCAACATTTCAATTTCATTTTTATGCTTATCATTTTCTTCCAAAAAACAATCAATTTTAATTCTTTGAAGTTATTTACATTTAGACTAATAATATTTAGGGTTAATATTTTAAAGTTGAACACTTTCTAGACCAGTACATAGTTTATCATTTGAGCTCTAATGTGTATTTATTAGTCTTTCATTTTCAATAATAAATTCCTTACTCTTATTCATAATATTCTTAAATAATCATGAAATCATGTTAACTTTATAATTAAATATATCAGTCTCCTTATATAAAAAATATTTATAATGATTAGAATCAAAATTAGAAGCAGAATAAAAATCCAAATGACTTCCTTATTTTGATAATTCCATTAATCATAGGATTGAAATGTCTTTTACTATATAATATTCATCACTAAAATCTGAATTAGATGTGTAGCTCCAACTAGATGTCATTGATTTCATTTACCTTTTGTAATGGTATCTAATTTTCTTATCATTATTGAGTCTAGGTTATCTAGGTTTTATCTTACCTATTTATCTACATTCATAAAATAAAAATTCATTATCATCATTACCATCCTTACTTTCTTGATTTTGTGGGTAATTATTTTTGCTTCTTCTTGAGTAGCCTTTATTTATCCTCCCTATGAAAACTTGTATAACTTGGTCTCTTTCACTAATTTTTATTTTATAATCATAAGATTAAGTGGGAACATGTATTTTTCATTTAAAATAAATGCCTTAGTTTTCTAATTTTTCTCTAGATCAATATTTTCCAATTCTAATTAATATTATAGTAAAGATCCAATAAGCTCATCTAAAGTATACTCTTTTAAATTATTAATTTCATTAATTGCTACTTTTTATCATAACTTAGGTGACTAACCTGTAGTATTGTTAAAATTTCAGGTCTTATTTTTAATATAGAAATTTGATTATACACATTCCTATTAATTTTAGAAAACATAATATTCATTACCTTATGATTTTTCACATATTTTACAACATCATTTACAATTAATGATTCAGTATTAACTTTAGGAAGTTTTTATAGTTCCACCATGACTTTCCAACTTTCAATGATTAGGTTTATAAGAAACTTCTATATGGGATACAACCAGTAGTCTTAATCAATTCCATCAAAGAGTGAGTGTCTTTGGGGTGTCCATCCATCATTCAAACTAATTCTTACCATTAAAAAAAATACTTTCCCCTTGAATGTTAATTCATGAATTGATTAGAATAAATAAAATATAAATATTCCAAAGTTAGGGGAGTCTTCATGATACAAATTATTAGGACTAAATGTGAGATTGGTTAAATGGTAAAGAGAGGGGTGAATTGAACATTTTAAAATATTTAATGAATTATTATAATAGTTAATAATTAATGTAGTGAAAATAAAAAATTAATGAATAAAACGATTTTTATAATAGTTTAGATCTAAATGATCCTACTGTTGAGTATCTCTTTTAACCACATTATGTTTTCTAGTTGAAAAACATTATTTGTTTTATTTACTTTAAGAGTCTTAATACTTTTAATTGTATAACTATATTTTATACATTATGTATTGATTAAAGTATTATTAACCTTGATTATGTCATAACATTTATTTTCTTAAAATATCTTTATATTTCATGTTTTTATTTTCATAACATGTTATACAAGTTTCATATTGTGTTCTTAGGATAAATAAGTCATTTGGGACATTTAAATATCATTTATACATGTTTTTTAATGTTACCACATAGACGAACCACATGACTGATTCTCCCACATAACCAAACCACATAGAAAATCCTTCCACATATCCAATCCATGTAGCCAAATTTATATATTTGATTACATTATATATTTCGATGAATTAGGATAAAGAATTAAATATTGAGTGATACTTGTAGAGTTGGAAAGAAAACCAAATTATCTACATTTAGTTTGAAGACATAAATTTTTAGTACATATTTACCATGTTCCAAATTATCTTAGAATTAGTTGTATGTATTTATTATGAATTCTATATTTTTTCAGAACTATTTTTATACCATATTGAAATGATAAATTTAGATATAGAAGTCTAATTAAGGTGATTATTGATTATTTAGAAAGATAATTGAATTTTATAAATATAATTCAACAAAAAATATTATTCTATCATTTAGAAAGTCTAATTTAGGTCTAAAATTTGATAAGTCAAGCAGTTTATAGATTTCATAATTTCAATTATGTTAATTTAACTACGTGGTCGATTCAACGACGTGATCAATTTTTTTACATGAAATCAACTACATGATCAATTTGACTATGTAGAATATTGTATATGTGAATTTGACTAAATGATCAATTATATTATTTGAACTTGTCTATGTGAAAAGTATTTATATATATAGATTATCTTACGTGGTGAAATTCACTTAGGTGGTATATTTTACAGCATAAATCTTAGTCACGTAGTTATTTTGGTTATGTGAACATTTTTTCTACATGATAAAATTTCATATTTGAAAATAACCTATATTTTCAAATTCACATATATGGTAATGTGAGTTTATATAGGTTGTTTTAAATATATAAATATGATCTAATTTTTTCATATGGTTTATATTTATTTTATAGCGAGTTGATTTTGAATATTTTTAATTTTTTTTCTTAAAATTTGTCATTAATTATTTATTATCCATTTGAATTGGTTTTAGAATTTTTATTATAAATAATTAACTGATATTCATATGGTATTAATCATGTCTGGGGATATTCACACTAAAATTTAGGAACTTGACATATTCAAATACAAACCAGTTGAAATATAAAGTGTTTTTCTCGAATATTGTTAAGGAGTTTTTCAAGGATGTTAATATTGATTATTAACTTCTAAATTAATTTTTCTATACTTGATTGTATATACAATTTTTTAAAAAAAATATAAAGATATATTTCACATAGATATTAATTATCTCACTTTAGAATACAAATATTTATTATCTCACAAATATTTAATATTGAATATTTCACATAGATATTGATTATTATCTCACTTTTATGAAAAATATACATGAAACATTTATTTGGTAAATAATCATGATTCGTATGAATGTATGTAAAGATAAATGTTCAAATTATGATTTTTTTGGAATACATATATTTATTCTCTCATTGGTTAATGGATCATTATAAAATATTTGTGATAAATTTCAATGGATGTGTTTACTACTATATTAATTTTTAATTTATTGTTATAATGGGTTTTTTTTGCGTCATAGTTTAAATGTTTACAATATATCAAAGCTAATTAAAAACTGATTCCATGTGAAGATTTTGTTTTTATTTTTATAATGGAGAATCATAAATTTTGAAGTGAATAAAATAGTGGTTGGTATTTTGGTGTATAAAAAGACTGAGGCATATAATAAAGAAGCATAGACATGAATCTAATTTACTCTCATGTGTTGTATAGTTCACAACTGAGCACTAGAGCTTCATCATTCAACTACTTTTCGAAGTAAACTAATGGTCAGCAGAGATTAGTTATGTGAATATATTTTATGGTCCTGATCACTTGCTAATATAATCACCAGTATCTTTATTAGGAATCATTCTTTAGGTTAAATTATTTTTTTCATTATTTATGCTGTAACATTTTGTGTTGTATCATCAAAATGAGTGCATATTTCTTAGTATTGTAATAACCTAAAAAAGGTAAATCTGGGTTAATTATATCCTCTTAGAAGAATGGGTATATTTTATCCCATTATAATATCAAGTTACACTTAATTTATAAAACAATAGATGGAATGAACACTCCTATAAGAGTATGAGTTTAGTAAATCCCCTTATATGTTTAGTTTCCACTTAACCATATTAAATGACAGTGGAAAAAACTACTCTTATAAGAGTGTGATTTTAGTCTACCCCCTTAGATGATATAATTCCTCTTGACTCATAATACTTGACATGTTATTAATTTTACTATGAAATCCTATTTTGGGTCTGTACCTATAAAATAAAGGTTTTGGTTTTTAACCCTAAAAGATCTTGTTCCATCTAAACATAAAAGAGGTAAGAGGTTTGTATTGAGCCTATAAAAGTATATGTTGGGTCTTCTCCTATACAATTTTGGGTTTTTTAAACTCTTAAAAGACAAGGGAATTGGGTTAAGCCTATATATGTGAAAAGGTGGATATAAATTGTTGTCACACTCCTTTAAAACTGATATACCATAGTGGGTTTCATACACTAGGATGGTTTTCAAAGAGTATATGGAGGATAATTTAGATCCAAAATAATATAAAATCATCATGTTCATATTTTTATTTATTTTATTTTATTTTCTCTTTCTTTTCTTATTTCTATGTTGGTGAATTTTTTAATATTTAGTATATTATATTTTCACTCTTAAAGTTTAAACACTAATTAATTTTTTAGATAAAAAAATTCACCCTCTCTTGTATATCTCTATCACCCCTTTAGGAACTATCAATTGGTATGAGATCCTGACCCTTTGAGGATAAGTTAGTATTTTACTTTTTTTAATACCTAATAATTGGCATCCAAGCCTGACCCTTCCAGGACATGTTAGTCTGTTAATTTTTTTGATAACTAACAATTAGTCTTGGACGTTAGCTATTTTGAAGATATATTTTTCTTCATTTTATTATTTATATTAATTTTGATAACTTTTTATTTGAGCCCATAAAAAGTCTAAGGGAAATATCTTTTTCACTGATGGAAAAATTAGGGAATAAAAAAGGTTTGAATCCAAAATTACCACCATATTTCAATGTTAGTAAGTATAATCAGTGGGAGATCGATATATAATCTTATCTAATGATTATTTATATTATATTTTGTGATATTGTGATTAAATGTTGTGTTTTAACTAAATAAAATTGATTCATTTGAAAAGAGGAGATGTTGTTAAATATGAACTTAATTATAAGTTCATGAATATTTTTTTATTGTTACTTTATTGGGAATATATCTGAAAAAATTTATAGTTTCATCACTTCTGATGAAATTTAGAAACATCTTGAAATAAATACCTTTAGAGAATTAGATTCTATGAAAACTATTTACTTTAATTATTGAAAGTTTTAACACAAGAAAATGGTGTATCCAGCCAAGAACAAGGAAATACACTATTTTTCTAAAGGAGAGACCACTAAAGGTAATTCAAATTTGAATTTTGATTGTTTAAATATTATATTTTATGGTTACATCAAAAAATCTCATATTAAAACTAATTTTTTGAAGCTAAAAAATCCAAGTAAGGTCAAGAAGAATGAAAATAAATTTTTGACTACATTGATTCATTTTGAAAGCTCGTGCAATAAGGATAAAAGTATAAAATAAACCAGTAATGTTGCATTGACGGAAAAAATTATAATATAACATATTCACCATCACATTAATTTTCAAGTGATCTTGTTTCATATGCTAGAAAAGTAGAAAATATATGTATAAAAAGTAAAAGTAAAAATAATTATTTTAGTTTTGATTCTAATACTTTTATTAATTATAGAAATAATGACCCAAGTATTGAAGATATAAAGTAAATGTGTGATTAATATGAATATAAAATAAAAAAAATTAATTCTATACATGTTTCAATCAAATAAAAATTTAAAATGGTTCATGAAAAGAAAAATAATTTATCATTTAAATTAATGAATTTTGAAAAAAATATATTTAATGGTAATGGAAAAAAATGAGATATTAAATAAAATATTATAAACACAGCTTATTCCCGACATTAAAAGGTTTTTGAATGTTTTTAATTTGTTCAAAAAGAAAATAAAAGGGTGAAAATCAATAAGATAAAGTTAAAAATGAAAATATTTGTATGAAAATTCCAATTTATAATAAATGTGCTTTGAATGTGAATATTTTAAAAACTTCTCATTTCAAATAATGTGATGATAAACATAATATACTTAACTCTGTTTCTTTATTCCTACTATGTTTTAAAATAAATGGTCAAGAAAATTATACTAAAATATTTTTAATTAATTACTTTAAGTGTGGTTATTATGGTTATTATATCTATGATTTCCTTTTGAAGTTCACTGAATATTTTTTTTCCTTAATGGAATTTCATGTCTAAATATTATTTCACGACCAAAATTTCTAAACCTTCCTCGTCATGGGTACCTAAATGTATTATAATTCATGAGAAATTCTACCGTTATTTATACCTAGTTATAATGTTTTTTATGATTATTAAATTCAATATTCATGTCATTATAGTTTTATCCTTGGAATGTTGGAATTATCATTAACAGATTTAGTATTTATTTTTAGCTAAGTTTTACTACCTTTTATCATTTTTATATTCTACCTTTTACATAAATATTTCACTTTTTTGTCAATAAATGTGAGTAAAATTATGTTTATCTGGCATGCTCATTAATTTTCATTTTCATATGGCTAGGGAATATGCTATTTATGTTTTAAATTCTTGTATACTAGTATGTTATTATCATTCGGTTAATTTTAGAATTCTTTGAATATATTATAAAATGTTTTGTGTCTGCTTGGGATATTAAAGTATGTTCTTGGAGGTCTGTTCACTTATGGAATTATAATTTCACTTGTACTTCTTCGATATTGTCATCTTATTTGGAAAGGATAAAAAATATGTAAGTATAATTTTTTAATTCTCAAAATAAAGACGAATAGTTTTTATATTCCTCGAAATAATAAAACTAAAATAAATGGGATGAAATACCCGTTTCTTATTTTTAAATTTATTCCCTATCTCTAAACTATAAAATCAATCAATTTACATATTTTTTATTCTTTTTTAAATATATTTTTTATCATAATTAATTTTTTAAAGTGTAGAATATATTTCCACGATTCAAATGTGTATTTTTTCAATTATATATTTTTTCACAGAAACATATTATTTCATTAAGTCTATTTCAAGTTTTTTTGAATCTGATTTTTATTTTTTTAGGGATAATAAAATTATAAATATGTGATTTTGTGATTAACATGATAATCAAGGGGGAATAAAATATTTTTTATTCCTGTATAGGTATTATTAGTTTATATATATTTTTTATGTCAAAAAGATATCAATTTTAACTTTTAAAAACATTTAAATTCTATTATACTCAATGAGTATCATATTTAATTATAATAATCAAGGAGGTTTTGAATGTGTTTATAAGATGAAAATTTCAAATTTATATAAAATCTATAGTAATATGGAATATGTTTTTCAGTATACTATTTTTTATTTATGAAAAAAATTTATAATTGTTTTAGTGTTTTAAAACATCTCAAATATATTCACTTATTCCTACTTATTGTTTAAACTTTCATTTTTCCAAAAAAGGGTTTTTATGAATAGGTTATCTTTAATTTTCACAAACATATTTGAAAATATTTTCACTGTATTGAACTCAGTGTTCTATCAATATAATACTTTATGGTGTCTCTTTAACACATGTTTTGAAATATCCATATTTATGAATGTTTTAAAATAATATTTATATTCATTATTATGTAATTTTAAATCTTTGTATTACAATTTTATCTTGTTAAATCTGCTTGTAAAATACAATGTGCTTCCATTTTTTAAGCATGCTTAATTTTTGGGGGAGCTAATTTTTGACTATCATCCTAAGGGAATTTACCACCAAGTTAAACAAAAATATGTAGAAACATTGCCATTTCAAAAAATAATTTTTCTATTAAAACATTATCTTTTGATAATTTCAAAAAAGGGGAGAAATTTTTAAATCGTACTTGGTTTTTTAATTATCTAAAAATGAGATATTGTTGAGTGGATCCTTGATCAACTTTATGTTTTTATAATTAAAAATATCTATTTGTTTTATTTAAATTAAAAATATTAATATTTTTAATTGTGTACCTATAATTATTATCTTATGTATTGTTTAAATTATTCATAACCAGGATTATATGATTATTTTTTTGCCAATTTATTTTTAATTTCATGTTTTGATTTCTCATATCATTTTTTATAAGCACAATATTGTATTCCTATGATAAATAGTCATTTGGAAACTTTAAATATAATATATGTATTTTTTTACTCTTCCACATAGCCAAACCACATATCCAATTGTCCCACATAGCCAATCCGCCCCACATATCCAAACCACATAGCCAAATTTCCTGATTCATTTAACTTATGTATTTTGGTTATAACTTGGGATAAAGAGCTCAAATTTGATTTATTCTTATTTTGGTGGAAAGATAAGAAAATTTTCGAAATTTCGTTACAGTACATAAAATTATTAGTCCATTCTTATCATGTCCTAAATTAGGTTATAAGTCATTGCTAGTTTTCACTAAGAATTCAACAATTTTTCAAAACTACTTTTCCACTATATTTTAATGATAATTTGAGATATAGAAGTTAGATTAAGGTTATTATTGATTATTTTTCAATTTAATTATATTTTATAAATATATGTAAACCAGAACTGAAGCTTATTTTTTGATTATAAAGTTTATTTATGTTTGATATTTAATAAGTTAAGCTATTTACAAATTTCAGATATTTTCTTATAAGAATTCGACTACGTGAACAATTTTGTTACATGATCAATTTTTCTATATAAAATATTGAATACTTTAATTAAGATATATGATAAATTCACTTATGTGAATTAATCTATATTAAAATCAACTACGTAGATGGATTCACTTATGTAGTGAAATTCACCTACATGGTATATTCGACTACATGAATTTTGGTTACATAACTAATTTAGTTACATTGATATTTCGCCTAAGTGATCAAATTAAATATGTGAAAATCACCTATATAGTAAAATTATCCTGCGTGGTATTTTGGGTTTCTATAGGTTGTTCTAAATATAGAATTATGCTCTGTTTGTTCATATGATTAATATTTCTTTTGCTACAAGATGATTTTGAATATTTATAATGTTTTAGTTTTTCTAAAATTAGTCAATAATTATTTAGAATATATGTGAATAAGTTTTATAATATTTTATAAATAATTAAATAGTATTCACATGGGATTACGCATGTTTGAATATTTATACTAACACTTTGAAACTTAAGATATTCAAGTACAAACCAATTGAAATATAAAGAGTTTATCTAAAATATTGTCTAGGAATTTTTCAAGGACATTGATATTGATTATAAACTACTATATTAATTATTTTAAACATGATTACTTATATAGTTTTTTATATAATATCGATAGAGATATCACATAGATATTAGTTATCTATCTTTCATTAAAAATTCATGTGAAACAATTATTTGGTAAATATGAATGATCAGTACATATGTATGTGAAGATAAATTTACACAATAGAATTATTTTGGAATATGAAGATTCAGTCTCATGTGAGTAATGGGAGTATTCTAATGAATTTATGATCAACTTTTATGGATGTATTTACTTCCATATTAATTGTTTATTTACTATTCTAATGATTTTTTGTCCATAACATGGTTTTCATTCTTATAGTATATAAAAGATAATTAAAAGATTCTTCCACATAATGATTTTTTTTGGAATTTAGATAGGAGAATCATGGATTTTAATGTGAATAAAATAGTCATTACTATTTCAGTATATAAAAACACTAAGGTATGTAGTGAAGAAACATAGATGTGACTCTTCTATGCTCTTAGGTGCTTCGTAATTCATAATCTAGTCTTGGATATTCATCGTTCAATAGCTTTCTGAAGTTAATTATTGGTTGCCTAATATTTACCATTTTAACATATTGAAGGGCCTGATCATTACCTAATTCAAACACCATCATCTTCATTGGAAATCATTTGCTGGGTAAAATTATTTTATCCTTCTTTATATTGGAACTATTTTTGATGTATCATCACACTTAGTGCATCTTTCAAGAGGTTATACTGCCCCAAAAGGGTACCTATAGGTTTATTCTATCCCCTTATAAGGATTGATTTATTCTACCTCATTATAATACTATGTTCTTCTTAACCCATAAAACTAAAAAGGAATATAATTCTCCTATAAGTGTTTTGATTCAGTCTATCCCCTTAGAATACAAAGTTCAGTTTAGCCTATAAAACTACAGAGTAAAAGAATGCTCTTCTAAAATTATAGGTTTATTCTATCCCCTTATAATACTAGGTTCCTCTTGACCCATAACATAGAATAGGTTAGTAATTTTTCTTTTAAAGTATAAGTTGGGTCAGCACCTTTAAAATATTGGGTTAGGTATTCACTAATAAAATAATGGGATCTGTCTAATCATAAAAAATGTAATAGGTTATGCTTGGGACTTTATAACTCTAGGTTGGGTATTCTCCTTTAAAAGGTTGGATTTTTATTTGAACTCATAAAAGACAACAGAATTTGGAAAAGCCTTTAGGTGTGAAAAAGGAATATAGAACTAGTTTTTGTTCTCCTTTGAAAGTGATATATCATAGTGGGTTCCATACCCTAGGTTGGTGTGTGAAGAGTAGATGTAATATCATTTAGATCCAAACTACTATAAAATTTTTATATTCATATTTTTCATTCATGTTTTTTCTTTTCTCTTTCTTTTCTTATATCAGTGTGGTTTAATTATTTAATATTCTAACCAATATTTTTTTATTCTTAAAGTTTAAAGTATGAGTAAATTTAAAAGGAAAGATAATTCATCCCCTCTTGTATATTTCCATCAACCCTTTGGGACCTAACATGAACTCTACTTTCCACACCTCTCAAATGTAGAGAGATATGGAACCCACTAAATATTAAATTTCTAAATTTTGATGGGAGATCACAATGATTTACATTTTATTTTTAAACCCAAGTGGCACGATCCCAAATAATCTTTTATAACACCCTATATATTAAATGGATTGATCACCATACCTTTTTCACACCTGTAGTAACATCCAAAAACCTTCCTTTTGAAGTGGTAGTAGAAACCAAACCGTACATTTATTTACACCATGGAATAATTGATTCCCTTTTCCTTTATCGATAAGGAAAAACATGTACCTTTTGTATGCGGTAGTATTGAAGGGTTCCTTACTTTTATGGATATTATAACCAAAAAATTATTAAATACATAGAAAATATAAAGAATTAAGAACCATGGAAACTTGATGAACAATAATGGATCAAATTTTTGAGGTGACATGGTCCTCTCTAGCAGCAATGGATCAAACAATTAAAGTTCAAAAAATATTGGTATTAGATTACCAAGGTGCATCACACAGTATAATTCAAGAATATACCCAACCATGTTACTTCACTAGTTTTGTAAGAATAAAAATATAGAGTTATTTCATACATTTTTTTTCAAGAATTCTATTGCACTTCATCGTTCCCAAAAAAACATGTGACTTTTTCTCGCATACAAACTATCCCAAAATGGTTTAATTTGATAAATTGTAATATTGAAAAATATATACAATGGAACATGTAAGAATAATTAATATAGAATTAAAAATCCCTAAAATAGATTTAAAGTACCTATGAACATTCTAATAAATCATATGAGAAAATCTGTTCAAATTCTATACAATTTGATTTTAAAACTCATATTGTTTCAAGAATAGAGTATCAGAATTTAACCCAAATAATGGTCATTTGATACTTCATACTATTCTTCTAAATTAATTTCATTCATATAAAAATATTAAATAAGTATTTAAGTAATCATTAGATCTATAAAAAAATTAATGAAAACTTTAAATTTATTTAGATATATATTAAATATTA
Source organism: Viscum album (assembly GCA_963277665.1). Taxonomy (NCBI): domain Eukaryota; kingdom Viridiplantae; phylum Streptophyta; class Magnoliopsida; order Santalales; family Viscaceae; genus Viscum; species Viscum album. The sequence continues at coordinate 1,447,903,008 of OY728161.1, forward strand.
AAAAAAGCATCATACAAAATAATTACCTTATTGTATGGTAAATTGCCCACAGGAATTCATATTTATTCATTTGGTCAGTTGAATTCAATGTTTTTTAATCAGTTTTAACATACGATCAGTCATCTTTTTAATATGGGGTTGATCATATTTTAAACATGTGGTCAATTAATTTTTTTCATGTAGTTGGTTCATTTGGTAGAAAAATTTATACTTCCTCTCTTACGATCAATCCATAATCATGTAGTCTCTGGTACTTCCTACCTCACAGTCACATGAATACTTAGTCATATTTTATAGAATAGATAAATATCAGACTTATGATATTAACCTATATAGAGTTGAATTTTTATTTAAAATCAGTTCATAAAATACGCAACAAACAAGCTTATTAAAATGTTAAAAAATATTAACAATAAATTATACTTATGTTATATGGAATAAATTATTGAAACAAAAACTTTGGTCAATCATAATTATGTAATAAATAAGTATTGTAATTATAAAAACATAAATAAACAAAGTGGTTATGATTCACTTCAACTCTAAAGAAGAGTGAAGTGATCCTTTTGGATGTGTTACATCACAACCTTATATGTGTGATTTAAATTGGTGACTCTGGTCTCGAGGTTACATTTTATCAGAAAGGGTGTATGATCAATGGAATATTTGGAAACTCTGTTATGAAAGGAAGGGGAACTAACAATAATCTATACCAAGTGGACAATCATGAAAATACATGTCATCTTATTGTGGGTTAAGAAAAAAACTTTTTTAATTTAAGGATATGAAAAAAGTTATCCAATCTAATAGCTTAAGAAGACATACCAAATATAAAGAGAGACTATGAAAATACATGTGATTCCTATATGTGGGGTGAAATAGTGGGTAATACTTATTGTCTAAGGAATAAGAGGGAATCTAATCTGTTTGATTTAGTCCACATAGTTGTATGCGGTCTGGGGAATATATCTAGAACATGTGGAGAATGATATTTCATTCTATTTTTTGATTAATATAGAATAATATCATGCAATATGTTTATGTAAATAATGAGAGAGGTCATGTGTATATGAGAAGGGTTGAAAATGAAACCAGATGTATAGTTAATATATTACAGTCTAACATTGGAATAGAGTGTACCCATATTTATTTTGATAACTATCTAGAGAATCATGGCATAAATCATAGAGTTTCATTCATTAGAACTCCGAAAAAATGTATTTTTTGAATGAATAAATTTGAGAGTGAATAATATGGTAAAAAAAGTACTCATTGAAGGTGTCATTTTTCACCATTATTATAAAGAGGTAGTATAAGTTATAGTGAAAACTCAGAATTAGGCATTACTTAGCCCTGTGGAAAAGAGGACCCCATATGAAATTTGGTATGGAATAAATCCTTCATTGAAAAAATTTAATGTCTTTGGAAGTAAGTGATTCATCTTAAACAAAGAAGGAAATTAGGGGAGGTATGGTTACTCTACAGATGAAGGATTATTATTTGGATAATTAATATATTAAGGGCTATAAATGCTACAAAAAAATGGGATAAGTAAAATTTTGAAGATAAATGACATAAAAATCATTGAGGAAAAATATTTTAATAAATCTAAAAAAAATAAACAATGATATTTTATAAGAATAATAAAAGGGAAATAATGAGGTTATGGAAACTTTGGAAGCTATAAAGAGTTTCATGGATTATGAATACTTTGAGGTTGAGTTGGAAGATGAATGCATTATAAAAGAAGAAAAGTATATATATCAAATAAGAAATAATAGAACATAGGTTGATTCATCCAATGTTATTATAGATAGATCTATATTAACCTAGACAAGGACATTGAGAAATGTTGATCATGTGGCTCTAATATCAATATTATAACCATACTCATTTGAAAAAGTGATGAAAGATAAATCATGGGTTAAATCCATGAATAATGAATTATATTTGATTGATAAATACTATACTTAGAATCTTATTAAAAACCATAAAATCATAATGTGACTTTAATATTATGGATATTTAAGAAAAAATTTGATTAGAAAGGAAATGTAATTAGAAACAAAGTGTGCCTATTTGTAAAGTCTACGAATAGATTGAAATAATTGAGGTTGAATAAATTTTTTCTCAGGTAGCTCAACTAAAGTTAATCAGTTTTTTTGACTATGTAAAATCAAAGAGTATATAATGTTTTTTATATAGATTAAAAAACAACATTTTTAAATATTCTTTTGACGAATATGTTTACATTGAGAAGTTAGTGGAATTTATGATTGTAAATTATGAAATAAAAGTTTATAGATTGATTAAGGATCTATATAGTTTAAGTAAGGAACCATGATCATGGAACACTTAGAAAAATTCATATATGAAGAAGTTTAAATATAGTAGGGTTATTTTAAAACACAATATCTTTTTAAATATATCTATGGAATAAAATTTTATAGTGCCTATATATGTTGATGATTTAATATTTTACGTAAGAAAGAAGAAGTGTATAGAAGAGTTTTCTATCCACATGGAATACAATTTTTAAATTTCCATTATGGGTGAACTTACATTCATTCTAGGGATATAAGTGAGAAAAAAATAAGGAATACACTTTCATATCCTAGGAAAATTAAGTTAGATAGCTGCTTAATAAGTTATACATGCATGATTCCAAAACAATGTTGACTCTAATTATAGTTGGAATAAGTATTGGGAATCATGGGGATGATAAATATGTGAATCCCACCTTATACATGAGTATTATTTTAATATTACATTATTTTTCAGAAACACGACCATATATCATATTTGAAACATATTTATGAGCTCATTTCTAGAGTTTCCTAAATGAATAACATCCAAAATAATTAAAATAATCATTAGGTACATCTAGGGTACACTCGATTTTGGATTTTTCTTTCACGTCGGAAAACATCATGAATTATTTTTATTTTATAGTTTAGTTTAGGTTGGAGATGTGGTGGACCAAAATTATAAAAGTGGTGGTGAGATATTTATTGATTGTAAATGTGTTAGATGGCTAAATATGAAGAAATAAATCACTTCACTAAGTATATAAAAAGATTAATACATCTTATTGTACAAGGACTACACTCATATTTTGTTGATGAAGCAAAAATTCAAAGATATCAGTGAAGATATGAAGGAGCCTATGGTGATATGTTGTGAAAACAAGTGTGAAATTAATCTCACAAATAATCCTTTTTGGAAAATTCACACTAAACATATGGAAATTACATATCACTTCAAGAAATAAAAGGCAGAACAATGAATGATCAAACTAAAATATTTTCAAACTAATGAGTAAGTAGAAAACATCATCACCAGAACACTAGACACTATAGTTTTTAAGAAGCATCAGTTGAAAAACAATATTCAACCACCTTCCTCATCTTGAGGAGGTTTTAATGTTACCCTCTCCCTATTATATATTTATTTTCATGTCTAATCATGATTAGAATATTCCATCTATTTAGGTTTATTAATAAAGGGTTATAAAATGTATGAAATTCAATGGTTTGTTATACATTCATTTTTATGGTGTGAAAGTTAGGGGTGGATATGATCCATGGGGAAGTGCAGTTTTGTTTGTAGAGTTGACCTTTCTCAAAGATAGGGGAGTTCTAGAATATGGAATGACAAGAGGCATGGAATTATCTCTTGAACTATTTTTTTTCTACATTGATTATTTATCACATAGGATTATAGTGATGGATAAATTTTTTTCTCTCATCTTTAAGTTTTTAAGAATATGAGAGGATTTTAATTTCAATTTTTATTTCGAAAAAACCAAAAGGGAGAGATTGTTGGAACAAAGTTGATCTATACTATAGGTTGATTTTGTGTTTTTTTTCAATCCATTATGCATAATGGGTATGAAAATCATCATAATAATTTCTTATATATATAATTTTGGTAAATATAATATGCTCTCATAGCCATAATGTGATATCACTTAGTAAGTTCTTGGTGGAACATTGTCATTTGTGATCAAGAGGTGAAACATTTTGCCAATAAAAAAGGAGGCATACTATGAGATCCAGAAAAGGATGGTATCATTTGTAGTTGACAGGTGGATCATTTTTTAAACTATGTTGGGAGTCACTACCCAAAATGATTTTATATGTAGTGTGTGGTTCACGAAGGAGGATGTAATTTAGGGGAATGAAGCTATATTTCTTTTCCAACCATGAGAAACACAATAGTATGGGGTATTTCTAGACTCCATAGTTTAGGGAATTTTGTAGGGGTGTTTTGCTATAAATACATCACCGTTCACATAATAGAGAATTTAAGTGAATATTAAGAAGAAGTAATGTTTTATTGGATAATATAAGATTTTATATCGACTGCATAGCAAGTCGAGTCTGCATAGTATGATCAATCCATGAAGAATATTGAATCATGAAGAAGATCATACTTTAAAGTAATGGGTTCCATAATGAAAAGAATGAAATATACCACAAAGGAGGTTCTTTTAATCATATCACAAAGCTTTTTACCAATTACTATCGATAAGGTCATTTAGTGAAAAGGGCGTTTCATAAAGAAAGTTTTCGATGTGAAATATAGAATAGTGTAAGGATTTTTGTTTAGAATATAATGTGAATCATGAAGTATGGTATGAAAAGAAGTGTATACTTCATAGAACTTATTCTTTGGTGGTTTTTGGGTCTAAAATTTTACCCACCGATATCCAGTGACTATTATGTGGATTGAGAAGCACATTGGAACATCATATTCTAGAATTCATGATGCAACATATCAATAAATATATAATGATGAGTAAGTTACCTTCATGTTGATAAACTAAGTTAGACATCATCCATAACAGTTCGCAAGGAGGGGATGATGAAAGTGATATAATGGAGGTTGTGTGTTGTCCAAGAATACATTGAAATGTTAGTGCACATAGCATAGAGTGGTCATATCTAAAAAATTATAATCCACAAAATATAGTGAATCTTAGTGTATTTGGTTACAACCAAAAAATTTTCAACGTATACTCCTTTGAATATCCCTTCGTGGTGAACTAAATAAAATTATTATGCCCAATTTTATTTTTTCATTTGTGTGTTTGGTGAATGTATGTTATTTCATGCAGGGTTAAAGAGTTCCTACTAACATAAGAGAATATCATTTAAATAAAAATGATAATTTTACACCCAAATTAACGACTCCCTTCTCAGTTCATCTTGGGTTATAACACTGGTAATATATGACTATTTAGTGCCACATAAATCTTGAATTCTCAATAAGATACCTGAGTTACCAAGATAAAAAAATATTGAGGGTAAGTAACTAGAAAAACCAACATAAATCATAAACCATAACTCACCCTCACCTTACACTCGCTCACAATAAATACCCAAATAAAATACATCACCCAATCTCTACATACATCAAGTACTACCATATAGGAAAACAAGAAAAATGGGGCATTGGGAGAGCCTTCCACACCCAGAAATTTTAAAAACCTTTGAATATGCCAAAACATGACTTCTTGGAATCCAACTTTGAGTTCCAAGACCCTTTAATAATTTAAAAATAGTTTATAAAATATTTATCAAACCATTATATTTCAAATATCCTTTGAAACTAATATAATAGTATGCCCCTCTTTTTATAAATGACTTCTTAAATGTTCCAATAGGACATTTTTACATATCCAATGACCAAAAAGGGATAAAAACTCAATATAAATCAAAAAAACCTTTTAAATAAACTTTTGAAACAATTCTAAGACACTTGGAATACAATAATCCTTGAAAAACTCAAAAATACCTTTTAAATTCCCAATATTCTAAGTTTTTAATTGATTTTAAAAAAATTATAATTCTATAAAACTATCACATATTGTTATAATTAAAAAGAAACATTTAAAATGACAAGGAACATAATGGAATGACAAATAGAGGAAGTAAATAAAAACACCAACCTAAAATACACTAAAATAAAGTTGCAACAAACTTAAACACATCACCTCCAATTAAGAACACTCAAATAAGTAAAGATATTATCAGTATGACCACTAATCAATAAAAACACCATGGTAGAAAATCACTTGAACCCTAATCAATATTTAATATCCCCTAGTGTTCTGGGAGTCAATTGAAACCAAGAGGAAATGGTAGAAGTGGAAGTGGAAAGGAGAGTGAGAGGAAAATAAAAGTTTACCTGAAAAAATATACATTGAATCAAAATGAATGAGATAAAAAATAATAGAGGATAAGGTAAAGGTCTCCTATGCATGTTCCCAGGCTAGGATAAATGAAGAGGATGAATAAAAGGGTGTTTTAATCTTTTAATTTTATATGGAAAAAACTATAGAATCACTTTTATGTAATTTTTAAAAACTCATGTGGTTAAGCCGCACAATTTGGAAAACCATTCAAATGGAACTATCTATGAGAAACACACTACACATAGTTTCCAGGCATAGTTTCTACTAACCATGTGTAAACCGTGTTGCACTAGACTTATACATAAAATATCATGACCTAGCTCACCAGGGCCCACCAGGTCAGCTTTAAGCTGGGTATAAAAACCCCAATCCTACCTCCAATAGTCTAGGGGTTGGAGACCAATTCAGATAAAGAATAAAAAATGGGAGGCCTTAAACTGATTTACCTTTATGCACACACACAACCATATACATTAAAAAGTCTCATGGAATAATAAAATATAGTAATATATTTAGTATAATAATTCATGCAATAAGATCTAGGGAATACATTAGAGTATGAAAATAAAACCAAAGAGTAAAGGGTAAAAACATGACCAACAAAAAAATAATTCCCAACCGAACAACAAATGGTAATACGAAAACTAAAGAGATATCCAAACTCTTGATCTCTAAGTGTGGCCACCAAATGTGACCAATGAACCCATGTATAGATATGCTCCCCCAATGTCACCATAGTTCTTCCTGTTTTCTATAGAAGACAGGAAACATGAAAGAGAATCCCATGTAGGGGTGTGTATATACATACCCAGTAGGATGCCTCAAAGACAAAAATGGGAGTAATATAAAGATACAATAGATGTTAGGTAAAACCGTAGAAATAGTGAAACAAAACCCAATATGTATATATATATATATGCTCACAAAGAAACATAGATGAGAGTGAAATGGGATATCCAACTCTATATACCATCAAAGGATTATATTTCTACTTACTACTTCAAATGTCCATCTCCAATACCAAACATTTCAGGTGTCTATCCAATAAATCCATATGGAAGACCCACACCTCACCATTGTTCCACTGCTTGAGGAGTCACAATCTTCAATAGAGGACCTTCACCCTGGTGTGACAGGAGGGTGTCACTCAGTTGATAGAGAACCTCCACCCTACTATGATAGGGGGTTCCACTTAGTAGATAGAGGGTATATTCCCTAGTGTGACATGGGGGTTTTTACTTAGTAGATAGAAGACTTTCACTCAAGTGCGATTGGGGGTGTCACTTAATAGATAGACGACATATGACTTTGTATGGTACGACTGATACTCAGTATTTAGAGGACCCACACCCTAGTGCAGTAGGGGGTGCCACTCAATTTGTGTATTGATTATGGGGGACCACGACCTGCTATGAGAGGGGTTTTCCAACCTCGATATCTCTCTGATGACCATGCACGATCATTGCTATCAGTCAATCGTCACTTAAAGAAGTTTTTGGCTCACAATACCCTGAATCATATCACTTATTCAAAAATAAAGGCTCTCATCATGTTTTATAAGGAAAAAAAATTAATATAGGATACTCTCATTCCAAAATCCAAGTTCTGAAAATGTATATTGGATGTTAGAAGATCCCAGATGTACACAACATGTATGTGGTGTCACACGATGCATGATATTACTTCTTCTCATGGTTGGGTTCTCCCTTTTACATGTATTGGGAAGCCATGTCATACTACATGGTGTGTACATATGGTACATGGCATGTCTCATCCACCTAAAGTGCGCCCATGCTTTTTTGGACCGTGCCCATGTACATCAGACCCTGCCTATGTACATAGTCACGTCTGGGTATCCTAGTCACGTATGAGTATATAGTAATTCCCATGTAATATATTTTTTCCCATGTTACTAGCCATTTTTATTCCAATTTACTTCTAGAGTATATGTTGATTTTCCATCATAGGGTGACATAGCAAGTGGTATGTCCACTTGGTGTGTGATATTTATCTCTTCCCAAAACCTTAGCCATTGTAGCTAAGGGACTACACCATGTGTGTTCTTGGACAACACATTGTGTAGTCATGTATTTTTTTAGAAACCTAGGGAAGTCTCATGCATCTCTCTACATTGTCAATCCCATATTGCATCACACTAGGGGTCTCAATTCTAGGGATGATTACAATTTATATCTCATTAGTGTCTCGATTATAGGAACTTAAACCCCGCACAACTCATCCCATCACATCATTCCACTCCTATGACCGAAGGATGGTGAACATGACCTTCGATCCATGTCTCCATCACCCAAAACATGTAAATGCATCCCGATCCATGAAAAAATCTCCATCCTTCATTCCTTTTATATAACCACAACAAATCTAGGGGTTTGATCATGTTGAAAGCTGCCCCAACAGTTTTGAACCATGACTCCATGAAACGATGATGAAGAACGTGAAGAACGATGGGGATAAATGCACATAAACAATATAAATCGATCATTGACCTAGTTTTATCAACCAATGACAACTTAAAAAGTATCCAAGGGTGATAACATGAGCCACTATAGAGTTTTATCGGATTAATAAAACCAAAATGTGGCAGGTCTCATGGAAAGAATAATAAATCACAAATTAAATAAGTAGATAATTAAATCTAATCATGGAAAATAAAATAGAGAGGAAATACATAAATAGTATACACTACCTCAATTATTGTTTTATATTTGGTGAAAATTGTGTTCCCTAGTAATGAAGAAGATTTTTTTTCCTTCACTGCTTCCCTCTAGATTCACCTCAATCTGATTATTAATCCATGTCCTTGGGTTTTCCAATGCCAACGAATAACATTCCTCCACTAAAATCCTCCTAGGGTTATATGGCCAACACTAGAGATTTACTATAACATGGTATCTATATAGGTAGTGTTAGGTCTGGTAATTAATTTATATAAATAAAATTATTTTATTATTTTATTAAATGTACCTTTCAATGGCTTCCTTCCACAAAATTTCTGACATCGACCCACTTTAGGCTGCACCTAGGGTAAGCCCCACGTTCTAGAATCAACCGTGAACTCATATTTTCCATCCAATGTATTGAAAAATTGAAAAAATATTTTTACTATAATGATGCATGAGTGTGCATTAAAATATATTAATAATTTTAATATATTAATTTTGGGCTCCTGAGATGCCCAAACACTATTCCAACTCTGAGGAACAATCCAAATATATACATAGAAATATTGAAAGGATCAATACATCAAAACTAGAGTCTTTACATTATCCCCTTATTTAAGTATTTTCACCCCCAAAATCCCATGATAAAAAAATTTGGGGGTATTGGGTATGTATCTGACTCTCACGCTCCCAGGAGCTATCCTGCACTCTCACATGCTACCAAATAACATAAACCAAAGGAATGGTTTGTCCATTAATGATCCTATCATACCAATCCTCAATCACCACTAAGTAATTTTTGAAGGTGGATCCATCCTCAATATCTAGTTTAACCCAGTCAATAACAAGCATAGGGTCATGCATGTATCTCCTTAGTTGCAGCACATAGAAGATGTCATGCACTTAATTCAACTGTGGGGGAAAGGGTAGGTTGTATGGAAACTCTCCAAATCTTTGTAGGATCTCAAATAGCCTGATGAATCTTGGGGATATATTTCATACATAGAGAAACCTATAAAATCCTCATCGGGTTGAGACTCTCAAGAAAAAAATAGTCTCCCTTCTCGAACTCTAGGGGTCTAAAACATCAATCGACATATTTTTTTTTATCATATTTGGGATTTTCCACTTGTGCTCAGGGATCACCAAAACCTTTTCTATCATTTCATCAATCCTCTTTTTCCTAACTAGAGATGTCTCACTAATCTAAATCCAGCATATGGGTGGCCTATATGGTCTCTCATAAAGGGAATCAAAAGGTTCCATACTTATAGTAGAGTGATAGCTATTATTATAAGAAAATTCCACTAATAGAAAGTGATCCTCCCAAATATAGATAATGTATATCACTCAAGACCTCAATATATCCTCTAACACATGGATATTCTACCTGTTCTTCCCATCCTTATGGGGATAAACCTCCATACTCATCCTTTATTCTATCCTAAATCCCTCTTACAAGACTCTCCACAACTGTGATGGGAATTGAGCATCCTGGTTGGAGTCAAACAATAAGATTAACCATGAATTCGGATGACCCCCTCCCCCCCACACTTAAAACTTCACCGGACTCTCAATCATGATAGAGTATTGAATAGTGAGAAAGTGTGAAAACTTTATACGTCATTTAAAAATAATCTAGATATCATCATGGCCTCTTGTGGTCAGTGCAAGCCCTATCACAATGTCCATGGATATGTCATCCTATTTATGGTCCACGATATTAAGAGGTTGTGAAAAACCTAATGGAACCTTGTGATCAGCCTTCACATACTAACATGTGAGATACTACGAAATGAACTCAGTAATTCTCTAACTCATTCAAACCCAAAAAATCTACCACTAAAGGTCCGTGTACATCTATATAAGACACCAATAAATTATCTCAGAAATACCCCGCCTCTTTCTAGTCCACCAAAACTACTGTTGAATATCCCTATACATATTCTCCTCATTAGGATGTACATCCAAGGGGGATTGTGAAAATTCATCATCCCCTTCTCTCAAAATGTGATGGAAAACAATGTTTTCCCCTGAAAAAGGATGGAATTCTCCCCTCCTTCTAAAAACATACCTGGTGCCTCTGTTGAGGGAATATGATCAGGTGGAACCTCATAGTTAGTGTATATAAATTGAGACTCTCACAAAAATTAGATAAGAGGAGGATTAACAGACATTAATTTAAGAAAAGTTGAACCCCTATCTTCCCTTAGGGTTAGTTACAATGAATCCAACTTCTCAAATGCTTCCTCCACCAAGCGATAATGAGACTTCCTACTAAGGTCATCTTCCACCACATTTCCCTTTGGAATATTATATACTATCTTATTGTAATTTTCCTATAGGAACTTTAACCAATGACTCTACCTAGGGTTAAGATATATTTGATTGAAGATATACTTAAGACTCTGGCGGTCTGAGTAAACAAAAAATCACTAACTCAAAAGATAACACCTCTATATCTTTAGAGTGAATTCTACCTCTACAAACTCTAAGTCATGAATTTCATAGTTTTACATGTGGTTTATCAACTACCTCAACCCATATGTGATCTTTTATTGCCTTTGAATCAACACAGAACCCATCCTAGCACTAGATGAAATGAAAAACACTACATACTCCCCACCCTCCTCTAGTAGTCTTAACCCAAGAGCACTGGTCAAACTCAACATCAAATCCTCAAAGTACCTATGATACTTCCCGGTCTAGGTAAATAACTTCCCTTTACATTTTAAGGAATTAAAATGGGTTTCAATCCTAGACATGTCTTCCAAAAACCTTCTGTAGTATCCTCCCAAGAAAAAAAAACTATGCACCTCTGACATGATCTTGGGTGGCTCCCAAAAAATAACCACATAATTTTTTAGGTACATATCTAAACCATACATAGAGATTAAATTTACTAAAAACTGAACCTCAATGATCCAAAAATATTAATTTGAGAGGTTACAATAAAGCTGGTGCTATCCAAGTAAATCTAAGACCATCCCCAAGTGCTCTTCATGCTCCTCCTGTGATGTTGATTAAATGAGTATGTCATCAATGAATACAAACATAAAATGGTCCAAGTATGTTTTTAGGATCTTGTTCATGAGATTTATAAAAATAGAGGGGGAATTCGTCACACTAAGATGCATCACAAAGAATTCATCGTTTCTATAACTATATCAGAATTCCATATTTGGGATATTATCCTCATGAAGACACATCTAGTTGTAGTAGATCCTGAGATCAATCTTCAAGTACCAAATTTTACCTCTCAAATTGTATAAGAGCTAATATATCCTCAAAAGGGGTAAATTTTCTTTATTGTTACCTAATTCACGTGATGATAATCAATACAAATCCTTAAACTCATGTTACCCTTTTTAATGATCGAAACTGGATCTACCCAGGGGGGACACAGTGGTTATGATGAAACACATATCTCTAAGGACTTCTAATAGCTCCCTCAACTCCTGGATTTTGGTAGGGTCCATACAATATTCCACAAATGATATTAGTGTAGTCCCAGGGTAAAGGTTGATACAAAAGTCCATCTCCTACCTCATAGGTTGTCCCAAAACATATTTGGGGAATACATCCATAAAATCCTCTACTACTAAAGTAATATAGATATTATAGAGACTAATTCACCAAGGCATAAACTCACCAAATTATGGTTGATGGGTTGAAACATCTAGCTTTCAAGGCCCACCCAATCATCCATCAGATATCTATCACCCACAAAGGAAAATCTCATCCCATATATATGAAGGAATCTAACTCATCTTTAGTGATTTTAAATCTGTTCTCAGACTATGGAAAACCAATCCAGACCCAAGATTACATATTAGGGTTTCATCGTTATAACCAAGAGGTCCCATGATAAACTCAATCCACCAAGCTTTAACTCTCTCTTTTGAAAAATAAGTGATATCAAAGAATCATACTCGGTCAGAACCACTTGAAAAAGACATTGAGATAAGGTATCAACAAGGATAATTAACTCTTATATTAGGGATACATAAATAATGGAATTAATCACACCTATGTATTCAAGTTCTAGAGAAAGATTATAAAATACACAGTTTATACCTCAAATCATCTCATGAGATGCCTGATCGTATCCCTCTACAACATGCTGCTACCCCTAGCCCCAACCACTCACCCCCTAATCTTGGCATGGGCCTCCGAGTGGTGGTGATAGAATTATCTAATAGTGTTGAACCCCACAAACAACTCCTATCTTTGGATATCCTTTTTCTTCTATACCAGAACCACCTCCCTATGGGCCACCTAGACTATTCTTGGCAGATCCAGAATCATGTTGTTGCCTCTTCCATTGTGGTCCATCCACTTCCTGTATTCCTTCCTTATCACATCAAGTCTGTTCATCACGTTCCATGTGACCTCACCCATCAAAATATTAATAATTTTCCTCTCCCGAATGACTAGATCCTCTACTAAAACCCTTCACCATCAATCTATGTTCCTATGTCTGACCATAAAAAGGTCTTCTATGTCGAGACCTTGATGACTAATACCATATAGCTGTTGTAGATAACTCAGCCCCATGAATTCCACTAATAGATCCATCTGCATGGCATCCCTCTATCGAGAATATCTTTGTAAAAAAATCTTTATCTGGTACTCCAGTATAAGTAGGTATGCATAGGGAGAATATATTGGTACAAATTTCTCTATAGATACACTTCTCAAACATTCATCCCTGGAAGAAACCATATCATCCCATATCAGGGGAATAATATGTGTGGTTAGTGAACCTCATGGTGTACTAAAAAACTATCATAACACCCTATTGAATCCCAAGAAGATCCTTAATCGATATATAGTGAAAGAAAAAAGGGCGTCACTCTTCATGAAATACTTTCTAGAGGGATAACTATGAGTGATTCATCTCATCATGGGTTTGAATCATTAAACTTCATTAGTTCCTTAATGCCTCATAGATATTAATGCCTACAAATGAGACCATATGATCAATCAAGGTCCAAACAATCCTGAAGAATCAGATCACTAGAAGACATTAATACTCTATCTTCTGAGTATATATATTTCCATGGAACCTCAGTAGTCTCTATATTGGAACTAATGTAGAAAGCTAAGAATGTTTACATCATAATCTTGACCTAATGGTATAATATTCTTCTCAAAATTTTGGTACACTTCTCCCTTACCTCCTAGTGGAAACACCTCAAGATATTCCCCCTTTATTGAGGCCTCATCACTCAACAAATCATCATCATGATACTTTATTAGTAAATTGGTTGGATGACTTCATGGAGCCATACTAAAATTGATCCAAACATACCATGGATAGTTGAATATATATATATATATATGGGGAGACAACAAAATAAGGATAATAAAATGAATAAATCATAAATGATGCATGTAACAATGGTTCTCTGTAACTGATTTCAGTATGCCAAGTTGACAAGCAGGTAGTCAGAGTCCCGGTGAATGGATACGTCATCCACCACACTAACAATGGATTCCATAGCTTAAGAGATTCACCTGAGACACTTTTACATCATTTCTCTAAGTTCCCAACCAATCCTCATCATGGGTAAATCTCTACACCAACATGGTGATAAACCACCTTTGATACCACTCCATCACAACTTGACCCACTTGGGACCAACTAGCTAGAAAATAGATGGGTGTGAAAACCCCAAGATTTCCTATAATTGAATACGGGCTAGTGATCTACATTGAGAAGACAAAAAAATAAATTGGATTCCTTAGACTAATGTTCCTCTACATACACACATAATCTTCTCTATGAAAATGTGTACAGGAATAATAAGAGAAATAAACATCTAGAGAATAATCATGCATGTAATAACCTATAGGGAATACATTAGAGTATAATAGTAAAACCAAGGTTTAAAGAGAAAAAATACACACCCAACCAGAAATGGAGTCCCAAACAGACTAAAACTGTTAAAAGGAAAACTAAGGAGAGAGCCTGGCTCTTCATCTCCGAGTCCAACCACTAAACATGGAAAATGCACCAAAGTATCACTATACTATATAGATGTCGTTTCTAATCTTCATATCATATTCATAAGACATGGAACATGTTCTTAAATCCCATTTATGGCCAGTATAAACATATCTAGCACGATGCCATGAAAACCAAAAAAGTGAGAAACAGAGTTGTACAACAGAAGTCAACTCATCCCACAGCAAGGGGGGTAAAACCCCAAGATATATATATGTATATACATATCCTCACAATGAATTCAAAATGAGATTGAAATGGAATATATATATATCAATACACTAATATAAAACCAAAATTTAATAGTTCTAAAAATGGCCTTTATGAGCGCTAGAGAAGCACTAAATACTCGAGTGAGATTAAAAGACCGAGTCCTTTATCAATGCTTATAGAAGCGCTAATAATGGGTTTTTTATCCGCAATTTTAGAAGAGACGATAAAGAAAATATTTTTCATTACTTAAAAAGGCCCTAAAAAAGGACCATTTATCAGTGCTTTCATAAGCATTGATTAAGGATCCCTTTATCATCAAGTTTATAAGTACTGATAAATGGAACCATTATCAGTGCTTATAAAAGCACTAATAAAGGGGCACACTGTAGTGGGTTGGTACAAAATATTGTAGTACTAGTGAAGTGTGCTGTAAAAGAACACTATAGCACAAAAAACACAATAAAATAACAAAAATCAAGTACAAATATAGAATTTAAATGAGAAGTAAACAATCTAGGCTTTTAATGAACTTTAACAGGTGTTGAATCTAGGCTCCTTTTCTTGGTTTTGGAAATGTGATGCATGTTTTAAACTAAAATAACACTTATATATTAAAAAAATTCACTTGGATTCCTACTGGTCACTCCATGTGTCAGATTTAGGTGAAGATGGTTCTTACAAATCTCAAATGACATATGAATCATTATCCTAATGTATTAAAACAATCCAATTGTGTTTGCTCAGTTTTGAGCACGTCACTTGACTTTTTTTTTTCTAAAATGTAATTTTAAACTGAAAACATACACTTTGATTCATACCGATTACATCTTGTGTTAGTTTTATGTGATACTAATTTCTACACATCAAAAATGACTTATAAATTGTTGTTGTAAATTATAAATACAATCCAAGTAAGTTTTCTTAGTTTTTAATGAGTGACACTTTTAAACTAAAATGTTGATTTTAAACTGATAACAACCACATTGAGTTAGACTAGACACACCGTATATTGGATTGAGGTTTGGATAATTCTTAAATGTCAAAAAATGACTTATAGACCTTTTTCTTGAAGTTTAAAAACAATATGAATTTGTTTGCTCGATTTTGAGTAGGTGAGTTTTCTTTTTTAATAAAATTGATGTCAATTTTAAATAAATAGAAACACTTGGAGTAATATCGGTGACACCATGCATCATATTGAGGTGAAGCAAATTATTACATGTCCAAAATGGATTATGTATTTTTTTTAATAAAGTATCAAAATAATTCAAATGAATTTACTACGTTTTGATTACGCCACTTGTCTATTTTTCTAAAATGTCATTTTAAACAGGAAACAAAAACTTTGACTCATACCGATTACATCATGTATCAGTTTGATAGGATAATGATTCCTACATATCACAAATGAATTATGAATAATTTTCCTAAATTATTATAAATATCCAAGCATGTTTTCTTGGTTTTTAGTAAGTGCTATTTTTTGAACTAAACTATGGATTTTAAAGTGACAATTGACAAATTGAGTCATGCCAGCCACTTCATATATCATATTGAGGTGAGTATGGTTCTTACACATCAAAAATGACTTATTTATTGTTTTCCTAAAGTATCAAAACAGGATTAATTCATTTTCTTAGTTTTGGGTAGGTCATTTTTCCTTTTTATTAAAGTTGATGCCATTTTTAAATAAAAAGACACACTTGGAGTCATACTAGTTGCGTCATGCATATAATTGAGGTATGAATAATTCCTACATATCTCAAATTACTTATGAATATTTAATAAGGCATAAAAACAATCTTAGTGTTTTTTCTTGGTTTTGAGTAGGTTAATTGTCCTTTTTATTAAAATTGATGTCATTTTTAAATAAAAAGACTCACTTGGTGTTATACCAGTCACACCGTGCATCAGAGTGAGGTAAGACTGATTTCAACATTTCTTGAATGACTTATTGATTATTTTTCTAACATATCAAAACTATATGAATATGTTTTCTTGGTTTTGAGTAGGTCAGTGGTCATTTTTATTAAAATTGATGTTATTTTTAAATAAAAAGCCAAACTTAGTGTCATATTGGGAACAACATGAATCAGATTGAGGTACGAATGATTCCTACATGTATCAAATGACGTATATATCATTTTACTAATGTATTAAAATAAAAAAAAAAATTTATTGGTTTTGTGTAGGTCCATTGTCCTTTTTATTAAAATTGATGTTATTTTTAAATAAAAAGATGTTCTTAGAGTTATACCAGTCACACTGTATTTCAGATTGAGGTACAATTGATTATTATAAATTTAAATTGACTTATAAATCATTTATCTAATGTATAAAAACAATAAAAATGAGTTTTCTTAGTTTTGAGTATGTCAGTTGTTTTTTATTACTAAAATGTCATTTAAAATTGGAAACATACACTTCAAACTATACTGACCACATTGTGTATCATTTTGACATGAGACTGATTCCTATATGTCAAAAATGACTTATGAATCAATTTACTAAATTATCAAGAGAATCAGAGTGCATTTTCTTTTTTTAGTGAGTGAAATGTTTTGAACTAAATTATCAATTTTAAACTGATAACAGACAGATTGAAGCTGTGACACAGTACATCGAATTGATTTTGGATGATTCCTAAATGTCTAAAATGACTTATGAATCATTTACCTTAAGTATAAAAACAATCAAAAAAAAATTTCTCGGTTTTGAGTATGCCATTTGTCCTTTTTACTAAAATTAATGTCAATTAAAAAAACACTTGGAGTTATACCGACCACACCATGTGTCAAACTGAGGTGTGACTGATTCCTACACATCCTAATGTCTCAAAATAATCCTAACTACCAATCTTACCACATTTCCAATGTCTTTCTATATATAATTTAAAACACTACATATTGAATCAATGTTATTAACTAAAAAAATCTTTCGCATTGTCTAAAGTCAAAATAGAATATATTTTCAACAACAAGATTTTTTTTTTCAACTAATCACATAAAATAAATATGTAGTGTTTCTAGGTTGACAAATAAATGAAATAAAAATGGAAACCATGGTAACATTACAAGAAATACTCATTTTATCTCTTTTGTGTCTTTTTGTAGATAGTTGAAATCAAAATATGACTTCCAAAAAGATATATGAAAAAAATAAATAAGTATTAGATAAAAATGATAAGTAAATTAACATAAAAATTGTAGATAAAATAATGACAAAAATTAATTCAATAAGCAGTAGGAATTAAACTTTTCTTGATGGTTGTATGAATTCTGGACACATTTCTTTATTGTAATTATATCATTTGTAGGCTCTAAGTCTAATCCCTTACAAGCATGAGTAGATTCAAATAAACTACTCCAACATAAAAAAAGAATCTACATGTCCAATAAAATAATTATTATATAAGTAA
This sequence comes from Viscum album, assembly GCA_963277665.1. Taxonomy (NCBI): domain Eukaryota; kingdom Viridiplantae; phylum Streptophyta; class Magnoliopsida; order Santalales; family Viscaceae; genus Viscum; species Viscum album. The sequence continues at coordinate 1,447,921,529 of OY728161.1, forward strand.
TACTAAAAAGAAATTAATTAATCATAAATATGAAACAATAAATTAATTATATGGATAAGGATTTTATTAGGAAAATATTTTTGACCACAGGGATATATCCTTGGTAAAGTAAGAATAATGATAAAAATCATAAATAGATCTCACCATAAAATTAGTAAATGAGCAAGGAGGATGAAAAGAAAATAAGATACATTGTATTGATGCTTTGAATCATTCGAGAGAAAGTAAATATATCATATTGGGTTCATAAAATATTCAATTTTCACAATAAATAAATAAATACACATAATATTTTCATTATCAAAGGTTAATGCCTCCCATTTTTAAGAATTACATGGATGGTAATCAGAGATTCATAAGGGTGGAACCAAAAATAAATGTTAAATAATGATATGTTTTTATATATATTAAAGTAAAACATACATAGTATTTATTATATGTGTGATAAAATAAATGATTTTATTTTAAAGAAGTATTAATGAGTGGATTATCATTTCAAAGATGGCCATATTTTTATCAACTACAAGAAATACATGCAAGGATAAAATCAATGAATGAAATTTCATTGGTGATTGGAATAATTTGGTGGAAACTCAAAGGAGTAAGACTCCAAATAAACCTCATCTTTTTTCAAGAAGATCCTAAATAATTTGGAGTGGCTGAAAATGATGATAATTGGATCAAATATATGCATGAGGAGCTTTATCCAAATAGAAACATTGTGACATGAGGATTTTGATGTGAATAAGAAAAATTATGTCTCAATATGGATCAAGATGTTGCATATATTTTTCAAAAAATGTCCAATATTTTAAAAATACATGAGTTTTTTAGTTTATTTTTTTTCATAACTTTTTGAAACTCTTAACATAAATGGTCCTGGTAATGTATTGTATTGAAACATTTTTTTATTTCATGTAATTGAGACGGTCACATATATGGGGCATCATATTACCTCTATAAGGACATAAAAATGGTTTTAGGTTTATGTTTGTAAACCATAAAATTCGATTGAATTATGAATCCATAGTGAACATAGAATGTCATTAATTTTTTAAATCTGAACTAATAATGTTAACTTTAAGTGGGATTATAAATGTGTAATGATTTTACCCATGAAAAATATTTTTTATTTCAACAAAATAGATTCTATTAAAACTTATTTATTAAATTTACATCAATAAATGTTAATATTTTATTTTATTAAAATTATTTAAATATAGTGGTATAAGATTTAATCATGAATGATTTAAAATATTATTTAAAATTAAAATTATAGAAAAATTTTCTCATTAAGTAAGTCAATTTTCAAAGAAAATATCAAATTTAGAAAAATTTGATCAATCCTAAAGGATTGAGAACAATAATTTCTATAAAAAAATCACTCTTCTTCTATACCACATAATGAAACAATATTTGGTTTCTTAAAACGACATGATGATGAGGTTTTTCCAACAAAATGACTCATTCAAATTGTTTATTTTCTGACTATATTTCAAAAACCAAAACTAAAACATTAATTTTATTTTATCTAAAAATTATTTTTTCATGTATAATATAGTATAAGGATTATAAACCTTAAACCTCTTTGATTTTTTATAGAATTTAAGTCATATTATTTAAATTCAAATTTAAATATTTTAAAAATAAAAAATGAAAAAATTATATTTTTTCAGGATGTAGTTAAATAAATAAGACAAAAAATAAAATTTATAGAAGTTTTTTCTCATTTGATTTTACAGAATCATTGGAATCATTTGATTGTTACATGTCATAAGTGACATCGAAATCTATCCGGCCTTATGAAATAGTTCATAGTCATCCAAAATAAATCCATTAATTTTACACTATTTTTTAGCCTTCATTATCCTATGAAACAATTTCATGAAAAAACATTATACAACTATTCCCATGTGTTAGATATTTTATCATCCATTTTTTAGAAACAACTTCTAGAGTTTCCTTTCAAATAGAAGGGGATAAACCTATATTTCATTTTCTCCTCACTCAACCCTCTCAATGCTAATTGTTTCATGACCTAATATAATACCCCAATGATGTTAGATATTTCATCATCTAAGTGATTTTCAATGTTATATTCCAACCCAATGACAACATTAACCATTATATGGATGAATTTTTCAAAATTTGATGATTGTAAAGAGGTATATTTCATGGAATATAGGTATTGGGATCCAATTATACCTCACAAAAACATAACCCAAAATTGGGTTTGACATATTTCAAGTCTCACAATACCAATGTTGTCCCAAGGATACCCACATGATATCGGTGAACACAATACTTCAATATATCTAAAAAACAATTATTTTTTTGTGGTTTTATCATAGGATAGTTCAACTAGGATACACAGATGTGGGATGAGAAGGTTTAGTGAATAACAGAGTGAAATTAGATATATTGAAAAACTTGGATTTCATTCGAGCCATGGTTGTGTTCAACCCTTGAATCACTCGAGACTTGGATTCAATCCTTGGAATAGTTGGAGACATGATTCTGGCCTAGATTTGAGCTTCGATTCAACAAAAAGGAATGTCAATAGCAGGTTTGTTCCATGGAGGGCTTCAGATATTGCGAACTAGTTCACGATGGATAGGGTTCTTAAAATAGACCGTGGTACTTTTATCAGCACTTTAAAAAAAGTGCTGATGAAGATATCTTTAATCAATGATCACTTAACAAGCGCAGATAAAATGAATCTTTATTAGTAATAAAAAATCACTGATAAAATGAATCTTTATGAGTGCCAATGTTTTATCACTAATAGAGATTGATTTTATCAGCTCTTTTTTAGCGAGGACAAATCTCTATGTTTATCAGTGCTAAAAAAGCACTAATAAATGCTTATAATACTTAAATAAAATACTTTTTTTTAAAAAGTATAATTATTTTATATAATTAAAATACATATAAAAATAATTTTAATAAAATAATAATTTTATAATTCATTGAATATATAATTAATTATTTATAATTATATAAATAATTTTTTGAAAAATAATATTTATATCATTATATATATTTATATAAACATAGTAAATATATTGATTAATTAAATACATTTATTTAAATTTTATAATTATTTATTTAAAATTAAATAAATACTTTTTAATAAAATATTATTAATTTATTTATAATTATAAATGTATAAAAATAGTAAATATAAATTTATAAATATTTTTATTTCTGAATATTTTTTTACAAATGTAATTTTAATATTATTAATGATTATTTAATCTTAACTTCATGCATGTTAAAAATGAGCATAATTGATTAATTAAAAATGAGTACAATATATTAAAAATTTGTATAAGTTTGATTAATATAACCCATTTAAAAAATGGATATATATTGAAATAAAGATGAATACATATTGAAAATATTAAAACAAAAAAGATATATAATAAATAATATAAATTTATGAAATTCCAAAAAATATATTTGTGTGTGTGTATGTATATAAAAATTCATTAATTACATACATGTAAAATCAATATAATATGATAGATCTATGTTATAAACAAAAAAATCAAATGACATTCAATTATGTCCATTACTCGATGTAGTTAGTCAGTATTTTTAATTCACATTAATTTTTAATTATAAACCATTATTCACAAAATAAATTATTTGTTAATCTAAAGAATAAAAAATATTTTTTATTATATAAATCATATTTATAAACATTAATATATATCTATATTTTTAATATACACTTTTTTTAACATTATCAATAATAATCTAATTAATAAAATGTTTTATATTTTTCTGAACTTACTTATTTTTATTTTTAATTTGTTTGATTTTCATTTTGAATATATCTATATATTTAATACACATTATTTATTAATATTTATAATTTATATATAGTATAATAAAGATATTCATTTTTATAAATAATTATTTAATTAATTAAATTTGTAATATTATTTTTAACAAGCTCATATTTTTATTTATTTAATTTTATTTAGTCAGACATTTATCAATTCTAAAAAATACCCGATAAAGGATTCCTTTATGAGTGTTAAAAAACATCACTGATAATGGGTTGAATTTATTAGCTCTTTTTTTAGTGTTGATAATGATGCCATTTATCAACAATTTTTTCTAGCATTGATAAATTATTGCACTGTTAAATGCTTGTTTCGAAGTAGTGATAGTCTAACCAAGGGAAATTAGTATTCCTGCAGGTCTAAAAGTCCATATTTGATGCCCAACATCTCATGTTTCTGTCCAATAAATCCATGTGGATGACCTAAACCTCACCACTACTTCAATTCCAAAGGGATAAAAATATCTAATAAAGTACCCGTGCCTTTTTTCTACAAGGGGGAACCACTCAGTCAATAGAAGACCCATGCCTTGGTGAGCCAGGGGGTTGTCACTCAGTAGATAGAGGCATTATTCCCTAGTGTGATAGGGGGTTCCAATCAGTAGATAGAAGACCCACACCCTGTTGTGAAAAGGGGGCACCAATCTATAGTTAGAGGAATCATATGCTAGTGCAACAAGGGGTTCCACTTAGTCAATATAGAGAGTATGGGAGACCAATACCCTAATATGATAGGGGTTAACAAACATGAAATCTCTCTGATGGTCTTTCCTTATCACTACTATTGATCAAGAATCTTCTGAAGAAGAATTATGCTCAAAAAACCTCACATTATATCTCGTATTCCACAATGAATACTATTATTACATTTTATGTGAAAAAACACTAAGGATAGGCTACTTGGAGACTAAAATTCATGTTCCAAATAAGGAGATACAAAAAGTAGATTTTACTGTGTGAAGTAGACAACATGTACATGGGTCCTATGGTGTGTGACCTCACCTTGTCGCCAAGTTGTGTTCTCACCTAGACATAGATTGGTAATACATTTCATACTACACAACATGTATAGATGGTAGACAACGTATATCAGCTTCTTAGGGTCTTCCCACACTCTTCTATCCCATGCCCCTATATATCGTCTGGTGCCCATGTATATGGTTTTGTTCGGGTATCCTAGATGTGTCTGAGTACAGAATCATGCCCATGTACTCTAGTTGTTCCCATGTGACTAGCCATGTCCACACCCATGTAATCTTGTAGTATAATTCAATCCACCAAAAAAGTTTCATATAGCTTGTGATATTTATCTCTGCCTGAAACCCCTAGTCACCGGAGCTAGGGGACTACACAACATATGTTCTTAGACTACACGCCGTATAGTCGTGTTTTTTATACACACCTAGGGAAGCTTCAGATGTCTGTTCATGTCACTAATCTCACCTTATATCATGTTGTGTGTCTCGTATATGGGGTCTATTTCACCCAATTTTTCACTAATGGTTGGATTCCGACCACCTAGACCCTATAGGGATCATCCTATTATATTTCACAGCTCCAATGGATGAAGGAAGATGAATCTAACCTCCGATCCATTTCACCAACTTCTCAAACCCATAAATTTATCTTGTTCCATCCATAGATTTCATTACTGCATTTCATTCATGCAACCACCATAAATACATGGGTTAAATCATGCTCGAACCCACCTCGAAAATATCAAACCACGACCCCATGGGACAACAATGCACAATGTGAAGCATGATTGGAATAATTGCAACTAAAAAAAGTAAATCCATTATTTTCCAAGTGTTTTAGGCCAATGATATTCTAAAAAGGGCATCCAAGGTTGATATATAGTGCAACGAGGGGGTTTTATCAAATTAACAAAACCAAAAAGTGGTAGGGATCATATGATGACCAATAAATTGAAGATCAAATTAGAAGATAATTAAATCCATGCTAAAAAAATAAAGTATGGAATAAATCCATAAATAAAGTTAATTACCTTGATTATGGATCAATCATTACAGAAGATAGTTCTTTCCAACGCTGAATAAGATCGGTTATGTTCAATATGTGCCTCTCGATTCACCTCGATCCGATCCCTGATCATCGTCCTATGGGTTTTCAATGCCAACGAAGAATACTCCTACTCTCAAATCCTCCCAAGGTTACACAGCTAAACATGGAAATTTTCCATAATATGATATTTATATATGGGGATTAGGTTAGGTAATTTAATTAAAATAAATTATTTATCTTATTATACACACTGGCCAACAACTGCATTCCATGAAACATCTTAGGATGACCAATCTTAGGTTGCACCTAGGGTAAACCTCATATTCTAGAATCAACCATGGGCTCAGATTTTCTATCCAATTCCCCAAACAATGATAAAACCATTAAAAAAAGAATGCATGCACGTACATTAAAATATATTTATATTTTTATATATTAATTAAGGGGTCCCAAGATTCCCAAACACCATGTCAACATTGAGGAACAATCCAGATATATACATAGAAATATTGAAAGGCCCAATCCATTTAAACCAAAGCCATTAAATAAAATTATTACATGATTCCTTATAGGAATATCATGGATGTATCCATCCCATGAGCTACCCATGCAAGATAAACCGTGAAAGAACAAAATGAATTGGAAAGTAACCCTAGGTAAAGGTACCCACATAGTTTCCCCTAAACCGTTAATTATAACCATGTAAAGAATAAATATCTACATGAACATCACCTAGAAAACCATGGGACTTATTTAAGGTTCACTAAAATGATTTACTAAATCATATAGTGACCATGATAAAGCTGTATAGAGAGAAAAAGTTTCCAAAAAAAAAAAATTCAAATTTAGTTCCAAAATTTATAAAAATTTAAATTACCCCAAAATTTATTAATATAATAATCGATATAGTGATACAGGCTGTTAGATACAAATATAATAGATTATATAAGAAACCATATTCTCTTTATGTTTCAACATAAATGGTTTATTTTTTTCATTATAACACTTATACTTTATATCAATAACTTCCATGGGTGAATGTGAACCCTTGGATTAGTGCCAAACCTATAATACTTAAACATTATAACATAGTATTATTAATGTAATAAAACTTGATTATTTCATCCAAAATTCCATATAAGTATGTTTCACTCTCACTTGGATGAGTTCCTTTTTAACAATAACCATCATCCATTGATTTAATTGACTCACAATATTTGAGTGTATTGAATTAAAATCTATAAAACACATAAGAATTATAGAATATGACTTATTTAAATTGTGATGTACTCAGTGTACATAATTTAGTATCAATTATATTTTCATATTTTTACACCAGAAATAATATTAATAATTATCAGAATTTTCAGATTTGATTTCCTATATATATATTGGGAAAATTATTTATCTTAATAGTCTTAGAAACTGAATCTCAATGTTATAGTGTTTATCTTCTTTGAGATCACCTAAACTAATGTTTATATTTTATTCTTTTATATTATCATAATATAATCTAAAAAATAATAATAAATTATTTTAAAAATATTAATATATAAAACTTTTATTAAGTAATAGTTTCCCTTACTACACATATGGTATTATTTCTTTAAAGTTGAGTAGAACATGCATATGAGATTTTCCCCCTTATGAATATTTTTCTTCATGTTCACCTCTAAAACACAAATGCAGCTGATTAAGTTCTAATAATCTACAATATCAAAAAAATTGAAATTTTCTTCACTACTCCACACCCTAGTATGTTTCTAATCATACTAAAACTAAAAATAATATGAATAAAATTTTTAAATTCATGTTAACATGTTTTTATAATTAATCTTTCAACTGATTCTTTGTTACAAAAATTCACTATTAAAATTTTCTCACATATATAAAATGTGTACATACATCATTATTCAATAGGATCTCCTTTTTTAAAATCATTTGAAAAATATAGTCTTAAAAAATTTATTAAATCAAAAAATCCAGGTGGAATTATTCTCTCAAATTTACAAAAGTACCCAAACAAATCATCTTGAATCTCACTCAAAAACTCATAATTTGATGTTGAAGTGTAAATATCATATGTAAAATGATACTTTATTAAAACAATTTCACACTGATAAGGGAGATAGACCTCTCACGATAATAGAAAATAGTCACCCCCTTAGGATATGATAGTCATAATCTTCTAACATGGGATATGACCATTTTTACCCAATTTTCTAAATTAGATGTATAACTATCTAAAAAACTCATGTGTACAATTTATTAAAATATAAAAAAAAATGTTTATATATTTAAATTGAATAATATAATTTTAAATTCATTCAAATTCAAAATCTATCATTTTTTAATAATTCATGTTTTAGGAACATACAAATTTGTCCAAGATCTAAACATGATTAACAATATATTTTGTTTTTTCCAGTGTGCTTAACACTATATAAAATATTTTCTCAATGAAAATCTTCGGATTATACATTTCATATAAATTTTGATAGACAAAAAAAACTCTTGTTTGTTAAATCACAAAAGATACTTTGTTTTTGTGAATTGTGATCTTTACCAAATAAAAAAATTCTCTAAGAGTTTATATTTTACCCAATAAGAATATCTGTTACTGAAAACACAATGAATACCAACTGAATACCTAAGATTAGTAAGTGATGTATATCTCTTTTGATTCTTTCCTTTGTGAAATGATATTTATTTCTATGAAATAGATAATCATCATTGGTAAATATTTTTTGGTTGTAAAAAAATATAGTTTCCTTATTTTAATAAGAATCATAACTTTAATTTCACCCATGAAGTATAGAAAATATTTATAACCATTTTTAACACTTCTATATAATATTAAATGTATTTGTAATTCACTAATTATCTACTACACTACCTTCCTCCAATCAAAATTTTGTTGTAAAAAACTACATAAATGGTCTTTCCATCAATCCATAATAGTTTCTACTCATCTAGCAATAATATCAAGTAAAAATAAATTTTCTTTTTTGTATAACATATAATTAATAATTTATAATATAGAAAACATTCCTTTATTAACATCCAAATAGGAAAGACTATTGGAAAACCATGGCCCAATGATGGTTTATTTTAAATTGTACATGTTTTAATCTCTAAGAGTTTGTCTAGTAGTAGTTTCTAAAAAATCATGTATTTCACTGTTATGAATAATTTAGATAAGTTTTGGATTAATATTATAGAATTTTATATAAGTGATGTTATTCCAAAATTATTAAATCTTCTTTATTCATTTATATGTGGGTTATATTGTAGAATTTTATATCTGGTTTACTGAAGGTTTAGTCAAACTACTTCTATAAATGTAATTTTCTTAAAAAATATTTTCATACAGCCAAACATAAATTGTTAGTCTGTGGATTATCCAAACTACAGGTAAAAATAATAATATATACAAAACATATAAACAACATATACAACCAAAAACTAACTGGGATTTAAATAAATATAAATCAATTAAAAAACATAAAAAATATATTTAGAACACCAATATATGTATCACACATATAAAAATCAAAATAATTCAACTACCATTAGTTATAAATCATGTTATTATATGGAATACATCTTTAAGTTCCACAAACATCCACCCTTAATCAATTCATATCCATCACTCCACCACCACCACTACATATGACTGCAAAAATTGCTATATTTTGGCGCATAATAAATGAAAATCACCACATCACCATCTTATAAACTAAAAAAATATTGATTTTAAGAGAAATGAGAAAAATAAACAATAATTATAGTAGAATTAATGATTTTGTTTATCCATACCAAAAAATCTATCAAGCATTATGACTGCCTTCTGAAGAGTGTCATGGGTCATAAGGATAATTCCTACTACCGACATTCATCACATAAAATAAAAAACTCGAACATTTAATAAAGGTACCATGAAACACAATAGACACAATTTATATTCAGACCAAACATGGATGAACAAGCTAAACACACTTAAAAATAAATAAAACCATTCTAAATTAATTAAAAAAGGAATTTTGAATCAATTAAGTTAACATTAAATTAAAATATTTCATAGAAAAACTATGCCATGATCAATCATATCAGAATAAAAAATAATATTTTAGTGAAACCAAATTAACAAAATTAAACAACCCGAATACAAAAAATATGAAAAATCAAATCAATGTAGTTTTTTGAACCTGATAATAAAAACTCACATTAGTTAAACTATATTAACTTATCCAAACACTCCCTAAACTAATAAAGAAAACATATTCAATGTTTATAAATACAAATATTATATATTCATTTCCAAATAAATATAGAATTGACCAATTTAAAATCATTTCAGTCAATCTTAAAAAATAATTACTAGTTTTTAAGACACACTCCAAAGAATACTATTACTAGATTAAAAAACATTTCACTTAGTTTAAAACCTAGAAAAAAAAGTTTTTAGTTCATTATTTCCAAACTATCATTGTTCTAATAAAAAAACATATTTTGAAAATAAAACTCATTGATAATTGTTTCAATCATCTTCAAAGAAAAACAAGTTTTCAAAAAATGATCTACAAACCAAAAAAACTTTACCTAATTTAAAATTACTCAGAAAACAGAATTTTCAAATCATTGTTTAATACACAATTGGGTTTTATAAATGCTTTCTCAAAAAAATATTCATTTAAAACAATGATGATCTAAAATCACTTACTATAATTCACTTAATTCACAATTAATAAATTAAAAGTAAAATTTTCAAATTATAATTTTTTGGGATAATATTTTTTATATCTAAAATATAATAACTTTTTAAACCGTTAATAACCCAATAGAAACAAATTTTATCAATTTTAATCACTAACACTTAATCCTATATTTTTAATTTTTTTAAAATACCCATAAATCATTTTGCATCTATGTAAATATGAAAACTCATCACCTAAAATATAATAACCCATTAAAACTATAAAAAAAACAAAATAAAAAGGTGGGTTTCAAATGAACAATAATGTGAATAAATAAATTTATTAAATTTAATTACAATAATAACACAATCAACTAATATACTATATATATAAATCTACAATTTAATCTAGAAACACATTTTTAAAAATTTCAAAAATATTTTAAAGATAATTATATTTTCCTATATAAAATCACCTTAAATATGGGTAATAAGATACTTAAGTTGTAAAATCAACCTTAAGATAACACATTACATTTCTTAGTTTAATTTAGTTACAAAACCAAAATCATTTGAAATTTTATTATATGGAAATTTTTATGTATCGTGTTTAGAATTTACCTCTGTTGGATGGGTTATAAGATTGTAAATTTACTTAGGTATTTTTCCTGTAGTCCTCTATAATACATAAACAATGAAATTTTATATTTCTGAATAACATTGTTCTTATGTGTTCATATAAGAGTCATTTTATTTGACTTTCTCTTTCAACGTCGAAATTTATCTTTTTGTTTATAAATCAATGGAATTTATTGAATTCCCACTAGATGGTGTAGAAGTAATGGAAGGTTTTGGACTACCACAAAATTATTATTATTCATCCAGAACCCATCCCTTAATCAGGATAGAGATGATTTTCCTAAAATGAGTGCAACTACATCATTATGCGAAATTGACGATGATTATTCAGGGTTCATATCCGAATCTTCTTGAATTTTATCCAGTATAAAAACAATATTGAAAAAATTATTGTTAATATTAAAGTCATAATGGTTATGAAATAAAATTAAGTTATAATAAAAAATCGTTAACTCAAATGATTTTTTAGGTTTCTTTAAAATACTAATATTGGACTTCCAATGAACATGAATCCATATACTCATTCTTCCAACCAAGAAAACTAAATATATTACTTTTTATAAAAAAGAATATACATATTAACTTAAAAACCTTTAGAAATAATATAATAATATAAATAATAATAAATAAAATACATTAAAAATTGACATTTTCATGGAAAAATCTACAAACCTATGGTATAGTGAATGAATTTTTTTAATGACTCCATGCATTTTTTTGATATTTACTAAAAATAGAAACAATGGTAAAAATTATAATTTTCTTGGGTTTATGTTATTAAGTTACTATAAAATCTTCTAATACATAATGAGATACATCCCTATTAATATCAAAAAACAACTTCTACTATGAACAAGGAATTCCTCCAATAAGTTTTTTTTATAAATACTAACTGGTCAGAGATGTGTCATTAAACCTGTATCATAATCACCGCATAAATTCTACCATTTTATTACCCAAAATATTTGGGTTCCATGGGAATAACATTAATTAATGCACATCATGAAGTTATTAAGTGTGTGAATCTATCACAGAGAGTAGGGGTGAATCAATGATGCTTCTTTTTTTATTTCTCTATAAATCAATCTCTATGACTAGAAAAAGTCTTGATCCACACATTCCATAAAGTCTCACTTTTTACCATATGGAATAAAATAAAATAAAATAAAATAACATGATAATATTTATAAGGTTATATAAAAATGTGGGTATATAATATTTGTTATGTTTAGGTTGAGTCTGAGATAGATTTACACTAATAAACATGAGGAAGTATGATTTAGACTATGTCCCAAAAATCATGAACACTGGTGAACATGTGGTGGGTTATCACCTTTTTTTTATTTTCTCTCAACCTGTTTTTTATACTAGATATTTCCAGTGTAAGATATCTACAAAAAATCATGATCAACCTATTGAATGGTTATTTGGAATGATTCTTTCTAGTGTGCAATGGGTCCTCTTGAACTCCCCAGACAATTTCTTTAATACTACTCTGGGCATCATTAAATCCCCAAAGTTATATATTATTTCTCAATGAAAATCTCTTTAACTACTTCTAACTTCGGGTAAAATATAAATATTTTCCTTATCCTTCACCTTAATCTTCAATGAATTCAACTCCCACTGTATAATTTTTAGAGCTACATGTACATCATCCCTCTTCTCACTCTTCTCAAGCCTCAATATAGAAACAAATTTTTTATCTATCCACTCTTCACATTCATCTTATATGGTATGTATATATCATAGGACTCCTTACACTTCCTCCTTTTTCAATTCATAGGTTCACCTTCTTGGATGTTTTTTACCTCCTTATCCTTCAATACACAAAGATCATGTCTTATTAGAAAACAAATCTAGGTTCTCGATCATTATCACCCACTTCTTATTTTTATATATTTTTCCTAAAAAATAAGAATGATATATCTTTCATATTCAATTTATGGAAATATTCCTTTATTATTAGAAGAATATTATATTATCATATTTTAATATGGTTAATAGAATCCTATATCTTTTATATCATTTAATCTCATTCAAATACTATTAAATATTTATACATTTAATTTTCTTAGATATAAGGAATATTATTCCATTAAACTTACTTAAAATCCATGAAACAAATACACATAGATATTAATTCATACAAAAAAACCTTCATGGTGTGGAGAATTTTATTATGATGTGAGAATCTCCTATAAAATTTTACTCTTTATGCATTATAGTGTAGAATTATCCTTACGATGCAACTTCCCCTCAACTAATAGAACTAGTTTCATCTGGTTGTTATTTCTCAAAATGCATCATGATATGTTATTATTCTTTATTTTGTGACATCATATCATTTATATCACTTAACATACTTCAATGTGTATAATGACTCATTGAAGAAAAACCTTCTTAATTCTCATCTCAAATCATAAAAAATATTTGGTTCATTGTGACATTTAATGATTTAAAGAATTTTTCAATCATAAACTATTTTTTTATCAAGATCCTACTTCAAAAATTTATTTAAGAAATTCTCATTTTTATAACTATAAAAATTTATATTAGATTTAAAAAATATTATGTATCATTGCGAAATCCAAGATTATTTCTCATTTCTCTAACTCGTGATTCATATGTAATTTTTTGGTAATCCTTATACATTGTGAAAGGTTTTCCCCTTGGTCTCTTTAAATATAAGATATAGATAAAAACTTATGCAAAAAATAAAATATATCATCCAACACCATAAAAAAACGTACATAATAAAATAAATTTGTGTTTTAACCTTTTATTTGATCCATTTCAATAATTTGAATACTCTAAAAATTATATTACATGTCCACTGAAATCTATATGAATGAAGTTACTTATTCATATTTAAGTATACACCTCATATAATTATATTACACATCTCTCTGAAAGGATATTACGTATACATTGAAGCTCTTCAAGACTTTTCCATTTCTATAACTCCTCTATATACGAGAAAACTTACATATACAGGAAAATATGAATACTTTTCCATTTCATTAATTCTTAGTCAAACACAATATATTATGTATAAATTAAAACTTTATCAAAACTTCTTAGAACCTATTAAACTATTCTTAAGGAATCTATAACTACTTCAAAACATCTCAAGACAGCTGTAATAGATTTTTGAAATAATAATATACTTCCAACCATCTTCATCGTCAATTCCAAAATATTTCAAAGCATTTAAATATTAAAATTTGAGTGTTCTAATAACCCTTAACTACTTATTTAATCCCAACCTCACATCATAATTATTAAATATTTATTCAAATAATATTATTCACTAATACAACAATCTTCATGCTCAGCAATCCTTGAATGGATTCTCAATCAACTCGATAGATTTTTAACTTCTAATCATAGATGTAGATTTATTTCAAAATCCATACATTGAAACTTTACTTGAAACATATTTTATATTGTGATTCTATCATTAAAAACACATATCATTAATTTACATGTGTATTAGATCAGTAATCATCAAATTTTTCGGCTTATCACTTGAATATATTATTACTTCAAACTTTAAGTAGTAGAATCAACTACTTATTCATTTATAGTCTTTATAATGATAGTAAATTCTATAATCATTTGATCTTCCTCCATCACCTAAGAAACAAAGGCATAATGAACAGTTCATTGAAAAAAATATAACAAATGAAATCCATTGGGTTCTTAAATATCACCCTTGGAGGTTTTTCTATACATTAAAGAAATTTTATATAAATTATAGTTAATATGTATTTAATATGTATTAATTTATTTCCACCTTATTAACAACAAATAATATTTTTTAGTGTGAGTGAATTCCCTTCCCATCTTCTTAACTTCCTTATTTTATCTCATTTATTGTCCCCTTTTCTTGAGTGATACAACCTGATAAATTGAGATGTGAGTTGCATCACATTTTTCTCAGCAATGAGCCATAAATTAATAAAATATAAATCTACATGACCAATGCTCAATGTATAAAATAAGAGTGATTGACATAGTAATCAAATATTCCCATTAATTTTTCCACCATGTGATGCCAACACTATTTTCTTTTTTCAGGGGATATTCAAATTGATTTCATAATAAATTTTGTCCTTTAAAATCAACTTAACAAACACATCAAAACATTAAAGTGTAAGGTATATTACTCGCCATTTTTTATCTTAATAATAACTCCCACTTAATTCACCATGTTTTAAAAAATTAACAATAGAATCATAAAGTTAATTTCATACCTCAACCTTCATCATTCTTTAAGTGTTTTATAGAAATTTTATATTTATACAAAATAACATCATTTGAAAACATCACTTCTTATAAACTCACCATAAAGGATATACTATAATAATATTTTGGGGTGAATGGAAAAAGGACATAGTTTTTTATTTATTTTTGAGATAATCCCCATTTTAATTGGTTGAGAGGGAACCCTTACATGAACCCTAGGACTAGAAAAACATGGCCCAATATATGACTTGAATTTTTTAGGGCATAAGACCCAATACAAGACTTGAAGGCCCAAATATCAACATAAATTGGAACTAACCCTCCCTAGAATCTTGTTCATTGATAGTTCCTACATCCACATCTTGCATGGATGATCAGCTGACAATTCCACTTGCATAGCTACATGGTGCTTGGTACCAATGAAAAATATTTCACACCCTCCATTCATTTTGAATCTAGTTAGCTTTGCTCTGGTGGCTTCTACATGATTTGATTCGCCTTTTGAAGTCTAGCATTGTGTGATCTGGCCTCAAATACCATGGGTTGAAGGTTATGTAGCCTAAGATCCCAAATTTATAGTTTGTGAATTAAAATTGGATGAATTGTTCTGAGGATGTAGTAACTGATATTGTAAAATAGAAATTCTATCTTACCCAGTTTGGAACATAGGTATTTTTGATGCAGGATTATGGGGTTTACCCCCGAGGTTCCTCCATAACTGCGTACTCTAATAACATTCAACATAGTTGTTTTTATTCTAACTATACTCCATACATACATTGATACATCATGAGATATTATAAAAATATTACAATATTACTATGTTTAAAGTCTTATATTACTATAAAATCATTACAACATTCAATTAGTTCTTTATTTTACTTATGACCTTTAATTACCTATACATGGAATCATATAAAAACAATTATGGGAATTTAGTGAGTCTCTATAAGCTTCTTATTATGAGAAACAAGGATGGGTTTTGACTCAAAACCCAAAAACCATTTTCTTCTCAAGTCTTGTTTTGTGATAACCCTTCACCAATACACCTTCTTTACTCTTTTAGATTTAAATTTCATTAGAAAATATTTATTTATTTATTTATTCAATATTGTTCTTATTTAGAATAATAATTTTCACTCAAACTATCAATGCCCATATTCCTTTTCATCTAGCTTTATTTTTTTATCCAATTATAACTAATATAACCAAATAGTTAATCATTCCTTAAGGATATTGTTAAACTTATTTTTTGTGGGTGGCCTGCTTGTTTTTAAGAGCATTATTAGTACTTAGTGTCACAAATTATTTCCCCTTTTTTTTAAACCTTATCTTATGTAGAAGACCATTTCTTCCACATTTTATTTTTATGAACAAGAATTTTACTTCTTCGACATTGATCTTTAACAGTCTCCATGTTTCCTTTCTTTGGAACATTTTCTAACTCTTCTTCTAATATGTATTCCACTAAACTGATCCCTTTATTCATTAGTAGGATTAATTATCCTATTGATTACAAATTTATTACATTGAAATTAACCTTTATTTAATATTTTAAATAGTCATTACTGTGACATTTTCATCAACAATAGAGGCATATCCTCTTTGGTTTGACATGATTTTTAGTTTTCATCTTGATTGTACTTTTCTTCACTTTGATACACCCCAATGTAGAATCATATTTATTTTTCTTCAACTTATATTTTTTTGGTATTATCTTATAATAAGAATAATAAATGTTCTTGGTGGATTTGTACCAATACACATCATCACAATAACCAATTCCTTTGTGATTATCATAGAAATTTTCAAGACATTTAAATCTGTTCGTGGTAGAAAGGTTTAACTTCTTTTGTTATCTTTTTTTATAGAGTATGTATTCTCTATATTTTATTTCTAATCACCCTTAATATAGTAATTTTATAAAATTTAATAATTAAAAAATCATTCCATCATACAATGGAATTGTGTTCAAATGTACCATAGTACCAACAATGATCAATTATCCTTGATCTTTTTTCATTAATTACATTTTATCCAGAATGTTTGTCTTGATTTTTTTTGGAAAAAACAAATATATTTTAAGATTATTTTGTGGAATAATTCATGTAACATATTATTACATACACTCTTAATTTATATGTGGGGTTTTATAATTTTTATTCACACGTATTTTCCCAAAATTGGTTTTTTACAAACAGTATGAAGTAAGACAACATTAGCGAATAAAGTATTTTATTGGGAACATGTTAAATTTTTCATAGAAATTGTTTTAGGTGTACCATGAGATGACTTCCTGCTACCTTTTCCACAAAATTGGGTCATTTTAGGGATTGGATTATTACTAGAGACTTTAATGGTAGTTTCTCTTCTTTTCTCAGTATCTTAGGAGGTTTTAGTTTGAACCACTTCTAGATTTATCCATTTAACTCCATTTTCCAGACACTTCATATTGAGGGTAATAATTTTATCCTAAAATTATTTTAGTACATTTTCACATTAAATTGTATTAGTTATAATCTACTATTTATTATTTTTTACCTTATTGCAAAGAATTATCAATGTCCTTAATTATGTTTTCTTTTATCAATAATTGGTAATCCTTAACACTAATGGAATATTTGTGACTTTATTCTAAACCGCGGATCTTATATTTATAAACTCTATTAAATTTAATTTTCTCAAAAATATTTTATTGTAATTAATATCCAACCATTGAAATTTATTCTCTAATGATTTATAAGGATTTCTCCTTGGATTTCACTTCCTTGATGAGAGAAATAAACTTTTAAAATTGTGTTTCTAAAGTTTCTTGCATAGATTTTTTATATTTAACAAAATATGTATTCTCATTATATAGTTATTAAATAAATTATAATGTATGAGTGAAAAACACTCCCAAAATATACGTTAAGTATTCATTTACCTTATAATATAGATTTTCAATTAATTCATTAGATTCATCCTCTTCACTATTTGAACATTTTTCTTCAAAAGTTCTATTCTTGATAGACTTATCAGATATATTACCACTTTTACTAAATTCAATTTGTATATTCCCCATTTTCTTCCTCAAACTATTAATTAGATTATTTTCCTCATTATTCTTTCTATTTTTAGAGTTTTATTTGAATCCTACATATTTATATTGATAGGAATGGATTTTTTATTCTATGTATGAGGCATCATAATTTTTTAAGGTTATATCTTTTAAAGGAAACCTATTCATCTCTAATATCAATTTTAGTTCCCAAGTGAACATATGAATCATTGAGAGGGAGGGTGAATCAATGATAGTCTATTTAATATTTTTTATTTAAATTAACCTTTATGATTGGAAAAATTATTGATCTTATTGTTCATTAAAGTATCACCCTTTCTTGTATGAAATCAAATAAAATATGGGTAATTAAATATCCCTTCATTATTTATTTAATCCAAGAATCACATCCCCCTTCTTAAATCTTTATCTATGTAATATTATTCACTGATATGGAAGCCTTTAGGCTCTATAATCTTTGAATGGTTTCTCAATCAACTAGCCATATTTTTACAACTTCAATCATGAATCTTAGTCTTTTTAAATAGCCATACCATTAAAATTTCATTGAAACATGTTTTATATAGTTATTATATAATTCAGAAACACTTTTTATTAATTACCATGAGAATAAACACTACAAACATTATATTTGTGAGTTTCTCACTTGAATATTTCATTAATATTAAATTTAAGTAACAACATCATCTACTTATTCATTTATATTATTCATAACGGTATCATATTCTGCAATAATTATAGCAACATTCCAGTCCAGAGGCCACTCGACTTGTTCCCTAACCCAGTCTACCACATGACCTTATGAGTTCCTCCCCATACACTAGACATTGCTGACTAGTAGCTTGGGTTTAAGATGGTATTATAGAGAGACTATAACCCTATATCATTGTGTACAATCACAAGTAAATAACCAAGAATCTTACATATTAGAATATACATAAATAATAAATAAACAAAACCTATGTTTCCAAAATAAAATAATGAAATATTTTATAGAAGATGAATTTATTGAATCCCCCACCAGGCTGATCACATATAATGGATAATAATAAATGAATAAAGATAAAATAAATGGATCCACTAAAAATATGAGGAATACCTCCATTAATGATCCATGTGTATTATGAGATATCATTATTACTCAATTTAGAGCCTTATCACATCCTATGCTTATAAATAGGTTAGAGTTTTCTCTTGTACCCCAGTGTAATAGCGAACCAAGTAAGGTGTAAGTACCTAACTCAGTTGAGAACCAAAAACATGTTCCCATAAATTTCTAGTAATGCAGTGTTATGTGCATATGACATGCTCAACTAAAATAAATAAATCAATGTATGAAATAAATAGATAAAACCATTATGGATCATTATTTATAGGACTTTGATCGATAATAAATTATTCAAATAGTATCAGGTGTCTGAAGAACATCGCAATGAATATTCCTCCATATAAATACTAGGTCTTAGGGATGTAACCTAGAAATCCCTAATATTCAAGTTGAAATAGAAAACTACTCCCCATTAATGGATCCATGACTAGATCCCAGTCATCATAGGAATTTATCTAATCTCAAAGTATAATTAATGGTTTATTGCTAATTCTAGGGCATTCTAAAAAATATCTAAATCAGAATAATCTCAATATAACATTTCCAAATTGCCTGATTCTAGGAATTATAAGTATCCCAACCATCATTTAATGTGACCCAAGCATTAATAATAATAATAATAATAATAATTATTATTATTGTTATTATTATTATTATTATTATTATAGTAATGATCATAATACCCATGCATACATGGATGGATCTTATATGGGATAAGCATCATAGGGACATATGGAATCCATGAAATTCCATATATACCTGAGGTCAAATATTAGCATCCTAATAATTCTTCATGTGTCTTAAAAGTAAAATCCAAGGTGACATTGGGAATCCATGATGACATCATCACATCTAAGACATGCCACATCAGTATCACATGAATCCCAATGTTAGTTCCTATGAATCACCTCTGGGTACCCCCAAAGTCACTATCACATCATATAAGGATTATAAGTTGGATCCCAAGGAGTACCCTTGAGAATCCCCATTCTAATAAAATAAATAATAAAATATAAACAAAAGTTTACGACTGATTGAACAGCTAAACCTAAACATCACTATCTATATTCCCTTGATATTACATGTTCGATATGAGTTTAAAGGTGAAACCCACTTCCCTCACTACATATTACCATAACACACCTGCTCGGACATAGTTGGTCATTGGGGTACTTACTAGGGTCTCCTGGGTCACATAAATGGAGAGTCACCCTTTTGGGGGTTCTAAGTCATAGTCAAGTCACTCAGATAAACCTGTCTTGTTAAGTCAATATGCTCTAAGGTCTCTTGAAAGGTTCTTAATTTTCCTACTTGGGTTGTTCCACTTAAAGAATTCCAAACCTCTACAAAGTGGTGTTCAAGGATCCTATAGATGGGGTACTAAGTCACAGTCACCATGGTCACACTTGTAAGGGGTTTTTAATTTCACAGACTCATGACCTCAACCATAAGCATACAAGGCGATCAAGGTATTCCACATGGCCAACATGGCCTAGGAATTTTATTCACCATGTCCCGAGGAATCTCATTTTAATTATAAATTTAAGTTTAATTTAACAATTCAATTTAGTTAAATAAGTGGGTCATGCCCTCAAGGATGTGATGATGCATTATGTGAATCATAAAAAACTCATATTAGGCCATAGGGTAAGTATCAAGGACCATATAGCATTTAAAAATCAATTTCCCCTTCATTTTATATCTTATAAACTCCCATTTAGGATCATCCAAGAACTTCTAAGGTCCACCACAAGCTCAGATCATGCCTGAGATCCTACCACAAATCACATAAAAAAATAATTAATTATTTAATCTATCCTAAATGAGGATAAACACTGAGAAAATCATTGTGGCATTGTGCTACACTAGAACCTTGATCAAACACACTTATAGGGCCCCCAGAACACCCCTAAAAACAACCCAAGGAAAATACCTAACCAATTGGGATGATTCAAGAATTATTTCAATTAAACTAATGGACAAAACCTAAATATTTTTTTTTGATACATAACTTTTGTGAAATAGAAAACAACAGAAAATGGAATTCATCTTAGGATATCCTCTATCTAGGGTCTAATAAAGAACAATAAAAATAAAAAAATCACCACTCTCTTATGAAATCACCATTTTCAACCTAAACCAAAATAATAGTGATATTAGTGCGATGAATGATAAATAAAAGAAGAATAATATGAGAAATATTTTACCCATAATCCTCAATGAAAACACCTTAAGATCATCCCCGAAGAGAAGGAAGAAAAGGTGGGATCCCTACTCATCGACCTCCCGCACACACCTATTAACAGTAGAAAAGGGGGATGACCACTTCTTTAATAACCCAAAAAACACTATTCATGGATCCAAATTCTAGTTCACATCATGAATCATTGGGGTAGGGGTTTTTCAACTATTTTGATCATTCACACCATTAATAAACTATTCTTGGTTAAAACCCCTTACTGTGAATCCAATGATGCACTCTTGCATACTGTTCCCCCACTAGTAAAATCCCAAAGCCTTGGATCATCACCCAAACCTTGAACCCCATACAAAAACACTATTTTGGGGTTTCAGACCCATATATCCCTAATATGATCCCTAATACTTTAATAAAATCCATCCACCAACTCATAAAGTCAATTTTCTTCTTGAATTTTAAACCCATACAAATGTGGGTTCTTCCAATTATCTCTTCCTGTGTCACCCAAGACACCAAGACATATTTAATACCCTATTGAAAACATATAAAACCAATAAAAAACAATAGGTTATTCACATAAAAATAAAAAAACATTTATAAATAAAAAACATAACAATGTATATGATTAATTTTAATCACTTATTTTCAATAAACAATTAATTAATATTAAATTAATATTACCTTTATTTGGATGAAAAAGAAAAAATTATTTCAATATATAGAAATATGAATCTAATATTTATAATCAATGAGAAGTCTTGTTATATCATAAATAAATTTCCCATGAATATATCCATGGATTTTAGTAACATCACCAGTAGGCACCACATACTCATCAAATAGAACATCAATTTTTAAGTCTCTCAATTACTATACAAATTATGTATTCATATTTACATTTAAATCTATTATTATTTTATCTATTTTAAAATTGAATATAAAAATTAATAAAAATATATTTTCTTTACAATGACATATATACTAGTAATGGTAACCCACTGGTATCTTCTGGATGGAGGAGTAAACAATTTATAGAATGTCAAATGTCCATAAGTTCATAAACTAGTAACATAATTTAGGGAAACTAATTTTTACTAACATTCTCTGCTATAGTGGTATCTAGTATATTAGAATAACTAGGGTCCAATATAGGTGATGGTATAAGCAGTCTGATCTGAGTTGATAATCTTCTAGGATCCAATTTTTTTGTTCTAAAAATTTTGACATTTCAAATTCCTTAGAACATATTAAATGTATAGAAAAAATATAACTAAATTAATTATAAATTTAAAATGTACAAATCTTTTCTTAAAAGTTTTATTGATAAAAATATGGTATGATACTTCTCATTATCATTTTACCATAAACCATGCTTTATCTTCCTTGCTTCCATGTCCTTAAGAGAATTATGGGTATCCTTTGATTTACCCTTCTTATTAAGAAA
Source organism: Viscum album (assembly GCA_963277665.1). Classification (NCBI taxonomy): domain Eukaryota; kingdom Viridiplantae; phylum Streptophyta; class Magnoliopsida; order Santalales; family Viscaceae; genus Viscum; species Viscum album. The sequence goes on from OY728161.1 coordinate 1,447,944,806, forward strand.
TTTAAAAATAACATTGTCACGTGAATTATTATCAATATACATTATGCAAATATTATGATGCGAAAATTTTTACTCCTGATAAATAATTTTTGGAAGATATACTCATTTTTATCTACTGTTTTTCTCTAACTACTTTAGATGTTGTACCTTTTACTCTTTCCCTATACTTTTAAATTTTTATATTTATAAATTTATATAGTAAAAATAATTATATATCCCAAAATATATGAACCAGATAACACGTTCAATTTATTTATTGTTTCAATTTATCCATTGAATTGTGTCATGTTAAACCTAAACTTATAATATGCATCAAGAAATCTATGATTACACTTGAGTAAGCATGTTCGTCTATGTGGTAATCATTGGGGTTCAAAATAAAAATTAAAAATTTGACAACATAAACCAATATTATTCTTCCAAACATATAAGTTTCTTAGTGTAGAAAAATCATTAATTTTCCACAAGAAATAAATATGCATTTTGAACATTTTTCTCATTGATACATCATATGTTTTCTATGCAATAATTTCATATTTCTAGTAATTATTTTATTAGAGGATGTAGATATACATAAATTTCATTTCCAAACAAATTCTTTCTATGAAAAATCCTGAAATAATAAAATAATTGTTCTTCATGAACATATAGGGTGGTAGATTGTAGGGGATAATAATAACTAGCCAAATGCTATAATTGGAACCTAATGTACTAAATGGGTTAAAACTATCATTAGAGAATCTGAAACACACTTTCCTAGGATCCAAATAAAAAAATATGAATATAACAAATTAATCATATTCTATGAATTTTTTTAACCCAAATAAAGGTAAATACCCTAGGGATGAATGAAGTTATTTCGATTTATTTAAATGAATCTCACCAATGATCATGTTCCAATATTAGTTGGAAAATTTCTCACCCTAAAAATAGTTATAAAGTGATAAATAATATAAATAGGGTTAAAATAATATTTACTTGATTCAATCACACTTAGATAATCTAAGGAGTATATAAATATAATTCATTAATGTACCAGAATCAATAAGTGCACTACTTGTTTACAATGATTGGAGAAGACTCACTATCCCCATGATTTATAACCAATTATAAATAGGAACCCCCTAATAACTTAACTTATGTGAACACAAAAATCCTCTAGAATAATATTTAGTTCATTTGAATTATCTTAGAGGATGTTTATTCTAAAATTTGTGTGACATAAAGCTCAATTTTCATCAATGAGATTAATTATAATTTATCCTATAAGATTTACCCTTCGAAAATCCAATTGCATGCAAAATAAACTTTTCATAATATTTATCATTTAATTCCTTCATGAACGGCCTTATGTAAGCTTTCTTTAGGGAATTATACTAACTATGTAATTTCTTCTTGAACTCCCTTCTATGATATTTCATTATGGAATGTTACTCACCATGAATGATTCTTCACGAACACATTCTTACCGCAAAAAACTCTCCATAAACTCCTATTTTACACCAAATTTCTTCATAGAATTCCCCTTCTCACAAATGAATCAATATATTCACTCTAATCTTTTCCAAAATTCATTTTTATAGTTAATGAATTGTTTATGGTTCTATTTATAAGAAAAGGGAACATGAAAACATTATATGTAAAAGATTACATTTTTACCCATTGTGTAAACCAACTTTGAATAAGAATACCCCTTCGATACATCACATATGACTTTACTTCCATGGATCATAGAAATCACTACCTCTTCTTCACAAATGAAATTTACACCATGTAATTTCTTCATGGAAACTATTTATTTGTTTCCATTAGTATTATTACATCACTTTTTTTTCAAATGGTTTCCTTTGTGAAAATCATCTCTTTCACAAAATGTTTGTTCCATTATGAAATTTCCTGTCTTTCATGAAACCATTCCTTTAAACAATACATTACTTTGAGAAATTTTCATTCCTTTTCTAGTTTTTCATGAAACTTCTCCATTGAATCTAAATATTTTAAATAATAAAAAAACTCCAAACATTTATAGAAATCATCTCTTCATGAACATATCAATATTCACCTCTTCAAGAATATTTTCAACAAAATCAACCCAAAAACACCAAAAACATATCTCATTGGATTTGTTTTTGAATAATATACACATTTGGGTTTGTCAACAATACTTCCATATTCTTAGTCAAATTGTTAAGAAATTTTGTGTACTTTATTATTTAAATGCCATTAAACCTTTTTAACTATAGATATCAATTAAAGTCTTAATCAACGCGTAATCTTAGACCACATAAGTCAAAATTGGCATGAGAAACTATATTTACATTTAAATACTCTAAATGAATCACTTAATTAATTTCTTAGTATCTATTTGATATTTTAAAACCATACTAACAAAACTTTCCTTCTTCCTCTATATAATTTATCCCTCTAATTTTATATCTAAGAGATCTCCCATTTATCACTTTTACTCATCCCAATAGAGGTTTTGGGAAATCTCTCACTTTCATGAACAATATCTCCCCTATATCAATTAACATAAAGGCCACTATTTTTTGAGATATAAGAGTAAATGAACAAATATTAGCACATGGAGAAATACATACAATAATATGGGAAGTGGGGGTTCTATATACATAGTATTTATGTATAGGGAATCAAAAAAACATAGAGAGATAATTAATTTTTATAAAACTTCTCCTTGGGTAATCCCTTTGTCATGATATGAATAACTAATATTTTAATAGGTACATACTCCAATTTGTCTATCATGTGATCAAATTTTTCCTTTATTAAGTGATACTTGATTTCAATATGATTCTTCCCCAAGTGATGAATGATATTTTTTCTAATAAAAATTTCACTTGATTTTCATGGTTAATCCTGATAGGATACTTCACTTTAACTCCAATATCCTCAATTTTATACTTCTTTTGTAACATTTTTGTGCAAGTTTGAGTAGTCATAACATATTCAGATTCTAAAGTGCTCAGTTTAATGCAGTCTTGTTTCTTTTTAATCCAATAAATGCACAGTCGTCCAAGATAGAATCAACCACTTTATGTAGACTTAATATCATCTACCAAACTTTCATAGTCTATATTTTTCTACCCTAATAACTATTTTTGAGATGTTACATTATAAAGTAAGAAAAAACATGAATTTTATATATCATAATATTTTCTTCACAGTGAGAAAGTTACTTTCTTTGGGATTACTCTAGTGCCTTGCATATTTACAAGTAGAAAAATTAAAACATGGTTTTCTGTCATTATATATAAAAGAGGCCAATGATATGCATGTATTCTACGAAATTGGCCTTTTGTTCCATTACCATCCCTCGAAAACTTGTTTTGGGTAACAATTGGTGTTGTTATTAACATGGAATTATCAATTAAAAATATTTTTAGAATCTCCTAATAAATTTTTTATTGAGATATGAATGTTCTTTTATGTTCGTATGTTGCTTGAAAACTTTTTAAAACGTTCAATTAATCAATCAATGACATTTTGAACTCATGAATCATGAATTATAAAAACTTATTATACTATGCATTGTGCCCTTCATACCTTTCTGTAAGAACTTGGTTCTTCCTTTGAGGTATGAATCATTAATTTTTAGTTTATTCTTAAGAAATGGGGGGAAAGTGGTCGAGCGTCTAGCTATAGGCCTATTACATGATGTAACTGGGAGCTACATGCTATGTACTTATAGGTACATGTTTTTTATAGAAAGATACATGCCATTTAATCCTGGAACATGGCCATGTAATGGTCTAGATATAATTTTTACAGATATGGTGTGTAGTCTCAAGTACACGCCATGTACTTTTTTTTAATTATTACGTCGGGCAGTAGCATCTTTTTTCCTGAAGGATATAAATGAATCTCTTTTAATTTACAATAAGCCTAGAAAATCCGAAAGAGCGTTTGGCTCCTAATTCATTATCCGATCTTTGATTCAAACACTATCAGATCCAGTAGATTCCCCTTGATGATCTCTCAATTCCTCTTGATCCTTCCTTCCAATTTTTTTCTCTCGATCTATTTATTTAAGGTTCAGTGTTTATACCTATTTTGTAGATTTACTATGTTATAGGTCGAATCAAAGACCGACACTGGATGAGGAGAGTTGTATGAGAACAAGGTAGGTGGTCTTGTAAATTTCATGAATTTTTATTTTTCTTATAAGTATCAGTGTGTTGTGTGCCCATGAATAGGGTGTCTCCTTGAATGGAATTGACTCATGTTATTTCCTAATGTTGATTAGTTAATTGATTAATTAAACTAAATAATGTCTGAGATCATTTGACATGATTAAGGTCCACCCCATGGGTGTTTTCTCCCTTGGATGACTAATGTTTATCTATTTGGACTAGGATGCATATGGACATGCCTTTGATTAACTTTTTGGGTTATTTAAAATGATATGGTTAATTGAATATTTTTCCCACATGAATTCTTATGTTATTAACAATGTAATAGTGTAAGTTACATGTGTTGTCTCTATGCTGAAATGCTAATAAACCAGGCTTAACCCTGATACATGTTGAAATTCTTATATACTAGTTTTCGACCCTGTCACATGCTGAAATTCTTATACACCATGTTTCGGCCCAAATTGACTGCTAAAATGCTTATATAGTTGGTTTTTATCCAGATTAGTGTTATGTTATACCGTGGTTATATGGTTTGGGTTAAACACACCAAGAGTGATACTTGATGTACATGTTAGGATGTCCAGACTGGAATCAACTACAAATTAAATAATGAAATGAAATGACTAGTGATGCGTCTTCAAATCCAAAGCACAAGCATGGATTCGGTCTTTACCCATACTTGATTACTTATCTTTTGAGACATATGATGTGCTTAATTTTTAGTTCATACAGTTTATTGCTTTTCCAATTGTACACTTCCTATTATATATACATACATACATATATACATACATACATATATATATATATTCACTGACAGACTAGTAAAAATATTTGGTGGTTGCCTAATGGGATTTAGTCTCACACCTTGTTTGGGTCTTGCTTTTGTGCCCAAAATAATTTTATGATTTCAAGTGTTGATCAGGGAAAGTTCCCTACTACAAGTACCTGATGTGATTCTTAAGAGTAGGAGATCATGGGACCAAGCCTATGCTTGTGATGATTCCAAGTATCTTTTTGTTTTTGTTTTTTTTCTTTTGAGACATATATTTTGTATTTTTATAGTTTACTTGTTTTTTATTCTTTCTTAGAACATATAACAGGATGCATCATATTTTTTATGGAATGATGCTTGGTTGCTTACCTTTTCTATATTTTGTTGTTTATTATAGTTGTATATTTAATATTGATTTTGAAATTATATTATTATTTATTCCACTATGTTACACTCCTCCAATGAGGGAAAATTTTCCCCACTATCACTCTTTAGGACCTCACAGCTAGTTGGAAGCCTTCAGCATTTGGGGAAATTCACTTGAGGCCATGTGGCCAACTGGGTACGACACTAGTTGAGTGGCATCCAGATCTGATAGATTACAAAGTGATATCAAAATAGTTTTTTTTTTGGTGTCACTTACTATTTAGATACATTAGACAAAGATAAGAGGGAAATAGAGTTTGGTAATTAGATTTTCCTAGGAGTAAATACCATGTGTATAGGGAAAAGCCAAATTACCTCAAATTGAATTCTGATTTCTATATTTTGAGCTATTAGAGTTGATTCTATTTCACCATTGGGTGACACTTGTTTTGTGATTTTATTATTGATATCATTTTGGTTCTATTTTGTTGAAACTCGATGAGATGAGGTTATTCCATCTCATGAATCATATAAGCACTTGTTAGAAATCACATTCCATGCATTCATGCCATGCCATTTAGAGAGAATTACTAATTGCATACTGTTGTGATAGATGTTGTACTAGATATGTAGTTTGTTGTGATAGGTACCATGATCGATGTTCCTACTGTTATGATAAGTGTATTATTACATGATATGGTTGAATTGGATGGATCTAAAACTTTTGTCCCTAAAGAGTATGGTCCCTCATTGTATTAGAATTTGGTGGATCATGTTTCAGCCATGAGATATAGTTTCAGTTATTATGTGCTATATGTGATGAAAAAATTGATTCATGGGGTGTACGGGCCCCAACAGGTTGGTATTTTTCACACCATCACTTTTTATTTGAATGAAATGGTTTCGAGGAATTTTTAGAGGCTTACTTTCTGGAAACCCAGACAACACAACATGTGGGTTCATAAACACATTCCATGTGTTCTTATGTTCGGGAAGAAAATTACTTTCAATGTAAACATTGTGTACTCTGAGTACACACCGTGTGGTTTTAGACTCTTTTTCTAGCCATGTGAAATAAAACTCAGGTTGTTGAGTTTTGATCAGAACACATAGTGTACCTTATGTAAACCCAGTGTAGTTTTATATAGGAAGACCTATGAGGATCTGGACATGTAGATGTATATGTCCAGGAGGAAAGACACGAGTACAGGGAGTGTGTCAGCCTAACACATAGTGTATATTGGATGTTTACATGGACAATGCAGGGAGACTTACATGCCCATGTGAGAGTTTAAGGGGAAATTCCATGTTTAAATTCTACATTCCATGTACCTAACTTCTGTGAACTTTTGAGACTTTTCTTCTCTTGTTTAGTTCTTTCAATATTGAACTGCGTAACTTGATGAATAAGATTTTACTGAGGTGTATGTGATGTACCTTTTAGAGAAATTCCACCATGAAGAACTCCAGTTATATTCTAGGAGGGTGGTGATGAGTATACCCTAGAGGTGGTAGGCCATGAGCTACCATTGGATCCTCTAGTCATGCCAGCTGAGGAACCATTGGTTGCTTTAGACGCAGGTGTTGATGCATAGTTTTGTGATAGCTTCATGTGCATTATGCAGACTCTCTAGGGAGCACCTCAACCTTCTAATTCTATGGATGAGCTAACTAGAGTGTTCTAGTAGTAACATCCTCCCATATTTTCTAGGGATAGGGGACCATATGCTGTAGAGTAATGGCTAGAGGCCATGTTATCTATCTTTGATAAACTAAAGACACCTTCTGAGTAGAGAGTCAATCTCGCGACTTATATTCTGCGTGATTCCACTAAGTGGTGGTGGGATGTGGTTACTCAGATGGTTAATCGTCGAGATATTACTTGGGAAGAATTCCAGAGAGTCTTCTTTGACTATTTCTATCCTGAGATGTTGAGGGATGAAAAATCCTCGGAGTTCAATCATCTAGAGAAGGGTACTCTATCATTTATGGAATACTGAGCTCATTTTACTGAGTTCCAAAACTTTGCACCTATTCAAATGGGTGGTTATCTTTCACAGGATAAGCGATTTGAGGATGGTCTTAGGTATGACATCCAATCGTAGGTTAATATCTTTCATCTGACTACTATATTTGTGATAGTGAACCAGGAACTCATTACCAAGCGGAATCAGAGGGAATCTAGAGGTGTGATCTAGGGTGGTTTAGCATTGAGATCTGGTACTGTATTAACAGGTAGTAGAAAGCGTCTTCTAGATTTTACTTGCGGTGAATATAGTAGTCAAAATGTTTCTTCAGGTAGCTTGGAGAGGTGCTACGAGTTTGGAAAAGATGGGCACAGAAAACCTTATTTCCTGATGGACCCTATTGAATATCGATCTAGCAGAAATATGGGCTATCTACAATGCTTCTGCTAGACGTTTCCACAGGTGGCTAGTGAGAGATGATATGCATAGACTCCATATTCCAGAGTAGGGCCAACAACTTCTCAGAAGTTGGGGAACTGAAATACATGAGGCCACTTAGGCCTAGGTGGTTGTGGTGGAAAAATTATCCAGACTCCAGGTTTTTAGATACAACAGAGTGGATCATCTTAGGGTAGCCAGTTTGTGTTACAGGGTCTAGGTATAGGACATACTTTTGCAGTGTAGCGGACCAAGCAGGAGCAGGATCCCATACCTTCTACTGTTAGAGGTACTATTCTAGTTGACTCTATTTTATCTTTTTCACTTTTTGATTTAGGGTCTTCACATAGTTATAAATCTATGCCTATTGTGAAGAGACTTGGGCTCTGTGTTTTCCCTTATGATGATGTTGCGAATCTAGAAACTCTATTAGGGATTAGAATGGAAAGTGTGCGGTAGTGCAATAAGTTCCCCCTTGAGATAGGTGGATGTCACTTTGTTTGGGATATCTATTTTCTAGAGATGATTGGCCTTGATGTCATCCTCTAAATGGATTTTCTAGTGTCCTTTTTTTCCTTTTTTGTTTTTTATCACTGTAGGGTGAGTTTTACATCACTATTGGGAAGATTGTTTCTACACAAGGGTGAATGGGATGTCCATGCGAGCCGAGATGGACCTGAGCATTGTGGGTTGAGTGGGATGACAACACTGATTGCCAGTTTATATTTGGATGATGATGGGACACATTATATGAAATTTTTGATAGTGTTTAATCATTTCATGGACTTCTTACCAGATGAATTTTTAGGTTTACCTTCATTAAGAGAGGTAGAGTTCTATATCGATCTAGTACCGGGAGTTGCACCAATATCCATTCCTCCATATGTAATGGCCATGATGGAGTTGGAAGATCTCAAGAGGAAGCTATTGTATATCATAGTAAAGGGGTTTATCTGACCTAGTACTTCCATGTGGGGTTCGCTAGTCCTTTTTGTGAAAAATGTGGATGGTACCCTCCGGATATGCATATATTATTGGAAATTTAACCGGTTATGGTAAAGAACCGGTATCATCTTCCGAGAGTAGGTGATCTCTTCAATCAACTATAAGGAACTCAGGTATTCTCTAATATTGATATGAGATCATGTTATCATCATGTGTGTGTTAGATCATCAGACATATCTTTCATAGATTTCTGAAGTAGATACTATCTATACGAGTATGTGGTTATGTCGTTCGGTGTCACGAACACTCCATCCATCTTCATGGAACTAATGAACTGAGTGTTCCAACCCTATATTGATTCATTTGTTGTGGTTTTCATGGATGATATCATGTTATACTCTCATAATCCACATGGCCATGCCACACATCTTGAGATCATTTTTAGTACTCTGAGAGAGCATCAGTTATATGATAATCTCTCAAAGTGGCACTTTTGGATGGATCATATTGACTTCCTGGGTCACGTCATATCGAAGATAGAAGTATCCATGGACTTAGAGAAGGAGAGTGGAGTAGTTACCTAGTAGCATCCCAAGAATTTCTTTTAGGTGTGGAGTTTTCTAGGGCTTTCTTGTTACTACAGGAGTTTCATACAGGACTTCTCACGCTTAGCAGTGCTGATGATGGGATTGACAAAAAAGGTTGTGAAACATGTATAGTCAAATTCTTGCGAGACAACCATTCAGGGGAATAAAGGGAGATAAATGTTAGCACCGATACTAATTTTTCGAAACCCAGGAAAGAGTTATACTATATACCGTAATGCATCAGGTATCAGGATGGGAGTAATGCTTATAAAAGTGGATAAAGTCATTGCATACGGGTCTTGGAAGTTAAGTCCGCATGAGAGGAACTACCCGACACATGATATTGAGTTAGCCACGGTTGTTCATGACTTACATGGTTGGAAACATTATTTATTGGGGGAGAATTCTGTGGTGTACAAAGACCACAAAAGTATCATGTACATATTTACTCATTGTGATCTAAATATGAGGCATCGAAGGTGTGTAGAATACCTCCAGTCTTTGGACTTCAAGCTTGCCTACACACCTGGGAAATGTAATGCATTGGCTGATGCATTGAGCATGAGAACTCAAATGCCGGTAGTGTATCATACCAGTAGTGAGTGGCAGATTATGGCATTGTTCTCTGAGATGCACTTGGAGGTTCACAATAGTCAAGGACAAACTTTTGTTTCATACTTAGTGGTTACCTCTACCCTACTAGATAGAATAAGGATGATGCAGCTATCAGATTCCAATGTCCTAGTTCTATGGGAGAGTATGTCAGGTGAGGACCCTCCTCCTAGTTGGACCATTGGTAATGATGAGGTTATGTGGTTACATGGTCACGTATGGGTGTTTGTATACACCTACGATGAGATGATGTAGGATTTTCATGCTTCAGTTTGGGAAGTTCATCTTCGTGTCAGTAAGATGTATTGGGATTAACATTATTAGTACTAGTGACCAGGTATGAAGGGAGACATAGCTGGTTTTGTCATGAGAAGTTCCACCTGTCAGCATGTGAAGTTGGAACACCAAAGACAAGTAGGAATTTTGTAGCAGATACCCATTCCTAAGTGGAAATGGAATGAAATCATGATGGATTTCATTACATGGTTATTGATGTTTCCACGAGGTAATGATGCAATATGGTTTGTGATTGATAGGCTTTTTAAGGTTTCACATTTCCTACCGATTAAGGAAACCTTAAATGTTGACGAGATTGGGAGGTTGTACATCCATGAGATTGTACGACTACACGGGGTTCATCATTCGATCATTTAAAATAGGGACTCTTGTCTTACTTATCAATTATAAAAAGGGATATAGAGGTATTTGGTTACACAGGTGATCCTGAACACAACTTACCACCCCCATAAAAATGGCTAGTCAGAGCACACAATTTAGGTGCTGGAGGACATGCTTCAGGCATGCATCCCAGATTTCAGGGGTTACTAGGAGACACACATACCCCTTGTTAAGTTCGCCTAAAATAATAGCTTCCAGGATACTATTTAGATGGGGTCATATGAAACTTTTTACGGTGGTCCATTTAGATCACCCCTATGTTGGCAAGAGACAGGAGAGGGAGTGATGCTGGGACCTCATCTTGTCCAGGAGACCACTGAGCAAGTTCAGTTGATTCAGAAATGGATGGATACTGTACAGTCTTTCCATAAATCATATGTCGATCTCCGTAGATAAACATTAGAGTTAGAGGTCAGGGATCGAGTTTTCCTATGTGTTTCACCAAGGTTGGTACATATGAGGACTAGTAGACATTGAAAGATTTCACTGAGATATGTCGATCCGTTTAAGATTTTGGATAGGGTCGGGTGGGTTTCCTATCGATTGCAGTTACCTCATAGGTACATGGTTATGCATGATGTCTTCCACATTTCTTAGTTGTGATGTTACTTTTAAGACCAATATCACACCTTTTAGACTGAAGAAGTGGAGTTGCAAGAAGTTTAATCCTTTGAAAAGCATCCCATCCATACTGTGGATCGTAGCATAGAGGTTCTTTGTGTCTGGTATGTTCCTTTGGTATGGGTGATATGGCATGATGACTGAGTGTAGGATGAGACTTGGGAGAGGGAGGCCGACATATGATCATAATGGCTGGAGTTATTCTCTGATGTTCCTTCACCACCCTTGGAAGGGAAATTTAGGGATGAATTGATTTAAGGGTGAAATTTATAAGAACCATGTTCTTCCATTAAGGTACAAATATTTCTTTTTCATTTTATACATAAGAAATGGGGGAAAAGAGGACAAGGGGCTTGCTGTAGGACTTTTACATGATGTGAATGAGAACTACAAGGTGTGTACCTATTGGTACACACTGTGTATAGAAGGCTACATGGAATTTAATCCGGATACACAACCCTATAATGGTCTGGCCAGAATTTGTAAGGACACGACATGTAGTCCCAAGTACACACCATGTACCTTTTTTAATTATTAAGTCGGGCAGTAGGATCATTTTTCTAGATAGACGGAAACGACTCACTTTCGACATAGGACATGCCTAGAGAATCCGAATTAGGGTTTGGCTCCTGATTCGTCATGCGATCTCCAATTTGAACACTGTCAGATCCGTTGGATTCCCCTAGGTGTGCTCTCAATTCGTCTAGATCCTTTTTACTGATTTCTTCTCTTGATCTAGTTATTTAAGGTCGAGATTTTACACCAGTTTTGTAGATCTACTCTGTTATAGGTGCAATCAAAGCCCGAAGCTGGATGAGGAGAGTTGTAAAAGTACGAGGTAGGTGGTATTGTGCCTTTCATGAATTTTCATGTTGATCATAAGTACTAGAGTGTTATGCACACATGTATAGGGTGTCACCTTGAATGGAATTGACTCAAGTTATTTCCTAATGTAGATTAGGTAATTGATTAATAGAACTAAAGCATGTTTGAGATGATTTGAATTTATTAAGGGCCACCACGTGGGTGTGTTCTCCCTTGGATGACGGATGTTTAGACATTTGTACTAGGATGGATATGGACATGCCTTTGATTTCCTTTATGTGTTACTTAAAATGGAAGTGGTTAATTGAATGTTTTACCCACGTCAGTTATTATATTTTTAACCATGTAATAGTGTAAGTTACTTGTGTTTCCTTTAGGATAAAATTATTACAAACCGGGCTTGGCCCTGATACATGCCTAAATTCTTATATAACGGGGTTTGACCCTAAAACATGATGAAATGATTATACACTGTTTTTTGGCCCTGATTGACTTCTGAAATGCTTATATTGTTGTTTTTGATATAGTTTGGTGTTATGTAATACCATGGTTATATGGTTTGGGTTAAACACACCAAGAGTGATATTTTATTTCCACATTAGGATGTTGGTACTAGACTCAGTTAAAATTTGAATAATGAAATGAATTGTCTTGGGACACACCGGCTATGCCAAAGCACAAGCTTGGATTTGGTCTTTACCCATACCAGATTACTTGTCTTCCAAGACATCCGATGTACTTAATTTTTAGTATATACTATTTTAGGATTTTCTTTTTATACACTACCTATTATATATATATATATATATATATATTAACTGATAGAACGATAAATATCTTTGGTGGTTGCCTGCTGGGATTTTGTATCACACTTTATTTGGATCATGCTTTTGGGATAAAACTGATTATATGATTGTAGGTATTGATTAGGGAAAGTGTCCTACTATAGGTACTTGATGTGCTGATTAGGAGTAGGAGATCATGGGACCGAGCTGAGGCTTGTAATGCTTCCCAGTCTCTTCTTGTTTATTTTGTTCTTTTGAGACAAATATTGTGTATTTTGGCAGTATACTTGTTTTGGATTGTTTATTAGAACATATAACATGTTGCATCAGATTTTTTATGGAATGATGCTTGGTTGATTACCTTATCAGTATTTTGATGTTTATTTTAGTTGTATATTGTTTAATGCTTTCCACTATTGTGTTATGATTTATTCTATTGTGTCACTCTGCTTATGAGGGCATAGTTTTCCAACTATCACACCTTAAGCCCTCACTGCTAGTCGGCAACCTTTGGAGTTTGGGGAAATGTGCTTGAGGCCATGTGGCCAACCAGGTACTGGGCACCAGTTGAGTGACATACAGATCTATGATGTTACACTTTCACATTAATTAAATAATTATTCATGAAAACTTCATAATACTCATCATCATCTTGGAACTTCTTGGGACATTTCATGGTCAATTTTAAAACTATTCTACATCAAAATCACACAATTGGAAGTATCCATTTTTTATTTCCAATTTCCATTTTTAAATTTTAGGAATGGAATGACATGATTTAATTAACCACTTATTATTTATGATCATCCTATACTGTAAGATTATCTAATACCATGAATTCCATCACCTTATACTCTTCTTTTTCCACATACTTGTTATCATTATTCCTCATTGCATATGAAATAATAGTTATTTGAAGACTATTTAATGACAACCCCTTTGTATCTTTATTATCAAGCACAAATAATTTTGAATTAAATCAAGGTTTGAATCTTCCCAAGATGGGCCTGATGATCCTTACATCATTTAGGATTTCTTTAAGTCCACAAATATACTCTATAATAAAATTTACCTGATCAAATAATAAATAAAAAAATCATTTGGGTACATCTTGACATCCTCATATTTATTACACAGAACTAGTAAGTTAGCTTCTCATACATTTGACCCACCTTTAGAGATATTTAGTAGTTTTCCCACATGGAATGAATGTATTAACAGTACACAACCTTTTTGTTGGTTATGTTAAATAAACCTACCCCTAAACCATTAATATATTTTGAGTCGACATCCAATTATTTATAATCTCCTTCTGATAAATGTTTATCTTCCAAAATGACCAAGATGTTATAAATGAAAGCTAAGAAAACATCCATCCACAAGGATAGAAAATAGTTCCATATCAAATTGTTCCAAAGTTTAAAGTTATTTCAATCGAATATAATAATACCTTTTTAATTTTTTATACCAGGAATTACACCTATAGAACAATTAAATAGATTCAAACCTTTAACTCTGATACCACTTGTTGGCCCTAATAAAGGTAAAAACATGATGTGAGGATGAATCAAGGTTTTCCAATTTCTTTAAATAACCCTTTTTAATGATATTTTACCAAATTTATTAATTAAACATATCAATACCTCGTAAAAGTTATGAACTGTTAATGAAAATATAGAGGGAAACAATCAGTTTTACTTAGTTCACCTGCACTAGGATAATCTGAGGTGCATATAATTAAAATAGTTCAATGTAACTCAATCACTAATAATAATTCTTTTTTACAATTTTTGGAGTAGAATCACTGTTCTCTATAGTTTAAAACCTATTAAAATTGAGAACCCACTACTCTCTCAACTAAAGAGAACACACTTCTCATTCATAAGAATATTTAGATGACCCGAGTCAATTTAAAAAAGGTTCACATTGAAATTGGTGTGTCATAAATAACATTTTTCATCAATGATATGAATTCCCCTTTATTATGTAATAATTTCTCCTTGAGTATCTACCTCTATGTGAAATCTTAATCATTTAAGATTGATAGTGTAATTCCTTTATAAAATATCTTTTGTGTGGTTTCTTTATAGAATTTTACTTACCATGTAACTTCTTTATGAATGACCTTATGGGAACATGAGTGTTTATCTAATAAGATTTTCATTAATTTTTATGCTAAAAAAACACACATTTGTTTACTAAAAAAGATAATTCAATTGTATGACAAGTTTATATTTCTAATAAAATAAATTAGATTATTCATAGAATGATATTATATTTTTCTCAGTGTTGATCTTTATATTTACTATAAGAATATTTCATTAAATCTTCTAGTTGTTAGAAAGAGTTATGGAATCGATTTTTAGAAACATTAGTTGAACATAACCTCAATATCCAACCTCACATTTGGAATCCTGATTTTGTGTTGAAAATTTCGTTTTGAGACCTCACTTTTTTAAGGAACCTCATGTCTGGGTACCTCATGTTTTGTATATACCTAACACAAGTAACCTCACATTTTTTATATACCTCACTTTGAGAAACAAATGTTGTTATTGGAATTTATGTCCAAGAAATATACATTTGGAATCATCCATATATTGGATGCTATACTTCTTGAATTAACCTCTGGTATAATGATCCCCACGTCAATCTAGTATTACATGGAATTTAAATTTTAAATTATTATGAGATTTATGATATGTATTTATTAGAGAAAATACCTCAATAGAATGATTTAAATACCACATTATAAGATCTACAAAATTTTATCAATTTGTATTGAATTATTAATCGAATTCATGAAGATTATAAAATTATGAATTTAGGATCTATGGAATTTTCATGATTGTAAATTATAGGGATTTTTTTTTGGATCTATTCGATTTGAATTAATTTTGATTTGATTATTTATTCTATTTTTTGATCTGATCAAGGTACATATGTGCATACATTATTCAAAAGTTAAAAACATTCCACATTCAGAATATCATTCTCTAAAGAATAGTAACAGGAATTTCAAGATATCCGAAGAGAATTTTTATCTGTTGTTAATGTGGATTCATCCTAATCCTTCTGTTCATCATTTTATACTAATAGGGAAAAACTAACTTTTGTGTGAATCTATGATATATCTACAGGAGTTTGTTAGAGTTTATAGGGGTACACTTTGGAGTCATACATGTTTTATCTTTTACTGTTGTGTGTTTGTCCTGCTCTTATGAAAAGGTGGATTTAGTTGCTAATACTTTATCAAAATAATTTCTACATATTTTTAGAGTTTCTTCTTGAGTAATACACTTGAGAGACATATTAATTCCAATAAATATCACTTCAACTGTCAGCTAAAATATCTGTATCTTAAGGCTATAATAGAAAATTTCTTTAACCAAATATAATCATTTCTTTTTTTCGAACACTTGAGTGTTAGGTATTTAAAGGAATTATGTTAGTACTATATAAAGTCCATGTAAAATCAATTTGAATAGGTTATAGTTTCTTACACTCAACTGTCAAGATCCCTTGGAAAAAAATCTGCTAATGAAAATCACTAATCTTATAGAGAAAGTGTTGGTGGAGTGAATTGGGGTATCATTATTACTTGAACCACTATAAAAATAGTGGTGATATTTTTTTCACTACATAATACATTTAAATAAAATTAATTATATTTTCTTAGAAAGTTTTAGAAGGATTATCTTTGAAATTTTCATGTTTTTTAAAAGGAAACAATTCGCCCCTTCCTTATCTTGTGTCTTCATTATTTACATCTTTAACCAAAAATTGGTATTAGATTATTCTCTTCTATGTTTTATATTTTCATCCCTCAAGATAGCGAGAGATCCATTTGAAGATTAATGCAAATAGATAATCTTAAATAATAAATTTCTATAATCAAATATCCAAATTTAAATGGTGGTAATTATGGAAATTGGAATGGTAACATTATTATATGCTTGAAAAATATTCGATTGAAGGTCTATTAGAAAGGTTTAAAGGCTTATAAAATCAATAAAGATGAAACAGAGCAACATGACTCTACTATTAAAGTAGAGTATGATCGAAATTGAGGATCTAAGAATGAAATTATTTGTGTTCTTGGACTATATGAGTACAATTTTCTCTCTTAGTGATATAATACCTTTTAAATAGGAAAAACAACAGATGTTGCATATAAGAAAACTAAAAATGTGAGAAAATTAAGATATAATACCACTAAGTTGAAATTTGATGCCTTTTGAATGTATGAAGGTTAAAGTATCACTCAAATGAATGGATGAATTATTAGTATTGTTAGTGGTATTTATGTTCTTGGAACACCTATACCTGAACTTGATCAATCTTTAAAATTTATTAAATATTTTTCCTCTATATGGAATGTAATTTCAGCTATAATTAGATAGTCAATGCAGGTTAAAAATATAAAAATGAATGAGTTTATTGGGAAGATGGTACTTTTTCCTATTGTTAAAGAAACCCTATAATCCTACATATAATCCCATGATCAAATCATGGTAGCCATATATTTTGAGGGTGCTTCAAAGTGTAGGAATTCTCAGTGGTGGTAGCTGGCCATGGAAGAGTTAGGTGATGCATCACAAATTGGTGGTGTCAGGGGAGGCATAGGCCTCATTAGAACATGAAATGAGGACAAAAGGTCTTGGGATGGGTCACAGGACCAGTTTGATCATGTTGATGTGGTAGAGAAAATGGCAGGTCGTAGCTATCGTCAGTGGTGAGGCATCGACGGATTGTGACAACAGATCTAAAAAAATTCTTCATGGGCTCAAAGAAATTGTTGGGATGGTCCATATCAACAATAGAGATGATATTTGGATCGTAGTGGATAGTAATAAATGTTCTTGTTCAATGGTTCAATGTAGGTGCTTTGGGCAGGTATCATCTGAGTAAATCTATAGTATATTTCCCAAAATAGGATAATTTAGAGCACAAAAGAACCACCAAAAGAACTAACTGAATGGGGAACGATGACATGGTATGGTTTTAGACATCAATACCACACACTGTGTAGTTATATAATGGGAAATTATAGCTGATCAACTATGCATGGTAGGATTCTTTGGGACTTGTGTAAAGATGTTTGGGTCACAGTTGTTCTATTTTTTTGGCCTTTTAACCTTCTAGTCATGTCTGGGCCTTGTGCCTTGGGCCTAAGTTCTATTTAAGTGTTACATCCCAACCTTATTATAAAAAGTGGTCATGAAAAATTAATAAAAAACTAAGGAATTTTGGCTTTGTAGGAATGAGTTTATTGGTACTATAATGATATATGAAGTTGAGATGAAAGTAATAGATGAGGACCATATAACATTCAAGAAGGGAAATGCTGCTATTAGAGTATCTATTCCTAAAGGTTAAAATAATTCAAAATAGGATTATATATTCTTTGATGATGAATTAATTTGTTTAAATTTATTAGAATAGTTTTCTCAATTGGATAAAATTTTCAATAATCTTTATAAGAAAAAGAAATGTTTTCAGAAACCCTTAAATGACTTTAGGAAAGGTAATCACGGATTAAAGGAAATATGATTTTAGGAATTCAAATAGCTGGTATATATCAAACCTAATTATCTATATATCAACAAAAGAATAAAAATTAAAAATTAGGCTAAGAAGAATATGATTAAATTTGATTATCGATGGAAAGGTAATAAGTAAATGAAGGCTACCTGGAGTGTGTCTGAAGATTCAGGCAGTTCCTCTAATTATGAATCTAAACCAAAACAATCAAATCAAAAATCTAACATGGTCTTTATTGATTAGATAGAAGTAGTTCAATACTATTATTACTCAATTTATGATTTTGAATGTGAACAATTATCATGTGAAAAATTAGTTTAATATTGTTTCATGTTAGAAAATAAATTTGAACCCTTAAATAAAAAGTTTAAATATATTAAATTTTTTCATAATGTTGTCTAAAGTGAAAATGATACCTTGTTAAAATAACTTTAGGAATTGATAAAAAACTAAATAAATCTTCTTCAAGCTATATTCAGCATGATAGTAAAATCAACATTTTATTACTGAAGTAGAATCTTTAAAATGGGCTAATAACATGTTTACCATGGGGGGTTATTTAACAAAATCCCTAGAAATCATAAACTTAAGAGGAAAAAATATGGAATTTGAATTAATGGTTAGAAACCTAAACTATAACACCCTGAGTTTTTATGAATTATAATTAAAATACTTTGATGGAATGTGTTGCATGCTACACCAATTCAAGATTGATTTATAGAAAATATTTCACTAAACACAACACATATTCTGATTTTTAGTATATGTAAGAAAAATTTTACCTTGTGTTACACACAACAATGACTTTCTTCGATATATTGTGTTAAAAACAAGACAGAGTTTTAACGAACCACAACAAACTATTTATCATGATAGTTATGACCTAGCTGTTAGAATGGAGGGTATAAAAAAGATTAACTAAATAATGAAAATACAAATGTATATATAATTAATTATTTGGTTACCAATTAATTATAAATGAAAATAAAAACCTTTTAAAAATAAAAGGAAATTGTTTTCTGAAAAAAAAAATATTTAAATACACACCAGTGTGTTTTATACAAATAAAATAAAAAAATCACACTTGTTGGATTATATTAATTATATATATATATATAATATTAAATACAGTTTTTAACATTCGTCCTATGTGTTTTCTATACATAATGTAAAAATAAATTCTGTTTACGCTTCACAAATGTATTTTTTTAAAAAGTCGTTTTACCGCCTTTTGATGGAGCACTTATTCTAAAAATATTTTTTTTAAATTTTATAAATTTTAATTAAAAAATAAACTTCAATTTTTAAATAAAAACATAATAATTTACTTTGGTTTTGTTATTTGTTTAATAAGTTTCAATTTTTGATGAATAGTATAAAAATAATGCATTTTAATTGAAAACTGAGTCTGAATCTAAATAATATATATTGTTAAATTATATTTTGAATTGGATTTATAGTTTCAATAGCTTAATAATACATCCATGAATCCAATTTAGGTCACAAAAGCATTTTTATATTTAATTTAGATATGAAAAATTAGTAAACTTTTGAACATTTTCATTTTAAAAACCCGTTTTCTCGCCCTATCTACTAGATTAATTTTAAATTAATTTTATCCATTTATGTGTTTAAAATTTTTAATAATGGATTAAATATTTGTGATATTAGGATAAAAATTTGGTAAATATGTTCCTTTTAATTTTTCTTTTAAATTTAATAGTAACACTGATAATTTTCTTACCATGGTTATGGTAAATTGGATAATTTAGGTTAAAAACAAAAAGACAATGAGTATAAAAGGACCATAAAACTTTCCCAAATTTTATAATATGAATTTAATTTATCCCTAAAAACTTTTATATTATCAATTTAATTATTTAATATATAATATTTAATAAAAAGTAGTTAGATATTTTTAAATCAAAGTGAGTGAAAAAATGTCACTCTTACATTTAATAAGTTTAATATTTTTAATACATAGTTAAATAGAAGATAATCTCAACTATATATTTTATTATTAAATAAAAATAATTTATATAAATATTAGTACTTTATTTTTAAATTTTAATGAATAAATAATTATCATAATTAATTACACAATAGTGATGCGGTAATTATTCAATTAAAGAAAAAAAAACAATTAGGTGATATTAAAAATATTTGAAGAAATATAATTTTAATTAATTAAGGAAATACATGAATTTTTAGGTTAATATGACATATTAGGGGTGTATTAAATGATTTTTTGAAGTTATCATGCTATATTTATATTCATAAAACCAATGTACTGAATAGTGTCAAAATTGACACTAATGATATTTTATTAAAGTAATATTTTATTAAATTATGTAAAAATATTAAAAATACTAAATAATAAAAAATGGAATAAATTATGGTCTAAAATATCATAAATTAACCATTTATGTACCAATTGAAACTTTTTATGTAAAAATTACAACATTTTAATATTTAAAAATTTGTGACCATAGTAAAAATTAAAATAGATTAAATATGGGTTAATAAAAATGATATGTCTTAAAATAATACCAAAACTTTTATAAAATATATTTTTTACGATATTACAAGGAAGTAATGTGGTGAAAAAGAAAATACTCGAAGAAGAGGGAATGTTCATCAACAAACATTTTTGTTTTATTTATTCCTTAAAACCCTTGAATTATTTTTATTTAATGTTTATATAATAACATAAGTATATTAAATATATATAAATGTTTTTATGTCAAGGTTTATAAATACAAATTCACACAATTCCATCAAATAAGATACACAATCATCGTTCATGTGCACAACAGACTACCATATCACGAATCGATGTCATTTGTTCTTCCGTTACCACCTTTAAAGTGTTGTAATAATTATGTATTTATAGTTTCATTATGATGTATATTTTTTATGATGTTATTATGATTCATTATTTTTTATATAATACATAAAATCATAGTTTCCATTTTTTGGGAATACGATAACATCGTTTGTGTGTACATCGGACTACCACCTCATGAAGCGATGTGATTCATTCATACATTACATGAAATGTATGAAGAATGGTTTCAATTAAAATATGGAATATATATGTCATAAAAATTATTCTTTAATTATAGTATATCATATTATTTTCTGTACTTTAATCATAAAAGAAAATGGAAACAACGTTCATGCGTACATACGTCCTACCGTTTCCATGAACAATGTATTTTATTTTCTACTTCGAACATTTATGAATCAAAATAAATACATATATAATGAATATATATTATATTTAAATAATTTTTATCATTATATAGATAATTAAATTATGATCTATGTAAGATTACCAATAATAA
Organism: Viscum album; assembly: GCA_963277665.1. Classification (NCBI taxonomy): domain Eukaryota; kingdom Viridiplantae; phylum Streptophyta; class Magnoliopsida; order Santalales; family Viscaceae; genus Viscum; species Viscum album. The sequence goes on from OY728161.1 coordinate 1,447,966,450, forward strand.
CAAGACAAAACATGTACGGAAAACAAAACAATTATTGCCCAAAACACAACTTTAACATGGAATTATTAATAAAAGTGTAATATAAAGTCCTAAGTAAATAATATATGTTATTATATATATTAATATTGTTCTATGGTATATATATGATAAAATTATATTTATTATACAAGAGGTTTGAATGTTTACAAAGGAAATCAATACTTAAGGTAATGTATTTCCGTCTCACTTTTATTTTTCATGAGATACAGGCCATGTTCACCACATATTTGTTATACTTGGTGTGTATAATTCTCATGGATATATTTTATTAGTCTTAAATATATAATTAATGGGTTTTACATATCTATTTTAGTATATCCTTTTCATGGGGTTTATGGTTAAAATAGTACTATAACGGTAATGAAATTTTGTCTCAATTTCCATTATTTGAGACACATGTTTTATTATGCACTTATATTATTTTATGAGGTGTATATAATTACACTTTGACATGATATATCATCAACCTCATTATTTTCATGATATTATAATATTCATGTAATTTGATTCTCTCATGCGGATTATGATTCAATGTTACCAAAGTGGTACGAGTTTATTGCTATAATCTCATCGTTTATCCGGATTGTTTACTATTATGATTCCATTGATGAAATATTTTGATCCATATCTCAAAAAACTCTCAAGAATATTCTTATCCTATGTTTATACATGATGTTTCAAGATAAAAGTATTTCCAAAATGTTTTCAATGCTTCCTTTATAAATTTTAAAAATTATTTCAAAGAAAAAGGTTTTCAAAATGTAATTTGTTTTAAAAAGTTATTTTCAAAGAGGAAAGGATATTTTACTCAAGAATTATTTCAAATGAAATATTAAAAACAATTTTTTGTCTAATATAACATTATTTGATTTTACTAATGCTTTAATAGGGTTATTATTCAATGTTAATATCCTAATTATTTCTATGGTTGGTTTATGCTTATGATGAATGATTTATGTTCTTATGGAATACATATGTACAGTTTTCATTAATTAATGGGAGGGACCTATGTCTCCCTATAATTAATTCGACAATGAATTAAATATAATGTTATGGTTACGGTAAAAAATGTCGATTTTCTTGATCCCTGATGTGAAACAAGTTGATATTCTTTATTCATGATGGGAAACAAATCGATGTGCTTGACTCTTTTTGTGAAACAGGTGAAAAGAAAAAATACTAGTGTCTTGGTAATTAAACTTGATATATGAACTGGTTTTTATACTTATAATTAATATACACACACATTTATGATATGAATTTATGTTTCATTATTTAGTTATGATGAATTTTCATTCTCATGATACATGTCTTTTGAAATGTTAATGTTTTAGGTCATGACTCATGATTATGATCTGGCTGGTTGGGTATGAACTTTGTAAGTAATGATCACAATCACATACCCATATTATTTTTTTTATTCTTATATAAGATCATAAATTTTTAACTTCTATTTTTACTCTTATAGATCATCTGAACTCACCCTTTACCCGTGTTTCTTTTCCATAGGTTATTATTAATGGTTTTAACTAGGGGTTATAAAGGGGAAGATATTTGTGGGAAATATTGAATATCTTTCACCAAACTAGAAGTTTGTGCTCCATGTTTCAAAAAGAACTAAACTATTATAGTCCTTAGACACATGTTTGTGTAATGTAATGAATATTCATATAAAAATATTTAATATCCATGTATGAAATGCCTATGTCATTATATAAACTATATAGAAACTATTTTGTTCTAATCTCAATGAGTCAAAACATGAATAATGTTACCAGTTTTTGTTGTAGTGTTGAAGGTAACTATAATAATAATTAAAACATAAATAATCCTCAAATTAATAGTGTTAAGAAATAATATATTTCCATAGAATTTAATATAGTTTATTCTCAATTTTTCAGAAAATTAAAACAATTCTAGTTTCCTAGATCCTTTATTACTGACACTACTAGACCCAAAAGCAGTTGGGTTCCAAAAAAAATATTGATATTTTTTTAGGTGAAAATCCACAAGTATATAAATTCTATATGGAATATAGAAAATGGATTTTCAGTACACATTATTTGTGGTTTTTCAAAGTTCCATTCATTACCTAAAATTGATGGTGGTTTGGTTATATTTTTTGATAATTATAAAGGGAAGATAATTTGAGTTAGGTCAATTTAAGATATGAATTATGTTATGATAAACAATGTTCTCTATGTTCAAGGGTTGAATAAAAATCCCATAATTATTTCTCAATTCTATGATTATGGTTTTATTATTGAATTTTTAAATTATATAAGTTCCATTTTTAAGAATAAACTTTTTAAGTTTAGAGAAACTAGAAAAAAAGTTTATACTTTGGACCTTAGTTACTTATGTAAACTAAATGTGATCTATATTAATACTAAAGTTAGTGAATCCAAAACATAGAATAGAATGCATGACGACTGTAATATAATTTCTCTATCTAATTTATTTAATAAGAAGTTTTTTTTATATACATTGTCTCAAATTTTATGAGAAAAGAATTTATGATGCATGTTAAATGGAAAACAAGCATAAGTCATCATTAAAATAAATTAATAAATCAAATAAATCTAAACCTTTAAACTTATCCACATGGATTTTTTAGACTTTCTAAGGTAGTAGTATTAGATGGGAGGTTAATTTTTATGTTAGTTTATTTTTTTTGGTTTTACTTGGGATTAATTTTTGTAACTTAAAAGTGAAGATTTAATGGTTTTTATGAGTTTCTATATCTCAGTTGAAATTGAAAAAATACCAAATTAATTTGATTGAGAAGTGGTCATGAATGGAAATTTTAGAATAAATAATTTAATTGTTTTCCCCAAATTATAGTATTAAATATACGTGTTTTCTCCAAGTAAAACTCCAAAAATATAATTTTATAAATAATAGTTTTAGATATATAATAAATATCTAGAACTGTGTTAAATGAGTATAGTTTAAGTAAATATTTTTGGGTTGAAGCTCTGATCGCACCACGATTCACTGTTTCATTTTCAACCTTACACTACTATGCTAAACTTGTTTTATGTTGAAAATTATAAAAATAATAAAAAAATTCATTCCATATTTGAATTATTTATTTTGTTTTTATCACTATTAAAAAGGGAAATTTTACTTGTTTTGATGATTCAATTGTAGGAGGAGGTGATTTGGAGGATCCATTATGATGTCCCAGAAAAATGGGCCAAACTGCGCAAGATCCATGCACACCAGTTGACTCATCCTCGAACTTTTTCTGAATATTGAATCCAAATGGGCTTAAATTTTGTCTAATGGTCAGAATTTTATTGGGATACATTTCATATTAATGAACCCAAGACTCATTCGGCCATCTGGTGGCCCAACTGAGCTGATATGACCAGAACACCGAATCTTCACGAAGTCAAAAGTGGTGTGATGTGATCTGTCCATATCTCATGATATAGTTGTCCAAATTGTGAAAAAATTTAGGTGGAGACATCCAAGAGGTGGGGATACAACTTTTTTATTTTCTTGAAATCTAGATAAGGATTTCTGAAGGTTGAATCCTCTGTGATAATTGGTTTTAAGATATATGTATGCTCAAAACCACCTTCCCATTTTCCAATAAAATGGAACCTTGGGATCCCCATTTGTAAGTTTGACCAGGAAGCAAATCTCTAATACTATGGAGACCCAAAGGAGTCCTCTCCCCATCCAAGAAGTTCTGGAGGCCCTTATCATCATAGGGGTATCAACAATAAATAAGGAGTTCCACCCGAGCCTTCTCCTCCTATCGATTGCGAGCTAAATGGTGGACGATCATTTAGAGGGAGCTACACATACAAGGGAGGGAGTTACGACACTTGATAATATATTGGTTTTGTATAATTGGTTTGGATTATCACACTTATTTTTTATCTAAAAATGTTTCTCCTCTGAATTTATTTCTTGGGTTTAATTAAGTGAAATGCTTTTCATTTCAACACCGATTGGGTTGAAATTTCAAGTAGGAAACTTGGGTTGTTCTGATTGGGAAACACAAGGATATTATTTCTCTCACACATAAAAAAGATATTAGTTGATTTGGTATCCATTAATCTATTCTTGAAGTCCAATCCTTGACAATATGATTGTTGTGTCAAGGGTTGGTATTTTGTGCAACGTTTTGAGGGGCAAGAGGGGAATTAAGATATTGACAACCCTCAACCAAAGAATTAAACAAATACATGTGAAATTTTCAGAACAATGAACTATCCAATATGTGTAGTGAACATAAAGTGATCTCCTTATGTCATAATTCTAAAACACAACTTTTATTTATCAACTATTGAACTCTTTAAATCAAGTCATTTTCTAAAAAATGTTTTCAAACCACCCCCACCTTTGTTCTTCTTTTTTAAAATTCACACTATAAAACCACCAATGATCCTTGAGTGATGAACCAGGGTCTGACCTAGACTACAAATATTTCTTTAAATCCTAATCAATTTGATATTTCATGATAATGAATTCCAATTTTGGAACCGTTTCCAAGGATCGCTTTAGTTTTAGTGCATGTTTTTTATAAGATTTTTTTAATTTTTGGTAATATTTATTTGTTTTATTTTATACCTTTTCATATACGTTTGTGTTATGATTTATTTCTTTTATAGGTTCTATGCATGCTGCATTCTATTCTAGGATACTTACCACCTTTTAAACCCAAACTGGAGAGGATCTTACGTCAGCGACCCCAAGATGCAAAAAGTAACCCTTTGAAGGAAGACACACCAAAACTCAAGACATTTCTAAACACATCTTCTTCTGGAACCAAATTAGAACAAGAAATTAACGTGTTTAAAATGGATGAAAACAAAAGAACACTAAAATAATTCACCTCACTAGATGTTGATATCCAACCCACTTATATTCAAATGCAATGCAAGGCACCCAATTTTGAACTTAAGTATGGTTTGATTTATTTATTACCAAGATTCAATGTTATTTCTGGAGAAGATACAAACAAGAATCTTAATGAATTTCACATTGTGTGTTCAAAATTAAAACCTACAAATATGGATGAAGAAAAAGTAAAGCTCAGAGCATTCCCATTTTCATTGGATGAAACTGCAAAAGATTGGCTTTACTATGTTAATTCACCATTTAGAGGCCGGGCGGACATGGAACACATTTTTCTTGAAAAATATTTCTCATCCTCTCGAACTACAACTATAAGGAATGAAATATGTGGTATAAAGAAATCTCAAGGGGAAACTGTACATGAATTTTGGTTTTGATTTAAAATGTTATGTTCAAGCTGTCTACACCACCAAATAAGTGATAAACTTTTATTTGAATATTTTTATGAAGGTTTAATTCCTATTGACTGAAACATGATTGATGATGCTTCAGGTGGTGTGCTAGTTGACAAAACCCCAATCGCTGTAAGGACCTTAATTGAGAACATGGCATAGAACACTCAAAAACTCAGTTCAAGGTCCAATGTACCCATTCGAGGTGTCCATGTGGTGAAACGTACCGAATTCGAGAGGAAGTTGGACATGAAGTTCGAAGAGGTAAGTACACTTCTTCGATAACTTTCTCTTTCACAAGGGAAATCCCAATATCCTCCTCCCATAAATTGTGTTATATGTTCTTTTGACACCCAACACTCTGATCAATGCCCATCTACTAAGAGAAACTCCTGAGAGTTGTGAGGCAATCTTTCCAGGCCACCCTTATAACCAACCCTTTTGGAAAGAACCATACTATCCATCCAATCCTGGGTGGAAAGACAACCAATCCTATAGGAAGGGGGTGGGTATTCTAACCAACCTCAACAACCATGGAACCAACCGGGGCAGAGTAGTCAACCACCACCACCCACAAATCCTCAACCACAATAAAGGTCTTTCCAACAAACCCCTCAAAAACCCAAACCTATCATAGAATACATGATGAAACAAATGGCTGCCAACAATATCCAATTCCAAAAAACCACCCAGGCTGCCATACAAGACCTAAAAACCCAATTAGGCTAACATTATAACTCGGTGGGGGGAATCAAGAGCCATGGGTCAGGTAAACTAACTTCTAAACTAGTAGATAATCGTATAGATAAAGGAAATATTAGTGACATTTCCCGTCAGAGTGGAGAAAAAATAAAAATCCAAATGACCCCTCCACTAGAGTCATCCCCTCCAAAGTAAACTACCATCCCAACTACTGGAAATGCTCTAAATGAGGTAAAACCTTGTCCTGAGAAAATCCCCTTCAAAGGAAAGAGTGTTTATATTGATGAGTCACCTAGCCCAACACTACAACTTCTATTTTCACAAAGAGCCACCCAACCTAGAAAACAAAAGGAAACTGAACTCGATAAGGAAATTTATAAGACTTTCAAAAAAGTGCAGGTAAAAATTCCCTTGATTGATGCTATGAAAAAAATTCCAAGATATGCCATGTTTTTAAAGGAGACGTGCACACACTGAAGGCGAATTATAGGTGATGAGAAGGTGAGCTTGGGGAGGAATGTTGCAACATTTATAGATCCATCACTTCCCACCAATTTCAATGATCCTAGAACATTCTCAATTCCATGCACCATAAGGGAGTATTCTTTTTCTAATGCTATGCTTGATTTAGGTGATTCTATAAATGTGATTCCTCACTCCGTTAACTCTACAATGCAATTCAGGGAAATGAAGCCCATTATAATTATTGTTCAAATGGATAACTAGAGTACCGGACACCCATCTGGTGTGTTAGAGGATGTTCTTGTGAGGGTTCAAAATTTAATTTTTCTTGCTGAATTTTATGTGCTTAAAATAGAGTATGGCGGGATAAATAGACATGCCCCGATTATATTGGGGAGACCCTTCTTGAAAACCACAAAAACCATAATTAATGTCCACAATGGTACAATATCTCTGGAGTTTGGTGGTGACATTTTCCACTTAAATACCCTTGATTCCATGAAGCACCCCTCAGAAGAACATTCATCTCTCTCTATTAATTCTATAAATGTACTAACTTCCCTTGAAAAAAATTAATTTCATTTCACTGATCCCCTTTCTTAGTTTTCTTCATTGATAGAAACTCTAGGAAATGATTCATGCATTGATTATTATAGTGGTCTAGAAAAGTGTCATGGATGTTCATTTATTGAAGAATTCTTGAACACTGAGGATCCAATGACCATTGATGATACTGCTAAGCTTGTAAAATCTCATTCCTCATATGATAATTATACCATTGAGCAGTTAGATGAGATCAGGGAACTTTCACTTTCATACACACTCCCATCAATCCAAAATCCTCCAGAATTGTAATTAAAAAAACAGCCTCAAGATTTAAAATATTCATATCTTGAGAATGGAAACAAGATGCATGTTATTATTTCTAGTTCACTCCCTCCTTAGCATGAATTGAGACTGCTTGAAATTTTGAGGGAGTATAAACAATCTTTGGGATGGAAACTTTCTGACATTTCTAGTATTAGCCAATCAATTTGTACACATCATAATTTATTAAATGATGAGGCCAAACCAATGAGGCAGGAACAATGTTGAATGAACCCAAACCTCCTAGAAGTTGTGAAAAAGGAGGAAAAAAAACTATTGGCTTCTAAAATAATTTACCCCATCTATTACAACCAATGGATCAGTCCCGTTCAAGTATTTCCAAAAAAATATGTCCTTAGAGTAATCAAAAATGAAAAAAATGTATTGGTTCCAACTCATGTGAAGAATAATTGGCATGTCTGTATAGACTATCTCCAAGTAAACCGAAAAACTAGGAAGGACCATTTCCCTTTTCCCTTCATTGACCAAATTCTAGATTGGTAGAGGGTATGTCCCAGTACTATTTCCTTGATGGTTATTCTGGATAATTTCATATCCTTATTTCCTTTGAGGATCAAGAAAAGACAACCTTCACTTGCCCCATTGGAATATTTGTATATAGGAGGTTGCCATTTGGTCTGTACAAAGCTCCGAGTAATTTCTAGTGGTGCATAGTTATTATTTTTTTAGATTGCCTGTAGAATTGCATCGATGTTTTCATGGATGATTTCACTATTTATGGATCCCCTTTTGATTTATGTTTGAGTAGTATTGGTTTAGTCTTATGTCACTGTATTGAATATAATATGTTATTAAATTATAAGAAATTCCTTTTCATAGTGTGACAAGGTATTTTTTTCTAGAATGTTATTTCTGGGGATTGTATCCAAGTAGATAAATCAAAAGTTGATTTCATTTCTTCCTTACCATTCCCCAAAAATGTACGGGAGCTGCGGTCTTTCCTAGGTCATGCTAAATTTTACCTTTGTGTTTTATTCTCGACTTTAGTAAGATTGAACTCCCACTCTCCCAATTACTCTAAAAAGAAAAATAATTTGTTTTTAATAAATAATGTGAGGAAGAATTTAATAAGTTAAAATGGAGTCTCACGTCACCCCTAGTAATCTGACCACCTCGGTGGGATTTACAGTTTGAGATCATGTGTGATGTCTCTAACTATGCAGTTTGGACAGTCTTGTCATAAAGGTTTGATTGAGCTCTATATGTCTTTTAATATGCCTCACGTACTTTGGACCCTACCAAATCAAACTACACCACAACTCAAAAATAATTCCTTGCCATAGTGTTTTCCTTCGATAAATTTAGGTAATATATTTTAGGGTCCAAAGTGCTTGTATTCTCCAATAATTCAAACCTCTAGTCTCTCTTTAAGAAAACGAAAACCAAACCACACCTCATTCACTGGATTCTCCTCCTTTAGGAATTCAATCTAGAAATTAGAGATAAAAAATGAGTAGAGAATGTAGTGTCTGACCATATCAATAGGATCCACCCATCCCCGTACAATGACTCATCTCCATATATTCCTATAAATGAAATGTTTCCTGATAAGAAATTGTACCGATTGCAAGATGTTATTCCTTTTTATGTTTAAATTGTAAATTATTTTGTAGCATCTTGAATTCCTACTAATTTCAACAAATATTAGATTGGCTATCTAAAACAAGAGTCTCGTTGGTACATTTGGGATGACCCCTACCTTTGGCGCACATGTAGTGATCAAGTCCTTAGGAGTTGTGTTCCTAAAAGCGAGTTTTAGTCCATCCTTAGGTTCTGCCACTCTTTTGCTTGGGGGAGCCACTTTGGTCCTAAACAGACTGCTCACAAGGTCCTCGATTCTGGTCTCTTTTTGACAATGTTGTGTCAGGATTCATATGACTTCTGTAAATCTTATCTTCACTGTCAAAGAATGGGGAATGTCTCTAAAAAAATGATATTCCACAAAAACCCTTTCTCTTCAATGAAATTTTGGATTTTTGGGGCATTGAATTAGCGGGACTATTCCCCAATTCATTTGGTAACTTGTACATTCTTTTGGAAATGGATTATGTTTCCAAATAGGTAGAGGCATGAGCTACAAGGACGGGTGATTCTAAGGCAGTTGTAGAATTTTTTAGAACCCAAATTTTTTGTAGGTTTGGCTTACCTAGGTTCATCATTAGTGACCATGGTTCTCATTTATGCAACCGAACAATGCAATCAATTTTTCATAGGTATGAGGTCAGTCATAGAGTGTATATTGCATATCACCCATAGACCAATGGTCAAGTCGAGGTGTAAAATAGAGAGGTAAAATAGATTCTTGAAAAAATGGTTCAACCCTATAAAAAATATTGAAATCTTCAACATGATGATTCATTATGGGCATACCATATTGCTTTCAAAACTCCTATTGGAATGTCACCCTATCGACTTGTGTTTGGAAGGAGTTGTCACCTGCCTGATGAGATTGATAACCGGGCCTACTAGGCCATCAAATAATTACGCTCTAAAATTTCTAGTGTAGGTAGTCAAAGGAAGCTACAAATTCAAGATATGGAGAAAATGTGAAGAGATACATATGAGAACTCCATGATTTATAAGAAGCAAACCAAGGCTTCCCACGGCGGTCCCATCCTTCATCGTCAGTTCCACGTTGGGAAGAAGGTCCTCTTCTATAATGAAAGGCTGAAGTTGCATCTAGGTAAGCCTCATCCCACCAGTTTAGACCATAAAATGTTAATAATGTCTCTCCATTCAGTGTTGTCTATTTTTAAATTGAAGAAACTAAGAAAACCTTCACACTTAATGGGAAGCAACTAAAGCACTTCCATGAAACCCTTTCGGAGTCCCTGATGGAGGAACTCCATGTTTCAATAAGCAGCCTAAAAATGACACCCACAAGGTTTTATCCTTCCTTCCTGCATTCTATTTTTATAGTGAGGACACTGTACAATCTAGGTCTTGGGTGATGGGTATATTATTGGGTTAGTTAGTAATTTTCATCATCTTTCTTCTTTTTCTCTTTTCAGCTTGCTAAATAGTATTCTTACTTTCCCCCTTTCTCTCCCACTCACCTTTTTTATGGAATATTATTTTTTTATTCCCACTTTATCATGGAAATTGATGCTTACTTAATCATTAAAGTTATTGAAAATGCATGTGGAATGTTTTTATTTCATGTTGTTTAACTTTCAAAAAAACAAATTATGATAAAATGTTAATTTCAGAAAGAATTCAATACCGTGGTGTGACTTTCTATTGAATTTTAATTCTTTGTCAATGATATAAATGTTTGTATCATTTTGAAACCTTTGAGAAGAATAATTCCCTCTTTTGTGAATAGTTTAATGGAAAACTATGTCACTTAATCTCTCCACACATTTTTTTCACCCAACCATGATGTGTGAAAATTTCTTACTTAATGTAAGGCAAATATATGTTAGGTCGATTTTTCTCTACTTTCCAAAATCATTTTTACATCTGTTCATTCTTTATCAGATCTATTTCATTTCTATACAAGATTGACCTATGTGTGTTTACCCATTATCCGACTATTGTATTCCCTCAAAAAATAAATAAATAACTAATGTGTTGTATATTAGAAGCTTATGGTTTGACTTATGGGAATCCTTAAGTGAGTGGGTCTTGAAATTTGATTGCAAAGGATGTGGGGAAAGTTCGGAGGAAAGGATCTTATAAGTAGAAAATTATTAAAATAACTTATATTTACTCGATAAAAATGGAAATAATAACATGAAATTGTTATCACACACACACATGGAGAATTAGTGACATTATTAACATTAGAATTATTTTCTTTGATTGGTATCATGCGTCTCTTGGAATTTTATTTGGATATAATTTTCGAGACCTCTTTTTCAATGATTATTGAGAATATCTCCTCAGTGTGATTTTTTCTTTGATCACATTTCTACCAGGTATTAAATTTTCATTTAACATTAAATATTTATGATGTTGGAAATATCTACATGCATAATTTTTGGAATTATGACCTTTCCTAGGAGTGGAAATGTTTAGGTGCGGGGGTTTGATCGCACCATGATTCACTATTTCATTTTCACCCTTACACCATTATGCTAAACTTTTTTTATATTGAAAATTATAAAAATAATAACAAATTTCATTGCATGTTTGAATCATTTATTTTGTTTTTATCACTATTATAAAGGGAAATGTTACTTGTTATCATGATTCCATTACAAGAGGAGGTGATTTGGAGGACCCATGAGGATATCCATGAAAAATGGGCCAAACTTCGCAAGATCCAAGCACAACTGTGGACTCATCCACAAACTAATCCTGAACCGTGCATAAAAATGGGAAGGAAATTAAATTGATGGTCCAAATTTCATTGGGATACATTTCATATGAAGTAACCCAAGACTCATTCGACCATCTGGTGGTCCAACCGACCTAATCTGTCCAGCACATCGAATCTTCACGAAGTCAATAGTGGTGTGTTGTGATCTGTCCATATCTCGGGATCTAGTTTTCCAAATTGTACCAACATTTTGGTAGATACATACAAGAGGTGGGTATACAACTTTTTTATTTTCTCCAAATCTATATAAGGCTTTATGGAGGTCAAAACCCATGTGACAAGTGGTTTTAAGAAATCTGTGAGCTCAAAAACACCTTCCCATTTTCCTATAAAATTTCTCCTTGGGATCCCCCTTAGTATGTTAGACTAGGAGGAAAAGATCTATTATCTTGGAGACCCAACGGAGTCCTATCCTTGTCAAAGAAGTTTTGGATTCCCCTTTTATCATAGGAGGATCAACAATGAAGGAGGAGTTCCACCCGAGCCTTCTCCTCCTCTCGATAGCGAGCTAAACGGTGGATGATAATTTTGAGGGATCTACACATACTTGAGAGGGAGTTCTAGAACTTTATAATCTACCAGTTTTGTATAATTTGTGTGTGGAATATTTCTCATATGTTTTCTCTAAACATGTTTCTCCTCTGAATTCATTTTTTGTGTTTAATTAAGTGAACCACTTTTCATTTCAACACTGATTGGGTTTAAATTTTAAGTGGGAAACTTGGGTTGTTTCGATTGGAAAACACAAGTATCCTCTTTATATCACACATAAAAAAGACATTATTATGCTTTGGTAGCCATTAATACATTCATGAAGTCCAAACCATGACCACATGATTGTTGTGTCATGGGTTCGTACTTTGTGCAATGTTTTGAGGGGCCATAGGGGAATCAATATCTTGACAACCCTTAACCAAAGAATTAAACAAATAAAAGTGAAAATTTTAAAACAATGAACTATTCAATATGTGTAGTGAACATGAAGTGATCTTTTTATCTCAAAATTCTAAAACACCACTTTTATTTATCAACTATTAAACTATTTAAATCTAGTCATTTTCTTGAAACTGTTTTCAAACCACCCCCTCTTTTGTTCTTTTTATTAAAAATTCACACTACAAAACCACCAACCCTCTTGGGGAGATGACTGAGGGTCTTCCCTAGACTAGACAATCTTATTTATATTTCTATCAATTTGATGTGTCATGAAAACGCATTCAAGCACTTAATAGAACATTCCATATCATGAATAAGGTTTTAATTATATTTTTTCTCAAAAATACACCCTATGATTTGTGTAATAATATAAAATCTAACTTCAATGTTTTTTGATGCAAGTTTTATGTCTTGACTACCATGGAAACATTAGTAATTTTGATCCAAAATACGATGATTAAAATTCTTTGGGTATTTTTATACATCTAAATCATGGAGTGTGTTTAATAAAAATTCAAGGATAGTTAATGAATTTATTTATGTGATGTTTAATGAGATTGATCCCTTTGATCATAATATAACACAATTAGATAAATTTATTTATTCTTTAAATAACTTCAGACTTGATTTTTACAATGTTAAGAGTGAATGTAAAATATATCATGCTCATGATCAATTTAATTTTTAAGTGAAAGAAGATACTGATCTTGAATGTGTCTTACCTAGACAACCTAAAAAATAAAAGAACCACCATTTAGAGTCTATTTTAGGATACTTGGATAATGGTGTTAAAACTTGGAGGAATTTTGTAATGTTATTTTACTACTACGATTTTCTGTCTTAGTTAGAACCTAAGACTATAGAATAATCCTTGAGTGATGAGAGTTGGGTAATGGATATGAAAGAAGAGATAAATTATTTTAAATGGAATAATGTTTGGGTGTTAGTTCATGCGCCCTTAGATTATCCAGTTATAAGAACTAAATGGGTCTTTAGAAATAATAAAGATGGTCAATGTGCAATTACTAGAAACAAAGCTAAACTAGTTTATAAAGGATACGATTTGGAGGAATGAAATGACTATGTTGATAGTTCTCTTATTTATAGTATTGAAGCCGTTAGAATCCTTTTATCCTGATTATCTTATTCTAATTTTTAATTATACTAGATATTGTCAAATATTATTTTCGAAATGGATATTTAATTGAGGAACTTTTTTTAAACAAACCTCGGGTTTTGAAATTCGTCATTTTCCAAATTATTTTTTAAACTTACTAAATATCTTTATGGTCTTAAACATGAACTAAGGGATTGATATGAAATATTGAGTTCTATAGTTTTTGAAAATTGACTTTCTATAGGTTTGTCTTGTAAAGGAGTGTTCTTTCATAGTGAGTAGATTTGTTTGTTTTGGGTTTTGGGAGTATTTCAGAGGAGGCTTGAGGAGATTTCATGGTGTTTGGAAATGAAATAGGGATACTGTATGATATTCATGTTGTGAAATGTTTACTTGATTTGAACTGGTATTTCATAGCTTGTGTAGCTGTATGGATTCGTGAATTTTATGCGGGCTAAGGGAAAACCATGAAATAGATTCATATCCTGAAATTAATTTGTGGCATATAATTTCAAAAAGATTGTGGTGATGTGAATTTCAGAAAATGTAGGTTTTTGGGGAATTCACATCATGAATTGGTTTCATTACCTGATAGGGGAAGGATCCTAGTTTTTAAATTATTTTTTTAATTGAATTAATATTTGTTTGGAAACCATACTTCATATTGTTTTTTATAGAGCCCTTAGTGATTTTGAGGTATCATCCATCCCTCCTTCCCTCACATTGATCAATTGGTTATAGTGGATTCTTGTTAGTGATTTGTGGTAATACATTCTCTTCATCGTGGTTATTTTTCTTCTATTTTTCTCTTAAGGATCCTCTATGGTGGTTTTTTTTGTTTGGGTTGTGAGTTTGGGTGTGTTTTTATTAACCATTTATGTGGTGTAGATTGATCTATGGGTTTTTCATGTATTTGGGGTTTTTGGGAATTTCTTGCATCTCTACATGGCACAATAAATTGGAAAAGTTTATTTGTGGTAGGTAATGCCTTATTTCTCACTTTTTTGTATCATGTGAGAGGGTTTTCTCTTTTTTATCTATATGGGATGGTTTTCTATGGCCTAATAATGATAAATTAATTAGTTAATTCAAATTTAAGGGCAAAGGGTAATGTTTCACATTCTTTTACTTCTTTGATATTATGGGGATATTGTGATTTTATGGGTTGAATGGCCCATTGAAAATTTTGGTCATTGTGGGATTTGTTTTCACTAGTATGATATTTTTTGTGGATCCCTTATTGTGAAGTTATTGTGATATCACACTATGATGGAAATTTTATAATCACTTATATTTTGTTAATAAAAGGGGTTCCCTTTGATTTATGGCTTGTGTGATAAATCCTCTATAATAATGTGAAATGTGATAAAATCTCCTCATTAAATCATTCAAATGATATTTGATGTGTTTTGATGTGTGGTCATGTTTTGGGGTAGCGATGTGTGGTTTCAATGTGGTGTGAGGTGATGTGTGGTTATTTTTTTATACTTTTTGGGTGTTGGGGTGATGGGTTGTTGGGCCCTGATTTTGGGGAGATGGGGTGGTGGTTTGTTTGGTCATGCATATTGGGAGAAGAGTTGATGGTTTGATTGGAATGAAGAGTAGATTGTGATGTGTGGTTATATTGTGCTTGATTCCCAAGCAGTGATAGAATAATTATTTAATAATTTTTTAAATGGAATGGGTCTAGTTTGGTTAATGGGGTGGAAATAAATAATGAACAAATGAATGATGGGTTTTGTGGTTAAAGATGGTTGTTGGTAAATATTGAAATGAATGTACTGTATAATGGATTTGGTTGGTGGTGTGTTATGTATCTTAGGGGCTGTGTGGTGTTATAAATTTAGTGGTGGAAGAAAAATTGGGTATGTTTTATGTTGGTTAGTGTTTTGTTGTGAACCCCTAGTTTGGGCTTGTGTGTGGATATATATATATATATATATATATTTATTTATTGTGATTTCTATAAGCACCCCACTAGCAAAAAGAACTGTGTTTCAACACCTATATTTTCACCTAAGGGGGTAATTTTCCCAACATCCCGGTGATGAAGACAGATGGATGGATACCTTATCTTCCCCAATATCTCTTCAATGTGAGTATATATGCCTAGGAAATGATGGGAAAAGGTCTGTTAGTGAAATATTTGATGGCCAAGGTGTCTTTAGGCAAGAAGTGATATGACTATGTTGTGACACAATGGCTCATTTGTCTTCAGGTGAGATGTGATATGTTTGTGTTATGGGGAGGGTTTTCATAGGAGTCTTGCATGGTAGAAGGAAGGAATAAAGTTTATATCATTCGTGTTCATAGTATCCTACTTCTCTGGTTGTGGAAGTGGTTGAGATGTGATGTGATTTTCTCTATGAGGAGGTGTCCTAGGTGTCTATTGGTGTAATGTGATGTGACCATGTCATGGGGCAGTGGTATGTGTGTTATTTAGAAAATTTGGGAGGACTAGGGTATACAAATTTGGGATGTGAGAGAATAATTTTAGTGGAAAAGTGGTGTGAGGTAACCTTTATCAATATTCTTCTTATTATGTTATTATACTTGACTTTTGTTATTTGGTGAGCATGCCTTGGTGAGGTTGGGATGGATAATTGACAATTTAGGTGCTGTTGGATATGTTGTTTGATCATGGGTGTATTAGTATGGTTCTTTTAGATGTGCATGAGAAACATTGTTTTTCCTACTAAGTAAATTAGTATGTTCACCTTATGTATATAAAATAATTTTCAGGTTTCTAGGAGGATTACATGGATCATGTTGTATAGTAATAGCTTGAACCTTTTTTGTACGTTTTTGTGTTGCTACTTTAGCTTTTCATTTAGGTATTTAGTTTTATAGGCTTTTATCTTATCCTATTTAATTTATACATTCATTGCGTGATTGTTTTGGTTTTTTTATTCTGTCATTAAGTAACTTGTGGATGATTAATCTTATCTATCGATCCTATAATATTTTAGAGGGAAATGCCTCCAATTTCATGGGATTTTTATACCCTCAGTGCTAGTATCCAACATGGGGCCCACTAAAGACAGAACTCGGGGGGTAATTATCTCTCTCCCCTCATTGTGGTATCTTTAGTTGGAGGGTTATATGTAAGAGTGGTATCATAGGCATATGGTTGATAGATAGGAAAGATTTTGGAGTTAGGCATAGTGAGGATTGCTTGGGTTAGCATTGAAACAGTTCCAAATGACCTTGGTTCATGAAATATTCTTGGGATACTAGCTAGGACATGATATTTTTGGCTCCCATGATCTAGTGCATAGACTATATGTTTATTGTCCAACAAAGTGAGGTGGACCTATTTTCAGGGTAGAGACCTAAGAGAGGTACATGTATCATAATGAGTTGTGTTTTTATTTCAGTTAGGTGGTTTTGGTATGTTTAAAAAGAATAAAGTGAATTAAAATGAATCTAAAAAAAATCATACTAGAAGGATTAATAAATTCTTATTTTCTTTTCATATATGGTTCATGGAATTTATATTTCTGTGTTTCAGGAAGTTTAGGTTCATCAGATTGATTTTCTTGATCATCACAGGGTTTGTACGAAAAAGGAGGATGAGGTTTGGAATATGGAGTTTCATGATTTTTAGCATCATTACTTGGAGATGTATGAGAGAAATGCTTCAAATATGGAGATAAAGAGATGGTTGAAGGAGATTTCGATCAATATTAATTTGATATGGGCCCTGATGGGATACTGGGACCCTTTATTAGTTATCTAGATACAAGTATTTGCACATTAGTGATAGATGTTGTATCTGGGTGAGGGGAAGGAGTTAGATATTCCATGCGTCAAATTTTAGAAAGAGTTTCGGCAGAGTTCATTTCATCGACCATGAATTCCATGAATAGGTAGGAGCATATTTATCTTTAGCCACGTAATATGTCAGATTATGAGTTGGGAATCATGTTCAAGGACCATCGGTGTTTCCTTGGATCTTTTTTTAGACGAGGACTCTCATGTGAGATGTCTTTATGAGGCATCTTGTCCTTCTATCTAGTATGCTATTACTCCTTTTAAGTTTCCAAAAAATCTGGAGGTTTAGAAGAAGTTAGAGGCGATCAAGATGATGCACTAGTGAATATGTTTATTGTGATAGGAGAATCATTAGGATTCTATTGAGGATCAAGGTTAGTGGTGGAAAGTATCAAGAACCAAGAGCTTCGAGGTTACAACTAGTGGGGAGCCAACCTCAGCTGCTAATGTGTTCTGTGGGTGTAGACTGATGTTTTATGTGGGTGTAGACTAAGGATAGGGCCACATTAGTTCCATGAAGATATTTTCTTGCTTCAGATGTGGCCATATGATGTTATCCTCAACATAAAATGGTTGTATTCTATATTTTTTGTTATTAAATGCTTTCGAAGGATAGTTGTATTCTAGTATATGGATGACCAACTTGTAGTTTTTTGGTCATCATGGATTTTAGGTGGGAAGTTGGTGTATAGTTACCCTTCTTTCTTTGATAGTTATGTTTTCTATGTAATCAATAGAGGATGAGATGGTGGAGGCTCCTAGGGTTGTTGGTGATTTTTTGGACGTTTTTCCCAAGGAGGTTGTGATGCTACCCCCTCGACGTGATGTTGAGTTCTATATAGACTTGCAGTCAAGTAATTCTCTAGATTGTTTGGATCCTTATCAGATGAAACATTCTAAGTTGTGGGAGTTTAGTATTCAGATAGATGATATAATTAAAAAGGGTTTTACTTATCCTAGCGTGTCACCGTGGGGTGCTCCAGTGTAGTTCTATAAGAAGGAAGATGGTAGTATGTGGTTGTGTATAGACTAACAGAGGTCAACTCTAGTAACAGTCAAGAACTATTACCCTCTTCCATGTATATATGATCTTTCTGACCAATTAATATAGGTGAGTTTGTTTTTTATGATCGATATACATTTTGTATATCACAAGTTGAGGGTGAAAGAGGGAAATATCCAAAATACAACCTTCAGATGTAGGTATGCGTACTTCTCTTTTGTATTCATGTGGTTTAGTGTAAAAAATTAACAATTATTATACATGGGACTCATAAAATCCATGTTCCATGAATTCCTAGACTAGTTCATAGTCATGTTTATTGATGAAATATTGATCTACTAAAAGTCATACGTGGAGTATGTTGATTATCTTAGAGCTATTTTGTAGGTTCATTAAAACCACCAACTCAACGAAAAGTTTATCAAGTGTAAGTTTTTGACATGAGAGGTGCATTTCCTTAGGCATGTGGTGTCTTAGTAGAGTGTGGTCGTGGGCCCATAAAAGTTTTAATTTGTTGTTTATTGGAAATCACCTAAGAACATGGTAGTGGTTCTTAGATTCCTTGGTCTCATAAGACATAATCAATGGTTTTTGCCCGACTTCTCTAGAGTTTCATTCCCGTTGATAGCATTGAACATGAAGGAACTGTTTTTTGTGTAGATTGGTCATTTCTAGGTAATGTTCTATTACTTGAAGGGGGAATTGTTCAGAGACCACGTGTTTTAATTTCTTGATGAGGGTAGGATGTTTAAGGTATTTTTTTATTCTTACCATCTATTAGTGGGATGTGTATTAATGTAGGAGAGGTATCTTATAGGTCTAGGAATTTGCATCCCCATGAGTGTAACTATACCACCCATGATCTAGATATATCAATGGTAGTGTTTTCATTAAAGTTGTAGCGGAATTACCTCATTGGGGAGTGCAATGTGGTCTTCATGAATCACCAGAGAATGAGGTATATTTTTATTAGTGTTATCTAAATTTTTTATAGTAGATGTGGATGGAGTTTCCTAAATATTATTATTTTGAGATATCCTACACATTAGAAAAATAGAATTTTTTGGTTGACACTTTGAGTACGAATTCATGGAAGGATGTTGTCCAAGAGTCCATGGATATTTTTAAAGGAATGGAGGAGTTTGAAGCCCTGTAGTTGGATGTGAGGGTGGTTGATGGTGGAGGATATTTTCATCAGATGATAGTTCATTCTAATCTAATATAGAAGGTGAAGGAGTATCAATTGGGAGACTCTTAGGCAGAGGTGATGCACGATCGTGTTAGCCATAGAGATGATTTGGAATGTTGGTTAGAGGATGGTCAGAGAAGGATGATGTTTAAGGGGAGATTGTTTGTTCCAATAGTGATGTGAAACAACCCATCATGAGTTTCATAGATCACATTTGTGAGTACACCCAGGATTATCTAAGATTTACTGTGTATTGATTGTATAGTTTTTGTATCCTAGGATGAAATGGGTGGTGGGGGGTTTTGTGGTGATTTGATTGTTTTTTCTGTAGGTAAAGTCCAAAAATCATGTTTCGATAGGTTTTTTGTAGCCTTTAGATGTTCCTAGTGGAAAATTAGATGACAACTTGGTGTATTTCATCAAAAGGTTATCCTAATCTCAACGTGGTTGTGATTCTATCTAGGTGATTGTGGATATGTTGAAAAAAATCTTCCCACTTATTATCAATCTAGGATTTGGGAGTAGTGGATGCTTTAGATAAATGGTAAGAGGATGATGTGGTGGGTTTCATACAGTTTGAGGTCCATTATCTCGGATCAAAATTCATTATTTACCTTGTGAATCTAGAGGAGATTGGATCTTTATTTTTGAACTCAGTTATGCCTTAGAGCTGATTTCCACCCACATATTGAGGTGAGATGGAGTGGGCCATCCAAATACTAGAGGATATATTGTAAGCATGCATATTAGACATCAGCAGATTGTGGGAACAACACCTGCCCTTGGTTTAGTTTACTTATAATAACACCTATTACTCATTCATTAGCATAGATCCATTTAACGAATTGTATGGTAGTCCATTTCATTATCTATTGTGTTGGAAAAATGTTGTGAAGATGATAATTATTTGTCCTAATGTGGTATAGAGAATAATAGAAAAGGTTCAGCGGGTTCATGATAGTATTAAAGCAGTGGAGAATCGATATAAGTCTTATTTCAAACATAGGTGGAGGCCCTTTTAATTTTAGGTTAGGGACCACGTATTCTTGAAGGTTTCCCTTTTACATGGTCAATGAAGGTTTTGTTGTGGGAGTAATCTTTCTCCCAGTTTTCATGGGCCCTTTGAGGTACTGGGGTGAGTTGGTGAGGTGACGTGTTGGCTGGAATTGCCACTACAACTGGAGAGGATCCACAACATATTCCAAATTCCTTAGATCTGTCGATATATTCATGATGAATCTCATTTCCTTGATTTTTGAGAGCTGGATATCAAGGACGAAAAAATATTTTTTGGAGTTTCCAGTAAATATTGAAGATCACCAATAGAAGGCACTGCAAGGATGAACAATTCCCTTGGTTTTCATGTTATAGAGGCATAATGGCCTAGAGGAGAGTACTTGGGAATGTGAGATGAAGATGTGTGACTAGTACTCAGATATGTTTTGAGTATTTTCTTACTCTATTTTTGTTGTGATGTGATGTTTAGATCGTATTGTGTAATGATATTTTTTTTCTTGATGTATGATGTGTGATAAGGTTCTGGCATAAGAAAATGGGAGGACCTAATTCCTAATCAATACACATTAAAATATGATACTATTAAACTGATGTGGGAAAGTTAGTGTCACCTACAGCGGATAGTATCTTGACATAGATGATGTAATTACCTAATTCATACATTAAGGGTAGTGCAGTTTGTTGGCTCTAGCAGTTGTTGGTTTAGATTATTGGAGGTTGAGATGGATGTGTAGTTGTGTGGGTTGTATGGGTTGTATGGGTTGTTATTTTTTCTTAATTTTTTTATTAACCTTGACTTATTATAGGTTGACTTATGGGTCTTTCATGTGGTTGTGGTTTGTGAGTGTTTCTTCTTCTCCCTGCGGTGTGCACAGAGTTAGAAAAACTTCTTTAGGGTAGGAAATCCATTATTTCTCACCTTTGTGTATCATTCATGTGGGGTTTTCACTTTTTATCTTTTGGGGATGGTTTTTGTTAGAAAAGTCAAGATATTTTAATTAATTAATTTAAATATTGGGGAAAATATAAATAACTCACAAGATTTTATAGATTTGAAATTATTGTGATATTGTGGTTGTAAGAGAGAATGTCCCATTGAAAATTGTGGCCCTTATGGGATTTTTTTCACATGTTTGATATGTTTTGTGGATCCCTTGTTGTGAATTTCATGTCATATAACCCTAAAATTTAAATTGTATAACTACTTATATTTGGTTAATAAAAGGGTTTCCCTAGGATTTAGGGATCATGTGATACCATAACTAATATAATGTAAAATTTGATAAAATTTCATTTTTTAAATCTTTAAAATGGTATTTGATGTGTTATGGCGTGTGCTCATGTAGTGGGGTGGTGATATGTGGTTACGATCTGGTGTGGGTGATGTGTTTTTGTTTGGATGTGTTTTTTGGGCAACAAGGTGATGGTTTGTTTTGTTGTTCTTTTTGGGTGGCATGGTGATGGTTTTTTTCCATGCTTGTGGGGTGATGAGGTGATTGTTTGACTGAAATGCTGAGATGTTTTTGATGTATGGATGTGTTGTGAAAGATGAACAGGTAGTGATTGAATAATTATTCAATAATGATTTAATTAGATGGGGTTAGGTTTTGTTAATGGGACGGAAATGATTAATGAAAATGTAAATGATGGATTTGTGGTAAAATGTGGTTGTTGGTAAATAATGAAATGAATGTGCTGGATAATGGATCCGGATGGTGGAGTTATATGTGGATTTTGGTTTGTGTGGTGTTATGAATTTAGAGGTAGGAGTGAAAGTGGGGATGTTGTGAGTTTTTTGGGGGTTTTTATAATCCTCTTGGTTAGTCTTGTGTGTGGATATGTTTTTATATTTTTATATTCCATGTGATTTCTATATGCACCCCTACATTGTTGATCATAGTGTTCAACACCCATATTTTCACATAAGGGTTGTTTTTCCTAACATTTTGATGATGAGAATGGATGGTTGGCTACCTTCAATTCCCCTCTCTATCTTCTAGGAAAATAAACATGCACAGTCTATGGTGGTAGAATGTCTGTTAGTGAACTATGTGATGGACCAAGTGTTTTTGGGTGATATGTGATATAACCATGATGTGGGGCAGTGGACCAGGTGTCTTCAAGGAAGATATGATATGTATGTGTTTTGTGGAGACTTATAGTGGGGTTCATGCATGGTAAGAGGAGGGCACAAGGATTATGTCACTCATGTTCCTGATGCCCTACTACTATGGTTATAGTTGTGGTTGAGATGTCATGTGATTGTGATTTTGGGGAGGAATTCCAGGTGTCTTCGAGCGTGATGTGATGTGACCATGTTGTGGGGAGATAGTATATGAATTATTCATAACAGATGGGGGAACTACGGTATCATTGGAGGGAGGGGGTCGTGAAATTTCTAATTATACACTTTTTAAGAAAACTAATTCTTTTGATATTTTTTAACAAAAATATATATGTGATGTTATTTTTCAGTTCCACTAATCAAAAACTTTGTGTTAATTTTTTAAAACATATGCAATGATAGATTAAAATGAGTATGATGGTAGAAATAAATTTATTTATCAGATTTCAGATCTTTCAAAAAGAGTTTATAATTTTTTGGAATAAAAGAAAGTCTATTATGGATATATTGGAAAGGGTTATATTTTAAAATAGTAATCCATATATAAATTATTTGTGGACTAATATAAATCTTTATTTGGATAAACCTGGTAAACTAGTTGAAGAAAAGTGGTATAGAGGCACAATTTGTATTTTGGTATATATTATTTCTAGGAGTTTAGAAATTATGTTTTTTTATTTATGTGCGTTGTTTCAGTCAAATTCAAAAGTCACATTTGAAATATGTAAAGATAATTTTTAATATACATAAAAGGAATCGTTTCTTTATCTCTACTCTATCAAAAAAATGATGGTTTTGACTTATTTTCATATTCATATGTTGATTTTAGAGGGTTTAGATTAGATAGAAAATGAACCCTAGTAACTTATCACTTGTTAGAAAATTATATAGTTTCATGGTAAAGTAAGAAGCAACATTATATTATATTTTCAACCGTCAGAGTTGAATATATATCTTTCAGTAGCTTTTTTTCATAGGTGTGGTTTGGGAAACATGCTCTTCTATACATTAGACATAATTTTGATCATATTCATTTTTTTGGGATAAAAAAGTGCTATAAATATTTTCAAAAACCTGATAAGCCATTCTATAACTAAGATTATTGATATTCAAAATTATTTTACAAGGGATAATTCCCCAAAGGGTTATATTTATTTCTAATTTTTTAATAATAAATATTATCTTTTCAATATTTTGATTTAACCTCTTCCTACTGCTCAATTTTATTTTATTAAGGGATGTTAGGTTTATTTATTTTTGAAATAAAATTAATGTGTATTTGATTAAATTTTTTATTAGTGTTTATTCAATAAATGTGTGTTTATTTATCCATTTTTTAATTTATTAGTCATGTAATTAATTTTTATATTGTCTTTTCACATGTGTCGTTTAAAATTCCTAATCTTTCTACTATGGATTTGACTCATGAAACCCAAACATCATCCAAAAACATCATAAATATATTTCTTCTTCCCTAATATTTGAACCCTTGATCATTTTAACCTTTGATTCCTCAAACCATAAACCTCTATTCACTTATTTGAAGTGTAATATATGAATAAAACTAATGAAATTGGTCCAAGAAGTGGAAAGAAGCAAGAAGTTTTACATTCTGAGCATCATGTGCTATAGGGAAAGGTTATGGATTTAGAATGGATGTCTGAAACCAATATTTTTTTATGTAAGCACCAGGATGTCAAGTTTTGGAATTTATTTTTAATGAAGGGAATATAGAGTAAGTTTTAAAAAGATAAGTTAAGGAGTTTTCTAAAAATTTCTATTTAGTTTTGGGGAAATTGAATATGTAATTTCCATGAAGGTTAGAATCATTATCAAATATGGATATCATGTTTTAGTACCCTCGTGAAGGACATTTCAATTTTAATTTGATGTTGATTGGTGATGTGTTTCACAAATTATAATACATAGTGTCTTTTATTTTTGGAACCACCGAAATAAATAACATAATTATGAAGGATATTGAGGATGATCAGAATGTTCTTATAAAATATAATAAAATTAGTGTATTATTTTGGATTGATGAATAAGAGAATATTGTATTGACATATATGTACATTATTTTTATTTTTATGAGTGATATAAACTATAATTTATGTTGGTATTTGTTGAGAAAAATGAGTCATTACAGTTAGGACTCAATGATGACCTTTTATTAATATGGGAAGATGATGTCTCTTGATCTCTATAAGAGTGGAGATATTTCAGATATAAGTACAGGGATAAAATGTTTTCACAATATTATCTTATAAACTGGAACCTTGATAAAATTTTAATTTTTCAAGATTTTATCCAAAGGAATTTTCAATATAATTGGATATGGGGGGGTTAATCACTCTGATGTTGGTGATATGGTGGATAAAAGAAGGATTAATTCTATTAAGTCTACTAGAGTAACTGTAGATAATGTTGATGAGTCTCAAATTGTTGGTGGTTTTATTTTAGTTCATAGTCCAAAGTCTCATGTGGTTGAATCTGTATTTGGTGTTGATGGTTTGGAAGACTATATTATAAATTATTAAAATATTCCTTCAAGTAGAAGGAGGAATCTAGATTTGGATGAAAATATGGCTACCAAAGTAGAAAGAAATATTATTTTTTCAAGGGTTTATCATGTATCTTTTGTTGAGATGGAAGGTAGAGCTTTGTTAGTTCAAAGACCCTGAAGGATAGATCAAACTAAAATAACTAACCAAATGATCAAGTTTGTTGAAAGAGAAGTTGAACATATAGCTTAAGTTTAAGAGGATGGAGTTGAGAGGGTTGGGCATTATAAGCAGAAAATTGTTGATACTCATACTCATTATATTGGTAAAGAAAGTGTTCCAGATGATTCACCTACCAATTTTATTGAGAATCAATTGATTTTATTAATTGAGAAATATGTTGATAAAACTGAAGAGGAATACTTTCAGTGAAAAAATGTTATTTGAGATTTATTTACTCCCTTAGGTGAAGGTTTAAATATTCACTCAATTCAGTTGATAGAATAGGTGGAACCCATAGTAAGGTAAGAGATATAACCCTCATATTATAAATAAGTTGAATCCTATTTTGAGGACCACGTTTAATATTTTTCCTTTTAGTATTTTTTCTATATTGGATTTATTGAAGAAATAAGTTACTAATATATAGTTAGAACTTCTCAATTTAATGAAATCACATAAATATTTACGGTATGATTCTATTTCAAGAGCGCATTATAAATATCTTTAGAAAAAATTTAGAATTTTGAAATAAAATTCAATTTCTAGTAGGGATTTTGATTTATCGAAATGGGAAATGGAATACCAGTTTGGAAGGATAAAGAGTGATTTGATTTCCAAATTATATTTTAATGATATAAATATGTTTTCGGCATCTCAAATTGATGATGTTAATACCAATGGTTCAGGATAATGAATGGATTCTAAATCTTATAGAATAGTTTCTAGGAATTTTTTTTAAAGGTTTGAGATTTTATATTCATGTATTAGTGACTTGTACTTGAAATTACATGTTTCAAAGTTTGAGAGTGTGGATCTAAAATTTTTTATAGGCAACCAATAAGAGTTAATTTCTAAATTATCTTTTACAAAACCATGTGTGAGAGATCTAGTCAATATGATTAAGAGAATGGTGGATATAATTATTTGGTATACTATGATAGTTCATAAGTTTTTATAGTGAATTTAATAGAGACTTTAAATATCACTCAGTAATCTTTACATTTGATCAAGGAGTGTGTTATAGCTTTAAATCAACTTTTCAAGGCTTTGGTGTAAGAGATTTAGGGTTTTTATCAAACACTTCATGATTCTTTGAACTTTTCTTCATCTTCATAAGAGTCATATCCGACTGAAAATCATTCACCATTACCCTTTCTTTATCTTGACCCTCCTTTTGTTAACACCTATTTCTAACCATAAATTTTTATTAAATTTTAATTTTAATTTTTTTATATTTTATTTTGGATTTTTGGCCTGTCTCTTTCAGCTTCCACTGTATTTTTTGTTAAATATTGTTCATATTCTATTTCATATAGAATTAATAGTGTTTTATTCCATCTTATACTTTCTTTTTTTATCTCACAAAATGGGGAGAAATATGAAAAAAAACAAAAAATGGACATGAAATGATCTATCTATTTCTTTAACATAATTAATATTATATTTGATTGATAATT
Source organism: Viscum album (assembly GCA_963277665.1). Classification (NCBI taxonomy): domain Eukaryota; kingdom Viridiplantae; phylum Streptophyta; class Magnoliopsida; order Santalales; family Viscaceae; genus Viscum; species Viscum album. The sequence continues at coordinate 1,447,993,476 of OY728161.1, forward strand.
ACAACCTATAAGTTCTTGGGTTTTTATGAGTTTTCTAATAAAAAAATGGGGAGATATTTTGGTAAAGAAATGTTGATCCAAAAAGTTTTTAATTCATTTTGATACTTATAAAACCACTCATTTATTTTACTAATAAACTTACATTAAGTAGATTTTGGGTTTATATTTCTAATTAAATTATTTATTTTATTCCTAGAATTATGGAATCATTTTCTCATCTTTGATCTTCATATTGGGTGTAGGAATATTTATCTAAGTCTTAAGGACATTAAAATAATTTTGGAATCACTATTTAGAAACAATAGTTAAACCTAATTTTGGTATCCAACCTCATGTTTAGACCCCATGTTTTTGTTAAACGTTGTGTTTTGGAACTGCACTTTTGTAAGGAACCTCACATTCAGGCACCTCATATTTGTTATATACCTAACTCATATAACTTCGTGTTTGTGATATTCCTCACTTTGAGGAACAAACATTGGTATTGAACTTAAAATTATTGAACTCTAAATTTAGAATCATATGTATGTTGGCTACCAAAATTTTGGAATTGACCTCATGTAGAAAGATACCCATATTGATCCAGTCTTCCATGGGATTTAAATTTTGAATTATTATGAGATTTCTAATATGCTTTTATTGGATAAAATCTCTTGAAAAATCATTAAAATACCATTTTTGAATATTTATAGTAATAGAAATACTTGGTTTGAATTATTAATGGATTTTATGATGATTCTAGAAGATTGAATTTATGATCAACATAATTTTCAAGAGTGAGAATTCTGTGGTGATTTTTTCTATACTATTAGATTTTAATTAATTTAGGTTTCTTATTTATTTTGTTTTTTTCTTCTGGTCAGGGGATATATTCATGTACATGATAAATAGTAAAAAAATATTGTTCTGAATATCTTTCTATGAATAATAGAAATAGGACTTTCATAGTATTAGAAGAGATTTTTTATCTACTGTAGTTGGGTGTTCATCCAAAACTCTTATTTCATTATTTTATTTTTAGAAGAACAAACCCACTAGTACATGAATTTATTATATTTCTACAGTTGTTTATTTGATTTTAATGGGATACCCTTTAGAGATACACGTGTTTTATCTACTAATCACATGTGTTTTATCTAATTTTGTAAAAGGGTGGATTTAGCTTCTTTTGATTTATTTGAATATTTTCTATATATTATTAGAGTTTCTTATTGAGTAATACACTTTGGAGTCATTTTTATTACTATAAATATCTATTCATCTGTTAACTATATTATTCACATCTAAATTATACAATTGATAATTTCTCCAACCAAATTAAATCTTTTATCTGTTTCAGAACACTCGAATGATGATTTTTTTGATGAATGGTTTTAATACTATATAAAGTTTAACAACCCAAACTATAATGAATAAAATTACCTTTTTATTTAATTAAATATTTTGTTGTTATAGAAAACAAATACACTTCCTTTTATTATATCCTATTGGATTTTACATGATTGTTAAGTATCTTTACCATTGATAATATAGTCGTTGAATAGTGATCACATGATTAGTATAAATATGGGATTTTTACAAATCCATTTGACACACACAAGGGAAGTGATAGTCTCAACCATTAGAATTTTACCATATTAATCCCATTTATCAGAGCTTTTGAGGGAGATAGCATTTCTTGGATTTTCTTTAAACCAAGCCCAAGATGAGATCTGACAACTTAAGAATGAGAGAAACTATTTACGGGATATGTTCAAGCTCATCGAGATTGCAACCCAAACCATATTCACTGAATGGTCCCATGAAAGTCCCACAATCGCACTCCTTACTCTTAGAGAATCTTCCTAATATTATAACTTTGTAAATAATTTTAAAAGAAAAAATAGTACTTTCGATTAATTAAGAAACCTATTTTGACTAATTAATTAATTTTTTGAAATAAATAATATTTTAATAAAATATTACCATCAAATTAATTTTATTAAAAATAAATTATTATATAATTTTTATTGATTCAAATGTAATTTTTTATTGAGCTTTAAAAACTGTTTTTTTCAAAACTTGTCAATTTTCAATAAAATTAGGTTTTTATTTTAATATTTAAAATTCACATATATAAGAAATTATTTAGATAAAATGAATATTTTTTTGTATTCAAGATTTTGAAATTATCCAATGGTAAATTTTTCATAATTTTCTGAGATAATCAAATTTTCCGGTAAAAATTAAATACCGTATAAATATATGGTGTTTTTATGACATCATAGTGTCCTAATAATAGAGTAATAAACACAATAAAAGGTATATTCAGTCAAATATATGTTTTTCCTTTAATATAATGTAATATTAAGTTTATTTTATTTATTTTGAAAAGCCTTAGTGAACCCTCCAAAACTTATAATATATTTTAATATTTTATATTCTTTTCTTTAAGACTGTGACTCACCTCCACATAATCAAGGTAAATATTCTTATTAGTTTAGACCTTGAACATATAAAATAATGTAAAACTCACCCCTTTTCCAGAAAATCTAGGTAAAAACCATGTCATGGTTTGTGGTTTTGAATATTTTATTGTGTAGCATCCAAAACCAAAATAATAACGAAATCCTGCTCGCCTAAATTAACCCCCCAAATCTCCCATTAATCTTTACTCAAACTCCTTAAATCTCAACCACCCTCTTTACCCTACTTCCTATAGTCCTCCCAAAGAACCCCTAAGCTCCCAAGAATCCTCTCCTAAGCCTTTGTAGTCAAACAACCAAGTAAGGGATCCTTACCTCCTCTCTTCCATTCAATTCAAGATCCTTGTTTGAAATTTATCTTTTTAAATTTCAATAGGATATATTTTAATCATTTATTAATAAATTCCCTACTATCCATTTTATGTTATTTGATTTTGGTATCATTTATTCCCCCTCATTTATACCCTTACCTAAGCCGGTTCTCGGTTGAAATTCGGTAAGGGGGTTCTCTCTTCTCAATTCCATTCAAGCATTTCTTTTATATTATCCATCTTAAATTCCATTTCATATGTTGGGATATTATATTACATGATAACCTTACTATCCATTTCATGTATAAATTACGAGATAACCCTTCCACTCTCATCAACCCATTTTATGAATTTCGTATGACGTCATTATGCTGCTGAAATTGCACCGTGATTTTCCATGCCAAAATCATCATATAGTGAATACATACTCATTCCCCTATCAAGGGTATTTGCCTTTATGCACATATAATTATTTATTTAGGACTTAAATTTATATATTCCACATTCATTGATCATGGAATAAATTATGATGTTGAATGAGTCAATGTTATATGATCTATCTTCCACACTTAAGCATGATATTGAAATGATTATGAAGGGTGTGCCCTAATATCACTCCAATGCATTAGGCAATGTTTAGTATCCTGATACATCATGTTTGGATAGTAGTTTACCTTGTTCCTTTATGGGACATTTTCCACCCTCATGTCTTTTCGGTTTACCTTTGACTTATGTTTGTGGGGAAATGTTTTAAGTTGTTTCCACATTTCCATGTTATGATTATCATGCTTTATAATGCCTTTGTTTTCATGCTCCTTTTATGCTTCATTGATATTCCTATTGTCTAACATGTATTGTATTCTTCATGATATATCCTTTTTACTCTATTACTGGGCTTTATAGGTCACCCCTTTCATGTGTTTTTTCCCAGGATATCCCATACAATGTTAAGTATGAATAAATGAGTTGGTCACGTCAAAGAAGTTTTAAATAAAGATATTGTATTTCTTGTTTTATGTTGTTATGTAATGTTCCTAATTCCCCAAGACAATAGACCTATTATTCTTATGAGTTATATTAAGTTACAATATATTTAATAAATCACATTTAAATATAAAATAATGATTAGGGTTGTTATAGATGATATCAGAGGATAGTTTAGCTATTTTTGGGATTAGGATTAGAAAACCAGAGTGAAAACCCTTAGGGATAAGAATAAGTGTAAGGTAACATTCATAAATTTTGGTAAGTATAGAGTAAGGGATTTATCAAGAAAATAAATCCTTTTTTTGGTTACTATAAGTGCATTTGGTTATGGAAAAGATGTACCAACGAATAACAACTCTGATAAGGTCTTCTTGGCCTGACTCAGGGTAACCTCGTACATGACACCAGGCCATACTGTGCATCTAGTTTGACACTCCCAGGGGATATAGTTTGGTAAATTCATAATCTCATGACAAACCATTATTAAGGGAACAAAAATATTCCTATAATAATATATTTTAAGAAGTAGATCATGTATAACATAGACTGAAGTCTAGAAACTCGTAAGTTAAAGAGATAAATGTAATTTAGAAGTTATCCCTTTAATGTCATTGGATTACCCTTTATGTGATTAACAGTTTATAGGTACATATCCCTAAGTCTTTAATGGATAAAGTATAACTAGAATCAAAATGTGAAATCTAGGGTTATCATCCATAGTTCTATGCATAACTTTATATCATGAAAGTTTAGTAGAACTATTCAAACATCACCATAAATAAAGGAAGTAGAGATGTCTATGAAGACAAAAAATGGGGTAATTATTGAATCCCATAAATATAACTCCTCCCATATCACCATTTGTGGATTGAACATTCCATATAACCATTTTATACTTCCCTTGGTGTAATTTGATTCAATTATGGTCATGAATTGGCTTTCGCTATATAGAGCCAACATAAATTGTCATGGGAGGGAAATCACTCTCCGTATGGAGAATCTACCCTCGATTATATACAAGTGTAAGTTGGAGGATGAATATTCTATAGCACCATCATCTCAATAATGGATATTATTACCCAATGAGCATGTGTATCAATCTCAAATGATTGATTCTAAGGAACAAAAATTTCTTAAAGACATGCCTATTGGGAGGAAATTCGATGACATGTTTTCGAGGAATTACCTAGTCTTACTCCTAGATGAGAGGTTGAATTTTCGACTGATCTTATATCTAGGGTATTGATAATATCCAAGGATCCATATAAAATGGATGTTGTGCAACTTCAGGAACTGAAGAAATAACTACAAGAGAATACGTATAAATTTTTTATGTTCTCAAGTGCTTCACCATGGGGTGAACCAGTCCTCTTCATAAAAAAGAACGATGGGTTATTTCATCTTTTCATTGATTATCGTGAGCTCAAAAATTGAAATTAAGAATAAGTATCCAATGCTACGAATTTATGACTTGTTTTATTAGAAATGTGGATCATAATACTTCTCCAAGGTGAATTTGTGGTCAGGATATTACCATGTATGGTTAAAGAAGGAGGATATCCCCAATATTGCTTTTCTTACAAGGTAGAGGCATTATGAGTTCATAGTGATGCCATTCAAACTCACTAATGCTCCAACAATCTTCATGGTCATGATGAATAGACTATTTAGAGATTACCTTAGAAAATTTCTGGTATTATTTATAGATGATATTCTAATATACTCTAAAACCAAGGAGGATCATGAGGAGAATCTGAGAACTATGTTAAAGACCTTGAAAAAGGAGAAGATCTATGAAACATATAGCAAGTGTGAGTTCTGGTTAAAGGAATTGTCATTCTTGGGCCATATCATCACAGACAATGAGATATATGTGGATCCTTCCAATAAAAATGAAATTGATGGATGGTTGAGGCCAAAATTTGTGACAGATATCCATAGCTTCCTTAGGTTACCTGGATATTATCATCGATTTTTGAGAAATATAGCATGATTTTCAAACCCTATTACAAATCTATCTTAGAAGGGAGTAAAATTTTCAAGGAATGATGAATGTGAAGAAATCTTCATGGAGTTGAAAAGGAGGCTTGTCACTTTCCCCATGCTCACACTACCCATAAGTGGGGATCTTTTCATAAATTTTAGCGATGCATCAAAGAAGGGATTATGATGCGTGCTTATGAAAAATGACAAACTCATTTCATACGCCTTAAGGTAGTTGAAAATTCATGAGAAAAACTATCCCACACCAGATATAGATTTAGCAGATGTGATATTTAAATTTAAAATATGGTGGCATTATCTCTTTGGGGAGAAGTGTGAAATATATATGGATCATAAAAGTCTCAAATATATATTCATCCAGAAAGAGATGAATATGCACTAATGAATAAGGATATAGCTTATCAAGGATTACAACTTCTCAATCCACTACCATTTGGTAAAGAGATAACGATAACAGATTCTCTAAGTAGAAAGGACCCAAAAATTATATCACTGATGAGAATTGATAAGGATACAATATTCTTAGATTTGAAGAGGATGGTAATGGGAATCATAAAGAAAAGAATATCATCAATCCTTTTACAAAAGATTTCTTAACCATCTATTTTGGAAAGGTTAAAGGATTCTCAAAAAATGATGTAGGAATTTATAAGAAAGTGGAAACTATGAGAAAATGGAAATCCTCAGAGTTGAATGTTAATGAAAAAGGAATTTTGAGATTTGGGTCAAGACTTTTTGTTCTATATAATCCCGAGTTAAAGAAATAACTTTTGGATGATGCACATAGTTCAACTTTCTCTATCCACCCAGGAAACGCAAAGATGTATCGAGATCTCTGACAGAACTATTTTTGGGATAACACGAATAAGGAGATCATTGGATATACATCAAAGTGTCTCGTATATCAGAAAGTGAAGGATGAAAGGCATAAGTCTAATGGGATGATGCAACCATTAACCATACCAACATGAAAATGGGAAAACATCACCATAGACATTGTCACCGGACTTCCAAATAAATCTAAAGGAAACAACACTATCTTGGTTTTTGTGGATCATCATACAAAGACTGTACACATCATTGAAATTCGATAGGATTTATCACTGGATAAAATGGTAAAAATATACATCAGAGAAGTGGTAAGGCTGCATAGAGTACCACAATCAATTGTGTCTAATCGAGATCCAAGATTCACCTCTAAATTTTGGAAAAGTATCCATCATTCTATAAACACTGAGCTAAATTTTAGTATGGCTTATCACCCTCAAAATGATGTCTATTATAATTATACTATCCAAACACTTGAGGATATTTTGAGAGCTTTCTTAATGGACTTAAAAGGAGGATGGCACCGACATCATCCTTTAGTGGATTTCACTTATAACAACAGTTTCCATTCATGTATTCAAATGGAACCTTATGAATCCCTTTGTGGGAAGAGGTGTAGAATGATATCTTGTTGGGATGATGTTGGGGAATGAAAACTTATTGGTCCTTAACTGGTCTATGAAATGGTGTACAATGTTAAGACCATCCGACATCACATCAAATCTTTTCAGAGTCGACAAAAGAGCATTGCTGACAATCGTCAACATGAGCTGGAGATCAATATTAGAAACGTGGTATTCCTCCACATATATCAATGGAAGAGACTGATGATATTTGGTAAGAAGGGAAAGCTTAGTCCAAGGTACATCAGACCTTTTGAGATCCTTGATCACATCAGAGTAGTGGCCTATCGGCTAACACTCCCACCGAACCTATCTTAAGTACACGGTGTATTACACGTATCCCTCTTAAGAAAGTACATAATAGACTCATCACATTTACTCAATCAATAGGTGGTACCATTGGGGAATGAACTTTCCTACGAGTAACAGTCAGTGAAGATCTTAGATCGTATAGAAAAATTTCTACAAAATAATAAAATTCCCCTCGTTAAAGTGTTGTAGCAAAATGAAAAGTTTGAAGAAGCAATGTTGGAACCATAAGAGGTGATGAAGTAATGTTACCCACATCTATTTTAGTGTGGGAAAATGAAATCTCAATGGTGAAATTTTTTAAGGCGGGAAGGTTGTAACGACCTGAACAGTTATGAATAAAATTCCTTTTATTATTATTTAATTTAATGTCTAATGGTTATAGAAAACACATACACTTATTTTATTATATCGAATTTGATTTTAAATGACAGTTAAGTATCTTTACCTTTGATAATATATCCATTTAACAGTAATTGCATGACTAGTATAAATATGAGATTTTAACAAATCCATTTGGTACAGACAAAGGAAGTTATGACCTCAACCATTAGGATCATACGCTATAGAGCCCATTTATCGAAGCTTCCGAGGGAGATAGCATTTAGGGATTTTTCTGTAGACCAATCCTAAGTGGATATCCAATAACATAATCATGAGAGAAACTATTTATGGGATAAGTTCAAGCTCATCAAGATCATGACCAAAACTATGTTGACTGAATGGTCCCATGAAAGCCCCACCGTTGCGCACCTTAATCATAAGGAATATGCTAGTGTGATAAAGGGATATGCATCATGACCCTAACAATAATAATATGTAAATTATTATGTGTATATAATAATTAATATATTTTATTCCTATTATTATTACTTTCTAATTAATTTTTAAAGAAAACATAGTATTTTTGGTTAATTAAGAAACCTATTTTGAGAAATTAATGAATTTTTTGAAATAAATAATATTTTAATAAAATATATTATTAAATTACATTTATTAGAAATAAAGGATTATATAATTTTTCATAATTCAAGTGTAATTTTTTATTAAGTGTTGACAAATATTTCCTTCAAAACTCGTCATTTTACAATAAAAGTCAGTTTTTATTTTAAAAGTGTAAATTCAAATATATAGAAAATTATTAAGATAAAATGAATATTATTTTTGGATTTAGGATTTTGATATTATGCCATGGTTAATGTTTCAAAATTTTCTGAAGCAATCAAATTTTTTGTGTAAAAATTAAATACCGTATAGATATACAGGGTTTTTTTGACTTTATAATAGCTCAATAATGATGTAATAAATACTTTAAAAGGTATATTCTAAAAAATATATGTTTTACATTTAAAATTATGTAATTTTAATTTAATTTAATTTATTTTTTAAAATCCTTAGTGAATCCTACAAAACAAATAATATATTTTAATATTTTATATTGATTTCTGTAATAATGTGACTAAACTCCATATAAGAAAGGAAAATATTTTAATAATTTAGGACCTTGATCTTATAAAATAATTTAAAACACTCCCATTTTCTGGAAACCATTAGAATAAACTATGAGATGGTTTTTGGTTTTGAATATTTTATTGTGTACTGTACACAACCAAAATAATAAAGAAATCCAACTCTTTTCCTATATTAACCCCATCAAGATCCCATTAATATATACTAAAAATCCATTAAGATAGACCACACTAATCCCAATACACCCTATATTCCTTTAAAGGTTCCCCCAATATTCCAAGAAGCCTCTCCTAAACCTTTGGAGTCACACATCCAAGTAAGGGATCCTCACCTCCTCTCTTCCTTTCAATTCAAGAGCCCTGTTTTAAATTTGTATTTTAAATTTCAATTGGTTATTTTTTCATCCTTTTTTAATAAATTATATACTTTCAATTTTATTTCATATGAGTGATGGATCATTTATTCCCCCACATTTGGACCCTTACCTAAGTCGTTACTATGCTGAAATTTTGTAAGGGATTTCTCTCTTCTCAATTCCATTCAAGAACTCATTTTATATTATGCATCTTAAATTCTATTTTATATATTGGGATATTATATTCCATTATCCCCTTACTATAAATTTAATTTATAAATTATGAGATACCTAGTTCTCTATTATCAACACATTTTATTAATTTCCATATGATGTCATTATGCTACCAAAATTTCATCACCATTCTCCGTACCAAAATCACGTAGTGTATACCATACCCATTCCTCTATCAATGATATTAACATTTATACCCATATACTTATTGATTTATTAGTTACATATATATATATATATATATATATATATATATATTCCAGAGTCCATGATTGGGTAGAAAATGATGATGTTGAATGAGTCCATGTTATATGATCTATGTGTCACACTTAAGCATGGGATTGAATTGTTTATGAAGGGTGAACCCTGATAGCGATCCAATGAATTGGGAAATTATTAATGTCATGATACGTCTTTTTGGGACATGAATTTACCTAATTCTTTTATGGTATATTTCTCTATAATGAAGTCTTTTTGGTTTATCTTTGACTTATGATTATGATTACGTGTTTTAATTTGTTCCCACATTTCCATGTTATGATTACCATGATTCTTCATTCCTTTATATTAATATTCCTTTTATTCTACATTAATATGCATATTTTCTAACATGTGTTGTATTCTTCCTGATATTCCATGTTTACTCCCTTACTGGTCTTTATATCTCACCCCTTTAATGTGTTTTTCACAAGGATATCCCATACATAGTTAATTATGAAGGAATAAGTTGGTTAGGTCAATAAAATTTTAAATAAAGATGTTATATTTAATGTTTTATGTTATTATGTAATGTTCTTAATTTCTTAATACACTAGACCTATTGATCTTCTGAGATGTATTAAGTGCAAATCTATGTAATAAATCATGTTTAAATATGAAATAATGAGTAGGGTGGTAATATAAAAGCCTTGTAAAATCTATTGTAATAGATTAAATTTTATTTTACTTAACTATTGAGATCCCTTGGAAAAGGATCTGCTAAGGAAAATAACAAAACCCAAGAAGAGAGTGTTGGTGGAGTTAACTTGGGGTTATTTTTTCTCTAAACCACTATAAAAAAAATTTGTTTTATTTTTGTTATTTTCAATTATATAATCCATTTAAATAAAATAGGACATATTTTCTTTGAAAGTTCTTGAAGGGCTGTCTTTAAAATTTTCATGTTTTCTAAAAGGACATGATTCACCCCCTCTTGTGCCTTCGTCAGTGATATCTCCATACACCACAACATTTTACATGGGTAATTCATTGAATATTATTAATCACAAAATATTATTTATAAACTCTTTATTACCATGTAATATATTTATGAACTCTTGATTTTGATATATAATTTACTCACAAAATTTACCTTCTCACATGTGAAGTGATTTCTTCACTCAAATATTTTCTCTAATTCCTTATTCTCTACTTAATGTTGTGATCATGGGATTATTTATAGCTAAAGGGATGTGGAAAACATTTTTAGTAAAATATTTCATTCCCCCATTCATATAAATACACATTAAATAAAAATACCCCTTTGTTGCATTACATATGACTTTCTTTTCATGGACCATGGAAATAACATACTTTATTTTACAAATGATGAGTCCGCTACATAATTCATTCACAAAAAATATTCCTTTATTTCTCAAATTATTCTTCCATCACTATTCATAGATACTTTCCTTTTCGAAAATATTTTTCATTATGGAATGTCACTTTTCTTGCAAAATAACCATTCAGTAATGAAACAATTCCTTTGAAAAAACCATTCCTTTTTAAAATTTATATTCCTTCATGAAATTACTTCCATTGATTATCTTTAAAAAAATCACCTCATTTGACTCTAAAATTTCACAAAAAAACACAAAAAAAACTCAAATCACTTACATAAATTCTATATTCATGAACAAATCAAGATTCACCTCTTCTATTATGTTTTCAAAACTCATCGTCCTAAAAAACAACACAAAAACACTAAAAAAAATACTTAAAGGATTTTTTTATAATATTTAATATTTTATATGTCTCATCAGGTTATCATTGTCACTTTTCAAATCAAGCCACTTAATTTCATATGTGGTATTAAATGACATGAATAATATTTTTCAAGTGTAGTTTTAGAGGAAAATAATGTAATGCCTTCATAAGTGTTTTCTTCTTCAACTTTTTATGAGTGTTAAATTCATTCATACTCTTAGAATTGCTCATTGATTATTACCTTAATGTTTTGAATTCTATACACTATTATTTTCCAAAATATTCTCCCCAATAAATCATTCAATTCTAAGGACAAGCTAGTATTTTTGTTTAATCAATACCAATTCTGTTGTTGACTTTCTTCACATCATTGAATAATGATGTGATCCTAGCTTCCCCAAATTAATCAAAAAGAAACTCCCAAATCATTGGTATTGATTTATCAGTAATTCAAAAAGGAAAACTGATATTTTATAACTTGATTAGAAAATTCAAATTCAAATTCTTTCCACATCCTTTATAAAATTCTTGGTTTCCATCTCCAACTTATTTATAAAACTTATTTGATTGCTCACTGATGTTTTGATTAACATTAGCCACTTTAGGAACAACTGAAGGTGCAATTGATCCATTATAATCTTGCTAATTATATCCTAAAAATAAAAATGTCTCATTTATCATGTTTTGAATATAATTATCCTACTGAATTTTACTTTGTATTTTGTTAAAAAAATATTCATTTATTTGAATTTCCAAACATTTGACTCTCCATACTAAATCCAATATAAAAATTGAGTAGGAAATTATTTCAATTTAAAGTTATCATACACCTAATTTTCTTTCAACAATCTCTTAAATTTTTCATTAGAGAAAAAACATTTTATTCTACCATCCCTATATCAATTTTATCTTTCATAATCTAAAAAATATTCTGAACACTTAGAATACCAAAGTGTGATACATGTTAAATTACTCCAAGTTGTATCTATAAATATTGGATTATAACTCTCCATCCTACACATTGAAAAGAAATATATAAATGTTTAATCAAACAAGAACAATTAATTCATAACTTCATTGTGAAAAACATATGACTTTAGAAAAATAATACTTACATACATGCATATATATATAATTACAAACATAAGAATGGTCACTTTAAAAAATTCATTCAATTTAAATCCAAGTTAACTTTCAAAACTCATTTCAAAATTATATTATTTTAAGAGGTATCACCTTAAAAAAATGAGAACATAAATAATGTAAAAAATTTCTCAATTATATAAGTTAAACCTCCATATTCTATATAATTAGATATATGTATAATAATAAAAAAATAAATGATCGAACATGTTTATATTTATATATGTTCTTAATAATTAAAATAATCCAAAAAAATTTCAGTATTATGTTAGAAACTCAAACCAAAAAAAAATATTATTAAAATGGTAGAAGGAAAAAATAGTAATATGGGGATTTTTATAAATTTTATTTGTGTTGGAAACTAAGACCAACCAAAATGAATATATATTTTTTAATTTTTTATCCTCATGCTTTAAGACACTCTAATTTTTGGATATAAAACTAATCTAAAATAATAAATATGATTTTATGTCACTAATTAGTTTTGGAAATGTATCTTGGATGCTACATAGATGATTATTGAAGGATATGAAGTTATGTTTGTTGAAAAAACAATAATTCCAATAATTTTAAGTCCCTAAGAGGGATGGGGAATAAGTAAACAAACCAATTAAAACCATTTAAACACAATTTTTATTATAAAACTCATTTATATAAACATATATTCCTATCACCACAAGTAGGGTCTCTATTTAAACATACGATTTAAATTTTATGAATGAAATGGTGTGGACTAATATAATGAAATAAACATAGAGTATTTTTACTTGGTTTACCTCTAATATGAAGGGTAACATAAGGCATGTAGAGAGATCACTCCTCATACACCAATTAATACTATAAAAAAATATTATTATATTTTTATTGTGTGAAATATACTTAGATATGACTATTTGTATAAAGGTTTAGGGATAACTCACTACCTCTCAAGGGTCCATCTTTAACAATGTGTGGATCACTAGCACTAAGGGTCCATCCAAATCAGAGTGTAGGCTCACTGAAAAAACAACAATGGATCTATGGTATCTAAAATATTAAAAGTTATATCATCAAATCATAAACCATGCCCCGGTTGGGTGTTTCCTATTCTATTAATTTGATTTTAAGAACACATAATTTATTTCATTGAAAATAATAGAAAAATAATTATTTTATTTCATTATAATTTTATATTGAAACATTTGTAGCTCTATATCACAAAACTAACCTCAAAACTATAGCGGATAATATTGGGTAGAGGAGAGAGGGAGGTCACTATTATTAGGTGGTGCAAGCACTGATGGAGACCAGTTGGCATTATAAATTAGTGTGTGGAGGGATATATTGTTGGGAGACATTGGTTCATCTATTGGAAACACAAAATAGTTGGGGGTAGGGTTTTTCAAAAACACATAGCATCAGTCTATTAATAACCATTGCTATATGTGGTGTTTATGAGTATTTTTATAAACTTCTAATAAAAACATCATAATTGAATCATTTTTTATAGTTTAAGTTTTATGGAGTTAGGAAAATATTAAAATAATAATATTTAATACAATGAGTTTCAAAGGAATAAAAAACATATATTAAAATTCCTAAATAAACATTATAAGGTTTTAAAGAAAATGATAAATACAGGTGATTATATTGTTTCTATCAGTCATAATCATACAAATAGTTTAACTTAACATTTGTATAAATATTGAATAGATCTCATGTCATGAATGATTTTTTGTTGCTATACATAAATAAACATGGAAATTATAACATCTAGACCCATTTTTCACACACTAGTTCCCTAATCCAGACGGTTACATTAACTCAAGACACCTCCCCATATGATAGAGTATGCCGACATGGGGAGAATATATCCTCTTAATCAAATAAAACAAAAATTGAAATAAATTAGAATTACCAAATAATATTACCAATAACCATACAAAACTATTATCACATGATGAAAAATAGGAATACAATATCTTAAACTAAAAGTATATGTGTCATGAAAAATATGTGTCAAGTATAAAATGGAAAACCAAAAGAAAGACACACTAAATCTCGCAAGCAGGTTCAGATGCCATGTCACCTTCCCTCATTCTTGATACATCCCGACTTAACCATATAATATAGTTTTTCCCTTATATTTTCTTGCAAACATGAAGTCTATTCCAGTGCTGATCAGGCACCCTAAGTAGGGTGTGAGTACAAATCAGTAAGTGACCACCAAAAATGTCTAAAAAATATCCAATCACTAACAGTGTATGAATTTGTATAAAAAATAAAGTAAAATTCATATGTAAATAGTCATAACATTTAATTATTCTTTAATGGAACACATGAATCCCCTAGTTCACCATGTCACTCATGCTATAAATACCTGCTATAACCTGTACCATATTATGAACTATCCCTAAGGGATATAATATATCAAAATACCATGGTTATAATTTATCATTCCATTTTGAAACATATCACAGCCAATAGGAACCAATGTTCAATTCCAATCTCATGGGAATAAAATGTCATGTCTATCACCCTCTGGGTATTTAGAGCCTATGCACTTTTCCCATACCTCAATTTCATGTTGGTATTGGGAGGCTCAGTCCCTATCCCACACTCATTATCACATATAGTTATTTGGAGCCTCATCCTTTGTCCCACACTCATTATCAAATATGGGTGTTTTGAGCCTCAGTCTGTGTCTCACACTCATTGTCACATATGGGTATTTGGAGCCTTAGTCAATGTCCCAAAATCATTATCACATATATAAAAAATATCACAATTTCACACAAATCAAAATTTCACATACATCAAGTTTAGGAATATTTTACCTTCTTATCAAACATTCTCAATAAAGTGAACATTTTCAATTTATCATAACAATCCAAGTTCTTTATTTCAATCATATGGAATAAAATGAACAACTCACCATTAACCCCTTTTTCATAATTTAATCAAATAACTTGCTAACTCTTTAAGGTTAGTCCGATCATCCCTTTATTTCCATAATCAATTAAATCAATATCTCAAAAATTAACCAATTACACAATTCCATTAAATGACCAATTCCACAATCCCAATATCCCATGAATTCCATAATCACATAATTCATCTAACTAAATAACCAATTAATTAATCCAAATCAACCAATTATAATATGCACTAATTCAACCCCATTAATTATCACATGACCATTCAATTAATAAATTCCATGATTCCATAAATTAATTAATCAATTAATCAATTCAAGTCATGATTCAATTTAAAAACATGGTGATTGAATTTTTATAATACATACAAGAAATTGGAAATCAAGAATATGAGAATTGAATTTATACCACCTACCTCAAGATCATTGATATACTCTCACCAACGGAAACCCCCAAATTAAAGAGAAACACTCTTTTTAAAATATAGAACAAGATCTATATACAAAACCTCGATCCAAAATGAAACGGATTAGATCCATGAAAACCTAGATCTAGATCCATTACCAATGGAGTAAATTATCCCTTCAAATGATGAGATAAGTATGGGAGATAGGTAAGAAATCAATAGGGATAAGAATATATTATTAGGGGAGGTGTAGATTCTTGAACCCAATCTTCAATTCATCAATAATAGAGTTTAGATGGCCTTGGATTCAATCCAGGTGCCTCAAAAAATTTGATAAAATGTTTAGGGTCGAGTTGGGTCAAATTTGGGTGAAGACCAGGAGTTCTAGAATTTTGAATATAATTTTAAAAATATTAAATCCCACATGCATGGTTTCCTAGGAAGGGGTGTACAGTTTTCCAAACTAGGTGCCCTAACCATGCACCTATCATGTGAGGATTCACAGTTACTTCTAATAGGGAAAACTGTTTGACAAAACATGTGTCAACCACTTAATCAATCTCTATCTGGGGTTGCATAGTTTGTTGGGGTTGGGAACACAGTTTTGAAATATATTCTCCAACCATGCATTTCCTAAAACTACTCCAAAAACATCCAAGTTTCACCCAAATGTACCTAAGATAAAACCAAAAAAAGAGATACAAAAATGAGGAAAAATATAAGCTAAAAAGATAGATTTATACATCTTCATAAAAAGGTCTGGATCATAAAATCTCCCCACCTTATAATAGCTCATCCTAAATCTATACTCCCAAGAATATATACGTTTCTGAGTAAAAAAGATCTCATCACTAAGTATGAATATCCTCGTCTCCCTCCTATGTTTCCTCCTAAACATGCCCATGTTGCCACAATATATGAACTATCAACATGGTCTTTCCCTGCAACACTTTCTCACTGCGATCCAACACATGTAATAGATGATCCTCAATGGATGCATCAATATCATGCTTAACATCATCCACATTGATCACAAGAGAAGGGTTGGGGCGATACCACTGAAGTTGTGACACATGAAAAACATCATGCATAAGACTATACCTATGTGGAAGAGCCAATCGATACACCACTAGTCTAATTCTCCCCACAACCTCAAATGGTCCAACAAACCTAGGTGCCAACATGGAATGTCTCCAAATCCTACAGTGACCCAATCTTGGGGACACCCAATGTAACACATGATCACCCATTTTAAACTAAAGGGGTCTTCAACATGTATCAGAAAAAAACTTTTTCCTACTCTGATATTTAGCCATATGATTCTGAATCAACTAAACCGACTCTAATGTCTCCTACACGAGACTCTATCCTAACAGATCTGACTCAGCTGCTTCCATCCGACATAGAGTTGATCCAAAAGGCCTATTAGTTCCAAATATGGTGCTATCTGAATATTTTCTTGATAAAAATACTCTATGGTACTCTATGTAGATATAATATCTCCCAAATGTTCATGTCCACCAACTGATCCACTAAGAAAGTATTTTTGATATGTAAGAAATAAGATAATTTCATCAGTCTATCTATTATCACCCAAATAACATCATTCATCTGAGAAGTCATCGAGAGACCCAAAAATATCCATGGTAACATCATCCCACTTCCATTCTAAAATAGGTAATGGGTGTAGTAAACAACAAGGTCATTGATGCTTTTCTTACACCTATTGATTGCTGTTTTATCATCTTAGGAACCCTATAATACCAATTTTCATTCTTGGCCTCAAATAATATCATTGAAGGTCATGGTAAATTTTGGTCAAACCTAATTTCACCACCCATTTTGAGGCATGAAATTCACGCATCAGCTCCTCATACATACATATAGGCACAAAAACCTGATTCCTGACATAGATGATCTCATCGTCGTCTATAGTTTAATCGGGGGGAGACTCACCATCATTAAGAATATATCCCAATTCAAAACATTATGGATCCTCATATTGCCTCTCCTTGATCCAAATCCAATGCGAATACACCAATGAAATTGATATGTGAATTATCTTCTCCTAACCCTCCTGAGCCACAACATGCATCTATGTAAGCAAATTCATCATCTTCCACTCAGAACTAGACTCCTAAACTGATTGAGTCTGAGTTTCCTGCTAAAAGCATCAGCAACATTGTTTCCCTTGTTTGGAATATATTCTAGATCAAAGTTGAATGATATCTTATAATAAAACCACCTCCACTTCCAGATATTCAAATCTAATTGGGAAATGATATAATTTAAGATCTTATTATTGGTATGTATAATAATCTTTTATCCCAACAAATAATATCACCAACACTTCAAAGAATAAACTACTACATGTAATTCAAGTTCTTGCACAGTGTTGTTCTATTTATATGGTCTCAATAACCAAGACCGATATTCCAAAAATCGATCTCCCTGAATCATCACTGCCCCAAGCCTGATCCTATATGTCTCACAAAACACTGTATACTGATCCCCTAGCTTGGGTAAGATCAAGATCGGTTAAACGTTCAGATGCATCTTTAACTCCAATAAATAATTATCACATAATCTATACCATTTAACCATAACTCCCATATTGTTGAATCTTGAAAGTGGTTCTTCCAGGAAAGAAAATTCTAGGATGAACCTCCAATAATATCCAAATAATCATATAAAACTATGAATATAGAAAACATTAATGGGGTTAACCTAAAAAACAACTGCCTATACCTTTTATGTGTCTACTGACACCCCTTAATCTGAGATGATCTGACCCCACAGGTGTCCTTGATCAATCCAGAATTAGCACTTAGATAGATTGGTGAAAAGACAATATTATCTTAGAATACTCAGGATGGTGTCAAGGTAGTGGTCATGATCATCGTGAGTCCTGGAGTACCCCAATATTTCATCCACAAATACTACCAAAAAATGATCCAGGTATGGGAAAAATATTTAGTTCATCAAGGTCATAAACACTAAAAGAGAATTCCTCAGTCCAGACGGCATCCCAAAGTACTCATAAAGGACATACCTATTTCTAAAATCATTTCTTGTTATGTCAAAAGGTATAACTCTCAACTGATGATACCATAATCTCAAGTCAATATTAGAGAAAACACAAGATCCTCTCAACTGGTCAAATAGATCATCAGTACATCGAAAGAAGATATTGGTTCTTCAAATTCATCTGGTTTAACTTCTAGTAATCCATACACAATCACAAGGTCATGTCATCCTTCTTCACAAACAAGATTAGAGAACCCTAGGGTGATATACTCAGACAGATAAACCCTTTATCCATCAAATATTTATTCCGAGACTTGAGTTATTTAAGCTCTATTGGTTCCATTATATATTTTGTAATAGAAACAAGCTCATCCCTTAGCATTATCTCATTTGTAAACTCCACATCTCTCTATGGTGAAAACCTTGAGAAGTCCTTAGGAAGCACAACCTAGAACCTATCCTCTACAGTTGGAATGACATCATTCTATACGCCCCCATCATCTAGAAATAGACTTGCAACATGGGTAGTGATATCCCCTTGTTGTCGATAAAATGGACCAGCATGGCCTGCTTAGATATCCCACTCTCCAAGGTGAATATAATTCTCACCCTTAGTAGATGTAAAAAACACTCTCCTATAGTAATAATCAATATACGATCGATACACCACTAACCATTCAATGCCCATATTTAGGTCAAATCCTTACATTTCTAGTATTTAAATATCCCATAGAAATTGATAGTTCCAAACCATGAGAGAAAAACCCTTTCATAAATAGATATCACTTAACCATTCTGAAAACAGTGTATCGATCGTCAAAACCCTTCTCACAAACTCCACTTCCAGACTGAACACATTCACAAGTTGTGCATATATAAAGTAATCAAAGGCAACCATATCAAATAAAGAAATAGGAAACATCAAAGATAAGAGAATATTACCTCTAACCGTTGAAGGTCCAGCCTCTCTATCCATAAGTGTATACTAAACTGCATACAACTATCCTTTCCCTCTTCCCTGTGATGTAGTCTAATCCCCCTGAGCTGCACCACTCTAATGATATGGGCGCTCTTACCCCAAAGCACCACGTACACTACATCTACATTCATGGATAACAGAACTCCAATTTCCAAAGTGATAAGGTGTATAAGACCCCCTTAAAACTCTCTGATTCTTTTTAGATGCCCCATCATTACACATCTATAATTGTTTCTTATAGAATATATTTATATTTCTAATCATGCTAAAAGATTGACACTCTACTGGTGGTTGGGGAAAATGTCTACATAAGTGGACATGCCTACCACACTGATGTAAAAGTAATTAATTAAGATTTTGAGTAACTGACCATTCCCCCTAGCTCTCTTTTTTTCACTAATTTTATTAAAATTATCACAGTGATGATTCTTAATCTCAGAACAAGTACCCCCAGATCGTCTATAAAAAACCACATATCCTCCACTAGAAGCTTATTTTAGGTTCCCATTTGATATTAGAGCCTGATTCACCACTTAAGAAAACATTTATCATCCAAAAGATATTAAATTATAACCTAATCTCACATTTAAACTCAACCTGAAAACACCTTGTCATAGATATATCACCCCCTACCAGCATTATAGAAAAGCACTTAATGTTAGTAAGGTGATCAACGTAGTCCACCATAAAAATATTCCCTTAGGTCAACTACATAGAATCAGCTTCCCTCTCCCGTATCAGTGTCTCTGGATAAATGTGATACATGAAATTCTCTAGGAAGTCCTTCCATACAATACCATATGCCTGCTCAGTATAAGACTAAACATCCCATCATCACTTCACTGATATTCATAACATATAATCATCCAAATTGACCCTCTTATTCAGAAGGAGTCTCTAAATGGTTAAGTAAAGTCTAGATGGACTCAATCCCAAACTCTAATCTCACTATCCACCCTCTCCAATGAAATTTAGAGGGTGCTATAACTCAAACTCCCATGTTAGGTCAGACATACTCCCATAAATTTCTCTTGGTCTCTCTCCATAAACATTATGAAGATATTAATGTTCTCACAGATTTTTTCTCTCACTCCTTCACTATCGGTGCCTTAGGATCCACTCCTAGTGGATCATTTCCTTCCACATCCTCTTATCATCCTATAAACAAGTGTCATCATGGAGGAGTGTATCTATAATTACCAACACACATCTTTCGAATCCCATCATAAAATTTACACAATTAAAAAGAGGGATTCACATAAATCCTTAACAATCCATCCCCCCTTTCCCTCCATACAGTCAAAATTGAGGCACTGCCCCTACCCTAAACCATCCTATATATAGGTCATCGTTTACAAGGGTAAACACATTCTAATTCATAGTTTTTCATTAGAAAACCAATTTTTCAAATTTGACATCATTTTATAACATTCAATTTCATATCAAGCAACATTTTTAGTTCAATTACACAAGCAAGAAAAAACATTTCTATTTCAATAATTTAGCCAAAACCTATTTTCCGGTGCATGCCTAGAAATGATGCATGTCACAATAATTCCTGAGTGCCTAGTATGATTCATGCATGCTAAACACTCATGAAATACTGAACCATGAGTCAAATCTCATAATTTATTTAAAATAATCACATCTCATAACAAGTTCATCACTCGAGGAGAACTAGCATCCAATATTAACAATAAAAAACAATAACAACAATCCCACCCTGGGTAATTGGGGTTCCCCCAATACATGGGTTAGATACTCCCATGCACGAGATCATGACCAAGGATTTACTATTAATAGTCTACTATAAATCTTTCCCAAATATTAATACAAAATAAAAGAAAAAACCCTCTAATACCACTTTGTAAAGTCCCAACCTAGGTGCCTCACACTGGTTCCCTAAGCCAGACAGCTAGATGACCTCAGGTGTGCCTCCCCATACACCATAGACTTCCGAATAGCAGAAATGGTCTAATATTTATCAAAATGGGGAGACTATACCCTCGTCATCAAGTAGAAATATAGTGAAAATAAATAAGAATAACCACATTATTTAACCAATAACCAGAAAAAAACATGCATCACATGCTGACTAAAACATGAATAAAATATCCAAAACTAATAGTAGATGTGTCATGTCAAATATGTGTCAAGTGTCAAATGTAAAACCAAAGGAAATACCCACTGAAACTCCCAAGTGGGTCCTAACAACATGTCAGGTTCCCTCATCCATGTTCCATCCTGACTCAACCATCTAACACATGGATCTTTCCCTTATGATATCATGTAAACATGAAGTAAATTCAGGTACTGATTGACAACCTAACTAGGATGTGAGTATAACTTAATAGACCACCACTAATAGAGTCTAAATAAATATCTATTCACCAATAGGGTAATAAGTTTTATAAATAATAAAGTACAATGCATAAGTAAATAGTCACATTTCATGATTCTATAATTAACCACATAAATCCTCAGATTCACCGATGACACCCATGGTACCAATACCTACTTATGCCCATTTTGTTGTCTGAACTAGCCCTAAGTGATATCATATATCACAAAACCATGGTTATCATTTATAATTTTATTTGAAAACATATCATGGCCATTTGGATCCATAGTTCAATGCCAATCTCATAGTTGTAGAGCATCATGTCTAACACCCCATGGGTATTTGGAGCCTCTGTCCCTATCCGATACCTCAGTGTCATAAGGGTATTTATAGCCATGTTTCTTATCCCTCACTCATTATCACATATGGATATTTGAAGCCTTATTCTATGTCCCACTCTCATTATCACATATGGGTATTTGGATATTCAGTATATATCCTACAACCATTATCACATATGAGTATTTGGATCCTTGTTTAGTGTCCTACAGTCATTATCACTTATATCACAAATTTCAAAATATCATTCAAATCCCAATTTCATATACATCAAGGTTATGTGTATTTAACATTCACATCAAAATTCTCATTAAAGTGTACCTTTTCAATTTATCACAACAATCATAATTCTTTATTTCAATCACATGGAATAATATGAACAACTCATCATTAAACCTTTTGTAAACATTTAATCAAATAACTCGATAACCCTTTAAGGTTAGGCCAAACATCCCTTTATTTCCATTATAAATTAAATCCATATCTCAATAATTAAAAAATAACACAATCCCATTTAATTGGGAAATTCAATAATCCCAATATCCCATTAATTCAATAATAATATTATTCCATTAATTAATTAGCCAATTAATTAATCTAAATAAACCAATTCCAATATTCCCAAATTCAACCCCATTAATTATCACATGGAAATTCAATTAATCAATTTCATGATTTCATAAATTAATTAATCAATTAATAAATTCATTTCAATATTCAATTTCCAAACATGCCAGTTTAATTTGCACAATACATACATGCTATTGGAAATTAAGAAAATGGGAATTGAATTTATACAACCTGCCTCAAGATCATTTATGGATGCTCGACAATAGAAATCCCCAAATTGAAGTGGAATTACCAATTGTATATTTAACAACAAGATCTAGATCCAAAACCAAGATCCAAAATCAAACAGATTAGATTCATGAAAACCTAGATGTAGATCAATTACCAATGGATCAAAAAAATCCATTCAAAGGATGATAGAATGCTGGGAGAGATGGAGGAAATCAATTGGGACAAGAATCTCTTTCCAGAGGAGGTTTAGATTCTGCAACCCAGTATTTGATTCATCATTAATGTACTTTAGAAGGCCTTAGAATCTATTTGGTGGCCTCAAAAAATGAGAGAAAACATTTAGGGTCGAGTTGAGTCAAATTAGGTTCAGGGCCAAGGGGTTTGTGAATTTAAAATCTAATTTTTAAAGGATTAAATACTGCACGCACGTTTTCCTAGGTAGAGTTAAAAAAGTTTACAAACTGTGATCCATAACAATACTTCTTTCCCATGACAGTGCACAGTTACTCCAAAGAGGCTGCATAGTTTGAAAAACTATACACCAACTGTGCAATGCTTCTCTGTTTGGGGTTGGACGATTTTGCTGGGATAGGGCACACGGTTTAGGAAAACAATGTGTCAACCATGAATTTCCCAAAATCCCTCCAAAAATATCCAAATTTAACCTAAAAACACCACAGATAAAACCAAAATATATATACATATAGTCACAAAAGGAAAAATATTAACTGAAAAAGAGCTGATACATCTTCAGAAAATGGTCGGGTTCTTACAGTAATTTGGGTGTAATTAGAATGCACCTTAGCTTTCCTTATACCTTGATTGTCCACATTATAAAAAATTAATTGAAGGTTTATAATATAAATAATATAATATATAATATAGTGACTTTATCCTTTTACACTTATCATTACATGATTTTAAGAATAATAAAGAATTATATTACATTCCAAGGATCGTAAAGTCTAGTGTATTGGAAGACTAGGTACATAAAAATAAAAATGTGGGACTAAATAACAATTTTATATATTTAATCATCATAAAGAGATCCTAAATTCCACTAATATCATAAGGATTCATAGGATAAGATGGGGATAACATGAATAAAGAGATGAGATAAGAATCCCAGTAAGAGAATAAACATAAGAATAAAGCTTTAGCACATGGGTTAGAAGGCATGACATAATGATATAAAAAGGGATGTAACATATGGAATCATGACATATAAACATGGCATCATATAAAAATAGATTCAAATTAATGTTTTAGCAACATAAAACATGACTTTAGCATGAGTCAATGCTCTTTTCACATAGAGGAGAACAAGTCAAAGTTAACCACCATGACTGTTGCACATGGTAGTATGAGTCAAGGATAACCGCCAAAACCGTTTGACATAACGCCTCATGAGACTAAACTTTACACAATGTATTGGAGTGATATTTGGGAACATCCCTCATAACATGTTAATTAATATTCTTTCCACATATAGAATCATACATAATCAATCATACATAAACATAAGGGTACCCATAAAAATAAACGAGTATCATAATCATGTCATAAAGCATAATTAATGGGAGTATCATAAAAGTATCCATGAAGGAAAAGAATTTGAACATAAATGGATATTTTTAAGTGAAATTAGGAATATATCATAGTATGTTATGTCAAACATAAGTGATATCAAATAAAGAGTATTTAAGAAATTTCAGCATTAATACTTTTTTGTACGTTTCTAAAGAAAATACATAAGAGAAATTAAAATAGAAAAGGTCATAATCTTTTATATAAATCAAGAAGTGACCCAAGAAGGTTTTCATAATAAAATACTATTTTCATAAAAACAATAGTGGCTTAAAATATATGATAAAGTAATCTTGAAATTGGGTAAGCATTCTAGAAGTTCCCTTAAATGAGTTCGTTCTCGGAAAGTATAGAGGGAACCACATGAAAAAATATATATCCCTGAAAGATAATGCTTAATGGACCTTGATACCTGAGTGTGGAGAAAGTACACATTATTTAGAATATGTACATAGAAATAATAGATAACTTCATTTGGTTATAAATAAAGATAGAGAAACCCGAAAGAATAATGTAGGTTCGTGTAGAATCTCTTACCTTAAGTCTGATGGTGTCCTTCACTTGATCTTATTGTCATGGATAACCAAATTATAATATTTAATTAATATTTCCAGAACCTTTTATACATTTAATTGATTTATTATAACCTTATTAAGTGAAATAATGACCTTTTTGATGGGTTAATAGGTTCAATTTCATCGTTTGAGAGCATTTGTTTCCTAGGTTTTCAAAATTGGTTTACATATATATATGTAAGGATAAACATGTAAGATAAGAATGGATGTACAGAATTGAATTTGTATGTTATTATTTAACATATTAAAGATTACATGGTTATAAAATTCATTTGGTTGTTAGGAGTGAAGATGAATCATTATATAAAATTTTAATGATAACCATTTTTGTTAATTGGCAGTTTTTGATCACATCAGAAACATGTTTTTATAAAATAAAATAATTTTTCAAAAATATTAAAGAACCTTAAATTAGATATAATACATATATTATATTCTGTTTCAATCATTGACATGGTTTCATGATAGGAATTTAAGATAGTAAAAGAAATTGAAAACTCATCGTCCTTGAATGTGATGAATTAACACATCTCGGATAGTGTTTTAATTTCTAGTATAAAAGAAGGGGAAATGAGAGATGATGATGTATTATTCCATTAGTATAAAAAAATTCTAGTACATTTAGGGTACATGATTTATCACACCATATGGATGAGTATATGTGATGAATGAAATAGAAATAAAGGAACTTGAAAGAAAATAAAAGAAATAAAAAGTGGAATTTACCTCTTGAATATATCTTCCTTGAGAACCTCATTAGGGGAGAGGTTTTGGTCTTTTGAAGAAACCAAGGTCTGATGGAATTGGGGAGGAGACTTGGAAGATATTTCAGTAGAATTTATATATGGCACAATACTTGAGAGGAGTAAAGAGAAGAGGTAAAGAGGGGTTGTATTTATAATGGAGGAGAAGAGGGGTTTCCCATTATTTTATTCATTAGTTAAATATTTTTTCTCAAGACTATTAATAGTCTTGATTCTTGTGATGAAGAAAAGTTAAGAGAGCATGTGAGTTTGAAACAAGGGTTGTTACATCATAAACTATTCTATGAATAGTTTATTTAACTCATAATGTATATATA
Organism: Viscum album; assembly: GCA_963277665.1. Taxonomy (NCBI): domain Eukaryota; kingdom Viridiplantae; phylum Streptophyta; class Magnoliopsida; order Santalales; family Viscaceae; genus Viscum; species Viscum album. The sequence continues at coordinate 1,448,020,221 of OY728161.1, forward strand.
CGATAAATTGTCGTATTTCACTATTCATGAAAAAAATCAAGTAGTTCAGAAAAATACAAAAAATTTCCCCAAACCATGTTTTGATGTGTAGAATAAAAAATGGAATCCATTTTTTAAAAATAATTTTCTAAATCTGAGAAAGTTAATTTTTAACTAAAATCATAATTTACTTGAAAAATACGTATTTTAAAATTAAATCTGTTTTTTATAACACTATGAAAAATTAATTAAGGTCTCATAAAATTATCTTTTTATCATAAGACACAAAAATAATAATTTATTAATTAATTTTATGAAAAAAATTTCTTCTAATTTAATAAATTAATAACAAAATTGAAATTAAATATACATGACTTACAAAAACACCAACACTTAATCAATGATTTTTAAAATATTCATTTACATATACTAGATATAATTATACCATATTATCACTTATAACATGGATAAATTTTATTTATACTTTCATTGGTGATGTTATGATTATATTGGTCGGTTTTCTATTCAGAAGGGTCACATTACTATTCCAATGGTCAAGTTACTATTTCGTCAATATATGTTTGTTAACTTAAAAAGATACCTTTTATTTCACTCATTCATTATTTAGAAGGTATGTATTGTGTTCTATTTGTAATCTCATATGATTATACTATAAGACATAATTATAAGAAGGTAATTCCATTAAAAAACAACGGATCATTACATCCTTCCCCCGTATGAAATTTCACCCATGAAATTTTGTTATACATTTTAAGTCGTAACTAAGTTTGAGTAATTTTCCTTCATTATTTCCTCTAGTCCCCATGTTTCAGCTTAATACTTATGGTTCTTCCATAGTACTCTGACCAGGTGAGTAGTGTTGTTATGTAGAACATTGTCTCTACGATCAAAGATCTTTATTGGCTGCTCCTCAGAAGAAAGATCATTCTCTAACTATACCACATTTGAAGATAGTACATGTAAAGGATATGGTACTTTCTTCTTTAATAGGGATACATGGAGTACATCGTGTACTTTAGACATGCTAGGTGGAAGTTCTAGTAGATAGGCCACAACTCCGACACGATCAAGAATCCCGAAGGGGCCGATGTACCAAGGACATTGCTTTCACTTCTTCCCTATCCTCATGACATTATTCCATGGAGATAAGTGGAGAATTACCATGTATCCAACTTTGAAATAAACTTCCTATCGATGATTTTATGCATAAATATTCTATTGACATTGGGTTGCACTAATGTGTTGGTTAATTGTTTTTACCTTCTCTATCATTTTTTCGAACATTTCAGGTCCTAGCAGCTTACTCTCGCCAACTTCATCCCATCATGCTGATGTTATTCACTTATTACCATAAAGGGATTAATTAGGTGCCATTCAGATGCCGGATTGGAAGCTATTATTGTAAGAGAATCAGACCAGTGGAAGATGTTAGTCCTGTCCTCCTTTGAAGTTCATTGAACATGTTTTCAACATATCTTCTAATGTATGATTAGTTCACTCAGATTGGCCATCAGTTTGAGGATGATAGGTTGTACTGAAGTTCAGTTCAGTTCTTAGAGCATGCTGGAGACTTTTCCAGAACATTGAGTTGAATCTCATATCTCTATCAGATATAATAGATAGTGGTACTCCATTCCACCTTACCAACTCTTTGATATATATCTATGCAAGTTGATCCAATGAGAAGTCCTCTCAATTGAGATAAAATGAGATATCTTTGTAAGACCATCCAAAATGGCCCATATAGCATTGTTTCCTCTATATATCCTTGGAAGTCCAATGAAAAAGTCCACGGTGATGTTCTCCCACTTCCATGATGGTATGTGTAGTCGTTTCATCATCCCCTTATACTTTTTCCTTTCATCCTTCACATTCTGAAATACCATGTACTTTAATGTATACTCAACAATATAATTTTTCATATTGTCCTACCAATAATTCTCCCAGAGATCTTGATACATCTTTGTGCTCCCTGGGTGAATAGAGAAGGTTGATCTATGTGCGTTATTCAAAAGATCCTTTTTTATCTATGGATTGTATGGTACACATAATAATGTCCCAAATATTATAACTACCTTCTCGCCAATCATAAACTTAGAGGATTTCCCATTTCTAATATCTTACACCCTTTTTATAATTTCCACCTCTTTACCTTGAGCATCTATTATTTTCTCCATAAGGGATGGCTGAGTAACCATTTGAGAAAGAACGGATGATGTTCCTCCGATAATGATTTCCATGTCTATCCTCTACAAATCTATGAAGATTGGATCCTTTTCAATAAAGATGTAGGATGCTTTCTACTTAGAGCATCTACCATCTTATTTCTCTTACCATGATGGTAGAGGACTGACCAATAATAATCCTTAATGAGATATAACCACATTCAATGGCGCATATTAATCTCTTTCTGTGTGAATATATATTTGAGACCCTTGTGATTAGTATATATCTCACACTTCTTCCCATAGAGATAATGCTGCCAGATTTTCAATGCAAAGATCACAACCTTCAACTCCAGATCATGCATGGGATAGTTTTTCTCATGGATTTTCAGATTCCTTGAGGCCTATGCTATCAATTTATCATTTTTCATTAGTACATAACTTAATCCTTTATTTGAGGAATTGTTGTACACCACAAAGAGTTCTCCACCGGTTAGGAGTGTGAGTAATGGTGCAGTGATAAGCATATTTCTGGGATCCTTCACATTCTTGAGTCTAGAAAAACTTCCATCCCTTCTATTTCAACTTGGTTATTGGGTTTGAAAATCATGATATGTTCTTAAAAAATAATCAATAATACCTAGACAGACCCAGAAAGCTATGAATATCCATTACAGATGTTGCCTTGGGACACTCTTCAATTTCCTTTTTCTAGGAAGGGTCCACAAATATTGCTTTTCTAGTGATAACATTCCCCAAGAATGACGCTTCCTCTATTCAGAAATCACATATATTGTACATTTCATAAAGTTTCTCCCTTCCCAAATTCATCAACATAGTATTCAAATTCTCATCATGTTCCTCCTTGCTCATGAAGTAAATCAGAATATAATTGAAAATGACTACCACAGATTTGTCGAGGTAATCTCTTAAGATTCTATTAAATAGATCCATGAAAATTTCTAGAGCATTAGTGAATTTGAAGGGAATCACTGTGAACTCATAGTGTCCATACCTTATTCTAAAGGAAGTCATGAGAATATATTCCTTCTTCACCTTTAATTGGTGATATCTTGACCGAAGGCCCACCTTAGAGAAATAACTGGCTTCATAAAGCGGATTGAACATGTCTTCTATTCTAGGAAGGGGATACTTGTTCTTTATCATGATTTTATTGATATGATGATAATAAATGCAGAGGATCATTGAACCATACTTATTATTGATTAAGTGGAAGAATTATCCCTAAGGCGAAGCACTCGGCTGTATAAAACCCTTGTCTATATTTTCTTGTAACTGCTTATTCAGCTCTTATAGCTCAGCAATGTCCATTTTATAAGGTTTATTTGATATAGGTAGGGATCCAAGAATTAGTTAAATTGATAAATCAACCACTTGATTTTGATTAATACCATGTAATTATTTAAGGAATACATCAGTTTAATCCTCATGATGGAAATATGTTCAAGAAGTATCATCTCTTTTGTATTAATCATTTGATGAAGATATGCCAGCTCAAAATAGAACATTATCCACACAAGAGATGATGATTATAAAGGAGATTCATCTTTCTCCTCACAATTGTATGATATTAGAAGATACTTTGGGATGTGAAGAGTGATATCCCTTTCTTGGCAGTTAATATTGTCTTTGTATAAAGATAGTCAATCCATGCCCAAAATTGCATTGAACTCTTCCAGTGGAAGTATGAAAAGATTTGTTGGGAGGTTCAGTCCAAAAATATTTACTGGGGAGGAATTATAAACCATGGAATCTATAATTTCCCCATTTTCTGTTCTCAGAGATTACTCAACCTCAAAATTTTGAGGTGGTGTTTTAATAGTTCTACTAAACATGCAAGATATTAAAGAATATGTAGTTCCAGAATCAAATAGTATGTTCTATATTATTGAATGAATAACTAGCATACTTGTCCCCACATCATTTTTCATATCCACCTTAGCAGCAGTGACAACATAATTCCTTACTTATTTCATTAGATGTTTTTGTTGATTTCCTTCAACAACCCTTTTCTTAGTAAAATTGTTCACATAATTCCAATGATCCTTGTAGTTATAACACTACACTACATGATGAGTGTTAATCTGAATCTTCCTTTATTCTTCTACGTTAGTGGGATTCTTCAAATCCCTCTAGAAGTTCTTATCCAAATGTCCCATTCTTCCACAGTTGAAGCAATTTTTGGTTCCCTTTATACAGTTCCCTGGATTCTTCTTCCCAAAATTTGACATAAGGGATATTTGATCTTCTTTCCATCATGGGATTTATTTTCCGAACCACCCATATTATACTCCATTTTATTCTTTTTTTCACTTCACTTATGTGACCACCGAGAGTCTTCAATCTCCATTTTAAACATGATGTCACAATGTAAAATCTCCTCATAACTCTCAATGTCCCAAATCACCAAAAATTTTCATAGACTTAGATTTAGTCTTCTAAAGAAGAGATCCGCCTTTCTTTCGGTGTTCATGGAAAATTTAGAAGTGTATCTCGCAAGCCTTGTGAAGTTTTCTTTATATTCCTCAATAGAATCATCTTCCTTCTACTTAAATCCTAGGATCTCTCTTTTCATCTTGAGTTGGAGGGTTCAAGGAAAATATTTATTGAAAAACATTTTCTTGAATTACTCCCAATCCATAGAATCAATTTCCTCATGGGACTTTGTATTCTTGATCAGTTTCAGCAACTAATCTACCTCCCCATAAAAATGAGTGACAGACAGCATGAATTTCTCTTCTTTTGAACACTGGAGAAAAGAGAATATCTTTTTAAGGGAGTTAATCCAATATTCCGTAATGTGGGGATCAGAAGATCCACTAAACACGAGAGGACTTTTCCACAAGAATTATTCTATGACAACTTTATTTTTCCTTATAGGAGGAGGGAATTCCACATGATTGAAGTTATTATTCATAACTTGAGTCAGCTGATCAAGTACTATCATAAGGTTTTGATCAACCGTTCCTATCATATTTGTAACACCCCAGGTAAATAAGGAATATGACATTTTCATATTTATCCATATTTGTGAATAAAATATTAATATGACTTTAAAGGGGAATCTATGCTCGATGGCGTACCCAACACGCAACAACGAGTTTCTTGGGAATATTACGTTGCACTCTAATAATAAAATAATATTATTTTAAATGGTAGTTAACATGTAGCCGTTGTAATGGCGGGAATGGATAGAAATAACTAAAATATGATTATATATGTTCTTAAATATTTTTACATTTATACAATAAAAGATAAAGGCTTAAAATACAGAAAGAATTCAATTTTAGGCGTATATGCCCTAGTTTTCACTAAAGGTTCACTTATCACCTTTTGATGGAGAACCGTCATTAAATACAGTTTTTTTCACTCTTAAACATTCTTTTGGAACAAATAAAACTCTTATTAAGAATCGGGACATCAAAATTTACTTTGTGTAAATTTTTGGTATCTTTCCGATAAAGTTCATTTTTTTTAATGAATAGTGTAAAATGTTATATTTTAATTCAAAACCACTTTTTAATTTAATTTATTTATATGATTAGATTATATTTTGAATTGGTTTTAAAGTGAAATTAGAAAATATTTTTACCATTAAATCCAATAGTGGTCGTTGGAATCAATTTCACTTTGAAATCAGACTTAAACTAGTGTCAATCTTTTGATACTTATTGTTTTATAAAACACGCTATTTGTCATGACAGCGGGAATTAATTATTAAATTAATTAATGTGACTTATATGTTTTGAATTTTGTAAAATGGACTTCATTTTTGAATTCATAATATCAAATATAGCTTAGGGTGAATTTTTGGTAATTTTCTGAAAAACTTCAATTTTTGATGAATAGTGAAACCACTAAGTGGTAATCAAGAAAACTGATTTTTCAGTTAAATGAAAGTTTACCACTAATGTGTACTGAATTTTGAAAATCCGACATACATGGTTGTCATTAAGAAGTAAAATGTGGTTCAATGAGATTAAAATAATTTTTTGGTGAATAGTAACTTATTAAGTTCTTAATCGCGATTAGTGGTAATTAGTGTAGTTTAAGGTATAAATAATGCTTTAATAATATGAAATGACCTAGACACATGTCCCAACCTTATTGGTTGTGTCATGGACGACCAAGAAAAGCCATGGGTCAACTTGGGGACCCCATGGAGACACTTTGGTTTGGAAATGACATAAATAACTTTTTATTAAATGTTAAAGTAAAAATGACACAAACAAGAGATGTTTTACAAAAACAATTTTTACATGGGGTTATAAAGATCATATTTTTTATTATAAATAGTCATTGGAAATATAAAAAGATTTCCTACATAATAGTATTTTTTTTAATGATTTGTAGACATTAAATAAATTAAATTATTTATGACATAATAATGATGCAGAGATGACATCATTATTTGACGATTTAAATAAAATGGAAATATAATGTAAAATATATGAACTACACATGTCCAAAACCAATTGGATGAGTGCATTTAGAACCCTTATCACCTTATCCACGAATTCTATCAATTTGGGACCTTTTAAAACCGAAACACATTTTCAAATAAAGTAATATTTCTTTACTTTCCAAAAGTGCCCCTCCTCTCCTCTTATAAAAGGCCCCCACCTCTACCTCATTTCACACACTCCTCAAGCCTTTGGCTCGGCCAACCCCTTCCCATTTACTCTCTCCACATCCCTCTCCTCATCCTAGAGGATTCCCTTTGGGCAGAATCCTTTCAAAGGAAGCCTTTAGGCTCAAATCAAAAGGAGTTATACTTTTAAAGGTAATTCATTCTCTCGTGTTCATTTGTTTTATTTTGCTTCTCCAACCCACTAAACTCTTTTTATTTAATTCTTTTGTAACAAAACCAGTATATTCAATATACTAGGATGTTGTTATATGATTTATTCGAGCTAAACTCTCACACAACTACATCAAATGGTTAAAGAACATACGGTTTCCGTGGATGGTGAAATTCTGCCTCCCGAAACGATGATTGTTCAATACTCATTTAACACCTTCAAAGGTGGCCATTATGATGTCACTATTTTTATATATGATATATAATATGTTTATGTTTTATTTATGCTTCTGTATTTTTCATTTTTGTCTTACCTTTATGTCTTCCATTATGGGTATACGCGATATCTTCATTTAAGGAAGTGCGGACTACCGCCCCCTCAAAGTGATTTGATTCGTTAAATACCATATGTGGGATGTATAAAGGATGGAAATATGATATTATATATGATATTATACTGTAATTATAATATACCTTTATATCATTATTATTCCATTCTATAAAATACGAAATAGAAATGAAAGTAGCGTTCATGCGTACGTACGGCTTACCGTCTCCGTGAACGGTGCATTTCATTTCTAACCTCTAAATGATTATGTAATGTTATAAATGCATGCATGAAATGGATATATATGAAATATATGATATCTACATAATTAATACAATTCTGGATATAATAAACATTTGGCCACACGAACAACATGTAATTGTAAGAAGTCCACTTTCGACTTAAGAACCAAATATCGGCAAAACAAATATTATTAACTTAAATGATTACATAATGTTTATGACATGGTAATAAGTGTTATAAAAGTAATAATTAAATTGAAAAAGGTTCTTAAGGAATTATAAATTAACTCAAGTTTATTATTCAGGAGATTAAATAACGATCGAGTCAAGTCGGACCCGTGGTAAGGGATCCTACACCTCTCTTTCTTTTTAAGTACACTCTTTTTTGTCATTCCTTTTAAAGCTCATCTTTCTTGTTATTGGGATGATATTTTATATTAAACATACTTTAATTTTTATGTTCATGTGATGAGAGACCCTATTCTATCTCATCAATCCATTTTGGAAGTTTTGAGTGGCACCGTTAGGCTGCCGAACTTTCGTAAGAGATCTAACCTCTCTCTTTCTTTTTAAGTACTCTCCTTTATGTCACTTCTTTTAAGCTCCTCTTTGTAATGTTGGGGGATGTTATTTTATATTCCTATTTCTGTACATTTTATTTTAATGTGATGAGATACCCTATTTGATCTCATCAATCCATATTCAGAAGTTTTTTGTGGCGCCGTTAGGCTGCGGAGTTTTCGTAAGGGATTTTTCATCTCACTTTTATTCCCGTGAGATTTATGCTACATTTGCCACAAATTCCATTGAGTGGTGTATGTAATTCCCATTATTCTACTATTTGTGTAATATACTTTCGTTTATGAGTATTTACATCAATGATCTATTGTCTTTCTTTCATGGGGTGTATGTTTTGAAAGATACCCAAGTCGGTAAGGGAACCTTTCACCCTCCTTTTTTTTAAAAGACTTATTTTGTTGGGTCTTTTAATGTACATATTGTTATGTTGGAATATGTTCTCATATATCCTTATTGATGTAAATTTTATGTCCAAGTGATGAGATAGTTTTTTTATCTCTCATCAACTCATTTTGATGTGACACCGTTAGGCTGTCAAGGGAACTTTTTAACCCAATTTCGATTTCTTTGGGTTCAACATGTAGTCATTGAATATGTCATCCATTGAATATGTGTGAATGACCTTTTATTTTTTTTACACTTAATATCCACTAATATTGGGTGTATTTATATTTTTCACACATATTTTGAGATTGATTTGTCCTTAATTTAAGGATACCTTCTTTATAAGGGATTTCATCACATTTGACATTTCTATTGAGGGTTCATTGTTGTTATGCACCAATTCACTCTTATATGGTGTATATACTGTCCTTTGGAGTATTATATCATGAATCCTTTTATTCTCATGATATTATAAAGTTCTGACTAAATGTTATTCCTCGATTATTGTATTCAAGTGTCTCTAATTTTGGTAAAACCCCTTTAACCAAAATATTGTTTTAAATGTTTTAATTATTTGTTCTTATTAATATCCATGTTTTCAAAATGGTTTTAAGGATTTATTTATATGGATATTAATGGTTTAAAATGTTAAAAGCTTCAAGGTGGTATGGGACACTTTGATTCAAAAATCTCTTTATTAAATGTTTTAAATGGTTTTGGAAATGGTTTCTTTTTGAATGGATTCATTATTTCAATATCTTAAAATGTTATATTGTGATTGAAATGTGGAAATGTTATGTTTCCTTTATTCATGTTTATGTGATACGATTATGTTATGGTTCTTGGGCATTGTTATGAAGAACGGGTGGTTCCGTGATAAACTAAGGGCGGGTTAGCCCGATATAGCTCTCCAATGCATTGGGTAACGTGAAGGAGTGAAACGTTAAGGTTTCTCCGAAGAGATTTAGGGAATATACTGTGATGGGTATTCCAAATGTAACCAAGAGGGTTACTCCCTACGTAAGAATGTTATGAATGCCTCAAGTTACCTTTATGTCTTATGTTTTCTGTGATTTATTCATGGTTTGATGAGGTATGTTAAAGTGCCTATGTTTTATGGGTAAAGTATGATTTCATTATTATGTATATATGAACTCATGTTTCCTTTTCATATTTTTATAACCCTTACTGAGCTTTTTATGCTCATCCCATGTTTTTGAAATGTTTTTCACAGGTCAAGGGAAAGGTACATGATGTGATGATAATGTCAAGGATGTGTCAAGAAAGAATCCATGTTATATTTTAAATATGTTTCCGTTGATGGGAAGAATGAATACTGTCTTTTATGTAACCACTTCGTTTAAATATGGAATGTAATGAAAGTTTCATGATCTAATTCTCTAAAACTCTAAACCTGAAAAGATCCTCAATGTGTAATCTTGTAATAACTCAAGATTAAGTAAGGTTTAAGGCTGGGGCCTTATAATATTAGGCATATCATTAGGTAAATCGTCACATTTCTTATCACATTGATTGTTGGCACATGTTCTTCTATTTTCCTCTATTAACTAAGAAAAAGAATGTACAAATAGAAGTCTTTAATATGTAGCTATTAAGCATAAAAATGAAACTTTATACATGAAAGGATAAACTCTTAAAGGCAAAGTATATCCTAACTTGTGATTCCATATGTTTCAATATAGGTTATCCATGTTTGATTTCCTCACATTTATTCTCATGGGATTTATTTTTTTGTTCCTTTAATATTGGTTCATAATGAGCTTGTTAATTTACCAAAGCATATCTCCCAGGAGTATTAAATAGAGAGTACAAAAAGGCCCGTTGTTGTGCACCAGTTTCCATTTGAGTGTAGATCGAAGCGGTGTTTTTGGGTTTTACCCCTAAATACATTTGTCCCAAAGCCACCTCCACCTTTTGTATCAAGATAGGGATGTATTTTCTTGATAAACCTCTTACTCTATACTTACCAAGATTTAGGGATGTTTTCTTATATTTTATATCATCCTTAAGGTTCTTACTAAATTTATCAATTCATAATATCCAAAAATAACTAGACCACACTATGATACCAACTATAGTTACCCTAGCCTTTTACATACATTGTTTCATTATTTTATGCCTAATAAAAAATCATATTACACGCCAAGGATCATAAAGTCTAGTTTCTTGGAATATTAGGTACATAAAATAGAAAACATGATACAAAATAAAACATTTAAATATTTAGTCTTCATAGATGTTTCTTAACTTCTATTGTTCTCTTACATCTTCAAAGAAAAACCTCAGGATAACATCAACAAAGGAATGAGCTAAAAAACCAAGTAAGGGAATAAACATAAGAAAAAAGCTTTAGCACATGGGTTAGAAGGCATAATATAATGATATAAAAAGTCATGGAACATATAGAATAATGACATATAAACATGGGATAATATGAACATGGATTTATAGTAATGTTTAAGCAACATTAAACATGACTTTATCATGAGCCAAGTGTCATTTCAAATAGAGGAGCACAAATAAAGGTTAACCACCATGACCATTGCACATGGTAGCACGAGTCAAGGTTAACCACCTAGACTATTGCACATAAAATATCATGAGACTAAACTTTACCCAATTTAATGAATTTCTATTTGGTCACACCTATAATAAAATGTTCATGAATTTTATTTCCACATGTAGAATCATACAAAATCAATCATATATAAACATAAGGGTACCTAAGGAAAGAAATCAATATCATAATCATGTCATAAAGCATAATAAATGGGTGTATCATACAATTTTCCATGAAATATAGGAATTAGAATATACATGAACATTCATAAGTGAAAATAGGTATATATCATGGTATGTGATTTTAAAAAAAAGTGATAACAAGTAAAAATAGTATTTAAGAAATTTTAGCATTAAAACATTTTAGTGAAGTTTTATGGAAAATACTAAAGAGAATTTAAAATTGAAAGGGTCATAATCTTTTATATAAAAGAAGAAGTTAACCAATAAGGTTTTTAAAATAAAAATAATGATTTTATAAATACAATGGTGGCTTAAAAAAGATGATAAAGTGCACTTGAAACTAATTTAGAACATGGGAAGTTCCCTTATCAGGATGTATAGAGGACATAACCACATAAAAACATATATATCCATGAAAGATAATGATTAATGGAACATGATACCTGAGTTTATAGAATGTAAAAAACATTTATAATATTTACATAAATGTAATAGATGAATTCATTCGGATAAATAGAAAGATAGAGCAACCCAAAGGAATAATGGAGGTTTAGGTAGAATCACATACCATAAGTCCGATGGCATCCTTCACTTGATCTCAATGTCATGGGTAACCAAATTAAATTAATTAATTAATATTTCCAGTACCTATTATACATGAAATTGATTTATTATAACCTTATTAAGTCCATTAATTACCTTTTTGATGGGTTATGATGTTTGATATCATTTTTTGGGAGCATTTGTTTCCTTGGTTTTCATGATTTGTTTACTTATATATGTATGTAAAGATAAACATGTAAAATGAGAATGGATGTCCAGAATTGATGTTTTATATTATTAATGAACATAAATAAAATTAAATTTTTATAAAATTTATTCGGTTATTTGGTGTGAAGATGAATCATTATATAAAACTTTAATGGTAATAGTTTTTTTTAATTGGCGGGTTTTGATCACATTAGACATAATAAATATATTATAGTATGGTTCAACCATAAAGATGATTTCATTACCATAATTGAATACTATAAAAGAAATTGAAAACACGTCGTCCTTGAATGTGATGAATTTACATATCTTGGATGATGTTTTCCTTTCAAGTATAAATAGAGGAGAAACGAGAGATGATGATGAATTATTCCATTAGCATAACAAAATTCTATTACATGTATGTTAATGGAGTTATCACACCATTTGGATGAGGAAAGTTATGGAAAGAAAAAGAAAGGAACTTGAAAGAAAAATAAAACAAATGAAAAGAAGAATTTACCTCTGGAATATATCTTCCTTGAGAAACTCTTTAGGGGAGAGGTTTTGGTATTTTGAAGAGAAAAATGGCTAATGGACATGGGGAGGATCTCGATAGGATATTTTAACTGAATTTAAACAAGGAACAAGGATTGAGAGGAGTGAAGAGAAGTGGTAAAGAGGGGTGGTATTTATAGTAGAGGAGACGAGTGGTTTCTCATTATTTTAATCATTAGTTTAATATTTTTTCTGAACACAATGAATATTATTGATTAATGTGACTAATAATAGTAAATAGAGCATGTGAGTTTTAACCAAGTGTTCTTAAATCATCAATGATGCTAGGAATAGTGTATTTAACTCATAATGTATATATACAGTATATTACATATTTCAGTATTTTTTAAAAATTCAAGTATTTCAGAAAAATACAAAAAATTCACCCTACCCATTTTTCGACATGTAGAATTTAAAAATGGCCTCCATTATTATATTATAATTTTCTAAATATGATAAAAGTAATTTTTCTTAAAATGATAATTTACTTGAAAAATACAAATTTTAAAACTAAAACTGTTTTTCTAACACTTGGAAAAATTAGTTAAGGTCTCATAAAATTAGGTTACTATCATAAGACATAAAAATAATAATTTTGAATTAATTTCATGAAAACAAAATTTCTTTTAATTTATTAAATTAATCGAAAAAAGTAATTAAATATACATAACTTACAAAAATACGAACACTTAATCAATAATTTTTAAAATATTTATTTACTTATACAAGATATAATTATACCATATTGTCATTTATAAGATAAATATATTTTATTTATACTTTCATTGGAGAGGTTGCTATTACATTGGAAAGTTTACTATTCATAAGGCTCACATTACTATTCCAAAGGTCAAGTTACTATTTAATTTGTATATGTTCCTTAACTTCAAGAGATACCTTTTATTTCACTCATTCATTATTTATAAGGTTTTTATTATGTTCTATTTGTAATATTATATGATTATAGTATAATAAATAATTATAATAATGAAATTCAATTGATAAAACATTGTGTCAATACATATAATCATTTGAGCATGCATGAATTTGCTGATAGCTAAGACCCAGATTACCAACCTTATTAATTTCATAATGATTTTATAGAAATTCATTTTCATATAGTTGAGAATATTTAATTAAGTATAGCTTGAAATGATTATTGTACATTCAAAAATAAAATTTGATAATCATTTATTTTGTAGCTGCTTTTAATTTACCAATATTATATCCAAGATAAAATGATTCATAATCTAAATTAAGAATATTATAAAATTTATATTATTTAATCCATGAATTTCCATTAACATTTTTTTATTGAAATGAATGTCCAACTACCACTTGAATTAAAATTTAAAATTTTGATGAATCATCACAAAATAACTCAGAATCATCTTCTATATGAAATTCATTATATTCATACAAGAAAAAACAATATAATCAAAAACCAAAATAAAATTGATAATCTTAAATAATATTAAAATATAAATATCTCTAAATATCACATTTATTATAAGGACACTTAATCATTCCTTTGTAAATTAATTCCATATTAGATAATGAAAAGCAACAAACACATAAACACCCTATATATACATATATTTTATACTAAAACCATTTGTGTTTTTTATGAAATGTCAAATTATAATCATGTAATAGATTTTTTTGTCAATATTCAAATTAGAATTTATCCATTGTTTTCTAAAACAATATAACAAATTAATATTATAAAAAAATCATAAGAAACATACTTAAACATATAAAGTTATAAACAACTTTTAAATAGGAGAGAATAAATATCTCTAATGGAAATTAAGTGCAGTGTGATCTAAAATGAGTTTAATGATATGGATATTGTTTAATTATTTAAAAATTACAAGTTTGAAAATGTAAATTTTTTAAGGTTCAAGTGATGTTTTGAATGAAGTGTCAACAAATTTTATGAATACCAATTCATGTTAAAACATAGAAAATAACACTTATCGTAAAATATAGTTAAATCACAATTTTCAAATAGAGTCATGTGAAATTAAAATATTGAAACCATCATCTAAAAAAATAAAATTGACTTTCATATATGATAATAATTTATTTGAAATTATTAACTTGAATGACAAATCATAAAATTAATTGACTATTAATTTAAATTTTCACTAGAATATTCATAATTATTTACATTTTCAAACATAACTTATTTATTATCCCTCGAGTCTAAATCTTTGTTATTTATACCTTTTAATTTAATTTATTAAAATATAATATGAAATAATAATTTTATTATTTGTATTCAGTATTTCATTATTTGGTAGTAATATGTATTTTATTAATTTTATTTATATTATATTCTATATTATATTCTAATTATATTTATTTAATAATTTTATAATTCTATAATATATTAAAATTTTAATCTTTTAATTATTATTTTTAAAATATGAATATTATTTAATAATTATTATAATGAATTTTTATTATATTAAAGTTCATTATATTAATTTTTTATTTATAGTATGTTGTGTGAGATATTATAATTATATTTATCTATCTATTTTTTATTTAATAATCTATTATAATGTGAACAAATTTAATTAGATTAATTGAGTTATTTTTAATCTATTAATTTTATTTAATAATGATTATATTTATATTGAAGCTTTTATTATTTTATAATAATATTTTTAATATATTTTTAACATAAATTTCTTGGAATAATATATTTTAATTGTAATGACCTGGTCTAAATACTTAAAACTCAAGACTCGAGCCAAATAAAGTGAAATTTTCATCAAACCAAAACCATATTTTAATAATAACTGGTAAAGAAACGGAATACAAAAAATGCACTGAAAACAAAACAAACAAGCCAAGATAGAACGTAACCTATAAGTAAAAAAATACCATTTATCCAAAATTGATAACCTAACTCCATCAATATTGTGTAGTCAAATAGAGGTGTGCCACTCTTGTAAGATGCACTTATGATCCATCACACTTGAACATGGTAACTAGGGTCAGTATCGATGTAAGCCCTATAACCTCTGGGTTTAGGGAAACAAGTGATAATGGAAAAAGATGAAATTTATACTTTTCATGTGCTAAAAAATCTTGGGAAGATGTAACATTTAATCTCATGGTCTTGAGCAACAATATTCCCTAAGGATTTTCAGGTTGGCTCTAAAAGTAATAATTCCTATATCAGAAAAAATGATATCTATAGGCACATCATGATGTGTGGGTATATTTTAGTAACAAAATACTCAATTGGATTTCCCCAAATCACTCGCATGTATCCCCATGTATAAACATGGTAGTAAGGGTCGGTCCCAAGGTAAGCCAAATAAGCTCTTGGGCTAGAGAATCTAAATGATGATCATAATAGAGAGAACCATAATTCATTATCATTAGAATTACACTATAAATCATAGTTTATAAACCAAATAGAAAACATCTAATTGAAGGATATTGGTGTGACATGTGTATATTCAAAATAACCCTCATTTGAAGATGGAATGGATTATAAAATTTATAAATTCCTCCTATATAACTCTTTGGATTAACATATATGATCTATAGTGTGTGGCATTACCCCCATGGCACTTGAAACTTCCCCATACCAGTAACTATTTAAATTCATTGAGGGATAAAGGTTAGATAAGAATAATCCATTAAGTGGCATGACCCCTCATGTCAATTAGCATGAACATATACTAAATTTTATAACTATAATATTAATTATTGTAAAGAGATAAAAAATAAATATAAGAGTTATAGAAAATTAGGATGGATTGTCTTGTGAATTACTCATGTATTCAATTTTTTTAATGGTTCTACAATAAACCTTAATAGTCCTTCCAAATATATAATCTTCAATAACCTCCCTTTAAAACCTCCACCGCCACAATGAAACTAGAGAGAGATAAATGGAGATAAATAGATGAAAGGTGTGAGGAACTCCCTTTGATCATAATCTTCAAACTGGTTTTTTATTTTCTTTTATGGATATTTTTTTAACTTGCTTGATAGAGAACTCATACAAGCCCTAAAATCGCAAAAATACATGCCCAATGGCCCCAATGTACATGACCCAAAAGGCCATAGGAACGAATAACAAATCTATAGTAGCCCCTCCCACCATAATTTTTCCTCTAACTAGATTATCCAACATCACATTTGAGCCTATCATATTCACCCCATGCTGAGGCTACATGTGTGCTTGGATAACCGATCATTGTTGTGAGTGAACTATTACAAAAATAATCATTCATCCTCTTGTTTCATTGTTGATCATCGTATAACCCTCACATTTACCAATAGAAGCTACTTTTTACACCCCATAGTCCCTCGAATTATGGTCGAACACCTTGTGGACCGAAGTTCATAGATGGATAAAATCCCAATACATAGCCCAAAAGCCCATTTCATATGCATAGTACTAAACTATAGTACCTTGCTGTAGTGATTTATATAGTATCCTTACTAGTAAAATGCTACAATAATGATACAATACCACAAAGATCCACCTTCACCCAAATTTGAATATGAATTTCATGCAGGATTACAAGATGACATTACCATCCAAGTATGCCCCCAAAAATATCTCTCTATTTATAACTCATTCCTTTATTTCCATCATAAAATCACCATGTGAAAGTCCCATATTAATGAGGGAAACCTCTCTCACTCTATAAAATTTATTTTTAATTCCTTAGTGAATAAAACACTTATCACCCAATTAAATAAGATAGAGCTCAATGGAGATAAATAGATGGGAGATGTGTGGTGAACCAACTATTCATAAATCGTTCCTCTATTTCCATCATAAACTCACAATGTGAAAGTATCATATTAATGAGTTAAACATCTCCCACTTTTTATACAAGAAAAATGGTATTTAACATATGTTTTTCATAATGGTTTTAATTTTAATTTATATTTTTAAGATAATTTAAAAATATATTTGTTCTTTTTATTCAAAATACAATATATTAATTTATATAATTTTTAATTATTTAAAATATATATTTTTATTTATTTTGTAGTTGTTTTAATATTTAGTTCTACATGACATAACTTTCCAAAATTTCACCCATCTTTACAGTACAATCACTCATTCTCAAAACTCTCTAAAGTTATAACCACTCATGTTTATTTACATGTATTAAAATATCAATAAATTTTATTTTAACTGCTTATTTTAATATTTTTTACAACAGACAAAAACATATGAGAAGATCACCCTATTTATACCACTCCCACTCATTCTCTTTTAACTACTAACCACTCCAACAAATGGATTTACATGTAATAATACGGCCAACCATTTTATTAACCATTTTAGGTTAATATGACAATATATGTTATTTAACCTATTTGAAAAATAAAATAAATTACATAAATAACCAGTAAGTAAAATTAAAAATTCATAATGAAATAATAAAAATAAAAATAAAAATTATTAATTATTAATAGTCACTTATTAAAAAGTAATTAATTAATTACTAATAAATTTATTAGTAAATAGTAATTATTAATTAAAAATTAATTAATATGAAATAAATATTAATAATTAATAGTGGAAATTTTAAAATAATGAATAATTAATAATTATCCAAAAGGTAATGAACCTTGAGTATAAAACCCATGCTCCTTGAAATTTTATTTATTGAAAACTCATAAATACACCGATACAAGGGGAATGGGGAGACGAGAAAGAACCCATAAAATTGCAATGTAAAAGATATAAGACCACATTTTCAAATTGACATATCACCCTTCCTAAGATGCCACTAGTGTCAATATTATGAAATAGAAAATGGAAAACAAGAAAATAAGCTAGCCCTACTTCCACAAACACCAATTTCCAAGAGGCCATGAGAAAACATTGCAGCAACAGGGAACATGATTCACTTCCCAAATAGACAAACAACCCATGTTCCAAAGAAATTCACCAAAAAATAGAGACCAATAGAAAACCAGATCTTTCATCCAGGGGTTGTGATCAGCACATATGTAATGGAAAAGAACAACATCATCAACAACAAAATATCTATTTAAAACAAGTCCAACAGCAGGCCCTATACTTTGATATTGAACATGTTGTTTGCCAATCTTCCTAGGTCCAACCAAAATAACACATCCTGCTTAAAAACTAATCCAAATTAGAAAAACAGCTTTAACGATATGTCCTAGCCTCAAGAGGGAAACATTTTAATTATTCATCCAATATAATATTTCTTAAAGAATCGAATTTTGATCTTATATACATATTGTGATAAGAACCCCAACCTCTTGGATTTTTACCTCTTAGGTGATGACCATACCTTTCAATGTATAATTTTCCAAGGATTTTGAATATCATCATATAAAATATTTTCCATGTTTACCGTAGTAGTTTGGTCATCCAAAAACTATAAAATAGATGATTCATATATATCTTTTGATAATCCCAACTGATCTACAACTAACATGTTAGAAATAGTTCGGGTTGGCTCCTTTATAAGGTCATGAGCCCGGTTGGAATCCCCTAGACCCATGTTTGGTTGATGGACAATAGAAAAAGAAACTTCAGAAGCAATTTTAGTGTCTTGAACTGCCCTAATCTATCCTAACATGTTGTCAAAATAGGGCATTTTTAGGTTTGAAACAGTATGCTGACATTTATCTTAAGCTAGAGGAGTAGGTTTAGTGCCACCATTCTACACAACCCGATCTTCCTCTTTACCAGAACTAGAATGTGGCCCAGGCCCTACTTCACTTGAATTTCATTTTTCAGCCCCGAAAAGATCAAGTGATGGTCTCAGGGTTCCAATACCCTTTTGAATTAAGTACCTCCAAATACCCTTAATAGACCCCTTCCAAATATTATTTTTCATTTGAGTATCCAATTTCATCTTTCCCTTCCAAGAACTTGAATCAAGAAAGTGATTTTGTTGCCACAACTAACAATCTACTATTCCTTGTATATCATTCCCAATATTAGAATGTTCATCTTGTGTTTCATATCTACTCTCCACTTCATTATCTTGAGGAAGCACATCCTTATTTTTGATCGCCCCATCTTCATCATCTGCCCATGACCCATGAATTATATTACACTTCATATGCATGTAGTGTTCATGAATCTGAGAAATATGATTATTCACCTGAATTTGTTGTTTATCCAAACCTTGAGTAGATTCAACCTCAATTCTATCAGTCCCAAGGTCATAAAGTAGAGTTACCATGGCAGATTATGATAAACAAACCAACACCAACTTCTTTATATTAAAAAGGACTTGAACCAAAAAATTAAAGAGAAAGAAGGAAGAAGGAAGAAGGAATAATAGAAGAAGGTACGAGAAACAAATCCTATCAAGAGGGACTAATAACCCTCTCCCAAGCCTCAATACCACCCAACAAACTACACAATTCCCCCCTCTACTCTCTCTAGCCCGACCAATTTATAACATCCCATACTAACTACCTATGGACCCCCAACATATTCCCCTTTCATTCCTCAGTATATTCCTCCACCAGTCCTCTCTATAAAGGCCTCCTATAATAGATACTGGACCATATAATATTCCCTCATTATTCCAAACATATTCTACCTGGCCCCCTCTATAGATGTTACAACTCCCCCAGTAGAATCCTTATTATAACAACAACATCTATGTGAATACCTGTTGCCACCCCCGGAAAATCCACATTGTCCCCAAGGTGGTGGGAGTGTCTTGTATTATTTTGGAATGAAACTTCCCCCTTGTAATTTAGGGGTCCAAAGTTAGACATGAACAAGAAGAACATGGGAATGCAGTGGTGGGGGATCTTTTCCATCACAAGTGTCCCATGACGAACTGTAGAAAGAATGAGTTGGATTCAGTTAGAAAAGGATAAGCAATTAGGTAGGCAACGTTCCACCCTAAAGTATCCTAATACCTTTTGTAATACTCACATTCCATGTCCACAGAGTCATAAGAAATTTGGGGCCTCCCCCTAGGATTGAACTTCACCTCCACCATGCTTGACCCTGTCACTGAATCCTTTTTTTTTCTGCTCCATGTGTTGAAAACTAATCCCCTGGGTAAGTCGAATAGTCTTGATACCCTGATTGATTTGGAACCTCTATTTTACTCTAGTTTTCTTCTATTTAGTTCCATTTGAGTGTCCTAGATTCTCAAAACTCTCACATCAATTTCAGGGAATTTTCCTCCTCCATAAGATTGTGTGCCAGAATCCTTGGTAGCCAAGGATGTCAGCTCATCTCCCGACACCAGCTGTGTCTCCAGGGTGCATGACCCACTAGATTCTATAAATGATAGATTTAATTCCCTCTCAAAAGTTTCTCTTCATCTTTTATACATATATTCTCTATTTGGATGGTTTATTACTCTCCATACTAATTCTCATCTTATGGGCCACTAAATCTCTCTAGAAGATCTTTTTTGAACACTGGCCAACTCACTCTTGAATAAGATTTGAAAAAAATGGTACACAAATGAACTGTTATGTCATGAATACTCACCTATGTATGTGAGACATTCTTGGTCTCCCTTGTGTGGTTAAGCTAGAAAAATAATTCGTCTTGTGTGATCCATCCCCGTGAACCCACACCATCGAACAGAGGTAAGTTGCCTCATCGGGTAGAACCAAGTTGTTTGAATCCATGTTGTTGGGGTGCATAGTGTCCCTTGGATCCCAGTTTCACTTTCCTTCAGCAGAGGACTCCCCAATGCATGATGTTAATAGGTCCATCATAAGGGATGACCACAAAGTTTCATGTTGTGGAATTTTATCCCAGTGTTTCTCTAGGATATTCATAAATTTTCATAGTTCCTCCAGTTCCCAAGATAGATAATTTAATAATTAGGTAATCTCCTACCATTCCAATTCCAATACCAACTCTAGGATGGAAAGGGAGGTTTTGAGATGACCCACCCATTTCTAGGGATCTACAAACCCATATGTTTTCATGCCTCCATTTCTATTATTTATCGCTAGCAGTGTTTTAGTGTATTTTGGCAGTGTTAACCGAATGTACTCAGTTCTCTGAGGAGGGAGAGTATGTAGAATGGAAGGTCGGAAAAATTGATAAACACACCAACACCATATTATTTGTATTAAAAGGAAATACAACCAGAAATACATGAGGAAAGAGTAAGTAAATATAGAATAAGGTAAGAGATGAAACTCCCCTCAAGAAGAACTCATCACCCTCGCCCAAGCCTCGAGACTGTCAAACGAACTAGATAATTCCTCTATACTCTCTCGAACACATCTAATTTTTAACAACCCCTACTAACTACATACGAACCCCATAATATTCTCCTTTTATTCCTAAACATATTCCTCCACTGGGGAAATCTATAAAATCCTTCTCTAATAGCTGTGATCCCCAAGAATATTCCCTCAGTATTCCTATCATATTCTCTTTGGGCCCCACCATATATGTTATATAATTTTACCCAGAAAAAAAAAACTTATTATAACAACAACAACTCTTTTCATACCTATCAGATTGCTTGTTTTCTCCAGTAGATATCATCTGATTCTACGCAAGCTCCATTCCCCCATCAAGAAGAAATGAGACAATTTCTCATATTCAATATGAAAAAATATGTCGTCACAAGTGTCAACAAAAAACATTGCAATAAAAGTAAAAGAGATATCAATTTCAACCAACATTCTTGCATAATATCAATATTTGGCCTCCTCAGTGGATTTTTTCATAATAATCTGAATTCCATCACAAGAAGCAATTTAAAAAAGAATTTTAGGACACTGTAGCAACTAATTTATCGCAAAAACAATGATTCAAGCTTGCATCCAAGAGTTTCCAACTTCTAAAAAATTAAATATATAATCCAACTCTCAGACACAGCACATTCCTTGTTTTAGCACCATGGATTTATTCCCTCAAGCAAGCCTCTTTGACTCATTTGAAGAAAAATTAAAATGAAAGAATCCTCTCCCTACAAGAATATGCTTGAAATTTGAAAAGTACCAAACCACCGACACTCCCTAGAAAAATTACTCGACATTCTGGGGGTTTTACCTATAAAGCAGGATGATACTATCTATAATTGAATGAATAATTTGTTATTAAAATTCAATAATAGATTCCTGATTAGAAATTAACCAATCAACATTACCGTAATGAAAAATCTTTTCAAAGCCCATCTTGCAATGAAGAGAAATTACGCTGATTTCAACCTTCTGCATCAAGAGATATATCAAAGGACTCCTGAGTAACAAATTCACATCCCATGATGATCCACCCAGAGCTAATGAACTAAGAAGGTATCCTCTAGCTAGAAACTTCAATTAAAACTCTCTGAGGAAAGCCATAGGCTTTCCGAATCCCTATATTGAAGATTTGCTTCAAGAAACTCCATCGAATCGCCTTAGGGAAGAGCTCCAGAGCCACCCCATCCTCTTCAACCATATATGTAAAATATAATTAATAATTATTAATAAATTATTGTTAATATATAATTTTCAATTACTATTTACTAATTACTAATTAATAATTAGTCATTGAGAATTACTAAATAAATAATAATAAATAATTACTAAATAAAGATGGATAATTAATAATTTTTAAAATTTTAAATAATAAATAATATGTGACATCCCGGACCCATTTCACTCTACTTTAATTGAACCTGGTCAGCCACATGGGCTCAAGCACACCTCTTTGTTTGCGAGAGGGTCCCGAATAATAGTGAGGGCATAGGATGTGACAGTGGGGAGACTATGTCCTCTGGTCAGAGTGGAGCACAATGGAGATATAATAGATGAAAAAAATATTGATAAATATTATTACTAAATATAAAGATTAGCATATGAATAATAACAATCATCAATAAATATTATATAGTCAACTCAAAACTAGAACTATATCATATACAAATGACAATGATGATGTAAATGTATCTAAAAATGGAAGAACATGCATGCATGCGAGAAAAGGATCTGCATAGTACATGTTATACAATACAATTATAAAAACCAAAAAATATCCCAGCATCTCGAGCTCTGGCTCGACTATCTGCTATCGAGCTCTTATCTTAAAGCAATAAAAAAAGTTAGGTGTCCAAGGTGGGACACTTCCACTTGTCCATACTAGCAATCATATACTCTGCATAGGTACCAATGATTGCTCAGATAGGGAGTGAGATAAATATCAATAGGACACCACCAATGGTGTCTATACAATCCAACCTGTGAATATAAATTTAATAGTATGTAGATATATAATAAATTAATTTAGTAAAAATAAATATTTCATACCTGATTCAACCTCGACTAGTATCTGAACATGTAACCATTAAATTAATTATTATTATGGTCACATAGATAAATAATGTGAAAGTGTCAAATGTACAGTGATAGATCATAATAATCATAAAATCAGATCCATGGTGTAACCAAGACATCTTTGATATAAGGGGTCAAAAAACTCATAGTAGTATCAAATGTAGTCTGGCTATAAGGAGTTTGAGTGTAATCCAATAAGAATTCCCAAGAAATTTCACTATAAATGAGTCTAACTAAGTGCATGAAGCTAGTCTATAGTAATCCTAAACTAAACATGACTGATCACAATGGGGAGAATCCATGGTGCTATGTGTTTGAAGATGTTATACTGAATCCAAGGAGTGTATCCATGGCATTCTAACACCCAGAAAACACTTCAAGTAAATAGTCGATACTACACCGATACATTCATGTAATAAGATAATGAATAGATTCCGTGATGGGTATGTCCCATGAAAATCGGCTCAGTGAATCGGAATGGTTTTCTCCGTGTACTCGAGACATTCCCTTAGGAATCTGAGTCTGACCACTCCTATAAAGATGAAAAATGTCCACAGAAAAAAAAGACAACTTATACTCATTCCATTTATATCATATTTATTCGAGGGCCATGAAACACTCATTCAATTTAATAGTTCATTTGGTTCAGTCCATTACCTTTAAAAAATAATGACAAGGTGTATCAAGGACATGAAACCATTTATCACTTCAAGTATATAATCTTTAGTTAGGTTTATTCCATACCACTCATTAAACATGACAAGGGGTAGGGGAGATGAAACCAATATCAATTAAATTTATAATCATTTCATATTAAAAGTGATATCTATAAATATAATTTCCAAGTAATAATTTATGATTTATTTAATTATTATGGAACTCTTACATTAACAAGGAAAAGTTGAATCACACCCAAATAATGTCTGAGATAATATCAAGAACTGGGAAAATGAAATAATATGGTATTCACCCAAATTGGGTGGTTGGCATTGAGGTCTCAGCCTCCAATGACATGAAAACGTATAATTAAGGATTTAGAACACAAGATAAACCATTATAATTAACGAAAATGAATTTTAGAAGCATTGCCTATGGAAACTAGCGTGCACATAATGATGAAAATTTATAAACAAAAATACTTTTAGTGGAAGTTCATTGAACACCTACCTTATGCTGATAGTATATTCAATGTCCATTACCGAACATTAGTTTGTCCTAGATCAAAATAAAATGGAAGAACAAATAAATACCCTAAAAATAGGGAATATGATCCTGCACCAAAATCGCATCGTCAAGAGGAAGACAAATGATGAACAGAGCCTAAGGAATGAGGCAATTACCTAGAGGAATCCAATAGGATGACCGAATCTTGATTCTGAGTCTAGACAATGAAGATATCCATGAAGCTTCAAATGGGATAAAAAGAGAGGTCATATCTGCTGGAATGAAGATAATAAGAGGGAGTAAGATTATAAGCATTTAAGGGGAAAATTGTATTTTCACCCAAAATCTAGGGCTCACACTGTGAGCCAAACCGTGTGCCAACCATGCTTATCCCACTATCTGAAGAGAAGAACCACATGGTCCATGTGCATGGTTTGGGAAACCATTCACAAACCATGTTATGTGCCTTTGTTAAAAACTATAGATATTTATCATGGGAATGAAACACTAGGTGTACGATTAAGGAAAATTGTGAACTCTATTATGTGTATTGAAAATCTCGATATGATTAAAATAAACCATGTGGACTAGGTTGTATGTTTTCTACTAACTGTTCAGCCTCATGGTTTCCTCCAGCGACCAGGGTTCTGGGTTCCAAATAAGCCTCGACACCCTTGTTTTCTCCATATACTCACTAGGAATTCATATTTGGTAAAAAATAATTATAATAAAAATTAAAGGATCCATACCTCATAGGAAGACCATGTATATACAATCTTCCCCCTTAATGGAACTTTTCCTCAAGTTTCCCTTCCATGGGTGGTAGAAAGCAGTCCAAGAACATTTCTGGGAACGAAGCACTTACGTCAGCCTCCAAGTCCCAATTCTTGTCTTATACACAACCATTTTTCCACAACACTCGTTTTAAATGCGGAGACCAGCCTTAGAGAGCCTTCATGCTCCAGTCAATGATGCATATAGGGTACTCCTTCAAAATCATCAACATCAAACTCAACTTCACTGGGATCAAAAGTATGAGATGGTTGACATGAGAAAGGTGAAGCTGTGATACATGGAAGACATTGTGCATGACACAATACCTATGAGATAGTAGAAACTAATATGATACTAACCTGAATCTATCTAAGATCCCAAAATTTATAACAAAATGATGTGACATCTTCCCTTGCCTCTGTATGTGTCTATTCCCAAGACTAAGTGATACTTATAAGAAAACATGATCACTATCCCCGAACTCAAGAGGTCATTGATGAAGATCGACATAATATTTATATCTATACTAAGCAGTGGAAATATGTTTTTTTGATGAACTGAGCCTACTCAGAAGTCTCCTACCCGAGACCAGGATCTAGTAGCGATGCCACTCCCACATTTAACCAGCACAGGGGGAATGAAACAAACTACTATATAAGGCCTCATGCATATCCATAAGAATTGATCCTTGATATTATACATGAACTCAATCAGAGGGATATGATTCTACCAAGAACTATTGAAATCATGAATGCATTCTCAAAGTATTTCCTCCAACACCTATATCATCCATTCTGACTGACTATTATTCCACAGGTGAAAATCTATGCCCAAAATCACATGCGTACCCAAAGATCTTTTTAAACCCTTTCAAAACCCTAATGTAAAATGAGTTTCCCTATATGAAAATAATTTTTGAGGGACCCTATATAGTTTTTAATCACATAGACATACAGTCTTCCCATCTCATCAACTGAGAAGTCTCCTAGATATAAATTAATTTGGCTACTTTTTTCATTCAATCCACGACTACCCAAACCACATAACTACTGCAAGGAGACCTCATTAATCGAAATAAAAAAACCATTGGAACATCATCCCATTTCCAGTTAGGGATTAGAAACGTTTGTAACAAGCTAGCAATCCATTGGTGCTCTTCCTTCACCTAATGACAGGTAGAAAACCTCATAATAAAGCTTTATATCTGACGTTTTATCCAAAACTAGCAATACCGGAGACACATATCAAGATAGATATTGGACATGCCTTGATTAATTTCCAATTGAGAAGCATATGACTCTTGAATTAGTTACTATATCACATTTTTTGGAACCTAGATATTCAAATGTTTACGTAGGATGTCATCTCCATCAAAGAACCAATATGAAGGGGAGTCCTAACAAAAAATTATTTCCCATAGGACTAACCCCTCAGGGTCTAAAAAATGAATTCTATTCATCATCAAAAGGATAGAAGAGGAAACCATTAAGGCTACAAGATAAGCTTTCTCATGACTCTCTGGAAACTCTAGACACATATCCTAAAGAAGTACATAAAATTATATTCATCACTGGCTTCTTACACGACATGTGCCTCAGTTTTCCAGATCAGCTCATAAGCTACCACATTTCCATTTTATGTATATTAACAAGCTAAAAGATAAAAAAATGAAGGTATTCGACATAAATTTTCTATTTAAGGTTCAAGTCACATTTCTTAAAGATATATTTGCCACTCTTTTGGTCCATATATACCATAATGTGGTCACCCATCAGATAGTGTCTCTAGAAACATAATACATAGACAACTAAAGCTAGCTCGAGGTCATGTGTCAGGTAATTATGCTCGTGAAGTCGCAATAATGTGACCCATATGCTACAAAATTATCTTCATGTATTAGTAATGTACCCAGACCAATTCCCAGTGCATCACAAAAAACAACATATCCTCTATTAGAATCTGGTAGAATCAAAATTGGTGCTGAGGTAAACCTTCCTTTCAGCTTCTGAATGACCTTATCGCATGCTTTAAACTAGAATAACTTCACACCCTTCTTCACCAGACCACTAAAAGGTGAAAGAAGGCATGATAAGTCCTATATAAAATTCTAGTAATATCTTAATATCCTAAAAAACTCCATATATCAAACACATTATTGGGTTTCTCATAGGAAACCAAAATAATCACCTTCTTTGGGTCAATGGATACTCATGATTTTGGGATAATATGACTCATGAAGTGAACTTTGTCAATCCATAAGTGGAACTTATCAATATAAGAATTAATCTAAAGCTATTTTAGTGTATTCAAAATGATCTGAAGATGTTTGTCATGGTCGATATGAGTATAAGAATACATGAAATGGATTCCACAAAAACCATGATAAAAGAATCCATATAGTGGGGGAAACCTGATTCATCAAGGCCATAAAAATGGGTGTCTTTTTCATATTACTGAGCAACATAAATAGGTACTTATATAAACCATACTGACTTTAGAAAGCCATACGTGGTATATATGAAGGTCTAAATTGCACACGATGATAGCCTCATACCAAGTCGATCATTAAAAATACTCTAGCTCCTCAGAGCTGGTCAAATGGATTATCTTTTTAAGGAAAAGGATACTAGTTCTTAACTATATGTTGGTTCAAAATTAATTAATCCATGAATAGCCTAAGGGCCCCATATTCCTTATTGGATAAAAGAATGGGTGAACCTCAATAAGATGTTTTGGGTCAGATAAAATCCTTTGATTTGAAATCCCCTAACTACCTCCTGAGCTCCTGGAGCCTAGTAGATTCAATTATGTAAAGAGGATTAAATAATATAGTTTCTATTGGAATAATATTTATAAAAAATCCTACCTATCTCTCAGGAGGTAATCCAGAAAAATCATAAGGAAAGACATCCCTATACTACTAGAGGAAAATAAGCCTGATGTAAACCCTAATCCTCCATATAAAGGCTCGTAATATGGGTGGTAAATGCACCTAGCCTATGATTCACTGTTCTAGATCTACTTTTCTGGATATCCCACTCACCCTTGTAAAGATAACCATCACCCTTGGGTGTTTTAAAAGATAAAATCAAGTGATAGAAATCCATATTGTCATGATAAAGAACCAACTAGTCCATCCTAAGAATGAAATTGAAGTTTTTCATCTCGAGGATGAAGGAGTCCCATAAGAAAAAACAACCTCCTACATTATGTGGAAAACCTTTACTTGGAGTATGTAATATTTTAAGTTTTTAAAGATAATAAAACCCTCTTTGTATAAAATTTATAAGTTTTTTATGTGACAATGTAATTTTGAAATAAAAAATAAATTAATAAATGGTTTAAAGGATTTGCATAAGGGGAAAATCCCATTTAGACCCTTAGAATATTTTATGGAATATTTTTGGAGTTTCACATTGAGTTAGTGTGAGTTTTTGAGGTCCGAATATCCTTTGAAAAACAGAATAAAAATATTAAATATATTACGTTATATGCGCACGATTTATCTCAAATAATTGAATATCTTCCAAATGGATTGTTGTATGAAAAATCTGAGTCCATCGTTAGGTCCAAGATGCGGAGGTTTCCCTAGTTGATGTGTAACATTTATGCACATCTGATATTTGGTCATGTCGCTCATGAAGATAATTTATTTAATATTTTTGAATATGTAATTTATCTAAAATAATTGAATATCTCTCAACTGATGTGACATATGAGAAATATGAGACCGCTATTAGGTGCATAACACAGGGTTTACCCTAGGTGGGGTATAACATTTATGCATGTCGGATTTTTTTCTACATCTCACATGATAATATCTTATTTATATTTAATTATTTTATTATTCTGATTTTAAAAAATAAATAATTAATATCTCTCAAACGATGAGTCTTATGAGAAATCGGAGACCACTGTTTGGTCTGAAATGCCGGGTTCACCCTAGATGGGACATATCTTTTATTAGCATTGGGTGTTTGAAAACATCACACACGATAATACCATTTTAATTTTTATTATATTATAATTATGCATTTAATGAATTAAAATGCATTTATTTAAAAATTAAGTTATCTTCTACAATGTTTCACTCTGAAGACCACCATTGATGATGCCAAATCAATTTGGAATGTTTAAAATATAATGATTTTGACCAGTTTAAAATATAAAACACCTTTAAAGGGAGATTTTAGACACTCCATCATTAATTTCACGTTGAATCATGTATAAAATGACTTTTTTCAATTTTTGATATTTAATGAAGGTTTTTGTTGAAATGTTAATGGTGATAGTTATTATAGACAATTAATAATAAAAATAATAATTATTGTTATTATTAACATTATTAATGGTAGAAATGGTGAAAATTATTTAATAATAATAATATAATTTTGTTATCATCATTATTCTTAATGTGAAATATTTAATAATAACAAAAATTGTGGTAATTATTGTCATTATTAAATTGTGAAAGGAATATTTTTTCGTGTGGCAATTAATTAAGTAATATATATATATATATATGGTTTTCTTGAATATGTTTATTGGATGAATAAATATGTTTTGAGGAGGTTTTAAAATAAATAAACCCTTGATGTGTTTTGAATAATGTAATTAAATACAATAATAAATGATGAAATTATTAGTTTTACTATTAAAAAATTGTATTGGTCATAACTACTTCATATGATGTTGGATTGACACACCATCAGTGGAAGCATGACCCTAGAATCGAGATGGTTATTTCAAGACCAATGATGGATTTTTAATTCAGGGTCATGGGGTAGGTCCAAAATATCCAAATATGTTGATAGGGTTGGTGCATATGATTAATAATAGAGTAATAAATAAGTGATGAAAATAATAAATGTTATTAAATTATTTGATAAAAATGTATTATAAATAGGATTTGGGGTGGTGAAAATGGCATGAGTAGAAGTCCCATTATTTCTCACACATGTCCCCTCTTTATAACTGTCTAACTCTCTTCTATTTTATTTTATTCATCTAAACATATCTCCTCACTATATCCATCGATATTGATCGGATTGACATGTCGTCAGTTTTCCTGGATTTATCTTGACAAGTAGACATTTATTCCTAATTTTGTTATAGGAGGATAGGTAATTTGTTCATATTAAATTTAATATATTTAGTTATCAATGATATAGATAATTATAATTAATTTCCAAATGGGGATGGCTCAAGGATTTGTTAGCATCCGATCATCTTTCAGTTCAGTGAGAGCGTGGTTTGGGTGATTCAAAACTTCATTAAACTCGATGTAAATGTAGAAAACATTGAGGTAGGAGGTTAAATACCATTTTGATCCATGTATATTTGATGTTAAATTGATGTGATTAGACTAACCCATGATTATAATGAATTTCATGTGGGTGAGTGAGTAACCATGGGTGTACTTTTTTGTGTGTGATTACCTTGAATTTGATCATGGTGAGGCTTATCATCCCTTGCTATTATACATATAGTGTTTTTTGTTTCATAGCATATGTAATTGCATTTTTGATACCAAGATACTCCGGTGGAGCCTTGAGGTTGGGAGTTATGTGGCTCAGTGGTAGGTTACCCAACCTGACGTAGTCCCAACGTCCTTAAAGTCAGGAGTGGCTACCACTGTAGAGGGGAAAGCACAGTGAATAGATAACCAACAGTGAGATACTCATGTGACGCCTTGAGGTTGGGTGTACGATGTTAACTAACCTGAATCAGTCTTAACACCTTTAAAGGCAGGCATGGATACCCCTTTAGATGGGAAAACATAGTGGATTGCTGGAAAATATTGATATACATAGGTGGAGCCTTGAGGTTTAGAGTTACATGGATCATAGGCTGGTTACCCAACCTCATATAGTCTTAATATCCTTAAAGGAAGGTATAGATACTCCAGTAGAGGGAAAGGAATTATGGATAGTTGTACGATATTGGTCATGGATTCCTACAGGCTTGGGTTGTGAGTGATTAAAAATGTTAAGCAAGATAGGGATCGATTTAAGGGAACATGCATCATCCCTATAACAACCACTAGTGGGGTGGGACAATTTTTGTTTCCTCTATGGAGGTACATAATTTCATGAAATTCTTACTAGAAATGAGCCAATGTAGGTAGGGCCAGGGTTTTGTGGTCTTGGTCAGCGCACAATGACCCGACACATATATGTTTAATATGCATTTACTTAGGTCATGGTATACACTATTATATATATTTTGCACTTATGGTAAGGATGAATTGGTGGTGTCCTAATGAGTCTTACACTCACACCCTACTCGAGTATTTCGGTACACTTTTAGATTTCAGAACTAGAGATCCAGTTAAGGGAAAAGGCCCTATGGTGGATGGTTGAGCAGTGGAGCATGATTCTTGAGTAGACCGAGACAGACACCAGAGTCCCCCTCAAATGTTTATTTATTTACTTATCTTGTGTTTACCTGCTGTCTACACTCTTGATAGGTGATGTGCCCGATTTTTTATACATTTCATACATTCTATTGAGTATCCAAAAATATCTTCACCGAATATATGTTGTTTGGAGATAAAATGATTTAATTCGGGGATTATGATGATTTTCAGGTGTTTTACAACCAAAGTAACAAATCGTGAAAGATCAGAATATAAGTTCAAATAAACACGATGTGTACTCTTTACACATGTCATGTTCCATTATCCCAACATGGATCAACAAGACCAAGTACACCTCTACGTTTCCAGCCAAGATTTACATGCCATGTGAAATGTATTTTCAGTCCATGTCCCCCCTTCTCAAATCAGTTTGTGGCAGAAGTTGATACTACATTCCATGTAGGGAAACACTACATGCCATGTAAACCCACCAACCAACGTCTGATGCCTTCAAAGTCAAGGGCGGTGCGGTAGATCACCTACCGACAGAGAAATAAGAGCCAAGTAAATTTGACATGGTTACAGACTATGTAATTTTGGATACACACCATGTATTTCTAAATACAATAAATAAGAGGGAAGACCCTCAAAATTCGATGACACAAAATGAGGGTACAATTAGAGACACACAATGGGAGAAGAAGAGAGAGAAAGGGAAAAAGGTAAGATAAGAGAGGAGGTGTTGCCACTCTACCTTCCTGAGGATCTTTAATCCAAAGATGCTATGATGTTTATTTCATGTATTAAGAGTCTATTAGTCATTAGATACTCCATGTGTAGCTAAATCCCCCATGTGTTGGGGCTATGGATGATTATGGCTTGTTATTAATCAACTCTCTTATTGTATTTTTGTAATTTATGTTTCCCTCATAACCCCTAGAAATCTCGTGATAAATATCACTGGAAACTCCATATCAGACCTAGAATAGAATTTCAAGGGATCTTCATAGGAATTATGAAAAAGTACATCCATGATCATTCAGTGTACTTATCAACTCAAAAGGCCTACAATTAATAAAATTACTAGGAATCAAATTCTAGACTAAGGAATTTGTATCTATTGATTAAAACAAAACTCACCAGACCAAGGGGATTTCATTATATTTGAAACCCAAAGATGATATTTATTATGAACAACACAACATGATAAGAAAATTGATTTATTAATGACTTAAAAAATCTTTATCCCCAATGCATTCTTCCCATTTATCATTAGAATCAATTTTACATTTTTCTTAGTCTTTAAATCAATTCACCAGGGAAATTTAATGATTAATTCCCTGTCAGTGAAACATAAAATATCAACTCTAAAATTCCGTTAATCTTCACCTAATTAATAACAAACAAGAGAAACAAAACACAATGACTCTATCTCCCTGTTTATCGACCCCATAACTGCACTATACTAGTAATAAGTTTGGGTATTTAAATTTGGGATTCCAAATGTAAAACTTGAGATAAAACGACACCAAATTATGGTGTCGTTGCAGGGGAAAAATTTTAACAGTGTTTTGAAAAATCAAGTTTCCATTAATTAAGTGAAAATAAAAATAAAAAATTCTAAAAATTATTTTCTTAATCTCATTTTTTCATTATTTTATCATTCTACTTTTATGATTGGTGTGTTGTTTAGTGTTGTGAAGGATCATAGGTGAATGAGTGACTGAATCACTCGTTCCAAGAGTGTCGAGTCATCGTAAGTCCTTCGGATTGATTCAGAGATCGAACAAACGATCTTGAGGAGATGTCGAGCACTTATGGGAGAGCACAACCAAAACACCCCAATAGTGAACATAGAAGAGGGGGAACCTGCTGTTTTCCAAAGAGTTGGATAGAAGATTATGATGGATAAAAATAAAAACCAACAACTCACTGCTGAGGATGAGCTGGACTAACTTCCACCCGCAAACATCATGGATTTCATGACAGAGATCTAGTATAGAAAACTGACTCCATTTTTTCAATGTTATGGACCACAACAACCCTAGCAGTACCATCCACTAGAGTGGTTTCCATACATGTAACCAAATCAGGGGCCCTATTTTTCTATTGAGCAGTAATTTGTGTCACCGCCTCCTCATGAACAACTACCCCCATTCCATAGCCTTATGGAGGGAAATTTTCTCTCTATATTACAAACAAATACAGGTATTTCCAGACCGCCTGTGCAAGCTCAACATTTTGAGATCAAGCTAGCCATTATAAAACTCATCAAAAATACAGTTCAATTTAGTTGTTTACCAAGTAAAGCTCCCAATGCTCATCTCTCCAATTTTTTTGGATATTTGTGACACAATCTGTTACCATGGGGTGTCTGAGGATCCCATTCACCTTCACTTATTCCCATTCACATTAAGGGAAAAGTGACAGACTAGATTAAAGGATTGTCTCAATGTTCCACCCTCACCTAGGAGGCATTGTCCTATGTGTTTTTATTAAAATATTTCCCACCTTCCAAGATGACGATGTTATGGAACAAAATTCATAACTTTTAGCAATGTGATCTGGATCATTGTATGAATCATGGGAGCATTTCAAGGGAATATTGAGAAAGTTCCCTCATCAAGGCCTTCTGTTGAGGATGCAAGCCCAAAATTTTTATGGCGGTCTTATGAAAAAAAACCAAACCAGTGGTGTTTGCAGTTGTAGGGGAATGATAATGAGGTAATCCTCAGGGTAAATTTTTGATATATTAGAAGATATGTCAGCAAATAGATTTCAATAAGAATCTGATGGGGGTAATCAAATGATGGGAATTCATAACATTGATTTCACTACGATGCTTTCTGCCCATCATGATGCTGTTTCCAAAAAGATTGATCCATTGAATCTAAAAAGTTAATCTCATGTTTAAGCGGTAAATAACTCAGCATGCAGTGAATGTGGTGACAACCATGCCCTGAGTGAATGCCTGGGGACATGTTTCGGTCCTTCAACAAGTAAGGTTAGATATGTTTCTCATAACATAGGGACAAAAATTTACCCTGAATATCAAAACCCAACTTGGAAAGATAACACGAACACGAGTTGGGGGAAGTAATAACAAAACTCTTAACCCCACCCCCAAAGCTCAACCGGTTAATGTCAACAGTAGTATTGAAATTGGTATCCCAGAAAACAAAAAGGGTATTAAAAACCTTGTTCGGTGCAACAACTAAGGCAGCCACAACCTTAACTAGCTACAAAACAATCGAAATAGTAACCCCCATTAAATATAGATGAAATGATTTCAAAATTAATAACAACCACTAGAACAATATTTCAGAATCAAGAGGACTCTATTCAATTCCATGGGAATCAAATTGGGTAGTTTCTAATTATCTCTCTTTAAGGAAATACAATACAATACCAGGTAACACTGAGAATAACCCATGGGAGGAGGCTAATGCTATCACTTTATGAAGTGGGAAAGAGCTACCCTAGAAAATAAATACAAATCCACGTGAGGGAAAAAAATCTAACTCCACCTACACCCTCTTTGGATTAATGAAGCTGAGATCAAGGAGTCCCCCTCAACATAAGGCCTATCAAAAGATAAGGAGGTCACACATGGAAAGGTAAAAGAGGTGGTCAAACCTTATAAACCCACTCTACCATTTCCCACATAGATGAAGAAAAGGAAGATGGATCAAAAAATTTCAAAAATCATGGAGGTATTCCAGAAACTTCACATTAATATTCCTTTTGCAGAGGAATTAACTCAAATTCCAACATATATGAAGTTTATGAAGGAAATAATCTCAATCCAGAGGAATATGGAGGATTTGGGAACCATTCCTCTCACTAAGGAGTGATCAATGGTGGTTCAACACTCCATTCCTCCAAATCTCCAAGGTCCAGGAAGTTTTAAAATCCCTTGCACAATCAGATCTTGTGAGTTTGAGAAGGCCCTTTGTGACATGGGTGCTAGTGTCAATCTTATTCCCTTTAGAGTGTTTAAGAATCTGGGGTTGAATGATTTAAAACCAAATTGAAGGGAATTACAACTTGAACATCACTCCATTAAATATCTTAATGGGATAATTGGGGATGTGCTAGTGAAAGTGGGAATGCAAATTCTTCCTTCTGATTTTATCATAATCGACATAGAGGAAGACCAAGAGGCACCTCTTTCTCTAGGAAGAGCCATCTTCGCTATTGGAAATTTTTTGATCAATGTTAACCAAGGTGAATTGATCTTTAGAGTAGGAGATGAAAAGGTTTCCTACAATAACCTCAAATATGTTAAGCAAGTGTCAGTTATCGAAAATGAGGACTGTTATGCATTGATTATAACGAACAATCACTTTGGAAACATGGGAGATGACAGGGATGTTTTTCTATCACCAAAGAATTAGTCATCAAGAAAATATAGCCTGATTATGAACCAGAGGATCTGGAATTCATCGTATTCTTGGGTGGTCATTATTGGCAATGTAAATTTTTTCTAGATATTCTAGAGCAAGATAAGGTAGAACTGATTGTTCTTTCAGTTCTTAAAGACCCACAACTTGAACTAAAACCTCTCCCATATTCATTAAAATATGGTTACATGGGTGATAAACACACACTTCCAGTTATACTCAATTCATCTCTCTCACTAGAGAAAGAACATAAACTTCTACTAGTTCTAATTTGAAGAAAACAGGATATTGGGTGGATAGTCACTGATATTAAAAGGATCAGTCCGATCATTTTCACCCATGAGGTACTACTTGAGGAAGGATCCAATCCCTATCTACAACCAAAATGATGAATAAACCCTCTAATGAAGGAGGTTATGAATAAGGAAGCGATCAATATATTAGATGCCGGATTCATCTACACAATCTTCAACAACCCATGGGTGAGTCCTTTGCATGTGGTGCCCAAAAAGGGGGGTATCACCATGATTACAAATAGTAAAAATAAACTCATCCCTACAAGAATGGTCATGGTATAGAGAGTGTGTGTGGACTACTAGAATCTTAATGATGCCACAAAGAAAGATCACTTCCCACTTCCTTTCCTGGATCGGATGTTGGACCGATTGGCGGGGCATGAGTTCTATTTATTTCTTAATGGTTATTCTGGCTATAACCAAATTTATATTTCCCCAGAAGACCAAGAGAAGATAACTTTCACATGACCATATAGAACTTTTTCCTCTCAAAGGATTTCTTTTGGCATGTGAAATAATACAACCTCCTTCCAATAGTGCATGTGGGCGATATTCCATGACATGGCAGTGAAAATTTTGGAAGTATTTATAGATGATTTTTCAGTTTATGGAAAATCATTCAACACCTACTTGAGAAATCAGGAATTGGTCTTGCAATAGAGTGAATACACCAATAATGTTTTGAACTTGGATAGATTTAACTTTATGGTAAATAAAGGCATCATCTTAGGCCACCATATTTCCATGAATGAAATTAATGCTGACCCCGCAAAGATTTAAGTCATATTACAACAGCCCATTCCAACTTCTGTCTGAGCAATATGAAGTTTTCTTGGGCATGAAGGTTTTTACAAAAGACTCTTTCATGACTTTTTAAAGATATCTCAATCACTAATCAACCTCCTCTCTGAAGATTATATCTTCAAATTTGATGAAACATGCACGGTTTCCATTCACCTCTAGAAGAAATGATTATTTGATGATCCTATAATTATTTCCCCAAACTAGGAGGAACCATTTGAAATAATCTGTGATGAAAGTGATTATGCTATATGGGAAGTTATTGGATTAAAAATAAATTGTATCTTCAGGATGATATATTATGAAAATAGATCCCTGAATGATGCATAATTAACTAAACTACCACTGAGAAGGAAATACTAGCAGTAGTTTTCACATTCAATAGGTTCTGCTCTTATTTGGTGCTATCAAAAGTTTTTGTTTATACTGACCATGAAACACTAAAATATTTTCTGAATAAGAAGGATGTAAAGACGCGACTCATTCATTGGGTGCTTCTTATCCAAGAATTTGACTTGGAATTCTGTGATAAGAAAGGAGGTGAGAAAGTCGTCGATGATCATCTATCCCAATTATAATTTCCTCATTTAGAAAGAGTGTATGATAGAGAAATCAAGCAAGACTTTCTAGACAAGAATATTTTCTTAGATAAATGCATGTTTCAACTAACTGAGCTCAATGAAATTCGGTGGGAGGAATATGAGAATGACATGCTGTATAAAGAAAAGACAAAGGCGGTCCATGACTGCATAATCACATAGAAGTAATTCTATCATGGCGAAGGGGTACTATTTTTAACTCCCATTTGAGATTGTTTCTAGGAAAATTGAAATCCCCGTGGTCAGGACCTTTCTCAGTGATCAAGATATTCCACCATGGTGCGGTGTAAGTAGTTGGAGGAGATGGTCAACCATTTAAGGTGAATGGGAAGCATCTCAACCCCTATCTTCACATCAAGTACATGGTGGTTACAATCTCCACCATGCAATTAGGATAGTAAGATGCTCAGGTAAGGTCGAAATAAAGAACTAAAACAAAGGAATTTCCTAGGAGGCAACCTTGAGACTACATTCCGTGTACCACATTTTCAAATGATGTGTAATTTTCTTTTTAATGTATATTATAATAGAACCAGTATTATAAATATAAATTAAATAATTTAATAAATAGGGATGAATACTGTGCCGATGGTAAGGTCATCAGAATGTATCCGAGCCATCACTTATTCGAATCACTCCATACCATCCTTCGATATATGGTTTATCCTTTTTGAACCCATTTTTAATTAAACAGAAAGTGATTTATTTTTAAAACAAAATATATGTTTTTCCAAATAAAACAAAACCCATGATAGTGATGGATCGGCTGGCCAGGGTCATAAACCACAGATCTAAAAGACACAGGTTTGAATCCTGATAACTGGCCCATTTCTATCATTTTTAATATTAATAACACCACAAAATGTGAATTTCAATATATGTTGTGTGCTCCATGATTTCATTCATAATTTAAATGGGTTTCAAAATAAGAAATCACTTGTGAGTGAAGTTGGATAATTGGTAGATTCCGGGATCTAGATTCAAAAGACCTTGGTTCGTACTCAGCTACTCTCCCTACTTCATCCCAATTATTCAAATTAAAACCACACACCATGTGTTTTCTTTATCCTATGTAGAAATGCACCTATACATTAATTATTAAGAGTTAATAAACATTTTAAGCCCTACAAATTTTTCTCCAGTGGTTGATAGCTTGAGTTTAGAAAGAATGGTCACTAGTTCGAATCGCACCCCAAGCACCAGATTGAAGTTTGTAGTTCTCTTTTTAAATTTTTTGATAACATGGCGTGGTATCCTTGATACACTACATGCATAGGTTTATGTTTTCTTATATGTATTTTATTTTTATAAATGTTATTTATTGCTAAGAAATCTCATACAATGCATCGGGGACCTACCACACTCCATGTGGTTAATGCATAAAGACCATGAACAGTGCCTTTCGTGACCTCGTGTTGAACACCCCCCCCATTTTCTTCTCCCACATGCCACCACCAGCCTCCCTCCTCCCAATCCCCCATTTGTCTACATTTGTCCTTGATTTTTTCCCTATTTTAATCCTCACTCAAGGTACATTGTTTGCCACCCTTTATTTGAATGTTTCACTTGCGTTTAGGGTATATATGAGATCGACCAACTGTTTGGCTTCAATCTGTAGTACATAGGGTGAATGAAGAACACACGTCCTATACATATTGTACATGACCACATGCACAAATTTTTATAATACGAAATACACATGGTGTGTATGTTTGGTACACACCGTGTATGGTGTCTATGTACGACCTTTAGGAGATACCCCTTTATAGACCCACATGGACCTAATACCATGTATTTATACACTGCGTGTATGTTTGGTACAAACAGTATACCCTATTAATCAGGAGCTGTCCATGTGGAAGAAATACACAGTTTGTATGCCATGTTCTCCCACACGCAGTGTTGTGCCCACACATGTTGTGTGCTTCCTTCTTCAACCCATTTCATGCCAAAACTTTGCACGGGCACTCACATGGGCACCACCCCATGTTCGTACACACTGTGTGTACACCTCACTACACCCTATGTACTAACTTTTTCCCACCCACCA
This sequence comes from Viscum album, assembly GCA_963277665.1. Taxonomy (NCBI): domain Eukaryota; kingdom Viridiplantae; phylum Streptophyta; class Magnoliopsida; order Santalales; family Viscaceae; genus Viscum; species Viscum album. The sequence goes on from OY728161.1 coordinate 1,448,060,552, forward strand.
TCCCACTCGGTGTGTCTATCTAGAGTAAGCGAGTTCTTGAATAGCTCACACTACATGTCATGTCCCCTGGATCCACAGACTCTATACTTTTATTTTTATAATTTCTCACCTTTTATTTATTCTTATTTTCTTATCTTTTTATTTTTTTCCATTATTTCTTTCAGCTATGGCAGGTGATGATCTCGTGATTCGGAAGAGGCCTGCTTCCACTATTGAGGGCGCGAGACCCCCTCACCATCAGATTATTTTTCGGTATTCTAAGAGACTCGGATTTGATTTCCCAGTTTTCCTGCAACTAGTATTGGCGAAACTGCCTCCTCTTCTACCGATACCTCCACTAGAAACCTCCACTGGTCAGGTAGATTTCGTGCCACCCACTCCTGCCACCGTTGGGCCTCCTACGGCTGTGTCCATACCATCCACCATTTCCAAGAACTCCAAAACCACATATCCCTCTTATAGATCCACCCCTGCAGTGCCATCTAGTACTTCAGTATACCCATCTATGATGGTTCCACCATCCCCTACTGGCCCGAACTTAGAGCCATATCTTGCATCGGCTACTCCCCCTCTGGTGACTACTAATGGACCCACCACCACCGTAGTTTCCGCCCCATCTTATCCTACTAATGTTGCTGCCGGACCTCAGCCACATCCCTATCTAATATTTACTGAGGGTCTCCATACCGAAGACTGGATGTGATGCTTTTCACGGTAGATGATCCAGTTGAGCAGCTTCTTTCTCGATATCAACATTCCATAGCGTCTTAGAATATGGGAGGAGATTGAGGAGATCCTTGGGCATACACATGTACTCCAGAAACTCCAAGCCGTCATTCCAACCTATAGAAATTTATTTTTAGAGTTTATCTCGAACTTCGAGTTTAATGGACCCACCTACCGCCAAACGCCCACCGATATAGCCACCCCAGTTTGATTTCGGCTAGGAGAACACCATTTTTCCCTGACCATGATTGATTTTAGATGAGGGTGTGGTTTCTACCCCCATCATACCACCCCACCTCCTGTCTCCACCCTCACCTACCCGAGCACTCTAAACTCATCACTATGTGATGAGAGCTCGCTGGACCTGACCACAGGTACACCCCCACATCCTAGAAGAGCATGCCCACTATTTACCCTCCCATTAATTTCCTCCATTGGTGATTCAACACCATACTTTTTTCCATCCATGAGGATATGGGTGTCATGTCAAGGCAAGACATGGTGCTTCTCACCTGTGTCGTCCGGCATGATAACCCTAACCTATCCTATCTAATGACCACCTATTTTCATTCCACGATCCATTGATATCAGGAAAACCAGAATGAAGACTTCCATTCCACCCACTTAGCACATCACCTTGGTTTTTTATCCCTATCTCCCTGATAACCACTTAGGATATCCTCAATGTATAGACTTACTCACACTTATCCACATGAGGATGGTCAAGCATAGGGGCGATGCCTATGTGCTCGTGCAGGACGCCCCAGCTCCGACTGGGGTGTGAGACAACCCAACTTCTCCTGAGGGTGTTTCTGGTCGAGTCCCATCCCATCCACCAATGGATGATGTTTCCGAACCCCACCCCACTTCTTTATCACTTCAATCTTATTATACCATTCCCTATTATTTTTCCCCAAAATCCCCAACTCCACCCACACCCTCGGCTGATCTCTCCCTCAATCTCCACCTGGCCTCAATGGACCACCATCTAAACATCTTTAAGCACAAGCATATTACCATCCTATAGTACCAGAAATGGATTGAGTAGATTTTGGACCTTATTCTTTAGCATCGCAGTCTTTAGTTTCCCCTAGCACCTACTCCTCCATCTGCTCCTTAGCCTTCTACAACACTACGACCATTGACGGCTCTGACCACTAATTTCATTCTGCTATCCACTACTGGCCTGAATTCTCTTTCTACTACTTCCCCCTAAGATGTGTCGGTAGAGACCCCCATGTGGGGAACCGATCTTATTCCACCATCTACTACTCCCACTCCTACCACACACGAGGTCCTCGCTACGCGTTCCACTCAAAGCATCGAGTAGGTGCCTCCAGTTTCCACTGCTGACAAGACCACTCTGCCAGATCATCTTCATTCCGATGTCTCCTCTTCTGAGGTGACTTAATGACTGATTTGTTTCACATTTGTTTCATTCATATATCTCTATTTTTTTCTATGTCTATGTTAGGACATTGTATGTATCTTCATATTTCATTTTCCTTTTCCTCACCCACCACATGAACCATGGAGTGTTTCTTGACACTTTTCTTTCGACTACTTTCCATCTTTGTCGACTCACCATTAAGAGAGTATTATTTTGGAGTTTCTTTTTCATTCTTACTTGGATTTACTTCTTTCACTGCTTCCCATATTCCTTGAGAAGTTTTGTTTTCCCACATCCTCTTCTCTTCCTTAGTGTTGCACTTGGGGTACCCAGTGTGCTATTAAGTGTAAGGGAGAGTCTCTGACTATAATAGTATTTTCCCTTGAAAAGATCTTGGATACATAATTAATTGTTGAAACATTTTAAAATGTGGAATTTTTTTATTAATTATAATTATAAATAGTAGATACATAAAAAGGAATTTTAGAAGTTACATTCTTATTTTAAATTTCAAAGTATTATTAAATTACTGCTGATATATTTTGATTCTGGATTTAAAGTCTTGGACTATTAAATTTATTAGACTGATCATTTGTACTCATGTCATGACCTGATTGACCTTTTATGTTCCTCATTCTTGAGAGGTATTCTAATACTTTTTACATATTCTTTTTTATACCCTCTTTCTTTAGAGATTCTTGGGATATGAATAACTACAAGAACTTTCTAGTCTTTATCTTAAAAACATGAGGATTTTTGAATCACATTAAAATGATTGAGGCATTTGATTGCTTTTTATACCCTTTGACCTTAAGACCTACCCTACATCTAATCTTCATAAAACCAATAGAAATCATGAACTGCCTTGTTAGGAAGCTATATCACAAGTCTATTTTTTGTCCACCCTAATTCTTTCATAATTTTTCATGATTATTCGTTGGATCTTTAGAGAGGTATTTTTGGGCATTCATGGTACATTTTGGTGAAAAACCATGAAATTGAGTATGGGGGAGAATGTATCTTGTTCATTTGGGAAAACGGGTTCCAAAACCACTATTTATTTTATTCTTGGTTGTTTCCATTAAAAAAAGTGATGTGTTGAAAAAAAATCAAATGAGGGACCAGATTCTTTCAGTACGCATTATTGATGGTTTATGAACCCAAGTTGGCTAGGGAATTTCACAATGGTGATACCCTTTGAGAGATAATGATTGAGGATACATTTTCATTGAGCTCTATTTCTTAATATCATGAATTGTTATTTATGAATTCAGTCTCCTTTTTCAATCCTTTGAGATTATTTTTCACATCATTACCTACCTACCCGAAGCCTCAGAAACATTTGAACCTTATTGAAAGCCCTCATGATTTTTTTGGATTTGAATTTTGATGTGGAGAATGAGAACACTTTCCATACTATGGATAGAGTGCATATACTTAAGATTGATCATAACTCTAATTAAACGATCTTGAGTGACGAGTGTGGTAACTTCTAGTGAGGTAAATTATCAAGTGTGCTGGGTAGTTATGAAATGTTGAACAATGTGGATGAAAAAGGATAGAAATATTTAATTAGATTATACAGGAGGCATGAGTAGAATATATTTGGAATTGAAATATGTTTTTTGCCTTTTAAAATACTCTCTTATGACTATAGTTTTTATAATTATAATTATTTTAATGCTTTCCTTTTTATAGTATGGATTATTTTGATTTGATGTTGAGATTTTTCTTGAGGGAAATATAATGGATAAGTGTGGGGGGGGGTTTGATGTGACCGATTTGTGTATGCATTTTCTTAAATTTTATTGAGTATCAAAACATGTTTTCACTGGATATATGTTGTTTTTGAGATAAAATTATTTAATTTAGTGATCATGGTGATTTTTAGGTGTTTTGCAACCAAATTCACAAATCAAGAATGATCGAAACATAAGTTCATATATACACAATGTGTACTATTTACACACACCATGTACCATCATCCCAACACAGATCAACCAGAACAAGTACACACCCATGTTTCCGGCCATGATTCAAACACCATGTATAATATATTTACATGCCATGTTCCCCCTTCTACAAGTGGTTGGTGGCTGAAGTTGATACTACACACCATGTGGAGAAGCTCTACACACCATGTAATGCCACCATCCAATTTTTGATGCCTGAAATGTTCTGGAAGATGCAATAGATCACCTTCTGGCAGAGAAAGAAGAGACAAGTCAAGTTGAATTTGTTAAATTCCATGTACTTTCAGGTATGAACCATGTATTTTTAAGTACTATAAATAATAGGGTAGGCCCTACAAATTCAATGAAATAGAATGATGGGACAATTAAAGACACACAACGAGAGAATAAGAGAGTTAAAAAGAAAGAGGGAAGTGAAGAGAAGAGGTGCCACCACTCTACCTTCCTGATGATCTTCAATCCAAAGCTGTTGCACTGATTATTTCAGGTATTAAGAGACTGTTTGTCATTAGCAACTCCATGTGTAGCTAAATCCTCCATGTGTTGGGGTTGTGGATGATTATGGATCATTATTAATCAAATGTATTATGGTATTTCTGTTATTTATGTTTCTCTTATAACCCCTTGAAATATCTTGCTAAATATCAATGGAAACCCCATATTAGAACAAGAATAGAATTTCCCGGGATCTTCAGAGGACTTTCGAAAAAGTACATCCATGATCGTTGGGTGTACTTATCATCTCAAAAAATCCAACAACTAATAAAATTAATATGAATAAAATTCCAAACCAAGGAATTGGTCTCTATTGATTCAAACAAAACTCACCAGACCAAGGGGGTTCCATTATATTCAAAACCCAGATATGTGAGTTGTTATGAACAACACAACATGATAAGAAAATTTATTTATCAATGACCTTAAAAATCCCTAGCCCCGACGCATTATTCCTATTTATCGTTAGAATAAATTTTATTTTTTTCATTTTAATTAAATAAATTCACCAAATAAATTGAAGGATTAATTACTCTATCAGTGAATCATCAAATATCAACCCTAAAATTTAGTTAATCTTCACCTAATTAATCAAAAATGAGATTAAAAAAAACATAATGACTCCCTCTCCCTATGGATCGACCCCATACTTGCACTACACTTGTAACAAGTTTTTGTATTTCAATTTGGGCATCCAAAGGTAACACTTTGGATAAAACGGTACCAATAGGCTTACCAATTTGGGAGATACTTTTATATGTTTTCCATGACACACTTTCTACATTTTAATCTGATTATCTATTCATTGTTTTTTTATTGCTCAATATTTTCATAATTGATGAAATGAATCAGTGGGTATATTCTCCTCATGGTTCCACTTTAGATACTCATCACTAGCTAGTAACATCTTGAATACGGGGAGGCACAGCTAAGATCATGTAGCATTCCAGCTAAGAATCGATTTTTTAGGTCGGGATGTTACAGCGTATACCTGATGACCACACACCAAATAGTGTGTCTTAGGTCATTACCCCAGAAAATAACTGAATTTACATTCAGATAATTTTAATGATTGATAAAGAGATAGAGTAATGATAAACACCTTTATCGAATAAATAAGATACAATAGTAGTGGCTACTAGAATAGTACCTTGTATAGTTTATTGTTCTACACTCTATTCCCCAGGTATTATTTGTACTAAAAGCAACTGGCCTGATTCATAACATTGATATGCCGCTAAAATACCTTGATTCGGCCCTCTATGCAATCATTGGTAATAAAAAGTATGTCTACCACAACCATGACATCATTCTCAGATTGTTTATCTAGTGCTACTCCTGCTTCCAGCCTGATAGGGTGAAACTGATCCCACTATTAAAGGAGGGGCTTTTGAGGATCCTATTCTACAAGAAATGGGTTTATTGGTTAGGAAGAACCTCTGAAGATGACCCATACAAAATCATGAATGACACTCAAGTCGGTCTTTATCACATTGAGCGTTCACATTCCCCTTCCATGCATAATGATGGCATATAATAGATGTAAGACCCAAAAGATCTAAAAATAAATTTAATATATAATTTAATGCAAACAAAACCTAATATATGCGAAACAACACATTTTTATTATAATTATTTAAACAAGATATTTATAAACTAGCCCTTAAATGTATTTTTTCCACTTTTGTGAATCGAATTTCAAAAAACGGACATACACAGTTGCGATCAATAAGATATTTTGAGTCTGATAAAACCAAGTTATGTTTTTTGGTGAGTAATATATTGACCCTTTTGAATAGTAATGTTACCCATATGAATAGATTATGACCCTTTTGAATAGTAACCTGATGAAATGAATACTAACTTCATAGATTAAATTATAAATAAAATTTAGGCTTCTTATAAATGAAAGTATGATATAATTGTGTCACATTATATGTAAATAAATGTTTCAAAATTTTTTAATTATGTATTAGTGTTTTTATAAAACATAAAGGTTTATTTAAAATTTTATAATTAATATGTTGTTTTAAAATAAAATATATTTCCATAAAATAGAATCATATGTTAATATTTTTATGTATTATGATTTTATGATATCTTTATAACACCTTAGTTAATTTTTAAACAGTCATTAAATTAGTTATAATTTAAAAATCTTAAATTTTCGAGTAAATGATTATTTTCATTAAAAAAATTAAGTTCTTATATTCATAGATTTATTTTCCTAAAATAGAGTTAGTTTTTGAATTCGAAATTTCAAAAAATGGATGGGATGAATTTTTGGTATTTTTATGAAATAGTTGATTTTTTTAGTGAATAGTAAAAAATACAATTTTTAAGAAAATACGATATATTTTTGTGACAATGTCAAGAGATATTTATGATATAAATTTTATTAAACATATGGAATAAATAAATAATGATGTTATTAGAGAATTTTTTTATATAAATAATTCATAACATACAAATTATATTTTTCACGATAAATACAAAAGAACCATTGTCATTGTCGATGTAGGGCCTACGCCACGTTGACAATGCCAATTTGATTTCTTAAAAATAATAATTAAGAGATAAAAATTATTTTAATGACCTTGTTATTAATTATTATGTATAATTTATGTTATTGTATGATAATTTCTAATTTTATAGTTATATAATATTAATCTTATCCCAATTCATGTGCAATGCTTTCTTGTGGAAAGAAAAGAAAAAACAACAAATTTAAGAAGTTGTATTGTTTTGTATATGAGTGAATATACATAATGAACAAATATAAAATTTAATTTCAAAATTAATTAATTTATTATTATGATAGTAATAAATTTTTAATTTATTATATATGAAATAATTAACATTAATTCTTATGCAATGCAGATTTAGTGCTTGTGCAAGAATATAAAAAATAAACAATGTGTTTTAAATTAAAATTAGAAGAATTATTAAATGATCCATATTTTTTATAAAACATTTTATATAATAATGTTGATACCATTATCTAAATTTTATTCTAATTTGGCACATCTTGGACCCGCATTAATAACTTCAAGGACATTATTATTTTCTTTATGAAAAGGAAGTCAAGTTGTCACATTATAGTTTTTAATTAGTATAATATTTTAATGTATGTATTTATAGTATATTTTTTAGAAAATATATATTTTATTTAAAAATAAGAAAAAAAATTTCTTAATGAAATTTTACTTTTAATTTTTAGGGAATAAATAATTACCCTAAGGCCTTGAACAATTACGATGTAGTAATTATTTAAATAACGAATAAATTAAATTAATGATATTAAAAATAATTAAATAATTAGAATTTGAGAATTTTATGTTAATTCATGATTTCTGTAAATTAATATGATATGTATAGGATATAAAAAAACTTCACTCTAATTTTAATATTTTTTTTGTGTTTAATAAAATGGTTATGAATAGGGTTTAATTTGAAATAAATTATTTTTTATGATTAAAATATTTTATTAAGTTATTTAAAAATCACAAAATTATTGAAAAATTACAATTATAATAACATTATATTGAAATTATAATCCCCTATTATTTATATCTCTTTTTAGTTTCTTTATTCCTATTTTTAGACCTAATATATCTTAATAATACAAGAAATTCCTAATTTTCCATCACGTAAAATATAAAAGGAGGCTCATCCCTTCATAAAATTTCATCACCTTAAGCCTTATTTCTCAAATATATTCCACCAATTTCCCTTATCGTCATCCATGGATACATTCTAGTGATTCTATTCTCACCAAAATACCACTTCCAAGAGCCTATGTGGGTTCTCAAGAAGAAAAGATTCCAGAGGTATGATTCATTTTTCTTCTCTTTTAAATTCTTTTTCATCTGTACCATATCTTAACCTCTTATCAAATGATTCATTAAAATTATATTATCATTTATATTCAATAATTTGGTTTTTTTATAGTATATAAATCATAAAATTTCTTATTTTCATATATTATTTTTAAATAATGAAGTTGTCGTCCATAGTGTGTCAATTCACTACCTTTGTGGATGATGCATTTCTGTTTCACATTACCACAATATTGGAAATTTTTAATTCACATTTAATTGATTAAAATGAACTAAATATATATATTTTATGATTAATATATCATTATATCTTTTTTACAAGGAAGACCATAATAAACCGACCTTGGAAACCATGAAAAGAGTGTACCTGAAACAATCTAAATAACAAAATATTGTTAATAAATGGGTAAAAAATGTTATAAAAATATTATATAAGGTATTATAAAACATTATTATAGTTATATAATAAATTAATAACACTTTTAAAACTATTATACAGAAGGTTTGAACAAATTTTATGGAAGCCAAACCTGATGTGAGGGAAATGTTAACTGAATTCCCTGAGTTAAACATCTTTGTCATTGGTTATGTTTTTCCTTGAATATGTGTGAATAAAATTTGATTTTTTATACTGTGTATCCACTTATATTATTTTGGTTTATATTTTTCACACATAATTGTGTGATTGATTTTTTCTCAATCTAATGATACGAACTTTGTAAGGGTTGATTTTGAAATCTCATTATTATCTAAGTTTGTTTATACGTAAGTATTTATTAGGTCATATTTATCTTCCTTTTCCATGTTTTTTTAGAATATTTTCAAAATGAATATTTTTACGGTTTTATGTAATGACTATTTAAATAATACATCATTTTAAATGTTATGAATATTTTTTCTTCTAAAACTTCCTTATTCTTGTCTATCTTTTCAAAATGGGTTTTATGGATTTATTTATAAGGACATGAGTATTTTAAAATGTTAATTTTTGAATTTATCTCAAATGTTTCAAAGTGGTAAAAGACAATTTGATTCAAAAATATATTTTTAAATGACTTATTTTATAAATATGTGGCTTTTGAATAAATGATTTTAATGTAAAAAGGGCATTTTTACAAGAAATTTTAATGTTTTTATTTGAGTATTTTCCTCTATGTCAACATTATTTTTAAGATATTATGTTTGATTGAGGTTTATAAATTATGATATCGTTTATAATATTTCTTTTAATGGGTTATGATTCATTTTTATGGTGGATGTGCTATTTGGATACCATTCAAGTTTATGGTTAATGTATTAACATTTTGTATGCTAGTTTTAATATGAATGTTTATGTTGGGTATGTTTTACCCTTTTAAGATGAGGAATGAATTTGAATTATTAAGTGATGGGTTGACGAAAATTTAATAAAATACCTATGGGTTGGGGATAGTTTAATGAAATACCTATGGGTTGGGGACTGATTAATGAAAGACACTCGATGCATCAACAGTTCTCATGAGGAAAACTAGTGTGTGTTTTTACCCATTTATATATGGTCATGGTATGAGGTCATGATGATATGGTTATGATGTATGACACTATGAATTTCCACATTATGAAACTAGTAATTGATAGTACATGTGATTATTTAACTAGTAGAATATCCATGGTTATGTTTCATTATGGAATTATTTATTCATATTTTATTCCTACCATATTATGATCAAGATTATTTTTTAATTTCATGTGTTATTTAGTTATTCACCATGAATTATTATTTATACTTTTGATGTATTAAATACCCTTACTATGAATCTGATGTCACACCTTTCTTATGTTTCCTTTCCCCAGGTTATAGAGAAGAAAACATTGAATAAGCTTCCAAGTATGAAGATTATTTCATTTTATATTGCATCATGTTTTATTTTCTTTTACGAATGTATTATGGGTATCAAGAATGTAATATGGTCTTCCAATACTACTAAAATAATCGGTTCTCCGTGATTTTATTCCTTTTAATCATGAAAATGTAAAAAAATAATGGACCAACTTTGAAATTCTCTGGTCGGGGCATTATAATATAGCTTGTAGTGTGGTTACTCTGGAAACCACTACTCTGATGAGAAACCTAAAGGCAACACTTCCTGTTATCAGAAGAACTATGACCATATCTCGAGACTAAACCTTTCTTCTGGGTACAATCAAATTATTGGAGGCTACATTCAATGATAAGATACTAATTAACTATATCATAAATGTTAGACAAGAGAAATACATTCACATGTGAGTGGATGACATACTTGAGCCCATCTCTGAAATTCCTCACTCATGATATCTCATCACTGATAAGAAGCAGTGAAAATCATTATAACTCAATAAAATGTTCTAAAAAGTCCATGATAGATATATCACCCTACTCTAGGTGCATAAATTGTCTAGCTCAATCAACTCTCATTATCTGTGGGAAAAAAATTACATAAGGCAGTCTGGATGTCTCCCCAGACTATGTCCCATTGATGAACAACATGAGTAAATACATCTCACCAATGCTTGGAGTAATCACACAAAACATAGGTGGTGAGCTTGAAACTACTCTATATAAGAGTATCAATATGATCTAACATAGAAAGAATAGATTATATCCAAGAACCATCAGCCTATGGACCTCCATCCCATGAGAATATGGTATATTACTACTGCTGGAACATTCGAGTCATATTAGACATCATAGGGGTAGGTCAGGGAGAACCCTTTATAGACTACACGAGACAGAGAAAAACCTACCGAATATAAGCATTAGTATCGAATTCGGGAAAATCAGGTGGCATCTCAGGTGATAGCACTAAAGGTATCACTGGTGGCTCATGGCCCACCCCCTTTGGAGCATGGTCATCACCACCCTCCTTGCGCATGACTAGAGGACATCATGGTGGAATAACTCTACAAATTACCAGAAAATACCTCATAACATTATTTTAAAGTTGATAAAATCACTATGGAATCTGAATATAGGAAAGAGGTATCACAACCAAAGATATACTACCCCAAATACCCACTTATAAGGCCAAAGTATTAATAAGTGTTCAAGATTAATTTACAAAGGTTCCAGTATATGGAAGGTTCAATTAAAATTCAAAGTGGAAAACATTCTTTAAATAAAATATGTCCTCTACATTTATTGACTACAATTTCATTTATAATTTATAATTTATAATTTACATTTTAAATTTTATTCACTTATATACATATAATAAGGTTTGATTAAATGGATTGTAATTCCCAACTTATAAAGGCACATACACATTATAAGTGAAATCAACACCCATTTAATTCCATTGATCTAGCATACATTTGGTCTTAGCATGTATTAGGTAAAAATAAAATGGATGGACTCATTGAATTACCATTCCCAATTCATAAGGTCCCATACAATATATAATTGAAATTGGTAATCATGTGATCAGATCCAAATCCCAGCACATGTAACCTAGGGTACGTAGATTATAACGATTGACATTATATATCAAAGATGATTCCATCAGCCTATATGGGAAAACACTATTTAGATTTATGTTTACATTTTAAATGACCATTTCTCTTCCCTATAGAATATTCTAGTAGCAAAAACATATATAACAACCATGGACCACTCTATAATCCTAGGTGACATAGACAACGAAGACAAAAAAATTCACCTATATGGCATGGAATATGCATGGTATTTGAATTATAGGTGCATATAATGATTTATGTAACAGTGATATTTACTATACTAGGTCAAGGTAAAATATCCATAAAGCATATGAAATTCCACAATTCATTTTAATCACCCAAAGGTGAAATGGTATCAACAATAAAAAATATATATAGAACAACAATTTCACATTCATTTGAAACTTGTTATTTACACCCAATGTAGGTTATCTAAACCTAGGAATAACTTATAACCATGTTTCGACATGTTCCTAAAATCCTCTCTAAAAATCCTAAAAAATAAATTAAAATAAAATAAAAGGGATCGAATAGCACTTTGTGACATCCTAGAATTGGTTCACTCTACAACAATTGAACCTGATCAACCACATGGACTCAAGTGCACCTCCCCACATGCTAGAGGTTACTGACGAGTAACGAGGTCATAGGTCATAATGGTGATGAGAATAATCCCACTAGTTTGAGTAGAGAAAAAAAGTTACATAATATATGAATAAAAAATAGTAGAATCATAATACAGAATATAAAGGCTCACAGTGAAATAAGAAAAATCATCCGTAAATAGTATATTGACAACTCAAAAATATAGATTTATATCATATACAAATGATGATGATGTAATTTCATGTTTCCAAAAAAGGAAAAGAAGACATACATGTCATTAGGTGATCCACACAATACATACTATACAAATAAATGAAAAAGGAAAAAAATTGCCCTAGAATCCTGAGATTTGGCTGGATCATCCGCTACCAAGAACCCATCCAAATGAAATCAAGAAATCATGTTAGGCATCCAAGGTGGAATTCTTCCCCTTGTCCATACCTGTGATCATGTAATTTTCCTAGGTACGAATAACATCCCGAAGAGTGTGTGAGATAAATATCAATAGGCTACCACTGATGGAATCTATAAAATCTAGTATGTGAATATAAACTAAACAATGTGTAGATATATGATAAATTAAAGGAATAAAAATAAATATCTCATACCTACTTCAGCCTCGGCTGGTGTCTAAACATGTAACCATTTAATTAATTATGATTCTGGTTATATAAATAAATCATGTGAAAGTGTAAATAATACCAAGATAGATAATAATAATAATAATAAAATAGGGTATGTGGTGTAGCCAAGTCATCCTTGCCCTTGGGGGTCAGCCAACTCATTGTAGTATCACATGAAGTCTGACTATAAGGGGTTTGAGTGTAATATAAGGGGAACACCCACGGGATTCCACTATAAATGAGTCTAACTGAGTCTAGGAAGCTTTTCCATAGTAATCATAGGATAAGAATTACTAGGACCAATGGGGTGAATCCATGGAAGTGCATGTCCAAATACATCAAACTAAATCAAAGGAGCGCGTTCAAGGAATTATAATATTTAGAAAAGATTTTAAGTGAATCATCAGTACTATGATGAGTCATTCAAATAATAAGATAATAACTAGATTCTATGGTGGGTATCTCCCATGGAAATTGGCTCAATGAATCAGAATGAAATCCTCTAAGTTCTCAAGAAAAAACCTCAAAGATCCAAGGATAGATAAATTCTGAAAAGTCCTATAATAATGAAAATGTACAAATAAAAAAGGAAACTTATATTCATTCTATTTATATCATATGTATTTAAGTTCCATGTAAAACTATTTCCATTTAACGGTTCATTAGGTTCATTCTATTACCTTCCAAAAACCACAACAAGGTGTATCAAGGACATGGAGCCATTTATCAGTTCAATTACTTAATCATTAATTATGTTCATTCCATACATTTCATCAAACATGACTAGGGGTAGAGTACTTGTAACTAATATCAATTTAATTTATAATAATTTAATATTCCAAGTGATATATGTAAATATACTTTTCATTTATTCCTTTAAGGTTCATTTGTTTATGAGGGGACACTTACTAAAATAAGGCAAAGTTGAATCACATCCAAAAAGTGTCTCAAATAATGTCATCAATAAGGAAAAAGGAATAATATGGTATTCACCTAAATTTGGTGGTCTACATTGAGGTCTAAACATCCAACTAAATGAATAAAATATAATTAAGTATTTATAACAGAAGATGGACCATTATAATTAAGGCATATGAATTTATGAAGCATCGCCTAGTGAAACTAGCGTACACATACCAAATTTTTTTTATAAACAACAAGAATTTTAGGGAAAGGTCATAGACCACCTACATTATGCTTATTGTAAATGCGTCACCCAGTATAAACCCTTAGTTTGTCCCAGATTAGAAGAAAAAAAATGAACGAATGTATCCCTTAAAAATAGGTCATACAATCTTACATGAAAATTGAATCATCCAAAGGAACTAAAAAAAATAAGAACTATACCTAAGGAATGAATCACTTACCAAGAAGAATCCAATAAGATGATCAAATCTTAATTACAAGTTCAAATGGTGTTGTAATCAAATAACCTAGATTTGGATGTCCATGGATATTCTAGAAGGAGAGAAAGAAATGCATTATCCACTAGAATGAATAAAATAAGAGGGAGGGGTAATATTAAAATAATTTATGGGTTAAATGGTAATTTCAACCAAAATCCATAGGTCGCTCGGTTTGGAGACATATTTGGCCAAACTGCATGCTAACCGTGTTTGTCTTATTTTCCAAAGAGAGGACTCACACAATTCATGCCCAAGGTTTATGAAACCATGCTACATAACTATGTTAAAAGTAACAGATATTTAGAACATGCATGAAGCCGTGAGCCTACTATTTAGGAAAAATATGCACCCTATTCTACTAATTGAAAATCCCTGTTTGGTTAAGAGAAACTATGAAAACTGGGGTATACAGTTTCTGCTAACCATGTGGACCTATGGTTTTCTCCACCGGATGTGGTTTTAGATTTTAAACAAGCCTAAAAAATACACATCTAATCCATATCATCACTATGCATTAATATTAGGTCAAACCAAAAAATTAGATTGAAAATTAAAGGATCCATTCCTCATAGAAATACTAGGTTCTTACATAATAATTATTAAATAATTAACAAGTTATTAAAATTATAATTAATTAATAATAAGAATTATAAATTATAAATTATTATTATTTATAACTAAGTGATTTTTTTATAAAACCACCTGTAAAAATAAATAAATAAAAAATCATAATTTTCAATGTTTTTTAATAAATCATTATGAATTATCTATGGGTTTTTTAAAGTCCCACAAAAAACCATAAAATGAAACATTACATGATAGTTTTGAAAACTACCAATAATTTATCCTTTTACAATAGTATCTCTTATATCTATTATTTTTACTTGGTGAAATAAAATTTAATCACCTCATCAAACCCTATCTATTTATTCTACATTTCTCCCTGATTAAATTTAATTAATTTTTATGACAACATTCTGAGTTTAAAAACCTTAAAAGAGTTATCATATCCCATAAATAAAATAAAATCTCATCCATCACATGCTGACAAAATGTCTTATAAAAAAATAAATGACAAATTGTAAGGATAAATTAACATTTTTAATGGTTATGGAAATAAAATTAATAATCAAAATATTATATCCTCACCCATTAAAGGAAATAAAAAATATGGGTCTTACAATTATTCCCACCATAAGATTTATCATCCTTGAAAAGTCATAGGGATTGATCATGCTCAAAATGAACAGTCACTAACATGACATATGATATTCTCTCATCCAAAATTATTATTATGATTGATCATGTTACCATAATACTCAAACCAATGGAATAATCCATCTTCCAAAGACCTTCTTACATCAATATATAATTTACACCGACTATTCAACCAAGGTCATGTTGAGTTCCATATCAATAGATTTTCATCAAAAAATACGAGACAAGTCCAGTTTTATTACCCTATATGAGAAACATAGAATATGTATCATACTATAATATATTTTAGTAAAATACTTAAATGATATTCCACATCTTAAATCTATTCAACAATATCAAATAGTCTCACATACTGAGGTCTGAACTTCCATTGTTTTCCATTTCATTGATTTCCCTACCATTAAGACTTAAAAAAGGACTTGATCCTCAATGGTAAATACCAATGGTCATCATGGATTGTCAATGTAAGACATTTTTCATGATTTAAATATCTTTAATACCTTTTTAATAAAATGATCACAATATGTCATCTATTTCTCATATCTAAATCTTAAGAGAGACCTCTTTCTTACTTCAACCCAAAACAATGTTGATTTACATGATCTTTTATACTATACTTCAAAATGATCCATTGAAATCAATGTTTCATAACTATTGTAACATGAAAATTCCAAAAAATTAGTATAATAATCTAATTATATCCCAAAATTTTATACACAAGGTTAAAGCATATACTTAATAATATATATGGTTTATTCTGATTTACCATCTATTTAAGTTTGATATGACATACATATCTTCTAATAAGTACCCACTTTTTTTTATAAACCTATCATAAATTGTATAGAAAAATGGGGAACTCTATCTGAAACTATTTATAAAGGTACCCTATTTTTATTAACGACTAACTTATTATATAAAATAACTAAGAACTCAACAAAAAATGTCTCTAGAATGGGAAATAAGTGAGCTGATTCTATAATTCAGTCAATAATCATCCAAATAGTGTCACCATTTTGAGGTAATCAGGGAAGAGAATCTTGGTATTGGGGCATGAAACAGAGTCTTGTGGGCTGAATATTTAATTTTTTTCTTTGTCATAGTGATGAAACATTATCATCTCTGATGAATTGAGCCTCAGTAAGGTCCAAGGACATCATGTGAATTTATTAAGCATGAAATTGAATAGAATAATTAAGTAATTTGAATTAGCATTGTGTTCGAATGTAGATCATAATTGATGATACTAACTTAAAGGATATGAGTCTGAAACCATCTAGATAATCAACACACACTTTATGAATTTATATAAATGGTGTTCTTCAGAATATGGGTGCTAGTGTAAAGGTTCGACGAAGTCTTCGACGTCCCGATGATCACTACAACTCCCTTCCTTTGATCCACAAAGGTGTTCTTAGATCTAACACATGGAAGGATTATTCCTTTCTCTAGGATGAGGGAAGGAAGAGAGAGTATCTATAAAAAATTGAGGGTATGAATAATATCATGTAAATGAGATCCCTCATGTTTATATAGTAGAAATTGGATACCTAGAAATGTTCCCTAGACCCCATATAAGTAAGTCCCACTAAATAAGCAATAAATGACATGTTACGATGAACTAAATATATCATAAAAGTCATCTATATTTTATCACATACTAATAAAATATAATAAATATATTACTTGATAAGCATGAGTCATTAACTCGACTCATGATTCACAAAATATTAAACTAAACTTGAATATTTAAATAATATTTTTTTGTATGATATTTTTCCATAAATTCACTTAATACCACATGAATAATTTTAATAAATAAATTCAACACAATTATTCTATACTAAAATAAAAATGAATTTATTTATACATTGGAATTTTTTATTCTCAGACACATCTCAGACCACATGGTAGGCCCCACTATATACTATATTATGCACGAGTATAGGGAAAACTTTTGAATACTCTATTGTGTATGACCATCTAGGCTCCTAGTTTAATATTAGTCAATACTATTTACAAGAAAAGAGGTGGAGTCCAGCAACTCATGAATACCCTAAGGAGATACTGAATAATCATTGTAATGAAAATCATCCCATAGCCACACGTTGTGTAATATAACCTCTTTATCTCACAATATCTCTTAAAGCAGGATGCACAAATTGTGTCATCATCCATTAATTCTTTATTATTTGTTGGCCACACTGGAAATACTTACCTTATTCCACCATGGCCATGGATTTGATGAATATGTTACCATCTTGGTCAACTAGGTTTGATATATCACTTCCCCAACATGAAATAAAAAAATTGTATTTTGATCATTCAAACAACATCATACCACCAAAGATGTTCCCAATATAAGCCAACTCATCATGAATGTAATGTTTTAGTTTTTTATTTACCTCAAAGAACATTATCAAATGGTACACTTTGATAATGATCTCAATTTAGGAGACCAACAAACATGTTCATAGATATAAATAACCAATTACACATGAGACATGTGGTATTCCTATTGGTCTGTCAGTCCTTATGATGTCATCTACTTGAGATCACCAAGTACAAACTTCATGAGTAGAAGTCTCAACGCTTATGAGCCCCCACACCTGGTGGTCAAATATAATATGTGTCCTATCAGCATGATGTATCTAGACTACAAGAAACAATTTTAAGATTACTTTCATGGTATCTATAGGTTATCATTATAGCAAGATAACTACTATACCATTTTGATACAATATAAAATATAAAAAAGTTACCATAAATATAGTGGACGAATAAGTATCATCACTATTCTAATAAGAGAAAAAATATATCATATTTTATACATGTAATGGTAATCAATTTATATAAAAGAGTTTGGTATAGGGAACCCACTCACAAAACTCCCACTAACTCAAGAGCCTACTGATAATAATCCTGAAACATCTAGCCATGACATGAGAACCACGATTCTACTAAGATATGGATTTAGTTAGGGAGATTACCATGTGATCTTCTATGGCTACCCTACTAACAATTACATCAAATATTTGAGTGAAATCCATCAATATATGAGACTTATAAAGTATATGTTTTGTTATCTGGTGTGACCTGGGCTCCTTGGAAAGCAAAACTGGTGTAGTATTATCACAACAAACAAGAACATGGTTTTCACTGATAGGAACAACACTAATGTCTGAGACAAAGATGCGTATCTATGCTACCTAATTAGATAAATTTGAAGCTGTGATATACTCAAATTCTACTATAAAGTCATTAAACACAAGTTTCTTTGATCTTTTCCTACTCGTTGTACTACCATTCAGGAAAAATACATAGCGAGACCATGATTTCAAATCTTCATGATCTATTTTGAAACCAGGATCAGTGTAAAATCTTACTACCAATTCCGCATATCCTACAAACACTAGAAATATATTATTTTTATGCCTCAAGTACTTTAGGACAATTTTTAATGTTTCCCAATGCATCAGTCCTAGATTATCTTGATATCTTCTCACCATAATTAAAGACAAGACAATATAAAAATGAGTACATAACATGGAATGAATGATAGATCCCACTACTGAGGTAGAACAAAATCTACTCATTCCTTCAATCTCCTCCTGTGTTTGTTGACAAATTTTCATGGAAAGATTGATAATATATGAAATTATCAACAATACTATCTTGGATTGTTCCATATCATACCTTTTGAGTACCTTTTCAACATATGTACATCGAATTAACCCAATAAGCCTTTGATATCTATCTTGATAGATCGTGATCCCTAGGATGTAGGATTCTTCACCTAAGTCTTTCATAGAGTGTCATTCATTTAATTAAGTCTTAACTGAGTGTAAGATTTCCACTTCATTTCCCATAGTCAATATTTCATCAACATATAATACTAAGAAAATGATTCCATTCCCATTAACATTCTTTTAAACCCATGGATCTATTTCATTCTTAATGAAACCAAATCTTTTATGTCTATATGAAAATGAACATTCCATCATCATAATTTCTATATAAACCTATAAATGGATCTCTACAACTTTCAAACTTTTTTAGATTTCTTTGACTTAATAAACCTTTTTAGTTGAGTCATATATATGTCTTCATCTAACTTTCTAGTTAGAAAACGAGTTTTGACATACAATTTTGAAATCTTATAATCATATAAGGCTTCTATTGTAAGTAATATTATGATGGATTTCAGAACATTCCACTTATGATGAGGATTCATAATAGCTTATTCCATGATGTTACTTGAAACCCTTTTCAACCAGTCATGATATCTATTTATTGACTTTTCCATCCATGTCCAGATTTTTATTGAATATCCATTTTCATACAATGAGTTTTAAATCATTATGAGGTTCTACTAAAATATCCAAAATTTATTTTGGTACATGG
Organism: Viscum album; assembly: GCA_963277665.1. Lineage (NCBI taxonomy): Eukaryota > Viridiplantae > Streptophyta > Magnoliopsida > Santalales > Viscaceae > Viscum > Viscum album. Next base: position 1,448,080,706 of record OY728161.1, read on the forward strand.
ACTTCATCTTAGAATGCATGGAATATTTCTATTTAGGTTCATCATTACATTATACTTCCTCATTATAGGTTAAAGGTTCATCATTCTCTAGGAGTAATGAATTACCTAATTCAATGATAAAAAAACCATAACACTCTGGTTCTTTATCCTATATAATGGACCTATATAGTACTTTTCACTCAGAAACATCTTTATATACCTCTGTCACTTGTGGATATTGTTTTCATACCAACTCTTGTGCATCCGAAGCATCAAATTCATCGAAGTAAATATTTCTCCCATTATTTCCATTGGAAATGTGTTCCCTTGCTATATATATGGCTTGTCTTGCCACAATCATTTTTCTAAAATAATATTTATATAGGTAATAACTATTTGTTTCTCTAAGATAACCTATAAATATTCACTTCATGTTCTAGGATGATAATTTTTCACTAAGTATAGTCTTGAAAAAATCCTTTTATCCCCACACCTGTATTTGTGATAGATTTTTCTATACCCCAACTCATATGGAATCTCATATATTACTTTATTTAGTACTTGGTTTAGTGTATATTCCACTATCTACAACGTGTATCCCGAAAAGGATAATGGAAGAGTTACTCGACTCATCATTAATCTGACCATGTCTAGTAAGCTTTGATTCCTCCGTTCACTTGAACCATTCCACAAAGGTGTATAAGGGGAGTGATTTGGGATACTATCCCACACTCCATCAAGTTATCACAGAATTCTTGGTTAAGATACACACCACATCGATCTGAGTGGAGTGCCTTAATCTTCTTACCAATATGGTTTTCTATTTCATGTTGATATTAATTAAACATATGAAATGAATCTGACTTATACCTCATCAAGTTGATATGTTCATACAAATTGTAGTGATCAATAAAATTAATGATGTACTAAAACCCACCCATGGAATCTATTGAAAACATAAAAAATACATCAGTATTAATTAATTCATGTAACATAGTGGCTGTTATTCCTTACCCTAAGAAGAGTGATTTGGTCATTTTCCCTTGTAAACAAGAATTACATACATCAAGGGGTTTTAAATTTGTTGACTATAAAAACCACTATTGATGTAGTTTTTGTAAACAATTCTCATTTAAAGACAAAGACTGAAGTTCTATAAGAAGGTTTTATATGATTCATTTCCATTAGTTTTGTCATTGATTTCCATTACTGGGGTTTTTGAGGTCAAGTATATACAATCCATTGTTAAGATGTTCCATACCACAACATATGTTATCCTTATAAAATTAACAACATTTATTTCCAAATATGAAAAAAATACCATGGTTTCAAAACATGACACTAAGATTATGTTTTTGGTTACCAAAGAAACATAATAACTATTATTTAATACAAGAACCAAACCACTATGAAAAGTTAGGCAATAATCTCCAATGTCTAATGCTGCTAGTCTCACACTATTCATGGCTCGAAGATCCACCACACCCATTGAAATATTATATAATCTACTTGGTCTCTATATATGAATAAAAATGCACGATCCAAATATTTTTTCCAATATCCAACTTGTAGGTAAAGAAATATTACATTAAATGAAAAAAAATTCATGAAGTAAAATCATAACCTTGCTTCTATTTCCCAGATCTATAATTCTTCTTCCAGGGGCCTTTCTTTCCACATGAAAATTTGAGATCCTCCTTCTCATTTCCCTCCCTCTGAATATTTGTCCTCTTGGAAGGATAATTCTTAGGTTTCTTCGGATTGAGCTTTACCTTAGACCCCTTACCCAATCCCTCCCTCCTCTTCTTCATGATAAGGACTGAAGAATTGGTATTGTAAATATCTTCATCAGCTTGGAGAACTAAATCCAAAATATTTTGGAGTGTATTTTTCATGTTATTCATATTTTAATTAACAATAAAAGTCAAAACGATCGATGGTAAATAGGAAAGAATGAGACTAGTTTCCAGTGATTGGTTTATCATGAACCTAAGGGATACAAGTCATTCAAAGTACCAAATCACCTTAAGTACATGAGGTTTGACTTGATTCCCTTATTCTAGAATACATCTATACAATGCACTGGGTATGTCATACATTTCTTTCCTTGCTCTCTCTTGATATTACTTTTGGATATGAGTTAACATATTATAGGTATCATCATCCCTTTTAATTTTATATAGTTTACTAGACATAGATGAAAACATGACACACTGCACATATAGTTTATCCTCTACATGAATTTCCATTTTTATTTATGCAACATCCGTTCTCCCTGATGATAATCACCGGGAATTCAGGACTCTAGCCCATAACGCTTCCTATATTGGTGTAGTATGATGCGTAAGTTCATGTACCACTCTTTTAATTTATGGCCAGTCATGATATTTTATTTATCTATAATTTATTATAGTGATAATGTACTGGTGGTATTGGTGATTTTCATTTTTATCTTCAAAAAATAATTTCATTAGTTGGTACTTTATCATGATTACCATTTACACCACATTGATTAATGAATTAAATCATTAAATGTGTCCCACTCATTTATTGAAATATATTATTCCTCACTACTAGATTCAAAATATCACATCACTTGGGTATTCTAGTGGAAAGGATCCTTGAAACTGTCCTCATAGTCTAACATTTAACTATTCCACTACACTAAGATTTTAAAGGTAAGCACAAGTCTAGCTAACCACATTGACTCATAGCTCCTTAAAATATAGTGTGAAGTCTTGACTTCATAGAATTATTACATTGATTACCTTAATGATTTATGACTAAAGTGGTAGAAATCTAGCTATGAATACTTATTCGCTACTAGAATTAGTTAAGTCAACCCATAGTTTACATAATATCTCCCTAGTAGTAGGAGGCCCCCTCAACTTTGGTTGATGAGAATCCTGTACACCATATTTTGTTCAAATATAAATAGAAAAAGGTATTCATGACTTAATATTATTTTGAGGGTTTTTAAAATTTATCGATGAATTTAATACTTTTCTATTAAATATTTTCATTCTTTATTACCACACTCAAAACTGAACATGAATTAACTGAAAAAATTCATTGTATCATTATGTATTTTTATGTTTATTATTTTTTGTGATCCCATAGTAAACATTCACATTTATAAAATAATAAAAAATTCATAAAATAAATAATTTACCAAACTGGTCTTGAGCATCTAATATTAGTTAAAACATTTAAACTCAATGGATCAACCGTGACCTGAGGCCATCATACCTGAGTTAGGTCTTAACTTGTATTATAGATATCCCCCTATATAGTGTTTTCACATCTCTTCTAAAAGGCCACATTCTCTTTTCATGGTCCACATCATAAAATGTCATCATTATAATAAAAATGTACTTGCATATAGGTGAGGGGGGCTTAGGAAGCACAAAATACATACAAATAAACTCATGGGATTACAAACCCTTATACATATTAAATATAAGAAAGACTATGAATAAACTATCAATAAAAAATTAACTATTACCAAATTTGCATGAAATTGTTATAACTAATTAAATAAAAATAATCCTAGGCAAAAAGGTCTATCACAGCTTATGACTAGTCTATCAGAAAACTAAATGCATGATACAAATTAAAATGAAATAAATTTATGTTCCAGGTAATTTAAATAAATTTAATGAATTATTTTATATTCAAATAATTTAATTCGTTCAGTCCCATAATTATTTTAGTTTTTTATTCAAAAAAATAATCAAATAATTTTATTTTAAACCTAAACTAAATAAAATTTTAAAGTAATAAAATGACTATTATATTATTCCAAAAAAAACTAAATTAATTTTTTGATTATATAATTTTTTTTCAAGCTTGTGAATGCTACCCAGGCTCATTGAGGGTTATACCAAAACTATTTAGGCCATTTCCATTTTGGGAAGACCCTATGTAGAGCATTTACAGGTCAGGCATACCCTCCCTGACCCATTCCACACTAGGAATTCTTACCCTGGCCTGTTCTGGGTTGAACTGAACTGGTTTAGTTGATGGTCACCTAATCTAGTTATGGTAAACTAAAATGGGGGTGATGTTCATGGATGGGGTATAGGTTCTCAGGGGTGTCTTATGGAAGCACATCGGCCGAGCTTGGTGAGGTGGCACATGGTGCGGTGGTCGATCTCAGATAGGTGACATGATGGGGTGGTGAATCCTAAGGGTGGAATCTAAGGAGGTTGAGCTTGTTGGTAGCTTGGATTATTGCCATAAAATGTGGAGATGTATCCGTCCATGATTACCAGGGGAAGTGGCATCAGATTCAAGTGAATGATGTGATGACTGGGTGTCTTATAGAAGCAAAAGAAGAAATGATGGTGGAGTTCAACTGGAGGCAGCGATAAGGAGCGGTAGCATGGTGGTGCTAGGTATATGGATTCCTCGAGATGAATTTCCTTTTTTCTTACTTTTTTTAATTTAATTAAAATTATTTTTAAAATAAACTAGCTATCAAAATTGTAGTTCCCTTTTTTCATTTATGTCACATCGCCCCCTCAATTTTTTATTAAAACAAAACCCCCTTTTTAAACAACCTTGTTTGTTTGTAAGATGTCACACTGCCACTAGTTTGTTTCTTTGTGAAAGGTAAAAAAACCTATTTTAATTAGTCTTTTGAAAAACAATATTTTTTTGTCTTTTTTTATTCAATGTTTGGGGGAATTAATTTTACTCCGATAGAAATTGTTCAGATCACTAGATTATGGCCAGAACATGGATGAAAAATTTGGATAACCTAAATTATTTTTTTTATAGCGATTCATCACTATGTAATTATATATATATATACATATATAATATGTTATTCAATTTTAATACATAAAATCAAACCACAAACAATCTGGGTTAATTTTTTTAAATGACCGTAACTTGGTATTTCGACATCTGATCGATGTGTTGTCTATTCCATTGGGTCCAAAATTATAACCTATACTTAATATAAAGAAAATTAATTTCTTCTTAAATTATAAAATTTACACAATCTCTATGATAACAATTTTTTGTAATGGGGAACATAGTGGATGTTGGTGGGTCATGGATTTAAAAATTTTCATTGTTGGAGTGATGTCACTTAATCATTTTTGACAATCCAAGGCTTAGTAATTTTTTGAGGATCTCGAGTGAATTTATTAAGAAAAAAATTAAATATAACAATTGCCTTATTCGAAAATATAGTTCAATCAACTGTAGCCCATCATCAGTGATCATTGCTTGAAGGATCTGAGACCAAACCCCTTTTAAGTCATCCAAGAACACTTAAAAAATCTTTAGAATGCTGTTTTTTTTGGAATTCGGGTGCTATCATAGAGGTTTGGAGATTCCTTCGACCTACCAATGATCCCTACAACTCCCTTCATTCGATTTGCAAAGGATTCCTCATATCAAACACTTGTAAGGAGTATTCCTCACTATAATATGTAGGATGGAAGGGAGAAGAGCTTCAAGAAATAGAGGATATGAAAAGTCCCAAGGAAAAGAGCTCCATATTGCTTTATAGTTGAAATTGATTACTTGGAAAGGGTTCCCCAAACCCCATATAAGTAACGCCCAGTTAGTAATAAATACATGAAAAATTATGATGAACTAATTATTTTATAAAAATAATTTATATTTTATCACATACTTATGATAAAATAGAAATATATTATATGATAAAACTGAGTGATTATCATAAAACTTAATTACCAGAATATTAAATGAAGCTTGAATATTAAAATAATATTCATTCGTATAATATTTTTCTATGTATTCACTTAATACATTGTGAGTACTTTTAATAAATAAATTCATCCCAATTCTTCGATACCTGAATAATAATGAATTTATTTATTTATTGGTGATCATTAATTCATGGAAATATCTCCGAACCCATGATTGGGCCCACCATGTCCTATATTCCTATTAATCAAAATATGATAGAGTCTTGAATACACTATTGTGTGTGACTCTCTCGGCCCTTATCTCGATAGTAAAAAATAATATCCATAGACTAAGATTGGATTATTGCAACCCATCAAGGACTCTAAGGAGATAAGGAATAGTCATATCAATGAAAATTTCCCTATAAACACACACCTTGTAATATAATATTTTTGTATCATGATATTTCATAAAGAAGGACACACAACTTATGTCATCATCCATTCTTTATTTTTTGTTGACCTCGTGAGATGGACTTACATTTTTCTACCCTGACCATAGATTTAATGAATTTACTACCATATTAATCAACTAGGCCCTAGATATCACTTTGTCAAATCAAAATTGAAAAATTCTTTCTTGATCATTCAATCAATTTCATACCACCAATGACACACCCAACACAAGCTACCTCACCTTGAATTCAATTTCAAGATTTTTTCCTTGCATCAAAGTACACGATCAAATGGCACAACTTGAGAGAAATATCAATCAAGGAGACCATTACACATGTTAGTAGATAGGAATAACCAATGAAACATGAAACATGAGGTGTTCTTGTTGGTAGGCCAGTCATCATGATCTCATATCCTCAAGATCAATAAGTGAGAACATAATGTGAAAAAGTCTCAATACTTATGATCCCTTAAAACCTCATGTTCAACCATCATCTCTCTCCTATCATAATGAGGCATCTAAACCATAAGAAATAATTTTAATATTACTATCATGATATCTCTAGTTTCTCCTTATAGACTAGTAAATTCAATAACCATTTGATATGATATGTAATCTAAAGAAATTACTATAAATATAGTGGAAATAGAAGTATAATAACTATTATATTAAGATAAACAGACAAACACAATATATATATATATATATCAAACTATATACATGTAATGGTAATCAATGTACATAAAGGAGTTTGGTCATGCGAACCCACTAACAAAAGAATAATCCCGAAGTCCATAGTGTTGTTCTTCCATTTTCAATTTGGAAAGGAAAATGTTATAGAAGTCTCACATGTTACTGATTCTCAACCTCTAAATGATTAAAAAGAAAAAACATCAAGATAAAAACCCTATTATCACTTTTTTCATTCCTACTAACCAGAACAATCATCTCGTGTCATGATACATATCCATATCTCAGGGATGGAGCACCCAACTAGAGTTATAAAATTAATTCATGAACTATTCTTTTAAACATGAGGGTAAAACCATAATATCCCATAAATAGAGTTCCAAATAAAATGCTATAGATTACATATCAATAGTTTCCTCACTATTTATGATATCACTCACATAATTTCATTTAATATCCGGTATTTTTTCCTTCTTTACATGGTCTAAAATTACATAAGTGACATTAGTCCTATATATGGTATCCCAATCTATGAGCCTAAAGATGTTTTATGACTCAATTTCATTGAAACCCCACCTAGTTTAGTGAAAAACCTAAGTAAAACCTTTAATCCCACCTTCAATAGTACATGGGTTGACAACTTTAGTTGAGGGTATGAATCTCACAAAATAAAGGCATTTCCATCAAAAGGATACTATGAAAGACTACAATATCAAATGCGATCCACAAAATCATCATCTATAAGAAACCACAATCAACTGATATCATACCAATATAAAATATATGAATTGAATAAAACATAACTAATTTCATGACAACTACACTTGAGGGAAAAAAATTCAGTCCCCATAATGAGATAACAACTAGTATAGATTTTTGGTACATGAAGTAATCACCAAATACTCCTACTATCAATATTGTTCTTCGAGATAATGTCATCTAACTACTCCTCCAACAAACCTTCCAAACATATATATACATTAGGTGTAATAAAAAATATATTCAGTAGGAAATCACATAAGGATGAATAACTGAGTCAATATCATTCATGCATAATAATCAAATACATAAAACAAAAATATATAATATTTTCCTCACTATCATGAATAAACCTTGAGAAAAATCGTTCAAAGATCAACCAAATAATTAACTTATCCACAAGTATTCCAAGATAGTATGCATGAATTTATTCCATTTTCATAAGTAAACATGTCATCTTCAATCACTATAGTTAAAAAAATTTAAAAACCAACATTTCCTATTTTAAATATATAATCATTTAAGAAGTTCATTTTTAATCACTTCATAAACATCATTCACCAAATAAAAAAGTATAGATAGCATAACAGACACTATAAAAATATATAAGGCCCTAAAAACCAATTTACCACAACTCAGTCACCAATAGTCCAAAAGCCTCATGTCATAAAGGACATCGACATCATGTCATCCCCCTTATAACAAAATCCACCACATAGACACATGAAAAAGTATATTAGACTCATGAAATCATCCTCACGATAATCTAAACCAAAAATACACATCATAACCACATCCATTAGTAGGGAGGGGGAATGTTTTATTGGTTTACCACCTCACTAGCCACTCACTCAAATCATTTTAGGTTTTATTTGAGATAACCACCCTCAGGTGGTGTTTTTATAGTAATCAATACTTATATTTTATGTAATAAAAATAAATTAAATAAGAAGTAAATACATAATCCTTTACCCATGATCAAGATATTAACAAAAGTCTTCATCATAATATTAACAAAACCACCATTGATAATTATTATATCCAAACAATCAATACCATCATATTATCATCAACATCATCATATTATATTCTAAATTTTGTAAATGGTTAGGGTACCCAAGTCATTAATCAAAAACCCTACATCTAGAAACATACTTAAAGGAGGAACTATATATATTTCATCATAACACATAATCTACATTTTTATTATAATGATTAATAAAGGAGAACCACTATCCAAGTCAATCCTTTATTGGAAGATTAGTTAGTAAAATTACATGCCATATTAGCATTGTAATAAATTTGGCCATCCCATTATAGTTATATAGAAAATATTGTGTAATTATGTGTCTCTTGAGGAAACAAACTCTAGGTAAACTACACTCTTATAATATATAATAAGAGAGAGAATGAATATCATAATTTTTACCATCTCATCATATAATAATTTTTGAGCACCAATTCCACGGTATACTCTATCATAAATTTTCACATGTTATCAATACATAAAAATTAAACTCATCACTCAATCTATTTTAGTTTATACCCATCAAAAGTACACATCATTACTATGAGGATAATAAAAGTATTTCATAATTTATTTTTTTATATGTCTATATGAATTATCTGTGTTTTTAAAAAACTAATTAATTTCCCATATTACTCATTAATGTTTCATTAACACTATTCATTTTGAATAAGATCCTTAAATTCTTTTATCACACAATAATACTGATCTGTGAAAGTTATTGTAATTATCCCTGTGACTATGAGTCGAACTAGAATCTCTAAAGGGTTTTAGAGGAATGTATAACATCTAAAATGTATATAAAGAAAACTAAAAATCCTAATTAACTGAGAATAAATCTATATGTTTAGAATGAATATAAATGACTAACAATAATGACGTACATTACACTAGTCGATCCGTCCCATCGATGATTTCCAAAAGTGTTTGATCAGGATCACTGAGAAGCGTTTGAAATAATCCTTCTCCTAGAGATATCCAAAAATCACATGAATCTACTGACACATAGGTAGGAAATCTCTGAAGTCACATTTTTATAGAATATTATGTTGAAAGGAATGAGATAAATAAGATATAATAAAAAATTCATCCAAGGAGTTTTACCATGTCACAAAATGATGGGATAATCCCACACATGTCCAAGGATTGGACCAGTTTATATTGCTATCCATGGACCCTCCTTAGATATAAAATGTTCATCCATATTGAAGAATTATTTCACTAAACACTTTAAATTTTACAACTCCTATAATTAATAGTTCAATATTTATGATAATAATTTGACATGCTTATCCTTGGATTTCTAAACTCATTCAATCATCATCGTATAATGATTTAACCAAGAATAAGATATATAAGTTGATGATGTGGGAGACACAAAAAATAATCATATAGTAGATAATCACCATGCATAGCTACCATGAAATAGCATCTCACAGTATTTCATGGTGAACATAAGGCTATACTATGATGTGGTATCAACCACTATTCCATGATATGTGTTTTAGTTAACATATCAATCCATATTCCATTTTCACTAAAAGATTTATGTACTTAGTGAATATTCAACTTATGTTACATATTATTCAAATTTTTTTGAAACCATGTCTGAATGTCCTTTTGGATATTTCGAAAACTCTTTTTGGAAATTCCATTATCTATTCACTATGTTTCAAATCACATGCAATTACTTATGTGTATTCATCCATAATTTATTTTGGATATCCACCAAACCACTATTGGGAAAACTCTCAAAATTTCAAAAACATGATCCTCATTCATATGACTACAAAGTGTAACCCCATGGGCCTTTTTATGATTGAAACAAAATGATGAATTAATAAATCCATAAATGTAAGAAATGAGTATTGTTTATTAAAACGTCAATGATACCCAAGATACAAAGGGATTTAGTGTGATCTCTATCAAACACATGTATCTCTATACATTTCTCCACAAACTACATCATATGAAAGAGTGCATAATCATCTAATATTTTTTTCCAACACATTAAGTAACTCTAGAAAATTGATTATGTCAATAATGTATATCTACTCCTACATTCTAGATTCACCATATACAGACAGACAAAGTTGATGAATACATCACTTGTCATTCATCTTAGTAGATTAGTAAATCACACACCCATTACCCAAATAGAGAAACACATCATATGTTCTATCTATATATAGTTATACAGTTCCTTATTCTATTTTAATAAAGGGCCTATATGTCACACTCATAATATGAGAGGACAAATCCCTTATTTATTAAGCTTCAACTCACTACATGATTAATAACATACCCAACCACCCCATGCTTACCTAAGTCTCGAGGCTTTCATAATAAAGGTATCAAAGTGTAAAGGTTCCCATTCTATGTATCTCACTAACATTAGATACATGGAATTGATATGAATCATGTACCCCTAGTATAACAATGGCATAGTGTATGTCACTCCATTTGGTATATACATAGTGGGTCATCCGGTACACAAAACCCATTTTATTCTCCATGAGAATATTCATTATATTAATATAATAATTATACCCACACTAACATTAACATTTTGTCACTTCTTATAATAATAAATGATTAAAATTGTTTAGTTATTACTAAAATTCATACTTTTTTGGTCAATTATCATTTCACTTCATGATATATAAATATACAAATCACACATTTTATATTTTTTTTAAACTCATTACATATCTCTAAAATTTATTCCACATATCTATGGGACTATCAAATAAAACCCTTCCACCAAACACGTTAAGTGAGTAACGTCTATGGAGAATGAAATCTTGAATAAAGGTGAGAGTTAGAAATAATATTCATAATGTTATACCATTTGAATAGGCATTCAAAACCCTTTACATCACAACATCAAATGTTATGATGTTAATAAATTTATATTATCTACAAAGAACTATTTTTAGTTGCATCTACATTGTCATTTTTGGAACCATTCCATTAAATTTTTTCCTCGAGACCATTTAGGTTACTAATGAAACTTTTCACATTATTTATTTACAATCACATACTAATAATACTTTAAGATATAAATTGATATAAAATTGAAATTTTGGATATAATAATATTTAATTTTATAACTTTGAACTTCTCAATGCAAAAAAGATACTCTCACCATCCTCTTATAAACTATATTTTCTTCAGAATATCAAGATAAGATTCACAAACTCCACTGTGTTAAGAAATAAAACTTATTTCCTTTAGTGATAATATTTAAAAAATAAACTATTATAACCACACCTTGTATAGATTAAATGTTTTGGAGTAATGTATTAAAAATAAGACTTTATTATTTATCATTTTCCATTATTGGTTGGTGGGAACGATTTCCCACATATTTTAAAAAATACCTTGGATTAAACATTTTATCTTGATTAAAACTCATTTTATTCTTATCTTTCTTTCAAACCATGTTATATAATTTTATGAATCATATACAACATATATTAAATATATCATCACATATTTTTAATATAAACAACTTGTTAATAAATAGAATCCCTTATCATATAAGACAATAAAGTGAAAAACATATATTTTATTAATACCTATTTGAGATTGAAATATCTATTTTAATTAAAAAACATAATTCAATAACCCATTTCCTTATCATTTAATTGAAATCTAAAAGCTTCATTAATTTTTCCTTTTATTTTATGATTATGTATAATCACAACATTTGTAAAGTAAACGATTGGTATCATATACCCTTTAAAATATAAGAAATTATTTCTATAACACTAAAAATATACATTGAATCTCCATGACTTTTATAAAAATCGTTTAGGTATCCTAGATAACTCTATCTTATGGAAATAATTTCATTCCTTATTGAAAATACATTTATTTTCTAATGACCAAGGCTAACTAATGGATATATCTAATCTCTAATTTTAATAACCTAAACTTTTATGATTTAATAATTTCTTCACAACACTTAAGACTAGACATGACATGTCATTATTATCTATACTTAACACTTTTAGAAAATAGGGTAAACATTTATTGAACTTATTTAAATTATTTTAACATTTTCAATTATGATTAATTTTTTTTCATCTGTTGAGAAATCCTTAGTGGATACATTTAGTCTCACCCAATCATTAACACGCCTAATCACATTGAGTACATGAATGTAGAGAAAAGTATCTTTGATCACTTTTAGTTTAAATAATTATTTTTAAACCATAAGTGAACACTTCTATACTCTCCACAAGAATATAGGTTCCTTGTTGAACAACATCAAAATTTGGTTATTTAGGTATGGATTTCTCTTAATAAATTTAATTTTCTATTCTCACATAATCATATTTCTTATGTTTTATGCCAATAATGGAAGTTCATTATATTAAACTTTTTATATTCTTGGATTGTTCTTAATGTCATGTTCGATAATGATAATAAAATTATGTCTATGATAAGATATTTTTGTCAAATTAGAATCATGTTCTACATTAATTTAATAAGGACTTCTATTAAATTTTCTCTTACTTGAATGAAAACTACTTTAAAATCATGTTGTATCCATTAATCATCCACGAACAACAATTGACTAATCTTTGGGTCACATTGTAATTTCTCTCATCACATAGCTATTTAGGTATAGTATGACCTATCCTATCGAGAGCCCTCATGGGTGGAAGTCGAGAGTTGTACTCTTATCTTTCCACTAATAGGAAATGGGATGATAAAGTTTACTGAGTAGGTATATAAATAATAATGGGAGGACCTATAATATTGAACCTATACAAAATTCACACCTTCACTTAGGATTTAATAATTATATAGAGTAAAAGGTAACTAAAAACCATATATAATAATTATTCATGCAAAAACCACTAATTCTCATGAATATATAATAGTACAACCGAAAATTATATAAAAAATAAATAAATTCCCTTTAATATATATAAAGGTAAAACACCAACCTAGAAAATAATAACGATTTACCCATAATGATGAGCTCCTAAAATGATCTATGTTAGTTACAACCAAACCTGTTAACCACAATGTTCCACCAATGCCACATCCAACAAGGTTTCCACCCAACTATAATCCATCTCCAAAATACATGATATGTATGGGTGAAGACATCCATGCAGGGGTGAGTATATACCTACCTATTAAGACCATCTAAAATCCATAAAAGGGAATATTAAAGTAAAGTCATACCAAACAAAAAATATGGGATTAGAAGAATAATCCTTTTCGACCTAGATATTCTTTAAGGAGAGCGAACTCAAAACAATAAAGAAATTCTTAATCTGCACAACCCATCCATAGAAGAATAAATACACAACCTAAATAATTGAATTACCCATCTACGAACCCCGTCGTCTCACTATAGTTGTAGAGAAGAACCCACAAATTGTGGAATAACACACAACATATGAGGGTGAAACAAAATAAATGGGTAAAACACACATTTGATAATTAGCACACACCATATAAGAGAGAGGTACCAGTCCCTTGAACACTTTAATCATTATGCCCAAACCTCACCATAAGTCATACCAATAAAATTATAAAATCTACCTATATCTCCTTGACAATATCCTCAAATGGATAAAAGAATCAATTAATCATGTACTATGTGAAAAAATACCCAAGATAGACTATTTACTATAATGAAGTAGACATTCTATGTAGAATTCATGAATATTCCATAAAAGTGAAACTCTAACCCATGTGGTGGCCTTTGGGATGCCCCATGTGGTGCACTATAGTGAGGCCTATGTGCCACACATGCTGAATGCCGGTATGAGTCATGAATACATAACCCACATTCCACGCACAATCGTAGGCCATGACTAGTCACCCAAACTCACAGGTTGGTCTATTGGTTAAGAATACATGGATAGACAATATGGTTAGGTTCACTGTAGCATCTTGGGTGTTTAGGCTAGTGGGATTGGGTCCCACTAATAGAGCCTAGTTCCTTTAAGGAACCTAATACCTTTCTGGCTATGATGAACTATTTGGGCTACCATATTAATACAATATCAACGGATGAACATGACCTAATTCCCCAATGTACACTATTAGACAATTTGTATATCATTCCTCAATGTGCGAATTAGTGGCCATAACTGTGAAAGAACCTTCATGTGCACACCATATATCACCACAATGGCAGGACTCCTTGGTTATGCACAATCTTTGTCACATCACGGTGTCATTTTCACCATGTCAAGGTTCTATCAGATCATGCCCATACCAACTCCCTTATTATTGTGCCACTATCCATGAGTCACATCCCTTGCTATCATTGCCTCAGTGTCATGATTTCACTCATAACACATCATGCTTCCTCTATTTCCATGCCATTTTTCTACCCTTTCCACACTAAGGCCACCATATCACCTCACTATTGCCCAATTTCATGGTTGTTTACAATTAATATGTGAAGGAAGGATATAGATAGTGAAGAGAAGGAGGATAATATAGAAAAGAGAGGGAAATAAGAATAATTTATACGCTTCTCTCATTCAAACATCTATAAAGAAAAAAATTAAATTAATAATCAAAATGAATATTTACAAAGAACACATATACAATAATGGTCAAAATTATCAAAATAGAATGAAAATCCCAACAAATGAGGAATACCAAATATAAATTGATTATAATCAA
Organism: Viscum album; assembly: GCA_963277665.1. Lineage (NCBI taxonomy): Eukaryota > Viridiplantae > Streptophyta > Magnoliopsida > Santalales > Viscaceae > Viscum > Viscum album. Next base: position 1,448,095,950 of record OY728161.1, read on the forward strand.
TAAAGGTGAAGCAATCCAACTATTCTAAAAAATTACATTAGATAATAAAAAAACATAATAGAAATAAAACCTCCCTATGATTAAATATGATTATTTTTTGATAAATGTTTTACACTTGTTGATGTTGAATCCAAGGATTCATTCTTCTATACCTCTAAAGAAGTTCTTCTCCATTGGTAGGTACAATTACTAGGGTCTATGTAGAAAACCTAAGAATTGTGTTAAACACATTTTTATAGGGTTATGGATAGGAATCATTCAATTTTATCTTTACAAAAATGATAATAAATATTTTCATATTTCCTATCTAAAAATCACAACATGACCCAACAACAATGACCATGTCTTGGGGTCCTTAGAGTCAATAAAAATTATACCACCCCTACAATAAAACCCACATTATGGATGCACCCTTGGTGTTATAATTTCATTATGATAGTCTATTTTAATTGGAAAATTATTTTCCGCATTACACATATGAGCTAAAAATATTATTTTTATACTTGAATATTTTAATTGAGGCTCTACCACATTAACAATTCCATGCTGGATCTACCTGGGGGTAAACACCACATCTCAGAATCAATGGGACTTTCAGATAATTTTTCTGAGGTAATATTATTGGATAAATTTACCTTTTACCCTTGGGATATATATATATATATATATATGTAAGTGTGTGTGTATATATGTTAAAATATTCTAATTGACTCAACAAAAAAACCCATAGTTGTTACTTCCTCCCCACATTTAATTATTTTTAACCCAAAAATATCAATATATAAAAGGTTAGAATACTTGGAAATCATAGAACCCACTAAATCCCATAATTTATCCTAAAGGTTACTATGTTTCCAAATGATACACACTTGTGACATGGCTCACCCATGAAGGATCCTCTCATACCAATCATAAATCACCACTAAATACTTTGAGAAGGTTGTGTCTTCCCCAATGTCTAGCTCACCCCGATCAATGAAATACAATGGATCATGTATATATCTCTTTAGTTGTGACATGTGTAAGGATTTTTGAACCCTATGTAACTATATGGAAAATACTAGGTAGTAATAAACCTCACCACCCTACACATAATCTCGAATAGATGGATGAATCATGGGTCTTACTACCTTGACCAAATCTCTATAAACCACATTGAGGTTAAAACTTTTGGAATACATAATATCTCTTCTAAAACTCTAAATGACTCAATCATCGGTCAATATAAGACTTTTGATAACTCTGAGCGGCCATCATTTACTACTGGATCAATCATACCTTTTCTATCATTACCCAAACCAACTACGACCCAAAAAATGATGACACTCTTATCTTCATCCAACTTGAGGGAGATTTTTAGGGTCTATCATATAGGGCCTCAATGGTTTCCATGATAATATTGGAGTGGTATATATTTTTGTAAGAAAAATTCACCGTAGGAAATTGATCTTCCCATCTATGAACAAAATTCAATATGCACTATTTTAACATATCCTTAGGAATCTTAATGGTTTTCCTTGTCTAGCCATCCATCTAAGGATAAAACCTTTTAATCATCTATAAATGGGTCCCAAAATATTCGTATAAGATTCTCTATAATAGGAACATGAATTGAGAATCATGCTTTGAAATTATCCTTAAGGTTATTCCATGTGTCCATACGATCTCATATATGTAAAAATTTCCCAAGATTTCCACTAAACTCTACACCCAGTTAGTAAAGAAGTGGGATGGCGTGGCCAACCAGTTGATGATAACATGAGTAAGATCAAGAGATATCACTAATAAAGGGAATACTATAATAAAATTCATTGATACACCATCTCAATTCCAATCTATAGCCTCAAAAGGCTCGTCCAAACCTGCAAGGACATTGTGCTTACCATAACCTATTAACATATAAGTCATAAAGTAATAAACTTAGAAATATTCCACTATATCCATGTCCATTAAAACTAGTATTAGGGAACTTGATATATGTTTTATACTCCAAGATGAAATGCTAAGGTAGAAGCGTAAAAATCCCTTAATACCTCCTCAAGAAGCACGACAGGTACCACTGTCCGCCCTCAAAAGATAATGATGTACACCTCACCTTCAGAATATCTATTGAGTGCATTTTCTAGGAAAATCTAGTCATAATAATCCCATAATAGATGTACCTAGATTGGCCTCCCTCTAATGCGGAATAAATTATGAGTTTATAACCAATTATTTAAGATAATCCATTCCTCCCTCATCTTTTAATGAAAACTACAACATGGAAAACTACTCTTACACCTTTTGAAACAACTTGGAATGAGGCATCATGTTTAGAGAGTCAACCCCCATATTTTCCTTACCCAGAGTATAGACTATCTCAAATTCATAATCTTATAGGCATTACAACCAGTGCCTCTACCTCAGGTTGAGATACCACTGAGTAAATATATATAGAATCTTCTATTGGTATGAATAAAATAAAAACCACTCTCCAAGAAGATAGTGTGTCTAAGTATTTAGGGAGAAACCCACCACCATTAGCTCTAGTCATGGATTTCATAACTCTACTTGTAGGGTCTCAACTACCTAGACCCATAAGTGATCACCACTCTCCTCAACATTAGAACACAATAAATTCCAACTCTATATGATTATAAGAACACCACACACTCTACTCCATCCTCTAAAAACCCTATGAAGAGAACACTAGTGAACTACTACTTAGTTCATCAAAGTATCTCTAGAACTACTTGAACAAAAAAAATGGATTCCCTTTTCAAGTAAGGGTAGTCATGAGACCCATGATCCTAGAGAATTCAACCAAAAACATTGATAATAATCTACTAATCCAAGAAAACTGTACATATTGAATATGTTATTATGTCGTGCCCAAGAGAACACCACCTCGATCTTTACTAGGACCACATCAACTTCACCCTCTAAGATAACATGATCAAGGAAGTGAACCTCTTTAATCTATAACATAAAATTTGGGATATTTTCATATAGTTTATTTCCGAAAGTAATTATAGAAAAAACCTTGGTTACATAACATACTCAACCTCTGATGTTGAATAAATAATAATATCATAAATGACAAAGAATATGAATTAGTCCAATAAAGGATTGAAATGTTTTTTGACGAAACCCATGAATATAGTAAGGGTTTTATTGACTTCAATTTGAATTACCAAAAACTCATAATAGTCATAGAGACATCAAAGTACTATCTTTCGGGATATCCTTCTCATGAACATTAAGTCATGATAACCAATCCTGAGATAGATATTAAAAATCCACTTTACTTCCATCAGCTAGTCAAAGATGTCTTGAGTCCTCAACAAGGGATATTTATTCTTGATTGTCACCTAATTATGATGATGATATATAATATATAATCTCAATATCATGTCTACCTTCTTGTATTACAATAGTAAAGCTATATTGTGTAGCACATTGATACTTAATAAAACATTATTTATGAGTTCCTCCAACTACACCTCCATATCTATGAGAATGTATGATGCTATCTGTTAAGCAATGAATGATAAAATTGTGGTCCCAAGTTGAAGATATGTGCATAACTATACATCATGATGAGGGGGAAATCCTATAACATCCATAGAAAAAACATCCATGTCCTTCTCCACCATAGTTGGGAACTGGTCACCTGAGGGATATGTTGAGAAAAGATCTAAAATCACCAACTAGTGAGTGATCAACTATAACATACCATGAAAAGGCCCCACTCATTTGATCTAAAATTTTTATCACCTACAAAGGAGAATATTGATATGTCAGCTCATATTAACCTCATTCTTCAATGGTGGATGTCTAACCAAGAATGTACTAATGATAAATAGTCCATACCTAGAATGTAACCGTATTAATTCATCACAAAAACCATGAGATCCCATTAAATCATCACCCCATTAAGTGTAAACTCACACTATGGATAGATGTGAGTGAGCATGATACCACTTCCAATCAAAGTTATGAGCAACATGGCTTGGGATAATTCATCCACATGAATCATTATCTCATTAATAAGGGGAAAAAATATAAAAACATATCTGACACTGGTTTCTATGAGTACGAATGATAGAGTATAAAAGACACAAATCAAACCATAGATCATGTTGGGTACAGTATATCTGAAGCCATTCATCACTTGTATTCAACCATGGATATAAATTCTTACCCTTAAAGCTTGGAGTGGAATTCCAAGCAGTGTAGGTCATGTAAGCGAGTCATGGGATCACCATATTCCATATCCTTTTCCAAAACCACATCCCTAAGAACCACCCCGATCAACTCTGGGAGGTTCTTGGTCACCCTTCTACCTCTAATGTAGATTTCCATAAATATTTTGACCTTCTATGATTTCCCTCCTTTTTATAGTGGGTTGGGTAGTCACACATGAAATGGAAATTTCCTCCGCTGGCATAGAAAACCCTATCTTCTAGATGGATAGATCCTTGGTGTGACCTATGCACTGTTGATGCATGGGTTTTGGATTTCTCACACATATGTTTCATGTGTTGTGATATTTATTCCCATCATTATCTATCTATAAATGATGAATAAAATCTAGGATAACCAGCAGTAACCTCTATTTCCTTCCACCCCACAGTAAAAAACATCCCCATCGCTAAGATTTTTTCTAGCACCCTTGCATATGTGGGGATTCAAAAGGGGAATTTTTTTGCTCAAATATCTCTACAAAGTACTCTCTCAAAAATCCATGCCTAGAAGAATCCATAACACACCATATTTAAGGGGTACTCTGTGAGATTGGTGATCCTCAATGTACATTCTACAAATGTGATATCACCCTGCTATACCTACAAGATATTCTAAATAAGCATGAATCAGAATGTTTCTACATAATTATTTTTATAAAATTAGATCTCTAAATCTGTCTATAAAACAACAAACCATCATAAATCTTTATGTTAATGCCCCACCAATGGCCTATAAAATTATAAATAATACTATATTCAAGCAGCAAAATCAGTTTGTGTTCATCCAAACTATGTGAAATACTCATACTAAGAACATTATTCCATCCTTATCTACATAAGGGTTATGATACCCTCATAACTTTGGTAGTATATTCAATTGTAACTCATACAATGTTATCAAGATATGCACATCCTCAACTCATTTGACTTGAATAATTTTTTTCATAAATTAAAGAGAATCATCTCCCTACGCTATTGGAGGTGGGTCTAATCATTGTATAATATACATAGGAACTACCCTATTCCCACATAGTGGAAACACCTTGTGAACTATCCCCATGATGAAAGCCTTATCTCTCAAATAATCATCAATACAGGGCTCAATGGTAGCATGGGTACCACATGACACTACCTTAGGATCCTATTTGACTGCCTATGTGGAAGTATCCAATAATTAACAAGATGAACTATAATAAAACAATTAAATCTGGGGAGTTGACATAATGACATGGAAATCAATAACTCATTCCTATATGATGTATTTACCATTGTTCTCCATTACCGGTTCCTTTTTTTAGTGAGTCGACAACTGGGTTATAAGAGCGGTGGTGATTGGATACATCGATCATCACACCATCATTGGGTTCCCCGATATGAAAGATAAACTCAATACCCTTTAACATCGTTACCATGAATTCCCACACCATTCATCACATGATATCTATGTACAACATCAATATCTAAGAAAAAACAATCTAATACCATTATGGAATACATAGACCATCGAGACATCTCCTGGGAAGAAATAATATATGAGTGCCACAATAAGATCAACTTTAATATCTTAATGGTAGGTAACTAGCACCATGTAGGCGTATCACTTGGAATGGGAAAGCCTTATTCTATTTCCCTTGTATACAATGAACACCTACACATGTGGTGTTATTGAATAAAAAAGAAATAGCATTCATAGAAAATAAGTATGCATGAAAAAACCACTAATTCTTATATTGTTGTAATATTACAAATGAAAAGTGCAAGGGAAAAATACAAACCCAAAAAATTTATAAATGAAGAGAAACAACCTTGAAAGTAGTAGAGATGTCTAGGCATAAATAATCGCTTGACACAAACAACACTCAATAAAACAAATCTCATGCATCACTAAACTGAACCAATGTCATGTCCAAAAATTTATCCACCAAACATTATATTTACTTCACAAGACATGATACATGTAGATGAAGACAACCATGTAGAGGTGATTATATATATACCTAATAGGTCTCCCCAAAAACCACAAAGAAAAGATGAAAGGAAAGTAAACTTAAAAACCTATGATGATTAGGGAATAATAATGAATTTTAAGAAATATATTATTTTATAGAGAGTGAACTTGTAACACTTAACGAAGTCTTATTCTACATGGGACGACCATAGGAGAATCAACACGTAGCCTTGAGAATCAAATTTCCCAAATAGATGCCTCATCACCTCATTGGAGTCATAGATAAAAACCCATATCTAAATAGATAACACATCATATAAGAAGTTGGCACAAAAAAATAAAGTATATTACAACATTGATGAGTAGAACACAATATATAATTAGAACAAAATATATAATAATGTGGTATCAATCCCTTGAATTCTCCAACCACAAATCCTAAACCCCGTCATTGGTATTAAAAATATAATTCCAAAGTCAATAAATGTCACCCCACATAGACCCCACCATTGCATCACCTCCGATGTCCAAATAGACCCCACCATTACATCAAACATAGAAAAAAATCTCAAGATATACTATTTACATTCCTAAAATAGACATTCAGTGAATATGTCATGAAGATGACATGATAGTGAAACCCTATTCCATATGGTTACCCTAGATTCATTCCATGTGGTTCACTACAGTGAGGTGTATGCTCCACACATGCTGCACATCAGGTTAGGTTGAGAAAACTTGACCATAATTCCCCACCTGACCGTAGGTAAGACTAGATTTCCAAGACCCATGGTCTTGGCCATAGGTCGAGCCTAAGTTATTGGCTAAGATGGCTAGACCTATTGGACTGGCCTGGGTGGACAACCCATGGGAATAATGAAATAGAAGGTTAGGTCAACCCATAATGAATTGATTGGACCGAGTCCCAGTTACAAGCCATGAAACCATTAAGGCATTGTGTTTCCTATTTTATGCATTGAAGTGTGTAGGTAATTTTCCTAGTGAATCATAAAATTATATGTGGAAATCCTCCCCTATAAGCACTACCTACTGTGACAGTGACCACCCCTCTTTGCTTATGCACCACTTTTTCCATGCCACAGTGTTGTTTGAACCATGTTGTGGTTCCATCAAATCATGTTGTGATACCTCCCTCTCAACCGAGGAACCATCCTATAATTTCCCCCTATTCTATCACTATTTTTTTACTTATTCTCACACCACACCATGATATTTCCCATCATAAGCCAAGGTCATAACATTACCCAAGCATCATACAACTTTAGGTTCGTCCACCAATGGTAGGGCTGATAGCCATTCATATGTGAGAGAAGGTGAGATATGACGAAGTGAGTGAGGATAATAGAGAGAGAAGAGAGCATAAAATAATAATTATTTGTACACCTCTATTTTGCAAAACTTATATAAATAAAAAAGCTAAATTGACAATCAAAATGAATTTTCATGAACAAAACATTAACAACAAGGGTATAAATAATTAAAACAATGAGAAAATCATAAATAATGAGGAATATAAAATATAAAATAATAATAATATACCAATGTGAAGAAATCAAATAATTTTAAATAATTCCTATAAATAATCTCAAAGAACTAATTTTAAGAGAAACCACATAGCCATGACTCAAAATAGAATCATTTATTGACAAAGATTATATGTGTTTCATTGATCCATGACCCATATTTATCTTAATTAGATGATTTCAAAGTCATAATTTTATTTATTCCCAATAAAATGAGTTATAATAAAATATTTTCTTAATTGTAGTTTCCACTACATATGGGAGGAATAGTATGATGACATAAAATTTTATTTATCATTGTTTATTATTTAATTAGTTTTTATTTAATTTTTCATTATTTTATTATTTATATTCTTACTATTCTCATTATATTTCATGTGAAATTTAATTTATGATGTTTTAAAAAAAGGAGTAAACCTTATGTAAATTCATTGTATAAATATATGAACCTTAGATTCAACTTTACAAATATGAAGAACCATATAAAAATTTCATAAATTATAAAAATATATATCTTATAAAGGTTATAATATCTTATGTGTTTATTTCATATGAAAATATGTATCTTTTGATATTTTTTCATATATTCTAAAAATGATATCTTATGAAAATTTCTATCATATGAAATAAATATCAATCTAAGTATAAATAATTATGGAATTTAAAGTATTTTGAAAATACTAAGAGTGTTACATGATTATATTCTATTTAAAGAATCAAGTATTATGAAAGAGTATGTCTTAAAAATGTCAATTCATACAAGAATAAATCCTTATAAAGGAGTAAGTATTATGAAATGTTATGTCTTATGAGAGACATTCTTATGAGAAAAAAAGTATTAAAAAATATGAACATATTATATGTTTATTAGGTATTAAGATAATTTTAGATTTCTTATGAAAATCAAAGTCTAAAAAACTGACGTCTTATGATATATTAATTCTTATAGTCACATTAAAGAATAAGTCATACATGATTTGAAATTCATATTAAATCAAATTTTTTATGTGGGTTTAAATGTCTTACGAGATTTAATGTATTACAAGACTTATAGTCTTATGAAATATAAAACCATGCAAACTAAAAAAACATACATGATATATCTATGTTGTATGGATTTTTAATTTGTTATTTTTATCATTTTAAGTAGAATTAGTTATTCAATTTATTTAATATTTAATATTTATTTGATATAATCATGAATATATCACCACTATATATTTTTTATTTTATGTCATTATATATAGTGATGTAAGATACATTTTCAAAGAGATTAAATAATATTCTCAAATCATCAAATAGATAAATAATTATGAAATTTTTTATTGGGAATCATTGATCAACCACTATGAATATTTGAATAAAACTGAAGTATATTGTTTCTTTTCATAGACATCTATTTCTCCAGATAAGATGAACTAAAATGACTCTTAAGTTTAAATATATTGTGAAAATAAATAAATTCATGGTTGTTAAGTGTCTTTAATATTATTTGGAAATAATTTAACAAGCCATGTTTTTAGTTGAGTTTTGGAAAATCTATATTTTAAACTTAAAAAGGGTTGAAATTTTGTTAAGTCTGATTGTGTATGAATTTTGAGAATTCTCATATGATCTTTTTGGTAAACTTGTAATACTTTTTTTGTCTCATAAGATATTTCAAAATCTTTTTAAGATGTTTTCACTAGATCCTATAATACAATTTATAGAATCCCATATGATTTTCTTTATCAATGTAATATATTTTGAATCCTATAATATGTTTGCCTTATCCAAAATTCTGAACCATAATACTTTTATTTGTGTAGTGTAAGCCATTTTCTAGGCTCATAAGACTTTTTTATTCTAGTAAGATGTTTTGTTACTCTCGTTTGACTTTTTGAGTACTATAATATACTGGATATCATATGATTTTTTTACTTCACATGTATGATATTTTAAATTTTCAAATTTCACAATTCATTGGAGGAGTGGATTCACACTACAACATTTTAGCCAAATCATATCTCATCCACATGATCTCATTTAAAAGGAAGATTAAGAGGATGTGAATTATGGAAGTATTAAAATAAAAACAGGGCTTTGTTTCTCACATTAATACCTTATTTAGTGATTATTTCCTAACATTCCTTAAAGAAATATTTTTGCTGTATCCAGGGGTAATAGTAGAAATTATTGCTATATACACCTGAAAGATTCCTTAGGAATGAGGTGAACATGGAATCATTTAAAAATATTTTTTTCCACTATATATAGAAGATATATATATAAAACCCACATACCAAAGAAAATCATATAGCGTAATAGAAGCACTGGAGATAGAGAAGACTATACATGATAGTATTGGGCACACTAGAGGAGATGAGAGCTAATTTATCCATGCATGGATGAACTCTAAAACTACTGTGGATATTGGATATTTGACAACCTTCCCTTTTGAGTGTTTTTATTTTCATTATGATACATTTTAATTGTTCAAGAAATTTCTGTTAATGATTAAATGTGTTACTTTTTTTATTGAATTAATTTTCTTCTAAAATATCGTAGATCAATTTTTTAATTTATGAATGTAAAATGATTGTTCTTGTTGTTTAAAATCGTAAGTGAGGTATCACTTTTGATAAAAACGTGTTCTATCAGTTTTGGTTTCTTAGAGGTCATTGGGTAATAAAATCAATTTCCTAACAGGATAAACACCCATATTAAGGCCTCAATATGGTTTCTAAGAATATTTAGGTGTATACATTGAGTTCTTGAAGTATACATTGATGAATTTAAATAGGAAATTTTTTTAGACAAGGTATATGGGAGTGTCATAAGAGTTTAATCTTATCCACTGCAATTTTTTGAAATCTGTTTCCTCAATCCATTTTATATCATTTATTCTTGTAATTTATAACTTTAATTTTTAACTTCTCTTTAATTAAATTAGATTTATTTTTCTTAAAAATTTTACAATTATCAAATCCCAATCCGATTTATCCATTATAATAAAATAAAAAAGTGAATTTTTTTAACTTAGAATGAACCCTCCTCATCTAAAAATATTGGTATCACTATACTGAATTTATTACAGGTAATATATTTATAAGTATTTCAGGAAAAAAATCCCTACATCAGTTTTTTGTTGTTGTTAGGGAGGCAGCATAATTTTTTTTCATCAATTTTAATGTCACTAATTTTTTAAAGATTAATTTATTTTTTCTATTTTACAATGGGGTTTTATAGTGATTATACATATTATTTCCCCACTCAGTAACAATTACATGAGTATAATAAGGATTATTATTTGAAAAAATAAGTGAAAAAAATTATTTAATACTTAAATTTATAATAAAACAAATGTAACTTATTGGAACTTCCATAAAAGACTTAAAATAATTGTCCAATAAACAAGAACCTCATGAAAAGGAGAAACTTGTACCGACCACTTTTTTATTAGAGAACCTTTTAAGGATGGATTTAGGGATGTATTTAAGCTTTATTTCTATTTTTTATAGAAAAAATAAATCATTACCCCTAATTTACCAATGATGTGGTTTTAGGAAATCTAGTATTTAATTTTTTTTTGGATAAATTTATTGAGAATGAAATTTCATGTGAGAATCCAAATTTTATGGATGAAAAATAAAAACATTTGTTATAATATTTTCTAATGAAGATAAATTACTTGATCAATTCATCTTAGAAGGGAACTTTTAATAACCTGAGATACTTCCCAGTTTTAATGAAACATCTTCCAAAGTTATCCAATTAAATAAATAATCAAAACGTAACAAAATATAGGGATAAGACTCAAAAATTAATTTATTGTGGTCAAATTATGTTAACAGTAAAATATTAACAACTTATTCCTATACATATTTTATGCATGCTGATTTAGAATGGACTGATTTATTAGATAAAGAAGATGAATTCTCGGAAGTGATGGATAATTTTGATGAGAAAATAGAGGAACCAGTTGATTTGTACACAATTTAACATGATGATGATGGTACCAAGATAATTTAGAAAGAATATTGATATTTTAATATGAAAATAATGATAAACCACAACTTCGAATGAAATTTTAGAAACTAGTGGCTACCCTTCTTAAATGTCAAGTATTGGGATAATACCCTTATATTTTATTCTTCTCTAATTATCCATTAGGAAATACAATTTTATGGAAAGGAAGATGAATAAATAAATCTGTGTGAGATTCTATAAGTCTTGAAATCTAGAAAAGATTAGAGAAACTTCATTTTTTGGTTTTTGATTAAGAAACCATTTCCTATTTCAGATCGGGGATAAATCACCATTGATATCCATCAGTTGACAATATAAAATACTACGACCACCGAAGGGTAAAAACAATAATTACTTTCCCCTATTATCTTTATTATTTATTTATTTTTTAAATAAAATTATAATATTTTTTTCTTCTTTCTTTTAGTTTTAAATGGGTAGTCAATAGTAGACTTACTCAAGGATACTACTCAATAAATGAGGTTTTTTCATCCATTCTTAATTATTTTTTGTTATGAACATTATTATTGATGATCATTTATCATATGAGTTTATTAAAAATGAGGAAATTGGACAACATAAGTTTGCGGGGAGGAACATCCTTGATTATATTAGGATTTAATATTTTTTTTCTAGTTTTTATTTACTATTTTCTTTCCAATTATTATTTTTTATTTTGTGGGTTTTTATCATTTTCATATTATTTTTGAAAATTATGAACTTAAAATTTATACATTTATGATTTTTGAACCATGTGTATATGATTTAACTGATTAAATTTTTGGAACTAAATTTAAATAAATTCTAAAATAAACATTGTTTCAGAATCAAAATTTTGAGAAATTAATGAAAAGTCTTCTTAATTTTGAATCTCATACCATTAATCACTATCAGTATTTAGAATATAAATTACATATGTGTATTATGAACTTCTTACAACATCTTCTTCACATTCACATTAATTCTTGAGAGAACCAAAAAATGATTGATTAAATAGAATTTAATTTTTCAAAAACTCAAAGTTTAATGCCCTTTTGTTGAGATGATTTAAGAAATTATTTGATTCAATATCATAATTTTTATACAATATACCTATTTTTATATATTTTCATTTATGTTTAATATTTATAATCCCTTATTGTCCATGAATAACTTATTAGGTTTCGATATTTCAATCTTGTACTCGCCATCCAACCTTTTTTAAAATTAAAAAATAGCATGAACAAGGTGAATTCAAGTGTGTTGGGGGATATTGTTTTGTGGTATTCTACATAATTTGAGCCTAATTTTGGTAGGAAATAAGAACCTAAGGAGTTATTTTTAAGGGATTCTGTGGAAACTATTTTAATTATAATTATAGAAATAAAATGATAAAAAATAGATGAGGAGTGAAAAATGTTGTAAAAAAAGAAAAATAAATTTTGAGAAGCTTGAAATTTGTATTATCATTAAAAAAAGTATGGGAAGTCACAATACTTTTTAAAGTTTCAAATAACCCTCAATGACTTTTAAAATTAATCTATAAAGATTTACAAATCATCAAAATATGAAATTCAATTCTTTTGAAAGTAGTTGAGTTGAGAATTTTATCATATTGAAATATTGAATGGTGTGTATTTCCATGACATTTTTATGATGTTTAGAAGTAATTGGCTAATAAGGGGTGTAATGAGAAAAATTTTCTTGATTGAAAATTGTAATAAAAAACTTTTTCTTCAAAAAGTTCCAACCTTATTATTCTTCCTTTGATCTTTGTCACATCTAAAACCTACCAGCCCTTAGCCTATAAATATACCTTAAAAGTACTCATAAAAAACACAATTACTTGGCTCATTTAGCTAGAGATTTAGAATATTATAAATTTTATGGAGACCATTTCATTTTTTTGGATGAGAAAAACTTTTAAAAAAATTAAAATTTGTGTGATGAGAGATAATAATGGAAAAGTAAGTATTTTTCTTCATGGGAGGATGAAAGAAGTGGGAATTTATTGAATGAACATGATGTAGAATTTTAAAAGAATATTATTAATGAGGCATAATAATTTTGGGTACATTGATATTGAATCAGTGGATATCATAGGACGTTTCATAAAAATTACTTGGGTGTTGCTTTCGATTCTTACTTGTTCAAGAGGTGAAGTCTTATGTGTGGGGGAACCATAGAGTTGATATTTTCATCACTTTTATTTTTTAGTTTTAAGGATTTAATCCACATCATTTTGACATTTTCAAAGGAATTATATCATATTTATATTTTTTCAAATTTCTGGAATTATCATTAAAATGGATAAATTCATGGGTTTTATGTGTATTAAAACATTTTTTAAATAATTGAAAAATACATATTTTTCTTTGAGTTTTGGAATGATTTCATTTTAAACATGGAAAGGGATAAATTCTTCAAAGTCTAGTTGTATAAAATATTTTTGAAATCTTGTACCATTTTTTTGGTGACATATTAAGACTTTATGGTCTTCCAATATATTTTTAGATTCACATAATATGATTTCTCTATAATAAAATTTATAAAATCCAGTATGTCTTTTATGGCATCCCACCTTTTTAATACAAAAATTTTCATTACATTTTACAAAAAGAGGACCTTTAAAGTCAAGTGTCTTGGAAATCAAGAATAAAATACATGAAAACATAAAACACTATTTTAAATCCCCATTAACGTCTTATTGAAAAGTTTATCCCATGTTCAAATACTACATATCATAACCTGGAGGCATATATCAAAGGAAAGGGTGAGCAGAAGGCCCAGTAAGGAAAGTAAGGGTATCAGTTTACTTGTGATATTAATAAGAACTTGATAAGAAACATAAAGACATGTGAAATAGAAGTAAAGGAATATCATAATGAAAATAAACTTTATAATAAATCGAATATGTGGCTACAACATTAAATTTATACATTCATGAACATATCACCAAGGTTCATCCCCAAGGTGTCATAAAAATTACCATGGTTATTTAAAAAGGTATCGTGAAACTTGACACCTCTAGAGATTTAATTATTTACCCAATGCATTGTAGAACTATCAGGGAATACCCTTATTATGTATTTATATTCATGTTATCCACATATATCATAATCATACATTTCATAAAAACCCAAAGATAGTAAAATAAATGGGTTTCACTTCAAAATCGTGACGTTTTAAATGTGCTTAAAAATAAGATCATTATGTCATTTATAACCCATGGAAAGGGAGTGAGGGTTATAAGTATGTAAATTATAGAATAAATTAGATAAAATTTATTTCTAGATAAATATCCCTGGAAATGTAAATATATTTTGGTATTCACATAAATAAAACAAGATAATTTCATGAGAAAAAAGAGAGATTTTGAGAAAAAAATTCTGCAGCATAACGGCTACATGACATGTTTTTTTAGAAAACATTGAAAGAGAGGGGACCAGAATCACCCAATCAGAAATAACTCCTAATATAGTATAGTGACCAAATAAAATATAAATAAGAACATGGTCTGGATATTTTAATGATATACCACATTGAAAGGAAACTTGAAAGAAAAGAGAAGATGCGATTTCTTTTACGAAAATTCGACAGCCTGACGGCATCACGTAAAAATCAAGAAATTAGTTAATGAGACCGGAAAGGGTCTCTCATCATTTGGACATAAAATGGACAGAAATATTGATATATAATAATATTCTTCCAAACAATAAAGAGGAAACTATAAGAAATAACATAATTGTAGTTATGACTTAAAAGGGAAGGGTGAAATGTTGCCTTACCTTGAAGAGTGATTTTGAAAGCTCAATGGTTGGGCCCTTGGGGGCTGTAAGAACCTTGGGAGGACTCCTTGAGAGGTATAAATACCAGATATTAATTGAGGAGGATTTTGGAATGAATGTAATGAGGCAGTGGTTTGGTAGTTATAGAAAAAGAGAGGGAATATTTAATTAATTTCCAAGGGACACCTCATTAGTTGTGTTTGCAAAACCATGGGCTTGACAATAGTATTTTACCATGGTATTGGCCACTTTGGAAACCTCATAATAAATATTATTATTTACAAGTCTGCCAGAAATATTACTCCAATATTACAACATTAATGATGTCATTAATCACACAGAAACTCAAAACTGTATTTTTACTATTCACAAAAAAATAGAACATTCAATAAAAATATCATAAATTCACCCTAACATAATATTGATTCTTTGAATTTAAAAATGAAATCCATTTTATGAAAACAATTTTCTAAATATTTTTAATTTAATTTTTAAATAAAGACATTATTTATTAAAAAAACAAATCTGAAACTGTAACTTGTTTTGTTACACATTGAAAAATTAAACAAGGTCCCATAAAATTATCGTATAACTATAAGATAATAAATTAAAAATTTATGATTAAATTTTATGAAAATAAATTTCAATTTTAAATTATTAAATTAATTATAAAATTCTAAATAAAATATTTTGACATACAAAAATACCAAAACTTATACTATGATTGATTTTTTACTTTTAACTTGTCTAAATTGAATTTATTTATTCATGAGAGAATTTTCTATTTTATTGCCAGATTTAATATGAATTACTATTCATTATTATTAATAAGGGTAGATTACTATTTATACTTTACAATTCATTGAATATTATGTTGAGATTATTAGGCTCTAAATTTCTTACTGGTCAAAACTATACAAGACCATTTTTTGAAAATAATTTTACATTATTAATTATTTAATGTATACAAAAAAATATTTTAAAATTACCTTTTTCCAAAATTCATCAATATTATGGAACTTCAATAAATTCATCCTATATTTATCTGGACTTTTTAAATTTAGAAATCTAATATAATAAGAAATAATAATTCTATTAATACAAAAGGATTACACAACGTAACTAAGGTATCATTACATAGTCCCTTAGAACAACTGTATAGGACCTAATTGTAAGATGTGATATCATGATAGAATCTTGGTGCAGCTCAGAAAACATTGCTTGAGTGGTGATTTATATCATCTTGAACTTCTCCCATCAGCGATTCCGTTCAAGATTCACATGTTGGAGTTCGGATTGGGCTTGGTCTAGAGAAAATACTAGAGATGCAACCTCTTTCCCAATCTCTAACAGGTGGGCTTCATATGGCCCGAGTCTACTAGATGAGGCCATCAACTCTTTTTTGTGTTAATTAACCATGATCACTTTTATTTATAGAAAATAATCATAACTTTAATAATTTACTTTCCAATGGTCATATTGACCAATGGTCATATCACTGTCGAAACCCAATGATTTCATTTTAACTATAATCACTACCATAATTAAAGGATTTAGTTTTGTGGAGTATAAAATAAAATAACTCACAAAATTTTGAAATAAATATTTTTCAAATTTTTTGTAACACCCCAAGATTTCATAGTGTGTTATTTCTTCAAAATAATTCAATAACTTGCACTACAAGCAACACCGAGTTCAATTGCACCATGACTTACCAAAAAAAAGCCATTAAAATAGGTCATGAATAGCATTAACTACATTTTTAACTTTATATAATCCTTATAATTTTAGAATCCATATTATGAGTTTCTTAGTCATAATGCAAGAACAGATTCATTTTCAGTATTGCACTTTTATCAACTTTTGATAGTGAAACCTTTTTAAATACAATATTTTAAACTTTTTGACTAAATGGAGACATCAAAAAATTTAAAATGAAACATCCCAAGCTTCCACGGTACGCTTTCCTTTGAATAAAACAGTAGCGTGTGTTGTACGCAACGTCGAGTTTTAACACACACCACAACCAATCAAACTAGCCGTTATGAATAGTAATACCTAATTTTTGAAATTATATATATTTTATATTTGAAAATGGACTTCAATTTTGGATTCGGAATATCGAATTTAGCCTAAGGTGAAATTTTGGTACATTTCGGATAACTTTCATATTTTGATGAATAGTGAAAATTACTAAATTTTAATTAAAAACAACCTTTTTAATCAAAATAATTAATAGTGATAAATTACGAATTTGAGTGGTTTTAAAGTATATTTAGAATATATTTTTACCATTTAATATAATGTTGGTCATTGGACATAATTTTACAATTAAACCGAACATAAACAAGTGTCAATCTTTTGATAGTTATTATCTCTTAAAAACACGCTTTTGTTTTGACAGCGGGAATTAATTTTAAATTAATTTCTGCCACTTCTGTGTTTTGAATTTAGGAAAATGGATTCCATATTTGGAATCAGGATGTTCAAATTGTGTAAATGGGTAACTTTTATTTTTAGACATTTTGAATAATTACTGCGGTAAATATTTTATTTACCATGATTAAAGGTAAATCCGGTAAATAAGGGTTAAAAAATAATATTATAATAATACTAAATTACCCTAAAACGTGTCTTAACCCTCTTGGTTGATACATGGTCGACCATGGGCATCTTTGGGTCGATTTTGGGACCCCATGGATCCACTTGTAAGTGATAATGACACTTTATTTTAATTAAGTTAAAATGAATACAAAAATGACACAAGCATATATCTTTTAGAAAAACAATTGTTACATAGGGTTATATATGTTGTATTTTAGATTATAAATATTAATTATAAAGATAAACAGATTTCCTACATAATGGTATTTTATTTATAATTTTTAGACATTAAATAATTTATTTTATTTATGACACAATGATGATGCAGTAATTACTATAATAGTAAAAAATTAAAATAATTAATATTATAAATACCCAAATAAATATAATATGAAACTTTTAATGAATTAAACTAATTTTATAGGATAATATGATATATTAGGATTGATTTAATTGACTTTTTTCGAAGTAATCAATCTGTTATGAGTTTTAAAAAAATCAACTATTGAATAGTGTCAAAATGGACATAAAAGAGTTCTTAAAACAAATATTATATTATTAATTGATATTAAATTCCTAAAAATCTACGGTTCGGCCAAGAGACTTATATCATGATAGGTTCATCATTAATGTACCACTTTGGGGTCTCTTGGATGTATATAGTATGTTTATTAACCATATTATATAAAAATAGAAAGAGACATTATAAAAGTGAAACTAATTAACTTAGAGTTAATACTTAAAGATAAGGTTAATATAAGTACCCAAACCTGTATAAATTCTATTGGTTGAGTGGTTTTCGACCTATCCCCACCTTAAACTTTGAATAATCAACTTTGGAGCCATTAGAAACTGAATATGAATTTATTATAAATTAATATTTCTAGCTTTTCCAAAGGTGCCCCTCACCCCTCTTATAAAAGGGCACTCCTCCTTCTCATTTCTTCACACCTTCAAAGCCTTTTGGTTCGGCCAAAATCTTCCCAAATACTCTCCCAACATCCCTCACTACAACCTAGAGGCCTTATTTTGATCAGAAAGCCTACCTAAGGAGCCCTTTTTATCAAATCAAAAAGAAGAACCCGAAGAAGAGGTAATGATTTCACCACCCTTCTCCAAGTTCATTTCTTCTTCCACTTCTTCTTCCTTTGTTCTTACCATTCTAAAATAATAACTCCAGTATCTAACATATACTGTGATGTTATTATAAATATGGTACAATCATATTCAGTATTCTATCCACCCTTTGAATAACATGTCACCATACGTGCGTACGTACGGCTTACCGTCTCCACGTCGTGGTGTAATTGTTATTCAATATAATATTATTTGGATGGGTATAATAATGATGTGTAACTCATGTAAATAATAAATATAACATGTTAATGATTCTGTATATATGATATACCATCCATTTATATATTATTTTAATATCAAAAGAATGATATTGTCGCTCGTGCGTACGTACGGACTACCGTCTCCACGAACGCGATGAGATTCATTCTCCATCGTATCCATTCAAGTATAATTATCATTTGATGATTTAAAAATGATGTTTAAGGACTGGATATCATTCTGGATATGAATAAGATACAACAACCATGGCTTATGTAACAAAACATATAAAATAAAATGAGTAAGTTAACTCCCGAAACGACGATAATTCTAAGATATTATTAACAAATCAATGTTAAAAGATCATATATGATATCATATTAATATATATGATTCTTGTATAATTTAAAAACAACTATTTCACCATTATACAGGAGGTTAACCTACCCCAACCAAGGAAAAGTACAACGTAAGGGTTATTTCACAATCTCTTCATTATCCGAGGTTGTTTATACGTAATAATCTACTGGGATCTCGTTATCATCCACATCCATGTTTCTTCAAAATGTATTTCAAAACATTTTTACAAGAATATGGGTTAAAGTCATTTATACCTTTTTTTGACTTTTTATAAGAGGAATCTTTCCGTCGTTTTCCAAACAAGGTTCTTTTTTTAACCTTTTCGACAAAATTAAGATAAGAATGTTTTTTTTAACTTATACGGCGGGTGCGGTTATTTTCCGCCGTTATAAAATCGTCAAAGCTTCCCTTACAAGCTTAAAAGAACATTTTCAAAGAAAATGTTTTATTTTATATGGATCTTAAATGATTTCAAATTAAATGGAGATATTTCATTAAAAAGAATATTGATTTCATCTATGTCAACATCCTTTGATGGATTTTAAGATTATTTGAAGTTGATTTATTATGATACAAAACTTCTATATTGTATTGAAGGTTTTGTGATATGTTTGACTGTGGATGTGCTATTTTTATACCATTCATAGTTTATGGTGAAATTATTTACATTTCGTATGCTAGTTCCAATAAGAATGTTTATGTTATATTTCATCCTTTACTTCATATGAATGTGTTGGACAAGTATGTTCCAGGTTGGGGACTGGTAAAAGTAAGCCCTCCAGGTTGGGGACTGGTAAAAGTAAGCCCTCCAGGTTAGGGACTGGTAAAAGTAAGCCCTCCGGGTTGGTGTCCGGTTATTAGAGGCACTCCGGGTTGGTGTCCGGTTATTAGAGGCACTCCGGGTTGGTGTCCGGTTATTAGAGGCACTCCGGGTTGGTGTCCGGTTATTAGAGGCACTCCGGGTTGGGTTCCGGTTACATTTAGCCCCAAGGTCTTGGGACGAGGCCTTGAAAAGAAATTAAAGTTTAGCATTATGCATTCCAACATTATGAAAGTGGTTATTGATTTTGCATGTGATTATTCGAT
The DNA here is from genome assembly GCA_963277665.1 of Viscum album. Taxonomy (NCBI): domain Eukaryota; kingdom Viridiplantae; phylum Streptophyta; class Magnoliopsida; order Santalales; family Viscaceae; genus Viscum; species Viscum album. The sequence goes on from OY728161.1 coordinate 1,448,116,828, forward strand.
TAGTAGAATATCCATGTGAACAAGTAAATGGCATTATTTCATTTTACTTTTGCCATACTATGTTGAAATTCAAGTTTAAAAGGATTTTTGTTTTAGTAATGCATTACCTTAAATGTTTATACTTATTTTGAATGTTCCGCTATATTGTTATCCTTACTGGGCATTTGAGCTCACCCCTTTTCTATGTTTTATTTTTCCCAGGATGTGAAGAAGTAAGTTATGAATGACCTACAGGGATTTTATGAGGGGTTAATAGTGTGGATTGTGGAAACATTATGTTGTTGTATTAGTTTTTAATTTTATGATGTAATGTAAAACTTATGAATATATCTAGTGTTTCCAAGGCTACTAAACCAATCGGTCTTTCGAGATTTGATCTTTCTTGTGATCATGCCAATGTTATGTAATAATGCACCGACTCTGGGTAACTAGGGTCGGGGCGTTACAGTTGGTATCAGAGGAAGTTTAGTACAAACCTTGGAAGCTAGATTTAGATAAACTCTGATTAGAGCACGTAAACCTAAGACGAACTTTGAGGATTAGTATAGAAGAACTTCCTAGAATTTTGGTATTGTAGAGATTTTGTGAGTTTTCCGAGCAATACATCCCTGTCTGGATACGAGCAGGTAGAGGCGGCTCTGGCACAGATGTACCTAGGGGTAAAACCCGAAAACACCAATTTGAGCTAGACTCGAACGGGAACTGGTGCACGACAACGGGCCTTGCTGCACTCTTGGTTACGACACTCCCGGGGGATATGCTTAGGATAACTCTCATTTTCTTTACAAATCATTATGAAGGGTTTATGAGTATATACTTCCTCAAAGAAAACATTTTTATGATTATGGATTATATCCATAAATAGTTCAATTTATGTTAAGTGTTTTATAAGTATGGGATTATGTATTTTGATTCATAAACTGATCTAGTGTATTCCATTGTTTAGAAATGGCGCCCAGTAGAAGGAATGAGAACTCCAGAAATGCGCATGATCCAAAGAGAAGGAAGGATCATATCTTTCATGGTCTTAAGCTAGAATTTATAAGAGAAATAGTCTCCCATGTATTATCATCATATGAAGTAATAATATCATGTGTTGATAAGATAAGTAAAGAGTTTACTGAGTCCTATGGCTTTGAAGGGAAGCAAGAGAAGAAAATGATAGAAGAGAGAAAGATAGATAAAGGGAAGAGGGAAAAGAAGAATTTTCCCATATGTGGTAACTGTGGAAAGAAACACCCTGGAACTTTCCTGAAAGGAATGGGAGTTTGTTATAAGTGTGGAGGAAAAGGGCACAAAGTACATGACTTCAAGGGTAAGAAAATGGTTTCAAATGTACAATGCTTCATTTGCAAGGAGTTTGGACACTACGCGAGCCTATGTCCCAGTCATAAGACTATGACGCAAATGATGCTATTGGATAATAATCAAGTTATGATACTACCACAGATGAAGAGGAATGATTAGAGTTCTTATGTTGATTATGTCAATTGAGTGTTGTATCAACAATGTACTTGTTATAATAATTATGGAGTATATAAGGATTGTACTGCAGTACTATTTCATTAAGGACTTGAGATTGTGTGGAACAAAGAAAAGTGACTCAATAGAAGGATAAATTTTTGGAAAATATATGGTTGAGAGAATGATAAATCATAATATAGTTCTGATACTGAGGTAGTGATTTTGGAATAATATGTGATTGTTTTGGATAAATTATATTGGATATTCTTGAATACCTTGGAACTGATTAATTATTTGTATATTCCATCATTGTTGGGGTTTAAAACATTTTTGTATTAATGAAGTATATCCAACATTCTATATGGAATAAGGGAGCATGAATGTAATCAATAAGGAATATGGTAATACATGATTAAGGTATTCATATTCTATTACGGGGTAAAAAGGATCTATATTATGTTTACCTTCCTTATAAATGTTGGACTGTGAGTTTAGACAGAAGTATTTTGGATCGTTCTAGTTTGGATTATTTTGGATTGCCATAAAAGGACAACCCGGAGGTCGGGCGGCAACCCGTCGCGTCCGGCAAGGCTGCGAGACTTGAACCCGCAACCAAAGGGCGACAAGGGTGTATCACCTACCACTGGCCCACGAGATGTCCTGGATTAAATAATGTAGTTTTTATTAAAATATCTTGTAGATGAATTATAAATTCCTTTATTTTGGAACCCTATACTAATAGTGTAAATATAATTTTTTTTACATTCTATTATCTTTTTGAGTGAAAGACGAGTTTGTGGTAGAAATTTATTAATGGATAAAACTCTAATTATAAAGTAAGTATATCTTCTTATGATCTTAGCCAATCTCATAAATAAACTCCTCAATATTAAGAAAAGCAACTTAGAACAAAAATGTTTTCCTAGATGGTACCTTAAATCATCACTAATTTATGGCTTTGGGATTGTTGGCTTTTTCATAGCCATGTTCTCTACCACTCTCCATCAGATAATTGATGGTTAGATTTTTCTTCCATATCCATATTTTCCTACATGGAACCCTAGTATGTGTTATTTTCGGTAATCTTCATACTTTCGACTCTTTATTTTAAATAGAGGCCTCGTTAATTCATTTTTCGATGTGGGATTTCAACTAAGATATTTTGAAATGTCAAAAATGTGTTATCCCAATACCCTATATTTTTTTGAACCGATGGTACTTCAAATCATTATAGATTGATGAGTTTAAGGACCTCAATTATACACTTGTTTGTGATTGATGTCCTCAATCACTACCTATAAATATTTACGTTTTTCCTCCAATTATATATCTCTAATTGCCACCAATGTTCTCCTAATCGAGATCATAATTTGGTGGTGACCCTTTCATTTCTCTTTTCCTCATATTAAGACTAAATTTTAGTAACCCAATTTCCGATGTGGATTTTCCCACAAATATATTATCTATTTTCAACCTTTTATTTTCGAAGAACAATTTCAAATTGCGAGGACGCAATTTATTGAAGGAGGGGCGAATGTAACACCCCAAGATTTCATAGTGTGTTATTTCTTCAAAATAATTCAATAACTTGCACTACAAGCAACACCGAGTTCAATTGCACCATGACTTACCAAAAAAAAATCCATTAAAAGAGGTCATGAATAGAATTAACTACATTTTTAACTTTATATAATCCTTATAATTTTAGAATCCATATTATGAGTTTCTTAGTCATAATGCAAGAACAGATTCATTTTCAGTATTGCACTTTTATCAAATTTTGATAGTGAAACCTTTTTAAATAGAATATTTTAAACTTTTTGACTAAATGGAGACATCAAAAAATTTAAAATGAAACATCCCAAGCTTCCACGGTACGCTTTCCTTTGAATAAAACAGTAGCGTGTGTTGTACGCAACGTCGAGTTTTAACACACACCACAACCAATCAAACTAGCCGTTATGAATAGTAATACCTAATTTTTTCAATTATATATATTTTATATTTGAAAATGGACTTCATTTTTGGATTCGGAATATCGAATTTAGCCTAAGGTGAAATTTTGGTACATTTCAGATAACTTTCATATTTTGATGAATAGTGAAAATTACTAAATTTTAATTAAAAACAACTTTTTTAATCAAAATAATTAATAGTGATAAATTACGAATTTGAGTGGTTTTAAAGTATATTTAGAATATAATTTTACCATTTAATATAATTTTGGTCATTGGACATAATTTTACAATTAAACCGAACATAAACAAGTGTCAATCTTTTGATAGTTATTATCTCTTAAAAACACGCTTTTTGTTTTGACAGCGGGAATTAATTTTAAATTAATTTTTGCCACTTCTGTGTTTTGAATTTAGGAAAATGGATTCCATATTTGGAATCAGGATGTTCAAATTTTGTAAATGGGTAACTTTTATTTTTAGACATTTTGAATAATTACTGCGGTAAATATTTTATTTACCATGGTTAAAGGTAAATCCGGTAAATAAGGGTTAAAAAATAATATTATAATAATAATAAATTACCCTAAAACGTGTCTTAACCCTCTTGGTTGATACATGGTCGACCATGGGCATCTTTGGGTCGATTTTGGGACCCCATGGATCCACTTGTAAGTGATAATGACACTTTATTTTAATTAAGTTAAAATGAATACAAAAATGACACAAGCATATATCTTTTAGAAAAACAATTGTTACATAGGGTTATATATGTTGGATTTTAGATTATAAATATTCATTAGAAAGATAAACAGATTTCCTACATAATGGTATTTTATTTATAATTTTTAGACATTAAATAATTTATTTTATTTATGACACAATGATGATGCAGTAATTACTATAATAGTAAAAAATTAAAATAATTGATATTATAAATATCCAAATAAATATAATATGAAACTTTTAATGAATTAAACTAATTTTATAGGATAATATGATATATTAGGATTGATTTAATTGACTTTTTTCGAAGTAATCAATCTGTTATGAGTTTTACAAAAATCAACTATTGAATAGTGTCAAAATTGACATAAAAGAGTTCTTAAAACAAATATTATATTATTAATTGATATTAAATTCCTAAAAATCTACGGTTCGGCCAAGAGTCTTATATCATTATAGGTTCATCATTAATGTACCACTTGGGGGTCTCTTGGATGTATATAGTAAGTTTATTAACCATATTATATAAAAATAGAAAGAGACATTATAAAAGTGAAACTAATTAACTTAGAGTTAATACTTAAAGATAAGGTTAATATAATTACCCAAACCTGTCTAAATTCTATTGGTTGAGTGGTTTTCGACCTATCCCCACCTTAACCTTTGAATAATCAACTTTGGAGCCATTAGAAACCGAATATGAATTTATTATAAATTAATATTTCTAGCTTTTCCAAAGGTGCCCCTCACCCCTCTTATAAAAGGGCACTCCTCCTTCTCATTTCTTCACACCTTCAAAGCCTTTTGGTTCGGCCAAACTCTGCCCAAATACTCTCCCAACATCCCTCACTACAACCTAGAGGCCTTATTTTGATCAGAAAGCCAACCTAAGGAGCCCTTTTGATCAAATCAAAAGGAAGAACCCGAAGAAGAGGTAATGATTTCACCACCCTTCTCCAAGTTCATTTCTTCTTCCACTTCTTCTTCCTTTGTTCTTACCATTATAAAATAATAACTCCAGTATCTAACATATACTGTGATGTTTTTATAAATATGGTACAATCATATTCAGTATTATATCCACCCTTTGAATAACATGTCACCATACGTGCGTACGTACGGCTTACCGTCTCCACGTCGTGGTGTAATTGTTATTCAATATAATATTATTTGGATGGGTATAATAATGATGTGTAACTCATGTAAATAATAAATATAACATGTTAATGATTATGTATATATGATATACCATCCATTTATATATTATTTTAATATCAAAAGAATGATATTGTCGCTCGTGCGTACGTACGGACTACCGTCTCCACGAACGCGATGAGATTCATTCTCCATCGTATCCATTCAAGTATAATTATCATTTGATGATTTAAAAATGATGTTTAAGGACTGGATATCATTCTGGATATGAATAAGATACAACAACCATGGCTTATGTAACAAAACATATAAAATAAAATGAGTAAGTTAACTCCCGAAACGACGATAATTCTAAGATATTATTAACAAATCAATATTAAAAGATCATATATGATATCATATTAATATATATGATTCTTGTATAATTTAATAACAACTATTTCACCATTATACAGGAGGTTAACCTACCCCAACCAAGGAAAAGTACAAGGTAAGGGTTATTTCACAATCTCTTCATTATCCGAGGTTGTTTATACGTAATAATCTACTAGGATCTCGTTATCATCCACATCCATGTTTCTTCAAAATGTATTTCAAAACATTTTTACAAGAATATGGGTTAAAGTCATTTATACCTTTTTTTGACTTTTTATAAGAGGAATCTTTCCGTCGTTTTCCAAACAAGGTGCTTTTTTTAACCTTTTCGACAAAATTAAGATAAGAATGTTTTTTTTAACTTATACGGCGGGTGCGGTTATTTTCCGCCGTTATAAAATCGTCAAAGCTTCCCTTACAAGCTTAAAAGAACATTTTCAAAGAAAATGTTTTATTTTATATGGATCTTAAATGATTTCAAATTAAATGGAGATATTTCTTTAAAAAGAATATTGATTTCATCTATGTCAACATCATTTGATGGATTTTAAGATTATTTGAAGTTGATTTATTATGATACAAAACTTCTATATTGTATTAAAGGTTTTGTGATATGTTTGACTGTGGATGTGCTATTTTTATACCATTCATAGTTTATGGTGAAATTATTTACATTTCGTATGCTAGTTCCAATAATAATGTTTATGTTATATTTCATCCTTTACTTCATATGAATGTGTTGGACAAGTATGTTCCAGGTTGGGGACTGGTAAAAGTAATCCCTCCAGGTTGGGGACTGGTAAAAGTAAGCCCTCCAGGTTAGGGACTGGTAAAAGTAAGCCCTCCGGGTTGGTGTCCGGTTATTAGAGGCACTCCGGGTTGGTGTCCGGTTATTAGAGGCACTCCGGGTTGGTGTCCGGTTATTAGAGGCACTCCGGGTTGGTGTCCGGTTATTAGAGGCACTCCGGGTTGGGTTCCGGTTACAGTTAGCCCCACGGTCTTGGGACGAGGCCTTGAAAAGAAATTAAAGTTTAGCATTATGCATTCCAACATTATGAAAGTGGTTATTGATTTTGCATGTGATTATTCGATTAGTAGAATATCTATGTGAACAAGTAAATGGCATTATTTCATTTTACTTTTGCCATACTATGTTGAAATTCAAGTTTAAAAGGCTTTTTGTTTTAGTAATGCATTACCTTAAATGCTTATGTTTATTTTGAATGTTCCGATATATTGTTATCCTTACTGGGCATTTGAGCTCACCCCTTTTCTATGTTTTATTTTTCCCAGGATGTGAAGAAGTAAGTTATGAATGACCTGCAGGGATTTTATGAGGGGTTAATAGTGTGGATTGTGGAAACATTATGTTGTTGTATTAGTTTTTCATTTTATGATGTAATGTAAAACTTATGAATATATCTAGTGTTTCCAAGGCTACTAAACCAATCGGTCTTTCGAGATTTGATCTTTCTTGTGATCATGCCAATGTTATGTAATAATGCACCGACTCTGGGTAACTAGGGTCGGGGCGTTACAGTTGGTATCAGAGGAAGTTTAGTACAAACCTTGGAAGCTAGATTTAGATAAACTCTGATTAGAGCACGTAAACCTAAGACTAACTTTGAGGATTAGTATAGAAGAACTTCCTAGAATTTTGGTATTGTAGAGATTTTGTGAGTTTTCCGAGCAATACATCCCTGTCTGGATACGAGCAGGTAGAGGCGGCTCTGGCACAGATGTACCTAGGGGTAAAACCCGAAAACACCGATTTGAGCTAGACTCGAACGGGAACTGGTGCACGACAATGGGCCTTGCTGCACTCTTGGTTACGACACTCCCGGGGGATATGCTTAGGATAACTCTCATTTTCTTTACAAATCATTATGAAGGGTTTATGAGTATATACTTCCTCAAAGAAAACATTTTTATGATTATGGATTATATCCATAAATAGTTCAATTTATGTTAAGTGTTTTATAAGTATGGGATTATGTATTTTGATTCATAAACTGATCTAGTGTATTCCATTGTTTAGAAATGGCGCCCAGTAGAAGGAATGCGAACTCCAGAAATGCACATGATCCAAAGAGAAGGAAGGATCATATCTTTCATGGTCTTAAGCTAGAATTTATAAGAGAAATAGTCTCCCATGTATTATCATCATATGAAGAAATAATATCATGTGTTGATAAGATAAGTAAAGAGTTTACTGAGTCCTATGGCTTTGAAGGGAAGCAAGAGAAGAAAATGATAGAAGAGAGAAAGATAGATAAAGGGAAGAGGGAAAAGAAGAATTTTCCCATATGTGGTAACTGTGGAAAAAAACACCCTGGAACTTGCCTGAAAGGAATGAGAGTTTGTTATAAGTGTAGAGGAAAAGGGCACAAAGTACATGACTGCAAGGGTAAGAAAATGGTTTCAAATGTACAATGCTTCATTTGCAAGGATTTTGGACACTACGCGAGCCTATGTCCCAGTCATCAGACTATGACGCAAATGATGCTATTGGATAATAATCAAGTTATGATACTACCACAGATGAAGAGGAATGATTAGAGTTCTTATGTTGATTATGTCAATTGAGTGTTGTATCAACAATGTACTTATTATAATAATTATGGAGTATATAAGGATTGTACTGCAGTACTATTTCATTAAGGACTTGAGATTGTGTGGAACAAAGAAAAGTGACTCAATAGAAGGATAAATTTTTGGAAAATATATGGTTGAGAGAATGATAAATCATAATATAGTTCTGATACTGAGGTAGTGATTTTGGAATAATATGTGATTGTTTTGGATAAATTATATTGGATATTCTTGAATACCTTGGAACTGATTAATGATTTGTATATTCCATCATTGTTGGGGTTTAAAACATTTTTGGATTAATGAAGTATATCCAACATTCTATATGGAATAAGGGAGCATGAATGTAATCAATAAGGAATATGGTAATACATGATTAAGGTATTCATATTCTATTACGGGGTAAAAAGGATCTATATTATGTTTACCTTCCTTATAAATGTTGGACTGTGAGTTTAGACAGAAGTATTTTGGATCGTTCTAGTTTGGATTATTTTGGATTGCCATAAAAGGACAACCCGGAGGTCGGGCGGCAACCCGTCGCGTCCGGCAAGGCTGCGAGACTTGAACCCGCAACCAAAGGGCGACAAGGGTGTATCACCTACCACTGGCCCACGAGATGTCCTGGATTAAATAATGTAGTTTTTATTAAAAGATCTTGTAGATGAATTATAAATTCCTTTATTTTGGAACCCTATACTAATAGTGTAAATATAATTTTTTTTACATTCTATTATCTTTTTGAGTGAAAGACGAGTTTGTGGTAGAAATTTATTAATGGATAAAACTCTAATTATAAAGTAAGTATATCTTCTTATGATCTTAGCCAATCTCATAAATAAACTCCTCAATATCAAGAAAAGCAACTTAGAACAAAAATGTTTTCCTAGATGGTACCTTAAATCATCACTAATTTATGGCTTTGGGATTGTTGGCCTTTTCATAGCCATGTTCTCTACCACTCTCCATCAGATAATTGATGGTTAGATTTTTCTTCCATATCCATATTTTCCAACATGGAACCCTAGTATGTGTTATTTTCGGTAATCTTCATACTTTCGACACTTTATTTTAAATAGAGGCCTCGTTAATTCATTTTTCGATGTGGGATTTCAACTAAGATATTTTGAAATGTCAAAAATGTGTTATCCCAATACCCTATATTTTTTTGAACCGATGGTACTTCAAATCATCATAGATTGATGAGTTTAAGGACCTCAATTATACACTTGTTTGTGATTGATGACCTCAATCACTACCTATAAATATTTACGTTTTTCCTCCAATTATATATCTTTAATTGCCACCAATGTTCTCCTAATCGAGATCATAATTTGGTGGTGACCCTTTCATTTCTCTTTTCCTCATATTAAGACTAAATTTTAGTAACCCAATTTCCGATGTGGATTTTCCCACAAATATATTATCTATTTTCAACCTTTTATTTTCTAAGAACAATTTCAAATTGCGAGGACGCAATTTATTGAAGGAGGGGAGAATGTAACACCCCAAGATTTCATAGTGTGTTATTTCTTCAAAATAATTCAATAACTTGCACTACAAGCAACACCGAGTTCAATTGCACCATGACTTACCAAAAAAAAAGCCATTAAAAGAGGTCATGAATAGCATTAACTACATTTTTAACTTTATATAATCCTTATAATTTTAGAATCCATATTATGAGTTTCTTAGTCATAATGCAAGAACAGATTCATTTTCAGTATTGCACTTTTATCAACTTTAGATAGTGAAACCTTTTTAAATACAATATTTTAAACTTTTTGACTAAATGGAGACATCAAAAAATTTAAAATGAAACATCCCAAGCTTCCACGGTACGCTTTCCTTTGAATAAAACAGTAGCGTGTGTTGTACGCAACGTCGAGTTTTAACACACACCACAACCAATCAAACTAGCCGTTATGAATAGTAATACCTAATTTTTGAAATTATATATATTTTATATTTGAAAATGGACTTCATTTTTGGATTCGGAATATCGAATTTAGCCTAAGGTGAAATTTTGGTACATTTCGGATAACTTTCATATTTTGATGAATAGTGAAAATTACTAAATTTTAATTAAAAACAACTTTTTTAATCAAAATAATTAATAGTGATAAATTACGAATTTGAGTGGTTTTAAAGTATATTTAGAATATATTTTTACCATTTAATATAATGTTGGTCATTGGACATAATTTTACAATTAAACCGAACATAAACAAGTGTCAATCTTTTGATACTTATTATCTCTTAAAAACACGCTTTTTGTTTTGACAGCGGGAATTAATTTTAAATTAATTTCTGCCACTTCTGTGTTTTGAATTTAGGAAAATGGATTCCATATTTGGAATCAGGATGTTCAAATTGTGTAAATGGGTAACTTTTATTTTTAGACATTTTGAATAATTACTGCGGTAAATATTTTATTTACCATGATTAAAGGTAAATCCGGTAAATAAGGGTTAAAAAATAATATTATAATAATACTAAATTACCCTAAAACGTGTCTTAACCCTCTTGGTTGATACATGGTCGACCATGGGCATCTTTGGGTCGATTTTGGGACCCCATGGATCCACTTGTAAGTGATAATGACACTTTATTTTAATTAAGTTAAAATGAATACAAAAATGACACAAGCATATATCTTTTAGAAAAACAATTGTTACATAGGGTTATATATGTTGTATTTTAGATTATAAATATTAATTAGAAAGATAAACAGATTTCCTACATAATGGTATTTTATTTATAATTTTTAGACATTAAATAATTTATTTTATTTATGACACAATGATGATGCAGTAATTACTATAATAGTAAAAAATTAAAATAATTAATATTATAAATACCCAAATAAATATAATATGAAACTTTTAATGAATTAAACTAATTTTATAGGATAATATGATATATTAGGATTGATTTAATTGACTTTGTTCGAAGTAATCAATCTGTTATGAGTTTTAAAAAAATCAACTATTGAATAGTGTCAAAATGGACATAAAAGAGTTCTTAAAACAAATATTATATTATTAATTGATATTAAATTCCTAAAAATCTACGGTTCGGCCAAGAGACTTATATCATGATAGGTTCATCATTAATGTACCACTTTGGGGTCTCTTGGATGTATATAGTATGTTTATTAACCATATTATATAAAAATAGAAAGAGACATTATAAAAGTGAAACTAATTAACTTAGAGTTAATACTTAAAGATAAGGTTAATATAAGTACCCAAACCTGTATAAATTCTATTGGTTGAGTGGTTTTCGACCTATCCCCACCTTAAACTTTGAATAATCAACTTTGGAGCCATTAGAAACTGAATATGAATTTATTATAAATTAATATTTCTAGCTTTTCCAAAGGTGCCCCTCACCCCTCTTATAAAAGGGCACTCCTCCTTCTCATTTCTTCACACCTTCAAAGCCTTTTGGTTCGGCCAAAATCTTCCCAAATACTCTCCCAACATCCCTCACTACAACCTAGAGGCCTTATTTTGATCAGAAAGCCTACCTAAGGAGCCCTTTTTATCAAATCAAAAAGAAGAACCCGAAGAAGAGGTAATGATTTCACCACCCTTCTCCAAGTTCATTTCTTCTTCCACTTCTTCTTCCATTGTTCTTACCATTCTAAAATAATAACTCCAGTATCTAACATATACTGTGATGTTATTATAAATATGGTACAATCATATTCAGTATTCTATCCACCCTTTGAATAACATGTCACCATACGTGCGTACGTACGGCTTACCGTCTCCACGTCGTGGTGTAATTGTTATTCAATATAATATTATTTGGATGGGTATAATAATGATGTGTAACTCATGTAAATAATAAATATAACATGTTAATGATTCTGTATATATGATATACCATCCATTTATATATTATTTTAATATCAAAAGAATGATATTGTCGCTCGTGCGTACGTACGGACTACCGTCTCCACGAACGCGATGAGATTCATTCTCCATCGTATCCATTCAAGTATAATTATCATTTGATGATTTAAAAATGATGTTTAAGGACTGGATATCATTCTGTATATGAATAAGATACAACAACCATGGCTTATGTAACAAAACATATAAAATAAAATGAGTAAGTGAACTCCCGAAACGACGATAATTCTAAGATATTATTAACAAATCAATGTTAAAAGATCATATATGATATCATATTAATATATATGATTCTTGTATAATTTAATAACAACTATTTCACCATTATACAGGAGGTTAACCTACCCCAACCAAGGAAAAGTACAAGGTAAGGGTTATTTCACAATCTCTTCATTATCCGAGGTTGTTTATATGTAATAATCTACTGGGATCTCGTTATCATCCACATCCATGTTTCTTCAAAATGTATTTCAAAACATTTTTACAAGAATATGGGTTAAAGTCATTTATACCTTTTTTTGACTTTTTATAAGAGGAATCTTTCCGTCGTTTTCCAAACAAGGTGCTTTTTTTAACCTTTTCGACAAAATTAAGATAAGAATGTTTTTTTTAACTTATACGGCGGGTGCGGTTATTTTCCGCCGTTATAAAATCGTCAAAGCTTCCCTTAAAAGCTTAAAAGAACATTTTCAAAGAAAATGTTTTATTTTATATGGATCTTAAATGATTTCAAATTAAATGGAGATATTTCTTTAAAAAGAATATTGATTTCATCTATGTCAACATCCTTTGATGGATTTTAAGATTATTTGAAATTGATTTATTATGATACAAAACTTCTATATTGTATTGAAGGTTTTGTGATATGTTTGACTGTGGATGTGCTATTTTTATACCATTCATAGTTTATGGTGAAATTATTTACATTTCGTATGCTAGTTCCAATAAGAATGTTTATGTTATATTTCATCCTTTACTTCATATGAATGTGTTGGACAAGTATGTTCCAGGTTGGGGACTGGTAAAAGTAAGCCCTCCAGGTTGGGGACTGGTAAAAGTAAGCCCTCCAGGTTAGGGACTGGTAAAAGTAAGCCCTCCGGGTTGGTGTCCGGTTATTAGAGGCACTCCGGGTTGGTGTCCGGTTATTAGAGGCACTCCGGGTTGGTGTCCGGTTATTAGAGGCACTCTGGGTTGGTGTCCGGTTATTAGAGGCACTCCGGGTTGGGTTCTGGTTACAGTTAGCCCCAAGGTCTTGGGACGAGGCCTTGAAAAGAAATTAAAGTTTAGCATTATGCATTCCAACATTATGAAAGTGGTTATTGATTTTGCATGTGATTATTCGATTAGTAGAATATCTATGTGAACAAGTAAATGGCATTATTTCATTTTACTTTTGCCATACTATGTTGAAATTCAAGTTTAAAAGGCTTTTTGTTTTAGTAATGCATTACCTTAAATGTTTATGCTTATTTTGAATGTTCCGCTATATTGTTATCCTTACTGGGCATTTGAGCTCACCCCTTTTCTATGTTTTATTTTTCCCAGGATGTGAAGAAGTAAGTTATGAATGACCTGCAGGGATTTTATGAGGGGTTAATAGTGTGTATTGTGGAAACATTATGTTGTTGTATTAGTTTTTCATTTTATGATGTAATGTAAAACTTATGAATATATCTAGTGTTTCCAAGGCTACTAAACCAATCGGTCTTTCGAGATTTGATCTTTCTTGTGATCATGCCAATGTTATATAATAATGCACCGACTCTGGGTAACTAGGGTCGGGGCGTTACATTTTTGGGTCATTACAGCTTTGGTGAGTCCTGTTAGATATTTTGAATCTCGTAAGACATTTTTGTTAGCCAAAATTCTGAACTATAAGACATTAATCTGTGTGGTGTCAGAAATGTTTTGATCCCGTATAACTTTTTTTATTTCCATATGATGTTTTAAAACTCCCATAAGGATTTCATAATCATGTAATATATTGGATCTGGTCTGACTTTTTGGAAGTGATTCTCCCATGTGATGTTATTGTTGAAGTATTGGGTTCCCTATACCCAACTATAATGTGTTTTTGATTACCATATCATGTATACAGTAAGGTATGCATGATGTCATCTTATCATTATAGTGTAGTCTTTTCTGTGTCCACTGTTGAAATGGTAATGTCTAAAGATTAATTGTCATATCGAAAAGCTATAGCAGTTCCCATGCTATAATGAGAACCTCTAGATACTATGACATTAATCTTAAATATATATGTTCTATGGTTTAGATACATCTTACTAATTGGACATATTAGATGTCTGACCATCAGGTGCTGGGGGCTCATAATCATTGAGACTTTTTCTCATGAAGTTCGCACTTGGTGATCTCTAGCAGTGAGATCATGAGGACTGACTCGCCAATTGGAACACCACATGTTTCGGGTGTCATTGAATGTTCCTATCTACGATCATGTGTAATGGTCTCCTGACTTGAGATCATTACCAATCTATGTAATTTGATTGCGTACTTTGATGTAAGATGAAAACCATGGCAATGAAGTCGTGGTGAGGTAGTTTGTGTCGGATGCATCATTGGTGGCATGACATTGGTTGAATGGTCAAGAAAGGATTTGTCACTTCTAGGTTATAGAAGTAATATATCTCTGGCCATGTTGATATGGATGGCAGTACCTTTATAAGACCATCGCCATGGCAGTCGAGGGTAAATCCATCCAGTTACATCAACAAACAATAAAGCAAGAAAAGGGCGATGACACGAGAGTACGTCCTGCTTTATGAGATATTATAGACAAAGAGATTATATTACACATTGCATGTTCGTTGGTTGGTTGTCGCTGCTATGACAATCTTCATTTCTTCAGGGGCCATGATGGGTTGCTAGATCCCGCTATTGTTCTGTGAATACTATTCACAGTTGTCGAAATAAGGTCCTAGAGGGTCACAAACAATAGCGTATTCAAGAATCTACCCTATTCAGTTGAATAAAAGAATTGGACATAGTGGGCCCCGCCACAAGGGTCCGGGAATTTTCCAAAGTTAAACAATCACCAATGCAATAAATAAATTCATATTATTTGAGTTTAGAATAATGAGTATTGAATTTATTTATTAAATGTATTTATGAGTTTTTAAGTAAATACATGAAAAAATATTAATTGACGAATAGTAGATTATTCAAGGTTCAATTAATATTTATGGGAGCGACGGGTTGAGTTAATGACTCAATTATTATCATGTAATATATTTTAATATATTAAAATTAAATGATAATAATATTTATGACTCATTGTAGAAGTAATAAATGTCATTGATAGTGCGTTAAGTATTCAGGGGCTGGCGAGGCGATACCGGGTATTTTAATTGTGAAATATAAATAGAAGAGGAGGGACATTTGAAAAACACTATTCATAGAGCTTATATTTCCTCACCTCTCACCCAAATTCTAGAGAGATATGCTCTGGATCTGAGGAGCTCGGATGGATCTATCTCTTGGGCATCGCTAGCGATGCGATGCAGTGGTCCTTGGAGCGTCGAAGGCATCGTCGCAAATCCGCACTAGCACCCAGACTACGACGAACAATGCTCTCACGGATTCCCTGAAGCACGTGTGGATGATCTAGAGGAATTCGACTTCAGATTCTTTGATTAGAGATCATAAACAATGAGCAGACATCGTGCACAACTTCAGATTTAAACCAGGCATTTTACAGTTTAATTTTGTGCTTAAAATACTCCACATGTGGTCCTCAGCTAAGACCAGGATGCTCTTCAACGACGTCGACAAGTTTACATCGACCGTCAGTGGAAAAATAATTTAAAACCCACCTACTTGGGGCTTCCACTACATGCTCGGTTCCAACAGTTATACAATAGAGGAGAGGCTTCACACAACAACATTTTTATTGAACCATTTCTTAGAAACATGAATGTTTTTTAAGGGAGGATGAAGAGGATATGAATCACGGGATAGTTAATAGATAAATAATGGATTTTTTACCACATGAAATCCCCATGTGAGGATTATATCCCTATATTCATTATAGAAACACTATTATTTCCACCTAAAGAAATAGTGAAATTACTAATACATGCACATAAAGTCTTTCCCAAGAGTGAAGTGAATATAAAATCATTTTAAAATAATTTTCACTCCATTAATGGAATATATAAAACATATAGAAACCAAATAAATGGATTTAGAGCACTAGAGGTGTTGGTGGTAGTAAAGTTCAGGAAGAAGAGGTTTAGGTGTGTTGGAGGAAGTGGAAACTGATTTAGACATGCGTGATCGAACTCCCAAGTAGTTTTGGATAATGGATATTCCATGAAATTTAGTTTTGAGTTTTTTATTTTCATTATAATACCTTGAGTTGTTACAGAATATTTATTTAATGTGTGAATATGGTCCTTTTATTTCTTTAATTATTTTTCTTGTAAACTATTCTGGGATATTTTTTTCAACTTTTTTAAGTAAAATGACTATTCTTGATGTTTAAACTTCTTAAGTACGGTATCCATTTTTGAGCAATGATGGTTCAATTATTTTTGGTTTCTAAATGTTATTTGGTTAATAAAATCACTTTAATATGAGGATAAACATCCATATTTAGGACTTGATATAGTTTTTAAGAAATTTTCAGTGTGTACTTTGAGGTTTTGAAGTATAAATTCCGGAATTTAATTAGGTAATATTTATAAAATAGTAATATGTTAGTGTACAAAGGGTCAAAGATTTTCCACTATTATTAATTCCAATCTGGTCCCTCTCTCATTTTACAGTCAGTTCAACTTATAATTTCTAAATTTAATTATTAAATTCTTTTTAATTAAATCAGTTTTATTTTTTCTTTAAATTTTATAATTATTAACTCACCAATATGATTCAAACTTTATAGAAACAAATAAATAAAATATAATGTTTTAAACATAGCCTACAAACTCACTATTAGAAAACACCGATAATGCTATAATTTATTTCCTGTCGGTAAAATATTGATAGGTATTTCTCAAATAATCCCTCAATTTCTAATCTTAAACATTCAGATCCTTACTATGAAATGATCAATCCTATATTGACTTTCATGATTTCATTATAAAAATTTTAGTTCTCTAGTGTTGTATTCTTCCCATCTATTTCTGTGTGAGTTAACTATTTATTTATTATTTTTCATTCAAAATAAGGACTAAGTGAGATATACTAACCATCAATAGTTACTATGGGTTGTTCCTTTAGGGTGAAAAAGTAGGGTATCTTTGGGTTTTCACTCAGGGATGAAAAATTCAGTCGTAAGGGGTTGATAATCCCATTTAAACGTTAGGTGTTGTGTTAGTTGTTCCTATACAAAAAATGAAGTTGTAATTGGATTATGAATTTCTATAAAAATTTATTATTTTTATAGAGTATCATTTATCTCAGGGATAGAGAGAAGTGAATATTAGACACAATATCCCTTTGATCCAAAAAATTATAAAAATTCCTTATGTTAATAATTTTTATTTTATGATAAAAAATAAAATTAACCTTAATATAGACTTTAAATTTAATAAACTGGTCAATTCACCCCCTAGACCATTCAAAAATCTCCACAACTAAGTAAAAAATATTATCAAATATGTTCATTGAAAGGATTATTATTTCTTTTATAAATATATTTTTTTATTACTAAACATACCCTAGAATTAAACATCTTATGAAAAGATATTTTGAGCTTGTAGGTTTAAATTCATGTGAGGGTCGGATTATTTGTAAACCACTATTCTTAGATGGCATTGATTATGAATATTGGAAAGATATAATGTAATCCTTCCTTAAGAATATTAACATTGATCACTTGACCATTATGTTAAAACCTTTGACATTATTAGAGACTCATCCTAAAATCGTGATTGGTAATTTTTTTGTTGGTTATGTATTAAATTATAAGGTGGTGAATATTATATACTATGAAATCGGTATAAATGTATTCATACATGTATTAGGATGTAAAAATTCTCATGATATATAATGAATTCTACAAGTTATATAATATATAATAGATAAGTTAAAGAGAAAAAAACATGGAATGTTAAGATATAGATTATGATTTTGAATTAGTTGAAGAAGAATATATAAATCAATTGTTTCATATATTCTCTAGAGTTGTAAATGTTATGATTTCCTTAGGATAAATATTAGATAATTTCGTTTTTGATAGGGTATTTATCTCATTGAAAAATTAGTTAAATTCTAAAAGTATTTCTATTGATTAATGCAATAATTTCAAAGAATATACTCTTAATTAAATTATTATTTATTTATTAAAATATGAATTATAACATAAAACTCTTTATGATGTGGATATAATAAAATGAAAAAGTGATTTTTTAAATAAAATTTGAATGTTACTTCTTACTCTAATGATTTTAAGATATAGGAAAATGAAAGAGATGAGTTTTCTCAAGTAGTATAATATAAAAATGAAAGAAATGACATAAAAAAATAACTAAAAGGTATTATCCTAGAGATGAACACAATTGAATAAGGAAAGGTAATATTGTTTGCAGAGATGCTTCATAAGTAATTTGTTATGAATTCATAATAAAAGGTTATATCAATCCTAAATTTATAATATTAATGATAATAAAGATATAAAATTATCTAAGCAAGAAGGGGAAGAGAGATTTAGAAGCAGGATGGAGTTATACCATGGATTCAAATTCTAGTGATGAATCTAGAAAGAAAAATAATAAAATAATTGGTGTATTATGGATTTATTAAATCAGGTTAGTGATTCTAATTATGACTCCAATGAATATAACTTTTAAAAACTTACCATTGTTGAGTTATATGATTGTATTACAAGATTACAAAATGATATAATTAAAATTTTAAATATATACATTAAAATTATATAAAATGATAATAAATCCTTCTTGAGAATATTATCTCGTAATAAAATTGGAAAATTAAAGAGTAAAATATAATTAAAAAAATTTGTTTTTTCAAGAACCATAAATATAAATAAATAAATATCAAAACATAATTCAATAAATTTGACATTTATCAAAAGGATAATGTGAGACTTAAGAATGAAATTGAAATTCTGAAGAAAAATATCCATATTTCTTCATGGTAAAGAAAACTATGGTAAACTTATGTCCATGATGAAATTAAAATAGAATAATTGGACTTGGGTAAGATAATCAATTTCTCAAAATTTACATAATTTTTTTTATAAAAAGTTATAAAGGAAGTGTTTCAACTATGGAATGTTTTAGTTATTGGATGAAAATTTATTATTCAAGTAAATGTTATTTAAGGTTTACACAACATCTTGGAAATAATAGAGTAATAATTTATAAATATTTATATTCACTATTACTTGTGAATATAACTATAATATCTAGCTTGATTACCAAAAATTCATGCACTAATATCATTTGACCCAAAGTAGAATGACTACCAAAAATCTGACCTATCTAATTTTGTACTATATATGCCTTATAAGTTTCAATAAATAGACTTATTACATATATAGTGGAATCACCATTCATTTTAATAGCGATCCATCAAATTTTTTATCATTCAATAGATGCGATGTAGGTAATTTAGATATTATAGACATTTTAAAAGTTAAATGTTAAAGGTCTTGATGAAGTATGTATTTAAAAATTTGTTATTACTTCTAAACATTTATATATAGATGGTTTAATAAATAATTTTATTATAATTACATATTTATGTGATGATGGTGTGTTTTTTTGATTTCAAAATTACAAGTTAATTGTTTTTAAATATGAGTTTATTTTGTTTTATGATTACCAAAAGGACAACATTTATTGCATCAATTTTTCTACACTAAGTGATTAATTTTTTATCTTTTTAAATTTTGTATATTCTAAAAACATTTTATGGAATATGGTGCTCTATCATGCTAACATTATACTTCTATACAATTTATCAAATCACCAACTAGTTATGTAGCTTTCTGAGTTAAAATGGAAAATAATCATGTTTGTGATTATTTCAAAAAGGGTAAACATTGTATAGAATGTTTAATATATATTAAAGAGGTTATAACTATAATTAATAATGAAACAAATCTTCTTGACATATTTTCAATAATAAAAATTTAAATTCTTGGTTGTAGGATTTTTGTTTTTTTTGTTATTGACAATTTTAGCAGATTACATGGGTTCATTTTCTTATACATAAGTCTAAAACATTATCAAAGTTTAATGTATATTTTAAATTTGATATAAATGATAAAGGTTATTTAATTTAATCAATTATAATTCATATTGGAGGAGAATTTATATATCTATAATTTTAAAAAAAAAGTGAAGAAAATGGTCATTTTCATAACTTTTATGCCCTTAGAACACACTAACAATGGTATAGTTGAAATGAAAAAATATGACAATAAAAGAAATGGATATAACTATATTAAATTAATTAAAAACATCTAGGTGTTTTTAAAAAGAATACATGAATACAAATTATTATTTCCCAATAGAATTATTTTAAAAACCAATTATAAATAAAACTCCTTATGAACTATGAAATGAAAGGAAACCTAAAGTTGGTTATCTTTGAGTTTTTAGTGGTAAAGTTTATATAATTAATACCAAAGATTACTTAGATAAATTTGATGATAAATATATCGAAGTAATAATTTTAGGATATTCTAATGTTTTTAAAGCTTATAAAGTTTATAAAAATAAACAATGGTGGCAGAGGAATCTATTCAGGTCATGTTTGATGAACAGGTTTTAAAAGATAACTCATCTAATAAAAATAAAATTGAATAAGATTTTTGATATTTAAATTTTAGGGAAAATTAAAATTTATAATTTAATGATCCATTTGAGGTGGATAAACAGCGACATGAAAAATCATAGAAAACATACAAATATCATCATATTGATTTTGTTATTAGACTTGTTAAGAATAATGGTCAAACTAGAAATTCCAAAAGGATTTTTGTGTGTTCATAATGCTTTTATTTATGATTTCTTTCCAAGAAATATCAATTAATATTTTAATATCCTAATTGAATCTCATATATACTAGATAAACTAAATAAGTATTCTAGAAATATTTTTTGGACTTTAGTTGAACGACCTAAAGATTATCATATTATTGGTACTAAATGGATATTTAGAAACAAAATTTTTGAAGCTGGATAGAAAATTATAAATAAAGAAATATTAATTTCTCAAGGTTTTTGTTAAGAAGAAGTTATTGATTTCGAAGAAACTTTATCACCTATTTCTATATTAGCAGTTATTAAAATATTATTATCTTATGTTGGACATCATAGTTTTAAACATTATCAAATGGATATTGAAAGATACTTTCTTAATGTTTTAATTTTTTAATGATGTTTATATAATCCATTCCCCATGTTTTGAAAATTAAAAAAAAATAAAACCGTGTTTTAAAACGTTTAAAAGATCTTTATGGTATCAAACAAACTCATCGAGCATGGTATAAAAGATTGTCTCAATTTATTTGAAAAATGGTTTTTAAAAAGAAAACTAAATATGGATTTATTTTTTAATAAGTGTTTGATATATAACTTTATTATTGAAATTTATATTCATTATATTATTTTTGTATCCTTGGGTAAATTTATTTATAAAGAATTCTCAAATTTAAAGACTTCAAAATTTGAAAAGATTCTTTTGGGAGAATTAATATCCTTTTTAGGACTTCAGACATTTCAAAGGAATGATGAAATATTTCTTAATCAATATAAATATGCTATAGAGTTATTTAAAATATTTGGACTTGATTCTAGTAAAATTTAAAATGATCCCATGAATAATACTTGCAAATTAAATATAGATGTTAGTATAAAACATGTTGATATTAATTTGTTAGAGGTATGATTGGTAGTTTACTTTATTTAACTAATTTTTTATTGGACTTAATGGTTTTAGTTTTCCTATGTTCTATATTTCAAGCTAACCATATGTAATTTTTTTTATTTTTTTTATAGAATTACCAAATATGTTAAAGACACTTTAAACCATGGTTTATTTTATTATATCAAAACATCTTTTGAAATGAAAATGTATTCTGAATATCATTTTAGAGGATTCAAAACTAATAGAATAAGTACTAGTGAAATGTGTAATTTTTTAGTTAAAAGTCTTATATGTTGGAGTTTATAGAAACAATTATCTATTTATTAATCTATATTTGAACTATAATATATTCTTGATTCTAGATTTTGTGTTCAGGGTTTATAGATTAAACAGACTTCAAATGATTTTGGTATTCATTTTGATAAGGTATCTATATTCTGTGACAACCCATATTCTATTTATATTTCAAATAATTATTTAAAATATTCTAGAACTAAACATATTGGATCGAGATATAATTTTATTAAGGAAGATATAATAAAATAAGAAATCTTTTTGGAATATGTTCCAAATTATGATCAACTAGTAGACATTTTTACTAAGCCTTTGGATGTAGCTGTGTTTGAGGAAATTATGTTTGAATTTGTTATGATGGAAATATGATTTAATTTGTTTTATATTTTTGGGAATAAGGTATATTTATTATTATTTCAAAAATATTTTAATTAATACTTTATAGAATCTATTTTTATATATAAATTAGTTTTCACACTTACTGTTATAACCGTTTTAGAAAGGGGAAGCTAGAATTTCAGGTAAATTATCGCTATTTTATTCAGAACAGTTTCTTCATATATGCATCAATTTAGGGGGATTAAAATTCTTTAAATATACATAAGTATGATTGAATTAAATAATATAAAATATACTTCTTCTCAAGTATCCTCTAAATATAATTCTCGAACCCTCTTTAAAAATCTGAAATTTTAGTTTTTAAATTTATCTTAAAAATTTAGGACGAGATATTGTGATTTAAGATTTATAATATTTTTAAATCTAAAAAAGGGGTATATTACTTTAAAATATAAAAGGTATAATTTTTATGGATTATTCAATTTTATCCTTTTTGATTATAATGAAAAGGGGTAAACAAAATTCATCATTTAAATACTTGGTTTTGTAATTATCAAAAAGGGGGAGATTGTTAAAGCTCTTAGAGTGGATCCTTTCTATATATTTAATTTTTAATGATAATTAAAAAATCTTTATTTTATTTATTCCTTATAACATGAGTTAGAATAACAAATTTTCTTGATTGATTCTTGTACTAATTGTAAAAGAAAACAGTGATGATAATTTTTTATCCTTATTTATTGGATAATTATTTGTTTTAAATTTCCTATTATTTATTTATTCATGTTATTATTATTATAGTTTTATTATTTGTGAAATTTATTTTATTAATTTTTAAAATTTGATGAAAAATTACTGAAAATTATTGAAACTCATTTTATAGATGTTTGAACCTTATGAGAATCATTATGAAAATCACAAACCCTATGAACTTTAGGTGAGGGTAGATCTTCATCATTCCAAGTTGAATCTGTGCCATTACCCTTATATTAAGGATGCGATGCTCTGATATCCACCTTCTTGATCATCCCTTCATCCTCAGTTTCCCGTGGCTCCAAGGGAGTAACTTCTATCTCCATTGAAGGGTGGTTCTTTGGTGATTTATTTCCCTAATTACTCCTTGGAAGAGGCATCAACTCTCTCAAATTGGAATTTGGTAGAGAGGCTCAGAAAAAAAGGACCTCCTTATCCCTCCTCTAGTTATTTTTTAGATAATGGGACTTGGAGTTCCAATATAGGGTCTCATAGATGAATGAGAAGTCATTTTTTTGGTGCTTTCCACTAATGATGATTTTGTGATGGTCTAATCCAGTGGTCCCAGATCCTTTGATATGTGAAACTTCAATCATTCTTGTTGGTCAATGGATGTTCACTATGGAAGGGACTCTCCATGTGCAGTGATGTGGATTCATCTACCTGGTCTTCCTCTTACACTAAAAAATTATTTCTTTTTTACAAAGAATTAGTGACTCTCTTGGTGTGTTTCTTTGTGCAGATGTTCAGACCTTAACGATGATAAATTATTTGGTTTCTCATATTCATGTGGATATGGACCTATTACTTCCCCTTTAAACATGAATGATTATTCAAGTTGATGGTACTTTTGAGTTTATAAAGAAATATTTTATCCATCAGCTCCTAAGTTATGCTATTTTTGTAACTTCTAGGTTCATTCAAAGGATCCTTGCCGGTGACATCATCTGGGCATCCTAGACTTTAGTAAGACAGATGCTGGTGATTCTATTTATGTGAAAGGTAGTGTCTTAGAGGATTTGGTGGTGGGTAGGTCGGGATCTAATATTTTATCTTATCCTCCTCCCAGTGTCTCAGTTGCTGATAAGTTGGAGCCTGGCCTCCGGATTAACCCATTGGGAAGCATTGACAACTCTTGTTGTATCCTGGAGCCTTTTAGTCCAAGGGGTCTCCCTATCCTTCAGGATGGGTATGAGGTGTTTTTATGAACTCATCTAGAGAATGAGA
The DNA here is from genome assembly GCA_963277665.1 of Viscum album. NCBI lineage: Eukaryota > Viridiplantae > Streptophyta > Magnoliopsida > Santalales > Viscaceae > Viscum > Viscum album. Next base: position 1,448,141,491 of record OY728161.1, read on the forward strand.
AGGTGTGAGATGGGGATAAATATGGTATTATTCCTATTCATTATGTCAATTCATTCGACTTTGGACCCTCATGGGATCATCCTATCCTCTCTTAAAATTCCTTCGATATCCTATCTCAGCTTCAAGATGATCAACCCCAACTGATCCCCATTATTTATTTACCATATGTCTAATGTGATTCTCCTCCACTGAATCTGGTTGATTCTATTTTACCCAGGGGTATGAGTACTCATTCACTATCCACACATCTTTTGACTGAATCTTCTATTCATGATAAGTTCTATATGATGCATGTGGCCAAATCCAAGAGCCTCCTCTTTCTATGATATTAGGTATAATTTGGAATTCCCAAGGACTTGGCACATGGGTGAAAATATATTTCCTTGAAAATTAATTATGCAGTAACAAAGCTAATATCATGGTGGTTCTGGAGCCTAAGATGACAGATTTCAATATTTTTTACTTTGATTAGAAGATGGGAATGAAAAAAATTCATACAATGGGATCCTATTAATGTGTACATATGGGTTTTATTGAAGGAAAATTATCATAGTAAAAAAGATGAATGTCGAGGATAAATTAATTTCTATCAAGGTCTATTCTGATATCAATTTTTTATTCCCTTTATATATGCCAAGTGTGATGCTCATTTGAGATAGCATCAATGGATTGATCTTGAATCTTTCAATCCAAAACACATTCTATGGCTATTTGGGGTAAATTTTAATATTTTTGTGTATAATTTTGAAATTAAGGGAGGAGGGACGATTCCCTGGAATTACAAGAATGAATTTTCATCCTTCGATCATAGATGCAGACTGTTGGACTTGGGTTTTTATGGGGAAAATATAGGTGGTGAAATAACCAAAACGAATATAGGAAAACATGGTGCCTCCTAGACCAGTATCTTAGAAACATATAGTCCATATCCTCCCATCCTAATTCTAAAATCCTTCATCTATTCTATTCCCTCTCTAAACACTATCCTTTACTATTAAATTTGGATTCTAAATTAGGGAGTGTTAGTCAATTTTTATTATCTGGGTGGAGGACCTCATATCCTCTTTATCACTCAGTAGTGTAGGTATCCTAGAAAAATACCATGCATGAGCATTCCTGGGTCAACTTCCACAATAAATTAAGAATACTAAATGGGATCTAATGGCATCTAGTAATACATTTTCATCTCAACTTATTATCCCAGACCTTATAAAACATGGAATCTTACAAACAGATCTCAAAATTGAAGAGAACCGTGATGATGTGTGTTCTTCTGTTATTTCTTGAAACAATAATCAACTGGAGGACATTCTATTGGAATAGAAACATGCAGCATGTGAAAACTTGAAATAGTAGTGGATCAATGTTTGGGATTATAATACTGCATTCTTTTATGTTTTCTTACAATAATGGAATAAGACGTTCAATAATAACATTCACCTAGATGATGGAATATTTACAAGTGATCCCGAGGTGGTGTTGAGGATGGAAGGACAAAATTTTTAATACCTTATTGTTGGTGTCGACCCATCCATGCAGGAGGTATACCCCACATGCCACTCTTCCTTTTTTTTTGATTTTATTCCCTAGGTTATGTCCGACATTTCTAAAATTTTCTTTGAAAGTTCTATAAATGAAAGGGATGTTAGGGAAGAAATGAACTTCATTAATAAAGAGATCTCTATGATTCCAGATGGCTTCCCTAGTTCTTTATATGTGCCTTGATGGGACCTCATGAAGGATGAGCTGCTAGACTCTATATGATATTTTTTCAGGGGAGGAGGCCTACCTAGGGTTTCTTGTGATACTACTTTGATCCTTATTACAAAGGCCAGCGATAATTCTTTTATAAAATAGTACATTCCCATTAGTATGTGAAACTTTACAGATAAATTCATTACTAGCATGATTAATAGGAGACTCCCTCATCATCCCCATAAGTGGATCTCAAATGAAAAACATGGCTTTATTCACGGAAGGTCCATTGAGATATCCATTTCCACAAATCCGGTAATGATTTTCTATATTAATAGAAATATGACTAGTTATAATTTAGTTATTAAAATTGGAATTGAAAAGGATTACAACATATAAGAGTGGGGATTTTTAATCATCGTGATGTCCTGCATGGGTTTCTCATTTTATGATACTTATCTCTTTTTCTAGTTCTTTAGTTCAACCTGGTTTTTTTGAATTTATTAGAATAAATCGTGATTTTTAAGGCTATTTGAGGCCTTAAATAGGGGTATACCATGTCACCCAATGTATTCATTATGGTCCAACATTCTATCAGAAGCTGTTTGAACAATTCTATGCACAATGGTTCCATTTTCCCTTTTTGGTGTAGAAATAATTATAATGGAATATAGTATCTCCTCTTTACTGATGACATTGTGAATTTCATAAGTGGCTGCAATAGATCTATTCCTGGCATCAACAGGATCGTGCAAGAATATTTTAAGTGGAGTAGTCAGTGGGTTAACTGTGAAAAAATTAGTGTGTACTTGGTAGGATCATGCTATGATAAAAGAGTAAAAAAATTGAGAACCTCATGGACTTCAATAAGAAAATCATCCCAATTGATTATTTTGTATATCCCATTACTAATGGAAGGTTACATATTCGAAACATTGAGGGGATGGTTGACTGAATCTCCATTCTCATCACCCATTGGAGGAACCAATTTCTATCTTTTGGGGGTCACATCACCCTTGTCAACAGTTTTCTTACATACATCCCTATGCATGTTTTGTCTGTCCTTATGGTTATGAATACAATTATCAAAATATTTGATAAGAATTTGTCATTTTTCATCTGGGATGCTCATATTGAGGGAAGTTTCCATTGGGATTCCTAGATGAGAATGAATAGGCCAATGAAATAAGGAGGTATCAATTTACGCAGTGTTGTGGGATCCATGCAATTCCATTAGGAAACAATAATTTGGGAAGTATTAGAAGGGATTCCCCTCTGAGGAATTATATTCATGGAAAAGTATAGAGATAACCTAACTTATCTGAAATAGAATGTGTCCATTTATGGAAGATGTGGAGGATCCATCTTCCAACACTATAACTACACGAATATTGGATTTTGGATCATAGGGAGAATAAACTCCAATGTCATAATTAGACGGGTGTCAAGCTTGGGTTTCCTAGGTTCCCCACACTCGATATCTCTTCTCGGAGTTTTCTCTTTTCCCCTCCTTCAATAAGGCCATTATGTATCACAACGGTCATGATATCTACAACATTATAATTTTATATGAGGACCACGATAGGTTCATTTTCACAAGATCCTCATCTAGAGTATTTTTTTGCAAAGAATAAAGGAACTCTATGAATAGGATCCATGGTATCATATGACAGGGAACTACTCTCTGGTGTAATGGAATTCCTGTTAAATTTAATTTTCTTACATGGTGCATCTTTAATTTGGCTATCCCAATAGATGATGTAGTCCATAAAAATGTGTCAGATTGGAATTGAAGTGTCTATATTACTTTATCCATAATGAGGATACTTTGGATCACCATTTCTTTGGTGGATAATGGGAATTGACTATTTGGAGTGATCTTGGAATTCTCGGGGATGGGTTGCAGGAAAAAACTGGTACGAATTTTATTAATTACTAGATCAATGGTGTGGTTAGGAATTATAAGGAGTCTAAAGAAAGGGTCACTATCCTATCCATGGTTTTATAGTTCTTATGGAAATATAGGAACCGAGCATGAAATGATAATATCAATAGTTTTCAGTTGTCCATGAAAACCCGTTATAGTTCCTTCACTATTGATCTAGGTAAACTCTAAAAAATTTGGAGCATTATACTATATTGTAGAGGGTGATTCCCCATGAGAGTCACTCATTGCCTGACCATAGGGTGCCTTCTCATGAGAGATGGGTTTGGTAGAGGCCTCTTAATAGTGGGTTTAATCTCAACATAAACTGTTCTAGTCTGCTCAGTCTCATGCATGGAGGTTGCGTCGTTCATGAATCTAATGGCTTTGTGATCATTGAACTAAATAATTTTTATGGTTAGGGTGATTATATTAATTTGAAATAACCACATCTTTTTTATGTGCTTAAGGTTTTCAGTTCTTGTGATATACTACTCATTCTCATTGAGTCTAATTTTGTAGTTATTATTAGTTCTCTACAAGACAATATTATCACTCCTTGGTGAATTGTTTATACCATCTGTAAAAGAATGGGACTCATAAGAAAAATCCTTCATGATGCATACCTAGTGTGAGGGGAATAATGTTTCATATTTTTTGTCTTCAATGTTTAATTAGGGTAATCATAGAACAATCATTTCTTTTTTTGGTTCCCTCCCCCTGAGGAGTATTCTGTTTCTTATTTTATTCTGAAACAACATTCTTAGTGCATCCATTTTCTTTTCAATTTCTTTAAATTCCATGTAAATGTTTTCCATTGAACAGAAAGAGGGATTAATGATTTGAAATACTATTTAATAGGATTTATCCCTTTATATAGTTGTAATATATATTCCTTTAGAATATATGAGTAGTTTTTAACTATATTGAACATAGTAGATCATTTTTTGGATATATGGATTATACAAATGTACCTCGTGTATATACTCACAACCTTGACTCGCATATATTAGAACTTGATAATCTCATTTATACTCTCTATAAAAACAACTTCTCTAGTAAAATATCAAAATATTTCATATTCATATTGACTTTAGGACATATTTCTGTTTTTGAATTTTGTTTCTGCATGAACTTGTATTGTGAATATATACGATTGTGGAACTGGCAGGGAGAAGGGACTCCCAAAATGTCCTTTTTATTTATTTTTTGATATAATAGGTTGGCTTGATCCAAACTTCTATTTCCCCACATTTTTATCCTTATTTAATACCATGCCTAATTTTAGACCTGTTTTCATCAACTATTAAAGGTTTCTTATTTGAAAAAAAAAACTAGTAAGGGTATACCTCATGTACCATTATAAGATTATAAGTACATTAAAGAAAAGTTACAATAGAATTATCAACCATATTAAATATATATATTCATGAAAAATAGGCAAATCAACACTCGACCCATGACATACTTTGATACCAACCCTTCTGTGATCTTTTCGGATTTTTTTGGTGTGTAGAATGTATCATGAGATATTATACACCATACACCTCACAATAAAGTGACACATGGGTGTTAATACATATAAATTTCATACAAATTATACTTGTATAATTTTTTAAATATGAAGTTATTGAATGTTATTTGATTCGCATTTAGTTGAAAGAGTAATTAAAAAATTGATTACCTCATGTAATGTAATTGGATTCGGGTAATGTCTATCCCCAAAGCTAATGGGGTCATTTGTATATTCATGTACTAATCTTTATTCCACATCATTTTCAATTTTATCCTTTAACATACATTTTTATACTAAACTAGATAGGGAAAATATATATTTCAAATTGTCTTTTTTTTACTATAAGCCTTTAATTATATCATATTTATCTATTTTTAGTTTTTTGTTCTTGAAATATGTTCGAGGTCACACTCCAAAACTACACCTATAACACTTCCATATTGTTCTAACACATCAAAGCTACTGAAAGTAGTTTTTGTTTCAGTACGGTCAATTCTGATTATTGTGTCTAAACCATATAAAAACATACAAACATACAAATATATTTTTATGGATTACTATTATAAATAATATGTAATTATTATATGTTATATTTATACATGTTTCTCATAATAATTGTGTACTTTCATCAATTAGTTTACCATATTTATTTATGAGGGACTCCTTCCATAGGACATGACAAAGAATGGAAGTGGCTTCATCTTTTGATTCATTAATATACATATAAATAAAGGAATATATGTTGTTTTTTTATCAAATTAAAATTTTATTATAGATTTGAAATACAAACCATTTTATTTTCAAATGAAGCGCTACGCCTCCTTGATTTATGATAAGGGTACATTGGTTTTGATGCACATTGTTTATTATCCGAACTCATTTATTGAATCATAAATTAATTTTTTTGAATCAATGTGGATAAAATATATTGTTCCAAATAAAATATTATTAGGTATATTGTAACTAAAATGATTTCTCATCACATAGAAAAATGAATTCATTCCATGTATCTTATTTTAAAATGTGTTCTTGCATAACTGGTGTGTGGGGATTTAATTTCTCCTCATAATCCTTATGTTGATGCTTTTTAAGAATTGTATAGAAGCCTCTATGATATTTTTGAGTAACCATTAGGACATATTTTTTATTTAAATCATCTATTATAAATGAAATATAAATGGGATAATGAAAAATAAATCAATGTTTCATTATATATATTTTTGGTAAAATAGGGAAAGTATATAGTAACATTGCCTTAATATCTTCCCAAAGGGTTTCTTTCAATACAAACTAGACATAGTGCTATGTATCTATATTATTTGGAACATGCATTCTCATTGTGATCCCAACGTAACAAATACAGATTAACTTATTGGGGTTAATAGGTTAGATGAATTTATTCTAGAAAACCACAAATTTTATACTGTTTATTTATTCCTTGATATTTTTATTTAACATCGTAATGCTACATAATTATTTTTTTCATCCATATGATGCTGATCCACTAATAATTTTTTAGTTTTTGTATCAATTGTCTATTCTTCTTCTGGATTGCTTACATAATCTGGTACAAAAGTCATTAACTTCATGAGTAGTCAAACATAAAATTGATATTGTGTAAATATAGTAGACAAAACTTAATATTCTGAGGAAAACCACAGTATATTAATAAAATATTAACTCTCTCATTAAACTCTATTTTTTTTCTTTAGAGGATGAAGGGATTTATCTCCACTATCGAGTATCAAAATCCCCTCTCTAGGATTCCCTATAATGTATAAGGAATTGTCTACAATGGGACCACCATGAAATGATTGTGATCTCCCGATGAAAGAGTTATCCTTAATTGAAATTTCATCTCACCCTACTAATTTTTTTATTTTCCAATAGGAAAATTGACCAATTCTTGTTTTCTAGCTATGAGACATAAAATATCATCACCATTTGTGATGCCATTATGAATGAACCATCCATACACCCCTCCACATCGATATTCACATCTACAAATCCCAATTCATCAACTTTAACTGCACTCCTTTTATCAAACCATTTGTAATAGAAAATTAACACTTGAAATGTTGTATGATACAAATCATATATGTGTACAATGATGAAAAAATATGACATATTCACATAAATTATATCTCTATCCTTGGATCCGGATACATGAATCACTTTATCCACAAACATAACTCAACTATTTTATATCATACTTCTGTTATATTGTACTTTTGTATATAATTTATTACAATTAATTACAAAACCGTTGTAAGATATAACATTTACATTTGGTCTCTTGACTAGACATTAAATCCATTTAGTAATTAAATTCATATATTTATATAAATTTTTATAAATATGATCTTAAAACCATCATATAAACTATTGATTATGTATATTTGATATCCATACTTTATCCCTTGGTGGATTCAAATGTCTAATAATTACTTTTGGGGATTCAATATATGTAGAAACCTTTGCACTATTTTGTAAAATGAAAAGGCTATCTTGATCCTGCTCTATGATGGAAATTATAACAACATCTATTCTATAAATCCTTAATCCTATAAGCATTTGCTATGATGTGACTTTAGTAGACTGATGATATCAAAATCTTGCAGGCAATCAATACAAAATTAAACATCTTATTCAGAAATATATCATTCTGCAGTACAACCTTCTGTCTGACATTATTCTTGAAATAACATTTCAAAATCTTTATTTTATCATTATGTGCATTTCATCCATACTTAATGGATAGGGCCACATAGTTGAACACCTCAATACAAGTGAAATTTTAGGTGGACAATTATATCAAATAATGATGGTGGGAAGAACATATCTAATACACATTATATGACTAAAATCTACTAATTCATGATTTGAAAATTCACTTGGTCTATAATTTTATTACATAAGTATTTCAAAAAGAGGATGATTTTGGTTAATTTATGTCATAAATTTTAACGTAGAATGAAATGTAATGTGATGAGCATAAAATATAGCATCAAAACCTAAAATTTGTGTTATTTTAGACCATTTTAATTCAAATTTGTCATCGAAACATCATTCTTTATATTTTCTTAATAGCCCCTTTGAAATTTTATACCATTAAAGAAATTTCTCAATTGTGATTTTTCTTATATGGATTGAGTGTATGATGTTAGAGGAAGAAAATTCCACCTTACACCCATCATCAATGAAAAATTTTCCCTTATACCCTTGTCAATCATGTCAATCCTAGCATCGATGACATACTTTGTTTTTTTAGGAAGATTTAGTAACATGCCAATAACACGATCAAATACATTTTTTATACATGCATGAAATCAATAAAATTTCTAACATAAAAAAATTATAGTGCAATAATTTAATGAAAATTGACCACCTTTTCCAACTAGATATTATGGTTTTTTGAAAAGGGTTTACAAAAAACATTATCAGTATCTTTTAAAATATCAAAGAGATGATCACCTGTTAGTGGAGATAGTATTGTACCTTGCTCTATATTCCCAAAAAATAATTTCCTCTAGGATCAGTATTTATATAATCAAGGTAAAAAATTTCAATGACCTAAAAAAATGCTTCAAGGAATGTTTCAACTGAACCGAGTGGCTTCATTCTTCAAAAATGGTGCACCACAACATTCTTTTAATGATAGAGCTCGAAAAATTTCCATAATAAGAAAATTCATCTATCAAACCATATAACATGAATCTCAATGTGAATTATTTTCTTCTATGAACATCATAAAATATAACACTTATATCCCACATAAATTTTAGATCTTCAACCAGTGGATCTAACTAGACATTAATATCATTACCAGGTTGTTTTGGTTTGAATATAATCATAGAAAACATAATTTATTTTTACTTCATGCATAACCATGGTGGAAAATTATAATTTACCAACATAATGGGAAATTAACTATTAGTAATACTATGTACACCAAAAGTATTTATTTTATCTGTATATAATGCAAGATATAGGTTTCTCGGCTCATCTCCAAATTTAGGATAGTCATAATCAATTTTCTTCTACCAAGGAGAGCCTGCTAGGTGACGTAGTTATCATTTTAAATTTTTGAGTTTTAATTACATATTAAATATCTAGTGGTATAATTAAATCCATATATTCATATAAATCATTGAATTATAGGAAATTACCATACAAATTTCAAACGTCTTGATTAATCTTTTTTATATTGATTCACACTACACTTAAGGAATTTTTTGATTTATTCATGATCCTAGTGAAACAATATGAAATCATTTAGATAGGGATGTATTTTTTAGAGATCATTCACATTCAATGTAGCATTAATTTTGTGTCATATTTTATATAGGGAAGCTCATTTTATTTTATTAGAATATCTTTTTTCAGAGACCAAGAAGTTTTATAAAGCCGATGTCACTGCATCTGTTTCCAGATTTCAAATTATATTACTTTAATAAATTTAAAAATGTTATATATTTTTTTAACAAAATTATAAATTGTCTCTTAACACAACTATTTAACTTCTAAAAAATATTTGAAAAATCATGAAGGTCATTTTCAATTTCCAGTCATTTCTTTCATATGATCTATATCACCATTTACACCAGTATTCATATGAAATTCTCCATAAATTGAAGTATCATCCAAATAAATGGGTATATTTAGTTTATCCACATGTTTATTAAAATATTTATTGATTTGATCTATTCCATGACAAATCAAATGTTCTTCTAACTCTCTTTAACTAATTTTTCTTGAATAAAAACAATATAAATATAAATAAAGCATTTGAGAAGTGTCGTATGCATTTTACACTGAAAACAGGACAAACTATTTAACTCTACCCTCATAATATTTTTTAATACAATTAGAAATCATCCACTTACAATTCATATCCATCCAATTAGGATCATAAAATATCAATTTTGTATGAAAAAACGTAAATACACATAAGGTATTCATAATCAGAGGATAAAGTTATAGATATTTATACTAAGTGGAACCCAATATTAGATTGTTATTGGTGATGATTCCTAACAAGTTATCCTTTTAAACAAGTGTAACATGAATATAAGCAACTTGTGGAAAACATGTGGTTGTTGGCCAAGTTCTCGATTTGGAGTTCTGTGGGAAAAAAGAAGATAGTTCTAGGATAGTTTATATGACTTTATTAGGTATGATTTTATTAATAGGGAAGAGTTTATATTTATTAATTTCTTTACTTAGTACATATTTGGTCCAGTGGTGTTTCAATGAAAGGGTGATTAGGAACTAAGGTTGTTGATATTTTATCAGTTGATGAAACAATCAACTCCAATAGAAGTTGATGAAGTGTCCCTGTGGGATCAGTAGAAGGTAATAACTCAAACTAATGATTAAAGTATAATCCCAAATATCAGAGGTCACCTAAAGAAACTCAACGTCAATAGACCAACATATACTATCAACTCTATAAAAAGTTTCGAGTAAAAAATGGGTGAGATGTTTAAATAAAATGGAAGTAGATATAGATGTTTTGAATTAGGTCAGTAGGGGGAATCAACTACTATGTGTGAAAATTTATATAGATGATGAACTATGAATTAAAAATTAGTTGAATTTATATACTTAATAATGATATGACACATTATATTATGTATACTCACTATTTTCATATTTTATAGAAGATTTTAATTTTTAATTCAACATGCGGTTAATAATTTTTTTTTGCAAAATTTTTATCATAGATGTTCAAGTTAAAGAATATATTAAAAGTATTAGGGTAATTTTTTAAATTAATTAATCAAAATGAGAAGAATTGATTTATTTTAATCCATGAGACTAAGAAGGATACCTAGAATTTGGATTCATCTCCCTTGATTTTTATGTTTGATCCAAGCCCTCACTCCAAAATTACCTCAGGACGTAGAAGGAGTGGGAAAGTACAGGTGATTGACACTTCTCATTGAAAAAATGTAATATATGAAAAATATCAACCATCTGAACATTCTCACTAATTCTATTTCTTAAGGTGAACCCGGTGATAATAAAGTAGCATGTAATGGTGGTTCTATATCAGGTATGTGTGAGGGAGCTGATGAAAATCAAGGGCATTATTACAATGATAAGGACACTTATAATGAAGAATGAGTGATGTCAACTGAAGATATACATATTTTAAATAAAGAATACACATCAATATAACTCAATTTACATGAATTTATAAAAACATACAAAAAAAATTCAAAAATGGAACTCCCATAGATTTGTAAAAAATAATATCTTTAAAATATTTGTTAGGCATGGGGTATTTTATGAAAATGATTACAATTTGAAAATAATACCACACACACTTTTTATAAAATTAATCAATGTGATTTTAAAAAATTACCTTCATCCTAGTTATGGTTCCATTCAAATAAATTAAACAAATTCTAATTTAAAATGATCTTTTATAATACATATTTAAGAAACCCTCAAAAAATTTTAAGAAAAAAAATCAAAAAACTAGTTTATATGAAACACAGTTTAGTTTAACTTCAAAGAATACATTCAGTGATAATTTTATTACATTAAATTTTTGAAAAATGACTAATTATTGATTTTCATTTTAAATTTAGCAGAACCATATTTCAAAAAATGCACATTTACTACTCATGCAACTTCAATAGATCAATTGAAAATTTTGATCTAAATAAATTTAAAATATAACAACATAACCATTTCTAAATCTAGAATACATTTAAACATTTATAAAATATGCTAGAAAAATAAAATTATGATAGGTTTATGCACATACTAATTAGATATATCAAAAATATGTAAAATAATGGATTTAAAAACAACTTATCCACATTTCAAAATAATAGTTAATAAATATTAGGGTGAGGGAGAGGGTGAAAAACTTATGGCTTGAGGTGAAGGAGATTGGCTTTCGAATCAAAGATGTAGATTAAGGTAAAATCACCAAAAAGTGCCATTTAATTACTTAGGAAAAATTAAAAACACACAGAGAATTAGAGAAAGGGTGAAGAAACAATGGGTCGAGGCGACAGAGATTGGGTGAATAATCAAGGAGGTAGATTGAGGTAAAATTGTTTGCACCCTTTGTTTGAATCCTTTGGGAAAATAAAAAACACACAAAGAAGACCTAAAAATTGTGAAACAATGAATGATCTTGAATATAGGATAGAAAGTCACATACCATGGGTGTCAAAAGTTTTGATCATTCGAGGAGTTTGAAGGAGAGAACTAGTAAAGTTTCAGGATTGCAAGAGCTTGAACGACACAAGAGATTGGGTCGCTATTAGGGTTCTATTTTATATTCTCGTAAACATTATATTAGTTATTTTTAAAAATCAGAGATAAAGACCAATATATATCTAAAATATAAAGAACTAATAAAGGTCAATTTTTATTATCGCTGACTCTTGGAACTGAAAAAGATTAGGCTTTATCGGTGCTATCTATTAACACTTACAAAATTGATCATTATAATCGCTTTCAAGAAATCACTGATTATCAGTGCTTTAATTTTAGTGTTATGAAAAGAAAAACTATATTAAATAAATTAAAAACTTAAATGAATATATATTTTAAATTAATAAATAATAAAAAAGGTAAAAATAAATTAACATTTTTAATGAATTGATAATCTTAACTACATAAAAAATTTAAATGAGTGAAATTTAATAACTAATAATGAATAGAATTCAAAAATATTATAAAAATGATTTAGTTTCATTAATTATATAAATTATTTAAAAAATTAAAAATGAATATATATAAAAATGAAATGAATGAAAATTAAATACGAACAATACAACTGTATTTAAAACCATAATATTACTGAATAAATGTCACGCCCGGACTTTTTTGAGGTATACGTTTAATTTTAAATTTTTATTTCATAAATTAATTGCCGGTTTATTTAAATTATTTGGTTGTATCATGAGCCGAACCTGGTTTGGGTTGCCCGTTGGGGTAACGGTGCGCGCGCGCGGGCCTTACGCCGCTCGGCGCACGGGTAGGGGATGGGCAAGGCCATGCAGCTTTGCCTTTTTCAACGCACGGTTCCCCTTGCGCGGACGAATCAATGGCAGATGTTAACTTTTATTATTATTTAAATTATTATTATTATCATTGATACTACTATTAGTATTATTATTATTATTAATGTTATGCTTTTATTATTGATTTTATAATTATTATGATATTATTATAATTATTGCTAATATATTATTATTATTGTTATGCGGTTACTATTATTAGGATTTTGATAATTATTATTACTAATAATATTATTATTTCTAATGTTATTATGATATTTAATATTATTATATTATATTAATTTGTTTAACTTTTTTTCCCATGTCAAACCCTAGCCGCCGCCACCCTTTCTCTCTCTTTTTTTATTTCATTTCTCTCCTTCTTCCACTCGGCCTCACCCTCATGTCGCACCTCCTGCATCCGCGCTCCCCTCTCCCCACTCTTCTTCTTCCTCCCTCCCCTCTCTCCTTCTCACCGGCGCGCCACCCCTCCGCTCAGCCACTCTCTCCCGCTGTCCTTCCTCAGGCTGCGCCCTGCTCCTACACCCCCTCGCCGTCGCTGTTGCACCCACGCCGGAGCCACCTGCTCACCGCACCCCAGACCACCTCTCCGCCCACTGCCGTTGTCCTCTGCTGCACACCGCACAAGGCCCCAGCCGGCGCTCCCGCCCCTACTACACCGCTCCTGCACCCTCGCCGGACCAGCCACCGCCTCTGCTGCGCCGCTCCAGCACCCCTCGCCGACCGCCGCCCCTGCTGCAGTCCTCCATCCAGCCGGCGCGCCCCTGCTTCCTCTTCCTTCTCTTCTTCTTCTTTCCCTTATTCTTCTTTATTTTCTCCTTCTTTTCTTCTTCTTCTTCTTTTTCTTCCTCCGCCTCCACCTCGGCCGACCTGCTGCTCCCCTTGCACCCCCAGCCGGCGCAACCCCCTACTGCTTTTCTTCTCTCCTTATTCTATTTTTCTTCTTCTCTTCTTCTTCTTCTCCTCTTCTCCTCCTTCTCTTCTTCTTATTCTCCTCTTCCTCTTCTCTCCTTCTTCTTCCCTTTCTTTTTCTTCCTCTTCTTCTCCGTTCCGGCGCCCCTGTTCGGCCTCCTCCGCGCAGGTCTGTTTTTATTTTTTTTTCATTTATTTTATTTTATTATTTTAATTTATCTAATAAGATATTTTGTTTTCTTTTGTTATTATTATATTATTATTATTTTTATTATTATTTTTATTATTATTATTATTATAATTATTATGCTATTATTATTATTAATATTAATATTATTGTTATTATTATTATTTATAATTATTATTATTACTACTATTATTATTGCTATTATTATTATTATTATTATTATTATTATTATTATGCTATTATTATTATTAATATTAATATTATTGTTATTATTATTATTTATAATTATTATTATTACTACTATTATTATTGCTATTATTATTATTATTATTATTATTATTATGTTATCGCTATTATTTTTATCCTCATTATTATTATGTTAACAACTTTCTGAACCCGTTGAGCGTTCTTCTGTTGTTAGGACCTGGTTGACGGCTCAAGACGGTGCGACCGCGGCGCAACTGGAGTCTTGCGTCGTGTCCTTTTCCGCGTCTGTTTGAGGTAGGTGATTCCACACTCAATTATCTTTTTGCGATCTTTTGCGTGCTGGCTTAATTTTTCATCACCCTGCTAGTTCGTTTTCATATTGACAAATTAGTTTTAATTACTTTTTAAATGCGCATTTTATTTGCCAGTGGTACATTCAGGTGGTGCAAGCCCATTTCTTTTATCGCGGAAACCCACTTTGGCTATTTATTATTATTTGTGAACTGTGCAGTGTGTGTCAGAGAGTTCGGATGACGCAGGTTGTGTGTTGGCATGTCAGAATGTTTTTTATTATAGAAAGGGGGTTTTGGGTGACTTTTTAACCTTTAAAAATTTTTGCGACATGTTTGAAAACTGTTAAATAATTTTTCTTAGTGGTTTTCTCAAATAACAAAGTGATTTCGTTAAGTTATGCGTCTAGTTTAATTTAAAGCGTATGCAGTGTGGTTTAAGTTTTTTTAAAAAAAGAAAAGTTTTGGTGCGTGTGTGGTTTTTAAAGAGGATATCAGTGTGCAGGTGACCCGTTTGGCTCGAAGTGCTATTGTGACATGTTATGTGAATTTTGATCTCTAGGTGAGCACAAGGAGGGAAGCCGGGGTATTAGGTGGGGAGACTGGGACTAGTGAGCTAGTGTTCCGGAGATGACCCGACCCGGTTTCACTGGCAGGTTTGACGACTGCAACACTAACTAAACATATGATATCTGAGGGCCGTGGCCTTCTAAGCCACGTGTTCTGAGGGTCGTGGCCTTCTATGCCACGTTATCTGAGGGTCGTGGCCGCCTAAGCCACGTTTCACCGAGACACGACGTTCTAGGATCCCTCTAGTTCTAGTACCCATAGGGCCTTTCCCAGCCCTTGGTGCCACCAGTTACCTTGCGTGCATGCTGATACGTGATATGTCACTTGAACTGCTATCCTAATGTGTTTATCTTGAACTGCCTTTCTTTTAAATCATTTTATGAAAACAATTTTTCTTTTTCACTTCCTTCTATCTTTATTTCAGCATTGCAATTGGTTGTCTTTTGATAGTTGTTCGTGGAATCTTTTATTGGTGATATCCTGCTGGGCGATTGCTCACACCCTACATACACCCTTGGGTGTAAGTAGACTTGTTTACTTCTGATACAGGTAGGGGTCCAGCTTTTGGGAGCAGTGGTTCAGGTTGTTAGCAGGACTATCTACGTGGCGTTTTGGTGGTGGCTTAGAGGCGGTGTCCTTACACCGGGAGACAGTCCTTAGGTTGGTCTTTGGTTATCTTGTTTTGGTGTTATTTGGGTTTTGAGTACTTGTGAACCAAAAACCTGTTTGGTTGTCTACATGTTTGACTGTAACCTTTATCTCTGTTTGGTTTACTTTGGTTGGCTGCTTTACATTTGTTCACTCGGGTAAACCATTCCCAAGGTTTATTTTGATACCCGGGCACTTGTGCCAGCCCGTGGGGATCGGGAACGCCCTTCGGGCCTTGCCGCATGCCGAGTCGAGCGTCGGCTCGGATGGCGACCCGATTCGGTTTGTGACAAAATGGTATCAAAGGCAGGTTTTGTTGGTGGTTTATGTTATTTGGGATGAGTTGGGTTATACATGAGTTGGGTCTGTCGGGGCTCAGAATTTATTTTGCGAGTAGGGCGCCTGGCCAGCACGCCTCGTGACAGATACTGAGTCACCATGGGATGTCAGGGTGCTTGTTTAACTTTCTTTCTGGGTGGGACGTGCAGGCTGCAGACTGTACGTGGACACCAGGTAAGGAAATTAAAGCTTTTAGATGGATTCATTTTTGCATGTTTGGTTTATTGATGAATGTTTATCTTGTTGGAAAAATTTATTCCCTTTTTATTGATGGTTTTCTTTCTTGATTGCTGCTCTTTTCAGTAAGATGCCTCCCCGGAGAGTTCCCATGCATCCACGGGAGGAAGCCGGAGAGAGTTCTCCCGCGCCGCTTGATCAGAGATTTGTTGAGGCGATGGTCCGAGCCGTTCAGGCTTTAGGACAAGGGGCGACTCCTGCCCCCGCCCCTGTTCCAGCTAGAGGGGAAGAATTTGGCTCCAGAAAGGATAGAGCTCAGGAGTTTCTGAGGAGCAAACCTCCTTCTTTCTGAGGTGGTTCAGAACCTCAGGAGGCAGAGGAGTGGCTTGAGAAGATAGAACGCATGTTCGATTTCCTTGACACGCCTGAGGAAGTCAGAGTGAAGTGCGCCTCGTTCCAGCTGGAGGGTTCCAGTCGCAAATGGTGGGAATCAGTGGTCCAGGCTGGGAAGCATGAGCACATGAGCTGGAAGGATTTCAAGGGTATCTTCAACGAGCAGTATTGTCCAGAGTTTGTAGCCTATGCTAGATCTCGGGAGTTCATGGAGCTATCGCAGGGGAATCAGAAAGTGATGGAGTATGCGAATCGCTTTGCTGAACTGGTACGGTACGCACCTGAGATAGTTTCGAGCGAATTCTTGAAAGCTCGGATGTTTGAGAAGGGCCTTCGACCATAAATTCACTCCCAGGTTTTCTTGTTCAAGCTGAAGACTTATGCTGAGGTGGTCGATCGTGCTTGTATGGCCGAGATTGACCAGAAGGGAATGTCGGGGTTTTCTGGATCAGTGTCAGGGCTTGGCAGTGGCAGTTCATCTGAGAGGAAGAGGAAGCGTGATGAGCAATGGAAGAAGGGTGATGGCAGCTCAGGTCATCCTCCCAGGCAGTTTTCATCTGGGGCTTCTGGTGCAGGGTCTGTTGTGTGCCATCAGTGCGGAAGGGAAGGGCACATCCGACCTGTTTGTCCATACCCTCCCAGACCATGCCATGGATGTGGAGTGGTGGGACATCTACAACGCTTCTGCAGGACTGCACGCCCTTATCAGAGTGGGGCTGGATCAGTGGCTTCTAGAGGGGTATCAGTTCAGTCAGAGCCGACCAGGACGACAGGATCTCGGTTTGGTGGGCGTGGTGGTAGGACCAGATCGTCTTCAGGGCAGAGCCATATCAGGGCAGAGCCTCAGGCGAGCGGTCGCTCTCAGGCAGGGACCAGACAACTGCATGTTGTGGATCAGGCACCAACGGGATCTGATGCAGGGCCTTCGACGGTTTGAGGTACTATTCTGGTTGCATCTTCTATAGCTGTAGTTTTATTTGATATTGGTGCTTCAGTTTCTTTCATATCTGCTCGTTTTGTGAATCTGCTGAACCTACCAACCGAGTTGTTATCATTTGCTATGGAGTTGGTAACGCCGTTGGGGAAAAAGAGGGAGCAAGGCCTTATGTGCCGATCGTGCGCACTCTCTGTGTCGGGTGTCGAGATGGAATGGGATTTCTTGGTCCTTGACATGGACCTATTTGATGTGATCCTCGGTATGGACTGGATGGTGCGCTTCCAGGCGCACATTGATTGCTATCGACGCCGAGTCAGCTTTACAGCACTAGATGGGACTCCTCAGCTATTTCATGGAGAATGGGATCCTCGGTCGGGACGTGCGGGACCTCCACTCCCTGAGCTTGGAAATCTTGCTTATCAGTTGTCGTCACTCGCGTTGGAGGACGATGTTGGTATTTCACAGGGTGGGTTACCTCGTATAGTGGACGGGTTCCCAGAGGTTTTCCCAGATGATTTTTCTGGCTTACCCCCAGAGCGAGACGTGGAGTTCTCGATTGAGTTGGCGCCGGGAACACAGCCTATATCTCTTCCCTCATATCGCATGGCCCCCATCGAATTGAGGGAACTAAAGATACAGCTGGACGATTTGGAATCCAAAGGATTCATTCGCCCGAGCGTCTCCCCTTGGGCCGCACCGGTTTTATTCGCGAAAAAGGCAGATGGAACCCTTCAGTTGTGCATTGATTACCGGAAGTTGAACAAGGTAACCATCAAGAATAAATACCCTTTTCCTCGGATTGACGATTTGTTTGACCAGCTGAAGGGGGCAAAGTGGTTCTCCAAGATTGATTTGCATTCGGGATACCATCAGCTCAGGGTGAGAGAAGCAGATATTCCGATGACGGCTTTCCGAAGCAGGTATGGTCACTTCGAGTACTTGGTCATGCCTTTCGGACTGAAAAATGTTCCTGCAGTTTTCATGGCGCTCATGAATAGGGTGTTCTACCAATATCTCGACTCATTTGTCGTGGTATTCGTGGATGACATCCTGGTCTAATCTGGATCTGAGGAGGAGCATGAGCACCACCTGCGCGTTGTTTTGGGAACTTTGCGGGATCACCACCTGTATGCCAAACTCTCGAAGTGCACTTTCTGGATCAGGGAAGTGAAGTTTCTGGGGCATGTCGTCTCAGAACAAGGGGTTTCAGTGGATCCCGAAAAGATCAGAGCAGTTATGTCTTGGGAGCAGCATAGAAATGTGTTTGAGATCATGAGTTTTCTGGGATTGGCTGGTTATTACAGGCGCTTTGTCCGGGACTTGTCGCGGCTTGCCTCCCCCATGACCGCACTCACCCAGAAAAGGGTGAAGTTTGAGTGGAGCCCACAGTGCCAGACATCTTTTGAGGAGCTGAAGCAGCGGTTGACCACTGCACCTGTGTTGACCTTACCGGAGTCAGGAAAGGGCTATGTGGTGTACTGTGATGCGTCAGGTACGGGCCTTGGATGTGTGCTCATGCAGGATGACCATGTGGTGGCTTATGGTTCTCTCCAACTCCGACCGCATGAGAAGAACTATCCGACTCACGACTTAGAGTTGGCGGCAGTGATGCATGCTTTGAAGACATGGCGCCACTATCTTTTTGGGGAGAAGTTTGTGGTCTATTCTGACCAGAAGAGCCTGGCCTATATTTTCTCTCAGAGGGATCTCAATTTGAGGCAGCGCCGCTGGGTCGAGTACCTGCAATGTTTTGATTTTGATATTGTCTATACCCCTGGCAAGGGTAATGTGGTAGCTGACGCATTGAGCAGAAAAGTACCAGTGCAGGCGTTGAAGAAGTCCAGCGATGAGTGGACTTTGATGGGGCTCTTCGCCCAGTTGCATTTGGAGAGCAGGGAGCACAGTGGAGGTACTTTCTTGGCTAGCATCCAGTTGACTCCTGCCCTTCTAGAGTTGATTCAGCAGGAGCATCCTGGTGATGAGTTTTGTCAAGCGATCTATGCAGTTTCTCCATGGTGGGGAGACTTCTTCTGATTGGTCTTTGTCTTCCCAGAGGGTCCTATGCTTCAAGGGCCGTGCTGTAGTGCCGTTGTCTCTGCGAAAGGTGGTGATGCAGGATAGCCACTAGTCTTAGTGGGCCTTCCATCCTGGTACCACCAAGATGTACTACGATGTTCGCCGTCAGTTCTGGTGGCCAGGTATGAGACGGGACATAGCCGACTTCGTATCCCGATGTTACACTTGCCAGCAAGTGAAAGCAGAACATCAGAGACCATCTGGCCTACTCCAGCCATTAACCATTCCTACCTGGAAGTGGGACGAGGTCGCCATGGACTTCATCATTGGCCTGCCTCGTACACCTAGAGGGAGGAATGCTATCTGGGTGGTAATTGTC
This sequence comes from Viscum album, assembly GCA_963277665.1. Lineage (NCBI taxonomy): Eukaryota > Viridiplantae > Streptophyta > Magnoliopsida > Santalales > Viscaceae > Viscum > Viscum album. The sequence goes on from OY728161.1 coordinate 1,448,161,729, forward strand.
CGTTTGACTAAGTCTGCCCACTTTATTCTGATCAGAGACACAGCGAAGGTAGAGGAACTGGGTCGCTTGTATGTTCAAGAGGTGGTCAGACTTCATGGCGTGCCGTCGGCAATTGTTTCCGACAGGGACCCCCGCTTTACATCTCGTTTTTGGGGATGCCTCCAGAAGGCCTTGGGGTCGCAGATTAGGATTAGCACGGCATACCATCCTCAGACCGATGGCCAGACGGAGCGGGCGAATCAGATTCTGGAAGACATGCTACGAGCCTCTGTGTTAGATTTTGGAGGCTCATGGGATAGCCATTTGGGGCTGGTGGAGTTTGCTTACAATAACAGTTACCATTCTTCCATCAGAATGGCACCCTTTGAGGCGCTCTATGGCCGGCCTTGTCGGTCTCCTCTGTGTTGGGCTGAGGTAGGAGAAGCCTCGCTCTTGGGACCGAGTCTTGTACAGGAGACGTCTGAGAAGGTCAAGCTGATTAGGCAGTGGTTGTTGACAGCTCAGAGTCACCACAAATCTTATGCAGATCAGAGGCGGCGGGACCTTGAGTTTTCAGTGGGGGACAGAGTGTTCCTGAATGTGGACCCTCGCTTGGGTCACCGTCGTTTGGGGAAACACGGGAAGCTGACACCGAGATATGTCGGACCTTTTGAGATCCTTGAGCGGATTGGCAAGGTGGCATACAGGCTAGCTTTGCCCTCGCAGTTGATGTCGATTCACGACGTATTTCATGTCTCCCAACTAAAGAAGTACAACCCCGACCCGTCGCATGTGCTGAATTGGGAGGAGCTGGAGATAGAGTCCGACTTTTCTGTGGTCGAGCGACCAGTGTGTATAGTGGATTCTCGGGAAAAGGTGCTGCGTGGAAAGTCCATTCCTCTGGTCCGTGTTCTTTGGCAGCACGGGAATGACGAACACGAGACTTGGGAGCGGAAGTCATGGGTTGAGCAGGAGTACCCATTTCTATTCTCTGATCAGGCTTTGAGCTGACTTTCCAAGGGCGGAAAGTTTTCATGGTGGGGAGAATTGTGACGCCCGGACTTTTTTGAGGTATACGTTTAATTTTAAATTTTTATTTCATAAATTAATTTCTGGTTTATTTAAATTATTTGGATGTATCATGAGCCGAACCTGGTTTGGGTTGCCCGTTGGGGTAACGGTGCGCGCGCGCGGGCCTTACGCCGCTCGGCGCACGGGTAGGGGATGGGCAAGGCCATGCAGCTTTGCCTTTTTCAACGCACGGTTCCCCTTGCGCGGACGAATCAATGGAAGATGTTAACTTTTATTATTATTTAAATTATTATTATTATCATTGATACTACTATTATTATTATTATTATTAATGTTATGCTTTTATTATTGATTTTATAATTATTATGATATTATTATTATTATTGCTAATATATTATTATTATTGTTATGCGGTTACTATTATTAGGATTTTGATAATTATTATTACTAATAATATTATTATTTATAATGTTATTATGATATTTAATATTATTATATTATATTAATTTGTTTAACTTTTTTTCCCATGTCAAACCCTAGCCGCCGCCACCCTTTCTCTCTCTTTTTTTTATTTCATTTCTCTCCTTCTTCCGCTCGGCCTCACCCTCACGTCGCACCTCCTGCATCCGCGCTCCCCTCTCCCCACTCTTCTTCTTCCTCCCTCCCCTCTCTCCTACTCACCGGCGCGCCACCCCTCCGCTCAGCCACTCTCTCCCACTGTCCTTCCTCAGGCTGCGCCCTCCTCCTACACCCCCTCGCCGTCGCTGTTGCACCCACGCCGGAGCCACCTGCTCACCGCACCCCAGACCACCTCTCCGCCCACTTCCGTTGTCCTCTGCTGCACACCGCACAAGGCCCCATCCGGCGCTCCCGCCCCTACTACACCGCTCCTGCACCCTCACCGGACCAGCCACCGCCTCTGCTGCGCCGCTCCAGCACCCCTCGCCGACCGCCGCCCCTGCTGCAGCCCTCCGTCCAGCCGGCGCGCCCCTGCTTCCTCTTCCTTCTCTTCTTCTTCTTTCCCTTCTTCTTCTTTCTTTTCTCCTTCTTCTCTTCTTCTTATTCTTTTTCTTCCTCCGCCTCCACCTCGGCCGACCTGCTGCTCCCCTTGCACCCCCAGCCGGCGCAACCCCCTGCTGCTTTTCTTCTCTCCTTCTTCTATTTTTCTTCTTCTCTTCTTCTTCTTCTCCTCTTCTCCTCCTTCTCTTCTTCTTCTTCTCCTCTTCCTCTTCTATCCTTCTTCTTCCCTTTCTTTTTCTTCCTCTTCTTCTCCGTTCTGGCGCCCCTGTTCGGCCTCCTCCGCGCAGGTCTGTTTTTATTTTTTTTTCATTTATTTTATTTTATTATTTTAAGTTATCTAATAAGATATTTTGTTTTATTTTGTTATTATTATATTATTATTATTATTATTATTATTGTTATTATTATTATTATTATTATTATTATGCTATTATTATTATTAATATTAATATTATTGTTATTATTATTATTTATAATTATTATTATTACTACTATTATTATTGCTATTATTATTATTATTATTATTATTATTATTATGCTATTATTATTATTAATATTAATATTATTGTTATTATTATTATTTATAATTATTATTATTACTACTATTATTATTGCTATTATTATTATTATTATTATTATTATTATTATTATTATGTTATCGCTATTATTTTTATCCTCATTATTATTATGTTAACAACTTTCTGAACCCGTTGAGCGTTCTGCTGTTGTTAGGACCTGGTTGACGGCTCAAGACGGTGCGACCGCGGCGCAACTGGAGTCTTGCGCCGTGTCCTTTTCCGCGTCTGTTTGAGGTAGGTGATTCCACACTCAATTATCTTTTGGCGATCTTTTGCGTGCTGGTTTAATTTTTCATCACCCTGCTAGTTCGTTTTCATATTGACAAATTAGTTTTAATTACTTCTTAAATGCGCATTTTATTTTCCAGTGGTACATTCAGGTGGTGCAAGCCCATTTCTTTTATCGCGGAAACCCACTTTGGCTGTTTATTATTATTTGTGAACTGTGCAGTGTGTGTAAGGGTGTTCGGATGACGCAGGTTGTGTGTTGGCATGTCAGAATGTGTTTTATTATAGAAAGGGGGTTTTGGGTGACTTTTTAACCTTTAAAAATTTTTGCGACATGTTTGAAAACTGTTAAATAATTTTTCTTAGTGGTTTTCTCAAATAACAAAGTGATTTCGTTAAGTTATGCGTCTAGTTTAATTTAAAGCGTATGCAGTGTGGTTTAAGTTTTTTTTTAAAAAAGAAAAGTTTTGGTGTGTGTGTGGTTTTTAAAGAGGATATCAGTGTGCAGGTGACCCGTTTGGCTCGAAGTGCTATTGTGACATGTTATGTGAATTTTGATCTCTAGGTGAGCACAAGGAGGGAAGACGGGGTATTAGGTGGGGAGACTGGGACTAGTGAGCTAGTGTTCCAGAGATGACCCGACCCGGTTTCACTGGCAGGTTTGACGACTGCAACACTAACTAAACATATGATATCTGAGGGTCGTGGCCTTCTAAGCCACGTGTTCTGAGGGTCGTGTCCTTCTAAGACACGTTATCTGAGGGTCGTGTCCGCCTCAGCCACGTTTCACCGAGACATGACTTTCTAGGATCCCTCTAGTTCTAGTACCCATAGGGCCTTTCCCATCCCTTGGTGCCACCAGTTACCTTGCGTGCATGCTGATACGTGATATGTCACTTGAACTGCTATCCTAATGTGTTTATCTTGAACTTCCTTTCTTTTAAGTCATTTTATGAAAACCATTTTTCTTTTGCACTTCCTTCTATCTTTATTTCAGCATTGCAATTGGTTGTCTTTTGATAGTTGTGCGTGGAATCTTTTATTGGTGATATCCTGCTGGGCGATTTCTCACACCCTACTTACACCCTTGGGTGTAAGTAGACTTGTTTACTTCTGATACAGGTAGGGGTCCAGCTTTTCGGAGCAGTGGTTCAGGTTGTTAGCAGGACTATCTATGTGGCGTTTTGGTGGTGGCTTAGAGGCGGTGTCCTTACACCGGGTGACAGTCCTTAGGTTGGTCTTTCGTTATCTTGTTTTGGTGTTATTTGGGTTTTGAGTACTTGTGAACCAAAAACCTGTTTGGTTGTCTACATGTTTGACTGTAACCTTTATCTCTGTTTGGTTTACTTTGGTTGGCTGCTTTACATTTGTTCACTCGGGTAAACCGTTCCCAAGGTTTATTTTGATACCTGGGCACCTGTGCCAGCCCGTGGGGATCGGGAACGCCCTTCGGGCCTTGCCGCGGGCCGAGTCGGGCGTCGGTTCAGATGGCGACCCAATTCGGTTTGTGACAATAAACATGTATAAATAAATATTAAAAAAAAAAGAAATCACAAAAAATATTAAAAGAACAAATATTACAACTGAATAAATTTTAAAGAAAAGTAATAAATAAGTAACATTATTAGTGAATATAAAGTTTATTAATGAAATGAGTATTAATAAAAATGAATAAATTTAATATATATATATATATTAATTATAAATAGTAATAAATAATATATATTAAATATAAATATTGAAAATTAATAAAATATAATAACTAAAAACATATTATATTAAACGTTAAATGTTAAATATTAATAAATGAAAATATAAAATGATAATATTAACAGTTTATATTATTTGTGTATGTCTCTCTCTATAAAATGGAATTAATTTTTTTTATGTATATGTGTGAAATTATTTGATGACATATTAAATGAAAAATATTTAGTCAATTTTTTAAATTATAATTAAACATTTATTATTCGATATATATGTCAAACTGATCAAGAAATGAAATTGATGAAACAAAATGTCTTAATTAGTGAATATTTTTTTAATTAATATTAAATATTTTTAATTATATTATAAAACTGTTTTCACCAAATATATGGCATATAAATTTATATTCAATATAATACATATTTTTTGTAATATAAATAATATTTAAGAAAATTATATATATATATATATGTGTGTGTGTGTGTGTGTGTGTGTGTGTGTATAATTTTTATTTGAAAATAAAATTTTAACTAAAAATCTTATATATCAAGTGAAAATGTATATTTGGTCACATATATATCATATTTAATAAAATATGATTTATTTTTAAATATATTAATATGTTAATATACTATTATATGTATTTTAATGATATTTTTTAATGAAGTATACCCATTATTAGTACTTTTTAGCACTCATAAAGGTGTCATTTATTATCACTGAATAAAAGCACTAATAAAGGGTGGACTTTATCAGTAATAAATAAATTGATAATAATGGTTGAATCAATTTATTGTGTGTTTTATAGAAGTGATTCTTCATTTTTTTTTCTATGTCAACAAATAGATACAATATTAACAACTTTATTTTTCATGTTACTTTATGTTTCAATTTCATTTAAAAATATAAAAAAGTAAATTATCATGATGGTTAGATCCCAAAGATATTGAAATTAGTCTACCTTAGTTATTACTCAAACAATACTACATTAATGAAACTATCCTTGGGTTGAATATGTAAGCTATTAAGATCAAAACATAAAATTATCAAATATCCAAAACTATTTTTAAAAAAATTAAGATAAATAATGTACTTATTAAAAATGGAAATAGATCATGGATCCAAAACCTCTATAAATACATTATTCACCATTGTTTAATTAGACAGTAGGATGAAAAAGATTAATTTTGATAGAAGAGAGTCTACTCTACCTTGATTATAGAGAAATATTCCAATGTGATGTATAATAGGTTTATTATATAGCTAGTTCTCAATGACACTAAGACATCATTTGATGGAGGATAAAGGAGAGAAATGGAAAAATACAATCCCTATGGATCTCAAATCTAGCAAGAAGATGAAATCTACAGAAAGATCAAAATTTATAACTATGAATGATCATGTTGGTCATAGGGAACTCTTTCACCTTGCATCAATTAGGACATGTGTAGAGGGATGAGCTCTTGCTAATGATGCTAGTTGGAATATTTTTTTAGATGTGGTGAGATCTACTACTAACATATATTTTTAGGATTTGGACATACCTCTTCTCAGAAGGATCATAAATAAGCGAACAATAACCCATGTTTTAGTCAATCAGGAGGTCGTAGAAGAATGGGTCAACCTATGTAGGTAATCCGTTATTTCACAGGCTATGGTTTTGAAAGGAGAGAAGTTATGAAAATTTCATGATCTCACTCAAAGGATTGGATATATTTGGGGATTTTATGTTCAGAAGATGAAAATAATGGGAAGAGACAACTATCATATGGTTTTCCCCTTCGAAGATTTTAAGTGAAGTGCATTGTGTATTGGGTCAGTTGTAATGTACAACCTGATTATCCAGTAAACCGGTAGTTGGAACGACCTCCACATGACCTCAATCATGCCTACCTAAATTCTATAGGATACCAAATAGTAGTGAGGGCTTTTGGTGTGCCCGTGGGAAGACAATTCCCTCATTAGATCAGAGTATGAACAATGGTATATTAGTGAAAATCAATAACAATTGAGGAAGTAGTAATAATAAATGAAAGAAAGATAGAAGAATAATAATAATATAACAACTAAATGAAAGTAGAAAAATCCAATTGCATATAATGATGCATGTAATGTTAGGTGTTACTACAATGTAAAACTAGTAAAATCAAAAAAATTAAAAGAAAAATCCAACAGTTATCTCCTCTAGCATCCTGAGCATGAGCCTAGTCTCGTGCTCCCAGTTCCCATGTACACATCATAGAACAAGCAATGAATCCAAATACTTGTGAGGAAAAAGATCTAATCAGCTACCAAACAATGCTCAAGTAGATAATGAGATATAAATATCAGTAGGTAGACACAAACAATGTCTAGAAATATCCATCTCGTGCAATATAAAATAGTTGTATTTCCATATATAGCAGATACAGAATGATAAAAATTAAATCATAGCAACTTGGTCTAGGTTCCCAAATAGAAACTCGTAACATACCACGCAATTCACCCTAAGTCGGGTGTCTAAAAGAGTACCTGTGTAAGGAATAATATGTAAAAAAGGTCTAAGGTAAATGACAAAAACCTCTAAGGAATACCCCTAGGCTTTTGCTTTTCCTTGGGGAGAAGCATCACATGTGCAAAAACTAGATCATAATAATAATAAAGTACACATCACATGTAATTCAAGGAATTAAAAAATGTCTGTAAAATCCAATGGTAGAGCTCTAGTCCATCCCTGTTGGTCTAAAAATAATCCTAGGTATCACTATGGTACTTCTTATATATACCAATACAACCAAGTCTGTCCAAGGTGATCCATAGAGAATATAAAGTATAACTTAAGGCATGGTGACTCAGAGTCTATCCCAGTTATTTTATGTAGGGGGATAATATCACTAGAGACATGTCATAGCCATATTTCCAATGGGTTCATCCTTGGTTTCTCCAATAGGAAACTTGTATCACTTAAGATTATAATATCCACCCAAGAATCCCTCACTTAGAATCCCAAAGCACTACCCCAAGTGTGTCGGGTCATAAACCCCCAAGCACGAAGATTCCATCGATGATTACTTAATACAAAACCCACATTCTCTCCCCAATATATAACAAGTGAACCAAATAATAAAGGAATATATCAAGTTAATTCATAAATATATAATTTCAGGCAAAAACGTAGTATCAAAATATCAATTTATTACCATTTAATCCAATTGTGAAATTTAATCCAATCAACAATGTCACACTTTATATAGTAGGGCTACAAGTAAAAAGGCATATAATTTAAAAAAATTTAGGTCATCACATGTCTTACCATGATATTTAATACATTTGCAGCCATTTTAATAGATTGAGAAAAAATAACTAAACAAAACAAGACACTCGACATAATATAAAGTGAGAAATTGTACATGGAATAAATCATAAGGAAACACCAACACCAGATGACCAAGAAAGAATTAAATCACCAATAATTTATTTTTATCTTAGAAGACAACACACCTCCATTCGAGAGGTTTAATTATAAAAACACCACTTTTTATCAAAAAAATGATTTATTATATTTAATAATTTCATTCAATGATCACAATTCAATTAATAAAAGGAAATGATAATTCAACTTATTTAATGAATCACTTTAATAATTCTTAAATTTATAGAGAAAAGGAAAGTGATAATATTCATGGTTCAACTTTTATCTTAAATAATGTTATCAAATTAATACATTAATTTGAAGTGAAACCCTCTCAAAGGAATAAGGGAACTTAGGATGAGATGGATGGTGAACCCAAAGTGGTAGCCCAAAGCCACGGAAAACACCCTAAACACGATTTCTATATATTCTATGATCACTAATGACACTGAAAGACAACCCAAAAAATTTAATATATGATAAAAATCCTTTCAATAATGTTTTAATGAGCATAATAATGATTTGATGTCTGAAAGTAAAGAAATGATGAGATAGAAGAACAATCACATGAAATTTAGATGCCTCTAATCACATGTCATCAAGGAAATTTAAATAATTCACGCTAGTTAACATAATCAAGAATATAATTCAATTGAAACAATAAAACCGACACACATTTCAATTTAAATATAAAGAATGTTACATCATAGATTAAGCATCAAGCATATGCACAAAACTACAAGGTAGTGCACATATTATTTTCCAATTGAAGACAATGCACCTCAATCGATGGGGTTTTCTATGAAAACATGACATTTTTCTTCAAACAATTCATTTATCATAACTAAACATTTATTCTAAAAAAATAAAATAGTAATAATTAATATCCAATGATGGTTCTTAAATCGGGCATTTAATGCATTCTTAAATTTAAAGGCGAGGGAAGGGGATCCAACCTCAAAGGGAAGACCAAGCCAAGGAAAACACTTTGGCACATGATGATACAAATCAAATCGACTCCAAAATTTAATTCACATACTTCACTATATATATATACCCCTTAATACAATTTATATATCCCCCATCACATGAGGGAATATGCACAAGGAATACACACACACACACACCTATATACATGAGTGAAAGACTTCAAGGAGTCACCAAACAGTCTAAAAAAATATCATGGGAAACAAAAACACTTAAAGACCCTAAATAAAATAGGGAAATTCATGGAAGTGGGAGAAAAACTCACCTCGAGGTGATAATGAAATTCCAAACTGAACCAATCCCTTTTTCCTTTGGTGGTGCTTGTCGGAATTCATTCAAGGACAACCTAAGAATCCTTTTGCATAACCTAGAACCAAAAGAAAAAAAAACTAGGATTAACTCCAACCCTAGGGTTTTAACTAAACAATATGTGAAAAAAGTAAACACAAAAATGGATAGCTGATAGAAGAGGAAAGATCTTGGGGTATTATCTCAAAGATTTGAAGATAAATTGGAAGAGAAATGGATGAAATTGACAATTGGTAGAGGATCCATAGAATGAAGTTTCATCGCATGGACAAGGGGAGCCCTGGGGGGGGGTGTGCATCATGGTACGGGGGGGGGGGGGGGGGGTAAGGGAGACCCCTTATAGTTTTTATTAAATATAAACTAAAAATATTAATATTTTTGTTAAAACACTCCTTTATTTTTATTCCCAATTTATTTTTATTTAATTTAATTTAATTAAATAATTTTTTAAAATAAACACAATGACACCACTGGGAGACTTCTCAAGCCTTCAAAAAACTCCAAAACACACACATTTAAGTGTTCTAACTCCCATAATTATGTTCCAAAGCTCAGTTTGTAAAACTATCTATCTAGTAAATGAAAAAAAATTCAAATTTCGTTTCATTTTTTTCCAGTTCAAAAGCATAGTTCCATACAACATCCCCACCTTACAATTTCATGTCCTTAATAAGCATTTGGGAATAATGGTAAGATCTCCCAACATATAATGGTTATGAATTCTTGATCAAATGGATGTGTTTTATTTCCAAACACCCAACACACCTACAATCATTTACTAAGCATACAACACTTAAGCCATCAACACCCAAGTCAACAACCATTTCTCAATTGAAACACCAAAACAATGTTTAATTGATATTGATAAACTAAATGAATTATCATGTCACTGTCTCTATTAACATTTTACTGAAAGTACTCCCCGCTTTAGGTTTTAACATTAGAAAGGGTCTAAATCTGAGCCAAGACACCTCCATCGTCATAATTACCTAAAAAGAATTGTACTAAGTGTTTCAATGATGCTCCTGGTCTATTTTTTAACATACCTAATGAGAGATTGTCCATCGACCTCATTTAACTAGTTTGATCCAAATTTTCATAAAAAATATTTTATGACACATACCGCACTCATATCCACCTAAAAACATTCTTTAAGATGGTTCTTCACCAACTATATTCATTGAATAAGGGAAAACACGAGTCGATCCACATTCAGCTGACCATTATAAAGATGCTAGGGATAGATGGCCAGTGTAATTCAAATTGAACCAAAATTCCTTATTCTAAGACACTTGTGTTTACAATGAGAACATGGTCATTTAAATTTCTTTTCCCCATAATGAACAAAAGTGAAATCCAGATTCATCCCACTAGAATCACTATCCATCTTAATATCACCTATGAGGCCGAAAAAACCGGGGTATCCTCAAATTTATCAAACTGGAGTTCAAGGAACTGACCTAAGGTGTTGCATATTCCACCTTTAGAAAATGAGATGTTGGTACAAGAAAAAAACATCCACATCGAATCATCGACTGAGCCCATAACATCATTTTCTTGGCAGTAAATCCAGAGAAGAACTTGTTGTGTCCAAGGAGTTTCTACTTGGGAATCCAAGGAACACTCAAGACTAACCAAGTCTCGATAAGAAATACACATATGATGTGAAACATAGAGAAAATCACCAAGAAAAGCCCATTTTTTTTAAATATTTAGCATAACGTAAGAATGATGCTTTCTTAGTGAATTAAGGATAACGTCAAAATAAAGTACATGATCATCATTTAGAAGAATACACTAAGAGGGTTTTAATGGTTTACAGTCAATCAGAACTAACTAAAGGAAATAATCATAGTCAACCCTAAAATGGTCGACTTCAAGAAGGAAACTCATGTTTACCCACCAACAAATCTCTAAAAACCAATCATAAATCTTTACTATTTGAGTCATCTAGTGATCATTCAAGATTTAACCACTGATGTCCATCTAAGACCAAAAATGATATTTCATAAGTTTCTTACACATCTAACAATTTCAACATTTTGATAGCAAGAAAACACTGAAATTTACAAAACTAACCTACCCAAATACATTTAAGAAAGACTAACCAGTTTTAAATGGTCCTCCTTGGTGGTGTTATGATTAGTACATGGGAGATAGAGAGTGAAATACTGGGATCATGCTCAGGATGCATGAGGAGATGACCATTGGGGTTTCTTTTATTTTTTCATATTGATATAATTCTACCTTTTAGTGACACCTAACATTACATGCATCATTATATGGAATTTACATTGGCCACTATTATTCAGTAGCTAAATCATTCTTCTACTGCTATTTTTCTTTCATTTAATATTACTTCTTCCACTATTATTTTTTATTAACAGTAGTTGTACCAATGTGAATACTCTGATCTATGAGGGAAAGTCTTCCCATGGACATATCCAAGGCCCTCATGCTCATGATTTTTGTGGATTTAACCATTGAGGATTACTTTACTAGAAGGGTCATTTTATAAACCGAGCTTTGGAACATAATTCAGAGAGTTGGAACACTTCAATATGTTGGGTTTGGACTTGGTTGAAGGCCTGAGAGGCACCTTGACGGTCTCGGGGTATTTATTTTAATGAAATTAATTAATTAAATTAAAAATAAAAGAAAATAAATTGGAAATAAAAATAAAGGGGTTTTTAATAATAATAAAAATAATAATATTGTAAGGATGATGATGATGATGATTACTATTTTTATTAGTTTAGGTTTAGGAAAAAATCAAGGGGTCTCCCTTACCCCCTTAACATGACACCCCCCTGGGGAACCCCTTTACCACGTGACGCAACCCCCCTCTTTGGATCCTATATCGTTCATAAATTGCAACTGTTTCCCTTCCGATTTATCTTTGAATAATTGAGGTAAGCCCCTTATCTTACTCCTCTTACATTGGTTGGTTGTTTTTTGGTCTCCCATAGTCCCCCTTTCTCAGTAAAAACCTTAGGGTTAGGGTTAATCCTAGTTTTTGTGTTTATTTTGGATCTAGGGAATTTGGATGGATTTTTTGGTGGGAAGTGACTATATTCTGACATCTGATGCCAAAGTAGAAGCATATTTGTTTGATTCAACTTTTTGTCATCACTTTAAGGTGATATTTTCTCCCAATTTCTTTTCATTCCCAATTTTATTTAGGGTCTTTAAGTGTTTTTTAATACCTAGTAATTTTTTTAGAGTGTTTGGTGACTCCTTGAAAAATTTCACTTATGTTCATAGGTACAAGTGTAGATACATATATATATATATATATATATCTTTCTTATACATATTCCCTCATGGAGAGGGGAATATGTAAATTGGATTAAGGTTTATGTATATATATTAATGTATGTTCAAGAATTTTTGTATCATATTTGAGTTGGAATATAATGTAATGAAGGGTTGGCTTGTCTTTTTCTTCCATTTGAGGTAGGATCCCTTTCTATCACCTTTAAATTTAAGAATGCCTTAAGTTCCCTCTTTACAAACCATGCTTGAATATTAAATATTATTGTTTGTTTTTTTAGAATAAGTGTTTAAATATGATAAATGAATTTTTTTAAGAACAATGCCATTTTTTCATAATCAAACCCCTCATTAGACGTGCACTGTCTTCAGTTGGAAAAAGATATGTGCACTACCTTATTGTTTGTGCTTATGCTTGATGTTTCATCTTATATGTAACATGGTTTATATTTATATTTTATGCAGATTGGTTGTTTGGTTTGAATTGAATTATATGCTTGGTCAAACTCATTAGGTAGAATTATTGAAATGTCATTGATGACATGTTATTAAAAGGATGTAAATTCCATGTGCCCATGTTTCTTTCCCATCGTTTCATTCCTTTTAGACACCATGTCATCTTGCCGCTTGTCGGAACCTTATGCAAAATATTTTTATCACATAGTATATTTTTTTCATTGTCTGGAAGTTTCCTTAGTGACCATAACATATGGATAAATAATGATTTGGGTGTTCTTCTTTGCTTTGGGCCACCCCTTTGGGTGTGCCATCCATTTTAGCCTAAGTTTCCTTATAAATTTAATGGGGGTTAACTTTGGCTTAATGTATTAATTTGATAATATGATTTAAGATAGTAGTTGAACCATGAATTTGATCCATTTCCTTTTCCCTATATAATTAATAATTCTTAAAGTGATTATTTAAATAAGTCGAATTATGATTTCATTTGATTAACTGAATGGTGATCATTAAACGTAATTCTTAAATATGCTAAGTGATTTGTTTGATATAGAAAGAAATGTTTTTATAATTAAATCCCTCCAAGGGAGGTGCACTTTCTTTTAAGTAAAAAAGTAATGATTAGTGATTTAATGCATTCTTTTCCATTTGATGTTGGTGTTTCCTTTTGATTTATACCATGTGAAATTGCTCACATTATATCAGGATTAGTGCCTTGTTTTTTTATTTCTCTTTGATCGATCCATCTAAATAGATTGAACAATATTAAATGTTTTGGTAAGATTTTTTTCTTGCGCTATTGAATTGCATGTGATGACATGAAATGTTTTCAATTCTATTCCTTATTCCTCATTGCCTTTCTATATAAATTGTTCCATTGATTATTGGATTAAATTGAACACTTGGATTAAATGGTAAGAATATGATATTGTGATGCTTCTTTTTTGGAATGAAATTATATATTTATGTGTTACCTTCATATGTTCCTTTCTTGTTTGGTTCACTTATTATGGGTTAGGGAGAGAAATTGGGTTCCATATTAAGGACTCATGTATGGACTCTTTGTGCTCAGTGGTTTATGACATGACGTGTTGGGGGTGGTGCTTTGGCTTCCTAGGGGAGGGCTTCCAGGGAGTTTATTATACACTTGAGTGATACTAGTTCCCTAGGGGATAAACCATGGATAAACTTGTTAGAAGGATAGATACGTAATGCCTTGGGTGATACTCAGTCCCCTATGTGAGATACCTGGGATGGGATTAGTGTTACCATGCCTTGTGTGATACCTGTGATTCTATACGGATCATCTTGTATAGAATTAGTGGTACTATTTTATATCATATGTACTGTAGAGATAACTGGGATTCTTTTTAGATCATGAGGGATGAGCTTAGACAACACCACTGGATTTGCAGTACTTTTTTGAATTGCTCAAATTAAATGAGATGCATATTTTTTATGAGCCATATTATGCACATGTGATGCTTATGCCTTGTTTTAATATACTAATTTAGTGATTACATGTGAATTAGAATCCAAGACAATGCATAATCTTGGGGGTATTCCATAGGGGTTTTCTTTATTTAACTTGGGCATTGTATACATATTATTCCATTCACAGGTACTGTTTTTGACACCTAAATTTGGACTAAGAAGCTGGTATGGGATGAGTGTCCATTTAGAAATGTAGACTAAGTTGATATTATTTAATTTGTTGTACTTATATATATGTATTATATATAGAACAACACTTAATTTATATTGGATGTTATGGATTGTATTAAACACCAACGGTGATGGCCTACTGAGAATTATATCTTACACCTTACTTGGGTGCCTTTTGGCACCCAAGTAGGTCTTCTTTCTCATAGGAATTTGGATTCACTGCATGTGTTATACTGTGTAAATGGGAGATAGGGAGTACATGACTGGGATCATGATCAGGATGACAGAGGAGTTATCCATTGGGATTTTATTTTATTTTCTTATATTTTTGTTCTTGCACATTTTATTAGAAACTAAAATTACATGCACAATTATATGGAATTTGCGTTAGACAATTTTATTCAGTAGTTGTATTATTCTTCCACTGTAATCTATCTTTCATTTATTGTTACAAATTTTTCTATTTTTATTGATTTATATCAGTTTTAATAATATGAATACTCTAATATATAAGGGCATAGTCTCCCTACAGACACACCCAAGTCCATAATACTAGTCAAAAACCCATAGTGTTTGGGGAGGAGCACTTAAAGTCAAGTGGTGACCGGTCTGGTTACCATTTTAGTGGTCACTCAGGACTAGATGTTAAAAAGTGGTATCAAAGGTAGTGTCTATTCTATGTTCTAGAAAGGACACTAGGATTCTGTGTGTGTGTGGGGGGGGGGATATGGAAATCCCACATCAAAGGAGGAAGAGCACGAAGCACCCCTTTATAAGGTGGTATGGAAACTTATCCCATCATGATGCCTTTTACCATGATATTATTTAGGGTCAATGACCAAGGGAAAAAAACTATACCGGATAGGTCCAAAGCAGATAATATCATGATCATGGGATGGATTGGGCCATTATATCAGTCTCATTGAAGCATGGGTTTTTAATAATCTAGGAATGGGATATGAACTTTGATCCTAAAAATGTATGGAACATTCACACACATATCTGGAACCATATTTATAGATTTAATTGGTTATATTAGCAGCCAAAAATTAGATGGTATAAAGAATTCACTATTTTAAACTTGTGATCCAATATGAGAGAACGATAAAGTTTTTTGTGAGTTGGATTTTATTTGGGAATTTTACCTAGAAATGTAATAAGGATAAGGAGTAATAGTTTTCCAAAATAAAAGAGCATGATGATCCCAATTTTATAAGGAATAAGGTAAAGGATAAATATAGCACAATAAGTTTTTAAAAAATACATTGAAATGCATGAAGCTTTTTTATGGTAGAAATTTATAACTAGCCTTTAAACATAATTTTTTAGCTTCTAGGTTTTGAATTTCCAAAAACAATAATCTAAAATTATGATTGGTATGTTATTAGGAGTCTAATGAAACCAACATGATTTTTTGGTGAATAGAGATATGAATAGTAATATGACCATAATGAATATTAAATTGTATTATTATTTTATCTTCGTAAGGTTATTATATAATGAGATGTCGATTAATCTTTCAAGGTGTTAAAAAAGAGTTATATGCTTAAAACTATTATTTTTGAATAAATTTTGATTTTATTTAAAAATTAAATTAATAATATATATAAAATTAAATTTAAAAAATGGATTTCATTTTTTAATTCTACATGTTGATAAAAGGTTAGGGCGAATTTTTTGGATTTTTCTAAAACAGTTGAATTTTTATTGAATAGTAAAAATACAGTTTTGAGTTTTCTGTAAGTTTAATGAAATCATTAATGACACAATAATGATTTGATAAGTATGGTAGACTTTTGTACAGTAAAATATGTTATGAGGTATCCCAAGTGTCAAATACCATGGGAAAATACTAGGGGTAAGGCCATGGTTTTGCAAATACTACTAATAAGGTGTCCCTTGGAAATTAATAAAATATTCCCTCATTTTTGCTATAAATACTAACACATTCTTTCATTAAATTCATTACAAATTCCTAATAAATGAATATTTGGTCTTCTTACCTCCATATTAGTCCTCCCAAGTTGTCCTCAAGCCCCCAAGGTCTCAACTAATAATTCTTAGGAGTTACTCTACAAGGTTTGATAATTCTCAACTTCATTGTTTTTCTATTCATGTTATCTTTTATGTGGTATAACATTCAAGTTTCTATACCATGTTCTTATTTCCATTTTATTCTAGATATATACTCTATTATTATTCATTTTTGGATTGGTGAACCCTATCCCATCTCTTTTTAATTTTTTTTCTAAATCCATGTTGAATAGCCGTTAGGCTTCCGAATATTTGTAAGGGATTTCTAAACTATTCTTTTATTTCAAGTTCCTTTATTTTAGTATTATTTTCTCACATCCCCTTATCCAAGAAGCAAGAATGATCCAATATATTAAATATTCGGTATTTATTCATGTTTATGAATGATTCACTATTACACTTCTTCTCATGTCTAACATATTCAAGAAATTAAAACACCACCCATGATGTGCCGATTTACTGACATTGTGGATGATGTGATTTAAATTTCTTTTACTTCCTTCAAGACTGGGCGTGATAAAAATTTTATGGATAAAATAGATTATAATTTATGAATTATATCTTACATAAGGTTATAGAATCATTTTTTACACATGTAATCAATTTAAAAAACAAAATGAGTTCATTAAGATCGAAGACTCACTAAAATGACCTAAACAAATATCAATAATGTTTTGACTTCAAAATAACCCTCATCTCAGAATTAAAAATGATAAATGGTATAATTTATGGCTCTGGAAAATTTTAAATACCATTATATTAAAATTCTATAGTTTCACTTCCAATCGACATGAATATCCATCATGAACCAATAATGGAAACCATGTAAAGAAAGCACCCGAAACGATGTAAATAACAAAATATTACTAATAAATGTGTTGAATGATGTTTTAAAATGATCATATACGGTTATATAAACCTGAATATGTTTCATTAAGATATTAATAACACTCTTTTAACCATTATACATGAGGTTTAAAAACTTTTTAAGTAAGAACAACCCGAGGTTAGGGAATTCTTAACCCAATTTCCATTCTTTTAGTTATCCTTATTCTTTATTCATTATGTGGTATTAAGATAATTGGTGTGATGAATTTTTGTTTATATTATATTTCAATACGTGTATTCTATTTTTATACACATATCCATTCCATTCTATTAATTCTCAATCCATTTATATTTTAAGGCAGTTTCCTTTAAAAATCCTTTTAAAACTGTCTTTAATAAATCTCAAAAGGATTGTTTTTATGTGTATGGAATGAGTGGTTTATCTTGATTTAAAGATACTTTATTACCATGATATGTTCCTTGGACATTATTTAAGTTGTTTTGATCCCATTATAGCTCAATATATATTGATTTGAGCCCATTATAGCGTAAGATATGTTTGGTTGGGCCCATTATAGCTCAAGATATGATGTGTGAGCCCCTTTATACCTCTCTAATACATTGGGTACTCCCATTATGGATGTTGACCAAAAGGTTATTACATGTTTAAGGGTGAATTAAAGAGTTATATGGTAAATATTTCCCAAGGAAACTACATGATGTTTCTATGTATAAGATTTTTTATGATTATGGGTTTTTTAAGGTTTTTATGTTATCACTTGACAAATGATTTCTTTATTTATATACCATCATGTGTTTTATACTCATCCCATGTTTTTAATTTTTTTTTTCACAGGATATAATGATTTTTAAGAGAAATAAGGGAGTTCTTATGTTTGATATAGAATGTTTTCAAAGAAATTGTGTTTAATGTTTTAATGTTTTATATTTTGAAAAAAATGGATACAGTTTTTAGTAGTATAATCTTTGTATGAATGTGGTATGTTTTGTATATAAGATATACTAATTATTTAAAACAATAAACCTAAAAATATCCTCAGTGTGTAATAATGTACGTTCTTGTCTAAAATTTAATATTATGTAACCATTTAAGGCTGGGTCTTTATAGTTGGTATCCGAGGATGGTGTAGATAACTTTAGGCATTTGGATGTTTTTTAAAGAGTACCATAAATGATTTTTATTCTTTGGTAATTTGAAATTTTTTATAATTTGAGGATTACCATATTGATTTATTTAATTTATATCTGTTTAGAATGGTTTTCTATAGAAGAAATAGGGAAACTGAAGCAGGAAGGCACCAAGAGGCTAATGTCTGTATGAATCTGCAACCTAGAATGGTGGGAATCAAAACTGAGTAGTTTGGGATAGCAATGGAAATTTTACTCAAGAAATAAATTAGGGTGGTCTACAAGCTAGAGAGGAACATGATCAACCACAATGAAACATGTATTTTGTGGTGCGTTTAATGAGGCAACATCCTCCATCATTTAGTGGAAGCACAGATCTAGTGATAGCCGAAGGATGGATCAATGCTCCAGAAAAGATATTTGATGTCATGGGATGTTAGGAATGTAAAAAGGTAATAATATGAATTTATCATTTGGAATTATAATATGATCAATGGTGGTATTTGGTTATGAATTCAAGAGAAAGAGATGATCTTGATAGTCTGGAATGGGATTATTTTAAGAGTCTTTTTCTAGAAAACTAATTTCCCCAAACTGTTCAAATCAAAATGGAGGAGAAATTCTTGGAACTAAAGCAGAAAGATGTTGATTTTGTGGCAGCATTTGAAGCCAATTTGACAAGATTTTCCCAGTACATACCAGATTTTACTAGAGATTTTGATAGTAAAATTAATAGATTTTACCCTGGTTGTAAAACATTTTTGCGATGATATTTTGCTTTACGAGTGTTTACAATCTATGAGAAACTTGTACGTTTTGATGAAAAAGTGGAGATGGATTTTTTTGATACATATTTCCCTTGTGATTACAAGAATAAAAAGATGTCAGGTTGGCAGGATTTGGGTAAGAATTCGTCAGATAAATATGGAGGTAAGAAAATTAATTCCCTTTTTTGTGAAAAGTGTGGTAAAAGAAATACTAGTGAATGTCTTGTAAATTCTCAGAAATTATACTAATGTGGAAAGTTATTACACATGTCTTTTGAGTGAAAAGAAAATGATCTGAAAATAAATTAGAAGCCGATGGTGAGATTCTTTAATTGAAGGGAATTGGGTCATTTTGCTAATGTTTGTCCAAAACTAGTCACTCAAATAGGGAATCAGCAATATTGGAAGCAGAAGGGTCTTGTAAAATATTTTTCAACCACTTCATCATATGTTGAGCCACCAAATGAGGTGGATTCAGGTACGTTTCTTGTTTTTATAGATTTTTCAATTGTGTTGTTTTATTCAAGGTCTATACATTTCTTCATTTCTGAAAAATTTTCTAAAAAATTTCGAATTCAACCTCATGAAATGAAACCATATCTCATGGTAAATACACCTAGAGGAAAAATTATGGAAAAAATAAATTATAAGAATATACGTATCCTTTTATATGGAATGAGTTTACCTATAAACCTTGTTATTTTTCCTCTAGTAGAGTTTGATATTCTCCTGGGTATAGACTGGATTTTCTTTCATGATAAGATAGATTGCAGAGGAAAAGATGTTTTTTTTAGAAATAAATTTATTTTGTGTACAAGAATGAACTCATATCATTGATAAAATAATATGAAGCTAGGAAAGTGATAATGGATGGAAATGAAATATATCTTGCCCATATTTTTGAATATAAGGGAATTCTCATGATTAATGATGTACCAGTTGTAAATGAATACCTGGATATTTTTCTTGATGATTTTCAGGGTGTTATTCCTAATTGAGAGGTTGAGGTTACTATTGACTTAGTTCCTGATGCTAAACCAATTTTGAAACCCCCTTATGGAATAGACCAAATAGATCTTCTAGAATTAAAAAAATAAGTTGCGGAAATGATTAGATAAATGCTTCATCCAACCTAGAAATTCTCCATGGAGTGATCCTATCTTGTTTGTTAAGAAGAAAGATGGTTCAATGAGACTTTGAATTGATTATAGAGCCTTGAATAACATTAATGTTAAAAACAAGTACCTTTTTCCTCATATCTATGATTTTTTTGATCAGTTCCAGGGCACACAATATTTTTCAAAGGTTAACCTAAGGTTGGGGTACCATCAGTTTAAATAAAAGGATGAAGGCATCTCAAAGACTGTGTTCTGTACTAGATATGGTGATTATGAATTTGTAGTTATGCCTTTTGGGTCAAATAATTCACCTGTAGTATTCATGAATCTTATGAATATAATATTTCACAAGTTATTGGATAAGTTTGTGGCTGTGTTTATTGATGAAATTATGGAATACTATAGAAGTAAAGAGGGGCATGGAAAACATTTAAGGGTTTTTTTGCAAACATTAAAAGAAAAGAAACTTTGTGGGAAATTCAGGATGTTTGATTTTTGGTTGCAACCGATTTATTTTCTTGGAAATATTGTAGATAAGAATGGAATAAAAGTCAATTGTACCAAAAAAAGTGGTTGATGAATGGCCAAGACCTACAAATGTTACACAGATTTGTAGTTTTCTTGGATTAGCAGGTTATTACTGACGATTTGTTAAAAAAAATCACGATTATCTAGTCTACTAACTAAGTTAACCCAGAAAAGGGTTAAATTTGTTTGGATAGAATAATGTGATGTTTTTTTAGGAACTGAAGAAGAGATTAGTGAATTCTATCATTTTGGAATTGCCTTCTTGAAATGGTGAGTATGTCATCTACAGTGATTCTTCATTGAAGGGACACGGTTGTGTTCTGATGAATAATGATAAGGTAACTTATTATACTTGAAGACAACTAAAACCTAATGAGTAAAATTATCCCACACATGATTTTGAATTTGAAGCTATAGTTTTTTATTTGAAAATATGGACGCACCATTTATACAGAGCCAAATATCAAATATATACTAACCATAAAAGTAAAAAGTATATATTCACTTAGAAAGAATTAAACATGAGAAAGAGAAGATATATTTAATTGATAAAGGATTATGATTGCACAATCAATTACCATCTAGGAAAAGCAAACAAAGTGGTGGATTACTTGAGTCGAAAACATTATGAATCATTAACCATGTTACGTTTGAAATATAATCCCTTTATTAATGATTGGGTGGATTTTGGATTAGAAGTTGATGGTGTAGGGATTACATCTGTTTTGTTTCAGGTTTCAGTGCAGTCATCACTATCAGATAGAATTAACCAAGCACAAAAGGAAGATCATGATCTATAGAAAAAGGTAGAATCAGTTAAAATGGGTAAGTTTCCATAATTTAATTTCAATAAAGATTATATTTTATGATTTGAAAATGGTTGTGTGTTCCTTGTGATTCCCAATTGAAGAAATATTTGTTGTGTGAATATCATAGTTCTCCATTTTCAGTTCATCCTGGAAGTACTGATGTACATAGACCTTTGGGAGTAATTCTGGTGGGATGGAATAAAAAAAGATATTGCCAAATTTACTGTGAAATGTTTCTCATGTCAATAGGTTAAAGAAGATCAGCAGTTACCAAAGGGGATGCCTCATCCTTTTCCAACGGTAGATTGGAAACTGGATAATATATCCCTGGACATCATTGTGGGACAACCTAATAAATCTCAAGGTAACGATGAAATTTAGATTATTATTGATCGGGTGACAAAATCTTCACATTTCCTTTCAATTCAAGATATAATTTCATTGGATCAACTTTCTCGACTGTAACTCAAAGTGATTTTTAGGATACATAGATTTCCACATTCCCTTATATCTGATCAGGATCTCAGTCTCACTTCTAACTTTTGGAAAGGACATTAGAAGTCATTGGAAACAAGAATTAAATTTCAGCACAACTTTTCATCCTCAATCAAATGGGTAGTCAGAATGAAGGATTCATACATTGGAGGATATGCTCCGATCTTGTTCAACGGACTACCAGGGATGTTGGGATCAACACCTTTCTTTAGTTGAGTTTTCTTATAATAATTGTTTTCATTCTAGTATATACATGGCACCCTTTGAGGCACTGTATCAGAAGTAGTGTTGAAGTCCAGCTTTTTGGGATGAATTTGGGGAAATGAAGTTGATGGGACTAGGCTTAGTAGATAAAGTGGATGAGAAAGTGAAGATGATCCAGTAGCACATGAGGACATCTCAATGTTGGTAGAAGAGTAATGCAGATAATAGAAGTATTGAATTATCTTTCGAGGTATGTGACCTTGTTTTCTTAAAATATATCCTTGGAAAAGTGTGATACATTTTGGTAAGAAAGGAAAGCTAAGTCCGGGTTCATCAGTCCTTTTGAAATTATATAGAACTTTAGACTAGTCACATACCAAGTAGCTTTGCCTCTGATTTTTTCTTAGGTACATAATGTTATTTAAGTTTCAATGTTAAGAAAGTATGTGCCAGATTCAACTCATGTCTTGAGCCCATAATTAGTTCAGCTAGAGGAGAACCTTTCTTATGAAGAGAAACCAATTCATATTCTTGATTGAAGGGAACATGTACTGCAGAATCAAGTAATACACCAGGTAATGGGTTTGTGGAGAAACCACATGGTGGAAGAAGCAACATGGGAGTCTAAAAATTCTCTGAGGCAAAGGTACCCTCAGTTGTTTAATGAGTAAATAAAATTGTGAGGATGCAATTTCCAAAATGTGGGGATAATGTAACACCCCAATGTTTGAAAAAATAAATTGATATGCATGAAACCTTGTCTAAGGTAGATATTTATAAGTAGCCTTTAAACATAATTTTGTAGCTTCTATGTTTTGAATTTAATAAAACGGTCATCTACAATTGTGACCAGTAAGTTATTTGGTGTCTAATTTAACCAACCAAACTTTTTGGTGAATAGTAACATACCCTTATGAATAGTAATATGAATATAACTATAGACCTAATGAATAGTATATTATATTATTATTTTATTTTCTTATGGTTATAAGATAAAAAGATGTATATTAATTTTTTGAGGTGTTAAAAAAGAGTTATATACGTAAAACTATTATTTTTGAAGAAATTATGATTTAATTTAAAAATTAAATTAATAATATTTAGAAAATTATTTTCAAAAATGGAGTTTATTTTTGAATTATACACATTAGAAAATGGTTACAATGGATTTTTGGAATTTTTCTGAAACAATTGAAATTTTGGTGAATAGTAAAAATATAGTTTTGGGTTTTCATCAAGATTAATGACATCATTAATGATGAAATAATTCTGGAAGACTTTTTTACAATAAAATATGTTATTAGGTGTCTAAAGTGGGAGAAACCATGAGAAAATACCATGGGAAAACACATGGTTTTGCAAATACCTCTAATGAGGTGTCCCTTGGAAATGAATAAAATATTCCCTCACTTTTGCTATAAATACCATCCAATTCCTTCATTCCATTCATTCCAAATTATTCCTCAATAATGATATGGTCTTCTTACCTCCATAGTAGTCCTAACAAGTAGTCATCAAGACCCCAAGGTCCTAACATTCAAGTATTAGGAGTAACTCTACAAGGTAAGATAATTCTTAACTTCTTTATTTTTCCATCCAAGTTTTCTTTTAGGTGGTATAATTTTCATGTTTCCATAAAATTTTATTATTTTCGTTTTATTCTAGATATATACTATATTATGATTAATTTATGGATAGTTTACCTCTGTCCACTCTATTTTTAATGTTTTCTAAAACCATGTAGCATAGTCGTTAGGCTACCAAATTTTCATAAGGGATTTCTCAACTGTGTTTTTGAGTTACTTTCTTTTCTTATTCATTACTAATATACCCTTATCCAAGATCCATGAATGATACAGTATCTTACATATTTTGTATTTCATTGTGTTTATGGAATGTTTCCCATTATACTTCTTCTCCTCTCCCACTTATTCAAGAAATTAAAACAGCATCTGTGATGTGTTGATTTATCGACATCATGGACGATGTTATTTAAATTTATATTACTTCATTCAAGACTGGTCATAAAACCATTTTTATTGTTGAAACAGATTATAATTTATTTATTATATCTTATATAAGGTTCTAGACTCATTTTTACACATGTGATTAATTTATAAAATAAAATGAGTTCTTTACGATCGAAGAATCACCAAAATGACCAAAACAAATATCAAAAATGTTTTAACTTATGAATCACCCTCATTTCATAATTCAAAATTATAAATGGTATAATTTATGGTTTTGAAAATATTTAAATACTATTACATTCCAATTCTGGAGTTTCACTTCCAATCCATAAGAATATCCATGATGAACTGATCATGGAAACAATGTAAAGAATGCCCCCAAAACAATGTAAATAAAAAAATATTACTAGTAAATGTCTTGAATGATGTTGTAAAATGATCATATATGGTGTTATAAACTTGAATATGTTTAATTAAGATAATAATAAAACTTTTTTAACCACTATACTTAAAGTTTTAAATACTTTTTATGTAAGAAGAACCTAAGGTAAATGAATTCTTAACCCAATTTCCATTATTTGGGTTAACCTTCTTCTTTATTCATTATGTAGTTTTAAGATTATTGGTGTGATAAATTTTTTTTATATTATGTTTCACTATTTTTATTTACAGTGTGTACACACATCCATTCCATTCCATTAATTCCCACTCCATTTATATTTTAAGGTACTTTCCTTTAAAAACCCTTTTAAAACTCTCTTTGATGAATCTCCAGTGGTTTGTTTTTTATGTGAATAGAATGAATGGTTTATCCAAATTTCAAGATAATTTTTACCATTATATGTTCCTTGGACATTATTTATGTTGGTTTTATCCCATTATAGCACAATATTTGTTGGGTTGATCCCATTATAGCTTAATATGTGTTGGGTTGATCCATTTATAACTCAAGATATGACGGGTGAACCCCATTATAGCTCTCCAATGCATTGGGTACTTCAGAGATGGAAGTTAACCAAAGGATTATTTCATATGTAGGGGTTAACATACTATTGATTTGGTAAATATGTCCCAAGTCAACTACATGATGTTTCTATTCATATGAGTTTTTATGATTATGGGTTTTTATGGTTTTTATGTTATCACTTGACTAACAATATCTTTCTTTATATACCATAATGAGTTTTGTAATCATCCCTAGTTTTTAATTTTTTTTCATAGGATATATGGATGGGTAAGGGAAATAAGTGAGTTGTGATGTTTTACATGGAGTGTTGTCAAAGAAATCATGTTTTATGTTTTACTGTTTTAAATTTTTGAAAAAATGGATACTCTTTGTATGAATGTGGTACATTTTGTACATAAGATATCCTAATTATTTAAAAATATAATCCTGAAAAGATCCTTAGTGTTTAATAATGTATTTTCTTGTCTAAAATTCAAGATTAAGTAACACTCTAAGGTCAGGTCTTTATAGTTGGTATCAGTGGATGGTTTAGATAATATTAAGGGATAGAATGATGTGTAAAGAGTACCATACATGATTTTTACTCTATGGAAATTAGAAATGATATAAAATTTAAGGATTACCATGTTTCTTAAGCTAGGTTATGTCCATTAAGAATGTATTTTCATAGAATACACTAGTAAGATGTAATAGGAAGGCACCAAGAGCCTGATGTCTCTACGAATATGCAGCCCAGAACGGTGGGAATCAGAACATGGCAGTTTGTGATAGTAATGGCTCACTTGAATCAAGAAATAAACTGGAGTGGTATCCATGATAGATAGTAACATGATAAACCATTAATAAAAATGTATTTTGGGGAGCATTTTTTGAGGCAACATCATCTAGCTTTCAGTGGAACCACAAATCCAGTGATTGCCGAAGGACGGATCAATGCTCTAGAAAAGTTATTTGAGGTCATGGGATGTGTGGAACGTCAAAAGATAATACTTTAAATTTTTCATTTGGAAGGAGAATATGATCAATGGTGGTATTTGGTTAAGAATACGAGAGAAATAGAGGATCTTGTTAGTCAGAAATGGGATGATTTTAAGAGTCTTTTTTTTGGAAAAGTATTTTCCAAAGACAGTTCGACTCATAATGGAGAAGTGATTCTTGGAACTGATGCATAAAGATGATGATTCTATGGAACCATATGAATCTAATTTGACAAGACTAGCCAAGTACGTACCATATTTTACTCAGGATTTTGATAGTAAAATTAATAGATTTTACTTTGGTTTGAAACCATTTTCACAAAGATATTTGGATTCACAAGAGTTTAAAAGCTATAAGAAACTTGTTTGTTGTGCTGAAAAAGTAGAGATGGAGTTTTCTGACATGTATGTGCCTCATGATGACAAGAATAAAAAGAAGCCATATTGGAAATATTTGGGTAAGAATTCGTTAATGGAATATGGGGGTTAGAAAATCAATTTCCCTTCTTGTGATAAGTGTGGTAAAAGGCATCCTGGTGAATGTCTTGTAAATTCTGGGAAATGAAATTGATGTGGAATGTTTGGACACATGTATCATGAGTGAAAGAAAAATAATCTGAAAATTAATGAGAATTTGATGGTGAGATGCTTTAACTGTAACTAATTGGTTTATTTTTCTAATTTCTGTCCAAATCTAGTTTGTCAAGTAAGGAATCATCAAGATTGGAAGTAGAAGGGTTTGATAAAATCATTTTCAACCACTTCAATAGATGTTTAGCTATCAAGTGTGGTGGTATCATGTACATTTCTTATTTTTTCATATTTCTCAAATGTTTTGTTTTATTTTGGATCTACACATTCCTTCATTTCTGAGAAATTTTTCTGAAAGATTTGTAATTCAACCTCATGAAATAAAACCATATCTCATGGTAAAAACAGATGGAGGAAATATTGTGGAAAAAATAAATTTTAAGAATCTACCTATCCTTGTCTATGGAAAGAGTTTTCCTGCAAACATTTTTTTTCCTCTAGTAGAGTTTGATGTTATCTTGGGTATAGAATGGCATTCTTTTTATCATGCAAGGATAGTTTGTAGTGAAAAAGAAGTTGTTTTTTTGAAATAATTTCAGTTTTTTGTACAAGGATGAACCCATACCATTGATAACATACTAGGAAGCTATGAAACTGATAAAGGATAGAAATGTAAGTTATCTTGCACATATTTTTGAAGATAATGGAACTATCTAGATTAAGGATGTACCAATGGTAAATGAATACCTGGATGTTTTTTCCATTGATTTTCTTAGTTTTATTCTTTATCTAGAGGTTGATTTTACCGTTCAATTAGTTCCTGATGCTAATCCAATATCTAAAACCCCATACCGAATGGACCAAATGAAATTTCTGGAATTAAAAAATTAATTT
This sequence comes from Viscum album, assembly GCA_963277665.1. Classification (NCBI taxonomy): domain Eukaryota; kingdom Viridiplantae; phylum Streptophyta; class Magnoliopsida; order Santalales; family Viscaceae; genus Viscum; species Viscum album. The sequence goes on from OY728161.1 coordinate 1,448,189,628, forward strand.
CATAAATTATTAGATAAAGGCTTCATCTAACCTACCACTTCACCACGGGGTGATCCTATCTTGTTTGTTAATAATAAAGATGGTTTAATGATACATTTCATTGATTATAGATCCTTGAATAACATTACTATTAAAAACAAGCATCCATTGCCTCATATCGAGATTTGTTTGATCAGCTTCAGGGAGCATAGTATTTTTCGATGGTTAACCTGAGGTCGAGGTACCATCAGTTGAAAGTAAAAGATGAAGACATCTCGAAGACTACATTTTGTAATATATATGGTCTTTATGAATTTTTAGTTACGCCTTTGGGTTAACCAATGCACCAACTGTATTCATGGATCTTATGAAATTTATATTTCATGAGTTCTTGGATAAGTTCGTGGTTGTTTTTATTGATGACATTTTAGTATATTATAGAAGAAAATAGGAGAATTAAAAACATATAAGGTTTTTTTTGTGAATATTAAATGAAAAGAAATTATATTGAAAAGTTAGAAGTGTGATTTTTGGTTTCAATAGATTTCTTTTCACGGGAACATTGTAAATAATAATGGAATAACAGTTGATCCGACCCAAAAAAAGTGGTTGATGAATTTCCAATACCTACAAATGTTACAGATATTTGTTGGTTTCTTGGATTAGCAGGTTATTACTGACAGTTTGTTAAAATGTTTGCAATGTAATCTAGCCCGCTAACAAAATTAACAAAAAAGGGGTTAAATTTGTTTGGATATAAGAATGTGATGTTTGTTTTTAGGAATTGAATAGGAGATTAGTGAATTATCTAGTTTTGGACATTCCATCCCAGAATAGTGAGTTTTTCATCTACAATGATTCTTCATTGATGAGACTTGGTTGTGTTATGATTCATAATGATCAGATAGTTTCTTATTCTTCAAGACAATTAAAACCCCACTCGTTAAATTATCACACACATGATTTGGAATTAAAATCTGTGGTTTTTTGCTTTGAAAATTTGGAGGCACCATTTATATGGATCCAAATGTAAAATATATACTGAACATAAAAGTTTCAAGAATATATTAACTCAAAATGAATTAAACATGAGGCATAGAAGATGGATTGAACTGATAAAGGATTATTATTGAAAAATCAATTACATTCTAGGAAAAGAAAAAAAAGTGGCAAATTCCTTGAGTTGAAAAAATCACACATCATTAATGATGTTACATTTGGGACATGATCTCTTGATTAATGATTTGATGAATTTTGGATTAGAATTTGTTGGTCTATGGAATAAATTTGTTTTGTTTTAGGCTTTAGTGCATTCATTGCTATTATATAGAATTAATAAAGTGCATAAAGAAGTTCATGATATACAAAAAATGGGATAATTGGTTAAAATGGGTATGTTTCTGTAATTAAACCTTGTTAAATATTGTGTTTTATGATTTGAAAAAACGTTGTGTGTGACTTGTGATTACTAGTTGAAGAAATATTTGTTGTGTGATGCTCTTAGTTATCCATTTTCATTTCATCATGGAAGTAATAAGATGTACTGAGACCTTTGGGAGTATTAATAGTGGGATGGAATGAAAAGGGATATTGAAGAATTTACTGTGAAATGTTTGACATGTCAACAGGTTAAAGTAGAGTGGATGTTACTGAAGGGGATGCATCATCCTTTTACAGTTCCAGAGTGTAAATGAGAGAATATATTCATGGAATTCATGGTGGGACTACCTAAGACATATTGAGGTAACGATGTGTTTTGGGTTATTATTGATCGACTGACAAAATCTACACATTTCTATTCTATTCGAGATAAGATGTTGGAGTAATGGGCGATGCACAAATTCTATTTCTTTCTTGATTTTTATTCTTTCTATAACCAAATTTATATTTCCCCTGAAGACCAAGAGAAGATAACTTTCACTAGCCCATATAGAACTTTTTCCTCTCAAAAGATGTCTTTTAGCATGTGAAATAATCCAACAACCTTCCAATGGTGTATGTGGGTGATATTCCATGACATGACAGAGAAAATTTTGGATGTATTTATGGATGATTTTTCAGTCTATGGAAAATAATTCAACACCTACTTGAGAAATCTGGAATTGGTCTTGGAATGGAGTAAACACACCAATATGGTTTTGAAGTAGGATAAATTTAACTTTATGATAAAGAATGGTATCATCTTAGGCCACCATATTTCCATGAAAAGAATTAATGCTGACCCTACAAAGATTTTAGTCATATCACAACTGCCCATTCCAACTTCCGTCTAAGCAATCTAAAGTTCTCTTGGGCATGCATGTTTTTACAAAAGACTCTTCATGACTTTTCAAAGATATCTCAACCACTAACTAACCTCATATGAAAAGATTATATCTTCAAATTTGATGAAACATGGACCGTTTCCTTTCACCTCTAGAAGAAATGATTATTTGAGGCTCCTATATTGATTTCCCAAAACTGGGAGGAACAATTTGAAATCATGTGTGATGCAAGTGATTATGCTATATGAGAAGTTCTTGGATGACAAATCAATCGTATCTTCAAGATGATATATTATGAAAATAGAGTCCTGAATGATGCAAAAATTAAGTAAAATACCACGAAGAAGGAAATGCCAGTAACAGTTTTCACATTCAACAGGTTCTGCTCTTATTTGGTGCTATCAAATTTTTTTATACTGACCATGAAACACTTAAATATTTTCTAAATATGAAGGATGTAAAGACACGACTCATTCGTTGGGTGCTTTTGCTCAAAGAATTTGACTTGGAATTTCATGATAAGAAAAGATGTGAGAAAGTCGTCGCTGATCATCTATCCCAATTGTAATTGCCTCATTTAGAAATAGTGTATGATAGAGAAATCAAGGAAGACTTTCTAGAAAAGCATATTTTCTTAGATAAATGCATGTTTCAACTAACTGAGCTCAAAGAAATTCGGTGGGAGGAATATGAGAATGCCATGCTATATAAAGAAAAGAGAAAGGCGGTCCATGACCGCATAATCACGCAAAAGTAATTCTATCATTGTGATGAGGTACTATTTTTAACTCCCATTTGAGATTTTTTCTTGGAAAATTGAAGTCCCGGTGGTCGGGACCTTTCTGAGTGATATCAAGGTCTTCCACCATGGTGCGGTGGAAGTAGTTGGAGGAGATGGTCAACCATTATAGGTGAATGGGTATCATCTCAAACCCTATATTCACATAAAGGACATGGTGGGTAAAATCTCCACCATGCAATTTAGATAGTAAGAGGCTCAGGTAAGGTCAAATCGACGACATAAAACAATGGCACTTCTTAAGAGGCAACCTTGAGACTACACGCCATGTATGACAATTTCACACGGCGTGTACTTTTCTTTTTAATGTATATTCTAATAGAACCATTAGTATAAGTATATATTAATTAAGTTAATATATAGGGATGATTATTGTGCTGATGGTAAGGTCATCCGAATGTATCCAAGCCATCACTTATTCAAATCACTCCATACCGGACTTTGGTACAAGGTTTATCCTTTTTGAACCTGTTTTTAATTAAATGGAATGTGAGGTATTTTTAAAACAAAATATATGTTTTTTCGAATAAAATAAAACACATGATGGGGATGGATCAGCCAGCTAGGGTCATAAACCATAGATCTAAAAGACCTGGGTTTGAATCCTGATAACCGGCCCAGTTATATCATTTTTCATATTAGTAACACCACACAACATGAATTTAATTATACATCGTGTGTTCCATGTTTTCATTCATAATTTAAATGGTTTTCAAAATAAGAAATTACTTCTGGGTGAAGTAGGCTAATTAGTAGATTCATAGCTCTAGATTCAAATGACCAAGGTTTGTACCTGGCTAATCTCCCAACTTCATCCCAATCATTCTAATTAAAACCACACACCATGCATTTTCTTCATCTCATGTATAAATTCAACTATACATTATTTATTAAGAGTTAATAAAAATGTGAATCCCAACAACCTTTGTTCCAGTGGTTGATAGCTTGAGTTTAGAACAACCGGTCGCCAGTTTGAATCAGACCCCAAGCACCGGATTAAAGGTTGTAGTTCTCCTTTTCAAATTATAGATAACAAGGTGTGGAATCCTTGGTACACTACATGTATAGGATTATGTTACCTTATATGTATTTTATTTTTATAAATGTTATTTATTGCTAAAAAAACATGTACACGGCATGTGGGACCTACCACCCACCATGTGGTTCATATATAAATGCCATGAACCCTACCTTTCCTGACCCCGTGTTGACCCCCCCCCCATTTCCTTCTCCCACAAGACACCATCTGCCCACCTCCTCCCAATCCCCCATTTTTCTGCATTTTTTCCCAATTTGTTTTGTATTTTGATCCTCACTCACAGTACGCCGTTCGCCACCCTTTATTTCAAAGTTTCACTTGCGTTTAGGGTAGATTTGAAATCGACCAATTGTTCAGCTTCAATACAGAGTACATAGGGTGACTGAAGAACACACGTCATGTATATATTGTACACAACCACACACACATTTTTATAATATGAAATACACATGGTGTGTATGTTTGGTACACACCGTGTATAGTGTCTATCTTCGGCCTTTAGGAGCTACCCATTTACAGACCCTCATGGAACTAATCCCATGTATTTACACACTACATGTATGTTTGGTACACATAGTGTACCCTATTAATTAGGATTTTTCCTTGTGGAGGAAATACAAGGTTTGTGTTCCATGTTCTCCCATATGATGTGTTGTGCCCAAACACGTTGTGTACTACCTTCTTCAACCCATTTCATGCCAAACCTTTGTACGGTCACTCACATGGGAACCACCCCTTGTTCATTCACATGGTGTGTACACCTCACTACAAACTATGTACTAGCTTGTTCCCACCCACCATCCCACTCGGTGTGTCTATCAAGAGTACACAAGTTCTTAAATAGCTCACACTACACGTCATGTCCCCTGGATCCACACACCATGTACTTTTATTTTTATAATTTTGCACAATTTCATTATTATTTTTTTCTTTTCTTTTTCTTCTTTTCCATTATTCCTTTCAGCTATGGGAGGTGATGATCTCGTGAGTGGGAAGAGGTCCGCTTCCACTACTGTGGGTGAGAGACCCCTCACCATCGGATTAATTTTCGGCATTCTGAGAGACCAGGATTTGATTTCCCAGTTTTCTAGCCACCATCAATGGTGACACTGCCTCCTATTCTACCGATACCACCACTAGCAACCTCTTTTGGTCAGGTAGATTTCATGCCACCAACCCCTGCCACCGTTGGGCCTCTTGCGGTTGTGGCCATACCATCCACCATTGCCAAGAGCTCCAAAACCGCATATCCCACTTCTAGATCCACCCCTGCGGTTCCATCTGGCACATCAGTAGACCCTACTATTCTGGTTCCACCAACCCCTACTGGCCCGAACTCAGAGCCAAATTCGGCATCAGCTACTCCCCCTTCAATGACTTCTAATAGACCCACAACCACAGCAGTTTCTACCCCATCTTAGTCTACTAAAGTTGCTACCTAACCTCAGCCACATCCCTATCTAATCTTCACTAAGGGCCTCCATACCGAAGAATGATTTTGATGCTTTTCACATTGGACGATCTAGTTGAATAGCTTCTTTCTCGATATCAACATTCCACAATGTCTCAGAATATGGGAGGATATTGAGGAGGTCCATGGCCATACACATGTACTCCAGACACTCCAAGCCAACACACCAACCTATAGAGATTTATTTTTTGAGTTTATCTTGAAATTTGAATTTGATGGGACCACCTACCACCAAACGTCCACCGATACAGCCACACCAGTTTGATTTCAACTAGGCAGACACCGTTTTTCTCTCACAATGATTGATTTTAGATAAGGGTGCAGATTCTAACCCCTTCCTACCACCCCACCTCTTGTCTCCACCCTCACGTGCCCAAGCACTCTAACCTCATCACTATGTGGTGTGAGCTTGCTGGGCCTGACCACAGGTACACCCCCACATCCCAAAAGAGTATGCTCAACATTTCCCCTCCTATTCATTTCCTCCATCGGTGCTTCAACGCCATCCTTTTTTCCCACCATGAGGATATGTGTGTCATGTCCAGGCGAGAGATGAAGCTTCTCACTTGGGTCATCCGACATAATAACCCCAACATTTCCTATCTAAAGACCACCTATTTTCATTCCATGATCCATGGATATTAGGACAACCGGAACGAAGAATTATATTCCTCCCACTTGGCACATCACTTTGATTTTTTAGCCCTCTCTCCTTGATAACCCCTTAGGATCTCCTCAGTGTCTCAACATACTCACAATTATCCACATGAGGATGGTTAAGCATAGAGATGATGCCTTTGTTCTCGTGCAGGACGCCCCAACTCCGGTGAGGGTGAGAGACAACCCAACTTCTCTCGATGGTGTTGCTGATCAGGTCCCATCCCATCCACAATGGATGATCCTTCCCCACCCCACCGCACGTCTTTCTCACTTCAATCTTATTATACCATTCCCTCTTCATTTGTGCCCCAAAATCCCCACCTCCACCCACACCCTCGGCTGATCTCCCCATCACTCTCCACCTGTCCGCAATGGACCACCGTCTGAACATGCTTGAGAACTAGCATATTACCATCCTACAGTCTCAGACATGGATTGAGAAGATGTTAGGCCTTATTATTTATCATCACAGTATTTATTTTTCCCTAGCAGCTACTCCTCAATCCGATCCTTAGAATTCTACAACACTACCTCCATTGACATCTCTGACCACTAATTCCATTCTCTTATCCACCGCTGGCCTGGATTCTCTTTCTGATACTACCCGCCAAGATGTGTCAGTAGAGTCCCCCATGCAGGGCATCAATTATATTTTTATAGCTACTATTCCAACTCATACCACACATGAGTTTCCCATTATCCCTTCCACTCAGAGCATCGAGTAGGTGCCTCTAGTTTCCACTTCTGACGAGACCCCTCTACCGGATCCTCTTCGTGCTGATGACGCCTCTTTTGAGGTGACTTAATGAATGATGTTTTGCACATTTGTTTCATTTATATATCTCTATTTTTTTCTATGATTGTGTTATGACATTTTATATATCTACATATTTCCTTTTCCTTCTCCTCACCTGTCACATGTATCATGGAGTGTTTCTTAACACTTTTCTTCTGACTACTTTTCATCTTTGTCTACTCACCCTGAAGGGAGTATCATTTTGGAGTTTCTTTTTCATTTTTACTTTGGATTTACTTCTTTCACTACTTCCCATCTTCTTGGACTAGTTGGGTTTTCCCAAATCCTATTTTCTTCCTTAGTGTTGTACTTGGGGTACCCTGTGTGCTATTAAGTGTGGGGGAGAGTCTCTGACTACATGAGTATTTTCCCTTGAAATGATCTATGATACATAATTAGTAGTTGAAATATTTTAAAATGTGGAATTTTTTTATTAATTATAATTATATATAGTAGACACATAAAAGAGAATATTAGATGTTACATTCATAGTTTAAATTTCAAAGTATTTTTAAATAACTGCTGATATATTTTGATTCTGGATTTAAAGTCACGAACTTTTACATTTATTAGATTGATTCATTGTACTCATGTCATGACCTGATTGACCTTTTTTTCCTCATTCCTGAGAGGTATTCTAAGACTTTTTACATATTCTTTTTTATACCCTATTTCTTTATAGATTCATGGGATATGAATAACTACAAGAACATCCTAGTCTTTCTCTTAAAAACATAATGATTTTTGAATCACATTAAAATGATTGAGGCATTTGATTGTTTTTTATACCTATTGACCTTGAGACCTACCCTGCATCTGATATTCATAAAACCCATAGAAACCCTGAACTGCCTTATTAGAAAGCTATATTACAAGTATATTATCCTTTCCTACCCTAATTCTTTCATAAATTTTCATGATTATTAATTGGAACTTTAGAGAGGGATTTTTGGCCATTCATGGTACATTTTGGTGAGAAACCACGAAATTGAGTATTGGGGAGAATGTATCTTGTTCATTTGGGAAGAAGGGTTCCAAAACCACTATTCATTGTATTCTTGGTGGTCCCTATTAAAAAAAGTGATGTATTGGAAAAAATTCAAATGAGGGACCAGATTCATTCAGTACGCATTATTGATGGTTTATAAACCCAAGTTGGAAAGGGAATTTCACAATGGTGATACCCTTTGAGAGATCTTGATTGAGGAAGTATTTTTATTGAGCTCTATTTCTGAATATCATGCATTGTTATTTAAGAATTCAGTCTCCTTTTTCAAGCCTTTTAGATTATTTTTCACATCATTACCTACCTACCCAAAACCTCATAATCATTTGAACCTTATTAAAAGACCTCATGATTTTTTTTGGATTTGACTTCTAAAGTGAAGAATGAGAACACTTGAAATCCTATTGATAGATTTAATATACTTAAGATTGATCATAAATCTAATTAAATGATCTTGAGTGATGAGTGTGGTAACTTCTAGTGATTTAAATTATCATGTGTCATGTGTAGTTATGAAAATTTGAACAATGTGGATGAAAAATGATAAAAATATTTAATTGGATTATACATGAGGCATGAGTAGAATAACTTTGTAATTGAAATATGTTTTGTGCCTTCTAAAATACTCTCTAATGACTATAGTATTTATAAATATAATTAGTGAATGCTTTCCTTTTTAGAGTATGGTTTCTCTTGATTTTATGTTGAGATTTTTCATGAGGGAAATCAAATGGATAAGTGCGGGGGAGTTTAATGTAACTGATTTTTGTATACATTTTCCTACATTATATTGAGTATCAAAACATGTTTTCATTATATATATGTTGATTTGGAGATAAAATGCTTTAATTCAGTGATCATTGTGATTTTCAGGTGTTTTACAACCAAAGTCGCAAATTAGGAATGATCAAAAAATAAGTTCATATATACACAACATGTACTCTTTACACACACCGTGTACCATTATCCCAATACATATCCACCAGAACAAGTACACACCCATGTTTCCTTCCATGATTCACACACCGTGTATAATTTATTTACACACCATGTACCCCCTTCTAGAAGTGGTTAGTGGATGAATTTGATACTACACGCCTTTGGGGGCATCGCTACACACCATGTACCCCACAAACCAACTATCAATGCCTTCAAAGTCAAGGAAGAAGAAACATATGACCTAATGGAAAAGAAAGAAGAGCCAAGTCAAGGTGAATTGGTTAAATTCCATGTACTTTTAGGTTTGCACTGAGTATTTTTAAGTACTATAAATAAGAGGGTAGGCCCTCCACATTCAAAGACACAGAAGGATGGGACAATTAAAGACACACAATGAGAGAATAAGAGAGTTAAATAGAAAGAGGGAATAAAAGAGAAGAGGTTCAGCCACTCTACCTTCATGATGATGTTCAATCCAAAGCTAATACAATGATTATTTCAGGTATTAAGAGACTGTTTTTCATTAGCAACTCCATGTGTAGCTGAATCCCCCATGTGTTGGGTTGTGGATGATTACAGATCATAATTAATCAAATGTATTATTGTATTTGTGTTACTTATGTTTATCTTATAACCCCTTGAAATCTCTTTCTAAATATCATTGGAAACCCCATATTAGACCAAGAATAGAATTTCCAGGGATCTTCAGATGAATTTTGAAAAAGTACACCCATGATCGTTTGGTGTACTTATCATCTCAAAAATTATTACAACTAATAAAATTAATAGAAATCAAATTCTAAACCAAGTAATTGTTCTATATTGATTTAAACAAAACTCACTAGACCAAGGGGGTTCCGTTATATTCGAAACCCAGATATGTGAGTTATTATGAAAAACAAAACAAGATAAGAAAATTTGTTTATTGATGACCTTAAAAATCCCCATCCTTGACGCATTCTACCTATTTATTGTTAGAATCAATTTTCTGTTTTTCATTTTTTTATATAAATTCACAAAATAAATTGAAGGATTAATTACTCTGTCAGTGAATCATCAAATATCAACCCTCAAATTAGGTTAATCTTCACCAAATTAATTAAAAACTAGAGAAACAGAACACGATGAATCTCTCTCCCGTTGGATCGACCCCATACTTGCACTATACTAGTAATAAGTTTGGGTATTTCAATTTGGGCTTCCAAATGTAACACTTTGTCTAAATCGGCACCAATAGGCTTACCACATTGGGAGATACTTTTATATGTTTTCCATTACTCAGTTTATGCATTTTAATCGGATTATTTATTCATTAATTTTTTACTACTCACTATTTTCCTAATTGATGAAATGAAACAGTGGGTATATTCTCCTCATGGTTCCACTTGAGATACTCATTACTAGCTGGAAACATCTTTCAAACAGGGAGGCGCAGATGAGATCATGTAGCATTCCGGATTAGAATCAATTTTTTATGTCAGGATGTTACAACGTATACCCGATGACCACAGACCAAATGGCGTGTCTAGGGTCCTTACCCCCACAATAGTACTGAATTTACATCCAGATAGTTTCCATGATTGATAAAGAGATAGAGGAATGATAAACACCTTTGTCGAATAAAGAAGATACAATAGTAGCAGCTACTATAATAGTACCACGTATAGTCGATGGTCCTACACTATATTCCTCAGGTATTATTTGTAATGAAAGCAACTGGCGTAATTCATGACCTAGAGCTGCAGCTGAACTACCTTGAGTAGGCCCACTGTGCTAGCATTGGTAATAAAAAGTTAGTCTACCACAACCATGACCTCATTCTCGTCTTGTTTATCTAGTTCTACTCCTGCTTCTTGCCTGATACAATGAAACTGATCCCACTCTTGAAGGTGGAGCTTTTGAGGATCCTATTATAAAAGAAATTGGTTGATAGGTTAGGTAGAACCTTTGAAGACGACCCATACAAAATTATGAATGACACTCAAATAGGTCTTTATAACATTGAGGCTTCACATTACCCTTCCATGCATAATGATGGAATATAATAGATGTAGCACCCAATGGATCTAAAAATATATTTAATATATAATTTAATGCACAAAACACCTAGTCTATGTGAAACACCACCTTTTTATTATAATTATTTAAACAACATTGTTTTAAACCAGCCCTTAAATATAATTTTCCTATTTCTGTGAATTGAATTTGAAAAAGCGGACATACATGGTTGTGATCAATAAGATATTTTGAGTCTTATAAAATCAAGTTATGTTTTTTGGTGATTAATATCTTGACCCTTTTGAATAGTAATTTCACCGATATGAATAGTAATATGACCCTTATGAATAGTATGCCGACGTAATGAATTGTAACCTCACCCATGAAAGTATAAAGAAAATTTAGGCTTCTTATAAATTAAATCATGATATAATTATATCATAGTATATGTAAATAAATGTTTTATAAATTATTAATTATGTATTACTGTTTTTATAAAACATAAAGTTTTATTAAAAATTTTATAATTAACATAATGATTTAAAATAAAATATATTTTCATAAAATATAATCATAAGTTAATATTTTTATGTCTTATGATTTTATTATATCTTTATGATACCTTAGTTAATTTTTAAACTATCATTAAATCAGTTATAATTTTAAAATCTTAATTTTTCGAGTAAATGATGATTTTCAATAAAAAATTTAGTTCTCATATTCATAAATTTATTTTCATAAAATAGAGTTAGTTTTTGAATTCTAAATTTCAAAAAAAGGATAGGATGAATTTTGGGAATTTTTCTTAAAAAGTAGATTTTTAATGAATAGTAAAAAATACAGTTTTTAAGAAAATACGATATATTTTTGTGACAAAATCAAGAAACATTTCTGATATAAATTTTATTGAACATGTGGAATAAATAAATAATTATGTTATGAGAGAAATTTTTGTATAAATAATTCATAACATACAAATTATATTTTTCTTGATAAATACAAAAGAACCATTGTCATTGTCGATGTAGGGCCTACGCCGCATTGAAAACGCCAATTTGGTTCCATAAAAATAATAATTAAGAGAAAAAAATTATTTTAATGACCTTTTTATTAATTATTATGTATAATGTATGTTATTGGATGATAATTTCTAATTTTATAGTTATATAATATTAATATTATCCCAATTCCTGTGCAATTCTTGCGTGTGGCAAGAAAAGAAAAAATAATAAATTTAAGAATTTGTCTTGTTATGTATATGAGTGAATATACATAATGAACAAATATAGAATTTTATTTCAAACCTAATTATTTTATTATTATGATTGTAATATATTTTTCATTTTTATATATGAAATAATTAACATTAATTCTTACGCAACGCTGATGTAGTGCTTGTGCAAGAATATGAAAAATAAAAAAAAGTTTTTAAAATTGAAATTAAAATAATTATTAAATGATCTCTATTTTTTATAAAACATTTTATATAATCTAGTTTATATCATTATCTAAATTTTATTCTAATTTGGGACATCTTGGACCTGCATGAATATCTTCAAGGACATTATTATTTTCATTATCAAAAGGAAGTCAAGTTGTCACATTATACTTTTTAATTAGCATAATATTTTATTGTCTGTATTTATAGTATATTTTTTTTGAAAACATATATTTTATTTAAATATATGAATTTTTTTTTTCTTCATGATATTTTACTTTCAATTTTTAGGGAATAAATAATTACCCTAAGGTCTTGAACAATTACGATGTAGAAATTATTTAAATAATGAATAAATTAAATTAATGATTTTAAAAATAATAAAATAATTACAATTTGAGAATTTTTTGTTATTTCATGATTTCTATAAATTAATATGATATTTATAGGATGAAAAAAAATTGTTCTAATTTTAATATTTTTTGTTGTGTTTAATATCATTGTTATGAATAGGGTTTAATTTGAAATAAATTATTTTTTATGATTAAAATATTTATTAAATTATTTAAAAATCACAAAATTATTGAAATATTCCAATTATAAAAAAATTATATCAAAATTATGATCCCCTATTATTTATAGCTCTTTTTCGTTTCTTTATTCATATTTTTAGACTTAATATATCTTAATATTATAAACAATTTCTAATTTTCCCTCACCTCAAATATAAAAGGAGGCTCATCCCTTTATAAACAATCATCACCTTAGGCCATATTTCTCAAATATATTTAACCAATTTCCCTTATCCTCATCCATTGATACATTCTAGTGATTCTGGTCTCACAAAAATACCACTTCCAAGAGCCTAAGGGGGTTCTCAAGGAGAAAAGATTCAAGTGGTATGATTCATTTTTCTTCTATTTTAAATTTGTTTTCACATGTACCTTATCTTAACCTCTTATCAAATGATTCATTAAAATTATAGTATCATTTATATTGTATATTTTATTTGTGTTTATAGTATATGAATAATAAAATTTCTTATTTTATTATACTATTTTTAAATAATGAAGTCGTCGTCCATGGTGTGTCAATTCACTACCTTTGTGGATGATACATTTTCATTTCACATTACCACAATCATGGGAAATTTTAATTCAAATTTAATTGTTTTAAATGAAATAAATATATATATTTTATGAATAATATATTATTATTTCTTTTTTACAAGGAAGACTATAATAAACCTACCATGGAAACCATGAAAAGAGTGTACCTGAAACAATCTAAATAACAAAATATTGTTAATAAATGGTTAGAAAATGTTATTAAAAGATTATATAAGGTATTATAAAACATTATTTTAGTTCTATAATAAATTAATAACACTATTAAAACCATTATACAGAAGGTTTGAACTAATTTGATGGATGTTAAACCTAATGTAAGGGATATCTTAACTGAATTTCTTGAGTTAAACATCTTTGTCATTGGTTTTGTTATTCCATGAATATGTATGAATGAACATTGACTTATTATACTGTATATCCAATTATATTATGTCGGTTTATATTTTTCACACATAATTATGTCATTGATTTTTTCTCAATCTAATGATACGATCATTGTAAGGGTTGATTTTGAAATCTCATTATTATCTATGTTTATTTATACGTAAGTATTTATTGGGACATATTTATCATCCTTTCACATGTTTTTTTAGAATATTTTCACAAGGAATATTTTTAGAGTTTTATGTAAGGACTATTTAAATAATACTACATTTTAAATGTTATGAATATTTATTCTTCTAAAACATTCTCATTCATGTCTATGTTTTCAAAATGGATTTTATGGATTTATTTATAAGGACATGAATATTTTGAAATGTTAATTTTTGAATTTACCTCAAATTTTCCAAAGTGGTAAAAGACAATTTTATTCAAAAATATCTTTTTAAATGTCTTATTTCATAAAGGTATAGATTTTGAATAAATGATTTCAAAGTAAAAAAGGGAATTTTTATCAAGAAATTTTAATGTTTTTATTAGAGTATTTTCATCTATGTCAACATTATTTGTTTGATATTATGTTTGATTATGGTCTATAAATTATGATATCATTTACCATATTTCATTTAATGGGTTATGAATCATTTTTATCATGGATGTGCTATTTGTATACCATTCATGTTTACGATTAATGTATTAACATTTTGTATACTAGTTTTAATATGAATGTTTATGTCAGTTATGTTTCACCCTTCTCAAATGAGGGTTGAATTGGACTTAGTAAGTGATGCGTTGACGAAAATTTAATAAAATACCAATGGGTTGGGGACTGGTTAATGAAATACATATGGGTTGGGACTGATTAATGAAAGACACTCGATGCATCAACAGTTCTCATGAGGCAAACTAGTTTGGGTTTTTACCCATTTATGTATGGTCTTGGCATGAGGACTTGATGATATGGTTATGATGTCGGACATTATGAATTCTTACATTATGAAACTAGTAATTAATAGTCCATGTGATTATTTAACTAGTAAAATATCCTTCGTTATGTTTTATTATGGAATTAATTATTCATATTTTATTCCTACCATATTATACTCAAGATTATTTTTTAATTGCATGTGTTACTTAGTTATTCACTATGAATTATTATTGATTCTTCTACTATATTAAATACCCTTACTAAGATTCCGATGTCACACCTTTCTTATGTTTCCTTTCTACAGATTATGAAGAAGAAAACATTTAATAACCTTCCATGTATGCTGATTATTTCATTTTATATTTCATCATGTTTTATTTTCTTAACCTAATGTATTATGGGTATCACGAATGTAATATTGTATTCCAATAATACTAAACTAATCGGTTCTCCATGATTTGATTCCTTGTAATCATGAAAATGTAATAAAATAATGGACCATCTTTGAGATTCTATGGTCAGGGAATTATAATATAGCTTCTAGTGCAGTTACTCTGGCTACCACTACTCTGATGAGAAACCTGAAGGCAACGCTTTCTGCTATCAGAATAACTACTAACCTATCTCAAGACTGAACCTTTTTTCCCGGTACAATCAAATTATTGTAGGCTACACTCAATGATAAGAGACTAATTAACTATATCAGAAAAGTTAGACAAGATAAATATATTCACATGTTAGTGGATGACATACTTAAGACCATCCCTGAAATTCCTCGCACATGATATTTCATCACTGACAAGAAGTAGTGAAAATCATTGTAACTCATTAAAACGTTCTAAATAGTCCATGATAGACATATCTCCCAACACTTGGTGCATAAACTCTCAAGCTCGATCAACTCTCATTATCCAAGGGAAAAAATAATCACATAAGGAAGTCTGAAAGTTTGCCAAGACCATGTCCTATTGACGACCAACATGAGTAAATACATCCCACCAATACTTGGAGGAATCACACAAAACATAGGTGGTGAGATTGAGACTACTTTATGTATGAGTATCCATATGCTCTGACATAGAAATACTAGATTATATCCTAGACTCATCAGCCTATAGACCTCCATCCCATGAGAATATGAGATATTAATATTGATGGAACTTTCAAGTCATATTAGACATCATAGGGGCAGGTCATGGAGAACCATGCATAAACTACACCAGACATAGAAAAACATGTCAAATATGAGCATTAGTATCAAGTTTGGGAAAATCAGGTGGTATCTCAGGTGATAGTATTGAAGGTTTCAGTAGTGGGTCATGGCCCACCACCTTTGGAGCATGGTCATCACCACCCTCCTAGCGCATGACTAGAGGACATCATGGTGGAATAACTCTACAAATTATAATAAAATAGCTCATAAAATTATTTTAAAGTAGATAAATCACTATGGAATCAAAAAATAGGAAAAAGGTCTCACAACCAAAGATATACTACCCCAAATACACACTTATAAGGCCAAAGTATTAATAAGTGTTCAGGTTTAATTTAAAAAGGTTCCAGTATATGGAAGGTTCAATTACAATTCAAAGAGGAAAATAGTCTTTAAATTAAATATGGCCTCTAAATTTATTGACTACAATTTCATTTATTAGTTATAATTTACATTTTAAATTTTATTCACTTATATACATATAAAAAGTTTTGATTAAATGGATTATAATTCCCAACTTATAAAGGCCCGTACACTGTATAACTGAAATCAACACCAATTTAATTCCATTGAGCTAGCTTACATTTGGTCTTAGCATATATCAGGTAAAAATAAAATGTATCTACTCATTGAATTACCATTCCCAATTCATAAGGTCCCATACACCATATAATTAAAATTGTTAATCATGTGATCACAGCCAAAGCCCAGCTCATGTAACCTAGGGTACATATCTTATAACGGTTGACATTATATATCTATGATGAAGCCATCAACCTATATATGAAAAATCTATTTAGATTTACGTTTTCATTTTAGATGACCATTTTATCTTCCCTATAGAATACGTTAGTAGAAAAAACATATATAATAACCATGGACCACTCTATAATCTCAGGTAACACAGACAATGAAAACAATGAAATGCACCTATATGGCATAGAATATGCATGGTATGTGAATTATAGGTGTGTATAATGATGTATGTAACAATTATATTTTCTATACTAGGTCAAGGTAAAATATACATAAAGCATATGAAATTCCACAATTCATTTGAATCACCCAATAGTGAAAGGGAATAGACAATAAAAATAATATAGAACACAAATTTACCATTCATATAAAACTTGGTATTTACAAACAATGTAGGTTATCTACACCTAGTAATAACTTATAACCAAGTTTCAACATGTTACTAATATCATCTCTAAAAATCCTAAACAATAAAACAAAATAACAGAAGAGGGATCCAATACCACTTTGTGACATCCTAGAATTGGATCACTCTAGAACAATTGAACCTGATCGACCAGATGGCCTCAAGTGTGACACCCCGCATGCTAGAGGTTGCTGGCGAGTAGCGAGGTCATAGAGCATAATAGTGGTGAGAATAATCCCACTAGTTTGAGTGGAGAAAAAATGTTATATAATAAATTAATAAACAATATTAGAATCACAATATGGAATATAAAGGCTCATAGTGGAATAAGAAAAATCATCCTTAAATAGTAGATAGTCAACTCAAAAATTAGAGTGATATCATATACAAATTATGATGACGTAATGTCATGTTTTTACAAAAGGAAAAGAAGACATACATGGTAGTAGGTGATCTACACAATACATACTATACAAAATAATGAAAAAGACAAAAAAATTATCCTAGAATCCCGAGCTTTTTCTTGATCATTTACTTCCAACTACCCATCCTAAAGAAATCATGAAATCACATCAGGCATCCAATGTGGGATGCTTCCCGTAGTCTTTACCTATAATCTTATAATTTTCTCTAAGTACCAATAACATCCCGAATAGTGTGTGAGATAAATATCAATAGGCCACCACTGATGGAATCTATAAAATATAGTCTGTGAATATAAACTAAACAATGTGAAGATATATAATAAATTAAAGGAATAAATATAAATATCTCATACATACTTCATTCTCGGATGGTGTCTAAACATGTAACCATTTAATTAATTATGATTATGTCTATATAGATAAATCATGTGAAAGTGTCAGTAGCACCAAGATAGATAATAATAATAATAAAATATGATCTCAGGTGTAACCAAGGCATCCTTGCCCTCGGGGGTCAGCCAACTCTTGTAGTATCACATGAAGTCTGTCCATTAGGGGTTTGAGTTTAATATAAGGGGAACACCCAAGGGATTCCATTTTAAATGAGTCTAACCGAGTCCATGAAGCTTTTCCATAGTAATCCAAGGATAATAATGGCTGGGACCAGTGGGGTGAATTCATGGCTGTGCATGTTCAAATACATCAAACTAAATCAAAGGAGTGTGTTCAAGGAATTATAATATTTAGAAAATATGTCAAGTGAATCATCAGTACTATGATGAGTCATTTATTTAAAAACACAATAACAAGATTCTATGGTGGGAATCTCCCATGGAAATTGGCTCAATGAATCGGAAATAAATCCTCTAAGTTCTCAAGAAAAAACCTCAAGAATACAAAGCTAGATGAAGTCTGAAAACTCCTATAATAATGAAAAGGTACAAAGAAAAATGAAAATTATATTAATTCCTTTTATATCATATGTATTCAAGTTCCATGTAAAACTATTTCCATTTAACAGTTCATTAGGTTCGTTCTTTTATCTTCCAAAAATTATGACAAGGTGTATCATGGACAATGAGACATTTATCACTTCAATTACTTAATCATTAATTAGGTTCATTCCATACAATTCATCAAACATGACTAGGGGTAGAGTACTTGTAACCAATATCAATTAAATATATAATAATTTCATATTACAAGTGATATATATAAATATACTTTTCATTTAATCATTTAAGATTCATTTGATTATGATGGAACAATTACCTTAATTAGGCTAAGTTTAATCACACCGAAATAGTGTCTCAAATAATACCATGAATAAGTTAAAAGGTATAATATGGTATTCAACTAAATTGGGCGGTCGACATTGAGGTCTCAAAATCTAATGAAATGAATAAAATATATTTAAGGATTTATAACATAGGATGGACAATTATAATTAAGACATACAAATTTCTGAAGAATTTCCTATTGAAACCAACGTACACATAACAACAAAAATTTATAAACTACAAGACTTTTAGGGAAAGGTCATAGACCACCTACATTATGATTGTTGTAAATGCCTCACCCCGTATCAACCCTTAGTTTATCCCAGATCAGAAGAAAACAAATGAATGAATGGATACCTTAAAAATAGGTCATACAATCCTACATCAAAATAAAATCATCCAGAGGAAGGTAAAAATAAGAACTAAGCCTAATGAATGAATCACTTACTGATAGGAATCCAACAAGATGATCAAATCTTAATTACAAGACCAAATGGTGTTGTAATCAAATAACCTAGCTTTGGATGTACATGGATATTCTAATAAGAGAAAAATAGAGGCCATATCCATATGAATGAATAAAACAAAAGGGACGGGTAAGATTTCAATAATTTACAGGTGAAATGGTAATTTCAACCAAAATCCATAGGTCTCTCGGTTTGGAGACACAGTTGGCCAAACTGTGTGCCAACCGTGTTTGTACCACTGTCCAAAGAGAGGACTCACATGATTCATCCACAAGGTTTGTGAAACCATGCTATATGCCTCTGTTAAAAGTAACAGATATTTAGCACATTCATGATGCCCTGAGGGTGTAATTGAGGAAAAATATTCACCTTATTCTACTAACTAAAAATCCATGCATGGTTAATAGAAACTATGAAAACTAGGGTACACATTTTCTGATAACCATGTGGACCTATGGTTTCCTCCACCGAATGTGGTTTCAAGCTTCAAAAAAGCCTAAAAGGTTCTCATTTCATCCATATCCTCACTATGCATTAACATTAGGCCAAAAACAAAGAATTAGACTAAAAATTAAAGGATCCATTCCCCATAGAAAAACTGGGTTCTTACATAATAATTATTAAATAATTAACAAGTAATTAAAATATTAATTAATTAATAATAAGAATTATAAATTATAAATTATTATTATTTATAACTAAGTGATTTTTTTATAAAACCAATAGTAAATTTCAATAAATAAAAGCATATTTTTCAATGTTTTTAAATAAATAATTATGAATTTTCTATGGGTTTTTTAATCTCCTACCGAGAAACATAAAATGAAACATTTCATGGTAGTTTTGAAAACTGCCAATAATTTATCCTTTTACAGTAGTATCCCTTATATCTATTATTTTTCCTTGGTGAAATAAACCTTAATCACCTAGTAAGACCCAATATATTTATTATATATTTCCACATGATTAACCTTAATTAATTTTCATGACAACATTCCGAGTTTAAAAACCTTAAAAAAGTAATCATATCCCATTAATAAAATAACATCTCATCTATCACATGCTAACAAAATTTATTATTAAAAAATAATTGAAAAATATAAAGGATAAATTCACATTTTTAATGGTTATGGAAATAAAATTAATAAAGAAAATAATATATCCTCACCCATTAAAGGAAATAAAAAATATGGGTGTTACAATTATTCCCACTATAAGATTTATCATCCTTGAAAAGTCATAGGGATTGACCATGCTCAAAATGTACAGTCAGTAACATGATATATGGTATTCTATCATCCAAAATTTTTATTATGATTGATCATGTTTCTATAATACCCAAACCAATGGAATAATCTTTCTTCCAAATACATTATTACATCAATAGATAATCTACACAGACTATTCAACCAAGGTCATGTTGAGTTTTAAATCAATAGATTTATATCAAATAATACAAGACAAGTCTTGTCTTTTTGCACTATTTAAGAAACATAGAATATGTATCATACTGTATTATATTTTAGTAAAATATACAAATGATATTCCATGTCTTAAATCTATTCAACAATCCCAAATCATCTCACAAATTGAGGTCCCAACATCCATTGTTTCCTATTTCATTGATTTCCCAACCATGGAGACTTAAAAACGGACTTGATACTCAATTGGAAATACCAATGGTCATCATCAATTGTCAAAATAAGATATTTTTCATGATTGATATATCTTAAATACCATATGAATAAAATTATCATAATATGTCATCTATTTCTTGTATCTAAATCTTTAGAGAGGCCTCTTTCTTACTTCAACCCAACACAATGTTGATTGATACAATCTTTTATACTATACTTCAAATTGATCCACTGAAATCATTGCTTCATAAATATTTTAACATGAAAATTCCAAAAAATTAGTATAATAATCCAATGATATCTCAAAATTTTATACACAAGGTGAAATCATATACTTTATAATATATATGGTTTACTCTAATTTACCATCTATCTAAGTGGGATATGACATACATATCTTCTACTAAGTTCCCACTTATTTTTATAATCTTATCTAAAATTGTATAGTAAAATGGGGAACTCTATCTGAAACTATTGATAAAGGTACCCTATTATTCATAACGACTTACTTATTCTATTACATAACTAATAACTCAACAAAAAACTGTCTCTGGAATGGGGAATAAGTGAGCAGATTCTATAATTCGGACAACAATCATCCAAATAGTGTCATGATTTTGAGGTAATCGAGGAAGAAAATCATGGAATTGGGGAATGAAATAGAATCTTGTGGGATAGATATTTAATTTTTTCCCTTGTTAGAGTGAAGAAACTTTGTCATCTCCAGTGAATTGAGCCTCAGTAAGGTCCAATGACATCATGTGAATTTATTAAGCACAAAATTGAATAGAATAATAATATAATTTGAATTACCAGTGTGTTCAAATGAAGCTCATCACTGATGATACTCACGTAAAAGATATGAGTCTGAACCCATCTAGATAATCCACACACACATTATGAAGTTATATAAATGTTGTTTGTCAGAATATGGGTTCTAGTGTGAAGGTTCGACGACGTCTTTGGCGTCCTGATGATCACAACAAATCCCTTCCTTTGATCCATGAAGGTGTTCTTAGATCTAGAACATGGAATGAGTATTCCTCTCTCTAGGATGATGGAAGGAAGAGAGAGGATCTATCAAAAATTGTTCGTGTGAATAATATCATTTAAAAGAGATTCCACATGTTTATATTGTAGAAATTGGTTACCTAGAAATGTTCTCTAGACCTCATTAAAGTAAGTCCCACTAAATTACCAATAAATGACATTTTACGATGAACTAAATATATCAAAAAAGACATTTATATTTTATCACATACTTTTAAAATATAATAAATATATTACATGATAAACTTGAGTCATTAACTCGATCATGATTCACAAAATAGTAAACTAACCTTGAATATTTAAATATTATTTTTTTGTATGATATTTTTACATATATTCACTTAATACCACATGAATAATTTTAATAAATAAATTCAGAAAAATTATTCTATACTCAAATAAAAATGAATTTATTTATACATTGGGAATTTTTTTATTCTCAGACACATCTTGGACCACATGGTAGGCCCCACCATATACTATATTATTCACTAGTATAAGGAAAACTCTTGAATACTCTATTGTATGTGACCATCAAGGCTCTTATTTTGTAATTATTGAATACTATTTAAAAACTAGGAGTGGAGTCCAGGAACTTAGTGAGACCCTAAGGAGATAATGAATAATCATGGCAATGAAAAACATCCTACAGACACACGTTTTGTAATATAACCTCTTTATCTCACAATATCTCATAAAGCAGCATGCATAACTTATGTCATCATCCAATATAGAATTATTATTTGTTGGCCTCACTGTACATACTTACCTTATTCTAATATGGCCATGGATTTAATGAATATATTACCATCTTGGTCAACTAGGTTTGATATATCACTTCCCCAACACGAAATAAAAAAATATATTTTGATCATTCAAACAACATCATTCCACCAAAGTTTTTCCTAATATAAGCCACCTCATCATGAATGTAATGTTTTTGTTTTTTCTTTACTTCAAAGTACATTATCAAATGGTGCACTTTGATAATGATCATAATTTAGGAGACCAATAAACATGTTCTTAGATAGAAATAAACAATTACACATGATACATGTGGTATTACTATTGGTAGGTCAATCCTTGTGACCTTATCTACTTGAGATCACCAAGTAAAAACTTCTTTATAAGAAGTCTCAATGCTTATTAGCCCCCAACACCTGGTGGTCAAATATCATATGTGTCATATCAGCATGATGTATCTAGACTAAAAGAAACTATTTTAAGATTACTATCATGGTATCTATAGGTTCTTATTATAGCAAGATAACTGCTATAACCTTTTGATAAAATATGGAATATAAAAAAGATACCATAAATATAGTGGATGAATAATAATCATCACTAATATAGTAAGATAAAAACATATATCATATTTTATACATGTAATGGTAATCAAAGTATATAAATGAGTTTGGTCTAAGGAACCCACTCACAAAACTCCCACTAACTCTAGATCCCACTAATAATAATCCTCAAACCTCTAGCCTTGACATGAGAACCATGCTCATACTAAGATATGGATTTAGTCAGGGAGCATGCCAAGTTATCATCTGTGGATACCCTAATAACCATTACATCACATCTTTGAGTGAAATCTGTCAATATATGAGACTTATAAAGTATATGTTTTGTTATCTGGTGTGACCTGGGCTACTAGGAAAGCAGAATTGATGCAGTATTATCACAACAAACAAGAACATGGTTTTCACTGCTAGACACAACACTGATGTCTAAAACAAATATGCGTATCTAGACTACCTCATTAGCTAAATTTGAAGATGTGAAATACTCAAATTCTACAATAAATTCATTGAACACAAGTTTTTTGAGCTTTTCATACTCATTGTTCAACCATTTAGGAAAAATACATAGTGAGACCATGATTTAAAATCATCATGATCTATTTTGAAACTAGAATCAGTGTAACATCTTATTATCAATTCCCCATATCCTACAAACACTAGGAACATATGATTTTTATGCCTCAAGTATTTCAAGACAATTTTTAATGTTTCCCAACGCATCACTCCATGATTATCTTGATATCTTCACACCATACTTAAGGACAGGACAATATAAAACCAAGTACATAACATGGTATGCATGATAGATCCCATTGCTGAGGCAGAACAAACTCTACTCATTCCTTCAATCTCCTCATGTGTTTGTTGACAAGTTTTCATGGAAAGATTGATACTATGTGACATTATCTAAAATACTATCTGGGATTCTTCCATATTATAACTTTTGAGTACCTTGTCAATATATGTACTTAGACTTAACCCAAGAAGCCTATAAAATATATCTTGACAGATCTTGATCCCTTGGATGTAGGCTTCTTCACCTAAGTATTTCATAGAGTGTCATTCATTTAATTAATTCTTAATTTAGTTTAAGATTTCCACTTAATTACCAAGAATTAATATATCAACAACATATAATACTAAGAAAATGATTCCATTCCCATTAACCCTCTTATAAACAAACGGATATATTTCATTCTTGATGAAACCAAATCTTTTATGGATATATCAAAATGAAAATTCCATCATCATAATGTCTACATAAACCCATTAATGGATCTCTAAAACTTTCAGGCTTTGTTAGAATTCTTTGACATAATAAACCTTCTTATTTGAGTCATATATATGTCTTCATCCAACTTCCCATTTAAAAAATTTGTTTTGACATTAAATTTAGAAATGTTATAATCATATATGGCTTCTATTGTAATTAAAATTATGATGTATTTCAGAATATTCCACTTACGAGAAGGATTCATAATATTTTATTCCATGATGTTACATGAAACCCTTTTTAACCAATCATTATATATTGGTATTGACTTTTCCATCCATGTCGAAATTTTTCTTGAATACCAATTTTCATACAATAGGGTTTTAAATCATTTGGAGGGTCTACTAAAATATCCAAAAAAAATTTTGGTACATGGACTTCATCTAATAATGCATGGAATATTTCCATTTAGTTTCATCATTACATTATACTTCCTCTGTATAGGTTAAAGGTTCATCATTGTCTAGGAGTAATGCGTGACCTAACTCAATGATAAGAAAACCATAACACTCTGGTTCTTTAACCTATTGAATGGACCTATATAGTAATTGTATATCAGAAACATCTTTATCTACCAAGGTCGCTTGTTGATATTTTTCTCATACCAACTCTGGTGCATCTGAAGCATTATCTTCATCGAAGTCAATCATTCTCCAACTATTTCCATTGGAAATGTATTCCATTTATATAAGTACGACATGTCTTTCCACAATCACTTTTATATAATAAGATTTATATATTTAATATCTACTGGTTTCTCTAGGATAACCTATAAAGATCCACTTCATGTTCTAGGATGATAACTTTTCACTATGTATAGTCTTTAAAAAATCCTTTTATCCCCAAACATGTATTTGTGAAAGATTTTTTTTATAACACAACTCATATGGAATCCCATAAATTTCTTTAGTTAGTAATTTGTTTAGTGTATATTACACTATATGCAACGTGTATCCCTAAAAAGATAATGGAAGAGTTACTCGACACATCATTAATCCAACCATGTCTAGTAAGGTTTGATTCCTCCTTTCACTTGCACCATTCCACAGAGGTTTATAAGGGGAGTGATTTGGCATACTATCCCACACTCCATCAAGTGATCACTGAATTCTTGGTTAAGATACTCCCTACATCGATCTGAGTGGTGTTCAACATTCTTCTTACCAATATGGTTATCTATTTCAAGCTGATATTCATTAAACATATGAATGAATCTGAGTTATACCTCATCAAGTATATATGTCCACACGGACTATAGTCATCAATAAAAGTAATGATGTACTAAAACCCACCCATGGAATCTATTGAAAACATACAAAATACATTAGTATGAATTAATTCTAGTAACTTAGTGGCTCTTATTCCTTACTCTAAGAAGAGTGATTTGGTAATTTTCCCTTGTAAACAAGAATTACATACATCCAGGGGTTTTAAATTTGTTGACTATAAAATCCCATCTTGATGTATTTTTTGTAAACACATCTCATTTAAAGACCAAGACTGAAGTTCCTTAAGAAGGTTTTATATGATTCATTTTCACTAATTTTTACATTGATTTACATTACTGGTTTTTTTGAGTTCAAGTATATACAATCCATTTTTAAGACGTTCCATACCATAACATATGTTATCCTTATCAAATTGACAACATTTTCTTCCAAATATGAAATAAAATACCATGGTTTCAAAACATGACACTAAGATTATGTTTTTGTTATAGAAGAAACATAATAACTATTATTTAATACAAGAACCAAACCACTTGGAAATGTTAGGCAATAATCTCTTTTGGCTAATGCTGCAAGTCTCACACTTTTCATGGCTCAAAGATCCACCACACCCATTGAAATATTTTATAATCTACATGGTCTCTGTATATGAATAAAAATGTGTGAGACACATATTTTCTCTATTATTCAACTTGTAGATAAAGAAAAATTACATTAAATGAAAAAAATTCAGGATGTAAAATCATAACCTTGCTTTTTTTTCCCAGATCTATAATTCCTCTTCCAGGGGCCTTTCTTTCCACATAAAAATTTGACAGCCTTTTCTCATTTCCCTCCCTCTGTATCTTTATCCTCTTGGAAGGATAATTCTTAGGTGTCTTTGGATTGAGCATTACCTTAGACCCCATACCATATCCCTTCCTCCTCTTCTTCATGATAAAGACTGAAGAATTGGTATTGTTCATATCTTTATCAGCTTAGAGAACTAAATCCAAAATATTTGGGAGTGTTTTCTTCATTTTATTCATATTGTAATTAAAAATAAAAGTCAAAAAGATTGATGGTAAGTTGGAAAGAATGAGACCAGTTTCTAGTTATTGGTTTAACTTGAACCTAAGGGATACAAGTCTCTCAATGTACCCAATCACCTTAAGTACATGAGGTCTGACTTGATTCCCTTATTCTTGACTACATCTATACAATGCACTAGATATATCATACATTTCTTTCCTCTCTCTCTCATGATATGACTTTTGGATTTGAGTTAACATCTTGTAGGTATCTTCATCCTCAAGTATTTTCTATAGTTGACTAGACATTGATGAAAACATGACACACTGCACATATAGTTCATCATCTACATGAATTTCCATTTTTATTTATCCAACATTCATGCTCCATGATTAGACTCACCAGGAATTGGGGACTCTAGCCCATAACGCTTCTTATATTGTTGAAGTATGATGCGTAAGTTCCTGTACCACTCCGGTATGTTATGGTAGGTCATTATATTTTATTTATCCAGAATTTATTATAGTGATAATGAACTGGTGGTATAGGTGATTTTCATTTTTATCTATACAAAATAATTTCATTATTTGGAACTTTATCATGATTACCATTTACACAATATTGATTAATTAATTAAATAATTAAATGTTTCCCACTCTTTTATTGAAATGTTGTATTCCTTAGTACTAGATTCAAAATACCTAGTCACTTCTGTATTTTAGTGGAAAGGATCCTTGAAACTGTCCTCATAGTCAAATATTTATCTATGCCACTACTCTGAGATTTTAAAGGTAGGCACTAGTCTGACCAATGACATTGAATGATAATTCCTTGAAAAATAGGGTGAAGTCTTGACTTCTCGGAATTATTACCTTGATTGCCACAATGATTTACCACTGAATTGTTATGACTGCTTATTCGCTACTAGATTTTGTTAAGTCAACCCATAGATTACATAACAACTCTGTAGTAGTAGGAGGCCCCCTCAACTTTGGCTGATGAGCACCCTGTACACCATATTTTTTTTAAATATAAACAAAAAAGGTGTTCATGACTTAATATTACATTGAGGGTTTTTAATATGTACAGGTTAATTTAATCATTTTCTATTAAAGATTTTAATTTTTATTGCCACACATGAAACTGAACAAGAATTAATAGAAAAATTTCATTGTATCATCATGTATTTTTATGTTTATTATTTTTAGGATCCCGTAGTAAACATTCACATTTATAATATAATAAACAATTCATAAAATAAATAATTTACCCTACGGGTCTTGAGCATCTAATATTAGTTGATACATTTAAACTCAATGGATCTACCATGACGTGGGGCCATCATACCTGAGTCAGGTCTTGACTTGTATTATAGATATCCCCCTATACAATGTTTCCACATGTTATCCAAAATGACACCTCCTCTTGACATGTATCACATCATACAATGTCATCATCATAATAAAAATGTACCTGCATATAGGTGATGTGGTCTTAGGAAGCACAAAATATATACAAAAAAACTGATGGGCATACAGACCGTTATGAATATTAAATTTAAGAAAGACGATGAATAAACTACCAATAAATAAATAACTATTACAAAAATTGCATGAAATTTTAATAACTAATTAAAAAAATAAACCTAGAAAAAAAAGTTCAGTCAGAGCTTATGACCAATCTATCCGAAAACTAAATGCATGATACAAATTAAAATGAAATAAATTTATGTTCCAAGGTATTTAAATAAATTTAATTAATTATTTTATATTCAAATAATTTAATTCGTTCAGTCACATAATTAGTTTATTTTTTTTTCAAAAAAAATCAAATAATTTTATTTTATACCATAATTAAATAAAATTTTAAAATAATAAAATTACTATTATATTATTCCAAAAAAGTACTAAATTATTTTTTTGATTATATAATTTTTTTCAAGCTTGTGAAACCCACCCAAGCTCATTGCAGGTTATGTAGAAACTATGTAGGCCCTTTTTATTTTGGGAAGACCCTATATAGAGTAGTTACGGGTTAGGCATACCCTACCTGACCCATTCCACACTAGGAATTCTTACCCTAACCCTTTCCGGGTTGAACTAACCTGGTTTAGTTGATGGTCACCTAATCTATGTATGGTAAACTACAATGGGGGTGATGTTCTTGGATGGGGTATAGGTTCTCAAGGGTGTCTTAAGGAAGCACATCGTTCAAGCTCGGTGAGGTGGCATCTGGTGTAGTGGTCGATCTCAGACAGGTGACATGATGGGTTGGTGAATCCTAATGGTTGCATCGGAGGAGGTTGATCCTGATGGTAGCTTGGATGATAGCCATAAAATGTGGAGATGTATCCATCCATGATGACCAGGGGAGGGGGTGTTATATTCTAATAAACAATGTGATAACTTGGGGTCCTCCAGAAGTGAAAGATTAAACGATGGTGGAGTTCAACTAGAGGCGGAGACAACGAGTGGTAGCATGGTGGTTCCAGTTAGATGGATTCATTGGGATGAATTTCCTTTTTTATTCCTTTTTTAATTATATTTAAATTATATTTTAAATAAATAGGCTATTAACATCCAGGTTCATTTTTTTCATTCAAGTCGCACTGCCCCCTCAATTTTTTATTAAAAAAACCCCATTTTTTAAGCAACCTTGTTTGTTTGTAGGAAGTCACACTACCACCCCATTTGTTTCTTTGTGAAAGGTAAAAAACCCGATTTTAATTAGTCTTTAGAAAAGAAATATTTTTTTGTCTTTTTTTATTCAATATTTGTGGGAATTAATTATACTCCGATAGAAAGTGTTCTGAATGCCGGATTCTGGCCGGAAGATGGATAAATAATTTGGATAACCCTAATTAATTTGTTCTATGGAAATTCATCACTATTTCATTGTATATATATATATAATATGTTATTCAATTTTAATACATAAAAATAAACCGCAAACAATCTGGGTTAACTTTTTTAGATGACCGTAACTTGGTATTTCGACATCTGATTGATGTGTTGTCTATTATATTGGGTCCAAATTGATAACCTATACTTAATTTAATGAAAATTTATTTCTTCCTAAATTATAAAATTTCCAAAATCTCTCTGATAATAATTTTTGGTAATAGGGCACATAGTAGAAGTTGGTGGGTTATGGATTTAAAATTTTTGATCATCAGAGTGATGAAACATAATCATTTTGGAAAATCCAAGGTCTAGTATGTATTTGAGGATGTCGAGAAAGTGTATTAAGAAAAAAATTAAATAGAATAATTATCTTATTCGAAACTATAATTCATTCAACTGCAGCCCATCATCAGCGATCATTGCTTGAAGGATCTGAGACCAAACCCCTTCTAAGTCATCCAAGAACACATAAAGAATCTTTAAAATGTTGTTTTATTGGAATTTAGGTGCTATTGTGGAGGTCTGGAGATTCTTTCGAAAAACCAATGATCACTACGACTCCCTTCCCTTGATTTTCCAAGTTCTCCTCATATCAAACACCTGTAAGGAGTCTTCCTAACTATAATATGCATGATGGAAGGGTGAAGAGCTTCAAGAAATGGTGGATATGAAAATTCCCCTGAAAAAGAGCTTCCTTTTTCTTTATAGTGGAAATTTATTACTTGAAAATGGTTCCCCAAACCATGTATAAGTAACACCCACTTAATAAGAAATACATGAAACATTATGATGAAATAATTATTTTATAAACATAATTTATATTTTATAACATAATTATGATAAAATAAAATATATTATATGATAAAACTGAGTCATTAACTGAACTCTTAATACCACAATATTAAATGAACCTTTAATATTAAAATAACATTCATTCGTATAATATTTTCCCCTCTATTCACTTAACACATTGTAAATACATTTATTAAATAAATTCAATCCAATTATTCAATACTCAAATAATAATAAATTTATTTATTAATTTGTGATCATTAATTCATGGACATATCTCTGAACCCATGATGAGGCCCAACATGTTCAATATTCCTGTTCTGCAGAATATGATAGAGTTTTGAATACACTATTGTGTGTGACTCTCTAGTCCCTTATCTCGATAGTAGTAAATAATATCCATAGACCAAGATTGGATTCTAGCAACCCATAAAGGACTATAATGAGGCAATGAATAGTCATATCAATGAAACATTCCCTATAAACACAAACCTTGTAATATAATCTCTTTGTATCATGATATTTCATAAAGAAGGATACACAACTTATGTCATCATCTATTCTTTATTTTTTGTTGACCTCACTAGATGGACTGAAATTTTTCTACCATGACCATAGATTTAATGATGTTTCTACCATCTCAATCAACTAGGCCTAAGATATCACTTCCTCGACTCTAAAGTGACAAATTCTTTCTTGGTCATTCCACCAATTCCATACTACTAATGACACACCCAACACAAGCTACCTCATCATGAATTCAATTTCATGATTTTTTCCTTGCATAAATGTACACAATCAAATGGTACAACTTGAGAGAAATCTCAATCAAGGAGACCAATACACATGTTGGTAGATATTAACAACCAATGAAACATGAAACATGAGGTAATACTATTGGTTGGTCAGTCATCATGATCTCATCTCCTCAAGATCACTATGTGAGAACATAATGAGAAAAATTCTCAATATTTATGATCCCCCAAAACCTTATGTTCAACCATCATCTTTATCTTCTCATCATGAGGAATATAAACCATAGGAAATTATTTTAATATTACTATCATGATATCTATAGGTTCTCATTATAGCCTAGGAAATTCAATAACCATTTGATATGATATGTAATCCAAGGAAATAACCATAAATATGGTGGAAATAGAAGTATCATAACTATTATATTAATATAAACACACACACACAGAATATATATATATATATATCAAACTATATACATGTAATGGTAATCAATTTACAAAACGAAGTTTGGTCATGCAGACCCACTAACAAAAGAATAATCCCGAAATCAATAGTTTTGTTCTTCCATTTTCAATTTGGAAAGGAAAAGGTTATAGAAGTCTCACATGTTACTGATTCTCAACCTCCACATGTCTAAAAATAAAAAACATCAAGATAAAAACCCTATTATCTCTTTTTTCATTCCTAATGACCAGAACTTTCATCTGGTGTCATGATACATATCCAAATCTCAGGGATGGAGCACCCAACTATAGTTATAAAAATATTTCAAGAACTATTATTTAAAACATAAGGACAGCACCATAATATCTCATAAATAGAGTTCCAAATAAAATTCTAGAGACTATATATCAATTGTTTCTTCAATATTTATGATATCACTCACATAATTTCATTTAACATCTTCCATTTTATCCTCCTTTACTTGGACTAAAATCACATAAGTGACATTAGTTCTATATATGGTATCCCTCTCTTTATTCCTCTAGATGTTTTATGACTCAATTTCAATAAAACCCCTCCTAGTTTAGTGAAAAATAAAATTAAACCCTTTAATAACACCTTTAATAGTACATGGGTTGACAACTTGAGTTGAGGGTATGAATCTCATAAATTAAAGGCATTTCCATCAAAAGGATACTATGAAAGACTGTAATTTGAAATGTGATTCACAGAGTCATCATAAATAAGAAACCATGATCAAATGATATAATAGTAATATATAATTTATGAATTGAATAAAACATAACTAAATTCATGACAACTACACTTTAGGAGAAAAAATTCAATCCCCATAATGAGATAACAACTAGTATATATTTTTGGTACATTAAATAATCAACAAATACTCCTAGTATCAATCTTGTTCCTTGAGAAAATGGCATCTAACTACTCCTCCAACAAACCTTCCAAATATATATATAATGTAAGGTTAATAAAAAATATATTCCATAGGAAATTACATTAGGATGAATAACTGAGTCAATATCATTCATACATAATATTCATATACATAAAACAAAGATATATAATATTTTTCTCACTATCATGAATAACCCAAGAGGAAACTAGTTCAAAGATCAACAAAATAACTATCTTATCCACAAGTCTTATATGATAGTATGCATGAGTTTATTCCATTTTCATAAGTAAACATGTCATATTCAATCACTCTAGTTAAACAATTTTAAAAACCAACATTTTTTCTTTCAAATATATAATCATTTAAGAATTTCATTTTTAAGCTCTTCAAAAATGTCATTCACCAAATAACAAAGTATATATAGTATAACACACACCATAAAAATATATAAGGCCCTAGAAAACCAATTTACCACAACCCCGTCACCAATAGTCCAAATGCATCATGTCATATAGGACATCGACATCATGTCATCCTCTTTATAAAAAAATCCACCACAAAGACACTTGATAAAGTATATTAACCTCATGACATCATCCTCACGATAATCAAAACAAAAAATACACATCATAATCACATCCATTAGTTGGGAGGGGGATAGTTTTATGGGTTTACCATCATAGTAGCCACTCACTTAAAGCGTTTTAGGTTTTATTTGAGATAACCACCCTCAGGTGATGGTTGCATAGTGATCAATACTTATATAGTATGTAATAACAATAAATTAAATAATAAGTAAATACATAATACCTTACCCATGATCAAGATATTAACAAAAGTCTAAATCATAATATTTATAGAACCACCATTGATAATTATTATATCCACACAAATAATACCATCATATTATCATCAACATCATCGTATTCTAATCTATATTTTGTAAATGGTTAGGTTACCCAAGTCATTAATCACATACCCTACTTCTAGAAACTTAATTAAAGGGGGAAATTTATATATTTCATCACCACACATAATCTACATTTTTATAATAAGGATGAATAAAGGAGAACCACTATCCAAGTCAATCCTTTATTGGATGATTAGTTGGTCAATTACATGCCATATTAGCATCATAAGAAATTTGACCATCCCATCCCAGTTACATAAAAAATATTGTGTAATTATGTATCTCTTGAGGAACCACACTGTAGGTAAACTACACTCTTATAATATATAGTAAGAGAGAGAATGAATATCATAATTTTCCCCATCTCATAATTTATTAAATTTTTAGCACCAATTCAATGCTATACTCTGTCATACATTATCACATGATATCAATACATAAAAATTAAACTCATCACTATATCTATTTTAGTTTATACCCATCCAAAGTATACATCATTAATACGTGGATAATAAAAGTATTTCATAATTGATTTTCTTATCAGTTCACATTAATTATCTATGTTTCTAGAAAATTAATTAATTTTCCATATTACCCATTAATGTTTCATTAAAAATATTCATTTAAAATAAGATCCTTAAGTACTTATATCACACAAAATTACTGATCTATGGAAGTTATTGTAATTATACCCAAGACTATGAGTCAAACTAGAATATATAAAGGGTTTTAGAGGAATGTTTAACATCTAAAATGTATATAAAGAAAACTAAAAATCCCAATTAACTGAGAATATATCTAGATGTTTAGAATGAATATAAGTGATTAAAAAGAATGACGTACCTTACATTATTCGATCTGACCCGTTTAAGCTTTCAAAAAGTGTTTGATCAAGATCACTGAGAAGCGTTTGAAATAATCCTTCCTCTAGAGATATCCAAAAATCACATGAATCTACTGACACTTAGGTAGAAAATATCTCAAGTCACATTTTTAGATGATTATGCATTCTTTCATATTATGTAGTTGGGGCAACTCTCAAAATTTATAAAACATGATCCATATTCGTATGACTACAAAGTGTAACCCCATGGGACTTTTTAGGATTGAAAAAAATGATGAGTTCCTAAATCCATAAATGTAAGAAATGAGTATCCTCTATTAAAGCATCAATTATACCCAAGATACAAAGGGATTTAGTGTGATCTCAATCAAACACATGTATCTCTATACATTTTTCCACCAACTACATCATATGAAAGAATGCATAATCATCTAATATTTTTTTCCCATACATTAAGTTACCATAGAAAATTGATTATGTCAATAATGTTTAAGTAGTCATACATTATTGATTCACCATGTATAGATAGAAAAATTAGATGAATAAATTACATGTCATTCATCTTAGCAGATTAGTAAATCACACACCCATTACCCAAATAGACAAACACATCATTTGTTCTATCTATCTATAGTTATACATTTTCAAATTATATTTTAACAAAGGGCCTATATGTCCCACTCATAACATCGGAGGAAAAATCCCTTATTTATAAAGCTTCAACTAACTACCTGATTAATAACAAACCCAACCACCCCATGCTTACCTAAGTCTCAAGGATTGTATAAGAAATGTATCAATGTTTAAAGGTTCTCATTCTAGGTATCTCACTAACATTATATACAGGGAATTGATATGAATCAGGTACCCCTAGTATAACAATGGCATAGTTCATGTCACTCCATTTGGTATATACATAATGGGTCATCTCGTACACAAAACCCATTTTATTCCCCATGAGGATATTCATTATATTAATATAATAATTATACTCACACTAACATTAACATTTTTTCACTTCCTATAATAATAAACAATGAAAATTGGTTAGGGATTACTAAAATTCATAGTTTTTTGGTCAATTATAATTTCACTTCATGATATATAAATATACACATTACACAATTTATATTTATTTAAACTCATTACATATCTCTAAAATTTATTTCACATATCTATGTTACTATCAAATAAAACTCTTCCTCCAAACACATTAAGTGAGTAACGTCTATGGAGAATGAAATCTTGAATAAAGGTGAGAGTTAGAAATCATATTCATAATGTTCTACTAATTGAATAGGTATTAAAAACCCTTTACTTCACAACATAAAATGTTATTATGTTAATAACTTTTTATTATCTACATAGAACTATTTTTAATTGCATCTACATTATCATTTTTGGAACCATTCCATCAAATTGTTTCCTTGAGACCGTTTAGGTTACTAATGAAACTTTTCACATTATTATTTACAAACACATACTAATAATACATTAAGATATAAAAAGATATTGAATTTAAATTTTGGATGGAATAATATTTAATTTTATAACTTTGAACTTCTCAATGTAAAAAACATACTCTTGTCATCCTCTTAGTAACTCTATTTTCTTCAGAATATCAAGATAAGATTTACAAACTCCACTGTTTTAGGAAATAAAACTTATTTCAGTTAGTGATAATATATAACAAATAAACTATTATATACATATCATGTATAGATTTCATTTTTTGAGTAATTTATTATAAATAAGAACTTATTGTTTAATATTTCCCATTATTGGTTAGTTGGAACGCTTTCCCACATATTTTAACAAATACCTTAGATTAAACATTTTATCTTGATTAAAACTCATTTTATCCTTATCTTCCTTTCAAACCATGTTATATAATTTTATGAATCATATACAATTTATATTAAATCCATCATCACATACTTTTAATAACAACATCTTGTTAAAAAAACATCCCTTATCATATAAGATAATAAAGTGAAAAACATATATTTTATTAATATCTATTTGAGCTTGAAATATATATTTTAATTCAAAA
The DNA here is from genome assembly GCA_963277665.1 of Viscum album. Lineage (NCBI taxonomy): Eukaryota > Viridiplantae > Streptophyta > Magnoliopsida > Santalales > Viscaceae > Viscum > Viscum album. The sequence continues at coordinate 1,448,226,134 of OY728161.1, forward strand.
ACATGATTCAATAACCCTTTTCCTTATCTGTTAAATAAAAACTAAAAGCTCCATTAATTTTTTCTTTGACTTTATGATTATGTATAATCACAACATTTGTAAAGTAAACGATCGGTATCATATAACCTTTAAAATCTAAGATATTATTTCTATAACATTAACAGTAGACATAGAATCTCCATGTGTTTTATAAAACTCATTATGGTATCTTAAATAACTCCATATTATGGAAATAATGTCCTTCCTTATAGAAAATACATTTATTTTATAATGACCAAGGCTAACTAATGGATATATCTAGTCTCTCATTTTAATAACATAAACTTTTACCCTTTAATACTTTTTACACAACACTTGAGACTAGACATCACATGTCATTCTTATATATACATAAAACTTTTAGAAAATAGGGTAAACATTTATTGAGCTTATTTAAATTATTTTAACATTTTCGATTATGATTAAAAAATAATTCCCATCTATAGATAAATCCTTAGAGGATACATTTAGTCTCACCCAATCATTGACACGCCTAATCACATTGAGTACGTGAATGTAGAGAGAAGTCTCTTTCATCCCTTTTAATTTAAATAATAATTTTTAAACCTTAAGTGAATCCTTATATACTCTACACCAGAATATAGGTTCACTTTTTGAACAACATAAACATTTGGTTATTTAGGTATGGATTTCTCTTAATAAATATAATTTTATATTCTCACATAATCAAATTTATTATGTTTTATACCAATCATAGAAGTTGATCATATTGAACTTTTTATACACTAGGATTTTTTTTAAAGTCATGTTTGACAATGATAATAAAATTATGTCTATGAAAATATATTTTGTCAAATTAGTATCATGTTTTACATTAATTTAATAAGGACTTCTATTAAATGTTATCTAACTTTAATGAAAACTCTTTTAAAATAAAGTAATATCCATTAATCATCCCAGATCAAAAATTAACTAATCATTGGGTCACATTGTAATTTATCTCGTCACTTAGCTATTTAGGTATTGTATGACCTGACCTATCAAAACCCCTCATGGGTAGAAGTCGAGAGTTCCACTCTAATCAGGTCTCTAATAGGTAAGGGGATGATATAGTTTACTGAGAAGGTATATCAATAATAATGGGAGGACCTTTACTATTTAACCTATACAAAATTCCCACTTTCACACAGGATTTAATAATTCTATAGAGTAATAGGTAACTGAAAACCATATATAATAATTATTCTTGCAAAAACCACTAATTATCAAGAATATATTATAATACAACCGAAAATTAAAGGAAAAAAATAAACTACCTTTAAGATATATAAAGGTAAAACACCAACCTAGAAAATAATATAGGTTTACCCATAATGACGGGCTCCTAAAATGATCTGTGTCAGCTACAACCACACCTATTAACCACAATGTTCCACCAATGCCACATCCACCAAGGTTTCCACCCAACTATACGTCATCTCCAAAATACATGATATGTATAGGTGAAGACATACATGTATGGGAGAGTATATACCTACCTAGTAATACCCTATAAAATCCATAAAGGGAATATTAAATTAAAGACATATCAAACCACAAATATGGGAATAGAAGAATAATCCTTTTTGACCTAGATATCCTTTAAGGAGAGACAACTTACAATAATATAGAAATTCCCACTCTTCACAACCCATCCATAGAATAATAAGTGCACAACCTAAATAATTTAATTACCCAACTAGGAACCTCATCATCTCACTATAGTTGTAGAGAAGAACCCACAAATTGTGGGATAACACACAACATATGAGGGTGGATCAAAAAAAATTTGGTATAACACACATTTGATAATTAGAACACACCATATAAGAGTGAGGTACCCGTCCCTTTAACACTTTAATCATTACGGTCAAACCTCACCATCAGTACTACAAATAATATTCCAAATTCTACCAATATATTCATGAAAATATCCTCAAATGGATAAAATAATCAATTAATCGTGTACTATGTAAAAAAATACCCAAGATAAACTATTTACTAGAACGAAGAAGACATTCTTCGAAGAAGTCATGAATATTCCATAAAGGTGAAACTCTAACCCATGTGGTGGCCCTTGGGATGCCCCAAGGGGCGCACTATAGTGAGGCATGTGTGCCACACATGTTGCATGCTGGTACGAGTCATAAATACATACCTCACATTCCATGCACAATTGAATGCCATTCTTAGTCACCCAAACTCACTGGTTGGCCTATTGGTTAGGAATACATTGATAGCCAATATGGTGTGGTTCCCTTTAGCATCCTGGGTGGTTAATCTACTGGGATTGGGTCCCACTCATATATCATAGTTCCTTAAAGGAACATAATAACGTTCTGACTACGATGACCTATTTGGGATACCATATTAATACTATAATAACTGATGGACATGACCTACTTACCAAATGTACACTGTCAGAATATTTGTATATCATTCCTCAGTGTGTGAATCAGTGGCCATAACGGTGGAAGAACCTTCATGTGTGCACCATATATTTCCACAATGGTAGGACTCCTTGGTAATGCACCATCTTTGTCACACCGTGGTGTCATTTTCACCATGTCACGATGCTATTAGATCATGCTCATACCAACTCCCTTATTATTGAGCTATTATCCATGTGGCACATACCTGGATATCATTGCCTCAGTGTCATTATTTCACTCATACCACATCATGCTTCCTCCATTTCCATGCCATTTTCCACCCTTTCAACACCAAGGCCACTATATCACCCCACTATTGTCCAATGTCAAGGTTGGAAACTATCTATTTGTGAGGGATGGATATAGCGAGTGAAGAGAAGGAGTATAATATAGAGAAGAGAGAGAAAAAAGAATAATTTATGCGCCTCACTCATTCAAATATTGCACAACGAAAAAAATTAAATTAATAATCAAAATGAATATTTACAAAGAACACATAAACAATAATGGTCAAAATTATCAAAACAATAAAAAAATCACAAAAAATGAGGAATACCAAATATAAATTGATTATAATCAACAAAGGTGAAGCAATCAAACTATTCTAAAAAATTCCATTAGATAATAAAAAAACATAATAGAAATAAAACTTCCCTAGGATGAAATATTATTATTTATTGATAAATGTTTCACACTTGTTGATGTTGAATCCAAGGATTCATTCTTCGATACCTCTCAATAAGGTCTTCTCTGTTGGTAGGTACAATACCTAGGGTTCATGCAAAAAACATAGGAATTGTGTTAAACAAAATTTTATAATTTATGAATAGGTATCTATCAATTTTATCATTATAAGAATGATCATAAATGTTTTCATATTTTCCTGTCTAAAAATCTTCACTTGACCCACCAACGATGACCATGTCTTGGGGTCCTCGGAGTGAATAAAAATTATACAACCCCTAGGATAAAAACCACATTATGGATACACCTGTGGTGTTATAATTTCATTATGATAGCCTATTTTAATTGGAAAATAATTTTTTTCATTATACATATGAGCTAAAAATATTATTTTTATACTTGAATAATTTTATTGAGGTTCTACCACATCAACAATTCCATGTTGGATCTACCTGGGGGTAAACACCACATCTCAGAATCAATGGGACTTTAATATAATTTTTCTAAGGTAATATTATTGGATAAATTTACCTTTTATCCTTGGGATATACATATATATATGTATATGTAAGTGTGTGTGTGTGTATTAAAATATTCTAATGGAGTCAACAAAAAAACCCCGAGTTTGTTACTTCCTCCCCACCTTTAAAGATTTTTATCCCAAAAATATCAATATATTAAAGGTGATCTTACTTGGATAACATAAAACCCACTCAATACCATAATTTATCCTAAAGGTTACTATGTTTCCAAATGATAAACACTTCTGACATGGCTCACCCATGAAGGATCCTTTCATACAAATCATTTATCACCACTAGATACTTTGAGAAGGTTGTGTCTTCCCCAATGTCTAGCTCACCCTGGTCAATGACATACAACTAATCATGTATGTATCACTTTAGTTGTGACATGTGTAAGGATTTTTGAACCCTATATAACTATGTGGGAAATACCAGGTAGTAATAAACCTCACCACCCTACACATAATCTAGAATAGACCGATGAATCATGGGGATTACTACCTTGACCAAATCTATATAAACCCCATTGAAGTTAAACCTTTCTGAATACATAATATCCCTTCTAAAACTCTAAATGACACCATCATCAGTCAGTATAAGACTTCTGATAACTCTGAGTGGCCATCATCTACTGCTAGATCACCCATACCTTTTCTGTCATTACCCAAACAAACTACGACACCAAAAATGACGACACTCTTATCTTCATCCAACACTTGGGAGATCTATAGGGTCTATCATATAGTTCCTAAAAGGTTTCCATGATAATATTGGAGTGGAATATATTTTTGTAAGAAACATTCACTATAGTAAATTGATCTTCCCATCTATGAACAAAATTCAATACACACTCTCTTAACATATACTTAAGAATCATAATGGTTTTACTTGTCTAGCCATCCATCCAAGGATAGAACTTTTTAATAATCCATAAAAGGGTCCCAAAATATTCCTATAAGATTCTCTATAATAGGGATATGAATTGAGAATCATTATTTGAAATTATAATTAAGGTTATTCCATGTGTCCATGTGACCTCATCTATGTAAAAATTTCCTAAGATTGCCACTAAACTCTACACGCGATTATTATAGAAGTGGGATGGCCTGACCAACCAGTTTATGATCACCTAAATAGGATAAGCAGATATCACTAATAAAGGGAAGTCTATAATAAAATTCATCGATACACCATCTCAATTCCAATCTATAGCCTCAAAATGCTCGTCCAAACCTGTAAGTACATTGTGCTTAACATATCCTATCTACATATAAGTCATAAAGTAATAAACTCAGTAACATTCCACTATATCCATGTCCATTAAAACTAGTATTAGAGAACTTGATATATGTCTTCTACTCCAAGATGCACCGCTAAGTTAGAAGTGTGAAACTCCCTCAATACCTCCTCCAGAAGCGCGATAGGTACCACTATCCACCCTCAAAAGTTAATGATGTACACCTCACCTTCAGAATATCTATTGACAACATTTTCTTGGAACATGTAGTCCCAATAATCTCATAATAGATGTAACTAGATAATCCTCCAATGATGAATAAAATATGGTTTGATAACCAATTATTTAAGATAATCCATGCCTCCCTCATCTTTTAATGAAAACTAAAACATAGAAAACTACTCTTACACCTTTTGAAACAACCTGGAATGATGCATCATGTTAAGGGAATCAACCACCATATTTTCCTTAATTTCTGTATAGACTATCCTAAATTCATAATCCTATAGGCATTACAACCAGTGCCTCTACCTCAGGTTTAGATACCTCTGAGTAAATATATATAGAAGCTTCTATTGGTATGAATAAACTAAAAACAACTCACCAAGAAGATAGTGTGTCCAAGTCTTCAGGGAGAAAACCACCACCAGTAGCTCTAGTCATGGATTTTATAACTCTACTTGTAGGGTCTCAACTACTTATACCCATAAGTGATCACCACTCTCCTGAAAATTAGAACACAATAAATTCCAAATCCATAGGAGTCTAAGAATGCCACACACTCAACTCTATCTTTTGGAAACCATAGGAAAGAAACACTAGTGAACAACTACTTTAAATCTTCAAAGTATCTCTAGAACTACTTAAACAAAAGAAAAGGATTCCACTGTCAGGTAAGGGCAATCGTGAGTGTAACGCCCCAACCCTAGTTACCCAGAGTCGGTGCATTATTGCGTAACATTGGCATGATCACAAAAGATCAAGTCTCGAAAGACCGATTAGTTTAGTAGCCTTGGAAACACTAGATACATTCATAAATGTTACATTACATCATAAAGTGAAAAACTAAAATAACATAGTCTCCATTTTCCACACTCATATCCCCTTCAGATTATTCTTGCAAGTCATTCCTAAAATACTTCTTCACATCCTGGAAAAATTAAAACATTGAAAGGGGTGAGCTCAAATTCTCAGTAAGGATAACAATATAGAAGAATCTTTAATAAATAAACATTAACATTTAAGGCATTGTATAACTAAAACAAAAGCCCTTTTAAACTTGAACTTCAGCATAATATGGGAAAATAAAATGAAATAATTCCATTTACTTATTCACATGGATATTCTACTGGTCGAATAATCACATGCAATATCAATAAACACTTTCATAATGATGGAATGCATAATGCCAGACTATCATGACCACGTATCCATGGCCTCATGCCAAGACTACAAATAAGATTTTTTCAAGGCCTCATGCCAAGAAACTAGTATGTCTCATGAGACATGTCGATGCATTGAGGAGCTATAGCGGGCTCCACCCATCACTTATTAAGTCCAATGCATTCCTCATATGAACATGTTTAAACATATCATAAACCATAACATAATTGTATCACATAAAACATGAATAAATAAAACATAACATTTCCACATTTCAATCACAAGATATCAATAAAACACATTGATATATTGGAACATTATCAACACCATTTTCGATACCAAAATAAATGAATGTTAAATCTTGGTTTTTATTTTTCATTTAAAAAGAGTTATGGCTTGTAGGGGAAGCCGAAACTAAAATAATGGTCACGGCGGTGGAGAAGTTATTGTCTCCGCATACGTACGACAAGAAAAACATTCCTTTTTGTCATTTAGTAAAACACTTCATATAAAAAGACTCCTTTTGAATAAACGTAAAAGTCAAAGGGGTTTATACACCGTATAAAAGAAATTTGTGTATAAAACAAAATATTCCTCAATGAATGGAGATTGAGACGAAGTCCCTTAAAAAATTATTTTAAATATAAATACATCTATTATGTGTATTCACTATATGTACACATAATGAAAGTATAAATACAAGATATGACATATTAATATCATGACAAAATTTGAAAGTAGGATATTAAACCAAAGAATGGAAATTGGGTTAAGAAGTTCCCTTACCTCGTGTCGGACTTGACTCGATCGTTCTTTAACCTCATGAATAATAAACTAGAGTTAATTTCTACTTTCTTAAGAAAATTTTTCAAGTTCATTATTCCTTTTATATCACTTATTATCATGTTATGAACATTATGTAATTATTTAAGTTAATAACGGTCGTTTTGTCGATCTTTGGTACTTGAGTCAAAAGTAAACTTCTTATAATTACAAGTTGTTCATGTGGAGAAATATCCATTATATTTAGAATTATATTCATGATGTAGATACCATATATATAATATATATATCCAGTATATACATGCATTTATAATATTACATAACATTTAGAGGTAAGAAATGAAATGCACCGTTCACGGAGACGTTAAGTCGTATGTACGCATGAACGGTACTTTCATTTCTATTTCATATTTAATGGAATTAAATTATAATTATAAAAATGTACACTATAATTCCGGTATAATATAATGTATAATACTATTTACTCTATCCTTTATATATCCCACATATGGCATTAACGATTCAAATCACTTGGAGGGGGCGGTAGTCCGCACTTCCTAAAATGAAATTATCGCGTTTACCCAGAATGGAAATCATAAAGGTATGAAATAAATGGAAAATACAAAATCATAAGTAAAACAAAAACATAATATATATATAATATATATAAATAGTTTCATCATAATGGTCACCATGAGAGGTGTTAAAAGAAGATTGAACAATTATTGTTTTGTGAGGCAGTAATTCACCACCCATAGAAACAGTATGTTCTTTAACCATTAGAAAAAGGTGTGTGTAAGTGTAAATAAAATAATTCTCATAAATTAATCCAAGTATATTGACGATACTGGTGTTGTTACAAAGGAAAATAATAAAAAGAGGTTAGGGGGTTGGAGAAGCAAAATAAAACAAAACAATGTAAGAGAAGACATTACCTTAAAATCGGGTAACTCTTTTTGATTTGAGCCAAAGGCTTACTTGGGAAGAATTATGCCCAAAGTGAGGATTCTAGGAGTAATATAGGGAAGTTGAGATAGTAAATGGGCAGAGGTTGGCCAAGACAAATGTCTTGATGGTGTGAATAAGGTGGTAGTGGTGGGGGTCTTTTATAAGAAGAGAGGAGGGGCACTCTTGGAAACTCAAGAAATGTTACCCTATTATGAAATTATTTTCGGATTCTAAAGCTCCCGCAATGATATATTTCGAGGATAAGGTGATAAGGGTTCGAATTATTCTCATCCAATAGGTTTTGACAAGTTTATGCCTTAGATTTTACATTATCTTTTTATTTTATTTAAATCGTTAATTAATGAGGTAATCGCTGCATCATCATGGTGTCATAAATAATTTAATTTATTTAATGTCTAAAAATTAAAAAAAGACTATAATGATGTAGGAAATCATTTTATATTTCTAATGAATATTTATAGTAAAAAATATTACTTTTATAACCCTATTTAAAAATTGTTTTAGTAAAACAACTCTTGTTTGTGACATTTTTATTTTAACATTAAATAAAAAGTTTTTAATGTCATTTTCCTACCAAAGTGGTTCCATGGGATCCCCAAGTTGACCCATGAATTTTATTGGTCGGTAATGACTCATCCAATAGGTGTAGGACAAGTGTAAAGGTACTTTCATATTTTTATAATATCATTTTTACCTTAAATTTCACTAATTACATTTAATCGCGATTAATTAAACTTAAAAGTTACTATTCACCAAAAAAATATTTTAATCCCATTGAACCACATTTTACTTCCTAATGACAACCATGTATGTTGGATTTTTGAAAATCAAATCACAGAAGTGGAAATGTTTCATTTAAACGAAAAATCAGTTTTTTAACTACCACTTAGTGGTTTCACTATTCATCAAAAATTGAAGTTTTTCAGAACAATGCCAAATTTTCACCCTAAGTTATAATTGATATTACGAATTCAAAAATGATTTCTATTTTAAAAAATTCAAAGAATATAATTTGCATTAATTAATTTTATAATTAATTCCCGCTGTCACAACAAATAACATGTTTTTAAGAAATAATATATATCATAATATTGACAATTGTTTATGTCCAACTTCAATGTGAAATTAATTATAATGACTACCATTGGATAAAATGGTAAAAATAAATTCTAATTATACTCGAAAACCACTAAATATTATAATTTATCACTATAAATTATTTTGATTAAAAAGTTGTTTTTAAGTATTTTTCACTATTCATAAAAAATTGGAAGTTCTCAGAAAAACACCAAAAATTCAACATAGGCTAATTTAGATATTATGAATCCAAAAATGAAGTCCATTTTGAAATATAAAATATATATAATTTCAATAAGTGGGTATTACTATTCATAATGGCTATTTTGATTGGTCGCGGTGTGTCGGAATCTCGAACTTACGTACAATGCAAGCTATTACATTATTGAAAGAGAAGCGTATCATGGAAGCTTAGGGTGTTACATTCTCCACTCCTTTAATAAATTGCATCCTCGCAATTTGAAATTTTTTCTGTGAAAATAAAAGGTTGAAAATAGAAAATACCTTTGTGGAAAACCCACATCGGAAATATGGTTAATAGAATTTAGCCTTAATAAGAGGGAAAGGGAAATGAAACATTCACCGCCAAATTATGATCTCGATAACGAGAACATTGGTGGAAATTAGGGACATATAATTGGAGGAAAACGTAAATATTTTTAGGGACTGATTGAGGTCATCAATCACAAACAAGTGTAAAATTGAGGGCCTCAAAGCCTTCAATCTATGTTGATTTAAAATATTATCAGTTCAACAAGACATAAGGTATTAGGATAACACATTTTCTTGTTTTAATATCCCTTTACTAAAGTTTAAGAATTAATTTATTCATAGAATAAGAGATAGGTATATATATCTATGCTTGACAAGTAGAGTTTCAACCTTCAACTAATTTCTACCACAAACTCATCTTTCACTCAAAAAGATAATAGAAATCAAAAATATTATATTTATCCTAGTCATACAAGGTTCAAAATATTAACACGTACCATTTAGATTAGGAAAAATATTTTGTAATAACCAGGGACCTACTATAGGCTAGTGGTAGGTAATAAAGGCATGTCGCACTATGGTTGTGGGTTCGATTCCTACAGCTTTGTTCGATGCGATGGGTTATCCCCCTACCTACACATTGTCCTTTTTCCTAAAACTATAGTATTATAATATTCCAAAAATTATATTCAGAAATGTTTTAACCTTAAACAATACTATCCAAGGGTCAACTTAATCCATTCCAACCTTTATAGTTATCCAAAATACTTCTGTCCAACTCACAGTCCAAATTTTATAAAGAAGATAAACATAATGAAGATCCTTTTTTCCACGTAACAACTTGTGAACACCTTCATCATGTATTCTTTTAAAACACTGCAACATCCTGAATTACCATAAATCTTTATTTATTACATTCATGATCCCTTATTCCTTATAGAATACTAGATATACTCCTTCTATCAAAAAATGTATACAAATCATTAATCAGATTCAAGGAAGTTAAGAATATCCAATATAAATTATTCAAATCAATAATGTATTATTACAAAATCACTATCTCGGTATCAGAACCATATTATGGTTTATCTTTCTCTCAACCATATATTTTCCAAAAATTTAACCTGCTGTGGAGTCACTTTTCTTGGCTCCACACAATCTCAAGTCCTTGATGAAATAGTACTGTAGTACAATCCTTATATACTCCATTATTATTATAACCATTACATCATTGATACAACACTCAAATGACCAAATTATTTAATAACAACATAAGAACTCTAATCATTCCTCCTCATATGTGGTAGTATCATAACTTAATTATTATCCAATAACATCATTTGGGGCATACTCTGATGATTTGGACATTGGTTTGCGTAGTGTCCCCACTCCTTGCAGATGAAGAATTGTACATTTGAAACCTTTTTCTTACCCTTGCAGTCACGCACTTGGTGTCCTTTTTCTCCACACTTATAACAAACTCTCATTCCCTTCAGGCAAGTTCCAAGGTGTTTCTTCCCACAGTTATAACATATTCGAAAATTATTCTTTTCCCTCATCCCTTTATCCATCATTCTCTCTTCCATCCTTTTCTTCTATTTCATCCCTTCAAAGCCATAAGACTCAGAAAATTATTTACTTATCTTATTAACACATGATACTATTTCTTCATATGTTGAGAACACATGGGATACAATTTCATTTCTAAATGTTGGATTAATACCGTGAAAGATATGATCCTTCTTACTCTTTGGATCATACATATTGATGGAGTCCACATTCCTTCTACTGGGTGCCATTTCTATACAATGGCATAAACTAGGTTAGTTTATGAATTGCAATGAATAATTCCAAACTTGTAAAATAATTAATGTAAATTGAATGGTTTATGGATATAATCCATAATAAAAAAAATGTTTTCTTTGAGAAGTATATTCTCATAAACCCTTCATAATGGTTTGTAAAAAGAATGAGAATTATCCTATGAATATCCCCCGAGAGTGTCGTAACCAAGAGTGCAGCAAGGCCCATTGTTGTGCACCAGTTCCCATTCGAGTCTATCTCAAAGCGGTGTTTTCGGATTTTACCCCTAGGTATATCTGTGCCAGAGCCGCCTCTACCTGCTCGTATCCAGATAGGGATGTATTCCTCAGAAAACTCACAAAGTCTCTATTATACCAAAATTCTAGGAAGTTCTTCTATACTAATCCTAAAAGTATATCTTAGGTATATGTGCTCTAATTAGAGTTTATCTAAATCTAGCTTCCAAGGTTAGTACTAAACTGCCTCTGATACCAACTGTAACGCCCCTACCCTAGTTACCCAAAGTCAGTGCATTATTTCCTAACATTGGCATGATCACAAAAGATCAAGTCTCTAAAGGCCGATTAGTTTGGTAGCCTTGGAAACACTAGATACATTCATAAATGTTACATTACATCATAAAGTGAAAAAATACAATAACATAGTCTCCATTTTCCACACTCATATCCCCTTCATACTATCCCTGCAGGTCATTCCTAAAATACTTATTCACATCCTGGAAATATTAAAACATTGAAAGGGGTGAGCTCAGATGCTCAGTAAGGATAAAAATATAGCAGAAGCTTTCATAAATAAACATTAACATTTATGGCAATGTATAACTAAAACAAAATCCCTTTTGAACTTGAACTTCAGCATAATATGGCAAAATAAAATGAAATAATTCCATTTACTTATTCACATGGATATTCTATTGGTCGAATAATCACATGCAATATCAATAAACACTTTCATAATGATGGAATGCATAATTCCAGACTATCATAACCATGTAGCCAAGGCCTCGTCCCAAGACTACAAATATGATTTTGTCAAGGTCTCATGCCAAGACACTAGTTTGTCTCATGAGACCTACCGATGCATCAAGGAGCTATAGCAGGGTCCACCCGTCACTAATTATGTCCAATGCATTCCTCATTTGAACAGGTTTAAACATATCATAAATCATAACATAATCGTATCACATAAAACATTAATAAAGAAAACAAAACATTTCCACATTTCAATCACAAGATATAAATAAAAACATTGATATATTGGAACATTATCAAAACCATTTTTGATTCCAAGATAAATGAATGTTAAAACTTGGTTTTTATTTTTCATTTAAAAAAAAGTTATGGCTTGTAGGGGAAGCCGAAACTCAAATAATGGTCACGGTGGTAGAGAAGTCATTTTCGCCGCATATGTACGACAAGAAAAACATTCCTTTTTGTCATTTAGTAAAACACTTCATATAAAAATACTCCTTTTGAATAAATGTAAAAGTCAAAGGGGTTTATACACCGTATAAAAGAAATTTGCGTATAAAACGAAATATTCCTCAATGAATGGAGATTGAGAAGAAGTCCCTTAAAAAGATCATTTTTAAATAAAATATATCTATTATGTGTATTCACTATATGTACAATAAAGAAAGTATAAATAGAAGATATGACATATTAATATCATGACAAAATTTGAAAGTAGGAGATTAACCCAAAGAATGGAAATTGGGTTAAGAAGTTCCCTTACCTCATATTGGACTTGACTCGATCGTTATTTATCCTCCTGAATAATAAACTAGAGTTAATTTCTACTTTATTAAGAACATTTTTCTAGTTCATTAGTCCTTTTATATCACTTATTATCATGTTATGAACATTATTTATTTATTTAAGTTAATAACGGTTATTTTGTCGATCTTTGGTACTTGAGTCAAAAATAAACTTCTTATAATTACAAGTTGTTCATGTGGAAAAATATCCATTATATCTAGAATTATATTCATGATATAGATATCATATATATCATATATATATAGTATATACATGCATTTATAATATTACATAACATTTAGAGGTAAGAAATGAAATGCACCGTTCACGGAGACTGTAAGCCGTACGTACACATGAACACTACTTTCATTTATATTTCATATTTAATGGAATGAAATTATAATTATATAAAGGTATACTATAATTCCAGTATAATATGATGTATAATACTATTTACTCCATCCTTTATATATCCCACATATGGCATTAACGATTCAAATTACTTTGAGGGGGCGGTAGTCCGCACTTCTTAAAATGAAATTATCGTGTTTACCCATAATGGAAATCATAAAGGTATGACATAAATGAAAAATATATAATCATAAGGAAAACAGAAAAATAATATATATATCATATATAAAAATTGTGTCATCATAATGTCCACCATGAGAGGTGTTAAAAGAAGATTGAATAATCATCGTTTCGTGAGGCAGTAATTCGCCACCCATAGAAACAGTATGTTCTTTAACCATTAGAAGAAGGTGTGTGTAAGTGTAAATAAAATAATTCTCATAAAAGCATCCAAGTATATTGATGATACCGGTTTTGTTAAAAATTAAAAGAATAAAAAGAGTTTAGGGGGATGAAGAGGCAAAAAAACAACGTAAGAGAAGACATTACCTTAAAATCGGGTAACTCTTTTGGATTTGAGCCAAAGGATTCCTTGGGAAGAATTATGCCCAAAGTGAGGCTTCTAGGAGTAAGACAGGAAAGATTATAGAGTATTTGGTCAGAGGTTGGCCAAGCCAAATGGCTTTGTGGTGTGAATAAGTGGTAGTGGTGGGGGCCTTTTATAAGAGGAGAGGAGGGGCACTCTTCGAAACTCATGAAATGTTACATTATTATGAAATGATTTTCGGATTCTAAAGGTCCCACAATGATATATTTGTAGGATAAGGTGATAAGGGTTCTAATTATGCTCATACAATAGGTTTTTGACAAGTTTAAGCCTTAGAGTTTATATTATTTTTTCATTTTATTTAAATCGTTAATTAATGAGGTAATCGCTGCATCATCATGGTATCATAAATAATTTAATTTATTTAATGTCTAAAAATTATAAAAAAAACTATCATGATTTTGGAAATAGTTTTATATTTCTAATGAGTATTTATTGTAAAAAATATGACTTTTATATCCCTATTTAAAAATTGTTTTAGTAAAACAACTCATGTTTGTGACATTTTTATTTTAACATTAAATAAAACGTTTTTAATGTCATTTTCCTACCAAAGTGGCTCCATGGGGTCCCCAAGTTGACCCATGGATTGTCTTGGTCGGCCATGACTCATCCAATAGGGGTAGGACAAGTTTAGAGTTATTTTCATATTTTTATAATATCATTTTTACCTTAAATTTCACTAATTACCTTTAATCGCGATTAATTAAAAGTAAAAGTTACTATTCACCAAAAAATTATTTTAATCCCTTTGAACCAAATTTTACTTAATAATGACAACCATGAATGTTGGATTTTTAAAAATAAAATCACAGAAGTCGAAATGTAACATTTAAATGAAAAATCAGTTTTTTTAACTACCACTTAGTGGTTTCACTATTCATCAAAAATAGAAGTTTTTCAGAACAATGCCAAAATTTCACCCTAAGTTATAATTGATATTACAAATTCAAAAATGATGTCTATTTTACAAAATTCCAAGAATATAAGTTTTATTAAATAATTTTATAATTAATTCCCGATGTCACAACAAATAGCGTGTTTTTAAGAAACAATATATATCAAAATATTGACAATTGTTTATGTCCAATTTCAATGTGAAATTAATTATAATGACCACCATTGGATAAAATGGTAAAAATATATTATAATTATACTCTAAAACCACTCAATATTATAATTTATCACTATAAATTATTTTTATTAAAAAGTTATTTTTAAGTATTTTTCACTATTCAAAAAAAATTTGAAGATCTCAGAAAAATACCAAAAATTCAACATAGGCTAATTTCGATATTACGAATCCAAAAATGAAGTCCATTTTGAAATATAAAATATATATAATTTCAAAAAGTGGGTATTACTATTTATAATGGCTATTTAGATTGGTCGCGGTGTGTCAGAATCTCGAACTTACATACAAAGCAAACTATTGCATTATTGAAAGAGAATAGTATTGTGGAAGCTCGAGGTGTTACAATGAGACACATGATCCTAGAGAATTCCACCAAAAACATAGAAAATAATCTACCAATCCAAGGAAATTGTACATGTTGATTATGTTATTATGTCTTGCCCATGAGAACACCACCCTGATCTTTACCTGGCCCACATCAACTTCACCATCTGAGATAACATGATCAAGGAAGTGAATGTCTTTAATCCATAACATAAAATTTGAGAGATTTTCATATATTTTTTGTTCCCAAAGTAAGTATTGAAATATCCTTGGGTACATAACATACTCAACCTCTGATGTTGAATAAATAATAATATAATAAATGACAAAGAATATGAATTTTTCCAATAAAGGATGAAAATGTTTTTTGACGAAACCCATGAATACAGTCAGGGTTTTATTGACAAAAAATGGAATTAAAAAACGCATAATAGGAATAGAGACATAAAAATACTATCTTTTGAGATATTTTTCTCATGTACATGATGTTGTGATAACCAAACCTGAGATTGATATTAAAAAACCACTATACTTCCATCAGTTGGTCAAAGAGGTCTTGAATCCTCAATAAGGGATTTTTGTTCTTGATTATCAATTGGTTCAGATAATGATAGTTAATATATAATATCAATATCATGTCTTTCTTCTTGGATTACAATAGTAAAGCTACCTAGTGTGGCACATTGATACTTATTAAAACATTCTCCATGAATTCCTCCAACTAAACCTTTATATCTAGGAGAATGTATGATGTTATCTGTTAAGAAATGAATGATAAAATTTTCATCCCAAGGTGAAGATATGTGCGTTAATATACATCTTCATGAGGAGGAAATCTGAGAACATCCTTAGAAAAAACATCCATGTACTTCTCCACCATAGTTGGGAACTGGTCACCTGAGGGATATGTTGGGAAAAGATATAAAATCACCAACTGATGAGTGATCAAATATAACATACCATGAAAAGGCCCCACTCATCTGATATAAAATTTTCCTCACCTATAAAGGATAATATTGATACGTCAGCTCATATTCACCTCACTCTTCAATGGTGGAAGTCTAACCAAGAATGTAATAATGATAAATAGTCCATACCTAGAATGTAATAGTATTAATTCATCACAAAAACCATGAGATCCCATTAAATCATCTCTTCATTAATTGTAAACTCGCACAACTAATAGATGTGAGTGAGAATGATAACACTTCCAGTCAGAGTTACTAGCCTCATGTCTTGGGATATGGTATCCACCTGATTCATTTTCTCATGCATAAGGTAAAAAATATGAAAAAATTTCTTACAATGGTATCTATGAGTACTAATGATAGAGTATAAAAGAGAAAAATAATACCTTAGATCATGTTGGGTATATCATGGTGGAAGCCATTCATCACTTGTATTCGACCATGGATCTAAATGCTCACCCTTGAAGCTTGGAGTTGAATTCGTAGCAGTGTAGGTCATGTAAGTGAGTCATGGGATCACCCTCTTCCAAATCCTCTTCCAAAACCACATCCATAAGGACCACCCCAATCAACTCTGGGAGGTTTTTGGTCACCCTTCTACCTCTAACATAGAGTTCCATCAAAATTCTGACCCACTATGATTTCCCTATTTTTTATAGTGGGTAGGGTAGTCACACATGAAATGGACATGTCCTCTACTGGCATAGAAAACCATGTCTTCTAGATGGATAGATCCTCGGCGTGACCTATGCACTGTTGATCCATGGGTTTTGGATTTCTCACACATATGTTTCCTATGTTGTGATATTGATTCCTATCATTATCTAGCTACAACTGATGAATCTTATCTAGGATAACCACCACCAACCTCTATTTCCTACCACCCCTTATTAAAAAAGAACTCCATCACTATGAATTTTTC
This sequence comes from Viscum album, assembly GCA_963277665.1. NCBI lineage: Eukaryota > Viridiplantae > Streptophyta > Magnoliopsida > Santalales > Viscaceae > Viscum > Viscum album. The sequence goes on from OY728161.1 coordinate 1,448,243,642, forward strand.
CAGCACCCTGGGATATGTGGGTATTTAAAAGGGTAAAATTCCTGCTCAAATATCTCTACAAAGTCCTCACTCAAACTTCCATGCCTAGAATAATCCATAAACACACAATATTGGGGTACTTTGTGAGATTGGTGATCCTCAATGTATATTCTACAAATGTCATATCACCATACTATACGTACAAGATATTATAAATAAGAATGAATCAAAATGTTTCTACATAATCCTACTTATAAAATTAGATCTCGAAATCTGTCTATAAAACACCACACCTTATGTTCATGCCCTACAAATGGCCTATAAAATTATAAATAATACTATATTCAAGAAATACAATCAGTTTGTGTTCATCCAAACTAGGTTAAATACTTATACCACGACCATTATTCCATCCTTGTCTACATAAGGGTTATGACCCCCAAATAATATGGTTAATATATTCTATTTTAACTCATGCAATGTGCTCAGGATATGCACATCCTCAACTCATCAGACCTGAATAATTAATTTATTAAATGAGAGAGAATCATCTCACTACACTATTAGAGGTGGGTCCAATCATTGTATAATATACATAGGCACTACCCTATTCCCACATAGTGGAAACACCTTGTGAACTATCCCCATGATGGAAGCCTTATCTCTCCACTGATCATCAATACAGGGCTCAATGGTAGCATGGGTGAAACATGATACTACCTTAGGATCCTATTTGATTGCATATGTGGACGTATCCAATAATAAAAAAGATGAACTATAATAAAAAAAATCTGGGGAGTTAACTTAGGGACATGGAAATCAATAACTCAGTACTATATGATGCATTTACCATGGTTCCTCATAACCACTGCCTTTTGTGTTGAGTTGACAATTGTGTTCTAAGAGCAGTGGAGATTGGATATATTGATCATCACACCATCATTGGGTTCCCCAATATGAAAGATAAACTCGATACCCTTTAACACAGTTACCCTGAATTCCCACACCATTCATCAAAAGATATCTAAGTCCAACATCAATATCTAAGAAAAAACACTCTAATACCACTATGGAATACCTAGACCATCAAGGAATCTCTTGGGAATCAATAATATATGAGTGCCACATTAAGATCATCTTTAATATCCTAAGGGTATGTAACTAGCACCATGTAGGCATATCACTTGTAATGGGAAAGCCTTATTCTATTTCCGTTGTATACAATGAACACCTCCACGTGTGGTGTTATAGAATAAAAAAGAAATAACTTTCATAGATAATAAGTATGAATGAAACAACCACTAAGTCCCATGATGATGTAACAGTACAAATGTAATGTACAAGGGAAAAATAGACACCCAAAAATTTCATAAATGGAGAACAATAACCTTGAATGGAGTAAAGATGTCTTGGAATCACTGATCTCTTGAAACAAACAATGCTTAATAAAAAAATCTCATGCCTCATTAAACTCTACCAATGTCATGTCCAATATTGTATCCACCAAACATTTTATCTCCTTCACATGACATGATACTTATGGATGAAGACACCCTTATAGAGGTGAGTATATACAAACCTAATAGGTCTCCCTAAAAACCATAATGAAAAGAAAAAAGGAAATTAAACTTAAAACCCAAATAGGATTAGGGAATAATAATAAATTTCAACAAATATATTATCTTATAGAGAGTGAACTTATAACACTTAAGGAAGTCTTATTCTACATGGGCCAGCCATAGGAGAATCAACACCTAGCCTTGAGAATCAAATTACCCAAATAGATGCCTCATCACCTCATTGGAGTCATAGATAGGAACCCATATCTAAATTGACAATACATGATATATGAAGTTGGAAAAAAATCAAGTATATTAAAACATTGATGAGAAGAACACAATATATAATTAGAACAAAAAATATAATATAGTGCTATAAATCCCTTGAATTCTCCAATCACAACTCTTAAAACCCATCATTGGTCCTAGAAATATAATTCCAAAGTCAATTTATGTCACCCCACATAGAACCAACCATTTCATCACCTTCGATGTCCAAATAGACCCCACCATTGCCTCAGACATAGAAAAAATACTCAAGATATACTATTGACATTCCTAAAATAGACATTCACTGAATAATTTATGAAGATTCCATGATGGTGAAACCCTATTCCATGTGGTAAGCCTAGATTCATTCCATGTGGTTCACTATAGTGAGGTGTATGCTCCACACATGCTGCATACCAGGTTAGGTTGAGAAAACATGACCATAATGCCCCACCTGACCGTAGGTGAGACTAGATTTCCTAGACCCATGGTCTTGGCCATAGGTCGAGACTAAGGTATTGGCCCATATAGCCAGACCTATTGAACTGGCCTGGGTGGCCAACCCAGGGGAACCGCGAAATAGGAGGATAAGTCAACCTAGAATGAATCGTTGGGACCAGTTCCCACTTACAAGCCATAAAACCATTAAGGAATTGCGTTTCCTATTTGATGAATTGAAGTGTGTAGGTAATTTTACCTATGCATCACAAAATGATTTGTGGCCATCCTCCCCTATAAACACTGCTTACTGTGACAGTGACCACTACTCCTTGATTATGAAATTTTTTTCCCATGCCACAGTGTTGTTTTCACCGTGATGTGATGTCATCAAATCATGTCGTGATACCTCCCTCTCAACCGAGGAACCATCCTATAATTTCCCCCTTTTCTATCACTATTATTTTACTTCTTCTCACACCACACCATGATATTTCCCATGCCAAGTCAATTTCATAACATCTCCCAAATATCATCTAACATTAGGTTCATCCACCAATGGTCGGGCTGATAGCCATTCATATGTGAGAGAAGGTGAGATATGAAGAAGTGAGTGAAGATAATAGAGAGAAAAGAGAGAATGAAAGAATAATTATCTATACACCTCTATTTTCCAACACTTATATAAATAAGAAAGTTAAATTAACAATCAAAATGAAGATTCATGAACAAAACATTAGCATCAAGGGTATAAATTAATAAAACAATGATAAAATCATAAAGAATGAATAATATAATATATAAAATAATAATAATATAAAAAGGTGAATAAATAAAATAATTTTAAATAATTCCTATAAATAATCTCAATGAATGGATCTTAAGAGAAACCACATAGACATGACTCAAAATAGAATCATTTATTGACATTGATTCTATGTGTTTCATTGATCCATGACCCATATTTATCTTAATATGATGATTGAAAAGTCATAATTTTATTTATTCCCTATAAAATGAGTTAGAATAAAATAATTTCTTAGTTGATGTTTCCACTACTTGTAGGAAAAAAAGTATGATGATATAATTTTTTAATTATCACTGTTTATTATTTAATTAGTTTTTATTTAATTTTTCATTATTTATTCATTCATATTGTTATTATTCTCATTATATTTCATGTGAAATTTAATTTATGAAGTTTTTAAAAAAGGATTAAACCTTATAGAAATTCATTGTATAAATGTATGAACCATAAGTTCAACTATACAAATATAAAGAACCATATAAAAATTTCATAACTTATAAAAATATATATCTTATAAAGGTTTTAATATCTTATGTGTTTCTTTCATATGAAAATATGTATCTTTAGATATTTTTTCATATATTCTGAAAATGATATCTTATGAGAATTTCTATAATATGAAATAAATATGTATCTAAGTATAAATAATTATGGTATTTAAAGTATTGTAAAAATACTAAGAGTGTTACATGATTATATTCTATTTCAAGAATCAAGTCTTATGAAGGAGTATGACATAATAATTGTTAAGTCATACAAGAATAAATCCTTATAAAAGAGTAAGTATTACGAAATTTTATGTCTTAAGAGAGACATTCTTATGAGAAAGAATATATTAAAAAATATGAATTTCTTATAGGTTTATTAAGAATTAATATAATTTTCGATTTCTTATAAAAATCAATGTCTAACAAACTGAAGTCATATAATATATTAATTCTTAAAGTCACATTATAGAATAAGTCGTACAAGATTTCAAACTCATATTAAATCAAAATTCTTTTGTAGGTTTCAATGTCTTACGCGATTTAATGCATTACAAGACTTATAGTCTTATGAAATATAAATCCATACAAACTAAAAAAACATACATGATGTATCTATGTTATATGGATTTTTATTTTGTTATTTTTTTCATTTGAAGTAGAATTAATTATTCAATTTATTTAATATTTAATATTTATTTGATATAATCAGGAATATATCTTCAATATATATTTTCTTATTTTTTTCCTTTGTTTACAGTGATGTAGGATACATTTCCAATGAGATTAAATAATATTCTCAAATCATTAAATAGATAAATACTTATGAAATTTTTTATTGGGAATCATTGATCAACCACTATGAATATTTGAATAAAACTAAAGTAGATTGGTTTTTCATTGACATCTGTTACTTCAGAGAAGATGAACTGAAATGACTCTTAAGTTTAAATATTTTGTGCATGGATGTATCTATATAAATAATGATTGATTAATCCATCACAAAGTTGAGATATACTTGAATTGTATAAGGAAAATACACAAGGTGTGTGATACACAAAATTGAAGTAATATTTTGATCACGATAATGTTATAATTTCAAGTGGTGAATGATAGATATGAAATTTTCTTCACTTTTGTATTTAATTTTAGTTATTTAATCCATACCTTTTTTACATTTTTAACGGAATTATATCAATTTTTTTTTGGGGAATTTTTGGTTTTATTGTGAAAATAGATAAATTCATGGTTTTTAAGTGTCTTTAGTCTTATTTGGAAATAATTGAACAATCCATGTTTTTATTTGAGTTTTGAAAAAAAAATATTTTAAACATAAAAAGGGATGAAGTTTTGTTAAGTTTGATTGTGTAAGAATTTTGAGAATTATCATATGATCTTTTTGGGAAACTTGTAATACTTTTTTTAAATCAGAAGATATTTCAAAATATTTTTAAGATGTTTTCACTAGATCCTATAATACAATTTCTAGAATCGCATATGATTTTTTTGATCCATGTAATATATTTTAATCCTATAATATGTTTTCCTTATCCAAAATTATGAACCTTAATACTTTTTTTTTGTGTAGTGTAAGCCATTTTCTAGGCTCATAAGTATTTTTTATTCCTGTAAGATGTTTTTTACTCTCATTTGACTTTTTGAATCCTATAATATACTGGATATCATATGATTTTTTACTTCACATGTATGATATTTTAAATTTTCAAATTTCATGAATCATTGGAGGAGTGTCTTCACACTACAACATTTCAACCAAACCATATCTCATCCACCTGATCTAATTTAAAAGGAAGTTGAAGAGGATGTGAATTATGGAAGAATTAAAATAGAAACAAGGCATTGTTTCCCACATTAATACCCCATTTAAGCATTATTTCCTAACATTCCTTAATGAAATATTGTTGTTGTATCCTGGGTTAATGGTAGAAATTATTGCTATATACACTTGAAAGATTCCCAAGGAATGAGGTGAACATGGAATCATTTTAAAATATTTTTTCTTCTATATATATAAGATATATATATATATATATAACCAACATACCAAAGAAAGACATATAGCACAATAGAAGCCGTAGAGATATAGAAGACTACACATGAGAGTATTGGGAACACTAGAGGAGATGAGAGCTGATTTATCCATGCATGGATGAACTCCCAAACTACTGTGGATATGGGATATTTGACAACATTCCCTTTAGATTGTTTTTATTATCCTTATAATACTTTTGAATTGTTCAAGAAATTTATATTAATGATTAAAGATGTTACTTTTTTTCTTGAATTAATTTTCTTCTAAAGTACCCTAGATCATTTTTTAATTTATGAAAGTAAAGTGATTGTTCTTGTTGTTTAAACATATTAAGTGAGGTATCACTTTTGAGAAAAATGGTTTCAATCTGTTTTGGTTTCTTAGAGGTCATTAGGTAATAAAATCAGTTTCATAAGAGGATGAACACCCATATTAAGGTCTCAATATGGTTTCTAAGAAGATTTAGGTGTATACATTGAGGTCTTTAAGTATACGTTGATGAATTTAATTAGGTAATTTTTTTAGACAAGGTATATGGGAGTGTCGTAAGAGTTTAATCTTGTCCACTACAACTTTTTAAAATCTGGTTCCTCACTCCTTTATATATCATTTATTCTTGTAATTTATAACTTTAATTTATAACTTTTTTTAATTAAGTTAGATTTATTTTTCCTTATAACTTTACAATTATCAAATCCCAATCCGATTTATCCATTATAAAAAAATAAAAAAGTGAAAATTGTGAACTTAGAATGAAACCTCCCCATCTAACAATATTGGTATCACAGTATTGAATTTATTGGGGATAATATATTTATAGGTATTTCATGAAAAAAATCCCTCCATTAATTTGGTGTTGTTGTTAGGGAGGCTGTATAATTTTTTCATCTATTTTTAGGTCACTGATTTTTTTAACATTAATTTATTTTTTCTAGTTTAAAATGGGGTTTTAAAGTGATTATTCAGATTATTGGCCCACTCATTAACAATTCCATGAGTATAATAAGGATTATTATTTTAAACCATAAGTGCAAAAAAATTATTTAATAATAAAATTTATTATAAAACAAATGTAACTTATTGGAACTTCCATAAAAGACTTAAATGAATTTCCCAATAAATAAGAACCTCAAGAAAAGGAGAAACTTGTACCAACCACTTTTTCATTGAAGAACCTTGTAAGGATGGATTTAGAGATGTATTTAACCTTTATTTATATTTTTTATTAACAAAAGAAATCATTACCCCTAATTTACCTAGGATGTGGTTTTAAGAAATCAAGTCTTTAGATTTTTTTGTATAATTTTTTTGAGAATGAAATTTCATGTGAGAATCCCAATTTTGTCGATGGAAAATCAAAACCTTTGTACTAATATCTGTCTAATAAAGATAAAGCACTTGATCAATTCAACTTAGAAGGGAAATTTGAATAACCTGGGGTACCTCCCAATTTAAATGAAACTTTTTCCAAAGCTATACAATTAAAAAAACAATCAATGCATAATAAAACAAAGGGATAAGACTCAAAATTTTCTTTATTTTGGTCAAATTATGTTAATAGTAAAATATTTACTTATTATTATAAATATTTTATGTATAATGATTTAGAATGGACTGATTTATTAGATAATGAAGATGAATTCTAGGAAGTGATGGATAATTTTGAAGATAAAATAGAAGAACCAGTCGATTTGTACACAATTTAACGTGATGATTATGGTACCATGATAATTTATAAAGAAGATAGATATTTTAAGATGAAAATAAAGGTAAAACATATCTTGGAATGAAATTTTAGAAACTAGTGGCTACCCTTCCTAAAAGGAAAATATTGGGATAATACATTCATATTTTTCCCCTTCTCTACTAATCCATGAGAAACACAATTTTATGGGATTGAAGATGAATAAATAAATCTATTTGAGATTCTATAAGTCTTGAAATCTAGAAAATATTGGAGAAACTCAATTTTTGTGGTTTTTCAGTAAGAAACCTTTTCCTATTTCAGATTGGGGATAAATCACCATTGATATCCAGTAGTTGACAATATAAAATAATGAGACCACCCTAGGGATAAAACAATGGTTCTTTTCCCCTATTCATTTTTTTTTATTTTCCAAAAAATTTATAATATTTTTTTCCTCTTTCTTGTAGTTTTAAATGGGTAGTCAATAGAAGACTTACTCAAAGATACTATTAAATAAATGAGGTTTTATCATACATTATTAATTATTTTTTGTTATGAACATTTTTATTTATTATCATTTATCATATCAATTGTTTAAAAATGAGGAAATTGGAAAAAATAAGTTTGTGGGGAGGAACATACTTGATTATATTAGGATTTAATATTTTTTTCTAGTTCTTATTTACTATTTTATTTCCAATCATGTTTTTTATTTTGTGGTTTTTTTTCATTTTCATTTTATTTTTGAAAATTTTGCACTTCAAATTCATACATTTACAATTTTCGAACCCTGTGTAAATGATTAAACTGATTAAACCGTTGGAACTAAATTTAAATAAATTCTAAAATAAATATTTTTTCAGAATCAAAATTTTGGGAAATTCATTAAAAGACTTCTTAATTTTGAATCCCATACTATTAATCACTTTTAAAATTTGGATGATAAATTACCTATGTGTATTATGAACCTCTTGTAACATCTTCTTCACATTCACATCAATTCTTGAGAGAACCAAAAAATGATTGATTAAATAGAATTTTATTTTTTCAGAACATTAATGTTTAATGAACTTTTGTTGAGATGATTGAGGAAATTATTTGATTTAAACGCCTAAATTTTATACAATATGACTCTTATTCTATAATTTCATTTAAATTTAATATTTATAATCCCTTATTATCCATGAACAACTTATTAGGTTTCAATATTTCAAGCTTGTAATCACTATCCAACCTTTTTTAGAATTAAACAAAATCATGAACTAGTTGAATTAAAGTGTGTGGGGGATATTGTGTTGTGGTTTTCTACATAATTTGAGGCTAATTTTTATTGGAAACAAAAATATTAGGAGTTATTTATAAGGGATTCTATAAAAACTATTTTTAATTATAATTATTAATATAAAATGATAAAAAATAGTTGATTAGTGAAAAATGCTGTAAAAAAAGAAAAATAAATTTTTAGAAGCTAGACATTTGTATTATCATTAGAAAAAGTATGGGAAGTCACAATACTATTTAATGTTTCAAATAAGCATCAATGAATTTTAAAATTAATCAATAATGAATTCAAAATCATTAAAATCTGAAATTCAATTTTTTTGAAGGTAGTTGAGTTGAAAATTTTATCATATTGGAATATTGAATAGTGTGTATTTTCTTGTATTTCTCATGATGTTGGGAAGTAATAGATTGATAATGGGAGTAACGAGAATTTTTTTCTTGATTGAAAACTATAATAATAAAAAAATTCTTCAAAAAGTTCCAACCTTATTATTCTACCTTTGATCTTTCTGAAATCTAAAACCTACTAGCCCTTAGCCTATAAATATCCATTAAAAGTACTCATAGAAAGCAAAATTACTTGGCACATTTAGCTAGATATTTTGAATGTTATAAATTTTATGGATCCATTTCATTTTTTTGGAGGGGAAAATTTTTTCTAAAAATTAAAATTTGTGTGATGAGGGATAATAATGGAAAAGTAAGTATTTTTCTACATGGGAGGATGAAAGAAGTGTGAATTGTTTGAATGAACATAATTTATAATTTTAAAAGAATATTATGAATGAGGTAGGATAATTTTTGGTACATTGATATTGAATCAGTGGATATCATAGGCCATTTCATTAAAATTACTTGGGTGTTTCTTTTGATTCTTACTTGTTCATGAGTTTATGTCTTATGTGTGGGGGAACCAATAGAGTTGATATTTTCGTCACTTTTATTTTTTAATTTTAATGATTATACCCATCATTTGGACATTTTAAAAGGAATTATATCATATTTATATATTTTTTCTAAATTTCAGGAATTACCATTAAATGGATCAATTCATGGGTTTAAAGTGTCTTCAATAATTTTTTAAATAGTTGAAAAATCCATATTTTTCTTTATGTTTTGGAAATAATTCATTTTAAAGATGGAAAGGGATGAAATTATGCAAAGTCTAGTTGTATAAAACATTTTTGAATTCTTGTACCACATTTTTTGGTGACATACTAAGACTTTATTATCTTAAAATATTTTTTTTAGATTTTCATAATATCGTTTCTATATAATAAAATTTATATAATTAAGTATGGATTTTATGGCACAACTCCTTTTTAATACATAACTTTTCATTACCTTTTACAAACATAGGACCTTTAAAGTCCAGTGTCTTGGAAATCAAGAAAGAAATACATAAAAACTTAAAAACACTCTATTAAATACCCTTTAATGTCCTGTTGAAAAGTTCTTCCCATGTATAAATACTAAATCTCATAACCTGGAGACATAAATCAAAGGAATGGGTGATCAGAAGGCCCAGTAAGGAAAGTAAGGGTATCAGTTTAACATTGATATCAATAAGAACTTGATGAAAAACATAAAGACATGAGAAATGAAAGTAGAGGAATTTCATAATGAAAATAAATTGAATAATAAATTGAATATGTGGCTACAAAATTTAATTCATATATTCATGAACATATCACCAAGGTTCATCCCCAAGGTGTCATAAAAATTACCAAGGTTATTTTCCAAGCTATCGTGAAACTTGTCATCATGAGATTAAATTCATTACCCAATGTTTCAGAGCACTATCAGGGCACACCCTTATTATGTATTTAATTTCATGTGAGCCACAGAGTTCATAATCATACATTTCATAAATAACCCAAAGAGAGTAAAATAAATGGATTTCACTTCAAAATTGTGATGTTTTAATAGTGCTTAAAAATAAGATCATTATGTCATTTATAACCCCTGGAAAGAGATTTAGGGTTATATGTATGTAAGTTCTAGAAGAAAATAGATAACATTTATTTCTAGATAAATTCCATTGGAAATGGAAAAAGATTTGGGTATTCACATAAATAAAACTAGAAAATTTCTAGAGAAAAAAAGAGTGATTTTGAGATAAAAACTCTTCCGCATAATGGCTACATGACATGGTTTTTTAGAAAACATTAAAATAGAGGGGACAAAGATCAAACACTCAGAAATAACACATAATATAGTATAGGGACTGAATAAAATTGAAATAATAACATGGTATGGATATTTGAATGACATACCACATGGAAAGGAAACATAAAAGAAAAGGGAAGATGTGATTTCTTATACGAAAATTCGGCAGCCTGACAGCGTCACTTAAAAATCCTAAAATTAGTTAATGAGAGCAAAAAGGCTCTCTCATAATTTGAAAATAAAATGGAAAACAAGAATGATATATAATAACATACCCCTAAAAAATAAAGATGAAACTATAAGACATAACATAAAGGAAGTTATGACTTAAAAGAGGAGGGTGAACGGTTCCGTTACCTTGAAGAGTGATTTTGAAAGCTCAAAGGTTGGCCCTTGGAGGATTTTAAGAACCTTGGGAGGACTCCTTGGGAGGTAAAAATACCAGAGATTAATTGAGGAGGATTTTGGAATGAATGTAAGGAGGGAATGGATTGGTATTTATAAAAAAGTGAGGGAATATTTAATTAACTTCCAAGGGACACCTCACCGGTTTTATTTGCAAAACCATGGGCTTGACCATAGTATTTTCCCATATTATTGGACACTTGGGAAACCTCATAACATATTTTACTATTCAAAAGTCTACCAGAAAGATTACACCATTATTACAACATTGATGATGTCATTAATCACACCGAAACTCAAAACTGTATTTTTACTATTCACCAAAAAAGAAAACATTTTTATAAAATATCATAAATACACCCTAACCTAATATCAATGATTTGAATTTAAAAATGAACTCCTTTTTATGACAACAATTGTTTAAATATTTTTAATTTAATTTTTAAATAAAGTCATTATTTATTAAAAAAATTACTCAGAAACTGTAACTTGTTTTATAACTCCTTGAAAAAGTAAACAAGGTCCCATAAAATTATCATATATCCATAAGACAATAATGTAAAAATTTAATATTAAATTTTAAAAAAATACATTTCCATTTTAAAATTTTAAATTAATTATAAAGTTGTAAATAAAATATTTGTGATATAAAAAAATACCAAAACTTATACTATTTTCATTTTTCACTTTTAGGATGTCTAAATTGTATTTATTCATTTATGGGTGACGTTTCTATTTTTTTGGCTGATTTAATATTAATTACTATTCATTAATATTAATAATGTTAGATTACTATTTATACTTTAAAAGTCACTAAAAATTATGATGATCTTATTAGACACTAAATTTCTTACTGGTCACAACTATACTAAACCATTTTTTGAAAATAATTTTACAATATTAATTATTTAAAGTTTACAAAAAAATATTTTAAAATACCCTTTTTCCAAAATTCATCTATAATATGGAACTTCCTTGAATTCATCCTATATTTATCCGGACATTTTAAATTCACAAATTTAACATAATAAGAAATACCAAATCTATTTATACAAAAGGATTACACAATAAAACTAAGGTCTCATTACATACCCCCTTATGACACCTGTATATGACCTAAGTGTAAGATGTGCTATGGTGATAGAATCATGGGGTAGCTCTGACAAAATTTCTCGAGTTTTGATTTCTATCAGCTTGGAATTCCTTTATAGGCGATCCCGTTCAAGCTTAAGATGTTGGAGTTCATCTTGGGATTAGTCCAGAGAAAAGACCAGAAATGCTACCTCCTTCCCAATCTCTGACAGATGGGCTTCATATGGCCCGAGTCTACTGAATGAGGCCATTGAATCTATTTTATTGTATTAATTAACCATGATCACTTTTATTTATAAACAATAATCATAAATTTAATAATTTATTTTCCAATGGTCATATTGACAAATGGTCATATCACAGTCGAAACCCTATGATATCATTTTAATTATAATCACTACCATAATTAAAGGATTTCTATTTGGGGAGTATAAAACAAAATAACACACAAAATTAGGAAAAAATATGATTTAAAGGTGTGGGTCGTTACAGCTTTGTTGAGGCATGTTAGATATTTTGAATCTCGTAAGATATTTTTCTTAGCCAAATTTCTGAACTATAAGACATTAATCTATGTGGTGTTAGAAATTTTTTGATCCCATATTACTTTTTTATTCCCATATGATGTTTTAAAACACCCATATGGATTTCTTAATCATGTAATATATTGGAACTGGTATGAATTTTTTGAAGTGATTCACCCATATGATGTTTTACAATGGAGGAGAGGCTTTACACAAAAACATTTTTTTAACCATATCTGAGAAACATGAATGTTTTCAAAGGGAGGATGAAGAGGATATGAATCATGGCATAATTAATAGATAAAAAATGGATTTTTTAGAACATGAAGTTCCCATGTGAGTATTATTTCCCAATATTCATTAAATAAACATTGTTATTTCCACCAAAAGAAATAGTGAAACTACCAATACATGCACATGAAATCTTCCCCAAGAGTGAAGTGAAGATGGCATCATTTTAAAATATTTTTCACTCCATTAATCTATTATATAAAACATATACAAACCAAATAAATGGATTTAGAACACTATAGGTGTTGGAGGTAGTAAAGTTCAGGAAGGAGAGGTCTGGGTGTGTTGGAGGAGGTGGAAACTGATTTAGACAGGCGTGATCGAACTCCCAAGTAGTTATGGACAATGGAGATTCCATGAAATTTAGTGTTGAGTTTTTTATTTTCATTATAATACCTTGAATTATTCCAGAACATTTATTTCATGAATGAATATATTCCTTTTAATTATTTAATTAGTTTTCTTATAAACTATTCTATGTTATTTTTTTAACTTTTTTAAGTAAAATGACCAGTCTTGATGTTTAAACTTCTTACGTGTGGTATCCATTTTGAGCAAAGACTGTTCAATTATTTTTGGTTTCTAAATGATATTTGGGTAATAAAATCACTTTCATATGAGGATCAACATCCATATTTAGGCCTTGATAATGTTTTTGAGAATTTTTTTAGTGTATACTTTGAGTTTTTGAAGTATAAATTCAAGAATTCAATTAAGTAATTTTTTTGTAAATGTAACATGGAAGTGTACAAAGGGTCATAGATTTTACACTATTGTAGTTTCTAATATGGTCCCTCGCTCATTTTACAATAAGTTCAACTTATAATTTCTAACTTTATTTCTTAAATTCTTTTTAATAAAATCAGTTTTAGTTTTTCTTTAAATTTTATAATTATCAACTCCCCAATATGATTTAAACTTTATAGAAACAAATTAATAAAATAGAAATTTTTATACATAGTAAACAAACTCACCATTAGAAAAAAACGATACTGCTATAATTTATTTCTTGTGGGTAATATATTGATAGGTATTTCTCAAATAATCCCTCTATCACTAAACATAAACATTCAGATCCTTACCATGAAGTGATCAATCCTATATTGACTTTCATGATTTCATTATCAAAATATTAGTTCTCTAGTGTTGTACTCTTCCCATCTATTTCTGTCGGAGTTAACTATTTATTTATTATTTTTCATTCAAAATAAGTATTATATGAGATATACTAACAATAAATAGTTATTATGGGTTGTTCCTTCATGGTGAAAAAATAGGGTCTCTTTGGGTTGTCACTCAATGATGAAAAATTCAGTCATAAGGGGTTGGGAATCCCCTTTCGATGTTAGTTGTGGTGTTAGTTGTTCCTCTTCAAAAAATGCAGTTGTAATTGGATTATGAATCTCTATAAAAATTTATTATTTTTATTGAGTTACATTTACCATAGGGATAGAGAGAAGTGAATATTAAACACGAGATCACTTTGATCCAAAAAATTACAAAAATTCCTTATGTTAATAATTTTTATTTTTTGCTAAAAAATAATCTTAACCCTGATATAGACTTTGAATTTAATATACTATTCAATTCACCCCCTAGACCATTTAACCATATCCACAACTAAGTAAAAAAATATTATCAAATAAGTTCATTAGAAGGATTATTACCTCTTTTATAAATATATCTTTTTATTTCTAAACATACCCTAGAATTAACCATCTAATTAAAAGATCTTTTGAGATTGTAGGGTAAAATTCATGTGAGGGTCGGATTATTTTCAAACCACTATTCTTAGATAACATTGATTTTGAATATTGGAAATATATAATTAAATCCTTCCTAAAGAATATTAACATTGATCACTAGACCATTATGTTAAAACCTTATACATTATTAGAGACTCATCCTAAAACCGTGATGGGTAATGTTGTTGTTGGTTATGTATTAAATTATATGATGGTGAATATTATATACTATGAAATTGGTATAAATTTTATCATCCATGTATTAGGATGTAAAAATTCTCATGATATATAGATAATTATACAAGTTATATATTATAGAATAGAAAAGTTATAGAGAAAAAAACATGGAATGTTAGGATATAGATATTAAGATTATAAATTAGTTGAAGAAGAATATATAAATCAAATGTTTCATATTTTCTCTGTAGTTGTAAATGATTGGAGTTCCTTAGGAGAAATATTAGATAATTTTATTTTTTTGAAAGAGTATTTATCACATTAAAAAATTAGTTTAATTATAAAAATATTTCTATTGATTAATATAATAATTTCAAAGAATATACGCTTAATTAAATCATTGGTTATTTATTACAATATGAATTATAACATAAAAATATTTATGATGTGGATATAATAAAAGTAAAATGTGTTTATTTTCAATAAAATATGAATATTAATTCTATCTCTAAGAATTCTAAGATATTGGAAAATGAAAGAGATGAGTTTTCTCAAGTAGTATAAGGAATACAAAAATGAAAGAAAGGACATACTATAATAACTAAAAGGTATTATCCTAGAGATGACCACAAATGAAGAAGGAAAGGTAATATTGTTTTTAGTGAATCTTCATAAGTAATTTGTTATGAATTCATAATAAAAGGTTATATCAATCCTAAATTAACAATATTAATGATTATAAAGAAATGAAATGATCTATGTAAGAAGGAGAGGAGAGATTTAGAAGCAGGATGGAGTTATACCATGGATTCAAATTCTAGTGATGAATCTAGAAAGAAAAAGAGTCAACATACTAGTGTATTATGGATTTATTAAATTAGGTTAGTGATTCTAATTATGACTCCGTTGAATACAACTTTTAAAAACTTACCAATTATGAGTTGTATGATGATATTATAATATTACCAAAAATATAATTAAAATTTTAAATATATACATTAAAATTAAATAAAATGATAACAAATTTATTAGAGAATATTATCTCATAATAAAATTTTATAATTAAAGAGTAAAATATAATTAAAAATATTTTTTTTAAGAACCATAAATATAAATAAATAAATATCAAAACATAATTCAATAAATTTGACATTTCTCAAATGGAAAATGGAAGACTTAAGAATGAAATTGAAATTATGAAGAGAAATATATCCATATTTCTTCATTGTAATGAAAAATATGGTAAAATTATGTCCATGAAGAAAATAAAATAAAATAATTGGACTTGGGTAAGATAATCAATGACACAAAATTTACAAAAATTTCTTTATTAAAAGTTATAAAGGAAGTGTTTCAACAATTGAGTGTTTTAGTTATTTGATGAAAATTTATTATTCAAGTGAAAGTTATTTAACGTTTACATAATATATTGGACATAATAGAGTGTAAATTTCTAAATATTTATATTCATTATTACTTGTGAATACAAGTATAATATTTATCTTGGTTACCAAAAATTCATGCACTAATATCATTAGACCGAAAGTAGAATGGCTACCAAAAATTTGATCTATCTGATTTTGTACTGTATATGCCTTATAAGTTTCAATTAATAAACTTGGTATATATATAGTGGAATCAACATGCATATTAATGGAGATCCATCAAATTTGTTATCAATCAATAGATGCGATGTATGTAATTTAACTTTTATAGACATTTTAAAAGGGAAAGGTTAAAGGTTTTGGTGAAGTTGGTATTTCAAAATTTATTATTATTTACAAACAATTATATATTGAGGATTTAAAACATAATTTTATTATAATTACAAATTTATGTGATTATTGTATGTTTTTCCAAATTCAATATGACAATTTAATTGTTTTTAAATAAGAGTTTATTTTGTTTTATGATTACCACGAGGACAACATTTATTGCATCAATTTTTCTACACTAAGTGATTAAATTGTAATCAATTTAAATTATGTATATTGAAAAAACTTTTAATGGAATATAGTGCTCTATCATGATAACATTAGACTGCTATACAAGTTATCAAATCACCAACTAGTTATGTAGCTTTCTGAGTTAAAATAGAAAAGAATCATGTTTGTGATTATTTCAAAAAGGGTAAAAATTGTAGAGAAAGTTTCATATATAATAAAGAGGCTATAACTATATCGAACCATGAAATTATTCTTTTGACATACTTTAAATAATAAAAATATAAAATCTTGGTGGTATGATTTTTGTTTTTTATTATTGACAATTTTAGAAGATTACATGGGTTCATTTTCTTACACAAAAATATAAAACATTATAAAATCGTAATGTCTATTTTAAATTGGTTCAAAATGATAAAGGTTATTTTATTTATGAAATTATAATTCATACTGAAGGAGAATTTATAAATCTATAATTTTAAAAAAAAAAATTAATGAAAATGGTCATTTTCATACCTTTTCTTCCCTTAGAACACACTAACAAAATGGTGTAGTTGAAATGAAAAAATATGACTATAAAATAAATAGATATAACTATCTTAAATGAATCTATAAAATATACGTATTTTTAAAAATAATACTTGAATAAAAATTATTATGTGTCCAAAATAATTATTTTAAAACCAATTTTAAATAAAACTCTTTATGAACTATGAAATGAAAGAAAACCTAAAGTTTGTTATCTTTTAGTTTTTAGTGGTAAAGTTTCTATAATTAATACCAAATATTCCTAAGAAAAATTTGATGATAAATATTTTCAAGTAATAGTTTTAGGGTATTCTAATGTTTCTAAAGATTATAGAGTCTATAAAAATGAACAATGATTGCGGAATAATCTATTCATGTCATGTTTGATGAAAAAGTTTTAAAAGATAACTCATCTAATGAAAATTAAATTGAATAAGATTTTTGATATTTAAATTTTAGAAAAAATTAAAATTAATAATTTAACGATCCATTTGAGGTGGATAAACACCTGCATTAAATATCTAAAAAACTCACAAATATCATCATATTGATTGTGTTATTGGACTTGTTAAGAATAATGGTCAAACCAGAAATTCCAAAAGGATTTTTGAGTGTTCATAATGGTTTTATTTATGATTTTTTTTCCAAGAAATATCATTTAATATTTTAAGATCCTAATTTAATCTCATATAATCCATATGTACTAAATAAGTATTCTAGAAATATTGTTTGGACTTTAGTTAAACCACCTAATGATTCTCAGATTATTGGTACTAAATGGATATTTAGAAACAAAATATATGAATCTAGATAGAAAATTATAAATAAAGACATATTAATTTCTCATGGTTGTTGTTAAGAAGAAGTTATTGATTTTGAGGATACTTTTTTACCTATTTCTATATTAGAAGTTATTAAAAGCTTATTTGATTATATTGGCCATCATGGTTTTAAACATTATCAAATGTATATTAAAATATCCTTTCTTAATGGATTTATTTTTTAAAGATGTTTATATAATCTATACCCCATGTTTTGAAGATTACGAAAAACAAAACTGTGTTTTCAAATGTTCAAAATATTTTTATGGTATCAAACAAACTCTTTGATCCTAGTATAGAATATTGTCTCAATTTATTTTAAAAATGGTTTTTAAAAAGAAAATGTAGATCTGGCTTTATTTTTTAATAAGTGTTTGAAATAAAACATTTTTGTTGAAATTTATATTCATTATATTATTATTTTATCCTTAAGTAATTTTCTTTGTAAAAAATTCTCCAATTTAAAGACTTCAAAATTTGAAAAGAGACTTTTGGGAGAATTAATATCATTTTTAGGACTTTAGACATTTCAAAGGAATGATCAAATATTTCTTAATCAATATAAATATGATAAAGAGTTATTTAAAATATTTGGACTTGATTCTAGTAAAATTTCAAATGATCCCATGAATAATACTTGTAATTTAAATAAATATGTTACTTGAAAACATGTTGATATTAATTTTTTTAGAGGAATGATTGGTAGTTTA
The DNA here is from genome assembly GCA_963277665.1 of Viscum album. NCBI lineage: Eukaryota > Viridiplantae > Streptophyta > Magnoliopsida > Santalales > Viscaceae > Viscum > Viscum album. The sequence continues at coordinate 1,448,262,610 of OY728161.1, forward strand.
CTTTATTTAACTAATTTTATATTGGGCTTAATGGTTTAAGTTTTCTTATGTTCAATATTTAAAGCTAACCATTTGTAAATTTTCTTGAATTTTTTTAATAAATTACCAAATATGTTAAAGTCTCTTTAAACCATGGTTTGTTTTATTCTATCAAAACCACTTTTGAAATGAAAAAATATTCTGAATATAATTTTAGAGGATTCAAACTTTATAGAATAAATACTCGTGAAATGGGTACTTTTTTTGTTAAAAGTTTTATTTTATGAAGTTTATAGAAATAAATATATGATTATTTATATATATTTGAAATATAATATGTTCTTGTTTCTAGATTTTTTCCTCAGGGTTGATATATTAAATAGACTTCATCTAATTTTGGTATTCATTTTTATAAGTTCTCTATATTCTGTGACAGCCCATCTTCTATTTATATTTCAAATAATTATTTACAATATTCTATAACTAATCATATTGGTTCGAGATATAATTTTATTAAGGAACATATAAGAGAAAAATAAATATGTTTGGAATATGTTCCAAATGATGATTAACTAGTAGACATTTTTACTAAACCTTTGGATGTAGCAATGTTTGGGGAAATTATGTTTGAATTTGGTAGGATGGAAATATGATTTAATTGGTTTTATATTTTTGGGAATATGGTATATTTATTATTATTTCAAAATATTTTAATGACTACTTTATAGAATCTATTTTCATATATAAATTGGTTTGCACACTTATTGTTATACACATTTTAGAAAGGAGAAGCTAGAATTTCAGGGAAATTATCACTATTTTATTCATAACAGTTTCTTAATATATGAATCAATTTTGGGGGATTAAAATCCTTTAAATATACTTACTTATGATTTAATTAAATAATATAAAATCTACTTCTTTTTAAGTCTTATCTAAATATATTTCTCGAACCCTCTTTAAAATATGAAATTTTAGTTTTTTAGATTTATCATAAAAATTTACCACAAGATATTGTGATTTAATATTTATATTATTTTTAAATATAAAAAAGGTTTATATTAATTTAAAATATAAAAGGTATAATTTTTATGGATCATTAAATTTTATCACTTTTGATTATAAGGAATAGGGGTAAATTTTTTTCTTCAATTAAAAACATGTTTTTACAATTATCAAAAAGGGAGAGATTATTAGAGCTCATAGAGTGGATCCATTCTCTATATTTATTTTGTAATGATAATTAAAAAATCATTATTTTATTTATTCCTCATAACATGAGTTAGAATAACAGATTTTCTTGATTGATTCTTGTGCTACTTGTAAAAGAAAACAATGATGATAATTTTTTTATCATTATTTATTCACTAATTATTTGTTTTAAATTTTCTATTATTTATTTATTCATGTTATTATTATTATATTTATATTATATGTGAAATTTATTTTATGAATTTTTTTAATTTGATGAAAAATTACTGAACATTATTGAAACTCATTTTATAAATGTTTGAACCATATGAGAAACATTATGAAAATCACAAACCTTATGAACTTTAGGTGAGGGTAGATCTTCATAATTCAGGGTTGAATTTGTTCCATTGTCCTTCTCTTAGGAATGTGATGATCTGATATCCTCCTTCTTGGTCATCCCGTCATCCTCAGTTTTCTGTGGTTCCAGTGGAGTCCCTTATCTCTTCATTAAAGGGTGGTTCTTTGGTGATTTATTTCCCTACTTCCTCCTTGGCAGAGGCATCGAATCTCTCAAATTATAATTTGGTAGAGTGTTTTAGCATATAAAGGATCTCCTTGTCCCTCCTCTAGTTATTTTTTAGATAATGGGACTTGTAGTTCTTAGCTAGGCCCTCAAAGATGAATGAGAAGTCATTTGGTTTAGTGCTTTCCACCAATGATGATTTTGTGAAGGTCTGATCTAGTGTTCCCAGATCCTTCGATATGTGGCACTACAATCATTCTTGTTGGTCCATGGATGTTTACTATAGAAGGGACTCTCCATGTGCAATAATGTGGATTCATCTACCTAGAATTTCTCTTACACTCTAAAATTATTTCTTTTTTTACATAGAATTAGTGACTCTCTTGATGTGTTTCTTTGTGCAGACGTTCAGACCTTAATGATGAAAAATTATTTGGTTTTTCATATTCATCTAGATGTGTACCAATCACTTCCCCTTTCTAAATGAATTATTATTCAAGTTGATGGTACTTTTGAGTTGTATAAGTACATGTTTTATCCATCGGCTCCTAAGTTATGATATTTTTGTTGCATCTAGGTTCATTCGAAGGATTTTTTGCTGGAGACTTTATCTGGGCATCCCAGACTTTAGTAATCCAGATACTGGTGACTCTATTTATGTGAAAGGTATTGTCTTGGAGGCTTTGGTGGTGGGTAGGTCAGGATCCAAGATTTTCTATTATCCTCCTCCCAATGTCTCAATTTCTAATCCGTTGGAGCCTGGCCTCATGAGTAACCCATTGGGAATCATTGACAACTCATGTTGTATCCTGGTGCCTTTTAGTCTGAGGGGTCTCCCTATTCTTCAGGATGGCTAGGAGGTGTTTTGATCAACTCATCTGGAGAAGGAGAAGGTGTGAGAGGAGGATAAATATGGTATTATTCCTATTTAGTGTGCCAGTTCCTAGGAATTGTGACCCTCAGGGGATAATCCTATCCTCTCTTAAAATTCATTCAATGTCATATCTCAGCTTCTAGATGATCAACCCCAGCTGATCCCCATTATTGCTTTACCATATATACAATGTTATTCTCCTCCACTGAATCTCATTGGTTCTATTTCGCCCAGTGGTATCTGTAGTCATTATCTGTCCAAAAATCTTTTGAATGACTCTTCTATTCTCGATAAGTACTATATGTTGCATGGGTCCAAATCCAAGAGCCACCTCTAGCTATGATGACATGTATAATTCAGAAATCCCAAGTACATGGCACAAGGGTGAAAATATATTTCCTTGAAAATTAATTATGCAGTAAAAAAGCATATATCATGGTGGTTAGGGATCCTAAGATGACATCTTCCAATTTTGTTTACTTTGATCAAAAGATGGGCATGAAAAAAATCATGCATTGGGATCCTATTAATTTGTACATATTAATTTTATTGAAGGAAAATATCATAGTCAAAAATCTTATTTCCAATGATTAATTAATTTTTATCATGGTCTATTACGGTATCAATTTTTAATTCCATTTGTATATACCAAGTGTGATGCTCATTTTAGAGAGAATCAATGGAGTGATCATGAAACCTTCAATCGGAAAGACAATCCATGGCTATTTGGGGTAAATTTTAATATTTTTTTTGTGGATAATTTCGAAATGAAGGGAGGAGGGACAATTCCCTGGAATTACAAGAATGAATTTTCATTCTTTTTTCTTAGATGCAGACTGTTGGACGTGGATTTTTATATGGATAATATATTCGGTGAAATAACCAAAAGGGAAATAGGAAAACGTGGTGCCACCTGGACTAGTATCATAGAGACATATAAGCCATATCCTCCTGTACTAATTCTAAAATCCTTCATCTGGTCCAGGCCCTCTCTGAACACTATCCTTTACTATTAAATTTGGATTCTAAAGCAGTGAGTGTTATTAGATTTTTCTTATCTGGGTGACATGCCTCATATACACTTTATCACTCAGTGGTGTAGGTATCATAGAAAAATCCCATGCATGAGCTTTCTTGGGTCAGCTTCTATAATAAATTAAGAATACTTAAGGGGATCTTCTACCATGGAGTAATACATTTTCATCTCAACTTCTTAACCCAGACCCCATAAAACATGAAATCTTAGAAGCAGATATGAAAATTGAAGAGGAATATTATGATGAGTGTTCTTATGATATTTCTTGAAAAAAGAATCAACTGGAGGACATTCTATTGGAATGAGAACTTGCAGCTTGTGAAAAATCCAATCAGTAGTGGCTCAATGTTGGGGATTATAATACTACATTCTTTTATGTTTTCTTACAAGAATAGAATAATAGGGTCAAGAATAAAATTCACCTAGATGATGGAATCTTTACTAGCGATCCCAAGTTGGTGTGGAGGATGGAAGACCAAACTTTTTAATACCTTATTGATGGCGTCAACCAATCCATGCAAGAGGGATACCCCACATGCCACTCTTTTTTTTTGATTTTATTCCCTAGGTTGTGTTTGACATTTCTAAAATTTTATTTCAATGTTCTATAGATGAAAGGGTTGTAGTGGGGGAAATGAACTTCATCCATCATGAGATCTCTATGATTCCAGATGGCTTCCCTAGTTCTTTAAATGTGGCTTCATGGGATCTCATGAAGGATGAGCTGCTAGACTCTAAAAGATATTTTTTTTAGGGGAGGAGGCCTACCTAGCGTTTCTTGTGATACTACTTTGATCCTCATTACAAAGGCCAGCGATACTTCTTCTATAAAACACTACATACCCATTAGAATGTGAAACAGTACATATAAATTCATTTCTAGCATGATTAATAGGAGACTCCCTCATCATCCCCATAAGTGGATCTCAAATGAAAAACATGGCTTTATTCACGGAAGGTCCATTAAGATATCCATTTCCACAAATCAGGTAATGATTTTTGATATTAATAGAAATATGACTAGTTATAATTTAGGTATTAAAATGGGAATTGATAAGCCAAAAAACATATTGTAGTGGGGATTAATTATCACTGTGATGTCTTGAAAGGGTTTCTCATTTTATGATAGTAATCCATTTTTTAGGTACTATAGTTCATCCTAGTTTTTGGTTAACTTTATTAGAATAAATTTTGATTTTTAAGGATATTTGAGGGTTTAAATAAGGGTATCCCATGTCACCCAATGTATTTATTATAGTCTAACATTCTCTTAGAAGATGTTTGAACAATGCCATGAAAAATGGTTCCATTATCAATTTTCAATGTAGAAATAATTATAATGGAATATCGTATCTCCTCCTTACTGATGCCATTGTGAATTTCACAAGGGGCTGCAACAGATCTATTCGAGGCGTCAACAAGTTCATGAAAGAATATTGTAAGTGGAGTAGTCCACGTGTTAACTATGAAAAAATAAGTGGGTACTTGGTAGGATCATGCTCTGATAGAAGGGCACAAAATTGAGAACCTCCAGGACTTCAATAAGAAAAGCCTCCCAATTGATTATTTTGGATATCCCATTGCGGATTGAAGGTTACGTATTCGGCACTTTGAGGGGCTATTTGATTGAATCTCCGCTCTCATAACCAATAGGAAGAACAAATTTCTATCTTTTGGGGGGTCACATCACCCTTGTCGATAGTTTGATTACATACATCCCTATGCATGTTTTGTCTTCCCTTAGGGTTATGAATACTATTATCATGAGATTTGATAAGACATTTTCATTTTTCATCTGGTATGCTCATATGGAGGGAAAGTTCCATTGGGTTTCCTAGATGAGAATGAATAGGACAATGAAATAAGGTGGCATAAATTTATGCAGTGTTGTGGGATCCATGAAATTCTTCTAGGAAAAAATACTTTGGGATGTTTTAGAATGGATTCCACTATGGGGAATGATATTCATGGAAAATATAGAGATGAACTGACTTCTCTGAAATAGAATGTGTCCATTTTATGGAAGATGTTGAGGATCCATCTTCCAACACTGGAACTACAAGACTAGTGGATTTTGGAGCATAGAGAGATTAACTTCCAAAGTCAGAATTGGATGGGTGTCAGGCTTGGGTTACCCAGGTTTCCCAAACTCGATATCTTGTTCTCTGAGTTTTCTTTATGCCCCTCCTTCAATGAGCCCATTATGTATCACAACGATCCTGATATCTACAACATCATTATTTTATATGAGGACCACGATAGGTTAATTTTTATAAGATCCTCATCTAGAGTATTTTCTATAAAAGAATAAAGGAACTCTATGAATAGGATCCATGGTAACATAGGATGGGGAATTACTCTCTGGTGTAATGGCATTCCTGTTAAATTTAATTTTCTTACATGGTGCATCTTTAATTTGGATATCCCAATAGATGATGTAGTCCATTAAAATGTGCTAGATTGGAATTGAAGTGTCTATATTATTTTATCCATAAGGAGGATACCTTGGATCACCATTTATTTGGTGGATAATGGGAATTGACTATTTGGAGTGGTCTGGGAATTCTTGGGGATGGGATGCAGGAAGAAGCCAGTACAGATTTTATTAATTTCTGGATCAATGGTGTGGTTAGTAATTATAAGGAGTATAAATAAATGGACACTATACTATCCATGGTTTGATAGTTCTTATGGAAATATAGGAACTGAGCTTGAAATGATAATCTCAGTAGTTTTCAGTTGTCCATGCAAACCTATTATAGTTGCCTCACTATTGACCTAGGTAAACTCTTAAAAACTGGGAACATTATACTATATTGTGGAGGGTGATTCCCCATGAGATTCACTCCTTGCCTGACCATAGGGTGCCTTCTCATGAGAGATGGGTTTGTAGGAGGCCTCCTAATAGTGGGTTTAATCTCAACATGAATGGTTCTAGTCTTCTCTGTCTCATGCATGGAGGTGGTGTCGTTCAGGACTCTAATGGCTCTATGATCATTGACATCAATAATTTTTATGGTTAGGTTGAATATATTAATTAAAAATCCCCACATATTCTTGATGGGTTTAAGGTTTTCTATTCTCTTGATATACTATTCACTCTCATTGAGTCTAATTCTGTAGTTATTATTAATTCTCTACAAGACAATATTATCACTCCTTGGTGAATTGTTTATACCATCTGTAAGTGAATGAGACTCTTAAAAAAATCCATCCTGATGCATACCTAGTGCGAAGGGAATAATGTTGCAGATTTTTTGTCTTCAATGTGTAATCAGGGAAATCATAGAACAATCATTTCTTTTTTTATGTTCCCTCCCCCTGAGGAGTACTCCGTTTCTTATTTTATTCTGAAACAACTTTCTTAGTGCATAGATTTTCTTTTCAATTTCTTTAAATTCCATGTAAATGTTTTCCATAGAAATGATATAGGGATTAATTATTTGAAATAATGTTTAATAGGATTTTCCCTTTACATAGTTATAATATACATGCCTTTGGAATATATGAGTAGTTTTTAACTATAACGAACATAGTAGATCATTATTTGGATAGATGGATTATAAAAATGTACCTCATGTATATACTCACAACTGAGGCTCACATATATTCAATCATGATAATCTCATTTATAGTGTCTAGAAAAACCACTCCTCTAATAAAATATCAAAATATTTCATATTCATATTGACTGTAGGACATATTTCTATTTTTTTGAATTTTGTTTCTACTTGAACTTGTAATGTGAATATTTATGATTATGGAACTGGAAGGGAGAAGGGACTCCCGAAAGGTCCTTTTTATTTATTTGTTGATCTAATAGGTGGTCTTGATCCAACCTTCTATTTCCCCACAATTTTACATTTATTTAATACCATGCCTCATTTTAGACCTATTTTCATCAACTGTTAAAGGTTTATAATTTGAAAAAAAACTAGTAAAGAAATACCTCATGTACCATTATAATATTATAAGTTCATTCTAGAAAAGTTACAATAGAATTTTCAACCATTGAAAATCAATATGTTCAAGAAAAATAGGCAAATCAACACTCGACTCATGAGATACTTTAATACCCACCCTCATGTGATATTTTGGGAGATTTTTGTTTTGTAGAATGTATCATGAGAGATTTACACCATACCCCTCACAATAAAGTGGCACATGGGTTTGATAGATATAAATTTCATACAAATTAATCTTGTAGAATTTTAGAAATATAATGTTATTGAATGTTGTTTGATTCACATTTAGTTGAAAGTGTAATTAAAAAATTTATTACCTCAAGTAATGTAATTGGTTTTAGGTAATGTCTATCCCCAAAGCTAATGGGGTCATTTGGATATTCATGTACTGATCTTCATTCCACTTCCTGGTCAATTTTATCCTTTCACATAAATTGGTCTACCACTAGAGATGGAAATAATATATTTCAAATCGTCTTTATTTACTATAATCATTTCATTATCTCATATTTATCTCTTTTTAGTTTATTTTTCTTGAAATATGTTCAAGGTGACACTCCAAAACTCTGCCTATAACACTTCCATATTGTTATAACACTTCAAAGCTACAAAAAGTAGTGATTTTTTCAGTACGGTCAATACTGATTATTGTGTCTAAACCATATAAAAAACATACAAACATACAAATATATTTTTATGTATTACTTTTATAAAGAATATTTAATTACTATTATGTTATATTTATACATGTTTCTCATACTAATTGTATACTCTCATCAACTAGTTTACCCTCTTTATTTATGAGGGACTCATTCTATAGCACATGACAAGGAATGGAAGTGGATTCATATTTTGATTCATTAATATATATATAAATAATAGAACATATATTATTTTATATCACATAAAATTTTTATTATAGATTTCAAATACAAACCATATTATTTTCAAATGAAGCTTTCCGACTCCTTGATTTATGGTAAGGGTACATTGGTTTTGATGCACATTGTTTATTATACAAACTCTTTTATTGCATCATAAATTATTATTTTTGAATCAAAGTGGGTAAGATATATCATTTCAAATAAAATATTATCAGGTATATTGTAACTAAAATGATTTCCCATCACATAAACAAATGAATGCATTCCATGTAGCTTATTTTAAAATGTGTGCTTACATAACTAGTGTGGAGGGATTTAATTTCTCCTTAGAATCCTTGTGTTAATGCTTTTTAAGAAGTGTATAGAAGCCTCTATGATCTTTTCTAGTAACCATTAAGACATATTTTTTATGTAAATCATCTATAACAAATTAAATATACATGAGATAATGAAAAATAATTCAATCTTTTGTTATATAATTTTTTGGTAAAATAGAGAAAGTATATAGTAAAATTGCCTTAATATCTTCCCGTAGAGTTTTTTTCAATACAAACTGGACATAGTGCAATGTATCTATATCTATTGGAACATGCATTCTCATTGTGATCCCAATGTAATGAATAAAGATTAACTTATTGGGGTCAATAGGTTAGCTATATTTATTCATGAAAACCTCAAGTTTTATACTCTATTTATTTCTTGATAATTTTATTTAACATAGTAATTCTATATAATTTTTTTTCATCTATATGTTGTTGATCCACTAATAATTTTGTATTTTTACTATCAATTCTCTATTATTCCTCTTGATTGGTTACATAATCTGGTGAAGAAGTCATTAACTTCATGAGTAGTCAAATAATAAATTGATATTGTGTAAATATAGTAGAAAACACAAAAAATTATGAGGAAAACCATAGTATATTAAAAAAATATTAACTCTCCCATAAAACCCTTTTTTTTCTTTTAGAGGTTGAAGGGATTTATCTTCACTATCGAGTATCCAAATCACCTCTATAGGATCCCCTCTAATATATAAGGCATTGTCTACATTGGTAACACCATGAAATGATTGTGATATCCTGATGAAAGAGTTATCCTTAATTTAAATTTCATCTCACCCTACATTTGTTTTAGTTTCTAATAGGAAAATTGACTAATTCTTGTTTGCTAGATATGAGACATAAAATATCATCACTATTTGTGATGCCATTATGAATGAACCATCCTTATACCATTCCACATTGATATTCACCACCACAAATCCCAACTCATCAACTTTCACTGCACTCCTTTTATCAAACCACCTATAATAGAAAATTATCACTTGAAATGTTGTATGATACAACTCATATATGTGTTCAATGATAAAAAAATATGACATATTCACATAAATTAGATCTCTATCCTTGGAATAGGATACAAGCATCACTTCATCCAAAAACATAACTCAATTATTTTTTATCATACTTTTTTATATTTTTCCTTTGTATAGAATGTATTACCATTAATTACAAAACCGGTGTAAGATATAACATTTACATTTGGTCTCCCGACTAGACATTAAAGACATTATGTAATTGAATTCATATTTTTAGATATCTTTTTATAAATATGATCATAAAACCATCATATAAACTACTGATTATGTCTATTTGATATCTATCCATTATCACTTGGTGGATTCAAATGTTTAATAATTACTTTTGGGGCTTAAATGTATGTATAAACCTTTTCACTATCTTGTAAAATGAAAAGGTGATATCGATCCTACTCTGTGATGGTAATTATAATAACATCTATTCCATAAATCCTTTATCCTATAAGAGATTTATTATGATGAGACTTTAGGAGACTGATGATATCAACATCTAGCAGGAAATAGATACAAAATTAAACATCTTATTCAGAAATATATCATTCTACATTACAACCTTCCGTCTGACATTGATTCTTGAAATAACTTTTCAAAATCTTTATTTTTTCATTCTATGCATTACATCCATCTTTAATGGATATGGACACATAGTTGAACACTTCAACCCAAGTGAACCTTTAGGTGGACTATTATATCAAAGAATGATGGTGTAAAGAACATCTCTAATCATATAATATGACTAAAATCTACTAATTGATGATTGGAAAATTCACTTGGTCTATAATTTTATTACATATGGATTTCAAAAAGAGGTTGATTTTGGTTAATGTATGTCACACATTTTTAGGTATAATGAAATGTAAAGTGATGAGCATCAAATATTGCATCAAACCATGAAAATTGTGTTATTTTAGATTATTTTAATTCAAATTATTCATCGAAACATAATTCTTTATATTTTATTAATAGCCATTTTGAAATTTTATACCATTATAGAAATTTCAAAATTGTGATTTGTCTTATATGGATTGAGTTTAGGCTATTGGAGGAAGAAAATTCCACCTTACACCCCTCATCAATTCCAAATTTTCCATTATACGCATGTCAATCATGTCCAACCGAGCATAGAGGACATATTTTGTTTTATTAGGAACATTTAGTAACATTCCAATAGCACTATCAAATAAATTTTTTGTACATGCATGAAATCAATCAAATTTCTAACATACAAACAATTATAGTAAAACAATTTAAAGAAAATTGACCACTTTTTCCAACCAGATATTATGGTTTCTCGAAAAGGTTTTACAAAAAACATTATCAGTATCTTTTACATTATCAAATAGATGATCAACCGTTAGTAGAGAGAGTATTGTACCTTTTTCTATATTCCCATAAAATAATTTCCTCTCAGATCAGTATTTATATAATCAGGGTAAAACATTTCGATGACCTAAACACAAATGCTTCAAGGAATGTTTCAACAGAACTGAGGGGATTCATTCTTTAAAAATGTGGCACCACAACATTCTTTTAATGATACAGCTCAAAAAAATTCGATAATATGGAAATTTATTTATAAAACCATATAACATGGATCTTAATGTGAATTAATAACTTCTATGAACATCATACAACATAACACTTATATCCCACATCAATTTTAGATCTTCAACTGGTGGATCCAACTAGACATTAATATCATTACCAGGTTGTTTGGGTTTGGATATAATCAGAGAAAAAATAATTTATTTTCACTTCATGCATAACCATGGTGGAAACTTATAATTTACCAAAATAATTGGAAATGAACTATTAGTACTACTCTATACAACAAAAGGATTTATTTTATCTACAGATAATTTATGATGGAGGTTTCTCAGCTAATCTCCAAATTTAGGATACTCATAATCAGTTTTCTTCTACCAAGGAGAGCCTGCTAGGTGACGTTGTTACCATTTTCAATTTTTGAGTTTGAATTCCATTTTAAATATCGAGTGGTTTACTAAAATCCATATATTCATCTAAATCATTGAATTATAGGAAATTACCATACAACTTTCAAAGGTCTTGATTAATCTTTTTTATATTTGTTCACGATACACTTAGGGAATTTTTTGATTGATTCATGATCCTTATGAAACAATATGAAATCATTTGGATAAGCGTTTATTTTTTAGAGATCATTCACATTCAATAAGGCATTCATTTAGTGTCATATTTTATATAGAGAAGCTCATTTTATTTTATTAGCATATCATACAAGAGACCAAGTAGTTTTATAAAGCTGATGTTACTCCATCCACTTCCAAATTTCAAATTATATTACTTCAATACATTTTAAAATGTTATATATTTTTTAAAAAAATTATACTATGGTCTCTTAACACAACTATTTAACTTCTCAAAAATCTTTGAAAAATCATGAAGTTCATTTTAAATTTCTAGTCATTTATTCCATATGATCTCCATCATCATTTACACTAGTATTCATATAAAATTATCCATAAATTGAAGTATCATCCAAATCAATGGGTACATTTAGTTTATACGCATGTTTATTAAAATATTTATTTATTTGATCTATTCTGTGACAAATCATATGTTCTTCTAACTCTCTTTAACCAATTTTTATAGAATTGAAACAAGATAAATATGAGTAAAGGATTTGAGAAGTGTCATTTTCATTGTCCACTGAAAACTTGACAAAATATTTAACTCCACCATTATACTATTTTTTAATACAATTAGAAATCATCCACTATCAATTCATATCCATTCAATTAGGTTCAGAAAATATCAATTTTGTAAAAAAACGTAAATACACTTAAGGTATTCATAATCAAAGGATAATGTTATAGATATTCATAATAAGGGGAACCCAATATTTGAATGTTATTAGATACGATTCCTAACATGTTATCTTTTTAAACATGTGTAACATGAAAATAAACAACTTGTGGTAAACATGTGGTTGTTGGTCCAAGTTCTCGATTTGGAGTTCTATGGTAAAAAAGAAGATAGTTCTTGAATAGTTTATATAACTTTTTTATGTAGGATTTTAATAAGAAGGAGGAGTATATATTTATTAATTTTTTTACTTCATTCATAGTGGTCCAGGTGGTGTTTCAATGAAAGGGTTATTAGGAACTAAAGTTGATGATATTTTATCAGATGATGAAACAATCAACTCCCACACAAGTTGACGAAGTGTCCCTGTGAGATTAGTAGAAGGTTATAACTAAAAATAATGATTAGAGTATAATCCCAAATACCTAGGGTCACCTAAAGAAACTCAATTTCAATAGACCAACATATACAATCAACTCTATAAAAATTTTAGAGTCGAAAATGGGAGAGAGGTTTAAATAAAATGGATGTAGACATAGATGTTTTGAATTAGGTCAGTAAGGGGAAGAAAATACTATGAGTGAAAATTTATAGAGATGGGGCACTATGAATTAGAAATCAGGTCAATTAACCTACTTAATAATGATATGAAACATTATATTATGGTGACTCACTTTTTTCATATTTTCTATAAGATTTAAATTTTTAATTGAACATGAGGTTAATGGTTTTTGTTGCAAAATTCCTATCATAGATGTTCATGTTAATGAAAATTTTAAATGTATTAGGGTTATTTTTCAAATTAATTAAATAAAATGAGATGATTAGATTTATTTTAATCCATGAGACTAGGAAGGATACCTAGAACATGGATTCTTCTCCCTTGATTTTTAAGTTTGATCCAAGCCCTCACTCCAAAATTACCACATGACATAGAAGGAGTGGGAAGGTACAGGTGACTGAAACTTCTCATTGAAAAAATGTCCCATATGACAAGTATCAACCATCTGAGCATTCTCACTCATTCTATTTCCCAAGGTGAACCAGGTGATAATAAATTAGCATGTAATGGTGGTTCCATATCAGCTATGTGCGAGGGAGATAATGAAAATAAAGGGCATTATTACAAGGATAAAGACACTTATAATGAAGAATAAGTGATGTCAACTGAAGATATACATATTTTAAATAAATTATATACATAAATATAACCCAATTTACATGAATTTATAAAAACCTATGAAAAAAAATATTCAAAAATGGAAATCCCATAGATTTGTAAAAAATAAAATATTTAAATATTTTTTAGGCATGGGGTATTTTTTTAAAAATGATTAAAATTGGAAAATAATACCACATACAATTCTTATAAAATTAATCAATGTGATTTTAAAAAATTACCTTCATCCTAGTTAAAGGATCACTTTATATAAATTAAATAAATTCTAATTTAAAACCATCTTTAATAAGACATATTTTAGAAACCCTCTAAAATTTTTAAGAAAAAAAATAAAAAAACTAGTTTATATGAAACACAATTTAGTTTAACTTCAAAGGATACATTCAGTGAAAATTTTATTACATTAAATTTTAGAAAAATGACTAATTATTGGTTTTCATTTTAAATTTAGCACAACGATATTTCAAAAAATGCACATTTACTACTTAATAGACTTCAATAGATCAATTTAAAAAAAATTCTAAATAAATTTAAAAGATAAAAACATAAACATTTATAAATCTAGAATACATTTACACATTTATAAAATATGCTAGAAAAATAAAATAATGATATTTTTATGCACGTCCTAATTAGATATATAAAAAATATGTGAAATAATGAATTCAAACACAACTTATCCACATTTGAGAATAACAATCAATAAACATTAGGGCAAGGGAGAGGGTGAAAAACTTATGTCTTGAGGTGAAAGAGATTGGGTTTAGAATCAAAGAGGTATATTGAGGTAAAATCACCCAAACGTTCCATTAAATTCCTTAGGAAAAATTAAAAACACCCAAAGAATCAGAGATAGGGTGAATAAACAATGGGTCGAGCTGACGGAAATTGGGTGAAGAATCAAGGAGGTAGATTGAGGTAAAATTGTTTGCACCCTTTTTTTTAATCCTTTGGGAAAATTAAAAACACACAATGAAGAACTAAAAATTGTGAAATAATGAAAGATCTTGAATAGAGGATAGAAAGTCACATATCATGGGTTTCAAAAGTTTTGATCATTTAAAGAGTTTGAAGGAGAGAAGCAGTAAAGTTTCAGTTTTGCAAGAGCTTGACCGACACAAGAGATTGGGTCTCTATTAGGGTTCTATTTTAAATTATTGTAAAGATTTTATTAGTTATTTTTAAAAATCAATGATAAAGAACAATATAGATCTAAAATATAAAGCACTAATAAAGGCCAATTTTTATTAGCGCTAACTATTAGCACTAAAAACGATTAAGCTTTATCAATGCTATCTATTAACACTTAAAAAATTGATCATTATCATCACTTTCAAGAAATAACTGATTATCAGTGCTTTAATTTTAGTTCTAAGAAAACCAAAACTATATCACATAAATTAAAAATTTAAACGAATATATATTTTAAATTAAAAAATAATTACAAAAGTAAAAATCAATTAACATTTTTAATGAATTTATAATCATAACTACATCAAAAATATAAATGAGTGAAATTTAATAACTATTAATGAATAGAATTAAAAAATATTATAAAAATGATTCAGTTTTATTAATTATATACATCATTTAAAAAATTAAAATTGAATATATATTAAAATGA
The DNA here is from genome assembly GCA_963277665.1 of Viscum album. Taxonomy (NCBI): domain Eukaryota; kingdom Viridiplantae; phylum Streptophyta; class Magnoliopsida; order Santalales; family Viscaceae; genus Viscum; species Viscum album. The sequence continues at coordinate 1,448,278,097 of OY728161.1, forward strand.
AATAAATGCATATTAAATATGAACAATACAAACATATTTAAAACCATAATATTACTGAATAAACATGTATAAATAAATATTAAAAAATAAATAAATTAGAAAAAATATTACAAGAACAAATATAAAAAATGAATAAATTTTAAGGAAAAGTAAAAAATAAGTAACGTTATTAGTGAATATAAAATTGATTAATGAAATGATTATTAATAAAAATGAATAAATTTAATATGTATATATATTAATTATAAATAGTAATAAATAATATATATTAAATATAAATATATAAAATTAATAAAATTTAATAACTAAAAACATATTATATTAAATGTTAAATATTAAATATTAATAAAAAATTATAAAATGATAATATTAACAATTTATATTATTTATTTATGTCTCTCTCTGCAAAATGGAATTAATTTTGTATATGTATACCTGTGAAATTATTGGATGACATATTAAATGAAAAATATTTAACCAATTTTTTAAATTATAATTAAACATTTATTATTCGATATATATGTCAAATTGATTAAGAAATGACATTGATGAAACAAAAGTTATTAATTAGTGAATATTTTTAAATTAATATTAAATATTTTTAATTATATTATAAAACCTTTTTCACCAAATATATGGCATATAAATTTATATGAAATATAATACATATTTTTTATTATATAAAAAATATTTAAGAAAATTATATTTATATATATATGTGTGTGTCTGTGTCTAATTTTTATTTGAAAATAGGATTTTAACTAAAAATCTTATATATCAACTGAAAATGTATATTTTTTCATATATATATCATATTTAATAAAATATGATATATTTTTAAAAATATTAATATACTAATATAATAATGTATTTTTTAATGATATTTTTTTAAGGGAGTATACTCATTATTAGTACATTTTTTGCACTCATAAAGGTATCATTTATTATCGCTAATTAAAAGCGATGATCAAGGGTGACCTTTATCAGCACTAAAAAAATTGATAATAATGCTCGAATCTGTTTATTGGGTGTTTTATAGAAGTGATTCTTCAATAAGTTTTCTATGTCAAAAAATAGATACAATATTGAAATCTTTATTATTCATGTTACTTTTTGTTTCAATTTCATTTTAAAATATAAATAAAGTAAAGTATCATGATGGTTAGATCCCAAAGATATTGACATTAGTCTACCTTAGTTATTACTCAAACAATACTGCATTAATGAAACAATCATTGGGTTGAATATGTAAGCTATTAAAATCAAAACAAAAAATTATCAAATATCCAAAACAATGTTTTTAATAAAAATTAAGATAAATAATGTACTTATTAAAAATGGAAATAGATCATGGATCCCAAAACCTCCATAAATACATTATTTACGATTTTTTAATTAGTCATTAGGTAAAAAAAGATTAATTTTGAGAGAAGGGAGTCTACTCTACCTCGATTATGGAGAAATATTTTAATGTGACGTATAATAGGTTTATTATATAGCTAGTTATCAATGACACTAAGACATCATTTGATGAAGGATAAAGTGGAGAATGGAAAGAAATCAAATACCTAGGGATCTCAAAGCCTACAAGGAGATGAAATATACAGAAAGATTAAAATTTCTAACTTTGAATGATCATATTGGTCATAAAGAACTATTTCACCGTTCATCAATTAGAACATGTGTCACTACCCGACCTCGGGGCCCATTCCATGACTACCCCAAACCCGCCTTCCATATGCCAGGGGCTGGCGACTAGCACCAAAGGTGTAAATCCCGTTAACTGGGAAGGCATTGCCTTTATAAAAGTAAAAAAACACCACAGAGTACAAGTGGAAGTAAAACTCTACGTACAAAAGAAAGTACTGAAAAGTAAAAAGGTCTAGAATAAAAACCCAACTAAAAATTACAGCTACAACTGAAAGGAAATACAACAGAAAAGACAAACAACTGGAAGAAAAAAGCAGCTCCTGGATCGTCCACCACAGATCCTACCTGAAGGGTACGTACAGATAACCACCACAATGCTCTCGCCCATCAACCTCCTCCGAGTGTCGTCTCGTCGTGAAGTCCACCACTAGATACTGTCTTGTCATTTGGTCCTCCTCTGGGTACCGTCCAGTCCTTGAACACTCGGCCTCTGTCTGCGCTGCCCGTCGTCTGCAACCAAAACAACGAGGTGCGGGAATAGCCCGTGCAGGGGTGAGTATAACGATACTCAGTAGGGACCCCGAGACTCTCAAAGTCTCACTAAAAACAACAAGGATAACCATAAAGAAGATCTCAACAGATAACCTCTACCTATGTATATGCCCATACATATACCCAATTTATCAAGTAACCCATCTCAATCATGAGGAAACACAAAGATTATGAAATCAACGGATAACCACTACCCAGGTATATGCCCATACATATATCTAAGTGATCAAGTGACCCATCTCAATCATTATGTAAACACAAAGGTCATAGACACAGCTCAAACCAGGATTTTCATTATCGAAACTGTAACTGCTGAAGAGCCCCACCTCTGGAGTGTACAATGGTCCTGTCACGACTCTGAGGTACTGCTCACTAACCTAAGACTGTTGAGGTAATCCTCCTGTCGAGTATTATGGGCCTGCTGCTACAACCAAGCGCTTACCACCATGGGTCTGCCGCTATAACCAAGCGCTCCCCCTCATAGCCTCCGTAGGTACTCCTTCTGTTGAGTACCGTGGGCCTGCCGCTACAACCAAGCACTCCTCCGTCGTGGGTCTGCCGCTACAACCAAGCGCTCCCCCTCATAGCATCCAAAGGAACTCCTTCTGTTGAGTACTGCGGGTCTTCCGCTACAACCAAGCACTCCTCCATCGTGGGTCAGTCTCTATAACCAAGCGCTCCCCACTGGGCTATCCGAAACACACCGAGTTGATCGGTCAAGTAGTCGTCAGGTCTCAGCCGGCTACACGGTCTCCGTACTCCGCATGCTCGTCTCCGTGAGGGTCCACTCCACAAGCTACTGGTCGATACTACAAGTATCAAAAAGATCCACGAAGAGGTATCTCAACGGACCGCCTCGTTACAGAGGTCTCAACGCAATAGACGACGCGTAAATCGGATGCCCGATCTGTGTGTTACTAGCCTCTTCATCCTCGGGGCCCGGTTGGTTTCGTGAGTGAACCAACCCGGCTGTATCTCAACTGTACCCCGAACTCTCATAGGGTATACTCAAAGGGACCGTTTCTCAACAAGATCACCAACGCCGCTGAAGGTTCATCAAATGGACGTCCAGTCTGAAAGTTATCAAGTTTTCCGTTCTAGGGGCCCGGTTGGATTTCGGGTACAATCCAACCCGGCCATATTCCAACAGCGTCCAAACCTCATGCGAAGTATACCAAAAGTTCCGTCTCATCAAGAGGAATCCAACAAAGTCGACGACACGTCAATTAGACGTCCGGAGCTCAAGTTATAAGTGATTTCACTCTGAGGGCCCGGTTGGTTTCGGGTACGATCCAACCCAGTCTTACTTTAAAAGACACCGGTTAACCAAACCAGTCACACCATTGAGATCCATACGGAATAACACACGAGATGGACTACCCATTGGTCCAAAACAGATAGCTAGTGAAAAAGATGAATTTCACCGCATCATGCGCGAACCCGGCCTCATGGGGCCTGCACCTCAACCTTGACATTAATATCCAAAATTCTTTTTGAAACATCAGTCTTAATTCCAAGGTCGCAACATCACAGACGGTTCGTCATTCCGACACCATATGTGAGAGATATGTCAGATACAAGATCCCGTAATAATAATAATATTATTATTATTCGGTGTTTCGTGGGCCTGAGACACGAACCAGACTTTAGTATCCAACATTAGACTTGAATTGACCATTTTAAAGATAGAGTCATGTCGCCGCTGATGGCGAGTCAATCAGACGTCGCACGCATGAGTTATGGCGGGTCAAAGATTTAATAATAATATTAAATCTATTAAGTACGAGCTTTTCGGGTACGCCAACCAAAAACCCGAAAAAGATATCCAATATTGGACTCCTAAATTCCGTCTCAAAGATAGAGTCACACTGCCACTAACGGTTCGTGAAACCGAGGTCGCACGAAGAAGATACCGTCAAAATACGGGTTTCCCAACAAAAGATAATAATAACATTATTATATTATTATTAATTAGTATCAGAGGAGTCGGTTCTACTGCATGACTTATAAATATGATATTTTATTTTCAGTGAAGCAATAGTGTTAAGGGTACCGAGTGTGGTCTTCAGTTCAGGGAGTCCAGTGTTGGTGCGACGGCCGACGTATCCGTACACTAGGACCCGGACTACTGATTTCTGACTTTGTGCACGAAAAAACTGATTGTGTGTGTGTTTCCAAAAGTTTTAAAGTCAGCTCAAACCTGGTCAGCTCACCTAGTATAAATCGTTGACCGTGTCACCTCTATTCAGGATGCCTCCATGCAGACAGTCAGTTGGAGTTCCGAGAGAGTACTCGATGACGGCTCACCGAGCGACGAGGCTCTGGTGCAGGGCCCTTTTTACTATGTTGGCACCCTCAGGTGGTGTACCAGCAGCACCACCACCTGTTGTGCAGCAGATGCCAGCAACTATACTAGCAAACTGTGCACGCTGGCAGAGAGCGTTGCACGAGTTCCAGCAGTAGAGGCCTCTGAGGTTACGAGGTGAGGCAGATTCCCAGACAGTAGAGGACTGGCTAGAGGCGATTGCTAGAGTTTTCCGCCTAGCTGAGACACCAGTAGAGTGGATGGTAGACTTGGCTACTAGTGTTTTCCAGTGAGTGACCATGAGGATGGTCTACATAGTGATGAGGCTTCGGTACGTGGACCGATGCCTGAGTTAGTGCCTTCGGGTAGTGTGTTAGCTATATATCACTACCTGTTGGTTAGCAGTTACAACTGGCGGTACCAGTAGGTGACACATGTAGGATTACTGCCTTACACGTCTTCCAACATCAGATACCCTCAAGTTCCGAGGCAAGCCTGACTCACAGGCGGCTGAGGACTGGCTTGAGGAAGTGGATGAGAGTTTTCTAGAGTTTTTATAGCTTCGACAGGACGACGTGTCGGTAGCTGAGAATTCAACGAGGCATACCGAACATTCCAGGTACTCGATGAATACGATTAGATCAGTTCTATAGAGCTCGGACCTCTAAGAGAGGTGTGTTTAAAGGATATCCGAGTAAGAACTCTTTCCTCTATGCATTCCTACTTATGTTAGGGTGCTAGATTGAACCTTTGTTGTTGAAGGTTCATTGGCTGATCGGTTATAGCCAGTGAATGTTAGCAGTGGGAAGATGCGAATTGATGTCAGTCTCAGAGACTTGGACATGTAAAATGTTTCAAGAAGATGAAGTGTCAAGGAAAGATGAATCTGCAGAGCATCAGACGTGGAAGAAGAGCTAGGAAGAGCAGCATGTGGTGGTGTACTCTTCAACATGTTACAATCACCCGCCTTTGTAGTCCCCGCTAGGCTCAGGGAGCTGGAGGGCAGGGAAAGAGTGTAGCTGCATGCGGTCAAGGAGTGTGACCCAATGGCTCTAAGAATGATTCATGGGATAGTCTGTGTCCACTACTATCTGACATAGCCACAGACATCGATACGAATCATCCCATCCTTCCATGAATTTATTACCAGACCTAGAGTTTCCAGTTAAGCCATTGACTTAACGCTCACGTCTGGAGATACCTTTGGGAAGAGACTCATTAGTCACACATACGCCGACGGTGTGATCTAACCCTTGAGGCAAGATTCTCGGTTGGGACCTCTTGGTGGCAGCGTCGAGGCCTTACGACGTTGGTTTGAGTATGGATTGGGAAATCACTGTTCATACTCAAATTGATGGTATTAGGCAAACGTCGGGATGGGTTTTCCTGGGTCGGCGAAACAGAACCCCAGGTAGCACAGATTACACTCGTGCATGGGAGGGTGTAGCCGATCATTCTTGGGTTGGAAAACCATACCCTCATGGCAGCAGGAGTTTGAGTTTCAGTTCTAATCAGGAAAGGGAGACCTCTAGAGTTTGAGGATGGCGACCACGTTCTTATACGGGTCTCACCTCGATGAGGTTTACAGAGATGTAGCCGATGCGGCGAGATATCTCCGAGGTTCAATGGACCTTTCTAGGTCCCCAGTAGGGTAGGCGGGGTGGTTTACCGCTTCACCTTTCCACCTCAGTTGCACCGGGTGCATGAAATCTTCCACGTACCTCGACTGAGGAGATACGTGCATGATCCTTCACACATCATCGACCTCAGGGAGTTGGATGTCGATGACCTGGCGACATGCATGGAGGTTCCAGAGGAAATTGAGGATTGACAGGAGTGGGTCCTACATGAACGGTCGATTCCTCAGGTGCGCTTTCACTGGCAGCACGAGAACCTCCAGGAGAGCACATGGGAGCGGAAGGCTCAGATGCGTCCTCAGTACCACTTTTGTTTCCCTAGTTTGTGTTATAGCTTTACGGGGATGTAAATCCCTGAGGTGGAACTAATGTAAAGACCCGTAAAATTCAAGGGAAATTTTTTCTTAATTTATTTTTGTGGTTTTACAAGAACGCAGTTTCTGACGACACTTGATTTCGAGGCCCGGTGTGCCTGGAATCAATTTATGAAGTTTAGCTCGGGTATGTTCAGTGAACGAACGAACGGGTTTTCCTAAATTTTGAACTGTTGCTCGGAATTGAAATCCGAGGGCACCGATGAAACCGCAGCACCGGTAATTGCTTAAGAAGACCCTTTTTGGAGTTGCATTTTCTCTGGAGGAGTTGTTTAAAAAAAAGTGAGGGATAAAAATATAATTGTTTTACAATTATATTTTCATTTCTTGTTAAGTGGATTAAGTGTTGTGTCACAACACTTTATCCCTCCCTTATGTAGTTATAACCTATGTAAGGGAGTTAGGGATGGGACCCACTTGTAGTTTACTACCTATGAGAGGATTAAAGGTGATGTGGGCCCCAGACGAACCCCACCCATTCATATTCCTTTAACCTCCTCTAACTCCCCCATTAAGTGGGTGATCTCTCATCTTCCATAACTCACTCCAACCCCCCTTGTGACAAATCCTCTCATTAATGATTCCAAATCTACTTCATTTATTTTTGACAAGCTCAATATTAATTAAGTTAAGTTAATTCAACATTTTGAAATGTTTTGAAAATGCATGAGATGGGTAAAATAATAAGAAGAGTCTTATTTTATTAGGGGTTGGATGGTTGTGTGGGGAAGGGGAGGAGATAGAATTTCATCTTCCACGTTGAAGAACGGTTCTTCTTCGACGAAGAACATCGACCCTTCGACTTAGAAGACTCGGCGAACCGGATTCTTCCGTCTTCATCTTCCTCCACGACAAGGGAGAAGTCGCCGACCGCGGTGATCATCGCCAACGACAACGTTCTTCATCATATCAACAAGTGAGGAGATGTTGTTTCCTCCTCGGACACACCCCGACGTCCACAGAATCTACCTCCGACCCCACGACGCCGTTCTCCGCGACACCCGACGTGTGGCGTCAAATATCCAAGTAGGGGTTTGGTTTAATTTAATTTATGTGGATTATATCCTCGGCCTTTGTTTATTTTTGTTGATAATTTTTTGAGCCACCTATTATCATAATAACAGAAGGAGGTCAGACCACATGAATATGGCCGACCCTCCACCCCCTTTTGTTGGTTGTACTCGTTGCGGCACGAGCAAAGGCGGCACGGTGCAATGACACCACGTGGAAACAATGAAGAACGAGCGATGAAGCGTCGTGCCGTCGCGTCGCGCCTTTGCGGCGATTCGAAGGCTCCGCAGATTGTTTATTTGACGGCGGATCGACGGGCATTGACAGAACGGGCCGCAGAGGCTGTTTGATGATTCCGCAGTAAAGTGTGAGACCCGAGGTGAACGCCGGTGCAGTCGGATTTGAAAACGGACAACCGGAGCAACTCCGGTGGCCCGCGGAATTCACCGGCGGCGCGGGATGCCGGCGCAGCAGCGGTTCCGGTGGACTCATCTTGTGCGAATAAGCTGGTCTCTAGGGTTATAGGTTGGAGGTGCTGCATGTGGTTGGAGCGTGAGAAGATCGAAGAAGAAATGGAAGATTGGAGAGAGAAAAGTCTAATGAAAATAAATTCAAATTTAAAGGAATAAAAAGGAATCTGATGAATGGGTGATGCGCACAAAAATTTGAATATGGATTTATCCGTGGATTTTGGGTGTGTTATGTTGAGGGATTAATTTAAATTAAAAATAATAATAATATAATAATGTTATTATTATCTTTTGTTGGGAAAACCGTATTTTGACGGTATCTTCTTCGCGTGACCTCGGTTTCACGAACCGTTAGTGGAAGTGCGACCCTGACTTCGAGACAGAATTTATGAGTCCAATATTGGATATATTTTTCGGGTTTTTGGTTCGGGTACCCGAAACACTCGTACTTAATAGATTTAATATTATTATTAAATCTTTGACCTGCCATAACTCATGCGTGCGACGTTTGATTGACTCTCCGTCAGCGGCGACATGACTCTATCTTTAAAACTGTCAATTCAAGTCTAATGTTGGATACTAAATTCTGGTTCGTGTCTCGGGCCCACGAAACACCGAATAATAATAATATTATTATTATTACGGGATCTTGTATCTGGCATATCTCTCTCATACGGTGTCAGAATGACGAACCATCTGCGATGTTGCAACCCTGGAATTAAGATGGATGTTTCAAAACCAATCTTGGATATTTATGTCAAGGTGGAGGTGCAGGCCCCACAAGGCCCGGTTCGCGCATGATGCAGTGAAATGCTACTTTTTCACTGGCTATCTGTTTTGGACCAATGGGTAGTCCATCTCGTGTGTTATTCCGTATGGATCTCAATGGTGTGACCGGTTTGGTTAACCGGTGACTTTTGAAGTCAGACCGGGTTGGATCGTACATGAAACCAACCGGGCCCTCGGAGCGGAAACACTTATAACTTGAGCTCCGGACGTCCGATTGACGTGCTGTCGACTTTGTTGGATTCCTCTTGATGAGACAGAACTTTTGGTATACTTCTCCTGAGGTTTGGATTCTGATGGAATATGGCCTGGTTGGATTGTACCCGAAATCCAACCGGGCCCCTAGAACGGAAAAGTTGATAACTTTCATACTGGACGTCTGTTTGACGAACCGTCAGCGGCGTTGGTGATCTTGTTGAGAAATGGTCCCTTTGAGTATACCCTATGAGAGTTTGGGGAACAGTTGAGATACGGCCGGGTTGGTTCGCTCACAAAACCAATAGGGCCCCGAAGACGAAAAGGCTAGTAACACACAGACCAGGCATCCGATTTATGCGCCGTCTGTTGCATTGAGACCTCTGTGACGAGGCGTTCCTTTGAGATACCTCTTCGTGGAACTTTTTGATACTTTTAGTATCAGCCAGTAGCTCGTGGAGCGGACCCTCATCGAGATGAGCGTGCGGAGTACGGAGACCGTGTAGCCGGCTGAGACCTGACGACTGCTTGACCGATCAACTCGGTGTGTTTCGGATAGCCCAGTGGGGAGAGCTTGGTTGTAGCGACAGACCCACGGCGGAGGAGTGCTTGGTTGTAGCGGAAGACCCGCGGTACTCAAGAGAAGGAGTACCTATGGAGGCTATGAGGGGGAGTGCTTGGTTGTAGCGGTAGACCCACGGTGGAGGAGCGCTTGGTGGTAGCGGCAGACCCGTGGTACTCAACAGAAGGAGTACCTCTAGAGGCTATGAGGTGGAGTGCTTGGTTGTAGCGGCAGACCCATGGTGGGAAGCGCTTGGTTGTAGCAGCAGACCCATAGTACTCGATTGGAGGAGTACCTCAGTAGTCTTAGGTTAGTGAGTAGTACCTCAGAGTTGTGACAGAACCACTGTACACTCCAGAGACGGGGCTCTTCAGCAGTTAAGGTTTCGATAATGAAAATCCTGGTTTGATCTGAGTCTATGACCTTTGTTTTTACCTCATGATTGAGATGGGTCACATGATAACTTAGGTATATGTATAGGCATATACATGGGTAGTGGTTATCCGTTGATTTCATAATCTTTGTGTTTCCTCATGATTGAGATGGGTTACTTAATAAATTGGGTATATGTATGGGCATATACCTAGGTAGAGGTTATCTGTTGAGATCTTCATTGTGGTTATCCTTGTTGTTTTTAGTGAGACCATGAGGGTCTCAGGGTCCCTACTGAGTATCGTTATACTCACCCCTGCATTGGCTATGCCCGAACCTTGTTGTGTTGGTTTCAGAAGATGGGCAGCGCAGACAGAGGCCGAGTGTTCGAGGACTGGATGGTACCCAGAGGTGGACCTCACGACGAGACAGTATCTGGTGGTGGACTTCACGAGGAGACGACACTCGGAGGAGGTTGATGGGTGAGAGCATTGTGGTGGTTATCTGTACCTACCCTTCAGGTAGGATTCGTGGTGGACAATCCATGAGATGCTTGTCACCTTTCGGCTGTCTTATCTTTTTCCTTGTACTTTACAGTTGGGCTTGTATTTACGGCCCCTTTACTTTCAGCACAGCTTGTTTCAGTTTTACTTAGTGTTTTACTTCTGCTTGTACTCTGTGGTGTTTTGTTTACCTTTATAAAGGCAATGCCTCCCCAGTTTTTGGAATTTACGCCTTTGGTGCTAGTCGCCAGCCACTGGCCTATGGAATGCGGGCTTGGGGTAGTCACAGCACGGGCCCTGGGGATGGGTCGTGACAACATGTGTGGAGGGACGAGATCTTTCTAATGATGATAGTTTGATTAATTTTTTTTGGATTTGGTGAGATCAACTACTAACTTATTTTTTTAGGATTTTTACATACCTCTTCTTAGAAGGATCATAAATAACGGAATAATAACCCATGTTTCAGTCAATCATGAGGTTATAGAAGAATGGGTCAACCTGTGTAGGTACTCCATTATTTCACAGGCTCTTGTTTCTAGAAGAGAGAAGTTATAAATATTTCATGATCTCACTCAAATTATTTCACATATTGGAGGAATTTATGATCATAAGATGAAAATAATGGGAAGAGACAACTATCATATGGTTTTACCCTTTAATGATTTTAAGTGAAGAGCATTGTGTATGGGGTCATTTGTAATGCACAACCTGATTTCCCAGAAAACCGTTTGTTGGAACGTTCTCCACATGAACTCAATCATTCCTCCCAAAATTCTATAGGATACAAAATAGTAGTGAGGGCTTTGGGTGTTCCCATGGGAAGACAATTCCCTCATTAGATCAAAGTATGAATAGTGGAACAATCAGTGTAAATCAATAACAATTGAGAAATTAGTAATAATAAATGAAATAAAGATAACAGAATAATAATAATATAACAACTAAATAAAAGTATAAAAATCCAATTGCATAGAATAATGCATGTAATGTTAGGTGTTGATATAATGTAAAACAATTAAAATTAACAAATGAAAAGAAAAACCCAACAATTATCTCTTGTATAATCCTGAGCATGAGCCTAGTCTAGTGCTCCCAATTCCCATGTACACATCATAGCACAAGAAATGAATCCAAATACTTGTGAGGAAAAAGATCTACTGAGCTACCAAATGATTCTTAAGTAGAGCATGAGATATAAATATCAGTAGGTCGACACTAATGATATCTATACAAATCCATCTCATGCAATATAAACTAGGTGTAGTTTTATATATAACAGATACAAAATGATAAAAATTAAATCATAGCAACCTGATCTAGGTTCCCAAATGGAAACTCATCCCATACCACATGCTTCACCCTAATCTGGGTGTCTAAAAGAGTACCTGTGTAAGAAATAATATGTAAAAAAGGTCCAAGGTAAATAACAAAAACCTATAAGGAATACCATAGGATTGTGCTTTTTCTTAGGGAGAGGCATCACATGTGCATAAACTATATCATAGTAATAATAATGGACACATAACAAGTAATTCAAGGAATTCAAACAAGTCTGTAAAATCCAATGGTAGAGCCCCAGCCCATCCCTGGTGATTTAAAAATAATCTTAGGTATCACTATGGTACTTATTATATATACCAATACAACCAAGTCTGTCCAAGGTGATCCATATAGAATCCAAATTATCACTTGAGGTATAGTGACTCTGAGTCTATCCTAGTAATTTTATGTAGGGGGGAGAGTATCACTAGAGACATGGCATAGCAATATTTCCAATGGGTTTATCCTTGGTTGCTCCAATAGGAAACTTGTATCACTTTGGAGTATACTAATCACCCAAGAAGCCCTCACCTTGAAACCCAAAGCACTACCCCAAGTGTGTCGGTTCATAACCCACCAAGCATGAAGATTCCATCCATGATTCCTCAATAAAAACCCACATTCTCTCCCCAATCCATAACAAGTGATCCAAATAAGAAAGTAATATATCAAGTTAATCCTTAACTATATAATTTCATTCCAACAAAGTTGTATCACAATATCAATTGCTTACCATTTAATCCAACTGTGAAATTTAATCCAAATAACAATGTCACAGTTTATATATCAAGGCCATAAGTAACAAGACATATAATTTAAACAATTTCATGTCATCACATAACATACCAAGATATTTAATACATTTTCAGACATTTTAATGGATTGAGAAAAAATAACTAAACAAAACAAGACACTCGATATAATATAAAGTGAGAAATTGCACATGGAATAAATCATAAGGAAACACCAACACCAGATGACAAAGAAAGAATTAAATCAAAAAAAAATTATTTTTATATTAGAAGACAACACACCTCCATTGGAGGGGTTTTATTATAAAAACATGACTTTTTATCAAAAAAAAATCATTTATTATATTTAAGCATTTCATTCAATGATCACAATTCAATTAATCAAAGGAAATGATAATTCAACTTACATAATGAAGCAGTTAAATAATTCTAAAATTTATAGAGAAAAGGAAAGGGATATTATTCATGGTTCAACTCCTATATTAAATCAAGTTATCAAATTAATACATTAAAATAAAGTGAAACCCCCTCAAAGTTATAAGGAAACTTAGGATGAAATTGATGGTGAACCCAAAGTGGTGGACCAAAGCCAAGGAAAACACCCAAAACAAGATTTCTCTATATGCTATGATCACTAATGAAACTAAAGCAACCCAAAAAATTTAATATGTGATAAAAACCATTTCTATAAGGTTTTGATGAGCATCATAATGATGTGATGTTTGGAAGTACTGAAACGATGAGATAGAAGAACAAACACATTGAATTAACATGCCTTTAATCACATGTCATCAATGAAAATTAAATAATTCAAGATAGTGAACTTAATCTTGTATATAATTATATTCAAACAATATAACCAACACACATTTCAATTTAAATATAAATCATGTTACATCTTAGATTAAGCATCAAGCATATGCACAAAACTACAAGGCAATGCACATATTATTTTCCAATTGTAGACAGTGCACCTCCATCGATGTGTCTTCCTATGAAAACATGACATTGTTCTTCAAACAATTCATTTATCATATTAAAACCTTTATTCTAAAAAAATAAAATAGTAATAATTAATATCCATGGATTGTTCCTAATTCGGGCATTTAATGCATTCTTAAATTTAAAGGTGATGGAAGGGGATCCAACCTCAAAGGGAAGACCAAGATAAGGAGAACACTTTGGCACTTGATGATATGACTCACATCTACCCCAAAATTGAATTCACATACATCAGTATATATATACCCCTTAATACAATATACATATCCTCCTTCCCATGAGGGAATATGTACATGGAATACACACACACACAGCTATGTACATGAGTGGAAGCCTTTAAGGAGCCACAAAACGGTCTACAAAAATAGTCAGGGACACAAAAACACATAAAGACCCTATATAAAATATGGAAAGTCATGGAAGTGTGTGAAAAACTCACCTCAATGTTGTAATGAAATTACAAACTGAACTAATCCCCTTTGGGTTTAGTGGTGGATATTAGAATACGGTCAAGGCCAACCTGAGAATCCTTTCACATAACCTAGAACGAAAAGAAACAAAAAAACTAGGATTAACTCTAACCCCATGGTTTTAACCGAGCAAGAGGGGGAAAAGGAGACCAAAAAATGGATAGCCGATGGAAGAGGATGTATCTAGGGGTATTATCTTGAATACTCGAAGAAAAATTGGAAGGGAAATGGATGAAATCAACAATTGGTAGAGGATCCATAGAGTGGAGTTGCATCGCATGGCCAAGCGGAGCCCTAGGGGGGTGCATCGTGGTATGGGGGGAGGGGGGGTGGTAAGGGAGACCACTTATGGTTTTTATTAAATATAAACTAATAATAATAATATTTTTATTAAAAAATTCCTTTATTTTTATTCCCAATTTATTTTTATTTAATTTTATTTATTTAATTAATTTATTTAAAATAAACACAATGACACCACTGGGAGACTTCTTGGGCCTTCATCCAAGTCCAAAACTAACACATTTAAGTGTTCCAACTCCTATAATTATGATCCAAATCTCAGTTCATAAAACGGTCTATCCAGTAAATGTAAAAAATTCAAATTTCATTGTATTTTTATCTAGTTCAAAAGCACAGGTCCTTACAACCTCCCCATCAGAGAACATATTTTCCTTAATAAGTGTTTGGGAATAATGGTAACATCTCCCAACCTACAATAGTCATGAAGTCTCGATCAAATGGTTGCGTTGTATTTCCAAACACCCAACACACTTTCAATCATTTTCTAAGCATACAACACTTAATCCATCAACACCCAAGTCAACACCCATTTCTCAATTGAAACACCCAAACAATGCTTAATTGATCTTGATATACTAAAGGCATTATCATGTCACTGCCTCTATTAACATTTAACTGAATGTTCTCCCCACTCTAGGATTTAACATTACAAAGGGTCTAAATTTGATCAATGACACCTCCATCATCATAATTACCTAAAAAGCATGGTACTATGCGTTTCAATGATGCTCCTGGTGTGTTTTTGACCATACCAAATGGAAGATTCTCCATCAACCTCATTTAACAAGTTCGATCCAAATTTTCAAAAAAAGAATTTTATGACACATACCACACTCATCTTCTCCCGAAAAAATGCTTTAAAATTGTTCTTCACCAACTATATTCATTGAACACGGGAAAACACGAGTCAAGCGACCTTCAACTGACCATTATAAAGATGCTAGGACTAGAAGGCTAGTGTAAATTAAACCGAACCGAAATTCATTCTTCTAAGGCACCTTATGTTTACAATGAGAACATGGTCATTTAAATTTCTATTCCCTATCATGAACAAAAGTTAAATCCATATTCATCCCACTAGAATCATTATCCTTCTTAAGATCACCTATGAGGCCGAAAAAACCCAATGTATCCTCGAATTTAGAAAACTGGAGTTCAAGGAAATGACCAAAGGTGGTGCATACGACACCTTTAAAAAAATACTTGTTGCTACAAGGAAAAAACATCCACATCCAATCATCAACTGAGCCCATAACATCATTTTCCTGGTGGTCAAGTCAAATAAGAACATGTTGTGTCCAAGGAGTTTCTACTTGGGAATCCAAGGGTCACTCAAGAATAACCATGTCTCGATAAGAACTACAGATATGATGTGAAACATAAAGAAAACCACAAAGAAAAGGTCATTTTTAAATATTTATCATGATGCAAGACTGATGCTTTCTTAGTGAATTTAGGATAACGTCATGATAAAGTACATGATCATCATTTAGAATAATACACCAAGAGGGTTTTAACAGTTTACAATCAACCATAAGCGACTAATGGAAAAAATAATACTCAACCCTAAAATGGTCAACATTAAGGAAGAAACTCAATTTTACCCACCAAAAAATATCTAAAAACCAATCACAAAACTTTACCATTTGAGTCATTTAGTGATCATTCAATATTTAACCACTGATGTCCATCTAAGACCCATAATGGTTTCTCATAAATTTCTTACACATCTAACAATTTCAACATTGTGATAGCAAGAAGAAACTGAAATTTACAAAACTAACAAACCCAAATACATTTAATAAAGACAAACCATTTCTAAATGTTCCTCATTGGTTGTTTTATGCTAAGTACATGGGAGATAGGGGGTGAAAGACTGGGATCATGCTCAGGCTGCACGAGGAGATGACCACTGGGGTTTCTTTTATTTTTTCATATGGTTATACTTCTACCATTCAATAACACCTAACATTACTAGCATCATCATATGTAATTGATATTGGCTACAATTATTCGGTAGCTAAATCATTCTTCTGCTACTATCTGTCTTTCATTTATTATTACTTCTTCCACTATTATTTTTTATTAACACCAGTTGTACCATGTGAATACTCTGATCTATGAGGGAATGTCTTCCCATGGACATATCCACGACCCTCTTGCTCAAGATTCTCATGGAGTTGACAATTGAGGTTTACTTTACTGGAAGGGTAATTTTATAAACTATGCTTTGGAACATAATTTCGAGAGTTGGAACAATTCAATATGTTGGTTTTGGACTTGGGTGAAGGCCTGAGAGGCCCCTTAATGGTCTTGGGGTGTTTATTTTAATGAAATCAATTAATTAAATTAAAATTAAAAGAAAATAAATTGGGAAAAAATATAAAAGATTTTTTAATAATAGTAACAATAATAATATTTTAAGTATGATGATGCTGATTATTATTTGTTTTTTAGGTCTAGGGAAAAAATCAAGGGGTCTCCCTTACCCCCTTAACATGACCCCCCCATCAGGTCACCCCTTGACCGCGTAACGGAACCCCCCTCTTTGGATCCAATCTCGATCATCAATTTCAAGTGTTTCTCTTCCAATTTTTCTTTGAATTATTGAGGTAAGTCCCCTAGATTACTCCTCTTACATCGGTTGGTTTTTTTGGTCTCCCCACAGTCCCCCTTTCTTAGTCGAGACCCTAGGGTTAGGGTTAATCCTAGTTTTTGTGTTTCTTTCGAAGCTAGGGAATGCAAAAAGATTTTTTGGTGGGCCCTGACTGTATTCTAAGATCTGATGCAAAGGAGAAGCATATTTGTTTGATTCAACTTTTTCTAATAACTTTAAGGTGATATTTTCTCCCACTTTCTTTTAATACTTAAATTTATTTTGGGCCTTTATGTTTTTTTCAATCCCTAGTAATTTTTGTAGAGTGTTTGGTGACTCCTTGAAGGATTACGCTCATGTACATAGGTACATATGTAGATATATATATCTTTCTTATAAATATTCCCTCATGGAGAGGGGAATATGTAAATTGTATTGAGGTTTATGTATATATATTAATGTATGTGAAAGCAAGAGTGGATCATATTCGAGTTAGAACATAAAGTAACAAAGTGTTTGGCTTGTCCTGGTCTTCCATTTAAGGTAGGATCCCTTTCTATGACCTTTAAATTTAAGAATGTCGTAAAATACCTCTTTACGAACCCTCCTTGGATATTAATTATTGCGGTTTTATTTTTTTAGAATAATTGTTTAAATATGATAAATGAATTATTTTAGGAACAATTTCATGTTTTCATAATCAAACCCCTCATTGGGGGTGCACTTTTTTCAATTGGAAAATAATATGTGCAGTACCTTATAGTTTGTGCTTATCCATGATGTTTCATCTTATATGTAACATGGTTTATATTTATATTTTATGCACATTGGTTGTTTGTTTTGAATTTAATGATATGATTGGTCATACTCAATATCTAGAATTATTTAAATTTCATTGAGGACATGTTATTAAAGGGATGTAAATTCCATCTGCCCATTCTTCTTTCCCATTGTTTCGTTGCCTTTAGACACCGTGTCATATTGCCTCTCATTGGGACCTTATGATAAATATTTTTATCACATATTAGATTGTTTTAACTATCTTTAAGTGTACTTAGTAACAGTAACATATGGATAAATCATGTTTAGGGTGTTCTTTTTTGCTTTGTGTCACCCCTTTGGGTGCGTTATCCATTTTAGACTAAGTTTCCATATAAATTTAACGGGGGTTAACTTTGGACTCATGTACTAATTTGATAACATCATTTAAGATATGAGTTGAACCATGAATATGATCCCTTTCCATTTCCATATATATTTAAGAATGCTTAAAGTTATTATTTAAATTCGTCAAATTATGATTTCATTTGATTAATTGAATTGTGATCATTAAATGAAATTGTTAAATGTGCTAAATGATTCGTTTGATATAGAAATAAATGTTTTTATAATTAAATTTCTCCAATGGAAGTGCATTGTCTTTTAAGAAAAAAATTAATGATTAGTGATTTATTGATTTCTTTTCTGTTTGGTGTTGGTGTTTCCTTATGATTTATACCATGTGATATTGCTCACATTATATCATGACGAGTGCCTTGTTTTGTTTATTTCTTTTTGATTGATCCATTTAAATTGATTGAACAATATTAATTTTGTTGGTTATATTTTTTCTTGTGCTATAGAATTTCATGTGATGACATGAAATTTTTTAAATTCAATTTCGTATTCTCTATTACATTTCTATATCATTTTTTCCATTGTTTATTGGATTAAATTGAACAGTTTGATTAAATGGTAAGCATATGGTATTGTGAGGCTTCTGTGTTGGAATGAAAATATATATTTTTTTGTTACCTTCATATGTTCCTTTCTTGTTTGCTTCACTTATTATGGGTTGGGGAGAGAACGTGGTTTTCTTATTAAGGACTCATGTATGAACTCTTTGTACTCAATGGTTTATGACTTGATGTGCTGGGGTGGTGCTTTGGCTTCCTAGGGGAGGGATTCCTGGGACTTTATTATAAAATTGAGTGATACTAGTTCCATAGGGGAGAAACCATGGATATACTCATTAGAAGGATAGATACGTAATGCCTTGGGTGATACTCGGTCTCCTATGTGAGATACCGGGGATGGGATCAGTGTTACCATGCCTTGTGTCATACCTGGGATTCTATACGGATCAACTTGTATAAAATTAGTGGTATTATTTTATATAATATTATTGTAGAGATAATTGGGATTATTTTTAGATCTTGAGGGATGACCTTAGACTCTATCACTGGATTTTCATTACTTTTTGAATTGCTTGGATTGAATGAGATGCATATTTTTTTATGATCCATATTATGCACATGTGATGCTTATGACTTGTTTAATAGGACTATTGGAGTGATTCTAGGTGCATTAGACCCTAAAAAAAGCATAATCCTGGGGGCATTCCATCTGGGTTTTCTTTATTTAACTTGGGCATTGTTTACATTTTATTCCATTCACAGGTACTCTTTTTGACACCTGAATTACGATGAAGAAGGTGGTATGGGATGAGTGTCCATTTAGAAACCTAGAACAAGTTGATATTATTTAATTTATTATCATTATATATCTATTATATATGGGACACCACCTATTTTACATTGCATGATATGTATTGTATTAGACACCAAGGGTGATGGCCTACTATGATTTATATTTTACACCCTACTCGGGTGCCTTTTGGCACCCAAGTAGATCTTCTTTCTCATAGGAATTTGGATTCACTGCATGTGTTATGCTGTGTAAATGGGAGATAGGGAGAACATGACTGGGTTCATGATCAGGATGATCGAGGAGCTAAACATTGGGTTTTTATTTTAGTTTGTTATATTGTTGTTATTTTACATTGTAGTAGAAACCAAAATTATATGCACCATTATATAGAATTGGTGTTAGAAAATATTATTCAGTTGTTATATTATTCTTCCACTACAATCTATCTTTCATTTATTATTACTACTTACTCTATTTTCAATGATTTATATCAGTTTTAATACTGTGAATACTCTAATATATAAGGTCATAGTCTCCCCACAGACACACCCAAGTCCATAAATAAGTCAAAAACTTCTAGTGTTTGGGGAGGAGCACTAAAGGTCATGTGGTGACAGGTCTGGTTTCTTGTTTAGTGGTCAGTCGTGCCTGGATGTTAAAAGGTGGTATCAAAGGTATTGTATATTCTATGTTCCAGAAAGGACACAAGGATTTTGTGTGTGGGGGGGGGGATTTTAGAAATCCCACATCGAATGAGGAAGAGCACGAAGCACCCCTTTATGAGGTGGTATGGATACCTATCCCGTCATGATGCCTTTTACCGGGAGATTGCTGAGGGCCAGAGCACAAGGAAAAAAACAATGCAGGCTAGGCCCAAAGCAGATAATATCATGATCTTGGGATGGATTGAGCCATTATACCAGTCGCATTGAAGCATACATTTTTAAGAATCTAGGAATGGGATATGATCTTTGACCCTAAAAATGAATGAAACACTCACACACATATCTGGATCCATATTTATAGATTAAATTTGTTATATTGGAAACAAAAAATTAGATGGAACATAGAATCCACTATTTGAAATCCCATTAAAAATTATAGAAAAATAGAGAACCCAATATTTGGGTATTAGTCTTAGGTCCTAGTAGAAGTTGATATGTCCAACACCCTAATAGGGGAGGTGGTGTTAACAATAGGGGATGATAATATTAAACATGTGATCCAATATGGGAGAAAGATAATTTTTTTTTGTGTGTTTGAATTTTTTGGGCACCTTACCTAAAAATATAATAGGGATTAGGAGTAACACTTTTCCAAAATAAAAGAGCATGATGATTCCAATTGTAGAAGGAATAAGGGAATGGATAAATGTAACACCAAAAGTTTTTAAAAAATACCTTGAAATGCATGAAACTTTTCTTAAGTTGGAAATTTATAACTAGCCTTTAAACATAATTTTGTAGCTTCTATGTTTTGAATTTTCAAAAACAATAATCAACAATTATGATCAGCAAGTTATATAGAGTCTAATGGACCAATATGATTTTTTGGTGAATAGTAATATGAAAAGTAATATGACTATAATGAATAGTAAATTGTATTATTATTTTATTTTCTTATGTTTATAAGATAATGAGATGTCGATAAATCATTCAAGGTGTTAGAAAAAGAGTTATATGCATAAAAGTGTTATTTTTGAATAAATTATGATTTTATTTAAAAATTAAATTAATAATATTTTGAAAAATATATTTAAAAAATGGAGTTCATTTTGGAATTCTACATGTTAAAAAACTGTTTTGGTTAATTTTTGGGATTTTTCTAAAACATTTGAATTTTCGGTGAATAGTAAAAATACAGTTTTGAGTTTTTGAAATGTTTAATGACATCATTAATGATGTAATAGTGATGTAATAATTTGGGTAGACTTGTGTATAGTAAAATATGTTATGAGGTATCCCAAGTGTCCAATACCATGTGAAAATACTAGGGGCAAGCCCATGGTTTCACAAATACCACTAATAAGGTGTCCCTTGGAAATTAATAAAATATTCTCTCGCTTTTGTTATAAATACTATCCCATTATTTCATTCAATTCATTCAAAATTATTCATCAATGATGATATGGTATTCTTACAACCCTATTATTCCTCCCAAGGTTTCCTCAAGCACCCATGTTCTCAACTAACAAGTCTTAAGAGTTACTCTATAAGGTATGATAATTCTCATCTTCTTTCTTTTTCCATTTAATTTCTCTTTTATGTGGTATAAAATTCATGTTTCCATAACATGTTCTTATTTCCATTTTATTCTAGATATATACTGTATTATTATTCATTTTTGTATGGGTGAACCCTGTCCCCTCTCTTTTTAGTTTTTTCTAAATCCATGTTGAATAGCCGTTAGGCTATCAAATATTTATAAGGGATTTCTCAACTATTATTTTAATTCAAGTTCCGTTCTTTTCTTATTAATTCTTCATATCCCCTTATCCAAGAAGCATGAATGATCCAATATCTTATATATTTTCTATTTCATCATTTTTAGTAAAGATTAAATATTATACTTCTTTTCCTCTCTAACTTATTCAAGAAATTAAAACACCGCCCAATATGTGCCGATTTACCGACGTTGTGGATGATGTGATTTAAATTTCTTTTACTTCCTTCAAGACTGGTCGTGAAAGAATTTTTACAGATGACATAGATTATATTTTATTTATTATATCTTACATAAGGTTCTAGAATCATGTTTACACATGTAATTAATTTATAAAACGAAATGAGTTCATTAAGATCAAAGAATCACCAAAATGACCTAAACAAATATCAATAATGTTTTAACTTCTGAAAAACCCTCACATCAGAATTAAAAATGATAAATGGTATAATTTATGTATCTGGGAATCTGTAAATACCATTAAATTCAAATTCTATAGTTTCACTTCAAATCTACAAGAACATCCATCCTGAACCGATCGTGGAAACCATGTAAAGAACGCACCTGAAATAATGTACATAACAAAATATTACTAATAAATGTGTTGAATGATGTTGTACAATGATCATATAAGGTGACATAAACCTGAATATTTTTCATTAAGATATTAATAACAATTTTTTAACCATTATACATGAGGTTTAAAATATTTTTTTTGTAAGAAGAACCCAAGGTTAGGGAATTCTTATCCCAATTTCCATTCATTAGGTTAACCTTCTTCATTATTTGTTATGTGGTATTAAGATTATTGGTGTGATGAATTTTTGCTTATATTATGTTTCACTATGTGTATTTACTATTTATACACATATCCATTCCATTCTATTAATTCTCACACTATTTATATTTTAAGGTACTTTCCTTTAAAAATCCTTTTAAAACTCTCTTTAATAAATCTCAAAAGGATTGTTTTTTATGTGTATGGAATGGGTGGTTTCTCTTGATTTAAAGATACTTTATTACCACGACATATTCCTTGGACATTATTTAAGTTGTTTTGATCCCACTATATCTCAATATATATTGGGTTGAACCCATTATAGCACAAGATATGTTGGGATGGGCCCATTATAGATCAAGAGATGATGGGTGAGCCACATTATAGCTCTCCAATTAATTGGACACTCCCAATATTGATGTTGACCAAAAGGTTATTCCATGTGTAAGGGTGAATTACAAAGTGATATGGTAAATATTTCCCAAGTAAACTACATGATGTTTCTATGTATATGAGTTTTTATTATTATGGATTTTTATGGTTTTTATGTTATCACTTGAAAAACGATTTCTTTATTTATATAACTTTCTGTATTTTATACTCATCCCATGTTTTTAAAATGTTTTTCATAAGATATAAGGATGTGTAAGAGAAATAAGGGAGTCTTGGTGTTTGATATGGAGTGTTGTCAAATAAATTGAGTTTAATGTTTTAATGTTTTATATTTTGAAAAAAATGGATACAGTTTTTAGTAATATACTCTTTGTATTAATATGGTATGTTTTTTATATAAGATATCCTAATTATTTAAATCACTAAACCTAAAAATATCCTTAGTGTGTAATAATGTATGTTCTTGTCTAAAATTTAATATTAATTAACGTTTTAAGGACGGGTCTTTATAGTTGGTATCAGAGGATGGTGTAGATAACTTTTGGCATTTGGATATTGTTTAGAGAGTACTATAAATGATTTTTATTCTTTGGTAATTTGAAATGTTATAGAATTTAAGGATTACCATATTTCTTTATCTATGTTATGTTTTTTCATAATGGTTTTCTGTAGAATAAATAGGGAAGCTGAAGCAGGAAGGCTCCATGAGGCTGATGACTGTACGAATCTGTAGCCCGGAATGGTGAGAATCAGAACGGAGTAGTTTTTGAGAGCAATGGGTAGATTACTCAAGAAATAAACAAGGGTGGTATCCAAGCTAGAGAGGAACATTATCAACCACAAAGAAACATGTCTTTTATGGAGCATTTTATGAGGCAACATCCTCCAGTATTCAGTGGAACCACAAATCCAGTGATAGCCGAAGGATGGATCAATGCTCTAGATAAGATATTTTATGTCATGGGATGTTATGAATTTCAACAGGTAATAATATGAATTTCTCATTTGGAAGTAGAATCTGATAAATTTTGGTCTTTGGTTAAGTATTCAAGATAAAGAGATGATCTTGACAGTCTGGAATGTGATGATTTTAAGAGTCTTTTTCATGAATTTTTTTTCCCAAAACTGTTCAAATCAGACTGGAGAAGAAATTCTTGGAACTAAAGCATAAGGATGATAATTTTGTGCCAGAATATGAATCCAATTTTACAAGATTGGATAGGTACATACCAGATATTACAAGAGATTTTGATAGTAAAATTAATATATTTTACTCTAGTTGTAAACCATTTTTGTGATGAGCTCTGGCTTCACGAGTGTTTAAAATCTATGAAAAACATGTACGTTGTGACGAAAAAGTGGAGATGTATTTTTCTGAAACATATGTTCCTCGTGATAATTAGAATAAGAAGAGGTCAGGTTGGAAGGATTTGGGTAAGAATTCTTCAAAGAAATATGGATGTAATAAAATTAATTTCACTTCTTGTGAAAAGTGTGGAAAAAGGAATACTGGTGAATGTCTTGTAAATTCTGGGGAATGATACTTATGTGGAATTTTTATACAAAATACTTGTGAGTGCACAGAAAATGATTAAAAAATTATTGAGAATATGATGGTGAGATTCTTTAACTATAGGTAATTAGGTCATTTTTCTAATTTTTGTCTGAAGCAAGTCACTCAAGTAGGGAATTAGAAAGATTGGAAGCAGAAGGGTTTGGTAAAATATTTTCCAACCACATCAGAAAATGTTGAGCCATCAAATGAGGTGGAATGATGTACATTTCTTTTTTTTATAGAATTTTCAAATGTGTTTTTTGATTATGAGTCTACACATTTCTTTAATTCAGAATTTTTTTTTGAAATATTTGGAATTCAACCTCATGAAATGACACCATATCTCATGGAAAAAACACCTAGAGGAAAAATTTTGGCAAAAATAAATTATAAGACTATACGTATCCTTTTCTGTGGGAAGAGTTAACCTACAAACCTTGTTCTTTTTTCCTCTAGTAGAGTTTGATATTATCCTGGGTATACAATGGATTCCTTTTTATCATGATAAGATAGATTGCAGAGAAAAAGAAGTTATTTTTTTAGAAATAAATTTAGTTAGTCTAAAAGTTTAAACTCATACCATTGATAAAATAACAGGAATCTAGTAAACTGATAAAGGATGGAAATGAATGTTAACTTGCTCATATTATTGAATATAAGGGAATTATCAAGATTAACGATGTACCAGTGGTAAATGAATACCTGGATATTTTTATTGATGATTTTCCTGGTGCTATTCCTAATCTAGAGGTTGAGTTTTCTATTGAATTAGTTCCTAATGCTAAGACAATTTTGAAACCCCCTTATCAAATTGACCAAATGGTTCTTTTAGAATTAAAAAATTAGTTGCAGAAATTATTAGATAAATACTTCATCCAACCTAGCACTTCACCATGGAGTGCTCCTATCTTGTTTGTTAAGAAGAAAGATGGTTCAATGAGACTTTGAATTGATTATAGAACCTTGAATAACATTACTGTTAAAAACAAGTATCTTTTTCCACATATCTATGATTTGTTTGATCAGTTCCAGGGAGAACAATATTTTTCAAAGGTTAACTTGATGTTGGGGTACCATCAGTTTAAAGTAAAGGATAAATACATCATGAAGACTGTGTTATGTACTTGATATGGTCATTATGAATTTATAGTTATGCCTTTTGGGATTACTAATTCATCTTATGAATAGAATATTTCATGAGTTATTGGATAAGTTTGTGGTTGTTTTTATTGATGACATTATGGAATATTCTTGATGTAAAGAGGAGCATGAAAACTTTTAAGGGTGATTTTTTAAACCTTAAAAGAAAAGAAACTGTATGGGAAATTCAGGATGTATGATTTTTGGTTGCAAAAGATTTATTTTCTTGGAATGATTGTAAATAATAATGAAATAACAGTTGATCCTACCAAAAAAAGTGGTTGATGAGTGGCCAAGACCTACAAATGTTACATAGATTTGTAGTTTTCTTGGATTAGTAGGTTATTTCAGATGATTTGTTAAAACAATTCACGATTATCTATCTTTATAACTAAGTTAACCTAGAAAAGGGTTAAATTTGTTTGGATATAAGAATGTGATGTTTGTTTTTAGGAATTGAATAATATGTTAGTGAATTCTCTAGTTTTGGCCTTGCCTTCCTAAAATGGTGAGTTTTTCATCTACAGTGATGCTTCATTGAAGGGACTTGGTTGTGTTCTGATGAAGAATGATAAGGTAACTGCTTATACTTGAAGACAACTAAAACCTAATGAGTTAAATTATCCCACAAATGATTTGGAATTGGAAGATATGGTTTTTTGCTTTGAAAATTTGAAGGCACCATTTATACAGAGGAAACTATCAAATATATACTGACCATAAAAGTCTGAAGTATATATTCACTCAGAAGGAATTAAAAATGAGAAATAGAAGATATATTGAATTGATAAAGGATTATCATTGCACAATCAATTACCATCCAGGAAAAGCAAACAAAGTGGTGGATTTCTTGAGTCAAAAAAATCAGGCATCATTAACCTTGATAGATTTAGAACATGATCCCTTGATTAATGATTGGATGAATTTTGGCTTAGAATTGGATGGTGCCGGAATTACATCGATTTTGTTTCAGGTTTCAGTATAGTCATCACTATCAGATAGAATTAAGCAAGCATAGAAGGAAGACCGTGAGCACTAGAAAAAGGTAGAATCAGTTTATATTGGTATGTTTCCATAATTTAACCTTGATAAATATTGCTTTTTGAGATTTGGAAAATGGTTGTGTGTTCCTTATGGTTCCCAGTTGAAGAAAAATTTGTTGTGTGAATCTCATAGTTCTCAATTTTTAGTCAATCTTGGAAGTCCTAAGATGTACATAGACCATTGGGAGTAATTCTGGTGTGATGGAATAAAAAGGGATATTGCATAATTTACTGTGAAATGTTGGACATGTCAATTGGTTAAAGAAGATCAGAAGTTAACAAACGGGATTCTTCAGCCTTTTCCTATGCTATATTGGAAATTGAAGAATATATACATGGACATCATGGTGGGACAACCTAATAAATCTTGAGATAACCATGTAATTTGTATTTTTATTGATCAGGTGACAAAATCTTCACATTTCCTTTCTATTTGAGATATAATTTCATTGGATCAGCTTTCTCGACTATACCTCAATTTGATTTTTAGGTTACATGGATTTCCTCTTTCCATTATATCTCATTAGGATCTTAGGCTTACTTATAACTTTTGGAAAGGATATTATAAGTCATTGGACACAAGAATTAAATTTCAGTACCACTTTTCATCCTCAATCAGATGGGTAGTCAGAACGAAGGATTCATACGTTGGAGGATATGCTTCGAGCTTATTCAATGGACTACCAGAGATATTGGGATCAACAACTTTCTTTAGTTGAGTTTTCTAACAATAACAGTTTTAATTCTAGTATACAGATGGAACCCTTTGAGGAATTGTATGGGAAGTAGTGTTGAACTCCATCCTTTTGGGATGAAGTAGGTGAAAGGAAGATTATGAGACCAGGCTTAATAGATAAAGTGGATGAGAAAGTGAAGATGATCCAGTAGCACATGAGGAAAGATTAGTGTAGGTAAAAAAGTTAAGAAGATAATAGAAGGTAAGAATTATATTTCGAGGTATGTGTCCTTTTTTTTCTTAAAATCAATCCTTGAAAAAGTGTGATACATTTTGGTAAGAAAGGAAAGCTAAGATTGTGGTTCATCAATCCTTTTGAAAGCCTATAGAACGTTAGACCAGTGACATACCAATTAGCTTTGCCTCTGAGTTTTTCTCATGTACACAATGTGTTTCATGTTTCGATGTTGAGAACGTACGTGCCAGATTCAACTCATGTATTGATCCCATAATTAGTTCAGCTAGAGGAAAACCTTTCTTTTAAAGAGAAACCAAATTAGAATCAAGATCGAAGGGAATAGGTATTGAAAAATCTGATAATCCACTATGTAAAGGTTTTGTGGAGAAACCACATGGTTGAAGAAGTGACATGGGAGTCTAAAAATGTTATGGGGTAAAGGTACCCCCACTTGTTTAATGAGAAAATAAAATTGTGAGGACGCAATTTCGAGAAGGTGGGGATAATGTAACACCCCAATGTATTAAAAAATAAATTGCAATTTATGAAAATTTTTCTAAGGTAGATATTTAAAAATATCCTTCATAACATAATTTTTCAGCTTCTATGTTTTGAATTAAGAAAATGGTCATCTACAATATTGATCGGTAAGTTATTTAGAGTCTAATTTAACCAACATGACTTTTTGGTGAATATTAACTGACCCTTATGAATAGTAATTTGAATAGAACTGTAGAACTTATGAATAGTAAATTATATTATTATTTTATTTTCTTATTGTTATAAGATAATGAGATGTAAATTAATTTTTGAAGGTGTTAAAAAAAGTGTTATATACTTAAAACTGTTATTTTTGAATAAATTATGATTTTATTTAAAAATTAAATTCATAATATTTAGAAAATTCCTTTCAAAAAAAGAATTCATTTTTTAATTATAAACGTTAAAAAATGGTTACAATGAATTTTTGGGATTTTCCAAAAACAATTCATTTTTTGGTGAACAGTAAAAATATAGTTTTGAGTTTTAGGTAAGATTAATGACATCATTAATGATGTAATAATTCTGGAAAACTATTGTATAGTAAATTATGTTATGAAGCATCTGAAGTGGCCAATACCCTGGGAAAATACCACGGGAAAGCCCATGGTTTGGAAAATACCTCTAATGAGGTGTCCCTTGGAAATTAATAAAATATTCTCTCAATTTTGCAATAAATACCAACCCACTCCTTCATTCCATTAATTCCAAATTCTTTTTCAATGAATATATTGTCTTCTTACCTCCATATTAGTCCTACCAAGGTGTTATCAATACCTCAGGGTCCCAACGTTCAAGTATTAGGAGTAACTCTACAAGGTAAGAGAATTCTTAACTTCTCTCTTTTTCCATTCATGTTTTCTTTTAGGTCGTATAACATTCATGTTTCCATAAAATGTTATTATTTTCATTTAATTGTAGATTTATACTATATTATGATTCATTTATGGATGGTTTACCTCTGTCCAATCTCTTTTTATTTTTTTCTAAAACCATGTAGCATAGTCGTTAGGCTGCCAAATTTTCGTAAGGGATTTCTCAACTATTATTTTATTTTGAGTTCCTTTATTTTCTTATTCATTCCTAATATACCCTTATCCAAGAGGAATGAATGATATAGTATCATACATATTTTGGATTTAATTGTGTTTATAAAAGATTCACTATTATACTTCTTCTCCTCTCCCACTTATTCAAGAAATTAAAATATCGCATGTGATCTATTGATTTACCGACATCGTAGACGATATGATTTCAATTTATATTAATTCTTTAAAGACTTGTCATGAAACAATTTTTATGGTTGAACTAGATTATATTTTATTTATTATATCTTATATAATGTTCTGGAATCATTTTTTTACACATGTGATTAAATGATAAAATAAAATGATTTCATTACGACTGAAGAATCACCAAAATGACCAAAACAAATATAAATAATGATTTAACTTATGATTCACCCTCATTTCATAATTAAAAATGATAAATGGTATAATTTATTGTTTTTGAAAATATTTAAATTCCATTACATTCCAATTATGGAATTTCTCTTCCAATCGATAAGAATATCCATGATGAACCGATCGTGGAAACCATGTAAAGAACACACACGAAAAAATGTAAATAAAAAAATAGTACTAACAAATGTGATGAATGATGTTGTAAAATGATCATATAAGGTGTTATAAACATTAATATATTTAATTAAGATAAATATAACACTTTTTTAACCATTATACTTGAGTTTTGAACACTTTTTATGTAATTAGAACCTGAGGTAACAGAATTCTTAACCCAATTTCCATTATTTGGGTTAACCTTCTTCTTTATTCAGTATGTTGTATTAATATTATAGGTGTGACAATTTTTTTTATATTATGTTGCACTATTTTTATTTATAGTGTCTACACACTTCCATTCCATTTGATTAATTCCCACTCCATTTATAATTTAAGGTACTTTCCTTTAAAAACTCTTTTTAAAACTGTCTTTGATAAATCTCAAATGGATTGTTTTTATGTGTATGGAATGAGTGGTTTATCCTAATTTCAAGATAATTTATTACCATTATATGTTCCTTAGAAATTATTTATGATAGTTTTATCCTAATATAGCACAATATATGCTGTGATCATCCCATTATACCTCAATATATGTTGGGTTGATCAATTTATAACTCAAGATATGACGGGTGAACCCCATTATAGCACTCCGATGTATTTGGTAATCCAGAGATAGATGTTGACGAAAATGTTATTCCATATGTAGGGGTTAATGTAAGATTTAAATGGTAAATATGTCCCAAGTCAACTACATGATGTTTATATGCATATAAGTTTTTATGATTATGGGTTTTAATGGTTTTTATGTTATCACTTGACCAACGATTTATTTCTTTATATCCCTTACTACGTTTTGTACTCATCCCTAGTTTTTAAAAAAAAATTCATCGGATATGTGGATGGGTAAGGGAAAGAAGTCAGTCGTGATGTTTGACATGGAGTGTTGTTAAAGAAATCATGTTTTATGTTTTAATGTTTTATATTTTGAAAAAATGGATACTATTTTTAGTAGTATACTCTTTGTATGTATGTGGTATGTTTTTTATGTAAGATATCCAAATTTTTTAAAACTCTAAACCTAAAAAGATACTCAGTGTTTAATAATGTATGTTCTTATCTAAAATTCAAGATTAAGTAACATTTTATGGTCGGGTCTTTATTGTTGGTATCAGAGGATGGTTTAGATAACATTAGGGGTTATGATGATGTTTAAAGAATACCATAAATGATTTTTACTCCATGTAAATTTGAAATGTTATAAAATTTAAGGATTACCATGTTTCATAATCTATGTTATTTCTATTCAAAATTTCATTCCGTAGAAAAAACTAGGAAGATGAAATAGGGAGGCACCAAGAGACTGATGTCTATACGAATATGCATCCTAGAATGGTGGGAACCAGAACAGAGTAGTTTGTAACAGCAATGGCTCAGTTGACTCAAGAAATAAACTGGGTGGTATCCATGAGAGATAGAAACATGATCAACCATGAAGAAACATGTCTTTTGGGAAGCATTTTATGGGGCAAGATCCTCTATCTTTTAGTGGAACAACAGATCCAGTAATAGAAGAAGTATGGATCAATGCTCTAGAAAAGATATTTGATGTCATGGGATTTTCGGAACATCAAAAGATAAAACATGAAATTATTCATTTGGAAGGATAATATGATCAATGGTGGTATTTGGTTAAGAATACGAGAGAAAGAGAGGATCTTGATAGTATGAAATGGGATGATTTTAAGAGTATTTTTCTGGAAAAATATTTTCCCAAAACTATTCGAATCAGAATGGAAAAGTAATTCATGGAGATGAAGCATAAATATGATGATTCTATGGCACCATATGAATCTAATTTTACAAGACTGGAAAAGTACATACCAGATTGTACTCAAGATATTGATGGTAAAGTTAATAGATTTTACTCTGGTTTAAAACCATTTTTACAAAGAGCACTGGCTTCATGAGAGTTCAAATTCTTTAAGAAACTTGTTCTTTGTGCAGAAACAGTGGAGAAGAAGTTTTCCAGCATGTATGTGCCTCGTGATGACAA
Organism: Viscum album; assembly: GCA_963277665.1. NCBI lineage: Eukaryota > Viridiplantae > Streptophyta > Magnoliopsida > Santalales > Viscaceae > Viscum > Viscum album. The sequence goes on from OY728161.1 coordinate 1,448,309,852, forward strand.
GAATAAGATGAGGCAAGGTTGTAAGGCTTTAGGAAAGAATTCGTTAAAGAAATATGGAGGAAAGAAAATCAATTTCCCTTCTTGTGAAAAGTGTGGTAAAAGGCTTCCTGGCGAATGTCTTGTAAATTCAGGGAAATGAAAGTGATGTAAAATGTTTGGAAACATATATCATGAGTGAAAGAAAAATGATCTAAAAATTAATGAGAAGTCGATGGTGAGATTATTTAAATGTAACTAATTGGTTTATTTTTCTAATTTTTTTCCAATGCTACTCACTTAAGTAGGGAATCATCAAGATTGGAAGGAGAAGGGTTTGATAAAAAAAAATTCAACCACTTAAGTAGATGTTGAGCTGTCAAATAAGGTGGTATCAGGTACATTTCTTGTTTTTTCAGATTTCTGAAATGTGTTGTTTGATTCAGGATCTATACATTCCTTCATTTCAAAGAAAGTTTCTGAAAGATTTTTAATTCAACCTCATGAAATGAAACCATATCTAGTGTTAAAAACACATGTAGGAAATATTGTGGCAAAAATAAATTACAAGAATCTACATATCCTTGTCTATGGAAAGAGTTTACCAGCAAACCTTGTTGTTTTTCATCTTGTAAGGTTTGATGATTTCTTGGGTATAGAATGGATTTCGTTTTATCTTTCTTCGATAGATTGTAGTGAAAAAGATGTTTTTTTAGAAATAATTTCAATTTTTGTATAATAATGAACCCATACCATTGATAACATACCAGGAAGCTAAAAAACTGATAAAGGATTGAAATGTATGTTACCTTGCTCATATTTTTGAAGATAATGGAACTATCTAGATAAAGGATATACCAGTGGTAAATAAATACCTATATGTTTTTATATTTGTTTTTAATGGTTTTATTCTTAATCAAGTGGTTGATTTTACCATTGAATTAGTTCCTAATGCTAATCCAATATCTAAACCCCCAACCGAATGACCCAAATGAAACTTCTGGAATTAAAAAATCAGGTTCATGAATTATTAGATAAAGGCTTCAGCTGACCTAGCACTTCCCCATGGGGTAATCTTATCTTTTTTGTTAAGAATAAAGATGGTTTAATTAGAATTTTCATTGATTATAGATCCTGGAATAAAATTACTATTAAAAACAAGAATCCTTTGCCTCATATTGATGATTTGTTTGTTCAGCTCTAGGGAGCATAATATTGTTCGATGGTTGACCTGAGGTCGGTGTACCATCAGTTGAATGTAAAGGATGAAGACATCCCGAAGACTACATTCTGTACTATATATGGTATTTACGATTTTCTAGTTATGCCTTTTAGGTTAACTAATGCACCTACTATATTCATAGATCTTATGAAAATAATATTTCATGAGTTCTTGGATATGTTTGTGGTTTTGTTTATTGATGACATTCTAGTATATTGTAAATGTAAAAAGAAGCATTAAAAACATATATGGGTTGTTTTGTGAATCATGAAAGAAATGATATTGTATGGAAATTTTAGAAACAGTGAATTTTTATTTCAATATATTTCTTTTCATGGGAACATTGTAAATAATAATGGAATAACAGTTGATCCTACCAAAAAAAATTGGTTGATGAATATCCAATCCCAAAAAATGTTATAGATATTTGTAGTTTTCTTGGATTAGCAGTTTATTACCGATGGTTTGTTAAAACCTTTGCAAAGTAATCTATCCCGCTAACTATGTTAACACAAGAAGGGGTTAAATTTGTTTGGACAGAATAATGTGGTGTTTGTTTTTAGAAATTGAGTAAGTGATTGGTGAATTCTCTAGTTTAGGACTTTACTTCCCAGAATGGTGAGTTTTTCATCTATAGTGATGATTCATTGATGAGACTTGGTTGTGTTATGATACAGAATGATCAGATAATTACTTATGCTTCATGGAAATTAAAAGCCCAAAACGTAAATTATCCAACACTTGATTTGGAATTATAATCTGTGGTTTTTTTCTTTGAAAATTTTGAGACACCATTTATATGGATCCAAATGTAAAATATATACTGAATATAAATGTTTCAAGTATATATTAACTCAGAATGAATTACACATGAGGCATTGAAGATGGATTGAACTGATAAAGGATTATTATTGCACAGTCAATTACCATCTAGGAAAAGAAAAAAAAGTGGCGGATTCCTTAAGTTGAAAAAATCATACATCATTAACCATGTTACATTTGGAACATGATCACTTGATTAATGATTTGATGAATTTTGGCATAGAAGTTGTCAGTGTAGGGAATAAATCTGTTTTGTTTTAGGTTTCTGTGCATTTTTTTATATCAGATAGAATTAATAAAGTGCATAAGGAAGTTCATGATATATATAAAATGGTTTAATTGGTTAAAATGGGTCAGTTGCTCAAATTTAACCTTGATAAAGATTGTGTTTTATGATTTGGAAAATGGTTGTGTGTGCCTTGTGATTACTTGTTGAAGAATGAATTGTTCTGTGATGATCTTATTTATCCATTTTCAGTTCATCATGGAAGTACTAAGATTTAAAAATATGTTAGAGAGTATTTCTAGTGGGATGGAATGAAATGGGATATTGCAGAATTTACTATGAAATGTTTGACATGTGAACAGGTTAAAGTATAGTGGATGTTACTGAAGGGGACGCTTCCTCCTTTTCTAGTGCCATAGTGGAAATTAGAGAATATATCCATGGACTTCATGGTGGGACTACCTAAGACATCTCGAGGTAACAATGTGATTTGTGTTATAATTGATCGACTGACAAAATCTACGCATTTCCATTCTAATCAAGATACAATGTTGTTGGATCAAAATTCTCGACCGTACCTCAAATAGATTATCAAGATACATGGAGTTCCACTTTCCATTGAATCTGATAAGAACCCAGGTTCACTTCTATCTTTCAGAAATCCATTTATAAGTTGTTGGACATAGAATTAAATTTCAGTACAGCTTTTCATCCTCAATCAGATGGGCAGTCAGAACGAACTATTCAGATGTTGGAGGATATGCTTCGAACTTGTTCAATGGAATACTATGGAAGTTGGGATCATCATCTTTCTTTAGTTTAGTTTTATTATAATAAAAATTTTCATTCCAGTATACAAATGGAACCTTTTTAGGCATTGTATTAGAAGTAGTATCGAACTCCATATTTTTAGGATGAATTTGAGGAAAGGAAGTTGATGGGACCAGAGTTAGTAGGGGAAGTGGCTAAAAAAGTGAAGATGATTCAGCCGCAAATGAGGATAGCTCAGAGCAGGCAAAAAAGTTACGCATATAACAGAAGGAAAGACTTCTCATTCGAGGTAAGTGACCATGTATTCCTTAAACTCACTCATTGGAAAAGTGTGCTGCATTTTGGTAAGAAAGGAAAGATTCGTCTACAGTTCATCAGTCCTATTCAAATAAATGAAAATGTTAGACTAGTTGCAAACCGAGTAGCTTTGCCTCTGATATTGTCTTAGGTACACAATTTTTTTCATGTTTCAATGTTGAGAAAGTATTTTCCAAATTCAACTCACGTATTGAGCCAAGAATTAGTGTAGTTTGAAGAGATTCTTTATTATGAAGAGAAACCAGTTTAGATTCTTGGTTGTAGGGAATATATATTGAGGAATATGGTAATCCACGAGGTAAAGGTTTTTTGGAGAAACCACAAGGTTCAAGAAGCAACATGAGAGTATGAAAATGCTACGAGGGAAAGGTACCCTCACTTGTTTAGTGACTAAATAAAATTGTGGGGATGCAATTTCTATAAGGTGGGGATAATGTTACATGCCAAGGTTTTAAAAAATAAATTGAAATGCATGAAACTTTTTTTAAGGTAGATATTTATAAGTTGCCTTTAAACCAAATTTTTTAGCTTAAATGTCTTGAATTTCAAAAAACGGTCATCTATAATTGTGATCAGTAAGTTATTTAGAGCCTAAATTAAAAAATTTGATTTTTTGTTGAATAGTAACCTACCCTTATGAATAGTAATATGACCCTAATGAATCGTAAATGATATTATTATTATATTTTCTTAAGGTTATAAGATAATGATATATCTATTAATTATTCAAGGTATTAAAAAGAGTTATATACTTAAAACTGTTATTTTTGAATAAATTGTGATTTTTTTAAAATTAAACTAAAAATATTTAGAAAATTATATTAAACAAATGGAGTTCATTTTTGAATTCTACATGTCAAAAATTGTTAGTGTTAATTTTAGTATTTTTCTGAAATAGTTGAATTTTCATTGAATAGTATGAATACTGTTTTGAGTTTTCGGTAAGTTTAATGACATCCTTAATGATGTAATAAAGATATAATAATTTTGGATGGCTTTTTCATAGTAAAATATGTTTTCAGGTGTCCCAATTTTCCAATAACATGTCCAAATACCATGGTCAAGCCCATTATTTTTCAAATACCACTAATAAGACATCCCTTGGAAATTAATTAAATATTCCCTCACTTTTTCTATAAATACCAATCCATTACATCATTCCATTAATTTAAAATTCATCCTCAATGAATATATGGTCTTATTACCTCTCTAGTTGTTCTCCCAAAGTTTCCTCAAGCCCCCAAGGTCCCAAAAATCTTGCCTTAATAGTTACTCTACAAGGTAAGAGAATTATCAACTTGTTTCTTTTTCCATTCAAGTTCTCTTTTATGTGGTATAACATCCAAGATTCCATACCATCCTATTATTTAATTTACATTCTAGATCTATACTATATTATGATTCACTTCCAGATGGGTGACCCATCTTCCCCCTCTGTTTATTATTTTCTGAAACAATGTTGCATAGATGTTAGGCTGCCGAATTTTCGTAATGGATTTCTCAACTATTCTTTTATTTTGAGTTCCTTTATTTTCTTGTTATTTTCTCATATACCTTTACCCAAGTGGAATGAATGATCCATTATCTTACATAATATGGATTTCATCATGTTTATGTAAGATTCAAAATTATACTTCTTCTCCTCTTCCACTTATTCACGAAATTTAAACAGTGTCAGTGATGTGTCGATTTACCTACATCGTGGATGATGTGATTTTAATTTATTTTACTTCTTAAAGATTGGTCTTAAAAGCATTTTTATTGTTGTACCAGATTATATTTATTTATTATATCTTATATAAGGTTCTCAAATAATTTTTTACACATGTGATAAATTTATAAAACCAAATGATTTCATTACGATTGAAGAATCACCAAAAAGACCAAAAAATATCAATAATGTTTTAACTTATGAATCCACTTCATGTAAAAATTAAATATGATAAATTGTATAATTTTTGGTTCTGGAAATGTGTAAATACCATTCCATTCCAATTCTATCTTTTCACTTCCAATCGACAATAATATCCATCATGGACCGATCGTGGAAACCATGTAAAGAACGCACTCGAAACAATGTAAATAACAAAATAGTACAAATAAATGTGTTGAATGATGTTTTAAAATGATCATTTAAGGTGTTATAAAAATTAATATGTTTAAATAAGATTTTAATAACACTATTTCAACCATTATACATTAGTTTTAAATACTTTCTAATTAATAATAACCTGAGGTAAGGGAATTATTAACCAAATTTCCATTATTTGGGTTAACCTTATTCTTTATTCATTATGTGGTATTAAGATTATTGGTTTGATGAATTTTTGTTTATATTATGCTGAACCATGTGTATTTAATGTGTATACCCATATCCATTCCATTATATTAATTCTCACTCCATTTATATTTTAAGGTACATTCCATTAAAAAACTTTTTAAAAATCTCTTTAATAAATCTCAAAAGGTCTCTTTTTTATATGTATAGAATGAGTAGTTTCTATTGATTTCAAGATACCTTATTACTATGATATGTTCCTTAGACATTATTTATTCTTGTTTTGATCCCTTTATAGCTCTTGATATTTTGGGTTGATCCCAATATAGCTCAAGATATGTTGGGTTGAGCCTATTATAGCTCTAGATATGACGGGTGTGCCCCATTATAGCTCTCCAATGCATTGGGTACTCTAGAGATGTAAGTATAACAAAAGTTTATTCCATGTTTAAGGGTGAATTTAAGAGTGATATGGTAAATATGTCCCAAGTAAACTACATGATGTTTCTATTCATATGAGTTTTTATGATTATGTTTTTTAATGGTTTTTATGGTATCACTTGACAAATGATTTCTTTCTTTATATCCCTTACTGAGTTTTATACTCATCCCATGTTTAAAAGATGTTTTTCCATAGGATATAAGGATGGGTAAGATAAATAAGGGATATGTTATGTTTGATATGGAGTGTTTTTAAAGAAATCTTGTTTTCTGTTTTAATGTTTTAAATTTTCAAAAAAATGGATACTGTTTTAATATTATACTCATTTTATGAATGTGGTATTTTTTGTATGTAAGATATCCCAATTATTTAAGACTATAAAACTGAAAAGATTATTAGTGTGTAATAATATATGTCCTTGTCTAAAATTCAATATTAATTATCATTTTAAGGCCAAGTATATATAATAAATCTCCTTCTTCCAATTTTAATAGAATCATTATCCTTGGACCATGTTATGTTGATCAAATAGGGAATGGACAACTGGATCACACCCCTATAGAAGGCACTTCTAAAAATAAAGTGATTCCTTTAATTGAGGGGATTGTGAAAGTTAGTCAAGGCCAAGATGTAATGGAAAATATGGTTAGCTGAAGACCTAATGTGGCCACCCATTGTCTATCTACTAGCATAGATGGAGCTAGAGATGTATTCACTGATAGGAATTTATAAGAGTACTCACAGGAGCCTAGCACACATGAACAGAACCTATAAACCTATGATGATAAGGTCTAGGATAATTTCACTAGTTTCATTGATGTTGAGGAGAATATAAAAATCAATTAGCAGAATTATGTAGATTGTCAGGGTAGACCAATAAGGAAAGAATCCAACATTATAGAGGCTACCTGATGTCTACCTAGAAACAGTGATTGAGTGGTGGTAGTGATTACTGATGGGACATCCCCGGAGGTCCCATAAGTTCCTAGCTCACATGGAAATGATATTCAATGATCTCATCATGAGGAGGATTACATGGTGAGGACATGGATAAGAAATCATGATAAACATGAGGAATCTGCTGAAAAAATGATTATGGATTCTAAGAGTATACATAGATGTCTAATAAGTAATTCACCTATTGATGGGTAGAATGATAGATAGCGAAATCAATTTGAAAATCATGCTGATAACAGTAATTTAAATAGAACCTTCTAACATGTTTCCTCCACTATGAATGACTTAAAATAGACACCAATGAATAAACCTCACGAGACCATGGAATACAATAACAAGTTTTCTCTTTTGAGTGTAATATTTTGTTCTGATGAAGATGATGATCAGGATCCTAATAATAATGAGATTATTAAAGGAGATACTGACGAATTCTAGAAAAATGATGGTCAGAATGAAATTGTGGAAGATGAGACCATTGGAAAATCAACAGTGGACATAAATCCAAAAGATTTAATGCAAAATTGTAAAGGGAGAAGAGGGAAATGTCATGGGAAGAAGACATAGGAATAATTACCTCTAAAAATTATCAAGGATCTCCAACAATGAATCTTCTATATTATAATTTTCAAGTTATAGGAAACTACCGATGGAATAAAGTCATTAGAGGTTTTATTTTAGCCTGAAAACAGATTTCCATTGGAATTTCTCATGCAAAAGTTATGTTTGAGATCTAGAAGACTTTGAAATGGGTCTCCCTTGGGTATAACTTTATTTCCAAGATTCTTATGAATTCAAAATAGATCATCTATGGATTTTGAAAAATGAAATAATTCTTATTAATTCCTTCCATAATAATGATAACATTATTTATGTTTCTTTCAATATTTTATGTTGTCATATTTCTATCTCTTTCGTGTAGGCATCCAATTCATACATTAGTAGAAGGGAATTATATAAGGATATTAAGGAAACATCTAAAAATATGAATTAGAAATGGGTGGTTATGGGGGGAATTAAACACTATTTTGAGGCCTGGAGAAAAAATGACTCTAATTTAAACAAAATAACATCCTTAGAGTTCTCTACTTTCACTAATTAGGAAAACCTTATTGAAGTTCCAATTTTTAGAGATAATTTCCCATGAAGATTATATACCTTTAATGGAAGGAAATATTGTAATCTGGATAGATGAATTTTGAATATGGATAATAGGAGTGGTTCCAATGGGGTCTCAAGATTTACCCTCCCCAAATATAACACGGATCACAATACTAACACAATTGAACTCTCCACTCACATAAAAAGTTTAATTCCTCTACCCTTTTTTTCATCAAGGGAAAATTTGATATTCTTAAGATGCAGGAAGATTATATTGGAGGTATGTAAGACAGAACCCATTGGAAACCCACTTCATAGGTTTACTAAGAAATTAAATCATACTAAGGACCTCTTAAAATAATGGAACAAGAAATAGTTTTGTAATATTGATCTTGAAAAAAAGAACACTAAATAAGATATTTCATATATCATAATTAGTAATCTCTATCAGAACAGTCACAACCTGTCCCTTGGGTCTGGTTTCGTGACTACCCTAAGCCCCCCTTCTATAGGTATGGGGTTGGAGACTAGCATCGAAAAGGTGTATCCCTAAACCAGGAAGACATTTCCTTTGAACCAATACAAACACACATCCCATGAACACAACAAGATGCAACCCTGAAGTAAAACTGCAATAGTAAAAGTGTGTACTGAAAGTAAAGGGGCTAGAATACAAACCCAACTAAGAGATACAACTACAAAAAAGAGCAAACAACTCCTGGAATCATTCACCAAGTATCATACCTGAAGGGTAGGTACAACTCAACTCCACATATCACCACATCAACTGTCATAGCTATCCACCATCAGGTCTTATCTCCCCAAGTCTTAGTCAATGTTGTTCGTTGTCTTCACAAGAGACAACAACGTGCGGGAAAAACCCATGTAGGGGTAAGTATAACAACACCTAGTAGGGACCTCGAGACCTATAAAGGTCTCTCAGAATTACACAAAGGAAAACCAAAAAAATGATCTCAATCACAAATCACAAAGTAAAAGCCTCACCTCAAACCAGGTATACTACTCAGTGTTTAGGAATAAAGATGATTAGTTTAATCTATATCATTTTATTCCTTTAGAATTCTCCCACATCTGAACCACGAAGAAGTTTCTCCATTGTTGATCAACACAAGGTAATGTATCACTGATCCATGATGGGCCTCTCTAAGGCCAAACCTCATCAGGCCGTGCATTAAAGATCCACATAGGGTCACTAGAATACTGATCCACACATGGTCATTATGATGTTGATCCACAAAGGGTTGCTAGATGTGGATCCACACAGGGTCGCTATGATGATGATCCACACAGGATCACTATGATATTGATCCATATAGGGTCGCTCGATGCGAATCCACACATGGTCTCTATGATGCTGATCTACCCAGGGTAGCTATGATGCTTATCTATATAGTGTCAGTAGATGCTAATCCATAGATGGTCTCTACTCTGATGACAACCAACCACAGGATTCCCTGCACTCGGTGCGCTTGAATTTCATAGAATCTTCTCCTCAAGATATCAGTCATGCCTCAAATAACATGGAATTCTAAAAATTAGTAACGAAAAGGACTATCATGTCATAAGGGTTCCAACATAACAGGTGGCACATAGACCGAACGCTCGGTCTGTGAGTTATTGGCAATCTAGTGTCGAGGGCCCAGTTGGATTCGGGTATGATCCAACCAAGATATACTCTAACATTCTCCAAAACTCAGGTGAAGTATCTCAAAATGACCATCTCACTCCATGTATCCCATCACTGTAGACCGTTCATCAAATGAACGTCTGGTTTTCAAGATACGACTCTTTAAGAGAAACTAGGCCCGAATGGGTCTCGGTCAGGTCCGACCCGGTTGGACTGTCCTGGCCTGACCTGACCCATTTTGTGTTTACCCGAACTTGTTTGGGTTTGAACAGGTCCTACCCAACCCGACATAGGATGGCCATGTTGGGTGGGGCCATGACAGGTGTTGGCCAGTGCGCTGGTGTGGCTCGCCTGTAGGGAGGCCGCCCAACTCCCCGAACGGCTCAAAGAGTCATTTGGATCGTCAATTAATGGCACCACATGGTGCTACCATGTGGTTCATAGGACCCTCATGGCACAGGTCCCCATCCTCCATGGGGAATGGGTCCCCCTCTTCTGTGGGGCGTGGGTCCCCCTCTGTTGTGGCTTCGAAGCAGCGACAACTTCACCACGACGCGCGACGGTGCAGCGCCTACCAATGCGGCTAGCTGAGTGCTAGCCACCCCTTCGGGTCCGCTGCTGCTGTCTAGCAACAACCGCTGCCATCGCCAGTCACCAGTTCCATGCCAGCAGATCTTCTTGTGGGCCACCAGGTGAGCTTCGGTGGTCAGTTTTCCCTTCCACACGTGCCTACGGGCCACCCAAGATGTCGTTGTTGCAGTGCGTCACCTGGATTCAAGGTTCTTCTGAGTTGGAAATTTGTCCATTAAATATAGAAACCAGAACGATGTGGCGGATGTTCTGGGCCTTGTTCGTTTTCCGCGCACCCTCCGTGCTAGCATCGTAACAAGAGGACAACAATTTTTCCATCTTCAACTCAAAGAATCAAAACATGAAAAATCCCTGATACTCAAGAATTGTTGGAGTCGTCGCGATGGTGGAAGGAGAATCCGTGCATTGATGAAGTTGTCGGCGTTCGTCATTCCTGGTTTGATCCCTTTGAAATTACAGCCCATGTTCTCATTCCTCATCAGTGGAAGATGTCGCAACACATTGTCATAGGTTCCTCTCTTCAGTGCCAAAATCCCATGCCCACACATCACGTAAATAGACTGAAGAAACAACTCAGTTGCACAACATTAATGTGGTTCATTTATGAACCAAATTTAACATTGCAATGTAGAAATTACAGAAACAAAGAGTCAAGCCATTAAATGGATTGTATGCACAGTGGTCCCACCATCTCCGCCCAACCACTGTTGAAAAATAAAATAACAATTACTTGTTATTTTATTATTACCTTAAAATCCCAAAAGTTATCTTTTTCTCCCGATCTATTCTGGTCGAAGTTATGCCTCCCCTAAAAAAATCCCAACACTATAGATTCAACGGTGCCCTCAGATTTCAATTATATGCACTGGTTTAGAAGTTAGAAAACGTTGACTGTATGTTTACTGAACCTACCATAAAAAAGTTCAAAATTTTGTTCCGAGAACATCAAGCTTCAGAATCAAGCACAGTCAATTTTCATAGAGTCATAACAATCCCAACTAATTTTAAAAAAATATATTACATTTCTAGGTCTTAAAATTTTCTCCACGTTAGGGGATTTTGTACCTGAAATCTAAAAAAAACTAGGGAAATAATTGGGGGTACTGAGCATGTATCTGAGCCTCCTGGTTCTATGTGCTCTCCTGGAGGTTCCCATGCGGCCAACGAATTCACACCAAAGGAATCGACAGCCCATGAAAAACCTACTTCTGTTGATCCTCTATCTCCACTGGGAACTCCGAAAATGTCACCCCATCATTGATTTTCAGCTCTCCCCAATTGATAATGTGTGATGGATCATGCACATATCTCATCAGATGCGACACATGGAATAAATTATGAACCCAGTACATCTGTGGGAGAAGATCTAGATGGTATTCCACCTTGTATACTCTAATGAGAATCTGGAAAGGTTCGATGAACCTCAGAGATAGGTAGCCACCATGGCCAAACCTCTATAACCGTCATTGGGGTGAGACCGGTATAAAGACATGGTCTCCCTCCTCAAACTCCAGGGGTCTCCATCCCTTATTGGCATAAGACATTTGCTGTCTCTGTGCAGTCTTCATTCTCTCCTAGATGATCTGCACCTTCTTCATGGTAGCATGTACGAACTCTAGACCCAAAAGTGCTGATTCCCCTAGGTATATCTAGCATAGAGGTGATCTACATGACCACCCATACATGGCCTCAAACAGTTCCAGGACGATGGTGGATTGATAACCATTGTTGTATTAAAACTCCACCAATGGAAGGTGGTCATCCCAAATACATCTAAAATCGAGGAAACAAGCACGAATCATGTCCTCAATTGTTTTTATGGTCCATTTCATCTGACCATCTGCCTGAGGATAAAAGGCGGTGCTCAAGCATAGTTGAGTCCGGAATGCCTCCTGTAATCCCTTCCAAAAGTGGGATGTAAAACATAAATTGAGATCTGAGACAATCATTGATGGAACCCCGTGAAGTCATAAAATCTCTTTTATATAGAGATGTTTCAAACTCCCTACTGATTCTTTCTCTCAGATGGGTATGAAGTGGGCCAACATGGTGTGTTGGTCAATGATCACCCAGATGGAATCGTGGCCCCTTGATGTATGTGGTCGCCCCATCACGAAGTCCCTGGATATTTCATCCCACATCCAATCCAGTACCTCAAGTGGTTGTTCTAAGAATAATGGACCCTGATGCACAACCTTCACTTTCTGACAAGTGAGGCATCGTGATACAGACTGCCACCACTTTCTTCATCCCTCGCAACTAGTACTAACGTCGGAGGTCATGGTACATCTTTTCCACCCCATTATGTACCACCAAAGGGGATGTGTGGAACTCCCTAAACACCTCCTCCTAAAGAGTCACTGGTATGATTGTGAATCCTCTGAAGAGAATGATGTACTTTACAGCTTCAAGAAATCCATCAGGAGCCTGTCCTGAGGATATCTGAGCACGTCAGGCCTTATAGTCGGGGTCCCCAAGCTGTGACTCCTTGACTCGCTAAAGGAGTGGGGGAGTAACTATCATAGACTAGAGATAAGATGATCCATATCTATCCATAAATGATATCTGAAATGTGGCTAGATGCTTTGTCACGTCACTCATCAACTGTAGACCAGACCTCCTGCTGAGTGCGTCTGCTACTGCGTTCCCCTTCCCAGGAGTGTAGACTATCTCAAAGTCACAGTCCTGGAGGAACTCCAGCCATCACATCTATCTCCGTTTCTGGTAATTATATGAGAATATATACCTAATACAATTATGATCAGATTAAATAGAAAGTCATTCACCGATCAAGTAGTGCCGCCACATCTTTAATGCAAAGACCACCGTTTCTAACTCCAGGTCATGGGTAGTGTAGTTCTTCTCATGTTGTCTCAACTGTCGTGAGCCGTAGGCGATCACTGCTCACTCCTACATCAAGAAACAACCTATTCTAGTCCTTGATGCATCACAGTAGACTACATACCCAATCCCTTTTCTGGTATCCTCATGATGGGGGAACTTTTCATCCACTTCCTCAGCTCCTAAAAACACCACTGGTATCTCTCCATCCACACAAAGGGCTGTACCTTATTTTTAAAAGCAGACAAGGGTGTCACAACTCTAGAAAAGTTAGGTATGAATATCCGGAAGTACCTAACGAATCCCAGGAAACTATGAACTTCAGTTACACTCTTGGGTAGCTCCCAAGAAAGTATTGCCACTATCTTCAGAAGATCCAATGAAAATCCAACCTCAATGATAACATTCCCCAGGAAGTGGACCTCCTATATCCATAAAACATTTTCCACCACCTACTGCACAACCTTATCCACTACCATGTTCTCCTCCATGTGCACCTCCTCACTCAAATCTGTGCCATCGTCTCGACCATCCCTCGACCGTCTGCTGATCATCAGTACGAAGGTTGGGAAATAGTGATCCATGTGGCCCTGTCTGCCGCATGTGAAGCATAGTCTGCTTCCCAGCTGACCCCCTCTGCCTCACGAGCTCTGCACCTTCGACCTGGGTCCTGGGGTCATCCTCTAGAAGGTCTGGCCCACTTGGGCCTCTGCATCATCCACCTTCTACCTAATACAGATGACTTGGATACCTGTCGCCCATTGGTGGCTCTCACCATTGGTGCCTGTACAGCTATGAATCTTTCCACCAAAATTTTTTTCTCGATCACTCTAGCCTGCATCGGGATACTCAATGATATCATTAGCGTTTTGATCTCTCATTGGAGAACCAACTGAATGGTCTGGTCCCTAAAGAATGGGTCTTGTATCATATCGATGAATTAGAACAAGTGGTTAGTGAATATCTCCGATTACTGGGCTTCTGTCAGGCTACCTTGCTATAAATATAAGAGCTCCTGAATATGCACAGTGCATAGTGTCCCTGGAATGAACTCCGACCTGAAGGGGTTATCAAAGTCCAACCCAAAAATAATCACCTCCTCATGAAACTGGAGCCTCGAGATCCACCATCTTCTAGCCATGCCCTGTAAAAGTCTAGCATCTAGGATCACCATCTGCTCTGCTTGTGTCCATACTAGGTAGAAAACTCTAGCCACATCCTCCAGCCAGTCCTCAGCTACCTGGGGATTTGTCTTGCCTCATAACCTCAGAGGACTCTGTCTTTCAAACTCGTGAAATGCACTCAATCGGCGTGCATCATCCACTAGTAGGGCAGGTGGAAAATTCTACCCAATAGGTGGTGGTGCTGCTGGTACACCACCCGAAGGCTTCAACCCAGTAAAAGGGCCCTACACTGAAGCCTCGTTGCTTGGTGGGTTGTCATTATGAACTCTCTTAGGAATCCTGGATGGCATTCTATGTAGTGGAATCCAGAAAAGAAATAGGTACACCACAGTAAAAAATCATCACCTAGTGAGCAGACTCAAAAGTGATCAAAAGTAAAACATTTAAAAAACACACGCAAACGGTGTTTTTGGGAACCTTGATGGAAATCAGAATTCAGGGTCCTAGTGTATGGATACACCGGCTGCCGCACCAACACTAGACTCCCCGAACTAAAAAACACACCCAAAAAATTTAACACTATTCCTCTTTTTGAAGGATTATAGTCCTAGTTCTTTAGTAGAACTGATTCATTTAATACCACTATGTCACGACCTGTCCCCTGGGGCCCATGCCGTGACTACCCCATGCTCGCCTTTCATAGGCCCGGGGTTGGCGATTAGCACCAGAAATAAATATCACTAAAATGGGAAGGCATTTCCTTTAAACCTATACAAACACACAACCGATGAACACAACAAGATGCAACCATGAAGTAAAACTGTATTAGTAAAAGTGTTTATCGAAAGTAAAGGAGCCAAAATACAAGCCCAACTAAAAGATACAACTAGAATAGAAAATAGTAAACAACTCCTAGAATCCTCCACCATGTATCCTACCTATAGGGTAGGTACAGATCATCTCCATAGCTCTCCACTTCAACTTTCACTACCATCCACCATCAGGTCCTTGCTCCCCGAGTCTCAGTCAAGGCTTCTCGTCATCTACACAAGGCACAACAAGGTGTGGGAAAATCTTGTGCAGGGTTGAGTATAAAAATACCTAGTAGGGACACCGAGACCTCCGAAGGTCTCTCATAATTCTACAAAGGAAAACCACAAGCATGATTTCAATCACAAATCACAAAGAAAAATACTCAGCTCAAACCAGGTATACAACTCAAAGTTCACGAATAATGATGATTAGTCTTAATATATATCATTTTATTCCTTTAGGATATTTCCACAACTGATCCCTGAAGAATTTTCTCCATTTTCGATCCACACAAGGTTGTGTGTCGCTGATCCATGACGGGCCGCTCTATGGCTGGTCCTTGTCAGGTCGCGCACTGTTGATCACCACAAGGTCTCTAGAATGTTGATCCACATAGGGTCTCTATGATGTTGATCCACACAGGGTCTCTAGATGCTGATCCACATAGGTTTTCTATGATGCTAATCAACAATGATTTATCTTGATTCTGATCCACATAGGTTCTCTCTAATGCTGACCCGCACAGTGTCTCAAGATGCCTATCCACACAGGTTCTCTACTTAGATGAAATCTAGCCACATGATTCCCCACACTCAGTGCACTTGAGTTCTATAGAATCTTCTCCTAAAGATATAATTCATGCCTCAACTTCCAAAAAGTTCCACAAAAGAGTAACCTAAAGGACCATCATGTTGTAAGGGTTCTGACATAATAGACGATGCGTCAACTAGACGCCCGTTATGTGAGTTATTGGCATTCTAGTGATGAGGAACCAGTTGGATTTGGGTATGATCCAATCTAACCGTACTCCAAGATTCTCCAAAACTCAGGTCTAGTGTCTCAAAAGGCCTGTATTGCTCCATGTATCCCAGTGCCATAGAGGGTCGTCATACCGACATCTAGTTCACAAGATACGACTCTTTAAATGAAACTGGGCACAAAGGGATCTAGGTCTGGTCCGAACTGTCCTGGGAGGAACCAACATAGTTCGGGTCTGACTTGGCCTGACCCAAATAGGAATAGGCCGTGCTGGTTGGGTTGGGCTATGGACAGCTCGGCCCACCGAGTGACGCAACCCGGTGCGCTGGTGCGACTTGCCAGCCAGGTGGCTGCCCAGCTCCCCAAAAGGCTCAAAGAGCCTTTCAGATCTTCGATTAGCAACACCCCATGGTGCTTCTACATGGTCTGTAGGACTCGTGGAACCTACGGGGCATTGGTCCCCCGCATCTGTGACTTTGATTCCAAGGCCCCTACACCGTGGAGAGTTACCGCGCTCTGCCTCACCAACGCAGTCGACCGAGTGACGACCACACCTTCAGCACCGCCGTGGTTCCAAGAAGCGTCTTCCTCTTCCGAAACCAGTGAGATCTGGTGCTGGTCACCGGTGCCGCACCAACAGATCTTTTGCAGGCCACTGGGTGAGCTCCGATGGTCTGTTTTCCCTTCCGCACGTGCTTACAGGCCACCATAGATTCTATCCTTGCTTCATAGCTCTAGGATTCAAGGTTCTGCCAGGTTGGAAATTCATCCCCCCAAGAGCATGAAAAGAATGAAGCGGTGGAGGGTCCAAGACTTATTCATTTTTCCTTCACCCTCCGTGTTAGCACCGTAACAAGCGGGTAACAATTTATTCATCTTGAAATCAATTAATTAAACCATGAAAAATCCCCCTACCCAGAGAATCAATGGAGTCGTCACAGTGGAGGAAGTAAAATCCTCAATTTGATAAATTTTTCGACGTTCATCTCTCTTGGTTTGATCCCTCTGATGTTTCTGTCCAAGTTCTCATTCCTCTCCAGTGGAAGAAGTTGTAGCACTTTGTTAGAAGTTCATTTCTTCTTTACTAAAATCCCACGCCCAATCTTCAATTAAACAGACCGAAGAAACAACTCAGTTTCAAAAAATTAATGCGGTTCATTTATAAACTGAATTTAACGTTACAATGTCGAGGTTACAAAAACAAAGATTCAGCCATTAAATGGCTTGACAACATAGCGGTCCCGCCACCACCGCTCAACCACTGGAGAAAACTAAAATAACAACTACATGTTATTTTATTATTCTCTTAAATGTCCAAAAATTATCTTTTTCTCCTAACCTATTACGGTAAAACTTATGCCTCCCTTATGTGAATCCTAATGCTTTGGATTCAACGGTGACTTCATATTTCAATTCTGTGCACAGATTGAAAAGTTAGAAAATTTTTCTTGTATGTTTACTGAACGTACATTAAAAAAATTCAAAATTCTGTTCCAGGCACGCCGGGCCTTGGAATCAAGCGTCGTCAATTTTCACAGACTCTTTATAATCCCAAATAATATAAAAAATTATATGTAATTTATGGGTCTTTACAAGAACATCTCCTCTATAATTGAAATACAAGCTCAATCTAAGCTGGATGACCTTTTAATTGTGAAGGAAAGGCTGGAAAAAAATAATTTGAATGTTAAATGTATGAAGGATGGAGATAAGAAATCAACATTTTTCCGTAAATTACATAAGTAAATGATGGTACTAATAGGGAAAAATTCCATCATCATTAACGAATATCAATACATTACTGAAAATGTAATCTCAGAGGTAGTGGTGGAGTACTTAATGGGATGTTTACTGATTATGGGATGGATAAATCACAAAAGAAATATTGAAAATATTACCCCTTACATTGATGAGTACCATAATCAAGAATTTATCATGACACCTACCGGAGAGGAATTCAATGAAGCCATTTTGTCACTTAATATGGAATGTACTACTAATGTTGATGGATTAGACAACAGGTTCTTCATGTTTTAATGGGATATTTTGAAATATGATTTTACATGTAAAATAAAGGAATTTATCAATCATTCCTATATGAAATATGTAATAAATTCAAAATTTATTGCATTGATACCCAAGAAATATAATTCCATTGATATTAATGAATTCTGATCATTTTTCATTAGGAAAAATATACCTAAAACCATTAATAAGAATGTTAGGACTATGATAAAGGGAATTATTAAGGTTCATGTTACTCCAAATTAGTTTGGATTTTTCCAAGGTATAAGCATCCAAAATTACTTCTTCATGTCCTTATAATGTGTTAATATAATGAATAGAAAAAAACAAGAATGAAATTTTACCCTCAATATATACATTTCCATAGTGTTTGATACACTGAAATGGAGTTTTCTGTTTTCTATTCTAAAGAGGTTTGGATTCTTAAAAGCTTTTATTGTATTTGTGAGAAACATCCTCAATTATTAAAATTTATCCATTCTGATTAATGAGTACCCTAGAGGGTTTTATCAATGTTCTAGTGATGTGAGATAAGGAGACCCACTCTCCGGGATTCGTTTTTTATTACTGAAGATTATATGAGTATACATATCGATGATCATGAAAAAATTGGAATTCAAATGAAAATTAAACCAAGAAGGGGTAATTTCACCCCATCAAATCTCTTTTAACATAATGATATTATCCTCCTTGGATAATCCTCAAGGAAAACCATATTTTCTATCAAAGGTATCATTTCCCACTTTGTGGAGGTGGATGGAAAATCTATAAGTTGTAGTAAGTACTATAACATTTTTGGTGAGGGAATATCTGTTGGAATAAAAGAATGTAATACCTAGAAGACTTGAAGTTAAAAGGGGATCAATTCCTTTTAGTTATAGTGGTGTCCCCTTATTTTAGAGAAAAGTGAGGAGTCAATATATTGAAGATATATTATTGGGAATCATCAATAAAATGTCTAGGTGGAATGGAAATCCCATGTCTAAAGAGTGAAGGGCATGCCTTGTTAACTCGATGATCACATCTAAACTTCTTGATTCCTTCCCCCTTTATAGGTGTCCAAGAAGCCTCATCAATGAGCTTTAATGCATGGCAAGGAATATCATTTGTTCTGGGTCTGTGCATGAAGATAAATTGGTTACTATTTCCTGGAGGGAATGTATAGATCCTATTGAGATTGGGGTATTGGTGTTAAATACCTAGTGATATTTAATGATGGACGTTTTTGGAAATTCACCAAAAATCATTTGACCTCTAATGACTATTACTGTAAAAAAAGTTCAAATAGGTTCAGAATGAATTTGGTGGATGGGTATTTTTATTAGCTTGAATAATTGGTTTGGCCCTTAATTAAGAATTCTTTTAATGGAATAATGCACCATTCAAAGTGGATGGTCAATAGGCAGTCTAATATAAATTAATGGAGTAAATTTTTGATGATCATACATCTTAAAGAAACTATGAATATTCCCCCAAATATGTTAAAAATGACCATTTTTTATTTTATGATTCATTCTAACCGCCTTGAATTTATTCCCTCACAGGCTATGATATATATCCCAAACTATACCTTCATGGAAAATGTAACCCTAGTATGGAGCCCTAAAAACCGTAGGCATTTCAATTTAAAAAAAAACTACAGGTTTCAAGGTGATGGTTCTGATATTCCACCATCACAGATGCTTAAATTTAAGGTACATTACATACATCCCTCAATGTTCCTACTTTTTTGGTGAATATGTAAATATATGCTACATACGCATGATCAATTAAAAGGAACTGGAAAACACATTGCTTATGCATGTTATCTTTGCTTGAGGGGTGAGAATAGTGTGAAACACCTCTTCATGGAATGTGTGTTTTTACAGGACCTCTAGACATATGTAGGTAATATGTTTGGTGTTAACCATAACATTCTTAGGAAGTTGGAGGATTTTATCGACATCTTTATTAAAGATGGGAAAAGTGATCAGATAAAATAGGTTCTTCTAGAAAAATTAGCATATATTATTTCAGCTATCTAGAGTTCATGAAATGCAAGGGTCTTTGAAATCCAAACCCCACTATTCATGTAGTTTTACTTTCTTTATGTAGAGAGGTTTATGCAGCTTCAAAGGTGAAACCAGGAAACCTGCATAATTGTATAAATGATCTATACATTCTTAGAATTAAGAGGGTATCAGGAAGGCCCAAGAAGCCTCTATATCTTAATTATGTGTTCTGGATTCCATTGATCACCTCATGGATAATGGTCAATGTTGATGTAGAATCCTTTAACCTTCTAGGTCCTTTGGGTTGTGGAGGTATCTTCTCAATTCATCATGGATTTGTTAAAGATTTATTTTATCATTATGTTGGAATTTGAACTGCATATGAAGATAAGTTATAGGATATGATGTATGCAATCATATATGTTGTTTGATATGATTGGACTTTCCTTTAGATTGAGTTGGACTCTTATGTTTTTTTTATGTCCCTCTAGAATATAACCAATAATGTTCCTTGGAAAAGTTCACCTTATTTGATTGACTATATTTATCAAGCTAATCACTTTAACATGAATGTTTCACATGTTTATAGGGAATCCGATCATCTTGAAGATGCTTTATTGAAGAGGTAAACCATGGAAACTAGCACAATATATGGTTTTTGGACCATAGGTTATTGAAAAACTTTGGTGGGTGTAGATATGAAAGGATTAATCTATTACTATATGTGTAAAAACCCATGTAATACATGAATTTTCTTGTTTATTTTATTTAATAAAATTGTAGAACTAGATTTTTCTAGATCTTGGATATTCTTAGTAATATTAATTTTGCATTTATCTCAATTAAAATACGTATCTTGAATATTCTGGAAATTATTTTTTCATTATCAATATTCATTACTGTAAATTGGTCCAGCATTGAAAAAAATTTGTGTACTCTGATACTGTTATATATCACTATTCCATCTCTAAGAACTCTGAATATTTCTTCATATTCAGTGTCACATTGTCAAACTAATGACTGAAAATATTAAAATATTTGTTCCATGTCAAACCCTCATGTAGATTACCTTCCAATTTCATCTCCAACATCATACCAGTTTCTTCCACTAGGATATAAGTAACAAATTTAAACATTGATGTCTCGAGATTATAAATAAACAAGGTAATTCGATTGATTTTACTTAACCTATCTTTAACTTCCAAAACTCAACCATTTACTCAATATATATATAGATTCTAAATTTGGATATTTGAGGCTTGATTTACTTCCCTAGGCCTCTCATAGTCTATTCCTATCCCAAGATCTATAAGTTATTTGACTAATATACCCAAGAATTTAAGACCAATCTCTATAATGACCGATGATATTATGCATTATGAAATTAAAGAAGAATTTGAATTTTAACTCTAGGGAATGTTTCATTTTAACAATTGGGATATAGATTGGAATTAAAATAGTTGGAATAAATCTAGGAGAAGGTTTTGGAGTGCTCAAGGAAATTCCATAGGTAGGGCTAGGATGATCCAGTTGCTGAATTTTAGCAAAAACACTAGACCATACTACGATGCCCTGGTTATTCTGAAATGACCTCTTTCATCTGTGTGTGCAAAAAAATGAGGACTGGAAGGTTGAATCACAATGGTTGGGGAACTAATGGGTTATTTTGTATATAATTGTGTCTTTCCATGAATTATAAGGGTTTTTCAGGACGGTTCTTATCCAGGGGTCCCTACTTGATTAGTATCCTTTTCCCCATAACCTAGGTAGGTTGCGTCATGGAAAGGACATGCTAAAGGACCCCCCTATATGTGAGGTGTTTGATCTAAATCCCCCTAGGGTATCACTACTATTGGGATAGATGAGGAAATATTATTCCATGAGACATACCTATAGTTTTTTTGAAGAGGGATAAATCAGTAATTTAATTTTCATCACCTAGTGTTTTTAGAGATTAGGGGTTGAATTGGTCAACCCTCCTTTCCATCTTCCTCCCTTCAATCCTCCATAGTAGGGGTATTTTTTTCTGTGTTTTTATAGTAATATCTAGTATATTCCTCTTTCTATTTTCTTTTATTCTTTCTTCCATTTAATCCCTCTATTTTTGGAAATCTTAGTTAGGGTTTATTGAATATTTCTACTAGAGCATGGTGTAAACCATCCTTGACGATGGAGAATTCATATGAAATGTATAGATAACATCCCAAATGGTTAAACACATTATATTTCTCTCAATTTTGTGAGAGTAATTGCATCCGGTGGATTTGTTTAGCATTTTTGGTGATATTTAATGAGTTTAATTATTGAATTAGGTGTTTAAATTAGATATTTTATGTGTTTTAGGTAACAGTGCTGGTTGAGAGTGGATTATATAAAATTTATCATGCTTTCAATTTTATTATATGGACGAGTGAGATATTAGGTTTTTAAACCTAATTGAGTTAAATTTTAAATTAAATTATAATTTTTTATAACTAATTGAATAGGATGTTATGTTATGAGATAGAATATCAAGTTATCAGAGAATCCAAGATGAGACTTGGAAAATATTTGGTGGTGATGGCCAAGATTTCTTAAAAAGGATGTCTTTACATGATGTAGGTGGTCCCTTGAAAATATCATTGTGTTTATGAATTTGACATTTCATGTGATATTTGGTCTGATCATTATGGGTAATCTTCCTTTTTATTTATATGTGTTTTTTCATTAAAGTGAATTGTATGTTGAAAGATGATGTTCTTTGGGACATGGTGGACCCCAAACACTAGATTCATGACTTGGCTGCCAATGGATGATGGATTGACTATACAAATAGGAATTGAAATTCAAGGGCCATATAGGGGCTCCAATGAGATGATAATGAATGTATTCGGCTGAATATATGTACCTTAGTTCCATTTTGTAATGTTGATCAATTTAATGAGATGTTTGGACAATAGATTGGACTTATATAGACCTCATGATACCTTATAGACTACAAAATTGTTGATAAGAATGTGAGGCAGGTGTTCCTCCCTCAATAATATGTGAGTGATCATGTGGATATTCTCTTGGTAGGATTATAAAAGGGTTGAATGTGAGGACTAGCCTATTCTAGGTTATAATAGAGATGATCACTATATCACATCTATAGTGTGACACTGGTATGAATTTTCTCATTAGTCTAGTGAGGAAATGATATGATTATGGATATGATGATAGATATTATTCCCATTTGAGAGATGAGATTTCCCATGAGATGAGATTGAGATCAAGGAGACAAGGTAGGGTCTCGGGACTATGGTGGGATTTAGTCAACCAAATTTGGTTCCCTAGTATCATGTTGACTCTAGAGAGGATTTGTGTAGAGGGATATGTGTATTCAACTACTGGTGTCAACTTAGGACTAAAAGGTCAATAGTGTGAGTCTGGATTGACATTAGTGTCTTGATATTAGTCTGGAAGGACCTTATTGGATTCCCTAGTGTTTAAGACATGGTTTACAATGGATTTTATGTGATGTGATTGTGTGACAAGGAAGATATTGAGAGATAGTCCTAAGTTTCTAGGATGAGACAAATGAATTATTTGACAAATAAGTCTAGACCCAAGTGTCTATCTCCTTAATATCAAGATGGCGAGCTTTTGGTTGGGCTACGATGCTCGATGTGATTTTTTTTTGTGATGATACCATGGCGATAGGATACCACAAGTGCATGATTTTCTTATGTTCCCAGTAGAGAGAGTCTCCCATGGAGTTTTATATGATCTTCTTGTGTTTATCGATAGGGAGAGTGTTCCCTTGAGTTAACAGATGATCATTTTTTGTTTCTGAGTAGGGAGAGTCCCCCCTAAATTTATGGATGATTTTCTTATGTTTCTCAGATGGGTGTGTCTTTCCCTTACTTATCAGAAGATAAGTATTTTTTTCCTATAAAAATATTCTATTCTTGAGTTACCAGATGATTTGTATGAGTATCTCGGTTGGGAGAGTCTTAGAGTTTTTGAAAGATTATTTACTCATTTCTAAGTTGGGAGTGGCTATTCTTCCACGTTCCATATGAAATTGATTTTGTTTCCTAGAATTTAGTGTTTTCTCTCATGGGTTCAAAATGATGCTATCTTTCTTAAAGACACTCCAAAACTAGAAAAATAAGGTTTGGTCGATCCTAGTTGTCACTTATGTACCAAATGATCACTGATGATTATTTTATTTTTCTTCGACATTTGTTTGCTTATATTGAGAATATCAAATGTGAATACAATATATTTCTTATTTATGGTAGGGAACCCATTGGTGTTTCCCTATAGAGTTTTAATCACAATGTTATTGGAAATCTATGACACTTGGGTATCTGATCAGACCTCATGTGCTTAGGTTCAGGTAGTGCAGAGGCCTAGGGTTGGATCATTCTGCTAGAGAGCTTGGATGGATTCAGGAGATGGATGAGTTGAGGCTCAGATATGTAATTAGATACTCTTGTATTTTATTTTCCATTTTTTATCTTTTATATACGATTGGATAAAAGGGAGATCAGTTTTCTATATATAATTTTGTGAATTTTCATTTTATATTGTTATAACATGATTCTTTTTTATTTGATATGAGTACTCTGATTATTGTTTAGTATGTATGTTTCTTGGTTATTTTCTATTATATTTTATGACTCAGATATGAGGGTATAATATTCTCATGGTAGCACCTAAGACCCTTTCTACTAGTTAGAAACCTCTAGTGTATAGGGAGCCATGCCTTAGGTCACATGACTCCCCCAGACCAGACATTGTTGAGTGGTCCAGGGACCAAAAGGGAATACAAATTGTTATAAGAGCATATTTTTCTTTTTCATACTATTTTTTGATATATTATATTGGGATTTAGGATGTTCCACTACTTTGGAAAAGCCTCAGACCAGTGTAACATGAACACCTTTTCTAGTGGAAGTTCTAGGTTACTCGGGATATGATATTTCTATTCCCAGTTTCCACTTTTAAAGTTGATATATTTCTTGAAATATGATGTGTGTATTTCATATTGTTATTATGATTTATCCTCTTAGACCATTGGATAGATACCTATGTACGTGAATTATTCTTTTCACATAAAATTCAACTGATATTGGTGTTCTTTTTAATTATTTATATCACTAACGATATATGGTTTAGTTGTTTATGTGTAAAAAACAACTTTTATGACAGTTTCCCATATAATTTTTTAGTGGAATTATACATAGAAAAACCAAAAAATTATCTTTTAATGACACATCCAAAAGATAAAAGAATGGGATGTTCATTGGAAATAGCTATATTGTCCCTCCATTTAAGTAATTTGTAGTGACCCTTTGTTTTTTGATATAGGCATTTTATACCTTTATATTGGTTCTTGACAAGAAAATATGTTTGGTTACTTAATGTTTCAATAATAAACTATATAGTGTTTTTCTATAATACTTTTTTCTAGAATTATACTTAACAAAACCATATGCCTATGATTAACTTGATACAGATCATCTTAGGTTGACAATGTTATATATGTTTGGATGAGATCATGATCCTTGAGGGGGTATTCTAGAAGGAAACTTATTAGTGGGGATTCGTTCCCTACAGTGGGTGGTTGACTAGGCATCTGAACATCATATGTTAATATGGAACCCTAGAGTGGGTGTTTTTTCACATGAGTTGACTTGAGAAATTTGGGATGAGAATAAATTGGTGTCCCCATGGGTTGTGGCCTCTATAAGACATTATTTATGCTCTAGGTGGGAGATCCTAATTCCCTTGAGGCATGAATATGAACTTTTATGAGTTTAGTGCAATGATTGAAAAGTATGGAATTTTCTTATTTTTATAAAGTTGGTTGTGGTATATGAAGGTAGCTCAAGATAGGGGATAACTCATACTTGTGAATGCCTTAGGAATGATAAGAATTGGTAGATTCTTTTCATTTTTGATTGATACACAAGTAGTGCTATCAGATATTTGGTATAGGAATGTAGATACATTGGGACATTAAGATGTAGATCATTTAGAGTGATCTTGGTATGAAGGTTGTATTTTTGTGAGCAACATTAATTGAATGTATGACTCTATTTATTTCAGTTATTGTATCTTGATAAGAAATTGGATCATGTTCTAAGATGGTTAGATCTAGGATGGATATAGCATGTATAGCTTTTTATGGTTTTATAAATGATTCCAAAAGTGGATGGTGATCATGTGATTTACCAAGATATGAGTTATATTCCTTCGGCTTGTTACAGAGGAGGAATTGAGTGTGGTGATTCTAGTTAAATGAGACTGACATGTATGAGTAGTACGTTTGGTGACTAGGAACATGTTCCTAGATTCAATGATGTGTAACTCATTGGAGGATGATTCAAGTGGAATAAGAGCATACACCCTTCAGGTCAGATGAGATTGAAGTAGTAAATCTTAGTTATATGTGGTTCTATTTGAGTTATAGATTGATGAATGACTTTGTGTGAGCCATGGACTGATTGTTTTGATGAAATTATTACTAGATTATTTTACCAGAGGTTTTATGAGATTAGGAGGCATCCCTTCACGATGATGATAAGACTGTGAATGGATGGTGTGAGGGGTTGACAAGTTATTGAGTGTGGAATGAAAGGAGGAATACACAAGTGATGTTTGACCTTTTGAGATTTTTTTAATAAGCATTATTGGGTTAACCAAATGGTGGTGATATCCCCATTATCTTTTGTAGGGTGCAAACCTTGTTACAGATATAAATTTGGTGGATTCTTAGGCTGACATTCCTGGTGAGATGGGAATGGATAGTGATTTATTTATTTTATTGGAGCTCAAGTATGAGTGTGATATAAATGTCTCATCCATATATATAGTAAATGATAGAGCTTAGGATGTTGAGGAATGAACCACATTTTGGTATATTCATGGGTGTGATGAAAACGGTAATTTTATGGTTGAGATGGAATTGGGATAACGATATGCTGGTGGATCCAATTTTATCTTGTTCATTGGTGGACACCGGATTTGAGGTTCATATAATGTATTAGAAAGTCTTAGAATGCTGGAATTGGGTCATAATGGAATTGATGGCATATAATGGTAAGTTAGACAATAGATGCACTGATACTCATAGGTAAAGTATTATATAAAATTTGATTAGTTGAGAAATCAACTATCAAATTTAACTGAATGTCAATTACAGACTTAAGTGCGGGTGTTTGGATAATCTATGATGCCATTAGAAGTAGGGCATCATGATCTAGTACTATGATAGAACATTGGTGTGTTTGATCATGATTATTATAAAAACAATTCTATAGGTGGAATGAAAAGTTATTTTTCAGGATGTTGGGTGTAGTGGGATGAATATTTTACCAATCAGGTCAATATACAAATAAGATTTCATTTTTAGTATGTGATTTTGATACCATGGAGTTCCATGTCTTAGAATTGGCCTTTATGAGAAGGGATTTATTGTGCGTAGCACTATGAGCCTAGAGATATATTGTTTTATATCACTTTTTTGCCTTAGGTGAGATGAGTGTAGTGAGAGCCATGTCATTACTGGTAATGGCGATGATTAGGTGGCTGAGATTTTGGATAATAATGCTTATTAGTGTTTGGAACTGTAAAAAAGAAGATCATTTGATGTTCTGGGATTGAACAGAGTGAATTGATCATGAATTCATGACTTGGTTAGGTCTAGATTAATGGATTGAATACCATTGAGGATTCTTGGGGATTATAAGTGTTATTTTTAGTTGTTTTTAATGACTTGCATCATTATGGGTTGTGATATTTAGTATGAATTTTATTTTTTACTATAGAGTAGGTGTCATTTTAAGAATTAGGATTCAAATCCGAATTTAAATGGTTGGAACATATAAGAAATAATTTTTTGGATGTGTATCATGTCCTAGTTCGTGGTTTGGGTTCTAAGGGAAATTTTGGATTAGGGGTGTGGGTGAACTAGCTACATAATTTTAGTAGTTACACTAGGTTGTGCTTTAATGCCCAGGTCACACCGTGATGGCCCGCTTCATCTATGTTTACTATTCCATGAGGCATGATAGGCCACATCATGAATGTCGAGGGACTCTGGGGTGGTATTTTCAAGGATTATGTCATGCTACTACCCATATGGGTTGAGGAATAATGGTTCTTAGTCAGGTGATGGCCCTCTACCTGGGGTCTATTACACAATAAAATAAGTAGGTCACACAATAATAATGATATGCTGAAGGAGCCCCCTATTTTGAGGTGGTTACACTATGACTAGGTTAGGTAAGAAAACATCACACAATGACCACTATAGTCACATTTTAGTCAAATTATGAGTGTTTTTTTAATAGGGTAAAGACAATAATTTACTTGTTGACCCACTCTACTTTTCATGGTGTAGGGCCAGTGAGAGAGAAACAAATCACCTGAGCCTAATCCAATATTCAACCTTATAATATTCCATGTTGTGTGATGGATTTTTGAGAATATATATATGGTTATATCAGTTATATTTATTCTCACACCTTCTTCTATTCTGGCTTTCCATTGTTTTTCTATGATTTATGGTGATTTTAGTTCAGGTTTACTAATGATTTCCACTAGAGCATAGTGGAAATCATCTGGAGTGATGGAGATATTTTATGTTATGGATATATGACGCTCATAAGGTTGAACATATTTCATCTATCAATGTTTCATCATAGGTATTTCATCTGATTACTTTTTCTAGGGTTTTTGTTTAAATTATATGAAATTGACTATTGAATTAGGTAATCAAATTCAGTCTTTTCGTGTCCTAGGTATTGGTGCATGTTAGGAGTGAAAAAAACCCTATTGATCATGGTTTCTGATGTTGTTATAACTTCAGGTGAGTTATTTTGTGTTTATTTAAAACTAAATTAAATAATATATTTAATTATAAATTGTTTAAACTAATTCAATTGGATGTTATGGAATGATATTGGATCTCTAGTTATGATAAAACCATGGATTAGATTTCAATGAGATTGGATACCAATGGTTGAGATCTCTTAATGGAGATTCAGTTACATGAGGTATGTTTCTACTTAAACATATCCCAATGTTTTCGAGTTTTATATGGAAAGTAATATGCAGTCTTACCACTATGGGCAATTGAAAATTTTAATAAAATAAATTTATTCATTAAAGTAAAATGGATTTGGATAAATGAAGTGCTAAGGTTTATAATGGACCCTTGAATACTAGATTGGTGCCTTATCTTTTGATGGTCAATGAATTTATAATAAGTATGTTCCTTAGGATACATAGTCCATAGACGGCTTTTGACAAGATGAGAATGAATTTAGTGGGCCTGAGATAGGCCCCTTAGTTACTTTGAGGAGGGATGAGTGATGTATTGGAACTTTTTGGTCTAAGGATAAGACTTATATGTACATTGAGATTTCTTATAGCCTACATGATAGTTGATTAGAGAGTGGGGTTATGTTCCTCTCCCAAATATATGTGAGTGACTGGGTTGGTTGGACCTGGGTAGTATTATGAAAGGTTTGGGTGGTATGACTGACCTAGATTAGATAATAAGGGATATAATAATTGTGTCATCATTATCATGAGGAATACCATGACCTTAGAGGGATGAGTTTTCCTAGGAGATGAGAGTGATATTGGGGAGCCCAAGTCGGGTTCCCAACTATGGTGAGACTTAGGTGACCTAATTGAGTTACCTAGTATCATGTTGACCCTCATGATGGGTAGTGAAGAGATATTAATGATATCTATCGTAGGTGTCAACAAAAAACCTGAAGGTTGATAATGTAAGCCTAGCTTGGAAGTAATGGACAAAGATGTTTTTGTAAGGATCATAGTAGGAAACCTAGTGTGTTAGAAAAGGATATTTATGGGTTAAATGTTTTATGATTGTGTGGCCAAGATGATCTCCAGCAATAATATTGAGTGTTTAGGGGAACATAGAGGCATGTTTTACGATTTGAGTCTAGACTCGAGTGGGTAGTACCCCGACGATGAGCTGGTGAGATCATGTATAGGCTATGATTATCTATTTTTGTGTACTATGTGATGATAATGAGGATATAGGATACCCCATGGGTGTACGATTTTCTAATATTTCTTATTAGGTATATTTTACCCTATGTTTTGGATGATTTTATTGTGTTTACTAGTAGGGAGAGATTTCCCTTTAGTTATTGAATGATCTGCCTAAGATTAATAATGGGAAGAGTTTTCACCCATGTTACCAGATGATTGGATTGGGTTTACTGGCTTGGATTGTTTTCAATTGAGTTATTAGATAATCTATATGATCTTCCCAGTAGAGAGATTCGTCCCCTATGTTACCGTATGATTTGTATGTGTTTCCCAGTTGGGAGAGTCTTCACATAAGTTAACAAATGTTATGTTACTCATTTCTTTATTAGAAGTTTCTATTCCACTGGGTTTTTTTAGTGTAATTCCATTCCTACTAGGGAGTGCATAATCCCTTGGGTTCTAGATGGAGGAACCATGCTTATAGACACTCTGACACAAGTCGTATTAGTTATGGTAGATCCCAAGCATCATCTTAGGTACTGAGGACTGATAATGGTTATTTTTTTGAGCTTCCATATTTTTTATACTAATCATATCACACATGAATACATTATATTTATTGGTTATGTTAGGTACCATATTGGTGTTTCTCTGTAGAGTTATACTCACATCCTACTCAGGTGGCCATGCCACCTGGGTAGCTGAGTAGAGATCATGTTTGTAGGTCTAGGTTTGTAAGAGGGCCAATATTGCATCATTCAATAGGATAACTCATAAGGATTTACGATATGGATGAGGTGAGGATTAGGGGTAGAAATAATGTCTCTTCTATTTTATTTTCCTTGGTTTAAACTGTATATGGGAATGGATTGGTGGGAGATCAGTGTGTAATAGATGATGGAATGATTTTGTATTTCATTATGGAATATAATGAATCTTTTTTATTTGATATGCATACTCTAAATATAATATATTATGTATTTTGATTGATTATTATCAATTTTTTTGTTTCACTATGATGTGAGGGAATAATATCCCTACCATAAAACCCTAGACTCTCTTGGTAAGTCATAAACCTCTGGAATATGGGGAGGTGCACATGAGTTCACATGAACCCCCCATGATGGACACTATTGAGTGGTCCAAGGCCAAATGGGCATTACACATTCCATGTTCTCAAATACTTTCACAGGAATATATTCTCTATATGTAGGTCTTTCAAAATGAAAAAAAACAAAAATTAATTAAAGCACTATGTATATATTTTATATATACATATCAGTAGTAACACCCCAAGATTTCACAATATGTTTCCCTTTGAATAATGAAATAGCTTGCATTGTAGGTAACTTCGAGATTCTAACACACTACGACCAATCAAACTAGCCGTTATGAATATTAATACCATCCTTTTGAAATTTTATAAATTTTATTTTTCAAAATGGATTTTTTTGAATTTGGAATACCGAAATTAGCTTAGGGTTAATTTTTTTTGAAAACATTCAATTTTTGATGAATAGTGAAAAACATTGGGTTATTGGTTAAAACCGACTTTTTGTTTAAATACTTATTTAATTTATTTAAATTTATTTTAGGTCAAAATAGATACATAATACCTATATATGTTCAATGTAATTCATTGGTGTCATTTTATAATAAGTTTCGATATATAAAAATTTTATTGAACTTTTTACTGTCTTTTACCCACCTCCTAGGAGCATTTGAAAATTTGCATAAAACCTAATTTTTCCACTTCTGTGTGTTGAATTTCAAAAATCCGAGAGACACGGTTAATATCAGTAAGTAAATTGTGGTTCAATAAGATGAAAATAATTTTTGGTGAATAGTAACTGTTGACTTTTATTTACCATGATTAAAAATAAATAGGGTAATTAAGAGTAAAAATGAAATCATTATTGCCCTAACACATGTCTTAATTCTATTGGATAAGTGTAATTCGACCAAAAACAACATTAGGAATAAAATATGACCCCCTTTGGTCCCCTTCGACTAGATTAGGACATTTATTTTTATTTTATTTAAAGAAGAGATAAAAGAGATAAATTCAATGTTTAATAACTAAACCATTTTTAATATTTGGTTATACAGAAGATAAATTCGACTATAAATATTCATTAGAAAGCTAGAAACATTTCCTACAGAATGGTATTTTATTTATAATTTTTCAAAATTAAATAAGTTAACTTATTTATGACATAATGACAATGAAGTAATTATCTTATTAATGAAAGATTAACATAATTGATATTATAAATATACAAATAAATGTAATTTGTGACTATGGATGAATTACACGAATTTTATAGGTTAATATGACTTGTTAGGGTTAATTAAATAATTTTATTTGATTTAATCATGCTGTTATGATTTTCACAAAAACCAAATACTAAATAGTGTCAAAATTGACATAATTGTGTTTTAAAAAAAATACTACATTATTAATTGATATAAAATTCTTAAAAATATAAGTTTCATCCAAAGAACATAGATAAGGTTATATATATTAATAATGAACCAAATCAGGTTCTCTTGTACTGTTATAGTATGTTTATTAACCATATAATATAAAAATACAAAGATACATGGAAAAGGTCAATCTATTTCACTAAGAGTTAAATCTAAAAGATATGGTTAATATGGTAACCTAAACCTATCTAAAACCTATTTTTTGAGAGTCTTTTGACCCATCCCCACATTAGACTCAAAATAAATCATTTTTAAGCCATTAGTAACCAAAAATTATTTTATTATAAAATAATATTTCAACCTTTTCCTAAAGTGACCCTCACCTATCTTAGAAAAGGGTACTTCCTCTTATCTTAATTTAACACCTCCAAAGCCATTTGGCTTGGCCAAACCCAGACCAAATATCCTTCCGACTACTATCACATAAAACTAGAGGCCTTAATTTGATCATAAATCTTGACTAAGGATCCCTTTCAATCAAATCAAATGGAAGAACCCGAACAAAAGGTTAATATCTCATCACATCTTTCAAGTTCTTTTCTTCTTCCACTTCCTCTTTCGTTGTTGTTTACATTATAAAATAATAACTCCAGTATCTTATATATAATTTTATGTTATTAAAATCTTACAACCATATTCATTATTCTATCCATCACATGAATGATAAAGTCACCATAAATGCGTACGTACAACTTACCGTCTCCATGTCGTGGTGTTGTTTGTTATTCAAACACTTCATTATTTGGATTGGTATAATAATGAGTGTAACTGATGTAAATAATAATTATAACATGTTATTTATTCATTATATATGATATATTATCCAATTAAAACTGATTTCACCATCAATATAATGATAATGTAGCTTGTGCGTACGTATATATTACCGTCTCCACGAACGCGATGAGATTCATTTCACATCGTAATCATTCAAGAATAATTTTCATTTTATAATTAAAAATAATGTCTAATAACATTATATCATTCTGGATATGAATTAAAATAAATCTTATCCATAAAAAACATTCCATAGGTAACCAAACATATGAAGGAAAACGAATAAGTTAACACCCGAAATGATGATAGTACTAAAATATTATTAACAAATCAATTTTAGTGGATCATTTACAATATCATATTTATGTATATAGTTCTTGTATAATTTAATAACAATAATTTAACTATTATAAATGATGTTAACTTACCCTTTACCAATGTAAAGTACAAGTTAATGGTTAATTCTACAATCTCTTTACTTATTCGAGGTTTCTAATATGTAAGTATCTACTGGGAACTCTTTATCATTCCACATCCGTGTTTTCTTAAAAATTCAATTCAATTTTTTTTAATATTTAATAGACTATGGGTGAAAGTAATTTATACCCTTGTTTGACCTTATATGTTTTTTAATGAATCTTTCTGTCGTTTTCCAAACAAGGTACTTTATGACATTTTCAAAAAAATTAATGTAAGAATGTTTCTTAACTTATACGATGAGTGTGACTATTTTATGCCATCATAACTTAATCGAAACTCCTCTTACAATATTATAAGAATATTTTCGAAATAAATTTTTTCTTTAATAATTTTTTGACTTTTAAATGATTTAAAAACAGAAAGAGATATTTCTCTAAAAAAAGTTTTAATGTCATCTATGTCAACATCATTTTGATGGATTTTAAGAATTTTTGAAGTTGATTTATTATGATACAAATATTCTTTATTGTATTGGAGTTTTTGTGATATGTTTGACTATGGATGTGTTATTATTATACCATCCATGCTTTATGGATAAATTATTGGGATTTCGTATTCTAGTTTTGATAATAATGTTTATATTATGTTTAAGCCATTTCATATGAGGAATGCATTGGACTTAGTAAGTAATGTGTGGAGCCTGCAATAGCTCCTCAATGCATCTATAGGTATCATGACACAAACTAGTGTCTTGGCAAAAGGCCTTGAAAAAAATCATATTTGTAGTCTTGGAACAAGGGCTTGACTATGTGGTTATGAAGTCTAGCATTATGCATTACATCATTATGAAAGTGGCTATCGATATTGCATTAGATTATTTGACTAGTAGAATGTCCATGTGAATAAGTAAATGGAATTATTTGATTTTATATTTTCCATATTATGCTTTAGTTTAGGTTTAAAAATATTCTGTTTTAGTCTTATACATTTCCTTAAATGTTAATGCTTATTTATTAAAATATTTGTTATATTGTTATCCTTTCTAAGCATCTAAGCTCACCCCTCTCTATGTTTTATTTTTCCCAGGATGTGAAAAAGTATTTTACGGTTAACCTATAGGGATTGGATAAGGATATAAGTGTGTTCAAAATGGGAAAACTTTGTTGATGTTTTTATTTCATGATGTAATGTAAAACCTATGATTGTATCTTGTACTTCCATGGCTACTAAACTGATCGATCTTTCAGGATTTGATCCCTTGGGATCATACCAATGTTATTTAATAATGCACCGACTCTGTGTAACTGGGGTTGGGGCATTACAGTTGGTATCAGAGGAAGTTTAGTCAAAAACATGGAAACTAGATTAAGAAAAACTATGATTACAGATCACTACCCTAAGATAGACTTTGAGGATTAGTATAGAAGAACTTCCTAGAATTTTGGTACAGTAGATATTTTGTGAGTTTTCAAAGAAATAAATCCCTGTATAGATATGATCAGGTAGAGGAGGCTCTGGAATAGATATACCTAGAGGTAAAACCCAAAAACACCACTATGAGCTAGACTCATATGAGAACTGGTGCACGAAAATGGGCCTTGCTGCACTCTTAGTTACGACACTCCCACATGATATGATTATGATAATTCTCATTTTCATTAAAAGACATTATTAAGGGTCTACGAGTATATAAGTCCTCAATGAAAACATTTTTATGAATATGTATTATACCCATAAACTATTAAAATTATATTAACTGTTTTACAAGTCTGGAATTACGTATTTCGATTCATAAACTAATCTAAAGTATGCCATTGTTTAGAAATGGATCCTAGTGGAAGGAATGGAAACTGTATCAACCTACTTAATCTATGTAGGGATTTACCTCCTACTCAAGATAATTATAGTGGAGTTGGTGATGCAACTGGTGTTGATCAGCTTATCATCATACTGGGACAACTCACTCAAGTTATGAATAATTACCTTACCCATATAGAGCACCATAATCCACAACACGGAGGATCAATGTTATACCGCTTCATGAGGAAAAACCCACCAACATTCAATGGGAGTACAAATAAATTTGTAGTTGAGCAATGGATATATTCTTTAAAAATTATTTTATGCTCTAGGGAGTAGCGAAAGGGAAAAAGTTGTCATGACATTTTATCACCTCACAGGAGATGCAGATCAATGGTGGTCATTAATCAAAAACACAATGAAAGAAGGAGAAGTATAGAACATGGAATGGAGGGAGTTTAAAGATATTTTCTTAGAAAAATAATTTTCTTGTGTCCTTCGACCGGATATGGAAATAAAATTTTTGAGTCTGAGGCAAAAAGAGGATGAGAATGACACAAAGTATGAGGAAAACAATACCAGGTTAGCACGGAATTTAGCAGATTATATATTTAACTAAAGGAGTAAGATTTATAGATTCTTTGATTGATTAAAACCATTTCTCCATTGAGCATTAGTCTCAGAATCCTTCTCATTATAGGAAAATATTGTCTGATGTGCTATCAAGACAATAAAGGAATTCGCTAAGTCTTATGACTTTAAAGAAAAGAAATTGAAAAATATATATACTGAACACTCTGGAAATGTAAATAAGGGGATGAAGGGAAAAGTTGAAGATAAATCCTATGATAAATTTGGGAAGAAACACCTCGATATTTTCCTAATGGGAATGAGAGTCTGTTGAAAGTGTGGTGAAAATGGCCACTAATCTCATGATTTCTAGGTGAGGAAAGAGGTTTTCAATGTTGAATGTTGTAATTGTAGAGAAAAGGGGCATTACACAAATGAATTTCATAATCTCCAAGGGAACATACCTCAGAAAATGCCAAGTGAGCAAGGCCAAGCTTATGCGATCACTACTGCTGAGGTTGATGCTCCGAAAGACATGGTGGCAGGTAATTTAGTGGTTTACTCAATTTTAGCCAATGCTTTATTTGATTCTAGATCATAAAATTATTTCATATCTTCATAGTTTTCAATGAAATTAAATATTTTCAATTTTATTTAACATTGTAGTTGTCAGTAAAAACTCTTAAGGGAAGTATCATCGCAATAATGTTTTGTGAACGAGTTCTCGTTAGGGCATATAAATGTCTTTATCTGCTGGTCTCATTTTTATACCCGTGATTGAATTTGACATAATCCTTCGAATGGATTTTATGTCAGACCATTGTGAAAAAATTTATTGTATGAAGAAGGAGGTCAAAATTGTTGATGTTGATAAGAAGTACCTTATCCTTAGAGCAGAAACATCACCACCTAATTCTTATCTAGATCTGCCCCCATTAGCTCTACTAAATTCAATTATTGGGGAAGAAGAGAATGAAATAACTATAGGTGAGGAAAACAATGCTCAAATAGTGGACATACCTATTGTGCAAGAATATGTTGATGTATTTCCAGAGTATTTACCTGGACATCCTCCAGAATGTGAAATTGAGTTTTCCATTGATTTAATCCTTGGTTGAAGTCACATATAGAAGACCCCGTATTGAATGACAACTTTGGAATTATTGTAACTAAAGAAACAACTAGAGTAATTGAGTAATAAGGTATTTATTCTCCCTAGTGTTTCTCCATGGGGAGCCCCTATCCTTTTTGTTAAGAAGAAAGAAGGATATATGAGGTTGTGCATTGACTACAAGGATATCAATTCTATAACAATAATGAAAAAGTATCCCCTACCACACATTAATGATTTATTTGGAAAACTTCATAGAGCTCAATATTTTTCAATGATTGACCTTCGATCTGGATATCATTAGTTGTGTGTGAAAAAGTATAATCTTCCGAAAACAACATTTTGAACCAGGTACATTTATTATGAGTTTACAGTAATCCTTTTTGGATTGACTAATGAACCATTTCTCTTCATGGATCTAATGAATTGAGTTTTCAAGGAATATATAGATGACTTCTTAGTGGTATTTATTGATGATATCTTTGTATACTCAAAAATCTATGAATATCGTGAAAATCACTTGAGCACTATTCTGAAAACCCTTAGAAGTAATGAATTATATGGGAAGTTTAGTAAATGTGAATTCATTCTTCCAGAGATTTCTTTTTCTTGGCTATATTGTTTCTAAGGATGGAATCTCTGTTTATCCTTCAAAGATAAATTCAATCTAAGAATGGCCAGCATCGATGAGTATAACTGGGGTATGTAGTTTTATTTGATTAGTAGGTTATTATCGACATTTCATCCAGAATTTTTCCCGGTTGGCTAACCCATTAACCAAGATCACAGTAAAGGGGTTAAATTTTTTGGGACAAAAGAGTGTGAAGAATTTTTTGAAGAACTGAATAAAATATTTGTCAATACTCTTATCTTGACACTACCATCAGGGAATAGTGGTTTTTTTATTTATAGTGATGCTTCAAAGAAATGACTTGGTTTTGTCCTTATGTAGAATGATCAGGTTATTGCCTATGCATCACGATAACTAAAAATTCATGAGAAAAACTATCCAACTCATGATCTTGAGTTCACATCCATAATATTTTTTATGAAAATATGGAGACACTATCTCTATAGAGAAAAATGTGAGATTTATACTGACCAAAAGAGTTTGAAATATATTTTCTCACTAAAAGAACTCAACATGAGGGAAATACAATGGCTTGAACTACTCAAGGATTATGATTTCACTATACACTACCACCCAGGGAAGGAAAATAAGGTGGTGGATGCTTTGAGTAGAAAAGATCATGGTGTTTTGAACAAGATGAGAGTTGAAAGGAATCTTATTTTCATGGATCTAGTAAAGATAGATATGGGAATAACCATGGAAGGTGAAACATCAATACATTTTCAAATGGTTACAAAACCATCTTTAATAGAAAGGATATAGAGTTCTCAGACTAATGATGGGGATTTTTTAAAGAATATTAAAGTTGTGAATGATTGAAGATTGAGTTACTTCGTATATGAAGATGAAATTTTGAAATTTGGGAAGATACTTTGTGTTCCTACCGTAACTGATCTAAAAATGGAATTATTGGATGATGATCATAGATCCAATTTCTCTACACACCCTGGGAGCACCAAGATGTATAGATATTTTAAGGAACATTTTTAGTGGGAAAATATGAAGAGGGAGATTGATGATTATGTGTCAATATGTACTGTTTTTTAACAAGTGAAAGCTGGAAGGCAACATCTGGGAGGAGTCACGCATCCTCTTCCTATACCTGAGTAGAAATTGGATAATATTATGATGGACTTTGTCTTCAGGCTACCAAAGAATCTTAGAAGGAATGATACAATATATTTCATTATTGATCGTCTTACCAAGTCATCACATTTTCTTTCTATAAGAGAAGATTTACCACTTGAACGTCTGGAAAGAATATATATTAATGAAGTTGTAAGACTCCATGGTGTACCCCTATCGATTGTTTCTGATCATGATCCCTGTTTTACATTAATATTCTAGAAAAGTCTTTAGATGGCCCTGGATACTGAACTTCATTTGAGAACTAGCTACCACCCTCAAACTGATGGAAAATCAGAACAAACTATTCAAAACTTAGAATATATGCTAAGATCTTGCTCACTTGACTTTAAAGGTATTTGGGATCAACATTTACCTCTGGTATAATTTTTATACAATACTAGCTTCCATTCGTGTATTCAGATGGCACCATATGAAGCGTTATACAGAAAGAGATGTTGTACACCAACTTTTTGGGATGATGTTGGTGAACAATAACTCATAGTCCTTGAACTTGTGGAGGAAATGACAGAAAAGGTGAAGGTTATCCAAACCCACATTTAAGCAGCTCTATGTAGGAAAAATTGGTATGCCGATGACATAAATAAGGATTTGGAATTTCAGGTATGAGATGATGTTTTCTTGAAGGTATCTCCAAGGAAGGGTGTTATAAATCTCGGTAAGTAGGGTAAATTAAGTCCCAGTAACATCTGATCATTCGATATTCTAGAACGAATTGCAGTTGTAGCTTATAATTTGGAAATTCACCCAAGTCTCTCCATAGTTCATGATGTGTTCCACACATCACTGTTGATAAAATACATGTCTGACCCAACGCATGTTATCACCTATGAGGAAATTTAACTGGAACAAGATCATTCTTATTGTGAAGAACCTGTCAACATTCTTGATACAAGAGAACAAGTACTAGGAAATCAGATGACTTGTCTGGTAAATGTTCTATAGTTAAACCGTAAGATGGAAGAGGCAACATGGGAACTAGAGGAACTTATGATGAAGAACCACCCGAATCTTTTTGTGTGGTAGTATTATAGAAATTTTGAGGGTGAAATTATTTGATGGAGGGAAGAATTTTACACCCTAATCATCCACGATACATTTCCTTTGAATAATGCAATAGCTGGCATTGTACACAACATCGAGAATCTAACACACTACGACCAATAAAACTATCCGTTATAAATAGTAATACACACTTTTGAAAAATTTATAAATTTTATTTTTCAAAATGGACTTCATTTTTGAATTTGTAATATTGTAATTAGATTAGGATGATTTTTTGGTAATTTTCTGAAAACATTAAAATTTTGATAAATAGTGAAGAACAATGCGTTATTGGTTAAAACTGACTTTTTTTTAAATAATTATTTATTTTATTTAAATTTATTTTAGGTAAAAATAGATACATAATACCTATATAAGTTCAATGTAATTAATTGGAGTCATTTTATAATAAGTTTAGCTATATAAAAATTGTATTGAACTTTTTACCGTCTTTTACCCACCTCCTAGGAGCATTTGAAAATTTTCATAAAACCTAATTTTACCACTTCTGTGAGTTTAATTTCAAAAATTCGAGAGATACCGTTAATATTAGTAAGTAAAATGGGTTTTAATAAGATGAAAATAGTTTTTGTGAATAGTAACTTTTGACTTTTATTTACCTCGGTTAAAAGTAAATATGGAAATTAATGGAAGAAATGATATCATAATTACCCTAAAACAAGTCCTAATTCTATTGGATAAGTATAATTTGACCAAAAATAACCTTAGGAATAAAATATGATCCTCTTTGGTCAACTTGGATTACATTAGGACATTTATTATTATTTTATTTAAAGAAGAGTGAAAAGAGTTAAATTCAATGTATAATAACTAAACCATTTTTAATATAGGGTTATACATAAGATAAATTCGACTATAAATTTTCATTAGTTAT
This sequence comes from Viscum album, assembly GCA_963277665.1. Lineage (NCBI taxonomy): Eukaryota > Viridiplantae > Streptophyta > Magnoliopsida > Santalales > Viscaceae > Viscum > Viscum album. The sequence continues at coordinate 1,448,350,856 of OY728161.1, forward strand.
TTAAAACTATTTCCTATATAATTTTATTTTAATTAAAAATTTTAGACAATAAAAAATTTTATTTATTTATGTCACAATGATGATGCAGTAATTACCTTATTTATTAATGATTAAATTAATTCATATTATAAATATCCAAATAAATTTAATTTTATAATTTTGAAGGATTATGATAATTTTATAGGTTATTATGACATGTAAGGGTCAATTAAATAATTTTGGTACGAAGTAATCATGCTGTTATGATTTTCAAAAAAACCAAATACTAAATAGTGTCAAAATTGACATAATTGAATTTTTAAAACAAATACTATATTATTAATTGATATAATATTACTAAAAATATAGGTTTTTTAAAAAGGAATTATATAAGGTTATATATATTAATAATTAACCACATGGTGTTCATTTGGATTTTTATAGTATGTTTATTAACTATATAATATAAATATACAAAAAGACAGGGTAAATGGAAATCTATTTAACTAAGAGTTAAATCTAAAAGATATGGTTCATATGGTGACCTAAACCTGTATAAAACTCATTGGTTGAAATGTTTTCGACACATTCTGATATTAGTCTCAAAATAAATCATTTTGGAGCCATTAGAAACCAAAAATGATTTTATTATAAAATAATATTTCAAGATTTTCCTAAAGTGACCCTCACCTCTCTTATATAAGGGTACCTCCCCTTCTCTTAATTTCACACCTCCAAAGCCATTTATCTCAGCCAATAACTACCCAAATATTGTCTCAAATATACTCCCTTCTACTTAGAGGCGATAATTTGAGCGGAAATCCATCCTAACGAGCACTTTTGATCAAATCAATAGGAAGAACCCGAAGAAGAGGTAAATATTTCATCACCTCATTCAAGTTCTTTGCTTCTTCCACGTCCTCTTCATTTGTTGTTTCCATTATAAAATAATAGCACAAGTATCTTATATGTACTGTGATTTTATTAAAATGGTATAACCATATTAATTATATTATCCATCATATTAATGACAATGTCACCAAACGTGAGTACGTACGACTTACCATCTCCACGTCGTTGTATAGTTAGTTATTCAAACACTTCATTATTTTGATGAGTATAATTATGAGTATAACTGATGTAAATAATAAATATAACATGTTATTGATTATTTATATATGATATACCATCCAATTACATAAGATTTCACCATCAATATAATAATATTGTCGCTCATGCGTACGTACGGATTACTGTCTCCACGAACGCAATGATATTCATTTCCCACCGTAATCATTCAAGAATAATTTTCATTTTATGATTAAAAATAATGTTTCAGAACTTAATATCATTTTGGATAAGAATATAATACATCTTATCCACAACAAACATGGATTACATAACCAAGAATATTAAGTAAAACGAATCTGTTAACACCTGAAACGATGATACTACTAAAATATTATTAACAAAGCAATATTAGAGGATCATATATGATATCATATTTATGTATATAGTTCTTGTATAATTTAATAACAATGATTTAACTATTATAAATTTGGTTAATGTACCCTTGTCCAGGGAAAAGTAAAAGGTAAGGGTTAATTTTAAAATCTCTTTACTTATTCCAGTTTGTTAATACGTAAGTATCTACATAGACCTCTTTATCATTCCACATCCGTGTTTTCTTACAAATGAAATTAAATAATTTTTTAATATTTACTAGACTATGGGTTAATGTTGTTTATACCCTTATTTGACCTTATATGATTTGAAGGGAATCTTTATATTGTTTTCTAAACCAGGTACGTTATGACCTTTTCGACAAAATTAAGGTAATAATGTTTTTTTAACTTATACGGTGAGTGCGGCTATTTTCCACCGTTTTAACATCATTGAAGCTTCCCTTACAAGATTATAAGAATATTTTCAAAATAAATGTTTTCTTTTATAATTGTACGATTTTAAATGAATTCAAAATAGAAAGAGATATTTCTCCAAAAAAGTATTTATTTCGTCTATGTAAACATCTTTTATGTGGATTTTAAACTTGTTTGAGGTTGATTTATTATGATACAAATCTTCCATATTGTATTGAAGGTTTTGTGATATGTTTGAATGTGGATGTGTTATTATTATACCATTCATGTTTTATTGATAAAGTATTGACATTTCATATGCACATTTTAATACGAATGTTTATATTATTTTGAAAACATTTCACATGAGGAATACATTGGACATAGTAAGTGAAAGGTGGAGCCTGCTATAGCTCCTCGATGCATCGGTAGGTCTCATGAGATAAAATAGTTTCTTGACACAAGGCCTTGAAAAAATATTATTTGTATTCTGGGCACAATGCCTTGACTATGTGTTTATGAAATATGGAATTATGCATTCCATCATTATGAAAGTGGCTATTGATATTTCATGTGATTATTCTTCTAGTAGAATATCCATGTTAATAAATAAATAGAATTATTTGATTTTATCTCTTTCATATTATTCTAATGTTTTAGTTTAAAAAGATTTTGATCTAGTCTTATACATTGCCTTAAATTTCTATTCTTATTTATGAAAGTTTCTGCTATATTGTTATACATACTGAGAATTTGAGCTCACCCCTTTCTATGTTTTATTTTTTCCAAGATGTGAAGAAGTATTTTATGTTTTACATGCAGGGATAGGATAAGGATATATGTGTGTCAAAAAAGGGATAAAATGTTGTTTATTTTTTTATTTCATGATGTAATATAAATCCTATGAATGTATATAGTACCTCTAAGCCTACTAAAGTGATCAGTCTTTCAGGATTTGATCCCTTGTGATCATGCCAATGTTATGTAATAATGCACCGAATCTAGGTTACTGGGGTTAGGGTGTTTCATCAGAAGAGTTCTAATTACTCAATGTTCAAAATAGTATTCTTATCTAGGTAGATATATTTTTGTTTTGGAAATTAATTCATTTCATAGTCCATGTTCTCCCAACTAAATCACAATTAATTTCAATTTAATTATTTTCAATGAAAAAACATTTTCAAATTCATTTAAAACCATTTACAAAACCACGTCTAAAAGGTAAAGTCATTTAGAAAATCCATGCACATGCATGTTATACTTATACATGATTAACATGGTGCATTGAATCATTTTAGCCTAAAAAATCACGATTCTAGAAACCAATAAGTAAAAATTTAAAAATATCATATAATAGATTCTTAAATCCATTTCTGAAATAAAATTACTACAAAATCAAGTCTAATTTTAAATAGGTCTTTATTGGAATTTATAAGTACCTCTTGTGTCATGACCATACTATTTTTAAACCAACTTGACTTCCGAAGATTCAAAATTAAAAACCAGACTCAGATACTATTTTTTAATTACCCAATCTAAATTATTTAAACCTAGAACTCATTCTAGGTTTCTATATAGTATTAAGCACATTCCCTAGTCAACAAAGGAAGGATACTATTTTCAAGGGATATAATATAATCATTGGGTATTGAATTTCCCTAAAAAAGAAAAAAAGAAAAAAAACAATACTCATTGAAAAAATAAATTTTAAATGAAAACTTAAAACAATCAAGGTACTAACAATGTATCGAAAAAGAGATGAGAAATCCAAGTCACAAAATAAACAATAGTTAAATAAACAAAACCAACCAATCATGAATAACCTTACTCGAAAAACAAAAGGTGAACAAACATAAAAATTATCTCCACTAGATAGTTCCTATGATCTATCACCGATAAATAAGGTAACTTTTACAAGGCCTTTATCATAAAAAACGAGATCTAAACACACACAAATCAATATTAATTGGTAGGGTCAGGTAACATAATAATCTATATTATTTCACCAAATAAATACCATTCATTAACATGTATGAAATATTTTAACCCATATAACCAATTCTATTTAAAAAACAGTAAGACACCTTATAGAATAATAGTTTATAAGATAGTTTCACATAAACCTATGATATCATATGAAAAAAAGCATGCCAAAATTCCCAAAAAATGGTAATCCATATGAGTTAATATATAATTACATTTATCCTTCAGCCATATTAATTATCAAAACCATGATAAATAATTGTCAATATAAAAAAAAATATCACCTTTCCATGTTCATAAAATCACTCTCAATGGATAGTCATCTATTTAAGTGTAACTATACTAAAAAACCACCCCTATACATATTAAATAAAATTAAACTATTAATCTATGTTGCATCCCAAAACTATTGATCATTTCTTTGAACTTATATAAATTTTCCTTAACTTTTAGATCATTTTCTATATCCAATATTCAAATATTTTGTTTTAAACCATTTTTTTTCAAATATTTTTTTCGATGTACAATCCATTAAAATAAACTTTTCTAAAATTAAAATACATTTTATCATAAAAATTAAATTTTATTATAGAATACACATTTAAAATAAAATCCCATCACTTTAAAATCCCAAAATCCATTATTTTCATTAAAAATTCCCAGATTTTCAATTTTATGCAATTATAAAAAAACATCAATTTTATCATGTATATTTTACATAATTATTTGATATAATCCATTTTAAATAAAATAGATAAATAATAAATAATTAAAAATTAATTTAACAAAAATATACTAAGGAAGGAATTGAGGATACATACATAGATATGTTCTTTAATATATCTATATGTATCCAAATGGTGATTACAATAGAGGTAGCAACAAGTTTCTACCATAAAAATCCCTCATAAACCATAATTTATACATCAAATAAATGAAATTTCTAATTAAACAGGATTTTAATTCAACATAAGTATTTTTCATGACCTCCGTTAAAATATGGAATAACTGATACCATTTTACTATACATTGATGAACTCCATAAATTGTCATAAATATTCTTCATTGACTGGAACAATCCCTACGTCACTTTTTATAATACCCATGTATATAGAGGCCAATTTTTTTTGTTCCTTCCCATTGATTTTTTTAGTGTTAGAGGTGGTGACATTGATTTTAGTGGTGAATTATGAGTGAGGACAAGAGGTTTTGTCTTCTAGATGAAAACACATCATATTCTTGTCTTCATAATGACATGGTATTTTTAGGTTTCTCGTGGTTGTATACCTGATCATGGTGGAGTACCAATATTTCTAGACATATAATGTTTATGTTTAATTCATATGTTTTTTTTGGAATATGTTTTTGTTTAACCATGAGGTTGTTTGTGCGAACTCTCCATTATTTTATTATTATTTAGGGTTTTTTTGGTGGAATACCTGTATAAAATGGGGAATAGGAAACAACATGTGTTTTTATTATGGTGGAAAAATCATGGTTTGAGGGACATCATGTTGTTGTTTTGAAATGGGGGTTTGAGTATATTAAAGTAAGATAGTTTTGGTTTTGAAAATTTTTTAGTTTTATCGAGGACACATTTTGTGTTGGAAATAATAGGGGTATATTTAAGAGTTGGGTGTTTCGAAGCACCATGATTTCAATATCAATGTTGACGAGTCTAAAACATGTAATTGTTTATTTTACCTATTCTATGGTTTGGTCCCTTGATTGTTTAATATAAATTCATGGACACACTAACTCTTGTACGATTTCCCATTTGATCTTGAAACCCTAGGATGTTAAGAGTCTTTGTTGTGTTGGTTTTAAATTCCCTTGGGGGATTACTGAGTCCTTAGTTTTATGAGATATAATATTCATGATCTAAGGAACTCTTATTAACATTTCTTCTTATATTTTATTTTACAATATTCATAGATACTTAAAAAAGTGGATATTATGCAATTTTGATAGAGAATTAATGAATGGTTAATGGGGGATTGATGTGTAATGGGTTTTTTAGATAACCCTTATAATGATTTAACAATTGTTTCTTATGTATAAACTAATAATGTTATATAAATATATATTTTACTTGGTCTTATAGGCTATTAGAGGAGGTACATATCCAAATTCTTTTGGATCCTAGAGCCTTTGAATGTTTTGACTAGTAAGGACCATGATTTATTATAGGCGAATTCGTATCAGGTGGTGTTTGAGTATGTAATGACCCACATCATTATGGGGTTTCATTTTTAGAGGGAAATTGAATTTTGAATCTTAGTGTAGGGTTGTTTTATTAATTGGGATATTTATCAATATATAAGGGTTCAAACAACTTTAGGGGGTGTTATTGTATGTTTTCACTTGTTTTTGTGTTTGTATGGGTAATTGGATAGATGCTAGATGTGTTCACCTCATTTTAGGGTGGGGAATACTCCTCTTAATGGCCCATGAAGTTACAACCCAAGATATTTTGATGAGATGGATGCTCAATGGGGGATATTCCAAACCATAACAAAATGATTTCACTATGAAGCTTCTCATGGGAGGAGTATTTTGATCCATCATGGAGGAGGTTTTCATAGTGAGCTATCAATTCACATTGTAATGCATAGTTGGGGATTTATTGGTTCTACCCAGGAGGTTGGAATTTCAATATAATTTTATGGTTATTCCACAATTAATTCTGGGGGGGAATCACTGCACCATTAACCATTTAGTCATTCCACAATGCACCTACATATATGAAAAAACAAATTTTTTATCTATCTTTTAAATGGTGACCCACCCCTTTTTGGACACTTTCACCACAACCTCAATTACCCTATCCATCTCAGTTTTCCCTCTCCCCATAAATATATAGGCTTTTGAAAGGCCATCTATTAGTGGATAAATGTGTCATCTAACGTTTTAGGTTCTAATCAGTAAAGCTAAGTTAAGACCTCGGTTCATTCTCACTGTTTCTCTTAATTCACTAATATTTTTCAATAACTCCCATTTTAGGTCCTATTTATTTGATTTCTTAATTTTAGGAAAATAGATTCAGATCAATACATGATATCATTAATGTTAAATATTATGATATTGAGGTAGGTGGTTCATTTTATATATCACTATATATTATTCATATGTTTTGGGTTCAGGTAATTTTGTGATAGGGAAAATTAGGTCCTAAATTTTATATTAGGTCATGACTGGGCCTCCTATAAGTTGAGTGGCACCACTACACATGGTGGGGTGGTTATAGAGTTTTTCAAATGTAATAATTCTATGGGGTGTGACCTTATATAGATTTCCTTAAATCCTAAATGGGTCTTGTAATATGAAATTAATTCTATAAGGGTAGAGGTTAGGATTTGGTAGGTAGGATGAATATTTTTTTATTAGTTTTCATGTCAAATAGTATTTCTAGTAACTGTTAGAATTTTAGAGCTCATAAGAGAGAATTATTTGGAATTTCATATAGTTTAAAACCCATGATTGAGGTGACGTGGTTTCTCTTTCAAGGTATGAAGTGGTTGTCATAAGTAAAGGGTCTTTCAGAATTTTCTCATTTGGTTAGGTTAGATTTGGAAGGGCTTAACTCTTAGGTAAATAAGTGTGATGGTAGGTAATATTTGAAAATATTTTGAATTCATAGATCATGTGTACGAGAAGCACTTGACTTGGCTAGTACAATGAGTATTATTCCTTACGTTGAGAAAATTAAAGTGAATGTTTTTTACTCGGACCCTATATAGGCCTAGTGTATGGTAAAGCTGTGAAGTGAGCCTATAAATTGTGTGTATCGCCATGGGAGTATTTTTTGGGAACTCGTGTCATGATATAGTTATGAGAAGTGATGATGTGTGTCTCTTGAGACCCTATGGTAGGTTGTAATTCTTGATAGAGGCACAATGACCTAGTGTGGATATGTGCTGCATTTGGGTTGGGATTGTATACACGTTATAACCTAAGGGTGTGAGAAAATTATTAGTTGATTCTTATGTATAGGTTGTACTTGGGATAATTATGCAATGAAAATGGTCAGGGCTAGTTGTGTTTAGGATATTACATGATGCATTCCAAAAAAATATTGTTATTAGGACTGTGGATAGTTGTATTCTAGAAAGGGAATCATCTAACATGATTGAATATTATCCTAACCATGGTTATGAAGATTTTGATAGTTATGTGGCTGAAACTAGAGACTTCGGGGTCATAATTTAGAGTTACACTGCACATGTTCTCCCCTTATCTCGATTTCATATAGGATCACAGAGATGTGTGAGAAGACCTTTAGTTTCTATGTTCCATGGGCCTTTATTAGTTATTGTATTTCCCATGATGTGTTTTATATATGTCACATTGAAGATGATGTGGTAGTTTAGGATGGGTATTGGCATGGGTCTTGGGAATTAGGGTGTGGAGGTTTCATCCCCTTGGTGTTTATCATTCCTAAGTGATTTTTGGATCATAAATAGAGGGTTCCTAGTTACTATTAATCCTTGGGATCCTTGATAGGAGATTACTAGAGATGTTATTTCCCCGGTATCACCAAGAGAGCATCCACATTGACATTTCTAATAGGGGCCCATTGAGATAGTGTACCGGTTACCATGCTTCTGTGTATGGAACTGTTACTAAATCCCATATGAGGAGATTCATACATCACGTGATTAGAAAAAACCAATACTATCATTGGGAAAATGAGGTGGGATTTGGTGTGTGGGGGGGGGGGTCTTGGTTAACACACAATTACCAAAAAAGATTGCAGCTATGTTTCTTTTTTGTTTTCCTCATATATCCATATATTGTATATTGTGGTAAATATATGGAAACCCATTAGTGGTGAACTAATGATATTATTTACCACACTTTTAATGGGAGCCTTGTTTAACATATAGATATTATGTTTTCCTTTCATGTTATAGGTTTCACAGAGGATCAGACTTGTGTAGTGGGATTGTTATTGAGGGACATGACATAGGATGGACTCTATTTTGTGGACATGTAACCACCAATATTTTTGGTTTTTTATATAGTTTTACATAATCTATAGAATGAGAGGTTTTTTGTATGTTTTTTATGTGTTGGCATGAGTCACATTTGATATTTCATGTTGATATATTTTGTTATAAATGGTTAACACTTTGACATTATTCCAACTGTTACTATGATTTTCTATGATTCCTACATTATATATTTGTAATTATATATGATGATAAAATGAGTATAGTCTCCCCATATTTGTTATAAACTCTTGCCTCTAGTTAATAGCCTATGGCATATATAGAGTCATGCCTGAGGTCTCGTGGTTCCCTCAAACAAGGATAACAGATAGTTTACAAGATGGGTTGTTAAAAAATAGTATTATATCCTTGCTTTAGCTGTCTTAATTTTTTGAAACATGGTATTTAGGGAAAAGAAGTTTCAAAATATAGGATGTACACTGGCTTGGTGTGTTGTGAACACTAGTGGGATGAAAACCCAAGTTATCTACAAGATACCTATTATTTCATTACACTACCATGATTAAGTTATTTTCACAACTATGATGTTTTGAATTGACATTGTAATTGTGATTATCATTCTTATTCTAGATTGGAAATAATGGGTGTATTTGAAAGGAATTTTCATGGGTTCTTTCGAATGATGTTTGATTTCGGGTTACTTAGGTGCAGCAGAGTGGCTGACCAAGGTCGTCTTTCAATGGAAGAAGAAAATTATAATGACTACTTAAAGGTATACTAAAAATAAAATAAAAGAGAATAAAAACACTACTTTTAAGGATGGGGGGTTGTTTATAGTTTATAAAACATGGAGAAGTTTGATGGAAGAAGATTGGATTTTTTTGTTTTTATTTTTTAAATGAAGTTCGAAAAAAAATACACAACAAGAAGATGTTTTTAAAGAATATTTAAAATGCATAATTAATGAAACTGTACATATTTACCCTATTATTAATCATTATAATTTAAATTAACATTCACTTAATTATTTTCCCTTAATTGTTTTTAAATTTCTATCCTAATGATAATTAACTTTACCACAAAGATGAAGTGAATTTAACCCTAGGATAACTTCGGAACATGCAATCGCAACACCCTATTTTGATTGATGTTATAGGGTTAAATTATGGTCAATGGTAAATTAAGAAACATTTCCATTGTGTAGAATGAGTATGAATTGTTTTTAGGGAATATATTTGAACTCTACAAACATATCTCATGTGGTCCTGTATTACTGATTAAGTTTGCGCTCTCACAATTTAAACAAAACCTCGATCTCGCTTGTTTTTGTGTTAATTGTTCAATTTCGTTATTAGTTTATTATAATTTAAGAACACAATTCATGGATCAAATTATGTTAATTATAGTATCTCAAGGATTCAAAATAATTAAATGATGATGGTAAGAGACAGTTCAACCACTAGAAAAATACTCTTTCATGGGAGGTGTGGTCATCATGGAGACGTTTTGCATGAGCAAAAAATTAAAAGGGTAGAACCCAATCTATTCTCCAATCTTGATTCCATCCCAATTAGGATGATTAAGAGAAGAATAAATTTGAAAAATAAAGGATAAAAGAGAAGAAATAAAAAAAGAAAAAGAAGTTTATTACGCAAATGAAAACATTACAACATAACGAAGAGAAGAAGGCTTCGATGATGGGATCCCTGCTTCAAGAGATACCCCTCTTACAATGTTTGGAGAATTTGGGTAAAACCAATTCTCTTCTACCTCCAATCTCCTAATAAATGTACCGACCACTAAAAATGAGAAAAAAAACTAATTTATACAGTTGAGGGGGGGACTAGGTTTAAAGTGGTTTCAAGTGTGAATGGTGAATCTCAGCGAAATATTTTAAGCCAAATTGCACCGTCCAGTTGACCCAAAAAATGCTTGAACCAGCAGTTATTATAGAAGAAATATTTTTTCACAATTCGGTTGGTGATATTCTATGAAAATATGGGCCCATGTAATTCTCAGAAGAAGGAGTTATGGCCCAAATACAGATCCAATGTCCAATCTGGTGGGTCCATCCCACCTTTCCCTTTATGATCCATTTAGTCTAACCAGATGAAGGATTTAGCTCCAATGTCCTGAACAAAAGTTGTAGAAAATTAAGTGAGGTACACAATTAAAAAATTTATGTTCAAATATGTCATATTATTATATTTATTTTCTAAATAATACAATGCATTTTAAAAGGGTAAAACTATAATTTTCATTAAATTTTCAAATTAAAGATCTAATCCCAAACATTTAATAAATGAACATATTTAGCATAATGTGAGTAAATTATGTCATTTTTTATCAATAAAATAAGCAAAAAATTAGTTTTTTATCAACTAACCTACACTAACCCTTTTTCACTCTTGGAAAAAACCTCATATCAAGTAAACATCAATATCAAATCAAATTTTTTTTAAAACATATATCCTTGAGAACCAATAACTACACACCAAGAAATAAAAGATATCATGCCTCATAAAAAAAATTATTTCAAGTTCTCAATTTATATCATTCAATATATTTCCTCTTCATTTATCCCCATTGCACAAAACACTTACCTCACTAGAATTTTCTCTTATCACACAAATGTCAAATTTTTAGAAATGTATTTCTTATCCAAACTCATACAAGTGTCACCATAGGATTGATAAATTCCGACATCACCACCTGAAGTGAGTCAAAGAAATATGTTTCTCATGAGGTCTTTTCACGGTTTTTCTATGGATTTTTGTTGGTAGGATTTAGATGTGAAAAATTATGAGGTTGAATGAGGAGGGCTTGACTCTTTTTGAATCAAAATTTCATTAGTATAATTTTCACTTTAATATGGTTTCCTCATAAATCCCCATAGAATAAATTTCTATTCATCATCATAAAAAATAACGGATTGTGCACACCATTCAGGATTTCAACAGTAAAATTTTCAATCTTCTCAAAGAAGATTTTTTTGAAAGATCTAAATAGGCACAACTTTCTATCTCTTTTAGAAGCTCCATAAAAGCACAGCTTCACTTATCATGAAATCTCTAGAAAAGTCCCTACTTTCAATATGATGATTTTCTTCAGTACAAAACACTTCTCTTCAGAATTAAATTTTCCACCCAAATTATCGCAGAATGTGGAAGCACAACACAAGACAGCTTCCCCTACACTTAAATTCAACTAGATTATTCAATTTCACTTCAAGAGTTGGTTGTATAGGGAAAATTGGCTTGTAATGTGGCAAACCTAACATGTTATTCATGGATTATAAGGGCTACAAGGATTAAATTTTCATGGTAGGCCATTATAAAAAAGGATTCTTTGTAATAGGGGCTTTAATACCAAACTAATTCCTCAATCATTTAAACATAAGTACCTCAAACTCTCAAGTTTTTACAGGAATAAATCAAATTATGGTTAAGTCAATCATGTTTTGTTTCTCTCATGAAGTGAGGAAAATGTAAATAATATAAAAAGAATGGTTCAAAATCCTCACAAGAAAGTGATTTCAAAAATAAAGACAGTGACATGTGTCATGGGATTCACAATTCAGTGTATTTTTCATGAAATTACTAAATATTTAAACATAAAACAATGTTATTTTGATCATTCATTTATGCTTGGTTTCATGGGATAAATTTTTTCACTTAGTGATATGGATTTAAAAATGGTGATGAGAATCATTTTAGCTCAAATGACTAAAAAACACTAAGAAATAGTAAAATGAACACACAAAATTTGAAAAACACACTTTTTTTTGAAAATCATTAAATTCAATTGAAATTAGTAAACTAAAAGGTTCCCTCCCCCAACAAATAAAATATTCAATTGTCCTCAATGTGAACCCATTAGATTATATATTCACATGAAATTTATAATTTTAAATAGGACAATGAATGAAAAAGTTAAAGGGTTAGGAATAGCCTGATATGCTCATGTGATGATGGGGTCATAGAGCATGATGAAATCCACTTCATCAATTGAAAGTCCCTCAATGTATTGATTCAAACATTGACAATTGACTATAAAGCTCCTTCTAGTGTCCTCTTGTGTGATCTCTACTGCACCATAAGGAAAAACATTAGTCACAACATAAGGACCTAACCATCTAGAATGCAACTTACCAAGAGTCAGTTTTAGTCGTGAACTATAGAGAAATACTTTCTCTGTAACATGAAATTATATTTTCTAATCATTTTGTTAGGAGTGTCTTTTGATATTTACTTGTAGAGCCTTGAGTTCTCATATGATGAAAATCGAATCTCTTCAGGCTCTTGAATTTGTATCTTCCTTTGGATTCCATCTTAGGCCAAATCCATGTTGCATTTCTTTATAGCCCAATAAGCTTGATGCTCAACTTCCACACGGAGATGGCAAGATTTCCCAAAAAAATCTGAAATGGGGACATATTTATAGGAGTTTTGAATACTTTCCTATATTCTCATAGAGAATTATATAAGGACATTCTTCAATCCTTCATATTTGGTTGCACAGTTTTCTCCAAAATATGTTTCAAATAACGATTTGAAACCTCAGCTTGGCCATTGGTTTGGGGTTGGTATGATGTTGATGTATTGTATGTCACCCCATAACACTGGAGGAAATCCAAATTCCGATTGAAAAAGTGTTTCCCTTGGTCACTGATGATTCCCTTTGGTACTCTAAACCTGCAAAATATTTGTGCTTTGAAAAAGTCCACAACAACATGAGAATCATCAGTCATGGTGACCTCATCCTCCACCCATTTTCTCACATAATCAATGGAAACCAAAATATATAGGAAACCAATTGAACTAGGAAATGGACCCATAAAATCTATGCCCCATACATTAAAAATTTCACTGAATAGTATGGGATGTTGGGGCTTCTCGTGTCTCCTCGAAATTTTTCCCATGTGTTGGCAACGTGAGAATGAATTAAAAAATAGATGGGCATCATGGAATAAGCTAGGACAATATAATCTAGAGTCTAAAACTTTCCTAGTAGTTTGTTGGGGTCCAATGTGTCCACCACAATCAAGTGTATGGATGAATTGTAGAAGAGACTCAAACTCATGACCAGGAACAGACCTCCTAATAACATGGTCACAACACATGAACCATAAGTATGGATCATCCCTAACATAAATCTTGACTCACTCTTTATGTTTTAGACTTGATGTTTCTTTAAATTTGCAAGGATTTCAGAGGCAACAAGCTAGTTAACTAAATTTGCATACCAAGGATGCGTACCTGAGATGGAATAAAGATGCTCATTAGGGAAAGTCTCCCAAAGTGGTACCTGGTCCATGGAGTCATCCTTGAGTGTGTGATAAATTTTACTCATATGGTCTGCCACCACGTTTTCTGACCCCTTCCTGTCCTTTATCTCCATATCAAATTATTGAAGAAGGAGTATCCATCGGATTAGCCTGGGATTCGTGTCTGGATTCTTCAAAAGGTACCTCAGAGCGGCATGGTTAGAAAGAAAATACTTTAGGGCCCAATAAATATGAAATAAATTTATATAAAGAAAATATGAAAACAAGAAATTCCTTTTTGTGGTTGTGTAGTTTTATTGGGCTGAATCTAGTGTCCTCTATGTATAAGCAATCACATGTGAACGTCCCTCCACACTCAAAGATAAGACAGCTCCAACTGCGAAGTTGGAGGCGTCACACATAATATCAAAAGGAATCTCCCACCATGGGGGATGTATGATCGATGAAGTGGGCAGAAAATTCTTTAGCTCATCAAAGGAAGTCCTACAAGAATCATTAAACACAAAATCTGTATCATTTTGAAGTAATCACGACATAGGAAGAGCAATCTTACTGAAATCTTGGATGAAGCGACAATAAAATCATGCATGCCATAGGTAACATCTAATATTACGCACACATGAAAGATATTGTAAAGATGAAATAATGTCTATCTTAGATCTATCAACCTCTATCCCATGTTTTGACACTACGTGCACTAAAACATTGCTATGCTCTACCATAAAATGAAACTTTTCATTGTTCAAGACCAAATTCTTCTCAATACAACGATTAAAGACCTTTTCTAAACTAGAGATACAATCATCAAATGAATATGCACACACTATAAAATCACCCATAAATACCTCCATGCAAGTCCCAATAAAATTAGAAAAATACTCACCATGCATCTTTGCAAGGGACCTAGGGCATTGCAAAGTCCAAATTGTATCCTTCGGAAGGAAAACATACCGAATGGACAAGTGAATTTTGTATTCTCTTGACCTTTCTAAGTAATAGGAACCTGATAATATCCCGAAAATCCATCCAAGAAATAGTAGTGGGTTTTCCCATCTAGTGTCTCAAGCATCTGATCAATAAATGGGAGGGGGAAATGGTCTTTATGAGTGGACTAATTTAGTTTCCTATAATCAATAGACACACACCAAATTTTTTTCACCCTCATTGGAATTAACTCCTTTTTACCATTTTTACAACTGTAACACCAATTTTCTTAGGCACAACCTGAATAAGACTCACCCACTAGGAATCTGGAATGGGATATATTATACCTTCCTTGAGAAATTTTTCATCCTCTTTTTTAACAACCTCCAAAAGTGTTGGATTGAGTATCCTTTGTGGCTGCCTAACCGATTTAGCCTCATCCTACAAAATAATCCTATGCATGAAAATAGAGGGGATAATACCTGATATTTCTTCCAAGGTCCACCCAATTTTGTTAATGTTAACCCTCAAAAGATTAAAAAGTTTTTCTTCAAATTCAAAAGGAATATTATTAGCAATTATAACAGGTAATCTCTTTCCACTCAACAAGTATGAGTATTTGAGATTTGGTGGTAATGGATTCAGCTCCAATGAAGGGGGTAGTGTGTGGATGAAGACATTGAAGGAACTAAAATGTGTGCACAAAGAGCATTAGTATCAGAATAGAAATCATCACAATCAGAGAATAAAGCATAAAATCCATCAGCATACTCAATAGACATGTCATAATCAGAGTTCAAATGATCAGAATATGATTCCATTTCAAAATAAAATTTAAGAGATTCTTATACCTTACAAATAGGTGTGGAATTACTCTTAGACATCAAACTAGAACCAATACTCATAATCTCCCTAAGCATATGAAAATCAAATTCCAGGGGGTTTTTATTTGGTGGTTCAAAATGGGAGATAAAAAATGATGAATGGTCCTCTGAGGGGTAGTTCATTGATTTTATAACATTAAATATCAAAACTTAATTCCCAAACTCCGTGGAAAGAGTACTATAATTGACATTTATGATAGTTTTTTCAGTTTTAAGGAAGGGTATACCTAAGATAACGGGAGCATGAGAACTTACCTGATCATCCTCCATGTTAATCACATAGAAATATGCTGGAAAGATCATGTCTCTTACCCAGACAAGTACATCCTCAATGAATCCCACTAGATATGTTGTATCTCCATTTGCTAACCCCACCACTACTCTCGTGGGCTTCAACTCACCAACCTGCAAAGAATATAATACAAAGTGAGGAATCACATTTATGGAAGCTGACAAATCACTAAGTGCATCATAAAAGGGCAACTCCCCTATAGTTCATGGGATGGTGAATGTCCATAGATCCTTGCAATTTTTCGACATTCCTAGATTTGGTGTAATGAGTGCTAAAACATTCTATCCAGGATTGATCCTCTCATTTACCTTGAGCCCTCTTCGATTGGTACAAAGATCTTTTAATAATTTTGCATACCTTGGGATTTTCATGATGGCTTCATGTAAAGGGATGTTGATCTACACAAGCTTAAATGTATCCAAAACTTATTTTTGAATTGCTTCTTCATCCATATTTTTGGATTGTACAACTCTATTTGGAAATGGAAGGGGTTTAGGAGGAACATCATCAATCTTTTTATAACCTTTATCTTTCTCCTTGGATTGCTCATCAACTGGTATTGAATACAGTGTCTCCATATTTGACTTGAATCATGGGGGAACGATAGGTGTAGATGTATTATTTGTTTGATTCCCACTTATCAATGTGATGACACTGACATTTACCTTGGGATTTGGAGTAGGTTTGGATGGTAGATTTCTATAATTCTTACTTACCTGTTCATGGAGGGCAGTGGAAATCTGGCTCATTTGAGTCTTCAACTCCCTCAGCTCCGAACTGTGACTCTTCAACTCATTCCATTGATTAAGAAAATTTTGTTTCAAAAGTTGATCAGTGTTAGAATCTACCACGTAAGGGGGGTTCCCTTTTTGTTGGCTTGTTGATGTTTGGGTTTCAAATATTCTTTGGGGTTGTTGGAAACCCTTCTGGTAAGGTGGAGCCTGCGTGAAGTTTTGTAGAAAAGGGGGCCTTTTTGTTGTGAGAGCCATACCTCATGTCCAATTGATCCTTCCACCCTTTTTTGTATATTGGAGAAAATGAATCAAACTTTTTTTGGGTGTATGTCTGTTGTTGCTGCTGATATGGTCTCCCTGGGAATACTCCTGCACAATCCTTAGTCTCTTATAGTTGTGTGAAATAGTCAGTTGGGTGGCTTATCTCAGTGAAAATGCCACAAGACCTTGAAGGATGGGGTTGGAATGTCTTTTTATAAAAAGAAATATAAATCACCATAGTTTTTAATTATTCTAACTTGGTATCAGTCAAATGAATTTCAAGAGATTAAGGACTTACGTGATGTACTCCCCTGACATACGGTGTACCTCGATTGCCAAATTGTTGAGAGTTTTGGGCCATCTTGTAGATCAATGCACATGAAGCTCCTAGTGTCTTGTACACCAATGCTACTCCTGCCACAACATCCACCATGCTTCTCTCCACAGGTGTGAGTCCTTCGTAGAAGTACTGGATGAGGAGTTACGCACTAATTTGGTGATGTGGGTAGCTTGTACACAACTTCCTGAATCGCTCCAAGTACTCAAACATTGACACCCCTTGAGAATGATTTATCCCAGAGATCTCATTATGAATATAAGTGGTCCTTGATGCTAGAGAAAATATAAGAAAGGAAATACATTTCAAATTGTTCCAATAGGTTACATCTTCAGGTTGTAAATAATACATCCAATCATTCACAGCTCCATCAAGTGAAAATGGGAATGCTCTTAGTTGGATTTGATCTTCAGAAACATTTCTTTGTTTTAAGGTTGAGAAAACCACACAAAATTATTTTAAATGTTTATTGGGATCCTCACTAGAGAGTCACTGAAATTTTGGAAGAAGATGAATTTACCCAGAGTTTGGTTCAATGCCCGATTCGAGATTCGGGTGGGCAATACAATTTGGTTGATAGTTAATATCAGGTGAAACCAATTATTGAATAATTTTATTAAGTTATTTTCCATTATTTTTTACCACTGGTTCTTATTTTATTTTGTAATTATATGTCTTTCCAATTTCAATGTTCTTGGAGTGGATAAATTCTCCAACTGTTTGAATGTTGAAATTTCCTATAGACTGAGAATGTCTAATTCGAGCCCTAAATCTATGTTCAATATCAGGGTCTAGATCTATGAGAACTTCAAGATTAGTTTGTGTCATAAATCAATGAATGGTTAAAAAGAAAATTAGGAAATGTGGGCCATAATAAAATGAAAATAAGTTTTAGTTAGTCCGATAAAAATAAAATAAGAGAGTAAGTGAAAAAAACTTGATAAAGGGGAAAAAAGAAAGAAAGAGGAGAATAAAAGAATGAAATGAAAAATAAAATAAATAACACTAATTGGTTGAATAAATTACTTTCCTCCCCGTAAATGATACCAATTTTAAAGGCACTATCATGGGCTCTTTCAAATGATGTTTGGTTTTGGGTTACTTAGGTGCAGCAGAGTGGCTGAAAAATGTCATCTATCAAAGGAGAAAGAAAATTATAACAACTTCTAAAAGGTATTATAAAAATAAAACTAAATAGAATAAAAAAACTACTTGTGAGGATGGGTAGTTGTTTATCATTTATAAAACTAGATGAAGTTTCCTGGATGAAGATTTCATTTTTTTTGTTATTATTTTGGAAATTATGTTCGATTAAAAATACAGAACAAGAAGATGTTTTTTAGACAATATTTAAAAGGCGTAATTGATCAGACTCTACCTATTCACTAAATTATTTATTATTATTATTAAAATTAAAATTAAAATAATTATAATCCCTTAATTTTTTAAATCCCTAACCCTACGTGAATTAACTTTACCACAATGATGATGTGAATTTATCCCTAGGCCAACTTCAGAACATTTAATCGCAACACCCTACTTTGATTGATGTTCTAAGGTTAGATTTTGTTCAGTGGTAAATTAAGGAACATTACCATTTTTGATAATGAAGATTAATTGTGTTTAGGGAATATATTTTAACTGTACAAACATATCCCATGTGTTATTGTATTTCCGATTAAGTTTGCGCTCTCACAATTTAAACAAAACCTCGATCTCGCATGTTTTTATGTTAATTATTCAATTGCATTATTAGTTTCTTAAAATTTATGAACCAAATTTCATGGATCATATTATGATAATTACAGTAGCTAAATTATTCAAAATAATTAAATGAATAGGGTAGAAGATAGATTGATCACTAGAAAACTACTCTTCTATGGGCGGTGTGGTCATCGTGGAGACGTATTGCACGAGCAAATGATTGAAAGGGTAGAACCCAATATCGTCTCCACTATTAATTCCGACCAAATTAGTAATATTAAAAGAATAATAAATTTGAAAAATACATAAGAACAGTGAAGAAATAAATGTAGAACAATGATGTCTATTACACAAATGAAAACATTACAACATGATGAAGAGGAGAAGGCTTCGATGAGGGGATCCTTGCTTCAAGAGATACCCTTCTTATAATGGTTGAATAATTTTTGTGAATCCAATTCTCTTCTGCCTCCAATATAGTATTTAACATTCTGAAAACATAAAATGATAAAAACAATAATTTATAGAGTTGAGGGAAGGCTAGGTTTAAAGAGGTTTCAAGTGTGAATGGGGAATCTCAGGCAAATATTTTAATCCAACATGAACCTCCCATTTTGCCTCCAAAACGCATGAACCAGCTGTTATTACAGTATAATTATTTATGAAAAATTGGGTTGGAGAGCTCCTCTCAAAATATGGGCCCAATCCAAGCTCGGATGAATGATTTATGGCCCAAATACAGAACCTATGTCCAATCCGGTGGGTCCATCCCACATTTTCCTTCATGGTCTGGTTAGTCCAACCAGATTAAAGATTTAGCACCAATGTCATGGACAAAAGTTGTAGAAAATTAAGTGGCGAACACTGTTACAAACTTTTAAGTTCAAATAAGTAATATTATAATATTTATGATCGAAATAGTACAGTTAATTTTAAAAGGGTAAAACTGTAATTTTAATCAAATTTTCAAATAAATGATCTATTCCCAAATATTTCATAACTGAACATATTTATCACAATGTGAGGGAATTATGTTATTTTTTATCAATAAAATATTCAACAAAATAGTGTTTTATCAGTATTCATGCATCTTATTTTATATTTAGTTATACATGGACATGTGAATAACTACTTTTGACTATGAAATGGTTTTTAAATTTAAAAATAGAAATTAGTAAATAAAGGTTTTTATCAACTATTGTGAAATATATTTTGATTAAATTTCCCATAAATAATAACTTATTTGGTATTTTTATAAATAAATTATTATTGGAGCATAAATAAATTAAGCAAAAAAATGGTTTTCATGTGTTTTTTTCTTTGATTGTCGTGTAGCCCTGATTATGGTAGATGATTTCCCCATAGTAGGGATGTTTGGGTAGTGGATTCCATGAAATGGGCAATATAAGTGGTGTGTGCCTTGTATTAGACCTATATTGATTAGGATGGTTGGTTGATAAGATAACCTTGAGGACTTTGTGTTGGCATGTGACATTTCCTTAGAGTGGATGATCCCCAATGTTATGATTGGGAGATGGTTTTCAGTTTTTGGAGAAGTTGTAAGAGGTTGGTGTTTTATATTTGAGGTGTTGGCCATTGGACGGGAAGGAAATATTCTATAGTAATAAGATCGTATTATAGCGGGTTTGGTTCCATTTTAATGTAGACAATTTTTGCCTGAGGCACTAGGACACTCTATAATGGGGATATGTGAGGTGTTATAAACCTAATTAAAAGGATTTTGTTGTGTTGGGAGTGTAAGTTCATGCACAACATGCCTACAATGGGGAGCTATGAGATGTTATACCCCTAATAAAAAGGGTTTTTTATGTTGTGGAGTGGATGTCCGTGAAAAACATGACCCTAGACAAGGGACAAATTTCAAAAAAACTATGGTCACTCCAAAATATACCCTCAATCAGCAAGATATGAGTTTAGTTAGTATGGTATATGGTTCCTAGCTTCTATTTTGGTGGGGTTGTTGGTTTCAGTTTCATTCTAGGTGAACAGGGGGATTCAAACTAGGTGGAGGGAAGTATGGGTATATGCTTCTTGTTTTAATTCAATGATTTAGCATTATAGGATTGAGAAATGAGTTTTTCATGGGTTTTGGAACTCTATGGTTGGGTTATTTATATGTCACCATAAAGTGAGTAGCCTAACATCAGAGTGATTTTTTGTAGGTAGTCACTCAGGGAATGTATATAATGGATAGTACCCTGGTGAAACTACCATAGGAGTGAGTGTATGGTGAATATTTAGAGTCCTCAATAATGATCTCATGAGGGATGTTCAATTTATATTATACGATTGAGTGGGATGGTTCTATTGTAGTCACATTGGACGGTTAAAGAAGGATGTGGGACTTTCATGTGGTGAAGTTCACTGAATTGTAGCAGGAAGGAAAGTGTCTCATCAGAGGTGGGATGGGACATTAGTAGAGTTATCTAGGATCTCAATGGTATAAATGTTGTCTATAACTGAGTGTTATTAGGTAATGTGATATTATGGTTAATAAATTCTAGTATGAAGCTAGTTTAGCTCAAATAGTTGAGTTTGGTACACCGTTGGTTGTAAATCATGTCACTGATTGGTGGGGATGACTAATGTTCAACTAGATCAAGTGAGGGATGTTTTGGTGAACTTGAACTTTTATGATTTGGAAATGGAGATCAATGGTTGACACTATTTGGATTTGATGAGCAGGGATCATGTGCATATATTCTTATCGACTATCAGTATCCTTGAAAGATTTATTCAATAGAAAGATGATATATAATCCTATGGGGGGAGGGGGTAACCCACCAGTATATTTTTAGTGATATCAACATCAAGGGATGTTGTATGATACCAAGATTACATAATTACAAGCTTTTCTTGTGATTTGATGGAACCAATGTTGTCTATTGTTGAATGCCTTGTGTAGAATGATTGGTTTTGTCTCCATAACAAATTTGGGGTTTCATATACAATGGTTGGTACATTAATTTCATACCAAAAATTTTACAGAATATGATTGGTAAAATGGGATGGGTAGTGATCATGTTTTTCTGTGATGTTGTTTAGTTTGGGGTGTCAAAATTGGACCAAAAGTTAATATCATGATGACCCGATGTTGATTTTTTTTAGAAATTTGACTTGTGACAATTATGAATAATGTGGATTCATGTAATTAGGTATGAATAAGATGTCTCAAAATCAGATACATCATTCAAACAATGATTTATGTGTGTGTGTGTGGGTGGGGGGTTAGAATAGGTGTTTTTAGTGAAAATACTACTAGGATGTATTTTATATATTTATCTAGGAGCCACTACTAGTTAGTAGCAAGGAAGAGTTATTGAATTAGATTTTAATAGATGATTTGTGTACTATGGAATCTTTTTTTATGCTTTATGGGTATTAGAATCCATAAGGTGGAGAGTTTGTAATGACCCATGTCATTAATGGTTTTCATTTTCAATGGGAATTTTAACTTTCAGTCTCGAAAAAAGTTTTTTTTAAGGATTTAGATTTTGATTAGAATTAAATGGACTAGTACACCCCTAAAGGGTGTTTTTACATGTTTTATGATTTTCTATGGTTTTATAGGGTGTTGGGAGAAATTTATATAGGTATTTATTGGTACAATACGAGGAATTCTCATACAGGTGGCATGTCATGATGCAACATGTGGAATTGAATCATGAGTTCATATTAATAAGGAAGTGTGATACCACTAAGAAATGACTTCAATGTGAAGCTTATCATGGGTGTAATACCACACTAAAACCTGTAAAAGGGTTTCACCATGAGTCTCTGGTCATGCTCTGTTAAGTGGTGAAGAGATATACAATTTGTTTTTTATTGGGATGAGTGTTATGGAATGAGTCCTATGGTTAATTTGAAATGTCTTAATTAGGGGTTGGTCATAGTGATTACTTTTTCCATTTCATAATGAACACCTATGTATGAAAAGAAGATATTTTTATTTATCTTTTGAAGGATGTTCCTCCCCATTATTTTTCTACAGACATGAAACCCCAACCCCTGCTCCTATGAGCTTGAGGTAGCCATTCCATTGATATCTCCACTTATTTCATGTGTATTCATGTCTCATGAATGTTTGTGATTGGAGTTTTGGGTTATATAATTGTGTTAAAAGGTTGATTTTTCTCTAAATTGTTAATTAGGTTATCATAGGGAGTCCTACAAATAGAGTGGACCCTCTATATATGGTTGGTTGGTAGTATTGATGCTTAAATACTATCCCACTATGGGGAATGAGCTTGGATAAAGTTTGATAGACTCTAAAAGGGTATTTTCCTAGGTAATTAATTCTTAATGTTCCAGTTTTAGGCCTTGGTAGGTTGGTTAATGGGTTTTCAAGTGTTTGGTTTCTCATGTAAAGGTTCTGGTAAGTGTGATAATTTTTAAGCTCGTGCAAGAGAGGTCTTGTTAATTCTATATAAGTTGCGACCCCTGATTTGGGGATTTAATTGGTGATATTTTCTACCATCTATGTAATAGTTTTTTATGTGGTGGGGTTCTTCAAAAATTGTCTCATTTGGTGAGGATAAAATTAGAGCAGCTTACCCTTTTGGTCAAAAAGTGTGATGGTGGGTTATTATTGGAATTCTTTGGATTTTCTATCGATTGTGTATAAAATGGAATTTATTTGGCTAGTATATAGTGTATAATACATTGAGATGATAAAATTGAAGCATGAGATAGTTTCCTTGTTCCCCATGTGGAACTTTTGTATGGTAAAGTGGTGAATTTTACCTAGGAATCATGTGGAGAACATTTGGATTGATTTTTGGGAAATGATGTTATGCTAAAGGTAGGATTATTGATGAAGTGTGTATCTTGAAACACTATTATAGGGTATAATAACCAAGAGTTCCATTGTAAGTCAATTAGGGTAGGTGTGACTAGTGGTTTAGGCTTGTGGATAGGTTATGAACAGAGGGTGTGGGATCCTCATGGGTTATTTCCAAGCGGTAGGTTATATGGGAGATGACTTTACAATGAGCATATTTAGGGATAGTTATGTTTGGGATATTACATGATACAATTTTGTAGAGTTCTAGGTCTATGTATGTGGCTAGTTTATGATGATTTTATATTATCATGACTATGGTGGTGAAAATATAAATGATGGTGTGGTTGCGGCCAAAGTCCTATGAATCATGGTATAGAATTAACTGCCTATGTTCTCACATTATCCCATGTTATATAAGGATCATCAAGTTGTCGAAGTTGAACCATGGACACTCTAATACATGGGTTTGGATTAGTTAATTAATTTAAAAGTATGGGTTTTTAATATGCCAGATTTATTTTTTTAAAGAATGGTGGCACTTTGGTCAAAAGACCAAGGTAGTTTTATTTACAAAAAAGAGATTACATGAGTCTAAAAGAATTAATAAAATTAAAATATTTTACATGAAAAGGTAGCAAGTTGTTTGGGAGATCCTCCATCTAGGTTATGTCATGAGAAAATTATTTATTGCCAAGACCATTAATAACCATATTCACTTCTCGGTAGGTATGAGTTGCAATGTAGTTGATGTCATGGAGAGAGTGAAGGCAATTCATCCAACCTGTAGTAAGAGGAAAACCTATATGAATCACTCCCTTACAAATGGACTGCACTATAGTAGTATAATCACATTCAATCCACAAGTTGTTCCATCCTAGGTGCAATTCAAAAGATATCGCATGAGTCACGCTCAACATTTTAGCTTCCAGAGAGGTTGCAGTAACATAACCTCCAAAACAAAAACCAACAATATGACCAAGATGATTTCTAAATACAACGCAACAACCTATAGGTCATAGATTTATTTTAAAGCCTCCATCCATATTGATATTAATCCTACCTGGTAGAGGAGGTCTTCATAAAACCTCAAAAGTGAGTTTAGGCTCTATGAAAATGGCTTAAACCTAAAGATGTCTTAGGATCCTAAAATCTTCCACATAGTTGTGGCAACTCCTATTCTGAATCAATACAGCTTATCAAATAGCGATTAGAATTCTATTTCTACCTGCATTAATGTTTTGCGGGAAATTATTGTGAAGAATTGTATTTCTATTATACTAAATCACATAAAGAAGCTCTGTAACCCGAGTAAGGAATATGTTTCTAATTTTTTGGGAGTTATCCATAGGAACACAAGGATTTAGATGGGTGTTTATAGAGTTAAAGATCAGCCATCTACAATCAAAAAAGTCAAAAATATATTTCCGAAGGGCAGTGGTGGTAGAAAAATATAGAAATAAGTGATTATTATCTTCTCTATGTCGATTTCAAAGATGACATTTTGAGAAAAACTGGATTCCAAAAATTTGTAGAAAAGAATCAGTGGAAACCTTATTGTAGGAAAGATGCCAAATAAGAGAGAGTCTTGAGGGTTTAATACCGGGATTTTAAAGACATATAACAGGATTACTATATCATCTGATTACAGAAAACCAATACTGGCATTGTCTGAAGCAGGTGGGTTCAAAAATCAGGCTGGATTAGTTAACACCTGATGTCCAAATTGATTACATGTGTGATGATTATTTAGTATCATCATACATCTATACACTGTATATTATAAAATATGTGAGAATCCCAATTATTGATTACCTACTTATATTATTTCTCACACCCCACATGGGACCCTAGTGTTCTTATAGACCTTATGTTTCACTTTGAGGATACATTTTACACAAGAGATCCACTTGGGGTAGTTAGATGGTTGTTGAGAGACATGGATGAGGATGGACTCATGTTTTTGGATATGTTTCAAATGATTTTTTTTTAAATTAATGAAATAATATGTAGTCATTATTTTATATTGTATGTGGTTTTTCATGAGAAATATTTAATATCACAAATTTATACTTGATGTTATTATTTTTTAACACATTGATATGATCTTTCATGTTATTTTTTTTATGATGCCTATATGATGAAATAGATTTTTTTTCAAAGTTCACTAATCAAAATTTAAATCCTTAATAAATATAGTATAGTCATTACAAGGTTGTCACACAAGGAGGTCACAGTCTATGTTCAAAACATTCACTCTTATTTTTCTATTTTTGTAAAGAAGAAGAAAATTTTATATTTGATAATTTTGGGATTTAAAAAAAATAATTAATGAAAAGAAAATTATAGAGTGAATATTTCAATTTGAATGAATGTTTGATTAGAAATTAGTTTAAAATAAAATTTAATAATAACATCTGTGAAAAAGGTTTGACCTTTAGACACACCCTTACTCTTTATCAAAAAGTATATCGTAATTGAATTTCTCAATACCCACTCAAAGAATATTTAATGAACACTTAATCTTGGTTGAAAATACTACCAAGGACTAGGTATTATTATTATTTATCATATGAAACTAATTTAATTTTTCAAAAACCTCCAATCATTTAAACCAAATCAAATCTGTTGTTCTCCTAAAAAATATTTTTCTTACGAAATTTAAACTATAACTTCGACTATTTTACCTTCAGAGATTAAATAAAATTTCAAAATTGAATAAGTGTAAAAATGAATGAAGAACACAACTAAACAGTTTAATTCTTGAATAATAGTTCTCTATAAATTCATCGGGATAAAAATAAATAAAATATGGACTCAAAAGATGGTGTTTTCGGGTCCCCACTACTCAAAGTTTCTTTTGGAGTTTCGACTAACATCGATAAAATCATTATATACTACCCTTTAATTCTTATATTGACTAGGTCTAGTTCCTGTGATGCTTTTTAATAACTATCCAATCACTACTCATTTCCTTATTATAACCTCATTTAATTTCACCATGTCATCAGATACATCAGTCTCTAAAATATTTAACTTTTGCAGTGCAACATATGATTCCCTATAATTTTTAATGTTTAAAAAATTAATAATGAATACCTGAGAATATCTAAATATATAAACACCCATGTATAAAATATTTAATATATTATGTGAATATGTAAGATATTAACCTTTAAGTAATTCTAGGTTATGATGATACATTTGTAAATTTCTCTATACATAACATATTTTTTCACTCAAACTTATACTTATTTTTTTTATTATGTAAAATATATAATTTACAATTTTTATTAGAAAAATATGTCACATGTCAATTTTCCCCTTCAAAAATATGTTATGAGTCATCAAAATATGTTACAAAAGTTCCAAAATTCCATGAATGGCGTAAAAATATGTTATTTATGAATTCATCCATGGATGTTATATTACTTAGTAGCTTTACTCGTGAAAAATATTCAACACATGATTTCCATTTACATTATCTCTACTATACTACCCAAAATATGTTACTTATTCCATTATATTGCAAGAAATATATTATATATCAATTTATCTTGTGGAAAATTTGTTACGTATCATATTTCCCTTTTGAAAATATGATTTGTATCATTTGTCTTATTAAAAATTTTGTTACACATTTCCCTTTTATCTTCAAAAATATATTAATGCTTATATTTCCTACTGGAAAATATAATATTCATGATTTCATTTGTGATTTTTTCAACTATACCAAGCTCAACAAACATACTGACTACTGTCTTAATCATAATTTTACCCATTCAAGGTCAAACTGAACTTGTTTCAAAAAATAAAACTAAATTTATGGATTGTTAAAATAGTTCAAAAAATGATTAAAAATAGTTAAAAACCATAAATTTATCAATATTTTAATTAATCAAAAAAGAACCCTAAATACTATAAATGGTTAAATTTACATTAAAATTGAAAAATTATGGGGATAAATTCATTGAAATTTAACGAAAAGTGGTGAAAATATGAGCTCTATCAACCCCACACACTAAATACTGCAAATCCTAGACAAGTAAGAATTCAAAAGTATTACTAAAGAAAATAAAAATAAAAATCCCCTAACATACACCAAATTCAACACCATAGAATCTAAAATTATCATGACACCTCAAAAAACATTATTCTAAATTCTCTATTAGGTTTATTCAATCCATTACCACTTCTTTAATCCTCTCATATACAAAAAATAATCAAATCCCCAAATTTTCCTCTTAATTTATTATTTTAAAATTTTTCTCTTCCAAACACATAAAAGGGATACTATATGCTTGATGATTTCCAAAATATCAACCAAATGATTTAAAAATTGTGATAATAATGAAAATTTTGTAGGGTTACTTAATGGTTGAGGAATGATAGTTTTTAAATGCTAAAAACTAAAAGGATGAACAGGGTGGTTTGTATTTTTTCAAATAAAAATGGCAAATTATATTTATGCACTCAAGAATATTATCATATTTAGTACATTTTTTAAATGAATCAACATATTATATCTGAGAATTTATTATGGGAAGTTCACACCATCTTTATTTCAAAAAAAAACTATCTACTCCACCACCTTTAATGGATTTGTATTTCTATTTTTATTCTGAAATTTTACATAGAATTAGAGATTTTGAAGTTAAATAGGGTTATTTTAACTTTAAAAAATGGTGTAAAATTTCCAACCCATTATTATAATGATCAATATCACTTCTATATTTCCCGAACATGATATTTCATTGTTTTTACATAAATTTCATACAATAGATCATTTATAGTGTTTTATTTTCTAAAATTATAATCGAAATAGATCTCGTACAAATATCTTCAAAATAAATTATTATTTATGTTTTCTTCCCAAATCATCCCAATATGATACAAAAAGCCATAAGTAAACTTCCAAACCCATGGTTATATTAAAATAACATCATAAAATTTACTACTACATTCAATTAGATAATAATTTTAGGTTTGTAAGGTGGATTCTAGTTAAGTTTTTTCATGGATACTAAGGGTTCACAAAGGTTAAATATAAATTGTTGGGTATAATAAGCATTTAATTTTAATTAAATTTATTTTGAAACTAAAATAATTTCCTCAATCATATTTAACACAAGTACCTTAAATATTCATATTTTTTTATAGAAACCCAAGAAATTTAATTTATATGATGATTTTTTTGGTTCACTTAAAAAGTGGGGTTGTTTTAAAGAAGACATAAAAAGGGTTTATAATTCAAAAAAGTAAGTTATTTAAAATTTTGTAAACTAATTTTTGGCATGAGATCAAAAAATTATTAGAAATTTTCTTTATTTAAACATAATTTTGAACCTAAAAAAATTTATTTCAACATTCATTTGAATTTAGTTACATTAGTATTTTTTTTCACACATGGAAATATGTACAAAAAAATTCAAAGTTATATATTTTCAGATCTAAAGGTTAATAAAAACAAAGTAAAAACAAACACACACAAAAATGGAAAAGATACCGCAAAACATAATAAAAAACAATATTACAAAAATAAAAAAGAACAAAATCCTAATCAAGCTTATACTGTTGCTCGCAACACTATTATTTTTTAAAATTTCTTCATTTTGAAACAGTTATCATCAGAAATCAAAATCAATAATTATAGTACTTATTAAAAGATGTTAAAAGTAAGGATGCATCCTAACCTCATTTTTATTCTCTAGCTTGAATTTTAATATCATCCATTGGATACTAAGAAAATCTCACATTAAATGGATTTATTTTATCCCCATTGATTTCAATTTTTCTTTATACCATTCCTGATTCTACAAAACACCAAATAAGAATAGGTGAGTAACAATAAAGGGTCCATACCATTTGAAATGGATTTTTTACTATAAAAAAACATGATTATTGATTCAAAACATAGAACTTTTCCCCTTCATTAGATTCTTTGTTGTGGATCAACTCAAAATTGGATGATTTTTTATTCTATATTTATTGTTTATGATTTCTTCTAACTCTTACAAATAATATTTTATCTTTTTTTTCAACTTCAAATATTTTCATGTTTTAGTTTTTAACAATCCAATATGATTTGTGCTCAAGATCCATTTGGGAATGATAATAATTTATACACATAGACAGAAAATGTTAAATTAAAATTATAGTTTTAGTTACAGACATATCAACCCCAAGAGTATCATACAATTTCAAAATCTAATATTTTTTATTTGGGTGCAAAATTTTCTCAAAAACATGACTGATTTTTTAGTTTAAAAAATCCATTATTATATTTTTTGAGGATGGAAGGATCTAGAAAACCTATGGTGAATTTGATATTTCATAAAAATTGATTCTAAAGTTACATTCCAATAAAGATTTCCTTGAATGTCAATGATAAACATTGTAAGTATAAACTTATAAAAAAAGTTTCCTCTCACAAATTTTGAAACAAAATGTTCATTATCAACACTTGTTTTAATAACATCTACCCACTAGGATAAATAAAAAGTATAAATTAATATGTAAAGGTGCCAAATATAATTTTGAAATTTTCTCATAATATCCATAATGAAAACATTAAATATATAAAAAAATGGTTTTTTTTTAATTTAGTTTCACTTAAAAAATATTACCTTGAATTTGGAAGGTTTTACATGTTCTAAAAAGTTTACATAAACCTTAATGATGGTGGTCCAAAATAATCTAGAGTGGAGCACTTCTATAGAAAATTTTGGTGTCTAAAATGACCACCATAACTCAATTTATAGTAATAATTCTACACTGATTGAATTTTTAAATCTAGAATGATTACCAAAAATGTAATTATTGGACTCACTTACTAGATTATAATTTTATTGTTTGTGAAAGCAAGAAAAAACATCATAATTTTCCAAAAAATTTCAAAAAATTTCAAACCATGACCTAAAACTATTAAAAGAATGTATTTATTTATATTTAATAGTTTCCTTGATTGGTATACAAATTTGATATCTCTCACTTAATGTAGTCCCGAGTATACTTAAATTATCAACTAATAGATTCCCAATAATAATGTTTTTATTTTTACAAATAAAATTATTACAAAAATAAAATCCATCAAAGAAACCCCAATTTTTCATTATTTTTATTTATTAAAAATTATGTTGTCGAATGGTCAGGGAAAATAATTACTTTGAAACATAATAGGTACCATATAAATTTTTAAAAAACAAAAATTAGAATGAAAAAATATTTCTTAATGATGGAATAGTTATATTGTGATTTATATAGGGTTTTAGATGCATAATTCTATATATTTTTTACATAAAATTTCCCAAGATAAAATTATTATTCACCACTCATCAATTCAAAGGGAAAATACCTTTTTAGTGGTTATATAATGGGTGGAGATACCAGCCTATATTTTAGTTATCTTAAGTATTTTTTACAATATCCATAGAATAAAAATTGAGATTCTTTTGGAAATAATCTGTAATAATGAACTTTTTTCATGATAAAATACTTTTTGAATATCAAATAAAAACTAGTATGTCTAGAAAAATATCTCACATACCCCATAATTATTGGTTATAATAGTGAAGAAATGATTTCAATCTTAGATGGATTCACATAAATTCCATATTTTGAAACTACGTGACCCAAAATAATTTATTTTAATATAATAAAATAGTATTTCTCATAATTTCTCATAACAGTTTTTCCTTAATTTACGTTTTAAATGCATCAAAAAAATTTCTTAAACATCTCCGAAATGTTGATCCATAGAAAATGAAATCATATATAAAAACAAGAAAAAAATTTATAAATATTTAATAAATATTCTCATCATACACTTTTGATGTAACACCACAAGCTTCCACAATATGTTTCTCTTTGAATAATTTAATAGCTTGCGATGTACGCAACTTCGAGTTCTAGCACACCACGACCAATCAAACTAGCCATTATGAATAGTAATACCCACTTTTTAAAATTTCATAAATTTTATTTTTCAAAATGGACTTCATTTTGGGATTTAGAATATCAAAATTATCTTAGGGTGATTGTTTGGTATTTTTCTAAAAGACTTTCAGTTTTTGATGAATAGTGAAAAACAATGTGTTATTGTTTACAACCTACTATTTATTTAAATAATTATTTATTTTATTTAAATTTACTTTAAGTAAAAATAGATACTTAATTCCTATATTAGTTCAACGTAATTCCCCGGTGTCATTTTATAATAAGATTAGAGGTAGAAAATTTTATTGAATTTTTAACGTCTTTTACCCACCTTCTAGGCACATTCAGAAATTTCTATAAAACATAATTTTACCGCTTCTGCGAATTGAATTTAAAAAATTTGAGACACACAGTTGACATCAGTAAGTAAAATTTCCTTCAATATGATGAAAATAATTTTTGGTGAATAGTTACTTTTAAATTTTATTTATCATGGTGAAAAGTAAATAGGGTAATTAAAAGTAAAAATGATATTATATTTACCCTAACACATATCTTAATTCTATTTGAAAAGACTTTTCCGACCAAGATCAAACTTAGGAGTAAAATAAGATTCTTTTCGTCCACTTGGATTAGATTAGGACATTTATTATTGTTTTATTTAAAGAAGAGTTAAAAGTGTTAAATTAAAAGTTTAATAACTTGATAATTTTAATATAGGTTTATAAAAAAAGATAAATTAGACTATAGATATTCATTAGAATGATAAAAATATTTCGTAAATAATTTTCTTTTATTTATAATTTTTATACATTAAATATTTACATTCATTTGTGACACAATGATAATGCAATAATCACCTTATTATTAAAAGATTAAAAGAATTGAAATTATAAATATTAAAATAATTGTAAATTGAGAATTTTGATTTATTCTACAAATTTTATAGGTTAATATGACATGTTATAGTTGATTAAATTTTTTTCGAATTGATAATGTTTTTATGACTTTCACAATAACAAAATACTAAATAGTGTCAGAATTAACATAGATGAGTTTTTAAAAGAAATACTATATTATTAATAGATATAATATTCCTAAAATTCTAAGGCTTGGAAAAAGGACATAGATAAGGTTATATATATCAATAATGAACCACTTGGGGTTATCATGGATTTTTATAGTAAGTATATTAACCATTTATTATAATAATAGAAGAATACATAGTAAAAGTTAAACTATTTAACTAAGAATTAAATCTAAAATATAAGGTTAATATTGTAACCTAAACCTATCTAAAACTAATTGGTTGAGAGTATTTCGACCAATACCCACCTTGTCCTCAAAATAATTTTTTTGGAATCATTATAAATCAAATATGAACGTATAATAAAAAAATATTTCAAGCTTTTCCTAAAGTGACCCTCACCTCTCGTATAAACGGGTACTCCCCCTAATATTATTATAAAACCTCCATATCAATTTGTCTTGGAAAATACAGGCTCAAATATCCTCAAAACTACACTAAATTAAATCTAGATGCTTTACTTCAATCAAAATCCAACTTAAGAAGCCCTTTTGATCAAATCAAAAGGAAGCACCCAAAGAAGAGGTAATAATTTCATGACCTCTTTCAATGTTCTTTTCTTCATCCACATCCTATTTCTTCGTTTTTTCCACAAACAAATAATAACTCCCATAAATTATACATAATGTGATGTTATTATAAATATTATACAGACATATTCATTATTTTGTCCATCCTATGAATGAAAATGGCACCATACGTGTGTACATACAACTTATCATCTCCACGTCGTGGGGTAATTTTTTATTCAACACTTCATTATTTGGATGGGTATAACAATGAGTATAATATAATTAAATAATATATATAACATGTTAATGATTCTTTATATATGATATACCATCCAATTACATAGTATTTCACCATCAATAGAATGATATTTCCGCTCGTGTGTAAGTACGGATTATCGTCTCCATGAACGCGACAAGATTCATTCCCCATCGTAATCATTCAAGAATAATTATCATTTTATGATTAAAAATAATGTTTAAGATCTTAATATAATTTTGTATTTGAATGAAATACATCATATCCATAACAAACATGACTTATATAACAAAACATATAAAGGAAAACATATCAATTAACACCCGAAACAATGATAATATTGAAATTTTATTAACAATTCAATATTAAAAGTTTATATATGATATCATATTTATTTATGTTGTTCTTTAATAATTTAATAACCATGATTTAACTATTATACATGAGTTTAATTTACCCTCGATCGTGGAAAAGTATATGGTAAGGGTTAATTCTATAATCTCTTCATTATCCGAGGTTGTTTATACGTTAGTATCAACTGAGACCTCATTATCATCCACAACAGTGTTTCTTAAAAATGTATTTTAAATTTTTTTACTATTTCCTATAGTATTAGTTAAAGTCATTTATACATTTTTTTGACTTTTTATGAAAAATTTATAATGTAATCTTCCCTTCATTTTTCAAACAAGGTTCTTTACAACCTTTTCGACCAAATTAAGGAAATAATGTTTTTTTAAACTTATACAGCATGTGCGGCTATTTTCCACTGTTATAATACCTTTGATTCTTCCATTAAAATATTATAAGAATATTTTCAAAATAAATGTTTTATTTTATAATTATGTGACATAGAAATTATTTCAAAATATAAAAAGATATTTCTCTCAAGTAGTTTTGATTTCATATATTTCAAAATCCTTTGATAGATTTTACAATTGTTTGAAGATTGTTTATTATGAGATAATATTCCATATTGTATTGCATGTTTAGTGATATGTTTGATGGTGGATGTGTTATTTTTATGCCATTCATGGTTTATGGTTAAAGTATCAACATTTTGTATTCTAGTTTTAATACGAATGTTTATGTTATGTTTTAACCTTTTCACATGAGGAATGAATTAGACATAGTATGTGACGAGTGGAGCCTGCCATAGCTCCTCAACGCATCGGTAGGTCTCATGAGAAAAAATAACATCTTGGCATAAGGCCTTGAAAAAATCGTATTTTTAGCCATGGCACGAGGCCCTGACTATGTGGTTATGATGTTCAACATTATGCATTCCATCATTATGGAATTGGCTATTGATACTACACGTGATTATTGGACTAGTATATTTTCCATGTGAATAATAAAATTGAATTATTTGATTTATCTTTTCCATATTATGACAAATTTTATGTTTAAAAGGTTTGTGTTTTAGTCTTATACATTGACTAAAATGTTTTTGCTTATTTATGGTAGTTTCAGCTATATTGTTTCCCTACTGAGCATATGAGCTCACCCCTTTCTATGTTTTATTTTTCCTACGATCCAAGAAGTATATTAAGATTAACCTACAAGAATAGGCTATGGGATATGATTGTGTTCAATGGGGACACAATGTTTTTGTTTTCTCATTTCATAATGCAATGTAAAACATACGTATGTATGTAACACTTCCAAGGATACTAAACAAACTGGCCTTTCGAGACTTGATCTCTTGTGATCATTCAAATGTTATCAAATAATGCCCCAACTCTGGGTAACTAGGGTCAGGGCGTTATAGTTGGTATCAGAGGTAGTTTAGTAAAAACCTTGGAAACTAGATTTAGAAAAACTCTAATTATAGATCATTAACCTAAGATAGACATTCAAGATTAATATAGAAGAACTTCCTAGAATTTTGGTAATGTAGAGATTTTATGAATTTTGCAAGTAATACATCCCTATCTGGATATGACCTGGTAGAGATGGCTCTGGCACAGATGTACCTAGGAGTGAAAAACCTGACAAGGATTTTTGGTTTTGACCCAGGGTGTCTTGGTACACGACAACAGGTCTTGCTGCACTCTTGGTTACGACATCATGGGGGATATTCTTAGGATAATTCAAATTTTATTTACAAACCATTACGAAGGATTTCTGAGAAAATACCTCCTCAAAGAAGAAAATTTTTTATGAATATGGACTATATTCATAAATTTTCCAATTTATGTTAGGTATTTTATTAGTTTGGAATTATGTATTGTAATTAATAAATTAATCTAGTGTATGCCATTTTATAGAAATGGTGCCTAGTGGAAGGAATAGAAACTGTATCAATACATGTGATCCAATTTGGGATTTCCCTCCCTCTCAAGATAATTATAGTGGAGTTGGTGATGAAACTGGTGCTTAACAAATTATAACCACACTCGGACAACTCACACAGGTTATGAATAATGAAATCCCCCAACATGGAGCACCCTGATCTATAATGTAAAGGATCGATGTTAGACCGCTTCATGAGGAAACAACCACTAACATTCAATGGTATTACAAATCCTTTTGTAGCTGAGAATTGGATATGTTCCTTAGAGAAAATATTTCATGCTTTTGGGAGTAGCGAAGGGGAAAAAGTAGTCCATGCAGTTTATCGCCTCATGAGAGATGCAGATCAATGGTGGTCATTGATTCAAAACACAAAAGAAGATTTTGAAGTATCAAATATGTAATGGAGGGAGTTTAAAGAGATTTTATTGTAAAAATACTTTCCTCGTGGACATTAAGTGGATATGGGTTGGCAATTTCTGAGTCTAAGGAAAAAGGAAAATTAGAATGTCGCAATGTTTGAGGATAAATTTACAAGGTTAGAATGTCATGCAATAAAGTATATACGTAACGCAAGGAGTGAAATTAATCGATTATTTTATGGGTTAAAACCATTTATCTATGGATCATTAGTCTCATAATCCTTCTTGTCATATGAAGATATTGTTGCATGTGCTATCAAGATAAAAAAGAAATTATCTATGTCGTACGACTTTAAAGCGAAGAAAGAGAAGAAGATATCTGCTGAACACTCTGGAAATGGAAATAAGGGGAAGAATGAAAAGTTGAATTTCAATCCTATAGTAAATGTGGGAAGAAACATCCTAGTATTCACCCGAAGGGAAAGGGAGTATGTTACAAGTGTGGTGAGAAAGGCCACCAAACTCATGATTTCAAGGGAAAGAAAGAGGCTTCCAATTTTGAATGACACAATTATTGAGAAATGGGGCATTATGCAAATGAATATTTTAAATTCCAAGGAAACATAGCTAAAAAAGGCCATGGGAGCAAGGATAAGCTTATGTGATCACTACTACTAAGGTTGAAGCTTCATATGATATGGTGGCAGGTAATTTAATTATTTCCTCAAATTTATCCAATGCTTTACTTGATTTTGGATCATTGCATTATTTCATATCTTCCCAGTTTTCTAAGAAAATTAGATATTTCCTATTTGATTTAATAAGGGATTTGTCAGTCAAAACTCCTAAAGGAAGTATGATTGCAACAAATATTTGTGAATCAGTTCCCATTAGGGAATATAAACATGATTTATCTTCTGATTTCATCATCATACCCCTGATTAAATTTGATATAATACTCAGTATGGATTGGCTTTCAGACCATGATGCAAAAAATTATTGTAATAAAAAGGATGTTACAATTTTTGATGATGATAAAGAATACCATATCTTTAGAGAAGAAATGTCACCATCTTATTCTTATATAGATCCAACCCCAGTAGCTCTACTAAATTATATTATTGGGGAGAAAGAGAGTGAAATAACTATGGGTGAGGAAAGTAATGTTCAAATAGAGGATGTATCTATTGTGTAAGAATATGTTTATGTGATTCCAGATAATTTACGTGGAAATCCTCCCAAACGAGAAATTGAGTTTTCCATTGATTTAATTTCTCATTCGAGGCCCATATCGAAGACCCCTTATAGTATATTCACTATAAAATTAGTGGAATTAAAGAAAAAACTAGAGGAAGTGAGTAATAAAGGATTTATTTTATCTAGTGATTCTCTATGGGGAGCCCTTGTCCTTTTTTTTGTAAATAAGAAAGATGGATCTATGAGGTTGTGAATTGACTATAAGGAGATCAATTCTATAACAATAAAGAACAAGTATCCCCTACCTATCATTGATGATTTATTCAAAATAGATCAAATTAGGAAAAAGATCTATTCCAATAACCGATGGAAGGATTTAGAATTTCAAGTAGGAGATTGTTTTTTCTTGAAGGTATTTCCATGGAAGGGTGTTGTAAGATTAATTGAGAAGGGAAAATTAAGTCCCAAGTACATCAGACCATTCGAAATTATAGAAGGAATTGGAGTTGTAACTTACCATTCGGCAATGAATCCCAGTCTCTCCAAAGTTCTTGATGTGTTCCCAGTATCACTGTTGAGAAAACACATGCCTGACCCAATGCATGTACTCACCTATTATGAAATAGAACTGGAACATGATCTATCTTATTGGGAAGAGCCTGTCAAGATTCTTGATACCAGAGAACAAGTGTTGAGAAACCAGATGACTCGTTTGGTAAAAGTTCTATGGTGAAACCATAAGATAGAAGAGGAAACATGGGAACTTGAGGAACTTATGATTAAGTACCACTCGAATCTTTTTATGCAGCAGTATTCTAGAAATTACAAGGATGAAATTATTTGAAGGTGGTAAGAATGTAACACCCCAAGCTTCCATGGTATGTTTCTCTTGGAATAATGCAATAGCTTGCGCTGTACGCAACTTCGAGTTCAAGCACTACACGACAAATAAAACTAGCCATTAAGAATATTAATACACAGTTTCTGAAATTTTATAAATTTTATTTTTTAAACTGGACTTCATTTTTGGATTCTGAATATCAAAATTTCCTTTGGGTGAATTTTTGGAATTTTTCTGAAAACTTTCTATTTTTGATGAATAGTAAAAAAACACTGCATTATTGTTCAAAAACCTACTTTTTATTTAAATAATGATTTATTTTATTTAAATTTATTTTAAGTAAAAATAGATACATAATACCGATATTAGTTGAATTTAAATCATTATAGTCATTTTATAATAAGATTAGAAGTATAATGTTTTTTTTATTTTTTAACGTCTTTTAACCACCTTCTAGGAATATTCACAAATTTGCATAAAATGTAATTTTAACACTTTAGTGAATTGAATTACAAAATACCGAGAGACACAGTTGACATCAATATGTAAAATTTGGTTCAATAGGATGAAAATAATTTTTGGTGAGTAGTAACTTTTGAATTTTATTTACCACAGTTAAAAGTAAATAATGTAATTAAAGGTAAATATGATATTAAAATTACCCTAACACATGTGCTAATTCTATTGGATAAGTGTTTTTTGACCAAAGTCAACCTTATGAATAAAATATGATTATTTTGGTCTATATGTATTAGATTAGGAAATTTATAATTATTTTATTTAAAAAAAGAGTTAAAAGTGTTAAATTCAAATTTTAATATCTAAACTATTTTTAATATAGGGTTTTACATAAGATATAGTATACTATAAATATTCATTGGAGATATAAAAATATTTCCTACATTATGGTATTTTATATATAATTTTTTGGCACCAAATAGTTATATTCATTTTTGACACAATGATGATGCAGTAATTACCTTATTATTGAAATATTAAAATAATTGATATTATAATTATTATAATAATTATAAATTGATTTTTTTGATGTATTAAAATAATTTTATATGTTAATATGAAATGTTAGGGTTGATTAAATAAATTTTCTCAAAGTGATAATTTTTTTATGACTTTCAGATAATCCAAATACTAAATAGTGTCAAAATTGACATAGATGTGTTTTTAAACAAATACTATATTATAAACTGAAATAATATTTCAAAAAATATAAGGTTCAGACAAAGGACTTAGATAAGGTTAGATATATCAATAAAAAACCTCTATGGGTTTAGTTTTATTTTAATAGTATGTTTGTTAACCATTTATTCTAATAATATAAGAATACATGATAACAGTTAAACATTTTAACTAAGAATTAAATCTAAAAGATAAAGTTAATATGGTTACCTAAATATATATAAAACCTATTGGTTGAGTGTTTTTCGACCCATCCTCACATTATCCTCTAAATAAATCCTTTTGGACAAATTATAAATTAAATATGATTGTATAATAAAATAATATTTCAAGCTTTTCCTAAAGTGACCATCACCTCTCTTATAAAAGGGTATTTCCCCTACTCTTAATATCACACCTCCAAATCCATTTTTTCAGTCACCATCTACTAAGATATTCTCCCAAATACCCTCAATTTATACTATATTCCGTTCTTTTATCATAATCCTACCTAAATATCCATTTTGATCAAATCGAATGTAAGCACCCGAAGAAGAGGTAACAATTTCATCACCTCTTTCAAATTTCTTTTCTTCTTCCACTTCTTCTTTATTTTTTGTTTCCATTCCAAAATAATTAATCCAGTACCTTATAAATATTGTGTTGTTATTATAAATATAATACATCCATATCCATTATTCCTTCCATCCTATGAATGACAAAGTCACTATACGTGCGTACGTACGACGTACCGTCTCCACATCGTGTTGTAGTTTGTTATTCAACACTTCATTATTTGGATTGGAATAAAAATGAGTATAATAGACTTAAATAATAAATATAACATTTAAATGATTGTTTATAAATGTTATACCATCCAATTAACTACGATTTCAAAATCAATATAATGATATTGTAGCTCGTGCGTATGTACGGATTACCGTCTGCACGAACACGATGAGATTCATTTCTCATCATAATAATTCAAGAATAATTTTCATTTAATGATTAAAAATAATGTTTAATAATTTAATATCATTATAGATATGAACCCAATACATTTTATCCATAATAATCATGGATTACGTAACAAAACATATAAAGGGAAACGAATCATTTAACCACCAAAACAATGATGTTACTGAAATATTATTAACCAAACAATATAAGATGATCATATATTATATCATATTTATGTATGTGGTTCTTGTATAATTTAATCACAATGATTTAAATATTATACATGAGGTTAATGTATCATCAATCATGGAAAAGTACAAGGTAAATGTTAATTCAACAATCTCTTCATTATCCAAGGTTGTTTATACATGAGTATCTACTGGGACCTCTTTATCATCTATATTTGTATTTTTTAAAAATTTATTTCAAAACATTTTTATTATTTCCTAGACTATGGGTTAAATTAATTTATACCATTTTTTTAATTTTCATAAAAATGATTATAAAGGAATCTTTCTTTCATTTTCTAGACAAGGTCCTTTACGACCTTTTTGACAAAAATGAGGAAAGAATGTTTTGTAAAATTATATGGCACATGCAACTATTTT
Source organism: Viscum album (assembly GCA_963277665.1). Taxonomy (NCBI): domain Eukaryota; kingdom Viridiplantae; phylum Streptophyta; class Magnoliopsida; order Santalales; family Viscaceae; genus Viscum; species Viscum album. Next base: position 1,448,392,082 of record OY728161.1, read on the forward strand.
AAGCCATTATAACACCTTCTAAGATTACCTTAAAATCTTAGCTGAATATTTTCAAAACAACTTTTTTCATTTGTACTTATCTGACTATTAAATGATTTCAAAATAGAAAGAGATATTTCTCTCAAATTGCTTTGATTTCATCTATGTCAATATCCTTTGATAGATTTTACACTTGTTTGAAGTTGATTTATTATGACACAATCTTCCATATTTTATTAAAGGTTATGTGACATGTTTAACTATGGATGTGTTATTTTGATACCATTCATGGTTTATGGTTAAAGTATTAACATTTCGTATGTTAGTTTTAATATGAATGTTTATGTTATATTTCAACCTTTTCATATGAGGAATGCATTGGACTTAGTAACTGACAGGTGGAGCCCACTATATCTCCTCAATGCATCAATAGGTCTCAAGATATAATATAGTGTCTTGGAACAAGGCCTTTTAAAAATATTATTTTCCGTCTTGGCACAAGGCCTTGACTATGTGGTTATGATGTCCGGTATTATGCATTCCATCATTATGAAATTATCTATTGATATTACATGTGATTATTAGAAAAGAAGAATATCCATGTAAATAAGTAAATGGCATTATTTGATTTATCTCTTCCATATTATGTGGAATTTAATGTTTAAAAGGATTTTGTTTTAGTCTTATAAATTTTCTTAAATGTTTATGCTTACTTATGACAGTTTTCCCTATATTGTTATCTTTACTGTGGATCTATGCTCACCCCTTTCTATGTTTTATTTTTCCCAAGATGCGAAAAAGTATACAAATATTAACCTATAGGAATTAGATAAGGGATATGAGTGTGTTCAAATGGGACACAATGTTGTTGTTTTTCCATTACATAATGTATTGTAAAACTTATATATGTATCTAGAACATCCACATATACTAAACTAATCAGCCTTTCTAGAATTGATCTTTTGTGATCATGCCAATGTAATGTAATAATGCACCGAATCTAGGTAACTAGGGTTGGGGTGTTACATTTGAAAAGTTATTAGATAATTACACAAAATAATGAAAAATATTCTTTATTAAAAAGTTAAAAAAGTACAATTAATGGTGGGTTTCTATTAATCTTTTGGTGTAATAAAAATTTGAATGTAACTAGATAATCCATGTATAAAATAGAAGTGAGATTGTCCTGAATTCCTTTTAAAAACATGGTTATGAAATTAGATTGGAAAGTGATCCATCCTATTTACTAGGTTGAATTTTTTGTAATCAATACAATCACTTTTTTTTGGAATTTTAACATTCATAATTTCTCCAAATTCATTATTTACAATGGAAAACACTATTTTTAGGATCAATTTAGATAGATGTAACCCATTACATATAAAAAATTAGGAAAATTATTTTAGTAGACATTAAGGCAGTCACTTCAATTTTAAAAACATCAAAAAATTTAAGATTCAAAATCCTTTGAGATCACCAAATAGATTTTAATTTTTCTTAAACAATATTATTTTCATGTAAATTGAAGTAATAATTCTAATTAAATCAGTTGAGGTTCATTATATAAGTTTCTCGTGTTCTCTAAGGAATTATAAATGTTTATTTTCTTGATCTATTGATATCTTTAGAAATGATCATTGAAAATTTATCATTCTCATATAAGAAAGAATATTTCAAAATTTAAGGTAATTATTTCATTTTTAACTTAGGTGAGTTATTTTCACTTGAAAAGGAAAGATTAAATGAATCGATGACATCAAATTTTACTCTTAATTAATTACCAGAACAAGAGTATTTTAAATATAAAAAAAACTATTTATCAATATGTTCATATGTTTTCCTAGAAAAAAAATAAAAATTTATTATTATATACTTGATATGAAATTCCATCGACAATTTTTGTGGTTTTAAAAAACTCAACACTTTTTTGACATGAAATGTTATCAGATTATTCAAGAAAAAATAAACACTCTGAACAACTTTCAATTTTTCAGTAGTTTCAAGGAAATTATATGTAATGTTTTCATAATTAGTAAGATTACATTAAACTATTTTAGAATTTATATTTTCTTTAAATGAATCATTGTTTACTCTCATATAAATCAATTTTCAAGGAATGCATGGGTTCATTTCTTGAAAAATAGTTAGTTTTCATTACTTTTTATATCAAGAAATAACTCTGGGGAAAACAAATCAATCATGTTCACTTTAGGGAATAAATGATCTTTGATTTGGTATTTAATGGATTTAAAAATATTAAAGTAGACTATTTATCTTTCTTGTACTAGAGAACCATTAATGTTACTGTCATGTTTAGTTGTACTTCTATTGGATAATTTAATAAAAATCCCAAAAACATTCATCTCTAATACATATAAAATAGAGTAAACCAAATGAGGAATAAATTTTTTTGAAACTCATAAATATAACATCAACATTTTTAATTCACACTCCATTATGGTGTAGGTAGTGGTTAAAGTACATAAATATTTAAATTTTATTTTAAGTTCATGTAGAATCAAGGAGGAAAAGTTCTTCCCAAGGTTTAATTTTTCTCCTCCCTTAAATTTTCTTGAATGAGAGAAAATTCGTTCAAAATATTAGAGTACCTGAAAATCTATTTTATAGAATCAAAAAAATAAATATTAAACATGAATTTCGAAAAATTATCTATAATTTCCCCACCAAAATCACATAAAACACTCTTCTTCACTAGTGGGATTCCACTGGTGTAAGGAAATGGTGGTTTGGGAACTTATTAATTATTTTCAAAACTTTTTTGAGAGACATATGGTCTTATCATTATTGTCTAGAATTTATTGGTTATTTTTAGTAAATATTACTATTTTTTTCATTAATTGACGTTTTATAATTTTTAGCAGGTTCAAAAATAGTTGTTCTTACTTCATAAAGGTTTAAATTAATATAACAAAATTTTGAAGTCTCATTAATGTATTTAAGTTTAGAATTTATATATTGAGGTTTGTCCAACTTAATGGAACTTATAAGCTATATTGAACTAACATTTTTCCCTTTTTCTTGGGATTCACTTGATCTTGTGAAGGAAACCAAGCATTGATGTGATTCTTTATACCACTAATATTACTTTAAATTTTCTTCATTTGAGACATCAATGTATTCATCATGATTTTATGTGTCCCAAATTTTCTCCAATGATGTTTTTAGATATTTTAGTGGGGTTTTCAGGTTGGATATTTCATAAAACTTTTGCATTGGAATACTTATTAAAGTATATTGGTCGTGAATTACATGATTTTCCTTAGTAAAATATTTCTTTCTATTTTGGATATATGAATCAATCATAAGAATAATTATTCTATTCTTGGTTGAAATTTTACATGGTTAAAAAGGTCTTTATTGGTTTTTTCATATATGTATTCCTAGAAAAAACCACATCATGCATTGGAATATTGTTTCATTTCTTGAATTTTATCAGTAAAATGATATTTTGTAGTGCAAATTCCACAATAAACATGTATTTTAAAAATTGTTTCAGTTTTGCAGTGGGTTTTTGAAGTGGTGAAAAAATAATAGACCTCAAAATAGTGGTAATATCAGTATGTCGACTCACAATGAAACTATTTTTAGAACTAAAAGTGGAAACTTATTGAGATGATTTAACAAAAAGTAGACATATTATTCCAAATGTTTGAAAATTATGGGACATTTTAGTAAAAAAGAGTCCTAGAATCATCTTGGGATTTATCAAATAAATATCCTCCTTCCACAACATCAATCATGATACCATGAATAAGAAAAATTCCCTAAAATAATTATTGAATCAATTTTTTTTATGAATTTGGTGGTGGGGGAAACTAAAATAGAATATTTTGAATCTCTTCCAATATTCATGAAAAAATTCTCCTTGTGTTTTTCTAATTTAAAATATTTATTTTCAAACATCAAGAATCCTTGATGGAGGGAAAAAAATTTCAAAATATTTTTTTCAATTCATTACAATCACTAATAAAAGTAGGGTGGGAATAAAAGAAGAACTCCTTGGACACCCCCTCCCAAGAAAAAGGAAAAATCCTAATTTTTATTTAATCTCCATTTAATCATGATAGTTTTATAGTAACATAAATATAACTAATTTATTGGAGGTATTAGTGTGTATCATCCCTCAAAAGTACATTAAATTTTGATAATTGATGAATGGGAATGCATTTTATTTCAAAACTAATAGGTTCCTATAGATACACAACGTGATATTTTTTGATTTTATTTATAATACATAGACAATTATTTAAGAGTAACATTTGTAGCCATTATGATTTTAGGATTAAAAAGGATTCATTCTGGTGTGTTGGTGGAAGAAATTGAAATCTCAGTTTGACTTTCTAGAGTTTCCCAACTCACAGTGTAATTAAATTCATTGTTTTTTTCTTCAGTAATAGTAGTCCTAACTCTAGACTATTTATTTATATCAATTACATGATTTAAGGGATGCAAAATAGTTTTTGAACATTTGGTTATAAAAACAAATTAATGAAACTTAGGAACCATCCCCTAAAATGGAAGAAAATTTATCATAATTTTTTTTGTAGTTCTCTAATTAATATTTTAATATATAAGTAATATAGTATTGATTCCCATGTTTTTCCATTGAGAATTTTGAGAGCTAAGTTAACAAATGAAACTATTGTTTTTTGTTTTTTAAAAGAATACTAAAAGTGTGGTTTTGATAATTTTGTGCAATATTTTCATGAAAATTAATAAAATTAATTAAAATAAAATGAAAGAGTGAATGTGAGTAGTTTAAGGCTGATTTTATTGAAAAATAGTATGAAATTAAATTTAAAAACAATATTAGTGAACAATATTCATCCTTTGGACACACCCAAAATCCTTATAAATAATTATCTCGGAATATAATTTCTCAATTCTCACTCATAGAATGTTGAATGAAAGATTACTTCTAGTCAAGCATCATACCAAGAAAACGTTATTATTTTTATTTCTCTAATGAAAGTTATTTAACTAATCATTCCTCTATGAAATTAAACCCACTCAAATATGTTTTTCTCCTAAACAAGACCTATCTTAATAAATGTAAATAATAAATTTGAATATTTCACTATAAAAATTAAATAAAAATTCAAAATATAATCAATATAAAATTTACTCCAAGAAAAAAACTAGTTTCATTCAATAGAAATATTTATTGGAAAATGTTATATGATAAAAATAAACGAAACTAGGACTTTAAAGATGGTTCTAGTGAGTCTAAACTTCTCACAACCAATTTGGGAGTTTTCCTAGACATTAATAAACTTTCTCTAGGATCTATTTATATTCTTACCACCAAGTTCAAGATATTGTTGTCCTTTTTACTTATTGTTTGATTTCCAATCATTGCCTCTTCATCTCCCCAATTAAATTTACTATGTTATCTAATATATTTGTCTCTAATATCAGTACTTTTTTTGACGAAACATAGGATTCCCTCTAATTTATTAAATCTCACAATGTAATATAACTTATGTGATAATATTTCCATAAAAAATACCAATGTTTAATATATTGAATATCTTATTTGAACACGTATGATATTTCCCTTTTAAAAATTCCAACTTCTAATGGTAAATGTGAAAATTTCTCTGTACATATTATAATATTTCACTTAATCTTATGAATAACATTTTTTATTCTTTAAAATATGTTATTTATGATTCTTCTCTAAAAAAATATGTTATATATCATCCAAATAGGTTTCAAAAGATAAAAAATGTTACAACTGGAAAACAAATATGTTACATGTGAATTCATCCACGGAAGTTATATTATTTATAATTCATCCACAGAAGTTATATTATTTATCTATTTTCCTGTTGAAAAATATGTTACATATGATTCCCTTCTCCAATTTATGTACCTCACTTCCAAAAATATGTTACATTATTCCTTCGATTCCCAAAATTTTTTTATATATAAATTTTGATTAGGGAAAATATGGTATATATGATCGTTTTCTTTGGAAGAAAAGACATTTTTTATCATAATTCTTGAAAATTATGTTATTCATTTCCCATTACTACTCAATAATATATTACATATCATATTTCCTCTTGGAAAATAAAATACATATACCCCCCTTTATGAATTTATTAACTACCCCAGGCTTAAAATCCACACTCAATATAAAAATAACCAATATTATTCAATTCATGTTTAAAATGAAATTTATTTTCCAAAAAAGCTAAAATAAAAAATCGATTTTTCAGGTATTTCCATAAATTAATAAAAACCCTTAAAACTATTAATTGAGAATTTTTCTCAATTAATCCCAAAATTTCACTAAAATCTAGATATAATTCAATTTAACATAAAATCAAAAATTGCGGGGACAAATTAATTTAAAATAAAGGTAAAAATGAATAAAATATGAGTACTATATTATTTATTTTTTATTTGATGTGATAGTACTAGCAGTGTAATCTCCCAATATTGGTTGTATACTATCACCCCTAATTTAAAGCCAATGGAATATGAGGAGGAATTTATAAGGTCCTGTGGCACCCTTTCTTAGGTAGATGGATGGTTTCTAGGTGAGGTTATAAAAGAATACATTAAATATTGGTTAGCCAATGCTCCATCTATTCAGTTTTCCAAATAAGGAAATATGTTCAATGTATTTTGTAATGGTCCTTATGTTATTTTGGGATACAATTTTATATAGTAGTCAGAGGTGATATCTTATGGGCCTTTATAGTTACATTACCATTGATGTAATTATTCCACTCATGATCTTAAGATAATTTAAGTAGTGTTTGTTTAGAAGTTATAGTATAATCACCTTATCAGAGAGTACTTTTAGGCCTTCATGGATTACAGGATATGGTAATATATCTTCTATTATTCGGATATCATTTTAGTAGAGATAGATATAATTCCTACAGGATCATTAATTTTTTATCACTTATACTCTATGTAAAGAAAATGTGGAGGATGAATCATTGAGTATGTTTTTTCATAGAAATATTTATTGAGAGGATGGGGGTTAGTATATAATCGAGGAAATAGTGGCCTTGTATCTCGATATAAAGGATATTGGTGGTGGAAATTTATTAGTTTAGATTACAGTGAATTATTCCTTGTTTAAATTGGTGGGGGAGTATCAACTAGGGTATCACAAGGTGGAAATGTGGATAAATCATTCCTTTCATGGAGATTCTCCTGAGGGATTGTAAAATGATGGTCAACACACTGAGTGTTATTTCAAAAAAAATCATGTTTGATTTGTGATGTAAGACATGGTACTATGAGAGTTTCATAGCTAATATCTAGATACATATCCTTATATTTTAAAGATGTATCATGATTTGGTAGATCATTTCTTGTGGAATATTAGATATAATTCAATGGTGGATTTCATGTCTTTATTTCAAATTTTCTATCTTGTTAAAGACGAGTATAGGATTCCATCTAACCCATCACAGTCTTCAGATGTTCTATAATAGAAATGGGAGGATATATTGATTTATTTTATAATTGTTTTCACTCAATTGTTGGGTTTTGTTATTCCATTTGTGTTATCATTGATCAATTGGTGAATTTTTATATTTTCTTAGTGATCAAAGAGTCAAGTGTTGTATTTTCTTTGGCTGGGATCTATATAGAGGAGGTTACGGGGCTCTATGGGGTTTTGATGATGATAATATATGATCAAGATCATCATTTTATGTAGTGTTTGTGGAAGACATTGTATATTTTTTAAAGTTATAATTACAAAAAATAGTAATCCTCATATGGATAGGTAGAGAGAGAAGAAGAATCCAACATTAAAGGATATGTTGCATGCATAAATTCTTGATTTTGGAGGTTCAGGGATGAGGAAATTTACATTTGTTGCGTTTTACTATAATAAAATATTTCATTATTTTATTTTCATAGATCCATTTGATGCATTGTATGAGTGGCCTTATAGATCTCTATTGTGTTGGAATGAGATTTTAGAATTAGATATCATTGGATCCCATTTACTGTAGATTACAATAAGGAAAATGTAAGTGATTCATTAATAGATTAAGTCTGATCTAGACCATTAGAAGTCTTATTCATATAAGAGAAGGAAAACTATGGATTTAGAGTTTGCGAGTCATATATTTTAAATGTTTCTCTATGTTGAGGGAAACAAAGGTTTAATAAAATATATAAAACATTACCCTGGATTGTTAAGACTTTTGATGTGTTGTAGAGAGTTAGAAAGGTGGCACACTGATTGGATCTTACTACTCAGATATATCATGTTCGTGACATATTTCATGTGTTGCATCTTCAAGGATATCTTCATGATTATTCCCATGTAATTTAATGTAGTGAGATAGATATTTTGAAGAATATGATGTTTTTAGAGTGATTGATGGAGATTTAGGATTTATAGAAGACGGTGATATGGGGATGCATCTTTCCCTTGATTCAAGTTTTATGGGGGCATGGTGGCTTACATAAATGAATGTGGGAGTGAGATAAATAGATATCATATCAATATCTAAAGACAATTTAAGTTTATATTCTCATGGTGATGTTGCGAGTTGGTTTTATGATAAAATAGTTTAAGTTGTTTCTTCCCTAATGCAACACATTTGACCCTCATGTTAGAGATATTCCTCTTATGAAGTATTGCATGGAGTGTTATTTTTTTTGTTTCTTTATAATTTTTAATTGTCATGGATGAACTTAATTTAAGAGGTATCTAATGAAATTGATTATATTTTCCAGGTCCTCTATATTTTATTTGGGAAGTGTTAAAAGTTGTATAAGTGACACTAGAGGTTAATTGTGAGTGAGGAGAAGAATTATTGGCTTTCACATAAACTATTTCATTAGTTGGTCCATATCTCATTGTGGTTTTTTGGGTTACTCATGGTTTTACAAAAAAAAACCCATACATAAACTCCTCTTGGTGTAAAAATGAATGGGAGTGTAACCCTCAGATCCCACTTCCAATAGGACACCGGTTGGTGACTAGCATTGAGGTTATAAAAACACACATTTGAATGGAATTTTCCTCACAAATTCTAGAAACATAGGATAAAAAATACTAGTAAACTCCATATAATTTAATCCAAATATCACAGTGTAAAGATATTTCTTAAATAAAAAATACACTAAAATGAAATAACAAAGTAGATACAATGGCGAAGACACTTACACCTCATTAAATATACAAGCTAGTAAGGCCTATCTCGATCATAAAATTGCTCCTGGAATCTTGTAAAAACATCCACACTCACATATATAATAGTGATTATAAAATTACTATATTTAGGTTCTTCTGCAAAACATCTCTTTAAAATATAGCTAAAGAATACTAAACAAATAATATAACTATGTTATCATCTATAAGAGGTCAACCACCACCCATCATCCCTGAGACACTCTAAAAAATACAATATAGTAATGTAATATAAAGTGAATATATCCAAAGGGTATCCCTCAATAACTTCCCTACTAAAAATTTCTTCTCCATTCCCTAATGACTTATAACATAATGCTCCCATCACTTCCATGTACGCATAATCTCATAACCACATTACCACAACTGAATATCCACAACAACATCAGAATAAAATTTGTATACCACATCACAACAAGTATATAACCTCACCATAGCCTCTCTATAGTAGGAAACAAAACGTTTAAGGAAATAAATCTCATTCCCTCCTTCATTGTACACCCCCAACATGAATACATCACAACCACATTGTAAGCACTCCTTCCTCAATCCATTATAGCTCATGCATCGTAACCTAATGCCATTATAGCCTATCCCACATCTAGATGATATAGTGGGGGAGGTATTTGAGTCAGCCATCTATGTCACATCTATCCACAATGATGGGAAAAATATTCAAAACCCAAAAATTTATATAATAGTTAGTAAGGATGCTTGACCTGGGGTGGCTTTGTATAAGAAATAACATGAAAATACAAAGTAAAATAAAATAGACTACAAAATCCCTATAAAGGGGTCATCTCATGAAATCATTGTATTAACTAATAAACTGTCCCTTCAACTCCAACTTCTTGATGACTACAACCACTTCCACTACAAAGAACACAAAACTAACCAAATCACAACTAAGAAGACACCATAAAACAATAAAAACATTATATTTTATCACAACATTTATAATTTTCCATACACATTTAATTATTTATGCCACAATTTATTTTATCCATTCAATTTAATTTATTTATCAAATTTTTCATTTACTACACAATCTTAACCCATTAATTAACTTTTATAATCCATAATATTTTATTCATTCATTGTATCCCAATCCCAATACTATTTTTTTTTCAATACAAATCTATATCACGAGGAATCTATCGCACAACCCAAAAAATTCACACCCAATACTATATCATCTACAACAACATCCCATTCTGACATCCTAAACATCAACTCCACCACCTTGATATCATAAAACACTTCTTTTAAACATTAACCCAACCATGTTCACCACCAAAACCACTTTTAACCATGAAAAATTAATCAGAAAATGACATAAGTAAATAACCATAATTTCAGCAGTGAACAACATCAAAACTATGGAAAACAACACCTAGAATCCTTCTTATCCATTTCCCCATATTACATTAATACTTTAGGAATAAACCATAGTAATTTATATTCAAAAATTACATACCTTTTATTCTTAGCATAATTTTTTGATTAGATAATTATTAAGGTGATGAAATATTTCAACTAAAATGAACAAAGGTTCCACAAAAACACATATCAATTAATATAATAAAAAACACATAGAGAATAACATGAAATTACATAAAATACATGTGATTATATCTTTTTCTCTAATTTCATTTAGTCTAGTTATTTAAATTTATTATGTTAATTCTGACCATCTATGTATTTAAATCAAATTCATGATAATTTTATATTCACATGTATATGAAATTATAATGATATCAAACATTCTACCTCAACCGAATCTTTAATGATTTCTATAAAATAATGAAGAGATAAATATTTTCATTCCCATACAAATATTCAAGAAAACCCACAAATACATATAGATCATAAACCCACATTATGTCCGGACTCAACATCATAAAAATTGAATCAATATTACATCTTGAAACTCCTCAAGAAGAAATAATATGAAGGAATGAAAGGGAGAGGAAGATAATTGTAACTCAGATTACAAGATTTCAACCACACAAATATAAGGATATAGTGGTACAAATGGATTAGAAAAGATCACCCAAGATGATAAATGTAACTTCTAGGGTTTGATAGAGGTTGGTGGAATTGGAGGGAATTCAAAGGGACAATTGAATTTATATTTATGGCTAGGAAATATATCATTTTAGTGTATTGGTCTTGGCCCCACCACAGTAGTATCTTGGTTTAGAAATCATGGCTTTATCTCCCCAAATATCAAGTAGTAAAAACAATTAAAATTAATATAAATAAATAGGATCAAAGCATGGTGAGTACCACCATGCCGAAATGGTCTTAGACATGAGAATCATAGTGAAAACCTTGACCTCCCTCGGTCGAACCCAATACTACTTTAAAAAACCATGATGCAAGATAGTTCAGCATGGAGAAAATGAACTAAACACAAATGAAAATATGAAATCATGTACAAAAATTCTTGCTGTAACACAACCCCTCCAGGATATAATTCATGAAACCATGATATAATGAACAATCCTAGACATCTAGAAGGAATAAAAAATCTCAAGGTCTGATTTTTATGCTAAAATGCACCTCCCTCTGTAACGCCCCGACCCCAGTTACCCGAAGTCGGTGCATTATTGCGTAACATTGGAATGATCACAAAAGATCAAGTCTTGAAGACTGATTAGTTTAGTATCCTTGGAAACACTAGATACATTCATAAATGTTACATTACATCATAAAATGAAAAACTACAATAACATAGTCTCTATTTCCAGACTCATATCTCCTTCAGACTATCCCAACAGGTCAATCCTAAAATACTTCTTCACATCCTGGAAAAAATTAAAACATTGAAAGGGGTGAGATCAGATGCTCAATAAGGATAACAATATAGCGGAAGCTTTCATAAATAAACATAAACATTTAAGGCAATGTATGACTAAAACAAAAGCCTTTTAAACTTGAACATAAACATAGTATGGAAAAAGTAAAATGAGATAATGCCATTTACTTATTCACATGGATATTCTACTGGTCGAATAATCACATGCAATATCAATAACCACTTTCATAATGATGGAATGCATAATGCCAGACTATCATAGCCACGTAGCCAAGGCCTCATGCCAAGACTACAAATTACATTTTTTCAAGGCCTTGTGCCAAGACACTAGTTTCTCTCATGAGACCTACCGATGCATCGAGGAGCTATAGCGGGCTCCACCCGTCACTTATTAAGTCCAATGCATTCCTCATATGAACATGTTTAAACATATCATAAACCATAACATAATCGTATCACATAACACATGCATAAAGGAAACATAACATTTCCACATTTCAATCACAAGATATCAATACAACACATTGATATAATACAAACATTTTCAATACCATTTTCAATACCAAAATAAAAGAAAATTAAAACTTCATAATTATTTTTCATTTAAAAAAAAATTATAGCTTGTAGAGGAAGCCGAAACTCAAATAATGGTCACGTCGGCGGAGAAGTCGTTGTCACCGATTACGTACAACAAAAAAACACTCCTTTTTATCATTTAGTAAAATGCTTCATATAAACGTATTCCTTTTGAATAAATGTAAAAGTCAAAGGGGTTTATACACCGTATAAAAAAAAGTTGTGTATAAAACAAAATATTCCTCAATGAAAGGAGATTGAGATGAAGTCCTTGCAAAGATCATTTTTAAATAAAATAGATCTATTATGTGTATTCACTATAAGTACACATAATTAAAGTAAAAATACAAGATATGAAATAATAATATCATGACATAATTTGAATGTAGGAGATTAACCCAAAGAACGAAAATTGGGTTAAGATGTTCCCTTACCTCGTGTCCGTCTTGACTCGACCGTTCTTGAACCTCCTGAATAATAAAATAGAGTTAATTTCTACTTGCGTAAAAACCTTTTTCAAGTTCATTATTCCTTTTATATCAATTATTACCATTTTACAAACATTATGTAATGATTTATGTTAATAACGGTCGTTTTGTCGATCATTGGTACTTGAGTAAAAATTAACTTCTTATAATTACAATTTGTTCATGTGGTAAAATATCCATTATATCCAGAATTATATTCATGATGTAGATATCATATATATCATATATATCCATTATATACATTCATTCATAATATTATGTAACATTTAGAGGTAAGAAATGAAATGCACCGTTCATGGAGACGGTAAGCGGTATGTACGCATCAGCGCTACTTTCATTTCTATTACTTATTTAATGGAATGAAATCATAATTGTATAAATGTGTATTATAATTCCAGTATAATATCATATATAATATCATTTACTTCATCCTTTATACGTCCCACATATGGCATTAACAATTCAAATCACTTTGAGAGGGCGGTAGTCCACACTTCCTAAAATGAAATTATCGCGTTTACCCATAATGGAAATCATAAAGTATTCCATAAATGAGAAATAAAGAAGAATAAGGAGAACATAAAATTATTATATATATCATATATGAAAATAGTATCATAAAAATGGCCATCATTAGAGGTGTTAAAAGAAAATTGAACAATCATCGTTTCGTGAGGCAGTATTTCGCCACCCACAGAAACAATATGTTCTTTAGACATTAGACGAAGGTGTGTGTAAGTGTAAATCAAATAATTGTCATAAAAACAACTTATTATATTGAGGATACTGGTGTTGGTACAAAATAAAATAATAAGAAGAGTTTAGGGGGTTGGAGAAGCAAAACAAAACAACATTAGAGAAGATATTACCTTAAAATTGGGAAACTCTTTTTGATTTGAGCCAAAGGCTTCCTTGGGAAGACTTATACCCAAAGTGAGTCTTCTTGGAGTAAGAGAGGGATGTTTAGAGAGTATTTGGGACGAATTTTTCTGATCCAAATGGCTTGAAGGTGTGAATAAGGAGGTAGTGGTGGGGGCCTTTTATAAGAGGAGAGGAGGGACACTCTTGGAAAGATTGAAATTTTACATTATTATGAAATGATTTTCGGATTCTGAAGGTACAACAATGATATATTTAGAAGATAAGGTGATAAGGTTTCTAAATATGCTTATCCAATAGGTTTTTGAAAAGTGTATGCCTTATATTTTACATTATCGTTTCATTTTATTTAAATCGTTAATTAATGAGGTATTCGTTGCATCATCATTGTGTCATAAGAAATTTAATTTATATAATTTCTAAAAATTATAAAAAAAATTAACATGATGTAGGAAATAGTTTTATCTTTCCAATGAATATTTATAATAATAAATTTAACTTATATATACCCATGTAATAATTGTTTTATTAAAACAACAGATGTTTGTGACAATTTTATTTTTACTTTAAATAAAAAGTTATTAATGTCATTTTCTTACCCAAGTGGCTGCATGGGGTCACCAAGTTGACCCATGGATTGTCTTGATCGTCCATGACTAATAAAATAATGGTAGGACAAGTGTAACGGTGTTTTCTTATTTTTATAAAATCATTTTTACCTTAAATTTCACTAATTACCTTTAATCGTGATTAATTAAACTTAAATGTTACTATTCAACAAAAAATTATTTTAATCCCATTGAACCACATTTTACTTCTTAATTACAACCATTTATGTCATATTTTTGAAAATAAAATCACATAAGTGTTAATGTTTCATTTAAACGAAAAATCAGTTTTTTAACTACCACTTAGTGGTTTCACTATTCATCAAAAATTGACGTTTTTCAGAACAATGCCAAAATTTCACCCTAAGCTATAATTGATATTCAGAATTCAAAAATGATGTCTATTTTACAAAATTCCAAACATATAAGTTGCATTAATTAATTTTATATCTAATTCCCGCTGTCACAACAAATAGCGTGTTTTTACAGAAATAATATATATCAAAAGATTGACAATTGTTTATATCCAATTTCAATGTGAAATTCATTCTAATGAACACCATTGGATAAAATGGTAAAAATATATTCTAATTATACTTTAAAACTACTCAATAGTATAATTTATCACTATAAATTATTTTTATTAAAAAAGTTGTTTTTAAGTATTTTTTACTATTCATAAAGAATTGGAAGTTCTCAGAAAAATACCAAAAATTCAACATAGGCTAATTTCGATATTCCGAAACCAAAAATGAAGTCCATTTTGAAATATAAAATATATATAATTTTAGAAAGTGGGTATTACTATTCATAATGGTAATTTTGATTGGTCGTGATGTGTTAGAATCTCGAACATGCGTACAATGCAAGCTATTGTATTATTGAAAGAGAAGAGTATCATGGAAGCTTAGGGTGTTACAGTCTCCCCTCCTTCAATAAATTGTGTTCTCACAATTTGAAAATATTCATTGAAAATAAAAGGTTGAAAATAGAAAATACCTTTGTGGAAAACCCACATCATAAATAAGGTTAATAAAAATATAAAATTAAAAGAAAGAAAGAGAAGTACAAAGGTCACCCGAGATAGCCCATACAAGGATTCTATGAAAATATGGATTTGGAGGAAAAAAAACCATCATGGTCTGATGCAGAGTTGTAGAAAACAGGATTAAGAGAAAGTTAACTACAAGAAAATCACAAACTTGTGATTGGTTAAATGATCATTGGTTCCCCAGAAAGAAAATTTAACCGACAACGTTATTGTTTTAAGTTACCTTATATAAAGTTGAGGAATTTATTTAAGAGATTTACTAAGGACATAAGGGAATATACATACTTGTCATGTAGACTTTCATTCATTAATAAATTTTTACCACAAACTCATCTTTCACTCAAAAAGATAATAGAACTCAAACACATTATATTTATTCTAATCGTACATGGTTTTAAATATTAACACATACAATTTAGGTTAGGATAACTATTTTGTAATAACCAAGGACTTCCTGTAGGATAGTGGTTGGTAATAAAGGTCTATCACACTATGGTTGTGGGTTCGATTCCTGCAACTTTTTCCGATGCGACGGGTTATCCCCCACCCTGCAGGTTGTCCTTTTCCTAAAAATATAGTATTATAATATTCCAAAAATAATCATTAGAAATTTTTTAACCTTAAACAATACTATCCAAAGATCAACTTAATTCATTCCAACCTTTATACTTATCCAAAATACCTTTGTCCAGACTTTCTCTAAAAGGTATCTAAATTCAAAAATCAATTGTAACATCAGATTCCCCAAAAAAATTAAAGTTTCTCTTATTGTCACATACTAAAAATATGATTACCTTCATCACATTAAAACCTTAATGAAACAACAAGTACTGCAGTACAATCCTTATATATATCACATTTTTCTTATAACCAAATATAATCCTTGACTCCAAAAGCACCAATATAATAATTATTCCACTTCAACTGTAGTAACAGAATAAGATTGGCCTTGATCCCTTGGCCTTTTCTGAGGTATGTTTCCCTGACACTTAAGACTTTCATTTGTATAATGCCCCATTTCCTTACAATTGTAGCATTCAACATTGATATCCTCTTTCTTTCCCTTGAAATCACAAGCCTGGTGACCTTTTCTCCATATTTATAACAAACTCCCATTCCTTTTAGGAAAGTATCGGGGTGATTCTTCCCACAATTATCGCATAATGGAAAATCCTTCTTTCCATTTTTCCCTTTATTTTTCTTTTGTTCCACCGTTCTTTTCTTCTCTTACTTTACTTTGTTGTCATAAGACTTAGATAATTTCTTTTCTGTCTTGATAGCACATGAGACAATATCTTCATACATTGAGAAAGATTGTGATACTAAAGCTCGATGGAGAAATGGTTTTAACCCACGAAAAAAATGATCAATCTTACTTCTTGGGTTACGTATATAATCTGATGCATGCATTGCTAGCCTTGTAAAGTTAGCCTCATACTTTGCGACATTCTCATCCTCCTTTTGTCTCATACATAGAAATTGCCTTTCTATATCTTCTCTATCGTAACGAGGGAAGTATTTTTCTATGAAAAGCTCTTTGAACTCTCTCCATTCCATACTTGATACTTCTTCGTCTTCCTTTGTCTTTTGAATCAGCGACCACCATTGATCGACATCTCCAGTGAGGTGGTAAACTGCCATGATAACCTTTTCCCTTTCACTACTCCCCAAGGCATGGAATATTTTCTCTAATGAGTTTATCCATTGCTCAGCTACTAATGGATTTGTACCCCCATTAAATGTTGGCGGTTGTTGCCTCATGAAATGATCTAACATGGATCCTCCACGTTGTGGATCAGGGAGCTCCATATGAGTGAGGTTATTATTCATAACCTGAGTGAGTTGTCCTAGTATGGGAATAAGTTGATTAGCACCAGTTGTATCTCCAGCACCACAGTAATTATCTTGAGCAGGAGGGAAATCCCTACACGGAGTTCGTGCATTGATACAGTTTCCATTCCTCCCACTAGGCGCCATTTCTAAACAATGGAATAAACTAGATTAGTTTATGAATCAAAATACATAATTCCATACTTGTAAAACACTTAACATAAATTGATCAATTTATGGATATAATCCATAATCATAAGAAAAATTCCTTTGAGTAAGTATATACTCATAAACCTTTCATAATGGTTTGTAAAGAAAATTAGAATTATCCTAAGCATATCCCCTGGGAGTGTCGTAACCAAGAGTGCAGCAAGGCCCATTGTCATGCACCAGTTCCTATTCGAGTCTAGCTCAAAGTGGTGTTTTTGATTTTTACCCCTAGGTACATCTGTGCCAGAGCCGCCTCTACCTGCTCGTATCCAGACAGGGATGTATTTCTCGGAAAACTCACAAAATCTCTACAAAAAAAAAATTCTCGGAAGTTCTTCTATACTAATCCTGAAAGTCTATCTTATTGTTATGTGCTCTAATCAGAGTTTTTCTATATCTAGCTTCCAAGGTTAGTACTAAACTGCCTCTCATACCAACTGTAATGCCCCGAACCCAGTTACCCGAAGTCGATGCCTTATTGCGTAACATTGGCATGATCACAAAAGATTAAGTCTCGAAAGACCGATTAGTTTAGTATCCTTGGAAACACTAGATACATTCATAAATGTTACATTACATCATAAAGTAAAAAACTACAATAACATAGTCTCCATTTTCCACCCTCATATCCCCTTCATACTATCCCTGCAGGTCAATCCTAAAATACTTCTTCACATCCTGGAAAAAATTAAAACATTGAAAGGGGTGAGCTCAGATGCTCAGTAAGGATAACAATATAGGGGAAGCTTTCATAAATAAACAAAAACATAAAGGCAATGTATGACTAAAACAAAATATTTTTAAACTTGAACTTCAAAATAATATGGAAAAAGTAAAATGAGATAATGTCATTTACTTATTCACATAGATATTCTACTGGTCAAATAATCACATACAATATCAATAACTACTTTCATAATGATGGAATGCATAATGCCAGACTATTATAACCACGTATCCAAGGCCTCGTGCAAAGTCTACAAATAAGATTTTGTCAAGGCCTCGTGCCAAGACACTAGTTTGTCTCATGAGACCTCCCGATGCATCGAGGAGCTATAGCGGGATCCACCCGTCACTTATTAAGTCCAATGCATTCCTCATATGAACAGGTCTAAAAATATCATGAACCACAACATAATCGTATCACATAACACATGCATAAAGGAAACATAACATTTCCACATTTCAATCAAAAGATATCAACACAACACGTTGATATAATAAAAACATTTTCAAAACCATTTTCAATACCAAAATAAAAGAAAATTAAAACATTGTAATTATTTTTCATTAAAAAAATGTTATGGCTTGTAGAGGAAGCTGAAACTCAAATAATGGTCACGGTGGCAGAGAAGTCGTTGTCACCTCATAAGTACAACAAAAAAATATTCCTTTTGGTTGATTAGTAAAACGCTTCATATAAAAAGATTCCTTTTTAATAAATGTAAAAGTCAAAGGGGTTTATACACCGTATAAAAGAATGTTGTGTACATAACAAAATATGGCTCAATGAACGGAGATTGAGACGAAGTCCATACAAAGATCATTTTTAAATAAAATAGATCTATTATGTGTATTCACTTTAAGTACAAATAATGAAAGTAAAAATACAAGATAGGACATAATAATATCATGACATAATTTGAAATTAGGAGATTAACCCAAAGAACGAAAATTGGGTTAAGAAGTTCCCTTACCTCGTGTCTGTCTTGACTCAACCGTTCTTTAACCTCCTGAATAATAAACTAGAGTTAATTTTTACTTGCTTATGAACCGTTTTAAATTTCATTTTTCCTTTTATATCACTTATTACCATGTTATAAACATTATGTAATTATTTATGTTAATAACAGTCGTTTTGTCGATCATTGGTACTTGAGTCAAAAATAACTCCTTATAATTACAATTTGTTCATGTGGTAAAATATACATTATATCCAGAATTATATTCATGATGTAGATATCATATATATCATATATATCCAGTATATACATTCATTCATAATATTACGTAAAATTTAGAGGTAAGAAATGAAATGCACCGTTCATGGAGACGGAAAGCCGTACGTACGCATGAATGGTACTTTCATTTCTATTTCATATTTAATGGAATGCAATCATAATGGTATAATGGT
Organism: Viscum album; assembly: GCA_963277665.1. Taxonomy (NCBI): domain Eukaryota; kingdom Viridiplantae; phylum Streptophyta; class Magnoliopsida; order Santalales; family Viscaceae; genus Viscum; species Viscum album. Next base: position 1,448,411,857 of record OY728161.1, read on the forward strand.
TTGTTATAATTCCAGTATAATATCATATATAATATTATTTACTCTATCCTTTATACGTCCCACTTATTGCATTAACGATTCAAATCACTTTGAGGGGCGGTAGTCCGCACTTCCTAAAATGAAATTATCGCGTTTACCCATAATGGAAATCATAAAGTATTCCATAAATGAGAAATAAATAAGAATAAGGAGAACATAAAAATAATATATATATCATATACGAAAATAGTGTCATCAAAATGGCCACCATTAGAGGTGTTAAAAGAATATTGAACAATCATCGTTTCGTGAGACAATATTTCGCCACCCACAGAAACAGTATGTTCTTTATCCATTAGATGAAGGTGTGTGTAAGTGTAAATCAAATAATTATCATAAAAACATCCTAGTATATTGAGGATACTGGTTTTGTTACAAAAGAAAATAATAAAAAGATTTTAGGGGGCTGGAGAAGCAAAACAAAACAACATTAGAGAAGACATTACTTAAAATCGGGTAAATATTTTGGATTTGAGCCAAAGGCTTCCTTGGGAAGACTTCTGTCCAAAGTGAGGCTTCTAGGAGTAAGATAGGGAAGTTGAGAGAGTATTTGGGCAGAGTTTGGCCAAGCCAAATGGCTTGATGGTGTGAATAATGTGGTAGTGGTGGGGGCTTTTATAAGAGTGGAGGAGGGGCACTCTTGGAAAGATTGAAATTTTACATTATTATGAAATGATTTTCAGATTATAAAGGTCCCACAATGATATATTTCGAGGATAAGGTGATAAGGGTTCGAAATGTTCTCATCCAATAGGTTTTTGACAGGTGTATGCCTTAGATTTTACATTATCTTTTCATTTTATTTAAATCGTTAATTAATGAGGTAATCAATGCATCATCATTGTGTCATAAAAAATTTAATTTATTTAATGTCTAAATATTATAAAAAAATTACCATGATGTAGTAAATCTTTTTATATTTCTAATGAATATTTATAGTAAAACAGTTAACTTATATAACCCCATGTAATAATTGTTTTATTAAAACAACACATGTTTGTGACAATTTTATTTTTACTTTAAATAAAAAGTTATTAATGTCATTTTCTAACCCAAGTGGCTCCATGGAGTCCCCAAGTTGACTTATGGATTTTCTTGATCGGACATGACTCATAAAATAAGGGTAGGACAAGTTTAAAGGTATTTTCATATTTTTATAATGTCATTTTTACCTTAAATTTCACTAATTACCATTAATCGCAATTAATTAAACTTAAAAGTTACTATTCACCAAAAAATTATTTTAATCCCATTGAACCACATTTTACTTCCTAATTAAAACCATGTATGTTGGATTTTTGAAAATCAAATCACATAAGTGGTAATGTTTCATTTAAATGAAAAATCAGTTTTTTAACTACCACTTAGTGGTTTCACTATTCATCAAAAATTGAAGTTTTTCAGAACAATGCCAAAATTTCACCCTAAGATATAATTGATATTCCGAATTCAAAAATGATGTATATTTTAATAAATTCCAAACATATAAGTTGCATTAATTAATTTTATAACTAATTCCCGCTGTCACAACAAATAGCGTGTTTTTATGAAATAATATATATCAAAAGATTGACAATTGTTTATGTCCAATTTCAATGTGAAATTAATTATAATGAACACCATTGGATAAAATGGTCAAAATATATTCTAATTATACTTTAAAACAACTCAATAGTATAATTTATCACTATAAATTATTTTGATTAAAAAAGTTGTTTTTATGTATTTTTCACTATTCATAAAGAATTGGAAGTTCTCAGAAAAATACCAAAAATACAACATAGGCTAATTTCGATATTTCGAATCCAAAAATGAAGTCCATTTTGAAATATAATATATATAATTTCAAAAAGTGGGTATTACTATTCCTAATGGCTATTTTGATTGGTCGTGGTGTGTTAGAATCACGAACTTGCGTACAATGTAAGCTATTGTATTATTGAAAGAGAAGCGTATCGTGGAAGCTCGGGGTGTTACACCCTCATTATATATTAACTGAAAATGATAAAACACACCTTAAACAAAAAAATATTATCCCATATCTAACTAATCATGTTGTAACATAGATGTTAATGATGCGATCTACAATTCTTACTAAACAATTATCCTAAAAAATACCTATATTCCACCATTAACCTCCAATTCACTCTGAAACACCCTAAACATTTGAAAAGTGATAAGTAAATTACTATGAGAAATATAAGACCTTATATGACATTCTAATTAAATGATTTTAATTATCAAGAATCAAAATAAAAAAAAATTGAATCTCAAAATCTGGGTAGATACCTCTCAAATTAGAACCCCTCCACCACTATAACTCAAATACAACATATGGATAAAAAATTAAATCCATTTAGTTTTAAATTATCTATATCGACACCATGAAAAACTAATTAAGGGTTAAAAAAAATTGGATAATAATAATGAATCTATGACTTACACTCAAATATACACTTTCATAACCCAGCATACCTCAAAATGATATAAACTAAAGGAATGACACACCCACTCATCACCTACATTTGATGATATTTAATTTTGATATGATTATCTATGAATGTTTCATCATATTTGATATCTAAATCACTTCAATATATAAAATTAAAGTCATTAAAAATATGTTGAAAATTCTATAACCCGTGAAAAAAATCATGAATATGATCCTTCTATATAGGAAGATCCAACCAATACACTACCTCACCAATAAACCCTAATACCACAAATGATCTGATAAATGGTGGATAATTATTCATTTTCTATCTAACCCTATACTACCCATATTGAAATAAAATTTTATGAACACATGATTAACAAATTTAACTCTATATGATTCCATCTTTGATTGATATGAAACTTTTAATGATCTTGATCATCCTTCATACACCCACAAATCACCTACACATTCTCTATCATAATTTATACAAAATGTGTTCTATAAATTATACTCTCTAACCTCAGTATAGAACAATGGTGATATGTTTTTCCACCAATAAAATCAATTAAATTAGTCCATACGAATTTTTGAGTGGTAGATATTATTACATGAAAATATAACCAATTGTAGGTTAATTTCCCATGAAGCTCTGAAGTCCATAAAACATATATGCAATATGTCCTCTAGTATCTGGATTGTCAGCTCCATATAACCATATATTTGAGTTTGAAAGGTAGTTCTAAGGAATAAGTAAGATCCAAAAAAACATATTGAAGACATTTTCACACTCATTAGGTAAAGATAGGATCATGAACAAAAATGATTATCCTCATAACCCCATGAAGATGAAAAACATCCTTTAGATATAGTCTCACCAAAGAATCCACCACACCCAAATCCTTGATTTACAATAAATGTATTGACTTCATCAAAATATCCAATGTTTTCCAATGGTAATCACATACTACCCAACCATAAGGAAAAAATTTAATGGAATCCATTTATATTTCCTCTCACTTTAACATAGGAATATCTAGTGGCTATAACAACCAACCAAAAAACATAAAGATTCTTTGGGAATTATTGAATGGTTTGAAAAGTCATAAGGAACCCATGGTTCTTAGAAAGTTTAAGTTGTTTTATTTTTTGACAAAATTATCTTAGGAATTATTAAATACAACTATTATTGATCTAGTATATATGGATTTAAATATTATTGAAGGGAGTTCAATGATGCTAGAAAGTGGTTTGAGAATGGATGAAGATCATCAAAAGTAATTCTATTTGAGTTTCAGTGGTTTGTAGATCAACATAGATGTTTTTTTAATGAGGATGAATCAAATGTATTCTTGATCTATGTAGAAAAATTTCTAAAGGAAAATTAATATAGATGATTAATTTAGTTATATTATGAATTTTAGTGACTGACTTATCCATTTTAGCTATGTAAGGGAATCATGTAGCCATTTCAGCGATATAGTAATTTTTGAGAAGAAAGCTTTGTAATTTTTTTGGGACATGGCTGAATGATGAAACACAAAGGGGAATATTCCACATATAAAATTAATTTACATAGTTGGTTGATCTATATAGTTTATTTATTCTGAGATCAACATAGTCATTTGTCTCACATAACTGAATCTGAATCCACACTGCACTCATGAAAGGATATCTACATTCATCATTGTTGAAGAAACCACATTTTATGGTGGTCTTCTTCAATTTTTTTGTAATCATTCTTTTTATTGTAGATGAAAACTATGTTTTTGGGTGTGAATACTAACATGTTTGGTGGGATTCTGCATGAATTTTTTAAATTGAATTTCGCTTGGGGATATAGTGAAAATAATAGATGGTTGGGGGGAGATACCATCCATGAAAAAGAGTTAGATTCCACAATTGATTCAAACATTGTAAAAATCTATGTGTCCCTTACTCTTTATTTTATACATGATTATACGAGGCTATATTGATTCTATTTTGAGTGGATCATACTCAAAAATGTCATAGAGTTTTGTTTTATTATAAAATAAATTAGAGAAACTACCCTCCACTAATTCATCCACCTTCTCAGTGGAGTAAAGTTAGCCTATTTGGAAAATCAATTTCTATTAGAGTAGGTTCCCTCTATAGATCTTATCATTTATCCTTTGTTCCCTAGATAATATCAACTCAGTTAATATTAATGTTGTAACTAAATTTGAAAGAAAAAATTATCATATTTGGAAGAATCCAATGCATCCTTATGTTTAATTTTTGGGTTTGGAAGTTCATGATACAACGACAATGGGGTTTCCACCATTTTTAATTTATATTCAGATATTTGTTTTTGAAAATAGATACGTGATAGTGTATAGAAAATACTAGAATACAATTATCATGACATTATTAAAGAACTTTTACATGAATTTTATGGGTTTTCAAACCACAAAATAAATTTGGGATAAGTCAGAAAGTAGATATGAAGGATATTTTAAATTTAAACAAGAAAAGATACATATGAGGAGAAGAAACTTTTAAGATATTAAAAATAAATATGATGAATATGTTGTTGAATTTTTTACTCAATTAAATGAAATTATGAGTAATATTCAAGGATTAGGTGAGATTATTAATGACACTATGACTATTACAAAGTTAATTAGAATTTTTTAGATAATTTAGATCCCAAAATTTTAGCACCTGAGGATAGAGAATATCATTCTCTTGATGAGGTACATAATATTATCATTTTTTATGAAATGTGAAAAATCACATAATTAAAAAAATATTGTGGAAAAATATATGGATTTTGAATCTATGAGAAACATGAAAAATATAAATGATGATGTTTATAATTACATGAGTGATTTTGAGAATGAAGAATAATATCAAAGGGTTATTGTATTTATTTATGAAATTTTTAAAAATTAAAACTTAATAAAAAGGAACATTTTATGGTATATTTTTAAAGTTTAATGTTATTGTATATTTTTAGATTAATTTCCCAATGAATAAAGGAGAAGACTATGAATCAAAATATAATGAAAAAACTCAATGAAGGAAGTGAAAGAAAAATTAAAAAGAAGCATCAAAGACTGGTGAAAGAAAGAAGAGGTTCAAAAGAACCAAAATGATAAATCTAATGAGAAATTAAGTGGGATATTATCTTAACTCATGAAATTCATCATATGAATAAATGAAAGCAATATTTATAAATTTTATGGATCATATTTATGAGTTTTTTGAATCATCTATCAATGTTGAAGATGATTCATGAAAAAAAATTATGAATACTTGTTCAAAGATGAAATTGAGGCATGTATTGAAAAAAATACCATTATTAAGAAAGATAAGATAAATATTTTAAGATACCTTTAAAAGCTAGTTGATGAAAATAGTGAACAATCCAAAAGTGTGATACTCTTTATAGAAGAAAATAAAAATCATAGATTGAAGGCAGTGGAAAATGAGAAAACGGTCAAATGTCATGAATAAAATCTATATTTGGGGGTGGAAAATTTATAAATTACATAATAAAAACCTCTTCATGATGATAATTATTTATAAAATATCAATACAGACTTCAAAATCTCAATTGTATTCAAGGAAGAATCCTCTAAAGATTTTTAAATATTCTAGTAAAATCTATATAAAAAAATACATTTCAAGAACTGTTGATAATAACATTGTATCTATTATTCCTAAATATTATCAAATATGAAAAATTAATAATGAATAAAAATTCCCAATAATCATACCTGATTATGGAAGAAAATTGAATGAATCTTCTTTTCTAAATAAGAAGAAAACTCAGACCCAATCAGTCCAGTGAATGTCAAATTCTTGACAGAATATTTCTAAATATAACCTTTATTTCACAAGGAAATTTAGATTTTTGGGTTTTCATTGTTATTTTGGAAGGCTCATATATAAACCATATATATGTTGGTATGAAATTTATTTTCCAAGTAGAAGTATAGAACATAGGGTGAGTAGTTCCAATGGGAAGAAAATAGGTTTTGTAAGAATCCATGCATAGAAGGAAAACAGTCACAAGCTAAGGTTGTATGGTAGGTGTGATCGAAAGCGGCATAGAGTTGATAAGTGTACAAATATATTACCATGTCAATTCCCTCTCAACGATAATGGAAAATCAGTTCATGTGTTTAATATATAAAATTCATGATTAGAGGAAGTGGATTTCAAGGAATGAAATAAAACAAAGGCTTTCATAATTGACAGTGGGTGTTCCTCCCAGAGGACTTGTCATTAAAAAATTATTAATAATATTTAGAAACATGAACGAGTTTATGTAACATTATGAAATTACACATAATTGAAAATAAAAGAAATATAAATATATCAAATTTAAAATAATATTTTAAAATTATATGATGCATTTTTTTTGAGGGAATGAAACAAAACTTATTTTGTGTTAGAAAAATTAATGATAGTGGGGTTTGGTGAGGGATGTGATAAAGTGTAGCCGACGGTGATGAGCCTCTGATCATGATTTGATGGTGATGAGTTGATGTGAAGGTAGAGATTGTGATAAGTCGATAAGGTCGGTGAGGTGATGATGGCGGCGACGGTGACATGGCTTCTCTCATTTTGGGTTTCTCGGGTGGCTTGCTTTCCCCACAGTACGAGTATTCAATTTTTTAATTTGAATTTTCATGTTTGAATGTGTCTTTTCATGATTTTTTATTTATATATGGATGTGTTTGAATCTTTTATGAGGTTTTTTTAAGGTTCCCACTCTCCCCAAAAGTGGTTTATTCTTGAAAATGGGAAAAAATATTTAGATGGAATATAATTATAGAGTTTTATAAATATAAAATTGATGATAAAATAGAAAAAAAATCATCAAATTTAAATTATTTTTTATATAGGATGAGAAGGATATTGTAGAGATCATATATCTACATCAGGTGGTGTGTTATTTTTTGGTGATGGTTGTGGTAGATGGTATAAAAAAATCAGAGTTCAGTGATACCAAGTACAACTAAATCATAGTATGTGGTGGCCACACATGATATTACATATTCCTTATGGATGAAAGTTCAGCTATTGGATTTGAGGGTTGATATTAATATACCATTAAAGATTCATTCGAAAAATCAGAGTTATATTGATCTGTCAAAAAATCATGTTCAACAATCTCAGTCTAAATACATTTACAATCACCATAATTAAATCATGGAGAAAGTGGATTCAATTTAATTCAAACATTTCTATATTTTTACCAAAGATAATATTGTATTCATCTTCTCCAAATCTATTCCATGTGAGAGATTCTTGGAATTGAGGCTGAAACTTCATGTCTATACTACCACATAACCATGACATTCTATTTCTCTGGGAACTCCTATCCCATGGTTCATTGGATTATTTTTTTAAATGGGAATATAATTCTATTATGTAGGGGGAGTGTAAACTATTGTAAATTATGATTATACTAAATATTTTTTTATCATGATGATAGATCAAAATAGGTGTTCATGATGAAAGCAGTCTGGAAGGTGTTTCATGTTGCTGTCCGCAAAAAATCATTCTTTGAGATGAAGAAGTCATATTCCTTTCATGTTTCCAATTTTAATGAGATCAAAAATAAGGATCCACACATTAAATTGTGTAATACATGGATAATTAACTATGATTAAGGTGAGACAGATGTCGCAGGTTGAAATGGTGGTCTTCAATAATTCTCCTCTCCAGAGACAATGAAATGGTTCTATTACTTCAAGAATCTAGTATATGTTTAAGGGATGGTAACACAGATAATTTCCAATTGTTTCCAAAAATCTGTAGTAGTATGTTGAATAATCCCATTGAAATGTGGTCTAGTTTTAAAAGTGTTGAAGATATCATGGTTATTGGTATGTATACGTTGTTGTGTTTGTTTAAAACCTTATTTGAGGAATTCATATATTTGATAGAACTTGATCTTGTTTGAGTGGATTTAAATATTATGAAAGGGAGTTCCATGATACTAAAAAGTGTTTTGAGAAGGTTTGAAGATCAACTAAGGATGTCCTATTTGAGTTTGAGTGGTTCTGAATCTATATAGTCATTTTTGTAAAGGTGCTAAATCACATAGTCGTTTATGTCGTGTAGAAGAATTGGTAATGAAAAATTCACATAGACAATTCACATAGACATTTTAGCTATGTAATAAATTAAAATATCCATTTTAACTATGTAAGGGAATCACATAGCCATTTTAGCCAGAAAACCATTTTGAGATGTGAAAAAATATCCATTTTTCAACATATATATATTTTGAAACACCAAGGTGAATATTATATGTAGAAAATTTATTCATATAGCCTATTGATCTATGTAGCTGACTTATTCTAAGATCTACACAACGGATTCCAAACCAACACTATATTCAAATTTTTTCATTGGAGTTTTGTAATTAATGTATTGTAAGTAATTTTATCTTCAGGGATGGTTCTACATGAATTCACAATATTAGGCAGTAGTTTCCCATGCCATTATAGAGAAATAACATTTGACTACAGTTATGAAAATCATGGGGCTTTAATGTTTTGGTTTTTTTTCTAATGAAAAATTGTTTGATACTATGTATGGATGGAAGAGATCCAATTATGAGAAAACCATCAATGAGAAATGTTGGTCATGTGAGAGAAAAATATGACCCTCTATAAATGAACTGTAGAGAGTTGATAGAGAGATATAAAAAAGGGAAATTAAGAAGTTGAGTGAATATGTGTTCTTTAGTGATCAACATCAATTGAATATCACATGTTTAGGAGTTCTGAGGATTTAATATGAGGATATATTTGCAGCCCTTTCATGACATCCCTACAAGAAATAATTCCTTGTATTTCAATAAGTCTCGTTAAAGGATATCTATACTCTTAATTGTCAAATAAACATGATTTTTTTTTATGATCTTATTTAGTTGTTGTTGTCATCATCTGTATTGCAGTGGTAATCTATGTTGTTGTTGTGAATCCTGTCATGTGTTGTGGGATGCCACTTGATCTTTTAAAAAAATTTATCTTGGGGATATGGTGAAAGGAATAAATAGTTTGTGGGATTAAGCAGCCACAAACAATAGTAGGATTCCACACTTGATATGAACCTTGTAAAAAATGTCATTCTCGTTACTCTTTATTTTCTACATGATCTTGTGAGGCTGTGTTATTTATGTTTTGATTAGATCTTAATCAAACAATTAATAAAGTGTTTTTTATTAAATAACTTTTAGAAACTGCTCCCCACTAATTAAACCCCCCATCTTAGTGGAGGAAACTGATCATGACAGACACTTCAAAACATGATGCTCAATTTTCACCTTTTGTCATACTATAGGCTAAGATGAAAACTCATCCATCAATCTATTCATCTCAATACATTATACTATAATCCTAAAAGAATTATAAATTTATGATATTCTAGGATATATTTCAATGGGAAATATTTGAAACATGTGAAGAAAAACCTCTCATTTCACCGATGGAACAAAGATATTTTCTCAAAACAATACCTAATTTTTATAATACTCTTATCATTCATAGGTATCATATTTATAGATAAAGAGATAAAACTAAACCATCACGACAATATCTCCTAATTGAGACTTACCTATTGATTCACAAAGGATGATTTCATTTTACCCTCATACAACAAGCCTCTACTGTCGACTTTCTATATATTAAGATTCAAATATGAAAGTTCCTCCGTCACTCCCCATGTATCTACCAACTCTTGAGAAAAATAATCAAGAGGATTCATTCTCTATACATCATCTACTACATTACCATTCCCCAGGATGCAAGATATCTTAATGTCGTAGACTTGCAAGAACTATATCCACCATCATTGATGGAAATTCAAATACCACAAAGATCGATGGAGACCTAAAAGCATTATCAAATGAATTAATGTCAACAAAAAATCATAGATAACACTAATTACACCAACTTAAGATCATGGATAATGTAGTTATTCTGATGAGTTTGTAAATTCTGAGACTTATTATAGATAACCACATTCTACCATATAAAAAACCTAGGAAAAGGAATGAAGCATCATAAAATTCATTAAACAAGACTCCTTCCTTTAGAAAGTGATAGTTGGGAGAACTAATTAGATTCTAATTTTGGAAATAAAATTCTACCATGTATTGATCCGAACATAAAAAGGAAAAATCCTTCTTATTCAGGAAGTTAAATAATCTACGATATGAGGGAAATCAGACTTGAATATCCTATAGTTATCTATAAGGCCGAATACTCTATGAACCTTTATATAATTATTAATAAATAACCAAGAAAAAAACATATATTTAATGGATCTACAACTATCCATTAACGAGACACAACATTACTAAGAAAATACAACTCTCATAACCATAACATTCACTTGGGTAGTATTCCATTGATCTAATATAGTTAGACAACCTTAATTATATCCCTCATATTCATAGAATTATATTCCAATGGCCCCAATTATATGGGGATTACATCATTTAATATTACGAAAAACTGATCCACGAACATATGGAACATTGATTTCATCAATCCTACAAAAATAGAGAGTGTAGAACAGTGTCCCAAGTTGAACTGACATGTCACCCAATCTAGGTTGTTACAAGTCCTCATGTACACCTATCTATATGCTAAGGCTTCTGAATAGCAGCAAGGGTCAAAATGATTTAGTTGGGAGACTATACCCTCTAGTCAGAGTGAAATAAAAATGGGAATTAACAAAACTCATACACATTAATAATGTTCAAATTATGGATAATAAATAAACTTAAACAATGACATGCTATAATAAATGAAATGTGGTATACAATCAAACATTCTAAACACATGATAAAACATATAGAATGTGTTTTAACACTAGTCCAAACACATATACAAAATAAACAGACTACAAATAAAATTACAAGGCTCCTTTACAAACATCGACCCATACCATGTACCAAGTATCCATGAATCCTAAGATACACAAGCTAGATCTTGAGACTCCATACAAGTTTTTCTACTTTATAAAGAAACATGGGGCCTCAACCTGATAAATTTTGAAACCTATGCTATATTTGAAAGAATAAACAAGGTCTTCATGTACACATAAGTTCACATATGGGGGTGGGGTGAGAAATAAATCATATTAGGTCACCCCAACAGTGAATCTACATATTTATATTACAAAAAGTATTTGAATACATGACATTCCTATACTAGTAAAATAATAATAACAACTGGTAGAATATAAATAACTTTATATCATAAAAGGGAAGAACAAAAATATGTAAATAAAACAACAATGGGTCCAATATGACATTTGATGTATGTATACCCCTGATCTATTCACTTACATACGATTTATAACATGTGGATCACCCAACCACAAGTGACCAGGCATGTTCACCAGGGCTAAACATAACATCCAAGATGTCTAAAATGTAACAAGAATGAGTATCAGATATCATCATTAGCATCCCCAACTAAAACACACATATACCAAAAACTAGGACACTAATAACATGATATAAAATAGTGACAAGACTCTATTCTATACCCTAGAGAAGTTGTTATGCCTCAAAGGTAATTTAGAACCAATCAGGCTGAAAATGAGTGACTAATAATGTTCATAATCCAAGGGGGCCCTCCATCTATGGGCCCAACAAAAACATTGTCCCATAGGATGCATCCAGGTTATTGAGAGTGATCATCATCCACAACATATATCCTCTAACTAGCTCATAAGTCCCAATTAGAGGGATTCACTCATCTAGATCACCCATTTACGCCCTAGACCCATCTAACAAAACCCAACAAAAAAAGGATAGAACCATATCAAATTTGGGGTCATCTCTTGATCCAATGGTGTCAAAAAAGTTTCCCTCACTTATTTTCTTAGTAAAACTGCCACAAACTATTTTGGATTGCGCTAATAAAATCATTGACCCATCATCCATACATATGAAATAGAATCACTATTCATCTCTTAGATAACAAATATCATGGTCCCTCTACCCCTTGGATCACCCCACCCATTAAATAGCCACCATAGGCCCTCAATGATCCTCCTCAGGGAAAAACAAAACTCAGGGATCCCATAGGCCTTAGTGTTTTAACACAAATGAATTTCCTACTAGGGGATTCTCTACACATAGTCTCTTATTCCACACCATCAAAAAAATATCTATACAAAAGTTAGAATTATGGACAGGAAACCTTACTAGGGGATCCTTTATCTCATCTCATGCTCAGGACAAGACTGATATGAGAAAACCTCATTTGTCCTCTTTAATACACAACCCATCCTTGGGTATTATTTCACCCACAAGCATATCTGAAATGGGTCCCTTAGACCCATATAAACATATCCAAAATAGATCCTAAACATACATGACATCACATGGTGTCATCTTAGCTAAAATAGGGCTCCTATAGAACAAAAACTCAAACACAAACACAAACCCACCCAAAGTGGGTCCCTCAAGCAACTACTTACAAACCCAAGCCATGAAATCATAAGAAACTGGTTGGATGTCAAAGAGACACCCCTACATTCCCCTCAAACACACCACTTATTCTCGACTGTTGAGAACTATCGAAGATTAAAAAAGTTAATCTCCCTTGGAACTCCAATGAAAAGGTACCAAATATCTCATGACTCTGTCAGGGTCTCATTTCATACCTCAGACTCAAATGTTATTGAAACAAAAGCCATGATGGGAACCTCCAGAACAACCTCAACTCACTAAAAAAATCATCATAACACCTATGAACATTTAATCCTCACTATCACCTCCCAGTTAGGGTAGAGGATACTCAAAAGGGACTATAAACAATCCCACAGTTAGTTCAAGGACAAGGAGAGTACCAAAGAACCTCCTCATCACGGCTACTATGAATTACCATAGGACACACAAGGTGTGACATTATAATTGATCCTAGAAATAGGGTATTTTGAACAAAATCCCTCTTCAAGGTGTTCAAAACCCAAGCCTTTACCATACAAAAAATAAAATAAAAAATCATTATGGAATTATTAAAACCTAAAGAAATGATTTAAATTTAATTCAATGAATGAAAAGACGGTAAAAACATAAAACTAAACCCATCAACCTACCTCATTGTGTTGTAACTGAAGCTTCAGGATATAACCCATTCTCCATCAACAACTGAATCACATAACTCACACTATACAAGGAAATTAAATTAATTAAAAAAACTAAAATTAATTAATCAATTTAATTCAAAATATGTGTTAATATTTAAAACTCACTAAGGTGAATCTTCTCAACATGACCATGACCAAACATCGAAAGAAGTATTGTGATGCACCTAGGATGCTAATAAGAGTAAAATATCATACAAGTGATTCCCAATTAATCATAAACTCTATTAAATTAAATATAAATTCAAGAAAAAATTAATTGGGAATCATACAACCATTTAAACGATGAGTAATAGCATGAAGAAAACTTCTCAAGATGCCCTCTTGCCCATCCACAACAAATCTCCATCATCAATTTATGATTACACTAAGATCTAATTGAATCTGAATAAAAGGACTCTGAATTAGGCACCGTATATTAATTATAAGGGAGAGAAATAAGGGGGTGAGTATAGTAAGAAAATATCATCAAAATGATGATGAATACCTAAAACGCCGCCCTTAAAAAAGGGGATAGGAAGTTGAAAAGGTGGGAGTGACCCCCATAGTTTGAAATAAATAGAGGGGAAGGAGAGGAAGGGGGAGAGAAAAAATCCTAGAGGGGTAGAATGGTAAAAACAACATTTTAATAAAAATTTAGTTAGCCTCATGGTTTGGAAACACAGTTTTCCAAACCCGGTGTAAAACATGAAAAAATAACTACATCAAAAAACCTCCCCGCATGTTTTTTATTCATAGATTGATAACCATGAACCAACCATGTAAAATGTCACTGGAACACTTCTACAAATCCCCCATAGTTTTTTCTACAATCATGCACATATTGTGCACCCTGGACCTAGGCCAGGACAAGAATGTATCATTTCCTTTGAAACTCACATGTCTTCATCTAAAATGTTCTCAATTCATGAAATTGAATCATTTAATTTAGAATAAAAATTAAAACACCCTATGAATTATAGTTCGATATATTTTTTACTAATATGTGCACACCAAACCATGTGCCTAGCCAAAAATAGAATAAAAATTCCAACTTGCACCCAAAGATTCTATGCATCACTGGAACACCCAAGCCTCGTTCCAAGACTCAAACATCACTCGAAAAAACTTCTAAAAAGATTTTTAAACATGTAGATTCTGAATTTGAATCATAATTCACCGAAAATCCATGAAAAGGGAAAAAAATTCAAATTTCCTTTGATTTTGACAACTTTCAATGACGAGGGATGTTAAAAAATCCCCACCATAATTTCTTATATCCCATAAGAAGCCTCGGTGATTGTTAAACTAATAATCCCAACCCAACTAAGCCATTAATTCATTATAAAATATCCACATACTACATTTGAATGATGAACATGATACGACCACGTAGCTCATACCAATAAGATGATAGTCATCAATCTTTCCTAAAAAAGGAATGATTCAAATCCTATTCCACTTAAAACATATCTCAAATAATTTCAATGAAATAATTTCCAACTCGTTGTGTCCAATTTGGTGAAAAAAACCAACCAAAAGTATTTAGGCCAAATCATATCAAATCATTCATCCTCAGCCACTAACACACCTCTGATCCATCTAAACCTTATATCACACCAACACAACCAAAGTCCAATTAAAATATCTTTACTCTATACAACACTGACTTCAAAAAAAATGATATTTTTTTATTAAACCATATCCATCTAGATCCAACCATATTCTAGAACCCTAAATCCATGATGACCCCCATGATTTGGAGGATCCTACCAGCCATATAAACACACTCTTCATCACCTTGAAAAATAACACCATCTAAATAGACCACATTGTATCCACCACAAAACAAAAATTTTGTATGTTTCCATTCTTCTCACACTTAAGAACCAAACCAAAAATTCTTTCTTCTACCCATTCTATTTTAACAAATAATGACATAAAATAATTTTAAATGGTGGGATCTCCACCATAAACGCCTCCCTACTCCAATACCTGAGCTCTAACCTTAACATTCCCCCCGAACACACATACCTTCACACAGTAAAAAACCGAAACATACCTAAACACAATGGTTTCACAGCCCCACAAAACCAAATCACAAAACTAGAATCATAGTCATATGAATTACATCCTACCAAAAGAAGGCAATTATAACTAAAACAATAACCATGCTCCTCACATAGTCCAGCTCTAACAAGCCAGATCACCCATCTATACTCCCATCTTTCCAATAAAAGTGCAACTAGAAACCAAAAGGGCTCAGAATATAACCAATGTTTCCCTCTCAGGAAACCATGGAACCATGAGCACTCTTATCACTCAACCTCCAAACTAGGGAATCTTGGGATTTTTATGAAAATGTATCAGACACAATTTTCCTCATTGATCCACCAATTGTAGTAATAGGGAATAAAAATTCCACATTAATCCAAACAATGTCTCTATGCATCCTTTGATGAAGGGTATACATATTTACCACCAAAGAACATATCAAAATCACATGCACATGTACGATCATTAGAGGGAAAACCTATATGCATGCTTTAGTTGAGTAGTATTTCACAATGATGATAATCAAACAATTCCTTATAGGTTTTTGTTGACACTTTAAACAACCAAACCTAAATCCTTAGTAAAAACGTTGTAGACTAACATATGTCAATCCTACATGCCTAAAAATATGTATAAACAATCATTAATGTGCATCAAAATAGGTTAAATCAGAGAATTATAAAAAATAAACCAAGAATTACAATCCTATTCCCTGACAACATGGAATTCCTCTTCAAAAAGGTGGTCACTACAAACCATTCTAATATCCATCACAAGTTCTAACACATCCCTAAAGCACCTATATACTAAATAAACAAGTAGGAATATACTAGAGATCAGATACCATTTTTATCATATCGACCTAGGTCGACTTGACATGTCACCTGATACGACTCACCACAAGGCTTCATGCATGCCTCCCTATAAAATAGTGGTTTCTAACTAGTGGCGAGAGTTTAAAAGACTTAGTTGAAAGAATATACCCTTTGGCCAGAGTAAATTACAATTGAAATTAACAAAACTCAAACAAATAATATTTCACATAAAAATAAACTAAAACATCTACATGATGTAACAAATTAATTGAAACATACAGTCATACATGCTCAAATCATGCTAAAACATAGAGCATCAGATCGACCACTAGACTAACCCAATATAAAAATAAAAAGGCTGATAGTTTTTTACCTAGATCTTATGTGAACCCTAATCCATACCATATTCCCAATCTACAGGAATCTTAAGCTACACTATCTCAATCATGAGACTCCACACGAGTGACTCCACTCAATCAAATAACACTGGATCTCTACATAGCCCACTATAAAACCTATTACCCATATGAAAGAAGTCAAAATGTGATGGTCCATTCGTTAAATATATGTTACATTGATAGTTTTATGGTTGGAGAGTGATCATAGTATTCTAAACGATGTTTGGTGGAGTTGGAGTGGCAGAAGAACCACATAATACCTTTTACTATGTAAAAGTTAGGTTTATAGTGTAATCTGATGGTTTACATATTATGTGTTCATTAATTTACCACTTGTACATGGTAGAGTGGTGGCTGTGAAAAAGGAATTTATGTAGTATGATATTAATTTATGGTATATGTCAATTCCATCTTTATATGCCTTGTTTTTTGGTGGAAAATATGTTTATAGCTTAATGGCTATCATTATAGTGTAAGATTTTCATACCCATGGAATTTACAATATAATGGTTTAATTTACATCATAAATTAGGAAAGTTTTAGGTTTCTTATAAACCAATTTAATCCATTTTTTTCTTTATTCTCCCATAAAAATCTATCTCATATAAGGAAAACTCTAGGTGTGTTTAAAATATATTCCAACCCCTTTCGTCCAACTTTGACAATTGGGTTCCTATGATTGAGTTATTTTGATCTGTGGTAATTTATTCTCCCTTACCCACTATTTACCTTTCATTATTCTATAACTAATAAATTAAAATGATATTTATTTGGTTTAGCGTGTTTTTGTGGTGCATTTTGTATAACCCTTTGGTGTGGTCCAATTTGATCCATGGTTTTTTGTGGTTTATTTTTGGAGCTGTTTCTTTTTCACCCAATGGCGCGTAGTGAGACCAATAAGTTTCACTGATGTAGGGGATCCTCATTCAAACCTATTTATGTGCAATATGTGGGGTTTTCAAGATTGGTATTTACTATGGATGGACATAAAAGGTAAACATAATAAAGATAATTAATTGTAATAGTTTAAATTAATGGTTATGGGGTGATATCACATGCTTTACTACTTTGATATATGGTTTGGATGTTATTGATCATTCTTACTACCAATACAAAAAAAGTTGTTTGGATAATTTTTTCACTTTAGCTATTACGTTGTGGTGAACCATTCTTTTCTATTGTGTGATAACATGCTGAATAAAAGGCTATAGAATTTATATTTGGATAATAAACTGGTTTCCCTTGGATTTTTGTTTTTATGATGATACTCATGCTAAATATAGAAGTAATGTGATGAAATCCCGTGAATAATTTGTGGAATCTTGGAAGTGTGTTGTTGTGTAATGTTTCTTTTATATGCTACCTTGTATGTTCTGAGGCGATCTGCGGTGGTGGTGATGTCCATCTAGGCTTTTCTATGTGTGGGTCTATGATGTGTGGTCGATTGGCATGGATTTTGTGTGGGAAGTTGTGTGATGTGGTTGTGGTGAAAAGTGGTGATGATGTGTGGGGGTAACATGTAGTGGTGAAAGAAATTATTCTATATAGAATATTTTTTTAGATGTGGTTTTGTGGTGATTTGGATTAGAAGATGTGGAACGATGACGATGGTGGATGTGTGGTGCTATGGTGATGGTTGTGTGATATGGGTCGGTTTTTGTGCTGTGTGGTTACGTACGTTTCTCGGTTATGCCGAAATTAATTTAGGATGCTAAAATGAAATAACATGGGGTTTTAAAGAAATAAATAATTAGATGATATTTTATGTGTGGTAAATATATTAAATGAGTTTAATGAAATATGTGTTCTGTAAATTTTAATGAATTGGATTAATAATGAAAGCTAGTGAAATGTATTGTATCTAGAATGTGGTGAAACCTATAACAAGAAGTTGGAAATATTGTGTTGTTATTCTTGGAAGAGTAATGTGTTTCATATTGTGGTAGAAATGGTTATGATGTTGATGTGTGGTATGGTTTTAGGGATTTGGTTTGTGCTAGTGTAGTTTTTGTGAAGTCATAAGATGGGTATTGTGGGCTATCTAAATAGCATTTATGTTTATGTTTTTTCTATATGTAATGACATGAGTTGGATAACCTTATTGATTCTGATAAGTTCTCAGTTTTGGGTGCTATCCACAACATCTAGGTTAGTGGTGATATGGATGGATGTTTAACCCATTTTCACTCAATATCATTTAGTATTGATAGCCCAGGTTTTTTCAGGTAGTATTTTTAGTGATTCCCCATGTGTTTTCTAGCGAGATGTTTTGTGACGAGCTTATGATGAGATTTGATATGTGGTGAGGGTCATGTATGGTAGGAGGAAGGAATTATGTTGATGTCATTAATTTTCATGACACCCTAATAATTTGGTTATATGAAGAGATGATATGTGATGGCATAGGTATCTTGGGGTGGGATGTGTTATGGTGATACTTGATTCTAGCACCAGATGGTAGACCTTGTGAGGGTAGGGTTGGTAGCAATGCATTTTAATCCACATTAAATATGGAACATGTTTTTTGGGAGAGATTTTATGTGATGTGATGATATGTGATGTGATTTCTTATGTATGTTTGATATGAGAGCACCAGATGTTTGACATTGGGGTGTGATAGTGGAAAACTAATGTGGAAGTAGTATTGAGGTGCCTTGATTTGTTATGATTTCAATTCTATATCATTATATTATATGTATGATTTAGTGATCAATCCATGATTAGGATTTGATTGGTTAGATAACCTATATAAATTCTTGTTGGTTCTACTATTTTTTGAACAGTGCAATACAATGCTCTTATCACATGTGCACCTGAGGCCTTAGTTATTCCCCAATTGAGTATACATGTTACACTGACCCTATGTATATAGACTATTTTTTAGGTTTCTAGTTGGACTTTTGGGATTGATATGGAAATGATTATATAGGTTGGAGATATTTCTAAGTCACTATCATTGACTTGTCTTTTGGTATATGTTGATGAATTTTATATGTCACAATTTTACTTTATTCTTGTATTGTGGGATAGTTTTTGGTTTACCATTATTTTATATGATGAAGTTTGTTGGTGTTTGTTTATCCTATCTCTTGATCCTATTTTAGTTTTAGATGGTATTGCCTCATATATTGTGATATTTTCTAACCTTTGGTGCTATTCACTAACCTAGGTCCCACAGGAGGTGGGACATGGGGGTCATTTTATATCTTCTTTCATTGTGGTATCTTTGGAGGGAGGGTGTCAGGAAGATTGTCACAAGATGTGATGTTTTAGTAATAAGATGATGCTTTGATTTTTTCATGGTGATTATTTGATGGGAGAGTAGGGTAGTGGTTACACTTGATCTTGGTGCATCACATAGACCATAGAGAGCAGTTAGGAAACGAGATTTTAGGGTCCCCCATGATCTAATGCACAAAATATGATTTTATTAAACAATTAAGTGATGTTAACCTGCTGGTAGTTTAGAGACCAAATATAAGTACATGCATCATTATTGATTTTTTTCATGTATGAATTGGGTTTTTTGAAAAATTAAATAAAATAAATAAATAAGTTTGTTTAAAATTCCATGCTATCATTCTTAGGATGTGGTCCTTGTTTTTTAGGAATGGCTTCAATCTATCATCCACAAGTGGCTTAGGAATTTGAGGTTCAAAAAGCATATCTGTTTGATTATTGTAGGGTTGATCCAACATTGGAGGATAAGGTTTGGAAGAGGTCCTTGTGTGCCTTTCATAGGTATATTTGAGGAAGTACGAGGGGAGAATCACAGATTTGGGGACAAAGTACTGGTTGGAGGGGAATGGGATCACTTTTGGTATGATCTAATCATGAGATATGTTTTTTGGTGACATTTTTAGATATTCATATGTGGGGAGCTTCATGTTAGTGGTAGAAACTATTTCATTGTGACTATAAAGAGGCAGAAGTTTTGGGGCTAGACATTCAAATGGATTTTTGGGTGGAGTAATTTCCATCAATGATGTGGATGACCAAGAGGCAAGAGATATTATCCATTAACTAGGGGAGATTTAGTGTCTAGGAGTTTGGGATCAGGTTGATATCCCTCCGACACATTTATCCATATGTTTCCCTAAATGAGGGGTCCAAATAATAGAATCTGGAAGAGGTTTTTCTCCCAATGATTTGCATGTAGTCACATTGTTTATTCTCCCTATGTATCTTGAGGTGCATAAAAGGTGTATTTTATTGATTGGATGATTTGTCTAGGATTTAATCATTTATATAGTGGGAAATAGAAAACCTCATGTAGAAGGGATTCAGGAAGTGGGTCATGGATGTTCTTGTTGTCAGGGTTCCATCAACTAGGGAGTTACCTGCAACTAAACGTTCCATTTTCTTCTAGGAAAATTGGATTTTGAGAACTTATAGGGTGATTTTTATTTTCATTCTACTTATATGGATGACATGGATCTCATTAGGATCAATTCCCGACGACCTAGGGAGGATAGTTTTAGGTGGGTTTTCAGTACCCTTTTCAACTATAGCAGTAGTTTCCTCTGAGTTTGTCTCAGAAGAAGGGACCATTGGTGTTTGTTCAAAATCCCACAGTAGTTGGAGTTCGTAGAGGGTATCATTACTATAGTCCTCATAGACATGTAACCAAATTGTATAATGGTATTGGACACTGATAGTAGAGGGGAAGAGTAGTTGGGTGTGGTCATATGCACACATTAGAAGTAGTAGGGTATGCATAACCAAGTGTTGCTTCAGATAAAATTAGCTTATTGTCTACCTTTTCTTGATTAAGTATGCTCAAAATCCTCTATTTATATTATTTGTTTTGTGATTTGGGATAAGACATAGATTGGATTCTAGTGCCCCTATGTTTTCCACAATGGTTAGAGGTTAGAATTCTTTATTTGATGTGTGTTGGGGATGTAGGCTAGTGTTGGGGATCATCAGTCAGTGGGAGACTTCTTTTTTCTGTATATATATCCAAAAAATCTTATCACTAACATGGATTGGCTGTATGTAGTGTGATAAGTCATAGAATATTTCTGGATAAGTGTTTTTTTTTCTGATGTGGGTGGAAATATAGTGGAGATTGGTAAATGAGTTTATCTGATGGGTGGTAGTCAATTGGATCCTCCTTTAACATAGTTGGGGGAGATATCAATGGTATCTAAGGTTGAGGGTATTAACATGGTTGTGGATGAGTTCCTAGATGTTTTCCTATAGGAGTTTATGACACCTCCACCTCAATGAAATGTTGATTTTTTTAGAGAATTAAAACCTAGTGTGTCTCTAATTTTGATGGATTCCTAGCATATGGAACCTATGGAGTAGTGAGAGTTGATGTTGTAGTTGAATGATCTCATTTATAAGTGTTTCATCTGACCAAGTGTGTCACCATGGGGTCCTCCAGTGTCGTTCACTAAGAAGGTTGATCGTAGTATGATGTTTTGGAGGTTTAACTAGGTGATGGCCAAGAATCATTTCCCCCTTATTAAGATCGATGATTTTTATAACCAATTAATAGGATCTAGCTGGCTTTCTAAGATCATTTTGTAGTTTGGATATCATCAGTTGAGATTAAAGGAATAGGATATCATGAAGACAACTTTTAGGTCTTGGTACAGGAACTTCGAGTTCATTGTCATGTTGTTCAGCATTAAGAACCCACTAACCATGTTCATGGGGATAATTCAGTCCTTGTTCCATGAGTTCCTAGACTAGTTCGTCATCATGTTCATTGATGATATCTTGATCTACTCGAAGTTAGAGGAGGAACATGTAGGGCATCTTAGAGTTGTTTTTCAGGTCCTTCAACACCACCATCTACAAATAATGTATTCCAAGTGCGAGTTATTGACCTGATAGCTTCATTTACTTGGAAATGTGGGTTTTTAGTATAGTGGTGAAGGGTTCTCTCAAAGATAAAGGTAGTTTTTTATTAGGAGGCACCCAAGAACATGGAAGAGGATCACAATTTCCAGGGTATCACATGTTATTATTCATGGGTTATACCTAGATTATCTTGATTTATGGACCCAAAAATATAATTGAAAAAAAGGACTAGGATTTTCCGTGGAGTGATTATTTATAGACAACATTCAGTTACCTAAAAGAGAATTTTTCCAGTGCTCTAGTGCTTCAGTTTCCCGAGGAGGGTGTGTTGTTTGGGGTTTTCATGGATGTTTCCCATCAGGGATTAGGATTTATGTTGATACAAAAGAGGTTTGTGATCTCTTATGGGTATAAATAGTTACATCCCATTAATGTAACTATTGTACATAAGATCTAGAGTTGGCAACTGTTGAGTGTTTTTCTAAATTTGTGGTGTAATTAAATTATTGGTGAGCACTTTGTAGTTTTCACAGACTATTGGAATATGAAATATGTTTTATATTAGCAAGATATGAATCTAAGAAAATGGAGGTGGATGGATTTACTTTTGGATTATGAATTTGATATCTCTTACACCCTGAGAAGGGGGAATGTTTTTTCCAATGTGTTGAGTCATAAGTCCTAAGGAGATGTGGTATAGGAATCTCTAAATGCTTTGAAAGGTATGTAGGATCTTTCTATGAAGCATATTAATGATGGGGAGATTAGTGGTCATGATGGTATCTATTATATGTGTATAGATTCATCTTCTATGTGGCTGTAAGAGGACTCTTAGTGGGTGGAATTAGTGGTAGAGGTGATGCATGATCGTGTCGGCCATAGTGAATCCCCTGAGGGATGGTCAATGGATTATCATAATTGGGTGTTGTTCCATGGAAGGTTGTTCATTATAAAGTTGATTCATGAGGGATTTATCCTCGAGTTTCAAAGTTCACATTTAGTGGTACATTCTAGTGTGACCAATATGTATCATGGTTTAATGAGGAAACTTTGGTGGTCGAGGATTAAATGGTCGGTGGTAGAGGTTGTGGCGAGGTGCTAGGTTTTTCATCAGGTGAAAGTAGAGAACAAACTTCATGCCTATTTTTATAGTAGTTGAATTTTCTTGAGTGGAAATGGAATGAAATATTGATGGACTTCGTAATAGGGTTTCCACGATCTTTGATATGTTGTGACCTAGTTTGCGTGATAGTGGATCGACTGATTAAGTCAGATCATTTTCTGGTGATCCATGATTCATGTGTCAGGGAAGTTTCAGTGAAGAGGTATGTAGCTGATGTGGTTAGGATTCATAGGGTACCATGTACAAACATCTTTGATCAGGATCCTCATTTAGCCTCACATGTCTATATGGTATTGAATCATTATTTTGTCGTTCATTTACTCCTTAGAATTTATTTAAACTCTCATGTATATGTGATGATAGAGAAAAAAATCAATAAATTAGATGATATGTTTTGAGATTTCGTCTTAGAATTTACTGAATCATGGTTAAGGAACTTGAATCTGGTTGAGTTAGTGGAAGAAAAAAATCTATCACTCATCTATCCGCATGACCCCATTTGAGGCATTGAAAGGGTATCTATGTCATTCTTCGATAAGTTGGATGAAGGTTGGGGATACAAAATGTATTGGCCTTAATGTGGTATATAGAATGACCATTAAGATCCAATTTTATAGAGAGAGTATTAGGGTAGTGAAGGATCATTAAATGGACTATTCTGATTATTGGAAGAGGTCCCTGGAGTTTGATGTTATAGACCATGTGTTTTGGAGTATCTCTCCTTGGTGTGGGTAGCAAAGGTTTGGTGGGGGAGTAAGATTTCTCCCCAGTTCATTAGACACTTTTAGGTGTTGGGTCATATTGGAAAGGTGTCATATTGTTTGGATTATCCATCATGATTAGAGAGGATCCATGACATCTTCTACGTGTCCTATATACATTAGTATCATCATGATGACTCCAACATTATTGACTGAGGAGATTTGGATATCGAGGATAATGCATTGTTTGTGGAAAGACCAGTAGAGATAAAAGATCATAAAGAGAGGTTTTTAAATAGAAAACCCATTTCCTTAGTTCACATTTTGAAGAGGCATGGTGGACTATATGAGAGTATTTGTGAGTGAGAGATGCAGATGCTTATCTAATACCTAGAGTTGTTTTGAGTTTTTCATTAATTTGTTTTGTTTTCCATGATAGTGTGATGTTTGCATGTGTTATTTTATGATATGTGATACTTTTACTTGATGTGTGATATATGATAAATATTATGATATATGAAAAGTATATGAACTAAATCCTAATCAAGTTGAATTATAATTTGAGAAGATTAAAATCATGAGGGAGAGTTAGTGCCATCCAAAGAGGATAGTATCCGAACATCAGAAATTGAATTCCCTAATTTAGGTGCTCAAGTTGTTATTGTGTGTTATTTGTGTCAGTGGTTAGTTTTGGATGGGTGGAGAATAGTTGGTTGTGGATGGTTCCATTTGTGTGGTTTTGTTCCTTATGAGAGGTTGTGGTATTGTTGTATGGTGACATGGTTATTTGGAATGTTTTGTGCGAATTTTGGTTTGGCTTGTTTGGATAGTGTTTCTGTTAAGATTTAATTAGATCCTTGAGAGATATCTCACTGGGTGGTTATTCAAACCCCCTTTTTTATGGTTTTGGTTTTGATTCTGGTGGCAAAGAATAATTTGATAGGTATTTAATATAATTTTCCATTCCTTCATTTCCCCTTACATTGATAATTTTTTGGTTAGAGAATGCTTGGTGGAGGACAGAGGAGGTTTGATGGTGTTGGATCTATAGTAGAACTGAAGAAGGCCTTTTACATTGTAAAAGATTGGTTTATAGTGTAAGATGGTGGTTTAAGGAATGTGTGTCCAACCTTTTACAACTTGTACATGGTATAGTGATTGATGTGAAAAAGGTGTTTTATGATGTAAGATATGAATTTATGACAGAAGTTAATTACATCAAAAATTTCCATGATCTTCATAAAAAAATGAGTTTATGACCTAAAGGTTGGTTTTATAGTGTATTCGTTACAAGACCCTTGAATTTATGTAATATTTTTTTTATTTATTCAATAAATCTGATGAGTTATTGGTTGTTTATAAACATAGTTTAGTTAATTTTTCATTCATTAAACCATTGATATCTCTCTCATTTTGGGTGAAACCTATGTGGTATCTATATATCTTCCATCCCCTCTCATCCTACTTAAATCCATGTTTTCCTTTGATAGATTTCTAGTGATATGTGGTATGTCATTCTACCTATCATATTTTATCCTTTCATTATTTTCCTAGGGATTAGTTCTTATGATGTTGATTTCATTTGGGGAAAATCTTTGATTAATTTTTGAGCATCCATTTGGTTTTGTTCATATTTATTCAGGGTTTTCTTGTGAGGTTATAGTTTGAGGGATGTTTATTCTTCACCTCATAGTGTGTAGGAAGACCATAAAGCTGGATTGAGGTAGGGTATCCTCTTCTCAATTATTTATGGGATATATATGAGATTTTTATGATTTTTTTCCTTATGGGGAATAGTAAGGGTCAACATAATAAATAAAATTAATTGTAAAAATTGAAATTGATTGGTATGGGGAGATATTGCATGATCTAGTACTTTGATATATGATGATGATTTTATTAAGCATGCTTTCAACCGATACTAAAAATGGATATTAGGATCCTTGTTTGCATTGTTGTTATTTTGGTGTAATGACCCATGCTATATTGTTTTGTGATCGCACACTGAATATAAAGATAAATAATATATATTTTTCTCATAAACTAGTTTCTCATTGATTTTGGTTTATGTGATAATACCCAAGATAAATAATGATGTAATGTCATGAAAACCATTGAATAATTTTTGGAAGACATGATGTGTGTTGTTGTGTACGATTTCGTTTCTATGTTTACTTGTGTGTTATGAACTAATGTGAGGTGGTGGTGATTATTAGTAAGGCTTTTCTATGTGTGGGGTTGTGATGTGGTGGTTGGTGGGCATGAACGTGGCATGCATATTTATGTGATGTGGTTGTGGTGTGAAGTGGTGATAATGTGTGGTGGTGATGTGTGATTGTTGTGTGTGGTGGATGTGTTGTAAGATCTAGTGGAGATTTGAAATTTGTGGTTTCTATGGTGTGTTGGTTTGGGAGATATGTCATGAAAATGATGAAATATGTGTGGTGTTGTAGCTGTTGTTTTGTGATATAGGTTATTTATTGTGTGGTGTGATTTTATTAGTTTCCCAGTTATCCCTGAAGAAATTTATGATGCTGAAATGAACAATGATAAAAAAAATTGTTGAATATTTTATTGGTAATAATGACAATACTTCCTCACACTGTGTTAAATATGTTTATTTATAAAATATTTGGGATTAGATCATTCATTTGAAAATTTGATGAAAATTCATGTTTTAAACATTAAAATTCACAATATAAATTTGGGAATAAATATTTTGATATGTATTATTTGAAAATAACCTTCTATAAATATATTCATGAATTATTCAGATAAAACTTTCATTGAAGACATATGAGATATATTATTCATTTGATTGTACTTAATGGGCCATGAAGTCAAAGTTGGGCTGGACTCTCCAGATTGGACATCTGTTCTATATTTGTGTCATTACTTATTCATTCATTCTTAGATTAGGCCCATAATTTGAGAGAATCTCGACGACTCATTTTCAAACAAATTATCCTTCTATAAGGACAGATGATTCACATGTTTTTCAGATAAAATGGGAGGTGAAAGTTGGCTTTAAATATTTAGCCGAGATTCCCCATTCACCCTTGAAACCACATTGAACCTAGCCTCCCCACCCCTCAATAAATTGGTTTTTTTCTCATTTTTAGGGGTTGGGATGTGAATTGGGATGTTTTGGGTAGAGGAGAAGTAGATCCTCTCCAATTCTCTAACCATTTCAATAAGGGAAGCTTTTGAAGCAAAGATCCCTTCGACGAAGCCTTCTTCATCTTCTTTGTGTTGTAATACTTTTGTTTGTGTAATAAAATCATTTTTTCTTGTTTAATTTCTTCTATTTTCCTCTATTTTGTTCAATTTTATTCTTCTCTTAATCTTCTTAATTGGGGTAGAATCAAGAGTATAAATTATATTGGGTTCTACCTGTTTCAATCCTTTGCGCATAGAAAATGTTTCTATGATGACTACACCACCCATGAAAGCGTAGTTCTTTATAGTAATTGATCTACCTATAAACTTATTTATTAATTTATTTTGAATAAATTAGATACTGTAATTCACTTAATATAATCAATTACTTTAGTTTTTAATTTAAATTACATTGAGCAAGCAATTTAACAATTGACACAAAAACACGCGAGGTCAGAAGTTGTGTAAATTGTGATAGTGCAATCTTAATCGTTAATATGAGGAAAAAAGGGATAAATATATAGAGTTAATATATAGTAATTAAACTCAACTAATCCTCATTTCAATAGTGGATATTCTCTCTAATTAACCACCTCCCATAAGCTAACCTAAGAACATCAATCAAAGTAGGGTGATGTGATATCTTGTTCCAAAGCCAACCAAGGGATTAAGTAATTTCATATTTGTGGTTAAGTTAACTTGTGTAGGGTTCAAGGGTTAAGAAAGTAGGGGAATATAATTAAGTGGATCTTAATTTAAATTATAATGATAAATAATTAAGTGGAGATGTAGAGTTATATGGATTTCTCCTTTAAAATATGTTCTAAAAAACATCTTCTTGTTGTGTCATTTTAATTGAACATCATTTAAAAAAAATCAAAAAATACCATATTCTTCCAGAATTTTTTTTATCGATTTATAAATGATAAAAAACCCCATCTTTTTAACTAGTTTTCTTAATTCCTTTTATTTTATTTTCAAAATACCTTTAATATGTTGTTAAATTTTCTCCTTTGAGAGACGACCTCGGTCAGCCACTATGCTGCACAAAAGTACCCAACAATCACATATCATTTGAAAGAGCCCATAATAACGCCTTTCAAATTAGCACTATTTCTTGGGATTCAAGTAATTTATTCAATCAATTAGAGGTATTTATTTTATTTTTCATTTAATTATTTTCTTATCCTCTTTCATTCTTCTTTCCCATTTCTCAAGTTTTTTTCTCTTACTCTCTTCTTTTATTTTTATCAGACCAACTCAAACATATTTTCTTTTTATTAATGTCCAATTTTCTTTATTTATTTTTTATATTTCATTGATTTATGACATGATCTAATCTTGAGGATCTTTTATATTTTGACCCTTATATTGAACGTACCTTCAGGCTCTAAACATACATTCTCAGTCTATGGGATGTTTCATCATTCAAGCAGTTAGAGAACTCCTCCACTCCCAGAACATTGAAATTGAAAGAAATTAAAATTCAAACACAAAACAAGAACCAATGGCTGAAAATAATGGAAATTAACATAATATAACCATTCAAGAATTGGATTCACCTGATATTAATTATCAGGAAAATTGTATTGCATACACAAATATCGAATCATAACATGAACTGAAATCCAGGTTAATTCACCAACTTCCAAAATTTCATGGCCTCTATGGAGAGGATCCCAATAAACACCTTAAATAATTTAATGTGTTTTTATCAACCTTAAAATGAATAAATTTCTATGAAGATCAATAATAGTAAGGGTATTACCATTTTCACTTGATGGAGCTTCACAAGACTAGATGTATTATTTACAACCTGAAGATGTAACTTGTTGGAATGATTAGAAATATATTTTTTTATAGATACTTTTCCAGTATCAAGGACCACTTCCATTAATAATGAGATCTTGGGGATCAATAAAACCCATGGTGAGTTAATGTATGTGTTCTGGGAGCGATTCAAAAAGTTGTTTGCAAGCTTCCCACATCATCAAATCAGTGAGAAACTCCTCATCCCACACTTCTATGAAGGAATCTCACATATAGAGAAGAGTATAGTGGATGCTGCAGATATGTGAGCATTTGTGGAAAAGAAACTAGTACCTTCATGTTCATTGATTGATAATATGGACGAAAACTCTCAACAATTTGGGGATCAAGGAACACCCCATGCCAGGGGAGTACATCAGGTATGTCCATATTCTCTTGAAAGTCATTTGATTAATACCAAGTTTGAATAATTAAAAACTATTGTGAGATAGATTTCTTTGGGTAAAAAGACATCACAACCCCCTATTTCACGACCCTGTGGAATTTTCCCTGAGATAATCCACCCAACAGATTGTTTCCCACAACTACCAGAAAAAGAAGAGCGCAGTAGTATTCCTAGGGTGACTATATCAGCAGAAACAACAGACATATCCCCAAAATAAATTTTATTCCTTTGAA
Organism: Viscum album; assembly: GCA_963277665.1. Taxonomy (NCBI): domain Eukaryota; kingdom Viridiplantae; phylum Streptophyta; class Magnoliopsida; order Santalales; family Viscaceae; genus Viscum; species Viscum album. Next base: position 1,448,441,976 of record OY728161.1, read on the forward strand.
AAAACATACAACCAAGGGTGGAAAGATCAATCGGACATAAGGAATGCCTCTGGGAAACAACAAAGGACCCCCTTTCAACAAAACTTCCAATATCCTCTTCCTTACCAGTAGGGTTTCCAACAACCCCTAAGGATATTTGAAGCCCAAAAATCAACAAGACAACAACAAGTGAATCCTTCATCCAAGGTAGATTCTAACAGTAGTAAAATTTTTAAGAAAGTTTTTCTTAATCAGTAAAACGAGATAATGAGTCAAGGTTCAAAGGTGAGGGAGTTGAATATACAAATGAGCTATATTGCCACTACCCTCCATGAACTGGTAAGTAAGAATTCTGAAAATCTTCATTCCTAGCCTACTCCAAATCCCATGGGGAATGTTAGTTCCGTCACATTGAGAAGTGGGAAGAAAATGAATGATACATGTGTAACTAACATTCCACTGGGATTCACCTAAACTATGGAGAATCATCATTCAAAACCAACTAAAGAGTAACCAAAGGAGAAAGAAAAAGGTAAGAAAAAAATTGATGATATTCCTCCTAAAACCCTTTCCTTTCCAAATAGAGTTGTTCAAACTAAACATATGGCTTAAGGGGCAATGAAAAAAAATGCATACATTCTAATGCGTGGAGGTCAATGTACCTCTACATGAAGCCATTAAGAAAATCCTGAGGTATGCCATGTTCCTAAAAGAACTTTGTACCAATAATAGAGGGCTCAAGGGAAATGAGAGGATCAATCATGGAAGGAATGTGTCAGCACTCATTACAACAACTCTTGTAATGCCAACAAAGTGAAAGGATCCTGGAACATTCACCATCCCATTCATGATAGGGGATTTTCAATTTTTTGATTCTCTTTGTGATTTAAGAGCTTTCATAAATGCAATTCCTCACTATGTATTCTCTTTATTACAGGTTGGTGAGTTGAAACCGATGAGAGTAGTGGTATATTTGTAAAATAGTGCTATGGAATATCCAGTGGGATTCCTTGAGTATGTACTTGTTCAGGTTAGATACATGATCTTCCCAGTAGATGTCTACATTCTTAACATGGAGGACGATCAGTTAAGTTCACTATCTCACATTATCTTAGGTATACGATTCCTCAAAACTGAAAAACTATCATAAATGTTAATGAGGGTACACGTTCCATGGTTTTTGGAGATGAAGTTGTGGTATTTAATGTTATAGACTCCATAAAGTAGCCCTCCGAGAACCATTCTGCATTTTTTATCTCCAATTTTGAACCACCAAATAAAAACCCAAAGGAGTTTGATTGTCCAATGCTTAGGAAGCATATAAGCATTGATACTTGTTTGATTTCTAGAATTACTTCCACACTTATTTTTAATTCACAAGTATCTCATAGATTTTATTTTGAAATGGATTCATATTTTGATTTTCATCATGTTCAATATGATTATGACATGGTTGTGGAGTTTTCTGATGGATTTGATGCTTCATTCTTTGATTTTGATGATGCATATTCTGATACTAATGTTCATTGTGAACATATTTTAGTTCCTTCAATTTATCCATCTATACATCACCCTCTATATTGTAACTCAAGACATTACAACCAAATCTAAAATACTCATACTTGTTAAGTGTTGAAAAATTACCTGTTAAAATTGCTAACAATATCCCTTTTGAACATGAATAAAAACATTTGAATCTTTTGAAGGAGAACATCAGACCAATCTGGTGGACCATGGTTGAAATATCAGGTATTAGCCCCTCTATTTTCATGTGTATGATTATTTTGGAGTATGGGGCTAAACTGGCCTGGTAGCCACAAAGGAGACTGAATCTAACTCTTCTAGATGTTCTTAAAAAAGGGGTTGAAATTTACTTGAGTTGGGTATAATTTTTCCCATTTCATAATCTTAGTGGGTCAGTCCAATTTAGGTAGTGCCTAAGAAAAGTGGTGTTACTATTGTTAAAAATGATTAACATTAGTTAGTTCCAATGAGGGTGAATAATAGTTGGCATGTGTGTATTGATTATAGGAAACCAAATCCATCCACTCGTAAAGACCATTTCCCCTTCCCATTTATTGATCAGATGCTTGGGAGACTAGCTGGGAAAACACACTACTATTTCATGGATGGATTTTTGGATAATTTTAGGTTCCTATTGCTCTAGAGGATCATGAGAAGGAAAAATTCATTTGTCCATTCGGTACTTCTTCCTACTAAAGGAATCCATTTGAACTTTTCAATACCCCAGGTACCTTCTAGAGATGCATAGTGAGTTTTTCTTCTGATTTTATTGAGACCTGCATGGAGGTATTCATGTATGATTTTACAACGTATGGGTCTTCATTTGATGATTGTATCTCTAGTTTGGGAAAGGTTTTGAATCATTTTATTGTGAGGAATCAGGTATTAAAATTGGAAAAGTGTCATTTCATGGTAAAGCATGGATTTTTTTGGGTATGTAGTGTCAGAATATGGGATAGAGGTTGATAGATCTATGGTAGATATTATTTTATCCCTACCCTATCCTTTATGTTTGCGTGATGTGAGATCTTTTCTAGGGAATTCATGATTTTATCGGTGCTTCATCAAATATTTTAGTAAAATTTCTCTTCCTATTTCATGATTACTTCAAAATGATTTGGATTTTTTGTTTGTTGTTTCTTGCAGGAATTTATTTGATGAGCTAAAATTGCGTCTGACCACTCCACCTATCATACAACCTCCATGGTGGGTGATTCCTTTTAAGCTTATGTGTGACTCCCCCAACTTCACAATTGGAGATGTCTTATCTCAGAGGGTGGATGGATTTTCAAATGTGATTGCCTATGCATCGAGGACAATGGATTCAGCCCAATAAAACTACAAAACCACAATAAAAGAGATTCTTTCCATCATATTTGCTTTAGATAAATTCCATTCTTATTTATTGTTCTCTAAAGTAATTGTTTTTTCTGACTATTTAAGAATACGAATGCAAAGCCTAGGATAATCTGATGGATGCCCCTTCTTCAAAAATTTGACATTTAGATAAATGACATGAAGGGGTTAGAAAACCTAGTGGCGGACCACATGATTAGGCTTACTCACACTCCATAGGATGACACCTTGGACTAGGTACCACTTCAAGAAACATTCCCCGATGAACATATTTATTCCATCTTAGGTACACATCTTTGTTATGCTGATTTAGTGAACAACCTTGTTGCATATGAAATTCATGAAAATTTAAAGAAACATCATGTCCAAAAGCTAAATAGTGAGTATAGATTTTATATGTCTGGGATGATCCCTACTTATGGTGAATGTAAAGTTACCAAGTTGTTAGGATGTGTGTTCTTGATCCTGAGTTTGATTATATTCTGTAATTATCTCATACACTTGCTTGTGGTGGACACTTTGGACACCAACAGATAGATATGAAAGTTCTGGACTCTGTATGGTATTGGCCAACTTTATTCCATGATGCTCATGTGTTTTGTATGTCGTGATCACGTTGCCCACACGCTATTAATATTTATAGGAGACACAAGATTCCCCAACAACCCATATTATTCCATGAGATTTTTGATTTATGAGGAATTGATTTTATGGGTCCTTTTCATAGTTCATTTTGATTCCTGTATATTTTGGTTTCTGTTGATTATGTGAGAAAATAGGTGGAGGCTAAGGACACCAGGACTAATGATTCTCATGTTGTTGTGTACTTTTTCCAAGAACATATTTTTTGCGTGTTTGGAGTACCAAAGGTCATCAGTGACCAAGGGACACACTTTTGCAATCAGAATTTTTCATCCCTACTTCAAAATTATGGGGTGCAAGACAAAACATCGAAACCATACCACCCCTAATAAAATGGCAAGATGAGGTTTCAAATAGGGAGTTGAAAAAATTTTTGGAGAAAACTGTGCATCCAAATATGAAAGATTAGAGAAAGAACTTGGATAATTCATTGTGGGATTATAGGACAACTTTCAGGACACCAATGGGTATGTCCCCTTTTTGGATTGTTTTTGGGAAAGTGTGTCATATCCCAATGGAAGTTGAGCATTGGTCCTATTGGGCTATAAAGAAATGTAACATGGATTTGACCCAAGACAGAATCCAAAGGAAGCTGCAAATTCAAGAGGTTGAGGAGATTTTATTGTCTTCATATGATAACTCAAGGTTCTACAAGGAATGATCAAAATCATATCATGAAAAAATGATCCATAAAAGAGAATTTCAATTTCTTGTGAAAGTCTTGCACTATTGATCACGACTGAATCTGATTCCTAGTAAGTTGCATTCCAGATGGTTAGGTCATTATATCATATCTAATGTTTTTTCTTATGGTGCAGTGGAGATCACAGAAGAGGACACTGGAAGGAGCTTTACTATCAATGGGAAACATTTGAAGAAATACATTGAAGGACTTCCAACTGACGCAGTGGATTTCATCACACTACAAGACCCCATCATCACTTAAGCATATCAATCTATTCCTAAACCTTTCACTTTTATATTATTTTTCCTATTTAAAAATATACACTTCATGTTCATATATCATCTCATAGGTTCAAATTTAGGAAAATTCAATATTCTATGTCTGGGGGAGGGTACAACATTTTGGGGTTGATATTTAGGATTTTCATTTGTGTGTTTGGTGTGTATTTTCTGTTAAGTTTTTGGTTAAAATTATCAAAAAAAAATCAAAAAAAATAAAAAAAAATTTATACATATATCATATAACATTCTCATGTAAAACATATGTAAAATACGTGTTTTCAAAATTCATTGGTAGAATTATAAGCATGAGTAAGAGTTCATCATCCAGGGTTGATTTTTATAAAAATTGAATTTAATGATGATATAAATGGTTGTGTCATTATAAAACCTTTTATATTTTGACATCATTATTTATGATATTTTTTCATGGTAAATTGTGTCATTGATTTCTCTATACAAATTTTCACTCAACCATGAATTGAGAAATTTTTCCAACTCAATTGAATGTATAGTCATGTTAGGTAAAAATATTCATTGGTTGATCTAGAAATTGAATTTTCTACCGTTCAGTTTCATTATTATACCGAATTGGCCTATGTGTGTGTACCTATTATCCGACTATTGTACGCCCTCAAAAAAATATGGATTGTGTCTTGTATAGGTCAAAAAACACTCTTCATTCTTATTTTGATCTTGTTATAACTATTATAATTAGTGGCGTGAGGAGATAAAACCTGGGTTGAGAGTTGAGTGTGTTATTTTTTCTAAGTGAAACTTAAAAACAATAAACAAAAAAATAATAAATGAGGGGAGTGATTAAATGTACAATAGATGGGGATATTTTGGTCAGGAGCTTAAGATTTGACTTTCGGGAATGATGAAGTGAGTGAGTCCTGAAATTCTATTGCAAAGGAATGTAGAATAGGTTTGGTGAATTAAACCAGGTTAGAATAATTGTTTTTCTTGACCTGAATATACAGAATAAGGGGAGGATTTTCAAGCATGGAATGGTTGGCACACACACACGTAGAGACTTAGTGGTATGGTCGACTCAATACTAGTTTTTATATGATAAGTATTATGAATCTTAGTTGATTTTATTTTGACACAATTTAATATACATTGACTTAAAAATTTATTGATATTGACTCTTTATGGGATTCTTACATTTCTTATATTTCCACTATGGATTTAGATATTTGAATATGCATAGGTTGTCACAATTGTTTTTATCAAATACATGACTTGAGGTTTTTCCCAGGAGTGAAAAATGGTATGTGTGGGGGAGTTGATAAAACAATTTTTTTTGAATATTTTACTGATAATAAATGACAAAATTTCCTCATATTATGTTATATATGTTTATTTATAAAATATTTGGGATTAGATCATTCATCTAAAAATTTGATGAAATTCCTGTTTTACCATTTAACCTTCACTGTAGAAATTCAGGAATAAATATTTTGATTTATTTTATTTAAACATAAAATTTTGTTAATATATTCCTGACATAATGGGATACAACTTTAATTCAGGACATATGAGCTAAATTTTTCATTTGATTGGACTTAATGGGCCATGAAGTCAAAGTTGGCCTCGACTTTCCAGATTAGACATAAGTTTTTTATTTGGTCCATAACATCTTCATATGTGCTTGGATTAGGCCCAAATATTGAGAGGCGCTTGATGACTCATTTTCACACAAATCATACTAATAGAAGGACAGATGATTCACGCATTTTGGAGGTTAAATGGGTGGTGAAAGTAGGATTAAAATATTTAGTTTAGATTCCCCATTCACACTTGAAAGCACTTCGAACCTAGCCTCCCCACCACACTATAAATTGGTGTTTTTATCATTTGGAGGGGTTGGGATGAGTATTTGGATGTTCAGGAAAGATGAGAATTAGATCCACTCCAATTCTCCAACCATTTAAATAAGGGTATCTCTTGATGAAAGGATCCCTTCGACAAAGCCTTCTTCTTCTTCTTCGTGTTTTAATACTTTTATTTCTGTAATAAACTCCTTAGTTATTCTTTAATTTCTTCTGTTTTCCTCTATTTAGATCAAATTTATTCTTCTATTAATCTTCTTAATTGTGCTTCAATCAAGAGTAGAAACGATATTGGGTTCTACCCTTTCTAAACCTATGCATGTTCAAAACGTTTCTTCGATGACTACACCGACTGGGGAATACTATTTCCTTTTAGTAATCGATCTACCTCTAACCTTCTTCATTAATTTATTTTTAATCAACGAGATACTTTAATTCACTTAATATGATATATTAATTGAGTTTCTAATTTAAATGAAACTATGAAATCATTTGAGAAATAGACACAAAAACACGCGAGCTCGGAAGTTGTGTATATTGTGATCTTAATCGGTAATACACGACCACAAAAGATATATTTTTAGAGCTCAATTATAATCCCTAAACTCAATTAATACTCATTTCCAAATTTTATATGTTCTCAAATTAACCATTTTCCATAATCTAACCTACTGACGTCAATCTAAGTTGGGTGTTGCAATTTAATGTTCCAAAGCTGGCCAAGGGTTTAAGTAATTTCATCTTTGTGGTTATGTTTACTCCTATATGGTTTGAGGGTTAACAAATCAGGGGATTGGAATTAAGTGGATTTTAATTTAAATTATAATGATAAATATTGGAGTGAAGAGGTAGAGTTAGATCAATTACGCCTTTTAAATATTTTTTAAAAAACATATGCTTATTGGGTCATTTTAATCAAACATCATTTCAAAAATAAAAAAAATAAAAAATTCTTCCAGAAAACATCTTCTAGAATTATAAATGATAAAAAACCCCAAACAATTAACTTGTGTTATTAATTCATTTTATTTTTTTTAAAATAACTTTAATATGTTGTTAAATTTACTTCCCCCTTTGAGAGATGACCTTGATCAGCCACTTTGCTACACCAAAGTACCCAACAATCACATATCATTTGAAAGCACCCATGAAACTACCTTTCAGACAACAAGTTTTGTTAAATGAAAAAAATAATGGCATGATAGTTGATTTTTGGTAAACAGATTAAATTAATTAGATAAAATACACGGTGTGTAGATGTGATTGAAGTATTATAGTAATGAATGTTAGTGAAACATATTACATATGGAATGTGTTGAAATCTACAATCAAAAATATAAATTGTTGTGTGGGTATTAATGAAGGTGTGATGTGTTACATATAGTGGTAGAAATGGTTGTGATAGTTTATTTTTAGTATTTTAGTGGTGATGTAGTGTGTTCTAGTGCAATTACTATGAACCCATAGCTTGGGTATTGTGTTCTATCTGTATACCATGTATGTTTATGTTATTTATGTATGCACCCAACCCAAGTTGGATAAACATTCAAATTCTCAGAGGTTATTAGTTCAGGGTGTTTCCCCCAATTTTTGGGTTGGTTGTGGTAGGGATGGATATCTACCAACTTTTCTCTTCTCTTCATTCAATATTGATAGCCCATGTGTCTTCGAGTGAGATATGCAGCAATGGACCATGGGTTTTTATTCAATATGTTATATGATGAGGTTATGAGGAGATGTGATATGCGGTGGGGGTCATTCATGATAGGATGGGGGAATGAGGTTGATTTAATTCACATTCATGATACCCAAATACTCTAATTTGTTTTGTGATGAGATGTAATGACCTAGGTGTCTTTATAAGATATGTCGTGTAGAGATACTTGATGGTATCATCTGATGCTATATTTTGGGGTAAGTGGGGGTGCATCCTAACCAACATTAGAGTTCACCGAGTGTTTTTGGGAGATATGTTATGTGATGGGATGTGGTATGTATGGAAGCTATGGGAGCACATGCCATTTTACATTTGGGAATGGGAGTGAAAAATTAGTGGGGAAGTATGAGATAAGAACCGTTCTTTGTTTTGACCTTGATATTATATAATTATATTGGATGTGTGATTTGGTGAACAAGATATGGTGAGGATGGGATTGGTTAAATAACCTATATTGGTGCCTATTTTTTATTGAATTTTTTTCATTAGCGAATTAGCATACGATTTTCACACGTGAACTCGAGACCTTCCCAATGTTTGTACTGAGTATAATTGTTATGCCCACACTATGTATATAAACTATTTTTTTATGTTTCTAGAAGGTATTTTGGGACCATGTTGTACATTAAATGCTTGGTTAGAGTTACTATTGATTCGATTCCATAGAATTGTCTTTTGGTATATGTTCAATACATTTATATGTATTAGTTTTACTTTATTAATTCATTGTGGGATGGATTTCTATTTAACTTTATTTTATTTGTTGTAGTTTCATGGTGGGTGTTTATTATATCTCCCAATATAATTTTATTTATAGAGGGTAATCCACCCACAAAATGATATTAGTATACCCTCAGTGCTAGTCTCTAACCTCGGGCCAACTAGAGGTAAGACTCAAGGGACATTATATCTCTTCCTTCATTACGATATCTTTGGAGAGAGGGGTTAATGACAAGAAATGTTTTCACACAAACCTTGGGGAATGTAAAAGGGGTGATACATAAATTATACCAAGATACCCCCAATTATGAACCTCTAATATGATATTATAACAAGTGAATAAAAAATATGATATACCCAACATATTTGAAAAATAATAACATCTGGTGTAAAACAAAAATAAAATCATAACATAAAGGGGAAAGAAAAAAAGTATAATTATCTAATCTTGTGTTCTAGTATAATAACCAAGGTAAATATACACCTTAATTGGACCATGCTAAAGGATTTATTTCATGTGAATCACCCATCCACAAAACAACTTGAACGCCCATAAAAAATACATCGGAGCTCCAAGATGTCTAAACAGAAACATGAATGAGTGTTAGACACTAAGGTCTCATCATCCACATCCATAACCAAAATAAAAATCTATAAGAGTCTAGGACTCAAATACCATGATTTGAAGTAGTGACATGTCTCTATACCAGACCCTATAGATCCTTTCATGTCTTAATGGTCTTACAAAAACAATCAATCACTAAAAATAGGCCTTATAGTATGCACCACCCAAAGTGTCCCTATATCCAGGGGCTCAATAGAATCTCTTTACCTTTTCTCCCATTCAAGAAACTTGTAGGGATCACAACCTCCAATATCAAACCTCAATCTAACATATAACTCCCCACTAGATGGCTTCACTCATCCTTATCACCCATTTAATCCCTAGACCCATATAACAACAACCACCTGAAAAATAGATGATAACACCATATCAAAGTCTAGCCCATCACTCCATCCCATGATATCTCAAAAGTGTCCTCCCACATCTATCTTGAGAAGATCTGACTCAAACCAGTTTAGAATAATCGATAAATCATGGGTAAATCAAATCATGAACCCATCATCCAAACTACTTAACTAGAAGCATCGATCAGCTCTCTACTAATAAAGGATAGGCTCCCTTGGTCTCCGAGATCACCTCATCCATAAAATAACCACCACAAGATCTCACCAACCCTCCTCATGGTAAAAAAAACTAATGGTTTGCACAGTCCCTGAGGTCATAGTAGAAATGGACTTCCAACTAGGGGATCCTATTCCATAAATCATTTCTCATACCATACTTTCGAAATGAAGATCCAACCATCTAGAAGGCCAAAAAAATAACAGGAGACCCTAATAGGGGATCCTCTATCTAATCCCAACCTTAGTCCAAACCAATAATGAGAAAATATCATCTAACCTCCCCAACATATAACCTATCCCCAGGTATCACCCCACCTATAATTGAACTTAAAACAAGTCCCTAAAACCCATTTCAAGATCGACACAATAGCAAACAGTAATACCTGACACCAAATAGTGTCATTCACCCAAAACCAGGATCCTGCAGAACCAATACTCAAATGTTAAAACCAACTTTCCCTAATGAGAAACCTTAAAAAACTGCTCAAAAACTGTATCTATGTAACCATAAACAACTGATCTGTCATCTAGAAGATTCCCCAACATGCCTATCCAAGACAATGCTTGTTCTTAAATTCTACGAACTATCCAATAATCCCAAAAGTAAACACCTTTTTCACTATAAGGATGAGGTAACAACTATCTCACAAACTTTTTAGTGTCTACTTTCGAACCTCACATGTAGAGGTTCCTAATACCAAGTCCATGAGGGGAACCTCCTACCCACACATGGCCCACTCAAGAACCCACCAAGACACATAATAACATGCAATCCTCACCATCAACTCCCACTTTGGTTAGGCATAGAGACACTAAAAAGTGACTATAAAAAATACCACAGTTGTTTCATGTATCAGGAGGGAACCTGAGAACCACCTCATCAATGCCAATATTCATTACCTTAGGACACACTATGTTTTCCCTATGAACTGATCCATGAATGAGAGACCTATTAACTGGATCCCTATTCAAGGAATTTGAAACCAAATTCTTTCCCATAACAGACATAAAAAAGATCCCAAGGGGTTCTAAAACAAAAATAAATTATTTAAATTAAATTAAATGACTATAATAAGGGAGAGAACAAAAAAAGAAACCCCTTACCTACCTCATGTAATAACTACCATTGCTTTAGGTCCAAACCTATAATTTTCCAATAGATAATGCACCTAAATCATGAAATAAAAGAAAAGAAAATTAATTAAAATAATTAAAATCAATTAGCTAATTAAATTACAAAGAGGAATAATGATTTGAAACTCATAAAGTCACATATGATATTTAGGACCATGACTAACCATCCACAGATGGTCCATGACACACCTCCAACACCAAGCAAAGAAAAATCCAAAAAACATGACACCCAATTAATTGTAAATTCCATTCAATTTAATTAAAATACAAGGAAATACACTGGGAGTCATACCTATTCCAAAATAGTGATCAACAATGTAGAGACACCATCTTGGGATGACCTCTCACAATGCCCCCAGTAAAGCCCCGTCATCCTTGGTTGATTCAACCATACTATGATGGAATCAAAGCCAAAACCATAAGAGAGAGACACCAAAAATCAACTACAAAGAAATGAGTGAAAGAAGGGAGAGAGTAGTAGAAGAAGAAACTATCCTAAAAAATCTAAGAACACCATCCCCCCCTAAAATAATAGTATAAGAAGAAAACAAAGAGGTATAGACCATCCTAGCCCAGAAAGCACAAATTAGAAATAGAGGTAGTATTTGATGAAATATTTTAGAGGGTAAATTTGTTAAAATATCCATTTTAATTAAAATTTGGGCAATTGCAACCAAACAGTGTGCCGACCATGTGTAGGGAACTACATAGACAAAATATTCCTTCATGGATTGGAAACATGGTTTTCTAACTATGTGAAAATCATGAAAAATGGCACTATAACCACTCTATAACTCCTAATAAGTTTTTATGAAAACTTTTGAAATATGTACGCCCTAAACACAATCCTAAACCAGACCACATTCTTTTCTCTAAAACACACATGGTTTCCCCCAAACCATGATCGTTTAGTGTACCTAAACCATTTTATTTAAAAATAGAATTAAAAAAATTCTAATCCTTATATGTCTACAAGTTATACATTAAAATTTTCTCCCCAAACCATGCTGTTGGAGAAAAAATAATATGAAAGATCTATCTTGAAATCAAATATATAGTGCTTCTACCAAATAATTGAGTCTTATTCAAAGACTCAAAACACACCCAAAAATATTTTGAAAAGTGGATCAAACTCTCAAAATTATAATTTAAATGTAAATTCATCATAAAACCCCATGAAATGAAAAAAATTTAAATTCCCTCTAAATTTTACAACACATAATGACAAAAATCACTACAGCTGGGGTGTTCATGACAGTAAATGTTATAACCATGAACATTAGGTGTCCATAAATACACCTAAAAAAGATTTGGGGTATCTTCCTAATTTAGCCTCATCTAATGACATCTCAACCACAAATAAATCATTGAAAAGAAATTGGATCCCTTTAAATGATTGAAAAAATCATCAATCCATTAGAGTAGATAATTCTTCTTCACAATATTTTTTTCAACTACTAGAAGTTTATGAACAACCTTAGAATACCATATTATTTATTAGAAAATAAAACAAGATCATCCCAAGGTAAAAAAAATAGGCTGGAAAAAAACCTTCCAAAATAGATTATCAATATGAGTAAACAACTTCCATAACTCATAAGGTTAAAAGAAATAAGAAGATATTGAAATATGAGAGCCACTAGTTTGTAAATATATCATAAAATTGATATCATGTCAAGGGGTTAATTCTATAACAACTTTATAAAAAATAATAATTAAATTTTCTATGACTCTTGAAAACACTGCATCCAAAACCTCCACTGACCATAACACCAACATATATAGCTAAGAAAAAAAGGTTTCCACATGCCTATAAAAATACGAAGATATATCATACTAATAAAGAATACATGATCACCTTATGCATCAAAGAAAAATCAATCCTATCTAAGTAATTAAAAATAGTACACCTTGAAAACAATGAATCCATTACAAGGATAATGATATATACTGGTATTTTCAACAGTAATAAAACCCCGATGGCCTATACTTCCCCATAATTAGCTCACAACATGACACAACTAACAAAATAAAATTGAAATACCATTGGAATATATTATAAAAAGGTAACTAGTATCCACTCAACCTTATGTATGATAGCCCTAGAAAAAGTAGGCATGCCAAAAGAGTATGATGCTACTAGATCAAATAATGTACATCCATGGTAGAATATAAATAAATGAATCCTTTACTAATCTCTAGACCACCTAATGCAAGAAAATTTATACATTTCAACTAACTACATCCTTATCCTCTCCCACGATATCCCAAATTGATATTTACTCCCTAGAAACTCTTTGACCTGTGTTATTGAGGATTAGAAATATCATAGTTGTTTCTTATGCCATATCCATATTCTATATACGTGTAATTCCCTAACCTGATAAGCCAGAAGCCTATGCATTATTTTAATACATTAACATGATTACAAGGAATAAAATCATAAAGGGACAACCAGTTTAGTAGTCTTGGAAGACCATATTACAGTCATGATACCCATAATACATTGGAAAAAAATAAAACATGGTACAATATGAAATAAACTGCATCCTTGAATGTTTATTCAAACTTTTATTCATTATAACCTAGGGAAAGAAAACATAAAAAAGGGGTGAGATAAAATGTTCATTAAGGGTAAGTGATATAGTAGAAGATATCATATACAATAAAGAAAAGTTAATAACTCATGAAAATAAAACATAATCTTGTGTATAATATGGTAGGAATAAAAATGGAATGAATAATTCCATATAAATAATCAACTAAAACTTCAATATAGATAGTCTAATAGTTAAGTAACCACATTATTTATCTATTTATAATAAAATAATGAGGAAATTAATATGCAATACATCATAAACCTATTATTGACGCATCAACAAGGACTTTTGAAAATACTAGGGTAAGGCCTTGTCCAAAACCCAGTTATTTTTTGTCTCATGAGACCTACCAATGCATCGAGGGGCCATAACAGGCACCACCTGTCACTTTCTATTTCTAATGAATTCATAATATGTCTAATAAAATATATCTTCAGATCATAGAGTCTCATACCACATTGAAATATTTGAATCATAATCACAAATGAAAATACTCTAATAAAATCATTCATAAACTCTTGAGAAAAATGATCATTGATCATTCCAAAGTGACCCATACCTCATTGAAACATTTAATTATTAATTAAATATAATTTCATATGAATAATAAGACTCATTATTTTATTTATGAAAGGTATTTAAATACACCACATGTAAGGAATAAGTGGTGAACAAGTTGTAAATCTCATAGAATTAAAAGTGAGACAAGAAAACCCCTTTTATCATGGAGAGAAGAGTTCTTTTGAAAAAACATTTTTATTTGTCGTAAAATATGATTATAAACATTTTTATCATGGAAAATAAAACATAAATGAATTAAAATTATATTTTTGGGTAAAAAAATTTCCCACTAAACTTAAATCATGTAAAAAGAGTTTTCAATGAAGCTTTATAAATAAAATATTTTAGTGTGGTCCATGGAAAAAATTCTGATATTTTAAAGTGGAATGGAATGGTTATTTTCATAAAACCAGAAATTATCCATGATATATTATCATGATAAAATGTGTGATTTTACAACAACAATTTTGTCTTAAAATAGATTTTATATTGCACTTGAAAATGGGTAATAATTCGAGAAGTTCCCTTGAATCGAGCCTGTTTATCGGGATGAATTAAAAAAAGTACTATTTAAAAACATATAATCCCCTTAAACGAAAGATGACATGATCTTACTATATGATTATTGAACATAAATACATAATATAGAATTTTTATACAAGAATAAATAATCATTACATTTGGGCAAGGATGGTGAAGGAATAACCCGAAAGAAAAAACAAGGGTTTGGGTGGAACCCCTTACCACTTATAATCAATCAAATCATGTGGAAAAAATTATAAATCATAAAACTAAACATTTAATAACATGAAAATAATTTTATTCATTATTTTATTTAGAAAGATTCAGTGTACATGCACCATACATAAGAAATAGTGGTGAAAACAAAATATCTCACAAAAATAGTAGTCAGATGAGAAAACCCTTACCTTAAGTATGAATGTGTTTTTTACATGACCTTAAGGCCATGGAATATGAAATTTGTCCCATTAATAATTTAATTAATAACATTTTAGACATTATAAAATTTATTATAATTTTATCCTGTTCATTTATGGCCTTTTGATAAGTTATTATATTGAATTTCGTCATTCCAGAGTGTTCATTTCATGATATTCATGATCGGTTGGCTTGATTATAAGTATAGAAGTTCATGTGGGATGGATATAATTCACAAGTAATGAATTTATATATTATTAATTAACAAAAATAATTTTAAATGTTTATATATATCATTTGGTTACATGGTATGATGATGAATCATTAGACAAGTCATTAAGTGAAAATCTTTTAAATTTTTACGACGGTTTTTCGATCATAATTTACTAGTTTTGTTATATTATTTAGTATCATGTACCAAAAATGGTTCCAGAATAATTAAATAATATATAATACATATTTTATAATCTGTTTAAATCATAAAAATTGTTTTATAAGAATCCTTGAAGGATAAAATGAATAACGAATGTTCATCGTCCATAGAGGTTGTAAATTGGCACCTCCCGGATAATGATTTCGTTTTTAAAATAAAAGAGAGTGATTAAGAAGATTGATGATATAACCTCCATTAATATGATATAATGATAGTATATAAATATATATATTATAATCGAGTTATATGGATCAATTTTATAGATGATGTGAGGAGAAGATAATAATATAAAACAAATTTAAAATGAAATTAAAAGAAAAAGGGAGAGGGTTTACCACTTGAAATGTCCTCCCTGAGAACCTCGTTAAGAGAAGGGGTTTTGGACTTTTAGAAAGAAAAAGGGATCCCATATGTGGGGATGGACTATGAGAGAGTATTTGGGTATAAAGTTGAGAGGGATAAAGTCTTAGATGAGTGAATCAAAGAGGGAGTGAGGGGTGGTGGCTGACCAAGGTCGTGCCTTAAAGGTGGAAGTAAATTAAAACAATTTCTTTAGGGTATTATAAGAATAAAATAAAAGAGAATTAAAAAACTAATTAAAAGGATGGGGGTGTCTATAGTTTATAAAACTAGAATATTTTTTCAAGAATAATATTTCAATTTTATTGTTTTTAATTTTGAAATGAATTTCGATTAAAAAGACTCAAAAAGAATATGTTTTTTAGAAAATATTTTAAAAGGCACAATCGATCTAACTATACTTACAAAATAATCTATTAATCATTATCATTTAAATTTATATCCACGTAATTATGATCACTTAATTTTATAAATCTCAAACACTACAAGAATTAACATTACCACAAAGATGAAATGAATTTAACCCTAGGCTAACTTCGGAACATGCAATCGCATCACCCTGCTCTGATTGATGTTCTATGGTTAGATTATGGTCAGTTGTAAATTAAATAACATTTTATATCTGGAAATTAAAATTATTTGAGTTTAGGGGTTATATTTGAACAATACTAATTGATCATGTATGGTTTTCTTTTACCGATAGAAGTTGCGCTCTCATAATTCACACAATTCCCGACCTCGCGTGTTTTGTGTTAATTGTTCAACTGATTAATTAGTTTCAATTAATTTAAAAACGCAATTAATAGATCATATTATTTGAATTAAATTATATAATTAATTCAAAATAAATTAATGAATAATTATCGATGTTGATCGATTACAAAGAAAAGTACTCTTGCATGGGTGGTGTAGTCATCGTAGAAACGTTTTGCTTTTTCAAGAGTTTGGAAAGGGTATAACCCAATACTGTTTCTACTACTGAATTCCAGAAAAAAAAAATAGGAAGATATAGAGAATAATAAATTTTAACAAAACATATGAAAAGATAAGAACAAAAAGTTCTACTAATAAGTAAATTATGCAAACAGAAACATTACAATGAAAAGAAGAAGAAGAAGGCTTCATCGAAGGGATCATTGCTTCAAGAGATACCCTTATTGAATTTTTTGTATAATTAGATTGGAGCCACATATACTCTTCCCAAAACATCTTAATGCACATCCCAACCCCTCCAAATGATAAAAACACTAATTTATAGTGTTGTAGGGAGGCTAGGTTCGAAGTGGTTTAAAATGTGAATGGGGAATCTCATCCAAATATTTTAAGCCAACATGAACCACACATTTAACCACAAAAATGCGTAAATTAGCTTTCCTTACATAAGAATGATTTGTGAGAAAATGAATCATTGATCGTCCCTCAATATATGGGTCTAATCCAATCACAGATGCAGAGGATATAGATCAAATATAGAGCCCATGTCCAATCTAGAGAGTCCATCCCAACTTTGAGATCATGGACCATTTTCACCAACCACATGTATGATCAAGAACCATTGTCCTAAATGAAACTTGTATCCTATTAAGTCAGGAACATATTTGAAAAAGTTAATGTTCAAATAATACATATCAAAATATGTATTTCCTAAATGATACAGTGAATGTTAAATAGAAAAACATGAATTTTCATCAATTTTTCAAATGAATTATCTAATCCAAAATAATTCAAAAATGAACACATTTACCAAAATATGAGGAAATTATATCATTTATTATAAATAAAATATTCAATAAAAATGTGTTTTATCAACTCCCCCCACTAACCCTTTTTCACTTCTGCGAAAAATCTCATATCATGTATTCGAAAAAATTGTGACAAAATATGAAAATTCAAATTTCTCAATCCACAATGCAAATATTGGAAAAGTAAGAATACCATCAAGAGTTAATATCAATAAATTTAAAATTCATTATCCCATAAACTGTGTCAAAATGAAATCTCGTGAGATTCATAACACTAATCCCAATGAAACAAGTCATTGGTTTACCATACCACTAATTCTCCACGTGTGTGTGTGCCAACCATTCCAAGCTCAAAAACCCACCCTTTATTTAGTCTATTCAGGTCAAGTAAAATAATTATTCTTAACTTGTTTAATTCACCGAAACTATTTAACATTTCTTTTTAATCAAATTTCAAGACCCACTCACTTAAGCATTCATGAAAGTCAAACCTTATTCTCCCTTCCTAGATATCCCCAAATGTTGTACATTTCATCACTCCCCTAATTTATTTTTTTATGTTTCACATAAATAAAATATCACACTCAACTCTCAAACCATGTTTTATCCTCTCACAACACTAATTATAATAGTTATAATAAGATCAATGGTTGATAATGAATGGTTTTGGACCCATCCAAGACATGATGCATATTTTTTTTGGGGAGTACAACAGTCGAATAATATATACACACACATAGGTCAATTCAGTACAGTAATAAAACCGATCAGAAGAGAAACAAATTTATGGATCAACCAATGAATTTTTTTTACATAACATTACTATAGCTTCAATTGAGTAGGAAAAATTTCACAAGTCATGGTTGAGAGAAAATTTGTGTGGAGAAATCAATGACATAATTTATCATTAACAAATATCATAAATAATGACGTCAAAATCTAAAAGGTATTATAATGAATCAACTATTCACATCATTGACAACTTCAATTTTTATAAAAATGAACCCTTGATGATGAAATATTACTCATGCTTACAATTCTACCAATGAATTTTGAAAACATGCATTTTCCATATGTTCCACATGAGAATTTTATGTGATATATATCTTTTTTTTTTATTTTTTTGTTTTAGTTTTGTTTTGGTTTTTTTGATTTTAACTAAAAATAATAATTGAAAATAGACACAAAACATAAGAATAAAAATCCTAAATATCTACCCCAAAATTTTTTCCCCTCCCCCAAACTTAAAATATTTTAGTGTCCTCAATTTGAACTTATGAGATGATATAAGCACATGAAATGTATAATTTTAAATAGGAAAAAGAATATAAAAGTGAAAGGGTGAGGAGTAGCCTGATATGATCAAGTGATGATGGGGTCGTGTAGTGTGATGATATCCACTACATCAGTTGGATGTCCCTCAATGTATTTCATCAAGCATTTCCCATTGACTATGAATCTCATTCTAGTGTCCTCTTCTGTGACCCTCACTACAACATAAGGAAAAATACTAGATACAATATAAGGACCTAACCATCTAGAATGAAACTTACCAGGAATCAGCTTTTGTCGAGAACTATAAAGAAGGACATTCTCTCCAACATGAAATTCCCTTTTCTGGATCATTTTTTCACGAGCTGCATTAGGTCTTTCCTTATAGATCCTTTAGTTCTCATATAAAGATAATCGAATCTCCTCATGCTCTTGAATTTATAGCATCCGTTTAATTCCATCTTGCGCCAAATCAATGTTTCATTTCATTATAGCCCAATAAGCCCGATGCTCAACCTCCATGGGTAGATAACAGGCTTTCCCAAAAACAGTCCCAAATGGGGACATACCGATGTGAGTTTTGTTTGTTGTCCTATATTCCTATAGCGCATCATTCAAGTGCTTTCTCCAGTCTTTCCTACTCGACTCCATGGTTTTCAAGAAAATGTGTTCCAACTCATGACATGAAACTTCATCATTGAAATTTTTTAGGGGTGGTGTGGTGTTGATGTTTTGTGTGTCACCCGAACATCTGAAGAAGGGAAGCCAAATTCAGATTGTAGAAGTGTTTCCTTGGGTCACTAATGATGTCCTTTGGTACTCCAAACCGACAAAAATCTGTTTCTTGACAAAGTCCATTACAACATAAGAATCATCAATCCTAGTGGCCTTAGCCTCCACCCATTTATTAACTTAATTAAAAACAACAAAAATATAGAAAAACCCAAATTAACTAGGCAATGGACTCCAAAAATCAATGCCCAATACATAAAAAATCTCATAGAATAGTATGGATTGTTGGGGAATCTCATGTACCCTAGAAATGATTCTAGTGTGTTGGCAATGAGAGGATGAATTACAAAACACATGGGCATAATAGAATAATCTGGGAAAATATAATACAAAATATAAGACTTTCCTAACTATCCATTGGGGTCCAAAGTGTCAACCACAAGCATGTTTATGAAACAATTGCAGAAAAAACTCAAACATATGATCTGAAACACACCTCCAAATAACATGATCACTACACATGAACTAGAGGTAGGGGTCATCCCACACATAAAACTTTGGCTCACTCTATAATTTTTGGTATTTATGTTTCTTTAAATTTGTAGGAAATTCAGAGGCTACAAGGTAGTAAACTAAGTCAATATACCAAGGATGCATACCTGATATGGAATAAAGATGCTCATCGGGGAAAGTATCAAGAAGCGGTACCTGGTCTATGGTGTCATCCTCTTGTGCATGAGTTAGCCTACTCATGTGGTCCGCCACTAGGTTTTACTAACCATTCATTTCCATTATCTCACTATTAAATTCTTGAAGAAGAATCATCTGTTGGATTAGATTGGGATTTGCATCCGGCTTCTTCCAGAGGTACCTCAGAGCTGCATGATCAGAAAAAGCAACTACTTTAGAGCCCAATAAATTTGAATGAAATTTATCTAAAACAAATATGACGGCAATAAAATCCTTTTCCATGTTTTTGTAGATTGATTGGGATGAATCCAATGTCCTAGATGCATGTGCAATCATATGTGAACATCCCTCCACTCTCTAAGATAAGACATCTCCAACCACAAAGTTAGAGGCATCACACATAAGCTCAAAAGTAAGAACCCACCATGGGGGATGTATGATCCATGGAGTGTTCAAATACTTCTTTACATCATCAAAGAAAGTCCTAAAAGAATCATCAAACAAAAAATCATAATCCTTTTGAAGTAATAGGGACATTGGAAGATGTATCTTACTAAAATAATTGATGAAGTGTCGATAAAATACTGCATGCCCTAGGAAAGATCTAGCATCATTTAGACATGAAGGATAAGGAAACGATGAAATTATATCTACCTTAGATCTATCAAGCTTGATCCTGTGTTTCGACACTAAATTCCTTAAGATAATGCCATGATCTACCATAAAATGACACTTTTCAATGTTTAGGACCATATTCTTCTCAATAAAATAATTCAAAACCATTCCCAAACTACATATACAATAATCAAATGAAGAAACCTATATTGTAAAATCATCCATAATTACCTCCATGCCAGACTCAATGAAATCAGAAAAAATACACACCATGCATCTCTGAAAGGTACCTGGGGAATTTCAATATTCAAATGTCATCCCCAAGTTGTAAAATGTACTTAATGGATAAGTGAAAGTTGTCTTCTCCTGATCCTCCGGAGCCATAGGAACCTGAAATTATCCATAAAATCCATCCAAGAAACAATAGTGTGTTTTACCAGCTAGTCTCTCAAGCATATAATCAATAAATGGGAGGTGGAAATGGTCCTTGCGAGCAGATTGATTTAGTTTCTGATAATCAATACACACGCACCAACTGTTTTGCACCCTCATTAGAACTAACTAATTTTTATCATTTTTAACAACTATAACACCACTTTTCTTAGGCACAACCTGAATAGGACCCACCAAATGGGAATCTGAAATGGGATAAATTATACCAACATCGAGCAACTTTTCAACCTCTTTTTTAACATCTTCCATAAGTGTTGGATTGGGTCTTATTTTTGGATGCCTAACTGGTTTAACCCCATCCTCCCAAAGAATCCTATGCATGAAAATGAAGGGGCCAATACCTGGTATGTCAGCCAAGGTCCACCTGATTCCATTAATGTTATACCCTAAAAGATTAAAAAGGTTTTCTTCATGTTCAATAGGGAGATTTTTAACAATGATAACAATTAATTTCTCACCACTTAATAAGTATCAGTATTTGAGATTAGGTGGAAATGGATTGAGTTTTAATGTAGGGGGTGATGTAGGGATAGAGACATTGAAGGAACTAAAATATGTGCACAATGAATATTAGTACCAGAATCATCATCACTAAAATCAGAAAATAATTCATCAAAACCATCTGCATATTCAATATCCATGTCATAATCAGAGTTCACATGATTAGAATTAAAGTATGAATCCATTTCAAAATAAAATCTAAGAGAGTTTGTGCATTTGAAATTAGTGTGTATGTGCTCATAAAAATCAAACTAGAACCAATACTCAGAATATCTCTAAGCATAGGATAATAAAATTCCATATGATTTTTATTAGGTTGTTCAAAATGGGAGATAAAAAATGCAGAATGGTCTTCTAAGGGGTACTTCATGGGGTCCATAATATTAAATATCACAAATTAATCTCCAAACTTCAAGAAAGGTGTATCCTTATGGTCATTTATGATTGTTTCTTTTCTATTTTTCTAATGGTCCTACCTATGAAAATGGAAGCACATGAACATACCTAATCATCCTCCATTTTAAGAATATAGAAATCTACTGGAAAGATCGTGTCTTTTACCCGGACAAGTATATCATCAAGGACTCCCACTGTATAGGTTGTAGCTCAATTCGGCAACTGTAGCACTGCTCTCGTCAGTTTCAACTCACCAACCTGTAAAGAAGAGAATATAGAGTGAGGCATCAC
Source organism: Viscum album (assembly GCA_963277665.1). Classification (NCBI taxonomy): domain Eukaryota; kingdom Viridiplantae; phylum Streptophyta; class Magnoliopsida; order Santalales; family Viscaceae; genus Viscum; species Viscum album. The sequence continues at coordinate 1,448,464,622 of OY728161.1, forward strand.
ATTTATAGAAGCTCCTAAATCAAAAAGAGCATCAAAAAAGTGTAACTCCCCTATGGTGCATGGTATAGTGAATGTCTCAGAATCCTGTCACTTTGTTGGCATTGCTAGAGTTGGTGTAATGAATGCTGACACATTCCTTCCATGATTGTTCCTCTCATTTCCCTTGATCCCTCTTCGTTTAGTACAAAGTTGTTTAATATTTTTGAATACCATGTGATTTTCATGATGGATTCAATTGGAGGGATGTTGATCTACACATTTTTGAATATATCCAAAACTACTTTTTTTCAACACCTCTTCATCCATGTTTTTGGTTTGAACTTCACTATTTGGAAAAAGAAGGGTTTTAGGAGAAATATCATCAATATTTTTCGTACCATTATCATTATCCTTGGGTTTCTCATCATCTGGTTTGGAATTGGTCTTCTCCTAAGTTGAGGTGAGTCTCGGTGGAATGATAGGTGTAGATGTATCAGTTGTTTTCTTCCCACATCTCAATGTGATGTAACTAACATTCCCCTCGGTATTTAGAGTAGGTTGGGAAGGTATAATTACAAAATTCTTATTTAATATTTCATGTAGGGAAGTGGAAATATGGCTCTAGAGTATTCAACTCCCTCAACTCTAAACCGTGACTCTTCATCTCATTCGGTTGATTATGAACAATTTGTTTCAAAATATCATCAGTATTAGAATCTACCTTTTGTTGGGAATTCCATTGTGGCTGTCTTTTTTATTATTAGGATTCAAATCTTATTTGGGGTTGTTAGAAAGCCTACTAATAAGGCAGAGGCTACTGGAAGTTTTGTTGAAAAGGGGGAATTTATTGTTTTCCAGAGCCATACATCTTGTCTGATTGATCCTTCCACCCTTGGTTGTATGTTGGAGAAAAGGAATAAAACTTGTTTCGGGGATGTGGCTATTGTTGTAGCTAATATGGTCTCCTAGGGAACATTGCGGCACAATTTTCTGTTTCTTGTAGTTGGGGGAAATAATTAGTTGGGTGGAGTGTCTCATTGAAAATGCAATATAGCCTTGAAGGAGGGGATTTTGATGTCTTTTATGTCAAAGAAATCTATCCCACAATAGTGGTCAAATAATCCAACGTAGTATCAATTAAATGACTCTCAGGAGAATAAGGACTTACCTGATCTACTCCTCAAATATGTTGGGTACCTCGATCGCCAAATTATTGTGAATTTTGTTCCATATTTTCTATCAATGCAAGTGAAACTATTGGTGTTTTATCGACCAATTCTCTTCACACTGCAGCATCCACCATGATCCTCTCTATGGGTTTAAGTATTTCATATAATTACTAGATGAAGAGTTTTCACTGATTTGGTGTTGTAGGAAGCTTGCACACAACTTCTTGAATCTCTCACAATACTCATACATTGACTCCCCTTGTGCATTATTGATCTCAGCGAACTTCTTACAAATGGATGTCACCCTTGATACTAGAATAAATCTCTATAGGAAAAGACATTTCCAATCGTTCCCACAAGTGACATGCTTAGGTTGTAAATAATGCATCCAATCTTTTGCAAATCCATCAAATTAAAATGGGAATCCTCTTAGTTTGATTTGATCTTCAGAAACATTTCTTGGTTTTATGGTTGAGAAAACCATATTAAATTCTTTTAAATGCTTGTTTGGATCCTCACTGGATAATCCATGAATCTTGGGAAGAAGATGAATTAACCCAGATTTTAGTTCAAATTCCGATTCTAGATTTGGGTATGAAATACAATTAGGTGTATCGTTAATATCCACTGCTGTCAATTATTGAATAGTTTTATTAATTTAATTCACATTATTTTCAGCCATTGGATCTTATTTTAAGTTTGACTTAGATGTGTTTCCAATCTCAATGTTCTTGATGTAGTGGAATTCTCCAACGGGTTGAATTCCAAAACATCTCATAGACTGAGAATGTTTGATTCGAGCTCGAAGGCTACATCCAATAACAGGGTCAAGATCTAAGAGATCATTAGGATTAGTTCATTTTGTAAATCTAATAAAAATGAAAATAACGAAAGTAGACCATAGTAAAAAAAGAGATGTTGGAGTTGATGGTCCGAAAAGAAGAAGAAAATAGAATATGAAGAAGAAATAAAACAAATCAGATTGGGTAAAGAAGGATGAAAGAAGAGAAAATGAGAATAAAATGTAAAATAAAATAAATAACTCTAATTGGTTGAAATAATTATTTTCCTCCCTGGTAATGATTCCGATTTTAAAGACACTATTGTGGGTTCTCTCAGAAGAAGTGTGATTTTTAGGGCACTTGGGTGCAGTAGAGTGGCTGACCAATGTCGTCTCTCAAAGGAGGGAGTAAATTAATTTTTTTTATTAAAGGTATTATAGAAATAAAATAAAAGGGAATAAAAATAGTTGTTATAAGTATGGGGGGGGTTTATCATTCATAAAACTAGAAGAAGTTTTCTGGAAGAATATAGTATTTTTTTTTAATTTTGAAATGAAGTTCGATTAAAAAGATGCAACAAGAAGATGTTTTTTATAAAATATTTTAAAAGGAATAAATGATCTAGCTACACTTATTCAGTAATTTATTTATCATTATCATTTAAATTAATATACACTTAATTATGATCTCTTAATTTTTTAAATCCCAAACCCTACGAGAGTTAACATTACTACAAAGATGGAATGAATTTAACCCTAAGTAAACTTTAGAACATGAAATCACATCACCCTAATTTGATTGATGTTCTAAGGTTAAATTATGGTCAATGTTAAATTAAGTAATATTTAATCATTAGAAATTAGAATCAACTGAGTTTATAGATTATATTTGAACACTACAAATTGATCCCGTATGGTTTTATATTACCAGTAAAGGCTGCGCTCTCACAATTCACACAATTCATGACCACACGTGTTTTATGTTAATTGTCCAATTGTTTAATTAGATTAAATCAAATTAAAAACAAAATTAATATATCATATTATGTGAGTGAAACAATAAAATTGATTCAAAATAAATTAATGAAGAAGGATATAGGTCGATCGACTACTAAGAAAACTACTCTTCCATGGGCGGTGTAGTCATCGTAGAATCGTTTTGTTTTTTCAAGAGTTTAGAAAGGGTATTTCCCAATATTGTTTCTACTCTAAAATTACTTCAAAAATAGGAAGATTAAGAGAAGAATAAATCTGAATAAAAAATAATAAAAGAGAATAAATAAATGTAGAACTAAGAAGTATATTACCCAGACACAAATATTACAATGCAAAGAAGAAGAAGAAGGATTCAACGAAGGGATCCTTTCTAAAAGATATAACCTTATTTTATTGTTTGTTTAATTGGATTATAGCCACTTATACTCTTCCCTAAACATCCTAATTTATGTCACAAAACCTCAAAATTAGAAAAACACCAATTTATAGAGTGTTGGGGAGGCTAGGTTCAAAATGGTTTCAAATGATAGTGGGGAATCTCAACCAAATATTTTAAGACAAATTATATAGTCCATTTGACCACAAAAACGTGTGAATCATATGTCCTTACAGAATGATTATTTTTAATAAAATGGTTCCTAGATCATCTCTCAAAATATGGGATTAATACATGCACATATGGAGAAGTTATGGCCCAAATACAGAGCCCATATCCAATCTGGAGATTCCATCCCTACATTGACTTCATGACCAATTTTCACCAAACAAATGCATGATTTGGCTCTAATTCCCGAAATTTATGTTTTAGCCTATTAATTCAGGAAGATAGTTACAAAATTTTATGGTCAAAAAATATATATAAAAATATTTGTATTCAAAATGATATAGTGAATTTTAAAGAGTAAAACTGGTGTTTTCATCAAATTTTCAAATGAATGATCTGATCCCAAATATTTTATAAATGATCACATTTACCATAATGTAATGAAATTATATAATTTATTATAAATAAAATATTCAATAAAAATGTGTTTTATCAAAACCCCCGCACTTACCCTTTTTAAATATGGGGAAAACCTCATATCATGTATTCAAAATAATTGTGACAAAATATGTATATTCAAATTTCTCAACGCACAGTGAAAATATAGGAAAAGTAATAATCACATAAAGAGTCAATATCAATAAATTTTAAATTAATTGTCTCATAAATAGTGTCAAAACAAAATCCAGTGAGATTCATAACACTAATCACAATGTAACAAGTCATGGGTCTACCATACCACTAATTCTCCACGTGTGTGTGTGTCAACAATTCCAAGTTCATAAACCCACACTTTATTTAGAATATTCAGGTCATGTAAAACATTTCTTCTTACTATATTTAATTCACCGATCTTATTATAAATTCCTTTGCAATCGAATTTGAAGACCCACTCACTTAATCATTCCCAAAAGTCAAACATTAATCTCCTAAACTAGATATCCATATATGTTTTACATTTCAACACTCCCCGAATTTATTTTTATTATTTTTTTTTATAAGTTTGACTTAGAAAAAATGTTTCACTCAACTCTCAAACCATGTTTTATCTTCATATGACACTAATTTTAATAGTTATAACAATATCAATAGTCGATGAAGAGTGTTTTTTGGCCTGTCCAAGACACAACACAATTTTTTTGAGGGCATACAATAGTTGGATAATAGGTACACTTGCATAGGTCAATTAGTTGTAGTAATGAACCTGTTTAGAAGAGAAATGAATGTATGGCTCAACCAATGAATTTTTTTTACATAACTTGTCTATACCTTCAATTGTGTTAAAAAAATTTCACAAGTCATGGTTAAGTGAAACTTTTTGTGGAGAAATAAATGACATAATTTATAATGAACAAATATCACAAATAAGTATGTCAAAATATAAAAGGTTTTATAATGACACAACCATTAATATCATTGAAAACATCAATTTTTATAAAAAACAACACTTGACGATGAAATCTTACTAATGATTATAATTATACCAATGAATTTTGAAAACATGTATTTTTAATATGTTCCACATGAGAATGTTACATGATATATATCTATTTTTTTATATTTTTTTATTTTTATTTATGAAAATGTTAACCAAAAAAACATAATAGAAAATAAACACAAATCATAAAAATGAAAATCCTATATATCTACCCCAAAATGATATCCCCTCCCACACACTTAAAATATTACATTTTCTTCAGTGTGAACCTATGAGATGATATATGCACCTGAAATGTAGAATTTTAAATAGGAAGATGAATATAAAATAAAAGGGTTAAGAACAGCCGAATATGATCAAGAGATGATGGGGTTATGCTATGTGATGAAATCTATTACATCTGTTGGAAGTCCCTCAATGTATTTCTTCATGCGTTTCCCATTGACTATGAATCTCATTCCAATGTCTCCTTGTGTGATATCCAATACACCAAAAATAAAAATATTAGATACACTAGAAGGACCTAACCATCTGGAATGCAACTTACCAGGAATTAGCTTCAGTCGTGAACTGTAGAGAATTACTTTCTCTCCAACATGAAATTCCCTTTTCCGGATCATTTTGTCATGAGATGCTTTGGACCATTCCTTGTAGGGCCTTGAGTTATCATATGAAGATAATTGAATCCCCTGAAGCTCTTGAATAGGCAGCTTCCATTGAATTCCACCTTGGTCCAAATCCATGTGGCATTTCCTTATAGTCCAATAATCTAAATGCTCATCCTCCAAAGGTAGATGACTGTGTTTCCCAAAAAAATATGAAACGCGGACATACCGATAGGAGATTTGTATGCGGTCTTATATGGCCATAGTGCATCATCCAAGCGCTTGCTCTAATCCTTCATATTCTACTACATGGTTTTCTCCAAAATTTGTTTCAACTCAAGATTTGAAACCTCATACTAGACATTTGTTTGGGGTGGTATGGTGTTGATGTTTTTTGTGTCACCCCATCCTTCTGAAGGAGGGATGTCAAATTCTGATTACAGAAGTGTGTCCCTTGGTTACTGATGATGTCATTTGGTACTCTAATCCTACAAAAATCAGTGTCATGACAAAGTCCACTTCAACATGAGAATCATCAGTCTTGGTGGCCTTACCTTCCACCCATTTAATCACATAATCAACAACAACCAAAATATAAAAATAACACAAAATGAACTAGGAAAAGGAAGCATAAAATCGGTGCCCCATACATAAAAAATCTCATAGAATAGTATAAGTTGTTGGGGAATCTCATGTCTCCTAGAAATATTCCCAGTGTGATGGTAATGAGAGAATGACATACCAAACATATGGGAATCATGGAATAAGATAGAAAAATATAATATAGAGTCTAAGACCTTCCTAGCTATCAGTTGGGGTCCAAAGTGTCCACGACAAGCAAGTGTATGATAGAATTGCAGGACAAAATAAAAATCATGATCAGGAACACACCTACTAATAAATTTATCACTACATTTTCACCATAGATGGGGTCATTACACACATAAAACCAGGACTCAGTGTTTAATATTTAGACTTTATGTTTCTTTAAATTTGTAGGAATTTCAGAAGCCACAAGGTAGTTAAATAAATTATCATACCAAGGATGTGTACCTAAGATGGAATAAAGATGCTCATCAGGGAAATTATCCCCAAATGTTACCTAGTCTGTGGTGTCATTATCTAGTTTGTGAGTAAGCCTACTCATGTGGTCTGCCACTAGGTTTTCTGACCCATTCTTTTCGATTATCTCAATATAAAATTATTAAAGAAGAATCATCCATCGGATTAGCCTAGGCTTTGCATCTGACTTCTCTAGGAGGTACCTCAGAACTGTATGATCAAAAAATAAAACTAATTTAGAGCCTAATAAATATGAATACAATTTATCTAAAGAAAATATGATTATAAGAAACTCTTTTTCCATGGTTGTGTAGTTTTATTGTGATGAATCCAATGTCCTCGATGAATATGAAATCACATGTGAACATCCCTCCACTCTCTATGATAAGATATCTCCAACTGCAAAGTTGGAGGTGTCACATATAAGATCAAAAGTAATCTCCCACTGTGGGGGAAGTATGATCGGTGGAGTGGTCAGACGCTTCTTTATCTCGTCAAAGAAAGTCCTATAAGAATCATCAATCACAAAATCAGTATGATCTTGAAGTAATCAGGACATAGGAAGAGAAATATTAATAAAATATATTATTAATAACCAATAAAATCTTGCATGCCCATATGAAACGACTATGATCAGACACACATGAAGGATAGGGTAAGGATTAAATGATATCTACCTTAGATCTATCAACCTCTATCCCATGTTTTGAGACTACATGCCCTAAGAAAATTCCATGCTCTACCATAAAATGATACTTTTCAATATTTAAGACCATATTCATCTCAATAAAATGATTCAAAACCTTTCCCAAACTACAAATACAATGATCAAATGAAGAACCATACACTGTAAAATCATCCATAAATACATCCATACAGGACTCAATGAAATAAGAAAAAAATACTCACAATGCATATCTAAAAGGTACCCAGGGCATTGAAAAGTCCAAATGGCATCCTCTGGTAGGAAAATGTGTGGAATGCATAAGTGAATGTTTTCTTCTCATGATCTTCTAGAGCAATAGAAACTAGAAATTATCCAGAAAGTCCATTCAAGAAACAATAGTGTGTATCTCCAATAAGTATCTCAAGAATCTGATCGATAAATGGGAGGGGAAATGGTCATTACGAGTAGATTGATTTAGTTTCCTATAATCAATACACACACACCAACTATCTTTCACCCTCACTAGAACTAATGAATTTTACTCATTTTTAACAATAATAACACACTTTTCTTAGGCACAAACTAAATCGAACCCACCAAATGGGAATCTAAAATGGGATAAATTATAACTTCTTCGAGAAATTTTTGAACCTTTTTTAACAACTTCCAAAGGGTTGATTGAGTCTCTTTTATGGATGCCTAACAGGTTTATACCCATCCTCTAAAATAATCATGTGCATGAAAATTGAGGGGCTAATACCTGATATGTCAGCCAGATTCCACCAGATTTCCTTAATGTTCTCCCTCAAATGATTCAAAAGAATTTCATTATATTAAAAATGGATATTGTTATCAATGATAATAGGAAATTTGTCACTACTAAACAAGTATGAGAATTTGAGATTACATGGAAATTGTTGGTGTTTCTATATTGGGGTGTTGATGTATGGATGGATTCATTGAAGGAACTAAAATACGTGCACAATGAAAATTAGTACTAGAATCATCATCATCAAAATCAAAGAATAATGCATCAAAACCATCAACATATTCAATAGCCATGTCATAATCAGAGATCACGTGATTAGAATCAAAGTATGAATTCATTTTAAAATCAAATATAAGAGAGTTTTTTTGATTATAAATAGTTGTGTAAGTGCTCTTAGACATAAATCTAGAACCAATACTCATAATCTCCCTAAGAATAGGACAATAAAATTCCATGGGGATTTTATTTGGTGGTTCAAAATGAGAGATAACAAAGGCAGAATGGTCCTTTGAGGGGAACTACATGGGGTCCATAACATTAAATATCACAAATTCATCTCCAAACTCTATGTAAAGTGTATCATCATGGACATTTATTATTGGTTTTTCAATTTTGATGAAGGTTCTACCAAAGATAATGGGAGCACATGAACTTACCTGATCATCCTCCATTTTAAGCATGTAGAAATCTACGGCAAAGATCATGTCTCTTACCCAGACAAGTACATCCTCAAGGACTCCCAATTGATATAATGTAGCTATATTCACCAACTGCACCACTAATGTTGCTGGTTTCAACTCACCAACCTGCAAAGAAGAGAATACAGAGTGAGGCATTACATTTATGGAAGATTCTAAATCAAAAAGAGTATCAGAAAAGTGTAACTCCCCTATAGTGCCCGGTTTGGTGAATGTCCCAGGATACCTACACTTTTTTGGCATTGCTAGAGTTGGTTTAATGAGTGCTAACACATTCATTTAAAGATTGATCCTCTCATTTCCCTTGAGCCCTCTTCAATTGGTACAAAGTTATTTTAATTTTTTTTGCATAACATGGAATTTTCATGATGGATTCTAGTAGAGGGATGTTGATCTCCATAGGCTTGAATGTATACAAATATTATTTTTTTCATTGCCTATTCTTCCATATTTTTGGTTTGAACGACTCTATTTGGAAAAGGAAGGGTTTAATGAGGAACATCATCAATATTTTTTTTACCTTTATCTTTATGGTTGGGTTTCTCATCAGCTGGTTTTGAATGTGTCTTCTTCGAAGTTGAGGTGAATTGGGAAGGAACGATAGGTGCAGACGTATCAGTTTTTTTCTTCCCACTTCTCAATGTGATGGAATTGACATTCCCCATGGGATTTGGAGTAGATTGGGAAGCTATATTTCTAGAATTCTTACCTACCAGTTCATGGAGGGTAGTGGAAATATGGCTCATTTTAGTCTTCAACTCCGTCATATTTGAACCTTGAATCTTAATCTAATTCTATTGATTAAGAAAATTTGTTTCAAAAGATCATAAGTATTAGAATATACATATCGTTGATAAGTCCCTTGTTGTTTTCTTGATGATTATTGGGATTCAAATATCCTTTGGGGTTATTGGAAACCCTTACAAAAATGCGGAGGCTGCTTGAAGTTTTGTTGAAACAGGGGCCTGTGTTGTTGTCCAGAGCCATACCTCATGTATGATTCACCCTTCCACACTTGGTTTTATGTTAGAGAAAATCAATAAAACTTATTTTAGGGATGTGGCTATTGTTGTTGCTAATATGGTCTCCTAGGGAACATTGTGACACAATATTCTGTTTCTTATAGTTGGAGGAAAGATTTAGTTGGGTGTCTTGTCTCATTGAAAATTCTACATGGACATCAAGAAGGGGATTGTGATGCCTTTTATGCCCAAGAAATCTATCTCCCTATAGTGGTAAATTCTTCCAACCCAGTATCAAATAAAAAACTCTCAAGACAAGAAGGACTTACCTGATGTACTCCTCTAACATGTGGGGTACCTTGGTCTCCAAATGGTTGATAATTTTGTGCCATATTTTTGATCAATTCACGCATGGATGTTGGTGTTTTCTCGACCAATACTCCTCCCACTGCAACATCCACCATGATCCTCTCTATAGGTGTGTTTCCTTTATAGAAGTAACAGATGAGGAGTTTCTCACAGATTTGGTGATACAGGCAGCTTGATAACAACTTCTTGAATCTCTCCCAATAATCATACATAGAATCCCATTGTACTTTCTTGATCCCAGAGAACTTTTTACGAATATATGTGTTCCTCGACACTAGAAAAAATATCTTCAAAATATGGCGTTTCAAATCTTTCCAAAAAATGACATCTTCAGGTGGTAAAAAATACATCCAATATTTTTCATCTCTATCAGGTGAGAATGGGAATGCTCTTAGTTTGATTCGATCTTCAGAAACAATTCATGATTTGTAGTTTGATAAAACCACATTAAATTCATTTAAATGTTTTTTTGGATCCTCACTAGATAATTGTTGAAACTTTGGAAGAATATAAATTAACCCATATTTTAGTTTGAAGTCTGAACCAAGATTTGTGTATGAAATACAATTTGGCCGATAGTTAATATCAGGTGCAACGAATTATTGAATGGTTATATTAAGTTCATTTCCATTATTTTCAGCCATTGGTTCTGGTTTTATGTTTTGTGTATAAGTTCTTCCAATCTAAATGTTATTATGGTGGAAGAATTATCCAATTGGTTGAATGTTGAAACTTCCCATAGACTGAGAAATGTATTATTCGAGCTCAAAGAAAACGTTCAATATCAGGGTCAATATCTAAGAGATCTTCAGGATTAGTTCTTGTCATAAATCAAATAAAACTTAAAACAATGAAATTAGACCATAGTAAAATTTAAATGAGATGTTAGAGTTGATGGTCCAAAGATAATAAGAAAATAGAATAAGAATAATAAGAAAAAAACAGATTGGGTAAAGAATGAAGAATAAAAAGAAGAAGAGAATAAAATGTAAAATAAAATAAATACCTATAATAGGTTGAAATAATTATTTGCCTCTCTATAAATGGTTCCAATTTTAATGATTTTGTAGTGGGCGCTCTCAAATGAAGTGTGATTTTTTGGGTACTTGGGTACAGCAGGGTGGCTGACTATGGTCGTCTCTCCAAGGAGGAAGTAAATTAAAAGAATTTCTTAATGGTATTATAAAAATAAAATAGAATAGAATAAAAAACTACATAAAATGATGTGGTTTTTTTATAATTTATAAATCTATAATAAGTTTTCTGGAAGAAGAATTCATTTTTTTTAATTTTGAAATGAAGTTCGATTAAAAAGACGCAACAAGAAGATGTTTTATAGAAAATATTTTAAAAGGAATAATCGATCTAACTCTACTTATCCAATAATTCATAAATGATTATTATTTAAATTAATTTCCATTTAATTATGATCCCTTAATTTGTTAAATCGCAAACCCTATGATAATTAACTTTACTACAAAGATGAATTGAATTTAACCTGAGGCTAACTTGGGAACATGCAATCACAGCACCCTGCTTTGATTGATATTATAAGGATAGCTTATGGTCAGCGGTAAATTAAGGCACATTTTCTTGCTGGAAATATTAATTAATTGAGTTTATGGATTATATTTGTACACTAAAAATTGATCCTATATGGTTTTGTATTACTTATTAAGGTTGCTCTCCCAAAATTCAAGCAATTCCTGACCTCACGTGTTTTCTGTTAATTGTTTAATTTCTTGATTAGTTTTAATTAAATTTAAAAATAAATTAAAAGATCATATTATTTAAAATATAGTGTATAATTTATTTAAAATAAATGAATTAATAAGGATAAAGGTCGATCGATTACTAAGAAAACTACTCACCCATGGGTGGTGTAGTCATCATAGAAACGTTTTTCTTTTGCAAGAGTTTATAAAGGGTATAACCCAATATTGATTGTAATCCTGAATTCTAGAACAAATAAGAAGATTAAAATAAGAATAAATTTAGACAAAATATAATAAATGAAAAGAAGTAAAAGTGGAACAAAGAAGTATATTTCACAAACACAAACATTACAATGCAATGAATAAGAAGAAGACTTCGACGAAGGGATATTTTCTTCAAGAGATACCCTTATTGAATTGTTTGTATAGTTGGAGTAGATACACTTTTCCTCTGACATAAAATTCTTTATTCAGGTCCCAATTCCTCCAAATGAGATAAACACCAATTTATAGAGTGGTGGAGAGGCTAGGTTCAAAGTGGTTTCAAATGTGAATGGGGAATCTCAGCCAAATATTTTAAACCAACTTCCACCGCCCATTTGACAACCAAAACCAGTGAATCAGCTATCCATCCAGAAGGATGATTTGTGACAAATTGAGTCATAGATCGTATCTCAAAATATGGGCCTAATAAAAGAACTAATAGATAGGTAATAGCCAAAATATAGAGTCCATGTCCAATATGGAGAGTCCCGCCCAACTTTAACTTAATGGCCCATTTGCACCAAACAAATGCATGATTTAGCTCAAATGTCATAAATGAACGTTTTATACCATTAATTCGGGAACTTATTTATAAAAATTTATGTTCAAATAATACATATCAAAATATTTATGTCTGGAATTATACAGTTAATTTTAAAGCGTAAAACTGGAATTTTCATCAAATTTTCAAATGAATGATCTAATCCCAAATATTTCATAAATGAACACATCTAACACAATGTGAGGAAATTATATTATTTATTATCAATAAAATATTCAATAAAAATGTTTTTTTATCAGTTGGTTTTTATAGTGGAGGATAGGAGGGTTTTTCCACTATTCTAGTCATTATTTTAATATTTTGGCTCAAGACTATGAGTATTCTTGCTTCTTGTGAATAAAAATAGTAATAAGTGCATGTGAATTCTAACATATGGGTATTTTCATCATCTATAGCTCACTAATGATTCATAAATTTATTTATTTAGCATATTTTGTAAATTATTGAATTTCACTTTTCACCAAAAATTCATGTATTTTAGAAAAATTCTCAAAATTCACCTTAACCATTTCTCAAAATGTATAGTTAAAAAAGGACACAATTTTACCAAAATAATTTTCTTTGAATGGGAAATTTAATTTTCTAAATAAAATCATCATTTACTTGAAAAATACAAGATTTTAATTTTAAGATTTCTTTTATAATACTTTCAAAAATTAAATAAGGTATCATTAAATTATAATAAAATAATAAGACCAAAAAATATATATTTAGGAATAAATTTTAGGAAAATTAATTTTATTTTAAATAAATTTATTAATTTATAATTTTAAATAAATATTTATTACTCACAAAAATACCAACACATAATTATTTATCTTTAAAACATTCACTCTCATTTATAAATTGCCTACATTTTATTTATACTTTCATGAGTGAGGTTATTATTCATAAGGGGTCAAGTTACTATTCATAAGGGTGCCATTACTATTCATTAGGGCACATTAATATTCATAAGTGTTAAGTTACTATTCACCAAAAAATTAAGTTGATCCTATTAGACTCTAAAAAACTTATTGATCATGATGGTGTATGTCCGTTTTTTCAAATTTAAACCACCAAAGTGGAAAAATTATGTTTAATGGATAGGTTATAACTATTAAACGTGTTGTTTCATAGAGACTCAGTGTTGTGTGCATATAATCTATTAAATGAATTTAAAAAATTTATGAAGAAATATACAATAAAATCTAGAGCTGTCGTATTAATAGTGAACATATTCACAACATAATTTAGTATTTATCAAAATAATTATAATAGTCAATATATATTATATTTATTTAAATAACATATTGGTAAAAAAAAATTATAAAAAAATAATCAAATATATATATATTTATTTTAAAATATTGTTTGAAACGATGATAATACTGTAAAAGAGTAATTTTGTTAGGATAATAATTAATTTGAAATATATAAATTACAATTATTTATAATAATTATTATTAATTAAAACACTTAATTATAAAATATTTAAAATTATTAAAAAAAATTACTAGTGTCTTGTAATACATACCATAAGAAAGAATACTCTGCTACTACTTTTGATAAGGCATTAGAAAAAAAATTATTCTAAGATTGTACAAGAAAATGACCATCTATCCCATGCTGAATAATAACATTAGTAAAGAATTGGAACAACCATTTTCTATGAAATCCAAAAGAAAAACACACTAGACCAAGACTCCTAATATAAACCTCACAATATGGAGATTTTGAGAAGTGAGAAGATGAAGGTTGAGGCTGACTATCATAATGTTAAAACCTCTAGTGCTTGTATGTAATAACCATGACCCAATCACCCGAACGATACCAGGTTAGGTTTCTATAGCACCTTAAGCTCAAATTCTAGACAGTAGAGGCTAGAGTAAACATATATGTTTAGAAAATTAATATTGTAATTCTATTATATACCATTGGGACTATACAAACAATTTTATAAATAATTGTACCAATAGTTTTAACAAATCATTGGTATAGTTTTTGCCTATCCCAAGGGGTTGTTAATTCCATTGGAATAGTTACTGTATACCAATAGTTCAAAAAAAACATTGGTGTGAGGGAAAACCATAAAACTAGTGTGAACTGGCCTATTCATAGTTCATAATTCACACTTCTATACAACTCATTTCTCCTTACCCTTTTATTCCTCTCAATTTTCATGTATTATTGATCATTTCTCATCTATTTTTGGATAAAATTGTCATGGTATGTAATTCCCTTATATATTCTATATTCTTATATTATTTAATTTTTCATTTTCATGCACAAGATTGAAATGGCGGACCAGGGTTTGATGTTTCATGAATTTTATTGTTTTTTAGGTTTTAAAAAAATATAAGGACTTTTCTTGTTTCTATCAGTGGAAAAAATTTGGTGTTGTTGGATTATTTATTTACTGTAGGTGGTTATATATACCTTCATTGGTTTATAAAACCATGATCATGTATTGTAATTTAATTATGAGTTTATTATATATTAAATTTCATTTTTTATTTATGGTCAATTAGTTATTGTAATATCTTGATTTTACTATCATTTTAATGTTATAAAATGTGATTTTTCATAAAATATGAACTAGTCCAAATTTTTAAATAATAGTGATCACAATTTGAGTAATAAAATGTAATTTTCTTATGAAATAATTTATCATTTTTCTATATATTATTTAGGGGGTATTATAAACAATGAATTACATTGTTTTGATAGTATTTTCAAAATATCAAGAGATATTTTTATTAATATCAATATTTTGGGTGTTTTTAATATCTAATATTATTATGGGTGTATTTATTTATATCTTTTTATGGGGTGTTATCAAGAATTTATTGAATTATTATCAATGTTATGGGTTATATTTTTTGTAAATTTAAAGAATTATTTTTTGTGTGTAATAAATATTTATTATTTTCAATTAATATCAAGAAGTTGTCTAGGAAATATCATTAAATATTACTTAGGTACTTATTAATTTATTTTAAATATTGTATTTTTTTTTGAAATTTAAATGTGGGTACCTATAATTATTATTGTGAACATATTTTCAAAAAGGGAACTTTCATGTTGCGTGAAAAAACATTCCTGTTTTAATAAAAAATTTCCTTGATAAAAACATAATTGAGGAAGTGCTTATAAATTATATGTCATGATAGGTGGTCTCAGACCTCTAATTTATATTTTATTCATTGTAATGAGTATATACATGTTTTCCTTTACTTTAACCCTCACATCCATCCTCTATTTATCCATTTTATTAATTTCATTTCATTTCAACATCAAATTAGGGTCTATATATATTGATCTTATATTTGGTGTAGTTATCCAATAACATGGAAGTGTATCTAATGCATAAATTAACCAAAAAAATATATAATCATTTTTACAAACCACATATATATAAATATATTTATTTATTTACTTTTGGAATAATTTTATTGTCTAAATATTTATTAAAAAGATTCAATTTTTTCATGACTTTTATAATAAGAGTATAGTATATAGATTTTAATTAAAAAAATACTATTTTTATATTATAAAGGATAAAATATTGTTTTAGAATTTTAGTTGGATCTTGATAGAGTTTCTAAATAATTTATCTTTTTTTAGATTTTCCATTTAATTATGCTTTAGATGGAGGACTAATGTGATTCCTTTTTTATAATTGTGTTGTAGAACATTTTTTATGTTAGTAATAAGTGAAATAACATATAAAAAATGTGGGTTTTAAAACTAACTATCATATATGGTATTGTAATTGATAGAAAAATAAATCCCAACCTATTCATAATATAAATGAAAGGTATGAAATATTGAATATGATATTTGATCAATTCTCATTTATCCATAATCATGAGAAATATTGTATTCCATTTAAATAATATAATTGATTGAGTCCACATGATGCAACTAATTAAAATGATGATGTTGAGAGAGTGAAAAAATTTATGGATGACGCAAGGACTCCTATATATCATGATTGTGGTAAAATGAAAATGATAGAATTTTTTATGTGGCTATATGATGGAAAAAACATATATATAATTTCTAACATTTTGTTAAATATTGTTATTAGTTTTTAAAGGAAAAAATTCTTGATGATTTAAATATTCCCAAAAATCATTATTTGGTGTGAAAGTTATTTATTATCTTAAATTATTAACTAATAAAATTTAGGATTTCTTGAATTTTTTTATTTTATTTTAGGAGGAATATATGGAATTAAATTAATATAATGAATTTTTTATATCTTTATGGAATCCAAATATAGATATAACACAATTTTTTATTCAATAAAAAGAAATGTGGTACTTTAAAAAGATTCATAGGCTCTAAAATCATTTCATATATGATGAACTGTTAATAAATAAGTGATTGAATATTAATTAAAGATAACCAAATTTTTTTATCCAGTAGATATATTAACATTTCCAATTTTGATACACAATATCATGATTTTGTATTTGAGTTATGTAATGTTACGTTGGGACTACCATGTGATGGTTTTAAACTATTTGGTCAGATGAATTCTTCAAATAGCATGTGGATAGTTTTCATTCCAATTTATAACCTTCCACCATAGATGTGTATGGAAAAGAACATTTACTTCCTTGAGAATACTCATATTTGGACCATTTGATCCCAAAAATTTTATATACAAGTACTTATAACCTTTAAAAAAAGGGTTGATGTAACATTGGAATATGAGTGTGAAAACATAGGATTATTCTTCAAAAATCATGTTTTTGATGCACAATGCACTTATGTGGATGATAAAATAATATACTAATTGTAAAATGATGTATTATAGGAGAACAATAGGAAAACAATCTTCTCCTATTTATATAAATAATAAAAAATCTAGGAGTTTTAAATAACATCATAGTTTTAGTTTCACATGACGTCAAAGATTCTTTCAAATGTATCTTCTATACAGAAAAAATCATCGAAGGTTTAGAAATTCCATCAAGACCGATAAGTGACCTTAATGTATGTTTGGAACCAGCATTCCTAATGAATAATTTGATTCCAATTTTTTTATTTAAGAAATTTCAGTTCAAATCTATAAATAGAAGTATTGTTTTAATTGAATCAAATCATAACTATAAGATCTAGTTTGATTTTACTAATTAGTCAACCGATTTTTATATCAATTTTTATTCTTAATGCACATTAAGAAATTTTAAAAAATTATTATTTCTCTGTTAAATATAAAGTGGAATATGAGGGATGATTTTTGATCATAACACAACAAAGTAGATTTGGGTACTATTATAGAACATCATCCAATGTTATCATTTAAAATAACTATAAAGTTTCTTATTCTTCTTATGGGATTACAAATTCAAATAAAAAATAGTTTTTTGAAATACATGATACTTTTAAGGGTTTGTATGGTTATTAAATAAATTTATTAAAAAGATTCAACAAAATAGAGGTGAAAAAAAATCAATGAAAACCCATGACCATCAAATCCTTATTTATAAATTGATTCTAATATAAACCCATAATTTATTGTCCAATAAATTAAGGGTGATAATTATTTAATTGTTATAATTTTATAGGATTATTTGTATAAAACGTGTGTCCAAATATTTTTTAAAAAAAATACCAGAAGATGGGCCATTGATTATTTGTGAGTTATAAAATATTTGACCACCAAATTTTTTCATTTTAATTCTACATTTAACAATACATATTTTAATAAAAATTATTCCTGGGGGCCTTATTGATTTTTATTGGACTTATCTAACACAAATAAATATGTACACTATGAAGTCTTATGTCATGAAATTGAATCATCACTAAAGTTTATTTGTCAAGGGATATTTATTTCAATAATGTATGTATTTAAATTCAATATATTTTAATTATATTATCCTAAGATGTAAATAAAAAATGATAAATGGAGATGAATAATGTTATAGAATTTATCCCACTTTTCTACAACATATCTAAATATGGGACATAATATATCATATAAATTGCATCAATTTAGCCTTGAAGAGCGGGATATGGCCTATGACATGGTCGTTTTTAACATTGATTTATTCAATGAATACATCATGTATGCAATTTGAACATGTATATGATATTTCATCCTATGTAATTTTAAATATATCTTAAACTTTTATCATATTTGTATTTAGGTAACATATAAAAATTATGAGAAGAATACATCATTCATTACCTTTTAAGTGGAGAGAGACTATTCATATTAAAGCGTTTCCAATTTTTTTGAAATTAATGGTAAGACCATTAATTTTATAAAATAAATGAGAAATATTAAATATTAATATTAATATGTTTATATATTTTAGGTATTGAGTTTACCATTTGACCTTGTCTCTCCAAAATAAGAGTGTTTTTATTTGTTACCAATGATGTGATTTATGAATGTAAAATCACTAGTGATTGATGGATATAAATGTTTTAAAACTAGTCTAGTAGTAAACATGAAAACATAACATGATGGTGTAATGTTAACTAAAATAAAGAACTATTTTTAAAATGAATCAGATAGATTAACTCAATATAAAAATATGAAATATTTTGGAGTTTTTGATAAAATAGTAATATTGGTTTTTTATTCCTATGGTCCAGTCTCTATGATGATATGAATGTAATTCGATATAATGATGTGAAAAAGAAAAATATTTATTATTATGGATTTAGTGTTATTGAAATGAGTCGATTTCAAGCTACAGATGTGCCATATATATTATCATCAATTGAGAAACAAGTGTTTTATGTGAAAGATCCTCTAAAACTAGAATTCAGATCCATTACTAAAGTGATCCCAATACATTTTTTATTGATGGTGAGGATGAAATTGAAATCTTAATTTCACCCATTGGTTTTGAACAAAATGTTTTATATTATTAATCAAATAATTCAATTTTCCATGTTTACTATCAACCTAATGAAGTGGTGGGTAGTTTGTAGAAGCAATGGTATGTGGTCTCAATCATATATTTTATTTCTAATTTTTTTCTTCATCAATTTCAGGATAAGACTTCAATATTTAAAGGTGAAAAATAGGTTTGGGGTTATTTAAACTATTTATATATATTTATATATTTTGAACAAGATATTAATTTATCAATTCTAATTGATGTAATGAAATATATAATAAAAAACCGAAGGTAAAAAAATCTTGAAAATTTCAATTTTGAACAGGAAGATATAGTGGGTTTTCATAAAATATTTAATATATAAAAAATAAAAAAAATTCTTGAGTGTAGGTTAAATATTTTTATATATATTTCATATATTTAATTAAAAAATAACTCAATTTAGATATATTTAACTACTGATATCATTAATAATATAAACTAAAAAAATCTTGAAAACTATATTTTTGAAACAAGATTTGCAATGGATTTGGGTGTTATTTTAATATTTAATTGTAAAAAAGGATTTAATTTTTCTTAATGTTTTTATATAAAATTTTTATATTCCTATCTTTACAAAATCACTCAATTTTCACAACTCTAACTTCCTATATCATCAATAACATACAGTAAACCAAAATAAAAAACTGTAGTTTTGACCCAACCGTTGTAGTGAGTTTGGGTCAACTTTTTAATATTTAAAAGGATAAAAAAGGTTTTTATGTAGATTTATTTTTTATATATATTTTATTTTTTTAAAAGTTGATAATAATAACTCAATTCTAGCTTATATAAACACATATAATTTTAGAAACCTACAGTAAACCTTAAAAGAGATCTTTAGTTTTGACCAAAATGTTGTAATGCGTTTCAGTGCATTTTTTATTTCTAAATGATAAAAATAGGTTTGATTGTAGTTGAATTATATATATATTATCTCTATAACTTAAAAATAATCACTCAATTATGACATCTATAACTACAAATATCCTAAAAAGGTTAAAGTAAACCAAATTGAACATTGTAGTTTAATCTCAAAAGTTGCAGTGAGTTAGGGTCAATTTGTTTATTATATAATAATAAAAACCAATTTTGGGTGTAGTTGAATGTTTTTTTCTATTTTATTACAAAATGAAAATAATCAATCAATTTTTGTATCTATAACATTCGATTCATCTAAAAACAAATGTTAACGCAATCTCAAAGCTGATGCATATAACACAAAAACATAAACCATTTTTGATATTTTACATTATATATTCCTTAAATACAATATCATATATCACAAAATTATATTTAAGTGATATAACATTTTAAATTAATACAAAAATATAATTTTATTATTGATCATGATTATAAAATATTTAAGATTAATATATTTTTTTAAATTTATATACACTATATATTTATGTTTTGATATATTGTTTGGTAAGAACTTTGCATTCAAAACAAGATATAAGTTTATTAAGTACCAATTCATTAATTTTATGTATTTACTAGGTTATTATAGATCATATGAATTATTTATCATGATAATTTTCATGGATTTAGAATGTTATTTCATATTTTAGGCCCTGTTTTATTTGAAAATTAGCAATTCTTTGTTGCATTATATCAGGTCTTATTCATTGTTTATATTTTTAATTAGTATGCCTAAATTATTTATTAACACCATCTATTTTATGTTTTTATATCCTATTACTATAGGGTTTCTAATTAAATAAACATTTTATTCCCATTATTATTCTGAAAATATTAATGAAATATAAAGATTATATTGTTTGAGAATGAAAAAAATAAGAGACATGAGAAAATATCCTATGGTCCCTTTAAATGAGTATAAAATTTATAATATAATTAAAATTTTAAAAAAATTAATTTTTAATTTTTAATTTTTAATAATATTTTTTAAATTTGTTCTAGGTACAACCATATTTGAGATAACAATTATCTATTCTGATGATTTATAGTAGTGAGTAGTATGCCCAATAGATTGGGGGATGTACTTGAGGTACTCAGAAAACCCTATATACCAGATCATGACTGAAACCCCCATATCATATCCCATCTACCACACTTTCTCATCCCACTATTCCATTAAAGTAACAATGGATATTCAGAAATATAATTATTTTCTAATCATTTCACAATAGATCTAATTAATTGACAACTTTTACAAGTCCCATTTGACTCCTCATCCCTTATATAATTTCCCACACACTTCTTTGTCACCTCCCTTTACCACATCTTATATCTCTCTAAGATTTTATGACTATGATGTAGTGATTTATGATCCACAAATTTATGTTCATCCTAATCATGAATTGAAGCCTACCAATCCTTCAGAGGATGCCAACCCCTCATAGCCTACAAATCCATTATACACCACTGATCATCCTAGACTAGGAATATCTATACAATCTCATTAAATTATACCACAAAATTTTTATTTCTATTGTAATATTTATTAATTTTGTGTTTTCATTTTATTTTTTTCTGGATGTAATAATGAGTAGTGAGAGTTTACTCTTATACATGATGTATGGAACCCCCAAACTCAAGTAATGGTATAGTAAAATGAATAAAATTAATTTATTGGTAATCATGTTAGATAATGAATACGTTTAATTTTTGATAGGTATTGGGTTATGAGAACCATGGGAGCCTCTGATTTCAACCTAAGAAAACTATCATTTACACTAGGTATTAGAATAATTCAAAAAATTAAAACAATATTGGTAGCACCATGTTTCAAGAGGCTCATGTAGAAGTAAAAATGGCAGAAAAAGGGAATGTAAGAGAATGAAAAAAGTTAAATGGTCATTTATTTGTTCATGAAAGTTGTGATGGATTTATATCAATCAATTCCACCTAATACCACTTTGGATTATGATACATAAAGATGATGTTATTATTTTATGATACTCTCGGATATAGGGATGATGGACTTTGTGATGTTTTGGGTGACAAAATTCCTAATGGGGATGGTGATGAAGTTATTGAGGATGATGATTTTGGTGATGATGTTCATGATGAGGGTAATGGGAGTGATGACCAACATGATAACAATGATAATATATATGATTATTTAGATCATAATATTGATCTAAATAACTTTTGAAATTATTTTTTTGAAACTTTTATTGTGGTATGTTGAATATTCTAACTAAAAATCACTATATATGTAATCATTTCAATTTTAAGTGATTGATTGTTTGAATATAAAATATTTATTCTTTTTATTCTTATAAAAATAGATCTGGGAACTGATAAATTAATTATATTATAATTTGAATATTATAATTATATTTTTTAGTGGAGTGGTGTAAGAAAAAGGATAGAATGTAGTATCATAGTTCAATCCTATATCAATGGACCCTTCTGACCATTGATAGAGCACAATAAGAATAATGTTAAACCCAATGTTTTTTAAATGTTGGTATAGGATATACTAATGGATTTCATGTATATATCTATGGTTTAGAATCATTTGTATATCCCATATTCCCTGTAGTGTACTCATGCATGAGATAGTTTTACCCTATGGAAACAAATTAATGTATAGGGAAACTCACACAAAAAAATATGGAATAACCTATGTGGTTAGTGGATATATGTACAATAATCATATTTGATACTACCACAAGAACATACATATACATAAATATAGAAAATTTGGAAAAAAATAACTATATAAACATGCTCACATATATAAAATAGATTTAATGAGTCTAAAAAATAAACCATTTCCCATTTCCAACTCACATATACTTACCATTGATAAACATAAGTGCGCGTTGGATACAAAGTATGATAGATAATAACGAAAATAAAATCAATAACATTGCTTAACTTATTAAAAATATTGAAATTTATAAGTAAAGAAAATAACTCCCTATAATAGGAATCTCATTAGCTTTACTTATATTCTTTGAGAGATCCATGTATCAATATTAGGTTTAAGGTCAGTTAATTTTATAGCCTATCCCATCTGAGAAGAATCATATATAATGTAATGGAATATAGCCATCCTAGGGGATATGGAGTAGGGTATACCAAGGTGGGGTATCAGCCTGTCTAGATGAATAAAGAAAAAAGTATATAATGTTAGGGTGTTAAGAGCCTATCCCAAACATTACATTCCATCACAAGATATACCTAATGTACAAAAATATACAAATTCCAAATACCTCTTTTAATTTATATTTTTTCATATAGTATCATGGTTGAGTCTCTTTAATAACCAAGGCAAGGGACACTAAGAGGATTTTTTATAATCATATTTAAAAGAAAAAAATAAAACATGTTAGCAGACTTTTCATAAACTAGTAGATTAAAAAAATTGATTCCAGAAAAAATCACACAAGTAGTATCATGGTAGAAAAAACCTGAAAATAAACCAAGGCATGCTCCCAACAAATATAACTGAAAAGTTTTGATACCCAGGAAAGGTTTGAACAACTGTGGGGGGGGGGGGCAGAATAAGTGTTTATATTTTTAAAATGTTATTAAAATTTAATTTAACCTATAGAACATGTTGATTTTTGGTTTTTTTTAACAAAAAATCCCACTCTCACTATGTGGAGTAAAATAAACAAGAATGTAAAGTAAACTATTTTTTATAAGGTTTGGACCTAATAACATACTCTTTATTTATATAATAATTTATGAGTAATGGATTTTACACTTTTATTAATCAATAATTACAATATAATTGGATGGGATCAACCTTTACTCGACTGTGCATCATGTACATAAATCTCCTGACTAAATGATTATTATATTTCCCACTAATCACAATATTTGACCTATCTTCCAAGCCACCTAAGTAGAAATTATCTTATTCTCACAAATTTTAACCTTCATAAATTCATCATAATTAACTTCTTTCACTAATTACTTCAAATTTCTTTAAATTCAACTCCACAATATCCTTCTTTAAAATGTAATATCTTCTTATATTTGTAGGTTAGATTCTTGATGATCTTATTCACTCAAAACTATAAATGAAAATTGTATCCCTGTTAATAATTTTTTCTCTAATGTTTTCCTGCTTTTTTATAACCAGAATATCACTAATTAATGTAATGTTCATGAAGGTTTTTTTTTAAATTCATTATAACATGAATTCTTCATTCAATAACCATGAAAAACATCCAAATATGTCAGTGTTTTTATTCATCAAATCTTCTACAAAACTCAGTGTCAATATTCTTCAACTTACCCATATATCTTGGTTTAAATCATGAATTGTACATAATTAATAAAATATAGTGAACATATAACTTATTTTAATCATAATGGTTTTGAAATGATAATATTTATATAAAGTCACTTTGAACATTTCTATGAATGTACTTCCAATTAATGTTCTTATAGTTAATCCTCACCATCATCTCAACTCATCCTCTAACATCCTTTACCAGCTGATTTTTTTATATGAATCAATGATTATGGTGATCTCAAGATACTACACTAACTATATGTTAAAAATTATTCTTATAGTATCCTTTATTTATATTTTTCAACACATCACATAGTTATCCTCTTCTAATGAAATCACAAATCATCTTCTAGTGAAATCATAAAATTCATCCAGTGAAATCTCAAATTTTCCTCCAATGAACATAGAGATATTATTCTTCTAATACTAATAATGTTTTTTATAGTAAACTTAAAAATATTATTCTAGTGAACTTACAAATATATTTTAGTAAACTTATGAATATTATACTAGTGAACATATAATTATTCTTCTAGACTCATAATTTTTGGATTTATAAATTTTACATAACACCTCAGAAATATTATTTAAGATTGTGATGGAAATAAATAAAACAATTTGAAAGACTAAGAAGAAATTCAATCCCCCCTTTGTAACCTTATTCCAATATTTTTTAATTTGGTGTGTTGAACCAGGTTCTTTTAGAGATAAATTTCACTTATATTATCATAGAAAATTTTCAACAGATGTTCAACATTTATATTCATGTATTCTTGTAAAACATTCATTAATATAATTTGGGTGTATGAATGGGTGGTAGAAACATATTTTTATTACAATTTACTCAAAGAAACTTTGTTTTTCTTCATACTATACTATAAAACACAACTTCCTCGTAAAAATAATGTACCTATATTTGTTGATTTAGGGTCATGTAAATCATTTGACCATTAACAATTTGTGAACTTGAGTAAGTAAAACTTATAACTTATTTGATACATCACTCCAATGTTTAATTTTCCTTTTACATACATGAAAATGATTTTAGTAGCCATATGGTGCAAATACTTTGGATAAATTTGTTATTTGACACACAAATTGACTATTTACGCAATGTTCAGTCAAGATGTACTTTGATATAGTATACATCCAATTAACATCAAAAATACATTTGATTGGTTTTTTTATATTTATATTTACTCAACATTACTCACACTGATATAAGAGTATCATCTTCCTTAAAATGTTACATGTCAAACTTCCTTAATTGATACCTAGAATAAATTTCCTCTTATAGGAAGATGTATCTTCCATTTTTTTAACTTATATCCGAAAAATGTAAATCATATTCTGAATAATTTAAATTTCAAAGAAATATTTCATTTTTTATATATTTTATTACATACACGATCAATATCACTAATAAATATTATTTCATTGACATGAATAATTACTATAAGAGTTCTAGAAAATTCCTTCTTCACATACAAGTTTCTATCACATTTTTCTTCTGAAAAGTACAATATATTTGAGTAAATATCATGGTTATAATACCATGCATGTGGGGGTGATAGTGCCAATATGGGCCAAGTGAGATATACCTTGGGGGGGAGTGGTCAATCATGGAATAAAACTTAATTTAAATTTGATACAATTATCCCCAAACCTCTCAAAACCTCAATGGATCATGAACTCTTACATAGATTGTTCACTCGTTTTCTCTTCTTGTTGAAATTGATTTTATTATAGTTTCTCTTAACTGAACATTATTTTATTTTCCTTAATGTTCCTTTTATGCAATTTTTATGTTCATATAGAATGTATATATGACACAATTGGTTTTTAATTGGTACGCCACTATAGGATTGTCCAAGGAGCATGTGGCCAACAATGTATCGATGTACCACATCCCAAAAAGTAAAATACTATATGATGGGTTTTGTTATAGTTCAATCATACATGGGGTCGTTTCCCTTACAATTCTAGGGATAAGTAGCTGCATCCCAATGGAAAATCCCTAAAACATCCATTATTCACTCACTGTTCTAAAAAGGACCACCTTCACATAGTTTATAGATACACGGACCCCTTTAACATCATAACCTATGTTGATTGCATTTTAGAATGTATGTATATTATATATTGATATCCAGGAGATACTCTTTCATAATTTATTTTGAATGCCTCATTTAGTGTAACACTTTATTATTCCAAAATAAAATTGGAACTCCTCATACTAGTATAGTTCCTGGAACTTCATTATTATTTTCTATTGAATAAAAATATAATTATTTTTCAATATTTTAATGACCTTAAATGGATTTCATGTATTCTTATTCTTTCCAATATAGTGAATGGAACACTATACACATAAATATTCATATTCTAAATATCTTCCAATATCCCTATATTTAGATTTTATATTGATGTTGACCTCTCTTATAAATTGTAAAATATTTTGTGATTTATAACAATACCTATCAACACCATATGGGTCTTCAAAAACTAACCATAACACCTCCATGATCCTCATAACTTCTATAGATAATGTAATAAATGCCCCATGGTCAAGTAATGTCTTATTTTATAGTGTGTATTAAATCTAAATAAATACACTAATATATATTTTCCAACTCCCTTAGAGTCTGGAATGGATCATGACCTTAATTTTAGGCCAATGATTATTTAATAAATTAATAATTGTTCATGAATTATATAACATATAGTGTTAAAATTAAGGGCATATACAATCAAAACAACCCCTAAAATGGATTTCCTCTAGAAACCATGACATGGAATATTTATTTCTAGGAAAAATAAGCATCAAAACATAAAAATCCCTGAATTATTGGCCATTTATCCTCTCATTAAAGAAAACCAATAAGTGGAATCCATTGTCTATAGGAAAGACCTCTATTGTGGGAACCACCATGCCCATTTTAGGTTCAACATTTCTCATAGGTGAAACTACATCTCAAAATGATATATTCTATGTTGTGGGGACATACCAACTATTTTTAAGAATGTAATATAAAAAATGATGTGGTTTAGTTCTTCTTATATATTTTTTCCATCTCATTATCTAAGTTTTAATGTAGTGAATCCTCACGACTATAGTCACTGAAACACCCACTGATGGGATACACCATTTTACCCAGGTGAATTGGAACTCCACTACAAGGATTGTGAAAACATTGTTCTTCATAGATCTCATATATTAAACTAGTGTTCAAGAAATATACCATGGGGACCACCATGGAATTTTCCTTTGTATCTTTCCCATTTTTATCATTCTCACTTTAGAATGCCCTATGAAGTGGGATTGACCATCCTATCCCTTTCTCAAAGATTCATATTGAAGTTATTTGGTACTTCTCTTGACCATGTTTCCTCTTTATTGAATTCTTTATCACTTACAGAATAGCTTTATATGTCTTTACTAATCCATCTTCCATTTTTTTAATGAATCCAACATGAATAGCATTCAATCTCATTGTCAACAATTCTCTATGCATAATCTTGAGAAACTTCTTTTGGATCTTATACGAACTCTCATTGAAATTTTTTTTATTATATACTCATTATAGGTATAACAATCTACCCCATTGGATTTTGTTCACAATTCAAAATATATCATCTCCTCTGATCCATCTCCACTTTACATTGTAAACCATTCCCCCATATTGGCAATGAAATACAAAGGGTCATTCTACCCATTTTGAAAATCTGAAAAAGACTCCAACCTAAGTATAAATTAATATTAAATTTTCCTATATAGATGAATAGAGCTTCCACCTTCATAAATAGGTATCTACCAATTCAACCTACTCTGAACTTTTAATAGGGCCATCCTCTTTCCACTTCTCTTTATTTTCTCCCTCTAATCGTGTGGGAAGAAATGTTCCATCTTGAGTCATCTCCCCATTTTACATCATTATACAAGAGGTATTTCCCATGGGCTTTAAATCCCCATTTTATTATATGTAAGGATTACTTTACAATAACTATTTCCCCTTTCTATCACATCTTCATCAATTTTACCTATTTCTAGGATAAGAAATTATGTCAAACTAATCCACATAATCTTCTAAATACATCCAATAAATCCATTGAGTGAGACTCCCAACTAGAATTTGGGATATCAAAAAATAATATATGCCTATTAAGACCATTATTAGAGCTTGAAAGAAGAATCTTTAAAAAAAATACAAAACTCTATCCCTGAAATACATGAATATAAATGATTTTATAATAGATTTGACATTTTACTTATATACACACTTTTAGATTTATACGCCCCAAAACTAATACCAATTTGGTTACTAATACCAATTATGGAAAAATATATATATCCAATCGATTCATGGGGTGTCCATCCATTCTTTACCGGGATTATTTATTTATAGATAAGGATAATAAGCCATTGAATTTTAATAATAAAGTTATCCCAGGTCTACAACTCATGAAACCAATTATTATGGTCAATACAAGTGTTCCAATTATTGGGAATAAATCCTCCATATAAATTGATTTTGGAATAAGTTATATTAAAATAGTTGATACTAATTGCCAAAAAAAATCAGGATATGAGATTTATAAATGCTACTATTTTGTATGGGATTTCTTCTTCCAGTTTCCTGATCACACTAGGTTTATGAATTGATAAAAATAGAAATATATTAGAAAAAGCATGTTACACTTAGTTAGATTTAGATTTGGATGTGACACCTCCTCTTCAACCATTCTGTCTCTTTTCAGTAAAATATTAAGCATTGAAATTCTCCAATTGAATACACCTAAAATATTGATACCATTTTTGATTTGAAACACAGTTGTAACATGATTATTTTAATATCCATTCACATGTTATTTTTAGAAAACATACACCATGGATCATATTTATCCTTTTTTTCACTTTTCATAAATAGTTAGTATTGGTAAATCATTTGGTGAGTGGGGTAATTTATATTTTCCTCATGTTTTTAGGATAGTGAGTAATTGTGGGAAACTAATTTCCCTTTATCATTTAGTTTGGTGTGTATTTTAAAATCTAAATTATATTTAATGGAATATAATATTTATTTATTGTAACGACCCAAACTATTTAATTATATTTTTTTTTTCAAATTATGTGTTTTATTTTACTGTATACTCAACAAAACTATATCCATTAATTAAAAAAGTGGGTATAATTAAAATGAGACCATTGGGTTTTTTCTGTTATATGACTGTTGGTCAATATGACTGTTGGAAACTATAATCATAATGTTTTGTTTTTATAAATACGGTTATCTTGGTTAATTAATACAGAAAGAAGATTGAATGGCCTCATCCAGTAGAATCAATCCTTATGAATCCCATCTGTCAAAGCTTGGGAAGGAGGTAGCATCACTGGGCTTTGCTTTGGACCAAGCCCAAGCCGAACATCAATGTATAGAGCTTGAATGGAATCACTTAAGGGAGAAGTTAATGCTGATAGAAATCACAACTCGGAAAATGTTGTTCGATCCACCGCAAGATTCTATCACCATAGCGCAACTTACACTTTGGTCCTATGCTTATGTTATAAGGGGCTAGGTAAGGAGACCTTAGCTTCTTTGTGTAGTCATTTTATATAAATAAAATTGTTATTTCTTCTTATGGAAAAGTTTGTGAATTTCAAATATCTGGATAAATATAGGATGTTTATTCTTGATTAATTTCAGGAAAAAGGGAATTTGAAAATATTTTTGTATTCGTTAAATAATTAATAATGTTAAATGATTTTCAAAAAATGGTCTTCTACAGTAGTGATCAGTGAGAAATTTATAGTCTAATAAGATCAACTTGGGTTTTAGGGAATAGTAATGTTGGAATAGTAACATACCCATATGAATAGTAATTTGACCAAAAAAATAGAAACTTCACCCATGAATGTATAAATACATTTTAGACATCTTAAAAATGACGAAATGAACATAGTTTATGTTTTGGTATTTTTGTACGCCAAAAATATTTTAATTACAATTTTATAATTAATTTAATAATTTAAAATGGAAATTTATTTTACAATAATTTAATCATAAATTGTTACTTTATTGTCTTATTGGTATACGATATATTTATGGGACCTTGATTACTTTTTTCAGGTCTTACAAGATGAGTTATAGTTTTAAATTTGTATTTTTAGAATATATAATGATTTTATTTAAATATTAAATTAAAAATATTTAGAAAATTATTCTCATAAAATGGACGTCATTTTTTAATTCAGAGCATCGATATTAGGTTAGGGTGAATTTTTGGGGTTTTTCTGCTATAGTAGATTTACTGGTGAATAGTAAAAAAAAATTCAATTTTGAGTTTCAGGAGTTTAATGACCTCATTTATGATGTAATAATGATGTATGTTTTCTGATAGACTTGTGATATATTATTTGAAGTGTCCCATCTGGCCAATACCATGGTCAAATACCATGGCAAGCCCAAGGTTTTGCAAATACCATCGATGAGGTGTCCCTTGGAAATTAATAATTTATTCACTCACTTTTCCTATAAATACAAAGCCATTTACCTCATTCATTTCATTCCAAAATCATCCTCAACGAAGTTCTGGTCTCCTTACCTCCAAAGGAGTCCTCTCAAGGTTCCCTCTGGCCTCCCAAGGTCCATGCCTTCAAGATTTCGAAGTTAATCTTCATGGTAAGGGATCCTTTCACCCTCCTCTTTTTAGTCATGAATTTATTTATATTGTGTCTTCTAGTTTCCATCTCTTTAGGTTGTGGGTATGTTATTATATGTTCTCATTACTATCCAGTTCATGTATAATTTTTGAGAGACCCTTTCTTATATCAAAAATTTGTTTTCTGAATTTTTAAGTGACGCTGTTAGGCTGCCGATTTTCTCGTAAAAGAAATCGCATCTTCTCTTTCCTTTCATGTTTCCTTTTCTGGTGGTATGTCATTCAAATATTCATAACATGTTCTTATCTAAATTTTATTATGTATTTATATTTTAATATGATTTATTTATGAGTGGTTTACCCTAGTAATTTCTCTTTTTATTATTTTGTAAAACCATGTTATATAGTCGTTATGCTGCCGAAATTTCGTCTCAAAATTTCTATGCCTTTCTCTCAAGAAATTATCTTGTTTATTTATTTGAATATGTAAACCAATTTAATTTATATGGGTGTTCATAAATATATAAAAAGGATATATTTTATTCTGGAATAGACATACATATAACCTTCAATCCCTTTCAGGGGTTATAAATGATATAATGATCTCATTTTTAGGAGCTTTTAGAACATCATGATTTTGAAATGAAACACATTTCTTTTATTCTCTATGGGTCATTTATTAAATGTTTTCTTATGATCTATGTGGATTACATGTAAGTAAATACATATTAAGTATGTGTCATTATATCTCACCAATGCATTAGGAAAAGAATTAATCTCTAGAGATGACAAGTTTCATGATACCTTGGTGAATAAACTTGGTAATTTTTATGACACCTCGGAGATAAACATTGGTGATATGTTCATGAATGTATAAAAGAAATGTTGTAGCCACATATTCAAGTTATGATTCATGTTATTTTTATCATGATATTCCTATTCTTCCATTACTCATGCCTTTATGACTTTTATCATGTTCTTATTAATATTCCATAAGATCACATGTCAATTGTTTCACTTGTTTTCCTTACTGAGCCTTCTGCTCACCCTTTTCTTTGATGTATGTCTCCAGGATATGAGGTGAAGTAATTGTACATAGGATGAACCTATGATGAAGCCTTATTAGTGGTTTAGATAAATTTTTAATGTTGTTTTCATGTTTTATGTTCCTGATTTCCAAGACACCAGACATCAAAGATCCTCTATATGTAAAATGTAATGTAATAAAAATGTGGGATTCCATAGTTGGTATCAAAGGATTGTTTAGTTATTTATGTAAATTAGAATATAAAATCTTTAGGAAGAACCCTATGGAAAAGTTTAAATATTGGAAAACTTCCGGGTATTTTGGTGATTATTAAGTAAGTGGTTTATCAAGCAAACACATCCCTGTCTGGATACGATCAGGTAGGGGCAGCTCTGACATAGATGGACATAGGGGTAAAACCTGAAATCACCGCTTTTTTCTAGACATTAATGGAAATTGGTGCATGAAAATGGGCCTTTCTTAACTCTTGTTTATGACAATCCCGAGGGATATGTTTGGTTAATTATGAGCTTTTTAAAAATCATTTTGAAGGATTTATAAAGAAATGTAATTGTTTAAACGAGTTTTAAGACATAAATCCTTTATAGTTAGAAGATTTGTAAATGAAATAAGATTCTAATTATGTTTTTATTATTTTAGAAATGGCGGGAAATAGGAGGAATCGTGCAGATGGTGACCGTAATGGACCATGCACTGACGACCCTCCGATGGAAGCCGAAATGGAAACATTCATGTGAATGATGATTCAACTGACTCAAGTTATGGGAAATAACTTGAATCAAGATAAGAGACTGATATCACCATGAAGGGTAAAACATTCTGTTGATTCTTTTATGCTCCAACAAACACCAATCGTCAGTGGATCGACTAACCCATTGATTGCTGAGCAGTGGATTAACTCCATCGAGAAGATCTGTTTGGTGCTCTGTTGTTCAGAGCAAGAGAAGGTCACCCTGGCTATCTACTGCTTAGAAAGAGAAGCTAATCATTGGTGGGATCTCATTAAAAAATCGAGGCAAAGTGTGAAAGTTGAAGCTATAGAGTGGAAAGAGATTAGAGGCATTTTATTTAGTAATTATTTCCCTCGATCCATGAGAATATGAATGGAGAAGGAGTTTCTCGAGCTGAAGTAGAAGGAGAATGAATCTGTCAGAAGATATGAGATGAAATTCACCCGACATTCGTGTTACACCTCTATCATTGTCATGGATCCAAATGGAAAGGTTGATAGATTCTTTGGTGGACTGAGACCTTGTCTATGGAAGAATCTATCCAACCGTGATTATGACAGCTATGAGGAGATTTTGAGAAATGCAATGAAAGTAGAACTAGAGTTTGGTGAGATACAGTGGTATCATAAATCAAATGACAAAAAGAGATCGATAGAGTCTATCTTAGGGAGAAACTTTGATCAAGGAAGAAGAGGCAAGCAATTGCAAATTCCCACGTGAAATAAATGTTGAAGAAGCATTCAGGGAATTTCCTGCTCGAGAGTGGGAAATGATACAAGTGTGGATGAGATGGCTATATTGCGAGGAATTGTTGTAGTGATGTGAAACCTCAACTTCCAAACACTAAAGACAAGGGTAAGATGGTGTAGGCCCTACCTGATGTCCAATTCTTTATGTGTGTACAACTTGGAAACTTTTCCAATCACTGTCCAAATCTGAGGGCAATGGAGGGGAACCACCATCAGCCATAGCAAAGGCCAAGGGAGCAAGGTTGTGCTTTTTCTATCATGAAAACTATAGTTGAAGATCCAAATTATGTGGTAGCAAGTACTCTTGTTGTTCTCTCAAATCTAGAAAGTACATTGTTTGATTATGGTTCTACGCATTCCTTTATTTTATCCAAGTTTGCAAAGAACTTAGAATCAACCCCCGACTTGCTAAACGTGGAGTTTTCAGTAAAGACTCCTGGTGGGATTACTCAAGCATCATCAGTGTTTAGAAAATCTAGTATTTACATTGTTGAGAACAATCTTATCGCAAATCTTGTAGTCATTCCCATGCTGGAATTCAACATTATACTAGGGATGGACTGGCTCTGAATGTATAATGCTAAGATCAAATGCAGAAGTAAGGAAATATTAGTAGACTTGAATGGAAAACCTAAAGTTATCTTCTGAGTAGAGATATCTCAACCTTATCTTTATCTAGAAGAACCTCCTATATCCTTATTTATGGAATTGATCGGTGATGAAGAAGAAGGAAATGAGAGTATTAGTATAGAAAATGTACCCCTCATCAAGGAATACATTGACGTATTTCCTGAGGAGTTTCCTGGACCTCCCCCAGAATGATTGGTAGAGTTCTCCATTGAACTCGTACCTGGATCTCATCCAATATCAAAGACCCCATATAGGATGAAAATGTGGAGTTGGAGGAATTAAGGAAACAAATTCCAGATCTTTTAGGGAAGGGGTTTATCCACCCAAGTGTGTCTCCTTGGGGAGAACTTCTTCTCTTTGTGAAGAAGAATGATGGATCGATGCATCTTTTCCTTGATTATAGATAACTGAACGGAATCATAGTAAAGAAAAAATAACTTATTCTAAGAATTGAAGACTTATTTTCCCAACTTATTGGGGCTCAATTCTTCTCTAAGATTGATCTTCGATCTGGTTATCATCAATTGAGGGTGAAGAAAGAAGATATTCCAAAAAACTACTTTCTGATCAAGATATGGACATTATGAGTTTGTTGTTAGGCCTTTTGGACTGACTAATGCGCCTGATATTTTTATGGATTTGATGAATAGAGTGCTAAAGGACTACCTTGATAACTTTGTGGTAGTTTTTATTGATGATATTATGATATATTCAAAAATTCATGAGGAGCATGAGGATCATCTAAGGGTTATTTTGCAAAATCTATAGAAGGAAATGATTTTTTGAATGTTCTGTAAATGTGAATTCCAGTTACAACAAGTTGCTTTCTTGGGGAACACTGTTACTAATGAATAAATCACAGTTGACCTTGAAAAGACAAAAGTTGTAGAGGATTGGCCTCAACCAACAACTATAACTGAGATTCTTACTTTCCATGGATTAGAGGGATATTATAGGAGGTTTGTGAAAATCCTTTCATGAATTTCTAATCTATTAATCAAGATAACTCGAAAAGGGGCCAGGATAATCTGGATAAAGGAGTGTGAGGAAAGTTTCTAATAGCTGAAGAAGATATCGGTTACTACACCTGTGTTAACTCTCCCCTCAAGTGGAGAAGGATTCATTATTTTTAGTGATGAATATCTGAAAGGGAATGGGTGAGTCCTCATGAAAAATGACAAGGTCGTTTCTTAGACATCTCGACAGTTGAATACACATGAGCAGAACTATTCTATGCATGATCTAGAGCTGGAAGTAGTCGTTTTTGATCTGATGATATGGAGCCACTATCTTTATGGGGAGAAATGTGATATATACAAAGACCATAAAAGTTTGAAGTATATTTTCACACAAAAGGAATTGAACATGGGACAAAGGAGATGGTAGGAACTCCTTAAAGACTATTATTGTCCAATTCATTATCATCCAATAAGAGAAAACAATGTTTTTGATGCACTAAGAAGGAAATAACCAATTGTTCTGTCCATTATGTGGATTCAAAGAGATCCTTTTATCAATGACCTTGTAAAACTAGACATGGAAATTATAAGGGGAGGTACATCATCAACCATATCCCAAATGATTTATCAACCTTCATTACTATAGATGATCAAGAAATCTTAGAAAGAAGATCCTTTGATACAGAATAAGTTTGAGGCTGTGAAGGATGGTAAGTTTCCTGAGTTCAATACTAATCAAGAAGGTGTATTGAAATTTCGTACAAGACCATGTGTTCCATCTATTTTGGAAATAAAGAAGGAGATGATGGATGATTCTCATAGCTCTATTTTCAATATACATCTTTGTAGCACAAAAATGTATAGGGACCTTAGTGATCATTATTGGTGGGATAATATGAAAAGGGAGATTGCTGATTGCACTTCAAGGTGCCTGGTATGTCAGCAAGTGAAGGCAGAGCGACAACTTCCTAAAGGGGTATTGAAACCACTACCCATAACATCATGGAAGTGGGAAAATATCACTATGGACTTTGTCACTGGTCTCCCAAGAACATCCAAAAAATGTGATATGAGTTATTGTGGACCGTCTCACCAAGATTGACCATTTTATCTCCATTCGGGAAGATTTATCTCTTGATCAACTTTCCAGGATTTATGTAAAAGAAGTGGTAAGGCTGCACGGAGTTCCACGTTCTATAGTATCTGATTATGATCCAAGGTTCACATCAATATTCTGGAGAAGTCTTCCACATGCTCTGAGCATTGAATTGAATTTTATTATGGCCCATCTTCCCCAAACTGATGGCCAATCGAAATGGACTATTCAAACACTCGAGGACATGTTAATATTATTCTCAATGTAATTTAAGGGTGGAAGGGATCAACATCTCTCTTTATTTGAGTTCTCTTACAAAAAAATATCTCACTCGAGCATTCAAATGGAACCATATGAGGCTCTATATGGGATGCGATGTAGAACTCCTACTTTTTGGATGAAGCTGGTGAGAGAAATCTTCTTGGGCCTGATCTTGTGCAAGAGATAACAAAAAAGTCCATGCCACCCAACAACACATTAAGGATACTCAGAGTAGGAAAAAGAGCTATAATGACAACAGTCAAAGGGGCATGGAGTTTGATGTTGGTAAAAAATTTCTTTCTTCATATTTCACCTTGGATGAGAGTCATGAGGTTTGGGAAGAAAGGGAAGCTTAACCCTAGTTACATTGGCCCCTATGAAATCCTTGATCGCATGGAAGCAGTGTCCTGTTGGCTTGCACTTCCTCCAAAATCTAGCCCAAGATCATGATGTCTTCCACGTATCCCTCTTGATGAATTATATACCTGACCCTTCATATGTACTAAATCCATAGGTGGTACTACTAGAACATGAACTCTCTTAAGAGGAGAAACCGGTGGAGATCTTGGATCGTAGATACAAGGTTCTACGCAACAAGACTATCCACCTTGTTAAGGTGTTGTGGCGGAACCACAAATATGAAGAAGCCACATGGGAACTGGAGGAGTCTACGAGAAAAAAGTACCCACACCTTTTCCCATCATAGGGCACGAGATAAAATTTCGGGGACGAAATTTCATAATGGGGAAATAATGTAACGACCTGGAATTTTTAATTATATTTGTTTTCTAAATTTTTTTGTTATTTTATGGTATAATCAACAAAACTATATCCTTTAATTCAAAAAGTGGGTATAATTAGAATGATAATGTTGGGTGTTGACTGTAATATGACTGTTGGTCAATATGACCGTTGGAAACAATGATCTTAACATTGTGTTTTTATAAATACAGTTATCTTGGTTAATTAATAGATAAAGAAGATTGAATGGCCTCATCCAGTAGACTGGAGCCTTATGAAGCCCATCTGTCGGAGCATGGGAAGGAGGTACCATCACTGGGCTTTGCTCTAGACCAAGCCCAAGCCGAACTTCAACGTATGAAGCTTTAAGTGAATCGCCTAAGGGAGAATTTCAAGCAGATAGAAATCACCACTCGGGCAGTGTTTTCCAAGCCACCTAAATATTCTATCACCATAGCACACCTTACACATAGGTCCTATGCTGGTGTTATAAGGGGCTATGTAACGAGACCTTAGCTACTTTGTGTAAACCTTTTATATAAATTAAATTTTTATTTATTCTTATGAAAAAGTTTGTGAATTTCAAATATCCGTATAAATATAGGATGTGTATTATTGATTAATTTAGGAAAAAAAGTTATTTTAAAATATTTTTCAATTCATTAAATAATTAATAATGTGAAATTATATTCAAAAAAATGGTCTTCTATAGTTGTGATCTGTGAGAAATTTAGAGTCTCCTAAGATCAACATTGTTTTTAGTGAATAGTAATGTAGGAATAGTAACATACCCATTTGAATAGTAATGAATAGTAATTAGACCAAAAAAATAGATACTTCACCCATGAATGTATAAATACATTTTAGACATCTTAGAACTAAAAAACGATCCTTGTTTATGTTTTAGTATTTTTGTATGCCATAAGTATTTAATTTACAATTTAATAATTAATTTAATAATTTAACATGGAAATGTATTTACATAAAATTTAATCATAAATTGTTACTTTATTTTCTTATGGTTATATGATATTTTTGTGGGACACTTATTCCTTTTTTAAGGTGTTACGAAATGAGTTATAATTTTTAAGCTGTATTTTTGGAATAAAAAAAGATTTTATTTCAAAAATAAATTAAGAATATTTAAAAAATTATTTTCATAAAATTGGCTTCATTTTTGAATTCATAGTATCGATATTAGCTTAGGGTGAATTTTTGGGGTTTTTCTGAAACAATTGATTTATCAGTGAATAATAAAAAATGCAGTTTTGAGTTTCGGGTGTTTAATGACATCATTTATGATGTAATAATAATGTCATCTTTCTGGTCACCTAATTAATAGTGAGATATGATTTGAGGTATCTCTTGTGGCCAATACCATGTAAAAATACCACGGGCAAGCCCATGGCTTTGCAAATACCACCGATGAGGTGTCCCTTGGAAATTAGTAATTTATTCACTCACTTTTCCAATAAATGCCAAGCCATTTACCTCATTCATTTCATTCCAAAATAATCATCAATGAATTTCTGGTCTCCTTAACTCCCAAGGAGTCCTCCCTAGGTTCCCTCAAGCCTCCTAAGGTCCTGACCTTCGTTCTTTCGAAGATACTCTTCAAGGTAAGGGATCCTTTCACCCTCCCCTTTTAAGTCATGAATTCTGTTATGTTGTGTCTTCTAGTTTCCATCACTTTAAATTTAGGGTATGTTCTTATATGTTCTCATTACATTCCATTTCATGTCTAATTTTTTAGATACCCTTTCTTCTCACATCAATTTGTTTTCTGAATTTCTAAGTGACACCGTTAGGCTGCCGAATTTCACGTAAAAGAAATCTCATATTCCCTTTCCTTTCATGTTTCCTTTTCTTAGAGTATGTCATTAAAATATCCATAACATGTTTTTATCTCCATTTTATTAGGTATTTATATTTTAATATGAGTTATTTATGAGTGGGTTACCCTTGTACCCTCTCTTTTAACTATTTTCTAAAACCATGTTATATAGCCGTTATGCTGTAGAAATTTCGTCTCAAAATTTCTACCTCTTTCTCTCAAGAAATTATCTTGTTTATTTATGTGAATACCAAGACCTGTTTCATTTCTATGGGTGTTCATAAATATATAAAAAGGATATATTTAATTATGGAATGTACATACATATAACCCTCACTCCATTTCCATTGGTATTAAATGATATAATGATCTTATTTTTAAGAGATTTTAAAACATCACGATTTTAAAATGAAACCCATTTATTTTATTCTATATGGGTTATTTATGAAATGTTTTCTTATGATATATGTGGATAACCTTCATGTAAATACATATTAAGGGTGAACCCTGATATCACTCTAATTCATTGGGTAATGAATTAATCTCTAGAGATGACAAGTTTCACGATAGCTTGGTGAATGACCTTCATAATTTTTATGACACCTCATGGATAAACCTTGGTGATATGTTCATGAATGTCTAAATGAAATTTTGTGGAAAAATATTAATGTTATGATTCATGTTATTTTTATCATGATATTCCTATTCTTCCATTACTCATGCCTTTATGACTTTTATCATGTTCTTCTTAATATTGCTCAAGATCACTTGTCAACTATTTCACTTCTTTTCTTTACTATGCCTTCTACTAACCATTTTGTTTGATGTATGTCTCCAGGATAAGATATTCAGTAATTGAACATAGTATAAACCTATTATGAAGCCTTACGAGTGGTTTAGAAGAATATTTTATGTTGTTTTTTTGTTTTATATTCTAGATTTCAAAGACACTACACTTTAAAGATCATCTGTATGTAAAATGTAATGTAATAAAAAGGTAGGATGCCATATTTATCTTATATGGATTTGTTCTCCTATTTATAACACACAAAAAACCCTATTTTCCTTAGAATTACTTTTCCACCAATGATTTACTGCTGCACAATAGTTTAAATTTTCATTGTCAAAAGATTCTTGAAACTCAAACTGTCCCTACGAGATCTATCATAATTTTCAACACATAAATTTACCTAGGTAATTACTTTATTATGTATTTTTTTATTTTTCATGACATGTGGACTCTTATCATTCTTATAAGATATTTTATTATCTTTAAATGATGTTTCTAATTATGTTGTAGAATTGAATATTTTTTTACATTCCCTTTCACATTGATATCTTCTTCATAATTCCCTTCAAATAAATTACTCATATGGAATGATTTATCAACGTATGCATGTTGAATTGTCCCTTTAATAAGTACAAAATTTAATCAAAATTTTCAACATGAGACATTGTTAGTATGTAAATATTTATTGGAATGATAACCATAACTTTTCTATTGTTCATGGGATCTATAAATTTCAATATTTTCACCATATTTAAAACATTTAATATAATCCCTTACCTCAATATGAAAATTTTACATGTATCTTTGAATCCCAAAAATTATCACATGTTTTTAAATATTATTTTAGTGTTCATCAATTTTCTATTATGTCTTATAGAAACTCATTTAGGATTGTTTCCAAAACCTCACAGACATTCTATTTCATTAGTATTTATTATGGTTACCCTTCTATCTTGTATGGGAGAGGGTTTATCATAGCCAATACCTGTTGTCCCTTATTTCATGGCCTTTGAGATATAAAAATATTTTTATGATTGTCCCATGGGTTAAGAAACATCTAATTTTGTTCACCATCACCCACAAAAAGGAAAATCAAATAAAAAATTTAATGTGTCCTTAATCTTAGGTTTATTCTTAGAATTAAATTTCTCTATTTTCTTCTTGGATGAAACCAAATACTCTTATAAATCTTGCATCTTAATGCTTTTAGTATCCATTTATTTCATAGGATTCTTCCCACTATACATCAAATTTTATAAATTATGGAAATGTTTTTCTAGAATATCATTTTTCTCATCCATAGTTTTGTTTTTTTAGAGAGATAGTATTTGAGACCAACCTTTTATTCATATCACCATTGTTTAACTTCAATTTTCCTAGAAACTATGTATCAATGTCATCATTTTTGGATTTAAAATTCTTGTTTTTTTAGATCATATTCCTTTCAACATTTATTGACATTATTTTGAGTGGGTTCCCTAGACCCAACTCCTTTATGATCTATGACTACCATTACATGTATTCAATTTGATATGTAAATGTGTTAATTCTTACAATAATTGTGTTAATACATATTCATCCACTATTTATATGGTAATTTTCTTAGATTAAATGTCATATTAAATGGATTTAGTATTTCCAAACTATAATGAGAAACTCAAGATACTATGAAATAAATCTTAAATATATGAATATGGTCAAGATACATCATATTGATGAGAAGAAGATGATTTCAGACTATCAATTGATTTGGGATCATAATTATTGAGACCTATTCACATGAATATCACACCATTTGATCTCAGTTAGATGAGATCATTAGGGTTAACCCACTAATTGTAAAACTACATGTTTTAGGTGTCCTTGGTGTTTCCAATCTAAGAAATTGTGTATTGCTCTCTATAACCAAGATCATTATATGTGTGTACCTTTTTATCACATACTTTCATGCATGGAAAAAACCAAGACATTGAATTTATATTGAGGGAGCTTGTGTTGGGTGCATCATTGTTTGTATGGAATTGATTGAATGGTCAAAAATGATTTTGTCATTTCCAATATATGGAAGAGATATCTCATGGGCCACATTTAACTAGTATGGTTGTAATTCATTAAATAAATGTATATGGTAAAATAAGGTAAGTACTTCCAATAAGGTCACATAATATATAAGTCATCAAAAGGGTGATAACACAGAAGTGTATCATGCATTATGAGATATCACAAGATAAAGAGATTATATTACACAAATTGTGTTTAAAAGATGTATTCATAACTATAAAATTTCATATCTCCATTGGGTCCATTATGGGTTTCTATAATCTGATCTTGGTATATGGGTTGGAATCACTACTATGAGGATAACGACCTAGAGGTTCACACACTATGTTTTTCTACATGTTCCACCTATTTGTATTAATAGAATTTTGGGACAATGTGAGCCCCATGTGTAGGCATCGTTGAACACCAATGTGTGACTGATTATAAGTAAAAATGTTTAAATTATATTATTAAATTTTATAATAATTAATATTGAATTTATTACTTATGTTATTCACAAGTTTTTTGATTATAAAAGTGAATATGATAAAATATAAATTTTCAAACAAACACGTTGTTCATGTTTAGTTAAATTATTTGTGAAACTTATAGTTTGATTTCATGGTTTATATTTTAGTACATAAAAGTTTGAATTTTTTAAAGGTAGCGATATATTTTTTACATTTATGATAAGTTTATTATGTTATTAGTGTTCACAAATGTCTAAATTGAAGGTTATTACTTTCCAGGGACCAAAGTAAATTTTTTGAAATGTATAAACATAGAATAAAAACTATTTTTAGACTATTGAATAGTAATATATCATATTTGTATGAATTTATATAAAAAATATCTCCTCAAATATCCTGTTAAGCTCTCAGATAGAAATTTAGAATAATAAACAAATTCAGATCGATCAAACTTTCTCGATCGAGTCTGTTTTGTTCATACCATCGAAGGAACATTGTAAATATCATAATATTCCCATGATTGAATACACGAATCATATATAGATGATCTTCAAGCTATGGTAAACATGTGGAAGATCTTGAGGATTCCTAGCTTGGCAGCTTTGAACAGTAACACACTAATGGTGAGCGAATCAAACTAGCGATTTCAAACAAACATTGTAACTTTTACACTTTTGTTCGATTTAATTTTGCATTATTAAGATTAATTTAACACAATAATTTAATAAATATTGGAAATTGTTTTTATATTTATTGTTTTTAACATGAATATGAACCTAGAATTTTAAATTTCGCATTTTCACACTTCTGCTCCGCCTTTTGTTCCTTCAATTGGTATCTGAGAGAACATGCAATTATTTAAGATTAAAACATTAATGTTTTTAATAAATTTTTTATTATTTGGAAGTAGGGTATCTATATAGTACCGAAAAAACTAATTTTCTATAGATCTAACTTCGTATATCAAAGATATGGATGATCGAAGATTAACAGGACTTGCGAAAAAAATGATGGAGTGTTATGTTCTCTTTTTTCTACACTTTAATGGCTATCATTGTAATGTATTTTTTATCGAAGATAAATGTGAGTAAATTGTGTATTAGTAGTATATACCATAATCTTGTTGAGTTAGTTCATTGAAAATACATTCTTGAAAAGGATTGTTAATTCATATTCTAAAAATAAAAAAAAGGAAAGGGAATGATTTTTATAGAAGCTTGTTTTAAAAATAATGAAAATAAAATGTTTTTACGATCCACACAAAGATATTAGGTGTGGATTTGAAGGACCTTCTCAACTATAAAGAGGGTGATATACTTATCCCTAAAATGTATATATTATATATTATAATATATATATTATAT
Organism: Viscum album; assembly: GCA_963277665.1. Lineage (NCBI taxonomy): Eukaryota > Viridiplantae > Streptophyta > Magnoliopsida > Santalales > Viscaceae > Viscum > Viscum album. Next base: position 1,448,508,689 of record OY728161.1, read on the forward strand.
AAATTATATGTTATAATATACTATATATATATGATGTGTCTATATATATGCCCCTATAAGGATTCACTAACTAGACATGGAAGGACCAAATCAATCTTTTTATATTCTTCTGAACCCATTAAACGCATAGAAATCCCTAAATTATTTTCTAGGGATATTCTTTAGGTACAATTAGACTTGAAAATTTTTGAAAAAAATTTACAAATTTAATTAAATTTTCTTGGGGTTTAATAAAATTATTTCGATTGTTTTGAGAAATATCGATAATTAATTAAAATCATTTTAATGCAAGTTAAAGAATTGAAAATATGCTCGAGAAAAATTTTAGAATCATTAATTTTTATTATGCATTATAATTTTGTGTTTAATGATCATGGGAGCAGACCGACCCATTCATATTTAGTATATCCAATATTTAATTAAATCATCACATTTATTTTCTAAAAAATGTAATAATTTTTTTGATGATCTGGGAAGCATACTTATGTCTCTAATTTTTATAAGGGACAACATGTCCATATTTAAGTAATAAAATGCATTATTTCACCATATGTTTCCCTCACCTATATGTTAGTATACTTTGTAATGATCAGAGGATTTAATGGAAAAGTGGGTTGAGTTGAGTGCCGGTGTAAACAAAATAAGTAAATTACATGAGAGTTGTGGGAATTAAAATTCATGTTAGGTATTTAATTAATAAATTCCACCATGGTCTCAGTTAATCCTTTATCCTCTCAATGGAGTAACTAATAGACAACAGCTCATGATCCCATCACTGTTTATTTATTTTAACTTGTGGATGGTTTATTATTTTGTGTATATGTCTTTATTACGTGTGATTACATATTATAATAATAAATAATAATTCAAAGATAAAATAAACAGGTGTGGTGATTATTTTCTATTTTAAAAAAAGTTATGTTGTGAGTGTGATCATATCGAATAAGCATGTTAAATATAAAAGGATTGTATTCACTGAGATTAACTTAACAAATCTATAAAAGAAAATATTAATTCACTAAAATACTTCAATCGCATAAATTTAGAGACAATCGATTGGTCAAGGTACTTTTCAGCCCTGGTCGGTAGTTCTTATTACTAATAGGTAGCTATTATGAGATTGGTGGGTTAACTTAATTAAAGTTGGCAGCAAAAGTGTAGCTATATATAACTTGTGGAAAATTTTGAGGAAAAGTGTTAACCATTGAAATGTTATTATATACAAAATATGGGACTCCACACAATAGACCAAGGATTCAGGATTTAAATTAGTTAGATAGTCATAATCCTACTTTAGATTCTTGAAGCAGAGATGATTCCATATCTTGGTCTACGGAGAGTACTTTAGGGATCCTTTCCACAAGAATACTATAGTGACTGAGGGTTATAAATATAGTAGTTGGGGACTAATATAAATTGATAAAAGAGTGGGAGACATTTAAAATTAATAATTTGAAAAAGTTCATTGGTAATCAAGATAAAGTACTAGTTTTCTAATATTACTTATTGTAGATCAAATTTCAACCACAAAAAAATCATTTTCACTGTGATAAATATTGGATAAAGAGATTATCTTGACTAGTAGTATATTCCATGAGTTTCACTGGTACTTTTTTATAGTACTACAGCAAGAGAAGAAGCTTCCTGTGCTAGAGTCCCTTGTTCCTACCATGATCCCTCAATGAGTGAGAAAGGTGGATTATGTTACATAAGATAATCACATGGATGATGCACTAGAAGTATAGTGTTTAATGTTGTCATGTCTATTTGGTGAGATAATGAAAATTAATGAGGACAAACAGACTTTTCAAATATGATTTTATCTCTTAGATTCATACCAGTATAGAACTCGAAAAGAAATATATGAGGTATCAAGATCCCTATATTGATGATGGATAGAAAAAGAGAATCAAGTAGTACCCCATGTACTCAAGATGATCAGGTACATTGAGAGACTGGAGACCCTTCTGTTCAAAATTAACCATGTACGAGTAAGGAATATCATTATTTCCACTTTACCACATAGCTTCTTGAATTTAATTTTTAATTATAATATAATTAACATGAATGACTAACTCCCATATTTTTTGTAATTAGTTCATAAAGATTATAAGGATATGATGAATTATAACTCTTAGGTCCTTATTTGGAACGGGAGGAAAAAATTCAAGGAAAATATGTCAATGGATAATTCATAGTTATTGACACAAATTCAATTCCCTTTCAAGAAGACAAACATATAGTGTGAGAGAAATGAGCTGGAAAAAATCTTCTTTTCATGTGTCAAGAATGTATACTAGAAGAAGTATTTCATAAATGGTGAGAAGTAGTAAGTGGACTATTCTACTTTAGGTAAAATTTTCATTGACTTAAATCAATATATTTCTAAATTTTTTGTATTGGATATTATATGTTTCTCATACATTTTCATTCAAATAGAGGAACTATGTAGATTGAAGATGATTTCAAAAGATGAGGTTGATCTCTAAGAAAAAATGGCGAGAGACTAGTCGCATTATAAATTAGAGATTATAATCTCACATTTCATAGTGGAATGGTTATTGTACTAAAAATTTTTATTATTTACCATCTGTTACTAGGGATATAATCTCATTTTCATCTTTAGACACTGTGGGATTTTATTTCATGTTTTGAAGTAAATATTATCTTATTTATACAAATTAAATTTGTTATGGAATAGAACATATTAATAACCATTTTGTAACATCCTATTAAATTTTTTCAGGTATTATTTGGCTCTTATTTTTATCTTATTTATGTTGGGTCTTATTTTGGGGTCGTTTCAAGAGAACATGGAGAAACATGGAAGCGTTTTGGGATGTGCAAGGTTGGAACACGGTTTGACAAAACTTTTCACCCCCTAGTAAAAAGTTACACCTATATATTGTTGGGGTATGCATAGTTGGCACACAATTTTCTAATCCATGCACCCACCCAGGGGAAACTCTACACCATAAATATTTGGGGCGCACAACTGGCACACAATTTCCCCTAACTGTGCAAACCCTCCAGCTAACTCTGTGTGCAAGATTTAATTCCTAAAAATATTATTTTAAAAGTAAGAAACAATAATTTTATTTTTTTATTCATTAAAATCAAACCTAATGCGTTTTTTAATCCTTGACGGATCCGAAGAGGCAATTTTTTTCCCTCTAAAATCTTTTTTTGGATAAAAGCAGAGTTGATCTTTTCTGATTTCATCTAGGTATGTAGATCTCATCTCATGTGGTTTCTTCTGATATATCATTAAATACTAATTATATGTTGATAAATCATCATGTAATGGATGGATATAAATATTATAATATAGTATCTTGATTATAGGATTGATTTATTTATCTATGACATCTTCATTCCTTGATGAACAATCTCGTTGAAGGTGTTGATTTTTGATATTGGATTTAAATGCAGGTAGTTCCAAAATTCTTTCCCTATAATTGAAATATTTAATAGCTTTATAAAATTGAAATTATTTATTAATTTATTTAAAATCATAGACATGTGATTATTTAAATCTTTGACTTGTAATTGGAATGGAATTTGAGAAAAACCCCAATTTTAATGGGATTGAAATAGTTTGGTGAATTTATGAAAAGTAATTGCTTGATTTATAAATTATTTTTATTAAATGATTTGATGTTGATCGTGAGAAAATTAATTAAATTTAAAGGTTATTTTAAATGTAATGAAATTATTAAAACCTATGATTTTGGTTTGAAACTAGAACTAAGGTTGAAAATAGAAATTATGAAATTTTATTTTGAAATAATTTGAAATGATTTATTTCCAATTGGGTTGATTTATTAATTTATTGAAGGACACAAGATCCTATGTAGTTAATAGGTGGTTAGGTCAAGAATTATAGAATCTTTATCGCATAATAATTGATTTATGATGGCCAAAATAACTAAACCAAATCGGCATAGGATTTTCATGATGAGTTCACCAATTTGGGTGTAGATTGATTTCCCATATTGGGCTCCCTTGTTTGGGTGCTGATTGTGTATACACAATATTTTTTAATTGGTATCGCTGATGAGAATTTTAGGGATCCTATATCCAATAACTAATGTTCCAAAATTCATTTAACCATGGTGATACAAGTTATTTGATTTAATATGCATAGAACTGGTCGTAAATTGTTTTATTCTTGTCAACTATTTTATATTCATGGTTTTATATACAATGTTCATTTATCCGTTTTTGAAAATTATTTTAATATATCTTCCATATATTTTAATGAAGTCATTATTTGATTTAAAAGACGCACATGCAATGTCACAACTTGTTTTTATTAGGATTAATTACATAAATGGTTAATTGTTATGGTATTGATTATAGAACACTTAGTGAGACCCTACTGGGATGTATAGATCACACCCTACCTCTATCTTCATGCATTTGTAGAATTTATTTTTTATAGGTCTAAGAAAATGGATGTTCCACTTGGAGGTGTGGGATGTTCTTGATCCTTTGGACCATGGAGTTATGATGGTGACCAGTGGAGTTATTTTCCACTTGCTACATTATATTTTCTGAGACTTTTGTATAGTTTACATTGATGTGTCCTTTGGGATGTTTATCTTTTTTGGGGGTAATATTTTAGGTATTTGATTCTCGTACTATTCCCCTTTGGGAGTGTTGGGCATGCTGAATTGTATCTTTATCTTCATCTATTTTTATGGAAAATTCATTCCCTCATTGAACTTTTATGATGTTAGGTACTAGTTTCCCACCCCAAGGATTCATGAACACCTTTCAAGATACACTAGGTCTGACTCCAGTATTATGGTACTAGGGATTCTAGGATTGTTCATGAAAAAGTTTCCTCAAAGGTGTGGGTTAAAAATATTTACTTCATGTTAGTATGCTATTTGGGTTGTACTGGTAGATAAAATGTATGATTTTTCAAGACATAGAATGTATTTACGAGTGAGTGCCTTACTAGATCAAACTATAATGAGACTTATATTCCCATGGGTGTTTGGAGAAAGGTGTATTTAAGAATATTTTTATCTTATGGTATTATTTTCCCTACTATTGATTTTTTTATATTGAAATCCAAATCTTGAAATCTAATCTAGGTGGTTGATAATGCCATTAATCTTGTCTAGGTTGTTGATATGAATAATATTCTATTGTCTTCAATGTTGTCTGTTTTTGTTATGTAAAATCAATCCTCTGAGAATATGTGTGACTATGGTATAAGGGGAAGCTACTGGTGAACTACAATTAGAAGAACCTAACATAGACCAGAATCATATTGAGAATGTTGTTTTTCTATCCAAGCATTAAGATAAATACATATACCCATTCCCATTTATGATCCAACTATGGAACATAAAAGGGATGAATCTAAAAATCATTATCAAGAGTTTCAACACCCTAATCTACATACTTTCCAATGAACTAATGATCCTTAAGAGTTTGAGGATTTGTTGAATGAGATAGAATTTTTTTGACTTCTTGGAAATGATCGAAGCTATTAAGGTGAAACATGCTACTGTTAAGCTAGAATAGCCTGGTAGGATATAGTGGGATTTGATTTTAATAGAGAAGAATCACAAGGTTTTTGTTGTGTAAGGACTTTAACTACCTTTTCACTAATCAACACTATCAAAAATCTAAGGTACATGATAAGGCTATGGAGTTTTTAAAACTATAGTAGGCTGACAAGACCATGATGTAGTATGTGATTTGCTTTGACAAGATCGGGTAGTTTTCCTTAAGACTGTATTGAATGATAATATAAAATAAAGAAGGTTTGATATCTGTCTCTACCCTGATATCTATTCACTGATTTCCTTATTGAAAATAAATTCTTATTCCAATGTAATGGATAGGGAATTGATTTTTGAGAATGATCTAGCTAGAAATTTAGGGTTAACATGAGTTTTTTGCCCCACCAAAATTTGTTATATGTGTTCATTAAAATAAAAGAGGAATCCTAATGAGTCTCATAGTGTCTATTGATATTAGGAATCCTCTAGAAATCTTGCAATGCTTGGAAGAGGCCCTCTGACATTATTATTGTGTGAAAATATTGGGCATTTGAGATGTTTTTTTACAGAAGCATGAGACATTTTTAGTTTTTTTAGTCACTCAATACACCCATATAAAATATACCATTTCTTTTATAATCAAAAAAATTGTATGGTATCATGATCACCAAAATACAATGTAGTGAAATCATATCCTTCACGAACAAAGGGGTTACAACCATAAGCATTTGGAATAACAATTATTTATGTAGTGGTAGAGTCTCTAGAGGATATGATACACCTCCAGTGACTGTGATAGGTACCATCACTATGAATTCATCTTTAATGGCTACTTTATTTGATAGTGGTTCACATCTCTTGTTTATATAGACCCATATTGTGAACTTTATAAGTCTTCCTTTGTAGCTTTTCTCATTTAAGATAGATATTACTATTCCCCGTGGAATGAAGAGATTGCAGGGTATCCATTTTCCTTCATATATCTTCTTTTTATTAGAGAGTGATCTTTCCTGGAATATTATGGTTCTCAACATTAAACCACTTGATATAATTTTCTTGATGGATTTTATGATTTATAATGTGGCCTGAATTGATTATTATCTTCTATAGGTATCCTTTATAGGGATCTATGGGGTGTTTCGTGTCTTTCACGGAGAATGGGATATGAGTTTGAGTAGATCTCGACCATGTTTTATAGCATTTTTAGGGTAATATTAGTACTTTATTTTGTCTTAGAGTGAGAATCCTTGAGCGATGATCTCTCACCAGTCATCATTAATATTTTTGGCATGTTTACTTCTAATTTATTTGGTCTTCCACCAGTAAGAGACGTATAGTTCTCTATATATTTTATGTTTGATACTCAACCAATGATTATACCTTCTTAAGACATAGAACTGTCTAAACTGAAAGAATTAATGACCTAGCTGTATGATCTCTTAGAGAATGGATTTTTACATTTGATTGTGTCACCATTGGCTGAACCTATTCTAATTTTGAAGAAATGTGATGGAACACTTTTACTCTGTGTTGACTAATGAAAACAAACTTTAGTTATGTTAAACAAAAAGTATTTGTTACCATAGATTAATGCTATTTTTTTCCAGTTTAAAAAGAGAACAATGGTTCTCAAAGATTGATATCTTTTATGGTGATCACCTTTTGAGAATAATAAAATTTGACATGAAAAAAATCGCCTTTATAAGTATGTATAGTTACATTGAGTATCTTGTTATCCCATTTTTCCTTACCAATGATCCTATAGAATTTATTTCATTGATGAATAAAATTGTCCAAGAGTAACTTGACATGTTCATGGTCGTTTTCATGGTTGAAATTCTTGTTTACTCTATGATCTAGGAGGATCATGTTCTTAATTTGAAAACAATTCTAGAAATATTGAGAGATTATAGACTTTACATGATGTTTTAAAATTCAAAAATATAGATTCGATAATTAAAGTTCTTGGGAAACATGTTTTCAAAACATAATATCTCTATTGGTCCAAAGAAGTTTAAGGATTTTATGACATTGGAGAAACTACATAATGTTTTGAGCTATGAATATTATTGGTATTTTGGAGGAATCTTCATAGGTTTGTTATGTATTTATCAAACATGGATTCTTCAATGAAAACTCACACTTTTATCGGAGTGATGTTCTTACCGAATTAAAAATTTCAGAGTTATTTTGTAGACCTGAACCATCATTTTTACTTATGTTCAAGTTTTTACATTTCAAGAGGCTGGGTAGGGCTATGTGGTATTTTGTGATGCATCAAGGTTGGGTTTGGGACACATTCTTATGTATGTAAATCATGTGGTATACTATGGTTCTCAAAATCTTAGACCATATGAGAAGAATTATATGAGCCATGACATTTAACTCACAAATGTAATGCATTCTCTCAAGAGCTAACAGAAATTCCTATTTCGAGAAACTTTTACTGTTTATTCACATCATAAAATATTGATTTATATCTTCTCTCCAAAATATATAACCCTCTTTCTAATGTGTTGGGTGGTGTACATAAGTGTTTTGATTTTGATACTACCTATACCCTGGGATAGAGAAATGTTCTCACAAACACCTTGAGAAAGAAAATTCTAACCAAGGATCTAAATAAATCATTAGAAGAGTGGAACGTGATAGATATCTTTGAACAATTACATTTAGAATTTCTATAGGAAGAGGCAAAGGTTTCCTTGAATGGTGTTATATTGAATTCTTCTCTTCTCGAGACAATTCTTTAAAAGAACAACATGATGACGAATTCCATGGAATTAAGGAGTCTATTTAAAGTGGGGAGATAGTTGTTGAGTTGACATTCTCTTTTGGGGGAATCCTATGTTTTTTAAATTAGTTTATTCATCATTTTTCTAAAAGGAAGGTTGTTATAGGGGATTCCTATAATTACCATTTGGTAGTGAACCCTATAACCACAAAGATGCTTTATAACATGCAGAGATATTTCTGGTGGCCAGGTATGTGATAGTACATCCCTGATTTTTTTTCACATTGTTATACCTAACATCAGATCAATGTCATGCACCAGAGACCTTCGGGTTTTCTTCAGCTAATTCCAGTGCTGACTTGGTAGATGGATGTGATCAATGTGGATTTTGTGGTTGGATTTCTAGGTACCCCTATGAAAAATAATGTGATATGGGATGTGATATACCGATTGAAAAAATAATCTCACTCCCCATTCATTCATGATTTGATATAATTTGAAGAATTTGGGTGTCTCTATGTATAATAGATTCTCAAATTTAATGGTGTCCCTCATAATATATTCTTTAATAGGGATCCCCATTTTACTTCTCACTTTTGTAGAGGCCTCAAGGAGGTGTTGGGATTTCTCGTATATTTGATCATGACATATTATCCACAATTGGATGTCCAAAATGAATTATTTATAAAGATTCCTGAGGACATGTTACATGATTGTGTTCTAGATTTTTTTAGATTTTGGGACATAAATTTTGTACTAGTTCATATTTCGTATAATAATAGTTACCATCCCACAGTTTGAATGGCTCCTTTTTAGGCCTTTAATGACTGACCTTGTAAATATATGTTGTGTTGGTCGGATATTGGAGAAACAACATTGGATGGGTCAAGTTTGGTAGAATATATGATGATAAAGATTAAATTGATTCATCAAATATTGTGTATGAAATAAATTCATTAAAAATATTAAGCGGATCATGAAAAGTGATCATTATAGTTTTGAGCTGGTGACCATGTGTTTATGAGAGTTTCACCTTTCTTGGGAAATCGATGTATTTTGAAATAGGGTAATATTTCACCCTATATTGTTGAAAATTTTGAGGATAATGAATAGGTGGGGAAAGAGGCTTACCGTTTATCACTTCCACCGGAAATGAAGTTGATACATAATGTGTTCCATGTATCACAACTTCAGAAGTATCTATCTTGAGTTGGGAGGATATTGATGTTGATCCTGTTTTATCCATGACTGAGAATCCATTCAAGATTTTTTATTATGAGAAAAAGGTACTTTTTTGGAGGATGATACTTTTTTTTTGTGCTATAGAGGCAAGGTTTTGATTATGACGATACTTGGGATAATGAGGCACTAATGAGAGAGTAGTGAACTCATGTATTTGATATGGAATCTTCTTCAAAGAATTTCTAGGGATATAAAGTTTGTATGGTGTGAAAGTAGTTACATCTAACTACCTTCTTTATAATATTACTTGACATGTTTTTTATTTCCTTTATGTTGGGTCTTCTTTAGGGGTTGTTCTGGGAGAACATGGGAAATTTTGGAGGTTTTGGGTTGTTCATGGTTGGCACATCGTTTAACCAAACCGTGCACCCCCATGTGAAGACCACACAACCCTAGATAGTTGGGTACACATTGTCTATGCATGATTTTCTAAACCATGCACCCACCTAAGGTAAACCGTGCCTCCTGAATAGTATGGGCACACAACTAGGGATAATTTTCCCTGAACCTTGCTCCCCCTCCAACTATCCATGATCATGAGATTTAACTACCCCCAAAATTATTTTAAAAAAACCAAACCCCTTGTTTATGTTTCTAATAATAGCGAATCAAAACTAATAATTGTTTTTCGTCCTTGGAGGCTCCCAAGTGGATTTTTTGGCCCTTTCATGACCATTTCCTAGAGGTTCAAAGTGACATTGATCTCATTTTATTTCCTCAAGTTAAGTGGATATCCTCTAATATAGTTTCTTCTGATCCCTATATCTCATCATTAATGTTTGATTGATCATCATGAAATGGATCGATCTAGACTATGTTTTAAGGGACATTGATTATAAGATTGATTTTTTGATCTATGACATATTCTTTATTCAATGGCGAATCCTGTTATGGGTGTTGATTTATAGATATTTGATATAAAGCCTCATGGTTCCATAATTTATTTCTCTATGATGAAAAACATAAATTTATTGAATAAATTGAAATGAGTTATTAACATATTTGAAAAAATATTTTTATGATTTAAATGTTTTATTTGAAATGGGATGAGATTTGTAAAAAGAAACAATTTAAATGGTATTTAAATAATTGGATAAATTTTTTAAAAATGATGGATTGATTTAGAAATTATTTTATGTTGATATTGATAAAATGAATTAAATTTAAATGGTATTTGAAATGGAATTAAATGAAGAAAATATATGATTTGTTTTTGAAATGAGAAGGAATGTTTAAAACAATAATTGGGAAATTATATTTTGAATTATTTTGAAATTATTGACTTCCAATTTGATTGATTGATTGATTTAATAATTAACATTGGATCTTGGGTAGTTAGAAAGTGGTTGGGGAAAGAACAGTAGGATCTTGATCCCATATAATAGAATTTATGATGATAACCCTAAATAAACCAATTAGGATCAGGACATTCATGTTGAGTTCCCCTATTGGGGTGTAGATTGATTTCCCATAATGGGTTCCACTATTTGGGGGTTGATTGGGTTTACACATTGTTCGATATGCAAGCCACTAATTATAATTCTCTTACTTCATACCAACTGATTTATTTAAATAATTTTATATAACATTTTCATTTTATCTTATTTGACATATTTTTTAATATAGATTCCATCAATTGGAATAAAATCATGTTTTAGATTAAATTATAGAAATATATACTCCTTCCTTGTTTTTATTTAAATTTATAACATAAATGGTTAACTTTTATGTTATTTTTCACAACTCTTTTTTTCTATTTTATTTTAGTATATGTTTATTCCTTCAATTTTTCTCTTGGGTATTTGGTTTTTTAGATCAAAAATATGTGTTTTAGGTTATTTTTCTCTGATTCTTGGTGTAGGTGCATGGTTAAGGGAAAAACTATGTTACCTTTTGATGTTGATTCACTTTTTAGTTCATTTTCCTTCTTCATATCTTGGGTTTCAGAGGTAGTGCATAGTTAGATTCAAACTGTGGGGTTTCTAGTAGTAACCAAGTGGGACATAGGTTGTTCCTAGATGAGGGAACATAGATTGAGCATAGTAAGTCCAAACCATGCGGTAAGCCTGTACATGGGCCTGAAATTTTAGAAAAAAAAATAAATCGTATGGTTTTCACATGGTTTCCCAAAACTTGTGTCCAAACTGTGATGGTGTCTTATGAGTCTAGTAAGGGATGTACGGTTGGTTCATGGTTTCCTAAACCATGTGGCCAGACAATAAACAATACCTAGGTTTAATAAAATTAGATTTTTACCCTTTCCCCACTCTTATTTTAATCCCAAACCACCATATTCCTCCCCCATTTGGCTCGTTCAATGCATAGAGTCTCTACTTCTCTTCCTCATGCTTATAACCTCTTTCTATGGTAATTAAAAGTGGATATATTCTTGTTTTGGGTTATTTATTCAAGGTAATACCTTCTTCCTTCTTACTCTTCTTTCTTCTCCCGTTTTCCTCTTGTTTCCTCTTAAAAATGGTTCTATTAGTCTAGGGTTCATATTTACTATATTCTAAATTATGGGTTTTAATTTATTAAGGTTATAATTGGGTGTTATTTTATTCATAGACACTTTTGGAGTTGTTTTGGGTTGTTGTTGTCTAAGTACTTGCTGTTTGAGGTTGGATTCCCTTTTCATTTGACCTTAAAATTTAATAAACATTTATTAATTGATGTATGCACCTTGTTTTTATATTAATTAATGATATGTTATGTTTATAAAAAATGTTTGGTATGAAATTAGTGGTTTGTCACTTGAAATTATCTTGTGTGGAATTTTTTTAAAGTGTCATTGCACACCAAGTGTTTGATAAAATGCCTGATTGTATTTTCTTGGTGGTTTTTGGTATCTAAGTTGTGTTTTTGTGTTCCAGTTATGATATTCATGTTTATTGAAATGCCAAGTGATGTGTTTCGCTCTCTTATAAATTTTTTTTCACTGAAAGGTTATACGTGGCATGTTTCAAAAATTATTAAATTTATTTTTTTTGAAAACTCTCATTAGGTTGAGTTTCTTTCCTTATTGATTGCTAGAGGGAATGAGAGGTCCTTTGCATGAGACATCCCTCTTGTATTTATTGTTCAGAGGAAAATAGACTATACCTTAGGGTCATTTGGGGGTGCTTCTTGTGGGTTTTTATTGTTTTTTTTATATGTATATCTAATCGGTTGGTTATTTGTAATTTCTTGGCTCAACCCCACTTTACATGGGAAATGGAAGCCTATCATAGCTAGAGAAATATTCGAGAACACTTGTTTCACCAGTTTAGAATAATGCATTGGATAGTATCCCATAGTATGAATACATTCTAATTTGGGGATGATTCCCCTTGGTTAGTCTAGGTTGGCTATGACTGATTTTGAAAGTTGTTGATTTCAGCAGGTGAGTCAACGTGATAGATTGGGTTTAGTATATTCTATATTTCCCTCTAAGATCCTAGGAATTCCCATGTTCTCCATAACTTATTTATCTATGGGGGACAATTTATGGTCCTCATCTGGTATGATTGCTTGAGTGTTGTTTCTTTTATCTTCCTTGGTTTGGTATGATTTTGGTTGTTTCATTGGTGGGTTTTATCCCTCGTGAAATTAAATACATAATTTTTAAAATTATTTTATGAAATTTGTTTTCAAATATCATTTCCCTCTCCCCTTTATATCTTTCACATTCCCTTTCTTTAAAAACTACTCAAACCATTCCTTTTATGAAAACATTTTTTAACAAAGAGGGAAATGGATTTTGTTTTTTTAAATAAATTTATGAAAAACCTATTATTATATATTATATTTAAAACATTAAGCGGGTGAATAATTTATATAAAGTAAATTCAAAAGGAATATATTACATGGGCTTGCCTACAATTTTTTAATACTCACACCTAAATTTTTAGTATTATTTTTAGCCTTAGTTGTAGGTTCCAGATTATACTTGATCTCCATGGGAGATATTGGTTTTGGGATTGGAGAGTGACCCATGTGATAACAAGGATATTTATTGGTTATCATCTTGTGTTTGGATTTATTATTGGCTTGATTGTATTTTTAGTTTATGTGTATATATTGGTTTAGTTGTTTTGTTTATTTATATTGGGATACTCTGTTTATTTTCAACTACTCTTGTTTATTTATTTTGGGAGAAACAATTATCTTTATCTCTTGTTGAGACCATGGTGCTTATCTCTACCCTAGGGGGATCGATAACACACCTTGTGTATGTCATGTGTTCTCTCGAGAGACTGATTCATAGATGAACAATGATCGTTCATGAAAAAATGTATTAGAGGAAGTTATTTAAGGGTCCCACCTTGTGGAGTGACATTTTTTATTTGGTTTGTCAAGGTAGATGGATTTGGAATGTCATTACTTGGGATATAGGTACGAGGATGTTTTCAGCGTGCACTTTCCCTATCAAACTTTGGGATACCATGGGATGTTTAGTTTTGAGTTTTTTCCTCTAAATATTAGTTTCTATTTGGGAAACAAATTGGGAGTTGGACCAGTGGTTTTTAGTGAGATCTCAAGGACCATAAATCCAAGTGGATTATAGGGATGTCATCCCAATTAACTCTCCATGGTAGTGGTGTGATTAGAATATAGCCTCAAACCATATGGAAGATTCACCCACCGACACTAGTTCCACCCCATGAATTTATCTCAAGTCTTTCAAATTATAAAATCATTTTAAACCCCTTTTTTAAATTTAAAATAAAATAAAATTTCAAGTGGCATGTTGATTTACAATAAGTTAAACTATTTTTTCAGGCCTATTTAAAAAATTTGAAGAAAATGGATTTCTAAAATAAATTATTTTGATAAAAAGAGTATTGAGATATGGGTGTTACTTCAAAGGAATGTTTTATTTTTTCTCAATAATAAGAAACTGATTTTAAGAGGAAAAATGTTTTTATTACTAGGTGTAATTTAAGGGATTTGATGGAATTAAATGGTTTGAAGTGTAAAAAATTAAAATGGATTAAAAAATGGTCATTAGTGGGTTTTTTGAAACGTTTTGTGAATTTTTTTGTTCATTTCCCTTTTTATGTTTGGTTTTTAATTTTGTTGAGTTGTCTATGGTGATCTGGATTTGATTGAGGTTTTGTTCCTTGATATTTATAATACACCCATAAGAAAGATTCAATGGATATTGGAGGTGTATATATGGGTGGTTTACCATTAGTGGAACTCCAATTGATTAAACTAAAGAATTCCTCCTTGAGTTTAGAATGTTTAACCCTCCTCTCTTTTATGGTCAATTATATCCTTTCAATAAAATGATAAGATGAAAAAAATAAATAGTATTTTCATCTTCCTTGAGTTTCTCGAGCCTCTAAAGGTTAGGTTTACAACTATTATGTTTTCAGTTCAGCATTGGATGTGGTGGAAGTTGTTCATTCAGAACAAGCCTTGGGAAAAACACTCCAAGGAATTATTCAAGTCCTCATTAATTCGATTTTAATTCTTTAAGGATTTAAATTTGGCAAGGATGATGGAGATGTGCTACCTTTAAAAAAGTGATGGATTTTTTTTGAGTTTGTCTGTAATTTTTAAGATCTTGTTACCTATCTATCATAGTTGGATTATATTGATTCTATAAAATATCCTAATTTTGAGAATAGTATTCATCTCTATCTTCAGTTGATGGTGTTAGGATTCGATCTGACCTCCTTTTCGAATTTGGTGAGGCAAGCAGGATGGGTTAAAACAATGTTAGTGGGAGTGTTTTAGGTAAAAAATCCTCCTATATTATTTATAAGTGGTTATGGGAATTCCTATGAAGTTGGTGGAAATAAGTATAAGGTTTATTATACCAGTGGTGGAATGAAGAGGCCTCTATATCTTTCTTCAGCCTCTTCTAGGGGAAAGACCCTAGTGTTTCATCAGTACTACAAGTCGAGTCATAAGAATATTTCAGGACCAATTGCTCTAAGGACCGGTCGTGACTGTGGTTGTTTACTTCATCACCAAAAATTATTTAAGGCTGTTTCCCCAAAGAATATTAGAGCTAGATCACTTCCCTCTTATAATCAGTTATTTTGATTAGATGAACATGGGGAAGATGTGAGCTCTATTTGAGGGTTTTTATGTAAATGCATCTTCATTTCAATGGTTGTGTCTTTCTATGTTGATTTTTTTTGAAATTAAAAATGATTTTTTGAATCCTTTTATAATATATATTTTAATGGAAGAAATTTTTGAGGAATTTTTAATCTCTTCATCATGAAGTGAATGTATGCTATGTTCTTTTCTATTAGATATTTCTAGGTTTTTTGTTTTTTTTGGTTTTTAGGTTTAATGTCAGTGGGTAATGTTGTTTGGGTATACGACTAGCATCCTAATATGGAGGGGAGGCCATCATGGACTCCCATGTGAACTGTTGTAAGCCCCATTTTTTATTTTATCCCTTTACATAATTTTAAATTAGGATTTATTAAGTAGTTAGTCTTTTCCTTTGGAGCTGTCTAGCCTTGATTTTCCCTTATTTTTTAGTACATGTTGGGATTTCGGAGTAGGATCAATTATTTGGTTGTGGTTGGTGGTTGGGCTTCTGGTTTGGGATTATCACCCTTCTTCTAGAAGTAATTGGAGTCCAATTGTTTTTTTGTGTAGAAGTGAATGTATTCATCCTTGTGGTTGTTAAGGTGTATTTCATCATGAGGAATTGAATTGGGAAGGTATGTGAACCATTTACTTCAACATGATAAAAGTAAAATATTGGGGGTTTGGGGGATCACTATAGTGGGGAGTACTATCACACCCTCGTTTTTTCCTCTCTTTCATTCTAGTTTATATTTTCCTTCTTTGGGTTCTCTATTGGGTATTAGGTGTTTCAAAATGAAAGTCAGTTTTTTGGTATATTTTCTATCTATTTCATGTGTTATGAGCACAATTAAGTAGGAAACCATACGACTTCCTAATTTAGAGTCTCTTTGATGTTCATTTTCCTATTACATGGTTTTTGTTGCATGGGTATCACATAGTTATATTAAACAATTTTGACTTATAGAAGTAACTGTGCAAGCCTTAGACTGTCCTTTGATGAGGGCGCATGACATGAAAATTATTAGTCGAAACTATACAGGAATCATGTTCATGGTTTTGGAATATTTGACCAAACCAAATGGAATGGTTGGAATATGGTTTCCCAAACCCTGTGGCCAAACCATACAAGTGTCCCATGAGTCTAGTAATGGATTCACAGTTGGAACATAGTTTCCAGAACCATGTGGCCAAACTATGTGTATTTCCTAGGTTCATTAATTTTTTTAACGTTTTCCTATCTCAAATTTTAACCCCAAAATACTTTATTCCCCCCCCCATTTGTCTCATGGAACACTTATATTATCCTCCTCTCTTACTCATGCCTCCTACCTCCAACAATTATGATTCCCATTGTATTTCATGAAATTTTAGGGTGATTTATTCAGGGAAATATATTATTCGCTCTTCCCATCCACTATTCTCCCATTTTTCACTTTTTTACTCTTCACCCATATTTATGTTAGTCTTGGGTTCATGTTTAATCAGTTTTACATTAGGGTTTTGGATTTCGTAAGGTTCAACATGGGTTCTCCTGCCTTCTTAGTCCACTATGGAATTGATTCAGGTTTTCATTTTCCAAAAACATACTATTTGAGTTTGGTTTCACTTTTCATTTTACATTTAAATGTATTAAACATTGATTCCTTGATGTCCATACATTGTTTTGATATTAATTAGTGATATTTGATTTTTATAAAAATTATTTGGTATGAAATTAGTGGTTTATGTAGTAAATTTTTCTTGTGTTGAATTATTTTCAGTGTTCTTTCACACCAAGTGTTTGAAAAAATTCATGGTCATACTTTCTATGTTGTTTGTGGTTTCTAAATGGTTTTTTGGTGTTCCGATTTGGTTTTAAGTGTTTCATGAAATTCTATTTGGTGAGGTTGGCTCTCTTATAAATGGGTATTCACTCAAATGTTACATGATTCCCATTTTTAATCTTCATAAATTAGTCATATTTTGAATACTCGCCTTGTGGTGTGTCTCTTGCCTAGTTGATTGGTAAATGGAATGGGATATCCATAGCATGGTAATTTCCTGATGTAATGTTTTTTCAAAGGTAAAGGGACTATCCCTTAGGGTGATTAAGGGGTGAGGTTTTCTTGTCTTTCTCGTGTTATTTATTTATATATGTATTGTTAGTTGGTTGTTTATAATTTCTTAGCCCACCCCCACTTTAGATGTGACATGGGAACCCATCATTGCTAACAGAATATCCATGAACACTTGCAACACTAGTTTAGGATTATGCTCTGGCTAGTGACACTATAGTATAAATATTATCTGCTTTGGGAATAATTCCCCTTGTTTATGATAGGGAGGGTATAAAAAAGCATTTGGGATTTTGATTACATCAGCCATGATGAATAGAATGATTAGGTTTTGTACATTCTAAATTTTATACTAATTTTCGTGGTATTACTATGTTCACTAGAACTTATTTACGTATGGTGGATAATTTAGGTGCCTCATCTTGTATGATTACTTCAGTGTTGTTTGTTTTATTTCCATATTTCTGGTATGGTATTGGTTTTTTTCATTGGTGCTATTTATCCTTCATGAAATTAATTTTTTTGAATGTTTTCATGAAAGGTGGTTTAAAATATTATTTCCACACTCCCCTTTTGATCTCCCACTTTCCCTTTAATTGAAAAATATCCAAACCATTCCATTTGTGAAAAAACTATTTGAAATGAAGAATGAAATGGACCACTATTTTATTAGAAATAAATTTATGGAAAAACTATTCTGATATATTCTATTTCAAACATTATGGGACCGAATCATTTATTTAAAGAAATTTCATAGGTAATATATTTCATGGGAAAGCCTACTATGTTTTAATACTCTCACCTATACTTATATTATTATTTTTATCCTTAAGAGAACATTCCATCTTGGTCTTGATCACCATGTGTGATGTTGGGTTTTGGATTAGAGAGTGACACATAGGTTACCCTTTATATTTAGTGGTTGTCAAGTTTGGTATGGTTTTATTTTCATCTTGGTTTTATTTTCAGTTCATGTGTTGATGTTAGTTTGGTTATTTTTTGTTTTTAGGTTGGGAATGTTTTGTTCTTTTCTACTTATTTTATTTATTAATATTGGTAAAATTCATTCCCTTTGTCCCTCATTTATTCACTTATCACTTGTATCAACCCCTAGGTGATTGAGAACACACCTCAAGGTTGTCACAATCTAGCTCAAGTGACCAGTTCAGGGTCAAATTGTGTTGGTTAATGACATTATTTATTATGGAAAACATGGTGAGACTTTAATGGGATTCATATATCAAACCCTAACTTTTCCATTGGGGTCATGTTGAATTTTTTATTCCAGGTCTAAGAAAAGGGAATGAATGACTTGCAGTTGGAGTATGTTCTTAATCCTTTGGACCCTAGAGTGATGATGGTGACTAGTCAAGTTGTTTTCCACTTATTATAAAAAATTCCTTGAGAACTATTTTCTATATATCATTTTAGTTTCTTTTTTGATCTTTGTCTTTTAGTTGGGTACTATTTTACCTATTTGATTTCCGTACAATCTACCTTTGTGAGTGTTGTTAACATCGACCTGTAAATTTTTTATTTAACTGTTTTGTGGAAAATTTATCCATCCTTGGTATTTTATGATTCTAGATGATAGTAATAGAACAATGGGGAAGAGAAACATCCTTTTAGCTATTTCAGGGCTGCATTGAGTATTTAGGTACCAGGCTATCCAAGATAGTTTGTGATAGGGTTATATATAATTGAACTAGAAAATAAAATTTTGGAAATCAATGATTAATCCAATGAGAATGAATCATGTCCCACCCAATTATGGTACTTCCATCAAGGTTAGGTAAATGAGATTAGTTTAAGTGAACTACATGAAATATGGTATTTTGACTCCATTGTATTAAAACCCTTGGATATATGTCACTCTTGTTAATAAGTTACAACGACCAAAGAACCTTTTAGTGGAAAAAGAGAAAGAGCCAAATAACCATTGTAATTGGATCACACTGATTTGTGTGATCCATTCCCAGTATAGGTAGGGGGTGGGTTTTATTACATTATTACTTTTATCAAGGACTATAGTAGATATGGATATATCTACTAAATGATTTATAATTCATATTTGTCTATCATGATTAAGGAATATCAGAATTAAGAAAGAAATCAATATGGTAAAAAGATTAAGAAACTCCCCTCACACTATGGTGGAGAATATCTTAACTATTATTTCAATGATCATTTAATGGAGTGAGGGATAATTTCCAAACATGTACCTTTTAATACACCTCATTGGAATGGTGTTAGTGAAGGGAGGAATTAGATCCTTCTTGAAATGGTCAGATCAATGATGATTCATGCTACTCTACTATTATCATTTGGGGGATATGAAATAGAGACATTCATATATAAACTAAAATGATTACAAACTAAAGAAAAAAATGAGATTCAATTCAATTTTTCGAATGAAAAGAAATCCAGTCTATTACACATACACATATAGGGAAGTGAGGATTTTTTCAAGACTATACCTTGTGAAAAATTAGCATCTCAAATTATAAAGTGTATATTTATAAGTTATCCTTAGGAGACTAAATTATATTTTCTATATAAAACTTTATAGAAAATTTTTATTTTTGGAAAACTTGACACATTTCTTGAAAGGTAAAAAATTCCCAATGGAAATAGTGAGATAAAGATTGAGTTTGATGAAGTTGATGCTCAAGATGAAGGAGTGTTGGTACAGGGATAATCATAACAAGATAAGTGTGATAAAATGATGTTCTCGAGACAAAAGTACTTCATAAATTTACAAAAATGCTTATAGAACTAGAGAGATATAGTTTTATTGTCATAGTGTCAGGTGACACATGTCTCCTTGATAACGATGGGCCTCTAATCTACATGGAAGTTTTAGATAGAAGGGATGCTCCTAAATAGAAAGAATCCATGCATTCTGAAATAGATTGCATGTACCAAAATCATGCTTGTATTTTAGTAGACCCACAAAATAATGTAAAACCTATTTGGTGTATATTTTAATTCAATAAAAAGATGAATATATATGGTTAAGTAAGCACCTTTAAGAAAAGGATAAAAGTGAAGGGTTTTAAGAAATTTTAAGGCATAGACTATGATGAAACCTTCTCATTAGTATCTATACAAAATTGCATTATAATATTACTATTAATGAAAACCTTACATGATTATATATGTTTTTAAATGGATGACAAAACTGGTTTTCTAAATGGGATGTTAGTCGAAGGCGTCTATATGACACAACTCAAATGGTTAATTATATCAAAGAGTGCCAATAACGTATGAAAGATACAGTTATCAATTTATAGATTGAAGTAGGAATCATGATCATGGAATATTCCATTGGATGATTCCATAAGATAATATGGTTTCATTAATAATTAATGTGATCAATGTGACTATAATAAGTATAGATACCATTCCATCACTTTTATATAATTACATATTGATGAAATATTGTCAATGGGAATGGAAGTGAAACTATTACAGTCACTCAATAAATGGATAAATGAATACTTATCCATGAAGGATATAGCTGGTGATGCTTATATTCTAGGAATAAAGATAAGTCATGATATATATTAGAGGATGCTTGGACTAGGTAAAAGTACATATAATGACAACATACTCCAAAGTTAAAATATGGAATAGTCCAAGAGAGAATTTTTTTCAATGTCACATGGAATTAATCTCTCGAAGATGATAAGTCCATAAACATAGGTGGAGATTGAAATAATGAGTTGAATCCATTATGCTTCATTTGTGGTATTTATCATATATGACATGATGTGTACTAGATTTTATTTTACCTTTTCCTTAAAAATAGTTGGTATATATCAAGTCAATCCATGAGATCTATATTGGGAAACTGTAAAAACAATCTGAAAGTAAATGATACATACAAAGAATAATTTCCTCATGTATGTAGGAGATAATTAGATATTCTTTAGGTGATACATCAATGTTATATTCAAGAAAGATCCAAATTGTCTAAAATCATTGCCAGACTATGTATTTTTCTTGGACGGTGGTGTAGTGAGATGGAAGAGATCAAATAAGTATGTGGTTGTTGATTATACATCATAATCCAAATATATAATAGTTTCTAATGCATAAATGAAATTACTTTGGAAATAAAATATTGTTTACGAACTTGAACTTGTAACTATTAGTGTATACCTCATTACCATACACAATGATAATATTATCATATTGTTGCTTTCAAAGGAGTCCAGGTCACACTGGAGGACAAAGCATATAATTTATAAGTTTCAACTCATGAGGTATTTGAATCATAGATTTATATTATTTGTTAGCATATTAACCTTAGAGGATAATTTGGTGGATCCCCTGATGAAATCCATATCTCAGAAAAAGAATTATACTCATGTGAGAGCTAGTAGTTTGATAATTGCTAGCAATTGGCTCTAGTGTAATTGAAAGTGTAGTGAGTGTGTATCTTATACCCAACTTATTTATGTATAATGATTAAAATTACATGTATATAGTTTGATATATAAATGTAATTATTATTACCATAAGTGTTTTGACACTCTTATTTCCATTGTTTATATGGAAATATCCTTAGTCTACCTATCTTATAACAATTTTATAAGAGTTCCCAGCTATAATGAGAACCTTGAGATATTTTGACAGTAATATTAAATATATTTCATTTTGTTTAAATACATCATATTTAGGGGACACAAATGATATCATACTATCAGGTTTTGGGTGATCATAATCCTTGAGTCTTTATTATGCATTGAAATAAGATAATATTCATTGTTCAAATTTATAATATAAATGAGATTAATTTTTCTTAAACAAAATTTTTGTGCATTTTACACTTTGAACATTATTTCAAATTATGATTGTAATTATTTATTAGATTTCACAATTACATGGTACATATTTAAACACATCAGAAAATAAAAAATGGTCTTTATTTTATTTATATACATTATTTTATGGTCTCCCATGCTATAAGGAACAATTAATGTTTTTGGAGAACTAGAAGATTCACATAAGAATACCACAAATGTTAGCCTTGATCCAACAACATTATGGGAAAAGTAAACTAGACAACAACCAAATAAAAGGACTGTAGCGGACAAGATACAATCCCAATGATTCCCAAAATTTAGCGAAAGATATAGGGAATAATTTAGAACATTTAATATAATAGTTACAAGATCTAATTCGGATGTTTTAATGGAGTTCACGGTGGACCAATTTGGAGATGAAAATCTGGGCCAGATTCTACAGCCTAGAAAAACATCCCATTGATTCAATAATTTATCTCAAAAAAAACTTTCATTTGGGCAGAAATTTTACAGAACATTAGGAGACATCAGGAATTCCATTTTATTCTTATATGGACCACTCTAATTAGGCCATCTAGAAGTACATTTCGATGAGTCTGTTTGGCGGATGCAAGATGGATTCCACTTCGGGTCAAGGGTAAACAATTC
This sequence comes from Viscum album, assembly GCA_963277665.1. Classification (NCBI taxonomy): domain Eukaryota; kingdom Viridiplantae; phylum Streptophyta; class Magnoliopsida; order Santalales; family Viscaceae; genus Viscum; species Viscum album. The sequence goes on from OY728161.1 coordinate 1,448,531,739, forward strand.
TAAGTTCCCCAAGATTTGCACCACCCTAAGCCTACCATACTCAAGTAGGATGACATTTACTATTGGAGGCTCTATCCAAGGCTCCTAAAAATACAATATAATGTAGTGGTGTTGGAGGATTTATTTATCTTGGATGCTTTCATTCATTGTAATGTTATGCTGCAATTTTGTTGTCTCAAGTTTTCCTTTCACATGTAAGTTGTTCTAATTCATATTAGTTTCTTAATAAAAGTTCTTATTCTCCTATTATTCTTTTCTTATTCATACAACATTGACATAGTTGGCTCAAAGTGTGAATTTATTCACACCAAACCTTGTGAAATTATCACGTAAGTGTGGAGTGATCATTTTTTCATTATCTTTTTTTACATCTTCAACTCTTCCCTTTTAAGTCTACTTCCCGCTTCTACTGAAACCATAGAATCAATGGAGGGATAACCCAATTATGGGTTGATCCAAGGGAGTATCAATGTGATGGTTTGGATGTTATTTATCACACCATTAATCTCTAATCACTTATTTTAATTGAGATTTTTTTTGATGAATTTAAAACTTCTTCGACCTTGTGGAATTTTAAGGCCACATACATCAAGAACTAATACAAATATTTACCTAGGAGCGATCATAAATTTGATCCAGCAATTTTATAGGAGATTAGTATTATGTTGTGTTGTTATTAAACTATTATGTGATTATGTTTTTTTATCTTCCTGAAAAAACCAAAATCAAATATAAGAAATTGAAACTGTTAAAAAAGTATTTCATCCAATCCACCCTAAGTGATAAACAAGGATCAAATCATTATTTTAAATTGAATCCACTTAAATATCTTAGAATTCATTTAAAACCATCCAAAATCAACCAAATTTGGATAATTCATAGCCAAAAACATTTCATAAAATGTACGTGACTATAGGTTTCTTCTTAGGACTCAGAGGATTCGACAAGCCAAGGTAAACTACAAGCACCCACTTAAACCTAATATCTTGGGTAAATTTTGGTGAGACCAAATCTTGGAACCATTGATGGGGAACCAAGTAATTATTCTCAACACCCATTCTATTCTCCCCTAAATATTCTATTCTCATCCAAATTCTCTTATCTTTTCCCTTTCTTGTTTTTTTCCATTTGGCGCATGTCTACTTATACTCATGACCAATCAAACTGTCTAGTTAAGATGGATAGTCCTGAGGTTGGGTAGTCATGTACACCATGTAAAATCATTACATTAGATACTAATCTTCCTAATACTCCAGAGTTAAAAATTGAGCCCATATCAATGGAAGGTCTTCAAAGAAACCAACTCATTACCCCGGGTGGGAACCAAAATGGAAATCCAGATGAGGTAGCACCAAACATGGGGAATGATGTCGATCAAACCATTAATTACTACCTCACACCTTCCTAGGCTAATTAAACCTATTTCTTTAGACATGATGAACTGGGAGAATCCCACTATGTTTACAAACCTCATGTCCAAAACCACCTTTCATTCTTCCATGGGATGGAGTTAGAAATGCCATACCATCAGGGAAAGAGTTTAACGACATTGTTGAAACCGTGTGCCCACCGAATCAAATTGAGTCAGTAAAGATGAGGCTCTTTACATTATCACAAAAGGATCAAGCAAATAATTAGTCAAAAAATATGAGACCCTCATCAATCAACTCCTGGGATCAATTTCAAAGAGAATTTTACAAAAAATACTTTCCCCATCCGAAAACAATTGCACTTAAAAAGAGCATCCAAACCTTTTTTGAAAAAGAAGGGTAGTCATTTTTTGAAACATGGGAAAGGTTCAGAGACACACTCATCATGGTACCTCACCATGTATTTTCAATCCAAGGACAAGATCAAATTTTCTATGAAGGGTTGGGCCCATGGAACAAACAATTCATTTACAAGATGTGTAATGGGACCTTCAAAAACAAACCCCCAAATGAAGCTTACAAGTATTTAAAATGCCTTTCTAAACAAAACCAAACATGGGGAACATCAAATTATTCTGAAAAGACACAAATAAATATTGTAAAGCATACACTTAGAGAAGAGTAAAGCCTTAGGGATAAACTCGTAGTGCTCACTAGGATGGTTGATGAGATAGACCTTAGGAAAATCCATGAAATCAAAACTGTAGACCCCATTTTCACAATTTATGACAAACATGATCAAAAAATAGACAACTACCTAACCATTAAATCCTTAAAGGATGTTCTTCTTGGAAGAACACCTACTAAAGTCAATTCCCTAAACATCCAAAATCCCTAATACCGAAACACATTCAACCCAAGGTATAATGACTACCCAGGATTCCTCTGAAAAGATAGCAAAAAACATAGCCAACCACAAGGATGAAACCCCTACCCAAAAAAATTCAAAAACCCTAACTAGTTCCAACCAAAACCATCCCAATACCAACACCCTCCTGTCCAATATCAACAACCCACCCAACAACCCATGATACAACCAATCCAACAACCAAAGTATCCTCCTGGGATAAACCAACCAGCACAAGCACCTACTAAATCTATCCTTCATCAAATACTTGAGTTGTTCTGTAAAAAATAGAGAAAATGAACATAGAATTTTCATACCTTAAACATGAACTACAAACCACTAAATCTATGAAGGCACCCATTCCTACTCGGGTGGTATCATCTTCAACTTTAAGGGGACAATCCAGTTACACCCAAACCTCTCTTGAAGAAATCAAAGCAGTTAGTTTTTTATGATGTGGGAAATCCATTGAGAAACCAGAAAAAACCATTCCAGAACTATTAAAAGATTCAAAAATTCATGAAAATGATGAATAACCACCCATAGATTCTGAAAAACCCATTGAGAATGTGAAGGAACTACAACCACACAAAACAATCAAAAACCTGCTCCCTTCCCTCAATGAATGAGAGGAAAATATAAACCACAACTGAATGAATCTTTGAGGAAAATATTCTCTCAGGTTAAGTTTAACATCCCCCTTATACATTCAATCCAAACCATTCTTGCCTACTTAAAGTACCTTAAGGACTTGTGCAATTTTAAAAATAAATTTTCACATAAAAACAAATTCCTTTTTGCTGCTAATGGGAGTACCACCATTCACGGGACCATTCCTCCAAATTTGAAAGATTTAGGATGTCCCTACATCAATGTTGAGATATGAAAAAACAAATTTTTCAAAACCCTTTTTGATCTGGGATCCCGTGTGAACCTCATTCCTTATGCCATGTATTGTCAATTAGGGATCAAAGAACTCCAACCCACATATTTCACTCTTAAACATGTTGATCGTAGAGTTAGAGAACCAAAGGTGGTCTTAAATGATGTTTTGGTGAATGTTTAATATTTAATTTACCCAACTGACTTCATTTTCCTTGACAATCACCCAAGCTTTGGTTCTAGGGTGAAAACCCTAATCATCCTTGTTCGTCCCTTCCTTGCAACAATCAACTCTATTATCTGAGTCCGAAATGGGAATATGACCATCACCATTGGAAACATGACTCTAGAAATGAAAATCTACAATGAAAACTATAAAATTGAGGATGATTAAGAGATAAATGAGATAAATTGTTTTTGTAGGGTTGATAGTGAACTGGAAGAACATAAAGGTATTACTAAAGGATGTTTAAGTCAAGAAGAGATTGATTTTCTTAGTTCACATGGGGAAAATTTGTCTCCTTGGCTTGAATCTATTTCGGATAGCTCTATTGAAAATTTTCTAGAATCACCAATTTATGATACCATTGGTGAAATTAATAAAATTGAGTCCATACCCATTCATGATACTACTCTGGTTAATTTAGTGGATGAAAATTCTGTTCACAAGAAACCAATTTTGTCGAGAAATCTAAATAAAGAAATTCAGTTCAATAAAAAGTCTCCTCATTTCATGGAATGTGATAACCAATTTGATCTTGTATTTAAGGTCTTACCTTCATCACTAAAGTATATGTTCTTAGGGGATAATCCATATTTTCATATTTTCATTTATTGCTCTCTTGTAACCAATCAAGAGATGATGCTTCTGGATGTCCCAAGAAAGCATATATAAGAAATTGGATGGACCATTTATCATATTCCAGGGATGATCCCACTCATTAGAACTCATAGGATTATTCATGAATCTGAATCCAAATCATGTTGTCAACCTCTTAGGAGACTCAATCCAAATCTTTTGGATGTGGTAAGGAATGAACTTCTTAAGTTGTTGAAAGATGGTATCATATATCCCATAGCTGAGAGTGAGTGGGTAAGCCCAATTAAAGTGGTCCCAAAGAAAGATGGAATCACTGTGATCACCAATGAGGTTGGTGACCTTCACCCCAATGAATGGAGAGTCTATATATACTATAGGAAGCTCAACTCTTGTACCAAGAAAGACCATTTCCCCTTTACCTTTATTGATTAAGTCCTCATGGGAGTGGTGGGTCGTCAATTATATTGCTTCATCGATGGATTCTCAGGGTATAATCAAATCTATGTCTCCTTATAGGATCAAGTAAAAACAACCTTCACTTATCTATTTGGCACTTTTTTTTTCAAGTGCATTCCCTTTGGGTTATGTAATCCTCATGGTACCTTCCCACGGTGCATGATGGGAATCGTCTCAATCATGGTAGGGGATTTTTTAGAGGACATCATGGATGGATTATTCATATTCGGGGATACTTTTGAGGGGTGCCTTCAAAATGTTGAAAGGGTTTTTTCAAGATGTGAGTATAAGAATCTGATACTAAATTAGGAAAAATTCCATTTCATAGTAAATGAAGGACTTATTGTAGGACATCTAATATCTTCTAGGGGGATTGAAGTTGATAAAGATATGGTGGACATCATTCGACACCTTACCTCTCCTAAAAATGTTATAGATGTTAGGTCCTTCTTAGGACATGCGGGATTCTATAGAAGGTTCATTAGTAATTTTTCTCTATTTATCGACTACTTTGTGCTCTTTTGGTGAAAGATGCTCCCTTTATATGGACAGAAAGCTGTGAGGAATCATTCACTACACTCAAGTCAGCTCTTATCTCTCCACCTATCATGAAAGATCCAAATTTGAATCTTCCATTCGAACTCATGCATGATGTGAGTGATGTCGATGTAGGATCAGTCCTAGGAAAACAGTGTGAGAAAAATCTATGTGTCATTGCTTACGCAGAAAAATTTTAAATGATTCCCAAATCAACTAAACCACCACTGAAAAAGAGTTTCTTGCTATTGTCTTTACCTTAGATAAATTTATGTCTTATCTCTTAGGATCACCCATCATTATCTTCACCGACCATTCAACCCTAAAATAACTCTTCCCAAAACAAGATGCCAAGGATATATTGATTAGGTGGGTCCTTATTCTTCAAGAGTTAGATTTAACCATTAAGTATAAAAATGGTGTTGAAAATGTTTTAGTTGATAACCTCTCTAGGATAGAATTTAATGTAAAATTATATCACCTTTATGTGTCTGATTCATTCCCTGATGAACACCTATACTCTGTGAGTGACTTTCCTTGGTATGTCGGCATAGCCAACATCTTAGTGAAATGTGACCTTCCAAAATTCGTAGGGACCCAGGATAAGACGAAATTCTTTTTTGATGTTAAACACTATGTGTTTGATGATCCTCACCTCTTTAATTTTTTTCTTGATCAAATCATTAGGTGATGTGTTCCTGAGTCTGAGAAAAAGTCCAGTCTAAGATTTTGTCATGGAGAGGCATGTGGAGGCCACGTTTCCACAATGAAAACCTTATCAAAGGTCCTCCGAAGTGGTTTCTATATACTAACCTCACTAAGGATTCTTTCAAATTCTGCAAAAGTCATCTTTAGTGTCAAAAATTTGTATCCATTAACAAATGGAATCAAATTCACCTCACTCACATTCTGTTCTTTGAAATATTTGAGTGTTGGGGAATTGATTTCATGGGACCCTTCCCAAACTCTAGGGGATACTTCTACATTCTCTTAGCCATTGATTATGTCTCAAAATTGGTTGGGTCATTCCAACCAAGTCCAAAGACAATCATGTTGTGATCCAATTTTTGAAAGACCACATATTTTCTTGATTTGAAATTCCTAAGGCTATAATATGTGATCGGGGAACCCATTTCGGTAACCTCTCATTCTCTTCACTCTTTTCTATGTATGGTATTTCTCATAATTTTTCCACTGCGTACCATCCTCAAATCGATGGTCAAGCTGAGCTAGCAAATAGGGAGATTAAGAAAATTATTTAAGGATTTGTCAATCCCTCTAGGAAAGATTGGTCTGATAAACTCTTGGATGCCCTTTGGGCATATATTAAAATATCAAACACTATCCTAGTAATGTCCCCATATAGTTTGGTTTATGGAAATGCATTCCATTTACCTATTAAAATTCAGCATAAGGCATTTCTGGAAATAAAAAAATTGAATTTTGACATTTCTTTGGCCAAAAAAAAATAAGAAATTAGATCATAATTAACATGAGGAACTTAGGATGGAGGTTTATGAAAATTCAAGTATAAATAAAGCTAGAGTTCAAGCCTACCAATCTGGGAATATCAAAGATAAAAAATTTGATTTGGGAAAATTCATGCTTTTATATAGTTATAAACATTATTTACAACAGGTAATGTTATGGTCTAAATGGTCAGGTCCATTCATAGTGCATCATGTGTACCTCTATGGGGTAGTAGTGATTCTAGATCCCACAAGTGGTCACATTTTCAATGTTAATGGTCATATGTTAAAACTATTTATTGAATTATTCAATAAATAAGAAACAGAGGTTGAGTTAATTGAGGAAACTTATGAATGAGGAAATAATTGATAGATTTAGGATCCATGTCGGGCTAATGACGTTAATCAAATGTGATGCACTAGAGGAAACCCATGGTTCTCATTTTTCTAATATTTTTGAATCATATTTATTTTTTAAATAGGATTAATGAATCATTTTGGTACTTAAAAAATTTAGACTGTTGACATGTTCTTATGTTAAGAGTATGATTAGGAATGAAAGGGGAGTTCCATATTAATCAATGTCTTGTGGTGTGATCCTTAAGTAATATCTTACCCATAAATTTAAAAATAAGGTGATGTATCATTAATTCATTTTATTTTTATGGGTTTGTAGGATAAAATAAAAAAAATTAATAGGACACGTCAAAGTTCGTGGGGTAAACCCCGTCACAACTGGAGAAACCATGGGGAATCAATCCCGGGATGGAAGGGAGACTGGGGCACGCGCTTACCACTAACCTACAACATATAGTGCATGCTTATTCTATTATTTTTGTATATATACTTATATTTTAGTTTTTTTACTATATGAATAGATAAATATATATATATATATATGTTCATTTGTTTTTTCCTTTTTTAATTAGGGAACTCTCCAAGTGACATGGATTTCAAATGACTAAATTGGAGCAGCAAAAACTTCAAATTCAACCACCAGGTGACTTTATTCCCTAATAATCATATTTCAAATCCCTTTTAGAACTCCTCTCATCTACATATACCCCATTCTCAATTTAATTTTCTTTAATCACTGGGGACAATATTATTCTAATATGGGGGTGAAAAAAAATAATTTTCTGTGCATAAAAAATGTGTGGAATGAAAATTTTCTTTAACCTTGAACATGATAATACACATTGCACATTTTGAAACAGAATGTCAAATAATTTATCATGACTTGATTCTGATTCTAATCTAGGTATAACTTCATGATCATAGATTTTGGAAAGGGTGGCTGTCAAATGTGAAATTTCATTGTTCATATTTTCATCCAAAAAAAGATCACAATACACATCCTTTGGGTATTGGGATATTAGATTGAGTTCATGGGGTCCCCCAAATAAATAGCATAGGTTTTGTGATCATTCTACTTTTAATATAAGTATTAAATAAATAATATAATAAAAAAATAAATTTTCACATAGAGCAATAAAATGACATAATGCATGGATTTTGACACATGAGGTTCATGACTCCATAGTTGTTTGGACTAGATTAATAATTTCATATGTATTTGTGGTAATTTGACATTGTTTTGGATTTATTTAACTCGAGATGATGCCCGAGTATGTGGGATTCACTTCTCTCCCTAAGGTCTTTGAGCCTGGGAGTCATTGGAAAAGTCTCGCTACATGGGATTACTCTCTTGAGTGCAATTTAAATTACCATGGAAAAATTGTAAGAAAATTTGAATTCTCATTTTAATATTGAATTTGATTCCACCTATCACTTCCATCATTTTCCCCTTGAATTATTATGAACCCCCATGTCTTTTGTGATACACAACACATCCACATGCTTAATTGATATTGGATGAAACATGGAGATGAATTTAAACAATGTAATGAGCTTGGAATTGGGATATACATATGAAACTATCTTGTATTAAAATATTTTGATGGGTTTCATAGTTGTTTGGTATAAGTATTTTTGGTGATCATTGTGTATTAAAAGGATTTTGGAAAAGGGAATTCGAATTTCAAATTTTTGAGATACATTTTTCCCTGGACTAGCAAAACTCAAGTTGGGGGTTTGATTAGACACTAAAATAGGCTATAATTCATTGTTAATTTTTATAATATTCATGAGATTAATTATTCATAAACACCATTTTAGTAGACATTATACTTTGAACATTATTTCACATTATGATTGTAATTCTTTGTTAAAGAGCACTACTACTTGGTACATATTTAAACAGTTCATAAAATAAAAAATGGTATTTATTTTAATTTTATATTTTATTATTAGGTGTCCCCTTCTATAAAGAAAAATTCATGTTTTTGTAGCACTAGAAGATTCACATTAGACGACCATAAAAGTTAGCCTTGAATGAACAACATTCTAGGAAATGTAAACCAGACAGCATCCCAATAAAGAGACTATATTTTCCAAGATAAAATCCCAATGATTCTCAACATTTATATTAATATAGAGGAAATCATTTATAACATTTCATAGAATAGTGAAAAGATCTAATTCAGATGTTGTAATGGAGTTCCATGTGGCCCAATTTGGAGATGAAATTCTGGGCCAGATTCTGCGGCATAGAAAAAGATCCCACCATTTAGAAAATATCTCGAAAAAATAAACATCCATTTGGGATGAAATTTTACAGGAGATTAGAAGACATCAGAAGCTCCATTTCATTATTCTATGGACCACTCTAATTATGCCATCTAGAAGTACATTTTGATGCGTCTGTTTGGTGGATGCATGATGCCTTGCACATCAGGTAAAGGTTGGAAAATTCTAAGTTTCACAAGATTTCCACCACCCTAATCCTACCATACACAAGTAGTATGAATATCAATATTGGAGGATCTACCCAAGGGTCCTAAAATTTCTATTTAAGGTAGTGGGGTTGTAGGATTTATTCATCTTGGATACTTTCTTTCATTGTAATGTTATGCTATAATTTTGTTGTCTCAATTTAGTCTTTCACATATAAGTTGTTATAAATCATCTTTCTTTACTAATAAAAGTTATTCATCTCCTATTAATATTTTTTATTAATATAAGGTTGATATCGTTGGATCAAGGTGTGAATTTATTCACACCAAACCTTGGAAAGTTATCACACAATGGTGGAGTGATCATTATTTCTTTTTCTTTTTTTACTTCTCCAATTCTTCCCTCATAAGTCTACATCAAACATCCATTAAAAACATAGAATCAATGGAGGGATAACCTACTTATGGTTTGATCCAATTGATTATCAAGGTGCTGGTTTGGATTTTATTTATCACCCCATTAATTTATAATCAGTTCTTTTAATTGAGATTTTTTTGATGATTTTAAAACTGATTCATCATTGTTGAATTTTAAGTCCACCTACATCAAGAGCTAATATGAACGTTTACCTTGGAGTGATCCTAAATTTTGTTCTACAAGTGTATAGGTTATTAGTATTATGTTTTTTGTATTAAATGAGTATGTGATGAAGTTGTTTGGTCTTCTTGAAGAAACCCATCTTGAATATAATAAATTGAAACCTTTAAAAAATAATTTCATCCAATCTACCCCAAGTGATTACCATGGATCAAATCATTCTTTTAAATTTAATTCACTTACATATCTTATATTTCACATAAAACCATCTAAAAGCATCCCATGTTGGCCACTTCATAGAAAACAATATTCCATAGTATGTACGTGTGTATAGGTTTCTTCTTAGGTCTCTGAGTATTTGATAACCCAAGATAAACTACAAGCAACCACTTAAATCTAATATCTTGTGTAAATTTGGGAAAGAACAAGTATTCATATCATGAAGTTCAAACCTGTTGATCTCAAATATATGAAATCATGAGGACTAACCCTATGATAAGAACACAACATGTTTCAGGTGTTATTGGTTGTTCCCATATATGGACAAGTGTATTGGTCTCCTAACTTGAGATCATTACCAATTTGTACAACTAGATCATGTAAATTGATGCATGAAAAGAAACATGTCATTGAAGTCATGGTGAGGTATCTTGTGTTGGGTGCCTCATTGAGTGTATGACATTGGTTGAATGTACAACATAAAATTTTTCACTTTCAAGTTGAAGAAGAGATATCTTAGGGGCCCAGGTTGATGAGGATTTTAGTATTATCATTAAATTCGTGGACATGGCATAATAAGGTATGTTTATCCAATATGGTCAAGAAATAAACAATGCATTAAAATAATGTTGAAACGGTTGTGCATCATGCATTATGAGATTTGAGGAGATAGAGATTATGTTACAAAGAATGTGTTCTTGGGTGGTAGTCATAACTATGACATTTATATTATTCTTATGGGCAATGATGGGTTACTAAAATATTATCTTATTCTATGGGTTGAACTCATTCCTACTAAGATAAGGATCGAGGGGTTCACACACTCAGTGTATATACAAGTTCCACCTAATTATATGTATAAGAGTTTAGCTCAATGTGGGCCCCACATGTTGGTGTTATTAAATGTCTGCGTGTGATCGACTGAATGTAAATATAATTAAATTATATTTTTAATGTTTAAAGTAGTGATGATTGAATTTATTTCATAAGGTATTCAGAAATTATTTTATCACAAAAGTGAATATAAGAAAATATAATTTTTCAAACGAACATACAATGTTCATGGTTCACAATTTTATTTTCAGAAATTATGGGCCAGATTTTTTACACCCCAATATTTCATATTAAGTTGTATTTTTAAAGAAATTCAACAACATATATTGCATGAAACACTGGTTTGGCTTGTGTTATATGCATAGTTGAGTTTCTACAAAATAACTCTTTAGTGTTATAATTATTTAAATGTTATATTAATAACTAATCCATTAAATATATTAATATGAATATTAATAAGTAATTTTTAAATTTTTTTAAATTTTTTTTATATAAATATAACATATTTATAATGAAAATTTTAATTTTCAGTATAATAGTTATATGTTTAAAAATACTATTTTCCTAAAATATTAATTTTTATGTAATTTGGTGAATAATATTTAAATTAATTTTAGACACTACTGGAAATTGAATTTGGTAAAATAGACTTTATAATTTAATTATGATGATGAAAATTAGCTTAGAGAGATTTTTTGTAATTTTTTTGAAAACTTACAAATTTTGATGAATATAGAAAAACACTGAGTTGCATTTAGAAACCCCACTTTTTCATTTAAATAATTATTCTACTTTAATTTGAAGTCACAATATATAAATAATTCATATATTAACCCAATATATGTAATTAGAATCTTTTCTACAATGGAATTAGATACAAACTATTATTGACCATTTGATCGTCTCATTTATCTTTTTTCTAGCAACATCTGCAGGATTAGCATTAAACAAAATTTTACCTCTTCTATGAATTAAATTTTAAAAATCGGACAAGCATTATTCTAACCAGTATGACTAATTTGGTTCAATAGCAACTAAATAATTTTTGGTGAATAGAAACTTTGGAATTTTATTTACTGCATTTAAAGAGAAATAAGGTAATTAAAGGTAAAAATAATATTATAATAATATAAAATTACCCTTACACGAGTATTAATTTAATTTTATAAGTATTTTTTGACCAAAATAAACATTAGGTCAAAAATATGATCCTTTTTAAGCCACTTGTGTCAGGTTTTGACATTTATTATATTTTATTTAAAGCAGTTAAAAATTTTATATCCAAATCTTAATAACTATATCATTTTTTTAAATGAGATTATATTAGTGATATGGTCAATAATAAATATTCTATAGAAATATAAAATTATTACACCCATCATAGTAATTTATTTATAATTTTCATATATTAAATAATTACCATTAATGATGACATAATACTGAAGAATAAATTACTTTATTTATAGAAATATAAAATAAAAGATATTAAAAATATTTAAATTAATTAAATTAATCTTAATTAATTACATAGACAATATATATTGATAAAAAATGCATATTACTCACATATTGGAGTTATTGTTTTTGATGTTATCATATTGGTTTGTTATTTTTACAAATAAAAATATTGAATAGTGTATAAATTGACATAAATTATACTTTAAAAAGAATAATATTTTATTAAATGTTATAAAATTAATAAAAAACTAATTTTCATACAAATAACTATTATATTGTGAAATATGTCATAAAATACCCAGTTGGGGTTCTTTTTTCTTTTTATAATAACTATATTAACCCTATAGCATAAAAATATATGTAGACTCAGTAAAAGTTAAATTATTTAACTAAGGGTAAATTCAAAAGATAAGGCTATTTTTGTGGGCTAAACTTGTCTAAAAATTATTGGCTGAGATTATTGAGACCCATTGTCAACTTATACTTGAAATAACTCACATAGGAGCTATTTTAAACTGAAAATCAATGTATAATAAAGTATTACTTTTGGAGTTTCTAAAAGTCCCCCTCCCATCTCTTATAAAAGAGAACCTCTCCTTATATTTTATTCACACCCCTAAATCATTTTTTATCTTCCAAAAACTTCCAAATTCGCCTCCGAAATTCCCTCACGTAATCCTAGAGGCCATGCTTCTAGAAAAAAGGCAACCTAAGGATTCATTTTCCTCAAATCAAAAAGAGATACCCAAAAAATAGGTAATTGTTTTATCAAATCTTTAAAAGTTATTTTCTTTTTCCTAATTTCTAAGACATTTTTTTCTATATAAAAGTAATAAATATAGTATAATATACATTATTCTATATTATTATAATTATGGGACAACCATATTCCTCCTTTTATCCATCCTATGAATAATAATATCACCATGTGTGTGTACGTATGGCTTACCATTTCCACTCCATGGTGTTATTTTTTATCCATATATTCTTTATTTGGATGGTTATAATGATGATTATAATGGATATAAATACTTAATATAATATTTTAATGATTATTTATAATTAATATTCCATCCATTTCCAACCATTTAATCATTAAGGGAATGATATCATCGCTCGTGCGTACATATGACCAACCGTCTACACGACACGATGTGATTCATAATACATTACAACCATTTATGAATTATTATAAAAATATACATAATGACTAATTATGAAATATATTACATAATAATTATACTTTAATAATATATATATACATAAAAGTTATTTACATTCATCCATTCAATACGATAAGAAAATAGAAACAACATTTATTCATACGTATGGCCTACCGTCTCCAGGAATGGTGTACACAATCTCATATATCTATAATATATATATATATATACTAAATATTTATATATATATGATATATAAATAATTTTATACAATTTTTAATTATTGAAATCATGATCCATGTAATATGATTAATAATAACAAGTCAAAACATGTACATTAATGAAATAAATTATTACCTGAACTGTTGCTTTAACATAGAATTGTTGATAAACAAGTTATATAATGCCATAAAAGATTCATATATGATATAATAAATGTTATTATGATTCTAGTACAAGTTAATAATATATTTAAAACCACTATAAAAGTTTTTTAGACATGCATAGAGAGTATGAGACCTAAAGTAAGAAAATGCCCATCTCACTTTTAATTTTCATGAGATATATGCCACGTTCAGCACATATTTATTTTTCTGGTGTATGTACTGAACCTATTATATTTTATATCAATAATAAATTCATCTTCATGGAATTTTAATATTCATTTGAGGATATTGGGATTATTATATAAGTATTCGAAGAGGTATGGAATGCATTGAATGTTTAAAGAACTAATACTTTCTCCATTTCATTATTATCCATATTATCATTCATATTTAATTATATACATATAAAGGATTGTAAATAAAATTTTATTCCTATTTTTAATTTCATTCAACAGATTTCAAAACGAATATTTTTAAGGCTTAATGTAAGTTACTCTTTAACTAAAACATTGTTTTAAATGTTTTAATGATTTATTCTTCTAAATCATTCTCATTAATGTCCATGTTTTCAAAAAGAATTTAGGGATATATTTATATAAACATGAATGTTTTAAAAATTAAATTCCATTAAATTGTTTCAAATTGGTATGTGACAATTTTATTCAAAAATATTTTTTAAAATGTCAACTTTTATAAGAGCGCAACTTTTGAATAAATGATTTCAACATAATGGGATATTTGTCTCAAGATATTTTGAATGAATTTAATATAGTATTTTTATCTAGGTCAATATCATTTGTCTGATATTATTCTTAATAGAGTTTGATCTATTATGATATCACTTATGATATTTTATTGAATGTTTTATGATCAGTTTGATTTTGTAAGCTCTATTTATATACCATTATGGGTTTATGGTTAAAGCATTCATATTTTGTATACTAATTTTTAATACAAATGACTATGTGGATTATGTTTCACCACTTTCATTTGAAGAAAGTATTGGAGTTATTAAGTAATGGGAGGGTACCACTATATCCCCTCGATGCATATGTAGGTCTCTTGAGGCTATAAAGTGTCTTGGCATGGGACCTCGATGGTATGGATATGTATGGTCTTAGAAAGAGGCCTTGATGGTATGGTTATGATGTCTGAAATTATGTATTCCCTCATTAAGATATTATATATAGATATTACATGTGATTATTCGACTATTAGAATATCCATGTGAATGATTAAATTGAATTTTTTGATTTATTCTTGACATATTATGTTCAGGTTTATGTTAAAAAGTCTTGGGTTTCAGTTTTATACTGACCTTAAATGTTTATTCTTATTTATGAAAGCTTTTACTATATTTTGTAAGCTTACTAAGAATCTATGATCACCCTATTCTTATGTTATATTTTACTAGGATTCCATTATTTTTTTAATTATATTTATGGTTATATAAAGAGAATAATAGCGTTATCAAAGGATTATATATGAATTATTTTATGTTTGATATTGTACTGCAAAGTTCATGTTTGTAATATATTTTAGAAGAATGCTAAACTGATCGTTCCTTCAGAAATTGATTCCTTATAATCATGCCAATGTATTAAAATAATAAACCAGAACCAGGCATCTGGGGTCAGGGAGTTACAATTGGTATTAAAGTAATTTTAGAAATAAAATTGGTAATTAAATTTAGAAAACATATATTAGAGAATATGACCCTATGATAGACTTCGAGGATAAGTATAGAAGGACATAGAAGAATTTTGGAAATGTAGATATTATGTGGTTATTCCTAATAAATACATCCATGTCTAGATACTACATGTTTATGTGGTTCTATCACAGATGTACCTAGGAGTAACAAATCTGACATGGTGTTTCAATCTTGACATGGGGTAACCAGGTACATGACAACAAGCCTTACTGCACACCTGGTTTGACACTCCGGAGAGATATTATTAGGATAATTAAAATTTTATTTATAAAATATTATGAATGATTTAAAAGTAAATATTACCCTAAAGAAACCATTATTATGATTATGAGACTATATAAATATAAATGCTCAATTTATGTTAATATTTTTTCTTATTTTTAGATAATACATTACTATCTGATCGAACTTAGTGTGTGTTGTCATTTAGAAATGGAACCAAGTAGAAGAAGTGTGAACCACCCCGATGCACATAATCCGAAGATAAAGAATGATAATATCATTTATGGTATTAAGAAAATAGTTCTAAGGGAAATAATCTCCCAATCATTCTCATAATATGAGGACATAATATCAATTGATAGTAGGATAGGTAAAGAGAACTCTATGTATTATAGATTTGCAGGGAATTACGATAATAAAATGACTATTAATAAAATGTACAAAGGGAAGAAGGGAAAGAAGTATTTTGCCACATGTGATAATAGTGTAAGGAGTCACCTTGGGGCCTACAAAAAAGGAAAATGAGTTTGTTTCATGTGTGGAGAAAAAGGAAACAATTATCATTATTTTAAGGAAAAGAATGCATTTTCCAATGTCCAATTGTTCTACTATAATGATAAAGGTCAGTATGAAAATGAATTTCCCATGAGTCAAGGAAATATATAATATAAAAAGAAAAGTGATCAAGGTAAATTTTATGCTATTACTATAGTTAAGGTGGAATAATTAATGTATTTGCGTTATTAGATTCATGAATTATGTTCTGAAATTCAGATTATGATAATAATTAGTTTTATAAGGATTATACCACAATACATCTTATTTAAGTATTTTGAAGCATGAAAATTATTATTAAGGATTTTAAGGTGATTAAATATTTGATATGTGATAATAAGTGCTACATTATATATCTTAGGAAATCTGATCATACAAATGGTTTTGTAAATTTATTGAATTTTTTGTACTGTTAATTTGGACATAAGTATTTTGGAAAGGTCTTAAGGTTGTAATGGAGTTAGCTGAACATTGTATATTATTTTTATAGGTTAAGGTATGATTTATTGGATACCTTGGGAAACCTTATTTGTTTTAGTGAACATTTATATGATGAATAAAATACTTCTGGGCCTTATGATTTTTCACTAGTACTATAGGAATAAAAAAATCTCTTTGATATTTCATTTCTAGGTGTAACGGAAGAAGTGAAAACTGATTGAAGAACAAACAAAGGATTTTATTATACTAATGACATGTAAATCAATCATATAAGTTCCTATATAAATATTAAAATAATTCTTCAACACTAGGGAATGGATCCTGAAACCAAAAAATGTTATCCTAGTATTTTTCTGATAAATGAAATGGCCCCTAAGATCATCATATATTTATTGATTTGTGACTATTAAATTTCTCTTAATCATGTTATCTCTCACTCTCCATAGAAAATTGATGGTTATATTTTTTTATGTCCATGTTTTTCTATATGTAACCCTTATATGTGTTATCTATGATAACCTTCATACTTCCCTTTCATTATTTTAGATTAGAAATTTTTAACCCTATTTCGGATGTGCGTTTTCCACAAAGGTATTTTATAGTATCCACCTTTTATTTTCAAAGTCCAATTTCATATTACAAGGAATACATTTGTTTAATGAGGTAAGTATGAAAAAACCCAAGATTTTACAGTATGTTATCTTTTTAAAGAAATTAAAGAGCTTATATTGGATGCAAAACCAACTTCGCATACATTATACGTAGGATTAAATTTCTACAAAACACAAATTTAGTACCAAAATTATTTAATCATCTTATTAATAACATATAAATTACATATAATAATATGAATAGTAATAAATAATTTCTAAATGATATTTAAAATTTATTAATATAAATAAAACAAATTCATATTGATATGAATAATTTTTGGGAAAATTGATATATGTTTATAAATACTATTTTCTTAAAAAAATTCTTTTTAAATCCATTTGTGAACAATAATAAAGTTAATTGTAGACAGTCATAGAAATTGAGTTTGGTAAAAAATAATTCATTTTTTAAATTCATAACATCAAAATCATCTGTGGTTGAATTTTTAGTATTTTTCGGAAAACTGTCAAGTTTTGATAAATTGTGAAAAACACTGCATTGTGGTTAAAAAATTGACTCTTTCATATAAAATATTATATTAATTTAAAATGAATTTAAATATAAATTGATAAATAATAAATATATTAACCCATTTCAGTTCATTGGATTCATTTTTATTATAAAATTAGATATAAAAAAATTATTGAACTTTTGAATGTCCCTTTTACCTGCCTTCTAGCCATATCTACCGGATTAATATTAAACGTAATTTTAATGCCTCTATGAATTGAATTTAAAAAAAATAGACATACATGGTTGTAATCAGTATAAAAACGGGGTTCAATAGAATCAGAATATTTTTTTTGTGAATAGTGAAATTTAAATTTAATTTACAACTATTAAAGGCAAATAGGGTAATTATAGGTAAAAATAATATTATAATAATATAATACTACCCTTAAAACATGTCCGAATTTCATCAGATAAGTATGTTTTGACCAAAATAACCCTAGTTCAAAAATATAATCCTTTTTAACCACTTTTGTTAGATTAGGGCATTTATTGTATTTTATTTAAAGAAGAGTAAAAAATGTCATAATCAAATTTTGATAACTATATAATTTTTTAAATTGAGGACATATAAGTGATATTGGAGACTATAATTAGTATTTTTAAATCTAAAATAATAATTTACAACATGATAATTTATTTATAATTTTTAGATATTAAATAATTACCATTAATGATGACATAATAGTGAACCAAAAAATATTTTATTAAAAGAAATATCAAATAAATGGTATTAAAAATATTAAAATACGTTCAATTTTAGTAATTAATGACATCCAAAAAATATTATAGAAAAATTATACTTTTAGGTAAATATTATAAGTATTTTTTTGAAGTTATCATGTTGGTTTTAATTTTTAAAAATAAAAATATTGAATACTATCAAAATTGACGTAAATGAGACTTTAAGATAAATAATATTTTACTAAATGTTATAAAATTCATAAAAATATAATTTTCATCCAACTGACTAAGATAGTGTTAAATATGTCATATATGACCCAATTAGGGTTCCTTTGGAATTTTATAGTAACATTATTGACCCTATAGTATAAAAATACAAGTAGACAAGGTAAAAGTTAAATTATTTAACTAAGGGTTAATTCCAAAAGATATGTTTAATTTTGTGACATAAACTTATCTAAAAATTATTATTTGAACGTATTTCGACCCATCTTGATATAATCCAACAAATAACTCACTATAGAGATATTTTAAATAAAAAATAAATTAATAATAAATTAATAGTTTTGGAGATTCCAAAAAGTGTACCTCACCGCTCTTATAAAAGGGAACCTCTCTTATTTTGTTCACACCTGTAAATCACTTTGGATCAGCCAAACCCGGCCCAATTCTCTTCCAAACATCCCTAACATTACCCTAGAGGACATAATTTGGTCACAATTCCAACATAAGGAGTCATTTTCTTCAAATTAGAATGAGATACCCCAAAAGAGGTAATTGTTTTATCAACTCTGTCAATGTACTTTTCTTTTCCTACTTCCTCATCCTATGTTGTTTCCCTATAAAAAATAAATAAAGTATCATCTACATTAAAATATGTTTTTATAATTATGTGAAAACAATGTTCCTTCTTTTATTTACCTCATGAATAACAATATCACCATGCATGAAAATGTACAACTTACCCTATCCACGTTTTGGTGTAATTTTTTATCCGTCTATAAATTATTTGGATGAGTATAATGATGAGTATAATTGATATAAATAATTAATATACCATGATAAGGATTCTTTATAATTAATATATCATCCAATTATATACCATTTAACCATTAATTGAATGATACTGTCGCTCTTGCATATGTACGACCTACCATCTCTATAATGAGATGAGAATCAACTTCCATTACAACCATTTAAGAATGATTATATATATATAATGAATAATTATCAAATATATGACATAATAATTTTATAGTAATATTATATATATATACATATAAATTATTTTCTTGAATCCATTCAGTACGATAAGAAAACTGAAACAATGCTCATGTGTACATACAACCTACCGTCTCCATGAACAATGTAATCCATTTTATATTATATATATAAAAATAATTATATACTGAATATATATTTGATATATAAATTACTTTATACATTATTTAATTAATTAAATCATGATCTAAGTATCATGATGAAGAATGAAAAGTCAAAACACATACGATAAAAAATTAATTATTACCCAAAACATTGATTTAACAGGAAATTATTAATAAATAAGTAATATAAAGCCATAAAAGAATCATATATGATATTATAAATAATATAATGATTATAGTAAAAGTAAAAATATATTTAGAACCATTATACATGTGTTTTGAACATGTATGGAGAGTATCATAATTAAGGTAAGAAAATTTTCATCTCACTTTTAATTTTCATGAGATATTAGCCATGTTCACCTCCTATTTATTATCTATGGTGTTTTTACTGACCCTATTATATTTTATAACAAGAATAAATTAGTCTTAATATTTTTTAAAATTAATTTTATGATATTGGGATTATTATTTAAATGTTCAAAGTGGTCTGAGATGCTTTGAATGTTTAATGAATTAATCCTTTCTCTATTTTAGTATTCTTCATATTATCATATGTATTTACTCATATTTATATAAAGGATTATAAGGAAAATTTTATTTCAACAATAATTTCATTAAAATGTTTCAAAAAGTAATATTTTTATGGTTTTATGTAAGGTACACTTTAACTAAAACCTTGTTTTAAATCATTTAATGACTTATTCTTCTAAATCATTCTCATTATTGTCCATGTTTTCAAAATGATTATAAGGATTTATTTATATTGACATAGATTTTTTAAAATTTTAATTACATTAAAATGATTTAATTTGGTATGGGACACTTTGATTTAAAAATATTTTTTCTAATTTCATCTTTTATAAGTGTGTAAATTTTGAATAAATGATTTCATTGAAAAAGGGGTATTTATCTCAAGATGTTTTTAATGATTTTAATAGAGTATTTTAATCTATGTCAATATCCCTAGTTGGATCTTATGATTAATTGAGCTTGACCAATTATGTTATCATTTACCATATTTTATTGAATAGTTTATGATTATTTTGATTTTGGATGTGCTATTTAGATACAATTCTTGGTTTATGGTTAATGTTTTCTTATTTCATATAGTAGTTTTTAATATGAATGATTATGTTGTTTATGTTTCACCATATTCATATAAGAAATGTTTTAGACATAGTAAGTGAAGGGAGGGGCCTAGTATAGCACCTTGATGCATCGGTAGGTCTCATGAGACAAACAAATGTCTTGGTATGAGTCCTCGACAGTATGGTTACGTATAGTCTTGGAATGAGGCCTGGATTGTATGGTTATGATGTCTGACATTATGAATTCCCTCATTATGAGATTAGTTATTATTATAACATGTGATTATTCAACTATTAGAATACCCATGTGAATGTTTAAATGGAATTAGTGGTTTTATTCATGACATGTTATGTTAATGATTATGTTAAAAAGCATTGTGTTTCAGTTTTATACTTGCTTTAAAAGTTTATGATTATTTATGAAAGCTTCCACTATATTGTTTGACCTTACTGAGCATCTGAGCTCACCCATTTCATATGTTTTATTTTCCTAGGATGTGAATAAGTATTTTTTGATTGATATTCAGGGTTAATCAAGAAGAATAATTTTGTTCTCAATGTATTATATATGTTAAATTTTATGATCAAACTTTTAATGTATTGTTTATGTCTGTAATCTATATTCAAAGACTTATAAACTAACCGGTCGTTCCGGATTTGATTCCTTTTAATCATGAAAATGTATTAAAATAATGCACTAGCTCTAGGCATCGGGGGTACTGGTGTTACAGATTTAATGGATCATATTTTACCACCTTACATTTTGAAGTGTTTTAAGGGAGTTATAAAATACTTGTGACATTTATGAAAAGTTTATTAAGTCATAAGTACACACAAATGTCTACAATAAAGGTTATTACTTTCTAGGGAACAAAGTGAAATTTCAGAAAGTAAAACCTATGTATAAAAACAAATTTCAGCATCTTGGATAGAAGTATCTATAATTTGAAATAATTTAGAGATATAATATATCCTCCCTGCTCCTATAAAGCTATTACATAGAGATTCCAAAGAAAGAACAAGGTCTGATCGACCCCGCTTTCTAGACCGAGTCTGCATTCTTTATGTGATCAAAGAGATGTCATAAAGATATTAAATTTTTCACTCTATCACATGAGAATCATATATCTATGATCCATGAGATGTGTTTCACATTTGTATAATATAGAGGAAGCCTATCTTATCACCTTTCAGCCACACCATTCTAATAATGAGGGAATCAAACTTGTGATTTCAAATGAACAAGGTACCTTTTATTATTTTCTTCAATTTTATTTTTCATGATTAAATTGAATTTCATATGAAACTATAAGAGATATAGGCTAGCTGTTTTTTATTTAATATGTTAAACATCAATCCAAACCTAAAATTTTAAATTGTTCATTTTTCATGCTTCAGCTGTGTTCTGGGTTCCTTCACACATCAGCTTTAACTCTTTTATTTGAGGATCATTATTTTCTATAAAATCAATTTTATCTTCCCCAAACCTTTTATTTAGTCTTTTAAACTAGTTAAATACATTTAATACAACTTTTATGTTGTCGTATTAGGTCTCATTTTCTTCGTTAATCTTCATATTATCTTATTGAACATCCAATACAATTTCTTTTATGTGTGGAAAACTTCTACTTTTGACCATCTTGGGACTTCCTCATAATCGGTGGTCACAACATCACTTATTCAATAACAAAATCATTAATTACTAAATAATAATTAAATATAAAAAAACAAACTTGTCAAATCTTTTATACCCTTCTTATGTTTGTTGAAGGATTTATTTAACAAGTTGTATGTTTTTCAAAAAATAGTGCCACAATATAGAACTCTCCAAAAAATTTACATAATATTCATTTTTAATTTTAACATAAAGAAATTATCATTTTTAATGTATTATTTTCCAAATTAAACTTATATAAATATCTAATTTTTTATGAGAACTTATAATGACTAATTTTCTCAAACACATCTTATTTAAGAATATCCTTTAATACCTTTTTTTACCGAAGCTTCAATTTAAATATTTATTTTATATATCTCAAATATTAATCCTTGTAAACTTATAAGAACAATTCCATAAAATAAAAAATCTCAAGGTATTACAAGAGGGACTACCTTGTTGATAATAAATCATTTTTAAAACAGTTGATTTGAATTCCAAAAAAAAGAACATTCAATATGTATGCCATTTCCCTTCAAAAAATTCAGATCAAGTCAGATAAAAAAACAAATATGATAGGAAATAAACATTTCTTAAATACTAATTGAAATACAAAATAAGGACCAAGTGATATATACCTTAGGGGTGGGGTGGGCTGTGGGTGAATTAGGATAGGGAATTTTATTTCAATTTTATATACATTTTCTTAAACCTCTCAAAACATGAATAGATATGAACCTCTTAAATAGAAGGGTTACTCATCTTATCTTGTTAATGATGTTGATATGATAAATATTTCAAATGATATGAATTTACGGAATGTTCCTTCGGTTCCTTTTAACTAATTCTTGCATACATGTTGTATTTAAATTGGTCACAATATTTTTTTTACATCACCACTACGGTCTAGTTCAGGGAGAATGTGTTTGATAATGTATTGATGAAAACAAAAGTGAACTTCTATACAATGGTGTTTAGTAATGGTCACCCTTAATTGGGTCCACTCACTTTATATTCTTATGAGTAGTTTACTACATACCAAGTGTTACTTTATCAAATTTTCATTCATTCACTCACTGATATAGAAATGATCAACTTCACACAATTTAGGGACATGTGGGTCCCTTCTATAATATCACTTATATTAAATAAATCCTTTAATATATATATTTTTATATTATGTATTTATATTCATAATATTTTCTTTGACATTGTATTGTGAATTTCCCATTTGAATTAGAACTTTCTTCTACCAAAATAAAATTTAAAATCCTCTTTCCTGTGTAGTGCTTGGAACTTCATCATTCTTTTCTATTGAAAAAAATTATAATTTTTCTTATATATCAGAAATATATTCAATGAGTGAAAATTGTTATTATTTATTTCTATCCCCTCATTTAGAATTCCTTACATAATAAGATTTAGATTTTCAATATCTTCTGATCTCTATATTGCTTTCTTTATTTTAGATATCAATATCCCCTATTATATGAAGAATCTCATTTGAGTTAAATCACAAGAATTCATTATTATATGGTTATTCAAAAACTACCTTAATATCATCAATGATTTTCCTAACTATTGTAGTCAAAGTAATAACTACCTCATTGTCAGCTTCTCACTTCTTTTTTAGTATAAATTAAATATCAATTAATCCACCTTTGAATCCACTACAAACTCCCTCCGATTAGGGCTTGGATCATTACCTAGTTTAAGGTCAATGATTATTAAATCAATTAAGAATGGTTCATGCATCATCTGACAAAGGATCTCAAAAATTTGTGTATCTATCATTAAAATGCCCACAAAATATAGATTGCATCAAGACACCACAAAATGTGCTATTTATTTCTAAGTAAAAGTCCCAAATCCATGGAATTTTGGACATTTATACTTTTAGTAAAAAATGTGATAATTGTATTCCATTATTTTCAACAAACACCACAACTAAAGGCACCACCACAAATGAATTTGGGTTTAAAATTTTTCACAAGTGAAAATAAAACTCCAAAAACCCAGTTACATATCATGATAAAAAACCAATGGACATTTGAATGAAATAATAACACATATAAAACATAATCCTCTTTACCTAGTGGTGTTTTCCATCTGAATCTCCATGTCTTCAATGTAGTGCATCCTTTTGACTATCATCACCAAAACTCAGTTAGTGGGATTTATTGTTTTTCCTGGTGAATCGGTACTCGAAAATTGGGATCACTGTGATGTGGTCCTTTCTAGGCTTCCAATTTGATGTAGGTTTTATTGAAATAAATGATATAGTCCACTAAAATGTAGTCCTTTCCTTCTTTCCTGATCTAGGAATCCTTATAAAAAA
Source organism: Viscum album (assembly GCA_963277665.1). NCBI lineage: Eukaryota > Viridiplantae > Streptophyta > Magnoliopsida > Santalales > Viscaceae > Viscum > Viscum album. The sequence continues at coordinate 1,448,556,884 of OY728161.1, forward strand.
ATTCCATGTGTTATAGGCCTTCCTATATCATCCCTTTCTCCAATATGCCTCCAAAACATCTTTGGTAATTCTATTGACCATAGAGGATCCATGTAGGATACTTTTTCACTTCCATATTTTATATTATATCCTTCCATATCCATCTTCCGTATTTTAAACATATCCAACATAAATAACATTCAAGCTCATTATTGAAAATTCTCAAGGAAGCATCTTAGACAACTTCATTGGATTCTTCTACCAACTCTAATTTTCAAAAAATCAAACACATATACCATATACTTATAACATCGGTAACATTTAAAATAATATCATTATTTATTGAGTTTACATACCATACATCAATCTTTATCAAGTATGAATCCATAATGTTGGTCAATGCAAGCTTATTCTTCGACTTCCACACCTAGGAATGATAAATTTACATCCATATTATAAACCTTATACTTATGATGAGTAAAAACATCCAATAAAATTGAATAGTTTCAATTCATATAACTAGAGAAAATGTTTATGTACAATAAAAATCTTACACATGTGAGTATCCCTTAGAAACTAACCTTACATGTAATGCCTTAAAATTGTAAAATAATAATATTGTATTCGATAGTGTGTATTTCATGGAACACCAAGTGTGTAAGAGAATATAATATCCCAAGACATTATAATATAATTAATTTTTTAAATAAATTAAATCTATATCTTACAATTCAAGCAATTCTGAGTTATATTGTGATGCATTCAATAATGAATTTCTTTGATAGCTTTCGTTACATGCAAGAATCAATTTCACCGAGCGATAATATATTATTCAAAATTTCATTTTTTATAATAACATTTAAACAATAAATTAAATTAGAGGTAATTAATAGTATTAACTAACTTATGAAAATTTATGGTTAACAAAAATATAAAATGAATTCATTAGTTACAAATTAATTAGATATGAATATAAAAACCTATAGAATATAAAGGGAATGTTTTTATAGAAAAAAAATTTTATGCCCATAAAGTAATTTAATCCTAAAAATTAAATTATTTAAATTTTTTGAGTGTTATTAATAAAATATTTTTTAAATTAATCTAATATATTTTATAGACAAAAGATAAGTAAAATCCCAAATATTTCGCATAAAAATAAATATTGTTCTAAGTGAACTTTTACTGCCTTTTAATGTTAAACCTATTTTAAATCTAATTTTTGGAACATTTATAAATTTTATATTCCATAATAAACTGAATTTTCCAAATATAGATATAAAAACTTTGTTAGAGGGAATTTTTGGTATTTTTATGTGAATTTTCAGTTTTTGATCAATAGTGAATAATACTGAATTTTAATTCAAATATATTTTTTTACAAATTTATTTATATGGTTAAAATATATTTTTAAATGATTTTAATGTTGAATTAAATAATATTTCTAAAAATTATTCTAATTTAGGTTTTCAAAATCAATTTAACATTGAAGTTTAATATAAAAATAGTCACCTTTTGTACATTTTACATTAAAAACCAGCTTTGTCGTCCCACCTACATGATTAAATTTAAATAAATTTCAAACAGTTCTATGATTGAAATTTGGAAAAATTCAGTCCATATCTGGAAGAATAATAATATATAATGTCTAGATAGAAAAACAGTTATTTTGACCAAAAAATATCAGAGAAAGTGATTAAAATTAATTACACCAATTAGGAGAATAATTATGTAACACCCCGACCCCAGTTACCCAGAGTCGGTGCATTATTGCGTAACATTGGCATGATCACAAAAGATCAAGTCTCAAAAGACCGATTAGTTTAGTAGACTTGGAAACACTAGATACATTCATAAGTCTTACATTACATCATAATGTAAAACAAAACTAAAAAAACATCCCGTCTTCATATACCCTCATACTATCCCTACAAGTCATTCATAATATACTTCTTCACATCCTGGAAAAATTAAAACATTAGAAGGGGTGAACTCAGATGCTCAGAAAGGATAATAATATAGAAGAAGCTTTCATAAATGAAAATTAATATTTAAGGCAATGTATAACTAAAACAAAAGCCTTTTAAACTTGAACTTCAGCATAATATAGAAAAAATAAAATGAAATAATTCCCTTTACTTATTCACATGGATGTTCTACTAGTCGAATAATCACATGAAATATTAATAACCACTTTTATAGTAATGGAATGCATAATGCCCGACTATCATAACCATGTAGCCAAGGACTCATGACAAAACTACACATAAGATTTTGTCAAGGCCTCGTGCCAAGACACTAGTTTGTCTCATGAGACCTGCCGATGAATCGAGGAGCTGTAGCGGGCTCCACCCATCACTTATTATGTCCAATGCATTCCTTATATAAAAAGGTTTAAACATATCATAAATCATAACATAATAATATCACATAAAAAATGCATAAAGGAAACATAACATTTCCACATTTCAATCACAAGATATCAATACAACACATTAATATAATAAAAACATTATCAAAACCATTTTCAATACCAAAATAAAAGAAAATTAAAACATGGTATTTATTTTTCATTTTAAAAAAGTTATTTCTTGTAGAGGAAGCTGAAACTCAAATAATGGTCACGGTGGTGGAGAAGTCGTTGTCGCCTCATACGTACGACAAGAAAAACATTCCTTTTTATCGTTTAGTAAAACACATCATATAAAAAGATTTCTTTTGAATAAACATAAATGTCAAAGGGGTTTATACACCGTATAAAAGAATGTTGTGTATAAAATAAAATATATCTCAATGAAGGGATATTGAGACAAAGTCCTTAAAAAGTTCATTTTTTAAAATAAAATAGATCTATTATGTGTATTCACTATAATTACACATAATGAAAGTACAAATACAAGATAGGACATAATAATATCATGACATAATTTGAAAGTAGGAGAGTAACCCAAAGAACAGAAATTGGGTTAAGAAATTATCTTACAAAGATCATTTAAAAAAATAGATCTATTATATGTATTCACTATAAGTACACATAAAGAAAGTACAAATATAATATCGGACATAATAATATCATGACATAATTTGAAAGTAGGAGATTAACCCAAAGAACGGAAATTGGGTTAAGAAGTTCCCTTACAGAGATCATTTTTTTAAATAAAATAGATATATTATGAGTATTCACTATAAGTACACATAAAGAAAGTAAAAATACAAGATAGGACATAATAATATCATGACATAATTTTAACGTAGTAGATTAACCCAAAGAATGGAAATTGGGTTAAGAAGTTCCCTTACCTCATGTCCGACTTGACTCGACCATTCTTTAACATCCTGAATAATAAACTAGAGTTAATTTATAATTTCTTACGAACCTTTTTCAAGTTTATTATTCCTTTTATATCACTTATTACCATGTTATGAATATTATGTAATTATTTATGTTAATAACGGGCGTTTTGTCGATCTTGGGTACTTGAGTCAAAAATAAACATCTTATACTTACATGTTGTTCATGTGGTAAAATATCCAGTATATCCAGAATTATATTCCTAATTTAGATATCATATATATCTTATATATCCAGTATATTCATTCATTCATAATATTATGTAACATTTAGAGGTAAGAAATGAAAAGCACCATTAATGGAGACGGTAAGCCGTACGTACGCATGAACGCTACTTTCAATTATATTTCGTATTTAATGGAATGAAATAATAATGATATAAATGTGTTTTATAATTCCAGTATAATATCATATACAATATCATTTAATCCATCCTTTATACGTCCTACATATGGCATTAATGATTCAAATCACTTTGAGGGGGCGGTAGTCCGCTCTTCCGAAAATAAAATTATCGCGTTTACCCATAATGGAAATCATAAAGGTATTCCATAAATGAGAAATACAGAAGCATAAGGAAAATATAAATATAATATATATATCATATATGAAAATAGTGTCATAATAATGGCCACCATGAGAGGTGTTATAAGAAGATTGAACAATTATCGTTTCGTGAGGCAGTAATTCACCACCCACAGAAACAGTTTGTTTTTTAACCATTAGACGAAGGTATGTGTAAGTGTAAATAAAATAATTCTCATGAAAACATACTATTATATTTTAGACACTTTTGTTGTTACAAAATAAAGGAATAAACATAGTTTAAGGGGTTGGAGAAGCATAATAAAAAAAAGAACATAAGAGAAGACATTACCTTAAAATCGGGAAACTCTTTTTGATTTGGGCCAAAGGCTTCCTTGGGAATACTTCTTTCCAAAGTGAGGCCTCTACGAGTAAGAGATGGAATTTTATAAGGTATTTGGGTAGAAGTTGTCCAAGCCAAATTGCTTTTAAGGGGTGAATAAGGTGGTAGTGGTGGGGGCCTTTTATAAGAGGAGAGGAGGGGCATGTTGGAACCACTTTGTGTATAGGTTTGTATTTGTTGTCAATAGTTGTCAATGGAATATAAAAATGAAGTAGATCATGAAGTACTCCAATGAAGTAGAGGAGTAGTGATTCAGACGATTGTTGTGTTGATCGTTAGTTCAAAGAACATGTGTCAAAGGTGATACATTGTTTACAATAATAAAGAATGTGAGGAGTAATCCATCCAAGGATGATTAAAGCAGGATGGTTTTTTTTGATGAAGACCATGAAATTCCTCATTATTGCATGAGAACAATGGGTTTTGATGAAGACCATACAATTACTCATGATTGTGTGAGAACCATGCTAGAGACTTCTTGACGGATTTAATCACATGGTTTGCATGAAGTTGATCATGACGGTTGATGAAGGAGGCAATGTGCCAATGAGTTGACTTATGGAATGGCCATGCACATCACATTGTCATAGAAGATGATGGTACTAAAGTTGTTCCTTCGAAGAATACATATCACAATAGTGGAGTTTGTGATAAAAGCAAAAGAGTTTCTGAAGGATACAGATCACCTAGAAGAAGTGATGTTGAGGTGATCGTGCTTGTCGACAAAGAAAACAAACGACATACAAATTTGTTGAAAAAGGAGATTCCATGGTGACATGTCGAGTTCAAGAGTTTTGGTCAATGATCTATGTTTGATTCAAGAACATCGACAGAGGAATGGATGATCTGGAGGCGGTACAAAAAGAGCAGATACAAGGTGGCGTCGTTTTCCATTGTTTGCCAAATTTCAGTGCCTCAAAATCAACAAATTAAGAAGAGTGATTTTGGAAAAGGGACTTGCACGCCATACTCTTGGAGGATAGGAAACTTGCGCGTCATATGTTTTTGAAGATCAGAGCATCAAAATATGGCAAAGGGATAGGGGTCACGCACGTTTTGGTGAAGTCGTGCAGGTGAATTATGTGACGGGAAGAGACTTGCGCGCCGACGCCTTGAATGCATTATAACTTGCGCGCCTATAGTTTTTCGAGATCAGAAGATCCAAATTTGTCAAAGGCAAGATGTTCGCGAAAGTTTGGATGTTGATCGCGCAAGTTCCTAGCAGGGGCCGAGACTTGCGCGCTGATGGATGACTTGCGCGCCGCCGCGCAGGGGGTCCAGTTTTCCTATAAATACTGGACCACCCCTCCTCATTTCTCACGGAGCTCAAGACTTTGAGATTGTTCGAGCTCTCGTTGCACAGGTGGTTGAACCGTGCAAGTGGTAGTTGGGTCGCGCAAGTAGAGGTTGCGCGCCGACTGATGGTTGAGCACCTCAGGTGATTTGGGAAAGGAAGGAAGTGAGTCGCGCAGGTTTGAAGTTCAAGAAGGCAGAGTCACGCAGGTGCTTTGGAGACACTTGTGTGCCAGGATATACTTGCGCGCCTATGACTTGCGCGCCAGATGGAGACTTGCGCGCCGGGCTTGAAAAGGAGAGCCAAATATTGTGGAAGCACGCCCGCCTTTCTGGAGCTGCACAAGAGCTAATGATTGCCTGATACTTTCGGTGCAAAGCGAGATTGAAGAAGAAATCTAAATGATACATGCATGATCTCATGCATACATGGAGAACTGATTCTGACAATGTCGAGTAAGCTGAGATTCATTAAGTAAGAAATCACATCAATGATTGTGATTTAGGCAAACGAAGACAAGGGGATCCAGTGCATTCATTCATTGCACTAAAGAAGAAAGATTGAACTATAAAGAGCATAAACTTTGAACCCTGATGCAAGAAAAGTCTCATGCTGAATAGGAGACAAAGAACATCAATGCACATTTATTGAAGAGACATTCACGTCTATAAACTGAGTGAGACTTCACCAACGACAGTGAGTTAGGGGGAGTCAACAGGAGTGACCCGAGGGACGCAGTGAGCTATCCTGAATAATTGTAAAGGCAGTGAGCCTAGGACAGAGTGTCTGTACCCAAACATTTGTAAACCACATCTAGTGAAGCATAGTGGATTTAGGTACGACCGAAAACCTGTCGGCGTATGCTCCTTGGACGTAGCCCTTAGTGGTGAACCAAGTAAAAATAGTTGTGTCATCTCTCTACATGTGAATGTTTAATTGCTATTTATATCCATCATACAGGTTTAAGTAGTTCCTACCAACGTGGGAACAAGATCCACAACTAAAAGAAGAAAAAGTTGACACCCTGATTCACCCCACCCCTCTCAGGGTGTCCCGAGGTCCTACAAGTGGTATCAGAGCGAAAGGTTAACGTATGATGGATATTCTCCAGTAATTATATTGAGAAGAGGATTTGAGTTTCTTTCCTAGAGTCAACAATGAAGAGCAGTCTTGATAATGACGCAGTCATTTCTGAGCAGAAATCTATATCCACCAAGACTTTGACAAATAGGAAAAAGAAAGAGAAGATGATGATGAAGAAGTCCCCCATATCCAAAGAAGATGCAGTGTCTTTTTCTCCATGCCATTCCAATAATGAAGAAACATTAGGCTTGGAAAGTATCAAGCAGGTGGCTCAGAACTCATCCAGAGGAAAGGGTGATACCCCTAATTCAAGCTTTCAGGAAAAACTCAGAAAATATCTGCATGATATTCCAGAAGAAAGGGTTGCTATTATTTTTAGCCTATTCCAATCTATGCAGGTTGAGATCAATCGATTAGAAAGGGAAGCTGACAATATGGAAAAGGGGTTGGAAAGAAAAGTTATGGAAAGCATGAAGCTCATCAAACGGGTGAAAGTATTTAAAGAAGAAGAGGAAGTCAATAAGACTTTAAAAGAAAGGATCCATGCACTTGAAGCTGATCTGAAGAAGAGCAATGAAGTCAAGAATTTTTGTTTGGAAGAACCTTCCATTAAATTTAGGGAACTTGACTCTTTGTTACAAAACAAAGTTAAGATGCATGAAGATGAGGTTGAAAGGTTGAAGAAGACTTGTGAAGAGAAGATGATCATGATTGAAGATCAGAAGATCAACCTCAATATTGTGGGTCAAATATTGGAAGCTCAGTTGACCAAGATTGAGAACACGCATATTGAGACTTCACAAAAGAATGAAATGAGTGATGCTTGCACTCAATGTTCACTGGAGGAGTCTAAAGCTGAAATGCCTCCAACATGTGATAAGAAGATTATGACAACTCTTGATTATCCACATCAAGAATCAGTTGCTGCTGGTACTCAATGCTCACTGGAGGATTCTATTGTCAAAAGAGCTCCAACATGTGATAAGAAGATCATGACTTCACTCTTTGATCTATCACAAGCAACTGAGAAAGTGAAGGTACCATCCAAACCATCTTGTACTCATATTTCTAAATACACACCTACAATCAGTGCAGGTGGGAAGAAAAGTTCTAAACAAGTATGGATGAGGAAAGGTGAGAAGAATATACCTACCACCATGTCTAGGGTGGATGGGAAGAAAAAGGAGGAAGTGGGTTCCTCAAATAGAGAACAAAATATTAAGCAGATGGCCCAACAACTTAATACAGAAGACACAAAGATGAAAAGATTTGTGGGTCAATGTTGGTGCTGCAACAGATTTGGGCACTGTGCACTGGATTTTCTTTATAATCCCTTACATGGAAAAGCACATAGAATGCCTATATCAAAGAGAAGGAATCCAGAGAAAAAGAAGCAACATCAGCAGGTCCAGAAGCATCTGTTTACTGCAAACAGATTTGGAATTCTTGATAACATCTATGATGTATGCAACGGCAGCGGTCACAATGTAGGCACATGTCCATATCAACATGCTTTCACTGTTGAAAAGAAAAGAAGACCTCTGATGCCGTTAAAGAATGAAGCAGCTACCTTGGGGAGAAATCAGAAGAATGTTGTGAACACACATTTCCCCAAGAAGATCTCAAGTAGGGAAGCTGAGAAGACCCAGGATTTTAGATCCATGAAATTGAAGGGTCATTCATCCAAAAGAAACACTAAGTGCGATGAATCTCAGATGAACCCATGTGGAAGTCCTAAACCAGCTGCAAAAGTTCCAAATGACATATTGGTCATCTGGCCAGAAGATTTGAAAAGAATAAGGAAACGTGAAGATGAGAAGGCCAAGGCTGGTGACAAAGGAAAAGGAAAACATTCACATGATGAAGACACAGTGCATGAGAGTTTGCAAACAAAGAAAAACACACGTGTCAAAGAAGTTCTGTGTGAGAGATGCAAGAAATCTGGTCACATTGCAAAAGGTTGCCTAACCTTAATTGTAAAGACCCGTAAAATTCAAGGAAATTTTTTTTCTTAATTCTCTTTAGAATTTTACAAGAGTGCGGTTTCAGACGGCACCTGATTCCGAGGCCCGGAGTGCCCGGAATCAATTTCCGAAGTTTGGCTCGGGTACGTTCAGTGAACGAACGAGCGGGAATTCCTAACTTTTGATCCGGTGCTCGGAATTGAAATCCGAGGGCACCGATGAACTCGCAGCGCCGATATTCGCTTAAAGAGACCTTTTCGGGAGTTGCGTTTGTTTCGGGTTGAAAGTTAGTTTTTGGTAGATTTATAAAAAAGTTGAATAAAAAGTGTGAATTCTTTTTATTTTACTTTTTTTAGGTTAACTCCTCTCAAAGGGAGTTAGGGGTGGGACCCACACCCACTTAACCTCCCTTGAGAGGATTAAGTGTGGTGGGGCCCACACGAAACCTAAACCTCTCATCTTCCCTCAAACTCCCTTAACCCCTCTTTAATTAACATGACAACTTGTTAATAAATGTGGAGTTATCTCTTATTTGAATTTCTAACCTTTGAAATTCTTTTTGTGAATAAAATAAGACTTTGTCTTATTTTGTTGGGTGAGAACTCTTAGCCATCTTGGAGAGGTTGAGAGCTTTTCTTCCTTCTTCAAGCTCTGACGAAGAACACGAAGAACGCTCAAGCTCTGACGAAGAACGCCGCCTCTTTTCTTCGCCTTCCGTGTCAACGAGAGGGAACGCCGCTTCTTCCTCGGACAACCTTCGTCGGCACACAAGGATTCGCCAACGACGTATCTCTTCGGGCGTATCTCTTCGTCAACGGATTTGACGAACGACGACCGCGACGCCCGACCTCCGCGACGTTGTCTTCCGCGGACGTTGACGAATTCTCGAACCTATACCCAAGGTAGGGGTGGTTGATTTATTGTTTAATTATTTCATTCTTGATCGTGGATCTAGCATGTCTAACGTGTGGCTTTTGAATATTTTTAAGTAGTGTTATTATTTAACGTGAGGGGGCTGGACCGCATGAACACGGCCGAACCCCCTCCATCGTTCATGTTGATTTATCTTGCGGGTGGAAGCAAGGTGGCGTGGTGTCGTCGCACCACGTGGATAATTGTGTGTTTATCTTGTGCGGCGCCGTCGCGCGCGCGCCATGGAAGAATCTTCAAGAACGCGACGCCGCCGCGCCGCATCAAGGGAAATCGGAGGTGCGGCGGAGGGGCGCGGTGCCGTTGCACCGTGCCGGACGACGAACACCGCGGCCGGTTCCGGGCCGCGGCGGGATGAGAAGACCGGCGGCCGGGCCGCCGGCGTTGGAAACCGAAGAGGGGACCGGATTTTTCCGGTCCCGTTGGAGAAAACCTGCCGGCCAGCTGGCCGGCCGGATGGCCAAATCCGGGGGAAAATTAATCCCCCGGCCAACAATTAAAACCCCCCTCATAAAGACGGGGGCGGTTTCCATGAAGGGGCGGGGGGGGGGGGGGGGGGGGGGGGCAGCAGCCCCCCGGTTTATTTCCAAGCCGGCCCCCACGTGGGGGCCGTTTTTCTGAAAAGGGCGCGGCTTAGTCTCGCCGCCGCCTCCAAGAAAGCGGGGGCTTTGCCCCCCGCGCCGCCTCCGTGCGGCATCAGGCCGCCGAGGCCCCCACGCCGCCGCGCCACCGTCGGGCCGCCGCGCCACCGCCGGGCCGCCGCGCCACCGCCGGGCCGCCGCGCCGCCGGCCGGCCGGGCCGGGACAGACCCGGGTCGGGTCGACCCGGTTCGGGCCGACCCAGTTCGGGCCGACCCAGGGGGGGTCGGGCCGGGTCGGCCCGGACCCAGACCCCCCCGTTTCGAATCATTTTTTATATTTTGGCCATAACTTTAGCCACGGACTTCCGATTGACGAACCGTCTGCGGCAACGCGATCCTTGGATCGAGACGGTTGTTTCGGTATATCGCACTCAAGGTTTCAGATTACTTTGAGTTCGGCCGGGTTGGTTCGTTCACGAAACCAACCGGGCCTTCGGAGCGGAAACGCTCACATCTTGAGCTACGGACGTCCGATTGACGTGTCGTCAGCTGTGTTGTGTTCCTCTTAATGAGACAGATCTTTTGGAATACTCCGCCTGAGGTTTGGACGCAGGTGGAGTACGGTCGGGTTGGTTTTGCCTTAAAAACCAACCGGGCCCCGGGGACGAAAATGCCAATAACTCTCAGACCGGGCGTCCGATCGACGTGCCGTCTGTTGCGTTGAGTTCCTGTTGACGATACGGAACTTTTGGATACATCAACTCTGGACTTTGTGACAGTTGATGTATCAGCCTCTCAGCTCGTGGAGCGGACCCTCCGAAACGAGTTTGCTGTGTGCGGGAACCCTAGTGCTGGCTGCGACTGCTACTGTGACTACTTCTGCTACTACTGTTACTGTGACTGCGACGACGACAATACAAGAGATCCTATGTGGATTCGACGACGACGACTACTGCACTCAGCGATCCTACGTGGATCAGTGCTACAGGTCCTGCGTGGGCCCGATCCTATGTGGGTCTGATCCTGTGTAGGTCACTGCGGGGGTTAGTACCTATCGATCCTTCGTGGGTCCGACGACATAGATGGTTCAGTGATCATCTTTATCGTCATCCGAAGAAGTATATTCGTGTGAGCTGAATCTTCTGTGTTTCTCGATAGAGGTGGTGCGCTTGGTTGTAGCGGCAGACCTGCGATACTGGAGACGAGCGTACGGAGTACGGAGACCGTGTAGCCGGCTGAGACCTGAAGACTGCTCGACCGACTCGACTTGGAGTGAGTCGACTAGCCCAGTGGACGGAGCGCCCGGTATTTGGCGGCAGACCCACGGCGGACGGAGCGCCTAGTAGTTGGCAGCAGACCCGCGGTACTCGACTGGAGGAGTACCTCTGAAGGCTAATTGGGTGAGCGCCCGGTATTTGGCAGCAGACCCTCAGCGGACGGAGCGCCCGGTAGTTGGCAGCAGACCCGCGGTACTCGACAGGAGGAGTACTTCAGCAGTCTTAGGTTAGTGAGCAGTATCTCAGAGTCGTAACAGGACACTGTACACTTCAGAGATGGGGCTCTTCAGTAGTTACGTTTTTGATAATGAAAATCCTGTGTGAGCTGAATCTATTGCTTTCCTGTGTGGATTGTGTTGTGCAATCCTATGTGGATTACGTTTTTCTTTCCTATGTGGAATACGTATACTTTCCTGTGTGGAATGAGTTGTACTTGGGCTCGGAGGTTGGAGCGTATTTGAATTGATGACTTAGGTATATGTATGGGCATATACCTAAGCAGTGTCGGTTATTACTTCGTGATTGTTCCTTTCTTCGTGGTTTATCCTTTGTGGATTTAAGAGACCTTCAGGGGTCTCGGGGTCCCTACTGAGTAGCTTATACTCACCCCTGCACAGGCTTTGCCCGCACTACGTTGTGTTGGTTGCAGATGACGGACAGCGTTGACCTTAGCTGAGGCTTGCAGAGCGGGACGGTACCCGAAGGTGGACCACTGGGCGGGACGTGCTCGGAGCGGACGGCGGGACCCGTGGAGCAGAGGAGCTATCTGTACCCACCCTTCAGGTGGGATTTCCGGTGGACAGCTCGGAGTAGCGGCTTTTACTTTTCAGTTGTTGTTTTCCCTTTCGAGTTGTACTTTACTTTCAGTTTGGGTTTGTATACTGGCCCATTTACTTTTCCGCACTTTCAGTTGTACTCTGTTTTGTTTAGTGTTTACTTTCTGCTTGCTTACTCTGTGGTGTTTGTTTAGTTTACAAAGGCAATGTCTTCCCTTTTTACCGAGATTTACGCCTTGGTGCTAGTCGCCAGCCCCTGGCCTATGGAAGGCGGGCTTGGGGTAGTCACGGCACGGACCCCGAGGGCGGGTCGTGACAAATTGGTATCAGAGGAGTTCGGTTCTACCGCGAACTCTGATCTTTTCTATGTGAAGCAATAATGTTTAGCGTATTGAGTGTGGTTATCAGTCCAGGGAGTCCAGTGTTGGTGCGGCGGCCGACGTATCCGTACACCAGGACCCTGACTTCTGATTTCCGACTTAATGCACGAAAACATTGATTGCGTGTGTGTTTCAAAGTTTTCTTTGTGATTACTTATATCAGCTCACCAGGTATACTGTTTGACCGTGGCGCACCTGTTTCCTATTCAGGATGGCCCCACGACGGCAGCCAGCTAGGGTTCCGAGAGTCGAGTGTGACGATAGCCCACCGAGTGACGAGGCTTCGGTGCAGGGCCCTTTGTCAGCAGTGGAACCGGCGGTAGCTCTACCCACCGAGCCCCCGATGCTTCCAGCAGCAGCCGCTGACGATGCACGTCGCCTCAGCGCACTGCATGAGTTTCAACGCCAGCGACCGCCCAGGTTTTGCAGGGAGATGGATCCCCAGGCAGCAGAGGACTAGCTGGAGGCAGTGGTTCGAGTGTTTAGGCTAGTGAGGACACCAACAGACCTCATGGTGATCCTCGCTGCGAGCCTACTACACGCAGCAGCAGGACGATGGTGGAGCCTGATGCTCCAGGTGCACGATGAGGCATCTCTACTTTGGACGGACTTTGAGAGCCTCTTCCGCTCGGAGTTCGTCCCAGCCACCCTTCGTGCGGTGCGTATCCAGGAGCTTCTACAGCTGCGGCAAGGTAGCATGACGGTCGCTCAGTACTCGGCGAGATTTACCGATCTCTCGTGCTACTCGACTGACATGGTAGGGGACCCATTCTTCCGGGCCCGGACCTTCGAGCAGGGTTTGAGACACGAGATCAGGGCATCGCTGATCTCCCTCAGCATACCGACTCAGACAGGAGTACTGGAGCGGGCCCTTCTGATTGATAGCTTCCTTGCTGAGTCTACACCAGCACAGCGACCCACCGCAGGGAGGCAGATAGCGGAGTCTTCGGCAACAGGTAGCCGACGGATGACTCAGGGTTCCAGGCAGACCAGACCTACCAGTGGCCGACTGCACGATTCAGGCTCAGTTGTGCGGGGAAGCCTGGGTGGAGTCAGAGCCAGGCGTGCCGAGAGTGGGCAGTGTTACTCCTGTGGCGGGATAGGTCACATGGCTCGTGACTGTCCGACCCGCCATGCTGATGATCAGCAGTTAAGTGAAGAACCTCCCAGGCAGAGGCAGAGGTTCGACCGTGGCGGTCCGCAGGGAGGAGGCGGACGAGGCAGAGGAGCTGGACGAGCAGCTGGTGGTGGGCGACGCTTTGAGGCTCTGCCACCACCACCACCAGGAGGTCCACCCCGACCACAGGGAGTAGGTGAACATGCGAGAGCTCAACTTCAGGCAGCCGAGGCCTTCGATCATGGATCTCTGGGAGCCGATGGACAGGAGCAGAACTAGTGGATACATTTTTTGTACTTCTGGTTCCTTGTTGCATTTGTGTGGCGTCTTGTATTATGAGCTGCAAAAATGAAAGACGCATACCTTTGTGATATTTTTGTTCCTGTCCTCTTTAGTGATGTTACTAAGAGGTTCCAGTTTTGGCTGTTGACTTGACCCTCACTTGTGAGACATCAACTGGAGGAGACCCAGTTACCACACACTGATGCCGACAGTGTGACTCAACCCGAGGCGAGAGTAACGGTTGAATCTCTTAGTAGTAGCGTCGAGGCCTTACGACGTCATCCTTGGTATGGATTAGTATCATCCATGTTAGGATTGACTGTTTTAGGCAAAGAATGTGGTTCATCCAGGGGATGGGACCAGATTTCTCTTATCGGAAAAGAAGAAATCTTGCAGCTCTGGTGGGACCGGAGATGGTCCAGGCCACGACAGAGAAGGTCCAGGTCATCCAGGAGCGGATGAGGACAGCTCAGAGCCTGCAGAAGTCTTACGCTGACAGGAGGCGGAGGCCACTAGGGTTCGAGGATGGCGACCACGTCTTCTTACGGGTCTCACCTCGACGTGGTATTCAGAGATTTGGCCGAGGCGGCAAGTTATCTCCGCGCTTCATCGGCCCTTCCAGATTCTCAGCAGGATTGGTGAGGTGGCTTATCGCCTGGCTCTACCACCTCAGTTGCACCGGGTGCACGATGTCTTCCACGTGTCTCAGCTGAGGAGATACGTGCACAACCCGACACACATCATTGACCATGGGGAGCTTGACGTTGACGATGGGGCGACTTTTACGGAAGTCCCGGTGGAGGTAGAGGATCGACAGGAGCGGGTCCTGCGTGGGCGATCGATTCCTCTTGTGCGCATCAGATGGCAGCACGGGAATCTCCAGGAGAGCACATGGGAGCGGGAGGCTCAGATGCGTGCTCAGTTCCCTCTTTTGTTTCCCTAGTTTTTGATGTATCTTTACGGGGACGTAAAGCCCTGAGGTGGGAGTAATGTAAAGACCCGTAAAAATCAAGGAAATTTTTTTTCATAATTCTCTTTAAATTTTACAAGAGCGCGGTTTCAGACGGCACCTGATTCCGAGGCCCGGAGTGCCCGGAATCAATTTCCGAAGTTTGGCTCGGGTACGTTCAGTGAACGAATGAGCGGGAATTCCTAACTTTTGATCCGGTGCTCGGAATTGAAATCCGAGGGCACCGATGAACTCGCAGCGCCGATATTCGCTTAAAGAGACCTTTTCGGGAGTTGCGTTTGTTTCGGGTTGAAAGTTAGTTTTTGGGAGATTTATAAAAAAGTTGAATAAAAAGTGTGAATTCTTTTTATTTTACTTTTTGTAGGTTAACTCCTCTCAAAGGGAGTTAGGGGTGGGACCCACACCCACTTAACCTCCCTTGAGAGGATTTAGTGTGGTGGGGCCCACACGAAACCTAAACCTCTCATCTTCCCTCAAACTCCCTTAACCCCTCTTTAATTAACATGACAACTTGTTAATAAATGTGGAGTTATCTCTTATTTGAATTTCTAACCTTTGAAATTCTTTTTGTGAATAAAATAAGACTTTGTCTTATTTTGTTGGGTGAGAACTCTTAGCCATCTTGGAGAGGTTGAGAGCTTTTCTTCCTTCTTCAAGCTCTGACGAAGAACACGAAGAACGCTCAAGCTCCGACGAAGAACGCCGCCTCTTTTCTTCGCCTTCTGTGTCAACGAGAGGGAACGCCGCTTCTTCCTCGGACAACCTTCGTTGGCGTACAAGGATTCGCCAACGACGTATCTCTTCGGGCGTATCTCTTCGTCAACGGATTTGACGAAAGATGACCGCGACGCCCGACCTCCGCGACGTTGTCTTCCGCGGACGTTGACGAATTCTCGAACCTATACCCAAGGTAGGGGTGGTTGATTTATTGTTTAATTATTTCATTCTTGATCGTGGATCTAGCATGTCTAACGTGTGGCTTTTGAATATTTTTAAGTAGTGTTATTATTTAACGTGAGGGGGCTAGACCGCATGAACACGGCCGAACCCCCTCCATCGTTCATGTTGATTTATCTTGAGGGTGGAAGCAAGGTGGCGTGGTGCCGTCGCACCACGCGGATAATTGTGTGTTTATCTTGCGCGACGCTGTCGCGCGCGCGCCATGGAAGAATCTTCAAGAACGCGACGCCGCCGCGCCGCATCAAGGGAAATCGGAGGGGCGGCGGAGGGGCGTGGTGCCGTTGCACCGCGCCGGACGACGAACACCGCGGCCGGTTCCGAGCCGCGGCGGGATGAGAAGACCGGCGGCCGGGCCGCCGGCGTTGGAAGCCGAAGAGGGGACCGGATTTTTCCGGTCCCGTTGGAGAAAACCGGCCGGCCAGCTGGCCGGTCGGATGGCCAAATCCGGGGGAAAATTAATCCCCCGGCCAACAATTAAAACCCCCCTCATAAAGAGGGGGGCGGTTTCCATGAAGGGGGGGGGGGGGGCAGCAGCCCCCTGGTTTATTTCCAAGTCGGCCCCCACGTGGGGGCCGTTTTTCTGCAAAGGGCGCGGCTTAGCCGCGCCGCCGCCTCCAAGAAAGCGGGGGCTTTGCCCCCCGCGCCGCCTCCGTGCGGCATCAGGCCGCCGCGGCCCCCACGCCGCCGCGCCACCGCCGCGCCGCCGGCCGGCCGGGCCGGGTCAGACCCGGGTCGGGTCGACCCGGTTCGGGTCGACCCAGTTTGGGCCGACCCAGGGGGGGTCGGGTCGGGTCGGCCCGGACCCGGACCCCCCCATTTCGAATCATTTTTGATCTTTTGGCCATAACATGAGCCACGGACCTCCGATTGACGAACCGTCTACGGCAACGCGATCCTTGGATCGAGACGGTCGTTTCGGTATATCGCACTCAAGGTTTCAGATTACTTTGAGTTCGGCCGGGTTGGTTCGTTCACGAAACCAACCGGGCCTTCGGAGCAGAAATGGTCACATCTTGAGCTACGGACGTCCGATTGACGTGTCGTCAGCTGTGTTGTGTTCCTCTTAGTGAGACGGATCTTTTGGCATACTCCGCCCGAGGTTTGGACGCAGGTGGAGTACGTTCGGGTTGGTTTTGCCATAAAAACCAACCGGGCCCCGGGGACGAAAATGCCAATAACTCTCAGACCGGGCGTCCGATCGACGCGCCGTCTGTTGCGTTGAGTTCCTGTTGACGATACGGAACTTTTGGATACATCAACTCTGGACTTTGTGACAGTTGATGTATCAGCCTCTTAGCTCGTGGAGCGGACCCTCCGAAACGAGTTTGCTGTGTGCGGGAACCCTAGTGCTGGCTGCGAGTGCTACTGTGACTACTTCTGCTACTACTGTTACTGTGACTGCGATGACGACAGTACAAGAGATCCTGTGTGGATTCGACGACGACGACTACTGCACTCAGCGATCCTACGTGGATCAGTGCTACAGGTCCTGCGTGGGCCCGATCCTATGTGGGTCTGATCCTGTGTAGGTCACTGCGGGGGTTAGTACCTATCGATCCTTCGTGGGTCTGACGACATAGATGGTTCAGTGATCATCTTTATCGTCATCCGAAGAAGTATATTCGTGTGAGCTGAATCTTCTGTGTTTCTCGATAGAGGTGGTGCGCTTGGTTGTAGCGGCAGACCTGCGATACTGGAGACGAGCGTACGGAGTACGGAGACCGTGTAGCCGGATGAGACCTGAAGACTGCTCGACCGACTCGACTTGGAGTGAGTCGACTAGCCCAGTGGACGGAGCACCCGGTATTTGGCGGCAGACCCACGACGGACGGAGCGCCTAGTAGTTGGCAGTAGACCCGCGATACTCGACTGGAGGAGTACCTCTGAAGGCTAATTGGGTGAGCGCCCGGTATTTGGCAGCAGACCCTCAGCGGACGGAGCGCCCGGTAGTTGGCAGCAGACCCGCGGTACTCGATAGGAGGAGTACTTCAACAGTCTTAGGTTAGTGAGCAGTATCTCAGAGTCGTAACAGGACACTGTACACTTTAGAGATGGGGCTCTTCAGTAGTTACGTTTTTGATAATGAAATTCCTGTGTGAGATGAATCTATTGCTTTCCTGTGTGGATTGTGTTGTGCAATCCTGTGTGGATTACGTTTTGCTTTCCTATGTGGAATACGTATACTTTCCTGTGTGGAATGAGTTGTACTTGGGCTCGGAGGTTGGAGCGTATTTGAATTGATGACTTAGGTATATGTATGGGCATATACCTAAGCAGTGTCGGTTATTACTTCGTGATTGTTCCTTTCTTCGTGGTTTATCCTTTGTGGATTTGAGAGACCTTTAGGGGTCTCGGGGTCCCTACTGAGTAGCTTATACTCACCCCTGCACGGGCTTTGCCCGCACTACATTGTGTTGGTTGCAGACGACGGACAGCGTTGACCTTAGCTGAGGCTTGTAGAGCGGGACGGTACCCGGAGGTGGACCACTGGGTGGGACGTGCTCGGAGCGGACGGCGGGACCCGTGGAGCAGAGGAGCTATCTGTACCCACCCTTCAGGTGGGATTTCCGGTGGACAGCTCGGAGTAGCGGCTTTTACTTTTCAGTTGTTGTTTTCCCTTTCGAGTTGTACTTTACTTTCAGTTTGGGTTTGTATACTGGCCCATTTACTTTTCCTCACTTTCAGTTGTACTCTGTTTTGTTTAGTGTTTACTTTCCGCTTTCTTACTCTGTGGTGTTTGTTTACTTTACAAAGGCAATGTCTTCCCTTTTTACCGGGATTTACGCCTTGGTGCTAGTCGCCAGCCCCTGGCCTATGGAAGGCGGGCTTGGGGTAGTCACGGCACGGACCCCGAGGGCGGGTCGTGACATTAATACCAGAGCAAGAAGCAGTCCTTAAGAGGAGTAAGAATGTATCATTCATGATGGCTGCTAAGCAGAACAATTCTCCACACAAAGTAGAAGAGAATGTGAACAGATCCATGCCACACCGACAGATGTCAGAACATATGTTCAAGATATGCAGGCATGAAGACTGTAGTGAATAGAGTATCTTGGTTGAGAAAAGAACCTCAACCAAGAAAGTCTTCTTGATGAATCAAGAGGGAACCACCTTATTCCCGTAATCATTTGTGTATTGTATTTGTGCTAATAATGCAGGGAATTGAAGGTGAATTATGCTCTCAGGGGGAGAACATGAGAAGTAGTGAATGCTGTCAACTCTTGATAGCCAAGCTGAAGAAGTTTCCATCCTTAGTAGATTCTTCAATTGATACTCAAAGATTATGATGATGAAGGATCACTCTTGATGAAGATGATGAGGAGTGTTTCCCTTGAGGGGGAGAAGAATGAAGAAGCTTCCATAATCACTGTTTCAATCAATATCAACTCCAGCTAGACTCAAAAGCAGTTACTCTGTGAATTTCATGAAGAACACACCAATGGAGAAGGTATTTCATTTCTCAATCACTATCCCTTGGTTACTCAGATCAAAGATTATTTTACAAAGGGGGAGTAACTGAACTGATCAGTGACATAAAGAGAATGGAAGTTCCCCAAGGTCACTTATCCGGCCGATTGCACTTGAATGTTTTTGATCTATTTGCTGATGTGAGTGCAGGAGTTTCAGGTTGATTATTCTCTATCATAGTTGATCTTCTTCTACCTGGAATTAAAGTGGTAAACCCTTGAAGACAAGATACATGAGTTATCATCTCATGTTGGTATCATGATCTGTGGATAATAGACAGCCTTGTTGACTTAATCAAATCCTCTTGTTTTCTATATCGAGCATTGCTCAAGTAGACTTAGAGTGAAATGATTAATGAAACATTGCTTAAGTGTGGATTGATACCCTCCCTACCATGTGCTTTTTATTTCTTGTCAATAAGGGGGAGAGAAAGTGAAATGAACGTTTGAAAAGAAAAGTTGATGAATAGAAGATTCTCATTTTGACATTGACAAATTCATTTCAGAAGATGTATAAGGTATTGACAACAAAATACAAAGGGGGAGATTGTTGGAACCACTTTCTGTATAGGTTTGTATTTGTTGTTAATAGTTGTCAATGGAATATCAAAATGAAGGAGATCATGAAGTACTCCGATGAAGTAGAGGAGTAGTGATTCAGACGATTGTTGTGCTGATCGTAAGTTCAAAGAACATGTGTCAAAGGTGATACATTGTTTACAACAATGAAGAATGTGTGGAGTAATCCATCCAAGGATGATTAAAGCAGGATGGTGTTTTTGGATGAAGACCATGCAATTCCTCATTATTTCATGAGAACAATGGGTTTTGATGAAGACCATGCAATTACTCATGATTGCGTGAGAACCATGCTAGAGACTTCTTGACGGATTGAATCACATGGTTTTCATGAAGTTGATCATGACGGTTGATGAAGGAGGAAATGTGCCAATGAGTTGACTTATGAAATGGCCATGCACATCACATTTTCATAGAAGATGATGGTACTAAAGTTGTTCCTTCGAAGAATACATATCACAATAGTGGAGTTTGTGATAAAAGCAAAAGAGTTGCTGAAGGATACAGATCACCAAGAAGAAGTGCTGTTGAGGTGATCGTGCTTGTCGACAAAGCAAACAAACGACATAAAAATTTGTTGACAAAGGAGATTCCATGGTGACATGTCGAGTTCAAGAGTTGTGGTCAACAATCTATGTTTGATTCAAGAACATCGACAGAGGAATGGATGATCTGGAGGCGGTACAAAAAGAGTAGATACAAGGTGGCACCGTTTTCCAGTGTTTGCCAAATTTCAGGGCCTCAAAATCAACAAATGAAGAAGAGTGATTTTGAAAAAGGGACTTGCGCGCCATACTCTTGGAGGATATGAAACTTGCGCGCCATATGTTTTTGAAGATCAGAGCATCAAAATATGGCAAAGGGATAGTGGTCGCGCAAGTTTTGGTGTTGTCACGCAGGTGAATTATGTGCCGGGAAGAGACTTGCGCGCCGACGACTTGAATGCATTATAACTTGCGCGCCTATAGTTTTTCGAGATCAGAATATCCAAATTTTTCAAAGGCAATATGTTCACGCAAGTTTGGATGTTGATCGCGCAAGTGCCTAGTAGGGGCCGAGACTTGCGCGCCGATGGATGACTTGCGCGCCGCCGCGCAGGGGGTCCAGTTTGCCTATAAATACTGGACCACCCCTCCTCATTTCTCACGGAGCTCAAGACTTTGAGATTGTTCGAGCTCTCATTGCGCAGGTGGTTGAACCGCGCAAGTGGTAGTTGGGTCGCACAAATAGAGGTTGCGCGCCGACTGATGGTTGAGCACCTCAGGTGATTTGGGAAAGGAAGGAAGTGAGTCGCGCAGGTTTGAGGTTCAAGAAGGCAGAGTCACGCAGGTGCTTTGGAGACACTTGCACGCCAGGTTATACTTGCACGCCTATGACTTGCGCGCCAGATGGAGACTTGCACGCCGGGCTTGAAAAGGAGAGCCAAATATTATTGAATCACGCCCGCCTTTCTAGAGCTGCACAAGAGCTAATTATTGCCTGATACTTTCAGTGCAAAGCGAGATTGAAGAAGAAATCTAAATGATACATGCATGATCTCATGCATACATGGAGAACTGATTCTGACAACATCGAGTAAGCTGAGATTCATTAAGTAAGCAATCACATCAGTGATTGTGATTCAGGAAAACGAAGGCAAGGGGATCCAGTGCATTCAGTCATTGCACTAAAGAAGAAAGATTGAACTATAAAGAGCATAAACTTTGAACCCTGATTCAAGCAAAGTCTCATGCTGAATAGGTGACAAAGAACATCAATTCACATTTATTGAAGAGACCTTCACGTCTATAAACTGAGTGAGACTTCACCAACAGCAGTGAGTTAGGGGGAGTCAACGGGAGTGACCCGAGGGATGCAGTGAGCTATCCCTGAATAATTGTAACGGTAGTGAGCCTGGGACAGAGTGTCTGTACCCTAACATTTTTAATCCACAGCTAGTGAAGCATAGTGGATTTAGGTACGACCGACAACCTGTCGGCGTATGCTCCTTGGACGTAGCCCTTAGTGGTGAACCAAGTAAAAATAGCTGTGTCATCTCTCTGCATGTGAATGTTTAATTGATGTTTATATCCATCATATAGGTTTAAGGAGTTCCTACCAACGTGGGAACAATATCCATAACTAAAATAAGAAAAAGTTGACACCCTGATTCACCCCTCCCCTCTCAGTGTGTCCCGGGGTCCTACAGGGTACTCTTGGAAAGTCATGAAATATTACATTATTATGAAATGATTTTCAGATTTAAAAGGTCCAAAAATTATATATTTCGAGGATAATGTGATAAGGGTTAGGAATATAATCATCAAATATGTTTTTTACATGTGTAACTCTTAGATTTTAAATTATCTTTTCATTTTATTTAAATCTTTAATTAATGAGGTAATTGTTGCATCATCATGGTGTCATAAAAAATTTAATTTATTTAATGTCTAAAAATTATACAAAAAATATCATGATGTAGGAAATCTTTTTGGATTTCCAATGAATATTTATAGTGGAAAATTTAACTTATATAACCCCGTGTAATAATTGTTTTAGTAAAACAACACATGTTTGTGATAATTTTATTTTTACTTTAAATAAAAAGTTATTAATGTCATTTTCTTACCCAAGTGGCTCCATGGGGTCCCCAAGTTGACCCATGTACTGTCTTGGTCGGCCATGACTCATCCAATAAGTGTAGTACAAGTGTCAAGATATTTTTATATTTTTATAATATCATTTTTACCTTAAATCTCACTAATTACCTTTAATCACGATTAATAGAACTTAAAAGTTACTATTCACCAAAAATTATTTTAATCTCATTGAACCAAATTATACTTCTTAATGAAAATGATGTATGTCGGATTTTTTAAATCCAAATCATAGATGTGTTAAAATTTCATTTAAATGAAAAATTAGTTTTTTTAACTACCGCTTAGTGGTTTCACTATTCCTCAAAAATCGATGTTTTTCCGAAAAATACCAAAAATTCACTCTAAGCTATAATTGATATTAAGAATTCAAAAATGATTTATATTTTACAAAATTCCAAACATATAAGTTGCATTAATTAATTTTATAATTAATTCTCGCTGTCAAAACAAATAGCGTGTTTCTAAGAAACAATATCAATCAAAAGATTGACAATTGTTTATATCCAATTTCAAAGTAAAATTAATTCTAATGACCACCATTGGATAAAATGGTAAAATTATATTCTAATTATACCTTAAAACCACTCAATAGTATAATTTATCACTATAAATTGTTTTTAATTAAAAATTTTTTTTTCAGTATTTGTCACTATTCATAAAAAATCGGAAGTTCTTAGAAAAATACCAAAAATTCAACATAGGCTAATTTCTATATTCCGAATCCAAAAATGAAGTCCATTTTGAAAGATAAAATTTTTAAAATTTCAAAAAGTAGGTATTACTATTCATAATAGCTAGTTTTATTGGTTGTGGTGTGTTAGAATCTCTAAGTTGCGTACAATGCAAGCTATTGCATTATTGAAAGAGATGTGTATCGTGAAAGCTTGGGGTGTTACATTCTCCCATCATTCAATAAATTACGTCCTCTAAATTTAAAATTTTCTTCGAAAATAAAAGGTTGAAAATAGAAAATACCTTTGTGGGAAACAAACATCAGAAATAAGGTTAAAAAAATCTAGCCTTAATAAGAGGGAAAGGGAAATGAAAAAGTCACCACCAAATTATGATCTCGATTAGGAGAACATTGGTGGATATTAGAGACATATAATTGGAGGAAAAACGTAAATATTTTTAGGGAGTGATTGAGTTCATCAATCACAAACAAGTGTAAAATTGAGGGCCTCAAAGACTTCAATCTATGTTGATTTAAAATATCATCAGTTCAACAAAACATAAGGTATTAGGATAACACATTTTTTTTAATATCCCTTTACTAAAGCTTAAGAATTATTTTATTCATATAATAAGAGATAGGTATATATATATATATACTTGATAAGTAGAGTTTCAACCTTCAACTAATTTCTACCACAAACTCATCCTTCACTCAAAAAGATAATAGAACTCAAAAATATTATATTTATCCTAATTAACACATTACATTTAGATTAGGAAAACTATTTTTTAATAACCAAGGACTTTCTATAGGCTAGTGGTAGGTAAAAAAAACCTGTCGCACTATGGTTGTGGGTTTGATTCCTATAGATTTGTCTGATGCGACGGGTTATCCCTCGACCTAAAGGTTGTCCTTTTCCTAATAATATTCCCAAAAAAAATAATCTTCATAAATGTTTGGACCTTAAACAATACTTTCCAAAGTTCAACTTAATCTATTCCAACCTTTATAGTTATGAAAAATACCTCTGTCCAGACTTTCTCTAAAAGGTCTCTAAATTTCAAAATCAATTGTAACATCATATTCCCCAAACAAAGTAAAGTTTCTCTTATTGTCACATACTAAAAATATGATCATATTAAAACCTTAATGAAAACAACAATTTCTACAGTACAATCCTTATATATAACACATTATTCTTATAACCAGAATATAATCCTTGAGTCCAAAAGCACCAATAGATTAATTATTCCACTTCAACTATAGTAACAACATAAGATTGGCCTTGATCCCTTGGCCTTTTCTGAGGTATGTTTCCCTGACGCTTAGGACATTCATTTGAATAATGCCCCATTTCCCTACAATTGAAGCATTCAAAATTGATAGCCTCTTTCTTTCCATTGCAATCACGAGCCTGGTGACCTTTTTCTCCACATTTATAACAAACTCCCATTCCTTTTAGTCATGTACCGAGATGATTCTTCCCACAATTATCACATAATGTAAAATCCTTCTTTCCCTTTTCCCCTTTATCTGTCTCTTGTTCCACCATTCTCTTCTTTTCTTTCTTTACTTTATTGTTATAATATTTAGATAATTCCTTTTCTGTCTTGATAGCACATGAGACAATATCTTCATACGACAAGAAAGATAGTGATACTAAGGCTCGACGGAGAAATGGTTTCAACCCTTCAAAGAAACGATCAATCTTACTTATTGAGTTACATATATAATCTGCAGCATACCTTTCTAACTATGTAAATTTGGCCTCATACTTTACGACAATCTCATTCTCGTTTTGTCTCAGACTCAGAAATTGTCTTTCCATATCTGCTCGATGGTCACGAGGAATGTATTTTTCTATGAAAATATCAATGAACTTCCTCCATTCCATACTTGATACTTCTTCATATTCCTTTGTGTTTTGAATCAATGACCACCATTTATCAGCATCTCCAGTGAGGCGGTAAACTGCCATGATAACCTTTTACCTTTCACTACTCCCCAAGGCATGGAATATATTTTCTATGGAATTTATCCATTGCTTAGATACTAAGGGATTTGTACTCCCATTGAATGTTGGTGCTTGATGCCTCATGAAGTGATCTAACATTGATCCTCCATGCTGTGGATCAGGGTGCTCAATACGAGTAAGGTTATTATTCATAACCTGAGTGAGTTGTCCCAGTATGGTGATAAGCTGATCAGAACTAGTTATATCACCAACTCCATTATAATTATCTTGAGCAGGAGGGCAATCCTTACATGGAGTGCATGCATTGATACAGTTTCCATTCCTTCCACTAGGTGCCATTTCTAAACAATGTCATAAACTATATTAGTTTATGAATCGAAATATATAATAACAAACTTGAAAAACACTTAACATAAATTGAACTTTTTATGGATATAATCCATAATCATAAAAATGTTTTCTTTGAGAAAGTATATACTCATAAACCCTTCATAATGGTTTATAAAGAAAATGATATTTATCCTAAGCATATCCCCCAGGAGTGTTGTAACCAAGAGTGCAGCAAGGCCCGTTGTCCTGCACCAGTTCCCATTCGAGTCTAGCTCAAATTGGTGTTTTCGGGTTTTATCCCTAGGCACATCTGTGCCAGAGCCGCCTCTACCTGCTCGTATCCAGACAGGGAT
The DNA here is from genome assembly GCA_963277665.1 of Viscum album. Lineage (NCBI taxonomy): Eukaryota > Viridiplantae > Streptophyta > Magnoliopsida > Santalales > Viscaceae > Viscum > Viscum album. The sequence continues at coordinate 1,448,582,776 of OY728161.1, forward strand.
GTATTGCTTGGAAAACTCACAAAATCTATATAAAACCAAAATTCTAGGATGTTCTTCTATACTAATCCTCAAAGTCTATCTTAGGGCTATGTGCTATAATCAGAGTTTATGTAAATCTAGCTTCCAAGGTTAGTACTAAACTGCCTCTGATACCAACTGTAACGCCCTGACCCCAGTTACCTAGAGTCGGTGCATTATTGCGTAACATTAGCATGATCACAAAAGATCAATTATCGAAAGACCGATTAGTTTAGTAGCCTTGGAAACACTAGATATATTTATAAGTCTTATATTACATCATAAAGTAAAAAAAAACTAAAAAAAACATCATGTCTTCATATCCCCTCATATTATCCCTACAGGTCATTCATAATATACTTCTTCACATCCTGGAAAAATTAAAACATTGGAAGGGGTGAGCTCAGATGATCAGTAAGGATAAAAATATAGCAAGAAGCTTTCATAAATAAACATTAACATTTAAGGCAATGTATAACTAAAACAAAAGCCTTTTAAACTTGAAATTCAGCATAATATGGAAAAAATAAAATAAAATAATGCCATTTACTTATTCACATGGATATTTTACTAGTCGAATAATCAAATTCAATATCAATAACCACATTCATAATGATGGAATGAATAATTCCATACTATCATAACCACATAGCCAAGGCCTCGTGCCAAAACTACAAATAAGATTTTGTCAAGGCCCCGTTCCAAGACACTAGTTTATCTCATTATACCTACCGATGCACCGAGGAGCTATAGCGGGCTCCACCCGTCACTTATTAAGTCCAATGCATTCCTTATATGAAAAGGTTTAAACATATCATAAATCATAACATAATTTTATCACATAAAACATGCATAAAGGAAACATAACATTTCCACATTTCAATCACAAGATATCAATACAACACATTGATATAATAAAAACGTTATCAAAACCATTTTCAATACACAAATAGAAGAAAATTAAACTTGGTATTTATTTTTCATTTTAAAAAAGTTATGGCATGTAGAGGAAGTTGAAACTCAAATAATGGTCACAGTGGCGGAGAATTCGTTGTCTCCGCATACGTACGACAAGAAAAACATTCCATTTTATCATTTAGTAAAACTCTTTGTATAAAAAGATTTCTTTTGAATAAATGAAAAAGTCAAAGGGGTTTATACACTGTATAAAAGAAAGTTGTGTATAAATTAAAATATGTCTCAATGAAAGGAGATTGAGACGAAGTCTTTACAAAGATCATTTTTTAAATAAAATAGATCTATTATGTGTATTCACTATAATTAAACATAAAGAAAGTACAAACACAAGATATGAAATAATAATATCATGACATAATTTGAAAGTAGGAGAGTAACCCAAAGAATGGAAATTGGGTTAAGAAATTCCCTTACAAAAATAATTTGTTTAAATGAAATAGATCTATTATGTGTATTCACTATAAGTACACATAAAGAAAGTACAAATACAAGATAGGACATAATAATATCATGACATAATTTGAAAGTAGGAGATTAACCCAAAGAATGGAAATTGGGTTAAGAAGTTCCCTTACAAAGATCATTTTTTTAAATAAAATAGATCTATTATGTGTATTCACTATAATTACACATAAATAAAGTACAAATTCAATATAGGACATAATAATTTCATAACATAATTTGAAATTAGTAGATTAACCCAAAAATGGAAATTGGGTTAAGAAGTTCCCTTACTTCGTGTCCGACTTGACTCAACCGTTCTTTAACCTCCTGAATAATAAGCTAGAGTTAATTTATAATTTATTATGAACCTTTTTCAAGTTTTTTATTCCTTTTATATCACTTATTACCATGTTATGAATACTATGTAATTATTTATGTTAATAACGGTCGTTTTGTCGATCTTTGGTACTTGAGTCAAAAATAAACTTCTTATAATTACAAGTTGTTCATGTGGTAAAATATCCATTATATCCAGAATTATATTCATGATGTAGATATCATATATATCTTATATATCAATTATATACATTCATTCAAAATATTACGTAACATTTAGAGGTAAGAAATGAAATGCACCGTTCATGGAGATGGTAAGCCGTACGTACGCATGAACGCTACTTTCATTTCTATTTCGTATTTAATGGAATGAAATAATAATGATATAAATTTGTATTATAATTAAAGTATAATATCATATATAATATCATTTACTCCATCCTTTATACATCCCACATATGGCATTAACGATTCAAATCACTTTGAGGGGGCGAAAGTCCGCACTTCCTAAAATGAAATTATCGTGTTTACCCATAATGGAAATCATAAAGTTATGACATAAATGAGAAATACAGAATCATAAGGAAAACATAAATAGAATATATATATATCATATATGAAAATATTGTCATCATAATGGCCCCCATTAGAGGTGTTAAATGAATATTGGACAATCATTGTTTCATGAGGCAGAAATTCGCCACCCATAGAAACAGTATGTTCTTTAACCATTATATGAAGGATTGTATAAGTGTAAATAAAATAATTCTCATGAAAACATACTAGTATATTTTTGATACTGTTTTTTTACAAAATAAAGGAATAAAAATAGTTTAATGGGTTGGAGAAGCAAAATAAAACAAAAGAACTTTAGAGAAGGAATTACCTTAAAATCGGGTAACTCTTTTTGATTTGAGCAAAAGGCTTCCTTGGGAAGACATCTTCCCAAAGTGAGGCCTCTATGAGTAAGAGAGGGAAGTTGAGAGAGTATTTGGGAAGAGGTTGTCCAAGACAAATGGCTTTGAAGGGGTGAATAAGGTGGTAGTGGTGGGGGCCTTTTATAAGAGGAGAGGAGGGGAACTCTTGAAAAGTCATGAAATATTACATTATTATGAAATGATTTTCGGATTTCAAAGGTCTTAAAATTATATATTTGAAGGATAAGGTGATAAGGGTTTGAAATATACTCATTCAATATTTTTTTTACAAGTGTATGTCTTATATTTTACATTATATTTTCATTTTATTTAAATCGTTAATTAATGAGGTAATCGCTGCATCATCATGGTGTCATAAAACATTTAATTTATTTAATGTATAATAATTATAAAAAAACTATCATGATGTAGGAAATCGTTTTCTATTTCCAATTAATATTTATAGTTGAAATTTTAACTTATATAACCCCATGTAATAATTGTTTTAGTAAAACAACACATGTTTGTGACAATTTTATTTTTACTTTAAACAAAAAGTTATTAATGTCATTTTCTTACCCAAGTGACTCCATGGGGTCCCCAAGTTGACCCATGGATTGTCTTGGTTGTCCATGAATCATCCAATAAGTGTAGGACAATTGTCAAGATATTTTTATATTTTTATAATATCATTTTTACCTTAAATTTCACTAATTACCTTTAATCGCGATTAATAAAACTTAAAAGTTACTATTCAAGAAAAATTATTTTAATCTCATTGAACCACATTTTACTTCTTGATGATAATGATGTATGTCGGATTTTTGAAATTCAAATCACAGAGGTGGTAAAATTTCATTTAAATGAAAAATCAGTTTTTTTAACTACCACTTAGTGGTTTCACTATTCATAAAAAATCGATGTTTTTCAAAAAAAATACCAAAAATTCACCCTAAGATATAATTGATATTCATAATTATAAAATGATTTCTATTTTACAAAATTCCTAACCTATAATTGGCATTAATTAATTTTATAATTAATTCCTGCTTTCAAAACAAATAGCGTGTTTTTAAGAAACAATATCAATCAAAAGATTGACAATTGTTTATGTCCGATTTCAAAGTGAAATTAATTCTAATGACCATCATTGGATAAAATGGTAAAATTATATTCTAATTATACTTTAAAACCACTCAATAGTATAATTTATCACTATAAATTGTTTTTATTTAAAAATTTGTTTTACAGTATTTTTCACTATTCATGAAAAATCGGAAGTTATTATAAAAAAACCAAAAATTCAACATAGGCTAATTTAGATATTCTGAATCCAAAACTGAAGTCCATTTTGAAAGATAAAATTTATAAAATTTCAAAAAGTAGGTATTACTATTCATAACGTCTAGTTTGGTTGGTTGAGGTGTGTTAGAATCTCGAAGTTGCGTACAGTGCAAGCTATTACATTATTGAAAGAGAAGAGTATCGTGAAAGCTTGGGGTGTTACAAATTAGCTTAAAAATGGACTACACCTTAAAAATAAGGTCCAAAATGACCTATGAAATTTTCCAAAATATTTTTTTGGCCATATATAGAACCTAAGACTAATTTTATGTAATTGGGTTCATTATTGGATCAAATGTTCTTAGAAAAATCATGGGTGGATTTCTTATTTAAAAACTTTATAAGAATTACACTCCTCCTCCACTATAAAAAGGCACTCAACCCTCCCACTTATTCACACCCCTCACGCCACATTTCCTCAAACAAGATATTCTCATATAGATCGTAAAAATAAATAACATTATCCTTTAATCCAACCTTTAGGATGGATGCCATCTAATAAATCACATTGGAGAAAATCATAAAAAGTGACCCAAATAAGAGGTAACATCCTTCCTCAAGCTCTTTTGACTTACTTTCATTATCCACCACCTAAACACTTATTATGAAATAATTATATAATAAAAAAGTATAATAAATATTCATATGTGTTTTGATTATATGTTTTAGACCTACACTTACAATCACATCCATCTAATGGGTAATGAACTTACCGTTTATGTGTCTGGTGAACTACCGCCTCACAAAATGATGTGGTACCTTTTTCATTTTACAACATCTCATGGTTGATAATTATGATGAAAGAACTATTTATATATGATATGTATTATATTTATAATTTCATTAATATTATTTAACTATTACAAAACACATAACATTATGCTTTACATTTTTTTTGAAAATATGATTACATCGTTTGTGGAAGTGTGGACTACCACCTCCTCAAAGCGGTGCGATTCATTCACAATATACATGGAATGTTTAAAGGATGGTTTTAATAGAAATATATAAAATAAATGAAATAAATATTATAATTTAATTATAATATACATATATATATATATTACTTTTTATTCTTTTAGAATGAACATGAAATGAAAATTCTGTTCATGTATACGTATGGCCTACCGTCTCCATAAACAGTGCCTTCTATTTATTATCTCCAAATATTATGGTTACATCTATAATGAATATATTTTATATTTAAATCATGGTTTAACATTTGGATATGTTGAAACCATGATTGGAACAATAAGTAACAAGTCAAAATATACGAAAAAACATGGAAATTAATACTCGAAATAGGGAAAATAATTAATGATTTTTAAGAATAACAATAATAATATAGTATAAAAAGATCATATATGATAATATTAATTTTAATATGGTTATATAATAAGTTATTAATATTATTAAAACATATATATATAAATTTAACAGAGGTTTCTCCGAATGGAAACACAAGGTAACGGATTTTCATCTCACTTTTTACATTCTTGAGATAAAATGTCATATTCACACTAACTTGTTTTGTGTGGTGTATATACTTACCATTTTCATATATTATATGATGAATTGTTTTATATTAATCTTATTTTGAATTTCTATTTGAATTATTTCTTCTAAAGTTATTTTATTTAAAAGTTACCAAGTAAAAAAGAATTTCATAACCAGATTTCTTTTCATTGGGTTATATTATATAATCATTACCATTAATTTTATATTATTATGTGTTTAATAAATTTTAAATATATAATTTTTTATTTAATACTTTTTATGTGGATTTACATTTAAAACAAATTATGTATTCATTAATGTATTCTCACATCAATGTTATGGTCTTTTCAATGGGTTACTTCAAAATCGCATTTTGGTCAGGATTGTTTACACTTGAATTTTCATTAGAAGAAATTATTTGATCATTATCTAATAAAAATATCACTATATTCTAATATTTTTATTAATGAACATTCCCAAATAATAGTACCATTTTACCAATATTTTTACTCAAATTATTTTAAAAAGGGTTTTTTAGAAATCCCAACTTTATTTCTCTCTTTTGTCGGAGAACCCATTTTCTTCTAAAAACCCTATTTTCAAAAAATATTTTCAAATATTTTTTTTACCTTTTTCAAATAATTTATTTATGAAAATCTTTCCATGTTTCTCTTTTACATATGTTTTCAAATGAACCTTCTTGCATGTTTTAGAACAATTAATTTTTCTATCCTTTTTTCCTTGAAAAAGGAATGTTCATTTTTCCTTATACTATATGTAGGGATTTTCCCAACATCATTTCATTGAAGCTTACTTATCAAGTTTAAAAGTATAATTTTTCAATAAATTTTTTTAAAAAATTATTTTCAACGAAAATGATTTTCAATTTTTTTTAAAATAAAAATCTATTTTCATCATTAATGTTTCTAAAAGTTATTTTTATAGAATTTTTATTCATCAATGAAAGAAAACTTTTATTTTAATCACATTGGATATATTGTATTTATTCCATCCTTATTATTTCTCTGGATGGTTTATGATTTATTTGGCCAAGTATAATATTCAAATTCATTTCCTTGATTCCATTTACCCACCTTGAAATATTTAATTTCCTATGATCATTGAACATTAAATATACCCATAACATCTATATCATTTATCAAGGATATTACTATTTTAAGAACCATCTAAAATATTTACATAAAGTGTTTACTTTGACAGTTGATGATTATCTAGGTAAATATTTATAAATCCACATTATTTATTTAATATGGATATTTGATAAGGCATATTATTTAATTCGATTATTTGATATGGGGAATGATTTCGATAGACAATGACGGGTTGGGAATAAAATTTATATTGTCCCTCAATGAATCAACCTGTTATCATGAGGCAAATTAGTTGCCCAAATTGAACAGGTTTCTACCTATAGTTTGTAAACATATAATGAATGTTTTTGACAATTCAGGTTTTTACATGCTTGTGACATGAAATCCACTAATTAAGAATTACCTTCATTTGGATTATGTAATTATTATCCTTTACATTTTCACATTGAAAGAGGCTATTAATGAATTTAATTATCTATTTATTGATTAAATGGAATGTTTTTTTAGTATCTCACCTGGGTAAATTGATTTTTCTAATCTATTTGTCTGAAAGGCACGCATCACTAGTTTTTTACCTTTCCTTATTATTTTTGAACTTTATTTTCTATTTATTGATTTTATAGTATGAATCTTAAGATATTTACATTATATATTGATTATTCTCACTGATTCATAATTACTTCACGGTATTTACCCTTACTTAGCATTTGATATCACCCTTATTATTTTTCCTTTCTCAAGGATCCCTTGATGTGTACTCAGAAAGTTATAAAAGGATAGAGTATGTGGAATCCAGTTATTATCCTTGAATGAATGAAAAAAATGTTTTAATTAGCGAGTTCATTTATAAAGAAAGACTCATGTATGTATCTGGTTTACTAAGAATTATAATCTTTTATATCCATTGGGAAACAATTTACTTGTATCTTATGCCAATGTAATAGTAGCATGACACCAATTATAGGAATTCAAGGGTTGGTTCACTACAATTTGAATCAGGTGGTGTTTAGTAGCAACCATGGGAAATAGATTTAGGAAAAATTATAATGGAGGACATAACCTTAATCTAGACCTTTAAGATAAGTATAGAAGAACATCTTAATGTTTTTGTAAGATGGAGATTATACAGTCCTTCCTAAGAATACATCCATGTCTGGATAATACAAATATTCTTGGTTTTAGCGTAGATATACATATGGGTAACAAATCCATCATGTTGCATTGGGCCTGACTCAAGCATAACCTATAGCTTGAAAATGTGCCTTATTTGGCACCTCGATTTATACACATGTGGGATATACTTCGGGTAAATCAAATTAAAAAAACATTTTTACCAATTTTAATATATGATGAAAATTAAAAACCTAGGTTGAACATGATGTGTTTTAGATTGAAAATATGGTGTCATGATTTAGATATCCTATAAATGATCATACTCTTTTATCACTATGACAATTACTACTTAAACTATGATTTATGTTTTTATCCAATGTCTAGGAACCAAAAAAGTCACATTAACATTTAACATGAAAGAAAATGTGGTTATAATGAGAAACAAATTGTGGTGTTGATAAGTGTGAAAGATTTCAGGTTTATGCTTAATTATTTTTCCTTAAATTTGAATAGAGAAATATAACTTAACCAATTTCAGAACCCATCAAAGAAGATTGGGATGCATTTTATTAAGAGAAAAAGTAGTTGAAACCCTAGAGAGATGAATGTTTGATTTTGATCATTCAAGAACTGTGGAAGGAGGCACCAAGCAATGTGTCTCAATGTAATAGAGAAATTATTTATGTGTGGGAATGAATGATATAATGTAATGAATTTTTAGGTAATAATGAATAGTGAAATGGAAGGAAATAAATATCATCATATGTATGAATATATGGTTTATTGCCTTAAATTTAAGGAACATGGGAATTACATGAGTTAATGACCTTTTATAAAGGACAAACCCTAGATGAATGACCTATGTGGAAACAGATGGATAAAGTATTTATGTATTGAGGTTATATTGAAAACATTATGGAAAGGGTTATTTAATGATTAAATTTCAAGGATGACCATCATATTTATTAATATGGTTTTCAGAAAAAGAAAACCTTTATACTGGGTACAACCCATCAAATCTGACAAGGCTTCAGGACATAAACCCATGACCAAAGGATGATAAATGTTTAACACCAACCACTGACCTACGTAATATCCATGTTAATATTTAATTGTTTCTAGTTGATGATTTTAATGAATGAATATAAATTTTGAATTAATACTATCACATTATAGGTTTAGAGATTAATGTATTAAAAATTTTGGATTTTGGGAATAGTTATTTACAAATTGTTAGACCTGTCACTCTTTTATGGGCCCTATAATCTATTAAAAGATTAATTTGGTGCTTCAAGAATGAAATTTAATATTTAGATATCCATTTTAAGAAGTAATGGATGAATTAAATATTGATCAAATCACAAAAAAAAAGATGAAAATTGTATTTATATACATGGGTTATGTAATTATATTTCCTTATATTCATAGGTAGTAAAAGAATTATTCAACATAAGAAACATGATTAAAAATAAATATTATCCTAATACATTAATTTTGTTTTGAAATAATGGTATTTTTAATCATCACAGACTTATAGATTTTAGGATCTCAACATTCCATTGATCATTCAATTGTTTATTATTTATAACCTCAATAACTCCCAATAAATATTTACTATTTTCCTCAATGTACGTATCTCAACTTTAAACAAATGATCTCTTACTTAGATACCTAGTTATATGTTAGTCCATGTGACCACTATACTTCTCATTCTCTCTTTTCAAAAGGATGTTTTATGGGCCCTTATCATGATGTAGGATTTAAACATTGAAAATATCAAATAATTTATTACCAAGATCAATTTTAAATTGTTAGGACACAATTTAATTATGTCGGGGGAAAATTTAACACCCTAAAATTCTAAATTATGAACAATATATTCGATAGTGTGTGTGACATGCAACACTAAGAATTTAAGGGAATATAATATCCCGATTATTTTAAATTTAATTAGTATTTTAAATAAATTCAATATATTAATTTTAATCATCACCATTCTATGCTATCTTACCTTACATGAAATAAATACTTTCTTGGATTGGTGTTGTATGAATGATCGAGTTTTACCGAGCAACAATATATTATTAAAAATATTTTTATTTATAATAAGACATAAAATAGAATTTAAATTAGTGGTTATGAATAGTATTAACTAAATTATTAAAATATATGGTATACACAAATATAAAATGAATTCATTATTTATAATTTAATTTGAAATGAATATAACAACCAATTGAATATAAAGGGAATGTTTTATAGAAAACTATATTTATGCCCACCAAGTTGTTTTATCATAATAAATTTATTTAGTTATAACTAATGAGTGATATTAATCAAATATTTTTTACATTAATCAAATATATTTTATATTCATAAGATAATACCAAATGAAATATTTAATATAAAAATCAATTTTGTTCTAAAGGAACTTTTACTGCCTTTTAACAAAGAATCTATTTTAAATCCAATTTTTTCTATTTTAAAAAATTTTATAGGTAAAAAATAACTTTATTTTTGAAATAAAAAAATCAAAATTATGTTTGGGTGAATTTTTGGTATTTTTCTGCAAAGTTTCATTTTTTAATGAATATTGAAAAATACTAAATTTTCATTCAAACCCATTTTTTTATGATTCATTTATAATGTTAAATTATATTTTAATTGGTATTAAAGTTAAATTAGATAAATTTCACATGAACTAATCCATAATAATTTTTTTAATCGATTTCACTATGAAATTTAATATAAAACATAACTATCTTTTGAACATTTTACATAGAAAACCCAAATTTTCGTCTGGTCTGTGGTATTATATTTAAATTAATTTCTAAAACAACTGAGATTTTATCTTGGAAAAATTGATTTTATATTTTTAATCAAAATAATTTATAATTTATAATGAGGTTAATTTATTTTTTGACAAAAAATATTATTGAAAGTGATTAAAATTAATTACAATGATTAGGAGAAAAATTAGTTTAACAAGGGACTGAACCATAAAATTAAGAATAAAAACGACATAGAAACGTTTCCAAATATATTTGATGGAAATATTTATACCATAAAAATCCATTAATATAATTTGGTTTATTATTGGAGACACTTTTTAACGAAAAAACATGGGGGGATTTCCCTTTTCATAAATTTATAAGAATGTCACTCTTCTACTATAAAAAGTATCCCACCCTCCAACGTATTCACGCATCTCAAGAAACTTTGGATGGACTAATATATTTCCAAATAACTCCTAAAAATACCTATTCTCATCCATGAAGAATATATTTGGTTATGAATCTATCCCATGAATCTCTTTGGTGCTATCCAAACGGGTAACTTGTAACATTTCGACCCAGATTACCATCAAACCTATAGCTAGACCAATGGGTCACATGACCTCAAGCATTTATTCCCTATTACAGAGGCTACCAACTAGAATCTAGGGACTCGGGTGGTGATAGTGTGGATACTTTACCCTCTTATTAGAGTCTCACAATGGTATTATTAGAGAATAAACAACAAAAAACAATCGAAGTAGTAAATAAACCGATCACGAAGCAGTAGAAGAATAATATATTTCTCTTAATAAAAGTGGTAAACAAAAGTTTATACAGTGAATTCATGCATAAAATTGTAATGATACATGTATAAAATCACTATAATGTATATTATACCTTTCAATAAACTACAAAAATAAGTAAAATACATCAAATCCACAAGACGATCTCCTTGAGAATCCTGAGCTCCAGCCCTGTCCTTTGCTCCTAAATCCTTAGGTATTAAAATAAAATAATCAACATAAGTCCTGCAAATAAATTTTTCACATCAGGTACCAAGGGTACCCGAGAAAGGTGAGGGATTAATTCTCAATAGGCTTTCACCCACAATGTCATGCCCAATCAAGAGGAATATAAATTTGATAATGCACAGGAATAATGAATTTAATAAATAGAACAACAAAAAGAAAGGAAACTCATCCAGGTTTATAAAGGACACCTGAAAACTATACCATCTTTGTCTAATTTCCAGGTTAATAGTCTGATCATGTCACTATATATATATATATATATTCAAATACATTTATATATTTATATAGATTTTATATGGTGTGGGGTAGGCATGGCTCCCACCCATAAATAAAAGATAACTAGCACGACATAATAATTCCACCCATCCAATGAAGTATATACTAGTATGTGGAAGGAATGACTCCCACCCATAAATATAAGATAATTGGAATGTGGGTAAGATTGCCTCCCATCCATAGAATTATATGGATCTGGCATGGGATAAGAATGAATCTGAACCATAATCATTTAAATAGAAGACATGGGGTTTGAATGCCTCCCATCCATACGTGTATAGATATTGTAACTATCTTGGGGTATGCATGCCTCCAACCCATACATATATAGTAAGTTGTTATGGGGTTAGACTGCCTCCCATCTGTAATCATTTATAAGACTGACATGGGGTAAAACTGCCTCCCATCAATAGTCATTTATATTAATGGCATTGGGTAAACTACCTCCCATCAATAGTCATTTTATTAATGGCATATAGTAAACTACCTCCCATTCATAGTCACTTATATAATTCACAATACCACAGAAGCATGTCGAATTATTTCATGGAATCACATTCCTCATTAAATCATACACACTAAAGAAGAACTATGGCATGGGTTCACTACCCTCTAATTAAGTTCATTTGCATCTTGGAATGTCATTTCATGTGATACATTTTTATTAAATAAGATAAAGGGCATGTCTATTTCATCCCTTAAAAATATATCATCTTGGAAATCCATTGATCAATTTCATTAGAAGGAATGAAATCATCTCACAATAGCCCTCCTTACAATTAGGGTCATTTAACTGGACACATAAAATTTTCCTAAATAAGACAATGTAATTTAATTTATAAATTGGGCCTAATACATAGACAATTCCTTGGTTCTTTAACAATATAAGAATGAAACCCTTCTTTATGATGTCATACTGGTCTATGTTCTAAACATTCCATTTATTCTAATGAAACTTGAAAATTAAATTCCTATCATTAAAAAGGGGAAAGTGCTATCATGTCACGTATCCAACAATATCACAATGTTATATAAGGTGAACAATGGAAACAAAGAAAGAAATAAATAAAATCCTAACTACTACTTTTTAGCATGAAGGACTCACAACTCTTTTGGATGGGTATTATTATAAAAACATGACTTTTTTATTAAATAATAAACCATCAATTTTATTCATTTCATGAACTCGATCAAAGAAATAATTTATACCAGGAAACCATACTACCTTAATTAAATCTATAACCAATGTGATAACCAATTTGATTAATGAATTTCTAAAATTAAAGGGCCTGGAAAGGAACCCTACCTTGTGGTGGAACCGAAAAAACATTTGGCTCTTGTACCTTTATAACTAAAAGTTTCTGCTCCCCTACTGAGCATACATACCTTTATATACATATAAGGAAACTTATCCCATATGCACACACCTGCATAGAAATGAACATGTGTAAGGGGATCCTTACATATACGCTTATATGCATATACCCATCTCCACCTACCTAAGTATACATTTTATTATATATATATATAAATATACATAGTCACCACTATCACCATATATGTATATTCATTTCCATGGATAAATAAACACCTAAAGGGGGAACCTATATATATATATATATACTTACCTATGCACACAATGGTAAGTTGACTTAGACCTGGTGACTCAAGACATCACAAAACAATTCAACACACTAAAGAAAACATACAACGAACCTTAAAAAAATCAAGGACCATACTTTAGAGGCTGGAAAATGATGCTATGCGAAGAAAAACTCACCTCGGATGGTGGCGGAAAACCATATAAAGCCGAACCACCTCACATTTGGTGGTAGTTGAAGGAACACCAACCCAAAGGTCCAGAGAGACCATTTCAAAACCACAAAACAAAATAAAATTAAAATAAAATTTACCCCTATGTCTAGGGTGTTCGAACAATTGAAAATAGAGAAAAATAAAGACACAAAATCAGTCATAAGTGGAAGAGGAGGTAGTGGAGATGATAACCTTAATGATTTGAAAAAGGAACTCATGGAATCAGTGGAGAAATCGACGAAGGAGGGTAGAGATAGGATATGGGCATCATGTGTTAAAGGGTAACCCATTGGAGTCTTGTGGGTCGAGTATGGGGGAGAGGGTCAGGAAGAGTGTTTTTATTTCCTTTCAACTTAATTTAAAATTAATTAATTTCTTAAAAATTAATACACTTCACAGTTTGGGACACATAGTTAGTGAAACTGTGTGTTGACCATATGACACCCCTGGCTTATGAGACTACCCTCACATGGTTTTTCTTACATGCTTATCATCACCAGGCATAGACCATATGATGAACAGTGTCGAGGTACTACCCCAAAACATCAACTGTGATGTCTATGTGAATAGTTTGAAAAACCATGCACAAACCATTAAAAATGTTTCTTCCTCCCCTACACACGACTATATGGTTTCCTACTGAGGGATTCTTGGTTTTAGACAAATGGTGCGCCCACCACAGCCTTTCAAAATTTGTCTTTTCTAGGTCTAACACTCTTAAAACTCCTCAAGACACACAAGAAACTTAACCAACCTTCTCTAAAGTCCAAAATCATCACTATGAAGGGTCCTAACTCTCAAAATTCAATTTATCAACTCATTATTCAAAATTACCCTTTCAGTAATTGAAAAAGTTTAAAAACTATCTTATTTTGGTCCATCTAAAAACATGGATCTTTAAATACATCCCACCAAAGAAATTCCCATCCTCAAAAGCCTTAGGGAACAACGAACACATCACCCAACCTATAGGGGTTGAGAATCTCCATTCTAATAGACTTGTTGCATTACCAAATGCCAAATGCTTCTAAAGATTAAATTTAGGCACATGGAACATAGGTTGTTTAATCTCGATCCAACACTCGAATTTTTAATCGAAACAATAAGGAAACCCTTACTCAAGCTCATTTAAGTAGAGACATGATCATTTCATTGTTTCGATAAGCATCCAGCCGAAGGTACATCCCACCATAGGCTTTAATGTTAAAAAGGGCCAATTAGAAACTATGACTCAACCATCATCATAATTTCCTTCCCAAAACTCCTCTAATAGTTACAACAATACTCCTGGTGGGATTCCAGAAATAGTTAAATAGATCGATCCCAATCGACCTCAATACCCAAGTCGAACAAGTTGTTTACATAATGAACCGGTAGACAAAAACTGCACTCGTCTCCACATGATTACATTATAGAGAATGGTTTGTCCCCTACCGTAGACATTAACATGGATAACCCTATCTTGATCCATCTTCATCTAATTATTTTTATGAATTTATGGCTTAGACGACTAGCATATTCCATGTAGAGCTATAATGAATTTCTCAAAGGAATCTTGTGTTTAGAATAAACATGCCCACTAAAACCTACACCCAATTTCTAATGATATTTATAAGAATAGAACATGATGGAAACCATGAATCAAGCATGAAAAACTAAAAGGGAACCACCCGACTAATCCCAATTGCTTTAAAGCATTCAAAACAGCCTAAGACTGCCACTCTCTTAGTTCATGTTGGAAAAAGTCAAGATATAGGACATGCTGGTCATTTAGCAGAAAAAACTAATAGGATTGAAACATCTTCCAATTACACATACCCAATTACTATAAGAAATAAAGTTTGAACCCCAACTAGTTGACTTAAATGAAAGAACTCGGCTTCACCTGTCGACACGTTATAACAACCGACCACAAGCCTTTACCTCCAAAGGCATTCTATGAACATTAAAAATTTACTTCCAAATCAAATCCAAACCCAAAAAAGTTCACCAGGGGTTGCTACCACAAAAAAACCACATCAAATTCACACTTCTAACAAAGCATAGACATTTACTAGACTCTCAGACCCAATGGTATTCGAGAAAAACGGACCATTTCTTAATGTTCCTTTATAAGTTGTTTTCCTACATGGAAGGACCCATTTATCCTATTAAGAATGACACTCCCCAAACATGGAGTTTCCTTGTCATAAAAGGAATGAAAATTAGATGCTCATAAGTACACAATATCAAAAAACACAATGAAAGTGTGATGATCCCCCGATTCACAATCAAAACATCAAAGCATAAAAAGAAGGTCAAAAACCAGCTGAAAACAAAGTAAAAAATGATTGTAATTTCAAAACACCATGATTCTTCAAAAACATCATATTGAGTATTATGATGAATTGTTCTTTAATTATAAGGTCATTATACTATGGGGATGACATGATACCAAACCTAATAGTACAATAGATTTATTTCAGAGTCATATTTCCCTATATGAACATTTCCCTGGATGAAGCCATACCAATCTCTCCATCCATGAGAAAAATAAAGAGTCGGGTGACCAAAAAAGTAGCCAATAATGAATGGGGAATGTTTGACTTACTAAAAATGAGAATTAATCAATGATCCATCCATAATAAGGTTCAAGAAAAACATAACCACCCATGTGAATAAGGGTTTCATTAGAAATTGAATGTCCTACAATGGGCAACAACATTCGAACGACACCAAACATTAGTAAGCTCATATGATTTATCAAGGTATTTAGATCCTAATGGAACTAACCACCATGGGAAATCCTCCCACAAAGATAAAAAATTTACCCTGATGCTGGGTTATTCTAACAAATGTTCCTTCCCTCAAAATATGACCACAAATCCATTTCAAAAGAAACCACACCTACAAAAAACACTTGTGGTTCTGTTCCAAGGAAACTTAAATAGAAACACAACTACTATCCTTTCTCCAGGGTCTCCAACAGAGGACACTAATAAAGGCTTTATTTATAATAAATTTTTACATTTAATCTATTTTAAATCTTTATAAATATAAAATATTTAACTTCTAGTATCAAGTACCAATTTTTAAAAAAAGAACACATCTACTTGATTAATCCAATGCCCAAAGTGTAAAACCGGAAAGTTTCACAAAAAATCCATTTAAACACTCATAAATTCATTAAAATTTAATCAAAAATAGAAAATTTACAATATTAAATTCCTTTTAATCGTAAAGGTAACCTATAAGGGTCCCATTAATACAAAACACTTTACATTTAGCAGGTATTAATCATTTAATAAACAAAACCAAAAAAAGAAACAACACCCATCCAGATTCTTATGAGACTCCTGACGGCTATACCAGTTTAGGCTCAATTCCAGGCTAATAGTCGGATCATGTTATTATATATATATATATACATATATTAAGATACATGTATATATGTATGTTGATTTCAAATGTTGTATGGTAAGGATGCCTCCCACGCATAAATAGAAGACAACTTCGATCCATAGAATTATATACAGGCCTGGGGTAAGAATTCCTCCCTCCCATAAATTGAAGATAGTTGGCACTTGGTAAGTATACCTCCCATATATAGAGGTATATGTATCTAGAATGGGTTAATAATGTCTCACATCCATAATCATTTACATATATGGAATGGGGTATGAATGCCTCCCATCCATACACATATAGAGATTGTAACTGTCACGGGGTATGAATGACCCCCACCTATACATACATAAATATTTAGAATGGGGTAAGACTGTATCCCATCCCAAATCATTTATAATAATAGAATGGGGTAAAATTCCCCCCATATATAGTCATTTATATTAATGACATGGGGTAAACTACCTCCCATCCATAGTCACTATATTAATGGAATGCGGTAAACTGCCTCCTATATATAGTAATTTATATAATTCTAAATTCCACACATGCAAGTCCAATTATTTCAAGGAATCACATTTCTCATTGAATAATTTACACTAAATATGAAGTATGGAATGGGTTCACCACCCTTTAATAAATTTTATTTGTATCTCGGTATATCATTTCATAAGAGTCTTTTTTATTAAACAAGAAATAGGGTATGGTCCTCCCATCCCTTGAAATAATATCATCTTGAAAATCCATTGATCAATTTCATTTAAAGCAAATAAATCATCTCACATTAACCCTTCCATAAAATTAGGTTCTTTTAACTAAACCCATGCAATTTTCCAAAACATGGAAAACACATTTAATTTATAAGTTAGTCCCAACACTGAGATAGTACCTTTGTTCTTCAACCATCAAAAAAAGAAACCTCTCATTGTGATGTCATCAGGGGCCATCTCCTAAACATTACATTTATTATAATGAAACATGAAAATTCAATTAATATCATTAAATAGGGGAAAGTTATATCATGTAACCTATCCAACACTATCACAAAGGTATAAAGGGTGTACCCGGGAAACTAGGAAAGAAGGAAATAAAAGTCTTACAACTACTTTATAGCATAAAATCAGCGCACCTCCATTGGTGGGGTTTTATTATAAAAACATGACTTTTTTATTAAGAAATCAACCATTACATTTATGCATTTCAATAACCTGATCAAGGAAATAATTTAATCCAATAAACCATATTGAAATAATTAAATCTATGAACTATGTGCCAAGAAATTTAATTAATATTATGCTAAAATTAAAGGGCATGGAATGAGACCCTACCTTAGGGTGGAACAAAACCAAACATTCTGCACTTGGAATATTCTAACTAAAATCGGCCACTCCCACACTGATCATATGCACCTTCATATACATATAAGGACACATATCCCCTATACATGCACCCTCATAGCCATGGACACGTGAATGAGGATCCTTACATATATGTTTATATGTATATACCCATCTCCACTCACATACATATGAATTTTCATATATATATATAGGCACACCTAGACCCATATATGTATTTTCAATGATGTGGATGAATATAAACATAATGGGGGAACCAACATATACTTATATATATACATACCAATGTACATGATTGTGAGTCGCCTTAGACCCGGAGACTCGAAACCACATGAAACAATCCAACGCACTACACAAAACATACTAAGAACCTTAAAAAAATCAAAGAACCTAATTTAGAGGACGAAAAACCAAGATGCGGGAAGGGAAACTCACCTCGGATGGTGGAAGAGAACCGAATCAAGCCAAACTACCTCACCTTCGGTGATAGTTGATAGAACACCAAACCAAAGGTCTCGAAATACCATTTTCACAACCCTTAGAGAAAACAAAACTAGAAACAAAATCAACCATAGCACTAGGTTATTTGGATGAATATAAATAGGGCAATGGAAAGATATAAAATAATCCATAAGTGGAAGAGGAGGGAGCAGAGAGGATAAACTCAAAACTTTGGACAAAGAACCGGTGGAGAAATCGGCAAAGAAGATGGGAGTTGGGAGAGGGGGTATTTCTTGTCAAAGGGGAACCCCCTTGGGGTGTACGAGGTTGAGTATGAGAGAGAGGGCGAGGAAGTGTGTTTTTATTTTATTTTATTTTAATTTTTAATTAATAAATTTCTTAAAACTTAATATAGCGCATGGTTTGGGCTGTACGGTTAGCCAAACCATGGACTCTCCATGATACACACCCTGATTAAGAGACTCCCCTCACATAATTTTTCTTGCATGGTTATCGCAACATTGTGTAGACCGTGTGATGAACAATGTTGAGTTACTGCCTAAAAACATGAAACATGCGGGCTAAGAACAGAGTTTGAAAAACCATGCACAACATATAAAAAATGCATCTACCTCGCATGAACAAGGTCAAACAGTATCCTATTGTGAGTTATACAATTTTAGAAAAACTATGCACCCTTTGCATCCTTTCAGAAATTGTATCTTTTTATGTTCGGTGCTCCTAAAACTTTTGGAGGTACCCATGAAACATAAAATACCATATCCCGAGCCAAAAAGCATCACTTTCATGTGTCCCAAATCATAGAATTAAATTTTGAAGAATGGTTTTGAAAATGATCCATTCATTAATTTTAAATGATCTAAATCCTTCATATTTTTGTCTGTCTGAAAACACAGATTGTTACACTACCCAATGTAGGGGAAGCATCCATCCTCAAGATATTTTAAATTATTTTTACTCTAGACCCCTAAAATATTATTATTCCATGATTTTATAATAATAATATTATAATCAATATACTGATATTTTGTTATAATGTTGTGAGCTACACATACACAAACTTCAATATAATGGGTAACAAATATAAAGTTTATGTGTACGACGAAGTACCGCCTCCCAAAACGATATCATTATTGTTTCCATTAACATCTCTCATGGATTTTAATTATGATGGAAACACTGGATATATATGATATTTATGTTATTTATAATGTCTTTATTCTTATTTAATTTTTATATAACACATTCCCTTATGATTTCCATTTTGTGTAAATACAATAACATCATTTATAGAAGTGAGGACAACCGCCTCCTCAAAGCGTTATGATTTATTCACATTATACATGGAATGTATAAAGGATGGTTTCAATAAACATATATGAATTATTGGAAATAAATATGATACTGGAATTATAATTTACATATATATAATTTAATTTGAATTCTCTTAATATGAAAAAGAAATGAGAGTAGCATAAATGCATATGTATGCCCAACCATTCCCATGAACGGCGAATTCCATTTCTTATCTCAAAATTTTATTGATTATTCTAAATACATATAAACTATTTATATATGATATTTAAATTTTGGTTAACATTCTCTATATGATTAAACCATGATTGGAACAAAAAATAACCAGTCAAAACATACTTGAAAAACCTATCAACTAAAAGTCAAAATAGTGAATATAATGAAAAATTGTTAACAAAGGGTAATAAGATATTTTAATAATATCATATATGATATCATAAATATTAATATGGTTTTTGAATAATTTATTAACATGTTTTAAACCATTATACATGAATTTTAAGGATGTTCACCAGAAAGGAAACACAAGGTAATGGATTTTCATCACACTTTTTGATCCGTGAAATAAAATATTATATTCACCGCTTACTTCTTTTGTGTGGTGTATATACTTCTTATTTTTACATATTATATAATGAATTTCTTAATATTCATGGAATTTTAGTTTCAATTTTAATTATTTATTCTAAATGGATTTTTGTTAAAAGTTATCAATTGGGAAAGAATATCAAAACCTGATTCATTTTTATTGGGTTATATTACTTCCTCATCATCGTTAATATTCTAAGATTATGGTTATATTAATTAATTTACTCTGTAATGTCTTATTTATACTTGTTTTATGTGGATTTTTATTTTTTACACCTAATATATATATTTATTTATTATCAAATCTACATTATGGTATTTTTAATTCTTTACTTCACAATATCATTTTGTTTGGGATTATTTACACTTCAATTTACATTAGTCTAAAGTATTTGATCGTTGTCTAGTAAACCATTTAATTCTATTATCATCTAGTTTTTAATGACATTTTCAAGTAATAGTACCATTTTACCCACTCTTTGGCACTCAAAATTTTTAAGAAAATATTGTAAAGAAAATATGACTTCATTTCTCTCTTTATTCAGAGAAAAAATTTACTTCTAAAAACTCTATTTTCTAATAGGGTATTTAAATATGAATTTTAACCTTTCAAAAATGATTTATTCAAGATATTATTAACCTTTTTTTTCTTCTATTTTTTTCAATAGAATATTTATGTCACTTTTCAAAAATGGAATTTTTACATCCTTATTACCATGAGATGAAATTTTATTTTTACCTTGTTTGACATGCAAGGATTTAAACACCATCATCTATTAGTATAATCCATTTCATGTTTAAATAGATAATTTTAAAAAATTATTTTCAAAACTGATTTTCAAAGAAATGGTTTAAAAAAATGGATATTTTTCTCAAGAATTTTTAAATTCTCTTTTTATAGTATTTATATCTATCAATGAAAACAACTATTTATTTTAAATCCTTTTGGGATATGTTCAATTGATACCATCCATATTATTCCTATGAATGGTTTATGATTGATTTATCTAAGGATAGTATTGAAATTCACTTTCTTGATTCTTCTTTGTCACCTTGAAAGATTGAATTTCCTATGATAATTGAAAATGAAATTTACCCTAAATATCCATATCATTAGTCATGAAGATTATTATTTCTTAAAACATGTACCATTTAAACACATGGTGTTTAATTTGATAGTTTGTGATTATTAATGGAAATATTCATAAATCCGTATTATTTATTCAATATTGATATTTGATAAGGCGTACTATTTAATATGATTATTCAATATGAGGATTTATTTAGAAATACAATGAAGGGTGGGTCTTAGAATTTATATATAACCTCGACACATCGACAGGTTATCATGAGACAAATTAGTAGCACAAATTAACTAGGTTTATACCTATAGTTTTATATATTCTTATGAAGGGTCTTTAAAATTTATATGGTCATGTGCCTGAGATTTGACATATAATAATCAATCATTCCCTCTATTTTTATTCAGTATTTATTATCCATGATATTTTTATGATAAAAAAGTATATGTATGAATTTCATTCTGAATTGATTGATTAAATGGAATGTGTTTGTAGTTTCTTGCCCACAATATGGATTTCTCCTTATCTAGTTATCTAAATAGATTTTTTTCTAGTTATTTACCCTTCCATATTATTTACGCACTTCATTATCATTCTATTGATTTCAAGGCATGTTTCTATAGTTATTACATTTCCATTTTGATTATTCTCATTGATACATCATTACTTCGACTATATTTACCCTTATTTAGCATTTGAGCACACCCTTATTATATTTCCTTCCACATTGATTCCCTATTTTGTACTAAGAATGTTATGGAAGGATACACTAGATTTAATAGAGTTATTATCCTTGAATAAAAGAATAAAAGTTATAATAAGTGTATTTATTTAAAAAATAATCATCATTTTTGTATCTAGTTTACACTGGCTACAATTTTTTTGGTCACTTGTGATGAAATTTACTTGAATCTTATTCCAAAGTAATGGTGGCACGACACTAGCTTTAGGAAATATGGGTTTGGGTCGCTACATTAAATTATTTCAAGAAACACACCCCTTTTAATTGTGATTATTCTAGAATAACGAATTAGTTATTATGATATTTTTTTCCTCAGATTTATATCACCCCAAGAGTTTAATATATGAATAAATATAAATATGTCAATGTGTTTGATATCTTAACCCAAATGCAACACAAAACATAAATAAAACTGTGATGTGATTAGATAAAATATAAATATTTATGTATGACCATTAAAAACATATACTTTGAATTAGAAATAATTAACATGAGTAACTAATTTATGAATTATATATATATATTAAAAATTAATTATGCTTTTAATATGAATTAAATTCAATTAGATTTTTTAAAATGATTAATAGGATAATTTATTGTTTAGAAAAGTATTTTTCCCACAAATTATATTATATGAAATGCACATTAATATTTCAAGAATCACATGATTAATGATAAATTATGATTGATATTAATAATTCGTTAAAATAATTTAGAAGGTAATTGATATTAAATAACAATAATAACACATAATATTCTTAAATTTTCATTTTCCAATAAAAATAATTATTTATCTTATTTTATGATTTTCTTCAAAAATTGAATTTAAAAATTTTGGAATTTTAAATTAATAAAATGAAAATAATGTTTGAATTCCTCATATCAATGTTGAGTTAGTATTACATTATAAATTTTTTAAAAGTTTTTTTCTTTTTTAAAAAAATATGGTATTCACAAAACATGTAATTTATATGACTTTATCATTATATATGAATGACCTATATATATAAAAAACCATGTTATGAAATCAGATATAGATTTAAGGAATATTAATATACATTTTAAAATATTCCTTTAACTTATAAATCCTTTTTCTATAATTTTTTAAACCAAATAAAATGTTATTTTAATAAAAAAACTATTTTTTGTCTTTTCATTTAATCAACTGATTTCTAGAGAAGATTCAGTTTTACCTATACTTGAAAGTCCCATAAATATTATTTTTATTATTATAACTCAATTAATATAATTAAAATAAAAATCCAAGATAGTAATATATTATATGTAAATTTATATCATAGAAATATTATTTTTTTCAATTTTTTTGTTATTAAGTGTGTTTATTGTAATGCAAACATTTCAATCCATTAAAAATATTATTTTATAAAATGATTTTTAAATTTTAAACTATAAGGATAAAATTATATAAAAGGGGTAATTTAATTTTTTTCACTAATATTGATTAATAAATATAAAAAAAATCCATGGTAAAATTAAGTTTGGGTAAAAGGAAAATGATAAAAATAATAGCCTCAGAACACTCAAAGTTATTTACAAAATGAGTTGATGAGGTGATTTTGTACCTAGACTAATTTTCCCCTCCATTTTCATCCATTTTTTATCCATTTAACATGTATTAGTGACATCACATTAAAGAAAATGTTATGGGTTCTCCCTAAACAACCTACCTTCTCACTTATAAATGTGTAACATATCTACCACTTCAAGACTCACCCAACATTAAAATTTAACCTACAAAATCTTCAATATTTTACCTTATTGAACCCTCTACAGTGTTAAAATTATTATGGTCACTATTATTTAGCATATAGTCTTCATTTTCACGGATACTTGCAAGGAAAAGTCAAGTACCCGAGGTGAGTATTATCAACTAGTTATATTTTATTCTTAATTATCATCATTTAAATATATTATATTCACAAAAATATAATTAAATTAGTAACATTTATGTACTATAAAGATTCTACATTATGGTAATTATAATTTTTTTCACATAAAAAATCCATTTATAAAAAAACCAATGTGGGTGTGTTTTGCGAACTACCACCTTCATGAAACAACATGTTTCATTTTATATAACCACCTTAAAAGGCTCTATAAAAGGATACTATTAAAGGATATATATTATTTTTATGACATCATTACGTTTTTATAGTTAAAAATTATAGGACCTATTAATTTTATCATCAATAAAAGATCAACATTAATTTAATTACTTAATATAACGGTACTAAGAGGATTACCTTTTATTCAAATTGTATAATATTTTTATATAACGTATATTTTATTAAAAAAATAATTATTATAATATATTGCACTAATAAACACAAAAATAATCTCATATTATTCTATTATAAATATATTACAACTAAATAATATTATAATTATCCATTTATCATGGAATGTTCTTTTTTTGTCAGTTTAACCACCTTCTTGAACAATACTAAAAATTTATTTTGTGGATATTTATGAGGACTTATTTATTGGTATAATATGATATAAATAAGTTAATAATGTTTTTCTTTTTTGGATATTTTCAGGTTATGTCAACATTTAAATCATAAGTTAAGAAATAACCCTTAGATCGACACGGATCATTGAAGCATACCTGGTATCGATTTCATCTTAAAGGATAAAAACTTCAAAACTAATGAAAGAAATTTAAAGCATCATAAATTATTAGATATAACACCAAAAAGTAACTTTATTGACTTTGTTATGATTAAAATATGAGTATTCATTAATACAAACAACACTATAATGAAACTAATACAAATGATCAAAACTATATACACCATATGTGGAAAATTAAAATAATTCATATAGAGAATTACTATTTATTAATAGTATGAATAAAAATAGATATGAGTACGGTCATAAATTAATTTTTATGATAAATATTTTTTATACATGATTTTAATATGCTTTAGTGGAAGTTAGGACATGATGTAAGGGTTTTCTACTCAAACTCTTCTCTTTAAGACATGTTAGGTATTTTTAACATTAATTAATTTATGTGGTATATATAATTAATATTTGAGGTATAATATCATGAATTATATTTTAATCCTGGTATTTAAATTTTAATTACTAGACCACTTTTTCAATGGGTTTTTATTCAAAAGATTATAAATTCGTAATGGTTTTCTTTGTCTCAATTGTGATTGTTAGGGAAATAATACATTTTGTGTACCACATTATCCTTGTATGGGGTTTTAAAAACACAAGTATTTATTATTATTATAATAATTTTATTTAATTTAATTTCATAAGAAATTAACGTTCCCTTATTTATGTGCCTATTGGTACAATTATTCCCCCACTAGTATGTAGTTTTAGTTACTCAACGTTCATTAAATGAGTTATGATTGTTCTCTTGAACTTATTTCAAATAATTTGTGTAAATTATACCAATTTAATATATTATGAATTATTCTCTCATTATTTTATGGAAATATAATTTCCTACCCCATAAATCCTTTAATAAAAATTCTCCACTTCTTGGGATATGTTTCCCGTAAGGAATATTGATAACTCAAGTTTATTTTCCATGAATTATATTGTTTCATCATGAACATTATTATTCCAAAATTGGTTTCTAGAAACCTTATATTTATTTTTATTTTAATTTATATACCTCTATTGGGAAAATTTATTTGTAAAAAAAAGAAATTTTTAACACTTTTTTCAATGAGAGTTTTGAATAAAGGTATTTTTTAATATACTAAATAAGTGTTTTAATTTGAACTTCATATGTCTTTTATTCCACTAAAAAATTTTTCCATGATAAAACTAATGTATTTTAAATGTCCTATTATTGAATATTATTTTAAAATTAATTATTTTTAATTTTTTCCCAATTCACCTTTTGAAAACTAACTTTGGAAGTGACATGTAAATTCCTCTTCTACATTAATGTTAAAAATACTTTCTAAAATATCTTTTAAGTTTTCAATTCCATTGAAATTTTTAATTTCAAATGGATTTACCCTAATAATTTGTATGTTCCACTATTTATAGTCTAATATATAGTTATCTTGTTTGGGTTTGAAACTCAGGGTATAATTTTTTTTATTCTTGATCCTTTCTTACACGATACCATTTGTAGCATTATTTCGAAAGGTTAGTTTTCAAATATGTTAACATCCAAATAAGTATTATTTATTGCACTAATATTATGTTATTTTTCATTAATACAACTTATTAATTGGTTGAATTATGACCATATTATTTTATTATTGACTTATCAGTATACCCATTCCTTTACATGGTGTGATCATGACATTTTACATAATTCAGATTGGTTGATGTTCACCTAGAAAAAATGTTATCCTAAAGAGATGGGGAAATGTATTGGTGTTTCATATATTTATTTTATAATAAGTGTAATAATTATAATTTTTATTGTGTATTTTTTGACCATAAAAAATAAATATTAAGATGAGTTATGATTATTTTTCCATTTTATTGACATGGGGAAAATTAATGACTACTAACACGGGTTGAATATGTATTCTTCATTACAAGGATATCCATGTTCTTGTTCTAGAAAATATTCCTTAGTTAATGGTAAGTGAGATATTTTAAAATATTATGGAAAGTGAATTGGAATTATATTATTGATTGTGGGGGATATAATTATATAGCCCCTCAATGCACCGACAGATCTCATAAGAAAAAACATGTTTGGGTATTTAGTGTATGACTACCCAATTCCACATGTGTCTTAACTATGGACTTGATGGAAAATAAATGTATTGGAACAAATCCTTGATATTGGTATTTTTATCTCCGAAATTTTTTTCCATTACTATGATATCAATATTATTGATATCAAGGTTTTCATTTATTTTCATGTGTATGGAAAACTCCCAGTTTCAAGTTGAATATGACTTCATTTTTTTACTTATTTTGTCTATAATATTTATGCTATATTTATTCCATGATTGCCACAATTATATGTTTCAATTACTGATCATTTAATCTCACTCATTTCTCATATTTTCATTGCCCATATTATAAATAGAAGTAGTACGCATGACATTTTTATAAGGGAAAAAAGTTTCAAAGAATTTATTGGACATTTTGTTTAATTATCATGAATTAAGTGTTATTTTTTGTATAATTGTAAAAAATACCATTATTTGAGAGATAATTTAGCTTTATTCATTTATAATGTGTCCAAATTCTCTGAACCTCTTAACTTGAAATGATTCTTCCGATGAATGAAATTTAATAATTGTTATTTTTTTTGTAATTATCTATTTTTATATTAAGCATTTTATAGCCTCTATCAAAGAAAGTATGGAAAGTATTTTTTTAAAAAAATATGACCTATGATCTATGGTTTAGGAAATCATATTTTGTATGAGAGGAACAATTCAGATAACTTTTTTTATAATTATTGTTAAATATTATATAAACATTGATAAGTGAAGGTTTATCAATATTTAAATGGTATAGATAGTTATTTGGGATAGTATATGATTAAATTTTAAGGTAATCATAACATTTTATTTGGGGATTAAGATAGTAAAACTATAGTAAAAAACCAATGAGTAAGTAAAAATATTGTATGACATCCTAAATTTTGGGTAAAATATCTAGTCTATATTTTTTTAGAAATTTAATCCCGGTTTAGATACTAGAAAGGGGATATAAATTCCGAATAGATTCACTTTGGATTAATCACCCAGAAAAGGGTTGGTTCATCATTAACTTGATAATAACACTGGTGCATGATGAATATTCCTAAGACTTCACACCGGGATAGACACTCTAAATGGATTAACACCGTTTAATAAAAGTCCCTTTATGAACCATTATAATGGATTTATGAATGATGTGAACTAATTGGGTTATAGAACTTGATATATAAATGACCATTGATAATTAATTATTGAACAAGTAGAGTCATAGGTTTTTCTAAAAGTATCAAATGTAAATAATGGTTTTATAAGGGAATACATATTAAAATTGATTTTTTCATATTCATATTTTTGGTGTTATCATTACAACATAGGGTTTAGTATTTGGATGAAAGAAGATCATGAAAATGAAAGAGATAATGGAATGTATCTAGAAACCACTACGTCTTAAAAAAACAATGTAGCACACTTAAATGAATGGGAATATTATTATTTTCCCACTATAATGAAAAAGGTAAGTTTCATAGTCATACCTATGGTAGTGAGATTGATATCATAATTGAAATCAATTCTTGATACTCTTATAATTAGTCAAATTATATAAATCAATTACATTTTCATATATTTTTATTGTTATTGATGATTATGAGAAACATATAAGGATTTTTCTTCCTTAGTTATTCTTTAAAGAATTGGAAACATATATTAAATGGTGTCAGTAACCTAGAAAATTGATTTTATGATAAGGAAATATTTTTGGGAATAAATATTGAAGAACATAGTATTGAGGTTTAAATAGCTCTTATGATCAATATATGATTCATGTTGATGTAATAATTTTTTGAGTGATTTAGGTACATGTGAGTTAGATAGTAGTGGTGTGCTTTGTATTGATGATAATTAGTGATATATTTGGTGGAATTCATCACTTTTTTAGATTATGCAATTTATTGACTTGTTTTTGACCTTATGAACAAGTGGCTGAAGATAAGAGTTTAATTTTTAAGGAATATATAATATCATTATGTTTTAATGTCTTGGATATTAAAATAGTTTTTTTAAGGATATGTTATGAATAATATATTATTACGTTATATACATGCTTGGTTATATATTTTTATGAACAGATTATGTTGTTTGAATAATGAAAAGTATTCTGATATATCCTAAGATAGTATGTTAGATATACTATTTAAAGATATATCTTGAATGGTGAATATGATAATAATAACCTCACCTACTTTATTCAATGAGGACAAGTTAAAATTCTGAGTACATAATTTATTTAGGGGGGATAATGAAATAGCCTGAGATTTTAATATACAATTACCTTTAAATAAATAATCATGTTCGATGTCATGATCCACTTACAACACTAAATATAAACAAAAACCTGATATATTTAGATTAAATATAAATATTTAAGTATGGAAATTAAAAAAAAATAGGCACTGAATTAGTTGGAATGAATATAAATAACCACTTTATTCATTATATATATATATAATAAAAGTTGATTTTTATATGAATGAAATTCAATTAGTTTACCTAAAATGACATATAATATCATTTATTATTTATAAAACTATTTTAAAAAAAAATTATTTATGTGATAGAAATTTATATTTCAAGAAACGTATGATTAGATATAAATAATTATTAAATTAATTATTAGTTATCACAAATTTATTAATTAAATGATATCAAATAATAATAATAATGGATAATATTTGAAAATATATTTTTCTAATAAAAACATGTTTTCATTATAATTTATGATTCCAATAAAAAATTGAATTTACAAATTTAATAATTTTAAATTAATAAATTGTTCATCATTTTAAAATTACACATATAAAAATTGACTTAGTATGAATTTTTTTACTTTTTCAAAAAAGTTAAATTTTTAGTTTAAAAAAAAGGATTTCAGGGAACATATAATTTGTAGGAATTTATCCTTATATGAGAATTATAGATATGTTTAGAAAAACATTAAAAATCAATTATCTATTTAAGAAAGATGAATATTCATTTTAAAATATTATTTTAACTTATAAATCATATGTTCCATGTTTATAGAACTAATTAAAATGTTACATTAATAAACAAAATTCAGTATTTTATAAGTATTTTCAAGGGAGATTCAGTTTGGTCTTTTCCTTTAAGACCACATACTTTTTATTATTTTATAAATAATAAATTTATTTCCCTAAAATAAATATTTATGATACTTTTATCTTATATGTAAATTTAAAGATAAAAAATAGGACTTATTTAAAAAAAATGTTTAACAAGATTTTGTGTATTTATTTTTAAATTACAATTTCAAAACATTAAAAAATTTACTTAATAAAATGATTTTAAAAATATAAATCAGAAGGATAAAATTCTGTAAAATGGTAGATGTTAATTTTTCATTAAAATTGATTATAAAGTTTAAAAAATTAATTAGAAAGGTAAAAGTAAGTTTGGGTAAAATAAAAAAAGTATAAAATAACATCCATAAAACACTCTATGTTCTCCAAAAAATGAGTGGTTTAGGTGATTTTCCACCCAAAATCACTTTCCCCTCCAATTGATTCATTTTTTGATCCATTTAACTTGTAATAGTGACATCAGATTATTTAAAATATGAAAGGTGATACTAAAACATTTCTTATACACATTTATAAAAGGTTATCATCTCCACCACTTTATGAATATACTATAATTTGAATTTAACATTGTAAATATAAAAAAATATATACTCCCATAAGACTCTCCCATGTTCAAAATTTTCTGGTAACCATTACTTAGCTTAAGACCATCATTTCCAAGGGGAATTCCAAAGAAAAGTCAAGTTCTTGATGTGATTATTATCAACTATTTATCTTCTATTCTTAATTATATTCATTAAAATTTATTATAAACACACTATCTTAATGGTATTTGTATCATTTATATAATTTAATGTAACTATATTAATTCAATTATTATTTTTTACTGACATACCCCATCTGGTAAGAAAAATAAAATCATTGTTCTTACGTTGTGTGAACTATCGCCTCCACACCACTATAAGTTTCATTTTCCATCATCACCTTACAAGGAACGATCTAAGGATGTTATTAAAGGATAAATATATATTTTTATATAAATATTTTTTTTTTGAAAAATTATATAACATATAAATGATATTATCAAAAACCATCAGGGTTAATTTAATCATTAAAAATAAGCATATTAAGAGGATAACCTTTTAATAAAATTCCGTAATATTTTCATATACATTACAAATTTTTATAGTTACTTATAATTATTATAAATAACACTAATAAAAACTATATAATATCGTTAATTTTTTGGTGTAATTATATTTAAACTAAACCATCTCATAATCATCTAATAATCATGGTAGGTTCATATTTTGGCCTGCTTGACCGCCTAATTGATCAATAATATATATTTATGAAATAAATAACTATGAGAAATTATTTACTATTATAATATGATATAAATAATTAATTATTGTTTTTTTATTTTGGTATGATTTTATCAACATTTAATTCATCAATTAAGAAATCATCCTTCAATTGAAACAAATCAACAAAACTTTCTTGTTATCGATTTAATATTAATGGATAAAGGATAAAAAAATCATAAATAGAATTTTAAGAATAATAAATTATTGTAAATCATATTTAATTGAACATTAAATGACCTGTTAATGATTAATTTTTTATTATTTCATAATATAAACACCACTATTATAAAACTAGTACAAACGATCAAAACAATTAAACACTCGATATGGAAAATAAAAATAATTAAGGTAGAGAATTAATATCTATGAAGAGTTTTAAAGAAAATAAATATTAATAAGGTTGTTTATTAAGTTATTTGTATATCATGTTTTTGATACATGAGGTCAAATTATGTCCAAGGAAGTCTGGACAAGAGGTAAGGTTTTTCATCACAAATTCTTCTCTTCTAGACTTGTTCGCTATTATGAACCAAAATTAATTTATGTGGTGTGTAAACATTATATTTGAGATATAATATCTTGAATTATATTTTAATCATGGTATTTTAAGTTAAATTACAAGCCCTATATTTCAATGGGTTCTGATGTGAATGCTTCAAAATTCTTAAGGGTCTTCATAGTCTCAATTCTACTTCTTTGAGAAATAATTAATTTTGCACACTATGTTTTATTTTTATGGTGTATTCACTTCCTAAAGAGTTATTATTTTCATACTATTTTTATTTAATTTTAATTTATTTACATTTAATTTCCCTTTTTCAAGTACCTATTGATACAATTGTTTCCCAATAATTAAGGATTTTTGTTAACTCCACTTTCATTCAATGAGTAATTATAATTCTATTAAACATATTTTATATAAGTTGGGTACATTTTAATATTTATTTCTATTATTTGATAATATATCATTGTTTTATATAGATTTAGATTCTTACCACATAACACCTATGATAAATATTTATCTATTCATGGGATATGATGCTGATAATAATTTTTTATAACTCAAGTCAACTTTCCTTGTGTTATATAATATCTTAATTTATTTATTTCTTCAATTATTAGGTTCTAACACCCTAATATTTCATTTTATGCTAATTTTTATACCCCTATAATGAAAAATATTTTTTATACAAAATAATGTTTTTTACTCTATTTATAATGTTAGTTTTGATTAAAGGTATTATTCATGATATAAAAATGGTTTTTAAATTCACTTTTATATATTTTATCATCCTCTCCACATTTCTCCAAGATAATCCTTATGTATCTTGAAGGATATATTATGGAGGATTATTTTTATAACTAATTATTTTCAATGATTTTTTACTTAACCTTTTGAAAAATACCTTTGGAAGTGACTTTTAGCTTCCTCTTCAACATCAATGTTAAAAATATTTTCTAAAATATCTTTTATCTTTATAGTAAAATTTTAGTTTTCATTTTCAAAATGATGTACCCTAATAGAGTTTATGTTTCACTATTTATACTCCAAAATATATATTTATATTTTGGGGGTTTGAACCCATGGTATAAAATAATTATATTCTTGATACCTTCTTATGTGCTACAATTTAAAACATTATTTTTAAAGGATGACTTCAATATATTTCAATGACCTTTTATGTTTTCTTTGATACATTAGGGTTATTTTATTTTTATATCAACTACCTTCTTCTCTAGATGAATTATGATGAAGTTATTTTGTTATTGTCTTAGTTGTCTACCAATTTCTATATATGGTGTTATCATCACATTTTATATAATTTAAATTGGATGATGATCACATAGAAAAAATTATATCCAATTATCATGGGAAATGTATTTGTGTTAGGTATATTGATTTTCTAATATGGATGATTATTTGAAAGTTGATTATGAATTTTTTTACTATAAAAATTATTTCCCAAGATGGGTTTTGAATTTTTTATCCCTTTCATTAACTTGGGAAAAAATATTTACTTCTAATGAAGCTTGATCATGTATGGACATTCCACATTCTACATTTTATGGATATACATGTTTTTATTCTATGAATTATTACTAAGGGAATTTTATGAATGTTCTGGGTGAATCTTATTATGAATGCATTGGAATTAATCCGGTGATGGGTGGGGCCCATCATTATATATCCCCTTGATGAATCTAAAACTCTTAGGACACAAAACATGATTAAGTATTTGGTGTATTCCAACCCAATTCATAAAGGTGTATTTACTATAGTGTTAATGATAAGTAAATAAAATATAACAAGGCCATGTAAATAGGATTTTGATGGACGACATTATGAATTCCTCAGGTTTGTGATTAGTTTTTTTAATATATTTGTTTTCATTTATTTTCATGGATATAACATTCCATTAATTTGGTGTTAATTATTTATTCATATTGTTTTTATATTCCAACCATAATATTTATGCCAATTAAATGACTTGATTTCATCAGTTATAGGTTTCCCTTACTAAGAGTTTGTGCTTACAATTTATCATTTTTTCATTCCCCGTGTTATAAAGAAAAATGGTACTCGTGATATATTTATAATGATAACATAGTGGAAGAGTTTATGGGTAATGTTTGATAATTATCATGAATTAAGTAGTTTATTATATATAAATTAAAGAATTTCCATTATTTTATAATTAATTTTTATTTATTAGTTTATGATTTGTTATAATTATTTAAAGCTATAAACTTAAAGAGATAATTATGATGTAATAGAATCAATAATCAGTATTAATTTTTTAATTATAGATCCTTATATCCAAGGTTTTAAAGATGATCTGAAAGAATGTTAATAAATGTTTGTATTTATGGAAAAAGATCTGGGATCACGGGTCAGGGGCATCAGAGTTGGAATCAAAGGAATGGATTAGATATTTTTTAGATTAGTATGTTTATTAAGGATAATATATGGATGTTCAAGTTATTATTTATCATAATTTCAAAGGTATAAATAACCCTTTGTGATTTTATATGTTAAAATGTCATGGTAGTTATGTACATTTATTTCTTTAGTAGGATATGATAACATTAGTAAAAATCCTATGAATGAGTAAAATTATAGGATGACAACATGATATTTTGGTAATGTATTTATAATGGGATTTTCATATAAATTACATACTTAATTGGATACTTGAAAGTGGATATGACTACGGAAGAGAGGCACCAAGGGATAATCACCATGAGAAGGGTTGGCTGAGCATTCTCATGGTCATCACTATGGTTATCAGTTAATAGTATTAGGACTACAAACCTGGATAGACACTCATGATGGATATTACATCATTAATCACATTCCCTTTACAAAGAATTTTTATTTATTTAAGGATGATGTTAGCTAATTAGTTTAGATAACCTGATAGATAAATCACCATTGATAAAAAAGGATTGAACAATGAGAGTTATAGGCTGATCTAAAAGTACCGAATGTTAGAAAAAGGTTTCATAAGGTAAAACATATCCATATTGATAATTTTATATTAATATTTTGATGTTACCATAACATTTTAGGTTTTCATATTTAGTTGAAATAAGATCACACAAATGATCCTAAGAATGGTATATATCTATAAACCATTGTGTCTTATAATCGAACAAGGGAGCATAATTAAATGGTTGAAATTCTTATTATTTTCCTATTATTATGAAAAATATGATTTTCTTGGTCCTAAATATTATAGTGGGATTAATATATTAATAGAAATTAATTCATAATAGTTTTAGTTTTTTTAAGTAGTGAATTTATATTTATAAATAATATTTTAGAATATTTTAAATGTTATTGTGGATTATGTGAAACATATAAGGATTTTTCATCAATAGTTCTTCTTTGAAGGTTTGAAATCATATATAAAAAGTTATAAATAACCATAAAAAGTAATGTTAAGACAAAGTGATATATTTTTTGATAAATACTGAATAACACATGGTAGATTTATAAAAAATCTTCAGTTTAATACATGATTGATGTTAGGGTAATAATGTGTCGATTATTAATAAGAAAAGTGAATTATATAGTATTGGAATCCCTACTATTGATGTTAATTCATGATATTTCTGGTGAGGTTCATTAAATTTTTTATAACATCACTGATCCAAAATCTATTGAATTGGTACCAGAGCCGAGTCGTCAAATGGCCTCAAGAACATCTCCATGTATGCCAGTGGTTTATATTTAGGGATGAGGGTCTAATGAGTCACGTGTGGAGACTATACTGTAACACCCCGAGATTTTATGAAAAATATTCTTTTTAATTTTATTGATGTCTTGTGTTTTATGCTACACCAAAAGGAGCTTGCACTACACGCATCCCTGACTTGGCTTGCATTACACGCAATCGCGACCTTCCACGATAGCGTGTGTAGTAAGTAATACCGAGTTTCACTAAATGAGATATTATTATAATATTATTATGAACTAGCTGTTATGAATAGTAATACCCACTTTTTGAAATTTTATAAATTTTATCTTTCAAAATGGACTTCATTTTTGGATTCGGAATATCGAAATTATCTTAGGGTGAAATTTTGGTACTTTTAGGATAACTTTCATATTCTGATGAATAGTGAAAATTACTAAATTTTAATTAAAAACAACTTTTTTAATCGAAATAATTAATAGTGATAAATTATTAATTTGATTGGTTTTAAAGTATATTTAGAATATATTTTTACAGTTTAATACAATGTTTGTCATTGGATGTAATTTCACATTTAAACCAGATATAAACAAGTGTCAATCTTTTGATAGTTATTATCTCTTAAAAACATGCTATTTGTTTTGACAACGGGAATTAATTTTTAAATTAGTTAATGTGACTGATATATTTTTAATTTGATAAAATAGACATAATTTTTGAATTCATAATATCAGATATAGCTTAGGCTTATTTGTTTGGTATTTTTCTGGAAACTTTCATTTTTTGATGAATAGTGAAACCTCTAAGTGGTAGTTAAAAAACTGAATTTTTCATAAAACATAATTTTACCGCTTCTGTGAGTGGAATTTCAAAAATCCTAGAGACACAGTTAATATCAAGGACCAAAATTTGGTTCAATGAGATGAAAATAATTTTTGGTGAATAGTAACTTTTTACTTTTTTTTACCACGGTTAAAAATAAATAGGGTAATTAAGGGTAAAAATGATATTATTATTACCCTAAGACATGTCCTAATTCTATTGGATAAATGTAATTAGTCCAAAAACAACCTTAGGAATAAAATATTACCATTTAGGCCCACTTGGATTAGATTAGGACATTTATTATTAATTTATTTAAAGAAGGGTTAAAATAGTTAAAATCAAAGTTTAATAACTAAATAATTTTTAATATAGGGTTATACAAAAGATAAATTGGACTATAAATATTAATTTGAAATCTAAAGAGATTTCCTACATAATGGTATTTTATTTATAATTTTTAGACATTAAATAATTTAATTTATATATAACACAATGATGATGCAGTAATTATCTTATTAATGAAATATTGACATAATTGATGTTATAAATACCCAAATAAATGTAATTTGAGGCTTTTTATGAATTCCACTAATTTTCTAGGTTAATATGACATATTAGTATTGATTTAGTTAACTGTTTTCGAACTAATCATTCTGTTATAATTTTCACAAAAATCAATTACCAAATAGTGTCAAAATTGACATAAAATAGTTTTTAAAACAAATATTATATTATTAATTGTTATTATATTTACAAAAATATAAGGTTCGTCCAAGATACTTATATCATGATAGGTGTATCATTAATGGACCACTTGGGGGGTCCTTTGGATGTATATGGTATGTTTATTAACTATATAATATAAAAATACAAAGTGACATGGTAAATGTCAATCTAATTAACTAAGAGTTAAAACTAAATGATAAGGTTAATATAATGACCTAAACCTGTCTAAATTCTATTGGATGAGAGTATTCCGACCCATCCCCACCTTAGATTCGAAATATATCAATTTGGAGCTATTAAAAACCGAATTTGACTTTATAATAAAATAATATTTTTAGTTATTCCAAAGGTGCCCCTCTCCTCCCTTATAAAAGGGCACCTCCTCCCTCTCTTCCTCACACCACTTTGAGCCTTCATGCTCTTCCAACCCCTACCAAATTATCTTCTCCACTTCCCTAGAAACATCCTAGAGGTCCTGGTATTCTTCAAATACCAATTTTAGTTCCCTAAGAGGAGGTCTCAAAGAGGCGTTTCAAAGAAGAGGTAATGTCCATTACCGATTCTTTCAACTTTATTTCTTCTTCCACTTCTTCTTTTTTAGTTGTTTCATTATGAGGTAATAACAACAGTATCAATAAAATACTGATATGTTATTATTGGTATGAAACAACCATATTTCACCATCTATCCATCCAACGGAAAACGAAATCACCGCGCGTGCGTACGTACGGAATACCGTCTCCACGTCGTGGTGTACTCTATTTTCCACCATCACCTTACATGGATGGGTATAATGGTGAAAGTAATAAATTTATATGATTATTTTAAAGTGATATTGATTCTGTAATATTATACATACACTTTAATACAATTCCACGATCTTGGGAATGATATAATCGCTCGTGCGTACGTACGAACTACTGTCTCCACGACGTGATGAGATTCACTCTCCATGTTAACCATTCATGAATGATTATAAAGTATATATAATGAATAATAATGAAATATATGACATAATAATGATACTGGATTTATATATATATATATATATATGTATGTCATTTATTTAATTCCATTCAATTCAAAAGGGAAACGAAAACAGCGTTCATGCGTACGTACGGCCTACCGTCTCCATGAATGGTGTATTTCATTCCTTTTATCGATCAATAATATATATGTATATGATGAATATATATTATATATAAATCATGTTTTACATTCTGGAATTATTTAAATCAGGATATAAGTAATAATATCAAGAATGACAAGTCGAAACACATACGATAAATAAAATGATTTTACCCAAAACGCTGCTTTAACATGGAATTTACAAAAGAACGGGTAATATAAAGTCATTAGTGAAACATATATGATATCATAAAAATGAATATGATTCTGTAATAAGTCAATTACATTATTTAAATCATTATACAGGAGGTTCGGATACGTACGAAGCATAGCAGACCTAAGGTAAGGGAAATATCACAATCTCATTTTTATCTGATATTGTTTATAATTAGGAATTTACTGGGGTTCATTTTATCATCCACATCCATGTTTCCTCAATATGTAATAATTACATAATTCTATAATAGTTTATATCCAATTTTACCCTTCGGTGAGTTTTTAGTAAAAGATATGAAAGGAATCTTTTGTCGTTTTTTGTACGAGGTACTTGTTGACTTTTCCGACAAAAGTACGAGAAGAATGTTTTCTTTTAACTTATACGACATGAATGGATTTTTAAAACATTACTTCCAAAAATCTTCCCTTAAAACTTTTCATGTTTATTTTTAATCAACTTCTTTTAGTTTATAATTGTATGACATGTTAAGAAAGGAAAAGTGTTTTTGAAGTAGAAAGGATATTTTCCTCAAGAATGGAGTTCAAGTGTTTTATAAAAATTATTTTCCATCTAAGATAATAAAGGGATCTCATTCAATCCATA
This sequence comes from Viscum album, assembly GCA_963277665.1. Lineage (NCBI taxonomy): Eukaryota > Viridiplantae > Streptophyta > Magnoliopsida > Santalales > Viscaceae > Viscum > Viscum album. Next base: position 1,448,622,194 of record OY728161.1, read on the forward strand.
TTATTAAATTGATTTGATTATGTTGTGATGGAATTATTTTTATGAATTCCTTTATCTTATATGAGTTATTTTATGATGTCACGATGTTTAAGATTCCCATTATTATTACATGGGTTATGCTATGATGTATGGTTTATTATTTTGTGGCACACATAAGAGTGGTATCATTATGAGATGGGTGGGACCTATATATCCCTCCAATGCATTGGGTAAAGATTTTATATCTCATGATATAGACATGGATGGAACGGTAAGTTAATCTGGTTCAGTGTTACAGGACTGAAACGAGGAGTGAACTCGATTCAGAATGGGACTTTGTCCACTAAGATGGTCTTGGAAGCAATGCCTTGGCTACTATGGAAATCATTACATGTGATTAATGGATTCCCCAATTACATGTTTTATTCCCATGCTATTTTATCATGGTTTATGTTCCATTATGATCTATGCCTTATGTACTTCCATGTTTTATGTCGTTGCTCAAGATTTTGATATTTAAACATTATGTTCATGTTTTTAAGTTCACATGTATATGGTATGTTTTATTTTATCCATGCTTACCATTAATGAGAATTTTAGCTCACCCTTTTGATGTTTTATTTTCCCCTAGGATCAAAAGAAAGGTTTTAGGTAAGGAAACAAAAAGTGGAAGATCTTTATGGGAGATGTTGAAGATCTTTCACCACGATTAGAAGATTACGTTCAAAGTTTCCAAAGACAGTAATATATTACGATCCTTGTGTGTCTATTTTTGTTATGTATTAAGTATTCCGCAAAAGTAATTTAATTTCCATGTATGTCAGGCTTCGGGTCTCTACAGTTGGTATCAGAGTCAAAGGAGGTAGGAATGTATCTGATCCTTGGGAACTCTCACATGTGAGCGTTGGACGAAGCATGGCTCTCCGCCCAAGGGCTTCATGAGGAAATGGCTGCCATTGGGGATGGTGGTGTGTCCCACCCAGGGGGTGTAACCGCCCATGGAGTTCCCTGATAGGTATCAATTATAGTCCACTGGAAGTAATTCCAGACCGTTATAGTTGGTATCAGAGGAATGGTTTAGTCAACCTTTGGAAGCTAGGATGCGAGAACTTTGGTGAGATCCCTAGAGATATTTCTAAGGTATGTCTAGGGATGTCCCTATGGTTAAGTATAAGTATAGGTTATAGTCCTGGAATTGCTCTAATGATCTTAGAATTAAACCTAATATGTTATATATTGAAGGTACTCCCCCTTTATTATGTTGTTTTCCCTAGCATGATATTTGCCTCTCACACTATTCTTTTTGGGTTTTATACGATGGTTGGAACCTGAAGGAACCGTGTTGATTAATGAAATGGAAAATGCAATGATTGTCCTCCTAAACAAACAAATTTTATGGGAGATGGAGTGAAAAATAATATCGCTATACTTACACAAGCTATGAATCATTCTGGACTTCCAAATGAGCATAGAAGGGAACAATATTCTATTGAGTCCTTCATGAGGCAACGTCCACCTTCTTTCAGTGGGTCTTCTGATCCACTTGTTTCCGAACAATGGATTAGTACCACTGAAAATATATTTTCAGTTCTTTAATGTTCTAAACATGATAAAGTCATCTTAGCAGTATATCGTTTGGAAGGAGATGCTGATCAATGGTGGAATCTTATCAAGAATATGAGGCCAAGAGATGAAATTGAGTCCATGGAATGGGACGAGTTCAAGAACTTATTTTTCAATAATTACTTCCCTCGTATTATTCGTACAATGATGGAGAAGGAGTTTTTGAACTAAAGAAAAAGGATGATGAATCTGTAGGTATATACGAAGCGGATTTTACAAGGATTGCAAGGTATGCATCTGGCTTTATCATCCAACCTGAACGTAAAGTTGATCGATTCCTCAGTGGCTTAAAACCATGTCTTAGAAGGGAATTAGATATAAGAGACTTCAGTAGCTATGAAGAAATTGTGTGTTGTGCTATCAATGTAGAAATGGAAGTTGGTGTTACATATCCATCTCATGGTTTTGACAAGAAACGAAAGATGGAGTTCAAGGAGAAATCTCAGAATAATGGTGAAAAGAAGATGAATGTTTTCTTATGCTCAAAGTGTGGAAAGAATCATGGTGGAGATTGTCTTAAAGGGACTAGAAAATGTTTTAAGTGTAGAAAATAAGGTCATCGAGCGGCTGAGTGTCGAAGTAATAGAAAAAGGGTTGCTAATGATGTGAATAAAGAAAAGACTGCAGAGAACGCACCACCAACACTTCAATGCTTCAAGTGCAAGGAAATGTGGAATTATGATAATAAATTCCCTAATACAAGGGTTAGTGATGATCTACATGAGAAACCACTTAAGTAAAAGGACAAAGGGAAGTCACATGCGATCACTATTGGTGATGTTGAATATGACAATGATGTGGTGGAATGATTAAGTATTTATATAATGGGATTCCAAAATAATGTTGTATATAGTATCGTGGAATATTGAAATATTTATGTATTGGTATATTGAGGTTTTCAATAAATTTATGGTACCTATAACCATGGAAATTGATTGAGATATTTTCGGAAAGAAGATGATATGCGCATAATTAAGGGACAAGAAGAAAATGAAATGTTTGACAGTATTCATGAGCTCATGACTGATATAAAGAGAAGGTTATATCATGGTTTGAGTATATATAATTTTTGAATTTTGGTATCATTCATTTTTTCACTAAGGTTTAATGGGTATTAATTTTTTCAAGATAATATATGATTAAGGTATTCACATTATTGGAATCTGACCAACAAGATATATGGGGGATAAATGATGGTATTCACATACTTGGTTGATGACATTTCAAGTAATCGTTTTCTTTATACTATGAGCTTGGACCGAAGTATTTTAGATAAGAATAAAGATTGGAATGGATTATGTTGGACATATGTTAGTATTGTTTAAGGATAGAAATTTTTCGATATTACTGATCGGATGTTATAGTAATGTAGTTTTAGAAAAAAGGACAACCTGCAGGACGGGCGACAGCCCATCGCGTCGGACAAGGCTGTGGGAATCGAACCCACAACCGAAGTGCGACTGGCCTTTATCACCTACCATTGGCCTACAAGAAGTCCTTGTTCAGTAGAAACTATTTTTATTATATTAAGAAGTATGATATATGAATTATAAGTCCATTTTAGGAACCATATATGATTAATCTCACCATAGATGGACTTATGTATATTTGATAACTTTTTCTATCCTTTTGTTTGAAATAGATGGAATGACCCATCATTCTATTACATGATCTGTTAACACTTCATGAATAACAAATTCAACTTAATTTCATTAAGTGATGAATTGGAAATTGTTCAAATCACGAACAACTGTAAGATTGTACCAAAATCAAGCAAGTATTTCTTCTAATTCAAAATTTTCAACTTTAGGGAAATGATATTGAAAACCAAAAATGTTGTCCTAGTGCTCTTATATCTGATGAATCAAATGGTTCCTTAGATCATCACAAATTTATAGATTTGGGATTGATGGATTTTTCATAGCCATGTTCTCTACCACTCTCCATCAGAATAGGATGGTTAGATTTTTCTTCCATATCCATATTTTCACATATGTTCTCCAACGTGGAAACCCAATGATGAGTTAATTTGGGTAACCGTTACATTTCATACCTTAGTTTTTAAAGCCAAGTTTTGGTATTCCATTTTACAATGTGGGTTTCTATTAAAGAATCTTTCGAGTTGTAAACCATTTATAACCCCGACGAATTTTGAGGGCGAAATTCATTTTAAGGGGGGTAGAATGTAACACCCCGAGATTTTATGAAAAATATTATTTTTAATTTTATTTATGCCTTGTGTTGTATGATACACCAAAAGGAGCTTGCACTACATGCATCTCTGACTTGGCTTGCATTACACGCAATCACGACCTTCAACGATAGCGTGTGTAGTAAGCAATACCGAGTTTCACTAAACGAGATATTATTATAATATTATTATGAACTAGCTGTTATGAATAGTAATACCCACTTTTTTAAATTTTATAAATTTTATCTTTCAAAATGGACTTCATTTTTGGATTCGGAATATCGAAATTAGCTTAGGGTGAAATTTTGGTAATTTTCAGATAACTTTCATATTCCGATGAAAAGTGAAAATTACTAAATTTTAATTAAAAACATATTTTTTAATAGAAATAATTAATAGTGATAAATTATTAATTTGAGTGGTTTTAAAGTATATTTAGAATATATTTTTAAAGTTTAATACAATTTTGGTCATTGGATGTAATTTCACATTTAAACCAGATATAAACAAGTGTCAATCTTTTGATAGTTATTATCTCTTAAAAACACAGTATTAGTTTTGACGACAAAAATTAATTTTTAAATTAGTTAATGTAACTGATATGTTTTTAATTTGATAAAATAGACGTCATTTTTGAATTCATAATATCAGATATAGATTAGGCCTAATTTTTGGTATTTTTCTGGAAAATTTCATTTTTTGATTAATAGTGAAACCACTAAGTGGTAGTTAAAAAAACTGAATTTTTCATAAAACATAATTTTACCACTTATATGAGTGGAATTTCAAAAATTCGAGAGACATGGTTAATATCAAGGACTAAAATTTGGTTCAATGAGATGAAAATATTTTTTGGTGAATAGTAACTTTTTACTTTTTTTACCACGGTTAAAAATAAATAGGGTAACTAAGGGTAAAAATGATATTATTATTACCCTAACACATGTCCTAATTATATTATATAAGTGTAATTCGGACAAAAACAACCTTAGGAATAAAATATGACCATTTAGGCCCCCTTGGATTTGATTAGGACATTTATTATTAATTTATTTAAAGAAGGGTTAAAATAGTTAAAATCAATGTTTAAAAACTAAATCATTTTTAATATAGGGTTCTACATAAGATAAATTCGAATATAAATATTAATTGGAAAGCTAAAAATATTTCCTACATAATGGTATTTTATCTATAATTTTTAGACATGAAATAATTTAATTTATATATAACACAATGATGATGCAGTAATTATCCTATTAATAAAATATTGACATAATTGATGTTTTAAATACCCAAATAAATGTAATTTGAGACTTTTTATGAATTACACTAATTTTCTAGGTTAATATGACATGTTATTATTGATGTAGTTAACTTTTTCCGAACTAATCATTCTGTTATGATTTTCACAAAAATAAATTACCAAATAGTGTCAAATTGACATAAAATAGTTTTTAAAAAAAATATTATATTATTAATTGTTATTATATTAATAAAAATCTAAGGTTCATCCAAGATACTTATATAATTATAGTTGTATCATTAATGGACCACTTGGGGGTCTCTTGGATGTATATGTTATGTTTATTAACTATATAATATAAAAATACAAAGTGACATGGTAAATGTCAATCTAATTAACTAAGAGTTAAAACTAAAAGATATGGTTAATATAATGACTTAAACTTGCCTAAATTCTATTGGATTAGAGTATTTCGACCCATCCCCACCTTAGATTATAAATATATCAATTTGGAGCTATTAAAAACCGAATTTAACTTTATAATAAAATAATATTTTTAGTTATTCCAAAGGTGCCCCTCTCCTCCCTTATAAAAGGGCACCTCCTCCCTCTCTTCCTCAAACCACTTTGAGCCTTCAAGCTCTGCCAAACCCTGCCAAATTCTCTTCTCCACTTCCCTAGAAACATACTAGATGTCCTGGTCTTCTTCAAAGACCAATTTTAGTGCCCTAAGAGGAGGTCTCAAAGAGGCGCTTCAAATAAGAGGTAATGTCCATTACCGATTCTTTCAACTTTATTTCTTCATCCACTGATTCTTTTTTAGTTGTTTCATTATGAGGTAATAAAATAAGTTTCAATAAAATACTGATATGTTATTATAAATATGAAAGAACCATATTTCACCATCTATCCATCCAATAGAAAACGAAATCACTGCGCGTGCGTACGTATGGAATACCGTCTCCACGCCGTGGTGTAATCTATTTTCCACAATCAACTTACATGGATGGGTATAATGGTGAAAGTAATGAATATATATGATTATTGTAAAGTGATATTGATTCTGTAATATTATACACACACTTTAATACAATTCCATGATCCTGGGAATGATATCATCGCTCGTGCGTACGTACGGACTACCGTCTCCACGACGCGATGAGATTCACTCTCCATGTTAACCATTCATGAATGATTATAAAGTATATATAATGAATAATAATGAAATATATGACATAATAATGATACTGGATTTATGTATATATATATATATATGTATGTCATTTACTTAATTCCATTCAATTCAAAAGGGAAACGAAAACAGCGTTCATGCGTACGTACGACCTACCGTCTCCATGAACGGTGTATTTCATTCCTTTTATCGATCTATAATATATATGTATATGATGAATATATATTATATATAAATAATCTTTTACATTCTGGAATTATGTAAATCAGGATATAAGTAATAATATCAAGAACGACAAGTCGAAACACATACGATAAATAAAATGATTTTACCCAAAACGCTGCTTTAACATGGAATTTACAAAAGAACGGGTAATATAAAGTCACAATTGAAACATATATGATATCATAACAATGAATATGATTCTGTAATAAGTCAATGACATTATTTAAATCATTATACAGGAGGTTCGGATACGTACGAAGCATATCGTACCTAAGGTAAGGGAAATATCACAATCTCATTTTTATCCGAGATTGTTTATACTTCGGAATTTACCGGGGTGCATTTTATCATCCACATCCATGTTTCCTCAATATGTAATATTTACATCATTCTACAATAGTTTATATCCAATTTGACCCTTCGGTGAGTTTTTAGTAAAAGATATGAAAGGAATCTTTTGTCGCTTTTCGTACGAGGTACTTTTTGACTTTTCCGAAAAAAAGTACGAGAATAATGTTTTCTTTTAACTTATACGGCATGAATGGATTATTAAAACATTATTTCCAAGAAGCTTCTCTTACAAGTTTTCAAGTTTATTTTTAATCAACTTCTTTTAGTTTAGAATTGTATGACATTTTAAGAAAGGAAAAGTGTTTTTGAAGTAGAAATGATATTTTCCTCAAGAATGGAGTTCAAGTGTTTTATCAAAATTATTTTCCATCTAAGATAATAAAGGGTTCTGTTTCTATCCCTATTATTACATTGATTTGATTATGTTGTGATGGAATTATTTTTATGAATTCCTTTATCTTATATGAGTTGTTTTATGATGTCACGATGTTTAAGATTCCCATTTTTATTACAGGGGTTATGCTATGATGTATGGTTTATTATTTTGTGGCACACATAAGAGTGGTATCATTATGAGATGGGTGGGACCTATATCTCCCTCCAATGCATTGGGTAAAGATTTTATATCTCATGAGATAGACATGGATGGAATAGTAAGTTAATCTGTTTCAGTGTTACAGGACTGAAACGAGGAGTGAACTCGATTCAGAATGGGACTTTGTCCACTAATATGGTCTTGGCAGTAATTCCTTGGCTACTATGGAAATCATTACATGTGCTTAATGGATGCCACAATTACATGTTTTATTCCCATGCTATTTTATCATGGTTTATGTTCCATTATGATCTATTCCTTATGTACTTCCATGTTTTATTTCGTTGCTCAATATTTTGATGCATAAACATTTTGTTCATGTTTTTAAGTTCACATGTATATGGTATGTTTTTTTTATCCATGCTTACCCTTACTGAACATTTGAGCTCACCCTTTTGATGTTTTATTTTCCCCCAGGATCAAAAGAAAGGTTTTAGGTAAGGAAACAAAAAGTGGAAGATCTTTATGGGAGATGTTGAAGATCTTTCACCCCGATTAGAAGATTACGTTCCAAGTTTCCAAAGACACAAAACTATTACGATCCTTGTGTGTCTGTTTTTGTTATGTATTAAGTATTCCGCAAAAGTAATGTATTGTACATGTACGTCAGGCTTCGGGTCTCTACATATACCCTCTTAAATAGAGTAATGGAAAACATAATACAATATAAATAGCTGAAACAGTATGAACAACCAAAAACCATACAATCCTAACATATCCCAATTGGGCTCAAACCATAACTCAACATTAACACTATCATGGCATACAAGTAGTGAAAGTGAACAAAACTCAAATAAAGTCAAATGGAATAAACTCCTAACAGGTCCCGACTCTAAGTCAAGATGCTTCTCAATGTATATCCCAAGCCTAACTGAACAACCTAGGGTAGTTAATTTTCCATTTTCTTGACCTACAAGTAATAATACTACTCGGGTACCCAATGGTGGACAGATAAGGGTGTGAGTACAATACTCTATAGACCCCCACCAACAGTGAGTAAAAAATATCCAGTCTAATAGATAGTGCATGCAAGTACAATATAAATGGTTTGTAAACAAGGGATGGTTCATGTTACATTTGTTAACATGGTTTTTAAATTTATGACTAGTATTTATCCCAATTGCATTTCTTATACCATTTTTACTACATACTTCAGTCTTATCACAAGTTCCTTGGTTTTGGAATACATATCATCTTCACAAGGGTCCAAGGAAATCAATAAAAAAAATTAGGGAAAAAAATTCAAGTCCCTTTATCACTAGGGATACCAATTTAACACCAACACATTTGCCTCACCTTGATGCCTCGGTATGGTGGGAATGAAACTATTAGGGAAATAGAGCCTCCATCCCCTTCTCTAACCCGTGCATTTTTTTGGGTGGAGTTAGGGCCTCAATCTAACTCGACCCGTGGGCATAGAACCTCATGTAAATAACATACTCTACCAAGACATGCGCACCTTCTTATTTATTTGATCACCACATCCTTACCATAACACAGCCAAGAATTAAAAATTCCATTGGGGTCACAATTCATAACAAAAAACATGGGAATTAATTCTATGACATAACCCATTAATGCATTAACTATTTACAATTCATATCCATTTATCCAAATTCCCATTCTCATGACTTAACCCCTTAGGTGTATTTAATAACCACAATGCCTTATCCAAATTCATCATTGAACATAAATCTACCCATTAATTCCATTTATCAATTCACAAGCATTTACGAACTTATTCATTTCAGACACATTTCTCATATCTCATAACACAACCAATAATTACATTCAAACATTAGGTTTACCTCAATTTCCCATCTATTAACCCATTAAACATATTCATCCATTACCTTGATATATCCAATTAGAATACACCCCATTTTCCATTCCATAATCCAAAAATATGTCAACCATTTAATATTCACTAACCCTCTTAGGCATTTCTAACCAAATTTTGTTAAACAGTTGACATAATCCCATTCGACCCAATTTTACCATTTTCATGACTTGTGAAACAAACAATTATTACTAATAACCCAAGGAATCTCTATTATAATTCCATTTAAAACTTAATCAACCATTAAAACATGATCTACATGGTCATCAAATTATCACTAAGAAACCCTTCGTTAGGCCTACCATTTTCTAGGTCTGGGGTCACAAGCGCACCCCCTGGGTGGCTCTAAAATGGCAATCCATCCTCTACGCATCCCACAAGAATTGTGAGGGTTTAAATTGGTCACATAGAAATCTATTTATATCAAATGCTCCAATATATAAAAGAAAACAATTAGTGAAAAAGAATAACACAATCTTCTATGCAAAAAATATAAGATAATACAATGGGATAATACTTCTAGACCACCTACCTAGAATCCGATGATAAAAACACTCTTAATCTTAGTCTTGGGTCCGAATTCAAACATCCCTTGAATCCATATCCAATGTTTCACCAAAAAATGGAGGGTTTTAGGCCTTTTGAAGGAGATGGAAGAAACTACGAACAATAATCTAAAAAAGATAAGTAAATGGAGCATTAGAATTACCCGGGGATTCGATCCACAACCAACAACACTTCAAATGTCCAAGAATCAAAGGGGAACCACCCTTGGGAATTTAGGTTCATCCAAGAATGTCAGTATGGTTGAAGGGGGTGGAATAGAGAAGAATCCCAAGTCAAGTTTTAAAAGCATGGGATAGAATCTTTGTAATTTTTAAAAAAATACGGGTCCGCACATTTTACCCACAAGGTTTTCTAAACTATGCGCAAACCGTGTGTGAGACACTATCCAAAAAACATCCCTTCACTTGGGTTTTTTGAAATTCTCTATGTTTTTCCTAACTGTACACCAATTGTGTGTAAGCTTATGTCCATGGCAGTGTGGTTCCCGTATGGCTTGCACTAACCATGAAAAAATCGTGAAACACGCCCAGGAACTCTCTTTTCTTCCTCTTTTCATGTATCGAACCCTTGTAATGCCCCCGAGCATCCTCATGAACTTGGGAGACAATTATTTGTTCAAGATAATACACTTAAACTAAAACATAAACTAAAATGTATCTTAAGAAAAACAAGGATCTTATAACCTCCCACTTTATAACGACTCATCCTCGAGTCGCTCTTCCATGCCTCACAATGCTTCCTTAACTAGAGGTCATTACACTAGGCTTTCTTTTCCATTCCCATCTTCCAAGTTATTGGTTGCAAATATTAATTCCCACCAAACACATATCAAGGGCACAAAATTTACTCATGATTCTTTCCTACCACAACCACAACATGAAACAAAAACTCTTCATGGATGCATCAACGTTAACCATACCAAACCACTAAAACATCATAGAGAAAACAAAGACTATATTTCCTGAATCATTACACACAAAAACTTCATGCACAACATCACATAATCATGGAGGAACCAATTGGAACCCCCTCGGTCTGATCCACTACACAACTCAACACCCAAATCACTTGGCATCATTTTCCTCCATTTTACCCAACTATAATAGTGACAAAATTCATTATCTCCCAGAGGAAAACAAATGGTCCTTTCAACCACATTTCCCAACATGCATCGATTCACCACTATCAAGGAATGATCACCCGAATCTAAACTCAACTTTTACATCACCTAATGTGATCCAACTCACCATGCCTAAACATCCATGGGGGAAATACCCTAAACTGGAATCCAACCATACCATCGAAACCATTATGGTAGATATTATTAAAATATCCATTCAGGGACTGAGATTACTTCGACCTCACTCAGGTACAAATTAATTTCCAAAAAAACTTATTACCACAACATAAAAACTTCGGTGGGTCAATCTCACTACAAAAATTAAAATTTTCTATCTCGGGTCGGACAACACCTGACTAGCTTGTCCCAGAACACACACCTTCCACTGATGGTACACTACCCCTTTCTCACCTTTCCAAGGTTCTCACTGATTTGAAGCCTATCATTATCATCTAACATAGCCAATGAGGTCATTCTATAAATTCCAGTATAATTTCATCTTCACGGTGTTACCACCCTCCAGACCGTCATTGGGCTTCACCCTTGGCATGTCACCGCATCACATGGCCAAGGTTCCCTTAACTTCAAGATGTTCTAAAACCACCAAAGGAAAAATTTCCCAAGTCTTATCCGATCTTAGCTGTAGTTATAGAATCTAACCTATATTTTCACAACCTCTTGCAATATCCAACCACACCCTTCTACGACTTCAGCACAAACATCACAAGCTTCACATAGAACCACCCTGAGCTCAAATCCAACACTTGGCTAATCAGTCACCACATCCTTGACTAACTTATCACTCCCCACATAAAGAGCTTCATTACCATTTATCTCTATAAGGGATTCCAACAATCGAATCTTACACTTGATCACAATCTGAACCCTAATATATAGATATGAACATCTAGGCTTTTCCAAAAACAAGGAAACAAACAACATCCAGTGCCCATTCCCAGCTTCCATGAATGGCACCCATGGAATTTTTCGACACTCAATCCATCTCGATGACCTAACCCCAATACATCAATGGTGTACATCCAATCATCAATCTCTACACATATTGTTTCCTTGCATGTAAACTCCATGATTTCCCTCACCCAACAAAAAACCTTCATGTATCTTGGTACAAAGCCAGTGATTCTAAATGTACCTAGGATGACATCAAGTTATTGGGTAGGATCTTCACTAGATGGCATATGATAAGAAGTTTTTGAATAACTCCACAACCAACTTATATCCATTTCTGATGTCAAAATTTGGGACACCATGACCTGGAAAGGATCTCAAGATCCCCTTCTGAACCCATCTCATCAACACTTAACCACCACTGCTGAGGTGTGATTGCCAACCAAGTCACACCACTGCTCCATGGCCAATAAAAAGTATACATGAACAAATGTTTCATGTTGAAATCTATCGAAAACCCCACTCGAGTTCTTTTCATGTGTCCCTGATAGCTAACAACCAAGGAACAATGGTCTACCATTCCAATAAAACAAACAATATCTCACAAATAAACCTTTATTTATATATATCCCATAGTCTCCTTACTTACCTAACCATGTATAATGTTTAGTTAGTTCTATCATTCCCGAGGCAACCTCTACATCTCATCAAACAACCATAACATTCATACAAACAAGTTCATCCATGTAACCACCCTCACCTCATGTGTCACCATTGAGCGAAAGCATATAACTACCCTTAAACAACCCCTTGTCTCTTTCACTAGAAAACGGTTTTGATTCCCCTATTAATCATCATCCAATAGGCATGTTAGTAATTTCTATGATTCAACCCTTAGAGACAAACCATACCCCCTTTAAAACAATGGGGATCTCTTATTTAGGAACCATACACAACTATACCATTCACTAAAACGTGTATGTACATAGTATTTATTGACACCACCCATGAAGCATCTTCCATGCATCATGTTCCAATGTACTAACACTGCTGGTCTATCCTTCCAAAAGATCACCCTTGATTTTACGAATCTATCATCGCGTAACCACAACTCAAGTGGCACCACCAAAAATCATCCTTTCCACATAGCCCCCTAGGACAAACCTCTCTTTAGAACAATTCGAGTTCTACTATCAGAGTCCCAAACATCCATGTCTGCGACACACACCAAAAAGCACTATAAAACTATCTAACCTCTCTCACATGACACCATGAAGGCTGAATGATACCAAATCCTTAAATTTGACTCACTACCATGAAAATCCATTGGTCCACACTCCAAAACATACATATCATGACACAAACAAATCAACTATCTTGAATGGAACTATCACCCCAGTTCTAATAAACACTGTACCTAGAGAACTGAACAGCCATTAACTCTAGGTTCCTTAACAAAGATGTATACATTCTTCAGCACAACATGCAAAAAAATCCTCTCCAGGATTTAAAACACAACCTGTAAGGTCTCCACTCACAAGGTTACCAATACCTAGGAATCAACCTTAAGGTCCATCATGAACTCTGTACAGTCACGAACCATGAGAGTTTCTACACTCGCATTACCGAACAACACCTCACAACCCAATGGCCACACCCCTACCAATGGTTCCATAAACACACCACCTAAGCCATATCATATCCAGAAAGGCCTTATAATCAAAATATGAATTCTCAAACTAGTGTACTCTCTTTTTTCCAAACCGCACATACAGGGGTCAAACAGATAACATAATGAATACCAACTTTTGAAATCAGTAATTCTCATTTTATACTTCTTGTTCACCCGATACTTTAAAGAATGATTGACAATATTTTACCATAGTTGGAAAGGATCACATGAAATTGAACTTAAACAAACCATTCTGCATACTCTATCTGAATGGTTATCATGAAACTTAGAACACAAGAAACTACCATACCTACCATGGGTCATGGTCAATATGTGGTAACGAATTTAATTAATCGAAAGTCATTCATAAAACACATCTTCATACCAATTATTCTTTTACAACACGACCCTTTCCTATTATGCACATTTCCCATTTAAAATCATGGTAAAAAATCATTTTAACTCATTTGAACCTTTCATTAGGAAAAATTCATTAACAAATTTTCCATAATTATGCAATACATTTTCATTTTGACGTTGAAAAAAACATTACAATTTATTTCAAACTAAAATGTTAACCCATTTATAAAATTTATTTATACACGATATTCCTGACCTATTCAAGTGTGTGTGCCTATAATGATGCATGTCACCTATATACTTAGGTACCGAAAATGATGCATGAATGCACAACCTCATTACATTCCGAAAATGATAAAAATATCATAATTCATCCAAATCACACTACATGTGCACCAACCAATGGTGAAATATCATTAAAATGTAAAAGAAAAAATCAAGAAAAACAATTCCCACCTAGAGTGACTTGGGTTTTCCCTAATACATGTGTTAGCTACACCCAAGAATGAACTCATTACCAAGGACCTACATATCATAATCTCATTTCTATCATCCCTAAATAGTAGGAAAGAAAAAATAACTCCTCGGATACCACTTTGTAACGTCCCCGACCGAGAATCCACGAAACATTTTCCATGAGCCGAGTTGTCACATGACCTCAAGCGCACCTCCCCATAAGCCAAAGTTTCTTGACTAGCTTTGAGGGTATAATGATTCATGTAGAGAGACTATACCCTCTTTACTAGAGCAATACACAGCATAATACAAGATAAATAGTGGAAACAATATGTACAACCAACAAACATACAAGCTAAACATCTCCCAATTGGGTAAAAACCATAAATCAACATTAATAATGTCATGAAAAAATAATAATGCAAGTGAATAAAACTCAAAATAAGACAAATGAAACAAAATTAAAATGGGTCATGACTCTAAGTCTAGATCCTTCTCTATGTACATCTTGAGACCAACTCAATATCCTATGGTATGGCCTTTTCCCTTGTATTGGCCTTCAACAAAGAAATATACTCAGGTACAAAACTACGGCCCGTGCAGGGTCTGAGTACAAAACATAGTAGGGTACTACCAATGGTGTCTACAAAAGAACCAGTATAATGGACAGTGTATACAAGTACAAAATAAATGGTAAGTAAACATGGGACATTTTGGATTTCATTTGTTAACATTGTTCATTTAACTAACAACTAGTATTTATCACAACTACATTTATTATACCATTTTTACTAAATACTATATTCTTATCACATGTTCCCTAGGTTAGTCATATATAACATCTTCACAAGGGTCTAAGGAATTCAATAACAATTCATTAGGAAAATAATTCATGTCCCTATCTCGCTATGGATATAGATTTCACATCAAAACATTATCCTCACCTAGAAGCCTCAGTCTAGGTGGAATACAACTATTAGGGGAATAGATCCTCTATTACCTTCCCTAACCCATGCATTTTTGGGGTGGATTATAGATCCTCTTTCTAACTCATCCCACGGGCATTGAACCTCTTGTCAATACCCCACTATACCGAGCCATGTACACATGATTATTTATCCAATCACCACAACCGTACCATAACACAACCATGAATAAACAATTCCATTGGGATCAAAATACATAACAGACAACATGGTAATTAATTATCTTCCATAACTCATTGATGCATTTACCATTTACAATTCATATCCATTTATCCAAATTCCCTTTCTCATGTCTTAGCCCCTTAGGTGTACTCAACAACCCCTATGCCTTATCCAAATTCAACATTGACTATACATATTCCCATTAAGACAATTTATTATTTCAAAATAATTTACCAACTCATAAATTTTATATACATATCTCATATCTCATAACATAAACAATTTTTAGATTTAGCCATTAGGTTTACTAAAATTTTCCATGTATTAACCCATTCAACATATTTATCCATTCCCTTATTAAATTATATTAATATAATCCCTATTTCTTATTCCCTCATCCAATTATAAGTTCACCATTTAATATGCACAAACCCTCTAATGCATTTCTATCCAAATTTTGTTAAACAATTGACATAATCCCATTCGACCCAATTTTCTTATTTTAATGTCATGAAAAACAACCACTTATGACTAATCACTATAGAAATCTAAATTATCATTCCATTTACAACATAATCAACCATTAAAACATGTTCTACATGGGAATCACTTTATCACTCAACAACCCTTCATTAGCCCTGCAATTTTCTAGGTCTGGGATTGTCAGCGCACCCCATGGGTGGCCCTAAAACGATCATGTCATACTATACATATTCAAGGGGATTCTGAGAGTATCAATTGGTCACTTAAAAACCTCTTTGTATCAAACACTCCAATGGAACCACTAACAATGTTAATGAAAATTAATAACACAAGCTTCCATGCACAAATCTAAGAATAAACTATGGGATAATACTTATAGAACACCTACCTTGAATCTAATGATTAATTCACTCTTAATCATAGAATTGGATTCGAATATAAACACCCATTATACACCCAACCTAGGTATCACCAAAAAAAGGAGATTTTTGGTCTCTAGAAGGAGATGGAAGAAACTGGAAACCCTAATCCAAAAAAGAGAATCAAGAGAGAGTTAGATTACTAGGGGATTCGATCCAAAACCGACAATGCTCCAAATGACCAAGAATATAAGGAGAACCACCCTTTGGAAGGTTATATCATTCAATATCATCACTAGGGTTGTAGGGGGTGGAATGGAAGAGAATCATGGTTTGGGGTTTACAATCCTGGGATGTCATTTTTTTAATTTTCTCAAAAATAATGTATCATTCAGTTTGTTGAACCATGCACAAAAAGTTTGTGATCTACTATCTGAAAAAAAACCCTTTCATATGATTTCATGGGAATTTTGCACGGTTTTCTTAATCGTGCACCAACCATGCGTAAGCCTCTGTCTATGGATTCATGCTTATAGCAGGGTTTGCACTAACCCTGCAAAAAATATGAAATATGCCCAGGAACTCCCTTTTCTTCCTATTTTCATGTCTCGAACCCCCAGAATGCCCCAGAGCCTCCACATGAACTTGGAAGACAATTATTTGACAAAAAGAAGGGACTTAAACTAAAAATTTTCTTTATGAAAATCTTGGATCTTACATTTTTTTCATATTATGTTATATGTAGACAAGTGTGTGATATTATTAACTAGTGGTTGAAGATAAGAGTTAATTTTCGAAGGAATATATGATCTTATTATTGTTTAATGTCTTGTAGATTTAAAAAGTTATAAGAAATGTCTGTTATAGAGAATATATAATTAGGCAATATACACACATGAGAATATGATTGTATCAATTAAAAGAAATTTTTGATGAAATATAATTAACTTTATATAGCCTAAGAGAGTATAATAGATGTAATATTAGAAGTTATATCCCAAATGATGAATATGTTAAGAATACCCAAACATAATTTCTTTAATGTGTAGTAATTAAAATTAAACCGAAAATTTTTATTTAAGATAGGCGGGGAGAGTGTAAAAACTTGTATTTTAATATATTATTTCATTTAAATAATTTTATACATTCAATAAATTTCTCCACACATAACACCAAAGTTAAAAGAAACCATGATATATTTAGATAAAAAATTAAAATTTAATTATAACCACTAATAACCTAGACTTACTATTATAAGGAATGAATATGAGTAACCTATTTAGGAATAATATGAATATAGAAAATAACTTCTACTTTTAATAATGTGTTAAATTCAATTATTTTACCTAAAATGACTAAAAATATACTTTACTATTTATAAATATATTTTTTAAAAAATTAAATTTTACTAAAAACCCATTTCTATTTGAAAAAATAAAATTATTGATAAATTATGTTTGATATTAATAATTGTTTAACACTAATTTAGTATGAAGATGACATGAAATAAGAATTATATTGTTCAATATTTGAAAATTTCATTTTTCAATGAAAATAGGTTTGCATTATATTTTATAACTCTATTAAAAAATTGAATATATAAATATGGGAAATTGAGAATAATTAACAGAAATTAATTTTCAAAATCCTAATATAAAATTGTTCTTATTATAAAATTTTCATATTTTTCTGAAAAGGATAGTTTTTATTTGAAAGTCATGGGTTTCTAGAAACATGTAATTTATATGACATTATCATCATAAAATAATGAACAAGATGTTCATATAAAATTTTAACAAATATAATTTTAGCTAATTAATATCAATAATAATTTAAAAATATTATTTGAATTTATAAATTATATGTCCAAAACTTTAGAACTAATTAAAATGATAATTTGTAAAAAAAGTAATTTCGTTCCATTCATTGAATCGAGTATTTTCATGGAGGATTAAATTTTTTCATGTCTTGAAATCCTCACAATTTATATTTAATTTATAATAAATAAAATAATATAATTAAAATTACTATCTAAGATCACTTTTCCTCAAAAATAATTTTAAATCTTAAAATTTTTTTTTGAAAAAAAAACAATCTTTACGTTATTAGGCGTGTTTATATTAAAATTAAATTTTAACAACCTTAGAATATTTATTTGAAAAACTGATTTAACAATTTTAAATCCTATGGATCGAAATACATGAAAGAGATAGTTTTATTAATTTGTCATGAAAATTGATTACTTATGTAAAAAAATAATTTCCAAGGAAAGAGTAATTTTTAGTAACATGAAAAAATTAAAATAAGTAAATTTAAAGCTAAAATTTATCTTTCAAAAGGTTGGTTTAGGTGATTTTCAAACCACTCACATTAAACATAATTTTTTTATATTTTGGATCATTTTAACATGGAATAGAAACATCACATTATTTAATATTTTAAGGGTGTTCCCAAAGCTACCCTTCTCCTCACATATAAAAGGGTAACATATACACAACTTCAAGACCCAAATATCCTTCAAATTTAATATTGAGACTCTAAAATATTTCCCCTCTCATAAACATATCCCATGTTTAAAATCTTTTGTCCTCTATTTGTTTTTATATTTTCTTTATTTCTAATGATAATTAAAAGGAATGTTCGAGGACCCAACATGAATAGTATCAACTACTTAAATTTTCATCGTTATTATCATTATTAAGTTTATTCTATACACTATAATATAATGAAATTAGTATAAATTATATATATTAATGTTAAGATATTAAGTTCATTGTCATATTCTTATTCACACATCCCAACCATTAATAAAAACAAAAATGTTGTTCGTACATTGTGCGAACTTCGACCTCCGTTAGGAAACATGTTTCATTTTCCCCCATTTCCTTAAAAGGAAGGACATAAGGATGGTATTAATGGATAAATATGATTTCTATAATATTTTATGGGTTTTTATGTCAAATAATATATCCTAGTGATTATATGATCAATAAATGATCACCATTAGCTTGATCATTTAAAATAAGTGTACTAAGAGGATAACATTAAATCCAAATTGTGTAGTATTTTCATATCCATTAATTAATATTGTAATTACTTATAATTATAATATATAATTCCAATAATAACTATATATTATCATTATTCTGCTGATATAATGATATTATAACTAATTCATCTGATAATCATCCATTAATCGTTGTTGTTTAACGTTTGAGTCAGTTTAACTAGCTACATGAACAACCCTATACATTTATGTCATGGAGAACTATTATAAGTTATTTATTGGTATAATATTATATACACGAGTAAATAATGTTTTGTTTTTTGTTATTTTAAGGTTTTATCTACATTTAATTCATTATTAATTAAAATAACCATAAATAGGCAAGAATCACCAAAACATACTTTTTTACAATTTCATTTTCAAGGGTAGAGAGCAAAAGCTCATAAAAAGAATTTGAAACATAAAAAATTATTTTAAATCATCCTCAATATATACATTGAAAACCTATAAATGAATAAATTTTTAATAATAATGAATACAAACACAGATATTATGAAATTAATACAAACAATCAAAACTATGAACACTCAATGTGAAAAATTAGAACAATCCATGTTGATAATGACTATTTAAGAAGAGTTTGAATGGAAATATATATGTTTAATTTTATAAATAAAAATATTAGGAGATATATAATTTTAATACAAGAGGATAAATTATTTCCATGGAATTCGAGAAAATAGGGAAGGGTTTTCATCACAAATTCCTCTCTTTGAGACTTGTTTGGTATTATGAACCCAATTTCATTTATAAATTGTATATACTAACTATTTGAGATATAATGTTATAAATTATAATTTTATAATTTTATATAAATTTCAATTACAATAAAATTTTTTCAAGGGGTTTTTATTCCTGATTTTAAAAAGTAACTAGTTTTTTCTTTGTCTCAATTCTTATTTTTTGAGGAATATATATTTAATGTACCATGTTTTATTTTTATGGTTTATTCAATATCCATGAATTTATTTTTTACATAATATTATAATTTCAAGGGATTTACTATCCAATTTATTTCTTTCATTCCTGTTAAAATCGACATAATGTTTTCCCCGGTAGTAAGTATTTTTGGTAACCGAACATTCATTCAATCAGTTATTATTATACTCCTGATCTTATTTCATATAAGTTGTGTAAATTATTCCATTTTATTTTATTATTTGGTATTATAACATTGTTTTATGGAGTTATAAATTCCTAATACATAAACCCTTGGATAAATATTTCTCACTTATTTTCATATTATTCTCTTATAGAATATTGATTACTCAAGTCTATTGTCCCAATGATATATTGTTTCATTATGAAGTTATTTCTTTCAAGCCTTGGATCTACATCCCTAGTATTTCATTATATGATACTCTCACTAATTTTGTGGATAAAAATATATTTTTATATAAAATAATGTTTTATTTTTTTTTCTATAGTGAGAGTTTTGAACAAATGTTTTTTTAAAAATATTAAAAAGGGTATTTTGTTTCACATTTGTATCATTTGTCCTCCTATAAAAATTTCTACAAGATAAAATGTATAAATTTTAATACCAATTATTGAATATTATTCTTAAATATTTTTATTTTTAAATATTTTTATCTTTACATTTTCAAAAAGACCTTTTCTTGTGACTCAGAACTTCCTCTTTTATGTGAATGATAGAATTGCTTTCTAAAATCTCTTTTATGTATTCACTTTTATTTCCCTTTTTGTTTTTAAAATAAATTAACCTAATATGGTTTAGGTTCAAATATTTATTCTCTAATATATATTTAGATTTTGTGAGTATGAACTCATAGTATCAAAAAATATGATACTTGATCCCTTCTTGAATGATACCACTCAAATAACTATTTCGAAATGTTGTTTATCATATTTTCTAAATCCTTATAATATTTCTTTTTTACACTAGGGTTATATTATTTTGTAGTAAACAAACTTGTTCTCTATATGCATTTTGATCAAGATATTTCATTAATGAATTAGGATAATACCCATTTTCCTATACCATGTGAATATCACATTTCACATAAATATAATTGGATGATGTTCACATAGAAGGAATATTATCCTATTGATAATGGGAAATTTATTGGTGTTCCATATATTGAGTTTCCAATATGAATGATTATTTTAAATTTGATTATTCATTTTTTGTCCATCCAAATTATATCTTAAGATGGGTTTTGATCATGCTTTCCCATTTTTTGAATAAGGGAAAGGCATTGACTGGTAACATAAATTGATCATATATTGATATTCTATATTCTTCGTCATATGGATACCCATGTTTTTCATCTAAAGGTTCCGTAGGGAATGGTATGAAAGTTATTGTTAAATCTTGTGTTGAACACATTGGACTGATTTTAGTGATGGGTGTAGCTGATAATTATATATCCCATCGATCCATCAGCATATATTATTAAATAAAACTTGTTTGGGTGTTTAGTGGATGATTGTCCAATTCAGTTAGTTTTTTTGATCGTGGTCTTGATAAAAAAGTAAATTTCATGGAATAAGTCCTTGAAAATGGGATTTTTATGTCCAACATTATCCATTACATTAGTATGAGATCCGTATTATTTATATCTATATTTTTAATTATTGTCATAGATATATAATTCTCTAAGTTTAATGTTGATTATGGCTTCATGTTTTCTATTTATTCCTTGTATAAAATTTATTTAATTTTTATTCCCTGACTGATTCAGTTATATGATTCAATTACTAATTGATTGATCTCACCCATTTCTTATCATTTTATTCCATAGGATATGAAAAAAATTGGTACTCAGGAATTGTTTATAATGATATCATGAGTGGATGAATTTGTGGGAAATTGTAGTGACTCGGGTTTTTGGCCCTGTCAGACTTTATAATATTTCTAAGAATAATTCTAGAGCGAGTTTTGAAGACGGCGTGTGATTCTGAGGCCCGGTGTGCCCGGAATTAATTTTATAAAAATATTAAGTATTTTTATACTATGCATGTGGTGGGGGTGTGATATCTCCAAAACGGTAGCTCAGAACATGAATCTGAGGGCACAGTTGCGTTCGGAACGTCCCGTTTACCCTAGGCGAAGTGTAAGCTTTGCGGGCGCGGGCCTGCGGTGGAAAGAGCCACCAGGGGTGTTTTCATTAATAAATGGAAAAGTCCATTTATGAGAATCAGCTCGAATAACTTCTGAACGGAATCTCGGATGGAAATTCTGAGTCCGCTGTTGCGTTCAGAATAGCGCGTTTACCCTAAGGGCGACCTTACCTTTGTCTGTATTGGGCGTCGGGCAGAGGCGAATCGGGAGCCAGAGATATTTTAACAAAAATAAATATCTGCTCCCCCCCATTGAACGTGCGGCACAGCAGGGGAGGAACTTCTCCTCCTTCCTCCTTCTCCTCCCCTTCCGACGGTGAATTGACGACCAAATCACGCGATCGAGGTGCCGTCGAACTCGGATTTCGACGGCGGACGCTTCAGGATCGTGCAACGGAAGCTTTGGGGCGCGAATCATTGTTGTTTCGCCCGTGAGGTAGGCGGTTTGAGTTTTACAATCTCGGATCCCGTTATTGTGTTGTTTTCTCCAAATTTTTGTAATGGTTGTGTGGTTCGGGTCCTGAGGTTTCTGAAACATTTTTCGGATCTGATTTTGGAGCACCGGGGTGTTCCCTGGGGTTCCCGGAAGATTTCTGGAGGAAAACCAGGATTCTGGCGGCATCAATGGGGGAATCCGGTGAGGCGTGACGGAAGAAAGGCAGTGGCGGGGCGGTTTCTGGCGGTGGCAGCGGTGGCGC
The DNA here is from genome assembly GCA_963277665.1 of Viscum album. Lineage (NCBI taxonomy): Eukaryota > Viridiplantae > Streptophyta > Magnoliopsida > Santalales > Viscaceae > Viscum > Viscum album. The sequence continues at coordinate 1,448,645,356 of OY728161.1, forward strand.
GGCGGAATCCGGCGGTGGCGCGGGGGTTTCCGGCGAGGCAGGCGGTGGTCCGGCCAGGATTTTCCAGGGGTTCTTTAAACCCATGTAACACGCAAACCATAACTCCAATTTGCGAGCCGTTTGCAGGGACACATTCCTTGTGTTGAGACGGACCTTTTAAAATTACATTGAGAATTTTGTGAGTCGGTATTTTGGCCCGGGGGATTGAAACGTCGAATAAAATAATAATATTTTATTATTATTCGACTTCAGGTCGTTGGGTCTTTTTCCTGGAGCGTCCTATTGACGCACTGTCAGCGGCATTGAGGTCCTGATGGTATGAAGGAAATTTATTTTTGGATTTCGGGTTTTGGTTTTGAGAATGGGGTGTGGGCCCCACGTGTCTGGGTTTTGGCATTTGCAGAGAAACACAGCTTTCGCACTAGGAGTTCGATTTTGACAGATGAATAGTCGATCCTGTGTGCCTTTCCGAGACCCGGAGCAGGCAGAGCTTAGTGAGCGTTTTGACCGGGGTGTTTACCGGATCTATGCCGAGGGAGCTTTTCAGTGGGTCTTTGTGGCAATGCTCCCCTTCTTCAGAGTAGGTTGGACGTGCTTTGTAGTTTTCTTTTGGTGGGTCTTGTTTTTCCCTTTTGTACTTCTGATGTACTCTGGTTGTGGGATTGTGTATTCATTCATTTACTTTTCAGTTTTCTATATCTCTTCAATGTTGCATGGAGGTGTTTGTGGGTGCGTGTGTATAGGTACCTTAGGCTAATGCCTCACATGTGTGTGATAGCCTACTCGGCACTGGTCGCCCACCCCTGGCCTATTGGAGGCGGGTTTGGGGAGTCGCAGCTCGAGCCCCGTTGGGTCGGGTCATGACAGAAATATTGAAAAATTATCATGAATTAAGTTGGTCCTTATATATAATTTTAAAATTTTTCAATTAGGGCATAAATCCTTAGGGGTTATTATTTTATGATGTGTCATAATTATCTAAATATCTTAACTTAAATAGATCCTTCTTACATAGGATATTAATTAAATTTTATTTATTCTGTAAATATAGATGGTTATATCCATTATTTTAAAATTGGTATCAAATAATATATGCAAAATAAGTGTTTATGGAATCAAATCCAAGAACATGGGTCCTTAAAAACCCATGATCTCATGTCTATTTTATAGTTTCCATTCTTATAAACTTAATTTAACACATTATTGATATATTTTGACTATTACTTATGATCAACTACTTATGATATCTATTGAGAATAAAACTGAGATATAAATATCATTTCATTCTTCATTCTTATCTTTTATATTATCTAAATTAGTTTTTCATTACTTCTGATGATATTACTCTATTTTAATTTATTAATACACATAATTTTAATTTTATATTTCCATTAAAATAAATTTCATCAATACATTCATCAAGACATGTTTTTTAATATTAGAATCAAGAAATACTTCTTCTTCAATGGTTCTTCTAGAAGATTTTTTAACATATTTTATTTCTTCATCGGATTCACCTTTCTCTTATTTAGTTGATTTGGATTTATTTTCAATTAATTTAAGATCATATGTTTCCAGATTTTTCTATGGCCATTTTTACATCACGTGGAGATTTTATAATTCTTTGTGTAACCTCGGAATATCAATTATTCTGCTTAATCATCAAATTTTACAAAGTTTTAATTCTTTATCTTCATTAGTAAAGGACTACTAAACACATTAAAATATTTCACCATTAGTTTATTCTTATACAAAAAATCATAGGGGATAAACACCTATTCTTAATGTAATAATTCATATATTTTTAATATGTATAACCTTTCATATAGAAAACCTCCAAAATATATATAGAGAGATTAAATTCTGTAACCATGGTCCTTCCCATTTCAACTATCATTTTTTTCCTCTATGAAACCCCATTTTATTTAAAAGTGTATGGAGAAAAATATTGATGATTAATATAATTCTTTGATATACATTCTTTGAAATAATTATAAGTAAAATCCACTATATTATATGTTTTTATCTTTTGAATATCTGAATAATGTTTGTTTTTATCTTCCCTCATATAAATAATAAACATTTCCACAACATTATACTTATGTTTTAAAACTATAAAACAGATCATTTTTTTGATGTCTTTAAAAAAAGTTATAATGTAAAAGAATCACTATTTTTTAACTGATGACTCATCATTCCACACACATTATAATGTATAAGTTCAATAGGTTTGTTGGACTGAATTTCAACTATTTTATATTTTCTTGTAGTAATATTCTTTTTCGGCTAGGCTTCACAAAAAATGGTTATTTATATTTATAGTAGAGGTAAATATCTTATCGTATCTTCATTTATGAGTTTTCTCATTATTTGATGGACAAGATGTTCCAGCCTCTTATTCCATAATGTTTCTCATATTTCTCACATAGGTATCATGAGTTTCTTCAATTTTAAATTTAAAATATATGTACTTAATTTATTACTTCTTTAAAAATAGTTCTTCAAAACATCAATAATCATATGATGAAACTATTTCTCTGGAATATGAATTCATTTTCTGCATCACATTGTTTTCTTACACTTTATATTATATGTTTATGTCTGTCAATAAAAAGGAATACCACGTATTTTAACTTTCAATCAACTAAAATGGTTGTTCATCTTCATTTTAATTTTAAGTAACTATCATTTCAAATGGTAATATACCATTAATTTTATTCATTGGAGTATCTAAAAATTTCATCCTTGCCAATAATATGTGAAGATCATCCACTATTAAGAATCCATAGTCTCTCCTTTAAGCTAGCTTTCATGGTGACTTCAATAATTAGGGATTTTTCATTATTATTTTATTTTCCCACCTATTTTTATATTATATTGAATGGATCCAATCTAGGAAGAGTTTTCATGAATTCTTCATCACATTGACAGGCCTGATCACATCTTATATAGGTTTATTCTTGTAATTAAAAAAATCTTGTGGGAGTGTTTTAAACATCTCATTCCATCTTCCATGAGTTGTATTCCGCATCCAATGTATACTATTTTCATTTCTTCAAACATTTCTACCCCTCAACTGAAACCTTTTACCTAGAAGAGAAGTGTTATCCCATTAGGTGTTGGTTTGGTTACTTTAGTATCTATAGAACCAAAAATATCCTTCAAACCTCCAACTTCTGAACTAATAGAAGTTCCAGTTGTAAATCTGCATGGTGGTTCATTATTGGATATATTTCCCTTATAATTTTTTCTTGAATAATCCTATTTTTTGAATATGTGTCTAATTTTTTATAGTTTAATGAAATAACATCCACTTTTATTCTAAACACATACTTTCTCAGTTTCATTTGAGAAAAATAAATTATTAGTAGAAATGTATTTATCTTTATTCTTATAAAGAAAAAAATTTTACTTATTTTCATAGAATAACTTGTAATGATTCATCTTTAAATTTCATTTCTTTATTGAAGTAATCTTTTAACATCTTCAGAGTTTTTTCAAACTCAATATATCAAGATTTTTTCTTACCCATTTTATCTTTCACTGTAACAAGATACACAATTTTATCCTCAAATGTTTTTTACTACTTGAATACTTATAATTTTAGGTTATTGATTTACTCAACATATGAATTATCCCTTTGGGACGATTTCATTTTATTTTAATCCTATTTTTTATCTTTATTTTCAAATAAGTTATATTCCTTCTAATGTTTAATATTTTTCTCAAGATAGTCACGTTGTTTATATTTTTGTGTGTGTTCCATATATGGAAAGTCACCTTATTATTCTTCTTCACATGATGTTTCTAAGGATTTTAGATGAGCAGTGATGTTTATGAATTTTACAATAATTTCATCATTGGATGATATAGCTTCTGATGATTCCCCTTCTTCTCCCTTAAAAATAAAACTTCTTTTATTTTTACGAGTACACATACTTTTATATTTAGATATTTTTCTCCATTCTTTTGTATCATTACTCCATTTATTCATTAAAGTATTTTCATCTATCTCATATTCTTCACGTTCATTACCATTACATATTGGTATAAATGTTAATAAAGTGTCCAACTCTTGAATCATACCTTTGAACCTCCCTATACCCTTTCTAAAATTAGGAGAGAAAAGAGACATTATCTTCTTGTAATTATTATCCCTCTCCCCATTGTATTAAATTTTATTGAATTATTAAATTTTATTATATTAATTTTGAGTTCTATCATTGAATGAAAATCTATCTATTATTTTTCTCTTTTATTGAATGTTGGAGGATTCCACATTTTATATAAAAAATTACTTTTTGATGTTTCAGCTAGAGATAATAAATCTCTATAATCATGGGATGATGTCATGAGATGAGATCAATCTAAGAATTTACTCATTAACTTTATCACAATATTTGAGTCTATCATAGTTACTATAAATCCTTTGATGTTACTAATGATTTCATTTATTCTTCTAGAAAATTAATCTATGGTTTCTTCATTGACGATCTATAGGCCCCCAATCTGAATTATTTATGTTTAATATTTTTCTACCCTTACATTAAAATTAACATTTAATATACTTTCTATCATGTCCCATGTTTTCATAGTTGTTTAAAGATTCTTTAACTTCGTGTATAACTTTTCTGATAAATATATGATAATCTATTTTTGAGCCTCACCATTACCTTTAATGTTCATTTTTGTCTGCAACAGATATATGAGCATTTTTTCCCTAAGTGGAAGTCCTTTTGTATAAGAATCGACTAATTTCAAGATAATATATATAAGAGAGGGTATCATTATATTTTTTTTCATCCATGAAATTTTTTCCATAAAATATAAGAATATCATGGATTTTAACAAAATTTAAGTTTACTATTCAATCAAATGAATCCAATAGAGGGAAACTATATATGATACAACTTTTGATACCTAGTAAAAGGGTTAAACCATGAAGAGGGGGGGTTGAATCAATGGTTTTTCTAAAATTTTGTTTAACTTGAATATAACCCATGAAAAGTGATAAGGTTATTATCAGTGAATTAAAAAAACTCACTCTCACCACATGGAATAGTGTTAACAAGAATCTATAACACAAATATTTTTTCATGGATTATACCCAAATAGAGAACCAATTCCTTACTGCGCTTAGAAATTATAATTCATTTATTTTCCACTGTGATTGATCAAAAAATATAGTGGCATGGTATGATAAAAACCTTTAACAAATAGTGTATCTTGCACAAAAACGATTCGACTAAATGATTATACTCATTACCACTAGTCACAACATTTGGATTAACCTCCAAGACTCCTGAGCTATTAGAAACTTATGCTCACCAATTTTAACCTTTCTATCTTCTTAATATAAAAATTAATTCTTCAATAACATCATAATAGACCTCCCAAGTATTACATAAAGTAATATAAAATAATTTTAGATGAATATTCAATACATAACACAATTATACATTCCATATAACTGTAAAGGCTTAGTTTTTTTGGAGCATACATACATTAAAAAAATTTATTTCATAAAATATCTTTGGTATCTCTCATCTAGTTCATCTCTCATAGTACCATTCTCAGATATACCCTACTTATAACATTTCATTATAACTTAAGTAGAACAGAAACATAATAATGAATGAGATTAGATGCATAGTAATAATAAACATGAGAGATATAAATTGATGATCATATCAAAGAATAAGATAGAAATAAGGGTATGATATCATGATCATAACTTATAAATTATATACTTAATATATCATATATTATAAAATATTATTCATGGAACTAAAATTTAGAATTTCAAAATACATGAGTCATATGAGCGAGGAATCATCGTAAATCAATCATGATACCTGATAGTGTATCATAAGCATTATAAAACTTCATGAGAGTGTTTTTGAATAATAATTATAAGCATATAACATCATTTCATTTGTCAAGGATCACTTACAAGATGATCATAGTGGATTGGGTTCACTCCCCATTCCATCATTTCTTTAGTAAGTAAAATTCCAAAGACTAGTATAGTGGATGATGTCCCTTGCTAAACTATGTTTAGTCCCCATTATAGTATATATTTTTTCATGATACATCAATGATTATCAATAAATTGGAGTTACATATAATTCTAGGTCCACCCATGACATAATTAAAATCATACATATTTGTTCCAGAAGATAATTATGTCATTCATCATTTCATCATAGCATAATCCATGGAAATAAACCCAATTTTATAAACATTTAATCATCAAATAATAATAAATAAATAACATGGGTTGTATCATTAGATCATATCCCTAGTGAAGTATAATAAATATAAAATGATTTTGACACAGATGAAAAATATCATTAAAAGTTTATTTGAAAATTTCTTAAAAAATATGGAAAAATATTATTTTATATTAGTATCTTTAAAAATAAATTTTTTTAAAATATTGAGAAAATTAAATTCATTGAATATAACCTTAAAAATGTATAAATTAACCATTAAATTAAAGAGTAGTTATGATGGTGGGAAAATACATTAATTTTGTAGATGTTAAAATAAATGTTTCTTTCTCACATTTTATAATAATTTATAAACAACCAATTCAAAAAACATTGTAAAAAATCATTTTTTTAAAAAAAATTAAAATATGGTTTAAAATGAATTTAAAATAAATTTATAGTATAAAATTAAATTCTTTATTTTTTTAAGAACATGGTCATTAAATAGAGTCTTCATCAAACAAAGATGAAATAGGGACAGTCCTTTTGGAAAGCATATTCTTTATCATTTAAAGTACTGATGAGAGTAAAATTGTACTATTATTTGAAAATTATAGAAATAAATGGAGGAGAATAAAAATATATGGGGTTTAAAGGATTATATCTATAAAATTTCCCAAAAGAAAAATTTATCATATAAAGTTCTGAAAAGAAATGTGATTATAACATAAACCCTTACATCTAGTCCTCTCGTTCTTTATATGCATTCAAACATCCTCTTATTTAGGTATGCTTCTTTAAAGAGAACATTAAGGATTTTTTGATGGATCATTTGGGATTAAAAAACACTCAAGGGCATGGATTTTGATTTTTTGAAATTATTTAGGAACATAATGGTCAAGTTAAACATACCATGTGGGGTGGAAAAAGGAGTAGAGTAGGTTCCCTTTTATAAGTGAGTTGAGTGGAAAAATTGTAAAAACTTGAAAATTTATAATACAATATATTTTTGACAGAATTATAGTGGATATAAACTACCAAATTATAGAAGATAATCATCATATGTTTTAAATACCACCAACCAATAAAATTAAATACACTTTTTGTGATATTTTAAACTGTATCTCTTATGTTAACCCCTATTTTTACACTTTTAACCCGTACAATGGTAAAAAATATCATGGTGACTATTTATTAAGGAAAATTTTTATTTTAACCTATTAAATTATATTAATTATTATGATTAAAAATATAGAATCCATTTAACATTTTTTAGTTTCTATAAGCAGAATGAATTTACTTTAATATATGTGTGGAAAACACAACAAAAACTAGTTTTAGAAAAACTGCATTATATGCTTAAAACTGATTATTTTTTATTCTTTTACTTATAAAAACGATTAAATTAATGATAAAATGTTTTAATGAATTTATTATTTATTAATTTCACAAAATATAATTCATCAAATATGATTAATTTTATTTATTAAGATAAAAATACATTTCGTGCATAAATTTTTTTTAGAGAAATATATATTTTTAGTTTAAATGATTTTATTTTCATTTCTAACCAATTAATAACCAATGAATTCATGTTATAATGGTATAAAAAATAATTTCCCATAATTTATGGGGTCCTATTCATACCCTCCAATCCAATGAAAAGAAGATATTCATCACATATAATAAAATTTCAATAATAAACAGTGGTTCATTTAAACATGGTGTTTCATGTTAAAAAAGATAACAAAAACACCAGAATTCTATAAAAAAAAGTATATCAAAAAATATTTTTGTGTTACATCATATTTCATAAATCTCAACTCTATGAGGTGCTTCTTTGACTCATAATATCTTTTGATGAATGTAGGTCAGATACTCAGTGATCTTCTTAATTCAAAATTATTAGTGAAAATTGCAACACTATTAGAAAAAAGGACAAATATGTTTCTAAATTTTTTTAACAAGACATTATTTGGTAAATTTTGGGAACTTACTGAATATTATATAAAAATATGACTCACTTTAATTCATCAGTCAATAACCATGAAAAAAATCAAGATATATCTGAGTTTTAACCTCATCAAATACTCCATAAAACTAAATTTCAATTTTTTCAACTTATCCAATGATTTATATTATAATCACAAATATTAATTCATAAATAAAACAATTTTAATATATATATATATTTATATTAACATCTCCATAATGTTTATGAGTTCACAATATTTGTATAATGAAACTCAAAACCTTCTAGATGATGCACTTCGATGAATGCACTTTTTGTTAAGCCTTACCTTCATCTCAACTCGTCCTCTTACGAACATTAGAACATTAAACAATTTTGATATGAATTTTTGAATCTGGTGTCCTGAAACCATTACACTAACTTTTTGTTTGAAATTAATCTTGTGGAAAACTATTTTTATACCATTTAATCTTTTACATAGTAATCTACCTCAGGTAGAATAAAAAATATTTTTCTTGTGAAATGAAAAACCTTCCATGGTGAACTAAAAAATATTATTTGGGTAATATTAAAAATCATATTCTAGTAAACATATAAATATTCTTCCAGTGAACTTAGAAATCTTTTTCTGGTGAACTTTCAATTTGTCTTCCCAATTTAAATTTCAAGATTTTCAATCTTTATAGCCCAAATCAAAAATTATTATTTCAAATGATTTTCATAATAAATTTAAAAAATCAATGATAATGAGAAAGATAATATTATAAACTAATATTCTTGACAAATTGAAAAAAATAATTTATAAATATTAGTAATGATTAAAATATTGAATTCTAATTAAATACTATATGCCCTATATTGATGTTAATCTAACCTTTAGAGGGTATGATATGGAAGAGGGATATTCCTTCCAAAAAATGGATGTATTTTCTTCCTCAGGGTCCAAGACTAGATAATATTCCAAAACATTATCAAATATATTTCCTAATATAATGTTATAATTAAGGAACCACCATTGGAATTACGGAAAAAATGCCAAAAAATCAAACCTGAGTTTTACATTTGATTAAAAAAGGTTTGGATCTCATAGAATCTAACTAAAATGGAAAAAAGAATTTATAAAAATCAAATAACCCAATAATTTGGGAATATATAAATATTTTCAGTTCTATAGGAAGAGGTTGATAAGTGGAAATATTATATAGGTCAATATTGGGTTTAACTGGAGAAAACAATTCCTAAGTGGGGGACTATTATGTTTTGATGTGGAAACTATTTTTTGGTTGAGTATTATAGTTTTTTTAAGTTAACACTTAAGAAGAATAATTTTTTGGAACTAGAGGGGTTAATATTCCCTTAACACAGATATCTTATTTTAGGTTAATAGTATTTAGTTCCGTGGAATTACTTTAGAAAATATAGGAAAATAGAAATTGGTTTATGGTAGTAGTATTAGAAGTGGTGATCGAGTATGGGAATGTTGAATGAGGATCATCCAGACACATAAACATAAGAATATAACATGTTCTAGTGGATGGAGTAATTCAACTATAAGTTCAATATTAGATACAACATGGAATTATGAATTAAGTGATGAATGAGTAGATGTTCAATCTTGTGTATGGCCCAGAATAATAGTACATAAGGGTCCACAGTAGTTTATAAAAGGGATAATTAAGGGTTAATTAGTTTTTTATGCGAGGGTGAATTACTCAATTCATCAAAATTTAGTAGTCATGGAATGATAAGATAGATGAAGTTAGAGGATAATATTAACAATAGTGGGTTCTCAATAAATTTTGGTCGAAAATGGAATTATTTGACCTATTATTCTCTGTTATAAAGTGGTTGGGAAATTCCATATGTGGAGTATGAATTATAGGTAGATTTAACGGATGGTGGGCGTGATGGGATGGAGAATCCAATTATCGTATGTCTTTAAGTTGAAGGTCGATAATCATAAACTAAAATAGAGGAAGGTTGGGTGGCACATGATCAAAAGATGGTGTGTGTTTTGATAGTTTTTGTAGGGTTTTAAAAATTGGACCACTTATAACTCATATGTTTTTTACATGAATAAAAGATTAAACTATTTTGTTATAGATTGTGGCCTAATAATTAAACAATGTAATACCATGTGATGAAAATTATTATTATGTTTTCATATCAGGTTATTTCTCAGGTACGTTTATTGTTAGTATAAGATGAAATAAATTATGAACTAGGGTACTGGAACTAAAAGAATGGTATATCAGTGTGGTGGATATGGTATGAGGACATCATAGTTTTGGATGCTAAGTTCATCAGAAATACATAATGATCTAAACTTTTAAGTTTTTATATTCCACATTTAAATTAAAGAAGAAAATTTTGGAAGTTGTGATTTGGGTGGTTCCAAGTCACAAGTACTAGAGTCTTAACTTCTTGGTGGTGGAATAACTATTTTAGGATTTGTGTTGTTCCGATCATTATATTTTAACAAAAATTGTAATCTGAACTTTGTTATAGATAATTTTGGTATCAATTTATCAATACTACAAAGAAGATTTATTTTTTTTTTTTGAAAATATTGGTTTCCCCTAGTCGAGTAGTTTATTATATTCTGGAAGGGTTTTATTTGGAAGGTAAGAGTAGTACCGAAGTTCTTTTGTTGTATGAAAATTCTTATATGACATTGGGTCTAGTAATATGTTTTCTTATCATTATGGAATTTATAGATTGGTTGGAAGGATACTGATTGATTTTAGAATATACTCTTGATCACTTATGTTTTTTGGTTTTATCAGGATCACAATGTTTCTATAGTACAACATTGTAATGGGTAATTTCAATATTTATGTTCAATTATGGAAGATTCAGACTTCAGAGGACATTGTTTTCTGCTTCTAGAGATTTCATAAGTTCCATTAATGGTGATTCAATAAGAAGAGATATTTTTTAAAGAATTAGAAGGCGTGATAACAAGCACAGGGTTTTATACAAATTTATAGAAATTTCATCTTGAACATGAATTGGAAGAAGCTGTCGAGGCTAAAGTCTATGGAAATCATATTATCATATTTAGGTAATGAATGTTTTAAGTCGAGGTTTTTCAGCTTCGACCCAAAGGTCTATTCTTGAAGGGTAAATTATAAAGGTTCTAATGATTCCATAGCTATGAGGTGGTGGATACTTTACTACCATTTTTTATATATCCCATATTGAGTCAGGTTAGTTAGCTATAGGGTTCTCATCAGTAAAGGTTTAATATGGGAGTAGGTGTATATTCTAGGTACTCTAATCAAAGGATAACTCATGACTATTGGATAAGGCGTAGATTCTTATGAAATAGAAATACAAGTATTAATTGACATGGTCTATATCAATTGAAATTTATCTTTGGTGATAAGTTAAATAAATTTTCTTTTTATAAATAGAATGGGGTTTACCTAAAGGGGGATCATGGTTTTGTAAATTTTTGAGCGATCATTTTTTTCATATGAAGGATTTTGGAAGGATAATTTCACATTGTAGGAGTGGAATACTTGAAAATTGAGGTCAGGTAAGGGGTATATAAATATAATTAATTTGAGGAAGGTGGTTTGAAACCCTTGGTTTCTAAAAGAATTGCAAGAAATTAGGTGAAAATTAGTTTTTGATCTTATAGAGAGTTTAGTCTTCATAATAAACAATTAGTGTTTCTGTTCAAGATGGAGGAGACACTAGAGAATAAAAATATTTATATGTTATGTGTATTTTCTATTAGGGATACTTTGATTCATACTTTTATAGATGAAGCGACACATCAATTCATTTTTTGTTCTTCCCCAAAAAAATTAAGGATTTTTAGAACCTTCATTATGAATAACCACAATACAATGTAGGGGAATAGAAGATAGTATACCAGATTATATTTCTGAAATTTAATGGGAGTTTTTGAAGATATGTTAGCCGTTTTTGAATATAGATTGAGGATTATATACCAAAAATGTTGATAATTATTTTCACCAAGGGTTTGTTTATAATTTTATTGATGTCGGGATCATATGGAATATCCATGGGATTTTTTTGAGTTAAAAGACTTTATAATATGGTTTAGCTAGTGTGTTTCGAAAATACTGGTGCAATAAATTTTAGGTATAGTGTTAAATGTGGATAATATTGTGTATTAAGGTCATTCTGTATCATTTTTGGTATAATTTTATAGAGATACTATAATTTTTAATCCTTGAAAATTTTCTATTCTCTTGTTTATAAATTCAATGGGAATTCAACCAGGACCATGTAAAATGAAAAAAGAGATACAACAACAACTCTCGAGTGTGTTTCTTTGAAAATTTTTGATCCCACTTTTTGTTTTTTTTGTATATATTTTCAATGTAAAATAAATTTTAATATTGTTTGATTTTAATATTTTGAAGAATATTTGGTAGATAATTGAAATTTTGTTGAAGAACCGCAATATTAAGAAGGAGATCCCATGAGATTCTCATTTTGATTAAGTGAATAAATATTAGGAGGAATATATTTAATGTTGATGTTTCAATTGTCTTGCCATTATTTTTTTTAAACGAAAAAAATTATTGTCTTGGAAACATTGGGAGATTTATTTATGTCTAACGCAAAATTTTCATTGAAGTTTTGAAGTTTCACCCTTGTACTAAGTTGATTGATGAAAATAAAAAGGATAGATTGGAGTGGATTTTAAGGGTAAAATAGAATATATTGTTGGTTTTATGTGAATAATTCATAACCTATTATTTGGAAAAGGAATTTATGGGAATGGTAATTAAAATAAAAGATACCCATCTTCGAATTCCAGCTTATCCAGCTAAGCATACTAGCCACCATTGGTTTTCAACCAATAAAACAATCCAAGACCCAACTAACACAATAACATAGAGGGTTAGTAACCAAATTGGGTTAGTGATAGTGTATATTCATGGGTGGACACATGTTTTTAGGCGAAGGGTTCATAGAATCTATATTTTTGGGTCAACATGGTAGGTTGTGTGAGAGAATCAATATAATGAACTCCTCCCGAATAACCCAAATCTAGTGCCTTACATTATTACTATTAGTGCCAAAAATATGTGGAGAGGAAGATTAAATGAAAAGAGAAAACCCCCTCCATTGAGGCTGCCTCACAAATCTTGTTCGCATAGCCCCACAACACTGTAGCCGGTGCGAAGCCTCCTCCTTTGCGGCCAACACGCAGCAAATAGGCAAGAGGCTCCACGATCCAAAAGATGTTTTCAAAGCCACCTCCACGCTAAGAGGTATGAGGGTCCCTGATCCAAAAGAAGATTACAAATCCCTAGTGAAACAAATAGGTGGGAGTCTCCATGATCCAAAAGAATTTTTCGAAGCCTTCATGAAGTAATGAGGCGGGAGGCTCCATGGTTTTGACAAAGCCACACGTGTCTTCAGGTCATGTGCTCCCTCCTTCGCGCCGCCTCATTCCTATAAATATTGGGCACTCATTGCACCCAAATGAAGGATCCTCCTACATTTCTCCTTCTCAGCACTCAAATCGCAAAGAAAATTCTACTCTATGAAAAATGAGCTCTTCGAGGTACTTTAGCATCGTGAGTTTCCTTTCCTTTGGCTTAAACAGAACCCCTATTTAACAAGGGATGCCATTCATGAAGCTCGCGCGCCTTCTCAAAGGAAGGATATCCCTAAGGGGACTCAGGTTTTCACAAAGCACTCGTGATTCATAAAGTACCTTCCATGCACATGTGAACCACATTTTAAGGCAGGGTCACTGTGCATCGTGAGGCACACTGCTTCCCAGTGTTATGCCTTACAAGGCACCCTTGATTTGCAAATCCCTACTCTATGAGATCATGTTTTTCTTCATGAAGCACCCTTCATGTGCACCTATTTCCTATGCCCAGAATACTCTACCCCACTTCTCAAAGCATACCCCTTTGCGAAGCCCCTCTACTACATGGAGCCCCATAGCTTCATGAGGCCTCTTCCTGCGAACCCATTTGCTCTGAAAACCCTTTTCAAATATGACCCCCTAAGTCTGTATGATGTTATTTCAAAGTCCCTTGAGTGGTGTTTAAAATTGTGTTGCTTAGCCTCACGCATCTTCATATAGTAATTCTAATGACTATTGCTTCTTCGCAAAGCCACGCTAACGTGGGCCCCTTAGTGGATCACTCCATGACACCCCCTCATAATGGCATTGTTGATTCCTTACCTTTCCCAAGGGTGGGTGGGTATCAGTTATGTACATAATAGGGGTACCGAGTGAACCCTCCTCTTCTAATCTTCGAGACGTTAAACTTCCAAGCACCATCATCCCCAGCACATGACGTTAAACTATGGCCACACCCCAGGTATCATACGCGGGGTGCCCCATCTCATATATTATCTATGATCACTCATCTCCATGGGAGTGAGATCGTCCTCATAGGGAATGAGATCCACTCTACTAGAATGATACCTATCCATGGGGAAGGGAAACCACCTTTGTGTATGCCCCTAGCCTTTTTTAAAGGAGGCAACACCCCTGCTCCTCCTCTCTTATTTGGTGCTAATGACTAAGAGGTGGGAGTGGTATAGGGACCTTCATTATCCTGGCCCTATCCCTCTGATATTTTCAGCCACTCGACCTCCATCCTAGAGTAATTCCCAATCTCCATCTCCTGGGGTAGCTAACCATGCATTAGCCCCTGTTTCCTCTAAGGGCATCTAACCACGCATAATCCCATGTTTCCTTTTTGGTCTGATAACCACGCATATGACCCAGTTTCCAATTTGGGATGGTAACCAAGCATAAGTCCCCATTTCCTGTTTGTGCTGACAACCATGCATACGCCCCCATTTCCTTTTTAGGCCACAAACCACATGTAAGCCCCACTCCACATTCCATAGACGCACCTTTCGTGACGTGATCATTAGGTCTTCATTGCCTCTTGTTTCTCACATTGAGCATGACTCACATGGAATTAGAGTAAGAACCTACCATGAAATCCTATTTGTGACTCCCTAGAGTGTGATCCCCTAACCATCTCGAACTACGTGGACTTTGATCCTTGCTAAGTCAAGGTACGTAGGAAGCCTCACTGAGCTTATGCCAACAACCAATTTTTCCTTCATCCTAAACTACGTGGACTTTGATCCTTTCCAAGGAATGGTACATAGGAAGCCTTCTTGAGGTTCAAGACCAACACCTATTGGTCCCTTCCCCCTTCACGCTGGTTCACCAAACACTCCCGAACTACGTGGATTTCAATCCTTTCCAAGGAAAGGTATGTAGGAAGCCTATCTAAGGTTTAATCCCAACACCTATTGGTCCCGACCTCCTACACATTAGTTAATAAAAATACTCTCATGAACTACATGGACATTGATCATTTCCAAAGAATGGTACATAGTAAGCCTCCCTGTGGGTCATGCCTAACACCAAGTTGTTCTGACCCCCTTTACGTCGTTCACCTTCTTCCCGCATGACATTAAACAATATTCCCCCTTTTTATTCAAAATTATTCTAAAATGTGTACCTTCGAACTTTGTGGGTTTTATCCCTATATTCTATGTGGGGTATGTCAGAAGCCTTCCAAAGGTTCAATCGCATTCTGCAGTAAGTCATTGTACCCCATCCAGTGCTAGGTCTCTGTACCCAATTATGTTGTAAGTCCTTATACCCCATCCACCAGAAATCCTTCGTGTATCCCAACAAGCGATAAGCCATTGTCTTCCCCACACAATGGTATGCTGTTTTAAGATGAACTATGTAGACATTGATTTCCCACCATGAGGATATGTAGGAAGCCTCCCCAAGTTTCAAGCCCATCACTCATGTCCCATCATGGTCTCTCCCTTGGACATATGTGTTTCGGGAGGGACATGTACCAATACAGAGGATTCTTTTCCTCCGAGTCCCATACGTGCATCCATTCTCATGGGCCGCCTCATCAGGTGTCACATAGCCCTACCAAACTATGATTCCTTTGACTCCCTAACATGGGGATACGTAGGAAGACTCGTCCAATATGAAGCCCAACTTCACCATCACCCTCGGGTTGGCTCCATCTCACCCGCCATCCACTCTCAACAATCCATATCCATCCTGATTCTTACCCAGGCATCCACATCCCAGTGAGATCATGTAACCCACTTTCCCACTACTCCCAATAGTAATTGGGTAACTAACCACATATTATAACCAACATTATCGAGCCCTCCTAGTGTTGTACCCATCCGATCCACTCCCGTCAGTGTTCTGATCAGTCTGACATATGTTTTCTAGACGTTAAATTTACGGGACAACCTGTGTTAAACATCGAAAGCTAAAAAAACTCAAAGACGTACCTATGGCATATAATTTTTTTCACTCGATGTGGGATGCCTCAAGCTTTCTCTTCCTTGAGAAGAACTATCCTAAGGGAATGAAACCCAGACGCTTCAGTGATCCAATGTCTAGACATGCCAGTAATGTCCAATGTGACCACTACCCCGACCGAAGTTTGCTGCCCTGGCTAGACCCCTTGGAATGTCTTGACAGAAGTAGTGTAATTAACCAAAATCCATAAAGATAAGTTACTTGGAAGAGTTTCACAAACAACATCTTTTGTATTTAAGGGAAACCCGAACTAGGTAACGAGTTCTGAAGAGTAATCCACAGAAAAAGGATCCCACATCCAAACATCCGAATTTGATCAAGGAGAAAACGTCCCTAACTATGGAAAGAATGCCTCCCGCCTTTGGAAAGCTGGAATGCAGGGAAAGAACTAAACATCATCCAAAAGATATGGATGCGCACCCCGATGAAAGCACCAAAAGCAGAAAAGGTGAACCCGATGTGAATTTATTCTCCTCAATATGAAGATTAGTATCATTCAAGACATCATTTGATTAGCATGTCTCTGAATCCATTAATCTGGTGCCAGGTCCATCCAAGAAAATGGTGGGCCTAGCGTGAAACCCACAAGAATTTGGGGAAGTTAAACATTCCACATACTAGACTGCAACGTTGTCAGTGTGGATCCTTCTTAACAGCCCTCAAAGGTGGAATAGTGTTGTGGTGCTGGATATCGCTTTTCTTTTTTTCCTCACTAATGGTTAAATCTCCCTACTATGCAAGAACCGAGTTTCTATGATAGGAAATTGATATCGCCCACCAACTGACACAAGGGGAGGGGAAAATTCAACGTGAAAATCTTACGTGGCCCATCGCTTCTGCGATAGCTTCTACACCAACAGCTACTGGGCAGCCACACCCCTTCTCCCATTTTGAAATTATTCAAATAAGGTTGATAAATGACCTCATTCAGTGATATGATGAGGAGGGGATTATCCCACCCCATATATTGCCCGTCAAGACGTAGATTCTTCTATGACTCATCACCACCGCCTCCCCCAAGGGATGCACAGGGAGACACTACTCCACACTCTGACTCACAACTCTTTAGGGAGCCTCTCCCTGGAATGCTTTAATGAATCCCTTCCCTACGCCATTGAAGTGAGGGATGTCCGTGCCAGCCCAATTGGGATTCCATTCTAGGGGCTCCCAAGGAGGGATCCCACTATACTTTGTTAATGATTCCACCCGACACGACATGTTAAGGAGTAGGTAATCTATGCACCTGTACCACTGGCCCTAGTCCGGTTAACATAACGCCAAAATAGAGCACAGGTTGAGTAGGACGCCCACCGAGGAGCATCAACCTCAATGACTACCGTGGCCCTTGCCACCGCTGACTGAAACCATCAGCCCCCAGTTTTCACTGAGAAGGTAAACACTTATGCCTAACCCAGATCATGGCTTGATCCACCCTAAGGGGAGGCTGGGTTGGCTCTCCTAGTCACCGATTCTAGAAGTGCCTGCAGCAGGCCGACCTGTGGTAGTAACAACAAGCATGGAGGTCCTCCCCTTACCTTCTCCAATGAGAGCACAAGTTTGTACCTCTCGCAATCTCGATGTAGAGGTCCTCCCCATGCCAGCTTCATTCTAAATGAGGTTATTCCCTACTGAAATGAAACTCAGTACGAAAGCCTCTTCCACGCTCATGACATAAGGTAAATAGTTTTTCCACTTGTTGCAGGTCGTCGGTGTCAAGTTCTTATAGATCCGGTCAATCATCGGTGTGGGGACCTTCCCCATGTCCTTCCAGCAGTCAAAAAAGGTCCTCCTTTCCTTATCAATAATAGAAGTTATGGTCAGCCTCGCTTCATTGGAACCCAACATGGTGGTCCTACCCGTATTTGGCTTGACCAGTATGAGGAACCTCCTCGCACCGACACTACCAAAGTAAATAATCATGGTGGTATTACCCATATTGCTAAAATATTTAGTGGAGGTTGTACCCACTCCATCACATCCTGCAGAGATTCCCTCCACACATCAGTCAGTGGAAACGAAGGTCCCCCCCGTGTTCCCTTTGACATTTTTCCAAGTTCTCCTCACATCCAGGATGACCTAGGGGGAATTCCTCTCCTCCCTAGCACCAGTTTGGACGAAGGTCATCCTTAATCCAAAAATATACCCTATCCCAAAGAGTCATCCCAGGGTAGGATGGCAGGTCCCACTACCATAAAAATAATGTTGGGAAGATTCAAACCGAGATTAAACTTGTCTGCATCTTAGATTCTGAGTCGAAATATGATTTGGAAAGGGAACCCTCATATTGTTCCTCTATGTTGGGGGGATGGGGTAAGGACAATGAATATCAACCTCATACTTCTAGAATGCGATGTCCATAGGATCCCTTCATACCTTCACAGATATATCCAAGAGGATGAAGATTTTATGGCCCAAAAGTTCTGGCCCCGCAATCTCAACCATCATCACCAGGAGAACTCTCTAAATTAACCAATGATCAGAGAGGGTTATTCTGGTGACTGATGGAAGATGAGAAACAACATGGTCCACCACGAGTAGCCATAGTCCCTATGCTAGAAACTATGGTTACCAGTCTGTCTTATCACAATGTGGTGGCTAAGCCTCCACTCTCTTCAGAGGATAGCCCGAGATATGGCAGATTTTCAGCCCACTCTATGTATTCTCCACTGGCCATATTACCATCTCTTTGGTCTAACTCAGTACTGATACTAGTTCCTCAGCTGCCACCAGTCAACGAGTGGGGAAACCAAGGGCTAGACCCCAAGTCTGAGCTGAGGAGTTTGTGGGACATTCTTGCAGTAGACCTCTTCCCAGAGATGTTCTGGCCAATCGCAGAACCGAATTTTAGGGCATTTGAATCACTCACCCAGGAGGAGGTTGGATGCTTTCACCAGACCCTCTGGGAAACTCACTTTCTCCGTTATCATAGATGGGTGACATACCCCAAGAGTTAGGCACACTTAGAAGACAATGGCCAATAATGTCATTTGATCAGTTTGGTCGCACTCCCAATGGTTCAGCATCCTAAGTCACCAGGCCACCATATAACCCTCCAACAATGATGTGTACATAGATTTAAAGTGATCCACATGATTATTAAGGAGGATTTCCCCCACATGAAGATTTTTGGATGGGGGCAGTATGTTTCCTTCCATTTCAGTTTTATCTGGAACCAACCAGACATTCCAGGAAATATTGAGGATATGCCTCCCAGTAGAGTCACGGTTAACATGGCTGATCTATCTGAGTAAGAGATGGAGAAATACCTCCTGCGAGAAAACATACCCCCTGGGGGAGTTCCACAACTGTTGGATCTGTCGAGAAAGGTTACTCTCCAATAAACAAACCTATTGGGCCTTCTTGTTCCCACCGAGGCATTGGTCTTCAATCAGAATCCTTGTAATAGAAAAGAGAACCTTGAAGCCTTCAAACCCTCAAACCCAACTAGCTATGTGCAAAAGATATAGGATGATCCCAAAAAAATTTCATTGCATAAACAACTCGTAGACCAAAATAAGTTGGTTGATGACTTCTATGATGATTGTACTATGAAGAGATGACTATACTACGGTGATCCTCATCCTGGGAAGCAGGGGAAGGATCAACTCCCCCCCCCCCCCCCAAATTGCCTCTAGGTGACCCTAACCATTCTCCCCACATAGATCAGATAGAGGCCGAAAAATATGGAAAATGTGTGCAATATGTGTTGCAAAATCCACCTGAGTGGCATGATAATCCCCGGGACCTAGCTCAGGTTCCCCCAACCGATGTGTGGTCCATCCCACCAGCCACTCCATGAGTTGTTGGGCCTGCATTTCATTTTGAAAACCTACCAATGCACTGGTGGTCTGGGATCCTCTTCATGCTAGGAATCCCCACCCAGATGATCTAATGACGGTACTCATTGCCCACCTAAAAGTACTAGAGACTTGAAATTTAGAAATCCCACTTAATTGTAAGCCATTTTCGGTATGGGTGGATGATATTCCAGTACCCCAGGTTTCAGAAATCCCACCTCATCCCCCTTTAATGAGACAGGTGACCCATTGCAGCATCAGAACCACTTCATCTCAATGTGTGGACCCATGTTGGGAACTTCGGCGTTGTAGGAGGCCCCCAAACTCATATGTTTCTTACATACATTGGAAGGGATTGTCTCTGTCTGTTACAACAAACTAACCATTGGGTTAGTAGACAAATAGGAAGATATTAGTAGGAAATTTTTTTACCAGTTTAGTTCGACCACTTGGAAGATGAGTATTGCAAACCTCTTCAAATGCAAACAAAGGCCTAACGAGCACGTCGTAGGCTTTGTCGCCCTGCGTAAGGGACTCACCTACTCCTTGGACATTCCAGAGACTCAAGAACATCTACTGATAGTGTGTGTGAAAAGTGTCAAGCCCAAACTAGTCCCCTCCCTCATTACCTAGAATTACCCAGGGGATTCCGTGATTTCTATGATAAGGCCTAGTTCCTAGAGGATGCCTTATAGTAGGCCAAGCAGGAATGTCGGTTGCCTCCAACAATTACCTTGAGGAGGGCCTCCATGGATGAGCCTGCTATGGTGGACCCAATAGATCCCTCCTAGCCATCTAGAGTTTTTACTTGTAAAGCCGCCTCTGAAGCCTCGCAGAGGCCCACCACCTCATGCGCAGCCTCCGACCCAGCATCACCCACCTTAGAATGGAAAGGTGCCCTCGTGTAACCCGCCCCCACCACCCAAGAAAGATAATCAGGCTTCACCTCCTTAGTAGGCTCCTCCATCCCCTTGTTAGGTCCAGGATCCAGGATCCCCCTTCCCAGATAGGAGAAACCAGTCCTACTCATTCAACAAGGCTCATCTCCCCAATTATTTTTGAAGTTTCATGGAATAGGTAATTGTACAGTTTCCTAAATGTTGGAGACCAGAAGGAGAAGATGTTACTGATCAACCTAATTACTACCCCTATCATCAAGTCCTAGGGAACACCCTCAAATAAAGATATGTGTTTTAAGAATTTCTTCAAGACTAGTTTGATAACAACATAGTCAATTTAGGCCTAGCTCCGACATAGCTGGCATGTGTCTTCACGGTGCCAGACAACAGTAGTGAAAACGAAGGCAAATGGAATCAGGTTTCTAACTACAGAACCTAGATGTATGAGGACTGGATTGATCATAAAACAGTCTCCTATGCCCATGGTATTATCCGTGCATGTATGAATCGACCTGAACCTTAAAAAGATACCGCTTCACCAATATCCAGTACCTATGCATCAATGGATCAGTCATACTCTTCCGAGAAGAGAAAGCATCAACGGTGTAAGGGAAAGCATAGTCTCCCACTGATGTCATCGTCATCTTGTACTATCAGTGACTTCATGCACCCAGAGATGTAAATTCCATGTAGAATCTATCTAGTGGTGGAGTATTTTTCATGTGATAGAAAAGGGTACACATCAGTTAACACTGTGGAGAAGGTAAACCCCTACATGATTCCGGACGATGAGTAGCGCCATATAGATCTTCCCAACGTTCCCAACTGTCGATAGTGTCGACAGATCCGTGACTATATGAATTGTCGGAGTGCCTAAATTAGAACTTCTAGTAAAGATGTGCATGCCACCGAAACAAGACAATAGGCCCAGCGCAAAGCTCAGCACACACATCCTTCTCATCTGGCATCATCTGGTCCACCTTCACTGTTGTTTGTGAAACTGGATTAGGTAGAGCCACCCCGAATGCACTGTGATCAGAAATAATCTATTACAAACTGGTTTAATTCATCTATCCCTCGTCTGGTTGTCACTCCATTGGTTTCAACTAGTGATTAGTAGGACATTCTCGGTACCAGTTAGCCACCGGTCCAGCCGGTAGGGCCCACCATACCTCCTTCTATAGAGCAACCTCCTGTAAGATGAAGTTTGTGATTGGCACAAAATTATGATTTAATTAAGCATCTAGATATCATTCCTGGAAGGATCTCTATCCTTGATTTCCTTCTCATGTTTCTAGATTTATGTGGAGCCCTCGTCGAGACTTTAAGAAGCCCCCTCTAGTTTGAGACGAAGGTGACAGTTGTAGAAGTTTTCCAGCTAAGGAAGTAAAGCATATTGAAATTACAAGACATTATCTTTTTCTCTATAGAAGATGAAGGCTCTCCCATATAGAGGCACATCCACTCATTGTACATCACTGACCATTTCAATGGAGTGGAGGTTCATCCCTATATTGTAGACACGGGCTATGGGATCAACATAATCCCGAACCATACACTATGAAAACCAGGGTTGTCTATGAATGATCTGAGTTACTCTGACCTGAAAATCCATTTTTATGATAGGACAGTTTAGACATAGGTCAGTAAGATCCACCTAAAGACACAGTTCGATGGCCTAGTTTCTAGCACCGAGTTCGTTGTCGTCTCCTAAGAAACCGCCTAAATGTGCTAATGGGTAGGCTATGGATTCAACTGCATGCAGTTGTCCCTTCATCATATAACAAGTTCCTTATGAAATCCCTTAATGGTTGAGTGGGTGTACTACATGGTGACACATCTCCATTTTCCTCTTGTGAAGCTCACTATCTAGATTCTAACTATTACAAGAGCAAGGACAAGCAGATCTAAGCTAACGAGGTTGAAGATGCTATGGCTATGACCGACCTGTGAATAGATCTGGATGATGCCTACATCTTCATAGTACATTGATTAGAGGCTATGACCCCAGATATGGAGAAATTATTTTCTGTGTCTGGAATGAGGGGAAATCACATTACCAAGTCTGAGCGACACCAGAAGATCACCTCGTATTCCTAGACAAAAAAGTCTCGGGTGATCCCAGAGCCCCCTATGCCCATAATATACTAGTATTTCCATCCCATATAAACAAAAATATTCCATACTTGATTGTTTCTTCGAGATGGGATAAACAGGCTCTAGTTGTCATGTCACTATTTCTTTTATATCATCAAGTGTGGCCCTTTGGGCCACAGACCAGATGAGATCGGGTCAACAGTTTTCATCGATATGGTTTCGACCGCACGGAAGTCTCCTGATGGAGTGTTCACTGCCATCCAGGTTGACACCATCCTCCCATAAGGATTTTTTGACTCAGAGGAAACTCCTCCCATTGATGACCCCTCTTCCATAAGTGAAGAAGAAGGTTTAGAGGATTCTCCACCTACTTTTTAAGAGGGTTTCTCCACCACAGTCAATGAATTGGAAGAGGTGAACCTCGTTAGCGAGATGGATCCAAAACCCACATTGATCATTCCTCTTATTCCTATAAAAGAGAAACATACGTATGTGGACCTGTAAAAACAATATCATGATGTGTTTTCATAGAGTTATGATGAGATTCCAAGACTAGAACCTCAGGTTTCTGTACATTGCCACGGTCTTCCAGAAAATTGTCGTGAGTTCAAAAGCCTCCTAGAAAGATGAAACATTCTCATGGTTCCAATGTCGAGGTCGTGGTTGATAAGATCATCATATCCAATTTCATTAAGGAGTTCTATTACTCCATATGGTTAGCCAACATTACTCCCATTAGGAAGAAGAACTGACAGATCAGAGTCTGCATTGACTTTCGGGATCTCAACTATCACTGTGGGAAGGATGATTTTCCCCTTCGCATGATGGAGTTGTTGATTGATTCCACTACTGGGTTCCATGCCCTCTCCTTCATGGATGGGTATTCTGGGTATAACCTGATCTGAATGGTTCCTGAGGATGAGGAGTCTACATCCTTCATGGTGCCACAAGGTACTTTTTTCTACCAATTCATTCCCTTCAGTCTAAAGAATGAATCTTCCACCTATCAACGTTCCATGCATCGAATTTTTAAGCCAATCCTTGGGACATTGGTTGACTATTACATGGATGATCTGGTAGTCAAATCATGCCAACATTAGGACACTCTCAAAGATATTGAGAAAGTATCTTCCCTCCTTCGTTCTCGCCACTAGAAGATGAACCCATTGATGTGTTCCTTCAGGGTTACCTCTAGAAAGTTTCTTAGCTTTGTTGTCAGATATTGGTTCATCGAGATTAACCTAGAGAAGATCAAGGCCATTAGCCAGATGTCTCCCCTGAGAAACATTTGGAAGCTTCAAGGATTTCAAGGCCACTTGGCCTACATACACCGATTCATTGTGAATTTGTCCAGCAATTGTAAGCCATTTTCTCCGCACATGATGAAAGGAATAGATTATTAATGGGATGATGAATTTCATAATTTTTTTGAGGAAACAAAGTAGTGTCTACTCTATCCTCCAGTCTTGATGCCACATGATATTGGAAAGTCTCTAGTCCTCTTTGTGACCCCCATAGAACAGTCTCTCGGTGCCCTTCTCGCCCAAAAGAACAATGAGGGGATGAAGAAAAGTCTCTACTATCTCATCTGGATGCTCCTCAATACAGAGACAAGATACTACCCTATCGAGAGAAGCTTCCTTGCACTAGTATTCTCTGTAAAAGAATTATGACATTACTTGCAGCACCATGAGGTACGGCTGGTGTCCCGAGTGGATCCACTGAAGTACATCATGAACCATCCAATGTTGACAAGCTGTCTAGCTCAGTGGGAAGTGATTTTCCAGAATTATTCTATTTGGTTCATCCCTTATAATACTATTAAGGGGAATGCATTGTCATATTTCCTTTCCACACATCCAGATCCCGCAGACTAGTCCCTAGACCATGATTTTCATGATGAGGCAATCCTCTCGGTAGACCAAGCCATTTAGTTCTAGAAAATTTACTCTTTTGGTGCTTCCCAGAGCCATAATGGCTGAAGGATCAATGAACCCAAGCTCAATAGAGTAGGCTTTGGTATTTTCATCATTACACCAGCACAAACTATTCTTACATTTTCATTCCTGCTATCAGAAGGCTGCACCAACATTGAGGGAGAGTATCTTGCTCTCATTATTGGCTTCGAGTTGGCCCTCGATATTTACATTCACAACTTTCATGTGAAAGGGGACACTAAACTAGTCATCAATCAGAACAATGGTGACTATGTAGTCAAGAAATCTAGATCTCATACCACTGTTGGAATGCACCCTCCGGTTTATAGCTCAGTTCCTTTCTCAGCCAGATGTTACTCATATTTCGCAATCCCATAACAGTCGAGATAATTCCCTAGATAACCTAGCCATATCCCTTTTGGATACTGAATAAAACTATTTTATTATCCACGTGGCCCTGGAGAGTCATCACCCCCGCCACTTTAAATGATCAGGGAAACCCGCAAGTAGGCCACCTTACCAAGGGCGCTTCCTCGTCAAGACCTTCAGGTCCCTCGGATGTTGTGATTGAAGTTACTTTCAACTAGAGGACCCCCTTTTTCGAGTACCTACAACACAAAAATCTCCCAACATATCGAGATGAGCATGAGCGAATTCAACACCACGCATTGCAGTTTACCCTACAGAACTATCCCAGTCTTGGGAAGATCCTCTATAAGAGTGAGTTTGATGGGGTTATACTCCATTACATTCAAGGAATTGAGATTTCTCTAGTCATGCAGGAGGTTCATGTCCGCAACTATAAGGCTCATCGGACCAGGGCGAAACTATCTCACCCAATCCAAAGACTGGGGTAATTTTGGACCTCCATGATCTGTGACTAAATAAATTTCTCCAAGAGGTTCCATGTGTTCCAAGTTCATAACAACTTTGTGCATCAGCTTCTAAAGCCTCTCAACACTAACAAGTAGTCTTGACCCTTTGTAGTCTTGGGACTCGATATCATTGGACCATATCCACCAGTGACATATCACCAGTGTCGGTTATTCCTGACCACAAGAAATTTCTTTTCCATGTAGGCAGAAGCAGTTCTGCTCAAGGAGGTCAAGGACCATTCTATCATTGACTTTGGGAGCTCCAATATCATCTACTGGTTTGGAGTCCGACACATCGTCCTCACCGATAACAAAAATTACTTATAGGTGGCAGAGTTGATGAAATTGTAGGCCAAGTACAATATTCATTCTAACCATACATCCCGCTATGACGCACAAGAAAATGGGCAGATCGAGGTGTTCAACAAAACTCTCTCTAACATTCTGCATTAAATAGTTGGTCAGAAAAATCAGGGAAGGCTGGAATAGATCCCCAACGCCCTGTGGGATTATTGGAAGATGACTCACAATTACACACGGGTGACCCCATACTCTCTGGTGTACAGAACAAATTCCATCATTCCCATCGACATTCAGTTTCCTTCATTAAGCACAACTGTCTATGATTAGCAGTCATCAGATTAAATAGCTAAAATCCGTCTGGATGAATTGGAAGTGGTCTACGTAAATAGGATTTGTGCCCCTGCAAAATCTAAAGAAGCATCAGAATAATGTAGCAAGAGCTTTCCACAAGAGAGTTCGCCACAACTCTTTATGGCAAGGGGACTTGTTTTTTCCTTAAGAACAGTAATGATACCTGGACAGAAACCCCCGAATTTGGAACTCAAATGGGACGGAACTTACATCATTCACAAGGTTTTCCCTAATGGTGCATACTCTGTAGTTACCATGGATGGTGAGCATATAAATCCTCCCACCAATGCCAAATTTCTCTAGAAATACTTTTCCTAAGCATATGGGTTCCACATGAAATTAAAATATCATGTCCCACATGAAATTAAAATTCATGTTTCCCCACAATACGTTAAAATATATCAGGCCCTACATGGCCTTAAACTGTTATGTCCCACTGGACATTAAACTGTCTGTTGTCCCAAAGGATGTTAAACTGTATCGGGTCCTACATGACCTTATACTGTCATGTCCCTTGACCTAAACCGTCGTTGAGGACGGTCAAAGTTTAATATTTTTATTCCTACTAACTATAATATATGTGGAAAGAAGGGTCGAACCCACACGGAAGGCTATTTTGGCAACTATTCTCTAAAAAACTAACTAAAGACCCCACTGTTGTCAGCAGTGAGGTTGAATTTCTAATCATTATTTTTTTATATATTTTTTATAAGGCATATATGAAACAATAAATTTTTATGTTTTTTGTTCTAAACTGTATCAAAAAAAGGAAAATGCTCAAAACAGGAAGTAAAAGAGAAGTAGTGCACTGAAAAGTAAACAATCTGGAGTAAAACATCCAGGGAGTATATCAACTCTACTGGTTTTGAAGGTGTACTTTCTCATGGTATTGATTACAAATAATACCACTAGAATGGAGTGATTAATTTTCCTCACCAAGAAATAATCACTCAAGCCGACCAATCTCAGAGTTCGCCACCCTTAGATTAACCTACTTGAAAATTCAGGTTTGAAAAAATCATATAACTAACTCGCCGTATGTCCTGTAGCCTTTTATTTCCATTTAAATGTTCATGAAAATCAATCCATATTTAAACTCACCGTATAAATGTAGAAGTCTTAGATTAAAAACAAGTGGTACGTTGCAACTGAATGTAATAAGAACTGACCACGTTGATCAATTCTAATCACATTAAGAGGATAGTGAGAAAAGAAAAGTACGATAACCATTAGAATCAATTTATCCCTCGAACTGTAAGTATTTAGCCTAACATTGATTCCATTACGTATTATAAAACATTCATTTATAGAGGAAGAAAATTAAATGAGAATAGAGGAATAAAACTCCCTCTTTTCGCATGAATTCCTGCTCCTCCAGGCCCTCAGGTATCAAAGGAATGGTTCTCCGAGAGTCACTCTAGGTTCTCTGCTCTCCAGCCTAGCCTTTTTTTGAGTGAATGTTCACCTCAAAATCTTCTTCTTGCTCTGTTTTTGTATCCAACATCTTCTAGTGAATTTCACCGTTTTCCTTCCACCGACATTATGTTTCATTCACGAGCACACCGCACATGTGCGTTTTTTCACGACAGGCACGTCGCACTAGAAATTCCTTCATAACTAACTCCTAGTGGGTTAATTAGAAAAATCTGGATGAGAACTCACTTCCTCTATGAACCGGCAAAAGAAAAACACACGGAACATTAAAAAACGAGAAGGAAATAAATTAATAACTAAGGTTTTTAATTAATAAAATATGTTAAAACATTTATTTATAAAGTTATTAATTAAAGTTATCAATGTTAATTTAAAAGTTTATTATTATTTATAAATTAAATTATTTACTAATTTATTCTAATTATATTAGTTTATTTATGTTCAAAATAAATTATTATTAAGCAATTAATTTTATTAGAAAATAATTATTTAGTATGCCTACATTAAGTTAAATTTAATTTATATATTCTTATTAATTAGTTTAAATTAAAATTTATTTAAGTTAAACAATTTATTAATTATGTTTAATAAATTAATTAATCTATAGTTATTATTTTATTCATAACTATAATTCATTACAATTTAAGATAAGGTATTATTGTTATTATTGATATTTTAAATTAAGTTTCTTATTAACTTTTCTATTAATTTATTTATTATATATATATATTAAATTTATTTTATACCCGCCCCATGTATTCTTCTCCGTCACGCCACTGGGAGGAGTTTATCCCTCTGTTTCTTATCCGTGGTGGAAAGGCCTGGTCTTCCTCCTGCTCGGCTCCTCCCCAGACGCTGCATCTTAAAGAATGACCTCATCTTGAGAAACATCGATAGCGCAAAACATGTTCCTCCAAGCAACGACGAGACTTCAACAGCGAAGCTAAGACGTCGAACTCCTACTACCTTTGCAACATGGCCTTGGCTCCATCCAGAAGGTGGCGCTACATCAAATGGAAGACAGGGGCGCACCTCCTCAGCTAGGCAACCGGTCACAAGAACAGTCCATATGATGGGTTCCTTCAACCACATAAGCTTCACTTGGGCGTCCACACAGTTGTACTTAGTGAAGGTGCACAACACCAAAGGTGCTGATCCTCTCAGGCGGCAACGGATGTGGAAAAGCAGTGTGTAAATCTCCCTTGACGGCTTCAGTTGTTGTGGTAAGATGGTCACAGTGGTCGATGACAGGGTGCGTGGAGAAACGGTGGAAGAGGAAACAGTGTCTGAAAGGGATACAATGGCATGGGTTAGTTATGCTTGCGGTTCGTGAAGGGTCGATGTGGAATAGGAATATAGTGGTAAGAGACGGGCTAGAACCGGTGTGAGAATAAAGTTGCAGGAATGGTGAGTCCATGATACTAAATTCACGGAGGCACCGTGAATGAAACACAGGGTGGGACAATGAAGAATCTAGTGCATGGAGTAAAGGATATCACAGCGAGTTTGTGAAAATGAGGTCACAGTGCAATGGTTTAAGGTGCGTCCATGAGAAAGGTCACGGTGAGACCTTAAAAGTAATCACAGCGGGACCATATTACATAATTATGATGCGTCCGTGAGAAAGTTCACGTTGAGACTGTGAAGGGAAAATGGTAGCAAAACTGAGGCACCGTAAATGAATATGATGAGATAGTTAAAGATGTGTGTGGAGACACCGTGAACCTGAATGAAACCGTGGACCTGCAAAAAAAAAGCAGAGTAAATAAATTAAATTAAGACTTAAATAGAATAAGAAGAAAGTAATTAATACGAACTAAAACTGAATTAAAACAAATGAAAATTTAAATAAACTTATACAACCAAATAAACTTAAAATAAATTATTAATTAATTCAGAAATTAAAACATGCAATATTAGATTAATACTACATTAATTATGTGAAGAAGAAGACTTAATTAATTATTTAATTATTGTTAAATTGTTAGCCATGCAGAACAAAAACAACAATCTAAATAAAAAATTATTAGTCTATAAAATTAATGTAACAAGTAAATTAATTATTTTAAGACTTAAAATACACTATTAATTATAAAAAATTGATTAATTATTAAAGTTAATAATAAAACTAAAAAATAACCATTATTTATTAAAAAATATTAAAATAAGTAATTAAATTGATAAAAATTAATAAAAAAGATGTGAAAAAACATGTGTTTTTAAGACCACAACAAATTCCCCCACACTTAATCATTGTTTGTCCTCAAACAATACCATATTTTATTTTCTTTTAAAAACTGTAAATTGTATTTATGATTCAAATCATAATGTAACATGTCCAAAACATAAAACAGAGGACTTCAAAAACATGTCAAAAGGCTTTCAAAAACTAATTTGCTCATATAAATCTTGCTTAGAACAAATACTCAATGGAAGTTAAAAAGAGCAATGAATCAACTAGAAATGAAAGTGTCATGCCTCATATGTGGTACTCCTTAGTGACTCATTTCAATCCAAACTCAGATTCTGAATCCAAGAACGATAGGAGATAAATATTAATGGAATTAAGAACATAACCAAAGGACCCTTGTACTTTGAATTTTTCTCCTAGGTTCCAAAAAAATTATTTTTTTGTGAATCACCTCAATAATACAACCTAAATGATTTTCAAATAAATCAACTGATCCCTTCGTCATTTGGCATTCATCATTCCCCTCACCTTAATGAGCTCATTTTTGACCCTAGAAACTTTATTTTTTTTCCCCAGACATGTGTCATTGTGCTATGCACTGTGAAATGCACTTATTCAAAGTGAACAAAGAGCTTATAGTAAACAGAAACGCACCCAACATCTAGGGTATCAGATACTCACCGTGGGATCTTAGATGCCCAAATTACTCCTATTTCAAAAGATTTATATAAAATTCATTTACATTGGATCATTAAGGTAAATAATTTTAATAATTAATAGAAAAAGAGTGAGTCCCCCAAAATCAGAATCAAATGTCCAGTTCCAAAGGTTATGATCATAACTCCATAAAAATGTAACCCATATCACTTCCAGAGGTAGTTCCCAAACCAAATTTCCATCAAATCACTAAGCAAGACCACTCAGAAATCATCCATTATCATTAATTTCTGACTCAAAGCTACTGTTAACTACTAACAAGGAACTTGTCCTAAGGTAATACCTAATTGAGTATAGTGAAAAGCCTAAAATTATGCAAGAATAATGAAAAAAAATTATTCATTTTTTTTTACAAAAAGTGTGAAGTTGTAGTGGGAACTGATGGGCTTTCATTCAAGCATAGTTTAGAACAGTCAAGAATTGACCCCCTCCCCCACACTTAAAACCCAACTTTGTCCCCACTGTTTACTATTAAATATAGAGATGAACAATTAATCAATTATGGTTCAAAATAGATTTTCAATTTAGTAGATTAATGACATGTATAAAGGGTCCCAATGATGTTCAGAAATATACTTTTCCATAATAAATAAATTTATAACAGGATCATTATCAAGTACATGCACTAACATTTAAGTCCAGTGACCCAGATTTTCATTTCATCTCAAAATATATCACGTAGTTTGTAGGTTCACAATGGATAGGGATGAAAGCATGTTTTAACAGAATGAATTCAGTTGGATAATCAAATAAGCAGACAAAGTGAATGTTAAAAACACCCCAACCTAAAGCAGATTCAACACACAGGTAGCATGTACCCCCCCCCCCACACTTAATTTCATGCAGTGAATGAGTTTTTAACAAAAATGACATTCATTTTTTTAAGCAAGAGGCACATAAAGATTTTATGCACAACATAGTGGAATGAAGTAGAATTTTTCATATATATGCAAGATATGCAGTAGAACTTCAACAAATATGTAGAATAATTTTCAGTACACATATAGCAGATTTTTTCCAAAACAAGCAGAATTTTTTTAAGTGATCAGAATTTTATTAAAAAAAACAGGAGCTGAAATAGATGTAAAAAGTTGAATTACTTCCCTGACTAAGTTCTTGTACAAAAATGATCAAGGGAATTCCATTACTTAGATGACAGCATCAGCATTCCTAAACACACAAAGCATAAAAAACAAAAAAAATAATCCGCATAGATAGTGCAAACAGAAGGAATCACAACAAAACTTTATTCAAAGTAAAATAAGAATAGAAACAAAACTAATCATAAAATAAAGAAGATGGGTTGACTCTCATGAAGCACTAAATTTAAAGTCTTCAGTTAGAATTTATTAAATTAGAAATTTTATTTATTAACACAAGAAAGACCAAGGGTTCCCTCCCTTGTAGTGCTAGGTTTAAAGTCCCCAGCCAGACTTCATTCAAGAACAGTTTTCTAGCACAGTGAAGGTAGCCAAGCCCTTTGGCTGTCCCTAAAAATAAAGTTTCAATCTTTTCCCATTGACCAAAATGGGTTTATTCACTTCACCAACAATTTCAACAGTTCTATTCTTTATCACTCTCACAATAGTAAAAGTTCAAGACCACTTGGACTTCAACTTTCTAGGAATGAGTTTGAGTATAGAGTTAACGAGAAGGACCTTCTATCCAGGTTTGAATTATTTAGTTTTAATGATAGAATCATGAAAAATTTTAGTCATATCTTTATAAATTCTTTAATTATCATAGCTTTCTATTTTAATCTCATCAAGTTCACTCAGCTCAAGTAATTTCCTCTCACTAGCAGTCTTAAAATCAATGTTCAGAGCCTTAACTGCCCAATATTACTTATGTTGCAACTCCATAGGTAAATGAAAACATATCCCAAACAGCAGCCTGTAAGGAGACATACCTATTGGGGTCTTGAAAGCAGTTCTATATGCCCATAAAGCTTCATCCAGCTTGAGTGACCAGTCTTTACTAGAGTTTGACATAGTTTTTTCAAGTATTTGCTTCAATTATCTATTAGAAATATCCACTTGTCCACTGGACTGTGGATGATAAGGAGTACCAGTTTTGTGAACACATCCATATTTCTCCATCAATGCTTTAAACATGTAATTCTTAAAGTGTGTTCCATTATCAGTGATATAAACTCTTGGGACTCCAAATCTTGTATAGATATTCTTTTTGAAAAATTTTATTACAGACTTGGCATGATTTTTGGGCAGAGCTACTACCTCTACCCATTTTGACACATATTCAACAGCAACTAGAATGTACTTATTCCCATGAGATGATGGAAATGGACCCATAAAATCTAACCCCCAAACATCAAAAATTTCTACCTCCAAAATAACCTTTTGGGGAAACTCCTGCTTCGTACCCACATTACCCAACCTCTGGCACCTATCACAACCAACCAAAAAACTCCTAGCATCCTTAAAGAGTGTAGTAAAATAAAAACCAGATTTTAGGACATTTTTAGCGGTCCTCTCACCCCCATGGTGACCTCCCCAAGGTGAAGAGTGATAACTTTCAAGAACAGACAACATCTCTTCCTCAGAAATATATCTCCTAAGAATACCATCAGAACATCTCCTAAACAGCAAGGATCATCCCACAGATAATATTTAAGATCAGAAATGAATTTCATTCTTTGGTTATTGGATAGATTTTTGGGAATGAGACCTACTGCAAGGAAGTTGGCAAAATATTCAAACCAAGAAGATTGCATGACTGACACAGATAGAAACTTCTCATCAGGAAAGGAAGAATTTATCTCCCTTGGATTTTCAGATTCAAATTGTATAACAGGAAGCCTAGATAAGTGATCAGCAACTAATTTTTCACCTCCCTGGTTATCCCTAATCTCTAAGTCAAACTCTTGTAACAATAAGATCCATCTAATCGCCCAGGTTTTTTTCCCTTTTTAGACAACAAGTTTTTTAAGGAAGAATGATCAGTGAAAATAATGAATTTTGAGCCTAAAAAATACTGTCTAAACTTTTCCAGAGAAAAAAAAAACAGCTAAAAATTCTTTTTCAGTGGTGGTATAATTATTTTGAGCATTATCTAGATGTCTACTGGCATAGTATACCACATGAAACTTCTTATCTCTCCTCTGTACAAGGGAAACACCTACAGCCATGTCACTAGCATCACACATAAGCTCAAATGGTAATTTCCAATCAGGTGCAGTGATGATAGGTGATGTAGTGAGTTTCTACATAAGAAGATTAAATTATTTCAAATAATTATCATCAAAATATAAAGGTGCATGATTGACCAGAAAATAACACAAGGGCTTGGTTATTTTAGATAATTCCTTTATGAATCTCCGGTAGAAACAGGCATTCCCCAGAAAAATTCTAACACCTTTAACATTAATAGGAGGAGGTTGTTTTTGAATAACTTCTATCTTAGTAGTATCAACTTATATACCTCTCTTGGACACCTTATGACCAAGAAAAATACCTTCTATAACCATGAACTGACATTTCTTCCAATTAAGAACAAGGTTGGTTTCAATGCATCTTTCTAAAAATAACTCAAGATTTTCAAGACAAGTATCAAAAGTACTACCCAAAATAGAAAAGTCATCCATGAAAACCTCAACGATTGTCTCAATCATATCAGAAAAGATAGCTATCATACACCATTTAAAGGTGGCTGGAGCTCCACACAACCCAAGGCATCCACCTGTAGTCAAATGTTCCAAAGGGGCATGTGAAAGTGGTATTTTCCTAATCCTTTAGATCAACAGGAATTTGGCTGTAACCAGAATACCCATCCAGAAAACAAAAAAAATCATTTCTAGTAAGCCTCTCAAGCATTTGATCCAAGAAGCGCATTGGAAAATTGTCCTTCCTAGTGGTTTCATTAAGCTTCCTATAATCAATACAGACTCTCCATTTTGTGGCTTTCCTAACTTGGAATTCTTCATTCTTTTCATTTTTAACAACAGTGAAACCCCTCTTCTTGGGGACATCCTGGACAGGGCTGACCCAGGCACTATCAGAAATAGGATAAATCATTCCAATGTCCAACAATTTAATGAATTATTCTCTCACGACTTCTTTCATGTTTGGATTTAATCTTCTTTGAAATTCTACCCTAAGCTTATGGTCAGGATCCATCGGAATCTTGTGCATACAAAATGAGGGACTAATACCCTTGATATCAGCTATTTTCCAGGCTATGGCAGATTCAAACTTTTTCCACACATTCCACAGTCTTTCCTCTTGATTTTGATTATGTTCATCAGAAATTATTACAGGCAAAGTGGAGTTCTCACCCAAAAATGAATATTTAATATGGGCAGGGATGGACTTCAGTTCAAGATCATGTGGTTCTATACTAGAAGGAAGACTCTTAGGCCTGGGAGTTCCATGATCATCAACATATTTCATGTAAGGAGTATTGAAAGATGAAATATTTTCAAATACAAGTTCAGATTCAGAGAGAATAGTCCTACTGGCTATGGTAGACAACTCACTGTCTAGACTTTCCATATCAGATTTTACCATGTTAATCAAAGAAAAATCATAGATTTGTCTTAAAAGTTCTCCCTCAGTGTCATCAAAGTGTTTAGCAAGGTTGGTGTTAACAGAAACACCATCAAATTCACTCAAAAAACTCCTAAGTTCAGAAACAAAATTCTCTCCTACATCAGAAACTGGACAGTTGTCCATATTTGGATGATTTTCTAGTTTGGGTGTTACAACATAATTTTCAATCTCTAGAACAGATTCCCAAATATTTTCAGCTTGACAAATGTTTTCATCAATAGAGGATTGTTTTTTAAGTTCTTCAATGTGTTCAAGTTCATTCTTATAAGAACATTCAGCTTTAAGCGACTCAATTTTTGAACAGTTTTCAGAATATGTTGGCCCCTTAATATTGTTAAAAACATTGAACTCTTCTTCTTGTCCACCAATTTTGAATATCATATGACCCTTTGAGACATAAATGATAGCACCTCCTATGGCCAAGAAGGGCCTACCCAAGATGATAGGTACCTCTTGATCACACTCTATATCCAAGATAAGAAATTCAGCAGACAGACACAACTTCCCAACTCTAACTAGTAATTTCTGTACCCTTCCTACAGGATGAGTGAAAGATCTATCAGCTAATGGTAGTATGACAGTGGTGGGTTAAAGATCACCCAGCCTCAACTGTCAAAACAGAGAGTATGGGAGAAGATTAATGCTAGCACCTAGATCGCACAGACAGTATAGATGGCCATAATTTCCTAGTGTACAAGGGATGAAAAAACTACCTGGGTGTTTCAATTTAGGTGGGATTTTCTTTTGAAGTACAGCACTGCACTCTTCAGTGAGGATGTAGGTAAAAAATTATTCAAGGGTTTTTTTGTTTGAAACAATTTTCTTCAGAGATTTTAGATATGATGGGTTTTGAATTAAGGCTTAAATGATAGTAATGTTCACTTGAAGCTTAGAAAAAATACCAAGGAACTGAAGAAGTTCATCCCTGGTGTTACTTTGAGGTTTCATCTTCTCAGTGAAAGGGATGGGTGGGGAAAAATTTTTCAGAATAGTAGGAATATCCCTCGCCACTTCCACAACTTTTTCTTTTCCTTTATTCTTTTGATTTTTAGAACAATTTTCAGCTTGATTTATAGGAGACATATGCAGATTTAGATCATTTTCAAGACTTCTCTGTGAATTTTCACCATGTGTACAAAGCAGATTTTTTTTACCAGATAGAACAAGATTTTCATTTTGAGTGTTTTCAATGTATTTTCAACGACATTTTGAGTATTAAAGCCACTACTAGTGAAAAAAATACATGGCATTCTCTCTATGATTAAGTTCACTTATACTTGGAAGTCTACATTTTTCCATAGATGAAAAATCTCTAGCAAGTTGGCCTAACTGTGTTTCCATATTCTGCATTCTCACATTAGTTTGAATTTTATCAGATTCATATTGATTTTGATTCTTGGTTAGCTGATTCAATATTAGATCATGCTTAGAAGACATGTTACTATCATTGTTTCATTGTGTATTTGAAGACTCCCCCCTTTGTTTATTTTAAAAGTTCAGTCTTGACTGATTCTAATAATTAGGGGAAGTGGATTGTTTAATTATGCCTGGATCTTTCCAGGACAGATTTGGATGGTTCCTATATCATTGGTTGTAATTGTATGAAAAATGATCTTCTTTAGGCGGCATTCTAGGACCATAGTTAACAAATATTGAATTTTATTTTTGTTGGGCTGGCATATCAAAGTTAGGACAAAAAAATTCATAATTCCCAAACATTCCACACTAGACACATTGTTCCATTAAATATTGGTTGGTATTTTGACATCCAAGTTGATTAACAGTTTGTTTAGAATTCTGGTTCATTAATGATTGATGTTTGTTGGTGATTTCATCAAGTTGATCTTGAGTTTCATTTATTGAACCAGTGTTTGAATTAACATTTATATTGACTCTTTTTCTTATTAAATTTTTGTGTTGAGAATTAAGGGCCAGATTATTAATGATCTGTCTAAGTTCTTTATCAGTCTTATCATTGTAATTACCCCCAGTAGCTTGATCCACTAAATTCTGACCAGAGGAGGACAGCCCTTCATAGAAGGTATTCATGAGGAGATGAGATGGGAGTTGATGATGGTGACACTGCCTAAGCAGATCCCTGAATCTATCTCAAGCTTCATGAAAAGCTTCTCCATCATCTTGATTAAAACTAGTGATTTTAGTTCTCAGTTCTCCTTTTAATCTTTTGGGATAAAATTTCATAATGAATGAGTTATAAACTTGATCCCAATTCTCAAAAATGTTTTCATCTAAACTTAAAAACCAATTCCTAGCATTCCCTTTAAGGCAAAGGGGGAAAAATCTCATCCTTAATTCATTTTCAGTGAGTCCTAAAAGTGGTAATTGATGTACTATGTTGAAGAAATCTCTAATGAAGGCAAGTGAGCCCTCATTAGATAGTCCATTGAATGCAGGCAGTAGAGAAATATGTGACTGTTTTAATTTATATTTTCTATCCCTAGGACATAATCTAATTGATGAAGGATTTCTTGATACTTGAGGAAGTTGAAACTCCCTCATCCTAGGCCTTTCATTTTCATCTAAGAGTTCTGGGTGGTTATTTTGAAAGTTATTATGCTCAGGAACTCTATTATCTAATTTTTCCATTTCAATTTTGTTTTTCTTTCATATAACAACTAAATGTTTGTCTAGTTCAGTATTCAAAGGCTATAATCTAGCACCAGATGTTCTTGTGCTCATACAAACAGCAGTTGCCAATATCAGTAGTGACAGTTCAAAATCAAAAGTAACAGTTTTTTTTTCAACAGTTTTCAAGTTTTTCAATTTTTTTTGAAGATTTTTTTATATGTGTTTTTTAATGTTTTTTTCTAGAAATGGCTCGTTCCCTCCCTGTAAATTGTTCCAAAAACATGACCTAAACCATCTTTGAGGTCGGTCAAAGTTTAATATTTTTATTCCTACTAACTACAGTATATGTGGCAAGCAGGGTCGAACCCACAGGGAAGGCAATTTTGGCCACTATTCTCTAAAAAACTAACTAAAGACCCCACTTTTGTCAGTAGTGAGGTTAAATTTCTAATCGTTCTTTTTTTATATTTTTTATAAGGAACAGATGAAAAAACAAATTTTTATAGTTTTTGTTCTAAACTGTATCAAAAAAATGAAAAGGCTCAAAACAGCAAGTAACAGAGAAGCATTGCACTGAAAAGTAAACAATCTGAAGTAAAACGTTCGGGGAGTATATCAACTCTACTGGTTTTGAAGGTATACTTTCTCACAGTATTGATTATAACTAATACCACTAGAATGGAGTGATTTATTTCCCTCTCCAAGAAATAATCACTCAAGCCGGACAATCTCAGAGTTCGCCACCCATAGATTAACCAACATGAAAATTCATGTTTGAAAAGATCATAGTACTAACTCATCGTATGTCCGGTAGCCTTTTATTTCCATTTAAATGATCATGAAAATCAATCCCCATTTAAACTCACCATATAAATGTGGAAGTCTTAGATTAAGCACAAGTGGTACGTTGAAATTGAATGTAATAAGAACTGGCCTCGCCGATCAATTCCAATCACATTAAGAGGATAGTGAGAAAAGAAAAGAATGATAACCAGTAGACTCGATTTATCCCCCGAACTGTAAGTATTTATCCTAAAATTGCTTCAATTGTGTATTCTAAAACATTAATTTACAGAGGAAGAAAATTAAAAGAGAACAGAGGAATAAAACTCCCTCTGCTCGCATAAATTCCTCCTTCTCCAGGCCCTCGGGTCTCCAAGGAATAGTTCTCCGAGAGTTGCTCCAGGTTCTCTACTCTCCAGTCCATCCGTTTTTCGAATGAATGTTCACTTCAAAATCTGCTGCATTCACTTATTTTGTATCCACCATCTTCTAGTGCATGTCACCTCTTTCCTTCCATCGACATTAAGTTTCTTTCACGAGCACACTGCACACGTGCATTGTTTCACGACACGCACATCACACTAGAAATTCCCTCATAACAAACTCCCAGTGGGTTAGTTAGATGAATGTGGATGAGAACTTACTTCCCATATGAACCTTCACAAGAAAAACACACGTAACCTGAAAAAACAAGAAGTAAATAAATTAATAACTAAGGTCATTAATTAATTAAATATGTTAAAAGATTTATTTATAATGTTATTAATTAAAGTTATCAATGTTTATTTTAAAGTTTATTATTATTTATAAATTAAATTATTCACTAATTTATGATAATTAGATTAGTTTATTTATGTTTGAAATAAATTATTATTATGTAATTAATCTTATCAGAAAATAATTATTTAGTATGCCTACATTAAGTTAAATTTAATTGAGATATTGTTATTAATTAGTTTAATTTAATGTTTTATTTAAGTTAATCAATTTATTAATTCTGTTTAATAAAATAATTATTCTATAGTTGTTATTTTATTCATAACCATAATTATTTACAATTTAATATAAGGTATTATTGTTATTATTATTATTTTAAATTAAGTTTCTTATTAACTTTTCTTTTAATTTAATAAATATATATATTTTTTTAACTTTATTTTATTCCTGCCCCATTTCTTCTTCTCCATCGCGCCACTGGAAGGAGTTTATCCCTCTGTTTCTTCTCCGCGAGGGAAAGGCCTGGCCTTCCTCCTGCTCCGCTCCTCCCCACACACTGCATCT
Source organism: Viscum album (assembly GCA_963277665.1). NCBI lineage: Eukaryota > Viridiplantae > Streptophyta > Magnoliopsida > Santalales > Viscaceae > Viscum > Viscum album. The sequence goes on from OY728161.1 coordinate 1,448,685,700, forward strand.
TAAAGAATGGACTCGGGTTGAGAAACATCAATGGTGCAAAACAGGCTCCTCCAAGAAACGAAGAGACTTCATCAGTGAAACTAGGACGCAGAACTCCTACTGCCTTTTCAACATGGCCTCGGCTCCATCCAACAGGTGGTGCTACTTCAAATGGAATAAAGGAGCACACCTCCTCAGTTGGGCAACTGGTCACAAGAACAGTCCAAATGATGGGTTCCTTCATCCACAGAAGATTCACCTGGGCGTCCCCACAGTTGTACTCAGTGAAATTTCACAACTCCAAAGGTGATGATTCTCTCAGGTGGAAGCGGAAGTGGCGAAGCAGCGCGTAAATCTCCCTCGGCGGCTTTGGTTGTGGTGGTGATATGGTCATAGTGGATGATGACAGGGTGCGTGGAGAAATGGTGGAAGAGGAAAAGGTGTGTGAAAGGGATACAGTGGCATGGGTTAGTTATGCTTGTGGTTCATGAAGAGTCGATGTGGAAGAGGAAAATAGTGGTAAGCGATGGGATAGAACCAGTGTAAGAATACGGTTGTAGGAATGGTGAGTCTATGAGACTGAATTCACGGAGGCACCGTGAATGAAACACATGGTGGGACAATGAAGAATCCAGTACGTGGAGTAAAGGATGTCATAGTGAGTCCATGAAAATGAGGTCATGGTACAAAGGTTTATAGTGCGTCCTTGAGAAAGGTCATGGTGAAACCTTAAAAGTGATCACGGTGGGACCATATTACGTGGTTACGGTGCGTCTGTGAGAAAGGTCATGGTGAGACTATGAAGGAAAAACGGTAGCAAAAATAAGACAATGTAATGGAATACGGTGAGACAGTTAAAGAGGTGCGTGGAGACACCATGAACCTTAATGAAACCATGGACCTGCAAAAAAAACAGAGTAAATAAATTAAATTAAGACTTAAATAGAATAAGACCAAAGTAATTAATACAAACTAAAACTGAAATAAAAAAAATGAAAATTTATATAAACTTATACAACCAAATAATCTTAAATTAAACTATTAATTAATTCATTAATTAAAACATGCAATATTAAATTAAGGCTACATTAATTATGTGCAGAAGAAGACTTAATTAATTATTTAATTATTGTTAAATTTATATCCATGCAGAACAAAAAAAAATCTAAATTAAAAATAATTATTCTATAAAATTAAAGTAACAAAGAAATTGATTATTTTAAGACATAAAATACACAATTAATTAAAAAAATTCATTAATTACTAAAGATAATAATAAAAACACAAAATAACCATTATTTATTAAAAAGTATTAAAATAAAAAAATTAAATTGATAAAAATTAATTAAAAAAATGTGGCAAAACATGGGTTTTTAAGGCCACATCATCCCAGAAGACACTAAACTGTTTGTCGTCCTACATGATGTTAAACTGTATCAGGTCCTATATGACCTTAAACTGTCATGTCCCACATGAAATTAAACTGTATGTTGTCCCGTATGATGTTAAACTGAATCATGTCATACATGACCTCAAAATGTCATGTCCCACATGACATTAAACTGTATGTTGTCCAGCAATACGTTAAATTATATTGGGTCCTACATGACCTTAAACAGTCATGTACAACATGAAATTAAACTATATGTTTTCCTGTAGGACGTTAAACTGTAACGAGTCCTACATGACCTTAAACTATCATGTCCCACAAGAAATTAAACTATATTTTGTCCCGGAGGATGTTAAACTATATCTGGTTCATCATAACCTTAAACTGTTATGTCCTGCATGATATGAAACTGTATGTCATCCTGCATGATGCTAAACTATAGACGGTCCCACACTACCTTAAACTATCCAACATCCTTGTTGCGTGCCTTTAAATTGCCGAAACCTTTGAGAACTACATAAGGCTTGATTCACATCCTCGTGGGAAATGTAGGAATGCTCGGACACCTCATCTTGAGTCCAGCACCCAGACTCCTCTTTGACTACCCCTGGGGATGGTTCTCTTGCAGGATCCCACATGGTGTAGTGTAGGCCTTCTTTCCCCACTCATGTCAAGATTATGATGATCACACAATGTTCCCCATCATTGTTCTTCTATTCTCCCACGCCCTTACCGCACGGTGCTAAACTGCATGGCCTTCGAGAACTACAAGTGGTTTGATTCCCATATTTATGGGATACGTGGGAACGCCAAGACATTTTTTTGTCGGCCCATTCCCAAACATCAGGATCTCCCCTCAGGTTGGAAAACATGGTGTGGTGCCAAGTTTTTTCCTCATTAACATTGGGTTCATCCGGGCTGTATCATATAACCCTCTCCCTGGAGATCTCCACCTCTTTCATCATCTAGTCGGATGTTAAATTTCACAGGCACATTTATGCTTCACACGCTCCCTTTACATGGTACTCTATCATATTTTTCCTCAAAACATTCCCATGAACAATATAGATACTTAGCCTAAGGGATATCCTATCATTTCAAGATAACGCCCTTGAGGACGTCTAACAAAAAATTGATACATGACCCGCGTTGTGAATATGGACAACTTTCAATGCTCATTTGTTGTTCCCATTTCAGGTAACGTGATATGGATGATGTTCTTTGAACATGTTAAATAGTAATCCTTTATCATTTTAACTACCCTCATATGTACCAAATAGTCGGTGTAGTGGTTCATGTAATCCTGCTATCCGTTCGATCGCAGCCTACCTCGGGTAGGAGTGTGATTCCAGTTGTCGTACCCTTATATGTTAAAGAGAGCCTGGTCCTATTCCTTTTTTACCACACCAAGAATTTCTCACACAAGCATAGGGATTTTGGTAAGTCTATAACCACATGAAGGTTCATGTGTCTACGGTCCAATCTCTAATACCATAAACTAATATCTCAATAATCTTCTTTGTAAGATGTTAAACTTCAAACCCTCATGGACTTCCTATCTCAGTTCGCCCGCCCATTTTTGTTCACTTGACCCAATTTCTCAATCAGGATTGTGTTGTATGACCTGGTATCTATTTCCATGTTCACATCAGGCTATTGTTTCCATGCGGCACACATCCCCTTGGAACACCCCTCCATTATCATCCTCACCACTAGATGTTAAACTGCGAAATGTCTTGGACATCCTGTCTTTGATCCCTCACCTTTTTGGGCCCCCTGTCCCAAGTCCTCATTTGGGATCGTACAATGTGTCATAGGCTAATGTTCGTCCCAACACACCGTACGCATCCCTCGTTGAGATATCTTTCCCCTATCTACTTCCTTTCCGTATGACGTTAAACTACATCGAATCCTCTAGAACTATGTGTGGATTTATTACCATCTTTATGGGATACGTAGGACCGCATAAACATTCAATCTTTGGGTTCAGTCCCATCTCTTAGAATCCTCTTTATCGTCCTGGCCCCCTAGCTTGAGTTTCCCTAGTAGAGGGGAATACAACATGATATGGTATTATGTCCTTTTTCACATCAGGTTCGCAACAACCACGCGCATACCTCTATATTCCATGCGCTCTTCAACCTTCTGTTCTACAGTCATCTTCTCGAGTCGGCTACTCTTGATCTGGGACCCTTGACCCTTATTGGTAGTTCACCAATGTGCCTAAGAGAACTCTGGTTCAGGACCTAGTGTGTCAGATTCTACCCAATAATGATCTAGCCCATTTTTAGGATTCGTGTTTCCAATCATTTTTTTTAATCAACTTTCATATCAAAAAATACCCCTGAATGATACAGATACATAGACAATGGGCTCTCCTACCATTTGAGGCAAACATCCATGAGGATTTATAGTGAAAAATTGATACAAGTCCCATGTTGTAAATCTGTTTAGCAGTTGATTCTCATTTTTAATTCCCATTTTAGTTCACACGATATGAATGTTGTGTTGTGAACACGGTCAACAGTTATCCTCCATCGTCATGCCAACCCCATCAAGCCCAAAATTTCAGTTGCATGATTCACATCATTTTCCACTCCATCCTGTGCAAGTGGTATTTCGACACTCTTTGTACTATCCCTCAGTTCGCATTTTCACGTTAGGAGGACAAAGCCATTGTAAGGTGTTATTTGGGGCTCCACACCGATTTCCCAATTCATGCATTCCACGAATTGCAAAGATCTTCTCCTCCATTGTTTCCCCCATTGAGCATAGATCATGTGGGCTTAGGGATCAGATCAAGGTTTGGACTCACATGGAAGATTTTATCTTCTCCATGGACCAACATCTACGACCAAAAACTAAGATCTTATTCTAAGTCTTCTCCGTAAGGTGTAAGAAGAGTAACTCTCAAAACTAGGTATAGATTGACTCTCATGCTCATGGGATATGTAAGAATGCCCAGACATCTTGTCTTTGTGTCCACCTCACATTCCTATAATTACCTCTTCTGTTCGGCCTTTTGGCCCTGTCTTTCACATAATTGTGTGGTGTGGCGTAAGACTTACATCCTCATTCACATCGGGTTTTCAATAGCAATACATCATACTTCCTTTAAAGGAGATAGTCTCTCATTCCCCTCATCCTGCAAGACATTAAACTGCACCTCTAGAACTACATATGGCTTGATTCCAGTCCTCATAGGATATGTAGGAACACCTAGACATTTCATCCATAGGTCCATCCCCATATTATATGACCTTTATTGGCCCCTCAGCCTGAGGTCACTTCCCCAGAATTGGGTCTGGTGTAGTGTGGTCCTCGTTCTCATTCTCATCTTGTACGCTTTATTGCACCATGTGAATTCCTCATGTCCAAGCTGTATAATGTTAAACTATGCCTCCTAGCCCCACATGACATTAAATATCTTCATCGTTATTGAACGACATTAAAATTAATTGGTTGGTCCTATCATATGACCGTAAACTATGAAATTATCGTCCTGGCCGCATGATGATAAACGACACTACATTGTGATATAATCACTTGAGGGGACATCATGTTGGGTATCAGTCCTCAACCATACCATTTATTAATGTCTACACATGGCTTGATTCTTTTAGCGACTCCTGGATTCACTTTCCTAAGTTTATCACTTCAAGAAAACACACATCCATCCAAAAGAATAAACAAGATCTATCAAATGATACTTCTTTTGGTGGGTGGGAAAGACCTACACGACAGTATTGTACCTAGCACTAGTATCCTACAATGCCACATCTAGAACTATGTATGGCTTGATTCCCATCCTCATGGGATATGTAGGAATTCCTGGACATCCCGTCTGTGGGTACATCCCCATGAATCTAAAATCCTACCCCCCTTTCATCCCCTTGGCCCAAACTCCATTAGATGCTTGTGGTGTGTGGAGCACCTCTTGGGTTCCCATTCATGTCTGGATTTTCACCAGCCGCACTGTGTACCTCCCTTGCCTCTTCCCAGCCTGCTCCGAGTTCCACGACCTTAAACTAAGATCTTTCTAAGGGAACTATGAATCATGTTCAACTACTGTGCCACTCTATGAGAACTCCATTAAATCTATTCCCATATTAATGGTCCACTATATAACCTTAAGCATGGATTGGGTGACCCCGTGACCCTTTTCATTGAAAATAGATTTGACTCCCTATACATGATACTTCTTTTTATTTCATTAAAATGGAGCGGGACAAAGAGCCCAAGGTGTGGGATTTTCACATGGACATTCTCTAGTTTCATGTACAATCTTCATGTGCCCTTTATTTGGACCACATCCTATTCCATGTCTGAAGGGACCCCCATTAAGACATGTTCTCATGCCACATTGGCTCACCTACCATCTTGTGCCAATGCCCTGGAAGACCTCAGACAACATTTTGTGATAGGTCTACTATTTTGAACATGGTCAGCGTTGACCCTCATTGGTCTATCCCCATACTAGGCTAATGTGAAACAGATTTTGTGTTTCAAACATGGTCAACATCTATCATTTTTCTCCATTCCACCATCATTTTGATCAAGATCTCATGTTACATGAATCACATCTATCTACTTCCTTGTGTTCAAGTGCAATTCTTGAACACTCAGTTTTACGCCTCCTTGCATCTATGTGCATTATGCAGGCAAATTAATAATTTTGGGATGTCATTTACTTGAAATTCCATTGCCCCTAATGTGTGCCTACCTGTACCAGAAAAATACCACCACTACTCCATGTTTTCCACATCGAGCACAACTAACACAGGCTTAGTGGTTTTGGTAGGACATGTATTGGTGCAGTGAAACCATGCATACACCTTGTCCCACATGACATTAAACTACACTTATAGAACTATGTACAGAGTGATCCCTATCATGATGGGATACATAGGAATCCATGACCACGTTTCCTCAGGCATAAAAAAACTTTCACTTTCGGTCTCTCGACCTAAAAATTACCACCTTGGAAACATGGTGTATTGCAGACTCTTTATGTGCTAGTTACATTAGGGTTTTTATCTACAACATCACGTACTCCCCTTTTTTGATCACTCCCTTAATTCCACATCCTATCATATGACGTTAAAATGCTCAAGTCCAAATGTCATCAATGCATGGTATTAAAATTTGGTTCTACCCTGATCAAGTTCAGGATGCCCCATGTTAATTATTGGATGTGTGAGCTTCCTTGACAAAGAGAATTCCCCCTACCAGTATTGTTCTCTGACCATGCAATGTTCAATAACTACGTCTGGATTGATTCCCATCCATATGAGATACATATATTCACTCAGACATTTTTCCTTGGGCCTATCCCTAGGGTCATTAACCCTTATGGCCCCACGACCATGATTATGGTTCAGTCTTTATGACCTTAAACTATGATCCTACAGTCTGTGCAATAGAACGTTATATTATTTTCCCATGGTCCAGGTAGTATGACCTTAAAATTACGTGCATTGTCTTGGTCATACAATATTAAAATCTTCCAATCATCATTTACATCTGTATGATGTAAAATTTCCAGGCATTCTAGGTCCCCACTAGAGAGGTCCTATTTGGAAGAATGTTTGATCTCTAATTAGTCCAATGAACCCACCTAATGTGTTTTTACCATGGTGGAATAATTTTAGGAGTGTTGGACTCTATTCAAATAACCCGTCACTCCACCCTCCACCCTTTGCATACCCCTTATTTGGACACTCATCCTCATTTATGTTTGAAGGGACCCCATAACAGTATGGATTCTCAGCCCATAGATCACCTACTGTCCCAGGCTACTGTTCTGGAAAAGAAATTGATAACATTTAGATTCAGGCAATGTGTTTTGAACATGGTCAGTGGTCAGCCATCATTTGTTGTCCCCATGAAAGGCTAACACAATAGGGATATTTTATTTCAAACAAAGTCAAAATTTATCATTCATTGTCACACCACCTTCACAGCATTCTGAATTTTGGGCGTCATGATTCACACATTCCACTCCCCTGTGTACAGATTGATTCCAACTCCCATAGCATTTTTCCGCTCGTGTATTAGAGAACATATGGAAAATGGAAATTTGTCTATTCTGAGATATTCATCCACCATTCTAGCCTCCCTCTTTCTTTTCCAGAATATGGAATGGTTATTCAAACCCTGGATTCCCAAAGCTTGGTTGGTACAGTCACTTTCAGATAAAATGACAAGGTGGTCATCCCTTGTTTCTCACATCGGGCCTGACCCATGTGAGCTTATGAATTGATCGCCAGATGTTTCACAAATGTGACAGGCTTACAGTAGGCTGAAACAAATAACAGAACTCATACATACATCTAACATAAAAAATTAAAGCATGAAAGTACGTTCTAAGGTTTAAAAGCACTAAAGCACATGAGGATCGACCCCTCCCATGGATGGTTTGGCCCCATCAAAAGAGCATTTTATCTCCTCCACTCTCTAGCATCTGGAATCCATGATTCTTTTTCACCTTTTTAGTTCCCACTCCTCCTCGGAAGCAATGGGGCATCGTTTGTCAGCTGCAACCTGAGCCCACTCTTTGTAACTCCTAATGATATCAATCTCCTTAGAGGCTTTCTTCATCCATTCTTCAGCCTCTGCCAGCTGGGCCTTCAGGCATGATATACACTCTGATAGTGCATTGAGGAAAGATGAATTCTCATCTGCCTAGACATAGAGCTGTTGAATCTCATTTTTATCCTCTTGGAGCCTCTTGATGTTCACCACTTTTCTCCACTGACAACCCACACCAGGGCCACAGTCATATTACAAAATCTCCTTTTCCATGAGATCTTGGATGAGCATTTGAGGATGCTGGGTATCCAATCCCCCAGTGCATATTTCAAGCAACTGGGACAAAATTCATCCCATCTGGTCTATCCATTATGCTTGAGGGGTGTCATCGATGAAGCACTTGATCATCATCCATGACCGGTGACGAGCAATTATACAATCCTCCTGATCAGAAGTCCACTCGTCCTGATCTGTGGGGTCTACAGGTTCATATGTGGGGAACACCCCCAGGAACTCGTTAACAGGGTCTTCATCAGGTGTCTAATCGGGTAGTTAAGGATCCATGTCATCGAATTGATCCGCATTGTTGGATTCCACCTCAATGACTTTAGGTGCGGCCCAACTAACGGTCCCACCTATGATCAGAAGCACCAAAACTTGGTCAATCTATACATCCTCTTCCATGACCAATGACATCCCTCTGGGAAAGGCACCACCCAATGCTCTCGTTAACCTTTCCAATGCGGCCCACACCATTTGAAGAATTGTGCATTCATAAATTGAACAGACATCAGTTGACCTGATTAATGGATAACAATTACAAATTTCATAAAGGAGACGTATAGGGATAAAATGGTATGTCTCACTCCTAGGTTATTACCGTTGGGACCCCGAGGCATGGCCCTCCATATATTTTTGGGAGATGGAAAAATTCTAACTGAACCACCCTAGGTGTCGGAACTCCGCTAAGTGTGATAATCACTATAGCCATGGCCTTAGATCCCGAAGTTCTCACAATTAAATCTACTATTGGGTAGGAGAGGGTTTTGCGTACGAGGACCCTCTGCACAGTTCAAATATTAGTAAGGATTCCTAAATGACCTGGATGAATACTTCAGAGAAGTGGCCTAGGGTTTTACCTATAGGGCCTTGGAAAATTCTTCCAATTCCAGGTCTGAATCACCAACCTCACCCTCCTCTAGAGGACTCCCTCTACTGGCCTCCTCTCTCGAAGATGACTCATTTGATTCTTCTATAAGAGGGAAGTGATATCTTAATTCCATGGATGAAAACTGCGAAGGTTTCATTCAATAAAACAACACTTTTACCTGATCCATCATTGGACGTGGAGAACCCTTGGAGTGCACAAAGTCCCCCATATCATTAATGTATTGCTCCCACTTCGCATGGGATTATGCAAATCCAGCCCTGACAGGGATGATCCCCAAAAAATCCATACTGGGATGGTTTAGGTGTTGCCACATCTCATACAGGCTGTGGAATTACCTGTTGACATACCAGATGTCTCAAGCCTCTGGAAAGACAGTATTCTCCGGCATGTCAATATGGTGCATCCACTTCCCTGGAACATGGGTGGATATTGTGCAGAACCCCCTGGGTGGCCTCCCCTTAAGATAAATATATCCATCTGGGACCACTGAATCCACCATCGTTTCATTCCTTTCAACCGATGCAGGTCTTGCCGCTACTGCAACCCCACCACCACGAGATATCATAGCCACCTTCTAACCCCAGCCTCAAGGTTGGGGAGGCACTACTTCACCGACACAGATGGATTTTTGCTTCAGTATTTTCTCCAGGTAGACAACCTCCAAACTCTTGGCACACTCCTTCACCATCCTAAAGATGTTTGTGGGTGGAGGCAGCTCGTTCCACATATTTCCATCCAATAGTATGAACATGAGCCACATCTTCCCCATCAAACATGGGTTACGCTTATGGCACACCACTAAGTAGAAGGATGGGGTTAGCCACTACGTACATCAAAACTGCATCGCAAAACAGTGCAGGGTATACGACTCATAGAGAGATTCATAGTCAACCTATGCCACTAAGAATCCACCACAAAAGGCCAGGAGGTGGGACTGATACACATCTGTTCCCTAGCCTTCTTAAGTGAAGACACCTGTTGGCAATGAGAATGAGTGGAAGTTGAAATCGTCCGCCTTCCTGGCCCTGTTCAGCACCAACTACAGGGTTATCTTGGTCGGAAAGCTCCCCACATCCTTCAAAATAGATGGGTGGAAATTTGATCCTAGAGGATAAATTGGGTTTGGATATTCATTGATACCCTTGACATGCACCACTATCCACCCCTTCAGAAGGTGAAATGGTTCACATATCCTTTGTTGGTTCTTCCCCTCACTAATATTCCACAACATCATATACAACATAATAAGAATCGGGATCCTCAGGTTGACACATCCCCCTATTGCCAACATGGATGTCATAATGAACATTCTCAGTCACACACCCATGTTCGTGTCCCTCGCTAGTAGGATTCAACCACAGATAAGCACTGCGATTAATGTAGCTAACCTAAACATAGGTTGCTACTCAGTAAAAACACTAAATCCCCATGTTTCCCATTGGAGTTCCTCCAAGAGCCACCCAAATGAGTGGTCCTTTCCCCATTGATCTGCCTTCGGGGAGGTCTGAGGCCTCACAGGGAACTTCCTATCTTCTGAAAAATTTAAGAAATTATTGAACCACCATTTGAAATGGACATCCCTCATCGACTTTTTGTCCTCCCCAGGCACTATATCCATCAATGCCCTTTTCAATGGTGACATTGTCTTCGGGTCCTCATATGAATTCACAATGGTGAATAACTCATCATACATCTCCCCTAGTAATGGGACCCTAAGATCTGGTGTAGGTCTCGTAGACTGATGTCGACCTCTCCATGGTGTAAATGGAATGTGTTGGTCATCAATGACCATCTACTCTGCATCTCTGGCATCCACTGCTTCAGCTGGTCAATATAGAATTGAGAGTTCCATGCTACCTCATACCGGCCAACTCTTCTCATCTCTGCCCCTAACTACTCACATGAGTCACATACCCAGTAGGCCTGGGGCCAGTTATCCATGAAATAGTTGCCCTGGAGCCGATCCCACTCATAATTACACCCCTTCTTCAGGATCCCTAGTGCCACCTTTGGGATGGTGTGGTACAATGGGGGAGATTTATCTAGGTGCAACGCCTTCCCGTCGACTTCATTCACATGGTTGTATAGGAAATCAACGTTAACGGGTCTGAATTCCTCCCATGTATGGTCATCGGCCGCCATGAACCACCAGAACTAGCATGATGTGCTCTTGAACCTGTAAGATGGCTCATCCCTACTCACTTCCAGAATGAAGATGTCATCCATCATACCGAAGCTATACAAAGGCAACCATTTGTAGAGTGGGTAGTTCTTTGGGATCTCTAACAACAATTCGTACAATGAATTGTGGTCTAAATGGATTCAAATTATTTTCTTGAAACTCGATCTATTATGCTTCTCTTCCATATGGGAAACATCAATGAGGTCCCCCTGGAAGCTTCCCAATGAGCCATTCTCTATTTATGTGTTTAAAAATTTTCTTCTGGATCAAGGAGCTCGATCACTGAGATTGATCACAAGCTCGACTGTGAAGCTCAATCACAGAGATGGTTCATGGAGTCCTACTAGTGACTTCGTAATATGTAAGCTGCAGAGTGCATACATGTAGAGTCAAAATACTCGTTGTGCACCACGAAGCAGAAAGGCCCGATTCTCGAAGAGAAATCATAGATAAAACGGAGCTTCGTGAATCGATCGCACAAACACCAAAATTCAGATATGATAAAGGAAAAAATATAGGTCATCCTCTATTATATATAGGTAAATAACCCTTGTGCTTCATGGTGCGTCCGGAGGTGGTGAGCTTCACAGCATTCTCAACCCGCTCGTCACCTCTCCGCCTCGCAACCCTCCTTCATGAGCCTCCTAGGTGATTGACCCTCAGATTTATACTCTAGTTTTCTCTTCGGCTCCATGTCTGAGGGGGGGGGGGGGATTTTGGAACCAAAATATGTGGAGAGGAAGAGAAAACATATATAGAAAACCACCTCCTTTGAGGCTAACTTGCAAAGCCTGTTTATGGAGCACCACAGAATTGCGGTCGGTGCAATGCCACCTCCTTTGTGGATGTCATGAAGCAAAGAGGAGGGATGATCCACAACCTAAAAGATGTTTGTGAAGCCTCCATGAAGAAAAGAGGCAGGAGGCTCTGTGATCCTAAAGATGTTTTCAAAGCCGCCGCAAAGCAATCTGGCCGGAGGCTTAGTGATCCGAAAGACGTTTGTGAAGCCGCAATGAAGAAAAGAGGTGGGAGGCTCTGCAGTTTAGACAAAGTGCCATGTGGCTTCTCGTCACATGCTCCCTTATTCGCACTAACTCATGCTTATAAATATTAGGCTCCCCTCGAGCCCAATGGATGGATCATCTACCCTTTTTTCTTCTCAGCTCTCAAATCATGAAGCACTTTATGCTCTGTAAAAAATGATGTCTTCGAGGTACTTTAGCATTGCAAAGTTCCATTCCTTTGGCTTAAACACAACCCATCTTGATGTAGTGATTCCCTTTGAAAATCCCATCGGCATTTGAAAAGGAAAAATATCCCTACGTGGAATCAGGTCTTCAAAAAGAACTTGTGCTTCACGAAGTACATACCATGCCCATGTGAACCACATGCTAAGGTAAGGTCATTGTGCTTTGCGAGGCACACTGCTTCGTGGTGCTATACCTTGTAAGGAAACCTTGAATTTCGAAGCCCTACTCTGGGAAATACATTCTTATTTTCAAAGCAGCTTCCATGTGCACTTATGCCCTATGACTAGTCTAGGCCTCTAAACATCGCAACGCATACACCTTCGGGAAGCCCCTCCACTACATGGAGCACCAGAGCTTCACGAGTCCTCTTCTCGTGAACCCCTATTCTCTACAAACCCTTTTACCATATGACCCCATGGGTTTGTACGATGTGATTTCAATGTCCATGGGGAAGTGCTTCATGTTGTGTTTTTTACAATCATGCTTCTTCTCATAGTCATGCTATTGGCTATTGCTTCTTTTCATAGCCATGCTAATGTGGGCCCCTTAGTGGATCACTCCACGACCCCCCTCACAAATGCATTACTGATGCCTTACCTTCCCCGAGGGAGGGTGAGTATCAGTTATGTAGGTCATAGGGGTTCAGAGTGATCCTGCCTCATCTGAGCTACTGGACATTAAACTGCCAAGCACCATCATCCCCTGTAAATGACGTTAAATTGTGGCCTTGCCCCGTGCATCATATGCGGGGTGCCTCGTCTCGGACTTTATCCATGCATGCTCGTCTCTATGGGAGTGTCATCTTCTTCACATGAAATGAGATCCTCTCTGCTGGATCGACGCTTGTCTGTGATGAGGGGAAACCACATTGGTGTAAGCCCCTAACCTTTCTTGTAGGAGGTAACACCCCTGCTCTTCCTCTCTTATTCAGTATCGAAGACTAAGAGGCGGTAGGGGCAGAGAGACATTATTTATCCTATCACTATCCATCTTAGATTTGTCACCACCAGGCCTCCATCCTAGAGTAAGTCCCAATCTCTATCTCCCTACGCTTCTAACCATTCATAATCCCCTATTTCCTCTCTGGGATGTTAACCATGCATATGCCCATGTTTCCCCTTTGGGCATCTAACCACGCATAAGCCCTTATTTCCTCTTTGGGATTCTAATTGAGCATAAGCTCATGTTTCCTATTTAGGCTGAAAACCATGCATAAGACCCTATTTCCACTTTGGGCTACTAACAAAGCATAAGACCATGTTTCCTCTTTGGGCTGCTAACCACGTGTAAGCCCCATTTCACTTCCCATGGACGCACCTTCTGCGACGTGATCATTAGGTCTTTGCTACCTCTTGTTTCTCACACTGATCATGACTCACATGGGATTAGAGTAAGCACTAACTATGACATCATCTTTGGACCACCTTAGAGTATAAGCCTCTAACTATGCCGAAAAACATGTACTTTGATCCTTTCCAAGAAAAGGTACATAGGAAGCCACCCTGTGGTTCATTCCCAACACCCAATTTTTTATTCATCCCAAACTATATGGAATTTGATCCTTGCTAAGGAAAGGTATATTGGAAGGCTCCATGAGGTTCAATCCCAACAAATATTATTCCCGGCCATCTTCATGTCGATTCACCAAACACTCTCGAACTGCATGGACTTTGATACTTGCCAAGGCAAGGTTCGTTGGAAGCCTCCTCAAGTTTCAATCCCAACACCTATTGGTCCTGAACCCCTTCAAGTTGTTTCACCAAAAAACACCCATGAACTACATGGACTTTGATCCTTTACATGGAAAGGTACATATGAAGCCTCACTGAGGTTCAATCCCAACAACCAGTTGTTTGGAACCCCTTCACGTCGGTTCACCTTCGTCACGTATGATGTTAAAGTATACGCCCCCTTTTCATCTAGCATGGCGTTAAACTGTTTACCTTTGAACTAAATAGATTTGATCCTTGTCTGCAAGGCAGGGTATGTAGGAAGCCTTCCAGATATTGAATCCCATTCAGTAGTAAGTCGTTGTACCCCATCCAGTGATAGGCCGTTGAACCCCATTCTACAGTAAGCCATTGTTCCCTATCCAGCGGTAAGCCATCGTGCTTCCCAAATAGCGGTAAGCCATTTTTATCCCCACAAAATGGTAAGTCTTTGTAATATGAACAACGTGGACTTTGGTTTTCCTTCATAGGGATATGTTGGAAGTCTCCCTGAGGTTCAAGCCCATCACTCATGTCCCATCATGGTCTCTCCGTTGAGCCAATGTGTTTTGGGAGGGTCATGTCCCAAACTAGAGGTTTCACATCCTCCGAGTTCATTCCATGAATCCATTATCATGGGTTGCCTCCTCAGGTTTCCCATTACCCCGCCAAACTACGAAGTCTTTGATTCCCTGCCATGAGGATACATAGGATGTATCTTCGAGGCTGAATCCCAACTTCACTATCGACCTCATGTCGATTCCATCTCACTCTTTGTCCACTCTCAAAAATCCATATCCATCCTGATTCTAACCCAAGCTGCCAGATCCCAGTGAGATCATGTCACCCACCTTCCCACTACTGTTAGTGGTAATCAGGTCACTATCCACACCTTTAACCCCAACATTAGCGATACCTTCAGGGGTTGTACCCATCTGATCCACTCCCATCAGTGTTCTAATCAGTTTAATCCATCAATTCTTGATGTTAAACTCATGTCATACCCCATGTTAAACATGGGAAGCTAAGGAAAACCTCAGGGACATTCCTATGGCATATAATTTCAAGCACTCAACGTGGGATGCCTCAGGAATCCGCACCCTAGAGAAGCCATATCCTTAGGCGTAAAAAGCTCGATACTCCAGTGTCCCAGCATCCAGACATGCCAGCGACGTCCAACGAGACTACTCCCCCGACCAAAGGTTGCTACCCTGGCTGGACTGCTTGGAATGTCCTAACATAACAAGTTTAATTAACACAATATATAAAGACAAGACATTAGGAAGAGTTTCATGAACAAAATCTTAAATCTTTAAGGGAGACCAAGACTAGGAAACGAGTTCCAAGGAAGAATACATGGAAGGAGTAGACGATATCCCATCATCTGGTTTTGATCATGGAGAAAACATCCCAAACTATAGAATGGATGTTTCCCACCTTTGTAAAGTGGGAATGCAGGGAAATAGCCGCGCCTCCTCTGAAAGAGATGGATGTGTATCCTAGAGAATGCATCCAAAACAATTAAATTTGAATATCTCACAATGAATCACATGATGAAGGACCAAATTTGTTATTAGTCTGGTTAAAATATATAAATTGTTGGAATTCCCATTACATTTCAAACACAATGAGTTTTTGTTGATTATTCCATAATTTTGACATAATGTATCACTACATAACAATCACAAATCGCTTCCTCATATCCTAGGGAAAATAAAACATAATAAAGGGGTGAGTTTAAATGATCAATAATAGTAAGAATACATCATATGATATGAATAAAAAACAAATCAATATATAAAAATAAATTACTGAAATATATTCCATTGAATTAATATCTTGATCAGAATATGGAAGGAATAAAATATGATTAAATAAATCCATATAAATAATCACACGACCTAGAATAGGTATCCATGGATATTCTACTAAATTAATAATCACATGTAAATAAATAACTAATCTCATATTTATAGAATTCAAAATTTTGGACATCTAATGTATACATTGACAGCTTTATACCAAGAATATGATACTATGAAGGCTTCATTCCAAGAATATATTATAATCATGGATTCATTCCAGGAACCTAATAAATGGGTAAGGACTTAGCAAAAACACAATCTAGTTTGTCTCAGGAGACATACTAATTCATCGAGGGGATATAGTGGGACCCAACCATCAATTAATAAGTCCAGTAAATTTTTCATATGAAAGGGATGAAACATAATTATCATATAATTGTTTATTGAAAAAGGAATACAAAATGAAAATAAACATACCCACTATGTAAACATAATCACAAACCATCTTGTGTAATATGGTGAATGGTATCAAAATAATACAACAAATTAATAATTGTTTAAAAAATACTGAAGTTGGTATCATAAGATATGAACATCAAGGAAATAGAAGATTCAACGAAGGATGTAAAAATATATGAAAATACATTACTAATATCATTGAAAATCTATTGATGAAAATACCCTTTTTAATATAAAATCATTTATTTTTAAAATTCCGTTCCACTAGAAATGAGAAAAATTTTCTCTGAAAATGACTATCTTAAATTATAAAGGAATATTTAAAACATTAATGTGACATAAAAGAGGGAAGTCATATTCTTTCAATATATGTAAAAAAACATTCTTTTTAAAATAGGAACTGTAAAAGATGATTTTTAAAATAAAGGCACTTACAAATATCATATCATTGAAGTGAGTGTTTATTAAATGATATGATTAGGTTTATTCTCTATAAATCCAAAAAAATAAGTGGAATACAAGATAAGAAAACCAAAGTCATTTGTCGCATAATCTTAGCATGAAAAACCCATGAAGCCGAAGATTATCCCAATGAATGGAAATTGAGTTAAGAAATCTCTTACCACTCTATAATCAATCGAATTGTATGCCATATAAAAGTAATAATTATCTAATAAAAAATTCTATATCATAAATATGATCATATTTATGATATGATATGTCAAATGGAGTAAATACACTACAAATATGGAATAATGCATGAATAAGGCATATATCTCATAGAAGTAAAAGTTAGATGAGAAAACACTTACCTCACTCTTCCCTTTAGTGTGTAATTCTTTAACCACCTATTGAATATCACCTCCTTGTAGGACCCCATTAGGACCTTGTATTTTATCTTTTGGAGAGACCCACGACACTTGGACACTTGGAAAGTGACAAGGATGGGGTTTGGAAGATATTTGTGAAGCTTTAAAGCTTCATGGTCGAAATAGGGTGGAGAGGGGTGGTATTTATACTTTAGGATATGTGGGATTCGGTTATTTAATAATGATCATTACCATAAGTAAAATTCTATTAAAATAAAATAAATATCCCTATAAAAAATTAGCCATGGAGGCCTAATGAAATGAATTTCGAGGGCATCATCCCGAGCCAAGTTCACACATTCAAGAGTAAAAGATACAATTCTAGAGAAAAAATTCATAATTTAATCAAGAAAAGAATTATAGGACATAAAATCACTAGCTTTTTTCCCTTCATTCCATGTGTGTGTCACCTCCATGAAATAATTGAGAAAAAGAATTACTCTCCAGTGATAAAATAATAATTATTTTATGTTTAATGCCAACCACATGAAAGGGAATTAATTTATATGATTTTTTATGATCATAAATGTAATAAACGATGGTTAAGGTAAATAAATACCTCAATAATACATTTAATGTGTAATTTTTTTAATCCTTTACGTTTTAACATAAACTTTTTCATTATTTTACCTATATTGTATCAAATAATTTTTTGACCATGGAAACTACCTTATGTATAAAAATGAAAATTACCTTATAACCTAATTTCAACCTTATTGTTATAAATATATTATCATTTTTACCAAATTAATTTTATTTTGTTAACAAAATTATATTTAAAATTATTCCCATAGACGCAACTAGAACAAGGTTTTTAATGTGAAGAATTTCTAAATTTTGAAGTCATTTTTTATTTCCAATTTAAATGTGAAATTGATTACAATGACCTAAATTGAATTTATATATTTATAATTAAACTAATAATACTTTAAAAAAATTTATAATATTATTTAACATATAAATAATTTATATTAAAAGTCAATTTTCGATTAAAATGTAGTTTTTTTCACTTTTTCTTTAAAAATTTAAACTTTTTAGAAAAATACAAAAAATTAATCATAATATAATTTTTATATAATATTATTAAAAATTAAGTTTTTTTTAAAATAAATTTTAAAAAATATTCATAATTTACATTTTAAATAGGAGAGCCATTAAACAATGACAAAATTTCCTTTTAGAAAAATATTGCATTTTATTCTTAAAATTGGATTTATTCTTATTTTAAGCTTATGAAACTTATTTGATGTATTTGAAAACATTTTATAAAATATATTACATATTTATTTAATTATTATATTTCAATAGTGGCGATTAATTTAATTTATTAAGATAAAATTAATTTATTGGCATAAAAATAGTTTTTTTATAGAAACACATCCTTTATGTTTTATTAGTTTTTATTTTAATTTATAATTAATTGTTAACCAATGAATTGATTTTGAAAACATGTTTACAATTTATTTCCATAATATAGTTAATATTATTCACACCCTCCAATTTAATGGTAAGTTTATAATATTCATTTTTAAATAAAAATATTTCATAGTATATCGTGGTTCATTTAAGCTTGGTGTTCCATGTAACTTTTTCTGTCAATGAGATTAAATTTAAAGAAAATCGACAAACCATATAAATATTGGTTGTTACATTTGACTCCCATATGACTTTATAAGTGGGTTTATGGTAAATTAAATATAATAAAGAAGTGTTGTACCAATACAAAGATAAATATGGGTTCATTGATGCATGATACTATTAACAAATTTAAACATGCATCGTATTGAGTGAAAAAATAAGCAGTTTATATCATCTTGCTCCTCACACCACTAAAAGAATATCAATAGGTTGGATTGAAATGAAATAAATATTGATCAGGAATATTAAACACATATAATCACCCATCAATCAATGATTTTGGATTTCTATTACGGAGATGAAAAAAGTTGTCCTTAAGTCTTCCTGTGTTTTATATGACATTAGAAGGAATTTTGTATGATTTAATGACTTTTATATGAATTTTATTCTTAATAAAATGTGTTGAGAAATTATATTATGACTTATAAAATCATATTAAATTTTTTATCATAAACCTTTACTAATGACTTATAATATCTAAACATGACTATTCCAAGCTATGTAATTAAACAATATCTATCATGATTCTTTAAAATAGACATTATTTAAGTGGTTTCTTGATTAACAATAGTGAATGAGAAACATATAATTGGTCAATATTCTTTAGTGGTCACTATGGTATAAAGCCAGAGCATGCTAAACTATGGGAGATTTTGAGAATAAGGAAACATGTCATGAAGATGGACGTAGTACTAGAAAATGAGGCTACTACCACTGACCTATATCCATGGCTTTAAAATTGTTGTTATAGGTGGCTATAGACATGGTTCTGTGGATTATAGCAAAAATTTTAAAACTGTGTCTATATACCAGTTTCCTTGGCCTATAACCACGGTTTTATGGCCTATACCCACTGTTTTTTAAAACAGAGGCAATAGGGTTCTCGCACTCATACGAGAAAAAACATCCCGACCAAAATTTTGCAGGAAGGCCTACCACCACAGTTTTAATACAATTCACATGGTTTATATTAATATATATATATATATATTAATATATATATATATACATATATTTGAATTTTCGCACGGTGTAGTTGTGAGTATGATGGTTCATAAAGGGGAGGAATAGGGATTGAACCTCACTGGTGACAATTTTTATTTAGGATATTTCTATGGTTTACCGAGGCCATACCACTGCTTATAACTGTGGAAATAGCTTCCTATAGCCACAATTTAATCCGTATCTATAGGTCAACCACCATGGTGGACATTTTTGAGTCCTATTACTAGAGATTTGAAAACCATGACAATAGGATTGGACCTACTTCCCTGGCGATGGCGGCCACAAATGGCCAAAACCATGGTCATAGTTATGAACACGTTTTTGGGGCATATTTCCACAGTTTTGAACCATGTAAATATTCATTTATTCTTAATTGTGATGCCACATCGTAGTAGTGATAATATGAAGAATAATGTTTACCTCTGAGAAATAAAGACTCGTTTATGTTAGATTAATGATCATTTTAGGTGTGTTTCATCATGATGAGGAATAATAAGAATCACCCAATTCATCATGTTAGAAAAATGATGAATATCACATGACTAATATGTAGTAGAAACCATGGTGAGAATTGTGGTAAAAATGGTCAGGCATATAACACCATACCATTGTGTTTAAAGATTTAGGAAAATTGTTTACCTATGAGAAGAAGTGAGTGGGACTTTGATATGGAAGTGTCTATGTATACTCACATGAAGAGATA
Source organism: Viscum album (assembly GCA_963277665.1). Lineage (NCBI taxonomy): Eukaryota > Viridiplantae > Streptophyta > Magnoliopsida > Santalales > Viscaceae > Viscum > Viscum album. The sequence goes on from OY728161.1 coordinate 1,448,706,391, forward strand.
AAGGTTGACAATTGAAAACATTGAGGACCATGTAGTGGCCCATTCTAGATGAATGTCTTTAGATGCCTTTGTTGATGGAATTTTTGTGAGGCCCATCATGAGTAATTCCAAACTATATCACATACTGTGGATCTTCATGTTTCATACATAAATTGTAGAAAAAATGAAAAATTTCATTTAAACATGAAGATTATGTATAGAATTTATTCTGAATTAATTACCCTGATATTTTCAAATATCATGAAGAATTCAATGATACCATGTATTCAGGAAGAATGGAGAAGGGGACTTAAATCACAATATTTTAAGAGATTAAAAGTACTATAATTATATGAAAAAATATTCATGAAATATAGTCAATATATATTTATAGAAAAAATAATGAAAAAAGGGGGAAAGTTTGATTATTTCCTACTTCATATTATGAATGATTAAAGCAGAAATAGAGTGAACTAAATATGTATATATCTATGTATTTTTTGAATTCAATGAAAGTTAAATGTGTTCCAATGATGAATAATATTAAAACCCATAGTGCATTGAAGAATAAAAATGGGAAGTGGGGTCGAGTGTGCTATATTTAATGAAATTTGTTGAACCTCAAGACACTCTGAGTGGGGTGATCAGAGTGGGGACCAAATTAAATTTTTTCTTTAAATCATTTAATTATCTTTTAGGATCTTATTCCAATGTGAGAAGAGATATGTTTATCATATAATTCTTGATAGCACAATGACTTAATATTATACTGATATGAAAGAAAGTAAAGTAATAAAAAAACACTAATATATTAATTGGTTCACCATAAAGGAATACATCCATAGAGCACACACCGATGATGTGTCGATATGAAAAAATCTAGGGCACATCATAATTTCCAAAGATATAATATTCCATCCATGGTCACTCTGTGATAGGCTCATTTCCTTTACAAGATTTAGAGTTTTTTCACTCCTCACTCATGGGAGACTGCATCTTTATTTATTCCAGGAACTTGTTTAGTAAAGAATATTACATCGTTTATAGACTTATTGGTCTCTTCAAGATCATCATCATAAGAAAAATATTTTTCCAAGAATAACTCTAGACAGATACACTATGATCTCCAATATAATTTTCTTCTTCATAAAACTGAATGACACTACAATAGATTGGTATAAATATAGTGCAAGAAATAACCTTTAACAGTTCTCAAAAAAATATTGTCTTCCTTAGAACCATTAAAAGGGGCCCCTTTTATCAATTCTAGAAATAACACTAAAAAAGGCCATACAACTACAATATTGTCTTAAAATTCTAACACACTGCAGCATCAAAAACAGTTATATGAAATATTTATAATTTAATTGAAATAAAAAATACATCAAAAAATGAGAAGAAATTACTATATTATATACATTTCAAACATTGTTTTTTAAAATTATAATAAAAATTAAAATTTAAAACAAAAAGTCAAACACATCAATGGTTTCATTGTCTTTGTCACCCAACCCCCTCTAAAAAAACATTATCATCATTTATGTTTCCGAATGAACCACAATAATTGTAACAAGATAATCCTTCCATATATGGAAAAATTCATATGTTAGTAAGATTATAAATAAATAAATTAAATATAAATATGAAAAAATATGCTAATAAAATGTCTTTTTTAAACTAAAACGACACAATTTGAATCATATCACCTACACCATGTATCTAATTTATGTGTTTCTAATTCCTATAGGTCTCAATTGACTTAAATATTGTTTCTCTGAAGTATAAAAACAATATGAATGTGTTTTATCATTTATGAGTATGTCACATGTGTTTTGAATAAAATATCATTTTTAGACTCAAAACACAGTTTGAGTTATAACTAGAACACAACTTATCATATTTAGGTGACACTGATTCGTACACATCACAAATGATTTATTGATCATTTCCTTGATGTATAATAATAATCTGACTATGTTTACATGGTTTTGAATTTTTAACTTATGATTTGAATTAAAATTTCGATTTTAAATAGAAACAATTGAGTCATAAAAGTAACACCATGCATAAAATAGATGTTTGGTTAGTTCCTACATATCAAAAATCACTTAAGAATCATTATTATAAAGTATTGAAAAAATCTAAATGAATTTTATTTGTTTTGAGTATGCCACATGTCTTGTGTACTAAAATGAAAATTTAAACTGAAAACACAAACATTGATTCAGACTGCTCACATCATGTTTCAAATTAACATGAGACTGATTCTTAAATGTTAAAAAATATCTTATGAGTCATTTTCATCATGTATGATGACAATCCAAATGTTTTAGCATTTTTTAAATTGAGATCCATATATTTTGAACTAAAATTTCATTTTTAAATTGAAAATATATATATTAAGTCATAATAAGAAAACTAATATAATATTGATATGTGTCTTATTCCTAGCCATCATAAATGAGTTATTTATCGTTGTCCTAAATGATTAAAACAATCTAAAATTTTTATCTTGTTTTTGAGTATGTGATGTTTGTTTTGAAATTATTTAAATGAAAAGGAACAATTGGATTCATAACTATCAAATGGTGTGTTATATTGTCATGAGGTTGACTCGTACACATCAAAAAATAATTATGGATCATTTTCATATGGTATCAAAACAATCCAAATGAGTTTTCTTGGTTTTGAGTATGCCATGTTTCTTTTTCACTAAAAAATCAATTTAAACTAAATAAATGCACATTGAGTCATAATGATTACATCGAATAATAGATTGATGTGAGACTAATTATTAGACATAAAAAACGTATTTTGAAATATTGAAAAAGTATAAAGTAAATATAAACACATTTGCTTAGTTTTCTATGAGTAACTAATGTTTTAAACTAAAATTCTTATTTGCAACTAATAACCGACACGTTGAGTCATATTGGTAAAAAAATGTATCATATTAAGTTTTGGGTGATTTCTAGTAATTAGATTTACATTATGGGTCATTATAATAATTTATAAAAACAATATGAATGTGTTTGATCAGTTTTGTGTATGTGACAAGTGTTGTTAACAAGAATTTTAATTTTAAACAGAGAAAAAACACTTTTCGTCATAATTTTTATGAGTGCATTTAATTGATGAAATTTCTATTCTTATATATAAAAATGACTTATGTATCAATTTTATATAGTATCAAAACAATATTAATGTGTTTCTTTATTTTGAGTATGTCACCTGTCTTTCTATTAAATGTCAAATTAAATTGAAAACATGCACTTTGAGAAATGTTGGTTTCATTGTGTGTCATTTTGATGTGTGACTAATTCATGCACATTAAAAATGAATTATTAATCATTATATAAAATTATGAATACAATACACGATTTTTTTTCTTATTTTTCTGTGATTGACATATGTTTTGATCTAAATAATCGATTTTCAACAAATAAAACATAATTTGATCCATATCAGCAACATTGTGTTTCATATTGATGTGTAGAGGATTACAACTAAGGAAAAATTATTTATGGATAGTATTAATAAATTATTAAATCAATATGAAATTTTTATTGGTTTTGAGTAGATGATGGGTTTTTTGAAATAAAATTTAAATTTTAAATAAAAAACACTTGGAGTTATACCAGTCACACAATGTGACATATTGATGTATGGTTAATTCCTAAACATAAAAATGAATTTTGGATCATTTTAATAGAGTATGAAAAATTCTTAATCCATTTTCTTAGTTTTTATTATGTCACATGTCATTTTTTCTAAAATTTCAATCTAAACTGTAAAAAAACATTGAGTCCTACTGGTCACATCATGTGTTAGTTTGCATGAAACTAATTATTTCATGTTAAAAATAAATTATTAATCATTTAACCAAATTATTAAGATATTTCGACCGCATTTTCATAGTTTTTAGTGAGTGAAACATTTTTTGAACTAAAATGTTAATTTCAAACTCATAACTCACAGTTTGAGTCATACCAGAAACACCATGTATTGAATTGAGGTGTGGATAATTCCAACATTTTACAAAATACATATGGATAATTTTTATAAATTATTAAAAAAACATAGTATTTTTATTTTTATTTTTAGAATGTGACATGTATTTTAAACTAAAATGTGATATTTGAAAATAATACACACTTGGAATGATACTAATAACACGGTGTGTTATATTGACATGCGATTGATTCCTACATGTCAAAAATGACTTAAGGATTATTTTAATAATGTATAAAAACAAATCAAATGAGTTTTTTCATTTTCCGTTTTTCATGTATCATTTTTACTAAAATGTTAATTTATACTAAAAACACACACTTTGAGTCATACTGGTCATGTTATGTTTCAATTTGATTCAATACTAATTCTTACAAGTCACAAATGAATTATAAATCATTTTACTAATGTATCAAGAAAATAAACGATTTTTCTTGATTTTTAGTTACAGAAATAGCTTTTAAACTAAAAAGTCAATTTTATATTGATGATATACACTTTTTTTGTACCCTAAACACTATCTATCAAATTTAGATGTGGTCATTTATTACACATAATAAATGATTTATTGATTATTTTCTTGTAGTATTAAGAAAATATGAATAATTATTTTCATTTGTGGGTATGTGATATGTGTTTTGAACTAAAATTCCTATTTTAAATAGAAAACATGCACTTTGAGTCATATCAGTCACACCGTTCATTGGATTGATGAGAATTTTATTGATAAAAATAAAAAATGACTTAGGGATTGTTGTACTAATGTATCAAAGAAATCTGAATGAGTTTCCTTGGTTTTGCGCATGTGATGTTTTCTCACTAAAATTTTAATTATAAACTAAAATCCCACACTTGAAGTCATATTGGACATTCCATGTATCAAATTGAGGTGTTGTTGATTACAACACATCAAACCATGTATTTTTATTCTATAATGAATTAATCATTCATGTTTATCTTACAATATTGTTATTTTATAACCCAAAATATTGAATGTATTGCACAATAAAAAGAAAAGTGGATTATCAGTATTGAATAATCCTTGATTATTTCATGATCTCTATGTAACCTCTTTATGATTATTATATACAACCTAACAACATTTATTTATCCCATTCATTTAAAAAAATACATTTCATCTTTTAAATCCAATTACTTTCAATAGTCCTGGTATTATTCAAAATATATAAATAAACAAAGGATTTATAAATATTATAAAAAAAAAATTTATTATCATTGAAAATACCTATTTTGTTGATAGTAGTTTGTAGGTATAATATGATATATTTCATAAAATATAAAATATAATAACCATAAAAATTTCCATTAGTTTGTTCTGTGCTATAAAGAAACATTGATAAAAATAAGTAATTTGTTTTGATATATGTTTTTACAGTGGAATGTTATTATATATACCTCAATACATATACATTTCTAGAAGTTTATAGGATTTTTGTGGCCATAGATTGTCCACCTACCATTATTTTGAAGACATTTAACCACTATATTATCAAAACTAAATTTCAATAAAACATTATATAAAATGTAAAAATGAATATTATTTGTTAAATATTACATGTATTTTTTAAAAAATTGAAAAATTAAATCATATTGGGTTGGATTGTTGGGTATCCATGTATATAATCTGGAAAATAAATCTTTGGAGTATCCAAATTGATTACCATGAGAAACCAATGATTCTTAGAAAAAATGGATTATTCAATTATATGGATGAAAATATATTTGACATGACTAAATTATTGAGTTTTACCCTTTCATATTTAGTATTATGTTGATCTTTTCATCAATAAGTTTTCTTTTAAAAATCATGGCTAGGATTAAAACTATTACTTCATATTTCTTTGGTTCCAATTAAAATTGTTGCGTATAGGTGATGGGAGCACTATTGCGTCCAAATTTATTTTCAAAGTGTTTTAACATAAAATAGTATTGATATATATTCCTGGGAAAATTATGAACAATATTTATCCATAATTAGAAAATTAGATCAACTATTGGAAAAACAAATTATGAAAGCACACATCATGTATACATTTACAATTGATACTTCTAGAAATTCAGGTTTGAGGATTTCATTTATATTCTCAATAAAAATATACCATTCAATGCACTATCCATAAATTTTTTCTTCAAATTCGGTTTTGGTTGTATCAAAAATTTCTAATGTTATATCTACATGAACCTTTATTGATAGTAAATATGAAAGAAAAATGGTCTGGGTAAAGGCACTTTATGATGATATTTTTTATTTGTTTGTTGAGTATTCAAATCTTATTGATTCCATCTCCCATTTTATACCACCCTATATTAATATGTAATAACATTCATTGGTTCATGTATTTTTCATTAAATTTTAATGGTTTTTTCATAAGAAATAAATTTTAAATGAATACCTCTGTGGAAAAATTTATTTTTATATGATATAACAGGAATTATATAAAACTTAAAATATATTACTCGATTGTATGGACATCCAAACCATAAAGTGTAATAGGTATCTTAATACTCAGATTATGAGATATATGAATCCCCAATCTAAAAACACTAATAGTAAGTTGATTGTTTTGTAGAATTTCTCCTTAGATATTTTACATGGTACCCCTTGCAATTGGGTGATGGGTGATTGTTGATAGATATATATCACATTCATTTTCACCCTATTTAATATCAGTACATGATATGTATAAATGTTTTATAGATTCACATTTTCTAGAAACATTTAGGAAAACATTGATTACCTCTTCTAACATATATCTTTTAGGGGAATATCTTACATCAAAGATGTTGTAGTGTGGGGATCATCATGTAGTGGTTATTTCTGTGTTGTTTGTTCTATTAGATTCATTACCATAAAATTTTATAGCAACTACGAATTCAAATTATGTTTTTCTTATAGAGAAGCTAATCATATCTGAATATATTGAATTTTATTATATTTATTCCCCAATTATTTCATTTTCTCAATATATCTTCGGTATGACACCCCAAAACACACAACTATGATGTGTCCATATTGTTTTGGCTACTCAAGGAAACGGATAATAGTTATTAATTAGGTACAACTGATGAATATTCGTGTGACTATGTTTGATAAACTAATATAGAAAAATAAGTAATCATTGTTATGTAAAACCCACAACGTTATGTCCTGGATCATTTTATAATAGTAGCTAAACTAGCGGGCCACATGGCCTTAATCATGCCTCCCCGTATGCTAAAGGATATTTTCTAGTAGTGAAGGCCTGAGATGATAATATGGGGACATTATATCCTATTTCTTCAAAGTAGTACAATAGTATAATTGATGAAATAAGAACGATAGTCATAATAATAAATAATAAACAATAGAGAATATATAAATCATCGACTCACATAAAGGAAAGGCAGAAACCATAACTTGTGTCATATACAAAATGATGTCATGTCTGTATGCTATATAAAATGGAAAAAATAGGAACACATTGTAGTAGTTAGGTATAATATTATATAATAAAAATAAAAAAGTAAAAAACTACATACAATGTAATCATGAGCGTGCTCTAGAACATTTTCTCTTGTAATCCATCTTAATTCCATGAATCTAGTATTAGAAGTTAGGCACTTCACATTGTCCATACCCAAAATCATAATGTCTGTTCGGGTACCATTGGTAAAATAAAATGGGTGTGATATATACTCAGCAAGACACCACGAAATATGTATATAAATATTCATACAATTGATATAATATGATTAGTATGTAGATACAGTAATAAATAATACGTAATGTAAAATGCAAAGGTTCGGTTCTGGTTCTTCAAGGACACCAGGCTGACACTACCTACTTTGGCCCAAGCTAGTACACCTCTGAACTAATTTCACCATGGATATATATATGTATTCATGTATGTATGTATATATTTACTATAATTGATATGAAGTTTATATCTATATATATAGGTACATTGTTCTAGGAAGAACCTAAGATGTAAATCAGGTGTCCATGACTAGTCACTAGAGTCTCATAAAGTAGTAGGGGCACTAATCTTGAGTATCACTAGTATATGGGATACCATACCCAATTATCACTATTATATGGGACTCAATGCCAAATATCACAGTTATACGAGACTCCAAGCTCATGCATCATAACAGTAGGGACGCCATTCTTATGTATCATAGGTATATGGGACACCATGTTAGAGTATCATATCAGTAGGGTCTCCAACCATGAGTATCATAAGAAATTATCCATAAAATATGATCTAATATGATTTAATAATAAATGTTTTACAATTCATTAAATCTATAGTAAAATAAGAGAATAACCCTTTTTTATGTAAAATCATGTGATTTGGTCATACAACTCACTTTCTATTTAATTCAATATAATCATTTCATCCTGATGCCAATCTAAAACCAATTATAATGTCGATTTTTCAGAAAATAATTAATAATATCAAAAATAAATTCCATAATCACACCTCAAGGGATGGAATTAGTTGATGGTGACCTATAACAATAAGAATAAGGAGGCATAATGTCATTTCTACTAAGGATAAGAAATTAATTAATGGGAAAGTATATTTTTTATGGAAATACACATAACAAATGGAGTGTGATATCATGATGCATAATTTAATGTAACATGACTTGAGAGATAATAACTAGGACACCTACAATATTGTGGTAGGGAAGAACATATCTAGTATCAGTTTCCAATTCAACATAGAATACAAGAAATAAGAACACCACAAAGCACCCTAAAAATAGGGAAATTAGATTAAATAAAAATAACTTCAAATAATTTTTGATAAATAGAGAATGAAGGCAACCGATCAAAGCCCTTAGCGGGTCCAATCCAATATGACAAACAATGGCTCGATCAGGGTCCATATGAGGGAGAACTAATGGAACATATTTGAGGAAGAGAGGATCTCTCCATACATAAAAGTTATGCATAGGAAAGGGTTTCCATAAGAGAAGTGGGTTTTCCCATTTTAAAAAGTGAAATCATATTCATGATGTGAATGGGATTGACATCATTAATTCTTCGGGTTAGGGGAAAAAATAAGGACCTAAATTAAATTCATGACGTCTAACCACAGTAATTCACCTGATGAATTATATTCATATTCTAAATTGAATTCACATTATATATTGGTTTTATAACAAGTATCCATAACACTAGTACCTTCTTCCCAAAAACAAACTGACTAGCTTAAAGGCACAATTACTGGGTCAAATCCATAAAGGAAAACTATATGAGGGTTATTAAAATCTAATTTATCCATAACTCATACAAAAAATTTAGGATATTAGAGTCCTATCTATTTAAAACAAATCATTCACAAGATTCCCTTACAAGGGAGGTAAATCTATGTCTAAAAAAACTCATACCAATGAGAAAGTACGTCAGCCTCACTCTCCCAAGTCTTGTATTGTAGATGGTCATGATTCTATAACACGCATACCAAATGGATTGAATTTATTTGGAGATAATTTATTCTATGATCAATTATATGAAATGTGTACTCATAAAAAAAGTAACGGCCTCCAATTCAACATCCTCTAGATCAATGGTGTGAGATAGTTCCACATGACATCAGTGAAGTAGTGATATATGGAAGATGTCATGCCTGGATCAGTACCATTGATGAAGTACTATCTGATATGATACCAACCCGACAATCTCCAATATACTAAAAGCCTCATAAAAATGAGGTGATAGCTTACCATATCTATAAATATATTTATTCCACAATCTACAAGAATCTTGAAAGAAAACTTAATCCCCTTCTACAAAATATAGAGGTCAATAACATCTACAACATATTAATTTTGTCTAGATTCATATGAAAAAAATGCAATCTATGATAAGGTTCAACTACTCAAAAGTATCGTAAATAAGTTGAGGTCCTAGAAGCACTGAATCTTATTCCTCAAAGCTATATAGAGTTGAATGACATGTAATATAATATACGTCCCTCTAAGGATCCATTAATATAGTACTTTGGATGTTTTAATTTTTGGAAAACTCAATGATAGGTATTTATTTCTCCAAAGAACCACTGAAATCAAGGAATAATTCCTTCTGTATTTTCTCCAGTACATGTATCATCTGTTATGGATGGAAATCAATTTTAGGGTAAAAGGATGTGCTTAGAAACACCTGTGTCCCAAGAGCCTTAGGTAACCCCTTCCAAAATCTCATCATTATAGATGAATCCTTATATAAAATGATGGTAAAAGGGACCCCATATAGGTTTATATTCTCACAAATTTATAGAATACCTTGATAATATATTGAGATGGTAACCATGATAGGAATAAAATGGGATACCTTCTGTATTCTAACCATGACTACCCAAACCATGTCGCTGCCTTGGGGTGACCACAGAAAAATGGTCAAAACATCCATAGTGACATTATATCATTTCCATTACTAGGTTGGTAATGGATATAACAAGATTCCTAGATTTTTGTAATCTACATTAACCTGTTGATAGGTGAACACCTATTGATAAATCTAGTGACATGACGTTTTATCCTAGGATACCAATATTGGTAGTGTATTTCATGCTACATATTAGAAATCCATGGGTGCAATTTCCACTATGAATCATGAGATTTTTTTATCTATTTCTATCACATGTTTTTAGGAACCCAAATATACCAATGAATAAGAAGGATTTCATCTACATTGGTATACCAACACATAGATGGATCCCCACCTAAAACACACTCCCTTAAGACTAATTCCTCAGGATCAGTGAACAACCTCTCTTCAATCTATCCTGAACTGATGAGGTTATCATTACTTTCGTAAGTGAATTTTGATCTTGAATCTTCAAAACATCTATATTTATATCCTAAAGAAGATACATCAACCTCCATTCATCACTGGATTCCTGAATAGCTTGTGTCTAATTCTTCTTGCTCAGAGCATGTGAAAATGCATTGCCCTTCCTAGGTGTATAGGAGAGATCAATGTTAGAGGAGTAAAGTTATTTGAACCACCTTATTTATATGATATTAAATTCATGATATGTAAATATATATTTTACGGTTTTTTGGCCCATATATAAAACAATACACTCTCCCAAAAACTAATTCCTCTAACAACAGAAGGTTTGAATGATAGTTTCTAGCTTAAGATTGTGGGTCAAGTAATTCATCTCATGAAGAATTAACTAATGAGACCCGTATGCAAAAACATGATCCTCCTACATCAAAAATATTCATAAAAAACTCTAAATACATAAAAAACCCCAATATATTATCTTTACAACTCTGGAAGAATCATGACCATTTCTAATTTCAATCTTACTTTCATATTCTGGAGACCTTATCAATTGTTTCAGACGAAAAAAATTATCACACCCTTTTCAGTCAATCTAAAATATGTGTTTCATGTAGTAAGAAGTTAGTATATATCTAATTTTATATCCAGCTATCTTAAAAAAAATATGTACATCATATACATTCTTAGGCTGCTTCTATGAAGCAACTATTCAAACCTTCTCTGTTTCAACTGGTAATTCGATCTATGATATAATTTGACATAGAAAGTGAACTTTTTAGATTTGGATGTACCATTTAGTGAACTTAGAATATATTCAGTTCTATATTAGTTTATTCAATATTATCTCAACATGTTTGGAATGATCATGTTGATCATGTGAAGACACCATGATATCTTCCTTGAAGTCGACCAAAAAAAAATTTACATACCGGAGGAAAAATTGATTGAGTAGGTTAACAAAGACTGTAGGAATGTTCAAAAGACCAAAAAAAAGACCAGATGCTCATATAAATCATACTTATATCAAAAAGTTATAAATGGTATATATGAAGGTTGTAATCATACCTGATGTTAACCCAATCAAAAATTGATCTTACAGAAAACCCTTTCTCCTGAAATCTAGTGAAAGAGGTCACCAATACAATGATGTGGATACCAATTATTAATAATAAGCTCACTCAACCATTGATAATCCACACAAATTTTTAGGGTACCATTTCCCTTCTTGGAAAAAAGGACAAGTGAACCCCGTGGTTAGGTGTGGGGTTCTATAAAACACTTAGCCTCCAAATCCTCTAGCTAACTCTTGATCTTCTACAACTTACTAGTAACCATCATGTAATTAAGAATGTATACTAGTTTAGCTCATGGGGATATCTTGATAGAAATCTATTCTCATCTATTATGAGGTATTACAAAAAATTAGTTTGGAAAGACATCTATAAAGGTTTCAACCACTAGAGGGAAACCATCTTAATGTACTCTATAATAACCTAGAAAAGATTAGAAATCTAGACTTTCATTTCATTCAGTACACTATGATATGTTCTAGCTCAGATCACCTTTACATACCATAATCCCTTATGTATGTAAATACCACCCTTTTTTGATATAAATAACACTCTCCCATGATAGAAATCCCCATAGGCATGGTTATGAAATAACCATTCCATCCAAAGAATGATGTTGAAACCAGTAATCTTGTAGAATAAGAGGTTCCATAGAAAACAATGGCTGGTTTTATCAATGGGGCACTCCATACGTGAGTGTACAATCTCTAAATGTTTACCCAAAGTATCTTGAAGTCTCATCACCCCACTAAAGAACAAAACTTATTATTTGATAATTTCATTGATTTCCATAGATATGAACTCATGTGAAACACCATGGTCAAATAAGGAAGAATCTAAAGTAGAGGATACTAGAATAAAACCATGAACAATAGAAATAAAATCACTCTAATCATCTAGAAAAATGTGTACAATATATATATATACAAATAAGTAGCCTAGATATATAACCTAACTTCCCTAAGAAGGTTCACCTAGATGTAGTTGTTCAACTAAATCCTAGAAACCTTATCCATAACCACCTCCTCTACCTAAATAAAATGTAGAACTCCAACTAGATACGGGGAAAGGTGATATTAATCCTTGTCATCAAGGTGTAATTTATATTTATCCTCTCACAAATGGAATAAATTGAAGTTCTTTCCAAAATTTGGAAGATTACCCTACTTACCACAGCCTTGGAAATCAATTGGGTGTTTAGGAAATTGGGGATATTATTCCTTATAATTATGAATTGATGAAAATCCATGTAACTATCTGTGGGTATCATGTAGCCCCTACTTCCCCCATGTGTAATATCAATGTGATGCTTCTAGATGCTAGTTAAACAACATCTTTATCTCAACTATGAACCACCCTATCCCACACTATCATCTTCCCTCTAGTTCTGCTTTGTGATGTGGGGCTTGTTTACTATTTGTGAAATGATGGTAAACTAAAATACATTCAACTGAGAACAGATGGTGTATAATAGACTATTATAAAAACTTATCATTATCAAAAACTCATCAATATCTCGAGTAGATTAAAATCATTATAACTATATGAATTGGGTATAACAATCCACCATGTACATATTAACTATTGTATATGCATAAAATCTGAATATCTATCCACGATCACCATGTGGAGAAAGAAATAATCATAAAAGACTACTTAAAAGTATGCATAGGCTATACCCTGATGACTAAATACTTGGGTGATATCATCCCACCATCTATCGTAGGAATCATTAAACATATACATAGTGATATCAACTTTCATCTTAGGATGTGTCTCACGGTACTTGAAGATAATCATTATAGACCCTATTCATGAATCTATCATATAATGACCTCCAAACCCAAAATATATGTGTGGATTATAATATTGAAATTCCCACATTAACTCTTCCATGGTAGGGGATGGGCATTGGCTCCCTGCATAGTCTTCATGTGCACTAAGAATCCCTCTAGAAATTTGGCATCAGTGCCCATCTCCAATATAACAGGGGGTTTTTAGGTGGAACTAACCATGGGTTATATCCCACCATCTTTAGAGAATGGTAATTTCCACATTCTAAGTTCTCAACTGGAGAATGTTAGAGATTCATAGTTATCCAATTTCCAATCACACACCTAAAAAAATGGGCAATGACATAACCCATTAGTATAAGAATTGAATAGGTACAAATCCTTTTTATATAAAAGTCACACCCCTATTCCTGCTCCAATGGCCTATTCTATGAGACATATAGATCATAATAATTAAAATAGACACTACGTACTACCCACTACTGAGGTTAGGTTAGGGAAATGTTTTCAACTACAACATAGGCATCCCAATATATAGAGGGTTAATTTCATTTTAGAATTTAAATTCATTTATGTTTTTAATCATTCATGTAAAAAATATATTTAAATGGTAAAATTATATATATCTCCATTTCCTATTTATAAATTCCCATACACATTATAAATTAACTGGTCAAATCCATTTAATGACAACTATAAAATTGATCCAGTCCATGTTAACAATGGTTAATGACTAATATTCAATAATTGACTACATAAGGTGTCAACATCAAGCTATTCATGAAAACACTATTTGGTTAATGTAGGAACCTTATGTAACTAATTATATTTCTCATTCCCTGTCCAGAAATGTTAGCACAATTCCATATATTGTAGTCAAGGAACTAATATCAACCAATAAAAATAAAATCAATGATATGCACCTATATGGCATGGAATAATGCATGACATGTGAATATATACGTGCCTCTGATGAATCATGAGTCAACACTTCCATGTCGTACCGAGACAAGGGTAAAACAGACTCCAAAATCATAATAATAATAACCATCATATATCATTTACATCACATAATGGTGAAATAAAAACAACGATAATGAGTAGAATCCAAAAATAGCAATTTCTATCCTAATTAAGTTTTATTTTATTTAAACAGGGGTTAGCTACTCCCAGGAATAGTCTTATTAAAAATTATAACACATCCTTGTCTCCTTTATACCATCCTAAAATAATAAGGCATAAAAAATAAGAATCTAAAACCACATTGTGAAATATTGGCCCATCTCATTTGATAACAGTAGATGAACTGGTGGGGTACATGGCCTCAAGTTCACCACCCCATATGCCATAGGCTTCCAAATAGCCGTGGGGTCTGAGAAGATATAGTGGGGAGACTATTCTGTCTTGTTTCAAAGTATTACGGTGGTATATTAGATGACCTAAAAAAGGGAGTAGTAATGATAATGAAGAAATAAAATATAATAGGAAAATCATTCCATCACATAAAATAAAGGCATAAACCATGACTAGTGTCATATAGAAAAGGATTTTATGTTTGTTTTCTTCAAAAAATGGACAAAATAGGAACACATTGAAATATTATGGTACAACATGCTATACTAAAAATAAAAAAGTCTAAAAACTACCTCCAATGGAATCAATAGAATTTTCTTGGTAACCTTCTCGTATACTCCATCATAACATTGATAATCAATCATTAGAAGCTGGGAGCTTCCCTTTTTCCATCCCTGAAATTACGATATTTTTTGTGTACTATCAAAGGCCTGAATAAGGTGTGATATAAACTTAGTAGTTGACCAATAATGGTGTATATAACTATAAAACAAGTTCATATAATATGAGAACTGTGCATATATAGTAATTAAAAAATATTAATATAAACTATAATGTTTTAGATCCAATTATTGAAGGACATTAAGCTAACACTGTCTACTTTGGCACATGACGGTGAACCTCAGAATATATATCACCATAAACATAAAAATACATTTATTCACGTTTGTATTTATATTCACTACAAACACAATGATGTTTATATCCATATATATAGATACATAGTGCTTAAAATGACCCTAGCCATAACCCAGACATACATGCCTCATCACTAGTCTCATAAAGTATTAGGGGATTTTATGCCTTAGTATTACAAATCACAAGGGTAACCATTCCCAAGTATTATAGGTATATAGGATGACATGAAAAAGTATAACTACTATATGAGATTCAATTCCCAAGGATCATAGGAATATGGGATGTCATTCTTGAGTAACACTAGTGTATAGGACTCAATTCCCAATTATCATATTAGTAGGAACATCATGTTCATGTATCAAGGGTATATGGGACCCCATGCATGAGAACCATATCAGTAGTGACTCTATACCTAATTATCATAAGAAAACATCTCCCAAATAGGCTATAGTATGAGACATGAAGTGGTTTGTAATTCATTAGTGTTCCACTCAAAAAATGGAATAACCATTTTGTATATAAAATCACATGATGTGGTTATACCAATCAATTTTAATTTAATTAATTATATTTATTTCATGGAGATGCCAATCAAAAAGAACTTAAAATGTTGTTTGGTTCCATAATAATTTATAATATCATGGGTAAATTCCATAAGCACACCTCAATGTGAGGCATTAGTTAATGGTGACTTATTCAATCAATAATAAGAAGACATAAGGTGCTTTTAATCAAGTATAACAAATTAATTAAGGGAAAAGTTACTTTTTATAAAAATACATTGAAAATATGACTTGCATATTCACTACAAATAATATAAAGCAACAAGACTTTAGGTATAATTACTAGACCACCAATCTTATGGTGGTTGATGAGTGATCAACCTATATCAGATTACAATTTGGACAAAAATAGAAGTAAATGGAAAACAAAATGAACACCCAATAAATAGGGCATATTATATTACACCAAAATAACTTCAAAGACGGAAAGATAAACAATTAAAAAAAGGTAACATATCAAATATTTTACCAAGAGGAATCTGAAAATTTAAATGGTTGCTCGATCTAAGTCCGGATGAGTGAGAACCAAAGGATCCTAGTTGAGGTTGAGGGGATATCTCTATGCAAATCTACTATGCAGAATGAAGGAGGATTTCGATAAAATAAGGGGTAATATCTATTGTTTAAGAAAAATTCATTATAAAAAACCATTCACACCATGAATTGAATATATTAGGTCTAGATAGAGCAATTTACATTTTTAATTGCATTCATGTTGAGAATGGAATTCATGTAAAGAATTTTTTCTCTAGTCAGGCTCCAACCCCTTGCTACTTTCTTCCAAAAAAACTAAGTGACCAGCCTAATGGTGTGGTTACCGAGTTTAATCCAAAATTTCAAAATTAACATGGGTTTTTTTAATTTAAAGGATCCATACCCCATATAAAAATATTGGGATGTCATACTTACACATGTTTCCCACACTTTTTATGTTTTCATCTATTAATATCACATCATTATTTACATGTTCCACCTTCCATAGAACATAAAATGATATGGAATTGGATTTGGATTTTTATTCATCAATATGAATATAAAAAAGGAATATAATTATGTTTTTTCCTCATGTCACATAAAATAATTAATGTAGTTTTAAAAAAATGAACCATTTTTTTCAAATGAAGTGAACCCCATTCTTTTTTTTATTATAGGGGTACATGGTTTTTCCACACATTTCCTATTTTCATCACATAATTTCTATTCAATAAATAAAAAATTGTTAAACAAATTTATTAATATCTATATTTTCATGAATTGTATTACCAATCACAATTTACCTAAAAATGTATCCTCTTGATGACCGATAAACACATCCCACTCTTATTGGTTTATCATTTGTGTATACATATCTAGTGGGTGTAGATTTATTTTACCTCCACCATATTTTGGAATAAGGATTATAATTTTTTTTGAAATACTATATGAGCCTTTCTAGTGAGCATTAATAAAAAATTAATTCAAGAGTAATCTACTATAAATATACTCTATAAGGGATAATGAATCACAAATCAATATTTTCTAGTAAAATAATGAAAGTATTGCCTTTCCGAATTAGTTTTTAAAGAACATGAAAAACATTATTACATGAATCTACATCAATCAGATTGTTCATTCATGTGGTTATCTCAATGTAAATACTAGACATTACCTTACAGATGTTAACCAACTGACCACATGCATTCCATCCTACCTCAAATATGATGCATTTTTTTCTCACCATAACAATTTTATCTAACACCATCATACTATGGAGTTCATATTTTTTTAGGAAAATAGGTTGTTCACCATATACTATTTCCATAGCTTCAAAATTTTCAATATATTGTTCACCTATACTGGTAGCAACGACATGTGAATAGGACTGTTTTTCCTATATATTAGGAGCATCACTATATTGAGAAACCTATTGTTCCTCAAGATTAGGAGCATCAATTTGTGGAGAAGACTACTTCTACATAATTGGTTTAACATTAAATTTATATTACATAAATATAATAGTGAATACAAAATAATATAAGGTTACATAATGTATATTACAAAAAATATAACATGATTTTTGAACTCTTTTTTTTAAAGGATGAAGGGAGTTTCTCCCTCTATCAAGTATTAAAATTCCGTTCATTATGGTATCCTATAAAATATAATACCCCTTCTATATTAGAATTAATATGAATTGATTCAAAATTTTCCAATTAAAGGGTCAATTTCAGTTGAATTTACAAATTACCCTTTAGTGGTTTATTCAAAAACTTTATAGTTTAACACATTTAGTTTGTAGGATCTGGAACAAAAAATACTTGTACTATAAAGGATTCAATTATAAATTGTTCATATTTGTACTATTCCTTACTAGAAGACACCCTCACAAATCCCAATTCATCATTTTTAACTTTACACCATTTATAAACCCACTTTAATTTTCAAATATTCACTTTGAATGTTATATAACGCAACTCCCATATTTTTCTGATGATAAAAAAAGTTTAACATATTCACATAATTTGGATTTTTATACTGGTAATAGATACACTCAATTCTTCAACCAAAAGTGTAAATGCACTATTTTTATGGTTCTACATTTATCATTTTCATTTTTATAGAACATATAACCATTAATGACATAACCATTATAAATTAATACATGAACACTTGGTCCTCTGACTAGCTATCAATGTTTTTCTAAAATTGAATCCAAATTTTTAGTTTACTCCTAAAAAATATTGTCTTAAACCATCTTATAAACTATTGATTATGTGTATTTGATATCCAAATTTTATCCCATGATGAATTAAAATGTCTAATAATTACTTTATGAGTTTCAATATATGGCACAACCTATAACCTATTATGAAAAACATATAGGTGATACTTCTACCACTATATAATATTAACTATGAAAATATATATTCTGGAAATTCCTTCATCCACAAGACACCTGAAGCAATGAGATTTCTAAAGACCAGTGATTTCCACATTGGACATGTAGTGAGTACATAATTCACCATCTTCATCAACAACATATCATTCCATAAAATAATTTTTGAGCTGAATTCTATTTCTGTAAACCCCTTTCAAAATATATATATACCATTAAAAGTGGTACATCTATATATAATGTAGAGGACCACATAGTTGAATCTCTCTTTCCATGTGAACCATCAAGGGACCCATCATATAAAATAATTCCAATTAAAAATGCATGTCCAATTCACATAATTTGAAAAAAAAACTTTTTTCCATAGTTGGAAATTTTTCTAGGTCTATAACTTTTTTGTATATAGTTTCGAAAAAGAAAGAGATCTTGGTTAATATATGATATACTTTATTTTGAAAAATTCAATAGAATGCTATAAGAATTAGATATTGAATCAAAAAATGATATTAATGTGATTTCAGAACCTTTAACCTTATATATTTTGTTGACCAAATCTTTTTTATATTTAATGAATACCCCGATAAAACCTGTACATCATTCAATAAGTTATAAATTTTAATTCCCTCATATCTAGAAAGTGTGTATGTAGCTATAAAAGTGAAGTCCTTTTTTCAAATTTCACTGGTTCCAACTATTCCTATATTCCCATGTCAATCATGTACATCCTAGATTTAAATGCATCCATTTCTTCAGATACATTTAGTAACGTTCTAATGACACTATCGCATACTTATATTCCACTTTATAACATCCATAAAATTCCCGAACTACAAAAAATTCCATTACAGAAATTTTAAAAAGACTGATCTCTTTCTCTAATGTGTTTTTTATGGCCAAATGTTTACTAAAATAAGTTTCCACATATTTTTCTTTCTAAATTTTTTTTATCACCTGTTAGTGTAGAGAGTTTGGTATGTTCATATAAATTCCCATTGAAATGTGTCTTCCAAGATGTGTACTTATCTTAAAGGGGTTGAAATCTATGATTTCCTAGAATCACAATCCTTGATGAATATTTTTAACATAATAGGAATCTTACCTTGTTCATAAATGGTACAAAATTGAGTTCCTTTAATTATATAACCTATAAAGTTTCCATAAGATGTAAATTCATTTATTGTCCCATATAACATGGATCTCAATGTGAAATATTCATTTCTATTCGCATCAAACAATGTAACACCTAAATCACACAATATTTTATGAAATTTGATCAATAGAGCTAAATAAACATCAATATCATTATCCATTTATCTTGGTCTTGTTATAACTAGATATAATATAATTAATTTTTTTTTCATGCACATCCACAATGGGAATTCATAATTTGCAAACATATCTGACCATTTACTGTGAGTGATTCTTTGAAAAACAAAAGGATTCAGTACATCAGTAATTATTTCAAGAATATGGTGTCTCATATTTTTGAACACTTCATTTTTTCATGGAGGATGAATATATTTATCAAAAAAATACTTCAAGTAGTAGAAGATAAAATGAGAGTCATGGGACTTTCCCAATTCAACAAATGCGGACACCACCTGTGTGACAAGAGCATTACAAAGTCCCAACCTACACGACCTGACATAAAAACCCATTACCAGTGTGAGAGTCCAATGGGATAAACCTATACGAAGGACCTTTATGGATGATCTCCTTCACCCAGGGTATGGTGTTTTTCCTATAAATAACACCCCTAGGATTTTCATTTTTTTATGACTAGGAAATGAAGAGACCGCTTGAAGCATTGATCACTCATGCCTCTCATCCAATTCCTCCAAACCCTCAAGTTGTTCCCTACACCTGTAAAAGAATAGGTAATTAGAAATGGTATATGGAATTATGTTATTGAGGGTCTAGAATATGAATAAATATGAGTGAAACCATTCCCCCCCCTATCATTACCACTAGGGTGAAATGACCCTTATATGGATTGAAACATGAGTACCAGTCATCCAAAGAAACATGATCAGATCCTTGTAAAATAGATTAAGCCTTCACCCAAGTGATGTTTTCCAAGTCATTAAAAATTAAAGAGGAATATAAAGCACACCTAGGTGAACCCTATATGAGGAATTTATTTCTCACCCAAGTGAACCCAATGTGAGGAGCCGTCAAGTCAACCTGGACCCACATGCATGATCTACCATTTTAGGCCTCATTCATATCATAAATGGTATGGATATTATTTTCTTTGGCCCCTCATCTATGGGGAAAAATCCAAGACAATCCTAAAAGCATCCATATATGTATAGTCATGGAATAGGGTATCACATCATTACCTTTAAATTATACATTCACGTGGTAATGGAAGTCCTGTATTTATCCCACACAATTTGTAACATTTTAAGAGTGTTCTCAATTATAAATTCTCCTGGTAACTAGGTTCCCAACCATAGGTATGATGACTGATGGCTTTTTAGGTCGGGATACAACATGTTCTACCCAAAAATGTGAAAACAATTTGGATATATTTTTAGGGATACATAATCCCCAATCCCCAGGGTTTGAAAACAAGAGAAGAGATGGGTACAACTAAGACCTGTATATCTTTCTGACCACCCCTCAATGACTTCATACTTATCTACTTGAGGATTAAGATAAAATTATTCCTTAGGATATACCTCTTGGATTAAGCCTCAAGTCTTTCTTATGGGACATTACCCTTCCTTTAATACCTTTACCCTCGTCTAATAGCAGATGAAGGAGGTTGTAAAAATGAAAAATCATCCAATTTTATTGTTTCTCACACCAATCATGACACACATGGTCATCGTGGTTATAGATTATCATTTCATCCTCATAATCAAATACCACCATCTTGGTCCTCCTATATTGTATAATTCCTGACCATACTCACTAAATTGGGCCTCATACTATGTATAAGCCTAAAAAATGTGTTACCATCTTATCAATAGTCAATATTCTATGTGATACAACCCATTAAAGGTTCATATTACTAATTAAGAAACATTGTTCCTCCTTAATAGGTGTAATACTGAACCATTCTAAACTATATGGTATTTGATTACTCTCAAATTAGATACATAGGAATCCTCGATAAGGTTCAAACCAATCACCCAGAGAATACCCTAATATTCCCCACGAAATATTCCTATTAGGTTCATATCTCACCTGGGAGGATATATCCTTTATAGTTCCCCGTATCCATTTCAATGTATGTCCCAAGGAAACCTATACTAGAAAACTTTCTCCTAGGAACCCTTTTTGAACAATGTTAAACTCCACGGTCTATTCCATGGAACAAGACCTTAAAAGGTATGACGCATCCCGTGAAGTGTCACAAAAATAATTGTGTGATGATTCCTTTCCCATGAATACATAGGAATCCCATATCATGGGCCCAATATGGACATCAAAAACTCTCTCGTCTTCCGGGATGATGATAAATTCCAGATCGCTCTACCTCTTGGATTAAAACCAGCATCATGATAATAAAAACGTTAGAATCCTTAATCCATATACAAATGGTACCGTCAATGGAGGACATCAGATACATACATATGTCTCCATTGATGAATAACATAAGATATATTTATATATATGTGATTCTAAAGACAATACATGATAATAATTTATTGCTAATATAAGGGTGACCAATTATATATTTTAGATTTAATAAAGGGATCATGAATATATATTAAATCTTTAAAAGAGTCCCATAGTAGGAAATAATTTCCCCAAAAAGGTGATATGAGCTCGATATTCCACCCTCTCAACAATTTTGAGTCCCTTATTGTTTTCATAACCATATTCTAATGAACACCACCCTTTGGAATCTGGTCCACGAAACCTCATAAATAAGGTAATTTTTGGGAGTTTCTAGTTACATGAATAAACCCCATTTGAAATTTACAAGAAGGGACCTGAAAATAAAAAGGTGTTTCTTACATGATGGGTACTTTACCACCACCAAAAAACTCCATTCAAACACCACTTCATTTACCATGTAAAAAATTAAAACCTCACATGAAACTCACAATCTCAAAATAAATTTGGTTAGCACAGGTTAGGGTATTTTGTTCGCACAATTCAAGAAGAAACCAAAATGGTGAAACCAGTGTGTATCCTTAACCAAAATTTTAGTGTCACCCACATGTCAGGCCCCTTACATGCTCTCTGTCAATAAAAATGGACTAAACATAGATATAATTTTTTTGATTATGAACATGTTTGTTCATTAAGATTCTACTTTGATGGGGTTTTTTTCATAATGTATACTCAGTAACTCCCATCAAAACTCTATTCAATCTAAATGAGATCCTTTCAACTATCCCAAATATATGCATTCTCTTCCACTCAAGATAGATCCTCACATAATCATAGGATCATGTCACTAACATATATTATTCAATACCAGATATCAAATATGTTGAACTGGTAGTACGACTTCAATGGTACTTTCCCCACACTAGAGGTTTCATGTGAATCCCTCCAAGGAATGAATCCCCTCTAACCTTATACTAAACAATAGTTGTTTATGAAGAACAAAGTGACAAAATTTTCTATTTCAAACCATTTTGAGAGCCTCTCCAATGAACGCAACAATATATTCATCCCATATCTTAGGTATAAAGATCAAGAGGTCACCAATGAATTCATTCCAAAAACAAAAGGGACACATTGGGGAACTCCTTCTAGATGATGCCACCATCAATTCCGCCTATCAAAAAGTCCTCTACACGGCAATGAAACCACCCCATGGGCTCCAAATATGGTCATTCACATTTTGGAAGCTAGGGAAAACCATAGAGGGTGTAAATCAAACAACCAAGGATGTATCATATCCCTATCACAACCATAGATTCCCTCTAATTGTGGTGGAAACTTATGAGAAGATGAAAATTCCTACCCAAAACTATCAAACTAACCAACATAATTTGTACGAAACTAAAGGAAAACATTAATAAAATATAATGGACACTAATGAGAATATTAAAATCCCTGATCAATCATTTAAATCCTTCCATCATGACCATATAGCACTCAAATAAATCATCCAATAAAACATTGTGTGTTACTGTGGGTAGACCCATTTACCTACCCCTACACATGAATATTGTTGGTATATACCAATAAGAAATTGAATATAAGATATACATATATATATATTCTATAACCATAGAATGGGAATATATCCCCATTTAGGCCACCAAAGTCAATCAACATATCTTGATAATGATTAAAGGGCACAAGAATATTTCTACCTATATCCTACAAACCATCTAAGATATAATAATGATAGCAACAATGGTTGAATGTGGACACACAGCCTCACCCTACAATTGGAGTGAATTTTTAGCATAATGATATGATCACTCTAGATAATATGTATATCATTGATCCAATCTATGAGGGTCATTGAAAAAATCCCATGATAAATGGACAACCGGATTGGAACCATATTCCTCTTCTAACTAGAGGCTAGCAAGACATCCAAGTGGCCACTCTAGGGAAGGTATATATTACTTCCAAAATTCCTGAAATATTTTGTAAAATTTGTACAATAGAACATGAGCCACTAAAAAAGGCACATGTATATAAATTTTTCTAACTATAGAATGAAGCTTCAGTCATCCATAAGAGAGAATCCAAAAGTAATCCTCACAAATGGCCATTGGAAAATGAAAATCCATCCTAGGATATTTCCCTATTCAATATTGGGGTTCTTTATGATCTTATACATTTTTATATAGAGTCTTTGGATCCAACTCATCCATTACCAAATTGAAGAGATAATAGCTAAAATTATGAAGTTCATCCCCACAACTTTTCATCCATCAGTTATAGAAATCCTCTCTGGATATCATAATATAAAGTAATACTTCCTGACCACAATATGATTGATCATGAGAGCCCATATCATGATGATCACCATGATAACCATCTTCATGGAAAGAAGATAAATAATAGAAAGTACCTCACTTTTCTATCATCCTCCCTGAAAGTTCATCATAATGTATATTTTGTAAGAATTCTCATTGCAGATAGGCATCAAGCAATAATAGTATCCCTCACCGTGATGGAAAATTTTGTAAAGGTCATTTACACAATGACACTTCATTTCATTGAGAAGTTTCTCCCCTTGTAGAATCGACTATGAAAAATTCCTCCTATCATGAGGCACTTGGTAATATGAGTCCAGTAATACCTGATCCCTCTTTATTGAAAAGTGATATTCTTTCTTGATCGAAAGGTATTCCAAGGAAATAGTCATTCTCCAAACCAGCCTTGAATTGGCTAACTTTCAATATAAGAGAGTAAATCCCATCCAACCATTATTTTTAAAATAGAAAATAAGGAAAAATACACTTTGGATAGACAACGTTTAGAAAACTATCGAAAAATAAGAACAATACATATTAATCAGGAGGATATAGCTGGCTGAAGACAATGTTCTAGTATAGTTATGGAATTTAGACTCTCCCTAATACAATATTCTCGATGTGTAATTGGAATAATGTGTGCACAAAATCTGCCTAAAATTATTGAATAATCTTATTCATATAAGAAAACTTATTTCTATATAATGAATATGCAATTGGCATCAAGGTAATTGGGTGTGCGCATTGTCAAATTGACCTGGAATCCCATATAGTTTTATGGAACCCATGATTGGAAAAATAGTAGGGATACCTTTAGTTCACGTGTCTCGATGTGTTAAAAGAGTTGTGTTTACCAATCACTAACTCCCCATTCAGAGTTCATATCAAGGTATGGGGTATTTAATTTACCTCACTCCAATATTAGAAAATAACTCCCAAGGTGAAATCATGTAACATCACTGACATGGTAAAACATCAAGAAATATACTTTTACATCAACAAATGGTATGATTGAAAAAACCAACCTTGCAGGACTCACAAAGATCTTGGTCTAGAAGATATTGAGCCATCGAATGACTCTTGAATCAATCATTTGAAAATATTGACAAAGACTCTCGCATATTGTAATAAAATCATTATGAAGTGCTAATATATTTGGAAGAATATGGTGTAGGTGAAAACCATACAATGCACCTATAACATTTTAGAAAAATATCTATGTAAAATCAAGAGAGAAGCTATTGTTGCAATAACCACAACTAAAAATAAGATACCTATACCCATAGGGAATGGGTAAATTTTAACACAACCATCTAGGTTGAAAAAACACACTCGAATGGTGGTGAAAATGGAATAGAAGAAACCCATACTATAGGGTTGGGGTATTTTTTCCTAAACATCCACCTCAATGAAAGTAAATATTTGTTGGTTTAGGGAGAGAACCACCAATATAATCCCAATAGTTTATCTAATTTCATGATCTGACTTCCTCACTAGGAATAAACATGAAAAAATTGTCTAGATATTCCCTTCAGATCACCCTTAATCAAACAATCTGAAGAGGACCAGTGATGAAGACGAAGAGGCCCTTTGGAGAGAACAACAATTAAAGGAATATATCAAGGGAATGAATTCTCTTGTCAATCACATCTCTTTCAATATACATCCCCGATACAACAAAACCTCTTACTGTTCTGATATTAATTTTCCTCTTGCAATGTGTTATTAATTAGTGAATTTTTTAGGGAAAACCATAAAAATGATACCTAATTTGAGGTTGATATAGGGGAATAATAGTAGGAGGTTTCTATTCATAATATGGTCCAAACTAAAATTATTAAAGGTGGCATGCATACCCAAAACCATAGGTCTATTATGAATTTTGGGATTACCTTAACTAATCCACTACCACCTCCTCAAAGAGAACAATCAAGAAAAATTGTAAAGGCGTGTTCATATCTCACCTACCACCTAAATAGATTGGAAACCTCACACATGAGGAAATATTTTCTAAGTAAGAAGAAGAGATAACGAGGTTAATATAACTTAATGAAAAACTACTCTGAGCCAACATCCATAAAAGATATGTTCTTTAAGAGGACCATCACCTCGCGACCCCAGCCGAAGTACCTCAGCAAAGAGTGTTCTTCTAAGAAATTAAATGAGGTCATATTGTTCACTAGATGTGGGGCACCAATAACCAATATATTTGGAACCCCTTACAACATTATATCAGATGTTCCCTTCATCAATTAAACACCTTGATCTAGGCCAGACACATCTTCATAGGCTAGCCCCTATAGGATTCCCTCCAAGAGTAAAATATTATTTTCCATTGCTAGCCCAACCTACTATTCCCATTGATATGTGTCCTACCCTGTTGGTAATTCCTCCCCATATCATTGACATTATTGAGATTCTGGGGGATCAATTAGAAACAATGGAATAATTATGTGCCCCAGAACAACCAGAGGGGAATGTTTAACATGAATGGATGGATGAAATTATTCCCCTCCCAAATGTTGAGAATCTAATGTTTCCAACATTCAATGGTTCAAGGGATCCATAACATCATGTGAAATAATTCATGTATCAATGTTTCTTCATAATGGAGACCCTCATGTATAAATAGGCAGTTAATCATAGATGTTTCATACAATCTTTAGAGGGACAATCCTTCACCTAGTATACCAGTCAAATATATGGATAAATAAAGGGGTATGAATTTATTTACTAGTAGTTCTTATCTCAATTGAAATATTTATTATAGAATATAATAGTATATTATCCATAAAAAGTTTAACAATGACAAAATTAGAGGTTTCCAGATTTAATTTCCTGGTGGAATAGTTTAACTTATTCCCAGAACAGGAAACTTCCTCCAGAAAATTTGTTGGGGCTTTATATTTAGAATCTTCATGATGAGATATGAACACCACATATCCTAGTAAAGTATCTAGTTGGATTTTAGGATCTTTCTGTGGTAGTAAAAATGTTGGGAGATTCTAATTTTTGAAACAAGGCTAACTCTCCTCTCATACCGACATCTTAATTGAAGATAATGGGTAGAGTGGAAGCTACAATAGTTACTTTAAAATTAGCCTCTATGACTACTCCCACCCTAAATCCTACACATTCTCATGTGGGAACTCATATCAAAGTGCTACGTCAATAGAAATATATATATCATGATTATAGAAAAGAAGCTAAATTTTCCCAATTTTAGAACCTAAAGAATAAATACTATTCCTTATGATATGCGTATGTTCTAGGATATTTTTTAGCATCCATGGAAAATAACATTCTAATCATGAATGATCCTAGGATAATTGATAAATTATGTCTTCATTAATATCTATACTAAAATTACAATCATAAAATTCTAAATCACATCATCTTGAAATGTTTTTTATTTATTGATTTCTTAAAAAGGATGGTTGATTCTAGGAAAGTGAATATAAGAAAACCACTACTAATTGAAGCCCTTGTTTTTGTCACCATTTTGATGGAAGAAGGTGAGTGATAGGAAGTTTCAAAAAATAAATTATAGAATTTATGTTATTTTATGACTTGAAATAAAATATCCTGGACTCATTTGATCCTCCAATCATAGATAAAATAAAAAATTGTTCCCCTAGTCACATTTTTTATGGAATATATAACTTCGTCAATACCACAGCCATATAGAGGAAAATATTATAAGAAGTGACTTTTTAAGAATAGTAGAAAACAAATGAAAAACAATTAAATCACACTAAATACAATGATATCATTAACTATATCCGGCTTCATGGGTTCATCCCAAAAAGTACAAGAACTGCCCTGCCACTTTGAGCAATAGTGACCATCCAAAAAAATATTACCACTTGAATCATCCCACTAAATAGAATCCTCATTAACTAAAGAGTCAATTTTTAGTTTCATCAATTTAATTCACTTAATGCATCCATTCTATGATTAATAGAAGGATTATAAATTTGGTTTTCCTACACCAAGATAGGAAACCATTGATAGAGGTTGCAGAAGCTGGAGAGGTAGGGGAATATGTAGTCATGGCCGAAACCAATATCCCAACCACATCGCCACTAGATACATTTATGCTGTAAAAAATCATTGGAAATACCTTCAATGAGAAAAAATAGGGACATGTACTCGAATATAATGAAAACATTCCAATCACTATTATTTT
This sequence comes from Viscum album, assembly GCA_963277665.1. NCBI lineage: Eukaryota > Viridiplantae > Streptophyta > Magnoliopsida > Santalales > Viscaceae > Viscum > Viscum album. Next base: position 1,448,735,574 of record OY728161.1, read on the forward strand.
ACAAGATAATAGGTAAGGAAAGAAGTATTATCATCATCCCAGATAAGTAGGATAAAAAATAGTCTAATCTAGTAGAAAATTTTACTTCAAAATCTGCACTACCACCCAACTAATCTACCCCAGGAATGGTAGTCCCTATAGTGCCTTTTTGGAAGCACATCCCCATAGGAAGATGTATGCCTTTGAATAAAAAATATGACATCCTAATTTAGTTGGGTATGGTTCGATTCAAACATTCAGTTCAAGATTCTCTCAACAAGTCAAAGGATCTATAAGAAGTAGTTTTATAGGCTCTACTAAGCCCTCAACAGTTTAATGATGATGTTATTAGTGTTATGGTATACTGTGTCGAGGTTGAATCTAGATAATGTCATGGGGTCATCCCTTTGATAGAAAAAATAAAGATAATATTTTAAGGGGACATATACATACCTTGTAAACTTATGGAATATTATATGACATTGACATTTGTTAATATTTATTTAAAAACGACGTAAGGGTCAACCTCATTTTGGTCAAAACACTCCTTCAATTTGTATATGTTGAAGCTGATCTATCCCCTTACACTCTAATGATTTAAGGGTAAGATAAAAGTGAATCGAAATAACTTAGACACATTAAAATCATATATATATTAAGATATTTGGTGTTTGACTTTGAATTCTTGGTCATCTAGAAAGATACAACATTCAATATCTTTCTAGGAAGGCCTTGGCTACACAAGATTTCATTGATCCCTTCACCATAACATCAATGCCTCATGAACTATAGAAAAAGATATATTATGATGTTACATTGTGATAAATAACTATTTTAATATTTAGAATATCAATATATTAATGAAGTATTCTACTAGAGATAATATAAAAAACCAATAATTGATGGTGTCACGTTGGGTTACCACCCCAAATGGTCTGGAAATGACCCCGGATAACCCATTAAAAGACCATAATGATAAATATGTACTACCCATTGGACAATTCAAATATATATTCTCATATTTAGAGATCATATTTCTATTATTCATGATATCATCCATTTCTGTTGAATATGAGGGAGCTAATTCATCATAAAAATATGAGGAAGTCACTATATCGCTATTGAAAGATAGTTCTCAAAACACCGACCTCCCCCCAAACCTCAAAAATTCCTCGTTTTGTCTAATCCATCCCTATATGGACCTAGAGAAAGATAAATATAATGAATACAAGGAAAACAATATTATAGACACACATCTTGAATCCATGGATGGAGTCTCTAGAAATGTCAATGAAGTCGAATAGATAATTCTAGGAACATAAAAGGATTCACAAATGACAATAATTAGTGAAGGTATAACACCTGAGAATCAAGAAATTTACACCTATTTTTTGAACGAGCACCGAGATGTGATTTCCTCGAATTAAAAATAAATTTCACGACATGATCCTTATGTGCCTACCCATCACATATGATTTATAGAAGACCTCCACAATTACAAATTGATAGCTATAATGACACATTCGACTCATGCCACCATATTTGGAGATGAAGATGACAAGATCGTGAAATCCATCTTCATTTAGGAAGTCAAGTGCATAAAATGGAATTGAAATTTTTTCAACATTAATAAAATGAATAGGAAGATTAGGGTTTTCATGGATTTTTGGGACCTCAATCGGTATTGTTGAAAAGGTGACTTCTTGGTTCGAATTACATAACTTCTGATTGATTAAATGACTATCTATCAAGACCTTTCCATCATTGATGGATATTTAGGATACAAAAAAATCTGAATGGCTTTAGATGACACAGAAAATTTTACCTTTATCCCCCCCAGGGTACTTTTATACCAAGTGATTCCCTTTTTTTTAAATAAATATGGTCCTATATATCAACGTTCTATGCATCAAATCATCAACACTTTTTTGGGAACTTTTGTTTAGGTTTATTTTTATGATATAGTGGTAAAATCATGGAAACATTCTGATCACATTTTTAATTTGTTTATAGTTTTTGAGAAGCTCAGATAAGATAATCTTAAAATGAACCCCCTAAAATGCGCTTTTAGCATTACCTTAGGTATAGTTCTCCGCTTTGTAGTTTTCCATCATGGCACTGAATTTGACACTGAGAAAACTGAAGTAATCTGGGTTATGTAACTCCCTAAGAACATCAAAGATCAAATAGGACAATAGGGAAGCCTTGCATATATTCAATGCTTTATAGAAAACCTCACAGGAAAGTGTTTTCCATTTACTTGGTTAATGAAAAAAGTTATTGAATTTTGGTGGATCGATGACTTCCAAGAATCAATAAAAAACATAATGAAATATCTCATGATCCTTTTAGTGGTGATTCATCTTGTTGATGGAAGGCCACATATATTATATGTGATATCTTTGGAATATTTATTAGGGACAATCCTTGCACAAATAATGATGTTGGTAGTGAAAAAATCTTTTATTATCTCAATCGTACAATTCTTGACACAAAGACATATTATTCTGATATCAAGAAGATTTTTTTCGAACTAATATTTACAGTTCATAAATTAAGGAACTATCAACAGCACCATGAGAACCATTTGACCTCTCAAAATGAACCAACCAAATATATCGTCAATCTTTCCATGTTGATTGGACCTTTGGCATGATGGGAACTCATTCTACAATATCTTGACATCTAGTTTATACCGATAATAGAAATAAAAGGGAAGGTATTAGAAACGTTACTCACATAACATACATCAATGGATTAAGTGTCAATGAGTATCAAACTAGAATATGAGGAGACCTTATTGGTTTAAGAATCTAACCAAATGATGGAAATATACTTAGAACATGCATCTATAAGATCGACCGAAAAGGTGATAGATGTCTCCATGAATAAGAAAGTAAAATTGGGAGTCATTTTAATTTCCCTAGAAAAGGTATTCCTACACTAATCCTTCATTATATCAGAAAGATTCACTTAAAATGATGCAAAATACCAATACCTCAATGTAGAAATAGAATGGGCTTTTCAAATACTAATGACTCACCTTAAAATCAAAGGTGACACAAAGCTAGCCATTAAGTAGATCAGTCATGATTATTCTATAATAAAAAAATATTTGATTTACATTCTAAATTATGTTATTGTTTTGATGGGAGAATTACCCTCTAAGACAACACTAACTAATGTCCTTTTTTCACAAAATGGCCATTTAGATGTATTATAAAGTACTAATATAACCTTGGAAGATCCATATTACGATGAAACAATCATAAAAATCACCCATCATTGAATTGTGTGACCATTTTTTCAATTTATTATGGAGGAGATCAACGAGTTCAACTAAACCAATGGACCAGATATTTCTGAAAATGGATGGATGATTATTATCCTAGAATACCTCCAAAATGGGTCCCTTCTATCAGATAGAGATAGAGAAGAACATATATTATGATAGAAAGTAAATTTCACTCTCTATGATAGTCTGATTAATTATATGGTTCTTTATAAACAAATATTTGATTTGGTTCTCCATAGATGCATTGACAGAGAGGATATGTCTACCATGATGAAGGAATACCATGTTTGTTTTTGTGGTTGCCATCAGTTTGGATCCATGATTTCTCACCAAACTAGAAGGCTATGGAATTTCTGTCTTTTAATGAAGCAGGATTGAACAAAATTCATCTAAAATTTTCGTTAATTCCAAGTGAATTCTAAATTCATCCATTAAGCACGAAATTTTCTGCACACAACTAAATACTTTTATCCGTTTTCCATATGGGAAACGGATAATATATGGTCATACCCTCCATCAATTTCCAAGAAGTTTGAATACATCCTTACCACTACCAAATTATTCTCCAAATGGGTTGAGGTAGAGCCTTATAAGAATATTAGGACCATGATTATCATAAATTTTGTAAAGTCAAACATCATCACCAGATTTGGTGTTCCTCACACAATACAGAAAAACAACGTAACAAACATCTTCCCACTCTAATTGAAGAAGTTTTACCTAGAATACAAAATCCAATCCAGAAATTCTTCTAGATACCATGAAACAACAATTGTATAGATAGAGGATTTCAATAAAACTCTATGAAATATTATCAAAAAAATGGTGGATAGAGAAAATAATTCTTGTTCTGGCAAGATCCTACACACCTTGTGGGCCTACTACACTAAAACCTATACTACTACACAAGGGACCTCATATTCAATGGTTTATTGAACATAATTAGTTCTACAAATTGAGGTCCCATTTACCTTACTCTGAATACCTATATTTGGAAAACTCATAGATGATGCGAAATAACATAAGTGATTAAATGAATTAGAATGACGCAATGAGAAAATGATGAATAGGTTAGACCACATGGATGTTCACCAAAACTAGATGGCATAAGACTTCATCAATAATGTTTAACTCCATTCATTCATTCAAATAGAACTACTTTCATCTCTTAAAGCTCCAATGATACTTGTATTGAAACCCTAAAATATTTAACCAAATTGGGAATCACCAAAAATCATACGTAATCCATATTCAAATAGAACTTACTCATTAATGATGATGGATAGTGAATGAACTATGCCCTTTCTAGTGTAGGGTTTCTTAAGAAATGCTTCATGTTATGAACAATGGTCCTATATGTATGACAAAAAACTACAAGAAACACTACTGGAAATAAGCACATTTGTGACAGGTTATTTGCGATGGGATCCCGTCGCAAATGGGCTTTTGTGACGGGGGTCCATCGCAGATGACCCGTTGTGGTAAATGGCGTCTCAACTAACACTATTTGCGAGGGGCCTGTCGCTAAACATATTATTTGCGACGGGAATATTTCCCATCCCAAATACTAATCGATATATTTTAAAAAACTTTAAATAAGGATTTTGCGACGGGACCGTCGCAAATAACATTTGTGACGGCCCACTAATACCGTTGTGAAAATGTTAAAAAAAATTTAAAAACAAATAAGGAATTGCGACGGGCCCGTCGCAATTGCTTATTGCAACGGTCAAATATTCCCATCGCAAAAAAAATTAATTTTTTTTAAACAAATGGGTAATTCCGATGGGCCCGTCACAATTACCTATTGCAACGGGATGATTATCTCGTCGCAAATATGTATAAAAAAATAAAAAAAATTAAATATTAATAATTTTTTTTAATTAATATTATAATAGTAATAATACAATTATAATTCATTCAGATATTAAAACAAAAAATCATTAAAATATTTAAAAAATTATAATTAAATTAAAATATTTAAAAATTTAAATATATATAAAAAAATTAATATTATAAAATATGAATACTATTATTAATCATATTTATATTGTAATATAAATAATATAATATTATATAATAATAATAATAATAATAATAATAATATACCAAATTCATATTATTATAAATAATTTAAAAATTATAATTTTAATTATAATTTTTGAAACTTTATATGTATTAAAAATACTGAATATAATATTATTAAAATAATTAGAAAATAAAAATATGAAAATTATCAACATTTGAAAAAAGAAATATAAACAAATAATAACATATTAAGAGTAATATTATTATTAATAAAATAAAAAAACATTAAAATAAATACCAATAATAAATAATAATATATTAAAAATAAATAGAAATTAAATAATACAATATTGACACCAGTATAAGAGAGACAGAAACTCTGAATAGAAAAAATGTCATATTTTAAATTTACAAACTTTATAACATCTAAACAATAACTAATCTGAAGGAGGAGGGGTAGGGGGGGATCTGCTGGTGGAGGAAACTCCATCCCTAAGGCACAAGTGAGTCGGCGCATGTACTCCATCTCATCCTGCTGCTGCTACTGCCACCGACTCATCTGCTCCTCGTACACCTGCTGTTGTTGTCGGCGCCCCTCCTTATGATGCTGTTGCCGACGCATCTCCTCATGCTTCTTTTGGAGACTCTCTATCAACTCAGTCTGATATCGCAACCGATCCTCATACTGTGTAGCGGAAGAATATGCACGAGCTCCTCTCGAGCTAGACGCCGACATCATAGAACTGCCATAATAATATCCGGGAGTAAGTCGAGAGCCGATACCAACTACCCGGCCCTTCTCGAAGTCATATTGGGTCTCCTGCATCTATGTCGCCTCATCAAACTGATGGACACTGGTCTGATCTGATGCCTCGGCCTGACCCTCAGGTCGGGTCTGTGACGCTGCGGTCTCATATGACTCATGTAGTTGCAATTTAAAATTAAAATTGTGAATATGTTGTATGTAGTTAATTTTAAAACATGAAAACAAATAATACTGACCATGATGTGACGTTGGAGATCACCTCTAAGCTCCCCAGTAGCTGAATCACTGTACATCCTCTGATATACTTCGTACTCCGTAATATCATGGTGCTCTACAGCCTATAAGAATATAAAATAAATTGTTAATATTTAAAGTTATATAAAATATTTATAAAAAATGTACTTACCAAATGCTGTCTATGAGTACTGAAAGTAAGACTCCCATCTCAATGAGTAACCTCCTGTCTCCCCTGATTTTGCCTCCCCACCGATGATCTCTTCTAAAAGCCACCACTCAACTAGTGTGCACATAATCCATTCCATACGTGGGATGAAATGTACTCTGGTCGGTGTGCTCTACATGACTCGTAAAAATCTGACACTCCTGCTTTCTTCATGGAAGCTCTTCTTAAATTGTGCAAAAACTGACGAAAGCGATCACGCATGGCCACCACTCATGCCTCATGGATGGCGTCACGCATGGTATCCTCGATCGGATACCATAAACCCTAAAAATAATTCAAAATATCAAGTTATGAATGAAATAAATTTCAAAATAAAAAATATTTATTTACGTACGTACCAACCAATGGCCGAACATGGCCTGGTACACATCAATGGGAATATGCTCTCAAGTCGTCCATGGCTGAGAAAAATAGTTGCGCAAAATAGTGCTGCCCTGTCCGACTGCTATATCCGGAACACTGTAAAAACAATAATCAAACATTTATTATGTAAATAGATTAATGAAATCTTAGTAAAATGCATAGGTTATCACACCTCCGGGTGCATGGATCGAACCCAAGACGTGGAAGTCGCTCGGGGATGGGGTCAGGAATCATCAGTCATGCAAGACCGCGCCCCCTCCGCGTACCCCCTGAAGCGCCTTTAGGCTGAGGGTCAGGTGCCAGCAACTTGTCCGCATCGAATGATAGGTCAGCATTCGCCAACTCACAAAATGTGTCCTCGTACATGTGAAATAGTAAACAAATGTTGTAAGAAAATAATTGGTAATTATTATTATATATACATATATATTAGTTATGATTATATATAACTACCATTGGATTGTATCAATGTTCATCTTCCTCATCATCTTCATATCTGCCAATGTCATCTTCATATTCCTCCTCAATATCATCGATATCCATTTGAGTTCCAGTTGCTTCATCTCTTACCATTTCAAATTCCTTTGTGACGTCATTATCATCATCATCATCATCACTGACTCTTAATTGAGGGGTGTCATCATCGATACTCATGTCTCTTTGTAACAAAGATTGATTTTGAGTACTCTCTTGAAAAACTTAAATTCCTTTCACTTTAGTGAAATCACACTCACTTTGACTAAACTGATTGTCTCGAATTTACATTTTTATTATGCTCCACCAATCAGTCAAGTCTCTTGACGTAGCATAGTACTTTGCATAATAAACTTCATGTGCCTGTTGAGCCAGTAAGAATGGTTCATTTACTACAAGAACACTTTTACATTTAATATCGATGATGCCATGAGTTGGATGAACATGCACGCCTCTCTCAGTATCCAACGACCGACATTTGAACATCATTATGTAATGTTGTCCTAGATAACATAGTTCAATGATTTCAACAAGTATGCCATAAAATTCAACTTCATTTTCTCTATGATGAGATCCTCTCAAGCAAACTCCACTGTTCACTGTTTTTTTGATTCCCCATATGCATGTGTATGAAATCGAAAACCATTCACCACATATACATTATAAGATTTCACCATTTTGGATGGTGGGTTAGTAAATATACAAAGTCTTTTGTCAATTTTATCAGAATGTCGAGACACCTGAAAATTTGTGAAATAATTATCAATATAGAAAACTATAAATTGAAGGCGATGTTAAAGTATGAAAAATTTATGTTACCAGTATTTAAAACCACTGAGAAAATTTTTTTTGTCTGCATTCTTCGAGAGAAGCTACTGTAATTTGTGGAAGTTGTTTCTTGATATGATTATCATACAATCTATAGAAAACAAAGTTATTTATTGTAACATAAATAATAGAATAAGTGATAGAATCACTTACAGTACAAATGATGTCATCTCTTCACAGTTGAGCAGAACATACGTATGAGCTCTGTGATGTTCATCATCTGAAATCCATCGTTCACGAACTCCACTAAAATCAAGCTATGATTGGTTAAAAACAGATAATTGATTGTCGATTTCATCAATATTCCCCTCGTTCCGTCTCATGCGGTTGTGTTTTGAAGGATACTCAGATTCAAAATAGTGGGATTAGAAAAAGGATATATCCTCTTGAAAATAAGATTCAGCCTTAGATCTTTCAATATATGCTTTGTTACGTACTTTTTTTTCAATTTCTGCATGCATCATTCGAATGGGTACATCCATCGAAACTGTATCGGACCTCCACATTTTGCTTCATATGTAAAATGCAATATCAAGTGTTCCATTGAGTCGAAGAAAGACGGCGGGAATATTTTTTCCAGTTTACATATAATTACAACAACATCTTCTTCATGTTTTCCAAGAGCATCTTAATCTATTGTCGCCGCACAAATTTCTCGAAAAATATATGATACGTTTGTTATGGAATCACATATCATAGAATTCAACAGACCTCTTAATCCAATGGGTAGAAGTCTTTCCATTATAACATGAAAATCATGAATTTTTAATCCGGTAATATGACCATTATTTACACATCTACCAAATTGGAAGCACAACCATCTGGAAGTCTCAAATATGCAATCCATTGAACAAATTACTAGGCGGATTTCTTTGGACAACGTATAAGCTGATTTTGGTTTCATTAACCTTTCTGTTCTGAAATTCTCAAACAGTTCAAGATCTGCACTCCTGAAAATTTGAGCAAGATCTAATCGTGGATTTACATTATCTTTGATCTTTCCTGGTGTATCTAAAACTGTATAAAAAAATTTATCAAAACAGTTTTTCTCAATATGCATGACATCCAACATGTGGCGGACCAGCAAATCAGACCAATATGGAAAATCCCAAAATATGCTACGTTTTAGCCAATTGTGTTCTTTCCAAAAACTAGAAATTGATTGTTGGTTTATTTTGGGTCCAAATGTGTTGGGAGTTAATGAATATAAAATTGATTTTAACTCCGTACCTGATAGCATTTTTGAAGGTCCATCTCTTTCAACTATGCATTTTCTAAAATGAGATCTATTTCTGCGAAAAGGATGATCAGATGGAAGAAATCTGTGAGGATAGTCAAAATAGAATGGTTTTTTTCCATGGACAAGCATAAATGCCTTATTCGCTACCATACAGTAAGGATATGATTTCGGCCCATGTGTACTCTATCCAGATAACATTCCATAATCCGGGAAGTCACTAATTGTCCACATCAATGCTGCTCTTAGTATGAAATTCTGTTTCGCAGCAACATCATAAGTACTGACACGAGTACTCCACAGTATATTTTATTCATCAATCAATGGTTCCAAATAAACATCAATATTCTTCTTCGGATGTCCAAGGATTAGTAAGGTAAAAAAGATATAGGGCTCCTTCATCAACATCCATGGAGGTAAATTGTACGGAGTTAAAAAGACAGGCCAACATGAATACTGACTACCATAAGATCCGAATGGATAGAAACCATCAGTGGAAAGACCCATTCGCACATTTCAGGATTCTAAGGAAAAGGATAGATGCACTCTATCTAAATGATTCCATGAATCACCATCGGCCAGATGATTCATGCTTTTACCGGTTGAAATATTCGTTTTGTACCATGACATCATTGTCACTGTATTCTTAGACATGAATAAATGCTAGAGTCTAGATGTAAGAGGAAAATATCTCAACTGTTTTACAGGAACCAAGCCAGACTTCCCATGTTGAGCTTCTTTATACCTCAATTTCCCACAAGTGGGACAACTATCTAACGACTCATTTTTTCCAGAATATAAAGTGCAATCATTTGAACATGCATGAATCTTCTGATAACTAAGTCCTAAATTCCAATCCAGCCTCTTACTCTCGTAGTAATTTGTAGGAAAATCAATTTTTCAGGTAACAGGGATTTTACTAAAGAAAATATTTGATCAAAACACATGTTTGACATTCCATTATCTGATTTGATAGCCATAAATTTTGAAACTGCTTCTAATTTGCTTATCATGCAACCAGGATATAACGCATCCTCAGCATACCTCAATAACTCATAAAATTCAGAGTGTGCCAACTCGGGGGTTGAATCAATATCATTCTGAGTTTCTATATGTTGAATAGATGGACCTACAACATCATGTACTAAATTTTCAAACCTGGATTGATCCGAAATCAAGTTAGTATCACCTTCTGTAGAACTGCGTTCACCATGTTGATGCCAAAAAAACATAATCCGGTTGAAAACCAAAACGCAAGAGATGTCCCCCAACTTTGTCAAACGTGTCAAATGTTCACAGTGCACATTTTTTACAAGGACATTTTATTGTGACTTCTGAAACAAATTCTAGATTTGATGCCGCAAATGGTAAGAAAGTCTCCACACCCTCAATATATACTGTATTTAAACCAGAACCATTTGGATTTATATGTTGATTTATCCATATTCCGTCATCTAATAATGACTATTGACGACCTCTTTGTTCCATATTTTTTCTATAAAATATAAAAGCATTACAGTTTTTGAATAATTTGTTAGAAAAAACACTCAAAAAGATACGATAACTAATTACAACTACTTCTTAATAATTACCGATATTTACCGATAGTTTTTTGTAATTATTATTATATGATAAATATTTATAAAAAAATAATATTAATATGATCAACTAAGAAAGGATAATTATTGATTTTACATCAGACATGACTGACACAAACTTTTTATTGGGATAGACCGAAAAATTGACCCTTTAAGAATTGAACATGTTAAGAATAGAGAAAACCTGTTACGAATATTGATAATTTTAATATTTTATAAATTTTTTATTATTTTAATAATACTAATATTATTTTTTCATAAATATTAATTATATAATAATAACATTATTACATTATTAGTAATTTTTTATTATTAATATTAAAATAATATAATTTTCTATATTATGTTACAATTCCCTTTTCATCTGTGTGTTTAACATTCTGTCTCCATATATAATATCTGCATTCACTTTCACCTCTCTATTGGTGAGTAGGTTGATAATTTTGAAAATGAATGCAAATTTTACATGTGGAGACAAAAATTTTCTCAAAACCAATACAAAGATGAAAAGATAATTGAGAAATATACTTATCACGCTAGTTTTTTTCCAATTAGCTAATTATTACTAATTATTGCTAATTATTACAAATTTTTCCTAATTATTCCTAATTATTCCTAATTATTGCTAATTATTGCTAATTATTGCTAATTATTGGTAATTATTCCTAATTATTCCTAATTAATTCTAATTATTGGTAATTATTACTAATTATTGGTAATTATTGCTAATTATTGCTAATTATTGGTAATTATTGGTAATTATTCCTAATTATTGCTAATTATTCCTAATTATTGCTAATTATTACTAATTATTGCTAATTATTGCTAATTATTGCTAATTATTGCTAATTATTGCTAATTATTGCTAATTATTACTAATTATTGGTAGTTATTAGTAGTAATTGGCAGTTATTAGTATTTATTGCGAGTTATTGGTAGTTATTGCTAGTTCTTGCTAGTTATTGCTAGTTATTGCTAGTTATTGCTAGTTATTGCTAGTTATTGCTAGTTATAGCTAATTAATGGTAGTTATTTCTAATTATTGGTAATTATTGCTAATTATTGTTACTTATTGCTAATTATTGGTAATTATTGCTAATTAATTGGTAATTATTACTAATTATTGGTAATTATTCTGAATTATTGCTAATTATTCCTAATTATTTCTAATTATTCCAAATTATTGCTAATTGTAACACCCCAAGCTTCCACGGTATGTTTCCCTTCGAATAATGCGATAGCGTGTGTTGTACGCAACCTCGAGTTCTAACACACACCACAACTAATTAAACTAGCCGTTGTGAATAGTAATACCTACTTTTTGAAATCATATATATTTTATATTTCAAAATGGACTTCATTTTTGGATTCGGAATATTGAAATTAGCCTAGGGTGAAATTTTGGTACTTTTCGGATAACTTTTATATTTTGATGAATAGTGAAAATTACTAAATTTTAATTAAAATCAACTTTTTTAATCAAAATAATTAATATTGATAAATTATGAATTTGAGTGGTTTTAAAGTATATTTAGAATATATTTTTATCATTTAATTTAATGTTTGTCATTGGACATAATTTCACAATTAAACCAGACATAAACAAGTGTCAATCTTTTGATAGTTATTATCTCTTAAAACACGCTTTTTATTTTAACAACGGGAATTAATTTTAAATTAATTTCTGCCACTTCTGTGTTTTGAATTTGGAAAAATGGATTACATATTTGGAATCAGGATGTCCAAATTATGTAAATAGGTAACTTTTATTTTTACACGTTTTGAATAATTACTGCGGTAAATATTTTATTTACCATGGTTAAAGGGTAAATCCGGTAAATAAGGGTTAAAAAATAATATTATAATAATACAAAATTACCCTAAAACGTGTCCTAACCTTATTGGTGGACACATACCCGACCATGGGCATCCTTGGGTCGATTTGGGGACCCCCTTAAAGCCACTTGTATGTGGTAGGGACACATTATATTAATAAAGTTAAAATAAAAATAAAAATGGCATAAGCTTACATCTTTTAGAAGAACATTTTTTACATAGGGTTATACATGTTGGATTTTCGATTATAAATATTCATTAGAAATATAAAAAGATTTCCTACATAATGATATTTTATTTATAATTTTTAGACATCAAATAATTTAAATTATTAATGACACAATAATGATGCAATGTTTACCTCATTAATAAATCATTTAAATAAATAAGATTATAATGATTAAAATATTATCTAAAACCTGTACAATTCTTATTGGTTGATGTTATTTAGAAAATTAGTCATCTTATCTTCGACCTCAATGATTTTTGGACCATTATAAACCGAATATAAATATATTATAAAGTAATACTTTCACTCTTTCCTAAAGAGCCCCTCCTCTCCCTTATAAAAGGAGACCACTTTTACTCATTCCTCACACCTCTCAAGCCACTTGGCTCATCCAAAACCTGCCCAAATACTCTACCAACTTCCCTCACTAAAACCTAGAGGCCTTAGTTTGATCAGAAAGCCAACCTAAGGAGCCCTTTTGATCAAATCAAAAGGAAGAACCCGAAGAAGAGGTAATGTTTTCACCACCCCTTTTCAAGTTCCTTTCTTCTTCCACTTCTTCTTTCTTTGTTCTTACCATTCTAAAATAATAACTCCAGTATCTCACATTTACTGTGATGTTATTATAAATATGGTACAACCATATTCAGTATTCTATCCACCCTTTGAATAACATGTCACCATACGTGCGTACGTACGGCTTACCGTCTCCACGTCGTGGTGTAATTGTTATTCAATATAATATTATTTGGATGGGTATAATAATGATGTTTAACTCAGGTAAATAATAAATATAACATGTTAAGGATTCTGTATATATGATATACCATCCATTTATATATTATTTTAATATCAAAAGAATGATATTGTCGCTCGTGCGTACGTACGGACTACCGTCTCCACGAACGCGATGAGATTCATTCTCCATCGTATCCATTCAAGTATAATTATCATTTGATGATTTAAAAATTATGTTTAAGGACTTTATATCATTATGGATATGAATAATATACAAACTATCCATTACAAACATGGCTTATGTAACAAAACATATAAAATAAATCAAGTAAGTTAACACCCGAAACAACGATAATACTAAGATATTATTATCAAATCAATATTAAAAGATCATATATGATATCATATTAATGTATATGATTCTTTTATAATTTAATAACAATTATTTCACCATTATACAGGAGGTTAACCTACCCCAACCAAGGAAAAGTACAAGGTAAGGGTTTATTTCGCAATCTCTTCATTATCCGAGGTTGTTTATACATAATTATCTACTGGGACCTCGTTATCATCCACATCCATGTTTCTTAAAAATGTATTTCAAAACATTTTTAATATTTAAAAGAATATGGGTTAAAGTCATTTATACCCTTTTTTGACTTTTTATAAGAGGTTTATAAGGGAATCTTTCCGTCGTTTTCCAAACAAGGTGCTTTTTAACCTTTTCGACAGAATTAAGGTAAGAATGTTTTTTTAACTTATACGGCGGGTGCGTTTATTTTCCGCCGTTATAAAATCTTCAAAGATTTCCTTACAAGCTTATAAGAATATTTTCAAAGAAAATATTTTATTTTATATATGGCTCTTAAATGATTTCAAAAATAGAAAGAGATATTTCTCTAAAAAGAGTTTTGATTTCATCTATGTCAACATCCTTTGATGGATTTTACGATTATTTGAAGTTGATTTATTATGATACAAAACTTCTATATTGTATTGATGGTTTTTTGATATGTTTGAATGTGGATGTGCTATTTTTATACCATTCATAGTTTATAGTGAAATTATTGACATTTCGTATGCTAGTTTTAATACGAATGTTTATGTTATGTTTAAACCTTTTCATATGGGAATGCATTGGACTTAATATGTGACGGGTGGAGCCCGCTATAGCTCCTCGATGCATCGGTAGGTCTCATGAGACAAACTAGTGTCTTGGCACAAGGCCTTGACAAATTCTTATTTGTAGTCTTGGCACGAGGCCTTGGCTATGTGGTTATGATAGTCTGGCATTATGCATTCCAACATTATGAAAGTGGTTATTGATTTTTGCATGTGATTATTAGATTAGTAGAATATCCATGTGAATAAGTAAATGGCATTATTTCATTTTATTTATGTCGTACCATGTTGAAAGTTCATGTTTGAAAGGATTTTTTTTTAGTTATACATTGCCTTAAATGTTTATTCTTATTTATGAAAGTTTCCGCTATATTGTTATCCTTACTGGGCATTTGAGCTCACCCCTTTTCTATGTTTTATTTTTCCCAGGAAGTGAACAAGTAAATTATGAATGACCTGCAGGGATGTTATGTGGGGATATGAGTGTGGATTATGGAGACATTATGTTGTTGTAGTAGTTTTTCATTTTATGATGTAATGTAAAACTTATGAATATATCTAGTGTTTCCAAGGCTACTAAACCAATCGGTCTTTCGAGATTTGATCTTTCTTGTGATCATGCCAATGTAATGTAATAATGCACCGACTCTGGGTAACTGGGGTCGGGGCGTTACACTAATTATTCCTAATTATTGGTAATTATTGGTAATTATTCCTAATTAATCATAATTATTGCTAAATATTGCTAAATATTGCTAAATATTTCTAATTATTGCTAATTATTGCTAATTATTGATAATTATTGCTAATTATTTCTAATTATTGGTAATTATTACTAATTATTGGTAATTATTGTTAATTATTACTAATTATTGGTAATTAATGGTAACTATTACGAATTATTGCTAATTATTGCTAATTATTGCTAATTATTGCTAATTATTGCTAATTATTGCTAATTATTACTAATTAATACTAATTATTGGTAATCATTGGTAATTAATGGTAATTATTGGTAGTTATTGGTAGTTATTGGTACTTATTGGTAGTTATTGCGAGTTATTGGTAGTTATTGTGAGTTATTGCGACTTATTGCGAGTTATGGCAAGTTGTTGCTAGTTATTGCTAGTTATTGCGAGTTATTGCGAGTTATTGCTAGTCATTGCTAGTTATTGCTAATCATTGGTAATTATTGCCAATTATTTCTAATCATTGGTAATTATTACTAATTATTGGTAATTTTTACAAATTATTTGTAATTATTACTAATTATTGGTAATTATTCTTAATTATTGGTAATTATTGCTAATTATTGGAAATTATTGCTAATTATTGGTAATTATTGCTAATTATTGGTAATTATTTCCAATTAATACTAATTATTAGTAATTATAGGTAATTATTGGTAATTATTTCTAATTATTACAAATTATTGGTAATTATTGCTAGTTATTGCTACTTATTGCTAATTATTGCTAGTTATTGCTAATTGTTGCTAATTATTGCTAATTATTGCTAATTATTGCTAATTATTGCTAATTATTGCTAATTATTGGTAATTATTGCTAATTATTGCTAATTATAGCTAATTATTGCTAATTATTGGTAATTATTGCTAATTATTGGAAATTATTCCTAATTATTGGTAATTATTCCTAATTATTGGTAATTATTGGTTATTATTGGTAATTATTGGTAATTATTGGTAATTATTGGTAATTATTGGTAATTATTGGTAATTATTACTAATTATTACTAATTATTTCTAATTATTGGTAATTATTACCAATTATTACTAATTATTACTAAATATTGTTACTAATTACTAATTATTGTCAATTGTTTCTAATTATTACTATATTTTTTTGAATTATTCCTATTTTTTGTTAATTTTTGTTAATTATTGCCAATTATTACTATTTTTTTGAATTATTCATATTTTTTGTTAATTATTGCGAATTATTGCAAATTATTACTAATTATTACTAATTATTGGAAAATATTACTAATTATTACTAATTATTACAAATTATATTCATTAATTACTAATTACATTCATTAATTACTAATTACATTCATTAATTACTAATTACATTCATTAACTACTAATTGCATTCATTAATTACTAATTACTATCTTTAATTAAAATTAGAGTTATTAATTAATAATTACAGTAACTTAATTTTTAAATATTGTTAATTACTAATAAATAAATTTAACAAATCAAATTTAATACAACCTTAATACAACATAATTATATCTAATTAGAAATAATAAAAACTAATGTAAAAATATAACACAAAAACATTAAATAAATATTAAATTAAAATCTAGATAAAAACCTAAAACTGGTTTTCGAGCTTTCAATTTGTTGTACTTGTGGGATGATCCCCGCAACCACCTTGAAATCGGATTGCAAAACAAAATTCACTCAACTTATATAAACTAGTAAGAAGTAGTTCAGATTCGGAAAATATGTCATGGCAGGCTGTATTTATAGGTTTGATTATTTGCGACGAGGTTTATTGCCACGATATTCTCATCGCAATTGTTATTATTTGTGACGAGACCATCACAAATAACGTCGAATGAATTTATTATGGGCGGCAATAAAAGGGATTATTTGCGATGGTTCCCGTCCCAAATAACCCCTGCCGCCAGGTTATTTGCGGCGGGAACCCCATCCCATCACAAAAAACCTGTTACCGCCGCCTGTTATTTGCGACGGGAAGGGGATCCCATCGAAAATATCTTTCGCACGGTTTGGCGCGCAAGGGGAGACAAACCATTTGTGATGGGTGAGAATATCTGGTCACAAATAACCCGATCACGGGGGTTATTTGCGATGGGAAATAATCCCATCGCAAATAACCCGTCGCTAATACCACTTTTTACCGTAGTGAAACTGTATTCAATGATATATGACTCTAAAATACAAACCATAATTTCCTATAATACATTTAAATGTAAAAAAACATATGTGACACATGACATCAAACTACTCAGTTCATGTACGAGTTTCACGATGTAAAACTATGTAATACTTTTGTATGTTCTTGAGTAGACCACAATTCATGGAAGTGGCCTCCTATTTCACTACCAAACTATCCTTATTAAGAAATATGAATGAAATTATTTTCATTTCATTGGAATAAACAATTATTCTTGGACCTTATGTCCTTTTCCCATCCAAAAAAACAATAAAAATGCTCCCTCTCCTGCATACAGAACAAAATTGATACAAGGGACTCCAACATTGGTCCTTTCATTTATAGAATGATTTTAAGTAAAATTTATTCTCTATTCACATGATTTATATCTGTGAAGTTAATAATTTTAATAAATACATATTACTTTATTCTTTCTTTATCGAGATGTGTAGTAAGGAATATGACCTATTTCTTAGTCCTAACCTCAAATCCATACATTTATAAGATCATTGTCTCTATTATTTGGCCTATGATGCCTCCATTCATGTAGGGGTTTTCACTTTTTTTCTATTGATTTCTTCATTTGACCATCATATTAGTCAAATATTTATGACTATAAAAAATAACATACCCACAGTTCTATTCGTATGAACTAAAACAACAAGAAACCATTCATCATTACCCCATAATGATAAACATCCTGGGGAGGTCCTTGTCGCATTACCCTAAAAGTTTTGAACCATATCATCGTAGCTACAAGACATTAAAATGATTGAGAAAATCTTCATTTCATGACATTAAAATGTATTATTACTATTTTTACAAAGAATATATACTTTGGAAAACCATATCAAGAGGATTATTGTCAAAAAACAAGATGGATCTCATGAGATGATACTTGAACACTTGGATAGTATTAATGGTTCTTCATACCACCTTTTTTATCTAAGAAAACCTTTGTCCTTACCACATGATGTTGAACTACATGGTTGACATCCCTATCATTTAATGTTAATTTTTCACCAGAACTATATGTGGAATGATTCTCATCTTGATGGGATAGATATTGGAACATGGATCATACATCCTCACCCAACTGTAATATGATAAAAAATGTCACTATCATTTATTTTAATCACTTTTTTGTTGTGAAGGAAACCTTTTTCATTCCATTCTTCTAATGATGAGCATAAATCATGTCGGAATAGTAAAGTTGGTAAGGACTTCCCCATATTATCAAGATGTATTTGTTCACGTAAGGGTTATAATAGAATTTATTTCAGGAAATTAAAAGGAACACAAAATTTATTTACCAAATGACATTAAAATTGCATGGTTTATTTCTCTTTCATGACATAAAATTTTGCATTTTTATGGACCTCAATCAAGAGTATCACTATAATTGGTGTTGGTCTCCCACCACACCTCTATTATAGAAAAACACATGGATTTCTTATCATCCCAATGGGATACATATTGATTATTGGATCTTAAATCCTATTATATCCATAATATAAAAAATTTCATTCTCTCCGATGTACGAGCCAGATCAGAATAGGAGGGTTAGAATGTGTTCTCACCCCATTTGTGAACTCGTATTCAAAAAATTCCCCTATCTATATATGAATTTGACCTGATCAATATTATTTCCATCTAGAACTATGTGTCTTGATTCCTTTTACCAAAGTATACAAAGTTATGTTTGGGTCACCAAATCATGGGTCTATCTTCAAAAGATTCCTTCATTATATGAAAGTTAGGAATCAGACCCAAGGAAGAAAAACTCAATCTATTCCTGGTCAATTTCAGACCAAATTTCCCCTTAATACCCAAGAATAATCCTTTAACAAAACATAATTTATACCTTGTGAAATTCATATCTGCATATGCTTTATTGGCTACCAGTGATAAAAGATCTCAACTCCAAAAGGATACCTTTGTGTTGATTATGAATAATAAAACTCAAATTGTATCTAAATAATGAGTGACCCAGAATAGACCATCAACCAGATGTATAATTATAATTAGGAGGACATTATTTTATCTCTTTAATCCCTAAATACATTGCATTGGAAGTCACTTTTCGACCATGGACTATGAACATTCCTTTCACACTTTTACCATATCAATTTCTCAGATCCAGCAACCCTGAGGACACAGCTTACAACATTCCCTCTTCACACCAAGAGAATACATGAGTATTATTGGATGAATATCAATGAAATGGAAGTCCCAAGTCACATGAAATTAAAAGGAATGATATATGACCTTATCACAAGATGTTATACTATTTGATAAATTTCATTATACATGTCATAAAAATATATGGTACTTGTTCTTATTATATGGCATAAAACTACGCAACACTTCAATACTCACTTTAGAGGTCCCCAATATTTGTGTCGGTCTCCTACCACACCACCAACCTATATATATTTTAGAACTATGTAAGTCTTTATTCTAAATTCAACATAATACACAGTGATACTCAGGTCACATAACCTATCCCAAACCATAGAAAAAAAGTGATTGTGTCCCTTACCTCCAGAAAATGACCCCAGTTCATACAGGAGATCTTAAATCAAGATCTCTCATTATGGAACCCATCATAGAATAAAGTTTCCCCATTACAAATATATGATCCATATCTACATAGGAAACTTCAAAATCCTTGTCCAATATTTATCCAAATTCCTCCTTTGTTCTGAGACACATCCCCATCCACACTTGATACCTCTTTTCCTTGGGGATCTTAGATCCTCACAATCAACAATTTTTATATCAGTTATGAGAGATCTCTGCTTATAAGGACACATTTATTTTGAATATGAATAATATACCTCAAGTTGTATATGAATAATGAGTTCCCATAAATGTCCATTCAACTAGAGGAACCTTCATTCGCAGGAAGAAATGATTTTATATTCATATACTTTGACAACATTTTATCTAAAGCTTCTTTTGGAACATGGTATGTGGTCATTAATTTCAAACATGCCCCACCACATTCCTATTGATTATAAATCCCAAAAAATAATGGATTAAAATATCCCCAACCACATCCAGGTATACTAGTACAACATTTGAGGCTCGACAAGCACCGTTTTTTCCACTATCCACATACCACTTGGTCAAATCTGGTGAAATTAAACTATATAAACCATTGGTATTAGTTGAATGAAAATAAACTATATGAAAAAACTCAATGATCAATCATGTGGTGTTTACCAAATAAAATCCTTGACTGATGATGTCACAAAACGTGGGAAATCTCCCAAAATCCAGTTGTTTATCACACTTATTATGACTCATGTTAGAATAGAGTGCTCAAGTGATTATCCCATTTGTTTATCTGACCAAACCATGTCATAATAAAATTCATGGACTGTATTTTATTTAATTCAAGGACTTTAATGGAACACCCTTTGTAGTGATGCATGAATTGTTCATTTTAGCTTGACCACACTCTCCCATGAGCTTGATCTGGGAAGGGATATTCTCATGGGATCCACTCGACAACAAAATGAGATTGTTTCCACCCGGTTAATGATAGGATCAAGCATAAACTTCCCCCATTACATATCTAAATTCCCCTATTCCAATTATACATACATCACTCCCTTGAGGAAACACAAACCCTCACATTTTTCCCTTATCTACTAATTGTTAGGTCATTGGACTATGAAAAATTCCTCGATTTGATTATGTATAATATGCCTCCAATTTTATTGGCATAATGAGTGCCTTAAAATGGGGTATATCAAAAAGTGGAATTATAATACTTAAAGAGAGAGGAGATGATGGGATATTTATGGCCTCCAAACTTCATTCAGGATTATTACTCCCACACTATTTTCCAAAGCACTTAGACCTAAAATATCAACGATACTGGTCTGTTGAGTCAATAAGGTTTTCCTTATGACTTTTCCATTCCTTCTTGTTTTGATAATCACAAACACCTTATACTAAAGGAAATATAAATTTTACCTCCATAAGGAAAATTTACTTCTTTATGGAAATTTACCCTAACCTAGATTTTCTTATACATAGAAATATTTTTCTTAAGTACAAAAACCGGATTCTTATCCAAAATTCCGGAATCATATAATGTAAAGATTTGGAGAAATATGTTTTTTAGGATTCGAATTCTGGATGTGAACTGTTATGAAGTTCCAATCCGAATTCTGGACTCTGAACTCTTAAGTAGTTCGACTTCGAACTCTTAAGTAGTTTGACTCCGAACTCTTAAGTAGTTCGACTCCGAACTCTTATGAATATTGACTTCAAACTCTTAAGTAGATTGACTCCGAACTCTTAAGTAGTTCGACTCTGAACTCTTAAGTAGTTAGACTCCGAACTCTTAAGTAGTTTGACTCCGAAATCTTATAATTTTCTACTCCGAAATCTTAAGTAGTTCTACTCCGAACTCTTATGAAGTTCGACTCTTTAATTTTACTAGTTTGACTTCAAACTCTGTAAGTTCAGATTCTGATCTCAGGTGAAACCAGACTCCGAATTCCTATAAAACAGAATCTGAAATTTTCTTAACATAGACTCTGAATTTCACTTTGTGTAGAATCCGAACATTTATTTTTACTTACACTCCGAAATTTTATATGGCTCTTACTTACTTTTGCTTCATTACAAAACGATGTCATGCATTCATTTTTACTTGATTAGTAATTAAATGATGTCATCTATTCTAATTCTAACTAACCGTTGGTTGAGTTACACTTGTACAGGTCCCTCCGAATTTCATGGAAAATATGACCATTGGAGGAAGGAGCTGACCGTTGGAAATTTGCCTATAAATAGGAGCCCATTTGAAAGAGCTAAAAAAATAAAGTTGATCGATCTAGAGACCACACGCTGTTAAGGTGATTTCTAGAGAGAGAATATTTTCATGCTTTGTGCTTACTGAACCGCTCGTTCAGATTGCTTCGTGCGGCTCCGAATGTTGGTGATTACATTCGAGGGCTTCCAGGGATAGGAAGACAGAGGTGCCGACTACCTTGAAGTTCGAGGGCTTCCTTGCTGAGGAAGACAGAGGTTCCAACTACCTTGAAGTTGAGGGCTTGCAGGGATATCATGATAGAGATTCCGATCTTCGTATCAAGGGCTTACCCTGGTGTGGGTAAGACAGACTTTCTTGAAAGTATAAATCAAGGGACATTTATCCAAGGTTGTTGGATACCCTTCTCTTTGGGTTGAAAGACTTATATCTTGTTACTTGTAGTTTTACTACTTGTTTTTCCGCTGCATAGTATATTGTAAGGAAAGTATAACCTTCTTATATTTCCTTACACTTGTACTCTGATAAGTTTAGATTCTATACACTTTAAGGTAGAATCTCATATTGTAAACTTTAGTTCTAATTCTCCAATTGTTGTTATAGGTGTTGTGAATTTTCTTAGTTTAACTTTGTTAAACTTAGAACTTTCCTTGTCTAAGGAAAACATAGTTATCCGTAACCAACTTTAAAGTTTCCAAAGAAATTTTTAATGTGTACAATTAACCCCCTCTCTTGAGTTTTGAGCATCTACATCGTTATTTCGATCCTACAATTGGTATCAAAGGCATGTCTCTGAAATACTTATACTCACATATAAGTTTTTCTTGCTCATTTTTCATTGTTCATCTTCTTTTCATAGAAAGTTTCTTTGTCATTCCAAACTTTGTCCTTCCAAATTTTTCATTCCAAACTTTTTCATTCCGAACTTTGTCATTCCAAATTGTCATTTCGAACTTTGTGGTTACGAACTTTTCTACTAACTAGTTTGGTTGCCAAGATTATTTTAAGAATGGAAGGAGTCAATGTTGGTTCTATTGACAATCTTAATACTACAAGGCCACCAATCATTGATGGTAATGACTATGAGTACTGGAGAGATCGAATGAAGAGTTTTGTTATCAATACTGGAGTGGATAACTTTGTTATGCTTACTGGTGATTATAAAATACCTGATAAAGAAGTTAGAACTTTTACTAACTAGGAAAATCAAGAGTATCAACTCAATTATAAGGTACGAAATACCTTACTTTATTCATTGACTAGAAATATATATAGCCAAATTTCTTCTTGTGAAGCAGCTAATTATATCTGGAAGAATTTAGAGGTTACACACTTTGGCACTTCTAAAGTGATTGAGACTAGGAGAGCTATGCTTAGAGTTGAATACCATGGCTTCAATTTTCTGTATGGAGAACCAATTTGAAAAGTTCAACAATGATTTATGACTATAGTGAGCAGTCTTAAGTATATAGGAGAAAAAGGGTTGGATGATGAAGCCCTTGTGGATAAAATAATTGATATTATGCCCAATGAGTAGGAATCCAAAAGAACAACTATTGATGAGAATAGGAAGGTCACTCAAATATCGTTAGATGAGCTATTTGGAACTCTTCTCCAACATGAAACAAGAATGAAGAGAGATACTGACAACATCAAGAAGAAGAATGGAAATGGTACTGTTGCTGGTACAACAAAATCAAATCATATGAAATCTAAGACTCCTGAGTAACCATATCCAAGTCTAAGAAAGTTATTATCCAATATGAATCTAGTGAGAGTGAAGTATCTAAGAATGAGTTAGCAAATCTTGCACGAAGGATGAACTAGATAGCTGGCCAGAGAAGTTTCTAGTCCAATTATAAGAAAAAGGAAAGGAAAGATAGTAAAGATGGAGAAGTTACTTGTTATGAATGCAAGAGAGCTGGACATATTAGACCAGATTTCCCCTTTCTCAAAAAGAAATAAAGGAAAGAAAGGCATTCTGAAAGGAACAAAAAGAAATATTATAAAGCCAAATCTAAGAATGTTCTGAAAGAAAATGACTCCTGGAGTGCCAGTGGTGGTGACTCTTCAGATGAATCTTCTGATTATGTATCTTCAGGACAGAAGAACCTTGGTGTTGTAGCCAGATTACCCATTAACAATCAGTGTTTTATGGATAAGTTACAAAATGCTGAATCATTGAACAATGTATCCTTAAATTCTAGTGATAGAGATTATTATAACTCTTCTGATGAAGAATCCTCTTCAGATGAATAAAATACTTTACCTACCTATGAAGAGGTTTCTAGGTTTGCTGAACTTCTTGAAATTTAGAATTCCAAACTCAATAAAAAACATGATAAGGGAAACTCTAGGAATTCTATTCTTACAAAAGAAATATCATATATTACTAAAGATTTTGATAGGAAAAATTCTGATTTTATAAATATTTCAAAAAATCTTGAGGAAGTAAGTTCTGAGAAGAACAAATTTTCTAAAGAGTTAGAAAAAGTAATTTTTAAGAAAAGTGTATTCGAGCCTAGATCTAGTTATAAATCTAATGATTTTGAAGATAAAAACTTGGTTATAAAACTCAAGTCTGAAATATTTTCCTTAAATAAGTGTTTATCAAACTTTACCCATGGTAAGGAAAATTTTGATAAAATGTATTCTCAAATACGACCTTTAAGAAACAAATCCGAATTTGGTTATACCCATGAAAAACCAAATTTTAGTAATAACTAATTTGTTCCAAAAAGTGCCCCATTTTTTACCAAGTGTAAATATGGTTTTCACTGGGCAAATAACTGTTCCTTAAACAAAAACCAATCTTTAGGTTTTCATAAGGCATATTTTTCAAAGAAGATGTGGGTTCCTAAAATTTTGTTGTCTGGAAATCTCGGATCCAAACAAGTTTGGATTCCTAAAGTCTAATTCTTTTCTTGATTTCAGGAAGACAAAGCGAGTACCGACAAAAATACATGGTACATGGATAGTGGATGCTCTCGGCACATGACTGGTAACAAAAGCTATTTTGAAAAGATTATCAAAACGAAAGGAGGAAAGGTAACTTTTGGAGATAATGCTCAGGGAGAAATTGTTGGTATAGGTAATATTGTTCTTCTTGGTAAAACCTTGATTTCAAATGTATTTTTTGTTAAGGGTCTTACCACAACCTCATTAGCATAAGTCAGTTATGTGATGAAGGGTACCTTGTGAATTTTAGGAATGATAAGTGCTTAGTTCACAATTCCATGGAAGAATTTATTCTCTCAGCCAATAGGCAAGAGAATGTTTACACATTGAACATAGAAGACATTAGAAGCCAAGATTTACCTTTCCTTAGTGCATTGGAAGATCATTCCTGGTTATGGAATATAAGACTAGGTCACTGTAACCTTAGGAACTTATGTAAACTCTCTGAGAAGAAACTAGTTAAGGATCTACCAGAGCTTAGATTTGATTCTTCTAAAGTTTGTGATCCTTTTCAATATGGAAAGCAACATAAATCTAGTTTTAAATCAATTGGTGAAGTCTCAACAACTGATGCATTACAGTTAGTGCACATGGATCGTTTTGGTCCAACACAAACTAGAAGCATTGGAGTCAAATAATATGTGTTTGTTCTAGTTGATGATTACACAAGATTTACATGGGTCTATTTTCTAGAAAAAAAGTCTGAAGATTTTTCTTATTTCAAATGTTTTAGAGCACAAGTTAAAAATGCGAAAAACCTTCCACTGAAAACTATTCACACTGATCATGGAGGAGAATTTCAAAATTCTGATTTTGAAACTTTTTGTTGTAGAAAAGGTATTACTCACAACTTTTCAGCACCTAGAACTCCTCAAAAAAAAATGGTGTAGTTGGATGAAGAAATAGAATTATTCAAGAAATAACTAGATCCATGTTTAGTGAATATTCTATAGCTAGAAATTTCTGGGCTGAAGCTGTAAGTACTGCTTGTTATACTATAAATCGGGTTTTGATTAGACCTTTTCTTAATAAAACTCCTTATGTGTAACACCCAATACTTTTATGTTATATAAATCATCAAAGGAATATTTTTCTACACAACACTTGCTTGGCTTGCTTTACACGCAATCGCGACCTTCCTCGATAGCTTGCATCGTACGCAATACCGAGTTTCACTAAACAGCAATATGCTATTAAAACTAGCCGTTATGAATAGTAATAACCACTTTTTGAAATTTTATAAATTTTATTTTTCAAAATGGACTTCATTTTTGGACTCAGAATATCGAAATTAGCCTAGGGTGAAATTTTGGTATTTTTCTGAAAACTCTCAATTTTTGATGAATAGTGAAACCACTAAGTGGTAGGTTAAAAACTGAATTTTGCATAAAACTTAATTTTACCGCTTCTGTGAATGGAATTTCAAAAATCCGAGAGACACGGTTAATATCAAGGACTAAAATGTGGTTCAATGAGATGAAAATAATTTTTTTGGTGAATAGTAACTTTTTACCTTTTTTACCGCGGTTAATAGTAAATAGGGTAACTAAGGGTAAATATGATATTACTATTACCCTAACACATGTCCTAATTCTGTTGGACAAGTTTAATTCGACCAAAAACAAACATAGGAATAAAATATGACCATTTAGGCCCACTTGGATTAGATTAGGACATTTATTATTAATTTATTTAAAGAAGGGTTAAAATAGTTAAAATCAAAGTTTAATAAGTAAATCATTTTTAATATGGGGTTATACATAAGATAAATTCAATTTTAAATATTCATTAGAAAGATAAAAAGATTTCCTACATGATGATATTTTATTTGTAATTTTTAGACATCAAATAATTTAATTTATTTATGACACAAAGATGATGCAGTAATTAGCTTATTAATGAAATATTGAAAAAATTGATAATATAAATACCAAAATAAATGTAATTTAAGTCTTTTTATGAATTCCAATAATTTTCTAGGTTACTATAATATATTAATGTTGATTTAATCAACTTGGTTCGAACATATAATTCTGTTATGACTTTCACAAAAATCATATATCAAATAGTGTCAAAATTGACACAAAATAGTTTTTAAATAAAATATTATATTATTAATTGTAATTGTATTCCTAAAAATATAAGGTTCGGCCAAATGACTTAGATAAGGATATATATATTAATAATAAACAATTTGGGGTTCGTTTGGCATGTTATAGTAAGTGTATTAACCATATAGAGAAAGAAAACAAAAAGACACGGTAAAAGTTAAATTAATTAACTTAGAGTTAAATCTAATTGATAAGGTTAAAATAATACCCTAAACTTGTCTAAATCCTATTGGTTGATAGGATTTCGACCCATCCCCACTTTAGCTTCGAAATAAGACCCTTTGGAACCATTATAAACCGATTTTGACTTTAATATAAAATAATATTTTGAGATATTCCTAAGGTGCCCCTCTCCTCCCTTATAAAAGGGCACCTCCTCCCCCTCCTCCTCACACCAATTTGAGCACTCAAGCTCGGCCAAACCCTGACATTTTCTCCTCTCCACTTCCCTAGAATAATCCTAGAGGTCCTGGTCTTCTCCAAAGACCAATCTTAGTTCCTTAAGTGGAGGATTCAAAGAGGCGTTCCAAAGAAGAGGTAATATCCATTACCGATCTTTTCAATTTCTTTCTTCTTCAACTTCTTCTTCTTTAGTTGTTTCATGATAAAGTAATAACATCAGTATTACGTACATACTGATATGTTATTATAAATATGAAACAACCCTAATTCACCTTCTATCCATCCTACGGAAAAATGAAATCACCGCGCGTGCGTACGTACGGAATACCGTCTCCACGCCGTGGTGTAATCTATTTTTCCACCATCACCTTACAAGGATTGGTATAATGGTGTAATGAGTAACTATATATGATTATTATGAAGTAATATTGATACTGAAATAATATATATATATACTCCAATACAATTCCACGATCATAGGAACGATATAATCACTCGTGCGTACGTACGGAATACCGTCTCCACGATGTGATGCGACTCGTTCTACATGATCTTCATTTCATAATGATTATATAAATGAATTGAATGAATGAATATGGTATATACTACACTAATACCATTCTGGAAATGAATTATCTATAACCTAAAGATAAGAATAAGAATTTATTCTACAAAACACGCATAAGAACAAAAAGTTATAAAGACCCGAGTAACAAGTAACAATGAAATATTACTAACAAAAAGCTAATAATATGACCATATATGATATCATATCAATATATATGATTCTGGAATAAGTCAATAACATTATTTAAACCATTATACAGGAGCTTCGGACACGAACAAAGCAAATCGGACCTAAGGTAAGGGAAATATCACAATCTCATTTTTATCCGAGATTGTTTATTCGTAAGTATTTACTGGGGTGTATTTTATCATCCACATCCATGTTTCATAAATATGTAATATTATTTCCATCCAACTACAATTTTCTAAATCCAATTTTACCCTTTGGTGAGTTTTTAGTAAAAGAAATGAAAGGAATCTTTTGTCGTTTTCCGTACGAGGTACTTTTTGACTTTTCCGACAAAAGTACGAAGAATGTTTTTTTTAACTTATACGGCATGAATGGATTTTTAAAACATTGTTTCCAAAAAGCTTCCTTTACAAGTTTTCAAGTTTATTTTTAATCAACTTCTTTTATTTTAAAGTTGTATGACATGTTATGAAAGGAAAAATGTTTTTTAAGAAGAAAGGATATTTTCCTCAAGAATGGAGTTCAAGTGTTTTATAAAAATGATTTTCTATCTAAGATAATAAAGGGTTCTGTTTTTATCCCTATTATTAAATTGATTTCTTCATGTTGTGATGAAATTATTTTTATGAATTCCTTTATCTTATATGAATTGATTTATGATGTCATGATGTTTCAAGAATCCCATTTTTATTACATGGGTTACGCTATGATTTATGATTTATGATTATGTGGCACACATAAGAAAGGATTCATTATAAGATGGGTGGGACCTTTATCTCCCTCCAATGCATTGGGTAAAGATTTTATATTTCATGAGATAGACAGGGCTGGAACGGTAGGTTATACCGGTTCAGTGAAACAGGACTGGAACGAGGGTGACTCGGTTCAGAAAGGGACTCTGTCCACTAAGATAGTCTTGGCAATGAGTCATGACTAACAAGAAATGATTTTCCATGATTATGTGTCCATGCCACAAAGTTTCAAGTTTTATGGGGATCTCATTTTCACTTCTATGATTTATTCCATGATAAGATATTATGATCTCTTTTGCAGGTTTTAATTTTCAAAAAGATATGATATGATTTTTATTTCCTTTATTTTCCCTAGCTGAGCATTTGAGCTCACCCTTTTATGTTTTCTTTTCCCCAGGTCAGGAAGATGGATATTAAGTAGAATATGCTAAAAGGGACCCTAGATATGATGAAATAAATGGGAGACACTGTAGAAGATTTATGAACCAGTTGTTTATGTTTCCCAGTTTCTAAAGACACTATACCTATACGGTCCTTTGTGGTTTTGTCATATGTTGTAATAAGTGTGCTTCAATTTTGAAGTATTAACAATGTATATAAAGTATGGGTCGTTATAGTTGGTATCAGAGGAAAGGTATAGTCAACCTTTGGAAACTAGGATGTGAAAGCCTTAGTAAGAACCCTAAGGATAAGTCTAAGCATAGAACACAATCTTAGTGTTTTATAAATGTCCTTGAATAACCTAGGATAAGACCATAAGCATGAAAATTTTATTCTTGAATTATGTGGTTTCCTATTATAATTAGTGTTGCTCACACTATTCTTCTTGGTTTTAGTCAATGGCTGGAACCCGAAGGAACCGTGTTAATGTGGAATGCGATGGGCAATGCAATGATTGTCCCCCTGAGCAACCAAACGATATGGGAGCTGGAATGCAAAATCTTGTAGCCATGCTCACACAACTTTCTCAAGCTATGAATCATGCTGGATTTCCAAACGAGCAAAGGAGGGAGCAACATTCTGTTGAATCCTTCATGAGGCAGCGTCCACCTTCTTTCAGCGGGTCTACTGATCCATTAGTTGCTGAACAATGGATTAGTACTACTGAAAAGATATTTTCAGTTCTTCAATGTTCTGAGCATGATAAAGTCATCCTAGCAGTGTATCGTTTGGAAGGATATGTGGATCAATGGTGGAATCTTGTTAAGAATACGAGGCAAAGGGATGAAATTGAGTCTATGGAATGGGACGATTTCAAGAACTTATTTTTCAATAAGTACTTCCCTCGTATTCTCCGAACAAAGATGGAGAAAGAGTTTCTTGAACTGAAGCAAAGGGATTATGAATCTGTTGGTACCTATGAAGAAAATTTTACAAGACTTGCAAGGTACGCTTCTGGTATTATTATCCAACCTGAGAGTAAGATCGATCGATTCTTTAGTGGCTTAAAACCAAGTCTTCGAAGGGCGTTAGCCATAAGGGACTTCAATAGCTACGAGGAAATCGTTCGATGTGCTCTCAAAGTCGAGATGGAGATTGGAGTAACCCATCAGTCACATGGGTTTGATAAGAAGAGGAAGATGGAATTCAAAGAAAAATCTAAAGAGCACACGGAAAAGAAGATGAGCTTTTCCTTATGCTCAAAGTGTGGAAAGAAACATGGAGGGAGTTGTCTTAAAGGGACAAGTAAATGTTTTAAATGTGGAAAGGAAGGTCATCGGGCATTTGAATGCCGTGATAATGGGAAGAAGATGTCTAATGATGAAAACAAATGAAGGGATACACAGAATGAACCTACTACACTTCAATTTTTCAAGTGCAAGGAGATGGGGCATTATGCCAATCAATGCCCAAATCCAAGGGTTGATGATGATGGTCGACGTCAACAAACTCTTAAGGCTAAAGACAAAGGAAAGTCACAAGCAATTTCTATCAGCGATGTGGAGTACGATAATGATGTGGTGAAAGGTACACTTACCATCCACTCTAAAGTAGAAAATGTTTTATTTGATTCTGGATCCACCCATTCTTTTATTTCTGAAAAATTTTCTAAGGGTATCACCTTACTACCTCAACAATTAGATGTTGAGTTAGCTGTGACAACACCTAATGGAACAACAGTCGCATCAAAAGTTTATAATTCTTCTCCGATCGAAGTTTGTGGGAAAGTGCTTCCTGCAAATCTTGTGACCCTTCCTTTAGTGGAATTTGATGTGATTCTTGGCATGGATTGGCTTTCTCTACATGGAGCTCATATCAATTGCCAAAGAAGGGAAGTCACATTTCATATTCCAGATCAATCTACGATCGTATACCAATGCAAGGATGAACATAACCTTCCAGTGGAAATTTCTTCCATATTATGGGTATTGATTCCACTAAATGAAGGTTATTTATCTCAAATGGTTGGTGAGAAACTCACGATTAAGAATATTCCCATTGTACGGGAGTTTGATGATGTCTTTCCGGAGGAATTGCCGGGTCTTCCACCAAATCGTGAAGTTGAGTTTTCAATAGAACTCGTACCGGGTGCTTTGCCTATTTCAAAGACACCTTATAGAATGGCCCCAATTGAGTTGCAGGAATTGAAGACGCAACTCCAAGAGAATCTTGATAAGGGATTCATACGCCCTAGTGCATCACCGTAGGGAGCACCTGTTCTATTTGTTAAGAAGAAAGATGGATCAATGAGACTCTGCATTGATTATCGAGAACTTAACAAGATCACTATCAAGAACAAATATCCTCTCCCACGCATTGATGACTTATTTAACCAACTACGCGGAGCTCAATACTTTTCCAAGATTGATCTTCGTTCAGGGTATCATCAATTAAGGGTCAAAAGGGAGGATATACCAAAGACGGCTTTCCGTACAAGGTATGGACACTATGAATTTATAGTGATGCCATTTGGTCTTACTAATTCCCCTGCTATCTTCATGGATCTAATGAATAGAGTCTTTAGAGACTATCTTGATCAATTTGTGGTAGTCTTTATAGACGATATTCTTGTCTATTCAAAGAGCAAGGAAGAGCATGAAGATCACTTGAGAATTATATTGAAGACCCTGAGAAAGGAGAAGCTTTATGCCAAATTTACCAAGTGTGAATTTTGGCTTCAAAAAGTTGCATTTTTGGGTCACATAATCTCAAAAGAGGGGATATCTGTGGATCCAGCAAAAACAGAAGTTATCGAAAGATGGCCGAGACCAACCACAGTAACTGAGATCCGAAGTTTTCTTGGTTTGGCTGGATATTATCGACGTTTTGTAAAAGATTTTTCACGATTATCTAATCCACTCACCAAGTTGACCCGGAAAGGAGTTAAGTTTGTCTGGACGGAAGAATGTGAAGAGAATTTCAAGGAGTTGAAAAGAAGGTTATCCAGTGCACCTGTGCTCACACTGCCTTGTAGTGGAGAAAGGTTTGTGATCTACAGTGATGCATCCAAGAAGGGATTGGGGTGTGTTCTTATGAAAAATGATATGGTGATAGCTTATGCCTCACGACAGTTGAAAATCCATGAGAAAAATTACCCAACACATGATTTGGAGTTGGCTGCTGTAATATTTGCATTAAAGATTTGGAGGCATTACCTTTATGGTGAAAGGTGTGATATTTATACTGATCATAAAAGTTTAAAGTATATTTTCACACAAAAGGAGTTGAATATGCGTCAAAAAAGATGGTTGGAGCTGATTAAGGATTATGACTGCTCAATCCATTACCACCCTGGGAAAGCAAACAAGGTGGCAGATGCGTTATGTCGACAAGACCATGCTAGTTTATCCATGATGAGGATCACAAAAGATCCAATATTTATGGATTTACAAAGGATGGATCTTGGAATTATAATGGAAAGGGAAAAATCTTATCTTTCTCAAATGAATGTTCAACCATCTATACATGTGAATATTAAAGAGGCACAGAAAGAAGATGCCGAGTTACAAATGAAGGTGAGAAATGTTCCTGAATTCAACCTTGATTGTGATGAGATAATAAAGTTCAGGAATCGGGTTTGTGTTCCTCCCATCCCCGAATTAAAGAATGAGCTGCTGGATGAGGCTCATAGTTCATCATTCTCTATTCATCCTGGAAGCACGAAGATGTATAGGGACCTGAAAGAGTACTTCTGGTGGGATGGCATGAAAAGAGATGTTGCTGAATATGTCTCTCGATGCTTAGTTTGTCAACAAGTTAAAGCTGAGAGACAGAAGTCTAAGGGGATGTTACAACCATTACCCATACCCGAATGGAAATGGGAAAACATCACTATGGACTTTGTCACAGGACTTCCTAAAACATCCAAAGGCAATAATGCTATCTGGGTCATAGTTGATCGTCTTACAAAGTCTGCACACTTCATTCCTATTAGAGAGGATTTCTCTCTAGATCAGCTTGCCAGGATATATGTAAAGGAAGTGGTAAGATTGCATGGAGTACCACTTTCTATTATATCTGATCGGGATCCGAGATTTACCTCGAAGTTCTGGCGAAGTCTTCAGCATACTCTGGATACAGAGTTGAGTTTCAGCACTGCTTATCATCCCCAGACAGACGGTCAGTCTGAGAGAACAATTCAAACCCTAGAAGATATGTTGAGAGCTTGCTCTATGGATTTCAAAGGAGGTTGGGATCAACACCTACCTCTGGTAGAATTTTCTTATAATAATAGCTTTCACTCCAGTATTCAGATGGATCCTTATGAAGCTCTCTATGGAAAGAAATGCAGGACTCCAACTTGCTGGGATGAAGTTGGGGAAAGAAAGCTATTAGGACTTGATCTCGTTGATGAAATGGCAGAAAAGGTCAGATCTATTCAACAACACATAAGAGCAGCTCAGAGTCGACAGAAAAGTTATGCCGACAACCGAAGAAAAGACCTAGAGTTTGAAGTGGGTGATAAAGTGTTCTTACGAATATCTCCCTGGAAGAGGGTTATGAGATTTGGAAAGAAGGGGAAGTTGAGCCCTAGATATATCGGTCCTTTCGAAATACTGGACCGTGTTGGGAAGGTAGCTTACCGATTGGCGCTTCCACCGAATCTCTCTCAAGTTCACGATGTGTTCCATGTATCTCTCCTGAGAAAGTACATACCAGATCCTTCACATGTACTCTGCTCAGAAGTTGTACCGCTGGAGCAAGATCTTTCTTATGAAGAACAACCGATAGAGATTCTGGATCGTAGCGAAAAAGTCCTACGAAACAAGACCACTCGATTGGTGAATGTTTTATGGAGGAACCACCAACTTGAAGAATCTACATTGGAGCTTGAGGATATGATGAGGGAGAATTATCCTCATCTGTTTGTTACAAAGTGACGAATTTCGAGGGCGAAATTCTTTTTAAGGGGGGTAGAATGTAACACCCGAGACTTTTATGTTATATAAATCATCAAAGGAATCTTTTTCTACACAACACTTGCTTGGCTTGCTTTACACGCAATCGCGACCTTCCTCGATAGCTTGCGTCGTACGCAATACCGAGTTTCACTAAACAGCAATATGCTATTAAAACTAGCCGTTATGAATAGTAATAACCACTTTTTGAAATTTTATAAATTTTATTTTTCAAAATGGACTTCATTTTTGGACTCAGAATATCGAAATTAGCCTAGGGTGAAATTTTGGTATTTTTCTGAAAACTTTCAATTTTTGATGAATAGTGAAACCACTAAGTGGTAGGTTAAAAACTGAATTTTGCATAAAACTTAATTTTACCGCTTCTGTGAATGGAATTTTGAAAATCCAAGAGACACGGTTAATATCAAGGACTAAAATGTGGTTCAATGAGATGAAAATAATTTTTTTGGTGAATAGTAACTTTTTACCTTTTTTACCGCGGTTAATAGTAAATAGGGTAACTAAGGGTAAATATGATATTACTATTACCCTAACACATGTCCTAATTCTATTGGACAAGTGTAATTCGACCAAAAACAAACTTATGAATAAAATATGACCATTTAGGCCCACTTGGATTAGATTAGGACATTTATTAATAATTTATTTAAAGAAGGGTTAAAATAGTTAAAATCAAAGTTTAATAAGTAAATAATTTTTAATATGGGGTTATACATAAGATAAATTCAATTGTAAATATTCATTAAAAATCTAAAAATATTTCCTACATGATTATATTTTATTTGTAATTTTTAGACATCAAATAATTTAATTTATTTATGACACAAAGATGATGCAGTAATTATCTTATTAATGAAATATTGACAAAATTGATAATATAAATACCAAAATAAATGTAATTTAAGTCTTTTTATGAATTCCACTAATTTTATAGGTTACTATGATATATTAATGTTGATTTAATCAACTTGGTTCGAACATATAATTCTGTTATGACTTTCACAAAAATCATATATCAAATAGTGTCAAAATTGACACAAAATAGTTTTTAAATCAAATATTATATTATTAATTGTTATTGTATTCCTAAAAATCTAAGGTTCGGCCAAATGACTTAGATAAGGATATATATATTAATAATAAACAATTTGGGGTTCGTTTGGCATGTTATAGTAAGTGTATTAACCATATAGTGAAAGAAAACAAAAAGACACGGTAAAAGTTAAATTAATTAACTTAGAGTTAAATCTAATTGATAAGGTTAAAATAATACCCTAAACTTGTCTAAATCCTATTGGTTGATAGGATTTAGACCCATACCCACTTTAGCTTCGAAATAAGACCCTTTGGAACCATTATAAACCGATTTTGACTTTAATATAAAATAATATTTTGAGATATTCCTAAGGTGCCCCTCTCCTCCCTTATAAAAGGGCACCTCCTCCCCCTCCTCCTCACACCAATTTGAGCACTCAAGCTCGGCCAACCCCTGCCATTTTCTCCTCTACACTTCCCTAGAATAATCCTAGAGGTCCTGGTCTTCTCCAAAGACCAATCTTAGTTCCTTAAGTGGAGGATTAAAAGAGGCGTTCCAAAGAAGAGGTAATATCCATTACCGATCTTTTCAATTTCTTTCTTCTTCAACTTCTTCTTCTTTAGTTGTTTCATGATAAAGTAATAACATCAGTATTAATTACATACTGATATGTTATTATAAATATGAAACAACCCTAATTCACCTTCTATACATCCTACGGAAAAATGAAATCACCGCGCGTGCGTACGTACGGAATACCGTCTCCACGCCGTGGTGTAATCTATTTTTCCACCATCACCTTACAAGGATGGGTATAATGGTGTAATGAGTAACTATATATGATTATTATGAAGTAATATTGATACTGAAATAATATATATATATATACTCCAATACAATTCTACGATCATAGGAACGATATCATCACTCGTGCGTACGTACGGAATACCGTCTCGACGATGTGATGCGACTCGTTCTACATGATCTTCATTTAATAATGATTATATAAATTAATTGAATGAATGAATATGGTATATACTACACTAATACCATTCTGGAAATGAATTATCTATAACCTAAAGATAAGAATAAGAATTTATTCAACAAAACACGCATAAGAACAAAACGTTATAAAGACCCGAGTAACAAGTAACAATGAAATATTACTAACAAGAAGCTAATAATATGACCATATATGATATCATATCAATATGTATGATTCTGGAATAAGTCAATAAAATTATTTAAACCATTATACAGGAGCTTCGGACACGAACAAAGCAAATCGGACCTAAGGTAAGGGAAATATCACAATCTCATTTTTATCCGAGATTGTTTATTCGTAAGTATTTACTGGGGTGTATTTTATCATCCACATCCATGTTTCATAAATATTTAATATTATTTCCATCTAACTACAATTTTTTAAATCCAATTTTACCCTTTGGTGAGTTTTTAGTAAAATAAATGAAAGGAATCTTTTGTCATTTTCCGTACGAGGTACTTTTTGACTTTTCCGACAAAAGTACGAAGAATGTTTTTTTAACTTATACGGCATGAATGGATTTTTTAAACATTGTTTCCAAAAAGCTTCCTTTACAAGTTTTCAAGTTTATTTTTAATCAACTTCTTTTATTTTAACGTTTTATGACATGTTATGAAAGGAAAAATGTTTTTTAAGAAGAAAGGATATTTTCCTCAAGAATGGAGTTCAAGTGTTTTATCAAAATGATTTTCTATCTAAGATAATAAAGGGTTCTGTTTTTATCCCAATTATTAAATTGATTTGTTCATGTTGTGATGAAATTATTTTTATGAATTCCTTTATCTTATATGAATTGATTTATGATGTCATTATGTTTCAAGAATCTCATTTTTATTACATGGGTTACGCTATGATTTATGATTTATGATTATGTGGCACACATAAGAAAGGATTCATTATAAGATGGGTGGGACCTATATCTCCCACCAATTCATTGGGTAAAGATTTTATATCTCATGAGATAGACAGGGCTGGAACGGTAGGTTATACCGGTTCAGTGAAACAGGACTGGAACGAGGGTGACTCGGTTCAGAAAGGGACTCTGTCCACTAAGATAGTCTTGGCAATGAGTCATGACTAACAAGAAATGATTTTCCATGATTATGTGTGCATGCCACAAAGTTTCAAGTTTTATGGGGATCTCATTTTCACTTCTATGATTTATTCCATGATAAGATATTATGATCTCTTTTGCAGGTTTTAATTTTCAAAAAGATATGATATGATTTTTATTTCCTTTATTTGCCCTAGCTGAGCATTTGAGCTCACCCTTTTATGTTTTCTTTTCCCCAGGTCAGGAAGATGGATATTAAGTAGAATATGCTAAAAGGGACCCTAGATATGATGAAATAAATGGGAGACACTGTATAAGATTTATGAACCAGTTGCTTATGTTTCCCAGTTTCTAAAGACACTATACCTATACGGTCCTTTGTGGTTTTGTCATATGTTGTAATAAGTGTGCTTCAATTTTGAAGTATTAACAATGTATATAAAGTATGGGTCGTTATATTATGAGTTATGGAACGGTAGAAAAACAAGACTTTCCTACTTCATGGTTTTTGGTTGCAAAGTATTCATTCTGAATACTAAAGATAATTTACATAAATTTGCACCAAAATCTGATGAAGGAATTTTCTTAGGCTACTCCACAACTTCTAAGGCTTATAGAGTTTTCAATAAAAATATTTATACTGTTAAAGAAATAGTGAATGTAAAATTTGATGAGTCAGATCCTTTTGTTTTCAAACCATCCCAACCTACATCCTCGGATGTGTTTTCGAAAACTAGTTTTCAACCTTTGATAGAAGATCCTTTTGATAAGGAAAATGTTCAAGAAGATACTTCTGAAACATTTACCCCAGAAGACTTTCTGCCCTATGTTGATGAACAGGCTTTACAAAACCCAAATCAGGTGTTTCTTAAGAATCATCCTAGTGATAACATCATTGGTGATGTAAATCAACCTGCAAGGACTAGAAGTTACTTAAGAAATGAAGTAGAACATCTAGCATTTCTTTCCCAATTAGAACCAAAAAGCACTGATGAATCTTTAGGTGATGATCATTGGATCAAAGCCATGCAATATGAACTAAATGAATTTGAAAGGAATAAATTCTGGACCTTAGTTGAAAGACCTAAGGAAACATCTGTTATTGGAGTAAAATGGGTCTTCAGAAATAAATGTAATGAAAATGGAGTCATAGTAAGAAATAAAGCTCGACTAGTAGCTAAAGGCTATAATCAGCAAGAGGGAATAGACTATGAAGAAACCTATGCTCCAGTAGCTAGAATTGAATCTATTCTTATTTTACTTGACTTTGCAACTTTCTTTAATTTCAAACTTTTTCAAATGGATGTGAAATGTTCTTTTCTTAACGGTTATGTTCAAGAGGATGTTTTTGTTGAACAACCTCCTGGCTTTGAAGATACAAAACATTCTGATCATGTTTTTATACTTACCAAAGCTTTGTATGGTCTTAAAAAAGACCCACGAGCTTGGTATGATAGACTCAAAGGATTTTTTCTTCAAAATAACTATGTTAAGGGAAATGCAGATCCAACCCTTTTTATAAAGAAATGTAAGAAAAATGTTTTGATTGTTCAAATTTATGTTGATGACATTATATTTGGTTCAACTCAGCAATATTTAATTGATTCTTTTGCAAGTCTAATGAAATCTGAGTTTGAAATGAGTATGATGGGTGAGTTAACTTTTTTCCTTGGTTTTCAAATTTCTCAAAGACCAGAAGGAACTTATATATCTCAACATAAGTATATTAAAGATCTTCTCAAAAAGTATGGTTATGTCAACACTAAGAGTATATGTACTCCCATTGGTACCTCAAATTCCATAGATCTTGATGAACCTGGGAAACCAGTAGATCAAACATATTTTAGAGGTATGATAGGAAGTTTACATTACTTAATATCTAGTCGACCAGACTTAATGTTCTCAGTATGCTTATGTGCAAGATATCAATCCAATCCTAAGGAATCGAACTTAAATGCGGTGAAAATAATTTTTCGCTACCTAAAGGAAACCATGGATTTAGGATTATTTTATACATCTAGGAATGATTTTGTTCTAAAAAGATTTTCGGATGCTGACTTTGGTGAATGTAGAATGGATAGAAAAAGTACATCCAGAACATGTCATTTCTTAGGATATTTTTTAGTTTCTTGGTCCTGCAAGAAGCGACATTCTGTATCACATTCCACTACTGAACCTGAATATGTAGCAGCTGGATGTTGTTGTGCTCAAGTATTGTGGATGCAACACACACTCACAGATTATGGCCTGAGTTTTACTAAGACTCAAATTTTGTGTGATAACACAATTTCCATTGCCCTAATTAGGAACCATGCACATCACCCTCGTGCAAAACACATAGATATTAGGCATCACTTTTTTAGGGGTCACACACTTAAAGGATATATCATTCTTCAGTTTATCGGAACGCAATATCCACTTGCTGATATTTTCACAAAATCGTTACCCTCCGATAGATTTGAATACATTAAAAAAAGTTAGGAATGATAACCCTAAGGTAATTATTCATCATTAACTTCTTGTTGAAAAATTATCCTAACAGTAATAAACTCCTTTTCAAAGGGGGAGTACATTTGATTGTTAGTGTAACTAAAATTTTTGTAATTTGTTTTTTTTTAAACTGAGTGTAACTAAATTTATTTTCGTAGTTAGTTTTTTAAAATATTCAGAACTTAAGTTTCTGGAATGGGAATTTCTGAAACTAAAATTTCTAGAATGGGAATTTCCGGAACTGAAATTTTTAGGATTGAAATTTTCATACTAAGAACATCTGGAATGGAGATTTTCGTACTAGTGTTTTCGTAACGATATTTTCGTACTGGAACTTTCGTAGTGAGTTTATTTTTAAATTTACTTCTCAAGAAGAATATTACCAATTATGAACAATTTTTCCAGCCAATCTGAAAGGTATTATTTCCTTACTTATAGTTTCGTAATCATTTTTTTTTCTTGCTAGTATATTCCTGTTTTTAAAAAAAAAATCAGATTCTAGTTTTCTTCAAATACGAATGTTTTCTTTAAAACCTCAAAAGATCAGAGTCAAGTTTTTCCTTGCGGGAGTGTTTTTGACCGTCAGATCAGATCAGAGCTTTTTCAACCGTTAGATGGCTTTTTCAAGACCAACGGTCACATCAATCGCCTATATAAAGGGTTCCCCAATTATCGCCCCACATCGGTTTTTCAAGTTTTTGCGTCTCGAAGCCCTTCTTCACTTCTTAAGGCAGGTTCCTAACTTTCCAAAGCCATTCTGAATCTTTCATATTTCTTCACTCCGAATGTCTATAGAAGCTACTTCTCAAGATATGTCAACTGCGAAGCCAATCTCTAAGTGGTTAGTCTTGAGGGAAAGGTTAGTTCATCCAAATTTCTACAAGCTTGATTCTATTGTAACCAAGAATATTAAGTTGCATGGTTGGGAAGATATATGCCTGTTCATGTCAAAAAAGTAGGATCTAGTGTATATGGATTTGTTGATAGAGTTCTATGAGTCTGTTTCCTTCCAGATGGAAGATAGTAGAGAATGGTTTTCCTTCAAGTCTTATGGAAAGACTTATAAGCTATCCTACACCAAGGCTGCAAGCTTGGTTGGTTTTTCCTATGAGGGGGAATCTGAGTTTTGCTCAAACAAGCTTCCAGATGATCAAGGAAGTTTCAGTAAGGTGAAGTC
Source organism: Viscum album (assembly GCA_963277665.1). Taxonomy (NCBI): domain Eukaryota; kingdom Viridiplantae; phylum Streptophyta; class Magnoliopsida; order Santalales; family Viscaceae; genus Viscum; species Viscum album. The sequence continues at coordinate 1,448,777,397 of OY728161.1, forward strand.
TTTAAAATTCATTGGTCTTAAAGATGCTACGACCACTACAATTGCTCATCTCACTCCGAACAATAAGATTCTTCAACTTTGGGTGCAAGGTTTTCTCGTTCCGAGAAGAGGAGACAAAGATAATTTGAAGAAAAGTGATATCTATGTTTTAGATTTCTTGGTGAATCTAAGAAAATTTAATTTTATGAGGCATGTCTTGATTACGATCAAGAACATCAAAGAAGAGAATTTAAGAGCTCAGATAATTATGTACCATGCTTTACTATCAAGGCTGATAGTTCGTTGCTTAGAATCCTTCAAGGTTTCATGCAAATCAAAAGTCCAGAATTGCAAGATTATTCTGGTTAGTGATGATACTCTGAAGAGGATGAAGATGGGTTTTCCAGTGAATCCGGAGAATTTTACCTTCCATCTGTGGAAGAGGTTGAAGCAGCTCAGGAACAAACACAAAATCTGGAACCATCAAAAAAGAAAAGGAGGATGAGAAAGGTTAAGGAAGTGGTTGCTGATGAAGAAAATCCTTAGGCTAAGGAAACTCCGTCTACTCCCCCCAAGCTGATGAAGCAAAAATCATATATAGATGAAGTGGTAGCCAAGTGGAGGGAAGATAAAGAAAAGAGGAAGGAAGGGGATCCACAATTCTGATTTGACCCTGTAGAGGCTAAAGCCTTAAAAGAAAAAACTGTTGAGGAGCTAGAGAAACAAACTAATGAAAAGAAAATGAAAAAGAAAATGGCTGATGCTGGAGTGGTGAAATCTTTGCTGAAATCTATAGAGTTAGCTTCTGAAATGCTTCTCGTTCTAGAAACGTTCGGTTCGGAACCTTATTTACCACAAACTCCAGCTACGAACTATGTCACTCTAGAAAAGGCCAAGGGTAAAGAAGTAGTTGAAGAATCCGAAAAAGATGTTTCTGAAGAAGTAGTAGTAGAAGAAGAAGTTGAGGAAGAAGAAAAAGAAGAAGAGGAAAGTGAAGATTTGGATACCCTGATCAAGCAAGTACATGACTATAAAGATAAGGATTAATCCGAAAAGTTAGTAACTCCAGGAAAGGAAGATGAGGAATCTAGTAAGAATGTTGATAAGAAACAGCAAAGAGAACAAGAATAAAATGTCTTGTATGATGAGGAAGAATCTTATGAGAAGAATATTCTTGAGGAAGGATAAGAAAAACAAAAACCAGATGAAGACCAGATCATTCATGTGTATGAATCCGAGGAAGTATCCCTTAATAAGGAACCAATTCCGAGAGCTGATAAAGGGAATCAAGCTATCATGGAGACACCTATAAAATATTTCATCAGAAGGAAAGAGGTTGGTGGTACCTCTAGAAGGAATCTAGTGCAAGTTGAAGAAGAGAAATCACAAAGAGATGTATCTGATTCGGAATCATCATCTCATGGACATGATTTTGTGGTTCAATCTCTGAGGAAGGTGGTGGACACCATTACGATTTTTCCAACAATAGATTCCAGATGCCAGATGCTGCAACAAAGTATGAATCAGAAATTGGATTCTTTATCCATGGTCATGGATAAGTTTGTAAAGTTTGAAGCTGAACATAAAAGTTTTCTTATCGATTATGATGTGCATAGAAAGTCCTGCAGTAAGGTAACCAAGTGGTCTAAGAGAGTTGATGAATATTTAGTTCACTTTGAGAATTTTCAGGCTGATGTTCAAAATGCTTTTGAAATGGAGGATAAAAAGGTTAATGAGATTTATGAAAAGCTGACCCAGGAGAAAAATTCTCAGAATCAACAGATCAGGGACCTGAATGGGAAGCTTAACTCAGTATCTCAGAATTGGAAAACTGAAAGAGATTTCCGGATTGAGTTTCAACAGAAGATGGAAAATCAAGATGAGATAATAAAGTTGCAGAAAAAAGCCTTGGAGGCTCAGGCAGAAGCTTTAAAAGTCCAAGAAGAAAATGTAAAAGCTTTGGAGAGGAAAGGTGAGGAAGACCAAAGTGACTTGAAGAAACACAAAACCCTATTAAAGAAGCTCATTTCGAAGGAAAAGGAAGACAAATGAACCCACTCCGATATTTTTTTGTATTTGTCTTTCTTTGTAAAATTTTTCATACTCTAATGAAATGATTATTTGGTTAGTTGTATCTTGTCATATACTAATGTTTCAGGTACCATACTTTGTTCTTCCATTCCCTTCAATTCTTTTCTAAAATCACAAAGGGGGAGAAGGAAAAAGAACTACTCCTAAGGAGGATAAAGAAAAAATTCTAAGTGAAATATTCTTAAAGTAAGGGGGAGTTTCTCACTTCAAAGTTTTTCATTACCATGATAATGTGAACTCCACTCTGGAAAGTCAGAATACACTCCTTAGAGTTTCAATGCCTAAGGGGGAGTTAGTTGTATTCAATTTCATTCATGAAAATGGGAGATAAGTTTTAATTTCAAAGCCTAATGAAAATTTTCAAAATCCTTATAATATTTTTCGAAAGGATGTTTGTGCTTTCCAAAAAGGGGGATATTGTTGAATCAATAAGGTTTTCCTTATGACTTTTCCATTCCTTCTTGTCTTGAAAATCAAAAACACCTTATACTAAAGCAAATATAAATTTTACCTCCATAAGGAAAATTTACTTCTTTAAGTAAATTTACCCTAACCTAGATTTTATTATACATAGGAATATTTTTCTTAAGTACAAAAACCAGATTCTTAACCAAAATTCCAGAATCATATAATGTAATGTTTTGGAGCATTCTATTTTTTAGGATCCGAATTCTGGATGTGAACTGTTATGAAGTTCCAATCCAAATTCTGGACTTCAAACTCTTAAGTAGTTCGACTCCTAACTCTTAAGTAGTTCGACTCGAAACTCTTATGAATTTCGACTCCGAACTCTTAAGTAGTTCGACTCCGAACTCTTAAGTAGTTAGACTCCGAACTCTTATGTAGTTCAACTCCGAACTCTTAATTTGTTCGACTCTGAACTCTTATGAAGTTTCACTCCGAACTTTTATAAGTACGACTTCGAACTCTACAAGTTTAGATTCCGATCTGGGGTGAAACTAGACTTTGAATTCCTATAAAACAGAATCTGAACTTTTCTTATCATAGACTCTGAATTTCACTTTGGTTAGACTCCGAACATTTATTTTAACTTACACTCCGAAATTTTATATGGCTCTTACTTACTTTTTCTTCATTACAAAATGATGTCGTGCATTCAGTTTTACTTGATTAGTTGTTAAACGATGTCATCTATTCTGTTTCTAATTAACCGTTGGTTGAGTTACACGTGTACAGGTCCTTCCGAATTTCATGGAAAATATGACCGTTGGAGGAGGGAGCCGACCATTGGAAATTTTCCTATAAATAGGAGCCCATTTGAAAGAGCTAAAAAATAAATTTGATCGATCTAGATACCACACGCTGTTAAGGTGATTTCTAGAGAGAGAATCTTTTCATGCTTTGTGCGTACTGAACCGCTCGTTCATATTGCTTCGTGCGACTCCGAATGTTGGTGATTACATTTGAGGTCTTCCGAGGATAGGAAGACAGATGTGCCGACTACCTTGAAATTCGAGGGCTTCCTTGCTAAGGAAGACAGAGGTTCCAACTACCTTGAAGTTGTGGGATTGTGGGGATAGCAAGACAGAGATTCCGATCTTCGTATCGAGGGCTTACCCTGGTGTGGGTAAGACAGACTTGCTTGAACGTATAAATCAAGGGACCTTTATCCAAGGTTGTTGGATACCCTTCTCTTTGAGTTAAAATACTCATATCTTGTTACTTGTAGTTTTACTACTTGTTTTTCCGCTGCATGTTGTATTGTAAGGAAAGTATAACCTTCTTATATTTCTTTACACTTGTACTCTAATAAGTTCAGATTCTATACGTTTTAAGGTAGAATCTCATATTGTAAATCTTAGTTCTAATTCTCCAATTGGTGTTAGAGGTGTTGTGAATCTGCTTAGTTTCACTTTGTTAAACTTAGAACTTTCCTTGTCTAAGGAAAACATAGTTAACCCTAACCAACATTAATGGTTCCAATGGAATTTTTAAAGTTTACAATTCACCCCCCTCTTGTATTTTGAGCATCTACATCATTATTTCGATCCTACATGGTCTATTTCAAAAGACCTTAAACCCCTATAGGAAAAATATGAAAATTCAGTGTTTCCAATTTTATGTCCCCAACATTAATCATGATATGATCCCTAGGTCAAGTGATCTATGAACAATTTGGAAAATTAGTTTATTCCTTTAATTATGATTCATACATATGGACACAAGGAAGTTCATTTAAATGGGTATATTCTTACATAATGTTATCAATTATGCTAAAATAAAAAAATATATGATTAATAAATAAGTTTTTTTCCATTGATTTATCAAAATTTCTAGGATCATATATATATTGGATTATCTCTGTGAAGTGTTACAATTGTTCCTCAACATAGGCCTTGTACATTTAATTGTGTCTCAGGACATATTTTTAGGTTGTTCAAGCATAACCAATTGTTTTGAAATGACTTCTTGATATCAATAATGTTTATCCTTCGTCACAGCACTATAATCTCTTCCTTGTTTTAAGAAACTCTTCAAGGATTGGTGGATTTGGAAAATCAATTTTTTAATTACATATAATTATTCTTAAATATGTACCACCTTTAGGTATTTATCATAAATTTGGTGCTTATTCTCCTCCACTTCCTTGCAATGGTTGATCTATTATTGGGTTATAGCACCAATAAAATCATAAAACCATCCATCTAAGAGTCCCTCATCCTACAATGATATTTTATCCTCTCCACGTTGTTGGATGGCTAACATCAAAGTAAGATGGATCATGTAGTACTCAACTATTCAATACCCCAAAATGGATAACATGCTTGGGAGTTAGTGATGTCACAATAGTACACCTTCAAGAGGCATCGCCAATATTAACCTCCAAATGTCTCCCAAAAAAATGTTGTGTAGTATAAAAGGCATCATATGCCACTAAATCTGACTTTGTGGTACTTTTAGAGGGGGATATAAACTCTAGGATTAATACAATCAAAGTGGAACCCTTTTTCCAACGAAGTATCAGCTCCATATTTTTCTATTGACTAAGTTGTCCTAGAGGCCTCTCTCTTATGCTTGGCCACTGTAGTCAAGCTAACAAGATAATAAATTTAACTCATCATTATCATTGAGTAATAATATATAAAAAAGTTAGGGAGGCAATCTGAGTTGTTGATAATACTCACAGTTGGTGGTTCGACCACGCGTGTACAAGCACCCCCTACATCTAAAACTTATTCCACAAAAGAAATGAACTCTATATGGGATGTAAATATTTCATGCAACTTAGATTCTATGTAATAAGGGTCTTGAGACTCCCCCAAACTATGGTATGGGACTGAAATCTTCTCTAGTTGATAAGGGTGAGGAATCCTTGTACCCTACTTCTCAATTTCCTTAGAAATATTTTTCATTGACAAAGATGTACAAATCAAGTATTCGTGATTAGAACCTTAAGTGTAATGTTTGTTCATGAAAAAATAAATAAGAACTCCCTCCTAAATCTTTATTGAATTCCTACAACTATTCCAAAGTGATAGGGATATTAATATGTGATATCATATCTTAAGTTTTCATATATTGAGTTATAATTTCCTGAATTAATTCCCCAATACCCTGGGTATACTTACTCTAGGGGAAATGTAGGAAATTAGTCTTGGGACCCATCAGAACACCCTCAAACAATGACCTAATATCCTGATCATCTTATTATAAGATAGTGACAAAGTCAGTACTGGTTGTTGCAAGGTCCTCCAATACTTGTATTTGGCCTGAAATATTTTGAAAAATGAGAGCAAGTTACTATTGAATGATTTAATTTTAAAAATTAACAATATTAACATGATGTTTTTCTCTTACTATGGTGATAGAAAAATATGTTGTATAGTCCCATAAAACATATCCCACTAATGGTGATAACATCTCAGTAAGAGTTCATTACACATCGAGAGTAACTTCTTTGAATCCTGAGTGATGAATGATAGAACCCTTGAGGGGGGGAAAGTTATGTATATATAGCTAAGGAAAATAACAATCAGATAGGCACATCAAGAGAGTTATTGGACTGAATAATAGTGTGAAGAATTACAACAGTGCATATTCCAAGATAATATCTTTTCCCTCTTCGATTTCTTTACATGATATGATGAGGGGATGATATCGGTGTTCTCAAACACATATATCATAGGTTATAAGGGTCCCCCACCATATTGGTTTCTATTAATATCTATCCTTTAGAAACTCCCCAGGCTTAAGGATAGACCCCTCAACCTCGATTCGGGTTCCCATTGATATATGTCTTGGAGAGGATAGTTTAGGCAATTACTCATTCTAAAAGATAAATTGGATCCCTAATAGTAGTCCCTATGCTAAATAAAAATGATTATGGAATCAAATGGAAATACTCTTATATCACCAGTATTGAAGAATTCACCCCATTCATTGTTGGATTGATCATTCACCCCCCAACATAAATTTTATCTAGAATATTGTTTACCCAATTTTTGGTCAAGATGTAGTCCTCAATCACATATATTAATATCTCCAACTACATAACATAATTCCCCACCTCAGAAAAATTGGTGTCAGGGTAATTATTATAGGTCATTCAAATATCCTTAATTTTCATGATATGTATAATATCTTGATGAAATTCCCATAAATTACCAATATCGCAGGTTATGCCTTGACAGACTCATACATCCACTATATGAACACAATAAAATGTTGATGTGGATAATTTTGAAGAATACCTGAAAACTGTTGACATTAATATAATTTTAGGTCTCCATACTTTTGAGAGAGGCTAGGTGACCTAATCTCAGGTCTTCTCTCTCTGATGATGAATAGACCATCATGGCATGAATTATGTGGCATTCTCAACTCTATACAAGATATGTGACCTATGTATGTGATGGTTTATAAGACTTTTGAGCTTCCATTTAATCCCCCCAAGGATGGGCATTTCTACCGCACTTTCCCCATTTATCATTTATTGTGACTTCTACTCGAGGGACACTAATTGTTATCAACCCTTGAGGGTAGGGAGAAATCCAGGAATTGGAATACTTGGAGTGTATCTGAATAGATGAACCTATAAGATTCTTTTTAATCTATGATTTGGATACCTCCATGTCCATGAGGATCTAGAATTTTTTTCCACCATCAGCTATTTCTTAAACCAATCTTGTGAGGGATACATTTAGTTGTTTTAGACAGTTGAATTGATGAAAAAAATATATGGAGAATATGATTCAAATATGATCTCACCATCAATCTAGATTACTAGCACACTATGTCTAAATGTTATCATGCATAACCTCAAGTCATCATAACCTTGTCAATTTTTAGTGAATGTTCTTGTTGGTGGATCACTATATTGGAATAAGGTTAAATATCATAGTATGTTCAGATTATTTAGAATGTCACTATACAGTAAAAAAATGATAGAATAACAGACAAAACATGACAGAATAGAAAAAAACAACCCTAAGAGACTTAAAATCAACTCAAACTAGCATAAGAACTGAAGTGAGCTTCAATCTATACCCACGAAACATGAAATGGTATTAAAATTTGATATAGGGCCTTCCCTATGTATATATTCAATAAGAAAATGCACATTTTTACCAAAATAGTGATAGTCAGCCTTATGTGTTTTCCTTATGCAAATTTGAACAATTTGAAAAATGTCCCTATACACACATCCCCATAAGATTCATGGACCGGTGATAAGTAGGTGCTCATCCATATTTCCACAAATTCAGCAAGGTGGGTACTCACAAGGACATTATACTTGACTACACATGTCCACCGATCATACTGGACCTGCTCAAATGTAGTCAAAAATTTATCATGAATATTCACATTCACCAAGGAAGGATATACTATTAGGAACTAGAAATTTTGAACCAATACTAGTTTCTCTAGGAAAACCTTCCACCATATCTTCTAATGAATATCTCTATTTGGGTGAGTTTCATTTTTACCACCTTCTGGGACAACATTAAAAATTCATAGGCTAATGTCAGTGTCCTCTCAATGTCATCCTATGTTGATTTTTTTTGGATAAATTCACTATACAATTGTCTAATAATAGACACTCTAAGATCTTGTAGAAAAACCAAATACCAATGCAAACTTCACAGTGTGTCAAATAGAATTTTTTTGACGGTTCCATCAGCTCAAGAGATTTGGTAAGATTTCTAGATTCTTATGCACATATTTCTATGACACCCAAGAAGGATCATATATATAAAATTCTTTAATCTTAGTTTTAAACTATATAAAATTTTATCACATTCATTATGCCCATATCCATTTAGATTTAACTCCAACTACAGACAAAAAAATTCCCAATCCTTTTATTACCTTTTGACTGGTTGATCATTGATGTAAAAAGGATAAATAAATAATAGCAGGGATTTGACTCCAGGGTTTGAGGATTTAGATCCAGATAAAATAAACTATGATCCCTGATGGCTATAGAGGGTACTACTCCCTCATTGTTGAACACACCTTTAAAAGTTATATTGGAAGTGGGATAATCAGTTTACTATAGGAACCAAGGCTTTTGTAAATATATATCTAGATTTGGGATTAATTCATCATTTATAAGGCCATGTCCATAATGTGAAAACCGATCGCATAGTGGGTACTTTCACAGGTAATTCTCCAAGTATTTTTCTTTGTCTGGAAGGGTCAAGTTGCACATGTCATAGTAGTATAGACCGATGACTTTGATTGTTTTATTTATAGGCATGGAATATTTTTCATTATTTATCCTTTGAGTTTACATTATGAATATAGAAAGAAAAAAACTATATTTTCATTAGCAATAAAGCCTTTATTTGGAGTTTTTCTTTAAGAAGGAGAAAACATAGCAAAGGATTTCCCTCACACTGGTTACCCATTCAAGTGTCTTCTCGCAGGTCAGACGCTCAAGCTACCTCACATAGGATACTTGCTCAAGTGACCATGCACAGTTCATCTTCTCAAGGGACCTCTCACTGGTCACCTACTCACGTGACCTCGCACGGTTCACCTGCTCAAGTGACCTCATGTAGGTAACATTCTCAAGTTATTTGTTGGAAGTAAATCACCAAGGTCATCTTAGTGTACATACCATAGGTACGTTGGATGAAAATAGTGAAAGTGTTATGTGAGATAGATGCACATAGTACTAGATTAGAGAGATAAATTAAGTATTGTTAACCCGGGGAGAAATTCTTAAGATAGGTGAACCGATTAATAGACGCTTGATCATCTATGCAAGATAGTCTATTCGATCGACTTTCATGGTTGACCAGTGAAGATGACTAGTGTGACTAACATATGTGGGTGTAATCTATACTCTATATTTCATCTCTATTACATGCAAGAAGAATTCTGTGAGGTTTGGAGAGAACATGAGGGTGCACAAGCCCATTGAAATCAATTAGTGAAGTATTCATCATCATCTATATTCCTATATAACTTGAGATTGTATCCCCTTTATCTAATTGAATGAAATCATAATATGGGGAGAACTTGTTTACACCACCTTTTTCATGGTGATGAAATAATTTATCGAAAAATACCTCAAGTAGTATAGGATAAAGGGGGTGTTAATGAACTTGTTGAAATTAATCTTCACAAACACCATCTATGTGCCAAGAGGCTCACACAGGCCCCACATTCACAGTCTGACATGAGGATCCAGTACCTGTACAAGGGTACTATGTGATACACCTATATAATGGATCTAGTAATATGATCTCCTTATCCTAGGATCCCAATTTTGGCCTATAAATACTACCATTAGGATATTCATTTTACATTACTAGAAAACAAAGAGACCACTTGAATCTATACTCACCTAAGTCTATCTACCATGTTTTCCAAACTCTTTGGTAGTGAACTGATCTTATAAATGAAATGGTAATTAAAAATGGCCAATGGATTGGGGTTCCTGATGGTTTAGAATACTGATAACCATGATAAGAACCATCACTCCTCTAGTTAAAAACCTTTGGGAAAAGGTCCATTATGTGGCACAAAACATGAGCTCCTATCATACAAAGATACCTCAGGTGACCCTAAGAGAATAGATAATGGCCACACCCAAGAGTCAATCCTATTTTTTCATCAACCAAGATGAATATATAGCTCACATAGTTCCACCTTATGCGAGTCATCTCCAGCTCACTTAGATCCACCCTCTACGAGACACCGTCGGTTTAGCCATGACTCACTTTCACAATCCACCCTTTAACCCATATTTCATATCACCAATTGTAGGGAAATTAATTCATTGGGTCCCTCATTCGAGGGGGAACCGTCCAACACATCCCCTAAATCCTCTAGATATGTATGATCAGATAACAAGCCACACATACATTTCCTCTCAATTATAAATTCCTATGGTAATGGAAGTCCCATATTTATCATACCTTATAAATTTGATCCATGGATTTTTTCCAGTTTTACATTACTTTGGTAATGAGTATCCAAACCATAGGGATAATGAAAGATGGATTCTTGGTCTAGGATGTAACATATTTATCCCAAAATGTGAAAATAATTGGGTTGTATCAATATAGATACATAATTCCCGATCCCAATAGTTTGAAAACAAGAGAGTAGAAGGGAAAGACAATGACCTATCTCTCTTCATAACCACCCCACCATGGATTCTTCCACATCTACCAAAATATAAATGGAAAATTTCTCCTTAGGGAATCCCACCTAGTTTAAACATAATGTTTTTCTTGTGGGACATTCCCTCATCTTCAAAACTCTCATCCCCATCCATTTGTGGGCGAAGGAGGTTGTGAAAAATGTAAAACCTTTCACTTCCTATTGTTGTGCACACAATGTATGACTCACATGGAATTAGAGTTTAGTTATGATCATGTCATCAAAATAATCAAATTCCACTATATTGGGCCTCTTATATAGTATAAGCCCCTACTATACTCACCAAAATGGGCCTCCTACCAAGAATTATCCCCAAAACGATGTAAGAATCCTCTCAATGGGCCCTATTCCCAGTGCTAAAACACATAAAAGGGTCATATTATTAATGAAGAAACATTATAACTCCTCAATATTTGTAAGATCCAACCATTTGTATTTGGGGTATGTCCAAGTGGAAAATACACACTGTAATACTACATGAGGCCCAAGAACAAATCCTGGATGGTACCCAAATAATTATTGTGGGGGGATTCTATCCCATAATGGATTAACTGGATCAGCCGAATGGGTGTGGTGTTAGATGTTCACATTGGGGATGGATAATAGAATAATGGAGGAATATTTGAATGTGGTAAAATGTAGCAGTGGATTCCTCATACGGGTTGTGACATTAGGAGGATAGGTTTTCTATCAATGATGGTGGAGGGGGGCTAGTGAGACTGGTGGAGTGGAAAAATGAGGCTGGGTCATCGGTTACTAGTGAGATATGACTATAGTTGGATTGTTGTTAAACCTGCCACGATAATGATGGAATGAAACATGAGTGACAATAATAGGAAGAAAAGAGGATGTGGATGTGATGAAGTCTCTTTGAAATGGTGAAAAAACATGGAAGATTACAATAATGAAAATCAATATTGGGTTTATTGAAACCTTTCCTAGTTCTATAAGGTTATCATATTGGAGTAATAAGAGTGTCTGAAATGTTCTAGGGATACCATGCACCATCCATCTCTTCATGGGTTTATTCTAGTTATGTAGTATTTCAATATTTGGGAGTTTGTTTAAAATATTTATATATATACTTGGTCGTTCTCCTCCTACAATGTCTTTCATGGGCCATCAGTATACATGTTTTTGGAATATGTGACTATGGTATAACAATCCCTATAAGGTTACCCCTAATAAAAATATAAAAAGTGGAAAATTAATTAAAACATTAAGAGCCTTCGGGCTTGGTGGTAAGCGACAACAATTCCGAACTACATGGTCTTTGATTTCTATCCAAATGGGATACATAAGAAGACTCTATGAGCTTCAAATATAACACCCCAAACTCACCCTTATAATGTATGGGTAATATTCCAAATAGGTTCATATCCTACTTGATGGGTTATACCCTGTATAGATCATTAATGTTGTTTTAGTGTTTGTCTCAAATGAACCATGATGTGGAACCTTTTTCCTAGGAGTCCTTGCCGCACGGAAATAAACTGCATGTTCTAATCCACATCACACAACCATAAAAAGTAAGATGCTTCCCATTAAGTGGAACTGAACTACATGGGTTCTGATTCCTTTCAAAAGGATATATAATAAGCCCATCTCATGGTCCTAATCCCAACATCAAAAGAACATTTGTCTTCCTTAATGAAGATAAGTTCCAGAGAACCCTACCGAATGGATTAAAACTAGTATCGTGATAAAAATGACTTAATAATATCTATTAAATTTAGAAAGGGAACCATCAATGGAGGTCATATGATACATATAGATGTCTATATTTATGAATAGCATCTGGTACATTCCAATGATTCTAAATGTTATATATTCTGACAATTGATCGTCAATATATTGTTTATATGGTCTATATATGGGATTTCAAAAAGGATTCATGAATATGTATTAAATCTAAAAGTGAGTCCTAGAGTAGGAAATAACCCCCGAAAAGGTATGATGAGCCTGACCTCCCATCCACTCGACCAATGTGAGTTCCTATTTTTTGTTGAATGAATTTACCAATGACGACCTATTTTTGGAAAGAAGGTTTGTAAAACATCATATGTTTGGGACCTATTGGGTGCTTTCAGTTCTATTAATAAATTGCATTCGAAACTAACTATAATCGTTTAGGAAACAAAGTGGTCAATCTGATGTGAAGGGTCATTACAACCCCACCATCACAAAACACCATTGAAAACCCAAATTTGTTTTCTTAATGAAACAAAAATGGTGAACCCATATTGAACCACACCGTTACAATTGAATGTAGGTTTATGCATGTCAGGACATTTTTTCTCACCTTTTCGAATAAATAGGACAATTTCATAATTTAGGATACTCATGAACAATTTTATTCCTCTTAGTAGTATTTAATGGGTGAAAAAGATTCCCATTTCTATTTATTGTATCTACATTCCATGTCAATTACCTTAAGGCTTCCTCACAACCATATAGGGACCATAATATTGAAATGATTTGAAAGTACCATACAAATATTTTAAAACCTGATTCATAATTATTTTCCACTTTGTAAATTATTCATGTGTTTTTTGTTCCATTACAACTAATATATAGTCATTTGGATAAGAATTTATTATTTCAAAGATCATACCCATTGAACATGGAATCCATTTAGTGTCATATGTTCAAAAAAGAAGCTCATTATCTTTTGGGAGCACAACATTCAAGAGATAATGTAGTCTAATATTACTAGAATCACTCCATAAATTACCAATTTTTATTTATTATAGCTTCAATATGGAAGACAATACTATATATTTACGACAACATGTATAGAATTTCATTTTTCACAACTCTTTATCATCTCAATTTTTTTTGGAAAATATCGATGTTCATCTTCAACTATCACTATGATCTCCTAAATGTGATGTTCATCATCATTTACACCAGTAATCATATCCTTGATATGGTTTTCAACAATTTTCACACTTTTAATCATATAATATTATCCATAAAATGAAAACCTATCGCAACAAATAAATAAATTTAATTTTTCTCTATGTTTAGCTGAAAATTTATTACTTTGATATCTTCCATTATAGATCAACTGTTATTCCATCTCCTCTAGACTAATTAGTTTGGAATAAAAACAATTTAAACATGGAAAAATTATTTGAGATGGGTCACATACATGATCTTTTTCAAACTTGGTGAACTCTTTCGCTCCATCATCATACTCTTTCTTCATTTGATTATCAAACATCATTTTCGGATTCATATCCATCCTATATGATTCCTTAAAATTAATATTTAATAAAATAAATAAATATAAATCATTTATGAACTTAGAACCCATAAAATTTCATTCTTAAAGAATAATTTAAGCTACATGAATTCATTATTATAAGATAATAAGAACCAAATGATGTGTATTGAGATTTTTTTAGTGGTGTAAATAATTGCATGAATAGAATGTGAGATATCAATAATGATTCAAAAAAATATAATGAAAATTTCATCTATTTAAAAACATAGAGAACAAGGAATATTTATATAACCTTTTTTGGTGGGAGTACAACATGAGGGAGGATTCAATGTTTTTTTATTTCGTCACATGGTGTATGAAGGGTTAGGTAGTGTGTTTTAGTGACAAGATACATCAGTGTCGATTTTTTTAGATGTTGAAAATGTTGATGGGCCTAATAACATGTACTTGAGAACACAAAATTTTAATAAACTATTTAATTGAGACATAATGAAGAAATAATATTGAGTTGGGGTTCTCAAGCTATTGGAAAGGCTAAAGAACAATCTTGTTTGGGTTTCATGAATGATTAAAAATTAAACAATTTGAATGGTTGGAATGATGCCTCAAAGAAAAACAATATAGAATATATATATATATATATATATAACATAGCCTCAAATTTTGATGAATATAATAATAAGTGTTTAAATATAAAAATTAAATTGGTAATATAACATTCAATTAAAGATATTTAAATGTGTATATATTTTTATCTTGACTGCTAATTTTAATAGAAACGGAAAGTGGAAATGAATATGATTTATCAATAAGTTCACATAAGAAGAAAACTAAATTATTTAGCAAGAAAAAGGTTTTTTCATATAGAATGGAAAAGAAATTTTCGAAATGCATAAATATACATTTATTATCTATTCCAAATGATGAGGACAGTGATGATTATGATACTGAAGTTGAGACATTAAGTAAATTGGAATTACCTCATGTTAGAAGTTTGATCAAATATCTCAATCCATAATTTACTTAGGATGGATGGAGTGAGAAATTTTAGGGGACCAACACTTGCCAGGAATGAAATAGAACATATAAAAAGAATCAGTCACTTGAAATTTCACAATCCTCTCAGTTTATTAGGTGAACTAAGTGATAAATACTTATTTTCTGGTAGTGGTGTCATATTAGGTATTTGAGGGAGGTGACGTGTCATTCAAATCATTTGGGGCAATTAAAAACACCAATCTAAGAACCAAAAATGATGAAAGATTGATCACCAAATAAGAAGTCACACACCATGGGATTTGAAAGTGTTGATTAGTCTAAGGGAGAGATACTGAGAGTGTGTGATAGTGAGGGAGATCGTGTGGAAGCTAGGACACATAGTAGTAAGGAAGAGTGCTCAACAGAGAGAGAGAGTGGTGGTGAGGGTGACAGGGTGATAGTGAGGGAATTTAGTGGTGGAAGGGAGCCTATGACAGAGAGCGGGAGCAGTAGTGAGGGTGTGCATTGGAAAGGGATAGTAAGGGAGTGCCCATTTTGATAAGGTAGAGTGAGAAAAGGGCACGGAATATAGTAGCAAGAGAGGGAGATAATCAATGAGGTTTCAGTTCCATGAGAGCTTTAACATCATGAGAGAATCACTTCGATTAGGGTGGGATTTATAATATAGTTAAGAGTTATATCATCTCAAAAATAATAATCATGGATACAATCTCTCTTTATTAGCACTTGAAAAGTGAATATAAATACCTAAATATTAAATATAATAATTAATATTAAAAAATTAAATAAATATCATTATAAATAAATATTTATATAATTATCAATATATTTAATAAATTTTAAATATATATTTATAAATATTATTGTAAATAGATATATATTTATATATATATATATAATTATAAATAAATAATCAGCCTTAATTGTGGAGGTTGGGGTCTGGGAGATCTACTCCAATGGTCTCACGATTTAAGGTTTCTTCATCCCGATACTATTTCCACATCATTTTGGGTCCAAGATTTTGGCTTCGAATGAGATGGTATCTCATAAGGATGTCACGAGATTGAATGAAGTGGAACGTAATGATACAATAGTGGTGATCTATGGTGATGTGTGTATGAACATCAGAGGTTTCATTATGAATTGGGATTATGGTTATTAGTGGTTGATGCATGAACATATGAGCCTTGTACTCTGAGGGTTGATGTGAGGTTTGGGGAAGGTGAGATGTTGGCCAAAGAGGGTGGATCTCATATTAATCATGTCTGTTCAAATGATCAAACTGTTCTATGCAGCGCATGTAGTGATGTGAATATGAGTTCTGATGTTCGGTAGGCTCAGCCGACTAGAGGTGTTATACCACATCGAGATGTGGTGAAGGATGACGTAGTGGTGAATGGAAGAGGATACACCGTTTCAAATATGACATCAAGGGTGCTTCAAAAATCCATGGTAGTGTGGCCTTTGGATGGAATTTCTAGTAAGATCCCAAATATGGTTCCTCAAAATCAATGATTTCTATTGGATTCATTGAAAGGTTCGTCTTCTGGTACAATTTATAGGAAAAGACCATCTTCTCATGTAGAGAAATTTTTTATTCTTTCCTGTGAAGGATGGACATGGGAGAAAACTCTTTTATTTCACTGGTTTTTCTTCCAAAAGGTTTGAAGCCTTTGTGGCTAGATGATATGATTCAATGGATCTCATTTATCTTGGGGTTCTCTAATTGAAGGTGAATTTGTTTTGGAAGAGGTTTTTTCCACTACCTCTTTAACTTGGAGGGCTGCATATCTCATGCATGGGCTGTTGGTCCCTTGTTATTGAAGCATGAGATGGTTCATCTTAATGAATGGTCCTTGGATTTCACTAGGATATATGTCGGCAATACATTTTCAGAAGTATGGGTGAGGCAGCTTGGTCTCAACCTGATTATGTTTCACCCAAAAATTCTGCATGACAATGCATCTACAATTGGTATCCAGATTTACTTGGATAGGGAAACAAATTTTTTTAGGTATGGTCACTTTGGAAGGATCCTGGTTGAGGTTTATTTAGTTCCACCTTGTTGATAATGTTATTTTATCTACATCAACTGATGACATTCAAATGAAGGTTGAGTATGAAAAATGCCCAGATTTATGTTGTGTCTATAGTTCTATATGGCATTTGTCTCAGAATAGAAGGAGGAGGATTTGTGAATTCTGTGGCATGAAGGGACATTCTACAATGGCTTATGCTGCTAAATACAAAGGGAAGCAGGATCTAAAGACATCAAAACATGGGATGTCCTTTTCTTTACCCAAACATAGGTTAAATCCACTGACACACAGATATGATAATCCTTTATCAGGTTTGGGAGGCATGATGCTAATGTTGCAAGGCTAATACTCCAGAGATAAGGCATTTTTTGATATTGATCCATAGTCATGTGATTACGCCGACCTTGCTAGAGATAGTGTGGGGGCTAGAGTGGAGTTGAATCATGAAGGCAATGTTACCAGTGTTCCTGGTGTTGGGAATGAGGAACCAGATTGCAGGAGCAATGATAGTCTTTTAAAATGTGTGATTGAGCATTGAGCTCCATCTAAACTTTTCTTTTTGGGAAGTCCGTATATAAGGATGGTGTGGTGCCCCGTTTCTCACTTTCATCAATTGACAAGCATGGTTTCTCTGTAAAATTGTGTGATGCTGGTTTTCAATGCATCTTAGAAAGGATGATGGACTATGACAATCTGAGGTGCATAGTGTGGATTTTCTTCAGGAGGTTGAGAATATCTTCTGCTCTTCATCATTGTCAAGAAAATGGGGTAATATTATAGATGATGAAAGTGATATGGGAAAGAATATTGTTTTTGGACACCACTCATCTTTGATCTATGATTACCAGTAATATGGTCTCTTTTAAATATGTTCATTAAAGTTGCAAGAGAAAAATGGTCTGTAGTGGGGGTCTTGCTCCGGTTCATCCAAAAAGAATGCCATAGAAAGAATATTCCAATATACATATGAATGTTTCTACCAGGTCATCTTCCAAGGCATAAAAATTTGGATCACCCCTGAGCAGGAAAAATCCTACGGAGAGGATCCATGGGATTATTAATCAATGAAATTCACAGTCAGAATGAGAGAATATAGATAATGACGATTCCAATTATTTTTATGGGAATGATCTGTCTTTCCATGACATGTAGTTTTATTATCTTGATGAGGGATTATCACATTGTGTGGCCCCGTTTGTTTCCTTTCTCATCAGTTTTCTTTTTTATTTCATATTTAATAAATGGTTAGGAACATTGGCTTCTGATGAGACCTTTTCGTATAAATAAACAATTATTTATATAGTTATATATATATATATATTTAATGAATTGTAAATAAATAAATAAATATATATAATTATGGATATATATATATATTTAACTATAATTTTAAATTAATATATTTATTAATATTTGTATATAATTATAATTATATATATATATTAATATATATATATATATAAGAAATAAATATATTATAATTTTATAATTATCTAAACATATAATTAATTATTTATATTTATATAAATTTATTAATAAATATATATAATTATATAAATATATAAATAAGTATTGGTATATAATTATAAATATTTTTATATAATTATATATGTATATATTTATTATTATATAAATATATAAAATTATAAATATAAAAAATATATTTATTATAATTTTATAATTATTTAAGTTTATAATTATTTACTTATAATTATATAAATATATTGATAAATATTTGGGTATAATCATTAATATATTTATATAATTATATATATATATTTATTTATTTATATGACTATAAGTATATTAAAAGAATTGTAAATATGTATTTATGAATTTAATTACCGATATATATTTACAATTATAATTAAAAATAATTATATTTATAAATATTTTGATACAATTATAAATATATTTATATATTTATATATAAATTTGTCAATATATAAATATATATAATTATGAACATGAGAAATATGTTGTTTATAATTTTATAATTATTTAACTATGTAATAATTTATTTAAAATAATATAAATATTTTTATAAATACATGTATCCAATTATAAATATAATTATATAATTATAGATATTTATTAATATATTAATATATACAATTGTAAATATTTATAAAATTATAAATAAATAATTATTTACAAATATTATAATATTATTAATATAAATGAAAATAAGCATTTAAAAATATAATTATACATAGATATATATATATATATATATAAAGTTATAATTAAAAAACTTATAATTTTTATGTTAATATTTTTTTTAAAATTATATAAATATATGTGTATATATATATATATAATTATAAATATATAATTATTTAAATATAGTAAATATAAATATAAATTGAAATATATTTATTAATAAATATTCATTTATGGACATATTTTTATAAATATATTTTTAATATTATTAATGAATATATATTAATAAATTAATTAATGTTAAAATTTATTAAAAAATAAAAAAAATAAAATTGAAATGTGAATTCATAACATTTATGTGAAATAAATAAACATTAGAAATAAAGAAAAATGATTATATATATGTTATTAATTATATAAATAAAAAATTATTAAAATGTATCGTATTAACTATAAAAAAATATTAATAGTTATATTTAATTGAATTAAATTAAATCAAATTAAAACAAATACACAACCATATATTCATGATGAATAGATTAAAAGAAATATATATTAAAAATTAATAAATATTAAAAACGAGTAAAAAAGAAAATAGTAAAAATGTAGAGATATTAAAAAACACTAAATAATATTAAATCAACAAACAGACTTTCACACACACACACACGCGCATTTACACAAGAAAAACATACATATTTACACATACACATTTACAAACACACATATACAAACACAAATATATAAACATATACATATTTTAATACAATTATACATGTACATATGTTTTAGATTATTAAATATTAATATAACTATTTATTATAATAAATATATTCATGTATATATTATATATTCCTTTTAAATAAAATACCAATATATTATATTTATATTAATTATATGCATATTTAAGTACTACAAAAAATGATTTTAACATCAGTGAAAATGATATTTATCAAGGCTTAAAAGCACTAGAAATATTAGCGATATTAAAAGCCCTCAGCCTTTATCCGTGCTCTTTATTTGACACTGATAAAGGGTGTCATCAAACAGCACCATATGAATCATTGATAAAGGGTACCTTTATCAGTGCTAGATGAAGCACCGATAAATGGTACATTTATCAGGGCAATATGAAGTGCTGCTAAAGGGTATCATTTATTAGTGTTAGATGAAGCGATGATAAAGGTCGTTTCAGCCGCTACATAGCTGCAACCCTACATTATAAAGGCAATAGCCTTGTAAAATTTAACCCAATCAAAATATATAAAAATTAATTGAAATATATAGTAATCCATATTGGATTAAAATAAAACATTTCAATATCATATCAATTAAAATTTACATAAAAAATATTTATATTAATGTTATATTTAAAATTAACACAAAAAATACCACCCATATACAAAAAAAACTAGTAAAATCATTCCAATGATCAACCTCTATAGCAAACTATATCCTTGTAATAAAACTAATATTTATTTTTGTAACATTTAATAAAAATAAATCAAATTATAATTTCAATGTTATATAATCTGCATATGATAAATTATATTTCCAATTATTAAATATATTAATGTTATTATTTGTTAATAGTGTGTTGGATTGATGCGTATTCAATTCATAAATGGAAGAAATATATTATGGGTTGTTTTCCTAATGATTGGAAACAAACGGATCTTTTTTTTTCTTGATTTTGGCTATGTGAGGCACATTCTAAATGAAAATGATACTTATATTGGAAACAGGCACATTGAGTCATATCGACTAGAACATGTGTTAGATTGACATGCGGTCGATTCCTACAAATCACATAGTAATTATGGATAAATTTAAAAAAAAGTTGAAAATATCCTAAGCTTGTTTTGATAGTATTGACTATACAATGCTTGTTTTAAACTAAAATAACACTTATATTGAAAACCAGCACTTCAAGTCAAACTAAGAACATCATGTGTCAGATTAACATGATGTCAATTCCTACATGTATCAAATGAAATATGGGACATTTTACAGATGTATGAAAAAACCTAAGTCTATTTGCTCAGTTTTTTCTATTTGATGGGATTTTTATACTAAAATTACACTAATATTGAAAACATGCAGTTTGATTTATACCAACAACATGATTCATCCGATTAATGTTTGGTTGATTCTTATATATCAATAATAAATTATGGAGAGATATTCTTAAATTTTAAAACAATCTAATCTCTTTTTTATCAGTTTTGGCTATGTAATTCTCATTTTAATCTAAAATGTCACTTATATTAAAAACATTAAATTTGAGTCATACAAACAACACCATGTATGAGATTGATGTGTGGTTGATTTCTACACGTCAAAAATATATTATGGATTGTTTGCCAAAAATTTGAAATCAATCTGATATCATTTGCTTATTGTTGGATATATGATACATGTATTAAACAAAAATGACACTTTTAAACTGGAAACACGCACTTCGAGTCATACCAACCACATCATATATAAGATTGATATTTGGTCTATTATTACATTTCAAAAATAAATATGGATTTCCTAATATTTTAAACCAATCAATGTTTTTTTGTCTTAGTTTTGGTTGAATGAGGCACGCTTTAAACTAAAATGGCACTTATATTGAAAAAATTACATTGAGTCATAATAACCACATCGCATGTCAGATTAATGTGAGTCCAATTACTATATGTCAAAAATATATTATGGATCATTTTATTAATGATTTAAAACAATATGAACTTGTTTTTCTTAACATGATCTATGTGATATGAATTTTAATTTAAAATGACACTTCTAAATTGAAAACACACTATTGGAGTCATGTCGACCACATAATCTATCAAAATGTCATTCAGAAAGTACATACATGTTATAAATGAATTATTGATCATTTTCGTAAAGATTGAAAAAAATATGACCTAATGTTCTCAGTTTTGGATAGTGACATGTATTTTAAACAAAAATGATACCATTATATTGACAACGAAAACCTCAAGTAATATCAGTCACATCATCTATTAGATTTATGTGTGGAAAATTATCACAAGCCACAAATTAATTTTAGACAATTTCCCTAAATTTTGAGAACAATAAGCTTCTATTTTCTCAGTTTTGGTATTTTCATTTGTTTTTTAAACTAAAATGAAACTTTTATATTAAAAACACACACATAAAGTAATATCAACCACATCATGGGTCAGATTGGTTTGAATTCATTTTCTACAAGTGAAAAATGAAGTATATATTTTTTTACTAATTTTTCAAAATAATATGAGATGAATTACTCAGTTTTGTGCATTAATGCACGTTTTAAACTAAAATGTCACTTTTTATTTAAATCATGTGCTTCGAGCCATACTGACCACATCAGGTGTCAGACTGTTTTGGGATAAAATCCTATATTTCAAAAATAAATTATGGACCATTTACCGAAATTTTAAAAGGAGTTGAAGCTTTTTTTCTATTTTTTGGATAGTAACATGTGTTTAAAACTAAAATATCACCTTTATAATGAAAACTCACACTTAGAGTCATATTTCTCACATCGTGAGTAGGATTTTTGTGAGGTCGATTAATACACAACAAACATGAATTATGTATTTTTTTTCCTAAATTTTGATAACAATCTAACCTCATTTTCTTGGTTTTGGCAATTTTATTTGTGTTTTAAACTAAAATGAATCTTTTATATTGAAAGCATGAACTTTGAATCATACCAACAACATCGTGTATTAGATTGAAATTAATTTATTCCTACACATTATAGATGAATTATGAATCATTTTTGTAAAGTATTAAAACAATGCGACCTTGTTTTCTTAGTTTTGGGTATGTGATACACCTTTCAAACTAATTTGATACTTCTATTAAAAACACACACTTCGAGTCATACCTACCAAATAAACTTTTCGATTTATGAGTGGTCAATTCCAACAAATCCAAAAGGAATTATGGATCATTCTCATAATTTTTGAAAGTTATACAAGCTCGTTTTCTTGATTTTTGTTATATAATAGGCGTTTTATACTAAAATGACCCTTATCTAATGAAAACATGCACTTCGAGTCATACTGAACATATCATCTATTGAAATGAAATGTGGTCAATTCCAACACATCACAAATGAATTATTGATCATTTTACTAATGTGTTAAAATAATCTAAGCTTTTATTGTTGGTTCAGGCTAATGATGTTCATTATAAACTAAAATGAAACCTTTATATTAAAAACAGACACTTTAAGTAATATTGGTCACATCATGGGATAAATTGATGTTTGGTTGATTCTTACATGTCACAAATGAATTATGGGTTTTTTCCCTAATGTTTGAAAACAACCCATGACTGTTTTCTTTGTTATGGATATTTGATTTGTGTTGTAAACTAAAATGACACATTCATATTTAAAAAACATACTTCGAGTCATACTGACCACATCATGTTCCCGAATGGCATGCATTCAATTCTTACATGTGAAAAATAAATTATGTATCATTTTAAAAAAGTTTGAAAATAATATGATCTAGTTTGTTTAGTTTCTGGTTATTTCATGATTGTTTTAAACTAAAATGGAATAAATTTACTGGAAACATGCACTTAGAATCATACAAACCACATCAGGTGTCATATTGAGGTGCGGTCAACTACTACACATAAAAAATGAATTATGGATTGTTTTCTTAAAGTTTAAAAATAATACGAACTTGTTTTCTCATTTTTGGAAATGAGTTCTATTTTTTAATATAAAATTAAACTCATATTGAAAAAACACACTTTGAGTAATACAGAAAACATGAGGTGTCAGATTCAAAATACACATCATATATGGTCATTTTGAAGGAAATATGTTCATTTGATATAAAAAATTAATATTTGGGGTATCCAAATGGATTGTGATTAGAATTAATTTCTTACTAAAAAACACATAAGAGATGAAAAAATAAAAATATATTTTATATGATCTGATTGAAATGTTTTACCCCTAAATTGTAATTATAAAAGGGTTAGTCATCTGCTATTTTCTTTTCAAATGCCTCACCTATCTCATTTGTTTTCTTATCAATTTCTTCTAAATCCAAAGAAGTTTTATATGCTGAAAAGACATAGTGATTAATGAATATAAATAATGATTCACATGGTCTTACCTTTATATAGTATTAATATACACACCCATAGAGAATATGAATAGTTATTAACTTTAATGAACACAATATATCATTTTTTGGATAGAAATATTATGAAAATCCTTATTTTAGAATTAAAAAATGATACTCCTAGATATTCAAACGTGAGATTCATATTTGTGCACTCAAGACCAACCATGTATGTGATGATAATTCCAAATATGTATTCTTCATGTTGAATTTTAGACACATCTCCCTATATGAATGTGGTTTCTACATGTAGTTATAATGATAATATATTTTGAAATGGAAGTAGTATAAATAAGATACTACCAAAATGTATTTTTGTTTTCCTGGTTCATTTACAAGATTATGGTCATATAACCTTCCATTTCCCCATTAATTTATCCATATATAACACCACAACACACTTTAGAGCTTTTTATCAACTTTTATAATTTTTTTGTTTTAATCTTTTTAAGTAAATATATCATGGATCTTTATAAGATTAGACAACCATGCAATGAAAATTCCAATGGCAACATTGACTATTGTTATATCCAAATCATGAAGTGGAACATTAAAATTATCATTCAGCTGTTAAGATACTTAAATCCCCATATTCATGTGATATTTTATGATTTCTTTGTTGTGTACCATGTATCTCAGGATATTATACATCATACCACTCATAACAAGGTAGTTTGTGGGTGTTTATAGATAAAAGTGACATACAACTTTACCCCATAAAATTTTAGAAATATAATGTTATTAGATGTTGTTTGATTCATATTTTTGATTAATAGTAATGAAAAAATTGATTACCATATGTTTGGTTTTAGGTTTAGGGGAATGGCTAGCCTCAATGTCAATGGGTTCATTTAGTTGTTCATCTGTTGATATTTTTTCCACTACAAGTTATCTTTGATCATTTCACATATATTGGTTATCTAAACTAGATCACACAATAATATCTTTCAAATCATTTATTTTTTCTTTCAGTCCTTTCATCGTATGATGTGTATCTTCTTGTAGTTTTTTCATTATGAAATATGTGGAGGGGACACCCCACAACTAAAACCTCTAAAAAAACCAAATTGTTCTAACATCATTAAAGCTAATATAAGTAGTTTTTCTATTGGTACAATCAATTTATATTCTTTTGTCTAAACTGTATAAAAAACATATAAAAAATAATAAATATTTTTTTGTAATACTATTAATAATCATAAGGATATTTTATTATGTCTTATGTAGACATGTTTCCCATACTGATTTTATGATTTCACCAACTAGTTTAACCTCCTTATTAAAATTGGCCTCCTTTGATAGCACATGACATGGGATGGAAGTGGATTTTGATTTTGATTCATCAATATACATATAAAAAGATAAAAATATGTTTTTTCATATAACATATTTACATTAGGGATGATTTAAAATACATTAATTTCCTTATCTAGTGATGTGAACCCCATCCTCGTTTTTCACTATGGGTACATTGATTGTGAAGCACATTGTTTATCCTTTGTACTCCTTTACTATTTTATAAACTAAATTAGTTAATTAAAATTGAATAATATAAACAATGTTAAATAATATATTATTGATTAAAATGAATCTAAAATGATATATAATTATGATGATCATTGAATGTAATCAATCATTCTTTCTTTATAATGTGTTTTTATGTAACTATTGGGTGGGGATTTACATTCCCCTTAGCTTTACATGATTATAAGTGTCTAGAAGACTTTGTGGGATTTTATAGCATCCATTAAGGTATATTTATTCCATAAATTATCTAAAATAAATGGACTATATGTTTATTAATTAAAATTAAATAAATTTTTGATTATATAATTCTTTGGTAAAATAGAGAACGCATATCACAAAATTTACTTAATATCTCCCAAAAGGATTTCCTTTATTATAGACTGGACAAGACATTGAGAATCTATATTAATTAGAAAATTCAATCTCATTTTAACTCAAACATAACTAATTAAATTTGAATTTTTGGGGTCAACAAATTATCCACATTCATTTTACCTAATCCCAAATCTTATGCCCTTGCTTATGGCCTTGATAATTTTAGTGAACATTATGATGCTACGTTGTTCAATTTTTTTATCAGTATATTTTTATCTCCTAATAATTATATAGTTTTGGTATCAAATTCATGTTGTTACCTAGTATTGGTAACACTATCACGAGAAGAAGTCATTGTATCTATGATTAGTCAAACATTTAATTAATTTTATCTTAATACCGTAGAGAACACATAATATTATGAGTAAAAGTATAGTATATTATAAAACTCTTTAACCTACTCATTGAAATCTCTTTATTGACTATAAAGGTTTAAGGGATTTGAATCCTCTATCCAAAATCCAAATTCCCTCTTTTTTTGGTCCAATAAAATATAGAAGTCATTTTCTACATTGGGAAGATCATGAAATTATTATAATCTCCCAGTAAAAGGGTCATCCTTAATTGAATTTTAATTTGAACATATAATTGTTTTAATTGCCAGCATGGAAGTTGTCCAATTCCAATTTTTTGGATCTAGTACATAAAATACATTCACTTCTTATGATGCCATTATAAAATGAATGTCTTTATACACTTCCACACTAAAATTCCATTTCACAAATCCCATTTCATCAACTTTCACTACACTCTTATTGTCAACTCATTTGATACAAATAATCATCACTTGAAATGTTATTTAATCCAACTCATATATCAATTAAATGATGTGAAATCATGAAATATTATCATATGTTGGATTTTTATCCCTTGATACATGATATGTGTGTTTCTTCTCCCACAAGCTCACCTCTATTATTTTTCATCATACTATCACCATTGTGTTATTTTATATAGAACACATAACAATTAATTTCAAAAATTCTTCAAGATATAACATTTGGATTTGGCCTTTATATATCCATTAAAGTGGTTTGGAAATTGAATTTAGATTTTTAGATAACTTCATAAATATACGATATCAGAACCATCCAATAATCTATTGATTGTGTGTATCTGACATCCATCCTTTATCCCTTGGTGGATTTAAATATATATTAATTGA
This sequence comes from Viscum album, assembly GCA_963277665.1. Taxonomy (NCBI): domain Eukaryota; kingdom Viridiplantae; phylum Streptophyta; class Magnoliopsida; order Santalales; family Viscaceae; genus Viscum; species Viscum album. Next base: position 1,448,804,754 of record OY728161.1, read on the forward strand.
TTTGTGGGATTCAATGTATGGATCGACATATTCACTATTATGAAAAATGTAATGGTGAGATTTCTCATGTTGTATGATGGTAATTTTAAAAACATCTCTTTTGAAAATACCTTCACCCATAAAGCCTCCTCTCTTATGAGAATTGTGGAGGTAGATTCTATCAACATATGATAGGTAATCAATATAGAATTCATCAGATTATTCAATAATATATCATTGTACAATACGATCTTCTTTCCAACTTTGATTCATGATGTTCCCTTAAGAAACATTATATATCATCCAATGAGGATTATCCAACAATAATGGAGAAGACCGTGTAATTGAACCTTTCAATCCCTGTGAACCATTAGGTGGACCATTATATCAAAAGAATGATGGTGGGAAGAACATATCTAATTCATATAATATGACCACAACCACTTTATTCATTATTAGAATCTTCACAAGGTCTTTAATTTTACTACACAAAGATTTGAAAACGAATAAGAGTTTGGTTAATGTATGATGTACATTTTTAAGAAGAATGAAACAAAAAGTGACATACATAAAATATTGAATCAAATCATGGTAGTCATGTGATTTTAGTCATTATAGGTCAAAATTAGTTATTGAAATGAAATTATTCATATTTGATAAATAACCATTTGGAACTTTTACACCTATAAAAATAATAAAAATTGTAATTTTCATATCTCGATAGAGTGTGAGTGACTGGAGGATGAAAATTATGAAATTTACCCTTAACATATTCCAACTATTACCTTATAAAAATGTTGATCATATCCTACCTATCCCTGATTCAATATATTGTTTTTATTAGAAAATTAATAATGTTTCAATAACACCATAAAATACATTTTTTCTACATGTATGACATAAATAAAATTTATGATGTACAAAAAATTCTAGTATGGTAATTAAAAAAATGACTACCTTTTCCCACCTAATTTCATAAGGTTTTTAAAAAATGGTGTACTGTTAACAATGTCAATATATATTACTTTATTGAACAATTGATCACCCATTAGTTGAGATGGTGTTGTACCTTATTTGATATTCCCATCGATTGTTGTCATATAGGTTCGATATTTATGTCATCGATGTAAAGATTTTTGATTTCCTAAAAACACAATCTTTGAGGAATGTTTCAACCAAAATTATTGTTTCCATTATTCATAAATGGAATACACCAAAAATCCATTAATTATATATCCTAAAAAAATTCATTGGTAGGAAATTAATTTATCATCACATACAACATGGACCTTAATGTGAATTATTTACTTCTATGAGCATCATACATTACAACACCTATATCACACATCCATTTTCGATATTCAATCAATGGATCCAAATAGACATAAAATCATTAATTTCTCTTTTCGTCTAGATATGAGAAGAGAGAACATACTTAATATATGCTTTAGGCATAACCATGGAATGAAGTTATAATTTACCAACATAGATATCCATGTAATGTGAGTACTAATCTATATACCAAAAAGAATTTTTCCATCTATATATAACACAAGAAAAAAAAATTCTTGGATCATTTATATATTTTGGACACTCATATTAAATTATATTCCACTAAGGAGAGTACATTAGGTGATGAAGTTTCTCATATTTAATTCTTGTATCTATGTTATATGTCAATTTTCACTTAGTTTCCTAACATCCATATAGACTTCTGAAACATGGAATGATATAAATATACCATACAACATTCAATGGACTTGATACTTAACTATTGTATCGATTTTCACCGTAGTTAGGAATTTTTTGAGCAATTCATCATCCTTGAGAAGAAATATGAAATTATTTTGAAAAACATGTTTTTATTAAGTGATCACACCCATTGAACATATAATTAATTTAGTGTCATATGTTCAACATGGAATTTAATTTTCTTCTGGTTGCATGTAATTTAGAAGAACAAGTAGTTCTCTAAACCTGGTTTCACTACATCTGTTTCCAGATTTCAAATAATATAACATCAATACAGCTGAAAATTTTGTGTATTTAGTACAACTGGTATTGAATGGTCTCTTAGTGAAACTCTTTATCTTCTCAAATGAACTTGTGCAATCATGAAGTTCATATTCAATTTCCACATTAATTTTATCCATATGATCTCCATCATCATTTACACCAGAATTCATATCAGGTGATCCATAAATCATAGTATAAACCCAATATGTGTGCACGTTTCATTTTTCACAATGATTAGTCCATCATTTTTCCCTATGATATATTTCATATTCATACTCAATTTTCATAATTTTATTGTGTGTCCATTTTAGATTAATAAAATATTTATTTTTAGAAAAAATACAACGAATATATTTATAATAAAAGGTGAATGTTATAGATAATTCTAATAAAGGGAACCTATTTTTTTAATTTTATTAGTTATGAATCCCAAAAAGTTATAATTTTACATAAGGGTGACATAAAAAGAAAAAACACGGCGTAAACCTGTGGTTGTTGGTCCAAGTTCTCGATATGATGTTTTGTTGTATAAAAAGGTTATAATAAATATGTTGGTAAACAAAATATATTTATTATTGGATGGAATAATTGATTTGGGGATTATTATTATTTCTTAATATTTAATTTTTATCTAGCATTGTAAATTTGTGAAAAAATATCTTCCCTCAGAACATACAAGGCCATTTAATCACTATGTTTTGATACAGGTCCATGGAGCTTATAATGTCATGAAACGAATGGATTAAATTGTTATTCATGACAAAAGTGAACTTGTATTCCATTTTATTATCTTCTTCTATAGATTATTCTAGACCATGTATTATAAAAATACAAATAAATATATTTCTACTATAACACAATGATGCACCACTATTTTAAAAATAGTATAGTTATCAATATTATATATATTTCAAATATCATTTATTATCCAAAATCTCTATTTAATTTCCATAAAAACCCCCAAAATACATTCCATTAATAAACATTCAAAAAAATTTAGTTGGCATGGATTTAACATAATTAAAATATAAAAGATTCTGATTTCATCTCTAACAATGGCATAAACTACTATAATATCTCCCACATTTAGTAGTCAAAAACATCACAAGAATATCAAAAATAGTATTATATTTGTAAATAAAATCCATACAACATGTATGGTGAGGGGAGATTATAATAAATATTATAATATTATTCCACTATCTTATAATCTTGTACATGTTTGAGATAAATCAATTTTAACATAAAACATTATATGGGTGATAGTTACAACTTTTCTAATGATGCAAAATAGATCCAAATAATAATAATATTGTATACATGGCTTAATCAAAGTAGATAATATAATCTAACCATACATCATTTATAGCATACCATGAATATACTATAAAATACTCGATTGATGCTCTTATTTCATAATTATAACTTTTAAATTTCATGAGAGGTATTACACACTTAAACCCACCTAATAGAGGAATTATGTAGATTCTCAAAGCATGTTTTAATGAGTTTTATTCATTATATAACTTTTTTCTTTATAAAACATTTATAATTTCTAGAAATTCAATTACTAAATATTCAATTTTCATATTTCATAAGAAAAATCAATCAAAACCATACTAAGTATGCCCATTTAAGAATATTATGTGTGGTACAAACCTTAATTATTAGTTATAAATTCATATGGCACTCAAACCATTATATACCCCTTAAACATCAAGTAACTAATTTAAGATAAAAAATTCCATACTAAATTTAATAACCCAAGAACATTATAACTCAAAGCTTCATCATACCTAATAAAAATCACTACCAAAACTAAAATCCTAAATAATGAATGAAAACATAATATATCCACCTCACTCATACCAATTAGTGCGGCTTTCTCAACCTAACCAATGTGACCCACTAATAATAGCCAATGTAGTTAACCCCAAACAATTCATTGAGTTCCAAGATCCTAGAAAAGATTGGGTTAGAATAATTGGTCATACAATCATAATAAATCTATTTCCCTATACTAAATTAACTAGCGGCACTCCCAAATAGATTATCCCTTACTAAGGGGGCTCTAGTTAGACTAGTAATGACTAGATAACAACCTTCCCTTATTCTAACACTAAAATTCCTAGGATTCCTATGAAGTAGCTGATGAGAAGTATGTTTCCAATGCAATTAATATCACCCTATCCCACACCCCAAAAAATATATATTCCAATACATCATATATATATATATATATAATAGTGTAGTTCCTTAAAACATATTAATAAAAAATTCACTGATGACCAAAACTCATGGGATTAGTATAAGGGTAAAAATATTTTAATTAAATAGGAGCTACTTAATGAAGGTTCCAAATAGGATTCTATAGTAAATAAAAATAGAAATTTTTTATAATTCACTATTTGAAAACATTTCAAAAATGATATATTTTATAACTGTCTTTTTAAACTACCAAACATGCCTTTGGATGATTTATTAAGAATATACATTTGGAATCACTATTTATTTAACTCCTTTTTAGAATTTAATAATTATCCAAAAATAAATTTTTATACCATATGATGATTCATTAAATTATAAAAAGTAATAAGAAAAATAAAATAGGACATAAATGGTTAATGCCATAAATTTTTTATGAATAAAGAGGGAAACCCATCCAAGAAAGTCTTTAGGATTTTTATGTAACAAAATGCCAAAATTCAATCACACATAAACCTTAAAAAACATTTTACTAAATCAAATAGTAGACTAAACCCAATTCAAAAATTCAAAATCACTAAATAAAACTATTAAATTATTTAATCATATAATAAAAAAATACAACCAATTTTAAATTGATTTTAATTGAAAAACATGAGAACCTCCCTTTTCTACCAAAACAAATAATTTCTATCCTTTAAAGTTTCTATGCCACACTAACTTTTACTCAAAAAATACACATAATTCTTAAATAATGTTGTAATAAAAAAACTTAGGCATCCAAGGTATGTTATGAAAAATGGGGAGACATGGAATCACCTATATAGAACATCCACAGATGGAAAATGTCCCTCAAATGATTATATGATGCTTGTAAATAGTACTTGAACAACCTACAAATGGAGACATTGAGAATTTACAACCTGATGCCGAATAGGGTTCAAACAATAACAAAAATTAGTATGGGAGGAGAAAGAAGAACTCATATGGAGGATAAAATAAAGGATTAATATTTGACACCAAAGACATGAGTGATTTGTATTGTACTCAAAATACGTTATCTACACATGTCAAGGATAGTATGATGAAACTGATAAATGATATGTGTGTAGCAATGATATCTTACATTAGGATTTAAGAGGGTTGATTCATATGAGAGATGTTCAAGGGGGAGCTGCGGTGGAACTGGGCATCCGTGATTCTTGAACAACATGAATGAATTCCGTTCAGTTGGGGATTTTTTTAAAACATCTGATAGGGTTTTATCATTTCTTCCAAAAAATATTTGATAAAGATGGGTTTTATCTATGCTAAAATAATAAAATAAAATAAAGATGGATCTCATCACTTCTTGATTATAACTGATAAAGACCTATATAATTAATTTTTAAAATATAATTAATATAATAAATAATTTATATATTTATAATTATAAATAAATAAATATAAATTTATGTATTTATAAATATATTAAAATCATTATAAATATGTATTTATAAATATATTTTTTGATATATATTTATAATTATAATTATAATAAAATATATATGTAAATATATATATATATATATATATATATATATATATTTCTAAATATATTTAGAAATATTTTAATATAATTATAAATATATTAATATCAATATATATATAATATTTATATGTAAATATAAATATAATCATTATAATTATTATCAAAATTTATTTATTATTATTTTTTCATTTATTTAAATAAATAATTTAATATTTATAATCATACTAATAATTTTTGATAAAATTATATTTATTTATTAATAAATATAAATATTTAATTTTATCAATATATTAAATATAAATTTATAAATAAATTTATAAATAAATATATTTTTATCATTATATATATTTATATTGTTATATATATATATAACTAATACATATAAATATTAATATAAATATAGTAAATAGATTCATTATTTAAATATATTAATTATAATTTTATAATTATTTAAATATATAATTAATTATTTATAATTATATAAATAGTTTTTTAAAAAAATATTTATTTATTTAAAATTATATATATATATATATATAATTTTATAAATATTGTAAATATACATTTATAAATTTATTTATTTATAAATATTTATTCAAAAATATAATTGTAATATTTTAATGACTATATAATCCTAAATTAATGAATATAAAAAATTAGTCAAATTGAATAATTAAAAATGAATAAGAATTAAATATTGAAAAAATAAATATGTTTTATTAATTATAAAAATAAAAATAAAAATAAAATGTAAGGTACCTTCTTTTTCTGGGTATTCCACACTTTTATTTTTTCATTAAATCTATTTTGTTTGGGTTTTCAATATCTTTAAAGTGTGTTGGTTGAGTCTTTTTTAAAGAAAGAGAGATTTTCTTAGAAAAAATGATATTAAGTTTAGGAGTGTATGTTTTTTTATAATTAGGTCCTTTTAGAAACATGTTAAATGGGCTTATGAGGGTTTTCTGTGAGTTTAGAATCCTTTTATGGTGGTTTGGCCTCTTTTATAGAATTTTGGGCTTAAAGCACCATATAAGACATTTATAAGAGGTGCATATTTATTTAACAACATGAAACTGTCACTAGGAAGATTCCATGAAGAAATACATTCCCTAAACTAATTCATGGAATGAACTCATTACATGTCATGAATATACATTACATGAAATGTAATGTTCAGGGAGAGTTAATTCACTCTAGGCGACGTGAATTTCAACATACTTTTTAAATGGGAAGTACACTCCATGTAATTATCAGGATAATTAGTTATATATTATGTCATGCACTTATTTCTTCATTCAAATTTCACATATCCCTCCTATCTCAAGACCTAGAAATTTCCAAAGGATTTTGGAGCACTTTCCTCCATTCTAGACATCACAATCAAGTGGTCAATCCATGGTATATTTTTTCTTAGGTTTTCCCAAATATTTCATTGTTCACCCATTTTGGATGTGGAAACTGTTAAGTTTTTTTAGTTTGGGTGTTGATCTAGATCTTGTCTGATCTTGGTTATTTCTTAAAATCATTTCTGCCTTCATTCTTGTGGGTGTTACCAATCATAAGCATTATGTTGATCACTGGTTTAAGGATGGCAGTTTAAAACCTAACCTTATAGTCTATTTAATTATAATGTATATAAAATATGGAGATTGCACCAACACAATGTGTGCTTAAATTAATTGAAGAAATAATGATGATAAATGATATGTTAATAAATTATTTTATACCTTCATATTCAATGGTATTGTTATCTAGATTTTGGAAACCCGTTGGGTGAGAGAACACCTCAGAAATTATAGAATATCTAATGGATTAAAGTGTGCTAATAACAAAATGATATTTCAAGTTATATGTTTGATATAATATCACTTTGGTAAAGGATTATTGTTTATTGAAATGACTGGTGAGGATTTTATATATATTTGAATGTGTATTTGAAATATAAATTGTAATTTTTAGAATTAACCATTTAGTCTTGTGATATGATATAGTGATTTACTTACTATTAGGAATTGTGTTCCAATTCATGCTATAATTCTTTTATATTGGGCCTAACCTAGTTTTATGTCACAATTTATATATAGAGTGATATCCATAGATGTTGAAATTATTATATTTTTCACTTATCCAAGTATCATGTTGTAATTCTTATATAGTGAGCTTAAGATGGATCATGAAACAATTATATAGATGATATTTCTCAGGATGATAATTTGATTACATAGAGGTCCTGGTTGTGATGTTAAAATACGAATATAGAGGGATTTTATCGAGATGATGAAATTCTTATATAGGGGGAGTTTCACAGTTATGCGATTTCCATGGTTTATAGTGATGGTTAACATCATTGTGTTTTGTTCTTATATATATTTTGGCATGGTTTTGAAGCAGAATGATTTTTATTTTAAAATATATTGATTAATTAATACACCGATTTATTTTCTTATCATGTGCACTTATTAACAAACTAATTTCTCTTAGAAATAGTGGTGGTGACTTACTATGTTTTACTTACACCCTCTTCGGGCATCCATTTAGTACCTAATAAGATTACATGGTTGAAGAGTTGGACAAGGGAATGAGACCTTATTGTTGATTGTCACTTGATACATGGGATGAATTTTAGAGATGGGATAGACATCGGGATTCGTGAAAGGGGCCTATTGATTTTATTTTGGTTATCTATTTATTTTATTTGTATTACATTTAGTTTTACATTGAGATAAATTTCAGCCTATCATTATATTGTTTACTATTTTTCATATATTGTTTCTCTATTAATACTTCCTAATTGTATGTTTGTACCATTTCTTCTATTTTTTTGTTACTTTTATATTGATGTATGTTATTTATTTATTTCATATTGCAACTATGTACAAGGATTATAGTATCCCTACTATACTCATCACACCCACACATATAATTACTATCTTATGGCCTATAGGGAGGTGCACTTGAGGTCTCATAACTAACCTAATATGGCCATGTGAGATAGCAACGTATTAGGGGATGTTACAAAGTGTCCTGATAGGGGAATCATCTTTTTTCTTATCTATTGCATTACTATCTGGGAGTGGTATAAATTATACTAAGATGTATTAGGGTTTGGTAAATATTTTCTTGCGTGGGATTTGGTAACTATTTAAGGGTAAAATTTTGAGTGCCCGTGGATGGGATTTTTCTTGAAACAATTCTTTCCCGACTGATATTACTTTACTAGGATGGATATACATATTGTGTGATGTTATTGTTTATTGATATTTGTACTGAAGGCATGGTATGACATGAGATGAGTATTCATGCATCATGATACACACATAGTCATATCTATCGACATGCATTTTTCATGACACAAAAATATTTATTGCACGTGATATATTATCATGTATAAAAAATGAAGTGACAAACCATTTATATCTGATAAATTAAATAAAAGAACGATTATTTCATCAAAATACTTGTAATACATGTTTATAGAGACCATTAGACAAATGTTTTCTACTATTATCACTTATTTAGGTTGAACTTTCTCTGATCTAGAGTTCAATGGTGTGTGTTTATCTTGTAGAGAAAATTTCTCCTTATCATCTTTGAGTTCATCATCATGAGAGTGGAAATTCGCATGCTCCTAACACTGCTGAGCCAGGACATGTCATAGCTTCTGAGGATCATATGGATGTTCATCTTCATCAAATATTCCTATGAGTCATGTGAAACATATATAGGGAGATTTTTTATATCATGACTTCGATGTATGATTGGAAGATGGAGTTTCTACTGCATAATCAACCTACGTTCACTAGAGAGGGAGGCCCCTAGGTAGCCATGTTCTGAATTGAGTTAGTAAATATGGTCATCAAGCACCTGGAGACACCCATAGATAGGTGGGTGTGGCTTGATGCATATTTGCTTCATGGACCAGCCAACTACTAGTGGGACATTATTGGACAAGTTGGGTAGTAAGAGGAGTTATCATGGAAGTAATTTGAGGAAACGTTCATGGGAAACATCTATCAAGAGTTGTTAAGGGATGGTAAAGCTCATGATTCCATGCATATGACATAGGTGGGAATGTCTTTGATAGACTACATTGAATACTTCACTAACCTATAACACGTTTTCCCATCTTTAGGTACTGATGTGATCTATAGGGAGAGGTATTTTCTGGACAAGATTCATTATGAGATCAGTTCACCGGTGAAATTATTTCACATGAGAATATTTTAGGATGTGATGAATTAGGCACTCATGATAGAAGGGAATCTGAGAGAGCCCCTGAACAGAACCCATAATATTTTAGTAGGGAAAACTGGGAGATCTTATTCTAGTTGAAAGAATTGTATTTATAGAAGTTATCACCAAGGAAATAATGGGAATTTCAGTCAAGGAAGTGGGAATCCATCTCAGGACCGTGTTCTGTTGAAATGATATCAGTGTGGAATGATTAGATTCAAGCGGTTTTAGTGTCTATACCTTGGATTTGAGGTCCTTTTTATGGTATCCAAGTTCGTATTTATTATTTTTATAGGTACTTCTTGCAGCAAAGTAGTGGAATGGGTTTAGGATAAGTACTGCAGTCTGTTAAGGACCGAACTACCCCTCAGTATATAGGTAGTTGTAGTTACTCAGGATGTTCAGTTTCAGGTAGGTGATGTGGTACACCATTTTAGAATGAAAATACAAGGTAGAGGGAACTGTACAGGGCGATTAGACTAAATCCTTGGGCACAAGATTTAGTAAGCTGCATGCTGTGCACACTACTCTCGTTATTGTAGATGTTAGACATTCTACCATGAAAGGTGGAACTATTATATCATCTACCGTTGCATGAATTTTGTTTGATAAAAGAGCATCACATTTCTTTTTTATCTTCTATTTTTTCATATGGTTTGGGTTTGGTTATGGAATGTTTGGATAGTTTCTTGACCATTGACAAAACATTGCGAGTTCGTTAAGAGAATATGAAATGTCACAAGCCATGTTCTATAGAATAGGTGGTTACTATTTCTTTTGGGAACCTTTTTTATAGAAATTTTTGGTTTTTATTTGATTCTTGGTATGGATTGGTTAGTTCTACACCTTGATAATATCGATTTTTATCCCTGGATAGTTAAATTTTTATCTCTATAAAAAGGAATCTATTTTCACTAGGGTGAGTGGGATCTTCAAGATGCATGAGCTAGACCAATTTTGTGAATATTGGAATCTATCATTGATCATATTGAAATTATTGTTCGGTATGATGGGGGAATGATGTAGGATTATTTTCCACTAGTGTTGTACAATTTTTAGGACATATTTTATGATGAGTTCTATGTCTTACCACCCAAGTGGGAGATTGAGTTCACAAGAGAGTTGGTATCGGGTGTAGATTTTTTATTCCATCTTATAGAATGGAACTAGAAGATCTTCAACAATTTAATGTCCAATGGGATTAGCTAGAAGATAAGGGTTTCTTACAACCTGTTAAATATCAATGGGGTTATCTAGTTATTTCCACAAAGAAGTATGATTAGTCATTGAGCATATGTATGGATTATTAGAGATTGAACCAGATGAAGATCAAGAAACGATATCCCCTTCCACATATCAATAATATATTGGATCAATTGATAGATTATAAGATATTATTGAAGATATATTTGAGGATGGGATATCACTAATTGAGGGTGATACCATCAGAAATACATTGAACTTATTTTAGGAGTAGGTATGGATTGTATGATTTCATAAGGATGTTTATTGGTTTAAAAAATAAATCTTCCATATTCATAAACTTGATGAATAAGATCCTTATTCCTTTTCTGCATTAGTTTTTGGTGTTTTTTGTTTGAAGAAATCTTAGTGCACTTCAATTTAGTAGATTATCATTCCCAGCATCTTCACATCATCATAAATACATTTATACATCATATAATTTACAAAAAAATAAACAAATTTAGTTTCTGGATTGATTAAGTAAACTTCATGAGACATGGCATCTTATAGGTAGGAGAGCTGGTGGACCTTGAGAATTTTTAGTCATGGTATCTTTGGAGGAACCCAAGAGTTAATTTGAGATTCATAGCTTTCTGGGTTCAACATATTGTTGTCTGGGCTTTTTCCCATACTTATCCTACATGGAATCACTGATGTCCAAGGTAACCAAAAAGAGGGTGAATTTTTATTGTTCGAAAGCTTGAGAGAGGTGTTTTAAAGAGTTGAATGATAGTATAACCTTAACACCTATCCTATTTTTATCATTTCTGGGTAAAGAACATGATATGTATTGTGAAACATCCAAAGTTAGAATCAGATCAGTTCTGATGTGGGCCGATTGAGTTGTTGCTTATGGATCAAGGCAGTTAAGACCATATGAGGGTAACTATCCTATTCATGATCTGAAGTTGTTTTGGTGGTACATGCCCTGAGATGCTATTGAAATTTTTTTATATGTGATAGGTTTTTGGTGTTCATAGGAAAAAAGAGTCTGAAGTACGGTTTTTTCAATGGGAGCTAAGCCTTTAACAGATAAGGTTAGTTGAGTATTTATAATATTCTTTCTTTGATATGGCTCAAAGCCTGGGAAAGGAAATTTCATTACTGATTCCTTAAGATGGAATATGATGAAAAAGGAACTGTGGGAGTCTTATAATGAGTGGAATATGATTCCTCTATATACATACATAAATTTAGATGGTCATGAATCATAGGGATGAGTAGCTCAGACAGAGAGATCAGTTATACCCGTACTTCTTGACCAATCAATATAGATCAATTATATGATCCATATGGTGTAGTTCTAAGAGATATCTTATATGTTGAGGAACCAACATCAATATGGTCTCTCCAAAACGACAATTATCTTCTTTTCCATGGAAAGGTATAGGATTCTATATTCTTTATCAAGGATCTGATGAGAGATTTTCATGCATCTAGATGGGTGGTACATCCTAGTTTGGAAAATATGTATCGTGATCTTTGTAGAAAGAACTAGTTGTCAAGAATGAAGAAGGAGTTAGTGGGATTCATAGATAAATGTTTCACCTTTTAGTATGTGAAATCCAAACATCAGAGGCTTACTGGGTGTTTATAGACACTGTCCATTTTGGAGTGGAAATGGTATTATGTCACTATATGTTTTGTGACATTATTACCTTGGAGACCCCATAAGAGAGATGTAGTATGGGTGTCTATAGATCTACTAACGAGGTTAACCCTCTTATTTCCTATCAAAGAGACCTTCACAGTTGATGATTCATATAATCTTTATGTGTGTCAGATAGTTTGATTGTATGATGATATGAGGAGTATCATTTCCAATAGAGAGACTCATTTCACATCTTGGTTCTAGAATGGCATTTTGAGGCTATGGGATCCAAGGTTATTATAAGACAGTACTATCATCTTCAGACTGATAGTCATTCTGAGGGCTCAATTCAAATTCTAGAGGATATGTTATAAGAATATGTTTTATATTTATATGGTTCTGGGGAGAATAATATATAACTCATAGAGTTTTTTATATTAAATATTCCATGCATCGATATTCAAGCCACCTTCCAATGAATTTCATGATAGGTCGTGTTGTTCAACTATTTGTTGGTTAGAGGCAGGTGATTCAGTGCTTATTAGACTTTGTCACATACAAGAGACATCTAAGAAGGATTAATTGATCAGGAGGTGGTTGATAACCACATAGAGAAGATATAAATATTATGATATCCATTGGAGACAACTATTAGTGTTTGGGGATAATCATTGTATTTTTCATCGGGTGTTTCCTTGGTTGGGGAAATTTTGTTTCATGAAATAGGTAAATCTAGTGCCTAGGATTGTTGGGTATTGGAGATAGTAGAAATGGTCGGTCCAGTGTCATGCCAATTATCCTGCTAGAAATGGAATGTTTCACATTTCATAGCTTCAGATATATTATTCTGACCCTTCTCATGTGGTAAACAATAAGGATGAAGAGAATGGTGTAGATGCGTCCTTTTAGGAGAATCTGTTACATATTATAGACCATAGTGAGAAGTATCTTCAGGGTAGGACTATACCTCTAGTTTGAGTGATGTGGAAGAATGGGTGTGTTAAAGAGGAGGTTTTAAGATGCCTTATATGGTGGAGAGGTTGTAAGATCCATTATTTTTCTAGGTACATCTCTCTTTGATATTTTCATAAATCCTAGTTTGTTAAGAATTTCCTTGTGTTCAAACCCTATCTATTGAGTTTCATTTGGAGACAGATATTTTTTTAGGTAAAATGACCTAATGTTCAGGGATGTATGATTTTTTGAATTAATGGGGCCTGGGTATAAACATGTTAAATGGGATTAAAAGGGTTTTCCATTTGTTTAAAAGGATTCATTGGAATTTTAGGATCGTCTATAGAATTTTTGGCTTAAGGTTTCAGGTAAGAAAATTAAAAACTATGAATATGTATTACATGATGTGTAACTATCACTTAGAAGAGTCTGTGAAGGGAATACAGGTTGTGAACTAGTTCATGACTTTAACTAGTTAGATTCTAGGAATCTACCTTACTATGAATGTAATGTTTGGGTAGTGTTAATTCACCTAATACAACATGAATTTCAGCATACTATTAAATTTATAATTATAATACAAGTAATGAATTGACACATTGTTTGTTTCTCAGGCTTAATGGTGATAAGATAAACCTTATGGTTTTGTTTTCCTTCCAATTTTATATAGACATTCTATCTCAAGACCTAGGGGATTTCTAGGATATCTTGGAGTTCCTTCCTCAATTCCATACATCCCAATCATGTTATCATTCCCTAGTATATTGTTCTACATAGTTTTTCCCCTATCTTCTATTGTTCTCTTATTGTGGTGGTGAAACTTGTGACCATGGTTGGTTTGAGTATTGATCTTGAGCTTTTTTGATCTAGATTCCTTCTTAAATTCTTCTATTCCTTTTTTGTTGGCATTACTTTTTGGATGAAATATGTTGATCGTTGGTTTATGGTAGGTGGTTTGAAACTAAACCCTAGAGATTTTTTAATTGTCATGTATGGGAAATATTGTGATTATGCTGACACAACATGTGCATAAATTAATTTAATAGGTAATGATGATAAATCATGGATTGGATTATTCCTTGGATACCTTTGGATTCCATGGTATTGATTCCTATATTATGGCTCTCCATTGGGTGAGAAAAACCTTGATTAATAATGGATTGGATAATGGCTTAAAGTGTGTTTAGCATGACATGAGATTTCAGGTGATTACTTAATATAGACTCAATTTGTTAATGAATTGTTGTTTAATGAAATTACTGGTGATAATTTGATATATAAATGAATGTCTATATGATGGAAAAAATTAATTTGAAGAATTAACCATTAATACTTGTGTTTTGATATTGTGATATCCTTACTGTTATGAATTGTCTTGGGATTCATGTTGTAATTCTTATATAGCAGGCTTTCCCAATTTGATTCTATAATGCTAATATTGGTGGCTATTCCCGGATGATGAAATTAATATATAGAATGGTTTCCCAATTTCATGTTGTAATTATTATATATAGGTCTTATCATGAATGATGAAATTCATATTTAGAGGTATTTTCCTGATATACTAAAATTCTTATATAGAGGGCTCGGTTCAGATGATGAAATGATTGTATAGATGGACTTTATAGGAATGATCAAATGCTTCTATAGAGGGATTTTCCCATTTATGTGATTATACCATGGTTTATGATTATGGTTGGCATGGTTATGCTACATTATTAGAGATATTCAAACATGGTGTAGAAGCATGTTGATTTTTGTATTATATTAAGTATATTAATTAATACACTTATTTATCTCTTTATGATAATAACTTATTATTAGACCAGTTTTATTTAGACCAAATAGTTTCATCCTATTATGTTTTAATCACATCCTCTTTGGTCCTCTTTTTGGTACTTGATCAAATTACATGGATGTAGGTTTGGATAAGGGAAAGAGACCTTTTTTCTGATTGTTTCCTCAGAATGGGATGGAGTTTGGAGATTAGGTTAACATGGGGATTTTGGACTGGGGTCTATTGATTTTATTTGTGTCAGCTGGTTCACTTATTTTCATTTCTTTTAGTTTGATATTTATATAAATTTCAGCCTATCATTACATGGTTTAGTATTATTTGGTTTAACGGTTCCCCCATTTACTTCCAAGTTGTATGTGGTATTGTTTCCTCTATTTTACTATTACTCTCATATTGATGTATATTTTCTATTTACAATGTATTTTAACTCTGTAATAGGGGGTATAGTCTCCCCACAGTACATATAAAACCCATAGTGTTAGTCAACAGTCTCTGGCATTCGGGGAGGTGTGCTTGATGTCTCCTAACCAACTGGATTTGTCTATGCGAGAGAGCACCAAATCAGCGAATGTTACATAAAATATGGATATATATTGAAATGATCATGAATAAACATTGAAAATATTAAAACATAGTAAATAAAAATGTATAAATAAATATTAAAAAATGTTTAAATTCCAAAAAAAATAATCAATATTGAATATGAATAAATAATACTAACAAAAATAATATTAAAAATAATTAAATAATATTTACTGAATATAGTCATAATAAATTATGTGTATTATGTTAATAAATATAATTCATAAATGGATATTAAAATTTAAATAAACTTTATATATTTTAGTTATACGTGTTTCTATATAATATTTCATTAATAACACAAATATTTCTATATGTAAAATAAATGTGTATATAAATATACAAGATTGATATAAGTTAATTTAAACAAATACATTATATAATATGTAGTTTCTATTAAATAAATAAATTATTATTATTATTATTATATTTTAAAAAACTATAACTTTTATTAACTATATAAATAATTTTAAAAACATAAAAGTGGATATTTATGTATAATAAAATCGAAATGAATGCATATTAATTATATATATTACAACTAAATTAAAAACATTAAATTTTAATGAATGAACATGTAGAAATAAATATTTTAAATGGATAAAACTAAGAACATATTGAAAAATGTAAAATTGAAGAGGAATAAAATAATTTTTTTAAAAACAATTAAGATTATTAATGAATAAATAATATTAAAAATGAATAAATTCAAAAAACAGTAAAAAGTAATAAATAGTATATGTAAAATAAAAATATAAAAAATTAAAAAATTTACCAATTAGAAACAATATATATATTAAATATAATATGTTAATAAATATAATTCTAATATTAATATTAAAAATGTAATAAATTATAGAAATATTATGTGTGTGAATGTTGTATATAAAAATGCTTTAATTATGTATATATATGTGTGAAATTAATGTAACACATGACTAATATATATTAAATTGAAAAATCAAATTACATTCAATTTAATTTCTATTACTCGATTCAATAAGTCAATATTTTTTTATGAATATTAATTTTAATTATAAACCATTTTTTACTAAATACATGACCGATTTAATGTAAGAATAAATAATTGTAATATATAAATCATATATTATGAAATATTATATATATTTCTATATATATATATATAAATATACATATAAATATATATAAATATATGAATATATTTATGTATTAAAAATATTAAATATATTAAGGTATAATTTTGTATAGAAGCATTAAAATTGAAAATTCATAATATGTTTTTAATTATTACATTTGATTAATTATCTATATTTATATTTAAAATTTATTACTTATTACTATTTATAATATATATATATATATTTTATTTATTCATTTTTATTAATAACAATTTCATTAATAAATTATTAATAGTTTTTTAAATTATTTAATTTTAATTTTTTTATTTAATTATTAAAATTTATTCATTTTATAAAATTAAATTTAATAAATACTATTTCGTAATATTTATAAATTATATATATGTATATTAAATGTATTCATTTTTTAATAAATATATAATTAATCTGTTTTTTTAATATTTTTTAATTTGCATATTTTTAATTTTTATTTGTTTAATTGTTGTAATTTATTCATTTTATATATCTATATTTAAAATAAAAAATAATTAATATTTCTTATTTAAATATACAATAAATTTTTTAATAATTATTTCTCAGATAATATTTTTTAATATTTTTAATTTAATATTTATTTATTTATTTAATTAATTATTTTTAATATTTCTAATACATGTATTTTTTATTTTTATTTGTTTATTTCTATTAGAGTATATAAAAAATTAGGGGTCATGTATAGGCCGACATGGAAAGGTGGGCCAGGCTCTGTGTATGCACATATGTGGGGCAGGGCCAAGCCAAGCATAGACTCCGATGGGGGTGGGGGTAGGTGGGATGGGTCATCTAAGATACTGTCCATGTGGCCCATGTTTGTAGATGTGTATGTGTGTGTCGATCCCAAACTACCATGACATGTTGTGATATTGGGGTATTCGGGCATATAACTGTAACACTAACAAACAAGAAGTCTGATGTGGGACATTTGCGAGGGACAACCCGTTATCATTGATAGATAAAATCATTGATAAATGCCAATTTTTATGTTCAAAATTAAATCTTTGATAAAGGGTGGACTTTATCAGTCCTTAAAAAAGAACTGAGAAAAATCATCCTTTATCAGTGCTTTTATTTAGTGCCGATAAAGGCCTCCCTTTATCATCGGTTTTTTTTCACTTATATAGGATTCATTTATCAGAGCTATTATCCAACACTGGTAATGGCTAGCATTTCTTATTGCATGTTTTTAAGTAGTGTTTTTTAATTAATGTATATAAATAAACAATTAATCATTTTGACTAATATAAATTTGATAATTATATATATAATTCTAGAAAATAATATTCATATTTTATTAAAAGTTATATAAATCATATTTATATATTATATTTACATATATATACTTATTGTAATATAAATAATAATTTTAAAAATATAAATATTTATATATAAATTAAATGGCTCATTACAACCTTTATCAGCACTAAATAAAAAACATTCATAAAGGTGTCTCTTTTATGAGTGCTAAAAAGCACTGATAAATGGGTGACTGTTATCAGTGCTTGGATGATGGGTAGGCAAAAGGTATCTTTTTATCAGAATTTTTTAGTGATAACAAAAATTTAACTTCATCATAATTTTTGGTGAATGCTGATAAAATTCTCATATTTTTATCAATTTTTGTATATCGTTGGTAATGGTTAGCACCAAATATCACACGATCTCTCACGGAGTAAACTCAACTCCTTATGAGTGATAGTTGAGTTTTTGTCTTCCTCAAATTGTAGAAAAGATTTATTATGGATTATGATAATTACAAGGTTTGAATTATATTTTCTTTAAGCACACATCCATTTAACTTCAAATAAAGAAATGTTAAGCTACCTACACTACCATAAAAATGTCCTTTAACACCATGTAATAAGGGCTTTAACAACTCTAAAAAGGATTTATTGTCTTCGACGTCGTTAAGAGGGGGACCTCTTGGTCAGCTCTTTTGTTAGCACTAATAAAGGGGGTCTTTATCAGTGTTAAAAATAGCACTGATAAATGCACTACTTATATAGTATGTTGTTTTTAAGAGTAGCACACTGCATCAAATATACCTATATTAAAATACATGTAAATGATAATTCATAATTTAATAGAAATAAATTTTACATCATAAATAAAAAAACACTATTATTTCAAACAATGTTTTGTATAATTAAAATTGAAATTAATATCCACAAACATGAAAAACATCAATGTTTCTTTATATTTCGCGCCTGTGACCCCCTCTCAAAAAAATCTACACCATGGTATGAGTTGTTGAACAAATGAACACAACCTGAGAAAATTAATCCACCTGTATAAGAAAACAATTCTTATTTTAGTAATTCCAAAATAAATAAATTAAATACAAATACAAAATAACACATAAATAAAAGGACACAATTGAATTCATACCATCAAATATTGTGTCATATTTAAGTGAGTCTAATTTATACACATCACAAATGTCTTATAGATAATTTTCTTAAATTATTGAAACAATAAGAATATGTTTTCTTGTTTTTGAGAATGTCACCTGTTTATATTACTAAAATTCATTTTAAAATGAAATCACAATCTTTGTGTCAAATAATTGACATTGAGTGTCAGATTTTTTTGAGACTGACTCATACACATAATAAATGACTTTTGAATCATCATCCTAAAGTTTAAAGAAAATTATAGTGTCTTTTATCAATTTTCAGGGACTGAAAAACGTTCAAAACTAAAATATCAATTTTAGACTCATAATGGACACTTTGAGTCATAACAGGAAAACCATGTATCCAATTGAGGTGAAAATGATTCATATATATCAATGATAAAATATTTATTGTTTTCTTAAAGTATAAAAACATTTTAAATTTATTTTATAATTTTTTAGTATGTCACCTTTTTTAATAAAATAAAAATATTAAATAATTAGACACACTTGGAGTTATACTGGTCACACATTACATTGGATTGAGGTGTGGTTTATTCTTACACAACAAAACAAACATTATTTTCCAAAATTATCAAAATAATCTAATGTGTTTAATTAGATTTGGGTTTTTTTAAATTTTTTTAATATAGTTTCATTTTAATCTAAAAAAATTAAGTTATACCAGTAATATAATGTGTCATTTTGACCTGAGACTAATTCCTAAATTTTAAAAATTACATATTAATCATTTTACTCAATTATTAATACAATCAGAGAGAATTTTCTTGGTTTTCAATGAGTGACACTTGTTTTGAATTAAAATTTCAATTTTAAACTGATAAAGAGAAATATGATTCATATCAGGCTTGAGGTTTATAAGATTGAGTTGAAACTAATTTATACACATCGAAAATGACTTATGAATCATTTTCCTAAAGTATCAAAACAGCCCAAATGTGTTTTATCAGTCATGAGTACATCAATTTTCCATTTAACTAAAAATAATGTCAATTTTTAATAAAAAGACACAATTAGTGCCATACCAGTCACATGATGCTTCAAATTGTGTTTTGGATGACTCCTACACATACAAAATGCCTTGTAGATCATTTTCCTAAAGTATAAAAACAATTTTAATTCCATTTCTTAGTTTTTATCATTTCATTTGTTCTTTTTATGAAAATCAATTACAATTTTATATAAAAAGACACAATTGGAGTCAAATCAATTATATCATGTGTCGAATTTAGTTTTAAATGAATCATACTTGTAATAAATGACCTATGGATCATTTTACTAAAATATAAAAACCACACGAATGTGTTTTATTAGTTCTGAGTATGCCACTTGTGTTTTTTACGAAAAAATCATTTCAAACTGGAAACAGACACATTGAGTCTCACCAGTAACATTGTGTGTATATTTATAATGAGACTAATTCATACACATAAAAAATGAATTATGAATTAGTTTCCAGAAATATAAAGACTACTGGATCATGTTTTCTAGGGTTTTGGTTAGTGACACACTTTATGAACTAGAATGTCAATTTTATAAAAATAATAGACTTTTTTAGTTATATCAGTCACACTATTCATCAGATTGTGATAAAATTGATTCCAAAAAAAATGAATTATGTACCATTTTAAATAATTATCAAAACAACATGGAATCATTTTATCAATGTTGATAATTTAACTTTTTCTTTTTATTAAAATTATTATAAATTTTAAATAAAAAAGAAAAGGTTAATGCCATACTGATCACACCGTGGATATGAATGAGGTGTGTCTAAATGATAGACGTGACAAATAGTTATGTATCCATGTAATAAAGTATCAAAACAATTCAAATGTGCCTTATATGTTTTGATTATTTCACATGACTTTTCACTAAAAATATTATTTCAAATTTCCAACATGTACATTGATTCTTAGCGGTCACATCGAGTGCCAGTTTGATATGAGACTGATTACTATATGTAAAAAATGAATTTTGAATCATTTAATAAATTATCAGCAGAATAGAAGTGAATTATCTTGGATTTTAGAGAGTATCAAACCTTTTAAACTAAATTATCAATTTTAAACTGATAACGGACACTTTGAGTTATATATGTCACACCTGGAATCAGGATGATGTGTAATTGATTCATACAAGTAAAATCTGAATTATTTTTCAGTTTACTAAAGTATCTAAACAATACCAAGGTTTATAATCATTATTTATTTTGTAACTTATTCTTTTTACAAAAATTAATGTCAATTTTAAATACAAAAAACACCTGGAGTCATACTGGTCACATCGTTCATTTTTTTGTTGCGAGGAAAATTCCTACACATAGAAAATGACTTAGGAATCATGTTACTAATGTTTCAAAATAATAAAAATTCATTTTCTTATTTTTGAGTATGTCACTTGTGTTTTTTATTTAAATTTCATTTAAAACTAGAAAAACACACTTTGAGTCATAATAGTCGCATCATGTGTCAGTTTTATGTTAGAGTGATCACTAGAATTAAAAAATGACGTATAAATCATTTTAATTAATTATCAATACAATTAAATATTTTTTATGGGTTTTTAGTGAGTGACACACTTCTTGAACTAAAATTCCAATTTTAAACTAATAATATACACTTCGATCCATACCAGGAACACCATGTATCATATTGAGATTGATCTAATTCATACATTTAAAAAATTTCTTATGGATCAATTTTCTATACTATCAATAGAAAATAATTTTTTTCCTATTTTGAGTGTCTCAATTAACATTCATACTCAAATTAATGCAAAATTTTAATAAAAAGACATACTTGGAATCTTTCCAGTCACACCATTTTTAGGATTATATTGAGGATAATTCCTTCACATAACAAATAAATTATAAATCATATTCCTAAAGTATCAAAATTATATGAACATGTTTGATCAGTTTTGAGTATGTAACTTGTGTTGTTTACTAAATTTAATGCCAATATAAAATAAAAATACGTACTATGAGTCATTAATTCATACCATGTTTCTGACTGAGGAGTGGATAAACCCAAAAAGTCCCAAAGGACTTATGGATTGTTATCCAAACGTTTCCAAACATGTTTAATGTGTTTTCTAATTTTTGACTATTTGATGTGTGATTTGAACTAAAATTTAAATTATAAACATAAAAAATATATTTCAAGTCATACAAAAAAATGTGTATCAGATTAAGTTGTGGATTATTTAGTATGTGATGTTTATTTATAATTCAACTATCTAAAACATCCATAAAATAGAGAACTATTCCATTTAGATTGAAGAGGAAACCTCATGATGTATGAAACACCGAATCCAAAATCATCAGGTTATCTTTTTTCTAGTTTTTTGCAGATAGTATCAAAAACATATAACATCCCAAAAAGAATCCACCAATGTCAGAAAATAATATTTACCTTTGTAATAATATAATGAAATAAATTAAACATAAATATGAAATAATACATTAGTAAAATATCAATTTTAAACTAAAACCACATAATTTGAGTTAAACTTGGTACATTTTGTATTAGATTGTACTATGGTTGATTGCACCATGTATTTTAATCTTACAATGCATGATAAAAGAACATGAGTGAATCATCATTGTTGAATATTTCATCTCTTAATGATCTACGTGAAAACTAAAAAATAATTATCTGATAAAAATGAAGATTAAATTATCTGAAATAGTATATTAAATGATTCTAAAATCAACAAAATATATAGCATGTAGTCATGTCTTCTTAATATATGTGTATATTATGAAACTAGGAATGTTACCCAATCATTTATAAAAAATTCTTCTTATAAATATGGGGACTTTCTATAGTCATGGTAGTATTGAAAAAATATAAATAAACCAAGTATTAATAAATATTTTAAATTAAATATTAACAATATTTGAAAATACCTCTTTAGGGATGCTAGTTTGTTGATGGTAAATGAAATATCACATAAATTTGAAAACAAAATAACCAACATATTTTCAATTAGTTTGTTTTCGACACTACAGAAGTATTATTTAATATAGGTAATTTGTTTTGATATGGGTTTTTATAGTGAGATATTATTATATATACTCTAATACTTATCCACATGAAGAAGTTCACAGACTCTTTGTATTAATGGATTATCCTCATTAAATGATTTTCATGATATTTAAACACTACCTTATTATAACATAATTATCATTAAAACCCAATATAAAATATATAATGTGAATTTTAGATAAAAAATGATTGATTTGGTGTATTAAAAATTTAAAAACATCATCACGTTGGTTCGGTTTGTTGGGTATCCATGTAGTGAATCCAAAAAATAAATATTTGGAGTATGCAAATTTACTACAATGAGTACCCAATGTTTCATAAAAAGGAAAAAGAATAATTAATTAAAGGAATAAAAATATTCTTTTTAAGATTAATTTTTTGTGTTTTACACCTATATCATTTACAATAATAAGAGTCTGTTTTCCATAAGTTTTATTTGAAAGGATTGGGCCAAACCCCCCCCCTCATGCATAAATTTGAACTAAAAACCTTAAGTTTAGTTGTGTTGATTTTATTTGGGGAACAATGATTCCATATTTATGTCAGCAAGGTAATCCATTAAAATAGTATTGATATAAATGTCTACAAAAAATATGAATTACATTTAGTCATAATTAACATAATAGATCATCTTTTGGGAAACAAATCAGGAAAACACACCTCATGTATAATCATACAAATGATAATCCTAGCCATCCCTACATGGTGATTTCAATTAAATTCTCAAGAGCAATATAGTCTACATTGCCTTCCGCCATTATTTATTCTCAAAAATCTGCTATGAAATTACTAATCATTTTAAACCTTGTATCAATATAAACCTTTGATGATATTAAATATTGATATTAAATAGGTGGGATACATTTTATTTGTTAATATATGCTCAATTTTTTAGTTGAACCTTTAGATCACTTTGATTCGACATTCATTTTACCCCCTTCTCCTTGTTTATTTTTAATAACATTTATCAGTTCATAATTTTTTTATTAATTGTTTCTGTTTTAGCATAAAAGATAAATTTTAAATGAATACCTTCTTACCACCATATTTTTTTTAATATATGATGTGCATGATACAAATGTTCAAATAAATTACTCAGTCATGTGAATATATGTTTCATCAAGTGGAATAGGAATCTTAGAAATCAGCTCATGAGTTATGCTAATCCCCACTCTCACATTAATTGTTGGATGATTTCTATTGTGCATAATATCTTTTTAGAAACTAAAAATGGTAACCCTCACAACAAGATGATCGGTGGGTGTTGATTGATATAAATCGAAATCATTTTAACCTTCTATAATGTTAATTGAGGAAAGGTATATGTGTCTTCTTGATTAACATTTCAAAAAACCCTTTATGAAAATGTTGATAACCTCATCTAAGAAATATCTTTGAACGGAATGAATTTCCACAAAGATGGTGAGGGGGTGATTATCATTTTATGGTTGTTATTTAGTTGTTTCTTCTCTTTTCTACCCCACATAAAATTTTCTAGAAACTCATAATATAAATAAATTTTTTATTCAAGAGTAGATAATCATGAGTGCATATATTCCATTTGTTTATATTTTTCCCCTGTTATTTTTCCTCAAAATATGTATAGGGTGTCTCCCCAAAACCCTCACCTCTAATGTAGCCATACAGTTCTAGCCGCTTCAAGTACGTTGATATTATCTATTAATATGGTATAACTGAAGGTTATTACTATGTCTAGGTAGAATAAAAAATATAGGAAAATAAGTAATCATTGTTATGTAAAACGTAATTAATGGAAAAGAAATTTTTATTCTATCATACTTAAACATGAATCCCACATTTTTTGGATGTTTCGATCTATTATAATCCCATAATTAATTACATGTTCGTCCTTCTATAGCACATGGTGTGTGATGAAATTCACTTTGGATTTGGATTTATCAATATATATATAAAAGAGTAACATAATTATGTTGGTGTTTCATGTCACCAAAACGTATTATGGTATATTTAAAATATGTACCAATTTTTTAGTGAAGTGTACCCCATCTATGATTTAAGGTAGTGGAAAATTAGTTTTTTTCCCACATATCATTTTCAACACTCACTTGTTGTTTCATTAATTAATAATTCATAATCAAAGTGATTAATACATTTATTATCAATCAATTTATTACCAGCCATAATTTACCAATAATGATGTATCCTCATAAGGTTAAGTGAATGCATCACATGTTTCCTATCCTATTAGGTTTCCATACATATATAGTGGGTTTAGGTTATTTTATCTTCAGCTTATTTTATATAAAACATCATTGGAATTATGTGAAAGAGTTTATAATCCTTTATAGAAAGCATACATAAAAATTTCTTACAGTATTAATTGATTATAAATGCACTCTGCAGGGGATAATGAAGAGTAATTTAATGTTTAATTATTTAATTTTCTTGTAAAATAAAAGATATAATAATGTTACCATAATCACATCCCAAATAAGTGTCATAACCATGGGAATAATAAAGTTTCATGAATCTACATTAATCGAAAAGTGCTGCTATGTGGTGTGACAAATTAAACTATAGAACATGGCCTTGTTGGCGTTAACATCATTGTTGCATTCATTCCATCCAACATCAAATTTGATGAATTTTCTCTTCTCCTTTTTAATTATTTCTAACAATGTTACACTGCGGTGATCCTGTTTTTTTGGGACATCATTTCTCCACAATTTACCATTTTCCTTAGGTACAAAATCTTCAATATATTTTTCCTCTAGATTGGTAGCATCAACCTGTGATGAATGTATTTGTCCCTTTGAATTAGGGGCACCAGTAGGTTCATAAACCTATTGTTCATTGGTATTGAGAGCCTCAGCACATGAAAAAGTCATTATTTTTAGAAGTGGTTAAAGATTTAATATATATTATGTAAATTTATTTGTGAAGAAATTATAATATTAGGTAACATGATGTATAATACAAAAATATATATATCATGATTATTTTTAAAAAAAGTAAAAATGGATTTTACCCCTCTATCGAGAATCCAAAACCCTACATTATGGTTTAATATAACATAAATAAACCCACATGCATTGGGACATCTTTGAAATTATTTCAAAATTAAAAAGAATGAGTCATCATTAGTTGACTTTTCATCTGACCCTTTGGTGGTTTTGGATGATAACATAAAAATTGAAAACTTTCAGTTTGCAGGATCTAGATTATTAAATACTTATATCATCTATTATTTCATTATAAAAAAAATCATCTTTGTAACCTTCCTTACTAAAATAAACTTTCATGAATTCCAATTCATCTATTTTAATAGAACATTCATTATCATCCCACTTCCATTGGAAAATATCTACATTGAATGTTTTATAATCTGACTCCCATATTGGTTTGATGATGCCAATGTTTTGCATATTCATAAAATTTTTATTTCTTTCCTTATAACCAGATATATACATTTCTACAGTCATAGGTGTAACTCCACTATTTTTTATGGCACTATATTTTTCAATTACATTTATAGATATATAATAACCATAAATTACATAGCCATTATAAGATAATATATGCACACATAGTCCTTTGGATATACAACAACAATTTTTAAAAATTTAATCCATATTTTCATCTGAACCCTTAAAAATATTGTTTTATAATTTTCATATAAAATATTTATTATGGGTATTTGATATCCATATTTCATACCTTGATGGATTCAAAGGCCTGATAATTTAATTTTGTGTTTTAATATATGGGGAAAACTCTAAATATTATAAAAAATATATTGGTGGTCCTACACCCGTTCTGTAATAGCTATTGTGAAAATATATATTCCAAAAATTCCTTCACCCATAGGCCACAAAGTGAGTTTAGATTTCAGTAGACAATTTTTTTCTACACCAAATAGGTAGTCAGCAAAGAATTCAATCACTTTCACAATTTTATATCACTATGTTATACAACCCTCAAGATGATATATATATTTTAACATACCCATTCAAAATATTCATATACCATTCAATGGTGTACATCAACATATAATTTATAAGACCACATATTTGAATCTCTCTTACCATGTGAACCATCATGTAAAAGAATGCTGGTGGGAATAAAATTACCAATTAACATAATATGATGTAAATTTTAATTTCCATAGTTGGAAATTTCTCCGAGTCTATAAATTCATTGCATATAGATTTGAAAACGAAATAGATATTCCTTAATGTCTGATAAACATTCTTGAAAAAATGAAATTTAAGTCTAAAAGCATTAGACCTTACATCAAGACAAGATAGACATGGGATTTCAGGCCATTTAAGATTAAATCAGTCATTGAAATTATATTCATGATATTTGATGAATACCCATATAGAACATTTACATAATTAATGATATTGAATACATGAAATCTCTACTTCCTAGAAATAGTTAAAGTAGACGAAGGATGAAAAATCAATTTTCACCTTTCATTGGTGCTAACTCTTCCTATATTCCAATGTCTATCATTTCCAACATAGCTTCAACTGTATCCTTAGTTTTTTTGGGTGCATTTATTAATGTTCCAATATTACAATGAAATAATTTTTTTCAAAATCCAAAAAAATAATGAAAATTCTCCACATATTGACAATTATAATATGGTCATTCAAAAAAAATGATATCTTTTTCTAAACGGTTTTCCTTACATTTTTCAAAAATGGTTTATCAAAAGAAATTCCCATATCTATTACTTTTTCAAACTGTTGATCACCTGTTAAGGAAGATGATGATATATGTTCTTCTATTCTCCCATTGAATGATTCCATCCATGATTAGAAATTATGTCACCGAGGTTTAAATCTGCAATTTCCTAAAACATAGACCTCGATGAATGGTTCAACCTAATTGAATGTGTACATTTTTCCTAAATGGGACACCCTTATGTTTCTTTAATGATATATCCTAAAAAAATTCGTAAGAAGAAATGTCATTTATCATCTAAATAAACATAGATCTAAATGTAAAATCTTCATTTCTATAACTATTATACAACATAACACCTAAATTCCAAAAAAATAAAATATTCGATAAATGGATGAAAATAAACATCAATAACATTGCCGAGATGTTTTGGTTATGATATAAGTATAAATAACATAATGTGTTTTTGTTTCATGTATAACCATAGTGGTAACTTATAATTTACCAACATAACCATCAATGTACTGTGAGTAATATGAAAACTAAAAGGATTCTATCCATTTGTATATAGTAGAAGATTATGGTTTCTAGGCCCATTTCCAAACTTAAGATACTCATGATCAATTATTCTCCACTTAGGAGGATTATTTCAATGATAAAGCATCCCATATTTATTTATTATATTTTCTACCATGTCAATTTCTGTACAATCTCCTCAAATTCATATAAGTTCCTAAACCTTGGAACGATTAGAAGGTTCATAGAAGTTTCTTAGCAACAAATTCAACTTTCATGTATTGAGAAGCACCACACATTGGGAATTCATTAAGTGATTCTTAGTCCTTGTGAAATAGTATAAAGTCATTTTAATAAGCATGTATTATTTCAATGATCATACCCATTGAACATAGCATTCATGTAGTGTCATATGCTTGGATTGGAAGATCATGATCTTCTGGGAAAATATAATTCCAGAGAGAAAGTAGTTTTGTAAAATGGGCATCATTCCATCCATGCCTAACTTTTAAATTATACAGCTTTTGAATAGCTAACAATGATGTATATTTAGTACAACCAACATACAATTTCACCTTTATCACAACTCTTTATCTTCTCAAACAATTTATGAAAATCATGAAGATCATCTTCAACTATCATTATCATTTCCTTAATATGATCTATATCATCATTCACGCATGTAATCACATACTAGATATAGTATTATTTATTTTCTATAATTTTAATTTTATAATATAATCCATAAAATGTAGTTATATCCCATTTGTTAGCTACATTTACTTTTTTCACATGTTTTGTGAAATATTTATAACTTTGATCTATTCCGTGAAATATAAATTGTTCTTCCAATTCCTATATAATAATTAGTCTTGCATAATAATAGATCAAACACAAATAAAATATTTGATAAGGGTCATAGGAATCATCATATATAAACAAGATGAATTCTTTTAGCACATATTTATAATACTTTTTTATACAAATAGAATTCATACCTTTTTTTATTCATATATATCTTATTTGATTCAGTTAAATTAATAAATAATAAAATAAATAAATACAAAGAAGAGAGAATTAAAATAAGTGGAACCAAAAATTTGAACGTTTCAAATAAATTCAGTATTCTTTAAAGAAAATGGGTAATAGAATTTATGAAAATTATTACTCCACAATTGGTAGGTTTTATCCTATGAATTCATCTAAAATGATCATAGGTACCCGACATGGGATAACTGCTGCTCAGGGTAGTTCATGAAAAATAGGTGCATGCCTAGAACATATGGAGGACGAGTCTCTGGAAACATAATACTATAATAAATATTGTAACATCCCAGATAAATAATGAATAATAAATTATTTATATTTATTAATATTTGCGAATTAAATATTAATTTTAATTAAAAGGGGTTGCTATGTTCGATAGCGTACTCGATACGCAACGATGAGTTTCTTTGAAAACTTACGTTGCACACTAGTAATATAATAATATTATTTTAAATGGTAGTTAACATGTAGCCGTTTTATTGGTGTGAATGGATAGAAATAACTAAAATATGATTATATATGTTTTTAAATGTTTTTACATTTATCCAATAAAAGATAAAGGCTTAAAATGCGGAAAGAATTCAATTTTAGGCATTAATACCCTAATTTTCACTAAAGGTTCACTTATCGCCTTTTGATGGTGAACCGTCATTAAATATAGTTTTTATCACTCTTATACATTCTATTGGACCAAATAAAACTATTCTTTAGAATCGGGACATCAAAATTTACTTTGTGTAAATTTTTGGTATTTTTCCGATAATGTTCATTTTTTAATGAATAGTGTAAAATGTTGTATTTTAATTCAAAACCTCTTTTTAATCTAATTTATTAAGATGATTAGATAATCTTTTGAATTGGTTTTAAAGTGAAATTAGAATATATTTTTACCATTTAATCAAATGGTGGTCATTGGAATCAATTTCACTTTGGAATTGGACTTAAACTAGTGTCAATCTTTTGATACTTATTGTTTCATAAAAACACGCTATTTGTCATGACGGTGGGAATTAATTATTAAATTAATTAATGTGACTTTTATGTTTTGAATTTTTTAAAATAGACATCATTTTTGAATTCAGAATATCAAATATACCTTAGGGTGAAGTTTTGGTATTTTTCTGAAAAACTTCAATTTTTGATGAATAGTGAAACCACTAAGTGGTAGTTAAAGAAATTGATTTTTCGTTTAAATGAAACTTTGTCACTTCTGTGATTTTATTTTCAAAAATCCGACATACATTTTTGTCATTAAGAAGTAAAATGTGGTTCAATGAGATTAAAATAATTTTTTTGTGAATAGTAACTTTTAAGTTCTTAATCGCGATTAGATGTAATTAGTATAGTTTAAGGTAAAAATAATGTTTTAATAAAATGAGATGAGCTTGACACATGTCCTACCATCATTGGATGTGTCATGGCCGACCAAGACAATCCATGGGTCAACTTGGGGACCCCATGGAGCCACTTTGGTTGGGAAATGACAGAAATAACTTTTTATTAAATGTTAAAGTAAAAATGACACAAACATGAGATGTTTTACTAAAACAATTTTTACATGGGGTTATACAGGTCAGATTTTGGACTATAAATATTCATTAGAAATCTAAAAATCTTTCCTACATCATGATATTTTTTTTATAATTTTTAGACATTAAATATATTAAATTATTTATGACATCATGATGATGGAGCTATTGCCTCATTAATAAAGGATTTAAATAAAATGAAATGATAATGTAAAATTTATGACCTACACATGTCCAAAACCTATTGGATGGGTGGATTTTGAACCCTTATCACCTTACCCTCTAATTATATCAATGTGGGACCTTTTGAATCCGAAACTCATTTTAAAATAAAGTAACCTTTCTTTACTTTCCAAGAGTGCCCCTCCTCTCCTCTTATAAAAGGCCCCCACCCCTACCACCTTACCCACACTTCAAAAGCCATTGGCTTGGCCAAACCCTGCCCATTTTGTCTCTCCACATCCCTCTATTACTCCTTGAAGCCTCACTTTGGGCATAATTCTTCACAAGGAATCCTTTGAGCTCAAACCAAAGGGAGTTACCCGATTTTAAGGTAATGTCTTCACTTGAGTCCTTTTGTTTTATTTTGCTTCTCCAACCCCCTAAACTATTTTTATTCATTTATTTTGTAACAACTCCAGTGTCTAAAATATACTAGGATGTTTTTATAATAAGTATTAGAGCTACACTTACACACACCTGCATACAATGGTTAAAGAACATACAGTTTCCGTGGATGGCGAATTTCTGCCTCCCGAAACGATGATTGTTCAACATTCTTTTAACACCTTCAAAGGTGGCCATTAAGATGAAACTATATTTATATATGATATATAATATGTTTATGTTTTCCTTAAGCTTCTGTATTTTTCATTATGGGCATACCTTTATGGTTTTCCATTATGTGTAAACGCGATATCATCATTTAATGAAGTGCGGACTACCGCCCCCTCAAAGTGATTCGATTCGTTAATGCCATATGTGGGATATATAAAGGATGGATTTAAAGTTATTATATATGATTTTATACTGGAATTATAATATACCTCCATATCATTATTATTTCTTTCCATTAAATTATGAGATAGAAATTAAAGTAGCGTTCATGCGTACGTACGGCTTACCGTCTCCATGAACGGTGCATTTCATTTCTTATCCCCAAATGTAATGTACTATTATAAGTACATGTATATAATGGATATATATGATGAATGATACATCTAAATGATGAATATAATTCTGGAATTAAAATATACATACCACTCATTTAGTTTTAATTCTATTAATATGACAAAGAAATGAAAGTAGCGTTAATGCGTACGTACGGCTTACCGTCTCCATGAATGGTGCATTTCATTTATTACCTCTAAATGATTATGTAATATTATAAATACATATATATTCTGGATATATATGATATATATGATATCCAAATCAGTAATTTGATTCTGGATATAAAGAACCTTTGACCACACGAACAACATTTAATTGTAATAAGTCCACTTTCGACTTAAGAACCAAATATCGACAAAACAAACATTATTAACTTAAATGGTTACATAATGTTTATAACATGGCAATAAGGGATATAAAAGGAATAATTAAATTGAAAAAGGTTCTTAAGAAAATAGAAATTAACTCAAGTTTATTATTCAGGATGTTAAAGAACGATCGAGACAAGTCAGACCCGAGGTAAGGGACTTCGTCTCAATCTCCTTTCATTGAGGCATATTTCATTTTATACACAACAGTCTTTTATACGGTGTATAAACCCCTTTTACTTTTACTTTTATACAAAAGGAATCTTTTTCTACGAAGCGTTTTACTAAATGACAAAAAGGAATGTTTCTTTTAATGTATGCGATGACAACGACCTTTTCCGCCACCGCGAGTATTATTTGGTCTTTGGCTTCCTGAACAAGCCGTAATTTTTTTTAATGAAATAAATACCATATACTCTTTTATGTATTTTGGTATTGAAAATGGTTTTTATAATGGATTTCTTATGTCAAAATATTTAAGTGATATATTTTGATCAAATTGTGGAAATGTTTTCTTTCCATTATATTTGTTTTATATGTTATGATTTTTATAATGGTACTTGGACATTTGACGGGTGGTTACGTGATGAACCATATGACGGGTGGTGCCATGAATACCAGGACGGGTGGTTACATTATAACCTACAATGTATTGGGTATGGAATTCGGCCGTATGGCTATTCCATTATGTATGTATGGATGTTGGCCGTATGGCTATTCCATTAAGTGATATGTGTGGAAGTCGACCGTATGGTTATTCCACTTAAGTATGTTTATGTCCCAAGTTACCTTTATATGTTATGTGATCTTTTTATGGGTTTTATGGTAATCTTTTGGTTACAAAAGGGTAAGTAATGATCTTTTATTCAGTGAAGAGTGTATACTACTTCATAAAGGTGAAAAGTATTCCTTTGATAAAGTATACATGGTTTACTTGCTGTTTTGATAAACTAACAGTTTTCATTCTTTGTGTATCCCTTACTGAGCTTTTTATGCTCACCCCAAGTTTTTTTGAAATGGTTATCACATGACTTAATGTGGAATAGGGTCAGGGATGGGAGCAAGGGAGATTCATGCTATCTAAAACATAGAACTAGACATGTTTCTTTTTAAGAGTTTTTATTTTATGGAAACTTAGTCTACATTGTAATCGTTTGAGATGTAACAGTTATGTCCTAATTCTCTAAAACTCTAAACCTGAAAAGATCCTCGATGTGAATTATTCATTTAATTCAATATTATGTAAGGTTTAAGGTCGGGGCCTTATAGTTGGTATCAGAGGTCGGTTTAGACAACTTTAGGAGTTAGAAAAGTGTTAAATTATAAGTTAATTTATGGTATGATTGAAATGATATAGCTTTTAAAGATTACCATGTTGCTTCACCTAAGATATTTCTATGTTAAGAATGGTTTTTTGTAGAGGAAACAGAACAGCTTTTCTGGGAAAGCATACAGAGTGAAATGACCTTTCAAATCAGTATCCTGAGATGGTCAGAATTAGAACTAAACAGTTTGTTGCAGTGATGGCTCAGTTGACTCAGGTTACTACCGAAGGAGTTGAAAAGAAAATTGGTGAATGCTCCAGTTATGGAACTTCCTTCCAGGAATTATGAGTTTGTTATATACAGTGATGCTTCGTTGAAGGGACTTGGCTGTGTCCATATGTAGAATGATCAGGTAATTTCTTATGCTTCACGTTAGTTGAAAACTCATGAGGTAAATTACCCTACACATGATTTGGAATTAGCTGTTGTTGTGTTTGCTTTAAAAATTTAGAGGCATCATTTGTATGGAGTAAAGTGTGAAATATATACTGATCACAAAAGCATAAAGTATATATTCACTCAGAAAGAATTGAACATGAGACAGAGGAGATGGATGGAATTAATCAAGGATTATGATTGTACAATTCACTACCATCTAGGAAAAGCAAATAAAGTGGATGATGCTTTGAGTCGAAAAAGTAATGCTTCATTAACCATGCTACGTTTAGAATGAGATCCTTTGGTTTTTGATTTGATGAACTTTTCCATAGCAGTTGTTGGTGCAAGAAGTTCTTCTGTTTTGTTTCAGGTATCAGTGAGATCATCCCTATCAGACAGAATTAAGCATGCACAGAGGGAAGACAATGAGTTGCAGAAAAAGGTAGAGCTGGTTCAGAAGGGTAAGTTACCTGAATTCAACATTGATAATGATTGTGTTTTGGGGTTTGGGAAGAGATTATGTGTGCCTTGTGATTCACAGTTGAAGAATGAGTTGTTATGTGAGGCTCATAGTTCCCTGTTTTCAGTTCATCCTGGCAGTACAAAGATGTACAGAGATCTGCGGGAGTATTACTGGTGGGATGGAATGAAAAGGGATATTGTTGATTTTACTGTGAAGTGTTTGACTTGTTAGCAGGTTAAAGTAGAGCGGCAGTTAACGAAAGGGATGCTTCAGCCTTTACCAGTGCTAGAGTTGAAATGGGAAAACATATCCATGGACTTTGTTGTGGGATTACCGAGGACATCTCGAGGTAATAATGAAATCTGGGTTATTGTTGATCTCTTGACCAAATCTGCTCACTTCCTTGCTATACGAGATACTTTTTCACTAGATCAACTTTCCCGTTTGTATCTTAAAGAGATAGTCATGTTACATGGAGTTCCTCTCTCCATTGTGTCTGATCGTGATCCTAGGTTTACTTCTGACTTTTGGAAAGGCCTTCAGAAGTCGTTGGGTACTGAATTAAATTTTAGTACAACTTTTCATCCTCAATCAGATGGGCAGTCAGAACGAACAATTCAGACCTTGGAGGATATGCTACGATCTTGATTGATGGATTATTAGGGAAGTTGGGACCAACATCTTTCTTTGGTTGAGTTTTCTTATAATAACAGTTTTCATTCCAGTATACAGATGGCACCATTTGAGGCATTATATGGGAAGCGGTGTCGAACTCCAGCATTTTGGGATGAAGTGGGTGAAAGGAAGATGATGGGACCAGAATTTGTAGAAGAGATGGCAGAAAAAGTTCAGTTGATTCAGAGACACATGAAAACAGCTCAGAGCAGACAGAAAAGTTATGCAGATAACCGGAGGAAGGATCTATCTTTCGAGGTAGGTGATCATGTTTTTCTCAAGGCTTCTCCAGGGAAAAGTTTGACGAGATTTGGTAAGAAAGGAAAGCTGAGTCAAAGGTTCATTGGACCATATGAAATTATGGAGAGAGTTGGATCAGTTCCATACAGAGTGGCTTTACCTCCGAGTTTATCTCAGGTACACAATGTTTTTCATGTTTCAATGTTGAGGAAGTATATGCCAGATCCATCTCATGTTTTGTGCCTAGAGGTAGTTCAGTTGGAAGAGAATATCTCTTATGAAGAACAACCATTCCAGATTCTTGACCGAAGAGAGTAAGTATTGCGAAATAAGGTAATTCACCAGGTAAAGGTTTTGTGGAAAAACCATATGGTTGAAGAGGCAACGTGGGAATCTGAAAATGCTATGAGGGATAAATACCCCCACTTATTTTGATAAGTGAATAAAATTGCGAGGACACAATTCCCAAAATGGGGGAAGGATGTAACATCCCAGGTAAATAAAGAATAATAAATTTTCATATTTATTAATATTTGCGAATTAAATATTAATTTTAATTAAAAGGGGTTTCTATGTTCGATAGCGTACTCGATACGCAATGATGAGTTTCTTTGAAAACTTACGTTGCACACTAGTAATATAATAATATTATTTTAAATGGTAGTTAACATGTAGCTGTTGTATTGGCGGGAATGGATAGAAATAACTAAAATATGATTATATATGTTTTTAAATGTTTTTACATTTATCCAATAAAAGATAAAGGCTTAAAATACGGAAAGAATTCAATTTTAGGCATTTATACCCTAATTTTCACTAAAGGTTCACTTATCGCCTTTTGATGGCGAACCGTCATTAAATATAGTTTTGATCACTCTTATACATTCTATTGGACCAAATAAAACTCTTCTTTATAATCGGTACATCAAAATTTACTTTGTGT
This sequence comes from Viscum album, assembly GCA_963277665.1. NCBI lineage: Eukaryota > Viridiplantae > Streptophyta > Magnoliopsida > Santalales > Viscaceae > Viscum > Viscum album. The sequence goes on from OY728161.1 coordinate 1,448,841,844, forward strand.
AAATTTTTGGTATTTTTCCGATAAAGTTCATTTTTTAATGAATAGTGTAAAATGTTGTATTTTAATTCAAAACCTCTTTTTAATATAATTTATTAAGATGATTAGATAATCTTTTGAATTGGTTTTAAAGTGAAATTAGAATATATTTTTACCATTTAATCCAATGGTGGTCATTGGAATCAATTTCACTTTGAAATTGGACTTAAACTAGTGTCAATCTTTTGATACTTATTGTTTCATAAAAACACGCTATTTGTCATGACAGCGGGAATTAATTATTAAATTAATTAATGTGACTTATATGATTTGAATTTTGTATAATAGACATCATTTTTGAATTCAGAATATCAAATATAGCTTAGGGTGAAGTTTTGGTATTTTTCTGAAAAACATCAATTTTTGATGAATAGTGAAACCACTAAGTGGTAGTTAAAGAAACTGATTTTTTGTTTAAATGAAACTTTGTCACTTCTGTGATTTGATTTTCAAAAATCCGACATACATGGTTGTCATTAAGAAGTAAAATGTGGTTCAATGAGATTAAATTTTTTTTTGGTGAATAGTAACTTTTAAGTTCTTAATCACGATTAGAGGTAATTAGTATAGTTTAAGGTAAAAATAATGTTTTAAAAAAATGAGATGAGCTTGACACATGTCCTACCCTCATTGGATGTGTCATGGCCGACCAAGAAAATCCATGGGTCAACTTCGGGACCCCATGGAGCCACTTTGGTTGGGAAATGACATAAATAACTTTTTATTAAATGTTAAAGTAAAAATGACACAAACATGAGATGTTTTACTAAAATAATTTTTACGTGGGGTTATACAAGTCAGATTTTTGACTATAAATATTCATTAGAAATCTAAAGATATTTCCTAAATCATGATATTTTTTTTATAATTTTTAGACATTAAATATATTAAATTATTTATGACATCATGATGATGCAGCGATTACCTCATTAATAAAGGATTTAAATAAAATGAAATGATAATGTAAAATATATGACCTACACATGTCAAAAACCTATTGGATGGGTGGATTTCAAACCCTTATCACCTTAACCTCGAATTATATCAATGTGGGACCTTTTTAATCCGAAACTCATTTTAAAATAAAGTAACCTTTCTTTACTTTCCAAGAGTGCCCCTCCCCTCCTCTTATAAAAGGCCCCCACCTCTACCACCTTACCCACACATAAAAAGCCTTTGGCTCGACCAACCCATGCCCATTTTGTCTCTCCACATCCCTCTATTACTCCTTGAAGCCTCACTTTGGGCATAAGTCTTCCCAAGGAAGCCTTTGAGCTCAAACCAAAGTGAGTTACCCGATTTTAAGGTAATGTCTTCACTTGAGTCCTTTTGTTTTATTTTGCTTCTCCAACCCCCTAACCTCTTTTTATTCATTTATTTTTTAACAAATCCAGTATCTTCAATATACTAGGATTTTTTTATAAGAAGTATTCGAGCTACACTTACACACACCTGCATCTAATTGTTAAAGAACATACTGTTTCTGTGGATGGCGAATTTCTGCCTCCTGAAACGATGATTGTTGAACATTCTTTTAACACCTTCAAAGTTGGACATTAAGATGAAAATATATTTATATATGATATATAATATGGTTATGTTTTCCTTAATATTCTTTATTTTTCATTTTGGGCATACCTTTGTGGTTTCCATTATGGGTAAACGCGATATCTTCATTTAAGGAAGCGCGGACTACCGCCCCCTCAAAGTGATTTGATTCGTTAATACCATATGTGGGATGTATAAAGGATAGATTTAAAGTTATTATATAAGATTTTATACTGGAATTATAATATACCTCTATATAATTATTATTTCTTTCCATTAAATTATGAGATAGAAAAAAAAGTAGTGTTCATGCGTGCGTACGGCTTACTGTCTCCATGAACGGTGCATTTCATTTCTTATCCCCAAATGTAATGTACTATTATAAGTACATGTATATAATTGATATATATGATGAATTATACATCTAAATGATGAATATAATTCTGGAATTAAAATATACATACCTCTCATTTAGTTTTAATTCCATTAATATGACAAAGAAATGAAAGTAGCGTTCATACGTACGTACGGCTTACCGTCTCCATGAACGGTGCATTTCATTTCTTACCTCTAAATGAATATGTAATATTATAAATACATGTATATGCTAGATATATATGATATATATGATATCCAAATCAGTAATGTCATTCTGGATATAAAGAACCTTTGACCACACGAACAACATGTAATTGTAAGAAGTCCACTTTCGACTTAAGAACCAAATATCGACAAAACAAACATTATTAACTTAAATGGTTACATAATGTTTATAACATGGAAATAAGTGATATAAAAGGAATAATGAAATTGAAAAAGGTTCTTAAGCAAATAGAAATTAACTCAAGTTTATTATTCAGGACGTTAAATAACGATCGAGTCAAGTCGGACCCGAGGTAAGGGACTTCGTCTCAATCTCTTTTCATTGAGGAATATTTCGTTTTATACACAACTATATTTTATATGGTGTATAAACCCCTTTTACTTTTACTTTTATACAAAAGGAATCTTTTTCTACGAAGCGTTTTACTAAATGAAAAAAAGGAATGTTTCTTTTAACGTACGCGGTGACAACGACCTTTTTCCCACCACGAGTATTATTTGGTCTTTGGCTTCCTCAACAAGCCGTAATGTTTTTTTTAAATGAAATAAATACCATATAATCTTTTATGTATTTTGGTATTGAAAATGGTTTTTATAATGGATTTTTTATGTCAATATATTTAAGTGATATATTGTGATCAAAGTGTTGAAATGTTTTCTTTCCATTATATTTGTTTTATGTGTTATGATTTTTATAATGGTACTTGGACATTTGACGGGTAGTTACGTGATAAACCATATGATGGGTGGTGCCGTGAATACCAGGACGGGTGGTTACGTTATAAACTCCAATGCATTGGGTATGGAAGTCGGCCGTATAGCTATTCCATTAAGTATGTATTGAAGTTGGCCGTATGGCTATTCCATTAAGTGATATGTGTGGAAGTCGACCGTATGGTTATTCCACTTAAGTATGTTTATGTCTCAAGTTACCTTTATATGTTATGTGAACTTTTTATGGGTTTTATGGTAATATTTTGGTTACAAAAGGGTAAGTAATGATCTTTTATTCATTGAAGAGCTTATACTACTTCATAAAGGTGAAAAGTATTCCTTTGATAAAGTATACATGGTTTACTTGTTGTTTTGATAAACTAACAGTTTTCATTATTTGTTTATCCCTTACTGAGATTTTTATGCTCACCCCAAGTTTTTTTGAAATGTTTATCACATGACTTAATGTGGAATAGGGTCAGGGATGGGAGCAAGGGAGAGTCATGCTATCTAAAACATGGAACTAGACATGCTTCTTTTTAAGAGTTTTTATTTTATGGAAACTTAGTCTACTTTGTAATCTTTTGAGATGTAACAGTTGTGTCCTAATTCTCTAAAACTCTAAACCTGAAAAGATACCCAATGTGAATTATTCATTTAATTCAATATTATGTAAAGTTTAAGGCCGACGCCTTATAAATATTCATTAGATGAAGTTGAGAAGGATGAATTTTGTCTCCTTAAATATAAATGTCCGAAAACATGGGAATTTTCAATGCACTATACAACATTTCTTAGTTTTTTATAAAGTTAGAAAAATAAAAAATAACAATATTATCCCAACAAGAGGCTCCTTGATTGGTGAGACCCTAAGAATGCTCATATAGATGGGATTACGTGCACTCATGTTGGGATAGCCATTAAAGTTTCAACATTCAAAGAAATCCTTCCATCACTGCATTAAAAGGAAATGGATTTTGATCTAAATATTTAATTTTTGTTGTTATTATCTTCCTGTGTGTCCATGGTTCCAGGAGTGGGGTAATGTTGGATTTCATAGATATTTTATGGAGTTAGTGATATATCATTTCCCTAGTTCAATTATAAATATGTATTATATAGGAGGTGATATCATTTGTATCTTGGAGATATCTTAATGTTAATATGATCATATAAATATATATACTGAAGATTTTCTTTACACATGTATTCATTTATTAATATAGATACCACTCATCCCATTACATTTATAAATATAGAAACTGATAACCTTTTGCACACATATCTAAATGGGTGTTCAAAAAGGAAATTAAAATTACTATGTGAGTGGACCAAGACTTTAATCTACTATAGAATTTAATTTATAAGGAGTAATTGTAAAAGAAAAATCATATCACTTATTTACCACTCCTTAATAATAAATTACCAAAACCCAATATGCTTTAATTATCCTTTGGTTTTGTTGGAGTGGATAGTTATACTGGATTATACCAACATAATTCATTTTCCCTTTTTCAGGTTCCATACTTCATATTAAGACAAACCAATCCATAATTATATGTATTTATTTTAATAAGAGGTTAGTGACCAATGTGAAAATCTATCTTAGGTGGGTGATACGGGAAATTCATTCAACTTATATATTAACATAGGAAGCCAATTATGGAATAGAAATCATGATAATCTTATCCAAAAAAAACATGACTATAATCACTAAAGAAGAAAATGTTTTGACCTGACAATACTGAAAAGATAAATGAATACAAGTTCTCAACATGCATTATAGGAAAAATTGTTAAATCTTCATAGAAAAATTTATAGATATATTATACAAAATAATAAATGAGAATTAAGTTAAATAATTGGGGGACTATGATGAAGTATTCAAAAAATAGAGGGAAATATATTTTTTCCATTATTGATAAATTTAAATCAATCAAATATATTTAATTTGTGAGAAATAAATAATAGGATATAAATATGTTCAAATGTTTTAGAACAAAATTAGAGATGGATTGTAATTTATCCTTATAGATGCCCAAATAGATAATTTTAATGAATTAATAAGGGAAAAGATTGATGATTATATTGAAAAACATGCTCTTAGATATAAACATAGTGTGCCATATATGATATAATAAAATTTTGTTTTTTAAGAGGAGAATTGTTTCGATGGATCGAAGACTTCTGATAGACAATAGTAAATTATAAAAAAACTGATGAATTTATAACCTCTAATTTAAAATAAAAAAACTCCATTTTAATATCAATATGAAATTCAAAATATCCTTTATTTAGATCTTCATTGGAATAAAAAATATCATACCCATTATTAAACATCATAAAATCCCAATTTATTAACTTTAAACCCAATCATTTACCCTTAAAATGCCATTTATATTATAAAAGCCTAATGAATATTGTCCAAATAAATCATTGGAAAACTTTTTATTAGTGTGTGGGAGTGATGTTTAACTATTTCACCAATAAAGTATAAAATATAGTGGGGTTATTCCTGGTTAATCTAAATTGAAGAGTTTATGTTTACTGGTATAAGGATCTTGTGTTAGAAATCTATTAGGGTGGTTAAATAATTAAAATAGTGATCAATCTAGGACTGTTTATTAATAGGTACATCCAATTCCTTTCTTATTAGTTTGATTTTATAATTTTTAACATATCTCAATCCGTATATCTCATTAAATATTTTTTTAAATAATGGTTTAATCTTATAAAAAATATATTTTTGGGGTTTTCTACATGTAATTAGATCTTAGAAATCATTGAAGTCTCTCTCTGTCCCTCATTATGGTTTCATTTCATTCGGATTACCATTTGTCTCTGCTATGATTTCCATACCTGTTTTCCAAAAATATATAATACATAGTATTTAATGATATTATGTCTTATTTGAGATGAAATTTTTTCTCAAATTCTTATCCAACCATTCTTGGATATATATCATTTTCTAGATGATCATTAAAATAGTTCATTTTCAAGATAATCATTTTTAAACCTATTTTAAATATTTTTAGGTCTCGGAAGACCATGAAATCCATATGAAACAAATAAGAAAATTTTTTACAATAGTTCTAGGATCATCCACATTGGAAATATTTATGTGTCGGTAACATTTCTTTGAAAGGATGTTTATCATCACAAGTTCCTATTTGTTTTAAATTAGTGAAATGAGATAGAGTATACATCAGTTTAAAAAATAGTTTTAGAATGCTCAAATAATGAGGGTATGGATCTATATAATACATGTCTATTTGAATACATATTCCATATATATTTTCTCTTTAGCTTAAATTTTAAATTTTATATTTATCTTGAGTTTTTTATCTCAATATAAATCTCTGTAAATAGATATTAAAAATTATTCCAGTGAAATGATTTATTGGACTCATATTTTTAAATTTTATTAATGTTGGATGGGAGTTTTTGGTTGTATATTTTTAGGAAATTTTTATTGAATATGCGATATTATTGAGGTAATAGGATTCATGAAAAAGGTTCTTATAGTCATAGTCATCACAACCATGTTTTACATCCCTTGTGTAGTTTGTAAATTCATAAGTGCTATTGGATAATTCTATAAAATATATTTTTTTGTTACTTATAAGAAAAATTATTCACAATGACTTCTTGTTTCAATTTCCAAAACATTAAAAACTATAGGATATTATAAAAATGATATAGAAAATGGAAAAAAACATTTTGTGATTAAATTATAAAAAAACTATATAGTTTCAATTTCAAAATTAGTTTTAAAAAGATAATAAAATTATGAATAAAAATATAATCAAGATAAATTTGTGAAATGTACAAAATTATTTGTTCTAAAATGTTCTTTTCAAATAAATAATAAAAAATAATTTAAAACATGTAATTTTTTCAACAAAAGACATTTTTATTTGTAGATAAATCATAAAAAAAGAGGTTTTGAAAATATTTACAAAAAACAAATTATGTTTTAAATGATGTAACATTTTTTTAGATCACACTCAATAATTTTATTAATTTTAAAATAATAATTAGAGAAGTCAAGAAATATAAAAAGAGTGTATACTTTGAATTATTTTCTTCATGAAATTAGTTATAATGTTTATTCAAAATATAAAACAACTATAAATTTTTTTAAAACAACTATTATAAGTGATAACTGTTGTTTAATTTCATGAATCCTAGACTAATGATTATTTTAAAAATATGAATTCAAATCATTTTCCCCCATTTATTATTTATAAATTATTTACTAGAAAACAATGAATCTCTTCCACTTATTTATATTTTTCAAATATTTTAAATGTAAGTGGTTTTTAGAAAAAAAACAACAATTGTTTTTTAAAATAAATTTATCAAGAGAAATGATAGGTCCAAACCATTTTACATTTTATCAAATTCAACCAAAACCATTAATACGCTTTTTAGTGGGAATTGTAGCTTGGAATTGTAAATATCTCTTATTTTATACCACTTATTACTTATATTTTTTTCCAATGCTTGTTTTTTTAAAATTTAATTCAATATCACTTAACAATATGGAACCACTTCTACAAAAAAACACTTAATAAGGGATTGAATTTGTGATGTCAAACATAACACTAGTTTTAAAGGCATTAATCTGTCTAGTTTTAAGGAAATTTTTTATTATGAATAACCATGAAATATTTTCTTAGTTTCTTATATCCAGTTTTAATTCCTCATTTCATATATTAAGGCTAATTGTATCAAAACAAGAGGTGACAATGGATTTAAACAATCAATTGAGTTTAAATTATTAGTGGATTCATATTATTCTTTATTTATTTATAGACATTTATATTTATAATGTAAGTAAAATTATATTTTTTTTGGAATAAATCACACTAGAAATCATGTCTATAATTATTTGTAAGAGAGGAACGGATAATTAAAGGCAAATTTCACTAATAAGTTTCTCGTATAATTCTAAACCTATAAAAAATAATATGTAGTTAAAGAGATAAAGGGAAAATTTAACAACACTGCTAGATAGTTACATATAACCATGGAATTCACTATTAATAATGAATAGGGTGAATCTCGTCTCAATGATATAGAAATAACCCAATCCAGAGTGAAAAAAAAAATACTTAGAAATAAATGTGATTATAGATGAATAATAAAACATAAAATAGAAGATTCAGAACAAAAATAGAAAAAAAATCACAAAATAAATATAGTAAATTGAATGGATAAGATTATTTATGTTCTTTTTACCTAATTACTTCTACATGTATGGAGCTGAGAGGGGATAAAGACCTAGACAAAAGAAATAATTAATATTGAGAAGAAATAAATATACTAAATATTTATATTATTTAAATATATTTATTATAATTTTATAATTATTTAAATATATATATTTATAATTTCATAAATACTTTTTTTAAAAATCATATTTATTTATAGTTTTATAAATAAATATATGATTAAAAAATTACTAAAAACATTAAAATATATTAATTATATAAATTTCAAAATATTTTAAATTTTGAAACATAATAAATAAATAAAAATATTATTAAAATAAATTACAGAAGATTTGAAAATATTACATGTATAGTATATAAATATATGTATAAATTAATATTACCTAATTATTAAATATATTTTTTACATTAGTAATGAATATATAATAATCAATGAATAAATTATGTTAACTAAATTACCAAAATATTAAAAAGTGAATTTGTGTAATTTAGGTGAACTAAAAAGATACATATATACACATACACATATATACACACACAATCATATACATACAGACATGTATATACACACCTAGACAAGCATACATGTAGTCTATTATTTTGAGAATCTTCCTACTAAAGGGTTCAAATTAGTGGAGTGTTATAGATCTTATCTCATGTCTATAAGTTGTTTTGGGATTTCAAAACTGAAAATGTGTATCAATGGGTCATAGTGTTTCCTGATCTTATTCCCCATTGAGGAATTGAAGATAAAGGAATGGGATCTCAGCTTGATTTCCCTTAAACATAGGTTTCTAAATATCCTTGAATGGGATAGAAATTTCATTCAAATCAAGTTATGTAACTATTAAGCTTAATTATGTGACTAATTCTTCAATTTAAATTGGATTTTGTGGAATCAAAAGATACTATATGAAATTTCAATAGCAATTGGTTTGCCTGTAAAAATGGAAAAAGAAATAGAACTTGCAATATTTGGCCATTACGCTCGGCTATTATTTAAGGTAGATCTATCCTCTAACCAGGTTGACAGAGTACTTCTCTCTACTAATGAATATAATTTTGAATTGAAAATTATGTATGAAAATGTGTCGCGGTTGTGATTGGAATTTAAGATTATTGGCCATGATTCATATAATTAATGGATATATAATGTTTGTGACTTTTTCTCATCTCATGGACATGATCAATGATCATACAGTAATAAATTTTTATATCAATTTGTGCTTCAATATTTCAATAATGGTTGAAAAATTATATATGGTGGATAAATAACCCCAAATAATTTGAGGGGGTTGGGATGGGAAAATGTGTAACATCCCAGGTAAATAAAGAATATGACATTATTTATATTTATTAATATTTATGAATAAAAAATTAATTTTACTTTAAAGGGGATGCTATGTCTGCTAGAGTACTCAACTCGCAACAACATGTTTCTTTGAAATCTTATGTTGTACACAACATTGAGTTATACCAAAAAATAATATTATTATTATTTCAAATTGTAGTAAGCTCATTGTCGTTGTATTGAAATGAATTAATAGAACTAAATAAATTATTATTATACATTTTTTTTAAATGTCTTTACATTTATCCAAAAAAAATTAGAGGCTTAAAATGTGAATGAATCTAATATTAAGCATTAAATACTCAAATATTCTTAAAATGGTCATTTTACAACCTTTTGAGGGAGAACCCTTTTTAAATATGGTTTTTTCACTATTATATATTCTATTTTACAAAATAAAATTCACTTTTTATAATCGAGACATCAAAATTTACATTGGGTAAATTTTTGGAATTTTTCTGATAAAGTTATTTTTTTAAGGAACAATGAATAATACCGTATTCAAATTCAATACTGCCTTTTCATCTAATTTATTTATATAGATATATTTCTATTTTGAATATTTTTAATGTTTCAATGGATTATCTTTTTACTATTTAATCCTATGTTGTTAATTAGATGTAATTTCACTTCAAAATTAGATATAAACAAATGTCAATTTTTGGATAGTTATTATTTCTTAAAAACACGCTTTTTTGGTTTTGAGAATGGGAATTAATTTTAAATTATTTGTTTCTTTTTTGGTGTTTTGAATTTGAAAAAATAGATTCAATATTTGGAATCAGAAGGTCCAAATTGTGTAAATATGTAACTTTCATTTTTTGAAATTATGAATATTTACTTCAGTAAATATTTTATTTACCATGTTAAAGGGTAAATTTGGTAAATAAGGGTGAAAACATTAATATTATAATAATATTAAATTACCCTTACACTTTTCCTAACCATATTTGATGAGTTATTTCCGACCAAGGGCATCCTTGTGTCAATTTTGGGACCTGATGGAGCCACTTTGGAGTGATAATGTCAATTCATATTAATTAATTTAAGGTAAAGATAAACGTTACAAATACATATGTCTTTTTGTAAAATGGTTTTTATATCGGGATATATATGTTATATCTTAGGCTATAAAAATTAATTTGAACTATAAAATTATTTCCTACATCATTGTATTTTATTTATAATTTTTAAACATCAAATAAATAAAATTATTTATGACACAATGATGATGCAGTGATTACCTTATTAATGAATAATTTAATTAAATTAGATTATAAAATTTAAAAAAATATCCAAATCATTTCCAATTATTATCGGATAATTTTCTTTCTAACGAGATTCATCTTATCATAAAATTTAATGAGTTTTAGTCCTTTTGAAACTGAAAATCATTTTATAATAATATAACACTTTTAATATTTCCTAAAGAGCCCCTCCTCTCACTTATAAAAGAAAACCACATCTATCCCATTACTCCAATAAGCTCCTGACATCTCTCTCTTCCTCATATAAGCCTTACATAAGGCATAAATCACTTCAAGAAAGTCTTTTGTTTCAAACCAAAGGGAGTTACCGGATTTAAAGGTAACGTCTTCTCTCAAGTTTGGTTCTTTTATTTTCCTTCTCTGCTCCCTATGATATTATTATTCGTTGATTTCATAACAGCACCAATTTCCTCAATAAACAAGGTTTTTTATGAAGATAATTCAAACTACACTTACACACACCTCCATCTAATGGGTTTATAACATAATGTTTCTGTGGACGACGTACTACAGCCTCACAAAATGATTATTGTTAATTCTTCCCCTACTACCTATTATGGTGACCATTAAGATTGAAATGTAATTATATATGATATTTATGATATTTATTTCGTATCTATACTTTTGTATTTTGAATTTACATCATACCTTAATACTTTTCATAATGAGTAAATACGATAATTATATTTGAAGAAGTGCGGACTACCGCCCGTTCAAAGTGATATGACTCGTTCATGTATATATGGAACGTATCAAGGATGTAATTTATGAACTTATATAACATATATAACATATATATTATAATGTAATTTTAATATACCTATGTATCATTTAGTTTTCATTCTTTTAAAATTGAAAAAAGAAATTACATTAGTGTTCATGCGTACGTATGACTTACCGTCTCCATGAAGAGTGCATTTAATTACTTTTGTACAAATGTTATGGAATATTATAAATACATATATTATAGATATATATGATATATATGATATCTAAATCATGTATATAATTATATATATAATGAAATTTTGACCACATGGACAATTTCTAATTATAACAAGTTCATTTTTTACTCAAGTTCCAAACATCAAAAAATGTTCGATATAAACTAATGTAATTAAATAGTTTTTGTAGATCAGTAATAAGTGATATAAAAAGAATAATAATAATTAAAAAAATTCTTAAACAATTAGAAATTATCTTAAGTTTATTATTTATAAAGAACAAGGAAAATGAATGTTAATTCAGACTTGATGTAAGGGGTTTTCATCTAACTTTTTATTCCTGTGAGATTCTTGTTATATTTACAACTATTTCCTTTTTTGTTGTATATGTACTGCATATAATTGTATTATTTGTGTAATATAAATTAATTTTTGGGTATTTACATCTTCATTATATGATCCTTATTTCATGGGGTGTTTGTTTCGTAAGTTACAAAATTGGTAAGGGAACCTTTCAACTTACTCTTTTAGTCAAAGAATTATTTTTTGTTATGTATTTTAATATACATTTTATTATGTTGGGATATGTTATTAAATATCTTTATTTATTTAAATTTTATGTCTAAATGATGAGATACCCTTTTCTACCCCATCAACTAATTTTCAAAAATTTTAAGCGACACTGTTAGGATGTCGAATTTATGTTAGGGAACTTCTTAACCCATTTTAAATTTTTTGGGTTAAAATTATTCCTATTGATTATGTGTCACATAAATGAAATATTTTAATGTTATGTTTTATTTAATTTCCACTCTTTCTTTAGTTTGGCTGTTTCGCATGCTTTTTTTGAGAAAAGGGCGAGTTTTTGTGATTTGGGCCAAACCGTGAGCCTATTTCCAGATTTAAAAACCAATTTTGTTTCTTTTATAACCATTTATTTTATCTATTTTTTCACCCATTAAAATTAAAAAATGGAATCCCATGACATATGAATACCACCATTGTAATATGAAACCTTTAGTAATCCATAATAATGGTGGATTTGGGTTTTTATTAAAGGAATTTGGCCATCCCGAAGGCCCATTTCCATTTTTTAAAAAATATTTGTTTATTTAATAACATATTCAGTTTTTTTGATTTATCGATTATTCTAACTGTCTCTCAAGACCACTAAACCCAGACATGAACCCAGCCTCTTTACCCCCTCTTTGGATCTCTTATTCACTGTGAATTACTATAGAAATTCCTAGGTTTTTCATATCATCCATATTTGAAAAGGTAACTTCTTTCCTTCATATATCATTAAATTCTTACTCTTTTTCCTTAATTACAATTCCTAATTAGACCATTACTACTCATATTATAACATAACATCCATTTCAGCCCTCCAAGTCACTCAAACCCTCATTAGAACCCCATTTTGAAGGGGGATTTGCTGGAGGAACTTCAAATAATCTCAAGTAAGTGTCTCTCCTTATTTCATCCCCTTTCTATGAAGTTTATTTCAATTTCCATGAACTCCAAAATGACCATAGGGTACGGTTTCAAACCTAGGGTTTTTCCTTGGGGTTTTTTCGTCAATTATTTTGGTTTTAGGTTCGATCTAAGTCCCTCTTGGTGTAGCGGTGGTGTGACCTAGTTTTCGCACTGGGACTCAAGGGTTTCCATTGATATGGTAGGTTATTCCAATGTTTATGAAATATTTGTGTATTATGATGCAGTATTTATTATATTTTATGGTTTATCTCAATATATTATTACTTTAAAAATTAGTTTTAGTTGTTTTTTATAGAAATTTAATTTTAAATGCCAATTTGGCGTGCAATTGGTTGTCTTTCAAAGAAATGTTTTATTAGTTTATTTTGAGTTTCCCTATAAATACTTATTTGTTTTTATTGAAATGTAATAGGGAAAAATAATGTTATAAATGTTTATCCCCTTTGGTTGTTTCTGTGAAAATGGGTTTTAATGGTATTTGTGGAACATGTGAAAATTAAGTGCTATGTTTGTGTGTAAATGGAGGTTTTACGGTGTTATCATTTCTTGGTTCACTTGGGGCATCCATAAAAATTGTTTTGTTGGTTTCATTTAAATTTATTGGGCTGAATTTTATATGTTTTTAACTTAGAAGTGTTCACATAGAGTATAAAGTGGGGGTTTCAAGGTGTTTAGTGTGAAAAACAACGCGAGATTTTGAGAAATTGTTTCACATAAAAATCAAAGTGTTTTGATGTGTGTTTTAAGTGGTTTAAAATGTGTATAGATACTGCCATGTTTGTATGTGACCATTAGTGGTGGTTTATATTAAAATGTATTTTTGTAGCATGCTGAAATTTTTTGAGCACAAAGGGGAAATACTGGGTACCTAGGTGGGGCAGATATGTACAAGTACGGCTACAGGACCAAATGAGTTTTATTCTTGTTTCACTTAGAATATGGATAACAAAAAATATAACCAAAATTTATAGATGATAAATGGGGACCAATAGGTTATGGTTTTGTTCCCTACTAGTTTCCCATGCACGAGAACAGATTTTACTATAGTTACGTTGCACCAAGGTTCGAGGTACAAGGGGCCCGAGACTATCCAATTCCTTGGGGGATTCTCAATTTTGTTTCTCATTGGATTTTTAGTATTTTCCCTTGTATTTTGGTGTGTTTGTAAGTATATTAAAGTATCTAAAATTACAATTAAATTTTGTTAACATTCTAAATGTTTTATCTTGAAAACTATTTTCAATTCAACATTTCATTTCTTGGAATTTGTCGCTACTTTTCATTGCGTATTTAAACTGCTTGCTTTTTCACATTGTAATGCATGATTTTTGGAATCATTGGGTAGTATCCTATTGGTCTTAGGCTCACACCCAACTTACACCCCTTGGTAGTAAGTAGACTTTATTATGCTTGACTCAGGTAAATGGAAGGTTGTGGGTGATGGCGGTTCAAGGTGTTTGTTCTCAACCATGGGGGGGAGTTGTGGAGACAGCTTGTGGGTCATGTCTCCATGTTGTGTGGGGTCCTTGGGTCTACTTTTATGTTGTTTCTTTAGGTCAATTGACATTTTTAGTGTATCTCAGCTTATTTATTCAGTTTTAGATTTTTGTATAAACCTTGTTTGGTATGAATTTTTGAGAATCAGTTTATCAAATGTTTTTGATGTTTTATATATAAAAATTGGGGAAAATCATTCCAAAACCAAGATAAATGATACTCAAGAACTTGTGCCAGCCTGTGGGGATAGGGAACACCCATAGGGCCTTTCCAAGGGCTAGGTTTGGTGCCGATAATAGTGGATACCAAATTCAGTTCGTGAAAAATGGTATTAGAGGGGGTTAATATTTTTGGGTTATATTGCTATTTTTGGATGAGTCATGATAGGCAGGACCTAGTAATATTAGGGACCCGAGTTTTGGTTGTGAGTAGGCTGTCGAGATCTCACCTCTCGTGGCAGAACCTGAGTCACCATGGGACGTTGGAATTTATGGATTGACTTCACTTCTAGGTGAGACGTGCGGGTTGTAGACCACACGTGGACTTCTCACGAAGGTGGAGTAGTTGTTTATTTTATTACTACATTGTGTTTAGAATATTTATATTTGACGTATTTGATTAAAATTTTCAGAATTGTGGTATTAATTATTTTTGTGTGTCTATTTCATTTTTTAGCAATGCTCCTCCCCGGAAATCTCCCATGCACCCACAGGAGGAAGCCAAATGGTGTTCTACCACACCGATTGATCAGAGGCTTGTCGAGGTTGTCCAATATCTTGGGTAAGGACCAACTCATTATCCTATTTCTTACTAGAGATAAAGATATGAGTCCTAGAAATGATAAATCTCAAGTGTGTATGAAAAAACAATCCTCCTACATTTCGAGGAATCTCAAAACCCGAGGAAGCAGAGGAATGGGTCAAGAAGATAGAGCATATGTTTGAGTCTCTGGAAACATCTGCGGTGCTTAGGGTGAAGTGTTACTCCTTTCTATTGAAGGGTGTCATCCATAAGTTGTTGAAGACAGTACTTCAGATTGGGAAGAATGAGAAGATGTGTCGGGGATATTTCAAGGCCCTTCTTAATGAACAGTACTGCCCTGAGGTCTGGGCATATTCTAGGTCCTGAGAGTTCATGGACCTTTTCAAGGGAATGTTTCTGTGATGGACTATACCAACCATTTCACTGAGTTGGTTTGTTATTCCCTTGAATGTGTCTTTAATGAACAATTGAAGGCCCCTAAGTTTGATAAAGGATTTCACCAGAGATATACTCCCATGTATTCTTATTCAAGCTGAGGACCTATGATGAGGTCATTGACTGGGCATGTATGGTGGAGATTGACTGTAAAAGAAGGGATGATTTTTCTAGGATGGTATCAGTAGTGGGAAGTGGTAGCACCACAGAGAATAAGAGGATGTGGGTGGATCAGGTGAAAAAGGGAGGTGTCAGTTCAGGACACTCCTCCATGCAGTTTTCTTCCAGGGCTTCTGATGCAAGATAAGTCATGTGCCACAGGTGTGGAAAACTGGGGCACATCCGACCAGCATGCCCACTTCCTTTGAATCCATATTACCAATGTGGAGTTCTGGGGCATTTGCAGTGCTTCTACAGGTTGGCACTTCCACTATCATGTTGGGTAGTCTTATCTTCCAGTTTTTTCGCTCGTGCTAGAGGACGATGGCCATTCCCTTGATGTTGCACTACCACATGTAGTGAATGTGTTTTTTGAAGTATTCCTGAATAATTTCTCAAGTTTTACCTCAGAGCATGGTGGGGAGTTTTGAATTGATCTGGTGCCGGGAACACAACTGATATCACTTCCCTTAGATCGTATGGCCCCCACAAAGCTGAGGGAATTAAAGATACAACTAGACGACATAGAATCTAAAGGATTCATTCACCAGGGAATCTATCCTTGGGACTCTTCTGTGTTGTTTTCGAAAAAGTTTGATGGATCTCGCTAGTTTTTCATTGAATCCCCGAAGTTGAGTAAGGTGACAGTTAAGAACAAATACCCTTTTCCCATAATACATGATTTGTTCAATCAGTTGAAGGAGGAAAAGTGGTTTTCAAAGAAAGAAGTGCATTTGGGGTATCCTCAACTTAGCGTGAATGTGTCATATATTCCTAATACAATCTTCTGAAGCAGGTATAGCCACATTGAGTGTTTGGTCACTCCCTTCAGATTGAGCAATGCTTCAGCAGTCTTTATGGTACTCATGAATAGGGTGTTCCATTAGTATCTCGATTCCTTCATTGTGGTGTTTGTGGATGACATTCTAGTATACTATGGCTCTGAGGAGGAACACAAACATCACTAAAGGATCATCTTTGGCACATTGTGGGATCACTGCCTCTATAAAAATTTGTCAAAATGCACTATTTGGATCAAGGAAGTGTGATTTCTAGGGCATGTGGTCTCTATGTAGGGGGTTTCAGTGGACCCCGAGAAGATTAGTGTGGTTATGTCATGGGACCAGCCAATGAATGTATTCGAGTTCATAAGTTTCCTTAGTCTGGCTAGTTATTACAGGTGATTTTGTTTGGGATTTCTCTCAGCTTGCTACACCAATGACCATGCTCACCTAGAAAGGGGTGAAGTGTGTATGGGGAACAAAATGTCAGGCATCGTTGGAGGAGTTGAAGAGGCAGTTGAATACCCCCCCTGTGCTAATTTTTCCAGAGGCTGGAAAGGGATTTATGGTCTATTGTGATTGTTTGGGTATTGGTCTTGGTTGTGTGCTTATGTAGGATGACCACGTGATGGTATATGGCTCTCTCTAACTCAGACCACATGAAAAGAATTACCCGACCCCTGACATATAGTCGGCAGTGGTGATGCATGATTAAAATACTTGGTGTCACTACCTCTTTCGGGAAGAAGTTTTTGGTCTACTCTGATAAAAAATCTTGGCTTTTATCTTCTCGTATAAGGACCTAAACCAGAGGCAACATCGTTGGATCTATTACTTGAAGGGGATCAACTTTGACATTGTTTATACCCCAGGAAAGGGTAATGTGGTGGCTGAAACTTTGAGAAGTAGAGTTCCAGTGCAGGATTGGAGTATGTCCAGTGATGAGTGGACTTGGATTGGGATTTTTTCTTAGATGCATGTGGATACCAAGGAACACTGTAGAGGTGAATTCTTGGCGAGTATAAAATTTAATCCTTCTCTGTTGGAGATGATTCAATGGGAACATCTCAGTGACGAGCTTGTTCAGTAGTCGTAGCAGTTTCATAATGGTGGGGATACATCCTATGATTGGTCATTGTCTCCCGAGGGAATCTTGTGCTTCAAGGGATGTTTTGTAGTGTTGTTATCTCTATGGATGGTAGTGATGGAGGACAACCACTAGTCTTAGTGGGATGTCAATCCGGGTGCCACTAAGATGTATTACGGTGTCTGTTAACCGTTCTGGTGTCCTGGTATGAGACAATAAATAGTAGACTTTGTGTTAAGAAACTACACATGCCAGCAGGTAAAAGCAGAGCATCAAAGGACTTCTAGTTTGCTCGAGCCATTACCCATTCCCACTTGGAAGTGGGATGAGGCTGCCATGGAATTCCATGTTGGATTACCTCGTACACCTTATGGTAAGAATTATATTTGGGTGGTGATTGATCATTTGACCAAATCATCCCACTTCATTCCGATATGAGATAAAGCCAATGTGGATGAGTTGGGCCATTTGTATCTTCAGGAGGTGGTGAGACTCCATGGCATTCCATCAGTAGTTGTATCAAATAGAGAGCCTATTTCACTTCTTAGTTTTGGGAAGGCCTTTAGAAGTCCTTGGGTTCTCAGATTAATATAAGCACGACATACCATCCTCAGACAGATGGTTAGATAGAGAGGGCGAATCAAATATTGGAGGACATGATTTGTGCATGTTTCTTGGACTTTGGAGGTTCCTAGGATATCCATTTGGGGTTGTTTGAGTTTTCTTATAAAAATAGTTACCAATAATCGACTTGAGTGGATCCTTCTGAAGTGCACTATGGAAGGCCTTTTCGATCCCCCCTGTGTCGGGCTGAGGTAGGTGAGACCTCACTACTGGGGCTGAGTCTGGTGCTGGAGACATCTGAGAAGATCAAATTGATCTGGAAGCACTTTTTGATAGCTCAGATTTGTCATAAATTTAATGATGACTAGAGGCATCGAGACCTAGAGTTTTCTATGGGTGATAGGGAATTCTTGAATGTGGCCCCTCATCTAGTCCATCGTCGATTGTGGAAGAAAGGGAAGTTGACGCCGCAATATGTAGTCCCTTTTGAGATCACATAGCATATTAGTAAAGTTCCATATAGTTTGACCTTACCTTCTATGTTTATGTCCATCCATTATGTCTTCCATGTCTCCAAGTTGAATTAATACAACCTGGACTCGTCCCATGGGCTGAGCTGGGATGAACTGGAGATAGAGACCGACTTGTTAGTTTTTGAGCGGCCAGTGCAAATAGTGGACTCCCAAGAGAAGGTTCTTCGAGGTAAGTCTATTCCTCTGGTCCGGGTTCATTGGTATCATGGTAATGATACACATGAGACATGGGAGCATAATTCATGGGTTTATGAAGAGTATATGTTCCTGTTTTCCAATCATTCTTCATGTTGACATTCTGGGACAAAATGTTTTCATGGTGGGGATAATTGTCGCATAAATGACATATTTAAAGGTTTTTTCATTTAATTTCCATTCTTGTTTTGTTTTGGTGGGTTTCAATGCTTTTTTAGGAAAGGGTGAATTTCCATGATTTGGGCCAAACCGTGAGCCCATTTTCCAAATATAAAAACCAATTTTGTTTCTTTTATAACCATTTAATTACGTAATATTTTGCACCCGTTCCACTTCCAAAAAGGAATCCCCTAACCTATTAACACCACCATTTAATTTTGAAACCTTTACTAATCGATAATAATGGTGTATTTGGGATTTTATTTAAGGAATCGGGCCATCCCGAAGGCCCATTTCTTTTTTTAAAAAAATATTTGTTTATTTAATAACATATTCAGTTTTTATGGTTTTTTTGTGATTTCAATTGTCACCCAAGCCCACTAAACCCAGACACGCTCCCATCTTCTTTACCCCCTCTTTGAAGATTTTATTCATCATGAATTGGTGAAAAACTTCATAGGGTTTCTCAAATCATCCATATTTGAAGAGGTAACTTCTTTCCTTCCTAACTCTCTCAATTATTACTCTTTTTTTCTCCATTCCTATTCCAAATTCGACCCTTCCTCCTCATCTTGGAACATAACTTAAATTTAATTGCTCTATGTCACTCAAAACCTCTTTGTAACCCCATTTGGAAGGTGGATTTGTGGAGGAACTTCAATGAATCTCAATTAAGTTTCTCTCCTCCAAAGTTCCTCCCTTTTCCCTGAAGTTTCATAAAATTCACTTGAAGTAACAAATTACCAGGGGTTGTTTTTTGAACCTAGGGTTAAACCTTGGGTTTTCTTGGTCAATTTATGTGGTATTAGGTTTTATCTAAGTCCCTCTTGGTGTGGCGGTGGTGCGAATTGATTTTCACACAATGATTCAAGGGTTTCCTTTGATTTGGTAGGTGATTCAAATGTTTAATCAATTTTTGTGTATTAGCATGATGTATTTATCATATTTTTAGGTTTATATCATTTTATTATTTCTAAAATAATTATTTTAGTGGTGTTTTTATTGTAATTGAATTTTAAATGCCAATTTGGTGTGAAATATGGGTTTTTACAAAGAAATGTTTTATTGGATTATATGGGGATTCCCTATAAAAACTATGTTTTTTTTATTAAACTATATTAGGGATGAAAATATTGTTTTGAATGTTTATCCTATTTGGTTGTTGCTGAAAAATTGGGTTTTAATGGTCTTTGTGGAACATGTGAACATAAAGTCCTGTGTTTGTGTGCAAATATAGGTTTTATAAAGTTATCATTTCTTGGTTCACTTGGGGCTACCAAAAAATTGATTTTTTCATTTCACTAAAATTCATTGGGCTGAATTTTCAATTTTGGTAACATAAAGGTGTGAATATAGTGTACGAAGTGGGGGTTTCAAGGAGTTTAGTGTGCAAAACAATGCAGGATTTTGAGAAATTGGTTTAACTAAAAAGAAAAATGTTTTAGTGTGTGTTTTAAGTTGTTTAAAATGTGTATAGCAAAAATTCTGTTTGTATGTGACCAGTAGTGGTGGTTTATAAGAAATGGGATTTATGTAGAATTCTGAAATTGATTGAGCACAAAGTGGAATGCCTGGGTACCTAGGTGGGGAAGATATGTACTAGTACGTCTAGGGGACCAGATGAGTTTTTTTCTTAATTGACACAACATTTATATAAATACAACTCTAGCTAATCTATATAGATGATAATTGGAGACCACTAAGTTATTGTTATGATTCTTACTAGTGGCACATGAATGAGACAATATTTTACTATTGTTACTTTACATTGAGGTATGAGGTACATGGGGCCTGAGACTATGTTGTGCCTAGAGGTGTTCCTGATTTTGTTGCTCATTGGATTTGTGGTATTTTCCCTTGTATTTGGGTGTGATTTGGAAGTATACTAAAATATATAACGTTACAATTTAAATGTGTTAAATTTATGAATGTTTTATCTTGAAAATTATTTTCAATGTAAAGTTTCATTTCATGGAATTTGTCACCGCTTTTCATTGTGTATTAAAACTTATTTCTTTTTCAAATTGTACTTCATGCTCTTTCTAATCATTGGGTGGCATCCTAATGGTATTATGCTCACACCTTAATTAAACCCCTTGGGTGTAATTATACTTTATTATTCTTTACTTAGCTAAAGGGAAGGCTATGGGTGATGGCATTTTAGGGTATTAGTTCTCATCCTTCGTGCATAGTTGTGGAGATGACTTATGGGTGATTACCCTATGTAATGTGGAGTCCTTGGGTATGCATTTATATTGATTCTTTGTGACTTTTGACCTTTTTTTAGTGCATTTGAACTTATGTATTTAGTTCTATTTTTTTGAATAAAATTTGTTTGGTATGAATTTTTCATATTCAATTTATCACATGTTTTTTAGGTTTTATGTATACATCTTTAGGTAAATCATTCCCAAACAAATATAAATGATACCCAGGAACTAGTTCTATCCTGTGGAGATAAGTAATACCCTTTGGGCCTTACCACAGACTGGGTTAGGTGTCGCTAATAGTGGCCACCAGATTCGGTTTGGGACATTATGTCATGCTATGAATATGTGTGAATGACCTATGATTGTTTTATATTAAGTATCCAATCATATCGAGTGTTTTTATATTTTTCACACATAATTATGTAATTTATTTATCCTTAATCTAATTATACTGTCATTATATGGTATTTTATCTCAATTTACATTTCATTGAGACTCCATTGTTGTTATGCACCAATTCACTTTTATATAGTGTTTATACTACACTTTGAAATATTATATCATGAATATATTTATTCTCATGATATTATAAGATTTTAATAATGTTATTCCTCAACTATTTGTACTCAATCATCACTTTTTTGGTTAGAAACTATTTTACTAAAATATCATTCTAAATAATTTAATGATTCATTCTTCTAAATCATTCTAATTAATCTCCATGTATTAAAAATAGTTTTATGGATTTATTTACATGGACATGAATGTTTTGAAATTAATTTTTTTTTCAAAAGATTAAAATTGGAATGGGACAATTTGATTCATAAATCTATTTATTAAATGTTTTAAATGATTTTGAAAATGGTTTGATAAATCATAGGTTATGTAAATATCTTGAAATGATAGATTTTCATTGGAATGTGGAAATGTTATCACTCCTTTAGGCTTGTTCATGCGTTATGATTATGTTATGGTTCATGGTAATTGTTTAAGAATATGGGTGGTTCCATGATAAACCATGGGTGGGTGAGCCTGAGATATCTCTCTTTTTCATTGGGTAACATGACAGATATAAACATTAATGTTTCTACTAAGAGATTTAGGGAATATAGTACGTTTGGTATTCCAAACATTACTCCCTATAATGCTTTGAAAGATAAAATGTAATTATGTTATGTATTCCATAAGTTACCTTTATGGTTTATGATTTATGTGTTTTATTCAAAAATATTTTGACTTCATGAGGTATGTTATGATTGAAAAGTATGGTTTCATTGATTTGTATTTATTTTTGGGATAAATTTATCTATCCTTATTTTTTAACCCTTAATGAGATTTTTATACTCATCCCATGTTTTGAAATGATTTTTCATAGGACATAAAGATGAATAGGGTCAAGAATGGGATCAAGGAAAAATCATGTTGTCTAAAACATGGAACTAGACATGTTTTTTCTAATATTTTTTTTATTTTATGAAAAAAATGGAAACTGAATAGAAGTGTCTACTTTGTAATTTTTGATATATAATGTAATATTTATGACCTATTTATCTAAATCTAGATACCTAAAAAGACCCTCAATGTGAATTCTTGATTTAACTCAAGATTAAGTAATGTTTTAGGCAAGGGCCTTATAGTTGGTAATAGATGTCGGTTTAGACAACTTTAAGGATTATGAGTTTTCATTAAACACATGGTTAGTCCCTATGTCTATTATTTTTATTAAATCCTTGTTTTATAAATTTTTCATATCAAGGAATGTCAGTTACAAATGGAAGGAGGAGGATCTCAAAAAACTTTCTTTTCTTTTCTTGATGACATGCTTGCAATTATTATTGCATAGTCATGTTCAAATGATTGTGAAACTTTTTCTAGCATTAAACTCACTTGAAAGTAGTTGTTTAAGATATCAAACACATCCACTATACCTCAATATCATCATGGATCAATGGTTTTATATACTCAAATATTATTTTCACAATATTATCATATCTTCAAGAAAGGTAAATATTATCAAGTTATTTTAAAATAGTTTACCTTAACACAATATTTTGAAGTATATTATGATTTTGAAAAAGGTTCTAAAGAAGGAGACCCTTGCACAACCTAGTTATATTTTCATTTACAATATAGTCTCTCAGAACTTACTTATGGTATTTTAAAAGGACCATATATTGAAAGTTTCATATCAAATTTTGTCTAAATGTTTTATAAAAATCATGTTTTATGAGATGTTTGGAAATTATATTTCATATATGATTATTTTCCAAAAATATTTTTCTATGAACACCCATATGGCCCAAGTTGTACATGGCGTATTTGGATGACAGAAGAAAAATATTTTGAAGGATATTTAAATCATTTTTGCAATTCATGGACCATATACCTACGTGAAAAAGATAATTAAGAAACCATGTGGACACCATGATCAAGTTATAATGTTATTTCTATTAGGAATATTTTTATTCTATCATATAGAGGTGAAATAATTTGAAAATATATAAGATATTTTGGTATTAATGTTTTGGGATGAAAATTATTGTTATAAGAAAACCTTTGTGGTTAGAACATTTTAGGGTTATTTTTGAGTTTTATAAAAAGGACAACCTATAAGATGGGTGACAACCTGTCGCGTCTGGTAAGGCCATATGATTTGAACCCACTACAGATGGGAGACTAGGGAAAATTGCCTACCACTGGCCTACATGAAGTCCCTAGTTAGTATAACTTATACTTTTTTAGTTAAATGATTTTTTGGATCAAGAATAAGTTGATTTTTTGGAAATTATGTTTTATCAAATTGATATCCTTAATATAGGAAAATTATTTTTGGTTAAGTCCCAAAGGTTATTTTAGAATATGTTTGATCTTTGGGAACATTATATGCTTAAGGGGAATAAAATAGTATGGGATCTCATTTGAGGATTAATGGTTGAAATTTTATTTTCGAAGAAACTATGTTTTTATTGTGGAAATATGGATATTTGGGTTATTTATGGAAATTATTAATCTATAATAGATAATATGTGATTTGGTTAATTAATCCTCAGTATAACAATTTAAGAGTAGTTCATGTTATTTGGAGATCAATGTTAAGATTTATCATGGAAGACTCTGTGATCAAATCCTTCTAAATTTTGGGTTCCAAACTTAGATTGGATTATTTTCAAAAAATTTAAGGTCAATTGGGTATTTAATTGTATTTATTTAATTTTGGGTACTTTTTGTTGAATTTTGGAGATGAAGAGTAGAATTTCTTTTTAAAAAAGATTATACTTTTGGGGAATATCTGATCTCGTACTAACCATTTTCTATTATGGTTAATGTATAAAGAAAAAAGAAATATATTGATCATTATTTGTGGACTATTTGATTCCCTAGATATTTATAGCTCTTTTTATGTGACGAAGTCATCTTGAATGCTCATCGTTTGGAGAAAAGATGAGTTTTTGGAAGAAATTTAGTAAAGGATGAAAGTTGACATGACTAGTAAGTATGTTTCCTTGTGTTCTAAGTCATGCTCTTAAATAAATTCCATAACTTTATGAAAGTAATCATAAAATAAAAACTTTGTCTGTTAACTTTTACTTCTTGGGAAACAAAGACCATTTAACCCATAACAAGTTTATGGTTTTCATATTATTAACTTTCTCCTAATCATGTTTTCTATCACTCTCCATCGGAACAAGGTGGTTAGTTTCTCATCCATATCCATGTTTTCTTACATGGAATCATCGTAATTTTTTTCCTAGGTGACCTTTTTACTTATCTTTCTTTATTTTATATTGATAGTTTTATTGACTCTTTTATGATGTGGTACTTTTAATGAAGTTTTTGAGCCCAATTTTAAAATTGCGAGAACGCAATTCCCAAAAGGGGGGAAGGATGTAACATTCCAGGTAAATAAAGAATATTTAATATTAATATTTATTGAAATTAGTGAATTAAATATGAATTTTAATTTATATGGGATGCTATGTCTGATAGCGTACTCTTCTCACAACAATAGGTTTCTTTGAAATCTTTTATTTCACACAACCTTGAGTTATACAGAAAAATAATATTATTATTATTTTAAATGTTTGTTAACTCTTAGCCATTGTATTTGAGGGAATGAAAAGAAAAGGTAAAATGTGATTATACAGGTTTTTCAAATGTCTTTACATAGATCCAATATGTTTTAGAGGCTTAAAATTAGAAAGAAACCAATTTTAAGCATGAAATGCTCTAATATTCTTTAAATGGTTGTTTTACCGCCTTTTGATGGAAAACCCTTTTTAAATCTAGTTTTTGTAACTTTTATATGATCTATTTGACAAAATTTAATTCTTATTTATAATCGGGACATCAAAATTTACTTTGGGTATATTTTTGGAATTTTTTAATAATGTTAATTTTTTAATGAATTGTGAAAAATACAACATTTTTTTCAATACTGGCTTTTAATCTAATTTATTTATCTAGTTATATTGTTATTTTAAATGGTTTTAAAGTGTTATTGGATTATATATTTACCATTTAATCCAATTTTTGTCCCTGTAAGTAATTTCACTTCATAATTGGACATAAAAAATGAAAATCTTTTCATAGTTATTGTTTATTAAAAACATTGTTTTTTTTTGGTTTTGACAAAGAGAGTTAATTTTAATTTAGTTTCTACCACTTCTGTGTTTTGAATTTTGAAAATTTTATTCTATATTTGGAATCATGCTGTCGAAATATTTTAATAGGTAACATTTATTTTTAGATATTATTAATATTTACTTCTAGAAATATTTTATTTACTGTTGTTAAAGGGTAAATCAGGTAATTAAGGGTGAATAAAATAATATTATAATAACATTAAATTACCCTTACACTTTTCCAAACACTATTATATGAGGTATTTATGACCGAGGGAATCCTTGGGTCTATTTTTGGGACCCCATGGAGCCACTTGGGTGTGATAATGACAGTTTATATTAATTAATTTAATGTAAAGACTAAAGTAACAAAAACATATATCTTTTTGTAAAAAAAATTTTATATGATGTTATATAAGTTATATATTAGACTATAAATATTCATATAAAATATAAAATTATTTCCTACATCATGATATTTTATTTATAATTTTTAGACATCAAATAAATAAAATTATTTATGACACAATGATGATGTAGTGATTACCTTATTAATGAATAATTTAAATAAATGAGAATTTAGTCTTCTAAAAAAATATCCAAAACCTATAAAATTATTATTGGGTGATTTAATTTCGAAACAAGAGTCATATTATCTTATAATTTAATGAGTTATGGACCTTTTGAAATTGAAAATCATTTTATAAGATTATAATACTTTAAAACTTTCCTAAAGAGCCTCTCCTCCCTCTTATAAAAACACACCCCCTCTAACCCATTACACACACCTATCAAGCCCCTTTTATCATCCTACCACTGCTGAAAAATTTCACAACATTCCTCTTTTCCTTTTAGAAGCCATACCTTAGGCAGTAGGCACTTCAAAAAATCCTTTTGCTTCAAACCAAAAGGAGTTACCCAATTTAAATGTAATGTCTTATCTCAAGTTATTTTCTTTTATTTTCCTTCTCCACACAATATTATCTCATAATCTTTGGTTTACATAACAAAACCAGTACCCTAAACATACTAGGTTGTTTTTATGAGGAGTATTAAAACTACACTTATGCACACCTCCATCTAATGGGTATAGAATATAGTGTCTCTATGGAAGAAAAACTATTTCCTCACAAAACAATAATTGTTCAATCTTCTCCTACGACCTCTTATGATGTCCATTATGATGGAAATAAAATTATATATGATATTTATGATATTTATTTTATCCATATGATTATTTATTTTAAATTTACATCATACCTTTATGCGTTCCATAATGCATAAATACGATACTTTCATTTGAGGAAGTGCGGGCTACCGCCAACTCAAAGTGATATGACTCATTGATGCTATACACGGAACATATAATGGATAAAATTTATGAAAATAAGTAACATATATAAAATATATATTAAAATTTAACTATAATATACATATTTATCATTTATTATTCATTCCATTAAAAATGAAAAAGAAATGAAAGTAGCGTTCTTGCGTACGTACGACTTACCATCTCAATGAAAAATGCATTTAATTTATAATGTCCAAATGTTATGGAATATTCTGAATACATATATATGGGATATAAATTATATCTAAATCATGAATGTAATTCTGGATATAATTGAATTTTTTCCACAAGGTCATTTTTATATTATAACAATTTTATTTTTGACTCAAATTCCATACATAAAAAAATGATCGATATGAACTCAAGTAGTTAAAAAATTGTTTTAGATAGGTAATAAGTTATATAAATTGAATAATAAACTTGAAAAAGGTTATTAATCAAGTATAAATTAACTTCATTTTATTATTAATGACGAAAAAGGAACATCCAAGACAAGTTGGACTTGTTCTAAGGGGTTTTCATGTCACTTTTTATTTCCATGAGATTCATGTTATATTTTCCACTATTTTATTTTGTGTGGTGTGTGTACTAGCCATGATTTTTTTATTTGTATAATATACATTAATTTATGGGTTTTTAAATCTTCATGTTTTGTTTCTTCTTTCATGGGGTGTATGTTTCGTAAGTTACCAAATTGAAAAGGGTACCTTTCACCTTAATCTTCTAGTCACAGACTTCTTTTGGTTATGTCTTTTAATTTACATTTTATTATGTTGGGATATGTTATTCTATATACTTATTTCAGTAAATTTTATGTCCAAATGATTATATACCCTATTCTCTCCCATAAAATATTTTTTGAAATTTTTAAGTGACGTCGTTAGGCTGCCTTATTTTTGTTAGGGAACTTCTAAACCCAATTTCAATTCTTTGGGATAAACTTCTACTAGTTGATTAAGTCATGGTATGGATATGTCTCAACGAAATAGGATTTTTTAAGCTAAATATCAAATAATGTTGAGTGTATTTATATTTTTCACACATAATTATGTAATTTATTTATTTTTAAACCTAGGATATAGCCGTTATAAGGGATTCTATATCAATTTACATAACATTGAGACTTTATTGTTGTTATGTGACAATTCACTTTAATATGGTGTTTATACCACACTTTGACATATTTTATCATGAATCCATTTATTGCCATGATGTTATAATCTTGGATTAATTTTATTCCTCAATCATTGGTATTCAAGCGTCCCTCATTTGGTTAGGAACTCTTTAATTAAAATATCGTTTTAAATGTTCTAAAGATTAATTCTTATAAATCGTTCTCATTAATGTACATTTTTTAAAAATGGTTTTCAGGATTTATTTACATAGAAAATAATGTTTTGAAATTAAAATTTAATTCAAAAGATTCAAAGTGGTATGGGACACTATGATTCAAAAATCACTTTATTAAATGTTTTAAATGATTTTGAAAATGGTCTGATAAAGCATTGATTATGTAAATATCTTGAAATGATATATTGTGATTAAAATGTGGAAATGTTATCTTTTCTTTATACTGTTTCATGTGTTATGATTATGTTATGTTTCTAGGGAATTGTTTACACATACAAGTGGTTTCGTGATAAACCTAGGGCGGGTGAGCCCAAGATATCTTTCCAATGCATTGGGTAATGTGACGAAGGTAAACATTAATGTTTCTCCAAAGAGATTTAGGGAACACACTGTGATGGGTATTCCAGACATAACTACCTACATAGATGTGAAAGCTAAAATGTAAGTATGTTATGTATTCCATAAGTTAACCTTGTGATTTATAATTTATGTGTGTTATTCATAAATCTTATTATTTCATGAGGTATGTTATGATTGAAAAGTATGGTTTTCTTTGATTTGTATTTATTGATGGGCCAATGTTTTCATTCTTTATTTTATAAAATTTACTGAGATTTTAATTCTCATCCCATGTTTTGAAATTATTTTCAACTGACATAAAAAATAATAGTGTCCAAAATGGGATCAAGGAAAAGTCATGTTGTCTAAAACATGGATGTAGACATGTTTCTTTTTTAATAGTTTTTTATTTTATGAAAAAAGGAAACTTAGTAGAAGTGTCTACTTTGTAATTTTTGAGATGTAATGTAATTGTTATGACATATTTCTCTAAATTTATAAAAATGAAAATATCTGTAATGTGAATTATTGATTTAACTCAATATTAAGTAATGTTTAAGGATGCGACCTTACAGTTGGTATCAGAGGTTGGTTTAGGCAACTTTGGGATTAAGTGTTTTTTTAACACATGGTTAGTCCCTATGTATATTATTTTAGTTAAATCCATGTTTTATAAAATTTTCAAATGAAGGAAAATCGATTACAAATGAATGGAGGAGGATCTCAAACAACATTCTTTTCTCTTCCTGATGACATGCTCGCAATAATTATTGCAAAGTCATGTTCGGATTTTTGTGAAACGTTTTCTAGCATACAACTCACTTGAAAGCTATTGTTTGAGTTATCCAACACCTCCACTACACCTCGATATCATCATGGATCATGGGTTGCATTTAATAAAATCCAATTTTCACAATATTCTCATATTTTCAAGAAAGGTAAATATTATCAAGTCATTTTCATATATTTTACCTTGTCACAAGATTTTAATGCAAATTATGATTTTAAAAAAAATTGATGAAGAAGGATAACCTTGCACAATATATCTATATTTTCTTTTACAATATTTTCTCCCAGCACATACATATGCTATTTTAAAAGGACCATTTATTGAATGTTTGATCTCGAATTCAGACCGACTGTTTTATAAAAATCATGTTTTATCAGATGATTTGAAATTATATGTCATGCATGATTATTTTTAGAAACCCTTTTTCTACAAAAACCCATATGACCAAATTTGTATATGGTGTATTTGTATGAAGGAAGAAAATGATTTTTAAGGATATCTAAATCATTTTGGCAATGCATGGACCTTCTACCTAAGTGAGCAAGATGATGAAGAAACCATATGGACACCATGATCAAGGTATGAAGTTCTTTCTATTGGGAATAGTTTTTTTTATCATATGGAGGTGAAAAAAATGAAAATATTTAATATTTTGAGGTCATAATTTATTGGGATTAAAATTTAAAGTATAAGAAAACCTTTGAGGTTAAAACATGTTAGGGTTATTTTTGAGTTTTATAAAAAGGACAACACGTAAGATGGGAGACAACCCATCGCATCTTAATAGTCCATAGTAATCAATCCCACAACCATAGGAAGACAGGGGTGCATCGCCTACCACTGGCCTACGTGAAGTCTCTGGTTAGTATGACTTATTATTTTTAGTTAAATGATTTTTTAGTCAAGAATAAGTTGATTTGGGAACTTATGTTTTATAAAATGGATATTCTTAATATAGGAAAATGATTTGGTGATTAAGTGATAAATGTTATTTTAGAAGGTGTTTTCTCTTTTGGAACATTATATGCTTAAGGGAAATAAAATACTAAGAGATCTCATTTGAGGAGTAATGGTTGAAATTTTATTGTGGAAGAATCTATGTTTTTATTTTGGACATATGGAGATTTGGGTTATTTATGAAAATTATTTACCTATCATAGAGAATATGTGAATAGGTTTATTACACTTCAGTATGAGAATTTAAGAGTAGTCAATGTTATTTTTAGATAAATGTTATGATTTATCACAGAAGATTACATGATCAAATCCTTATAAATTTTGGGTTTCAAACATCATTTGGATTATATTGACGAATTTTAAGGACAATTGTGTATTGAAAAGTCTTTTTTGAACTTTGTGTACTTTTTGTTGAATTTTGGAGATTAGGAGTAGTATTTATTTTTATAATGGATTATCCTTTTGGGGATTATCTAATCTCATACTAACCATTTTTGTTTTTGGTTAATGACTAAAGGCAGGGGAAATGTATAGTTCATCATTTTTGGATCATGTGATTCTATAGAAGTTATTTAAAGCACTTTTTATGTGACCAAGTCATCTTGAATACTCATAGTTTGGAGAAAAGATGAGATTTTGGAAGAAATTTATCCAAGGATGAAAGTATACATGACAAGTAAGGATGTTCCTACTATTCTTAGTCATGATATTAAATAAATTATTCAACTTAATGAAAGTTAACATAAAACAATAACTTTTTCTGTTAACTTTTCCTACTGGGGAATCAAAGATCGTTTATGTCATCACAAGTTTATGGTTTCAGATTGTTAACTTTATGTTGATCATGTTTTTTATCATTCTCCATTAGAACATGATGGTTATTTTCACTTACATATTCATGTTTTCCTAAATGGAATCTTAGTAAGTTGTATTTCAGGTGACCATCTTTACTTATCTCTCATTCATTTAAAGTGATAGTTTTATTGAATTTTTAATTATATGGGACTTTTAATGATATTTCGTATCCAAATTTTAAAATTACGAGGATGCAATTCCCAAAAGGGGGAAGGATGTAACAGCCCAAGTAAATAAGGATTATGAAATTTTCATATTTATTAATATTTGTGAATTAATATTAATTTTTCATTAAAGGGGATTATATGTCTGTTATCATACTGAACTCCCAACAATGAGTTTCCTTGAAATATTATGTTGCACACAATGTTGAGTTATACCGAAAATTATGATTATGATTATATTAAATGGTAGTTAACTCCAAGTCGTTGTATTGTTGGGAATGCATAGAACTAACTAAAATATGATTATACATTTTTTTGAGGTCTTTACATTTATCCAATAAATATTAGAGGCTTAAAATGAGAATGAATCCAATATTAAGCAAAAAATACTGTAATATTCATTAAAATGTTGCTTTACCACCTTTTGATGGAAAAACCATTTGAAATGTAGTTTTAATCACTTTTATATGTTCTATTTGAAAAATTAAAATTATTATTTATATTAAGGACATCAAAATATACTTTGGGAAAATTTTTGGTATTTTTCTGATAATGATAATTTGTAATGAATAGTGAAAAATAAATCATTTTAATTCAATACTGACTTTTCATCTAATTTATTTAAATAGTTATATAGTTATTTTAAATGGTTTTAAAGATTCATTGGTTCATATTTTTACCAGTTAATCTAGTATTTTTTATTGAAAGTAATTTCATTATGAAATTAGGCATAAACAAATGTCAATCATTTGATAGTTATTGTTTCTTAAAAACACGCTTTTGGTTTTGATAACGGAAATTAATTTTAAAATAATTTCTGCCACTGAAGTGTTCGGAATTTAGAAAAATGGATACCATATTTGGAATCATTAGGTCCAATTTTTTTTATAGGTATCTTTTATTTTTAATTATTATTAATATTTACATTAGTAAATATTTGTTTATAATGGTTAAAGGGTAAATCTAGTAAATAAGGGTAAAAACAATTATATTATAATAGTATTAAATTACCCTTAGACTTATTCGAACCATATTTTTTGAGGTATGGATGACCGAAGGAATCCTTGGGACGATTTTGGGATCCCATGGAGCCACTTGGGAGTGATAATGACACATTATATTAATTAATTTAAATTGAAGACTAAAGTAACATAAACATATATCTTTCAGTAAAACAATTTTTATATTGGGTTATATGAGATATATAATCCACTATAAATATTAATTTGAAAGATAAAAATATTTCCTACATCTGGGTATATTTAGACATCATATAAATATTATTATTTATGACAAAATGATGATGTTGTGATTACCTTATTAATGAATGATTTAAATAAATGCGATTATAAAATTTAAACAAATATCCAAAAATAGTAAAATTCTAGTTGGATTATTTTATTTTGAACATGAGTCATCTTATATTATAATTTAATTAGTTTTGGATCTTTTGAAACCAAATATAATATTATAATAAAATAATACTTTTAAACATTCCAAAAGAGCACCTCCTCTCTATTATAAAAGGATACAACCTCTAACCCAATACACACACATCTCAATCCCCTTGGATCATACAACCTCTGCTCTAATAATCTCAAAAAATCTCTATCTTCCTAATAGAATCCTTACCTTAGGAAGAATACACTTTAGGAAATCATTTTGGTTCAAACCAAAGAGAGGTACCTGATTTAAAGGTAACATCTTCTCTCACGTTCTTTTCTTTTATTTTCCTTCTCCACACCCTATTCTCTTCTTATTAATATTTTATATAACCAAATTATCCTCAATATACTATGTTTTTTTATGATGTGGATTCTAACTACACTTACACACACCTCTATCTAATGGGTATATAACATAATGTTTTTGTGGACGGCGAACTACTACCTCATGAAATGATGATTGTTCAATATTCGCCTACCACCTCTTATAGTGGCCATTGTGATGGAAGTGTAGTTATATGTGAAATTTTTATATTTATTTTATCTCTATACTTCGGTATTTTT
Source organism: Viscum album (assembly GCA_963277665.1). Lineage (NCBI taxonomy): Eukaryota > Viridiplantae > Streptophyta > Magnoliopsida > Santalales > Viscaceae > Viscum > Viscum album. Next base: position 1,448,875,862 of record OY728161.1, read on the forward strand.
AATTTACATCAATCCTTTATGCTCTCCATAACGTAAATACAAAAATTTCATTTGAGGAAGTGTGGACTACCGCCCCTCCAAGTGATTGGATTCGTTCACGCTAAACATGGAACTTATCAAGGATGAAATTTATGAACTTATATAAAATATATAACATATATATTATAATTTAATTATAATATTCCTATGTATAATTTATTTTTTATTCATTGAAAAATGGAAAATAAATGAAAGTAGCTTTCATACGTATGTACGGTTTACAGTCTACATGAATGGTGCATTTAATTTATTATGTTCAAATGTTATGGACTATTATAAATGCATATATACTGGATATATATGATATATATTATAAATAAATCATGAATATAATTCTGTATATAATGGAACTTTGACTACAAGGAAAATTTGTAATTATAACAAATTCATTTTTTACTCAAGTTCCGAACATAAAAAAAACTGATATGAACTCATGTTATTAATTAATTCTTGGTGCAGGGTAATAAGTGATATAAATTTAATAATAAAAATTAAAAATTTTCTTAAAAAAGTATATATTAACATAAGTTTATTATTCCAGACAAACAAGGAACATTCAAGACAAGTCGGACTTAAGGTAATGGGTTTTCATCTCACTTTTTATTCCTGTAAGATTTGTGCTTTATTTACCACTATATCCTTTTGTGTTGTGTTTGTACTGACCATGATTGTATTATATTAGTAATATAAATTAATTTATTGGTATGTAAATCTCCATTTTTCTATCCTTCATACATGGGGTGTATGTTTCGTAAGTTATAAAATCGGTAAAGGAACCTTTCACCTTCATCTTTTAGTCAAAGACTACTTTTTGTTATGTCTTTTAATTTACTTTTTCTTAAGTGGGGATATGTTATTATATATAATTATTGATTAAAATTTTATTTCCAAGTGATTAGAGACCCTTTTATCTCCCATAAACACATTTTATTAATTATTAGGTGACACTGTTAGGATTCAGAATTTTTGTTGGGGAACGTCTTAACCCAATTTCAATTCTTTGGGTTAAACTTTTACTTGTTGATTATGTCATGATAAGAGTATGTGGGAATAACCTATGATTGTTTTATACTAAATATCAAATAATATTGAGTGTATTTATATTTTTCACACATAATTATGTAATTTATTTATCCTTAATCTAAGAATATCGTCTTTCTAATGGATTTTTTCTCAATTTACATTCTATTGAGGCTTCACTGTTTTTATACACGAATTCACTTTTTTATGGTGTTTATACTAAAATTTGACATATTATATCACTAATATCTTTATTATCATGATATTATAATATTTTATTAATGTTATTCACCAATTATTTGTATTCAAGCATCTCTCGTTTGGTTAGTAAAACTTTAACTAAAATATCGTTTTAAATGTTATAAAGATTTATTCTTATAAATCATTCTCAACAATGTCAATGTTTTAAAAATGGTTTTAATGATTTATTTACAAGAAAATGAATGTTTTGAAATTAAAATTTCTCTCAAAATATTCAATGTGATATGGGACACTTTGATTCAAAAATCAATTTATTAATGTTTTTAAATGATTTTGAAAATGGTTTGATAAGGAATTGATTATGTCAATATCTTGAAATGATATATTGTGATTTTAATATGGAAATGTTATATTTTAATTAATATTGTTCCTGTGTTATAATTATGTTATGGTTCTTGAGATGTTTTTATGAATACGAGAGGTTTCATGATAAACTTAGGGAGGGTGAGCCCAAGATAGCTCTCCAATGAATTGGGTAACGTGATAGAGGTAAACGTTAATGTTTCTACTAATATATTTTGGGAATATAGTGTGATGGGTATTACAAACGTAACTCCATACATATCTATGAATGCTAAATGGATGTATCTTATGTATTCCATAAGTTAACTTTATGATTTTTGATTTCCCTATTTTATTCATAAATCTTATGATTTCATGAGGTATGTTATGATTGAAATATATGGTTTCATTGATTTGTATTTATTGATAGGATAATGTTTTATTTCCTTATTTTTATAACCCTTACTACTATATTTGTGCTCGTCCCATGTTTTGAAATGTTTTTCAAAAGACTTAAATATAAATAGGGTCAATGATGGGATCAGGAAAAAGTCATGTTGTCTAAAACATGGAAACATACATGTTTCTTTTTTATGTGTTTTTTATTTCATGAAAAAATGAAAACTCAGAAGAAGTGTCTACTTTTTAATTTTTTAGATTTAATGTAATTGTTACGACCTATTTCTTTAAAGTTACAAACCTAAAAAGATCCTCATTGTGAATTCTTGATTAAACTCAAGATTAAGTTATGTTTAAGGCAGGGGCCTTACAAAGAGATTATGGTTTGGAATAGTCTGGGGAAAGTCTTGTTGGATCCCCAAGTGTAGGCATGGGGGGTTCTCCAACTGTAGAAGTTGTGCATTGAGAAATCCGCTTCACAGAATAAAGTTCCTGGCCTCATCAGTGGTGATGAAAGTGAGATATGATGAAAATATGTCTTACTGCCCATGTTCTGAAACTGGGGATTTAAATATTCTCTCTTTCTAGGATACCATGGTGGCAGGTGTGGAGCATGTGTATGATGATTAGATTAGGGAGTCTCACATAGAGTTATAGTACCAATTAATGTTGACTCCCAAATTGCTAACGAACAACATTAATTTAGAATAATGAAATTAAAAATTAAATATAAATCTCCACTAATAGCGGAGATGAAGGCTTATCAAGGTGTTAATGAAATGTAATCCCTCAAGTCCTCAAGAATGAAACAACCTGTAGGTGCTAATTATTCAAAGAGGTTCGTGGGAAAGGGGACTCATTCACGGATTGGCATGGTGTTGAGAATAGAGTTTCCCTCTGATGGGGATTTTTCGAACTCTGGTAAAAATTAATTTACCCTACTTAATATTTTTAACAGTTCCAACAACAAGGAGGTGTTCCATGAAGAGTTTTTAAATTCTCATTGACTGAATCATGTTGATGGAAAAGTGTTAGGAGGATCCAGTCTAGTTGGAGTGTAGGATCCCTTTCCCAGTGGCGATCCAGTCCCACCAGATGAACGTATATAGTATCATGTGGAGGAGGAGGCATGGTATCATCCTAAAACTTGGAGGGACCATCATCTGGGAGGTAGGGGCGGGGGCCAACTTAATATACAATGGCCATTTTTCTTTATAGTGGTTTGACACTTGCTTCATCTTGTATCTTCCTTTGTATGGTGTGGCTTTTTTAATAAAAATTGGACCCAAGGGATAAAAATCATTGTTCTCAATGTTTGGGTATATATAAAATTATGAAAATAAGTTTCATTTTTTATGAAAACTTATATAATTCATATTTATATACTAATTTAACCAAATATATACTTATTTTAATAGAAATGTTATTAAAAAATATAATCATATATATATATATATATATATTTATACTTATAAATAAATATATTTATTATTTTTTATATATTTATAAATATATTATTAAAAATATAAATATTAATATAACAATATATATTATTATTTTTAAATTATTTAAATAAATATTTAATTATTTATAATTCTAATTATAAATAAATATATTTATAATTATTTGTATATAAATAAAAATAAAAATTTCTTTATATAATTATATATAATTATATAATTGTTTATAATTATATAAATAATTATATGTATATAATTATATATTCTAATATAATTATATATATTTATATAATTATATATTTATTAACTTATACATATATATAATTATAAGTATAATAAAAATATTTATTATTTAAATATATTTATTATAATTTTATAATTATTTATATATTTATATGTTAATTTTAATATATTTGTTATTTAAAAATTTTATTATAATTTTATAATTATTGAAATATATATTTATTTATTTATAGTTGTATAAGTAATTTTTTAAAAACATCATATATATTTATGTATTTAATTTATTAAAAAATATATATATTAATATATCAAATTTATATTAAGATGGAAGTTAGGGTTGAGCGAGAGTTTCTCTCTCTAAAATCTCACGGAGGCTAGGATTTTATCTACTTGCGATTTCATCTGGATCTTCATAGTTCCTTCTTAATCATTGTTTCTTTTTTCCACTACGACTTCACCGTATTCCGTTAGTATAGCCCCTTCCTTCGATTCATGGAGGAAGGTGATGTCATGGAGGAAGCTGTATCATAACCAACTACTTGTCCGGTCTCCCGATGTTAGACCCCGACCTCTATGGTGACTCGCCACCTATGGTTTCCTTAGATTCGCCTTTCATTACCGTTGAGGCTGTTGTCAGTGAACCATGTCATGGAATCTTTCCCTCTAATAGAATAACACATTCTGGATTCTGTTCACATTGATTCTCATTGGCATGCTATTATCAGTTCGGGTTGCCTTAAATCATGTCATAATGAAGTTTGTCCTTATTTTTTCCCCTAGTTACTTGCAATGAAGATCTTCATAATACTAATTTGGATGGTCACAACTATGGATTATCTCTATACAATGATTTAACAACTGGTATGATTCACCAAAAATGGAAACTTTCACATTTTAAGGCTGATCCTGATGTAATTATGGAATAGTTGAAACATGGTAGGAATTCTATAATTGGTTGCGTTTTTTTAAGAAAAGGTTTTATTACATGTATTATGAGTGATCTTCTATCCAGACCGATGAAGTTTTGGGTACTCTGTAATTGGATGTGCGTTTATTTAGGTATAGGATCCTTTCTCATCATATTTACCTTAGAGGATCTAAAAATGAAGGTGTGGGGATTTGGATCCGTCTTCCATAAGTCAAGTGTCATGAACATTTGTTAGTGGGGTCAGAATTTCAATCCCATGGAGGTAAGAAACACTTCTACGGAAGTGTGGGTCAAAGTGTATGGTTTGAATTTGATCTTGTGGAATCCAAAAATCCTTTATGACATTGTGTTAGCTATTGGAATTCCCATTAAGCTAGAAAAAGACACTAAACTGTTAGATTTAGGCACTACCCACGCTTATTGGTAGAGGTGGACCTACGTTCTACATTGGTTCACACAATTTTTATTTCTATATACAATAATGATATTAATATGAGAATTTAATATGTGAAGATTCCACACTTTTGTATGTATTTCATAGTGACCACCCATGAGTCTTCATCCAGTAAGAGAACTCTTATTTTCAATCACGGTTCAGCTCAGAGACATCACAAACATACATGTAATAAGAGGTCTAGGTAACCCATTCATACTAAAAATAAGTGACATAAGTTGTAGTCAAATTTTAATTGGAGGGAGTAGGTGGAAGTCTGTGCTTCACCCTAGGATGAATCAGAAAGAGGAGTTATTTATGGGACATCTAGGTTGGTATCACCTCAGTAGATAGTTTTAGATATGATACAATCCTATGATAAGGTAACATCCTCAACTATTGATACAATTCCAATGGTATGTGAGTAGTCAGTTGATGATGTCCATACTTCTTCACCAATTCTTACCAAGATAACTTAGGTTGACATTTCGATGGAGGACTAGAAAAATAATGACTCAAATTTTTAAACGATCGTTCAATGTGAGGTGAATAGAGTAATTATACATGAAAATTCCATGAATTCCACTAGAAAGGGAAAATCCAAGATGATAATGGTCTCTTATGGTCTAGAAATGAAGGATACAATTAGTAATGCTGGTCTTTCCCATTATAATAAAGCAATTCATGGTAGTTCATATAAAGAAGTCAGGAATTATATTCATCCAAGTCAGTGGATGAAGATGGTATTTAATTTATTTTTTATAATATGTACAAGGATATGGGTCATAAAGTGCATTTGGATCCCCCTCCTTCGAAGTAGGTAGGGGTGCCTACTAGTCTGGATGAGGTGTAGGTATTGGGACTGGATGAAGGATCGCAGACAAATACTCTGAATGTGTATGAAACACAAGCCTTATTTTACAGGATCTTCCTTTTCAATTTCCACCAAGTCCTCTTTGAAGGACCAACTCCCATCAGAGAAAGAAATTCTCAAGAAGATGTATTATTCACATCCCTATATGAAATATTCACAATATGAATGGGAATTTACAGATGAGGTCGATGGTTCTGATTATGGTTAGAGGAAGTGACGCTCCACTATTTCCCTATTTGGATGAGGGACTATTGGATGACCTTGTCCTCTGTCTTTCTTACTTATTATGTTTTCTTTTGTCATTAATAAATGGTCATAGGCTTCTACTTCTGACTAAACCTTTTTGAAATTTTTATATTAATTATAAACATTTTTTAAGAAATTAATCTATATAAATAAAAATTATTTTTGAAATATAAATATGATTATATATATATATTAAAAAAAATTAAATGGTTTTATCTATGCTAAGAATAGAATTGATAATGGTCCACCTTTATCAGCATTAAAAAAACATAGATAAACGGTAAACTTTTATCAGTTTTTTTTTCTACGCTGAAAATAAGATATCATTATCAATGGTTTTGTTGAGTACTTATTAAGGTATCCATTTTATCTGTACATTATTTTTAGCGCTGATAAAATAAGACATTGATTTAGACACGATATGTGGTAGGGATACTCTCATACCTTCTACTTTTAAAAAATACTAGATATATCAATATATTCAAGCTCTTAAATATCTCCCTTTTAGAATTTGATTCTACGAGACAAGGATTATGATGTATTTACCTCTTGAAATACACTTCACTACACTGTGTTAAATTTTAGTTATGCAATGTTTTTTTAAAACAATTTTTCACTTAATCAATATGCTATTTATATTATCTTCTTTATTTTTTCCACAAAACAAATTCTTGTAACACACTATTTTCTACTTTACGCAAGTATAACATGCTTCCACTGAACATCATTAAAGAAGGATATTTTTCATGGCCACTGTGTATTTTATATTTCACGATGCTCACTGCTTGGTGCCATTGAGAGTATGAATATGTCCTTTATTCAACATGATATAACACTGTAAGCATAACTGTCTTATTTCATCACCCAATCATTTCTTATATAATCCGTCACATAATTCATGTTCTATACAAACATAATAAACTTCATGTTCTTCGACCATATTCTGTGTGTCTTTTAATAATCCAACATCATCCATTAAAAAATGATCGAACTCGCATAGCCTCTTATTTACCATCAGTTATTACTATTTTTTGGTGATTTTTATATGAATCTTATTTGGTGAATTTAGCGGAAGTTTTCAATTAATTTAGTGGTAATTTTTTTAAAAAAATAATCAGAAAATAATATTGACAAGATGGACATGACCAGTACTAAGATATATTGCATTGATTAATGATAACCACTGAAAATAAATTTTTTATAAATATATTTAGCAGTAGTTATTATAAACAACAACTAAATATATAACTAAAAATGTTATTTTTTTATAATATTTAATAGAACAATATAAATAAAAAACCTATGACATGTAATAAACTAATAAATAAATGAAAAATTAACTAATACATACACCAATGTACATCTATAGACACATATATTCCAACTGAGTCAATCCTTAACTCGGTCAACCCACAGGTCAGTCATCAATATATACATACAATATATGTCCACCAACAATAAACCATCACAGATATACAACCATCTCACAACCTATGCTGCATCTATCTCCCTCCACATCATATTGTACAAATCATATCATCATATGGAATAAAATAGGATACATGAATTAGAACAGAACATAGTAAATAAGAATTATAGTAGGATCATTTAAAATACTTAAACATACCACATAAAATATGAAACCTAAATATTTCCTTCAAAAGAATTCCATGGATCTGAATTGCCACCTTCTTACATACTATCAGTATCTATAACCTATATTAAAAACCTAAACATTTATGAAAATTAATGTGAATGAGAATATATACATAACATATTAAGAATTTTGTACATATCAATTGTTATCATTTTCATCAAATAGAATAAATTTGAAAATAAAACAAAAAATATATCATATAGAACACTTTAAAAACATAAAATTATATATTTATGATATTATTAAAAACTTGAAACTGAAAATTAATAACTATGTTATTAGTGTTATTTACCTATGACCAACATCTGTGTAGTTTATGATAACCTATATTCATAGTGTTGAATATTATCAAATTTCTTATCACATCAGGATTATTCTTCTACGTAACATTGTATTTAATAATGTCCCAGGAACAGATACCACACTAAAATTGCATAGTAGCTTTCCACTATGATGAGAACCAGGATGTGCTTTGACACTATTCATAAATATATGTTCTATAGATGAATGATATCATTTGATGGACAAAAATGATATTGGATATCATGGGTACAGACTCATATGACTTTGAGGAACCCGCTCATGGTGTATGTCCTTGATAATATCCAATGTTGGATATTAAGATAACCATAACCGCTAGAAGGAAATCCACATTTATATGTTGTATTGGATGATCATATATATGGACATGTGTATTGATCCTCTGACTTTAATATTATCATTAATAAGTATTTTGAGTCATGTACTTTGATGTATTGATGAAAACTATGATGACATGTGTTCTCGGTGAGGTAGTATACGTTGGGTGCACCATGATAAAGGTTTCATTAAGGAATATTGTGAGAATGGATTTATCCATTATTTTTTTCAATGAATGGTGATATTTCAGCCCCTTAAATGGAAACATTATAGCCTAAATAAATCAATGTCCATGGTGTTCTATAAGAATGTTCAATTTACGAGAATTCAAAATAAGATACATGGAGAACATAGGTTGATGGAAGAAGAATGAAACCTTCTAGATTAGAGATATCTTTAAAAGGGGATTATATTACATAATAAGAATCCATTTGAGGTATTTTGTCATTGAGAAATTAAATTCTTCTTCTATGGGTGGCTTGGAGTATAGCAAGATGCTAACAATGGACTTTCGGCTATTTCACCTAATTCTAATGAGAAAGAGGTCTAGAGATTGACAATTTTAGTGTATCGAGAATCGTATAAAAATAATATATTATTATTTATTATTTAAAAATTTGAATAAATTTCATTCTCACATGTTGTTTCATAATTAATAATATTTTATTGATTTCATGTATTATGTCACTAGTTATTCAATGGAATGTAATATGAGATGAATATGAAATAAATATTTAATTTCTAAATAATGAATATAATTTTAATTTATTTATTAGAGAATAATTCAATGATATTTATTTAGTAAATATATAGTCATTATTAATGGCCGAATTAATATTATGGTGTAATGGCGGATTGATTTTAAGGATCCAGATATAAATAATAAACATAGAATATTATTTGAATAAATAATATTTAATTTTAATTCACAAGATGAGCACATATCAAGAAATAATATTATTATTATTATTATTATAAAAATTTTGTTTCATAGGGGATTAAAAAAATTAGGAGGGGAACTGACCCCAATGATATATAGTCCCAATTATATTATTTTCACTGTGAGCCAATTCATTTGTTCGGTTATGCATAACATATTTGGTGAATCCTCTAAATCCCTAGAGATATTCATTTTCCAAGAATTATCCCATGAACATAGAGTAATCTTCCTCCACCTCACACTCTATTTTCTAGATAGATCAAGGATAAATCCATACAATTAGTTCTCATTATGATCAAAGGAAGATGATGCATGAGATAAGATCTATCGTACTAGCACCCAAAGATTTCTACGGTGAAGTTTGATGATTTGTGGAATACATGAAAATCACCTATATAAGGAATATTATATTTATTCCTCTAAAACAATGACTATACAATGTAAAAAAATTATCAGATCCATCAACGAAGAAATTATTCTAACAAGGTAATTATTTAATTAATTACAATAATTATAAATAATATGTGATGATCCAATGCTTGGCTCCAACAATATATCTATTGCATGGTTTTAATTGATTAAATTCCATTGATAAAAATGTTTATGATTTTTTAAATCTTGGATTGACCATCAATCATGAAAAAAATAAATGGTGGGAATGACCAATCACATGCTATCATTGTGCCTAGAACCAAAATTTATCACAATGTAATTAATTTTTTAATAGACTTAAAGAGTTCTTTAAATTTAATTATTATTTTTTATATTATTTGATATGAAATAATATATTATATTTGAAAAATAATTAAAAGGTTATTTTCCCATAATTTCACATCAATATGATGTCATTTTCTATTGTTTTGACCATAACACACAAGTTTTAGTATTTTAATACATTGAAAATGATTTTACGGGCATATTAAGAAAAAAAATAATGTGAAATGACTTTTTTTAGTTATTATATTTAAAAAATAAACCAATAGTGATTTTCTTATTATTTCATGCTAATAAAACATCATTTCCATAAGTTGGACTCCCTGACACAAGTTTTTAAAGATTTCGGTATCATTTAAAATTTCTTATTGAGTCATTCTGAGAACACCACACATTATATGGATGTCTTAATTGCGTGTACCTCTAAAAATAATTCATTGGTGGTCGTTCTATAATTTTACATCAACCAGAGGAAGATTTATTGGGTTTTGGTTTTTATAAGGATTTTTTTGTGTTTTAAAACACTAAAATCATGTTTACGAGCATCCTAATAAAATTGTGATTCAGGATGAGGTTTTTTCAGTTTCTAAATTTTAAAAAACAATATAAAATCAATATGAACTTATTTCATGGCCATCTAACATAGTTATTCTAGTTTGGACCCTCCAACACCCATTTTTTAAAGGCTTTGGTACCTTTGGAAACTATTTATCGAGACATTCCAACCACAACACATGTCAAATTGATCATTTTTTCTGTGAATAAATTTTATAAATTACTAAACAATGGTTATACCATGATTTTAAATTAATACGAAGAAGTTTTAAATATATCTGAAAATTAAACAAATGTTTTAGTGTTTTAAAACAGTAAAAATGCATTTATTGGAATCTCAAGAACACCATAACTCAGGGTGATGTGGAATCAGTTCGTATATTTTTAAAATCAATCTATAGTCATTATAAACCAATTTCATGGAAATATAATGTCATTTTCCATGTTGTGCCCCCCCTCGAAACACATTTTAATTGGTTTTGGTACCATTAAAACCTATTTACTAAGTCATTCTGATCACAACACACTTCATATTGACATGTTGTGTGAGCACTTGAATATAAAATAAATCAATGATTCTTTTACCATTATTTTACATCAATATGATGTAATTTTCTATGGTTTTGACCATAACACACACTTTTTTGTGTTTTAAAGCATAAAAAATTCATTTACAAGCATCCTTGGAAAACTATAACTCGGAATGATGTATCCTAAATTCCTAAATTTTAAAAATAAATTTCTGATTATTTTTATTTTATTTCTTATCCATACAAAATTGATTTCCTAGTTCTAACATATGGACTCACATTTTTAATGGATTTGGTACCTTAAAAAACTATTTACCGAGTTATTATAACCATACCACACAATTTATTGATGCGCCTTGTGTGCGTACTTATAGAAAAATTAACTCCTCCGTTACCCACTATATCACATCAATATGAGGTCATGTCATATGTCATTGACCATTAAACACATGTTTATCATTTTATTACAATAAAAAAATGGTTAAGGGCATCTTGGGAAAACCGTAACTCATAATGATGTGACCTCACCTCCATCATTTCAAAAGTCAATATGTGGTCATCTTCTTATGATTTCATGGCCATCCTACTTTGTTTTCTTTGTATTGAACCCCTTACTCATGTTTATAAAGGCTTTGTAACTATTAAAACCTATTTACCAAGTTATTCTGACCACACCACACAACGATTTGATGTGTGGTATAAGAATACAAGTAAAAAAACTCAACATTGGTTTTTTCATGATTTCAGGTCCATATGAGTTTTTTTCTATGGTTTTGACCATTAAAAGCACCTTTTAGTGCTTTAAAATACTAAAAACACATTTATAGGCATGTTGAGAAAACCATAACTCGAAATGATGTAATGTTAGTAACACAATATAATAAATTCATCTATGTTTCTATTCCTATGATTTCATGACCATATGATGTTGTTTTCATAGTTTTGAAACTCTACCACACCTTTTTAAAGGCATTAGTAACATTAAAACCAAATTACTGAGTCATACGATCTCACCACAAATTGGATTTATGTTTTTTCTATGCATACACATCCAAAAATAACCTAGTGGTTGATTTCACATGATTTAAAATCAATATGAGGTCATTTTGTGCATAAACATCAAATCCTAATAATGATATGGAGGGATTAATCGCCCATGAACATCCTTAAGAACTAAAATGTATACTTAGGGAAAAATTTGGAGAAAATATCTATTAATTAGTCCGGTGTATAAACATATTCCACATTGATGTCTCCATCGACCACTTTCTCATAAATAAAGATAAATGTTAAATCAATATTTTTTTGATCTTGAGTGATATAAAAAATTCATAGAAAGGTTTATAATACATTGTTTTTTCCATTTAATTTTATGTTTCCCGGCCATTTTCACCCTCAAATAATCTAGGAAATCATCAATTTTAATCATTTGCATGAAAGCACAAGTAGTAAGTAAATATTTATCTTTAATAGTACACAATATCAGTAAATTCAGTTTATTTTTATTCCAACCCATTAAACTATATCTTAGGAGTAACTTTCCTGCAAATTTTTATATTCATTCATAATAATCACTAACCGAATCATCATATATAAACCCATGAAGATTTAAAATTTTCCCTTTCTTTCAATGTATCTCTTAGATCACAGTCCCTTTTAGATATTTTAACACTATTTTATCATAAATATAATGTTACTCCTTTAGGTCACTACGATATCTTGTATATAGACTCACATCATAAATAATATTTGATCTATAATATTTCAGATAAATTAGGATACAAACTAGTATTCAAATGATCATCGAATTACACTTAAACCTTATAAATATTTTAATAATTTTATTACCACTTGAATGGGTACAGATACTACCCCTGAATCTTGCATCTCAAATATATTAAAAATTATCTTGAAAACTTTTCTTGGGATATGAATGTACAATTTCCCTTTTGGATAAGTTGTATTCCAAATAATTACCATAGATAACCCAACATGTACATCTCAAACTATTACTTAATTTGGATGTAAAACTCTTTTCACACATTCTCATGACCACATACAGAGATTATATCATTAAGAAATATAATTACAAGAAGTTTACATGTCTTAATTTAATTGATATATAGGTTCTATTCTGCTTTTCTTGTATGAATCTTAATTCTTTTATGCAACTTTACATCATTTAATACTAGGACATGGGAGACTTTTTCAAGCCAAAAAAATCATTCTTCAATTTTTATACACAATTTTCATCATTTTCTAGCACAAAACCATTAGATTTCTACCAAAAAAACAACGTCTTCATATTATCCATTCAAAAAGGATGACTTGAAATCTATTTGAATGATTTTATATTTTATGTATGATTCCAAAATAAAAAACATTATTATGGACTCTAATCTTGAAACTATAGAAAATTCCATTAAAAAAACCCATTCAACCTGATATTACAAATTGAAAAAAATACTAGAGTTTTTTGATGACTTAATCATTTTATTTTTTATGAATAAACACTTAGTTCCAAATAGAGTTTTGACAAAATTATTTAAAAAATTTCTTTGTGGTATTATTATCAATTTAATTAATCTCCTCACCCATATCTTGAACCCATTATTTATGATGAAAGGATTTATCCACTAAACGTGGCTCAATAGAAAAGATTAATGTAATTTTATTTTCAAAATCCAACCTTCTTATGTTATACACTGGTTCTGATTTATTCCTTATAATATTATTCATCTCAATATTCCTCTTTAGATTTTGATATTTTCACTTAACACTGTTAAAATCCTCTTCTCTATTATCTATCAGATCTGATTCAACACCTCTAGAATTGGATTTGTCTTCAAGTTGTGTTTCAAAAATCTATCAAAATATATGCATGAACTTTATTTTATTAGTGGCCAGAGTAGAGTACTCAAGAGGGGGAGGGGTGAATAGAGTATCTATAAAAATTCTTGTTTGAAAAGTTTTCTCAAAAGGTTCCCCAAAAAAAAATACAACCTATTTAATCGAAGTAATACAGTTATGAATGTCCTACTATTTAAATAACATTTCAGAAGATTGATTAATTCTTAGAAATCTTAATATCAATTATTCATATTAGTTTTGAAGCTATTCTAATAAGGAAAACAATTATAACTTCCTTCCAAGATTAACTCTCAAAAAAACTCTACTGATTTCTTAATTATACCATAAAATAGAGAAAACTAAATTAAACTACATAGAGGATATAAGCCAAGTGTTTCACTCTCAATCTGAGACTTAGTCCACTCCACTTGGTGATCACCTTCCACCATGTAGTTTATATTATTAAACATGATCCACACCCTGGATCGGGGTAAAAAAGAGTGCACAAGACTATCCAGTTCACACAACCACTTTCGTAATTATTCATGTTTATGAACTATTAGGTCACACAGGGACCTCTTCCACACTTATCCGTGGAAGTAAACAAGTGTAAAAAGATATGAGAGGAAGGATATCTTGTATCCTTCAGTGTAGTGCAGTAGATAGTGCATGTTTTTATACTGAAACACACACAGCTCGAAAGATAAAAACAAAACACAATAGATAAAAGATGATGAGATAAAGTTAGAAGTGATCTGAGTGTTATTCAATGTAGCTCTAGACTTATAGGATGAGTCATATGTAAGGATCAAGTCCTCTTGTGAGAAACAATCCCCTTGCGAGAAATAGAGTATCGAAAGTCTGGCGCTCTAGTTTCTATTTAGATCCGGAACATGATATTTGTAGAGTTGGTATTGCAAAGATGTTCTTGACTCTGATCTATGGTGTCTTAGATTTTGGACTCGTGACTGCATCCTTTTTTCTTCACATGTATCTTGTTTCATGTGTCGGTTAGTGCTTATTCACTATATCACACCTCACCACTTTGTTTTTGGGAAACGGTTTTTTATTCGTGGAGTGTATGTGTTGGAGCTGACAGGATGCTTGTAATCTACACTATGCACCTCTTACAATCATGTAACATGTCTACAATGAAATATTAATTATGTCAGTGCATTTAAATAACTAAAATATGACAATTAGAAATTAAATTGAAAAAAGAAAAACACATATTAATGAATGAAATCTTAGTCTGTCTGGAAATTGTGTCACTTGGAAACGGTGTCCCCATGAAACAGTGTCTCCTTCTTTTCATTTGGGTGGTGAGACAGTTATGATGGCATGGTTGTATAGAGATCTGGAACCGATAGAATAGATGCAATGTTAGGATCACAATGTCAGATATTTTTCTAAATAGTGAACAATGTCTTAGTAAGGAACTAGTGTCACAAACTTCAAAAGATATAAAACTGGTTATAGTGTCTGGGTCACGGTGTTTGGTTCCAGGTGTCTCGGTCACAGTTTCTGGATAACGATGTGTGGGTCACTGTGTCTGGATCACAGTTTCTAGGTCACGGTGTCTAGGTTAGGGTGCTTGGGTCACGGTGTCGGGGCCATGGTGTCTGGGTCACGGTGTCTAGTAATGATATCTGTTTTATGATGTCAGGGTCCTTTTCTAGAAAAATAGAACTGATGGAAGACTCATGATTTCTCATACTTAGCCAACTATATGTATATGGACTTGAGTAGTGATATTCCTAAAATGAATTATACATAATCAATCATTAAAGAAATCATTATATTCCAAAGGTAAATAATCAGAGTTAATTTATAGTAATTAATATCTTGGATAGTTTTATTTAAATCATAAAGAAACAAACCACCTTTAGACATTATTTGGGATTGAATAAACAAGATTCACAATATTTATTGAATGTGTATGATTTATGAACATTAAAACATGATTAACATAAGAGGAGTCCAACAATCTCTCCCTTTTTGATGATCACAAATCACATGCGTGAGATAATGGATGTGTCTC
Organism: Viscum album; assembly: GCA_963277665.1. Lineage (NCBI taxonomy): Eukaryota > Viridiplantae > Streptophyta > Magnoliopsida > Santalales > Viscaceae > Viscum > Viscum album. The sequence goes on from OY728161.1 coordinate 1,448,891,973, forward strand.
TCCCTTAGTGTTCATTTAGAGTGAATGAGTGCATGTCTCTCCCCCTTTTGATATTATCAAAAAGATTACCAATGTAAATAATAGAATAGACATGAATAGTGCATAGTTCATTAGATGGAGAAAGTTTTTTCATTACAAGCAGTAGAAAAGAAATATAAACAAATATCCCTATCATATATAGGGTTCACTTTTCATCAGCACTGGTTGTCTTCTCTTTTCCCTTGGTAGCAACATCATTAAAGCCATTGGAGAAATGGTAGAAGTTAAATAAGGAAGTGAAACAAATGATAGAGAAGGTATAGGGAGACCTTTAAAACAGAAGGGGCCAAGGTTGGAGTAGTGGAAGACCAAGGCAATTGTTGATCATGGTTAACATATCTGATATGACTCGGAGCTTGGGAGACAGACATAGAGGTAGAGGAAAGGTATGTGGATGAGAGGGTAAGCAAACTAGGTCACAAGGGTTCAGCTGCAGGAGTCACAGTAGCAGTGCTCTTCACATGAAGATAATGCCTCAAAAGCGTGATGAAGTTAGTAATAATATTACCACCATACTACACCGCTTTTTCAATTTCATCCTTGTTTTATATGATCTTGTCCAATAAAGGAGTGAAATCCTTCAGTTTTTGAACTTAAGTTAAGAAATTTTGAGTGATAGGTGGTATTTTCAGATTCTCTACAAGCTACATAAAATGAGTTTTCATTTCATTCTAAGATAAAATCCCATTGAAGTAAAAATCCACCTTCTTTGAAATTTACTATTACGCATCATTGGAAATATTGGATTGAATTCCTACCAGATCAAGAACTCTATCACTATTCTTGACAACCATATATAGATACCCTTGGTCAAAACCACTGAGAATTGATTGAAGTTCATTGTTAACAACCATTCTAAGAAGATCACTATCTAAGGAGTGTTCAAATGATGCTCTAGAGGCACTAGAGGCCATAAAAACTGAATTAAGGGACTTCATTTGATTCAGAAATTTCTGGAGACATCTCATATACTCATCAATCATCTTGTTAAGACCAATAACTAGATCACACATTTCGTGAACAATTTTCTTGTTTCTTTCATCCACCTTATTTTCTAAGGAAGTTGGGTTAGGTTGAAACAGGGTGGCAACTTCCTGTGGAATCTGACTACTAACATCCTCAACATGAAGAGCCGCAGATTATGGTCTCGATTTTAGCACTCTCTACATATCTTAAACAATACCTCTGAGAGATTTCACTTCCCCACTGAGTTGTTTGTTCTCAATTCTGACCTCTTGAATTTCAGGAAGCATTTTTTGCTGAATCAACCAAATGATCTTCTCTAATAATAGGGAAACATATATTTTACTCATGTTTTCCCAAGATAAGGTTGAGTGTTCAAGAGATTTTCAACCCCAACCAACAAATTATCTTTTAACGGCTTTCAAATCATCCTTACTCACTAAGGTATAATGTTCTTGTAAAGGTTCAGAAATAGAAGCTTAGACAGGCTCATGTTCCTTTGCAGAAATCTGATCGGGGACTGATTTCAACTAAAATACAGTAGATAGGTGTATTATTTTAATTGATACTTCTTGTTAATCATTCAAATCAAAATAGCAAGGGAATATATACTGAGTATCCACAGAGCTTGGATCAATTGGATTAGGCACATCAACACTTTCCAGATTGGGGTGTTTCTCGCCCATAATAGGTGTATTTCTTACAGGGTTAAGAGATTTAGATCCTTGATATATTTCCAATATTTCAACCCCAAAATCTACACCCATTTATTTTCTAGCCAAATGAATGTATTGCTCCATTCTTTCTTCAGTAGATGGGAAAAACACAAGAACAACTTTTTCCTCTAGGTTCTCCTCAAAAGCATATTCTTTCTCAAAAGAAAGATTTTATCCTAGTTGTTCTTCCAGAACGGCCTTCTCCATTACAACAACAATAAATTCTTTTTTAGAAGTAGGTCCTTCTTCCAGATTAATAATTTTTCAGGAACTAGTTTTTCCTTCTCAATAAAGATGTGAGGACCAGGTTCACTACCTTCCTTATCCCAAATAGTTTTCCCTATAGGTGAAACAACATCTTCTTTTTCCTCCTCAATAAGATAGTTAACGATTTCATCTGGCTCCAAACATGGATAAAAAATTTCATTAGGTCTTGAATAATGCTCAACCGGGTTGAAATTTTCATAGACAATCACATTATCCTTTAACCATGCTTTTCAACATGGATTCCCCCTGATTTTCATTCTTTTGACTATAACATTTGAGATAAAAAATTCATAGTCCTTAATTACTTATTTATCAGGTCCAACCAACCCTATAGCATGAAGCATAGTATAGATTGACCTTTAGTAGAACAGGGAGGTTAACATTGAGTTTTCTTTATCAACTCACCGATATGAAGTATAACATACTTTAATAGGTTTATCATGTGTCCATTCTTCATAAGTTGTATCCAAAATACATCCTGATAGTTGAGTGTAGAAAAATCTCTTTTTATTGGACTGAATAGATTGTATACAAACTTAAGCAGATGTTAGGTTAAACAATCTAGCTCAACATCTATAGCTATTCTCTTTGTCACATTGCCATTAAATCTTCTCAATGATTCTTCTAAATCAAAGAATTCACTTGGAGGTTGATGACCTCTCTGTTAGTCCTCAAAAATACCCTCATGAGGTATCCTTAGGCAATAATCCCATAACCTCGAAGAAAAGGTACATCTTTGGCCATTGAACTAGCTTTTCACAACAAAACCATCTTATTATCAAAAGATAATTGAACGAACTGATAAAACAAAGAAATTATCTCTGGGTATATTATTATTCCACTTTTGTGAGACAATCCATCCATCGTTTCTCTTCTAGAACTTTCAATACAAAACTGATAGAATCAACATAGGGTAGATTTCCTTTTCAGGTACCAATATTCAGTTCATTAGGATCATATTCAAAGGTCCTTTGGGTGCTATTTTTGATGATATTTTCATCTTCTTCTAGCATCTACACTTCTCATGTGTTGACGAGGATGGATGTTTCATTCTGTTCATTCAAAGAATGTTTGAGAGAGAGAGGGAAATGTTGAAGGAGGGGTTACATTTTGAGAGAAGAGAGCTCGAGTGAAGAAAGGATTTAAACTTTTTTTGTTTTTTTTTTCATTTAGGGATATCAAGCACTGCAAATTCAAAAGCACGAGAAAGTAAAAAAAAAAAAATTAAGTACAGTGATATAAGTTATAGTATGTAAAAAAATGATAAAGTATCCTTACAGTGTGACCAGAACAAACTATCATGGTGATACCGTAATAGGTTTTCACGGTGATACCGTAATAGGTTTTCACAATGTCATATTTAATGTGTGACTTCTAAAGGTGCGACAATATTGTTTGATACCGTATTGTGAGAGATAGTAACTGAGAGATAGAAACTGTGAGACCGTAAACTGTGATACAACAACTTTTAGGACAGTAAAACAATAGAACTGTTCGAGTTAGATAGTAATCATAAGACAGTGTCTTGTGAAACCATAATCTGTGATATGGTACACCAACTTCTAAAGATTTATCATTCATAATTAATGTATATTTTTTAAGAAGGTTGATGTGCAAAGGCCCCTATTATTAAAATAGAAAGTCATATAAGGAGTAAAGATAGAGGAGTAAAAATAGCAACAGGTCCATACAAAAGTCATCAGCGCACTCGCGAGCGAGTGTTCATACTATGAAGAGATGTTTGAGAACCCCTTCCACTTGGTTGTCTCCCCCTCCGCCCAGCCTTTTCCTGTATCCAGGGAACTCCACCATCATCCGGGGTCACAGAAGTTACATCCTTGTTCACACACTTAACTCCATCCTGATCTTCTATTGGTTTCCTGTCATCATCACTACTAGCAGATTCAAGTAATTAAAACGAATTATAGGTACTCACCTATTTTATAACATTATGAATTTGAGATTTAGGGGTGAAACATCTTGGTGAAGGCTGGGATGATCTTGACATTAGGTCATTTTTTTTCCTCCAGACTCGGGAGGACGACATGTAGTTCAGGTGAGTCTTGGACAGATTCTAGACCTGTCTGTTTATACTACCCAGTTGGAGTGGGTTTATGGTACTTGCTATGCGTGTACATGGAATCCTGAGAAATAGAATTTTTAGAAGATATAAAATCTGTAACAGAAGCTTTATCTCGAACTTCTTTAGTATGAAAAGTTTAATAATCAATAGCAATAGACTTTTCAGAAAAACCATGGAATAAAGTGGACTTAACTTCGGCTCTAGGAGTACCTTCTGGAGGGGAGACTCCCATATTAGAGGCATGAGGAACTGTAGAAACAGTGGCAGTTTATCTATCTTCTTTACATAGAGACAGACCCGAGATCTCTTTCCTTTATTTAGATTTCCTTAAGATATGAAGGTCCAGCTTTTCCTTGCCTCTTCTGCTTTTCGCATTGACCAAGATTTGTTCTTGTCTTAGGCTGGAGTCTACATCTTCTTGAGAAGCATTTTCCAAAGCATCCAGGCAATCAACTGATTCATCATCTTTATCATCTTTGAGACCTCTTGTCAATATATCCTTGAATGAGGCTCCATTCATATCATCCATACCAGAATTTCCATCAACGGGTAGTTGGATATCATCCGCAAGATCTTCCCAGGATAAGAGAACTTTCTTGTTTTTTGTGAATAAGTGCCGGTCTTATTGTGTTCTTCAGAACATCCCTTTTGGGATGTTCGTCAAGATAACTTTGATACTTTTCAGCAGACACATTAGTCTCTTTATCAGAGTCTTTTAGCAGATTATTACAAAAAATAGTAGACGTCTTGTTCTGCTCAATGATTTGTGCCATACCTTGTTTGGTTGTCTTCCTACAGTGTTGCAGGTCATGCCCTTTAATTTGAAAGTTGTCACAAATAACATTTCTTCTGCATGAAGATTCTACATGCCCAATAATTTGAAAAGAAACACAGAAAGAAGGAGTGCTTTCATATTCAATCTGGAGACAAATATCATCATGTTGAGTAAATAAAATCACCTTATCTATTAAAGTATAACTAAGGTAAATCTCTACTAGGACCCGAGAAAAATGACCATAGCATACTGATTCTGTAACATGATCTATTCTAATAGGAATCCCAATAGCAGATGCAATATCAAACAAAATCTCAGCATTCCATAATACCCAGCTGAGACCGTGTATTTTTATCCAAACTTGCGCACAAGTATTCTAAAAATCAAGTAAGTTGAAATTCAATTTCCATTCATGAAGTCTAAGTATACCTGGCCTGAGATTTATGGAGCCAATACTACAAGAACTACTTTTGAGCTCCACCGAAGGAAACAAGATATGAAAGAGTCTGCGACCGAGGGACACACATTTGAATTCATTGAATCCCCAAATATGATCTAACTGAGATATGAGTTCAGAAGTCCACCAGGGTTTCATACCGTTCATGAAGGAGATGCGAGTGATAAATGAATGCTTGGACAGATCAATCATAGCTGCTATTTCATCCTTCGAGGCTAAAACATGTGTTGTTGACCCTTTTCGAATGATTCGATGGGGCACACGATTTGCAAGAGGAATTAATGATACTAGTGACTTACCTAAAATGTGGAATATTCCAGATTTTCTTTTTATATATAACTTACAACCACTAAATTCAGAATTAGAAAAAATAACTAACTCAAATGATTTTTATCTAGGATAGAAGAATACTATATTGGGTGTTTGCTTGAGCTATTTGAAAATTCTCTTAACAGCATTTAAATGAGTTTCAATAGGGTTTTCTTGAAAATGATCACACATACATACACTAAACATAATATCAGGTCAGCTAGAAGTTAAGTAGAGTAGGCTTCTAATCATTCCTCTATAAGTGGTTTGATCAAAATATTTTCCATCTTTATCAATATCCAAGATACATTTAGTACTCATTGGAGTGTCAATACTAATAGTGCTATCTAGGCTAAAAGGATTTAGAATATCTCCAGTATATTTGATTTGATTTAAAAAAATACCATCATTATTTTGAATGATTTGAAATCCAAGAAATAATTTTAGTTCACCAATTAAACTCATTTAAATTCATTTTTCGTCATTTTAAAAAGTTCAATAAATACTGAATATTTTGAAGATCCAAATATAATATAATCTACAAAAATTTGAACTACTAAAACATCATGGGAAATTCATTTTATAAAAAATGTATGATCATCTATTCCATTTGTAAAACCGTTGGAAATAAGAAAAGTACTAAATCTATCATACCAAGTTCTTGGAGCTTGTTTTAATCCATATAAAACTTTTGATAATTTAAAAACCCGATTTGGAAAATGATGATTTGTAAAACCAGGGGGTTTCTCAACAATGATATCCTCAACAATATACCCATTTAAGAATATACTTTTAACATCCAATTGATACAGTTTGAAATTCATATGTATAACATAAGTATGCATAATTATGATGGCTTCAAGTCTAGCTACTTGTAAAAAGGTTTCCTTATATTCAATTAATTCTACTTAACTATATCCATTTGCAAAGAATTTATCCTTATTTCTAACTATATTACCAGCTTCATCTACTTTAATTTTAAACACCCACTTAGTGCCTATGGTAAATGTGTCTTCCGGTCTATCAAAAAGTTTCCAACTTTTTTCCTTTCATACTAATTAAGTTCTTCTTGCTTATCCATCACCTGAAATTCATCAGTGATGGCATCATTAATGTTTTTAGGGTGAAGTTGTGACCAGAAGACTTGATGCCCATCCTAATTTCTAATAGAAGATCTAGTTTGAGTTCCTTTATCGAAATAACCTACAACAACATCTAATAGACGGTTATTAAGAGTTCTAACAGTTCTAAAAAAAGTGGGACTGCTGATTTCAGGTTTATAAGTAGTTTCAGGATTATTATGACATGAATATGAAGAATTTTTAGAATTGAATTTCTTTCACATATTCCTTTAGAGGGTTGTTAAGGGATTTTCAATTAATGTCCAGATTTGACACCTCATCTTCTAGGTTCTCTAGAGTGGTCTTAGGCTCATGTGGATCTATTTCATCAAATTGAACATGAAAAGATTCTTCCATACATTTTGTTCTTTTGTTAAACACTCTATATGATTTTCTAGAGACTGAATATCCCGGACATATTCCTTCATTACTCTTGGATGAAAATTTATCAATATTTTCTTTAGTACTAAGCATATATACTTTTCAACCAAAAACATTTATGTAGCTTACTTTTGGGTTTCTATTGTTACATAACTCATAATGAGTTCTTTTAAGAGTTGGTCTAATCAACACTCTATTAATAATATAGCATGTTATATTTACATCTTTACCCATAAAATAAATAGGTAAGTCATAATCAATAAGCATGGTTCTAGGAACCTCTTGCAAGGTTCTATTTATTCTTTCTACAACTCCATTCTCTTGAGGTGTTATAGGTGCATAGAAATTATGGCTATATCCATTTTGTGAACAAAATATTTCAAACTCTTCATTTTCGAACTCTTGACCATGATAAGATCTTAAGGATTTAATTTTATGTCCGAAAATATTTTCTACAGTTTTGGAATATTTGGTGAAGTGGTCGCAGACTTCACTTTTTTGATCCATAAATAAATTCCATGTATATCTAGAAAAGTCATCTACAAGAATATAAAAATAGTTCTTCCCATTTAAACTATAAACTATAAATGGTCCAAACAAATCAATGTGAACCAGATTGAGAGGTTGAGATGTTGACAATTCTTTCTTTGGATTGATGGAAATTTTTTGTTACTTACCATTTTGACAAGGATTAAACACTTTATCATTTGGAAACTCAAGTTTGGGTAGGTATTTGGCTAATCTTTTTCTAGTACGTTTTCTAAGAGAGTGAATATTACAATGTCCTAGTCTCTTATTTTAAATCCCGGATTATTTGTGAAATACACTTAAACATGAATCATTTTGATAAACTAAAGACTCTAAGTAAACAGAGTATACATTTTCATTTCTTAATGCAGAAAACACTAATTAATTTATAGAATTAAAAAAATAGAAAGAATCATTTTCAAATTTATCAAGAAATCCATAATCACATAGTTGTGAAATACTAAGAATATTATATTTCAATTCATTAACAAAAAGAACATTGGAAATTAAAACTGAGTTAGAGTTACCGATTTAACCAAGGCCATTGATTTTCCCTTTTCCATTATCCCCAAAGTTGACTTGTCGACCATAATTTTTTATTAAGTTCTTGAAGCATAAAGAGTCCCTTGTCATGTGTCTTGAACACCCACTATCCAAGTACCATAATCTTTTACAGGATCCCTTTAAGCAGCTTTCCTACGTTGTAGTCAAATAAAAATTGACTTTGGTACCCATATTTGTTTATGTCCAGTAACATTAGTGAATAGTTCTTTAAGAACCCACACCTGCCACATAGGATTCTTATAAGAATTATGTAATGTTCTAGAAAAGTAATCATAATTTGGTCTAGAAAATCATGAGATAGTAGAGAGTGCATCAAAATTTGAACTAGATGAATGTTTTCCATAACTAGAAGTAATGTTGTATGTCCTAGATTTAGAAACAAAATTAGTTCTTCCAAAATATATTTTAAGAGGTTGATAGAAAATAATAGTAGTATATGTTGGAGCAATATTTTTACCAAGAATTATTACCATAGTATCCTTACCATTAGTAAACCATTTAAGGTCCTTTTTCGATTGATAATTTGATAGCTTTAGTTCCTTGTTTTCTTTGAGTAATTGAACATTTTTATCCCTTTATAAAGTAATTTTATATTTAATAGTTGAGTAAAGAGAGTGCTTTTTCTCTAATGACCTATATTTATCATTTAGTTCATTACATGTAGCTTCAAGAAAAATACAGTTTTCAAACATTTCTTCATTAAAACTATTTTAAGAATCACTTTGATCTCTATAATAACATGAATTGTGTATAGGAGATTCCAATGATACCACAGATGTGTTTTTCATAAAACACATATTGGATTTGTTAGCCTATTCATCATGTGAAGATTCCGAGTCACTTGAACTATCCTCAGAAGCACTCTACATTTCTTTTATTTCCTTTTTATACTTTCTATCTTTGTTCTCATATTTCTTTTTGTACTTGAGCTTGGGGAATTAGCCATTATATGTCCTTTTTTCTTACATTCATAACATACTATCTCATCATTCTTGACAATTCGTTTCCAATCTTCCTTCTAACTTCCTTTTTGATCAAATCTTCCTTCGAAATTAGGAGTTCTGAAAAATTTATTCTTCTTTTAAAATCTCATAAACCATCTGCTTAATTGAACCCTCTCCTCATCACTATCATGTAATTATTATTCATTATTGGAGATTTCTATAGAGGTTTTCAACATCCATTTTTCTTTGTGGTTATATTTGGTGGTCTTAAATGCAACTGATATTATATTGGGTTCATTATTCTATCCCTTGATGACATTCAGCTCCTCTTCATACATTATTAATTTCCAAATGAGTTCTTTTACAGGTAACATACTGATGTTGCATGATTATCGAATAGAGACAAAGTTTCCTCTCCATCTATTAGGTAGGCATATGAGAATCCTCATGATTTGTTCTTTGGCAGTGACTTCTCTTCCAAGAGATATCATTATGTTGAATTTTTTTTAAACTTGAGATACATGTCAGAAATAGGATTATCAGGTTTTATATTGAAGTTATCATATTTAATAGTATAAGTATTAAGTATCATTTCTTTCACGTTAGAATCTCTTTCATGTGAAACAGAAAAAGTATCCCATATTTCTTGGGCAGTTTTATATGCAGAAATTCTATTTAATTCTTCATCTCTTAATGAGGAATATAAATCATTCATGTATTTGTTATTGTTATTATAGGTAGTCTTGGTTTGATCATCCAAAGTGAATCTATTAGTAGTAGTAATATTATACTTATATATAATTGAAGACCAAATTTCCAAACCCAGACTTTCTAAATGCATTTTCATTTTGATTTTCTATTGGGAATAATTGGTTCCATTAATGAATAGTGGTTTTTTTGTTTCAGAATCTTCTAGTTTATTATCCATAACTAGAAAATACTTAAGAAGAGCTAAAAATTTAGAAATTACAGAAATGTACAGATCTTTATAGTGAAACTAAAATCACAGTTGAATAGTTTCAAAAAACATAGGCTTAGAAGGAATAAAAAACTCTTTTAATACCAAACATTGGTATGTGTAGAGTGCTCAAGAGGGGGTGAATTGAGTATCTATAGAAATTTATAATTGCAATGTTTTCTAAAATAGTTCCCTATTAAAAATAAATATATCTAAGTTAATCAACATAATATAAGTATAAAAGGTTTCATATTTAAATAACTTCTCTTAAGATTGATTAATTTCCATTAATCATAATACTGGTTATTAATATTACTTTTGAAGATATTATAATAAGCCAAAACAATTATAACATCCTTTCATGATTAACTATCAAAGTAAAACTAGTGATTTCTGAATTATACCATAAAACAGAGAAAACTAAATTAAACAACACAACTGGTATAAAAAAAGTGGTTCAGTCTCAATATGAGACCTAATCCACTACACTTGGTGAACACCTATCACCATGAAATTTATATTAATGAACTTGATCCACACCCTGGATCAGGGTAAGCAACAGTGCATAAGACTGTCCAGGTCACATGAACTCTTCCACAGTTCTTCAAGGTTATGAACTACCAGATCACACAAGGGCCTCTTCCACACTTATCTGTGTCAGTAAACAAGTGTAAAAAGATATGATAGGAAGGAAATCAAGTGTCATTCAATTTAGTGTAGGAGACAATGAATGTTTTTATACCTACACACACTGATCGAAAGATAAAAACAATACACAATAGAGAAAAGATGATGAGATAAGATTAGAAGTGATATAAGTGTTAATATATATAGCTCTAGACTTCTATGATGAATTTCATGTAAGGATCGAGTCCTCTGGTGAGAAATAATCTTTTTGCGAGAAACCGAGTATCGTAAGTCTGGTGCTTTGGTTTCCAGTTAGATCTAGATCTTTCCCTTCGTGGAGTTGGTATTGGGAAGATGTTATTAACTATGATCTATGGTCTCTCATGTTTTGGATTCATGAATTCTTAATGTGTTCTTCATTAGTATCTTGTTTTTTGTGTCGGTCAGCGCTTCATCAATATATCATGCCTCACCACCGTGTTTCTGGGCCACACATTTCCTTTTATTCTTGGAGTGTATGTGTTGGAGTTGAAACAATTAATGCATTTAGAACCTCGTACCCCGTACTGTCATGCGACATGGCAACAAAGAAATACTAATTATGTCAGTGCATTTAAAAGACTCAAATATGACTGTTAGAAATTAAATTGAAAACAACAAAAGCGATTAAGGAACGGTGTCTTAGTGTGTTTGGAAATAGTGTCACTTAGAAATGGTGTCACCATGAAATGGTGTCTCCTTCTTTGACTTTGAGTGGTGAGACAATTATGATGGAATGGTTGTATAGAGTTCAGGAACTGGTAACATAGATGAGGTGTTAGGATCATGGTGACTGATCTTTTTCAAAACTTCGAACGATGTCTTAGCAAGGAACTGGTGTCATAGACATCAATATATCTAAAACTGGTTATGGTGTCTGGGATATGGTGCCTAGTTCATGGTGTAAAGGTCACAGTGTTTGGTTCATCTTGTTTGGGTCACAGTATCTGGGTCATGGTGTCTGGGTTACAGTGTCTGGGTCATGATGTCTAGGTCACGGTGTCTAGTTCTTCATGTCTAGGTCCTTTTCCAGAAAAACAGAACCGTTGGTAGACTCACTGTTTCACAGACTTAGCCAAATATTTGTATATAGACTTGAGGAGAATTATTCACATAATGAATTAGACTTAAAAATTCATCAAATAAAACATTATAGACCAATGGAAAATAATCAAACATTATTTACAGAAATTAAGATATTGGATAGGTTTATTTAAAGCATAATGAAACCAACCATCTGTACACATGATTTGAGATAGATTAAACAGGATTAACAGGATTTATAGAATGTATTGGATTTGTGATCATTAAATCATGATTAACAAATGTGTATTCTAGCAATCATCTTCTCTAAAATCCACTATGCTGGAATCAAGATTTATTGGTTCAGTTTTAATGATCGGGACATCATAACACTCACCAACTTGTTGAAGTTATAAATTCTTATATCTGTATACTTTCCCATTCAATTGGTGTTCTATAAAGATTCCATTCTCCAATATTTGATTAAACATTCTTTGATTCGATTATTTTATCATTACGAGGCTAGTAACCGAAATGTATATAATATAATTCACTATTGGAATCATGTTCTACAACATCGCAAATGAGATTAAATTTTAATTCGATATTAGTGAGTTTCAATTGTGGTTGTTCAAAGTTGTGAAAATAACATGCTTTTAATATAACATTGATATTTCAAATTCATAAAGAATTATTCTCCCCATTTTCATAATATTCCCATTCATTCTCTCAGTAACATCATTCTATTATGGTTTTTTATGTGTGATATATTGATATTTAATCCCATACTTTCAAAGGTAACATTCAAATTTATTTCCAGTGTATTCTTTCACATCATCAACTCTCAATTTCTTAATATTAGGTACAAGATCTCTTTCAACTTATTATATATAAATTATGAACTTTTCCACTATTTATGAATTATTATTAATGAGTAACACTATTTCCACTATTGTAAGTCGATGAATCTTTTTTATAAAATACAGTTCAACTCTTGTGGATATGTGTCTCATATGTCCATAAAAATATGAGGGAATTAATTCATGTGGTCTTGTTGATTTTGTATCAACTCTTTCAAGTCTACCCTTAAACCATTTTCCTTTTTTAATCAGTAATAAAGATCTGATATCTATATGAATGAAATTAGGGAAGATTCATAACCAAAATTTTATGTAGAGGTTGCACTCAAATTATTTTGAGAAATATGGATGAGCCTTTTGTTCTATAAATTAGTCTCTTATCTAGGGATTTGATAAGAGAAATTAATAAAATCTAAAATCTAAAATAAATTCCCATTACTCTTTTATTATATAATAATAATTACTTCAACTTCAAATATTTTAATAATAGAAGTGTAATTTTTAAAAATCACCTCATTTCCCTCATCAAAAATCTGAATAAAACCTATCATAATGTGCATGAGTACATCAAAATATGAAACCACCTATAAATTTATCCAATTTGGATTAATTACTATAAATCCAAATCCTTTAATTTTTAATGGCCTTTTATTTCCAAAGGTTATTATACAACCATAATATTTCTCAATGAATTTCATTATCCGGGTATATCATTTCGTATATAAGGAATAGAAAATATATATATCCCAATGTTTTTTCACCATTATAGATTTCAAAGATACCATCACAATTATTCAAGAGAATAGTGATTAATATATTCAAGAGAACAGTGATTCAACCAGTTTCTCTCTATCACCTTTTCTATTTTAGACTCCCATGAAAATTTTATTTGAACTTTGTATATTATATAATTTTTCATGGTACCTCCAATATTAGTTTGATTAGTTTAAGAGTTTTTAAATTAAAAAGGTGTAGAAATAATGTGATTATCCAGGAAAATTTTATGACTATATAAATAATTATTTACATGAAATATTTTGAAATTTCATCTTCAATTTTACAATGGACTTATCAGCCTTAAAATACCATGACTCAGCCTTTTTTAATTTCCACTTATTGAGAAATAGTCTTCTCCTTAGATTCCTATATAAAACATTCTTACTTAGATAATTTCACCTTGAGTAAATTGATCAATTAAATATATTCATTATCATTGATTAGAATCTCTTATTCAATATTATTCATCCAGTTTAATTTACTCTTATAAAATTTAGCTTCATTATTGAGTACAATGTTCATTTTAAGATAGATTTTATGTTCTTTATTTAACATATGAATCATATAGGAATCGTATTCCTTTTCATATACACTTCAAGATTTGTTTTAATTACTTTTTTTGAGTTCCATAGAGTAAGTGTCTTTTATAGAACCTTTTTTGAATTACTACTTTAAGAAGCAATGCATCCTTTCTCTTTTCTCAAAATTATTTGATTCTTCCATATCTATGTATTATTTTTGGTTTTGAATTCAAATTTGTGGTTTCTGTTTCCTATTTATCTTGTGATTTTGTATCATTATTATTTTAAATGTAATTTACAATTAAGTGTCAAATTCTCCCAAATTTAAAACATTTTAGTGGAAACATTCTTTTATATTTTCCTTTGAACCATTTTTATATTTTTAAATATGATAGCTGTGATTTTTTATGGATTTCACCACTCCCACCATACCCATATGAGTCACTTGAAGTCACATATTACATTTCCTTGATATTAAATTAATTCATATTTTTAAAAAATATTTCCTCTTTATTTTTCTTCCTAAAAATTGGATCTTTTCTCATCTCATAACACAAGAGGGTATTGTGAAGCTCATTAAGGGATAAATAAAAAATCTCTTCCATGGTTGAGATATTTTGGTAAAATTTTCTATAAAAATAATTATTAAATTTTTAAACAAAGTCAAATCTTTAATAATTTCATTAAAGCCTATAATAGGAAAAACTCTCTCATTAACCCTAGTGAAATAGTCATCCAAATTCTCATTTTCTAGTATTATTATATCTTTAAATTTATTTATTTTATTTAATTTATCTTCTTTTATATTGATGTTATTCTTAATCATGTTTTAAATTTTTTCCCACATTTCCTTACATGACTGCATCCCCATACCCATGTTTTAAACTTTTTCATACTATGATGATATTATAGAATTTATTTCATTCTTATTTAACTTTATATTCCTCTGTTCTGTAAATTTCATAGCATTATAACTTTTATTTTTTAAAAATGATTAATAGTGAAAATATCACTCACTTAAAGTCATTTTCATAATAGAAATGGTATCATTTGATTATTCTATACATGAATGTTATTTCCATTAAAAAAGTGATCACCTATGCTCTTAAAATAAGTTATGTTATCCATGATAAAACTAAGAGTATAATGTTACGGGGAACCCTGCTTTAATAACACTTATTGAACCTAAATAAATTCATTTAATATAAAGAGGGGCATAAATCATTATTACTTAATTTTATTTAAAAATTATTCCTTCATAATAAAAACCATCTGACTAGTTAACATCTTAGTCGACTATTTAAAAAATATTCCTAAACTATATAAAAAGTGTGAAAGTAAAGTAATATAAATAATATTTTTACAAAGTTAGACATTAGTGTGAGATAATAATCTTTATCACATTCAACTTTGGTTTATTACATTAATTTATATATCACTATATAATTGTATTGATTAAAAATTGTCGATATTTACACAAAAGTTTCCAGAAATTATTATCTACTTCTCAATATAATAATGGTTAGTATTATTTTGATAAGAGAAACTGATTATTAAAATATTCTTACTTACCTATTGGATGAACCAGAACCTCACTATACTTCATGATAATTTTGAACCAAATATTAGATCTACTTCTAAATGGGATATCAGGTGCCAAAATAAATGGATAGAAATAAAAACAGATTGGCCTTCCACTCAGAAAATTACTAAAAGAAACCCTTACATGAGAGAATGTATCCTTGAACTTATCTCTTTTATAGTTATAAGAATGAATATGGGCCAATAATAGATAAAATTGATTGCCTCAAACTCTTGGAAAAAAATTATGCTACACTAGTCAGTGGTTATTATGATCTCTTATATCAATGCAATAATGTATCACCCTACGTCAGAATAATTGATGAAAATCATTACCTCATTAGTTTCATCATTTAATTTCTACTGATAAAAACTTGAATGATATTTCTCATATATTTATTTGTAAATTATGATAAATATTGGTTTTATGAGGTATCCAGTCAATGTTTTTTTACTTTTCTCCCTGAATAATCAATCAAATATAGATTTCTAATATTTGTTTTAAACTATCATGATACTTTTGAATCATTATTCCCTCACATTATTTATGTATCATTGTTCACTTATTTTTATAAAAATATAATAAAAAAACATTTTACAAAATTTTCAAGTGCATGAGGTAACATTACTACGATGTGGCTTTATTTCTTTTGGTGTGAAACTCTTTTATCTTCACCACATCAACTTTGGTTTAATGTAAATATTCTTAGTTAGAATAAAAATATCTTTTTAATATATTATGAATGAATAAATAAACACAATGAATCATCATATTTCATTTCATAAAAAACAATTTATGGAAACATGATTTTTCACTGTGAAGAAAATCAAAATTTTCCAAAGTATTGAAATTTCATGATAATGACATAAAATCTAGAGAATATTTTTAATTGTATTGGCTCAAATACATACAATAAAATACTTATTTTCAATTAGTAATATGAATTATTATTATGAGATCAAATTCATACAATATTTCATTTTCTAAAATATAGATGTCATACTTTTAGAAAATATTATGCTTATATGATTTATGTTAGGTGTAGCAAAGACATACGCTTACAGGAAAAGAATTATGCTCAAAGAGTTTTCAATTTTTCTTCTTTTTCTCTAGAAACATGTCTTCTAAAATAAATATAATCATCCAAAATATCAAATCCACTTTCAATCATTTCAAAAAAAATCTATTATATCTAAAAAAACATCACATTGTTTTGAAAAGAAATACAATAACCTCAATAATTCCAATAGAACTTCACTAATAACCTTGAAAAATGTTGGTTGGGTATTAAATCTATATTGACTATGTATAGAACTTATGGGAGTAAAACCACGTCTGTTTTGACACTTTTGGGCGATATGATTTGGATATTTTACTTACTTCTATAAAATAACGAATTATTTGAATATTTTGATTTTAAAAATTTGTTCTTTGTCACTATTTATCCATATATTTACAATATTTTCATTCAAGTATATTTCCATTATTCTCATATATTTATGCTTCATGATTTCCATTTTTCACATAAACATATATCAATTACTCTATACAATGTGAACACCATTCAAATTCAAAAATATTTGTGAATAAAGTTATTCCATTTGTTAATTGGGTAATTGTTTATAATTTTTAAACCTATTATTTTAATATAGACTGATTACTAAGGTAAGATGATTATATAATTTATATTCATTCCATTTAAATTATGATTTTATTAGACTTATTTAGTGATGAGTGGGACCCCAAATTATATATCCCCTTGGTGCATCAGTGGGTCTCATGAGAAAAACTGTCTTGGGTATTTGGAATATTTTATAAATTTTATCTATGGTTACTGGTACGGTTCCTCTATAATAATATTAACATGTCTATCATTATGGATTCTATCACAGAGAAATTATTTATTAACATACATGTGATTATTTATATTTATTTTTTTATAGTCCATGATCATGTTAATATTTTAATGAAATATTTTTTTATTGTTTATTCAAGTCATATATATCATTTCATATAAATTATGTGGTTTCTTTCATTGTACATTACCCTTTACTAAGAATTTGATATCAACACTTTATGTTGTTTTTATTTTCACAAGAAATCTACACTATAACTAAAACTTATTTGGTGGATATTCCAGAATAAATGATAATTTTGTTACTAAGGGATTAAATTATATTTTATGTCTTCAAATTTAATGTGAAATACATGCATTTATATAGTATATAAAGACTAATAAACTATTAGATCATTTGTAAATTGGTCTATTGTAATCTGTATCAATGTAGTAATATGGAATATGGATTCAAGCTATTGGAGTCTGATTTGTAACATTCATTATCTCCTATTTTTGTACTTGAGGGATAAAAGATCCCACTATGAATGTAAAATAGCTAAAATGAATATTGGAACCAGTCATAAAGGATCTCCCCCTATAGAGTTTCTCTTGAATAATGGTGAAATTAGATTAAAAAATATTGGATTCCCTAACATAATTCGTAATATATTATAAGAGATCAATATGTTGCATATGTACTCATATCTATTCTTCCACCACATATAGATAATGATCAGCCTAAGTGAAATTAGTCTCCATTCATCATCAACATCCTATGGATTTGGGGTTAATTTTTTTTAAGATCATCTATGACATAATATCAATTACTAGAAATGTATTAGATGAAAAATTATTAAGGGTATTACCCCTAGTTTATTACCAATTATTCATCTATTGTTGTGAGAATATCTGATTCAAGATTTTGTTGTATATAAATACCATAATGTAATTGTTGAACAGATAATTACCCAATAATTTAGAGTGTGTAAAATTGTAGTCAACACAAATCCATGATTAAAATAATTCCACTTATGGGGATGGATTTTCATGGAAACGTCTTATTTTTCAAGAGAATATATCCAAGTACAACAAGGGAGACATTATAGAATATTTGAACCCCCTCATCGAGTTGAGGCAAGATAATAATATGGGTTGAAGTCAATTTATTCTTTAATTATTAGATGTTTTCTTCAGACTTTTATCCACAAAAAAATCAAGACATTTCTTTGTCATAATACTCATTAGACATTCTATTATTGAATTTTTCATAAATAAAAAGGGAATAATACCCTGCAATATTTTGAAATTTCATGATCTCAAATACATTTAAAGGTACCTTCGAACATATTTATAACTCTAACTTCTTAGGATCAACATATATTACCAGTTATATAACCAGTTTTCTAAATAATTATACTTCCCTAATATATAATGAATATTTTGATAACTTATCATAAAAACGATGATAAAGTGAGGTCTCTAGGATAATGAAAACATGTAGAGCATGTTCATCCATGGATTTAGAATAAACTATAATTCTATCTATTAAGACCAAAATAAATGAATCTTGAATGGGAAGGAAGACCCTATTCATAAATTTTATAAATACTGATGGAATGATTGTTTGTCGAAAAGGAAATACTAGAGATTAATAATTTTCATACAAAATTCATTAATTTAGGCTTGGAATGCCTACTAGCATGACCTGAAGTAGGTGGTAACCAAATAAAAAGTCAATGTTTGGATAAAAACCTATACCCCTTATGTTGATTGAAGATATCATAATTTATAGAAAATTAATATCAGTTCTTAATAGTTACCTAGTTCAGCTGCATATAGTTCACAAAGAGGAATATAATCTTGTTATGTTTCTGGATGAAAAGAAGTAGAGCACTCTGAGGAGAAGTTATCAACTCAATGCATCATTTATCCTCCATATCATACAATTAATTCTTTAACTTCATTAATAAAAAAGGATTTATATGATACAATGTGATTAAGAAAGGGCCAATGCCAGTTAAAAGATCAATAGTGAACACTTCCTATCACTTTACTGGAAGTTCGAAAAAAATATCCTAATAATTAATCAGGTGTAAATCCAGTTATACATACATGACCAATAAACCATTATCTTTAATTGATCTAAGAACATGGAAATCTATTTTGGATGTGATCACCCTTACATTCCCCTAATCATGTCCATCTCAACCGACTTGACACTTCCATTCCTCTTGATATAAATATTGTGTACTCATCAAAGTAGAGGAAGGTACATTTATAGAATTATAATTGATACAAGCCCAAAATTGAGTTCGTAAATCCTTTTTTGGAATAAAATAAAATGATATTACTTGAAACACTATAATACCATATAAATTATTTAAATATAAAAAGATAAATAATAATATGAACAATTACTTAGCTTCTATATTTTTTCCCAAGGGGAATCCTAACTCCATTAGAATTCCAACCTTTTATTATGATACAAAATTTATTCCAATAAAATAAAAATTAAAAAATGAAATTAAAATATACTAAATGTAATTTTTTAATGAAAAGTATACTTGAATAGTACCTTTACCAGTAGATGAATCTGTCACTGCATTGGATGTATGTCTCATTACATGATTTTGCTCATCCATAACCACTATACCATCCTAGATGTGTGAACTCCTATCCCAAAAAATCCGCTATATCCAAAAAAGCTAGAATTATTTTCCAGATCAATGGTTGGAGGCCATTAGAAAGGGGTAGACTACCTCATGTCACCCATGTAGAAGGTAAATCACGAGGGACCTAAACCACATAGAACCAATTATCAATGTCTACCAATTCCCTTATCCTATAAAATAAATTAAATTAGTATTACAGGGGGCATAAATGGAACTGAATTACATTGAAGGTACATTGAGGCATGATATGTTCCTAATTCCTACACTGATGACACCAAATGAGTGGTCTTTTAAAATGAGTGGAGACTGAAACACCATTCCTCTAACCAACCAGTAGAATCTTAGACTAACTCAACTCTACCTAGACTCAATTCCTCCCCCGAGGAGTCATTTCCCAAACGATAGATTGATGTTATGTTAATAGAGGGAGTGGTGAATTGATATACTTAAAATTTAAAATAATATAAAATTCAAATATTTGAAATTAAAAATGAATAAAAGATACTTTTATAATATTTTTGATACAAAAATATCCTCTGTACACACTTCACACTGTCTACTGATGTAGAGGTATGATACCCACTAGAAACCCTTACATGCCAAGGGGATTCACAACCCAATTACAAATTGTAAGTGGAGTAACAACTAAACACACAACCAAAATTTTTAAGGGGAGTCACAACTGAATTATAGAACTATAAATTTTATAGAGGAATAATAAAAAATAAACTACATTTTTATAGGAATATCAAAATCAAATTATAATACACATAATGAAATTGATAAATAATTATAAAAAACAATAATTGACAATTTTTAGCAACTTGATCACTTTAAAAATATGGTTTTGTATAATGAATTTTTTTCACATGAATATGAAATAGTATTGTGATCATAGAAATTAAAAAAAATGCACTCTATATCATGTTAATCTATGATTCTGGATTTCATCAACTCTATATATAAAGAGATATATTAATAACCAATATTTAATACTTTAATATTATTCCTTTTTAAAAAACAGTAAATCTCAATTTTCAATAAAAAATATTATATATAATTCCCTTTAAAATAAATAATTCTTAGTATGATGTAAAATGAATACACAAGTCCAAATAAAATATTTATATTTAAATATTATGAATAAAAAATTCTTACCCTAGAAATAGATAAAAATCTAAGCCTTTATATAAAAAAGAAAATTCAATTCAGCAATTCCATACGTAAATATACTAACATCAAACATAAGAGTCATCTCACAACACCTTGTATAATGTATAACATTTTATCCATTGTGAGATATAGATACATGAAACTAAAATTTTAATATGTAAAATTAATCTTTATAACATAAGAGTAAAATACTCTACTGAATTTTAAATATCTATCATGTGTAAAATTAATTATTAACTTCCAATAGAACACATAAAATTAACTAACTTTGTGAAATATTGAAATGTTAGAGTCAATATTGAATATGTAAAAATAAATAATTATAACAAAAAATTTAATGCATATACGAATTATGTGAAAATAAGATACATTTTAAAATATCCACAATATGCATAAGAGTGATAAATTAATAAAATTTCACATCCTTAACATACATCAAAGTCATTCCTTTAGAATTTAAAATTCCTATAGTTTATCAAAATCACTAAACGTAACAAATAAATGTTAATAACCAATGATCGAATCATATTCATAAGTTACATAACTTTAAAATCCATTACATAGAAAAATATTTAAAAAAAATAATAGAATAAAATAATAACAATCTCAATGAATTATAAGAACGAATAAAAAATTAAGATAACAAAAATAATTTTTTATATAGGCATTATAAGCTTCAAAGAAACATTGAAAAAAACCTTATTCCTAATAAAATGAAAAAATTATATTTATATAAATACTATTAAGTTATTAATAACATATAATAGTATAGAAAAGTTAAAAAATAAGAAAAATATATACAAAATATTTGAGGGGCCAAATAATATAGAAAATGTACTTATCAAAAAAAAATCAAATAAAAGTGGAATATGGCGACTAAAAATTCTCCACATTTTTGATAATTAATAAATCCAAACATCTCTAAAATAAACATCCCTTCCCTTTTTTTCAGAATAAAAAATAAAAAATAAATGAATGGTAGTTCATGAAAAATAAACAAAGAAAATATATAATAATAACTATCCCTTAAAACAGAACTTATATCCAAAAAAATTGTAAAATATAGATAGAAAAAACAACAAAAATAATAATATATGGTGTATAAAAACATGCTTAAGTAGATGAAATATAAATTACTACATGATAAATAGGTTTACATGTAATTTAAATATTTATATAAATAAAATAGATAAATAAAAAATATGTATGAGAAATAATAATAAAAAATGAATTATAAAAATTATAAAAATATAATAAGAAAAGAGAAACTGAATAAGGTGGACCATGATTTCCAACCTCGGATCCTACAATTCCACTATCATAAAATCCCACTATCACTAATCATCCCATTCAAGCATGAAAATAACCACATGCTAATGATGTTTTTTGTTTAGTTCAATATAATGATACAAAAAGTTTATATATTGAATAAACCATTGAATTATTATTGGGTATTACAACCTTAATATGTCTATATAACCTCCATTTATATTGATTACCATTGAGGTAAACCCCATACCATGGTATGAAACTTTTTTTAAAGACTCCTAATATCATTAATGTTAGTAGAGGGGGTTGTAGATTGGTTATTCTTACCCATGCATTCTGGAATGGAAGGTAGTCGTTGACTAGGTAAAATAATCTACAATAAATTAGAAAATAAAAATGATTTATTCTATTGTTTATCACACCAATTTTAAAACTATATATACAAGATATGACCAAACATCATGTGCCTCACTCCCTTTAATTATTTATTTAATAAAAAACATTTATTTTCCAAACACCTTTCATTATCTTTAAAATCAAAAGGCATGAATTCAAAAAATATTTTATGATATAAAACATGCTTTAGATGTCTCCTTAGAACAAGAAATATACATGCTATAACATATTTTAAGGAGACACAAAATAGGATTTTGACAAAATTTTAAAGAAACTAAAATATGCTTTAAACATACTATATGAACATACAAAACTTGCTTGAATCGAAATTTGACCATGTGAATGACATTATTTAAACATAATTATAATGAAATAATCCCCCGTTATATATAAGAAAATAAAAATCATTCCACTCTGGGAATCAACATATGGTTCATACTGGACTATTAATTAATATTAAATATATAGGAAATCACTATTTTTTATTTTTTATTATTTAGTAAATACAGACCTCAAGTTGATTACACACAAAAATATAATAAATCATAATAAATCATGTATGGGGATATGATTTCATTCCCACGTTGAACTAACAAAACATAATATTATTCATGTGGCTCAGATAACTATGAATGACTTAAAGGAAATGAGAAAAATAATTTCATACAACCCATGATAATTTAGTATTCAACTATAATTATACCAGATAGACATATTTATGGGTTATTTACTAATTTATGCTATCAACTCTAAAGACCCATAACAAAGAGCACTTAATGTATCCTTTGATATAATGTTCTAATGATATTTACTTGATCACACAAAAACACTAGGATAGTTTGGAAAAACAGCTCGAGCATACATCCCAATCATTAAAGTCAAGAAAAAAATCTATGGTTTAGAGAATATTTTTTTTGAAATAGTTTTCCTCCAATGGAATCAAAATAAATCAAAGGGAAACTCACAATAAAAATTCATCATGACTTGTGGGTTCAATATACATCCGTACAATGGTAAAATTGGGTTCATCCATGGGTACCAAATTATATATACATATATGAAATATAGAAATCCCTAACTATATGAAATGATCATGTAAAAAACTGGGTCTAAAGAGTTCAAAAAATACATTGAATGAACAAAAATAAACAAAAAAATAAAACTCAAATAACATCCCAACAAAACACGGACTAAAGTTCCCAAATGGTGTACTGTCAGAAAAAAAACGAAAGATTAAAGCCTCTAGACGAAACATATTTAAAAGGTAACAAACCAACCCCAAAGATACTAGAGTCAATGTATACAACTATTACATAGTCATGATTATATGGAATCAACTCCTAAAGGATCAAATATTTTATTTATCTTTGTAAACTAGATACATATATAAGTATTGATGAAAATATAAACCAGCCAGAAGAAGATTATGGATGGGTTCAACACAACATATCCTAATTTGAGTAAAAAATGGTTTTTTCCATTGAGGAATAGAAATAATATAAAAAACTTTTTAAAAATTTTATTGATGAAAATATAATTTGTATTTAAAAATATTTAAAAAAACTATTTGGAAATAACTTTTGACCTGATTTTCTTTAAGAATTATCCTTTTAAAACTAAAAATTAATCTTCAATGAAATGATGGTAGGTAAATCCATATATGTCTTACATGGAAGAAATATTTTATTTCATGGGAAAATTGAAAGAAAAATTCCTTGTTCAGAAATAGATAAAGAGATTCCTCTGTAAAAATTGGTAAAATACATAAGGGTAAAAATATATTTAATACATCCTTTTGGAAAGGATAAAAACAATTTTTGAAAATAATGAATGTAAAATGAAATTTTTTAAAAAAATGAAGGTAAAATGATTTATGATATACTATATTAAAAATTGCAGTCGATATACCATGAAAAATAAATAAGTGTTAACTATTACATTTATCTCATTGATGTAAAAAAGTGAGATGAAAATATTGTAATTTATTTTTCCTTTAGGGTGATCATCCTTTAACTTACTGTATAATGGTTTTAAACATGTTACTAACTTATACCAGAAAATTTTTTATAAAAATAATATTATATATTAACTTCTTATAATATCTTATTACATGTTTTTTTATAATTATTCATTATTTTCACTATTTATTGTATTAATTACCGAGTTTTTCGATTATGTTTTAACTTATTACTTGTTATTACAATTACTTATATCATGATTTCATCATAAAGAGAATTTAAACACTAAATTCATTATAATATATATCATATATATTTATTTATTTATTTATTTATTTATAACTATCTATAATATTTGGAGATAAAAATGAAATGTGGCATTCATGGAGAAGGTAGGTCGTACGTATACTTGAATGCTTTGGACTTATGAAAATAATGAAAATTAAATGATATATATGTATATTATAACTATAGTAGAATATAAAGGTCATATATATTAAATAGGTTTATTAAAACTATCTTCTATAAGTTCCATGTATAGTGTGAATGGGTCACATCACTTTGAGGGGAGGTAGTCCAAACATCCACAAATGATGATATAATATTTACAAATAATAGAAACCATAAATGTATATGTTATGAAAGAATTAAAGAATTATAAATACATTTTAAATTTTGTAAATATAACATAAAAATATAGTTTCAATCATAATTCTAAATCATGAGAGGTGGTAAAGGGAAAAATGAATAATCATCGTTTCGTGAGACGGTAGTACTCCATAGAACGAAATAGTAATTTTGTTTCACATTAGATAGAAATGTGTCTATGTGTAGGTAAAACCCTTAATGTAAAAGCATATAATTATATTGATGATTATTTTTAAATTATATTATCAGGGAATAAAGATATTTTAGGGGGTGGAGAAAAGAACTAAAGAGTTTGAAGAAAAAATATTACCCCGTCTTTAGGAAACTCATATTTGTTTTCACCAACGGGATCACTTCAATGACATTATAACCAAGTTGAGGATTATTGTAATAGGTTAGGGATGTTTAATATATATTTAGTTAGATTTTATTCAATCCAAAGTGTCTATAGAGTTGTAAGGAAGTCAGAGGCTTGAGTTCCTTTTTATAGTGGATGAGGAGTGACACTCATGTAAATTTTTTAAAAGGTAAATACAACCATGGTTTTCCCTTTTAATGTGGATCCAATAATATTAAATCATATATAAAAGGGATTATATGGTCTAAATATTTTATAAAATGTATTTTGGAGAATTTTTCAGGTCATATTTCTCTTATGTTTAAGGTTTAATCCCTTGTGAAGATAATTTTTAACTTAATCATTGTAATTAATTTAAATTTCTTTCACTAAATAATTTGGCCAAAAACTAATCTGAACTGACTAGAAATTTATAGTTATTATTATTCAAAATATTGATTCCATATTTTCATATTCCAATCATAGATGTATAATAAATTAATTTAAAACTATTCTTACAAAAGGGATGATAACGCGGGGTTTTAAAGTAAAAACATCCAAAACATTTCTAGGTTTTTATATCTAATTTCCTACTGAAATGGATTATAATTTCTAGAATTTTATTAATTAATAAAAAAATTATCTTAATAAATATTAAAACCAATTAAATATATTATTTATCTATATAAATAAATTATATAAAAAATTTGTTATGAATTAAAATTCAGTATTTTTCACTATTAATGAAAAAAATGAAACATCACATAAAAAACAAAAAAATCACCATAATAAAATATTTATTTTCCTTTTATTAAATATTTGGTTTATTTTTTATATATAAGATCTATAAATGTGGAAATTTTTTGATTTAATATAGTTTCTCTATTAAATGTTTGTAAAAGCGTCGTAATAAAAATATAGGGTTTTATGTGTAATATTGGGTTTATTATTACCATATTAATATTAAAATTATTGGATTAATATAAAAAATGCTTGATTAAGTATATCATATTTTATTAAATTAATATCACTCACTAATTTTAATTGAAATAATTTATTAGGATAATTTTTTGGGTGCATAAGAATAGTTTTCAATTAAAAAATTCCCTTTATAATCAATGGGTTATTATATTAATTTCTAATTAATTACCTACCAATGAATTCATTTAATATTTGTGTAAAATGTAAATTTAGTTAAGTTAGTTAATAATATTCATAACCACTAATTTAACTACTAGATTATATTTTATTGTATTAAATAATAATATTTTAATAATATATTTTTATTTTGTAACACTTGGTCTTGTGTGTAACAAAATCCATTGAAGAAAATTATTGTTTCATGAGACGTACGATAACTTAGTATCACATTAATTTAAACTTATAAAATATATTAAATTAATTTAAAATAGTAAATATATTATATATACTCTTGATATAGTATTCCCTTACGCACATGGTGTTCTGTTTCATTAACACTATCAAATAAAATTTTCCTACTTTTGATTTCTATGTTATGAGAAAAAAAATCTATATAATCATTCATATAAATAATAGAATGTAGTGATCATGCCCTGGGGTTTATATGGTACTATTTTTCATGAATTTATGCCTTTCTATTATGTACATCACATATAATAAGGTAAGAACATGTTCCATTATGGAATGTGTGAAGTATGAGTATAATAACTGAGTAGGTGGTCACTAACCCACTCATATTTAAATACCACAAACTCAATTGCATGAATGAAAAATGATTCTTTGATACGAAATAAAATTAAAGACACTATAATGTTTAACTTACAAAAAATCATGAAATTTACAACTCAAGAAAGCAACTCTCTCTTTTGTAATAGTCCTTACCTTTACTCCCCTATTGGTAGATCCCAATAATGATTTCAAGTTAGAGGTATGAAAATCATTCAGCACATCCCATCTAGAAAGAATCATACTAAATTTCATGGCATACATCCATCCTGGGGGTATATTGAGTAAGTTATACCAATTCAATACCTCTACCATTCTTTTTGAATGTCTTATGGGGTATACAATTTCATGTAATTAGATCCCATACAAACCATAATTCACTATTTCATGTTATACCTACTTGGAATAAGCATATATATACAAAATACCACATCTAATAGATATTCCAGTCATCAGGTATCATGTAAGATTTTCTTTAAAAAATAAGGAATGTGACAATAAGATGCATTATTATAAACAAATATAAAACAAAAAAATTTAACATGTTGGGAATTTCTTATAATTTATTGTTATAAAAAAACATTTCAGCCTTTTGAAAAGAAAAATTATAATTTCATGGTATAAGAAACATGAAAATAAACCATGGAATGCACATAAAAATATAAGTGAAAAGTAAACTCGAATAGCCATCAAACTTTGATAATAGTAATTTTGGAATTATATTTATTATCAATCCATTCAATTATAATTAAATTCACTTGTACCTATACCAATTACAATCTATACCATAAGGATATGAGAGTGAATAAATTGGTTTTCTACTAGAAATGGATGCATTGGCTTCCTTGGGGTCTGAGAGGTGGATGAATTCAATGAAATGTTCAAAGAGAACAACTTGTGGAATGTTATAATTAGGGAAACACCATTGAAATTAAGGGAACAAAATTATTGATAGAAAAAATAGGGGTTTTCCTATGATTAACATAGGTAGGTATTTATAAATAGCTCACCTATAAGGAAACCAATGATTTTGGAAAACTCAACAAACAAAAAAAAATTAGATTGCTGAAATACATCCAATAACATAGGATGAAGATAATAAGAAGAAATATTACGGTATATTAGACTTCACAGATCCATAGTCAATCCTTGGTGTCCTACTAGTGTTCAAATTTTGAGGAAATATCACTTAGAGAGAAAAAAGAGGGAATTTGGAAGCTCAAATAAGGGGATGAAATATGAAAAATATGGTGAAATATGACACCCTCTATTTAGATTTAGTTTTATGATTTTAAAGTCCAAAATCACCCTCAATTAAGATTAATTTTCCCAGAATCGTATTTTGAATCTACTAGAATGCACTACATACCTAGGGGTTCAAAATAATACTACATAGGCGACATTCAACCCTCTGGGTACTTGGTAGTCCCCATACCCTATGATGGCCCTCCTTTCCTCTTTCCATATTCTACAACCTCTTTTATTATTCCCAATGCTCAATTTTTAAATGACCCAGTAGGTTCATGGAGTCACTCTAAGAGGGATGGGTGAATTAGTGTGACATTATTTTAGTGAATCATTTCCCCCTCTTAATTTCCTTCTTAATAATTAAACCAATATATTAGTTAAGATATATAAATCCACTTATGAATTCAAAACACATAATTAAAACATGTAATACAATAATGAAATAAAGAGTATCAAAACATGGATTATTTATAAGGATTTATCCAAATATAGTTACCTACCCCTTGTTAGGTTTGAGAAGAGTCTGTGTAATTTTTTTTTTGCTTTTTTAGAAAATTGATTACAACGGTTAAAGATATAACATCTATTTTTGAACATCTATACTGAAATATTTACCCAAAAAAACTTTAGGTAATTCTCAAGGATATAACTAAAATTTAAAATACTTTTCCTGATAATTTTAGTGAATAAATCCCCACCAATTTTTCATTTTAAATTGATTTTCAACACATTTATTTTCAAGTATATTTTTTTAATTTTAGTCAAAACGTATTAATTCATAATATTAAGTGTTTTGAATCATTTGATGGATAAATTGATCAAGAGAAACCTTTTTTTATTCAGATTTTTTCATGAGAAATTTGGTTTTTAATCATAAACTATGAAATTTTGTTAATCCATGAGTGTATATATTGAATATAGTCCTTCATTCTATCATAATTCTTTTTTAAAAAATTTAATGCATTTCATGCCATCATAATAATTTTCCAGATTTCTATAAATCTTGAACATAATCCTTTTATGACAATGATAATAATTTGTACTTAATCAAAAAAACATTGAGCCTTTATTCAAAAAATTAAAAATTGGGAATTGTAAAACATATTAAGGTGGTATGTAATTCCTTAAAATCGATTTTAAGACATAAAAATTCTTATACTGATGAATTTCACATGTTGAATCTTTCAAATCATTACTCTTGATGCTTTGTGAAATTTTAAAAATTTGGGCACCTCAAAATGATTCTAGACAATAATAAAGATAGAAATTCATGTATTTATTTAAAAAGGAGACAAAGAGTCACTAAATTATCGAGAATTGGAGGAATAATTAAAGAGAAGAAACAGATTCCATGAAAATGGATATTAAATTATTTCAACTGATGTGTGTGTGATATAAGAGTTACTACAATTGTTTCCACCTAGATAATTCATGGATGAGTTGTTTTATATGCGAAAACATTGATACAAATCAGTTTAAAGATAAATAAAATTCAAATAATTTTCCTCCGTTTTCGTAAAAAAATAATGATTTTAAATTTATCATGCGAGATTAAGAATAACAGGTAATGTTAGAGTTTTTTACTATGTTTGGGGATGATCACGATATAATGATATTGTATAGAAGAAGAAGTAATATGGGAGATGATTTATCCACGCTCTTCTAAACTCATTGGAAGATTTCATTATGTAATCCAAGGGAAAAACCGTCCGAGTCTATGATTTTAACTGTATATTCAATTTTTTCATGAACAATGTTTTTGAATAAAGGTTTCTTTTTTTCATGAATGATTTTCTTATAAAAAATTCTTGATAGTTGTCTCATTGATAAAAGTAAAGAGTCTATTCTAATTAGTTATAACTATTTGGAATGATAATTCCCTAGATCAAAATGTGTTTGGTTGGATTCATTTTCATATATGTCTTTGGGATTTTGAATCACTTTTATAAATTTAAAGGCACCTATACATAGAACCTAGTATACTGTTAAGTAATATTTTTGTGTTTACCTCATGTTGTTTGGGTAAACATGAATAAATGCAAATTATTTAATTAATCTAGATAAGGAAAAATTCAGAGTATAATGGATCCAAAATTTTCAATATGTTTGTCTAAAATCATATTTTTACCATTATTTTCAATGGGTTTTTAATCCCAAAATTTTCATTTTTTTTATTTATCAGTTTTAGTTAATTTTAGTTACTATCTTATTTATCAAAAAAACCCGAATCTTGATTAAAATTTATATGAATAAATAGAAAAACAAGGTTACATATTAAAACATAAGACTAAAAATTATTAGTGTTTGAACATGGAAAATTACTTGTATATTTAATTATTTATATTTTGTTAAATTTCTAATACCTCACATTTATTTAAATTCAAATTCAAATTATTTTTAATTTTTTAATATTTATACTTGTGTTATTATTTTAGTTTTTTAATTTTGGTTTGAATATTTTAATCAAAATGAGGTCATTTATAATTTTATTTCTTTAAAAAAAATTTGCATTGTATTAAGATTTTATAACACATATTTTTTATATCATGTTTATTTTTTAATTTATATTGTGAATATATATTGTTATATATATATATATATAATACATGTGTTATTTTTCCTATAATATATTTTTCATAAATAAAGATATAGGTAGAAATTTAGTAAATCTATTTTGTTATAATATTTTTAAATGACCATATATGAAGACATGTTTCAATCATGCCTCTTATTATCTACTGAATGGTATTAGTATTAGTTGTTCAAAGAAGATCATGTGTCCACCAGTCACATTGAGATATATTATCACATGATAAACTACATCAAACCTACATATTAGTTATATAATTATACATCCCACATTCTTGTAACCTATGAAATGCATCATCCTAGGTTTATTTATATACTACATATATAAGTGCACACATAGAAGATCATCCATATTCAAGTAAGGACAATGTCACACAATGTACACAAGTCAATCATGACAGTTCAAACATCTTTTATACTCATAGTACTAGATTATAATGAACTATTTTTTATCATATTCTTGCATGATCAAAGAATTTATTCTTCACTCTCACATGTTAAGAACATGATCACCTTCATCGGCTTGAGTCCGACTTCATCCATAAGTGTGAAGAAAGATGGGTTGATCATGCATTTTATGATCAACCCGAAGTTGTAATGTATTGACTAGAAGATATACCAAATTTTTAGTTAATTTATGGAAAGATTGATTGATTTTATGATATGATAGATTAAACATATGTTTAAGTGATCTACCACATGTTATTAAAGATTGAATGTATGTTTAAGTGATCGACCATGTGTTATAATTTTCAGTGACACGATAAGTCTATCAACCACACATTATAGACCACATGGTAAGTGGATAGACTATAAAAATAATGTTTTATACAACACTATAAAATGACATAACTTTATTAAATTTATATTTCATAAATTAATTTTAATTTTTTGATAACTTATGTTACATGAAACACTATGTTTAAATTAACAATGATATATTATTAAAATTTTATGGTACATTTATCCCCTAGAAATTTTATTCGACAGTAAGAATATTTCAAAAAAAAATTGAAAAATTTATGGTGTATACATCTATAAAATAAAATCATTTGTTTCCAACTGATTATATATAGAATAAAATCATTTGAAAGTAAAAGTTATATTTTTTATAGAATTTTTTATGTGCACAAACACATTTTATATTAATAAATTAAATAAATTTCTTTTTTAAATTTATAATTAAATTTATATATTATAAATTTGATAATTCTTTTTGACATTCATATAATATTATTTCTATGTATGGAATAAGAATAAAATATATTTTAAAACAAAAAAATGTGTTTTTCTAAGATATGGTATTCGTCGCTTGTTGCATGAATATTTTAAATTTAATTTGCACTATATATAGGTATTAAATTTGATAAAATGGATTCCATATTTTTAATTAAGAGGTCTATGTTTTTTAAATAGGTAGAATTTTGGTTTGGCCTATGTGAATAGTAACCTTAGTAAAATTTATCACCCTCGTAAAGGGAAAATCATGTTAACCTGAGTTAAAACTTGTGATAAGGCCATGTGTTTTCTTCCTAATTATTATTTGATTAATTTAATTTGAACCTTATCACCATAGTATGAAAATATAGTTATATAAAGCGCACTTATCAATTAAATTGACCTATAAAATATTTAAATCAATAAAATTTACAGAATCAATCTCTTAGATTTAAATGTCTCTTATGTGTCCACATATGTATAAAATAATGTTACGAATGAATATAAGATTATATTTTGAGATAAATGAAATTAATTTTAGGAATTATTTTTTATAATTTTTATTTATTATATAATGACATTAAATGCTCATGCGACATTGATGTTGTATTTCTCCAATTAATAAAAAATATGATAAATAATTTTAAACATATTACATTTAATATAATTTGAGTGACTTAACATTTTCCATGAATAATATAGATTAATATGACATATTTTTATTATGTTTAATTTATATATTGTAACTAAAACATTTTATTTATGTGTTATGTAATATTAAACGAATCATGTGAAAACTAGAAATAATGGTATTTTATGAAAGTAATATTTTATTAAATTTCATAAAAATAAAAAATATGTTAAACAATGATAATAGAGAGAGTATATGTTCTAGAATTTTATAAATTTACCATTTATAGGCCATTTTGAACCATTTGGAGTAATTACAACTTTAATATATTTTAATCTTTTAGGAAATTCTTAGAGTTCCCTCCCCATAATTATAAAATGGAAACCATGATTTCTCTTCATCACACCACATTGAACCTACTATATTTAATAAAATATATAAATATCTCTTATCCAATCACCTACCCTCATTTTAATGGGTTTTTTCATCCCAAATTGATAACCTTATAGCCCTTAAAGAGGATTTTTAAATGAGTTATATCAAAGATAAGGTAATCACCTTAATTGGTCTATTTATTTTTAATTATTATTTTACCTCCTCTAAATATATTATGTTATTTATTAATTAATATATTATTTATATTATTTATAATAATAAATTATTTTTATTAATAAATTATTTTTTTCATCCTCTTTCCATTAAATGGTAAGTGACTGTATCTCTCTTACGTACATACAGCTTATTATGCCCACATATCAATACCATTGATTTTATGTCACCATCTCTCCCAAATGGTCATTATAATGGGTTTAATTTTGATATAATATATTTAAAATACAATTATTCTTACGTATTATTAATATCATATATACATTATTACCATCCAAATTATTGGAGGTTGTTAACATCGTTATTTCACATGTGTGGACTTTCACATCGAGGAAGCAATGTGATATGTTTTTCATTTATATTTTAATTTCATGGTAAAAAGGAAAATTTTAATTAATATATATCATATAGATGATATAATAATTTTTTTTAAATGTTATTTATTTTTTACCATTCATTTATTCCATCCGTTGAAAAATGGAAACAATGTTCGTGCATACGTACAGTCCACCGTCCCCATAAATAATGAAATTAATTTTTATTTGTTTAAATTTATATATGAATTTAAATATTAATATAATGTATATATGATACTCAAATAATTATAATTTTTTTGGATATTATAAAACCATGATCAAATTACAAGTACCAAAACTATCAAACCAAAAAATACATGAAGAACATTGATGTTATCACCCAAAATAGTGATTTTAATAATGAATTATTAATGAATAGATGATAAATGGTTTATATAAATAATATCCAGTATGATATATATTATTAGGTTTCTATAATATATGTATAACAAATCTATATTTATTATACAGGAACTTTGAACATGTATGAAGGGAGTCGAACCTGATGTAAGGGATTTATTTTTCAATCATATTTTAATCTGGATTTCATATTGTTGAATTTCAATTAGAGTAATTTATTTTATACTTATATGATTAATTTATTTCATTTTTCCTAAAATATTCATATTAATAAAGTATAAATTTTTTCCTTTCATTTCACTCACATTAAATACTTAAGAGACAAAATAAACATTTTTAATGAAAACCGACTACATTTATCTATATGGGCGGGAATCTGTATCTTGCAAACCCAAATATTTCTAAAATATTTTCAAGAATGTTTTTATTATTCTCCAATGATTTTTAATGAAATTTTTATATATGAATAAAATTTAAAAAAATGCCTTAAAGGTAACTTTCTGTTATTTTCAGAATAAAGTACTTTTTGTCTATTACAAAAAATATGTTTCTCAATATTTTTAGAAATATTATTACATTAAAAGTCATTTTGAAAGTGGAATGAAGCTTTTCCTCATGAAACAATTCAGTGATCATTTAATGTAATTTTCATATATGATAACATCTTTAATGGTTAATTATTATTTAATAGAGATATGATCCAATGATACCAATATTTTTCTTTATATGGGTTGTTAATGTTTATTTGGATGAGTTTTTTATGAATCAAAATTTTTCCATGAATTTTTCTATGTTGAATTGGGGAAATTTTATGATTCATGTTTTCATTTGATGGTTTATGATGTGATGATTTGATAAATGTTTTATTATTTCTTGGAACACATATTTATGGAGTTCACTATGTGATGGTAGCTACTTTATGACCAAGGTTGGTGGTTATGTTATAACCATGGATGGTGGTTACATCATAACCAATGGTGGTGTTCATGTTAAAACCTTGACAAGTGGAACTACAAATATACATCCCTCCAATTCATTGGGTAATTATTGATATCTCATGAGATGAATTTAATTGGAATTGTGGGTTAACCTAGTTCCTTAAGTGACTCTATCATCTATAATAGTATTGAGTGTGAACATTGACTACTATGATGGTTTAGTGAGTGAACCAATTATACTATGATATCCTGGGAAATTTTCCTTGAATACTATGGAAATGATTTTCTAAAATTATTCATATTTAACCATTTCATGTCTTATGAAAATGTTATTCTCTCATGGATAAATGTCTTTGATTTTTTATGATTCATATCTTATGAACAACCTTTTATTATTCCATGAATCTCGATTATGATAATTGATAGAAGATTTATGATTTTTAAATTTTATTTTAATGTTTCCATACCCTTATTATCAATTTATATCTGTGTGATCATTGATATATCCCTTATTTACACTTATTAAGAATTTGAGTTCACCCTTTATTATGTTTTCAGTCCCCAAGATATAATGAATGGTTTTCAGTATGATATGTATAAGAATGGTTCTATTTTTTAAGAACATAATTGGACACACTAATGAAAAGGTTTTTTATGTGTCCCAATTTCAAATGATACTAGACCTATAATATTTTAGGGTGGATTATAATGTTATGAAATAAATATTCAACTAGTAAGATATAATATCTATGAATGAAAACTATAGATAATTATATTGGGTATCATAAAAAGGAATAGTTATCCTTTAAAGAGTAGGATGAGGTAACATTAGTGAAAAACCTCAAGATACATCAAATAATAAGAAAATGTACTATAATTTTGATGAAGGATAAATAATGTCCTTTCCATGAAATTATATCAATTTCTACATACTACAGTTTATGTGTCTTTAATAAAGTTTTAAATATGGGTAATAACTAAAAAAAGGGTTCATTGGGCCTTGAATTAATCATCAAAAGATGTATGAAAATGATAGTTGACTCACACTTATATTGAAACTCCTAAGGGAATTGTTTTGGAAATTAAAAAACTCTTTATGAACCATCATAAAGTATTCAGATAGATGATGACCGTAGATGAACCCGGTTAATCCTATGGTTTCATAGGATGAAAAGAAGGTTTCATGATTTAAATATCATATAAAGGAAATTTAAATATTTATCACTTTGGACAAAGATTATTGGTGGTCATGAAAACCATTTTTGCTTTGATATGGAATTGAAGATAGAATGCAGGTTTTTTTATGGAAACAGATATGCTAAAATATTAAAGTATCCAATTTGATCTTTGTAATATGAATTTATTTATATCATTAAAAGTATCTAGGAATTTTAATTTATATCCTTAATTATTAGATATTGAGTTAGCAGTTAATGCTCTTAATGGTACAATGGTTACATCTCAAGTCTATGGTTCCTCTTTGACTGAAGATTTCCAGAAATTACTTCCTTCAAATCTTATCATCCTCCCTTTATTTGAATTTGATGTGATTATAAACATAGATTATATTTATTTATATAAAGCCCATATTAATTTCTAAATAAGGGAAGTCACATTTCATATTCAAGATCAACCCATGCTCATCTATCAGTGTGAGGATGAATACAAACTTTAACTAGAAATTAAATCTACCTTTTTAGTCTTAATTCTGACCGATGATGGTTTTTTTCATCATGTGGTTAGGGAAAAACTCTACATAAAAGACATTCCTATTGTTTAGTGATTATATTGATTTATTTAAACACTATTTTTGCAATCTTACACTGAATATTTGTGTTATTTATCAATATAACTCATACCTAGTTCAGTAGGTATTTCAAATACTCTATATAGAATTTCCTTGATTGAGTTGTCAGAATTAAATATATACCACCAAATAGTCTTGAAAAAAAATTCATTCAACCATGTGTGTAGCCTTATGTTGAGCCTGTTATTTTTGTTAAGAAGAAATATTGATCAATGAGACTATGAGTTGATTATAAATAACTTAACAAGATCACTATCAAGAAAAAATATCATCTTCCCTATATTGATGAAGTTTTTAATCTATAGTGTAGAGCTCAATACTTTTCTATAAGTGACCTTAATTTTGGATATCATCAATTGAGGGTTACGAAAGATGATATACCAAAAAAATATTCCATACAAGGTACAAGAACATTGAATTTATAGTTATTACATTTAATCATATTGATCCCCTTTCTCTATTAATGGATTTAATGAATATATTTTTCACCAATAAACTTGATCGATTTTAGTAGTCTGTATAGATGAATTATAATATATTAGATGATAAATTAAGAACATTAAGATAACATGGGGATTGTGTTAAAAATCTTATGGAATGATATGATTTTTTGAAAAATTTGCCAAATCATAATGTTTGGTTCAAAAAGATTCATTGCATGTCATATAATCTCAAGTGAGGGTGTACTGGAAGATATTTCAAAGAAATAAGTTTTTGAACAATGGCCCAGACCAACCACTAGGAAATAGATCTACTGTTTTCTTACTTTGGTTGGATATTATCATTTTTTGTGGAGTATTCATCATGGAAATCTAATACACTCACAAAGTTGACCCAGAAAGGAGACAAGTTCGTTTATAGAGATCCATGGGAGGATCATTTCAAGGTGTTTAAGATATGCTTGGTTATTTCACCTATCACCATACTACCTTATAGATGATAACAGTTTTAAATATTTATTAATGCATCCAAAAATGTAGAATGATTAATTCTCATTTAGAATGATATGGTGATATATTTTTCCTCATGCCAATTGAAGTTTCATGATTAAAATTACCCAACTCATGTTTTTGAGTTAGTTGTAGTATTTTTTTCATTATCGATATAGTGGAATTATATTTATAGAAAAATTTCTGATATATATAATAATAATAAAATATTAAAATATAATTTTAAACAAAAATAGTTTCATAAGATCTCATGAATATGGTTGGAGTTGATTAAACATTATGACTACTCAATACATTACAACCATGGGAATGAAAATATGGTGGAAGGTAAACTGAGAAAAAAGAATTATAATAACATATAAAATATTAGGATAATTAAATATTTAATATTTTAGGATTTTAAAATCATATAAATTAAAATATTTAAGGAATGAGAAAGATATAACCATTCTCAAATTATTGGTCAACAATCTATCCAAGAAATGATTAAGGTGTAACAAAAGGAAGACATGGAACTAAAAAATATAGTGAAAAATGTTCCAAAGTTTAAACATAATTATTATGGGATTATATGGTTCAAGAATTATGAATGTATTATATACATACCAAATTTTAAGAAAGAGTATTTGGATAAGGATGTAACTTCATCATTCCATATTCCTCCTAGAAGTAAAATGATGGACAATGATTTGAAAGAGTATTTTTGGTTTGACATAATGAAGTGATATATTGAAAAGTATGTATCATAGTTCTTTTTATGTCAATAAATTAGGTTTGAGAGGTATAAGTCTATTTTTATTTTGGAACCATTATGCATAACTGAATGGAAATGGGAAAAATCACAATGAATTATGTTTTTAGACTCCCCAAATATTTTAAAGGATGAAATGCTTTGGGTTTTTAATTAATAAACGTAAAAATTTAGAATTACTAATTTGTGTTGGATAATATATATCTAGATAATCTTTCAATGATATAAATTTTGGACTGGTTATGGTTTCATGGAGTAGTACAATTCATTGTATCTGATTGAGATACAAGGTTTACCTCGATGTTTTGGTGTAGTGTTCTTTATTTACTAGATACAATGCTGAGTTTTAGTATGGTATATCATTATAAAATAGATATTCAGTTTAAGATAAAAATTCAAACAATATTGGATATGTTATGATATTGTTCTATGTACTTGAAAGGTGGTTGGGATCAACACCTTCATCTAGTCACGTATTCATAAAAAAAATAGACGTCTGTCATGCTTTCTGATTGACCCTTATGAATCTTTCAATGGTGGGAAGTGAAGAAGTCTAATTTTTTTTGCATGATGTTTTATAAATAATGAAATTTAGACATGATATATTTTAGGAAATGAATGAGAAAGTCATATCTATTCAGTAACACATCTAGGTTGATCATGGTCGCCATAATAATTAGGCTAACAATCATCATTATAACATGTAATTTAAAGTGTGTGAGAAGAGTTTTCTATGAATTTATACACGTAAGAAGGTGATGAGATTTATAAATAATGGAAATAAGGGACCTATATATATTTTCCCTTTGATATTAAAAATCAAGTAATGATGGGGCCTTATTTCTTGATGCTTCCACCGAACCTTTCTTTAGATTATGATGTGTCATCTCTCCTCAGGATGTAAATTACTAATACTATATATGTACTGAAATTAGATGTAATACCATTGGAATATGATATTTATTATAAATAATAACCTATTGAAATATTTTATCATAGAGATAATGTGTTATGGAATAAAACTATTCACCTGGTGAATGTTCTCTAGAGAAATGAAAAATACGATGAAGCTACAAGATAACCCAAGGATATAATGAAACAAATATATAATCATTTTTTTATACCATAGTTAGGAGTTATGATAGTTTAATTCATTTTAATGACAGAATAATGTGACACTTATTGATTTTAGGATTTTTTTCGGTAGAATTTTTTTTCAATAGGTTGTGTTATATGAAACACTAAATTGTTACAAACCATGATATATTATTAAAATGTTATGAGATAGTTATATTCTTTCTATTACATTGGTGTGATTGAATATAGATAACTAAATTATGCGAAATTTATGGTTCACACATGTAAAAATAAATTCAACTGATACAAATTTATTATAAATAATAATAAAATAATTTTAAAGTAAAATAAATATTTTTCTATTAAAATGTATCTACGGGCACAAATATGCTTTATATTAATAAATTAAATAAATAAATTTTATAAATAATTATAATTTAATTTATGCATTATAAATTTATTGAAATTTTCTAACATTCATATAATATTTCTTCTAGTTATGAAATATAAATAAAATCTAGCTTAATGATTAAAAATTCAATTTTCTAAAAATATATTTTTCATCATGTGCAACACACTTATTTAGATATAATTTTATACCAGTTATAGGTATCTCATTGAATAAAATAGAATCTATAATTTTAATTAGCATTTATAAATTAGGTAAATCCTTCCATTTTATTTAAATTAATATATATATATATATATTAAACTTAGTAAAATTTACTACCCCTGTAAAGCGTCAATCCTGCTAATGAAGGTTAAAAATATCTGATAAGCCCGTAATTTTTCATCATAATTATAATTAGATGAATGTAATTAACTCTTATTAATATATTATCTATATATAATTTTTAGGGGACATTTGTCTATAAAAATGACCTAAATAATAGTTAAATCAAATAATGTTAAAAAATTTCACTTTTATAGTTTCAAACATATCTTATGTTTGGAAATAAGAATAAATTAATGTTTTTAATGAATATATGTTTATATTTTGTGTATCGCACGGACCTCAGTTACCTAGAGTCAGTGCATCATTTTAATACATTGTCATGATTAAAAGGAATCAAGTCCTGAAGGACCAATCGGTTTAGCAGTCTTGGAAAATAGATTACATACATGAATATTACATTACACTTTATAACATTCAAAACAACATAAATAATACTTTATGTACACCATTATTCCCTTGGATTAACCCTTCATATCAATCACAATACTCTTCTTGGAATCCTTGGAAAAATAAAACATAGAAAGAGGTGAGCTCAAATGCTCAGTAAGGATAACAATATAGTGGAAACATTTATAAATAAGCATAAACATTTAAGGCAATGTATAACTAAAAAATCCTTTTAAACATGAACTTCAGAATAGTATGGATAAAATAAAATGACGTAATTCCATTTACTTATTCACATGGATATTATACTAGTTGAATAATCACATGCAATATCACTAACCACTTTAATAATGATGGAATGCATAATTCCAGACTATTATAACCACATAGTAAAGGCCTTGTGACAAGACTACAAATATGATTCTATCAAGGCCTTGTTCCAAGACACTAGTTTGTCTTAGGAGACCTACCGATGCACCGAGGAGCTATAGCGGGCTCCACCAGTCACTTACTAAGTCCAATGCATTCCACATATAAAAAGGTTTAAAATAACATAAACATTCATATTAAAACTAGCATACTAAATGTCAATTCCGTATTTGTAAACCATGAATGGTATAAAAATAACACATCCATTTTCAAACATATCACAAAACCATAAAGAAAATATGGAAGATTTATAACATAATAAATCATCTTTAAACAATTTTAAAATCCATCAAAGGATGTTGACATAAATGAAAATTATTTGTAAAACTCTTTGAGAGAAATATCCCTTTTTCATGAAAACATATAAAAGTCGCACAATTTAGAAAGGAAGACATTTAAAGGCATTTTTGAATCAAAGTGTCTTCTACCAATTTGAAACTTTTGAAATGAATTAACATTTTAAAAACATTCCTGTCTATATAAATAAATCCTTAAAAACCATTTTGAAGACATGGACATTAATGAGATAGATTTAGAAGAGTAAATATTTAAAACATTTGAAATGATTTTTTTGTAAAAAAATGTGCCTTAAAAGAATCCCTTTGAAAACATTTTCCTGAAACATGGGCATGGATAATAAATATGTCCCATTTTATACATACGTAAAAACAACCTCGGATAATAAAGATATTATGAAATTAACCCTTACCAATATGGTAACTTACGAAACATACACCCCATGAAAGAGGTATCATACAATGAATATGTAAATACACCTAAATTAAAGTGTATTACAAAAGGAATACAATTATGGGAAGTACATAAACCACACAAAAGGTAATAGTTTCAATATGGCATGAATCTCACGGGAATAAGGAGTGAGATGAAAACCCCTTACCTTTCACTTTTTATTAGTCAAGGGTACATTTAAACTTCTATATAAAGACTATAGTCTGTTATTAAACTATACCAGAACCATATTAATATTTATGATATCATACATTATTCATTTATGAAATTATACTACCCATTTAGAAATAATTTCCATGTTATATTAATATTTTGGGTAATAATTGCTTTCTTTATCGTACATGTTTTAACTTGTTACTCTTGATTGTATCACTTAGATAATGATTTAAATACATCCAGAATATAAAACATGATTCATATATCATATATATTTATAAAATAAATATGTATAATAGACATATATATGAAATTAAAAATACCGTTTATGGAGACGGTAGTCCGTACGTATGCATAAACGATGTTTCCGTTTTCATATTGTATTGAATGAAAGTAAGTGAATAAGATATATGTAGGTACATAAATACTTATATATATAAATAAATATATCTCCAGTAGCATTATTATGTCATATATTACATACTTATTAGTAATATATATTTTTATAATCATCGATGAATGGTGAAATTGGAAATGAATCTCATCGCGTCGTGGAGATGGTAATCCATACGTACGCACGAGCGAAAATATCATTCTTTTGATATTAAAATACTATATAATTGGATGGTATATAATATATATAGAATACTCATAATTTTATATTTATTATTTTCATCAAATACACATCATTATTATACCCATCCAAATAATAATGTATTGAATAACAATTACACCACAACGTGGAGACAGTAAGTCGTACATACGCACGTCTGGTGACATGTCATTCAAAGGGTGGATAGAATAATAAATTGGGTTGTACCATAATAATATTAACATCACAGTATATAGAAGATATGGGATTTATTATTTTATAATGGAAACAACAAATAAAAAGGAAGTGGAAGAAGAATGGAACTTGAAAGATGGTGGTGAAATCATTACCTCTTCATTGGGTTCTTCCTTTTGAATTGATCAAAATGGCTCCATTGGTTGGCTTTCTGATCAAAATAAGGCCTCTATGTTTATGTAATGATATTTTAGAGGGTATATGGGTAGGTTATGGCCGAGGAAAATGGATTAGAAGGTGTGAATTATAGTGAAGGTGAGTTCCCTTTTATAAGAGGGGTGAGGGGCACCTTTGAAAAAACATAAATTATTATTTTATAATAAATTCATATTCGGTTTATAATGGATCCAACTTAATTTATTTCGAGGATTAGGTGGGTATGGGTTGAAATCCACTCAACCAATAGGTTTTATATAGGTTTGGGTCACTTTATTAACCTTATCTTTTAGTTTTTAACTCTTAGTTAATTTGTTTGACATTTACCATGCCTCTTTGTATTTATATATTATATGGTTAATAAACATACTATAAAATTTCAATAGGCCCAAAAATGTTTCATTAAATATACAACTATCATGAAATAATTCCTTTTGCCTAACCATAGATTTTTAGGAATATAATATCAATTATTAATATAATATTTGTTTTAAAAACACTTTTATGTCTATTTTGAAACGCTTGGTCATTTTGTTTTTGATAAATTCATAAACGCATTATTACTTCTAAAATAATTCATATAACCAATCCTA
This sequence comes from Viscum album, assembly GCA_963277665.1. Taxonomy (NCBI): domain Eukaryota; kingdom Viridiplantae; phylum Streptophyta; class Magnoliopsida; order Santalales; family Viscaceae; genus Viscum; species Viscum album. The sequence goes on from OY728161.1 coordinate 1,448,936,092, forward strand.
GTATGTCGTAGTAACCTAGAAATTTTTTTTAATTCATAAAAAGTTTCAAATTACATTTATTTGGGTATTTATAATATCATTTATCTTAATATTTCATTAATATGGTAATTATTTCATCATCATTGTGTCATAACTAAATTAAATTATTTAATGTCTAAAAATGATAAATAAAATACCATTACGTAGGAAATATTTTTATCTTTATAATTAATATTTATAATCGAATTTATATTATGTATAACCCTATATTAAAAATGTTTTAGTTATTAAACCTTGATTTTAACTCTTTTAACTCTTCTTTGAATTAAATAATAATAAATGTCTTAATCTAATCCAAGAGGACCTAAATGAAAATATTTTATTTCTATGGTTGTTTATGGTCGATATACACTTGTAAAATAGAATTAGGACATGTATTAGGGTAATATTAATATCATTTTTACCCTTAATTGCCCTATTTACTTTTAACCGTGGTAAATAAAACTAAAAAAAATACTATTCACAAAAAAATATTTTTATCTTATTTAACCATATTTTATTCCTTCATATTAACCGTGTCTCTTTAATTTCTGAAATTCCACTCACAAAAGCGGTAAAATTAGGTTTTATGTAAATTTGAAAATTCTCCTAGGAGATGGGTAAAAGACGGTGAAAAGTTCAATAATATTTTTATATATCTAAAATTATTAAAACCTGACTCCAATGAATTACATTGAACTTATATAAGTATTATGTATCTATTTTGACATAAAATAAATTTAAATGAAATACATAATTATTTAAATAAAAATTCGGTTTTAAACTATAACTCAGTGTTTTTCATTATTCATCAAAAATTGAAAGTTTTCAGAAAAATACCAAAAATTCTCCCTAAGATAATTTCGATATTCTGAATCCAAAAAATAATTGAATTTTGAAAGATAAAATGTATAAAATTTCATAAAGTGGGTATTACTATTCATAACGGGTAGTTTAGTAAGTAATGGTGCACTTGAACTCGGTGTTTCGTGTAGTGAAAGTTATTGAATTACATTAAAAAAATAATGTACTATGAAATCATGGGGTGTTCCATTCTTCCCTCCTTCAATAAATTGCATCCTCACAATTTCAAATTGTTTTTTGAAAATTAAAGTTTGAAAATATAAAATACTATTGTGGGAAAAACCCACAATGGAAATTGGGTTAAAAAAATTTAGTCTTAATAAGAGGAAAAGGGGAATGAAAAAGTCACCTCCAAATTATGATATGGATTAAGAGAACATTAGTGGCAATTATAGACACATAATTGGAGGTAAAACGTAAATATTTATAAGGAGTGATTAAGGTCATCAATCAAAAACAATTTTATAATTGTGGGCCTCAAAACCACCAATCTATGATGATTTAAAATACCATCGGTTCAACAAAATTTAAGGTATTAGGATAACAAATTTATGGTTTTATGATTCCTTACCTAAAGTTTAAGAATTTATTTCTTCAAAGAATAAGAGAAGAAAAAAATGTATACTAGTCAAGTATATTTCCATCCTTTAACTAATTTATACCACAAACTCATCTCTCACTCTAAAAGATTATAGAACATAAAAAAATATACTATTTATCATATTCGTATAGGGTTCCAAAAAAAGAATTTATAATTCATCTACCAGAACCTTTAAAAAACAACATTATTCAATCCTAGACATCGCATGGGTTAGTGTTAGGTGATACACCGTTGTCTCCCTTCGGTTGCGGGTTTAAGTCTCATGGAATTGCCGGACGCGACGAGTTGCCGCCCAACCTACATGTTGAACTTTTTATTGAAATCCAAAAATAACCTTAATAATAGTATCCAATTTCAAACTTATTCCATTCCATCCTTTAGAATTATCTGAAATACTTATATCCAAACTCTCAGTCCAAAATTTATTAAAAATTTAAACATAATGAGGATCCTTTTTTCTATATAATAAGATGTGAATGCCTTCATCGTGAATTCGTTTACAACACCACAACATCCTGAATTACCAAAATCAACCATATCTTTTTCCAAAAACACTACCTCATTATCAAGACCATATTAAGGATTACCTTTCCTTTAACCAAGTATTTTTAAAAATTTGTAGCTTACTATTAAGTCGCTTTTCTTATAACCATATAATCTCAAATCCTCAATAAAATAGTACTGTAGTACAATCCTTATTTATCTCTATAATTCATGTAACCAGTATACTGTTGATACAACACTAAAATGAAATAATTCTATAATAACAACATAAGAACACTAGTAATTCCTCTTCAACTTAGGTAGTATCATAACTTGATTATTATCCAATAACATCATTTATGTTATACTCTTATGAATGGGAAATTAATTAGTGTAGTTTCTCAACGCCTTGCAGATGAAGCATTTTGCATTTGATTTTTTTTACCCTTTCAATCACGTACATGGTATCCTTTTTTCTCCACACATATAACATACTCTCATTCCCTTCAAGAATTTACCATGGTGATTCTTTCCACAGTTATCACATATGGGAAAATCCTTCTTTTCCTTTTTCCCTTTATCTATCTTTCTCTCTTCAATCCTTTTCTTCTCTTACTTCTCTTCAAATCCATTGGACTTAGAGAATTATTTAATTATCTTATTAACACATGATACTATTTCTTCATATATTGAGAATTCATAGGAGACTATTTCCCTTCTAAATTTTTCTTAATACCGTGAAAGAAATGATCCTTCTTTCTCTTCGGATCATACGTATTGTTGGAGTTCACATTCCCTCTATTTGGTGCCATTTCTATACAATAGCATACACTAGGTTAGTTTATGAATCACAAATCATAATTCCAAACATGTAAAATACATAACGTAAATTTAATAGTTTATAGATATAATCCATAATCATAAAAAAGTTTTCTTTGAGGAGTTATATACCCAAAAACCCTTCATAGTTGTTTCTAAAGAAAATGAGAATTATCCTAAGCATATCTCTCGGGAGTGTCATAACCAAGAGTGAAACAAGGCCCATTTTCATGCACCATTTCCCATTCGAGTCTAGCTCAATGCAATGTTTGCAGGTTTTACTGCTAGGTACATCTGTTCCATAGCTGGCTCTACCTACTCGTATCGAGACATGGATGTATTGCTTGAAAAACTCACAAAATCTCTACAATACCAAAATTCTTGGAAGTTCTTCTATACTAATCCTCAAATTCTATCTTAGGGCTATATTATCAAATTAAAGTTTATCTAAATTTAGTTTCCAATGTAATTGTTAAACATAATTTGATATTAAACTGTAATTCACCGACCCCAGTTACCTAGAGTCGGTGCATTATTTTAATACATTGGCATGATTACAAGGAATCAAGTCCCAATGGACCGATCAGTTTAGCTATCTTGGAAAATAGATTACATACATGATTGTTACATTAAACTTTATAACATAAAAAACAACATAAATAATCCTTTATGTATGCCATTATTCCCCTGGCTTAACCATGCATATCAGTCATAATACACTTCTTGGAATACTAGAAAAAATAAAACAAAGATAGGGGTGACCTCAAATTCTCAGTAAGGATAACATTACAATGGAAACTTTTATAAATAATCACATGTAATATCACTAACCACTTTTATAATGATGCAATGCATAATTCCAGACTATCATAACCACATAGTCAAGTCCTTGTTCTCTTACTACAAATAAGATTTTATAAATGCCCGGTGCCAAGACACTAGTTTATCTCATGAGACCTACCAATGACTCGAGGAGCTATAATGGGGTCCACCTGTCACTTACTAAGTCCAATGCATTCCTCATATGAAATTTTTTAAATATAACATAAACATTCGTATTAGAACTACCATATGAAATGTCAATAATTTATCCATAAACCAATAATGGTATAAAAATAACACATCCATAGTCAAACATATCAAAAAACCTTCAATAAAATACGGATGATTTGTATCATAATAAATCATCTTCAAACAAGTTTAAAATCTATAAAAGGATGTTGACATAGATGAAAATGATTTGTAAAACTCTTTGAGAGAAATATCCCTTTTTCATGAAAACATTTAAAAGGCGCACAATTTAGAAAGGAAGACATTTAAAGAAATTTTTGAATCAAAGTATCCCATACCAGTTTGAAACTTTTGAAAATAATTAACATTTTAAAAACTTTCATGTCCGTATAAATAAATCCTTAAAAAACATTTTGAAGACATGGACATTAATGAGAATGATTTAGAAGAGTAAATATTTAAAACATTTGAAATGATGTTTTTATAAAAAAAAAGTTCCTTCAAATAATCCCTTTGGAAACTCTTTCTTGAAACATATAAATGGATAATAAATATGTCCCCATTATATACTTATGTAAAAACAACCTCGGATAATAAAGAGATTGTGAAATTAACCCTTACCAATTTAGTAACTTAGGAAACATACACCCCATGAAAGAGGTATCATAGAATGAAAATGTAAATACAAATAAATTAAAGTGTATTACACAAAGAATACAATTATGGGAAGTACATACACCACTCAAAAGGTAATAGTGGAAATATGGCACGAATCTCACGGGAATAAGGAGTTAGATGAAAACCCCTTACCTTGCATTTTTCTTTAGTCGAGGGTATGTTTATCCTTCTCTATAAAGACTATAGTATGTTGTTAAATTATACCAGAACCATATTAATATTTATGATATCATACATTATTCATTTATGACTTTATACTACACATTTAATAGTAATTTCCATGTTATATTAATATTTCGGGTAATAATCGCTTTCTTTACTTACGTGTTTTAACGATTTACTCTTGATTGTATCACTTAGATAGTGATTTAAAAAAATCTAGAATATAAAACATGATTTATATATAATATATATTTAGAATATAAATATGTATAATAGATATATATATGAAATGGAAGACACCATTTATGGAGACGGTAGTCCGTACGTATGCATAAATGTTGTTTCTGTTTTCATATGGTATTGAACAGAAGTAAGTGAATAAGATATATGAAAGGACATAAATACTTATATATATAAATATATATATATATCCAATAGTATTATTATGTCATATATTACATACATAATAGTAATATATATTTTTATAATCGTCAATGAATGGTGAACTTGGAAATGAATCTCATCACGTCGTGGAGATGGTAATTCGTACGTACGCACGAGCGAAATTATCATTCTTTTAATATTAAAATAATATATAATTGGATAGTATATCATATATAAAAAATCCTTATCATGATATATTTATTATTTACATCAAATACACAACATTATTATACCCATCGAAAAAATAATCTATTGAATAACAATTACACCACGACGTGGAGACTGTAAGTCGTACGTATACACGTATGGTGACATGTCCTTCAATGGGTGGATAGAATACTGAATTTGGTTGTAAAATAATTATATTAACATCATAGTATATTGAAGATACTAGAGGTATAATTTTATAATGGAAACAACAATGAAAGGGGAAGTGGAAGAAGAAAGGAACTTCAAAGATGGTGGTGAAATCATTACCACTTCTTCGGGTTCTTCCTTTTGATCTATTAAAAAGGTCTCCTTATGATGGATTTCTGATAAAACATAGGACTCAAGGTTTAAGGTAGGATAGTTGAGAGGGTATTTGGGCAGGTTTTGGCAGAGCCAAATGGATTAGAAGTTATGAATTAGAGTGAAGGGGGAGTTCCCTTTTATAAGAGGGGTGTGGGGAACCTTAGGAAAAACATAAAATATTATTTTATAATAAATTCTTAATCGGTTTATAATGATCCAAATTGATTTTTTTCGAGTATAAGGTGGGGATGGGTAGCAATACACTCAACCAATATGTTTTAGATAGGTTTGGATCACTTTAATAACCTTATCTTTATGTTTTTATCTCGTAGTTAATTAGTTTGACATTTACTATGCCTCTTTGTATTTTTATATTATATGGATAATAAACTTACTATGAACTTTCAATAGACCACCAAGTGGTCCACTAAAAATAAAAATATCTTGATATAAGTCTTTTGGCCGAACATTATATTTTTAGGAATAGAATATCTATTAATAATATAATATTTCTTTTAAAAACTCTTTTATGTAAATTTTTACACTCTTGGGTATTTTGTTTTTGATAAATTCATTAAAGAATTATTACATCGAAAAAAATTCATTTAAAAAATAATAATATTTATTATTAACTTATAAAATTATTGGAATTCATAAAAAGTCACAAATTACATTTATTTGGGTATTTGTAATATCAATTATCTTAATCTTTTATTAATACTGTAACTACTGCATCATCATTGTGTCATAAATAAATTAAATTATTTAATGTATAAAAATAATAAATAAAATTCCATTATGTAGGAAACCTTTTTATCATTCTAATTAATATTTATAAAAGAATTTATCTTTTGTATATCTCTATATTAAAAAATGTTTACTTATTAAACCCTGATTTTAACTCTTTTAACTCTTCTTTGAATTAAATAATAATAAATTTCCTAATGTAATTCATGAGGACCTAAATGATAATATTTTATTCCTATGGATGTTTCTGGTAGATATAAAAGTGTCCAATAGAATTAGGACATGTGTTAGGGTAATATTAATATCATTTTTACCCTTAAATTCCCAATTTACTTTTAACTCTGGTAAAAAAATTAAAAATTTACTATTCACCAAAAATTATTTTTATCTTATTGAACCAAATTTTACTCCTTGATATAAACTGTGTCTCTCAGATTTTCAAAATTCCACTAACAGAAGCGGTAAAATTATTTTTTCTGTGAATTTACAAATTCTTCTAGGAGATGGGTAAAAGACGGTGAAAAGTTCAATAAAATTTTTATATATCTAAAATTATTATAAATTGATTCCAATTAATTAAATTTATCCTATATAGGAATTATGTATCTATTTTGACCAAAAATAAATTTAAATAAAATAAATATTTATTTAAATAAAAATTCAATTTTAAACTATAACTAAGTGTTTTTTACTATTCATCAAAAATTGAATGTTTTTAGAAAAATACCAAAAATTCACCCAATGTTAATTTTGATATTCCTAATCCCAAAATGAAGTTCATTTTGAAAAAAAAATATACAATTTCAGAACATGGGTATTACTATTAATAACTACTAGTTTGGTAAGTTATGGTGTGCTTGAACTATGTGTTTCTTGTAGTGAAAGTTACTGAATTACATTGAAAAAACCATGTACTATGAAATCCTGGGGTGTTACATTTTGAGTTTAATGGAATTAATTTCCTAATATATATTTTTTATATATTTTAGTAATTATATAAAGACCTTAAATTCTTATGAAACACTAATGAGATATTTCTCAAATTAATGAAAAATATAATAAATGATTTTTAACATAAAAAAAAGTAATCCAATTTAAGTGAGTTAATAGGTTCCAAGAATTTTTAAGATGAATATAACATATTTTTATGATTTTAAATGATTAAATTTTAATTCAAACTTTTTATTTATGTCTTTTTTAATTTAAATGAATAGTGTCTAAATCGTAAATAATGATATTTTATGAAAATAATATTTTATTAAATTACATAAAAATAATAAAATATTAAAACTGTATAATTGGGATAATAATTAATATAAAATTTCTTCCCATTTCCATTTATATTCCATTTGGAATATTTTTCTTGAGACTGGCTAATATATTTAATCTTTTACGAAATTCCTAGAGTTACCCTCTCATCAATTATGAAGGGGAGCCCCTCTATTCTATTCATGAAACCAATTTGAGCTTTATATTTGAAAAAAATATACCATGTTCTCATATTCACTATCCTAGACACATTTTATATATTTGTGTTTTCACAAAATTCTTTCCTTATTTCTCATTATACAAGATTGAAATGAGTTGTTTCAATGAAGGGGTAATCACCTTAATAGATCACTTTCTTTTCAATTATTTCTTTACCTCAGATAAATCAATTATAATCTTCATTAAATATTAAATTATGTATCCTAAATATACTTAATTTTTTTTATAATTATTAAACCACCTTTATTCACCCTCTTTCCATCAAATGTTAAGTGAAACTATTGCTTATTCGTACGTATGGATTATCGTCTCCACATAGCTATGAAATTCATTTTCCATCACCATCTTTTATATATTATTGTTATGATGATTTTTATTTTTACATATTAATTTTTTAAATAATAATACTTAAATAATTATAAAATTTTATCTTCCTTCTAACCTTTCAAACCGTTTTGAAATGATAACATTGTTTGTGGGTATGTGTGGACTACCACCTCTATGAAATGGCGTGATTTATTTTTCATTTCCATTTTAATTTTATGGTAATAAGGTTTTATTTAATTAATATATATGATACATATTATTTAATAATTATTCATTAAATATTATTAATTATTTTCACTTATTTCACTCCATCTATCAAAAAATGGAGACAATTATCATTTGTATATATGACATTCCATCTTTGTGAATGATGCAATTCAGCTTTTGATCTATAAATTTTATTGGTTGTATAAATATATATAATATGAATATATATGATATATAAATCATGATTAAAATATGTGAGATAATATAACCCTAATAAAAGTTAAAAGGACAAAACTACTAAGCCATAACAGGCATGAAAAATGAAGTAGTTTTCACCTGAAATAAGGATTTAAATAAATAATGGATAGATGATAGGTGATCCAAGATAATAATAAAATCATGTATGGTATTATGTATATGATAATTCTTTTAATAGGTATATAATAAATCTATATTTATTATATAGTATGTTTGAACACACATGAATGAAGTCAGACTAGTGGTAAGGGATTTATGTTTTAACCCTATTTTATTCTGGATTATTCATGGTTGAATTTCCATTAGATAAAATTATATTATCCTTATCTGATTAATATATTTAACTTTTATTATCCTCTGTTTATTTATAATAAATATCCTTTTTCCATTAATTCCCCACTCTTTAAATATTAAAGAAACTGAATGATAATTTTGTATGAAAACCAACTATGTTTTTACTATTCCATCATAAACACTTTTCTTCTATATAAATATGGTATGAAAATGTTTTTAATAATTTAATTAATATTAAAATTTTATTTTTTTAAATAAATTTTTACCAATGATCTAATTTTTACAAATTTTTTAAAAGTAATATTCTTTTCTTTTTCCAAAGGGGGAACTTTTTAACTTTTACAAAAAAATTCTAAAGGAATTTTTTTCTTTTAGCATATATGACATGAACATAATTTACCACAATCATAACCATTTAATGTTTTAAATATTACTTTAAAAGTTTTTATTTTTATTTTCAAATAATATATTTTTTGTAATATTTTCACAATATTCTTATTTTAAATGTGATTTTCAAAGCAGAAAGTTTATTTTCCTCAAGAAATATTTCAGTGATCCTTGAAACAAATTTTCATATATAATAACATCCTTTAAGGTAAATTAAGATTTAATTGGGATATTATCTAATGATACCATTCATAGTATTTTTATATCTGTTTAAGGATTATATTTATGAGATTTTTATGAGAACCATTTATTTTACAGAGTTTATTCTATAATGAATTGAGGAAATGTTTATATAACCTTTTTTCTTTGATAGAGCGATGATGTGGTGATATGTTTAATATTTTATAAAATTATAGTACTCATATGTATGGTTTTTATTATGTAATTTTGGTTATCCTATAACAAAGGATGGTGGTTATATAATAACTATAGATAGTGGTTATATTATAAAGAATAGAGACAGTCGCCTAATAACCAAAGATGGGTGGTCCTAGAATTATAAATCCCTCTAATACATTGGGTAATTATTGATATCCCATGAGAAAAATTTTACTATAATGGGGAGTGAACTCAATTTAGTAGGAGACACTATCAAATATTATAATACTAGGAGTTAACATTGACTACTATGATGGTTTGAGGAGTGAACCCATTCTACTATGATATCATAGAAAATGACCCTTGAATACTATTGAAATTATTTTCTATGCTTATAGATATTCCATACTTACACATATTATTCCAAAATTTTGCTCTCATAGCCTATGATATTTTATTCCTTTATTATATATATCTTATGAACTGCCTAGCTTTATTATATGAATCACGATTTAGATATTTTATATACAGGGTATCTTTTTAAAATTTTATTTTCATCTTCTCATACCATTATGATTTTTTATTATTAAGTGATCCTTGATATCAACATTATTTACCCCTAGTAAGCGTCTTAGCTTACCCTTTATTATTTTTTCTTTCCCCAGGTTATGGAGAATGGTTTTATGTATGATATGTAAAATAATGGTTCTAGTTATGAAAGACTTAATGGGATACACTTATGAACAAATTATTTATGTTTCCCACATTACAATGATACTAGAACTATATGATTGTAGAGTGGATCATAAAGTTTTGTGAGGAATATTTATATGATGATATATCATATCTACATATGAAAAGTATTATTTGTTACATAATCCTTTTCAATTTTCCGTAATTTTATAAAATTCTCTGTTTATTTGTTATTTTGATTAATTTATTAATTTCTTGTTTGACATAAGTATTTTTTATGATTTATTTACTTTATAGATTCATATAAATCATATAAATAATATTTATTAATAGTGATTAAAACTATTTTTCATTTACACACAATTAATGTGAAAATTTAAGCATTATATGTTTCCTGGTGGATTTTATATTTTATATTTTCTACAAGTATGCCATAATTTATTTCAATCATTTATCATTAATATAATACACATATACACTAATGAAACTAATTGGAATATTTTTGAATTTTTTTGGAATAAAAACAGTATGAGAATATTTATGGAAATGTTAAATTTCAAATCATTTATTTAATACTCTATTTTGTATATTTTTTTGACACTAAATTATTATAATATAACTATAACATTTTTTATTGTTTTATTTATTTTAAAAAATATCACATATAATAAGAAACACATTTTAAAGTTTTTTAATGATTTAAATATAGGTTTTAGAGTGAAAAAAAATATTATTTAAATACACATGATTTTTAAAGAGGTTACGACTTGTTCCAATAATTTTTTCTAATCGTTGAATGATGGTGATGAGTTTAAGAAACTCCCAAGCAATATGTAAAAAGGGTGGGATGTAGATTACTATTAATTATTAGTCTATAAATATAGATCGAGGTATGTAGTGTGACACACTATAATACTTGTATAATAAATGATATTAATTTAAGGAGATATTCTATGACTACTATTTCATTGGAGTGATCATGAAGGAATTCCAACATTTGTTTGGTAAGATCTGAAGCAATCAAAGGTCTTATTGATACTTAAAATTCCACATCTTTATCTCTCTGTATAATTTAATTATTTTTCTTTTTTTGAATAGATTATACTATATTATATTTTTTTGTAATTATATGAATTGATTATTTATTTTCCCAATTAATATAATTTCTGGTATTAGTTATTCCTCTCAACCAAAAGGAATGTATTTGGGTTGGTAATCCCAAAAAAACGTTAGGTTAAATTAGTTTTTGACTCCTATAAAAAGTTAGTATAGTTTTTCCTCTATGAATTATAGATTGAGGGGTTTATAAATATGTTATCACACCTTTAAAAGTGAGGTTTCTTAGTGGGAACTAATCTTATCACCGTATAGAGAATATTGAAGAGTACAGTGGGATCTTAGTGATCTAAACTACTATAAAACTATTGTGTTCATATTTTTTTCCACTTCATTTATTATGGATAATTCACTACATGATTGAATAATATATTATAAAATATGATTGGTTATTTTTTTAATTTTTAAAGGACTATTTACCCCCAATCCATTATTTTCATCTATATCAGACTAAAACTTATTCTTAAGGCATGTTACTCTTAAAATAGGTTCTTCTATTTCTGTTTTTTGTACTTAAATTATATTATAACTAATAGTCTAAAAAATAAGATCAATTATGAAATATGTTTTGTGTTAACTAAAATAATGGTTAGATACCCCAAAAGCCCTTATATTATAATAGAATAATTTATGAGTATTTTCATGATTGAGTGGAAGTATACCTTAATAATTTAAGTGTGGATCATTTTAAAATCTTATAAAACCCATATAAATTACCTAATAATTATGGAGACACCCTTATTAGTAACAAATGGTAAATTATGTTTTAAATTATAATGTAAGGAATATTCCATACTATACTAAAGGTAGAAGAATGTATATCCATGTTTCTACCTGTAATAAAGCCCATGAAATTTGGATAATTATATAAGTTACATGATATTGGATAATTAATCATAAAAGAACCAATTTGGGAATTAAATGTATATAATACTAAGATTTCATGATGGGAGAAGATTAGTTTGTGAACTAGATGATTCACTAGTTTACAAGAATTACAAATTGAATGGGTGAAAATGGCCTTTCACTAGAAAACACATCTATAGTGGAAAGGATGTTGAGAGAATTACTAAAAATATAACATGAAATGAATTTAGTAATAAATGAATATAACAATTTTAAGGATTAAACTTTAGATGAACTAATCAGTTCATTTCTATATTAAGAACTTGTATTGAAAAAATATTATCAATATAGTCCACCAAAAATAATGTATGTGCACTTGAATATACTATTAATTAATCCTATAACTTTTTTGAATCTATTTTCAAGGAAATTGATAAATATATATCTCATTTGATCATGAATATTTTTATGTTTATGAAAAAATGAGAAAAAATGTAGTTTAAAATATTGAACATAAAGAATTATAAGAACAGTAATACAATAAATAATAAAAAAATTTCAAAACTAACCTATTATGTGTTCTATAACAAAGGACATAATTTGGAAGATTATCCCAAACTAAAGAATTAAAAAATATATATAAAAATAAAAGGATAATGAAAAAACAATTATTTATAGTAGGGGATTGTATTGATAAGTCATATTCAAGTAGAGACATAATAACTGAAGAGGAGGTAAGGAACCTTTCATTTTTGGATACATAATGTGATGAACCTAAATATTATTTTTCTCAATTAATAAATTCTTCCAAATTTTATCATAATGTAATCACTAAATATGGAAAATAACCTCAATATGATTTTAGTTTTGATTTATATTTTTAAAATTCATATTTTACTTGACTATATAAAGAGAAAGAGGAATTCATAAATTTTAATACTAGTATAATTAAAAAATATAATTAAATAATAATTAAAAATAACAAATTGGATAAAGAGTTTGTGAAACTCTAAAAGTAATGAGAAAATATGAATTTTAATTCTTCTAAAAATGAGAAATATAAAAATAATTACTATTATATATAATGAAACTAAAATATGATAATGAAAGACTAAAATATATTATAGAAGTAAGTGATAAATTTCAAGAAAAAGGTGTGAGTCAATTCTAAATGACATGAAACAAATTGATAATGAGTGTGAGAAACTAAAGAAATAAAACAATAAACTAATAAATAATTCTTTTCTTTTTAATTAATAAGTAAATAAAGATTTAGAATATATTCAAAAGAGAAATTGGATTTAAAAAATAAAGTCTCGAATATTAGATAAACTTTATCTATAATTGATCAAGACAAAGATTAATATGATAAAATGGTATCTATAATAAATCCAAAATAAAAAAATACTGGTTTTTATTATAATATATTTTCTCCAAGGATGAATAAGACAATTGTTTTTAAATATCAAAAGTGATTATTTATAATTTAAGAAGTTATAAATGTAAAATAAAATGGAATTATTCCAAGGAATATTTTTGATATTTAAATAATAACTTGTCCATACTAAAACATTCATTTCTAAAGTTTTGTTTCCCAAACAACCCACAAACATGTTTTTTAAATATTTTTTGGTGTTGAAATGTTATATTACTAATGAAATTGGACCCAAATTAGAATTGGTACCAAAATATTACTCTTGATAGATTTATTTCCTGAAATATTTCTTATGTATCTGAAATATTTATGGTATATAGACAGTGGGTGTCCTAGACATATTATATCTTATATTTCAATATTTTATATTTTAATTCATGTAATATAGGCCTAGTTACATTTTGAGATAACTATAATGGTATTATTAAAGGTATATAATAATTTAAATATTCTTAAACTATTATTTTTTCAAAAGAATTATTTATATATGGTTTAAAACAAAATATAATATAAGTATCATATCATTTTTATTATAGATTAATTATAATATTTGAAAATAACAAATTTATAGTTTTGAAAAATACATTTTTTTATTTTTTTTATATAAAAAATATAATATATGTACTCCATATTTTTCTAATCTAACCATATAGAATGTTTGGTGTTTAATTAATATAGAAATTGATTATATCATGTGTCATAGGAGACTGGTTTTTTTGAAATTTAAACAATTGAAATTTTTTTTCAAGCATGAATAGGTTTTATAAATACCAATGTAAAATACAAGTAAATAATTTTTTTATTTGATTCGTGTTTAATGGAAAAGCATCATAGGGAATGTTTTAAATTTTTGATTGATATTATTACTTCTAGATTTATTAGATTTCTACATCTTGGAATATTTAGTTCAATACAAACTACCAATATTGGAGGAAAGACGTATGTATTTTTAATTGTTTATGATTATTGTAGATTCATTTGGATTTATTTTTTAGTTCATAAAGGGGAAACTCCAACCATGTTTTTTCGTTTCTATAAAATTATAAAAACATTCATCAATCATTATATTTACTCTAGTATATGTGAAAGAGGTGTTGAATTTTTTTTAATTGTATAATTTCATAATTTTATTGAAGATAATTTATATAAAAATTATTTTTCTCTACATATGAAACCACATAAAAATGGTGTGGCTGAAATAAATAAATGTTGAACTAGAGAAATGGACTGAGAAATGCTTATTTAGTTTAATGTGCCTAAATATTTTTGAAATAAATATATTAATATATCTTTTTATATTTTAAACTAGGTTTTTTTAGTTCATTTTTTAAAATAAAATCACTTATGAATTGTTTAATGGGTTTAAACCCGAAAATTGATATTTTATTTTTTCTCATTTTAAATTTTTTATTTTAAATACAAAAGATAATCTAGAAAATATTATTTATAAAAGTGATGATGGAATATTTTCGTTTTATTTAAATTATAGTAAGTAATATTTAGTTTTAATAAGATAATGTTAGTTATTCATGAGTTTTTCGATGTAAAATTTAATAAAAATAAACATATCATGTAGAATTTGGATTTAAAAAAAGATAATGATGAAATTAAGGAATTTAATTTTAGTGAAGATAATTTTCAACAAAATAAAAATACATCAGTTGAAGCATAGAAAATATCTTATCAAACTAATTCCGAATAGTGGAAATTTATTGAAGAACAACCTCTTTAAATAATTATTCTAAATGTTAAATTTTAAAAACAGATGATAAAATATATTTTAAATTACTATGTTAATTCTATACATGTTTCTGATTTTGTGGATATTAGTATTCTAAATGCTATGAATTATTTAAATTAGATTAATTTTGTACATGAATAATTAAATCAATCTAAATAAATAATGTTTTTAATTTTATCAAATCACAAAAATATAAAAAGATAATCTGAACTAAGTGAATTTTCCATAATAAACATGATCATGTTGGATACATAGTTGAAAATAAATAAAGAATAATTGCTCAAGGTTATTAATGGGAATAAGAAATTCGTTTTGAAAATAAATTTTCTCCAATTTATAGGATAAATGCTATTATCATTTTATTATCATTTTCTAATTTTTAAAATAAAAAATATTTCATATGGATTTAAAGAGTGTATTTCTAAATGTGATAATTTCTAAAGAAGTTTTTGTCATAAAACCCACTAGATTTGAAAATGAAATATTTCCAAAAAATGTTTTGAAAATTAATAAATCTTAATGTGGTCTTAAAAATTCTCCAATAGTATTGTATAAGAGACTAACTCAATTTTTATTATACAATCAATTTACTAATGGAAAGCTTAATTATACCTTATTTTTTATAATGTATGAAAATGATATTTTGATTTTATAGATATATTTGGAAGATATAGTATATGGTTCAATGAATTATTTAAGTTTTAATGATTTTCCTAAATCAACGAATAGTGAGTTTTCAGGCATGACCAAAAAATTAAAATTGGTATGTGTAATTTTCATGGTAAGAATTTAATTTCATAGATTTCTAAAATATAAATATAAGTGGCATTGTTTATTATTGATGTTGAGTATGTTGTTTTTTATAGTAGTATTCACAAAGTATTTGGATTTAAATTTCATGATGTGATTGTAATATTAGTTTTGATAAAATTAAAATTTTATGTATAAATTATAGTGTTATTTATGTTTCTGAAAACCCTTTGTAACACTATCAGGAAAAGCATATAGATGCCATATTCCATTTTTGGAGTGCTCAGGCAAATAAATATGACATTGGTTTAGAATTTTTTCAAACTAAAAAACATCATTCTTAAATATTTACAAAAAATTTTGATGATATATTATTTATGAAAATAAATATTATACTTTTTATATATATTAGAAGAATAATATTTTTTTATTCTGATTACTACTTGAAAAAACTGGATGTAGTTTTTTTACAGATTCAGATATATGATATCATGTGTACTTCTATTAATTATTAAATTATCTTTTAAAAGTTATAGTTTCTATTATAATTTGAATTTATTTTTCTAAAATTTTATTTAAGTGACTTTCATAGATTTATATTTTTCTATTAGATGATAAAAATTGTATATAATTTTCTTGTATAATATTCAAATGTTTAAAAAAGTCTAAAATTTGATGTGCAAGTCATAATTTTATTAATTTTGTATTTGTATTATGTGGGGGATATTTATGCATCCATAAATATTTACTCAAAATTATTTTATAATATTTCCTAATTTTTCACAATACATTGTTTTTATAACTACTTATTATTTAAAAGGGAGAACATTTTTAAGAGGATTAATTATATTTTTTTGAGAAATTTCAAAAAGTCAGAGAAGTTTATATTGATAAATTGTTTTATACTTTACAAAAAGGGAGATATTTTTAGTGTTTGAACATGTAAAATTAATTTTATATTTAATTATTTTTGTTTTTAAAATTTAATATGCCTCATACCTATTTAAATACACATTTATTGAATTTTATGTTTTCTAACACTTATAATTGTGTCAATGTTTGAGTGTTTAAATTTTATCAACCATGTTTTAATTAATATCTTATTTTTTATTATGTGATTTAGTTTAATTATATTTTACATGTTATTAAAATTTATTGATATATAATTTTTAACATGTATATTTATTTTAAAATATATTTAATTTTATAATGTTATATATATATACAATACATTTGTTAATTTTCATTAAATTTTTTAGAAATATAGATATATAAAGTAATGAGGAAAATCTATTTTGTGGAAATATATTTAAATTATCACATGTTAATACAAATTTAAACTATTCTTATTATTATTAATTGCACGGTAGTGGTATAGAGCATAAGGAGGAGATCTTGTATCAACTAGTCACACTCGAACGCCTTCTCGCACAAGTAATTGTATCACAACTACAAATAAACCACTCATCCCACCTATATGAAAAATAGTATAAATGTCATACAGGGTTTCATTATATACTTTTATTATATACTTACCCATATTAGATCATCAACAAGGATGGTAGGAAAAACCGTAAAAAGAACACTATTTAATCATGGCAGCATGTACATATAAGTGATCAACTGAAAGATATAATTATTGTTTACCTAATAAGTCTACTGACCACGCATTATGGACCTCATGGTAATGGGATCGTCTATGAACCTAACAGTTTCTACAAAACATTGTCAATTTTCAATATTTTTAAAACATGCTCTATTTATTTGGTATTTTGATAATTTTTTTAACTACATGTTTGACATAATATGTTTTGATGATTTATTTATATCATAAGTTATTATAAATCCCATACTATTTTTATTGAAAAAAGATTAAAATTTCATTTCACTAAAATGTATTGAAAGTGGAAGTCTAAACATAAATTTTTTAATGATGAGTTTTATGTATTATGATAGTAGTAATTATGTTTCAATTTAATTTAATCATTTTAACATTAATATAATACACATATATACTAATCAAATAATTTTATGTATTTTTGAATGTGAATTATAGAAAAACATCTTGAAAAAATTTATGGAAGTAATAAATATTATATGATTTATTTTATACTCTTTTTTTATATATTTTTATCATTATATTTTAAAATATTTTCGTAATGAATTTTATTATTATATTATCTAAAGAAACAGTCATATATACTAAAAACTTATTCTATCGTGTTTAATAAATTCAATATAAAAATTAGAGTTCACCAAAAAAAAATTCAATACATGTGATATTTAAATAGGTAACTACATGTTTCCATATTTCTAGTTTTTCTAACGTTTTAATAGAGGTTATGATGTTAGGAAACTCTTGTTTAATGAGAAATGAAGGAGGAGAAATATTACCACTAGTGATTATTTTATAAATATATATCTTGGCCTTTATTGCAACAAACAAGACTACATATCTAATACATGATACTAAAATGTTGATATCATCAACGACTATTATTATTGGTATGATCATTAGGGAACTTCAACATTAATTTTATTAGTGTTGATGTTATCAAAATTCCACTAGATACATCAACATCCACATTAAATTCCATATTTTGATCATCATTATTTTCTAGTTTTTTATGTGTTATATTTTATTTCATGTTTTTTCAATTTCAATAATTCAATTAGGAATTTACCAATCAAAAGCATGCATTTTATATGTTATTCATACTAACCAAAGATAATTTTTTTCGTTTGGGTCCCATGAATAAAATTATAGAAAAATTAAGATATGAATCATTTAAAATTTGAGGTTGTTTATGCCTCTAGGTACTGTAAAATGAAAGATATGAAAAAAAAAATGTAATCTCACATTTATAAATTAGGTTTCTTATTTGTTATCGATCCCCTCACATTGTGATGAATATTGAAGTGTATAGTTTGGTCTTATAGATCAAAAAAACTATAAATATATTAGGTTCATATTTTTCCACTAAATTATTATCTAAATACTAAACAACATTTTTATTCATATAATAATAAAGTCTTATTGATTATTTGTTTTAATATTTTAAAATGACTATTCACCCACTCTATTCCATTTTTTTAATCAATCTAGGACCAACAACAACCACCCTAAGTGATAACCTAAGGGAATACTTTACAAAATTCTTAACAGGATAAAAATTATTATTAAGTGACTCATGATAGATCTCTTTTATCAACTATCATAATTTACTAGGATGTTTCTCAAGTTTATTATAATTTATTTTGTATATCTAAATATTCTAATGCTAATTTATATCTTTAAAAACTGAAATTGATATAAATTACCACTCTAGGGTTAGATCTATTAGATATTATATTTTTCATAGTTATAATTCTTCCACTAAAGAACCTATAATAATAATATCTTGTCCTAAAACACCAATGGTTGTCAATTTTACTTTAAATGAAATGGTTTTATATTATAAAGGCAATAAAAACCCTATATAATACTTTAACGTCCTTTCTAGTTTTTAAATAAAATCTAGTTTTTAACCAGCTTCAAATTTCCAATGGACTATTAGGTGAAGATCCCCATATTAATCTTCAGGAGTATAGTAATTTTCCTATAAACACGAAACATTAAAGAATATTTGAACATAATATGAAAAAGAAGGTTTTAATTTTTCTTTTAAAAACATTTTTCAGATAATTGTTTTTTATTCACATTCAATGTTGATATAAGAATATAACGAATTAAAAAAATCAAAAAAAAATTACCTCCTTCATTAACTGCATCTAGTAGGAAATAAATTTATGGAGTCAAAGGAACCTAAGGAGATACATTACATGAGTATTGGGGAAGACTCAAGATACTTTTTTAAGTATCCCCTATCAATAAATAAGTGAATATTATGTGACCCTATATTTTTATAAAGAATTTATTTCTTACTAATATTAGTTTGATTGGTGATTATTATAGATGAAATTTAGTAAGATAAAACCCATGCCACATATAGATTTTTAATTAAAAACATGAAACACAATTTCCCTCAATTTCAAACCATAGTCATATTACATATAAAATCATTCCAAGAATTACCCACTCTTAGTTATGAAAATATCATGATTTTAGTCAAAAATAACTATCTTACTACCATGGTGAGGTTGGTGATATTGTCCAACACTCCAAAACCTCAGAAAAATCCTAAAAAAACCCACTAAAATATAAGTTCACCATAGTGTTTTTCTTTAAACATAAAATTTAGTGACTAATGCCTGGATATGAAGAGCCTTATAAATATGGTAATGTATCATTTTATATAATTCTATATTAGTTTTAATGAAATAGATATTTTTGACCCAAATAATGATAAAATCATTGATAGAATAATAAAAATTATTTTATATTTAGAATCCCAGAATAATTTAAAATATTATCTCTAGGATATTCCTGAAAATATGAAATTAGATACATAAATGGAAAAGTTAATGACCAACATGTAAGGAATTTTTATCATGATTAACTTATCCAAATACCAGATAATTTCCATGAAAATTTCTTATGATAATAAAGGATCTTGATAAATAATTTGACAAAAAGGGTTGGATAATTACATGATGATATGGGTATCATTATGAATTATATTTGTGGTGATTTTACATTAAAATATCGTGTGAAACCCTAAGATAAAAGAAATTAAAATGTGTGTTCCATTGAACTTCAGAGAAAAACCAATCTAACTAGACCGCAAAACGGAGAATCCTAAATCTGATTCTAAAGACAAACTTGTTGAAGATAATTCCAAACCTCTTTGGACCTTTTTAGGACCAATTACAGATAAAAACCTAATAAAAAATAATTTAATTCATTAAAATAGACGAAAATATAAAATCTACATTGAATGTGAAATAAATATCAAAAGAATAGTCTTTTATTGAAAATACCTGAAGATATAGGAAAAGTATGTCAGACATTTATGTTCAAACTAATCAAGAAACATTTAACCCACCGCTGGCCTATCCTATAAGTAAACCAGCAAAGGAAAAATTGGTGAGAAATAACTAGATAAATAATCCATAGAAACATTTAGAAAATTGAAATTTAATATCTCTTTGTAAAATACTATGAATAAAATACTGATGTATTTAATTTATTTAAAATAAATGTGTTCCAAAAAAATAAATTCATGGGAGGAGAAAACTATAATTTTGGAAGAAGTTTTACCTTAATGATTTAACATGATTTTTCTATAAAATGGAAATATAATCAATCATTTATTATTTCATGTAAAATAAGATTGAATAAATCCAAGGATGTTATTATTGACATGGGATCTTCTATAAATTTTATGCAATAGTATTTTTATTCAAATTTATATGGTGGATAACTCTAACTTACTAAAATATTTTTTTCAAAATTTTAACTAACGTACGAAAAATACTACTAAAGTGATCAAAGATTTATAGGGTTAGGAAGGAATCAGGTTTTTCTCTATTTATTTTTTACATATTAGATTTGTATGATGATAGTTTTAGCTCTCATGGTCCACTTAATCATTAGAGAACTTTCTTGAAAACTGATGAGGAATTTATTAATTTCCACCGAGTAACCTTGTCATTATAAATTGGGAGAAATGTTTTAATGAATAATATTTTACCTTATAATACTTTCAAATATTTTAAACAATATAGTTTAAGATAGGTAATGAGACAATATGAGATTTAGTGGCCCAATGAGTCTTGGTATTTCAGTAATAAATGTATTAAATATATTATATCAAAAGTGTATATATTTCCAAAAATAATAAAATTAATCCTAAACGAAGTATCATGTGAGAAAACTAAGACTTCTACTTAATGAAAAATGCGTGTTTTACCCTAGGTAAAACATAATCATAGAGCAGGTTGGGTGCTTGGGTTGACCACATATGTGGGAGGAATAACTACTTCAATAAAAAAATATTTATTATACTAAACCAAATATCTCTTATAAATACATGTTTATAGCAAAATAATTGGTTTTTTCACATATCCAAGGAGATTTTAGAGGATATTTTAGAGGATTATTAGTTGAAATCAGGATTGTGGGTCAATGATCAGAGTACCCCAAGGATCACCAATGATAGAAAATATTGTTGATTTCACCATTGGAAGTGATTTAGAACCATTATTAATTAGTGATTGATCCAAACCTAATGTAGGATTTTGGTTTTTTAGACTTGTCCCATTTTTTATTATCCCACGTTGAATGTGAATTAATTCTTATAAAATTTTGATTCACAGATGACCAGAAGATTTATGGTGGATGTTTTTATATTCTTAAAAATATTGATTTGATATTTTATTATTATTACTTTTTATTCGTGGATTATATGATAATTTATCTAGGACAATATGATGATTAGTTGAGGTTTATTCCCCATGTTTTTTCTTTTATGAATTTTTGTCCACATTCTACATGAGAACATTGTTGGTATTTTTTAGCTGGTGATTTGATAAATATTAAGTAAAAGATGATTTCATAAATGATATATTTTCTAATTTATTAACTTCTATAGATTTTAGATCCTGATATATGATATATTTGTTGTTTGCAATGATAATGGAGGCTTCATTCGGATTTGGAGATCCCTAGAGCACAGGTTTTGGCATCTCATCATGATGAAGCGATGAATGATGATTCTCGGGATAATTAGTGGCTATAATATTATCATCAATGACATAAAGGATAGATCAATCCTATATTCATGAATATTGGATGTTATTTTTCTGGAATCTATGGTGGTGGTGAAAAGGGAGAGATGTGTTGAGCAGACTGGTCATATAGTTAAATTCTCGAATACATGGCGTGTAATCCATAGAAATACAGATTGTTTACTCCCCTTATATGATGATAGGTTTAATTCATAGAGAAGCAAATTAAAAACCATTTGATACCCATCACATGCTCTGTAATATTTTATTAGGGGTTCGGTAAGTACCCTTGGGGTACATATGCACAAATATGTAGCTAGAAACATGGGAACATCTAGAGTACTTGATCACGCCCTAGTACTCGAATATGGATAGGTACATGGGCATGAACATAGTATAACAACATGGATTGAAGAAAATAGGTATTTCCATAGGTATAAGGGAATGGTCTAGAGGCATGAATATATCTATAATAACCTATAAACATCATGTATTTCTAAAGGGAACATTGCGTAAATGGATAAAAACATGTCCTGTGAGATAGTGATACATAGGAAGATATAGGGAAGGAGAGACACATTGTGTACTCCTAGTTCATGTCATGTAACTTTTCATAGTAAATTTGGCGACTTTCTTCCCTTTAACTGAATTTAATATCATTTGGGTGTGATGTCTTGGTCTATCTCTATGAGGTCATTGTGTGGAATTATATTATCAGAAAATGATTTTAATCCCCTCTATAGGTTTTTTCTTGGATAGATTTTTTGGTATACATTATTAATAGTGTAGTGGGATTCTTTATCATTTATTCATCCTCCCTAGGTGGGTTTGAGGAATCATCATGACCAACATTCATTTGAATATGAACCCCTACATAGGAAGTTAATCTATTTAGGGTTCGTGGTTTCCCCAAATTTTTTGGGTGTGATAAGTTATATGTGATTCAAGATCTTTAGAGTTTTAGTGAGTACTTATTTTCTGTGGCCTAATTATAATGACCTCTTAGATGAGTACTACTAGACATAGCATGGATCATGGGCTGAGATATCTCAGATGAGTGTCACTATGTAGCATCAATAAAAATCCATTATCTGGTAATATGGTTAAGATCCATTTTAGAGTTAGTGTATTTATAATTATAACAATTTTATTGTTATTATTATAATATTTCAAGTCATGGTAGACATGGATTTGAGTTTATGGGATAACTATTATCCTTATGAATTATGTTTAGTGAGTTTGGGGTTTCCTACTGAGTATTGTTATAATCACCAGTGCATGGGATTTGGCTACACATGTCATGTATTATGATAGTAACATTCCATTTTAACGTGCCCTAGGAGGACATGGATCAAATAGAGAAATGGGAGATATATTGACATTGGTTTGACTAGGTTTTAAATTGGATAGCAGTCTCTTCCAACATAGCAGGTTAGACTCTTTTGCAGTTTTTGGTTTGATTTTTTCCTTTTATTCTTTATAATACTTTTTCAAACTCTGATTATGGGATATAGATTTAAGAATTCATTTGGTATCATTTTTATTTTACCTTTCAACATTGTATGGCCATTTGAAGATGTGTGAAGTAATATAGGTATCTTAGGATAATACCCCCATGTGTATGTTAGGACTGCTCGACATGGGTCACTATCCCATTACCTGTTGGATGTTGGTTTGGGGTGCCACACTCACTATACCAAATTCCAAGTGGGGATCAGTGTATCATATTTTGACTATGTGGTGTTCATGTTTGTATAGGAGTTTGGTGATTATATAGATATGATATTGTTTTTGGATCTTCGTAAATAGTGTTCAATTATTTCAAGTTTCTCTCTCAGGTCAGGGACTCCAATGTTGGTGTGTAAGATGATGTATCCATTCATTAGGATTCTAATAACATGATTTTCAAATCAGTAAATGTAGAAACTATTTATAGGTAAAAACATTGGAAAATGAATCATATAGTAATGTGTTGTGTTTTATATGTTTATATTGAGTGAGCTTCCCAAATGTAGTCATTGAACATGAAAAATATATGATTATTCTAGGATGCCTCAATGATGATTTATAGTTTTTATTATACTGATGGATCTGAGGATGATCTACCTAGAGAGGAGGTTTTTGCATAGGGTCCTATATTATAGGTGCAACTTCTGGGTGGTTTTCTATCTTTTGACCTCCCATTGTTAAATAGGTTTCACTAAACATACTATCTGAGGTTGTGCGTAGGATAAACAAACCCCATGAGTTTTAAATTTTTTGAAATTAGAGTTTTTGTGGTTATACAGACTCTATGATTATTGAGTACTGGCTATTTGTTGTTAACCATGTTTTCTACATTATGATCACACCTCCAGACTAGATGGTGGTCCTAGAAGTGACAATTCGTTAGGTCTTCAAAATGTGATGGTGGAGTATGGTGACTCAGACATGTCATGAGATATCTGTCCTAGATAGTGTTCATGTGTCTTTTCATTTGGGATTTTAATCCAAACATGTCATCATTGATGCATATCCAAGAGATTCTACATATTTAATGTTGAATCATGGTCATGGTTGAGTATTCATCCTGGTTGACCAACGTCATAAGGCACTCTCTTGTTATGTTTTGAGATCCTTTATTTTGAGAAAATAACATTGATTAGGGACTATGATGCGATATCATGTTTAGAGTAACATATATTTTTATTCCTATCTATGCTGGGGGATTTTTATTCGGATGTAGTGATGAATATATTTCTGGGAAAGTAGACACTAATAGCTAGTGTTGGTAAATGGAACACATGATCTAAGTCTATAGAAGCTGATAGATGATGGTAGACACAAGGATCTAGTCATGTGATATTCTATAGGATTTAGGGATCTCAGGATGGATCTATTTTTTGAGAGTGAGGTATAATTTCTCTTGTGATTGTGAGGTACATAATACATGGGATTTTCAAAAATTCTTTGATGTGGATTGATAGGCAGTCAATAGAAAAACCACATAGAGATAAAGGTAGGAGTATCTAGGTCTTGAGAGATGAAGTCATTGAAGAGAATTAGGGAGAGTAGATGAAGGAAAAATAATATTTTTCCTATTGGCACCACCACCCTCGTGTTTTCCACACTATGCTCAAAGAGCTCGTGACTAGGGATGTGGAATGCTATGGGTAGTGGAGAATTGTTGTGGGATTGAAATAATGATATAGATGCTCAATATAACAGAGGGGGGGCTGGGGGGGTTAATTCTATACATTAAAAAAATAATTTGGAACTTTTAAAGATTGTAATTTTCAACAAATTTAAACAAGGTAAATTCACAAAACCTCTTAGTTATACAAACTTGTTTGATTCAAGAAATTTGGTTCCAGAAATGAATCTTACGAAAAGTTTACAAATATAATTATTCTACCATAATGAGTATTGAATCTTACTAATCAGAGTACAAGTACAAGAAAGTATAAGATAGTTATACTTGCCCTATTAATCAAAACACAACGGAAAAAATGAAACAATACATGAAACAAATTGTCAATCTTTTAACCCAATGAGAAGGGTATCCAACAACCATGGATAAAGGTCCTTTGATTTATACATTCCAGAAAGTATGTCTTACCCAGATTATGGTAATCCTTCAATACAAATATCAGAGTCTGTCTTGCTATCCCCGCAAGACCTCGAACATCAAGGTAGTTGGAACCTCTGTCTTCCTATCCCCGGAAGCCCTCGAATGTACCCAACAACATTCAGAGTTGCACGAAGAAATTATGAAAAAGATGTTCAGTATGCACAAAGAAATAAAGTCTCTCTCTATAGAAATCACTTCAGTAGTAGGTAATCTCTTGATTGATCAACCTCATTTGTTACGAGCTCATTCAAATGAGCTCATATTTATTGGAACATCTTCAACGGTTGTCTTCCTCCTATAATAGTGATATTTTTCCTTGAATTTCAGAGGGACCTGTAGATGTTTCACCCAAACAATAGTTTTTTAGAAACAGAAAGCATAATAACATTTAATAACTATAACAAGAGTAAGAAAAAATATGGTTTCTTAACCAAATCCATTTCCTGAGTGTATAGAAAAATTTATGTTTGGAGTCTAACCAAGAAACCATTCGGTGTCTATAATACATGAATATTCGAATTTTGTCTTCAAAATAATTCCAAACATGAATTATATAGAATTTTGGAGTTTGAATTTCAATGAATTCGGTGTCTAAATTCATATGAATTCGGAGTCTGAATTCTTAATGTTCGGATTTTGAATTCAGAGAAGTTCGTGTGTGAACTCTGAAAGTTTGGAGTCTAAATTCAGAGAATTCAGAGTCTAAAAACAGAAATATTGGATTCTGAATTCAGAAAATTCAGAGTCTGAATTCACAATGTTGGGAGTATGAGTTCATAGAATTCATACTATGAACTTATAATGTTCAGAGTTTGAATTCAATGAATTCAGAGTCCGAACTCATATTTTTCGGAGTCTGAATTCAAGAAATTATGAGTCTAAATTTAGGGAATTCAGAGTCCGAATTCGGAGAATTCGGAACATGAATTTGGATCCTGAAAACAGAATACTATATATATATATATGTATTTATATGATATAGAAGTTTTAGATATGAAACCTAATTTTATACTTATAAATAAAATGAGCTTGGTTTAGAGCGATTATGATATAAACAGTGAAAACATGGTAAGGATAAATTTCTTTGGGGACGGAAAATTTTATTTATAAATATAAAATATAGGGGAAACGAAATTTTAATTAAGATAGAGTGTTTGTGATTTTCAAAACAATAATTAATGGAAAATTCATAGAGAAACCTTATTGAATCAACAATTGTGACTCTGAGGCTCCCATGATGATTAGAGGCATGATATATGTCTTCTAAATTTTTTCTTTTTTACTAAAATTGGTTTGAAATAATACATTCTATTAACTTATCTACCTTAAGGAATAGAGATTTCGGCTGATCCTATGTTTCAAACCTTTCACTTGGAGACTCTGACGAGAGGGGATTCAGTGATCACACACTACTGCTGATAGTGTCACCTGACTCTTGGAGGACAGAGATTCTTATATGATATCTTTATTTAATAGATGAACCATACAACACCATTCTTGGTATGGAATGGCTATCCACAGTTTATTCCTATAATGGTTGTTTCAAGAGGAGGATGTAGTGTGTCTGTGGTACTGGAATAAGCTCTTCCTTCATGGGTGAGAAGGAAAATGATGAAGAGTAGGATGGGATCATACATAGGGGGATAAAACCTATTACCCAACATTTGGATAGTATTATCCTCCAAGAAATGGATTCTATGGGATTTCAACTTCCAAAATTGGTGGTTGAGTACAATGACATCTTTCCCAAGTACATGTTATGGTTACCTCCCCAAAGAGAGGTATAATTTTTTATAAAATTTCATCCATGTAGTAACATGATATCTACACCGACATATTAGATGGATCACAAATATACTTGTGGGTTGAAGGTGCAATTTGAGGACTTGTAGAGGAGGGGGTTTATCATACCTAGTGTGCTACCCTAGGTATCCCTAGTGTTATTCAACAAAAATGAAGATGGCCAATTGAGGTTGTGTTTCGATGACCATCGCCTAAACTAGGTGAATTTAATGAATAAGTATCCACCTCCAAGGATAGTTTCACTCTTCAACCAGTTGAGTGGTGTGATATTTTTCTAAAATATTGACCTCATATCATGTTATAACCAACTAAAAGTATGAGACAAAGATATACCAAAAGAAAAATTACAATCCCACTATTCTGATTATAGGAAATTTGGGATTCCTTTTCTCATGATTAATTATACAAATGTTTTTATGATACCCAAGATCCTAAACATTCCTCTTTTCTTATATTTTTTTTTGTTCTTAATCTATGAAATCTTAGGGTAATCAGTGTTAAAGAATGAGAAAATGAGACACTTGTGGAAGGTCTTAGAAATTCTTTGAGATCATCATGTTTAAGAAAATACATAACTGTTTCAGTTTTGATTAAGTGGCGTTCACTTTCTAGGACATTTCATCACTATAGAGGGTGTTCTAGTAAACCAATTTAAGTTTAAGAGAGTGTTAGATTATAATCCACCAAATAGTGTGATGGAGATAAAAATATTCCTTGGCATGGAAATATTTTACTATATATTCATGCTCAATATATCCAGGAAATTGGTAAGCATAACTTTTTTTACACATAAGGTAAATCCTTTCATTTGGATAGGGAGGTTCTAGTAGTCTTTTCAATATATTAGGCATAGTATGGAATTTTCTCACACATTAAGATTTTAGTGGATGGTGTTGTGTATGTAGATTTCTATAATGCCTTTGGGATTGGGCATTAATAGTTATTGATATAGAGGCAATTAGTGAGAGATTATGGGTCATAATAGTTTGTACATACTGTTAAGAACTATATGACTCAAGCACTAGAGATTTTAGTAGTTGTCTTTGCCCTAAATATGTTGTGAAATTAACATATGTGTGATCGATTTATCATTTATTCTAACATGAAGAGTCCCTCGTATATCTTTTTTCATAAATATATTTTGTTTTGAATATAAATATGGCTAGAGATCATCCAAGATTTTCAATTTTTGGTATTCTATACTCCAAAGTAGTTGAATATTTAAAATTATAATCTTTTTAGGAGATATTTTTTGCAGTATTTGGACAATGAATTAGAGTAGTTAACCTCATTATAGTTTTCCATAGTGGATGTGGATGGTGAAAATTGCCTCCAACTGATGGTTGTTATCCCAACACTTCTACATTGAGTTATAGGGAGGCTAATCTTTGAGATACCAACTATGAGACCTTGTGTATTCTGATATCCATTAAAAAATCTCTACGTGGGTTATATGAATGTTGGGAGCACATAATAATTTCTAGGGGAGGGATGGTGGAACCGGTGATGTTTTATGAGGAGGTTCTAATGGAGTTTCAGACACACCCTTTGAAGTGAATCCATGTGTGGCAAGAATATACTAGTACCTTCATTATTCGTTATGGTGGACAAGAATTAAAATCTGTGTATAAAGGATTGTCTCTTGATGCATCACCTATCCGCAGCTGATGGATAAGCACCTGTTTCAGTGGTATTATCTAAACCCTTGAGGTGATAGAGTAGAAGTGGGATGGTAATCTATATAATTCATGATGGTGATACAAGGAATATCTAGAGGACAAGATTCCATCTGGGTGATCATTGAATGTATCACAAAGTTATCCCAAATCGCAACTATTTGATAGCAGAGTTCAGTAGAGATATTGAGATTCATTTAAATAAATAATTTTATGGATTTATAGAATTCCCTCTTAGATAAGTTTAGATAGAGATGCTCTTTTCACATCATGATCATGTTCAGTATTAAAAGAGGCCTTTGGGGCCCAATTGTGCTTTAGTATGAAGTTTCACACCCAAACTCAAGACAAGAATGAGTGGACTATTCATGTTCTCGAGGAAATGTTATGAGATTTAATGTCAGACATTGTTTGTAGTTAAGAGGACCATATTACCTTAGTAGAGTTTGAAAACATAACAGATATCCTTCCACAATCAGCATGTCTCCATTTGAGTCATTTTGTGGGAGGCCCTGCAGGTCACCACTATGTTGGAATAATTAAGGGGAGTCTAAACTCATGTCCCTAGATTTGGTGAGAGTGTTGATAAATAAGGTTTAGATCTTATTAGAGTATATGAAGACCTCCTAGATCAATATTAAGGCTTATAAAGACCAAGGATGGTGTCCTTTGGAGTTCGAGGAGGGAGACCGTGTGTTGTTGAAGATCGCACCTCATCATGGACTATAAATATTTGGTAGGGTTGAAAAGTTACAACTAAGATTCATTGGACCTTTCCAAATACTATATATATTTATTGAGGTGGCATACCACTTGGACCTACCTCAATAGTTAAACTGGGTACAGGAATTCTTTGTTTTGTCACAACTGAGGAGTTATGTGCATGACCCTTCACAAGTTTTTGACTAGGGAGAGTTAGGAATCAATGATGAAGCTAAATTTATATAGTACCCATTAGATATAAAGGATTAGTAATAGAATATACTTCATGGGAGATATATTCTCTTAGTGAGTGTCCAGTGGCAATGAAATAATTGTTAGGAGTTCACCTAGGAGAGGGAGACCAAGATGCGATCCTAGCACCCTCACCTTTTTGAGTAGTCATTTTTATTTTAAGGATGAAAATACATGAGGTGGGGAGAATGTAATGACAATATTTATTCCATTAAATTAATTTTAATAAAATAATATAATATTTTTGGAGATTTGGGCTAAGGTGATGTGAGATTATAATGCCCGGTCAACCTCTGTAGTGATATTAAAAAAATAAATAAAATATTATAGCATGTGAATATTTTTATAAAATAGTGGAATAACTATATAATGGGTTATAGATGAAAAAAAACATGTCCATTGACTTTATATTGTGACGATTTCCCAAGGCTCGATATAACCTTAGAATGAATCAATCTCTTGGGTTGAGCATGATCAAGGGAGAAATAATGAATAAATAAATAACGAAATTGATTTATTATTTATTAGTTCCACTAAAGATAATAACCTATATATATACATTTTTATATAGAACTAATATTTCTAGAAATTTTACCCTAGTTATTTAATAAGGAATCAAATAAGAGTGTTTTCGAATGTTGGGATCATGGGTCATGGATCAGATTGTATAAAGGATTGTTAATGGTAGTGTATCTTATGGATCTCACCATCAATAGTGACTCATAAAAATTCATCACATTAAATTTATCCAAACCTAAGGTTTGATTTTAAATTATTGAATTTATAACACTATTTATTATCCTATATTAAATGTGAATAAGTTCTCCAAATAGTTTGATTCGCGATTCGAAAGAAGATTTATGGTGTACTTTTTTACCTTCATAAAATCGTCGAATTGATATTACATTATTATGAATATTCATTCATTGATAATATGAAAAATAATCAAGGACTCCATGAATATATTTAAAGTTTAGTTCCTCATGTTAATATTTTCATAAATTCTCTCCCAATTAAACGTACTATCATCATTAGTATTTTATTGGTTGGTGATTCGACAAATACCTGTTGAACGATCATTTTGTTATTGACATGTTGCAAAAAAAAAATTACTAGGGATTTCTAATTGAGATAAATGATTTTTAATGGTGTCAAATTATTATTTAATATTTTATTGAGATATTGGTATCCTTGATGCATGGGTTTTTGAGTCTTAGAATGATGAAGAAACATGTGACAATTTCAAGGTGAATCATTGGCTACAAATTGATCAACAATTATGAAAATACATAGGCAATCTAATACCAATAATTATTGAATAGTTTAGTGGTATAATCAATTATTGTGAGACATAGGAAATACATATTTAATGGACTAGACATTCTATGAAATTTTTTAATACATGACGTGTAATCCAGAAGAACATACATTGTGTACTCTCATAATGAGATGCAAGGGTTAATGCATAGTGAAAAATATCACATCTCATTTCAAAACGTTCAAATACCATTTAACCTGTGTCTGGACACTCGAAGTTTACCTTGAGGGTACGGAGGAAAAAACATGGCCACACAAAATGGCATGATTAGAGTACATTGGAATGAACTGATTCTCAAACATGGCCAGGTATATGGGAACGACAATAATATATGAGAATGACCAAAAGTACATGAGAATGACTAGATGTACATAGTAATGGGATAGCGTCAGGAAGATTTTTGAAACTGCTACTACACACTATATATTTCAAAAGGACACACCATGTCTATGGGGGAAGATATGTCAAGTGAGATGGAGAGACACTAGGTGACCCGTGTTTAGTGAGACAAGTCGTGTACCCCCAGTACATGTATTTTAATTCTTAAAGGTAAATTTGAGGCCCTATGAACCTTATTTTTATACTATTATCAATAGGGTTTGATTAACTAATCCATCCATATAAGGGTATGGAATATAATTACATATTGAGAATATAATTGTGAACCCCTATATGTGGTTTTTCTGAGATAGAGTTCATGCTACCCCTTCATGAGACCCGAGATAAATCTCTATCACTTCTACATATTCCATAGGTGGGTTTTGAGGAATCATCATGACCAAATTACTCATGATTATGATCTCCTACCTAGAGAGTCAATCCATTTTGGGCTTGAGGTTTCCCCCCAGTGGTCCTATGTGTCATCCCATATTTATATAACAATATATTTAGATTTAAAGTGAGTACCTATTGGGTGAGGAAAAATGATCATGACCACTCAAATGAGAATCATCAATGATATTATGGTCTGGGGAGTGAGATCCCTAGACAAGTGTTAATGTGATTCCACTAGTAGAATCCAATGGTTGGTAGTGTGGTTGATACTCTATTGATACTTGGTTACTTTTATGAATGAATCCGGGTTTTTATTATTATTTTTAGGTATCACATCTTGATTAACATGAATTTTAGTTGATTGGGGTACAAGTTTGTTGAAGATTTATCTTTGTTCATTTTAGGGTGTCTTATAGGTCATTGTTATACTCAATCCTACTTGGGATCTTCCCGCAGATGTCATGTCTTATACAGATGAAATTCTATTTGATGGTGTCCTAGGAGGACATAGAGAAATAAGAGCATACTAGTTTAGACTGACCATAGTATGACCATGTGTTTCAGTTGATAATAGTTCCATTTTTTAGTAGGTTAGATTCTTTTATATTTTTTTAGTGACCTTTTTTGGCCCTTGATGCTTTCCAGTACATTTCTCATAGTCTAATTATTGGATATAAATGTATACACTATTTTTGTATCAGTTTTATTTTAAATCTAAAAATTATATGGGTATTTGGAGACGTGTTGATGTGTATAGGTACCTTTGTTTGATTCCTCCCTTGTGTATGTTATGCCTACTCAATATTGGTTGCATACCCTAGACTTTTTGAGGTGGTCTTGGTGTGTCACACTCAAATTACCTCGATGGTTCAAGTCATGAGAAAATAGTCCATTTCAATATTTTTCAATTCATGAAAAACCCAATTAGTGAATATTCAGTATCTCATGTTAACATGATTGATAGTTTTTTTGTTATATGTTTTATAATATTCTATGGAATAGACCAACCACTATATATAAAAATGAATCATTTTTTTACTATTGATTCTAATGATTATGAGACTCAAAATTTTAAAATTACTACATCTATTATATGTGAAATTATTTCCATCCTAGAAGATAAATACTTTTATTTCTATTTATAAGAATATAACAATTTCAAATTTATTACCAATGATGAATTCTTAAAACCTATAGAAAACATTGCATGTGAATTTATAGCAGTTTTTAATCCTATAAATGTTTTTGTTAAAACTACTAAACCCATTTTATTTCTTTCTAAATAAATTTATAATTTCACATTTCATAACATGGATGTGAATTATCAAGCTGATATGCTTTCCACTAATAATTTAGATCCTTTAGATCACTTCAAATCTATAATTTTTTTCTGAGACTTTACCTTGAAAAAAGACTATAGGGCCAACTACTATCCCTAAAATAAATCTAAAATACAATCACTTTTAAATAATTTTTACTTAAAATTGATGTGGTTGAGTTACATAACCAATGTTTGACTAGAGAATATTTTAGTCTGTATTTGAGCTGAAACCACAATATGAAAACATCAAATATTCCTTTCTAAGTAAGAATGAGAAATTTCTTAATATTATTTCCCAATTACTATTAAATTACCGCAATGACCTATTAATATGTGTCCTTAAAATATATAATAAATATTTATAATAGACCCTATCTAATCTCATTCGAATCGTTCCTTCAACTTTCTTGTATAGAAATTTGTTAGAGGTAAACGCCAAACCTATGAGACAATCCCAAAAGAGAATGAATCAATCCATTTTATAATTTTTCAAGAAATAAGTTACAAATTTATTGGATACTATTATAATATTTCCCATCTTTGATATACAATGGGAGTTCCCTATTTAGATTATCTTGACGAAAAGTTTCATCAAAATTTAATGGAAAGGCTTTCATGGGATTGACGCATTGAGACTTACAAACATGAAATATATGTGTATTGAATATAGAAAACTCAATTTTAAAACTATGATACATCATTTCCCACAAAATTTTCTCAATCATGTTCTTTATAGACTATCTATACAGAATAATTTCTATTTTCTAGATATATTTTTGGGGTAAATTTAAATTCATATATCATAGGATGGTCAAGAAAAATTTAATTTCACAAGCCTTGTTGGTACATTTTATTATTGACTAATTTCATTTTTTTTATTAAATATACAAATAACATCTCAAATATATATAATTTGAATTTCAATTATTTTTTATAAAATTGTATCGAACTATTTTTATTTTCTCTAGATCATATTTTGAATGTTTCCTAAAGGCTTTTCCTAATGTTCGTGAAACTTCCATTCCTGGTTTTTTTTTTGAATAATGAAAAATGTTATTTCATTATGAACAAAGATATTTTACTAAAAAATGTTGTTTTTAAAGCTAGAATTCATGAAAAAATGAATAAATTTGAGTAAATTTCTTCACTTACAAACCCAAAAGTAATGGGAGATGTATGATCTTTCCTTGGTTATGTTAGATTATATAGAAGAATTATAGAATAATTTTTAAAAAATAAATTTCCAATTAAATAGGCCGATTAAAAAAGAGTCATAATTTGAATTATATTAGAAGTTTAACAATACCATGATGAGTTAAAACAAAAACTAATAGCCATGTTCTTTTTACAAACCCCCAATTAGAATATAACATTTAAAAAAACGAATGGTTAATTTTTTACCTAAGGGGTGTTCTATGTCCGAAATTGAAAATTAAATCTCTTGTAATTGCTTATTATTCTAGAAAATTTGATAAATGGAAAAATAATTATACCACCACTGAGAAATAGTAACTTGATATTGTGTTTTCATTAGAAAAATTCATATAATACTTATTGTGGTCCAAAGTTATTATCAACATAGGACATTAAATAATAAATTTAGTTAGGAAAATGAATAATTCCAAACATAGAGTTTTTAGATGTATGTAATTCTTATGTGAATTTTATATTAATATATAATACTAGAAAGGAACTAAAAAATGCATGTTTGATCATATATATTAAAAACCTATTGTTTCTAATAAAAATTTTATTGATATATCCACCAATAAAGGAAATTTTTTTGAAGGAACAATTTTTTATTGTTAAGAATGAATGGAATTGGTTTTATGAGTTATTAAATTACCTAGTTGCATGTAAAATACTACCCTTAGTTTCTAAAAATTGATAAAAAGATGATTTCCCGATTATGAATTCCAAATAGTGCTAAATATTTTTCACAATTCTATTTTAAATTTCACTTTGAATCAGAAATAAATGATCCAATAGTGATGTGTTCTAGTATATAATAGCCTTATATTTTAAAATTTTCATTCAAATTCTATACAATATATAAAATATTCTTGTTTCGAGAAAATATTTCTAAAATAAATGACTTGAAACAACAACCCATCCTATTTTGTGATGTATTTGATGTTTGAGGAATAGATTTAATGGTAACCTTTCCCTATTATTATGGATTTATTAACAGCCTTATTATGGATGATTATGCATGAAAATGGAAAAAATTTATCCCTCTAGGAATTGATGGTTGAATGGTGGTTGATAATTTTGTAAAATAAATTCGGTTTTATAGATTCAGTATTACCAAGTTCATAATCACTAAATAGGGAACCAACTAATGTAATAGGACTATAGAAGCTATGCTAGAGTAATATTAAGTCACTCATAGGGTTTCAACAACCTATCGTATTCAAACTAATGGAATATATGAATTTTCCAATTTATAAATAAAATAAATTTTGGAAAAACTATGAAATAAAATATAAAATATTTGAGTTTGAGGCTAGTCAATGTACTATAAGCATATAGAACTTCATTTGAAACCCTCATTTTATTGTACCTTTTTATATTAGTCTATAGAAAATATTTTTACTTATTAATAAAGATAGAAAAGAATGATTTTTCTAATGTATAAAAATATCACATGAATTCGTTCTCTTATATAAATTAAAAAAAATCTATATACTGAATATAAAGAAAATTTAGAACAATTATTATGTAATTTATTGGATGCACAAGGAGAAATAAAATATTTTTTATAGTAAAATGATCTTGAAAAAAAACCTCGAAGAATGAGATAACATTCTTCTATATAACTCTATATGGATTCTCTTTTCAAGAAAATTTCATTGCAAGTGGTCAATCAATTACATTGCTACTACATGTTTTCCATATGGTTTCATTATAATCAATGAACTTGAAAAAAAACAACATTCATAATCAATGAACATAAATTAAAGGTTTTCAAAGAAAATTTCAAGAGCCCCTACGAGAGGAGGTATATATTCTATTGAGGAGTGCCATTGAGAACCATGTTTTGTCTTTCCATCAAAATTGTATATTTTAGTCAATTATCTATGAATTTTATTCTCTCATTCATCAATTATAGGACAACAAATATATTTCACCAAATCAGTTTTGTTGTAGGTGATAAACACATTTGGTCAATTGAATATTTTTTTGATTGTGTGTTTTTCATTTTTAGATTATTTTTAAGAACATATAAGATCATGTTGAACACCCATATAAACATCGAATCCTAATCCAATGGATGGACCATTTTCCCATGGAACAAAAATTAAATGAATACTGAAATAATTGTTTTCAAAATCACAAAATTTGGGAATCATATGAAAATACCACAGAAATATTGAATTACATGTCTCAAACCACTATCCAATTATAAATTAACCTACATATAAGACCTAAAAATTGTTTTTTCATCTTCTTAGTATTCATCCATGTTCATAACAGAAACAAATAATGTTTACATTACCAAAATATTCTATTCTTATTTAAAAAACATGGTGTTTTAGGAACTTATATTTAAAATAATTGACCTAGGTTATATGACATTAAAACGTACGTTCCATGAAATAGTTTTTATTAATAACAACTTATGCATTTTATCATAGTGATACAGTAAGAATCTCTAAAAAACTAGTTAGTTTGCCACATTACAAGCCTAAAATCCTGATCTAACAAACATATGAAGTAAATTTGTTGAATTTCATGAATTTAAATGTGGTGGAACTAGCTAGTGATTATCTATATAAATTTGGGAAAATTTTTAAATAAAATAATAGGTTTGATATGTTTTATTTACTACTGAAAAAGTTATTCCGCAGAATTTTTTGTAATGACAGATATTTACAAGAATATTTATGTAAATAAAATGTTGAAAATATTAATATGAGTTATATCTACTAAAAAATTAAAATAAAAAATGTATCATTAAATATCAAATGGAATATTTTAATTTTATATATAGATTGAATGTTTACACCACATTGGGAAGCACGAAGCTACCTCAATTTCTTTCACTATATCAACACTGTTTTGAAATTCAGATCTCTGAAAATGCTAGAAAATGATATTATAAAGTGATGGAGGAGGAAGTAATATACTTGTTGCTACTAAATTTATAATCTTTTGAACAGTTACTTGATATTTTCAAGATATAAGAGTTTCTTTATTGGGAGAGTAAAGAGAGACCTCACATGAATGAAAATTGATTAATTTATTTTTACTTTTAAAAATAGAAAACCACCCCTTATTATTCAATATATGTTTTAAAATCCAAATTATACTAACCAAAATACATAAAACTACCTTTAATAATACCTCATGATTTTAATAAAGTACTCAACTTAACTGGGATGGATACTTATAAGTGTATCAAACTTATTTTGACTCTTTTTTTTATGAGAAAAAATTTAATTCAAATCCATATTTGTGTGAAGAGTGAAAATTCGTCTGGGGTAAGTTCATTATGGGTATTGGATGGGAAATTAAGGGGAATTGGATTTATTGAACCAAGTGGAAATTTTTTAGAAGTGGTTGTTTTGGATTCAATATAATTTTAATTTTCATAGTATTAAATCGGTGGATCCGATGTGTTAGTGTTTTGAATGTACTTTGGTGTGATATTTGTTGATTACTTGTCAATAAGACTAAGTTTTATATTTGGGGGAATTAATATAACTAATATTTTTTATTATTTTCATTTGATTTTGAATGAATAAATCTCATGAAGTTTTACATTTGAACTAATTTTCAC
Organism: Viscum album; assembly: GCA_963277665.1. Classification (NCBI taxonomy): domain Eukaryota; kingdom Viridiplantae; phylum Streptophyta; class Magnoliopsida; order Santalales; family Viscaceae; genus Viscum; species Viscum album. The sequence goes on from OY728161.1 coordinate 1,448,975,260, forward strand.
CAATTTTAGTCAATAGTGATATTTTTTGAATTTCAGTGAAAATGTAACACCCCATGCTTCCACGGTACGCTTCTCTTTGTATAATAAAATAGCGTGTGTTTTACGCAACATCGAGTTCTAACACACCACAACCAATAAAACTAGACGTTATGAATAGTAATACCCACTTTTGAAATTTTATAAATTTTATCCTTCAAAATGGATGTCATTTTTGGATTACGAATATCGAAATTAGCTTAGGGTGAATTTTTTGTATTTTTCATAAAACATTTAATTTTTGATAAGTGGTGAAAAACACTGAGTTATAGTTTAAAACAGAATTTTTATTTAAATAATTAATTATTTTATTTAAATTTATTTTAGTTCAAAATAGACACATAATACCTATATATGTTCAAGGTAATTTATTAGAGTTATTTTATAATAATTTTAGATATATAAAAATTTTGTTGAACTTTTTATCGTCTTTTACCCACCTCCTAGGAGCATTTAAAAATTTACCAAAAACATAATTTTACCACTTCTGTGAGTTGAATTTCAAAAATCTGAGAGACACGGTTGATATCAGTAAGTAAAATTTGGTTCAATAAGATGATAATAATTTTTGGTGAATAGTAAATTTTTGCTTTTATTTACCACGGTTGAAAGTAAATAGGGTAATTAAGGGTAGAAATTATATTATTATTACCCTAACACATGTCCTAATTCAATTAGATAAGTATAATTCAACCAAAACAACCTTATGAATAAAATATGAACCTTTTTGGTCCACTAGGATTAGATTATGGCATTTATTATTTAATTCAAAGAAGAGTTAAAAGAGTTAAAATCAATGTTTAATAACAAAATACATTTTAATAAAGGGAAAAAAATAAGGTAAATTAGACTATAAATATTCATTAGAAAGATAAAATTATTACCTATATAATGGTATTTTATTTATATTTTTTAGACATTAAATAATTTAATTTATTTATAACACAATGATGATGCAACAATTACCTAATTAATGAAATATTAAAATAACTGATATTATAAATATCCAAATATATGTAATTTGAGACTTTTTATGAATTCCAATAATTTTATAGGTTAATATGACATTTTAGGGTAGGTTAGATGAATTTTTTTTGAAGTAATAATGTAGTTATGAATTTAGAAAAAACAAAATACCAAATAGTGTCAAAATTGACATAAAATAGTTTTTTAAAACAAATATTATATTATTAATTGATATTCTATTCCAAAAAATATAAGGATCAGCCAAAAGACTTATATAATTATAGGTGTATCAGTAATAAAAAACTTTGGGTTTGAATGTAAGTATATAGTATTATTATTAACAATATAATATAAAAATACAAAGAAACATGGTAAATATAAAACTATTTAACTAAGAGTTAAATCTAAAAGATAATTTAAATATAGTGACCCAAACCTATCAAAAACCTATTGGTTGAGTGGTTTTAGACCCATACCCACCTTATCCTTTAAATAATCCATCTTGGAGCCATTGGAAACTGAAAATGATTTTATTATAAAATTATATTTCTAGTTTTTCCTAAGGTGCCCCTCACCCCTCTTATAAAAGGGAAAACCCCTTCACTAAAATTCACACCATAAATTCCATTTGGCTTGGCCAAAACCTACCCAAATACCTTCTCAACTATCCTCCATTTATCCTAGTGGCCTTCCTATATTTATAAATCCATCTTAAGGATCTGTTTTGATCAAATCAAAAGGAAGAACCTGAAGAAGAGGTAAATATTTCATCACCTCTTTCAAGTTCCATTCTTCTTCCACTTCATTTTTATTTGTTTTTTACATTCAAAAATAATAAATACATTATCTTCTATATACTGTGATGGTATTATAAATATTGTAAAACCATATTTGTTATTATATCCATCCTTTTAATGACATGTCACCACACGTGCATACGTACGACTTACCGTCTCCACGTCATGGTGTAATTGCTATTCAATACATTATTATTTGGATGGGTATAATAATGATGTGTAATTGATGTAAATAATAAATACAAAATGATAATTATTCTATATATATTATATACCATCCAATTATATATTATTTTAATATCAAAATAATGATATTGTCGCTCGTGCATACGTACGGATTACTGTCTCCACGAACGCGATGAGATTCATTCCCCATAGTATCCATTCAAGACTAATTTTCATTATATGATTAAAAATAATGTTTAAAGACTTGATATAATTCTGGATATGAATAATATACATCCCACCCATAAAAAATATGACTCACATAACAAATAATATAAAGTAAAATGAATCCGTTAACACCCAAAACAACGATAATACTAAGATATTATTAACAAAGCATTGTTAAAAGATCATATATTATATCATATTAATGTATATGATTCATGTAGAATTTAATGAAAAAAAATTATCCATTATACAGATGTTTAACCTACCCTTGACCAAGGTAATGTACAAGGTAAGGGTAAATTGTATAATCTCTTCATTATCCGAGGTTTTTTATACGTAATTTTCTACTAGGACCTCTTTATCATCCAATCCATGTTTCTTAAAAATGTATTTCAAAACATTTTTAATATTTACTAGACTATAGGATAAAGTCATTTTTACCCTCGGTATACTTTTTATATGATGTTTTTGAATGGAATATTTCTGTCATTTTCCAAACAAGGTACTTTATAACCTTTTCGCTAAAACAAAGGTAAGAATGTTTTTTTAACTTATACGGTGGGTGAGGCTATTTTCCACCATTATAACATCATCAAGGATTCCCTTACAATATTATAAGAATATTTTCAAATATAATTTTTTTATTTCATAATTACGAGACTTTTGAATAATTTCAAAATAGAAAGAGATATTTCTATAAAAAGGTTTTGATTTCATCTATGTATACATCCTTCGATGGATTTTAAGTTAGTTTGAAGTAGATTTATTATGATACAAAACTTCCATATTATATTAAAGGTTTTGTGATGTGTTTGATTATGGATATGTTATTTCATACCATTCAAAGTTTATGGATAAAGTATTGACATTTCGTATGCCAGTTTTAATACAAATGGTTATGTTATGTTTAAAAAATTTATATGAGGAATGAATTGGACTTAGTAAGTGACGGGAGGAGCCTGATATAGCCCCTCGATGCAGTGGTAGGTATCATGAGAAAAAATGGTGTCTTGGCATAAGGCCTTGAAAAAATATTATTTGTATTCTTGGCACAAGACCTTGACTATGTGGTTATTATAGTCTATCATTATGCATTTCGTCATTATGAAAGTGTCTATTGATAGTGCATGTGATTATTCAACTAGTAGAATGTCCATTACAGTATGTAAATGGAATTATTTGATTTTTCATTTTCCATATTATGCTGAAGTTCAATTTTAAAAGGATTTTGTTTTAGTCTCATTCATTGCCTTAAATGTTTATGCTTATTTATGAAAGTTTCTGCTATATTGTTATCCGTACTGAGCATCTAAGATCACCCCTTTCTATGTTTTATTTTTCCCAAGATGTGAAGAAGTATTTTATAACTGACCTATACAGATAGTCTGAAGGGATATGAGTGTGATCTATGGAAACATTGTTGTTGTAGTTTTTTATTTTATGATGCAATGTAAACCTTATTAATGTATCTAGTACTTCCAAGGCTACTAAACTAATCGGTCTTTCAAGACTTCATATTTATTGATCATGCCAATGTTATGTAATAATACACTGACTCTGGGTAATTGGGGTCAGGGCATTGCAGTTGGTATTAAAGGATATTTAGTACAAACCATGGAATCTAGATTTAGATAAACACTAATTAGAGCACATGACCCTAATATAGACATTAAGGATTAGTATAGAATAACTTCCTATAATTTTGGTAAAGTAGAGATTTTGTCAGTTTTCCAAGAAATACATCCCTGTCTGGATACGATTAGGTATAGGTAGCTCTGGTATAGATGTACCTAGGGGTAAAACTAAAAAACACCTCTTTGAGCTAGACTAGAATGGGGACTACTGCACGACAATGGGCCTTGTTTCACTCTTGGTTACGACACACCCGGGGGATATGTTTACGATAATTATTATTTTCTATATAAACCATTATGAAGGTTTGATGAGTATATACTTCTTTAAAGAAAACATTTTTTTAATATGTATTATATCCATAAACTGTTCAATTTATGTTAAGTGTTTTATAAGTTTAGAATTATGTAATTCAATTCATAATCTAATCTAGTTTATGTCGTGTTTCAGAAATGGCGCCTAGTGGAAGGAATGGAAACTATATCAATGCATGCACTCCATGTAGGTATTTCCCCCATACTCAAGATAATTATAGCGGATCAAGTGATACAACTGGTGGTAATAAACTTATCACTAAATTGGGAAAACTCACTCAGGTTATGAATAATAACCTTACCTGTATGGAGCACCCTGATCCATAGCGTGGAGGATCAATATTAGATCACTTCATGAGGAAAAAACACAAATATTAAATGGGAGTACAAATCTATAAGTTTCTGAACAATGGATAAATTCCTTATCTAAAATATTCCACACCTTGGGGAGTAAAGAAAGAGAAAAAGTTGTCATGGCAGTTTACCGCCTCACTGGAGATGCTGATGAATAGTGGTTATTGATTCAAAACACCAAGGAAGATGAAAAAGTATCAAATATGGAATGGATATAGTTTAAAGATATTTTCATAGAAAAATACTTTCCTCGTGACCATCAAGCAGATATGGAAAGTAAATTTCTGAGTTTGGGGCAAAAGGAGGATGATAATGTCAAAAAGTATGAACCTAACTTAACAATTATAGCGAGGCATGATAAAAATTATATATGTAACCCAAAAAGTATGATTGATCATTTAATTTATGGGTTTAAACCATTTATCCATCAAGCATTAGTCTCACAATCCTTCTCGTCGTACGATGATATTGTACCATGTGGTATCAAGACAAAAAAGGAATTTTGTATGTCTTACGACTTTAAAGCAAAGCAAAAGAAGAAGAGATCTGCTAAACACTATAAAAATAGATATAAGGGGAAGAAGGGAAATGTTGAATATCCATCCTATAGTAAATGTGGGGAGAAACACCCTGGTACTTACCTGAAGGGAATGGTAGTCAGTTACAAGTGTGGTGAAAAAGGCCACCAAGCTCGTGATTTCAAGGGGAAGAAAGAGGTTGTAGATGTTAAATGCTACAATTGTTGAGAAAAGGGGAATTATGCAAATGAATTTCCTAAGTGTCAGGGGAACTTACCTCAGAAAAGGCCAAGGAATCAAGGTCAAGCATATGATATCACTACTGCTAAGGTTGAAGCTCTGAAAGGCATAGTGGCAGGTAATTTAATGGTTTCCTCAAGTTTAAAAAATGCATTATTTGATTTTAGATCATCGGATTATTTCATATCTACACATTTTTCTAAGAAAATTAGATATTTCCAATTTGATTTAACAAGGGGGTTGTCAGTCAAAACTCATAAGGGAAGTATCATTGCAACAAAGTTTTGTGAATCCGTGTAACACCCCAAGATTTTATGAGATATATTATTTTTAATTTCATTCATATCTTCTGTTGTATGCTACACAAAGATTATCTTGCGCTATACGCAACACCATAATAGCTTGCAGTATACGCAACACTATTCTTGGATTGTGTTATACACAATTTCAAGTTCATTTGATAGTTGTTATTCTAAACAGAATTGAGTGTATATATATATATTCAATGTATAAATGAAATACGGTTGGATTTTTTTATATGAAACAACAAAAGAGTCTTGTACTATACGTAACCCTGACTTGTCCTGCATTACACATAATCACGACCTTCCTCGATAACGTGTGTTATAGGCAATACCGGGTTTCACTAAATAATGATATATTGTTATAATACTATGAACTAGCCGTTATGAATAGTATTAACTACATTTTGAAATTTATAACATTAATATTCATCCTAAACAATTTTTAAAACATGGTATGTGAACAAAATAAATTTTTCGGGTAAAATATGTATTTTTTAAAAAATGCAGTTTTGCCGCCTTTTGATGGCGCACCCACATTAAATCTAAATTTTGACGTGCTTTAAGTTTAATTTTACAAAATAAAATTATTCTTTGGAATTAGGATATAAAAATTTTCCTTGGATAAAATTTTCATATTATTCTAATAACTTTCATATTTTAATGAATAGTAAAAACACGCTATATTTTAATTAAAAACAACTTTTTTCATCATAATAATTTATTTGATTAAATTATAATATTGAATGGTTTTAAAGTATAAATAGACTATATTTTTACCATTTAATATAATGTATTTCATTAGCATTGATTTTACATTGAATTTGTAGGTTAAATCAATTTAATCTTTTGCAATGTTTTAAACAAAAACCCATTTTCTTTCGACAACGGGATTAATTTTAATTTAATTTCTGAAACTTCTGTATATTTAATTTGGAAAAATGGATTCCATATTTGGAATCATTGGGTCTATATTATATTAATAGACTACTTTTTATTTTTGGGCATTATGAATAGTAACTACAGTAAATTTTATTTATCATAGTAAAAGGTAAATCGGGTAATTAAGGGTAAATATAATATTATAAAATTACCCTAATACTTGTATTAATAAAATTCAATGATTATATTTTGTTCTAAGTCATATTTGGGTCAAAATGGAATCCATTAGAACCCACTTGGAGGTGATTAAGACCTTTTGTTTATTTTATTTAAAGGAAAGTGAAATATGTCTCACTCAAACTTTAATAATTAAAGTATTTTTTAATAAAATGTTATAAAGAATATAAATTTCATTATAAATAATAATTTTAAAGAAAAAATGTTTTCCTTTATCATGGTAATTTATTTGTAATTTCTAAGAGTTATTTAATTACCTTATTAGCTTAAACATTAATAATGCCGAAATTATTTATTTAGTAAAAAAATCAATAATATTGTTTTTATTGAAATAGTAATACATATTAAAGGGTTCAAAAACCTGAACAAAACATATTGGTAAAGTATATATACACCATAATCATCCAATGACCTAATATATGACCGTTTATAGTCTTATAAGTGTGATTATGACAGTTATATTTTTTTATTTTATATGATGTCAAAGTTGTCACCTTCATAATTTTATAAATATAAAATTTTAATATATGGGTGTTTCAGACGATAAATCCGACTAAATGTATTCTTATTAAATATATAAGATTTATCTTCATCCTAGTATTTTATTTTTAATTTTTATGCAACAACTATGTATATTTAATAATTATACAAAAATGATGTAGTAATTCTTTTATTAATAGAAATATCAAATAAATGGTTTTACAAATAGTAAAATAAACATTATATGAACTATTTAATGTTCTCCACTAATATTTTAGATTACTATGACATGTTAGAAACCTATTAAAAATTTTATTTCGAATATATACTCTGTATGGATTTTATTTAAATTCAAATCAATGAGTAGTGTCAAAATTTACACTATTGTTATTTTATAAAAATAGAATATTATTAAATTGTTTAAAAATCACAAAAATATTTAAAAAATATAAATTAAAACTTATATAGTCTAAAATTTCCTAATTTATCTAATTATGGCTAATTCATAGAACATAAGTAATTATTTATAACAATTTACAATTTAGAATCTTATTACCACAAATAAACTTTAATATATTAAATAATGATAAATCTAGTTGATACTATTTAAAATAAATTACCTACATGTCTAAATTTTATTGGTTGATTAGATTACAACCCTATCTCATCTAATATTCTAATATGTGTCATTTTTGGAGTTTTTTAACTGGGTTTTGAATTTATTATAAATTAATATTTCTTATAATTCCAAAGGTGCCCCTCTCCTCCCTTATAAAAGGGAACCTCCTCCCTCTCCTCCTCAAACCATTTTGAGCCTTGTTCTCGGCCAAAATCTGGCCATTTAACTTCCCCACATCCCTAGAAAACTTATAGAGGTACTGGTCTTCACAAAAGACCAACTCTAGTGCACTAAGTGGAAGTTTAAATGAGGCACTTTGAGAAAGAGGTAATACCTTCTACCGATTCATTCAAGTTTCTTTCTTCTTATACTTCCTCTTCTTTAGTTATTTCATTATATTGTAATAACTTAAGTACCACTAATATACTGATATATTATTATAAATATGAAACAACCCCATTTCACCTTTTATCCATCCTATGGAAAATGAAATCACTGTGCGTGCGTACATACGAAATACCATCTCCACGCCGTGGTGTAATCTGTTTTCCACCACCACCTTACATGGATGGGTATAATGGTGTAAATAATAACTACATATGATTATTATAACATCATACTGATTCTAATATAATATATCATTCACTAAAATTCCATTAAATAAATATGGGAGTGATATCATCGCTCGTGCATACGTACGGATTACCGTCTCCACGACACGATGAGATTCATTTTCCATGCTAACAATTCAAGAATGATTATAAAGTATATATAAAAATAAATCATGAAATATATGACATAATAATTCTACTATATTTATGTATATATATATATATGTATGTCATCTACTTAATTTCATTCAATTCAATAAGGAAATGAAAAAAGCGTTCATGCGTACGTACGACCTACCGTCTCCATGAACAGTGTATTTCTTTCCATTTATTGATCTGTTATATATATGTATATTATGAATATATATTATATATAAATCATGTTTTATATTCTGGAATTAAGTAATCATGATCTAAGTAATCATATGAATAATTACAAGTCAATACACGGACAACAAATGAAACGATTTTACCCAAAACGCTCTTTAACATGGAATTTACAAAAGAACGGGTAATATAAAGTCATAAGTGAACCATATATGTTATCATAACAATCAATATGGTTCTGTAATAAGTCAATGACATTATTTAAATCATTATAGAGGAGGTTCGGATACGTAAGAATCATATCAGACCTAAGGTAAGGGATAATGTTGCAATCTCAATTGTTTTCTATCCGAGATTGCTTATACGTAAGTATTTACTAGGGTTATATTTATCATCCATGTCCAAGATTTATAAAAAAAATTTCATGTATGGTTAAAGTACTTTTTACCCATTTTTGACTTTTACTACATGGTATGTAAGGAATAATTCTTTTGTTTACGTTACGAGGTACTTTTTTGACATTTCAGGCAAAAGAATGAGAATAATGTTTTTTTTAACTTATATGGCATAAACCGATTTTTAAGGTTTCATAATGTGTTATTTTCATTAAGCTTACTCTACAATATTTCATAAGTATTTTCAAAAAATAATTTTCTTTTAAAATTGCATGGCATTTTGTAAAAAGAAAATGTTTTTGAAAAAGAAAGGATATTTTCTTCACGAATTCATTTCAAGTGTTTTGTCAAAACTATTTTCTATATAAGATGACATTATTTAATATGATTATGTTTTAAGTATAATGTATCTATGATTTACATGGTTTCACTTTTATTATGATGAAATTATATCCATTTGTTTTATATGGATTATGTTATGATGGGATGATGTTTATGAAACCCATTTAATTCTTTGGGTTATGATGAATGATTTATGATTATGTTGTGGAACAAGTAAGAATGATTTAATTATGAGATTGGTGGAACCTATATCTCCCTCCAACGCATTGGGTAAAGATTTATATCTCATGAGATAGACTTGGCTGAAACTTCATGTAAATATGGTTCAGTAATACAGGTCTGGAACGACAAGTAAACCCGGTTCAGTAAGAGACTTTGTCCACTAAGATGGTCTTGGGAGCAATGCATTGGATACTATAGAAATCATATCATGTGATTAATTTTATTCCAAAATTACAAGTTTTATTTCCAAGATATTTTATCATGATTTATGTTCCATTATGATCTATGCCTTACGTACTTCCATATTTTATGTCACTGCTCAAGATTTCGATGTTTAAATATTATGTTCATGTTTTTACGTTCAAATGTGTATGGTTTGTTTTATTTTCTCCATGCATACCCTTACTGAGAATTTGAGCTCACCCTTTATATGTTTTCTATTTCCTAGAATATAAATAAAGGTTTTAGGTAAGGAAAAAAGGTGAAATATCTTTATGGGAGATATTGAAGATCTTTCACCATGATTAGAAGATTATATTCCGAGTTTCCAAAGAAACTAAACTATTACAGTCTTTTGGTGTCTATTTTTGTTATGTATTAAGTATTCCGAAAAAGTAATGTAATGTCCATGTACGTCAATCTTTGGGTCTCTATAGTTGGTATCAGAAGAAAGGTTTAGTTATCCTTTGGAAACTAGGATGCGAAAACATTAGTGAAATCCCTAGAGATATTTCTAAGGTATGTCTAGGAATGTCCTTAAGGTTTAGTATAACTATAGGTTGTGGTCCTAGAGTTATGTTGACGAACATGAATAACCTAGGGTGAACCTAAGGTGTCATAGATTAAAGAATGTGTGATAAGTTAGACATCCCATAAGTGAATTTTAATGATTATGTGGTTCCTCATTATTTTAACTATTTCTTACTCTATGGTTTCTAGTTTTAGTCAATGGAGGGAACGAGAAGAAATTCAGTTAACGTTGATTCTGATGGACAATTTGGTGATTGTGATCAACAAAATTGTGTAATTCCTAGAGAGAATGATATTGTGATTATGCTGAATCAGTCATCACGGTATATGATTAACAAGGTGAAAATTGGTGGTATTCCTAAGTCATTAAATAAGAGGAAGATGGAATTTAATGCATGTTCGCAAGGTGAGGATCATAGAGAAAGGAAGATTGATATTTCTAAATAAGGGAAGAAGAACCTTGAGGAATACATCAAATGGAGGGGAAGATGTTATCTGTGTGGAGAAAAGGGTTATAGAGTGACAGACTGTTATAGAGTACAATGTCTTATCTGTGGAGAACATGGGCATTACCCAACTCGATGCCCTGACCTAAGAGGTTACTTCTAAATCAATGAAGGACTTATTCCATGACAATCATTGAAGAGTATGGTTTGAATTGTTTATGTATTGGTATTCAAGAATAATGCAGTTGAGGTACTTTTATGGTATATTGGAATATTTTTGTATTAGTCTATTGTGGTTTTCAATAATTTTATGATACCGGTAACCATGAAAAGTGATTCAAATATTTTGGAAAGCAGATGATATGAGCATAATGAATGGATAAGGATAAAATAATATGTTTGATAGTATTCATGAGCTCATGATTGATATATGAACTAAGTGATATCATTGTTTGAGTATATAGAATTTTTGGGATTTTGGTATGTGGAAAGATTTAACTTTTGACAGCACTCATATTTTCACTAAGGTTCTATGGTAATTCATGTTTCAAAAGAATACATTATTACGGTATTCACATGTTTGTAATGTGACCAACAAGATATATCTTATGATATATTGGGGATAAATGATGGTATTCACATGCTCGGTAGTTGAAATTCTTTGTAATCTTTTTCTTTATACTATGAGATTGGACATATGTATAAGCCTAAAGATTGGAATGGATTGTGTTGGACATAAGATAGTATTGTCTAAGGATAGAAAATTTTTCAATATTATTTCTGGAATGTTATAATAGTTTAGTTTTAGAAAAAGGACAACACATAGGATGGGTGACAACCCATCACGTCAGACAATGCTGCAGGAATTGAACTGAAACCCGAAGTGCGACAGGCCTTTAGCACCAACCACTGGACTACAAGAAGTCCCGGGTTAGTAGAAACTAGTTTTATTCTATTAAGTGGTATGTTAGATGATGTATAAGTCCATTTTAGGAACCATATACGATTAATCTCACCAAATATGAACTAATGTATATAATTTTTTTTAAGCTTATGTTTTAAACAGATGGAATGACCTACCATTCTATCGGATGATCTGCTAACACGACACGGGAGACACAATTCAACTTCATTTCATTAAGAGATGATGTGGAAATTGTTCAAGGAACAAACAACTATAAGATTGTACCAAAATCATCTAATTATTTCTTTTAATTCAACAATTCTTCAAATTTAGGGAAATGATCATGAATACAAAAAAAAGTTGTCCTAGTGTCCTTATATCAGATGAATTATATGGTACCTTAAACCATCACAAATTTATGGCTTTGTGATTGTTGGATTTTTCATAGTCGTGTTCTCTACCACTCTCTATCAGAACATAATGGTTAGATTTCTCCACCATATCCATATTTTCACCTATGTTCTCCTATGTGGAAACCCAGTGATGAGTTACTTTGGGTAGCAGTTTTGTTTCTAATGTTCCTTTTTAAAATGATGTTTTATTATTCCTTTTTACGATGTGGGTTTCTATGAAAGAAACTCTCATGTAATAAAACATTTATAACCCCGACGAATTTCTAGGGTGAAATTCATTTTAAGGGGGGTAGAATGTAACACCCTGAGATTTTATGAGATATATTCTTTTTAATTTCATTCATATCTTCTGTTTTATGCTACACCAAGATTATATTGCGCTATATGAAACACCATAATATCTTGTAGTATACACAACACTATTCTTGGATTGTTACACACAATTTCATGTTCGTTTGATAGTAGTTATTCTACGCAACATTGAGTGTGTGTATATATATATATTCAATGTATAAATAAAATATGGTTGGATTTTGTTATACACATCAACAAAGTAGTCTTGCACTACACGTAACCCTGACTTGACTTGCATTACATGCAATCACGATCTTCCTTGATAGCATGTGTTGTACGCAATACCGGGTTTCACTAAATAATGATATATTATTATAATATTATAAACTAGCCGTAATGAATAGTATTAACTACATTTTAAATTTTATAACATTAATATTCATCCTAAACTATTTCTAAAACATGGTATGTGAACAAAATAAATATTTCGGGTAAAATAAGTATTTTTAAAAAAATGCAGTTTTTCCGCCTTTTGATGGGGCACCCACATTAAATCTAGATTTTGACATGTTTTTATGTTTAATTTTATAAAATAAAATTATTTTTTGGAATCCAAATATAAAATTTTACTTTAGATAAAATTTTCATATTATTCTGATAACTTTTATATTTTAATGATTTGTAAAAACACGATATATTTTAATTAAAAACAAATTTTTTTATCTTAATAATTTATGTGGATAAATTATAATATTTAATGGTATTAATGTATAAATATAATATATTTTTACCATTTAATATAATTTATGTCATTATCATTGATTTTACATTGAATTCATAGGTTAAATAAATTCAATCTTTTGCAATGTTTTAAACAAAAACTCATTTTCTTTCGACAACAAGATTAATTTTAATTTAATTTATGCAACTTCTATGTAATGAATTTGGAAATATGGATTCCATATTTTTAATCATTGGGTCCAAATTATATTAATAGACTACTTTTTAATTTTGGGCATTATGAATAGTAACTACGGTACATTTTATTTACCATAGTAAAAGGTATATCAGGTAATTAAGGGTAAATATAATATTATAAAATTTCTCTAACACTTGTCTTAATATAATTGGATGATTATATTTTTCCCTAAGTCATATTTGGGTCGAAATGGAATTCATTAAAACCCACTCGGAGGTGATGAAGACCTTTAGTTTATTTTATTTAAAGGAAAGTGAAATATGTCTCACTCAAACTTTAATAAATAAAGTATTTTTTAATATAAAGTTATAAAGAATATAAATTCGGTTATAAATACTCATTTGAAAGATAAAATGATTTTCTTTATCATGGTAATTTATTTTTAATTTTTAAGAGTTATTTAATTACCTTATTATCTTATACATTAATGATGCATAAATTATTTATTTAGTAATAAAATCAATAATAATGTTTTTATTGAAATATTAATACATATTAAAAGGCTCACAAACCTGACCAAAACTTATTGGTAGTGTATATATACACCATAATCATCCAATGACCGAATATATGACCGTTTGGAGTCTTATAAAAGTGATTATGACACTTATGTTATTTTATTTTAAATGATGTCAAAGTTGTCACCTTCATAATTTAATAAATATAACTTTTTAAAATTTGGGTGTTTTAGAAGCTAAATCTGACTAAATGTATTCTTATGGAAGATATAAGATTTATATTCATCCTATTATTTTATTTTTAAATTTTATGAAACTAATATATATATTTTTTAATTATTCAAAAATGTTGTAGTAATTATTTTATTAAGAGAAATATCAAATAAATGGTTTTAAAAACAGTAAAATAATATTATATGAACTATTTAATGTGCTCCACTAATTTTATAGATTAATATTACATGTTAGGAACCTATTAAATATTTTACTTCTAATATATTCTCTGTGGGTAGTTTATTTAAATTCAAATAAATGAATACTGTCAAAATTGAAACTATTGTTATTTTATAAAAACAGCATATTATTAAACTGTTTAAAAATCACAAAAATATTTAAAAATTATAAATTAAAATTTATATATTCTAAAAAGTTATAAATTATCTTATTATGGATAATTCATATCACATAAGTAATTATTTATAATAATTTAAATTTTAGAATCTTATTACCACAAATAAAATTTAATAGATTAAATAAGGATAAATCTAGTTGATAATGTTTAAAATAAATTTTCTACATGTCTAAATTTTATTGGTTGATGAGATTAAAACCCTATATCATCTAATATTCGAATATTAATCATTTTTGGTGGTTTTTAAGTGGTTTTGTAATTTATTATATATTAATATTTCTTATAATTCCAATGGTGCCCCTCTCCTCCATTAGAAAAGGGCACCTCCTCCCTCTCCTCCTCACATCATTTTGAGCTTTGAAGATCAGCCAAACTATGCCCATTTCACTTCCACACTTCCCTAGAAAACTTATAGAGGTACTGGTCTTCTCAAAAGACCAACTCTAGTGCCCTAAGTTGAAGTTCAAAGGAGGAACTTCGAGAAAGAGGTAATACCTTCTACCAATTCATTCAAGTTTCTTTCTTCTTATATTTCCTCTTATTTAGTTGTTTCAATATATTGTAATAACATCAGTATCACTAATATATATATATATATGTTATTATAAATATTAAACAACCATATTTCACCTTCAATCCATCCTAAGGAAAATGAAATCACCGCGCGTGCGTACGTACGGAATACCATCTCCATGCCATGGTGTAATATGTTTTTCCACCATCACCTTACATGGATGGGTATAATGGTGTAAATAATTACTACATATGATTATTATAACATCATACTGAATCTAAGTTATTATATCATTCACTCCAATTACATTTAATAAATATGGGAATGATATCATCGCTCGTGCGTACGTACGGATTACCGTCTCCAAGACGCGATGAGATTCATTTTCCATGATAAAAATTAAAGAATGATTATACAGCTTATATAATATGAAATCATGAAATATATGACATAATAATGCTACTGTATTTATGTATATATATATTTATGTCATCTACTTAATTCCATTCAATCTAATAAGCAAACTAAAACAGCGTTCATGCGTACGTACAACTACCGTCTCCATGAACGGTGTATTTCTTTCCATTTATCAATCTATTATATATATGTATATTCTGAATATATATTATATATAAATCATGTTTTTTATTCTGGAATTAAGTAATCATGATCTAAGTAATCATATGAATAATTACATGTCAAAACACGGATGATAAATGAAACGACTTTACCCAAAACGCTCTTTAACATGGAATTTACAAAAGAATCGGTAATATAAAGTCATAAGTGAACCATATATGATATCATAACAATTAATATGATTCTGTAATAAGTCAATGACACTATTTAAATAATTATATCGGAGATTCGGATATGTACGAAGCATATCAGACCTAAGGTAATAGAAAATGTTGCAATCTCAATTGTTTTCTATCCGAGATTGCATATACGTAAGTATTTACAAGGGTTATATTAATCATCCATGTCCAAGTTTTATAAAAATGTTTTCATGTATGTTTAAATTCATTTTTACCCATTTTTTAATTCTACTACATGGTATGTAAGGAATCTTTCTATTGTTTACGTTACGAGGTACTTTTTTGACATTTCTGGCAACATAACGAGAAGAATGTTTTTTTAACTTATATGGAATGAATGGATTTTTACGGTTTCATAATGCATTATTTTCATGAAGATTACACTACAATATTTCATAAGTATTTTCAACAAAATCCTTTTCTTTTAAAATTGCATGTAATTTTGTGAAAAGAAAATGTTTTTGAAGAAGAAAGGATATTTTCCTCAAGAATTAATTTCATGTGTTTTGTCAAAACTATTTTCCATATAAGATGACATTATTTAATATGATTATGTTTCAAGTATAATGTATCTATGATTTTCATGGTTTCACTTTTATTATGATGAAATTATATACATTTTTTTATATGGATTATGTTATGATGGGATGATGTTTATGAAACCCATTTTATTCATTGGGTTATGATGAATGGTTTATTATTATGTTATGGAACAAGTAAGAATGATTTCATTATGAGATGGGTGAGACCTATATCTCCCTCCAATTCATTGTGTAAAGATTTATATCTCATGAGATAGACATGGCTGATACGGCAATTAAATCTAGTTCAGTAATACAGGGCTGGAACGACAAGTAAACCCGGTTCAGTAAGGGACTTTGTCAACTAAGATGGTCTTGGCAGCAATGCCTTGGATACTATAGAAATCATATCATGTTCTTAATGTTTTTCCACAATTACATGTTTTATTTCCAAGCTATTTTTTCATGAATGATGTTCCATTATGATCTATGCCTTACGTACTGCCATGTTTTATGTCACTGCTCAAGATTTCGATGTTTAAACATTATGTTCATGTTTTTATGTTCAAATGTATATGGTTTGTTTTATTTTCTATATGCTTACCCTTACTGAGCATTTGAGCTCACCCTTTATATGTTTTATTTTCTCCAGGGTATAAAGAAAGTTTTTAGGTAATGAAAAAAAGGGGATGATCTTTATGGGAGATATTGAAGATCTTTCACCACGATAAGAAGATTATATTCCGAGTATCCAAATACACTAAACTATTACGGTCCTTTAGTGTCTTTTTTTGTTATGTATTAAGTATTCCACAAAAGTAATGTAATTTCCATGTACATCAAGCTTTGGGTCTCTACAATCCTTACCCATTAGGGTATACAAATGTTCTTTATCTATCGATCCCATCGTCATAACCATGAATGGATTTGATATGATCCTCGGTATGGATTGGATTATGGACCATGACGCGAAAATTTATTGTAAGAAGAAAGAGGTTACTATTTTTTATGATGATGATAAAGAACACCTTATCTTTAGAGCAGAAATGTAACAACCTAATTCTTATCTAGATCCACCCCAGTAGCTCAACTAAATTAAATTATTGGGGATGATGAGAATGAAACAACTGTGGGTGAGGAATAGAATGTTCTAATAGAGAATGTACCTATTGTGAAAGAGTATGTTGATGTGTTTCTTGAAGATTTTCTAGGACGTCCTCCAGAACAAGAAATTGAGTTTTCCATTGATTTAATTCTTGGTACAAGGCTCATATCGAATACCCCTTATCTAATGACCACTGTGGAATTAGTGGAACTTAAGAAACAACTATAGGAATTGAGTAATAAGGGATTTATTCACCTTAGTGTTTTTTCATTGGGATCTTCTATCCTTTTTATTAAGATTAAAGATGGACCAATGAGGTTGTGCATTGACTACAGGGAGATCAATGCTATAACGATAAAGAAAAAGTGTCCCCTACCTCGCATTGATGATTTATTCGACTAACTTCATGGAGCTCAATACTATTCAAAGATTAACCTTTGATCTGGATATCATTAGTTGTGTGTGAAGAAGGAAAACATTCTGAAGACCGCATTTTGAATAAGGTATAGGCATTACATGTTTATAGTAATGCCTTTTGGATTTAATAGTGAACCATATATCTTCATGGATCTAATGAATAATGTTTTCATGGAATATCTTGATGACTTTGTAGTGGTATTTATTGATGATATCTTGGTATACTCCAAAAGCTATGAAGATCATAAAAATCACTTGTGCATTATCTTGATGAATCTTAAAAGACATGAATTATAAGGGAAGTTTAACAACTATGAATTCAGGCTTCAAGAGATTTCTTTTCATGGCCATATTTTTTCCAAGGATGGAATATCTTTTGATCCTTCTATGACCAAGGAAATCTAAGAATTTCCAGCACCAACGAGTATAACTGAGGTACGCAATTGTATTGGTTTAGAAGGTTATTATCGACATTTCATCCATAATTTTTCCCAGTTGGATAACCCATTAAGAAAGCTCACTCAAAAAAGAGTTAAATTTGTTTGGAAAAAAGATTGTGAAGAATGTTTTAAATAATTGAAGAGAAGATTAGTCAATGATCCTATCTTAGCTCTACCATCGGGGAATGATGGGTTTGTTATTTATAGTGTTGAATCGAAGAAATTAATTTGTTGTGTCCTTATGCAGAATGATAGAGTTATTTCCTATGCATCACGGCAGCTGAAAATTAATGAGAAAACCTATTTTACTCATGATCTTGAGTTAGTATATGTAATATTTTCTTTGAAGATTTTCATACACTATCTCTTTGGTAAAAAATTTGAGATATATACCAATCACAAGAGTTTGAAGTATATTTTCTCACAAAAAGAACTCAACATGAGGCAAAGGCGATGGCCTGAACTGATCGAGGATTATGATTGCACGATACACTACCACTCGGGGAAGGCAAACAAGGTAGAAGATGCTTTCTGTAGAATGGATCATGGAGTTTTGAACAGGATGATAGTTGAAAAGGATCATATATATATGGATCTAGTAAAGATGGATATGGGAATCACCATGGAAGGTTAAACATCAATACTTTTACAAATGGTTCCCAAACAATATTTACTAGAAAGGATAAAGCGGTCTCAAACCGGTGATGAAGAGTTTCAAAAGAATATTAAAGATGTAAATGATGGGAGATTGAGTGAATTTGTGTATGAAGATGGAATTTTGAAATTTGGGAAGAGAATTTGTGTTCCCGATATACCTGATCTGAAAATGGAATTATTAGATGATGATTATAGCTCTAATTTCTCTATACACCCTAGGAGCACCAAAATGTATAGAGATTCAAAGGAACATTTTTGGTGGGACAACATGAAGAGGTAAATTAATGACTTTGTGTCATGATATTTGGTTTGTCAACAAGTGAAAGCTGGAAGGCAATAGCTTGGAGGAGTTTTTCAACCTCTTCCCATACCTGAGTGGATATGGGATAATATTACGATGGCCTTTGTCTTGGGACAACCAAAGACACCATGAAAGAATGATGCAATATGGGTCATTGTTATTCATCTTACGAAGTCAGCACATTTTCTTACTTTAAGAGAAGATTTACCACTTGAACGTCTAGAACGACTATATATTAATGAAGTCGTAAGACATCATGGAGTACCCCTATCGATTTTTTATGATCTTGATCCACATTTTACATCAACATTGATGAAAAGCGTTCAGAAATTTCTAGATACTGAACTTCGTTTGAACACTGCATACCACCCTCAAACTAATGGAAAATCAGAACAGACTATTCAAACCATAGAAGACATGTTGAGATCATGATCACTTTACTTTCAATGTATGTGGGATCAATATTTACCTTTGGTATAATTTTCCTATAACAATATATTCCATTAAAGTATTCACATGGCACCATATAAAGGTTTATATAGAAAGAGATGCCGCACACCCACCTGTTGGGATGATGTTGGTGAAAGGAAACTCGCAGGCCTATTACTGGTGGTGGAAACAATGGAAAAGGTGAAGGTAATCCAAAAACACATCAAAACAACTCAAATTAGGCAGAAGTTCTATGATGATAACTGAAGGATGGATTTGAAATTTCAGTAGGGAGAACATGTTTTCTTGAAGGTATCTCCATGTAAGTGTGTTATACATTTTGGTAAGAATTGTTAATTGAGTCCGAGGTACATCAGACCTTTTAAAATTCTAGAATGATTTAGTGCTGTAGCTTACCATTTGGTAATGCTACCAAGTCTCTCCGAAGATCACGATGTATTCTACATATCACTATTGAGAAAATACATGCCTGACCCAACACATGTACTCACCTATGTAGAATTAGTACTGTAACCCGATTTGTCTTATTTCCAAGAGCCTGCCAATGTTCTTGATACAAGAGAACAAGTGCTGAGAAGCCGGATGACTCATGTGGTAAAAGTTCAATGAAGAAACCATAAGATGGAAGTGGCAACGTGGGAACCTAAGGAATTTATAATGAAGAACCACCCATGATTTTTTATGTAGTAATATTCTAGAAATTTTGAGGACAAAATTATTTGAAAGTGGTAAGAATGTGACACCCCAAGCTTCCACAGTACGCTTCTCTTTGAATAATACAATAGAGTGTGTTGTACGCAACATCGAGTTCTAACACACCAGAAACAATCAAACTAGCAGTTATTAATAGTAATACTCACTTTTGGAAATTTTATAAATATATCTTCCAAAATGTACATCATTTTCTAATTCAGAATATCGAAATTAGTCTAGGGTGAATTTTTGGTATTTTTCTGAAAACATTCAATTTTTCATGAATAGCGAATAACACAGAGTTATAAATTAAAACCAAATATTTATTTAAATAATTATTATTTTTATTTAAATTTATTTTAGGTCAAAATAGATACATAATTCCTATATAAGTTCAATGAAAATCATTAAAGTTAGTTTATAATAATTTTAGATACAAATTTGAATGAACTTTTTACCGTCTTTTACCCACCTCCTCGGAGCATTGGAAAATTTACAAAAAACATAATTTTACTGCTTTTGTGAGTTAAATTTCTAAAAACGGAGAGACACGGTTGATATTAGTAAGTAAAATGTGGTTTAATAAGATGAAAATAATTTTTTTTGAATAGTAACTTTTTACTTTTATTTACCACGGTTAAAATTCAATAGTGTAATTAAAGGGAAAATATATTATTGTTATGCTAACACATGTCCTAATTCTATTGGATAAGTATAATTCGACCAAAAAGAACCTTAGGAACAAAATATTAACCTCTTTGGTCCACTTTGATTAGATAGGGACATTTATTTTTTAATTCAAATAAGAGTTAAAAGATTTAAAATCCATGTTTAATAACTAAAACATTTTTAATATAGGGTTACATATAAGATAAATTCTACTGTAAATATTCATTTGAAATCTAAAAATATTTCCTACATAATGGAATTTTATTTATATTTTGTAGACATTAAATAATTTAATTTATTTATAACACAATGATGGTGAAATAATTACCTAATTAATGTAATATTAAAATAATTGATATTATAAATATCCAAATAAATGTAATTTGAGTATTTTTATGAATTTCACTAATTTTTTAGGTTAAAATGACATGTTAGGGTTGGTTAGATGAATTTTTTTCTATTTAATAATTCTGTTATGAATTTAGCAAAAAGAAAATACCAAATATTGTCAAAATTGACATAAAAGTGTTTTTATTATTAATTGATATTCTATTCTAGAATATCTAAGGTTCGGCCAAAGGACTTATGTAATTATACGTGTATCATTAATGAACCATTTGGGTTTCTTTTTGAAGTATATAGTAAGGTTATTAACAATATAATATAAAAACACAAACAGACATGGTAAATGTCAAACTATTGAACTAAAAGTTAAATCTAAAAGATAAGGTTAATATAATGACTGAAACCTGTATAAAACCTCTTGGTTGACTATTTTTAGACCCATCACCACCTTAGACTTTAAATAATCCATTTTGGAGCCATTAGAAGCCGAATAAAATTTTATTATAAAATAATATTTCTAGCTTTTCCTAAGGTGCCCCTCATCCCTCTTATAAAAGGGAACTCCCCCTTCCCTCAAATTCACACCTTTAAAGCCATTTGGATCGGCCATACGCTGCCCGAATACCCTCTCAACTGTCCTTAATTTATCCTAGATGATTTCATTAAGTTAGAAAACCATCCTTAGGATCCCTTTCGATCAAATCAAAATGAAGAACCCGAAGTAGAGGTAAATATTTAATCACCACTTTCATGTTCCTTTATTCTTCCACTTCATTTTTATTTGTTTTTTCCATTATAAAATAATAACTTTAGTATATTATATATATATTGTGATGTTATTATAAATATTTTACAACCGAATTAATTACTCTATCCGTCCTTTGAATGACATGGCACCATACGTGCGTACGTACAGCTTACCATCTCAACGTCGTGGTGTAATTGTTATTTGGATGGATATAATAATGTTGTGTAATTGATGTAAATATTAAATATAACAAGATAATGATTCTGTATATATGATATAAAATCCAATTATATATTATTTTAATATCAAAATAATGATATTATCGCTCATGCGTACGTACGCATTACCGTCTCCACGAATGTGATGAGATTCATTCCCTATCGTATCCATTAAAGACTAATTTTCATTAGATGATTAAAAATAATGTTTAAAGTCTTGATATCATTCTGGATATGAATAAGATACATCCCATCCATAAAAAATATGACTCACATAATAATGAATATTAAGGAAAACGAATCCATTAACACCCGAAACAACGATAATAATAAGATATTATTAACAAATCAATGTTAAAAGAGAATATATGATATCATATTAATGTATATGATTCTTGTTTAATTTAATAAAAATTATATCACCATTATACAAGATTTTAACCTACCCTCGACCAAGAAAAAGTACAAGGTATGGGTAAATTCTTCAATCACTTCATTATCTGAGGTTGATTATACATAAGTTTCTTCTAGGACCTCTTTATCATCCACATCCACGTTTCATAAAAATGTATTTTGAAACATTTTTACTATTTACTAGACTATGGGATAAAGTTATTTATACCCTCAGTTTCATTTATGTAATATTTCATTGAAAGAAATCTTTCCGTTGTTTTCCAAACAACGTACTTTATAACCTTTTCAACAAAACTATGTTAAGAATGTTTTTTTAACTTATACGGTGGGTGAGGCTATTTTCCTCCATTATAACATCATCAAATCCTCCCATACAAGCTTATAAGAATATTTTCAAATATAAATGTTTTCTTTTATAATTATGTGAGTTTTAAATGATTTCAAAATAGAAAAATATATTTCTCTAAAAAGGTTTTGATTTCATCTATGTCTACATCCTTTGATGGATTTTATGTTTGTTTGAAGTTGATTTATTATGATACTAAACATCCATATTTTATTGAAGGTTTTGAGATATTTTTGACTGTGGATGTGTTATTTCAAACAATTCATAGTTTATGGATAAATTATTGACATTTCATATGCCAGTTTTAATACAAATGTTTATGTTATGTTTAAACCATTTCATATGAGGAATGCATTGGACTTAGTAAGTGATGGGTGGAGCCCGCTATAGGTCCTCAATGCATCGGTAGGTCTCATGAGAGAAACTAGTGTCTTGGCATAAGGCCTTGACAAAATCTTTTTTGTAGTCCTCGCATAAGGCCTTGACTATGTGATTATGATAGTCTAACATTATGCATTCCATCATTATCAAAGTGGATATTGATATTGCATCTGATTATTCGACTAGTAGAATGTACATGTGAGTAAGTAAATGGAATTATTTGATTTTATCCTTGCAATATTATGATGAAGTTCATGTTTAAAAGGCTTTTGTTTTAGTCTCATACATTTTCATAAATGTTTATTCTTATTCATGAATGATTCCGCTATATTGTTATCCTTACTGAGTATCTGAGCTCACCCCTTTGTATGTTTTATTTTTTCCAGGATGCAAAGAAGTATTTTATAACTAACCTATATGGATAGTCTGATGGGATATGAGTGTGGTCTATGGAAATAATGTTGGGGTATTTTTTAATTTTATGATGTAATGTAAACCTTATGAATGTATCTAGTAATTCCAAGTATACTAAACTAATCGGTCTTTTGAGAATTGATCTTTTTTTATCATGCCAATGTTATGTAATAATGCACCGAATCAGGGTAACTGGGGTTGGGGCATTACAGAAAATGGATTAATTCATAATTTTTATGTGTTTAAAATTATTTCTTAATTAAATTAATCATGTAATATTTTTTTATTCTATGTTATTCTTGGAAAATTTGGTTTTTGAACAAGTATGAAAAATTTGGCTAAGTGTTAAACATAAATTTTGAATGTAAAGCTTCTGTATATATTCAAAGTATTTATTTTTTATTTATATTTTTGAACCCCATCATAATACTTTTCCATATTTTTGTAATGATTTGATGTTAATCTTCTATTGATATTAAAATAATTTCTAACCCATAATAATCTCTTGCAAATTTTGTAAAAAAATTAAAATCCCATGATCGTAAGACATTATTTCATGAAATTAATTATTCAAACTCAATAGTAAAATTTATAATGTATTACAATGAGGAAATTCACATGATGAATTTTCAAAATATTTGTGCTAGACACATTATGCAATTTCATGAAATATGGGCTTTGTAATATGAATCCAAACTTTCATGTGGATCAATCAACATGGATTCATTTAAAGAGGATAAGATGGGTCACTTATTAGGATAATATTATTGAATCAATAAAATAGAATAATTTTATTACATGGTATAGGATATTAAATGGTTTTTTCTAATTTTTTTGAGATAATAAAATTTTTGTTGTTGTTACCTCCTTGAGAATTCACGGATGAGTTACTACTTACAAGAAAAACATACTACAAATATATTGATAGTGATAATAAAATTAAAATAATTTACAACCATTTTTATATAATAACCAAGATATATAAACAATATCATGTAGGCTAAAAATAAAAGGAAGTTCTAAATGATCATATTATGTTCAAGGATGATCGTGATCCCTTGTGGCTATGAGGAAGATGGTGAAATATGCGACCTGATTTAGCCATGATTGGTTATCCTCCTATGTACCTTTGGTTTTGATATCTAATTAAAAAAAACTTTTAAATATATTATTGTCACTGTATATTTTTGGTATTTTTATGGAACTGTGATTTTGAATTATGGAGTATGTCTTTCATAAATGATTTTCCTCCAAACTGTTCTCGATAATTGTCAAATTTATAAAATTATAGTAATTTTTTCATTTTTATACTAATTTGGATATTTATTTACATTAACAATATCCTTTTTAGTGATATTTATTTTATTGTAGGTGATTGATCTTTTGAATCACTTTTATAAAGAGAATAAGACCTACACTAAGGTCTTGATATAACTTTTAGTCATATTTTGGTTTTTACCATGATTTATTTGAGTAAACGCTATGATATATAATTTATATAATCATTATAGGTATTTGAGAAGAGAGAGTCCAATGTATCCAAACATTTCGAGGTTGTTTATTAGAAAAATTCTTCTTACCCTTATTTTTTAATCTATTTTTAATACCAATATTTTCACTTTTTTATTTATCAATCCGATTCCATTTTCTTTTGAATCATGTTCTATGTAAAATCCATAATCTGGTTAATATTTATTTACAAAAATAAAATACAAAAATGAATTTCTAAAACATAAGTATACTAACATTCCTATGAAACAATCCAAGGGGATACATTATTGTATTAATTACATGAAAAATATTATTGATACAATACCCATTACATATCTTTTTTATATGTAAATATATCCACATCCATAGGAAAATAACTATATCATGATATTGTACTATCTCCCAACTGTTTTGTATTTGATCAAATTGGATCCATTAAGTATTCAATGGTCCTCCTCAATCTCTTTTATAAGATCTACAATATTCATGTTGATGTCACTACATCATAAAAACTAGATCTTTATCCTTAGTAACATGCCTTCTACTATTAAAATATCTTATACTAAATCAACATGCATGTTGCCATTTTTGTCTCATGTTTCCCAATTTCGAAAACATATTCAGGATTAGGATTAATTAACATTCTCTATTAATCTCAATACTTTTCTTTAATATTCTCAACAAAATAAATATTAGTTAGGATGTAATAGTGTTGACATCGATCAATTATCCTTATTACATCTTATTATTCATCATTTTATACAATATAAAAATATCATAAAGAGGTAATTTTATATAAATTATCCTTTATATTCATCCCCATCAATGATAATTGGTTATACAGTTGTGAAACATCTTCTAACTTATTCTTCTCTGCCTCTTATTATTCTTTGATACATAGGTGTTTAATAGTGCACAATATCAATTTGTTTACTCTTCCTTTCATCAATAATCAAAATATTTAGTTGAATATAGAATAATTTTTATACCCACTCTCAATAAATATACTTATTATTCTTTTATATATTTTGAAAATCACTTCAATATTATTTCTATATTTTGAATATAGAAATCCCATGACCTTTTAAACTATAATCTTTACTAATTATCTCAACGTGTATTCCAAAAATACTCATTTTTATATTTAAAACCAATTTAAAACATTATAATATAATATTTGATTGAATCACATATTAATCATCATAATAATAATAATTAATACTTAAATAATACATTATAATAATCTATCTTTGACCTCTAGAAAACTCAAATTTTTCTCAAATAGTTAACACTTATTTGAGAATAATTTACTCTTACATATCTCTTAAGAATGCTGATTTACCCTTACAAGTCATATTTAATTGATTTATGTATCCTTTAAAACTTTAGATCTCCGTTACATATTATTGAATTTACTCTTAAAATTTTACTACCAATTTGGATTCAATCTTATGTATCATAGTGTCGATCTTCTTCATTATCAAATCTTCATCCCTCTAAACCCCTATCATATCCTCCAATGAACTACCATAACACAAATGTCTCCTTGTATTAAATCCTACATATAACGGTGAGGCTACAATACCTTTTTAATTCTTCATCCCCTTGAATATTCTTATGTATCGCCTTTGAGAAAATATAGAAAACCTTTATATATTGAGGAACTTAATGTTATATATCATAGTGAATTGATACATTTCAATTTTTTGGCTTCAAGTTCTATGAAACCCTTACATATTTCCTTCTTATATATTTAATATTAAAATAATTATCTTACATATCATAGAAATAAATATAATTTTAAAATTTTCCACACTGAAATATCTTACGTACGAACAGTCATATATTTTATATTTAATTTGAATATTCATTAAATTACGCACGGGCGCAAAATGAATTTGGAACAAGGTAAGTGTTTTTATCTCAAATTCATTTCTTTCAGCCATGATTGGTATTATACACTAAATTTAATTTTCATTTTATATATTAAAATTTTGATATATCATATCCTTAATTATCCTTTATTCATCTTATTTAAATTTTAATTGCAAACCCACTCATCCAAGAGGTTTTGATTAAAATGTTACTTAACCCACAATGGTTATTTGTCTGAAACTATAATTCCCCAATACATGTTTATGTCATGAAACATATTTTAATTTGAATAGTTTATTCACTACCCATCTATGTTTCATTATCATATTTTTTTATTCATGGGAAAAAAATACAAATTAATTTTTTTCATCAAATGATTTTTTCTCAATTATTACCCTATTTTTAAATCTTTTGCTAAATCAATTTCTAGTGATTGAGTTATGATCATCCTATTAGAATTAAAATTTGGGTACATTATATGAATTAATTATATTATGTATTATTATATGTTGTTTTGGAATTTTTCTTTATTACCATATCAAATACATTTTTCAAAAAAAAATTACTTCATGCAGTATGTTTCCCATAAGCTATATTTATAAATCAATTTTTTTTTTCTTTTAGTTATATTTGTTTCATCACAAAATTATTTATTTAATGACTGGGTTATCATAAAATAATATTTTATTGTATACATATTTATCTACCTAAGTGTATAAAAATATATTTTCATACATAATAAAATTTTATTATACTTTTTACAATTTGAGTTATGAACACAGGGATTTTGAAAATAATAATATTTGATTTTCCATTCATTTTAAATTTTTTCTCTCCCTCTACTATTTTATCCAAGATAAATATTATATATTTTTATGAATACATTTTTATATATTCTTTTTTAATGTAATTTTTTTATAAACATTTCATTCCACCCTTTAAAAAGTTATTTTCTAATGTAACATATGAGTTTTTATTTAACATTAATGTTTAAAATATTTTTTACAATTTATTTTATGTTATCACATCTATTTATCAATTATTTTTCAAAATTATTTTCCCTTATAGGATTTATTCTTCAATATTTATACTGTAATGTATTATTATAATTTGAGGGATTGAACTCATGGTATCAAAAAATTTGATTCTTGATTATTTATTATGTAGTATTATTCAAAAAATTATTTTGAAAGGATTTTTTCTTCTATGTAAAAATTCTTATTTGTTTCCTTTTTTAAAATAGGTATATTTTCCCCTTCAATAATCTAACTCCATTATCTATATGGGTTATGATCATTTTATCCTATTTACTAACATGTGGAGAATTATTAGTATTTCGTATGTTTTTATTCAAATATGGTGATTATTGGAAAGTTGACTATGTGTTTTTAACAAACCAAATCCTTTCTCAAGATGGGTAATGATAATGTAATTCCTTATATTTAATTGTGTAAAAGTATTGGTGTTTCATATGTCATTATTCCATTATGGGTGATTATTTGAAAGTTTACTACGTATTGTTTTACTATCCAACTTATTTCTCTAGTTGATTTATGATCATGATATACTTTTTTTAACATAAGGAAAAGTGTTTTCATTTTATATATTTTTATTGTAATAAGAATGATTATTATCAAAGGTGATTATTTTTTAGTAATTCATTTTATCATATGATGAATTCATTAGACTTAAATAAGTGATTGATGGGGATTGACATTATATATCCCCTCAACGTTTCAACCGGTTTCATGATATAAAATATCTTTGGTTTCGGTGAGTACCTTTTTCCATATCAGTATAGGGTCTGGGAATAAGGCGTATACATCATGTTTTGATGTATAATATTTTGAATTCCATCAGTATGAGATATTAATTATTGTTTTCCATGTTTTAATTTATTTTGATGAATATAAAATTCTATCAATCTCTAATGATTATGGAATTATAATGATTACTTAATATTTCCATAATATTTGTTCCATGATTTCCATAATTGTATGTTCTCCCGTAGAAAACATTTTAGGCCACCCATTTTTATGTATCTATTTCCCCATGTTATGATTAATATAATTAAAATGATATGTCAAACAAGATATAATGTGTGTAAATTTTTTTTTTGGGATGTTGAATATTTATTATGGATAATGTAGTTTCATATAGCTGGAAAAATATCCATCTGTTTAAAAAGAATGTAAATACCCTAACTACAGTAGTCCTTAATCACTGGTTAATTTATTAAATGGGTATATGATACAGGTGATCATATTCTAAAGGAACGCATAGTTTAATAGTCTTAGTAAACTTGATACATACTTTACTATAGAAATTCATTTGAAACCATGAATAACAACATATTGAGAGTAAATATTCTACATCAATGGGACCATCTAAATATTCTATATTCATTTCATGGGGAAAAGAAAACAATTAAAGGGTGAGATTAGATTATTATTAAGGGTTATGTACAATAGAATATATCATTAGTATATAAGGCATAATCAATATAGAATAAAATATAACAGAAAAACATGTCATTTAATCAATAAGCTGAGCATAAAATGCATGTATGAATAATTACAATTAGGTAATATCAATGATAATAATAACTAAATTCTAGTTGAAGAAAATGTATAATATTTGATAAAATTATCGCATACATCATGATATTTTTATCATCAAGACCTTTCATCAAGATAGGTTAATCAATGGGATAGTGTATACAAAGAACACATTTAGCTTTTTCAACTGATTTGTCTAAAGAGAGTTGTCAATGCATGAAGTGAATATCTATAACTAACCCCCACCATTAATTAGATATAAAAATCATTATTCATATATTTATTAATCTATTAAATTCAAAAAAATATTTTTTATCATTAAATATTTTTACCTAATAAGAAATATAGAATAATAATACTTTTCATATCCTATCAAATATATTTCGATGTAAAACTTTATTTGTCGAAGTGATATACAATTAAAGGAAAAAAATATATATGATAAATAATATTTATATGTGTAGGAAATATAATTTATAATGATCTTAAGAAATATAATGTTTCAAAAGATAGTTTATAACCATAAAATAAATAAGAGGTGGGAGTGGACAATAGTTTCATCATAATTATAGGTTTTGAAATAGAATCTCATCAATTAGATAAATAAATAAATTGGAACTGAAATATAAAAATATGTTTTCATTTAATATTTTTCCTTTGTTAAACCATTGAAACATTTTGGAAGAATGTATAAAATGGATAGGTTGGTGGTAAAATATATTAATTTCTTATAAGTTAAAAAATTTCTTTTGGATTTTATAAAAAACTCAAAAATGATTCTTTTGAAAAATGTTAGAATTATTAATTTCACACCTCTAAAATAATTCAATGATAAAATAAATCTTCCATAATGAATAATTTTATAAATAAAAATTACTTTTGTAAAATAATATGAAAAAATAGGGATATAGATGAAAAATTACACGAATAAATGAGAAATGAAATGGGTTTTTCTTCTAATATTTTCAAATAGTTGATTCAAGTTGAAAAATAGTGTATAGGTTTCAAGAATATATGAAAAATAAAAAAATATCCACAGGATTAAAAAATTATTGTATCTTATGAGGGATAAATTATAATATTCTATTAACAAAAATATAAGAAATCCCAAAAGAAACCAAGATTGTTAAATAAATACTCACCTATTTTGTAAAATTGTAATTATAACCCATAAAATGAATAAACATAAATTGAAATATTTTTCATCCTGAATAAATAATTATTCATGTTAAACATTTCAATGGTGCATCACATACACCATATAAAAGTGACTAGGCACAAAATAACAAATATGTCTCACATAAATGGTAATTGGGACAAAATCCCTTAAATTGGGTCCAACTCATCAACTACATTAATTATATTTATGAATAATAAAATTTTGAAAATTACATAATTTAATAATAACTATTTTAATGTTTATTATTAATATTATTATATTTAATATTATTTTTTATTTAATTACATAGTCAATTTAGTTGTAGTCGGACGTTTGATGATATTCAGTTCATATGTCCAAATTGAATTTGGCAGGTTGACTATGGTAAAAGAGACATTTATTCAATAATATAAAAAATAATAATAATTGCTGAAT
Source organism: Viscum album (assembly GCA_963277665.1). Taxonomy (NCBI): domain Eukaryota; kingdom Viridiplantae; phylum Streptophyta; class Magnoliopsida; order Santalales; family Viscaceae; genus Viscum; species Viscum album. The sequence continues at coordinate 1,449,006,771 of OY728161.1, forward strand.
TATTTTTTTAATATAAATTATACAATTAAAATCAACCATGAATTATTATTATGAAAAAAAACCATGTGATAATCATGGAGAAGGTTGATCATACTTACGCATGAGTAATATTTCCATTTTTAAAAGAAAATGTTGGAAGATAGTTAAGTATTATTTTATCTTTATATAATGATAATTATTTCCTAAATATCATATTTTTTATTTAAATATAATTATATATTACACTCATATTTTTTGGTTTTGAAAAACGAATCGCATCGCTCCGTGGAGGAGGTAATTTACTTGTACGCATGAATGACGTTATATTTTTTTAAATGAATGAAAAGATAAAGAAATTATAAAATATATTATTTAAATACAGTGATGAATATTTTATTAAAAATATATATATCGTAAATATATCATTAAATTAGTCATGAGCGGTGGTAAGGGAAAAAGAATTACATCGGTTTGCGTGACAGTAATTTTCCATACAAAATAATAAGAGTTTCATTTTCCATTTTATAGAAGAGAAGATGGATATAGGTTATGTAATTAGATTAAAAATATATTTATATAATTAAGATAATAATTATATTATATTATAATTTTTTAATAATTTTTTAATTAGGTGGAATAAGATATAAAACAAAAAATTCCTGGTTCAAAATGATATCTCTTCTTCGAATACTCTCATAGTTTACACCAAATCCCTTCCTAGGTGGGTTTTATAAGAAAACCAACAGATATAATAATTATTAAAGAAATTAAGTAAGGTATTTTAGTAGTTATTGGATGAAAAAATGGTTTTTGATGCTTGTATGGTAGAGGATAGGTGGTGGCCTTTTATAAGTGTTGGGAGAGGAACTTTCATAATTTCTTACAGTATTAAATTATTATAAGATCATATTCAATTAAATTACATAAAAACTGTAAAATATTTGAATTTGGGATTTTATATGGTTCAAATATAGCTATAAAATAGTCTATTGATAAATTTTACTTATCAAAAAAACCCTTATCTATTTGGTTGACCCCCCGGTAAACCTATTTTGACCTTAACTGTTGTCGCAACTTTTTCAAACTAAAAGGGTTATGATTTTACTTATAAGGTAAAAATTGGATCTTAAATAGTAAATGGATGGTATTTTACACCATTTATAATCATAATTTTATAAATTCATTATTTTTATGAATTTTTAGTAATTTAATAAAAAAATTATTTAACATAAATTATCAATAATGACATTTTGACACGAATAATTTAATTTGAGTTCAAAGAAAAGAAGATAATTATTAATTTTAAATATAATAAATTTAAACAAAAATAATAAATATTTATTAACTACCAAATTGTTTTTAATCAATAACTCATTCCAAATACATTACTTTTAATGTTTTTAAAGTTATTTAACTTGGGGTTTCACTGTTTGCACAAGCGTTGAGTCATCGTAGTATACACATTTATAGAAGCTTTATAATCACTAAAAATTAAAAATTAATTACTATCATGATATTAATTTCATTATAATAAAAATAAATATTAATATTCATTATGAAATAATTTTTATCTGTATGTGAACATAAAATAGTTATTTAAAACAAAGATGGTGATATTTTTCCTTTTCATTACATAAATTGTTGTATTGATCACATTCATGTAAAATTGTTTTATAAATAATTTAATATAAAAAATATGGTTATAAGGGTTCAAATAAATATATAAAATAACAATTAATATGAAAAATTGTGGTCTTATCAATTAGTATTAACCTAGGTAAACCTAAATTACCCATTTACCTTGGGGATGAATTGTTACTGTTTTTTCTCTTCAGTATAACAAAAAATTAATTTGAACTTTCTAATAAATGTTAAATATGTTTATTAACAATATGATAAAAATTTTATCAAATTTAATTCATGTAAGTGGAATAGTTAAATTTAAAAATGACCATGTAAAACATGTCGAATTGTTTTTCCAAGAAATGTATTTTTGAAGCACAAAATGATCACACATTAAATATATTACTAGTAATCATCATTATATTAATTTAATTTCCTATATATATATATATATTGATAACATGTATATTTAAGTTAAATAATTGTTTATATTGTTTGTTTTAAATAATTAAAAGAAAGACTAATTATACACTAAAAAATAGTTTTCTAAAAAATAAGATTTTAAACCTGTAGATAAACTTATACTAAAATCCATTAAAGATATTTTAAAAAAATAATAAATTAGATTAGATATAAATAAATAATAATTATGTTAATTTTAGTTAAATTTAATATCATAATTGGAATTTTAAATTACTTAATTAAATTAAACTAAATAATAATTTCACAAAAAAACTATATTTTTCACTATTCCATGAAAAATAAAACTTTCCAGAAAAATAAAAAAATATTACCCTAAGTTAAATTTTAAAATTTAATTTAAAAACAAAAAATAATTTTATAAACATTAATTTTTAACTTTGGTAGAAATTAATTATTTTTTTCTCATAAAAAGATAAAAATACGTTTTTGATGAAAAATATTTTTTTGAATCATATAAAAGAATTCGTAAAAATTGAGTGCATACATACCAATACATTTTATATTTATAAAATAATTATTAATAATATACAAATAGTGTTTATTTCTAGACATACAATTGATTTTAATGGCTGGGTAATAATGGGTACGTTCAAATATTGTATCAATAATCGTTTAGGATAAATGTTGCATATCATATACATTATAAAATATGTTTTTTTTCGTTTAAAATAACATGGTGTTACATTCACCCCCAACTTCAATAAATTATGTCATTTTATTTTGAACTTATTCTAAAAAATGAAGGGTTTTACATTTAAAAATCCTATTGTGCAAAACCCACATCATAAAAAGGGTTAATAAAACTTCCTCTTAATAAAGTGTATTGGAAATATAAATGCCATCATAGAATAACCAAAAAATATGTTTCCAAATAAGAAAACATTAATGGTAAGTGTAAATATGGTCTTAGAGGAGGGAACCTACACCTAATGACTAATAGAGAGTGACAGAGTACATCGTCAGAAGAATAATACTGCCATAAAACCATAAATATAGGATGGGTGAAAAGACTATAATTTCATTTGAAATTATTTTATTAGGTTAATTTTTTTCTATATCATTTTCTTAGAGTTAATGAATCCATTTTCCAGATATAATGAGAACACATGGAAATATAATTGAATGAAAAATTTTATTTCATAAAACAATTTCATTATTTGGTTGCGCTTCAATAAATTTCCACTTCATCAATAATTCAATGAAATGAATGTGAAATATGATTTTTTTCAGAAGGACTAAAATTTAATTTCGATCATAATATTCAAAATATAATACAAAACTATTCTAAGTATCATTAAATATTTAAAAACAAAATTGATTACCATAAGGTAAGATAATATAAAATTTATAAACCTTATTATAAAGAAATAACACATTTTAATTCAATATTTATACAAAATGATCAACTTATATTATTTCAGATATAAATAAACCAACATTCTAGTTATCAAAAATATTTTCAAAATTAATGAATATTTTTCTCATCCAACGCGATCCTGCACCTTTTAACATAAATCCTTTAAAATTTATTTTCATCATTCCCAAAAATTACATTAAGTAAAACTTAATGGATTTATATACATCAAACCAACAGAATGTCTCCTAAAATATCATTATTCATCTCAAAATCAAAAAACATTGATTTAGTAATATGTTTACCAAAATAAACACAATACATATCCATCAAACCATTTATGTAAAAATATGGTCATACTGACTAGGATATCGTTTTGGCCAAAGGTAGGCATCCCACCCTTATTTTCCTTTAGTTATGGGTTTCATTCTCATGTCCTTTATGGATTTGAAAGGTTTTCACCAAAAAAGTATGTTTTCCTCTTTATAAAAATAGATTAATATAATTGCTACAAAATTCAAAAAAAAAATATAACTTGATAAAAAATAATAGTAGTCATCAAATAACTTTTTAAACAAAATGGTTTTATTTATGAATAATGTTTTTGCCAAATCAAATAATGCTAATTGAAAATTTTATCTTTTAAATATTTTTTCATATTTTTTCTAATAGTTTTTAGTAACCTTAAAATCAAGTCCACAAAATATAAAATATTTATTCCTCAAAAAAAATTATCACTAAAACAGAATTTATACATTTAGTTTACAGATAACTAAAAAATCTATTAAAAATCAATTAATATCATTAAGGTACTTCCATCACAATAAACATCAAAATGGGTGTGCAACATCATGAACTTTTTTATAAATGTATCAATATCATTTTTAAGTATTATTTTTCCTTGTTTAGAGTATATATTGTTTTAGATTTTCCTTGTGGATTGTTTAAGTGAAATTGAAGAATTTTGGGAGGAGTACAGAGATTCATTATTGGCACATGGTGTTCCCAAACCATTCATCTAGCCCTGAAAACTGCGGAAACCTAGAAAGAGGGGATTCACATGGCTAATGAATATTCTATCAAACGTTTCCCCCTCCTATGAGTAATTGTGCTCCCCTAGAAGTGGTTCATAATTAAGCTGCATAGATTGAAAGACTTTTCACTACTACCTAGAAAACTATGTTCACAGTTTTTAGTATTACAATTTTTTTAAAGTCCTCAACCCTTCATACCTCACCATATTTCATCCCAACTCAAACCTAAATGGTTTATCTCAATTTTGGAGGCTTCTAGATGTATTATAACGCCTTCTAACCTTCATTATTGGTGAATTGAAGCCTATATTTTTTATCTCTGCCTCTCTCAATAAGAGATTCTCATCTTGTATTTTTTCCTTCCACTATGTAATCCATGTATCAGCCTATGAAGGTATTTTTTCCTCTATTTGTGATGGATATAAATCTAGGGTTGTTTAATCTTTATTCATTAGTCCATGGATCAATATTACAGATCTAGATCTCATTCTTCATCAGGGTATTTGTTGTAATGATTCAATTGGGTTTTTTTGTTGGTGATCATTAATCATCAATCTTAAGGTACGTGTTAAAAATTGAAAATCCCATTATATTTTTTTAATTAAATATTTATAATTTTAAAATTTCAATTTCCATGATTGGGAAATTGAATTGATGATTGAATGAATTGAATTCACTTTTCATGTGATAATGAATTGGATTAATTTATGGTTTTTGAAATTTGAGATATTAGATAAATTAATTGGTTAATTAATTAATTGAATAATGTGATTATGAAATTTGGGGGATTATTGAGATTTTATAATAGGTCAATTAATTTGATATCAATTAATTAAAAATGGGGATTCTGTTATGGTTTAATTTTCCTTAATATGTTAATGGGTTATATGAATACAATATTGAAAATGGTTAACAATGACATGTACCTATTATATCAGGTGATTAAATTATTGTATCATTTTTTGGATAAATTATAATGGTAACATGATGTGAAATGTTTGTTATAGTATTAATGTTGTGTAATCCTGATTGATGAGATATATGTGACATGTGTGATTAATTGGAAAATGTGTGTGGAACAAGGAATTTTGCTTCCAAATATAATAGTGATAAATTGATAAACATATGTTGAAAATGGAATGCTGCTTCAAAATTCCATAGTGATAAACTGATAAATGATTGTGGGACATATACCGGTGCTTTAAAAAATCACTTGTGTGTTTATTTGATAAACGAGTTGTGGGACACGGACTGCTACATCCAATACCCATGAGGTCATACACATGGAATTCTAGGCCCAAAATGTTCCCATTAGTATATAGTTCAAAATGGTCTTAATATAAATTTAAATGAGTTGACAATTGGTATCCATGGTATTTTAATATGGTTTAGAGTACAGCTGGGTCTGAAGTAGATATCATGTTTCAGGTGCCTTTGGGAACCCAGGGGTTTATGTGGTTAAATTAATGAGTAATTTAAATTTGATAACTATTTACTTATGCAATATATTTTATTCTTTATACAACTGGATAAATTATTACTGACTATATATTGTTTTAAACAATGTTGGTGGTGTCTTACTATGTTTTACTCACACCCTACATGGGCCGCATGATCGATATCAAAATATACTTCAAGACAGGATAAGGGAAAGTGTACTATATTGGTTGGATAATCTAGGTTGGAGGATGGATGGGGGAAGCTGACATGATTTGGGACCCACTTTGGAGTTTTCAACGTCTTTATTTATTTTGTATTTTTTTTATTGAGCCTTGACACATATTTTCCATGACATATGTATTTTTAGTCTTGGATATTGTATTTACCATCTTGGATATCATGTGATATATGTTTGGTTTCATAATTGGTTTTATCATTTCGGTTTTCTTATTTATTTATACTATTGTTCTACTTTTATAAATAGGTTATAGTCTCTCCATGATTGATATTATACCTTTATTACTAGTTAGTAGCCTCTGTCGTACGTGGAGGTGTGCTTGATGTCACATAGGGAACTAGAACGAGGAACTAGTGTGTGGAAACCAGGGTGAGATTTTATATGGTATCTATTCCTTAAAATTTATAATCAACATTAGAATTGTTAACCTACGATGGTGCCTAATATCATAAATTATCATCATCAAAATCATAAACATAGTGCTCTTGGGGAATTTCTTTAATGTCCATCATATATTTTAGTGACCTAATATATATTTTTCAATATATAAATCCAAAGGTTTCTAAGGTACTTTCTATGATACCAACTATAATGAGCCCACCCCTAGTGGGTCAGAACTAGTGGATAATTTTTTGAATTGGCATAAGATACAAGTGATCACATCCAAAATAACAAAATCGTTTAGTATTATTGGTAAAATTCATTCATACAGTAGTCTTACATTACATTTGAAAATATAAATTAAAAAATTGTGAAATTAAATATTAAACATCCATGAATTAATTTATATAGTAATTATTCTTATTATAGAGAATGGAAAAAAGGTGACCTGAGATACTCATTAAGGGTTACATATTATAGAATTTATTTTGAGTAAATAATGAATAATCAATATGGAAATATAAATAACTCAAAACACATATCCTTTAGTCAATTACTTGATAAAAAGACATGTCATTGGATAATATCAATTTAGTAATCTCATTGATAATAATAACTAAATTATCATTGATAGAAATGAATAATATTGGATTTCATGATCCCAGACATTAGGATATATATACCTTCGAGACCTTTTTCCATGAAAGTTTAATTTATGGGTAGGTATAAACATAAAAACCATTTAATTCAGACAACTTATTTTTCTCAACAGACCCGTCGATACATCGAGGAGATATTTTTAATCGGGTGTCACCAGTTGCTGTATATCCAAATAATTTCTTAACTATTTTATGATCAATTGAATTCATAAATTACATTCCATATTAATAAATTTATTTATTGAACAACGAATATAGGATATCAATATTTCCCTAGTTAATACAATAGCATTAAAAGTAAAACACTGTATGTAGAATTTCAATATAGTTTAAGAAATAAGAATATACATGATAAAGAATATGAATATTTAAGGGTAATTTAATGCTCAATGATCACAAGAAATTTAAAATTTCATGAGAAATATAATTAATAAAAAATTAATAACAGATAATTTTTAACCATAGATTCATCAGAAAATGATGTTTTGAAATAAAATCATACCCTTTGACGGAATAAAGAAAATGGAAGTGTAATATTCAAATATTATATCATTTAATTGTATTCATTGTAACCACTAAAAATGTAGAATAAGATAAATTTCACAAAATATTTATGGTGTGTATAAAGACCCTATCCTTTTACACATATCATTACATGATTATAATAATAATAAAGCATCATATTACAAGCCAAAGATCATAAATTCTAGTGTCTTGGAAGAACAGGTTCATAAAAATAAAAAAAAATTGACTAAATAATATTTTTATTTATTTAATCTTCATATGGAGCTCAAAACTTACATTGTATCGATGATCATCATAGGATGAACTCATAATAACATTAACAATGGGATTAGCTAAAAATATATGTAATGGAACAAACAGAAGAATAATGCTTTCGCACATTGGTTAGAAGGCATGACATAATGATATAAAAAAACATTGAACATATGAAATCATTACATATAAACATGTGATCAAATAAACATGGTGTCTTAGTAATGTGGAATAAAGATAAAACATGAATTCAGTGTGATTCACGGTTCATTTCACATAGAGGACCACAAGTCAAGGATAACCACCAATATTATTGCACATAGTAGCCCGAGTCAAGGCTTACCACCAAGATTGTTTCACATAACATCTCAAGAGACTCAAATATACCCAATGCGATTGATATCTATCTAGAACACCTATATTAACATGTTTATAAATATTTTTCCACATAAATAATCATACATAATCAATCATATAGAACCATAAGGGTACCCATGGAAATAAATGGGTATCATCATCATGTTATAAAGAATAATAAATGGGTGTATCGTACAAGTGTCCATGAAAGAAATGAATTAAAAAATATATGGACATTCCTAAATGGAAATAATAATTTTTTCATGGTAAGTGATGTCAAACATAATTGATAACATGTAAGAAGAGTATTTATAAAAATTTAGCATTAAAACATTTTAATGCTGTTTTAAAGAAAATACTAAAGCACATTTAAAATAAAATATAGAAAAATATTTTATATAAAACCATAAGTGAATCAAGAATATTTGCATAATAAATATACTGATTTTATAAAATAAATGGTTCTTTAAAATATATGACAAACTAAAATTGAAATAGGGTATGAATTTGAGATGTTCCCTTGAAATGGGAATTCTTGTCAAAAATAATTAAAAAGGGATCCACTTAAAAATATGAATATACATGAAAAAAATGATGAATGGATCTTAGTACATGAGTTTGGAACATATTAAATTTACTTAGATGATTCACATAAAAATAATAAATAACTTTATTTTGGTAAAAAGAAAAATAGAGCAACCTGACGGAATAATGGAGGTTCGGGTAGAATCCCTTACCTTATGTTTGGTGGTGTCCATCAATTGAACTTAATGTACTATATTACAAAATTAAATTCATTAATTAATATTTAAATAACCTATTATTCATTTAATTTATTTAATATATCCATATTAATTTCATTCATGACCTTTTTATTGGGTTAATAACTTCAATTTCCTTGTTTGGGAGTGTTTGTTTCCGTGGTTTCAATGAACGACTTATTATATACATGTAAGGATGAACATGTAAGATGATAATGTTTGTAAAAAACTTGAGTTATATGTAATTAGTGAAATCCCCAATGAATACATGGTTATATAATTTATTTATTTATTTGGAGTGAAGATGAATCGTCATATAAAACATAAATGATAACAGTTTTGGATAATTGGAGGTTTTTAATCACAAAAAAACACATTTTACCTTATATATTAAAATAATATATACAAAAGATTATAGAATCATGCATAAAATATAATACAAATATTATAGTATATTTCAACCATATACATGGTTTAATGACTAGAATTGATGAAGGTAATAAAAGTTGAAAACCTGTAATCCTTAAAAGTGAAGAATTGAGGCAGATTAGATGGTGTTTTCATTTATTGTATAATAGGAGGGGAAAGGGGGGATAATCAGGAATTGTTCCATTAGAATAACAATATTATATTACATGTAAGATAACGTAGTTATCACAACATTTTAATGAGTATAGGTGAGGATAGAAATGAAAACAAAGGAACATGAATAGAAAATAAAAGAAAAGAAAACAATAATTTACCTCTTGAATATATCATCTTTGAGAGCCTCTTTATGGGAGTGGTTTTAGTATTTTTATGAGACCAAGAGTTTATGTACATGGTATAGGGTATTAGGGATATATTTGAATGGAATTTTGATAAAGAACAAGTCTTCATATGTGTGAGGAGATGAGGAAAAGAGTGGTGATATTTATAGTGGAGTAGAGGAGGAGTTTCCCATTATTCTAATCATTTGTTTAATATTTCTGCTCATGACTATGAATAGTCTAGATTTTTGTGACCAATAATAGTAAATAGAGCATGTGAGTTTGAAATAATGTCCATTTACATCATCCATTACTCAAGCATGATGCAAAAATTTATTTATTTAGCATTTATAGTAAGTTATCGTATTTTACTATTCACCAAAAAAATCCAGAATTTTAGAAAAATCCAAAAATATCACCCAAAATTCTTTTTGACATGTAAAATTAAAAAGATAACTACATTTTATGACAATAATTTTCCAAATATGAGTGGTTTAATTTTTAATTAAAATCATAATTTACTTGAAAAATACACATTTTAAAATTAGAACTGTTTTTCTAACACTTTAAAATTATATTATAATCATATGTAATCAATATAATTATTTATGAATACATTTTTTGAAAATAAATTTTCATTTAAATTATTAAATTAGTCATAAAATTGTAATTAAATATAGAAGACTTCTAAAAATACAAACCATAAATTAATAATTTTTAAAATATTTACTTACATATACATTAATATATTAATATCATATTTTCACTTATAAAATCGGTATATTTTATTTATACTTCCATTAGTGAGGTTACTATTCTATTGGATGGTTTAGTATTCACAAGGGTAACATTACTATTCCAAACATCATGTTACTATTTCATCAATATACATTCCTAAACTTCTTGAGATTCCTTTTATTTTACTCATTATTCATATATATGGTTTTTATAGTGTTCTATATGTAATATTTTATTATTATACTATAAGATTTAATTAAAATAAGTTGTTTCACTAATAAAACATTGGGTTTTTATATTCTTCCCCCTTAATGAATTTCTCCCTCAATATTTCATTATACATTCTAAGATGAAAATGAATTTGGGTACCTTTTCTTCATTGCTTTCTATAGTTCTCATGTTGCCTCTTAATACTTATTTTTTTCACTAGGTACATTGACCAAGTGAGTAGTCTTGTTACATAGAACATTTTATCTATGAACCAAGATCATCACTAGCTAATCCTCATATGAAAGATCATTATCTAACTATACTACCTCTGAATAAAATACATGTAAAGGATATAGTATGTAATTATTTTAGAGGGTTACATGGAAGACATCATGTACTTTAGACATGGTAGGTGGAATTACTAGTTGTTAGATTATAGCTCTGACACGATCAATAATCTTGAAGTGAATGATGTAATTTGGAATTAGATTTCCATTCTTTCCAAATATATTGACCTTATTCCATAGAAATTTACAGAGGATTTTCATGTATCTAAATTTAAACTCAAGGTCTCGTCAAAAAAATTTTGAATAGATATTTTTTCAACATTGGGATGCCTTGAAATGCTGTTGAATGGTTTTCACCTTATCCACCATATCATTGACCATTTCAGGTCTTAATATATTTCATTGACCGACTTCATCCCAGCACACCGGTATTCTACAACTTTTCTCTTAAAGGTCTTCCTATGGTGCCACTCAAATGTTGGAGTGTAAACTACTATTAAAGTATAATTAGACCAGTGTAATATGATTGTCTCATCCTCCATTCATGTCCATATAACACGATATCAACATTTCTTCTAGTGTCTAAATAGTTTGTTCATATTGGCCATCAGTTTGAGGATGATAGGCTTCACTGAAGTTCAACTCAGCACATAGTGCATGTTGGAGACTTTTCCAGAACATCAAGGTGAATCTTGGATCTTGAATGGATACTGTAGATAGTGGTAGTCCATGAATTATTACCACCTCTTTGATATATATCTATAAATTTTGGTCCAATGATAAGTCCTCCTGAATTGAGATAAATTGATCTGTTTATGTAAGATGATCTACAATGACCCATATAGCATTGTTTTCTCTGGATTTCCTTAGAAGTCTGCTGACAAAGTCCATGGTAATGTTCTCCCGCATTCTTGATTGTATTGGTATTGGTTTCCTCACCCCATTATACTTTTTTCTTTCAACCTTCACTTGTTGAAATACCAAGAAATTTTATGTATACTCTACGATGTGCTTCTACACATTGTTCTAGAAAATGTTCTCTTGAAGATCTTGATATATCTTTGTGCTCCATGGGTAAATAGATATGGTTGAGCAATGTGTGTCATTAAAAATATCGTTCTTTATATCTAGATCAGATGGTACACATAATTGTGACCCAAATATTATAATTTCTTCCTCATCTATTTTGAACTCCAAGGATTTCCCATTTCTTATCGCTTCCACCCTTTTCTCAATTTCCACATCATTTTTTTGAGCATCCTTTATTTTATCCATGAGGGATGGTTGAGAAATAGTTTTATAAAGGATTTATGATATTCCTCCCTTAATTATTTCCATGTCCATCCTCTAAAAATCTATGAATATTGGATCGTTTTCAATAGTCATAATTGCTAAATATGTAGGATAATTTCTACTAAGAGTATCTTCCACCTTATTTTCTTTACCGGGGTGGTAGTGGATTTATTAGTCATATTATTTGATGAGATTTCACCATATTCGTTAGCGTATATTAATATATTTCTATGGGAATATATATTTGGGAATCTTGTGGTCAATATATATCTCACACTTCTCACCAAATACATAATGATGGAATATTTTCAATGTAAAGATCACAACAGCCAAATCCAAATCAAGTGTGGGATAGTTTTGCTGATGGATTTTCATATTCCATGAAGCATAGGCTATCACATTATCATTTTTCATTACCACATAGCCTAATACCTTCATTGAAGGATCACTATACACCACAAAGAGTTCTCCACTTATCAGGTGTGTTAGTACTGGTGCAGTGATAAGGCTCTTTATGAGATCCTTAAAACTTTCCCCGCATTCTTGAGTTAAGAAAAACATCACACCATTCCATTTTAGCTTGGTAAATGGGTTTGAAAACTATGTGTATTTCTTCACAAATCCTCAATAATACTCAGCTAGACCTATAAATCTGTGGATATCTATTAAAAATATTGGCCTGGGCAACTCTTTTATTGCCTTTTTCTAGGAAGGGTCCATAAAAATTCCTTTTCTAGTGATAAAATTCCCCAAGAATGATACATCCTCCATCTAGAACATACATTTACTTTAATTTGAATAAAGTTTCTCCCTTTTCAATGTCATCATCATAGTATTCAAATTCTCACCATGTTCCTCCTTTCTCTTGATGTATATTACAATATCATTGATAAATACTACCACAAATTTTTTCGAGGTAATATCAAAATACTCTATTCATTAAATCCATGAATATTTTTGGAGAATTAGGGAGTTATAAAGGAATCAATATGAACTCATAGTTTCCATACCTTGTTCAAAAGGTAGTTTTTGGAATATCTTCCTTCATCATACTTAGTTGCTGATATCCTATGCGAAGGTCCACCATACAGAAATAATTTTCCCCACGCAGGTAATTGAAAAATTCATATTTCTATGTCATAGGATAATTTTTCTTTATTGTGATTTTATTGAGCTCAATAAAATCAATTTTGATGTGCATTGATCCTACTATATTCTTAAAAAAGAGGACTGATGCTCGCTAAGGAGAATCACTTGGTCAAATAAAACCCTCGTTTATATTCTCCTGTATATTCTTGTTTATCTCTTATAACTCTAAAATAACCATTCTATAAGGTGTCATTGTTATAGGTAGAGATATATTAAGAAGTTAAATTGATAAATCAACCTCTATATTAGGAGGAAGACCAGGAATGTCTTTTTAGAAATACCTCAGTGTAATACCATACAATTAGAATTTCTTCGAGGATGATTCCATCCTTTGTCTCTATCATATGTGCATGACATTAATTCTCATAAGGTATTAATATCCACAATTTAGGCAATGATTCAAAAAGAGTTTCATCTTCATCCTTACAATTTTAAAGAATCGGAGGATGATTTGGGATGTGAAGAGTGAACTCCCTTTCCTGACAATTTATGTTGTCTTTGTATAAATATATCCAATCATTCCCAACATAACATCTATCTCCACTAAAGGAAGTATAATGAGATTTTCTAGGAGTTTAATAAAAAAATTCTAACAAGGGAGGAGTTATGTACATTGGATGTAATAATTTCTCCATTTTATGTTCTCACATATCAATCAATATCCAAATTTCTAGTTGGTGTTTGAATAGTTCTACTAAACATCCATGATATGACATAATTCATAGCTCTAGAATCAAATAGTACATTAGATATTCTTGAATGAATAACTACACTACCAATCACTACATTATTGTCCAAATCCACCTGAACATGAGTGATATCGTAATCCATTCCTTATTTCCTAGGAGGTTGTCAATGATTGTCATTGAAAACCATATCTTATGGAAATTGTTCGCATAATGACAATGTTCCTTGCAGTTGGAACACTACACTACTAGATCTGTGTTGATCTGAACCTTTCTTTATTATTCCACATTAGTGGGGTTCTTCATATACCTTTAGCAGTTTTTATCTATATGTCCCATTCTTCTACATTTGAATCAATTCCTAGTTCCATTTAGACTGTTCCAAGGATGCTTCTTCACACAATTTTGATATGTGGGATGTTCAACCTTATTTCCATCATGCGATTTATTATCTGAACCACCCATATTAGATTCTATTTCCACTTTTTATCACTACAACCATGATACCATTGAGATTTTTTTTATCTCTATTTCATCCTTGAGGGCTCAATGGACAATCTCCTCATAACTTTAAAAGTCTATAATTTCTATCACTTTTCATAGGCTCGTGTTTAGACCTCTAAATAAAAAATACATCTTTATTTCGGTGTTCATGAAAAAACTAGATGCATATCTTGTAAGCCTTGTGATGTTGTCTTCAAACACCCTGATGGATCATCTTACTTCCACTTAAGTCTGAGGAACTCTCATTCCCTCTTGAGACAGAGAGTATGGGGGAAATATTTATAGAAAAATATTTTTTGGAATTCCTCCCAATCCATGGATTCAATTTTTTTAGAGACCTCATATTCTTGATCAATGTCCACCACTGATTTGCTTCCCCATCAAAATGACAGATGTCCAGCAAGACTTTCTCTTCTTTTGAACACTTAAGGACAACAAATATACTTTCAATGATGTTAATCCATTGTTCTGTGATGAGGGGATCAAAATATCTACTAAACATGTGAGGACTTTGTCGTATAAAAGATTCTACAATATCATGTGCTTACCTTAGAGGGGGAGGGCGTTCCACATGATAAAAGTTATTATTCCAAAATTGAGCAAGTTGAGAAATTAATGTCGTAAAATTTTGAGGACCCATTCCCATCGTATCAGAAATATCATTAGATTGTTCATCACATTTCTTATCACATTGATTATTGGATTTTGTTCTTCTGTTTCCAATAATTAACTAAGAAAAATAACATAAAATTAGAGGGATTGAATACATAGCTAATAAACAAAAAATAGAACCTTTAAACATAAAAGGATTAACTCTTAAAAGAAATGTATATCCTAAATCATGATTTCCTAGGTTTCAATCTAGGATACCAATGATTTGTTTCCTCACATTTATTCTTATGGGATTATTTTTTTGGTCCTGTTATAATGGTTTGTACTAAGATTATAAATTTACAAAATAATTTCCACTGAGTGTGTTAGACCATGAGTGAATCAAGGCTCGTTATTGTGTAGTAGTTCTCGTTCAAGTTTTGATCAAATTGGTGCTTTCGGGTTTTACCCCAAGATACATATGTTCTAGAGACACATTCACTTGTTTGTGTCCAAAGATAGATGTACATTCCTGAAAAACCACTTAAGCTATACTTACCAAAATTTAGGGATGTTGTCTTATAATTAGTCTCATACATGAGGTTCTTACTAATGTGATCTATTTCTAATCCCAAAAAATAACTAGACCATCATACGATACTAACTATAGTTACCCTATCATTTTACACATACCATTACATGATTTTGAGCATAATAAAACATCATATTATAGGAAAAGGATCATAAATTCTAGTGTCTAGGAATAATAGGTACCTAAAACTAAAAAAAATTGGACTAAATATAACATTTCATTATTTAATATTCATAAATAGATACTAACTTATATTATGCTCATACATCTTCATAGGATAACCTGTGGATCATTTTAACAATGTTATGAGCTAAAAAGACTAGTAAGGGAATACACATATGAATAAAGCTTTAGCACATGGGATAAAAGGAATGTTAGAATGATATAAAAAACACCAAACATATGAAATCATAAAATATAAACATGGAGTCATAGGAATGTGGAAAGAAGATAAAAAATGAATTTAGCAAGAGTCAAGGATCATATCACATAGAGGAGCTCAAGTCAATGTTTACCACCATGACAGTTGCACAAGGTTGCACGAGTCAAGGATAACCTCCAAGACTGTAGCACATAATGTCTCATGAATCTCAAATTTCCCAATAAATTGGTGAACTATCTAGGTAAACCCAGATTAACATGATTATGAATACTTTTCCCCCATAAAGAATCATACATAATCAATCATACAAAAACATATGGGTAACCATATAAAGTAATGGGTATCATAATCATGTCATAAAGAATAATTAATGGGTGTATAATAAAATTGTCCATGAAAGAAATGAATTAAAACATACATGGAAAATCATAAAGTAAAATTATTATTTATTATGATAATAGCTATCAATCACAATTGATAACTTGTAAGAAGATTACTTCTGGAATTTTAGCATTAAAATATTTTATTGAGGTTTTAAGGAATATAATAAAGAGAATTTAAAATAGAAAATGGAATAATATTTTATATAAAACCATAAGTGAAACAAGATGTTTTTCATTATAAAAAATGATATTATAAAAATAATGGTGGATTAAGATAGATGATAGAGTGAACTTGAAATTAGGTATGATTTCGAGAAGTTCCCTTAAAATGAGCTTTCTTATGAGGAAAAATTAAGAGAGGAACAACTTAAAAATATATATACCCTTGAAAGATAAGGATGAATGAGTAAAGAACTAGAAATTGCATATAATTTTTTTAAAATTATTTGGGATTATTACAAGTCTCAAAAAATTGGCGGTGCTTGATTCCGAGCCCCGATGTGCCCGAAACGGAATTTTGAACTTTTCATAACGTACGTTCAGTAAATGTGAGAGCAGAGATTTCTATCTTTTGAACCAGTGCTCATAATTTAAATAAGAGGGAACCGTTGAAATCATGGTGTCGAGATTCACTTAATGGAGTATAAACATCGACTCTAGTAGGTTGGGTGAATAAGATAGTTTTACGGACTTTTTGAAGAATAATAAAATAACATAAAAATGTTATTTTATTTTTCTACCAACTGATGAGAAGCGATGGTAGGACCACTGGGTTTTCAAGACATTTAATGGTGTGAATCTTCCATTTTGTAACCACACTATACAGATTTAAGAGATTTATTAATTAATACTCATTAGTAAACCTCATTAATTCCTACGATGTTTTAATCTCCCAACCCCTCTATTTAACTGAATATTTGGCTTGGGTTTTCGACACGGAAGAGCGGAACCTCTGACGAAGTTTTGTGACATCCTCCACCAACCTACAACGGATGCTATAATGATGTAGTTATAGGAATAGATCTAGAAACGAATAATGTTGATGGCTTCATCAAATGTGGAATTCTTCTTCCCCAACCGTGACATCTCCATCGAATATGAGGTAGGGGTTGTTATTAAATTCAAGTAAATTATTGATTCATTTTCTCTTTCTTGAAATGGATGATGAACATAGATCAACCAAAACTTATTGATCTGTGATTCATATGAAATTGCAGGTGGTAGCTGTAGGATATTTGAACATGGTTTTAATCAATATCTACTGGTAGTTTTTATTTAATACCCATGTGATATGATGATAATGAAGATGGTGTGGGACAATCAAGGTTTACCCCGACCCTCCACCACTTTAGTTCTTGTCATGTTCTTTGGGGGTGGATTTACAACTCGGCGGAATCCTGAACATGGAAGCCACACAGTGATGGCAGTAACTCGAGAGGCCCGTAGGTGTGTTCATAAGGGGAAACAGAGCACCCAAACTCACTCTGTGGGCCGTAGAAGCCCTGCCCCCAGTGTATCACCAAAATGACGGCCCTAGCGGGTGATGGCAGCGGTCAGTTTTCATCGGCCATGTTGGATAGAAGGTTCCTGGAGGTACCGTGGGGGATAACAGGGGGCCAGTGTCGGCCGACCGCAGTGGCAGAAGGGCGGCACACCGTCGCACGCCGTAGAAGGAAGTCGCGGTAGAGGGACCCATGCCCCGTGGGTCCGGATGACAAGGTGGAGATGCCAAATGGTGCCCTTGGTTAAGGAACCCAAACAGATTTTTGTTCTGAAAGGAGGCCGACCACCCCACTAGTGAGTCGTGCCAGTCACCGGGTCGGGTCACCCAGGGAGTTGTGCCCAGCCGAAGCGGGACAGGCCGGTCTATGTGCTAGTGGGCTGCGGCCGCAGCCCCGCCCACTTGGGCCGGTCCTTTCAGTTCAATCCAGACTGGGTTGAACCCGGGTTGGACCCGGTCCGGGTTAGTTCAGCCCAGGTCGGGGAGGGGTGGGTCGGTCGGACCCAGTCAGACCGGACCCGGACCCATTTCGGCCAAGATACACTTTAAAGACCATATCTCACAAACCAGACGTCTGTTTGACGAACAGTCTGTGGCATTGGAATCCATGGAATGAGGTGTTACGTTTGAGATACTACACATGAGTTTTGGAAAATGTTAGTGTATGTCCACATTGGATTTAATTTCAATTAAATCGTGCCATTAGTACTGAAATGCTTATAACACATAGACTGAGCGTCTGATTGACGCTCTGTCTGTCACGTTGGTCACTTTACGACATGGATGTCCTTTGGGTTACCCGTTTTGGGAACATAGTGTCAATTTATGCATGGATGATATCTTGTAGAGAAGATACTATTTAACTCAAGTGCACAGGGTGTGTGGAATCATGTGCCTGGCTGTCAATTGAAGAACGACCATGTGTTGATCAACATTATAGTGACCCTGTGTGGATCAACATCATAGAAAACCTGTGTTGATCAGCATTATTGAGAACCTTTTTTGGATCATCATCATAGTGACCCTGTGTGGATCAGCATCATAGTGACCCTCTATGGATTAACATCATAGCGATCAGTGTGGATCAAAATTTTAGAAACCCTGTGTGGATCAGCAGTGCACAACCTGATGAGGACCAGCCTTAGAGCGGCCTGTCATGAATCAGTGACATATGAACCCACGTGGATTTACAATGGAACAACTCTTCCATCAATCAGTTATGGAAACATCCAAACAGAATAAAATATTATAGCCCAAGACTAATAATCTTTATTCCTGAACTCTTAGTTTTATACCTAGTTTAAGGTAAGTCTTTTGCTTTGTGTTTTGTGACTGAGATCATGCATGTGGTTTTCCTTTCTGGAATTCTAAGAAACCTTCAGGGGTATTGGGGTCCCTACTGGGTATTGTTACACTCACCCCTGAACGGGCTTTGGATGAACCTTATTGTGTCTTGGGAAAATTAATAGCAGCTTGGATGAGACTTTAGAAAGTCAGGACCCAGTGGTACATGGAGGTGACTGGTGGATGTGGAGATCTGTGGAGATGATTTTTACCAACCCTTCATGTAGGTTCCTTGGTGGATGATCTTAGGAGTTGTTTTTTATTGTAGTTGTATCTTTCAGTTGGTCTTGTATTCTATCCCCTTTTCTTTTAGTAAAGACTTTACTATTGTAGTTTTACTACATGGTATGTATCTTGTCATGTTCTTGGTCTGTTTGTTTGTATTTTAAATGGAAATTCCTGCCCGTTTTTTGGAATTTTCTTTCCGGTTCTAGTCAAAAACCCCTGGAATATTGAAGGTAGGCTTGGGGTAGTCATGGAATGGGAAATGGGGGACGGGTCATGACAAAAAGGATCTTTCAAAAAGATTTTGGAAGGTATAAATGACACTTAGAAAAAGTACTTAAAATGAAAAGATAACTTCATTGTTTGGGAGCGTTTGTTTCCTAGGTTTTCAAGATTGGTTTACTTCAATACTTGTTAGGAGGAAAATGTAAGAGGAAAATGTTTGTCCAGAATTGGAGTAATATGTTATTAGTGAACATCAAGAGTATTTCATGCTTATAAAATTCATCTTGTTATTTTGAGTGAAGATGAATCATTATATAAAAATTTAATGATAACTGTTTTGGTTAATTGGTGGTTTTTAATCACAACGAACACATTTTACTTTATAAATTATTATCATGTGTAAAAAACATTCCAAAATCGTTCAATAGATATAATATATATATTATAATCTTCATCAACTATAAACATGGTTTCATGACCAAAATTTAAAACGTTAATAGAAATTGATAACCCATCTTCCTTTAATGTGATGAATTGACACATCTCGGATGGTGTTTTAATATATAGTATAAAAGGAGGGGAAATGACAAATGATGATGAATTATTCCATTAGAATAACAAAATTCCTGTAAATGTAAGGTATAAGAGTTATAACACCATTTGGAAGAGTATATGTGAGTATAAAAATGAAAACAAAGGAACACGAAAAGAAAAGAAAAAAAAGAAAAGAAAATAGGAATTTATCTATTGAATATATCTTCCTTGAGAGCATCTTTAGGGGGGGTTGTTTTGGTGTTTTATAAGACCATGAAGTTATGGACATCGGAGAAGGGATTAGGGAGATATTTGAGTGGAATTTGGTCTATGAAAAATTCATGAGAGGTGTGAGGAGAAAAGGTAAAGAGGGTGTAATTTAAGGTTGAGGAGTGGAGGAGGTTCCCATTATTTTAATCATTAGTTTAATATTTTTGATCAAGATTATGAATAGAATTGATTATTTTGAAAAAAAACTAAATAGAGCATCTGAGCTTTAGCGAATGTCTATATACATCTTCTATGACTCAAGAATTATTCATAAATTCATTTATTTATCATTTATTGTAAATTACTATATTTTACTACTCACAAAAATTCAAGTATTTTTGAAAATTTGAAAAAATTCCCCCAACCACTTTTCAACATGTAGAATTTAAAAAAGAACTCCATTTTATGAAAATTATTTTCAAAATATATGAAATTTAATTTTTTTTTTAAATCATAATTTACTAGAAAAATACAAATTTTAAAATTAAAACTACTTTTATAAAACATTGAGAAATTAATTATGGTCTCTTAAAATTTTCATATAATCATAAGTCATCAAATTAATTATTTCTGAAAAAATTTAATAAAAATTATTTTTTCTATATTATTTAATTATTCATAATATTGTGATTAAATATACATGACTTATAAGAATACCAACAATTACTTAAATTTTATTAATATATTTCCGTACTTATATTATAACATAATTATATCACATTTTCACTTATAAGAGGGGAAAATTTTATTTATAATTTCATTAAGGATTTTACTATTCAATTGGCTGGGTTACTATTCATCATTGGCGCATTACTACTCCATAGGTGAAGTTACTCTTTCTTCATTTATAAGTTTGTTATTGTGTTCTATATGTCATATTTATGATTATAATATAAAACATAATTATAATTAGTGATTTTCATTGAAAATAATTGGGTCATTAAATCTTGGAGAATGTTTTCAACTCCACATATGTTAAAAAATTATTTTTAATTTTTTCAAAAAATGAATAAAAAACGACCATTCGTAAAAACAATATATATATTCCTTAATAACCTTTTCAAAAAGTCACATATAACATAAAATGTTCCTAATAAATAATTTTAGTGATAAAAAAGACTTTTAATTTTCTAAAAAATATTCATATTGAATACAAATTTACTCGATTAAATGAGAAATGTAATTGGGTTTACTTCTTCACATTTCATTGCTTGGTTAGAGTTCAATAGATAGGAAAAGAAGGAAGATAATTGGTAATATCGTTAAATATATACAGTATATTAATATTAATGTATTTCACGAAGGATAATTGATAATATTCCTTCAATGGAAATATATGAAGTCACAAATAAATGTGAGGTTTTAAATTGAATTATTACCACTTTGGTAAATTTTGAGTAGTAATGTCATTAAATAATAAAATGGAAATGAAACATTAATTATCTTTAATAAATAAGTATTCATGTTAAATACATAAAATTGGAATAATGTGATTTAAAAATTTATAGGTACATAATATTAAATATGTCACAATGGAATGAAACAAAGGCAAAATCCATTACCACATTTCTAAATCATCAAATAAATTCTTATCATTCTATATAATAAAATACTGGTAATTAATTACATTATTAATTTCCATTTTTAACTTTTAAAATTATTATTATTTTATTTAATAGTATAAAATATTCAATTACATTGTAAATTAATTTCACTATAGACGTTTTGAGAATATTTGGTTCATATGTCCAAAATGAATTTGGTAGTTTGAATATGGTAAAAGATTTTACTATTCCATAATCTCCTGAATAATAATGAATTTACTATCATTTTTATAAATAATTTATAACATTAAAACAAACCATATAATATTGTTACAAAAAAATAACTATGTTATGATCATTGAGATGGTAGGTTGTATGCATGCATGAGTGACATTTCCCTTTTCCAATGATCATGATGGAATTAAGGTAGGTACTATTTATATTAAATAATGTTTATTTATATATTAAATATTATATTATTTATTTAACTATAGTTTTATATATCTATAATGTGAATTTTTTATAAAATATGAATCACATCACTTCCTGGAGGTGGTAATCTACACATATGCCCGAATAACATTATCAATTTTAAAATGAATTGAATGGTAAGAAAATGTATGATAAATTAAATTTATAAATTATACATATATCATTAAACTTATATATATATATATATATAGTAAATCCATCATAAAATATTTCATCAGAGGTGGTGGTGGAAAATTATTTACATCGGTTTATGAGGAGGTTGTTCGTTGTACATGCGAACGATAGTTTCATTTCCAATTTGATGGAAGAGGATATATATATAGGGTATTATGTTACCATAAATACATATAATTATATGTGAGATACTTATGTTTTTATATCATAATGGTTGAATAATATTTTATGGATATATAATTTGAAATAAAAAAACCCCATGGTTAAGAATGATACCTCTTATTTGGACAACCTCTTTATGTTTATAAAAAATACATCAATGTACGGTTTTCTAGTCAAACAAATGCTATAAGAAAAATAGAAAGTAAGTAATGTATTTTATTATTACTTGGAAAAACCAAATGGTTCTTGATCTGTGTATAGGGCATGTGAGGAGGATCCCTTTAATAAGTGAGGGGATGCGCACTTTTAAAATTTATTAAAATATTAAATTATATTGATTTATTAATCAATTAATATAATTCAAAGTGGGATCATATTAGAATATAGTATAGAAAAAATTTTAAATATGAACATCAAATATTATTTAGATATTTTTATATAAAAACTAACAATAATCTCTTTTTTTAAACCCTGATAAACTCGTTTTAACCTTAACTATTGTAAAAAAAAATCAAAATAAAAGGGTTATTATTTTACTTGTAAGATTTAAATTTATTAATAAATGGGAAAGGGTTGAAATTTTTGACTGGTTATCATTCTAATTTTCTTATTTCATTTTTTTTTAATTTTTTTAATATTTTAATAAAATATTATTTATCATGATGTATCAATAATGAAATTATTTTCACAATTCAATTAATTTGAATTTAATGAAATTTAGATAGTAATGAGTTTTGAATATGATAAATTTAACCATAAAAAATAAAAACAATTACCTATAAAATTATTTTGGGTGCCATTACTAATAAAAAATACATTAATTATCATAGATTTAAAATTAATTACATTAATTTTCAACTATTTTCATAAAAGTTATGTCAGTATTGTATACGCATTTATGGTGACTATATAATAACTAAAAATTAAAAATAAGTTACTATAATTATAATAATTTAATTATGGCCAAAATAAAATTTATTATTCATCCACCGCCTCTTTTTATCCATATGTTATCAAATAATAGATAATCAAAGGAAAGTGAGTGACATTTTGTCATTCTTCTTTACATAACTTGTTATTATATATATATATATATATATCATGGAAAAATGTCTCGTAAATAATTGAATATTTTAAAAAAGGAGGTATGTGTAGAAATAAATTCATCCAATAAGTACTAATATCATAAGTGGTGTTATTATAACTTAGTTTTTACATTGGTTAACCCAATTTACACTTTTACCGCGTTAACAAATGTTTACTATTTTTATAATTAAATATGTTGAAAATCATGTTGAACTTATTAAATAATTATTATTATGATAATTATAAATATGTAATAAATTTTATAAAATTTAAATCACATAATTAGAATAATTTTATTTAAAAATGAACCATTAAATATATCATCAAATATTTTTTCATGAAATGCATTTTTAAAGAATAAGATAATCTTTCATTAGCTCTATGACTAGTAATTGTAATAATTGAATTTAAATTATTATATATATATATATATATATATAATCTATTAATTTATTTTAAATCATTCCTTAATTATATATATTTTAAATAATTTAAATGGATAAGAATTATGCCCTTAAAAATGTTTTTAAAAATATGATTTATTAATCCTAAAAATAAACTTATACAAAAATCTAGTATATATATGATTAAAATGTAAATAGTTAGATTAAATATAACTAAATAATAATTCTTTAACCATTAAATCAAATTGAAATCATTTTGGGACTTGTAAATTTCTTAATTTATTGAAAAGAAATATCATTTTTACATAATGTGGTATTTTTTACAGTTTATTGAAAAATATTTTTTGTAAGAAAAAAAAATAACCCTATGTTAATATTGAAATTGTGATTTCAAAAATTAAATTCATTTTTGACCATCATATGTACAATATTTTTATAAATTAATTTTATTATTTTATCATAGGATATAATAACAATATTTTTTAAAAATTTATATATTTTTGAATAATGTAAAGAAATTACTAAAAAATTGAGTCCATATTAACAAATATTTCTTATTAAAATAATATATTTAAAAATAATTTCTTAATTTTTTTTCCTATTCATACATATGATCTTAATATCTATGTTATAATGACCATATTTAAATAGTATATCCTCATTCATTTAGGCTCGGTGTAACATATCCTATATGAAATCGAACATCATGTTATTATTTTAAAATATTTCCATTTTACAAAGAGATTGTGATATATTATTTTATGTTTTATAATATTTATCTAAATATATAATCCTAAAAAGTCATTGTAACCTATGTAATATAATTATTCCATCAATCCATGTAATTATGGAACATTTTTGTTTGGGAATCTCTAGCTGTTATTGAATCCAGTATGTAAAGTATGGGATTACGGATGTCGATTTTGGAGTGTGGTTCTAGGTGTCATAGTTATTATCGGTGTAAGATTTAGATAACTTTATAGATATGGATATTTTTTTAAAGATAATATAATTCTTAATATGTTACTATTGATTATAATTTCATGGGTATAGATAAAAATTTATTTTAGTTGAGGTAACATTGGATATTTTATGCATTTGGATAAAATAACATCACTAAATATATTTAGAATAATTCTATGCCTCAGATTCCATTTTGATGTTTTGGTAAAATCTTAGTTATATGGTTTTCTAGAAATTACGTCATTATCTATTTACTAAATGATGATTCAGGCTCTATAATGGTTGTGCTAAGTGTTAATAACCCCAAAAATTTATAAATTGGGAATTAACATGATCATCACCTAATTTATGAAAAGTTTCCTAACTTCCCACATAGTTTGATACTACCAGGGAATATGTTTTGGATAATGACATTGTATTTAGGAACTTTTATGAATGAGTTAAGATTTATTTTAACTAATTAGGTTATTAAAAATAATAGAAAAATGATGATGGATAAGAAAATATTGAACAAAACGAGACATAGGTTGATTCCTAAGTATCATATAATAAAAAATAATTGTGTCATAAGGGATGAAATATTTGGATAAATTTTTTCTTATTCATATTTTGGATAATATCATAACCATATTATTTTTAGAATTTGGGTAATGTAAGATCAAAAAAATAAGGTTGGAAATGGTATGTGGCCAAATAACATTTTTACTTGTAACTAAACAAGAGATAATACGTAAATGGTTGAGAATTTTAATATAAGATTTTAATGATGGAAAAAAGGCGAGTTCCCCTTATATAAATATGTTAGTGGATTGATATTTGAATAGAAATTAAATCTTGATACCCTTATCTATTTTCACTAGTGATTGATATTATAAATGACATTGATTTATTCTATAAAATTTATAAAGATTATGTGAAACATATAAGGATTATTATTTAGTATATATTATTTAATGGCATGGAAAAATAAATTAAATGATATCAATGACCTTGAAAATTTATATTTAGTTAACGTTATATTTTTGGGATAATAATTTAAGAAAACATGGTTTTGGTATTGATAACTCTTAGGATTAAAATAATAATTCTATTTAGGTAATAAAGTGTTTTTTCCTTTTAAATAATTAATTTATATAGTACTTGTAACATTAGTATTTACAGCTAATTCATGATATTTTTTGGTAAATTCATCACATTTTTTGTAATATGATATATCTTGTGTGAGACCTTATTAACTAGTGTTTAATATCATTAGACGGTTAAATATGGTGTTAATTTTTATTAGAATATATGGATTCATTTTGAGTTAATGTCTTAGAGGTTTAGATGGTTTTCCAAATGGTATATTTTTTTAGAATGTATGATAATGGTATATATATAGCTGAGTATATTCTTGTATATAATATTAATGATGTTTGAGAAACTATAAGTTAATGTGACCCATAATTATATTTCATAAATATTACATATTATTATATTAATAATCATTATATAAAATTATGATCCATTCTAGAATCATAAAGGTTTTGTGTCTTTATATATTTGGATACATAATGAACTAGTTCATAAAAAATATAAATCACCTCCCACATTTTCATTCATAAATATCACCCTTCACTGAAAAATCATACATAAAACATTTCTTGATATACCTGTTTAATGTAAAAAAAATAATGGATAATATCATATGCTTGGTAAGGTTAAAAGGGGATACATTGATGATCATTTTAATTATAACATGATCATAAATGAAATGAGAACATGAATTGATCCCTTTATAAATAATACCCATCAATTATCATATCCTAAACCATAGTCATGGAATAAATATTGGGATTTCGTTAGACATGAATCATATAGGGATCAAAAATCATTATCCATGGGAACATAACGTTGGAATAAAATCATATCATAAAATCATGGCATAAGTGTGAAAAATCATAATCATAGAAATCATATGTCACGGCTACCAAAAAATATATTTCTGACATATTAGTCTTGGGATAACTACACATGTACTTAATTTGGTCATGGGATATCCTCATGTTCCAAGTCTTTCTAGCTTGGGATATCCTCCCACGTACCCTTTGATCTCATAGAAACACATTCTTAATTCAATTCATTAGATTGATATTTAATTCTTGTCCAACCAATTATTCATTCACAAATCCATTCAAATTTATGCCATAATAACATAAAAACATTAATCATATCTTAACTCATGGAAAAGAAAACATGTTTCAATAACATTTCATCTTAAGAACCATTAACCATCCGAATTTTGAATAAATATTGTATCACTGGATCATATACCTATTAAATCTTAATTAACATCATTGGATGTTATCACAGGTGAAAACTTCATTTAAAATATCATTGGAATATTTTTTGGGTAAAATACCCATTCCATTTTTAAATCACATATTAAAATCTAAAAATCTACCCAATTATAAAGAAAAAAATATTCTTTTAAAATAATATTTAAAATATTCAAATTAATATTCAAATCATTTATATATTATGTTTCGAGTATATTTGGTTTATAACGTGTACGTTGAAACAAAGATATCGTTCACATTTTTAGTAAAAAGTTAATATTTTATCATTTATAAGAAGAAAATAATATTCATTTTAAATAATTTTATCAACATTAAATCTTGGGTTAAAATTAATTTAAAAAACATCTAAGAATAAAAAATTGAAAACATTTGAATAAACATGGATATGGAAGAAAAATTATTTTCAATTGAATAGAAAAATAAAGTTATTTTTTCATAAAAACATTCTTTTGGATTGTTGAGAAATTAAAGTGAGACAAAAGAAATCATAACATGTATTATCATGAAATAACTACTGGATAATAAAATTAAGTTTATTTCTCATGGAATGAACATATAATTTCCATCAATTGAAATTAAACCATAAATTTTTTGATTAAAATGATATTCAAGCATAAATATCTTACCCTATGTTCAAATTTCTTATAAGGTTCTCTAACCTCCTTTATAATATACTATATTCATGTAAACACCCATTTCATAATACTTCCTTATTAAAATCGTCAATTTTGGGTATTAACTATTTCATTTTTCAAGATGATTTCTATTTGGTAGTTTTGATACTTAAATTTTGATCATGGTTTCATCATATCAAGAATGAAATTTATGATTTCAATATCATAAATATTCATTATAAACATACTTATTATCATCTGTAAAAGGTATGGACAAAAAATAAACTACCCCATTTTTTGAGATAATAAGATGTACTTTCGCATGATCACAATTAATTATATTCAATGGATGGTTTGAAAGTGGTTTCAATAAAAAACAAATTTATGGAATAATTATTATATAATATATATATTTATTAAATAAATCAGTATTTCATCAATTTATAGTGGAAATTTAAAATAAATAACATCACTTCAAGGAGGTGGTAGTCTGCATGTATGCATGAGCGATGTAATTATTTTCTAGTAAATGTGAAGGTAATAAGGTTGATATGATTTTATAATTAAATAATATTACTAATATTATAAATATCATATCAAAACATTTAACCTATAATAATAACCACCCATGAAAATTATAACACCCTGACCTGTTTATCTTCCCGAACAGTGCTATAGGCCATGTACCACTAGGCCTTAGGAGCACAACCCCAAATGCCAAAGGATACCAACTAGAAAATAGGATGTAAAGAGGTGATTGTGTGGATACTATTCCCTATGGTGATTACGAAATAATGGTATAATGAATATAATAAAATGTACAAAAGGATCATATTGACATTTACCAGTACCCCTCATGAAGGAAGAATGAGAATAACAGTGATAATAATAATAAATAATTTTGAATAAATCATTTGTAGAATAAAATATAATAAGATACCAATTTTAGATAATGAAATATAACCGGAATATATAATAGTTCATACAGAAATAAATAATAAGATTATCTAATGGTCGACCTCGGTACATACATATAATAGTATGCTAGTAAAAAAAAGAAAACAAAAGTAAACTCCAACTGAGGAAATAACCCAAGGTGCCTTTCCTTCCATGCTATACTAAGTCAATCACCAAGATCCAACACCTTAGCCCGAACCTTTACCTAATATCAAATCCAAAAAAATCTACACACTTATCGAAGGTCCTATATAGGGTGTGAGAAATAATCTCAGTAGGCCACTAGAAAATGTGGCAATCTTACATCTTGGATTTAGTAGGTAAATCTAGATAATGAATAAAATATCCCTTGCACCAAATATAATAAAACATGATTTCCCTGTGCTCAATATGAACAATGAAGCAATCACTAGATTCATCTATCATTGTTATAAATATAGTGAAGAGGATAATTATTATAAATTCTAATAAATCATTTAATGAAAGTCAATATAGGTTAACCATATGGTTCCACCTCTAATAATGTTACCTGTAACCTTGTTCCAACTCAAACTTCATGTCCAGTAATAGCTGACACCCCGAAAGCATTCCCAAGAAGATAAATGGTCCACCAAACCTCATCTCGTAAGAAAACTCATTCTCTCAAAGCTTTTTGTGTGAGTCAAATCAATGTATTCCCTCCAAAAAATAACATCTTCTTCTCAATATCTGACATCCCGACGAATTATAGTGTTTGTTATTCCAAATAGTCCCAACCTAATGTCGTTATGTATGATGAGACTTGTCCCCCAAATGATAATCTTAAAACTATCATCTGATGTCTCCCTGTCATCCTCGTGGATTTATATGGAAATAACCTCTAACTATTTCCCTAATCCGTATCTAACAGAGGCCTTTTACCCACACTAGTGGTCAATACCGCATCATCGTCTGAGTCCTAGTATGTGAACAAGACTCTAAATGGTGTATTATCCAATACTGGTAAGAAGGAATCACCAAATACATTCCTAAGACACATCATCTAGAACCTCGTACCCATGCTACTATGTCTCTAAATCCAATATCCAACGACATACAAAATCACACAAGCGTTCTACATAGCCTGATGATGTCGTTAACACATCTCGATGACCATGTCGCTCAACTATTGATAAAAATCACCCAATATGAATCAGTATAATCTCGTCCTGATGATTATATTTCCTCAATATAGTTGGATAATGCCACTTGAATCCTTTTCCTAAGCCTATAATGTTCTGATGGAACTCACAAGTAATTAATATATATATATATATATATATATATAATTCAAAAAAAAATGCCCAAACATAATCTACCCAACATCAAAATACTCCAACTATGTCAAAAACATTTTTAGTATTGATTAAGCATTCCCATAGTAATGACATGGGTTCAATCAGTTAATTAGAAGACAATTGTTAAATTATTAAGGTTTCTCTCAGACTAACAAATGGGCCTCTCAAAGCCGCACCCTCAAAAAAATTATGTAATAAAAAATAAATAAAGGTGTTTCCTACCTCATCTTGGTAAATGTCCTCTCCTCCAACCTTAGCATATAATTCGGGAATATTTTAATGAAATTGGTGTTTTCAATGAACACCCTGATAATTGGGTAAATCGCGTTGCACAAATTTAGTTCTCTATATGGTGAGATCAAGGAACAAAAGAGGAATGATAATTTAAAGTCACACAAAGATTGATCCAACACCACATAAGTATTAAATAATGGATATTATAATGAGAAGGCAGATCAATACCTAGATGAGTGAGGAGGAAGCTCCAAGGGAACCTGGAGGAAGGCCACATATTGGAGAAGAAATACTAAGAATGAATAAACAGTGAATGGAAGAAAAATGGATAATATTTTTCTTTAAATGAGGAATGTGGTTGGATCACATTGTTTGACTAACCAAGTGAAAACCATGAAACTCCCAATGTCTGAAGGGGTGCCTCACAAGGTTTTCTAGCACCATTTCCCAAACCGTGCGGTAATTGTGTGAATCACCTCTACTAGAAATTTTAGAGGTTCCCCATGGCCATGTGACCCCTATTTCATGGATATTAAAACCATGTCCAGTGCACCTAGAGATAAGAAAAATTTATCTTAGGAGGATTCATGGTTATCCCAAACTGTTTACCCCAGTCTATGCATCGAAAAACTTTGTTTTTTAGCCTCTAATGCACTCAAAACCCAAAAAAACCCCATGAATCTTTCTGAGAATAAAAAACCATCTAAAGGAAATGTTTTGGGTCATATAAAACCATGGCAGTTAGTTCAAATAATCAAATAATGAGCCAGTCTACCCACAAAACTCTGAAAATTAAAAATGGGTGAGGAATTTGACAAGGTCCAAACCCCTAGGATGGTACAATATTATCACTCTAACATAAATAATCCCTAAACTATTAAGAATATATATGATATGGTACTGAACATACTTATATACATAATATTAACTTGGACTACCTTTGTGTAAATGTCCATGTGTTAAATTCCTCAAGGGCTCCCCACCTTAGGAGTTTCTTACCCTGATCTTATACTGAACCAAAACTCAAATAAAATCATTAGTCCACCAACCATATCTGTACTAAATTCCTCCCATTATGAATCGTCACCCCCACAAATCATCAAGTTATCCAATTTCATTCCTAAAACTCATCATTCCTCATATCTTATATGATGTCTTCCTGATGTCCATACTGCACATGACGCCTATGAGATCCCATATCTGACCAGATGATGAAAATCAGTTTCGGTTCTTTACACCCCTAACAAGTCCTGCATCATAAAGATGCCTAGATTCCTATGCACCTCATGTAATACCACATTACATTGATGACCAGATGTCATCACACCACATAAAAGTCACACATCCATCTATAACCACATATAAATCCTAGTGCCACACACCTCATATATATACCTACATATAACACATATGATATGATTCCAATATTCTAAACAATATATGGTGAGTTCATAGTTATATCTTGTGCACCTCATTGACTGAAAATGAACATTCATACACAAGGGGAATTCCAAAATAAAACTAAAAAACCACAGTCACTCGTACACTGTAACTATAATCATAACCGGTTCTACATCCTGCTCTCCACCTAGCAGCTCAACTATGTGCATCTAGACTAAGGCTTGAATGCCTAAGGCATGTCCTCCCTATGGTAATACACCAACCAAAAACCATTGAAACCAATGTTGGGTCACTTTTTCTCTGCTATAATCTCTTCATGCAGCTATCTTCTGGCTACCAGCCTATGGTGCCACTCTCAGTCTGATCTCATAAACCTATGTTTTCCCTAGTCCCTGACTATTATCTATATGAGGAGGCATCCTAAAAATTGATATTCCCAAAATGGCATCCTGATCAACACTCCATTAACTCCCAATCACACTGAGTCGGAAAATGAGCCATCTATACACAATGTAAATACACCATTGATGACCCACTATGAGGTGTTATGGTCGAGTCTCTTGCTTAACTACCCAACTGAAACTCTTCTCAGCATTGATTCCTACTGTCTGAGGCATCACTTCTAACATCACTTGGATATCTCTCTCAGCTTGAGTAAGATCGATTCATCAAATTTCCTTTGGCTATGAGCGGCTGATTCACCACCTCTGATAATGAGGCCAACAAGAAGATGTTTATCTTTCCCAAAATGGAATGCCATTAACTATCCTTGAATTACCTCACCCTCAATGTGTCTTCTCCCACTATACAAAGTGCGAAGTGTGAAAACTCAGTGAATGTCTCTTCATAGTACATGACAGACATGTAACCCTGTTATATGCTTGAGGACTCCTATGATCTATCTCTCCTCAGCATCTTTGAAAAGAACTACTTGATGAACCCGACCTAAAAATGCTACTAGGATAGTCCCTATGGTATTCCTTCTTGAATTGACAAGTTCCACCAATACATATTTTAGTCCAATTTTCATATACGAAGCTAGCTTCTTCCTTCGGGAAGGGGTGTATCAAGATTCTAAAATAGCATCTTTATCGAATCGATCAATTTCTCTGCCACCCATGGTCTACCCTCACCCTTAAATAGTGATGGGTTCTATGATTGTAACTCTCTAGTTTGGTATTTTATCGAAGGCGCCAGAACCGGAACTCCCTTGTCAATACACTGGATGAAACGTAACTGACCCACTTTGAGCTACTTATCATGAAACGAACTAAAAGATAATAAATCTAGAGGCTTCCCCACATGTACCTAATCTCTTAATTATTCCTCTATGTATTGATCCTTCTATGCCTAACCATTAGGGGCCTCATACCTACACTTAGTGGTCTCAAAAGATTATTTCTAAAGAGGCACCAAATCATCACCCGCCTGACGCTCCTTTTAAGTTCGTCTAGCTGGAAACCCGCTGAATACCAATACCATGGTTAGAAAACCTAGTTAACATATATATGTTACATAGATATGGAAATTTTTATAACTAAACAAGACCTCACTACCATTATCCCCCCCATCACAACCATCCCACACTACATCCATCATTTTCGCCCCACCCTCCCATATCAGATCTAGGTATCACATATGCCTCAGGCAATGATCATGCATATGATCTATTTCATGTTAATCCAACAAATTACATCTCCCAACCTGTTTATAAACCTTTCCTCACATCATCATCCCTACATTATACATATTAGATCCATACCAATACATATAGGTATCATATATCAAAAATAATTTTTTATCAATGGAACCTGCATATATATATACAACATCATATGTGGATATAAAAAACATAAACAAAAATCACATTCCATACTGGGAAAAGGTTAAAAATTTCATCCCATAAATTACCATGTCAAGGGTGTCATAAAATAATAGTTAATAAGTCAAATTAATGTGAACCACATATGGCAGTAATCATATCAACTATAAAAAGAGAAATACGGAACAACAATTCCCACCCATGGAAACATGGTATGTCCCACGAGCATGGGAATGTATGAACCCAAACATGAGTTCTAAAACATGTTCTAACAACATACTAATATTATATATTCCATATCATAAATATTAAGACTCGCAAAATGGTAAAAAAACTCCTTTGATACAACTTGTTGCACCCTGATCAGTATAGCCACCTGGTGATTACATCACCTCAATCCATACGGCCAACTCCTCCTCAATCATCGATACAATACCTACACATTCCTAGGGAACTCACATGAAATTAATCTATATATATATATATATAATTCAGTTAAATTTTTTAAAAAATAGGCATTTTGGCCTAATATGTCCAAGTTCCAAAGAATCTCATTAAATCAATCCATTTTTATAATTGATTGAGCATGCACATTGAATTCCCATTGTCTCAATTAATTAATTAAATGTCATTCATTGGATTAGTAGGAACTTTATCAGAATACTAAATAATATATTAAAATTTGAACACCCAAAACAGCAGCAAAATCTTAAATAATGATTAGCACAACCTACCTCATGTTGGTAGATGTCCGATATAATGATCATAGCCTCTAATTTGAACTAATTTCTAAGAAATCAGAATTTTTTATGAATTCCATGAAAATGGGTAAATAAAAATCACATTAATTTATATCTTTATATTGGGTGATAATGGAATAAGAGAGGCAAGTTGATTCAATGGATTATAGATATGGATCCAGCACTGTTGATGGATCAAAGAACTATTATTGGGAAGAGATGATATCCAAAAACATCTAGGTGAGGGGGGGGGAACTTCCACGATGCTTCTAGGAAGACCACACATTGGAGAAGAAAAATGGAGAAAGTTTAAATATTTATGAGGGAATAATATTACTTTTTCCTCGTTCGATGATGCACATGGATGGCTCACATTGTCTGGATAAATGTGTGCCAACTGTGTGACACCCACAGTCTAAAGGTGTACCTCACACAGTTTTCCCACATATTTTTCCAAATATTTGGGAAAACATGTGAATCACATAGGATAATTATTACAGAAGTGTTGTATGGTCATGTGCCCCAAACTACACGATTTATAAACTATGTCCAGTGTACATAGTGTGGTGACAAATATGTACCAAGATTACTATTCATACTGACCAAAAAATTAATGGAACATATTTATGAAATATTATCCACCTAATTAAAAATATATAATCCATTTTTCATGATTAAATTCATAAATGTGAAAGAATTGAATTTAAAATTAAACCATCAAAACACAATAAAGAGCAGTTTTACAAGAATGAAAATGTTTTCAGATCTATGAAAGATTTATATACCATAATCAAAAATAAAATAAATTCCAATAAAATTAATTTGATTATTTATAATATAAGTGGCCTTGTTTTGAATATAAACCTATATAAATTAAAATTGATCTTTTTAAATTCTTTAATTGAAATTAAAATTTTTAACAAAAATTAGCACATTCATTTTTCATATAAAAATCAATCTTTTTATAAAATTATCAAAATTTAACACTTACCTTATTATGACATGCTAATTTAGAAAATGAAGTCTATTTTCTCAAATAAATTTTATAATAGTAGTTGAAATTGAGTATATTATTTTCTCACAAAAAACAATAGAAACAATTTTGTATAGAGAAATGAAATTTTGAAGAATATAATTAATTTTCTAAAAATAAAAAAAAATTAAAATATTTGATTTATATAAAATATTAATACTTAATTTTTTAAAATATAATTATTCCAATTCATTTTACCAATTTAATGGCTATATTTTAATGTTATACTATACTAATGTTCATTTAGACTCTAGGATTTATGTATATAATGTTATGAAAGAAATTAAATTTATATAAAAAGGAAAATATCATAGAATAACAAGGTTTTACATTATATCCAACTTCAAAATAATTCTAGAGATGAAATTGCACCACTATAATACGAAGAAATGAGGATGACTCTATTTCATAACATCTATAGGTTCCCCGGTAACATCTTTGAATTCCCAATGTAACACCCTGAGCTTCCATGATACGCTTCTCTTTCAATAATGCAATAGCTTGCATTGTACGCAAGTTCGAGATTCTAACACACCGCAACCAATCAAAATAGCCATTATGAATAGTAATACCCACTTTTTGAAATTATATATATATATTATAATTCAAAATGGACTTCATTTTTTGTATTCAGAATATTTAAAGTAGCCTATGTTGAAGTTTTGGTATTTTTCTGAGAACATCCAATTTTTTATGAATAGTTAAAAATACTTAAAAACAAATTTTTTAATAAAAATAATTTGTCGTGATAAATTATACTACTTAGTGGTTTTAAAGTATAATTAGAATATACTTTTACCATTTTATCCAATGGTGGTCATTAGAATTAATTTTACTTTGAAATTGGACATAAACAATTGTCAATCTTTTGATATATATTGTTTCTTAAAAACACGCTATTTGATGTGACAGCGGAAATTAATTATAAAAATAATTAATGCAAATTATATGTTTGGAATTTTTCAAGATAGACACCATTTTTTTATTTGGAATATCAATTATAGCTTAGGGTGAAATTTTGGCATTGTTCTGAAAAACATCAATTTTTGATGAATAGTGAAACCACTAAGTGGTAGTTAAAAAACTGTTTTTTCTTTTAAATGAAACATTACCACTTATGTGAGTTGATTTTAAAAAATCCGACATACATGGTTGTCATTAAAAATTAAAATTTGGTTCAATGGGATTAAAATATTTTTTTGGTGAATAGTAACTTTTAAGTTTAATTAATCGCGATTAAAGGTAATTTGTGAAATTTAAGGTAAAAATGATATTATAAAAATATGAAAATAACTTGAAACTTGTACTACACTTATTGAATAAGTCATGGCCGACCAAGAAAATCCATGGGTCAACTTGGGGACCCCATGGAGCCACTTGGGTAAGAAAATTACATTAATAACTTTTTATTTAAAGTAAAAATAAATATGTCACAAACATGTGTTGTTTTACTAAAACAATTATTACATGGGGTTATATAAGTTAAAATTTCGACTATAAATATTAATTGGAAAGAGAATAATATTTCCTACATCATTATTTTTTTTTTAATTTTTAGACATTAAATAAATTAAATATTTTATGATACTGTGATGATGGAGCGATTACCTCATTAATTAACAATTGAAATAAAATGAAAAGATAATGTAAAACCTAGACATAAACTTTTCAAAAACATATTGTATGAGTAGATTTAGAACCCTTATCACCTTATCCTAGAAATATATCATTGTGGGACCATTAAAAATCCGAAAAGAATTTCATAATAATGTAACATTTCATGACTTTCCAAGAGTGCCCCTCCTATCCTATTATAAAAGGCCCTCACCTCTACCACCTTCTTCACACCATCAAAGCCATTTGGCTCGGCCAACCTTTACCCAAATACTCTCTCAACTTCCCTATATTACTCCTAGAAGCATCAATTTGGGCAGAAGTCTTCCCAAGGAAGCCTTTGACTCAAATAAAAAAGATTTACCCGATTTTAAGGTAATGTCTTCTCTTGTGTTCTTTTGTTTTATTTTGCTTCTCCAACCCCATAAAATCTTTTTATTACTTTATTTTGTAACAACACCAGTATCCTCAATATACTTGGATGTTTTTATGAAAATTATTTTATTTACACTTACACACACCTTTGTATAATAGTTAAAGAACATACTGTTTCTGTGGGTGGTGAATTACTGCATCACGAAATGATGATTGTTCAATCTTCTTTTAAAACCTCTCATGGGGGCCATTATGATGAAACTATTTTTATATATAATATATATTATGTTTTTTTCCTTATTATTTTATATTTTTCATTTATAGAATACCTTTATGATTTCCATTATGGGTAAACGCGATAATTTCATTTTAGGAAGTGCGGACTACCGCCCCCTCAAAGTGATTGGAATCGTTAATGCCATATGTGGGATGTATAAAGGATGGAGTAAATGGTATAATACACTATATTATATTGGAATTATAGTATACATTTATATAATTATAATTTCATTCCATTAAATACGAAATATAAATGAAAGTAGCGTTCATGCGTACGTACGGCTTACTGTCTCCATGAATGGTGCATTTCATTTCTTACATCTAAATGTTATGTAATATTATAAATGCATGTATATAATGGATATATATGATATATATGATATATATGATATCTACATCATGAATATAATTCTATATATAATGGATATTTCACCACATGAACAACTTGTAATTATTATATGTTTATTTTTTACTCAAGTACCAAAGATCGACAAAATGACCGTTATTGAATTAAATAACTACATAATGTTCATAACATGGTAATAAGTGATATAAAACGAATAATGAACATGAAAAATGTTGATAAGAAAATATAAATTAACTCTAGTTTGTTATCCAGGAGATTAAAGAACGATCGAGTCAAGTCGGACAGGAGGTAAGGGAACTTCTTAACCCAATTTCCGTTCTTTGGGTTAATCTCCTACTTTCAAATTATGTCATGATATTATTATGTCTTATCTTGTATTTATATATTATTTATGTGTACTTATAGTTAATACACATAATATATCTATTTTATTTAAAAAGTGATATTTTTAAGGGACTTCGTCTCAATCTCCTTTCATTGAGGCATATTTGGTTTTATACACAACTTTCCTTTATACAGTGTATAAACCCCTTTGACTCTTACTTTTATTCAAAAGGAATATTTTTATACGAAGAATTTTTTACTAAACGACAAAAGGGATGTTTTCTATTACGTATGCGGTGACAACGACTTCTCTGCCTCTGTGACTATTATTTGAGTTTCGGCTTCCTCTACAAGACATAACTTTTTTTAAATGAAAAATAAATACCAGGTTTTAATTTTATTTTCTTTTGGTATTGAAAATGGTATTGATAATGTTTTTATTATATCAATGTTTTTTATTGATATCATGTGATCGAAATGTGGAAATTTTAGGTTTCTTTTATGCATGTTTTATGTGATACGATTATGTTATGGTTTATGATTTGTTTAAACCTATTCATATGAGGAATTCATTGGACTTAATAAGTGACGGGTGGAGCCCACTATAGCTCCTTGATGCCTCGACATGTCTCATGAGAAAAACTAGTTTCTTGGCACGACGCCTTGACAAAATCTTATTTGGGGTCTTGGAACGAGTCCTTGGCTACGTGGTTATGATGGTCTGACATTATGCATTCCATCATTAGGAAAGTGGTTATTGATATTGCATGTGATTATTCGACCATTAGAATATCAACGTGAATAAGTAAATGGCATTATCTCATTTTACTTTTGCCATATTATGTTGAAGTTCAAGTTTAAAAGGCTTTTTTTTAGTTATACATTGCCTTAAATGTTTATGTTTATTTATGAAAGCATCCGCTATATTGTTATCCTTACTGAGCATCTGAGCTCACCACTTTCAATGTTTTATTTTTCCCAGGATGTGAATAAATATTTTATGACTGACCTATAGGGATAGTCTGAAGGGGATAGAAGTGTAGACTATAGAGACTATGTTTTTGTGATTTTTCACTTTATGATGTAATGTAACATTTATGAATTCATCTAGTGTTTCTAAGGCTATTAAACTAATCGGTATTTCGAGAATTGATCTTTTGTGATCATGCCAATGTTACCCAATAATGAACCGACTCTGGATAACTGGGGCCAGGACGTTACAGTTGGTATCAGAGGAACTTTAGTACTGAACTTTTAATCTAAATTTAGATAAACTCTGATTAGAGCACATATCCCAATGATAGACTTTGAGGATTAGTATAGAAGAACTTCCTAGAATTTTGGTATTATAGAGATTTTGTTAGTTTTCCGAGCAATACATCCCTGTCTAGATACGAGCAGGTAGAGGTGGCTCTGGCACAGATGTACCTAGGGGTAATGCCCAAAAACACCGCTTTGAGCTAGACTCGAACGGGAACTGGTGCATGACAACGGGCCTTGCTGCACTCTTGGTTATGACACTCCCGTGGGATATGCTTAGGATAATTCTCAATTTTTTACAAACCATTATGAAGGGTTTATGAGTATATACATCCTCAAAGAAAAAAAAATTTATGATTATGGATTATATCCATAAATCGTTCAATTTACATTAAGTATTTTACAAGTTTGGAATTATTCATTTCAATTCATAAACTAACGTATTTTATGTCATTGTATAGAAATGGCGCCCAGTAGAAGGAATGTGAACTCCATCAATACGTATGACCCAAAGAGTAAGAAGGATCATATCATTCATGGTATGAAGCCAACATTTAGAAGGGAAATAGTCTCCCATGTGTTCTCAACATATGAAGAAATAGTATGATGTGTTAATAAGATAAGTAAAGAATTCTCTGAGTCTTATGGCTTTGAAGGGAAGAAAGAGAAGAAAAGGATGGAAGAGAGAATGATGGATAAAGGGATGAGGGAAAAGAAGAATTTTCTGATATGCATTAACTGTTGGAAGAAACACCTTCGAACATGCCTAAAGGGAATGTGAGTTTGTTATAAGTGTGGAGAAAAATGACACCAAGTGCGTGACTACATGGGTAAGAAAATGGTTACAAATGTACAATGCTTCATCTGCAAGGAGTGGGGACACTACGCAAACCAATGTCCAAATCATCAGAGTATGCCCCAAATGATGTTATTGGATAATAATCAAGTTATGATACTGCCATAGATGAGGAGGAATGATTAGAGTTTTTATGTTGTTATTAAAGAATTTTATCATTTGAGTGTTGTATCAATGATGTACTGGTTATAATAATTATGAAGTATTTAAGGAATGTACTGCAGTACTATTTCATCAAGGACTAGAAATTGTGTGGAACCAAGAAAAGTGACTCCACATCAGGTTAAATTTTTGGAAAATATATATTTGAGAGTAAGATAAACCATAATATGGTTCTGATACCGAGATAGTGATTTTGGAATAATACATGATTGATTTGGATAAATTATATTGGATATTCTTAACTTCTATGAAACTGATTAATGATTTCTATACATTTTCGGATAGAAGGAGTATATCCAGAATTCTATAAGGAATAAGGGATCATGAATGTAATCAATAAGGATTTATGGTAATTCAGGATGTTGTAGTGTTTTAAAAGAATACATGATGAAGGTGTTCACATATTGTTACGCGGAAAAAAGGATCTTCATTATGTTTACCTTCCTTATAAAATTTGTACTGTGAGTTGGACAGAAGTATTTTGGATAACTATAATGGTTGGAATGGATTAAGTTGAACCTTGGATAGTATTGTTTAAGGTTAAAACATTTCTGAATATTATTTCTGGAATATTATAATACTATAGTTTTAGGAAAAGGACAACCTGTAGGTCGGGGGATAACCCGTCGCGTCAGACAAAGCTGTAGGAATCGAACCCACAACCATAGTGCGACAGACCTTTATTACCTACCACTAGCCTACAAGAATTCCCTGGTTATTAAAAAATATTTTTCCTAATCTAAATTGTATGTTTTAATATTTTGAACCTTGTACTATTAGGATAAATATAATATTTTTGAGTTCTATTATCTTTTTGAGTGAAAGATGAGTTTGTGGTAGAAATTAGTTAAAGGTGAAACTCTACTTGTCAAGCATAAATATATATATACCTATCCCTTATTCTATGAATAAATTAATTCTTAAAATTTAGTAAAGGGATATTAAAACAAAAAATGTGTTATCCTAATACCTTATGTCTTTTTGAACTGATAATATTTTAAATCATCATAGATTGAAGGCTTTGAGGCCCTTAATTTTACACTTGTTTGTGATTGATGACCTCAATCACTCCCTAAAAATATTTACATTTTTCCTCCAATTATATGTCTCTAATTTCCACCAATGTTCTCCTTATTGAGATCATAATTTGGTGGTGACTTTTTCATTTCCCTTTCCCTCTTATTAAGGCTAAATTTTATTAACCTTATTTCCAATGTGGGTTTTCCAC
This sequence comes from Viscum album, assembly GCA_963277665.1. Classification (NCBI taxonomy): domain Eukaryota; kingdom Viridiplantae; phylum Streptophyta; class Magnoliopsida; order Santalales; family Viscaceae; genus Viscum; species Viscum album. The sequence goes on from OY728161.1 coordinate 1,449,049,266, forward strand.
AAAGGTATTTTCTATTTTCGACCTTTTATTTTCAAAGAAAAATTTCAAATTGCAATGACTCAATTTATTGAAGGTGGGTAGAATGTAAAACCCCAAGCTTCTACGATACGCTTCTCTTTCAATAATGCAATAGCATGCATTGTACGCAAGTTCAAGATTCTAACACACCGTGACCAACCAAAATAGCCATTATGAATAGTAATACCCACTTTTGGAAATTATATATATTTTATAATTCAAAATTGACTTCATTTTTGTATTTGGAATATCAAAATTAGCCTATGTTGAATTTTTGGTATTTTTCTAAGAACTTCCAATTTTTTATGAATAGTTAAAAATACTTAAAAAAAAATTTAATAAAAATAATTTATAGTGATAAATTATACTATTTAGTTGTTTTAAAGTATAATTAGAATATATTTTTACCATTTTATCCAGTGGTGGTCATTAGAATTAATTTCACTTAGAAATTAGACATAAACAATTGTCAATCTTTTGATATATATTGTTTCTTAAAAACACGCTATTTGTTATGACAACGGGAATTAATTATAAAATTAATTAATGAAACTTATATTTTTGGAATTTTGTAAAATAGGAATCATTTTTGAATTTGGAATATCAATTATATCTTAGGGTGAAATTTTGGCATTGTTCTGAAATACTTCAATTTTTGATGAATAGTGAAACCACTAAGTGGTAGTTAAAAAACTGATTTTTCATTGAAATGAAACATTACCACTTCTGTGAGTTGATTTTAAAAAATAAAACATACATGGCTGTCATTAGGATGTAAAATTTGGTTCAATGGGATAAAAATAATTTTTCTGTGAATAGTAACTTTTAAGTTTAATTAATCACGATTAAAGGTAATTAGTGAAATTTAAGGTAAAAATGATATTATAAAAATATGAAAATATCTTGACACTTGTCCTACCCTTATTTTATGAGTCATGACCGACTAAGACAATCCATGGGTCAACATGGGGACCTCGTGGAGCCACTTGGGTAAGAAAATGACATTAATAACTTTTTATTTAAAGTAAAAATAAAAATGACACAAACATGTGTTGTTTTACTAAAACAATTATTACATGGGGTTATATAAGTTAACATTTCGACTATAAATATTAATTGGAAAGAGAAAAATATTTACTACATCATGATATTTTTTTTATAATTTTTAGACCTTAAATAAATTAATTTTTTCAGGACACCATGATGATGCAGCAATTACCTCATTAATTAACAATTTAAATAAAATGAAAAGATAATGTAAAATCTAAGACTTAAAATTGTCAAAAACCTATTGGATGAGTATATTTCGAACCCTTATCACGTTATCCTCTAAATATATCATTGTGGGACCTTTAAAAATCCAAAAATAATTTCATAATAATGTAACATTTCATGACTTTCCAAGAGTGCCCCTCCTCTCCTCTTATAAAAGGCCCTCACCTCTACCACCTTATCCACACCATCAAAGCCATTTTGCTCGGCCAACCTCTATCCAAATACTCTCTAAACATCCCTCTCTTACTCCTATAAGACTCACTTTGGGCAGAAGTCTTCCCAAGGAAGCATTTGACTCAAATCAAAAAGAGTTACCCGATTTTAAGGTAATGTCTTCTCTTGTGTTCTTTTGTTTTATTTTTCTTCTCCAACCCCCTAAAATATTTTTATTACATTACTTTGTAACAACACCAGTATCCTCAACATACTTGGATGTTTTTATTAGAATTATTTTATTTACAATTACACACACCTTCGTCTAATGGTCAAAGAACATACTGTTTCTGTGGGTGGCGAATTACTCCATCACGAAACGATGATTGTTCAATCTTCTTTTAACACCTCTCATGGTGGCCATTATGATGAGAATATTTTTATATATGATATATATTATGTTTTTTTACTTATGATTCTGTATTTTTTATTTATTTAATACCTTTATGATTTCCATTATGGGTAAACGCGATAATTTCATTTTAGGAAGTGCGGACTACCGCCCCCTCAATGTGATTTGAATCGTTAATTCCATATGTGGGATGTATAAAGGATGGAGTAAATGGTATTATACATTATATTATACTGGAATTATAGTATACCTTTATATAATTATAATTTCATTCCATTAAATGCGAAATAGAAATGAAAGTAGCGTTCATGCGTACGTACGGTTTACCGTCTCAATGAATGGTGCATTTCATTTCTTACCTCTAAATGTTATGTAATATTATAAATTCATGTATATAATGGATATATATGATATATATGATATCTACATCATGAATATAATTCTGGATATAATGGATATTTCACCACATGAACAACTTGTAATTATAAGAAGTTTATTTTTTACTAAAGTACCAAAGATCGACAAAATGACCGTTATTAACTTAAATAATTACATAATGTTCATAACATGGTAATAAGTGATATAAAAGGAATAATGAACATGAGAAAGGTTCTTAAGAAAATATAAATTAACTCTAGTTTATTATTCAAGATATTAAAGAACGATCGAGTCATGTCGGACATGAGGTAAGGGAACTTCTTAACCCAATTTCCGTTCTTTGGGTTAATCTCCTACTTTCAAATTATTTCATGATATTATTATGTCCTATCTTGTATTTATACATTATTTATGTGTACTTATAGTGAATACACATAATAGATCTATTTTATTTAAAAAATGATCTTTGTAAGGGACTTCGTCTCAATCTCCTTTCATTGAGGCATATTTGGTTTTATACACAACTTTCCTTTGTACGGGGTGTAAACCCCTTTGACTTTTACTTTTATTCAAAAGGAATATTTTTATACAAAGCATTTTTTACTAAACGACAAAAGGAATGTTTTTTCTTACGTATACGACGACAACTACTTCTCCACCTCCATGACTATTATTTGAGTTTCAACTTCTTCTATAAGCCATAACTTTTTTTAAATGAAAAATAAATACCAGGTTTTAATTTTCTTTTATTTTGGTATTGAAAATGGTTTTGAAATTTTTTTTATTATATCAATGTGTTGTATTGATATCATGTTATTGAAATGTGGAAATGTTATGTTTTTTTATGCATGTTATATGTGATACGATTATGTTATGGTTTATGATATGTTTAAACCTGTTCATATGACGAATGCATTGGACTTAATAAGTGACGGGTGGAGCCCACTATAGCTCCTCGATGCATTAGAAGGTCTCATGAGACAAACTAGTGTCTTGGCACGAGGCCTTGAAAAAATCTTATTTGTGGTCTTTGCACGAGGCCTTGGCTAAGTGGTTATGATAGTCTGGCATTATGTATTCCATCATTAGGAAAGTGGTTATTGATATTGCATGTGATTATTCGACCAGTAGAATATCTATGTGAATAAGTAAATGACATTATCCCATTTTACTTTTTCCATATTATGTAGAAGTTCAAGTTTAAAAGGGTTTTTTTAGTTATACATTGCCTTAAATGTTTATGTTTATTTATGAAAGATTCCGCTATATTGTTATCCTTACTAAGTATTTGAGATCACCCCTTTCAATGTTTAATTTTTCCCAGGATGTGAAGAAATATTTTATGACTGACCTAAATGGATAGTCTGAAGTGGATAGAACTATGGACTATAGAGACTATTTTATTTTGATTTTTCACTTTATGATATAATGTAACATTTATGAATGTATCTAGTGTTTCCAAGGCTACTAAACTAATCGGTCTTTCGAGACTTGATATTTTGTGATCATGCCAACGTTACCCAATAATGCACCATCTCTGGGTAACTGGGGTCAGGATGTTACAGTTGGTATCAGAGGAACTTTAGTACTGACCTTTTAAGATAGATTTAGATTAACTCTGATTAGAGCACATAGCCCAAAGATAGACTTTGAGGATTAGTATAGAAGAACTTCCTAGAATTTTGGTATTATAGAGATTTTGTGAGTTTTCCGAGCTATACATCCCTGTCTGGATACGAGCAGGTAGAGGCGGCTCTGGCACAAATGTACCTAGGGGTAAAACCCAAAAACACTGCTTTGAGCTAGACTCGAACGTGAACTGTTGCACGAAAATGGGCCTTTCTGCACTCTTGGTTATGACACTCCCGGGGGACATGCTTAAGATAATTCTCATTTTTTTAAAAACCATTATGAAGGGTTTATGATTATATACTTCCTCAAAGAAAATATTTTTTATGATTATGTATTATATCCATAAACCATTCAATTTACATTAAGTATTTTACAAGTTTGGAATTATTCATTGCAATTCATAAACTAACGTATTTTATGGAATTGTATAGAAATGTCACCCAGTAGAAGGAATGTGAACTCCATCAATATGTATGATCGAAAGAGTAAGAAGGATAATATCTTTCACGGTATTAAGCCAACATTTATATGGGAAATAGTCTCCCATGTGTTCTCAACATATGAAGAAATTGTATCATGTGTTAATAAGATAAGTAAATAATTCTTTGAGTCTTATGGCTTTGAAGGGAAGAAAGATAAGAATAGGATGGAAGAGAGAATGATGGATAAAGGGACGAGGGAAAAGAATAATTTTCCAATATGTGATAACTGTGGGAAGAAACACCTTGGAACTTGCTTGAATGGAATGTGAGTTTGTTATAAGTGTCGAGAAAAAGGATATCAAGTGCGTGACTGCATGGGTAAGAAAAAGGTTTCAAATGTACAATGCTTCATTAGCAAGAAGTGGGGACACTACGCAAACCAATGTCCAAATCATCAGAGTATGCCCCAAATGATGATATTGGATAATAATCAAGTTATGATACTACCACAGATGAAGAGGAATGAATAGAGTTTTTATGTTGTTATTAAAGAATTTTGTCATTTGAGTGTTGTATCAATGATGTACTGGTTATAATAATTATGAAGTATATAAGGATTGTACTGCAGTACTATTTCATCTAGGACTTGAGATTGCATGGAACCAAGAAAAGTGACTCCACAGCAGGTTAAATTTTTTGAAAATATATGGTTGAGAGAATGATAAACCATAATATGGTTCTGATGCCGAGATAGTGATTTTGGAATAACACATGATTGATTTGGATAAATTATATTGGATATTCTTAACTTCCTTGAAACTAATTAATGATTTGTATAAATTTTTGGATAGAAGGAGTATATCTAGTATTCTATAAGGAATAAGGTATCATGAATGTAATCAATAAGGATTTATGGTAATTCATGATGTTGCAGTGTTTTAAAAGAATAGATGATGAAGGTGTTCACATATTGTTACGCGGAAAAAAAGGATCTTCATTATGTTTACCTTCCTTATAAAATTTGGACTGTGAGTTGGACAGAAGTATTTTGGATAACTATAATGGTTGGAATGGATTAATTTGAACCTTGGATAGTATTTTTTAAGGTAAAAAAATTTCTGAATATTATTTTTGGAATATTATAATACTATAGTTTTAGGAAAAGGATACCTGTAGGTCGGGGGATAACCCATCGATTCAGACAAAGCTGTAGGAATCGAAACCACAACCATATTGCGACAGACCTTTATTACCTACCACTAGCCTACAAAAATTCCCTGGTTATTAAAAAATAGTTTTCTTAATCTAAATTGTATGTGTTAATATTTTTAACTTTGTACGATTAGGATAAATATAATATTTTTGAGTTCTATTATCTTTTTTATTGAATGATGAGTTTGTGGTAGAAAATAGTTGAAGGTTGAAACTCTACTTGTTAAGAATAAATATATATATACCTATCTCGTATTCTATGAATAAATTAATTCTTAAACTTTAGTAAAGGGATATTAAAACAAAAAATGTGTTATCATAATACCTTATATCTTTTTGAACTGATAATATTTTATATCATCATAGATTGAAGGCTTTGAGGCCCTTAATTTTACACTTGTTTGTGATTGATGACCTCAATCACTCCCTACAAATATTTACGTTTTTCCTCCAATTATATGTCTCTAATTTCCACCAATGTTCTCCTTATCGAGATCATAATTTGGTGGTGACTTTTTAATTTCCGTTTCCCTCTTATTAAGACTAAATTTTATTAACCTTATTTCCGATGTGGGTTTTCCACAAAGGTATTTTCTATTTTCAACCATTTATTTTCAAAGAAAAATTTCAAATTGCAAGGATGCAATTTATTGAAGGAGGGGAGAATGTAACACCCCGAGCTTCCACGATACGCTTCTCTTTCAATAATGCAATAGCTTGCATTGTACGCAAGTTCGAGATTCTAACAACACCGCGACCAATCAAAATAGCCATTATGAATAGTAATACCCACTTTTTAAAAATTATATATATTTTATATTTCAAAATGGACTTCATTTTTGGATTCCGAATATCAAAATCAGCCTATGTTGAATTTTTGGTATTTTTCGGAGAACTTCCAATTTTTTATGAATATTGAAAAATACTAAAAAACAAATTTTTTAATAAAAATAATTTATAGTGATAAATTATACTATTGAGTGGTTTTAAAGTATACTTAGAATATATTTTTACCATTTTATCCAATGGTGGTCATTATAATTAATTTCACTTTGAAATTGGACATAAACAATTGTCAATCTTTTGATATATATTGTTTCTTAAAAACACACTATTTGTTGTGACAGCAGGAATTAATTATAAAATTAATTCATACAACTTATATGTTTGGAATATTTTAAAATAGAAATCATTTTTGAATTCGGAATATCAATTATATCTTAGGGTGAATTTTTGGCATTGTTCTGAAAAACATCAATTTTTGATGAATACTAAAACCACTAAGTGGTAGTTAAAAAACTGATTTTTCGTTTAAATGAAACATTACCACTTCTGTAAGTTTATTTTAAAAAATGAGACATAAATGGTTTTCATTAGGAATTAAAATGTGGTTCAATGGGATTAAAATAATTTTTTGGTGAATAGTAACTTTTAAGTTTAATTATTCGCGATTAAAGGAAATTAGTGAAATTTAAGGTAAAAATGATATTATAAAAATATGAAAATATCTTGACACTTGTCCTAACCTTATTGTATGAGTCATGGCCAACAAATAAAATCCATGGGTCTAATTGGGGACCCCATGGAGCCACTTGGGTATGAATATAAGATTAATAACTTTTTATTTAAAGTAAATATAAAAATGTCACAAACATGTGTTGTTTTAATAAAACAATTATTACATGGGGTTATATAAGTTAAAAATTCGACTATAAATATTAATTGGAAAGAAAAAAAAATCCTACATCATGATATTTTTTTTATAATTTTTAGACATTAAAAAAATTAAATTTTTTATGACACCATGATGATGCAGCGATTACCTCATTAATTAACAATTTAAATAAAATGAAAAGATAATGTAAAATCTAAGACATAAAATTTTCAAAAACCTATTGAATCAGTATATTTCAAACCCTTAACACCTTATCCTAGAAATATATACTTGTGGGACCTTTAAAAATCCGAAAAGAATTTCATAATAATGTAACATTTCATGACTTTCCAAGAGTGCCCCTCCTCTCCTCTTATAAAAGGCCCTCACCTATACCACCATATTCACACCATCAAAGCCATTTGGCTCGGCTAAACTCTACCCAAATACTCTCTCAACTTCCCTCCCTTACTCCTAGAATCCTCACTTTGGGGATAAGTCTTCCCAAAGAAGCCTTTGACTCAAATAAAAAGAGTTACCCAATTTTAAGGTAATGTCTTCTCTAGTGTTCTTTTGTTTTATTTTTCTTCTCCAACCCCCTAAAATCTTTTTATTACTTTAATTTGTAACCAAACAAGTATCCTAAATATACTTGGATGTTTTTATGAGAATTATTTTATTTACAGTTACACACACCTTCATCTAATGGTTAAAGAACATACTGTTTCTGTGGGTGGTGAATTATTGCATCACGAAACGATGATTGTTCAATATTCTTTTAACACCTCTCATGGTGGCCATTATGATGACACTATTTTTATATATGATATATATTATGTTTTTTCCTTATGATTCTATATTTTTCATTTATATAATACCATTATGATTTCCATTATGGTTAAACGCGATAATTTCATTTTAGGAAGTGCGGACTACCGCCCCCTCAAAGTTATTTGAATCGTTAATGCCATATGTGGGATGTATAAAGGATGGAGTAAATGGTATTATACATTATATTATACTGTAATTATGTTATAACTTTATATAATTATAATTTCATTCCATTAAATATGAAATAGAAATGAAAGTAGCGTTCATGCGTACGTACGACTTACCATCTCCATGAATGGTGCATTTCATTTCTTACCTCTAAATTTTATGGTATATTATAAATGAATTTATATGATGGATATATATGATATATATGATATCTAAATCATGAATATAATTCTGTATATAATGGATATTTCACCACATGAACAACTTGTAATTATAAGAAGTTTATTTTTTACTCAAGTACCAAAGATCGACAAAATGACCGTTATTAACTAAAATAATTACATAATGTTCATAACATGGTAATAAGTGATATAAAATGAATAATGAACATGAAAAAGGTTCTTAAGAAAATATAAATTAACTGTAGTTTATTATTCAAGAGATTAAAGAACGATCGAGTCAAGTCGGACAAGAGGTAAGGGAACTTCTTAACCCAATTTCCGTTCTTTGGGTTAATCTCCTACTTTCAAATTATGTCATGATATTATTATGTCCTATCTTGTATTTATACATTATTTATGTTTACTTATACTGAATACACATAATAGATCTATTTTATTTAAAAAATTATCTTTGTAAGGGACTTCATCTCAATCTCCTTTCATTGAGGCATATTTGGTTTTATACACAACTTTCCTTTATACGGTGTATAAACCCCTTTGACTTTTACTTTTATTCAAAAGGAATCTTTTTATACGAAGTGTTTTTTACTAAATGACAAAAGGAATGTTTTTTCTTACGTATGCAGCGACAACGACTTCTCTACCTCCATGACTATTATTTGAGTTTCGGCTTATTCTATAAGCCATAACTTTTTTTTAAATGAAAAATAAATACCGGGTTTTAATTTTCTTTTATATTGGTATTGAAAATGGTTTTGATAATTTTATTATTATATCAATGTGTTGTATTGATATCATGTGATTGAAATGTGGAAATTTTATGTTTATTTTACGCATGTTTTATGTGATATGATTATATTATGGTTTATGATATGTTTAAACCTGTTCATATGAGGAATGCATTGAACTTAATAAGTGACCGGTGGAGCCCGCTATAGCTCCTCGATGCATCGACAGGTCTCATGAGACAAACTACTTTCTTGGCACGAGGCCGTGACAAAATCTTATTTGTGGCCTTGGCACGAGGCCTTGGCTACGTGGTTATGATAGTCTGGAATTATGCATTCCATCATTATGAAAGTTGTTATTGATATTGCATGTGATTATTCGACCAGTAGAATATCCATGTGAATAAGTAAATGGAATTATCTCATTTTACTTTTTCCATATTATGTTGAAGTTCAAGTTTAAAAGGCTTTTGTTTTAGTTATACATTTCCTTAAATGTTTATGTTTATTTATGAAATCTTCTGCTATATTGTTATCCTTACTGATCATCTGAACTCACCCCTTTCAATGTTTTATTTTTCCCAGGATGTGAAGAAATATTTTATGACTGACCTATAGGGATAGTCTGAAGGGGATAGAAGTTTGGACTATGGAGACTATGTTATTGTGATTTTTCACTTTATGATGTAATGTAATATTTATGAATGTATCTAGTGTTTACAAGGCTACTAAACTAATTGGTCTTTCGAGACTTGATCTTTTGTGATCAAGCCAATGTTACCCCATAATGCACCGACTCTGGGAAACTGGATTCGGGGTGTTACACCCAATTTCTCTACAGAACATTAACTGGGTAATTTGTATAGTTCTGTAACACATTATATCTATGATCCTATATTTATACTAGTTATTCTTCATAGGAATGAACATTCTCCAGTGGTATGAAATTTTATTGTATTACATATGAAGGATCATGTATGTACTACCTTAAAATAGATGCATGGAACACATGATGAACTTGAGAGAGTTTTATTGTAAGAACCAAGAAAAAAGTTACCATCTTACTTGATCAACAATATCCAAGTAAATAATATACCCAGGGATCAAAATCAACTTCTTTACAAATATCATAAAAATATAATGTGGATAAATTCATAGTAGTACCTTCTCACCAGCATGAAATTATATATTCTTCTCATGTTTATCAACGTAACATTTCTATTGAACCAAATATGCATTGATCTGCTGATGAATGGATATGAAATTCTATTTCATTTACATAGATATCATATTTCCTAATATATTTCATTCTCCAACATTATCCCCAAACATTTCAGTTCTACACTTCTTTCCATCTAAGGATTTAGAATGAGCCATCTAAATACTCAAGTGAAATAAATTTATATATGAAAACTCAAGTAGTGAAATATGTCAATCCCAACCACCATTGAAATTTAAAAAAAAATGAACTCAGGTTATCCTATATGGTTTTTATGGTTCTATCATACCAATCATCACTCTATGTATGATATCTGTTACGAAAACAGAACTCCTAATCAAGAGTTTTTTTATGCCTTTTCTAAAACATTTTGTCAAACATCAGATCCCAATTATATATAATAGAATATGGTACTACATGTAACCTTACCACTTCATAAATGTATATTCTAGAAATCTAATCAAGAGATGAATATTATCGAATAGAAATGAATTGTTCCATATTTTTATGTTGATTGACTACAACCCAAATAGAATAATGGAATTTAGATGTTTTAGAGATTTAAAAAAATCCATGGTCATGTTTTATTGTTTCAATTATTGTATGGTTAATGGTTATAACTTCTCCATAGACATATGTCTCTTAGACTTAACATTCTAACATACTAATAAATGAGATACAAACTATGAAATATTTATTTTCATGTTATTCCATCAAAAATAATATTTGAAATCTGTATGCATATTTATACTTCTATAATGAATAGAGAAGGATGAACTATGATTTTTATCAAACAATTCATTCTTTATCTTTTTTATTAATGGGAAACATTCTCGGTTCATGAACCTTATCATTACATAACATTCAATATTAAAGTGAAGAATGTTTTTACCTTCATTTGTATCTATACATATTAATTATTTACCTCTTTAGTATTAACTTAGATATATGGATGAACAATCATTTGAGAAAGATAAATGTTCTCCCATTCCACCAAAATTTCTAGATTAAACCTTTTAAAATCCAAAAATATATGATCTTCTGTGATCCTCTACCTAGATAATTTTTATTTAATCCTTTCAAATTAGTTCATTTTACACATTTTTCATTTAACCAGTGTGGAATTGTATTGACCATACATAATCATTTATCAACTCTAAACATCTTCCATAGAGTATAAAATAATGAGTTGGGTAATTTTTCTCATGAACCATCAATTTTTATGGGGCATAATCTATAACTAAGACATTATGAATAAGGATGAATCACATTATTTAATTCAACAAATCTTTATAAACCGCGACCCCTTTTACACTATAGGGTAATGTAATTATAGGTGGGTTGACTAACCATATTTTTAGTTCCTTGAAATTTTACTCACATTCATTTTCCTAAAGAAACATGATCCCATCTAAGTTAATGTGGTGAGTAGATTATTCAATTGTGAATAATCCACCAAAAATATTTGAAAATTTCTATCCAATCCAATTAAAATTTGGGTCTCAATCAGAGTGGTTAGTGAGGGATGAAATTTAATAATTTATATGTTAGATAGATCCACCGAAATACCCTCACATGATACAATATGACAAAAAAATGAATCTTTTTTTGTATCCAAAATTAATAATTAGTAAATTCTTCATACAAATTATCTTACTGAGGTTATTTTAAAAAATTATCAAATGGTATTTATATTCTACATTTCTATAGGAATATATAAGAATGTCAACAATAAATACTACCACAAACTGATCAAGGTAATATCTAAAGACTCTATTCATTAAATATATAATGATGATAGGGTAATTATTAAAACCAAATGACATCACAAAATCTTCATAGTATCCAATCCTCATTCGAATTTCTATCTTCAGTATGTATTCACTTTTGATCAACAACATTTAGTATCTAGATCGATGTTCAATCTTGAAAAAATATTGATCTCATCCTAACTTATCAAACAAATTATCAATATGAGTAAAAAGATTCCTATAATTGATTATGAAATTATTAATTTTCTAATAATCACTGAAGAGTCACATTGATCAATATTTCTTGTTAACAAATAGAGAAGTTTCACCACTAGGTATCTCACATCAACAAATTATTCCATTGTTAAGATTATTTTAGAGTTTCGTATTCAATTACTATAACTATATTGAGTCCATTATATATCTATTCTTTAGAATAGGTGGACCACCATTAATACGTTGAATTGAAAACTAAACTTCTTGTTTTAGAAGATTTATAGTTAATTATTCTATAAAACCTCAAAAAAATCATAATATAGGAACATATTTGAATTTTTTCTACCCAACCATAGGAGATAATAACCCCTTTTGAAAAAGAATCAAAATATATAAACCTGATGAAATTTCACTCATAAGATCATATTTATCACAATAATGATATACAATTATATGCTAGTTCATAATATCAAACCACACTTACCTTACCTATAAATTGATGTTTGATTTATATAAATAAGGTAAATATATTCTTATATTAACATAAAATTCTACTAAAGGGAGTATAATAAGATTTACATGAATCAAATTACCAAAAATATCAATTAAAGAAGTATAGTAGGCTCGAGGTTTGGTCATTATAACATGAGTTATTTTCACTATTAATAAAACATCTAATAATTGAGCTAGTATAGTTATTCAATTAAAAATTATTTAAATATAAAATAGTTTTTAGATCTAGAATCATATAAGAAATATTCAGTTTTAGACTAGATATTTAGTGTAAATTTTACGACTTCATTATCGTAACTCACCTTTGTAATACTGATTGAGTGATATTTCCCATTGTATATGGTATTAAGAGTTTTTTAACAATAATAATTATCCGTAAAAATTATATTGGGGATCGTTTTAAAATAATTTCAAAATATCTTTCTATTGAAACACTAGAGTCTAGATGGTGAAGTCTATCGTGTCTTTTCTCTATCGTTAGCCAAATTATTACCATTGATTCAAAATTTGATTGCTTGATGAACTTACTTTAAACACCAATATATTTTTGTACTTACATTAATAAATTATCCGCTATATATTCTTCAACACATCATGCATAATTTAAGCCTCATATTCTTAACTCCAATGTAATTGTTATTATAATTTTCATTGAATTCCACAATTATTTTCTTATAAAAAATATAATATTTATGGGAAAATATAATATCCATATATACCTTGGTAGTAAATTGAATTATTTCTTCATTAATAATAAATTTCCTTATGGATAAATCATTTAAAATGCCTTTCATAATCTACTGAAGAATCGATCAATCATACATCACAATTTAATGATAATACTTGAAGTGTACCTTGAAAGTCATGTTAAAATTTTCTCATATTTACTATTTAATTAATTATCCTTCTACCTTAACACATGGAACCCAATATCCATTCTATTATGGGGAATAAAAGGAAATTAATTGTTGAAAACTAACCTTATAAACTCATCCCGCATCAATAGCCAATTCATTCATGTTTATTTGGGTTCTTAATAAGTGTCAATCATTGAAATATTTAATCTTCTAAATGATACACATCATAAATTAATTATTCATGCTAAAAACAATAAATAATGGAAAATGTATTTTAAATAGTACTGATGCATTACTTGGAAACATATGGATAATTCAACCCAGTAAAAATAATGTGGATTTTTTCTCATGAAGGTCTCAAGATAATGTTGTTCCCTCTTTTGTTGATTTGGATTCTCAACATGATTCATGGCTTGGGAAGGCTTTTTAACCATAGAAAAGATATATTTCATTTCACATCAAATAAAATTATGTTATGAAATAGGAAAAATCATTAAACCACTCATCGCATTCACTAATAACATGGTTTCATCAGTTTACAACTATTGAATAAAACCAAAAAACATAGTGTGAGAAATAATATTCATAGTGGGAAACTATATAACTATAAAAAATAATTAATAGTAATTTTAAATAATGACACCTTATTTTCAATCTTGGAAACCATAGGTTTAACCAAGGTCATCCATGATCATCATCTATTCGAATCCTTCATGATATTACATATAGAAAATGTTAATTAACTCAAACATATCCCTTAGGAATGTCAAACGAAGTTCTAGTACGGAAAAAATCCCTACACACTAATTTAATAGATGATATATAGTTGAGAAAATAATTTTAGGTTTATTACCTCTACATTCATCTATTCCAAAACCACATCGACTATTAGTATCAATACATGGATATTTTTCTAAGAAAATCACACTCCTTTATATACCATATCATAGGATGTTCTCCAATACACTTAATTTTCCCAAGGGTTCCCAATAATTTATCTCAATGTAGTTTCTAAATGTGACTAAACCATTAATTAATACCAAATATTGAAACATGTACTTTTCCTTCATAAATATTAAATCTTATTATATGAATATTCATTAAAAAACATTATTATCTACACCAAAACCTTAATGGTTTATTGAATTTGGAAACATGGATACGTAATCAATTGGTTCATAAAATATCTACTTCATCTTCCATATAGTTATTCATAACTTGAAACCTTCTTAGAAACATCATACTTCAAATTTTTCTTCATATCATGGGGAAAATAAAACATAATAAAGAGTCATATCGGATGCCCAGTAATGGTTAGCAAGAAAGATATATACGATCATTTAAACATTACTTGAACATGATGTTTTTCAAAAAATGAGAATATGTCTATACCATACCCCTTAATTAATATATCATAAAGATGGTTCATTATATATATATATTTTATTTCACAAGACATGAATCATAAAGAGATCAAATAACATGTGTCATGAGAATATAACATTAGCATAATATCATTTCATAAAAGCGTTTAATTTTTGTGGTATTATCATAATCGTAGAAATATTCTCTCAAGGATACCCAGAAAGTCCTTCAGAAAATTTTAGGCTTTGGATAACCACCTATTCACCATCCATGGTCTATGGATAACCTCACGATTACCCTCTTTCAGACATAGGATAACTTTAAAATGTAACATTTCAGATCATATAACATTAATCTTTACCTAATACATTAGTGGGATATATAATTATGATCTCATGTGTAAAATAATAATTAATGTAATTTTATGTATTCTGTAAGATAATCAAAATATTAATAATAACCTAACCAATTGAAAATAAAATTTCTCCCTCTGATATTTTACCTTCACAACCATAAATCATCTTGAAAAAGAATAAATGTGGAATCATCAGTAGTTCCAATTATTTTACCATGACCATGGATAAATAATCTCACAAATTTTATTTATAATATAAATATCATATATATGCATGGACATTGTTTTACCTTTTTTATGAATAGATTGGAGAAAATATAAATAATAATTAACCCTCATATAATCATTATTATTTTATATATATCATATATATTTATTATATTTATCTTTATCACCATCCATGTAAAGTGGAAGAAAAAAAGAATCTTGTCGCTTCGTGGAAGAGGTAGTCCACATGAACGCACGTGAAACATCATCATTTTCAAATAGATTGGAAGGTAAGATGGAAGATATGATATTGTAATTAAATAATCATAATAATATTATAAATAAAATATATAAAAAATAAACATATCATAGTAACCATCCATGAATGATTTTGATAGAAAATAAATTGTATAACTTCTTAGAGGTGGTTGTATACACATACGCACGATCGATATTTTCAATTGATGTTTAATGGAAAAGAGGGTGGATAATGGTGTTCTCATGATCATAGTAAAACTTTTGTTTATTTAGTATTAAAAATATCTTATTTTATATGGATAAAAAATATTTAGTGGTGGTACTATAAGAAATAAATTTAATGAGGTTTGGTAAGACAATAAACTCATATTTGGGTGATCGCCTTTAGATATTTTTTTAAGGACCATTGGAATGGTATTTTAGTAAAAAAAGAAATATAATATGTTGATAGAGAAGTTCAAAATATAATTTTAGAGGGTTTTTGGGATCCATATGGGTCAAATTGTTTTAAATAAAATAGATAAGGAGTGTCCTTTTCTCTAGGAGGGAAATGACATAATTGGAATTACTCAAAAAAATTAAATATTATTAAAATATTTGTCATGTATAATGCTTAAAAAAAATTATGAATTAAAATAATGTATATGGTTAAAATATCCTTAGATAATTATATTTATACTACTTTTGGTATCATTCTTAAACTTATATTTTTTTTATTTACCCCTTGTCTGATTATTTTATTCCTTAACAACAGTAACAACCATTTCAACATTAATGAGTAATAATATAACTTATAAGATGAAAATTGGATAATAAATCAACAAGGTATGACATTTTATTCCATATAGTATCCTACATGAACACATTCGATATTTTTATAATTTTTATAAATTTAATAAATTATTATTTCTCATAATTACTATTAATGTCATTTTTGAATCTATTCATTTAATTGAAATTTAAAGGCATAAATATAGTAATTTAATTTGAAAATAAAATTTAAAAAATAAATAATATATTATATTCATATAATGTTTTTGACACAATAATTCAACAAAATTCCATTACATTTGATATTTTTAAAATCATTTTTTTAATTTTCATATAATTTAATTAATTTTACTCTTAGTCTTCTGTGAGAATTTTAGGTAATTGGTCAACCAGTAAAAATTAAAAATAAAATAATATATTTCAAAAAATTAATATATATTTTAAATAAAAATTTTGAACCAATCATATCCTAATATTATCCAAATTTAAAAAATTTAGATATATTGATGTCATGAGAGTGACATTTTTCTATTTATTCATTTTCTAAATTAATATAAAGGTTATAATCAATGAACAATGAGGGAAATTGTTAGATACTTGTATTTAGATAGCTAAACTCCATTCATATAATAGGATAATTCTAGTGATGGAGAAATTTTTAATTTTTATCCCAAATATTTAACTCTATTTTATTAGTTTTAACTTAACCGATGTGACCAATTTTTAACAAGGTCAATGTTTATAATGAAAAAATATAAAAGGGTACTCTTTAAAAAATTTTATCCTCATAATTCCAAATATGAAATCCATAATTCTAGATTAAATTTACATAAGTGGGATCTTTTAATTTCAAATTAATCATGTAAAACATGACGAATAATAGTTTTTGAGAAAAATGTTCTCTCAAGTATAAATTTTTTAATATTAAACTCTAAAAAAAATTTGATAAAAAAACGCTTTAATTGGATTATTAATAATATAAATGCACTAATTTTAATTTTTAATTAATTTAAAACAAAATTAAACTTGGTAAATGTCTTAAATGAAAAGACAATTTTAAATAAAAATTAGTATTTTTCACTGTTCCTTGAAAAATGAATCTTTTCAGAATAATATCAAAAATTCACTCTAAGAAAATTATTAAATAATAATTTCAAAAATGAAGATAATTTTTTAAAATAAATTTTCCTAAATTGGGAAAATAATAAATTATATTATTTTCTCACAAAATTCATTAAAAACATTTTTTTTGAATAAATTTATTTTTAAATAATATAAATAATTTTATAATAATAGATTACATGTTTTCAACATATTTTATTTTTATAAAACCTTTATACGTAATTTTATTTAATTTTTTTTATTCCTATTCATTTATCCTATTTAACTTCTAGGTTATAATAATATACTATATTATTATTCAATTACAATATGGGTTGCTTGTATATAATGTTATCAAAGTAATCTAATTTATTTCGGAAAACTATTATAAAATATCAAGATATTACATAATTAATATAATATACATTGAAATAGTAAGGAATATTTCATATTTGAATTTATATATTCTAGTTAGAGTGAGTAACTGAAGTAGGGGTGGTGAAATAAGTCCCCAATGCAATTTGAATTTTAAAATAATTTAAAACTCAATTCCCTAATTTAATGAAAATTACATGTTAATAAAAAGGTTGAAATATAAAAAATTTATCTTTAAAATAATTTCTGAGGAAAATGATTAAGTATTAGTTAAAATATCATACAAATGACTAACTTTTAAATTTGAGTTTCTTGATCAAACACTTTCTATATACACAAATTAATAAGGACTATGAAATTAGTGTTTTGTTTAAATTTTAGAAAATGAAGATCAATTTGATGTTTAATGTATAAAAATATACATTGAGGTAATAAAAAGGGGGTTTGGTGTCAAGCTAAAACATAATCCCCTCTACATGTTAATCAACTACTACCAAGAAATTTATAAAAACAATAAATGGATCCACAAACTGGCTCATGTTTTACAATCAATAGTGTATAAATATGTCCAAACACAAAGTGTGGTCTATAGTTCATCATGTGATGAAAATATTAATAGGCCACACAATACGTTTGACACACTTTTTAGGGGGAATATAGTAAAATTGTTTTGGGGTAATATATTAGGAACACTCCCTTTGAATCATAGGAGAAAGTGTGTATATATAAATAGAACACATCCCCACACAGGTAAAATATAATGCATAAAATGTAAAGAGAAAGAGATACCTAGATCAAATATTTCATGGAGTTTTATATGTTATGATTTAGTTGTTTTGGGTCATGGAGTTTGCCTTTGAATAGAGGTTGAAGAGGTTTTGTTGCACGTTTTGAAATAAAAGAGTGTCATAGAAGGTTATATTATAGAAATCCTCTTTTATTCTATGTATTTCATCTTATTTTTTTAGTAGTTCATTATTAATTGCCTCCTAATTATCAAATGAATACATTTAAATAAATATTCATCAAAAGTAACCATTAGAGAATAATCATCCTACATTAAAGGTAATAATCCTTCATTAAATTCATCAAAAAATTGACATTGTAGATTTTAAATTCACCACTGCTATGTTAAACATGTCAAGATATATTCAATTGATGTAATGTCAACAGAGCTCAAGAAAACATGATATAGTCAGCTGATGCGTCAAGGTGACATAGTCAGTTCATCGCTTCATGCGGTCATCTCAATTTCACATGTGGTGTGTTGATGGAATTTAGAGGTAATATTGTTGTTAAAATAATAATTAAATTTTAAAAATAAAGTATTCAATATATTATTTTTGATAATTTACACATACCCAACCATGGTAAAGTGATTTTTTCATGCAGTAGGTATTTTACTTAATGTAGTAAGGTGGTCACCCTTATAAGGTAAAGTAGTTTTATTCGTGAGTCAAGGTTGTTTTCTCCATATGGTAAGGTGGATTTCTTTATGTGGTAAGGTGAAACAAATCATATAGTAAGGTGATACGACCACTTGACCTTAATAGTGTAAAGTTTCGTGGTTTTCTCTATACATAGCCATTTTTCAAATTGTTCTTGTAAAAAAATTTCTAATATAAAACATAAAAACTATTAATAAAAGATATTCATGATTTAGGATCATTAAAATAAGGAGGTTTTGGTCCAAGAAAAAAAACATCACCTTTTTTATTATCAAAAATCAAGATATGTAAATTGAAATGAATTGAATGAATAAAAATTATATTTGAAAAGGATTTATATAATAGTAATATGATTACAAAATACTTCAAAAAATTTCCACTAAATTCAATGAATTTTAATTTATCACGTTATTCCCCTTTCACATCATTATCTACCTTTTTATATTATCAAAATGAAATATAACAAAAAATAAGATAAAATATAAAATAATAAAATAAAGACTGAAATTAAAATAGAAAAAGATATTATAAAAAATTGTACAAATAGATTATTGGGAATCCCTATCATAAATAATAATCTAAATACAACTAAGGGTTATATCTTATATCTACAAGAAATATAATATCATTTACATCAAAATTAATGGAATGAGTAAAAGTAATATTTGGGGAAGATAAAGAGGTTGGGCCTCAATAACAAATAATTAAAATCTAGTCTATGCTACTAAAAGGATTAGGTAGGAGTGAGTAAAAAAAATTGATACTAGAGGAAGTTGCAGGCATAGACAATGGAAATGATGTAGGAGATAAGATACAAGTCTGAGAGTTATAAAGGTAATGCTCCATCAACAGAGTAAAATCATTGATATCCCAAGAACCATACTTTAAATAATAATTGAAATCATCTTGGTTCTTCAAGAATGATTCCATAACTGGATTCATATATTTAATCTTCTCAACTCTAGATTTAATTTCTTGTTTCATAGGATCCATATTCAAATATAAAGTAATAGTTCTAAGCATTCCTTTTAGATATGACATTGTAAAGATCATTCTTATATAGTAATTCATTGTTCATTTTATTATTTCTTAGTCTTGACTATTTTTTTCAGAATCTAAAATAAATCATGTGAGGACATTTGTATCATGGGACTAAAAGCCATAAAATAATACTTCAGTGTTATTTTTGAATTCATCAAAAAAACATTCATCTCATACCTAATTGACTATTTGAGGTTATCTTCCTCAACAGGAGGATCAAGAAACCAAGGATCTAGATGAAATAAAACATTCATGATCCTCTAGTCATACTAAATCACCATATCTGATAGGTCAACTTGAATAGACTCTATATGAGATCTAAAATATTTAATATCAATTTAATCATTTGAATTAAAAAAATTAAATATAAAGAGAATATAATTAATGACCAACTTAATATGTTAAGAAATATCCTCTTGTATGATATTTTTTAAAGAGTTTTCGAAGTTATCAAATTCAAGTTTGAGTATCTCCAACATATTTTATTTAAAATTGATGAATTCATATTTTGTGACTTATGATGATGAAAGAATAGAATGTGTATGAATATAGAAAGATGGATCACTAGCCAAATGACTACCATCTACCTCTTATAAATCCTCAATCAAACCATCACTCATATTGTGATCCTCAAATATGGTATAAACATAAAATGTATGTATATCATAATATTTATCGATTTCTTGATCATAAAAATAACTGAGAAGTTTCAAAAATCTATTTAATATCAACCTCTGTAATCAAATATCCTTCAAAGTTTCTTTGAACATAAAGAGTGGTTTGTCCACCATAACTATCCTGACTACCTCAATGATGATCATCATCTAAAATTGGATACTCTAAGCCCAATCTAAATGGTATAGGGGAAGTCCCCCCTTACATGGTGAATATATTAAATGTTTCTTTGGGGTTCTCCAAATAATAGGATATCCTACTGAGCTATGCCTATCATGATTTTACCCAACTAGTTTTTCTCACAAAGGATCATCTTCATAATTTAACCAAGATTCTTTATTAACATAAAGAACCCCTGTTTCTTCTTATTATTATTATTTAAAAAAATTCTTCTCTACTGACATAATATTTTTCTTCTGAAGGAAAAACAACAACAATTGAGTACTCTATAATTTCATCTATTTCAAGATCTGAATATATCTGATCCCAAAGTCTAACCAAATACATTACTGCACTCAGCCTTTCATACAATTTTTCCATGTCAGCTACCAATTCTTGTTTATAGGGATTCTAGTAATCTTTAAACATCTTGCATATATTTTGTGTAATATATAATCTTTTAGAATTAGTTATCTTATACACCTTGTAATGAACAATTCCTTTGGACTCAAGTGAAGAAGAATTTAATTTAGGATATAGTGTGGAATGAAATAATGATTTTTTCTTGTAAAATAGACAATAAAACTCATAAAAAATATTTAATTATTGATATTAAAACCATTCATCATTAAAAAAAGTGAAAATATAATTTTTTATCAGAATTTGAAATTATCTCTTCCACAGTCCTAAAATGTGCTGGATAATAATAAATAGAGGAATAAATTCACCACTTAGCTCAATAGTAGTGGGTATTCTTAGTGTTTTATTCTTATTGAGATCATACAAGGATTTATTAATCTCAAAATTCGGATGCTTAAAATGATATAGGATTTGATAATATTTATATACTCCACTGTATGGAATTCCTAAACAATTTTTCTTGTGATTTGGTCAGAATTTAACATTCACACATAATTATTTATTTTACTTTATCACACTTTTTCTATAGGAAAGAACTCATTTTTATCATGAAATTATTTAATATGTTTTCAAAATAAGGTTCCACCACTTTCCATAAACCATTCATCCCAACCTTTTTTCATAATAGCTTTCCAAACTATTGATTGAATTGAATTAAACCATTGAAAATTGACTTGTTTTTCTTTTTAAACTAGGTGATTAATGATATATGGGTTCTTATACTCTATTGAAATATTAGATATAGTTTTAAACTTCTTTGACTTATTAAAAGGAGGCTAATGAAATAGAAGATTATTTTCCTACATACACTTTATCCATAACATTATGTTTTTATTTGATATCGTTGAGTGTTCTAAAATCGGAGGTAACATAGAGTGATTTATGATAAGAGAGAGAGATATAGACGTTCAAGATGATAAAAAATGATCCTATTAGATGATCCTAAATGGATATTAAATATATAAAGGGAAATATAGGTATTGATTTGGATTCAGATTCAAATTTATTTCAAATCTTTAATGGATAATATTAATAATAAACTTAAAATAAATCCTACTTAAATATTTTCCCTAAAAATCAACATAAATTAGGCATGATAGTTCTAATGACCATGGATTTATAAATTACATAATTATCGAATCCATGCTAACCATAACATATGGATTCTTTTGTAACGATAATACCAAGATGTCTAGGATAAATACATATCAACTACATAAACATGTTTTCATAGTAAGCATAGTGGCTACGTGACAATTGATGTTATGATAACATTTGTTTATAGTGGGAATGTCGACCATATGATCAAAAACAAACTCTTGATTAGCGTACTGACTGTGTGATTCCATATAAAATTTTAGAAGACAAGTTAATAATTTTTTTTAATTTAAATTAACAAATAAGAGTTAAAATATAATTTATCATTCCTAATTTATATATAATATAGTTTATTCTCTCAATATTAAATGAATTTGAAAATATATCGGCAACATGATATTCAGTATCCATGAATTAAAGGGTTATATCACCTTTCTAGTATGGTTATCTCAAAATGTGATGTCTTATATCAATATTATTTGTTCTATAATGAGGTATAGCATTGCTAAAAATATGAATAACACTTGTAATATCTCAATTTATAGAAACATGTTTGAATTTATATCTATAATCCAAAAATGTGTGTTTCATGCACAGAATATGTGCATAATAACATCCTACAGAAGATAATTCTATATATTTCTGCTTCTCACTACACCATAATACTAAAAAATTTCTTAAAAAGTTACATGATTTAAAAGTTATTTTTATATTTAACTTACAACCACACTAATATATATCTTAATTAATAACTAAATAAAATTATCTTCCTTAGGTGTAAAACTGTCCTATGATGGAATTATTATTGAGGTATTAAAAAATTATTATTATAGCTAATTTATGGAATTATGGTATGATCCAACATACAATTAATACTCATGGGAGCATCACTACATTTAGTACTATAAATTAAAAAATGCTTTTAAAGATATTTTGTTTAATTTGTTTGTTTTAAAATAAATATTTACTTATATTGAATAATTTGAAAATCAAGAATGAATTTAATTTTACCCATTAAACTCATTTAAAATTCACTTTACATTATTGTTTAAAATTCAGTAAACAAAAAATTTCATGAAATCCATGAATAATAACATAATTATATTTTAGAACAACTAAAATATCATAGAAAATAATTTTATTAAATAATATAGGGTCATTTATATGTTTAGTATGACCTATATAAATTATAAAATAGGTGATCATGTCAAAAAAATCTCCATGAAATTATTTTAGCCCATTTAAAGCTTCAGTTAATTTAAAAAAATGATTCATATAACTAGGATTTTGAAATATATGGAGATATTTTGAAAAAAAAATCCAAAAGAATATAACCATTTAATAAGGCACTCTTTATATCCATTTGATCTATTTTTAAATACAAATGTTCTATATGGTCTTTTAATAGTTTAATGGATCAATGTCTGTCTACTGGTGAAAAGGTTTTCTCAAATTCAATACCTCTTTTTGACTATATCTCTATGAATCAAATCCTGATTTATTTCTAACTATATTCCTTGACCAATCAACATTGTTTATAGAATCCCATTTTTTCCAATAGTTACGGAGTATTTAGGTCTCCCACTAGTTTTCAGTCCTTTTTCTCTTAAACTTATTAATTAAATATTTAATTTCCATTTCCCAAAGTTTATCATTAATGGAATCATTGATATTTTTTGGTTAAATCTATGATAATAATTATTAATGTTCAAACCTGATGTCAAAAACAGTCTTTTATTTTGAGTTACTAAATAATGGTCAAAAAATAGATATCTAGGGAATGATATTATGAGTCCTAATGGTGATAAAAAAAATATGTTCTAGATATTTTATTTTCATTTATAATTTTGGGTTTGGTTTGTTCATTAGAGAAAGATGTGTTATTCACAAAAGATCTGACATAATTTTCATTTGTTTATTCATTTAGTTCAAGAGTAGAAAGATCATTCTAATTATTTTCTAAATAGGTTTTAGGCTCATGTGAATCTATTTCATAAAATTTTACATTTTTGGATTATTCCACATTATTATTTACTTTGTTAAATATCTTATATGTGTTACTTATAGAGGAGTACCCAATGAAAGTTCCTTCAACACTCTTGGAAAATGTTTTTTTCAAGATTTTCTTTTCCATTAAGAATAAAAACATTTTAAGAAAATAATCTAAAGTAATTAACCTTTGGTTTATTTCCATTACATAATTCCTAATGTTCCATTTTTAATAGATGTTAAATTAAATCTATATTAATTATATAAGAAGATGTATTATTAGTTTCTTCCAAAAGGGAAAAATTAAAATAAAACACATTTAGCATGTTCCGAGATATTTCATAAAGGGTCATATTTATTATCTATACTACACTATTTTGGTGTGGGGTTCTCGAATTGGAAAATTTATGATTATATCGATATTATGAGAAAAATAATACCAAGTTTTCATTTTCGAACACTTGGAAATGACCAATTATATTGGTCTAAATTCAAATTCCACTATGATTTTATATAGATTTGAAATATTTATAAAAATAGGTATATGATTCTGTTTCTTAGGCTAAAAGGAATTCCCAAATATATCTATAAAAGTAATGTACTAAAACATAAACATAGTGCTTCAAATTTAAATTATAAACTCTTTATGTTATGAATAATCCTATTTAAACCATCTCTTGGGGTTGAGAAGCTGAAACATTTTTCTTGTTTTTGAAAGTAATTTATTTATATTTACCATTTTATCATGGGTTACAGAATTTATCATATAATAATTCTATCTTATGAAGATACTTGACTCATCATTTCCTAGTAATATTAATAAATTAATGAATACTGTTATGTACTGGTATCCTATTTCATATCCTTGATTCTATTTTGAAGAGCCTAATATGGGAAATGATTTTAGAAAAAAAGAATATAAAGTAACTGTTTAAACATTATCACTTGTGAAAGCAGTAAAAACTGGAGAATCATTTTAATGAAAAACATTGCATGAATTGTTTTAAAATTTAACATGAAACCATCCATCACATAATTGGGAAATTTTATGTAGGTTTTATTTCAATCAATCTAATTTTTTGAAATAAAAATAGAATTATTGATATTAATTCAACCAAGTACAATTATTATCTCTTTTACATTATCAACGATTGTGACATGTCCACCATCCAATTGGTTAATTTTATTATAACATGAATAATCCCCAATCATGTGTCTAGAGAATATACTATCTAGATATTATAGAAGTTTAATAGAACTATTCAAGTAGGCTTTTTACAAAATAGATATTAGCCAAAAAAATGAATATCATACCCATATTTTATTGGTTCTATAAATTATTGTAATAATAGATTTTTGGATCTATAACTAATTAATTGGTTTTTTATAAGCATATTTTAGACTTTTATAAATAAATAAAATTATGTCAAGATGAATACAAACTTGTGAGAAATTTACTATAACTACATCTAGGGATAAATTTATTTTTAATATTCATTCTATTTCTAATCTAATATCATATTCTAGTTGTATATTTAAGTGTTTTTTTCGTTCCAAAAATCTGGGTATGTGTGCTTCTTCCTTTAATAAATTTATCTATATCATTATTTAATTTTTAATTTGATAGCATTGACTAATATTTTTTAAAAGTCGAGTATTTTTACCATTATCTACAGTAAGATTAGTTTTAAAGTATGTAGATATGACATGCTTCTTATTTAAACATTTTTATTTATCATTAAGTTGATTAATGGTATCTTCCATCATATTACAGTATTCAAATAGTTATTTGATTGAAATATTTTTCAGATTATTTTCCATCATATAAAGTTTGAAATATAACAATGAGATTTAGGGAAAACATTCAATACCAATGATGTGTTTCTCATAAAAAAATTGGAATTATTATGTTCATACTCTCTACATAAGCATGATTAACTAGAAAAAGCTTCTAAAGATCTACAAGTTTCTATCATATCGTTCATATACCATTTTTCTTTATCATCATAATTTTAATTATAATTTATGTTATTATAGTTATAATTGACATGTCATTTTCTATTACATTCATAATAAACTATTTCATTAGTTGAATCATCCTTCTTATAATGTTTTCTACAATTTTTTTATCATACTTTCCTATATTACCACTGATCTTCTCTTTTAGTTTTAAATTTGTAGCTTTAAATTAAATAGATTTTCATTTCAGTTCATCCACTTCTTCATTATTTACATGAAATTATTCATTATGCATCATTATAAATACAATATGTTCTAATAATAAAAGAGTATTAATATAAAAAAATTATCTTATTGATATAGAGGTTCCCCTATATCATTCCAGTACACACTTGAGAAGTGAATGACTTGAACTTTTTTAGTGACCTTCTTTCCCAATAGATGAACCATGTTCACTTTCTCAGTGAAATATGGATACATGTCATATATAGACTCATTATGGTTTATATTAAATATATAATTCTTAATAGAGTTGGTTTTTAATTTCATTTCTTTAATATTATATTTTCGGTCATGAGAAAAATATATTGTATCACAAATTTAAAAGGTAGCACCACATAAAAATATTGTGATTATTTAATATTCACCTAAATAATATATAAATAATTCATCACTTTATAATTATTTTTATATACATTTCAGCAACATCACTCGAACTAGTTTTAATAGTTTGAGGTTTTTCATATTTTTCATTAATTACTCTCCAAATATCAAAACCAATACTTTATAAATGAATTTATATTTTAATATTCCACTAATCATCGTTAGTGACATTAAAATAAAAAGGAGGAATATTACTGATTACATTATTTCTATTAATATCCATAAATAATTGAATTTTGAAACGATATAAATTTCAAATCACTGAACAACAAAAAAATCACAATTAAAATGATGTTTAAAAATTATCTCATACAAAATGTTGGTCAAAACTAGTTACTCTAGTGGGGGGGGGGTTAGTTAAGTTCCTAATAAATTTTTTTAATTAAAAACAATTTATAACACTAAATCCACAATTTAATAAAAACTAATAGTTAAACAAAAAATTAGATGTATATTTTCAATATTCTAAAATAATTTCATAGAATGAATATTAAGGCTTAGTTAAAATATCTTCTAAATAATTTAAATTTTTAAACTAGTTTACCTGATCAAATAATTCGTGTAAACACAAATATAGAATACTTATCAAACTAATTTCTTCTTATATTTTTGAATTAGGAAATCGATTTTATGTTTAAAGAAATGAAACTTGACTAAATACAATATATAAATAAAACACGGGGTTCAGTCTCAAGACAAAATAGAATGACTTCAACTTTGAAATTACCAACTTCCATGATTTTATTATAATAATAAATAGATCAACAACATAGATCTAGTTTTACCATTAAAAATGCATAATTTTTTCAAGAATCAAATCCATTTCCATACTACATAAAGGGATGAAAACAATAACATGTCACCCATGAACTCTTCTATAGTTATTCTTGGGAATTCAATAAAACAATTTTGACAGAATGTGTCCATCAAACTCAAGTTTAAGAAGAAGATATTTTGTTTATAGATAAACATAATACTGAAACACACATCTCAAAATTAATTAATAAAATTAAATGAGAAATATATAGATATATAGAAACTATGATGTAGCTTGATATGTGATGATTTGGTTTTTTGAATCCAAACGTTTTTTCTTGGATAGAGCTCAAACAATTCTATTATTATGTTCTGAGAAAATATATTTTCATAGAAGGTGTTCTCAAAGAAAGGATATGCTTTTATATATTTCTCATCTAATGATTTAAGTAGTGAATCATCACTTAGCTCCCCATGGTCAAATGAATATCTTTAAATATATCTTCATTAGAAGTAGTTGTTGTAGAATAATAACCCTTCATTAAATTCATTGATTATTCATTTTTTCCATAAAAAACTAGTCTTTGTAGATTTAAAATTCTCCACTTCTAAGATAGACATTGTAATATTTCCTCAATTGAAGTATATCTAGCTATGATCATGGAAACATTACATGGTCAGATAATATAGAAAAGTGATACAATTAGTTCCCCGCTTAATGTTACCAACTCTTTTGAACATTTAGTATATTGATGAAATTATGTGGTACTTTTTTTCCACATGTAGTCAATAAGAAAAATAAATCACATAGTATATTACATTAAGAAAAGTTACACCTACCTTGGAATGGAATGGTGATTATCTTCTTGTCGTAGGTGGTTCTATACATGTTGTAAGGATTTTTTCTTCACTTAGTATGATTAGTTTCTTTATGTGGTATGGTGGTTTTCTCAGTGTGGTAAGGTTGTTTTCTTCATAGTGTTGGGTGAAACATAACATGCATTAAGGTGATACTGTCACATGACCTTCACATAACAAGGTGTCCTAGTAAACTCTATACTTATCCATTTTTTTAATTTTTATCTAATAATCCATTTTCTAAAAAAATAACAAAAACCATTAATAACATGATAAACATTATTGTGGATCATTAAAATAAGAAGGTTCTGGTCTAATTCAATAATATCTCAAATGATAAATATGTCAACAATAAATTCACCTACACTCCTTAGTGGGTAATAATTAAAATTTAATGTATATAATTTATTTTTGTTTGAGAATATAAAACCCCAAGATTTTAATACATGGATTCTTTTAAAAAATACAATGTGTTTGATATCTTTCTCAACAGAAAACATTGAACTCAAATGAAACAACAATATATTTAGATGAAATATAAATACTTATGTATGACTGATGAAACCTAGATATTAAATTTGAGAGAATAAATAGCAGTAAACACTTTATGAAATATATATGTTTATATAATTAGAATAATATACATATTTAATATAAATGAAATTCATTTTGTTTACCCAAGATGAATAATTAGATCATTTATTGTTTAAAGTAGTATTTTTCTAATAATAACATTTTTATGTAATATGAATTTATATTTAAATAAATTAATCATTAATTATGATAAATAATGCTTGTTATTAATAATGGTTTACACAAATTTAGTAGTTAAATGATATGAAATAATAATAATAACAATTAATATTTGAAAATTAAATTTTCAAATGAAAATGTGACTAAAATATATTGTATTGTTTTATTCAAAAATTGAACTTATAAATATTATAATTTTAATTTAAAAAAATTAAAATATTTTTTTGATTTATAATAATAATTTTATCTTAATATTATTTTTTAATATTTTTTTAAAATTATTGTTTTATAGGTCAATAGTGAAGAAGTACATATTTTTCTAAAAGATAACATTTTTATGAAAATATCATATTGTAATAAGGAATTATTTATTTTTAAAAACTTTTCATATATAATATAAACATGTTTAGGGAAATTAAATTATTTAAAATTAACAGGTTTATTTATAAAACAAATATATCTCATTTTGGAAATATAAGTAATATTTTATTTTCAAAACTATTTTTATTTTCTTATATTATAAATTACATTTCATCACTTTTCAAAATTAAATATATAAAATTGGATTTTATATTTTAAATTATAATGATCATATTATTTAATACGATCAATTTCAAATTTGGGTATAAAAGTATGATTAATATTATTGAGGTTAATTACAATGATAATGGAAAAACTCTTATTTTCAAGGAATTGTTTTAATAATAATTTTTAAATTTTTATATAATAAATTAAAATAATATATATAATGGTATGAATATATAATATTTTTTAGAAAATATATAATTATATTAATATGAATTTAGTTTGTAACCAATTCTGTATTAGATTAAGAACAAATAATGAATAAAACAACATCTTTCTATAGAAAACTATTTTTCAATATATAAAATTTTTCAATATTAAATTAATTTTATATTATTTAGAAATTTAATTAGATTAAATTTAGGTTTATAAATCACAAATTTTTTAATAGGGATTATCTTATAATTTTATTAGAACTTAAATTACTTAGTTAAAAACTAGTTACGAAGGTAAAAACTATAAATATAAAAAACCATGAAAAAATGACTTCAAGCATGTTTAAAAACGTGGTTAAATAATTTTATGTGTGTTTACTAGCCAAATATCTCCATAAAAACATTATTTCTAACTTTGGGAGTCTTAATACTTTAATACATAAATGATATCATTGGAAGATGAAGGGGTATCTACAAAAGTACCATTTTCATCACTTATAAAAGGTGAAAATTCATCCCCTTATTTTAACACCCATTACATTGAATTAATTCATGGAACTCCAAAAATTTTATCCTTATATATTCCTATCTCATGATAATAATCATATGGTCTCAATTTTGTTATCCTAATCCCTTCTTTTGTAAGGATACTTTGAGTGACTGTTTAATGTCTTAGAGTATAACTTAATCCTAAAAATTTTCTTCTTAATATTTCTATTCCAAAACAATCCTTAACATAGTAATATGAAAACAAAACTATCATTAATATAATTAAATATAATTAAATTAATGAAAAAACGTTTATTTTATTTATTTCCATTCACATTGAAAAAAGAACATTAATTTTCCGTTGTGCAGACTACCGCCACCACGATGTAATGTTTTTTTCATCTTAATTTTATTTATTTATATAATGTACATAAAATATGAATTTGAAATATAAAAATGACTGAATAATAACATTATTATTTTTATATAATGATATTATACACTTACATAACCATACTCACCCATTGAGATATAACATGTTTATCTTTGGGGTTGGTTTAACCACATACTTGAACACTGTTGCAAAACTCTATCATAGATGAATAAAAAAACAAAAGTAATAAATTTATTATATGTTAATTATAAAATTATTATTTTTTGATCAAATAATCTTTATATTAAGTATTTAACTCATCATTAATATATCATATTCAATCACAAAGATCACCAAAATAAGATGATAATAATTAAAATTTCTATAATCATTAGCAAAAAATGTTTATTAAATTAATTTATTATGATATTAAGGATATAATTTAAATTAAACATAGATGAATAGGGTTCCTAATAATTTATCTAACAAAATTTATTTTCTTTTTCATTAATTTAAAAACATGGATGGAATAAATTTTGAAAAAGTTACTAGTTTTTATATCAAATTCCTTTATTTGATTAATGTTTTGTATTATTAGGATAATTTCATTTATATGGTGTATATAATGACTATATGAGGTATCATATCAAGAATTAAATTTTAATCATGGAATTTTATTTTTAATTAAAATCCAACTCTTTCAATAGAGTTTGATTAAAATGACACACAATACACAGTAGTTATTTATCTAAATATTTAATTCCATGAGGCATATTTATCTTATGAATCTTGTTTTTCATTGAATTTTATATCCACTAAACATGGATGAATATTTATTAAATATATTTTTCATTTAAAGGAAATAATATTCAAAACCATTTTTTTAATGGATTTTATCAAATTATTACCCTACCTGTAAAACATTGTAGAAACTCAATTTTCATTCTTTGAGTTATGATCATACTATTGGTCTTAAATTTTGGGCATATTATACTAAATTATTATATTATATGGTATTCTACTTTTTTCTATAAATAAAAATTTCTACCACATAACACAACTTTTTGAAAATTTTCTCACATCATAAAGTACATTTCCCTTAATGGATATTGATAACTCAAAACTCATTTATTTTAGTTATATTGTTTCATCATGAACTTATTTCTTCCATTTTGGGGTTCTCACAACATAATGATTTATTATATTTAATTTATATACCTATATAGGAAAAAATATATTGATAAAAAATAAATTATTGTGACTATTTTGACAATGTGAGAGTTGATAAGAGGTATTTTCTTAATAATATAAGTGGTTTCCCCTTTGACAATAATA
The DNA here is from genome assembly GCA_963277665.1 of Viscum album. Taxonomy (NCBI): domain Eukaryota; kingdom Viridiplantae; phylum Streptophyta; class Magnoliopsida; order Santalales; family Viscaceae; genus Viscum; species Viscum album. Next base: position 1,449,082,075 of record OY728161.1, read on the forward strand.
TTATTTTCCATACTCTCATAATTTTAGTAAGATAAACATTTTGTATTTTGAATTATATTTTATTAGGGGTTATTTTTTAATATAAATTTTTTAACTATATTTCATACAATCTTTTCAAAAGTCACTTTCCAAAGTAACATATATGTTTTTATTTTATATAAGTATTCAAAATGATTTTTAAAATCTATTTTAAGATTTCACATATATTTAAATTTACTTATTGAAAAGGATTTTTGTTAATAGTGTTTATGTTTCTCTATTTATAATATAATATATATTTATAATTTTACGGGATTAAACTCATGAAATTAAATATTTTGATTCTATATCCTGAATTATATAGTACCATTCAATGAATTATTTAACAATGATGTTTTTACTCTATGTTAAAATCTTTGAGTTTATTTTGTTATAGTGAAGATATATTTATTTGGAACCATCCACCTCATTTATTTAGATGCTTTATGATCATATAGTCCTTTTATTGACATGGGGTAATGTATTTGCATTATGTATATTGTTATTCCAAGACATATGATTATTGAAAATTTAAATATTTATTTTTTAGCCATAAAATTCTATTCTATATATGGGTTATGATTATGTTATCGATTTTGTAAATATAAAGTAATTTTTTGAATTCAGTGTGTTTTTATTTCAATATGATTGATTATTGGTAACTTGAATATGTATGATTTGATTGCCCACAATCTCTATATAAATGTGTTATGATCATGATATTTCTTTTATTAACAAGGAGAAAAAATTGGAATTCTACATAATTTTTTTAATATGAATCATTATTGGAAAATGAGAATATGTATTGATTTTATCTTTTCTCATATTATGACTTCAGTTGAACTAAAAAAACAAATGATTGGGGCCAAAAATTAATAGACCGTTCAGGAATCAATATGTCTCTTGAGACAAAATAAACTATGTTTGGTGTATAAATTTCCCTATATCAAAATAGTTTCCTAGTATAAGGTCTTCAAATGATATTTTGATTACTAGAATTATAAATACTATCAATATGATATTTGAAATTATTCTTATCAATGTTTTTATTTTTTAATGGATATATAATGATCTTACACTAAGTTGATTATAGAATTATGATGATTACCTTGTTATTCAAAAAAGATATATGCCATTTTTGTGACATGGTTAGCATAGTTGTATGTTTTTACATGTGTTTTAGTTCACCTCTTATTATGTTTTAATTTCCTTATATTATGATGAAAAACATTATACACGATATTTCTAATATGATATCTTTTTTGGATAATTTTTTGGATATGTTGTAGAGTTGTTATGGAATAACTAGGTCCACATAGTTGGAAAAATACCCTTTAATTTAAAAATAGGATGGTTTTTATTATTTTTTGAATATTCTTAATAATCTAATCCTACAAACCTAAAAGTACATGAAAATGCGTGTAATTAAATGTTTTCTTTATTTCATGTAATTATTTGATAATTAAATCATGGAATCTATAATTGGTATTGAATATAGAATGAAAATTATGTGATTATGACACTAGATTAGAATGTGCATGTATTATGTTTTGAACATTGTTCCTTTCTTGATCCATCTTAATTACCTTATTCAATTATATAGGAATAATAATAATAATTTTTTTAGAAACCTTTCAAGTTATATAGGTTTCCCATATTGTTCAATGGTATATTTTCCTTTTTTTCATCAACTCCTACTATATTACTATCCATGTCATGAATTTATTAGAAAACTGTCAATTATTTTTTAACTTCCATACATTCACTCACAAGTTTTGGGTTACACTCAATTTGAAAACTCTTAATTTATTCCTCTTCGATGTCTACTACCGAACCGTTACATTTATTTGTATTTGGAATTGATTCTCTTTTTTTGTTGCATCTTTATTTATCCAACTTTTAAGATCATGGACAATTTGAAAATGTTTATGATATAAGATGTTTATCCCAAAATAGAATCATCCCTTCATTGATATAAAATCATTATTTTATTCTTATATGGAGTTTATTTTTTAATTTGTTTAATCCCCAAGGTACAATCATCCCCGTTTCATCTTATTTTGCTCATCTATTATGGTTTTATTCTATTAACAACACATGGTACATGTCTAATTGATCTATACTACTAGTATTCCCCATTGTGAACACTCTTTTTTCTATTTTAATAGAAATTATTAATGTTTCTAAATCAATTATTGATTAAAATATTCCATCTAATATTCTTCTATGAAATTTAATTATGCTAAACTTGTTTTATCATAACTATAGATCATCTCCCCATTAATATTGCCCATTTATAATATTCAATAATTGAAAATATTATTTAAATATTTAATGTGATTTTATAAAAACCCAAACCTCATCATCGAGTAATTACATAACTTAAATAAAATATTTTATTAAAACAAATTCCCAATACCATTTAGTTTTGTAGTTTTATTGAATTAGGGAAAATATTATCTAAAAATTCATGTTTTTTCCAACTGAGAAACATTTTTTGTTTCCACTATGGGAGAAAATGCTGAATCAATAACAACACATCAGCATATACATTATATTATTTTTATAAAAAACTTTTTTAGAAACATATTACATAATAGCTTTCATCATAACCTTGGAAAATAGAAATATAAAAAAGGGATGGGATAAAATTCCCAAAAAGTGTAAAAAAGAAATAATAATCAAAGATGATAAGTGATCATAATTTAAACATTTGGTTATAATCAAGATACATAATCAAATCACAGCCAATAAATCTATGGTCATAAATCATGGCATAAATCTAGAATTTAAATAACACATGAATCAAAAGAGTGAGTCAATAAACATCATCCCTGGGAATAATCATAAGACTATGTAAAATAATTCATATTTGGAACAAACATTAGTATAGGAAACATTAATTTATTGAGCCACACCATTTGTTCACACACTTAAAAGAACAAACAATATACTCAAGAATAAATTATCTCATAATATATTGACTTTTAACTAATGTATTGGAGGGAGATATTGGACCCCACCAATCATTATCCATACTTTTGAGTTCCACTTGAAAATCATTCACTTTTATTGTCATAAATAATCCAAGAAAATAAAATTGGTTTCATAATACTTTACAAATATAAATAATTCTCTTAAATAGTACAAATAGCACACACAAAAATGGATTTTATTCAACAAATCCTAAAGAACACGTGGTAATGAAATTGGATTCAATGAAATTAAGAATAAATTTAGGTACATACATTCCAATAAATAAAATTAATTATATGGTATTTACTCTATAGAGATAAAGGATATTTTATTAAGTCAATATTTATCCCTAATAAATCATTGTATGGAATCAGACTGAATACCATTAACTCGAATGTATCAATTATAGAGAATTCACATTGAAAATAATTTTTTCGAAATATAATGGTTTTATATTGAAAATGATAAGGAAATACAAATAAAGTGAAGGATTATTTCTCTAAAAGGGAATGAAATTAATATAGATTTTAGAAAACATTTTTAATGATGACGTAAAATAAAAAGTTACGTGACACATTCAAAAGTGAATTTGAAAAGGTGAAGTGAAGCATTTTGAAAAATTTCAATTCATGAAATGAATATATAATAATAGAGACTAAAAAAAACATTATTTTCTCAAAAGGAAATGTGGAGTCAAAGAAAAAACATTCGATAATGAACAGAAATGAACCTTTTATATACTTAAAAAATACCTTAATTAAAAAACATTATAAAAATAGTAATAAACAATTAATTATAATAAAATATCATTTTTCTAAATATTAATTTAAATAATAGATAATATAATATTATGGTTAAAGAACCAATGCATTGATGAATAAAATTCAAATAAAATTTTATAACTCAATGAATGTAAATTTGAGTAATCAATATTATTTTCCTGAAACATTATCCATGATGAATGAAATATTTTAAATCGATATTAAGCAGAAAAAATGTAAACAATGTAAGAATACCACAACATAGAATAAAAATGAATAATTTTCCAAACTCATATGAAACAATTTCAAGATAAAAATCATAACTCAATGAAAAAAAGTTGGTTCACCAAAAACTCTTATTACCAGGGAATCAATTGAGCCCAAAGAATCTTGAAGAAAACAATATTATTATTTTTATAATATCCCAATAATTAAAAGGAAATAATTTATTGAAAATTCTATTTAGGGTAAATCAATAGAACGCTATACAGTGGAAGCATATTGCATAACATGAAACAGGACTCAACAAATTAGAATAAAGACCATTAAAATCCTTAAGGCTTGAGTAAAACATTATTAAAACCCAAATCAAAATTGGGATTGTAATTGAACTCAAAATACAACTATTAAAATATAATTCCAGATATTATATACAACCTACAAAATTATAAAGTAATAACACTGTATCTTATAGCATTTATGACACGCAGCACCAAGTGTGCGGTTTAATATAACATCCTGAGACATTAAAACAAATTTAGTTTTTTAAAATTAATTTAATGTATTATTTTTATTTCAATTGATACAAAATTTTGTTTTTGCTCCTCACAGTCAAGAATGAATTTTATTGATAGCTTTCATTAAACTCACGACTGAGTTTTATCAAAAAATATATATTATTCAAAATATTATTATCTAATATAATTAGATATAAATGATATATTAATTTCGTTACTATGAATAAGATTAACTAACTAACAAAAATAAATGGTTGTATTAAATGGTTAGAAATTAATTATAAATTAATATAAATACCAATTGAATATAATGGAAATGTTCCTAAAAGAAAACTATTTTTATATCCACAAAACTATTTTGTCTTAATAAATTGAATAAGTTACTATTAGTGGATGATATTAATTTAATATATATAGTTTGATATATTAAGTATATTTTATATTAATATAATACATTTGACAAAGATAAGATAAGAAAAAAAAATCCATTTTTCCCATAAAATATGTATTTTTTCTAAAAGAAGTTTTACCACCTTTCAATGGTAAGCTTATTTTAAATCTAAATATTAAAACATTCTAATTTTTTTTGAAGAAATAAAATTTCATTTTGTAAGAGTAACATCAAAATTATCACAGGATGAAATTTTGGTATTTCTCTGTGATGTAAATTTTTTGGATGATGGTAAAAAATCCTGAATTTTAATTGAAACATCCATTTCATATAACTTATTTATAAGTTAAAATTAAATTATTATTTATTTTAAAGATTATTTAGATAAATTTTACATATATAAATCCAATTTTTCTAATTTTAATCAATTTCACATTGATATTGGAAAGAAAAACTTGTTAAACTATAAGATCATTATTACATTAAAAACACATATCATCCTCCCATCTACAAAATTAATTTGAAATTAATTTCTTCCACTAATGTTATTTGAATTATAAAAATGGATACCATATTTTGTATCATAATAATTCATAATTTATATTAATTTCAATGCAATGTTTTAACAAAAATATTATTGAATGAAATTAGAATTAATTACAATGATTAAAGTGAAAATGAGTTTACTTTGGGATTAAACATGAATCGTAAGCTTCCAAATAACCTTGTAATTTTTTTAAAACTATTTTATAGCCATATATATAACATATACGCCATTTTATATATTTGGGGTTATTATTGGAGGCACATTATGTAAGGGAGATCCCCAATAGTGTTTACATTTTTTATATTGACAAAAATGCCACTAATCCTCCACTATAAAAGGAACTCACCCCTACAACTTATTCACACCTATAATGCCCTTGAAATCATAAAAGACATTCCCAAATATATCTCTAGAATACCAAAAATCATATAAGAAGCCTATTGTTTGATAGAAACAAAAAATTATGATTTTTTCTAAAAATTAGAAGGATTTTCCCAAATAAGATGTAGCTTTCTTCAATGGTCAATTTTGTTTCATTTCATTCTCCACCAAATCAATTATTTTTATTTGTTTATTATAAAATAGCATAAATATAAGAAATGTAAAAATATGTTTTTATTCTAATTTTAAAACATATAGTTACCCACACTTCCATCAAATGTAATACCCAATCATCATTTATCTATACAGCAGAATACTGTCTAGCAATGCGATGTCATCCATTCTTTCATTACCGCTTTTAATTGTTGGTAATAATGATGTTATTATGATTTTTATATGATTTAAATGATATTTATAATATATTTATGCTTTAATATTTCTTTAAAAACACACACCATCATGATTTCAATTTTTTGGGAACACAATATCATCGTTTGTGGAGGTGTGGACTACCGTATCCTCAAAGTGATGTGATTCATTCATGAATCACATGGAATATATTAAACATGGTTTTAATTAAAATATGTGACATATATAACATATATATGATATTGTAACTATAATATTACTATATATCATTTACCTTTCATTCTTTTAATACTATAATAAAATTGAAACAATATTGATGTGTACATACGACCCATAGTCTCAATGAATGGTGTATTTCATTTTTTATATCAAAATTTAATGGATTATTATAAATACATATATAATGAATATATATGATATTTAAATAATTTTTTATTACCTTAATATTATTAAATATTGATCATATTAATTATAACCAAGATCACACGTCAGAACATACTAAAAAACACGACAATTAACACACGAAACAATGAAAATAATGAATTATTGTTAACAAATGGTTAATAAGATATTATAATAAGATCATATATGATATTATAAAATTTTTATTATTCAGTAATATGTTTTTAACTTATTTAAAACCAGTAAAAAATAGATTATACACCACTCAACTAAAATGAATCAAAATGTAAGGGATTCTTGTCATACTTTTTCTTCCTTGAGGCATACATCATTTTAACAACATGTTTTTTTTTGTGTTGTATATAAATTTTTATTTTATTTTATATCATGTATACATTTCTCTTCATGGAATATATAATTTCAGATGAATTTATTTCTTTCATGTTGATTATAATTCAAAATTTACTAAATAGTAATAGATTTCATCTCAATTTAGATTCAATTGAGACTTCTTTGTTATTATGGAAAAATTAATATTAGTATGGTTTATATACTTCTAATTTTTCATTTACACCATTATTCAACCATAATTCATTTTATATTAAGCTTATCTCTGAATTATCTCATTTAATTGGTTTTTTTCTTAAAATTAGAAAATAGTAAAAGATATCTTTACAATCAAAGATTCTTATGTGATTGTTATCTTTCTCTTGAAACAATCACTTCCTTATGAACATTTTTTGGTTAGAAATAACATTTATTTTGGGTTTCCAAACTGTAATATTATTGGTATAATTATTTTATAAACTGCATACTATTATAAAATACAATGTGTATTGGAAACATATTTGATTAACTGAGGAAATATTGGTAAATCCATATCTTTTACACAATACATATATTTTACAAGGAAAATTGTTCATAAATTAAATTGATTATTTGATATATAAGGAAATATTTGTACATGTATTACATGGGTGGTGTCCAGTTATAGATATCCAATAGATGAATCTATAGTATAATGATACAAATCATTTAGCCAATCATATGGGTTTTTATGAGATATGTTATAAACCATATTATTATTGGTATTGATGGTTAAGGCACCATGTATATAGGAATCATGGTTTCCAATAATTAATCATTTAATTCCTTCATATTTTATTATATTTTTTCCATGATATTTTCTCATTGATAATATCTATTGATGTGTTTCATTCTCTTTTTATTGATTAATTGGATTAGGATTCTGTTACAGACATTTCCATATTAAATTTTCCATATATTGTTATATAAATGGAATGTGTGTCCAGTTATTTACTATTGTATGTTTCATTCTCACATTGATTTATTTATTTATCTTATATACTAATCCTTGATAATAATTATATCTCACAATTATTTTGTTTCCATTCCACAAATATAATTAAAAAATCATTGAATGAGCTTTTAAGGATGAGGTTCATTTCATTTTATTAGGTATCATGTATTATTTTATATTTATTGAAGTAATATGGTTATCATGTATATAATATAGTTTTCTAAAACTATTACACTGATTGGTCTTTCCAGATTTTATTCCTTATAATTAACCCAATGTAATAAGGTAAGGTGCATGCTCTAAGATTCTCTATTTGGGGAGTAATAGTTTTTATCGAATGGAGGCCTAGTAGAAATCATGGAAATGTAATGTGTGAAAAAAATAGATTAAGATGCCAAACCCTAATATAGACTTAGAAGATAAATATAGGATGATGCACTTGAATTTTGGTGACGTAGAGATTACATGGGTATTCCTTTCAATAAATCCATGTATAGATACTACAAGTGGATGTGGTTCTAGAATAAATGTATGATGGGTTAAAAACTCTGAAAACGTGCATCAGGCATGACTCAAGCATAAACTTGTACACAAAAATAGGCATTACTGCACTTCGGGTTTAAGCCACATGGGGGGATATTTTGAGGATAATGAAAATTTTATTTAAAAAATAGTATAAGGGATTTGAATGTAAGAATATCCACAATGAAACTAGGTTTATTATTACGAGATATTTTATGGAATTGTTTTTCTATTTTATGATAATTGTTTCACTATTTTTGGGATTTTACATAATTTTAAATTGTTTATGATCTAATCTAGCATATTCTATTGATTTTAAATGGAAACAAGAATGAATAATTGTTTAAATAATAATAGAAAATGTATAGTTTGGCTTTATAAGAATGTTTATATTATTGGTATTGGAACTGAGAAGGTTGTGGATATATTTGGGAATATTATTCAGATTATTACATATAACCTTTCTCTAATGGGTAAAACTATTCCACAATGAGATTCATTATTGTTTTATCACTACATGAGATAGAGGACCCATTATTTAAAAGGACTAATGATCTAATGAAAGCTGAGAAATAGATTAATTATTTAGAGAAGATATTTATTTCATTTGGATGTGGTTAAATGAAAAAGGTTACAATTATAGTTCATTACCTAAATGGTGATGTAGAATAAAATATGTTCATTGATCCAGGATACTATAATTTAAGAGGAAATAAAACTACCAGAATGACTGTTTTTTAGGTAGACATTCTTTGAAGAATATTTCCCTCATTAGAAACAAACTATGATAAAAATAAATATCATTTGTTTAACAAAAAATGAGGAAGAAAGTGTTGTAGAGTATGAATCTACCTAGAAAAGTTAATTAAGGTATTCTACGGATTTTATATGAAAAATAGAATGAAATATTGATAATTTCATTTAAGGGATTAATCCAATTCATCGAAGGAAACTGGTGCCTCAAAGCATTTATTTATACGATAAAATAAATATATATGCTATCAAGACAAAGAAAAAATTTAACAAGTAATAAGACTTCAAAGGGAATAAATAGAATAATATAAAGGAAGTGAAAATAACACATATAGGTAATAAAGTAAATAATTATTTTCTAACATGCGATAGCTATGGAAATAGTCTCCTTGGGAAATTCTTGAAAGGATTGGGATTTTGATATAAGTGCGAAGAAAAGGGTCACCCAAAAAAAGAATGAGAAGGGAAGATTGAAAATGTTGTTATTCATTGTTATAATTGATGGGATATGAGGAAATATTCAAAAAAACTGCAATAGTAAATGGAATATACCTTAAAAGAATCTACAGGATCAAGGTCTGAAATACCTTTTTGACCAAATCAATGTAGAATGATTAATTTTATTATGTATCTTGATCTATAAAATTTATTGTAAAAGTATTATATTGACTAAGTTATCATTATATAATTTATTTAATATATTGGTATTGTACTAAAATAAATTTTCATTAAATACAAGAGATCAAATATTGAATACTACCATGAAAATTGATTTGTAACTAGTTAACATTTTTGGAAAACACAAGATTGAAAGATAGATAACCCTTAACATTTTCCTCATACTGAGACAATGATTATTGGATAAAGAGATGATTGATATGAATAATGTAAATAGGATACAAATAACTTCCTTTTAGCCAATTCTATTTTATATGATCATAATACTTGGAAGGGACATAATATTAACCATTTATGAAATGTTTTATGTCGAAATTTTAATGAGAGTTGAGATATTATTTTTTACAACACCATATTATGAAACCTATAGGATATGAAGAAGAAATAGTTTAATGAACACAAAAGGATAATATTTCTTTTATCAAATAGAAATGTTTAATCTAATTATATTTCCTTGAATTCTAATAGAGTAAAATAATTCTTCAACATTAGGAAAAGGGTCTTGATACAAAAATGATTTCTTATTTTCACCATTTTGGATGATATCAATGTCCTTTTTCACAAATATGGTTTGTGGATTGATGGTCTAATTTTTTTTCATGAACATGTTCTCTATCACTCTCTATAAAAATTTGATAGTTATATTCCTCTACTATTTATATGATTTCTCTAATGTTATCACATTCAAAAGCCTAGTTTTAGAGTGAAATTTACATTTCCTTTTCCTTATTGTGAATAAGATGTGTTGATAACCCTATTTAAATGTTGGGTTTCTCAAAACAATATTTTATTTATAGTAAACCCCTGATTATTGATATCATGTTTAAAAATTTGTGACATAATTTAATTAAGGCGGTGAGAATGTAACACCCTGAAATTCTAAACTATGAACATTGTATGAGATAGTGTGTTTGAGACACAAAAACAACCATAAAAGTGGATATGTAATGACCTGGCCCTAGTTACCTTGAGTCAATGCATTATTACATTACATTTTTTGATCGAAATTGATCAAATCCCAACAGACCGATCAATTTTGTATCCTTGGAAGTCCAAGATACATTCATAAGTTGTACATTACATCATGAAATAAAAACATCAACAACATTTTTACCCTTTTTAAGAAACTAATATCCTTAATCTATCCCTACTGGTCATCCATAAAATTATTCTTCGCATCCTGGGAAAAATAATACATAAAAAGGGGTGAAGTTAGATGCTCAGTAAGGAAAACAATATAGCAAAAACATTCATAAATAAGCATAATCATTTAAGGATATGTATAAGGATAAACAAAAGATTATTGAAAATAAACATAAGCATAATATGGAAAAGATTAAATAAAATAATTCCATTTAATTATTCACATGGATATTATAATAGTCGAATAACCACATGCAATATCAATAGCCACTTTCATAATGATGGTATGCATAATGCCAGACTTCATAACCACATAGTCAAGGCCTTGTGCCAAGACTACAAATAATATTTTCTCAAGGACCCATGTCAAGACACTAGTTTATCTTATGAGAGCTACTGATGTATCAAAGAGTTATAGAAGGTTTCACCAGTCACTTACTAAGTCCAATGCATTCCTCATATTATAAGGTTTAAACAAAACATAAACATTTGTATTATAACTTGCATACGAAATGTCAATACATTTTCTATAAACCATGAATGGTGTAGGAATAACAAATCCACAGTCAAAAATTTCATAAAAACTTCAATAGAATATGGAATATTGGTATCATAATGAATCAACATCAAACAAGCTTAAAATCATTCAAAAATATGTGGACATAGTTGAAATCAAAACATTTTTTAGAGAAATATCTAAGTCGATTTTTAAATCCTCAAAAAGTCATATAATTATAAAATGAAAATTTTATTTTGAAAATATTTTTATAATCTTGTAAGGTAAGCATCAACAATGTTATAACAGTGACAATTTTCCACACTCGCCATACAAGTTAAAAAAACATTCTTACCTTAATTTTGTCGAAAAGGTCATAAAGTACCTTGTATGGAAAATGACAGAAAGATTCCTCTCAAAACATATAAAGTCAAATAAGGGTACAAATAACTTTAACCCTTAGTTAATTAAATAGTAATAAAATTGAATTAAATTTTTATGAAAACACGGATGTGGAATGATAAAGAGGTCTTAGTAGATACAGACATATTAACAACCTCAGATAATTAAAGAGATTGTAGAATTAAACCATACATTGTAAATTTCTTTGGTTGAGGGTACATTAATCTCATTTATAATAGTTAAATAATTGTTATTAATTTAAAAAAAAATATATACATAAATTTGATATCATATATGATCCTCTAATATTGAATTGTTAATAATATTTTAGTAATATCGTTGTTTCAGGTGTTAACTGATCACTTTTCCTTTATATTCATGGTTATGTAAGTCTTGTTTATTATGGATAGAAAATATTTTATCCATATACAGAATGATATTGAGTTCTTAATCATTATTTTTTATCATAAAATGGAAATTATTCTTGAATGATTAGGATAGGGAATGAATCACATCGCGTTCACGGAGACAGTAATCTGTACGTACACACGAGCAACAATATCATTATATTGATAGTGAAGTCATATGTAATTGGATGATATATAATATATAATGATACAATAAGATGTTATATTTATTATTTACATCAGTTATACTCATTACTATACCCATCCAAATAATGATGTGTTTGAATAACAATCTACATAACGACATGTAGACGGTAAGCCGTACGTACGCACATATGGTGACATTGTCATTCATATGATGGTCGAAATAATGTATATGGATGTACCATTTTAATTACCTTAAATTATATATATGGTACTAGAGGTATTATTTTTTAATGGAAACAGCAAAGAAAGATGAAATGGTTGAAGAAAAGAACTTTAAAGAGGTGATGAAATATTTACCTCTCCTTCAGGTTCTTCCTTTTGATATTATCAAAACAGCTCTTTAGGTTGGCTTTCGGATCAATGTAAGGCCTCTAGGTTGAAGGTTGGATAGTTGGTAGAATATTTGGGCATAGGATGGCCGAGCCAAATGGATTTGGAGGTGTGAATTTAAGATAAGGCAAAGTAACATTTTATAAGAGAGGAGAGGGTTACTTTAGGAAATGCTAGAAATATTATTTTACAATAAAATAATTTTCGATTTATAATGGCTAAAAATGATTTATTTAAAGGATAAGGTGGCTATGGGTCTAAAACCTCTCAACAAATAAGTTTTATACATGTTTAGGTTACCATATTAACCGTATCGTTTAGATTTTACTCTTAGTTAAATAGTTTGACATTTACCATGTCTCTTTGTATTTTTATATTATATGTTTAATAAACATACTATAACAAGAAATGATTACCCCATGTGGTTCTTTATTAATATATATATAACCTTATATATTCCTTTTTTTGATCCTTATATTTTTAATAATATTATAACAATTGATAATATAGTATTTTTTTAAAACCCAATTTTCTCAATTTTGACACTATTTAGTATTTCATTGTTGTGAAACTCATAACAACATGATGACATCGAAAAAAAATTACTCAATCAATACAAAAATTTTATATCATCCTAGAAAATTATTCTAATTCACCAAAGGTCATAAATAACATTTATTTGGATATTTATAACATCAATTGTTTTAATGTCTCATTGATAAGGTAATTACTGCATCATCATTGTGTCATAAATAAATTAAATTATATAATGTCTAAAAAGTATAAATAAAATACCATGATGTATGAAATAATTTTAGATTTCTAATGAATATATGTAGTTAAATTTAACTTATGTATAAACTAATATTAAAAATTCTTTAGTTATTAAACATTGAATTTAACTCTTTTAACTCTTCATTAAATAAAATAATAATAAACGTCCTAGTATAATCCATGTGGACCAAAGAGGATCATATTTTATTTATAAGGTTGTTTTTGGTCGAATTATACTTATCAAATAGAATTAGGACATGTTTTAGGGTAATTATGATATCATTTTTTTCCTTAATTACCCTATTTACTTTTAATCGTGGTAAATAAAAGTCAAATGTTACTATTCGCCAAAAATTATTCTCATATTATTAAACCACATTTTACTTACTGATATTGACCATGAATCTCCTATTTTTTAAATTTAACTCACATAAGTGGTAAAATTATGTTTTATGCATATTAGAAAATGCTCTTAGGAGATGGGTAAAGACGATAAAAAGTTCAATAATATTTTTATTTATCTAAACTTGTTATAAAATGACTCCAATGAATTAAATTGAACTTATATAAGTATTATGAATATATTTTGACCTAAAATAAATTTAAATTAAATAAATAATTATTTCAAAAAGTGATTTTAACCAATAATGTAGTGTTTTCACTAATTATCAAAAATTGAAAGTTTTCTGAAAAATACCAAAAATGCACCCAATGCTAATTTCGATATTCTGAATTCAAAAATTAAGTCCATTTTGAAAAAAAAATATAAAATATCAAAAAGTGGGTATTAATATTCATAACAGCTTGTTTGATTGATCGTGGTGTCATTGAATCACGAAGTTGCGTACAATGAAATCTATTTCATTATTCAAAGGGAAACGTACCATGGAAGCCTGAGATGTTTCATTCTTCCATCCTTCAAATAATTTCATCCTCAAAATTTCTATAATAGTACCACTAAAAAAGATTCAGGTGGTACTTCATCATATGTTCCTCAAGTTCCCACGTTGCCTCTTCCATCTTATGGTTTCTCCATAGAACTTTTAACAGAGGAGTCATCTGGTTTCTCCACACTTGTCCTCTTGTTTCAAGAATTTTGACAGGCTTTTGACAATAAGACAGATCAGGTTCAAGTTTAATTTCCTCATAGGTGAGTACATGCATTGGGTTAGGCATATTTTTTTCCAATAGTGATACGTGGAACACATCCTGAACTTTGGAAAGACTTGGAGGCATTGCCAACTGATAAGCTAAAACTCGAATTATTTCTAGAATTTTTAAAGGTCTGATGTACCTGGGACTCAATTTACCCTTCCAACTGAAAAATATCACACCCTTCCTTGGAGATACCTTCAAGAAAACCTGATATCTTACCTAAAATTACAAATCCATCCTTCAGTAATTGGAATAGAACTTTTTCCTACTTTCATCTGCTTTGATGTGGGTTTGGGTAAACTTCACAACACACTTTTTGTAAACCCCCACTTCTAATCCAGGAAATTTAACTGAACATTCAGTTGGGTATTGGATCTAATATCATATTTATGACCCGACCTCCCTAGGGAATGTACCTGGTCATCTGTCCCCATGGGTCAATTATCAACCCATACTTTTCATATATTGATATAGCATCTTAATAGATGAATATTCATTAACAGACATAATTATCCACACTAAAATATTATAGGTCTAATGACATTGGAAACATAGATATATAAAAAATTGGATCATGAAAACTAGAACACTTATAAAGCATATAATACTTATTACATTTATTTATAGTCTATAATGGGTGTGATTTGATGCTTAATAAGGGTAATTAAGGGAGATATCAATAATCACAGAATTATAACATGAGTATAAGGGTATGAGAAAATGATATTATAATATAAAAACCATACCCTACATATCCATGATCATTATATTGATATGTGACATAAATCTCAGTATTTCATAAGACATGAATCATAAATTAATCAAAGAACATGATCAAAGATATTATAACATTGGAATAAGGCATATAATTTTAAAATACAAATAAACATAGATAATATTTCATTAATATTCAAGGAATATTTACATGGATAACATAGTTTAATGGATTCAATCTAAAAACTATCATATTAATGAAATATCACTCCCAAGATTATCATAGTATAAAATGTCTGTTACAGAATTGGGTTCACTCCCCATTCTAGTCAGGTTTATCTCATGATATATCAATATTTTTCCAATTATTATCAGGATATATGATTCTGGGACTACACATAACATATTTAAAATCATTCATATGTGTGGTAAAATATTATACAACATTTATCACATAAAAATTCTTATAAAGGAAATGTGTTTCACAATCATTTCATAATATCATAACCCATGGATAAGAAACGGGTTTCAAATACATTCATCTTTTCTTCATAGCATAACTCATGGAAAAGATATTGGTTCCATAAATATCATTTCATCACGATTATAAACCATACATTGAAAAAATAATGATTGGTTCATGACTCTCTATAAGGACCCATCCTTAAAACATTACTTAACATTGAATTAAATTGAATAATTCACATTGAGGATCTTTTTAGGTTTAGAGTTTTAAAGAATTAGGACATAACTATCACATCTAAAAGTTCTCAAAGTAGACACATCTACTCAGTTTCAATTTGTTTCACAAAATAAAAACTCTTGAACAAAAGAGTCATGTCTAGTTCCTTGTTTTAGACAGCCTGACATTTCTTTAATCCCATCCTTGACCCTATTCAACTTTATTTCATTTGAAAAACATTTCAAAAACATGGGATGAGCATAAAAATATTTGTAAGGGTTATAAAAATATGGAAAGAAAACATCAGTCTATGAATACATAAGAATCAATGAAATCATACATTACTTATAAAACATAATCACTTTAACATACCTCATGAAATCATAAAATTTACGAATAACTCATAGAAATCATAATACATAAAAGTAACTTGAGGCATTAAAAACATTCTTATGTAGGGACTAACCCTCATGGTTACATTTGGAATACCCATCACAATATATTCCAAAAATATCTTCGGAAAAAACTTAGCGTTTGATCCCTTCACATTACACAATGCATTGGAGAGCTATATCGGGCTCACCTGCCCTTAGTTTCTCATGGAACCACATAATTTTATAAACATTTCCCAAGAACCACAAAATAATCAAAACACTTAAAACAAGAATAAGAGAAACATAAAACTTCCACATTCCAATCACAAGAGATCACATCATGATATTATTATAAAGAAAAAAATCTAATTAAATCATTAAAATTCTATGATATTAAAAATCCCTTTATACTTTGAAAATATTAAAAGAAGACATTTAAAATAGATTTTATAATCAAAGTGTCCCATACAATTTTAAATGTTTTAAAAGGGTTATAAAACATTCATGTCCCTATAAATAAATCAATAAATCTATTTTTAGAACATGGACATGGATGATAAATGTTTAAAAAATTAAATCTTTAAAACCATTTAAAACAATGTTTTAATAAAAGAGTCCTTTTTAATTTTGGACATTTAAATTATAAGCCACAAGAAATTAGACCAATTTCAAAAAATTGAAATGACATAATTATATATATAATATAGATAAGGAATGTCAAAGGGGATGTATATACACTTTATAAAAGAATAAAAGTGCATATCACTAAGAAATGTCTCAATGAGATGAAATTGAGATGTAATCCCAATCAAGGATCATCCCATTAGATCAAGGATAAAGAAATGAAATAATTATGTGTGAAAAATATAAATACACCAAATATAAGTGAATACCCAGTGTAAAACAATCATATGTAATCCACACATATTCATAGCACGAAAAAAATCAAGACGTAGTGGTTTAACCCAAAGAATTTAAATTGGGTTAAGAAGTTCCCTTGTAAAAAATCGATAGCCTAACGACATCACATCAAATTTTAGAAAAAGAGTTGATGAGGGGGATAAGGGGTATCTCATGACATGGACATAAAATTTACAACAATAAGGATATATAAGAACATATCCCAAAATAAGAAGATGTAATTTAAAAGACAAAACCAAAACAAGTCTTTTAAAAATATGAGGGTGAAAGGTTCCCTTACCGACATGGATAACTTTCGAAACGTACACCCCATGAAAGAAGGACTATACAAAATTGTTGTAAATACTCATAAACGAATTTATATTACACAAAGAGTATAATAATTGGTAGTACATACACCACTAAAATGAAATGGTGGAAAATGTATCATAAATCTCAGGGGAATAAAAGTTAGATGAAAAATATCTTATGAAAACTTGGCAGCCTAACGGTGCCAATTAAAACATCCAAAAATGGATTTATGAGATCAAATAGGGTCTCTCATAATATTAACATAATAATTACAGAATTAGGAATATAAAATTACATCCCCAAACATAATAAATATGAGCTTAAAAGAAATGACATAAAAGAGAGTACTTAAAAAGAAAGAGAGAGGTAGGATCCCTTACCTCAAGTCTGACTTGTCTTGTTCATTTCTCTATATTCCTGAATAATAAATTAGAGTTAATTTATACTTGTTTAAGAGACTTTTTCAAGTTTATTATTCCTTTTAAATCATTTATTATCATGTTAAGAACATTAGGTAATTATTTAAGTTAATAACGGTCGTTTTATCGATCATTGGTACTTGAGTCAAAAATAAACTTGTTATAATTACAAGTTGTTAATGTGGTAAAATATCTATTATATCCAGAATTTTGTTCATGATTTCGATATCATATATATAATATATATCTAGTATATACTTTCATTTATAATGTTACATAACATTTAGAGGTAATAAATGAAATGCACCGTTCATGGAGACGGTAAGTCGTACGTACGCATGAACGCTACTTTCATTTCTATTTCATATTTAATGGAATTAAAAATAAATGAAATATAAATATATATATATATTATTATTATTCGAGTATAATATATATTTTATATTTGTCACATATGTTCATTAATTTAATTATTTATACATTCTATGTATTTCATTAACGAGCCACATCACTTGAGGGGGCGGTAGTCCACACTTCCTCAAATGAAATTATAACATTTTCACAACATGAAAAGCATAAAGGAATGTTTTAAATGTAAAATACAGAAGCATAGAGATGAAATAAATATAATATATATCATAAATAAATATAGTTCCATTATAATGGACACTATTAAATGTGGTAGGAGAATATAGAACAATCTTCGTTTCGTGAGGCAGTAATTCGCCATCCACGGAAACAGTATGGTCTTTAACCATTAGACGGAGGTGTGTGTAAGTGTAGCTCGAATAATTCTCATAAAAACATCCTAGTATATTGAAGATAATGTTGTTGTTACAAAATAAAGGAATTAAAATAGTTTATGGGGTTGGAGAAGAAAAATAAAACAAAATAACATAAGAGAATACATTACCATTAAATTGGGTAACTCCATTTGGTTTGAACCAAAAGGGTTTCATGAAGAGCTTTCTGAATAAGGTAAGGCCTCTAGGATGAGGAGAGGGATGTGGAGAGATTAAATGGGCAGAGTTTGGCCGAGCCAAAGGCTTGAGAGGTGTGGGTAAAGAGGTATAGGTGGGGGCCTTTTATAATAGGGAGGAGGGACACTCTTGTAAAGTCTTGAAAAGTTACTTTATTAAAGAATAATTTTTGGATATAAAAGGTCCCAAAATTATATATTTCTAGGATAAGGTGATAAGGGTTCGAAATACACCCATAAAGTATGTTTTTGAAAAGTGTATGTCTTATATTTTACATTATCTTTTCATTTTATTTAAATCATTCATTAATGAGGTAATCGTTGCATCATCATGGCGTCATAAAGAATTTAATTTATTTAATGTCCAAAAATTATAAAAAAAATACTATGATGTAGGAAATTGTTTTATATTTCCAATTACTATTTACAATCCAAGATATTAATTTTTAGGCAAAACTAAAATTGTTTTACTTGGGTGATACATACTTTGGTTATACATTCCTTTTAAGACATAAAATTAAAATGTGTCATTATCGCCCCAAAAGTGATTCCATGGGGTCCCAAAGTTTGGCACAAGGTATCCCATGGTCGTCCATGACACAAACAGTGGCATTAGAACACATTTTCGAGTCATTCTTTATTATTATGATATTGTTTTATTATCCTTAACTACTCGATTACTAATTAATCACGATAATTAAAGATAATTACCATCATTACTATTCATAATGTCTAAAAACAAAAGTGTCTTAATTACATAATTTGGACCTTCTGATTCCAAATATGGAATCAATTTTACCAAATTACAAACACATAAATTTAAATAATTAATTTAAATATAATTCCCGTTGTCAAAACAAATAACAGGTTTTTTTGAAGCAATATCTATGAAAAGTTTGGAGCTTGTTTATGTCCATTTTCAAAGTGAAATTTATTCTAATGACCAAAATTAAATTAAATGATAAAAATATATTCTAATTAAACTTTAAAACCAATTGAAATAGATAATCTAACCATATATTTATATTAGATGAAAAAGCAGGTTTGATGTAAAATGCAGTATTTTGCACTATTAATTAAAAAAAATGAACATTGTCAGAAATATACCAAAAATTAAACCAAAGTAAATTTCAATGTCCAAATCATAAAGAATATGTTTATTTTGAAAAATAGAACTTATAAAATGGTCAAAAGTTGTATTTAAAAAAGGTTCTCCATAAAAAGGATGTAAAAAAATATTTTAAAAATATTAGAGTATGTATTCTTAAAATTGGATTCATTTGGATTTTAAGCCTCTAACATTTATTGTATAAATGTAAAAATATTTAACAAACATATGTAATCATTTTTTACTTATTTCTGTTCATTCCCACCATTATAATGGCTAGGTGTTAACTATTATAATATAATTATATTATTAGTGTGCAACGTAAAATTTCAAAGAAACTCGTTGTTGCGTATTGGGTACGCCATCGAGCATAACATTACATTTAAAGTAATATTAACATTTTATTCAAAAATATTGATAAACATTAGAATGTAATACTATTTATTTACCTGGGATGTTACATCCTTCCCCCCATTTGGGAATTACGTCCTCACAATTTCAAAATTGGGCTTGGAAACTTCATTGAATGTCCCACATCTGAACAAGAGTCAGTAAAACTATCACTTTAAAAGAAAGAAAGAGAAGTACAAAGGTCACCTAAGTTAACCCATGCTAGGATTAAATGAAAATATGGATATAGAGTAGAAAACAAAGGGTCATGTTCTGATGGAGAATGATAGTAAACATGTCTAGGAGAAAGTTAACCACAAGAAAATCACAAACATGTAATGGGTAAAACGTTATTCGATTCCCCAGTAGGAAAAGTTAACAGAAAAAATTTTTTGTTTTAAGTTACTTTTCATTAAGGAATTCATTTTTGAGCTTAACTAAATCAAAAGGAAACATAATTACTTGTCATGTAGACATTCAAATTATTCTAGATTCCTTACTCAAACTCGTATTTTCTCCAAAAGACGATTATTTAGGAAGACCCGTTCGCATTAAGAGTTCTATAATCAACTTTTTGAGAATCACCTAATCTACAAAAGAGAACTATATATTTTCCATGTCTTTATACCTTAATGAAAACCAAACCAAAAAGGTTATTACAAGATCAGATAATCCCCAAAAAGGATAATCCTTTATTAAAAGAAATATAACTCTTAATATCCAAAATTTGTCAAACATTATCCAAAGTTCAACAAAGACCATTCAATAAACATCTATCCATAAAATTCTTCAATGTAATGAAATTAATATTGAATCCCAAATCTATGAAGGATTTGATCACATAGTCTTCCAAGTTAAATATTAGCATTTATCTCCAATTAACATTAGTTGCTCTTAAAGTCTCATACTGAAAAGTAATTAACCTAATCACATATCCTCCATGATAAGCTAATCATTTCCATAGATAACCAAAAATCAAATTACACTTAATTCATAAAATCATCTAACTAAACCAGATCATTCAAACTAACCAGGGACTTCACATAGTCTAGTGGTAGGTGATAAATACCAGTTGCACATTGGTTGTGGGTTTGATTCCCGTAGCTTCGTCTGACGCGATGGGTTGTCACACGGTCTGCGTTTTTTCCTTTTTCAAAAACTATATAATTCTTAAAACATTCCCCAGAAAGAGATAAAATCGTCAAAAATAACCATTACATAATTTAACCTCAAGTTTATCTCATTCATTTCATTTTCAATCATAACATATGGTAACCCATAATTACCTCAAAAGTAAAGATCATATAAACCCTAATGGTTACCATTATAATTATCAACTGAACTTCCACATCGATTTGGTTCTCTTGAACATGATGAATCAGAGAACTCGCCAAGGTTCAAGTGGTTAATCATGACTCCTGGATATTTTGATTACAATAACCACGAGATACCTCATTGAATCCCCCATTTCATCCAGTCTCTTAATCAGGGAACCACCACAGTTTACTTCAATCCTATTGTCTCTTTGGTGCCTGCTAGATCCATCCATTTACTAAAACATAAAAGGTCAGTGTGTGTATATCAACAAAATTATCATGTACTAAAGAGGAAGATAAACAATAAGATATAATTATCCATGTTATCTCAAACTCATTCCAACTTTCATAAATAACAATGAATCTATCTAATATAATAACCATTGTGGTTATACACGACCTGTCACTTGCTTAAACAACACTCTAACCACTAAAGTTATCTAAACCGACCTTTGATACCAACTATAAAGACCCATCCTTAAAACATTACTTAATATTGAATTAAATATAATAATTCACATTAAGGATCTTTTTAGGTTTAGAGTTTTAGAGAATTAAGACATAACTATTACATCTCAAAGATTACAAAGTACACACATCTACTCAGTTTCCATTTTTTCACAAAATAAAAACTCTTGAACAAAAGTGTCATGTCTAGTTCCTTGTTTTAGACAGCCTGACATTTCCTTGATCCCATCTTTAACCCTATTCAACTTTATGTCCTGTGAAAAACATTTCAAAAACTAGGGATGAGAATACAAATCTCAGTAAGGGTTATAACAATAAGGATAGAAAACATCAATCCATGTATACATAAGAATCACCGAAATCATATGTTACTCATAAAACATAAGCACTTTAACATACCTCATGAAATCATAATATTTATGAATAACTCATAGAAATCCTATCATAAAGGTACCTTGATGCATTCATAACATTATTACGTAGGGAGTAACCCTTGTGGCTACGTTTGGAAGACTCGTCACAGTATATTCCCTAATTCTCTTAAGAGAAACTTTAGCATTTGATTCCTTCACGTTACCCAATGCATTGGAGAGCTATATCGGGCTCACCTGACCTTAGTTTATCACGGAACCACCCTATTTCATAAACATTCCCCAAGAACCATAACATAATCATAACACTTAAAACATTCATAAGAGAAACATAAAACTTCCACATTTCAATCAAAAGAGATCACATCATGATATTATCATAAATAAACCCATCTAATAAAATCATTAAAACTATATGAGATAAAAATCCCTTTATACTTTGAAAATATTAAAAGAACACATTTAAAAGAAATTTTAGAATCAATGTGTCCCATACCACTTTGAAACTTTTAAAAGGGGTTTAAAACATTCATGTACCTATAAATAAACCAGTAAATCAATTTTTAAAACATGTACATGGATGATAAATGTTTAAGAAAATGAATATTTAAAACAATTTAAAACAATGTATTAATAAAAGAGTCCTTTTTAATTTTGAACATTTAAATTATAAGCCACAAGAAAGTAGACCATTTTCAAAACATTTAAATGACTTTAGTATAGACATAATATAGATAAGGAATGTCAAATGGGATGTATATACACTTTATAAAAGAATAAAAGTACATGTCATTAAGAAATTTCTCAATGAGGAGAAATTGAGATGTAATCCCAATCAAGGATCATAACATTAGAGAAAGGATAAAACATGACATAATTATGTGTGAAAAATATAAATACACCAAATATTAGTGAATACTCACTGTAAAACAATCATAAGTAATCCACACATTTTCATAGCATGAAAAAATAAAGAAGTAAAGGTTTAACCCAATGAATTGAAATTGGGTTAAGAAGTTCCCTTGTAAAAATTCAATAGCCTAACGACGTCACATCAAATTTTAGAAAAAGAGTTGATGAGGGGGATAATCGGTATCTCATCACTTGGACATAAAATTTACATCAATAAGGATATATAAGAACATATCCCAACATATGAAGATGTAATTTAAAAGACGAAACAAAAACAAGTCTTTTAAAAATAGGACGGTGAAAGGTTCTCTTACCAACTTGGGTAACTTTCGAAACGTACACCCCATGAAAGAAGGACTATACAAAATTGATTTAAATACTCATAAATGAATTTATATTACAAAAAGAGTATAATAATGGGAAGTACATATACCACTAAATGTAAATGGTTGCAAATATATCAGAAATCTAATGGGAATAAAAGTGAGATGAAAAATCCCTTACGAAAACTTGGCAGCCTAACGGCGCAAATTAAAACATCCAAAACTGAATGTATGAAATCAGATAGTGTCTCTAATAATATGAACATAATTATTAAAAAATTAGGAAAATAAAACAACATCCCCAAACATAATAAAGATGAGCTTAAAAGAAATGACTTAAAATAGAGTACTTAAAAAGAAAGAGAGAGGTAGGATCCCTAACCTCAAGTCTGACTTGTCTTGTTCATTTCTTTATATTCCTGAATAATAAACAAGAGTTAATTTATACTTGAATTAGAAAATTTTTCAGGTTCATTATTCCTTTTATATCACTTATTACCATGTTATGAACAATATGTAATTATTTATGTTCGTAACGGTCGTTTTGATGATCA
The DNA here is from genome assembly GCA_963277665.1 of Viscum album. NCBI lineage: Eukaryota > Viridiplantae > Streptophyta > Magnoliopsida > Santalales > Viscaceae > Viscum > Viscum album. The sequence continues at coordinate 1,449,106,667 of OY728161.1, forward strand.
TTGGTACTTGAGTCAAAAATAAACTTTTTATAATTACAAGTTGTTAATGTGGTAAAATATCCATTATATCCAGAATTATATTAATGATTTAGATATAATATATTTCATATATATCTAGTATATACTTTAATTTATAATATTACATAACATTTATAGGTAAGAAATGAAATGCACCATTCATGGAGACAGTAAGCCGTACGTACGCGTGAACGCTACTTTCATTTCTATTTCATATTTAATGGAATTAAAAATAAATGAAATATATATATATATTATAATTAAATTATAATATATATGTTATATAGGTCACATATGTTCATTAATTTCATTCTTTATACATTCCATGTATTGCATGAACGAGTCACATCACTTGAGGGGGAGGTAGTCCACACTTCCTCAATTGAAATTATAACATTTCCACAACATACAAAGCATAGAGGTATGTTTTAAATGTAAAATACAGAAGCATATAGAGGAAATAAATATAATATATATCATAAATAAATATAGTTCCATCATAATTGCCACCATTAGATGTGTTAGGAGAAGATAGAACAATCATCGTTTCATGAGGCAGTAATTCGTCATCCACGGAAAGAGTATGTTCTTTTATCATTAGACGGAGGTGTGTGTAAGTGTAGCTTGAATACTTCTCAAAAAACATCCTAGTATATTTAAGATACTGTTGTTGTTACAAAAATAAAGTAATAAAAATAGTTCAGGGGGTTGGAGAAGCAAAATAAAACAAAAGAACATAAGAGAAGACATTACCTTTAATTCGGGTAACTCCCTTTTGTTTGAACAAAAAAGGATTCTTGTAGAGCTTTCTGCCTAAGGTAAGGATTCTAGGATGAGGAGAGGTATGTTTATAGATGAAATGGGTAGGGTTTGGCCGAGCCAAAGGCCTGAGAGGTGTGTGTATGGAGGTAGAGGTGGGGGCCTTTATAAGAGGGAGGAGGGGCACTCTTGGAAATTCTTGGAAAGTCTTGAAAAGTTAGTTAATTATAAAATTGTTTTTGGATATAAAAGTTCCCAAAATTATATATTGAGAGGATGAGGTGATAAGGGTTAGAAATACACCCATACAATAGGTTTTTGGCATGTGTATATCTTATATTTTACATTATCTTTGCATTTTATTTAAATCGTTCATTAATGAGGTAATCGTTGCATCATCATGGTGTCATAAAGAATTTAATTTATTTAATGTCTAAAAATTATAAAAAAATACTATGATGTATGAAATAATTCTATCTTCTCAATGAATATTTATAGTCTAGTAGATCATTTTTGTAGAAAAATCTAAATTTCTTTTAATTGGGGGATACATACTTTGGTTATACATTCCTTTTAAAACATAAAAATAAAAAGTGTCACTATCACACGAAAAGTGATTCCATGGGGTCACAAAGTTTAGCACAAGGTATCCCATGGTAGGCCATGACACAACCAGTGGAATTAGGACACATGTTGGGGTCATTCGTTATTATTATGATATTATTTTATTATCCTTAACTACCCGATTACTAATTAATCACGATAATTAATGATAATAACCATCGTTACTATTCATAATGTCCAAAAACAAGAGGCTTAATTACATAATTTCTACCCTCTGATTCCAAATATGGAATCTATTTTACCAAATTAAAAACACAGAAATTGCAATAATTAATTTAAAAATAATTCCCGTTGTCAAAACAAATAACGGGTTTTTTTGAAGTAATATCTATGAAAAGTTTGGCGCTCATTTATGTCCATTTTCAAAATGAAATTATTTCTAATGACCACCATTGAATTAAATGGTAAAAATTTATTATAATTAAACTTTAAAACAAATTAAAAAAGATAATATAACCATATATTTAAATTATATGAAAAAGTAGTGTTGATGTAAAATGCAGTATTTATCACTATTCATTAAAAAAATGAACATTGTCAGAAAAATATCAAAAATATATCCAAAGTAAATTTCAATGTCCCAATCATAAATAATAAGTATATTTTGAAAAATAGAGCTTATCAAATTGTCAAAAGCTATATTTAAAAAAGGTTCTCCATCAAATTGTGGTAAAACAATATTTTAAAAATATTAGAGTATTTATTCTTAAAATTGGATTCATTTGGATTTTAACCCTATAAAATTTATTGGATAAATGTAAAAATATTTAACAAACATATTTAATAATTTTTTACTTATTTTTGTTAATTCCCGCCTTTACAACGGCTATGCATTAACTATTATTATATTATTATATTATTAGTGTGCAACAAAATATTTCAAAGAAACTCATTGTTGCGTATTGGGTATACCATCGAGCATAACATTCCATTTAAAGTAATATAAACATTTAATTCAAAAATATTGATAAACATTAGAATGTAATACTATTTATTTATCTGGGATGTTACAATCACATTCCAAGTAAAGAATATGAAACATTAAATGATTTCATATTAGATGGAAAATTATTTTAAAATATCACTTCGAATATATTTTTTGGAAAATATCCATTTCTCTTAAAAATAACTTATTTAAAATATAAAAAATTCGTAAATATGAAGTAAATATTTTTATTTTCAATTATACATAAAAAAAAGTCAAAATTTAAATTATTGACTGATAACAACAACAAAAAATTCCATTGATGTTATATATATAAAACAATGATTCCTTTCACATTTTCATTAAAAAGTCAAAAGTACCTCATTCGGAAAATTAAAAGAAGATTCTTTTTAATCTATTATTTAATAATTAAAACATAAATAAAATGACTATAAAAAATCAATAGAAAAATAGTAAAATTATTTGGTAATTTTTTATAAAAAACATAGATGTAGTATAGAATGGATTATCGATCGATATATAGAGAGAGATAAAGTTTGTTTTTTAAAAAAATTCTTTTGGTATCTTGAGTAAATTAATATAGAAGAATGAAAGGAAAATAATGTAATTTCTATAAATAACTATATGACAATAAGATAAATGATATTCTAATATTAGTATCTATAAATTTCATTATTAGAATCATATTCATAAAAAAATTTGATAAATAATGAAATTTAATTATAAATCTCTTTCAATTTTAGAATTTTTAGTCATAAACATCATGAAATAAATAATATTTAATTGATATATAAATCCCCATAATTTTCATAATAATAATCATAAAATAAAATCAAGTGTAGTATATAAAACACATTAAAAAATCAAGTGGTGAATATGACATGTGTCTCACAGAAATAAAATTGAGATGAAAATACCTTATCTTAGGTCCATATTCCTTCGTAAATGTTTAGAATTCATGTATAATAAATATAGATTAATTATAAATAAATAGTTATTATAAATGTAGATTTATTATAAATATATTATATAATAATATTCATATATATAAAACAATATATTATTTACCTATAATCTTTTATCTCTAATTTATCAACAATTCTTCATTAAAATCAATATTCTCGGTGATAAATACTTCATTTTCATGTATGTTTTGGTTCCATAGTTTTTTTCCTGTAATTTTATTATGGTTAAATTATCCAATAAAATTTAATCATGAAATAAATATAATATAAATACATTATAAACTTATTTCTTTTCATTAATAATATTTAGATATAAAAAGCTGATTACATCATTCATGGAGATTGTTGGTCATATGTACGCAAGAACACCATTACCATTTTTAAATAAATGGAATGAAATAAAGGTATGTAATAAATAACCTATAATGAATCATTTTTTATTATATTAATCATATATATTATTTAAATATATACTTACTACCATCAATGTCAAAATAAAACTAGAAATCATATCTCATCGCTTTGTCAAGGCGATAGTCCACATGAACATTTGAGCGAAATTATCATTTTTCAATAGAAACGAAGACAAGAAGTTAATTGTGATATTATAATTAAATAATTAAAATTATTTTAGAAATATAATATACATTCATTAAACACATAATTATATCATATCATGGGAGGTAGTGATGGAAAAATAATTATATCAGTTCGTGAGGAAGTAGTCTATCATATATATAAATGTTTTTTCATTTCCAATTTTAAGTAAGAGGAGATGTATATAGTTGATGAAATTAACATAACATAATATATTTTTGTTTAAGATAAAAATGTTTTTATTTCATCATATTTGAATTATATTTGAAGGAGGTGGATCAGGAAATAAAATAGAGAATGCTTAGTTTGGAACAATACCTCCTTTTCAAACATCCTCTTTAGTTGTGATCCAAGATTCTTACTATGAGGGGTTTATAATAAAAAATATAAGGACCTAGCCTTAAAAATTACAAAATCCTGATTTTAGTCAAAAATATTAGTTTATTTCATATTGAGGATATTTTTATGTTTAGAACTTTAGAGGATTAAGCCATAACTATTATATAACAAAACTATAGAAATAAAAAGTGGGAACTTCCAACAGTATCCATTTCTTTCATAACACAATAACTGTTAAAAAGAAACGTGGTTTCTTTTAAAGTTTTGTCATTATAAAATTTCATAGATTCCATCATTGACTCAAATATACCATTAGTCCTGTGAAAAACATTTAAAAACATAGTATGATCACAAAAATCTCAGTAGGTGGTCTAAAATAATGAATGAAAATGTTAGTCCCTGAAAATTTTAAAATCATGAAAACATTATAAAAAATCACAATTTTAACCCATAAAACAAAAAATTGTTATCTTACCTCATGAAATCAATGTACTCCTCTAAGAGTTTATATAAATAATAAAACATTAAGGTAAAATGTGGCATTCATGTAATAATTACATTGTAGATTTCACAGCTATACAAGGAGTAACCTTCTTGGTATGTTTGGAGTACCTGTCATAGTATATTCTCTAAATCTCATAGACGAAACCTTATCATTTAAATACATATCATTAAAAAATGAATTGGACAGATATAATGAGCTCACCTAGCCTCAGTTTATCATGGAATCACCCATATACATATACAATCCCCAAGAACCATAACATAATTATAACACATAAAACATCTAAAAAGGAAAAATATCCTTTCCAACTTGAAGTCACATTTCATCTATACTGGTCACAAAATCATTAATGAAAACCCATTTTTATAAAAAAAATATAATTTTTAAAATTAATCATCTCTACATAAAACCTATAAATTTCATTTATTGCGTATATGAAAAAAACATTCCTAGTTATTAAATAATCAATATATTTTTAGAACACAATTAAAATATTTAAAAAGATGATTTTTGAACCAATGTGTCCCAAACCAATTTAATTATTTTAAAAGGAATTAAAATTTGAAAACAATTATGCCCATATTAGTAAATCCTTAAAACAATTTTGAAATTCTGGACATTAAATATAAATATTTACAAGAATAAATCCTCAAAACAATAAAACAACATTTTGAGATAAAAAGTACATTACCTAGAGTCTGACTCATCACGTATAATCAATATAATTAGGAAAAATAAAATTATATTAATTTTAAATTTATTTATAAAATTTGTAATGTTTATTATTCCTTTTATATCACATATTACCATGTTATAACAATTTCATATTTATTTATGTTCATATCAGACGTTTTTTCATTATTCGATACTTCATTCGAAAATGAACTTGGTACGATGTAAATAGTCCATGTTTTCATTATTCCATCATCTACATAATAATATTCATGAAATAAGTATTAAATTATAAATCTATTGTAGTATTAAATGAATCCATTAATTACAGATATAAAAAATGAACAATGTTATAATAATGGAGAAGGTAGTTCATACGTACGCATGAATAACATCTTCAATTTTATTAATCATTATGGAAATAAAAAAAATATTTTATCATTTAAAAATTACCATAAAATAATTATTAAAATATTAATAATTTAAATATACTTACATATATCATACAAGTGATGTATTGAATAAAAATGAATCAAATCACTTCGTGGAGGTGATATTTCACACGTGCGCACAAACGACATTATCATTTTTATGTTCTTGGAAATAAAAAACAAAGTTAATATATTATTATATTATAATGATTAATATGTCATTTAAGATAACATATTAACATTTATTACAATATTATTACCAGTCATGTGACACGGTTAAGGAAAAAAATTTAGATCAATTTGTGGTGGTGATAGTTTAAACGCACGCACAAAGGATTATTTTAATTCCCACTTAATTGATGTGGAGAAGGATTGAGGGGATTATATTAATATAATAACATCCCATTATATTATCATACTATATTTATTACTTAATCATGGTTGGAGGATATTTTAAGGATGCAAAAGAAGAAATAAAATTGATATACTTAAAGAAAATGATACATCTTCTTTTGTTGATCACCTTTGAAGAACACCTTAACACCTATAAAAAGGGAGATATGACTAATATAAGGCCTAAATAATGTGGGGAGGGATTATAAGAAGATTTTTTGGTAGATATTGAATGAACTAAATGTTTTTGAAGTATGATAAATTGAGAGGAATCAGTGCCTTTTTATAGTAGAGGGGAGACACACCCTGTAAATTTTTAAAACTGTTAAATTAATATAAATATGATTTCATTTCCAAATGGTCTGAAAATAATTTATTTATAACATAATATTATATTTTGGGATGAATAAACATCCTATAATTAAAAATCGTCATTTTGAATATTTTTTTAATCATTATCTTTTTCTTTTAATCCTTATTTTACCATTTTAATCATATTGTGATTTCATGTTATTTACAATTTGTAGGATAATGTAATTACCATAACATGTAGAGAGACTGAAAAATGTGCCATTTATGACATATTAAGAATTTTTCTAAACATTTGGACAAATATTATATTTTCTGAAATTATAGATCATTTAATAAAATATTTTATTTTTTACATTCCAATAGTGTCAATTCTGACATTATTCATTAGTCGATTATTAAAAAATATCGTAACAGTAAGAAAAGTTCGAGAAAACTCCTTTAAATTAACAAAAACATGTGAATATATCCATAAAATTCTCTTATAGAATAATTTATGTTAAATAATATTTATTTTAATATTTATAAAATCATTTATTTGATTCATTCATTAATTAAGAAATTACTACATCACCTTTTGGTTAAAATTAAATTCATTTACTTAATTTAAAAAAATTATTAATTAATTACCATGATCTAGGTAATAATATTATATTTCTAAATACTATTTATAGGCTAATAGATCCTTTGTATAACTCCATGTTAAAATACATTACTTTTTTTAAAAAAAAAAGTGTATCAAAAATGCATATTAATTGAATAGAATATTCTAAATGAATCAAAGTCATCCAAGTATTCTGAAAATCAACCCAAGACTGATCATGGTTGGAATATACTCATTATATTAAATTAGTATAAGTTTTACATTTTTTATGTTATTGTAATATTATTTTTACCTATAATTTCATGATTTACCTTCAACTATGGTAATAAGAATAATTATTAAAGTTACTATTCATAATATCTAAAGATAAAAGGGACCTATTTACATAATATGTAACTTCTGATTCCAAATATTGAAAAAAAATTTCCAAAATAAAAACCCAGAATTTGCAGTAGTTAATTTAAAATTAATCCACATTTTCAAAATGAGAAAACATGTATTTTCAATGTAAACAGCATCAAAATATTAACGTTCATTTCTTTATAATTGCAATGGGAAATTATTTTCAATGGAAAACATTGTATTAAATGATAAAAAATTAACATAATTATACTTTCAAACTAATTAAAAAGTTAATCTACAAATACAAATAAATTAAGAAAATATGTTGTTTTGAATTAAAATGCAGTATTTTTCACTATTCATTAATATATGAATTTTATCAGAAAAATATCAAAATTTCAACCACTGTAAATTATTATGTCCTAATTCAAAATAAGAATCATATTTTGTAAAATATAACCTATAAATGTTTCAAAACAAGATTTAAAATGGGTTCTCCATCAAAACGAGGTAAAACTAAATTTTTAGAAACACTCATTATATTCGAGAAATTATAATTATTCTTACGAAAATTTGAGAAAACACAAAAGTTGAATTTTAAAAATTAAATTGAATATATTTAATAAATAAATATATTTATATATTTATATATTATAAAATCCATAAAGAGTTATTTTGTTATTTTATAAACTCACTTCTTTTTATTTAAATTGTTTTACATAAAAACACATTCTTTATATTCAATTCGTTTTTATTTAATTTCATAATAATGTTGGTAATGAGTGAATAATTATAAAAAACTTTTTAAACAATATTTTAATTATTCCGTTAATCATTTTCAATCCCACCATTCTAATGTCAATGATATAAATATCTTACTAAATAATAATATTTAGTTGATCATTTAAGCTCGTTGTGGCCTATCATGTACACTATCAAACATTGTGTTTCCTTTTAAAAACTAGAGATGTTACATTTACCCCATTTTAAAATTTTCATCCTCTAAATTTTAATATGGCATCATGAATTATGGTATAACTTTTAAAAATACCTTTATTACCATCCCACATCAGAAAAAGGACTAACAAAACTTCATCTTTTAAAGAAATAATGGAAAGTACAAAGGTCCCATGAGATAATACAAACAAGGGTTTGATGTAGGGAAACATTGATATGTAAGAGAAAAATAATGATAAATTTCTAACAAAGTATAATATAAAATATTGTTAGGATAAAGTTAATAATCAAAAAGCTATAAATTTTTTATAGGTTAAATGATCATTGATTTCTTAGTAGCAAAAGTAAATGGAAAACATTTTTATTTTAAGATCCTTTTCATAAAGATGTGGAATTAAAATAATTATTTCACTAATATCATAATTAAATACACTTAATTAATATGTATAGTTTCATACATTAATAAATTTTCACCAATACTCATATATTTATCTAAATGATGAGTATTTAAGAGGATTTTTATGCCTGAAACACTAGAATCAACTTATAGTTAATTAAATAATCCAAAAAGACTAACTATTTATTTTTTACATCTTGAATGATTATCCAAAATAAAAAATGTACGACAAAATAATATAATTCACCCTAAATATTAAACTTTAAAAGATGAAATATTACTTTTAATCTCAAAACTTTATCTGTAAAACAAAACGTTCAACATAGACCATTAAACAAATAACTTTCCTTCAAATCCCTCAAAATAATCTAAACTAATATTGGAACCCATAATTCATAATCATTTTATCACATAGTCTTAGAAGAGAAATTTAATCATTTAATATAAAATAACATGAACCAATCTTATTGTCTCATTCCAAAAAGCAATTAACTTGTTCACATATTCTCCATGATAGGTTAAAATTTTCTATAAATAACCCAATTCATCATAAGACCACAAATAAAAATCATAGATTATTAAAAAATATAATTCAACAATTACTCCTAAAATTAATTCCCGTAGTATTATATTTACTTTAATCATATAAATTTCCCAAAATTGTGAACATCTTCCAAAATAACATTTTTCACTTAATTCCAAAATCATTTTCCAATACCATAGATAACCATTTGATAAAACATCAGTTTAAAAACAAAACCAATTATCAAATTTTTTATAAAAAATAATGAATTCATACTAATTGGGGACTTTATGTAGGCCAGAGGTAGGTGATGTATACTTATCGCACTTCGGTTGTTGTTCGATCCATGTGACCTTACTGAAAGTGACAGGTTGTAAACCATACCACAGGTTATCCTTTTTATAAAACTATATAATTATTATTACATTCCCAAAATGAGATAATATATTCCAAAATAACCACAACATATTTTAATTTCATTGTTTATCTCATTCCTTTTATTTTTCATCCCCAAATTTAATAACCCATAATTAGTTCATAAATAAATGTATCCAAAAATACAATTAATTACATTAAATTTTTTGAACATAAAGCATAAAATTTCATTTATGGGACATTAAACTTATAATCAAAATTAAAATTATAAACTCATGAAGGCATTTGTAACTCTTTAAAACTTATCACAATATCAATGTTTTATAATGAATCATTTGATACCAACTATATGGATTAATACTTAAACATTACATAATATTGAGTTATGTGAAGAATTTTACTTTATTTCACATTGTGTATATTTTCATGTGTGTAGGTTTATATAATTCTTCGGTAACTATTAAATAACAGAAGAATAGAAATACTATGTTGAGACTTCCAACATTATCCACTTCTTTCATAACACAAAAACATTAATAAAGAAACATGGTTTCTTCTAATGTGTAGTCATCATAACATTTCCATGATTCCACAATTGACTAAAATCTCACTTAAATCCTAGGAAATACATTTTAGAAATTAGGATGAGAAAAAAAATATCTATAAGGGATATAAAATAAGAATGAACCCATAATTCCAGGAATTTTAAAAAATCATGAAACAATTTCACAAAATTATACCTTTTACCCATAAAACAAAAACTTTTTAGAATACCTCATAAATTAATAATATTACTATGAAAAATAATATAAATTATAAAAAAAGGTAAATTTTTTCATCTATATCATACATATATTTTAGGTTTTATAGAATAGAGGGAGTGACCTTCATGGTTATGTTTGGAACACCCATGATAATATATTCCCCAAATCTCATAGGTGAAACATTATCATTTAACTCTGTCTCATTTCCCAATGAATTGTAGAGATATCATGGGTTCAAGAAGCCTATGATTATAATATAACTACCATATACATAAACATTTCAGAAGAACCATAACAAATCCTAACACATAAAACTGGTTAAAAGTGAAAATTACATTTCCACTTGGAAATAACATTTCATCATTATAAGACACAATATCATAAATGTAAATAGAATTTTTAATATAAAGAGGTAATCATTGAAATTAAACATTAATAAATATATTCAATAAAGGTATAAAATATCTCCATGTAGTATATAAGAATCATTCCCAATTAATGAAATAATCAATCCATTTTTAAAACACAATTTAAAATTTTAAAAATAATATTTTCTAATCAATGTGTCCCATATCACATTGAAGAATTTAAAAGGAATTAAAATTAAAAAAAAATTCATGTCCATATATATAAATCCTTAAAAAAAATATTAAAACATGGACATTAAATATAAATATGTATAAAAATATATCATCAAAACACTAAAACAAGGTTTTGGGTTAAAAGGTCCCTTACCTTGAGTCTAACTCGTCACGTACAATATATATAGTCCGGAAAAATAAAATGTGGTTAATTTATACATTATTGATAACTTTTTTCATGTTTATTATTCAATTTATATTACTTATTACTATGTTATAGCAAGTACATATTTAATTAAGTTTATATCGTAGATTTTGTCGTTATTCGGTATTTAAGTGGAAAAGAAACGTGGTATGATGTCAATAGTCCATTTGGTAATAATATTATCATATCCAAAATAATATTCTAGAAATACAGATCAGTTTTATAAATCCATTATACATTTAAATCAAAACATTAATTATCTTTATGAAAATGACCAACGTTATAATTGTGGGGATGGTAGGTGTTATGGACACAATGGCAACATGTTCATTTTTCATTGTTCATTATAGAATGAAGGTAAGTATTTTTTTATCTTTCCAAAATGATCATAACATAATTAATATAATTTTAATAATTTAAATATATTAATATATATATATATATAATAAATGTAATGTACTGAATAAAAATGAATTACTTCCTTTTATGGAGTTGATAAATCACACGTATAGGCGAACGAAATTATCATTTTATGTGCCTGTAAATTAAGAATTTATAGATAAATTATTATATTATAATAAATAATATGGCATAAATAACACAAATAAACCATAATTACATTATTATAACCAGTCATGAGAGATGGTTATGGAAAACGTATCATATCAGCTCGTGGATGTGATAGTTCACACATACACATGAACGATTAATTCCTTTCACATTTAATGGAAGTAGAGATGGATTTAGATTGTGATATTAAAATAATAACATATATGTATCTTGGTCATATAGGAGTTTTTAATTCATCATTGATGTATAATATTTGAAATATGTATAAGAAGAAATAAAACAGAAATGGTTAAGGAAAACGATACCTCTTCTTCTGTGATCATCTTTGAAGAACACCTTAATACCTATAAGAAGGGTTTTATACCTAAAATAAGGCCTCAATAATGTGTTTAGGGATTATAAGAAGAGTTTTGGGTAGATATTTACTGAAAAAAAATGTTTTGGATGTGTGATTAATAGATAGGAATGAGAGCCTTTGTATTGGAGTCGGGAAGGGAAAACGTAGAATTATAAAAAAATATTAAGTTAATATAAATTCAATTTAGACTCCAAATGGAACAAAAATAATTTATTTATAATATAGTATTATTTCTAGTCAAATAACCCTCATCCAATTAAAAATATTCATGTTATGAATTTTTTTTAATCCAAATCTTTTTGATTCAACCCTAATTTCACCCATTTTAATCTTACTGAGATATCATGTTATATTCACTTTATGGATTAATGTAATTACCATAACACGTAAAAAGACCAAAAAATTCATTTATTACATTTTGAGTCTTATCCTAATGATTTGGTAAAATATTATACTTTTAGTAAATTTACAACATTCAATAAACTATTTTATATTTTAAAACACCAATAGTGTCAATTCTGACACTTTTCATTAGATGACTTTTCATAAATATCATAACAACAAGATAAGTTCCAAAAAATCATTTATATTATCAGAAAAATGCCAGATATATCCATAAAATTTTTGTATGGAATTAATTACGTTAAACAAAATTTATTTAAATAACTTTAATATCATTTATTTGTTTATTTCATTAATTAGGAAATTATTACATCATCTATGCATCATAATTAAATTTATTTATATAATTTCAAAAAAATTAAATAAATTACCAATATATAGGTAATAATTTATATTTCTAAATACTATTTATATACATGATATAACTTTTATAACTCTATATTAAAATACTTTAATTTTTGAAAACCAAAGTGTAACAAAATTTCATATTCATTGAAAATAATATTTTAAAATCATTAAAGTCATCCACGTTGCTCCATGAGGTCCTAAAATAGACCCAAGGATGTTCATGGTAAGAATTAATCAATTTAACTAACTTAGTAAAAGTGTTATGGTATCATTATATTATTATAATATTTTTTAACTTTTAATTATCTGATTTAACTTCAACAGTGGTAATAAAAATAATTAATAATGTTTTTATTCATAATGTGTAAAACATAAAGGGACCTATGTAAATAATTTTTATTTTATGATTTCAAATATGGAATCCATTTTTTCAAATTTAAAACATATATGTAGTAGATATTAATTTAAAATTTATCCTCATAGTCAAAATGAGAACACATGTTTTTGAAAAGTAAAAACCATCAAATGATTGATATACCGTTATATCTAATTTCAATGTGAAATTACTACAAATGAAAAGAAATGGATTAAATCATAATGAAAAACTAATTATACTTTAAAACCAATTAAATTGGTAATAAAATAAAACAAATAATATAGATGAAAATGCAGTTTTGATTTAAAATGCAGTATTTTTCACTATTCATTAAGATATGAATTTTATCCAAAAACTAGAAAAATTTCAATTGATATAAATTTTTTTGTCTTAATACCAAATAAGAATTTTTTTCCTCTAATATAATATTAAAATAGTCAATAACTAGATTTCAAATGGATTCTTCATCAAAAGGTTATAAAACTATATATTTACAAAAACACACGTTTTATCCGTAAAATTGAATTTGTTCTTGTATAATTTTTATAAAACACATAAGAAGAATTTTAGACATTAAATTGAATATATTAAAAATATATCATTATTAAACTCAATCAATAGTGATATTTTTATTTTATAAACTCACTTATTTACATTTAAATAATTTTATAGAAAAACGCATCCTTTATATTCAGTTGGTTTTTATTCAATTTCATATTTATTTTGGTAACCATGGAATAATTATATAAACATGTGTAGATAATTGTTCCATAATTTTTTTAATCCTTTTCATTCCCACTATTCTAATGAATATGTGATTACTATCATAATGAATAATAATATTTAGTATTTCTTCTATGCTCAATATGGCATATCATATACACTATCAAATATTGTGTTTCTTTTAAAAAACATTGGATATAAAAATAATAATAAATATAGTGTGTTTTAATTGAATTAATTAACTAGTTTTGAAAGGTATTCGGTAAAAAAATGTGTCTTCATGTTTAGAGAGATGATGAGAGGAGATGCCATTTGACAAGTAAGGGTGGGGTCCTACTTCGAAATTTCCAAATAGAATATGAAATGATAAACTAATTATCAAGAAAAATGATTCCAAATGAAAATATATTATAATTTTTTCAGTATAAGTTAAAAATATTTCCATAAAATATATATTATAAAATTTTCAGTCAATTTAATCATTATCTATTTAGTTTAACCCCATGGAAAACTAGTTTTAACCATAATCATGGTAACATACCTTTATTGATCTTAATATTCATTATGAAAAAATTTAGTTGAAATTATAATATAATATTAATTATTAGAAGTAAAAATATTTAATTCATTTAATCAAATTAAATTTACATATGTGGGAAATTTTATATTAAAATTAAACTCATAACCATGTTGAAAGAGTTGTAAGGACACTAATTTTCCTCAGATTTATTTTAATAAGTAAATTTGGAAAATATTTACACTACGCACTAAGACGGAATGATATTTTGTAGACCGGTGTGCCCATAATAAATCTTCAAATAAATTACAATTTTTAAATAAAAATTCTTGGTGGGTAACATTGAACAAAAATAACTTCTAAGTAGGTTCCCAAATCAAAAATTATAGGGCATAGTTGCATCCAGAATAGTGACTTTACCTTAATAAGGGCTAAATTTTTTTCTTGTGGGCCAGATGAAGAAGTTATATTTTAGACGTAACCGTCATTAAATATTTTAATAAAAATATTTTTATTGACCAAGCGATGATTCTCCCCTTTTTATTTTTAATAAATTTTTTTTCAGAATTCCAGGGTTACTTTTCATAACCCTGGAATTTCTATGAGACCAAGAGGAGAGACAACCCAATTCAAGGATTTGCAAGCGATGAATGTGGATTCAAGGGTCGAGATTGCTCGTGGACGGATCAATGATGAATCAATGAACAAAAAATGTAAATGTTCTTCAACACCCGATCTAATTATCCAGGTAGGGAGTTTCATTCCATTATGAATTAATTACCATTCATGATTCTTCCTATGATAAATGCGAGTTATCGATGAATGGACCGATTCATGGATCATGTGTTTTTTCGGGATGGGTGAAACGTGTGGGGATTGAAGTAGGTTAGATCAATATTTAAATTTGATTATTCTTCCTCATTGTTCTTTATCTAATATAGAAGGATTGAGGCAGACATGAACAACGCCAACATCCATCAATATTTGGCGTTATTGATGCTTCTTCCTTCCCCGTTATCCATTCTTTTCCATTGAACCCCCGTTGTCGTAGTTCAATGATTACTGGGAGGTTCTTTACGAGATTGTACCCCCTGGATCGAAGGAAATTCGACCAATGAAAATAAATTAGTGTAAATCAGGACCCATGTATCTAGGATCTATGTCCAGATACATTTTTTTACAGGGGATGAATGATCGGGAACCGTAAAAGGAGTGTCGATATGTGGTGGCACCTACGGTGGTGCGTGGAGGTGCATCCACACGACGGTATGTGGCCAGCGGTGGAAGAACCCACGAAAAAAGACGTATGCAGCGAGCGGAGGCCATGACCAGGTGGGTCATAGCGGTGCAGAGCAGTGGCACTGGCAAGGTGTCATGTGAGGCCAGAAGAACCACTGTTCAGTCGTAGGTGTGACCTGACACATGGTCTATGGGAAACTGTGCGGGGGAGGCGGTCGTCCAGCTACTAGCTGCATTTATCTTGAGAGGATGCAGCAGCCACCACGTTTGGGCAAGACGAGTTGGCACGCTTCATCAGGCCGAGATGGGTAAAACTGGGTGGCTCAATGTGTTTGGGTCAAGTCGGTCCGATAGGGTCTGACCTGGCCCAGACACAACAGGACTCTTTTTACAAAAGCCCCATAACATTCAAATTGAAGGTCTGATTGATGATCTATATCTAGTATTGGGACCCTTGCAATGAGGCAGTCCATTTGAGATAGCTTTGCGAGACCTTCATTAGGGAAAGTGTAGGTGTAGAACTTTTCCCCATGGTCATTTCCTTTAGGGTTTTGTACGAAATTACATAACAATCCCCTCATGATATAGAGTTCTAGATAGGGTTATAGAATCCTCCCTAGGATAGGAGTGATACCCTATCACCCCTGATGGAGTTCGCTGGCTATTGACGTAACCTCCGAGTGAAGGGCGTTAATCCTACATCTAGTGGACCATATTAGATGGATTCATAGTATTCTTTTGAATCCCCTACGTTACAAGTCACATTGTTAGGCTTCATGGTATTCTATTAGAATTCCCTACATATTGGGGTAATATAGATTGGTTTCATAGTATTTTATAATAGAATCAATTCTTGGTATAATATAATCTTGACCAGCAATGACATCAGAGGTCAATGAATGGGTCCACCTAGAACGAGCATTCCTTATGTGGAATCATGTGGTGGATGTTTCGTTGTGACTTATCCTTTCTACTTTGTGGCTGGTTTGTTGAATATATCATGCTATCCTTGGTATATTAATGGGAATATAACTATGTAGAGCTGACTTTGCATTCTTTCATGGTTTTTCCGATATAGTAGTGGGGTTCCCTACCGAGTGCTATTTTACTCACCCTTGTATGTTGTTTCCCCAAACATGTCATATATTTTATGGACGACCAATTCTTTTATAGAGTCCAAGGTGGAGTTGGAACAAGACCAGGGCCAGATGGTGCCTTGTGAGATAAGACGAGCCAAGGTGTTCCTGATAACTTTCTATGACAGCTTCAGTTTCCTTTTTAGTAGGATTGAATTGGTCATTGTCTTACTTTTGATGGGTTTGTAATCTTTACCGGTTTTACATTACTACTTTACTTTCTGTCATACTATGTAGTTGCGATGTAGTGGTATGCATTAATTTTATTACATGCTGTTTGTACATTCCATCATCCTTAGATAGGAGTTGTGTTCATGTGTACAGTTTCTTAGGAAAATTCCTCCCATGTGTAGTATATGACTACTAGGAACTACTTCCAAGCCCCTAGCCTATCAAAGGCGAGCTTCTTGTAGTCATGGAATAGGCCCCAGGGGGAGGGTCATGATAGAGTGGTATCAGAGGGTGTTGGTTCCACATTGGAACCTGAATTCAGTGATATTGGATGGAAAAAACAATGTTATGTGTTTGAAGATTGGCTTTTTGGAAATGGAATGAAGTGTTGGTTAGGAAAATGATGTATCCATACTCTAGGAATTTGGCACGTGCTTTCCGACTCTGTATATGAAACCACTGGTTATAGGGAAATGAATGGCACATGATTCATATAATAATGCGTTTTGTTTTTCCATGTCCCTATTGAGTCATCTCTCCAGGTATACACAATTGATCGTGGATTATCTTGACCAATTTCAAGATGGGTCGATATAAAAATCCACCCAAGATACTGATGTGAGATCATGAGTTTGATCTTCTTAGTGATGAGGCGTTAGTATAGGGGCTTATTCTAGACATGGAACCCACATGAGGTTTTCTTGATATAGTACCACCCGTCAAGCATTAGTATTTTTCAGTGCAACCTATCAATAATTAACGTACGCTCAATGAATTCTATGAGTTCCAGAGGAGGAGACCTCCTAGGTTCATGGGTTAGATTGACCCGTAGGTAGTCGACGATGATTTGGAGGTGGTTACTCATTTCATCCACATTCTGAGGACACCACCTGATCAGATGAAAATCTTAGCCGCGAGCCTAATGTAGGGCTTAACAGGACTGTGGTGGAGGTTAGTGATCCAAATGCATGAAGAGGTGACACTATCTTGGATATACATTAAGCACCTCTTCAGTGAGGATTATTTTCCAGCTATGTTACACTCTATGAATATATAGGAGCTACTGCACCTGCAACAGGGCTAACAGTCAACAACCGAGTACTGAGAAAGATTCACATATCATTCTCTCTACTCCACTAACATTGTGCAATAACCATTCTTCAGGGCCTATTCCTTTTATAAGGGCCTACTCTAGGATATTATAGCATCCATGCTGTCTCTTAGATTCCCAACAATGGCTTGGGTGCTGGAGTGAGATTTACATTTGGGGAGCTTCTTAGCGGAGCATGTGCTAGTAGTAGGAGATACATATATGAATTAGGTGGTGGATTCCTCAACAGTGGGTAGCAGGCAGCAGATGAAGAAGCCCAAGTGGGCCATGTCCTTTAGGATACAACCCAAGGAAATGGGATTAGCGGTTCATGGCTCCTAGGTCAGAGCAAAACAGCTAACGGATAGACTATGTTTCGCGTGCAACAGTCGGGGACACATAGCTATTGATTTCTTGACACGTTGTATGAATGATTAGTAGATGGTAGAGGGACCACCAAGGTAGATATAGAGGTTGGAGTCAGATTTTCCTTATGGTGGAGGATGTTGAAGTGGACCAGCTAGGGTAGCTAGTTGTGAATGGAGGTTCGATGTACTACAACTATGACACATAGGCAGAGCACCACAGGCTTTAGGAGCTAGTGAATAAGGGGAAGTCTAGCTTTAGATAATGGAGGATTATAACCAGGACATTAAATATTTTATTATAGGTATGATATATGTATTCTCCACCCTAGCTACATTTCTCATAGAAACATGTTTGAGTCACACTTTCCTTACTACATACATTATTTGGAGCATGGAGATTGCAGTGGAGCCCTTGTCTCGATACTTATGTAAAGAGAATCCAACAGAAGGGGATTCGATGATCACACACTAGTTTCCATAGTGTTATCTTACTCTTGAGGGAGAATGATTCGACAGGGAGCTCTTAGTAGTAGTGTCGAGGCCTTTGAATGTCATTCTAGGTACGGTCTGGTTATCCATAGTCCAAGCTTAGATAGAATATTTTAGGCGCTGAGTGCGATGTGTCTGGAGAGATGGGAACATATTTTCCTTTACTAGTGAAAAAGGGAATGCATGCAGTTTTGGATGGACTTTATCAAATGAGGGAGAATCCAATCACTCACCAGTTAGATAGCCTCACCCTCGATGCGGAGGTAGAGAGTAATCCCTGGTTTGTTACAGTGATGGACGAGTATGAAGAGGTCTTCCCCAATGATGTTCTTGGATTAACCTCTCATAGATAGGTTAATGTTTGTATTGATATGTACCCTGGGACAAAACCAATATCTATACCCACATATCAAATGTCTCATGTGGAGCTTTAAGAGTTGAGGGTATAATTGGAGGATTTTTAGAGGAAAGGCTTTGTGAGGTCCAATGTGTTACCTTGGGTGGCCCAAGTTTTGTTTTCCAAGAAGGAATATGTGAGTTTGAGGTTATTTGTCGACTTTAGGCACCTTAACATGGTGATCATTAAGAACATGTATCTGCTGATAGGAATTGAAAACCACTTCGACCAGATGAAGGGAGAGATGTGGTTCTAAATGATAGACTTAAGATCTATCTATCATCAGCTTCATGTATGGGATAAGGAGGTACTGAAGATATCCTTTAGATGTTAGTATAAACACTATGAGTACTTGGTTATGCATTCCTGGAAAACCAACAACCCCATAGTGTTTATGGGACTCATGAATAATGTCCTCCAACCGTATCTAGACTGGCCCATCATCTTTATTAATAATATTTTGGTGAACTCGGCGTCTGAGTAGGAGTACACTATACACATGAGGAAGGTCTTAGACATTCTTTGAGAGCAAAAAATTTATGGGGTTCCTTTTAAGAATGAGTTTTGGATTCGGGTGGTCCACTTTCTTGTACATTTCTTTTCAGAGGCTGGAGTTATGGTGGATCAATCGAAGATTGAGGCAGTGCTTTCAAAGGAGCCAGACAATAGCAATACTAAGTTTAGGATTTTCCTAGGATTGACTAGGTTCTATTTATGTTTTTTCTGAATTTTCAAGGGTATAAGCACCCTTAACAGCTTTTAAATGAAAGGGACATCCCTTTGTGTTCATAGAGAAGTGCCAGAAATGTTTTAAGGAGATGATATAGTGGTTTAAGAGTGCTCCCATTTTGAGTTTTCTAGAAGAGGGTGTCAGGTATGTGGTCTTCTACTATCTATCAGGGACTAGGATCAGATGGGTCTTAATGTAGGGGAAAGAGGTGATTTCCATTGGCTCACGCCAGTTGAGGATATGTGAGAAAAACTATACAACCGATGATCTTGGCCAGGAAACCATGATATTCACATTGAAGATGTGGAAACATTACTTGATAGGGGAGAAGTTTACCATCTACTTCAATCAAAAAAATTATCATAATTATCTTTTCATTGAAGGTTTTGAAATTGATACAGCAATATTGGCTAGGATCCTATAAAAATATGACTTCAAAATAGTCTATACTCTTAGGAAGGGGAAAGTGGTTGCAGATGTACTCATCTAGATATCTAGTACACAACAACTAAATCAGTCCTTGAAGAAATCATTCTCACTAGAAATATCCTTTTTGGATGGATATGGAGTACCTAATCTCCAGTTGATGGTAGTTACACCCCTCCAACCCCTGCAGTGTGTCAGGGAGGCATAGCTTTGAGATTTCAATTGTGAGACTACATGTGTTATAATGTGTAAATGTTATGCCCCTAATTGATATAATATAGTTGGTGACCACATCATTATCATAAGTACATGAACCACTGTTTCAGTAGCATTACAATAGGAGGTTTTTAGGGAGTTCCACACATTCCCCTTAGCGGTACATCTGGGTGCGTAGAAGATATAGCAGGTCCTCCAACACTAGATTTAGAGGCTAGGGATGAATAAGGCAGTGGAAGAGTTCATTTATTTGTGCCTTACTTATCAGCAAGTGAAGGCATAACATCAAGTTCCAACAGGCATGACTCAACCACTCGAGTTGTCATAGTGGAATTGGGATGGAATATTAATGAACTTTATGATGGTTTTTCCACGTACGTATAAGGGACACAATACCATATGAGTGATCATTGACCAAATCACCATGTCATCCCAATTCCTACCCATCTGGGAGAAGAGTTCGATAGAGGGCTTGTGACACCTTTTTGTGCAGGAGATTATTTGACATAATGGGGATCCTTTGATGATCGTTTCACACATTGATTCTCAGTTCACTTCCCATCTTTGGAAGTGTTTGTAAGAGTCTTAAAGAACTTAGTTGCGGTTGATAATGAATTTTCATCCCTCAAAGGATTTTAAGATGAAGAAGACTATCTAGGTTCTAGATGAGATTTGTTGTTCCTACATACTGGTCTTTGGTCACAGTTGGGAGGAACACCTACCTCTGGTGGAGTTTCCATACAATAAAAGATACCCCTCAACCATTGTAATGGCACCTTTCGATGCCTTTTAAGGCCAACCTTTCATGTCACTTTTATGTTGTACTATCTTAGGGAAGTTAGTAATTGTGGGCCCATATTTCGTGCGAGATGCCACTAAGAAGGTGTTGATCATCCAATAGGAGATGTGGACTGCACATAGTCCTCAAAAGTCATATACTGATAGATCATGGAGGCCCTTGGAGTTTTAGTAGGGAGACTATGTATTCCTTCAGGTCTACCTCAACAGGTTTTATAGAGATTTGGACAGGTGGGAAGTTATATCTGAGCTTCATTAGCCCCATTAAAATTATGAGAAGAGTTGGCAAGATGACGTACCACCGAGCTCTACCCCCACAGTTTCATTGGGTTCATAATGTGTTTCTTGTGTCGCATCTAAGGAGGTACGTACATGAACCATCACACATTATTGACTTGAGAGAGCTAGAAATTGATGATGGGGTGATGTTTAAAAATTTATCAGTAGAGGTCGAGGATCAGACGGATTATACCCTTCATGTTAGGTCAATTCCTATAGTCTAAATTCAGTGACATCATAGGAACCTCAAAGAGAGAACCTATGCATGCGAGACTCAGATGCATGCACATCACCCTTATATTATTGTTCAGTAGCTCTTTTTTTTGGATTTCATGGATGTAAATCCCTATGGTGGGGAGAATTTAATGACTCTGATTTTTCTCCAATTTATTTTAACAAATTTATTTAGAAAATATTGAGACCGCACACTGATACCAAATGAGATTATGAGGACCAATGTGCCAATAATAAATTTTAAAATAAAGTTCAATTTATAATTAAATTACACTCGAAGACTAACATTTAACTCTAATAACATCAAAATGGGAAACCAATTGAAAATATGAGGGAAATGTTTTGTCTCGAACATCGACTTCACCATAGGTAGGTCCTAACATTATTTGGCACGTGCCAAATGAAATGGTTAGATTTTGGAGATAATCGTCATTAATTATTTTAATGGAATATTTTTATTGACACAGCGAAGATTCTCTCCTATTTATTTTTAATCAAATATTTATCATAATTCTAAGGATACTTCTATAAATTTATAATTTCTCTGACAGAACATGAAGAGACCACCCCCTTCAAAAATTGAGAAGCGACGAATTAGGATTCGACAATCGTGATCACTCATGGAAAATTGACATTGAATCGATGAACGACGAGCCCAAATGTTCTTCATCGACCATTCCAATTTTCTAGGTAGGTTGTTTGTTTCCCATGTGAATTAATTCATGTTCTTGATTCTTCCTACGATGAATGTGAATCAATCGACGAATGGATCGATTCACGAATCCTGCATGTTTTCAGGATGTGATAAAATTGTGGGGATTGAAGAGGGTTAAATCAATTTAGAAATTTGATTATTCTTCCCCTTTGATATTTATATAACTTGGATGGATCGAGGCTGACACGAACAAGGCCAAGATCCTTCCATATTGGTAATTTTTGAGGCTTATTTCTTCTATATTCTATTTGATTTTCCATTGAACCCCTGTGGTCGCAGCTCGATAATGTTCTGTCAGTTCCGTACGTGATTAGACACCCCGATCAATGCCGATTCGACCAAAAAAATAACAGATCATTATAGATTAGGACCAGAGGATCCCTGATATATGTATGGATTAATTTTTCAACTAGTGGTGAAGGATTGAGAGTCGTAGAAAGAGTATCGACAATGTCCTATAGCAGCACAACTAATTGTTAGTAGACAGCCATCAGAGGAGGAACCCATGATAATAGGTGTGGGAAGCGAGCAGAGGTCGTTGCTAGGAGGGATATCGAAGTTCGGATTAGTAGAGCTAGTAGGGAAGCACTTTTGGATAGAAGACCCTAGGCTCAGTCGTGGGTGTGCACGAGCACGCGGTCCGTTCGACTGCATGTAGGGGAGGTGGCTGGCTAGCTTCCGACCAAATTGACCAGGAGAGGATTCGGTAGCCGTCGCGTCTGGGTGACACAAGTCGGACAACTCTAGTGGGATGGGCTAGGGAATATCGGTTGTCTTAGCGGGCTGGTCCCATGGCCAAAAGGGCTGGGCCCAGTGGGTCGGGTCAACCAACTGGGTTGGCGAACCTCGGGTAGGGTCAGGTCTGACCGGACTGAGACACAACCAACCCCTTTTACAAAAATCCCCATAACATTCAAACATTATGTCGGATTGAAGATTCGTCAATGGAATTGGAACACTTGCGGTGAAGCGGTCCTTTGAATATGGATTTGTGAGACTTCAGTGAGGTCCATTGTAGGTTCAGATCGTTTCCCCTTGGTCCATTCCTCAAGGGTTCGTTACGACATTACATTAAAATCCCTTCAAGAGACAGAGTCCCAGATAGAGTTATGGATTTCTACATGGGACTAGAGTGACACTCTATCACCCCTGGTGGAGTTTGTTGCGTATTGACATGACCTCTGAGCGAAGGGTGTTAATCCTCAATCTAGTGGGTTGTATCCATAGGGTTTGCATTATTCTTTTGAATTCCCTACGTTCTGAGCCACATCTTTAGGGTTTGTGTTATTACTTGAGAATAACATACCTCAAGGGATAATACATATTGGGTTCTCGATATTATATGATAGAATAACCTCCCTTTATAACATAATCTTTATGAACTATGTCATTAAAGATTGAGGAGAGAGTCCTCTGGGAATGAACATGCCTCTTGTGGAATCCTATGGTGGAAGATTGGTTGTGGATTATGCTTTGTACTTTATGGCTGGTATGTTGAGTATATATGTAAATCCTTGGAAAATGTTGGGTGCATACCTGTGTTGAGAATACTGTGCATTAGTTTTTGGTTTTTTTTCTGGTTTTGGGGTGACCTACCATGTACCATTTTACTCACCCCTGCACTGGACTTTCTGACATGTGTTGTGTATTGTTTAGACGACCGACACATTGACGGATTCCTAGATGAAGCATGACTAAGAACAGAACCGAACAGTGCATTGTGAGATCAAACGGGCCATAGTGTTCACGAAAACATTCTATTATGGCGTATACGCCATTTTAGCAGGACATAATTTGTATTTGTCAAAAAAAATTGGGCTTGTTTTCTAGGCCGGTTTTACTTTACTTATTTTTATTATGTCGTACCTTTTTGTAGGGTTGTAGTGGTATGAATGAATTTTTTTACATAGTGTTTTTACTTTCCAGCATCTTTGGCTTGGAGTTATGTGTGTCTGTGTGCGTGTGTGTGTATAGAATCTTAGGAAAATAACTCTAATGTGTTGGATATGCCTACCCAATGCTAGAATCAATCTCGTGGCCTATCGGTGGTAGGCTTGGGGTGGTCACGACACAAGCCCTGAGGGATGGTTCATGACAAGATCAGTTTTCCAATGAATGTTTTCATAAGTATAAAATATTTTCCTTTAAAAACTAAACAAAAATATTATTCCAATGAACAAAATTGAATTAATTACAATATAATTGATCTATTATTTATTTGAAAACAATTTTTTTTAAAAAATAACTTTTAATACTCTTTAAAAAAATATAATAATTAATAATAATCAATATTTTTCACTATTAATTGAATAATTAATCTTCATAGAAAAGAATCTGAAATTCACTTTAAGATGATTTTTCCATTTTTATTTCAAAACTTATGTTAACATTACCAAAAAAAATTAATATAAAATAAGTTCCCAAAATGTGAAGAAACATTTTTTAGAAAAAATATAGTTTTTAAGCATAGATGAGATTTATTCTTATCTTATACCTAGAAAACAATATTAGATGAATCATAAAAAAATTATTCAATATTGCATTTTTAAATTAAATTAAAATAATTCGCTAATAGATGATAATATAACTTATTAATATAAAAATATATTGCATGCATAAAAATAGTTTTTTCAGAAAAATATTTCTTTTACTTAAAAATTATTTTTATTTTCATTTCTAATATATTGAAAAAAATGAATTTATTTAATAAATGTTTAAACAATATACTTTTTATCATTTTTTTCACACCCACCAATTTAATGGCTTGTTTATAATGGTATATGATATTACGGTTTATTAAAATTTTGTGTTGCATGTATCATAAGCTATTGAAGAAATTTAATAAATTTGAAAAAAAAATATTTCATAAAATCATAGGGTGTAAAATTTTATGACATTAAAAAAAATTCACCATAAAAATTCCATTACTATAATATAATAAATTGAGGATACTTCTACCCAATAATATCCTCATTTTCCCGTGGAGCTTCCTCAAATTGGTGGTTTCACCATAAAACATTGAATAGGATGGTTATCTAATTTCATAACAATATCTCTCTATGATCCAAATTATGTACATGTTGTTCCTCATAAGAGATATATTTCTCTAGTTATTCTAAATATTGGTTTCATATTGGAGATGTTCTAGGTATATAGTTTCTTAGTTGAGATTCATGGAACACAACATAGACATGAGAGGTGTTCGGTGAAGGCACTAAGTGATAAGAAACCATACAAAGTCAATCAAAAATATCTAAAGGGAAAATATACATAGGTATAAACATTAGTTTATTACTAAAAGTTAAAAACATATTCCATGGATATATTCATAGAAAAACCATCTCTCCAATATAAAAATCATTATCACATTGATGATTTTATGTATAAATTGTCTATCGACAATGAGCTTCCTTAAAGTGTTGTTTAATGTTTATATCATTATCATAAATTTTTTATATTATCCCATATCACAATTTCTTTTTATCTCTAAATTCATCACATTAAATTTTAATTTTTCACTTCGTTCTAGAGGATTTATAAGGATCCATCTAAATTCTTGAGTTAAATCTATTATTGAAAGAAAAATCAACTAGGGGAAGGTGTTGATCCCATCCACCATTGAAATCTATAGAAAAATATCTCAACATATCTCATAGAGTTGTCATGGTTATCTTAGAATGAACATATATCATAGGATGATTTTTTATTATGAAACTCAACTATTTATCGAGAGATTACCGATGAATTTTCCAGAACATTAACATAGACCATAGACACCGACCTAATACAATAGAATGTGTTACTTCATTAAAATTATCCTCTTCCTTAATAAATATCTTGGATAGATGATCTAGAGATAAGTACTCTATGGGGTAAATGACGACTTATTATATCATACCATGATTAACTAAATCTCAAATAGCATTATTGCCTTTTAACATTTTGGGGAGTCCATTGACAAAATCCATGGTGATATTTTCCTATTTCCACTCGGGTATGGGTAATGGTTTCAACATCCCCTTATAATATTTTCTTTAAACATTATCTTAATAACATACCATGAAATATGATGCATATTCTTCAATACAACTCTTCATGTCACCCAACCAAAAATATTCTTTCATATTTATGTACATCTTTAAACTTATAGGTGGAATAAAGAATGAATAACTATGATTCATAAGCAATATAACAATATTTAAATCAAGTATGTAAGGGAAAAATACATGTTTCATGAAAATTATAATTATATCATAATCTAGGATGAACTTTGGTGTATATATTAACTTTTTCATTAACTCTACGTATTTTTTTCTCCATTCTTAATATTCACTTGGATAGATGTTATAACAATTATTTGAGAAAGATAACATGTCTACCCTTCATTCAATATTTCTTTATCCATAAATTAAAATTCAATAAATATTTGGTATTTTATTGTCCTTATTATGGATAAGAAATTATGATCCTTTTGACTCAAAGCATCATCCACCGTGTTCACTTTACTAGGGTGGTTCTGTATTGAGAGTTATAAACAATAATAATCTTCAACCAACTTCTATTGCACATATGAAACTATTTATATATGAAAGTATGAATTGACCATTTATGATTAGTATATATATAACATCACTCTCCTTAATGTTTATTCCTCTATATATTTATTGAAATAATTATCACAGTTAACTCCAAATAATTAATTGTGAATTTTTTTATTAAGCTTGAACCGTTGTGAGGCATAAAATATAAAAATTTGGTTATTCATGATGTCACATATATATCCCTTCTTTGATGCATCATTATAAATTTCAAACCCTACTCCACTATAGGGTAATGTATGAACATGCACATTGGAAAACCATCACATCAGTTCCTTGAATATTTCTTCAAAACAATTTATCCAAAAGAACACAAATCCCTTACATCTTATCATTGGGAGTTGATTGTAATTTGGTTATAAATTTTCCACAAAGCATCAATAATATTCATCCAAATAAAGAAAACTATGGATCTTTGTCATTGTGGATGGTCTAGGTCAACATTCAATAACATCAGTCTTTTAGTGATCCTTTTATATTCCCTCTATTGATATGCCTAAAAAATTTAACCTATCATACACAAAATTCATATTTGGTAAATTATTCATAAAATATATCATTTTTAGTGTCTTCTAAATAATTATCAAGTGATCAACATAATCTTCCTTGCTCTTTGAATATATAAAAATAATGACTATAACGACTTCCACAAAATGATCAATGAAATATATAAACAATATATTCATTAATGCATGAAGATAATAATAGAATTATTATGACCAAATGGAATCACTATATATTCATAGTGTACATACCTTATACTGAACGTCTTATTGGGTGTATTATCTTTATCAAGCCTCAATTGTTGATATATACAAAGATGTTCAATCTTGGAAAATTATTAAGATCGACATAGTTGATCAAAAAAGTCCTAAATAAGTTCTATATAATATTATTTATTGATTATAATTTTTTCAGTTCTTAATCATCAATAAAGAGTCGCTTAAATACATCATTCTCCTTAAAAAAAGAATGGGTGCACCTCAAGTTGACACACTTGGATGAATAAGTCCCTTTTCAATATTCTCAGTGAGTTAATTATTCAATTCCAATATTATAATTGGGTCCATTCTATTTGGAGCCCTTGAAATATGTGTATAATAATATATGAGATCTATTTTAAACTCAACTTCATGCGTTGGTAGAAGACATAGATACTCTTCCAAAAAGACATTAGTAAAATCCTTAAAAATAGCAATATATTTTATTTTCTATTTCTCTATAACAATAAAATATTAACACCCATTTTGAATACTAATGAGGACCCATACAATTCATGAAATTTCCATTGGAATATCATATTAATCATCACACTGATAGATGATCATATGGTGGTTTAGAAGAGCATTCCTTCAAATGGAAATCTGAGAATAATCATAGACTTTATATGTGATCATCTTACCATTAGGTATTTTCCCTGATAATTCAACATGCAATTTTGGGGTGGAATTGTGATACCCTTAGAAAAGAATTAGATGTAAATGCATTGTTAGGTCTATAGTCAAATAAGACATTATTAGTTCTAGAGTGGATGGAAGGTGTACATTTAACTATTTTGTTAACATAGCCCTCATCAGAAATAGTGATAGTATAAGATTTTCATTTTTTATCTTAGCGTAATTGGTTACTGATTATGATCATCCTGATTAAGCTTAATATTTGAAAAATATCCATTACAATTCTCTAACTTCTTATATTTGAGATTTGGATTTCGATTAGAACATTTTGTGGGTCTTTCTCACTATTTTCATCATTAGAAAACTTATTTACATCACATTAGAATTTGATTTCATGATGACCTATCTTTCCACACAAAAACCATTTACTACTACCCATAAGACAATTTCGTCCATGTTTACTTCGATATATCAAGCAGTAAAAATCTCATATTTATCTCTCCATGATTTTTGGAATCTATTTTTAATTTCATCATTGTTTTCTTTTCAAAACTATGTGATGGATAGGTAAATAAAACTTCAATTTCAAGCTTCATATCACATTTAATGAGTTCTTCATAACTACAGAATTATCTAATGACTAACACCGAAAAAATATTTTGTTTTTAGCCAATAAAATATAAATCACCCTTACATTCTGGTTGGGTGATAATATGAGAAACATACCTGAAAATTCTTTAAAATTTTCTCCATAGGTACCAAGAAATTCATCAACCTTATTAATTATATCAAATAATTCAAAATCCATTTTCATATGAAGATTATGATGAAAGAACTTTTTCAAAAAAATATATACTAGTCCACTTTATAGAATCTAGTGGATCTGTGGACCCACTAAAAGGATGTGGGAATTTCCCCATGAGGGAGTGAATAAATAAATGTTCCCTAATTTTCTCATTTTGAATTTTATCATGATCAATATCTTTACAATGTTTTGGGATCATAATAGTGGGTTTTTTTCATTCTAAATCCCAAAACCATTGTTTACTCAAGAAGAAAATAATTACATGTTCTATCATATTCATCATTAATGTGATTCTTGTGGATTCCATCCATAGAATAAAAAATAGTAAATGTGTCTATAATTGTAGTGTAGACCATCATATTCAAGAAAAATCATTTATTATATTTTTAAATAAGTAAAAATTCATCATAATCTATGGCACATTAGGTTTAAATTAGGGAATACATGATCATTCCTAAAACATTGGGATATTATCCTATACTGAGATTTATCATCATGGTTCTCACTAATGTTTTCTAATCGTAGGATCTAAATATAACCAATCCTTTCTATGATACCAACTATCGATACACATAATTTCATTCAATGATATTACATGTAATTTAATGAATATTAACTACATTACATAATGATTCACGATAAAATTGTATAGATATAGCGGCTTTGGAAACTACGATACAAAAAATGTCAATCTTTATAACTGAAACCATTCTTAGAAATAACATAATTACTACATTTATTTATTACCTTGAAAATGAAACCTAAAAAATAGTGAGAAATGATGCTCTTCAACGGTAATCAAGGGAGATATAAATTATCACATAAAAATAACATGATAATAATCATATGATAACACAATCATAACACTTTAATACCATACAATTCATATCAATGATCGTAATATTGAAACATAGAATAAATCATTGTAGTTTATCAGGTGTGAATCATAAAGAAATCCAAGAACATAACCCATGAGGGCATAACATTGGATTAAGACATAGAATTGGGGCATAAACATAAAAAAGGAAAATAATTTAACTAGTAGTCAAGGATCATTTATAATAAAATTATTGTAGAATAGTTTCAATCCCAAAACCATCATTGTAGTGAACGTTCACTCATAAGACTATCATATTAGATAAATCCCTTTACTAAACTAGGTTCACTCACCATTCTAGACATGGTTATCTAATGAGATATCAATCGTTACCTAATTATTTGAAGGGGTATATAATTTTATGCACAATCATCACATAATAAAAATAATACATATTTGTTCTATAATAAAAAAACATTTATCAAGGTATAACACATGAAAAGAA
The DNA here is from genome assembly GCA_963277665.1 of Viscum album. Classification (NCBI taxonomy): domain Eukaryota; kingdom Viridiplantae; phylum Streptophyta; class Magnoliopsida; order Santalales; family Viscaceae; genus Viscum; species Viscum album. The sequence continues at coordinate 1,449,137,677 of OY728161.1, forward strand.
AATCTGTTCCATAATCTTTTCATCATATGCATAACCCATATAATGGAAATAAGGTTCATAAACATTTTATCATTTAATCATAGAATAACACATGAAAAATAAAATGGTTTCATTAACATATTATAATATTTCTTAAAAATAATCTAGGGAAATAATTAGTATTTTATCAATTAATCACTTACCTATTTATGATTAGGAAATATCAACAGATTTCATCTTCAATAAAAAATATTTTAAAAGGTTGCTTTTAGTATTTCTTGAGTAAAATATCCCTTTATCCTTGAAACAAATTATTTAAGACCTAAAAATCTATCAAATATTATGGAAAAAATTTTATTTATAAATAAACTTAGTAACTTTTAAAGGAAAATTCTTAGTATTGAGTTATAATGAGGATAGAAAATTGTGTTCATTCTATATACGTCTAAACAAATATTTTTTTCATAGTTTTAATAAGAATTCAAACGTAAGTAATTTAGAAAGTGAAAAGGAAATTAATTTTAAACCATTTTAGAAAAATAAAAACATGATTAAAAATGAACTTAAACAATCATATTTTAATTTTCGAAACATTTTTTAATTTTTTTAGAAAACATGGGTATGGAAGATAAATGATTTTGGACCGAATAAAAAGATAATGTCAATTTTATGCAAAAACAAATTTGGTCTCTTGAGTTCATAAATATATTAAAATGAATGTAAAATAAAACATATATAGAAAAAAATAAATTAGAATAAAATTAATTGGATTATTTTGGGAAGATAGCGAAATTTCTTCATCAAAAGCATACTTATAATCAATCCCAAAAAACTGACCTAAACCATCACCACTGTGGTGATTTTTGAATCATAATACCCCTGAATGAAATAAAATCACATGGAAATGAAAATAAAAATAATTTTAGTAAGAATATTCATAATATAAATTCATGGGAATTATATACATAATATAAAATAAACATGTTATGAATATGGATCGTGTCTCATAGAAATAAAAGTGTGATTAAGATTTCTTACCTCAGGTCTGGCTTCCTTCGTACGTATTTGAACATCTGAGATAATAAATATATATTTCATATAAATATATTTTAAAATTATTCTCATATATATCAAACAATATATGATTTACGTATTATCTGTTTCCATCCTTTTATTAACAATTCCTTAGTAAAATCATTTTTCAGGGTGATAATTGATTTACTTTTCAAGAATGGTTAGGTTTTCTAGTTTTCATCCCTGTACAGTTATTATGGTTCACTAACATATAGAATATTAACAATGATATAAATATCATATAAAATCATTAAAAACTTATTTATATTCTTCCATATGAGTTAGATATAAAAAAATTAATTACATTGTTCATGGAGATGGTAGTCCATACATACATGTCAACATTGTTTCCGTTTCTTCAATAGATAGAGAAAGATAAAGGTAAATAATAACTCACCATTAAAGATTAATTTTTATGTCATATTTATCATATATATTCATTAAATATATCATTATTACTATCCATTTCAAAATAAAATGAAAAAAACTCACATCCCTTTGGGGAGGAGGTAGTCCACACGTTCGCACACGCAACATTATTATTTTCCATGGGATTATAAGGTAAGAATATATATGTGATATTATAATTTTAAAAGGTATAATTATTTAATATTATATATATATATTTTAAATTCACCATTAAATACATCCATGAGAGGAGGTGATGGAAAATTAATTAAGTCGGTCCGGAAGATGGTTGTCTTTGATACATATCATTGAAGATTTCATTTCATGTTTAGTAGAAGAGGAGGCATGAATAAGAAATTATATTAATATAATCAAATATACAGATATGGAAGACTCTTTGGTTATTATTTCATCCCATTTTTATAATTTTTTGGATGAGTTTTAAGAATAAATTAAACAAAAAACACTCGGTTAAGAACGATATATCTCCTTTGGGAAGCCATTTAGTATTGCATGAAAATCCTTCCTATGGGGTTTTTAAATATAAAAATAAAAAATATATGGTGTGGTAATGGAATTAATAAAGGGTTATTTTTTGGTTTCTTTTGAAATAAATTAATATTTAAGTGTGTAGAGTAGAGGATAGGAAGTGTCCTTTTTATTGTGGGGAGGGTCTCCACTTGGAAATTTCTTAAAAGAATAATAAATTATGATGTCATTACAAAGAGAAATGATTCTAAATAGAAATAGATTATAATTTTGGATATTATAAGGTATAAATATGTCTATCAAATATAAATTAGATAATTTTTTAGGTCATTTTTACCCTTATATATTTAGTTTTACCGATGGAAAATCAATTTTTACTCTAACTATGGTAAGAAAAGTTTATCATTTTTACTATTTTGTATGACAAAAAATTAAGTTAAACATATTTTATAATATTAATTATTAAAATGTAAAATATTTAATCCATTTTAACAAATTTAATTCAATTAATTATACTAATTAAATTTAAAATTAAACCCATAGACACAATGAAAACACATTTTCCAAAGATACATATTTAATAAGTATACAAAGTTTTCATATAGAATTTGAACATAAAATGAATCCCAATAAACTAAATTGGATAAATCAATATAAAATTAAAATAATATATCTTTTAAAATTATTCTATACAAAATTTATCTTTTTAAATTTGTTAAATGAATAGATTATTTTTAATAAAATCCTTATTTTTCACTATACATTTTGAATAATTTTTTAAAATTATCAGAAAATAAATCAAAGGTAATTTTGATATTTTTATTTCAAAAATTAGGTAAATTTTAAAAATAATTTTTATATAAGTAGAAATTTAAGATTAAAATAATTGCACAAAACATGACAAAACTGGTTTTTATAAAAAAAATTAATGTTTTAATCATAAAACAAGATTTATGATTTTATCATTCATGGAAATAATTATAGATGAATGATAATTTTTTTTATTAAATATATTATATATAAATTTCATTAAAATAAATAATAAATAGAATTTTATTTTATTTTCTATGATAAAAAATATATTACGTGCATGAAAATAGTTTTTCAGGAAAATAATTATGTTACATAAAAAATATCATTGTTTTAACTTCCAATAAACTGAAAACAAATAAATTTATTTTATAAATTTCTATGAAATATAACTTTTTTGACAAATTCATACACTCCAACTTTATATCTTGGTTATAATAGTATACTATATTACAGTTTGTTAAAAATTGATGATGTGCGTAACACAAGATATCAAAGAAATTAAATTTTTATTAAGAGAATATTTTATATAATATTGAAGAGTTAAAGGTCTCATGAAATACTTTTTTTCCTCCAAGCACACCATAAGCTATTAGTCTTCAATTTCACTTATTATACTAGTTCCCCCCATATGCCAACACATATTATTTCAATGAGAATTGACCTCACTCACACACACCATGGGAAGATTTGTAGGAGGTCACCTATCCCAACACAACTAAAATAAAAACATGATTACACAGGTAGATCTAATCAAATAGTCTCTTTAAAATAAATGTTTACATTATTTACATGGTTAATAAAAGTTATCCTATTAATTATCGCATTTCCATTGGTGTTACACTCAAAATCCACAAGTGAAAAAATTAGTTGTAGACATGGTCTAAAATTGTGGTTGTAGCCCACATGACATTGTTAGAATATACACCCATCGACACAGTTCATGTGGAGGCCATTGGAATTACCATAGCCTCCTGGTCTATGTACATGGGTTGGACCATGACTATACCACATTGAAATATAATCGTGCATATATAGTCATGGTTTCATGATTGTGGCTATATGGTTACTCGAAAATTTCTAGAGGAATTTTAACATTGAACCACTCTTATAGATTGTGAGGTCTTTTTAACACCACTTACACTTCTATTTTGTATATATATGGAACATATAAATAGTATATATATGTGTCTGTGTGCGCGTAAAAAAAATTAAAATTTATTTTATTATTCTTTTTAAATTAATAATTAATTATAATATTAAATTCCATCAATCTGTTGTCATGGGTCAACCCACCCAAGGATGTAGGAATTCCAAACCACCCAATGGACATTGTTAGTGGCTCAATAAAAGTCATTGGTCTTAAAAAAACACACTATGTCCATGTTAAGGACACTATTGGGGCCATATTACTTCCTTTACACCCTATAAACATGGTCAGAGGCCAAACCATAGATATATAGGCTTTCTTGGGCCCTTCTTGTGGGAAATAATTTCTTCATGCTGATGAAAAAAATCATATAGCAATGATAATTGGTCAAACCATAGATATAGGCTTCCTATAATGATAGTCAAATCTGATCGTGGATATATGGTAATGATCATAGAAGAAATTTACACCATTTCTCATTAAAAATCTTGTGGTGGATAGATGTCTCTTCATTAAATAACAGTTTTGATTGATTCAAAATAACATCAGGTCACCAATCATCAGATATATATTCAACTACGTCCATTAATCTACTTTTTTAAGAACTCCAAGCAGCAAAAGATCATTCCCATTATCAAAATAAGTATCTTAATATATATATATATATATATATATTAGCAATATATCAATGGATATCTACCAACATATCCAATGATAATTTGAGAATGCAATTATCATAATGACTCATTAAGATGAATCTAATACATTTAATCTCTTCATCCAATAAGCTATTCATCATCACCCAACCATAGTATATATTTAATTTACTACATACTGATATATGAAAAAAATACAATAAATATAGCTCTCCTTAATAGAATTAAATTTGGAACATTATCATTAAACTTAAAATACACCCAATAAGATATTTAGACACCATAATTAATAAGATTAAACTAATTTGAATTTTTTTAGTCGCCACCCCAAATAAGAAAGAAAATAAATATATTACATTACCTCTTGATAAGTTATAATGAGTTCCCTCTTGATATGATATATCCAGTCTATGCATATTCTCTATTTCATGTGTGTTTTTTATCACCTTAAGATACCATGACAAAAAAATGGGTAACTTGGTTCTATATTACTAGACACGATGTCTCTTTCAATTTCAATTTCATTGACCCCTCATTATAGAGAGGTTTTATATACAAACAAAAACATTATTGAAATATACTCTAAGATCCCATATTTGAAGGATCGCCTATTGATTTGATTGTAAATCTTATAACCTTTCCACTTTCAATATCAAATATAGGATCTCAGAACAGAAATACTTCTAAAACAATCCCAAAATACCTTAGACTATTTCAAATGACTAAGAATCATAATATAATCATTGAAAATTATCTCATCTCAATAAACTAATAACCAAATGATTCCAATGATCATCCTATACATACATCAAATACAAATCAACATTGACCTTCTCAAAAAATTTCATTAATTATAGATTTAATTAGGACCCTTTAATATTTTCAATGATCATATACTAAACCTCATTCAATTTCTTCAATTGAGAATCCTCCTCCTCTACTGATCAAGCCATCTATAGTAAATTAGAGTATCCTATAATACCTCCCCAATCTGAACCATAGGTTGTTTTCCCCAACCAGTATTCTTTATATCATAGAAAAAATAAAACATAATCCTAGGAAAATGATATTCATTTAAAATTACTTGATCTTATACATTTTAAATTATTCAGATAATCAATTCTATTCAATCACAATCATAAACAATCATGATGGATATTATAAAGCCAGTACTTTACCTTAAAAATATTATCACCTCAACTCATATGTTTAGTAAGATTAATGTCATCACATAAGATCATATGGGTCCCTAAAAACGGGTTTCCTAGTGATTATACCTTTCTACATCAAATACTATGTTTAATTTTTACTGTTTCACCTATTTTATCCATGTAATAATCATTTGTTCCAAAATATATAACACATCCTAACTCTCATAAAAAGATCTAATAATACTCTACCATATTACCCCCATATAAATACCTCTTAATCTAGTAGTGAAGATGTGTGTGACCCCTGGATCCTACCACTAATATGCCATTGATTCACAACTAGCACCAAGGGTATAAAAATGAACATTTGGGAGATATTACCCTCATAAATCCTAGGAACATAACATAAAAACTACAAAACAAAATCATATAATATAATCCAAATCCCAGAATATAAAAATGTTAGAGATAAAAAATCCTTTTAAATGAAATTCTAAGGAAACTCCTATAGTAGAGAGAGTGATACTAAAAACAAACTCCATGAGATATTAAGTATTATATTGATCAACCACTCCCGCTCACAATCCTATATATATAGGGGTGAAAATACATCTATAATCAATATAATCCTCAATAAAATCACTATTGTAAATGTGTACAAAAAATAAAAAATCCTCATTTAATAAAAAACATAACTAACTTTTCAGTTATACCTGGTCAACTACCACCCACCCTCACTATGCCTTTCTCACCAAATAAACATATATGATATTAAAGTAATATCAATAGAATATATCAAAATGGACTCCCTCAATAACTTATCCACTAAAATATTTTTGATTACACCCTAATTAATTATTTCATGGTCTTGACATCCATTATATATTCAAATAATCTCATAATTACATAATCATATGACCATAACGACATGTCCACTTCCAAATCAAAACCAAACCCAAATACAACATCATAACATATCCATAACCTCATTATATCCTCTATATTGTTGGGTATGTAGTTATGAAAGATGTAAAATAATTTCCTTTATCCATCCACATATGCCCCCACCATGTATCTATCTCATTCATGTCGTCTCTGCTCCATCATTCAATCAATTACAATCCATGAATCATATCCTCATGAAATCACAACCTAAACCATATCAATAAGAGATAAGGAAAGGTATGGGGAGTAGTTATCCATATTTTTCACCTCTATATTAAACTGCATATAGGCATTAATAAGGATACCCAATTAAAGAGGTGGAGTATAAGAATTAAAATAATAATACAAAAGAAAATATAATATATTACACAAGTCCAGTAGTATGTATGACTCACCAAAGCATTTCATTTATTACTAAATTTTTAATTCATCTCTAACCACCACATGACAAAAACCATTTCCACTTATAACCATACACCACTAACATCATTACCAACACCAAAAGAACCTATACATCAATTAAACCATTCCACTTTATCACATAATTAATAATATCATTATTTTCTATTTATGATCTACATTAAAATTATAATACCATAATTGATTTCATCCATTTAATTTGCATTCTTAAAAATCATTACTATCATTCTCATTTTAATCACAAAAATTAACAACCAATTCAATTATTTATTCTATATGATTTTATTCATTAAACATAACCCAAAACCATTATAGATTCTATTTTTTCATCATCATTCCATATTTTCTACAACTATGACACAACCCACAACAATCACACCCAACACCATATCAACCAAAACAACATCTCATTCCAAAAAACAAAACATAAATTCTGACTATTTCACAATATCAACCCCTTCATGACCAACATAAACCATGGCACAAAAATTAAATACCAAAAAAACTTCTATCCGAAGCAGGAAAATTCATAGGAAAAAAAATAAATTTCCATAGAAAAATGCTACATGACAACATAAAATTACACAAAAAATAATTCTTTATTCAATCCACTATACTCCATTAACACTTTAGGCACAAACTAAAATAATATAAATCTTATAATTCCATTCCTTCAATTTATTACCATATTTAAATGATTATCTAATTATGAATGTGATAAAATAATTCCAATAAGAAAAATGAAGGTTCCATAGAAAAACATATGAATCAACATAAGAAACATAACATTTACAATAACATGAAATCAAATAAATTTCATGTGATCATGTGTTACATTTTTATTTCATTTTTTATGTCTTCGTAATATTTAGGTAACTATAGACATATATTCATTAAAAAATAGGCATGATAATTCTATATTCACACCTAAATAAATGAAAACAGAGATAAACTACTCTACCTCAACCACAGATTTAGTTACATTCATATAATAATGAGGAAAAAAATATTATCAATGAAAAAATAATATCTATAGAATCCCTAAAATATATGGAACATGAACCCCCATTTGACCATAAACCAACATAAACAAAATAAAAACAATACCACTACTACAACCTCATCATGAAAAAAAATAATGAATGAGTGAAGAACAAAATCACACCCCAAATAAAAAATCTCAATAATATAAATCCCAAGGATTAAAAGGCATAAAAGGATAAATAATGATCACCCAAGATACTCCATAGGATGATTAGGTTTTGAGAGTGTTTATAGTAATCAGAGAGAATCCTAATATAAAATAAAATTTATAATAAAATGCATGAAAAATAACATCACAACTTGATTGTATTTTAAAAATTATAATGGTGGATTGACAGGAAAATCATGGTGATATATACCTTAATATCAAAGAATAAAAGTGTATAATATTGATATAAATAATAAGGATCACGATACAAAGAGTATAATCATACCACAATGCTCAAAAAACTAGGAATCACCATTAAAACCTTGTATTCTATCTCATAAACCTAAAAATAAAAAAATAAAACAATGACACAACATACATTACCATGAATCAAAGGAATTTAACCAAAAAAAATGGGAAAATCAGGTCCAAAACATCACACTTAAATCCAATACACTATAGTGAAATGGCTAAACCCATCCATCTGAAAGCAGACCAAAATGTGATATCATAATCCTCACAACTAATACAACGCCCCAATATAAAATTTCATTAACCATGGGGAAACATATATGACTACGATAACTTCTCTCCCCCAATAAACCAATCATGAAACACCATAGATAGTTATGAACTAATCTACACTTCCAGCAGAAAACACATCAAAAAAATTTAATTTCTTCAACCATTCAACTGCATTTCACCTCTAAACAATAACAACACATCAAAAGTATAACACAATGAACTAGGAGAAATATGTTCATTTATACTGGTTGTACCACTCTTCATGTTAATGATCATATTTTCCATAGATATTGAGTTTGATTAGAATTTGAAAAATTTTAGAGTATGGAACACCCTAGTTTATACCATGATGTGATTTTCATGAACTCCCAATTTGTTTTCCCACGTTTAGGGAAGAACTTTTCAAGAATCTCTATCCCAAATAAGTAATAGTAAAATTAACATGGTAGAAAATGCATTTATTTGAGGGAGAAAATTTATAATTGTTTTATAATAGTGTAAGGATATTGAAGGTAAATGATCACTATCTTAATATACACACTATGTTTTTAATGAGGGTACATTTTATATAAGAAACAATCAGCATTGATTTATGATCTGGGACTTTTTAATTGAGATGGTTTCAGGATAAAAGGTTTATAGGATAAAATATGACATGGTTTAGTATCTCCATACCTTAGTTTGGTCCCATTATTATTGTAAATGTTAGTTAAATCCTTATCTTCCCAAAATGAGTTTTTACATCACTTATTGAAATGCTAGAAGATTATGGGGCATGATTCGGTGATTTTAAATGTCCTTGGTAGATTATTAAGTCCTTATTTTTGTTAAATTCATTATTAATAATCTCTGATAATCTTCATCCCATTTTTATTTCTCTTTTGATTTTTGTTCTTCTCAAATAATTATGGAATTATGAATACTATTTAAAAATTATTAATAATTAATTGATGAATGATTAATGTGTTATAGGTTTGGTGGAGGATACTTGTTATGTTATAGGATTTTGAACATTGATTTACATATGTTCTTATTGTTGTGCCTTGTCTAGATTTAATGAGGTAGGTGATTCAGATACACTCATTATTATTATTACTATTGTTGGGGTATTTAAAAAATTCTTTAGTTTCATTATATGAATGGTGATGGAATTATTCATTAATAATAATGATAAAAATTAAACTAAATTTATTAAAAAGTGGGGAAATACTTACTTTACAAGATATCCTTTTATTTTGGTATTTAATATTTATTCATTATAATTGATGTCTTGTTTATATAATTATAATGTTCTCTTAATGTGTAGAATTTCATTTTAAAACTAATTGTGTAAATTAATTTCTAATAATGAAATGATTAATTAATTTTTCGTCATGAAAAATTATCAAAGGGAATGAAATTATCTCATGAAATTGGTAATGGAAGTAAACTTAACCAAGTGAAGAATTGAAGAAGAAATTTTTGAAGGAGTGAATTAAATAAAAGGAAAAAAAGATGGGGAATGTAGTGGGAAACCCTTTATAGATCCCTAGTCTGCACAGTGATTTTCTTCATGAAGATTCCGATGAGTAAAATCAATCGCGGGAAGAAAACAACGGTTCCATTTTCACGATTACATTCATTTTCGAGATGAGTGTAGAGAAATTCACACTGCACACTACACCCCTTGTAGACTCAAATGGTCCTTAGGCTTGGTAAATCCAACAACTTCCTGTGAAGGAAATAATGTCATTCGCTAGACCAAGATGTTGATTTTTGCCTCCACGAACCATAACCGCAAGCCCTCCACTGAATAATTTTTCTGTGGGCCGAGTAATGGCCTTGGTCTTCCACAAAAGTAAGATCATATCCTCTTTACAAAGAACATCCAACAAAGGTATCTAGTTCTCCACTTCTCTATAAATATAGTTTGAGGGGAGCCAAAGAAAGGATCAAAATTTTGGATGATCAATAATCAAATGATGAAATCGAAATATCAACAAGATCCAATCTCATTCGATAATTCCCCGTAGGTAAAAACACGGATGCATAGTGTTAATAAGGATAATAAAATAAAATTGGTAAACCACAGACTAAATATCCATTGTGTGCATACTCCCCTGAGGTGCATAACCAATACCCCTTCACAACTAGGCACCCCAAAAATAAAAAAACAATGTGGGTAGATCCATTCCCCGTGTAGAAATTCACTATGTAGAAGGAATTGGAAACTATAAAGAAACACTCAATGTGGATGGATCATTGGATCGTATATCCAAACTCTCTAAAAACTCCACCGAGGTCCACATACGCCAATGGTATATGGACAACCTCATTGCCTGTGAATCAACATGCTATGTGGAAGAACCCATATATCACTTCAGAACCTACCATATAAAAGGGGGGTACACTATGGATTTCCACTATTTGGCATAGTTCATTACCATTCATAGTATCAGTAGTCCCCATGTGGAGTCCCCTACAAACCAGTACAACAGTGCTAAGACAAGGCCTTTTCCAAAACTGTCAGACCTGTTTTGTAAAAACCATTAGGCACACCAGTTTATCCTTTTGATTTTACATACCAATGGAAATAGAGGATATTTTTGTTTTCCCAACAGTAAGGTGAACTATAATAATGACCATAATTTTAAATTCCCAGGGTAATGCATGGTCTATCCTTGGGATACTCACATATAACTCCTTATTTTAGGTAGGAATAGAGGAGATCACACTTTTATTTCCTTTTGACAAGGATGTGTATCCTTCCCCTTCGAAACCAATTTAGGGAACTCCCACTATGGTAATCCTTAATCCTTTCTTATAGGATGATGCATATATGATCCTCTCTTCCCTCTCCTGAGAAATATCCATATTGGTCACTAAATATGACTATCTTGGATATGATAACAAAATTTGAGACATGAACACCCAAATTTGTTACTCTCTCCCATTGGGATCCAGTACCAACTATCAGTAGATTAACTATGATGTACGATCTTTGGACACACTTCCTCCTACTATTTTTCACAAAAAGCGTGTGTGGCATGGGATTAGAGGGTGGTGATGATCATGGAATCTTAATGGTCCAAATGCAGAGCCTTATCAATAGATGTATGCCCAAACTTCAATCCAAATAATGGGTCTTAACCATTGAAGTATTCTCTAATATCAATCCAAATCCAGGAACTTCTCTATATATTTAATCCCCAACATCAATCAAGAGAACGAGCCTTCTCCATATATGTATGCCCCAACAGAAATCCAAAGAATAATCCTTCTCCAGAGATTTAATTCTCAAATTTAATCTATAGAAGTGGCCTTCTTCCTATATGTATTCCCCAACATCAATCCAATGCATGGGAATTCACAATAGATATTAGCTCCCACATCAATCCAACGAATGCGCCTTCTCAATATATGTAAGCCCCAACTTCAATCAAATACACAGACCTTCTCCATAGATTTATTCCCCAATATCAATCCAAAGAACAAGAAATCTCCAAATATCTATTCCCAATCTTCAATCCAAATGGGCCTTCTAGAAGGTGTAATCCCTGACCCAATCCCCTTAAAAAGCAAAATCTTATGTGTAAGCCCCATCCATGTTCCCTTAATGGGTATCCTCTAAAGGTTAAGTCCTAGATAAAAGTAAAATATGTGGGATTTGATTCCAAACTAACTAGGATATGTAGGAAGCCTCCCTGAGGTCCGAACCCATCATCCAAAAAATCGAAATGTTTTTTTGAGATACATCTATGTTAAGGTAACATCCACCCAAGCGACCATATCCATTCTTGGTACCTCAATATTCTTTGACATAATCCCCCCACGACCCTCGATCAAGCGTACTTACTTCTACGTGTCATTGCCACATGATGTTAAAATACAAAGTTGGTTCCTTGTCATGCAAACATAATAGGTGGAGTGTCTATTAATGTGAAACTGAACTACATGGTTTCTATTTCCTCCCCTAAGGATACATAAGAATCCCATCTTATTGGTTTGATCCCGAAATCAAAATGGATCCCACCCCTGGATGGTGATAAAATCCAGACCACCATCCCATATGACATGAAACCATATTTTTTTGTAGAGAAAGACCAAATAATCCCTTATTTATCTATATATGGGTTACATTGATTGAGAACCAAGAATACTTATAGATATTTCCCTTGATAGAGAACCTCAGTTACATCCAGATGATTCCACACCCATGTGTGATCATGAGTAGTTGTTTCTCTAGAAATATACCATGGACACATGCTTGGGAATGAAAAAAGTATTCAAAAACATATAAACATGGATTAAATCTCCATGAGAGTCTTAAAATATAATATAGATCCCCCTGAAAAGGGTGATATGAGCCCGATTTTCTGTCCTCTTAACCAATGCGAGTTCTTATGTTTCATTGGGAAAATCAACCAATGAATGTCAGCCTTAGGAAAAAAGGTCCATGAATCATGGATGTGAGAGTTGTTGGGTGTTTTTGGTCAAACAAACAAACCCATTTGAGACCATCTAAGATTTTATAACCATCTCTAGCGAGTGAACAAAAATTAAACACAAAAAAAACCAATGAGCCACATTCACATTTGGGATAAAACAATAATGTTTTCCTTGAAAAAAAAATGAAATAACCCGACCAAACTAATCCATTTTAATAGGTCATCACATCAATAATGTTTCCATGTCAAAATAAAAAATGGTGGACCAGATGTGAATCCATAAACAAGGGGACAGTATTAACCATATAAATCCATAATGACATCCAAAAATAAAGAGTAACAATGAAGATTAATCAATTATTAATGTGACCATGAGATGATACATTGATGAGTTTTTCTTATCTATATATTTCTCATAAATTTCCTATCTTCAAGTCTACCATTAATCTAATGGCATGAAAAAAGTTCTCAAAGGCACATGTGTCTATCACCACACTGACCATGTCTTTAAAAAGTAGATGGATCTTTCACCCAACCAGTATCTCCAATGATGTGTTTCAAATTTTCTTATCTAAGAGTACCACTAGACTGGTATTCTCCAGATAGTGGATGCTACAATACAGACCCTCAAATTAGTGAAATATCTCTCTCAACCTCTTCAATAGTATACTACATTCTAGAACTGGGTATATCCACTAGCCGTATCTAATGGTTTCAGGATATTATCCCCCTAATGAGACAATGAGTACTTACATTATCTTAGATAGAAAGATTATGATGTCATCAATGAATTCGTCTCTACTGCATAGGAGCTATGCTCATGGTTCCCTACTATATGATGTTCCTCCAATAGCAAATGGCTCAGCATCCTCACTTAAAGAAGAATATTACTCTTTAGGTTCCAATTGAGGGCATGTATACATAAGTTCCTTAGGATGCACACCGAGGGAGAAAAAAACCATGAGTAAGCCATCCCCCTAATTCATTAGGAGGATATTTGTCATACAAATATATTATTATACTATGAGAAGACTTATATTCACGCTCCCTCTTCTGTTGTCTGCCATGAAAATACAACAAAAAAATAAGATCAAGTGCATATTTACGCTGGTGATCTTCAGACCCACCATGCAAGTATGGAGGAAAATAATAGGCAGATGTATAACCCTGTCGATGTGTAAGAATCCCATAATCTAATTTGGATTACAACTAGCTATACGAAGACAAAAATTCTTATTTATGCACACCATGCCTATCATACCAATTGGATATAAAATTATGGGTATTTATAAAACCATTTCAATGAGTATGAATCCAACAAGTCAAATGTAGTGGCATGAAAATATAGGTAGATGCAAATTTATTCTTACCAAAATGAAGCCCACCATCTAAATATGGTGGAAAATAAATACACGTATATTCAACATCTTATGGATGAATATCAATAATATCATAAACATAATGAAAAAAATGAGTAGATGTAAATCCACACTCATAATTATGTAGCCCACTAGTCAAATATGGTGGAAACCTTAGAAAAAATGTAGCGTATCCTTTCCATGAATTAGGGGAATAATCGTTCCTCTTCTTCGATATAGGATAACCACTAGTATACAATGGAATAACATAGAGGACAAGAGCATGTACATATTCTTATTCCGAAATTGGAATGGGAATACCTACTTGTTCTAGCTGAAGACATCTCTCAACACATCCTTGCAATTATGGATGATCACCTGTCAATTCCTGACCATATCCTCCAAAAATTTTAATACATAATCACATCCATGGAAATATCAATGATTCTGAAACACAACCCTATCTCCCCAATTCTACTGACTAACCCATACAAATGGATGTTCACCTCAGTGAAAACATGCATACATGTTCTAGTTCAGGATGGTCGTCAGCCATATTCAGTGATGAATGGACTACCGGATTGGGAAAAAATACCTATTCCAATAGGGGGACACTAGTCCACCATAGTGGACTCTCTATAGTAGGAATATATCCCTACTAGAACACAAGATGCTTATCATCATATCCCAGTATCATTATATGAACCACTCGAATAGGAACACGTACATAAAGGCCATTACCAATATTAGGCGGCCATAGTTTCTCAAAAGATATTTCCCAAAAATAAAACATGACAAAGGTAACTAGAACATGAAGAGAACTATAGTGACCATAATATGATAGAATCTAGTGTTTTTGAATCGATCAAAAATTTATCAATAGAGGTTAAGAATCTTATTGATGAGTTACAAAATTATGGAAACAAAAGTATCAATTGCGAAGGTCCTCCCTATAATATTATTACCAGCATCACTAAATTCACTATTAGAGCATTCACAATGGTGGAATACTTCATTGGAAAGAGATGATCGATCATGATAGAATATCTATTGAAGATCATAATAGTATCCCCTTGTGTTACCAGAAGATTGAACAGTATGAATGTTATCCCCTTATCATCGTATGCTCGAATGGTCCTCCCTAGGGTATACATTAAAAAAATTATCAATTCAGTTGGACATCATTCCTTGATGGTAGTTTTTTCCATTATGTCAATCACTATTAAGGACCTCCTCATAATTATATCAATCACCAAGAATGACCTCCCCTTATTATAGTTTATCATGAAGGTCCACTCCAGGATGAACATCGTAGATATTCTCTTGACGATAAAATACCAAGACATGGTGGAATCCCTATCCATCATGGAACTAGCTTTGAAGGTCCTACCCACAACCAAATTTCACTCTCGTAAGAAGGTCCTACCCTTTCCAATGAATGTAGAAGGAATCCTCGTATTTTGAGGCACATGGAAGGATAGGTTTGGACATGTTATATAATATTTCAATGACAATTAATATTCTTTCCCAACTAGAGGATGGTCCGGCCCCACACACATCATCATAGACACCTGCATACCATTCACATATCAATGTGATCCCAATAATCCCCACTACATGTGAAGAAATTGAAAATAATTTTCCAAATTGTTCTGATCAAGTAGATGAATATTGTAACGCCCTGACCCCAGCTACCCAGAGCCGGTGAATTACTTCGTAACATTGGCGTGATCACAAAAGATCAAGTCTCGAAAGACCGATTAGTTTAGTAGCCTTGGAATCACTAGATACATTCATAAATTTTACATTACATCACAAAGTGAAAATCTATAATAACATAGTCTCCATAGTCCACACTTCTATCCTCTTCTGACTATCCCTGCTGGTCATTCATAAAATACTTCATCACATCCTGGAAAACATTAAAACATTGAAAGGGGTGAGCTCAGATGCTCAGTAAGGATAACAATATTGCGTAAGCTTTCATAAATAATCATTAACATTTAAGGCAATGTATAACTAAAACAAAAGCCTTTTTAAACTTGAACTTTAGCATAATATGGAAAAAATAAAATGAAATAATTCCATTTACTTACTCACATGGATATTCTACTAATCGTATAATCCCATGCAACATCAATAACCATTTTCGTAATGATGGAATGCATAATGCCAGACTATCATAACCACGTAGCCAAGGCCTCGTGCCAAGACCACAAATAAAATTTTGTCAAGGCCTCGAGCCAAGACACTAGTTTCTCTCATGAGACCTGCCGATGCATCGAGGAGCTATAGCGGGCTCCACCCGTCACTTATTAAGTCCAATGCATTCCTCATATGAATAGGTTTAAACATATCATAAACCATAACATAATCGTATCACATAAAACATGCATAAAGGAAAAATAACATTTCCACATTTCAATCACAAGATATAAATACAACACATTGATATAATAAAAATGCTTTCAAAACCATTTTCAATACCAAAATAAAAGAATGTTAAAACTTAGTATTTATTTTTCATTAAAAAAAAGATGGCTTATAGAGGAAGCCGAATCTCAAATAAGGGTCACGGCGGCAGAGAAGTCGTTGTCGCCGCATAAGTACGGAAAGAAAAAACATTCCCTTTTGTCGTTTTTTAAAACGCTTCGTATAAAAAAAATTCCTTTTGAATAAATGTAAAATTCAAAGGGGTTTATACACCGTATAAAAGAATGTTGTGTATAAAACCAAATATGCCTCAATGAAAGGAGATTGAGACGAAGTCCCTTAAAAAGATCATTTTTTTAAATAAAGTACCTCTATAATGTGTATTCACTATAAGTACACATAAATAATGTACAAATACAATATAGGACATAATAATATCATGACATAATTTGAAAGTATGAGATTAACCCAAAGAATGGAAGTTGGGTTAAGAAATTCCCTTACCTTGCGTCTTGTCCTGACTCGACTGTTCTTTAACCTCCTGAATAATAAACTAGAGTTAATTTATATTTACTTAAGAACCTTTTTCATGTTCATTATTCCATTTATATCACTTATTACCATGTTATGAACATTATTTAATTATTTAAGTTAATAACGGTCGTTTTGTCGATCTTTGGTACTTGAGTCAAAAATAAACTTCTTATAATTGCAAGTTGTTCATGTGGTGAAATATCCATTATATACAGAATTATATTCATGATGTAGATATCATATATATCATATATATACAGTATATGCATTCATTCATAATGTCACGTAACATTTAGAGGTAAGAAATGAAATGCACCGTTCATGGAGACGGTAAGCCGTACGTACGCATGAACGCTACTTTCATTTCTATTTCGTATTCAATGGAATGAAATCATAATGATATAAATTTATAATATAATTACAGTATAATATAGTGTATAATACTATTTACTCCATCCTTTATACATCCCTCATATGGCATTAACGATTCAAATCACTTTGAGGGGGCGGTAGTCCGCACTTCCTAAAATGAAATTATCGCGTTTTACCCATAATAGAAATCATAAAGTATGCCATAAATGAGAAATACAGAAGCATAAGTAAAACATAAACATATTATATATCATATATAAAAATAGTGACATCTTAATGGCCACCTTTGAAGGTGTTATATGAGTGTTGAACAATCATCGTTTCGTGAGGCAGAAATTCGCCATCCACAGAAACCGTATGTTCTTTAACCATTAGATGTAGGTGTGTGTAAGTGTAGCTCGAATACTTCTTATAACAACATCCTAGTATATTTAGGATACTGGTGTTGTTACAAAAGAACTGAATAAAAAGAGTTTAGGGGGTTGGAGAAGAAAAATAAAACAAAACAACATTAGAGAAGACATTACCTCAAAATCGGGTAACTCTTTTTGATTTGAGCCAAAGGCTTCCTTGGGAAGAGTTCTGCCCAAAGTTAGGCTTCTAGGAGTAAGAGGGGGAAGTTGGGAGAGTATTTGGGCAGAGGTTAGCCGAACCAATTGGTTTGAAAGTGTGAATGAGGTGGTAGAGGTGGGGGCCTTTTATAAGAGGAGAGGAGGGGCACTCTTGGAAAGTAAGGAAATGTTACATTATTATACAATGATTTTCGGATTCTAAAGGTCCCACAATTATATAATTCGTGACTAAGGTGATAAGGGTTCGAAATCTACCCATCCAATAGGCTTTGGACAAGTGTAAGACTTGGATATTGCATTATCTTCTCATTTTATTTAAATCGTTAAATAATGAGGTCATCGCTACATCATAATTATGTCATAAATAATTTAATTTATATAATGTCTAAAAATTATAAAACAAATACTATGATGTATGAAATATTTTTATCTTTCTAATGAATATTTATAGTCAAAATTTGGACTTGTGTAACCCCAATTAAAAACTATTTTAGTAAAACAACTCATGTTTGTATCAATTTAATTTTAACATTAAATAAATATATATTAATGTCATTTTCCAACTAAAGTGGCTCCATGGGGTCCCCAAGTTGACCCATGGGTTGTCTTGGTCTGCCATGACTCATCCAATAGGAGTAGGACAAGTGTCATGCTCATCTCATATTATTAAAACATCATTTGTACCTTAAACTACACTAATTACCTCTAATCACGATTAAGAACCTAAAAGTTACTATTCACCAAAAATTATTTTAATCTCATTCAACCACATTTAACTTCTTAATGACAACCATGTATGTCGGATTTTTGAAAATCAAATCACAGAAGTGGTAATATTTCATTTAAACGAAAAATCAGGTATTTAACTACCACTTAGTGGTTTCACTATTCATCAAAAATTGAAGTTTTTCAGAACAATGTCAAAATTTCACTCTATGCTATAATTGATATTCCGAATTCAAAAATGATTTCTATTTTACAAAATTCAAAACATATAAGTTGCATTAATTAATTTTATAATTAATTCCAGTTGTCACAACAAATAGCGTGTTTTTTAAGAAACAATTTATATCAAAAGATTGGCAATTGTTTATGTCCATTTTCAATGTCAAATTAATTCTAATGACCACCATTGGATAAAATGGTAAAAATATATTCTAATTATACATTAAAAACACTAAATAGTATAATTTATCACTATAAATTATTTTTATTAAAAAAGTTGTTTTTAAGTATTTTTCACTATTCATAAAAAATTAGAAGTTCTCAGAAAAATACCAAAAATTCAACATAGGCTAATTTCGATATTTCGAATCCAAAAATGAAGTCCATTTTGATAAATAAAATTTATAAAATTTCAAAAAGTAGGTATTACTATTCACAACAGCTAGTTTAATTAGTTGTGGTGTGTGTTAGAGCTCGAGATTGCGTACAACACACGCTATTGCATTATTCGAAGTGAAACGTATCGTGGAAGCTTGGGGTGTTACATTCTCCCCTCCTTCAATAAATTGCGTCCTCGTAATTTGAAATTTTTCTTTGAAAATAAAAGATTGAAAAGAGAAAATACCATTGTGGAAAACCCACATCGGAAATAAGGTTAATAAATATATAACATTAAAAGAAAGCAAGATAAGTACAAAGGTCACCCGATATAGCCCATTCTAGGATTCTATGAAAATATGGATATGGAGGAGAAACAAACCATCAAGGTCTGATGGAGAGTTATAGAAAACAGGATTAGGATAAAGTTTAACTATAAGAAAATCACAAACTTGTGGCTGGTTAAACGGTCATTTAATCCCCAGTTGGAAAAGTTAACCGACAACATTTTTGTTTTAAGTTACCTTTTATAATGTTGAGGAATTTATTTAGGAGATTTACTAAGAACGTAAGGGAATATACATACTTGTTATGTATACTTTCATTCATTAATAAATTTTTACCAAAAACCCATCTTTCACTCTAAAAGGTAATAGAACTCAAAAATATTCTATTTATCCTAATTGTATAAGGTTCCAAATATTAACACATACCATTAGATTAGAAAAACTATTTTGTAATAACCAGGGACTTCGCGTAGTCCAGTGGTAGGCGATTAATCCCAATCGCACTATGGTTGAGGGTTCGATTCCCACAGCTTTGTCCTACATGATGGGTTGTCACTCGGTCTGTGTGTTGTCCTTTTTATAAATATCCAAAAATAACCTTAACAGTAGTATCCAATGTAAAATATAATCCATTCCAACCTTTATAGTTATCCAAAATACTTCTATCCAACTCACAGTCCAGATTTTATGAGGAAGGTAAACATAATGAAGCTCTCTTTTTTTCTGCGTAACAACATGTGAACACCTTCATCATGTATTCTTTTAAAACACTGCAACATACTGAATTACCATAAATCCTTATTGATTACATTCATGATCCCTTATTCCTTATAGAAAACTAGATATACTCCTTCTATCCAAAAATGTATACAAATCATTAATCAGTTTCAAGGTTGTTAAGAATATCCAACATAATTTATCCGAATCAATCATGACTTATTTCAAAATCACTATCTCTGTATCAGAACCATATTATGGTTTATATTTCTCTCAACCATATATTTTCCAAAAATTTAACCTACTGTGGAGTCACTTTTCATGGTTCCACACAATCTCAAGTCCTAGATGAAATAGTACTGCAGTACAATCCTTATATACTCCATAATTATTATTACCAGTACATCATTGATCCAACACTCAAATTACAAAATTCTTTAATAACAACATAAGAACACTAATCATTCCTCCTCATCTGTGGTAGTATCATAACTTGATTATTATCCAATAACATCATTTGGGGCATACTCTGATGATTTGAACATTGGTTTGCGTAGTGTCCCCACTCCTTGCAGATGAAGCATTGTACATTTGAAACCTTTTTCTTACCCTTGCAGTCACGCACTTGGTGTCCTTTTTCTCCACACTTATAACAAACCCCCATTCCCTTCAGGAAAATTCCAAGGTGATTCTTCCCACAGTTATCACATATTGGAAAATTATTCATTCCCCTCATTCCTTTATCCATCATTCTCTCTTCCATCCCTTTCATCTCTTGCTTCTCTACAAAGCCCTAGGACTCAGAGAATTATTTACTTATCTTATTAACACATGATACTATTTCTTCATATGTTGATAACACATGGGAGACTATTTCCCTTAGAAATGTTGGCTTAATACCATTAAAGATACGATACTTCTTACTCTTTGGATCATACGTATTGTTGGAGTTCACATTCCTTCTACTGGGCGCCATTTCTATACAATGGCATAAACTATATTATTTTATGAATCAAAAAACATAATTCCATACTTATAAAATACTTAACATAAATTGAACTATTTATGGATATAATCCATAATCATAAAAAGGTTTTCTTTGAGGAAGTATATACTCATAACCGTTCATAGTGGTTTGTAAAGAAAAAGAGAATTATCCTAAGCATATCCCCCGGGAGTGTCATAACCAAGAGTGCAGAAAGGCCAGTTGTCGTGCACCAGTTCCCATTTGAGTCTAGCTCAAAGTGGTGTTTTCGGGTTTCAAACCTAGGTACATCTGTGCCAGAGCCGCCTCTACCTGCTCATATCCAGACAGGGATGTATTGCTCGGAAAACTCACAACATCTCTATAATACCAAAATTCTTGGAAGTTATTCTATACTAATCCTCAAAGTTCATCTTAGGTCTACGTTCTCTAATCAGAGTTTATCTAAATCTAGCTTCCAAGGTTAGTACTAAACTTCCTCTGATACCAACTGTAACGCCCCGACCCCAGCTACCCAGAGCCGGTGCATTACTTCATAACATTGGCATGATCACAAAAGATCAAGTCTCGAAAGACCGATTAGTTTAGTAGCCTTGGAATCACTAGATACATTCATAAATGTTACATTACATCACAAAGTGAAAAACTATAATAAAATAGTCTCCAAAGTCCACACTTCTATCCTCTTCTGACTATCCCTGCAGGTCATTCATAAAATACTTCTTCACATCCTGGAAAACATTAAAACATTGAAAGGGGTGAGCTCAGATGCTCAGTAAGGATAACAATATTGCGGAAGCTTTCATAAATAATCATTAACATTTAAGGCAATGTGTAACTAAAACAAAAGCCTTTTTAAACTTGAACTTTAGCATAATATGGAAAAAATAAAATGAAATAATTCCATTTACTTACTCACATGGATATTATACTAATTGTATAATCCCATGAAACATCAATAACCATTTTCGTAATGATGGAATGCATAATGCCAGACTATCATAACCACGTAGCCAATGCCTCGTGCCAAGACCACAAATAAAATTTTGTCAAGGCCTCGTGCCAAGACACTAGTTTGTCTCATGAGACATGCCGATGCATCGAGGAGCTATAGCGGGCTCCACCCATCACTTATTAAGTCCAATGCATTCCTCATATGAATAGGTTTAAACATATCATAAACCATAACATAATCGTATCACATAAAACATGCATAAAGGAAACATAACATTTCCACATTTCAATCACAAGATATAAATACAACACATTGATATAATAAAAATTCTTTCAAAACCATTTTCAATACCAAAATAAAAGAAAGTTAAAACTTAGTATTTATTTTTCATTAAAAAAAAGATGGCTTGTAGAGGAAGCTGAATCTCAAATATGGGTCACGGCGGCAGAGAAGTCGTTGTCGCCGCATAAGTATGGAGAGAAAAACATTCCCTTTTGTCGTTTAGTAAAATGCTTCATATAAAAAAAATTCCTTTTGAATAAACATAAAAGTCAAAGGGGTTTATACACCGTATAAAAGAAAGTTGTGTATAAAACCAAATATGCCTCAATGAAAGGAGATTGAGACGAAGTCCCTTAAAAAGATCATTTTTTTTAAATAAAGTACATCTATAATGTGTATTCACTATAAGTACACATAAATAATGTACAAATACAATATAGGACATAATAATATCATGAAATAATTTGAAAGTAGGAGATTAACCCAAAGAATGGAAGTTGGGTTAAGAAATTCCCTTACCTTGCATCTTGTCCTGACTCGACCGTTCTTTAACCTCCTGAATAATAAACTAGAGTTAATTTATATTTACTTAAGAACCTTTTTCATGTTCATTATTCCATTTATATCACTTATTACCATGTTATGAACATTATTTAATTATTTAAGTTAATAACGGTCGTTTTGTCGATCTTTGGTAATTGAGTCAAAAATAAACTTCTTATAATTACAAGTTGTTCATGTGGTGAAATATCCATTATATCCAGAATTATATTCAGGATTTAGATATCATATATATCATAAATATACAGTATATACATTCATTCATAATGTCACGTAACATTTAGAGGTAAGAAATGAAATGCACCGTTCATGGAGATGGTAAGTCGTACGTACGCATGAACGCTACTTTCATTTCTATTTCGTATTCAATGGAATGAAATCATAATGATATAAATTTATAATATAATTACAGTATAATATAGTGTATAATACTATTTACTCCATCCTTTATACATCCCACATATGGCATTAACGATTCAAATCACTTTGAGGGGGCGGTAGTCCGCACTTCCTAAAATGAAATTATCGCGTTTTACCCATAATGGAAATCATAAAGTATTCCATAAATGAGAAATAAAGAAGAATAAGTAAAACATAAACATATTATATATCATATATAAAAATAGTGACATCTTAATGACCACCTTTGAAGGTGTTATATGAGTGTTGAACAATCATCGTTTCGTGAGGCAGAAATTCACCATCCACAGAAACCGTATGTTCTATAACCATTAGATGTAGGTGTGTATAAGTGTAGCTCTAATCCTTCTTATAACAACATCCTAGTATATTGAGTATACTGGTGTTTTTACAAAAGAAATGAATAAAAAGAGTTTAGGGGGTTGGAGAAGAAAAATGAAACAAAACAACATTAGAGAAGACATTACCTCAAAATCGGGTAACTCTTTTCGATTTGAGCCAAAGGCTTCCTTGGGAAGAGTTATGCCCAAATTGAGGCTTCTAGGAGTAAGAGGGGGAATTTGGGAGAGTATTTGGGCAGAGTTTGGCCGAACCAATTGGCATGAAAGTGTGAATGAGGTGGTAGAGGTGGGGGCCTTTTATAAGAGGAGAGGAGGGGCACTCTTGGAACGTAAGGAAATGTTACATTATTATACAATTCTTTTCGGATTCTAAAGGTCCCACAATTATATAATTCGTGGATAAGGTGATAAGGGTTAGAAATATACCCATCCAATAGGCTTTGGACAAGTGTAATCCTTGGATCTTGCATTATCTTCTCATTTTATTTAAATCGTTAAATAATGAGGTCATCGCTGCATCATAATGATGTCATAAATAATTTAATTTATTTAATGTCTACAAATTATAATAAAAATACGATGATGTATGAACTCTTTTTAGCTTTCTAATGAATATTTATAGTCAAAATTTGGACTTGTGTAACCCCACTTAAAAACTGTTTTAGTAAAACAACTCATGTTTGTATCAATTTAATTTTAACATTAAATAAATATATATTAATGTCATTTTCCAACTAAAGTGGCTCCCTGGGGTCCCCAAGTTGACCCATGGGTTGTCTTGGTCTGCCATGACTCATCCAATAGGAGTAGGACAAGTTTCATGCTCATCTCATATTATTAAAACACCATTTGTACCTTAAACTACACTAATTACCTCTAATCGCGATTAAGAACCTAAAAGTTACTATTCACCAAATAATATTTTAATCTCATTCAACCTCATTTTACTTCTTAATGACAACCATGTATGTTGGATTTTTTAAAATCAAATCACAGAAGTGGTAATATTTCATTTAAACGAAAAATCAGTTATTTAACTACCACTTAGTGGTTTCACTATTCATCAAAAATTGAAGTTTTTCAGAACAATGCCAAAATTTCACTCTAAGCTATAATTGATATTCCAAATTCAAAAATGATGTCTATTTTACAAAATTCCAAACATATAAGATGCATTAATTAATTTTATAATTAATTCCCGCTGTCACAACAAATAGCGTGTTTTTTAAGAAACAATTTATATCAAAAGATTGGCAATTGTTTATGTCCATTTTCAATGTCAAATTAATTCTAATGACCACCATTGGATAAAATGGTAAAAATATATTCTAATTATACTTTAAAACCACTAAATAGTATAATTTATCACTATAAATTTTTTTTATTAAAAAAGTTATTTTTAAGTATTTTTTCACTATTCATAAAAAATTAGATGTTCTCAGAAAAATACCAAAAATTCAACATAGGCTAATTTCGATATTCCGAATCCAAAAATGAAGTCCATTTTGATAAATAAAATTTATAAAATTTCAAATATTAGGTATTACTATTCACAATGGCTAGTTTAATTAGTTGTGGTGTGTGTTAGAGCTCAAGGTTGCGTACAACACACGCTATTGCATTATTCGAAGTAAAACGTACCGTGGAAGCTTGGGGTGTTACAAATATCGGGTGGGAAAAAATGGACATGTTACTCATGAGAATAAAATGATCAAAGGATGACACCGAGATTATTTTTTGTCCTACATCCACTTCCAAATTCTAAAAACAAAGGGAATTGTCGGTGGAATGAATACATAACATTAACCTCAATCATTGGACAACCCTATGCCACCTAAAAACAAATTCCTCAACCAATAATTCATACACTGAACATGTCCAAGTATTTTGGGAGCTCTACAAGAAAATTGACATGGAATGCCTCCATTCTATGTGTCAAACATGATCAAAGTGGAGGAAGAAAAATATTGAACTAACCTGCCTCAATATTAGGAATAAGTTGTGCTGCCTAATCAGTGATGCCTCATCTGACATTCATATCTGGGGATGTGGAGAGCAGGGGGTGTTGTACGTTGCCCCACATATATTTTAGAAGAACCCATCAGACATGATAACATTCAATTTCATCATCCCTAGATGATCATCAAATGAAATTCCTATTTAGGAATGGTTGTATCCTCAATATGAACTTGTCACAGATAATCTCAAAGCATCATGCCAAATGAGAGATATCCATTTAATGACTCATTAATCAAGAAATTGATAACATTGAACATTCCACTT
This sequence comes from Viscum album, assembly GCA_963277665.1. Lineage (NCBI taxonomy): Eukaryota > Viridiplantae > Streptophyta > Magnoliopsida > Santalales > Viscaceae > Viscum > Viscum album. The sequence continues at coordinate 1,449,164,326 of OY728161.1, forward strand.
ATTTACAATATTCTAATCAATAATAATTTGTAATTTCTTCAAAATAAAATATATTACGTGAAGACTTAGCACCATATATGACACACACATGAATGAGAATGCATGAGATCAAGAAAGTTGCACAAGTACCAGCACTTTTTGAAATATAGAATGAGCATAATATTGCATGGATGGGGGAATTTTTAACCAAGAAAATACTCCACAATACCATAAAATCTCAGACAACGTATCATGATAAAGGAATGAGAACAAAACTATCCTTTAGGGATGTGTGAATTTTTACCACAATAACCCGCACAAAAGACGCCGATATTTTCCTACCTATGGGGGACATCATGTAAAATAGTCACCTAGTCTGTCCCATCTCATGATTCAGTCCCCCCATAAGAGAGTCATGTGGAAATATTTCATCATAGTTCCCTCTGAGTTAATCTTTTCAAAGAAGTGTGAATGTAATTCTATAATGGAAGGGAATGATCCAAAAAGGGACATATGAGGCCCCACTACCATTCAATTGATAGAAATCCACCTTAAATGTGTTTTGAATTAGTGAAAATTAAGAAAATCAATCCCATGGACCACACTGAGGATGATGGAAATGCATAATATTAAGGAGATGGTGGTTCTTCCAAAAATCTAATCCACACCGAAGCAGACATTGTGCGAACTCAGAATCCGAGAGCCGCCTTAAATTTGGGTGCACCATCATCCAACCCCTCATTACCTATATGGTGAATATCTGACAAGTAGAATCATAAAAGTAAGGTCACATAAAAATCACATATTTCTCCCAATTATAACATGTCCCTTGCACTTTATGAGTAATTTTATTGAATTGAGGAATATATGAAAGGGTTAAGAATAATCAGTGCTGAACAACTCTAGGAAATACATCATATGTAATATTCTCCTCCACATCCTTCATCAGAACCTCAACTCATGCTACTACTAGGTGTACCTTACCCACATGGGTTCCTTTCGGTGAATGAAGCAAGGATGGTAGATTCATCCAGCATAACACCAAGTGCATCGGTCTATCATAATCCAAACTTAGATAGATTTAATGATTTTCCACAACTAAGGAAACAACCGGATGAGATTAAGGTAAATCCCCAATGGATGTCCCCAGATGGGTATCCCCCAAATGTACTAACAACACCAGCAGGATCAAATTTTCCACATGTTTCACCATCCCAATATTTGGTTCAACAAGACATACATCAAGGGATCATGAATAAAATAAAATCATTGTCATCTCGATTGTATTTAATGAAAGGATGATGTGCTCTAATACAACTAAAACATAAACCTTACCAAGACTGGGTGAGTAATGAATGTCCACTGCCAAACTATTTGAACCCCATATTCCTAGTATTCAATGGTTTAGGAGATATGGAATATCATTTGATCCATTATGAATCCTATTGTGATCCCATGATGGGAACCCCTTAGTAATAAGAGTAGTGACACTCATATGCTTCACTAAAACCCTATAAGTCTCATCCTCTATATAGTGTACCAGTATCCTAATTTAGTTGATAATATGATGGGATGACCATGGATAACTATTCATTTCAGATTCTTATTCAATACTAATAAAGACAATAGTCAGCGACCACATGAATTGAAAATAGTGTGAGAATTTTAGAGTATCAGACATCATTTCCAGGTGGAAGGGGTTGACCTACTCCTTGAACTGGCCAATCCCCAAGATAATATTCTCTCTATATGAATTTATTATATCCATGATAAAATGTACACACCACATATCCTAGTGATGTATAAAATTTGTTTTCATGATTTCTCTACCATTATCCAATAAATAGAATATCACTTACAACTAACAAAGCTCACGTCCTGGTAAGATCCACTAGCCCCTAGAAATAGGGTAGGAAGAGTTGGAACATCTTCTATTATTCTCAAACCACCCCCAGTGCATTATCCATATCTGATGCCGACATCGAATCATATAGGAATCCCTATAAATCGACAGAAACCCCTTCTTTAACAAGATGAGCTAAGGTGCCCCAAGAGAAATCAGTTTACGGAATTAATGAACCAAGATTACTCATTCTATGATGACCATGTTTGTGAATATTTTATAGGGTCTATGAATTGAAAAATGATCCATCTACCATAACCAAAATGGTTTGATGAAGATGGTCTTGAATACTAGGAATATTATTATACCTTCTATCAGATACTGGTATCACTATATAGGACTTTTCATCTTCAAAGACTTCCAGCAAAGGATAATTGATTCTAGGAAAGTGAAATTCGTAATACTTCCAGTGAAAGTGGTGTATGTATCCACCACTTCCCTCGATGAGGGATATGAGGGTAAATATGTCATCAAAAAGATAGAATAAAATTTCAATAGTATGATGAATTGAAAGTCAATCCACCATACTCTTGGAATTCATCAAACATAGTTGAAGGGACCAAATGTATCTCTAGTTTCTCAAACTGAAACACAATTCACATCCTCGGTCCCATAATATTTTATAAGCTGACAGTCTGGGATAAAATATTTGGAGGAATGAATGGATCAAGAATGTGAATATGAATTTTTTTCATAGCCACAATTATCGTTGACCCTCTCGGATTCCATGCCTTCTAATCTAAAAGAACAATAACCTTTCTTCCCAACAGAACCACCAGAAGAAGTTTATCATACATAGTAATCATCTGAAGAAGGATTTATTTTTGGATATATTGATTTCATTCATTGAATATAACAGTTATCTAATAACTAGTATTCCTATGAACTTGAGTACCCCACACCTGATTGGGGGATAGGGGATAAGGTCACATGTGATGGGGATACCATGGAAGATGAATCCATGGTAGAAACCAATCTTATAGACACACCCACATACAAATGATCAATGTTGAAGAAAAATTGGGAAGATAAATCTAGTATACCCATCCGGAATAGGTAAATTCCACCACACCTACCAAAAGTCACTCAGGTCAAATCATTTTGGAGATTCCATTAGAAAATGAATATATGTTTAATTTTTCTTGAAATGAGGTCATACTTATCCAACCCAACACAAAAATAAATTAACTGTCACTAGATAATGTATTTAGGCATGAACCACTATCATCAAATAAAGTGACTATAAAAGAGCATCCCATTCTGTGAAACACTAGACTTTGGACTTAATAGTATGACATACTAAAGAAATTGGTTTCAGTAAGAGCCTAACCATCAATACTAGAATCTATGAGTTTGTCTACTGACCATAGGGAAGCACTTTTAAAGAGTTGTTATGTACCAAGGCATTTAATTCCTATTTAGTCACTTATGAAGTCTACTAGAATGAGAGGGATGATACAGAATGACATGTGGTTATCTCTTTTATATATTAATGTGAAGATTCCCTTATGTTGGGAAACAACTGAGCCCTATATGTTTTCGGCAAGAGAAGTGGTGTTGATGTTTTCAAATTATTCACTGATAATGGCTATGGAGTAAATATTCTCATTGTTTAACACTTAGTCAGGTGGGATACAATGAATATAACCTGAAACCCCATGCTACAACCCTATTGGGTTAGAAAAAACGGGATCAGAAATTGTTTGGGAAGATCAATATTAAAAATCGATTATATGACCTTGTAGCTAGCTTGGAATTTTTGGATGTTCAGAAAAACAGAACCTTCAATGTTCTACTAGGAAATAATATGTGTCATCAGCACACACTGATTTCATCATCCTACTAATAATGCATCAACTATTTTTCTAGTGATAAAAAAGGGATGTTGTACACCGATAAGTCCTCATTTGATTCATGCAATTCACACTACATCGATGAAGGATTATACTAGAAGAAAGGAAAGAAACCCTCGATCGATGGTATTGATTGGATCACAACCCAAAACAGTTTGGATATGGTCCCCAACAACCCCTTCAAGTAGATCACTGAAGAATATGTACTACCCATCAATCAGGTCAAGTGCATGATTCAAAATTCATACACGTATCCAACTGTCCTCATGATTTTAATGATATCCCAAAACTACAATAGCATTGAGGAACATGATGAAACCCAAGAAAACAGTGAATGATTGAATAGAAATGCCCATAAACCATCCTAAATGATTCTAAAAAATTGACTCACCCACTAAGGTAAAGGAGGAAGAAAGAGACATTCCATACTACATTCCATCATCTTCCAAACAACCCGCACCATCAACCAGGATAGGAGATTTCACTTCAACCCTAAGGGTCAAGGTCTTGACTCTCCTTATAACTCTAGAGAGATTATCATAATGATTGTGTGCCATTATATTAATAAAATGACGAAGAAAATGAGGTGGAAAAAGAATATGATCTTACGGATTCCCTTCATCATTGGAAGAAGGTGTATCCACCATTATTTTTGAACTCCAAGAAATCAATTTGGGTGCAGATGAAGATCCATGACCTAACATGATTCTTCTACCCTTTCCATCTAAATAGAAATAAATGAAACTCTTTTCTTAAAAAGAATAATGATTTTTTTCCTGTAACTACACAGAAATTCTAGGACACAATACCAATGTATCCTCTCACCAGCTAAGCCTTCCAAAAGAACTCACATGATACATGATTCCACAATAGAGGTTGATGTTCATAGGATCATTAGATCCAATTTCATTCGAGAAGTCCAATATCCCATTCTTCTAGCCAATATAGTCCTCGTTAAAAATAATAATGGACAAAGTTGAGTATACATTGATTTTTGAGATCTCAACCGGCAATGTCCGAAAGAATATTTCCTATTCTTGATCGCAAAATTTTTGATCAATCCAATCACCACATATCAGGATATTTCTTTAATGGATGGATATTTAGGATACAATAATATAACATTTTCCAAAAAATATGATGAATCAATAACCATCAGGGCTCCCTAAGGGGTATTTTTATAAAGGGTTATTCCCATCAATCTGAAGCATGTTTTTGTGACATATCAATGTGCCATGCAATGAAAATTCAATCCCTTCATCAAATTTTTTTTCAAATTCTATTTTGATGACTGGGTTCTTAAATCATGACAACATCAAGGACAACTAATGAATCTTGAACAATTCTTTGACAAAAATATAGTAGCAAGGCCTAAAAATGAACCCCTTGAAATGAGATTTTTGTGCTACCTTAGGAATTTCCATGGTTTCTTTGTATACCATCATGGAATCTAAGTCAAATTTGATAAGACAGAGATTATCCATGGTATGTCACCACCTAACAACCACATAGAGTAAAGAGGACATTGAGGAAACATTACCTATATTCAATACCTCAAAAGAAACCATGTTGGTGAATCCTCTCCCTTCGCCGTGGGGATAAGAAATGGGTTCGAATATCAATGGAGTGATGAGTGTAAAGTTGTATTCTACATTAACAAGAATTATCTCTTAAGTTCACCAGTGCTAATTCAACCCATCAAAGGAAGAACACTCTTTTTATATGTGACTTCCCTTGAGTGATCTTTAGGACCCTACCATTATAGAAGAATGATACTGGTAGTGAAAAAAACCTTTAATCTATCAGTCAAACCATGATTGATGCATAGAATCAGTATTCAAATATCGATAAGATATATCTAGAACTAATATTCATGGTCTAGAAACGCTTAAAATACCTAATGAACCATGATATCCATTTGGTCTCATGCAACAACCCACTTAAGAATATTCTCATTATTTCAAGGAATAATGGAGGAATTCTCTTTAGATATGATGTTAACATGTATCCATTGGCTGCAAAATGCTCAAGCTGAAGCATTGCAAAATATAGACATAAATGTGGATGATGTAGATAAGGATGAAAATATCATCAATATTTTTCATTGCCAAATGGTATCACCATTCATTCTAGTAGATATGGATTAAATAAATGAAATCAGCCCCATCCCAGATCCATAGGGTCCTACAAGAAGTTGGATGACTCCCACTATAAAATGTCAAAAAAAGTAAAAACTCCCCCCTTATAGAGCCAGGAGGGAAAAATATTGAGATGGGAAATTAATTTTGTTCGGTATAATGGAATAAATCTTAAAAAAGTTACACTATAAGAGAGGCCTTGATGTGTTCCATATCAGTTTCATTGATGGACAAAAGATCGTTTCCTTGAGGAAAAAAGTACACACTAGATCCTATGGTGCACATTAATTTGGATCCATATTTTTCCATCAAATTTATGTCCTGGAAAGTACTGTCCCACTGTAACATAGAGCTACACTAAATTTATCAAGAATTTTCATTCCTTCCATGTTAATGAATATTCTATCCACCAGCCCCAAGAGTTACTTCACATAGACAAGTACTTATATCCATTTTCTATATAGGGAATGGATGTTGTGGGACCATACTCTCCCAATTTATCTAATAAATTCAATTATATCCTCATAGAAACTGACTTATTTTCCAAATTTCTAGAAGATATACCCCTCAAAGAATTTTGGTAATGATTCATTATCTGTTTTTTCGGAATCCAATATCATTACTAGATTTCTTTTCCCTCATAAAATATTGATAGACAATGACACCAATTTCTATTCTGGTGAATTAGAGAAAAATTATATCCGGATATGGTCTCAAGACCAACCATTCATCCTACTATCATGCATTGACATATGGAAAGATAAAGTCAATCAGCATGACCCAATAAAATATCCTAAAAAATATTGTATATAAGGATAAGAAGTCATGGTCGGACGTGTTCATCCCTTATCCGTGGGTTTACTATAGCACCAATTGTATCGCTACTCAAGTAACTCCATATTCATTTGTATATAGGGTGTAAGCAGTCCTACCTATCGATGTTAAATTTCCCACACTCCATGTGTCCATTTGAGATCAATTGTCCATATATGATCAATCCCATAAGTTGTTGTATATATTAAAATAGTTCGATGAAATGATATTTCATACCTTGAACCATTTTAATGTTTACCAAAATATGATTGCACAAGACTTTAACAAAATCGTTCACCTTCAGTCTTTCCTAAAATAAGAAATGGGATTGGTCCCCATAACTCCAATGATATTGTGAAAGAATCCTCTAATGAAGGAACCAAAATTGGAGGGACCATATGTAATACATAAGGTCTACTCTAATGGAGTATATTTCTTATTTTCATTGGATGTCCAGCTTATTACAACGCCTACCAAAGTAATGTTTCGGAAGAAATATTTCATGTAGCCAAAGGAAATCTTCCTAAAAACATTAAATTAATTTTAACTAACTCATCCTAGTTACATTATGTTAAACTGTATGAATGAGTCCTCAATTCATGATATTAAACATCATGGAATCCATCATCCTAATCATAATATGTAAAAGTTATTGATGGGAAGTCATTCATGTATGACATTAAACTGCATATCACGAACATCTTAACCACATGACATTGAACTGTATGGACCTTCTAGAACAACATATGGATTGATTCTCATTTTCAATGAGATACGTAGGGATGAAAAGATCCTATATCTTGTTCCATCCACCACATAACATGAATTTCCCTTTTTATTCTCTCACCTAAATCAGTATTGTGGGGAACCCATGTTGGTCTTTATTTCTCACACCTAGAGTAGCTCATGAGAACATAGGAATTACCCTAAGGGATTACTGTCACATGAAATAAATAAATAAATTCAATAGGCCCATAATAGACCTGAATGCAAGGCCATAAAAGACATACCAATAGTTATTCCCATATGAAATTAACCTACATGATCCTTCAATAACTACGAATGGTTTAATTCTAATTATCATGGGATACATAGGGACACATGAACTTTCATTTTTGGGTCCAACTATGACATTTCAATTTGTTCACGTCGCTCCACCTTGTTCCCCACTACATGATGTTAAACTACATGGTACTCAAAAAACTTTGTGTGTCATGATTCAGGTTCATATGGTATATGTAGGGATGCCCAAATTCTGATATATTGGTTCAGCCATACAGAAACTAAAAAATACCCCATTCCCATGCATGGGTCACACCTACCCCAAAATATTTCTATGAACTTTTTGTGGCTTGATTATTGTTTATACGATATACGTAGTGACAACCAAAATATCTATCTTGAGTATAACCACGAAGGCGGGAATAAATTCCCTCCCCTGCCTATGGGTCAAACCAACATATTTAATTATCATCAAAGAACTATGTATGGCTTGATTCTCATCCCTATGAGATACGTAGTGATGTACAAGTCTCCATATTTGGGCCCATATGCAAAATTCCTACACATTTAAGTTGATTAACATACATCCTAACCATATGATGATAAACGACATGATCTTTCAAGAACTACGAATAGATTAATTTCAACCCTTAAAGGATACATAGTGACACTTGAATATCACATCTTTGCCAAGACACTCCCAAAATCAAAAAATGAATCATCCCCAATATATATGGAATGTTGATATGGGGGACTTCTAAATAGGATATATTTGTAGGACCACCAAAAAAAGTTCACCCCATGTTAATGAATAATATCTACATTGGAAAGTCGATAATAAATATTTATAACTGGATCCTTTTTTTAATGAGGTATGTAGTGATGCCATGATCCCAAATCATGGGCCATGCCACCGCAAAAAAATACCCCCATCTTATACGCATTATTATTGGTCTATGTAGTAGGTTTCAAATATGGATTCCACATTACAGACCTACCAAGATATCAAAATTCCCCTACATTTGATCCAAATATGTATAGAGAGATCCATACATTATGAAGAATTGTTTCATGGATGTTTCTTCTATGTCCAGACACATACTTTCCATTCACCATACTCTATCCCCAAGTAATCATAGTTCTTCATAATTAACCATGTCCATTGGAAGTGGATGGTCAGTATCCTAAGGACACCTCATCATTACTATGCAAAACATTCCTTAGTGGATCTATATTCATTTCCCACAAAAGTCCTGTAAATCAGAAAAAAATTCAACCTCAGGAGGCCCTTTTCCAATCTCTGAACTCCGTAATGGCTCCCACGACTCGTATCATTCGTCTTGATCCAAGATTCACTGAGATCATAGTTTTCATGTTCCTCCCCCTTCATGTACGACACATTATATTATCACTTGCCCCAATTTACCATCATGTTAATCATGATTTCCATGACTTATAGTTCCTAAAACATGACACAAAATCGTGCTACAACTATCCTAACTATAAGACATTAATCTGGAGAGAAATATTTTGAATCACAATAATTTAAACTGCATGATATCAAAAACCACGAGAAGTTCAATTTTGTAGCAAGTCAAGAAATCATACAACCTAGTTTTTCCACCCCAGAATTAAAATTTCCCCTCTCCATGTGTGGGTCTGACTCATACAAAGAGTTTTAACATCATGATATATATATGGATTAACTCTAGTATTCATATGATAAATGTTGAAACCTCACCATCATATTTTTACTCTATCTATAAGACACAAATATTCCCACTACGACTGTGTATGAGACAGATATATAAATGAAATTTCCAACCTGACAATGAGTGAATCTCCCCATACTCTCATTCGTGAAATTAATCTACATTGTGGAGTCCAATTTGAGCTTGTCCCCATAGCTAATCTCATATTCAAACAACAACCCACTCCCATTCCATATGAAAATATTCATGGGAGTATATGATGTGTGTATATCCATACTGAAAGACATTAAAGTACATGGCCATGTTCAATATCATGTGTCGGGGAGTCCCACAAAATAGAATCTCCCCACCCCAGCTTGGGAAAACATATTTATCATTTTAATTGGAAAAATGTGAGTTTCAATGGCCATAAAAGGCTCAGGTAATTTTATTCTATAATACAATCTATGTACATAAAAAAGTCTGATTCTACATATCCTTTCTCAAACACGAACAATGAATAGTCAATGTCTTAAGGGTACCACTCCTTGAGTATGAACAATATCACCCAGTGGATATACATACAGTTCACACAAAAAATACATTTCAACTAGATACAAACTCATCCTCAAGAGAGGAATTTCAAATATATATATGCCATAATGTATCTCATTCCCTATATCATTCCGTATATTCTGAAACCACCTGAGTTAGAATTTTCATTATTTTGACAATTTTCATGCCTGAATATGGTAAGGAATTTGTGTCTATAATACCATGAATAGGGTGAATTTTCCACACATTTGGTAAAAACAAAGTTGTAAATCCCAAAATTCCTAGTTGTATTATGTTAAATTTCACCATTCTTCACCTATACATTACACAAAAAAAATTTGTGTAGGATTTGTCTCCCATTAATGATTTAAATTGACATGAATACCATCATACATTTCATACACCACTCCTTTGATAATCCTCCCCTCATGGACATGAGAAATGAAAAGCCCCATTAAACCACCACGACCATCAGAAATGGATGGTCAGAGTCTTGAGGACACTCCTTTATTACTATGCAGTATATTACCTAATAGATCTAAAAATGTTGACACCAAAAAGGCCGGCCAACTAGGGAAAATATTCATCATTATAAGAAGCTTTTCCTACCTCTATACACCCCATATCATTTATAAGGCTCCAAAATCATAATTCTAGGGTAAAGAAAAATCTCTTACTAATGTCTGGAAAATATTAGTGTATTTTATGCCAATATTTATGATTAATGCACTCTCCACACAAGTTCATTGTCAAAGCGATTTGACCGAAAACATTAATGATGATAGTCCATCTTGCATGACTTTAAACTACCTATGAATAGATATGGGATACTTTCCAAGTTAAAAACCAAAAATGGAAATCTTTGGTATATGTGGATTTTTATCTCACTGGACCAAAACATTGTATGGTTTAGTCAAGTTATCAAGAAATTATAAAAATAAGACCCAAATATTGTTAGGTCAAAAACCAAAAAAGGGAGGCCTATGAAAAATTCAAGCCATGCTCACTAATACCACGTCATAAAAGTATTAGAAAAAAATTATTTTCATAATAGAAAAAGGAATAAGAAGTCTAAGTTATTTCATGTAACCCACGAAATAGACAAGAAACACTCTTTGTGTCCATTATATGAATAAAAGATTAAAGAAGTATTTGATTATTTAAATTGAATTCCTCTATATCAGGATTCAAATCAATATCTGATGTTGAATATCATATGATGAGAAAATAAAAGAAACACATGGAGAGAAAGAAAGTGTCATTCTCTTATTAAAGACAAAGGAACATCCAAAATATGGGGTCTATTTTGAATGATATTGAGATCTAGAGAAGAGAAAACAAAAAAAAATCATGGTTACAATGATGGCTAGATCACACTGGTCAGAAAATCGACCACCTATTATCATGTTCCATCATGAGCCCATTCCATGTCTTCCTATACTCAACCTTAGCCTCAGCCATTGGGTGTATGTGTCTAACAGTTTCCCTCCACAAACAAAACTTTTTTTAATTTTCAAATAAAATAACTTAGTGTATAAGTGAGAACCTAAGAGGAATTAAAATAATCAAAAATGTGTGCCCAAGGAAATCCACCATTGAAGACACTAAGGATAGAACCAAAACACAAAGAGAAGAAGGACCGCGAACCCAAGGGGATAAACCATTGCATGAACCTGTCAAAAAAATGAAAACACCCAAAAACATGCTATAGAACAAACAACCAGATGGGTCGTGAGCCAAGGGACATCAAGCTCAACCTGTATCGTTGCTACCCGATCCAATCACGCGACACCATCACCATACCATGGGACCAAGCATCCAGTCGACCCTTCAACGGATCTGAAGCCACCGCGACATGAAAACCACTATGACAGTGGCCAATGAACCAGAAAAAAAATATCCACACAAAAAGAAGAAGTGAAAACACAGAAAAAAAACATCATCAGATTCACTAATGATGGGGAGTATTTTTCGGCACTACGAACCCAAAAGTTAAAGAGACGTCATCAGAACCGAGCATTCATAAGGATGCCATCTGCGACCTTGCAATGACTCGGAAGGTGATAATGACCCTTCCGAACCCAAAACATAATAATTTTCTTCCTCTATCACCAGGTTATCTATCTCACTAGTAATGTGACAAAAATCATCATTTTGATGATGGGAGTTTTCCAATTGAGTAAGGTTATGTTCATGAACATATATGACCTCCTGATCAATGATAATGTGGTATATAATAAGGAACAAATGCAGATAATTAAAGCCACATGTTCCCAAATCATTGAATCATCACTGGAGAGTGTCCTATTGGTCATATTATTCTTCCAAATGGGTGTTGGGGGGGAAATAGTACATATTTTAATCCATCATCATTCCCACACAGCCCGATAACCCTAGAAAACATCTAGGCATTGACCTTAGTCACCTACTATCACAAGAATATAATGTAGAAAATCCAATGTGGCCAATAGAATTTATCTAATTTTTGATAACCAAGTTGATAGATCTACCTCATTCCTAGATGTCACACCAATTGAAGCTATGTATGGGGGTTGGATGTGGCTTCAAAAATTCATGGTGACATTTCCCCTGGGACTGCCTCAGTTGGAACACTAAGAGGGTAAACCCAGGATAAAGGATCTGAATCACTCTCTACAGATATGGGGAATACAGATCATGTCCCCTCAAAATGCATGTGATGACAATTATAACATATCCTTTCACTAGAAGAAGGGGTAGATGCTACAACCGATATGAGATTGTAGGATGTGATGGGTCATTTCACCCTTTGAACTGATCTTAAAAATATACACTTGGGGTAACATGTCACCCACATTTTTAGCACACTACAATGACATATAGGTTACGTCCATTGTAGGGGGAATAAGTACCCATGTACGAGAATACTTTTGCACCATAATTTACTAATACTAGTGAATGATTACCAGATGGGATTCCCTCTAGACCCAAGAAACAAGGAGAGGCACGACATGTTGCATGCATCAGAATTTCATGGAAAACCTATATGGTTTATACGGCTCATGGATAATTTCTCATTCAATAAAACCAGTCATTATTCCATTCCACTACTCAATAATGTATAGATAGTTATTTTAAAGAACCACTCCCGTCATCCACCACTGCTCCATGAGGCATTGGGTGAGGTGTAAATGAAAAACAACAAAATTCACTCAATAATTCAACCATACAGTCAATATCTAGGGATTTGGGATGGGCCACACCAATACTGAGTATAGTTGGGTAGAAGTCAGAATGAATAATTTTCATGGTATGCTGATAATCAATAGTAGTAGAAATGCTATACCATCCAGCTATATGAAAAATTGAAAGGATTGATTAGATGAAGAAGAGGTCTTCCATCCTGTATCTTCCATAATAACTAATAAATTTAGGAAAGGTAGGGAAAATCCAGATTAATAGACAACCCTTAATCCAATTTATCTACTATAATCAATGTTAAAACTCTGACACCATTGTAAAAATCATTAGAATAAATGGTCATCTACTTAAGAACATGGAAAAGAAACCCACAAATATGAGCTAAAAAGATACATCTATCCAGATTTCATAACCTCAGGTGGTATATTAACCCACCTCAAGGGTTTCACAGTAAGAGATTAGAAAAAATTTCTACGACTAGGTTGTATGTGTTCTGCTACAGTGAAATCTTACCCGTGGTTAGTTTACTTACAAAAAAATCTCATCAAATCCTCAAACTAAATGAGTGAGCGAGCGTGAAGAGGCTGACCATGTAATCTCTCCACCATGATCAATAATTCTCTTACCAATGGGGATACTATCCCAACATTTCCCCAGGTGTTGGACACTTGTAAAACTTCATTGTACATATTTTTGAGGATGGGATGTCCCTTGATCTGATAGATATCCTATAAACAGATCCCCATTTCACCAAGGGACAAGTTGGAGGTGTTGGTTCTTGAACACTCGCAACTAAGTAGTTGAGGTAGTATATCACCTAGAGAATGAATGGAAAATTGGGAAAAAACATTTATTGTTATATTTGGAATGCTTACAATGGATTAAGGGATTACAAATTTTTTTGATGAACTCAAATTGCCTAGGGCCATTCATCATAGAAACATCCTTTAGATCACTGATATCACATGGAGCTCCAGCCTCTATTAGGGTTACCCCGTTAACGATTAACAATGGATGGATAGTTATGAATAAATGAATCCAAGGTTTTTTCTTGGATTTCATGATTACAATGATTTCACATGGATTCATCCAAAACATAAACTTTTCTTTAGCTTTATCCAGCTTAATTTCCCATGTAGAAGACATATTTTCTGAATCATGCCCCCAAGACATATCTTGGATTATAATAGGGATATTTTGATCAATTGGTGACAATATAGAATCATGTTTAATTCAAAAGTTTTATAGAAGAAGATGGATGAATAGTGGACATGACATTATTTCTAGTGAAAGGAGGTCTTCCAGAGTACCCACCTAAGGAACGATGTATTAATATAGATCATCTTAAAATATTATCATCCAATGTCTTCCTCCTCCTAGCCACATTCATTAAAACCATAATATGGTACAAAAATATTCTACATCAATATTTTATGAAAAATAAACTCTTATCCAGAAAATATTGTCAATGGATTGAATGTAGTCATCATTCAAAATGTACAGCAAATGAATAGTGTACAAAAGACGTTATATGCGACCTGATAGTTTTCCAAATCTTGTATGGTGCTGGACCACGAAACATTATCCAATGAACTATCAATTTGTAGATCTAGAAATAAACACACCATATCATGCTATGATGAAATACGAACTCACCGATTACATGTTTAGTGTTTCAGTTCACAAATACAATGTTTGGTTCGAGGACAAAGGTGTCTATGAAGGCTTGCAGCATGTGGATAAGGTGACCGAGAGAGGGTATCAGGAGTTCTTTATTCTCAGAAAATATTAAAGAGGTTGAATTACATGGGACCCCTTTATATAGTTGTGGGACCCCTCCTATGGTTACACCCTCATACCATAGACGAACTCAAAATTAGAGTGCTTTCTACATTGGAATATCGTCTTATTCATCCTGAATGGACCCCATTCCGATGGGGGGAATTTGTTGGTTCATCAAAAAATTAACAATGGAATTGATATTATCCCATGAAAATGGAAAATAAAGGAATCTAAAATGAAGTAAGAATATATGAAAAAAAAATTAATGTGGTGAATTAGGCAAAGGAAAAAACAGTTCCGAAAAAGGAGAAATGCTTCACGGATCGCCACTCGGCATGGTGATCCGCTTCACGAAGACGCCCATGAGTAGAACCATTTGTAGGAAGAAAGTCATGGTTCCAGATTCATGAATGAAATAATCTGTGGGATGAGGGTGAAAAAATTATCCCCATGAACTACATCCCCACTAAATCAAATAGTCAATGGGAAAGAAAATAGCAATGGATTCCAGCGAATGAAATGTGGTTGTTCACAAGACCGAGGTGTCTATTTTCAGCACCCATGATTGTAACCCCATGGCCTCTGATGACTAAGTCATCTATGGGCCAGGTAATGTTTATGGTCTTCAGAAAAAGGTGGATTGTGGCCTCATTAAAAAGTATTGGCTACAATAGTATACAGTTCCCCACTTCTATATTAATAGAGTTTCATGGGAGGCAAAGAAAGATCAACATTTTGGAGGATCGATGTTCGAAGGAATATATCAAAAGTTTCACTAAAGATGAACTCATATGATAATTACCCAAAATTAAAACATCACTTCATAATGTTAAGAAGGATAATAAATTAAAATTACTAATATGAGGACTGAAGATCCCTCATGGGAATAGTCTACGGCAGGTACAAAACCAATATCCCCTTCACAACTATGCACCCCACATAGAAAAATGATATACAGATGGAACCCTACAGAAAATTTAAATTCACTACAGGGGAGGAATTCAACCTTTCCTAGATATATGTTAAACGGATAGGACATGGTCCTATGTAGATGAATTCTATAGAGACTACACCTAGTTTCGTGTAATACAATGGTATGCAGACTCCCTTCTGACTTTATTAGCAACATGATACATGGAAGATCCCCTATCCTTTGTAAGAACCTACTACACGAAGGGGGGGGAGGTGCCCCATAGAGTTCCACACTCCAGTCCCGATCATTCATTTCCGTCACATCAGCAATCACCATGTCGACTACCCAAAAACATGTACAATCCCTTTAAGCTAAGGCCTTTTCCAATGCTATCGAACCTATGTGACAAAACCATTGGGTGTAGAATATTTCCTTTTGAGTTTAAATACACATGGTAAGAAGAGACACATTAATTATCCCCAAATTAAGGAAGAACAACAAAATGACTATAAGATTACATTACCATGGTAACACGAGGTCCAAGCATAGGATACTCCCGTGTATCACCTCATTTCAGATAGGAATAGATTGGATCAAATATGCATTTTCTTTTGATAACAAAAATGATCGTCCCCCCATAACCCAATTCATGGATGTCCCACTAAGGCAATACCCTAGACTTTCTTTTTGGAGGTTTTATCTACACTCCACTCGACCATTTCCCATGGCATATCCAGATAAGTCACTAAATCTTACTATCCAGGATATGAAAAATAAAAGGGGATACATGAACACCCAAAGAACTTTCTCTCTCACCATGGGATTTTGTACCATCTATCAGTAGATTAATTGGGATTTTTTATCTTCAGATCCACTTCCTCCTCTGGTTAATCACACCTAGCATGAATCATGAGCTCTTAGATTTTGGTGGAGATCATTACATATGCATGGTCCCGATTCATGTTCCTTATCCCTATATTTAATTACCAAATTCAATTCAAATAATGACCCTTCTCAATATATAAAAGACCTAATATCAATCCAAATCACCTGACATCTACATAGATATATTCCTTTAATTCAATCAAATGAATGGGCCATATCCATAGTTTTAGGTGCCAACTTCAATCCAAATAATGGTACTTCTCTATATATGTAATCCCCAACGTTGATCCAAATAATGGGCCATCTCCATATATGTAAGCCCGTACATTAATCCAAAGAATAGACCTTCCCCATAGATATGTGACCCAAATTCAATCCAAAGAACGTTCCTTATCCATATATATAATCCACAACTTCAATCAAATGCATGAGCCTTCTCTATAGACGTAAGAACTGAAAAAAAAACAAAAGAACAAGCCTTACAGATAGATGTAATCCCCAACATCAATCTAAATGGTCCTCCCAGAAGGTGTAAGCACTAACCAAATTCCCTTGAACATGAATATCCTATATGTAATCCCCATCCATTCATAATGATCCTCCTATAATGTGTACATACCATCCAAAATCGAAGTATGAAGGATTTAATTCCCAACTAAATAGGATACATAGGAAGAATTCCTAAGTCTCAAAACCGACATCCACATCACCCAAATGATTTTCAAGAAAAATCCTAGGTATCCACCCAAGAGACCCTTTCCCTTATCGGTACCTCTAGACACTTTGGTATAAGTCCCACATGATATATGATTAGGCAACATTTTTACTATATGCCCTTGATGCATGATGTTAAACTGCATGGTTGGGTCATTGTCACATGAGCATAAAAGGTGACGTGTATTGTAAAGTGACACTAAACTATGTTGGTTCTCATTACTCTCATGAGGATACATTGGAATCTCATCTTATGGTTTTGATCCCAATATCAATGTAACTCTAATTCCACTAAATACAAATAAAATATAAATCACCATCCCATATGGATTGAAATAAGCATTAACTTAGAGAATAACCAAATCATACTTGACTTATCAGTAAAAGGGTAACATTGATGGAGAACCTCGAATAAAAGTATATCATTCCATTAATGGAGAACCTATAATACATCCAGAATATTCCAATCCCCTGTGTAATCATGACTATCTACTATCCCAATGATATATTGTAGACAAATTATAGAGAATGAGACAAGGATTCACCAACATATAAACACAAATTAAATATATAATAGAGTCACAGAAAACGAAATAGTTCCCCCAAAAGGGTGAGATGATCCCAAGTTCCCATCCTCTCAACCAATGTTATTTATTATGTGTTTTTGGGAAAATCACCCAATAAATGCCAGAATTTGGAAAATTATGTCCATTAATAATGGATTTGAGAGTCATTGGGTGT
This sequence comes from Viscum album, assembly GCA_963277665.1. Classification (NCBI taxonomy): domain Eukaryota; kingdom Viridiplantae; phylum Streptophyta; class Magnoliopsida; order Santalales; family Viscaceae; genus Viscum; species Viscum album. Next base: position 1,449,182,475 of record OY728161.1, read on the forward strand.
TTATGGATTTTCTAATGATCCCTTTGGATACCATAAAAGTTATTATCTTTGATTCTATAAATATCACACCAATTAACCCCCTACAATCAAACCTATCAACCACATTACCAGATGTGATAAAACAATAACAATTTCCTCAGAAAAAACAAAATTACCCAAAAAAACTAAGCCCTTTTAGTCGGTCATCTTGTCCATAACATTTTATAGTTGAAAGAGTAATGAATTAAAATAATTTATGATTATTGATATTTTAGAGTTATTGTTTAGAATTATTTATGATAATATTGGTGGTTTGGGTGTCACTGTTTGATATGGAAGCGGTATGGGTGATGGTGTGTCTCACTAATATGGTAGTATTCCTCATTGATGTGTTATGTGTCCTCTTAATTCTTATGGTGTGAAATCATGTTGAGATTAATTGAATTGTCAAACTATAAAATGGGGATATATTAGATGGAAATAATGTATTTATGAATAAATTGAATTAATGTTATGAAAGTGTTGAGTTGAAAACTATTAAATATTGAGAATTATGTTGAAATTTTAAAGTTATTAGTTGACATGATATGTGATGGAATTAATATGATCAAGGAATTTGATTTATTAATTGATTAATATTAAATTGATGATGAAAATATAATTTGTGTGGTTCATTCATGTTTTAGTATTTGATTTTAATGTTTTTAGAAGTGAAATATATTGCTACTATTTTCTAGTGGTTATAGTGTGATGATTGAATAGAGTTAATGGGGTGTTTGATAGAAAGTGGGACCTATGATGATATTGTGTGTCACTATATATACATTCATTGTATATTTTATTATTTTTATGATGAATTACATGAATATGGTAAATTAAAAATCACTTAAAAGAGTCAATTGGTTTTAGGAGAACCTCTAATATCTTTGATATAGGTTTTATGGATGACTCACGACTCACTCTATCCAGGTCATCATTTCATGTACAACATGGTTCTGTGTAGTATCACCAAACTAGATGGACAAAAAAATCATTTAACAAGGGAACCATTTGACCTCATTCATTCCATCTTATACACCAGAGTCTTCTGACTAATAGTCATAGTGGAAGGGGTAATAGTTGGGAGACTATTTCCTTTAAAAATAAAACCATGACAATAAGATGACAATATATGAATAATAATAATCAGGAAGCATGTCAATCCAAAACATATCACATAGTATTCTTATGAAATACTTAAAATGTCATATAATTTATGCAATGGGTAATAGGATCACTTGTAGGTTAATCACATATATAAATAATCAAATTTCTAAAAACAACACTAGTATAGAACTAATGAACAACCTAATTCTTCTCCAAAATCCAATAACATCATGCTCATGAAATAACTATATTATTATCCCATAAGAATTTTTTGTTGGGCCCTTACCCTTACCCCTATCCTAAAGTATATAGTCTGTTTGTTTCCAATAAGGCCTATACAAGGTTTTACATTGAACAATATATTCCACCATCAATATTGTACCATGATAATATCTATATATATATTACAATAGCCAAAGTGTAATAAATAGAAACCAATACAACAAATAAAATCTGATCTATCCATGCTCATCATGATATATGGTGAACAATACCTACATAAACCACTTTTAGAGTGGGATGATTCACCAATGGTTTGTCACACTATATGATCCCTTATAATTCCAACAAAATTCATACTACACTATGATATATATGAACACATCGAGGGTAAAACTATTAAAATAAATTATAAACAATTACATAAATTTATTTTCACAAACTATTAAATATGTTATGTTGTCAACCAATTTTTATTCATACTACTAGATCAATAGACTGATAAAAACCAGGCACAACAAGTTCCCACTCTTATATAATGATCTAAATCACAACCCATAGCCAATGGATATACCTAAAATCAATACTATATATCCTTAAATGATCAACTATAGAGGATACATCCAAAAAACAAGTGATTAATACTACCACACGGACCGTAACTTGTGCACATAGAGACATCATATCCTTATCATTATGGTGAGTGGAAGGAACTAGAAACCTATGAAAACAACACATACAGTAAACCTAAATCACCATCCATAGTTGTGTTCATCCCTACCCATGTCACACTAACTACCCTATAACACTCCATAAACACAAAATCCAAATAAATTTCACTCCCACAGAATCTCATCAATGAAAAAATCATAAACAACATGAATTTTCACAAACAACAATTTTAAACACAATCCCCAATGCAATTGATTGAGAATCATTCACATATCAGGAATATCACTCTAATTCACACATGAGACTTCCCATAATACTCTCACAAGAATATGAAACTATAATTGGTCTAATTTTGGACCACACACATGACTTTACCAATGCTCGTAAATCGAATGATAAATAAACACATGTAATTCATATGAAAAATCTAGTTTACACTAACATGATACCAGTATTGGCCAGCATATCTTATATAATAACATAATTTGACCCAAGGAGGAGGAAATTAAAGATCCATAAAAAATAATATAGAATATATATTCTATTTAAAACTCACCATAGCAGGGATATAACCATGAATAAACAATGAAGTACATCATGCCTAATTTTTAGAGTTTCCATACCACCAGTATCTCCCATAACCAATAATGAGAAGGTAGAATACTACCTTGGGATGGGAGGTAATGAAGGAGAGTTTTTAGTATTGTTCTCGTAGACAAAAAATACTCAACTGAGATATTTCCCCATTTTAATTATTTAATCAAATTAATTAATATAAATATTTAAAAAAACCTCAGTATAATTGTACCAGTAACTCTTTTACATAGCTCTTGGTACCTATTAGAAATCACGGACATGAATTGGGACTATAGACCATGTGGTGGTCTTCTAGGGCCTACCTACTATTATACATCTACCACCAGGTACTTGGAACTAGGATACCAAGTACCTAGTTCCCTTTGTCTTAAAAATATAGTGCCTCACACAGATAACACATTTCTGTATCTAACCATTAAGCCTTTCCAACCATATGAAACATCAATCACACAATATTACAAACAATTAGTCCACTAAATGACTAAAATTACTTCATTAAAATTACATGATCTGTTATATTATACCATAGTGGTATTTGATTATGACATTGGTAGTGACAACGATATGTGGAAGACTTGGTTTTGATATATTATTATGGTATATGATATGTGGATGTGGTATTGAATGTGTATGTGGTTATAGTATTTGGTTATGAGAATGGAAGTGAGCATTAGGTTGTTTTTTAATTCTGGAGAGAGATATGATCTGTAGAGAAGTGGGTTTGGGGTACCACTTTTGATATATTTATATATTTACTATATTTATTTTGTAGATAAATTTAGTGAAAAAGCCGTAGTGATATGGGGTTATTGTTTTATTGGTTGCGAAATAATTTGATTTGACTACTTATTCATTGATCCTTTAGTATGCTTCATCCATACTAAAATTTGAGTTTCTAGGGTGGAATCTACATAATATATATGTATTCTCAACCACACTTCTATATATATAATTTAATGTTTTTTAAGGTGAAGTTAGTGATTGGGATAGATATTATTATCACATGGTGTTGTGTATGGATAGTTATAGATTTACATCCATAAAAGTTATTTTATTTTTTGTATTGCCTTTGGAGGTTATTTTGAAATATATTATATTTCATAGATTATTTTTTTGTTATATATTTATTAATTAATTTATTAATTTATTTATTATTCTTGATTAAAACAGGTAGAGGTCACCCTTATTATTTTTTTTGTTCCCTTGAATTCAATAGTCATCATATGTACTATTATAGTATCTCTTTATAGATCAGTCATATCTTAATTATTTGAATAATATCAGTTCTAATATTTGTGTTTCATAATTGGGTAACTTATAGGTCAAATGATAAAATATAGTAAGTGGATCAACACCAATGACAATCAAAACTATACTATTCCATATGTCATAAATCATATATTGACACATTTATAAAGATAAGAATGAAAAATAAGAGTTTTCATAAGAATGGATGATGTGGATCTATTTTTACATAGTTTTGCCACATATTTTAGTTAATTTTTATCAATTTAAATAATTATTTTGACACTTTTTAATAAATAATGGCACTTTTGTAATTTCATCACTACATTTATTAATTAACCATTTTTTAAAATTAAATTAGTGTTTTTATTCCTTTTATATGATCTATCTAATTATTCTAAATATATTAAATTACTTTTTAGTAAATAATCTTAATCTGGTTAATAATTTTAAATGACTATTAATTAATTAATTATTCTTTTTTATTTTCTTTAATTTAATTCAGTTTTCAATTTAAGACATTACCATTTAATTGTGATTTATATAAATAAATTAACTTTTCTTTTTAACCGGTTCATTTGTTCTGCTATGTTGTTAATTTTTTGTTAAAGTTTAATAAAATAATATGTTTTTAATGTTAGGTTTCATTTTAGCATATAACTAATTAGCTTTTTCATTTAATATCTTTAGTTAATTTTAATTATTTTAAATATAAGTTTGAAGTTAATTAATTGTAGATGTTCTGTGTTTATTTAGACATAAATTAAATTAATTTTAACATTTATTTTCTTAGTTAATAATTAAGTTTTCTTTATTATTAGTCTGTTAAATAATTTGGTTAGTTTTTAGTTGCAGTTAATTATATAATCTTAAACACCATAGTTAATTCATCTTTTGTGTTAATTAATTAGTTTTTTTTTTCTTTCTATTATCTGTTGTAAATTAATTTTTGTTGTTAACATTTTTAATTTTGTACTATCGGTGAGTGACGCTCTGATGCTGCTGTCACACTGTTTCTTTGTGTCACTGATCTTTTAACACACCGATGTTTTCTTTGTAACTACCAGTGGGCCATCACATAGATTTTGCATCGGTTTCTTCTTTCATCGGTTTCCCTCTTTCATAACATCAACGTCTTTTTTTATTTTCATCTATCGGTGAGTTAATGAATCACCGATATCCTAAATCATCATCAGTTTTTTTGTCACACCGATTGCTTTTTAATTTTATAATTTTCGGTGTTTTATTTTTCTGTGAGTCGTCACTCACTGTTCTTTTTATGTTATTTTGTCACCGTTAGTTTGTTATTTTCTCACAAACGGTCTCTCGTTTATTTTAACTATCATTGAGTCATCCAACTCACCAATTTTTTCCAATTTTCATCTTTTCCACTCACCGATCCATTCGCTCACCATTGGTTTCATCCAGTCGCTGATCTGATCCCCTTTCTGTTACTGATATAACAATCGGTCTCATAACTTCCCTCACATCGATCCACAAATTTCCGTCCTCCATGAGTCACTGATCCTTTCCTCTACCTTCCAACGAATATTATATTCTACAAACCCTTCTCTGTCGTTTCCTTGAGCTGTTCACACATCCTTACTACCGATGTTCGCAGCCCCTCTTATCATGTCGCTCCTCTATTTTGACTCGGATCAACAAAATTATTTTCTTCGCACAAAAATACATCATCACCACAATCCAGGCCTAAATCAACAAAAAACCACCATGAATCGACATTCAAACTAGAAAATCAAATCTTTTCAGTTTCACACAAGAATTTCAACCTGATCTAAAAAGATCTTGTCAAGTCGTTCTCACTTTGCTGAGTTGAATTTCTTTGTTGCCGCTTCGAACTGTGCACACATTGCCGCTGGGAGAAGGAGGAGATCGTTGCACTGAGCTAAAGCCATACTGTCGTGGGTGTTAACTGGTGAAGTCGATGACAAGAGGAAGAACCAAATTGCTGCTACTAATAATAAGGGGCCCTTCGCCATTAAGGTGAAGTGGAGTTTCTAGATCCAAGCCGCTGTGTCCCGCCATATCTAAGGGAGGCTACCACAGCTCTGGAAGGCGCCGATGCTGGATGGGTTGGAGGAGGGAAGTACTGCTGGGTGCCGATGAACCGCCACACCACCTACTGATCCATTTCCGCTCGCGAATCCAAGCCGTGTGGAAGCCGAAGAAGCCGCTGCTGTCCACCGCGGGTCTGTTGAACTGAGAATGGATGATTCAATTGGTGGAGTTATGATAGAATCGGTGAAGGGGAAGTGTCGCTCGATGCCGCTGTCCGACGCGTCGTGCCCGAGTCGCTGTAAGGAGTCGAGCTGCCGTTGGCCTACTGCGTTGGGATCAAAGGAAACACCAAACCCTCCCATGTGCGCCGATTTGGGGGAGGGGGAAGATAAAAAAAAAAATAAGAATAATTATTAATGTAAAGAATAAATAAAAAGAAAAAAAAATTAAAAGTAAATAATACAATAAAATAAAAAGTAAAAGTTAAAGTAAATTTTATCTTTAATAAGTCAAATTAATATAATTAAATTTATTAAATTTATGATTTAAAACAATTATAATTTTAACAAAAAGATAATTCATAAATTAAAATATTAAACTAACTAAATAATAAGTATTAATAATTAATTAATTCACTAATAATAGTATTAATTTAAAATTAAAAAAAATTATAAATAAATTATAAAAAATACATATTAATTTAAATATATTTAAAAATATAAGTTTTAATTCTAATTATTAAATTATAATAAATTAATTAATGAATTAATTTAATAATTTAATTTCTTAAATAGTAATAATTATGTTATTAATACAATCTAAGTTATTAATTTTCTAATTACTTATTTACTTATGATGTTAAATTTTAATGATTTAATAAACTTAAAAAAAAATTAGTATTTAGTGTTTATGTTAAATGAATGGCATTTGATGAATTTATAATAATTTTTTATAAATGTAAATAATAATCATCGACTAATGTATTTATTTATTAACTTTTGTTTACTTACAACATGTAACTTAATACTTAACATTAAAAAAAGTTATTTTTCTTCCTTTTCATTTTCATTTATTTATTTTTTATTTGTGCAGGTTCATACCTAAGTTGAAGACATGTCCATGTTCATGCAACTAACTCAACAGAAGTTAGTTACGAGGTCAAAATTAGCGTGACGTGCTTGTCACGAAAAAACACACATTTTGCAATGCGTGGGTGAAGAACTTTTGAAGTCAGTGTAAGATGTTCAGTGACAAGAAGCTTATGAAAGTAGTATATATAAAGCAGGGAAAACAGTAGATTTTATAGTCTCTTATTCGACATTCCATGCCAAAAAATTTGAGAGTAGAACTCCCGGGAGACATCAAGTGTGATACTGGAGAATATGAGTTGCAGGAGTAAAGCAGCATTACACGATCTTCATTCTTAGATGGAGGATCTTTCTTCCTCTATTTTATATGTTTTACATTGTACATGATACTAATATGTTGTCAATGATATTAGCTTAATTTCTTTTGCTCGAGAGTTTGGAGACATACTGATTGAAACTTTTATCTTCAACTAATTTCTTCAAATGAGAATCTGATTCATTCGGCAATATTGAATCATGTTCTTGAACATAAAAATTGAATTAGCACATTTAATAACATAATTCTAAATCGATGACCATTTGGCGAGATCGATCATTGATACATTTCATAAAACTTTCGAATTCAAAATACATAATTTTTCGGCGAGATAGCTTTCTGTTGTTATCTTAAAATCAAATTGATGTATGTGGTTTCCGAAGTGGCGAACATCGAGAGCTATAATACGGAGTGTTAATTCATCTAGTGAGGATGGATTAAAAAATCATTTTTAAGGTGTGGATTTAATCAAATGAGGATCATTAATTTAATCCAGTAAGGTACAAATATCTCAAGAAAACTTTTGATCTACCCTCTTCACTCATGTTTCCTTCTTTATTATATTTAGTTTTCACTTTTTCTTTCTTACTATTTCATTTCCAGTATAGGTGATATGGAATTTAAAACTTGTTTCATACTGCTTTGTTAAAATAATTTTTTTTTTAAACTAAATAATGCATACCTCACTGTTGGAAACAGTGAGGTTTTTATTTTAAAAACCTTAGAGTTCTTGTTTGCCGGGGACTGAGAACCCGAGACTGGATTGACAAAGTAAGAAATGACAGACAATAACTCTATGGTTTGTAAACTAAAAACCTCACTGTTGTCAGCAGTGAGGTATGTATTTTTTACTTTTTTTTATTTTTTTTAATAAAGAAGTATGAAACAAGTTGGAAATTCCATATCACCTATACTGGAAATGACATAGCAAGAAAGAAATAGTGAAAACTAAAAATAACTAAGAAGGAAATAGGAGTGCTGAGGGTAGATCAAAATTTTGCTCGAGAAATTTGAACCTTAGAGGCTTAAATCAATGATATTTATTTGATTAAATCCACACCTTAAAAAGGAGTTTTTAATCCTTTCTCACCATAATAATTAACACTTTGTATTATATCTCTCGATGTTCACCACTTCGGTAACCACATTCAGTAATTTGTTTTAAGATAACAACAGAAAGCTTTCTCACCGAAAGTTTCTGTAGTTTGAATTAGAATGTTTGATGAAATTTCTCGATGGTAAATCTCCCCAAAAGATCATCGATTTAGAAATATGTTCTTAAAGGTGTTAATTCAATTTTTATGTTTAAGAACCTGATTCACTCTCGCCCAAAGAATTAGACTCTCATTTGAAGAAATTAGTTGAAGATAAATGTTTCAATCAATAAGTCTCTAAACTATCGAGAAAAAGAAATTAAGATAAGATCATTGAAAACATATTAGTAGCATGTACAATGTAAAACATATAAAACAGAGGAAGACAGATCCTCCCTCTGAGAATGAATATCGTGTACTGCTGCTTTACTACTGCAACTCCAAGTCTCCAGTATCGCACTTGATGTCTCCCGAGAGTTCTGCTCTCGAATTTTCTGGCATTTAATGTTGAATGAGATTATCTAAAATCTGATGCTTTCCCTACGTTATATATCCTACTATCATAAACTTCTTGTCACCGATCATCTTCCACCGACTTCAAAAGTTCTTCACCCACGCACTGTAAAATGTGTGTTTTTTCATGACAAGCACGCCGTGCTAATTTTTCCCTCATAACTAACTTCCGTTGAGTTAGTTGCATGAGCATGGACATGTCTTTGACTTAGGTATGAATGTGCAGAAATAAAAAATAAATAAATGAAAACTCAAATGAAGAAAAATAGCTGTTCTTCTAAAGTTAAGTATTATGTTACTTGTTATCAGTTAACAAAAGTTAATAAATAAATACCTTAGTCGATGATGATTATTTACATATATAAAACATTATTATAAATTTATCAAATTCTATTGATTTAACATATACACTAAATACTATTTTTTATGTTTATTAAATCATTAAAATTTAACATCATAAGTAAATAAGTAATTTGACATATAATAATGTAGATTGTATTTATAGCTTAATTATTACTATTTACGAAATTTAATTGTTAAATTAATTCAATAATTATTTTATTTTAATTTAATAATTAGAATTTAAAACTTATGTTTTTAAATATATTTAAATTAATAAGTATATGTTATAGTTTATTTATAATTATTTTTTAATTATAAATTAATACTATTATTAGTGTATTAATTAATTATTAATACTTATTATTAAGTTAGTTTAATATTTGAATTTATAAATTATCATTTTGTTAAAATTATAATTGTTTTAAATCATAACTTTTATAAATTTAATTATACTAAGTTCACTTATTATAGTTAAACATTTACTTTAACTTTAACTTTTTCTTTTCTTTTATTATTTACTTTTAATTTTTTTACCTTTTATTTTTTTCATTACTTTAATAATTAATCTTATTATGTTTTTTTTCTTTTTTATCTTCCCCCTACCCCAAATCGGCGTACAGGGTAGGGTTTGGTGTTAGATTTGATCCGGACGCAGAGGGCTAGCGGCGGCTCAGCACCATGAAACGACTCTGGCACGGCGTGTCGGACAGCGGCCTCCAGCGGCACATCCCCTACACCAATTCTGGCGTGACCCCAGCAATTGTGGCATCCCTCCTCAGTTCAATAGACTCGTGACAGACACCAGCGACTTCTTCGTCTTCCACATGGCTTGGCTTTGTGAGAATAAATGGATCAGTAGGTGGTGTGACAGTTCATCGGCACCCATAAGTACTTCCCTCCTCTAGCGCATCCAGCAGTGGCGCCTTCCAAAGATGAGGCAGCCTCCCTCAGCTCTGGTGTGAGATGGTAGCTTGGATCCAGCAAAACCTTTTCTCAGTAATGGCGAAGGGCCCCTTATTATCAGATGAAACAATTTGGTTCTTTCTCTTGGCATAAACTTCATCAGAGAACACCCAAGGTGGTCTGACTTCAGCTCAACGCAACGATCTCCTCCTCGTCCTAATGGCATTGTGTGCACGGTGCGAAGTGACAACAAATAAATTCAACTAAGCAATGCGAGAATGACTTGGAAAAATCCTTTTAGACCAGGTTGAAATTCACATGTGAAACTAAAAAGTTTTTCTTTTCTATTTTGAGTGTCGATTCATGGTGGTTTGTAGTTGATTTCGATCTGGTTTGTTGTGATGATGTTTTTTTATTGGAAGAAAATGATGTTGTTGATCCGAGTAGAAACAGAAGAGCGGCGTGATGAGAGTGGATGCGAACATCGGTAGTAAAGATGTGTGAACAGCTCAAGGAAACGAAAGAGAAGGTTTTTCCTAGAATATAAGATTCAGTGGAAGGTAGAGGAAAGGATATGTGACTCTTGGAGGACAAAAAGTTTTGGATTAGTGTGAGGGAAGTTATGAGATCGATTGTTATATCTGCCACCGAAAGAGGATCAGATCAGTGACTAGATGAAACCAATGGTGAGGGAATGGATCGGTGAGTGGAAAAGTTGAAAATTGGGTAAAATTGGTGTGTTGGATGACTCACCGATAGTTAAAATAATCAATAGACCGATTGTGAGAAAATAAAAAACTAATGGTGAAAAAATAAGAAAAAAAGAACGGTGAGTGAAGACTCCCCGAAAAATAAAACACTGACAATTATAAAATAAAAAAGTAATCGATGTGACAAAAAACCAATGATGATTTATGATATTAGTGAGTCATTAACTCATAGATAGATGAAAATAAAATTAGACGCTGAAGTTATGAAAGACGGAAACTGATGAAAGAAGAAACATATGCAAAATCAGTTTCATGACCCACCGATAGTTACAAAAAATACTTTGGTGTGGTAAAAGATCGGTGAGACAAAGAATCGGTGTGATAGAAACATCGGTGCATCACTCACCGATAGTACAAAATTAAAAAATTTAACAATAAAAATTAATTTAGAACATATAATAATAATAACAACACTAATTAATTTACACAAAAGAGGAATTAACTATGCTATTTAAGATTAAATAATTAACTACAACTAAAAACTAACCAAATTATTTAACAAACTAAAAAGTAATAAAAATTTAATTATTAACTATGAAATTAAATGTTAAAATTAATATAATTTATTTCTAAAGAAATGCAGAACTCCTATAATTAATTAACTGTAAACATATATTTAAAATAAATAAAATTAACAAAATATATCAAATGAAATGGTTAATTAGTTAGATGCTAAAATGAATCATAACATTAAACACATATTATTTTATTAAACATTAATATAAACTTATTAACATAGCAGAACAAATGAACCAGTTAAAAAGAAAAGTTATTTTATTTAAATAAATCATAATTAAATGGTAAAGTCATAAATTAAATACTGAATTAAATTAATGAAAATAAAAATGTATAATTAATTAATTAATAGGCATTTTAAATTATTAACCAAATTAAGATTATTAACTAAAAAGTAATTTAATATATTTAGAATAATTAGATAGACTATATAAAAAGACTAAAAACACATATTTAATTATAAAAAATGGTTATTTAATAAATATAGTGATGAAATTACAAAAGTTCCATTATTTATTAAAAAGTGTCAAAATAATTAACTAAATTGATAAAAATTAAATAAAAGATGTGGCAAGAGTATGTAAAAATAGATCCACGTCAATGGATTATATCATGAATTTGTTATGCCTTAAATAATATAAAATAGTTCTTGAACACATGTCAATAATATGACTAAAAAATCAATCATTGATCACCTTCCTTCATAATGTCCACCGCAAAAAAATAACTAGAGATGAATTGTCAGAGATAAATACGTGATATATATGAGGAAATAATTCTACATATTCCTCTTTTTATATGTAAAAAATCTCCATGTGAAACACGAATAATAATTAATCAAATTTCTCCCTCCTTCCTATATCCATCATATTTTCACAGCGGATCAAACATAAATAACATGGTCAAACCAACCGTCATAATACCCTTTTTTGACATTATATAACTTAATTATATTCTAACTCAAAATTTATGGAATAAAATACAAAAATAGATTTCTCATACATAATTAATAAAATAGTCTAACAAAATATCTTACATCTAAATAATAAAATAAATATTAGGATAAATCCACAATTTTAATGGGCTTGAAAATAAAATATGTGAACTCAATAATATATATACATCTATTAAATAAACATAAAATAATAAATGAAACATTGACTGTAGTTTTCAATGTAATATTTTTATGTAATATAATATTAACCATTAAAATATATTTAATTATATTATTTAAAAATTATTTTTTATTTAAAAATTATAATATCTATATTTTATGTTTATCTAGTTAAAAATAATATTTATGTTAATTATTTGTTTAATTGTGTTGTATAATATATTTTAATTTTTTTCAACTAAAAATTTTCATTTTAATGTAATGAAAATATTAAAATTTTAAACCATATTATAATTATAAAAATTTTAAAATATGAAATTGATTTGAAAATCATATATTCAATATTAAATATTTATATGGATATCTTATTATTATTATTTTTTATAATATATTTTAGTAAAATTTAATTATTTATTTTACTTTAAAATAGAATATAATTTTGTTATAGTTGGAATTATATTATTTTTAAAATTTGAATATTATTTAATAAAAAGTGTTTTTATATATTAAAATTTTCCCATTTGATTATAAAATTTACAATATATTTTCAATTTGTGACACTTTAAATAATTTATTTTAATTATGTTTACTAATTTAAATTTTTTATTATTTGTATTAATATAATATTAAAATTTTAACATTTATTAATATTATTTTAGTAAAAACATTATTTAATAATTATAATATTTATACATTCAATTTTATAATTTAATTTATATAGGTGGATATGAATAAAACTCGTAGACCAAATTAATAAAAGAAATAAAGTTTACACAGTTCTAATTATATGAATTGTACATTTCTTACAAGATGTTCCCTCTATATTGTGTATTTTATTTATTGTTACTGCAGTTTTTAGAGTAAGTAGATGTTATTTGGAGATCGGTGGTGAATGAAGAATCAACCCACTGTAGAAGTTTAGTATGCTACACATAATATTGTGTAAAGTAGAGTGAATATGATTCCATTATAAATATAAAAGGGTGAAGATACAACATAGTGGGAATCTCATGAAATTAAATGATTTTTTTAATTGGTCTTAATGTTAAATGAATGTACTAAAGTTGTGTAAACTATAATATTAAATAGTTTTTATTGACTTTGGATGTTTCCAAAAAGTTATGGAGATTGAAGCACTATATTATTGAATTAATATATATCTAAAGTCGGAGAATCCATAATCATGTTATTATGATTAAGGGATACAAAAATTAGTGAGTAATTTCAATTATATCGATTATTTTGAATCTTGAATATGAGGATAGAATAAAAATGAATATATGTTCTCAATATATGATAAATTCAGTCTTTAGAATTTAGAAGACCTTGGGAATGGTAATGAATAAGTTTAATAAGATTTTGGTAATTCCAAAATGTATTTTGTGTTTATTTGAAGTGGTTGAGAAAGAGAGTATATGTATAAATAGAAATAGATTTATCTGAAGTGAATTTTGAATTATTAAGTTAGTTATGAAAAATGACTATGCGTTAAGTTATGTAAGACTCTCAAACATCGTATGTCTACTATGGAACATAAGACGTTGTCTATTGAATTATAAATTATGGTTATTACATATTTTATAATACATTGGAAGTCTTTATTTATAATTTTTTAGAATTAATATGTCTTTGTATCATCCCTTAAGACTTTATAAGAATATCATATGACATTAATGTTATTATGAAAATCATAATACTAAATATTTTGTAAAACTCTCAATATCCCATAAAAATTTTCAGTCGGTGTGTCATACATTGAAGTAGGCATAATAATTTATGAGAAGTCATAAATGAATTTTCATATAAGACTTCATATTTTCATAAGATTATATTTTCACCAAATTTGAGTTCCAACATAACACTTTGAAGAATATAATAATAACTTTTCTATTTGTTTAATACTTTTTAATAATTAATTTGACTTTGTAGATGCATATATACATTCTAGCATAATTAATAAATAATGTTTAGAAAATAATATGAAATGAAGAAAACACTGTATGTAAAAGTTTTTTTCCTAAGAGAAATCATGAGAATTTAATAGATGAAAAATTGAGTTTCCAAAATATATTATATGAATCAGAATTTATATGGGATTATGAAAATACTATTGTTTCATTATTTAAACACCACAATTCTATGTATATACCTTATTCTTGTTTATATTAAATATGATGAGATGACTGGAGAACTATTCGATTATTTACAGATTTAAAAATGAGAATATTTGAAAATTAGCTTTAATTATTAAAATGGTTATTCCGATCTAATGATACAGGTTATCAACATTAATGTTATATATATCAAAAAATTTATTGATTTCATATGTGGTTTGATAAATAGAACATATTATAGTAGTTGATAATAAGACCAAAGTAGTATGAAATTATGAGAAATTAAAGAAGCATGAAATGAGAAAAATCCATATAAATAAATAGATAATTAAATCTAATGATTCTAGTGGTAGACATCAATGGATTATATATGAAAAACTCATTTATGATATCTTGAAGATGGATTATCTGAGTTAGAATAATGTGCACTTTGATGTTTAAAAAAATATAAAATGTAATCTTAAAATAGATCTACTATTTCCAAACTCTCATGCATCATATGGTATTTTACCCTGACTATATAACTCTTGAAACAGTGCTATTGTCTGATTGACTACTAGCCTTAGGTGTGCATCCCCCTACAATTAATGATGTTGACTATTAACAATGGTGTAAATGGGTGATAGTGGAGAGAATATACCATCACATTGTGACAATAATATTGTTCCATGCAAATACAATAGTGGAATAAAGACCATAACACCTCAGAAGCAATAAAAAACAATATATGAAATAGAAATAGATTGCAGTATTAATAATATACATGAATGAAATCATAATACCATTTTTAGAAACAATCAAAAAGGCATATCAGATTATAAAAAATAGATAAATAGAAGGGTTGACTATGGATGACCATCTGTACACACAAATATAGTCATGCTAAACAAAAAAAAATCAAAAGTAAAATCTATTTGACATAAGAAACTCAATGGTTCCTTGCTAACTATATCATGCAAAAGGTCCAACATGAAATATAATGTCTAACTCATAAGCATGCTCCCTTACCTGATCAAAGATAGATAATGTCTAAACATGTCTCAGATGGCCTGTTTTGTGTGTGAGAGTGAATCTCAATAGTCCACCACCGGTGTTTTCATATCGCACATCTATAATTATGTATGTTTAATACATATAAATAAAAAGAGAAACACAAGCATGTTTAATAAAATATCTCATTTTCTTGTGCTTAATAGCCACACAAAATGATCACAAGCTTCATAAAGTGATTGTGTGACATGTGTCCCCAATCAAAATATGGAGTACATCACATTTTTTTTATATGTATAAAGTTTTTGGAGGGGATACTTAACATAAATCCCATGGATTTCCTTAAAGAGTAACAAGCTGGAGAGTCCTCAAGAACATCCAACAAATGTATCACCAATACCAAATTATAGCCAAAACCTTGTGAAAACTATCATGTGAATCATTTACAAAATGGCATTCCCCACATGTACCTGGTCCCTTGGACCTTAGATCTAATATTCACATCACATGAAATATTGATCTCCCAAGGAACAACAATGTATATCCTCCAAATAATAATCACTATTGGCTAAAATCCCAACTTCCAAAAGTAAAGAGTTAACTTTCCTCCTAATATACACGCAAAAAAACCTCAGAAAATATGGTGATCCTCAACCCCCAAATAAAATCATATCACTAGTAACTGATGGTCCATCACCATCCATATGGATTTATACGACAATCACATTCAACCTCAATGATAATCAAGAACATCCTAATCTGAAAAATAATGGAGGCCTCTACCCACATGAGTGGTCCACACCACTTCATCATATGAGTCATATCTATGTGAATATGGTGCTAATAGAACATAGGCCAATCATGATAACTGGTAATCTCCAACAAATACCTAATCAGCATTATATCAACACCTCAAGTCCCGAAGACCATGTCACTCATCATGATGGTCAACACCATATAAAATTTCATTATCCAAGCCTATATCCTGATAACCTATTTTCCAGAAACTAATTATCATGCTTCATAAACTGTGATCAATATCACCTAAATAATCTGAATCAAGACCAACCTAGTATACCATGTCACCTCATTCTTGGTGTTTGAAACCATCTAAATCCTTAGGCCATTACCATCATGTTCCCATGAAACCAAGAAATTCAATATTAGAAATTTAAATCAATTTAAATAACCCAAATGTCCTAACATTTCTAAGTGGTCTATATCCCAGCACTATGCGTAACATTCAAAAAATTCTAGGTCATACCCAAATACATCCAACATCCAGATTTAATTAATTTTAAAACTATAATTTCAATTATTCTGGGTCATTCATGGCCTCCCCACTTGGTGCATATAGAGAACACCCCAAAAACTAATGAAAAATAAAAGGGAAGTTTTAATAAAACCTACCCATATTGGTAGATTGTTAATTTCATCTCTTTCTGTGACCAAAACGGTTCAGATGAATGCTTTGTTAAAATGTGCTCTAAACGTGTGGCTCCCCTAGCCTAAGAACCACACCTGCATGGTCAAGGTGCACTATTTCCCAAACTTTGTGCAGAGTGTGAGAATCCCCATTTCTAAAAAAATGTAGATCTATCACACAACTATGTGCACTCTCCAAAAATGTTTTCCAAACCTTGACTGGTGATCCTGTAGGAATGCCCAATTTATCCTAGGAGGTTTTATGGTTTATCCACACCATATACCATGTTCTAAACATTCCAAAAATATGTTTTTCAAGCCCCCACACACCTAAAATAAAACAGAAACCCCTAGGTATATTCCAATCCTTAAATCCCATTTATGAAAAAGTAATTATGTAAAAAAACATCTGTAATTGAGTTATGAATATCAAGAAAAGAATTGGCCCCTCACAAAACCTAAAAATTATCATTTTCTATAAAAATGGCTAGTTTTAAAAACACTATATGTTACAATCTACCTACCAATACATAGATCATCTCCGAGAAATAATTTATTACATGGAAATGGTACAAAACATAACCATCTCAATTAAATCAACCCAGTCCATCCCAGTCATTATGTCACTTGTCAACCCCCTCAAGGTGCTCCCCACCATAAGAGTATCCAACCTATAAGCATCTCAACCAAATACAATAATTATGTCAATCCACCAACCATACATAGATTCAAAATTCCTCACATGATGTACCATCACTCCAACACCTCATTATGTTCTTAATCCATTCTATATCTAACACCCATTGTAGCCTATATCTCATCAGATGCCCAAAAGTACCTACATTGCAAAAAATTCAAACATTAGTCCCTTATCATATATAAATATTCTTTCCCATGAGAAAATTGACTATTATTCACCTATCATGTCACATCAATTCACATCTTCATATTCATATCATAAAAAACACAGCATCACATCGATTCCCATAATAGATCCCAATGTCGGCACACTCCATATATAAATATATATATCACTCATCGATAATGATGAAATCCTACTAAATAGTACCTGGTCAGCCCAAAAACATTACACATGAACCGCATTTGTCAAAACTAGATAAATAAAAAAATGAATCATTACCCAATAATGTCAATTATCATGATATATCCCTAACAATAGTTGGCTTATTATCCTTAGCTACACCTAGATGATTCACTATGTGCACATAGCCTAATGACTGAACACCACTGTAACATGCTCCATTTGGACCTACACTATCTACTGAACATTGAACCCACTACCAAGTCCCATTTTTTATACCATGACCCTCACGTAATGTTGCCTCCTTTATACTAGTGTCAGGTACTGGTCCTAATCCTACATCAGATTCCTCAGTCTAACTAAGTACATAGCACCCATTTTTTGAATAAGGATTCATGTATAACCTCTCGATGTGAATCATCTATCCACATGCCTAGTACTCATTTGGAGGTCTCTATCAATGTGTTTAGACTTATCCCAGCTTACATCACTAGAATCACAATGTTGAAGACCCACTCCAAGGTGGTTTTCCTAAATCTTGAACCTAGTTTCCCAATTGAGATTCTTAAGGGCCTTGCTTTTAGATAACTGATTCATCATCACTAACATCACTTAATTGTGTCTTCCATAAAAAATATAACCATTACATAATATTCCTCTCCATTATCAACACCTATTTTAATAAATCTAAAAAGAAATATATCATGAGGATGTAGATCGTCACCTTGATGGCATTGCATAATCCATCCTAAAAAATGTGTCACCCTGGAGATTTCATCATACACCATCAAAAGTAAAATCCAAACATGTTTATGAAATTTTCTTAAAATTCCATGAAAAGACATTCCCCATATTAGATATTCAATGACTCATGGTATTTATCCACACCCATTATCTCTTGAAAGAAGATATCATATAACATGTTCTAAAAATCCTACTAGGACAGTTCCTCGTATCTTCTCTCCTGTACTTGTACATCCCACCCACACTTTTCTATTCCTCTTACATCTACATAGCCATCATCAACCTCTAGACTAGGGGCACCTTGATCTAGTTGAATATGATCTAGACCGGATCAATCCAATTCTCCACCACTTTTGGTCTTCCATCACCATTATATATCAGAGGGTGTAGTGAATGGATCTCACTAGTTATGTATTACTTTGATGGACCTTCTCTATGAGATCCACTATCAATGTCCCAGATAACCTGAACCAGAGTTTCTTTGATATACACATCAAGGTATGGCTGAAAATCTTCTATATACTATCAATTTACCAATTTTACCTGAGCTGAAACTTATGCATGTATTTACGGCTCATTATTAGCATCATCCTTCGAGGCCTCATCTTGATCCTTTAAAAACTCATCTTTTGTATGCTCATGAGACACTAGATCACCAACCTCTTGATGCTCCAAAAGAATATGTCTAGGTTGATTCACTATAAATACCAATATCATGGTCAGACACCCCTAACAATATATATATATATATATATATATATAAATGTCTTTGAAAAAGAAATTAGTAGTTGGAAGCATAATCTCACCACCCTTTCTATCCCATATCACACCCTGTCTCGTGACATCTGGCCTCATGACCCCTTACCTACCATCATCAAAGTCATGAATCAAATATATCCGAACCTCATGTCCCCCTTCATATCCAAACCTGATTTAGGCATCACATATAAGATGAGGTATCTTATTATAATTCTAGTAAACACGCTATGAAAGAAAACACTATTTAACTTAATTGTTCACACTCTTAATAGCTCACCACTATCATCATCCCTACCAACCCTTATTAGGGTTAGACATATATATATATATATATATATCATAACACATATAATCACACATTAATTTCATTAGATCCACATTCCTTTGTTTGATGAGTAGAATGCAACCAAACAGTTTCTAAGCAAGAATACATTGTTTTTCATCCTATGTTTACACATTTAAAAAATCCAAAACCATATAAAACATTTCATGATCACAATGATAATAAATTATAGGAATATAATGATATAAAAACACCCTATGTCACTACCATAATGCAAATATAATCCCCAATTTCTTTATTGGGCAAGGGGTTAAAATCGATAATATAGATAAACATCAAGCTCAAGTGTTCCACTCTAGGTTGAAATCAAATAAACTGTAAAAATAACACTATAGAACACCTTTTTAACACCCCTTCAAACCTAGTATGTCTCCCATGCCTGGGACTGTAGGCCCCTGAACATGAGCATTATACCCAGTTCCAACAACGACATAGTCTCTGGACTACGAAAGCTCAAATAGTACGACCCACTCTAAAGATTTTTTTTGGGTACCATGAGTAGTCATTCAAACACAACTACCCAATCGTAGAGAATAAAAACCGGTCATATAGCATTTTTAATTTCCCAACCTAGACACTTTAAACAGTTCTCTACGTTAGTTAACCACTAACCATAAATGTGCCTCCCCTAATGCCAGAGGCTTCTAGCTACCAACAAGGGTGTAAAGTGGTGATAGTGGGTAGAATATACCTTTAGACTGTGATAATAATAATGATATTTGACTATAACATATCAGAAGAAATATCATAACATAGAGAAAGTGATAACAATCAAAAGTGGAAGCTTAAATTGAAATCTTAAGCAAAAGTTAAAAAGACTCAAATCACATCACCATTTTCATAAAAATTAAAAATGACTTATTTGTTCATATAAAATAGATAACAAACAAGGTAATCCTTGGATGACCATCATTACATACATATATATGCATACTGAACAAAAGGGAGCTCAAAAGTAAACTCTGGATGGTGCAGGAACCTCCATGGTCCCTTTGCACTTATCCCATGAAAGAGTTCCAACTCGGCCATTAAGGTCCAGCTCCTGATCTCGGTCCCTAACCTGATAGAATAGACATAAATATTACATGCATCTTGAAAGTCCCATGTAGGGTGTGAGAATGATTCTCAATTTTATTCAACCATAGTGTTACTATCTTACATACCGAATTATTCATGTGTACTAAATGTAAATAAACATTTAATCACATGCATGTTTAGTAAAATTCCAACATCCATTGAGCTCAAAAACAATAAGTAAATGATAATATACTTCATCCCATACTGGTATAACACATGCCCCCAATCATTCATATGGCCTGAAATATGTGATTTCATTTGTATAACTATAGTGGCGAGGATCCTTATAATAAATCCCAATGAATCATATGATGATTAATGATATGGTGATCCCTTATTCACCTCATGTAAAGGTATTAACGGCACCTCATTCTATATGATACCTAGTGTCACCAATCATGTCAGCAGTGACCAAAATGGCATGCCCAACTTTGTAACTGGTCCCCCATATCTCATCATTGATTGTCACATTTGTATAAATCCCAATGTCCAGAGGCACATTGATATCTTCCATGAAAATAATAACCACCATATCTCAATGCCCAATGTCTTGAGGTACAAAGATGTCGGTCCTCCCAATATCCCGGCCTAACAGCCTTATATAAAATGAAAATCATCATCCCAAAACTGATGGTTGCGTCCCTCTCAAACAAGGATGTATCACCATCCATGTGGATTTATACAATAAGAAACTCAAACCTATTTTATGGTCAACACCATTCTGTACCATAAAATAATGAAGGACTCTTACCACATTAGTTATCGACACCACCTCATCATCAGAGTTATATTTGGGTTCATATGACTCCAATGACACATTGTTCAATCCCAGTGATTAAAAATCATCCAAACAATCACCTAATACAAATCATCCAGATACCTCATTCCCCTGAGATTAGGTCACTCATCCCAATGTTCAACACCATCTAAAATTTCATGAGTCATGACCTTAACCCGATGAACTCATCACCTCAAATTGTAAATCATGTCTCCCAACCTAGGATCAATATCTCCGAAATCATCTAGGTGAATCCCAACATGACGAACCATGTCACATTAGTCTTGGTGGTCGACACCACATTAATCCTTGGGCCATTCCCATCATATTCCCATAAAAATAATAAAGTAAATATAATTAATATAACTTAATTCAAATAACCCACCTAAATTATCGTTCAAAATAGTTTTAAATCCCCTAACCAAGAATAACATGAATAAAGGTCTAGTGTATACCCAAAATCATCCCACAAAATCAACTCTTTAATTAAAAAAATAGTTTCAATTTTTATGTGTCTATCTCGATCTCCCCACATGGTGCATATAGAGAACACCACCAAAAACATGAAAAATAAAGGATAAAGATAAGAAAAACCTACCTTATATAGGTTGACATATGCACCTCATATATATTCCTCTAAATTAGGCTGAATCATTACAAATCATAGTTTTAAATTAACACGCTAAAAATATGGTTAAATATCATAAATGGCTTTAGTGCACCATATGAAGAGAGAAAAGATGAAAAAAATATAAGATCAAAGGTTTTACCTAGATGAAACCATAGCCAACAATAAAGAATGAATCAGAGCTTCAACAATGAAGAACACCCAAAGCCTAAGTGGAGAGGGGAAGGAAAAATTCCTCTTGTATGTTTGGTAATTTTCTCACTATAACTTACACACATGTTTTAGTTTCACATTTTAAAATACTATGCACTAAATGTGTGGCTCCATCTGCCTATGAAATACACATCCACATTAAAGTTGAATGGTTTCTCAAACCACCCGGATACCATGGAAACCCCCTTTGATAAAAATTACATAGGTCATACACCATCATTTTCACCCTCTATCATGGATTTCCAAACCATGCATAGTGTTATTAGGAGGCCACAATGTTTCTCCTGTGAGGCTATATTGTTGGTTTAAATTCTTCACCCAATTATTTTCTTTCTATAAAATTTGTTTTTTGGGGACAATGCTCCTAAAACAAACCCAAAACCATAGGAAGAATATGATCATTAAAATCCATCTAACAACAATTCATTGGGTTAAATAAACTCCTATAATTTACTTCAGAATATCTTGAAAACAATTTTCACACTAAATAAACATGAAAAATTCAAATTTGCCTAAAATAAATCCTTCTCCAAAAACTAAATATGTTAAATATGGGATGTTCCAAGACCCAAATTCAATGATGTATAATTTTTATATAAAATTCATAATGATTTATTGTAGAAAACATGTGTGGATAAATATTAATAATATGTGTCTCAAATAAGATAATAGAAATTAAATTAATAGTAACACATCTAAGAGAAAAAAGATTAATTAAAAGTGTAAGTGTATTTCTTGAAATTAGTTTTGGAAAACCATTAGAGGATAAAAGAATATTTAAGATAATGGAAATAAGACAACATATTTTCCTTGAGAAAAAAAATCTGTAGATTGATGTAGAGATCATTTAATCAAAATCCTTGACTATATTTTCTATATTAAAAATGTAGAAAATATTATTTTGGTAACCTGTATATAAAAGCTCAAATAATGGAGATAATAAGTGAACTATAACTATTTTGGAGTGTGGATAAAAAAGAAAATATTATATTTATGGAAGAGGACATATAGTAAATTCCATGATTAAGTATAAAAAAATATATGTATCGAAGAGGAGAAGAAGATAAAGAAGAATATGTGTTGCATTACAGTTCTTTTAAGACACAATGTCAAAGATTTTTGAGAAATATAGGAGTAAGTAGTGTGAGTGAGTTCAGTTGACAACAATGCTAATATTTATCATTTATGATTCAATGAACATAAATACAACTAAGTATTTATTGGATATTTTAATGTCATAGGAACTCAAGTGTAAGATACCTACGATCATTATTTGAAGAATAAATGGGAGTTTGGAAGATAATAGATACTTAGTTAAATAAAAAGTTTAGAGTATTAAATGGCCCAAAAATATGTTGAGAGGATAAAAACATGATTTTATTTGGATTTGGATACAATATGTGCATATTGATACTCTACTTAAGAGGTGGATAATATTTATTGAGTAGTGGGATTTCAGTATAAAGAACTAGGAGAGTGGGTTTTTCCCCTATGTAATAGAGTGAACCTAGTTACAGGATGATCCCAAGTTAACCCCCATATATTGATGAATTTATTATATTGGAAAATTTTTGAATCAGATGACACTAATCATAATAAGGATTATATTTCCCGCATGGGGCCAAACTGTTTATCAATATCATGTGAAAAACATTACTTTAATTTGTGCCTTTCCTATGGTATTTTCGGATGGTTTAATGGAAATTGATCCATTCATATCCTAATTGGTAAGTAGAGTTAAAATAAGAAGGATTTGTATTTTTAAATGATATGTTTAAATTAGTAAATTAATTCATACACACATGATTCAAGCCATCTCTTATGTGTATAGATCTATATTTTGGGGATCACAAGTGACTTTAGAGCTAATCATGTTCTCTTTGGATTGGTATATTTTGATTAGATTTTTCTTTTTATCATAATATATGGTGTGTAGATATGAAGAGTGATGTAATGTTCCTCTGAATGAAAAATATTATTCTATCCTTGTTAAAATAGAATTGTGGGTCTTAACCAAGAATTTCAAAAAAAAGAAGCAAGATGCCAATAAGTAGATAAAATATATAAAAGTAAAGGATGGTCAGATCATATGTGCAAATAATCTGATTAGAAATAATATTTTTAAATATATTGAACATGATTCCTCGGGGGATAAATATATCTCAAATTGTGAAGGAGATGATTTTAATGAATCACTTAGTGATTTTTATTATAAAATCATGATTTATCTAAATAAGACGGTATTGATGTTTTCACATTTATATTTTCCTATATAAAAGGTTTATTGGGTGAAAATTCATTGATAGAGAAATAACGTGATATAATGGAGGATGTTACAGTGAAGAACTTGCGTAGATTCCACACCCTCACAAAACATATGAGAGAAAGGTTGAATATATTAATAATTATAAAGAAATAATTTCTCTTATTAATGAATAATTTTTATGATATATTTTTCACAATATTTTAATTGAGAGATTATTTACAAAATTGATCCATGAATTTGGGAAACTATAAAAAGTGTCCACGAATGTCAAGGATTCCCAACATGAAGTTAAAAAAAGAAGATAAAAATGTATGAAATTCCATTATTATAGGTAGGTATGATGTATAAGAATGAAATTATAAAGCTAATGAAATATTAGGATGATAGAATAAAAATATTTGTGTCTGAGAAGAGAACACTCTATCTGTGGTTCTTGAATTGGATGTACACGTGAGAAATTAGAATGAAGATAAATTAAGAACTTTCGAAGCTATTGTGAAGGGAATTGATGCTACAAAAAAACTTGAAGTAAATATATCTTATAAAGTAATGAAAAAGGGAACAATAAAATATTTCAAACATATAGATATATATATACCATAATATGTTAGAATAATTTATCACACATACATGATAAATAAGTTTTCATTGAATCTATATTATCTATTAGTTCATTATTAAATTCAAAATCTGTAAATATTTGGATGGATAAAAATCCAATGAATTCACATTATCATCAAGGGTAAATGTATAAATGTTCAAGAAAAATATCTTCTCTAATATAACAAAAATTAATTGGGTTTACAACCAAAATTAGTGAGGTTCCAATTCTATCCAAACTACTATAAAAGTGAAAAGAAAATGTTTTTAAGCCACTCTTGGTGCTGTAGGAGATTCAAACAAAAGGGTATAAAATATAACCATAATATTTCAATATGTTAAACTGATAAAAGTATAAAATTTAGGGTGATAAAATTTTAATAATTTAATAAATATTCTATAATTAATTAGACTCAATATGAGAATGAATATATGTATTTCAACAACAGATTTGGTTTTTTTGGAGAATTTTGGTGAGTATTTCAAGAGAAGTGGTAACTTCTTAAAATATTTTTAGTGCATACCAATCCATAATAACACTTATTTAACTAAAAAAATAATTCAAAAAAAACATAAATAACATGTTAATAAAGAAGATAAGTATTCCCTGAAGAGTGAACGAAAAACAATATTTAATCAACAACTCTTAATAAGTCAATGAAGAATGAGGTATAGGATGTATCAAGCCAGAGAATGTTCTTATAATATCGAATGAAAGGACAGAACCTGGACTATAATAAGGTATACATGAAATAAATGAATATTTGAGTAATTTTAAATAGATAAAACGAATGATCTAATAAATAGGTCACAGAATAATGTTGTTTATTGACAGTTTTGAAGATGTGCATAAGAGGGTACCCATAATTGGTAATCAAAAAGATAGTGAAGAAGTTTGTGGATGGTGCATGAAATTTTTCCATATAACTATTATTAAATTAAATGGATGACACAATATGAATTTTATTAAAGATAATGAAAAATCACCAATGAATCAATGTACCAAAAATGATATTGTGAATATGGAGTTTGCACACAAAAAGAAGACTGATCATGGGAAAAAATATTTTTTAATTACATATCTAGAATCCTGGAAAATTCTAAGAGAAGAGAGAAAATTTTAAATGTGTATTTTTTCTTACTATATAAAGTGAATATTCCAAAATAGATAATGATAAATCTGTATTAAAATGAAAACAATACTACCCAAGAATAAATAGGTTTTGGAAATCAATAGTGGATCGTGCATGAAGAGATCCGGACACTTTAGAGTGTTAATGAACGGAGTCTCTAGGATTATATCCACGTCATGGACTTCTTCCTCACATTATAGAGCTATTAATGATAAACATTATTCCCATAATATTATTGGTTTCACATTATGAAAAATTGGAATTTAATGTATGACATGAAATAAGAAAGATTATTAAATCTATGATCATTTAAAAAATAAGGGCATTCAGCACAGTGATTTATAATAAACTATTTGTATCATGGTTCAAAAAGTATCATTAGTTATTGGAAACAATAATAGTGATGTGTATATAGAATCCCGTGATATGGATCTACAATGATGTGATGTTTCTTATGATTTCTAAATCTATGATACATCATGAAATCTGGATAAAAATTAATAAAACTGAATTTTGATGTGTGATTTTGACTTTCTAATCACTATTTTAGTATGGGTACAATATGATAATGAAGGGGGAGTAATTATAAAACGAAATAATGGATAAAAGTACAATTCACATTATTTTTTTGTATCAATTTCGAGTGAGAAAATATTAAATCTTTTGAAAATTAATTAATGAAATCCTTAAATGATGAAATTCTGTGTTGGTATCACATCAAAGAAATATATAGAGAAATTTGTTCTCTTTATTGATCACTCTTATTCTCAAAAATATGTTAGCTAAATTAGAATTAGTGTTGTCTTATTGAGGGATCATTTCTCAGATAAAATGTGGTATCACTATTTTGTAATATATATATTTATTTATTCGCACTACAAGTCTGAGAATAACTAAAAGAAGATAACAAAAGGATGGAATATGTTATTTAAATTTTTTTAAGGGATAGGGGTTAGGGGTGTAAAATATTCCATTGTTATAAACTTCTATATATTCATGGAATCTCAATTAGGGGTAGAGGACCATATATTAAAATGTGAATTTTTTATTAATAAGTGAAAATGGAAACACATTGACATTTGACATGAATTTTTTATTGAAAATAAATCAATCTGGTATATTGATGTCCCATTTTTGATATTTTTTGTAATATTTTTCAATGTATTTTTCTGATTAATGTTAATGTGGGTAGAATATGGGTGATTTAGGAACAATACACCCACTAATGAAGCTGATTACACTTCCCATATTATAGGGTAATATAGAGTGAATATGTTTTCATCATAAATGAAAAATGAATAAGATGAATATTAGTACCAATCCCCTAAAATCAGATTATTATTGGATCTATCCATAATTTCAAAATAAAATTATTCGGGTTTTATAAAGTTCTATCGGAAATAATTTAAAAAAAAAGTATGCTTCTTGTTATCTTGTAAGATTGAAGGGATGTATTAATGATCTAAGATCTAATTGAAGTTATTGAATATATCTCAATTTTATAGAGTTTGAAGGATTCTAAAACTAGTGAGGAACCTAACATGGATAATGTCTTGTGAAGGATGAAGTTGATGTTATAATGAGAATAAAAAAGTATTTTTGAAATACTCTAACATGAGTATTTATATGTTTTAAGACCGTTTAAATGGTTTTAAAGAGGTTTAAAATTAATTTCTAAATTACCAAAAGTATTATGAGATGATTTGAATTGGTTAATAAGTCCTTGATATTGTTTTAGAATGTTTTAGAGACATTATGTGTAAATCTATATTTCTTGAGTTGAAGCTAAAAAGTGGAAGGTGTCGAAAATTATGTAATAATATTAAATTTCATAATACTTTATCAAGATTGTTTTTATATTCCCTAATAAATAAAAATAGATAAGTCTAATTTTGTAATTTTTTTAATAATTTAATACTGATTTTTATGAATTCATAATAGTTTGGGTCATATCATAAGACATAATTAGAATCTCATAAGACATTATAATTTACAAGAAATTTTTAATACTTGTGATTCCATAAAACACATAAAATCATGTAAGAATATTCATTATACATATATGAAGTTGATGTAGGTACATAACATTTTCAGAATTCATGTATGACTTTTCTTGTAAGACCTTATATGTGTGTAAGGCTCCCATGTTTCAAAATTGGAGAGCTAGTGTAAGAGATTGAGGAAGATTTTAATACATCACTACTAAATTAAATACTTCCAAAATAATTCCTATGTTTTTTGTAATGTTTTTATGAATTTTATTGAAATATCACAAGGATTTTTAATAATTATTATGAAATTAATAAAAGTTTGAAAATATATTAACTATACCTTTTAAAAATATTGAGAATCATATTTAAGAAAAATTGAGTTTGCATAATTCTTTTCGAATAAAAAACTTTTATATGATGATGGAAATTTTATTCTCTAATGACATAAATATCATGTTGTATTGTTTATCCATGATTCAATATTTTATTAAATGAAATGACATTAAATGGTCACTGTGCAATTTTTTTAGATTTTTAGATGAGAATATCTGAAAACAAATTTTGATAAACAAAATAGATACTCATGTTAGATTTTGAGAACACAGAACTTCAATTATATATATATATATAAAGAATAGGAATTTGAAGACCTGGAATACGAAACAAAATATCCTCACAATATTTAGATGAAGGTAAAATAAGGATGATTTTTCGAGAAATTATTGAATCATGAAATAAAAAAATCCAACATAAATAAATTTGGATTTCAATTTGAAGATGATGGTGTTGGAATTCAATGGATTAAATATCACAAATTCATTTTTGATATCTTTAAGCTAGATTATATGAGTTAAAAATGTGTAGTGTGGTGTTATGAGGAAATATAAAAGGAATCTGAAATTGGAACCACTATTTTAGAACCCTCATTCCATGAATGGTAAGGGATAATACACTACTGCTTATCTATGTTGTTTTTATACAATGTTGAATATGATTTATGTTTAGATATGTGTATAGATATTTTGATAATGAGTGTATTGAATATATCTATAGATAAAAAATTAATACTTATTAAATTAAAATAAAAATGATTAATGATAAGAGAAAGGTTATTTCTATAAATTACTCATGGACATCAATTGGAGGAGAATGAAATATTTGGGATCATAGGGATAATATCGTATGATTTCCATGAAAACAATGTATATAGAACGATGTAGTTATTATGGAACCAAAATTATTGAGTTTATTTTCATTATTATTAATATAGAATATATTGTTTTGATGACCTATATATAAAATAATAAATGTTATAGAGATATTGGGAGTAGTGAACAAAGATTGTGATTAACCACACATAGAAAATAAATGAGAATTATCGACTAATAATAAATAAATATGATCATGTGATAAAGTATAATACTAGATGGGTATCCATGAACAAAATAATAACAATAATAATAACAGTAATAATAATAATAATTTTCTTTTAATTTGAAAGGCATGTTAGGTCCTACAATACATAGAATTACTATAGTTTTAGAAAGCAAGAAACAATAAGTTTGAGTTTGCAAGGATGACACCACTAATTTTGTTCACACATTAGATTTTGAATGACATTAATATATTGGAGGACTTCACTATATATTTTTAGATAACAAGTACACGAGTGAGTGATTCATGTGAACAATTTATAAAAAGTATTATGATTTTGGAAGATAATAGAGATCAAGATGCCATCATATTTTAAAATATTAAAATGTAATCACAGACTTGGGGAGGAGTGATATTTTATATTATATAGATATATTGGAATCCTATATAGATTGATTAACTACATAAAAAGGTGTGAATGGTTGTAATCTTGTGGGATACAAGTTTAATGAACCTATGGGAGTATCTTGGTCACCTGTGTAATATCGTGAACCTAGTTTCATGATGATCCATATCCAACCCACTTATATTGATTATATAATTATAGTGGAAAATATGTGATTTAAATGATACCAATAAAAGTAAGGATTAGGATTCCCTAGAGGGGTTTAACATTGTGTAATACTATTTTTCACATTAATTTCATACATTCATTTAATATGTTATATTGGGTTTCATTGAATATAAACAAACCCATTAATATCCTAAAATATAACATTGTTTCATATAACAATGGGGTATGAATTATAAATGATAAATTGGAATTTGATAATATAATTATCCATGGTTGAATAACCCCCCCCCCATGGGTCTATACTATTCAACTAGGAAGTGCACTATCATTTGATAAAAGTACCCCTGAATGACACTCATCCACACTATTGGGTTATAACACACAACTTTATTGTTAAGTATATCCACTATATAATTAATTTCAATGAGTGTGTGTGTGTGTGATAATAAATTTAATTCGGTATATATTCCTCTTATATTTTGGGAATTGTGGAAGAAATTCACATTAAATATTGAGATACATTTTCTTGATCTCATACAAAAATTGGTTGAGTGACATTCAATCCATATATCCCACCATTTATTTTATACCCCACTTTTAATAGAATTAATAACACCACACATATCTACATAAAGTAATAAAATACTAAAATATTAATTATGAAAGTATCCAATCATATCCCCAAAATGATTCCTAGATATACCTTTGTGAGAAACCTCTATGAGATTCATTTTTGAGGCTCTATATGTAGTGATCATCAAACATCACGGAATTAGTGGATTTCCCACAATTCTTATATTACCAATTTCTTTCATATAATTATCATCAACTTCAATTCTCGTGATGATAGTAAGGTACCTAATGGAACTCTTGGTAATAAAATATTGATTTAGATGTGCGTCAATTATGATTATTATGATATGATCCATCACATACCTAATTGAATGATCTTGGGAATTATGGAACAATTTATTTCTACACATACAAAGCCACCATCATGGTTCAGATACAATAAATAACTAGTAAATAATGAAGCTATTAAGAAGCTACAAAAGTGATGGGGAATATCATCACCTCCTCATGGATACATTCCTATAATTAATTCACATAAAACTGGTAAAAATGGTGGTCAAGACATATTTGAAAAATGTACAATGTAGCCACAGATGATACTCATCTTTAGTGCTTGACCTGGAGAGAAGAAAAGTGAAAAATATTGAAACTAAAATGATTGTATCATTTTTTCATGTGCTATAATTATATGAGGAATCCCTTAAATGAGGTAATGTCTAGATTTTATGATCCATGGATTATGATATTTTCAATCAAAACCCGATCGATATTAGTTCTCCTAACATTATAATGATAATGGATCATTCAATTTTGAAATCTATCCTTAACAAGTTCCCAAATGAGCATATCCTCTATTTAAAAATAATAATAATAATTTATTAACAAATATTTTATTGATGGAATATATTTAATATATTCTATGATGTAATCACTAATATGTATATCTTAATCAAATATATAGTAACTATTATCAAATAGGTGGATAATGGGGATGTTGATCCAATTACAACCCCAAAACTAGATATTAGAGTCCCTTTTCAGACATTATATGGACTGAGTCGTATTACTAGACTATAACTCCCTTTGATTGGGCCAAATTGAGGAAACATAGTGATTATCTCCACCATTATGTCTTCTAATATATATACATTAAAGAAATACATTTTTATGTTTTAATTTAACCAACCCCTAGATAATTTTAATTTGAATATGATTAGTAAATTTTTCTACATTATTTATTCTGAAGCCCCCTGATTTGACGGGACTACAAATTAAATACAAGATATAATTTCAAAACTAATCACATAAATACCTTTAAACAAGAAATTTTAATTGATATAATTGTTGAGTCTCTTGTGAAAATCGAACGACCATTAATGTATCAAAAAACATAGATAAAATAAAAATAATATCTAAAAATATTCTACTATACATTAAAAAAGGTTTTACTTTCCTTTTATCAATATGATTTTTAATATAGAAGGAAACATTAGAGAAGTGATTCACCTTTGGCCTCCCCTAGAACATAAGGACTTCAAAATACATAAATGGATGTGAACTCTCACTGATACCAAGGTAGTTGAGAAATAAATAATTCCTAGAATTAATAATGGTATTTACAATGTAAATAAATGTGTTATACTGGTAAATAACTTCTCTAGAGACTTCCCTATAGTGCATGAATATGTTCTTAACCATGTTAATCTCAGTGAAAGGGTGTATCTATTCTATAGATTCTTCTACCACCTTATGATCACCTTTATTAACCATTTCCATAATGTATATACTATGATAGAATTTTTATATACAATTAATAATTAAGGAAATAGGATCTAATTTCATTACACTGCGAATATATGAAAATTATCCGACATGGGATCTATTTATTATAACAAAAATCTAAAATAATGAGAAAAATAGTACCCAATTGATTGATGAATCTATCATAAAAGCCCAAATTTCATACATTATTGAATATAAAATCGTAACCCTTTGTATGAAATTGTTTACAAACATTCAACTTCAATTCAATGTCACCAGAATATTTAGTTTTCAAAATAAGATTATAACATTTTGAAGTAATTATAAAAAAATCCTAAAATATATGACTCTTTATAAAATCTTGTTTTTTTAAAGATATGATCTTGTTAGTTACCAATGATATAATATATGAAATTACCATGCTTATAATTTTGTAAAGTGAGTTGATAAAAGACATGAGTCTAAAAAGGTAAACCAAAATTATATTAAGAACCTTGGGGGTTATTGTGAGGATCTAAGAGCCTATATCACATGGATGAAATCCATTTTGAAATAAAATGATGACTTATATATCTATATTCTAGATAATAATGTCCCAAAATTCTTGTAAATGTTAAGATAGACCATCTGAACTTGGGTAAAAATCATCTTTGAGGATGAAAAAAGATTCCTTAATCTGTGAATAAGAGTAGGGGGTATTATAATGAAGTTATTCTATGGTTAATCTACGAAGGAGTTGATGAAATTCTAAATAACATTCCAATACAATATTTTATCTTATTTATAAATTCTATTTAATACAAAAATGTTAAAAAATATCCCTTCATTGACTAACAATGTTCTCCATAATTTGAAATTGGCGAAAGGGTTTATATGAACTTTGAGATGTCTAGAGAGAGTTGAAGAAGTCGGTATTTCTATCCCTTTATGTCAAAAATATTACCCAGATATATCATTTTTTATCTCATCCTTATATCTTAATATATTGTTGAAAATTATAGTTATATCAATTTTTATTAGAAAATCTATTTCACTGAAGCATTTTTAGTGTTTTATTCTTGTAAAAGATTAAAAAATTCCTCAAGGATATTGATTTCTTCTTCCATATTTTCAAATAATTATTTCATCCAAGATCTATTTCTATTCATGCTATATTTGAGCTTCAGGTCAAAGATAAATGAGTCACTGGATCACCATACATATTTAAAATCCTACTCAAATATCCATATGTAGTTACAATTATTTACCCATGAATTATTAAATTTAAATAGAATTGGTTTCTGATATTTCAAATAAAAAATATTAAGAAAACTCAATGATAATCCGAGTTATACCTAAGAAGGTTAATACTAATGATAGAATCAATACTATCTAGAGTATTTACATTGATAAAATATCTCTCATGTTTTCTTGACAAAATTTTATTACCATAGTTTCTATACAATGTTTATTTACCCTCAGAAAGATTGATTTCAAACAAGTAATTGTTATTAAAACATTCCCAAATCAATGATATAAATAATATGGTGAGAAAATCAAATATTTTAATGCATATCAATTATGAAATTGTAATCTCCCACTAAGATCCATGAGGCATCACTGATGACATTTCTTTCGTTAACATTTTTCAAGAGTCCCATATCTTC
Organism: Viscum album; assembly: GCA_963277665.1. Classification (NCBI taxonomy): domain Eukaryota; kingdom Viridiplantae; phylum Streptophyta; class Magnoliopsida; order Santalales; family Viscaceae; genus Viscum; species Viscum album. The sequence continues at coordinate 1,449,217,039 of OY728161.1, forward strand.
ATTACAGATACTCTCACTTAATATTAATATTTATTATCTTTTTATAACAAATATATAAAATCTATTCAAATAATAACAAAATAATCATAAAAATTTATTTTAAGAACTGAATAAGCTATATATAATAATTACAAATAATATTAAATAATAAATTAGATAAATTTAATAAATTACATACCATCAAATTATAATTTGAATTTTTTTCAAATAAAATTAATAAAAAATTTAGAATGCAGTTTTATGTATAGGAGGATTGAGTTTAGTGAAATTGAAGAGTGAAGGGAAGGGTTCTGACGTAAGTAATTATATATTAGTTTTTATAGTGGTACTTTTGGACAAGTGTTTTATCCATAGAACTTATTTAATTGTATTTATTTTAATAATTTTCAATGCAATTTTTTATACAAATTTTTAAAAAATATTTCATTATTTGAAAAATTAATTTACCTGTTTAAAATTTTCAATTCCCAGTGACAACATTGTTTATCGATATGCATAGAATCCTTAATAAAAATACTACTAAATTGAATTGAAATAAATATCTATAGTTGAATATACCTAGACATTTTGACGTTGTTAATATCTACTTGTGACTATTAATAAGGACTCTAAATCAACATATAACCAAAACATTACTTAATTACAATGGATGAATAATATACTAGAATAGTGCACTATGTTTTCACATTTTTAACAAAAATATGTGTTGATAATTTCTAAATAATATTATATTTCTCACTAAAAAATTAAATAATATTATTGAATATATAAAATTCAATAATATTTTCCTTACAGCTTTAATATTCTCAATGCTGAAATAATTATGATGGTATTCATTCATTACAATAGTTTTGATAAATTTTTACAATTGTTCAAATAAATGTTACAAATAAATATTATTAATATTTTGTTCATACATTGTAAAAATAAAAAATTAAAATTAATAAGTTCTTCTATTGGATGGATAATATCCTCAAATACAATAGTGATAGATGGTTAATATTTAAAAAATATTTATGAAATTTATTGTTAAGTTAAATTAATTTATAATTCATCTATAAATTTTTTTTGTAGGTATATATTTGTGAATTTAAATTTTTCTATCATAAAAAATCACTAAATCATAGTTTTCCAATTGTGTAGGGAAATGATAAAAAATGGATGAATATATACATTTAAAGTATTTAAAAATATTTTTGAGAATAAAAAATGGTGTAAGGATGTTTTTATATGGTTATAGGTTCATATTTTCAATGTTATATGTAATACATAATCTATATGACATAAAAATAGAAAGTTGATGGAGTGACTATAGTTTTATAATACTTCATCATTATTTAATAGATATGATAACAAATTGAAAGATGTTTTTAAAAAAATCTCTAAAGGTAAATGAACTTTATGTTCAATTTTTATATGTTATAAAATGATATATTTATCTACTATTGATTTCATTATATTTTTATAAAATGATTGTTCACTAAAGAAATTCCCCATGTGAAATTCAACTTGATACATGAAAAAAAGATAGCTAAATTTTGTATGCTAATTTTCAATCACTACATGATTTAGATACCTATATGAAATATCATATATTAGAAGTTGGTTAATATGTTTTGAAAATAATATAATTAAATATAAGGAACTAAAAAACCCTATAAATGTATTTTCTATGAATGAAAAATGATCATATGTGTCTTGATTTTAAAAAGGAAAAATAAAACATTCATATTTCAATATCTACTAAAAAACATGAATCCTTATAGTGTGTAACAAATATTTTCACATGACTAATGTTTTTAGAAAACTATAACCAACCTTTGTGGTTTCGAATGATGTAAAATTAGCCTTTATTGATTAGGATTATTTCTAAACCCAAACTATATAAATTTTGTTGAATTTTATCAGAATCCATTAATTTAAAATATAAATTATTATATATTATGTATATTATTATTTTGTTAAATAATCATATATTATTCGAAATGATTATTTCTACCAAATAACCAGGATATTCTATTAAAATTTAAATATTTACCCAATACCTATATATTAATTCAAAATACCCACAAAAACATTGGGGGTTTTTATTAAATTATGTGATGAAGAGTTATTTAATGTAAGTTGTATATTATTTTTATTTATTTGATATGATATTTTTAAATTAATCAAATTCATAAATATTAATTTTTAAAATAGTGATTTTTTGATAATTTAAAAAATTTATCCCATCCACCATGCCGAAACCTAAAAAATGACATTTTCAATGGTTTGTGCAAATAATGTGATATGCTCAATGATTATAATAAATATTTTATGTTATTGAAAATTATCATTTTTTATTTTTTGTAATGATATCAATATGAATAAATTGTGTAATAAAATTCCATCCATACTGGGTCATGTATTTTGGAATGTATCCCATACCAATAAGAAGGAAAAATTAATAGATGAAATCATACAAAAAATATATTTGTCAGGTGTAAGTATGAAACAACTAAATATAATTTTTTAATATAGTAAAACATAATAAGGAAACATTCATTTTCAATTGTTTATGAAATATAGTCACAAGATTATTAAATAATAAAAGAGAACAATAACTACTAATATTGGTGTTAGAGAATCCATAATAGTATAACCATGTTAGCAGGGTGAGTTTTTGAATCTCATGTAATGACCCACCTTTTTTATTTTTTAAAGCATGAAGAATTCATTATATATTTTGATCATTTTCCACATTCAGGGTAAAATATTTTTCTTAATATATTAAATAACCACAGAATTACAAAAATACATTATTTATCTTTGAATGGTATATTAACTCTATTATGTGATTTTTTATTGTTATGATATCGATAGTTTTGAGAATAAATATTTAATTTATTTTAGTTGAAATATTATATTATTATTAAATTGGATTATTATATAATATTATGATGGTCTAAAACATTTGAATTATAACGGACTAATTATTAATAAATACTTGGATAATTATTGTTGTTTTTGATTTTTTAATTACTATTAGTTAATTTTTCTGAAAATGAAATAATTTATTACTCCTACAATTTTATTATTTGAGAATATTATTAATTTGTCTGAAAAAATGATTAGTAAAATAAAAAAATTAAATTTTTTATTTTCTATATAATTATTTCTGATAAAGTTCAATATATTAAATAAAATAAATAAATAAATATAATATAATATATGGGATATGGTCCTTTTGATGTTTTATTAGTAATAAATAAATGTTTTGTTTGAAAATAGAATTATAGAGAACATGATATTTTCCATAGAAAAAATATAGAATGAGAATACAAACTTTTACTCATTCCCATCTATCATCATTTATCCATCTCACTTTATTTTCCTCCCTATATCCCTCTCTCTCCTCCCTCTTATCCTTCCCTCCTCACTTCAATATATTTGTTTTGTGATAACTGATATATGACCTGTGTATGGTTATAAGACTGTAGATATGAAATAAGGGTATGATCTATTTTAAATTAATATTTTTTGATAAATGTATTGGATTCATTAGAAACTATGGTTTTGGGGGTAATAAGATATTTTTTTCATATTAATATGATAAAAAATCTTAACATGAAGGTCTTTTAATTTTTATATTAAAATAACATTTAGGTAGTTGCCTTCAATTTAGTTATTAGTTCATAATTTTTTTGACAAATTATTTTTTTCATGGTATGGTTTCGATTTTATCTATATGATTTTGAATGAAATCATTTGTGATTTATTATGAAATAATTTACATTATGTTTCAGTAAAATCTATCTAGATATTTAATTCATTGAAAATGTTGAAATATTTATTAAGTGTATTGAATTAGATAAATATGATTTGTACATCTTCTAATTCTACATCACATGCATTTCATTATGATGAATTATTGAAACATATTTGTTGACAATAAATTCATTGTAAAATAAAAAATCAATAATATTTATATTTTTAAATAATTATTAGTTGAGTTAAAAAATATTTTAATATTGATTTACTTTTTATATATTACTAAAATTAATATTTTCATTATACCATCTTTATTTGCTAATTTATCTTCCACCATGTATTAGAATATTTTGTAAGAATAAATTTTTGATTTGTGATAACATGGGGATCAATGTCATGAAATTTACAGGTTTTAATATGCGTAAAATAATGATAAATGTGCTTCGAAATTTTTCTATGTTATTCCTTAATTTATATATAATAGTCATTGATTGAATAATTTTTTAGTTTATAGAAAATAAAATCCTATAAATATATTTAATGATATTTTATGACTGATTAGATAAATATCCATATTCTTGATATTTTTTCGATTATTAGAAATTGATCTTCTAGAATTAGTAAGAATGTTTTCTTTCTTAAATTGTAAACTTTTTGTTTCATACACTCATTTTTCATAATATATCTATTAAACAATGATTCAAAATTATGTTTAGAAATATGATTTTCAAATCATTGGATATCTATTTTAATACCTTATGATTTTTGATAACTTTTATGACTATATATACTATTGTTTAATTAGTTACCCAAATTAAAGAACTTTTATTATGATATAATATATTCCTCACCTAATATTTGTAAATATATTTTCCAAAATGTATAAATTTAATGAAATAAAAATAAATATGGTTTAAGACCATTAAGAAATGTAATAATTTATTATATATTATTTTGGTTTATGTATTTCTTGTTTTATTAATGGATCGGATTTCAAGAAATTATTCTTCAAAGGGTGTAGCTATGGAATTATATATCGAGTGTTTAGTTTTTTCATTCCTTCTTTAAAAATATAAAAATGTTTATTGGGTGTGGTTAATGTTTGTATAAATTTTCAATAGATATTTTTGATGTAATTTGAGTATTTTGTGTTGTTCTCTAAATAGGTGAAATTATTCCCCTAATTTAAATATATGATGAAGCTCATATCCTTGTTTAGTTAACCATTACATTATTGTTATACCATTGGTATAATAAAAAAATTTAATGGTAATTACTTATGAAAATAATTTTCAAGGATGGTTGTAATTAGGTTATTTTTGGTTGAACATTACATTTCCTAGGGTATGTAGTTATGTTATTCATTTTATGATCATTTTACTTGTTTTATTTCCCCTTTAATACATTGGTTAAATCTATTAACATTAGAGAAACATGGCCATGGTTTAGTTGGGTTTATTGCTAGATGATATTTTTATTCTATCGGGATATGGTTTTGCAAACTTTTTAATTTGTTGGAGACTTAATATTGATATTCTCATAATCAACCAAAATAGGTAAGGTTATATTATAGGTGTATTCTGATAATCCTTATCCCCCTTTGATGTATATATAAAATATATATCCATTTTTCAGATATATAACACTAAATATTATCTATTCTTATGATGATGTCATATGGGCTCAATATGAAGCCAAATTATTATGACTATGGTTACTATATAGATGGGTTTTCTATATAATCTAGATGCATCAAGTTGCTTTTTTTCCATTTATATTTTTCAATTTTGAACCACTATAAATTAAATAAAGGATATAAACTTATTACAAATATATATATTTTAGGTAAATACATTGTATTAAGACATTCATATAAATTATCATGGTCTAATTTTACCTAGGTGTATGGAATTATGAAATGTTAACCATTGGGAAGTTCCTCTAATCCAAACTTAACTCATATTTATGAAAAAATATCAATAGATACTTTAACAAGTATAAGATCTTATCTTCCTATCATCTTGATGATTTATATGGGGCATGATATTTTCTTTATTAAGTTCCATTTTATGAAATATTATGAATCATGATCAGAACTTATCAAATATATTTTTACTATTCAAAGGGGATAATTTCTATCACATGAATGTCTCAAGATTATTTTTGATATAGAAGAATCAATTTTATATAATATATTGAAATTTTTTATCATTATTTATACATAGTGTATTGTGTAGACAATTCAATATATATATATTTATATATTTATTTTATTTTTGTGAGATAATTTTATTTGACCACCACTCTAAGTTCTTCATGGAGAGACCTATGCATTGGGACACCTACTCATTGTTTTTCTATAGGGTCATAACTATCAAGGAATTTGGGTATTCCATTGAAAAACCATATTCTTGACACAATATGACCCATTATTGAGTGAAAAAAGGAGTTTGGATAATCTTATTCAAGAATGTAGGTTCTGTACTGTGTGCCTCATCATAATGAAATTACAAAATTCTTTCATCTTATACCTTTCTTGGTGTTGTATGATCCACCTATAAAATTAATAATGTTCTCTAATAGATAATGGTGTGGTTTATTGATTCTTATTTTCAATGTGTGTCTTTTTGTGTTATATAGTTATATAAACATCCTTCGGTGAGAGTTTTTTTTTGAAGTGAGTTATTGGTAGCATGGAATATTTTGACTGTTGGTTCTATAAATGTCATGGGGACAATGAAAAAAATATCATTTCGTATATTTCATTTTATGCAGTCAATATATTTTTAGGAAAACCGAAATTTTTGAAAGACCGTGTTAGGTATTTGTGTTCAACTATATATGGGTATATTGAGTTATCTCTAGGATGATTGAATTTCCATGTATTAGTTTAGACTCATGCTTTTTGATTATTTCCATATTTAACTGGTGTTGTTTGTTAGGTTCATATTAATCAGATGGAGTATATTGTTTTTCATGAACCTATATTGTAATTTTGTGCTCAGCTCAATTTGGACACAATCTTTATAAATATTGTTATTTTATTATGGGTTATGATAGAAATGATAAATATACTATTTTTTACTAGTGGATAATATATCTCTTTATGGAGGATGTATTTGGAGAAAATTATTTTGGGAAATGTTTCTTTTTCATTTCAATATCATTAGTTTTACATAGAGTCTATTACTATCATTATGATTATATATATTTTTATTGTAATTCAATAATTGATAATTGAAATCTTTATTATTATTATTATTATTCATCAGGGATTAAAATCCTTTTAAATGAGATTCATTGGTTTATATTTTGATATTCATTCATTTTTAGGCTTTTATAAGAGGGTAATTCATCTCTTGTGGGTATATATTCCATAAGTGCTACTCTCCAACATTTGAGAGAGTTGATGTGGTTTAAGAGAGAATTTATCAATATAACTGTAGTTATGGTTGTGGTATGAGTTTTTTCATGTCATATAAGAGTAGTATAAAAGATAGAGTGATCTAGGATTCATCTTCAGAGTAGAAACATGTGATCATTATGTTGTGTTGGTTGTGTAGTAGAATACTAGAAATTAAAATACAAGGTAGAACAAAGAATCCAAATATTGATGAAAATATATATTGTAATCCATTATAAGAAACTTGACTATCTTTTGATTTTAAAAAATTGATGTCTGTGATTGTTATTGGGTAATTCGAAAGATATAGTACCATCAATCATATGGTTTCACACAGGTCAGGATAATAGTGCGTGTTGTTGTTTTGGATGTGGTTTCATTTGGGGAGGGATGTGAAGTTATTTATTTCTTCATCTATATCCATGGGTAATTATAATTATGATCAATCAATTTTACGATTATTTAGCACTAGGATAACATGTTATAATGGATGTTGTGGTATCCCTATAACGATTTGAAGAATTTATAGTTCATCGAATGTAATATCGTCTCATATTTAATTACTTAGCATGTTGATATCTACTAAATGTATACCAAATTATGAATCTAAAAATTTTCCATAGGAGTTTGTGTTAAAATTGTATTTTTTAACCCATTTTCTAATTAACATTGTATGAAATTATAGTATATTTTATTTGGGTTTATGGTATATAGTTATTGGAGAGAGTTATATCCCCTATATCAAATTTACTAGATCAATTAAGTGTTATATATTTTTATCCAAGGCTTTATCGACATTAGATATGGAGGTGTGGAATCTCATAGATATTCTTGTTTTCATTCTTTTAGTTGAAGATGGAGAATAGTGTTGAATATGCCAATAAGTAGTTTTACCATTTCATTTTAGATATGTAGAGTGCTATCTTGGTGATATCATGATCTCTGAGGTTGATGGAAAGTGAATTGATGGTTGAAATGAAATTAAATTTTTTATCCCTCATAAAAAAGCTAATGTCAATCTTTTTTAGTTATTGTATCTCAAAATATCATTCGTACAACACTATGAAACAACAAGTACACTAGGACATAAATGGTTCAAAAACTATTTATGAGTAGCTAGTCATTAGTGATTAGTGTCCAAAATCCCATGTTATTACCCAAAATCCATAGGCTATAAAATTATTCATTCAACACAATTGGTCTCTCAAAATATGTTGTCTAACTTCCCAGCACACCACATGCTATTACCCACCAAGAAAACTCATCAAATAATTGACTATCCCCATTGGCCAAAACATGTTTTTTCAATAATTCATTTTACTCACTCACACACACCCTATGAAGATTCCCCAGAGGTTTCCCATCTAAAAACCCTTCTAGGATATGTTCACTTAATTATAGATTTTTAATCTGGTAGTCTTATGAAAATAAAGTTGAATCTTGTTGACATATATAAGAATATTTACCCTTTTAGTTCTCACTTTTCCAAAGGCATTATATCCCATGCCTCATATTCATGGTCATATTATCAAAATGTATAAAATTGATTCTAGAAGATAATCCTAAAACACATATAAATATTCCACCTAAAAAGATTTAATCACCTCATATTTATATATAATACGTATATGGAATACAAAGAACGACTATAATGAAACAATTTGAAAATGATTATCTTCTTCCAAAGATGTGTCTATGTTGATATATATGAGCATTGAATTTCAACGTAGAAACTCAATAGATGATATTAATTCATTTATATGAGTTATTTAAGAATAGATACAGATAATTAATCTCAGAACCTACCACAAAACTAAACAACATCTCTTGATAGAGTCACATTTCATATAAATTTTTTAAATAAATTCGAATTATAGTAAAAAAATTAATCGAAATTAAAATGATTTATAATATTTTAATTAAAAGTTCTAATTTTTAATGGAATTAATTAAAATAGTTATAGAAGAATAGAATAATGTTGTTGTGGTATTTGAATTTAATATATGAAATTTTATGAATATTTATGTTTTTGTTTTGAAATTTTCTTAACACATTTGAAGTTACATTAAGAAAAATTAATGACATCCCAATTATATACCATCAACTAGGGGAGACACACCACTTAGCTTACCCATGGGTTTTAACTAGTTAGGAAACTCTACAAGAGATCCCACTTGAATTGGCAGTGCATGATGAATTATTCCCATACATGGGGAGCCAGTGGGTAGTCAATCTCTTTGGTTCATAGCCTACGCAAAGAGCCATCACATGCATGTAGTGTTCAAGACCATGTGGAGATGTGTATAATTATTCCTTAGTACAAGGCAGTCAATGCTGATAGGTGGGAGTCCTTTGGCTCCCACATGACTTCATTGTATTGGAAAACCCGCACCTTGATACTTAATCAATCTCAAAGACACACTCCATCTTCATGAGGGGCCATAAAATAATCATTGTCATTCATTTTTTAATTAAAATGTGCCACTTCACACCAACTCATGTGCACTCTCCATCGAATATAATCTATTCTGTCTCTGACACTCTCTGTCACTCCACATCCACTGAAGGATACCGACTACCTCTGCATCATGGTAGAATTACAACTCCACCACCCATAGAAGCTCATCCTCAAGACACCACCTATTTTTGTGCAACTCGAATTATGTGGATCTAATCTACAACATCATACAAACACCATGAGCTACGGTTGAGATACCTCTGGAAACATTGACGGATAGAGGGGAAGGAGGAGGAGCCACCTCTCCACTGTTTCTCCTTCCACATCCACTAAATCCCTTTCCACTTTTCCAAACATCCATGTAGTCCACTCAATACTCAAACAACCAATTAATTCCTGAATAAAGAACATCCTTGAAGTAGTTGATAGATCATTCTTGAAAAATGTAAACTGAAAGTCCTCATATTTTAAAAATAAAAAATGTTGGTCTTCATAGGATAATTAAAAATGATATATCAATCATGACCCCTGGTAATTTGGAATGACAAAAGTAGGATCCTCCATTTACTATCAATATATACCGTCAAAAATTATAATGGTGGACCTCAACACCCATGATGTTATATGATAATACAGGGATGTCGCAAATATCATTTTCTTTATTATTCATTAATTTTATTTTCCATTTGGTTTAGTTTTATATTTAATGTAATTTTTATTTAGTATTATTTAAATAAAATAATTCATGAATTTTCTTCTTTCAAAGTGTTCTACCCTCTTCTTCTTCTTATTCTTCTCATTCTTCTCCTTTTTTTATTTAATTTTCAGATTCTATTAAATTTAACATTATATATATATATATATTATTTTTATTTTATTTTTTCCGTTTCACTTAATCTTCTATTTTATTCTTTTATTCGATCACTTTCTCTTATTTTTCTTCCTTATATTCATTATATTTTATTCTCATACTTATTTTTAAGTTATTTTTGTTGAACCCTCTGGAATTAAGTTGCTTTCTTATGTTTTGATAATCCCAACCATTCCTTATTTATATCTTGATTTTTCATTACGGATATATGTTTACTGTGACATAACTCATTCTTCCAAGAGAATGCTTAAACAGTTTATAGCTACCGTTACAGATAGTAGCTACCGTTATGACTTAAAGCTACTGATATCGAATAAGAGCTACCGATATGAAGTTCACCGGTACTCAAAGTCTACCGCTACTCAAAGTCTACCGATACTCAAAGTCTACCGCTGCATAGAAGTAGACAGTTATCGTTACAGCAAAGCTGACAGCTACCGATATGCTGAAGTTCGCCGTTATGAAAAGTCTACCGATTGAGAGCTACCGCTACCGTTACAAGGCAGAGCCACAGCTACCGATAAAGAGTTACTGCTACTGGTAAAGGCAGAGCCACCGCTACTGTTACAAGTCCACCGCTACCGATACATCAAGTCTACCGACAGACAAGTCTACCATTACAGATGCCTACCGATACTCAGACCTACCATGACAAAGTCTACCGTTATCATGAGCAACCGTTCAGAGACAGAACCCCGACATGCTTTAAATTTATTTATTATTATTTAATCTAACCAACGGTCACATTAGGTATATTTTAATGCACTGACATTTATTTAATATGTGTTGCTGGTTTTCAGGAAACCGTACCTCGTACTTGCAAAAAGGGAATCATATCTTTTGCCGAAGCTCATGCTTTAAAAGAAGGATGCAGAAAAGAGCACAAAATATATACGCTGGCAATCAAGCTCAAAACGTGAAAAAAGAACAACTGGAGAACTTGCACTCACGAGACTACTACTACCACCCTCCAGAACATAGAGCATACGTCGAGCAATTTATGCTAAAGAAGAACTACTCAAATCTCTTCATTCTCTGAGCCGATAAGCAAGCTGAACCTGGAAGTCAAGGAAACAGATGATACTCTGTTTTCCAGAAAAAAACCTGAAGAAGACTCAGAACAAATTCTAATCAACAAAAGGAGTCGTGAGCTGCACGAAGATCACTAGAGCCATTTCTACACTCTAAATATTTGCTCTGTGATTTATCTTTTTACATATTGAGAAGTGTGTGTTATCTGATGTATTTAACACACACACTGTCTCCTGTGATTTAACTGGAGGATTTTTAAATCCTCACTCAACACTCTTACATATTTGTTTTCCCACTGGGACAGTGGTAGAGGTCGTGTGACCTGAACAGCTGGTTGCTGTTGTGTTTGTTCCCACGAATAACTGTGGTAGAGGTCTTGGACCTGGATAGTTGTAAACTGTTGAACCCCGATCTAGGGTGTGGATCATCCTTATATAAAACTTCTGAGAGGACTAAGTCTCGGCTTGAGACTGAACCTCTTGGTTAACTCCTCTGTGTTTTTAGTTAATGTTTATATCCATACAATACTTATCTATTTCATATTCCGCTGCTATTACTTTGAAATATAATTTATTTTCAAGGATACTTTGATAGTTAAACTCGCAAGTGTTTATATTTATTGTAAACCAGTAAGTTAGTTTCAAAAGTTGAATTAATCATAAGATTAATTTAACTGAGAACTAATCAATCTTTGAGAAACTAAGTGAACCTTTCTAATCTGTATAAATTCACTACAGTTTAATCTGTTTTTTAAATTGGGGGATTTTAATAGAAATTGCTTTTTGCAGAAATTTTAAATTGGAACTCAATTCACCCCCCTCTTGAGTATCCACTCCGACCAACATTTGGTATCAAAGGAATCAAAATAAAATATTTTCTATATTACTCTGTTTTTTTTACTGTGATTTTAGTTGTATTTTAAAGTTCTTAAAATTTCAGTTATTTTTAAATTTTTATCACTTTAAATTTTGTTTATAATGGATAATAGACTTGAGGGTACTGCTACTAACCGGCCACCTTTCTTCAATGGAAATAACTATGCTCAGTGGAAACTTAAAATGAAAATCCATTTAGAAAGTATGGGTTTTGATATCTGGACTGCTATAGAATCTCAATACAAAATTCCAGAATCTGAAAGAATAACTTGGGATGAACCTACTAAGGCTGCTTACAATAATAATTGTAAAGCCATAAATTACCTCTACTGTGCTTTAGGAGATGAGGAATTCAATAGAATTTCTACCTGCAAAACTGCTTTTGATATTTGGGATACCTTGGCTGTTTCTCATGAAGGAACAACTAATGTTAAGGAAATGCGGTTAAATACTTATACTATTAAATATGATAACTTTAAAATGAAAGCTGATGACCCCATTTCTGACATGTATCTCAGGTTTAATGAGATAGTCAATACAATGAGCTCACTTGGAAAGGGTGTTCCAGCAAAGGAACAAATCATGAGAATACTGAGATGTTTTCCAGATAGATGGAGAGGCACGTCTGTCTCAATCAGAGAATCCTGTGACATTGGAACACTGCCTGTCAAGGAGTTAATTGGTAAACTAATGATGTATGAAGAAGAATTGAAGGTGAACAAAGAAGAAGATGATGAACCCAAGAAGAAATCCGTGGCATTTAAGACTACTGCATCAAAGAGTAAAGCCAAGGAGAAAGTACATGTGCCTACTGAAAGCTCGTCTAGTGAAGATTCAGATTCTGACAGTGATGAAGAAATGGCTCAAATATCCAGGAGATTCAAGATGTTCTATAGTAAGAAAAAGTTTTTCAGAAAACCTAGCTACAAAGGTAAGTATGATCAACAAGGCAAGTGGAAGAAGTCGGATAAAGACGATGATATAGTCTGCTATGAATGCATGAGGAAAGGATACATCAAAGTCAACTGTCCTAAGTTAAAATTCAATAAAAACTATGACTATAAGGACAAGAGGTACAAGAGAGATATGAAAGCAACCTGGAGTGCTTCGGAGGACAACACAAGTGAATCAGAAGCTAGTGAATCTGAATGAAATCGTGCTAATATGTGTTTCATGACTAACACATCTGAGGTACCTATTTCACCAGCTTTAAACAATTTTTATTCTGGAAATGACCATGATTCAGACAATGAGGAAAATATGTCTAAAGCTGAACTATTTGAATATTGCAATATGCTGGAAGATACATGCAATGAACTAAAGAATAAATATAAATCCTTGAAGAAACAACATGCTTTGACTAGTAATATTGAAACACGTTTAAGTGTGGAAAAAGAGAAGTATGCTCAACTATTGAAAGAGAACAGTCAACTTAAATTATCAAATGAACAATTAAGAAAAGATATTGAAAAGTTCACTGCTGGTAGGGATACCTTGACACAACTGCTAGGAAAACATATTGCTCCCAAATATACAACCGGTCTAGGATATCAGCCTGGATAGTGACAAGTAAGCAAAACCAAATTTGTCCCAAAATCTGGAGAGTTTTCTGCTAGTTCTAGTTCAGGACCATCTTATACAAAACAGTTTTCTAAAGGATGCAACAAAGTATTTTTGTCTCAAAATATGCTTTCTGGTCTTAGAAAAACTATAAAGAAAATATGGGTTCCCAAAGTTTTATTAGCTAACCTTTATGGACCCAAAAAGATCTGGGTACCAAAATTATCCTATGTCTAATCTGTTTTGCAAGGAAATTGTTTAAAGAGCATCGGTAACACTCTATGGTATTTGGATAGCGGATGTTCAAGACATATGACAGGAGAATATTCTTTCTTCAAGAGTCTGATTAAGGTTGATGGTGGGCATGTCACCTTTGGTGACAATGCAAAAGGAAAAATCATCGGCTTAGGCCAGATTGGTAACCCTGATACAATTTTGATTTCTAAAGTACTTTTTGTTGACGGATTAAAGTATAACTTACTTAGTATATCTCATTTGTGTGATGATGGTTTTAATGTTAAATTTGATAATAATTCATGCAATGTTTTTAATTCAAAACATGACTTAGTTTTCACTGCATCTAGAAATGAGAATGTATATGCTGTTGATCTAAATTCCTTGGTCAAACAAAATGTTTCCTACTTAAATGATTTCTATAAAGAGTCTTGGTTGTGGAATAGGAGACTAGGACACTGTAATGTTCACTCACTTAGGAAACTTTCTATGAAATGCTTAGTTAGAGACCTACCCAAATTAGAATTCCCAAATGATAAAGTGTGCAATCCCTGTCAAAAGGGAAAACAACACAAAGTTTCTTTTAAACCAAAGAAAGAAGTTTCAACTTCTAAACCACTTGAATTGGTTCACATGGATTTGTTTGGACCTTCAAGAGTTTCAAGTTTAAATGGGAAGCACTATGTTTATGTTCTTGTAGAGGATTTTTATAGATACACTTGGGTATACTTTCTAGCTCACAAAAGTGTAGCATGTTCCTACTTTGTTAAATATTCCAAGACTGTAGAAAATCTTAGTGGACTCAAAATTAAGACCCTGAGGAGTGATCATGGGCGTGAGTTTGAGAATCATGAATTTGAATCCTACTGCTCACACAATGGCTATAATCACAACTTTTCTGCTCCTAGAACACCCCAACAGAATGGTGTAGTGGAAAGAAGAAATAGAACCCATCAAGAAATTGCAAGGACTATGCTTAATGATTATGACTTACCTATTTATTTTTGGGCTGAAGCTGTAAATACAGCTTGCTATGTCATTAATAGATTTTTAATTAGACCTATTCTAAAAAGGACCCCTTATGAACTTTGGAATAATAGGAAGCCTAAGGTTAATTACTTCAAAGTTTTTGGTTGCAAAGTCTTTATCCTTAACACTAAAGACAATCTTGACAAATTTGCATCCAAGAGTGATGAAGGAATTTTCCTAGGTTACTCTATCTCTAGTAAATCCTATAGAGTTTTCAATACAAGAACCAAATGTGTGGAAGAATCAGTTCATGTCAAATTCGATGAGACTGATCCACATGAGCCTAAATCCTACCTTGAAGATCTTGAGGAAGATTTGTCAAATCTGGACCTAAATGATAAGAATACTGAATCCCCTGTAAAAGAATCTAGTTCTGGAAATTTTCCAGAATCTGCCCATACCAATTCCAGACCTGTAGACAACTCTGAAGAAGCCAGTTCAACTCCTTATAGAGGTGTTAGAACTCTCAAGAATCATCCTCTTGATGCTGTTGTAGGTGATTTAAATAGAGGAACACAAACTAGAGCTTCTCTAAGAAATCAGGTTGAATATCAAGCTTTTCTCTAACAACTTGAACCCAAAGATATCAATGATGCTATCAATGATGAATTCTGGGTAATGGCTATGCAAGAAGAACTAAATCAGTTTGAAAGAAACAATGTTTGGGAATTAGTGGAAAGACCTAAGGACACTCCAACCATAGGCACTAAATGGGTGTTTAGGAACAAAGTTGATGAATCTGGAATTATCATTAGAAACAAGGCTAGGCTAGTTGCACAAGGCTATAGTCAAGAGGAAGGAATAGACTATGAGGAAACTTTTTCACCCGTAGCAAGATTAGAGGCCATTAGGATATTACTTTCTTATGCTGCTCATCTGAATTTCACACTCTATCAAATGGATGTTAAAAGCGCTTTTCTGAATGGATATATAAATGAGGATGTATTTGTTGAACAACCTCCTGGTTTTACAAATCCCTATTTTCCAATCATGTTTTCAAACTATCTAAAGCTTTATATGGTTTAAAGCAAGCTCCAAGAGCTTGGTATGATAGGCTCATCTCTTTTCTTATTTCAAAAGGATTTACTAAAGGAATAGCTGATCCTACTCTTTTCATTAAATGGATTTCTAAAAATGTTTTAATAGTACAGATCTATGTAGATGATATTATTTTTGGATCTTCTAAAAATTCTTTATGTATTGATTTTTCAAAAATAATGCAAAACAAGTTTGAAATGAGCTTAATGGGAGAACTCAAATTTTTCCTTGGATTTCAGATCTTTCAAAAAAAATGGTATTATTTTGAATCAAAGTAAATATATTAAAGATCTTCTAAAACGTTTTTCATTGGATAATAGTAAAGGCAGTGATACACCTATGAGTACCACCTGTAAGTTGGATAGTGATGAAACTGGAGAACCAGTAAATCAAACCAACTACAGAGGTATGATAGGAAGTCTACTGAACCTTACTACCAGTAGACCCGACATCATGTTCAGTGTATGCATGTGTGCTCGATTTCAAGCAAACCCAAAGGAGTCTCATTTGACTGCTGTTAAAAGAATTTTTAAATATCTAAAACATACTCCCAATTTAGGACTATTTTATCCTAAAGGACAATCATTTGATTTATTGAGTTATTCTGATGCTGATTTTGCTAGTAGTAAGTTAGACAGAAAAAGCACCTCTGGAACATGTCACATCTTAGGCAAATCGCTAGTATCTTGGTATAGTAAGAAGCATAATTCTGTTGCATTATCTACTGCCGAAGCTGAGTATATAGCTGCTGGTAGTTGTTGTGCACAAATCTTGTGGATGAAACACACTTTAATAGACTATGGATATCAATTCAAACATGTCTCTATAAAGTGTGACAATACAAGTGCTATTAACATTTCTAAAAATCCGGTATCTCATGCTAGGACAAAGCATATTGATGTGAGACATCACTTTTTGAGGGATCACTATCAAAAGGGTGATATCACTCTTGAATTCATTGGCACTGAACATCAGTTAGCTGATATTTTTACAAAGCCGTTGAATTCTGAGAGATTAAATTACATCAAACATGAGTTAGGTATGATTAACTATAGCATAGAGAAACCTCACCGTTAGAGAAACCTCACCGTTAGAGAAAACTCACCGTTAGAGAAACCTCACCGTTAGAGAAACCTCACCGTTAGAGAAACGTCGCTGTTAGAGAAACCTCACCGTTAGAGAAACCTCACTGTTAGAGAAACCTCACCATTAGAGAAACCTTACCGTTAGTGAAACCTCACCGTTAGAGAAACCTCACCGTTAGAGAAACCTCACTGTTAGAGAAACCTCACCGTTAGAGAAACCTCACCGTTAGAGAAACCTCACCGTTAGAGAAACCTCACCGTTAGAGAAACCTCACCGTTATAGAATCCTCACCGTTAGAGAAACCTCACCTTTAGAGAAACCTCACCGTTAGAGAAACCTCACCGTTAGAGAAACCTCACCGTTAGAGAAACCTCACCGTTAGAGAAACCTCACCGTTATAGAAACCTCACCGTTAGAGAAACCTCACCTTTAGAGAAACCTCACCGTTAGAGAAACCTCACCGTTAGAGAAACCTCACCGTTAGAGAAACATCACCGTTAGAGAACTTTACCAGTACATTTGCATGTTTTTTTTAAGCCGAGACATCGAACCGTTTTATTTTATTTTATGATTTATGTGATTTATGAATCCTAAATGATATTAAAACTCGAACTAGACTCACTCAATCTCATCGCGAACTTGTCTGATCGAACTCTCCTAAACCTAAACCTCTCGACCTTCAGAACCCTAGCCTCAAATCCGTAATGGCCCGAGTCAAGAGACCTCAGATGACTGCTGGAAGTGAAGCGCCGACACCGAAGAGACAAAAAGTAGCTAGTACTGATGCCAGTGGAAGTGGCAAGGGAATTTTAGCTCAGAGAAGATCAGTAAATCCACACCTATCGAAGCGCGAGATAGTTGTTGAAAAAGAGGTGTGTGCAGAATGGGTTATGGAAAGCAAGTCACTGGTTCTTAGAGTGTTAAAAGAACAAGGTTGGCTAGAATTCTTCACGAACAACAACGGACCTTACTATCCAGGATTGGTGAAACAGTTCTATGAATTTGTTCGTTTTGAAAAGTCTGAAGAAGAAAGCAGAATGGTTTCTTATGTGAATGGTCAGGAAGTATCGTTTACTTCAGGAGAATGGGCTGAGAACCTAAGAGTTCCACATGAGGGTGATTTTACTTTTTATTCCAAGTCTTCACCTTCGACCAGTGATGTATTTCAATATGAATACGCTTTGCTGAAACTCACAGGGAATGGGACCCCTAGAAAGGTGATTGCTGCAGAGATGGAAGGAGAAGATAAGCTGTTATTTAAATTTATTCAGCATGTTGTTAGTCCGAGAAGAGGAGACATTGGCACTTTAAGATTCCAAGACATATATTTGTTACATTTTCTGAAGCACAGTGTGAAAATCAATCTATGTAGATTGATTATGGTTCAAGTAGAAGAGATGACTAGACTAAAGTCAAAATCAAATGCCCTGTTTTTCTCCAAACTAATTTCTGTGATGCTGAAAGTGAATGAGATAGCTGGACCTCAGGATGAGCTGGTAGTGGTTAAGGATAACTTCTGTATTACAAGAACTATTTGTAAATACATGAAAGTCAGCTGGAATCCTTGGAAGAAATCATGGGTAAATGATGATGGAAAAATTTATGAGAAATTCACTCCTGAGAATCATCCATCCAGACCAAAAGATGTTAGAGATCCTGGTCTTGGACCAGATGAGCCAGAACCAGTTTACAGTGATGATGAAGCTGAGGAGGAAGAGACTTCAGTTGAGGAAGGAGGAGATCCAGACTTACCCCTAGTCCAATGCATCCAGTTATTTCTTATGGAGGAACTAGCCCTCCAAAAGCACTACCAAAGAGAGAAATTGTCTTGAAGGATAATGAATTAGAAACTACAGAAGGAGGAGAAGAATCATGCCAATATGTTTTCAAGGACACCTCTGAGGAGGATGAGACAACTGAATCCAATCATAGAGAACAGGAGGCTGATGATGAAGAAGATGATGAGGAAAATGTTGAAAGAGAGCTCAGTTTGAGTCCCCTAATAGTCAGTACAGTCAGGATAGTGCCTGAGCAGGAAGATATAGCAGCAGCACCTGTTGATGAGAGAGTCATTAATGACTTAGAACTAATGGCTACTGAATCTGCTGAAATTGTGGAGAAAATTGCAGAATTACCTCAGGGAGAAGAGTTGGAAGAGATACCTCAGGAGAATGTTCCAAGAGAAGGAGAGAATCTCGGCTCAGTATTAGTATCATATGACATTGAAGGTTGGAAATCAGCTCCCGGATATATGATTCATGGACTATCTTATGGCGATTCTGATGAGGAAGACCAAGCCCAAAGGGAACCAGTTACCTTACACACTATGAATGACAATGTGGCAACAAAAGATGACCTTAAGTCTTTAAAAGCCGAATTGATAGAAGTAATAAGAGAATCAGTGGGAGATATGAAGACAAGTATGTTTGAAGAGATAAAAAACGTGGAGAAATCCCTTGAGTTATCCATTGGATGTAGTATATCCAGTCCTGTGGAACAAATAGTGGACAAACATAAGGTGTTCCACACTCAGATTGAGAGTTGGACATGAGCTGTAATTTCTCTTAGACAATCAATTGCCTCCTTGACTGCTTTAAACAGTTCTCAAACACAAGTGCACACTGACATTCTCTATATCAAAGAAGTGGTCAAACAGTTTGTGGAAGTTTTTGAGCCTTTTAAGAAGTCAGTTAAAGAACATCTGAACAGTCAGGATGAACTTGAACAGAAGATGATTAGTAGTCTGACTCACTCTTTCAAGGAAACAGTGGCCTTCTCAATGAAACCTCTTCCCTCATCCAACACAAGTTTGAACCTTGAAGAAATCCGCACTATTCTTCAGGAAGAATTGGCTAAGGCCAGTCCTAGTGGTGCATCAGATACTTAGATTCTTTCTACCACTAGGGAAGTTAGTAGTTTTGTTCGTGATCACCTGCGGGCAGCTACTGCTTCTCAAGAGGCAATAAAAAATAAGGTGGATGCTTATTTTGACAAAGTTTATACCAATCACCAAATGACAAACCATTTCAAGCTTTTGATTGAGAATATGAAGTTACCTCTAGTTACCCAAGCCTTCAGAGAACAGGTTAGTAAGCCCCGTGAGCTTACTCCTGCTTTAGATAAGTTTATTGAGAACAGATATGATTTTTTCTCTGCTATGGAGCGAGGTGGAAGCGTCATCATCGATTTCAGGAATCTCTTGCTGCCTTTCCTACATGTGGATGCTTGACCGGTTATTGTACCACCTGCCCTTCCACCATCTGCCTCTGGGAGTACTCCTCAACTGACTCCAGTTCAAGACATCAGGAGCTTGACACCTTTGATCCCTCAGAAAGAGACAGATTACAGATCTGGTGCTGTATCAGTTGCTGATCTACCAATAGTTCTTTCCTGAATTCCCAAGCCTGCTGACTCTACCTCTGCACCCTCTGCTGATCCCAAGGGAAAGACACCTGTCTGAGAGGATGATTGAGTGCTTCTATTTTTTTTTTGATGGGATTCCTTGTATTTTTGTACTTTTCTGATTTTCCCAAATGTATCTTTTTGTTAATCACAAAGGGGGAGAAATTCTTGGAAAACCAAAAGAGAATGTTGTTCATTTTTTTTCCTCTGATATATTTTTTTATTTTTTATTTTATTTTTTTATTATTTTATTTTGATTTCTCTGATACTATACTGTTGATATCATAATTTGATATTTTTTTCTTGGCATAAGTTGTGATTATCAAAAAGGGGGAGATTGTTGAACCCTCTGGAATTAAGTTGCTTTATTATGTTTTGATAATCCCAACCATTCCTTATTTATATCTTGATTTTGCATTATCAGATATATGTTTACTGTGACTTAACTCATTCTTCCAAGAGAATGCTTAAACAGTTTATAGCTACCGTTACAGATAGTAGCTACCGTTATGACTTAAAGCTACTGATATCGAATAAGAGCTACCGATACGAAGTTCACCGGTACTCAAAGTCTACCGCTACTCAAAGTCTACCGATACTCAAAGTCTACCGCTGCATCGAAGTAGACAGTTATCGTTACAGCAAAGCTGACAGCTACCGATATGCTGAAGTTCACCGTTATGCAAAGTCTACCGATAGAGAGCTACCGCTATCGTTACAAGGTAGAGCCACAACTACGGATAAAGAGTTACCGCTACTGGTAAAGGCAGATCCACCGCTACTGTTACAAGTCCACCACTACCGTTACATCAAGTCTACCGACAGACAAGTCTACCGTTACAGATGCCTACCGATACTCAGACCTACCATGACAAAGTCTACCGTTATCATGAGCAACCATTCAGAGACAGAACCCCGACATGCTTTAAATTTCTTTATTATTATTTAATCTAACCAACGGTCACATTAAGTATATTTTAATGCACTGACATTTATTTAATATGTGTTGCTGGTTTTCAGGAAACCGTACCTCGTACTTGCAAAAAGGGGATCATATCTTTTGCCGAAGCTCGTGCTTTAAAAGAAGGATGAAGAAAAGAGCACAAAATATATACGCTTGCGATCAAGCTCAAAACGTGAAAAAATAACAACTGGAGAACTTGCACTCACGAGACTACTACTACCACCCTCCAGAACATAGAGCATACGTCGAGCAATTTATGCTAAAGAAGAACTACACAAATCTCTTCATTCTCTGAGCCGATAAGCAAGCTGAACCTGAAAGTCAAGCAAACAGATGATACTCTGTTTTCCAGAACAAAACCAGAAGAAGACTCAGAACGAATTCTAATCAACAAAAGGAGTCGAGAGCTGCACGAAGATCACTAGAGCCATTTCTACACTCTAAATATTTTCTCTGTGATTTATCTTTTTACATATTGAGCAGTGTGTGTTATCTGCTGTATTTAACACACACACTGTCTCCTGTGCTTTAACTGGAGGATTTGTAAATCCTCACTCAACACTCTTACATATTTGTTTTCCCACTGGGACAGTGGTAGAGGTCGTGTGACCTGAACAACTGGTTGTTGTTGTGTTTGTTCCCACGAATAACTGTGGTAGAGGTCTTGGACCTGGACAGTTGTAAACTGTTGAACCCCGATCCATGGTGTGGATCATCCTTATATAAAACTTTTGAGAGGACTAAGTCTCGGCTTGAGACTGAACCTCTTGGTTAACTCCTATGTGTTTTTAGTTAAAGTTTATATCCATACAATACTTATCTATTTCATATTACGCTGCTATTCCTTTGAAATATAATTTATTTTCAAGGCTACTTTGATAGTTAAACTCGCAAGTGTTTATATTTTTTGTAAACCAGTAAGTTAGTTTCAAAAGTTGAACTAATCATAAGATTAATTTAACTGAGAACTAATCAATCTTTGAGAAACTAAGTGAACCTTTCTAATCTGTATAAATTGGCTACAGTTTAATCTGTTTTTGAAATTGGGGGATTTTAATAGAAATTGTTTTTAGCAGAAATTTTAAATTGGAACCCAATTCACCCCCCTCTTGAGTATCCACTCTGACCAACAATTTTAATTTAATTTATTTAATATTTTTCTCTTTTTCTCTTTTTCTCTTTTTCCCTTCTTTCCCATTAAACCAACTGATATCTTACCCTTTATAATGAGGGGTTAACCCATGACATGGCCTGGGGAGGTCTAATTGTTCATGAATTCTCACTTAACATTCATTTTATGATTGTGATAGATGAGAGTGGCATGCCTAGGTTTGGAGAATATCTCCTAGGAAATGCACTAAAATTTATTTATATTCATTTATTATATTCTATTCCCCCTCAATATATTGGATTATCACTTCATATTATGGAGTTGCGATAATTAAAGTGTGAAACAACATCAACAGAGCCAGGTCTTGGATGATTCTACACCCTTAACTAATGTAACTACCTGACCCTAGTTACATAGAGTTGGTGAATTAATACATAACATTGGAATGATAACAAAAGATCAAGTCTCGAATGGCCGATTACTTTAGTAGCCTTGGAATTACTAGATACATTCATAAGGTTTACATTACAACATAAAATTGAAAACTACAACAAAATTGTTTCAATAGAAAATACTGAGATCCCATAGACTATCCATGTACGTCAGTCGGAATATACTTCTTCAAATCCTGGGAAAAATAAAATATAGAAATGGGTTAGCTTAGATGTTCAGTAAGTATAACAATACAGATGAAACTTTCATAAATAAGCATAAACATTTATAGCAATTTATAAAATGAAAGCAAAATAATTTTTAACATAAAATTCATGATAATATGGAAAATTTAAAATAGTAGAATAATCACATGCAATATCAATAGCCACATTCATAATGATGGAATGCATAATTCCAGACTTTCATAACCACATAGTCACGGCCTTGTACCAAGACTACAACTAAGATTTTGTCAAGGCCATGAGCCAAGACACTAGTTTATCTCTTGATACCCACTGATGCATCTAGGAGCTATAAAGGGCTCCTCCCGTTACTTACTAAGTCCAACACATTCCTCATATAAAAAGCATTAAACATAACATAAAAATTCATATTAAAACTAGAATACAGAATGTCAATACATTATCCATAAACGAAAATTTTTGTAAAAATAACACACCCACAGTTAAACATATAACAAAACCTTCAATACAATAAATAATATTTGTATCATAATAATTCAACTTAAAATAAGATTAAAATAAATTAAAGGATATTGACATAGATGAAAATGATTTGTAAATCGTTTTGAGATAAATATCTCTTTTTCATGAAAACATTTAAAAGTCACAAAATTTAGAAAGGTAGAAATTTAAAGACATTTTTGAATAAATGTGTCCCATAAAACTTTGAATCTTTTGAAAGTAATTAACATTTTAAAATAATCATGTCCATTAAAATAAATCATTATAACCATTTTGAAAATAAGGACATTAATGAGATTGGTTTGGAAGAATAAATCTTGAAAAATTTTAAAATGTTGTTTTAGTAAAAGGTACCCTAAAACAAATCCCTTTGAAAACTATTTTATGAAACATTGAAATGAATAATAAATATGTCCCAATAGATACTTACGTAAAAACATCCTCGAATAATAATAAGATTTAAAATTAACCATTACCTTGAATATTTCCTTGGTCGATGGTATGTTAAACTCGTATATAATGGTGAAAAAATTGTTATTAAAGTATACAAGAACTATATATATTAATATTATATCATAGATGTTATTTTAAAATTTATTTGTTAATAATATCTTGGTATTATCATTTTTTCGGGTGTTAACTGATTCATTTTCCTTTATATGCTCTGTTAATTAAGTAATGTTTGTTATGGATAGGATTTATCTTATTCATATTTAGAATTATATTACGTTTTTAAACATTATTTTTAATCGTTTAATGAAAATTAGTCTTGAATGGATACGATGGGGAATGAATCTCATCGTGTTCATAGAGACGGTCATTCGTACGTATGCACGAACGAAAATATCATTCTTTTGATATTAAAAGAATATAAAATTGGATGCTATATCATATATAACGAATCATTATCATGTTATATTTATTATTTAAATAAATTAAACATCATTATTATACCCATCCAAATAATAATGTATTGAATAACAATTACACCACGACGGGGAGACGGTAAGTCGTACGTACGCACGTATGGTGACATGTCATTCAAAGGATGAATTGAATAATGAATATTGTTGTACCATATTTATAATAACATTGTATTATATATAAGATACCAGATTTATTATTTTAGAACGGAAAAAACAAAGAAAGAGGAAGTGGAAGAAGAATAGAACTTGAAAGAGGTGATGAAATATTTTTCTCTTCTTCGGGTTCTTCTTTTTGATTTGATCAAAAGTTCCCTTTAGGATGTCTTTCTGACTAAAGGAAGGCCTATAGGACGAATTTCGATAGTTGAGAGTGTATTTTGGCTGGGTCTGGCTGAACCAAATGGCTTTGAAATTGTTAATTATAGAGAAGGGGGAGTTCACTTTTATAAGAGGAGTGAGGGGTACCTTAGGAAGAGCTAGAAATATTATTTTATAATATAATAATTTTTGGTTTATAATGGATCAAAAAGTGGATTATTTAAAGGATAAGGTAAGGATGAGTCGAAAACCACTCATCCAATAGGTTTTAGACAGTTTTGGGTCACTATATTAACATGATCTTTTATATTTAACTCTTAGTTAAATAGTTAGATAATTACCATGTCTCTTTTAATTTTTATATTGTATTGTTAATAAACTTACTATAAACTTCCAAGAGAAACCCAAGTGGTTAATTAATGATACACCTATCATTATATATTTATTTTGGATGATCCTTAGATTTTTAGGAATAGAATATGAATTAATAATATAATATTTGTTTTAAAAAATCTTTTATGTCAAATTTGACACTATTTCGTATTTTGTTTTTTCTAAATTCATAACAGCATTATTAATTCGAAAACAATTCATCTATCTAACCCTAATATGTCATATTAACCTAGAAAGTTAGTGGAATTCATAAAAATTCTAAAATTACATTTATTGGGATATTTATAATATCAATTTTTTTAATATTTCATTAATTAGGTAATTACTGCATCACCATTGTGTCTTAAATAAATTAAATTATTTAATGTATAAAACATCTATATAAAAATATTATATAGGAAATATTTTTATCATTATAATGAATATTTATTGTCGAATTTATCTTCTATGTAACCATATATTAAAAATGGTTTAGTTATTAAACATTGAATTTAACACTTTTAACTCTTCTTTGAATTATATAATAATAAATTCCCTAATCTAATCCAAGTAGACCTAATGGATCATATTTTATTCCTAATGTTTTTTTTGGTCAAATTATACTTGTCCAATAGAATTATGACATTTGTTAAGGTAATAATAATATCATTGTTACCCTTAATTACATAATTTACCTTTAAGAGTGATAAATAAAAGTCAAATGTTACTGTTCATCAAAAATTATTTACATCTTATTGAACCTCATTTAACTTACTGATGTTACCCATGTGCCTTGGATTTTTGAAATTCAACTCACAGAGGAGGTAAAATTATGTTTCATGAAAATTTTCATATACTCCTAGGATGTGGGTAAACGACGGTAAAAAGTTTGATAAAATTGTTATATATATAATATTTTTATAAAATAACATCACTGAATTATTTGAAATTATATAGGTATTATGTATCTATTTTGACTTAAATAAATTTAAATAAAATAAACAATTATTTAAATAAAATTCAGTTTTAACCAATAACTCAGCGCTTTTCACTATTCATAAAAAATGGAAGTTTCTCAAAATAATACAAAATATTCATCCTAAGATATATTTGATCTTCCAACTTCAAAAATGATGGTTATTTTATCAAATTAAAAACATATAAGTTACATTATTTAATTTAAATTTAATTCCTGTTGTCAAAATAAATAGTGTGATTTTAAGAAATAATATCTATCAAAATATTGACACTAGTTTATGTCCAATTTCAATGTGAAACTAATTATAATGACCTAAATTGTATTAAATGTAAAAAATATAAAATAATTATACTTTAAAACCTATGAAATTCATAACTTAACACTATAAATTATTTCTTTTAAAATAGTTGTTTTTAATTAAGATTTAGCATTATTCACTATTAACTAAAATATGAAAGTTATCTGAAAAATAAAAATATTTATCAAAACTAAATTTTTTATGTCTCAATTATAAAGAAGATGTTTATTTTGTCAAATTAAATATATAAAACTATCAAATATTTTATTTAAAATGGTTCTTAAATAAAAGGTTGTAAATTTTTATTTTCTGAAAATTACTTCCTTAATTTAAATATTTCATTTTGTTCTTATATTATATCTAAGAAACAAATAATATGGATGTTAAAATTATATGTAGTATATAAAATTAAAAATTCAGTTAAAAATGTTCATAACATCTTCTGAATTCCTTGTTTGGTAAGTCGTGGTGCGCTTGAACTCGGTGTAGCGTGTAGTGCATGTTATTGAATTAATTTGAAGAAATAATGTACTACGAAACCATGGGGTATTAAATTACTATCTCCTTCAATAAATTGCATCCTCGAAATTTGAAATTGTTTTTCGAAATTAGACGGTTGAAAATAGAAAATACCTTTCTGGAAAAACCCTCGTCGGAAATTGGGTTAATAAAATTTAGTCTTAATAAGATGAAAAGGAGAATGAAAAAGTCACCACAAAATTATGATCTCTATTAGGAGAACATTGGTGGAAATAAGAGATGTATAAATGGAGGGAATACGTATATTTTTACAGTGAGTGATTGAGGTCATCAATCAAAAAAAATTATTGAATTGAGGGCCTCAAAGCCACCAATCAATGATGATTTAAATTATGATCGGTTCAACCAAACATAAGGTATTAAAATAAATCATTTTTTTTATTATCCCTTACCTAATATTTAACAATTAATTTCATCATAGAATAAGTGAAGAAGAAAATATATATACTTAATCGCTGCAGTTCCATCCTTTAACTAATATCTACCACAAACTCATCTTTCACTCTAAAAGATAATAGAACATAAAAAATATTTTATTTATCTAATTCGTATATGGTTCGAAAAAAATGAATTTATAATTCACCTATTAGACCCTTTAAAAAATAAGCTACATTATACAAACCAGGGACTTCACGTAGTATAGTGGTAGGAGATAAATCCCTATCGCACTATGGTTGTGGGTTTGATTCCCACAGCTTTGTCTAACTCAACGGGTTTTCACATGGTTTGCATGTTTTCCTTTTTATAAAAATCCAAAAATAACCTTAACAATAGTATCAAATTTCAATCTTAATCCATTATAACCATTAGAATTATCCAAAATACTTCTATCCAAACTCACAGTCCAAAATTTATATGGAACTTAAACACAATGAAGCCCCTTTTTGCCATGTAATAACATGTGAACACCTTCATCGTGTATTATTTTAAAACATGGTAACACCCTGAATTACCATAAAGCCTTATTGATTATATTCATTCTCTCTTATACTTTATATAATAAAGACATATTCCTTATATCCAAAAATATTGAATATTCCAACAATGATGAAATAAACAAGCTATTAATCAGTTCCAAAGAAGTCCAGAATATCCAATATAAAATATCCAAATCAACCGTCTCTTATTCCAAAATCACTACCGCATTACCATAAACATATTAAGGATTATATTTCCATCAACAATGTATTTTCCAAAAAAGTGTAACCAACAATTAAGTCACTTTTCATAGAACCATATAATCTCAAATCCTCAATAAAATAGTACTGCAGTACAATCCTTATTTATCTCCATTATTCATATAACTAGTATATTTTTAATACAACACTCAAAAGAAAAAAGTTATATAATAAAAACATAAGACCACTAGTCATTATTCTTCATCTAGGGTAGTATTATAACTTAATAAATATCCAATAGCATCATTCAAGGTATACTCTGATGATTGGGACTCTGATTTGCATAGTGTCCCAATGCCTTGAAGATGAAGCATTGTACATTTAAAAAAAATTTCTTTCCCTTTAAATCACATACTTGGTGTCCTTTTTCTCCATACATAAAACAAACTCTAATTCCCTTCAATAATTTACCATGGTGTTTCTTTCCACAGTTATCACATATGGTAAAATACTTATTTTTCCTCTTCCCATTATCGATCATTCTTTTTTCCATCCTTTTCTTCTCTTGCATCCCTTCAAAGACATAGGACTCAGAGAATTATTTAATTATCTTTTTAACACATGATATTATTCCCTCATATGTTGTGAATAAATGGGAGAATATTTCCCATCAAGATGTTTGCTTAATACCATGAAAGGTATGATCCTTATTACTCTTTGGATCATGCATATTTCTGGATTTCACATTCCTTCAACTAGGCGCCATTTCTATACTATGGAATACATTAGTTTAGCATATGAATTGAAATGGATAATTCCAAACCTGTAAAACACTTATCATAAACTGAACCATTTATGGATATAATTAATAATCATAAATTTTTTTTCTTTGAGTAAGTATATACTCAAAAACCATTCATAATGGTTTGTAAAGAAAATGAGAATTACCATAAGCATATCCCATGTGTGTGTTTACCCAAGAGAGTAGTAAGGCCCATTTTTGTGCACCAGTTCTCATTCGAGTATGGCTCAAAGCAGTGCTATCGTGTTTTACCCCTAGATACATCTTTGCTGGGGCCGCCACTACCTGCTCGTATCTAGAAAGGGATGTATTGCTTGGAAAACTCACAAAATCTATACAATACCAAAATTTCAAAAAGTTCTTCTATACTAATCCTCAAAGACAATCTTAGGGTAATGTCCTCTAATCAGAGTTTATCTAAATCTTGATATCATGGATTGTACTAAAATTCCTCTGATACCGACTGTAATTCCCTGACCCTAGAAGCCTAAAGTCAGTGCATTATTACGTATCATTGGCATGATCACAAAAGATCAAGCCTTTAATGTCCAATTAGTTTAGTAGCCTTAGAAATACTAGATACATTTATAAGGTTTACATTACATCAGAAAATGGAAAGCTACATCAACATTGTTTCCATAGAAAACTCTGAGATCCCGTAGACTATCCATATAAATCATTCATAATATACTTCTTTACATCCTCTAAAAAACAAAACATAGAAATGGGTGAGCTTAGATGCTTAGTAATGATAACAATATAGTGGCAAATTTCATAAATAAGCATAAAAATTTAAGGTAATGCATAAAAATAAAACAAAAAATTTTTCAACATAAAATTAATCATAATATGGCCAATATAAATCAAAATAATTCCATTTACATACTCACATGGATATTGTACTGGTCGAATAATTACATGCAATATCAATAGCCACATTCATAATGACAGAATGCATAATTCCATACTTTCATAACAACATAGTCAAGGCCTTGTGACAATTCTACAAATAAGATTTTGTCAAGGCCTTGTGCCAAGACACTAGTTTGTCTAATGAGACCTATTGATGCATTGAGAAGCTATTGTTGGCTCCACCCGTTACATACTATGTTCAATGCATTCCTCATATGCTGCGAATTTATTTTTTATTAAAGGATGGGTGAAACCCCCATCAATAAAACATCTAAACATTCACAGTGGTCTGAAGTGATGAAGTCTGAGGGCATCCCCCCGAATGACATCTTTACAATCCTAAGGAAGTGAAACTGAAATGTAATATAAACTAATAGGCTACACTTCACATCCTGGTCGAGAAAGAGCATCTGTAGAAAAATTGTCTTCTCTCCACACATGATGAACCTTGCAACCTTCTTTTATTTCCTTCACACAACTTATGATAATATAAATCAGATTCCATGGAGGATCTCCTTGCCCTTGGATGGATCGTACTAGAATCTGGGAATTTTCTTTAACCTCTATGACCTGCAAACCGAATCTTCTGCAGATAGAAAAACCGTAGAGAACGGCCTTTTCCTCCGCTCAAAAGGAATTCCACTGCCCATAAAATGCAATGAAATCTATCAGAACTGACCCATTTGTGTCCCTGAGCAAACCAACCCCTCGCATGTAACCATTTCTAAAAGAACCATCAACATTAAGCTTCAAACCATTAACTTGAGGGATCCATTTAACCCATCCACTTTGCATATTATTAAACATAGTAGGATTACTCATGAACCTTCCAAGCACCTGTGACCTGTGTCCGACTTTCAATATTGATGTCATCTCATGTATGATAGACTTAGCTCTTACCTGAAGATAAGACATCGAAGGTCTTTTATCCAGTACGGTCAAATTCCGCACGTCCCATAAAATCCAGCAAATGGCACTGAACACAATGTATCTAGTCCTAATCTCCATCTCGCAGTGGTCTGGCCCCATAAAATAGAACTCAATGAAGTCCTGCAGCGACTCATAATCTCACCTAACAGCCATCCGAACATCAATCACAGACCCTAAGCCAGTATCCCATTCACTCAAGCAGAATAAGTATAAAGTAGACTCAATGTGTGGACAACTACAGAAAAAATAGCTAGAAGCCAGATAAATTCCCTTTGATTAGAAATTATCTTCCGTTGGAATTGTTTGATTCCACAGCCTCCACACAAGAAAATTCATCTTCATGGTAATGTCCTTACAACATAAACGCGAAGCCCACTCATCCCGAGAAGATATCTCATGAAGCACTACTCTTTAATCCCTCCCATTGAAGATACCAGAGAATGACTTGGTGAAGCAACATCTATCTGACTCCTCCGTAAAGGTCATAGAATAGAAAATATCCATCTGTTCTATGCTAAGGATGGCCTCCAATAGTGAAGGACAAGAACTTTCCTCCTTCACAGATAAGTCAAGCCTCAAACATCCAGGAAAAAAAAGTTTATCTCCCACCCATTAATCACTTCATAAATTGATATTTCCTCTTCCAACCACCCATTGGGTAACCTCCTCCATCTCTTCCAAATGATGCAAAATAGATTTAAAAAACTCCGAAAACTTTCCATGACGGTTGTCCCAATATTCCCACTGCTTTCCATAATGTTTTCTATGAAAGGAGTCCCATAGGGATTCCCCCACTAGAAAATTAGTCTTGAATGGATACGATGGGGAATGAATCTCATCGTGTTTGTGGAGACAGTAATTAGTACGTACGCACAAGCGACAATATCATTCTTTTGATATTAAAATAATATATAATTGGAAGGGATAAAATATATAAATTATCATTATCAAGTTATATTTATAATTTACATCAATTAAAAATCATTATTATACCCATTGAAATATTAATGTATTGAATAAAAATTACACCATGACATGGAGACGGTAAGCCGTAGGTACGCACATATGGCGACATGTCATTCAAAGCATGGATAGAATAATGAATATGATTGTACTATATTTATAATAAAATCATAGTAGATATATGTTACTGGATATATTATTTTATAATGGAAACAACAGTGAAAGAGGAAGTGGAAGAAGAAAGGATCTTCTAAGAGGTGATTAAATATTTATATCTTCTTCGCGTTCTTCCTTTTGATTTGATAAAAGTGGCTCTATAGGTTGGCTTTCATCCTAATAGAAGGACACTAGGATGAAGGTAGGAAAGTTTAAAGGGTATTTGGTTAGGGGTTGGCCGAGCCAAATGACTTTGAAGGTGTTAATTAGAGAGAAGGTGGAGTGCCCTTTTATAAGAGGAGTGATGGGAAGCATTGGAAAGACATGAAATATTATTTTATAATAAAATAATTTTCGATTTCTAATGGATTAAAAGTGGGTTATTTAAAGGCTAGGGTGGGTATGGGTCTAAAAACACTCTACTAATAGGTTTTAGATTGGTTTGGGTCACTATATTAACTTTCTCTTTTAGATATAACTCTTAGTTAAATAGTTTGACATTAACCATGTTTGTTTTTATTTTTATATTATATGGTTAATGAATTTACTATAATCATCCAAGAGAACCCAAAGTGGTTCATTAATTATACAACTATCATTACATAAGTCTTTTGTATTAACCTTATATTTTTAGGAATAGAATATCAATTAATAATATATTATATGTTTTAAAAACTCTTTTATGTCAATTTTGACACTATTTGGTATTTTGTTTTTTCTAAATTCATAACAGAATTATTACTTCTAAAAAAATTCTTATAAACATCCCTAATATGTCATATTAACCAATAAAATTAGTCTAATTCATAAAAAGGCTTAAATTAATTTTATTTGGATATTTATAATATCAATTATTTTAGTATTTCCTTAATTAGAAAATTATTGCATCATCATTGTGTCATAAATAATGCAAATTATTTAAGGTATAAAAATTTTAAATAAAATACTACTATTTAGTAAATATTATTATGTTTACGATTAACATTTATAGTCATATTTACCTTCTGTGTAACCCTATATTAAAAATAGTTTAGTTATTAAACATTGAATTTAACTCCTTTTACTCTTTATTGAATTAAATAATAATAAATGTCATATTCTAATCCCAGTGGAACTAAAGGATCATATTTTATTCCGAATGTTGTTTTTGGTAGAATTATACTTATCCAATATAATTATGACATGTGTTTGGATAATAATAATATCATTTTACCCTTAATTACCCCATTTACCTTTAATAGTGGTAAATAAAAGTCAAAAGATACTATTCAAAAAATTTATTTTTATCTTATTGAACCACATTTTAGTTATTGAGGATAACCGAGTCCCTAGGATTTTTGAAATTCAACACATAGAAGCATTAAAATTAAGTTATATGCAAATTTTTAAATACTCATAGGAGGTGGGTAAAAGACGGCAAAAAGTTCAATACAAATTTAATATATATAAACTTATTATAAAATGAATCCAATGAATTATTTGAATATATATTGGTATTATTTATCTATTTTGACCTAAAATAAATTTAAATAAAATAAATAATTACATTAATAAAAAGTCACTTTTAACCAATAACTGAGTGTTATTCACTTTTCATAAAAATTGACGTTTCTCATAAAAATACCAAAAATTATACCTATGTTATATTTGAACTTCCAAATTAAAAATTGATATCTATTTTAAAAAATTCAAAACATATAAGTTTCCTTAATTAATTTAAAATTAATTCCTGTTTTCAAAACAAATAGAGTGTTTTTAAGCAACAATATCTATCAAAAGATTGACACTTGTTAGTTTCCAATTTCAAAGTGAAATTAATTATAATGATCTAAATTGTATAAAATGATAATAATATAATCTAATTGTACTTAAAAACTAATCAAATCCATAATTTAACACTGTAAATTATTTCAATTAAAATGTTGTTCTTAATTAAAATTTATTATTTTTCACTATTCACCCAAATATGAATGTTATCAGAAAAATACCAAAAATTTATCAAAACTAAATTTTTATGTCCCGATTATATAGAAGATGATTATTTTTTCAAATTGAATATATAAAAGTGTCAAATATTAGATTGAAAAAGGTTTATCCATTAAAAGGTGGTAAAATTGCTTTTTCTGAAAAATACTTCCTTTATCTAAAAATTTAAATTTGTTTTTATATTATGTATAAGAAATATATAATATGGATGTTAAAATTATATGGAGTATATAAAATTTAAAATGTAGTTAATACTATTCATAACCTCTTTTAAACGGCTAGTCTGGTAAGTCGTGGTGCACTTGAACTCGGTGTTGTGTGTAAGGAAAGTTATTGAATTACATTGAGGAAATAACGAACTATGAAATATTGGTGTGATACAAATAAGGAGTGTCGTCAACATTGATTATAGGAGGATGTGGAATTTAGATTTCCTTAAGATTTCTAGATTTTAAAATATCAAAATAAAATGATAGTAATTCATTGTGATGTCTAATGTTTGGATAACAAATCTAAAATTAAATAAATAAAGTAGGATAATTATGGGACCTAAAATAAAACATAAAACAAATTTCTTTATTACTAATTTAATTATGTTTATACATGAATTATAGTATGGGTATTCATATTGATTTCTGTTTAATATTTATAGAGATTAAAAAAACTAAAAATTCATCCATTAATTTAAAAAATAATAGAAAATAAAAAAATAGTGTTTGTGATTTATAATAAGTTATTGAATAAACTGAGAAGCTTCTATAGTGACATGACCCCGTTAAATAACTGTTTTTTACTAGGAAAAACTTTATAATTATGTTCGCACACCCTACAATATGAATGCATCCAAAATGAAACCATTTAGAAGGATATAATTGAGATTTTACTTTTCCTTTTCAATTGTCACATTTTATATAGATTTTATTTCTTTCCAAAAAAAATAAAAAAATAACTTTTCTATTTTTTTGAAATGATTATTTTAACAATTTATAGAAGAATTACTTAGAGGTGAAAGAAGAAGAAATAGGTTATATTGGAAAGGCCCTACAAGGAAGGGATGATTCTCTTCTGATAATGGTCATGTATAATTAAAGAGGCATATTGACAGTGACATCCCCTCAATATTTGATGAGCATGGTCAATGAACTTTGAACTAACTTGAGAATATTCAATGCCAAAAAGGAAGTTCAACTATTTTTCCCCAATTTAAAGACTATATAAAATAAGTTAATTCCAAATATAAGAAATATTATTAGACAAACCATTTGAGGAACCAAATTAAGGATCAACATGATGAGCTATTGTGGATTCATAATGGGAAATAATTTCCTATTAATCTTTGTGTGGGAGAACAACAAGATCAGGATGACTTTTAGAATGAGTATGAGGTGCACCGTGATCTATTCAATCTCTGAAAAGGTGAAGAGACAATAAAATTTCTTATAATTGTATCCATGGATGATGAAACCACCCATGTGGTGGAATTTGAATAAAATATATAGGATATCGACTACCTAACTCAATCCATTGAGATTCAACATCAAGAGGCCCTCAACACTAAGAATGAGATTAAACCTACGAAAACATTGGGAGATGGTCATATTTTAAATTATTTTTATGATATTATTAAATATTATTTGTGTATCACTCATTTCTATACTGAATTTTTATATTTGGTCTATTCATCATATGACTTATATTAATATGATGAAACAAGATTTGAACTTGTTGAAGAACACATGGATCAACCTAAACTGGATTAACATACATTTGAGGTAGCCCCTGAAAATTTCCAATTTTATGTGCAATAGGAAATCAAGATAGGGGTTGTTCATTATGAAAGGGTAATTTTTTCTAACTATTAATGATTAAATTTTATTATAACAAAATTACCTACTTAGTTTCCCTTTAAACATTTAATTCATTCCACCCATGTTTATTGTGCATTGGATAATAAAGAGGTCGTTGTACAAGTAGAAACCAAGAAATAGGTTAATCCATACTTTATCTCACCATCTTCATGTAAGCTATACAAAATTCTGATGGGATAGCATTTAGTGTACTCAATTCATGGAGCATTACTCACCCCCAATAATGTATAAGAAGCTGATAAAATCCTCATTGGTGGTTCAAAATAATGAGAATTCATCACCTATCATATTTTGGATAACAACTAGTACTACCACTAGATGTAGTAAAAATGTCGAGCTCACTTGGGGGCTCATATGAAGATATGACCATTATATTTTATTTCTAGGAATTTAGATTTAAATTTTATTTTTATGATTATTCTGACATGTATCCCACTCTATGTTATCTTTTCTATCTTAAATGGAATGATCCTTATGTTTTAATTTAGTAATTTCTTTTATTGGAGCATGATGGAATAAATAACCCCTCAAATAGTGGAGGAAGTGGACAAACCATCTTTTCAAAAGGGATTTTACTTTTATGTTCATCTTTTGAACACTCTATATCTTTCCAAAAATATTATTTCCACTCTAAAATATAAAATTTCATTTCCATTATTGAATTATTATTTACCAAACTTATGTAAAGGAAATGAGTTTCTTATGAATCCTAGGATTCCATGTTTTATATCTCTATATTAACAATAATGAATGAGTAAAATAAATATTGTATAATAAAAGTGATTCATGGATTTAAAATGAGGACTATTAATGTGAGGGAATTAGTTTATTCATGTTAATGAAATTTACCAAAAAAATCATGATTTGAATTTATGAAATTCATTTGAATTGATTTTTTATTATTATCAATTCAATTTATGATCATCCAAAATCATATGTTATATTTTTTAGAGGATATCTAGATCAAGTTCATCCAATTATATCCTTGAGAATATATCTTGAATGATATTGGGAAAAGTCACCTATAAAAGCATTCATTTTAATATGTCAAATCTACGAATGTGTAAGAATGCATTTAAAATTATTGAGGCAAATTTTGATTATACCTTATCCTTGAAACCCACCTTTACATTAAACCTTGTTGAAACAATATAGACCATGAATGGCCTCAATAGGAATGATACTTGTTTCATGGAATTTTTATCCATTCATACCATAATATTAGTATTTTCATTATATTTTTATGTTGAAGTGGGAGTGTGAGTGGAGTCAAGAAGAATGATATGATTTAAATTTTAAGGAAACTCTATGGGGGTGTTATTGTGGGTAATAAAAACTGTTATCAGATTCATACATTGTAAACTCACTTTTTTCCCCTCCTCAATAAAAAATGATGTAAAATGAAAAAAAGCACCAAAAAATGAAATGGATGGGTTATGACTTATAAAAAATCACTATTACTCAACTGATCATTATTATCATGTGTGGATAGGTATTGGATTTGAGTATTATTATATGTATAACATTAAAAAAGAAAAAAAATGAAAAAAGGTATTTGAAAAATAAATAATAAAAAAATTAGAATAAAAAATTCAAGTGGGTAAAAAAATAATATATTATGCTTTATTTGATCATAACCTTTACTTTTAGTTTTGGGGGAGAGTTATAGTTTTTAATAATTAAAGGGTAAAATTCCATACAACTTTAATTTTGATATCATTCAATATACATAAGAGATAAACCTCCTCCTTGAGCCTTAATTTTTAAAACATCAATTCCTAACAACCATAATCCTAAGATCCATTTAAACCATAATTTAATGTCCTCATGATTTTATGTGGATTTTATCTTTACAATTTACTGAAATTAGTTCATTTATATGAATATGGATAAAGATCATGTTCTCATGATATGAGTATAACTCTACACAAATTGTTTCATGGGAGAGGTGAGAAAATATTCAAGTTTGGTAAATCATGATTTGGCATGTTTAATAACGTTGAATTAAGAAACATGAATGAATGGTAAAGAGATGTTCCATAAACCCCATTCATGGGTGGCCCATGGTCACTCAATCCTGTGGGAACATATATTACAAATGAACATAAAATGGCATGTGGTGGTCATTCCCAAATTGCTATCAGAGGAAGGCCTCACCAATATGGGGTGGACCATAGTGGTAGTTTGGTGTCCTATATCTCTCACATGACTTCATTGTTTTGGGATTCCCGAATCATGAAAATTAATCCATCATGAAGTCACACTCTATTTTTAGGTGGGATAAAAAATTAGGCATTTATATCCATTTTTTACATACACAATGGTGATTTAGTCCAGATTGTGCGTACTCTCACTCTAATAGAACCTCCACCTTCTCTTCTTACCAAAAATATACCTCCACTCAAGGATACAATCCACCTCTACATTAATAGATAATTCCATCTCTTCTGCCGATATGATCTCATCCTCAAGCCATCTCCAACTATCACACTTGTCCACTGACAATGATCACATTTTCACTTTAGGATAAACACCATAACATCATGTTGATCTCTATTTATTAATGTCAAAATCTTGAGGGGAATAAAGAGGTTCCAACTCCCAGTTGTCTCCACTTCCATATCCACCGAATCCAATACCATGTCTCGCAACTCCCTTGGAGTCCATTCAAGACCCACACAACAAAAGTAGCCATGAAGGTGGGTCTTACTCGAAGAATCCACATGTCCAAAACATAAAAATGGAATCCCATATTCATTAATGTGTTTTAAAAACAATTACACAGGTCTTTAGTGGAGAATTCAAAATCAAATATTCACCATGATCCCCACTCATTTGGGAA
Organism: Viscum album; assembly: GCA_963277665.1. NCBI lineage: Eukaryota > Viridiplantae > Streptophyta > Magnoliopsida > Santalales > Viscaceae > Viscum > Viscum album. The sequence continues at coordinate 1,449,256,001 of OY728161.1, forward strand.
GACCATAGTGGGATTAGCCATTTCTAATAAATAAATACCCTCATCCACTACCGAGGGGGAGCTCAACACCAACAATTCTAGAGAAAAATTTTGGGCTATAGAATGATTCATTTTATTTGTTCTTATTTTATATTATTTTCTTTTTTTATCTATATATTTAATTTAATTTAAATTTTGTTTTCTTTAAATAAATTAATTTGTGATATTATTATTTCAATGTGTTCCACACCCTTTCTTCTTCTTCTTCTTCATTGCTTCTTATTATTATTATAAATATAAAACTTTTTCTATAATATATATATATATATATATATATATATATTCATTATTATTGATCATCATTCATTTATTATTATATTTTATTCATTAATTTTCTCTCTCACATACTTCTTTATTTCCATTATATATTTTTTATTTTATTATTATACTTATTTTTATTTTATTTTATTTTATTATTTTTTTATTCATAACTACATTACCATTCCACCATATGATATCTTACCCTCATCAATTAGGGGATCAGTAATGGATTCCATTAAGTGAGGTCATGGTTTCCTTTTAATTTTACATAATTTTTATTTTATTATTGTGATATATGATAGTAATGTGCATACATGTGGGGAATGTCTCTTAGACCCAACACTCAAATTCATTACTATTATTTTATAAATATCTTTTCCCTCCCTTTATATGATTATATCTTCAAACTTTGGAGTTGATTTAATCTATGAATGAAATAAAATCAATATAGTAGGGTCCTAAAATAGGTCACACCATCAACTAAGTTTTTCCATAATCCTTGATTAGATGTGGACATGTAAATTATATTTCCCTAGACATTAGAGATTTCAAAATTTCTATATAAAAGATTATAAATCATCATTAAATCACATATTTGTATTATAAAACAAAAAATCAAACAAATAAATGAGAATAATAATGTAACCCAAAACTTAAACTATGACAGAGTTATTTCTTCCTAATTTCATTATTTTTAGAATTGCATGATAGTTTAGATGTTCATATTTCATATCATTTTATTGTTTTTGAAAGGAAACACAAACCAAAACATTCTCCAATTCTTTGATAAAAATAGAAAAAATGCGAAATAGTTTCGGTGATTTAGAATAATTTAGGGAAACAATTATGAAGCTCCTCATGTGAGAAGACCATAGTCACCCACTATGCTTCAGTAGAAAAACATTATAACATTGTTTTTTTTCATAAACTATGATAGGTCTGTGTCATATCTTAATAAACATTATCATGATATTCAATGGTTTGCACTTCTTTTTTTTCTATCAATTTCTCTCTCAATTTTTTAAAATAAGTTCCCTCACTTACTTCCTCTCTCTATTTAATAAATGAAATGAAAAATATATAGATATTTTCTATCTCTATATTTCATTCAATTGTTGTGATTTAATCCTGAGTCTAATATGGTCTAAAATTGATTCAAAAGTATTGTATCATATTTCTTATCTAATTATATCTATACATGTTCAATAATATTTCTATTAAATTCCTATTTTAATTATACCCTTAAATGATACTCAAAATATATTAATCCTTAGAAATATATAATGTAATAAGTTTTTATTATGACAATGTACTAGATTTTTTCTAAATCAGATCTGAAATTTTGAATTCATATTTTTATATCCATATTAATATAAATAATACATTTCAAAAAAAAATTCAAAAATCTATATACGGCATGTTTTAGAGAACTATGATGATTTGTTTTGTATTATTAAAAACCCTGATCTTGAAACTAATGGTTCTGAGTATTGTGGGAGATCATATTATGAAAATTCTAATTTAAAATTTTCTCAAATTTCATGATTAATCTACTATTTACAAGTGAATTTATTTCATGCTCAATGAATTTATCTCATGTAATTAATTAGAATTCCAAATCAACAAGAGGGTATATTTCACATTAAATCAATAATTAATTTAAAAGAAATAATTACCTTACTCTGAAGTACATTCATTGTATAAGACATTTTATATTCAAACCTCTATTTTTTGGTTTAATCTTTTCAACGATAGTATCAAGGTAAAATTCCTCTGGTGGTGATCTATATGCGCTCATTTTATCTTAAAAAACCATCAATGGTACAATAATTACCATCATATAAGTAATAATCATCTTGGATCAGATATTTTGATCTCTGTATTATCATCAAAATGAGAGGGTTTGATTATTGTTTTCTAATTTCTTAAAGGAGAAATAAGGTGTATGTTGTCTCTAAATTTTTGATATTTTTCTTGATAATTTTCTATATAGTGTAGAAAGAAACTCTAGATTGTATGTGTTGAATAAAAAACAAATAATTCCAAGATATGATATAACTATGTATTTATATAGCAGGGTTGAGAAATAATTAAATTTATGACCACCAATTATTATTCTTTTAATTTATACAGAATTCCATTTCAATATAATAATATAATTAATATTATTCACATAGTATCCCTGAAGCATGAAAATAAAATAACATCATTTATTTAAATAAATTAGTTAATATTTTTTCAAAATATATTTAATATATCATTCCTACTAAACATGATTTCTTGTTCTAAAATTCCTACAAAATTACTCAACCTTTAATAATAAATATTATTCATCTGTTAAATAAATATGTTTTTATAATATTCATGGGATTGTAAAAAAAAATTTATTATAATAATAAACTAAAAATATTGGTGATTAAGTATTTATTATTACTAAATACATAATAAATATTATTTCAAATCCAGAGAAAAATATTTATTCGAATAAATAAATTAAAATAGAATTTAATCAAGATGAAAAGAAACACTAAGTGTGTTTCCCTCTAAGATTATTTTTTAATGGTGTTAGAAAAGTTTACCTCAAGTCCAATTTTGATGACTATTAATATGTAAAGAAACTCAAGTTGAAATAGTTAAAGTTTCAATATCAATAACTATATGGGAATTCTTATTATATAATATAATTCATTTAACTTGTTATCTCACCAATAAGTTTTCATGTACATGACTTCATCCAAAATGCTCGACATGTCTTTATTTGACTATATGAAATGATCCCATCAATATAACCTGGACAATGAATTTATTCTGATGGTTTCATTCAATCGAAGGGTCTAGATATCAACATTGGTAAAGGTGAAAATGAAAAACATTTTTTGTTTTATTCATTAATAACATATCATTCATGGAAAATTCAATTCCCATAACATAACATTGAAAATATTTGATCATGGTTTATGAAAATTCATCAAAGTGTGTCATTTATCCTTTGAATTTATAATAATATTAAAATATAAGGTTCATTGCTCACAATCAAAGATAGTAATATCCTATGACACAAAAAAGTGGATATACTATTGGTGGATCAATACTTATAATCTTTATTCTTGGATATTATCATGTGATATATTCATGAGATAAATATTTTTCCCATTATGAGTATCTAAAACCTAATATTCTATATCATCTATTTCCCATCAGATGATGCCATATGACCATAAAACATGTAGAGTAATACTATCATTATATCGTTTCAAAGAATTCATCATGGCGGTGAACTGTTGTGACCTCATTAATATGAAAGATGCTCAAATAAATTATCACACAAATTTAATATATAAGAATAAAAAATGTTAAATAATGTATTAGTATTAAAGTATATGAATATATAAGATAATATATTTTAAATGAATAATTTTGTTCTAGGGTCCAAACTCAAACATAATCCCACTTTGACTTGATCCAATTTCTATTTAATTAGGTCCACTAGATATCACATGATGTTCATGCTTCTTCTAAGATATGGATTTAGTGAATGGGTTTACCCTATTTTATTTTATAGAGACTCTTTTTATAATTACATCACCTCCCAGAGAAAAATCAATCTAGAGATGATGATTTTAGTGTATTTTTATATACTAATGATGGGAATGTGGCTCTTGAAAAAGAGACCCCATTATAGTGTTATCATTGTAGTGTGTAATAGGATCTATAATGCTAATATACACATCAGCATAAGGGAAATATTTTTTTATCCAACATGAATCCTCATCGAAATTATAAGATTAAATAGACTAAGCATCCTCTATCAAATTTGTGGCTACATTTTTCATTGAGATATTCTTGAAACACTTTGAGATTTTGAAATATATTATTTTTTGAATTAATTTTGTCTTTTGATATTTTTCATTTCTCACAACATTGAATATAGATACTTTAAATGAAATTAATAAGTGTGGATTGCATTATAAGAAACACCAAATTAGGATTTCACTACACACAACACTTCAATTAGCTTGTGGTGCACATCACACATTTTTTGTCTTGTATTTCACTTAATTATATGTCTGTTCAGTATATTCGGATACATGGAAGGTTAAGATTTATTGAGAAATAAGATACTATTAATCTTTTTATTAAAATTTTATTATAGCTACCAACATTCCATTGGAATAAAACTTATAAAAAACATTAACTAAATTGTGAAAATATGATATAAACTTGTATATAAAATGAATCCTTTGGTTATAAATTAGTATAAGTGAGTGTAATAACTATTTAGAAATAAAAAATTACTTTTCTAAGAAAACCATTTTTCTAGGTTCAAATTTTTTGTATCTCAATGAATAAAAAATCCAAATATGATTAATGATTGAAATAAAATTTATATATTATATATTCAAGAAATATTTTTGATACTCATCTAATATATTTTATAGGTATAATGTATTAAATAATCTAATTTTTAGATTAAAATGGTGTATTTATTATAATGGTAATTTTACCACCCATTAATGGTGAAACCATTTTAAATATGATTTTTGACACATTCATTTTTTTATTTGAAAAAAATAAACTTCGTTTTTTGGAATTTTAATATCAAAATTTTCTTTCAGTGATGTTTTAGTAGTTTATTGGATAAGTTTCAATTTTTAATGAATAGTAAATAATACATAATTTTAATTAAAAACTAATTTTTGTATAATTTATTAATAAGGTTAAATTATGTTTTTATGGGATTTAATGTTTAATTAGATCAATTATCAATAAATTAATCCAATTTAGAAAATTTTAATCAATTTCACATTGAAATTGTATATAAAAAATACCAAACTTTGTATCATTTTTACTTTCAAATTCAAATTTATTGCCCCGTCTGTAGGATTAGATTTGAATTAATTTCTGATACTTCATTGATTATAATTCTGAGAAATGGATTCAATATTTGGAATCATAATAATATATAATTTAAAATAATATCGACATAGTTTTTGAAAAAATATTAATGAAAGTAATTTAAATTAATTACAATGATGAAGAGGAAAATTATCTTGTTAAGGGGCTAAATGTTACACTTGATGGCCAAAATAACATATAAAATTGTCCAAAATACACTATATGTACATAGTTAGACCCTCTAATATCATATATCTAATTTTTTTTATTATAGGATACACATTACATTGAAAAAAATCGATGGAATTTACTTTTCAAAAATTTACAGAACTGCAACTCCTTTTCCACTATAGAAAGGCACTAACCCCTCCCATTTATTCTGTAACAAACCAGAGAATTAAATAGAATTTTACTTATTATAATTATGTCATATAATAATTTGAAATAACAAAACAATGAACTAATATGTACTATGTGGCCTTTAAACATACGTGTTTCACTTCTGTGATATGAATTTAGGAAATCTTGCATACACGGTTACGATCAGTATGTTATATGGAGTTTAATGTGACCAGTAAATGTTTTCTTGAATATTAAAAAACCCTTATGAATACTATTGTTACCCATATTAATATTGAAATACCCTAATGAATAGTAACCTTATCTATGATTGTATATAAATAATATTCACGTGCTAGTATGAATAAGAAAATAAATGTTTTAAAATTGGTGTTTTTTGAATAAATTGGGATTTCGATTAAAAATTAAATTTATCATATTGAGAAAAATATTATAGAAAAATGGAGTTCACTTAAGTAATATACACATCAAAAAACGGTTATGGTGAATTTTTAGGATTAATCTAAAATACTTGAATTACAGATGAATAGTAAAATTTGATTATTTAAAATTAATGCTAAATAATGGATTTATTGAGTCATTGATGATGATATGATGATTTAATACCAATTGTATCAAATTCACATGAACTTATTACTATTTTTTGACATGGAATCATCACTATTTATAGTCTTCAAGTAAAATAATAAACTAACGAATCAAATATTATGAAAACCCTCATCTCATCTACTATAAATACCACTCCTCCTAACCTCTTCTCTTCACACCTCTCAAGCCTAGTGCCTTAAATATTTTATTCCCAAATATATTATCAAATTCCTCTCAAATTTCCAAAAGTCATTAGTCACTTCAAAAGACCAAATCCTCTTCCCTTAACAGGTTCTCAAGGAAGGTTGATTCAAGAGGTAAAATTCCTCTTTCCTTTTATTTCATTTTTAATTTACATTGTTCTCTTTTATTTACTAAACTCTACTCATACAAATGGTATTAAAAATACATTAACATATATACTGGAACTTTTTTTATGAAATGGGATAATTAATTTTCATCTCGCCTTTCCCCAACTTTTCTTGGAAAGAAATAAAAACACCATTTGAGATGTGTTAATTAAGAACATTCAAGGATAACATGTTATACATTTCTATAATTATCTTTAATTATAGTAATGAAACCAATTTTATGGTTTAAAATGACTATTATGTTTTTATTTTATCTTATTTAATGATTTTTAATCCTTATTCACTCAAGATGTAAAATAATAATATAAAACAAGTTATTTATATGGAAAATCGCTAAAATTATTTCAGTCGTGTATCATTAATGTTTTATATAATGGTTCAAATTCACTCAAAACACCAAATTAATTATATAAAAATGTAATATTATTGATTTTGACTACAAAAATGTAACATTAATTCTGGGAAATCATTCTAATTTTACATTATTCTCCGTTCATGAACATAAGTTAACCGATTGTAAAAACCAAGAGAACAAACGGACAAGAACAATGAAATTAAAACACTTAAAGCATTAAAACAATCATTAATTTACATAAAAAGGATATAATAAACCAATTAAATATAGAATATGTTATTTTATTGTTAATTAATAAACCTATTTTTTTATTCAGGTCAATAATAACAAGTGGAGGACACCATCAGACTTAAGGTAAGGGATCCTCTCCATGTCACTTTTATTCAAAAAAAAATCTCTATTACGTGACATTTTATGTTTAATACCTAATGATGGGGTATGATTTATATCCTCCCAAATACTTCCCTCTTGATTTATAATTGAAGAGTAACCCCATTCTCTCTCATTAAACAGTCTTAAGTACACCAAATACTATGTCGATAATATGTAAGGAATTACACCTGAATCTCCATTATTCCTCCAGGTTTCCTTATCATTAGTTATACCAAAATGAATTAATATTTTTTATAGTGAATATTCTCAATTTTTTGTACCTATACAAAATTCATTTATCAAGACCCTTTCATAATTCTCGTTTTGGGATATACATGTGTTTAATTGATCCCACCTCAATACTTCCAGATAGGAAAACCTATTTTCAGATTACATCTCGAATTCTTAAAAAAGATGAAGTGTACTATATATTCTATTTTAATCCTCCGCTGTCTTTATAAAATAATTTCTTTTTATTATGAAAACCTTCTGGGTTCACTTCATGTTTTTTATAAAGTATTGTTCCCTTTTCTATTTTAATGGCTCTATAGAATTTTCCTAACAACCACTAAAAAATTATTTAATACAGTAATTTGATAAATAAATTTCTTAAATGTTGTAACATCTACTTCAAATCTCTTTTCGTGATACATGACTAATTTCCCTTATGAATTTCTATGTATATTTTAGTTTCTATCATTCATGGACACTTTTATGAGATCCCCCTTTTTTTGATTTATGTCATCATTATGGTAATCAATCATTTTCATGGGTAACCCTTATATTTATATATTATTGGTTGAGTTTGATTAATTATGTGGAAAACATATTGACGGAAATTTAAGATGGTTGTGCCCAAATATCACACCAATGCATTGGGTAATGTTGAGTCTCATGAGTTATTTTGTGTGACGGTCTTGGTGGTTAGTCCTGGACTGTGCTATTATGTGCCCCAGTCTTGGTTGTTTTCATTTACTTGTGCAATAATGGGAAATGATATTTGCAGTTATCCTTGACATGAACTAAATTGATGTTTTATGTTTCTACCACAATTCTATGATTCCATGTTTATATGATACATGTTTATATGTTATTATTCCATATATTACATGTATTTTTCATATCATTATGTCATGCCTTCTATCCCATGTGCTAATGTCTTGTTCTTATGGTTATTCCCTTATTGGGATTTAAGCTCATCCCTTTGTTCATATTATTCTCATGTTACCCTATACAGATGTATGAGAACAATTGAAGATAAAATCTCATTATGGAGTTTAAATAAAATTTTGTTTTTATAATGTATGTTTATGTACCAAGTATTCTTAGAAACAAGACATTATAATCCTTGTATTTTATTCTGATGTATAATTATGCTTAAAATCATGTAATTTTATATGTAAAAGACTAGGTTCTCTATATATTCACACATATAATCCATTTTTCTACCCCAAAATATTATCCAATAATCTCCCAAAATCCACCCATTATTCTTATAATACTATATTCTAGATAACGATCATCCAAAGAATCCATTTGGTGGAAACCAAAAAGAGTTACCCAAAGAATAGGTAACATCCTTCCTCTAGAAACTTTGTATTATTATAATTCTCCACCCCCTAAATTATTTTTATTCAATGATCATATAATAAAATCATCATCCGATATATACATATATATTTTTCTTATCATCATTAAAACTACACTTACAATCATTTTTATCTAATGGGTAACAAACTAACCATTCATGTGTATGATGAACTACCACCAGACGAAACAATGTTGTTTGTATTTTACGTTAACTCCTCTCATGGTTGAGAATTGTGATGTAAAATATTTTTTATATTTTATATATGATATTTTTTATGTATTTATGCTTATTTAATTATTATAAAAACATTACTTCATGATTTCTATTTTTTTAATATGATAACTTAATTTATGGACGTATGAACTATGACCACCTCAATGCAATGTGATTCGTTCACATTTTACATGGAACTTATATTGGATGGGTTTAATAAATGTATATTATATATAATAAATAATAATTATACTTTAATTATTATATATTTAATCATACATATATGTTAATTTCTTTATTTTATTGAACACCATATGAAAACAGAAACAACATTCTTACGCACATATGACCAACCATCTCTATGAACAATGTATTCCATTTTCTATACATATCTTTTATAAACTATTAAAAAATAATTTTATAATGAATTTTTATGATATATAAATCAATTTTTCAATTCATGAAATAATTAAATCATTACCTATGTATGTTTATAATTAATTAAAAGTCAAAATATATATGAAAACCAATGCAGATATTACTCGAAACATAATTTTATCTTGGAATTGTTAATAAAAACGTAATATAAATTCATAAAAAATAATATATGGTTTTATATATAATAATATTGTTCTTTTTAATATTTACAATAATATTATTTTTATTACGTAGTATTCTTGAACTTATAAGAATAAATTTGAGACTGAAGTTAAGGGTTTCACATATATCTTTTATTTTCTATGAGGCAGAAGCCCTGATAAACTCTTATTTTCTAATTGAAGGGTTTATAATAAACATGGATGTATTATATTAATGTTATACATAAATTTAAGTTAATTTAATTATTCATTTTATGATATTTTTTTAATGGGGTTTATGCACTAATAGTTACCAAATCGGTAACGTAAATTTGACTCAATTTTCCTTCTTTGAGACACATGTCATGTTAAGAACATATATTATTTTATGAGGTGTATATACTATCTTTTAAAACTTATATCATGAATCTATTTATTTTCATTATATTTTAAACTTCATTTTATTATATTATTTCCAATCTCTTTTTATTCAATGATGCAAAAGTGGTAACATTTTATTGGTTTCAATCTCATTGTTTATTGAGATAGTTTGGATTATTCCTCCATTAATGTTATATTATAATAAATATTAAGGAACTCTCATGAAATGTATTGAAATATTTTTATTAATTTTATATCCATGTAAGTTTACCATTTCCATTATTTGGAATGTAGGATAATTAAGTATTTTATTTATTGAAATTTGGATTTATTTATTATTTCGGTTGGAAATCAATGTTCTTTCAAAAATATGTTCTATAAAAATATTTTCATAAATATTATACCATTCTAATATGATATTAAATGTATATTTTTCCCCTGTTTTATATTTTTAAAAAATTTATTTTCTAAAAGGAATCTTCTTAAGATTATCTGAATGAATAACTTTTATAAATGTTTTACAATGAAAAAGGAATGTTTGGAATGTAAGAATTTATTTGTAATCATTAATGCCATTCATTTAAGATTCCTATGAAAGAATAAAATATTTATTTTTGAAATAAATAAATTTCTAAATAATATGGACATTCATTTTTTGTAAAGTGGTTTTCAAAGAAAAAGAATTTCAAAAGGTTTTATATTAAATAAAATTTGAAAAAGATTTTAAAATATTCCTATAACGGTTTCCAAAGATATTTTCAAAGAATAAACTTTTAGAAAATGTTTTATATTCAAAAATTAGTTTCAATTTTTTTCAATATTCATTAATATTTTTTCTAGGAAATTGGTTTTCAATATTTTTTCACATTTCCATTATATGTTTTCAAATGATATTTCCAATGAAAATGGTTATCAAAATTCTTTATGTTTTGAAGGTGATTTCTTCAAAAAAGAATAGATATTTACCTAAGGAAATGTTTTTAAATGATTTTCCATTGTTCCATTATAGGTTTTAGATGTGGTTTCAATGAAAATAATTTTTATAATGTTATTTATATTTCAAAGTGATTTAGCAAGAGATATTTAAAATATCATAATCTATCTATGTGGGAAAACTAGCATATAGTTTAGGATTGAAAAAGGATTGTATACAAGGAAATTATTTGGTTCAATATTCTGAAAGGTCTATATTTTTCTAGTAATATTTTTATGAAACCTGTTTCTCTTTTATAGGTTATATGCTTAAGAAACCCACTTATCTTCATGTTTTATATTCTTATAAAACTCACTTAATTGCATGGTTTATGAATTGACTAAATTATTATGGGATCCTTGTTATTTTATAGGATAAAATATTATTACATTTTTAGGAGACCCATTTCATTTCATGGGTTATGATATGATTGTTTATGCACTAGTCAAAAAACTAGATTTCACGTCGATTTTCATGAATTTTGGACATCAGTTTTTAGCCAATGTCTATAAAGGTGATGTAAAAAGCAAAATTTTAAGTTTTTTTTCCTAATATGACACTAAAAATGATATGTTATTGGATTTCTGCATCATTTTTATGAAAAAATAGAGGCAAAAAACTGATTTTGTATGTCGGTATTTTAAAAACTGATGCCAAATATTGAGTGCTGCCTAGTTTTCCACGTCTGTCTATTATAGACCGATATAGAAAATAAAATATTATTTTGTTTCTGACATTGGAATATTGAATAAACTGATGCCAAAAACCTTGATTTTTAAAAAAATGTCAGCCTCGTTTTGATGAAAACCGATGCAGACCAATTATATTTTTTGAAATTTCAGAATATTACACTTAGAAAATAATGAAATTCCCTATAAAAAATAGTATACATAAAATAAATAGCATTCTTAATTGACAAAAAATCTATAAAAAGTTAATTTATTTTATCTAGTTAATCAAAAAATTAGCTACGCACTCGTATTATAATGTAGAACTAAAATACACATACCAAAAATTTTCAACATGATCAATATTGATTCTTGTTGAAGCATTGATTTAATTGAATTATGTTGAACCACATATTATAACAAACGAATTATTATTTTTGAACAAATTTAATTGGGAAAATGTAATATTATTCATTAAATTATAATATATATACCTCAAATAATAATAAGACATAAAAAATACTTTGAAAACAATGATTGAAGGTGGGTAATTTTAGTTTGGGTATAAGAATCATCATCACTAAATTTCTACCAAAATATTGAATGATATTAGATTAATAAATATAATACTATCAGAAAAAATAAAAAAAAATTAATATAACTAACTTTATCAAATTGATTAGTTAAAATGGTTGTGATTATCTCATACATGAATCATAAAACATAATAACCAAATTCTACATGTCCTTGTTGACGATGAAACAATGGTTATAAAAAAATAACTTGATAATAAAAACAAATATATATATATATACACCAAAGAATCTAAATACGATCTAATAAAATAATTAATGACCTTTATGTCCACATATTGTATTGTATTTGGTTTCATTATCGACTTGCGTTCTTTATTAATTTTCTTTCATGAACTTCATTTTCGTATATATGAAAAAATATTACATGTGTAAAAAATTATATTTAAATATAATGAAATTATAAAAATAAAAAAAAAACACATACCTGTCTAATATGGTGAAAAATGTTCTATAAATAGGCCATAATAAAGTGAACAAACAATATAACATACATTCACTTAGGAGAAAAAACGTAACATATAATACCCCCTATAATAGAAAAATTTCCCAATTAATGAAATAATAATGATAATTAGTTCATAATTGAGATTCTATTATTACTTATCATGAAAAATAAAAAACCAACATCCAATCTCCTTCTGTGATAGTATCACACAGATATATACAACTATATTAGAATTCTTCACATGTTTTAATTCCATTAAAATTTATTCAAGATCTATAAAACAACAAATGAATGTGTTTTAATTTTTTACAAGTGTGTGTAGATACATAATTTAAATAATAAAAATAATTAGTCAATTTACAACATCATTTATTAAAGAAATAAAAATTTAAATGTTAATTTACTTATTATGAAAACTACTACAGCACATTTAGGGAAATCTCTTAAAAATCAACTAGATGCATTATATATTCCTTGAGTAATCTCATTAGATAATCTATTCCAAATTTATCAGAAATCATCAGAAACTCATAGATATTAGTCGAGGAAGAATAATTCTGTCATAATCTTTATATCCCATAATAAATATCCGAAAAATCTTTTGTCCACTGTTGATTAATATTTTGTTTTGTTTTGGAATTTTCTTTTTTTATAGATAATCGTATATAAGTAAAATTTATGAAAATATTATAAGTAATTTTCAATCATATTCAATTAATATTTAAAAAAATTCATACCTCATATGAAAAAAACGTAGAAGACTAGTTGGACGAAGTAAAAAATGACCTAAAAAATCCCGAACTCTGGTGATCTCCTTAGAAGGAAATGGTAGTAGAATAACAGGACCAATAATATGAAGTATATATACTCTAACCTGACCCATAATTATTGGATGGTGAAGTACATAATCTCCCAAATAAGAACACAAGTCCTAACACAACAATATACAAATGAGGACCTCCACTAAAAAACTCACGATATTAGATTTGGTTCAATCAAGAAGGTGGAGGATCAATGTAGGCAGGTGTCATAGTGTACTCTAGCTGGGATGGATGTAGGGGCAATAAAACTAGCTAGGAAGGCTGGTAAGGGTGGGAAAGTTACACAGACTATGACTATCTTTTCAAGTCTTCTAATAAATACTTCTTTAAGGAAACTTGATTTTGATCACCCATTTATTGTTTCACATCTTTTAGCTGAGATTTTAGGGATTATATTTTTGGGTCTCTATATTTCTTAATCTGACCAAAAAAATTCTGAATACTAACACCCACCTGATATCCTCTTTCATATCTGGGGTGTTTTTCACTTCTTAAAGTAGTGGATATAATGTTCTTTGTACCATTAAGACTAAATAGATTCGTGTGAGTTTCTCCTGAAGTTCATCCTAAAATAAAAATTGAAATATTTATATTAGTGTTTATAATTTATAAAATATAAAAATTCATGAAAAAAATATATTCTCTTACAATTTTAGCAGCTACTTCCCTTTCTTCCTCTGTAAGATACTTATCATTTTTTTCCTCTCTCGTTTTTCATTTTTTATGGAATGTGGGAGGAGATGGAGGACCAAACTGGATTTCATTTAAACCACCAATATGTTAATATCTTAGTGCTTAAAATTTTTTAATCAATCATGTTATGCTCTAATAATGAATACCCTCCATGTGATAAAGTATGAGGGTATAAATTTTTCAATAAGATACCTAGATGATATCTCCTATAGGACTATTATATAAAAATTAACTAATAAGTAATAAGATAAATATATAATAAATTTTATAATAAAAAATAATTATCATACCTGAATTTTATTGTCATGATGACAGTCAAAATATTTCTTCCATGTATCTACATCTATAAACTAATACTTAAGACATGAGTATTCAAACATTTTTCGTCCAAAAACATAATTTGAAATCAGTTTTGTTTTAAAATATCTCTATCAATGCACCACTAAAGAGATATGTCTTTTCTTAATTTATTTTTTTCCCTAAATTTTGAATGTCATCTGTAATTGAATATATGAAATATCATTAAAATGTTAAATATTAAATTAATGAGATAAAATACGTCAATTGAGATATTTTACCGTTATGGCCTCTCAAAGTTGATGTTTCTCTATCCTGCCCACAGTCATCCAATTAGGATAAAGAATACAACTCCCGTAATGGCTCTGTATTAATATATAACTGATAAACTGAACTGCATTTTGTGTAGTTGCATTATTATTATCATCAAAACTAATATGTAATATCTCATCTCTATTAGAAAATGTCTGTTTTTGTAAATGTGTAATATCACGTCTACTAACTTGAGAACATGATTTATTTGTAGAAACATGAGATGACTCCTCTACAAAGGACACATTAGTATTCCTGAAAGACAAAATTATAATTTAAATCTTTTCTTTCATTAAAAAGATATATTACAAAATATTTAAAAAATATTTAAAAAATAGATATACCTTAGTAATTACTCCTCCTTATATGTATTTGAAATTGATAAAAGTAAGTGGTATAAAATTTTGTGTACCTGTATATCATTAAAAAACTATATATTTAGAAACACGAATGAAAAAAAATAATTAAAAAAGATACACACATTTTTATGTATCAAAAAAATGAACTGAAATATAAATATTTACTCAAAAAATTAGGATACTAATTTAGTATTTTCTAATATGACTTCAACATGATCATTATGTATTTCATGCACTTTTTCTCTGTTATATTCCTTGTAATCATCCAGAAATCACTTAATATATGAATAAGACTTATGTAAATCAATAAAATCTCTAGTATCATTCTCATCACCCAAATGGTTTATTTTTCTTAGAAAAATGCCAAACCACTGTTCAATTGATGGATCAATGACATAAAATATCTTCTTTGCATTTGTTTCCATGATGAATGGTTTCTCACTGTAATTAAATCATTTCAACTCAACCAGTGTAAATCTGAAATCATCATGTTTTGCAGTACTATTGCTATCAACCCAATTACACTAAAACACAATGACTTGAAAATTTGTATTATCAATTTCCCATATATCCTCAAGAACTCCAAAATATGCTGACGAAAAAGAAATCGGGTTTTTATCTTTTTAATTTTAAAAATTCACTACTTCATCAATAACCATCACACCACTATTATGAATAGTACTCTTATCATCTAGATTTTTTGTTTAACTTGTGTACCCATAATATAAAAACCTACATATTTTATCACATTATGATATGGTCCCCCTTATAACCATTTATACCTTTCTGATACAGATATATATGTTCTCACTTTCTCTTTAATCCCTGAAAAAAATTTCTTTTTATGCTCAATCATTAACCACTTTTCATTTATTGTCAGATATTTCCTCTATTATTATGATTTATTTGTTGATATATATGATTGAACGTCATCTATATTATACAAAATATATAAATTTTCCTATATCACCTCATCATGTGGAATGAACATTAAAATTATGTATCGAATCCCTCTACCTTCACTATCAATAATAAAATTTCAAGATTTAGGGAGACCAATATGCTCTAATTCATACATATAATCTATATAGAACTCAATCAAATCTTATGATAAATATTTATTAATAATAAAGGCCTCTAGATGATAAATATTTTTTACATATTCCTTTAAAATTATCATAAACATTTCAAAATTATACTTACAATTTAAATAAACAAGCCTGAATATTCTTATCTCACCCCTAATGAATCACTAGATAAACCACTGTATCCAAAAATGTTAGAGAAAAATACATTTCATGTTGACAAAGTATTAGAGCAGCTTCATTCTCCAACTCACCTAAATTTTTTATCAATATCTTGGATACAAATGCATTTGAAAATATTACATAATCTAATGATAGTATTTATAAAAGCTAATAGATATATACCATACATATTGAACGGTAGTTGTTGAGGCATAAATACCTGACAGTCATGATATTTCATACCTAATAATTTGGAATCCTTCACTGATACAAAATTCTTCACATTTGATGAATTTCCATTGGGTATTTTTATACCATACAAACACTAACAAAAAATTCATCTTCTTACTCTTTTTTAATGTGTGACAAGATGGAGGTAAATATGTTCTATTTACATTCATAGTGGGAGCTAACTCTTAACATATTCCTATTTATATCAAGTCTGATCTAGAATTCAATTATTTTTTTTCTTTTCTTTTATGACTAATAAATTTCCAATCAAACTATAACATAAATTTTTCTCCACATGAATAACATCAATGTTATGTTTTATCTCTAGAAATATCTATTAAGGTATTTCAAAAAAATCCTCTTTCTTCTGGATATTTTTTTCAAGACTATAACTAAATTTCTTTCCAAATATCGAATCAATATTTTTCACCCTATTGTAATATTCTTTAATTGAAAATGGTTGTGGTGGGAGAATGTATTCTTGTAAACCATTAAATTCCTTTTTCAATCTATGATAAGGATGATCAATTCTCAAAAATCGTCAATGTCCCGTGTAAACTATCTTGTTTCCATTCTATAATTGAAAATATAAAGTCTCTTCTTCACAAATTAGACATGCTTTAGGCCCCTTAACACTATATCTATATATGTTTACAAATACAGGAAATTAATTTAAACAAACAATTATCATATCATGCAAAAGAAAATACTCATTCTTGTATACACTAAAAACATTAACACCTATATACCATAGAAGTTTCAATTCCCCAATTAATGGTGAAATATTTACATAAATATTGTTTCTTGGCTGTTTTGGTCCAGATATCATCAAACTCATCATAAAATATTTTTTCTTCATACATATATATGGGGATATGTTGTAAACTACCAAAAAGAAGGCCATGAACTATGTTGTCTACTTAGGCTCTAATATGGTTTCATTCCATCTGTTGAAACTCCCATTAAAAAATTTCTAGCCTCAATTATAAAATTAGGAAATTGTATATCAAACTGCTTCCATTGTGATGAGTATTCATGGTGACATAATTTACCATCATATATGCATTAATATGAATTTCATCTTAACATTTTTGTAGTAATTAAATTTTAAAATAGATACTTAAAACAAGAATTATTGGAAGGAACCAAATTATTTTATTAGGATATTTGATTTTAGTACCAGATAATGAATTAGAGTTAATTTATTAGAATTATATAAAGCTAATATTAGAAGAAATTATTTGATTTAGGATGAAGTTAGATGTCCAAACTAAATAATGAATCTCAATTGACTTTTTTTATCCATATTATTTCATGATGATCAAAATGTAGGACATTTTTAAATAAATTAATTTCCGTTCCTATACAACACATAGTCATTGGTGAAAGAATATATATTTTTATACCTCAATACTATTGGGTATAGTATTTTCATCACCTTATAATTGGAAACTAGATGCCCATTGCCTTCTAAAAGTTGGTATTTTAAAAGATCAAGTGTGTTTGTAGAAATTTTATCTAACCATTTTTTTCTTTCAAGTTAACCAATCCCAAAACTAATAATAATATTTTATATTTAAATCCATACAATAATGGGTTTTTTTAATCTCCACACAATATTTCAATGTTTTATATTTTTTCATGGTTTAAACACAAAAATCATGAATTAATTCTTCAATACTTTCATCTGTGACATCATGAATAATTTCCTGAACATTAGATGTTGAATCTATAGTAATCTCAACATTCAAGATCCAAATTGTATAAATAAGGATAAAAAAAATTAAAATGAGATAATCCTTGATTTATATAGAATTTATCATTCTCATATTCAAACACTTCACATATTAAAAAAAAATGAAATATATGTTTGGATGATTATTTTTTGAAAATTCCAAAAAAAAATCAAATTATTTTTCATATTCATTACTGGTTCTTCCTAAATTTATCGAATTGTGATCCATTCAATACCTAAGATCACAAAATAATTAGTAAATATATTAAAAAAATAATCTTTTATATATATTTATTTTAATCATAAAAAATAAAAAATAAAAAATAATGTAATTCATACATGAAATTGTAATTATTATTAGAAATAAATTAAAAAGTAATCTACTCTAGGTATTTATTTTGCATTATGTGTGAAAAATCTAAAAGTTGATTATTTTTTTAAAATATAAAATATAAATAATTTTATTCAAAATATATAAAAATATAAAACATACATGATTTTTTAATGCAATTTTTCATATAGTTTCTATTTTTTTATTTTCTTGTGGGGGTTTCTAATGTATTTTTTTGAAATTGGTGGTTTCATCATGATTTGGTCCAAACTGTGAGCCCATTTCTAGATTTAAAAACAAAATTTAGTTATTTTATAAATAAATAATTTTTAAACATGTTTCATCCAATAAACTTCCAAATTGGCTTTTCCTGACCTATTAAAACCATTATATACTTTTTTACCCATTAAGACCTCATAATCCTAATGTATTTGGATGATTTATTCAGGAATTGGGACAACCCCTAAGGCTATTTACATTTTTATAAAAATTATATAATTATTGTATATATCATTATTTTTTAAATATTTTTTGGTTATTCTTCCTCTCACATGAGACCAAAAACACTTGACCCACCCTCATTCTCTATTTTTATCTCTATGTAGCTCATATTATACATGGATTAGGGAGAAATTTAACCAGGTTTCTCAGATCGTCGAGATTTGATAAGGTAATTTGTTTCCTTCATAAATGATTCATTTTTTACTATTTTCCCTTTATTTCAGTCCCCACTCGACTTCCTTAGACTTATTTGAACCTCCCCATCAATAATGGCATCTTAGAGATTCAACTATTGGTGTATTTGTGGTGATTTCTTTAAAGATCTCTCATGTAAGTGGTTTTCCATCCTTCCTCCTCTCATTTTATTACAGTATCTTCCATTTTTCTTAAAGTTACTATTTTCCAAAAAGTAGGTATTATTAATTAGGGTTTGATCTAGGGTTTCTAGGTCTAATAATGTTGTTTTAGGTTTGTTTTGACTCCCTTTTGGTAAGGTGGAAATGTGGTTGAACTTTTACACAAGGATTTGGTGTTATTGACACATATGGTATGTGATTACTTATATAAGCACAACTAGATGAGTTTTACTTGCATGATTTATACTTTTAGCAAACCCCACCTTCAATTTTCTTTCTAGGATAAAAAAGTTTCTTTCTTTTATTATGGAATTTATTTTTAAGTGCCATTTTTTATGTGAAAATTGATGTTTAACATGTACATTCCATGATGTACCATTTGGAGATATTTTATAATTCATGGAATTGTTTTATTAAAATGTTTTTTTTCTGAAAATAATTATGGTTTTGAGTAATATTGGTATTTATTTGGTTTTTAGATAGGTCTTTTAGTTGGATATTAGGTGAAATGTTTGGTCATATTCCCTGAAAATGTTTTATGAAAATTCTAAATGGATTATGAGTTATATAATTTTTGAATAGAATTTGTAGCTAAAGTATTGAGTGTGTCTGACAAGAAATGGGGTTTTTATATGAAATTTAATTTATTAACATGTGGAAACTGTTTGATCACAAAGGGGTAAACCTAGGTATCTAGGTGGGTAGATGTGTACTAGTATTATAGTGATCCGGAGTGGATTGGTGCCTGCTTCAGTTAGAAAGTTGGAAATTGAAAACACTAAAAAATATATAATGGTGATGATTGGGGATCACTAGATTATGGTTATACTCCCTACTAGTGGATTGTTCAAGAGAAAAGATATTAGTATGCTTACTTTACACAGAGATATGAGGTTCATGGGGCCGGAAACTACCTCTTGCCGAGGGATGTTCCCAAGATTAATGATCATTGACTATTTCATATTTATCATTATATAATGGTGTGTTTGGATTGACAATTCAATATATTTCATTATTTATTGAAATGTTTTCATCTATTTAAATCTTTCTTTTTAGACTATTTACTTTTAAAAGTTCCATTCTTTAGAAATTATCACCACAATTTCATATTTATTAAAACATGCATGATATTTATCTTGTAATGATTACCATATAGAGTCTTTTCGTTGGTATCATATTGGGATTATGACTACAGTCAACTTAAACCCTTGGGTGTAAGTATACTTTTTCATGTTTGGCATAGGTAATGTTAAGGCCTTGGGTGATGGTGGTTTGGGTTGTTATATTCCTTCCATGGTACGGTGTTGTAGAGATGGATTGTGGGTGATGACCACTTGTAGTGTGGTGTTCTTTGGGATTTTTTTCTAATAATTTTATGTATATTTGGAAATTTTGTTTCATGTTTAGACCAGTGTAATCCATTCTAACTTGTATTTAAGTCTTATTTGGCATGAATTTTCATATTTGGTTTGTTGATTTTTTTTGTTGTTAGATGAATCCAATCATGGGTAAATCATTCCCAAACAAATATTTATAAAAGTTGGGAACTTGTTATAGCCATGAATATAGGGAACTCCCTTCAAGACTTTCCATGGGCTAGGTTTGGTGCCGGTTTGGATGGAAACTGGATTCAGTTCATGAGAAATATATACAAACACACACACAAATATATATACCATATAAATATTTATATATATTTATATATATGAACATATAGATTGTAAACACAAAAAAATTAATAAAAAAATCTGATATGGTTATAGATTAATGTTTATTATAAGAAATAAAGTAAAAACTAAATTATTATAGGTATTTATTTTATTTAAATAAATAATTATAAACAATGCTTGATTCCTATGGTAAAGAATCAAGATACATCTATCAAATTTATATAGATTTTTAAAAAAACTATCAAACAACACAATTATCATACTACCTATATTCATCATAAGATAAATCAATATTCATATTAGTTATAACCTATAAAAACCGTTTGATAATCTATCTAAATAATTATTTTATATAATTAAACAAACCTTAACAGAATATACTAGTTAAATGTGAAATGTATAGAAACAAAAGATTGATTAAATCAAGTTTATAACTAAATTTTATTTAATTTATCTTTAATTTTTTTACAAACAACTTATACAATTTTGAAGTGTACAATGCAAGATTGATCTGGAATATAGATAACATCCCTTGGATACGCTGAAAGTAAGAACACTAAAATAAATGATTAAAATATTTTCAAAATAAATCAAACAAAGAATAAACAAAAAACCTCTAATTGTGATTCAGATCAAACGTGATTGATTTCCTTTGTAGATAGAAATAAAAACAATCAAAATAACATTTATAACATCTGAAAAACAATGAATAGAAAAAAATTCCTGAAAGACTTATGTTTTGGACGCCATTAGATCACATAAATGTTACAGAGATGAGAAATATACCTAAATCACAGATGGATAAGTTATTGATGATCAAAAATCATGAAAATATGATTTCACTCAAGAAAAAGAAATCTAAAACATGGTCAGAAGGGGTTCAGTAGCAGTAAAAATTGACTTCGCATGAGATAATAAAAGAATGAGTGACATTTGAAATAAGGGTTTGGTGTTAATTTTTTTAAAAGTGTTTTAACGTCGGTTTTTACTAAAACCAATGTTAAAATAATTAATTATTTTTCAATGTTATTTTTTTTGTAAAAATGATGTTCAAAATGAATGAATTTTAATTTTTCACATCAGTAATAATAAATCCAATATGATAAATATGTTCGCCAAGCTTTTTAGCATCGGTTTAAGAATAAACCGTTGCACAAAATATTATACATAATTTTCGTCATTTGGGTTATATAAAACTGATTCCAAAAATGTCCTTCATTATATTTAAAGTCTTGGTTTTTAAAATAACCAATGCTGAAATATAAATTATTTACTTTTATAACAACGATTATGTTGAACCAACGTTTTAAAACTGACGTTAAAAATACTTTTTATACTTTTGATTATTCTTTGGAACATGTATATTTGATTTCATTATGATATGTGGGGGACATATATCTCAATCCAATTCATTTGGTAAATATTTATTTCTCATTAAGTAATTATGGGAATCAGGTAAAAAAACATGATACTCTATGGATGTTTGGGAAACTCAATATCCTATGGGAAGATTGGAAAATTCAGTTCATTATAGGGAGATGGGGAAACTCTATCACTTACAATGAAAGGGACATCACTTGAGTTGGTGGTGTGTCCCTCCCAATAGGTGTAGTCCCCATGATGTTATATATTATTTTTTGGAAATAGAACTTCACTCATATGGAAATATATTACATGTTTATATGTTTATAACAAATTCACTATATTATGAGTATGATATAATAACATGGTTCATGTTATAGATTATATTATGATTCATGTCTTATGAACAACCAATATTTCTACCATGTATTATGTTTATGATATTGGATATGAAGGCTATGATCTTCCAATGTTATGATTCTTATCTCATACCCTTATGTTAATGATATTCTTTTTTATTTTCTTTATTTACCCAAAATGAGAACATGATATCATCCCTTTCATATATTTTATTTCCTCTGTTCAAGATGAATGGGTTGAAGTAATATTACTAAAGGGAATGATATATGAGGGAAACCATGAAGATATTTAATTTAGTTAGAATATTTTGTTCAATGTTCCCAATGACATTAATATATTATTATCCGTAGGCATGTAATTTTTTAATATGCTGAATATTATTCAAAAATGATGTAATATCCATTTATGTTTAACCTAGATGAATATAGTTAGTACCAAAGGAATGGGTTATTAAACATTTTGAAAATAAAATTATAAAAATATAGTGATATCCCTTGAAATATTTATAAAGATATGTTTAGGTATGTCTGTAAGTATAATTCTATGGATAATTCTAAGGATAAGTTAATGTATAGGAAAAATGTATTATAATATTTATAAAGGATGAAGTGAGATGTTTCATATAAATACATATTATTTTGGATAATAAAATTGGATATTTCTCTAGAATATATGTACAATTGGGTAGCAACCCTGAAAACACTATATTGAGAGAGATACAATCGAGAACTGGTGCATGATAATGTTTCTTATTTCACACCTAGTTTGATACTCATGGGGGATGTGCTATGGGAATTAAAAAATTATGTATGAGCCACTGTGAATGATTTAAATATATGATTTATATGAATAAACTATGATAAAACAAATCATTTATAGATTAAATTTGTATATTTCATCATTTAGAAATCCTATAAGTATTTTTTATCATTATTATGTGGTTTTCTACAGTGATAAATGATGATGACACTATTATTTTTTGTGTTAGTCAATTGAAATAACATGATAAAACTATGTAAAAATTAATTTTCCATATGTGAAAAGTATAGGAATTATAAAAATAAATCTCTACAGTTCCTATGAAGACAATCAAGAAGGTGATAGGAGTATTAAATATCATTTTGAAGACAAAGAGATTACAAATGACTTGTGAAAGGTATGATATTTTTTAACAGAATTATTTATATTAAACACATGATTAATGATTACACTATGGTTGATGAACCTTAATACATGATTCATTGTTCATATTATAGTACTAGGTGTATTATGTTATTTGATGATGACGCCTGAGTAGTGGTTCAAGCACAAATTTGGATTATTGAAGTGTATTTATATTATAATTATAAGATTATTTTTATAAAAATCTTGTTATATGTATATATTTTCAACATAATGGTTTCATTAATGATTTAAAAGGATTTTTCAATGGTGATTTATTGGAAATGTGATATTTTGAAATAAGGGAAGGCAGCCCTTAATGTGTTCAAGATTTTGAGACAATTGTATATTGCTTGGAAAAAGAAATTTTTTATTTGGATAATGTAAATTTGATAGTACTGATTTCAATGGAAATGATTATAAATTATTTAAAAATGTGAAAATTCCATCCTAGATAATGTTTAAAACTTCTTGGATTTATGTAATATATCATTTAATATTTCTAATAGTGAATTATGCATGTTTTTTAAAAGTTTTCAAGGAAATTCATGTTACATTCATGTTTAAAGAGAATATATGATGAGGGTATTCACGTGGTTAAAATGTGACAACGAAGAGATACTTTGTGATATATGGGGTGTCAATGTAAAGATGACTTCATGACCTTCTTTCTAAAATTTTGGATTTTCATTTTTCATCATGGTTATAAGGTTAACTATTTATAGAAAGTTTAAGATAATATTTGGATGATGTTTTTCAGATTAAAGAAATATATCACAAGATAATGATTAATGAATATTGGATAAACTATTATAACCACGTTTTGTTGATGGTAAATAGTGATCGATGGGTTGAATTATCATGGATCTATTGATCTGTTAATTCCTTAGGAATGAATAATTCACCTTCGTCTTTGGAGAAAGAGGTGAAGTGAAAAATGGTCAATAAATAACCAAAGGATGCTATATTACTTATGAGAGAGAATAAAATAATGTAATTATATATTTTTTTTAAAAATAAATCAACACTATAAAAACGGTATTAAAATAAAATATTATTCTATTATCATCACTTTTGATGATATCAATGACTTCTTTAAGATTTATTCACATTATGGTTTTGTGACTGTTATCTATATCTGGATCACCCACTTTCTTATAATCATTGTTCTTCAGAAATTACTATGATTATTTACAATTTTATTCAATGTCCAATCTTCCCTTCCTGTCTATGTTCTCCTTCATGGAAACTTGGTGATGTATAATTTGGGTAAACATTATGTTTTCAATTTTCCCTTTTAATATAAGTTTTAGTATTTATTTTTACAATGTTTGTTTTTATTAAAGGAACATTCAAGTATCAAAATTTTTAGATCCCATAATATTCTTTTTGTAGAAATACATTTTAATGGAGTAAAATGTTACACTCTAATATATTTAAATTATTATTTTTAGAATTAATTTAATCTTCTGATCTGATTCATTAATTGAACACTAAATATATGTTTTGATACACGAAATCACTATGTGTTTCTTGTGTTATATGAAACATCTAGTAGGTCTTACACTACATGAAACACTTATATTATCTTGTTGTAAAAAGATTCACTTTATTGGTGGGTATCATAAACAATTTCTAGTCTCTTAGATTGCTTGTGTTCCATCCAAGGTCGAGTTAAACGTAACTACACTATATTATTAATATTGTATTAAAAATATTATTATAGACACCACCTATCCATTGGAAAGGATATTATGATTAATATGAACTAAATTGTGAAATTATGATTAATACATGTATATAAAATTAATCATTTGGTTATCATGTAGTATAACATAATTTAAGAACTATTTGGGAGTAAAGAAATTACTTTTCATTGAAAACAATTTTTCTATGTAAAAAATAAATTTTTTATTAATGATTTATGAAACCAATTTTTCATAATTTTTTTAATAAATTATATATATTATATATTAAATAAATATTTTGGATACACATACACTGTATTTTATATTTTTAAGATAAGAATAAATCCAATTTTATGAATAAAATGATATATTTTTTAAAAGATAATTTTACCACTTTTTAATGGAAAATTCATTTTAATATGATTTTGAAAATTTTATAATTTTTTTTAAAAAAACATCATTTTTTGAAGCACAATATAAAAATTTACTTGTGATGAATTTTGGTTAGTTTTTTAGAGATTTTTAAATTTTTAATGACTTGTGAATAATACTGAATTTTAATTCAAAACTACTTTTTTACCTAATTTATTTATATGGATAAATTATATTTTTATTGGAAAATTAAAATTACTATTCATTGATTAATCCAATACAGGTCAGTTGAATCATTTTTACTTTGAAATTGGATATAACAAATTACAAAACATTTAAATGTTTTTCTTTAAAAACCCGATCGGTTGTCCCGTCTACATGATTATATTTGAAAAAATTTCTTCCACTTATTTTATTAGAATTAAGAAAAGTGGATTCCTTATTTTTAATTATAATAACATATAATATCAAATAATTTGAAATTAATTTTTGAAAAATTGATTCGTGAATCTAATTAAATTTAATTACAATAGTTAAGAGGAACATTTGTTTAACAACAGACTAAACTGCACACATAAGGGAATCATTACATAGAAAATTTTCTCAAAAAACATTAATAGTCATATTTCGACCCTATAGTCTCTTGGATATAGTTTTATTCAATATTTTCCCTCTTTTATTGGCTAAAATGTGGTTGTAATTCCTTTTTCCAAAATTTACACGGATGATAGTCCTCCTCCACTATAAAAAGGCACTCACAAATCCCATTTATTAAAACATATTAAGCACTTTGTATTAAAAAATATACAAAACTAATATCCCAAAATCCCCAAATCTATCCCACAATCATACATTGGGGAAAAATCAATCCAAGGAATCCCTTTGTTGAAAACCAATAAGTGTTACCCAAAGAAGAGGTTACATCCTTGCTCAAGATCCTTTTTTATTATATTCTCTACACCACAAACTATTATTATTCGATACACATTTAATAACTAAAGTATTTCTAATGTACTAATATACATTATTTTTTAGGGTTTTTCCTACACTTACACACAATTCCATCTAATGGGTCACGGACATACCATTCTTAGGTACGACGGACTACCGCCTAACAAAATGATGTTATTCGTTTTTCATATACCAAATCTCATGGATGGAAATTGTGATGTAAAATAAACATTTATATGATATATATGATATTTATGATTTAATTATTCTTATTCAATTATTATATAATACATACCTTCATCATTTCAATTTTTTCTAAATACGATAACTTCGTTTGAGGATGTGTGGACTACCGGCTCCACAAAGCAATGTGATTAATTCAAAAATTACCTGAAATGTGGTTAGGAAGTGTTTAGTGAAATAATATTATATATATTACATAATAATTCTACTTTAGTTATTTTTTAATTATATATATACATATATTTCAGCTACTTTATCTCTTTTAATACGATAAGTAAACGAAAAGGACATTAATGCTTATGTACGACATACCGTCTCCATGAATGATGTATTCTAATGTACATGCCTATATTTTATAGATAATTATAAATATTTATATAATAAATTTTTATTAGATAAAAATAATATTTTAAAATCTTTAGATAATTAAATCAGGATCTATTTAAGAGTATCAAGAATAACTAGTCCAAACATATATGAAAAACAATGTGTATATTACCAAAAACGTAATGTTGATATGGAATTGCAAATAAATGGGTAATATAAAGACCTAATTAAATCATATATTGTATTATATATATGAATATTTAACAATGTAATATTTATAATAAACATATATTTATTATACATGAGGGTTCAACGTGTGCAAAGAGATTCAATAATTAAGGTAAGGGTTTTGACATATCACTTTAACTATTTGTGAGGCACAAACCATGATCACCTCATATTTATTATATTTCATGTGTAAAATATGCATGTATATATAATATGATTATTATATGTATATTTATGGGTATTTACTTATCCATTTTATGATTTTTCTTTCATTTGATTGATGTTTCAAAAATAACCCAATTGGTAAATTAATTTTATCTCAATTTTCATTCTTTGAGACAAATTCCATGTTATGAACCTATACTTTATATGACGTTTTTATACTACTTTTGAAATGTTCTATAATGAATATTATCTATTTAATGATATTTTATGCATCATGTAATATAATTATTTCAATTTTAGTGTGATTCAAATTCACTAAAGTTGTAATGGTTTATTGTTATAATCTCATCATTTATCGAGATTTTTTATGATTATGCTTCCATTGATGAAATATTCTAATCCAAATCTCAATAAATCCCAGGAATTTTCTTAGCCTCAGGTTATTCATGTTATATTCACTTAATGGTAACATTTTTTTCACTCGTTGGTACTTCAGATAATTTGGATAATGATTTTTTGAAAATCAGACATTATTTGTCCTTTCGGTAGAAAATATTTTTTCTATCAAGACCCTATTTTTATAAAAAGGATTTCAAAAATTCTATACTATTATCATGTGATATATTTATTACATTTTTACTAATGTTTTAACTTTTGAATAAAATGATATTTTAAAATGAATCTTCTTGTCATTTTCTAATTGAAGAGCTTTTTTAAACATTTTATGGCACAAAAGAAATGTTTGGATTCGACAGATTTATCCACTATCAGGATCAATGTTCTTGGAAGATTCCTTTTAAATTTTACAATAATAATTTTTTAAAGAAAATGTTTTACTATTTACATATAAATATATTATTTTTAAAGTTATTTTAAAAGAGAAGTGTTTTAAGAAAATTTTTGTGTTTAAAAAGAGTTTTAAATGATTTTAAAATATTATTTTAGAGGTTTTCTATGGTATTTTTAATGAAAATGGTTATAAAAATGTCTTTATATTTAAAAAATTACATTTTTTTCATTCTTACATTATAAGTTTTAAAATATATTTTCAAAGAAAAAGGCATCTAAAACTATTTATTTTTTAGTTATAATTTTCACAGAATAAAATTATTTCCTACAAGAAATATTTTTAAACAATTTTTCATGATTCCATTATATGTTTTGAAACTGGTTTCAACAAAAATGATTTCAAAAATGTTATTTTTTAAAAAGATGCGTTTTATGTTATATTTCAAAATCCTTTTCCATAGATGATTAAAAATGTGGGTATAGTTTAGAACATACTAGGGATATAATCAAAGGACACCATTTACACTTCTCTAAATTGGTTATGCTTTGATATAATGATTATTATGTTACATTTTTCTATTTTATGGGTTATATGGTAATAAAACATGATTAATTTCAAGGATTATATGCTTATGGAACCGACTTTGTTTCTTGGGTAATGCTTTGTTGAAATAACTATGAAACTTATCTTTTTTCCCAGGTGATGATATGATTACATGTTTATAAATCCAATTACTTTTCATAGGATATGGTATTATAGTTAATTATTTTATAGAACAAGTTTTTATGGATTAATTATGAGATGGGTGGGACCAATATCTCCCATCATTGGATTAGGAAATGATTTATGTCTCAGGAGATAACAATGGTAATCAAGTGAACAAGCTCGATCCATTAAGGAATATGGGGAAGGCTAAAACACTATGGGATGATTGGGAAACCTGATCCCCTTTGAGAATATGGGGAAACTGGATCCAGTACAGGAATATGGGGAAACCCGATTCCTTACACGGAAACGACTGCGACAGGGGATGGTGGTTTGTCCTGCATGGTCAGTGTAGTCCCCATGAAGTGACATATTCTATTTTTGAAATGCTCATTGACATATAGGCAAGAAAATCACTTGTTAATATGTACTTAAAATATCATATTTCATATTCATATAATATACTCACATGTTTATTATTCTCGATTATTATATTATTGATGTCTTATGAACTAACAATCATTATTCCATGTATTGTGTTTCAAATCATTGCCATTCAGGCTATCATATTTGAGTGTTATTCATATGTTCAGGTACCCTTATGTTCAAGTTATGTTTATGTATCTCTTTTATTTAACCATTATGAGATTTAAAGTTCGCTTATTTCATAGGATTCCATTCCCAAAATTATTAATAATGGTTTTAAGTAGATGTACTATAAGTGAAGATATTTGCAGATAACATTGAAGATATATCACCAATTAAGAATATTTTGATATATGTTTCCAAGGACACTAAACTGTTATGTTCCTCATATATGTACATTTTTAATGTGCATAATATTAATAAAAAATTATTTAATATACATGTATGTTAAGCCTATGTATTCATACTACTGGATCACAAGACCTTTATTGATTATATAGATTTTTACTAATAGATATTTCATATCATCTTTATCTATTTGAGAATTACCATCTATAAATCCCATGATGACTAGTTCTACATCTCCTCTATAAACCATAAATCAATTGTTATTATGAATAAGATTTATTTGGATATTCATGAAATCCATCTAATGGACATATCTAGGGTAAAAGTTATATCTTCTTACCACACATAAGGTACAGGTGAAATCTTGAATACTACATAGAATGGAATAAATGAAGATACCTATTAATGACTCATATTGAATCATTTCCATAATGCTTCTATCCTAATGTGTTTGAGGAAACATTTTTTTAGAAATATTAATTCCTGGTGACATTATTAACAACCCCACTAAAAATTATTCATATTGGATCTCTTCATAGTCTTATAAATGTATATACCTTAAATTATTATAATCATCCTCTTGGATATATCATCATTGATATTTCTCCCAAGAATGTACGTTACATCACCAAATTCCATTTAGAGAACCATCTATTTAACCATATCTAAAAGTAATACAAAACAATTATTTAATTTCCAATCAGTATTATGTCATATACATATATTAACAAAAAAAGTATTTCATTACCACAAAACCATTTTTTAACCAAGGATAAAAATATTTATTTATGAATCCTAATTTCATTATGGATTCAAAAAAGTGAATATTCTATGACATAGATGGTTTCCTTAATCTATATATGGTATTTTGTCAATTTCATACTTATTTAAGATTATTTTGAGTTGTAAAACCTTCTGTTCGTATCATATATACATCTTCCCGACGGTTTTTCTTGAGTATAGTTTTGTTTGACATTCACCTGCAAGATTTCTATAGGAATGGTCAGATATTATAGAAAGCAAAATTATAATAGATTTATGCGTACTAACTTGTGAAAAAATTTCTCTTCTATATATTTTGTAACACTATTTACAAACTTTTAGAACCATTATAGCTTCATAGGTATTCACTTGTTCATCCATTTATATTTTCATTATGATTTACCATTATAAACAAACAATATTTACATCCAAAAGATAGTCACCCAAAATATATACATGGTTAGTCAACATGAATCAATTTCAAAATTCATGGCTTCTTGCAACCTTGAGTCTTCTATGCCACTTAATAAATATTTTTAGGTTATAGGATTATTAATATAAATTAATAATGAGTCACCATCTTCATTGACTACGAAACCATATCATTCATATTCTTTAACAACTCTAATAATTCTGTATAAATCTTATTTCTATGGAAATTCAACTTCTATAGGGCATTGTCAAATATATTAATTTTCAAATTCTTATGCATCTTGATCCATGAATCCATTTAAGTATATATTTCTCTTAATGTATTGTTTATATATATGATACTTTTTAGGAAATGTGGAACATATGTTAACCAACCCATTATTATTTGAACGGTATTATATGAAATATATTCTACATTTCTTATGATATCCTATAATGATAGACATAGTTCCTCAAGGTGAACGTTTGTTTCTATAGGAGGCCATAACAAACACATTGCAACCCAACAATTTTAAATTTTAAATCATGTATGTCACTCTACAATAATGTTCATAGGGAATAAAAATTGTTACATTATTTCGTACATAGTTTAATATGTTTTTTTTGTATGAAATGTGTATACCTAAAAGGATAATGGAATAATTTGATGACTCATCATTGATATCAAAATTTCTTGAAGGGAGTGGTACCACTTTAAACTAACATAATTATATTATGGTGTGAAACTTGGAGGTAGTTTGGATAATATCGAAAAATCCTATATATAATAAATAAACTCTTTGTTATGATATTCACCACAATGTTTTGAGTGGGGTTTCTTTATTTTCATACCAATTTTATTCTCAACTTCATTCTTATATTATTTAAATTTATCAAAGGAATGTGAATTATACATCATTAAGTAGATATTTCCATATATACTAAATTCTTTATTAATAAATTTTAAGTATGAGTATCCACCCCTTGATTAAACTTGAAAAGTGTCATGACCCCCTCCCCACAAAGTGTACCCCTCCTGGGCCGGCAATGTGAAAAGGGAGATAATGACCCCCGAGTCCCGCCTCCAGTAGGCCCCGTGTTGGCGACTAGCACCGAGGGTATAATAACATACAAATGGGAGGCATTACCCTCTAAGAGAACACATGCAGAAGAGAGAGATAGAATAGACTCCAATCAAATTCAACTTAGAACTGATATATAAATGGAAACCAAGTACATTTATGAAATGTCATGCAAAATTACTACAAATGAAAGGGGAAACTAAAAGTACCCAAAAGAAAGTAAAACGACAGCGACCACAAGCCCGAACAGCTCCTCCTCCAACCGCAATCTAGTAGTAACCAGCTTGATCTCCAACCTGCTCCAAGTGACCTGAAAAAAAGTTTATAAATACATAGGGTGAGTATAACAGTATATTCAGTAGGATCCTCCCCAAGCCTCTCGTGCAAAAGTAAAGAAAGCATGCTAAAGCCCAGTGAACAACAAGTGAAACTAACTCGTCACCTAAACAGGTATACTATGTTCCCGACCTCACCATGGCTACTCTCACCAAGTAATGCATACAAGAATATAGCATATAGTAAAGAATATCAAGGGTACCCCGCTATTACTTCCTCACTGGTTTGCCGCTTTGCCCCAACGAAATACGTCCTGTGCATCTCTCTCCAAAGGCTTGCCCGCAGACACCTGGGCTAAGCTCCACAATCCGCACCTCGTGCACCACATAGGCTTGCTCGCAGACACCTTGGAGAAGCACCACAACGTCCTCACAACCAAAAGTAACCAAGTAGTCTCCGGGAGCCACCACAGCTCGCATAACGTGTATCATACGTCGGGTATAAAACCTCAAGCCATTACAGCCCATACTCCGAGTAAGGATCCTCAAGCCATCATAGCCTATACATGTTACACCTATAGTAGTTCACAGGATACTATATCCAGAATATATGTGTGTGAATAACCACAAGCCATTACAGCCCTCTACACACGTATATGGGGTAACTAACCGTTATGCCTCATGGCACAAGTATCTACCAAGAGAAGAGCTGGGAGCCAAAGGGGGTAGTCATCCATTCAACCTCCCATCAGAATGTTGGGGAAAACACCTCCCCAGGGCTCAGAATCCCAGGGGTGTCAGTTGCCCATACCGACAGGGTGGAGTAGCGTATAGAAACAAAAAAATTACAGAATATATATAACTCACAACCACACTATGGTCATTACCTAGTCATAGGCACAATTGCAGCTAACGTTTCTCAGACTCCAGGCTGCTACTTCTAAGACTAGGTATCCTATAAGCACACAACCATTTGAAGAGATTTATTAAATTACTCCATTCTCATTTTATCAGTTCCACTGTACGTTAA
The DNA here is from genome assembly GCA_963277665.1 of Viscum album. Classification (NCBI taxonomy): domain Eukaryota; kingdom Viridiplantae; phylum Streptophyta; class Magnoliopsida; order Santalales; family Viscaceae; genus Viscum; species Viscum album. Next base: position 1,449,289,927 of record OY728161.1, read on the forward strand.
TTAATTCTTTAAATATTAATTAACCATGAACAATTTACCACATTAAACTAAATTGGAATCACATTCAAAAACTGCTCCTTTTTAGGATTTACATCACTATTAAATTCCAGTATCTCCATCCCCGTGGATTTTCACCATTTAATTAACCATTCATTACAGAATTACTTTTCCATATTCCCAGGCATTCTAGAAAAGCATCTTATGCTTCTAAACACGAAGGAGGCTCAACACGGTGAGTAGATATACTACCCGTCGAGTCTTTACCGCCTATAGAAAGAGCATAGACCCATTTTACCTCGAGAGGATAAACACGGAAAGCACGTGGCATACCCCGCGTGTCTTCGCATCCTTCGGAAGAAGGGTAGAAAGACCAGATTCCTTGAGCAATGGTGAAAAGAAAAGCAGATTAACATTCAACGAAAACCACAAGCATCCAGCAACCACATCCATCACATTCCATCACCCCTGGTGTCCTCCCCGACACCCACATGCATAACTGATGCATATCGCCACTCTAGGCGTCATCCACTGCCATAACCACAAGGATTCCACGCCTCCACATATCACAACAGACATCCAGGCTCACATCACAGCACAAGCAGCAGAAAAACAGCAATCACAACCATGGGCTCTTGACCCTTTAGCAAACAAGAAGGTAACTCAGAACCCTTTTAGAAATTCCCACATAATCTGTTCTTTAATCCATATTGAATTGGAAGATTTGTTATTTGTACGTTCCAATCACGGATACCAAATCCGCATGCTATCACAATTAAATAACCATGCTTACTTCCTAAATTTTATTATCCTCAAATTAGAACAACTACAACAACTGCAATAACCAGATTAATTTATATGCCTCTTTATCTTTAGAAAATTAATTAACAATTAATTCTGGATTTACGTTCATTATAAATTTCTATCATGAACGAACAACAAATCAAAGAAAACATATATATCACTATATCACGGAAAACATGAGGCAAACCGTTATCATAGTACAAAGCAGCAACATGCGATCAACCAATTCTTTTAATCTGGTTCAAGTATTTAATTAGGTCAATTTCATTGTGATACAAAGGTATAAATCATGCTAATTCTACGATTTCACATATACAATTAGAGAAGCCATGAATCCCCTACCTCGAAGAGTTCTTGACGTCCTTTATCCACACAACGGGTCACAATCCTCCTCTCACGACAACTGCATCCACCAGAGGATGCCACGGTACGACAATACCAAAAAAACCCAAGAAAAACCGATTAGAATCTTGGAGAATACATGGTATAATTATGGAAAGGAGGATATGAGAAGATGAACCCCAATGAATGACGATACAACATACCTTATATCAAAGATTGATCGACAGGGCTTGGTTGCATCCAAAACAGTGCAGAACCAATCCTAGGAGTAAAGATTGATTGTGCAACTCCTACGGAATGAATTGAAAGGTTCTAGTGCCTCTTAGTTGAGAACAAAGGGAAAGAACAAGTTAGGATGATATCTCATCCCTTTTTGAAGATTAAATGGGGCGACGGTTTAAGATCCGGTTAATTCTCCATTAAAAACGGATCGCATTAACCCACGCGGTTTGACCAAGTAAAACATTCCAAGCCTTAGGAATAATTAAGATAGGATTTGGCATTTTAAACGGCCTTATGAGCCCTTAAAATAAGGCTTTAAAAAGTATTTTACGTCAAAGGAAACGTCAAAAGAGGCAAAACTGTAGGAGTCTGGAAACACTGTTCACCCATCGTTACTGTACATGAAACCGATCTGTGAAACCCATCTGTGAGACCGATCTGTGAAACCGATCTGTGAAACCGATCTGTGAAACCGATCTGTGAAAACGATCTGTCACACCGATCTGTGAAACCGATCTGTCAGACCGATCTGTGAAACCGATCTAACACCGATCTGTGAAACCGATCTGTCAGACCGATCTGTGAAACCGATCTATCACACTGATCTGTGAAACCAATCTGTCAGACCGATCAGTGAAACTGATCTGTCACACCGATCTGTGAAACTGATCTGTGAAACCGATCTGTGAAACCGATCTGTCACACCGATCTGTGAAACCGATCTGTGAAACTGATCTGTCCGACCGATCTTTGAAACCAATCTGTCACACCGATCAGTGAAACCGATCTGTCAGGCCGATCTGTGAAACCGATCTGTCAGACCGATCTGTGAAACCGATCTGTCAGACCGATCTGTGAAACCGATCTGTCAAACCGATCTGTAAAACTGATCTGTGAAACCGATCTGTCAGACCGATCGGTGAGACCAATCTGTTACTGTTCATAAAACCGGAAGCACTGTTCACAGAACTGGAAAAATTGGCAAAGTGTTGGGGATAAGTCCCCTTGACCTCCCGGAACACCTCCAACACCAAAATTCACAATGTAATGGACCGGAGAGGTCCGGGCCATTACATTAGATACCTCTCAAAACATTCTCATCCTTGAGAAATAAAAACCAACCCAGAAGAAAAGAGGGGTCCGAACAACGAACCCATAAGATACCTCTCAGGGGAAAACCACCATGAGTTGTTCGAAATCTGGAACAAAACTACGACATCCGGGAGTATGGGAACAAACCACCCATACCCAAACAATTCATTCATAACATCACATGAAAAGGTACATAGATAAAACATGAAAGGTCTAACCATAAAGGAAACATCATTACAAAAAAAGAGTTAAACATTGAACAACTTTGGGTACTGAGCACGTATCTGTGACTCACGTTCCCAGGTACTATCCTCCATGCCACTGTGTCGCCAAAAGACACGAACTAAGGGGATAGAATTCCCACTCAACACCTTCTCCTTGCGGTCATGGATCTACACAGGTCGCTCCTCGAAGGTTGCATCATCATCAATATCGATCTCTCCCCAATCAATAACATGAGATTCATCATGAAGATAACGACGGAGCTGCGATACATGGAAAACATCATGTATCCGACTCATCTGGGGGGAAGTGCTACTCGATATGCCACAGCTCCAACACGAACTAACACATCGAAAGGCCAAACAAACCGGGGAGAAAGCTTACTCCCACGACCAAACCTTTGCTGCCCACGACGGGGAGTCACCTTCAGAAACACATGATCCCGAACATTAAACTCTAACGGTCTCCTTCTTTGACCAGCATATGATTTCTGACGATCCTATGCTGTCTTCATCCTCTCACGAATCACCTGTACCATCTCTGTTGTATTCTGCACTAGTTCTGGTCCGAGAATTGCTGACTCTCCGACCCCAATCCAGCACAACGGAGAACGGCAAGGCCGGCCATATAGGGCTTAAAATGGCGCCATACCAATGGTGGAGTGAAAACTATTATTGTAAGAGAACTCTACCACGGGTAAGTGATTTTTTTCCATGAACCTCCAAAATCAAGAAAACAAGAGCACAACATGTTTTCAAGAGTCTGGATTGTTCGCTCTGTCTGACCATCCGTTTGAGGATGAAAAGCAGTGCTAAGGCATAATTGAGAACCAAAATCATGTTGGAGACCTCTCCACACCCTAGAGGTAAAACGAGGATCTCAATTAGAAATGATCGTCTTAGGAACTCCGTGAAGCCTGACCACCTCCTCCAGATACTACCTCGACAAAACCTCCACTGAGCTCGACTCCTTGATTGCTATGAAGTGGCCGATTTGGTTAAACGATCCAATACCACCCATATAGCATCATGTCCTCCCGGAGCTCGAGGTAAACCTGTAACAAAGTCCATTGAGATGTCCTCCCACTTCCACTGAGGAATATTTAATGGCTGGAGAAGACCATCAGGAACACAGTGTTCAGCCTTCACCCTCTGACAGACTAAACATCGAGACACAAACCCTACCACTGCACGCTTCAGCCCAGGCCACCAAAACTGACTCTTCAAGGACCGGTACATCTTTGTCACACCAGGATGTACTGCTAAGGGCGAGCTATGGAACTCTCGGAGAACTGTCTCGCGCATCGCCAAGGGAACAAAAATCCTGCAATGATACAACACTCGGTGTTGTTCATCCACCGACCAACCATCAGGGGCCTCTCTACAAACAACTCTGTCTCTCCAAACTTCCACCTCTGGATCACCCAACTGAGACTCTTCCACCTTCTGCATCAGAGATGACTGCACCGTTACCTGGAAAAGACAACCTCTACCTCCAACCTCTTCCAAATCAAGATGTAATGCTGACAGTTCCTCCATTACTCTCCAAGAGTCACCGGATTCACGCACAGCATCACTACGTGACTTTCGGCTCAGCGCATCAGCAACAACATTTCCTTTCCCAGGTGTATATGATATTTCAAAGTTGTATTCCTGCAAGAACTCCATCCACCGACGCTGCCGCAAGTTCAAGTCCCGCTGAGAGAAAACATACCTCAAACTCTTATGATCGGTGAAAACCACAAAGCGCTCGCCAATGAGGTAATGTCTCCACAACTTCAGCGCAAACACCACAGCTGCCAACTCAAGATCATGGGTGGAATAGTTTCATTCATGGGGACGCAATTGTAGGGACCCATAAGAAACAACTAACCTTTTTTGCATAAGAACACAGCCTAACCCCAGATGTGAAGCATCACAGAAAACATCAAACTGGACTCCCTCCGCTGGAAGACAAAGGACTGGAGCACTTAGCAACTTCTCCTTTAGATATTCGAAAGCTGCATGACACTGATCAGTCCATATGAACGCTTCATCCTTCTTGGTCAAAGCTGTCAGAGGAGTCGCAACTCGGGAGAAATTGGCTACAAACCTCCTATAATAGCCTACAAGACCAAGGAAACTTCGCACCTATGAAACAGTCTTGGGGGCTGCCCAAGACACTACTGCTTCTATCTTCTAAGGATCCATAGCTACTCTCTGTTGGGACACAACATGCCCTATGAAACGAACTTCTCGAGCCCAGAACTCACACTTGGACAACTTTCCAAAAAACTGATTTTGGCGAAGAACTCCCAAAACGGCTCGTAGATGCTCTGCATGCTCTTCTTCAGATGTGGAGTACACAAGGATGTAATCGATGAAAACCTCACCAAACTTGTCCAGGAATTCACGGAACACAGCATTCATCAACCCCATGAAAATAGCTAGAGCATTCGTCACGCAGAATGGCATTACAATAAACTCATAATGCCCATGACGACAACGGAAAGCAGTCTTTGGGATATCCTCATACTTTACACGCATTTGGTGATATCCTAACCGCAAGTCGATCTTTGAGAACAAACTTGCACCCTTCAGTTGATCGAATAGGTCATCAATCCGTGGAAGAGGATAGCGATTATTTATTGTCACTTTGTTTAATCGACGATAATCGACACACAACCGCAAACTGCCGTCAACCTTTTTCACAAACAAAACTGGTGCACCCCACGGTGACACGCTTGGCCAAACAAAACCACACTGCAACAGACCATCAAGATGAATACGTAGCTCTCGTAACTCAGAAGGGGCCATCCTATATGGAGACATAGAGATAGGGGACGCTCCTGGCTGTAGCTCGATCCCAAACTCGATCTCTCGTCGAGGCGGTAAGGATACAACCTCTATTGGAAAGACATCAGGGTACTCCTCTACGACCCTAGGAAACGCCAACTGTTGAACCTCTGAAGAACTCAGCATCATCCCAGCCATCATGGATGATAAAGAAGGAACTCGTCTATGACTCATTTGAGGATCTCTCTCACCAACAAACACCACTTCCTCTCCATCTTCAACAAAGAATACGACCTTCTTCCTGTAGAAATCCACAATAGCCTGCACCGAATAAAACCAATCCATGCTGAGTATGACATCATATGGTTGTATTCGTAAACATAGGAAATCTCCCCAAGAGTGGTGTTTCCCCAACACTAGCTCAGAGTCTCTACATACTTCAAACAAGTCAGCTCGACCTCCAACTGGTGTAGTCAACGCCAAGGGCACTAGAAGCCTCTCTACCTCAAGTCCCAATGAATGGACAAGGGTAGGTGATATGAAGGAGTGTGTTGCTACTGAATCAAACAAGGCATACACCAAGGTATAAAACAAGCAAAGGGTACCTCGAACGACTTCTGGCTCGCCTGGGGATGGCAACGCTAGAGCATGAAGCTAACCACGACCTCCTACATGGCCTCTCTGACCCTGACGACGACGACCACCACGGCCGTGATCTACTCTCTGAGGACGGGGAGCGTCATGGGGATGTCCTCTACCTGTTCCATCTACCCTCTAGTGATCTAAAGCTGGTGCAACCTACTGCTGCAGCCTTGGCTGGAACTGCCTCAACAGAGGAACTTGGAGTGGAGCGCCCGGTGCACGATGATTGCTCTGAAAAGTCGGGCACTCCCGCAGCTGATGACCACGAACACCACAAGAAAAACAAGCGCATGATCCCTTGTCATAGGCTTGAGAGTTGTTGCCTCCGTAGAAACGAGATGGGAAGGGCTGGGACCTACCCCCAGGTGAACGAAAACTCTTCTGTCCTGAAAATCGGGAAGCCTGGACCACAGCTCTGCTTCGTGAGGAATCATGATGATTCCCCTCTCGTGATGATCCGGTCCTAGCCAAAGTCCTCTCAACAACCTCTTCCCTCACCAACACCTCAAGATATGTCTTCAGCATAAATGGGGTGACCTGGCACTGGATCTCTGGACGCAAATACTCCTCGAAATGCCTCGCCCTGGCCTCATCATCTGGTAACAGGTCTGAATCATATCGTAGAAGGTTCCTGAAATTGATTCCAAACTCTCGAACACTGGAGCTCCCCTGCCGAAGGGTGAGAAGCTCATGGCGACTGGACACCTTAACAGTCGATGAAAGAAACTCGACTCTAAACCTGTCTCGAAACTCCTCCCACGAGATTGCTGACTCGTCACGATCACCGAGGAACAAGAACCACCACTACCTCGCTGCTCCACGCAGCATCGTCACAACCAAGGACACCCAATGTTCCTTCCGAGCACGAATCGAACTGAAGCCTATCTCAACCTCCTCCAACCAGTCTTATGTGACTACATCTGAAACAGAGCCGTCGTACTTCTGTAGACTCTGGCACTAAAACTCTCGAAGTGTCTTCCTCCAAGTGTCATCTTAGTCAACCTCTACTTGGCGGTGATCTATTGGAACAACCTGCTGGGAATCTTCTGCGCAAACCTGACGAGGACGTCGACCTGGATCCATACCTGTAAAATAACAACTCTTAGAACTCATAAGCCTAGAATATGGAATATTCACATTAATTAATTAATTGTTTTGTTTTATTAATTTCAGGTTACCTATCACAAGGTCTACCCATTCAAACATAGGTGTAAAGAGTAATGATGCATGATCCTTTCCTAGGTCTCTACCCTGAAACCAGTATCACTTTGTTTAGTAGCCATCGTAAACTTAAAGGTCCGTGCAATAGATCATAGGGGTCCCTGAACGCCTATGTCTCTGCTGGTCTCCAGTGTTTACCCCACTTGCTAAACATGAATGACACCGTTTCCCTACCATCCCATGCATCTTCACCTGTTCCTAACTCTGAACTCCATCATATCCCTCAACCAGACCTCTGATACCACTATGTCACGACCCCCTCCCCACAATGTGTACCCCTCCTGGGCCGGAAATGTGAAAAGGGAGATAATGACCCCCCGAGTCCCGCCTCTAGTAGGCCCCGGGTTGGCGACTAGCACCGAGGGTATAATAACATACAAATGGGAGGCATTACCCTCTAAGAGAACACATGTAGAAGAGAGAGATTGAATAGACTCCAATCAACTCCAACTTAGAACTGAGATATAAAAGGAAACCAATTACATATATGAAATTTCAGGAAAAAGTAATACAACTGAAAGGGGAAACTAAAAGTACCCAAAAGAAAGTAAAATGACAGCAACCACAAGCCCGAACAGCTTCTCCTCCAACCGCAAGCTAGTAGTAACCAGCTTGATCTCCAACCTGCTCCAAGTGTCCTGAAAAACAGTTTATATATACATAGGGTGAGTATAGAAGTATACTCAGTAGGATCCTCCCCAAGACTCTCGTGCAAAAGTAAATAAAGCATGATAAAGCCCAGTGAACAACAAGTGAAACTAACTCATCACCTAAACAGGTATACTATGTTCCCACCCTCACCATGGCTACTCTCACCAAGTAACGAATACATTAATATAGCATATAGTAAAGAATATCAAGGGTACCCCGCTACTACATCCCCACTGGTTTTCTGCTTTTCCCCAATGACATACGTCTTGTGCATCTCTCTCCAAAGGGTTGCCCGCAGACACTTGGGCTAAGCTCCACAATCTGCACCTCGTGCACCACATAGGCTTGCCCGCAGGCACCTGGGCGAAGCACCACACCGTCCTCACAACCAAAAGTAACTAGGTAGTCTCCGGGAGCCACCACAGCTCACATAATATGTATCATACGTCTGGTATAATACCTCAAGCCATTACAGTCCATACTCCGAGTAAGGATCCTCAAGACATCATAGCCTATACACGTTACACCTATAGTAGTCCATAGGATACTATATCCAGAATATATGTGTGTGAATAACCACAAGCCATTACAGCCCTCTACACACGTATATGGGGTAACTAACCACTGTGCCTCATGGAACAAGTATCTAGCAAGAGGAGAGAGCGGAGCCAAAGGGGGTAGTCAGCCATTCAACCTTCCATCAGAATGTGGGGGAAAACACCTCCCCAGGGCTCAGAATCCCCGTGGTGTCAGTTTCCCTTACCGACAGGGTGGAGTAGCGTATAGAAACACAAAAAGTACAGAATATATATAACTCACAACCACACTATGGGCATTACCTAGTCATAGGCACAACTGCAGCTAACGTCTCTTAGACTCCAGGATGCTACTTCTAAGACTAGGTATCCTATAAGCACACAACCATTTGAAGAGATTTATTAAATAACTCCATTCTCATTTTATCAGTTCCACTGTACGTTAATTAATTCTTTAAATATTAATTAACCATGAACAATTTACCACATTAAACTAAATAGGCATCACATTCAAAAACTGCTCCTTTTTTGGATTTACATCACTATTAAATTCCAGTATCTCCATCCCCGTGGATTTTCACCATTTAATCAACCATTCATTACAGAATTACTTTTCCATATTCCCAGGCATTCTAGAAAAGCATCCTATGCTTCTAAACAAGAAGGAGGCTCAACACGGTGAGTAGATATACTACCCGTCGAGTCTTTACCCCCTATAGAAAGAGCATAGACCCATTTTCCCTCGAGAGGATAAACACAGAAAGAACGTGGTATACCCCGCGCGTCTTCACCTCCTTCGGAAGAAGGGTAGCAAGACCAGCTGCCTTGAGCAGTGGGGAAAAGCAAAGCAGATTAACATTCAAAGAAAACCACAAGCATCCAGCAACCACATCCATCCCATTCCATCACCCCTGGTGTCCTCCCCGACACCTACATGAATAACTGATGCATATCGCCACTCTAGGCGTCATCCACTTCCATAACCAAAAGGCTTCCACGCCTCCACATATCACAACAGCCATCCAGGCTCACATCACAGCACAAGCAGCAGAAAAACAACAATCACAACCATGGGCTCTTGACCCTTTAGCAAACAAGAAGGTAACTCAGAACCCTTTTAGAAATTCCCACATAATCTGTTCTTTAATCCATATTGAATTGGCAGATTTGTTATTTGTAGGTTCCAATCACGGATACCTAATCTGCAAGCTATCACAATTAAATAACCATGCTTACTTCCCTAATTTGATTATCCTCAAATTAGAACAACTACAACAACAGAAATAACCAGAATAATTTATATGCCTCTTTATCTTTAGCCAATTAATTAACAATTAATTCTGGATTTACGTTCATTATCAATTTCTATCATGAACGAACAACAAATCAGAGAAAACATAGATATCCGTATATCTAGGAAAACATGAGGCAAACCGTTATCACGGTACAAAGCAGCAACATGCGATCAAGCAATTCTTTTAATCCAATTCAAGTATTTAATTAGGTCAATTTCAATGTGATACAAAGGGATAAATCATGCTAATTCTACGATTGAACATATACAATTAGAGAAGCCATGAATCCCCTACCTCGAAAAGTTCTTGACGTCCTTTATTCACACAACGGATCACAATCCTCCTCTCACGACAACTGCATCCACCGGAGGATGCCACGGTACGACAGTACCAACCAAACCCAAGAAAAACCCATTAGAATCTTGGAGAATACATGGTATAATTATGGAAATGAGGATAGGAGAAGATGAACCCCAAAGAACGATGATACAACATACCTTATATCGAAGATTGATCGACTGGGCTCGGTTGCATCCAAAACAGAGCAAAACCAATCCTAGGAGTAAATATTGATTGTGCAACTCCTACGGAAAGAATTGAAAGGTTCCGGTGCCTCTTAGTTGAGAACAAAGGGAATGAACAAGGGGGAATGATATCTCATCCCTTTTTGAAGATTAAATGGGGCAACGGTTTAAGATCCAGTTAATTATCCATTAAAAACGGATCGCATTAACTCACGCGGTTTGACCAGGTAAAACATTCCAAGCCTTAGGAATAATTAATATAGGATTTGTCATTTGAAACGGCCTTAAAAGCCCTTAAAATAAGGCTTTAAAAAGTATTTTACATCAAAGGAAACGTCAAAAGGGGCAAAACTGTAGGAGTCTGGAAACACTGTTCACCCACCGTTACTGTAGATGAAACCGATCTGTGAAACCGATCTCTGAGACCGATCTGTGAAACCGATCTGTGAAACCGATCTGTGAAACCGATCTGTGAAACCGATCTCTGAGACCGATCTGTGAAACCGATCTGTGAAACCGATCTGTGAAACTGATCTGTGAAACCGATCTGTCACACCGATCTGTGAAACCGATCTGTCAGACCGATCTGTGAAACCGGTCTATCACACCGATTTGTGAAACCGATCTGTCAGACCGATCTGTGAAACCAATCTGTCACACCGATCTGTGAAACTGATCTGTCACACCGATCTGTGAAACCGATCTGTGAAACTGATCTGTCAGACCGATCTGTGAAACCGATTTGTCACACTGATCTGTGAAACCGATTTGTCAGACTGATTTGTGAAACCGATCTGTCAGACCGATCTGTGAAACTGATCTGTCAGAGCGATCTGTGAAACCGATCTGTCACACCGATCTATGAAACTGATCTGTGAGTCCGATCTGTCAGACCGATCGGTGAGACCGATCTGTTACTGTTCATAAAACTGGAAACACTGTTCATAGAACTGGAAAAATTGGCAAAGTGTTGGGGATAAGTCCCCTTGACCTCCCGGAACACCTCCAACACCAAAATTCACAAAGTAATGGACCGGAGAGGTCCGGGCCATTACAAAAAGGTATACACATATAAGTATAATCAAATTCAAGACCCTCTATGGATGCTTCACCTGTTTATTAAATCATACTTTGACCATTTTAACGTGACAAAAATTCATGATATATACCCTGTGGTGATAGTTTAATGGAATATTTATATTAATTTTTGTATAATTCAGTCAAATTCAATTTTTACGTGACCTAATAAGTGATGATATAGTTGGGGTGATGTGAGTCATATGAACTAGATATGTTATTGATTTCCATTATTTATTTTTTGTAATACAATTTATAAGGACTATTATTATAAATTTACTTATGATAACATGTCATATCTTAGTAAAATAAGTAACAATTATTCCCAAATACTGAAATAAATCCATTTATATCAGAACTGTATGTATAAATAATTTTACCGAAACTGATGAAACATAATAACAATTCTTTAAAACTATATCTATTATAGATGGAAATTTGAGGTGATAGTCTCTAATTTCCACTAATGTGAAGTTATCTCTATAAGAGGCTCTAACATCCACCCCACCTTATGAAAATATTTTATTTCTGCATTTTTTATATAATTGGATATAATATGGGCCCCAAAGGTTGTACTTAATAACTAATTTGTAAAAAAATTTCTATTTTAGTCACTAAAGAATACACATAAAAAATTCCCTTAATTATTTTTGGTGGTCCAATTTTTCTTCATGTTGTCATTCTTGAAACATTTAAAATAAAATGTGTCATATTCTATTACTTATTACTAGATCTTATACTTCATGGAAAGATGTTATGAAGAAGCTTTAGACTTTAATTTTGTCTCCAAGATCTTTTCCTAGACTTTCACCAGATTCACATAATGAAAATATGAATTTTTATGATTTATGTCCTTTTACAACCTAGAAATGTATATTAATGAGATTAGATAGACACATTTATTGATGTTCATATTGAAATTTAAAATAAATATATAGAGGCTCTAAGGGAGTTAAATAATTATGAGGTCATTGAATAATTATTTGGGAAGCATAAAACCTAGAACCTTTTGATGATTAGTATAGCCAAAATTATTGACTAGGATCATCTCAGCTAGTGTGCCTTCACTAAAAAATACTCAGCTTTTTTGAAATGGGGTAAATCTTATTTTAAAAGTTATTTTTTAATTTGAAAATAATTTTACCAAGGAAAGTTTTACACTCACTAAATTGTTGGTATAATCTATGTCTCTAAATGTTATTGTAAAGTATAAAAATTATTCTACTGTAATAATAATTATACAAATAGATATTTTTTTTTGGCCAAAAATATTGAAGTTATATATATATATATATAATTTATCAATTGATAATATTAGAAAATTTATCTTTTCTATTTTTGACGAAATATGGAGAATTAAAATTCTTTTGTAAATTATATTATAAAATAATTATTATTTGTGGGTATTTAAATATTTGGTAATAATATTTTATATTATAGTTTTTAATCTAATTATATAAAATATATTTATTAAATTTATATATAATAATTATAAAATTAGCTTATATTAAAATTCTTAAAACATATTATTTTTAAAAAAAAAACAAGGACAAACCTAATTTATTTTTTTTACAAAATTCTAATAAAATATATCATGCTCTATAAATTTTTTTTAAAAACTCTCATACATGCTTATAATCATAAATCATTTCATGAAATTATATCAATATTCTATGATAATATGTGTTTCGGGAATATTAACTGTCACTATCATGGATCACACTAGTGATAAAGTCCACACATGAAGTTCACCTACTTGGTAACGACATGGAAAAAATGGAGATGATCACCTATATTTGGACACATTGGAAGCATGAAGCAGACCATCCCAAATTTCATATGTAGGTGGTACGGATGATTTTCTCCAATAATAAAATCAGGTTCCATTTCTTACACATGTGAATGGAAGTAGATCGTCTTGAATAATACATGAGAAACAAGAAGACCACAGTGATTAAACAAGTTTTAGAAATAAATATAAAAATCAAATAAAAAATTGAATAATCAAGTCAATCATGTTTTTGAATCTTATTTCTTTTTTACATATTACATTGAATATCTATATATCGTTTAATAATTTTATTAAAATAAAAATATAAGCTAGTCCTGGAAAATATAATCTTATGAAGAAATTATTTTTAATCAATGTTATTAAGTTCAAATATTTCAATAATTAAAAACTAACAATCTTATCAATATTAGTACAATCCATAACCACAACATAGTGTGTTACATTATAATAAAAATTCATGGTTGTTGTTAAATCAAATTTCATTTCATAAATCTAATAGAGAAACACATAAAATGTAATACATTATTTATAATTTTATGATCATGTAATTTAATATATATCTTTATAATTATCCTATAATATAGTATATTATAAAAAATTCCACATGCTCAATCCAAACCTTATATTTGAGAGAATTTTTTTTATATCAATTTAAATTAAAGTTGGATTAGGGAAATAATATTGAACAAAACATTATGAAAACATAGAAATGGAAGGGATATGATGAAGTGAGTCTTTAAGAAATGCATTAAATACCATCTGTTGAATCAATCACAAAAACTACAACTATTCAAAATGAAAAAAACAATAAATTTAATTGATCAAATAATACAAGAAAAATGGGTTTAATAATTCGATATATTATTATTTCATAAAGAAAGAGTTAATGATTTTAAAAGGAATTTTCTCAAAGATTTTAATAAAACAAAATTTATCAATCCAAGATCCAAATTCACCGTCATCAAATAATTAATGAAATTTTAAAATTCATATATTATAATGGATAATGAGAAACAATCATACATGTTAGACACCCGAAGATATAATACATGACCCTCCATAATCACTTGTGTTATGCACAATTAAATAAAATTATTATTACTTGTAAAAATATCCATTATAATGACAAAAACGAACCATAGAATCAGTGAAAAGTTAATAAGATTGAAAATGGGTGGTCATAATAACAATTATTAATCAAACCATGATTATCCCATCAACTAGAACCTGACTATGAATTCCACCCTAATATATCACTATATAATTCACATGAGCTACCTATAAAAATGGTGATAATATAAAAATATAATCCATATTCATGATAAATTATAATTAGAACAATATAATAGATTCCACATTCTTGATATCACACATAAGTTATTATTATAATATATGTTGTTGTATGTCCATGGACACAATATAATAAAAAATATATGAAACCAAGATAAAAAGTATTAGAGGGGATAGATTTCATAGATTAGATATATAACACTCCGCTTCATATTGATACTAAATAATAACATGCATTAGTCTATAAATATTCCATTCTACCCTATAATTTGATAATAAATTCTAATTACTCTTATTAGATTTACCATGTGATGATTTTAGTGTGACTATAGTTCTCTATTGTAGGGTAAATGATTAATTAAGAGAAATTGAGGTGACTATAAATTTTTGATAGGTTGACATTTTCTTTTACTATCTAGTGTAAATATACTTCCCAATATTGACTCACCCATCTATTAAGTTGTCCAGGTATAGGTTTACCAAGCATTTTCTTATAGGTAGGACATCCAAACTCTTATTCAAGGAATTATAACTCATCTTCCAAAGTTGTAAACATTGAATCAGAACCCAAAATATATAGTTATGGAATTTTATTCTCTTTATCTCCCCACAATTATAAGAAACCCATCACTAGTAGTATTTATCCTGACTCTGGATGTTTCATATGATTCTTCAACTCAAACAGAATTTCTTCCAAATTAATACATGTGGATAAAATATAAATTTAATGAAATCACAAGAGTGAGGATGTCAAATATAAATTTATATATATATTTATATATTTATTTATAATCCTTAATTCAAAAAATCTGAAGAAATAAATTTTTATAATTTATGTTGATATAGTCAAAATGAATTTTAATTATTCATATACACAGTTTGAAAATTTAATACATGATTTTTCTTATATCATCCATTAATTATGGTTACTATAGATCCCTTAAATACACTCTTCAAGGATATTTTCAATGTATCATTAGGTTTCTATGTAGAATATATACTTGGAATCAATCATTTAAGCCTTTGATTAGGCGAGAAAGAGCCATATGAATCATTTAATACCATTCCAAATTTAATGATCTGAATTTTTTGGATTGAAAAATAAATATAAATTACATGTTTATTATATCTTTCCAAACATCTTAATTACCCAGTTGCATTAATTTTCACCAACTATATACTCTCTAATATATGAGGGTAAATCTATTCACATGAACTACATAAGGAATATGAAAACCCATAAGAATTATAGTGAATTATATATAAAGTAAAATAATATAGAGAATCAGCAGAGAATCGATCACAAAACCACTGAAATAATATAACAAGTTAATATTCATATAGGATAAAATATAAATAGAAAGAGTGTGGATGATGAAATAAAACCCAAAAATCAAGAATAATAAAATAAAATAGAGATTATGAGAAGGTGTAATCAGACCAAAACGATTCTATCCACACATAGAGAATATTTTTTATAGAGAATGGGTCTCATTTACCAAACACGATGATGTTTTTGTTGTAGAAATCACTCACTTCCTTTATAAAAAAATTAATGGCCTCCAACCTGTTACATGGTTGTATCTTAAACCACTCCTCAAAATCCACAACTTTTACCCATGTTGACATCCTTGTTCTTATATTTACCTCAATCCTATTTTTTCAAAAACATCTAATAAGACTTTAAAAAGTCCTCAAAATGGTTTTAATGTTATGAAAAATCCTAAAATAAAAATTACCCTTTCATGGGACCCAAAATAATAAGTTTTTCATTTGATAAAAGGAACTCAATAAACTCACTGAGATTCCCACAATGTTCTCTATGATCTCAATCATTATAGTTGTGAACATCCTTATTTTAGCACACATAAATCTTGTTTCTGGTTTTTAAAATAAGTTTAGTGTTTTATTATTGTAAAAAATTTTCTCTAAAACTGGTGAAATTTTTCTATGTTTTGATCTCCCAGCAACTATAATTACCGACTATGAGTTAAGAAATGTTACTTGTCCATGACACCATTAGTCTCGGTAGAAACATCTAGTAGAATCATGTGACTTTCATTCTCTACCTTTAGGTTATAATACTGTCAAGTGGAACTACCACCACAATTAGATTTGTGCAACCAATAGAAAAGCTCTCCAATTATTAGTACAATAGAGCTACCATCACATAATACATCATCTAGACCAATATACAATCATATTTTTCTAATGATATTCTACTACTATAACTATCAAATGATGTAGTCTTCAAACACTTCTACCTCGAAGAGATAGTACCACTAGTAAATTCTATGATTTGTTTAATGAATATACCAATAAAATGATGTTTACATTCAAAATAGAAAAGATAAGATGGATATACCACTATTTAAGAGGTACCACTATAATTATAGAATTATTGGGAACTTGTTGTTATAGTGCTCCCATATCATTCCAACGTTATTTAAAAAATTATTTAACTAATTCCAAGTATATGCATATAATCATAGATAGAATCACATGGATTTAAGAATAAATATTCTTAATAATTATACGGTTTTAATAAAGTCAAATTCAATCTTTTATAACTCCTTTTATTAGTATGAGGATCCTAATTATTCTAATATTATCATATAGTGAATATTTGGACCTAGAGTACTGCATATTCAATAGAATCTATCTCATGCACAGAGGCACACATGATTGATGGGAAATTTCATGAAAACCCAATCTCATACTCTCATTTAGTAGAAACAAATAAATAAGAAACACATGTGTGTGTAGAAGATCCCTATAAAATTAAAGACTAATTTCAAAATATTTGATTAATTTCCACGACCCTCTCTTTTATATTAATTTCAATAAAACTAATTTGACCTCATTCCAAAGAAAAATTTGAGGAATCAAAAAAAACCGACGCATAAATATTGATAAAAAGTACATAATATCATCTATAAACACATTCTTTTATCAATTATGATTACATATGTTTTGGGTTTTATTACTATGAATGTTTCTAAATCATAAATTCCTATAGTAATATATTGAGTTCATGACAAACCCTTTTTTTGTTATCATTATTCTAAAAACAACTATAGAAGTGTCCATATGTGACCTATTCTTATTTACATCCCATGAATAACATTATAATAGGATTTCTGTCTATATTTCATTGTGTGTTTTTGTCTATAAAACATGATATAGGTTTTCGATGAGTTTATTTTATAATAAACTCTATGTCAACCTGTGATTTATGAATGGAGGTAATTTAGTATCATATTGAGACCGAATGAATTTTATAAATTATATTGTAATATATATAGTTTTTTCTATTTATAATCAAACATATTTCAATTTTATTATCTTTTAAACAAAACTAAACTCTAATAGTTATCTTAAACTGGTGTTTTGTATATAGTTTTTCATATGAATGGGATGGTTTCAAATGTAAAATTATTTTTATAAGTACTTTTTCTATGTTGAGATGGAAATTTTGAAAATATTTTTAAAATATAAAATTATATATTTCTATTATTTCTGTTAGATTTGAATTTTAATCAAATTAGAGCTTACATTTTTTATTTTTTTTGAACAGAAATATTTATTTCATACTCAACTCACCCCCTCTTGAGTTGTCCACTAGGAAAAACAGTTGATATCTTATAATTTTCCAAAATAAATTTATTTATGGTATTTTATTATTCAAATATTTAAAATTACTATTTAATCTCAATTCCAATATTTATGGATAATACTCAACTTTAGAAAAATAACTACGACTCATCTTCTTTATTTTAGTGGAACTAACTATTCTCAAGGGAAGATAAAAAATAAAATTTAAATAGATAGAATGAGGTTTGATATATGGACAGTCATTAAACATAAATATAAAATACCTAAAACTACTATAATTTATTTGATTGGCTCTACTATGGATGAATATGATTGTAATAGTAAAGCTAAGAATTATTTTAATTATTTCTTAGTTTATTATTAATTAAATAAAATTACCTCATGTCCAACTACTTATGAAATTTTTGATACATTAGATAATTATCACCAAGGAACATATAATTTTCAATAAATTCATGAGAATACAGATTCTATAATGTATGATACTTTTCAGATGAATCTAAATGAATCGTTTTATAAAATGTATCATAGCCTCAATGAAATTGTCAATATGAATCACACCATTAGAAATTGTATTGTTGAAAAGATCATGTGGTGAGAATTTTGAGATGTTTACAAGATAGATAGAGAGGAACATCCATTTCTATAAGGGAATAATGTGATATAGGCCAATTTCTATTTAAGGATCTAATTGGAAATCTCATGATGTGTGAAGCGGAACTATAATTGAAAAATGAAATGTAGATAAATGAAAAATAAATAAGATTGATATTATGACTTCTTACTCTAAAAAAAGTGATGTTCAATGTTGAATGATCAAGTTGTAATGAATCACCATCAGATAATGATGATGAAATGGCTCACCTGGCCATACATTTCATGAATTTTTAAAGAAATAATATGTTTTTTAATAAATAAAATTTTAAAATTAAACATGATAATAGAGGTAATAGGATAAAATAATGGATAATAGAATATTATTCAATGAATTAACCGATTACAAGTATAGGATTAATAGACACATCAAATAAGACTATTCCGTGATTAAATATAAGAGGATGTCTGATGAAGGAGGTTAAAAACGTTAAAATCCTAATAAATCCACTTGGAGTTGTTTTTTGGATATCTTAAGTGATTCTTAGTTGACTGGAGAAGAAATATATGAAAAATAAAACATGTATTTTATGAGAAATGCATCTAAGATATTAAATGATTTCCCTAAATCTCATGTAAATATTTATATTCCATATGAAACTAAAAATAATGTTGATAATGTGACTTGTGATTAATTATTTGATTATTGAAAAATAATGGAAGACATATTAAATAAAATAAAATATAAATATAATAATTTAAAAGAGTATCAGGCTATGTATGATAACTTTAAAACCAATCATACATTACCCAAGGAAATGAATTATAAAATGGTTAATGAATACTATGAGATGAAATTATGTAATGAAAAATTAATGAAATGTCTTTAAATATTTACCAATGGAATAAAATTATTACCCAGATCTTTTGTAAATATCAAACTCACAAATATACAATAGGAATATGTAACCAAACTAGACAGAGTAAAATCTATAAAACAAATTTTTTTCATGTTCCAGTTTATCTAGTCCTATTTATATTTTATATTATACTAGACCAAATAAAGTATTTATTTCATAATGTATATGGTGTTGTTATAGTGAACTGGTAAAATAATTATGGATTCCTAAATCACTTATTAAAAACATCTAAAGACCCAAGAAGTTTTAGGTACCAAAATTATTTTTCATATAAATATATCATGTAGGAAACCTACATTTAGAGTTCTAGAATGAAATTATGGTACCTAGATGGTTGATGTTCTAGAAATATGACTGGATACTACTTAAGTTCCAAGATTCTAATCAAGATGTATAGTTTAAATGTATCTTCTGGTGATAATTCAAATAGGAAGATAATAAGGTATGTCGAAATTAGTAACTACAGTATAATTTTAATTTATAAATTTTTATTTTTTAATGTATTAGATTATAATATTCCTATAATTTCATAACATTTTGATGATTTTTTTGTGTCATGTTAGAAAACAATTCCTATAATGGTTTTGATTCCAAACATGATTTACATTTTTTACTTCCATTGGAAATTAAAATTATAATACTATAGATTTAAATTATTTTTTTATAGAATTTTTCATTATTAAGTGTATTTCACAAGTAATCTAATCTATTGAATATGAGACCAGTCTATTACAATATAAAATCTATTAGAAAGATAAATAATAAATTTTTATTCAAGGATATACCAAAACTATAATTCCAAAAAGACAAAGTCTTTAATATCTATAGAAGGGGAAAGTAGCTGAAAATATATTTCAATGGAAAAAAAGAAGTATCAACTTATAAACTACATTAGTTAGTTCGAAATGACTTTTTTGAACATTATAGTTTTTATAGTGTTTTAGGAAAACATTATGCCTATTTTTTAGTGGATAAATATTCAAGATATACATTTTTATTTTTCCTTTAACATAAAATTGATTCTCTTTCAAATTTTTCTAAATACGCTAGGTGTGTGGGGAATTATAGTGGATATAGGATAAAGAGATTAAGGTGTTATCATGTTCATGAGCTTGAAAATCATCGGTTGGAATCATTTTACTCACAACATGGAAATAATCATAGATTATTGTTGTACCAGAACACAATAATAGAATCTTGTAGTAGAACGAAGAATTATAATATTCTAAGAAACCTCTTGAACCTTTCTAAATGATCGTTATTAACCTATTACGTTATCAGAAGTGGCTGTGAATACAAGTTACTACATTATCAATATAATTCTAGTTATCCTAATTTTAAATAAGAATCCACATGAATTATGGAACGGTAGATATCCAGAGGTTAGTTGATTATGTTTTTTGAGATTTGGAGTCATTATAAACAACAAAAAAGAGAATTTGGAAAAAAATCATCCAGAAGTGGTGAATATATTTTTCATCAATATACTATAACAAATAAATCATATAGGTTTTTTAATTTAGGATTATAATTATTTAAGAATAATTACATGTCATTTTTGATGAAATTGTTTAACATAAACCTTGGAGCCCTTCAGAATGTTTAGTGTTCAGTCTTTTTTTATGTACATAAGTGATAAATAGAATAATTATTGTAGCAGACAACTTGTATAAAAATCTCCCATCTCTGATGAACATCCTAAACACACAATTGTAGATCAGAATGTAGTTTTAAACACATCTATTATAATATCGATAGAAATCATAGATATCAACACATTGACGTAGTTGTATGGAACCTAATTAAAGAACACAAAAAATGATATTCTCTTAGAAATTAGGTTGAACATCAAGTATTCATATCACATCATGAACCTAAGAAATGTAATGATCTAATTAATGAATATTTATTGATAATTAAATGTAAAGAATATTTTAATCGATTTGAAAGAATGAATTTCTTGGAATTTGTTGAAATAACAAAGAACTACATAACTATTGGAAATAGATGGGTGTCTAAAAGAATGAATGATGATTCAGGATCAATAGATAAAAATAAATAAATATTTGGTACACAAAATGATATAGTTATGAAAAAGGAATTAACTATGAAGAAACATTCACACAAATATCTAGACAAGAATCCATCAAGATATTTTTTTCCTATACAACACATTTTAATTTCAGACTATATTAATCGGATTTCAAGAGTTCATTGTTAAGTGTTTATATAGTTGATGATCTATTTTAACAACAACCTAAATTCCAAAACCCTCAATTTCCAAATCATTTTTCAAATTTACCAAAGCTTTATATGTTTTAAAACAATCTCATGTATATTATATGGATAGGATCAGCTTGTTTTGTTATTACCAATGGTTTTCCAAAAGGGTTATAATACCCTACATTATATATAAAAAGATTTTGAAATGTTTTTTGTATGCCTAAATTTATATTAATGATATTAATTTTGGATATTCATGAAATTATATTTGTACTAAATTTTCAAATATTATGCAAAGTGTATTTGAAATTAGTTTGATGGGTAAACATAAATTCTTTCATGGTTTTTATATTTTTAAAAATAATGATAAAATTAATTTCCGTCCAAGAGAGTAAACAAAATATATTTTAATTTTTTTGGAATGGATAAAACTAATGGAAGTTATACTGTAACATCCCACGTAAATAAAGAATAAAGAATTTTAATATTTATTAATATTTACTAATTAAATATTAATTTTAATTAAAAGGGGTTTCTACGTTCGATAGCGTACTCGGTACGCAACGATGAGTTTCTTTGAAAACTTACGTTGCACACAAGTAATAAAATAATATTATTTTAAATGTTAGTTAACGAGTAGTCTTTGTACTGGCGGGAATGGATAGAAATAACTAAAATCTGATTATATATGTTTTTAAATGTTTTTACATTTACCCAATAAAAGATAAAGGCTTAAAATACGGAAAGAGGTCAATTTTAGGCATTTATACCCTAATTTTCATAAAAGGTCCACTTATCACCTTTTGACGGAGAACCATCATTAAATATAGTTTTGATCGATCTTATAAATTCTATTGGACCAAATATAACTCTTCTTTAGAATCGGGACATCAAAATTTACTTTGTGTAAATTTTTTGTACCTTTCTGATAAAGTTCATTTTTTTAATGAATAGTGTAAAATGTTGTATTTTAATTCAAAACCACTTTTTAATATAATTTATTTATATGATTAGATTATCTTTTGAATTGGTTTTAAAGTTAAATTAGAAAATATTTTTACCATTAAATCCAATAGTGGTCGTTGGAATCAATTTCACTTTGAAAGTGGACTTAAATTGGTGTCAATCTTTTTATACTTATTATTTTATAAAAACACGCTATTTGTCATGACAGCGGGAATTAATTATTAAATTAATTAATGTGACTTATATGTTTTGAATTTTTTAAAATAGACTTCATTTTTGAATTTGTAATATCAAATATATCTTAGGGTGAATTTTTGGTAATTTTCTGAAAAACTCCAATTTTTGATGAATAGTGAAACCACTAAGTGGTAATCAAGCAAACTGATTTTTCAATTAAATGAAAGTTTACCAATAATGTGTAGTGAATTTCAAAAATCCGACATACATGGTTGTCATTAAGAAGTAAAATGTGGTTCAATGAGATTATAATAATTTTTTGGGGAATAGTAACTTATTAAGTTCTTAATCGCGATTAGTCGTAATTAGTGTAGTTTAAGGTAAAAATAATGCTTTAATAAAATAAGATGAGCTTGAAACATGTCCTAACCTCATTGGTTGTGTCATGTCCGACCAAGAAAATCCATGGGTCAACTTGGGGACCCCGTGGAGACACTTTGGTTGGGAAATGACATAAATAACTTTTTATTTAATGTAAAAGTAAAAAATGACACAAACATAATATGTTTTACAAAAACAATTTTTACATGGGGTTATAAAGATCATATTTTTGATTATAAATAGTCTTTGGAAAGATAAAAAGATTTCCTACATCATAGTATTTTTTTTATAATTTTTAGACTTTAAATAAATTAATTTACTTATAACATAATAATGATGCAGTGATGACATCATTATTTGATGATTTAAATAAAATGGAAAGATAATGTAAAATCTATGAACTAAACATGTCCAAAACCAATTGGATGAGTGGATTTAGAACCCTTATCACCTTATCCACGAATATGATCAATATGGGACCTTTTAAATCCGAAACACATTTTCAAATAAAGTAATATTTCTTTACTTTCCAAAAGTGCCCCTCCTCTCCTCTTATAAAAGGCCCCCACCTATACCTCATTTCACACACTCCTCAAGCCTTTGGCTCGGCCAACCCCTGGCAATTTACTCTCTCCACATCCCTCTTCTCATCCTAGAGGATTCCATTTGGGCATAATCCATTCAAAGAAAGCCTTTAGGCTCAAATCAAAAGGAGTTACACTTTTAAAGGTAATTCATTCTCTCTTGTTCATTTATTTTATTTTTCTACTCCAACCCTCTAAACTATTTTTATTTACTTATTTTGTAAAAACACCAGTATCTTCAATATACTAGGATGTTGTTATAATATTTATTCGAGCTACACTCTCACACAACTACATCAAATGGTTAAAGAACATACGGTTTCCGTGGATGGCGAAATTCTGCATCCCGAAACGATGATTGTTCAATACTCATTTAACACGTTCAAGGGTGGCCATTATGATGTCACTATTTTTATATATGATATATAATATGTTTTTTTTTTCTTTAATCTTCTTCATTTTTCATTTTGGGCATACCTTTATGGTTTCCATTATGGGTAAACACGATATCTTCATTTAAGGAAGTGCGGACTACCGCCCCCTCAAAGTGATGTGATTCGTTAATGCCATATGTGGGACGTGTAAATGATGGATTTAAAGTTATTATATATGATGTTATACTGGAATTATAATATACCTCTATATCATTATTATTTCTTTCCATTAAATTATGAGATAGAAATGAAAGTAGCGTTCATGCGTACGTACGGCTTACCGTCTCCATGAACGGTGCATTTCATTTCTTATCCCCAAATGTAATGTACTATTAAAAGTACATGTATATAATGGATATATATATAATTAATGATATATCTAAATGATGAATATAATTCTGGAATTAAAATATACATACCTCTCATTTAGTTTTAATTCCATTAATATGACAAAGAAATGAAAGTAGCGTTCATGCGTACGTACGGCTTACCGTCTCCATGAACGGTGCATTTCATTTCCTACCTATAAATGATTATGTAATATTATAAATACATGTATATGCTGGATATATATGATACATATTATATCAAAATCGGGAATTTCATTCTGGATATAAAGAACCTTTGACCACACGAACAACATGTAATTGTAAGAAGTCCACTTTCGACCTAAGAACCAAATATTGAGAAAACAAACATTATTAACTTAAAAGGTTATATAATGTTTATAACATGGAAATAAGTGATAAAAAGGAATAATGAACTTTAAAAAGGTTCTTAATCAAGTATAAATTAACTCAAGTTTATTATTCAGGACGTTAAAGAACGATCGAGTCAAGTCGGACCCGAGGTAAGGGAATTCGTCTCAATCTCCTTTCATTGAGGCATATTTCGTTTTATACACAACTTTCTTTTATATGGTGTATAAAACCCCTTTGACTTTTACTTTTATACAAAAGGAATCTTTTTCTACGAAGCGTTTTACTAAGCGACAAAAAGGAATGTTTCTTTTAACGTACGCGGCGACAACGACCTTTTCCGCCACCGCGAGTATTATTTGGTCTTTGGCTTTCTCAACAAGATGTAATGTTTTTAGAATAAAATAAATACTATATACTCTTTTATGTATTTTGGTATTGAAAATGGGTTTGAAAAAGGATTCTATTATGTCAATATATTTATGATATATTGTGATTGAAATGTGGAAATGTTATCATTCCTTTATATTGGTTTTATGTTTTATGATTTTATATTGGTACTTGGAAATTTTAACGGGTGGTTACGTTATAAACCATATGACGGGTGGTGCCGTGAATACCAGGATGGGTGGTTACGTTATAACCTCCAATGCATTAGGTATGGAAGTCGGCCGTATGTCTATTCCATTAAGTATGTATGGAAATTGGCCGTTTGGCTATTCCATTAAGTGATATGTGTGGAAGTCGACCGTATGGTTATTCCACTTAAGTACGTTTATGTCCCAAGTTACCTTTATATATGTTATGTGTTCTTTTTTTGGATTTTATGGTAATCCTTTGGTTACAAAAAGGTATGTAATGATACTTTATTCAGTGAAGAGTTTTTACTACTTCATGAAGGTGAAGGTATTACTTTGATAGAGTATATATTGTTTATTTGATGTTTGAAAAACTAACAATTTTCATTCTTTCTGTATCCCTTACTGAGCTTTTTATGCTCACCCCATGTTTTTTTTTGAAATGTTTTCACAAGACTTAATGTGGAATAAGGTCAAGGATGGGATCACGGGAATGTCATCCTATATAAAACATGGAACTAGACATGTTTCTTTTTAAGAGTTTTTTTTATTATGGAAACTTAGTAGAAGTGACTACTTTGTAATCTTTTGAGATGTAATAGTTATGTTCTAATTCTCTAAAACTCTAAACCTGAAAAGATCCTCAACGTGAATTATTCATTTAATTCAATATTAAGTAAGGTTTAAGGTCGGGGCCTTATAGTTTGTATCAGAGGTCGTTTTAGACAACTTTAGGAGTTAGAAAAGTGTTAAATTATAATATGATTGAAATGATATAGCATTTACGGATTACCATGTTGCTTCGCCTAAGATATTTCTGTGTTCGAAATGGTTTTCCGCAGAGGAAACAAAGCAGCTATGTTGGGACGACATTAGGAGGAAGATAACCTTCCAAATCAGCAACCTGAGATGGTCGGAATCGGAACTGAACAGTTTGTTGCAGTGATGGCACAGTTGACTCAGGCTATAAATGGTGGTGGTATCCATGCACGAGATCAGCCAGATCAATCGCAGAGGAACATGTTAGTGGTGGAACATTTCATGAGGCAACATCCCCCATCATTCAGAGGATCATCTGACCCTGTGCAAGCTGAAGGGTGGATTAAAGCACTGGAGAAGATTTTTGATGTCATGGGGTGTTCAGAACATCAAAAGGTTAGTCTTGCTGTTTACCATTTTGAAGGTGAAGCTGATCAGTGGTGGTCTATGGTGAAAAATATAAGGGATAGTGATGAGATTGAGGATCTTCACTGGGACGAATTCAAAGGTATGTTTCTTGAGAAATATTTTCCTAAGGTGGTTCGTCTTAGGATGGAGAAACAGTTCCTAGAATAGAGGTAGGAGGATGATTCAGTGGGTGCTTATAAAGAAAAGCTCACTCGATTGGCAAGGTATGCTCCAAATATCATATGAGATCTTGATAGTAAAATAAATCGTTTTTACTCAGGGTTAAAGCCAAAGTATCGAAGGGTTTTAGCTTCTCATGAGTTCAAAAGTTATGAAAAACTTGTTCGATGTGCGGAGAAGGTGGAAATGGAGTTTGCTGATGATCAGGTGTTCTATGACAAACAACAGAATAAGAGGTCTAGTTGGCAGGAAAAGGGGAAGAATTCATCATAGAAGCAAGGAGGTAAGAAAACCAAATATCCATCCTGTGAGAAGTGTGGTAAAATGCATCCTGGAGAATGTTTATCCAAGTCTGGTAAGTGCTTTCGGTGTGGTTAGTCTGGTCATATTGCTCGTAACTGTAAGGAAGATGATCAAGCAGGAAATGAAAAGCCAACGGTAAGATGTTTTAAGTGTAATGAAATTGGTCATTATGAAAACGAGTGTCCAACGAGGAACTCAACTGGGGGAATGCAGCCAGAATACAAGCAGAAAGGTGTGGTGAAATCCTTTGCAACAACTTCAGCAGATGTTGGGCCATCGAATGAAGTGGTATCAGCTGAAGGGAGCTCAGTATTTTTCGAAGATTGACTTGAGGTCGGGGTACCATCAGTTGAAAGTAAAAGAAGCAGACATTCCGAAGACTGCGTTCCGTACTAGATATGGCCATTATGAATTTGTAGTTATGCCTTTTGGGTTAACCAATGCACCTGCTGTATTCATGGATCTTATGAATAAAATTTTCCATGAGTTCTTGGATAAGTTTGTGTTTGTGTTTTGAGGTTTGGGAAGAGGTTATGTGTGCCTTGTGATTCACAGTTGAAGAATGAGTTGTTATGTGAGGCTCATAGTTCCCCGTTTTCAGTTCATCCTGGCAGTACTAAGATGTACAGAGATCTGCGCGAGTATTACTGGTGGGATGGAATGAAAAGAGACATTGCTGATTTTACTGTGAAGTGTTTGACATGTCAACAGGTTAAAGCAGAGCGGCAGTTACCAAAAGTGATGCTTCAGCCTTTACCAGTGCCAGAGTGGAAATGGGAGAATATATCCATGGACTTTGTTGTTGGATTACCGAAGACATCTCGAGGTAATAATGCAATCTGGGTTATTGCTGATCGCTTGACTAAATCTGCTCATTTCCTTGCTATACGAGATACTTTTTCCCTATATCAAATTTCCCGTTTGTATCTTAAAGAGATAGTCAGGTTACATGGTGTTCCTCTCTCCATTGTATCTGATCGTGATCCCAGGTTTACTTCTAACTTTTGGAAAGGCCTTCAGAAGTCGTTGGGTACTGAATTAAATTTTAGTACAACTTTTCATCCTCAATCAGATGGGCAGTCAGAACGAACAATCCAGACATTGGAGGATATTCTACGAGCTTGTTCTATGGATTATCAGGGAAGTTGGGACCAGCATCTTTCTTTGGTTGAATTTTCATATAATAATAGTTTTAATTCCAGTATACAGATGGCACAATTTTAGGCATTATATGGGAAGCGGTGTCGAACTCCAGATTTCTGGGATGAAGTGGGTGAAAGGAAGTTGATGGGACCAGAATTGGTAGAAGAGATGGCAGAAAAAGTTCAGCTGATTCATAGACACATGAGAACAGCTCACAGCAGGCAGAAGAGTTATGCGGATAAACGGAGGAAGGATCTATCTTTCGAGGTAGGTGATCATGTTTTTCTCAAGGTTTCTCCTTGGAAAAGTGTGATGAGATTTGGTAAGAAAGGAAAGTTGAGTCCAAGGTTCGTTGGACCATACGAAATTCTGGGGAGAGTTGGATCAGTTGCATACCGAGTGGCTTTACCTCCGAGTTTATCTCAGGAACACAATGTTTTCACGTTTCGATGTTGAGAAAGTATATGCCAGATCCATCTCATGTTTTGAGTCCAGAGGTAGTTCAGCTGGAAGAGAACCTATCTTATGGGGAACAACCAGTCCAGATTCTTGACCACATAGAGCAGGTGTTACGGAATAAGGTGATTCATCAGGTAAAGGTTTTGTGGAAAAACCATGTGATTGAAGAGGCAATGTGGGAATCTGAAAATGCTATGAGGGATAAATACCCCCCACTTATTTTGATAAGTGAATGAAATTGCGAGGACGCAATTCCCAAAAGGGGGGAAGGATGTAACATCCCAGGTAAATAAAGAATAAATAATTTTCATATTTATTAATATTTACGAATTAAATATTAATTTTAATTAAAAGGGGTTTCTACGTTCGATAGCGTTCTCGGTATGCAACGATGAGTTTCTTTGAAAACTTACGTTGCACACAAGTAATAAAATAATATTATTTTAAATGTTAGTTAACGAGTAGCCGTTGTACTGGCAGGAATGGATAGAAATAACTAAAATATGATTATATATGTTTTTAAATGTTTTTACATTTACCCAATAAAAGATAAAGGCTTAAAATACGGAAAGAGTTCAATTTTAGGCATTTATACCCTAATTTTCACGAAAGGTCCACTTATCACCTTTTGACGGAGAACCGTCATTAAATATAGTTTTGATCGATCTTATAAATTCTATTGGACCAAATATAACTCTTCTTTTGAATCGGGACATCAAAATTTACTTTGTGTAAATTTTTGGTACCTTTCTGATAAAGTTCATTTTTTTAATGAATAGTGTAAAATGTTGTATTTTAATTCAAAACCTCTTTTTAATATAATTTATTTATATGATTATATTATCTTTTGAATGGATTTTAAAGTGAAATTAGAAAATATTTTTACCATTAAATCCAATAGTGGTCGTTGGAATCAATTTCACTTTGAAATTGGACTTAAATTGGTGTCAATCTTTTAATACTTATTGTTTTATAAAAACACGCTATTTGTCATGATAGCGGGAATTAATTATTAAATTAATTAATGTGACTTATATGTTTTGAATTTTTTAAAATAGACTTCATTTTTGAATTCGTAATATCAAATATAGCTTAGGGTGAATTTTTGGTAATTTTCTGAAAAACTCCAATTTTTGATGAATAGTTAAACCACTAAGTGGTAATCAAGAAAACTGATTTTTCAATTAAATGAAAGTTTACCACTAATGTGTAGTGAATTTCAAAAATCCGACATACATGGTTGTCATTAAGAAGTAAAATGTGGTTCAATGAGATTATAATAATTTTTTGGTGAATAGTAACTTATTAAGTTCTTAATCGCGATCAGTTGTAATTAGTGTAGTTTAAGGTAAAAACAATGCTTTAATAATATAAGATGAGTTTGACACATGTCCTACCCTCATTGGTTGTGTCATGGCCGACCAAGACAATCCATGGGTCAACTTGGGGACCCCATGGAGACACTTTGGTTGGGAAATGACATAAATAACTTTTTATTTAAAGTAAAAGTAAAAATTACACAAACATAATATGTTTTACGAAAACAATTTTTACATGTGGTTATAAAGATCAGATTTTTGATTATAAATAGTCATTGGAAAGATAAAAAGATTTCCTACATCATAGTAGTTTTTTTATAATTTTTAGACTTTAAATTAATTTATTTATTTATGACATAATAATGATGCAGCGATGACATCATTATTTGATGATTTAATTAAAATGGAAAGATAATGTAAAATCTATGAACTAAACATGTCCAAAACCAATTGGATGAGTGGATTTAGAACACTTATCATATTATCCACGAATTTTATCAATGTGGGACCTTTTAAAACCGAAACACATTTTCAAATAAAGTAATATTTCTTTAGTTTCCAAAAGTGCCCCTCCTCTCCTCTTATAAAAGGCCCCCACCTCTACCTCATTTCACACACTCCTCAAGCCTATGGCTCGGCAAACCCCTGCCCATTTACCCTCTCCACATCCCTCTCCTAATCCTAGAGGATTCCCTTTGGGCATAATCCTTTAAAAGGAAGCCTTTAGGCTCAAATAAAAAGGAGTTACACTTTTAAAGGTAATTCATTCTCTCTTGTTCATTTGTTTTATTTTGCTTCTCCAACCCTCTAAACTCTTTTTATTTACTTCTTTTGTAACAACACCAGTATCTTAAATATACTAGGATTTTTTTATAAGATTTATTCGAGCTACACTCTCACACAACTACATCAAATGGTTAATGAACATACGGTTTCCGTGGATGGCGAAATTCTGCCTCCCGAAACGATGATTGTTCAACACTCACTTAACACCTTCAAGGGTG
Source organism: Viscum album (assembly GCA_963277665.1). NCBI lineage: Eukaryota > Viridiplantae > Streptophyta > Magnoliopsida > Santalales > Viscaceae > Viscum > Viscum album. Next base: position 1,449,321,153 of record OY728161.1, read on the forward strand.
GCCATTATGATGTCACTATTTTTATATATGATATATAATATGTTTATTTTTGTGTCTTTAAGCTTCTGTATTTTTCATTTTGGGCATACCTTTATGGTTTCCATTATGGGTAAACACGATATCTTCATTTAAGGAAGTGCGGACTACCGCCCCCTCAAAGTGATGTGATTCGTTAATGCCATATGTGGGACGTGTGAAGGATGGATTTAAAGTTATTATATATGATGTTATACTGGAATTATAATATACCCCTATATCATTATTATTTCTTTCCATTAAAGTATGAGATAGAAATGAAAGTAGCGTTCATGTGTACGTACGACTTACCGTCTCCATGAACGGTGCATTTCATTTCTTATCCCCAAATGTAATGTACTATTAAAAGTACATGTATATAATGGATATATATATAATTAATGATATATCTAAATGATGAATATAGTTCTTCAATTAAAATATACATACCTCTCATTTAGTTTTAATTCCATTAATATGACAAAGAAATGAATGTAGCGTTCATGCGTACGTACGGCTTACCGTCTCCAAGAACGGTGCATTTCATTTCATACCTCTAAATGATTATCTAATATTATAAATACATGTATATGCTGGATATATATGATACATATTATATCCAAATCGGTAATTTCATTCTGGATATAAAGAACCTTTAACCACACGAACACCATGTAATTGTAAGAAGTCCACTTTCGACTTAAGAACCAAATATTGAGAAAACAAACATTATTAACTTAAATGGTTATATAATGTTTATAACATGGAAATAAGTGATATAAAAGGAATAATGAACTTTAAAAAGGTTCTTAATCAAGTATAAATTAACTCAAGTTTATTATTCAGGACGTTAAAGAACGATCGAGTCAAGTCGGACCTGAGGTAATGGACTTCGTCTCAATCTCCTTTCATTGAGGCATATTTCGTTTTATACACAACTTTCTTTTATACGGTGTATAAACCCCCTTGGACTTTTACTTTTATACAAAATGAATCTTTTTCTACGAAGCGTTTTACTAAACGACAAAAAGGAATGTTTCTTTTAACGTACGTGGCGACAACGACCTTTTCCGCCACCGCGAGTATTATTTGCTCTTTGGCTTTCTCAACAAGCCGTAATGTTTTTAGAATAAAATAAATACCATATACTCTTTTATGTATTTTGGTATTGAAAATGGTTTTGAAAAAGGATTATATTATGTCAATATATTTATGATATATTGTGATTGAAATGTGGAAATGTTATCATTCCTTTATATTGGTTTTATGTTTTATGATTTTATATTTGTAGTTGGACATTTTAACGGGTGGTTACATTATAAACAATATGACGGGTGGTGCCGTGAATACCAGGATGGGTGGTTACATTATAAACTCCAATGCATTGGGTATGGAAGTCAGCCGTATGGCTATTCCATTAAGTATGTATGGAAATTGGCCGTTTGGCTATTCCATTAAGTGATATGTGTGGAAGTCGACCATATGGTTATTCCACTTAAGTATGTTTATGTCCCAAGTTACCTTTATATATGTTATGTGTTCTTTTTATGGATTTTATGCTAATCCTTTGGTTACAAAAAGGTAAGTAATGATACTTTATTCAGTGAAGAGTTTTTACGACTTCATGAAGGTGAAGGTATTACTTTGATAGAGTATATATTGTTTATTTGATGTTTGAAAAACTAACAGTTTTCATTCTTTCTGTATCCCTTATTGAGCTTTTTATGCTCACCCCAAGTTTTTTTTGAAATGTTTTCACAGGACTTAATGTGGAATAAGGTCAAGGATGGGATCAAGGGAATTTCATCCTATATAAAACATTGAACTAGACACGTTTCTTTTTTAGAGTTTTTTTTATTATGGAAACTTAGTATAAGTGACTACTTTGTAATCTTTTGAGATGTAATAGTTATGTTCTAATTCTCTAAAACTCTAAACCTGAAAAGATCCTCAACGTGAATTATTCATTTAATTCAATATTAAGTAAGGTTTAAGGTCGGGGCCTTATATATACTCCCATGAGTACTAGAAATAAGTTTGACCATGATTAATCAATAAACTAATTTTATCAAAACATTTATATATGTATGATTGGTAGTTTACTATATCTAACTAATATCATTATTGATTTAATTTTTCGTGTTTTTATGTGTTCCCATTTTCATGAAAATCCAAAAGAATCACATTTAATTATTTTTAAAAGAATTTTTGAACACCGCAAAAGTACAACTAATTTAGGAATGTTCTATTCTATAGGAAAATTATTTAGCATACTGAGTTATTCGTATGTTTATTTTGTTGATTGTAAGTTATATAGATAAATTGACTCTCTAATATATTAATTTTTTGGAAGGTCTCTTGTTTCTTGTTGTAGTGTGAAATATAATTTTTCCATTATCTATTTCTAAATCTATGTATAGAGTTACAAGAAGATTCTATGCACAAATTTGGTGGATGAAACACACATTACTAGAATGTGGATATCAATTTTGACATGACCTTATAAATAGTTATAATACAAGTGCTATTAACATTTCCAATTATCCTATATATCAATTAAGATTCAATCATAATAATATAATACATTACTTATTGAGATATTATTTTCAAAAGGGAGATATAGATCTTGAGTACATAGTTATTGAATATATTATTGGTGACATAATCAATAAGACTTTAATTTTTTTATATTAATTTATATCAGACCTTAACATAGACTGAAATGTTTTTGATGAATTTTATTCATTGATTTAATTGGGTTTTGGTAGAGAAATATTTAAATACTAGATATACCATTGGTGATCTTACATTAGTGATCTACCATTGATGATAAGAAATTTCTAATATATTATTGGTGGTTTGTTTTGATGATTGATCATTTATCATTCTACCAATGGTAATTTAACATTAAACACTACCGTTGAAAAATACAGTCTGGATGTTGTTGTCCCTTATTATCATTTAGATGTATCATTAGGATCCTACCATTATATCTACCATTCCAGGACACACCATTACAATTTTTCCTATAATTAAATTATTCATTTGGTTTATTAATTTATATTTACTCATATTATAATGAATTTTTTAAATTGAATCCAAAAATGATAAAATTGAATTAAAATAAAAATCTATGAATTATTTCTCACACACCTCTTTTGAACATTACCTTCAAATTTATCTTTCAACCTGTGACATTTCATGTATCTCTACCCCTATATATTGAACCAATTGATGAAAGATGAGATTCAAGCATCATACTGTGTCATATACTAAATTTTTTTATCCTTTAACTAAACCTAGATGATGATCTAGTCGATCTTTTATAGAACTGAAGAGCCCTCAATTTGGGTTCCATGTTTCTAATATTGAGAAATTGATAGATATAACATGTCTAGTTTAGAGAAAGTTTCTTAAATAGAATGTGATCTAGAAGAATGGATATATTGAGTGGTTTTCAAAGAACAATCGATGATTATATCATAGGTTGGTTCATGAGTTTTATTTACTTAAACAGTACAACTTTAGTGAAAATAATGACATAATAAAAATAGTGATAGATGAAAATGGGTTAATTTTTTCTTCAAATCAGTGGGAAGGGTGTATATAAGTTCCATAAAAGAATATTTATGATGAGTATAAAATATCAATTCCTTAGATACCGAGAGAATTTTCTTTTGATGATTCATTGTAGGAGTTAACTAGGAATGATATTGTGTGATGTCCTACATATATAGGTATTGATGGGGAATGCAGTGTATTGTTAGTGTTTGTATTACACATACATTGTCTGAATAAAGGGGAATTTATAATAATGAGGTATCATGATGTAATTTTTTATTTATTATGAAAAAATGAGATAAGATATAAAAAATTTGTTTGAGGGTCTAATTGATAGAGCCGTAAAATAAATATGCATGGATATACTCTTTGTACTACCCGAAGTTGATTTTGGCTATATTAGAAGCTATAGGATTATTTATTAATGGAAAATAAAAAGATATCACATGTGTTAGTTTGTTTTTGAGTTAGATAACTTCAAAATTTAAGATGGTTAATGGTAATCCATGGTTAAAAAAGTCGGTGTAAAATAATGAAAATATTTAGGAGAAGTTAAACACATTGGAATATCCAACCAAAACCATAGACTTGGTTGACCCTAGATTGGAGCATGATGAGGATGTGGTTTATTCCACTGATGGGGATGTTAGGGAATAATTGTATGAATAAGAAGTAGATAGAATGAGGAATAAGGTTCAATGACAATTTATATTGATGTGGGTAGTTAAAAAATGTTTATAAGAGCCATATTTTATATTTTGGAGAACCATGTCCTCCACTTTCTCTTTCTACCATAGAATAATTCTTCAGGGAATATGATTATTCATAAGAGATAGAGGTCTCCAATAGTAAACAGATGGAAATTTATTCTTCTTATACTTCAAAGGATGTAGTAGTGCTATCATATGACTATGAGTATGATTCTAATGGAGGTTATAAGGATGGGACGTATCATCCTTCCAATTATATTAATGATTTTATAAGATATTCCAGTGGTTGGTGGTATCGTGTATCACATATTGCGTTATTCAACTATCAATCTAGTGATAGAGATGATCTAGATGCCCAGGATTATGGAATCCATAAAAAAGGTTATCCCAAATAGATTTGTAGATGGAGACCCTACTAAGGGGGAAAATCCCCATTTTTTACAAATCTTGGTTTTGAGAATAATGTGTTAGGGGATGATGGTAATGACCATGGAAGTCCACGAGAGCATGGTGGAACTTCCAATTCAATTGAATAATGGGATCCTAAAGGAAACATTCTAAAGTGAATTGAAGCATAAGTGATGTTGGAAACCTTTGTATATTTGGTATTTATTATGGAGACTAGATAATAAGATGTTATTTTTTCCATTAATAAGAGAAATCATCATCTTCATACATATCCTCCTCCTTCCCGATATATGAATGGTATTGATTTGGATTCTTATAAGGACATTTAATTTTCATAACTATGTTGGATGCTTTGGTATTCTGCAGTTCAGGAGACTAAGCTCAGTGAAGATGACATCATGGTAGTAGTCACCTTGGTTATTGCTAATAATCTGCCTATGATTTTCTTGGTACTCGAACTACTTGAGATTGAGTATAAGAGGATTCCAGAGAAGATAGATTCCATCCAAACCAACATAAATGATATGAGTACCAACATTAGTAGGGAGAAAAAATCTCTTCTCGAGAGACTATCTATTTTTGTACTCTTTTGGAATATTTTTCCATAGATCCACCACCTCATACTACTTTTACTTCATTCGATACTAATTTGACCAGAAATATATATCTAGAGAGGTTTTTTATGATGTGATGGGTTGGATTTATTATTCTCCTGATGATCAGAATTTCAAAACAAAATCACATGGTGATCATATATATAATTTGGTATGAGAATGTTTATATTAGTCAAGGAGTGATATAGAGACCACTACTAAATGAATTAAATATTATATATCATGATTTTATTCATAGAATGAAATAAATTCCCATTTCATGTTCATAGATGAAAAATTAATAATTTTTCATGTGACAAGGTTCTTTAAGGAGGTTGTGGAAGAAATAAATATCTTATAACATTTTCTTTGGTTGTTCATGGAAGATATGGTTTATTTCTTCAAGGGTATGGACCACGGTGGAATGAATATTACATAGTTTTTAGACCAGATGAATAAAATCACACTTCATTAAAAAAATATCTCCTAAATAAATTCCCCCTCTATATTTTACTTCTAAATCTTCTTGATCACATCTTTCATCTAATTTTCATTATATTAGTCAATCTGGTTTCAATTATTTTGAATATATTAGGCATCTACAACCAGTTCTGTTCAAAGAACCTGAACCTCCAACCCCACATGCCTCATCTTCTATTCCTCCTACCACTAACATTGAAAAGGATATAGTGGATCATACTCTTAGTAAATATATATAGGATTATTCAAAATCTGATTATATTTAGATAACACTTCTGAATTTGGATTATAATTCTTTTTGTAATATATTTTTACATATATATATATATATTATGAAACAACACTTTTACACTTTCTTTTGTCTCTTATTTCAATTTATTTATTATTATTTTTGTTAATTCTATAAGGGGGTGTGTAATGGAATTAAATCTCATACATATATAACCCCAATACATCTATTATTTGAATAGATAACTAATTTCATCCCATATATCCTAAAATGCTATGCATAATATTCAACATATTCATCTTTATCAATTAAAGATGTTATAAATTTTTATAAATTGAATTAATTGTTATCATCCAAAAGGGGGGTATTTTTGAGAATATATATATTTTAATTCTCAAAAATCATGTTTATAATGTTTCTAATGAGTTTAGTGTTTTATGATATATAACCATTTTATAAAAAAACTAGGAAATATAGCTAGTTTTTGATCCTTCTTTAACTATAATGAGTTATTTTATGTTATGGTATGCTATCATTCCATGGTACCATTAGTTAAAATAGATAATAAAATATCAATCCTATAACCACCAAACTCTAACATCAGGTTGTGCTACAATTGGGTGCCACTACCACCACTATTAGCACCATGCTACTATCAAAACATTTATACTACTGTTAGTACAACAGAGCTACTATGACATGGTCTTTCCACCAGACCAATATAACCTCATAATTAGTTATTTAAAGTCATCTTCCATGAATAACATATGGTGTTACTATCAAACACTCCATCTACTAGGATATTTTACCATGAAATAATGATACTATAAGTTCAACGATTCTACCTTCAAAATGAATTTATCATTAAGAATCACTACTATTAGATGGATCTACTAATGGTGAAGATCCACCCACAAAATTATTTACCACCCATTATGCTACATTAAGAGTAAAACTATAACTAAATAGAGTTAATTCCAAAATTAATTTTCCAACATATAGTTTACACAACTAGTGTGGGATAAAATAATAAGGATTTATGATTGATTATTCTTAAAAAACCCAATGAACATATTAATGAAATTTCATCTTCTCCCAATCTATTGATCAATGTGAGGATCCTAATTATTCTAATATCGTCTTTCTATTTATAATTTTACATTGAGTGTAATATATTCAATCGAATCTACCATGTGGGACGATACACACAGGTATGAAAGGAACATTCTTAAACAAAAAATAACTGACTCTAACATGCTAGAATTAATGTAATAAGAAACATTTGTATCTGTGGTGGCTCCATAAAAAATAATAGACTAAAATTTGAAGATTTATATAGAATTCCATGAACCCCTATTTTACTATAATTTCTATGATACCCATTCAACATCATTATAATGAGAAATTGAAAGACTTAGAAAAACTAAAGATCCATAGATTGAGTAGCACTACATATTATAATATCTAAACTCTTTCCCCTTCTAATTATTCTTACATTTGAGCTATGTTTTTATACTATGTCTGTTTTTAATATGGAGTCTCATATACTAAACTGGAATGTGATTGAAACACATTATCTATATTTCTTATCTTCATTCCAATGAAATCATTTGGAATCGATCATGAGGGTTTTATGCACCCCAAACATAACTTTTGGAGATTATTTGAGGATATAAAAACTAGTGATCTATTGTTTGTGAATCCATATCAAATATGTGGATAAATATATTTAATAAAAAAAACGTTGGCATTGAGTGATTTCCATGTAGAGGGTATTAAGTTTCACCATGAGACTGTACGACTTGTTAAAATTCAACAATGATTTGTCAATTATATTTTCATTATTTTAAAACAAAATTTCTTCAATTTTCTTAATTATTAAACAAAACTCATCTCTGACAGTTAATATAAAATAGTTTAATATACATTGTGTTTGGTATGCCCAAATTAGTTTCAAAAGATTATGTAATAAGTATTTTAATTGAGTTGTGATCGATATTGTCATGACCCGTCCCCCAGGGCCCATGTCGTGATACCTTGAGCCCGCATTTCATAGTCCAGGGGTTGGCGACTAGCACCGAAAAGGCAATTCTTTAAAACTGGAAGGCATTTCCTTTTAGCCTGCAAACTCATAAATCAAGAACACGATATGATGCCTGCCACATAGTAAAACTGTAGTAGAAAAGTGTGTATTGAAGGTAGAGGGTCCGGAAGTCAAGCCCAACTGAGAGATAGAACTACAACAAAAAATAGCTCTTGGGTTCTTCCACCAAGGATCCTACCTAAAGGGTAAGTACAACTCATCTCCATAGCTCTCCGCATCAACTAGTCACCTCCATGTACTGCATGTTCATGGCTCCCTAACGTCTCAACCTAACTAATTTTCATCTGCATAAGACACAACAAAATGCTGGTGAAGCGAGTGCAGGGGTGAGTATAATAATAACCAGAAGGGGCCTTGAGAACCTCGAATGTCGATAATAATTTCACAATGGAAATCCACAAATCATGATCTCAATCAAAAAGAACAAAGCAAAAAACTTATCTCAAATCAGGTATACAACTAAGAGTTTAGGAATAAAGATGATTAGTCTTAAGATATATCATTTTATTCTATTATGATGATTCCACAACTAAATCATGAAATTTTTGTTCCATTATCGATCCACACAGGGTCGTATATCGATTATTCACAATAGGCAGCTCAAGGGTTGGTCCTTGTTGGGTTATGCACTGCTGATCCACATAGGGTTTCTTGAATGTTGATCTGCATAGGGTCGCTAGAATATTGATCCACACTGGGTCACTGTGATGCTGATACACATAGGGCCACTATGATTCTAATACACAAAAGGTCACTGTGATGCTGATCCACACAGGGTAGCTATTATGCTGATCCACAGAGGTTCTCAATCATTCTGACCCACACAGGGTTGCTATGATGCGGATCCACATAGGGTCATTATGTAATTGACAACAACCCATAGGATTACTCGCACCCGATGCGCTTGAGTTTTGTGTTACCCACTCCTCAAGATATTAGTAATACCTTAACTACCAAGATGTTCCAAAAATGAGACACCCAGAGGATCACCATTTCATAAGGGTCCCAATACGATAGACGACACATCAATCAGACACCCAGTCTGTGAGTTATAAGAGATTTAGTACAGAGGGCCTATTTGGATTCGGGTTCGATCTAGCCCGACCATGCTCTAACATTCTCTAATACATAGGTGTATTAGTTCAAAAGGAGTTTCTCGTAATAATGATTCTAGAACCAAAAATGGTTTTTCAAACAGATGTATGGTTTGTGAGATATAACCTTTTAAGAGAATGTTGGTCGAAAAAGGGTCTGGGTCCGGTCTGACTCAGCCCAGACCAAACTCGTTGGGCTGGGCCTAGTGGTCTAGGCCATGGTAGGCTCGACCTGCTGGGTCATGTACCGGCCTAGCCCGGTGGCCGGTAGGGTCCACCGGCCAGGTCACTCCCCCCTTCTCGAACGACAAATTCGTTCGGATTAATCAATCGATGCTGCCACGTAGTGCCGCCCTCCTATCAATGGTACATGTGTAGCGTGGGTCCCCTCCACTAAGTCTCCCTTCCACAGTTTGCGATGACACACCGTACTGCTGCCACTGCAGTCGGTTGATGCTGACCACCCCATTGGTTCACTGTGGCACCTCCGAGTGTCGTCTCTCTTCCATGGTCGCCGCCACTCTGGTGCCACACTAGCACGACTATCACTTGTAATGCCCTGACCCTAGTTACCCAATGTCATTTGATTGTTACATAACATTGTCATGATACAAAGAATCATGTCCCAAATGAACAATCAGTTTAGTAGCCTTGGAAGTACTAGATACATTCATATGTTTTACATTACATCATGAAATTAAAAAATCAACAAAAATTGTTCCCTTTTGAACACACTTACATATTTAGTCTATCTGTAAATTTCTTCCATTAAATAATCCTTCACATCCTGGTAAAAATAAAACATAGAAACGGGTGAGCTCAGATTCTTGGTATGGATAACAATATAGCAGAAACATTCATAAATATGCATAAACATTTAAGGCAATGTATAAGACTAAAACAAAATCATTTTAAACATAATATTCAGAATAATATTGAAAAGAAAAAATCATATAATTCCCTATACATATGCACATGGATATTCTACTAGTTTAATAATCACTTGTAATATCAATATAAACTTTCATGGTGATGCAATTCATAATGGCAGACTTCATTACCCCATAGTCAAGGAATTGTGCCAATAATACAAATAAGAATTTTTCTAGCACATGTGTCAATAAACTAGATTGTCTCACGAGACCTACCAATTTATCAAGGATCTATAGTGGGATCCACCCCTCACTTACTAAGTCTAATTCATTCCTCATATGAAAACGATTAAACATAACAAAAAGTTTCGTATTAAAACTACCATACGAAATGTCAATTAGTTATCCATAAACCATGAATGGTGTAAAAATACACATCCACAATCAAACATATCACAAAACCTTAAATAATATATGTAACGTTTTTATCATAATAAATCAACATAAAAAAAGTTTAAAATCAATCAAATGATGTTGACATAGATGAAATAAATACTATTTGAAATAAATACCTCTTTCTATTTTAAGATTATTTAAAAGTTTAAAATTATGAAAGGAAACATTTATTTTGAAAATATTATTATAAGATTTTATGGGAATATTTAACAATAATATAATGGGGGAAAATAGGCACACCAACTATATAAGTCAAAAAATACATTTTTACCTTAATTTTGTCGAAACGGACATGAAGTACCTTGTTTGGAAAATGATGGAAAGATTATTTTAAAAACATATATAGTCAAATAAGGGTACAAATGACTTTAAACAATTTTATATTAAATATTTTTAATGTTTTCAATTTTATTTTAAAGAAAAAACGAATGTGTATGATAAAGAGGCCATATTAGATACATACGTATTAACAACCACAGATAAGTAAAAAGATTGAAGAGTTAACCCTTACCATGAACTTTTCATTGGTGGATGGTATGTTAACCTCTTGTATAATATTTATAACAATGTTACTAAATTATAATTGAATTATATACATAAATATGATATCATATATGATCTTATAATATTGCTTTGTTTATAATATTTTAGTAGTATCATTGTTTTCGGTGTTAACTGATTCGTTTTCCTTTATATGATTTGTTACGTAAGACATGTTTTTTTAGGGATAGGATATATTTGATTTGTATACAGAATGATATTATGTTCATAGACATTATTTTTAATCATAAAATGAAAATTACACTTGAATGATTAAGATGGTGAATGAATCTCATCGCGTTCGTGGAGATGGTAATCTGTACGTACGCACGAGCAACAATATAATTATATTTATGGTGAAATAATCTATAATTGGATGGTATATCATATATACAAAATCATTAACACATTTAATTTATTATTTTCAATAGTTATACTCATTATTATACCCATCTAAATAATTATATGTTTGAATAAAAAACTACTCCACGACGTGGAGAAGGTAAGTCGTACGTACGCACGTATGGAGAATTTTTCATTTATATGTTGGATAGAATAACGATTATGGTTGTACAATATTTATAATAACATCACAGTATGTATAAGTTACTGTATTTATTATTTTAGTATGGAAACAACAATGAACGTTTAAGTGTAAGAAGAAATGAACTTGGAAGAGGGTGGTGAAATTATTATCACTTCTTCTAGTGTTTCCTTTTGAGCTGATTAAATGGGCTCCATTGGTTGGATTTACGATAAATGTAAGGACTATAGGTTGAAGTGAGGGAATTTTGTATTTTACTTGTTTTGGGTTTGGCTGAGAAAATGGATTTGGAGGTGTGAAATTAAGAGAAGGCGAAGTGCCCTTTTATAAGAGAGGTGTGGGTCACTTCAGGAAAAGTTTGAAATATTATTTTTTAATTAAATCATTTTCGGTTTCTAATAGCTCCAAAATGATTTATTTCGAGTATATGATGGTTATGGGTCTAAAACCTCTCAACCAATTGGTTTTAGATATGTTTATTCCACCATATTGACATTACCTTTTAGATTTAACTCTTTGTTATATAGTTTGACATTTACCATGTCTCTTTGTTATTTTTTATCATATGTTTTATAAACATATTATAAAAATCCAATAGAACCCCATGTGGTTCATTATTAATATATATAACCTTATATAAGTCCTTTGGGATAACCTTACATTTTTAGGAATATTATATCAATTAATAATATAGTATTTTTTTCAAGAAGTTAATTATGTCAATTTTGACAATATTTATTATTTGGTTATTGTCAAAATCATAATAGAATGATTACGTAGAAAAAAAATTATTTAATGAAACCTAAAATGTAATATTAACCAATTAAATTAGTATAATTCATCAAAAGTGTCAAATTACATTTATTTGGGTATTTATAATATCAAATATATTAATATTTCATTAATAAGGTAATTACTTCATCATCATTGTGTGAAAAATAAATAAATTTATTTAATTTATAAAATATATATATAAAATAAAATTATGTAGGAAATATTTTTTCCTTTCTAATTAATATTTATAGTCAAATTTATCTTATGTATAACCCTATATTAAAAATGTTTTAGTTATTTGTCTTTGAATTTAACTCTTTTAACTCTTCTTTAAAAAAAATAATAATAAATTTCCTAATATAATATATGTGGACCAAAAGGATCATATTTTATTCCTATGGTTTCTTTTGGTCAAATTACACTTATATAATAGAATTAATACATTGATTAGGGTAATTATAATATCATCTTTACCCTTAATTACCCTTTTTACTTTATAATGTGGTAAATAAAAGTCAAAATATTCTATTAAAAAAATTATTTTCATCTTATTGAACCATATTTTACTTACTAATGTCAACTGTGTCACTCAGATTTTTGAAATTCAACTCACAGTAACAGAAAAATTATGTTTTATGCAAATTTGAAAAAGCTTCTATATGGTGGGTAAAAGATGGTAAAAAGTTCAACAAAATTTTATATATCTAAACATATTATAAAATCACTCCAATGAATTACATTGAACATATATAGGTATTATGTATCTATTTTGACCAAAAATAAATTAAAATAAAATAATGTATTATTTAAATAAAATGTCAGTTTTAAACAATAATGCAGTGTTTTCACTATTCATCAGAAATTTAAAGTTCTTAGAAAAATACCAAAAATTCACCATAAGCTAATATTTATTTTCAGAATAAAAAAATGTAGTCCATTTTGAAAATTAAAATTTATAAAATTTCAAAAAGGGGGTACTACTATTCATAACTCCTAGTTTCATTGGTCGTAGTGTGTTAATACTCCAAGTTGCATATAATGCATACTACTAAATTATTTAAAGGGAAACGTAATGTGGAAGTGTGGGGTGTTACATTATCCCCTCTTTAAAATAATTTCTTCCTCGAAATTTCTACAATATTACTGCATAAAATGATTCGGGTGCTTCTTCATCATAAGTTCTTCGGGTTTCTACATTGGTTTTTCCATCTTATGGTTTCACTATAGAACATTTACCATATGAGTCATCCGGTATCTCAGGACTTGTTCTATAATATCAAGAATTTTGACAGGTTTATCATAATAAGACAGATCAGGTTCCAGTACAATTTTCTCATAGCTGAGTACATGCGTTGGGCCAGACTTGTGTTTTGTCAACAGTGATACTTGGAACACATCATGAACTTTGGAGATACTTAGAGGCATCATCAAACGATTATGTACAAATCCAATTTGTTTTAGAATTTTGAAAGGTCCAATGTTCCTGGGACTCAGTTTACCCTTATTATCTAAATGTATAATAGCCTTCCATGGAGATTCCTTCAAGAAAACCCGGTCTCCTACTAGAAATTCCAAATTCATTCTTTGGTTATCGATATAGATCATTTTCCTACTTCGGGCTTCTTTGATGTGGGTTTGAATAATCATCACTTTTTCCATTGTTTCCTCCACATGATTTGGGCCTACGTGTTTTCTTTCATAAACATCCTTTCAAAAAGTTGGTGTACATCATCTCTTTCCATATAACTGTTCAAATGGTTCCATCTAAATACATTAATGGAAGCTATTTTTATAGAAAAATTCTACAAGAGGTAAATATTGATCCCACATACCATGAATGTCATGTTGGAAAGATCTCAACATGTCTTATAAGGTTTGAATATTCTGTTCTGATTGTCCATCTGTTTGATGGTGGTAGGCGGTGCTCAAAAAAAGATCAGTATCAAAGGTTTTTCTAAGACTTTTATAGAATCTTGATGTAAAATGGTGATCATGATCTGAATCAATCGATAAGTGTAATCCACGAAGTATTACAAACTTCATTAATATATAGTCTTTCTAGATGTTAAAGTGGTAAATCTTCTCTTATTGTAAGAAATGTGGTGACATGGTAAGACGATCAACAATGAACAATATTGTATCATTCGTTATAACTGTATTTGGTAGCCCCATGACAAAGTCCATCATAATATTATCCCATTTCCACTAAGGTATGGGAAGAAGTTGCGTGACTCATTTGGGTTGTTTCCTTCCAGCTTTCACTTGTTGACAAACCAAAAATCATGACACAAAATGAGCAATCTCTCTCTTCATGTTGTCCCCAATAAATGTTATTTCAAATCTCTATAAATCATAGTGCTACTAGAGTGTATATAGGCATTGGAGATATGAGCATCATCCAACAATTCACTTTTCTGATCAGGTATATCGGGAACATAAAGTCTCCTCCCAAATTTTAAAATTCTATATTCATATACGAAGTTGATCAATCTACCATATTTCACAGCTATAATATTCTTTTGAAATTCCTCATCATCATTCTGAAACATATTATCCATTATATTAATGAGAGTTTGGCATGAATTTGAAAAATCATTGATGTTTCACCTTATATGGTTATTCGGATATATATCTTTAATAGATCCATGTATATAGGATTCTTTTTAACTCTCATCTTATTCAAAATTCCAGGATCATTTCTACTCAAAGCATATGCCACTTTTTTTTCCTTCCCTAGGTGGTAGTGTATATTTCAATCATAATCCTTGAATTATTTAAGCCATCACGTTCTTCTCATGTTGAGTTATTTTTGTGAGAAAATATACTTCAAACTCTGGAGATCAGTATAAATATTACATTTCTCACCATAGAGATAGTGTCCCTATATTTTAAGAGAAATTATTAAAGCTACTAACTCAAGATCATGAGTGGGATAGTTTTGTTCAAGAATTTTTAACTGTCGTGATGAATATGCAATAACTCTATCATTCTGCATAAGGACACCACCAAGTCATTTCATTAAAGAAGGACTATTAAAAACAAACCCATAATTCCTCGATGGTAGAGTCAAGATATAATCATTAACTATTATTCTCTTCAGTTCTTCAAAAAATTCTTCACAATTTTTTTCCAAACAAATTCAAATCCTGTACATGTGAGTTTGGTTAATGGGTTTTCCAATCAGGCCAAATTCTGGAAAAAACACCAATAATAACCAACTAATCCAATAAAACTGCATACCTCTATTATACTCATCGGTGCTGGCCATTCTTGGATTGACTTGGTCATTGAAGGATCAATAGAGATTCCATCTTTATAGAAAATATGGCCATGTAAAGTATTATCCTGAAGCCAGAATTCACACATGCACAATTTCCTATAAAATTCATTTTTTTAAAAGGGTGAGTTCTGGTCAAAAGACCAGAACTTATAGATTTATTCAAAAGAAAAGAGATGAATACAAGTTACATGAGACAGAAATAGGTCAATTTTCTAGAGTCCTTAATAACAAAAGTTGTCAACTCTGGAGGGAGGTCATTCCACCAAGTGATATAATGTGAGACACCAATGTTTTCAAGCCCATCAGCGATCATATTAGCCTCACGATAGGTCTGAGTGGAAATAAAGTTGAGGCCATTGAGCGCGGTGAGCCAGTCCATCCAACGGGGGGGGGGGGTGAGAGACCAAGCAAGATGAGCATCACCCTTCTAGATGGATTGCACAATATAAGTAGAGTCGCTCTCGATCCAGATATTATTCCAGTTGAAAATCTTTGCATAAGAGATGGCATGAATGGTAGAAATACTTTCTGTGTCCAGCGTAGAAGTAATGTCACAAATTCTATAGAAGCATTCAAGGATCCGATCATGATGGTCTTTGAAATTTCCTCCGCATCCTGAAAGTACAGGGTTGCCTTTTGAGTCTCCTTCCACATCAACTTTAATCCATCCAGGTGGAGTTGTCTGCCAGAAGACTTCAATAGAGTAGTGTGGCTTCATAAAATAACCTTTGACACCAATTCGATGAAGGGTTTCAAGATCTGTGATAGAATTGTCACAATAGCCTTTTTGGATTGTGGCCGCCTCTTTTATAGCAAGAAGAATCCTCATTTTACCTGCATTAATTTTAAAAGAGTTATTGTTGAAAAATGAATCATTTCTACCATACCATAGAATATGCAGATGCTCCGAAACAGTAGTAAGAAAAATATATTCATTGGTTCCATAAAGATAGAGGGTTTATTAGTCTATCCAAAAGTCATTACTGGAAACTCTTAATGCCTGTACCTGGTTCGAAATGATGTTTTTAGAATTTCTTCCTTCTTCACACACAACTTATGATATCAAGATCAAAGGTCAATCATTAAAAAATATTGATCTCTATGAAGTTGGTTGAATAAATAATCAATGTGAGGTAGGTGATACTTGTTCTTTATTGTTATAGAATTGATCTCCATGTAGTCAATGCACAGCCTCATAGATCCATATTTATTCTTGAAAAAATGAACATGGGCTCCCCAGGGATAAATATTAGGGAGAATAAATCCATTATTAATAAATTCCTCTAGTTGTTTCTATAGTTCCACTATTTCAATAGTGGCCATTCTATAAGGGGTCTTTGATATGGGCTTTGAACCAGGAATTAAATCAATGGAAAACTCAATTTCTTGCTCTGAAGGATGTCCTGAAAAATCCTATAGAAACAAATCAACATATTCTTGCACAATAGATACATCCTCAATTTGAACATTTTTCCTCACCCATAGTTATTTCATTATCTTCCTCCCAAATAATTGAATTTACTATAGAAACTATAGGTGGATCTAGATAAGAATTAGGTGGTTATGTCTCTGCTCAAAAGATAAGGTACTACTTATCATCATTGAAAATTGTAACCGCCTTATTCTTACAATAAATATTCACATCATGGCCCGAAAGCCAATCCATACAGAGGATTATATCAAATTCAATCATGGGTATGATGATGAGATAAGTAGATAAAGAACATTTATAATCCCTAAAGGGAACTGATTCACAAAACATTGTTGTGATGATACTTCCCTTAAGAGTCATGATTGAATACTCCCCTATTAATTAAAATTGAAAATATCTAATTTTCTTAAAAAACTGGGATGATATGAAATGATGTAATGATCTAGTTTCAAATAAACATTGGCTAAACATTAAGAAATCATTAAATTACCTTCCACCATGTCTTTCGAAGATTCAAACTCAGTAGTAGTGATCGCATAAGTTAGGCCTTGTTCCATTGGCCTTTTTCAGGGTATGTTTCTGTGGTTCTCTAGACAATAATTTGCGTAATGACCCTTTTCTCTACAATTTTAGCATTGAACATTGGCAATCACTTTCTTCCCCTTAAAATCACAAGTTTGGTGGACTTTTTCACCACACTTGTAACAGACTCCCACTCCCTTCAGGAATGTACTGTGTTGTTTGTTCGGTCATTTACCACAGGATGGATATTCAGCTTTTCCCTTCTTCCCCTTATTTCCATTTCTAGAGTGTTTAGCAGATCTATTCTTCTCTTTATTTACTTTGAAGTCGTAACACTTAGTGAATTACTTTTCTATCTTCATAGCGCATGAGACAATATCTTCATACGATGAGAAGTATTGTGAGACTAATGATATATAGAGAAATGGCCTTAACCAATCATATAATTGATAAATATTACTCCTTGGGTTACATATATAGTCAGCTGCATGCCTTTCTAACCTTGTAAAGTTAGCCTCATACTTTGAGACATTATCATCTTCCTTCTGCCTCAGAATTAGAAATTGTCTTTCCATATCCACTAGATGGTCACAATGAAAGTATATTTCTATGAAAATATCTTTAAACTCCCTCCATTCCATGTTTGATACTTCTTTATATTCATTTTTTTAGATTAATGGCCACCCATGATCTGTATCTCCCGTGTGGCGATAAACTGCCATGATAACTTTTTCCATTTTGATACTCCTCAAAGCTTGAAATATATTCTCTAAGGAATATATCCATTGCTCAAATACAAATGGATTGGTACACCAATATAATGTAGGTGTTTGTTCCATTATGAAGCGGTCTAACATTGATCATCCACGTTGTGGATCAGGTTGCTCCATACGGGTAAGGTAATCATTCATAACTTGAGTGAGTTGTCACAGTATAGTGATAAGTTAATCATCACCAGTTGCATCACCTGATCCACTATAATTATCTTGAGTAGGAGGTAAATCCATACATTTATTACATTCTTTGATATAATTCTCATTCCTTCCACTAGGCACCAGTTCTAAAAAATGGCATACACTAGATTAGTTTATGAATCGCAATCCATAATTCAAAACCTGAAAAACAGTTAACATAAATTGAACATTTGTGGATATAATCCATAATCATAAAAAAATTATTTATGGAAGTGTATACTAATAAACCCTTCATAATGGATTGAAAATAAAATTTGAATTATCCTTATAGTATCCCTTCATAGTGTCATTACCAAGAGTGCAGCAAGGCACGTTGTCGTGCACCAGTTCCCGCTTGAGTCTAGCTCAAAGCGGTGTTTTTGGGTTTTACCCATAGGTACATATTTTCCTGAGCTGACTCTACCTACTCATAACTAGACAAGGATTTATTTCTTATAAAACTCGCAAAATATCTACAGTACCAAAATCCCAGGAAGTTCTTCTATAGTAATCTTCAAATTCTATCTTAGCGTAGTTTTTTATAATCAATGATTTTTTAAAACTAGTTTCCAAGGTTTGTACTAAACTTCCTATAATACCAACTATAATGCATTAACCCTAGTTACCTAGAGTCGGTGTATTATTAATAACATTTTCATGATACAAGGAATCATGTCCCGAATGACCGATCCATTTAGTAGCGTTGGAATTACTAGATTCATTCATATGTTTTACATTACAACATGAAATAAAAGAATCAGCAACATTTTTTCCCCGTTTTAACACACTTATATCTTTAGCCTATCCCTACATGTCATCGATAAAATAGTTATTCACATCATGGGAAAAAAAGAAAGGGGTGATCTTAGATTCTCAGTAAGGATAACAATATAGCAGAAAGATTCCTAAATAAGCATAAGAATTTAAGGAAACAAATAAGAATAAAAA
Source organism: Viscum album (assembly GCA_963277665.1). Classification (NCBI taxonomy): domain Eukaryota; kingdom Viridiplantae; phylum Streptophyta; class Magnoliopsida; order Santalales; family Viscaceae; genus Viscum; species Viscum album. The sequence continues at coordinate 1,449,340,668 of OY728161.1, forward strand.
AATCCTTTTAAACGTAAAGATCACAAAAATATGGAAAAGATAAAATCAAATAATACCATTCACTTAATCATATGGATATTCTACTAGTCGAATTCTCACATGAAATATCCATTTCCACTTTCATAATGATGGAATGCATAATGCCAGACATCATAACCACATAGTAAAGGCAATATGCTAAAACTAAAATTATGATTTGGTTTGGGCCTCATTCCCATACACTAGTTTTTCTCATGAGACCTATCGATTCATCGAGGAGCTATATAGAGCTCAACTCATTACATACTTAGTCCAATGCATTCCTCATATGAAAAGTTTTAAACATAACATAAATATTCGTATTAAAACTAGCATATGAAATGTCAATACTTTATCCATAAACCCTGAATGGTGTAAAAATAACACATCCATAGTCAAAATTATCCCAAAACCTTCAATACAATATAGAAGATTTGTATCATAATAATTCAACATTAAACAAGTTTAAAATCCATTAATGTATGTTGACATAGATGAAATAAAGACTATTTTAAATAAATATCGCTTTCTATTTTTAAATAATATAAAAGTAACATAATTATAAATGAAATCATTTATTTTGAAAAAATTCATATAATCTTTAATGGGATGCTTCGACGATTATATAACATTGGAAAATAGCCACACCCTCTGTATATGTTATGAAAGACATTCTTACGTTAATTTTGTCGAAATGGTCATAAAGTACCTTATTTGTAAAATGACAGAAAGATTCCATTCAAAACATATATAGTAAAATATGTGTATAAATGAATTTAACCTATAGCCTATTAAATATTCATTGTTTTTTGAGTTACATTTTTAATAAAACAAGGATGTGGGTGATAAAGTGGTCCCAGTAGATACTTACGAATTAACAACCTCAGATAAGTAAAGAGACTGTAGAATTAACCCTTACCTTGTACTTTACCTTAGTCAAAGGTAATTTAACCTAATGTATAATTTTTAAAACATTTATATTAAATTATACAATAATGATATTCATAAATAGGATATCATATATGATCTTATAATATTTCCTTCTTAATAATATAATTGTGTTATCATCGTTTTGGGTGTTAACTGATTTATTTTACATTATATGATTGGTTTCGTAAGCCAAGTATTTATGGATAGGATGTATTTGATTCATATAAATAATAATATTATGTTAATAAATATTACTTTTAATCATAAAATAAAAATTATTCATGAATGATTAAGATGGGGAATGAATCTCATCACATTCATGGAGAGGGTAACTCGTGCGTATGCACGAGCGACAATATCATTAAATTGATGGTGAAATAATATGTATTTGGATGGTATATCATATATAAAGAATAACTAACACTTTATATTTATTATTTACATTATTTATACTCATTATTATACCAATCCCAATATTCATGTGTTTGAATAACAAACTACACCACGACGTGGAGAGGGTAAGTTGTTCGTACGCACGTATGGTGACTTTTTCATTTATAGGATGAATAGACTTACAAATATGGTTGTACCATATTTATAATTACATCCCAGTATGTATAAGTTACTGGATTTATTATTTTGGAATGGAAACAACAAAGAAAGTGGAAGTTGAAGAAGAAAAAAACTTTAAAGATGTTAGTGAAATTATTACCTCTTCTTCAGGTGTTTCCTTTTGAGTTGATCAAAAGGGTTCCATTGGATGGATTTCTAATCAAATTAAGGACACTAGGGTGAAGTGATGGAAGTTGGGAAGGCATTTGGTCATGGTTAGGCCGAGAAAAATGGCTTTTGAGGTGTGAAATTAAGAGAAGGGGAAGGTCCCTTTTATAAGAGAGGTGAGGGTCACTTAAGGAAAAGCTTGAAATATTATTTTATTATAAAATCATTTTCAGTTTATAATGGCTTGAAAATGATTTATATATAAGATATGGTGGGTATGGGTATAAAACCTCTCAACCAATAGGTTTTAGTTAGTATTTGGTAACTGTATTAACATTATCTTTTATATTTAATTGTTAGTTAAATAGATTGACATTTACCATGTCTCTTTGTATTTTAATATTATATGGTTTATAAACGTACAATAATAAGACAATAGAACCCCAAGTGGTTCAATATTAATATATATATCCATATCTAAGTCTTTTGGCAGAACCTTATATTTATAGGAATATTATATTAATTAAAAATATAGTATTTTTTTTTTAAAAACTCAATTATGTCAATTTTGACACTATTTATTATTTTTTTTAATCATAACAGCCTAATTACTTTGAAGAAAAATTATTTAATCCACCCTAACATGGCATAGTAACCTAGAAAATTAGTGTAATTCATCAAAAGTCAAAAATTAAATTTATTAGAATATTTATAATATAAAGTATTTTAATATTTCATTAATATGCTAATTACTACATCATCATTGTGTCATAAATAAATTAACTTATATAAAGTATAAAAAATATAAATAAAATTCCATTATTTAGGAAATATTTTTATCTTTATAATGAACATTTATAGTTGAATTTATATTATGTAAAACCCTATATTAAATTTTTTTATTATTATTTATCTTTGAAGTTAAAAATTTCATCTCTTTTTTAAATAAAATAATAATAAATGTCCTAATATAATACTTGTGTACCAAAAGGATATTATTTTATTCCTAAGGTTGTTTTTGGTCGAATTACAAATATCCAATTTAATTATGACAAGTCTTAGGGTAATTATAATATCATTTTTACCCTTAATTACCATATTTATTTTTTACCGTTGTAAATAAATATCAACAGATATTATTCACCTAAAATAAATTTTCTCTTATTGAACCACATTTTACATAATGATGTCATCCGTGTCTCTCAGATTTTGGAAATTCAACTTAGAATAGCAGTAAAATTATGTTTTATTCAAATTTGTTAATGCTACTAGAAGGTGGGTAAAAGAGGGTAAAAAGTTCAGTAAAATTTTATATATCTAAACTTATTATAAAATGACTTCAATGAATTACACTAAACATATATAGAAATTATATATATATTTTTATCGATAATAAATCAAAATAAAATAACTAATTATATAAATATAAAGTCGGTTTTAAACATTAACGCAATGTTTTTCACTATTCATAAAAAATTGAAATTTCTCAAAAAATATCAAAAATTCACCCTAAGCTAATTCTGATATTTCAAATCCAGAAATGAAGGCCATTTTTAAAATTAAAATTTATAAAATTTCAAAAAGTTGGTATTAATATTTATAACGGCTAATTTAATTGGTCGTGATGTGTTAATACTCCATGTTTCGTACAATGCAAGCTACTGCATTATATGAAGGGAATGTACAATGGATGCTTGGGGTGTTACACCGCAGGAAACTGAGTGAGCTGTGGTGGTCTGTTTTCCTTTTTGAACCTACCTACAAGCCTCCCAGAATATTTTTGTCACAGCGTGGCTCACAGATTCATGTTGTCGTCGAGTTCAAACTTTTCCCGTGAAGAACGCAAAAAATTGAAGCGTTAGAGGGTCTAGGCCTCATTCGTTTAGCATGTGCCCTATGCATTAGCATCATATCATGTTGGTAATAATTTAATAATCAAAATTAAACTAAAACCCATTTAATACTTTTATGATTCGTCATTTTTTTCAAGAATTCTCAAAAGAAACAAATTCTCATGATTTTAACATAAGCAACCCCTAACTCGGATTCGGATGAGACATCATGATTATGGAGGAAGAATCCATCCATGATGAATTCAATAGTTTTCGTTGATCTCGAATCGATTCCTCCAATGTTGTCGTCCAGTCCTCAGTTTTTCATTGGTGGAAGACGTTGTAGCACGTCCTCAATGGTTCCTCCTTTCTCTGTCAAAAACCCATGCCCAAGCTTCATTTTAATAGAGGGGAAGGGTGATTAACACAATTAAAGATTTATGAGGTTCTTTAATGAATGAACCTCTTATCTCTCAACGTTGTGGTTACAAATCAAAAGAGTCAAGCCATTAAATGTCATCAAAACTCAGCTCTACATCCACCGCTGCTCAACCGTTGGTAAAAAAATAGCATTTTATGTTATTTTATTATTCTTCAAAATGATATAAAACTATATTTATTTCCCGGCCTACTATTGTTAAAGTTGATCCTCACTTATGAAAATCCTAACGTTGCAGATTTAATGGTACCCTCAGATTTTTAATCTGAGCACTGATTCAGATGATAGAAAATTTTACCCGCACGTGTATTGAACGTACCATAAAAAAGTTCCAAAATCCATTCTAGGCACACTGGGCCTCAAAATCAAGCACCTTCAATATTTCGAAAACTCATAATAATCCCAAATAATTTTAAAAACAATTTATATGGAATTTCATGGTATTTACATTCTCCCACCATTGGGCTTTTCATCCCCAAAAGTTACAACCAAACTAGGGAAAAAATGGGGGTACTAAGCACGTATCTGAGCCTCCCACTCCCATATCCCCTACTGGATGTTCGTATGATGCCAACAAACTCGCACCTGAGGTATCAACCACCCAAGAAGGACCTGCTCCTGTCAATCCTTTATCTCCACCAGGAACACCGCAAACATCACCCTATCATCGATTTCCAACTCACCCCAATCGATAACCTACGATGAATCATGAATGTACCTCCTCAGCTGTGACACCTAGAAAACATTATGCACCTGGTTCATATTTGGGTGCAGTGCTAGACAGTATTCCACTTTGCCTACTCTGTTGAGGATCTAGAAAGGCTTTATGAATCTCAGAGATAGATTTCTGCCCCAGCTAATCATTCGTATTCCCCATCAGGGTGAGACCCATAGGAATACATTGTATCTCTCCTCAAACTACAAGGGTCTTCATATCCTATTTACATATGAAATTTTCCAACTCTGTGTAGTCTTCATCCATTCCGGGATGATCTGCAACTTCTCTGTGGTAGCCTGAACTAACTCTAGACCCATAAGTGCTAACTCCCTTGGGTCTGTCTAGTATAGTGGTGATGAGCATGGTTACCCATACATGTCCTCAAACAAATCCATACCAATGGTGGAGTGATAACTATTGTTTTAATAGATCTCCACTAGTGTCAAGAGATCCTCCCAACTACATCCAAAATCAAGGACACAAGAAACATGCATGTCCACAAGTGTTTGTATGATCTTTTATGTCTGGCCATTTGTGTGATGATGAAAGGTGGTGCTCCAGCATAGCTGAGTCTTGAACACCTCCTGTAATCCCTTCCACATGAGGGATGTAAAATTAGTGTTGATATCTAAGACGGACATTGATGGCACACTGTGATGCCATACAATCTTCTGTACGTAGAGACATCTCATGCTATCTACTAATCTCTACTCTCAGATAGGTAGGAAGTGGCCCGACTTGGTGTGTCGGTCAATGATCACCCATATCAAATCATGGCCCCTAGAAATACATGGTATCTCTATCATGAATTCCATGGAGATACTATCCCACTTTCACTCTGGTACCTCAAGTGGCTGAGCTAAGCCTGCTGGTACCTGATGCTTGGCCTTCACATGCTAACAAGTGAGGCATTGTGAAATGAACTCTTCCACTTCTTTCTTCATCCTTGGCCATCAGTACTGACGCCGGAGGTCCTGGTACATCTACTCCACACCAGTATGTACCTCTAAATGAGATGTGTGGAACTCCCTCAACACCTCTTTTGTAGAGTCACTGGTAGAATCATGCATCCTCTAAAGAGAATGATGTACGCCCCAACTTCATAAAATCCATCAGAAGCTTGTCCTGGGGATATCTGAGCCTATCAGGCCTCCCTGTTTATATCCCAATGTTGTGCCTCCCTAACTCACTGAAGGAGTGGGGGAGTAACTGTCAGAGCCAAGAGATAAGCAGCTCCATCTCTATCCATGCAGGATAACTGAAACATAGATAACTGCCCTATTTCCTCACTCAGTATCAGTAGACCAGACCTCCGGCTAAGTGTGTCTACCCCCATTATCTCATTACTAGGAGTATAGACTATCTCAAAGTCATAGTCCTAAATGATCTCTATCTATCTTCATTTTCTTTGGTTTATTTCCATCTATGAGATGATATACCTGATACTCTTGTGATCAGAGTTGAATATAAAATGTTAACCCATCAAGTAGTGCCGCTACATTTTCAACACAAAGACTATTACTTCTAACACCATGTCATGGGAAGCATAGTTCTACTTGTGCTTCCTCAGCTGCCATGATCCATAGCCGATCACCTCTCACTCCTGCATCGGGACACAACCTAGTATTGTCTCTATTGTGTCACAAATACTATATACCCAATTCCCTTATCTTTTATCCTCAAGATGGGGGCACTCGTCAATCTCTACCTCTGCTCCTGGAAACTCTACTGGTATCTCTCCATCCATTGGAAGGGTTGTCCCTTCTTTTTCAAAGCTGACTACGGGAACACAACTCTAAAAAAGTCTGGTACAAATATTTGGTTGTACCCATCCACTCACAAGAATCACCGCACCTTGGTCACACTCCTAGGTGTCTCCAAAGCAAGAAATGCCTCTATCTTCGCCGGATCCCCTAAAAATCTCACATCTGAGATATCCTCCCCCAGGAAGTGTACTTCATGTATCCATAACTAGCACATCGAGAGCATTCCAAAATGATGTTGATCACGAAGTGTTTCCAAAAATATCTGTAGTTGTGTGGCGTGCTCCTCCTCTGACAATGATCATATCAAGACGTCGTCAATGAAGACTAACATGAAGTGATCGAGGTAAGGCTAGAATATTATTGTCATGAGCCCTATGAACACAGGTAGAGAAATTGTCATGGAAAAGTTATTTACCAAGAACACATAATGGCCATACCGACATCTAAAGGATGTCTTCATTACATCCTCGTCTCGTACCCATAGACGATGATAGCTTGATATGAGGTCTATCTTCAAAATGATTATTCTCCATTAAAATATTTGAATAGATCACCAATCCTCTACAGAGGATACTTGTTCTTCACAATCACCTGGTATAGGGATCTATAGTCCACACAAATCCTTAGACTCCCATCTTCCTTCATGGTGAACAAAATCAGGGAATCCCATGGAGAAACACTGGGCCTTATGAATCCCTTACTCTGGAAGTCCTCCAATTGTACCCGCAACTGAAGATTCTCTGTAGGATCCATCTGATATGCATGTTTAAATATCAGTGACATTCCAGGGAACATGCTGATGTAGAATTATACCTCTCTATTAAGATTTAGTCCTAGAAAATCCTCAGGAAAGACGTCAGTATACTAGTCCAACAATACAGGATATCTTAGACTCCTCATGTCAACTGCATCGAGGGTAAGGCTATCCAACTGATGAGTGATCAGTTGCACCCTTCTCCGATTAATTACATCCTAATCTACAAATGTCTCCTTCTCGATGGAAATGTAAAACCTAGTCCCATACTCAATGAGACACCACACATTGCACCTAAAATAATCAATCTGAGAATAGAATGTGGATAACCAGTCCATACCCAATATGACATCGTAAGGCCTCAACACTGATACTAGGTGATCCCAGCTCAAGATCTCACCTCCTAGAGTAAGATCACATTTCTGTAACCAATGTGTGATTATTGAATTCTCTCCTATTAGAGTCTTTAATCATATGGATCGATTCAATGGCTATACCGGAATCTCCGAGCTCTGAACGAGAGTACTGGAAAAGAAAGAGTTACTGGTAGCTGTGTCTATATGTAATGCAGATAGGGTGGAGTAGACATACACTATACCACAAATCATATCTAGAGCCCCTTAGTCATAGGCCTCAACTGCTTGAAGATGAGCTCATCCATATCTGCTAACTCCCTAAGGTCAGGGTGGACCACCAGGAGTTGGTGGCGGTAGAACCTCAAATCGCTGCCCACTACCCACTGCATGGATTGCTTCATTGTCACATCCGCTGCCCTGCAGAGCTCCTCGCTTGAATCTCTACACCTTACACAGTGGTTCCTCGACTGTCGGCTGATTGTCAGTATGGTGGGTCGGGCATTCATTAGCCATGTGGCCCTGCACACCACATGTGAAGCACAATCTTCTTTTCTGTTGGCCTACTCTCCCTCGTGAGCTCTGCACCTCTGACCCTAAGTCATGTTCTTTTTCTTCAGAAGTTCTGACATACTTAGACCACTGTTTCATCTACATACAGCATGATGTAGATGACTCAGCTACTTATCATATGGTCATAGATCTCATCGTCGGTTCCTTCTTAGCTAAGAAGCTATCCAACAATAAATCTCAATCGAGCACTCTAGCCTACATCGGGATATTGAGTGATACCATCGACGCTCTAATATCCCAATAGAGACCCTACTAAATTGTATAGGTACATCAGGATGGATCTCATACCATGTCAGTGAAGTATGGCCAGATGACAGTGAATCTCGCCGAGTACTGGGATACTGTCAGGTTTCCCTACTATAAGTGTAGGAGCTCCGAAAAACGCACATATCATAGTGTCGTAAGAATGAAATCCTCCATAAAGAGGCTCTCCAAGTCCGTCCAGGTGACGGTTGCATCATCGTGTAACTAGAGAGTCAGGATCTGCCATCTCCCTATTATGACCTACAAGAGGCTAGCAACTAAGATCAGCATCTGATCTTTTGGTGTCCCAACTAGATAGAAAACCAATTCCACAACCTCTATCAAGTCCTCAGCTGCATGGAGATTTGTATCACCTCAAATACATAAAGGCCCCTACCACTGGAACTCCTACAATGCACTCAGTCGGCATGCATCGTCTGCTAGTGGGGCTAGTGGAAACTACTTCCCAACAAGTGGGGGTACTGCTAGTGCACCACCCGAAGGTGCAATCACTATAAGACGTCCCTACACTGAATCCTCATTTCTCAGTGGGCCATCGTCATGAACTATATCTGCATTCTTGTATGGATATCTATGTGGAGGCATTCTGAAAATAAATAGGTGTTCCATGGTCAATAAGTAATACCTGGTGAGATGACTCAAAAGAGATAAAAATTAAGACATTTCCAAAACACAAGCTACCAGTGTTTTCATGCACCGATTCAAAAATCAATGTTCAGGGTCCTGGTGTATGGATACATTAGCCTCTACACCAACACTGGAGTCCCCAAACTGAAAACCACACTCAAAAAATTTAAAACTATTGCTCCATTGGAAATATCACAGTCATAGTTCTTCGTTAGAGATGACTCCTCTAATACCATTATGGCATGACTTATCCCCTAGGGCCCATTCCGTGTCTACCCCATGCCCTCCTTCCATAGGATGGGGGTTGGATACTACCACTAGAATGGAATTTCCCTAAAATAAGAATCCATTGACTTTGAACCTTCAAACATATAGACCAAGAAAATTACAAGATGAGAACCACGTAGTAATATTTTAGTAGAAAAGTTTGTACTGAATGTAAAGGGGCCGGAATAGAAGCACAACTGAAAGATACAACTATAATAGAAAATATCTCCTGAGATTGTCCACCAATGATCCTACCTAATGGTAGGTCCAACTTGTATCCCAAATTCTTCATGTCAACTAGTCACCTCCGTGTTCCTCCTGGTCCTAGCTCCCTAATGTCTAACCTAATCTGCTCATCATCTGCACAAGAAACAACAAGGTGCAGGTGAAACACATGTGGGGGTGAGTATAACAATACCTAATAGGGACCCCCAGACCCCCAAAGGTATCTCAGAAATCCAAAAAGGAAAACCAGAAAGCACGATATCAATCATAAATCACAAATAAAAACACTCAACTCAAAATAGGTATACAACTCAGCGTTCAAAAATAAAGATGATTAGTCTTAAGATATATCATTTTATTCCATTAGTAAGTTTCCACAACTGAATTATGAAGGATTAGTTCCACTATAGATCTACACAGGGTCGTATGTCGTTGATCCACGATGGGCTGCTCCAGAGCTGGTCCTCGTCAGGTCGGGCACTACTGATCCACACATGGTCATTAGAATGATGATCCACACTAGGTCATTATCATGTTGATCCACACAGTGTCTCTATGATGGTGATCCACACATAGTTTCTATATTTTTGACCCAAACAGGGTCACAATGATGATGATCCACATAGGGTCCCTATAATTTTGATTCACATAGGGTCCCTATGATGTTGATCCACACGGGGTCACTATTCAATTGACATCCAGCCACAAGATTCCTCACACCCAGTGCACTTGAGTTTCGTAGTATATACACCTCAAGATATCAGTCATTCCTAAACTTCCACAATGTTCCAAAAAGGTTTAACCAAAAGGACCGCCATGCATTAAGGGTTCCAATAATTTAGACGACACATTAATAAAATGCACGGTCTATGAGTTATATGTGTTTTAGAAAAGAGTGCCTGGTTGGATTCGTGTTCGATCCAACCCAACTGTACTCAAACATTCTCCAAAACATTACTGTAATATCTCAAAAGGGAATTCTTGTTCCAAGGATTCCAGCGCTACATACAGTTCATCAAAAAGACATCTGATTTGTATGATATGGACTTTTAAGTGTATTTGGGCCGAAAATGGCTCCGGTCCAGTCCGACCCGGTCAGACCGACCCGACCCTCCATGACCTAGGCCGACCCAAACCCATCTGGGTCCAACCTAGATTGGCCTAATATTTCATGTCCAGCCTGAGTGGGCTAGGATAGGGTGGGGTCAAGCCGTTGGGATGATGACCGGCCCGCCCCGCCCCGCCTGGGCGCGACCTGCCTGGAGACCCAGCCCAGTGGCTATCGCGCTCCTCTAGCCAGGTGACCACCCCCCTTCCCGAACCACTAATTCGTTTGAGTTAATCAATCAGCGGCACCATGTGGAACTACCTTCTTGTCTGAAGAACCCACAGTGTGCAGGTCCCTAATCGTCGGAGCTCCCTTTTGCAGTGCGCGATGACATTCTGCCCTGCTACCACCGCGACGAGCAAACACCGACCGCCCCGCTGGACCACTACAATGACTCCAGGTGTTGCCCCTCATCTGAGTACAATGATATCTAACCACTTCCATTGCCAGTAAGCGTAGGTCAATGGTTACGTCGTGCATGGGCCGCGCCGGTGGGGCTTCCGTGGGCCACCAGGTGAGCTTCGGTGGTCTGTTTTCCCTTCCAAACGCACCTAAAAGCCTTGCAAGATGATTTCGACCCTGTGTGGCTCCCAGATTCATGTTTTTGTCGACTTTAAACTTTACCCATGAAGACCACGAAAAAGCCAAAGTGGTAGAGGGTTTGACCCTTGTTCGTTTGGCCCGCACCCTCCCCATTAGCATCATATCAAGTGGGTAATAATTAAAACATCAAATAAAAACTAAAACCCATTCAAAACTTCCATGATTCATATTGTTTGTCAAAAATGACAAAAGAAACCAATTATCTTCAATTTCTACATAAAAAACCCCTACCTTGGATTCGGAGGAGACATCACAGTTGTGGATGAAGAATCCACACTTGATAAAGCTATAACATTCATCAACCACATATCGATCCCTCCAACATTGTTTTCCAAGACTCCGTTCTTTGTTGGTGGAAGCCACCGCGACACTTCTTCAGAGGATCCTCCCTTCCCTATAAAAAACCCAAGCTCAAGCTTCATTTAAATAGAGGGGAAAGCTGATTAACAGAATGAAAGATTAATGAGGATCATTATTGAATAAACTCGTTTACACTCAATGGTGTGGTTACAAAACAAAATATTCAAACCATTAAATGTTTTGAATACTCAGAAATCCTACCACTCCTGCTCAACCATTGGTAGAAAAATAATATAACATTTTTATTTTATTTCATTATTCTTCAAAAATCCATAAAAGTAACTTTTTCACATAACCTACTATGATTGAAGTTAAGCCTCCCTTAAGCGAATCCCGACACTACAGATTCAATGTCACCCTCATATTTTTAATCTAAGCACCAGTTCAACAGATAGAATACACCGCCTTCACGTTTACTGAACGCACCTTAAATTTTTTTCATAAATCTGTTCCAAGCACACCGGGCCTCAGAATCAAGCACCGTCAAATTTTATCCAACTCGTAATAATCCCAAATAATTTTAAAAAATAATTTGGGATTTCTAGTTCTTGATAGATATTTCATGAAACATTTCCTTATATCAAATTTTATATTTCTATATTTTTTGTTAATTACTCATTTTTCTAAAATTGGGGGATTTGGGTTTTCAATTTTTTATAATATAAATTTTTTGGAAACTCATTTAACAACCCTATTGAGTTATCCACTAGGGTATTAATTTAATTTGCATAGCTTTAATTATATCATCATATAAAAATTATAGGAAAAAAGGAAAAATAAAACCAAACTATTGAAGGTACAAAATTATGAAATGTGGGACACCTTACACACCCAAATCAAATTAAATAATTATATTCATGATATCTAATTCAATTTTTATACAACTTGAACCCCTAAAAATATCTTTACAAGAACCTTAATTAACATTGATGACAAAAAATATTCCCACAAAAGTAACAATCAAATTCTAATGATCGATCACTAGTGATATTATGGAAACACACCATGGATAGAATGTCAACAAAATATGAAACACACCCAAAAATAAAAACCTACTACCATGAATACATGATCATAATTAATCTATATTTGTTACAATTCATCAAAATTGTTTTAAAAATAATAATATGTATGGAAATGAGAAGTCTTATTTTATTCCTAATTTAAGAAAAAACATCTATCACGTAAATCTATTATAATTGTAATGAAATTTTAGTAAAATGAAATTGTTAAAAAATAATACAATTTCAATTTTTATAATAATTGTGATGCTAACATTAAAATATCATACATAATAATGAATTTTAAGCAATGAAACAATATTTGGTATTAACATGAAACACTAATAATTTTTAATCACATAAATATATCATTATGATGTTAAAAATATAAATATAATTCAACATAGATATCAACTTTTACACTTATTGAAACAAGTTAAATCCATCAACATGATTAATGAATTTTAAAAATTATTACAAATACTACATTATATAGTAATCTAATTTATCAATGTAATAAAATTAACATGAAGTAGTTACACATTAAAATTTTTTGGACTCATGCTTCAATAAGGGAATTGAAATAAGAATACAAACAAGAAAATACACAACATTGGTTCAATCCACAATCTAAATAAATAATTAATTATATCCCAATAAAAAATCAGGCATTTTTATAAGAGTATGATTGAATTCCCTTCTAATAATATAGTTTGGGGTGCATTATTATGTAAAAACAATTTATCACTGGTAATTATAGGTGTTAAATTTATATAAATACACAATTTTTTCCAACAATATATATAACAAAAATATATTTGTTCAATTAAAATTCCATTCATATCAATAAGGAAACCTTCAACGGAGTCTATTCAATCATTATTTCAATATAGGCTTAATTAATTACCATGGGTATCTAACTCCAATTCATTCAACTATAGAGACAGATTTGTATAAATAATACCATTATATTTAATATACATGAGGCTTAAACATGTGGATAGAGATTCAATAATTAAGGTACGGGTTTTGACATCCCACTTTTACTTTTTGTGAGGAACAAGCCATGATCACCTCCTATTTCTTATATTTGGTGTGTAAACTATGAAAGTATTTATTCTATGATTATTATATGTATTTTTATGGATATTTACATATCTGTTTTATGATTTTTCGTTCATTTTATTGATGTTTCAAAAATTACCAAATTTGTAATTTAATTTTATCTCAATTTTCCTTCATTGAGACACATTCAATGTTATGAACCTATATTTTTATAAAATGTTTTTAAACTACTTTTGACCTGTTCTATAATAAATATTCTCCATTTAATGATATTTTATGCTTTATGTAATGTAATTATTTAAATTTTATTGTGATTAAATGTCACTAAAGTGGTAGTGGTTTATTGCTATAATCTCATTATTTATCGAGATTGTTTATGATTATTCATTCATTAATGAAATATTCTAATCCAAATCTCAATAAATCACAAGAAGATTGTTATCCTCAGGTTATTCATGTTATATTCAGGTAATGGTAACATTTTTTCACTCATTTGTACTTCAAATAATTTGGATAATGTTTTTATGAAAATCAGACTTTATTTTTCCTTTCAGTAGAAAATATGTTCTCTTTCAAGACCATATTTTTCTAAAAAGGATTTCAAAAATTCAATACTATTATCATTTGATATATTAATTACATTTTTACTAATGTTTTACCTTTTGAAGAAAATTATTTTTTAAAAGGAATCTTCTTTTCATTTTCTGATTGAGGAACTTTTCTAAACATTGTATGGCAGAAAATGAATGATCGGATTGGACAAATTTATCCACCATCTAGATCATCATTCTTTAATGATTCTTTTTAAATTTTATAATATTTATTTCTTTAAGAAATTGTTTTACTAATTATATAGACATTCATTTTTAAGGGTTATTTAAAAGAATTTTTTTTTAAAAAATATTTTCTTTTCAAAAAGAGTTGTAAATGATTTTGAAACACTCTTTTAGAGGTTTTCTATGATATTTTTAAAGAAAGACGTTAAATTTTTTAAAAAATATTACATTTTAGTCATTCTTACATTATAAGTTTTAAAATATATTTTCAATGAAAAAGGTATCCAACATTATTTATTTTATAATTATAATTTTCAATGAAAAACAATATTTCCCCCAAGAAATGTTTTTAATTTTTTTCATTATTTCTTTATATGTTTTAAACTGGTTTCAATGAAAATGATTTAAAAATGATATATTTTTTAAAAAAATATGTTTTAAGTGATATTTCAAAATCTTTTTCCATAAAAGAATAAAAATTTTGGTATAGTTTAGAACATATTAGGTATATAATCCATGGACACCATTAACACTTCTCAAATTGGATTGTTCATTAATAGTATGATTATTATGTTAAATTTTTCAATTTCATGGGTTATATGGTTATGAAACATGATTAATTTCGTGGGTTATATGCTTATGAAACCCACTTCTTTTCTTGGGTTATCCTTTGTTGAAATAACTATGAAACCTATCTTTTTCATAATTGAGGATATGATTACATGTTTATAACTCCAATTCCTTTTCATAGGCTATGGTATTATTGTAAATTATTTTTTAGAACATGTATGTATGGATTAATTATGAGATGGGTGGGACCAATATCTCCCTCCATTGGATTGGGTAATGATTTATATCTCATGCGATAACAATGGGAATCAAGTAAACATGCTTAATCCATTAAAAAAGATGGGGAAACCTAAACCACTATGGGATGATGGGGAAACCTGATCCCATTTGAGAAGACGGAGAAACTGGATCCACTACAGGAAGATGGGGAAACCCGATCCCTTAAACAGAAATGACTGCGACTAGGGATGGTGGTCCATCCTGCACGATCAGTGTAGTCCCCATGAAGTGACATATGTTGTTTTGGAAATTATCATTGACAAATAGGCAAAAATATCACTTTTTAATATGTCCTAAAAAACCATATGCCTTATTCATATAATATACTCACATGTTTATTATTCTCGATTATTATATGATTCATGTCTTCTGAACTACCAATCATTATTCCATGTATTGTGTTTCAAATTTTGATATCCAGGCTGTCAAATTCGAGTGTTATGCAGATGTTCATGTACAGTTATGTTTATGTTATGTTTATGTATTTCCTTTATTTAACCATAATTATATTTAAAGTTCACTTATTTCATAGGATCCCATTCCCCGAATTATTAATAATTGATATAAGTAAAAGTACTATAAGTGAAGATATTTTTGGACAACATTGAAGATATATCACAAATTAAAAATATTTTGTTCTATGTTTCCAAGGACACTAAACAATTATGGTCCTAAGAAATGTAATTTTATAATGTGCATAATATTCATAAAAATTATATAATATACAAGTATTTTAAGCCTATGTATCCATAATCGTCGATCACAAGAACTTTATTGATTGTATAAATTTATCCTAATAGAAATTTCATATAATCTTGATCTATTTGAGAACTATCTTCTATAAATCCCATGATGACTAGTTCTAGGTATCCTCTATAAACCATAAAAAATTGTTATTATGAATAATAATCATTAGGATGGTCATGAATTCCATCACATGGACATATATAGGGTAAACTTTATTTCTTCTTACCACACAAAAGGTATGGGTGACATCTAGAATACTACATAGAATGGAATACATGAAGAAACTAATTAATGACTCATATAGAATCATTTCCATAATGTTTCTATCCTCTTGTGTTTGAGAACACATTTTTCTAGAAATATGAATTCCATGTAACATTATTAACAATCCCACTTATAATTTTTTATATTGGATCTCTTCAGAGTATTATAAATGTATATACCTTAAATTATTATAATCATCCTCTTTGATATATCATCATTGATATTTATTCCAACAATGTATGTTACTTCACAAATTTCCATTATAGAGAACTGTTTGTTTAACCATATCTAAAAGGATTATAAAACAATTATTTAATTTCCAATCAGTATTATGTCATATACATATAGTAAAAAAAAATTCCTAACCACTAAACCATTTTTTGATACAAGAATCCAAATTTTTATTTATGAAACAAAATTTCATTATGGATTAATAAATGTGAATATTCCATGACTTAGATGGTCTCCTTAATCTATAAATGTTATTTAGTAAATTTCATACTTATTTAGAATTATTGGGAGTTGTAAACCCTTCTCTTCATGTCATATATACATCTCCCCGAAGGTTTTTCTTGAGTAACGTTTTTTTGACATTCACCTGAAAAATTTCTATAGGAATGGTAAGCTATTATAGAAAGTATAAATATAATATATTTATGAATACTTACTTGTGACAATATTTCTCTTCTATTTATTTTGTAAGACTATTTAAAAACTTGTAGAAAATTTATATATTCATAGGTATTCACTTATTCATCCATTTATATTTTCATTATGATTTCTAATATAAAAAAACTAGATTTACATCCAAAAGATAACCACCCAAAATATATACATGGTTCTTCTACATGAAATCAATTTTAAATTTCATGGCTTCTTGAAACCTGGTGTCTTCTATGGAACATACTACATATTTTTATGTTATAAGATTATTAATATCTTCTAATAATGATTCACTGTCTTCAGTGACTACGAAACCATATCTTTCATATTTTTTAACGACTCTAATAATTCTGCATAAAATGTTTTTCCATGGAAATTAAACTACTATTGGGAATTTTCAAATTTATTATTTTTTAAATTATTATGCATCTTAGTCCTTGAATCCATTTAAGTGTATCTTTCTCCCATTGTATCTTTTATATATATGATAATTTTTAGGAAATATGTATCATATGTTAACCAAACCATTATTCTTTGAATAGTATTATATTTAATATCTTGTACATTTCTTAGGATATCCTATAAAGATACACCTAGTTCCTCAGACTGAAAGTTTGTTTCTAGAGGAGGACATAAAAAACACTTCGTAACCCCATAGTGTCACGACCCATCCTTGGGGCCCGTGCCGTGACTACCCCAAGGCCGCCTTCCATAGGACAGGGGCTGGCGACTAGCACCAAGGCATAAAATTCCCAATAAAAAGGGAAGTTATTTCCTTTATAAGGTAAACAAACACCACAGAGCCAACAAGAAGCAGTAAACACTAAGTAATAGCTGGTACAATAGTATGTGCGGAAAAGTAAGTGGGCCAGTATACAAACCAAAACTGAAAGTAAAGTACAACTGGAAAAGGAAAACGACAACTGTAAAGTAGAGCAGCACCGTCGAGCCGTCCACTAGAGGTCCCAACTGAAGGGTGGGTATAGATAGCCTCCTCTGATCCTCGGGTCCAGCCAACCGCTCTGAATATGTCCCACCCAGTGGTCCACCTCCAGGTACAGTCCTACTCCACAAGCCTCGACCACGATCAGCGTTGTCCGTCGTCTGCAACCAACACAACGTAGTGCGGGCATAGCCCGTGAAGGGGTGAGTATAAGCTACTCAGTAGGGACCCCAAGACCCCCGAAGGTCTCCCAAAATCCATAAAGGATAATCCAAAAAGGAAAGATGCAATCACGAAGTAACATCTGACACTGCTTAGGTATATTCCCATACATATACCTAAGTCATCAATTCTTGTTCGGATCCATCATCTGATCCCAAGTACAACCCAGTCCACACAGGAAAGCAAAACGTAAATCCACACAGGATATCTCAACACAATCCACATAGGAAAGAAAAACAGGATTCAGCTCACATAGGTATACTTCTTCGTATGATGATAGAGATGATCAGATATATCCACCGATTCATCTAAGTCGTCGGAACCACAAAGGATCGATAGGTACTAACCCCCGCAATGACCCAGGAAGGGTCTGACCCACACAGGATCGATAGGTAACTAACCCCCGCAAAGACCCACACAGGATCAGACCCACATAGGATCTGTAGGCGCTGGCTCACACAGAACTGCTGAGCACTGACCCACACAGGATTGGACCCACACAGGATCGGTAGCACTGATCCACATTGGAACGCTGAGTGCTGTAGTCGTCGCCATCGAATCCACTGAGGATATCTGTACAGTCATCGTCGTCATAGTAGGAAACGCAGCCAGCACTAGGGTTCCCGCACACAGCAAGCTCATTCGGGAGGGTCCGCTCCACTACTCGAGAGTATGATACTTCAACTGACACATAGTCCAGAGTTGATGTATCCAAAAGTTCAGTATCATCAACAGGATCTCAACGTCACAGACGGCGCGTCAATCGGACGCCCGGTCTGAGAGTTACTGGCTTTTTCGTCCCAGGGGCCCTGTTGGTTTTTAAAGCAAAACCAACTTGACCGTACTCCACATGCATCCAATGATTAGGTGGAGTATGAGAAAAGATCCATCTCACTTATTGGAATCCAACAAATTCAACGGCACGTCAATCGGACGTTCGAAGCTTAAGATATGAGCGTTTCCGCTCCGAGGGCCCGGTTGGTTTCGTGTACGAACCAACCTGGCCGAACTCAAAGTATTCCGAAACGTTGAGCGCAATATATCGAAACAACCGTCTCGATCCAAGGATTGCATTTCAACTGACTTTGCATCGATCGGAGGCCAGTAGCACATGTTATGGGCGTACGACCGGAAAAGATTCGGTAATAAGGGGTTTGGGCCCAGTCTGACCCGGCCCGATACCCCCGGCGTCGACCCGAACCGGGTCTGGGTCCGGCCCGCTTGGTCGCGGCCCGGCCTGGCAGACCAGCCAGGCAGCCAGCCCGGCCTGGGCACAGCGTGCCCAGCACGCTGGCCAGGCGCTCGGCCAAACGGCCGAGCCGTTTGGCGTGGGGGGGGGGGGGTGCCTGCCCCCTGGTTGTAACTGCGGCCCCCTTTAATGGGGGCCATTTTGCTGGATGGCCGGGGGTTTGAACCCTAGGCTGCTCTCCAGTCCATCCGGCCGGCCGGTTTCTGCCTCCACGAGACCGGCGACGGTCGGTCCCCTCCCTGCTCCGACAACGGCGGCCCAGAACCGGCCACCGGTCACCCTGCTCCGTCGCGGCCTGGAACTGGCCGCAGTTTTACTTCATCCCGCATAGCGCGACGGCGCCACGACCCTCCGCTGTGTCCCCGCTCTGGCCGCGGTGTCTTCGGTTTTCTCTGACACGGCGTGACGGCGCCGCGACTTGGTTCAACTTCACGGCGCGGCGCGACGGCGCCGTGCATTACTTGCCGCACAATCCAGCGCGGTATGACAGCACCGCGCCATTCCCATTCCAACACATTAGAAATAATAACAAGGATAAAGGAGGAGGGTCTTCCATGTTTGTACGGTCCGACCCCCCTCTCGTTAATCGATATAATTTGGTCGTATTTCCATGAAGAACGACAAAATAAAATTCACAAAAGAAATAAAATAATTAAACCCCTACCTCGTGCGAGCTTGAACGGAGGATCGTCGAACAAGGTTTCGTCGTGGAAAAACCGTCGCGGAAAGAGACATCGCGGAAGGAGGGAGTCACGGAAGAAGACGTCGCCGGCATCGCGGTACACGGTGCCACGTAATCGGTTTTCGAGAACTCGGCGTTCTTCTTCGGAGACCAATGTGTTCTTCGCATTCTTCGTTGAAGGTGAAGAAGTTCATCAATCCTTAGCCTGTTTCTCCCCAAGACTCCAGCACAACAAAACTAACCCAAAATAAAATATTCTCACCTCTTATTTTATTAACATGACATAACTATTTAATTTATAGAGTTTGAAATTCAAACATCCACACTTAACTCACTTAATTAATAACATAAGTTATTAATATTTAGGTTATCAAAAGTTAATGGTGAGTTGAGGGGGTTTAAGAATATGAAGGGGTGGGGTTCGTGTGGTCCCCACCATCCTCATAACCTATCTTGGAAAGATGGGTAGTTACCCAACTTCCACCCAAATCCTTAAACCACTTAATGAAAAATAACAATTGTAGTTAAATTATATATTAAACTTCCACAATTTTTATCATCTTCTCTCGTGAAAACGCAACTCCGAAACAGGTGTTCCTAAGCAATTACAGGCGCTGCGGTTCCATCGGTTCCCTCGGAAACTGGTTCAAAAGATAGAAATTCCCGCTCGTTCGTTCACTGAACGTACCCGAGCTAAACTTCAGATAGAAATTCCGGGCACACCGGGCCTCGGAATCAAGTGCCGTCTGAAACTGCGTTCATGTAAAATCCCAATGAAAATTAAGAAAAAAAATTCTTGAATTTTACGGGCCTTTACATTACTCCCACCTCAGGGCTTTACGTCCCAGTAAATATATATCATAATCTAGGGAAACAAAAGTGGGTAATGAGCACGCATCTGAGCCTCCCGCTTCCAAGTGCTCTCCTGGAGAATCCGTGCTGCCATCTGATGCGCACTAGAGGAATCGAATGTCCATGTAGGACCCATTCATGTCGATCCTCGATCTCCACTGGGACCTCCGTAAAAGTTTCCCCATCATCAACATCTATCCCCCCATGGTCGATGATATGCGTCAGGTCGTGCACGTATCTCCTCAGTTGAGATACATGCAAGACGTCGTGCACCCTGTGCAACTGAGGTGGTAGAGCCAGGCGATAAGCCACCTATCCAATCCTGCTGAGAACCTGGAATGGTCCGATGAAGCATGGAGATAACATTCCGCCTCGGCCAAATCTCCGTAATCCATGTCAAGGTGAGACACGCAAGAAGACGTGGCCGCCATCTTCGAACTCTAGTGGCCTGCAACTCCTGTCATCATAAGACTTATGCCGGCTCTGAGCTGTCCTCATCCACTCCTGGATGACCTGGACCTTCTATGTCATGGCCTAGACCATCTTTGGTCCCACAAGTGCTGACTCCCCAGGGTCTGTCCAGCCCAAAGGAGATCTGCAAGGTCAGCTGTACAACGCCTCATATGGTGTCATCCTGATGGTGGAGTGGTAACTGTTGTTGTACGCGAACTCCACCAAGGGTAGGTGGTCCTCCTAGCAGTGACCAAAGTCAAGAACACATGCGCGGAGCATGTACTCGATAGTCTGAATGGTCCTCCCCGTCTGACCATCTGTCTGAGGGTGAAAGGCCGTGCTCAGATGTACCTACGTCCCGAATGCCTCCTGCAACCCCTTCCAAAGATGGTATGTAAAGCGATCATCTCGATCGGAGAAGATAGATGATGGCACATCGTGAAGCCGCACAATCTCCTGAATGTAAATTCATCCCAAGCTCTCCACTGAGACCTACTCTCTGATCGGTAAGAGGTGAGCCGACTTGGTGAGTCGGTCGACAATCACCCAAATGGCGTCGTGACTTCTGGATGTTCATGGATGTCCAGTCACGGAGTCCATAGATATGCCGTCCCACTTCCACTTCGGGACCTCCAAAGGTTGTACCAAGCCTGCTGGTACCTTGTGCTCTGCCTTCACCTGCTGGAAGGTGAGGCATCAAGAAACGAACTCCGCAACAGCCTTCTTCATTCCCGACCACTAGTGCTGTCGTCTGGGATCCGGGTACATCTTCGCCACTCCAGGATGTACAGCCAAAGGGGAAGTGTGAAACTCTCTCCGCACCTCCTCTCATAAAGCGACTGGTACCAAGGTACATCTTCTAAAAAGGACTTCGCAATCTACTCCAAAGGAGAAACCATTAGGTGCCTGACCTGAGGACATCTGTGCACGCCACGTCTCACAGTCAACGTCCCCACATTGTGCCTCTCTGACCCGCTGCAGTAGTGGAGGGGTGACTGTGAGATACTGAAGGAAGGCTGCTCCATCTCTATACACACATCTAGGGGCACTGGTCAAACTCTGTCTCAGGTCCTAGAAGCTCTGCTGACATCTGTCTAACCACACGAAGGGTTTCCCCTTCCTCCATTACGTTCTTCAAACCTGCAAAGATTTCTCCTTTGCTGAAAAGGGGAATCCGGTCTCATACCCTGGATGAACCACGTTCCTTGCCTAATATATTCCATCCCATGATGATTAGTTAATTCATGGCATGGATGACGTCGTAAGGCCTCAACGCTGCTACCAAGAGATCCAACCGTTACTCTCGCCTCCAAGGGTTGAGTCACACTGTCGGCATCAGTGTGTGGTCACTCGGTCTCCTCTAGTAAGAATCTCGCAAATGAGGGTCAAGTCAACAGTTTTTAACCGGAACCTCTTAGTATTAACAAACAAAAGACAAGAAATAAAACGTCACGATTGCAAGCGTCTTTTATTACTTCAACTCAAAGTACAAGGACACAAGGAAAAACAAAAAAAGAAGCTAGAGGAATTATGGTCAAGGGACTCTATGCCTGGAGCTAGTCCTGCACTTGTCCACCCGCTTCCAGAGCTCCATGATCGTAGGCTTCAGCTGCCTGAAGTTGTGCACTCCCCTGAGGTCGGGGTGGACCTCCTGGTGGTGGTCGTGGTAGGTCCTCAAAGCGTCGCCCACCACCTGCTGCTCGGCCAGCTCCTCTACCTCGTTCTCTTGCTCCCTACGGACCACCACGATCGAACATCTACCTCTGCCTAGGTGGTTCCTCAACCATATGCTGCTCCTCTGCATGGTGGGTCGGGTAGTCACGAGCCATGTGGCCCTGCCCGCCGCATGAGTAGCACTGCCTGCCTCTGGAAAGACTGGCTCCATGATGTGTGCCCCGCACTACTGAGCTAGTGTCGTGAGGTTGTCTGCCTGAGAGGTCTGGTCTTCTTGGACCCATGAGTCATCCGTCGACTTCCTGCTGCATAAGACTCTTCTACCTGCCGCCCTGGGGTAGGTCTCGCTGCTGAAGAAGGCTCAGCAAGGAAGCTCTCGATCAAAAGGGCTCGCTCCAGTACTCCTGCCTGGGTCGGAATGCTGAGGGAGATCAGCGATACCCTGATATCATGCCTCAATCCCTGCTCAATGGTCCGGGCCCAAAAGAATGGGTCTCGTACCGTGTATGTCACGTAGCTCAAGAGATCAGTAAATCTCGCCGAGTACTGGGCGACTGTCAAGCTGACCTGCCACAGATGAAGAAGCTCCTGGATGCGCACCGCACGGAGGGTGGCTGGGATGAACTCTGAGCGGAAGAGGCTCTCAAAGTCTGTACAAAGAAGAGATGCCTCAACATGCACCTGGAGCAGCAAGCTCCACCATCGGCCCGCTGCCGCGTGCAGTAGGCTAGCAGCAAGGATCACCATGAGGTCTGTTGGTGTCCTCCATAACCTGAAAACTCTCACCACTACCTCCAGCCAGTCCTCGACTGCCTGGGGGTCCATCTCCCCGCGGAACCTGGGCGGTCGCTGGTGCTGGAACTCATGTAGTGCACTACGGAGACGTGCATCATCTGTGACTGGGGCTGGAAGCATCGGTGGCTCGGAGGGTAGAGGTACCGCCGGTGCCTCAGTTGTCAAAGGGCCCTGCACCGAGGCCTCATCACTCGGTGGGCTGTCGTCACACTCAACTCTCAAAACCCTAGCTGGCTGCCGTCGTGGGGCCATCCTGAAAAGAAACAGGTGTGCCATGGTTAGAACAATATACCTAGTGAGCTGACACAAGTAATCACATAGAAAACCTGAAACACACATGCAATCAATGTTTTCGTGCATTATGTCGGAAATCAGAAGTCAGGGTCCTGTTGTACGGATACGTCGGGCGCCGCACCAACATTGGACTCCATGGACTCATAACCACACCCAATACGCTTAACATTATTGCTTCACATAGAAAAAGATCAGAGTCATATGTTCTGTGGTAGAACCGAACCTCCCTCTGATACCAATTTGTCACGACCCGTCCTCGGGGCCCATGCAGTAACTACCCCAAGCCCACCTTCCATAGGCCAGGGGATGGCGACCAGCACAAAGGTGTAAAATTTCCAATAAAAAGGAAAGGCATTGCCTTTGTAAGGTAAACAAACACCACAGAGCAAACAAGCAGCAGTAAACACTAAGTAAAAGCTGGAACAACAGTATGTGCGGAAAAGTAAGTAGGCCAGTATACAAACCCAAACTGAAAGTAAAGTAAAACTGGAAAAGGAAAAAATCAACTGTAAAGTAGAGCAGCAGCGTCGAGCCGTCCACTGGAGGTCCCACCTAAAGGGTGGGTACAGATAACCTCCTCTACT
Source organism: Viscum album (assembly GCA_963277665.1). Classification (NCBI taxonomy): domain Eukaryota; kingdom Viridiplantae; phylum Streptophyta; class Magnoliopsida; order Santalales; family Viscaceae; genus Viscum; species Viscum album. The sequence continues at coordinate 1,449,365,338 of OY728161.1, forward strand.
CCTCGGGTCTAGCCAACCACTCCGAGTACGTCCCGCCCAGTGGTCCACCTCCATGTACCGTCCTGCTCTGCAAGCCTCCACCACGATCAGCGTTGTCCGTCGTCTGCAACCAACACAACGTAGTGTGGGCATAACTCGTGCAGGGGTGAGTATAATCTACTCAGTAGGGACCCCGAGACCCCTAAGGTCTCCCAAAATCCACAAAGGATAATCCAGAAATGAAAGATGCAATCACGAAGTAAAATCCGACATTGCTTAGGTATATTCCCATACATATACCAAAGTCATCAATTCTTGTTCACCTCCAACATCCGAGAACAAGTACAACCCAGTCCACACAGGATAGCAAAACGTAAATCCATATAGGATATCTCAACACAATCCACATAGGAAAGAAATACATGATTCAGCTCACATGGGTATACATCTTTGTATGATGATAGAGATGATCAGATATATCCAATGATTCATCTAAGTCGTCGGAATGACAAAGGATCGATAGGTACTAACCCCTGCAATGACCCAGGAAGGGTCTGACCCACACAAGATCGATAGGTAACTAACCCCCGCAAAGACCCACACAGGATCGGACCCACACAAGATTTGTAGGCGCTAGCTCACACAGAACCGCTGAGCACTGAACTACATAGGATTGGACCCACATAGGATTTGTAGCACTGATCCACATAGGATCGCTGAGTGTTGTAGTCGTCGCCGTCGAATCCACTGAGGATCTTTGTACAGTCATCATCATCACAGTAGAAAACGCAGCCAGCACTAGGGTTCTCACACACAGCAAGCTCGTTCGGGAGGGTCAGCTCCACGACACGAGAGGATGATACATCAACTGACACATAGTCCAGAGTTGATGTATCCAAAAGTTATGTATCGTCAACAGGAACTCAACGTCGCAGACGGTGCGTCAATCAGTCACCCAGTCTGAGAGTTATTGGCATTTTCGTCAAAGGGGCCTGGTTGGTTTTTAAAGCAAAACCAACCCGACCATACTCCACCTGCGTCCAAACCTGGGGAGAAGTATTCTAAAAAATCATTCTCACTTAGAGGAATCCAACAAAGTCGAAGGCACGCCAATCGGACGTGCGGAGCATAAGATATGAGCGATTCTGCTCCGAGGGCCCGGTTGGTTTCGTATACAATCCAACCCGGATGAACTCAAAGTATTCTGAAACCTTGAGAGCGATATACCAAAACGACCTTCTCATTCCAAGGATCGCATCGCAACTGACAGTGCATCGATCGGAGGCCCGTAGCACAAGTTATGGGCGTCCGACCGGAAAAGATTCGGTAATAAGGGGTTCGGGCCCGGTCCGACCCGGCCCAATACCACCGTGGTCGACCTGAATCGGGTCGACCCGAACCGGGTCCGGGTCCGGACTACTTGGGGGCGGCCCAGCCCGGCCTGGGCATGGCCCGGCCTGGCAGACCGGCCAGGCAGCCAGCCCAGCCAAGGCACAGCGCGCCCAGCGTGCTGGCCAGGCACTTGGCCAAACGGCCGAGCCGGTTGGCGTGGGGGGGGGGGGGGCGCCTTCCCCCTTGTTGTAACTGCGGCCCCCCTTTAATGGGGGTCATTTTTCTGGCCGACTAGGGGTTTGAACCCCCGGCTGCTCTCCTGTCCGGCCGGCCCACTCCGGCCGGCCGGTTTCTGCCTCCACGGGACCGGCGACGGCCGGTCCCCTCCCTGCTCCGACACCGGCGGCCTGGAACTGGCCGTCGGTCACCCTGCTTCGCCGCGGCCCGGAACCGGCAGTGGTTTTGGTTCGTCCGGCACGACATGACGGCGCGGCGCCCCTCCGCCGCGGCCCCGCTCCAGTCGCGGTGTCATCGGTTTTCAACGACGCGGCGCGACGGCACCGTGACTTGGTTCAACTTCACGGCGCGGCGCGACGGCACCGCACATTACTTGCCGCACGATCCCGCGTAGTGCGACGACACCGCGCCATTCCCATTCCAACACAATAGAAATAATAACAAGGAAAAAGGACTTGGGTCGGCCATGTTTGTGCGGTCCGACCCCCCTCTTGTTAATCGATAGAATTTGGTCGTATTTCCACAAAGAACGACAAAATAGAATTCACGAACGAAATAAAATAATTAAACCCCTGCCTCATGCGAGATTGAACAGAGGTTCGTCAAATGAGGTCTCATCGTGGAAAACCCATCACGGAAAGAGAAGTCGTGGAAGGAGGAAGTCACAGAAGAAGACGTCGCCGACGTCGCGAGACACGGCCTCGCGTAATTAGTTTTCGAGAACTCGGCGTTCTTCGTCGGAGACCGATGTGTTCTTCGCGTTCTTCATTGAAGATGAAGAAGTTCGTTAATCCTTATCCATTTTTTCCCCAAGACTCCACCACAAGAAAACTAACCCAAAATAAAATAAGCTCACCTCTTATTTTATTAACATAACATAAATTTTTAATTTCAAGAGTTTCAAATTCAAACATCCACACTTAACTCACTTAATTAATAACATAAGTTATTAATATTTAAGTTATCAAAAGTTAATGGTGAGTTGAGGGGGTTTAAGAATATGAAGGGCTGGGGTTCATGTGGGCCCCACCACCCTCATAACCTCTCTTGGGAAGTTGGGTAGTTACCCAACTTCCACCCAAAGCCTTAAACCACTTAATGAAAAATAAAAATTGTAGTTAAATTATAAATTAAACTTCCACAATTTTTATCATCTTCTCTCGTGAAAACGCAACTCCGGAACAGGTGTTCCTAAGCAATTACCGGCGCTGCGGTTCCATCGATGCCCTCGAAATTTAATTCCAAGCACCGGTTCAAAATATAGGAATTCCTGCTCGTTCGTTCACTGAACGTACTCAAGCTAAACTTCGGATAGAAATTTCGGGCACAGCGGGCCTCAGAATCAAGTGTCGTCTGAAACTGCGTTCATGTAAAATCCAAAAAAAATTAAGAAAAAAATTTCCTTGAATTTTACGGGTTGTTACACAATGTTTATAATTTTAAATCCTGGATGTCAATCTACAATAATGCTCATAGGGAATAAAAATTGTTACAATATTTGGTTGTTAGTTTATTATGTTTTTTTGTCTGAAATGTGTATCCCTAACAGGATAATGGAATAATTTGATGGCTCATCATTGATATCACAATTTCTAGAAAGGAGTGGTTCCACTTTAAACTTACACAATTATATTATGGTGTTAAACTTGGAGGGAGTTAGGATAATATCGAAAAAACCTATAAATAATCAACAAACTCTTTTTTAAGATATTGTTTACAATGTTCTGAGTGGGGTTTCTTTATTTTCATACCAATATTATTCTCAAAATCATTCTTATATTATTTTAATTAATCAATGTAGTTTGACTTATACATAATTAAGTCGATATATCCATTTATACTAAATTCTTTATTAAAAATTTTGAAGTATGAGTATCCAACCCTTGATTCTACTAGAAAAGGTATACAAATATCGGTATAATCAAATTCTAGACCCTCTATGTTAGTTTCATCTATTTATTATGTCATACATTGAAAATTTTAACGTGAAAAAAATAATGATATATACCTAGTGGTGTTAGTTTAAAGGAATTTGAATATTCATTTTGGTATAATTTAGTCAAATTCATTTTGTTTATGTGACCTAAGAAGTGATGCTATATTTTGGGTGATGCGAGTCATATGAACTATATAGGTTGTTGATTTATATTATTTATTTTGTGTAATCTAATATATAAGGACTATTATTATAAATTTACTTATGATAACATATAATATATTTTGTAAAATAAGAAACATTTAATCCCAAATTCTATAATAAATCAATTTATATCAGTTCTTTATATATAAATAATATTATGGAAACAGATGAAACATAAAATCCATTCTTTAAAAACCATGTCCATTATAGTTGGAAATGTGAGGTGCTTGTCTCTAATTTGCACTAATATGAGGTTATCTCTATAAGAGGCTCCAAGATCTACCTCACCTTATAAAACACTACTATTTCTTCTTTTTTCTATAATTGGATACAAATATGGGACCCAAAGGTTGTACATAGTATCTAATTTGTAAAAAATAGATCTGTTTTAGTCACTAATGAATACACATAAAATATTTCCTTAATTATCTGTGGGGGTCCACTTTTATTCATTTTTTCTTTCTTGACACATTACAAATAAAATGTGTCATATTCTCTTACATATCACTTGATCCTCTACTTCATGGAAGGATATTATTAAGATGTTTTAGACTTCAATTTTGTCTCCATGATCTTTTACTACACTTTCCCCTGATTCACATAATGAAAATATGGTTTTTCATGATATATGATCTTTTCCAACCTAGAAAAGTAGAGTAAGGAGATTATATAGATGAATTTATTATTTTTCATATTGAAATTTACAATAATGATATAGAGGCTCCGAGGGAGTGAAATAAGTATGAGGTAAATGATTAATTATTTGGGAAGCATAAAACCTAGAACCTTTGGATGATTAGTATATCCAATATTATTAACTAAGTTCATCCCAGCTAGTGTGCCTTCACTAAAAAATAATTAGCTTTTTTGAAAAGGGGTAAATCTATTTGTAAAAGTTTATTTAACGTTGGAAAAATAATTTTACCAATGAAAATTTTACTCTCACTAAATTGTTGGTATAATCTATGTCTCTAAATGTTATTGTAAAATATAATATTGTTCTATTGTAATTATAATGATTCCAATAGATAATATTTTTTAGGTCAAAATTATTAGAGATATATTTATATATAAAATAAATCAATTGATAATATTTGAAAATTCATCATTCCATTTTTTAAAAAATATGGAAAATTAAAATCCTTTTGTAAAATATATTTTAAAATAAATATTATGTGTGGGTATTTCAATATTTGGTAATAATATTTTATATTATATTTTTTAATCTAATAATATAAAATATATTTATTATATTTATATATAATAATTATAAAATCAGCTTATATTAAACTACTTGAATCATAGTCATTATTAAAAAAACAAGGTCAAACATTATTTATTTTTTTCCAAAATTCTAATAAAATTTAACTTTATCTATAAAAAATGCTTACAAAACCTTCATACATGTTTAAAATCATAAAAAATTTCATGAAATTCTATCAATCTTCTTCTGTAATATATTTTTCTAGAACATCATGTGTAACTATAATGGTTCACACTAGCGATAGAGTCCACACATGTAGTTCACCTACTCGGTAACGACATGGGAAAAATGGAAATGATCACCTATATTTGGACACATTGGAAGAAAGAAGCAGACCATCCTAAATTTCAGACGAAGGTGGCACAGATGGTTATCCCTAATAACAAAATCATGTTCCATTTCGTACACATTTGAATGGAAGTATATCATCTTGAAAAATACATGAGAAACAATAAGATCAAAATGAGTAAACATGTTTATGAAATAAATAGAAAAACAAAATAAAAAATTGAATAATAATGTAAAACATGTTTATGAATCTTGTTTCTTTTTTACTTATTATATAGAATATCTATATATTGTTTAGTAATTTTTTAAAATATATATATTTACTAGTCTAGGAAAATATAATCTTATGAAGAAATTATTTTTATTGAATGTCATTATGTTAAAACATTTAAATAAATAAAAACTAACAATCCCCTCAATGTTTGAAAAATACATAATCAAAGGATAATGTGTTACATTATAATGAGAATAAATGGTTGTTGTTAAATAAAATTTAATTTCATAAATCTAATAAAGGAACTCATAAAATGTAATACATTATTTCTATTTTTATGATCAAGGAATTTAACATATATCTTTATAATTTTCCTATAATATTGGATATTGAAATTGTTTTCCACATGCTCAATCGAAACATTATATTTGAGAGAATATTTTATTTTTTTATAGAAAATTAAATTAAATTAGGATTAGGGAAAAAATATAGAACAAAACATTATGAAAACATAGAAATGGTAGGGATAGGATGAAGATAATCTTTAAAAAATGCATTAAATACCATCTATTGAATCAATCACAAAAACTAAACCTATTCAAAATGAAAAAAACCATCAATAAAATTGATCAGATATTAAAGGAAAAATGGGTTTAATAATTCGATATATTATTCATTCATAAATAAATAGTTAATGATTTTTAATGGAAGATTCTCAAAGATATTAATAAACCAAAATTCATCAATCCAAGATCCAAAGTCACCTTCAAAAAATAATTATGGACATTTTAAAATTCAGATATTATAATAGTTGAGGAGCAAGAATCATACATGTTAGATCCCAAGGATATAATACATGACCCTCATCAATCACTTGTGCTATGCACAATTAAATAAAATTATTATTAATTGTACAAATTTCCATTGTAATGCCAAAAACGAGCCATATAATCAGTGAACATATAATTAGAACGAAAATGGGTGTCATAATAATAATTATTAATCAAACCATGATTATCCCATCATCTAGAACATGACTATGAATTCCACCTTAATATATCACTATATAATTCACATGCTCTACCAATAAAAATGGCGATAATATAAAAATATATTCCATATTAATGATAAAATATAATTATAACACTATAATAGATTCCACATTCTTGATTTCACACATTACTTGTTAATGTAATATATGTTGTTGTCAATCCTTGATCACAATATAATAAAAAATACCTGAAAAAAAGAAAAAAAACAGTTGAGGGGGTAGATTTCCTAGATTACATATATAACACTCCACTTCATATTGATACTGAAAAATAACATGCACTAGTCTATAAATATTCCATTCCACCCTATAATTTCATAATAAATTCTAATTACTCTTATCAGATTTTACTTGTGATGATTTTAGTGTTACAATGGTTCTATATTGTAGGGTAAATGATTAATTAAGAGATAGTGAGTTGAATATAACTTTTTTATAGGTTGACATTTCCTTTTACCATCTAGTGTAAATATACATTTCAATATTGATTCACCCATCTAATAAATTGTCTAGGTACAGGTTTACCAAGCATTTTCGTATAGGTTGGACATCCAACCTCTTATTCATGGAATTATACATCACCTTCCAATGTTGGAATCATTGAATCAGAACCCAAAATATATAGTTATGGAATTTTATTCTCATTCTCTTCCCATAATTATAAGAAACCCATCACTAGTAGTATTTATCCTGACTCTGGTTGTTTCCTATGATTCTGTAACTCAACCAGAATTTCTTCCACATTAATACATGAGGATAAAATATATATTTTATTAAATCACAAGAGTGAGCATATCAAATATAAATTAATATATATTTATTTATAATCCTAAATTCCCAAAATATGAAGATATAAATTTTTATAATTTATGTTGATATTGTCAATTTGAATTTTAATTATTAAAATAAACAGTTTGAAAATTTAATTCATGTTTTTTATTATTTCATCCATTTATTATGGTTACTATAGATCCCTTCGAGCCACTCTTTGTGGATATTTTCAATGCATCATTAGGATTCTATTTAAAATCTATACATGGCATCAATCATTTAAACCTTTGATTGGGCGAGAAAGAGATATATGAATCATTAAATACAATTCCAAATTTAATCTTATGATGCTTTTTGGATTGATAAATACATATAAATTACATGTTCGTTATATCTTTCCATACATATTAATTACCCAGTTGCATTAATGGTCACCAACTATAAACTCTATGACATACGGGGGTAAATCTGTTCACAAGAACTACATAAGGCATATGTAAACCCACAAGCATTATAGATAATTCTATATAATGTCAAATGAAATTGAGTATCAGTTGAGATTAGATCACAAAACTAATGAGATAATATAACAAGTTTATATTCATACTGGAAAAAATATAAATATAATGACTGTGGATGTTGAAATAAAACCCAAAAATCAAGAATATGAAAATAAAATAGAGAAAATGAAAAGGTGTAATGAGACCAAAAAGAGTCTATCCACACATAGAAATTATATTTTATAGACATGGGGTCTCAAATACCAAAAACCAATAATTTTTTGTTGTGGAAGTCCCTCACTTCATAGCCAAAATAAATGGCCTCCAACATGTTATATGGTTCAATTTTCTACCACTCGTCAAAATCCAAAGCTTTTACCCATGTTTAAATCATTGTTCTTATATTTAACTCAATACTATTATATCGAAGACATATAATATGACATAAGAAATTCCTCAAAATGGATTTAATGTTATGAAAAATCATTAAATAGAAATTCCCCTTTCATTGGTCCCAAAACAATAAGAGTGTCATTTGATAAAAGGAACTCAATCACCTCACTGAGATTCTCAATATGCTCTCCTTGATCTAAATCATTAGATTTGTGAACATCCTTATTTTAACACTCAAAAATCTTGTTTCTTGTTTTTATGATAAGTTCAGTGTATTATGATTGAAAAACAATTTCTCTTAAACTGGTGAAGTTTTTATATGTTTTGATCTACCACCAACTATAATGAGAAACTTTGAGTTAAGGAATGTTACTAGTAGATTACACCATTAGTCTAGCTAGCTACATATAGTAGAATCTGGTGAATGTCATTCTCTACCTTCAGGTTATACTATAGTCAAGTGGATCAACCACCACAATTAGATTGGTTCTACCAAAATAACATCTTTTAAACTATTAGTACAATGAAGAAACCATCACATAATACTTCTTCTAGACCAATATACAATCAGAATTTTATAATGATAGACTCCAAATATGACTACCAGATGATTTAGTCATCAAACACTTATACCTCTAAGAGATGGTACCACTGGTCAATGGTATGCTTAGTTGAATGGATCTACCGTTAAAATAATGTTTACATTCAAAAGATCAAAGATTTGATGGATATACCACTAGTAAAGTGGTACCACTAGAATTATAGAATTAGTGTGATCATGTTGTCATAGTGCCCCCATAACATTTAAAAGTAAATTAAAAAATTAATTCACCAATGCCTAGTTTATGCATATAACCATAGATAGAATCACATGGATTTAATAATGATTATTCTTATGAAATCCATGTTTTTATTAAATACAATGTTAGACTTTTATAGCTCTTTTGATTAGTATTAAGATCCTGATTATTCTAATATTATCATATAGTGGATATTAGGACCCAAAGCACTGTATATTCAATAGAATCTATCTCATGAATAGAGGAACACATGACTGAGGAAAAATTTCATGAAAACCAAATCTCATACTCTCATTTACTAGAAACAAATAAATAAGAAACACATGTGGGTGTAGAATATCCCTGTAAAATTAAATACTAATTTCCAAATCTTTGATTAATTTCCATGAAACATTCTATTAAATTAATTTCAATAAAACTAATTTGACCTCATTCCAAATAAAAATTCGAGGAATCAAAAAAACTGATGCATACATATTGAAAAACAAAACATAATCTCATCTTAAAACACATTCTCTTATCAATTATGATTACATTTGGTCTGGGATTTATTACTATGAATGTTTTTAAAACATAAATTCCCATAGTAAACTATATGGTTCATGACAAACTCTTTCTTTTTTTGTTATCTTTATTCTAAAAACATCTATAAAAGATGCCATATGTGACCTATTCTTACTTACATCCCATGAATATCTTTATAATAGACTTTATATCTAGATAGCATTGTGAGTTTTTGTTTATAAAACCTGATATAGGTTTTAGATGAGTTAGTTTTTTAATAAACTCTATGTCAGAAGGTGATTTATAAATAGAGGCAATTAAGTATCCTATTGAGACCAAATTCCTTTTTTAAATTATATTGTAATATATATAGTTTTTTTCTATTTGTAAAAAAACCACTTTCTATTTTATTATCTATTAAAAAAACTAAACTCTAATAGCTATCTTAAATTAGTGTTTTGTATATGGATTCTCATATAAATGGGTTGGTATCAAAAGTAAATTAATTTTATAGGTATTTTATCTAAGTTGATTTGGAGATTTTGATAATATCATTAAAATATAAAATTATATATTTCTATTATTTCTGTTAGATATAAATTTTAATCAAATAAGGTGTTAATGTTTTTATTTTTTTTTAAACAGAAAAATTTATTTCAGACTCAAATCACCCCTCTTGAGTTGTCCACTAGGACAAACATTTAATATATTATCATTATCCAAAAAACATTTAATTATGATATACCTTAATCTAAATATTGTAATTTATATTTAATCACAATTCCAATATTTATGGATAATACCCGGCTTTAGGAAAATAACTAGTAATCATTATATTTACTGTAGTGGAACTAACTATTCTCAATGGATGATTAAAAAGAAAATTCAAATAGATAGAATGAGGTTTGATATTTGGTCTGTCGTTAAAGATAAATATAAAATACCTAAAACTACTAGAATTTATTGGACTAGTTCTACTATGGTAGAATATGATTGTAATAGTAAAGCTATGAATAATTTTAATTATTTCTTTGTTTATGATTAATTAAATAAAATTACATCATGTCCAACTACATCAGAAATTTGGGATACATTAGATAATTATCATCAAGGAACATCATATATTCAATAAACTCATGTAAATATAGATACTATATTTTATGATACATTTCAGATGAATCCAAATAAATCGTTTTACAAAATGTATCATAGGCTCAATGAAATTGTCAATATGATTCACACACTTAGGAATTTTGTTTCTCAAAAGATCAAGTTGTGATAATTTTGAGATGTCTACCTGATTGATAGAGTGGAACCTCCATTTCTATAAGGTAATAATGTGATATAAGGAAATTTCTATTTGAGGATATAATTGGTAATCTCATGATGTTTGAAGAGGAAAAATTAGTGAAAAATGAAATGTAGATAAAGGTAAAATAAATCAGATTGATATTATAACTTTTTACACTAAAAAAGTGATGTTAAAAGTTTAATGATCAAGATGAAATGAATCCCCTTCAGATAATGATGAAGAAATGGATAACCTAGCCATTAATTTCACAAATTTCTAATGAAATATGATGTTTTTTAATAAATAACATTATAAAGGTAAACATGATAATAGAGGTAATAGGATAAAATAATGGATAATAGAATATTTTTCGATGAATTAACCTATTACAAGTCTAGCAGTAAAGAACACATCAAAGAAAACTATACCATGATTAAATATAAAATGATTTATGACGAAGGAGTTTAGAAACATAAAAATCCTAATAAATCCACTTGAAGTTGTTTTTAGAATAGCATATATGATTCAGAGTTGAGTAGAGAAGAAATAAATGAAAAAGAAAAAATGTCTTTTGTGAGAAACACATCAAAGATATTAAATGATTTCCCTAAATATCATTTAAATATTTATATTCCATATTAAACTGATAATAATGATGATAATGTGACTTTTGATTAATTATTTTATTATTTAAAAATATGGGAAGACATATTAAATAAATTAAAATATAAATATAATAGTTTAAAAGAGTATCATGCTACGTATGCTATCTTTAAAACCAATCATACAGTACCAATGGAAATGAATTCTAAAATGGTTAAAAAAACTATGATATGAAATTATGTAATGAAAAATTAAAGAAATTTATTTCATTATTTACCAATGAAATAAAATTCTTACCCAGATTCTTTGTAAATAACAAACTCGTAAATATACTACAGGAATAGGCAACATAACTAGATAGAGTAAAATCTATAAGAACAAATTTCTTTCATGTTCCATTTTATCTAGTTTTATTAATATTTCATATTATACTAGACCAAATAAATTATTTATTTCATAAAGTTTATGGTTTTGTTATAGTGAACTAGAAAAATAATTTTGGATTCCTAAATCACTTATTAAAAACATCTCTATACCCAAGATGTTATGGGTACCAAAATTATTTTTAATATAAATATATCATGTAGGAAACATACATTTAACGTTATAGAAATAAATTATGGTACCATGATGGTGGATGATCTAGAAATATGACTGGAGACTACTTATGATTCAAGATGCTAATCAAGATGTATAGTTTACATATATCTTATGTTGATAATGCCAATGGGAAGATAATTGGGCATGTACAAATTTGTAACACTAGAATAATTTTAATTTATAAAGTTTTATTTTTTAATTTATTAGAATATAATATTCCTATAATTTCATAACATTTCGATTATGTTTTTCATGTCATGTTTGAAAACAATGCCTATAACAGTTTTGATTCCAAACATGATTTACTTTTTTTACATCCACGGGAAATCAAAATTATAAAACTATAGATTTAAATTATCTTTTTTCAAAGAATGTTTTATCTTTAAGTGTATTTCACAAAAAATTTAATCTATGGAATAGGATACTAGTCTATTAACATATCAAATATATTAGAAATATTAATAGGAAATTTTTATTCAAGGTTCTACCCAAACAAGAATTCCAAAAAGGCGATGTCTTTAATACCTATAAAAAGGGAAATTAGATGAAAATATATTTCAAAGGAAAGAAAGAAGTTTCAACTTATAAACTACATGAGTTAGTTCGAAATGACTTATTTTGATCCTTGAAGTTTTTATTGTTTTGTTAGAAAACATTATGCCTATTTTATAGTGGATGACTATTCAAGATATACATGGTTATTCTTCCTTGAACATAAAATTGATTATCTTTCATATTCTTCTAAATAAGCTAGGTCTGTGGAGAATTATAGTGGATATAGGATAATGACCTTAAGATGTTATCATGGTAATGAGCTTCAAAATAAAGGATCTGAATCATTATACAAACAACAATAAAATAATCATAGATTTATGTTTTACTTGGACGCAATAATAGAATCTTGTAGTAGATAGAAGAAATATAATATTCTAAGAAACCTCTTGAACCTTTCCAAATGATCCTTATTTACCTATTACATTTTCAAAAGTGGCTGTGAATACAAGTTGCTACATAATAAATAGTATTCTAGTTATCCTTATTTTAAAGAAGAATCCATATGAATTATTTAATGGTAGAAATAAAAAGGTTAATAATTAAATATTTTTTGGTTTTATAGTCATTATAAACCACACAACGGAGAATTTGGAATTAAAATCACCCAAAAGCAGTGAAAATATTATTCATGAATATTTTACTAGTAGAAAATAATATAGGTTTTTTAATTATAGGTTTATTTTAATTAAGAATATTTACATGTCATGTTGGATAAAATTGGTTCACATAATCCTAGGAGCCCTTCAAAATGTTTAGAGGTCAGTTTTTTATTATGTACATAAGCGATAAATCCAATAATGATTGTACCAGACCACTTGTATAAACATTTTCCCGCTATGATGAACATCCTAAACTCAAAATTGTATATCATAATGTTGGTTTAAACACTTCTATTAGAATATTTAAAGGGAATAATAGATATCAACACCTAGATATAGTTGTAGGGAAACTAATTAACGAACTCCAAAAATGAGATTCTCTTAGAAATCAGGTTGAACGTCAAGTATTCATATAACTGCATGAACCTATGAAATGTATTGATCTATGTAATAAATAATTATTGATAATGAAATTTAAAGAATATTTAAATCAACTTGAAAGAATGAAATTCTTGGAATTGGATGAAATAAAAAAGAACTACATAACTATTGGCACTAAATGTGTGTTTGAAATAATGATTGATGAGTCCATAAGAATAGCTAAAAATAAATAAATATTGGGTACACACAATGATATAGTTATGAAAAATGTATTAGCTTTGAAGAATCATTCGCACTAATAGCCAGACATGAATCCATCAAGATATTAGTTTCCTAGGAAACACATTTTAATTTTAAATTATATTAATATGATTTCAAGAGTTCATTGTTACGTGGGTATATAGTTGATGATCTTTTTTGACAATATCCTAAATTCAAAAACCCTCAATTTCCAAATCATTTTTCAAATTAACCAATGCTTTATATGTTTTAAAATAATCTCATAGAGATTATATGGATAGAATAATCTTGTTTATTTATTAGAAAAGGTTTTCTAAAAGGGTTATAATACCCTACATTATATATAAAAATAATTTGAAAAGGTGTTATGTACGTCCAAATTTAAATTGATGATATAAATTTTTGATATTCATGATATTATATTTGTACATAATTTTAAAAAAATTTGCAAAGTGTATTTGAAATGAGTTTGATGGGTAAACATAAATTATTTCATGGTTGTCAAATTTTTCCAAATAATGATAAAGTTACATTAAGTCCAAGAGAGTAAACAAAATATATTTTATATTTTTTAGAATGTAGTGTACAAAAGAAATTTATACTCCAACGAGTACTAGAAATAATTTAGACCTTGATTAATAAATGAACTAATTTGTTCAAACCATTTATATAGGTATGATTTTTATTTTAATATATCTAACTATTATAAAAAATGGTATAATTTATAGTATGTTTATGTGTTCCCATTTTCATGAAAGTCCAAAAGAGTCACATTTAATTATTGTCAAAAGATTTTTTGAATACCTCAAAAGTACAACTAATTTATGAAAGTTCTATTCTATTTGAAAAATCATTTATTATAGTGAGTTATTTGTATGTTTTTTCGGTGATTATAAGTTATATATAAAAATATACTTTTTAATATATTAATTTTTGGGAATGTCTCTTGTTTCTTGTTCTAGTATGTAATATAATTTTTTCATTATCTATTTCTAAAGCTATGTATAGAGTTACAGGGAGATTCTATTCACAAATTTGGTGGATGAATCACACATTACTAGAATATGGATACCAATTTTGACATGTCCCTATAAATAGGGACAATACAAGTGCTATTAACATTTACAATTATCATATGTATCAATTAATAACAAAACATAATTATATAATATATTACTTATTGAGTTATAATTTTCAAAAGGGTGATATAGCTCTTGATTACCTTGGTATTGAATATATTCTTGCTGAAATATTCAAAAAGCCTTTAAATTTTTTATATTAATTTATATCATACATGAACATAGAATGATTTGTTTTTTAAGCCATTTATTCTTTGATTTACTTGGGTTTTGGTAGAGAAATATTTCAATACTAGATATATCATTGGGGATCTTCCATTTTTGATCTACCATTACTGATTTAGAATTTCTAATATTCTATTAGTGGTATGTTGTAATGATTGATAATTAATCATGATACCAATGGTAATTTAACATTACACACTATCGTTGAGTAGTATGGTCTTGATGTTGTTGTCCCATAGTATCATTTAGATGTATCATTAGGAATATACCCTTATATCTACCATTCCTAGACCCACCGTTTCTATTTTTTCTATAATTAAATTGTTCATTTGGTTAATTTATTTATTTTTACTCATATTATATTTACATTTTTTAATTTGAATCCTAAAATGATAAAATTGATTTAATATCAAAATCTAAGAATTATTTCTCATGCACCTCTTTTGAACATTCCCTTCACATTTATCATTCATCATGTGACCTTTTGTATATCTCCACCCCTATATCTTGAACCAATTGATGAATTTTGAGATTCAAGCATCATACACTTTCATATAATAAAAAATTCATCCCTTAAATAAACCTATAGGTAAATCAAGTCGATCTTTTATAGAACTGAAGAACCCTCAACTCAGGTTCCATGTTTCCATAAATGAGAAAGATATAGATATAACATGGCCAGTTTCGAGAATGTTTCTTGAATATAATGTGATATAGAAGAAAAGATATATTGATTGGTTTGTAAAGAATAGTCGAAGATTATACCATAGGTTGGTTAATGAGTTTTATATGTTTTTACAGTACGAGTTTAGTGAAAATAAATACATAAATAAAATAGTGATAGATGAAAGGGGGATAATTTTTTCATCAAAGCAGTGGAAATGGAGTACAAAATTTCCATACAAGAATATTTATGATCATCATAAAGATAAATTCCCTATATAAAGAGATAATTTTCTTTTGAGGATGCATTGTTGGAGTTAACTGGGAATGCTATTCTGTGATGTCCTATATATATATATATATATTAATGGGGAATACGGGGTGTTGTTTATGTTTATAAAACACATGGATTGTCTGAATAAAGTGGTATTTGTAATAATGGGGTATCATGATGTATTTTTATTATTTATTATGAAAAAATGAGATAATATAAAAAATGGTGTTTGAGGTTCCATTTGATAGAGCCATAAAATAAATTTACAAGGATATACTCTTTGGACAAACTGAATTTTATTTTGGATATACTGGAAGCTAGAGTATTATTTATTAATGTTATAGATAAATACATCACTTGTGGTAGTTTTTCTTTGATTTAGCTCACTTGATGATTTAAGAGGGTTAATTTTTATCCATGGTTAAAAAAGTAGGTGGAAAATATTGAAAATATTTAGGAGATGTTTAATACAATGAAATATTAAACTAGAACCATAAACATGGTTTACCGAGGAATTTAGCTTAATGAGGTTGTGGTGTATTCCTCTGATGAGGATGTTAAGGAATAATTGGACTAAAATTATGTAGAAGGTGATGAGGAATAAGGTTCAATGACTTTTAATATTGATTTTGGAAGTGAAAAAGATGTGTTTAAGATCCCATTTTTATTTTTTAGAGAAGTCAGGACTCCACTTTCTCTTCTGACAATAGAATAATTCTTGAGGGAATATGATGATTTATCAGAGATAGCGGTCTAAAATAGTTATCAGACAGAAATTTGTTCTTCTAATACTTATAAGGATGTATTAGTGCTATCACATGACTGTGAGTATGATTCAAATGGAGGTTATGAGGATGATAAGTATCATCCTTTCCATTATATTAATGATTTTATAAGATATTATAGTGGTTAATGGTATAGTTTATCACATTTTTCATTATCCAACTATAAATCCAGTGATAGTGTTGATCCATATTCTCATGATTATGGAATCCATAAAAACTGGTTATCCCAAATAGATATGTAGTTAGAGAACTTACTAAGAGGTGAAATATCCATTATTTACATAGCTTGGTATGGATAATTATGTGCTAGGGGATGATGGTAATGACAATGGAAGTCCACAAGAGCATGGTGGACCATCCATTTCAATTCATTAATGGGATCCTAAAGGATACATCAGGAGACCAATATTAGTGAAGAGGACATCATGGTAGTAGTCACCTTGTTTTTTACTAATATTGAGCCTATGATTTTCGTGGTTCTCAAACTATTAATGATTGAGTATAAGAGGTTTCCAGAGTAGAGAGATTCCATCCAAACCACCATAGAGGATATGAGTCCAAACTTTATTATGGAGAAACTATCTCTTCTTGAGAGACTATCGATTGTTACAACTCCTATGGAATATTTTTGCATAGATCCTCCCCCTCCTACTACTTCTACTTCATTGATGTTGATTTGACCACAAATATATATCCATAGTGGATTTTTATGATGAGATGGGTGGGATTTATTCTTCTCATGATGATGAGCTTTTTGAAAATAAAATCACATTGTGATCATATTTATAAGTTGGTAAGAGAATGTTTAAATTAGTAAAGGAGTGATATAGAGACCACTACTAAATGAATTGAATATTATCTCTCATGATTTTATTCATATAATGATACAAATTTCTATTTCATGTTATTAGATGAAAACATGAGAATTTATCATGTGATTGGGTTCTTTATGGAGGTTGTGGAAGAAATAAATACCTTGGAACCTTTTCTCATGTTTTTCATGGAAGATAAGGTTTATTTTTTCAAGGGTATGAACCACAGTTGAATGAATATTACATTTTTTTAGACCTGATGGAAAAAAATTATACTTCATTAAAAAAAATATCTCCTAATGATATTCCCCTACCATATTTTACTTCTACACATTCTTTATCCCATGTTTCATTTTCTTGTCTATCGATTAGTTAATATGGTTTCAATCCTTTTGAATATATTAGGCATCTACAAACAGTTCTGTTTGGAGAATCGGAAACTCCAACCCCCTATGCCTCATCTTCTATTCCACCTACCACTAAAAATGAAAAGTATATATTGGATACTACTCTTAGTCAATATATATAATATTATTCAAAATATGATTATATTTTGTTAAGGCTTCTGAATTTGGACTATAATTCTTTTTGTAATATATTTTTACAGAAATATATAATGACACACCACTTTTACTCCTTCTTTTGTATCTTAATTCATTTAATTTATTTTGGGTAATTATATAAGGGTAATTGTAATGTAATTAAATCTCATATATAAATAACCCCAATAAATGTATGATTTTAATGGATAACTAATTACATCACATATAGCCAGAAATTTTGCCCATAATATTCAACATATATATCTTTATCTATTGAAGATGTTATAAATGTTTTTAAATTAAATGACTTGTGATCATACAAAAGGGGGTTATTGTAGAAAATAAAGGTATTTTAATTCTCAAAAATCATGCTTATAATGTTTATAATGAGTTTAGTGTTTTATGATATTAAGCCATTTTATAGAAGAAAAGGAAATATAACTAAGTGTTGATCTTTTGTTAGATATAATGAGGTATTTTCAGTTTTGGTATGCTATAATTCTATGTTAAAATTAGTTCAAATATATTCTAGAAGGTCAATCCTATAACAACCGTACTCTACCATCAGGATGAGCTACCATTTAGTGGCACTACCCCTACTATTTGCACCATGCTACTCTCAGAACATCTATCCTACTGTTAGTACAGCAAAGCTACTATGACATGGTCCTTACAAAATACCAATCTAACATCATAATGATTTAGTGACAGTCTTATACCATGAATAACATAGTATTTTACTGTCAAACACTCCAACTACAAAGATATTTTTCCATTAAGTAATGATATTATATGTTCAAAGATTCTACCTTCAAAATGAATTTATCATTAGGAAGCACTACTATTAGATGGATCTACAGATGGTGAAGATCCACCCCAAAAATTATTTACCATCCATGATGCTACATTTAGTGTACTACTATAACTAAATAGAGTTATTTTAAATTTTATTTTTCCAATATCTAGTTTACACAACCAGTGTTGGATAAAAGAATAAGGATTTATGAATTATTATTCTTAAAAAACCCCATGAACATATTAAAGAAAATGCATGTTCTCCCAATTTATTTAACAATGTGAAGATCCTAATTATTCAAATATCATCTTTCTATTTACTATTAAACATTGAGTGTTATATATTCAATCTAATCTCCCATGTGGGGAGATACACACATGTATGAAAGGAACATACTTAACCACAAAATAACTAACTCTAAAATTCTAGAGTTAATGTAATGAGAAACATATGTATGTGTGGTGGCTCCATTAAAAATAATAGACTAAAATTTGATGATTTATATTGAATTCAATAAACCCCTATTTTACTATAATTTCTATGATACCCATTCAAGGTCATTATAAAGAAAAATTTAAGGACATGGAAAAACTGAAGATTCACAGATTGAGTAGCACTACATATTATCATATGTAAACTATAGAGACCCGAAGCCTAACGTACATGAACATTACATTACTTTTGCGGAATACTTAATACATAACAAAAATACACACACAAGGATCGTAATAGTTTAGTGTCTTTGGAAACTCGGAACGTAATCTTCTAATCCTGGTGAAAGATCTTCAAAATCTCCCACAAAGATATTCCTTTTTTTATACCTAAAACCTTTCTTTATATCCTGGGGAAAAGAAAACATAAAAGGGTGAGCTCAAATGCTCAGTAAGGGTAAACAAAAGAAATATCAATCACATAATTTTCATAAGAACATAACATTTTTGGAAATCTTAACCTGCAAAAGAGAGCATAATTTCATAACATGGGATAAATCATAGTAGTGAAAATGAAACCCTTAATTAAAACATTACTCATTGTGGCATACACACATAATCATAGAGAATCATTTCTTGTTAGTCAAGACTCATTGCCAAGACTATCTTAGTGGACAAAGTCCCTTTCTGAATCGAGTAATCCTCGTTTCAGTCCTGTTTCACTGAACCGGTATAACCTACCATTCCAGCCATGTCTATCTCATGAGATATGAAATCTTTACCCAATGCATTGGAGGGAGATATAGGTCCCACCCATCTCTTAATGAATCCTTTCTTATGTGTGCCACAAAATCATAAATCATACATCATTGCATAACCCATGTAATAAAAATGGGATTCTTAAACAACATGACATCATAAAACCATTCATATAAGATAAAGGAATTCATAAAAATAATTCCATCACAACATAGTCAAATCAATGTAAAAATATGGATAGAAACAGAACCCTTTATTATCTTAGATGGAAAATAATTTTGATAAAACACTTGAAATGAATTCTTGAGGAAAATATCCTTTCTTCTTCAAAATAAATTTCTTTTCACAAAACATCATACAATTTTAAAAGAAAGAGATTTTATTAAAAATAGTCATGAAATATTTTGGAGTAAGGTTCATGAAAATAAGGCTTTATAAAACCGTAAAAATCCGTTCGTTCCGTATAAGTTAAAAAAAAACATTCTTCGTACTTTTGTCGGAAAAGTCAAAAAGTACCTCGTACGACAAAAGATTCCTTTCATACATATTACTAAAAACTCACCGAAGGGTAAAAATGGTTTTAAACAATTGTAGTTGGATGGAAATAATATTACATTTTGATGAAACATGGATGTGGATGATAAAAAACACCCCAGTAAATACTTACGAATAAACAATCTCGGATAAAAAATGAGATTGTGATATTTCCCTTACCTTAGGTCCGACTTGCTTTGTAAGTGTCCGAACCTCCTGTATAATGATTTAAATAATGTCATTGACTTATTACAGAATCATATTCCTTGTTATGATATCATATATGTTCACTTATGACATTATATTACCCGTTCTTTTGTAAATTCCATGTTAAAGAAGCGTTTTGGGTAAAATCGTTTTATCGTAGATGTTTTGACTTGTTGTTCTTGACATTATTATTACTTATATCATGATTTACTTACTTCAAGAATATAAAATATGATTTATATATCATATATATTCATTATATATATATATATAATAGATAGATAAATAAAATGAAAAACACCGTTCATGGAGACGGTAGTCCGTACGTACGCATGAACGCTGTTTTACTTTCCTTATTGTCTTGAAATGGAAGTAAGTAGATGACATACCTATGTATATATACATAAATCCAGTAGCTTTATAATTTCATATATTTCATTATTATTTCTTATATATACATTATAATCATTCTTAAATGGTTAACATGGAGAATGAATCTCATCGCGTCGTGGAGACGGTAGTCCGTACGTACGCACGAGCGATGATATCATTTCCATAAATATTGAACTGAATTGAAGTGAATTATAAAATATATCAGAATCAATATGATGTTGTAATAACTATGTATAGTTATTCTTTACACCATTATACCCATCCATGTAAGGTGGTGGTGGAAAATAGATTACACCACGGCGTGGAGACGGTATTCCGTACGTACGCACGCGCGGTGATTTCTTTTTCCGTAGGATGGATAGATAGTGAAATAGGGTTGTTTCATACTTATAATAACATATCAGTATATGAGTGATACTGATGTTATTACTTCATAATGAAACAACCTAAGAAGAAGTGGAAGAAGAAATAAAGATAAAAGAATTGGTAACGGTAATTACCTCTTCTTTGAAGCGCCTCTTTGAGACCTCCTCTTAGGGAACTAAAATTGGTCTTTGAGTAAGACCAGAATCTCTAGGATGTTTCTAGGGAAGTGGAGAAGAGATTTTGGCAGGGGTTGGCCGAGCTTGAGTGCTCAATTTGGTGTGAGGAGGAGGGGGAGGAGGTGCCCTTTTATAAGGGAGGAGAGGGGCACCTTAGGAATATCTCAAAATATTATTTTATATTAAAGTCAAAATCGGTTTATAATGGTTCCAAAGGGTCTTATTTCGAATATAAAGTGGGGATGGGTCGAAATCCTATCAACCAATAGGATTTAGACAAGTTTAGGGTATTATTTTAACCTTATCAATTAGATTTAACTCTAAGTTAAATAATTTAACTTTTACCATGTCTTTTTGTTTTCTTTCACAATATGGTTAATACACTTACTATAACATGCCAAAAGAACCCCAAATTGTTTATTATTAATATATATATCCTTATATAAGTCATTTGGCCGAACTTTAGATTTTTAGGAATAAAATAACAATTAATAATATAATATTTGATTTAATAACTATTTTGTGTCAATTTTGACACTATTTGATATATGATTTGTGTGAAAGTCATAACAGAATTATATGTTCGAACCAAGTTGATTAAATCATCACTAATATATCATAGTAACCTAGAAAATTAGTTTAATTCATAAAAAGTCTTAAATTACATTTATTTTGGTATTTATATTATCAATTATGTCAATATTTCATTAATAAGATAATTACTGCATCATCTTTGTGTCATAAATAAATTATATTATTTGATGTCTAAAAATTACAAATAAAATACCATCATGTAGGAAATCCTTTTATCTTTCTAATGAATATTTACAATCGAATTTATCTTATGTATAACCCCATATTAAAAATGATTTACTTATTAAACTTTGATTTTAACTATTTTAACCCTTCTTTAAATAAATTAATAATAAATGTCCTAATCTAATCCAAGTGGGCCTAAATGGTCATATTTTATTCCTAAGTTTGTTTTTGGTCGAATTACACTTGTCCAATAGAATTAGGACATGTGTTAGGGTAATATTAATATCATATTTACCCTTAGTTACCCTATTTACTATTAACCGTGGTAAAAAAGTAAAAAGTTACTATTCACCAAAAAATTATTTTCATCTCATTGAACCACATTTTAGTCCTTGATATTAACCGTGTCTCTCGGATTTTCGAAATTCCATTCACAGAAGCGGTAAAATTATGTTTTATACAAAATTCGGTTTTTAACCTACCACTTAGTAGTTTCACTATTCATCAAAAATTGATGTTTTTCAGAATAATGCCAAAATTTCATCCTAAGCTATATTTCATATTCTGAATTCAAAAATTAAGTCTATTTTACCAAATTCATAACATAGAAATTGCATTAATTAAATTTATAATTAAATCCCGCTGTTAACACAAATAGCGTGTTTTTAAGAAACAATATCTATCAAAAGATTGACATTTGATTACGTCTGGTTTAAATGTGAAATTACATCCAATGACCAACATTGTATTAAATTGTAAAAATATATTATAAATATACTTTAAAACCACTCAAATTAATGATTTATCACTATTAATTATTTCAATTAAAAAGTTGTTTTTAATTATAATTTAGTAATTTTCACTATTCATCAGAATATGAAAGTTATCCGAAAAGTACCAAAATTTCACCTTAGGCTAAATTCGATACTCCGAATCCAAAAAATGAAGTTCATTTTGAAAAATAAGATTTACAGAGTTTTTAAAAAGTGGTTATTACTATTCATAACAGCTAGTTTTAATAATATTTTAATAGCATATCGTTGTTTAGTGAAACTCGGTATTGCGTATTACACACGCTATCGAGGAAGGTCGCGATTGCGTGTAATGCAAGGCAAGTCAAGGATGCGTGTTGTGCAAGCTCATTTTGGTGTAGCATACAACACAAGACATTAGTGAAATAAAAAAAAATATTTTTCATAAAATATCGGGCTGTTACATTCTACCCCCCTTAAAATGAATTTCGCCCTCGAAATTCGTCGGGGTTATAAATGGTTTACTATTCGAAAGTTTCTTTAATAGAAACCCACATCGTAAAAGGGAATACCAAAACTTGGCTTTAAAAACTAAAGTATGAAATGTAACGATTACCCAAATAAACTAATCACTGGGTTTCCACATAGGTGAAAATATGGATATGGAAGAGAAATCTAACCATCATGTTCTGATGGAGAGTGGTAGAGAACATGGCTATGGAAAAGCCAGTAATCACAAATCCATAAATTTGTGACGATCTAAGGTACCATCTGATTCATCAGGTATAAGAGAACTAGGACAACATTTTTGGTTTTCAAGATTATTTCCCTAAAGTTAAAGAATTTGAATTAGAATAAATACTTACTTTATTTTGGTACAATCTCACTGTTGTTCGTGCCTTGAACAATTTCCACTTCATTTCTTAAATAAATGAAGTTGAATTTGTTATTCGTGAAGTGTTAGCAGATCATGTGATAGAATGACTGTTCATTCCATCTGTCTCAAACAAAAGGTTAGCAAAAGTTATTAAATATACATAAGTCATTCTATAGTGAGATTAATCATATATGGTTCCTAAAATGGACTTATACTTCATATATCATACTTCTTAATATAATAAAACCGGTTTCTACTAAACAGGGACTTCCTGTAGGTCAGTGGTAGGCGATAAAGGCCAGTCGCACTTCGGTTGTGGGTTCGATTCCTACAGCCTTGTCCGAAGCGATGGGCTGTCGCCCGTCCTGCAGGTTGTCCCTTTTTCTAAAACTACATTACTATAACATCCCATCAATAATATCGAAAATCTTATATCCTTAAACAATACTAACTTATGTCCAACATAATCCAGTCTAATCTTTAGGCTTATACATAATACTGCAGTCCACTCTCATAATATAGTGACATCGATTACCAGAGATTTAATACTGTCGTTGATCCCCACATATCATAAGATATGTCTTGTTGGTCACATTCCAAACATTCAAAGTCCTTAATCGTGTATTCTCTTGAATACCTTAGTGAAAACATGAGTGCAGTTAAAAGTTACCAAAATCCTCAAAATTCTATATACTCAAACCATGATATCACTTAGTCCTTATATTAATCATGAGCTCATGAATACTGTCAAATATTTCATTTTCTTATTTTCCCTTCATTATGCGCATATCATCTTTTTTCCAAAAATACCTCAATCACTTCGAATACCACATTAGAGCAATACATAAATATTCCAATACACCATAAAAGTACCTCAACAACATTATTCTTGAATACCAATAAATAAACACTTCAGTCCATCCACTTCAATGACTGTCCTAGAATAAGTCCTTCCTTGATTTAGAAGTATCTTTTTAGGTCAGGGCATTGAGTTGGGTAATGCCCATGTTCTCCACAAATAAGACATTGAACTCCATAACAATCTGTCACTCTATGACCCTTTTCTGCACACAGATAACATCGGTCCCTCCATTTGATGTATTCCTCAAGGTTCTTCTTCCCTTCTTTAGAAATCTCAATCTTCCTTTCTTTATGATCCTCAACATGCGAACATGCATAATAGTTTATCTTCCTCTTCCTTGATGAATTATTCATACCACTAAATTTCACCTTGTTAATCATATATCGTGATGACTGATTCGGCATAATCACATTATCTTTATCTCTAGGCATCACACAATTTTGTTGCTCATAGTCACAAATTTGTCCATTGGATTCAATGTTAACCGAATTCCTTCTGGTTCCCTCCATTAACTAAAACACAAAAAGAATTTTGTGAGAGGCGAAATCATGCTAGGGAAGACAACATAGTAAAGGGGGAGTACCTTCAATATCCAACATCTTAGGTTTAATTCTATGATCGTTAGCGTAATTCTATTACTATAACCTATACGTATACTTATCCCTAGGGACATCCCTAGACATACCTTAGAAATACCTCTAGGGATCTCACTAACGTTTTCGCATCCTAGTTTCCAAAGGTTGACTAAACATTTCCTCTGATACCAACTGTAGAGACCCGAAGCCTAACGTACATGAACATTACATTACTTTTGCGGAATACTTAATACATAACAAAAATACACACACAAGGATCGTAATAGTTTAGTGTCTTTGGAAACTCGGAACGTAATCTTCTAATCCTAGTGAAAGATCTTCAAAATCTCCCACAAAGATCTTCCTTTTTTTTATACCTAAAACCTTTCTTTATATCCTGGGGAAAAGAAAACATAAAAGGGTGAGCTCAAATGCTCAGTAAGGGTAAACAAAAGAAATATCAATCACATAATTTTCATAAGAACATAACATTTTTGGAAATCTTAACCTGCAAAAGAGAGCATAATTTCATAACATGGGATAAATCATAGTAGTGAAAATGAAACCCTTACTTAAAACATTACCCATTGTGGCATACACACATAATCATAGAGAATAATTTCTTGTTAGTCAAGACTCATTGCCAAGACTATCTTAGTGGACAAAGTCCCTTTCTGAATCGAGTAATCCTCGTTTCAGTCCTGTTTCACTGAACCGGTATAACCTACCATTCCAGCCATGTCTATATCATGAGATATGAAATCTTTACCCAATGCATTGGAGGGAGATATAGGTCCCACCCATCTCTTAATGAATCCTTTCTTATGTGTGCCACAAAATCATAAATCATACATCATTGCATAACCCATGTAATAAAAATGGGATTCTTAAACAACATGACATCATAAAACCATTCATATAAGATAAAGGAATTCATAAACATAATTCCATCACAACATAGTCAAATCAATGTAAAAATATGGATAGAAACAGAACCCTTTATTATCTTAGATGGAAAATAATTTTGATAAAACACTTGAAATGAATTCTTGAGGAAAATATCCTTTCTTCTTCAAAATCAATTTCTTTTCACAAAACATCATACAATTTTAAAAGAAAGAGATTTTATTAAAAATAGTCATGAAATATTTTGGAGGAAGGTTCATTAAAATAAGGCTTTATAAAACTGTAAAAATCCGTTCGTGCCGTATAAGTTAAAAAAACATTCTTCGTACTTTTGTCGGAAAAGTCAAAAAGTACCTCGTACGACAAAAGATTCCTTTCATACATATTACTAAAAACTCACCGAAGGGTTAAAATGGTTTTAAACAATTGTAGTTGGATGGAAATAATATTACATTTTGATGAAACATGGATGTGGATGATAAAATACACCCCAGTAAATACTTACGAATAAACAATCTCGGATAAAAAATGAGATTGTGATATTTCCCTTACCTTAGGTCCGACTTGCTTTGTAAGTGTCCGAACCTCCTGTATAATGATTTAAATAATGTCATTGACTTATTACAGAATCATATTCCTTGTTATGATATCATATATGTTCACTTATGACATTATATTACCCGTTCTTTTGTAAATTCCATGTTAAAGAAGCGTTTTGGGTAAAATCGTTTTATCGTAGATGTTTTGACTTGTTGTTCTTGACATTATTATTACTTATATCATGATTTACTTACTTCCAGAATATAAAATATGATTTATATATCATATATATTCATTATATATATATATATAATAGATAGATAAATAAAATGAAAAACACCGTTCATGGAGACGGTAGTCCGTACGTACGCATGAACGCTGTTTTACTTTCCTTATTGTCTTGAAATGGAAGTAAGTAGATGACATACATATGTATATATACATAAATCCAGTAGCTTTATAATGTCATATATTTCATTATTATTTCTTATATATACATTATAATCATTCTTAAATGGTTAACATGGAGAATGAATCTCATCGCGTCGTGGAGACGGTAGTCCGTACGTACGCACGAGCGATGATATCATTTCCATAAATATTGAACTGAATTGAAGTGAATTATACAATATATCAGAATCAATATGATGTTGTAATAACTATGTATAGTTATTCTTTACACCATTATACCCATCCATGTAAGGTGGTGGTGGAAAATAGATTACACCACAGCGTGGAGACGGTATTCCGTACGTACGCACGCGCGGTGATTTCTTTTTCCGTAGGATGGATAGATAGTGAAATAGGGTTGTTTCATACTTATAATAACATATCAGTATATGAGTGATACTGATGTTATTACTTCATAATGAAACAACCTAAGAAGAAGTGGAAGAAGAAATAAAGATAAAAGAATTGGTAACGGTAATTACCTCTTCTTTGAAGCGCCTCTTTGAGACCTCCTCTTAGGGAACTAAAATTGGTCTTTGAGTAAGACCAGAATCTCTAGGATGTTGCTAGGGAAGTGGAGAAGAGATTTTGGCAGGGGTTTTCCGAGCTTGAGTGCTCAATTTGGTGTGAGGAGGAGGGGGAGGAGGTGTCCTTTTATAAGGGAGGAGAGGGGCACCTTAGGAATATCTCAAAATATTATTTTATATTAAAGTCAAAATCGGTTTATAATGGTTCCAAAGGGTCTTATTTCGAAGATAAAGTGGGTATGGGTCGAAATCCTATCAACCAATAGGATTTAGACAAGTTTAGGATATTATTTTAACCTTATCAATTAGATTTAACTCTAAGTTAAATAATTTAACTTTTACCATGTCTTTTTGTTTTCTTTCACAATATGGTTAATACACTTACTATAACATGCCAAACGAACCCCAAATTGTTTATTATTAATATATATATCCTTATCTAAGTCATTTGGCCGAACCTTAGATTTTTAGGAATAAAATAACAATTAATAATATAATATTTGATTTACAAACTATTTTGTGTCAATTTTGACACTATTTGATATATGATTTTTGTGAAAGTCATAAAAAAATTATATGTTCGAACAAAGTTGATTAAATCATCACTAATATATCATAGTAACCTATAAAATTAGTGTAATTCATAAAAAGTCTTAAATTACATTTATTTTGGTATTTATATTATCAATTATGTCAATATTTCATTAATAAGATAATTACTGCATGATCTTTGTGTCATAAATAAATTATATTATTTGATGTCTAAAAATTACAAATAAAATACCATCATGTAGGAAATCCTTTTAGCTTTCTAATGAATATTTACAATCGAATTTATCTTATGTATAACCCCATATTAAAAATGATTTACTTATTAAACTTTGATTTTAACTATTTTAACCCTTCTTTAAATAAATTAATAATAAATGTCCTAATCTAATCCAAGTGGGCCTAAATGGTCATATTTTATTCCTAAGTTTTTTTTTGGTCGAATTACACTTGTCCAATAGAATTAGGACATGTGTTAGGGTAATATTAATATCATATTTACCCTTAGTTACCCTATTTACTATTAACCGTGGTAAAAAAGTAAAAAGTTACTATTCACCAAAAAATTATTTTCATCTCATTGAACCACATTTTAGTCCTTGATATTAACCGTGTCTCTCGGATTTTCGAAATTCCATTCACAGAAGCGGTAAAATTAAGTTTTATACAAAATTCAGTTTTTAACCTACCACTTAGTAGTTTCACTATTCATCAAAAATTGATGTTTTTCAGAATAATGCCAAAATTTCATCCTAAGCTATATTTCATATTCCAAATTCAAAAATGAAGTCTATTTTACCAAATTCATAACATAGAAATTGCATTAATTAAATTTATAATTAAATCCCGCTGTTAACACAAATAGCGTGTTTTTAAGAAACAATATCTATCAAAAGATTGACATTTGATTACGTCTGGTTTAAATGTGAAATTACATCCAATGACCAACATTGTATTAAATTGTAAAAATATATTCTAAATATACTTTAAAACCACTCAAATTAATGATTTATCACTATTAATTATTTCGATTAAAAAGTTGTTTTTAATTATAATTTAGTAATTTTCACTATTCATCAGAATATGAAAGTTATCCGAAAAGTACCAAAATTTCACCTTAGGCTAAATTCGATACTCCGAATCCAAAAAATGAAGTTCATTTTGAAAAATAAGATTTACAGAGTTTTTAAAAAGTGGTTATTACTATTCATAACGGCTAGTTTTAATAATATTTTAATACATATCGTTGTTTAGTGAAACTCGGTATTGCGTATTACACACGCTATCGAGGAAGGTCGCGATTGCGTGTAATGCAAGGCAAGTCAAGGATGCGTGTTGTGCAAGCTCCTTTTGGTGTAGCATACAACACAAGACATTAGTGAAATAAAAAAATATATTTTTCATAAAATCTCGGGCTGTTACATAAACTCTTTCCCCTTTTGATTATTCTTATATTAGAGATATTTTGTTATAGTAAGTTTGTTTTTAATATGGAGTCTCATATACTAAACTAGAATGTGATTGAAAAAAATTATCTATATTTCTTATCTTCATTTGCATGAAAGCATTTGGAATTGGTCATGAGTGTTTTATGCACCCCAAACATAACATTGGGAGAGTCATTGAGGATAGAAAAACTAGTGAGATTTTGTTTTTAAATCCATATCCATGATTTGGATCAGTTTATTTAATAAAAATATATATAGCATTGAGTGATTTCCATGTAGAGGGGATTAAGTCTCACCATGAGACTGCACCCCTTGTTAAATTTCAACTGTGATTTATCAATTATATTTTTATTATTTTAAATCAAAATTTCTTCAATTTTCTTAACTACCAAACAAAACTCAACTCTGACAGTTAAATTATTATTGTTTAATATATATTGCATTTGGTATGCCCATATTAGTTTCAAAAGACAATGTAATAAGTATTTTAATTGATTTTTGGTCGATATTGTCATGACATGTCCCCTAGTTCCCATGTCGTGACTACCTTAAGCCCGCCTTCCATAGGCCAACGGTTGGAGACTATCATCGAAAAGGCATTTCAATAGAACGGGAAGGCATTGCCTTTGATCCTAGAAACACACAGACCAAGAACACGATAAGATGAAAACCACATATTAAAACTACTGTAGAAAAGTGTGTATTGAAGGTAAAGGGGCCAAAATACAAGCCCCACTGAAAGATAAAACAACAGCAGAAAACATCTCCTGAGATCATTCACCAAGGATCATACTTATAGTCTAGGTAAAACTCATCTCCACAACTCTCCATGTTAACCAGTCACTTCTATGTACTTCCTGTTCATGGAATCTTAACGTCTCAGCCAAGATAATTGTCATCTTCATAAGACACAACAAGATGTGGGTGAAGAGTGTGCAAGGGTGAGTATAACAATACCCAGAAGGGACCCTGAGAACCCCTAAGGCCTATCATAATTTCACAATGGAAAACAAAAAATAATGATCGCAATCAAAAATCACAAAGAAAAAAACTCATCTCAAAACAGGTATAAAACTAAGAGATCATGAATAAAGATGATTAATCTTAAGTTATATCATTTTATTCCATTAGGATGTTTCCAAAACTGAACCACGAAATCTTTTTTACATTATTGATCCACACAGAGTTTTATATCGATTATCTATGACGGGATACTCTAGGGTTGGTCCTCATAGGATTGTGCACTGCTAATCCTCATAGGGTCACTAGAATGTTGATCTGCACAGGGTCGCTAGCATGCTAATCCATGCAGGGTCTCTATGATGATGATCCACATAGGGTCTCTATGATGTTGATCCTCATAGGATCACTATGATTCTGATTCACACAGGATAGCTATAATTCTGATCCGCATAGGGTCTCAATGATACTGATCCACATAGGGTTTCTATTATGCAGATACACATAGGGTAATTATTCAATTGACAAACACCCATAGGATTCCTCGCACCCAGTGCACTTGAGTTATGTAGTACCCGCACCTAAAGATATCAGTCACCCCTTAACTACAACGATGGTCCACAAAGGAGTAACCCAAAGGACTGCCATGTTCTAAGGGTCCCAATGTGACAGACGACACATCAATCGTACACCAGGTCTGTGAGTTATCGGCATTTTAGTACCGAAGGCCTAGTTGGATTTGGGTTTGATCTATGCCAACCATGCTCCAAAATTCTCCAATAATCAAGTGGATTATTTCAAAAGGAGCTACTTGTTCTAAGGATTCCAATTCCACAAATGGTTTGTCAAATAAACGTCTGGTTTGTGAGATTTGACCTTTTAAGCGTATCTGGGTCGAAAAGGGTCGGGGTCCGGTGTGACCCAGGTATGACCCAGCCTAGACGAAACTCGTTGGGCGGACCTGAGTGGTCTAGAAGATAGCGGGCCCGACCTACTGGGTCGTGGAGTAGCCCATCCCGGTGGCCGGCGAGGTCTATCGGATGGGTGAATGCCCCCCTTCTCGAACGACAAATCCTTTCGGTTTAGTCAATCAATGACTCCACATAGTGACACCCTCCTATCAGTGGTACATGTAGGGATAGGTCCCCTATACTACGTCCCCCTTCCACATCACATGACAACACACCTCACTACTACTACTGCAACTGATCGAGGCTGACCACCCCACTGGTTCCCTGCGGCACCTCCAGGCATCGCCTCTCTTCCACGGTCGCCACCACTCTGGTTCCATGCTAGCATGGATTTCAAATTTAAAGCCTAAACCCTAGCTACCCAGAGTAATTTCATTATTACAAAACACTGGAATGATACAAAGAATCATGTACGGAATGACCGATAAGTTCAATAGTCTTGGAAGTACTAGATACATTCATATGTTTTACACTACATCAGGAAATAAAAATATCAGGATCATTTTTCCCGTTTCAAATGAACTTAAATATTTAGTCTATTCATAAAGGTCTATGGTATAATATTATTCACATCATATTAAAAATAAAGCATAGAAAGGGGTGAGCTCAGATTCCCAGTAAGGATAACAATATAGCAGTAACTTTCATAAATAAGCATAAACATTTAAGGCGATGTATAAGACTATAACAAATAATTTTAAACATAATCTTCAGAATAATATTTCAATGATAAAATAAAATAATTCCATTTAATTATTCACATGGATATTCTACTAGTAGATTAATCACTTGCAATATCAATTGCCACTTTCATGGTGATGGAATGAATAATGCCAGAACTCATTACCCCATAGTCAAGGCCTTGTGCCAAGACTACAAATAATATTTTGTCAATGACTTGTGTCAAGACACTAGTTTTTATAATGAGACCTACCAATTCATCTAGGAGCTATATCTAGCTCCAACCCTCACCTACTAAGTCCAATTCATTCCTCATATGAAAAGTTTTAAACATAACATAAAGATTAGTATTAAAATAAACATTTGAAATGTCATTACATTATCCATAAACAATGAATGGTGTAAAAATAACACATCCACAATCAAACATATCACTAAACCTTCAATACAATATGGAATATTTTTATAATAATAAATCAACTTCAGAAATGTTCAAAATCCATCAAAGGATTATGACATAGATGAAATGAATACTATTTGAAATAAATACCTCTTTCTATTTTGAAATTATTTAAAAGTCACATAGTTATAAAAGGAAACATTAATTTTGAAAATATTCTTATAAGCTTGTATGAGAAGCTTTGACGATGATATAATGGTGTAAAATAGCTACACCCACTATATAAGTCAAAAAATACAGTTTTACCTTATTTTTGTTGAAAATGTCATAAAGTACCTTTTTGGAAAACACCAAAACGATTCCCTTAAAAAAAATATTGTCAAATAAGTGTACAATTGACTTTAACCCATTGTCTAGTAAATAGTATGAATGTTTTGAATTACATTTTTATGAAAACACGTATGTGGATGATAAAGAGGTCCTAGTATATACTTACATATTAACAACCTCAGATAAGTAAAGAGATTGTAGAATTAACCCTTACCAAGTACTTTTCCTTGGTCGTTGGTATGTTAAAGTCTTGTATAATATTTAAAATATTGTTATTAAATTATACAAGAATCATATACTTAAATATGATATCATATATGATATAATAATATTGCATTGTTAATAATATTTTAGTAGTATTATTGCATTGGATGTTAACTGATTTGTTTTCCTTTATGTTATTTGTTAGATAAGCCATGTTTTTTATTGATAGGATTTATTTTATTCATATACATAATGATATTATGTTAATAAACATTATTTTTAATCGTAAAATGAAAATTAAACTTGAATGATTAAGATGGGGAATTAATCTCATCGCGTTCGTGGAGACGGAAATCTGTACGTACGCACGAGCGAAAATATCATTATATAGATGGTTAAATGATCTATAATTGGATGGTATATCATATATAAATAATAATTAACACGTTTAATTTATTATTTACAATAGTTATACTCATTATTATACCCATCCAAATAATTAAGTGTTTGAATAACAAACTACACCACGACGTGGATACGGTAAGCCATACTTACGAAAGTGTGGTGAATTTGTCATTTATAGGTTGGATAGAATAAATAACATGGTTTTAAAATCTCTATAAAAACATCAAAGTATGTATAAGGTACTATATTTATTATTTTAGTATGGAAACAACTATGAAAGTAGAAGTGGAAGAAGAAAAGTACTTAAAAGAGGGTAGTGAAATTATTATCTCTTCATCTGGTGTTTCATTTTGAGTTGATCAAATGGGCTTCTTAGGTTGGCTTTCTGATCAATATAAGGACTATAGGTTGAAGTGAGGGATGTATGGATGGTATTTTGGTAGGGTTTGGCTGAGCCAAATGGCTTTCGAGGTGTGAAATTATGGGAAGGTGATGTGCCCTTTTATAAGAGACGTGTGGGTCACTTCAAGAAATGTTTGAAATATTATTTTATAATAAAATAATTTTCAGTTTATAATGGCTCCAAAATGATTTATTTCGAGTATAAGGTGGTTATGGGTTAAAAAAATCTCAACCGATTAGTTTTATTCAACTTTATTCCACCATATTATCCTTATCTTTTAGATTTAACTCTTAGTTAAATAGTTTGACATTTACCATGTCTCTTTGTATTTTTTTATTATATGGATAATAAACATATTATAACAAGCCAAATGAACCCCAAGTGGTTCATTATTAATATATAACCTTATATAAGTACTTTAGGAAAGCCATACATTTTTAGGAATATTATATGAATTATTAATATAATATTTGATTCAAAAACTTAATTATGTCAATTTTGACCCTATTTAGTATTTGGTTTTTTGTGGAAATCATAATGGAATGATTATTTAGAACAAAAATTATTTAATCAGACAAAACATGTCATATTAACCTATAAAATTAGTATAATTCATCAAAAGTATCAAATTACATTTATTTTGATATTTGCAATATAAAATATTTTAAAATTTCATTAAGAAGGTAATTACTTCATCATAATTGTGTCATAAATAAATTAAATAATTTAATGTTTAAAAATTATAAATAAAATAAAATTATTTTTGAAATATTTTTATATTTCTAATTAATATTTATAGTCGAATTTATATTACGTATAACCCTATATTAAGAATGGATTAGTTATTTATCATTGAATTTAAATCTTTTAAATCTTCTTTAAATAAAATAATAATAAATGTCCTAATCTAATCCAAGTGGACCAAAAGGGTCATATTTTATTCCTAAGGTTTCTTATGGTCGAATTAAAATTATCCAATAGAATTATGAAATGTATTAGGGTAATTAGAATACCATATTTACCCTTTATTACCCAATTTACTTTTAAACGTCGTAAATAAAAGTCAAAAGTTACAATTAACCAAAAATTATTTTCATCTTATTAAACAATATTTTATATACTAATGTCAATTGTGTCTTTTGGATTTTTGAAATTCAACTCCCAGAAGCGGTAAAATTATGTTTTATGCAAATTCTTAAATGCTTATATATGGTGGGTAATAGAGAGTAAAAAGTTCAATAAAATATTATATATATAAACATATTATAAAATGAATCCAATTAATTACATTGAACATATATTGGTATTATGTATCTATTTTGACCTAAAATAAATTAAAATAAAATAAATAATTATTTAAATAAAATGTTGTTTGTCTACAATAACGCATTGTTTTCACTATCCATCAAAAATTGAATGTTCTCAGAAAAATACCAAAAATTCAACATAAGCTAATTTTAATATTCTGAATAAAAAAATGAATTCCATTTTGAAAATTTAAAATTATAAAATTTCTAAAATTGGGTATTACTATTCATAACAGTTAGTTTCATTGGTTGTGGTGTGTTAATACTACATGTTGCGTATAACGAAATATACTACATTATTTAATGGGAAACGTACCGTGGAAGCTTGGGGTGTTACATTTTCCGCTCCTTAAAATAATTTCTTTCTCGAGATTTCTAGAATATTAATGCATAAAAAGATTCAGGTGGTTCTTCATCATATGTTCCTTGGGTTTCCACGTTGGATCTTTCAACTTATGGTTTCTCTATAGAACATTTACCAGACGAGTCATCCGGTTTCTCAGCACTTGTTCTCCAGTATTAAGAATTTTGACAGGTTCTTCATAATAATATAGATCGGGTTCCAATATACTTTCCTCATAGGTGAGTATATGAGTTGGGTCAGGCATGTATTTTCTCAACAGTGATACGTGGAACACATAATGAACTTTGAAGATACTTAGAGGCATCGCCAAATGATTTTGTACAACTTAAATTTGTTCTAGAATTTCGAAAGGTCCAATGTACTTGGGACACAATTTACCCTTTTTATCGAAATGTATAACACCCTTCCATGGAAATACCTTCAAGAAAACCTAGAATCCAACTTGAAATTTCAAATCCTTCCTTTGATTATCAGTATATCTCTTTTTCGTACTTCGTCCTGCTTTGATGTGGGTTTGGATAATCTTCACTTTTTCCATTGTTTCCTCAAAAAGTTTTGGGCCTATGATTTTTATTTCACAAACACCACCCCAATAAGTTGGTGAGTGACATCACTTTCCATATAACACTTCATATTGTTCCATCTAAATACATTATAGAAGCTATTGTTTTAGAAAAATTCATAATAGAGGTAAATATTTATCCCACATACCTTGAAATTAATGTTAGAAAGATATCAGCATGTCTTCTATGGTTCAAATAGTCTGTTCTGATTGTCCATCAGTTTGAGGGTGGTAGGCGGTGCTCAAATGAAGTTCAGTATCCATGTATTTCTGAAGACTTTTCCATAACCATTACGTAAAAAAGGGATCATGATCAGAATCAATCGATAGAGTTACTCCCTGAAATATTACGAAATTCATTAATATATAGTCTTTCTAGACGTTCAAGTGGTAAATCTTCTCTTATTGCATGAAATTGTGATGACTTGGTAAGTCGATCAATAATGAACCATATTATATCATTCCTTCTAAGATTCATTGGTATCCCCATGACAAAGTCCATCATAATATTATCTCATTTCCCCTCAGGTATGGGAAAAGGTTTCATGACTCCTCTAGGTTGTTTCCTTCCAGCTTTCACTTGTTAAGAAACCATAAATCTTGATAGAAAATCAGCAATCACACACATCATGTTGTCCCACAAAAAATGTTATTTCAAATATCTATACATCTTAGTGCTACCAGAGGGTATATAGACATTGGAGATATGAGCATCTTCTAACAATTCCCTTTTTTGATCAGGTATATTGGGAACAAAAAGTCTCTTCCCAAATTTCAAAATTCTATATTCATATACAAAGTTGATCAATCTCCCATCTTTCATAGCATTAATTTTCTTTTAAAATTCATCATCATCAGTCTGAAACTTTTTATCCTTTCTAGTATTGATGGTTTGGAAACCATTTGAAAAACCATTGATGTTTCACCTTATATGGGTTTCCAATATCTATCTTTAATAGATCCATGTATATATGATCCTTTTTAACTCTCATCTTGTTCAAAACTCCAATATCATTTCTACTCAAATCATCTACCACCTTTTTTTCCTTCCCTCGATGGTAGTGTATATTGCAATAATAATCCTTGAGATGATCAAGACATCGCCTTTGCCTCATGTTGAGTACTTTTTGTGAGAAAAATATACTTCAAACTCTTGTGATCAGTATAAATCTTACATTTTTCACCGTAGAGATAGTGTCTCTATATTTTAGGACCTATGATTACAGCTGCTAACTCAATATCATTGGTGGGATAGTTTTGTTCATGAATTTTTAGATGCCGCGATGTATATGAAATAACTCAATCATTCTACATGAGGACACAAACAAGTATTATCTTTAAAGAAACACTATAAAAAACAAACCCATCATTCCCCGATGGTAGAGTCAAGATATGTTCATTAACTAATCCTTTTTTCAGTTCTTCAAAAAATTCAAAAAAATTTATCCATTTTACGTGTGATCTTGGTTAATGGGTTTTCCAATCAGGCCAAATTCCAGACCAAACACTGATAATAACCCTTTAAACCAATAAAACTGCAAACCTCAGTTATACTCATCGGTACTGTCCATTCATTGATTTCCTTGGTCTTTCAAGGATCAACAGATATTCCATCCTTCGAGACAATATGGCCAAGAAAAGAATTATCCTGAATCAGAATTCACACTTTCAAAATACCCTATATAATTCATTTCTTCTAAGATTCATTAGGATAATGCACATCAGATTTTCATGATCTTCATAACTTTTTTAGTATACCAAATTATCATCAACAAATAACAATACAAGGTCATAAAGATATTCCATGAAAACTCTATTCATTAGTTCCATTAAGATAGAGGGTTCATTAGTCAATCCAAAAGGGATTACTGGAAACTCTTAATGCCCATACCTAGTTCGAAATGCTGTTTTCAAAATGTCTTCCTTCTTCACAAACAACTGAGGATATCCAGATCAAAGGTCAATCATTACAAAATATTTAGCTCCATGATGTTGGTTGAATAATTCATAAATGTGAGGTAGGGGATACTTGTTCTTTATTGGTATAGAATTGATCTCCTTGTAGTCAATGTACAACCTTATAAATCCATCTTTTTTCATAACAAAAAGAACAGAGGCTCCCCATCGAGAAATAGTAGGGAAAATAAATCTCTTATTACACAATTACTCTTGTTTTTTCTTTAGTTCAACTAATTACAAAGTGTCCATTCTATAAGGGGTCTTCGATATGGGCCCTGAACATGGAATTAAAGCAATGGAAAACTCAGTTTCTCGCTATGTAGGATGTCCCAGTAAATCCTATGGAAACACATCAACATATTCTAGTACAATAGGTACATCCTCTATTTGAACATTTTCTCCTCACCCATAGTTATTTCATTATCTTCCTCCCCAATAAATGAATTTAGTATAGAAACTGGGGGTAGATCTAGATATGAATTAGGTGGTGACATTTCTACTCTAAAGATAAGGTACTACTTGTCATCATAAAAAATTGTAACCCCCTTATTCTTATAATAAATTTTCCCATCATGGTACAAAATCCAATCCTTACTGAGGATTATATAAAATTCATTCATGGGTATGATGATGAGATCAGTAGATAAAGAACATGTATATTCCCTAAAGGGAACTGATTCACAAAACATTGTTGCGATGACACTTCCCTGAGGAGTTTTTACTGAAAACTCCTTTGTTAATTCAAATTAAAAATATCTAATTTTGTTAGAAAATTATGAAGATATGAAACTATGTGATGATCCAGAATCAAATAAAGCATTATCTAGACATCAGGAAACCATTAAATTACCCACCACCATGTCTTTCGGAGCATCAACCTCAACTGTAGTGATCGCATAAGCTTGGGCTTTCTATCTTGGCCTTTTCCGTGGTAAATTTCATTGGTGCTCTGGGAATTCATTTTTATAATGCCCATTATCTCTACAATTTTAGAATTCAACATTGTCAACCACTATTCCCCCTTATAGCCACGAATTTGGTAGCCTTTTTCACCACACTTGTAACAGACTCCCATTCCCTTCAGGAAAGTACTGGGGTTTTTCTTCCCACATTTAACATAGGATGGATATTCAACTTTTCCCTTATTCCCTTTATTTCCATTTCCAAAGTGTTATGCAGATCTATTCTTCTATTTCTTTTCTTTGAAGTCGTAACACAGAGAGAATTAGTTTTTTGTCTTCATAGTGCATGAGAGAATATCTTCATACGATGAAAAGGATTTTGAGACAAATGATCGATGGAGAAATTTATTTAACCAATAAAATAATCAATAAATCATACTCCTTGGGTTACATATATAGTCAGTTGCATGACTTTCTAAACTTTTAAAGTCAGCATCATACTTTGCGACATTCTCATCTTCCTTCTGTCTCAGACTCGGAAATTGTATTTCCATATATGCTAGATCATTACAATGAACGTATTTTTCTAGGAAAATATCATTAAACTCCCTCCATTCGATGTTTGATACTTCTTTATCTTTATTTGTGTTATGGATTAATGTCCACCATTGATCTGCATCTCCCGTGAGTTGATAAACTGCCATGACAACTTTTTCTATTTTGATACTACCCAAAGCTTGAAATATTTTCTCTAAGGAACATATCCATTCCTCAAATGCCAATGGACTATTACACCCATTGAATGTAGGTAGTTGTTCCCTCCTGAAGCTATCTAACATTGATCCTCTTCGTTGTGGATCAGGTTACTTCATACAGGTAAGGTAATTATTCATAACTTAAGTGAGTTGTCCATGTATAATGATAAGTTAATCAACACCAGTTTCATCACCTGCTCCACTATAATTATCTTGATTATGAGGGAAATAACTACATGTATTACGTGCGTTGATATGGTTCCAATTCATTCCACTAGGCACCATTTCTAAAAATTGGAATACACTAGATTAGTTTATGAATCACAATACATAATTCCAAACGTGAAAAACACTTAACATAAATTGAACATTTTTGAATATAATCCATAATCATAAAAAAATATCTTTGAGGAAGTGTATACTCATAAACCCTTCATAATGGTTTGTAAACAAAATTAGAATTATCCAAATCATATCCCTCGGGACTATTATAACCAAGAGTATAGCAAGGCACATTGTCGTGCACCAGTTCCCATTCAAGTCTAGCTCGAAGCTGTGTTTTCAGGTTTTACCGTTAGGTACATATAATCCATAACTGCCTCTACCTGCTCGTATCTAGACAAGGATTTATTTCCTAGAAAACACACAAAGTCTCTATAGTTCCAAAATTCTAGGAAGTTCTTCTATAC
The DNA here is from genome assembly GCA_963277665.1 of Viscum album. Lineage (NCBI taxonomy): Eukaryota > Viridiplantae > Streptophyta > Magnoliopsida > Santalales > Viscaceae > Viscum > Viscum album. Next base: position 1,449,406,259 of record OY728161.1, read on the forward strand.
TAATCCTCATAGTATATCTTAGGGTAGTGTTCTATAATTAGAGTTTTTGTAAATATAGTTTCCATGGATTTTACTAAACTTTCTCTAATACCAACTATAATGCCCAAATCCCAGGTACCCATAGTCGGTGCATTATTACATATCAATTTCATGATACAACGAATCATTTCCCAAAAGACCGATCAGTTTAGTAGCCTTTGAAGTAGTAGATACATTCATAAGTTTTACATTAAATCATGAAATAAAAGATTAAACAACATTTTACCCCTTTTAACACACTTATATTCATAGAATATCCCTAAAGGTCATCCATAAAATACTTCTTCACATCCAGGGAAAAAAAGAAAAGGGTGATATTAGATTCTCATTAAGGATAACAATATAGCAGAAACATTAATAAATAATCATAAATATTTAATGCAACATATAAGACAAAAACAAAATCCATTTAAAAATAAACTACAACATAATACGGAAAATATAATATCAAATAATTCCATTTAATTATTCGCATTGATATTCTACTAGTCAAATTATCACAAGAAATATCAATATCCACTTTCATAATGATGGAATGCACAATGCCAGTCTTCATAACCACAACGTAAATGCACTATTCCAAGAATAAAAATATGATTTTGTCAGCGCCTCATGCCCAGACACTATTTTGTCTCATGAGAGATATCGATGCATTGATGTGCTATAGCGAGCTCCACCCATCACTTACTAAGTCCAATACATTCCTCATATGAAAAGGTTTAAACATAACATAAAAATTTGTATTAAAACTAGAATATGAAATGTAAATAATTTATCCATAAACCATGAATGGTGTAAAAATAACACATCCACATTCAAACATATAAAAAACCTTCAATAAAACTTGGATGATTTTTATCATAATAGTTTAACTTCAAACAATTTTACATTCTATCAAAGGATGTTGACAAAGATGAAATAAAGACTATTTGAAATAAATATCTCTTTCTATTTTGAAATAAATTGAAAGTAACATAATTATAAATGAAAGCATTTATTTTGAAAAAAATCATATAAGCTTTTTGGGAAGCTTCAATGATGATATAAAGGTGGAAAATAGCCACACTCAATGTATATGTTAATAAAGACATTCTTACCTTAATTTTGACGAAATGGTCATAAAGTACCTTGTTTGTAAAATGACAGAAAGAATCCTTTCAAAACATATATGGTTAAATAAGGGTATATATGACTTTTACCCATATTCTATTAGATATTATGTATTTTTTGAGTTACATTTTTATGAAAATACGGGTGTGGATGACAAAGATGTCCCAGTAGATACTTACGCATCAGAAACCTCAGATAATTAAAGAGATTGTAGAATTAACCCTTAACTTGTACATTCATTTAGGTGGTGGTATTTTAACCTCATGTATAATATTTAAAACATTGATATTAAATTATACATGGATCATATACATAAATATGATACCATATATGATCTTATAATATTTATTTCTTAGTAATATTTTAGTGGTATTATCATTTCGGGTGTTAACTGATTCATTTTACATTATATGCTTGGTTTCATAATCCATGTTTTTTATGTATAGTATGTATTTAAATAATATAAATAATGATATTATGTTCATAAATATTATTCTTAATCATAAAATGAAATTATTATCGAATGATTATGATGGGGAATGAATCTCATCACGTTGGTGGAGAGGGTAATTCGTATGTACGCACGAGCTACAATATCATTATATTGATGGTGAAATCATATTTAATTGGATGGTATATCATATATAAATAATAATTAACATTTTATATTTATTATTTTCATTATTTATACTCATTATTATACCCATAGAAATAATGAAGTGTTCTAATAACAAACTACACCACGACGAGGAGACGATAATTCGTACGTTTGAACGTATGGTGACTTTGTCATTTATAGGATGGATAGACTAACAAATATGGTTGTACCATATTTATAATTACATTACATCATGTATAAGGTAATGGATTTATTGTTTTGGTATGGAAACAATAAAGAAAGTGAAAGTTGAAGAAGAAAAAAACATTAAAGAGGGTGGTGAAATTATTACCTCTTCTTCGAGTGTTTACTTTTGAGTTAAAAAAATGGTTTCATATGTTGTCTTTATTATCAAATTAAGGAATCTAGATTAAATTGAGTGATGTTGGGAAGGTATTTGGGGAGGGGTAGGCTGAGAAAAATGGATTTAGAGGTGTGAAATTAAGAGAAGGGGAAGTTCCCTTTTATAAGAGATGTGAGGGTCACTTGTGGAAAAGCATGAAATATTATTTTATAATAAAATAATTTTGACATTATAATGGCTAGAAAATTATTTTTTTAGAGGTTATGGTGGGGATGGGTATTAAACCTATCAACCAATAAGTTTTAGACACGTTTAGGTCACCATATTAACCTTATCTTTTAGATTTAACTCTTAGTTAAATAGTTTGACATTTACAATGTCTGTTTGGATTTTTATATTATATAGATAATAAACATACTATAACAAGCCAAGAGAACCCCAAGTGGTTCATTATTAATATATATAACCTTATCTAATTTATCTAGCTGATCCTTAGATTTTTATGAATAATATATTAATTAATAATATAGAATTTTTTTAGAAACTCAATTATATCAATTTTGACACTATTTAGTATTTGTTTTTTGTGAAAATCATAACAGCCTGATTACAATGAAAAAAAATTATTTAATCCACCCAAAAATGTCTTATTAACCTATAAAATTAGTTTAATTCATCAAAAGTCACAAATTACATTTATTAGGATATTTATAATATCATATATTTTAATATTTCATTAATATGGTAATTACTACATCATCATTGTGTCATAAAGAAATTAAATTATATACGGTCTAAAATATATAAATAAAATACCATTATGTAGGAAGTATTTTTATCTTTATAATAAACATTTATAGTTGAATTTATATTATGTATAACCCTATACTAAAAATGTTTTTGTTATTTATCTTTGAAGTTAAAACTTTTAACTCCTTTTTAAATAAAATAACAATAAATATCCTAATCTAATCCATGTGGACCAAAAGGATCATATTTTATTCCTAAGGTTGTTTTTTGGACGAATTTCACTTATCCAAAAGAATTATGTCATGTCTTAGGGTAGTTATAATATCATTTTTACCTTAAATTACCCTATTTACTTTTTACCGTTGTAAATAAAAGTAAAAACCCACTATTCACCATAAATTATTTTTATCTTATTGAACCACATTTTACTTAATGATTTCAGCCGTGTCTCTCAGATTTTGGAAATTCAACTCACAGTAGCGGTAAAATTATTTTTTATGCAAATTTAAAAAGCTCTTTGAAGGTGGGTAAAAGAGTGTAAAAATTTCAATAAAATTTTATATATCTAAACATATTATAAAATGACTCCAATGAATTACATAGAATATATATAGAAATTATATATCTCTTTTGACCTGAAATAAAATAAAATTATATAACTAATTATTTAAATAAAAACTCGATTTTAAATAGTAACGTAATGTTTTTCACTATTCATAAAAATTGAAAGTTCTCAAAAAATACCAAAAGTTCACAATAAGCTAAATTTGATATTCCGAATAAAAAAATGAAGTATTTTTTGAAAATTAAAATTTATAAAATTTCAAAAAGTTGGTATTACTATTCATAACAACTAGTTAAATTGGTCGTGATATGTTAATACTCAAAGTTACATACAACACAAGTTACTATGTTATTCAAAAGGAACGTACAGTGGAAGATAAGGGTGTTACACTACAGGAAACTGAGTGAGATCTAGTGGTCTGTTTTCCTTTTGGAACCCACCTACAAGCCTCCCAAGATACTATCGTCACTGCGTGGCTCCCAAATTCAAGTTGTCGTCGAGTTCAAACATCTTCCACGAAGAACGCAAAAAAAACTGAAGCAGTGGAGGGCCTAGGTCTTGTTCGCATGGCATGCGCCCTCCGCGTTAGCATCATATCATGTTGGTAATAATTAAATCATCAAATATAATCTAAAATCCATTCAACACTTCCATGATTCATCTTTCTTTTCACGAATTCAGAGAAGAAACAAATTCTCATGATTTTAACATAAACAACCCCTACCTCAGATTCAGAGGGGACATCACAGTTGTGGAAGAAGAATCCAGGCCTGATGATTTCACCACTGTTCGTCGATCCTGGATCGATTCCTCCAACATTGTCATCCAATCCTCCGTTATTATTTGGTGGAAGACTTTGCAGCACTTCGTCAAAGGTTCCAACCTTTTAAGTAAAAAACCCATGCCTGAGCCTCATTTCAATAGAGGGGAAGGGTGATTAACAAAACGAAATAGTAATGAGGTTCATTAATGAATGAACCTCTTAACCTTCAAAGTTGTGGTTACAAATCAAAAGAGTCAACCAATTAACTGGGTTGAAAACACATCAGTCCTGCCACCTCCACTCAACCGTTGGTAAAAAATAACATTTTTATGTTATTTTATTATACATAAAAATGCAGTAAAACTAAATTTTTCACCATACCTACTATGTTTAAAGCTGAGCCTCAATTAAGAAAATCCTAATGTTGCAGATTCAGTGGTACCCTCAAGTTTCTAATCCGAGCACCAGTTCAAATGATAGAAAATTTCACCTTCACCTTTACTAAACGTACCTTAAAAAAGATCCAAAATCTATTCGAGGCATATTGGGCTTCGGAATCAAGCGCCGTCAAGATTTCAGAAACTGTTAATAATCCCAAATAATTTTTAAAAATTGTTATATGGAATTTTGTGATCTTTACATTCTCCCACCATTGGGATTTTCATCCCCAAAAGCTACAATAAAAATAGGGAAAGAAATTGGGTATTGAGGATGTATCTGAGCCTCCCACTCCCATGTCCCCTACTGGAGGTTCATGTGCTGCCAACAAACTCACATATGAGGTATCAACCACCCATGAAGGACCTGCTCCTTTTAATCCTTTATCTCCACCGAGAACTCCACAAATTTCACCCCATCGTCGATTCCCAACTCTCCCCAGTCGATAACATGGGATGAATCAGGAATTTAACTCATTAGTTGTGACACATGGAAAACATTATTCACCCGGTTTATCTGTGGGGGAAGTGCTAGATGGTATGCCACCTTGCCTACTCTGTTGAGGATCTTGATAGGTCTGATGAACCTCATAAATAGCTTACTTCCCCGTCCAAACCTCCATAATCACCATCAGGGTAAGACCAATAGGAAAACATGGTATCTCTCCAGAAACTCCAATTGTCTCTATCTCCTTTTGGCGTAAGACTTCTTCCAACTCTGTGTAGTCTTCAACCACTCCTGGATGATATGCACCTTCTCCGTGGTAGCCTGAACTAACTATGGACCCATAAGTGCTAACTCCCATGGGATATTCCAGTATAGTGGTGATATGCATGGTCGCCCATACAGGGCCCCAAACAGAGCCATACCAATGGTGGAGTGGTAACTATTGTTGTAAGATAAATCCACTAGTGGTAAGTGATCCTCCCAACTACATCCAAAATCTTGGACAAGCACAACAGGCATGTCCTCAATGATTTGTATGATCCGCTCCATCTGACCACCTTTTGTGATGATTAAAGGTGGTCCCCAAGCTTACCTGAGTCTTGAACGCCTCCTGTAATCCCTTCCAAAAGAGGGATGTAAAATGAGTGTTGATATCTAAGAGGATCGTTGATGGCACACCGTGATGTTGTACAATCTCCTGTACATAGAGACGTCACAAACAGTCTAGAGATCCCTACTCTCGGATGGGTAGGAAGTGGGCCGACATGGTGAGTCGGTCAATGATCACCCATATCAAATCGTGGCCCCTAGAAAAAATGGTATCCATGTCATGATGTCCATGGAGGTACTATCCTAGTTTCACTATGGTACCACAAGTGGTTGAGCTAAGCCAGCTGGTACCGGATTCGTGGCCTTCACTTGCTAACAAGTGAGGCATCGTGATATGAACTCTTCCACTTCTTTCTTTATTCTTGTCCATCAGTACTAGCGCCATAGGTCTTGGTACATCTTTGCCACACAAGAATGTAGTGCTAATGGGGATGTGTGGAACTCCATCAGCACCTCTCTCAAAGAGTCACTGGTACAATAGTGTGTCCTCTTAAGAGGATGATGTACTCCCCAACTTTAGAAAATTCATCAGAAGACTTTCATGAGGATATCTGAGCCCGTTAGGCCTCATTGTTTATATCCCCAAGTTGTGCCTCCCTAACTCACTAAGGGAGTGGTGGAGTAACTGTCAGATCCTAGAGATAAGCTACTCTATCTCTATCCATGAATGATATCTACAACATGGATAGCTGCTCTATTTTCTCACTCAGTAGTTGTTGACCAGACCTCTTCCTAAGTGTGTCTTCCCCCACTATCCCATTACTAAGAATGTAGACTATCCCAAAGTCATATTACTAAATGTACTCTATCCATCTTCATTGTCTTAGGTTTAGGTCCTTCTATGAGAAGATATAAATGGTACTCTTGTGATCAGAGTAGACTATAAAACGTTCACCCATTAAGTAGTCCCACCACATCTTCAACACAAAGACCACTACTGCTAACTCTAGGTCATGGGTAGCGTTATTATGCTTGTTCTGCCTCAACTTCCGTGATCTGTAGGTGATCACCTCTCACTCCTACATCAGGACACATCCTAGTCTGTCCCATGATGCGTCACCAAATACTATATACCCAACGCCCTTATCTAGTGTCCTCAAGATGGGGGCACTCATCAGTCTCTGCGACAGCTCCTGGAAACTCTATTGGTATCTCTCTATCCCCTGGAAGGGTGGTCCCTTCATTTTGAAAATTGAAAAGCGAGACACAACTCTAGAAAATTCGGGTACAAATCACCAGTTGTACCCATACAATCCTAGGCTACACCACACCTCTGTCACACTCCTAGGTGGATTCAAAGGAAGCGATGCCTCTATCTTCACTGGATCCACTAAAAATCTCTCTTCCAAGATAACTTTCCCTAGGAAGTGTACTTCCCATATCTAGAACTAGCACATAGAGAGCGTGCTGTAAATATGGTGATCTCTGAGTGTATCCAAAAATATATGTAGGTGTGTTGGATGCTTCTCTTCCGACATTGAGTATATCATAATGTCGTCAATGAATTCTACCCCGAAGCGATCGAGGTAAGATAGGAAAATTATATTCATGAGCACCATGAACACTTCTAGAGCATTGGTCATGCCAAATGAAATTACCAGGAACTCATAATGGCCATACATACATCTAAAAGATGTCTTCATTACATCTTCATCTCGTACCCTGAGCTGATGATAACTTGATCTAAAGTCTATCTTTGAAAATGATTGTTCTCCCTTCAACTGGTCAAAGAGATCATAAATCCTCAGAAAAGGATAATTCTTTATGACAAGAACCTGGTTTAGATTTTGATAGTCCACACAAGGCCTTAGACTCCCATCTGCCTTCTTTCCGAACAAAACAGGGGAAGCCTATTGAGAAACACTGGGCCTTATGAACCCCTTACTCTGAATGTCCACCAATTGTGCCCACAACTCATGAAGCTACGTAGGATCCATCTGATATGCATGTTCAGATATCAGTGCCATCCAAGGGTAAATGTTGATGTAGAATTATCCCTATCTGTAAAGAGTTAGTCCTAGAAAATCATCAGGGAAGACATCGGTATACTGATCCCCCACTATAGGATATCTCGAACTCCTCATGTCAACTGCTTCGAGGGTAAGGCTATCTAACTTTTGAGTGATTAGTTTCACCCTTCTTCGAGTAATTCCATCCTAACCTGCAAAGGTTCCCTTCTCGATGGAGAAGTAAAAACACGTCTCATCCCCACCGAGAAACCACACTTTGCACATATAATAATCAATCTGCGGATGGACTATGGATAACCAGTCCATACCCAATAGGACATCGTAAGGCCTCAATGCTGCTACTATGTGATCCCAGCCCTAGATCTTGCCTCCTAGAGTATGCTCAGACTTTTGGAACCAGTATGTGATTATTGAATCCACTCACGTTGGAGTCTCTAATCGTAAGTATTGATTCAATGGATCTACCAGAATCTCTAAGCTCGGAACGAGAGTCCTGGAAAAGAAAGAGTGATTGGAAGCTGTGTCTATATGTACTGCTGAAAGGGTGGAGTAGACATAGATGAAACCACAAATCATCTCTGGAGAACCATAGTCGTAGGCCTTAGCTTCTTGAAGCTGAGCTCATCCCTGTTCTCCTACTCCCTATGGTCGGGGTGGACCAGTAAGAGGTGATGGCGGTAGAACCTCAAATCACTACCCACTGCCCACTTCATGGATTTCTTCATTGCCACATCTTCCGCCCTACATACCTACTCGATTAAATCTATGCCCCTTCCTCAGTGGTCCCCCAACTGTTGGATGATCATCAGTATGGTGGGTCAGGCATTCACGACCCATGTGGCCCTGTCCTCCACACGTGAAGCACAATCTACTCCTCTTCTAGTCTGCACTCCCTTTTGATCTCCACACCTCTGACCCTACGTCATGTGTTTTTCCTTTAGAAGTTATGACCTACTTAGACCTCTATGCCATCAACATACATCATCCTGGAGATGACTCGGCTACCAATCATCTGGTGGTGGATCTCAATGTCAATTCCTTCATAGATAAGAAGCGATCCACCAATAATGCTCGCTCGAGCACTCTAGCCTGCATCGGGATATTGAGTGATACCATCGACGCTCTAATCTCTTATCGGAGACCCTGCTCAAAGGTATAGGTCCTGCCGAAAGGTTCTCGTACCATGTCGGTAGAGTAGTGCCAGAGGTCAGTGAATCTCACTGAGTACTAGGATACTATCAAGCAGCCCTACTGTAAGTGTAGGAGCTCCTGAATACGCACATAGAATAGTTCCACTGGAACGAACACCACCCTAAAGAGGCTCTCAATGTCCACCCAGGTGAGGGTTGCATCATCGTGTAACTGGAAAGTCGGGCTCCACCATCATCTTATTGTGACCTAAAAGATGCTAGCAACCCGGATCAACATTTGATCTTCTGGTGTCCCAACTAGGCAGAAAACCAATTCCATAGCCTCTATCAGGTCCTCAGCTACATGGGGATTTGCCTCACCTAGAATCCTCGGAGGCCCCTACCACTGGAACACCAACAATGCACCCAATCGGCATGCATCATCTTCTAGTTGGGCTAGTGGAAACTGCTTCCCAATGAGTGTTGGTACTGTTAGTGCACCACCTGAAGGTGTTATTGCTATAATAGGTCCCTGCACTGAAGCCTCATCACTCGGTGGACCATCATCATGAACTATATATAGATTCTTGTATGGATGTCTATGTGGAGGCTTCCTAAAAAGAAATAGGTTTTCAATTGTCAATAAGTTATACCTGGTGAGATAAGTCAAAAGAGATAAAAAGCAAGTCATTTCCAAATACACATGATATCAATGTTTTCATGCACTGATTTAGAAATCTAAATTTAGGGTCCAGGTGTACGGATACGTCTGCCTCAGCACCAACAGTGGACTCCCCGAACTAAAAACCATACTCAAAACATTTAACACTATTTGTCTATTGGAAAGATCATAGTCATAGTTTTTCGTTAGAGCCAACTCCTATAATACCACTTTGTCACGAATCATCCCCCAGGGCCCATGCCGTCACTACCAACAGCCCACCATCCATAGGACGGGGGTGGCAAATAGCACAGGAAAGGAATTTCCCATGAATAGGAATCCATTGCCTTTGAACCTATAAACACATAGACCAAGAACATTACAAGATTAAAACCACGTAGTAAAACTATAGTATATAAGTGTGTACTTAATGTAAAGGGTCCAGAATAGAATCCAAACTGAAAGATACAACTACAATAAAAAATACCTCCATCGATTTTCCACTAAGGATCCTACCTAAAGGGTAGGTAGAGCTTGTATCCCCAAGTCTCCATGTCAACTAGTCACCTTCGTGTTCCCCCTGGTCCTAGATTCCTAATGTCTTAGCTAATCTGCTCGTCACCTGCACAAGAAATAACTAGGTGCAGGTGAATCACATGAAGGGGTGAGTATAAATATACCTAACAGGGACCCCCAGACCCTAGAATGTATCTCCGAAATCCAAAAAGGAAAACTAGAAAGCAGGATCTCAATCACAAAGCAGAAATAAAAAGACTCAACTCAATATAGGTATAAAAATCAGTGTTCAAAAATAAAGATGATTAGTATTTAGCTATATCATTTTATTCCATTCGTAAGTTTCCACAACTGAAACATGAAGGATTAGTTCCACTAAAGATCTACACAGGGTCGTATGTCGCTGATCCACGATGGGCTGCTCAAGAGCTGGTCCTCATCGGGTCGGGCACTATTGATCCACACATGGTCTCTAGAATGATGATCCACAAAACGTCGTTATCATGCTGATCCACACAGGGTGTCTATGATGCGGATCCACACATAGTATCTATGATGCTGACCCACACCACGTCACAATGATTTTGATCTACATAGGGTCTCTATAATGTTGATTCACATAGGGTCTCTATGATGCTGATCCATACATGGTCGCTATTTAATTGATAACTAGCCACAAGAATCCTCACACCCAGTGCACTTGAGTTCTGTATTATCTACTCCTCAAAATATCAGTCATTCCTCAAATTAAAAGATCTTCCAAATAGGAGTAACCTAATGGAACACCATTTTTTAAGGGTCCCAATGTGATAGACGACACGTTAATAAAACGCACGGTCTGTGAGTTATAAGTGTTTTAGTACCGAGTGCCCAGTTGTATTTTTGTTTGATCGAACATGACTATACTCCAACATTCTCCAAAACATTGTTATAGTATCTCAAAATGGAATTCTACTTTTAAGGATTCCAAAACATCATACAGTTCATCAAACAGACATTTGATTTGTAAGATATGGCCTCTTAAGCGTATCTGGGCCGAAAATGGTTCGAGTCCAGTCCGACCCGGTTGGACCGACCCAACCCTCCCTAACCAAGGCTGAACCCAACCCATATAGGTCCCACCAGTCTCGGCCTGAACTAGTTGGGCTGGCCCGAGTGGGCTTGGCCAAGGCGAGCTCGGCCCACAGGGTCCCTGACCGGCCCGACCCGCCTCGGCTGGGCGCGACCCTCCGGGTGACCCAGCCCAGTGACTGGCGTGCTCCGCTAGTCAGGTGAATTCCCCCTTCCAAAATAACTAATTCTTTGGAGTTAATCAATCAATGGAACCATGTGGAACTTCCCTCCTATCAGCGGGACGCACCGTGTGCGGGTCCCTATCTACCGCAGCTCCCTTCTATGGTGCACGACGACATTCCGCTATGTTAGCACCACGAAAGGCAAACACCGGTCGCCCCGATAGTCGACCACAGGGCCTTTGGGTACTATCCCTCTTTTGGGGTTGGCTATAGATGACCACCGCCATTTCCCTTCGGCACCGGTCCAGGGAGATGTTGTTCCTGTGCCGCACCGGTGGGGTTTTTACGGGCCCCAAGTGAACTTAGGTGGTCTATTTTCCCTTCTGAATTCACCTATGACCCACCTAGGATGATTTCAACCCTGTGTGGCTCCCAGATTCATGTTTTTATTGAGTTTAAACTTTACACATAAAGAACGCGACAAAAACCAAAGCGTTAGAGGGTTTGAGCCTTGTTCGTTTGGCACGCACCCTCCCCATTAGCATCATATTAAGTGGGTGATAATTAAATCATCATAGATAAACTAAAAGCCGTTCAACACTTCTATGATTCATTTTGTTTTTAAAAAATGAAAAAAAAGAAACAAATACTCTTGAATTTCAACATAAACAACCCCTACCATGGATTTAGAGGAGACATCCTTTTTGTGGAAGAAGAATCCACACTTGATGAAGATGTTGGAATTATTCAACCCCGGATCGATCCCTCCAACATTGTTATCCACGACTCTGTTCTTTGTTGGTGGAATCCACCGTGACACTACGTCAGAGGTTCCTCCCTTTAGTATCAAAAACTGAAGCTCGGGCTTCATTTAAATATAGGGGAAATGTGATTAACACAATGAAAGATTAATGAGGTTCATTATTGAATGAACCTCTTCACACTCAATGGTATGGTTACAAAACAAAAAAAAATCCATTAATTGGATTGAAAACACAGAAATCCCACCATTGTTTCACAACCACTGGTAGAAAAATAAAATAACATTTTTATTTTATTTTATTATTCTTCAAAAATCCATAAAACTAACTTTTTCACTCGACCTACTGCGGTCGAAGTTATCCCTCCCTTAAGCGAATCCCGAAACTGCAGATTCAATGTCGCCCTTGTATCTTTAATCCAATCACTAGTTCAAAAGATAAAAAACATTTCCTTTATGTTTACTTAATGTACCCGAATTTTTTTTCACATATCTATTCCGGGCACATCAGGCCCCGGAATCAAGCAGCATCAATTTTTCTCTAACTTGTAATAATCCCAAATAATTTTATAAAAATATATGGAATTTTTTGTTTTTGATAGATATTTCAAGAATCAATTAATTATATAAAATTTTATAATTATATATTTTTAATTAATTATTCATTTTTTAAAAAAATTGGGGGATTCGGGTTTTCAATTTTTTTATATAAATGTTTTTGGAAACTCATTTATCTTCTTTATTGAGTTTTCCAATAGGGTGATAAATAAATTTTCATTTTTTTAATTATATCATCATATAAAAATTATAATAAAAAGGGGACAATAAAACTAAACTATTTAAGGTATAAAGTAATGGAATGTGGGACACCTTACACAACGAAATAAAATTAAATAATTATATTCATTATATCTAATTCAATTTTTATACAACTTGAACACCTAAAAATATATTTACAAGAATATTAATGAACATTAATCACAGGAAATATCCCCACAAAAGTAACAACCAAATTCCAAAGATCAATCACTGGTGATATTATTGAAACACACCATGGATAGAATTTCAACAAAATATAAAACACACCAAAAAATAAAATCCAACTACCATGAATACATGATCATAATTCGGATCTATTTGTAACAATTCTTCCAAATTTTTTTTAAAAAATAATATTTACCGAAATGAGAAGTCTGTATTATATTCCTAATTTAAGATAAAACATCTAACAAGTAAATCCCTTATAATGGGAATGAAATTTTAGTAAAATGAAATTGATAAAAATTAATATTATTTCAAATTTTATGATAATTGTGATTTTAACATTAAAATATCATATATAATAATGAATTTTAAATAATTAAATAATGTTTGATATTAACATGAAACATAAATAATTTTTAATCACCTAAATATATAATTATGATGTTAAAATTTTAAATATAATTCAACATAGATATCAACTTTAACACTTATTTAAACTAATTAAATCCTTCAACAAGAATAAAGAATTGTAAAAATTATTATAAATGCTACATTATATAGTAAACCGATTTATTAATGTAATAAAATGAACATGAAGTAGTTACACATTAAAAGATATTTGACTCATGATTCAATAATGTAATGGAAATAATAATCCAACCATGGAAAATCACCACACTGGGTAAATCCACACATTAAATAATTAATTAATTATATCCCAATAAAAAATCAGGCATTTTTATAATAGTATGATTGAATCCTCATCTAATAAGATAGTTTGGGGTTCATTGTTATTTAAAAAAATTTATCACTGGTAATTATAGGTGAAAATATTATATAAATACACCATTTATAATACAATACATTAAAAAAATATTACTTCAATTACAATTTCATTCATAAAAATAATGAGACTTTCAACGGAGTCTATTCATTCATTATTTCAATAAAGGATTAATTAATTACCATGGGTATCTAACTCTTATTCATTCAATTACAGAGACTGATTTCTATAAATAATACCATTATATTTGAATTATCTATGAAAATTTTCATGGAATAAACCTATAAACATTTATTCCATAAAATAATTAAATTATACAAGAAGTTCAATGTTTTATCAAAATATGATTTGTTTCTATCTAATCGATTTGTAAAATGTTAACTTGTTTAATTAATAATTTTGAGTGTTCTATAATAAAATAGACATAAGAATAAATATTTCAACCCAAATATAAGGAAATATTATCTTTTTAGAATAGGGTTTGAGTGTGGGAATCTTGTGACAATAATGAAAAAAAGAGAAGGAGCAATAGTGATTTACCGAAGGGGTGGGCGATGAAATGAATTATAACTAGTGACAACGATTATAGAAATAATCCCAATAGTATTGAATGGTGTATATATTTAAGGATGAAGCAATGGTGGATGATCATAATGGGGGTGAGAAAAAACGGGGGAAACGAAGGAAACTGTAGATGTTGATGAATCAAAGGGGAGAAAATATTTTGGTGATGAATCAAAGTAGAGTGGATGGTGTAGTGACAATATAAATCTTGATTTCACCAGTTGTTTTACAGTTTTAGGATGCATAATTAATGTTTTTCATTCACACAGTCACCATATGGGTTTTCTAGAATGTGATTAAAAATTATATTAAATGATAATTATAATAAAATTCACATTTCTAAAAAATTAACTACTTTCAATTCATAAAATTAAATTTTTTTACTTATTAATTTTAAATTATATATTCTAATTTCATAATAAATTATTAATTTATTTTTAATTTAATTCAATATGTATTCATGCATTTTAGAAAAATATATATTGATATATAATAATTATTTGAAACAATTTTCTTATGGTAAATTATATTGATGTTGACAAAATATTAATAAATATATATCCATATATAGAAAAGATAATTTTCGTTATTATAATGATATAAATGAAATTATTTGTTGATAAATGATTTTTCAGTATTAAATAATTAATATTTACATTGATAATTTTTGGAAAAAATGAATTGTTTGTACTTTTAAAGAATACAAAAAATTAATAAGATTACATCAGGTTTCTCCTTTTTAGAAATTTAAATATTATATGATAGAAAATTTGTGTTGGTATATTTTAGTTATTTTATTGTGTTGGAAAGGCCCTCTTGGCTTCATTAATTCTACCATTTATAATGTCTGTTTCCTCTATAATCTAATTAATCATAGATTTTTTCTGAGAATGTCACTAACAAAATGCTTTGGGATATCCTAGTGATCCAAATGGACTAAGAAAGCTATCACAATAGTAGTCGACAATTTAGTTGAAAAATGTTTATGATTTAGTAACAGAGATAAAACCATATTTTTCATCACATGGATGTATGTGATAGCTAAAATTATGTCAATAATTTTATATCTATAATAGGATGTGTTAGTTTTTTTACTATATTTATATTGAAAATTTCAATATTATAATAAAAATTAGAAAGAATATGTTATTAAATACTACTAAATATTTATCCACTATAGGTTCATAAAATAATTGTATCAAATTTAGATTCTTCGCATATAAGATCTTTTAAAAAATTAGTATAATCTAACAATGGTAATGTATATTTTGAAGTGAAAATGATTTACCATTTCAAGTTTATATTTCCTTTGTGTGCACGATCTTATCCAAATTATGTAATGTTCATTTATGCAGGTGGAGTGGATCATAGAGGGAAAACAAAATATTTTATGATGAAATATATATGTAACTAGAAAAATCTTCTCTTTAATTGTTTTCTCAAGAGTTCCATGAGTATAATACGCCTATCATGGGTGGGTAATTTCTTAATCCAAGATTTTTTTGTGTCACTAAATTTACATTTCCATTTTCCCTAATAATTATACCCCCTAGAACAAACACATCATGGGAAATTTTCTTCACACAATTAAAACTCATAAAATATAAATATCACTACTTTCATTATAAAAAAAAATATACCACTATCATCATATATTTACAATGTTTAGCCCAAATATATAAATAAAATTTTTAGTTGACTGATGTGAAGACCATTTGACAGTATAATGAGTTTAACATTTCTATTTGAGTGTCATACAGAATGAGTGAAAATGAGATTGAATCATAAAATTTGATAACATTCATAAAAAGTAATTGGAGATACATATGAGGATAAAATGATTTCAAAATATCATACGACAATAAATCTGATCATGGCATTTAATGAAATAACCTAGATATAGACGATCTTTTACTTTGTATAGTTATAGGCCCTCAAAATCACTATTTCACCCATTCTCACACTCATATAATCAAAATCTCCCTTTTACATTCTGAAATAATCAATAATTCACAAAAAACAAAGACACACACATGTATCTATCTCACTAAGTGTGTGTACAGAATATATAATTTTGTTTCTAAGGGTGGATGAATTGGCACATATATGTTCTATTTTACCATAATTTAATAAATTGGTGTAATATTTTGATAAATCTACATATATATAAAATGTACGAGGAAGGGAAAATGAATGAATAATGCAGGAATACTTGATAAAATATGTAGGAATACAGGGAATACATAATATGCGGTGAAAAATTACATGAGGTCTTTGACTTGTCAAAAATACAGATGAGCAACGTATGAATATTTCAATGTCCTCTCCTAGTATCCGTGAACAATAAATTCGTTGACCTATATATGGAAAGGTAATTATATTGAACATACTGAATGAATATATTGATAAAATAGAAATAGAAGGTGGATAATGAAAATCAGGAATCCAATGGATTTTTAGAAACTTCAATAGGGTTAAAGGTGACACTGTCAAATTATAAGATTGATAGCATTTCCAAGAGATGGAATATTACCCAGTTGATGATTGATCACACATGAATGTTGGAAGAGGATGAAATATTTATGAGGTTATTACAAATTTCGATATTCCAATGTTTTCATCCTGAATGAATATCATTGGATTTATGGAAAAAACTGTAATCAGGTTGATGAAAATGACGAAATTCAAAGGTGGAAAATATGATAAAAATGATAATATTTTATTTAAAATTAAATTCATATATAAATAATATTTATAATTTTTACTCTAGAAATGTCAAATTAATAAAAAATAAAAATATCATATTATATATTATATTATAATAATAATATTTCAAATATAATTATCAACTGTATAAATTTGTAGAATGATAAATAGTTTTTTTCTATAATTTAAAATAAACATTTAAAATATCAATATAGTTATTAATAAAATATTAATACATATTTTATTTTGATTTTTTATTTATTTTAGCTATATTAATAACTTATTTGTTTTAAATTGATTAATTTTTAGTATTTAATAAATTTAAATATAAAAATGGAATTTTTATAAAAATGGGATATTTTATAAAAACATCCAAAAATGATAAATGAATATTACCATTCGTCATAAAAAATATAATAAAAATAGTTTTGTAAATTGGTTAATGATGAAATATTTTTTTGTTCAATTGTTTATTGAAACATAATTATTTTATGTTAAATGATTTGTAGGAAATAATGGTTATCAATAATATATTCTTGTGTTGGAAAAAATGATTGTATTTATATAATAATCAAACTAATTAAACTATTAGTAAAACTATTTTTGGTATTGATCAATTTTTATTAATAGATATATCCATTGGAAATAAAATTTGTTGGTACATTAAATTAATATCAAATAAACATAATATATGTTGTAAATTCTCATTTTTACCAATAATTCTTTCATCTCATTTAATATTTGTAGAATAAGTCATTTTTTGTTGTGACTTTCTACGTTTTCTAGTAAAGAGAACCATGGAAATATCAAATTGTTCTCATCTAGGTCTCTCGGAATGAAAAACATGGATATAAATTATCTTGATTTAGGAATCCACGTTCTCTTGAGAATTAAAGTGTTATTTATAAATAAATTATACCATAAAAAAATAAAAATCCAAATCATCATTTAATAATTTCTCTTAGATAGTGAACACTTCATCACTCACCTCTTGGGTAGGATGATTGAGAATTTGGAATTATAGAACTTAAAACATCTATTCATGGAATAATACAATGCATGAATGATAGTACAATTAGTTGAAGTTATTTCCTCTCTAGTGATTTAATTTTCCTATAATTTATCATAGGGATAAATGTTTACATGATTTTTCCATTTTAATACAATAATTGTTGGGAAAAAATATCTCAAGGTAACATTGCAGAATTTTTGGGTTGATTGTGTTTTTTGACAAAGAAGGTTTCCATGGGAAATTGTCATGTTCCTGTGTTGTTGAAGACAATCCTTGTTGACAAAGAACCATGAAAATATAATGGATTATTTAGAGGCGGTACAAAAAGAATAGTACAAGGTGGCGCAGTTTTCATGTGTTTGGAAAATTTTTTGGGTCCAAAATATGGAGTTTGGTTAGAATCGTGAAATAGGATTTCAATTAAGATCTTATTTTAATATGGAAAAGGCATGAATTTCTCAAATATAGGATTCATGGTTTGGAATTCGCAATGACTAGAAGAATGTTGATGGTGATACTTCACCATCACGTCATGCTTCGTGAACAGAAGAAGATGAAGCGCATCGCGGTAGTGAAAGGCTTTGCGAGGGAGCTTCATAGAGAATGCATGAAGAGATTGATGGTGATGCTCCTAGATTATGTCATGCTCTTTGATTTGAAAATTTCCGTGATACTTCACAATTTTGAGAGAATTTCGGTGGGAACTTCAGAGCTTCGTGATTTTTGATGACATGGCATTGACTTCGCATGGAAATTTTGAGGGTCGCGGGAATCGCGTATAAATAGGCCTCGACCCCTTCAAGAGAAGTATAAGTGAATATTGAGTATTCAAAGAAAATCATTTTCTCTCGGCTCGCGAATGTGGTTCGTGAAGGAAGTGTGCATCGCGGAACAAGAGCTTCTCAGTGGCTAATTTAGCTCCGCAAATGTTGCGAGCTCTACATTGGCTTGGTGAGATTCATAATGGAAGTCTCTCTATGATGAATTGAGCTTCGTGAGAGTGCTTAGCGAGAGTTCATCACGAAAAGTCCGGATCTTCGTAAAGGCTTGTTTGAAATTTTCAAAATTGGGAGCCTCGCGGCGTAGGGTGCTTTGCGAAGGTAATTAGAAAGGTATTTTCCTAGTGTACAGAGGCAAAGTGGTATTCATCTGTCGATGAAATGTGGACTTCAATAGAGCATATGTAAATAGTTTAGGATTAATGTCTTCATGAAAATGAAAAGACCTACAGGTCTATAAACTATGAGTGGATCCTTTTTAGAGTAGTGAGCAAAGGAAGAGGAAGAAGGTGATACTCTCCACTGGTAGTGATCCAGAAAATGAGAAACAAGGAGTGACCCTTGGGAACGCATTGATTTGGCCCTAAAATTTGTAAATGTAGTGAGCCTAGGAATAGAAGTGATCTATCCCAAAATATGTAAACAACAGTGCGCTTTTAGTAGATTTGGTACATTGGCACATCGCTGGATTATGCTTCTTGGACGTAGCCCAGTGAGGGTGAACCAAGTAAAAATTGTTGTGTCTTGTTCATGATTTAGATTTTGTTTATACTTTTCTAAAGGAAAGAGAGTGAAGCAATTATTTCTTAACAGCGAGACAAGATCAATAGGGGAAGTTTTTTTAATCTGTCATACCCTGATTCACCCCCCCTCTCTGGGTATCTAACCTAGTGGGCCTAACAATAATATAAAAGTATGATTCCTTTATGTGATTAAAACATATATGAGATGAAATAATTTAATATTTTCATTATCCTCCCACTATATTATGAAACCTCAATATCCCTCACCGTTATGCTCAAAATGTCTTATATTAAGAAAATTCTAGTGTTTAGGATCTATATTTTAAATCTCAAAACCCATAAATGGCTATCTAAATTATAGTAAGTTATTTATGTTGAAAATCATGCCAACTCTTATATAATAGTTTCTTGATCTTTCGAGTAAAATCCCAAATACAAAAATCTTTACTTGTATTTACTTAACACTTGCTCCATGTTTTTATTGAATAGACAAATGGTGTTAAATAAAATACAATTTTGGTAACTTCAACCAACTATACTTGTTAATACTTCTTGATAATTAATAGTGTCTCCAAAAAAGGCCTAAAGTGACACATTAAATATGAGATTATATTAATCTAGTTGATTGAGGGATGTAATTTATTATGTGTAAATTTCCATATTTTACTAGTTTAAATTATTTTTAATGTAACATGTCATTACCATCCTCTAGGTATTTCCCTTCTGTTTCTTTGTTTTCTTCTTTATTTGGGTGTTTCATAGGACTCCTCATGTTGGATATAATTTATTACAAAGAATGATAATGGTAATGGATGTATGTTTTTTAATTAATGTAGTTTAGGAATAAATGGGTTAAGGAATAACAGGGTTATCCCTATGTCTGTGGAGAACCTGAGGCATTTAGAGTTTTTCTACTTAAAAATTGAGTTTTCACAATCTTGTGGGATTTTATATGACATGTAATGGGTGTACATGATTTATATTGATAGGCATGATCTTGTCATGTTCTGAATACAGAATGTGAGTGGTTATATTACATGAAATGGGTTTACATGATATGTAATTTTTCATGATCATATTTTGTAAAATGGTGATGGATTTTTTGATGTATATAGACCTCATGGATTAGATGACATTTAAATGAATTACACACCATCTAATTATCATAAGGGTGATTTATTAAGATAACATTTTCACATATTTTATACTATAATTAAATCTTATTAATCCCATCATATAGATATTTTATAACCAATTTTTACATTTTTTATGTTTTAGTGGAGTTTTGTGCTTAAATTCAATAAATGACAAATTTTTTGGATTTAATTATTCAAATTTTAGGATTTATTTTGGAAATAAAATATTTTATGTTGAATCAAATTTTGATATTAATATTTTCAAAATTTTTGATATCACTGGCCTGATTTCATCATTCTATAGGCAAAGGTCAATCCATATTTTTTAGGCCCAAAATCAACTCAGAATATGGTCCTTGAAAAATGTGCTCACATGTGTACATATTTAAAGATGAGTTATATCTAAATTTTGTAAATCCCAATGAAGATAAAATTTTACATGGATATGGACATTAAATTAATGAAAAACCTTTATTGGGTAATACAATTCATAATCCCCCGATTTGAAGGTCCTTATGGAATGCGATGTTGAAGCATTGTAATATGAAGAGTCTGAAGTCTGGAATAAATTTATTTATATTGAACATCAATGTA
The DNA here is from genome assembly GCA_963277665.1 of Viscum album. NCBI lineage: Eukaryota > Viridiplantae > Streptophyta > Magnoliopsida > Santalales > Viscaceae > Viscum > Viscum album. Next base: position 1,449,427,516 of record OY728161.1, read on the forward strand.
TCTCTCAAAACATGTCCAAATAAGATAATATTTTTTTTTTTAAAAAGAGAATAAAACATTGAACCACTTTTATGAACACACATTATAAAAATTAGGTCATTAAAGTGTGATATCATATGAATAAATTATGGGGATGATTTTGGAACCAATTTTCCTCACCATATCCCTATAAAAATGTTTCCCTTCCTAATTTAAAGGGGTTAGTAACTATGGGGTATCCTTTGTTGGCCGTTATCATTATATTTTTAGTGTTTTAATTTCGGTAATATTATTTTAATTATAATATATTAGTGTTCTTCTGCATAACTTACTTCTTACTTTTTGTTATATTATGTATTCTTCCATAAAGGTCCCCTTCTGAACACCAATATAAATGGAGAACTATCCTCATTGATTATTTGTTGGAGGTGATGGTGGATTGACTTAGTGTTTTTTTCTTTATTTATTATCTATTTATTAAATTATGGGATGTTTTTTGGTGGTTAAATAGATTAAAGTGAGTGGTCTCCCCATTTTACCTATCGTCATAATTATTCTTCTCATTTTCACTTTTCCATCCCATCGCATTATGTGTTATACATATTATGGAGAATGGAATTGATTATGATGTTCAGTAATGATGTATCCTATATGACATAAGGAATAGAATTACTCCATATATATAGGTCTTGATATGGGCTGATGACAATTAAAATGAGAATGTGAGGTGTGACAGGTCTTTATCACCTCATTAATTTGAATAATGAGATTACTTTTGAACAATTATTTCAATCAACATGAAATATTAATAAAAACATTCCTTATTATTTATAATTAACGTCATTATATTTTTCATATCATTTAAATTTATTAGATTTATATTTTATAAATTTCAAATACCCTATTTATATTTGTGGTGTTTGATTTATATTATATATTTTATAATAGTGACAATAGAAAAACTATGTATAGTGAGTATGCTTCTTGTGATTTATCCTAGGATGTTCCTCTATGGTAAATTACTATGTAAATAATAAATTAATTGAATAGTGGTTGACAAAAAACAACTACTCTAAGTTCATTTTTAGGGTGTCGAATTGGTTATTTGTTTATTTCATTCACAGCAGTCCATGTTCTCAAATCCCATAATTCTTCTATATTGGTATTGGGTACTCCATTATTTCTATGAATCAATTCTTTCAACATTTGATCATCAAGGTGGTAAGTGGTGTGTACATAGGAAATAAGATCCTTCTACTTCATTGTTTACCTTGTTCGTGGGTGAACTATTTTGTTCTGTTGTCATATTTTTTGATCGGTGATTGTAATTCTCTAATTTTTATTTAGATCAGTTTTGTGATCATCATCCAGGGTCTATTCCTTTGTTGGATTTGGTGAGGTTGATTTTCATTTATTGTGGTTTTCTTCTATATACCTATTCCACTTTCTGTTTTTTTGTTGAACCAATTATAAGTGTTGTTGGTGTTGATTTTGGGCCTCTCATATCATTGTTGTGTTATTCTAATTTGTGGATCATTTTTAGGTGTGTGTTACCCTTAGTTTGAGGTGATTGGTTCCATCTATATCATATGCTTCATGAACAATATATCTTTTTTTAGTAAATTGGTTTTAAATGAAATGGATTGTTTTACTGGTTTGAATTTTGTGTGTGGAAATACGTATTTGTTAAAATATAGTTTTCCTGCAATTTGTTAGGTAAAATGGTAATTCTAGGAAAATTTAAATGGTTTTCTAAAATGGGTTTTTTATCATGGTTTTTATAAAGTGGTATGATGGATTTGTTTTGCAACTAGAGAACGTTGGAGGACTTGGGTACTTTGGTGGATGATGTGGTAATAGTCCTAATCTATTGATACTATCATGGAGTTCAATCGTATGTTTTTTCTATACTATCTTTTGGAATGTTGTCCTAGAAAAATGGTATAAATTGTTAGAAGGTTCACTTTTTGGGGTGTTCCTCTATTGCCTAGATTCGATGCATATGTATAGGGGTTTAATGTGAACATGACTTTTTAGGTTGGGTGTCTGAGTATCCTAGCTATCTGGACCTGTAGTGATCCTTGGTGTGATGTTACCTATGATTTTGGATTCTACTATTTTGTTTTACTACCACATATTTGAGATGATATTTTTTGCATTATTTTCTTTGATTTGATATATCTAGTTTGACATATGAATATGAAATTATTTGAAACTATTTCAACTAGATTTATTTGGAAATTTGAAAAAAGGAAAAATAATATTTTTTCATTATTTTGATATAAAAAATCAATAAAATATATACCATTCATTTTTTTCATTAATATTTTTTATTTTTTAGAATATTGTTAAGGGAATTATTAAGAAACACCTTGGTGGTATCTTATTGAGCTTCTTATCTCACACCTTGAGTACCCCTCAGTGGTGCATTGAACCGTGTCTGTATTTTAATTCATATAATAGTGAGGCACCAAAGATTATTGTGATGTTTTTTGTAAACAATGTTTTTGTAGCTGGTGGTGAGATGGTGAGAGATTTCCCATAATATCACATGAAGTAGTATATTTTTTATGTTATACTTTACTTCTGGACTTATCATTTGGAGTTTTTTTAACATTTTAGTTCATTAGTTTCTACTATATTTTTTCATTTATGAAATATATTTATCACTTTTACTATTTCTATTTGTTTGGTCTATATATTTTTTAGGTTTTTTATGTTGAGATAAATTATTACCTATAATTGTTTTTTGATACCTGGGTTCTAGTCTCTAGCCCAAGGGGATCAAGATCGCCCTTCAAGTATGTTGAAATTTGGGATTGGAAACACTTTGGCAGGGTGTCTTGGTTGGTTTCATTATTTTTTGGTATCATAGATGGTCTTTCATCAATATATCTTATATTGGGATGTTTTGTAGACCATTGATTTGATTATCAGGACTTGAGTGATAGGTTTCAGTGAGTTCCTTGCCCACTCTTACCATAATGATACTAATGTTACCATGGGATATTAGGAATTATGTCTTCTATTATTTTTTATGACAATAATATTAGTTTTTCCATATGTATTTATAATTTGAACAATGTTTTTTATGTTTTCTGGTCATTTTTTCAATTTGGTTGTGCAACGGTATTCCCCCAAGATGTATTTTTGTGGTTTCACATGAGGGTTAAGTTGATGCTTCTCAATGTAATAAACCTGTGGATTATAATATTACTAAGACTATCAGGTGGTTAGTTTATAATATCATCCCAAATGTACTAAAATTACATAAAAAATTCACTTAGGTACATCATGGAGATATTATAAGGTTGGATTAATCACAAGATTCATGTCCAAGAATCCACCATCCTTTAAGGGTACAAATGAATCTCAAAAGGTATAGGAATGTCTTGAATGTATTTATATGATTTAATACTAAATAGACATTCTTGTGAGTATCAATGTGAAATTTAATACATTCATACTTGAGGGTCCTAATAAGAGATAGTGGTATTCCATGGTACATGCAGATAGACACATGGGCTTCTATTGGAAGGGTTTTAAGACTCTCTTCTACCAGTAGCATTGTACAGATTCATTGATGACAGAAAATTATCTAGAGTTTCTCTCTTTAGAGTTTGTAGAACATTCAATGTCACCTTACAGCAATCATTTTTCTGAGTTGTTCTATTTTTCTCTAGATGTAAGAAATAATGACCATCTGAAAGCTCATATATACCTGTAGGGTTTAGGATTATATATCATATCACTGGTTTTTATTCTAATGATTTTGAACTATATAGTATAGTTGATAGGGTTATAATGGTTGAGATGAATATATAATGAACTGTTGGATATTATTCCCCTTCTCTACCACCAAGGGGTTGCTTTAGTGGAACATGAGGGAAAGATAGGAAGTGTCAGGATCATCACAGGAGTGGTCGGGGATGTTTTTAGCTACATGCCTCCAATATACCTATAGTTGTAGCTGGTAGAGTTCCCTTAACTTTCTATTTCTATGAAAAAGTTTTTATGCTCCTAGATTTAATTCCCCTCACCAACAAAGATGTGCAACAATTGTTTATGTTATGATAATCAATAGAATTTCTATCAGGATATGTCTACTCCTTCATATAGTTAGGGATCGTTTGATCCATAGGTTACTGTAGCATAATAAGATGATTTAAATACTACAGGGCTCCATTCAATGGTCTCATGATTGAGAAATGTTCACATATTATTTGAGTTTTGGGGAGAGGTTGATGCGGGTCTAGTGATAGTGATAGGTACCATATTTATTGTATCTCTCATAAAGATTTCTTAATTTGATATTGATTCTTCTTACTGAATTATATCATTTTTTTCTCTACTTAAAATTTACAATGTATATCATATAATTTTTTTGTTGATAGAAAATCAACTTGGAAAGCGGAAAGATTAGGGGTTTTCAATGTCATTATTTTTTACTATAGATATCAAATATATAGTTAGTCCGGGATTTTCTTTTTCTCGATATGGATCTGTTTGACATTATCATCAGGATGGACTGGTTAATTACTCATCATGATAATTTTGATTATTATCATCTTCATATTTCATTTCATATAACTGATTGGATCTCATCAGTGTTTTATGGAGAGTGGGATCTGAGCTCTGGTTATGTAGGACCCTCCTGTCTAGTGCTACAATGTTTATTGACTGTTGCAGTAGTTGAACCTGATAAAGATTCCTTTATTGTTGATCTTCCCTCTTTTGTTTTATAATTTCATGACGTGTTCCCATTATATATATCCAAGTTTCCTTTAAAGAGGGAGGTGGTGTTTTTTATTTTCGTGTTGTTAGGTACATATTTGGTTTCAATACCTTTTTATAGTACGGTACTAGTAGAGATAAAAGAGCTCAAGATTCAGTTGGATAATCTAATGGTGAAGGGTTTTATTCACCCTAGTGTTTAAACATAGAATCCCCAGTTCTATTTTCCATGAATGAAAAAAGTTCACTCTTATTGTGTGTGGAATATTTGAAAATGAACTGGGTAATGGTTTAACACATGTATCTTTTTCTTTATAGGGGTGTTATTTTGACTAGTTAAAGTGCTAAAATTGGTTTTTGAAGATCAATATTTTGTTGAGTTATCATCGCCTCAGTGGTTGGGAGTGTGATATACAAAATACAGCCTTCGAGAGTAACTATGGTCATTTTTAATATATTGTAATTTTGTTTAGTATGGATAAGAGTCCTACAGTTTTATGGATTTTATGAATATGATATTCCATTCGTATCTCAATACTATTATGGTTTTGTTCATGGTTGATATTTTGGTTTTTTAGAGATATGAATGCGATCAAGAGAACCATTTGAGTTTGTTTCTAGATATCATGATGGGAAACCCCTTATATCGAAAGATTTCAAAATGATTCTTTTGGACCAAACATGTGATGTTCTTGGAGCATGTTATTTTTTAACATAACTTATCAGTTGATCCTAAGAAGGTGAATGTTGTATAGTCTTGGGAAGAACCACAAAAGTTCCAGAGATTCCATTTACTTGTAGGATATTATGGATGGTTATTCAAGGATTTATTATAGTTTTGATCACATTTAGGTTCTCTTGGCAAGAAATGGTTGAAATTTATATGGGAAGATAAATTTCAATATTCCTTCGTTGAGATGAAAATACCTCTAACATAAGATTCTTTTTGGATCATACCTTATATTAGTAAGGGTTAGGTGGTTTTCTTGTGATTTTTCTAGCATTTGTTTAGGTTCTGTTCATATGTAGGATGATCATATGTTATTTTAAGGCTCTCACCGGCTTTTAGCGCTTGATATGAATGACCCCACTCATGATTTAGAGATTTACAAAATTATTAATGCACATAAATATTAACAGAACTATCTTTCTTGATAAATTATCATTGTATTTTTTTTACCACAATAGTTTGATCTATATATTTCATGGAATGACATGAATATCAAAAATATGTTGTGGGGAGATTATGTTTAGGAATTTTATTTTTAAATTAGATACACCCAATGAAATGGGTTATCATTATAGATTCTCTTAGTGTGAATGTTTATCATAGGCTATTTTGTACTTGAATGTAGAGAGGAATTTTTCTTTTCATTTCACTTAGTTGCATATGGATGCTCAAAAGGATTTTTCATAATGATTTTATCCAGTTTTTGGTTTTCATCATCTCTCATTGAGTCTATACTTCATGGTAAATATTTGGATGTTGATTTCAAATTATTTTTAGAAATCCTATATAGTTGAGAGACTGTTTTCGGATGGTCTCTATCTTTATATAGAATTTTTAGTTTGGGGATCAATTAATAAACCAAACATCGATGAGGATCATTATTTTTTTATTATCATTGTTATTTGTGCTCCATTCATTCAATCCATTTTAATATTTTTTATTACATGAGGTTGAAATTATGGTAGCCAGGTATAAATCATGACATTATTGATTATGTGTCCTACTATTTCACCTTCCAATAGATAAAGATTGATCATCTAAAACATTTACATCGGCCTATTATGGCACTGATTTAGTAATTAAAATAGCTATATATGGATGTTTCTTGTTGGATTACCACAAACTCAATTGGGGAAGTAATTTTATCTTTGTTGCCATTCATCAGTTGACCTAGTCAGCTCACTCTTTTCTGATTTGGGTCACTACAAAAGTTGAAGAAATGGGAAATCTATTTGTACATGATATTAGGAGTTTACCTGGGTTTATTTATACTATTTTTTGAGAAGGTTATCAAAGTATTACTTTGATATTCTTTAGGAGTCTCCAATTTGTGATGTAGACTTTGTTAAAGTTGATTACATAATACCATCCTCAAAAATATTGTAAGATGGAGCATACTATTTATATCCTGTCGAGTATTCTTCATGCATATGTCCTATATTTTGGTGGCTCATGGGGTATATTTCTATGACTAATAGAGTTTTATTATAATAATATTTATTGTCTGTTATTTAGAATGGGCCCCTTTAATTCATTTTATGGTCTCCCATGCAGATCACCTCTTTGTTGGAAATAGGTGGGAAAAAACACATCGGTGGGATAATTTTTGGGTCCAAAGACATCTACAAGGATTCAGGATATAAGTTGGTGTCTAGTTATATCTCATAGAAGAAATAAATTTTACAATATTTAGTGGTGTTGTTCAGTAATGTTTTCCATAGGAGAATGGATTTTCTGGATAGTTTCTCCATGGTTGGGTCAAAATCATCTTGAAAAATATGGAATGTTGGTTCCGAAATAAATTAGATAATTTGAATTCACTGAGTGGACTGGGAATGTTTCTTATTGGAAATTATTATTTTTAGTTGATAGGGATTTATTATTTTTCCTCATATTACATCATTGGAAATACCATCCCAACCCCTCTCACATTTTGAGTTTGGAGGAGATTGAGTTGGAGCTATATTTCTACGTTATAGAGTATCTATTAGATATCATTTACTCTCAAGACAATGATTTTTTTCGGAATTTGATTCCTTTGGTTAGAGTGTTATTTTGAGATGTATTAGATTATCATGAGGCTTGGGAGCATGAATCATTGATGATACAGGAGTGTAATAACCTCTTTATGATATTTAATTCGTCTATATGAATTCTAACGGAAAAACAGTCTTATAGTAAGCATTTTGTAACACTCCAATTCAACATTTCAAGTATTTACAATCTATTTTTTCATTTTCTTCTTTAATTTGATGCAACTTTGGACTCCCAAGTTTGGAGATAATTTTATGGGGAAAAGACCTAAATTTTTTGGATGTAATATTTTTTGAATTAATTGAGTTTTGGTATAATCTTGTAATTGATTAATGGGGTTCTCCATAATTTTATTTAATTTCCAATTCTTTTTGGAGTTTTTTTTAATAAAAATCATGCTTTATCTATCTATTGTGGATTTAGAAACCATGTAGTGGTAGTACAATTCATGTATTTCTCTACATGATCATGATGTGAGTTGAATAAAAAAATGAACAGTTAGATTTGATGAAAACAATTTACAAAATTTTTAATGTCTAAAATTAGTTTTTGTATGTATGTGTTGTGCTTTTCAGTGTATATAGACCCCATGGATTAAAAAATATTTAAATAGAATTCATGTCATGTAATTATCACGAGGGAGTATTTTTATGGAGTTGTACACGTGATTTTTTATCTCATTCACCACAACCACTTTTATCTTGACCCATATCTCTTTCCTATTTATTTTTGGAACCTCCTCTAAATCCATATCAATTTTTTTTTGTTTTTGATCAACAAGTTTGTGCATGGATTCTCTCCATGTAAGATAATCCTTTTACATATTTGTTTCCTTTGATCGCGGTAGCAATATTGTGTTTTAATATTGGATTAGTTGATCTTTGATATTTCTTCTCTTGTTTTAATTATATCCAATATGTGTTCTTCCATTGAGGTATGTTCCTCTATTGTTTATGGTGTAGTGAATGTGTGTTCTTTGAGGTTTGTCATTATTTACGCTTTCTACCACCCATTTTTTTGGTTTAATCAATTCTATGTGATATGAAAATTGATTTTTGGGACTCTAGTTTTTTGTGTAATTTTTTGTTTGTGGATCCATTGAAGGGAATGTGTGACCCTAAGTTTAAGGTGGGTGGTTCTGTCTTTAGCTTATTTTTGATGAACTACATTGCTTTTCTTTTAAGAAAATGTTTTATAAATGAAAACGAAATAATTGAGTGATTTTATTTACGTGTGTGGAAATGGGTTTTCAATAAAAGATGATTTCCTTATATTTTGGTCAATGAAATGGTGTTTCAAACCACTGTGAAGTGGTTTTATGAAATGGATTTCTAAGAATGTTTTTTATGACATTTTTTGATGAATTGGTTTGTAAAATAGTGCACATGGAAAGACTTTGGTACTTAATTGTATAGTGTAGTAACAGGTATCATCTATTGATACTATATGGGTGTTCAATCATGTGGTATTACTATACTCTCTACACCTATTATTCTAGGGACATGTTAGAAACTATTGGGATGTTCGGTTTCTAGGGTGTTCCTAATCTTCCTATATTTGATACATAAGTCTAGGTGATTAATGCATACACTATATTCTATATTTGGGGTATGAGTTTCCTTATTATCTTAGCCTTTAGTGATCCATGGAATGATGTTACATATGATTTTGGCTTGTACTATTTCGTAATAAGGCCATGGAATTGATATGATTTGTGATATAAGCTTTTCATTGATTTGGTATATCTTCATTGATATATTTATATCAAATGATTAGAAATTATTTACCTCTATTTATTTTGAAATGTGGAAAAATGGAATACTAACATTTGTTCCCATATTTGGATATAAAAAACTATTAAACTATATATCATTCCTTTTATTAGTTATATATTATCAATGTTTAGATTTTTTATAGAGACCTATTACTGAACACCCGGGTGGGATCCAATTGATATTGTTAGCTCACACCAAACACCCCCTTAATCGTTGCATATAAATTTGTATTTATTTTATCATTAGGAAATAAATTCACCATAGTTAGGTGTTGAGGTTTTTTTCAGCTGAATCTAGGTAATTCGTGGTTTTATGGTGGGATATTTCCCATGCAATCACTTGGAGTAGAATTTTTGTTTTCATAGTCCTTTTCTATTGCGCTTTTCATTTGGATATTCTTGCTACTTTTGAGTTAGGTAGTTTACTCTGTTTTCTTTTAGTTATTTAATTTATTAATTTCTGTCAATGTTTCCCTCTATTTTTTATTTATATAAAAATAATTTATTCCAGGTTGGGTGAAATCAATCCTTCCTTTTGTTGTTTGATGTTTGGGTTCTACTTTCCAACCCATGGGGATTGGGAACACCCTTCAAGTTTGTGGAAAATCTAGTTGGGTACCATTTTTATAGGGTATTAGGTTCAGGTTCATCACATTTAATTTGATGTGGATTTTACTTAAGTGACTGACAATGCATTGATAAAATATTTACATATATTTATTTTATTTTATTTCCCCTAAGAATACATGTAATTTAATTAATCTATTTATGGGATCAGGATAAACAATAAATAAAATAAATAACCATGAAAAAGATTGAATAAAATATATGTGGTTACCATGATCTATATCCGCCAGTTTTATTATTGAGTGGAAATTAAAAAACCATTAACTATAACGAAAAAATGATGATCCATTCATAGAACATGTTTTGTAATTCCACCTGTTTTATAAGCATCACCTAGGTGGATTTCTCTCTGAATCCAACTTGAATAGCCTCTAATTATAGTGACCCAAAATACAATAATCAATAGAAAATGTTTATTATATTTATAAAACATACAAGTGATGGAAACATGACGAATTAATCCATTTAATGTATTAGGAGACTCATAACATACATGATTTCAATATTACATTGGAAAACTAAGAAATAGAATGAGAAACTTTATTTCATCATTTAAAATCATTAAAATGTTTATTATTCATTTCCAATTGAATGGAAAACTAATAAAAGGGTCGATCAAATTCTCAGTAATGTAAAACAAACTAGTGAATTTATCATTAGTAGATAAGGCATAAATAGTAATTTATCCATGTAAAATATCAGCAAAAAATCAGATGGATTTTATTTACTAAAATATAATCAAATGGAATTTATAATTCTAGATTTCATGATCTTTACATCAATCTCTCATGTCAAGACATCAAGTACCTTACTAGAAGGGCCTTGTATTAAAAAATTTAAATGAATGGGTTGGAATACACCAAATTATCATCTAATTAGGACAATTGTGTTCCTCAAGAGACCTATAGAGGGATTGATGGGATATCTATAACTGATCCCCACCCATAACTTATATATTCCCAATTAATTATACATATATCAAATCAGTAATATATTATATAATCAATAAGACTCATAAATTACCAAATATCTTTATTGAGTAAATAAAATAGAACATCAATAATTCCCTTATAAGTGAAAAGAATTTTTTAACAAAAATTCTTCCACAAATAAGATAAATTGATATAGTATACAGTTAAGACAATATGAAAATATTATAAATGATACTAAATAAATCCATGTTATTGAAAATATGAATATAAAGGGGAAATATAACCTTCCGCGAATAAGAGAGTGTTGGAGAACATTTCCACAAGAATTTAATGATATCAAAATAAGGTTTAATACATAAATCAATAATGTATGATATAAGTGCATTAATTCATCAAAAATTAATGAATAAAATAATGGAAATAATTTTCAGTATTAGAGAGAAAAATAGAAGTGAAACTTTAAAAGTGACTTTCCATATATTATTTATAACTTTTTTTAAATCAATGTTATAATTCATTTCCAAAATTCTCCTCAATCATATTGAAATCTAATGCTTTTATTATAATATGTAAGATAAAAACACATTGAATAATGATAAATTATTTTATTTAAAAAACTTTAGAAACTTTTAAATAAAGCTAAATAGTTAACAATAGTATTAGAAGAGGTAATATTAATTCACACCATATACATTATAAATTACATTACATTCATACTTTTATAAAAAAAATAAAAAAATTGAATTATTAGGAAAACATTAAAATTATACTTGTTAAAGCATTGTAATTAAATTAATTGATACAAGAAAAATAATTTTTCCCATTATTTTAAAAGAGATAAAAAATACTGTAATTTCTTTATGAACATGGATATGGAATATAATGATTCTCGACCAAAATAATAGATATAAGTTCATATTTTCATAAAAAAATGTTTTGTATTATTGAATAAAAAATAAAGTAAATGGAAGACTAAAAAATTGAAAACCCAAAAAAAACATAATATAATAAAAAAGAAAATTATTAAGAATATAAAGAGCATATAATTATTATAATATAAATTTAAACCTGGTAAATCATGAATAAATTGGGGATTTCTTAATAAACCTTTACAATATTAATAATTTTTTAATGAAAACCAGTTAAATGAAAACATTATATATATAAATTTAAATAGAATTAATAAATAATATTTCCTTATATAATAAGTTAAATGGGTTTTATATACAATATATAAATGAAATTAGATGTATAATATAAAAATTTATCAATGGAGTGGAATTGAAATGGAAAACACATACACTAGATTCCGGATGGGTTGGACGCATTATACACTCTTAAATAATGAATCTAATGTTTTTAGATTATTACATAAGAACCCATTACATATATATATTCCATTTTAAGGTACTTTTATAATAATATGACATACATTCATTATATAGTTCTTTCTTCAATTAACAACTTTAGGTTATTCAGTCAATTTATCAAAAATTTCAATGGTATATTGATCATTGTTAAAGGTGTTATGAAATTTTTTCATCACCTCTACAATTTTAACAAGTTAAAGAATATAATTTTTATTAATTATATACTATTTCATTATTATCCATGAAAATTAATAAATGAAAAATGAGTCACATCGCTTCGTGGAGGGGGAAATCCACACGTATGTATAACCCACATTATCATTTTACAATGAAATGAAGGGTAAGAAATTAGATGATATATTATATTAAATTAATTATAATTATTTAATAGATATAATATATATTCTTTAATTCCATATTCATAATCATCTATGAGGGTCGGTTATGAAAATAAATTACATCACGTTGTGGTGACATCAGTATGCACTTATCCATTATTAATCTATTCACCATCCATTGGATTGAAAGGGAAGATAAAATGGCCATATCATTAACATAATAACATCTAAATATAGAAAATATAATTGCTTAATTATGATAATATGGTTTTTTAATATTTTTAGAAGATTTAATAGGAAATGAATTTGAAAAATCAATGTAAGAACATATACCACTTTTTTGGTAATCTCTTTTGACTTAAACATTAAGCATTCTTGAAGTGGTATTTGAGGATGGACTACCCAATAAGATTTGTGTAAATTTTTAATAATATATTTTGGTTGGTATTGGTTTATATAACATTATCACGATGATTGGATGAGTGACGGAAAGATTTATCCTTTTATTATTGAGGTGGGTGGAAAATGGAAAATAACTGGAAAATGTATTATATAATATATGTGTTACTAAATTCATGTGGATAATAATTGTCCCATTTTATATTATTAATATATTTTTATGGTGTAAATATAAAAAACCAGAGCTCCCTCATTTCCTAACATTGGATGCTCCTGGGTTGGTTCCGTCTTCTTCCCACGTAGTTTGTTCGTTCTCTTAGCATGCAGATCTACCCCCTGGTCATTTATGAAGGTGGTTCTGCTCAAATATATGTCGTCCCTTCCAGATTTTCCTCCATTTTGTTTGGCGGTATCATTAGGATCCTTCTGTGAGTGTTTGAAGTATGTTATTCCAATTTTCACCTTTTGTGTGGTGGCGTTCAAGGATGATACTTCGCTTCTCAGGAGGACTCGGGAGTGGCTCGGTAAATTCCATTTCCCAAGATGGCATAAGAAATTTTTCCCTAAAATGCATTAATATCTATAGTGAAATTGTGAAACGTCTTCCCTTACGACTATATTTAATTCCTTCCTTGTCTGTTTCCCTAGCCCAGGGGCTCGGGAGGCATTACCCAGGGACTTCCCTAGCTGGACTCTAGTTGCCCGTTTCAAAGTGGGTAGTCCCCCTTTCGGGTTCTTTCAGAACATTTTCCATTCATGGGATTTATACTTACTGGCTAGACTTTAGGATCTCGATAGAAAATCCTTCTACATCATCATTTCCTTGAGGGCGGACTCATCAATGCTTGGGACAAGTTTCATTGTGTTGTGAATCGATGGAATTTATATTTGTACCGCTAGTCTATGGAAGCCCATTATAAAAGGGAATATCCTTTATGTATGGACTAATCATCTAGGGTTGTATCTACCCTTTCATATATCTTCTTTCTTCGAAATAATTGTGAATCTGCGTGGTGAACTTTTATGAACAGATGATCACACATTGTGTCTTTATGAGTCATCCATCGCTAGGATCTGTGTGTCCATGGGTATCTCTTATCCCCTACATCGAAACTGACCCTTTTTGTTAAAGATGTACTGGAATGCTTTCAGTCATTTTTTTATCCATTGGATCATAGGTAGTGTTCTTTATGATTACTTCATGGTCACTTGGTGATGGATTTCAGGAAGCAAAAAATCATCCACCTTGTCTCGCAATCAGATGTCTACCTCAGGTAGTGGTATTTCAGGTTTGTAGGTTTTCACATATTTTATCTCGTTTGTTAGGTATTCCATCCTGATAAGAGTTAGCAGTGGCACTTTGGCTTCTTCCCCAAGACTTTCCCCTTGTATTCATGTTTCTCCCTTTCCTCTACTTGATACTTTCATGGCCATAATTTATCTCTTCCCAGGATGGATGACTTTAAGTGGTTCATGTCTCAGGACATCATCCCCAGTTCTGTAAGGAAGGTTCTCAAAGGGACCATAATTCTATGATCTTTGTCTCCATCTTTGTCTTTGTAGCATTGGGGATCTAGATCCTCTAGTAGCTCCCCGGTCTTGACAACCAACTGGTTAAATGACTTAATGCTGATTCAAGGGGACTCAAACATTATTTCCAAGACATCTTTAAGAGTTTGGGATTATATTCCTTTGGAATCAAGTGAATCTCATTATGGAAATGATTATCCTCCTCAATCAAACATGTGTGAGGTGGTGAATTTGGAACCATATATATAAGGACCTGGCCTTAAAACATTACATAATCATGAATTAAATGAATAATTCAAATAGAGGATCTTTTCTGGTATAGAGTTTTAAAGAATTAGGACATGACTATTACATCTCCAATGATTACAAAGTAGACACTTCTACTAAGTTTCCATAAAATAAAAACTATTAAAAAGAAACTTTTCTAGTTCCATGTTTTAGATAGAATCACTTCCCATGATCCCATCCTTGATCCTATTAATCATTAATTCCTATGGAAAACATTTCAAAAACTTGGGATGAGAATAAAAATCCCACTAAAGGATACACAAAGAAGGAAAACTGTTAGTTCTTTTCAAACCAAAAATTAAATCATGAATACATTATCATAAGTAATACCTTTCACCTTTATGATGTAGTAAATATTCTTCACTGAATAAATGATAATTACTTACCCCTTTTTGTAACCAAAATATTACCATAAAACCCATATAAAGAAGACATAACATATAAAGGTAACTTGGGACATAAACATACATAAATGGAATAACCATACAGTCAACTTCTACACATATCACTAAATAGAATATCCATACGGCCGACTTCCATACCCAATGCATTGGAGGTTATAACATAACCACCCATCCTGGTATTCACGGAACCACCCGTCATATGGTTTATCATGTAACCACCCATCAAATGTCCAAGTACCATTACAAAATCATAAGACATAAAATAAATATAATGGAAAGAAAACATTTCCACATTTCAATCACAATATATCACATAAATATATTGACATAAAAAATAAATTATCAAAACCATTTTCAATACATAAATACATAAAATAGTATATGGGATTTATTTTCTTTTAAAAACATTACAGCTTGTTAAGGAATCCAACAATCAAGTAGTACTCGTGGCGGCGGAAAATCCATTGTCAACATGCAAGTTAAAAGAAACATTCCATTTTTTCATTTAGTAAAACAGTTAGTATAAAAATTACTTTGAATGAAATGAAAATTCAAGGGTGTTTATACATCGTATAAATGAATGTCTTGTATTAAAACCAAATATGACTCAATGAAAGGAGGTTGAGAGGAAGTCACATAAAAAGCCGGTATCCTTATATTAAGGATAAATAAATTACATAATTATGTGTGACCAATATAAATAAACCCAATATAAGAGGAAATTATGTGTAAAATAATCAGAGGTCATCTACACATATTCCTAGTACAACATAGTCAAGAAGTGGAGGTTTGACCCAAATAATTGAAATTGGGTTAAGAATTTCAATTACAGAAATTTGACAGCCTAACGACATCATTTTAAAATTCAGAAAATGAGACGATGAGTGATAAAAAGGGTATCTCATAAATTATACATATCATTTACAGAAATAAGGATATATAAGAACATATCACAACATAATTTTATGTAAATTAAAAGACATAAAAAAGAAGTCTTTTAAAAAGAGGAGGGTGAATGGTTCCCTTACCGATATAGGTAACTTTCGAAACGTACACCCCATTAAAGAAGGGTCATACAATGAAGATGTAAATACCCATAAACAAGAGTATATTACACAAATTGTAGAATAATGGGCAGTACATACACCACAAAAAATAGTGTCAATTGTAGCATGAATTTCACGGGAATAAAAAGTGAGATAAAAACCCCTTACCACATTGTAATCAATCGAGTCATATGACCATAAGATAATAAACACCAAATAAATTTCAGAAAAATATGAATATAAATAGAATAATGATAATATATATCAATTATAAGTACACAATACACCACATTTCATAAATATGTGGCAATCAATGGGAATCTCCCGGAATTAAAAGTGTGATAATAAATCCCTTATGAAAATTTAGCAGCCTAACAGCGCCACATTAAAATTATTAAAATGAATTGATGGGAGTAAGAGGGAGTATCTCAACATATGAAAATAAAAAATATAGTATGGTGAATATAAAATAACATCCTCCAACATTAGAAAATAGAGCGTAAAAGAAATGACATAAAAGAGAGTATGTGAAAAGAAAGAGAGAGGTCAGATCCCTTACCTTAAGTCCGACTTATCTTGTTCGATTCTTTATATTTCTGAATAATAAACAATGGTCAATTTATTATTTCTTAAGGACCTCCCTTAATGTTTATTATTCAATTCATATCACATATTAAAATGTAATAATAATTGGTTAATTATGAGAGTTCATATCAGACGTTTTTGTCGATGTTCAATACATGTGTCAAAAATGAACTTGTTTGAAAAGAATTGTCCATGTAGTTATAAGTACATTATCTCCAGAATAGTATTAATGATTTAAATATCCCATATATCCTGTATAAATTCATTTTATACAATTCCATAACATTTGGAGATATAAAATGAAATGCACGTTCATGGAGACGGTTGGTCGTACGTACGCATTAACGTTATTTTCATTTCATTGTCATATCAATGGAATTTAAAATAAATGATATATATATATTATAATTCCAGAATGATATTAATTATTTAGATGTAATATATATAATATATATCCATTATATATATGTACTTATAATAGTTAATAACATTTGGAGATAAGAAATGAAATGCACCGTTAATGGAGACGGTAATCCGTACGTTCGCATGAACACTACTTTCATTTCTATTTCATACATTAATGGAAAGAAAACTTAATGATACAATGGTATATTATAATTATAGTATAATATAATATATAAAATCATTAACTCCTTCCTTTATTAATCACACATATGGCATTAACGTTTCAAATCACTTTGAGGGGGCGGTAGTCCGCATTTCCAAAAATGAAATTATCGCGTTTAACCATTATGGAAACCATAAAGGTATGGAATAAATGAAAAATAGAGAAGAATAAGGAAAACCTAAACATAATATATATCATATATAAATAGAGTGACACCTAAATGTCCACCATGAGAGGTGTTAAAATAGTATTGAACAATCATCATTTCGTGAGGTAGTAATTCACCATCCACAAAAACAGTATGATATTTAACCATTAGATGGAGGTGTGTATAAGTGTGGCTCTAATAATTCTCTAAAAAACATCCTAGTATAATGAATATTCATTTTTTGTTACAAAATAAATGAATAAACTTTTTTAGGGTGTTGGAGAAGAAAAATAAAACAAAATAACATAAGAGAAGACATTACCTTTAAATCGGGTAACTCCTCTTTGTTTGAACAAAAAAGGTTTCTTGAAGAGATTTCAGCCTAAGGTAAGGCATCTAGGGTGAATAGATGGATTTGGAGAGAAAATAGGAGCAGGGGTTGGACGATACAAGGGATTGAGAGGTGTGGGTAAGGGAGTAGAGGTGGGGGCCTTTTATAAGAGGAAGGAGGGGCACTCTTGGAAGGTCATGAAATGTTACTTTATTATGAAATGATTTTCGGATTTTAAAAGTCACACAATAATATATTTCTAGGATAATGTGATAAGGGTTCGATATCCACCCATCTAATATGATTTAGACAAGTGTAAGTCTTAGATTTATCATTATCTTTTCATTTTATTTAAATCATTCATTAATGAGGTAATCGTTTTATCATCATGGTGTCATAAATAAATTTATTAATTTAATGTCTAAAAATTAAAAAAAATTACCATGATTTGGGAATTTTTTATATTTCTAATGAATATTTATAGTCAAAAATATATCTTATATAAATCAGGGTAAATGTTTTTTAGTAAAACAATACATGTTTGTGATATTTTTTTTTTAACTTTAAATAAAATGTTATTAATGTCATTTTCAAACCCAAGTGGCTCCATGGTGTCCACAAGTTGACCCATGGATTTTCAAAGTCATCCATGACTTATCCAATAAGGGTAGGGCATGTGTCAAGATAATTTTTTTTTATTTAAACATTATTTTTACCTTAAATTACAATAATTACCTCTAATCGTGATTAATAAAACTCAAACGTTACTATTTACCAAAAAATTATTTCCATCCCATTGAACCAAATTTTACTCAATAATGACACAAATGTATGTCTTATTTTTAAAATTCAATTCATTGATGCGGTAAAATTTCATTTAAATGAAAAATCAGTTTTTCAACTACAACTTAGCGGTTTCACTATTCATAAAAAATTTATGTTTTTCAGAAAAATAACAAATATTCACCCTAAGCTATATTTGATATTCCATATTCAAAAATTATGTTTATTTTACCAAATTTATAAAAATTAAGATGATTTAATTAATTTTATAATTAATTCCCACAGTCAAAACTAATAGTGTGTTTTTAAGAAACAATATATATCAAAATATTGACACTTGTTTATGTCCAATTTCAAAGTGAAATTAATTCCAATGACCACCATTGGATTAAATTGTAAAAATATATTTTAATATAACATTAAAATCAATTAAATTGATAATCTATCCATGTAAATAAATTAGATTAAAATGAGGTTTTGAATTAAAATACAACATCAATCAATATTCATTAAAAATGGACTTTATTGGAAAAATACCAAAAACATATAGAAAGTAAATTTTGATGTCCCTATTCTAAATAAGGATAATATTTTGTCAAATATAACATATAGAGTTTTCAAAAAGTGGACTTAAAAAGGGTTCTCCATCAAAAGGCAGTTAATCGACCTTTTAAAGAATATTAGAATATTTACGCTTAAAATTCGACTCATTCGCAATTTAAGCCTCTAAAATTTGTTGGATAAAAGTAAAAATATTTGACAAACATATATAATAATTTTTTATTTAGTTATATTGATTCCCGCCATTACAACGACTACATGTTAACTACCATTTAAAATAATATTTTTTTACTATTAGTGTGCAATGTAAGATTTCAAAGAAACTTGTTGTTGTGTATTGGGTACACCATCAAGCAGAGAATTCCCTGTAATGTAATATTAACATTTTATTGAAAAAGATTGATAAATATGAGAATTTCATTGTCTTTATTTTCCATGGATGTTACATCCTTCCCCCCTTTTGAAAATTTCATCCTCGCAATTTTAAAATTGGGCTCGAAAACATCATTGAATGCCCTACATCAGAAAAAGAGTAAATAAAACTATCACATTAAAAGAAAGAAAAAAAAGTAAAAAGGTCACCTGAGAAAAAAATAGTAGGATCCCAAGAATACATGTGTATGGAAGAGAAAAAAAACCGTCATGTTCTGATGGAGCGTGATTGGAAAATATGTCTAGGAGAAAGTTAACCATCAGAAAATCACAAACATATGATGGGTTAAACGGTATTTGATTCCCCAGAACGAAAAGATAACAAACAAAATTTAGGTTTTAAGTTACTTTTCATTAGGGAATTTATTTATGATCTTAACTAAAACAAAATGAAACATACTTACTTGTCATGTAGACATTCATATCTTACTATATTTCTTTCACAAACCCATATTTTCTCCTAAAGGTGAGTATTTTGGATGACTTTTTCACATTAAGAGCACTCTAATCAACTTCTAGAGAATAAAATAACCAACAAAAGGGAAATATATATTTCCCATGTCATTATACCTTAACCAGAACCAAAATTGTTAGTATAAGATCAGATAATCCAAAAAAAAGATAATCTTTTACAAAAATAAAAACTACTCTTAATCTTCAAAATTTTTCAAACAACCCAAAGTTCAACAGAGATCGTTCAATACAAAATTTCCCTTAAAATTCATAAATAATAATAAAAACTATGATTGAAAACCAAATATTTTAAGGATTTAATCACATAGTCATCCAAGGTATATCTTATCATTTATCTCTAAATAACATCAGTTACTTTTAAAGTCTCATACTGAAATGTAATAAACCTAATCACACATCTTCCATTATAGGTTAATAATATCCATATACAACCCAAAATAAACATATTACCAATTCATAAGATCATCTAACTAAATAGAATTTGTCATACTAACCAGGGATTTCACGTAGTCCGGTGGTAGGCGATAAATTCCAGTCACACATTCTTTGTGGGTTCGATTCCCACAACATCGTCCGATGCGATGGGTTGTCACACGGTCTTCATGATGTCCTTTTTCCAAAAAATATATAATTCATAAAACATTCCCTAAAAAGTGTTAAAATATTCAAAAATAACTATAACATAATTAACCTCAATTTTATCTCTTTCCATTCATTTTCCATCAAAACATATAGTAACCCTTAATTACCTCAAAAGTAAGGATGATATAAACCCTAATGGTTACCTTTATAATTATTACCTGAACATACACATCGAGTTGGTTCTCTTGTACATGATGAATTAGATAACTAACAATGGTTAAAGTGGTTAATCATGACTCTTGATAGTTGGTTGAGAATAACCACAATATTTCTCATTGCAGCTCCCATATCATTCAGTTGTTCTTTCAGAAAACCTTTACAGTTTTCTTCACATCCACTATTACATTGGGTGCCTTCTAGATCCATCCATTTACTAAAACCAAAATGGTCAGTTTTATAATACCATTAGAATCATCATATAATATCTTATGAGGAGGGTAAATTCTAAGATATAATTATTCATGTTATCTTACACTCATTCACCTTATCTAAAACTATGACCCTTTCTGAAATCCCAACCATTATTATTATGTCACTTGTGCTTAAAGAATACCCTAACCTCTAAAATTATCTAAACTTACCTTTGATACCAACTATAAGTACCCGGCCTTAAAACAATACATAATCATGAATTAAATGAATAATTCACATATATGATCTTTTCACGTTTAGAGTTTTAGAGAATTTTGACATAACTATTACATCTCCAACGATTACAAAGTAGACACTTCTACTAAGTTTCAATAAAATAAATATCGTAAAAAAAACATGTCTAGTTCCATA
Organism: Viscum album; assembly: GCA_963277665.1. Classification (NCBI taxonomy): domain Eukaryota; kingdom Viridiplantae; phylum Streptophyta; class Magnoliopsida; order Santalales; family Viscaceae; genus Viscum; species Viscum album. Next base: position 1,449,449,068 of record OY728161.1, read on the forward strand.
TTTTAGATAGCTTGTCTTTCCATGATCCCATCCTTGACCAATTCATCTTTATGTCTTATGGAAAAATTTTCAACACCTTCGGATGAGCATTAAAAACCCAGTAAGAGATAAACAAAGAAGGAAAAGTGATAGTTTTTTTCAAAACAAAAAGTAAATCATTAATACTATATCATACGTAATACCTTTAACCTTTATGAAGTAGTAAATTATCTTCACTGAATAAAAGATCATTACTTAACCCTTTTGTAACCAAAATATTACCATAAAACCCATATAAAGAGCACATATCATATAAAGGTATCTTGGGACATAAACATACTTAAATGTAATAACCACATGGTGATCTTCCACACATATCACTAAATGGAATATCCATACGGCCTAATTCCATACCCAATGCATTGGAGGCTATAATGTAACCACCCTTGTTTGTATTCATGGCACCACTCGTCATATGGATTATCACGTAACCACCCGTCAAATGACCAAGTAACATTACAAAATCATAATACATAAAACAAATAAAATGGAATGTAAACATTTACACATTTCAATTACAATATATCACTTAAATATTTTGACATGAAAAATACATTATCAAAACCATTTTCAATACAAAAATACATAAGAGATTATATGGTATTTATTTTCATTTAAAGACATTATATCTTGTTAAGGAAGCCAAAGATCAAGTAGTACTCGTTGCGGTGGAATGGTCGTTTTCACCGCATACGTTAAAAGAAACATTCCTTTTTTTCGTTTAGTAAAACGCTTCATAAAAAAAGATTCCATTTGAATTTAATGAAAATTAAAAGGTGTTTATACATCGTATAAAATAAAGTCTTCTATTAAAACCAAATATGCCTCAATGAATGGAGATTGAGATGATGTCCCTTACAAAGTCGGTATCCTTAGATTAAGGATAAATCAATTACATAATTATGTGTCAAAAATATAAATACACCCAATATAAGAGGATATTAAGTGTAAAATAATCATAGGTCATCCACACATATTTATAGTAAGACATAATAAAAAATTATAGGTTTAACCCAAAGAATTGAAATTGGGTTAAGAAGTTCCCTTACAGAAATTCGACAGCATAACAGCGTCATTTTAAAATTCCGAAAATGAGACGATGAGAGATAAAATGGGTATCTAATCATGTGGACATATCATTTATAGCAATAAAGATATATAAGAACATATCAAAACAAAATAATATGTAAATTAAAATACCTAACAAAAATAAGTCTTTTAAAAAGAGGAGGGTCAAAGGTTCCCTTACCGATTTGGGTAACTTTTGAAACGTACACCCCATGAAAGAAGGGTCATACAATGAAGATGTAAATACCCATAAAAAAGAGTCTATTAAACAAATATTAGAATAATGGGCAGTAAAGACACCACACAAAAGGAAATAGTGGAAAATGTAGTATGAATCTCACGGGAATAAAAAGTGAGACAAAAACCCCTTACCTCGTTGTAATCAATCGATTCATATGACCAAAAGATAATATACACCAAATGAATTTCAAAACAACATGAATATAAATAGAATCATTATAATATATATCAATTGTAAGTACACAATACACCACATTCTATAAATAATTGGCGAAAAATGGAAATCTCATGGAATTACAAGTGAGATAAAAAATCCCTTACGAAAATTCGACAGCCTAACAGCGCCACATGAAAATTATTAAAATGAACTAATGAGAGTAATAGGGGGTCTATAATAATATGGATATACAAATTACAGTATTTTTAATATAAAATAACATCCTCTAACATAACCACATGGAGTATAAAAGAAATGGCATAAAAGAGAGTACTTGAAATGAAAGAGAGGGGCCATATCCTTTACCTTAAGTCCGACTTGTCTTGTTCATTTATTTATATTATTGAAAAATAAACCTTGTTAAATTTATAGTTTCTTAAGTACCCCCTTTAAAGATTATTATTAAATTCATATAACATATTATAATTTTATAATAATTAGTTAATTATGAGAGTTCATATCAGACGTTTTTTGTGATGTTCGGTACATGAGTCAAAAATGAACTTGTTGGAAAAGAATTGTCCATGTAGTTATACATAAATCATCTCCAGAATAGTTATAATGATTTAAATATCCTATATATCTAGTATAAATTCATTTTATACTATTACATAACATTTAGAGATAGAAAATGAAATGCACCGTTCATGGAGACAGTAGGTCGTACGTACGCATGAGCGGTACTATCATTTCTCTGTTATATTAATGGAATTAAAACTAAATGATAGATATATATATTATAATTCCAGAATTATATTTATCATATATATTTAAAATATATCATATATATCTATTATATATATGTACTAATAATAGTACATAACATTTGGAGATAAGGAATGAAATGCACCGATCATGGAGACGGTAATCTGTATGTACACATGAATGCTACTTTCATTTCAATTTCATACTTTAATGGAATGAAAACGTAATGATACATAGTTATATTATAATTAAAGTATATTATCATATATACAATCATTATCCCAATCCTTTATTAAACCCACTTATAGAATTAACGTTTAAAATCAGTTTGAGGGGGCGGTAGTCCACACTTCCTAAAATGAAATTATCGTGTTTACCCATTATGGAAACCATATCGGTATAGCATAAATGAAAAATAAAGAAGAATAAGGAAAACATAAACATAATATATATCATATATAAATATATTTACATCTTAATGGCCACCATGAGAGTTATTAAAAGATGATTGAACAATCATCGTTTCGTGAGGTAGTAATTCGCCATCCACGGAAACAATTTGTTCTTTAACCATTCGATGGAGGTGTGTATAAGTGTAGCTCCAATAAATATCATAAAAAAATCCTAGTATATTTAATATACTGTTTTTGTTAAAAAATAAAGGAATAAAAATATTTTATGGGGTTGGAGAATAAAAATAAAATAAAAGAACATAAGAGAAGACATTACCATTAAACCGGGTAACTCTTCTTGGATTTAACCAAAAAAGTTTCTTGAAGTGCTTTCTACCTATAGTATGGCATCTAGGATGATAATATGGATGTGTAGAGACCAAAGGATCAGGTTTTAGAAGATCCAAGGGCTTGAGAGGTGTGGTTCTGGGAGTAGAGGTGAGGGCCTTTTATAAGAGGGAGGAGCAGCACTCATGGAAGGTCATGAAATGTTACATTATTATGAAATGATTTTGAGATTTTAAAGGTCCTAAAATGATATTTTTCTAGGATAAGGTGATAAGGGTTCGAAATAAAACCATTAAATAGGTTTTAGACATGTTTATTTCATAGATTTTACCTTATCATTACATTTTATTTATAGCATTCATTAATGAGGTAATCACTGCATCATCATGGTGTCATAAATGAATATATTTATTTAATGTCTAAAAATTATAAAAAAAATTACCATGATGTTGGAAATTATTTTGTCTTTCTAATTAATATTTATAGTCAAAAATATATCTTATATAAACCCACGTAAAAATTGTTTTTTAAAAGAATACATGTTTGTGTGATTTTTATTTTAACTTTAAATAAAAAAGTTATTAATGTCCTTTTCTTAACCAAGTGGCTCCATGGGGTCCCCCAGTTTACCCATGGATTTTCTTGGTCGGAAATGCTCATACAATAAGGGTAGAACATGTGTCAAGTTAATTTCATATTATTACAACATTATTTTTACCTTAAATTACACTAATTACCTCTAATTGCGATTAATAAAACTCAAAAGATAGTATTCCCAAAAAAAATTTCTGATAACATTGAACCACATTTTACTAAATAATGAAAAACATTTATGTCTGATTTTTAAAATTCAATTCATAGATACGGTAAAATTTCATTTAAATGAAAAATCAGTTTTTTAACTACCACGTAGTGGTTTCACTATTCATCAAAAATTGATGTTATTCAGAAAAATACCAAAAATTCACCATACGATATATTTTATATTCAAAATTAAAATTTGATGTAAATTTAACCAAATTCATATCATATAAGTTTCATTAATTTATTTTATAATTAATTCCCACTGTCAATACAAATAGTGTTTTTAAGAAACAATATTTATCAAAAGATTGACACTGGTTTATGTCAAATATCAATATGAAATTAATTCCAATGACCACCATTGGATTAAAAGGTAAAAATATATTTTAATTTAACTTTAAAACAAATTAAAAATATAATCTAACCATATAAATAAATTATATTAAATGGAGGTTTTGAATTAAAATACAACATCATTCACTATTTATTAAAAAATGAACATTAACAGAAAAATACCAAAAACATACAGAAAGTAAATTTTGATGTCCCGATTCTAAAGAAGGATTTTATATTTTAAAATATAACATATAAAATTGTCAAAAAGTGGATTTAAAAAGGGTTCTCCATCAAAAGGCGGTTAATCATCCTTTTAAAGAATATTAGAATATTTACGATTAAAATTGGATTCATTCGCATTTTAAGCCTCTAACATTTATTGGATAAAAGTAAAAATATTTGACAAACATATATAATCTTTTTTTATTTAGTTATGTTCATTCCCTCCATTACAATGTCTAGGAATTAACAACCATTTAAAATAATATTAATTTATTATTAGTGTGCAACATAAAATTTCAAAGAAACTCATTGTTGCGTATTGGGTAAGCCATCGAGCATAGCATTTTCTTTTAAAGTAATATTAAAATTTTATTCACAAATATTGATAAATATGTGAATTTAATATTCTTTATTTACCCGAGATGTTACAATATACATCCCATTTGTTTATATGTATATCCTAGGAGGCTTGTTTGATTGATTCTCTGATAGGTGGGGTGTGCACACGATCATGATCCAAAAGTAAATCATTGACATCTCTTGAAGTGGTATATTTTAACCTAGTAGTACCTGGGGATAAATCCTAGCGTGACCAATTAAAATGATTCTAATTTTGGGTGGGAACACCTGTGTATTATTTCTAGAGTGACGACATATTTTTTGGTTAATGAAACGCATCATTATAAAGTTTAGGTTATAATTATTCTGGAGCCAAAACATCTTTATACAAAGATTCTATTTTTTGTATCAAATAAAATTTATAAAAGTGTATAAAATTAATTACAAAATTTTATCACAAAAATATATAAGAACCATTTTAAAAGAAAACTAATTTTTGAAGAATAAAATGAATTTGAAAAAAAATTAGTGTTTATTTCAAAATATATAATAAATAAATTTTAATTGAGTCAGACCTTTACATAATTGAAATAATTGGATTTATTCTATTAAAACCCAACAATTAAATGAAAAGTTCATAACTGTAACATTTATATAATAATATTTTTTGGTTGTTTAGAATTGGTGATACATATCGTATACGCTATCTGACATAGTGTTCTTTTGAAATCTCAGGGTGTTACATTATACCCATTTTAATAAGTTGAATCTTCACAATTTGATCTTGATTAAAATTTTCAAAGGTTCGACATTTAAAAATAATTTTTTTGAAAATACCCTTCTTAAAAACTATTAATAAACTTCCCTTGAAAAAAGGGAATGTGAAGTTTAATGTTCATATGAAATAACACATAACTAGGTTTTAAAATATGATAACATTAGTGGTAAGTGAATATATTAACATGGATGAAAATTAAAATTCCTAATAATGATGGATAGTGATAGATAACATTGCTCACAATAAGTTGAATTACCATGATAAAGTTAACGATAAAAAATATAAAAAATATTTGGTGTGAAAATACCATCTATTCATTGAGACTGAATTTAATATAACAAAATTTGTTTGAAGGTAATTTTACAAAGGTGGGGGAATTTATTTTGAACATAGTATAAAAACATAAATAAATATACTTACTTGAAAGGTATGATTTCTTCCTTTAATCAATTTTCCCCACAATCTCATATTTTTCTTCAAAATAAGAATATTCAAGATGAATTTGTCATTTAAGAAGCACTAAAATCAACTTCAAATGAATTATATAATCCCTAAAAGGATAAAAATATATTAAACATAGCTATAAATATTAGAAAATACTAAAAATGTTACTATAAGGTGTGATAATATCCTAAATGAATAAATTATCATATGATAAAATAATAGATTTACTTCAAAAGTTCTATATTAACATTAATGGTTAAACAAAAATTATCCCACAAATAAAAAACTCTCCATCCCAAATAACCTCAATCAACTAAATATTAAATAATTTATTAACCTCAAGATTGATCTCATATATAGTAACATACATCTCAGAAATTTCATTAAACAAAATGATAAATAACTATATAATATAATAATTCTTAGAACAAGATGAAATAATACCACAAATAAAATTTAGGTACTAACCTAATAAGATATCATTATCATGACCATAAATATCTCTTAGAATATCTCATTTTCAATGAATCACTTTTTAAGAATGAAGATCATTTATATCCCACTATCCAATATACAATTTTTATTTTAACATGAACTTATATACTAACCCAAAGGGTTATTTAAAGAACAATATAGTCTTCTACCTAAAATGCAGTAAAACTTTTAAATCTCCTCAAATCCCATAACATAAAACCTGAAAAGTTGTATCTTTGATTTTGAACTAATGATTAAACTTAAACTTATAAACCCCTGATAGAATTCGTAACTCTTAATTTATCCTCAAATGTAAATATATTTTTCCAAAATTTAACACATTTATTATTATATAATTAAAATCATAGACTATTTCCATGAATCAAAAAATGAAATAAAACTTATCAGAGATAAACTAAATCAATTGTTTATTAAATCAATAACCAATTTAAAGGTCACCAATACTATCTCATATAAATTATCAACATAAATTATCTACTCATAAAAATTAAGCATTATCACATTACCACTATATCAATTTTCTCAGTTATCTGTACCTTTCTACACATGTTTTCAAATCCTTATATAAAAGATACTATCAGATAATATTTTAATGTTTCATGTTTCTTATATCCATAATATCATTGATATAAAAATTATACTACATAATTATCGAATCCCAATACATAAATAATTCAATACATACACTTAATTGATTGGTATAACATTTTCGTTCCATGGTCAAATAGTTAATCCTTGGATTAAGGCATTGTAATGGATAATTACCATAATATCCACACAAAATACATTGAACTAAAAATGGTAAATTAGTATGAACATCATAATAATAAATATAAATATTTATTTTTCCACAATAATTCATTTTTATTCCCTTCTTTTTAACACATAAAACATTTTCCCATTCTATAGAAATACTCTCTCGATGTGTCTTTAGACATTTCTATCATGAAGGAAATTAATAATTTTTTCCAGAATGGTCTCTGCCACTTGAGATATTAGAAAACTATACTCTTATATTCATTGGTGAGTTTGAGAGTTATTTATGCAGTAGTATTTTTATAATATATGGGTAAAACTGAGTAAACATAACTACAACATCGTTCACTCTATTTATCATCCAATACAATTTTTCATAATCAATGCCCTATCCATTTCATTCCATGTAAACATGATTATTTTTTGTTATAGGCATTGAAAAAAATTAAAAGAATATTATGAGAGAAAATAATCATTATTGGAAACCACCTATTCGTGATAATCATTTATAAGATGTTTAAACCATGACACCTTCTTCTCAATCTATTATGCATATGGTTTACCCTAAGCCATTCATGGTCATCATCTATTGAAATCCTTTAAAATGGACTGTAATTAAATTTAGAATCAAACCTAGAATATAAATTAGGTGTTTCAAACTGGGTTTTCAATAAGGGCATACTCACCGTGCACTAGAATGATTGATAGGATATAAAGGGCCAACTCTTTTCTGGGTTATCATCCCTAGATACATTTATACCAAAAACATGTCTTATTATTGTATCCATAATGATAAATATTTATAACAAAAACACATAATATCTAACTTAAAAAATCATTAGGATGTAATATTATACTTATAACTATCCTCAAATTCAATCATAGGGTTATGTTCTGTAATGGATCTTTTCCCAAATCGAGCTCCCAATATTTTTATTAAACTTTATATGATGCCAACTATAGAGACCCCAAACTTATTTATTCCATAACCAATGTTTATATTAGTAATTTCGTACCAATTAAAAGGGATAACATCCTAATATATTGAACAGTAAAACAATCTTGGTAAAATATATAAATAAATAATATCAAAAGTACAGATGAAAACATAAAATAAAATATATTATTTTATTTGAAAACATCATTATTCTCCCCAAAATTTCATTGAATAAAAATCATAATAAACTTTATATAATATTTTATAGAAGAAAATAATGGTGTGATGTAACACCCCAAGTTTTTACACAATGTCTATTTTTTTAAAAATAAATATAATTCCTTTAATATATAACATTTCAAAAAACAACGATATTAAAAGAACTCCAAAATATTTAATTATTACAGTTGTCACCTAGATATTTGAATGGGAGGAATTAATAAAATTAAAAAAAATTAAAATATATTTTATACATGTTAAAAAATTGAATTAAATTTTTACCTATTAGTTAGAAATAAAAATAAAAACCAATTTTACTTAAAGGATGTGTTTTTATAAAAATCATATTTTTATTCCTATAATGATATTTTATTTTAATAAATTTAGATAATAAATATTAGTGTAATATATTAGTTAATCGTATATATAATTTATTAATTAAAATGTTTTTAAAATTAATTCAATTATTTTTATAGGATTATGAAAAAAAAGAAATCATGTTTTAATCTTATAAAAAATTATTTTTCTAATAAGGAAATTTTGTCACCTTTTGACGGCTCTCCTATTTATGAAATAAATGTTTAATATTTTATAAGATTAATTTTACAATATAATAATAATTTATGAAAATGCAATATCAATTTTATATTTGGTTGGTTTTTTTATTTTTCAGTGATGTTTATTTTTTTGAAGAATTTTGAAAATACTGAATATTAATCCAAAACATCATTTTTCCATATAATCGTATTATATAGTTACATTATATTTTAAATTTATTTTAAAATATAATTTGTCATATTATATATAAATTAATTTTTATTAGGTAATAAAATTCAATTTCATATTGAAATTGCATTTACAAAATTATGAACGTTAGAAATTTTCACTTTAAAAACACTGTTTCTTGTTGCCTAAGAAGAATTAATTTTTTTAAAAAAATATTCAATTATATGAAATGAATTTGGTGAAATTTATTAAATATTTTTAATAATAACATATATATTATGATTAATAGTAAACTACATTTCTATTTATAAGAATGATATTGTGGTAATAAAAATATTTATTGTAGTATAGTTAAAATAGTTACAAGGGTTAAAGTTGAATGGTAAAAGCATCACATAAAAAAACATAATAGTTGTTTTAAATATTTCTAGAACATAAATAGACTCTAGAACATTAATTAACAACAAATTTCATGGAAATTAATTCCACATCAATGTTTCTGGATTTAAATATAAAGTAATCATTATTTTAATCACTTAAACCCATATCTCCTAAAGTAAAATACCACCCCTAACAACCCCATTTAAACAAAAAAATCTATGAATATCCTAAAATATCTCCCAAATACTATCATACTCACTTTTACTACATTCAATTTTATCTTTTCTAACCAAAATACAACTGTTAGCTTTTTTAAAAGACGTATTCTAAACTATAGGAAGTGTTTTTCAAAAAGAACATTTTTTTCTTTTTCCTCCACATTAATTACTCTTATATATTGATTATATCATAACCTCAGTATCTTAAATATGTTGATAGTCTGTCATTTGAAGGTTTGAAGCTACAAATTTACACAAATCCATCAAATGGGATACACATTCATCGTTCGTGTGTACAGCGGACTACCGGCTCACGAACCAATGTTGCTTGTAATTCATTTTACACCTTTAATGGTTGGGAATAATGAAATATTTATAGTTTATATATGATATATTTTATATTTATAATTAATTTGTCATTCTATAATTATTATATACCACATTCCATCATTCTTTCTATTTTTGGGGAATACGATAACATAATTTGTTAACGTGTGTACTACCACCTTCTCAAAGCGATGCGACTTAGTCAAGATTTACAATGATTGTATTATGGATGGGATTAATAGAAATTTATTCCAAATAATAAATAATAATGATACTATAATTATAGTATTCATATATATTATTTAATTTTTTATCCTGACCGATGACAAGAAAATGGAAATAGAATTCATGCATACATATGACTCGCTATCTTCCAGAATGGTGTATTTCATTTCTGATCACTAAATATTGTGAAATATTATAAATATGTACATAATGATAATATATGATATTTTTATAATGGTTTAAATTTTGGTTTTTATAAATTCATGATCTATATATTAGGTACAATAGATAACATGTCAAAACATACTTGAAAAACAAATAAGTTGTTTCCTGAAAGAATGAAAAAATTTCGACATTATTAAAAAATGGGTAGTAATATGTTACAAAAGGATACTATATGATATCATAAATAATTTGTTTATTTAATGACTGAATAACATGATTATAAAATTATACATGAAGTTAAGTAATGTTTGAAAAAAATGAAGTCTACAGAAATGGATTCGCGCCTAAATTTTTCTTTAATGTGATATATGTCTTATTAACCCCTAATATATAGTGTGTCTTTTATAATATTCCCTATGATAAATAATATCTTTTATTTAATTATATAAATGTTATTAAATTTTTCATTTTACAATTATTTCTTTATGGGGCATACGATTTGAATATTTATAAAGTACTAAGTAAATTCTGAATCCAATTTTCATTCTCTTGGATAACCTTATACTCCATTGATCATGTAATGATAGGATTATGTATGGGATTACATTTGATTATATTATTTTTTATTTAATCATTTTAATTTTTATTTGTGGTAAATAAACATAATAGATTAATTTAATTAATTATAACACCAATGATAAAATATTTATAAGGATTTTTATTTTAAAATTTATCTTATTAACATTTATCTAAAAAAAATTATTTTTGTTACATGTAAATTTTATTATAAAATTATTTCTTAAAATGTTTTTATCTACAATCCTGTTATTTTCGATAAATTTTTAATCATGTTTTACCTTGTATGAAATGGTTTGAAAAAAAAATTCTTTATTCATTTTCTATACGGGATTCATTATGAATTTTCTAGAAAAAAATAAATTAGGAATGATTTTTTAACTTATATTTCATGAGAATATTATGGAACCATTAGGATGATTTAGTATCTTGATGAATCTTTATAAAATACTAAATGTTTATTTTCAATTAATATGTTCTCTTTTATAATTCTTTCAAATTTATAAAAGTCTAAATTGAAAGGGTATTTTCCTCATGAATTATTTTATGTGATCTATAGAAATTATTTTCCCTCTAAGATATCATTATTTGATGTTACATATACCTTAAATGGGATATTACTGAAGTAAATTTTCCAAATTACTTTTATTGTTGGTTTTTTGTGACGGATAAATATTTATAAAACCTATCTCTTTTTACTGGTTCTGATATGATGAATGATTTCTGTTCTTGTGGAACATGTATGTATGATTTTATTATGTTAATGTGAGATAAATATCTCCCTCTAATTCATTTGGTAATAATGGATAACTCATGGGTATATTTTTTATGGGTGAACATGATTAGATGTTCATAATTTTATGTGTGAATATGATTAAATGTTAAATTTTTTTTCTGAGAATCTGATTACATGTTCATAATGTTATTTTTGAACCTGATCACATGTCAAAAATCTAATGTGCAATCCTCATTAGATGTTAAAATGTTTCGAGTGGACCAGGTTTCCAGTCCATAATCTTATGTGAGGGCCTCATTTCATTCCCATAACAGATTTATTGAACCTATCTCTATTTATAGAAGTTAACACTACAATGTTTTTATTTATTTTTTACAATTCCATGTTTTATTCCCAATTTATTTTTCAATGATCCATGTCTTACAAATTTCAGATGATTTATTCATTGACTCAATATTATGATCTTTGATATATAACGTATAAAGTTTTAAAAGTTTTTCTCATATTCTAACAGTCTTATACTTATGTAATATATATCCCTTGTGGACCCTTACTAAGAATCAGAACTCACCCATTTCATATGATTAATTTTTTGATGATATAAATAGAAATATTATTGTTTATATATCAAAAAGAGTTTTAGTAAAAAAGGGATATGTGGGGGCCAATGTAAATATTTTATGGACCAATTTTTTTATTATCCATGTTTAAAAATACAATAAACCCATATAATTATTCCATGGTGTTGATATGTTATAAAATTTCATTTTTTTAGATGTAATATCTATATATGAAAAAGGTGGACATTACTATTTGTATTAGAGAAATGTTTTATATATCTTTTGGAAACTAGGATGGTAAAACCATAGTTAGAAAAATAAGGTTATATCTAATTTATAATACTAGATTTTTTGGTAATGATCAGGAATTCCATAGGATTAAAACTAAGGTGTCATGGATTGAAATTTTATAAGTATTTTCAATTGGATAAGTAATTTTTCATGTATGATTACTATGGCTCACACTAGTGTTTGTGGTTTTATTCCATGGTCAGAACCTAAAGGAACCATGTGAATGGTCAATATGAAAATACATGTAATAATATTCCTTCTAAGAAAATAAATGATATCTGAATTGGAATTCAATTTTTTTACTTCTAAAATCTATGAATCATACTGGGTATCCAAATAAGAAAATGATGTATCAAAATTTTATTGAGGCCTTCATGAGTAAATGTCCATATATTTATAGTTTATATTATCTTATAGTTGTGGTAGAGCAACAGATCAAAAAAATTAAGAAAATAGTTTCAGTTCTTCATTTCTCAGGACATGAAAAAGTTCGGTTAGAAGTTTAATATGCAGAAGGAGAAGCAAATAAATGGAGTAATCATACCAAGAATTTGTCGAAAGAAGAATAATTAAAAGAAATGGAATGGGATGAGTATATGGTGATATTTACAAGAAATGTTTTCCCTCATATTCTATGTATAAGGATAGAGAAGGAATTTCATGATCTCAAGGAAAAAAACAATGAATTTACTGGAACATAATATTTTTTTACAAGGATGACATGGTATGCATCTTGTATAATTATCATCCTCAAATGTAAAATTGATTTATTCTTTTATGTATTAAAACAATGAATTTAAAAGGAATTATCTATATGGGACTTCATAATCTATGATGAAATTGTTTTATGTATACTAAAAGTAGAAATGGAAGATAGAAACCATCTAGGTTATGGTGATAATATGACGAAGATGAAGCTTCCTGGAAACTCCAGTGAATTCATACATGTATTGAAGGAATTTTTTCACTTTCATACTTTTTAAAAATATTATAATGATAACTCTGGTAAATTTATAGAATGTAGAATAAAATGTTAGATGTATGGGATGTCTGGCCATCATGAAAAAGATTGTTGGAGCAATAAAAGGTGGATAATTCCGGAAATAAATGGAGATATGGCTCCAAAATATATAAAAACCACACTATAGTGTTTCAAATTTATTATGTTAGGGAATTATTTGAATCCATGATCTAATACAGGGACTAAAAATATTTATAAGACAGAAGAATATCTGAAGACAATGGATAATCAGAAGGCCTAGAGAATCACAATTGATAAATAAAATCATGTTCATCTTCTTTAGTTGGAAATTTCATAATTGAGACTTATGAAAGTCATATTGTTCATCATTTAGAGAAATTTTAATTTATTACCACCCTGTATATAATTTATGGAATGATTAAAATTATAAAGAGTGTTCCATAATAGGTTTTCCTGAATTATTTTAAAGTATATATTTAATGGTACTGGTAACCAAGAAAAGTAAAAGAGGAGGTTTTTTAGAATACAAGATTAAGGGAAATATAAACCTTAATATGTCTATGATGTTGGGATAATAATGAGATACCATGTCATTTTATTTTATTAATGAACATTGAAATGATATACGATGAAATGGTTCTTTATGGACTGAGATTATAAAATTTTAGTTTAATGGTATGAATAAGGAGTTCATTTTTCAAAGCAAGCATGTTTAATAAGGTTTTAAAGTAATTCAGGTTATTAATATGTTACAAGAGAATACATGAATGTGATATTCATATTTTTGGTTTGTGACAATTAAGAGAATCATCATGTTGTTTTGAGGATTAATGATATGTTGATTCCAGAAATTCATTGACATTTTATCTATGTTTTACATTTTAATATTTTTTAAGGTTCATAAGGGTAACCATTAATGAAGTTGTGAATTATGAACATTGGACAATATTTTAGATACTAATTCAATACATAAATATATTATGAGTTATTTGATAATATGTGTTATATTTATTGTTGTTGTGATAACTAGAGATTGAAGGATTGAATTTTCGTCCCATTATGGATCTAATAGTCATCTTGTTCTACATGCTCTAAATATTCATCTTCATTCCATGATGAAATTAATTGGAAATTTATGAAGATTAAACCAACATGTGTGATCATACTTATGATATGAAATCAAGTAAGTATATTTTTTGATATTATTCTTGATTTTTTTTCAAATTATCATCATTTATGATGATATGAGTGACCTGTTTCAGACCAATTTGTTCTATGGTTTTGTGGTCATTAACCTAATAATTCCAATGTTCTCTATCATTATCCATAAGAAATTGATGTATTTAATTCTCTTCCTTGTCGATATTTTGAGTTTCCACTAATGTTCTCATAATCATAATCACATATTTATAGTGATCTTCTCCTTTTACATTCCCTCTATTTAAGGGGTTTCTTTTTGAAACATCTTTTCATATGGGATTCCAATAAATTAAATGTTTAAAAATATATATTTGATGTAAAATTTAGAATTTTTATGAGGCAATTTCTTGATATTATTTACTGTATCGGGATGGTATAATATTAATTGATGGTTCCACTAAATCCCTACCAATCTCATTATGTGTTCCATGTATCTAACCTATGTAATTACATACTTAATCCTTCACATGTTCTAATTTTATAGGTCATACCCCTAGAAAAATATCATTCTTATAATGAAAAAACAATATAGATTCTATATTGTAGATATAAATTCCTATTAAACAATATGACTCTCATGGTGAAAGTTATATAGAGAACCCACCAATTTAAGGAAGCTATGTGTGGACCTAAGGATGAGATGAGGTAGAGGTATCTCAGTCTATTTATATATGAACAAAATTTTTTTTTTGGAGAAATAAGATTTTAGGGGGTATAATGTGACACACCATAATTTTATGAAATATCAATTTTTATAAAAAAACATATAATCACTTCGATATCAATCTTTTCACAAGACACCACGATTTAACAGACTAAAAAATATTTAATTATGATAGTTATAAAATATTCTTTTGAATGGATGTAATGAATAAAATTAACTAAATTATGAGAATATAGTTTACACATGTTTTTTAAATGAATTTATTAGTTACTAATTTATTATAAATAAAAACAAAAACAAATTTTACATAAATGATGTGTTTTTATAATAAAACTACTTGTGTTCCCAGAATGGTATTTTATATTAATATTTTTAATTAATACCTATTATAAAAATATAATAATGAAATTTATTTGTTTAATATTCAACAATGGTTTTTTTAAATTTATTTAGTGACTATGATATGCTTAATAGAATAAATAAATCTAGTTTTAAGCATAAAAATGTATATTGTTTTAAAAGAAATCGTTCCATCTTTTAACTGTTCTCCAATTTTAAAATAAATATTATATCATTTATATGAATAATTTAAAAAAATATTTTTTTAAATTATAGTATCAAAATTATCATTGGGTGAATTTTCTATATTTTTTTACAAATGTTTCATTTTTTATAAACAGTAACAATACTATGTTTTATAGGAAAACTTGTTTTTTTAAATTTATTATATAGTTAAATTATATTTTAATTTATTTTTAATGTATAATTAGTCCAATAATACATCAATAAGCCTAATTTTGGTCATTTTAATCAATTTCAATTTGAAATTGGATTTCGAAACATTTTGAACTTTTGATCTTTTCACCTTAAAACCATGTGTTCTCACTGCCTCTATGAGATTAATTTTAACACTAATTATTCCAATTTTTGGAATTTAAATTGTTGAAATAGATTCAATATTTGGAATCAAAAGTTAAAAATTATGTTTTAATGTCAATTTAATATCTATTTATAAAAATTCTAAAATTGTAAAAATTTTATTTACGAAATTATATTTAAAAATGTTACAATTCTTAATATTAAAATAAAAAATATTAACATAAATAAAAATTACAAAAATTAATGTTTTTGTTGGTATTTATTGACCTTAACCATATTTCAGAACATTAATTAAGAATAAATTTCTTGTAAATTAATTCCAACTCAATGTGGTTGGCTTTAAATATATTGTTATTATTATATCAATAACTCATACCCACTTATCCTTAAGTACAAATACCACACATCATCAACCCATTTTGACCTAAAAATCCTTTATGATCCTATTTTTTCCAAAATCATTCCTCACGACTCTCACCATGTTCATGTACTTTTGGTCTCTCTAAAACACCAAAATTAGATGCATTAAGAAGTTATATAAAGAATTTTTTCCGAAGAATAGGTAATGTTCTTGAACTACCACTTTTCTTTTATTTCATTCTAAAACACATCAATTGAGATATTATATAGATTATATAATAAACTTATTATCTTCACAATATTGATATTTTTCTATTTCAATAATATGAACAGAAACTTTACACACTACCATCAAATGGGATATAGGATCATTGTTTGTGTGTATGGTGGACTACCGCCTTTCCAAAAGATATTATTTATTCTTCGATTACCAATTTCATGGACGGAAATAATCATAGATTTATAGTTTATATATAATATATATGAAATTTATAATTTAATTATTATTCTATAATTATTTTATTACACATTCATTTATTCTTTCTATATTTTGGGAATACAGTAACATCATTTTTAGATGTGTGGACTAACACCTCCTCAAAGCGATGCGACTCATTCATGATTTAAATGGAATGTATTATTTATGGGATTAATAAAATTATTTTTCATATATAACATAAAAATTATACGATAATTTTGGTATAAATTTATTTATATTTTACTTTTCTTTCTACAAACATGAAAGGAAAATGGAAACATCATTAATGTGTACGTACAACATACCACCTCCAAGAATAATGTATTCTATTGTCTATCACTAAATATCATGGATTGTTAAAAATTTATACATAGTTAATATATATGATATTTATATCATGGTTTATATTATATATATTATCAAATCAGGATCTATGTTTTATTAATAACAAATAACATTTCAAAAAAAACTCGAAAAACAAAGTAGTAATTTCCGAAGACATGAAATTTTTTGGATATTATTAATGAACGGGTAATAATATATAATTTAAGGATAATATATGATTTTTGTGGGATATGTTTATCCAATTGGAATAGTATGGTAAATGTTTCTCGTGTAACATTTGTTTTTGTGGGATATATTCCATATTCACCACCTATTTCTTATGTGTAGTGTATCAACTGACCTATGATATAAAATATCTTCTATATTTTTTTCGTAATGTTATTAAATGTTTCATTTTATAATTATTACATTTATGGGGCATACAATTTTACTGATTATAAAGTCGTAAGGAAATTCTTAACTGAATTTAAATTCTTTGGGTTAAACTTCTACCCCGTTGATTATGTGGTTCTATGATTATGTATGGGATGAATTTTTATAATATTATATTTAGTTTCAACTTGTTTTATTTATTTATTGAAAATACACGCAATAGATTAATTTCATCAATTATCATATCAATGATATGTTATTTATAGGGTATTTTATTATAAAAACTATCTTTTTAAAGTTCCACTTTAAACTCACTTTTTCATAAATATCTATGTTTTCTTAATGTTTTTTCCTAAAATGTTTTTTAATATTCTCATATTATTTTTTAAAATCAATTTATTTATATTATTATTTTTACAAAATATTTTGAATTTATTTTTTTTATGATTTTCAAAGTGACGTTCTTTATGATTTTACAATAAAAAAGACAGTTGGAATATTTTTTTGAACTTCTATGGAATGAGTGTATTTTCCCACTGAAAAAATGAATTAGTGCCATTAATATCTCGTTAAATGATTATAATATTATTATTTTAATAAAAAAAATTCATTTATAATTTCTAGAAATTTATTTTTTTTTCAAAAACATAAATGTTATCTTCCTCAAAAATTATTTCAATTGATATGTCAAAATTATTGTCTATATAAGATTACATTGTCTTATGTTTCATATGACTTAATGGGTATATTATTAATGGAATGTATCCTTATTCCGTTTATTATTATTTTATTTTTATGATGGATCCTTATTTTGGTAACCAATTTCTTTTCATGGGTTCTGATACGTTGAATGATTTATGTTCTTATAGAACACGTATCTATGGTTTTCATTTTGTGACATTTGGGACCTGTATCTCCCTCTGATAAATTGGGAAATGGTGGATAACTTTTACATATATATGTTATTCATGAACTTGATTAGATGTTTATAATTTTAAGCATTTACTTTATTACATGTTTATAATATTATGTGTAAATTAGATCAGATGTTCATAATTTTATTAAAGAACATATTTACATGTTCACAATGTAATCTATGAACATGATAACATGTTAAAAATGTAATTAATGGGCCCGGTTTCATGTCCATAAGCTTATTTTATTGCCTCATTGCATTTCCTTAACTTCACGTGTGAACCAGTCTCTATTGAGAGATGTTCAAAATGATGTAAGTTTATTTATTTTCCACAATTCCATTTTCAGTGAAAAGGTTATTCTTTTATGATTCATGTATTATAATTTTGTTATGATTTATTCAATGAATCATGATTCTTGACTTTTATATGAAGGGTATATTTTTTCAAATGTTATGTTCATATTTTTATACCATTGTTCTTATGTTATATAACTCACTTGATTACCCTTATTTGGAATATGAGCTACCCCTTTTTTATATTTCTTTTACCTCAAAAACGATGAAATATATTATGTTTTATATGTCAAGGAGGATTATAGTTACAAGGGGAAATGGATGAGATGATTTAGACATTATATGTGAATATTTTTTTGTTTTATAAGTTTCCAAATATACTAAAACCATAATTTCCTTATTGGTTTTCTTATCTAATGTATTTTTTTGAATTTAGATTTTATATATATCTATAAAAAATGATTTCCCTTTATAGTGATTTCATATTCTCAGTAAGGGTTACATAAAATGAATTCTATGATGATTAAAAAAATAGTAATAAATATGGAATGGAAATTAACTAAGTATCTTTATATTTAATCAATAACTTATTTACAAATAATATTATGGATGGGGTAACATCCCCGATAAATAAAGAATAAAGAATTTTCATATTTATTAATATTTACGAATTAAATATTAATTTTAACTAAATGGGGTTTCTACGTTCGATAGCGTACTTGATACGCAATGATGAGTTTCTTTGAAAACTTACGTTGCACACAAGTAATAAAATAATATTATTTTAAATGTTAGTTAACAAGTAGAAGTTGTACTGGAGGGAATGGATATGAATTACTAAAATATGATTATATATGTTTTTAAATGTTTTTACATTTACCCAATAAAAGATAAAGGCTTAAAATACGGAAAGAGTTCAATTTTAGGCATTTATACCCTAATTTTCACTAAGGGTTCACTTATCACCTTTTGACGGAGAACCGTCATTAAATATAGTTTTGATCAATCTTATAAATTCTATTGGACCAAAAATAACTCTTCTTTAGAATCGGGACATCAAAATTTACTTTGTGTAAATTTTTGGTATCTTTCCGATAAAGTTCTTTTTTTAATGAATAGTGTAAAATGTTGTCTTTTAATTCTAAACCTCTTTTTAATCTAATGTATTTATATGATTAGATCATCGTTTGAATTGGTTTTAAAGTGAAATTAGAAAATATTTTTACCATTAAATCCAATATTGGTCGTTGGAATTAATTTCACATTGAAATCGGACTTAAACTAGTGTCAATCTTTTGATACTTATTGTTTCATAAAAACACGCTATTTGCTCTGACAGCGGGAATTAATTATTAAATTAATTAATGTGACTTATATGTTTTTAAATTTGTAAAATAGACTTCATTTCTGAATTCGTAATATCAAATATATATTTGGGTGAATTTTTGGTAATTTTCTGAAAAACATCAATTTTTGATGAATAGTGAAACCACTAAGTTGTACTTATAAAAACTGATTTTCCGTTTAAATGATATTTTGCAATCATTGTGTTTTGATTTTAAAAAATCCGACATACATGGTTGCCATTAAGAAGTAAAATGTGGTTCAATGAGATTAAATTTTTTTTTTGTGAATAGTAACTTATTAAGTTTTTAATCGCAATTAGAGGCAATTAGTGTAGTTTAAGGTAAAAATAATGCTTTAATAAAATGAGATGAGCTTGACACATGTCCTAACCCTATTGGTTGTGTCATGGCCGACCAAGACAACCCATGGGTCAATTTAGGGGACCCCATGGATCCACATGGGTGAGATAATGACTGTAATGCCTTTTTTTTAATGTAAAAGTAAAAATGACACAAACATAATATGTTTTACGAAAACAATTTTTACATGGGGTTATAAAGATCAGATTTTTGATTATAAATTATCATTGGAAAGCTAAAAATATTTCCTACATCATAGTATTTTTATATAATTTTTAGACATTAAATAAATTAAATTATTTATGACATCATGATGATGCAGCGATGACTTCATTATTAAACGATTTAAATAAAATGGAAAGATACTATAATATCTAAAACCTACACATGTCCAAAACCTATTGGATGAGAAATATTTAGAATCCTCATCATCTTATCTTCGAAATATATCAATGTGGGACCTTAGAAATTCAAAACACTTTTGAAAATAAAATAATAGTTTCATGATTTCCATAAGTGCCCCTCCTCTCCTATTATAAAAGGCCCCCACCTCTACCTCATTTCACACACTCCTCAAGCATTTTTCTCGTCCATCCCCTGCCCATTTACTCTCTCCACATCCCTATCCTCATACTAGAGGATTCCCTTTGGGCATAATCCTTTCAAAGGAAGCCTTTAGGCTCAAATCAAAAGGAGTTACACTTTTAAAGGTAATTCATTCCCTCTTGTTCTTTTGTTTTATTTTGCTTCTCCAACCCCCCTAAACTCTTTTTATTTACTTCTTTTGTAACAACGCAAGTATTTCCAATATACTAGGATGTTGTTATAAGATTTACTCGAGCTACACTCTCACACAACTACATCAAATTGTTAAAGAACATACGGTTTCCGTGGATGGTGAAATTCTGCCTCCCGAAACGATGATTGTTCAATACTCATTTAACACCTTCAAAGGTGGCCATTATGATGACACTATTTTTATATATGATATATAATATGTTTAGGTTTTCATTAAGCTTCTGTTTTTTTTTCATTTTGGTCATACCTTTATGGTTTCCATTATGGTTAAACGCGATATTTTCATTTAAGGAAGTGCGGACTACCGCCCCCTCAAAGTGATTTGATTAGTTAAATACCATATGTGGGACGTATAAAGGATGGAACTATGATATTATATAAGATATTATACTTGAATTATAATAAACTCTTATATCATTATGATTCCATTCCAGAAAATACGAAATAGAAATGGAAGTAGCGTTAATGCGTACGTACGGCTTACCGTCTCCATGAACGGTGCATTTCATTACTTACCTCTAAATGATCATGTAATATTATAAATGCATGAATTTACTGGATATATATGACTTATATAATATCTACATCATGAATGTCATTCTGGATATAAAGAACTTTTGACCACACGAACAACATGTAATTGTAAGAAGTCCACATTCGACTTAAGAACCAAATATTGACAAAACAAACATTATTAACTTAAATGGTTACATAATATTTATAACATGGCAATAAGTGATATAAAAGGAATAATGAACTTTAAAAAGGTTCTTAATCAAGTATAAGTTAACTCATGTTTATTAT
This sequence comes from Viscum album, assembly GCA_963277665.1. Taxonomy (NCBI): domain Eukaryota; kingdom Viridiplantae; phylum Streptophyta; class Magnoliopsida; order Santalales; family Viscaceae; genus Viscum; species Viscum album. Next base: position 1,449,471,410 of record OY728161.1, read on the forward strand.
TCAGGACGTTAAAGAACGGTCGAGTCAAGTCAGACCCGAGGTAAGGGACTTCGTCTCAATCTCCTTTCATTGAGGCATATTTCGTTTTATACACAACTTTATTTTATACGGTGTAAACACCCCTTTGACTTTTACTTTTATACAAAAGGAATCTTTTTCTACGACGCGTTTTACTAAACGACAAAAAGGAATGTTTTTTTACGTACGCGGTGACAACGACCTTTTCCGCCGCCGTAAGTATTATTTGGTCTTTGGCTTCCTCAACAAGCCGTAATGTTTTTAAAAAAAATAAATACCATATACTCTTTTATGTATTTTGGTATTTAAAATGGTTTTGATAAAGGATTCTATTATGTCAATATATTTATGATATATTGTGATTGAAATGTGGAAATGTTATCATTCCATTATATTGGTTTATGTTTTATGATTTTGTATTGGTAATTGGACATTTCAACGGGGGGTTACGTTATAAACCATACGAAGGGTGGTGCCGTGAATACCAGGACGGGTGGTTACATTATAACCTCCAATGCATTGGGTATGGAAGTCGGTCGTATGGCTATTCCATTAAGTATGTATGGAAATTGGCCGTATGGCTATTCCATTAAGTGATATGTGTGGAAGTCGAGAGTATGGTTATTCCACTTAAGTATGTTTATGTCCCAAGTTACCTTCATATATGTTATGTGTTCTTTATATGGGTTTTATGGTAATCCATTGGTTACAAAAAGGTATGTAATGATACATTATTCAGTGAATAGTTTTTACTACTTCATGAAGGTGAAGGTATTACTTTGATAGAGTATACATGGTTTACTTGATTTTGAAAAACTAACAGTTTTCATTCTTTGTGTATCCCTTACTAAGCTTTTTATGCTCACCCCAAGTTTTTTTGAAATGTTTTTCACAGGACTTAATGTGGAATAAGGTCAAGGATGGGATCAAGGGAATGTCATGCTATATAAAACATGGAACTAGACATGTTTCTTTTAAGAGTTTTTTTTCTATTATGGAAACTTAGTAGAAGTGACTACTTTGTAATCTTTTGAGATGTAATAGTTATGTTCTAATTCTCTAAAACTCTAAACCTGAGAAGATCCTCAACGTGAATTATTCATTTAATTCAATATTAAGTAAGGTTTAAGTCCGGGGCCTTATAGTTAGTATCAGAGGTCGATTTAGACAACTTTAGGAGTTAGAAATGTGTTAAATTATAATATGATTGAAATGATATAGCATTTACAGATTCCCATGTTTCTTCGCCTAAGATATTTCTTGTGTTCAGAATGGTTTTCCGCAGAGGAAACAAAGAAGATATTTTGAGACGACATCAGGAGGAAGACAACCTTCCAAATCAGCAACCTGAGATGGTCGGAATCGGAACTGAACAGTTTGTTGTAGTGATGGAACAGTTGACTCAGGCTATAAATGGTGGTGGTATCCATGAACGAGATCAGCCAGATCAACCGCAGAGGAACATGTCAGTGGTGGAACATTTCATGAGGCAACATCCCCCATCATTCAGAGGATCATCTAACCCTGTGCAAGCTGAAGGGTGGATTAAAGCACTGGAGAAGATTTTTGATATCATGGGGTGTTCAGAACATCAAAAGTTTAGTCTTGCTATTTACCGTTTTGAAGGTGAAGCTGATCAGTGGTGGTCTATGGTGAAAAATATCATGGATAGTGATGAGATTAAGGACTTTCACTGGGAAGAATTCAAAGGTATGCTTCTTGAGAAATATTTTCCTAAGGTGGTTCGTCTTAGGATGGAAAAAAAATTCCTAGAATTGAGGCATGAGGATGATTCAGTGGCTGCTTATGAAGAAAAGTTCACTCGATTGGCAAGGTATGCTCCAAACATCATACGAGATCTTGATAGTAAAATAAACCATTTTTACTCAGGGTTAAAGCCAAAGTATCGAAGGGCTTTAGCTTCTCGTGAGTTCAAAAGTTATGAAAAACTTGTTCGATGTGCGGAGAAGGTGGAAATGGAGTTTTCCGATGTTCAGGTGTTCTATGACAAACAACAGAATAAGAGGTCTAGTTGGCAGGCAAAGGGGAAGAATTCATCAAAGAAGAAAGGAGGTAAGAAAACCAGATATCCATCCTGTGAGAAGTGTGGTAAAATGCATCATGGAGAATGTTTATCCAAGTCTGGTATGTGCTTTCGGTGTGGTATGTCTGGTCATATTGCTCGTAATTGTAAGGAAGATGATCAAGCAGGCAATGAAAAGCCAACGGTAAGATGTTTTAAGTGTAATGAAATGGGTCATTATGCAAATGAGTGTCCAACGAAGAGCTCAACTGGGGGAATGCAGCCAGACTACAAGCAGAAAGGGGTGGTGAAATCCTTTGAAACAACTTCAGTAGATGTTGGGAAATCGAATGAAGTGGTATCAGGTACACTGTTTGTTTGTTCAGATTATGCCAATGTGTTGTTTGATTCAGGTTCTACACACTCTTTCATTTCAGAGAAGTTTTCTAGTAAATTGGAAATTCCATATCAAGATATGAATCCTGAACTTATGGTAAAAACACCCAGAGGGAACGTTGAGACAAAAAGGAATAATAAGAACCTTCCTATCCTTGTGTGTGGAAAGAATATACCAGAAAACCTTATTGTTTTGCCTCTAGTAGAGTTTGATGTTATTTTGGGCATGGATTGGCTTTTTGTTTATCATGCTAAGATTGACTGCAGAGCTAAAATGGTTTCTTTTCAGAAAGATTTTCAGTTTGTGTACAAGAATGAACCCTTGAATTTGATAACATATCAGGAAGTTGAGAAACTAGTAAAAGATGGAAATGAATGTTACCTTGCACATATTGTTGAAAATAAAGGAACTGTTCAGATTAATGATGTGCCAGTGGTAAATGAGTATCTTCTTGTTTTTTCTTGATGAGTTGCCTGGTATTATTCATGATCGAGAAGTTGAATTTACTGTTGACTTAGTTCCTGATTCTAAGCCAATTTCAAAACCCCCTTATCTAATGGCTCAGGTTGAACTTTTAGAGTTAAAGAAACAATTGCAGGAGTTATTAGATAAAGGTTTCATTCGACCTAGCACATCACCATGGGGTGCTCCTATCTTGTTTGTTAAAAAGAAAGATGGATCAATGAGACTTTTCATTGATTATAGATCCTTGAATAATATTACTGTTAAGAACAAGTATCCTTTGCCTCATATCGATGATTTGTTTGATCAGCTCCAGGGAGCTCAGTATTTTTCGAAGATTGACTTGAGGTCGGGGTACCATCAGTTGAAAGGAAAAGAAGCAGACATTCTGAAGACTGTGTTCCATACTAGATATGGCCATTATGAATTTGTAGTTATGCCATTTAGGTTAACCAATGCACCTGCTGTATTCATGGACCTTATGAATAGAATTTTCCTTGAGTTCTTGGATAAGTTTGTGGTTGTTTTCATCGATGATATTTTGTTGTTTTCTAAAAGTAAATAGGAGCATGAAATTCATTTAAGGGTTATCTTGAAAACCTTAAAAGAAAAGAAACTATATGGAAAATTCATCAAGTGTGAGTTTTGGTTACAACAAATTTATTTCCTAGGTCACATTGTTTCAAAAGATGGCGTAACTGTTGATCCTACTAAAACAAAAGTTGTTGAAGAATGGCCAAGACCCACAAATGTAACCAAGATCCGTAGTTTTCTTGGTTTGGCAGGTTACTACCAAAGGTTTGTTGAAATTTTTTCACAGTTATCTAGTCCAATGACTAAGCTAACTCGTAAGGGTGTTAACTTCATCTGGACAAAAGAATGTGATGACTGTTTTCAGGAGTTGAAGAGAAGATTGGTGAATGCTCCAGTTTTGGCACTTCCTTCCAGGAATGGTGAGTTTGTTATATACAGTGATGCTTCGTTGAAGGGACTTGGATGTTTCCTTATGTAGAATGATCAGTTAATTGCTTATGCTTCACGACAATTGAAAACTCCTGAGGTAAATTACCCTACACATGATTTGGAATTAGCTGCTGTTGTCTTTGTTTTAAAAATTTGGAGGCATCATTTGTATGGAGTAAAGTGTGAAATATATACTGATCACAAAAGTTTAAAGTATATATTCACTCAGAAAGAATTGAACATGATACATAGGAGATGGCTATAATTAATCAAGGATTATGATTGTACAATTCATTACCATCCAAGAAAATCAAATAAAGTGGCTGATGCTTTGAGTCGAAAAAGTAATGCTTCATTAGAAATGTTGCGTTTGGAACGTGATCCTTTGGTTAAAGATTTGATGATCTTTGGCATAGAATTTGTTGGTGCAGGAAGTTCTTCTGTTTTGTTTCAGGTATCAGTGAAATCATCTTTATCAGATAGAATCAAGCAGTCACAGAAGCAAGACAGTGAGTTGCAGAAAAAGGTAGAGCTGGTTCAGAAAGGTAAGTTGCCTGAATTAAACATTGATAATTATTGCATTTTGAGATTTGGGAAGAGATTGTGTGTGCCTTGTGATTCATCAGTTAATGGTTTTGTTGAAAAACTATTTGATTGAAGCGGCAACGTGGAAATCTGAAAATGCAATGAGGGATAAATACCCCCACTTATTTTGATAAGTGAATAAAATTGCGAGGATGCAATTCCCAAAAGGGGGGAAGGATGTAACATCCCAGGTAATTAAAGAATAAAGAATTTTCATATTTATTAATATTTATGAAATAAATATTAATTTTAATTAAAAGGGGATTCTACGTTCGATAGCGTACTTGATACGCAACGATGAGTTTCTTTGAAAACTTACGTTGCACACAAGTAATAAAACAATATTATTTTAAATGATAGTTAACAAGTAGTCGTTGTACTGGCGGGAATGGATAGAAATAACTAAAATATGATTATATATGTTTTTAAATGTTTTTACATTTACCCAATAAAAGATAAAGGCTTAAAATACGGAAAGAGTTCAATTTTAGGCATGTATACCCTAATTTTCACTAAGGGTTCACTTATCACCTTTTGACGGAGAACCGTCATTAAATATAGTTTTGATCAATCTTATAAATTCTATTGGACCAAAAATAACTCTTCCTTAGAATCGGGACATCAAAATTTACTTTGTGTAAATTTTTGGTATCTATCCGATAAAGTTCTTTTTTTAATGAATAGTGTAAAATGTTGTATTTTAATTCAAAACCACTTTTTAATATAATTTATTTATATGATTTGATTATATTTTGAATTGGTTTTAAAGTGAAATTAGAAAATATTTTTACCATTAAATACAATAGTGGTCGTTGAAATTAATTTCACTTTGAAATCGGACTTAAACTAGTGACAATCTTTTGATACTTATTGTTTCATAAAAACACGCTATTTGCTCTGACAACGGGAATTAGTTATTAAATTAATAAATGTTACTTATATTTTTTGAATTTTGTAAAATAGACTTCATTTTTGAATTCGTAATATCAAATATAGCTTAGGGTAAATTTTTGGTAATTTTCTGAAAAACTTCAATTTTTGATGAATAGTGAAACCACTAAGTGGTACTTATAAAAAATGATTTTCCATTTAAATGAAATTTTGCAATCATTGTGTTTTGATTTTCAAAAATCCGACATACATGGTTGTAATTAAGAAGTAAAATGTGGTTCAATGAGATTAAAATAATTTTTTGGTGAATAGTAACTTATTAAGTTTTTAATCGCGATTAGAGGTAATTAGTGTAGTTTAAGGTAAAAATAATGCTTTAATAAAATGAGATGAGCTTGAAACATGTCCTAACCCTATTGGTTGTGTCATGGCCGACCAATACAACCCATGGGTCGATTTAGGGGACACCATGGAGCCACTTGGGTGAGATAATGACTTTAATGACTTTTTTAATGTAAAAGTAAAAATGACACAAACATAATATGTTTTACGAAAACAATTTTTACATGGGGTTATAAAGATCATATTTTTGATTATAAATAGTCATTGGAAATCTAAAAATCTTTCCTACATCATAGTAGTTTTTTTATAATTTTTAGACTTTAAATAAATTAAATTATTTATGACATCATGATGATGCAGCGATGACTTCATTATTAAACGATTTAAATAAAATGGAAAGATAATGTAATTTCTAAAACCTACACATGTCCAAAACCTATTGTATGGGGAATATTTCGAATCCTCATAATCGTATCTTCGAAATATATCAATTTGGGACCTTATAAATTCGAAACACTTTTGAAAATAAATTAATAGTTTCATGATTTCCAAAAGTGCCACTCCTCTCCTCTTATAAAAGGCCCCCACCTCTACCTCATTTCACACACTCCTCAAGCCTTTGGATCAGACATCCCCTGCCCATTTACTATCTCCAAATCCCTCTCCTCATACTAGAGGATTCCCTTTGGGCAGAATCCTTTCAAAGGAAGCCTTTAGGCTCAAATCAAAAGGAGTTACACTTTTAAAGGTAATTCATTCTCTCTTGTTAATTTGTTTTATTTTGCTTCTCCAACCCCCCTAAACTCTTTTTATTTACTTATTTTGTAACAACACCAGTATCTTAAATATACTATGATGTTGTTAAAAGATTTATTCGAGCTACACTCTCACACAACTACATCAAATGGTTAAAGAACATACGGTTTCCGTGGATGGTGAAATTCTGCCTCCCGAAACGATGATTGTTCAATACTCATTTAACACCTTCAAAGGTGGCCATTATGATGTCACTATTTTTATATATGATATATAATTTGTTTATGTTTTCCTTAAGCTTCTGTTTTTTTTCATTTTGGTCATACCTTTATGGTTTCCATTATTGTTAAACGCGATATCTTCATTTAAGGAAGTGCGGACTACCGCCCCCTCAAAGTGATTTGATTTGTTAAATAACATATGTGGGACGTATAAAGGATGGAACTATGATATTATATATGATATTATACTTTAATTATAATAAACTCTTATATCATTATGATTCCATTCCATAAAATACGAAATAGAAATAGAAGTAGCGTTCATGCGTACGTACGGCTTACCGTCTCCATGAACGGTGCATTTCATTTCTTACCTCTAAATGATCATGTAATATTATAAATGCATGCATTTACCGGATATATATGAATTATATAATATCTACTTCATGAATTTTATTCTGGATATAAATAACTTTTCACCACACGAACAACATGTAATTGTAAGAAGTCCACTTTCGACTTAAGAACCAAATATTGAAAAAACAAACATTATTAACTTAAATGGTTACATAATGTTTATAACATGGAAATAAGTGATATAAAAGGAATAATGAAGTTTAAAAAGGTTCTTAATCAAGTATAAATTAATTCAAGTTTATTAATCAGGACGTTAAAGAACGATCGAGTCAAGTCGGACCCGAGGTAAGGGACTTCGTCTCAATCTCCTTTCATTGAGGCATATTTCGTTTTATACACAACTTTCTTTTATACGGTGTAAAAAACCCTTTGACTTTTACTTTTATAAAAAAGTAATCTTTTTCTACGAATCATATTACTAAACGACAAAAAGGAATGTTTTCTTACGTACGCGGCGACAACGACCTTTTCTGCCGCCGCGAGTATTATTTGGTCTTTGGCTTCCTCAACAAGCCGTAATGTTTTTAAAATAAAATAAATACCACATACTCTTTTATGTATTTTGGTATTGAAAATGGTTTTGATAAAGGATTCTATTATGTCAATATATTTATGATATATTGTGATTGAAATGTGGAAATGTTATCATTCCTTTATATTGGTTTTATGTTTTATGATTTTGTATTGGTAATTGGACATTTTAACGGGGGGTTACGTTATAAACCATACGAAGGGTGGTGCCGTGAATACCAGGACGAGTGGTTACATTATAACCTCCAATTCATTGGGTATGAAAGTCGGCTATATGGCTATTCCATTAAGTATGTATGGAAATTGTCCGTATGGCTATTCCATTAAGTGATATGTGTGGAAGTCGACCGTATGGTTATTCCACTTAAGTATGTTTATGTCCCAAGTTACCTTCATATATTTTATGTGTTCTTTATATGGGTTTTATGGTAATCCTTTGGTTACAAAAAGGAAAGTAATGATACATTATTCAGTGAAGAGTTTTTACTACTTCATGAAGGTGAAGGTATTACTTTGTTAGAGTATACATGGTTTACTTGATTTTGAAAAACTAACAGTTTTCATTCTTTGTGTATCCCTTACTGAGCTTTTTATGCTCACCCCAAGTTTTTTTGAAATGTTTTTCATAGGACTTAATGTGAAATAAGGTCAAGGATGGGATCAAGGGAATGTCATGCTATATAAAACATGGAACTAGACATGTTTCTTTTAAGAGTTTTTTTTATTATGGAAACATAGTAGAAGTGACTAGTTTGTAATCTTTTGAGATGTAATAGTTATGTTCTAATTCTCTAAAACTCTAAACCTGAAAAGATCCTCAACGTGAATTATTCATTTAATTAAATATTAAGTAAGGTTTAAGGCTGGGGCCTTATAGATGGAATGAATAATGATCACATAAATCCATAGAAATAATAACATGTGGTTGATGCTTATACATGGATATCATAAATAATCAAATAAACACTTGGAAATTGATAACTATTCTCCTAATGATGGAATGCATAATTACAAACATTATAAACATATCGTTAAGGCCTCGTGAAAAGGAATCTTACAAAATTGGAAACGCTTTGGCCAAAAAACCAAACTAGTATGGCTCAAGTGACATATATATGAATTTATGGTTTAATAAGTTCTTATCAAATCACTTAAAATGTCTATTTAATACATCATAGGAATTAAAAATATATATTAATAAATACGCCTTCATTATCAATTATTTTCCATATTGGAATCTCTAGCATATGGAATAATGATATGTTTCCCAGTCAAACTGGTCACAAACCATCCAGAGAAATAATAGTGATGATATCATTAAAAAATATCCGTAGTGGAGAATAATGAAATTAAATGTTTATTTCCATTGATAGATATAAATAACATAAAAATTTCATTAAAAACATTTTTTGTAGAAAATACTCATTTTTGTTTGACTTTAAGTTTCAAAACTAAAAAACTCTATAATATTAGGAAAAAAATTCATTGAAAAAAATCATTGAAACTAGTAATGGATGATTCAAATAGTTAAGAGTTCATGAAGGTGGAAAATTCCATTCACTGTAAGTAAGTTAAAACAATGTTTCCTTTCAAATTATTTTTAAAAATCCAAAAAATACTTTATTCAGAAAATCATCTGAGTATTCCATTTGAACCCTTTTACAAATGTATAATGTGGGAGAAAAATTCTTTAATAAATCCTTAGAGAATAGTTAAATAATTTTTAAATCTTTTTCCGGATAATATCGACATAGAAGAAAATAATTCTCTACTGAATAGAAAAAAAATTCATTTTTTTATAAAAATATTATTTTGATATATTGAGTAGTGAAAAGAGGAAAATGAAATGGAAAATTATAATTGTTAAAAATAACAAGTGTAAAATATCTTGAACTTAATATTAATAGATCATATAATTTCCCTAGTAGAGTCATAAATGTAAACGATCTTGAATAGTGATTACATTGTGAAATTTTCCCTTATTTCATTGGTAACTTTTATCTCATAACCCCCAAGAAATAAGTGACATCATATGAATCATTAAATACTATTAATAAAAATTTAATCATGATATATCATATCAAAATGGAACTATATAAACCACTTGAAAAAGGAAATTTTTGAATACAACATATATCTCAGGTAAATATAACTGAGATAAAAATCCATTATAATGATCATAATGTTGAAGTATGAATCAGTCAATGATGTGATTGTGTATAAAAAATATAAATCTATAAAAAGATGTAGAAATAAAACATAATGCAGTTAATTGTAATATTATATATAATCATGAATAACTCAATCAATGTAGTAGAATTATAACATAGTGGCTGTAAATTGAGTAATGTAACCCATTATCTCAAGTCTGACACATCTTGTACATTATTTATTTAAACAAATAATAAGATTATGTTAATTATTTACATTACTATGATCCTATTTAAGGATTATTATTCCTTTTCATTTATTTAATACCTTCTTATATTTCTTTACACATTCAATTAAGTTCACATCTGGTATTTTAATGATATTTGGTTCATACATTCAAAATGACATCATTTGGTTGATAATGGTAAAAATAGCCATTGTTACGCAATAACAAATATAATTAAAATGCAATAATTATAATTTTATACACCAATTACACTTTTATAATCAATCAGGAAATATAGTAAATGAAAAATAATATATGTTATAATCGTGGAGATAGTAAATCGAATGTATATGTCAGTAGTGTTTCCAAATATCAATGATAACAAAGGAAATCATATAAGTATTATTTTATGTTTTTTATAATTTTAATTATATAATAAATGAAATATTATTTCATTAAAAACATTAAATATATATATATATCATGCATGTGATGTGGTGATGAAAAATGTGTCACAACGTTTTGTTGAGGTGGTCGACCAAACATACATACTGAGAATATTATCATGTTTCAATGTATAAATGGTAATAAATTAGATGATATATTATATTTTATGAATAATAAATATAACATTAATATAATATATAAACACTAAATCCATTACTGTAGCCACGCATGATAGGTGGTTATGGAAAATTGTTTACATCGGCTCATGATATGGTAGTCTACCGTACACACAAATGATTGTTTAATTTACCATTTAATAAAAGATTAGATGGATATTGGTTATTACCTTCAAATAAAAATTTTTATGTCTATTGAATATACTTTATTTTTTTATCATTTTTTAATGATATATAGAGTTTGAATTGAAAATAATCTAAAACATTTGGTTAAAAGGACTACCTCTTATTTAGAAAACCTCATTTAATTTATACCTTATGCACTACATGACTCTTGTTTTTACCAAAATAAGACATATATAATCTGATAAATGATGTTAGAAATGTATTTGGGTATGTCAAGGATGGAAAAAAATTGTTCATTATGTGCGAATAAATGAGGATAAAGGGTGACCTTTTATAATGAGAGAGGGGCATTCATTGAATTTTAAAAATTTAATATAAATTGATTTTCACTTTTAAATGACTCCAAAATTAATATTTTTGGAATATAATATGATTATGTTTCACAATATTATTATAAAATTAAAAATTGGCATGTTTTTGTGATTTTTTATCTTATTTTTTGTTTTAACCCTAGTTAACACTTTTGACATTTATCGTTGAATCATGGTTTTGTTTGTGCTAAAGGAGACAAGAATATTAACTTAAAGGGTAAAAGACCACTATATGGATGATTTATGATATTTTAAACAATATATATTTCATTTGGATAAATATATTATATATATGAATTATAAATCAATTAATAAAATATTTTTTATTATAAAATATAATTAATGTCATTTCTTGAAATATATGAAATATTTTAATATGTTATCTTCACAACTCATATAAAAGGTTCTAAAATGACATGTATTTTAATATAAGGATTACATAATCTTAATGTAATCACCCAATAAATTTTTTTTATAGGATTATATATCATTTTAAACTATGCCTTTTTGTTTAACCCCATGTTTAAAAAATTTTAACTTCAACTATTGTAATTACTTTTCAATAAGAAATGGGTATAAATCTACATACTTGGTCAAATTTGGATCATAGATTTCCATATATTACATTCCAGAAAAGTAATCAACCTATTTTCCCTATTTGATATTTTTTTATAAATTATGAATAACTTAATAAAATATATTTAACATTAAATCCCATTTATATCATGTTAACACTATTCAATTATATGTTTACTTTGTAATAAAAATAAGATAAATGGAATTAGAATTTAAATATTTAAATCTTCTAAAATATGTTTTTTTCCTTGAATATTTATGGGATACTTTACCTCCCCAAATAAAATTACTTTTTGATTTTTTAAAATCATTTACATGATATTTCTACTGCTTGAACAAGCACTATGTCATCATTTCTTACGTAGTTAAGGTCATAATTTAATAAATAAAAACTAAAATTAAATTACAATGATAAAAAATATTTTATTTTTCGTATAAAAATTTACAACATAATGTATGTTTTATTTAACCTTATCATAAAATATTATAGATATTAAAAACAAGAATGTGACATTTTTGACATTATCATTTACTTAGAAATAAATACTGTCAAAATAACATAAATATGGAACCAATTTTCCATTTGTTTCAAACATGGTTAAATATTTCCAAAATACACCAATAAAATAGGACAAATTCCATTTTTATGGTCTTTTTAGTCCATGTCAAATTATTTGTTACCTCAATTACCTAATTTACCCTTTCCATCTTGATAACTATTTTCTATAGTCACTGTTAACAATGAATAAAAATAAAATGGACCAATTCATAATGTTTGGAAATCCCGATTCAAAATATGTAATCAATTTTAAATATTCAATTTATTTAATTTGTAAAATTTAATTTAATACACAAAACAATAGTATTTTTTGGAGAATTTATTTTATAATTATAAAAATGTTTTTATAACATTATTATTTTGTTCATTGGATTATTAATAATATAAGAGAGAAAATTTTATTTTAGAATATTTTAAAATAATATGAATCTTTTTATTTAATTGAAAAAATATAGTTTTCAAATAAAAATTTATTTCTTAACTAATCACAAGAAAATCAATATTTTCAAGAAAAATAAAAAATATTCACCCAAAATTAATTTAAATATATTTATATAAAAAATGATATTATTTTTATACAATAAAATTCCCAAAATTTCTATAAATTAAATTTTATATTTTCGTATAAAATAAATAAAAAATGTTTAGTATGAAAAATAGTTTTTTATTAATGAAATGAAATTTCTAGAAAATGAGTACTTGTTTCATAAGAATAATTCAATACAATTTTATTCAGTAGAAATATTATATTTAATTCATGATGTGGTCAATTAAATTCATTCCTACTAATTCATTGGCAATTTTAAAACTATAACACTTAAATAAAAATATTTTTTTATTCTTTTATGATCTATATCGCACGTCGTATACTATATCGAACATAGAGTATATTTAAAATATTAGGGAGTTACATTATTACACCTTTAATAAATTACATCCTCACAATTTGAACATGATCTCAACAACTAGGGTTTGAAATTTTAAAATACCTTATTTGAAAAACCCACATTGTAAAAGGGTCAATAAAAAATCTATTTAAAATAAGTAACAGGAAACATGAAGGTCATCTGAAATAACACTTATATATTTAAAAATAAGATATCATTAGTGGGAAGTGAATATATAGACATAGAGGACAATGAAATATCCTAAAAATTATGGAGAGTGACAGAGAACATTTATTGTATGAATGAGAATGATCATTAGAATGTTAAAAACCAAAAATCAATAAATAAATAAGGCCTTAAAATGACCATCAATACATTAGGAATGAATATTATATGGAAACATTTTTTCATGATAATGTATATATAATTGTGGATTTACTTTACCAACTAGACTAATTAAATATAGAAATATACTTAATTTATTATTATAATTTCACCCTTAAATTATTTTCCATGCTAATCTCATATTTTGTTCAAAACAATGAGTATTCATGATGAATTTTGTATGTATGAAGCACTAAAATAAACTTCTAAGAGAATAAAAAATCCACAGAAGGATAATAATATATTAATAATTTTATAAAATTTAATCTAAAAATTTTATTTTTATTATATGTTAAGATAATATGAAAAATGTATAAACAATCATATAAATAAAAAATATATTTTTGATCAAAATTTACATAATAACACCTAATGCTCAAAAAAGATTAATCCAAAATTTAATAACCATGTATCCCAACTATCCTCAATAACCTCAACATAAACTATATTTTAATCAAAAAAGAGATCTCATATGTTTTAACATACATAAAAAACAATACTATTAAACACTATGATTAATGATTATATAATATTATAATGTTTTGAACATGAAATAATAATACCATGTATCAGATTTAGCTAATGACCTAAATGTTAATCCTTAGCTTGACCATAAATTTCTCAAAAATTATACCTTCTCAACGAATCTCATTTTTACTATCAATATTATATATTATACACTATCTAATAGACTATAGTTAATATAATATAAAATCGCATACTAACCTAAATGGTTATTGAAACCTTAAAATAGAATTCATTCAAAAACGTAGTGAAAGATTAAAATAACCTGAAAATAATGTCACTTAAAACCTGAAAATTTGAATCTATTCTTTTTACCTTATGATCAACCATAAATATGTATTCACATGATGGAATCCATAAATCATAATGGAGAATCACATGAAAAAATAATTGATTCCAAAAAATTAACATATTTTTTATTACTCAATTAAAATAATAGACTAATTACAATAAATTTAAATATTAAATAAATGTTATCTTAGATGACCTAAATAAAATTATCATAAAATGAATAAAAATTTCAAGGTCACCAATACTATGTCTATTTTCTTATATATGAATTTAAATTGTCTACTCATTCCTATTAAACATTATCACATTACGAAAAAATAATTTTCATTTATATTGGTACCTTTAAATATATGTTTTCATATCGTAAAATAAAGGTCACTGTGGTAGAATATTTATATTTCTCATGATTCTTATATATAGAATAATATTGATATAAAACTTATTCCACAAAATTCTCAAATCATAATGGATAAATACTTCAATACTTACAACATAATGATTTTCATAACATAATTCCTTCCATAGTCTAGGAGTTGACCATTGGATTAGGGCATTAACATTGATAATGCCTATATTACCCACAAATAAGTCATTTAACTATAAATTTAACCTTGGGATATATTTAATGTCCCACCATTGTCCATTTTGTTTGTCTTCAAAAATTAATTAATCTATGGCCTTATTTTACACACATAATAATATTTACTATTTCATTAACACATTATAAGTGGTGTCTCTTACAACATTTATATTAGGAATGGAATTGGGATAATTTCTTCCATGGTCTCCAAAACCTAAGATCATTATAAACACTATAATCCTCTGAATTAATAAGTCTTATAGAGGATCATGATGTCAATTATACTATGTTAAATTATTATGAATAATGAAAATATCTTTCACTTTAGTCATCATCCAATTTGGTTACTCATAATCACTATATTTTCTCTTTCATTAATTGTTAAAATGATTTATCGAGGCTCTATACATTGAAAAAATCCAAATAACACATTATGAAAAACAATAATCATTGTTTTAAACCACATAATCATAAAAATAATTTATAGGATGTCTATATCGTGGACCTTAATCTAAATCTATTGTACATTAGGTTTAAACTAGATCATTCATGGGAATCAACGATTAAAATCTTTGAAATTAGTTTATAAGGAAAAGGAAAAATAACCCAAGAATATCCATCAGGAGTGTTATACTAGTTGTGAAGTAAGGAAAAACTCACTATGTACCCGAAAGATGGATGAGATAATGTTGTCCAACTCTATTTTTGGTTATTATCCATAGATGAATTTGTACAAAAAAATTGTACTCTTATATTAATTAGGTAATGATTTATTTCAAGGAAAACCACAAAATATATACCATACCAAAACATTAGGATTTGATTATATACGTAAACTAATCCTTAAATTAATTAATAGAGTTATTTTAACTAATCAACGGATCCCTAAATCTACTTCCCCTGATTTACAATAAATATTCTATAATTTACACTATAATGACCCAAGACTCTAGTAGTAGGAGTTGATGATTATTTTACTACATCTACAAAAATTACATGGGATTAAATCTAGAAGGATAATATTTTTTTTAGTATTTTTGGTAAATAAGATAAAAAATTAATTTTCACAGTACATTTGAAATCATAAAATTCATCATATTATTTTTTTGACCACATCATTATTACCTATAATATATCCTTATATAATGATCATTATACTCTTTCAGAAATCCTAGAGAAAATAATCCTTGGAAATGGGGGTTCTTAGATTCATAGAACGGGATAAATAAAACTAAATCTATCACAAGTAAATAAGTTTTAAAAATATGTTAAGGTAAATAAAATAAAAAAATTTCCATTTTATAAATAACTTGTTAATGGAGAATAATATGGAAAGAATAAATGATGATAATTTAATTCCATATTAATAATCACAAGAGAATGAATAATATACTTGGACAACATAACTAATAATATAATCACATAGACAATAATATGTAATCTTATAATGATTGAATACATAACTCCAGACATTTTAAACTTAACATCAAGGTTATGTTCCAAGATAATTTATATAAATGGGTAAGGCCTCAGCCAAGAACCCAAACACGTTTTTCCCATGATAACTATATATGCATAAATGGTCTATAATGGGCCCATACCATCATTTAAAAAGTCCAATTTATTTTTCATATAAATAAAAAGTGAATCTTAATCATCATGAATTCAAAATCAACAACTGTTCGTATTGGTAGAACTAACTTAGGGAATGTTAATACATTACCCACATAAATTGATCATAAACTACATAGAAAAGGAATAAATATGATACCATTATAACATTTCCTAAGCATAATATGAGGAAATAATGGGTTATCTTTGATGAATATAAATACTATAATATGTTCCTTAGTGAGACATTATTTATAAAAATACACTCCACTTTTGAAATTTACTTGTAACAACTGAAAATTAAAATAATATTAGAGTATAATTTGCATGTAAAAGAATCATGGATGCTTTTAAATGAATATTCAAATAATTTAGTGTTCATGAAGAAATGAAATTATGTTCATTTAGAGTACATTAAAAATGATTCCTTTCACATTTTCGGTAACAGGTCAAAAATTTCCACTATCGGAAAATGAAAAGAAGATAACAGTTAAACACTTTTCAAAATATACAAATATGGTAAAAATTTTATTTAATAAATCATCATAGAAGAGTGAAAACATTTTTTAAAACATTTTATGGAAAATATTGACATGGAAGAAAATGATTCTTCGAAAAATAGAAAACAATATCGGCTTTCAATAAAAACATTTTTTCAAAATGTTAATAAAAAATAAGTAAAATGATAGGAAAATTATAATTATTTAAAATAACAAAAGGGGTATATATTTGGTTTATGATATAAAGATCATATAATTACACAATTAGAGACAATAATGTAAACAATCTCAAATAATGATAATATTGTGAAATAAATGCTTACCACATTCAAAACATTTGAATCATAACCCACATTAAAGTTATAATTTTGAATTAGTTATTATGTACAATTAATATAAAGGGAATTATGATATATCATATCAAAGTTTATGTAAAACACGAAATGAGAGAATTACTTATTGAAAACATCATATGTCTCATGGAAACAAAAGTGAGATGAGAAACCCTTATAATGATCATAATGTTCTAGAGATAATAAATAAATGAAGTGATTATGTATATAAAATTTAAATTGACAAAAAAAATTATAAATACAACACAATTTAATTATATGTTTTTGATGCCTAAAAATTTCATAACACAGTCAATGAAGTATATGTATAACCAAATGAATAAAAATTTAGTCATCAATCCCCTTAACGTAGATCTAAATCATCATACATGTTATTTATTTTCATAAATAATAAGATTATGTTAACGATTTACGTTCTTAAGAACATTTTCCATGTTTATTTTTCACCTTATTTTATTTATTATGATTTTATATTTAATTACTTAATTAGTTAAGTACACGTCAAATGTTTTGATGATGTATAGTTAATATGTACAAAATTACATTAGTAGGTTGAATATGTTAAAAGAATCCATATTTTTACCAACTAAAAAATAATAATAATCAAATATTTGACATTTTAAAGCAATTTTTTTGAAAACAAAATCCAAAAAATATGTTTTTAAAAATTGAACTACGTTATAATCATGGTGACAATAACCCACATATAAACATGGGCAGTGGTTCCATTAATCAATAATCATGATAAAAAGAATAAAAAAATTATTTTGTCCTAAAAAATTATCTTTATATCATAAATACATTATTTTTTCAATTAATTAAACAACTATATATATCATCCATGTAATTATGGTGATACAAAATGAATTACATCACTTTTTTTAGGTTGGAGTATATGTGTATGCACAAACCATGTTATCATTTTTCAATGGATGGAAAGGTAAGAAATTGAATAATATAATTCCTTTTAAGAATGAAAAAACATTTCTTAATATAATATATAAATAATCTATCCATCAGTATAACCAACCGTGATAGAAATTGATAGAAAATGAAGTACATAAGTTTGTGATATGGTGGTCTGCCATACACAAAAATGGCGATTTCATACCCAATTTTATGGAAGAGTGGATGAATTTTCCATATCCCATTATCGTAAAAATATCACACCATATGGAAGATAGAAATTTCATTATTTCATATTGTTTTATTAATATTTAAGGGAAGTTTAAGATGAAATTAAACAAAAACATTCTATTAAAATCTATACCTATAATTCAGACAACCTTCTTTGACTTACACCATATGACCTATAAGGTTGTTATTATTCAAAACCAAATACATCTATAATGTGGTAAATATTTATAAGGAGATATTTGTTAAAGGGGTTTCTGATCTAAATGGTTCTTTAATTGTGATGTAAAGGGGATATGGGGTATGCATTTGTAATTAGAGGAGGGATATTCTTGGAATTTCACAATGCATTAATTTATTATAAATTAATTTCCATGATAAAAATTTATAAAAATGGATATAATTATAATATTATGTGATTAAGAGTCTAAATATTTTCATCCTATAAAAAATTGAGATGTTGGGGTGATTTTTTCATCCTTAAAATTTTGTATTACACCCTGTTAACCCTTTCTGACGAATACCGCGGCATCAATATTTTTTACACTATAGGAGCAAAGAAATGATAGATAAAAGGAATATTGGTACATAAATAGGGAATTGTTGAAATTTTAAACCATGTATCATTATTTTTTATGAAAATAGAATTTTCATAAATTTTAAATCAATTAATAAAATATTTTTCATTATAAAAATTTATTATTGTAAATTTTTGAAATACATTAAATATTACAATATATTATGTTTTTAATCATGTAAACTATTTAAAAATGATATGTATTATAAGATAAGGATTAATTATTGTTAATATAATCACCCAATAATTTTTTTATAGTTCTAGATATCATTTCGATCTATATCTTTTGGTTTAAATCTTTAGGTTACCAATTTTATTTTCAACTATTGTAATGACCTTTCAATATTAAAAAGTTATTATTCAATTTATAATATGAAAATAGGGAATTAAATGGAAAGGTTTGACATTAAAGACAATTTATCATACCATATGTCCTATTTCAATATTATTTGGATTTTTAAATAATTTAATAATATATATTTGAAATAAAATATCATTTCTTTCATTTAAAAACTATTCACATAATTTGACTTTGAAAAAATAATGAAAACAATTTAATTATAATTTAAACCTTCTATACATCTTTAATATGTTATTTTTATCTTAAAAAGTAGTGGGACACTATACCTCACCCAAATAACATTACTTTTCGGGTTTTTAAATTATTTACATGATTTTTCTACTACACACACAAGAGTTGTGTCGGTGTTGCTTAAGTATTTAAGGGAATTATTTAATCAGTATAAATTAAAAATAAATGACCTCCCTAAAAGTAATTTATATTTCAAATAAAATATTTTAACTGGACATTTTTTTTGTTATCTCTATCCCACAATTATATATATATTAAAAACTAAAAAGTGAAATTATTTGCTTTATATTATAAAGGTCAAAATCAAATAAATATAGCACTAAGTTGACATGTTTTTGTAACATGGATGAATATAGCCGAACGAAAATCATCTAATATGGTAAAAACATGTATACCATCATTTTTAGTCATTATCATATTATTTTTATCTATAATTACCCGATTTACCCTTAATATGGTGATAATTATTAACTATTGTGAATATTCAATATTAGAAAAAAATAAAATTGGTATATTTTCGTAATTTGGAACACCTACATCCAAATATTTAATCCATTTTAAATATTCAATATCTTGAATTGGGAGAAATTAATTTAGGATTAAAATTCACAACATAATGAAATATAGTTTTCAGAAACATTTCATTTTTAGTATAAAAAGTTAGTATACAAAATTCTATCATAAAACATATTCCAACTAAGTTAATTAGATTATTTACAATATAATAGAACATATATAACTTTTAAACTATTTTAAAATGAAAATTATCTATATTAATTCATGAAAAAATATTACATGTGTTAATAAAATGCCGGATTTCTTACTATTCTACCAAAAATCAATCATTTCAGGGAAATCCAAAAAATTCATCTCAAAGTAATTTTCATTTGATAACGTAAAAAATGATAATATTTTTATTATATAACTTTTTAAATGTTTCCAAAATTAATTATACTATTTTCTTATAATAAATCTATAACAACTGATTTGAATGAAAATGTATTTTTGAAAAACAAAATGACTCTTAAAAATTGATTTCTTATTTTCAAATAATTAATTAATAAAATTTTATCAAGTTGGTATTTTATATATTTTTTATAATTTGGTTAATTATATTCATACCCACCAATTTAAGGACATGGTTATAACATTAAAATTTAAATAATAACATTTTTTAGTTCATTTTGGATTGATGTTATATGCCATATACACTATCAAATATAGTGTTCTTTTATAATATTTTTTTATTTCAAAAAACCATTAAATAATATGTTTGATGTTCCTTTAAAATCTGATGTTTTGAATACCATTATCTTTCAACATGGTATTTTCAATCTCTACATGGATTCCTCTAGATGATCTTGTGTAAGGTATGAAATTTATATGTAAATCTATATTTTTATATAGGTAATTTTCAGGACTAGCTTGAGTATCCCTCAATTGTAGTCTATTAATATGTTTTTGGAGTTTTTCATTGGTTTATACTAGTTTAGAGGACAAAATAGGATATTGTTATTATAGTCACAGATTTGATTGAACCCATATGATGGATTTGGAAAACTGGTTATCTTATTCACTATCTATGATCTTCAAATGTTGTGATTGATATGATTATATAACTAAATAACTAACCGGTCAGTGGAATTACAAAGTTGACTCATTGTTTAGTGAAATTTTGATTCTGGAACACTAATTGGATACGATGTCTGGGTTTATAATTTTTAGATAGAGCACATTTATTTAAATATCGTAATAAAAAGATATAGGACATTATAATCACCTGGTGATATTTTCTATTATAGAGTAATAGAAAATTCACTGTAAAAGTATTTGGATAATTAATATGTAAGGAAAATAAAATAATTAAATATAGGTATCTAGAAATGATATGTGTTCTCATGGAGAAACATTCAGAGTACCCAAATATTAATGTTATGAAAATCACTTTTTCCAAATCTTACTCATGGTTATTAGATTCTAGGTGTGCGACACACATTTGTGTTGACTAGAAAATTCTTGGTGATATGATGGAATTGCTAAAGGGTGAAGTAAGTATTCATTTCAGTAATGAAATACGAGTTTATTCATTATTGGTAGGCACGTGAGATCTGAATTTTCCAAGTAGATTGATCTTACAATTGAAAAAAAATGTTATAATGTTCCCAACAGAAATTGGAATTTTATTTCGGTATATTGTTTTGAGAAGATGATATTTTCATTCATCATTAAGAACAAAATTTTTTCTATATATATATATGAATGAATTTTTTTATGTGATCAAAAATATAATTATTGATTTATACATTATTTATATCGATAATATTATTTATAATATTTAAAATAAAAAAGTCATTAATGTCTATAATAACACATATATTTTACATTATCATCTTTGATATATAAATCAGAAACACATTAAAAGACTCAATATATATTTATTTTTCAAAAAAATTTATTAATAATCCTTTGATACATGGGAATCCATTTTATTATAATTAATTAAAAATTATCCTTTTGTGAGAAACGTTGAGAGGGCTAGTGGAATGTCGGATCATATATATAGTGACGTATGTGGACCAATGAGTACATAATAAAATGGTTGTATTAGGTACTTTTATACTATTCATGAAGACATTATTTGGTATGTTTATGTGTTTAGAAAGAAAAAAATGTCTGAAAATTTCAAATAGTGTAATGTGTTTCATAGAAAAGTAAATAATTAGCAGGGTAAACATATTAATGGATTTTGATCGGATCAGGGTAGTGAATACATGAGAAAGGAATTCATATATAATCGGAGAGATTATGGAATTGTTTCACAACTCAATCCTCCAGAAATGAATAATTTAATGATGTATCTAAAATATAGAATCATAACTTGTTAGACATGGTTCGATAGATGATGAGTCTTTATGACCATGTTGGTCTCATTTTTTGGTTATTCTCTGTAGACTACTACATTTATATTAAATTAAATTCTATCTAAATAACTAAAAAAGATACCATTTTCGATATAGATTCAGAATTTCCCCACTATGTATTTCATGAAAATTATGTATTTTTAAGATCATGTATGATTTTTGGATTATGATAAACAAGACCCCATGTCTGAAAAATGCTATTTTTTGTTATGTGAAGGAACCTAATGGATATTATATCCACAACCATACAAATCCAAAAGTATTTTTGGCATGAACTATTATATTTCATGACATGGAATATCATAGTCAAGTAGTCGGTGAGAGGAATATATAACTTGGAGAAGTTTAGGACCAATAAATAGGACATGGTCCAAATATCAGGGTTGATCTATTTCTATAATGAGTTGTGGAAGAAGAACACACTCAAATCAAAAAAGAACCTCACCTGTATAATAGGATTCACCAGGATCTTGAGTGATATATATTTCACTTAGATAAAAATAATTAAGAAATGTTTACAAGAGATGGACCTATATCATAACGAGAGGCTATTGATAGTTCTAATTATGAGAAATTCTTAAATTCCATGAAATCTAAGATGGACTCCATATACACTAACCGAGTTTAGAATAAGGTGTTATTGTGTTTTCCATAATAAAACTGACATTGAGGGTAGAGTTTCTTCACAAAAATTAGGCCTGGTTGAAAAGGGTTATTTTTTTCATTTTAGTGACTATGAAGATACATTTTTACGTAATGTAATGATAAAGTTCATTCGTATTTTTCAATCCATTACAGCACATTATAATTTATAGATATATCATTTGGAAGTCAAAACCACATTTGATAATAGAAATTTGGGATATAAAATATATATAACACAAAACAAGAGTTTTTATGTTCCAAATGAGAATGATATGGTTTTTAAATGAAAAGGGTCCATTTATGAACTAATGAAATATTCTTGGAGTTTCAATCCCCAGATTGATGATGCAATAAAAGTGAATTGTTTCCTAAAAAATATAGACTATTTATTATTATAAATGAGGATTAGTAGGAGTGTAATAGTGTTTATGAAACTATATAACTATGATGTACTAATTATTAGAAATGAAGTCCCAAATTTTCACTATGTAAAGATGTTATTGGGTAAATATTTCTTAAAAAAGATATGGGTTAAAAAGCATACATCTTCTGTATGAGGATCTGTAGGGACATATCAAAGTGGTTTCTTAGACCATGTTAGTATAAGAATATTAGTAAAGTGATAAAGTGGTTTAGCATTTAGAAACCTAAAAGTGGTAATTACCAGTGTAGCATGGCACTTATCTTATGAATTTTCATGATCATTCTAAAGAGTTAGAAAAGTTGAATTATATTTTTTATGCATCTTCCATATCATCGATCATGTATTCAATGTTATGTACTAAAATTAATGTATTGTATTCATTTATAATAATAGGTTTATACCAATAAAATCATAGTTAGAGTCATTAGATTATTTGTAATAACATATTTATGTATTTAAAAATGATTAAAGAAATGTTACTGGTCTTTGGTGAAGAGAATAAGATCTGTTTAAAACTGTATAAAGATGATAGTATCCAATATGAGAAAGATGACATAAAATCTCAATATAGATTATAATTTTTACCAAAAAGTAGAGAAATTAGTTGGAAGAGTTCCAAATAATCCACCATATAAATCCCTTGAATAGATGCATAATACATCACTGTATGAAATGCTATGAATAAATTTGTTTGTATAAATAAGTTCATTTATAAACATGGAGTGGTTCCATGAATAAATGTTGAACATAAGATATACTGTGAAAAAATCGGAATCTATCTCAGGATAAGGCACCCTGATCTCACTAAAGGAATATTTATGTCCTTCATAAGTACTATATCATATAGTAAAATAGTTTATATGGGAAATGTATAGATCATTTGGGGAGCTAACCAAGAAAATGTGGCTTATCCATTATTGAAACCATTACTGCAACAACAACATATGTTTCATACAAAATCTATGGTTGTAATACACATGATAGATTGGTTGTAATGGGTGTAAATGTATCATGTTATTTTTATAATAAACACAATCTCCAATTATAATTCATTAATGTGTGTTGAAATTAATTTTACATGAATGGCCGAATAAAAATATCTACCCAAAGTATGACATGGAGGTTTCCCTAACTTATGATTATTACTGTGTATTATAGGTTGTAATAATATGATATGTTTAGTTATAATATATTATTATAATCATTGCTTAGATTTATATATATTTTATAAATAATAGATTCATTAGGTCATAGATATCGACTTATTACATTTATTGATCAACTAAGCTATATATCATGGAATATCATATAATCATTAATATACTTAGGGGGTATAATTATTATCAATAATTCTTACATCAAGATGGTTTTATAAATATAATGAGAACCTTTATACTTTTATAAAATAATTTATGATGTCGACATTTGGGAATACATAATATGGTAGTGGTTTGGTATGCTGCTTGTCATGACATCTGTTACAGATCACCCGAGATAAGATTTATCTACTTGTATTAAATGATAAAGATATTTGAAGGTTGATTGAATTAAGATGAGGAAAATCAGGGAACTCTTAGTTGTGTCGCATATAATGTGTTCACTAACTTTGATAAGTGGAATGTGATGTGCTTATTAGATAAATGAATTAAATGTGATTTATTCATCTAAATGGTTAGTCTTTTTATGAGAACCAAGAGTCAAATAGAGGAAAATACTAGATTTATCTCTTTTATGTCGATTGGTCACTTTATGTTAAGAAAAAAATTATTATATAGGTATTAATATGATAAATATGATATATATTATGGTGCACACATTAACATAGAGATTCAAGTATGTTTTTGGGAGATCACACTAGAACCCTTATTAGTTTGAGTAGAATTATTATTTTCTAGAGGATGTTATTTCCTTACAACTATGAAATATAGATTTCATTAGTTTTGATAATAATGATAAACCATGTAGGGAAACACTGTTAGGAATGTGGATAAGGATTATGTAATTTTTAATTTTTTTTTTCAAAATGATGAAATATTGATAAAACTATACCTAAAAGAGTTTGGATGGATTCAGAAAGAGTTGCGATGTTTTTCATAATGTTATTATGGGATTTTAGTGGAAGGGGGAGATTTTTGGGCATGCACTACAATGTACATGCATGATATGAATATACACATGCATATGATGCATGAAAATTGTTGAATATGATACTATATATTGTGTAAATTTAATAAAAGTATAGAATAATTGAATATTATCATGCATGTGACTCATGTATATTAATATAACAAATAATATATATATATATATATATGTTATTGAATATTAATTCAATACATATTCTGAATGAGTTAAATTTGATGTAACAACAATTATCCATCCTCTCAGTATCATTTTCATTAGAAACAAAGGATGATTCATTCATATATTTTCTTTTATTTAATTCAATGAGCTCAACGAATAAATAAGCAATATAAAAAATTAGTGATATGCATTAGAAAGAGGGAGCCTTAGGTTTTTTCAATAAAATATAATGATTTGACTTCTATATGGATATGTGATGTGCATGAGACAGTACTAAAAATATTTTTTATCCAAAACACTATTTATATCATTTGATAAGGTACTAGATGCCCATCAGAATTTTGGTAACCTCACAAAATATTTAAGGATCCCTTAGCTGGTGTTTTAATAATGTGAAAAGGTGCTTTTGTTTGATTATCATCAAGGTCTCCCTCAAGCACCCTTTATTAAAGTATGTAAATAGAAGATACTACAATAGGAGATTTACATGTAATTAGTTTTTCAGATTATTTAAACTTTTATTTCTCGAGGATATATCCCCTATGTTTTTGGGTTATCTTCCATTATGAAGGACCTTTATATTATCCCTTAAAACATATTGCTATTTCAAAAAACTCAATAATCAATCATAAAATATACCAAAGTGAAATTGGGATTGGATTATTCTCCCCACTATATCAACATATTCTCCCCTAAATTTACCAATGAATTATTGATATAAAATCTTAAACAATTTTGATAAATAATACATAAATAATGGATAAAATTACTCTCAAACTACTAGAATAAATGATTATATGTTTAAGAAACCACTTAAGGTACATATTTGATACCCAAACCTTATAATCCACATTTGATCTACTATAAGAGAACCAAAATTCAAATGAGACAAAAAAATATTTATCCCACAATAAGTATCCAAACCATATAATATCTATAATAACAACGTATATCCCATTGGAACACTATAAGG
The DNA here is from genome assembly GCA_963277665.1 of Viscum album. Classification (NCBI taxonomy): domain Eukaryota; kingdom Viridiplantae; phylum Streptophyta; class Magnoliopsida; order Santalales; family Viscaceae; genus Viscum; species Viscum album. The sequence continues at coordinate 1,449,498,349 of OY728161.1, forward strand.
GACCTAGAAACCCTCTAATAAGGAGGTAAAAATTTAATAATATATCAATAGATACATATATGTCCAAAAAATAACAAATTTAATATCCTTCAAAAGATGATAAAATGCCAAACGTCTCAAATTTTATAGGAGGAATAAAAAATTATATAGTATTGAAGGATATGTACGAAAATGAAAAGATGGGAATAAATAAGGAAAAAGAGAGGAGAACCCTATGAATTCTCTATTTGTAATGAACCACATCATTATATATTATGAATTACTAAGGTAATTTGTATTTTCTCTCTAGATCATATATCATTCCAAGAATCGGAATCCTTATTATAAATTTAAGGGTTATAACATCATATGATCATGCTTTTGGATGTGTAATGAGTCACAGTAAGGTGTCTTGGTTCTCATGTGGTGGTTGGAGAAGGGTTGATGGACATAAAATTCTGAAATTCATTAGCTAAAGCAATTTATGTTGTGACCCATAGGGTTTATGACATAAATTGTGTGGTAATGAGGTTTGGGAAATCTATCTCACATATTTAATGTAGTGTACCATATTTCACATCACTAATGGCATTTTTTCGAGTAGAGGACCCCTCTACTTCAACTGGTTAATTAAATGAAAAAGGGGTTCATAATCTAAATGGTGTCTGATGTATTTTTTTAGTCATTGGTACTCTTATCCTTTCCTTAGTTATTCGCTCTTTGATTTAAAGAGGTATATCTGATTTGGGATGACTATTTTAGATAACTCCCCACTATTTTTTACTTTAACCCCCATTTAGAGGGGATGATTCCAACTGTGTTTCAGCGGTGATCCTAGGTATGATTTTCTTTTTTTATCCTTTATCATACATTCAATTTATAGTAATCTAATTTCAATCAATTTTGTTTACTATTTCTTAATGATTTCCCCTAGAAAATGGTGTATATCATACTAATTATGGATTATTTTTCTCAAATTTGATAGAGGACATCCTATAATTTTGTCTCTATGACATCAATCATAATTTATGTGAAGTTTTATTGTTATATGATGTTATCAATGTTTTTAATTAAATTAGATGAAATTAGCTAATGAATCTGTCATACTATTTATGGATTTCTCATCCCATATCTGTGAGTGCATGGTGGTAGTGGGTTTCACCCCATTGATCGAGTTTTTGGTGAGAGGATTATGTTTTGATAGATACTAGGCATTAATTCCTAATGGAATTAATTTTGAAAAATAAATTGTAAATTATTAATTAATTATAAATTGAATATAATTATTTAGTTTGGATGTTTTGGAATGATATAAGACCTAGAAAGTGTGGATGTGGGTCAGTGGACATGGATTAGGATCGATAGAGCATGGTGTGTGGTTATCTTTGGTATCGAGGGTGGATTCCCATATGATAAAAATTTATATGCACATCTATTTAATAGGATCAATTCCAAAAAAACCGCATGTGTTCCGAAATGAGGTATAAGGACTAATATATTCCTTAGGTTACATGATGAGGTGGAATTAGTCCTTTGGAATTATTCCATGTTCTCATTTACCCCATTGGTAATTTGGGACTTCCAGACGTCTATTCCTCTATGGGGAGGTGGAATTGTTTGAGCTAATGAGATACTTTTAGGATGTGATGGGATGTGATATGAGATGTGGAAAATCCTAGGTTGAGTTACTAGGGATGGTTAATATTAACAAGGGGATTGGGGCTGATTGATGATGGATGATATGAATGTACACCTTATGAGCGGTTAGGAACTCCCTCCTGAGGCTAGAGATGTGTGTTTGTTAGTGAGGTGAGTGGGATATGTCCTTGAGAGATTAACATAAGTGATATAGATTGGTTTCATTTATGTGTCGAGTCGAGTTATATCCATTAGGATATGTGTGAAAAGACCTAGGTGATGGTTGTAGGAGTAATTTGGGATTTGGAATTGGGATTTCCAAGGGGGTTTTACTATGAATTGGAGCCCACCAATTGATGTTTGGGTTAGGTATAATGTGATGGATTGGTATAGTCACTGGTTAATATAACCATAATTGATGAGAGGCTATGAAAATAATGTGGTACAACCCTATGAGTTTTGGTTCAATAGGATTCTTTAGACTGTGTTCTCACCGATGGTTGATAAGCATGAGAAAATATCAATGAGAAGAGATTCTAAATGGTTTGGAGGACCCAATGGATTACATCATGGGTTATGTGATACAATATAGTGATGTGGGGATATGTATGAGGTACTAGTGACCATGTGGTGAGTTGGTGAGCTTGTGTGACATGATTTGTGTCATGACCCCCTCCACAAAAAGTGTACCCTTCCTGGGTTGGCAATGTGAGAAGGGAGATAATGACCCCCGATTCGCTCCTCCAGTAGGTCCCAGGTTGGTGACTAGCACCGTGGGTATAGTAACACACCAATGGGAGGCATTACCCTCTAAGAGAACACATGAATAAAAGAGATATAAGATAGACACCAATCAACACCAACTCAAAACTTGAAATATAAAAGAAACCCAAGTGCACAAATGGAATGTCAAGAAAAAGTACTACAACCAAAAAGAGGAAAAACTGCAAGTACCCAAAAGAAAGTAAAACAGTTGTAACCACAATCCCGAACAGCTCCTGAACCCCAAGCTATTAGAAACTAGCATGATCTCCAAATTGCTTCAAGTAACCTGAAAAACAGTTTATATATACGTAGGATGAGTATAACAGTATAATCAGTAGGATCCTCCCTAGAGCCTCTTGTGCGAAATTAATGAAAGCATGATAAAGCACAGTGAACAACAAGTAGAACTAACTTGTCACCTAACAGGTATACTAACATCCCAACCTCACCATGGCTTCTCTCACCAAGTAACCAATACAAGAATATATCATAAAATAATGAATATCTAGGGTACCTGACTACTACATCACCACTATTTTGCCGCTTTCCCCCAACATCGCACATCCTAAGAATCTCTCTCCAAAAAGGATTTCCCACATAAACCTGGGCGAAGCACCACAATCTGTACCTCGTGCACCAGAATGGCTTTCCCATAGACACTTGGGCGAAGAAACACACCATCCTCAAAACCAAATGTAACCAGGTAGTTTTCGAGAGCCACCAAAGCTCCCATATCATGTATCATATGTTGGGTATTATACCTCAAGCCATTAAAACCCATACAGAAAGTAAGGATCCTCAAGCCTTCACAACCTATACACATTACACCTATATTAGTCCATAGGATACTATTTCCAGAATATATTTTTGTGAATAACCACAAGCTATTACAACCCTCTACACACATATAAGAGGGAAAACTAACCGCTTTGCCAAATGGTACAAGGATCTACCAAGAGAAGAGAGAAATGCCAATGGGGGTAGTCATCCATTCATCCTCCCATTAGAATGTTGGGAAAGCACCCCGCAGGGCTCAGAATCCCTATGGTGTCAGTTTCCCTTACTAATAGGGTGGTGTAGTGTATAGAAACACCAAAAGTTCAAAAATATACTATATATCACAACCACACGTTGGGAATAACATTGTCCTAGACACAACTATAGATAACATCTCTCAGACTCTAGGCTGCCACTTCTATGACTATGCATCATATAAGCACGCAACCATTTAAAGATATTTATTAGAATAATTCATTCCCTTTTTATCGATTCCACTATAAATTAGTTAATTCTTTAATCATTAATTTACCATGAACCAATCCACATTAAATTTCATTATCAACACACCCAAAGTCTACTATTTCCTTCAACAGTTTTCAACCTCATTATTACGTTTCTGAAACTCCAAACCCATGGGTTAACACCATTTAGTCAATTATTCATTATAGAATTACTTTCCCATATTCCCAGGAATTCTGGAAAAGCATTCTATGCTACTAAACCCAAGGGGGTCAACATGGTGATTAGATGCACTAACCGTAGAGTCATTGCCTCCAATAGCAAGAGTGTAGACCCATCCTCCCTTGAGAAGCTAGACACGGAAAGCACATGGCATAGCCTGGGCAGCTTCGCCCCCTTTGAGAGAAGGGTAAGCAAGACTAGCTTCCTTGAGAAGTGGGGAAAATTAATGAAAATAAACAACCAAAGAACCATAATGTAGCCAACAATCAAATCCATCACATTCCATCATCCCTAGTGTCCTCCCCAACACCACATGCATAAAATTATGCATCTCACCACTCTAGGCGTCATCTACTGAAAAAACCCAAAAGGCCTCTTTTCCCTTTAAAAATCAATAGGGTCACTCAGAACCCTTCCATGAATTATCAAACAATTAAATCATTAAACCATCTTGACTAAATAGATTTATTATCCTCTGTTTCCAAAATCTGGAACCTGACCAGTAAGCTATCATAAATGATTAAATATGATTACTACGCCAATTTGATTTACATCAAATTACAACAAGAACTGGATTCATTTTCATGCCTCATTATCCTTATCCAAACAATTGTCAATTAATCCCAATAAGTTTCATTAACAATTTCCACCAAGAATGAACAGAAAATCAAAGAATGCATAGATGTCACACTATCTAGGAAAACATGAGGCAATAACATATAATCGATATCAATTTCATTATCCGGTTTAAATATTTATTATGTCAATTCCATTTGTTATCTAGGGGGATTAAATATGATAAAAATACAATTGGACGTAAAATAATGAGAAGCAACAAATCCCTTACCTCATGGTTTTTGATGAAAACCCCAACAACAAAGAACACACAAGAAAGCCGAGCTGATTCTCTAAAAACCTTCCTTAGATATCTCCTCCGAGAAAGATCAAGACCAAAGCTCAACATATTTGGCATCCACACAATTAGGTCAAACCATAATGGGAATAGATCTATGAAACCAAGGGAAGAAGAGAAGTAGATCTAAGTAGATATAAGAAACTAAACAAGAACGATCACATACCTCAAGAAACTGGCTTCGATTCACCAAGAGAAGCCTTCAGATCGCCTCCAAAACACATGGGAGAGTTTTTACTACCTTCAAGTAAGGGTACTCCCAATTTATGTCAGCATAGGAGCTTAAATGAACCATTTAGAGTAAAAAAGAGTTTGATCCACAATTTTAGGATCTATGATTATGTGTCTGCACGGTTAGTCCGCACGGTATGACAAATCGTGCGCTATCTGTGCGTTAGCTAATGCCCCTCCAAACAATCCTCACACGGTTAGTCGGCACGGTTAGCCAAACCATGCGCAAACTATGTGTTAGCTACTGCCTCTAAAACCAACCTTGCACGGTTTGGCCGCATGGTTTAGAGAAACCATGCGCAACCCTTGTGAAAGCTACTACCCCTTAGTCTTCCTTAAAAGTCCACCCAAATGCACCCCAAGTCAATTTCACATTCCAGAACACCTATAACAATGCATTTACACAATGTAAAGGACTGGAGAGGTCCGAGCCATTACATCTGATACCTTTCAAAACATTCTCATCCTCGATAATCCAAAACCCACCTAATGTGAAAACGAAACATGGTCTGAACAACCACCCCTTGAGATAACTCTCAAAAGTGAGAATGACACTAAAGCAACAAAGGTAGCCATCACATACATGGTAATGATTCATAACCACAATACATACAATGATACATGAAGAGAGCCAAACATCAAACAACTCTGGGTAGTAGACACGCATCTGTGACTCACGTTCCCAGGTACTCTCCACCAAGCCACCATGTCGCCACAAGACATGAACTAAGGGGATGAAATGCCCACGCAAAACTTTATCATTGCGGTCTTCAATCTCCATAGGCCGCTACTCAAAGGATTCATCATCATCGACAACATTCTCTCCCCAATCGATGATTTGAGAGTCGTCGTGAAGATAACGACAGAGCTGTGATACATGGAAAACAACATGTATCTGATTCATTTGAGGGGGAAGTGCTACTCGATACGCCACAACTCTAACATGAGATAACACCTTGAAAGGACCAATAAAATGGGGAGAAAGATTACTTCTACGAACAAACCTTCACTACCCACGACGGGGAGCCACCTTCATAAACACATGATCCCCAACATTATACTCTAAGTGACTCCTTATTTGATCATCATATGATTTATGATTATCTTGCATTGTCTTCATCCACTCAAGAATCACTTGAACCATCTCTGTTGTATTCTGCACTAGTTCCGGTCCGAGAATTACCGACTCTACGACCCCAGTCTAGCACAATAGAGAACAGCAAGGCTGGCCATATAAGGCTTCAAATGGCGCCATTCCGATTGTGGAGTGAAAACTATTATTTTATGCTAACTCCACAAAGGGTAAGTGTTTCATCCACGAACCTCATAAATCAAGAAAAAAAGAGAGTAACATATCTTCAAGAGTCCGGATGGTTTTCTCTGTCTGATCATTAGTTTGAGGATGAAAAGCAGTGCTAAGATATAGTTGAGAACTGAAAGTAAGTTTTAGTCCTCTCCACAACCTGGAGGTAAAATGAGAATCTCGATCAGAAATGATCATCTTAGGGAGTCCATGAAGTCTCACCACCTCCTCTAGACACTACCTCGACAAAACTTCTACTGAGCATGACTCCATTATGGATATAAAGTGGACCGATTTTGTTAAATGATCCACTACCACCCAAATAGCATCATGTCCTCCCGGAGCTCGAGTTAAACCATTAAAGAAGTCAATTGAGATTTCCTACCACTTCTACTATGGAACATTTAATGGCTGGAGAAGACCACCAGGAAGACGGTGTTCGGCCTTCACCTTTTGGAAGACTAAACATTGAGACACAAATTCCGCAACCGCACGATTCAGCCCAGGTTACCAAAACTGGCTCCTCAAGGATTAGTACATCTTTATCACACCAGGTTGTACTGCTAACGGTGAACTATGGAACTCTCTAAGGACCGTATCACGCATCATCAAAGGTAAAAATCCCTTACACGATACAACACTCTGTGTTGTTAATCTTCAGTCCAACCATATAGGGACTCACCACAAACAACTCAGTCTCTCCAGACATCCACCTCTAGATATCCCAACTATGACTCTTCCACATTCTGCATTAGGGATGACTGTACCATCATCTGAAAAAGATATCCTCTACCCCCAAATTCTCTCATATCAAGATGTAATAATGACATTTCTTCTATTACTCTCCATGAGTCACCGGATTTACGCACAGTATCACTTCGTGACTTTCGGCTCAGCGCATCAGCTACAACATTCCCCTTTCCAGGTGTATACGATATTTGAATTTCATATTCCTCTAAGAACCCCATTCACTGACACTATCACAAGATGAAGTCACATTGGGAAAAGACATACCTCAAACTCTTATGATCAGTGAAAACCACGAAGCACTCACCAATGAGGTAATGTCTCCACATATTCAGATCAAACACCACAGCTGCCAACTCAAGATCATGGGTGGAATAGTTGCGTTCATGGGGACACAACTGCAGAGACCCATAAGAAACAACTGACCTCTGCTACATGAGAACAGAGCCTAACCCCGGATGTGAAGCATTACCGAAAACATCAAACTAAACTACTTCAGTTGGAAGACAAATTAATGGAGAACTTAATAACTTATCCTTTAGATAATTGAAAGATGACTGGCACTGATCAGTCCATATGAATGCATGATCCTTCATGGTCAATGCTTTTAGAGGAGTTACAACTCGTGAGAAATTGGCTATGAACCTCTTGTTGTAGCCTGTAAGTCCAAGGGAACTTCGCAGCTCTGAAACTGTCATGGGGGCTTCCCAAGACACAACTACTTCAATCTTAGATGGATCCACAATTACTCCCAGTTGGGACACAACATTCCCTAAGAAACGAACTTCTCGAGCCCAAAACTCACACTTCAACAATTTCTCGAACAGCTGATGTTGGTAAAGAACTCCCAATACAGCTCGTGGATGCTCTGCATGATCCTCTTCAGATGTGTATACAGAAGGATTTCGTCGATCAAAACTACTATGAACATGTCCAGGAACTCACGAAACACATCATTCATAAATTCCATGATTATCGCTGGAGCATTTGTCATGCCAAATGACATTACAACGAACTCATAATTCCCATGTCGGCAAAGGATATCAATCTTCAGAATATTCTCATCCTTCACACACATCTATGATATCCTGACCACAAATCGATCTTTGAGAACCAACTTTCACCCTTTAGTTGATCGAATAAGACATCAATCCATGGAAAATGGTAGCGATTATTTATTGTCAGTTTTTTCAAGTGACGATAATCAACACACAACTACAAACTGTCATCAGCCTTCTTCACAAACAAAACCAGTGCACCCCATTGTGACACACCTGGCTGAAAAACCCACACTATAATAGACCATCAATATGCATATGTAGCTCTCGTAACTCAGAAGGGGACATCCTATATTGAGACATAGAGATAGGTGATGATCATGGATGTAGCTTCATCCTGAATTCGATCTCTCGTCGAGGGGGTAAGGCTACAACCTCTTCTAGAAAGACATCAAGGTACTCCTCTATGACCCGAGGAAACGACAACTACTGAACCTATAGATAATTAAGCATCATCTCATCCATCATGGACAATAAGGATGATACGCGCCTATGACCCATCCGAGGATCTTTCTCACCAAAAAACACCACTTAGTCTACATTCACACCAATGAAAACGACCTTCTTCCTGAAGCAATCCATGATAGCCTGCACCGAATCCAACAAATCCATTCCAAAAATGAAATCATATGGTTGTATACGTAAACATAGGAAATCTCCCCAAGAGAAGCGTTTCCCCAATACTAGCTCATAGTCTCTACATACTTCATACAAGTCAGCTCGACCTCCAACTGGCGTAGTCAACGCCATGGGCACTGGAAGCCTCTCTACATCATGTCCCAAATCTTGGACAATGGTAGCTGATATGAAGGAGTGTGTCTCTCCTAAATAAAACAAGGAATACACCAAGGTAGAAAACAAGAAAAGGGTACCTCAAATGACATCTGGATCATTTGGTGCCAGCAACACTAGAGCATGAAGGTGATCACAACCTCCTCCACGGACTCTCTGACCCTGATGATGACCACCACCATGACCAACCTCTACTATCTGATGATGGGGAGTGTCATGGGGCTGTCCTCTACCTGCCCCATATTACATCTGCTGATCTAAAGCTGGTGCAACTGGCTGCTGCTACCTCGGCTGGAACTGCCTCAACGGAGGAACATGGAGCGTAACACCTGGTGCATGATAACCACATTGATTGGTCGGGCACTCCCTATACTAATTTCCATGAGAAACTTAATAAAAACTAGTCCCTGATCCCTTGGAATAGGCCTGAGAGTTACTACCTCTAGATAAACATGATGTGAATGGCTATGACCTACCCCCAGCTGAATGGAAACTCTTCTGCCCTGAAAACTGGGAACCCCAGACCACAGCCTTGCTTCGTGAGGGATCATGACAATCCCCATCTAGTGATGATCTTCTTCTGGACAAAGTCCTCTCGACAACAGCTTGCCTCACCAACACCTCATGATATGTCTTCAGCATAAATGGGGTTACCTGGCGCTAGATCTATGGACGAAAAGCCTCCTCGAAAAGCCTCTCCATAGCCTCCTAATCTGGTAACAGTTCCGAAGAATATCATAAAAGGTTCATGAAATGGATTCCAAAAACATGTATAGTAGATCTACCCTATCGAAGGGAAATAAGCTTTTGGAGACTGGATGCCTTTGCAGTTGAGGAAAGGAACTCGACTCTAAACTTGTCAGAGAACTCCTCCCAGGAGATTGCTGACTCCTCACGATCCCCATGTAACATGAACCACCACTGCCTTGTTAATCCATGAAACATTGTCACAACTAAGTCACCCAGTGCTCCATCCGAGGATTGATCTAAATAAAGCCTATCTCGACCTCCTACAACCAGTCTTCCATGACTGCATCTGAAACGGAGCCCCTGAACTTCTATAGAATCTGGCGCTGAAACTCTTGGAGTTTATTCCTCCAAGTGTCATCATCGTCAACCTCTACCCAGCGACGATCTGTTGGAACAGCCTGCTGGACATTTTCTGCACAAACCTGACGCGGACGTCAAACTGGAGCCATACCTGTTAAATAAAAAACCATTAGAGATCCTAAAATAGTAATATGGAAGACTCAACATTAATTAATTTATAGTTTTCCTCCGTTCATTATTGGTTTACCTATACCAAGGTCAACCCATTCAAACACAAGCACAACGAAGAATGATGCATGATCCTTTCCATGTTCTCTACCCTGCAACTAGTATCACCATGTTTAGTAGCCATTGTAAACATAAAGGTCCGTAAATCTAATCATAGGGGGCCCTAAACGCCTATGTCTCAGATGGTATCTAGTGTTCACCTCACTTTCTAAACATGAATTAAACCATTTCCCTACCAAGCCATGCAACCTTACATGTTCCTAACTCCAAACTCTATCATATCCCTTAACCAGAGATCTGCTACCACTCTATCATGACCCCCTCCCCACAATGTGTACCCATCATGGGCTGGAAATTTGATAAGGGAGAAAATGACCCCTAAGTCCCACATCCAGCAGGCCCCAGGTTGGCGAATAGAACTGAGGGTATAATAACACACAAATGGGAGGTATTACCTTCTATGAGAACACACAAGGAAGAGAGAGATAAGATAGACACCAATCAACTCCAACTCAGAATTGGAAATATTAAAGAAACCCAAGTTAAAAAATTAAATGCCAAGAAAAATTACTACAACCAAAAAGGGTAAAAACTTCATGTACACAAAAGAAAGTAAAATAGGTGCAACCACAATCCCGAATAGCTCCTGTAACACCAATCTAGTAGTAACCATATTGATCTCCAATATAAGGCCCCAGCCTTAAAACTTACTTAATATTGAATTAAATGAATAATTCACATTGAGGATCTTTTCAGGTTTAGAGTTTTAGAGAATTAGAACATAACTATTACATCTCAAAATATTACAAAGTAGACACTTCTACTAAGTTTCCATAAAAAAAACTCTTAAAAAGAAACATGTCTACTTCCATGTTTTATATAGCATGACATTCCCTTGATCCCATCCTTGACCTTATTACACATTAAGTCCTGTGAAAAACATTTCAAAAAAACTTGGGGTGAGCATAAAAAGCTCAGTAAGGGATACACAAAGAATGAAAACTGTTAGTTTTTCAAAATCAAGTAAACCATGTATACTCTATCAAAGTACTACCTTCACCTTCATGAAGCAGTAAAAACTCTTCAATGAAAAAAGTATCATTACTTACCTTTTTGTAACCAAAGGATTACCATAAAATCCATAAAAAGAACACATAACATATATAAAGGTAACTTGGTACATAAACATACTTAAGTGGAGTAACCATACGGTCAACTTCCACACATATCACTTAATGGAATAGCCATACGACCAATTTCCATACATACTTAATGGAATAGCCATACAACCAACTTCCATACCCAATGCATTGGAGGTTATAACGTAACCACCCGTCCTGGTATTCACGGCACCACCCGTCATATGGTTTATAACGTAACCACCCGTTAAAATGTCCAAGTACCAGTATAAAATCATAAAACATAAAACCAATATAAAGGAATGATAACATTTCCACATTTCAATCACAATATATCATAAATACATTGACATAATAGAATCCTTTTTCAAAACCATTTTCAATACCAAAATACATAAAAGAGTATATGGTATTTATTTTATTCTAAAAACATTACGGCTTGTTGAGAACGCCAAAGACCAAATAATACTCGCGGCGGCGGAAAAGGTCGTTGTCGCCGCGTACGTTAAAAGAAACATTCCTTTTTGTCGTTTTGTAAAACGCTTAGTAGAAAAAGATTCCTTTTGTATAAAAGTAAAAGTCAAAGGTGTTTATACACCTTATAAAAGAAAGTTGTGTATAAAACGAAATATGCCTCAATGAAAGGAGATTGAGACGAAGTCCCTTACCTCGGGTCCAACTTGACTCGATCGTTCTTTAACGTCCTGAATAATAAACTTGAGTTAATTTATACTTGATTAAGAACCTTTTTAAAGTTAATTATTACTTTTATATCACTTATTTCCATGTTATAAACATTATGTAACCATTTATTTTAATAATGTTTGTTTTGTCAATATTTGGTTCTTAAGTCGAAAATGGACTTCTTACAATTACATGTTGTTCGTGTGATCAAAGGTTATTTATATCTAGAATGACATTCCTGATTTGGATATCATATATATCATATATATCCAGAATATACATTTATTTATAATATTACATAATCATTTAGAGGTAAGAAATGAAATGCACCGTTCATGGAGACGGTAAGCCGTACGTACGCATGAACGCTACTTTCATTTCTTTGTCATATTAATGGAATTAAAACTAAATGAGAGGTATGTATATTTTAATTCCAGAATTATATTAATCATTTAGATATATCATTAATTATATATATCCATTATATACATGTACTTTTAATAGTACATTACATTTGGGGATAAGAAATGAAATGCACCGTTCATGGAGACGGTAAGTCGTACGTACGCATGAACGCTACTTTCATTTCTATCTCATACTTTAATGGAAAGAAATAATAATGATATAGAGGTATATTATAATTCCAGTATAACATCATATGTAATAACTTTAAATCCATCCTTTACACGTCCCACATATGGCATTAACGAATCACATCACTTTGAGGGGGCGGTAGTCCGCACTTACTTAAATGAAGATATCGTGTTTACCCATAATGGAAACCATAAAGGTATGCCCAAAATGAAAAATACAGAATCTTAAAGAAAAAATAAACATATTATATATCATATATAAAAATAGTGACATCATAATGGCCACCTTTGAAGGTGTTAAATGAGTATTGAACAATCATCGTTTCGGGAGGCAGAATTTCGCCATCCACGGACACCGTATGTTCTTTAACCATTGGATGTAGTTGTGTGAGAGTGTAGTTAGAATAAATCTTATAACAACATCCTAGTATATTGAAGATATTCTTTTTGTTACAAAATAAGTAAATAAAAAGAGTTTAGAGGGTTGGAGAAGCAAAATAAAACAAATGAACAATAGAGAATGAATTACCTTTAAAAGTGTAACTCCTTTTGATTTGAGCCTAAAGGCTTCCTTTGAAAGGATTATGCCCAAAGGGAATCCTCTAGGATGAGGAGAGGGATGTGGAGAGAGTAATTGGTCTGGGGTTGGCCGAGCCAAAGGCTTGATGAGTGTGTGTAAGGTGGTAGAGGTGGGGGCCTTTTATAAGAGGAGAGGAGGGGCACTTTTGGAAACTAAAGAAATATTACTTTATTTGAAAATGTGTTTCGGTTTTAAAAGGTCCCACATTGATATAATTCGTGGATAAGGTGATAATGGTTCGAAATCCACTCATCCAATTGGTTTTGGGCATGTTTAGTTCATAGATTTTACAATATTTTTCCATTTTATTTAAATCATCAAATAATGATGTCATCGCTGCATCATTATTATGTCATAAATAATTTAATTTATTTAATGTCTAAAAATTATAAAAAAAATACTATGATGTAGAAAATATTTGTATCTTTCCAATTACTATTTATAATCAAAAATTTGACTTGTATAACCCCATTTAAAAATTGTTTTAGTAAAACATATCATGTTTGTGTCATTTTTACTTTTACATTAAATAAAAAGTTATTTATGTCATTTCCCAACCAAATTGTCTCCATGGGGTCCCCAAGTTGACCCATGGCTTTTCTTGGTCGGCCATGACACAACCAATGAGGGTAGGACATGTGTCAAGCTCATATTATTTTATTAAAGCATTATTTTTACCTTAAACGACACTAATTACCACTAATCGTGATTAAGAACTTAATAAGTTACTATTCACCAAAAAATTATTATAATCTCATTGAACCACATTTTACATCTTAATGACAACCATGTATGTCGGATTTTTGAAATTCAAAACACAATGATGGAAAAATTTCATTTAAACGGAAAAATTAGTTTTTATAAGTACCACTTAGTGGTTTCACTATTCATAAAAAATTGACGTTTTTCAGAAAATTACCATAAATTCACCCTAAGATATATTTGATATTATGAATTCAAAAATGAAGTCTATTTTAAAAAATTCAAAACATATAAGTCACATTAATTAATTTAATAATTAATTCCCGCTTTCAGAGCAAATAGCGTGTTTTTATGAAACAATAAGTATCAAAAGATTGACACTAGTTTAAGTCTGATTTCAAAGTTAAATTAATTCCAACGACCACTATTGGATTTAATGGTAAAAATATTTTCTAATTTCACTTTAAAACCAATTCAAAAGATAATTTAATCATATAAATAAATTAGATTAAAAAGAGTTTTTGAATTAAAATACAACATTTTACACTATTCATTAAAAAATGAACTTTATCAGAAAGGTACCAAAAATTTACACAAAGTAAATTTTGATGTCCCGATTCTAAAGAAGAGTTATATTTGGTCCAATAGAATTTATAAGATCGATCAAAACTATATTTAATGATGGTTCTCCATCAAAAGGTGATAAGTGAACCTTTCGTGAAAATTAGGGTATAAATGCCTAAAATTGAACTCTTTCCGTATTTTAAGCATTTATCTTTTATTGGGTAAATGTAAAAACATTTAAAAACATATATAATCATATTTTAGTTATTTCTATCGATTCCCGCCAGTACAACGGCTACTCGTTAACTAACATTTAAAATAATTTTATTTTATTACTTGTGTGCAACGTAAGTTTTCAAAGAAACTCATCGTTGCGTACCGAGTACGCTATCGAACATAGAAACCCCTTTTAATTAAAATTAATATTTAATTCGTAAATATTAATAAATATGAAAATTATTTATTCTTTAATTACCTGGGATGTTACATCCAACCTACTCCAAGTAACCTGAAAAATAGTTTATATATACTTAGAGTGAGTATAACAGTATAATCAGTATGATCCTCCCCGAAGCCTCTCGTGCAAAAATAAAGAACGCATGCTAAAGCACAATGAAATAAAAGTGTAACTAACTCGTTACTGAATAGGTATACTATGCTCCCAAACTCACAATTGCTACTCTAACTAGGTAACACATACAAGAATATATCATATAATAAATAATATCAAGGTTACCCCTCTAATACTTCCCCACTAGTTTTCCGCTTTTCCCCAACGTCGCACATCCTAAGCATATCTCTCCAAAAAGGCTTTCCCACAGACTCCTAGGTGAAGCACCACAATCTGCACCTCATGCACCACAAAGGCTTTCCTATAGACACCAGGGAAAAACACCACACCATCCTCAGAACCAAAATAAACTAGGTAGTTTTCAAGAGCCACCAAAGATCACATAACGTGTATCATAAATCAGGTATTATACCTCAAGCCATTATAACCCATACACCGATTATGGATCCTCAATCCATCACAACCTATGAACATTACACCTATAGTAGTACATAGGATACTATATCCAGAATATATGAGTGTGAATAAACACAAGCCATTACAGCCCTTTACACACATATAAGATGAAAAAATAATCAATGTGCTTAATGGCACACGTATCTTCCAAGAGAAGAGAGTGGGGACAAATGGGGTACTCAGGCATTCATCCTCCCACCAGAAGGTTGGGGAAAACACCCCCCACAGATCGAAATCTGCAGGGCATCAATTTCCCTTACTGATAGGGTGGAGTAGTGAATAGAAACACAAAAAGTAAAAAATATACTATATCTCACAACCACACTATGGGGAAAACCAAGTCTTATACACAAGTGAAGCTAATGTCTCTCGGACTCCGGGCTTCCACTTTTATGACTAGGTATCCTATAAGCACACAAACATTTAAAGAGCATTATTAGATTGCATCATTCCATTTTTTCGATTCCACTGTATGTTAATTAAATCTTTAAACATTAATTTACCATGAAACAATCCACATTAAATTTAATTAGTAACACGACCATAGTCAACTATTTCCTTCAACAATTTTAAACATCATTATTAAGTTATGGAAACTCCAACCCCATGGGTTAACACCGTTTATTAAATTATTCATTACAAAATTGAATTCTTATTTTCCACGGAATTCTAGAAATGCATTCTATGATACTAAACACAAGGGGGGTCAACACGTTGAGTATATGTACTACCCATTAAGTAATTTCCACCTATAGCATGAGCGTAGACCCATCCAACCTTGAGAATCTACACACAGAAATCACGTGGCATACCCCACGCATCTTCGCCCCTTTCGGGAGAAGGGTAAGCAATACCAGCTTCCTTGAGCAGTGGGGAAATGTAAAGCAAATAAACAACCAATGAAACAGCAAGAAACCAACAATCACATCCATCTCATTCCATCAACCTTGGTGTCCTCCCCGACACCACATGCATAAACCGATGCATCTCACCACTCTAGGCGTAATCCACTGCCACAACTCAAAAGGCCTCTATGCCCCCACATATCCCAACAACCATACAAGATCACATCACAACACAAGAAGCATGAAATCAACTATCACATCAATTGGGCTCTTGTACCTTTAAAAATCAAGAGGGTAACTACGAACCCTTCTAAGAATTAGCAAACAATCAAATCATTAAACCATATTGAATTAATAGATTTATAATCTGTTGGTTCCAAAATCATAAACCTGACCAGTAAGCTATCACAAATGATTAAACATGCTTACTATGCCAATTTGATTAACATCAAAATGAAAAAGGAACCAGATTCGTCTTCATGCCCCATTACCCTTAGACAAACAATTATCAATAAAACCCAATTTACGTTCTTTACCAATTTCCCTCAAGAACGAACAACAAATCAATGAAAGAATTGATAACACACTATCATGAAAAACATTAGGAAATAACATACAATCTATATCAATTTCATTATCTGATTAAACTATTTATTATGTCAATTACATTTTTCATCTAGGGGAATTAAACATTCTAACAATACAATTGAACGCAAAAGATAGAGAGGAAATGAATACCCTACCTCAAGGTTTTTGACGAAACCCCCAACAACAAAGAACACACAAGAATTCCGGGTTAATTATCCAAAATCCCACCTTAGATATCTCCTCCTGAAAGATCAAGACCAAATATCAACATATTTTACATCCACACACTTATATCAACCCATAACGGGCATAGATCTTTGAAACCGAGGGAAGAGGAGAAGTATATCTAAGTAGATCTAATAATCAAAACAAGATTGATCACATACCTCAAGAAATTGTCTTCTATTCACCAAGAGAATCCCTCAGATTGACTCCAAAATTCTTGGGATAGGTTCTCCAACCTTCAAGGAAGGGTAATGCCGAGTTATGGTCGCCTATGAGCTTAAACGAACCATTTAATGTCACAACATGTTAGATCCACAATTTTAGGATCTAAGATTACGTTCCTGCACGGTTAGACTACACAGTTTGACAAACCATGTGCTTACCGTGCGTTATCTAATGCCTCGCAAAACACTCCTCACATGGTTAGTCTGCACGGTTAGCGAAACATTGCACTAACCATGTGTTAGACACTGCCTCTAACACATACCTCGCATGGTTTGCCACATAGTTTAGACAAACCTTGTGCAGCCCGTGCGAAAGCTACCGCGCTTTTGTATTCCTTAAAAGTCCACCCAAACCCACCCTCAAGTCACCTTGACATTCTTGAACACCTCTAACACTGTATTTTCAAAAATTATGGACTGGAGAGGTTCATGCCATTACAATTTGGATCTATTTGATTTTTATTGTGTACTTTTTCTTGTGATAGGTGAAGAACTTGATGGGGGAGAAGGTTCTAAGAAATCATCCCACTATGATTAAGATATCACAAGTTTGATTTACATGATTGAGATGATGTACTAATAATGAAAGATGAATCAGAATACCATGAGTGATATGGCATATCTTGAGACCTTTGGAAATCTTTATGAGTGAGAATAGAGGGTAGGGACCAATAATGAGTGAAATGGTAGTATTCTAACTACCATGAGTGAGTTGTGGTCTAGGGTGATATGGTGTTTGAGTTCGTATGTGATATGTGATATAGATAGACCTTTCTTTGAGTTATAAGGTATAGGTTGAGCCCTGGGAATGGGAACATCCCAATTAGAGGGTTGGTCAGAGTGCAAGGTATGGAACCTTACTAAGAGGGAGTAGCAGACAAAACATGTGGTGTATACATAACCTAAGACTTATGTTATTGGATGAAATGTGGGTCCTGAAGTGGAGACTAGATTTTAGTATGGTGATTATATTTGTATCTTCAGGAATCAGGGTGGCCGAGTCAACACATTCTTCCTTGATGGGAATGAGTACATTATCATGAGCCATGGTAGTTTGGTTAGCACATGACAACTGAATGGGGATGTTTATTTATGAATTTATTTTCATTATTCATAGAAAATAATATGAATATGTATATCATGGGTTCTTGGTGAGACTATACTGAATTATATTTCCACAACCTACACAAGATTTATAGTTCATACACATACCTTATATTTTCTTTTAGTTTAGAGAAAGAGACATTAAGTGGATTTATTCAATAGAACATGGGGGTATCAAGATATTGAGAGGAGTATAATGGAAAAAAATAACTTATGAGTGCATATATTTTTTATTATTCATTTTCTATATGTGATCATCTCAATGGTCGATAAATTAATATTTTTTCAGAAAACATCATGTTTGAGATTAGAGGTGTCAATTTATTTTTCATATATTTTTATGTTTGTTGTTTTTTTTTAACATTATTGATCAAAATATTATAGAAGGAATAGTGACCCCAATGCATATTTTATACCCTTTACACTAGTTATTAGTCTTTGGAATATGTGGAGGCACAGTTGAGGCCATTTGATGAACTTGATCCGAACACTACTGAGTGCCCCAAGGTCATGTTGTTTCAAAGTGGTATCGTATATTTTTTATAATTATTTTAGTGAGATTGTATAGAGGAGGATTGAGAATTTGTTAGATCTTGTGATAGAACATATGCTACTACATCGTAAACACTATTCTAGTGGGAATTATTATTTACCAGGTAATAAAATTTATGTTTGGTTTCCACTACAATGATTTAGATAATGATTCAAATATGATGTTAATATTTGATAATGGATTTTTGGTTGGTTCTTGGACCATTGTAATGAGACTAAGTTCATTCTTCGTGTGTTGTCACAATTGAGTTACATGAAGATTGTGGGATTTCTAGTGGTTGTACTCTGATGTGTTTATCATTTTTAAGTTTCTAACAATAATTTATATTATTTTTTTCATATAACGTATTAATGGAATTATAATTAGTTGGACCACAATTTATTTCATTTATATGGTTGGTCATATAAAAAATATAGATTGAGATTATCTAGTGATGCTAATACGTTCTCTTTTTAATGGATTTATGTAGTCCCTTGGTGGTTTGGTATTAGAATTTGATAACATATAAATGAATAAATGGTATCGTATGCCTGAGTTATGATATGAGGAATGTCATGGGTGATATTCCTTAGGATCAAGATATAGATATTGGGAAGCTCTATTAGAAGCAATGATAGTTTTTCGAAGGGAATTATTAGTTGGATGAATATTCCTATAGTGCATGGATGCATTTTCATGTAGCGTGTTGAGAGAATTAGTATACACTAATGGTTTTTGAATGAAATCTATGTGGAAGATGTTAATATTGTTAGTCTTAGAATTAGTGAGATTACATGGGCCATGGGATGAGACGGACATGTGAAATTACCAATGTGATCACTAAAAGAAGGAGGGGATGGATGAATGTAATAACCTATTATAGAGTCAAATTTTTTCTAAAAAACAAGAACATAAGAATAACTATTGGAACCCCACCACCTCACTCCCAAAAAATCCATTGTAATTAAAATATAACACTATATAATTTATTGAAACATTATAAACAACCTTCCTCATCCAAAAAACTAAACAATTTCATTTTCTGGTGAACTGAAATGAACTTCGTAAAAATAACATTAGACACTTAGCACCCAAATTTATGATATTTAATCAAAATGCATGGTTTATGAGATTTTTTGAATCATTTTGTTAGAAAAAATTATAATATCAATTCATCACTATATTTTTTAATCTATAAATATATATGATTGAACTTTGCAATCCTTATAAAAAATTCAATAGATTTTTTTTGATAGACTTCGGTTATGAAACATTTCTCAGAACCACTCCATTTTCTTCCATATCTGTCAAATTTCCTTCATATGTAAACTTATTTCCTAACCACTTAAACATGTAGAATTTGTTTTAAATCCCTCATTTAAACTTTTATGTATGTTTTACCTCCGCTTTATCAAACAACATACATCTGAACACATTCATACATCTAATAATAATTGTTAAAAAACATTTTCTGATTCATTTTTTTAATTCAAAATTTTTGGGATCATTATTATTGGAAACATTAAAAATTTTTGTATATTTCTTACAATATAAACAAAATAAAATTCATCAAACAAAATATAGTTCCTTAATACATCTTCAAAAAAATTTCCATCAAATGTAGAAACGCTTTTATCCATCTTGCTCCCAATAATCGCCCCTTATGATTCTGTTTTCAAACTAGAATAATAAATCACTAAAAATTTTCTTCTCAAAAAAGGATTATATATTAAAAAATTCCAAGCCCATGTGAGTGAAAATTATTTTGGAAACACGTTTAATTGAAAAAAATAACCCTAATAAGTAACTTAAGAATCTTCTTCTTCCACACATCCTCAACAACCTTTTCCCTAAACTTAGAACTTTTATAAAATTTTCCATAATTTTTTTCCTTATAAACATTTTAATAAATATTTAAATTTATTCCCACATGCTAAAATCCATCTTACCCCTTTTGAAAATCCTTTAAAATATATGCCTTTATTAAAAGGTTTAAGCACATAGTAATGAATATAGTTTTCAAAATTACGCCTAAAAAACTATATAAGGAAAATATGAGTGAGAAGAAAAATAATAAATACTGGATCCTTCAAGAGTGGGAGGATGGATTCCCATATTCATGATCAGTTTATGAATATTTTAATTTAAAATAACTTTTTTAGAAATATTAGCAACATTTCCATTGTTGAAATATACTATAACATTAATCAATTATTATCCACATACTCTTTTATATAATGATATTTGATATCAATGTGAAATGAATTAGAATATTTCACAACATTTGTATTGATATTTATAGAATATTTGTAATCATAAACTAATAGAACAAGTAAATTCATGAATACAGACTGATATTCTAACTGATTCCACATAAGTTTTGTTTCATATTTTTTTGTATCCGTATACTAATCTTCAGCCATATTGATAGTTCTAGGATTTTTTTGATGTATTCAAACTCACACAATAATTTCCAAAGAAAATTAACCAGATGAGAATATTTAATCAATAAAACATTCTACCTAATCTGTATCTATATAATTAATAAAATCAATATTTTTTGAGCCATCATATTTTATACCCAAATCAGTTGTGCCTTTGATATCTATGATAATTATTTTTCCTTCCATATGATAATAATATGTTTGATAACTTTTAAATATTTCACCAAAAGTAACAATATATAAAATATATGTACATTATGGCTTTATATTTAGTAAACATTCAATAATATTTCTAAATTTCATAGGATTATCCTCCTTACCTTCTTTATCTATTCAAAAATTTGTTACCACTGAAATTGGTGTAGAATTTTTATTATAATAATATATGATAAAAATTATTTTTATGTTCCTCAACATAGTTTTATTGAGATAGGAAAATATATTTATTCTCATTTCAAATTTGTAATCAATGAAAATATTTCATTTATACGAGCATGGAAATATCGAATTACTTATTTATTTCTTATGAAAACTATTCAAAAGATTATTCATCATTCACATCCAAGATAATTTCATCAACATAAACAACAACATTGTTATTAAAATATATATTTTATTTAATTTAAAACTTTCAAAAAACTTTTCATTTTATGAAGATTTATTTTGGTAATAATGTATTCAATTTGGAATACAATGATCTTCGAACATACATCAATCCATAAAAATACTTCATTAAGTTAAACACATAAATTTTAACTTCCATAATCATGAAGCCAAAAAAATTGTTTAATAAAAGAACTATTCAGTAATTTCTCCATTAATATAATACATATTTACATTTATATAAAAAAGTTTATAACATAGTTTTATAGAAATTTATTTAAAATTTGTGATAGTTTTTTATATTTCCAGAGGAGGAAAAGTATCCTAAGAAATCCTCTAATTTTTTAGTATCCTTTACAATCTAGTAATTTTTTATTTCATATCACTTCACCATATTCATTTAACTTTTTTCGGAACACCAACATAGTTATAATAAAATTTTTATTATTTCATTTTTATACAATTTCCAATGTATAATTCCATTAAATCTGATATAGCTCTTCATTTATAGAATCAATTCATTCTTGATGATCAAAAGTTTCATTAACATATTTTGTATCCAATTTTGGATATGTCAATGTATGTTAAACTAACCATGTTCTATTGTATTGAACCTTTGGTTTTTTATCTCCAGTGATGTTTTTCAATTTCACCTCCTTTTCCAACCTCGGATGATATGTAAAAATTTTGTCCTCATCACTAAAAATATCTCAGTCAATGTCTCTATTTTGAGGAAATTTTTATCTTTTCTCATCCGTAATCTCCCCATCATCCCAATATTCCTAATCTATATCTATTTCTAAAACATTTGGATCAAATTTTATAAAATATTTTGCAGCTACTAAATAAACTATATTTGTTTTTTCATTATTAAAACATCTATATATTTGTAAATTAAGATCATGACCGTGAAATATTCCATCAACACATCTCTAATCTAATTTCACAACACTTACACCATTCAATTTTATATTGTAAGAAATGTTAAACACCACATAGGTGTATAAATAATTACGTTTCATTTTATAAAATTTTGTCAGGATTCATATCAATTCTTGGGCTGCATAAACATTGATTTTCAAAATAAACATTTCTAATGAAATACTAAAAAATAATAATGAAAAGTATCATTCCTAATCAATATTGATCACCCCATTTCCACCAGTCATATTTTCTTCATTTTAGACACACTATTATTCATTAGTGCGTATAGTGCACTATAATACTGAAGAATGTAATGTTTTTCAATATAATATCTAAAAAATTAATATTTATATTCACCACCATTATTATTTTTCTAATTCATCATATAATCTCCAAATTATTTCTATTTACTTATATTGATATTATTTAATAATATGAGATCCTCCCATTTATGTTTCAAATACATAATTATTGTTGTGAGAGTAACTTTTTCAAGGAACGGAATAAATTAGTTTTCTCCCCATTTTAATTAGTTACTCATCTTACCATAGATATCACAATGTATCGGCACTATAGGTTTACATAAACAAATATCAACTTTCTTATGCACTATGTTATCAAACCTCACATTTTGAAAAATAGAGGAAAACTAATACATTATTATTTTCATTTCAATAATATCTATAATAATATCTATTATTTAATATTCTCATATTCTATTGACAGATTTTCCCTAAGAATTAATGCCAAAGCTATTTTTCTTTCATTATGCTATCATAGTGTAAACATTATTCAATTAAAACTTGAAGGAAATTTCCATTAGTTTATTACCCTTTGGTAAAATGTCTCCCATCATATATTATTTTCATAAAAAACACACTATTTAGAAAAAAACGTTATTAATTTAATGAAAATGTTTTCAAATGCTTATCAATTTTTTTCCATACCATAAAAAAACATAGATCATTTATATTTTAACTTTTACATTCCAATGATATATGATCAAAAACATTAATTATGAGTGACTCTTCATTTCCAAAAATTAAATATATCATATTTAAAATCATTCAAAATTAAATAAAAAATAAAATATCATATCATATGTAACAAATTCCATCTATCTAGAATTCCAGGTTGATCTCCTTTTGTAGCCTTGATTGAAGTTTCAATAATAAGACATTTTCCATGCATTTTTTTGTTCTTTACATCTCGAGTTTGAAAATTTTCGTAAATGTTTGGTTGTTCTATTCTTATTACTATATATATTGGAAATATTTAAAGTCTATCTACGTATTTTACAAATGGTTTCCATGGGTTTGAATCTATATTCAATTTTCACTACAACATTCTTAGGAATCATTCTTTCAGTGGGTTGGCTGCCCGTAAAAATTATTATCTAGTTTATATTGAGATTATTATAATATTTTTGGTTGAACCAACACATATTTTATATATTTCCAAATCAACCACAGTACTAGTATTATCCCGAGAAAAAATATTTTACTTTGTAAATCACATACTGTTTAGAGTCGTAAAACTCGTTTACATCAAATTTTATACATTCCCAATTAGAACATTCTTATACCCTAATGTTTTTTATCCACTGAGAAATTGTTCATCATAAAAAACCATTTTAATCCAATATATAATAATATATATTATTAAATTTGGGTTTAGAAATCAAAATGTTAGAAGATTATAATTTTTCAACAATGTTTATTTTGGCTATATATAATATTTTATCTTATTTTTTACTCTTTAGAACAACTTTAACTTTTATTTGAACTATATAAGACCATATTTTTTGAGCCTTTTTTGGTTGTCATATATTATAAATTTCACTAAATTTTGTAACTATGTTTTGGAAATTAGAAATTATTTATTCTACTTTAGTATGTTTTTGATGAGTATGTTCAAACTCTTCATCCATTACCTTCAATTTTTCATAATGATTAAATATGGTATTTTTATTATCATTAACAAAATTATTATTATAGTCAATATCTTTTAGCAACATTTTTTTCTTCGTCCAGAATATATTCTTTATTTTTTCCAATAGTAATTTTTCTTTTAAAACTTTCCATCTATCTTTCATGTATTACAATCTTTCAAACACAATATTTCAACTCCGTCATCAACAAAAATTCCAATTCATTTTCTTGTTATTAAAAACTATTTCAGTAATCACTAGTGATATTTTTATCTTTCACTATTATAGTAAAATTATTTTTAGCAGTATCACTACTGATTTTTTAGATTCTTATTCACTATTACGATATTCATTATATTTAGACAAAAAAAATCCCATTTTGTATTTTGGGAACATTCAATATTTTCACTTAGAATATGATTTGTACTTGTCTGTATTTTTCTTAAAAAGTTTTTTTGACTTTCAATCATCTCCATAAAGTTATTAATCATCCTTTTTCTATGGAAAACATTCATTAAAGTGAAAAATATCTTCAAAACCAAAAAAAATTAGTCGTAATTTTACTTTGTACATTTTAGAGAACCTTTTAAAAATTTTATAAATAAACGACATGGATTTATTAATTTTATTTACTAAGATCACATTATATTTCAAAGTCACTAAAATCATCATCTTTTTGAACTTTTTTGGAATTTCAATTCATTATATCCGTGATGGAAATTTATCAATCATACTTTTTTTATATTTTCATAACATTATCAGACCTCATTTAATATGCAATGATGGGGATATGTAAATCAACCATAGATAGAGTTTTAGGATCTTTAACATCCAATGATTAATCTTTAGGATACAACTTATTGAAAATATTTCATAATATCTTTTTAATAGTGGTTGATTCTTACAACTTCTTATCTATACATATCATTGTGCTTTAAAATCCACTCACCCTTGTTAGAATGTTTCCAAAAGATTCATGATCACCCTTTTTGAGATTGTCTTACATTAGACTCTAGATTTGTAAATTATCATTATTAAGTTTACTATTTATTTCAAATATATTCTTCAAATTTACCTAATTTTGTTGGTATTTACAACTCCTTTTCCATTTAAAATATCACTATTAAAAAGGGAGGTATGTGTAACATGTCTAGTTCAACCATCATTCTATAAAATTTTTTTATTAGAAGTTGTTAGAGTAAAATTATCAACATGAGGAAAAAAACATACTGCAATGCTTCATTAACTTCATATCCAAGAGACATATGATATTAAAACATTATATATTTCCATATATGAATTTTCATTCCATAGAAAAATATAATCCACCTAGTATTCATAGAATTATGAAAATGAATAGATACTTATCTATTAAACTACCTTCATTAATGAGTCAATGAAGGGATCATTTCGTTTGATATGAATTGAAATGAATATTGTGATCACTGAGAGGGGGGTGAATCAATGAACATTATATATTTAAAACAACTTCATTATAATGAAAAAAACTACTCCTCCACCTAAAGAGTTAAAAAATTAATAAAAAACAAGAACACAAGAACAACCATAGGAATATAATTATTTCTATGTATCACTATTGAATAAGAGTAGTTATTCCTTATCATGGTAATGAAATTATCAAATAACATAAAATACACTAGAAAAACTGATTTTTATATGGGGAAAATAATACTTGAATATCCATAAATATTCATTTAACTGTTATTAAAACTAAAAAGCATGTTATTTTCACATAGATATATATGAAATTGTGATTTCATAACCACATTAGAGACATTTACCAGAAAGCTCAAAATTTTATCACTATGATACTAATAAAACATCACTTTTTATATTTTTTTCATAACATATTCACTTTATTACCCAGTAGTTGGTAAGAATCACTTTAGTAAGTTTGATGTCCATTTGTAAAATTCCATCGGAAAATTTCTTTCTGGAAAAATATATTTGGAAAGGTTATTCGTAAACAGTTTATCTGGATCCCTCTGAAAATATTTGAATCTTCTTTACTCATTTCCATCTAATATCACCTATTATTAAGTATTTTCTACTGAAACCAATTAATATCCTATTTATTCATTATAATATTGTTCTTCTTCTTTAAATGAACCAATATAATACATATTTTGAATTATCTTTTTCAAATATCTGGCTATCAAATTCTTATTTGATGTAAATTCCTCCAATGTATCTATAGAAAACTATTCTGTAGCACCTCATCCTTCTAGAGAATAGATAAATAATAATCATATTAAATACTTATAATATCACCCATTTATATTGGGTCTCTAAAAAAGTAATATGTGGAATCTGAAATTATTTTCCCACTCAATAAAAATTATAAATAAAAACTCCTACAAAAATAATTTTTTGAATTCATCTCAAATATTAAAGACCATTCTTAATGATTCATTAAATCATTAGATAGAAGTTTATTCTTCTAATTTCCATAACATTGGTGTTTAGGAACATTAACAAAATTCCATATCACTTTAAGCATCACAAACATCTTTCATTTTTTTAACATCAAAATATTGGTTCAACATCATCATATTTTTTAATTAACTTCAAAAAAAATTGTAAAAAACATTCAACCAGGAAAACATAATTTCACTAATTTTTTTAATTAATAAAAATTTTACAAAATTTTGTTCTATAAAATCACAATAAATTTCTCTGTCCATTTAGAGTTCATCTGAGGATACAAAAAATATTATAATAATGTTCTGGAATAAATCATCTAAAGAATTTCTTCTTCAGATCATTTCAACATAAAACTCCTTCCTCTCTCTTCTTTCATTAAATTCTATAATAGGATTTTTATTTATAAGAATTTTGTTGACCAAAATTTATCCAAGTCCTTATTTATAATCATATTGAACATAACATGTTCCCCCTTTCTGCTAGACAACACAAATATCATACAACGTCAACTTACAAATTATTTAATCTTAGAAGGGGTTATAAACATTATAATGACAAAAATCATCCTCCACAAAAACTCTACCAATTCTTGTTTTTATTCATTTAATTTCCTCGAACATCATAAAATAATATTATACACTATAATAACCAATTTTTTCCTCCTTTCTTATAAATTCCTGGATCATTAAATTTTTTAACTCATGATGTTGAAAACAGTTATAAGATAAAATCACTATCATATTTTTTCTCAAGCATTCAGTCTAATGAAACATTTGACCAACTATAAAACATTTAGTAAAACAAATTTCTGATAGGTTCAAGTTATAAAGCCTTCATACTATCCACTATATTCATTTTTATCTAGATTATATTTGCTTTTTAATAAAACATACAATATAATAAGTTTAATCAATGGAAATTATTAAAAAAATTCTGATCTTTTTTGTACATAAAAACTAATATTTGTTAAATTTTATATCAACAAAATTTAATTCTGATTTACTTTGTCATATTTTATTTCTAATAATCTTTGTATAATTCCATTTTCATATGATATCCATTATTTTATATTTTAACAAATTGAGGTGATATTTTAAAATACCAAAAAATATAATTCTTATAAAAAATTAAAAATATTCAAAAATATTTGAAAATAAATTCTAAAATATAATGAAACTATTTCACTCGACTAGATTCCAATAGAATTATTAAAAAATAATGTTCAGTGGATTAGGCATGTGATCCTAGATTTAATGAAACATGACTCATTGAAGAATGATTCATGGTGTGTGATCAGGTTTTATAGGAGTGTATAGTCATTAGGTTTAGGTGAGATTGAGTAGGATCATGTGTGATAACCAATGAGAGGGTTCTCAATGAATCAGTATACCTAATTAATTTAGTGAGAACTATCATGAAATTAAGAGGAATGATTTGAGTGAAATGGAAGGTCTATGCTGAGTATAAATACTGGGTTTCTTGACATCTACATTCATAAACACCAAAGGTTCAATGATTCAAGAGAGGTACCATAGTGGTAAGATGTTACATTGAAAATGGATCTGGGTCCCATAGTACAGTCCCCCCAAGTGTGGGTCTTGACATGGGTGTTATCTGAGATGCATGGTAGTGGGACTCATTTGGGCAGGTTCTTAGGGAGAAATATATGGAAAACTATATAGATTGGAGGGAACTATTAGATGTTGGAGAATAACATCCTTGGCATATTAAAGGGGTGACTGGTGGTGGTTATCATTGACACACAATATTATGAAATACTATTACATATTGTCATTACATGTAGTGGGGGAAAAATCATGACTAATGGAGGTTGGGTTTTTTGTTTAGTAGGGAGATGAGAATGATACTCAAATGGCATGTATCATTTTATCAGTCATGGGAGAATAACCCTATGTACGATGGATCATGGAGGCGGTGACACTGATTGATGGGTTATTAAGGTGAAGCTATGATTTTGGTACATTATTAGATCTAATTTGATATAGGTCCTTAATAAATGAAATATGAAGGATTTTGTAATAGTACATATTGGATTCAAGGAATTGGCATCTGGATTAGGTGTTTGGTGTGATCTAAAATTAAATCGGATCAGAGGTGTGCCAGTGATTAGAAATGGAGCATAGAGGTTTATGTACATTGTTGGTGATCTACATAGGGAATTACACTATGAGATAGGGTTTATACATCAGTGTGTGAATTTAGACAATATCATGATGTCTTTTGGAGTTGGTATATTATGAAAAGGTGTTGTGAGGACATATCAATAGGTGAAACTGAACTTTTTTAGATGAAGATTTCAAGGGATGGTTTTCATGGTGTTTTGACAAGGGATCATACATAGTGAGGTAGAAACATTATCAAGAGAATCATGTGGGATGCGGTTTAGGTGGTCTGGGGGTTAAACTTGATATTTTCAAAGGAAAGTATAGTTGATCGGATCTTAGTGGTTGGATTCTCATAAGAGATGCATGATGGGAATTCCAAGATGGAACACTTATGTTTATTAATGTATTGATGACTATTATTGGTATAAGTTGTGTCTCTAGGAATGATGGATACTTCTTATGGATGAGAAATCATATAGTGGGTAGTTTGTATTACTTGTGTCATTATTGGCTATGAATTATATAGGGAATTTGAAATTTCAATGTATATCAATGGGTGTTCCGATAATTTGAATTTATATTGTGAATCTAAGGGTTAAAAACATAGGAAGATGATTTCAGATAAGGAATCGGTCTCAGTTTGTTCTTCGATTGATTGATAAAAGTTTAGAGAATATTTATAGGACATGATCGGTTAAAATTCAGTTATTGTAGCCATTCAGGCCATGGCCCATATGGGCCATGATGTGAATAAGGTAGACATGATGGATTGTGTACCATATATAGATTTTGAAAGAAGAAAATTAAATTTGATAGAATAAAAAAAGAGTTTATATTTCATTACACAGAAGTATCTATTTATGGTTTGATACATTTTTATTTTGGATTGCGTCTTCAACACGCAACACAAAACATAAACATCCCATTATATATATTACCAATACAATAAAGATGCTCAATTGGTAGGTATGATGTGAATTAACGATTTTATGTTATATATTTTTATATAAAAATGTATCAATAATTATAAATTACTAATGACTATTTAGTAAATAACCAATCAATATTTAGTAAAGTGATTTTATTCTTCATAAATATTTATTCTTCAGAAATAATTTTTATTCATTTTCCTAGAAAATATATTTTAGTAAAATTACGGAACCATTAGAAAACATATTTTATGAAATTAAATTCATTTTCTGAATAATCATTTAATAATTTACTTTAAATAAATTTTGTGTTTTTTTGGAAGATAATTTTTTTTAGTGAAGACATAAAAATATTGAATTTTCTGAAAAGCTTTTTCTTTTAACAATATATACTTTTTAAAGGAATTAATGTTTTTAGTATGTTTTCATGTAACCTATGTATTATTTTTTAATATTTCATTATTTTATAAAAATATTTATATTTGATGTTTGTATGGGGTTATTTTTGGGTTTAATAATGTGGTTAAAAATACTATTTTATAATGAATAATGTTACTGTTTTTTAATTAATGAAAATAATACATAGCCAAAAAAATTAAAATGTAATATATTGATTATATGTCATTAATTATTAATTAATTTTCATAAAATGATTATTATTAGCTAGTGAGTTAATATAGAATCATCTTTTTATAAAAAACTATGCTTATTTAAAATATTTTGTCTCGCCACGTCTGTGAGATTAATATTAAATTAAATTTTTTCATCTATGTAAATTGAATTTGGGAAAAAAGAAATATATATTTAGAATAAAAATAATTATTAATTTATAATAATGGAAAAATAATTTTATTCCAAAGTGATCAGTTAAAATAGTTAAATTTATTTACATCGATTTAATAAAAAACGAGTTTACCAATGGATTAAACATTAATCTTACTTAGGAAAATAACATAGAAACATTTACAAAACCCATTTTATTGACATATATTAACCAGTATGACCTTATTACAAATTGTTATATTTTTTTTGGATAATACTCGAGTAAAGTGACCCATATAAAAATTTATGTAAATAAAAATACAAAAAGGAACATTTTTCAATTTTATTTCTATAATGACTTGGAATAGGGAAAAACAACAATGGGTTAGTTAGAGTTTTTATTTTTAAAAAGTAAATTACATGTTTTTTCCATAATAATTTATCAATATATTTTCGAGGGAACAATTTCATATAATGAATAATAAATTCCAAAGCATTAATTATTTATTTGGTAATTAAAAGAAACAAATCATACTAAAAATATTAAATGTAAACTAAATTGAGTGATTTATTTTGTTACATTGTTTTTTAAAATAATATATAATGTTTCATAGTGTCAAAAGAAATATTTTCAATTTCAATAATTCTATTTTAATATTAAATTTAAACTAATAATTTCAATGATTGACATTAATTTTAATTTATAATAAATGATATTTTATTAAATGATTGAAAACTAAAAAAATACTATATTTTACAAAGTGATTTACAATAGATAATAAATATCAAATATTTGTGTTTTATTTACTAATATATCTTCTATAATGACACATTTACCCCCTAATTAATAAAAACATTTTAAGCAAAGTTAAGGTTAAAATGATGTTTTCTCGCAATACTTGTGTTTGTGTTAAAATTAAATTTTTTAAAAGCACATGATTTTTAGTGGATAAATTTAATTTAATAATTATAATCATTATGTATAACTTATATAATATTTATCACAATAATATACTATTAATGTATAAATTAAATAGGTAGGAAAAGGAGTTAACTTAATGAGAAAAAGATAAAAATAATGAAATTTAGGAGTTATGGATCTAAATGTTTTAAATTTGTGTTTCAATGCATGTATAAGGTTTTAATCAACCATATAATCCTTAAAAAAATTAATTATCAATATTTTATACATTATATTTAATTTTTACCTCCCAATAATGAATAATTTTGAGTACATACAAGAATTCCACTCATCCCCAATAATAAAAGGTACGTCAATTCCCTCTCTTCACTAGACATATCATGATATTTAGATCATCAATAAAATTCACAAGCCACTGAAAATAATATATCCCCCCATCCTAGAAGCCCCATTTTTGGAAATAATCAACCCTAAAAAAGTCCTATTTTTCAATCAAAAAGTAATTACACGATTAAGAGGTAATGTTCATCAACAAGCATGTTTCTTTTATATAATTCTCCACCACTTCAATTATTCTTATACCATGATTATATAATAAACTATGCACAATAAATTTACTGATATTTTTCTATGTTAATTTTATGACAAAAAACTACACACACATACTTTATATGGGTTATGAAATCATCATTTGTGTGTTCAGCGGACTATCACCTCGAAACCGATGTCATTCTTTCTTTCTTTACCACCTGTATAGGATGTGATTTGTGATGTATATAAAGTTTATAAATGATATTTATAACAAACTTATACCTATGGAGTCATTTTATCTTATATTAAATTTTCACATTTCATACCACAAGGGATAAGATAATGTTGCTCGTTTGTAAGGTAGACTACCACCATAAGAAGCGATGCGATGTATTTTTCACTAAAATGTTACATGGAAGTTGCAAAGTGTAATAGTAAGGAATAAATATAATATAAATTAAATTATTTTAATATTAATGAAATAATTATGTTTAAAAAAATAATATATCGATTTTCTTATTACCTTTTCACACACTGATTAAGTGATAACGACATTCATAGATGTGTGGACTTCCACCTACTCAATGTGACATGATTCATTTCACATCACAAGAATGATATATATATATATAAGTATATATAAATAAATATCATGATATATATGATACCAGTCTCATTATGCAAATATTAAATATTACATACTTAATTATAATAGGGGTCATTGAAAAAGGAAAACGCTACTCACGCATACGTATGGTCTATAATCTCCATGATCATAATGCTAGTTTATTTTTTATAACCATATTTCATGAATGGTTTTAAGATTATAATTTATGTACCAATAACAAATTTATTTCATTATAATTTTTCTATATTTGATTAAATAATTATCATTCTATCCATTTTCTAGCTAACAATGACACTTTTGATAGACAATCTGAATATGGTCAAAACATACAACACAAATATAAATAATTATGTAATTATATATACCATATTTATTAGTGAAATTAATAAAATAATAACCTCAGAAATGATTATAAAGAAATTAAATAATTATCATATATTTACAATTCTAGAAGATAAATAACTTGAAATACAAATCAGACATAGGTCAATGGTTTTTCTTGTATCCCTTTTATTTTTTTGAGATATATTCCATATTTACTACTTATGTTTGTTGTGTGGTGTATATGGTTCCCATTGATTTATCTTTAAAATATTATAATAAATTTATTTTTAATTATATATCCATTTTAGGATCTCTATTTCTTGGGGATTACAATTTCAAAATTACCAAAATGGTAATGGATTTTTCAAACATTTCTTTATTTGAGTCTTCCGTCGTGTCATGAACATATCTTCTTTTATAAGGTGTATATATATCCCATTTTAAATTTAATATCATGAATTTATTTTTTTATCATAGTATTTTTTCTTAATTTAATGTAATCCTATCATCAGGATTACTATTCAATGTTACCAATGAAGTAAGAGTTTTATGTTTCATTATCCTTATTTGATGGGATTATTTGTGATTAAGTCTCCAATATTGAATTTTTTTATCTAACTATAAATAATAATTATTGATATTCTTACAATATGTTTATTTCATGAGAATATATTTTTTCTTTCATTTTTAATCTCTTTATGTACACATGATTTCAAAATAATGTTTTTATTAAAAATCATCTTTTTGGTCAATAATTTTTTTCCTTCCAAAAATCATGTTTTCTAAAATTGTTTTCAAATTGGTTTTCAAAATAGTTTTCATGAAATGAATTTATAATTTAATTAATAACTATTTTTAAATATTTTTAAATCATACAATATATTTTTCCAAGGTTGTTTTCATAGAAAATAATGTTCAAAATTTTTATTTTTTAAAAACTAATTTCCAAAATGAAATGGATTTGTTTCCTCAAATGTTTATTAATGATATTTTAATATTATTTCAATTCATCAACATAATAAATCATTATTTATAATTATAATCCACATTGGATATTTTATTATTGATACTATCTACCTTATTTCGCTATTATTGTTTCAAAATGATTATTAGGGACCCGATTTCTTTTCCATGGGTTAGTAATGTTTCAATGAGATTACTACAGAAGAATACAATTATTCACAGGTTGACCATGTTATAAAAGGAATATTTTTTTTAAATGTGTTATGATGAATTAAACTTTCTATTTTCTTTTTCAATATTTAATTCTTGTACATTATAAAAGATGGGTGCATCCAGATAGTGTATGATGAGCCGGTTATAGATTATAAGATGGGTGCACCATGATAGCACTACAATGAATTGGGTAATGATTATTTTCAATGAATAATTTTATTTGATGTTGTAAATATCATTTTATTACTTTTATGGGTTCTGTAAGGGTTCTATGAGGTTATTTTCCATGATTCCAAATTTTTTTATCTATGCCTATTATGGGATTATAATGTTTTAGTTGATCAAGATTAAAATCACATGGAACATAATTATTTATTATTATGATTTTTCCTTTTATAATTCCTTATTATAGGTTTTAATGTTTAATTATCCATGTATTTATTGGCATTAATATCCATATGTTATATATATTCACTTTGATTATGTCATTATCCCCTTATGATTTTATTATAGTCAATGAATAAATTCATTTGTTAATGATTACAATTTCCCTTACTAAGAATTTCAGCACACCCTCTTTTGATTCATTTTACTAATGTTATAAATAATGGGTTTTAAAGAAATATTACTATAAATTATTTTATATAGATAATTATGATGTATTAATTTGAAAATGAAAACATGGGTTAAGTTAAAGAAATGATAATTTAATGTTTTTGGGAATTTTTTATGTTGGAGCTTCTCCAAATTATATAAATCTCAATAACTAAAAGGTCCTTCATAATATACGTGATCAAATTTTTATATTTAATTTTTTTGGTTTTGATGAAAAAAGGGTTACAAGACAAGTCAGCACAACTAGAAATGTAAAGCATATGATTATAGCCGCAGATTCAGGAGTGCGGGTCTGGGCCTGTTATAGATAGTATCAATGTTTTTTATATGACTTTGTGAATTAATATGATTTCATTCAAGGATATATTATAGATTTTTGGATATAATCAAAAGTCTATAAGATCCCATTGTATCATTATTTTCATATTTTCAGACACCCCATATAAGGTTTTTATTTAGATAAAACTTTGAGTTTATTAATTATATTTAAGGAGAAATTTTATTAGCTTAGGTAATTTTTAACCCATAAGATCATCATGAAGTAGTATTTAGGGAGGATTTCATTTTTAATGTTCAATGGGTAAAAATGAAAACCTAAATTCTTGGTCACAACCCTTTACATCGAGTAAGGCCATGAGGTTTGAACGCACAATCGAAGAGTGATAAGGGTGTTATTTCTACCATTGGCCTATGTGATGTCATGGATAATATGATATTTTTATAGGTTTAAATTAGGTAAATTTATGAAACATATGGTATTACATTTTTGTAAAAATGAATTACTTATATTATAATAATATATGATCAAATACTACAAATCAATGGTGCTCAATCCTAGTCAATAAATGTTTGAATAATTTTAGGTATAGTTATTTATTAAATAACATACTTTGAACTTTTGGTATTACTATTAAATTGTAAATAATGTTATATCATATAAATATTTAATTGTTTTTTAATTATCTTAACAGGTGGTAACAATTTTGGATTTGGTTAATGTTTAAAGTCACGATGAATTCCTTGTAATCCCATTTATGGTCATTTGGTCTTTAAATTTTGATTTTAGAGCATTAGGAATTAAAAATTCCCCACGAATTCAAATAAATTGTCGTAAAAGATGTAATTGGGGTGGAATTTTATTAATGGATGAAATTATACTTATCATGTAAGTATATTTCCTTATTATATTTGGATATATGTTAAGATAATTCCTTAACTATAAAAAAGGATCTTGTAAAAAAATAAAATCCTATCCATTTTATTTATGAGTAACCGATGATATTTTTGATAATTACTAATTTATATTGTTGAGGAACTTAACATTCCATTTATCATTCAATTTTTATGATCAATGTACTCAATTATTATTAAAATAATTTTTATTAAATAATTTTATTATTTTGTTTTATAAAAAATTATTTACAAAATATGGATCATTTGATAACCGAGATAAAGTTCAAATTATCAGGATGTAATTTATTAAGGGGGGGGGGGTATAAAACCCTGATATTTCAAAATAATTAAATTATATTTGATAGAGTAAAAGTGACACAAAAATGATTTTATCGTTAATTAAATTAAACTCTTAGTTTAAATTTGATTAAACAAAACCCAAATATTTTATATCTTATATTGCATATTCAACAAGAAACAACAAATATATACCACCCTTATATTTCTTATAGCTATAACACAAATTTTAAATTTGAGGGTATGAATAATATTAACATCATGATATATATATATAAAGTAATATTTAAATTCTAAACTTAGTAAAAGTAATTCATAACTATTTTTTATACATTTGATAAATTGTTTTGTAAAGTGTTTTATTCTTCAAAAATATGTTTTACTCAATAATGATTTCTATTCATTGACCTTGAAAAATTATTGTAATATATTTTTTGATAATTTAAAAAACATATTTTATAAATATGACTTTAATTTTTATAAAAAATTTCAAAATTTTCATAGGATGAAGATTGGATATTTTTTGTAAAAAATGAAATTTTGATTAATAGTGAAAAATGCATGTTTTTTTAAATATTCTCTTTTAAAAAATTAATTTGATTTTAAAGTACCAATGTGTTTTGAATATTTTTAAATATAATTTATGTATAATTTAGATACATTTATCCTCATTTTAATATAATATATATTGGTTTTTATATGATTATTTTAGGGATTAAAATCGGTATTTTGAATCTCAAATATGAAATATTTTAAATGGCATATATATATATATATTATATATGTAAATATTAATTTATTTTCATAAAATGATTATTTTTCGTCATCATGTTAATAGAGAATAATTTTTTAAAAAAAACTCTTATTAAGTACTCATCGTATCGCCTCATATGTGGGATTAATATTTTATAATTCGTTTTAATTTCTATGAATTTAATTTATAAAATTGGATTTCATATTTTTAATAAGATTAATTTAAAATTTCTCATAAGTCTAACATAATTTTATACCATTGTGATTAGTGAATATAATTAAATTTAATAACAATGATTAAGGTAAAAACGAGTTTACCAAGGGATTAATGTTTAAGATTAACAGAAAAAATGGATAATACTGTAACGCCCTGAAATAAGTAATCATGAAGCTTGTGCATTATTACATTTCATTAGAATTATTAGAAGGAAACAAATCATGAAGGTCCATATAGTTTATAAGTCTTGGAAATCCAGATAACATACATGATATCCAGAGTATATTGGGAAAACATATTAAAACATGCAACACAATAAATAAAATAAAATGAATCTTTGAAAGCTTAATCAATAACCTATTCATCATAAAATGGATATAGAAACATAATAAGGGTGGGAAAAAATTATTAGTAATGGTTAGTACAATATAAGAAATAATGAATCAATCTATATGGAAAGGTAAAACATGAACATAAATTCCTTTCCCATAACTAGATAATGCACAAATAATATGGAAAGTAAAAAACGGAATAATATTAAATAAATCAATAAACTAATAATTAACTACTTCCATACATATTTTGATGCAAAATCTCATGTATAAATATTAACTTAAATTAAAAGAGGGAAATACATTATTTAAGGATGTAATGTCTCAAGCACATGAAAACCTATTACCGTCAAGGAATATCAGAAGATGGTATATTTATAATATATAAAAGGAACCTTTTGATGCATTGAGGAGCCATATAATGTCCGAGATCCACCCTCCATTGCCAGTACAATTTTTTTCTCATGTTGAATAACCAAAATAAATAATATACCTTATCAAATAACCATATGGAATGAGTAATATGAATAGATCAAAAGATGTTAAAAACCCATTTAGCCAACTTATTATTCTCATGGGAACCTTTTTATGCATTGAGGAGCCAAATAATATCCGAGATCCACCCTTGCCAGTACAAATTTTTTCTCATGTTGAATAACCAAAATAAATAACATGCCTTATCAAATAATCATATGGAATGAGTAATATGCATATATCAATAAGTCTCATTTAGAAAATATTATAATATCATGAAATTAATGATATTCACGATAACATGCCGAAAGGTATAATATATATCATATAAAAGGAACTAAGAGTATAACATAACAATATGCCATAATGAAATGAAATTGAGAAGAAATCCTTTACCTTGTGTCTGAGTCATCATGTATGTACCATGTTATTCCATATTAATAAGATTAATTTATTTTATACTTTCTTAGAACATTTCTAATGATTTTTATTCCATTT
This sequence comes from Viscum album, assembly GCA_963277665.1. NCBI lineage: Eukaryota > Viridiplantae > Streptophyta > Magnoliopsida > Santalales > Viscaceae > Viscum > Viscum album. The sequence continues at coordinate 1,449,537,424 of OY728161.1, forward strand.
ATATCTCTTATTACCATGTTATAACAGTCACTTAATTATATAAATTCATTTTAGACATGTAATTGAAATTCAAAACATAAGTAAAAAATGAACTTGTTTTGATGTAAATTATCTATGTGGTCTTATGTCCATTACCTATAGAAAATTATTCATGATTTAGGAATCATATATCTCAATTATATATTTATTTACAATAGTTCATAACATTTTTAGATAATAAATGAAATGTACCATTTATGGAAATGGTAGGTCGTACATATGCATTAATGCAACTTTCAATTCTTATTCATATTAAAGGAATGAAATCTAAATGATACATAGGTATATTATAATTCTTGTATAGTATCTTTGTTTTATATGTTACATATGTTCATTAATGTGGTCATTTATTTGTTCCATGTAGGGAATTAACGAGTCATAACACTTTGAGGGGGCTATAGTCTGCACTTCCTGAAATGTAATTATCATATTTACGCATTATGGAATGTGTAAAGGTATGTTGTAAATAAAAATTACAGAAGAATAGAGAAAATGTAAATATAATATATATCATATATTAATATAGTGTCATCATAATGGCATCATGATAGGTGGTTGGAGAAAACATAAAATCATCGTTTTGTGAGGCAGTAGATCGCTGTACACAAAAAGAGTTTGTTCATATCCATTAGATAAAGGAGTGTATAAGTATATTATGAATAATTATCATAACAAAATAATATTATATTTATGATACGATAGTTTTTATGTAATTATATGAATATCAAAGGGAGTGTAGAGGGAAAATAAAGGAATGGAACATGAGAGAAGATATTACCTCTAAATTGGTTAACATCATTTGATTTGAGACCAAAGGATTTATTTAATTTACTTATGACCATGTTAAGGATTTCTGGTAGAAGGGATGGTTTTTGGGAGATTATCTGAGTCTTTCATGGATGAGCCAATGTGATTAGTATGTGTTAGTATGTGTGTGGTGGTGGTGTCCTTTTATAAGATTGGGGGCACTGTAGGAAAGTCATGAAAATATTATTTTATTAATTTTTTTTTCAAATTATAATTGATAAAAAGTGATATATTTAGAGTATAATATTCTAAAGGGTCTAAATCCTCTCAACCAATATGATTTAGACATATTTAGGTCACAAAATTGGACTTATATTTTAGCTTCAACCCTTAGTTAAAAACAACAATTCGTACCATGCATTTTCTTATTTTCATATTATATGGCTACTATAAATACTGTAAAGTGTCAATATAACCATAAGTGGATAAGTAATGAAAATATTAATATTATATAAGTAATTTTTATGAATATTTTATTTTTAGGACTCTTATATCTTTGATATAATAGTAATTTTTTAAAAAACTCATTTATGTAAATTTTGACACTATAAAGTAATTCATTTTTGATAAACTCATAATAAATTGTTTACTCATATAAAAAGGAATTAAATAAATGATAATATATCAATATCATCCATAAAATTCATTTATGGATTCAAAATTATCAAATTAAAATTATTTTAATATTTATAATATCATTTATTTGAATATTTCATTAATAAGGTAATCAATGCATCTTCATTGTGTTAGAAATAAATTTATTTATATAATGTCTAAAAATTAAATATAAAATACCATTATGATGGAAATATTTTTATATTTTCTGATAAATATTTATAGTAAAATATATCAGTTATATAACACTTTATTAAAAATATCTTAGTAAAAGACAAATGTTTATGTTATATTTCCCTTTACAATTAATTAATTCTTATAACATGTCATTATCTCACCCAAGTGGTCCCATGGAGTCTCAGAATCGACCCAAGGATTTACATGGTCGTATAAATATCATCCAATATTAGTAGACAATGGTTATAGTAGTTAAATATTATTATAACCTTCTGTTTTACCCTAATTTTGTAGATTTACTCTTTATCCATGGTAAATAAAAATAATTGCTAAACATACTATTCATAATGTGCAAAAATAAAAGGTAACTATTTAAAAAATTTGGACCTTACGATTCCAAATATTTAATCCATTTTTCTAAATTCTAATCAAAAAAGAATCAGTAATTAAATGAAAATTAATTCCCACTGTCGTATCCAGAAAGTGGGTTTGTAAGAAATAAAAACATTCAGAGGATTGACATTTTGATATGTAAAATTTAAATGTGAAATTACTTTTTATGACCATAATTGGATGAAATGATAACATATTGAGAAAATTAATTTTTAAAACCAAATAAAAAACATCAATATAAATAAATTAGATAAAAAATTGTTTTGAATTAAAATGTAGTATTTTTTTAACTATTCTTCCAAAAGTGAAACTTTTCAGAAACTTACCAAAATTTCACCCTAAGAAAATTTTGATATTATGAATAAAACCAAAATGTGTATTTTAAAAAATAATGTTCATAAATTTTCCAAATCTAGTTAATACTTTTAATAATTTATTTTTTAAAGGGATACTTTGATAGGTCGTGGTGTTCTTGAAATTGGGGATGTGTACATCCCAAGCCATTGACTTATATAAAAATAAGTGTAGCATGGAAGTTTGGGTTGTGACATTATTAATTAATTCAAATAATTATATTCTCAAAATTTCTAGAATATCATGACATAAAATTATTTTTGTGGTTCATCATCATATGTTTTCAGGTTCCCCCATCACCTCTTCTATTTTATGACTTCTACAATAATCTTTTACAATAGGGTTTTTTCGATTTCTAAATACTCATTCTTTGGTATTAAGAAATTTTATAGGCTCTTGACAATAAAATTGATCAGGTTCTAGTTATATTTCATCATAAGTGAAAATATGCATTGTTTATGGCATGCATTTCCTTAAAAATTATATGTAGAGCACATCATGATCTTTCAAGATACATGACATCATTTAAAAATGGTAGGCTACCAGACCTATTCATTCTAGAATTGTAAAAGGTCTAATATTACTGGGGGTTAATTTACCCTTCTTACTAAATCATATATCACCATTTCATGGAGATACATTCACGGAAAGAATTTTAAAAGGTCTTATATTCCTGGGGGTTAATTTACCCTTCTTACTGAATCATATATCACCCTTTCATGGAGATACATTCACGAAAACATGATCTCTTACTTCAAATTTCAAATCCATCCTTCAGTTATTGGCATAGATATTTTGACTACGTTGAGGTGTTTTGATATGTGTTTAGATAATATTCCCCTTCCTCATTGCGTCTTCAATATGTTCGGGACCTAAATTTTTTCTGTCACCAACATCATCCCACCAAGTGAGTGTATAACATCTATTTCCTTATATTGCTTCATAGGATGCCATCTATATAATTGATTTCAATATATTGTTATATGAAAGTTCTACTATATGTAAATAATGATCCCACATACCATTAAATTTTTGTGAGAAGGATCTAAACATGTCTTCTAACATTTGAATAGTCTATTTAAATTTCCCATTAGTTTGATTGTGGTATGAAATGCTCAAATGAAGTTCAGTATATAAGAACCTATGAATAGTTTTCTAGAATCTTGATCTAAAACAGGGATCATGATTATAAATAATTGATATGGGTACACCATTAAGTCTTAAAACTTCATTAATATATAGTCTTTCTAAATTTTTACGTGGTAAATATTCTTTAATAGAAAAATAATGTGATGGCTTGGTAAGAAAGTCAAAAATAACCCTTACCACATCATTTCTTCTAGTATTCTTTGGTATCCCCATGATAAAGTCCATCGTAGCATCATCCCATTTCCACACAGGTATAGGATGATATTTTATGACTCCTCTAGGATGTTTATTTCTAGCCTTAACCTATTTAAAAACATATCATTTCAACACATAATCAGATATCTCCCTCTTCTTGTTGTCCAAAAAAAATGTTCCTTCAAATATCTATACGTCTTAGTTCCACTGGGGTGTATAGAAAAATTAAAGCTAATGGAATCATCCAAAAATTCTGTTTTTGGATTACGTATAGTAGGAATATAAAGCTTCTTCCCAAATTTCAAAATTCTATCTTTAAATATGAAATAAATCAATCTCCCATTAATCACATCATTAATTATATATTTAAAATCCTCATCATTAATCTGATAACATTTATCATTTACAATAAATATGTTTTGGAAACCATTTAGAAAATTAGCAATGGTTCACCCTCTACGAAAATTCCCATGTCCATCTTTAGTAGATCCTTGAACATATGATCTATTTCAAATTTCATCTTATTCATAAATTTATGGTCCATTCTACTAAAGGCATCTGCCAACTTATTTTTCATCCCTGGGTGGTATTATGTCGTGAAATCATAATCCATGAGAATCTTGATCTATATCCTTTCTCTCATATTGAGTTCATTCTGTGAGAAAATATTTTTCAAACTCTTGTGATGAGTACATATCTCAAATTTTTTAGCATAGAGATATAGTCTCTATATCATCAAGGTAAATAATACTACAACTAACTCAAGATCATTAGTTGGATAGTTTTGTCCATCGATTTTTAATTTTCTTGATGCTTTTGCAATAAACCTATACTTCTATATAAGGACACAAGAAATTTTGTTCCTTGATACATCACTATAAATAAAAAACCCATCATTCCCAGATGGTAAAGTCACAATAAGAGAATTAAATAATCTTCTATTAAATTCATCAAAACATTCTTCACACCCCTGTTTCCAAATTAATTTAACCCATTTACGTGTGAGCTTGGTTAATGAGTTATCCAATCAGTCAAAATTCTGGAAGAAATACCGATAGTAACCTACTAAACCAATAAAACATTTTATGTCAATTATACTTGTTGGTGTTTAACATTATTTAATTTCTATTTTCATTTAAGGACCAACAACGATTCCATCCTTGGAGACTATATGGCCAAGGAATTAAATTTCATGAAGCAAGAATTCACAGTTACTAAATTTACAAAATAATTATTCTCTTATGAGAGTCTCAATAATGATTCTAAAGTTATACTTGTGGTCCAAAAATATTTTAGAATATATCAGAATATCACCAATGAATACCTCAACTAAATCATAAATATATTCCTTGAATATTGTATTCATGATATCCACAAAACTAATGTAACATTAGTCAATCAAAAATCCACTACTATAAATTTATAATGGCAATACCTCATACGAAATGTAATCTTAGGAATTTATTCCTCCTCCAATGTTAATTGATGATATCCACAATGAAGATCAATCTCAAAAAAAAATTTATCTCTTTGATGATGATCAAATAAATCATCGATATGAGGTAGAGGGTAGTTGTTCATTATTGTAGTCAAATTTATTTCCGTATAATCAATACAAAAAATCAATGAACCATGTTTCTTCTAGACAAAGTGAATATAGGCTCCCCATGGAGAAACTCTAGGGTGGATAAATCTCTTTTGACCTAACTCTTAACATTGTTTTTTATTGCTACTAATTTCATAGTGGACATTCTATAGGGTGTCATTGATATTATCCTTGTTTAATAGATTAAATCAATACAAAACTCAACTTCATGCTCTTTGGGGTGTCCAAGTAAATATTAAAGAAAAACATCAACGTGTTCTTTTGTAATAGGTATATTCCTATTTGGATTATTTCCTCCTCATCCCTAGGTTTTTTCTCTTCCCCCTCAATAATATCATTCAGTAAAGCTATTAGGGTTGGATTTTGAGAAGAATCAGGTGATGAAGTCTCTACTCTAAAGATAAAGAATTCCACATCTTCCTCACAAATAATTACTTTCTTCTTCTTACAATAGTTTTTTTCTTTATATTTTGAAAGAAAATCCATATCGAGGATTATATCAAAATCAACCATATGTATGGTAAAAAAATTCTCCATTATAGAACATTTATTTGCTATAATAGGAACTGCAGGACATATCATTGTTGAGATAAGGATCCCACTAGGAGTTCTGACTAACAATTCCCTTATCATGGTGAATTTGAAATATCTACATTTTTATGAAAATAGGGAATATATAAATTCATGTGATGATCTAGAGTCAAATAATGATTTATCAAAATTTGAGAAAATATTAAAAGTACCTGCCAACACATCATTATGAATTTCAACGTCAATAGTTGTGATCAAAAAATCTAATTCATCTCTACATGGCCTCTTCTATGTTAGATTACATTGATGTTTGGAGAATTAATTTTCATATTGTCCCACCAAATTACAATTTTGTCACAATAAAACATGGATTTGTTTCTTCCTATTTCATTAATGAGCTTGTGGTCTCTTGTCTAGACACTTATTACAAACTCCCAATCAATTCAAACATTTCCTAGGGTGATTTTCCCAGAGATTTCACAAGGTGTAATTAATTCAACCTTATTATTCATTTTTGATGCATTCCATTTTACATTAGTCTTATATGGCCTATTAATGTATTCTTTCTCCATTTAATATATTGATACTCAAAAATTATTTCTCCATCATGATGGAACATTAAACTATTTCATCACATGATGAATTTTTTTCTAGAATCTAGTAACCTTCAGAGATTTGGCTTCAGAACTTTAAATATGTGATTAATATTTCACTCTGTGTTGCTATATAATCTGTATAAAACCTTGATAACCATGTAATGGTATATTCATTATCTTAAACACTGTTTTCTGCCTTTTTTAAGCTAAGGAACTTTGTCTTCATCTCATTTTTTTGATCACAAGGAATGTATTTATCGATGAATTTCTCCTTAAAAGTTATCAATTCCATATGTTTTATTTCTTATTCATCCCATATATATTGGATCAATTTGTTCCATTGATTATCATCACCATTGAGACAACCTACCACTAATGTTAAATTTTCTATTTCACTACATTGCCATGAAATAAATATCTTTCCCAAAAACATAATCCACTACTCAGCTAACATTGGATTAGTGGACCCACTAAATAATGGGTGGTTTTTTCATATAAAGATGTCCATCATATGTGATTCCCTCCACAAAATGGGTTGTTCCATTTGAGCAAGGTTATTTTTCATAACCTGCTTAATTTTCCCTAATATTTCCATAATATGCTCTATTACAATACTAGTAGTATTGGATACTATTGGACTCATCGTGTATTAATCATATTATAATGATCAAAAATCCTATTACTGTTAATTAATCTCAATCTTAATTACACATCTTGCTGATCCTCTTCAAGTCTTATGATATTAATTACTCTCTTTATTATTTACAAGTCTTATGAATGATCACAAATCTCACTTATATTATCACCTCTTTATATATATGATTCAAGTTCTCTTACTCTATAATGATTAAACATAATTCATATTCTGTATATTACAGTTTATGTATAAATGCAGATATTTTTCTAAGTATAGAGACACGATGATGTTTAACACAGCTAGATAGACTATCTAAAAGACATAGTCACAGTCACCCAGACACCATGAGCTACTCACTGTGACGGAGACACTGTGAGCTACCCACCATGACCGAGACACCATGAGCTACTGACTGTGGCCGAGATATAGTGAAGCACTTACCGTGAAGCACTTACCATGAACCACTTACCATGGACCACATACCTTGAATACTATACTGTGAAGAAGACACCGTTTATATAATCAATGTGACACTGTTTCTTAACCTTTTGTCATTATTATTTAAATACTACTAACGGTCATATTTGATGTTTTTAATGCAATTAATATTATTTAATGATATTTGTTGGCATGTCAGGAAACTGTATCTCATACCTATAAAAAGGGGATCATTCCTACTGCCAGAACGAGTGGAATATAAGGAAGATTGAGATGCAGTACACATACAAGTGTAATTAGTGGTGTGCAAGTGTGACGATACAACAGGAAGAACTTACATTCACCCAAGAGCACTATGATGAAAAAAAGAACAATCCTGAGCAAGAAAGAGATTGCATGAATTTCAAATAACTCTAATGAGTGAAATCTAGCACCACTGAAGAACACAAGAAGAATCAAGATATCATTTTCACTCATGTAGAACACAAGATGATCTATCACACTCTGTTTTTCAATAAAAAAACTAGAGAAGGACTAAGAAGAAAATCTGCTGAATCCAACGTGTCTAGAGCTGCATTTCTAATCACTAGATCTTTCTAAATTCGTATCTATTCTATCTATGTGATTTGGTTTTTTACATTTGAGCAGTGTGGTGTACTTTGTATATCTCACACACACACACTATCTCCTGCACTAAACTGAAGGATATCAAAATCCTCACTCTAAAATTCTTAACTCTTGTTTACCCACGTCAACTATGGAAGAGGTCCTTGTGTGTCCTGATCTCTATTTTGTTTCCCACGAAGAACAGTGGTAGAGGTCCCTGCGTGGCCTGAACAGTTGTGTAAACTGTTGTTAACCCTGAACCAGGGTGTGGATCAAATGTATATAAATTTTAGAGGACTATGTCTCGGCTTGAGACTGAACCTCTTGTTACATCTTCTATGCATATTTAGTTTATGTTTAAAGTATACTACATATATCTTTTATACTCCACTCATATTACATTGAAATAAAAAAATATTTTAAAGCTACTTTGATAGTTAAATTAGCAAGTGTTTACATTTATTGTAAATCAGTAAGATAGTTTCAAAATTTAGTTTGATCTTGTGGTTAAATTAACTGAGACCTAATCAATATTTGAGAAGCTAAGTGAACATTTACAATCTGTATAAATTCACTACATTTTAATTTGTTTTATAAATTGGGGGATTTTAAATAGACAATATTTTAACAGAAATATTAATTGGAACTCAATTCACCCCCTCTTGAGTATCCACTCCGACCAACATTTGGTATCAGAGGATGTTTTTATTTAAATTTTTTTTGAAATACTCTATTTTTTCAACTGTGATTTTAGTTGCATATTTAAAGAACATAAATTTCTGTTAGGTCAAAATTTTATCCCTTCAAATTTAATTTCTAAAATCTAGTTATGTACAATAGACTAGTGGTTGATGATACTAACATGCCACCTTTCTTCAATGGTACAAACTATGCTCAATGGAAGCTTAAAATGAAAATTGATTTAGAAAGCATGGGTTTTTATATTTAGACTGCTATAGAATATCAATATAAAATTCCAGAAACCGAAAGAATAACTTGGGATGAACCTACAAAGACTTCCTACAATAATAATTGTAAAGATATGAATTCCTTGTACTGTTCTTTAGGAGAAGAAGTGTTTAATAGAATTTATGCTTTTAAAACTACTTTTGAAATATGGGATACTTTAGGTGTTTCTCATGAAGGAACAACCAATGTTAAAGAAATGAGATTGAATACATATACTATAATATATCATAATTTTAAAATGAAAACTGATGAACCTATTTTTGATATGTATCTCAGTTTTAATTAGATAGTCAATACAATGAATTCACTCGGTAAAGTTGTTCCAGCAAAGGAAAAAATTATGAGGATACTGAGATGTTTACCAGACTGATGGAGAGGCACATCTGTTTCAATCAGAGAGTCATGTGACATTGCTACTCTACTTGTCAAAGAACTCATTGTTAAGCTTATGATGTATGAGGAAGAACTCAAGGTGAATAAAGAGGAAGAGGATGAACCAAAAAAGAAATCAGTGGCTTTCAAGACTACTTATTCAAAGAACAAGGAAAAAGAAAAAGCTCAAATTAAAACTGACTGTTCAATAAGTGAAAGAACAGACTCTAATAGTGATGCTGAAATGGCTCAGATAGCCAGATAGTTTAGGAAATTTTAAAGGAGGAAATTTTTTTTCAGAAAATCAAAATACAAAGGAAAGTATAACAATAAGGGACATTGGAAAAAGGACTGTAAATTTACAGATAAAAGTGATGAAGTTGTTTTCTATGAGTGCAAAAGAAAAGGACACATTAAAGGAGACGGGCCAAAGCTAAAATTCAAGAAGAAATATGATTACAAAGATAGTAAGTACAAGAAAGCTATGAATGCTACCTGGAGTGCTTATGAAGACAAAAAAAGTGAATCTGAAATGTCTGATTCTGAAAAGAATCGTGCCAACAAGTGTTTCATGACAAACACATCTGAGGTAACCTTAGATACTCATGTTTTAAATTCTTATTATTCTAGAGATCATGCTGAATCTGATTCGGATTCTGAAAACATGAATAGTGAGGAATTTTTTGAATATTGTAATATGCTGGAAGAGACATGAAATGAACATAAGGCTAAATTCAAATCTTTGAAGAAACATCATGCTCTCACTATAACTATTAAAACTGAACTTACTATTGAAAAAGAGAAGAATGATCATCTGTTAAAGGAGAAAACTGAACTAAAAATGTCTAATGAGAAACGTTAAAAAGTCTTAGAGAAGTTCACAGATGAAAAGGATACACTATCCCAAATTCTAGGAAAGAAAGTGGCACCAAAACACACTACTGGAATAGGCTACAAACCTGAAAAAATACAGTTTACTAAGAATAGCTTTATTCCTAAATCTGGACAGAATACTACTAGTTATAGTTCTAGAAATCCCAATGCTTTAACTAGTTTTTCACATAGTTATAAATCAAATAAAGATTAACTTTCAAAATATATTGATTTTGTAAATTATATGACAACCATAGGACAAATTTGGCTACCAGAATCATTGATTGCTAACCTGTCTAGACCCAAGAAGATCTGGGTACCAAAATCATACTCTATCTAAAAATGTTCTGTAGGAAACCTTCTTGAAGAGTTCCCACAAGAAGACATAGTATTTGGACTGTGGATGTTCAAGACACATGTATGGGGATTACTCATGTTTCAAGAGTTTAATAAATGTTGATGGAGGATATGTCACCTTTGGTGACAATTCTAAAGGAAAGATCATCGGCCTATTCCAAATTGGTAACACTAATTCAGTTTTAATTTCTAATGTTTTATTCGTTGATGGACTGAAATTTAATCTGTAATGTATTTCTCAATTATGTGATGATGGTTTTAATGTCAAATTTGAAAATGATTCCTATAATGTTATTAACTCTAAAAATGTTTGAGTATTTTCTGCTTTATGAAATGAAAATGTTTATGCTGTTGATCTAAATTCCTTAGCTAAACAAAATGTTAACTGTTTAAATGCCTTTCATAAAGAGTCTTGGATTTGGCATAGAAGATTAGGACACTATAATATAAAATCACTTAGGAAACTAACAAGGAAGAAATTAGTTATAGACTTATCCAAAGATGAGTTTCCAGATGAAAAAGTTTGTAATCCCTATCATTAGGGAAGGCAACACAAAATCTATTTCAAACCAATGAAAGAAGTCTCAACTTCTAAACCTCTCGAGTTGGTCCACATTGATCTATTTGGACCATCTAGATTTTATAGCTTAAATGTGTAGCACTATGACTATGTCTTAGTAGATGACTTTTCTAGATATACTTGGGTATACATCTTAGCTCACAAAAGTGAAGGTTGTTATTATTTTGTTAAATACTCCAACTCTATAGAAAACCATATTTGACTTAAGATTAAAACTCTAAGAAGTGATCATGTCCATGAGTTTGAAAATCATGAATTTGAATCCTATTGCTCACACAATGGATATTATCATAACTTTTTTTCTCCTAGGACACCTCAGCAGAATAGTGTAGTAGAAAGAAGAAATAGAACCCTGTAAGAAATTGCTCGAACTATGCTTAAGGAATATAACCTGCCTCTTTACTTTTGGGCTAAAGCTGTGAATACAGCTTGTTATATTATTAATAGAGTATTAATTGGACCTGTTCTTAAGAAGACCCCATATGAGTTGTGGAATAATAGAAAACCTAAATTAAGTTACTTTAGAGTCTTTGGTTGCAAAGTCTTTATTCTCAATACAAAAGATAATCTTGATATGTCTGCTTCTAAGAGTGATGAAGTAATCTTTTTAGGATATTCTTTAACCATCAAATCATGTAGAGTTTTCAATAAGAGAACCAAGTATGTGGAAGAATCTGTTCACATCAAATTAGATGAAACTAATCCACATGAGTCTAAAACCACTCTGCAAAATATTGAAGAAGATTTATCTGTTCTGGACCTTAATGATAAAATCAATGAACATGATATAAAGACAACTAGCTCTGGACTTATTCCAGATTCTGCTTCTAATGAACCCAAACCTAGAGAAGAACCTGAAATTTCTAGTCCTACATTTACAAGATCAACTAGAATTCTAAAGAATCATTGTTTAGATGCTATTGTAGGAAATCTTGATAGAGGGACTCAGACTAGATATTCTCTTAGAAATCAGGTTGAACATCAAGCGTTCTTGTCACAGATTGAACCTACAAACATTGATGATGCTATTAATGATGAATTTTGGGTAATTTCTTTGCATGAAGAACTCAATCAGTTTGAAAGAAATATATTGTGGAATCTTATTGAAATACTTAAGGACACTTTCACCATATGCACTATATGGGTGTTTAGAAATAAATTAGATGAATCTGGAAACATAGTTAAAAACAAAGCTTGGCTAGTTGCACAAGGCTATAGTCAAGAGGAAGGAATCGACTATGAGGAGACTTTTTCTCCTCTATCTAGATTAGAAGCTTTTATGATTTTACTTGCTTATGCTGCACATCTAAATTTCAAACTATATCAAATGGATGTCAAGAGTGCAATCTTAAATGGATATATTTTAGAGGATGTTTTTGTTGAACAACCCCCTGGATTATCAAACCCTCATTTACCAAATCATATTTTCAAATTATCAAATGATTTATATGGTTCAAATCAATCTCCAAGAGCTTGGTATGATAGATCAAGTACTTCTATAATTTATAAAGGTTTTAAAAAAGGTATAGATGACCCTAATATTTTTATAAAACGAATTTCTAAATATGTTTTAGTTGTATAAATTTATGTAGATGATATTATATTTGGATATTCAAAAAATTCCCTACGTAAAGATTTTTATAAAATGATGCAATATGAATTTGAAATGAGTTTAATGGGTGAACTCAAATTCTTTCTTGGATTTCAAATCTTTTAAAATGATGATGGAATTATTTTAACTCAAAGTAAATATACTAGAGACCTTTTAAAACGTTTTGGATTGGATAGGACAAAAATTAGTGACACTCCCATGACTACCACCTATAAGTTGGATCTTGATGAAGATGGTAATTCTGTTGATCAAACCACTTATAGAGGAATGATTGGAATTCTACTCTACCTGACTGCTAGTCATCCTGATATTATGTTTTGTTTGAGTATGTGTGCTCATTTTCAAGAAAACCCTATAGAGTCACATTTAAATGCTGTAAATATAATTTTCAAATACCTCAAGCATACTCCCAATTTAAGAATGTTCTATCCCAAAGAACAATCATATGGACTAGTTAGTTATTCTAATGCTGATTTTTATGGATGTAATTTAGATAGAAAAAGCACCTCTGGAACATGTCATTTTTAGGAAACTCACTAGTATCATGGTGGAGTAAGAAACAAAATTCCGTTACATTATCTACAATAGAGGTTGAATACATAGCTACTGGAAGTTGTTGTCCGCAAATTTTTTGGATGAAACACACATTACTAGACTATGGATATCAATCCCGAAATGTCCCAATAAATTGTGAAAACGCAAGTGCTATTAATATTTCTAAGTATCATGTTTTTCATTCTAGGAACAAACATATAGATGTAAGACATAAATTTTTGAGGGATCATTATAAAAAAGATGATATCACATTGGAATTCATTGGTACTGAATATCAACATGATGATATATTCACTAAACCATTAAATTCTGAAAGATTAGACAACATCATACCTGATCTTGGTATGATTAATCATAAAAAGATATCTTACTGATCTTAATGCTCAATATATTACTTTATATTACATTATGGTTTCATGCTCACTGTTTTAAAGTTACTGTTTCATGCATACAGTCTCACTGTGAAGATATTGTGCTCACGATCTGTTAAATCACTTGTCACTGTGACTGCATAGAATGGTCATTGTCTCACTCTGACGACCACCAACTGTCTCACAGTGATGTCTATTTTTCATCACACCGTCATGCCTACTCACGGTCTCACCGTGAAAATTACATATACTCTTATTTTAACCCATATTGTGGTAATTTTTATTTCACTACTATTTGATTTCCCGCGTTTTTGTTTTTATGACGATGGACATTCCCAAATGATAAAAATAAGGGTTTCATTCGATTCCTTACCCAAACTCTCTTCTGAACATTCTCATTCTTGAAAACCTTCTCTTCCCTCTCGCCAGAACCATCAGTAGATGCCAAGGATGAAGCGCCCATCTTCACCCTTGTCTGAGAAGCACCGCTCTAAGAAACAGAAGAGGATACCGAGGATAGCTCCTGAAGGATCTCTAAACCAAAACTTGGTAAGACATACTATTGTACCTAAAAAATAATTTTTGCCTGAGTTGATGTTGTCTAGCAAGTCATTAGTTCTGAATGTATTTAGAGAACAAGGATGGATTGAATGGTTTTTTGGACAAAATAGACCAATTTACCCGAGGCTGGTATCTCAATTCTATCAGTATGTGAAGTTTTAATTTGTGTTTGGAGAATGTTTTATGGAGACCACCTATATCAATGGTCATAAGTGTTCCTTATCTTCGAGGCTATGGGCTGCATGCCTAAGAATTCCACATGAAGGAGTTTGTGAAGACTACCAGAGAGACCCTCCTCCATCTTCTAACATCTTCAATCTGGAAAATGCCTTGGAAATTCTAACTGGTAATGGCACCAAGCAAAGGGCCATAGCTACTGAATTAGATGGGGATACTAGACATCTTTTAAAATTTGTTCATAATTTGATTAGTCCGAGAAAAGGGGAATTTTCTGTAATGATGTATCAGGATGTGTTCCTGGTTCACCTGTTGATGAATGGTCATAAGATCAACCTATGAAAATATGTTATTAACTGTATCTGTGATCTGATCAAAGTCACTTCCAAATCCACCTCCTTGTTTTACTCAAGGATGATTTCAGCCATGTTAGTTTCCAAGGGGATGGTTGGAATGAATGAAGAAAAGATATAGGACTTTGATTTCTTCTTATCCATGCCTATCATTAGAAGGATTACGATAAGACAGAACCCTTGGAAGAATTAGTGGGTTGAGGATAATGATCAAATCTATAAAAAGTTTAATCCTATTGATTATCCAAGAAGACCTAAGAATATATCTGATCCTGGTTTGGAACCAGATGAATTGGCTGAGTATTCAGAAGAAGAAGATGATGAAGAGGAAGTAACAGCTGATGTATCACCTAGAGAAGAAGCTGGAAGACCTCCAATGGAAACAGTTCCTATTGAAAAAGGAAGGGTTGTTGTCCCTACAGTTATCCCTGCTGATATACCTCAAGGAGAGTAAGTTTTTGTTGGTTTGAGAGAGGAATAAGCTCATTCTTCTAGTGAGGATGTCAATACAGAAACTCATCCTACTGCTACAAGAAAATTGGTTTTTCGTGATTCAGAATAGTAAGCAACCATAGAGACAGATACTGTTGTAGAGGATCTCCCTGTTGAGAAAGAAGAAAGTCTGGAAGCTCTACTAGAGGAACAATCGGTTCCTGAGATAATTCCCTCTGCTGAAGAGATGATGGAAATTTCCTTTCAGGTGGAAAGGAATGAGTTTGATGAAGAGATTAGAAATGGTCCTATGAATCTTGATCAGGATGCTGAGCCTATAGTCTCTGAAATAGAAGCACAATTTGAGGTTGAGGAAGAACAAAACATTGTGATTATGGAAGCTGGATCTACCAAAGCTTCTCAACCTACTGTCACATGTTCTATGTACACTCGGTATAAGTTCCCAAGCTTTTATGATGTGAATGAGTCACTGCAGGTGACTACAACTGCAATGGATCTTTCTTGTCTGTTTCAACTGAAGTCTATAGCTCATCCAGATCCTCAACCAGAACCAGAACTAGAGCCCCATTCTCAATCTGAATCAGTATCGGAGTCTGAAGATGACTCTGAACCACTACCTTTACATGAAACCTTACCCGAGCATCACTCCTTTGTGAATAAAGATGATCTGAATGTTTTTGGAGAGACTCTGTTAGCTGGAGTTGAGAAGATCTTATCCTCTCAACCTCATCCAGTGACTCAACTGAGTCAAGAAGATGCATAATTTCTCTTGGAAAATATTATATTTCATATTCAACCAAAGATGATCTTAGAAATTCAACATGTCATAGTTGAAAATAAACTGCAAAGTGTTGTGGTTGCAAATCTGAAAAATATGGTAGCAATCTTACAGAATGAGTTGTCTTTGAGATCAGATCCTACTACTGTCTCTTCCCCTGCAAATGTCGATTCTTCTCTTGAGCCAATTTATTCCACCCTTTCTAGGGAAATTGTGTCTCAAGTGCATCCATATCTACTATCTTTTTATGAAATGATTGGATAAAGACACACCAAAATGCTGGAACGCATGAGGGAGCTTGTAGAAAATCTAAATAAACACATATTTGAGTACATTGGATGCTTGAAAAATGTTCTAAAACAGCTCAATGTTCTATCTGAAGCTGTAAAAGCCTCTCCTTCTTTAGTTCAACCTTCTTTTCCGCTTTTGGATGATTCTCTACTGAGATCCATAATCAAGGAATAACTTCAAAATTCCTTCAGTAGCTTGGATCTGTCTTCTTTGTCAGAAGTGGTTAAGAACAGATATCGAGCATTGGACTTGGTTAGAATTCTTTCTAAGATAGCCATTGATGCTCAATAAGAGATCACAAAGAAATTAGATTTTTATCTCCCTCGGATTTTCTCCAAAAGTGATATGATAGATCACATTAGATATCGTGTAGAAAACCTGAATATCCCTCCTGTAACTCAAGATTTTAATGCTTAAGTTCAGAAACATAAAGGGTTCACCAGATTGTTGGGTAAATTCATGGAGAATAAGGACGATTTTAAAAGGCTATGCAATATGCTGGTGAAATCATTATTGATTTCATCAATCTTTTGAAGCCATATCTTCATGTGTAGAGTACTGCTATAGTTGATTTAGCTACTACACCCCTTAGACCTAGTCTACCTACCTTAGCCTCAACTGCAATGTTAGTCAGCCAAGCTCTTTCTCAGTTCTGGCCAGTCATTCTTGACCAACCACAACCTAGATCCTCTACTACTCGTACTTTGGATCCATCTGTTTTTGAAGGTATACCCTTACCCTCTTTGTCTACCACATCTATGCATTCTTCTACATCAGCACCAGCTCCTGTTGGTTCTAAAGTCAAGGAGAAGGTGGATCCCTGAAGAGTCTAGAGACTGCTTTCTTTTTGATGGGATGTCATTTCTTGTTTCCTGTTTGTATTTCTCTTGTATGATCTATTCTGAACCCTTTTTAATGAAAAATTCATTGTTTCATTTCATTTTCTCTACATTTTTGGTAATCCTTAAAGGGGGAGAAAAACTACAAGTCTCAGTACTATAATGAGATATGTTATTATCAAATCTATTATTCTATAATTTTTTTTATTTTAATATGATAATTCCTTTAGTGTTACATTTCATTTATATTTTGACTATACATGATATGTGATCATCAAAAAGGGGAATATTGTTGGACTCCTCATGTATTAATCATGTTTTAATGATCACAAATCCTATGACTATTAATTAATCTCAATCTTAATTACACATATTTCTAATTATCTTCAACTATTATGATGTTAATTACTCTATTTATTATTTACAAGTCTTATACATGATCATAAATCTCACTTATATTATCAAGTCTTTATATTTATGATTCATGTTCTCTTACTCTCTAATGATTAAACACAATTCATATTTTGCATATTATAGTTTAAGAATAAATACAAAAAAATTTCTAAGTATATAGACACCGTGATGTTTGACACAACTAGACAGACTGTCTATAAGACACAGTCACAATCACCCAGACACCGTGAGCTACTCACCGTGACCGAGACACCATGATCTACTAACCGTGACCGAGACACCGTGAGCTACTAACCGTGACCGAGACACCGTGAAACACATACCATGAATCACTTACCGTGAAGCACTTACTGTGAACCACATACAATGAAGACTATAACGTGAAGAAGACACCATTTACATAATCACTGTGACACTGTTTCTTAACTTTTTGTCAATATTCTTTAAATACTACTAACTGTTATATTTGATGTTTTTAATGCAATAAATGTTATTTAATGATAATTGTTGGCATGTCAGGAAACCGTATCTCTTACATATGAAAAGGGAATCATTCTTACTGCAAGAACGAGTGGAATATAAGGAAGATTGAGATGTAGTACAAGTACAAGTGTAAGCAGTGGCGTGCTTGTGTGACAATACAACAAGAAGAACTTACATACACCCAAGAGCACTATAATGTTCAAAAAGAACAATCTGGAGAAAGAAGGAGATTTCAATACATTCAATGAACTCTCATGATTGCAATCCAACAACACTGAAGAACACATGACAAATCAAGAGATAATTTTCACTACTGTAGAACACAAGCTGAACTACGACGCTCTATTTTTCAATAGAAAAACCAGAGAAAGACTAAGAAGCAATTCTTCTGAATTCAATGAGTCCAGAGATGCATTGCTAATAACTTGATATTTCGAAAAACTTATCTATTATCTTTATGTGATTTGTTTATTTACTTTCTAGAAGTGTGGTGTACTCTGTATATCTCACACACACACACTATCTCCTGCACTGAACTGAAAGATATCAAAATCCTCACCCTAAAATTCTTAACACTTTTTTACCCACGTCAACTATGGAAGAGGTCCTTTTGTGGCCTGATCCCTATTTTGTTTCCCACGAAGAAGAGTTTTAGAGGTCTCTGTGTGGCCTGAACATTTGTGTAAACTGTTGTTAACCCCGATCCAGTGTGTGGATCAAATTTATATAAATTTGAGAGGGCTAAGTCTCGGCTTGAGACTGAACTTCTTGTTACATCTACTGTGAATATTTATTTTATGTTTAAAGTATACTATATATATCTTTTATACTCCGCTGCTATTAATTTGAAATAAAAACCTATTTTAAAGATACTTTGATAGTTAAAATATCAAGTGTTTACACTTATTGTAAATCAGTAGGTTAGTTTCAAAAGTTAGTTTGATCTTGTGGTTAAATTAACTGAGACCTAATCAATCTTTGAGAAGCTAAGTGAACATTTACAATCTGTATAAATTCACTACAGTTTCACTTGTTTTATAAATTGGGGGATTTTAAATAGACAATATTTTAAAAAAAATTAATTGGAACTCAATTCACCCCCCTCTTGAGTATCCACTCCGACCAACTATTACCTCTACTGGGAAACCCTTATAATATCCTCGAGTATGAATACCATTCGTCCTTCCAGGATCCATTTATATATAATGATAAATATCATATTAGCTCATAAAATTATGATTTTAGAATATGGTAAAACACTCAATATAAAATTAAAATTTATAGATCATAAATCATAATCTTTTTTTACTTTAGGTGAATTATCATAAGTGTATCCCCAAAGCCATACTTATGGTATGTTTCTTAATATATTTTCTCTAAATATAGTTTCCATGGTTGTTTCTAAAATTATTATTATAACAAATGTAATGCCCCAACCATAGATAACCTGATATTGGTGAATTATTAAAATTAATTGGCATTATTATAAGGAAAAAATCCCAATGGACCATATTGATTAACATTCTTGGAAATCCAAATCACATACATGATACCCATAGTACATTGTGAGAACAAAATAAAACATTCTATATAATAACTGAAATAAATTGCATCCTTGAAATCATAATCAATGTTATATTCTTCATTACCAGGGGAGAGAAAAATAATAATGGTGAGCTCAAATATTTAGTAAGGGTACGTAAAAAGAAATATATAATTAATAAATCAATTTTGAAAGGTAAATAATTGAACACACTTTCAATTTGCAAAGCTAGATAAGGAACAAATAATTTGGGATGTTAGAAACAAAAAAATATGCCATAAATCAATAAACCAAGAATGAACTACTTCTATAGATATGTCAATACAAATCTTCATAGATATATAATAAAGAAAATTAAATGAGGTAAATACATTATTTAAGGAAATAATGTATCAGGAACATGAAAACCAATTACCATCATAGCCTTTAAAAATATAATTTAAAAATATGGGTGGAAACCCATTTAGACAACTTATTTGTCTTAAGATAACATGTCAATGCATCGACAAGCTATATAAATTCCGAGCTCCACCCAATATTTCCATTCCCAATTATTTCTCATATTGAATAACAAAAATAACTTTCATTCCATATCAAATAATGATATTGAATGAGTAATACTGGTCAATACATAATTCCCATGAATGAAATAATATAAAATCATGAAAATAATGACACTCATGATAAAAAGTAAAAATGTTAGAATATACAGAATATAAAAGGAACTAGGGGCATAGCATTACAATATGCTTCAATGAAATAAAAGTGAGACGAAATCTCTTACCTAGAGTCTGAATCATCACGTATGTTCCTTTTTCATCCAGAATAATAAACATAAGTTAATTTATAATTTTTTTAGATAATTTTTAAATTTTATTATTCCTTTTATTTCACTTATTACCCTATTATAACCATCACGTAATTATTTATGTTCATATCAGATATTTTTTTTGATCTTTGGTACTTGAGTCAAAAATGAAATAGTTTTGATGTAAATTTCCCATGTGGTAATATGTCCATTATCTACAAAATATTATTCATGATTTAAATATAAAATATATCTATTACATATATATTTATAATAGTCCACAACATTTGGTGATAAGAAATGAAATTCACCGTTCATTGAGATGACACTCTGTATGTACGCATGAAAAGTACTATCATTTCCTTGTCATATTAAAGGAATCAAAACTAAATGATACATATATATGTTTTAACTATATTATATTATAAATATTATATATGTTAAATATGTTCATTAACTCCATACCTTATAAATTCCATGTATGGCATGAACACGTTATATCACGTTGAGGGGAAGGTAGTCCATACTTCATCAAATGAAATTATTATATTTACAAATTATGAAATGCATAAAGGTATGATGAAAATAAAAATTACAGCATAATATATATAATATTACTATAATATATATAATAAATATATAAATTTTCATCATAATGGCCACCATGAGATGTGGTATGAGAAAGTTGAACAATCATCGTTTTGTGGGGAAGTAAATTGTCTTACGCGGAAACAGTATGATCTTATATATTAGATAGATGTTTTTGTAAGGGTAATTTTATTTCTTCTCATAAAAACATACAAGTGTATTTAGGATATTTGTGTTTTTAAATAGTAACAAGAACAGAATAGGTATTGGTGAAGTATTATAAAGAAATGGAACTTGAGGGAAGACGTTACATCCAAATCGGGTCACTCCTTTTGATTTGAGCCAAGAGTCTTTCTTGAATTGCCTGATTCCCAATGTACGAAATCTATGATGAAGGGAGGTATTTTGGAATAATTTTTTAGTAGATATTGGACGAGACATGGGTCATGATAGATGTGAGTATCTGGGTCGATGTGGTGGCCTTTTATAAGAGGGAGGATGGGAAGTTTAGGAATGGCTGGAAATATTATGTTACTATAAAATTATTTTCGTATTCTAATAGGTCAAAACTGATATATAGGATATGATATTAATGGATCTAAATCATCTCAATGAATTGTTTTTGGACATGTTTAGCTCAAAAAATTATCCTTATCTTTTCGCATGAACCCAGAGTTAAAAATAATAACTTTTACCATGTCTTATTCTGTTTTAAAAATATATGTTTACTATAGTAACTAAAAAATGACCAAATAACCAAAAGTGGATAATTAAAGAGATTTCATATATTATATAATTTATTTGGAATAATATTATATTTTTAGGACTATTATATAAATTAATAAAATAGGATTCTTTTTGAAAACACATTTATCTCAATTTTTTCAATATTTAGTAAATGATTTTTCTTATAGTCATAAAACATGATTCCTTCAAACCAATGGAATTTAATCAAATATAATATGTCAATTCCAACCAGAAAATTTGTTTATCTCATCAAAATCTTCAAATTCTATATATTTGTTTATTATTAATATATTTTATTTGAATATTGCATTATTTAGGTAATCACTGCATCATCATTGTGTCACAAATAAATTTATTTTTTAATTTTATAAGAATTATAAATAAAATACCATGATGTAGAAAACTGTTTTATCTTAATAATTAATATTTATAGTAAAATATATTAGTTATATTATAATATATTAAAATTATTTTAGTAAAATATACATTTTTATGTTATATTTTTCTTTACTTCATATTAATTCCTATAACAAGTCATTATCACAACCAACTAGTCCCATGGGGTCTCAAAATCAACCCAAGGATGAAAATGGTCGAAAATATCTCATCCAATATGATTAGAAATTATGTTAAGGTAGCTTAGTATTAATATAATATTATTATTTTACCCTTATTTGGAAGATTTACCCTTGAACCAAGGTAAATACAAATAATTACTAAACGTAGTATTTATAATATATTAAAATTAAATGTACAAATTTAAAAAACTTTCAACTTTTGATTCCAAATATGAAATCCAATTTTCCAAATTCAGAAAAATGATGTTACAGTAGTTAATGTAGAATTAATTCTCAATCTCAAAACTAGAAAGCTGATTTTTTAGAAGTAAAAACAATCATAAGATTGACATTTGTTTATGTACAATTTATGTGTGAAATTAAAAAGAATTAAAATAATTGGATTAAATTATAAAATATTAATCCTAATGAAATTTAAATCCAATTAAAAATAAAATATAACTATATTAATAAATTAGACGAAAAAAATGTTTTCAATTAAAATGTTGTATTTTTCACTATTCTTAAAAAATTGAAACTCTTCACAAAATTGCCAAAATTTAACCGTAAAATAATTTTCATATTCCTAATTATAAAATGAAATCTATTTTTAAAAGACAATGTTTACAATATTTCATAAAAAATATTATATTATTCATAACTCATTTTAAAATGGCTTCTTTGATAGCTCATGTTGTGCATGAACTATAGGTTGCGCACAATATAAGCCATTGCATTATTTAGAAAGAATCATATCATAGAAGCTTGTTGAGTTACATTATTTACTACATGAAATAATTTCATCCTCAAATTTTCTAGAATATAAAGTCATAACAATATTTGGGTTGTTTGATTTCTCAACACCCGTTCTCTGGTATGAGGAATCTTAATAGGATCTTTATAATAAAATAGATGGACTTCTAGTTCTATTTCATCATAGGTGATTACATGCATTGGGTTTGGCATGTACATCCTCAATAGTGGTATGTGGAACACATCATAAATGTTTGAAAGTCTTGGCAGCATTTCCAAACATTTGGCTACCATTACTATTCATTTATGGGTTTCAAAAGTTCTTAGGAACCTGGGGGTTAATTATCCCTTCTTAATGAATCACATAACATACTTTCATAGAGATAATTTCAAGAAAACATGATCACTTACTTGAAATTACAAATTCTTAGTTTGTTTATCTGTATAATTATTTTTCCTACTTTTAGCTATTTTGATATATGATTGTATAATCTTCACCTTCTTCATTGTTTCTTCAACATGGTTTGGACCAACATGTTCCTTTCACCAATATCATCTCACCAAGTTGTCATACCACGTCAATTTTTATATAATTATTCTTATGGTGCCATATGAAAACATGATTGGAAGCTTTTGTTATAGGAAAATTCTACCAGAGGTAACTAATCTCCCATAACGTGAATGTCATGTGATGAGAATCTCAACATTCCTTATAAAGTTTTAATAGTCCATTCTAATTGACCATTAGTTTGGGGGTTGTATGAATTTCTCAAACAAAGTTCAATATATAGGACCTTATGAATACTTTCTTATAGCCTTGACATAAAACTGGGATCACTATCAGAAAAAATAGATAGGGGTACACCATAATGTCTTACAACTTCATTAATATAGAGTCTTGCTAAAAATTAAAGTTAAAAATATTCTCTAATAGAAAGAAAATGTGATGAATTTGTATGAAGATAAACAATAACCCACAACCCATTATTACTTATTGGAGTATTTTGTTTCCCCATGATAAATTCCATCATAATATCATCCCATTTATACACAGGTATAAGGATAGGTTTCATTACTCTCCTACGATGTTGTCTTCCAGGCTTCAATAGTTGACAAACAAACCATTTGGACACATAATCAGCTATACCCCTCTTCATTTTGTCCCACGAAAAATGTTCCATAAAATTTATATACATCTTAGTTCCACTAGAAAATAAAGTTAAATTTGAGCTATGAGCATCATCCAATATTTCTATTTTTGAATTACGTATAGTGGGAACACAAATCCACTTCCAAATTTCTAAACTCCATCTTAAAATATAAAATCAATCAATCTCCCATAATTTATAACATTAATTTTCTTTTGAAACTTCCCATCATTTGTTTGAGACCTTTTAATCCTTTACAATAAATATAGTTTGGAAACCATTTGAAAAAGAAGTGATGTTTCACCACCTACGATAATTCCCATGTCTATCTTTTCAAGATCCATGAACAAATGATCCATTTCAACTCTCATCTTGTTCAGAACTCCATGGTCCATTCTACTCAAGGCATCATCCACCTTATATGCATTTCTATGGGTGGTATTGTGTTGTGAAATGATAATCATTGAGTAGCTTGAACCATATATTTTGTCTCACGTTGTGTTCTTTCTATGAGAAAATATATTTTAAACTCTTATGACCAATATATATCTCACATTTTTCACTATAGAGATAGAGTGTCTATATCTTCATAGTAAATATTACTATGAAAAACTCAAGATATTTAGTTGGATAGTCTTGTTCATGGGTTTTCAATTTCCCTGATTGATATGAAATAAAACTACTATTATGCATAAGGACACAATCTAGTCCTTTCTTTGATGCATCACTATAAATAAAACACCCATCCTTCCCTAATGGTAATTTAACAATATATGCATTGACTATTCATATCATTAATTCACCAAAAAATTCTTCACACACTTTTTTACAAATTAATTTAATCCCTTTATGTTTGATCTTGGTGTATAGGTTATCCAATCGAGCACAATTCTGGACGAAATGTTGATAGTAACTAGCTAAACAAATAAAATTGCATTTGATGGTTATACTTTTCAGTGTTGTACAATATTGAACATCCATTGTATTTGAAGGATCAATAGAGATTCCATTCATAGATACTATATGGCCATGGAATAAAATTTCCAGAATCCATAATTCACACTTACTAAATTTACCATATAATTCATCTTTACTGAGAGTCTTAAGAAATATTCCCAAGTGATAGTCATGGTATTCAATGATTTTTGAATATCTCATAAAATCATCAATGAATAACTCAACAAAACCATCAAGATATTCCACAAATAATCTATTCATGAGACCAATAAAATGTATTTGTGCATTAGTCAATCCCAAAGGCATTACTATAAATTCATAACGACCATACCTCATTGGAAAAGTAGTCTTCAGAATTTACTCATTCTGCACACTTAATTGATGATATTGAAAACAAAGGCCAATCTTCAAAAATAATTGAGCTCCTTGATGTTGATAAAATAAATCATCGATATGGGGTAGTGGATAATTTTTCTTTATTGAAATCACATTAATTTCCCTATAATAAATACACATCCTCATTGATCTATCTTTCTTCATCACAAATAGAATAGGGGATCCCCATAGAGAAACACTAGGTAGGATAAATCCATTTTGACACAACTATTCATGTTGTTGATTAGATCTTCTAATTACATAGAGTATATTCTATTGGGAGTTTTTGATATTTTCCTTACATCATGGATTAAATCAATACAAAACTCAACTACATGCTCAGGGGGGTGCCCAGGTAAATATTTAGGAAAAACATCAAGGTATTCATGTATAATATTTATATCCTTAATTTGAGTATTACCTCCTTCATACCAAGATATTATTTTCTATTCCTCCTTAATAATCTCATTCAGTAAAGCTACTCAAGGTGGATTTTGATATGAATCAGGTGATGAAGTCTCTACACTAAAGATAACAAACTCTATATATTCCTCAAAAATCAAAACTTCCTTGTTATTTCAATTGTTTTTTATTCATATTTTTAATTCCAATCTATACCGATGATTATATTGAAATCTACCTTAGGTATAATAACAAAATTAGAAGTTATAAAAAATTTATATGCAATAATAGGAACAACCTGACACATCTTTGTAGCGATATGGATCAAAATAGGAGTTCTGACAGAGAATTCCCTTGTTATGGTGAATTTTAAATATCCAATTTTTAATGAAAAATTAGAAGTTATAACGAAATGTGATGATATGGAATCAAATAAATTTTTTCCTAAATTTGAAGAAATAATTAATGTAACTACCACCGCATCCTTGGGAATTTCAACCTCAACAGTTAAACCAAATAAATCATTTTATATTTAAAATCCAAATTCATACTATTATCAATCCCTTTTAGCAACATTGATTTTTCATGAAGAACATATTTGTGATTTTTTCCTATTGGAATTTTTTCCAACTTTTTATCTCTTTTTTATGAATTACAATCTTTCAAACATTATGTTTCAACTCCCTCTATAAAAAAAATTAAAATTGAGTTACATATTCTCCAAAACTATTTCCCTCATCACTGGTGATATTTAAATCATTCACTATTTTAGTAAAATTATTATTAGTTATATCATTACATAATTTTTTTTCTTAATGTTCACTTTTATAATTTATATAATCTTGAGATAAGATTATTTACTATTTTGATTTAGGGAAATTTCTGTCTTTCCCCCAAAAATAGGATTTAAAAATGTGTTTATTTTTCTTAAAATAAATTCTTTACATTCTATCACCTCCATCACTTTTTTAATCATCCATTATCTACGGTAAATTTTCATGAATATGACCAATATATCTACAAACAAAACATTTTTACAATAATTTCAAATTGTACATTCCTATAAAAATTTTCACATTTTTAGAATACAAAGATATAAATTCATCATCTTTCTTACTAAACTCTCATTTAGTTTTAGATTTACTAAATATTTATATTTGATAACATTATTTGATTATCCATTCTTGTTACCATTGATGGATATTTTTCAATCATCATTTTATTTTATTTTCATAACATTATATTACATAATTTCTTAAAAGATCAGAGTGATATTTAAATAATCCATCGATAGAGTTTCATGATCTCATTATTCATAATATCAAACTATTGGATCATACTTATCAAGAATAATTCATAAGATATTTTCAACATCTGTTAAATATTACAACATATTTCCAAGACATATTATAGTACTTACAATTTCATTTAACCATGATATAAAGTTAACAAAATATTCATAATTTAAATTTTTCACGACCCTTCATAGTGGGGCCTAAGACGAAACTACCCAAGCCCACCTCCTATAGGCCATGGGCTGCTGACTAGCACCGAGTAGGCATGCTACTATAGTGGGAGGCATTGCCTATAAAACTGAACACACACACACACATCCAATCCCACAAAGATGAAATGAAAAAACTACTAAAAATGGAAATGCATGAATACACAAAAAATCTCAACCAACAGAGTACGACAGGAATTTAAAGTAAAGCAAGTGTAAAACCCTGGGCCAAAAGTACAAGCCCACTAAAAGAAAGTCTGCAACAAAGTCCAACCTTTAAAGAAAGGTGCTGGGACTACAATCAATTGTTGTTGGAACACACCTCAGCTTATCATATCTCACGGAATACCGTCCTGTCCTGGTCCACCTAGAATATTGTCAAAGGCTCGCTCATCTGCACAAGACACGACATGTGCGGACGAAGCCCGTGCATGGGTGAGTATAAAAATACCCAGTAGGACACCCCGAAACCACAAAAGAAATACAACAATGTAAAATACCACAATGGAAAGATACAGTCAGCTCCACATAGTATATGTCTACAAGATATATAACATGAATATGCAGATATACTCATACACAAACGACCATCGCAAAACCACCACTAATATCCAGTTTGATGATTCCACTAAGCACATAACAAGGAGAACACACTCCTAATTCTAAATATAGTGATATAAAGTACTCGTTCCGAGAGAACACGCTCCAAAAGTTCTTTGTGAACATGCTGCCCAGATAAGGATCACAACTGAGTCATGGGGTGATTCTGACAACTCAGTCTGAGAAAATATGCTAAGCAGAGGATCGGCACCTGGGTAAAGTTGGTCATGTAGATTCCAAGAAATCTACCTAGGGTTCCAGGAATGAATATAGGATCCAGCTCTAAGTCTCACAGAGGGGATTCCAACAACTCTATTCAGGAAGTCCTGTTGAAGGGGTCATACTCCTATATGTAGGAAATGATACTGGAAAACATCAGGAGAAAGACTCTGGAGACGAACCCTAAGAAAACTAGTCCAAGTCACAGAAGACATGTGGCTCAATACATGAAGAATTAGTTACACGACCTATAGTATGGTTACACACCGTGTTCCTTAACCCCAGGTACTGCCCATGTAACAAACCGTTTTATCTGTCCAGTCTATGTAAAACTAGACTACATGACATGTATAAGGATCACAGGCCGTGTTCCTTGACTCCAGGTACTTACCGTTTAAACAAACCATGCCATCCGTCCAAGCTGTGTAAAACCCTACTACATGTGGTGTAGAATGATCACACGATGTGTTCCATGACTCCGGGTACTGGCCGTGTAAACGGCCCGTGTCATTCGTCTTTTCAAATAAGAAGTAACTAGAAAACATTTAGAAGAATCACACGCCATGTCTGATCACCAGGGGTTCACTCCGTGTATGTTGTCCATGTGCTCGTACCTGGTCTCTGTCCGTGTCGCCTGCCCGTGTACCTGCACATGGGGTATCCCGTGTATCTGGCTGGGTTTGGCCGGGGAGGGGTATACACGCCGTGTCCGTGGCCGTGTGCCCAACCCGTGTATGTGTACTCCCAGAGTGCACGCTAGGTAAAATCACCGACAAAGACATTCCATCTATCCCATACTACACGGCGTGTAGTCGGGATTTTTCCAGAAGCTCCATCTTCCTCCTCATGCCGCGACTGATCCTCTAGGTCCACGTTTTCTCATCTATTCGTCCCGATACTTCAGGGGTTGATTCGTTTCATCATCCGAACACCATAACAGATGTTTTCGTTCCTTAAATCGTATCATAATCCTCGAATGATCCATCTGAAGAAAAATTCCCAAAAACCCATATCTCTTGATCCGTTTCAAATCGTCCGTGGAAATAGTCATCGCACCTCCGTGACATCGCTCTAGGGTTGCATCTACAATCTCGAATCGTTGTGTCGCAGAACGGATATGCAAAGATCCATTGTTCATCACCCCATGAAGAATGTGAATAATGAAAAGAAGAGAAAGGAGAGAAATCCAATGAGAAAAAATTGAGGAACGAACCTCCGCACTCATTCGTCATGGTGTTTATCCGCTCCCATTAATAGGATTAAACGGAGAAAAAAATAAACAACAAAAGATCAACATGGATTCAATCTCCCAAAATCCCCGCAAAAGACCATCCTACAAGAATGATCAATCCACAGACTAATCTGTTTGTGGATTAGCCCGCGTTCATCATAGAAATCAAGAATGGGGAAGAAATCACAATTTAAATATCCTACATGGATTCTGAGGTGTTCGTTGGCGAAGATCTGGTCGTCTCATCGTTGTCACTGGCGAAGCTCTTCAAGGACTCTGTGCCGCGTTGGGAGGTTTTCTCCAGAGCTCTCCAAGGAGATTAAGGGTTATGAGAAAAGTAACCCTGATCCCCTGTGAAATCCATTTTAAAATGGAAAAGAGATATTTCACTACAACCAAGATTTAAATAAAATATTTTAAATAATATATTTTATTACAGTTACATCCAAAACCCATATTTCACCATCGACCTGTGCCAGCCAATGTTAGGCCTCAACTGAGGTAAAATCGATGTTATAAACACAATGGTGCCTTCATATTTTTGATCCGAGCACCCGTTCGGGAGTTATTACAATTTTTCAGGAAAACCGCATGCATACGTAATTTAATTATTTAGCTAAATTCAAACATTTGTTTCGAGCTCACCGGGCCTCATAACGACATGCCATATAAGAGCCTGGTCTTGAAATAATTCCATTTATTTTTAATAATAAAGTATGGAATACCCGAGACATTACATGACACCCACCTTAGGGCTTTTATGTATATGAAAAGGCAAAACAAATGATACTCAAAAAGATGTGGGTACTGCACAGGAATCTGAGCCTCCCGTTCCAACGTGCTCTCCTATAGATTCCCATGCTGCCACCAGACATGCACCAAGGGAATATCTCTCCCATGAAGGATCTTTTCCTACGTATCATCGATCTCCACTGGGTACTCAGCAAAGGTCGCTCCATCATCGATGTCCAGCTCACCCCAGTCGATGACATGTGATGGATCATGCATGTACCTCTGTAGCTGCGACACATGGAAGACGTTGTGTACCCGGTCTATCTGAGGAGGTAGATCCAAGAGATACGCCACCTCGGAAACTCTACTCAGAATCTAAAAAGTGTCGATTAACCTCGGAGATAGCTTGCTGCCTCAGCCAAACCTCTCCAATCCCCATCAAGGTGAGACCCGAAGGAAGACACGGTCTCCCTCCTCAAACTCCAAGGGCCTCCGCCTCTTGTTGGGATAAGAATTTTTCCGACTCTGTGTAGTCTTCATCCGCTCCTGGATGACCATTACCTTCTCTATTGTAGCTCTCACCATCTCTAGGACCATGACTGCTGACTCTCTTGGGTCAGTCCAGTAGAGTGGTGACCTGCATGGTCTCCCGTACAGAGCCTCAAATTGTTCCATACCAATAGTGGAATGATAACTATTGTTATAAGAAAATTCCACCAGCGGTAGGTGATCCTCCTAGCTACAAATGAAGTCAAGTATGCAAGCTCGAATCATATCCTCTAGAACCTAGATGGTCCGCTCTATCTGACTATCACTATGGGGATGAAACGCTGTGCTCAAGCGTAACTGAGTCCCAAAAGCTTCATGTAATACCTTCCACAACCGGGGTGTGAAACGAGTATCACGATCTAGGAAGACCGTTTATGGAACTCCATGAGGTCGAACAATCTCTTGCATGTAAATGCGTCCCATGCTCTCTACTTAACTCTGCTCCCGTATGGCTAGGAAGTGGGAAAAATTTTGTGAGTTGATCAATGATGGCCCAGATGGAATCGTGTCCCCGGGACGTACATGGTAAACCCGTCATGAAGTCCATGGATATCCCATTCTTCTTATACTCTATCACCTCAAGGGGCTAAGTCAAACCATCTAGAACCTGGTGCTCAGCCTTTACTTGCTGACAAGTAAGACACCATGAAACAAACTCTACCACCCTCTTCTTCATTCTTGGCCACCAGAACTGATGTCGGAGGTCCTGGTACATCTTTTCCATGTCTGGATGCACCGCCAAAGGAGATGTGTGGAACTCCCTCAGAACCTCTTCCCACATCATAACTGGTACTACTGTATGGCCTCTGAAAAGAACAATGTGCTCCCCACCTATTGAATATACATCGGCAACATCACCTGTGGATACCAGATCACGTAATGTCTCAGAGCCCGCATCCCCCGCGCTGTGCTTCCCAGACTCATTGTAAGATTGGAGGGGTAAAAACCATTGATTTATGGTACGCTCCCTCATCTCTATCCATGAAGGATAACTGTAAGGAGGCCAACTGCCTCGTCGCCTCATCCAGCAACTGCGAACTGGATCTCCTGCGGAGAGCATCTGCCACAACATTCCCCTTCCCATGTGTGTAACCGATCTCAAAGTTATAATTATTGAGGAAATCAATCCATAATATTTGTCTCAAATTTAGATCCTTCTTAGAAAATATAAATCTATGAATCTTTTGATCAGAGTAGATGATAAACCGCTCACCCAATAGGTAGTTCCGCCACATATTCAACGTGAAAACTACCACTGCCAACTCAAGATCATTGGTTGTGTAGTTCTACTCGTGGTGCCTCACCTAGCATGAGCCATAGGAAATCACTGCTTGCCTCTGCATCAGGACACAACCAAGCCCGGTTCCTGATGCGTCGTAGAACACTACCTACTCGACACCCTCCTCCAGTAATCTCAAGATCAGGATGCTAGTCAGACTCTGTCTCAACTGCTGGAAAGCTTGTTGGCATCTCTCGGTCCACATGAATGGCTACCCATTTTGGGTCAAATCTGTCATGGGTGCTAAAATATTGGAGAAATAAAGAATGAATCTTCGATAGTAGCCTGCCAACCCAATAAAACTCCGCACCTCCATCACGCTCCGGGGGGCTTCCATGCCAGTACTGTCTCCACCCATGCTGGGTCCATTGCTACACCATCTACTGAGATAAAGTTTCCCAGAAAGTGGACCTCCTATATCTAGAACTAATAATTCGAGATATTCCCATACAACCGGTGCTCTTGGAGTGTGTCCAGAACCATCCTTATGTGTCTCACGTGCTCCTCCCCAGACGCAGAGTACACAAGGATATAATCGATGATGACTACTATGAAATGATCTTGATAGGGCTGAAAGATCTGGTTCATGAGTCCCATAAACACAATCGGGGCGTTCTTCGGGCTGAAGGGCATCACCATGTACTCATAGTGACCATAACAACATCTGAAAGTTGTCTTCGGTACATCCTCATCCTGTACTCACCACTGGTGGTAGCCCGATTATAGATCAAAAGTCGAGAACCACCGTGCCCCTCTTAACTGGTCGAAGAGGTCATTGATCCTCTCTAGTGGATATCGGTTCTTCAAGGTCACCAAATTCAAGTGCTGGTAATCCACCCATAGCCTCATGATCCTGTCTGCCTTCTTGGAATCTAGCACTAGGGCCGCCCATGGTGAAACGCTGGGTCATAGAAAACCCTTTTTCTACAAGTCATCCAGCTGCACCCTCATCTCACGAAGCTCTGCAAGAGCCATCCGATATGCTGATGCTTATATTTGTGTCATCCCGGGTTGCAACTCAATGTAGATATCTATCTCCCAATGGGTAGGTAGTCAGGGGACATCCCTTGGAAAGATTCCTCGTACTCAGCTACTACTTCCGGAAACTAGGAACTCATAACATCTGTTGCGCCAAGGGCTAGGCTATCCAACTGATAGGATATCGATTGCACCTTCCTACACACGAATCCATCATGTGATGCTTGGGTCTCTCTTTCATGGACAAAAGAGAACCTCATTCCATAACTACGGACAAACCACACCCTTCGCCTAAAACAGTATATTTGGAATGAACTTTGGATAGCCATTCCATAACGAGAATGGCATCGTAAGGCCACAACGCTACCACCAAGACGTTCCAACTGATATTCTCGCCTCTAAGGGTCAGGTCACACTATCTATAGAGGTGTGTGATCTCCGAATCTTCTCTAGTCGGTGTTTCTAAGTGTAAGGGTCGATTCAACGGCTCAACTGGAATCTCATGCTCTCGAACAAGATAAACATATAGAAAGGAATGACTAGCACCTATGTATATCAGTATGGAATCCAAAGTAGAAAAGATACAGATTGTACCTCTAATCATTCTGGGAGTACCTGGGTCATACGCATCTGCCGCATATAGCTGTCCCTGCATCTGTCCACCAGCTCCCTGAGCCTTGGGTGGGCCTCCTAGGGGTGGTGGTGGTAAAAGGTTAAAACTCCGACCATCTCTAGCTGCTCTTCTAGTTCCTCTACCATGTCCGCCACCCCACCGATCTATCTGCTCCACACGTTTCCTCTACCTTGGTGTCCCATCCACTGCTCCTGTGGTAGTAGTATGGTGGGTAGGACAATCTCGAGCGAGATGTCCCCGACCATCACATGAGTAGCATTCCCTCTCTCGAGGATGGCTGGATGAACCATACGAACCCTGTATGGCAGATCCCCTATCCTGGAATCTCCTCTGAAATAGTCTCCCATGCATGGGTCCCTAGCATCGTCTCCTTACTGCTGAGGTCTCTACTCCATCTCGCCCACTACTGACAACTGTCGGCTGTCTCTACTCTGACAAGAATCTCTCAACCACCAAAGCCTGCTCGAGCACCCCAATATAAGTAGGAATGCTCATAGGGATGATTTTATCTTAGATATCTCTCCGCAAATCCCACTAAACTGTCCGAGCTCTGAATTACTGATCTCTGAATATATCCATCGTGTACCGCGAGAGGTCGGTAAACCTCGATGAATATTCATCCACCATCATGGTTCTCTGCTGGAGCTGAAGAAGCTCCTGTATACATAATTCCCTCAGGGTAACCTGTGAAAACTCCTCTTTGAAGAGTTTCTCAAACTCCGACCATGCCAGAGTTGCCTCGTCGTGAGTCTGAATAACTAAAGTCCACCATCGTCCTACTGAGCCCTGTTGAAGGCTTGCTGCAAGGATAACCATCTGGTCTGGTGGTGTCCTGACCAAATGGAAGACTCTTTTCACTGCCTCAAGACAGTCCTCTTCTATCTGGGGTCAGGCTCGCCTCGAAACCTGAGGGGTCTCTGTCTCTGAAACTCGTGGCGTGCGCTCATCCTGCGCTTCTCCTCCACTGGTAAAATAGGAACTAAAAACATCTCCATAGGTGGTGGGATAATTATCACACCACCCGATGGTAAAGCTGGGGGATATGGTCCCTTAATAGAAGCTTCATCATTGAGGGGGTCATCCTCGTGATTGAGCTGCTGGATCCTAGTGGGTGCGCATTGTGAAGGCATCCTGTGAAGAAACAATATGTATCTCAGTCAGGGAGTATATCTGGAGAGCTGAGTCAAAAAGGACATGAAACTACAAACCATTCTTATATGATGCATGTACCATTATTTCCCCCTGCAACTAGTGTTCTCATTTCGAAGTCAAAAAAAAAGTTATCGGAGTCATGATGTATGGATACGTCGACCGCCCGCACCAACACTGGGGTCCCTGGCCTAAAAGTCGAACTCAAAAAACTTAACACTATTTCCCCAAACCAACTCACATACTCTCGGTCCAAAGGTAGAACCGACTACCTCTGATACCACTCTGTCACTACACATCCCAGTAGGGCCCAAGCCACAACTCCCCAAGCCTGCCTCTAATAGGCCAAGGGCTGGTGACTAGCACCGAGTGGGCATCATACTAACATGGGAGGCATTGCTTATAAACCTGTACACATGCACACACATCTCCAAGCCCACAAAGCTGAAAAGTAAAAACTACTAAAAATGGGAATTCATGCATACACTAAAAATCTCAACCAACAGAGTATGACATGAAAGTAAAGAACAACAAGTGTAAAAGCCTGGGCCAAAAGTACAATCCCACCAAAAGAAAGTATTAAAAAAAGTCCAACCTATAAATAAAGGTGCTGGGACTACAATCTGTAGCCATAGGAACACACCTCGGCCTGCCTAATCTCACTGAATACCATCTGATCCCGGTCCTCCTAGAATCATGTCAAAGGCTCGCTCGTCTGCACAAGACAAGACAAGTGCATGCAAAGATCGTATAAGGGTGAGTATAAAAATACCCAGTAGGACACCCCGAAACCACAAAGGAAATACAACAAGGTAAAATACCACAAAGGAATCATATAGTCAGCACAACACAATATATGTCTACATAACATATAACAAGAGTATCTAGATATAATCATACACAAACGTCCATCATGAAACCACCACGAAGATCCAGCTCGAATATTCCACTAAGCACGTAACAAGGAGAACACACTCTTAAGTATTAAGAGAGAGATATGATGTACTCGTTCCAGGAGAACACACTCCAAAAGTACTTTGATAACATTATGCTCAAATTAAGATCACAACCATGTCCTGGGGTGATTCCAACAACTTAGTTGAGCTAATCCGCTATGTTGAGGATCAGCGCCGAGGTAAAGTTGGTCACGTCGATACCAAGAACTATACATTGGGTTCCAGGAATGAATAGAGGATCTGGATCTAAATCTCACAAAGGGGATTCCATCCACTTTATTCAGGAAGTCCTGCTGAAGGGATCATACTCTTATATGTAGAAAATTATACTGGAAACCTTCAGGAGAAAGAAAAAGTGGACGAACCCTAAGAAAACTAGTCCAAGTCACATAAGACAAGTGGCTAAATCCATGAATAATTTGTTACACGACATGTTGTATGGTTACACACCGTGTTTCTTGACCCCAGGTACTACCCATGTAACGGACCATATCATCTATCCAGTCTGTGTAAAACTAGCCTTCACGGGATGTAGAAGGATCACATGCCATGTTCCTTGAATACGGGTACTGCCTGTGTAAATGGACCATGTTATTTGTCCAAGCTATGTAAAACACAACTACACGATGTGTAGAATGATCACACGACATGTTCCTTGACTCAGGGTTCTACCCATGTAAATGGCCCATGTCATTCATCTTGTCGGACAGAAAGTAACTACAAGGCGTGTAGAAGAATCACACACCGTTTATTAGTACCTGGGGCTCACTCTGTGTATGTTGGCCATGTGCCCGTACACGGTCTCTATCCGTGTCGCCTACCGGTGTACCAGCACACGGGGTATCCCGTGTATCTCGCTGGGTCTGGCCAGGGAGGGGTATACACGCGGTGTCCGTGGTTGTGTCCCAACCCGTGTCCGTGTACTCTCGGAGTACATTCCATGTAAAACCTCCAACGAAAAAACTCTGTGTAGCCCATACTACATGGCGTGTGGTTAGGATTTTTCTAAAAACGCCATCTTCTTCCTCGTGCTGCGACTGATTCTCCAGGTCCACAGTTTCGCATTTGTTCATCCTGATAATTTAGCGGATGGTTCGTTTTATCATACGAACACCATAACAGGTGTTTTTGGACCTTAAATCAGATCATAAACCTCAAACAATCCATCTAAAGAAAAATCACCGAAAACCCATATCCCTCTATCCACTTCGAATTGTCCACAGAATCCATCGTCGCACCTCCGTGACATCGCTCCAGGGTTGGATCAACAATCATGGATCGTTGCGTCGCAGAACGGATGAACAACGATCTGTTGTTCATCGCACGGCGAAGAACACGAAGAACCCAATGAATAGAAAGGGGGAAATCCAATGAAACAAATTTAAGGAAAAAACGTCTGCCATCATTCGTCATGTCATTGATTTGATCCCGTTAATAGGATTAACTGGACTAGAAAAATCAACAACAAAAGATCAATATGGATTCAATCTCCCAAAATCCCTGCATAATCCCATCCCGCAAGAATGATCGATCTAAAGACTAATCTGTTCATGGATTATCCCACGTTCATTGTATAAATCATGAACGGGGAAGAAATCACAATTTAAACATCCTACCTGGATTCCACGGCGTTCATTGGTGGTGATCTGGTCCCCGCGTCGTAGTTGTCGGCGAAGCTCGTCAAGAACACCGTCACCGCGTTGGATGGTTTTCTCTAGAGATCTCTAGGGAGATTCAAGATTATGGGAAAAGTAACCCTGAACCCCTGCGGAAACTCTTTTTAAAAACGAAAAGAGATATTTCTCTGTAACAGAGATTTAAATAAAATATTTTAAATAAAATATTTTATTACAGTAACATCGAAAAGACAGATTTCGCCCCCAACCTGCGCCATCCAATGTTAGGACTCGCCTAAGGTAAAATCGATGTTCTGAACACAAATGTGCCTTCATATTTTTGATCTGAGCAACCGTTCTGGAGATATTCTAATTTTTCAGGAAAACCACACGAGATCGTAATTTAATTATTTAGTTAAATTCAAACATTTGTTTCGAGCTCACCGGGCCTCGGAACTGCACACCGTCTTAGAGCCTGGTCTCGAAATAATTCCCTTTATTATAAAGAATAATGTATGGAAAACCCAAGAAATTACAAAATTTTTGAGATCTTAATTCATTAGCCTCTAGATTTGTAACTTATCTTTATTAAATTTATTTTTTAATTCACTATAATTCTTTAAATTTTCCCAAATTCCTTTATTAGTTCCATCTCCATTAATTACAATAAAATTTTTAAGAAATTAATAATGTAAAACCTTATTAGATCGACCATCAATGTATAAATTATTCTTATCAGAATCTGTTAAAGAAACTTTATAAACATGAGGAAGTAAAAATTCCACCAACATTTCATGATCTTCGTAACCCAAAGACATTTTTTGGTGATATGTTATATCTTTGAAGATATGATAGTTAATTCTGTGGAAATTCAAAATCCTCTACAATTTATTGAAGTATTAACATCAATAGATACTTATTTGTTCATCCTTCTTTAGTAGAGAGTCAATGATGGGAACCATTCCTCTGAGAGTAATTTAAATGACTAATGTGATCATTGGGAGTGGGAGGTGAATCAATGATATATTTCCATGTAATTTTTTTTCCTTATTATGAAATAATATTCTCCTCTAGATAAAGAGTTAATTTTTTTTTAAAACAATCAAAGAATCATATCCATAGGAACATCAGTATTTAATGGTTCATTGTTAAATAAGAGTAGTTGTTCCTTAACATGTATTTGAAACAATCAAATAACCTATTATAAACTAAAAAGTAATTCCATTTTTAGTGGTTACAATAAGAATAGAATATCCAAGAAATTTATTTTAACTATTATCAAATCAATAGTTAATGTTCTTTGTGTATATATATAGATGTAAAAAAGATATGTAAGAACATTAAAAACCATAACCAATATGATTATAATGTTGTCACTATGATACATTTCCCAACATCACTTTTTATCTTCTTTTATAACATATTCACTTTATTACCTAGTAGTTGGTAAGAATCTATTCAGTCAGTCTGTTGTCTATTTAGAAAATTCCATATGGAATGTTCCTTCTAGAGAGATATATTCAGAAAGGTCTGAATGAAAATGTTTATCTAGTTCTCAATAAAAATTATTCAAATTACTTACACCCAATCCATAAAACATCAAATGTTATTAAATATCTTCTAGTGTACCAATGTTCAAAACCTATCTATTCATTACATACTTCTTATTCTTCTTATTCACTTCTAGCAAGAGGTTCTGAGTTTAGAATCACCCTATTAAGAAAAATGACTATCAAATTCTTGTTCGATGTGAATTTCATATAATGTTTCTATATGAAACCAATTCTAAAACACTTCATACTTCATGTTAAGATAAGAATATTAATCTAATAACATACTGACAAATTTACCCATTTATATAGATGTATCAGAATAGAAATTTTGAAAACTCTAATTATTTTTCCACTCAATGAAAAGTTAAAATTAAAATATCTTGTGAAAATAATTTTATGAATTATTCTCAAATATTATAGAATATTCTTAATGATTCAGGAAATATTTATCAGCAACATTCTTATTATAATTTCATTAACATTAGTGTTCAAAAACATTAAGAAACATCACTCTCATTTCAAGGATCACAAACATCCCTCGTGTTTTTTTGAACATTAAATTATTGACTCAACATAGGAATCATTTTTAATTAACGTAAAAAATATCATAAATAACATTGAATCATGAAAACAATAATTTTAGTAAAAAAAATTTAATTAATAAATATATATAAAAATTTATTTCCATAGAATACCATATAATTTATCATTCCAACAAGAGTTCATCTGTTGATCTTAAAAAAATTATTGGAACATTTTGTAATACATCGTCCAGACAATTTATTCTTTAGATCATTGCAACATAAATCTATACCCACTCTATTTTCTAATCATCTTCTCTCTTATAATATTTTTATATATACTTTGTTAAAGAAAATGTCATACAATTCATTTCTTTATAATTATTTTTAACATCAAAACATCCCTCTATCTGTTTGACAACAAAACATTCATATTTCCTCAACTTACAAAATCTTAAAACATTAAAGAGCTTGAAAACATTATAAAAATAAAAAAACATCCTACACCAAAACTATATCCAATTTTTATAGTCTAGTGAATTCCTTCTATCTAAATAAAAGATCATTGTATACCTGAAAAACCATATTTTTCCCCATTTCAAGAAATTTATTGGATCATTATACATTGTAACTCTTGATGTTAGAATCATTTATAACTAAATTAATTGGTCGGATATTTTTATTGAGAATTACATATAATGGAACATTGAGAATATTATAAAACTTTTAGTAAAAAAAATGATAGGACAACGCTATTAAACCTTTATACGATCCACTCCATCCATTTCCATATCCATTGGATTTTCTTGTGTATGAATCTTGCAAAATAACTGCTTTAATCAATGGACTTTTTTCTATAAACAATTTCTAAAATTTCTCTATGTATGAACTATTACTTAACAAACTATGTAATTCAAAAAACACATTCTACATCTGATCAACTTGTTTAACAAAACTATTTCCTATCCTCGTTTTCCAATTCCAAATTCGTATGATCACCATTTTTAGAAACATTAACAAAGTGAGGTGATATTTTCAAGATCAAGGATGATAAATCATCTAAAAAAATGCATTTTTTTGAAACTTCCTGAAAAAAACGTGCATAATATGAAGAAAATCCTTCATCCATCTTAGTTCCAACAACATTCATAAAAAGTCATGGTTAGTGGATTAGGAATGTGATACTAGGTTTGATGAGACATTAATCATTGGTGTATGAGTCATGGTGTGTGATCTGGTTTTACAAGATCATGTAGTCATTTTGTTTGAGAGAGATAGATTAGGATCATTGGTTAGAACGTATTAGGTGATTCTTGGTGAATCACTCTACCTGATCAAAAAAGTGAAAATTTAAAATACATTAGAGGAATGAATTTAGTGTGAAATAGATGGTACATGCTGAGTATGAACAGTTCTTTGGTTGAATTTTATAGGCATGAAGACCCAATGTTTAATTAGATAAGAGATTTCCTATATTTCAAGGAGGTGACAACAATAATATATCTAGGAACTGTAGTATAAGAAACCCAAATATGGTCCTTGAAATGGGTATTAATAGAGATGCATTGTAGTGGGACCCATTTGGGTCAGTTCTTAGAGATAATTATAATTAAAAACCAATGGTGGGGATGACACCATTTGACAATGGAGAATAATGTACCATTTATATTGAATAGGGTTAATTTTTTTGGTCATCATCGAAAGATGAGTTCCCAAATATAGTAACATATTGTCTTTATATGGGGTGATGGATGGAGGGTGGGATATGGATTTTGGGTGTTTGGTTAAACTAGGATATGATAATGATAGTCAAAAAGTGGGGAGAATTATATAGGTCACGAGAGATTATCTATCATATCAGATGGTTAGTGGAAGATATTACACTAATCAATGTATAATAATGGTGACATGATGATATGTGTGTGTGGGTGAATATAATATGATTTAGTTCCTTAGAAAATGATAAATTATGTATTTAGTTAGATTAATAGTTGAATTCAGTGAATTGACATGATCCTTTGGTGGGTTTGGTGTGATCTAAAAGTGAATTATATCAGAGGTGAGACATAACATGGAGTGGGATCATGGAAATTGAAATACATGGCCAGTGGTATAGTAAGGTAAATAGACAAGGAGTTAGGGTTTAAGCTTGAGTGTGTGAATTTATAAGATCACATAATTACTTTAGGTATTGGGACATCATGACATAGTGTTGTGAGGACACATTAGTTAGGGAAATTGAGAATTTTTTAATGATGGTTGATAGGGGAAGATTGAATGGTGTTTTGAAATGGTATCAAATATGGTATGGTAGGAAATTCAACACAATAATTGTATGGGATGTGTTTTATGTGGTCCAAGGACCAGACTAGATATTTTTTAAGCAAAATGTTAGTGGATTTGATCATAGGGGTTGGATTATCTTAGTAGAATCATTTTGGGAATTTAGAAATGGACCATTGAGGTTTGGAATTGAATTGATGACTATGGTAGCTTAATATTCTGTCTTGAGGAATACCATATGAATTTTTGGGATGCAATTTCCTATAGTGGGGAGTCTGTATGACCTGTGTAATTATATATTTTGAATTATTGAAGTAAATTTATTTTTAAGTCTAGATCATAGTACATTACATGAATTTGGATTCATATTAGGAAATTGAGAGATAAAAAATATCCGAAGGATGTTTAGAATGATGAATGAGTCTCAGTTGGTTGATCAAGTGCTCTATTAAAGGTTTAAGATTCTTTGGAGAACCTCAAAGGCCTTTATTTAGTACTTTCATCCATTCATGCCATGTCCCATAGAGGTCAAAATGTGAATGAGGAAGAAATGATGGATTCTATAACTCCATATGATTTTAAAAGAAGAGACTTATATTAATTATTAAAATTGTAACACCAAAATGTGATTATATTTCATTACAAAAAACTCTCAGATAATATTTTGTTAGATTTTTATGTCCAATAGCCTATTCAAAACATAACACCCATCTTAAATGACCCATGATATATATTACCATTACAACCTATACATTAAATTTGAAGGTACTAATAGTATAATCTATTTTATGATATATTTATATATCTCAATAAATATAAATTATTGATAAATTTTAAGTAAATAATAAATCAATATTTATTAAAGTTGTTATATTCATCAAAAATATATATTTTTTGAAATTATTTTTTATGGATTTTCACAAAAAAATTATAGTAATTTTTTTTAAATTTTATAAAACATATTGGATAAAATTAAATATAGTCTTTCAATCAGAATATAAAATTTAATGTGGTTGAATTTTAGTATTTTTCAGATAGAAGGATTTTTCAGTAAAGAGTGAAAATTGTCAATTTTTAAAAAAAATGTTTTATTTTAAAAAATATATTAATTTAAATTCACTAATTTGTTATGAATATTTTATTATGTAACATAAATACAATTTAGTTATCATTAATTAAATTTTAGTCAATATTAGATTGTTTTCTTATGTTAATTTTTTTGGGTTTAAAAAAGGGGTTTTCTAAAAACGTCATTAAATTGTATAATGTTTCTCCTTTTTAAAAAAGTAAAATAATTACTAAGGATAATTTTAGGAAAAAAATTTATAGATTATATATCAAAAGAATATTAAATTAGTATTATAAAATTATT
Organism: Viscum album; assembly: GCA_963277665.1. NCBI lineage: Eukaryota > Viridiplantae > Streptophyta > Magnoliopsida > Santalales > Viscaceae > Viscum > Viscum album. Next base: position 1,449,580,659 of record OY728161.1, read on the forward strand.
ATTATTTTTCATTAAGTTAATATAACATTATCTTTTTCTAAATAAACTATCTTCTTTAAAACCTATTGCCCCGCCTTGTATGTGAGATTAAAATAATTTTTTTTTCAATTATATTTATTGAATATGAAAAAATGGAATATATATTTTTAATAATAATTTTCCGTGTATAATAATAACATGGTAATTTAAAACAAAGTGATTAGAGGAAATAGTTAAATTTAATTAGATTGATGAAGGTAAAAATGAGATTTTGAAGGGATTAAAAATTAACCCTAAGGTGATAAATGACCTAGAAACATGTCCAAAACCCATTTTATGGAAATATTTATAACTATATGAACATATGATATATTTTTATATGTTTTTGGGAGACTATTCTAGGAAAGTGGATTGTATATTAATCTATGTAAAGTAAAATTCTAAAAGGAACACTTTATTAAATTTGATTTCTATAGACATTTTTAATAGAGAAAAAAATCATTGGTTTGGATATAGGTATTATTTTGAATTATAAATTAGATTTTTTATCATTATATTTTATCAGTAATTTTTAATGATGAAATAATTACATATAAATCATAAAATTTTTTAATGGATTATTTGTTTAGTTAGAAATTAAATGAAGTAAATTATATTAAAAATATTTAATGGGAAGTAAATTGAGTGAATTATTTTGTTATGTTATTTTTTTGAATAATATATTGTTTATCCATGGTTTTACTAGTATATATTAATATTACATAATTATATTTCATTATTTTTAAAAATAAATTTAAATTAATAATATCAAAATTGGCATTAATGTTATTTTGTAATAAATGATATTTCATTAAATGATTGAAAATTAATAAAAAAAATATATTATTCCAAGTGATTTATAGATGTCAATAAATATCAAATATGTTATATTAATTTTACAATTTATATTTTTTAATGAACATATAGCTCCCTTAACTAATAAGAACCATGTTAGCACAGTTATAGTTAAAATATTGTTTTTTCACATTACTCGTGTTAGTGTTAATTTTTTTGTACAGAAACACACATGATTATTAATGGATAAATTTAATTTAATACTTATTATCAATGGGTATAAATTTTCTTATAATTTTAACTTTAATATAGTCTTAATGGATAAATTACTTTGGTTAAAAAATAAATTACATTGATAAAAAATAAAAATGAAAAAAATAAGGAAACTTAAGAGTTAAAAACCAAATGACTAAAACATGTGTTTCATTATGTGGATGAGGTTTTAATATATCATAAAATAAATGAAAACATTAAATTATCAAAATTTGATCCACTATATTAAATTCTGACCGCCAAGTAATGATTACTTTTGTTTATTTAGAAGAATGTCACTCCCACTCAATTATAAAATGGCGGTAAGTTACATCATTTTTTCACACATCTCGAGTAATTCGAATAATCCAAATTCTTAAAAATAAATTATAAAATTATATACTATCATCCTAGGTGCCTAAATATTGTCCCTAATCATTCCTATTAAGGACTTTTGTTCAAACCAAAAGGATTTACCGGAAAAGAGGTAACATTTATAAACAATGATTTTTGTTTTATTTCTTTTTCCACCAATTAAATTATTATTAAAACATAATTATATAATAAAATAAGCATATTAAATATACTATGATGATTATATGTTAATTTTATGACCTAAAAAACACATAAATCTATCGAATGGGTTATGAAATCACCGTTTATGTGTTCAGTGAACTATCGCCTAGTGAACCAATGTAGTTTGTTTTTCCATTACCACATCTCAGGGTCTGGAATTATGTTTCATATAATTTTTATATATTATATTTATAAGATAATATAATTATGGATTCTTTTTATCAAATATTATCTTTTTTAGATTCCATACAACAGTGGACATGAGAATGTCACTCGTGTATATGGAGGACTACCAAATCACGAAGTGATGTGAAACGATTTTGACAAACACTTTACATGGATGGTAATAAGTGTAAAAATAATGAATATATTTGATATAAATTGATTAATTATGAAAATAATTTCATAATTAAATATTTTTAAATATAATATATTATTTTATTTATTAGCTTTTCACACACTGAAAAAGTCAAAATGTAGTTCGTGGGCGTGTGGACTACCGCATCCTCAAAGGGATTTGATTTCTTTTACATCATATGAATGATACATGTAAGTATATATAATTAAATATAATGGTCCATGAGATATTAATGTTATTATTTAATGATTAAATATTACTTACCTTATTTCCATAATGATCATTTAAAAATGTAGACATTACTCTTGATTATGTATAGTCTAGCATCTCTAATATAGTACCGTTAGTTCATTTTTAAGAACCATCATTAATGATTGGTATTAAAAATATATTAATTTATAAATAATAAATTTATATCATGATAACTTTTCTATATATTTATAAATAACTACCTTTTTACAATAGTCTACATACTAAAGTCATTTTTGACACAAAAGCTGTATATGTTCAAAATATTTTACTTGAACATAATTGATTAAGTAATTATATATATATTGTTTATAACTTAAATAAAATTAATAATAAAAAATAAAAGGATTATAAATAAAGTGAATAGTTAACATATGATTATTTTTCTATAAGGTAATGAATTAGGGTGGAGAATCAGAGTCAGGTTAATGGTTTTTCTCGTCTCACTTTTATTTGTGTGAGATATATTCCAAATTTGAAACTTATGATTGTTGTGTGGTGTATCTAATTACCCTGAATTAATTTAATTTTTATACTGATAAAATTATTTTTATTTACATATCCATTTTATAGCCTCTCTTCTATAGGATTTACAGTTTTAATATTGCCAAATAGATAATGAATTCTAGTTAAATTTTCCTTATTTTTCATTATTGTCATGTTATGAACATATATTATTTTATGAGGTGTATATATTTCTCATTTGACATGTAATATAATTAATAAATTTATTATAATATTATATTAAGTTTTATATAATTTAATCCTTTCATCAGGAATATGATTCAATGTCACAATTTTTGTAAGAGTTTTATGTTGAAGTCTCATTATTTATCGAGAATGTTTATTATTAAGTCTATATTATAATATTATGATCTAACTCTAAATAATTATAATTATTTTTCATATACAATGTTTATTTCATGATAATAAAAAATTTCCCTTTATTTTCTCCTCTTTATTTACTCATGAGTTCAAAATAATTTTTTCATTAAAAATCATCTTTGATGTCCAAAACAATTTTTCTTCCAAAAACCATATTTTCTAAAAATGTGTTAATAACAGTTTCAAAAACTATTTTCCAAATATAAAATGAAATTTTAATAAATAAATATTTTCAAACATATGTAATTTTATATAATTAATAATTAATTATTATCTTAGATGAATATATTATCAAATCCTTAAAATCATTGGATTTAAATCAGAGTCAGAAAAAGTTTGAATAATTTTAAGGATTGTTATTATTTGAATAATTTAGTATAAAAATTTGGTATTACTATTAAATTTTAAATATTAGTACATCATTTTTAAATTTATTTGTTTTTAAAATTATCATACCATGTGATATCCATTTTGGTTTGGGTTAATGTTTAAATACAAGAGGAATAATATATTATCTATTTTAGGGTTATATGGTGTTGAATTTTTGATTGTAGTGTTAGAGGAATTAAATATTCATACAAAATAAAAATTATTTAGAGAAAAATATATTATTAGGGTGAAATTTATTTTAATGATGAAATTTTACTTATCATGTATGTATATTTCCATACTATCTTGGGCTAGATGGTATGAGAATTACATAACTCTATGAGGTTCGTGAAAAAGAAATGTAATCCCAGTACATTTATTTATGATGAATCAATGGACTTGAATATCATCACGAATTTTTAGTTTTGAGGAACATAAAATTCATTTGATCATGCACATGTTTTTGATCAATTACCTCAATCATTGTATAATTATTAACACTTTTCTTCGATTCCTAAATGTGTTATCATATTTTGAAACCGAGTTATGTATTATTCCATATGACATTGATACTCCCATTTCTTTATAATTATGAATATTTTTTATTAACCATTTTGATGATTTAGGTTTCAATAAATTATTTTCAAATATACATAATATGATAACTAATACAAAGTTCAAATTATGTGGATGAAATTTATTAAAGCAAGGCATGTTACACCCCATGATTTCAAAAGTAGAAAATTATATTTTATATCATAATGTAAATGCACCAATTATTTTATATTTTATTAAACGAAACACTTATCTTATTGTTAATTAAACCCAAACCTAATATTTATATATTTGATAGCATATTCAAGATGCCTCACTGAACCTAGACGACCCATGATATGTATTATATTCATAACACAACTGTTAAATTTGAGGGTATGAGTATTGTTTACTAATTTATTATATATTTATATATATAAATATTTAACCATTAATATAAATTATTTATAAATTATTAGTCAACTTTTAGTAAAGTGATTTTATTCCCTAAAAATACTTTTTCTACAAAAATGATTATTATTAATTTATTAAATATTTATTTTTTAGCGAATAGTTAAAAATTATGATTTTTTAAAAAGTATTTTATTTTTAATAAATGGATTAATTTTAAAGTTACAATGTGAATTTAATATGTTTTAAAGTAACCCATGTATTATTTGTTAAATTTAATTAGTCAATAATATATTTTGTAATTTTTTTCCGTATAATAATTTTTGGCATTAAAACGAGTTCTTCCAAAAAGTTTATTAAAATGAATAATGTTTCTCCTTTTTAATTACTTAAAATAATACCTAATGGGAAATTTTTAAAATGAAATATATAAATTATATATTAGTAAATAATTATTTATTTTCATAAAATTATTATCATTAGTGTTCTAGTTAATATAGAATCAATCTTTTCTAAAAAATCTTTTTAAAAACTCCCTGCCCTGCCACATATGTGAGATTAAAATTAATTAACAACCCACCATTTATGTGAATAGAATTTCCGAAAATATATTCCATATTTTGAATTAGAATAGTGTAAAATTTCTATAACAGACAAGATAATTTTTGACCATTGTGATTAGTGAAAATAATTAAATTTAATTTCAATAAATATGGTAAAAACAAGTTTACCAAGGGATTAATATTTAAACAAAAGGGAAAATGACTTTTACACATTTCTGAAACCCATTTTATAGAAATATGTCGGATCTTATAGTATTTTTACATATTTATATACATATCTATCGAACATTCCCATGAAATTGACATATATAAAAATTTATGTAAATAAAAGACAAAAATTAACCCTTTTTGCATTTAATTTCTATAATACGTTGAAATAAGGGAAAAACATAGGTTATGTTGTACATATTTTTGAGTGATAAATTATATTTTTTACTAGAATAATTTATATTTAATTTTTATTGGAAAAATAACTATATATAATTGCTATAAAATGACAAAGTAATAATTATTTAGTTAGAAATTAAATGAAATAAATGATACTAAAATTTTTAAGGGATAAATAAATTTTGTGAATTATTACATTAGATTTTATTTGTACATTAATATATATTATTTCAGATATTTTAGTAAAATATATTCAAATTACATAATTGTATTTATTCTTTTTAAATTTAAATTTAATTGAATAATGCCAAAATTGACCTTAATGTAATTTTATAAGAAATGATATTTTATTAACTGACATAAATTACAAAAAAATAATATCATATACCACGTGAATAATTAGTTTTAATAAATATATAATATTTTCCATCCATGAGACAATTTATATTTTTTAGTGAACATATCACCCCTTAGTTTAAAAAAAATCATATAGTGTAGTTAAGGTTAAATGATGTTTTTTCATATTATTGTGCTTATGTGAAAAATAATAATGACATATAATTTTTTGAAATAAAAATTTGGATTTAATATATATAATAATTGTGTATAAATTATCTAATACGTATCACATTAATTTAGTCTTAATAGATAAATAATTTTTTAAAAAACTTGTTACCTTAATGAAAAAATAAAATGAAAAGAATGAATAATATTTGGAGTTAATGAAAAAAAAATTTAAAAATGATTTATAGTTTAGTGGTTGAGTTTTTTATAATCAATATAATCACTCTCCAAAATTAATTATAAATTTTGGAGAAACTTTTGGAAATTTTTACAACATAATAGTAAATGCTATTTCGTATTTATAAGAATGATACTTCTCCTCAAAAATAAAAAATCACTCACTCCCCTCACATCTTAAAAAATATAAATCCATTTTTCACATCCAAAATATTCTTAAATAAATTCCTAAATTCCAACCTCTCATACTTGAATCCTAATCTTTGTCATAAAATAAAACTAAGGAAGGCCTTTGGTTTAAACCAATAAAAGTATCCTGAATAGGTAAGACTCATGAATATGAGTTTTTGTAATATTTATTTTTAAACCCCATCAATTATTCATGTAACATGATTATTTAACAAAACATATTATACTAAGTATAAATAAATTTTTTATTTTGTGGATAACATATAAAAAAACACAAAATTATATAAAATGGGATACAAAATCATCGGTTGTTTGTACATCGGACTACTGCCTCACGAACCAATGTCATTCATTTTTTCATTTTTTCATCTTATAATTGGTAAAAATGTTTGATATAATGGTATATATGATATTTATAACAAAATTATAAATTTTTATTAATTATATCATACATAAAATAGTTACACTCCATACCTTAGGGGATATAATAACGTTTCTCATGTGTATGATAGATTATTGCCTCGTGAGGCAAAGTGAGGTGTTTTTCACAAATACATTACATAGAAGGTAATAATGGAAAATATAACAGATATATATGATATAAATTAAATAATTGTGATATTAGTAACATAATTATATTTTTTATATATAATATATAATTTTATTAATTATCTTATCACACACTAGAAATGTGATAGCATCGTCGGTGGACATATAGTGTGCAACCTCTTCAAAGAGATGTGATTCTTTATACATCACAATAATAATATAATTAAGTATAAATAATTAAATATAATATTATCTATTATATAATTATAATAATTTAAATATAAAACATTAATTAACTTGTTTCCGCAATGATCATTGTAAAATGGGAACGTTACTCATTCAAATTTATGACCTATTGTCTCCATGATCATGAGGTTAGTTCAATTTTCATAACCATATTTAATGATTTGTATTAAAATTATAATTTATGCATAAATATTATAATAATAAAAATATTATTATTATAAATATGTTTAAATAATGAAATTTTCAACCATATGAAATATACCAAAGTAATTTTTGACACCTTTCTAGAATGTTTTCAAAACATCAAACATAAACATAATTGATTAAGTAAATATATATATAAACTCATTATAAGTTATATAAAAATATTAATTAAAATGTAAAGATTATAAAAAAATAAATTATTAATAAAAGTTTATTTTTAATGGTTATAAGGAACACGCATGATGAATCACATTCAATGTAATATTTTTTCTCATCTCACTTTTATTTTAGTGAGATATATGCCATATTCACCACATATGATCGATGTGTGATGTATATACTAAAATTAATATATTTTATGAATATTATTATAAATTTATGGGTAATTACAAATCAATTTCAAGATATATTTTTTAATTGGTTTACGATTTCAAAAATACCAATGAGGTAATGTATTGTTGACAAAATTTTCATTCTTTGAGACTTATGTCGAGTTATGAACCTATCTTCTTTTATGAGGTGTATATACATACCCTCTCAAATTTAATATCATGAATTTATTTCTTATCCTAGAATTTTATTTTTCATTTAATTTTATCCTTTCATGTGGATTATGATTCAATGTTACCAATGTGGTAATAGATTCATGTTAAAATCTCATAATTTATAGTGATTATCTGTGATTAAGTCTCTAAGGTTGAAAAGTTATGATATATCTCTAAATAATTCTTATTAATTTTAATATCTATTTTTTATTTCATGAGAATACATATTTTACCTCCACATTAACTCTATTTATACACTCAATAGTTCAAAAATGTTTGTATTAAAATTCATCAATTCGGTCAAAAACTCATTTTTCTCCCAAACCATGTTTTATAAAAATTATTTAAATAGTGTTTCAAAAAGTTTTTTACAAAGTTGAAATGATAGTTTCATCATGAAATATTTTTAATTATTTTTAAAAATATATTTATATATTTCTAAAGTTGTTTTAAGGAAAATTATTCTAATAGTGGTTTAGGTTTTAAAAAGTGATTTTCAAAATGAAAAGGATATTTCTCTCATGTTTTTTATTAATAATATTTTAATGGAATTTTCATTAATAACCCTAAAAAGGATGTTTCTATTATATATATTCACTAGGTATAGTTCTTATTGATAATATCATTGATCATTCAGTATACGGATTATGATTTTTTCAAACATATTATTTTGGAACATACTTTTTTTCCATTTGTAAATAATTCCTCAAATAATATTTTATGGAACTCATTTATTTTCAATAGGATAATCATTTTCTAAAAAGAATAAAGTTTATTTCAATGATTGATAATGAAATTAATTCTATATGTTCTTTATTAATTATTTGGTTCATGGTTAATATAAATTTTTTGTGCAAACATATAGCATTGGGTGATCACATTATAGCTTCTACGATTGGTGTGCCTAGATAGAACTCCAATGCATTGGGTAATGATTATATTATATGGATAATTCTATTGTAAATATGTTATATGTTTATAAAAAAATATAAGTGATCATTAAGAGTTCTATGAGATGGTGTTCCAATATACTAATATATTTCATCTATGTTTTCCAAGTGTTTATAATGATTCATTTAATCAAACATTGGTATCACATGGAATATGATTACTGATTGTTGCGATTTTTTCCTTTGTTAATTCATTATTAAATTTTTTCATGTTTTATGATCAAGGTATTGAATGATATTAATTTTAGTATGTTATACTCAAGAAATTTTATTATTTCACTATACTCTTATACTCTTCCAATGATCACTTATGAAATTCATTTTTGAATGATTACGTTTTTTTTCACTAAGAATTTGATCTCACCCTAATTATCCTTTATTTTTTTTCCAGGATATAAGATATGAGGTTGAATGTGTTATTCCTAGAATTTTATTCATTTGGATGATAATGAGTTCATAGTTTGAAAAAAAAATTGGGTTGTTTGGGAGATATTCTCATTTTAAAGTCATGTGTATTGTTTATATAAGAGTTCTTCCAAATTCTCATAAACATGAAATCAAAATTGACCTTTATAATTAAAGTGATTCAAATTTTACTTTTTATGGTGTAAGGATTAGATGGAAAAAATGTGTCACTATTATTGAAATTAAATAATGGAGTATAATGCTTTGATTCTAGCACAAGATCTGTGTGTAAATGTATTGGGATATTATAGTTTGGGCCATCTTCCCCAATGTTTTATAGGCATGAAACATAGTTCATTCCATGAATAAGGATTGACCAATTAGAGGACACATCTACCTTGAGTGGGTTTCAACATGAATTAGGGTTTCAAAACCAAAATTATTTCTAGTGGGTTTTTTATAAGGTCAAAACATGTTTTTTCTTCGGTTTTGACTTTTTGATTTGACGAGGAAAACCATATATGAGAAGTCTATTTCAGCCAACTCTCTCCCCCTCTTATTCTACTTTTACCCCATTGATATAGGATGATTATATGAGTGTTAAAGAGTTTATTTTGGGTACAATTGATTATTTTTACTTCTATCAGTCCTTTTTTGGTCTTCCTATTATTTGAATCAATTTATGTAAGGGTTTATTCATGATTTAAATCATATAATGGTAAAAATAATATTAATAAATGTGTATTTTTCTTAGTTTTCTTATTATATATCCCAAGATTACAAATGCATGTTGTTTCGATGTTTTTTAGTGACAGTGTTTCACAATATAATTTTCATGTGGTTTTTTCTTCAAAATTCAATGAAATTTGATGTTGAATTAGGAATAACAATTGGGTTTATATTTTGGATTATGTATGCTTTCATTTCAGGATTGGTAAGCCCCCTTTTCTTGAGGGTTATTACTAGATTTTTCTCGATGTGCATTTAGTCATTATTAACTTTTTAAATTATATTCAAAAAATAATTGTAAATTATGGATTATGTGTAAAATGATTATATTTAAGGAATTTGGGTTTTTTAGGATTGGATAGGTTCCGATGAGTTTGGAAGAGGAACTGTGGGATGGGAAAAGGCTCGATGTGGGATTAAATTTAGTATTGAGGTAGGTGAACACTATGATACGACTTTATATACATTTATTTTTACAAGCATTCATGAATTCAAAATTATATTTTTCTGAGAACGGGATATGATGACCTGTAGAGTTCTTTGGTGATATGAAGGGGTTCCATTGATCCATAAGGATGAGACAAATTTTTATTTATAATATCGGGTAATTTAAGACGGCCTGATTAGTATTCTACCAATGTTAATGGGAATTTTTTGATTTTAAAAGTGTTATCTTGGAGTTCCTGTGATTTGAGATGAGACATAGATTAGACTAGGTTGAGTTCCTTGGGTTTGTGAGAAAGTATGAGGGGATTGGGGACAATTGTAGATGGGTAGATCAATATATATCTCCTTAGTGGTTAGGTAATCCCTAATGAGGATGAAGATGATCCATGGTGAATGGGTGAGAAGGATAAGATCTATAGGGCATGAAATATGAAAAGAGGGTTCACCTCTTGGTAAATTTTTGATGTATTTCTCATTGGAGATACTAAATGAAACATAGTTGAGGTTCATGGGTTTTTTTAAAGACTTTGAATTTTCAAAATGGTTTTGATTGGAAATTGGACCTAACATGTTGAGGATATGGTTTTGTAGAATTTGATATCTTGGGATGGTCCCTAGGTAGCGAGACCAGGGGTGATCAGAGACGTTGATTGGGGCGTGTTCTAACCCCATGTGGATTGGGTTCGTGGGAGATTATCAAATGTGTTTTCACCGATGGGTGATGATTGTGAGATGGTATCATAATGTGGAGATTGTTAAAAGTCTATAATAACTAATAGTCTCATTAATGGTTTAGATGATATTTGTTAGTAATGTGGCGATAATCCTGAGTGAATTTTTTTGGGTGGTGAGTTGATAACCTTTTGTGACATTCAATATAACAGTTTTATGTTATATTTTTCTTGTTCTTATTATTAGAGATAAAAATAGTAGAGGAGATTATCTATGTGATATTTAATGTTATGAATTTTATATTTATGGATTGATTATATGTGAGTGTGATAGAGTCCCCATTGTGAATGATATCTTGGATGACCATTAGTGATATTGTGTGGCATAAGACCTTTGACAATCTCCATGAATGAGATGAGATGGTTGGACACTCCCATGGGTGATATGGTATTGGTGATATCACTGAGTAATATGGGGTCTATGGTGTGATGTAAAGTGATAATAGGATTAACATCCACATGTTTTATGGGGGTCTGAGTTCGCATGTGTTATGAGATTTTGATGGATCTTACTTTGTATGAGAATGTAGAGGTCGAGACATTGGTAGTTGACCTTCCATGTGAGAGGGTTGGTTGGGGTTCCCAGTATGTAACCCTACTATGAGGTTGTATCAGTCCATAATTGTGGAGGCACCCTACCCTGAGTCATTAGGTATGTGGAGGACATTGTGGAATGAGAGGATAAATTTATTTCCTCATGGTTCCAAATCATGTATGGTTTGAAATCATGGTTGTTCGAGTAACACACATTGACCAAATAAGAATGTTTACCTCTTTTGGTGTCATAGTGGCCTGGTGGCAACTAGATGACCCAACATGAATGTTTATATTTTTATTTATTTTCCTCATGAATATACATGAATGTGATAGTGTATATTAGGGGTTCTTTTGCAAATAATACTAAGTTATATAGTAACTCCCTTCTTGAGAACTCTATTGTGCATGATTATTATATGTTTTCTTTTAGGCCAAAGAGAATTTCATGTAGTGGAATAGGCTAGGAAAACCTTAGGATGTTAGGGGATTTGGATGATTCATGAGGATTGAAGTAGGGCCAATGTTTGTATTTTGATATTTTTTTATGGGATTGACCAAATGGGTTATTAGTGTATATTTTTTTGGATAATATCTTATATCATATGGGTTATGTTGATTTGTTTTGTATTCTTTGACTTGGACATTGCACAGTAATTTATTATTATTAATCACTATGATATCAAGGAAATATTATATATAATGCATGTTCTAGGCCCCTAATGCTAGTAAAAAGCCTCTTCCATATTAAGATGTGCACTTGAGGCTATGTGGAGTCCTTGGCCTTGGCACTGTTGAATGGTCCAGCATAGGGATGATACATATCAACCCATATAATCTAAACCGTTATATCCATATAGTCATTAAATTTCTATATAAGAGGGATTAGTACACCTAATCTGTCCATAATGAAAATATAAAAAATGAAATTTTTATTAAAAAATAATAGTTAAAGGAAAAATTCATCACATGTTTACTTGATGTGGCTGATTATATGATTTGAAACATGATGTATACATTATCAAACAATGCTAGGCAAGTAAAGAATAATTTTGAATTAATGTCTTAACAAAAGCAATGAAATATGAGAGAAGGTCAATTTAAGAATCTCTGAATAAGGTTTCAACACCATGAATGATAAGAAATCACTGATGAATTTTCTACTCAAACACCTTAACATAAGTTTGATTAGGGACACCCACAAGAAAGGATACATTTAAAATCTATGAAAAACCAGTATAAGAACAATCCCAATATATAGAGTTCATATGATCCATCAAATCCATTATAAGATGAATACTCTAAATAATAACAGAAACACCATACAATATCCATAACATAAAAATATAAAATTACACTCAACCCAAAATAAATATGGGTTCAAATGAGCATCTCAAAGAAATAAATTCAAATCAATAATCATAAAAATTATAACACTAAAGAAGATTTGAATATCCATCTTGAAAGAATTTAAAAATCACACACCTTCTTCGTGAAATAATAGAACCCCATTTTAAATTATGTAAAAAACATAAATTTAACATATTTATTAAATATAAAAATTCATAACTATAATCATTAAAACAAAAAAAAATTATCAAACTAATTTTAATCCATCTGGAAGGTTCCATTAAAAATTCAAAACTAAAATGTCTCTACTAAAATTTAATCATTATTCATAAAACCACTAATTAATCAATGTATATTTTTAAAAACATTCAAAATAAGGTTAAAAATAGTATTAATGAGTTTCAAAAACAAAAAAAATCAACATTAGAATTTACATACAATTTCAAAAATCCTTATTATATCCACTTATAAAATACATTACATCTAACTCATTGGAATTTTTATTAAAATATCTATTATAATCATAAATAAATATCCATTTTAAATAAAACATGTTTTTTACAAGACAAAATATTTTTTAAAATACAACCAAGTAGCATAAAAACATCTACAATGCTATACTTATTTCATCTAAAATATTAAATAATCATAACCCAAAGTTTCTCTAATGAAAAAGGGATCTAACACCATAATATACTTGGGATAATGGTTGTGAATTGTTTGGACCCATTACTGGGATATTATTATTCCAACTGTGTGATAGTCTATAATATCCCTACCTAGGTGCCTCATACAAGTTCTCCAAGATAGTTAGATTCATGATGTCAAGAACATATTCCCTTAATCAAAAGGATGTTGAATAGAAATGAGGATCTAGTATTTAACATTTGGATACTATATCCTCATCATCAGACTAATAGAATAAAAGAAATAGAAATAGAATAAAAAATTATATAACCAATAATGGGACAACATAGTTTCACATGATGAACAAAAAAGGAAAAAAATATCCAAACCAAAATTATAAATATGTCATTATAAATTAGTGTCAACTGTAATAATGGAAACAAAAAAATAAACACACTAAAAATGCACCTAAGTGAGTCCTGAAACCATGTCTAGTTCCCTTGACTATGATCTATCCTAACTCATCCATCTGGAATAAGGGTCATTCCCCTAACGTATCTTACAAACATAAAGTCTACTCAGGTACCAATCATGTAGCCCGGGTACGGTTTGAGTAAAACTCAGTAGGCCACGACCAACAAATTCAAAATTTATATATAGTATATAATAAAGATTGAATTTATAAAAAGAATAAAGTAAAATGACAAAAGTAAATATATTTCACATTCATTATTCATTAGTTAAAATCATATAACCCTATGATCATGATGAAACCCATAATGTTAGTACCTTTTTAAGCCTATACTAATGTCTGAAATATCCCCAAGGTATGTCACATATGAAAATACCAGGTTTATCATTTATCAATTCACATTAATTCATATCATGTTCATTTGGAACCATATTCCATGTCTAATCTCACAGGTATAGAACATCATTTTTAACACCCCATAGGTATTTATAGACTCTTTCACTATTTGAATCTTCAATGCCACATTAATTTTTAAACCCTGAGTCCCAATCCCTCACTCTCAATCACATATGGGTATTTGGATCCTCAAACCTTATAATACAATCAATGTAACCTATGGGTATTTCACTCCTCAGCACCTATCCCAAAATTAGTAACACATATATATCACAACATCACATTATCAAAAAAAAATAAAAGATTTATATACATCAAGGTTATGAATCATTAACCTTTTTATACTAAATTCTTTTATAAGTTTAACATTTTAATTTATCATTGAAATTATAATTACTTATTTGAATAACAAGGAATAATATGAACAATTCATCATTAATCCCTTTAACAATATTTAATCAAATAAATCATTTCCCTTTATAGGAAAAACAAAACATCCATTTATTCCCATTATCAATAAATTCCATAACTCAGTAATTAACATATTACAAAATCTCATTAAATTAATAATTTATATAATTCTAATATATCATCTTTTACCTAGTCATGATTACCCATTAATTAATTAACAAATTAATTAATCAAATTCAACCAATTGATTATTACCCCAAATTAAATGAATTCAATTATCATGTATCAATTAAATTTAATCCATTTATATTCTAGATGAAATTACCTAATCATGTAATTTTCAATTTTACAATAACATACACACAATTAAATTTGGACTTAGGAACATTCAATTTTAATCACATAACTCATGATTTTGAGGTAAAATAGATCAGTTTCTTACAATCTACTCTCCTGAATAATATTCTTCCATGAGATATACTCCCAATCATCTCTAAGATTTTGTGGTAAAAAGATCGGTCCACTGAGCGCACATATAAACTTATATCTCCCATTTTCCCTCATGAACACACTCGTGTCACTATAATATAATAATTATTAGCATGATCTATCCCCGAAACACTTTCTAACTGTTATCCCACACACGTATCATATGATCCTCAAAGGACGCATCAGTCTGAAGCTCAAAATCAACCATGTCGATCACATGAGAAGGTTCAGGGTGATATTACAAAATCTATGATATTTGAAAAACATCATGTATATAACTATACCTCTATAGAATATCCAATTGGTACACCACTATTTCGATTCTATCCACAACCTCAAATGGTCCAAAATACTCGGGCTCTAGCATTCCCAACCTCCTAATTCTTCAGTGACCCAATCTAGGCGTCACCCAAATTGATACATGATCACCCACTCTAACTGTAGTGGTCATATAAATCTATTTTAATATAACTTATACCTACTATAAGTTGAATCTATACATTTCCAAATCATCTGAACTATCTCTAACGTCTCTCGAATGAGACTTAGTCCCAAAAACTACGAATCACTAGGATCCATCCAACATAGGTGTAATCTACACGGAATACCATAAATTGTCTCATATGGATCTATATGTGTATTGTCTAGATAATTGCTGTTATAGGATAACTACACCAATGTTAGCTGCTTCTCCACTGAACCAGCAAGGTCAAGAACGCATTCTCGAAGCATATACCAATGTGCCTATATATTACTATCTGAATGCGCATATTTCTATCAGTGGAATTACATAATTAGTTCAACCTATGTACCAAGACCCTTCTGTAAGAAATTTTAGAAGTGAATGTAAAATCCAATTAATATACTAAAACAATACTCTATGGCACCCCTTGAAGTGAAATTATCTTCCAAACATAAATTTCTCCCATCTAATCCACTAATAAATATCATGTATAAGAAATAAATTTTCCACCCTATTTAAGTGGTCAACAATCACTCGAATAACAACATTATTCTTAGTTTCCTTAAGATAACAACCACAATATCCTTGTCAACATTTTCCCACATCCATTACATATGGGGAAATAACTATAGTAAAACACAAGGTTATTAATGCTTTTCCTTCACCTGTTTATCAATGTTTCATCATGTCACAAACCCTATTATCTCATTTTTCATTCATGTCCACCAATACTATATTTATAGGTCATGAAAAATTATTTTCAAACACAAATGTATCGCCCACTGTGTGGCTTGAAATTAGTGCATTAGTTCCACTCTCATACTCATAGTTATAAAAAACTGTTCCTGAAATAGATGATATCATCTTCATATATGATCCAATCAGAATGTGACTACCTATATTCATGGTTATCCATCAAGGTCAAACAGTCGAAATCATTACACTACCTCTCCCCGATTCATCCTAAAAAGTGTAGACTCCACAGAAAAAAATATTAGATTCATCTGATCTAAACCCTCCGGAACCACAACATGGATGTAAAAATGTAATTTCATTAATCTCCACTAAATATTAGACTCCTAAACTACATGTGTATTAGTTTTTCTTTCTCAAATAACATGAAACAATATTTCAACTCTATATCAAATATGATATTTCAAATTTGAGATAATACATATACCAAACCACCACCACTTGAAAAGATTGAAATATTGTATAAAGAATATGTACTTTAAGATCTTATGATCAATATACATAGAAAAATTTTAAACCAATAGAAATTATCATCAACACATCATGGAATAAACAACAACTAACTCAGGGTCATTTTTAGGCTAGTGAATTCAGGTGGTCTCAAATGACGAGACCTGTTTTATAAAACTCGATCCCCCTATATGAGTAATTCCTCAAGGAAAATCTTAAATGTAAAAAAACATTTTATACTCCTTCCCTGGATTAGGAAGGACCATGATCGATGCAATGTTAAAACACTTATTCAACTCCTGTAAATAATTCTCACATTCTCCACCTCATCCAAACATCACTCTCTTATTGTTTAAGACCAAAATATGTGATTTAAATCATGGAAAGTCTTTAGTGACCCTAAGATAATATTCTTCTATCCCTAGAATACTATGGATATCAAAAACATTCTTGGTCTAGTACCATGAAAAATTTACTTTCTGTCTATATAGGTCTACTGAAACATCATCCTATGAGATGATTTGACCCCATAAATGTACCTCATCACTCTATAATTCACAGTAGATATCTTTTCATATTGTTGATCCCTTATTAATTTACTTAAAATGATGTCAATATGTTGTTAAATATCAACATGAGTCTTGGTGTTCACAAATATTTCATTCAAAAATAAAACAAAAAATTGATCATGGTATGGTGGAAGATTATATTCATAAATTCCAAAAACATTCTTGGTGCCTTCATCAACTTGAATGGCATTATGACGGAATCATATTGGCTATATGTACTACAAATACTAGTTTGAGTTATGTCAGAATGTGAAAATATAAACTGATGATACCCTGATATCATTTTTATCATATAGAAAATACATGATCCCCACAACTAGTCAAAGTGATCATCGATACCTGGAATAGAATATTGTTTCATCCCTATCATTCAGTTCAACTTTTATTAATCGAACCACAGACACAAACTCCCATAAACCTTCGTTGAAAATTATACTTGAGATCCCCTGAGTGACATAATCAAATGGATAAACCATTTGTCCATCATATCATATAGCAGATCATGTGCTCTTGTATGTCTATTGGTTCCATTCTATATGTCAGAATATAAAATGGATCATTCCCCGACATCAGCTCCATACCCAATTCCACATCTCTCTTAGGTGGAAGCCCAAATAATCGTATAAAACACCTCCAAAATGTTATCCACTATTGATGGAAGGACCCCATTATTTCTTCCTCCATCACTTAGTAACATACTTGAAACCTAGGTGGTGAGATCCCCATATTGACGATTAATTGAACCTACACGACCAGCCTGAATATCCCACTATCGACATTGAACATAATTTTTACTCTTTGAAGACATAAATGTAACTCATCTATAGTAACAATAAATGTGGGATCTTTAATCCAATAAATAGTCCATAACTCTAATTGGGTCAAAAAATAACATGTAAAGCACGTAAGAATCCCATTAAAAATGATACTCTCCATTTGAGGGAACACCCCCTATATAAATAGATGTTCCTCGACTATACTCCCAATGTTGTATCAATCAACATAAACACTATCACAAACTCAACAAAAAAAATCAACCGATTATAATGTATTATATATGTAAAATTATGAGATAAACTTGTATAAAAGAATTCACTATCTAGCATTGAATCTACAAGAATAGTACCTCTAAATATTGATAGTCTAACATTACTATCCACCAGTGTAGGTTGAACAACATGAAAGTTTACTACCCCTCTTACCTAATGCAGTTTCAGTCCCATGAGCAACAAAAATATGCTGATATAGGTTCTCAATCCCAGAAGTATCTCATCCCCTACCTCAACATCCACAAATAGTGGAACTCTAACCTCCAAACTGATATGGTGTACAATATCCCTTTCTTACACTATGGTTCATCCTATCTTCAATATCTCTACCCATCTTTCTTGGGTTAATATAGAATCATTGTAGATGTCTTATCCCACCACAAGCTCTAAACTCTTCTAATGGTTGTGGAAAATGTCTACGAAAGTTTCCTGGTTTAACAAACTAGCTGAAATGAACTCAGGTAAGATCATGAGTTATAAATCCTTCTGCATGGACACTTCTGATTCCACTAATTTGTCAACATTATCATATCAACAATTTCTACTTCGATCTGTTGTACCTCTAGAGTGCCTAAAAACCACTTGTCCTCCACTAGAAGCATTTTTCTAGTTCCCCTCATATATGAGATCCTAATCCACCAATTTATGAAAATTATTTAACTAAAAGATGTTAAGATTGGACATAATCTCAACTATCACATCTCCTACCTTTTCTAGAGAAACAAACTATATGTTAGTGAAGAAGCCTATATATTTCATCATGAACGTACTCCCTTTGGTCTACCAAGGAACATAGTTTCCCTCTCATTTCTATGCATCTCTAGATAATTGTGATATATGAAATTCTCTTTGAATTCCTTCCATACCATACAATCTGGCTTCCTAGTTCGATCCCAAACATCCTAAAATAACTTTAGCGACCCTCATAACATATAAGAAGACCAATTTAACCCCTTCTAAGTAGAATTATAAAACAATTCATGTATAGTCTGGATGGACTCACTGATGAACTTTACTACCTCAGATCCACCCAGTATAGGGAAAGTTAGATGATGTTGTAACTAAAAATCCTATGTTATGACATTCGTACTCTTCATTTCCCACTCAGTGCCTCTCTCTATAAACATCATGAAATGAAAAAATTTCTCTGAGATCTTCTCTCCAGCTCCTTCACCTAAATCTATTAGAGACCATTGTTCCACTACTGGAAGACCACTTCCAACCATATCCTCCTATCATCCAATCAAATAATATCATCATGGAGTAATATCTCTATAATTCCAAATACACATCTTAGGAAACCCAACAAAACAACATCACATTTAAGAATATGGATTCGTATAAATCCCTAAAAAATCATCCCCCTTTCCTACCACCTGGTCGAAACCAAGGCACTATCAAAAGGCATAACCATCTTATATCCTAGTCAAGGTAAACAAAGGGTAAAAACATTCTTGTCTTCTAATTTCTCATTCAAAGTCAAATTATTAAAAAAAATTATCATTTTAAAAAATTCAATTCCACATTTGGATTAATTAATAGTAAAAATACACATTTAAGTAAAAATTAATTAATTTCAAAAACACACCATTAATATAATATTATGTTCATGCCTAAACAAGATCCATGTCGCAATAAATACATATTGCCAAGAATAATGAATGCATACTCAAAAATCATGACATGTCGGGCCACCGTCTAATTCTATGAAAATATGATAATGAAATAACATCACATAATAAAGGAATCACCAAGGTGAAATATAATCCAAATGTAACAACAAACATCAATAATATTAATTTGACACTAGGTACTTAAGCTTTCCCCCATTAATATATTAGCTACTCCCATGCATGAGCTCATGTACAAGGCATGAATGATCATAGTATCTTATATATATTTCCCATATGGAATGAAAAAAGGAAAGAAAATATAAATGGGATCCAATACCAATCTATAACATCCCGACTTGGGTTCCACATATGGGTAAATAAATCAGTTTGGTTACATGACCTCAAGCGTGCCTCCCCTTACACTAGAATATTATGACCAGAAATGGGGGTCCAATATATTAGATGGGGAGACTATAACCTCATTAATAGTATAACACAATTGTGGATATAGAAAAAGAATAAACAAATGTTATATCCAATAACTAGAAAAACCAGTATCACTTGATTAAAAAAACTAGAATATGATCACCGAACCAAAATAGTTGACATGTCATGAAAAATAATAGAAAATATTAAAAATGAAATCCAAAAATTGAGTATATTAAAAACTCCCCCAATAAGGTCCCACCACCAATCTTGGTTTCCATGTCTATGATCCACCCCAATCTATCTATCTAGTATAGAGATCTTACACTTATCATGTCTTGAAAACCTGAAGTCTATTCCGGTACAAATCAGGCATACCAAAAAGAGTGTGAGTATGACTCAGTATGACACCACCAATGATATCTAAAACAATATACATTCTATAATAGTGTATAATGTTTTATAAATAATAAATTACAATGAACAATGTAAAAAATTATCACATTTCTGTATTTATATTCAAAAACATATAACCTAGGGTTCATGACGAAACCCATACTATCAATAACTTTATCCCATTCCAGAGTATGAAATATCCCCAAGGGATATCACACATCACAATACAATGGTTATCACTTACATTTTAATTTCAATTCACATCACAACCATTTTGAACCATAGTCCATTATCAAACTAATGGGAATATAATGTCATGTTTAACACCCTGTGGGTATTTGGACCCTCTATCCCTATCCCATACCTTAATGTCACATGTGTATTTTGATCCTCATTAAATTCCCCATACTCTCGATCACATATAGGTATTTGGTCCCTCAGTCCCTATACCACAGTCAATATCACCTATTAGTATTTGGATCCTTAATCCCTATCCCACACTCACAAGCACATATATCATTAAATGAAAATACCACACAAATCATAATTTAATATACACCATTTTTATGAAACAATACCCATCTTATAAAATATTCTCATATAGGTGTTCCTTTTAAATTTACCAATAAAATCACAATTCATTATTTTGATCACATGGAATAATATAACCAATTCATTATTAAACCATTTGTCAAAATTTATTGAAATAATTTATTGACCTATCATGGTTATACCAAAAATCCCATTATTCCCATATTCAATCAATTCAATCACTCAACTACTAACCAATTAAGGAATCCCTAAAAATTGAACAATTACGTAATTATAATATCATATCATTACATTAATAAATTAACCAATTAATTAATCCAAATGAACCAATTTTTAATTATTCAAAATTTAACCCATTCATTTATCATATTGATATTCAATTTCATCCAATTAAATTATAGATGAAATTGACCAAGCATGGAAATATATATTTCAAAATTCTATACACACAATTGAATCAGGACAATGGGATTTGAAATTTATACCACCTACCATGATATAATTTATGGATTCTCGCCAATAGATATATCCAAAGTAAAGCGTAACGTTCAATTTTACAATGAAGAATGATATATAGATCCAAAATTTTGATCCAAAATAAATTTTATTAGATAAATGAAAACTTATACTAGATCCGTTTAAAATGGAGGGAAACTTCCCATCAAATGACATAAGAATCATGAGAGAGAAAGGGGAAATCAATAGGGATAATATCTCTTAGCAAGAGAGGTGTATATTATTTAATATATAAATTTATTAATCAATAATAGAGTTTTCAGGGCCTTGGAATTTTTATGGGAGCTTCAATAAAAACAATGAAACGTTTAGGGTTGATTTGGATGTAAGTTGGGCGATGTCCACGGGGTTTACAAATTTTAAAAATAATTTTGGTGGATCTAATATTCCATGTTCATGGTTACCTATATGGGTTGAATTATTTTTCATAGTAGTGAACCTCCTTCATTTGGGGGGGGGGTCACGTGGTTATTACAAGGAGGGTTCACAGTTTTAAATACAATTTAACAACATTAAAACCACCCTATTGGTGTTAACATGATTTTCTAGTCTGAGAAAATGGTTTGGGAAAACCGTGCACCAAACATGCACTACACATATTTCCTCCAAAATTCCTCAATTTCAACATAAAATCCAAAATTATAAACCCCATCACGATACACTAAAACAAGGGTAAAAGAGTACCTATAAAAAATCCCAAGGGATCTCCCCAAATCGTCTATATCTTACATAGTCTCTACTATATTCTTTTAACCATGCACATAGGATAATAATAGATTTATAGATGGTGTATGATAACCATGAAACTATAGATCTTCTCCGAATTTCTCATAAAAAATATTAAAAACAACTAAATATTCCACGTAATCTCAATATAAGTCATAAAACCATTAACTGAAATCAAAATACATAAAAAATTGAAGAAGATGCAGAAAAATTATAATTCATATCAAAACCACCCATTGGAACTGAAGGCTCTAAATGAGAATGATATATTTTTAACTCGATTGATGCGCACCTATTAGGTTCCATCATTCCTATGTCTATTCTACCATAAAACCCCTAATATCAAGGGCGATTTGATACCATTTTTTATGAAATAACCCAGGATATACCAGATCCAAGTAGCTATGCTAACCCACAGAAAGGCCTAAAAGTGGATCCTGATCCCCAGAGGTTGGAAAAAAGTTTCTAGGAGTCAATAATATGAATTTGGGAAGCATTTATCCTAGTAAGATAACTATATAATGAAACATCCACCTAGAAGTATTATATGTCCATTCTATAAGTTAGATAATCATGAATACTGATGTTCCCATTGGTTTTAATGAAGATTAGGTTGTATTTATTCCCATCTATCAATGGATAATGTTGAAGTTAGTGTAATATTGGAGTTTTAGAGATTGGGTGATGGATTTTAGATTCCACTTAGTACATAGATATTGAAGGTTCTACACATATGGTTTTGGTAAATATGAATTGAGATGAATACAAAAGAAATACAATGTGAGTATCACATGAAAGAAAATTGAATTTGGAAGTGCTGGAATCCATATAGAAACTAAGAATATAGGTTATATGAGTAACCCATTAACATCATATGATAGAAATATCCATTTATTATGAATACAAATGATAATTTAATAAGTATCCATTCAAGTGTTTTCTGTAAAAGTTAAGAATATCAAAAAGTTTCTGATACAATAAATAACATAATGAGATATTATAATTAATGTTATATTTATATCTAATTGGAGGTTTTTACGATACATGAATTATAATATTTTGATAAAACTATTTTGTTGTAGAGTTTTTCTTAAATTTACTTATAATAACACATGGATAATGATTCATTATGGCCAGAGTTTACTATCAGTTATGTGCTTAACAATACCTTATATAATGTTTTCAAAATCCTTCCTGAGTTTGGGATTTGAGATTATGATAATTATAAAGTTTTATATATTTTTAAAGGTGTTTTGGGGTGTTCCAAGGTTATTGAGAATGGATAGATGTAGTTTGAAGATTTATTGAGATTAATTAAATAAATTCTACATTTTTTGTAGAAAGAGAAGATTTTCGATAAGTTTAGGATTTCATGGTCTATAAACATTATATATCTTATCATTATATTTAATAGTATGATGTTTTAAATCCAATGATTAGACAATTAATTTGTCATTCGTTAGATCCATTACATATTTAGTTGATCCACTTCCTCATATTTCATCTATGATTTATATGTGTGCTCTATCCAATTACTACACAATCAATCTACAAGGTAAGTATTAGGTTGATGTGATCGATTGAAATACGGTTTCTTGTATTTATATGTATCATGAACAATTTAAATACAAATTAAATTATAGCTTTTGGTCAATTTATTCAGGATCTATATCCCACCTTAATGTATAGTGGATCCAACACCTAGATAGATTTGGATGAAGCTTCAAAATAATTTTTTTTTATTTCAAGACATATAATCAAAATAGGTAATTGAATGAAATTATTCACGGGACAGTTTCAATGTTTAAATAACCATAAAAAATATGATACATATTCATGTAATTAGGTAGTGTTGAATGTTAATGATGATTAATGGAATTTAAAATCATGAAGAAATTTGAAAATTTTATAATAAAGACAAATAATAAAATTTAAAAAACAAAGGATACTAATTAATAAAATTTTATGTTGTTCCTAATTTTCCTAAATATCTCAATGCTACTGAGAACCATGATTCATGACATTATTTGATGAATATAAAGATAGGTAGAGAGATGTTTCTTTCATAATGTGAACATCATTTAAATGTATAAACTAGTATTTTATTAAGAACCCAAGTTAAAAAAGTTATCATATTCCATATAATTGGATGTTTTACTGTAGATATAATAGAAGAAAACATTACATTTTTCTATGATTAAAGAAAAAGTAGAAAATGAGAAAGGGTTATAGAATGTGTGAGCTGAGCATACTGTAGATGTATAAAAAACTTTTTCTATGATGTGAGAGTTGTTTAATGAATGATGTATCCAAATAATTCATTGATAATTTTTAATATGAGGTGTTAAAGTGTTTTTAAAATGAGTCTAGAATATTATATTCAGATGAGATAAAAATGAAAAAATATTTGGGAAGGGGAAAAAATTAAGATTACATTTGGAGTTCCAAAGAGATAACTGTTTGAGGAGGTAAGTATATTATAAGATCATATGGGAAACCACCAATTAAAAATGTGATAGATATTAAAAAGTTATTATAGGTACATAATCAAATAATGGTTTTCTATTTTCAAAAAATAGTAAATAAAATTTCTAGGTGACTAATTTATAAAAAGAAAAATAAAGATGTAAGAGTTGGTTTTTACATTTAAAAATCCAATAGAAATAAACATGAAAAATAATAAGATAAATATTTAATACTTAGATTAAAAGTTAGATCATTTGGGCATAAAAGATGAAAATGAAGAAATATATAACATTAATTTAGGTACCCATTCATTTTGGTAAAGTTGAGAACAAAAAAATAGTGTGATATACTGACTTATTGTGTATATGTTCATTTTTTAATGTTTTAATTTAAGTATGTGAGGAGTTATTGAATATATAATATAATAGGAGATCATGAATTTTTTAGACACCCATAAGAATAGATTCAAAATAATCTTATAAAAACATATTTTAGTATTGATCTAGTTGTATGTATTATTCTTGAATAACTGATGGCATTTGAAGAAGATGATGGTGAGGGTAAGGAGATATGATATTGTGGTTTTAGAATCATTGGATACTAAATTAGTGACCTAATACATATAGTGATTTCAAATAAAAACATACAAATATATGGGTGGACTCCATATAACCTATGAGACTCAAGGTATATAGAGATAAATCTTTTTGAATATGTGAAAAAAATTGGAAGCTATTAAATGAGTCCCCAATGAATCCTAAATTCTTATGTCTAGTGATAATCATGAAATAAAGGTATGATAAGTGGAACCCATTATAGTCTTATTTATTATAATGGATAATCCATGATTGGGTTGACCAAACAATAAAGGTATGTAGTTAGACATTGTATCAAGTCCTCTAAAAATATTAATTTCTTTTTATCCACTTTATTTTAATGCATGTGATTGTTGGTTTAATGGAATTATATTAAAATATATCTATATGGAATAACATATAATATAGTAAAATTACTATCAGGGGTTGAATCTTCAATGTGAGATTAGTAATTAGTACAAATAGGCATCACCAAATTCACCCCCCACGTAGGTGTCTACACTGATCCTATTAAGTATTGAAATTAGTATCAAATTGATATTATATTTGGATTGGATGTATTTGGGAGACCCAAGGTCACTCATTTGTAATATTGAAGTCCATATATGGGATGTTTTATGATGAATTTCAAATAAAGAAAATGGAAAATATTCCTATTAATACAGAATCAGATTTCTTTTCCAATATACTAAAAAGTACAATAAAGAATGTGGTGATGATGGAATGAAATAATTTGAATAATGAAAATGATCAACCAGTACTTTACGATAAAAATTTTGGTAATTTTTCATCTATTGAATCTATTTATAAACACCCTATTGATATCTATAATTCTAGATATGAATATCTTGAAGAGATCAGAACAATGAAATGATTTTACACTCTTTTAAAAATTTATATTTAAAATAATCCTAATGATGTTGTGGAATACTTACATGGTTTAATCAAGGAATAATTTTATGAAAAATCTTAGCTAGAGAAAGAAGATGATCTCATTCATAATGCATTGGCTAAGAGGTTGGAAGAAGTAACACCATTACCAAAATAATAAGATCTATGGGAGAAGAAACCTCACCTTATAATGAGAACATCGCTCATATTGATAAGAAGTTTCAAATCATATATTTTATGATTTATGTAATACAGGTTTTTGTCACTACGATATTTTATGAATTTAGGTAGTTTTATAGAATTTCTCTTATTCTAAATGAGTCATACCTAGATGTGAAAGACAAGAGAGTGAAATAGTCGTAATGTTCCTTGGTCCATTTGAGGTAGATGCATCGAGAAATGTTTTAGAAGATAAGAAATTGAATATGATGTCAGGTTTATATAAATATAATATTCAAATATAAACCACAACATGACATTTCAATAAAATTGGATAAAAATAATGAATGTAGAATCCGTTTATGTAAGAAACTATTAATGATTTGAAAAGAAGAGTGCTTCCAGTTAGGTTTCAGAGAAGAATCTTACTTTAAAGGGAGTCTTTATAGAGGTAAATAGATCATAATAATTTTCATGGAATCATCCTATAAAATCAAAAGGATTAATATAAACTACAATCATAAAAGAGATACATGCACAATTGTTTTTCAATTTTTGATAGTCAAAAGGAAAATTCTAAACATATTTGGGAGAATAAAATTTTTGAGAATATGTCAATAACATAAATAGTAGATGTGAGAATGTACATGAATATATATTCCCCAAATGGTGTCAAATTTATAGGTGAATCATTCCAAAATATTATGAAAACAAATTGTTTTGAATGATTGAGAAAATAAGAATAAGAATGTGGTTTATTAGATACTATCAACATTTTTAAAGGATTAGAATTATTTCCATATATTTTTGAAATAATATATAAACATATAAAAGTTAGTGAAGGCATATTATAAAGGATATAAATCTTTAATTTTAAAACAAAGTTACTAAAAAAGAGAATAAAATTTCCTTAAAACAAAATAATATATAAGTTGTTAACATGTTTGAAAAGTTAGAAAGATTCTTATGAATATTTAAATGTATGTAACAAAACATATAATAAATGATGGTATGTTTCATCAATTGTAAGATCATATTTTGGTATTAAAAAGATACTAAAATAGTATATAGAGAAGTTGGAAGTGATAGAATTACTTCCATAGAGAGCAATCTATTGATGAAAGCTGTTAAGAGTGATACTCGTAAGAAGTTAGTGGTGAAATATGAGAAAGATATAAATCCTAATGCAAGAATATTTCTCTATTTTGGTAGTATATACAATACCAGGGAGTTTTATAAATAATCCACGAAAACAAACATAATAAGGGGAATCCTGGAAATTTATAAGAAGTAAATCAAGGAGATACATAAGAATACTGACATAGTAAAAGATAATACTGATTATGAAATTGAGAGGATGACCAAGAAGGCTAACCTGAGATAAAATGATATTATATACGGAAGGTTAAAAATGAAAAAACCTAAAACTTTTAAATTAATTACAGTGATGTCTGGTCAAAAGATGATGGATAATTAAGAAAAGATAACACTAACAAATTCTACTTCTAAATCAAACGAAACAGATATGAAGTCAACACAAAAAAGGATATAACTGCATAAGTGTAATTTTATACTAATCCTATAGAATGATTAGTATGTAAATAAAAATAAATAAGATCAATTTGGAAAAAGATAAAAGTGCAATGATTATTAAAAAAAATAATACCATTCCATCTATGGAAGATATTCAAAATGAAAATGGAGTTCATGATACACAAAGTGAAAACAATATGGTAACCTAAATATGATAAAAACATGAATAAGACATGATTATTTAGAGCTTCAATGATAATTAAAAAATATTAATAAATAAATCACAACCCTAGTGCTTAAATTTAATTGGTTCTTAGTTCCACATTATTTCAATGTTAATAATTTTTTTTTTCAATATTGCAGATTGAAGGTAATTATTGAAAAAGGATTATGACCCTTGTATAACCAAGAATTTTAACCATCAACGTGGGATGAAATATTAGTTGGAAATCATTTCCAATTAAAATTATGTTTTCACCTTGTATAATAATATCTTCAATATTAAATCTAGTCGAAATCAATTATGAAAATATATTATAGGAAGCATCCCTTGATGGGGAGATATATAAGAATTCAAGGATACCAGGGTTGTATTATATTAATAATATCATGAATTTGGATTTCCCTAGCATTACAAAAGATTGAGACATGAAATTCAATCTATTTTTCTTATTATTTTGTAAAATTTCATTTATTTATTTTTGGGGAGTGCTTTTCATAAAAGATAGGGATGAATTATTCATGCACTCAATCTTTCTTGTGTGTTTTTTAAGGATAAGTTCATGATTACAGTTTTTTTGAGAAATATGATTTCTACCACTCATGGGAAATGATTTTTTGAGTAATAACTCCTTTAAGATGAATATATATATATATATAATATTTATTTACTAATATCAGTCTTATTTTCTACATCAAGTAATACAATGTATACTTAGATAAGACTTAATCATTTCTCAATTCTATAAACATTATGGTTCCTTCATTCTCTAAGAATAATTAAAGATCATGGAGAAAAAAAGTTGTGATTTTATATATATAGGAGTACCATTGTAATTATGTAGGAAAAAGATCCCCCCATTGAATTTATTGTAAAAAAGGGTGATTAAAAAGAATTTATTTTTGATTAAATGGATATTAACAACAAATCTATAGGGTTATAATGAAGTTGCCCATGGTTTTGATAAGGATTATATTTTATTATTTATAATCTATTAGTTTATAATTTGAATTATAATATATTTTTTGAGATTTGGGGATTGGATGATGGATTTGAGAATCTACCTAGTGAGTAGAGATTGAAGGTTCTGTCCATATGGTTTAGGTATAGCAGAATTAAGATACAACAATTGGAAATGAAATGTGTTGGGAAAAAATCCATCAAGGCATCATTGATGAATTTTTTAGGTGATTGTGTTTGTTGAAAAATTAGTCCTCCGTGTTGTGTTTGTCGAAAAAGTAGACCATGATGTATCAATGTGTTGAAAAAGGGGGTTTACATGGTGAATTTTCGGGTCCAAGGTATGCTGTCAAAAATCCATTATTGATCGATGAACCTCGAAAAAGGAATGGACGATCTGGATGCGGTACAGCAAGATCAGATACAAGGTGGCACGAAAAATTAGCATGGTGCGTGAAAAATATAGTGGCAGGAGAAATATCAGTGGGTTGCATGAAATATCAGCGCGGTGCACGACGAAATAAAGCATTGCATGAAATATTAGCGTGGTGTGCGAAAAGGAATTCATGCGGAAAATATATGTGTGTTGAATGAAATAGATGATTGGTATTTTTCGCACAAGAGGTGTTTCGAGGTCTGAAGCTCAAATATTAGAAAAGACATGAGGGGCGGGAAATATTGGAGCCGTGCGCAAAAAATGGTCCTGCTCGGAAGATGTGTGTTTTGCACTCGAAGAGAATTATGCGCTCAAGGAGGGTTTTTTTCACGGGGTCGATTTTTCCAATAAATATGAAGTGAACCCCTCCATTCGAAGAAACTCAAGACATAGAGATTATTTGAGCTCTGGTACGCGAAATTTGAGCGCACAGGTGAGTTGTGCGAAAAGAAGACTATTGCACCAAATGTGAATTTCATGCGAAAGTGGAAAATTTTGTGCAAGGCATTGTAGAGACTAAGTGTAGAAGCTATTGTGCATAATATAATTTTTCCTGCATTAGAGGATTGTCGATCGAAAAAGGGTGTTGTTCGAAAAGTGAATTTTGCGCAAAATAAGGAAATTACACCCAAGGTGTCGTAAGGACTAAGTGTAAAAATTGGTGTTTCCTGACACATCCGGTGAAAAGTGAGATTAATCTACAGGTAAAAGATGAATGTCAACAGGGAATCTATCAACAGTTAAAGATGCAGATTTCATTAGTGATAATGATGAGACTGACACGTCTATAAACTGTGAGTGGATCTTCTGAAGAAGCAGTGAGTACACTTCAGTTGAGAGAGTAGTGAGCTTTCATATTGTCAGTGGTTGTAATCCATGAGGGACAGTGAGTCTACATTGAAATTGTAAACAGCAGTGCACCTATAGTGTATTTGGTACATCGACACATTGTCGGTGTATGCTCCTTGGATGTAGCCTAGTGTGGGTGAACCAAGTAAAAATTGTTGTGTCTCATGCATGATTTAAATTATGTCTATACATTGCTACGAGAAAGAGAGAGAAAATAATTTTTCTTAACAACGAAACAAGATCCATAGGGGTAGTTATTTTAATCTATCATACCCTGATTCACCCCCCCTTATGGTATCTAACATAGTGGACCGAACAAAATGTGACTCTTATATGTTATAAAATGAAGTTAGAAGTGTTTTATACATGGAAAAATAGCATGGATTGATTATAAGGGAATCCCATTAATATTATATTATTGAAATAGATGATCTTTATAGATACACATGAATAGTAATTAAAGAGTATTTCATGGGATGTCTGCAACAACATGGAATAAATAAAATTATAGCTACAGTTAAAAATATGAAAAATGATATAATCAATGATCTTATGGCTTGATAATTGGACATTTTAAATGCCCATGAGTTGGGATAATCCCATTCTATTTTTATATTGGTGTTTTCTATAGACATTAATGTGGAATAACACTTAGATGATATTTTATTGAGGATTATGTTCACTAGAAGATAATTTCATGAGAATAATCTTCATAGAGTGGTCAATATGCTGCATATTTAGGGGCTTTGAGGTGTTGATATTGAGAATGTTTTACTAATTCCAATTTTCTGATAGTTATTAAAATTGATTTAGAATTAATGGAGGTATCATGAATAATATTTAAGATCGATTAATGAATTTGAAAATTTGAAGTGAAGATTTTGGCTATGTCTGGATGTTAATAGTTGATCCATATACTACAATCGATCAATCATCCACAAAATATCATGTGAAAAATACATTGATAGCACAATTGATAGGTCTTGTGGACCATCCATTAATTCAGGTGTTTTATCCATTTCCACATGGTCAGTTAGTAAATAGTACTTGCAATTGATCCACTGGATGTACGGTTGATTGCCACAAGAAGCCCTTTGTTCATAGAGCTGATTAATACATAGTTGATTGTTTGAATATAACCAATTATTGATCCATACAGTTAATTTATTTGAACCTTTTATCAATCTATTCATAATAAAATTCACACCTTAATGTATAGTGGATCCAACATTTAGTGAAATTTGAATTCACTTATAGATTAATTTTTATATCTAAATAAGTAATCTAAAGAGGAATTTTAAGGAGTTCATTGTTGGGATCATTATAAATGTTCAAAACATATAAAACATTATTGATACATTCATATAAATTCAGATTGATGATCATTAAGGTGATTCATGGAAAATCAATGAAGGAGGAGTTTCAGAACATTTAGAATGATACAAAATATTGAATTTAGAAAAATGAATAAGTTGAATTCAAGAAAAGGTAATTCAATTATTAATTTTACTAACATTGGTATGTTTCTAAAATTCATAATCCAGTATTAGAGTTAATGAACATAAATATTAGTAAAAATGAGTTTCCATATAAATGTGTTGGTCATTTCAATATCTACACTTGTATTTGATAAATTACTCATGTTATAGGAATTTTTTATATGACTAATATCTCGTTTTTTTCTCTAGATATAATAGGGGACAATGTAATTTCCAAATAAGAGAGAATAAGAAAAATAAGACGATAAAGAGATGAATGAAGGGTGATCCATACCTACTGTATAAGAATGTGAAATATCTGGTGTAATCTGAGGTCTAGTTTAGTGAGAATTATAGAGATGGAAAATTCTCATGTCTATTAGAAGATTTCAGAAAACTAATTTCAGTCCTGAAAAAAATGAGAGAAAAATTGGGTATATTTAAATGAATGGAAATCTCATAATTTCTTAGGATACAATAATTTGAGGAGGTAAAATAAATATGAGATCATGGGGGGAAACAGACATATGAAAAGGTCAATGAAATTAAATAGAGATTGGGGGAACCAATTTATATGAGTATTTTCTACATATTAAAACAAAAAATGATATATTCTTGGTGAATTACACATAAAAGAAAAAATAAGGGGAGAAAATTTTGGTTTTACATTCAAGGATTTGAGAGATGTTTTGTCATGAAGTGTACAAAATTGAAGAATAATCTGGAAATAGAATAAGAGAAGGATGTGAGTATGAGGTAATGAGTTAAATCATTTGGGTATCAATTTTGATGAAGAATAAGGATTCATCAATTATTAAATGGATGGTTTTGTTTCCTGATGTTGAGAATAATAAATATAGAGTTAGATTTCAACCTGTTTTAAGTGAGGAGCATCTAGATAACAATGATCATTGGAGATCATGATTGTGTGTGAAAACCATATTATTAGATTCATTAAAATACTATGAATCTGATCTATATCAATGAGCATGTTTAGGTATTATTGTTGAATACCTTTAGGTATTCAAAGAAGTTATTATTAACTAGATAGAGGCTTGATATCTTCAAATATGAAGCATGATGTATTGAACTAGTGATATATATTAGATACAAAATTCAATGAAACCCATGAATATGTAATGTGAGAATCCATAGAACCTATAAAACTATGAAATGTAGGGATATCTGATTGTGAATCTATGAATATACGTTAAATTTATTGTAGTAATTCATGTGTGATGAAGAAATTTGTATGTCCCATGGAAATATGGTAGTGATGGTGTGAGAAGCACATCCTATCATAGGAACAATGATTTTAGTAGAGAACCCTTGATTTGGAAAAATAACCAATAATGGTAAAGAGTTAGTCTTAGTAATGAGCCATGTAGAACAATCATGTGAATTTTATCCACACTATTTTTAAAAATATTGTTTATTGTTTCATGTAAAAAAACTATAATATATCCATATTCACTAACAAACAATAGAGGATTATTACAATTAGGGGTTAAATATTCCAAGAAACTTTTTTAATTGGTATCAAATATGAAGAACCAAATTCCTCTCACCCCAATTAGGTTTCTTAACCAATATTATTGGCCATTCTATATATATAATAAATAGATTTATTAATAAAATGAAACTAAACAAGGAATAAGCATTTAACAACAAAAAAATCAAACCCAATATGAATATCCAAAATATTTTAATATAATGAATAAAAGAAAACATGGAATGTTAATAAACCAAAAATTCATGAAATTATATTCCAATATAGATTGATACACAAGAAGTAAAAAATACTAAGATAAAATAAATCCCATGATCATGCATCAACATATGTCAAAAATTCCTTATACAAGGAACCACCACCACTATAACCGAAACATAAATCTATTACCAACCAATTTTCCATCTAAACATGCATATAAACTAAAATATATATAACAATTATAAAACATTACCAGTAGGTAAAGTCAATACACACTATGCATAATCTTTAAAGTAAAATCCATTTCATTCAAGTTTTAAAATACAACAATAAAGTAATATACCATTTTTACTTAAAAATAACATGAATGATCAATTTTTTTCATTTTTTTATAAGGTGAATTGTACACCCACTATAAAAAACAATTATTTAAAAAAAATTGTGGGTATAAAATTTATAGAAGGGGAAACCATTTCAAAAACATTATTTAAAAATAATTCCAAAATGTAAAATTAATATATAATAACTAAAATATTAGTTCCCATTAATATGTTACATAAAAAAACTAGTAATAAATTTGAAACAATATTTTTTTATAATAATGAAAAGAATACACAAAAGTGTTCAATAAGATTGACATAGTAATCATAAATTGAATAATATCAGGATATAAATAAGATGGATTAATTCAATTTATGAAAGAAAAGGTAAAAACAGTAACATCTCTCAAATAAATGAACATAAGTAACTATCATCATGGGAGAACATTATATAACCATCTTCAAGAAAGTATAGGGTTTATACTATCTAATTTTCAACCCAATCATATATCCCCTAATAGGACAATAAGGAATGCCTCATCACCCCTATATATATATGTATAAATTTATATAAAACCTCATAAAAGATACTATGGAAAATCTCACATCCTTAAAAATACATAGCTAGTCCAGAAGATTGAATATGTAATTATCAGTTAGTGAGGTGTAGTCCAATAGGAGGTACAAAAATTAGTAAGTATAATAAAACATGAAATAGTTATCCCACTTAAGTAACTGTGGTTCAAGTGATTGTCCAAATGATGTGAGTGATAACAATCATGAATTAAATCATATAAAATATCAACTACATATAAAAACCTATAAAAACTAAGAATCATGACACCATCTTCCATAAAAAATCACTTAATAGAATAATCCCTATTTACAACATGGTTTGAAACATTGTGTACATATCCCTTATTTAGCACAATTTATTAACTCACAAAATATCTATACATCACTTTAACTTTTATAAAATCAACTAAAACATTGATTTCGTAAAAGAAAATTTTACGGACATTATGATATCCTTTTATGACCATGTTTCAATAGGGGATTTGTGAAAATCATTATAAGAATAAAATTAAGATATCATTTCATAAAAATCTAAACCATGAGAAAAAAAATTGAAACAATTCTGAAGTCATTAATTTTTTTTATAAATTTCATCCTACCACATCCAAATCTCAACATTAAACAAATATCAAAAAAATTACACCAATAGTCATTAAAAATCCAAGAGAAATTTAGAAAATAATATCCCATCCTTAATTAAAATCCCATTTTTTAAAAAAAACGCTTTATCTCCTTTTATAGAGAAAAAATTTTGAGAAACTATTTTTATAATCACATTAAATAAAAAAGAATCTTGAAGGAATTTTAATAAACACTTCATTTCCATAATCTATATGATTTTTTTGAGTACAGAAATGAATGGAATTCATTATCACATCTAATAAAAACTATTGTTGGGACTGGTACACATTAGAAATTATGAATAAGTACACATTTAATAAATTTTTTTAAATTTAAATTAAGGTTTAAAAGAAATCATGAAATCAAGGATTAATATTTAAAGAGATATTAATGGAGAAACCCACTAGAAACCATACTAATGATTATCCTTAAATAAAAAATTCTATTATTTTACTCTAGGGAAACTTCACATGCTCAAGAAATTATGAATCAAATGTCAAATAGACTCCCAAGACTTATAGTTTATCATATATTACCCCTTTAGTTAGAAGAAGAAGAAACTAGAGATAATAAGATAAAATAAGTGATAGAATATATATAACCTTATAGAAACCACTAGGAATAAATAACAGAGGGAAATCATATATATAGGGGTACATGGGATTCATGCCATGGGGTCTCATTGACAACCTCTAGAAAGTGGGGAATTAGTGGAAGAAAAATATATTTTATTTTTTGGAGTGTAGAATAGGAAATTTAAAAATTTAAAACACTTGTGTAGGTCATAGAGCTCTTTTTGACAATTTAATAAATAATGATCTAACCATGCCATCGATCCTAGTTTATTTTGGGTGACAATGGAATTCTATTCCCAACAATACCATTTAATCGTTCACCAAATATATAAAAGATCCCCTAGTACAAGGCAGTATGAGACAATTTATTCTAGGATTTGTGGTGTTTGAAAAACTGTGTACTAACTTTATGAGAGGCACTAAGACACCTTGGAGGAGTTACACATCTTGGTCACATGGATTACCAAAACTTGTGTCAAGCTTTCACCTATAGAAAAACCATTAATATTTCGAAAAATTGATCTTGAACACCACTAATTCCTACATAGTCAATAAGAACACATAAAAGTAAACAAAATTGAATACTTGATGGGACACCCTAGTGGGTGAATTAGATTATTAACATTTTTTACAAACTTGTTATTTAAAAAATCATATTTTTTTATTATTTGTAGAAAATCATAATTAATAACCTATCACATAAAATTCATTTATAAAAAATGAAACAAAATTTTAATCAAAAACCATAAATTAGGAAATCATTACATGGTTTAACCATATGAGTCACTTCTAATGGGAATAAATATAGAAAGGAACTGGTGTACCAAAAACATAATGTCTCACTATTGTTTTCACTATAATATTTAGTCTAGGGAATTTTGAGATAAGATTCACTTCTATTATAATTATTAGATTACACCCAACATCTCAAAGACTCACTTTACCATTATATCCTGAATTATAATGTTTAAAAAAGCCTAGATTTTATTTTACAAAAAATAATTATTAATAACTACTTCAAATACTATAATAATAGAATAAATGTGTTTTATATTAATAAAGGAAATAAAATAGAATTTCTGTTCATTTTTCATAAAATTTAATGAATTCTAAATATATAGAATAACACAGATCACTATTTATTTATGATCCTTAGTTATATATATTTTATCTTATCTACTAAACATCATCTTTTTTTAATAAAATTTATTTTATATAAGTTAACTTTATTATGAGATGTGAATTTAATCTAAATTAAAAATAACCCTAATGTTCTAATTGAAATACTATCATAGATTTTACATATTTGACTTTCATATTTTGGAAATTATTAGACACATTTAAAATTTCATAAAATTTATTCAATATAATCTTCAAATCTCATAATATTTTCTAATTAATATCAACAAAAAAATTGTTCATGTAGTCTTTGAATTTATTCCCATAATTTTTTACAAATTATACTCAAATTCCCTCTAGTTACTATTATGAACTATAGATATCTCATATGTGATATTTAAAGAAAATATTTTTTCACTTGCATTACATCACATCCATAACATTAACTATTGTACAACCAAATCAAAATTAGAGTCTCACACTTGCTACTACAATCCTATACCATGAACAATTACATATCTAGTTTAAAAAAAATTCTTATTATCATAATATTACTATCAATAATTCAATCATAGGGATCTAATTCTTGATATTAATTCTACTTATGATTATAGATTCATGTTCATACAACATGTTACTTTTTTAAGATTCACTTGTGAAACATCAAAATGATTCATATGAATAAAATTAAACATTTATAAATATATCAGAACATCTTTAAAAAGGTATCAATATTTTTTTGAAAAAATATTTCCTTTAAATAATCTTGGTTATGATAATTTTCTTTAAAAATACAATAAATATCTTAACTATTGGCTTACTGGTTCCAAAAAATAAATATATATAATCACCCACTACAATCTTACTTTTTTTCATATTGATGTCTTTAGAACACTGGTACTCTATAAATCATGTATCATTTCATTGATCATTATAAAATATCTCAATAATTTCCTATATAACCATTATTGGTTTTGTATTCGTATTCTTTGGTAATGTGTCCTTATATTCAAACTAGGTTATACTCTTTAGCTTCAATATGTTAAATCATATAACCAAAATAAATTTAAAGAGATTTCATATCTTTAAATTTTTATAAATAATTGTGATATAATATTTACTATTGGACGGTATGAACATGATCCATGTTTCAAGTCTCTTTATCATTTATTCAAATAATACTATATATACATATAAATACCTCCCTTAAATTCCGCATGTCCTTTCATTTTCAAAATATATATAAAATTTATTATTGTTATTAAATATAAAAAACATGATGAATTTAGTGTGACCATGATAAGTTCATTAGTTAATGTTATAATAATCATGAAAAAGGAATTGAAGTATTTTTTTAGATAACATAGATTTATTATCTAGAATGTTATAGACACACGTGATAATTTGAACTTAATGTAAGGGTTTTTTCTCGTATAAATTTGATTTGATTTTAGACAAAATTGATTTATACCTCAAATTTATTATATGTTATCAGAATAATACCCTTGAAGTATTATATGATACTAATAATTGAATTTTTGGGTATTTACATTTCTTTTTAATGATCGTTATTTCATGGAATTTATGTCCCAAATGTTACCATATCGGTGAAGTAATTTTGCCACAATTTTTCTTCTTTGAGAAAAATCCCATGTTATGAACCTGTGTTGTTCTAAGAGGTGTATATACTGTGTTTTACATGTATATCATGAATCTGATTATTTTTTTGATATTTTAATATACATAAAATTTTATTCTTTCCATTCTATTATTATATACTTTTATGAAGGTGTCAAAAATTGTTTTTTAAAAGTCATTATTTATCATGTTTTTTTGTGGATAATGGCTTTTGGTCCATCTCTCAAAAAACATCATGAATTCTATTACCCGATGGTTATTTATGTTATATAAATTGTAGGATATCATTTCTCCATTAATTTGTAATTATGATAATTAGGAAAATATTTTTCTGAAAAATATATCCATTTATCTCTCTTCAGACAAAAGAATGTGTTCTTTAAAAACGATGTTTCTAATTTTTTTCCAAAAAATTTTCACTCTTACCCTATGATGTTTAAGAGATATTTTTTCTCATATTTTACATTTGTAAAATATTTTATTTAAAAGGAATCATCATATTGTTTTTCGGTGAATGATCTTTTCAAAACCCTTATTGTGAAAAAGGAATTTTTAGCATGTACAGACATACTCACTCTAATGAAATTCATTTCCATGAAGTGTGAATTATAAGTTCATAACGTTATTTTTGAAGAAATTATTTTAATAATATTCTATTAAATTTTTTAATTTAAATTGGTTTTCAAAGAAAAAGTTTTTTCAAAAATATTTTTAGTTTAAATAATGTTTCATGTTATTTTTAGAGTATCACATATATGTTTTCAAATGGATATTTTAAATGAAAATGATTTAAATAATTATAATAATTAATTATATATTTTAAAAAAATTATATTATAGGGTTTTTAAATTTTTTTTCCAGATTCCCTTTTAAATTTTCAAAGCATTTTCAATGAATATGGATTTAAAAAATTTCTTCATGTTTCTTGTATAAGAGTTGAAGAGTATATGTTTTCCAATAATATTTATACTCTTTTATATGTTTTCCATTTTATTTATAGAGATTTTTTCTTCAAAACGTTTTATATTTTAAGAAATATTTTTCAACGACGAAAGGATATTTTCCTCAACAAATGTTTTTAAAAGAACTTTAAAAATTATTTCCCTGCTAAGATGTCATATATTGGTGTTGCCCTTTATTTTTTGTGGAAATGATTCAATGTTTCCATTCATATACTATCTCCAAAAGGATTATGTATTTATTTTATTATGTGTGTGAAACCCATTTCTATTTCACAGGTTATATTATTTTGAAACCCACTTCTTTTCACAGGTTATGATTTTGATTAAATGATTATGAAACTTGTATCATTTTCCAAAGGATATGATATGATTATATGTGTATGATACCTTTATCACTTCAAGGGTTACAATATGACTGGATATCATTTTATGTAACATGTATGTATGATTTCATTATGAGATGGATGGGACCTAAATCTCCCTTAAATTCCTTGAGTAAATATTTATATCTTATTATCTAGACTAATATGGTTTTGGGAGTGTCTCTTGACTAATTAGATGGTCATGGGAGTGAGCCATGACAATGATGATGGAATGGGGAGTGAACTCATACTACTAATATGGACATGGGAGTGAACCATGACAACCAAGTTGATATGGGAGTGAACCCATACAACTATGATGTCATTATAAGATATTATTTAACTACTATAGAAATAATTTTATATGTTTACGTGTCTATGAAAATTCCATGTGTTGTTACTATGTTATTATTTCATGTCGTATGTTTATTAATTCATTTTGATTCATGAATTATAATCTGTACATCTTTATGTTGTGATTATATTTTATGATCTTTCCTATGCTGGGTATGATATTCCATTTTCATGATCTAATTATCATACACTTATTCTCATGATTATGTTCATATATCTCCCTTATTTACACTTTCTTAGAATTTGAGATCACCCATTTTTTCTTCCTTCCCCCCAAGTTATGATGATATTTATTATATTTTCTGTGTCTATGAAGGGTGGTAGTCAAGAAGAAACTTGCATGAGACAATGTATTTCACTTTTATAACAATTTTTATGTTTCAATGTATCCAAATGCACTAGAATTATTGATCTTTTTGAATTTGGTTGGGTAATATATTTAGTATTACACATAAGTAATTTATTATTAATTTATAAAAATATAGGGTTAGTATAATATGGGTTGAGTATAATTATTAATTTCATTTTTGATCTAGAATATAAACCAAGGGAAGGAAACATCGTTGCCAACACATTGAGTAGAAAAACTCCAAACCAAGTAGTTCAAGAGTCTAGTTTAGAGTTGAATATGAGAACCATGTTAACTATGAGTCATTATTATGAACATGAGGCATCTCATAATATGACACCCATATTGGTATCTATTGAATATATAATTTTGAGATGGATTAGAGAGAGGCAGTATGAGTATCAATAATGTTGGGCCTTGAGGTAAAGTCTTAAATGTGGGTCGTCACCTACCAATTAAACTATAAATGGGGATGCGATCATCTACTTTTGAAGAAATGTTATTATGGATACCTATATACTATAGAAGATGATGTGATAATTTCATGCCTCAATGTGTTTCGTACATCAATGATTGATCAAAATTCACTCTTACCTATGTTGATAGTATTGGTGGACAATCATAAAAAATGATAGTGCGTGGTTTGTGAAATAATGATACACCTTTCCATCTAATTTTTTTTAATTTTCTAAAAGAAACTTTATAGGTCAGTGGTAACCTCATAGTACATTATTCAAACACATCAAAATTAGAAACATCACAGACATAAAACACAAAAAACCAGATTCAACAAAAATTGTAGCAACCCAGTAGTAGACATCTCATCGTCATTTACCACAACTCAAAAAACAGCATGTCATCCAACCCATACTACCATCATTCCATCTCCATCCACAACCAAAATCATTGTCATGGTAATTTAATACAATTATTTCCTAATTTGTAATAGATGTCGGATGATGTTACCATGGACTTCATGGTGGGTGTCCTGAGTATGTCCTAAAATAATGATGCTACTTGGGTTTTTGTCGACAGATTGAAGAAAATGACACATTTATTACATACATGAGAGAAATTTGTGGTGTATAAATTGGTAAAATAGTATGCGTGAGAGATAGTCCATCTTCATGGGGTACCATAGAGTATAGTTTTAGACCATGAGTCATGTTTCACTTTAAAACTCTATAATGGGTTTCATAATGCACATGGAACATAGGTATTGCTGAGAATGGATTTCCACCCATAGGGTGATAAGATGTCAGAATTTACTATATAGGTTTTGGAGGATATGCTACAGGTCTATGCCCTATACTTTTGTGGGTAAATAGAGAAACAACTATCAATTTTTGATTTTTCCTATAACAAAATTTTTTAGGAAACTATTTAGAAGAAACCATATAAGAAACATTATAATAGACAATAAAGATCACTTCTATGTCAGATAGAGGCATGTGACCTAGAATTTTTAGGATCTAGTGTCATCCAATAGTCATCGATGTAGGTTTAGCAAATTCAAAATTGTTTTTCTATGATATAGAGTAGGAAGAAGTCATATACTAGTCGACATCGATGACCCTTATTGTTTATAGTAGGTGATCATGTGTTCCTTTATGTTTATATTATATTGGGACACTAAAATATTCAAAGGACGGGAATGTGGGTGCCTAGGTTTCTTGGTCCTTTTGATGTTTTGGAGATAATTGGGAAATGGCATACTGGTTGGCTCTTCCACAGAGGTATATTTTTATTTTTAATGGTTTTCATGAGTCACAGCTTCAGAAGTATCATGCTAACCATTATCATGAGATCATTATGGATGATGTTGAGCTTGAGACTAATGTTTCCTTTGGGGAGAATCTAATACATTTTATGGATTTTAGTTATAAAATGTTTCATGGAA
The DNA here is from genome assembly GCA_963277665.1 of Viscum album. NCBI lineage: Eukaryota > Viridiplantae > Streptophyta > Magnoliopsida > Santalales > Viscaceae > Viscum > Viscum album. Next base: position 1,449,623,659 of record OY728161.1, read on the forward strand.
AGACCTTGATAAAAGTTTGAGTGTTGTGGAAACATGGTTTTGTTAAGGGGGAATCATGGGAGAGGGTAGCATATCAATGGGCTCAAAGATAGAAAGTTTTTACCTTGGAATATTAGATATTATTGAGAGAGTAGTTCAAGGATGAAAATATTTTAGTTGGGCATATTATAATGTCATTTTTTAGGTAAATTCATTTTTATGTTTTCTATTTTGTCCGAGGGTTATAGAGGGTTTGATTTTAGTTTATAAGTGTCTGGAGGTGGTTGGATATTTTACATATGTATTTTTGGGATGAATATAGTATTCATAAAATTTACATATGGTGTAATGATATCACACATCGTGTACTTTTTAGTAAGAATTAAATCATCGACGATGATAGGTTTTTCATTGTAATCCAATAAATAGAGTTACAGGATTTGTAATATAAACATACACTATGTAATTCCCTAAGATGAATATTGAAATGTACAGTAAAGTTTATTTTTTTCCTTACTTCATCCAAGCTCCCTTTCCTAAATTCTAGGAAAACTCTTGGAGATGTTTGAGTGATTTGATCCTATTTTATCATAACATGTAGGTTTATGATTCCTACTAAACCATTATTTCTTTTGATTACTTATGTTCTTGATTATCTTGATGAAGTGATGGAACCTTTTTTCTGCTCTGGGTTTGGGTGTTGGTTTTAATCTTTGTTTATAGTCTTGGTCATTTTTACCATTACTGGTCTAATCGTTCTATATCAATTGAGGGTTATGTTTTGGTGAACAATTTTCAATGATATTGAGGTAGTTTTTCTATTTATCAATTTCCAAAATCTTAATTTCAATTATGTGTATATAGTTTGAAATTACTATTTTGTGTTTAAAAATTTCATATTAAATTAGAAGAATTAACTGGTTAATTAATTAATTAATTGATTGAGGAATTGGGCTTTAAATGTGATGTTTAATTGATTGATAATTGTAATAAATGGATATTTTTATTATCCCTATAGAATTAATAGATTATATGATTAAATTTTGATAAATGGGTTAATCGTGATGTGGGTTATTCTATTCAATGTGATTTATATGTTGAACCATGATTTAATTGAAAAATAAATTTTTACCCAATGATGATAATGTTTGGTAAGAAGGTTAAAGGTGATTAATCTTGATAAATGTAGTATATGTGATGTTTGTGATATATGTGATATTTGTGATATATGAGATTGATTGATAAATCTATGTGGGACAGGTAATGATGATTCATAAACTCATATGTGATTTCATTTCATATATCTGTGGGGAATGTACTAATGATTCAAAGGCTGATATGTAATAGAAATGGGTTATGGGACATATAATAATGCTTTAAATATCCTCTAGGATCTAAACATAATGTCATAGGCCTAGAAATATTGGTCTTGTACTATGGTTCCATGTAGACGTGTTAAGAATTGAATTTAAAAGAATAATGGAAGCCCATGTTATAATTAATTATTATTCCTTATGGGATGTGGTTCATACTACAGCATTGTCCGAAGAAGGTACTGTTGGATTTAGATTCATTATAAACTCTAGTTATTATATATGGTTAATTAAAGAATAATGAAATGTGATAACTACTTATATTATTTTACTTTACTCATTTCAAAATAACATATAATTTAAAGACTAGATATTGTTTTATATGCCGTTGGTGTGGACTACTAAGCTATACAGACATGCTACTCGGGATGCCTAATAGGTACCTAAATAGAACTCATTTTTTAATGATAAGAAAAAATAACAGACCATATGATACATGGAAGATCCGGGATAGATCATTGATAAGGGAACCATATGTGATGTCAAGGCCTACTTAGGGAGATATCAGTGTGTCATTATTTTGGGTTTTTGATATTGACACTTGAAAAACATATAAAATTACTTATATACTATGTTTATATGGATATTTTATTCTAGTTTTGGCCATCATATGTTGTATGAATTATATTGGATATGATCATTATCAAATGGTTATTGTTTATTTATTTATATTGTTGCTATGATTTGATAGAGAGGGTATAAACTACCTTTATTATATATTTTTCCCCTACAACTAGTCAACAACCTCTTGTGTAAAAGACGACAAGAATGAGGTCATAGAGAAAATTGGCTCGGGGAACTAGTATGTGGTACCCGAGTCGGGATGTTACATTTTTTTCGACGATATCCATTTTAATGATTATTTCCATATCAATGTTTTTTACTCTTTAGAGGGAATAAAGATACTATAATTTTAAGTGTCCCATTAGTGAAAATTATATTATATTATTGTCTAAAAAATATTATATAATAAAAATATAATATTTTTATGAATTTCAAATATTTTAATAAAATATTATTTGACATAAGATATCATTAAAGTAATTGTTGGGAATGATCAATTTTATTAAATTTAAAGATAAAAATATAGAAATTATATTTGAATCCAATCTTGTAAAAATCATAAATGTGTTATATATATCTAAATAAATTTATGGAAAAAATAATAAATAAAAATTGGATTACCATTTATATATATATAATTATTTATTTGGTTTTTAATAACTTGAGAATGCATTATGTTAGTGTTTCTCAAGCATTAAAGATATTATTTCAATGAGAATAAATTAAAAATAAATTTCCATCATAAATAGAAATTATTTATTCTTCAAAATAATAGTTTATAATGTTATATATTTTATTATAATCTCAATTAAAATTTTTTAGATATATTAAAAAATAGGGAGATTTAAAGTTTTTATTTATTCTTAATTTTTCCAATTCGGTGGTAGTGTGTTGGTGAATGTGAGTTGCCTAAACATGTTTGTTCTTGTAAAGACCTGGAAATTTCAAGGAAAATTTCTTCTTAATTTTCTTTTAATTTTACAAGAACGCAGTTTCTGACGGTACCTGATTCCGAGGCCCGGTGTGCCCGTAATCAATTTCTGAAGTTTGGCTCGGGTACGTTCAGTGAACGAACGAGCGGGTTTTTCTAACTTTTGTACCAGTGCCCGGAATCGAATTCCGAGGGCACCGATGAACTCGCAACGCCGATATTCACTTAAGGAGACCTTTTCCGTGGTTGCGTTTCATGCAGGTTGAGAGTTAGTTTTGGGGAAAATTTGAAGAAGTTAAATAAATTGTGAACACAATTTATTTTTTTTAACCATGTTGGTTATATCCTCCAAAAGGGAGTTAGAGGTGGTACCCACATCCAATTAACCTCCCTTGAGGGGATTAAGTGTGGTGGGGCCCACATGAACCATAACTCCTCAACTCCCCTTTAAACTCCCAATAACTCCACTCAATTTAATTTTGACAACTTGAGTTTTAATTGAGATGAGTTATTGAATTTCAAACATTCGAAATTCAATGTGGTTTACTTGTGTAAATAAAAAAAGACTTAGGCTTATTTTATTTTGGTTTGTTTTCTCTTGTCACCTTGAGAGGATTTGGGGAAGCATTCTTCTTCTTCTTCAACCACGACAAAGAACACGAAGAACACATAAGCTCCGACGAAGAACGCCGTCACCATAAGAAGAGAAAGACGTGCAACCTCTTCTCTTCTTCGCAGCCGGTGTGTTTCCGAAGAACGACGACGCCGCTTATATCAATCTTCTTCCCGTGTCAACGAAAGGAGATGCCGCTTCCTCCTCGGGCTTTCTCCGACAGCTTACGAAGTTTCTCCGGCGACGCCCGACCTCCGCGACACTCGTCTTCCGCGGGTCGTTGACGAACACCGCTCTTGAAGCCAAGGTAAGGGATTATTGTTATTTTATTTAATTATTTCCGTTCTTGATTCCGGCATGTCTAATTTAGTGGTTTTCCACTAATTGATATCGACTAATACGAGGGGGTCAGTCCGCACAAACACGGCTGACCCCCTCCTTATTTCATAAATGTTTTCATTGTGGTTGGTACGAGGGAGCATGGTGTCGTCGCACCACGCGGTTTCATGCGGAAGATATGCACAGCGCCGTCACGCCGTGCCGTGGAAAGGAATTCAAGGACGCGACGCCGTCACGCCACGTCGAAGGAAACCGAGGACGCCGCGACCGGAACGGGGCCGAGGTAGAGGGGCGCGGTGCCGTCGCACCGCGCCGGACGGCAAAGGCCGCGGCCGGTTCCGGGCCGCGGTGGAACGAGGTGACCGGCGGCCAGCCGGGCCGCCAGTGTTGGAAGCCGGAAAGGGGACCGGCCATCGCCGGTCCCATTGAGAGGGAGCCGGCCGGCCAGGTCGGGCCGGCCGGAGTGGAGAAACCCATGGGAATTAAATTCCCCCGGCCAAATGAAGGGCCCCCCATTATGAGGGGGGGCCGCGGTTACAAGGGGGGGGGCGTTTTTTTTCAATCAGTTCGGCCGAATCCGAGTTGGCAGCGCGCCCAGCGCGCTGCGCTGCGCCGGACCGGCACCTGGCCGGTCCGCCAGGCCGGGTCGGGCCGGGCCGGGCCACGCCGGGCCGCACCGCGCCGGGACGGGCCACGCCGGGCCGCACCGCGCCGGGACGGTCCACGCCGGGCCGCACCACGCCGGGATGGGCCGACCCTGTCCGGGGCGGTTCGGCCCAGTTCGGGCCAGCCGGGGGGTCTCGGGCCGGGTCGGCCCAGGCCTGAAACCCCCGTTACCGAACTATTTAAGTTCTAATGCCCATAACTCGGGATATAGAACTCCAAACAACACGCCGTCAGCGGCGATGCGATCCTTGGATCGAGACGTTCATTTCGGTATATCACACTCAAGGTTTCGGGATACTTTGTGTTCGGCCGGGTTGGTTTGTACACGAAACCAACCGGGCCCTCGGAGCGGAAACACTCATATCTTGAGCTACGAATGTCTGATTGACGTGCCGTCAGCTTTGTTGAGTTCCTCTTAGTGAGACAGATCTTTTGGCATACTTCGACCGAGGTTTGGACGCAGGTGGAGTATGATCGGGTTGGTTTTGCCTTAAAAACCAACTGGGCCCCTGGGATGAAAAATCCAATAACTCCCAGACCGGGCGTCCGATCGACGCGCCATCTGCGACGTTGAGTTCCTGTTGACGATACGAAACTTTTGGATACATCAACTCTAGACTTGTGATAGTTGATGTATCAGCCTCTCGGCTCGTGGAGCAGACCCTCCAAACGAGTTTGCTGTGTGCGGGAACCCTAGAACTGGCTGCGACTGCTAGTGCTGGCTGTGACTACAACGACAACGTTTGTGCAGAGATCCTCAGTGGAATGCGACGATGAAGACAACTGGTCTTGTATCCTATGTGGGTCCCAGGTTAGATGATTCAATACTGGTCATGTATCCAATGTGGGTCCCAGAATAGATGAATCAATGAAGACAGCTGGTCTTGTATCCTATGTGGGTCCTAGCTATGCTGGTCTTGTATCCTATGTGGGTCCCAGCTTAGATGATTCAATACTGGTCTTGTATCCTATGTGGGTCCCAGCTTTGATGGTTCAGTACTGGTCTTTTATCCTATGTGGGTCCCAGCATAAATGAAACAATGAAGATAATTGGTCTTGTATCCTATGTGGGTCCCATCTTAGGTGATTCAGTATCTATGTCTGATCATCTCATTCACCTTTTTGATGATGTATACCTGTGTGAGCTGAATCCTGTGCTTCCTGTGTGGATTGTGTTGTGCTATCCTGTGGGGATTACGTTTGCTTTCCTTTGTGGAATACGTATACTTTCCTGTGTGGACTGAATTGTACTTGGGCTCGGAGGTTGGAACATATTGGAATTGATGACTTAGGTATATGTATGGGCATATACCTAAGCAGTGTCGATTGTTACTTCGTGATTGTATCTTTTCATTGTGGTTTATCCTTTGTGGATTTTGGGAGACCTTTAGGGGTCTCGGGGTCCCTATTGAGTAGCTTATACTCACCCCTGCACGGGCTATGCCCGCACTACGTTGTGTTGGTTGCAGACGAAAGACAACATTGATCGTGGCTGAGGCTCGCAGAGCAGGACGGTACCTGGAGGTGGACCACTGGGCGGGACATGCTCGGAGCGGACGAAGGGACCGGAGGAGCATTGGAGCTATTTGTACCCACCCTTCAGGTGGGATTTCCATTGGACATCTTGACGTAGCAGCTTTTACATTACATTTGCTATTTTCCCATTCGAGCTGTACTTTACAGTTGGGCTTTAATTTCCGGCCCCTTTTACTTTCTGTACTTACTGTTGTACTCAGTGTTTATTTCTTCCGCTTCTACTATGTGGAGTTTGGTTACTTTACAAAGGCAATGCCTTCCCTTTTAACCGGGATTTACGCCTTGGTGCTAGTCGCCAGCCCCTGGCCTATGGAATGCAGGCTTGGGGTAGTCACGGCACGGGCCCCGAGGACGGGTCGTGACAAATTGGTATCAAAGGAGTTCGGTTCTACCGCGAACTCTGATATTTTCTATGTGAAGCAATAGTTTATAGTGTATTGAGTGTGGTTATCAGTCCAGGGAGTCCTGTGTTGGTGCGGCGGCCGACGTATCCATACACCAGGACCCTGACTTCTGATTTCCGACTAAATGGACGAAAACATTGATTGCATGTGTGTTTAAAGTTTTCTTTGTGATTACTTTATGTTAGCTCACCAGGTATACTGTTCTGACCATGGTGCACCTGATTCCTTTTCAAGATGGCCCCACAACGGCAGCCAGCTAGTGTTCCGAGAGTGGAGTGTGATGACAGCCCACCGAGCGACGAGGCCTCGGTGCAGGGCTCTTTGTCAGCAGTGGCACCAGCGGTAGCACTATCCGTCGAGCCACCGATACTTCCAGCACCAGCCGCTGACAATGCACGTCGCCTCAGCACACTACATGAGTTTCAGCGCCAGCGACCGCCCAGGATTCGTGGGGAGACGGACCCCCAGGCAGCCGAGGACTGGCTGGAGGCAGTCATATGAGTTTTCAGGCTAGTGAGGACACCAGCAGACCTCATGGTGATCCTCGCTGCGAGCCTACTGCACGCAGCAGCGGGCCGATGGTGGAGCTTGATGCTCCAGGTGAACGATGAGGCATCTCTACTTTGGATGGACTTTGAGAGCCTCTTCTGCTCCGAGTTCTTCCCAGCGACCCTCCGTGCGGTGCGCATTCCAGAGCTTCTTCAGCTGCGGCAGGGCAGCTTGACAGTGGACCAGTACTCTGCTAGATTTACTGATCTCTCGCGCTACTCCACAAATATGGTACATGACCCGTTCTTCTGGGCCCAGACCTTCGAGCAGGGACTGAGGCATGAGATCAGGGCTTCGATGATCTCCCTCAACATTCCGACTCAGGAAGAGGTGTTGGAGAGAGCCCTTCTAGTATAGAGTTTTCTCGTCGAGCAGGCTCCAGTGACAGGGCCCTCCGCAGGACGGACCGTAGAAGGGTCTTCTACAGCTGGCAGTAGACAGGTGACTCAGAGGTCTAAGGGGCCAGACCATCAGATGGGCAGACTCAGGATGAAGATTCGGTTGTGCGGGGAACACGAAGGAGAGCCAGCTACACGAGGGTCAGACATTGCTACACATGCGGTGGGCAAGGTCACATGGCTCGAGACTGCCCGACTCGTCTTACAGATGAGCAACAGGTGGTAGAGGGACCTCGCAGACAGAGGTTTGGCCACGGTGGTCCGCAGGGTGCAGGCGGACGAGGCAGAGGAGCTGGCTGAGTAGCCGATGGTGGGAGACACTTCGAGGTGTTTCCACCACCACCACCAGGAGGTCCACCACGACCGCGGGGAGTTGGTGGACATGGGAGAGCTCAGCTTCAGGAAGCTGAGGCCTTCGATCATGGAGCTCTGGGAGCAAATGGACAGGAGCGGAACTAGTGGATATGTCCTTTGTACTTCTAGTTCCTTGTTGCTATTGTGTAACGTCTTTGTATTATGAGCTGCAATAATAAAAGACGCATACCATTGTGATGTTTTCATTCTTGTCCTCTTTTGTGTTGTTACTAAGAGGTTCCAGTTTTGACTATTGACTTGACCCTCAATTTTGAGACATCTACTGAAGGAGACCAAGTTACCACACACTGATTCCGACAGTGTGACACAACCCTTGGAGGCGAGAGTAACGGTTGGATCTCTTGGTAGTAGCGTCGAGGCCTTACGACGTCATCCTTGGTATGGATTAGTATCATCCATGTCAGGATTGACTATATTAGGCAAAGAAAGTGGTTCATCCAGGGGATGAGACCAGATTTCTCTTATCGGCAAAGAAGAAATCACAACAGCTCTTGTAAGACCAGAGAAGGTCCAGGTCATCTAGGAGCGGATGAGGATAACTCAGAGCCAGCAGAAGTCGTTTGCTGACAGGAGGCGGAGGCCACTTGAGTTCGAGGATGGCGATCATGTCTTCTTGTGTGTCTCACCTCGACGTGGATTACGGAGATTTGGCCAAGGTGGCAAGTTGTCTCCATGCTTCATCGGACCCTTCCAGGTCCTTAGCTGGATTGGTGAGGTGGCTTACCGCCTAGCTCTACCGCCTTTGTATCCCTAGTTTGTATTGAAGCTTTACGGGGACGTAAAGCCCTGTGGTGGGAGTAATGTAATGACCCGGAAATTTCAAGGAAAATTTCTTCTTAATTTTATTTGGAATTTTACAAGAACACAGTTCTTGACGGCACCTAATTCTGAGGCCCGGTGTGCCCGGAATCAATTTCCGAAGTTTGGCTCGGGTACGTTCAGTGAACGAACGAGCGGGTTTTTCTAACATTTGAACTGGTGCCCGGAATCAAATTCTGAGGGCACCGATGAACTCCCAACGCCGATATTCGCTTAAGGAGACCTTTTCCGAGGTTGCGTTTCATGCGGGTTGAGAGTTAGTTTTTGGGAAAATTTGAAGAAGTTAAATAAATTGTGAACACAATTTATTTTTTTTAACCATGTTGGGTATATCCTCCCAAAGGGAGTTAGAGGTGGTACCTACATCCACTTAACCTCCCTTGAGAGGATTAAGTGTGGTGGGGCCCACACGAACCCTAACTCCTCAACTCCCCTTTAAACTCCCAATAACTCCACTCAATTTAATTTTGACAACTTGAGATTTAATTGAGATGAGTTATTGAATTTCAAACTTTCGAAATTCAAAGTGGTTTAGTTGTGTAAATAAAATAATCCTCAGGCTTATTTTATTTTGGTTAGTTTTCTCTTTTCACCTTGAGAGGATTTGAGGAAGCTTTCTTCTTCTTCTTCAACCACGATGAAGAACACGAAGAACACTTAAGCTCCAACGAAGAACGTCGTCACCATAAGAAGAGAAAGACGTGTCGTCTCTTCTCTTCTTCGCAGCCGGTGTGTTTCTAAAGAACGACGACGCCGTTTCTATCGATCTTCTTTCCGTGTCAACGAAAAGAGACGCCGCTTCTTCTTCGGGCTTTCTCGGACAGCTTACGAAGTTTCTCTGGCGACGCCCGACCTCCGCGACGCTCGTCTTCTGCAGGTCATTGACGAATACCGCTCTTGAAGCCGAGGTAGGGGATTATTGTTATTTTATTTAATTATTTCCGTTCTTGATTCTGGCATGTCGAATTTCGTGGTTTTCGACTAATTGATATCGACTAATACGAGGGGGCCGGTCCACACAAACACGGCCGACCCCCTCTTTATTTCATAAATGTTTTCATTGTGGTTGGTATGAGGGAGCGTGGTGCCGCCGCACCATGCGGTTTCATGCGGAACATATGCACGGCGCCGTCGCTCCGCGCCGTGGAAAGGAAATCAAGGACGCGACGCCGTCGCACCGCGTCGAAGGAAACCGAGGACGCCGTAGCCGGAACGGGGCCGCAGAAGAGGGGCGCGGTGTCGTCGCACCGCGCCGGACGGAAAAGGCCGCGACCGGTTCCGGGCCGCGGCGGAACGAGGTTACCGACGGCCAGCCGGGCCGCCGGTGTCGGAAGCCGGAAAGTGGACCGGCCACCACCGGTCTCGTTGAGAGGGTGTCGGCCGGCCAGGTCGGGCCGGCCTGAGTGGAGAAACCCGGGGGAATAAAATTCCCCCGACCAAATGAAGGGCCCCCCATTATGAGGGGGGCCGCAGTTACAAAGGGGGGAGCCCCCCCCCCCCCCCCGTTTTTTTTTTCAATCAGCTCGGCTGATGCCGAGCTGGCAGCGCGCCCAGCGCGCTGCGCTGCGCCGGACCGGTGCCTGGCCGGTCTGCCAGGCCTGGCCGGGCCGCGCTGCGCCGGGCCGGGCCATGCCCGGTCGAGATGACCCTATCCGGGGCGGGTCGACCCGGTTCGGGCCAGCCAGGGGGTCTCGGGCCGTGTCATCCCGGGCCCCAAACCCCCGTTACCGAACTATTTAGGTTCAAATGCCCATAACATGGGCTACGGACCTCCAAACGATGTGCCGTCAGCGGCGATGCGATCCTTGGATCGAGACGGTCATTTCGGTATATCCACTCAAGGTTTCGGAATACTTTGAGTTCGGCCGGGTTGGTTCGTACACGAAACCATCTGGGCCCTCGGAGCGGAAACACTCATATCTTGAGCTACGAACGTCCGATTGATGTGTCGTCATCTTTGTTGAGTTCCTATTAGTGAGACAGATCTTTTGGCACACTCCGCCCATGGTTTGGATGCAGGTGGAGTACGGTCGGGTTGGTTTTTCCTTAAAAACCAACCTGGCCCCAAGGACGAAAAAGCCAATAACTCTCAGACCGGGCGTCCGATCGACGCGCCGTCTGCGACGTTGAGTTCCTGTTGACGATACGGAACTTTTGGATACATCAACTCTAGACATTGTGACACTTGATGTATCAGCCTCTCGGCTCATGGAGGGGACCCTCCAAACGAGCTTGCTGTGTGCGGGAACCCTAGAACTGGCTGCGACTGCTAGTGCTGGCAGCGACTACGATGACGACGTTTGTGCAAAGATCATCAGTGGATTGCGACGATGAAGACAGCTAGTCTTGTATCCTATGTGGGTCCAAGCTATGCTGGTCTTGTATCCTATGTCGGTCCCAGCTTAGATAATTCAATATTGGTCTTGTATCCTATGTGGGTCCCAGTATAGATGAATCAATGAAGATAGTTTGTCTTGTATCCTATGTGGGTCCTAGTTGTGCTGGTCTTGTATCCAATGTGGGACCCAGCTTAGATGATTCATTACTGGTCTTTTATCCTATGTGGGTCCCAGTATAGATGAATCAATGAAGACAGCTGGTCTTGTATCCTATGTGGGTCCTAGCTGTGCTGGTCTTGTATCCTATGTGGGTCCCAGCTTTGATGGTTCAGTACTGGTCTTGTATCCTATGTGGGTCCCAGCATAAATGAAACAATGAAGATAACTGGTCTTGTATCCTATGTGGGTCCCAGCTTAGGTGATTCTGTATCTATGACTGATCATCGCATTCATCTTTTCGATTATGTATACCTGTGTGATCTGAATCTTGTGCTTCCTGTGTGGATTGTGTTGTGCTATTCTGTGTGGATTACGTTTTCTTTCCTGTGTAGAATACGTATACTTTCCTTTGTGGTCTGAGTTGTACTTGGGCTCGGAGGTTGGAACGTATTGGAATTGATGACTTAGGTATATGTATGGGCATATACCTAAGCAGTGTCAGTTGTTACTTCGTGATTGTATCTTTTCTTTGTGGTTTATCCTTTGTGGATTTTGGGAGACCTTCAGGGGTCTCGGGGTCCCTACTGAGTAGCTTATACTCACCCCTGAACGGGCTATGCCCGCACTACGTTGTGTTGGTTGCAGACGACGGACATCGTTGATCGTGGATGAGGCTCGCAGAGCAGGATGGTACCTGGAGGTGGACCACTGGGCAGGACGTGCTCGGATCGGACGAAGGGACCCGAGGAGCAGTGGAGCTATCTGTACCCACCCTTCAGGTGGGATTTCCAGTGGACAGCTTGACGTAGCATCTTTTACTTTACAGTTGTTGTTTTCCCTTTGGAATTGTACTTTACAGTTGGGCTTGTATTTCCGGCCCCTTTTACTTTCTGTACTTACTGTTGTACTCAGTGTTTATTTCTTCCTCTTGTACTCTGTAGAGCTTGGTTACTTTACAAAGGCAATGCCTTCCCTTTTTACCGGGATTTACGCCTTGGTGCTAGTCGCCAGCCCCTGGCCTATGGAAGGCGGGCTTGGGGTAGTCACGACACGGGCCCCGAGGACGGGTCGTGAGAGTTCTATGGAAGGTTCGGGGATTGAATCCTGGAAGTCTGCTTTCAGGGTGAGCCTCTCCTCGGGATCCACCCACCTTGTCAGGTCTCCAAAACTCCTCTATGGAGGCAAAATGAGGCGTGACCCAGTTGCTGATGGATTGTTGTGACAGGCCATCACTATCAGGCTGTTAACCTCAGGACGCTCTGCCATCTCGGCTAGCAATTGCTCCTTCCCCAGCTCGAGAGCTGCCTCCGGGTTCTACCCCTTCATGGGGTAGGGGGTTTCTCTATGTGGAGGGTTCTAAAAGGCCACACTGGGGAATTCTATTTCAAAAAAGTATTTATTCTTAATTTAAATAAATATTATTGTCATTATATATTTCAAGAGAGAAGACATTAAAATGTATTTGAACAAAAAATGATTAATGTAATAATAACCTATTAAATGAATAATATAATGTTTTCTTGAGGTTTCTAAGCCTTATAACAGAGTTTTAACCATGTTTGACCTGGTTTACCCGTATATATGTGACAAACATTACTATAATTATTAATCATATTAAAAAAATAAAATGGATATTTTTTTGAAATTTGAAACACCTAATTAAAAATATAGAATATGTTTTTCATGATTAAATTTATATAAGGGATAACAATCGAATTTAATTGAAATTCTAAATATAAAATAAAAAACTACTTTCTTAGAAAAATGTGTTTTAATACTAAAAAGGAATTTATACCAATATAATGTATAATAATGATTTCTATGAAATTAATTTAATTATATACAATTTAAATATACTGAAATTAATTTAATATAAAATTAAAAACATGAGTTCACAATTAACTTTCTTGATTTAAAAAAAATTAGTAGTTTTAAAGAAAGTCAATATTTTTACTATTCACTGAAAAATATATCTTTTTGGAAAAATTCCAAAAATTCCTCCTAAACTAATATTTAAATAATTATATAAAAAATCATATTCATTTAATCAAATTTTTTAAAAAAAATAGTAGAAATTAATTATATTTTTTTTGCACAAATGGAAATAAAAACCATTTTTGAAAAGGACATGTTGTTGAAACATTAAATGAATTTAATGAAATATTATACAAATTTGTTATAAAAATACTTATTTTCAATATATTAAAAATGTATACATATTTAGTATAATATAATTTTTCATATTCATACCTCCAATTTAATGGCTTGGTGGTCATGTTTAAATAATAATATTTTTGTAGTACATCATAGTCCACTTAATGATTGATTTTGTTTGTCAAATGAGAAATCAAGAATAATATTATTTTAAACTAATTTTAATAGTTATACATTACTAGATACAATAATAGTTGGATTCACTCGATTGAGATGGTTGTTTTTTGTTATTGATATTGGATTGGGTGTAATGAGGTTGCATTGGGCATTGTCAGTCCTTTTGTTTTCTCCTTGACATTTTAACCAGAAATCTCATTCTAGTGTTTTAAAAGAAGAATATAATTGTTACCTATTGTTTTTTTCATCTAAAGAAAGTTAATAACTGTACATAAATCTAGTTCATCCTCATATGAGAGGATAATGATCTCCTTGGATTCCTTAAATTGTTGGAAAAAATTGAACATTGCGGGATCATATTATAATGGAAGAATGACTTGGCGGTTGTTCATTAAGGAAGAGGCTCACTTGTCCTTTCATGTAGTATCCCTTGGGAGTGGGATAACACTACATACAAAGGTTAAGGATATTTAATGTTATATCAATCATTGTCATCAAAAATTTATTATTCCCTTTTCCATTGAATTCAAAGATCCATTTGAAGTGCACCATTGGAGTGTTTCATATCTCATATAGGACTATTTTTTTATTAACAACAATACTATCACTATCAATAATTCTTGGGGTGAATATTTAGTTTCTAATGAATTATGATGAATCTGTTTATTATCTTAAATATGTATTTATCATTACTTATATTAGCTATATTATTTTTCCATGTTAATAGTTTCAGTGTGTTGAATCATTGGGTCATTATTTTATTGGCCCCTCGCTTTTTTTTCACTTTATGTTATTCTATATAATAGAAAGTAATATTTATGTGATATAATACCAATGAAATTTATGATATTGACGGATATAAATAGATCAACACATATGTGGTTATATTAAATTATATTTACCTATTTTAGCATATATAATATAAAATTTGTTCCCAAACCATGCATTTGCGTGACATAGTCAATTAATTTCAAATTCAAATATGACACTATTAACATATGTTTGGTAAAATATATATATCCTTTTAATATAGAATGAAAAATAATAATAAATAAAAATCATTATTTATAATTAATAAATGAAATAAAAATAAAATTGGGACATATGAATTTAAATTTGTTGGTACATAAAATTTTTATTTTCATTTTACATTGATATTCAAGGAATATATTTTTAAAATATTCTTGATGTGGATCCATCTCTTCTACAAACATTGGTGTCTTCTTATCTTGTATAAAAACATTTTTGATCCTATTTATGTTATAAATGATTATGAAAAACAATTTATAAGTAATATGTCAGGAAAAGATCAATGACTAAAATGTGATATAATTGAAATGAGTGAAAATGAAATTACATTTTTTAAAACAGGGTATGTCAATTATAAAATAGATTAACCTAAAAATTGGAATTCATGAGATGCCCAACAGTGAAACTAATTTTATGTATCCTTGACTCGGATACATCGTTCGCAGAGTTAGGAGTTAGGTTTTCAAGGGGTGATAAACGCAACTCCAATATTGAAAATAAAATAAAAAATACATTTTATTTACTATCTAAATTGCATATTGTATATAGAACAAACTACATTATGAACAAAAAATGTACTGGTTAGACTATTTAATAGACTATCTAAACTAAAAATGCATTGGTTAGTCCACTTAATTGAAAAAATGTATGTTCATTTTTAGAACTGCACATTTAAATATTTAAAAATGGTTGAACTATGAAAATGTATATTCATTTTATTATTTAGTATTGTATATTTAAAGAACCCAAATTACATGATAACTTTATAATTATCCATACTAAAAATGAAAATGAATTATATATAGACCATTTTATTTATGTAACCAATCCATTTTTAAAATAATTACTCAGTTAATTGAAAATAATAAAAATGAAAAATAGTTAGGTTAGTAACACACAATGTATATCCTATACTATTTGGAACAAATTTTGTGGTCATACACAGGTTGTATGTATGTATTTTGGTCACACATAGTGTGTATCATATTTTGAAACTCCCTCAGATGTTGGGGAATCTATGGAGTCCATGTAACATTATACATCCACTAATTCCAGTTAGACCAACTTAAACATATGTTTTATTATATTTTCATTAAATAAAAAAATTTAAAACCTAAAATAGGAAATATCATGTTTTGATACTATCCTATATTAGATGTAATTCGACATTAGTAATTTAAAATTAATGACTCCCTATATTTACATAAATTATTTCAATCTTGTGTCAATGTGGATTCTGTTTTCTAAGTGTCACACCACCAACAATAGAAAATAACTATAATATGGATATCTATATCTATATACATTAAATGAGTAGTAAATGTAATAGAAGAGAAAAATAATAATAAATAGAGGGATATTATGTGAGTGAATAAAAATCATTAGTGGCATGACAAGTATATCTATGCATTTTCAATGTTGGGAAAACCTAAAAACATAATTTATAATGTATAAAATGTTATTAATGAATATTCCATAATGAAAAAGACCAATAATATTTTATGGGTCATTGATTTCAAAATCATATAAAAATTAACTTCAAGGAATGAACCACAATAATTCAAATACAATTTCATTTGAATGTTAAAAACATTTATTCACGTATTGTAAGATTCTTGAGGAAGTAATAAGAAGAACCTACAAATGGACTCCAAAAACAAAAATTTTATTTGAATTTGAATATATACCATGTGTAATAGAATATGAAACATGCATTATTTTTTATTTTTGGACATTGTATCTACTAATCCAATAATATCTTATAACTTATTAAAAAAATGAATTCCTGAAATAAAAAGGTGTTCAAAAATTAAATTTTCATATAAATGTAGAAATAAACTATCAAAGATGAAATATGTTTATCCATACATTGATTATTAGTATGATGGATTAAATAATTTATTTTTTGTGTTATATCCGTGAATATATGATTTTAAATAGATACATGAGTAAGAGAAAAAGTCACAACACTTTCCATCCAAAAATACAATTCCATTGAACAGAATAACTATGATATTTTCTTATTTACATCAAATGAAATCCCAAATAACATGAGATTAAAATACAATATAAAATAAAATAAAATATTTATGTTGAAGAATCATTTTCATCATAGATTCATGAGCACACATGTTCAATACTATTATCGATGATGACATAACAAATACATTTATTATTCCTACAAATAGAGCACATAAAATGTTATACAACCCCATTAAATTGTATAATGTAATTAGTATGGTAAGGGGATTTATTAAATCTTAAGATAAATAATTATTTAAAACTATAAAATAATTAAAATTATAGATACAAATCATAGATTACTACATGAACACACTAATATAAGGACACTAATATTCTATTTAAGTTCATACATGTAATGCCTAGTTGGAAATTAGTTTGTGAACGAATGTATACGGTAGTCATGACACACATATTTTATATATAAGTAAAAATTGGTAATGCATTCAAGAAAATAAGAGCATATTTGATGATTTATACTACAAAAAAATACAAAAATGTAGCTATATATTTAATATGTTCATATAAAAAATTCAAACACATTTAGGTGCATATAGAAATGAACTAGTTTTCTATTTTCATTTCCATTAAAATTCATACAAAAATAAGTACAAAAAAATATAGGTTTATATTTTTACTTCTTTTCTATATGATTATAAGAGAAAACATATATTCTATTTAGACTATAGATATATGTATATAAATATAAGTGAATAAGGAAATGAACATATTTTATATATTTATAACATGTATGTATTTCTTTGGAAAGAAGTAGATAAATAATTTCATACATAAATAAGTGATTATTGAAAATAAGTGTATATACAATATGAATAAAGAAATAATTGCATACAAAAATGTACATATTTTATATATGCATTATAATTCATAAAAATATCTTGATATAGAAATATGTTCATTGATGTACTTGTTTTTACATATATATAAATAATCATTATGTATATTCTATATAATTTTATTTACGTATTCATTCATTTTCTATATGTAGTTACCATGTAATTTTTTTTGACTATGGTGAAAATGTACCTCATATATATGATTTTATTGAATAATAGAAAATAATTATAATGATGATATATACATATATCTACCTTATTCCAAAAAAATATAACAGTATTGAAATAATGTTTAAACAAATGATACTAGAAAAATTACAAATGCTAATTTATTACATAATATAATTAAATCTTGTAAATAGATACAAAAATAGTGAAACAATGAAAAATGTTCAAACATGTAACACCTTGATTGAATCTACCATATAATAGTAATTTTCATAGTGAATATGTAAAAGTTTCATACATTTTAATTGAATAATATAATGCAATTTAATATGATGAATTAGGGATATTTGACAAATTAAAATATGGAATAATAATATTTCAGATAATGTTGAATAAATGATAATGAATAAAGGATATTTTTTTCAGGAGTCAAAATTGGAACTGTTGAAATTATACAATTAAATAGAAATTATTAAATTGTATACCTAATTTTCATTAAGAGAATTGAATTTCCAAAACACTATGTTTTGAATTTATTTAAAAAAAATATAGGATTCTTATCTTCCATGGGTTAAACCAATCATGGTGGGATATAACATCAACCTAAAAAAACATAACTCAATGATCCACTAATTCCCCCCATTTATTTTTTCTATCTTATGGTGTGAAATAGATATGATTTAATAACTACAAATACAAATAACTTGACTAGGATTTTCTCAACTATATATTTTTTACATTTCATTTTCAGGGATTCAGAAACATGTCACTAATTTTTTATTGTGTGTTCATTCATGAATTTTCATTTTATTGATAATATAAACCTATTAAATTTTCTATCCAAGAGGTTCCTTGATGTTGTCACTATGCCTCCAAATGGAAATCCTAAAAATATTATTTTCATTAGTGTTATCGCAATGAAAATTATAAAATAGTGGCTTATAGTTTACGTGTTTTTTCCAATTATCTAGCGCTTCAATAGTACTTCTCCATGCCTATAGAACCTAATTAGTTTTAATTGTAAGATAATGTAAATTTTATAATTTTTTTAAATGATTAAGTTAAATTTATAACTAATTTTGATAAATAAAGGGTGTGTTTATTTTACAAGAAATAAAATTCATTAATATGATCCTGAATAAAAAAATCAACTGTATTATGTGATACATTTTTAGAATTGAGGAAAAATATTATGCACCCTTATGGAAGGTCAAATTTTTAGTCGATATGGGTAATCATACATTTGGATGATAGATCAAGAACTCATAAATCCTATAAGGTAATGATAGAGAATGCATTAAAGAACCCCATACTATACAAATTCCTCATGTATCTAAACTATAATAGGGTAAAAAGTGTATATTTTAAATATTATGAATAAAATTATATATAAACTACCATCAGAAACCATGTTGAAAAAATAACCACCTAAATAAAGGTGAATCCATATGTTCTGTCACACATAACCTTATCATTATGTGTATATAATGTAAAATTAGGTTTAATGAAATATAACACATTTGTAGAACCAAAAACCTTCAAAAGCCATAAAATGTAGAACCCATTAATTAAAAATGACCGAATGAAAATCCTAATAATGAATTGACGAATCCATGAATTATAGATACCATGAATTAGAATGGACTAATGTTATAACCCCAATCACATTCAATTCAAAGTCTATGGTAAATAAATGATGAAAATTATGTTCAAAGAATATTTAATATAAATTCAATGATAAATATAAATACAAAAAACACAAAAATGAACAACCAAAAAAACAAACATTTGAAAGAATGGAAATAAGAAAAAAAAATCATGTAGAAAACTCAAATTGTTATTGAAGTTGAATCAAAATATCAGTAGATCATAATTTAATTAAACATCAATTTCAAATAAAATATACTTTTAATTTTAAATTTAATATTAAAATTTAATATAATCATAATGTTAATATATATATAAATAATATATTCTATGTATGTATAATACTAGAAGTGGAACTGGTGAAAGTGAAATGCTTCAAAATAGAGGGGTTGGTACCATTAAAATGAACAGATGATTGTTTAGGGGAAAATTGATGAACTATTAGAGGATGTAATATATGTTATTAGGATAGATAATTAAGTTATAATAGAGTGAATGATTAAGGTAATGATAAACATGAATGAAAAATTAAGCAGAAATTTGAATTAATGTTATATCACTATTTATATCTGGTACCTTGGGTGAAACATAGACACTCATATAATTAGATTAAGGGAGAATCCTATAATTCTTGAGAGTTGGAATTTTGAAAATGAGTGTTATTAATGGATTCATTTATAGTTGCAAGCATAAATATATGTATTAATTTAAAGGTATAAATATTTTTATTACAAGACACTATTAGCTTGTTTCTTTCCCCTGTACATATAAAAGACAGATAATAAATAAAACTGTTGTACTGGCACATGAAGAGAGGATAGAAATTATAAAAAACAGATTCATGATGGTACCCAAACATTTACGTTTCTCTTGACATGAGTGATTATTGGACCCTAGATGTTTAGTAATAATGAAAATGACTAGTTTTTAGTACCTACACCAAAGGTGAGTCACCTAAACATAAAAATATAGTTCGAATGAATAGGATTAGTAGAGAAAGGAGGGAAGGAGAGAGATATATACTTTTATTTATTAATATCATGTGAGTATATTTAAAAATTTGATGGTAAAGATATGATTTCTAAAAAATATATGAATATTTGATCAATAATATGATCATACAATAGGTGAAATGGATGAATAAATTCATCTAAAATTTCATAGGTAGGTTCATCTAGGGAACGACTATTATAGAATCTAGAACCTCTTTCTTCCTCACTAATACTATTGGCTATCTTAGTTTTGTCCATGGGATCTCTACTATGTGGATAATTACTTATCCTTCATGATAACCTATCGCACTATTCGAAACATCCAACTAATTATTATATAGATAAAAACCAAACTATAATATAAATGGATAAAAAAATTATTGGTGAATTTTAAACCAATGATACAAACATGATGAGATTTTTTTAATACATGTAAGATCATTGAAACCATAAAACCTTCCCATTCATGGTTATTATTATTATAATCATAGGATTATTGAATCCCTAAAAAACCATCCCCATGTAATTTATGACTCCCAACTATCTTTGTCTAAATCATTTCTATAAATTAACTCTGAGAAAGACATATCATGGCATATTTTTATAAATTCAACATAGTGACAAAAAATTATAACAAATAATATCTTAATAAATGTATAAAATGCACAATAATACATATAATACCAATACAATAGACTTTAATATACAGAGTGAGAATGAACCCCAAATACATATGATACTAATAAATGATCTACCAATGTATTATCTTTTTATAAAATAAAAAAAATTTATATTTTAATATGGGAAATAAAAAACCTACTATAATACCTTTCATTCCTTTCTAATTAAATAAATGAAATTAAATATAATTAATTATTATATACTCTTCATAGAGAGAAATTTTTTTTTATGAAAATAAACTCAGTGAAATGATACACACTTCTAAAAAAATATGAACATGTAAAATTAAGAACTCAATTAAAAGGCATAAGCATATAAAAAAATTTGTACCAAGAAATAAATTGAACCTATACAAATATGAATATTGGGAAAGATATTAACCTATAAAAGTATAAAACATAGTGAAAAAATATCATTTGGTTATAAAATATAAACCATTAAAAATATAATTCCTGAGTAAAGATATTATCTGATAAAAGAATATAAACCTGTAAAAATATAAAACCATTTAGACTAATCGAATATATAAAAAAATAGTTTCATGTATGGATTTATATTAAATTATATAAACAAATATTAACAAATTTAATTATGGATTATGGAAAAAATTTAAATAAATTTGAAAAAATAAGTAGAATGATTTGAACTATATATTAAAGTGGAAGAAATTATAATTTTTTTGAATAACTACTCCACAAAAAATTTATATTAGGTAACTATATTTAAAAAAGAATGACCTGTTTTAAAAATATGAACTTATAAGTCAATTATACATTCAAAATTTGATGATTTAAAACTTGAAAAGAAATATAAAACTGTAAAAAAGAAATATGATAAAAAAATATGTACCATAGAAAAAATATGAACCTATAAAAATAAGAATATATATAGATATTTACCCCCATAAAAATTATAAACGTATAAGAAAATTTGAAGTTGAAAAAATAGGGATCCAAGTAATAGAAAAAATGTGAAAAATTTACCTAAAACAAAAATGATGAAAATATAAAAAACATATAGCATATATGAAAAACAATGAACATACAGAAAATATTCACACTTATATAAAGGCAGAGTCAATTATTTTGTTAACATATGTTAGCATATGTGAAAAAATTGGATTTAACAATTACGTGGGATGAAAATGATATAAAAATTCAAAATATAACTACTGGATAAAAAATATTCATATTCAGTGAAAATAATAATAATAATAAATCATAATGGAATTTGATAAAAAAAATATAAAAATTAATAAACCAAGTAATTATTTTTAGATTGAAGATAATTATTATAGGATAATAAATTTTGAAAAAATAATATAAAATGAATGATCCTGTACTAAAGTTGAATCAATTAAAAAAAATACTATTATTATAAAAAATAGAATTTTACCTATGTGAAAAAAATATTTATAATGATATAAAAAATATATACATGTCAAAAAAAGAGGATGAAAATGTTAAAAAAAATTGAACCCCAAATTTTTTGAATACTTAATAGTATAAACCCTATTCAAAAATATATGATCCTTTTAAAAATTATACATAAATAAAAATATGAAAATGTTCAAAATATTAATTTTATTGGTAATATAATAACATACCTCAAGGTAACAAAAATATATGACTGAGGAAGTCCAAATCATAAAATAGTGGTGAAGATATCTATAATAAATAATTTAGATAATGAAGAATTGAGAAAATTGGTAATAAAAAACATTGGGAAAATTAAAAACGGGTTGGTGACCTAAAGATGATTTGGATTAACCAGAAACGGAGATGGTGAGTTATTACAAAAATCCATAGAACATAAAGAATATGTGCATACAAGAAAAAATATTGGTGGTGTGAGGAAATTGATTTAAGAGATAGATAGTTGAACACTAGGGAAGATGATGAAATTAGAGTTGTTAGCGAGGGATTATGATGAAGGTGGAACTGATGGAGGAGGGTAGGTAGTTCACAATAATCGTTGGGAGGAGGATAAGGTGGGGAGGAAGAGACAAGAAGGAAGAGGGTATGGGGGTCAATGGTAGAGGTGAGATATGGTATTCTAATAGAATATAGAGATATTTTTGGAGGTGGAGGTGGAAGTGGAGGTGGAGGTGAGATATTTTCATTGTTTCTAAATTCTGATGGGAGATGAGTTTTGATGGAATGCAACGATGCAAGGGTTGGAATTTTTATGAAACCATGGTGTATTAATTGTGGTTCCCTTAATGTATAGGTGGTATTGGTAGATAAAATGGGATATAAAGGATGTAATTCATGATATATGAGGAATCAAAGATTAGGGACATCAAGGTGGTAGAATTTGTGAGAAAGATAGGTTCAGGAAAATAGTAATGGATGATTTTTGGGAGGCACTGTGTGTGTGTGATGAGGATGAGGATGAATAAGTGGAGGCGCAGAGAAGGGGAGTTTGGGGGGGGTGGATATTCAGTCGGGTAGGGGAATAAAGATATGGTGGTAGTCAGTAGGTGCAGAGAATAATCTATAATAGAGAAATTTACATGGTGATGATAAGTATTAAAAGAAAGAGCATCCTTTATTATATAAAAAATATTTCATATATATATTTTAATAATTTATAATATTTAAATTATGTTAATATTTATATTTTTCATTACCATGTTAATATATTTATGAAATAAAAAATATATTATCAAGAGTATAATATCCATAAAAAGACATTACTTATATGTGCTTATTTTATAAATAAATATTTGAATTGAGATATTTATTATTTCCCTCTTTATTATCATATTTAATGTAATTTATGGATAATCATTATGAATTAATTTTAGAATAATATACATCTATTCATTTAGTGACGATTGACCTTTTTAAATGGTTATAAAATGTTTTGAAATATCATGAAAATGTGCATTCATAAAAATTATTAAATTATTTTACTCCTAAAATTAAATTGAAATAAGTTATTAGAAAAATGGAACAAAATTCAGTTAAATTTTTATGTTTCTTATAATATTATGTATGTTAAATATATATTAAATGATTTCTAAAACCCCCATGAATAATCTATTTATGCAAGTGTATTTATAATTTTTACTATTGCAACGTGAAACCCCTAGATTATAATATATAATTTATTGTAAATAATTCAACGTATTCTATAGCATGATCTATACAAAACACTAAACATAATTGAAATAAAATTATATTTAAGTATAATGAAAAATATTAAATATGACCATTAAAAGCTATCAGTTAAATTATAAGATATAAATAAGATCATTACTTGTATAAATCATTTTTAGAAAGAAATATAATGGTAAATGTTAATAAATATGAAATCCAATTTATAGTGATAAAATCCCTAATAGGATAATTTAATACTTATAAATGTTTTTTTTGTATTTCAATTTTATGTTATATAAATTTTTATTCCAAAAAATGTGATTAAATAGGAAAAAAGATATCATTGATATGAATAATATATTAACAAAACATTATTAGTAATTGGTATGAAATAATATGGTATAGATTATATTTTTCAAAGTGTACATTCCTGTAATTTTTTTCATTTTATTAAATATTTTTATTAAAAATTAATATTCTGAAATTTTATAATTTTAGTATGGAAAAAATATTTTTTTTCATATCTATCATTTTAATTTTAGTTAAAGATATGTTTTTTATATTTTTCTAAAATAATAATTTTTTTGTGAATCGTGAAAAAAGTACTAATATTGTTAAAACCATCACTTTTATAATAGTATCATAATAAAATAATGTATTAAATGTCTTGGAAATAAATTTATATAATATATTTATTTATTAGTAAAAAATCATTTAATATTACTATGTTTTATTTATAAAATCAATATATATGGTTCTGAAAACATTAGTAATCATTTTTTCTAAAAACTAATTTTTTTAACATATATTAAAAAATTATTTTTCATCACATGTTAATTTTTAATAAATAAAAAGTTTTTAAATTTTTTTATCATAATTATCATGTTATTAAATAAGTTAAATTTCATTTTTTGGAATAAAATTATGATTATAAGGACATTGTTTAATGACCTTAAAAAAAATAAAAACTATTTTATTTAAAGAAATTTTTTATTAAAATTGTTTATTTTTAGGTATTAATGTAATGTAATATATTTAAAATTATAAAAACATGATTTTAAAATAAATATATAATTGTATTATAGAACATTTAATTAGTAACCAATGTCTAATAATATAAAGGACATTTAATGTTAAATCTTCAATTTTCCACAATACCTTTTTTCTATATATATTAAAGATTTAATTTAAATGTTATTTATGTAACAAACCAAAGTTTCATTAATGAAAAATCCATCTTGATCCAGTTAAATATCTATTCGTGAAAAATATTTTTATAGGATGTCAAATTCATTGGTTTTATGATAAGAATTGTGACCGTTACTTTTATAACCTTTGAACAGTGATCAGATGATTAGTATAAATATAGGACTTTAACAAATCCAATTTACTAAGACAAAATAAGTGATGGCCTCATCTAGTAGAATTGCCCCATACGAAGCCCATTTTTCAGATCTCAGAAAAGAGGTGGCTTCTTTGGGATTCTCCCTTGACCAATCCCAAGATGAGCTTCATCATGTCAAGCTCGAACGTGACCGTCTACAGGAAAAGTGGAAGTTGATTGAAATTACCACTCGAGCATTGTTATCTGAGCCACCCGAAGAGTCTATCACCATCGCACACCTTACCCTTAGGTCTTATGCGACTGTTTTAAGGGGTTATGTAACAAATAAGTAGTACTATGTTCATGTACATTATTTTTTGTATATAATAATGAA
This sequence comes from Viscum album, assembly GCA_963277665.1. Classification (NCBI taxonomy): domain Eukaryota; kingdom Viridiplantae; phylum Streptophyta; class Magnoliopsida; order Santalales; family Viscaceae; genus Viscum; species Viscum album. The sequence continues at coordinate 1,449,649,252 of OY728161.1, forward strand.
TATATTATCTAGTCATTTTTGATACATTGTAAATAGTTTTTAAAGTACAAATGGTTTTTTAGCAGTTATTTAATTATGAAATATATTTTATTAAATTAAGGGAATTTTGTATTAAATAATATTTTAATAAAATATTAATATTATTATTAAATTAATTTTTATTAAATATTAATGATATTATAATTTTATGAATGCAATTATAATTTTTATTAAGGTCTGAAATCCATTTCTGAAAAAACCCGTGAATTTTCGATAAATGACAGTTTTTATTTTAAAAGTGAAAATTAACATATTTAGAAAATTATTTAGATAAAATAAATGTTATTTTTGGAATCAGGATGTCGAAATTATCCAATGGTTAATTTTTCATAATTTTCTGAGACAGTCAAAATTTTGAGTAAAAATTAAATACCGTTTAAATATATAATGTGTTTTATGACATCATAATGACCCAATAGTGAATTAATAAAATACTATAATCTTTATGTTCGGCCAATATATGTTTTACCATTAAAATAATGTGATTTTGGGTTTGTTTGACTTACTTTTCAAAGCATTAATGGACCCCTCAAGACTTATTAAACACCCTGTCTTTTTAAATTAATTTCCATGGGAGTGTGACTCACATCCACATAAGCAACCCTAATATTTTAAGAAGTTCGGACCTTGGACTTATAGAATTTTATTTTCCTCTTCCCTTTTCCAAAAAACCATGGGCAAAAACCATGGGATGGTTTGTGGTTTGGATTAATTTAATATAAGGGGTCTAAAACCTAAATAATAAAGATTTCCCTCACCTTCCCTATATAAACCCACCCAAGCTCTCACTTCCTTCTCACTAAAAGCCCTTGGAGTTCGTCCAACCTCTTCTATACTCTCTCTAGAATCCTCCCAAGGTGCGGCAAGCTCCCAAGAATCCTCTCACAAGCCTCTCTCTAGCCTTTGGAAGCACACTTCCATGTAATGGTTTTTTATTCCTTTCTCATTTTTTTGCAATTTTTTTTAAGTTGTTTTTCCCTTTTAATTTCAAATATAAATGTTGGGGTATGGTTTCTCACCTCCCCCATATTTCCCTATTATTGTTTGAATGATGGGATACCCATTTCCCTCTCATTAAATGCCTCCCATCTACACCCGTTACTATGCCGAAATTCCGAATGGAACTTCTCTCTCCTCATTTACATTCAAGCAATACTTTTGTATCATGAATATAAATTCCATTAAAATTGTTTATTCATGTATATATATGACCTAATTACTGTCCATTACATGTAAATATGATGAGGAATATCTTTCTCTCTCATCAACCATTTTTATGAATTCTTATGTCACGTCGTTACGCTGCCGAAATCGCACCTATTTTCTAAGCCAATGTCATTGTGTAGTGAATACCATTCCCATTTCTCCATCAAGGGTATTCAAATTTATGCACATTTACTTATTGATTGTAAAGTTTCATTTATTAATTCCACATTCCTTTATTGTGTAATAAATTATTATGTTTCATGAATCCATGTTTAATGATCCATGTGGCACACTTATGCATGAAATGAAATGTTTATGAAGGGTGGGCCCTTATAGCACTCCAATGAATTGGACAAAGTATAGTATCATGTTAAGTCATGTGCAATGAGTGTTAAATCATGCTAATTCAAGTTCTATGAGGGTTTACTTGGGCTTTATGTGCAATGTGGATTTACTCATGCTCCATGTGTAATGGGCCTTGGCTCATGCTAATTCCATGTTAAGTGTTGTTGCCAGATGTCCATGTTATGCTTATCATGAATTTATGTTCATGTTTTTCTTACTCTATATTGATATGCCTAATGTCTAACATGTATTGTACTCCTCATGTTATTCCATGTGTACTCCCTTACTGGGATTTATATCTCACCCTTTTTTTATTCATGTCCTTAGGTTATCCCATGCAATGCTAAGTACGAGGGAATGTAGTGGTCATGTAAAGGATGTTTTCAATAAAGATGTTGTATTTCATGTTTTAAGTTTTTATGTAACGATACTAAGCCCCAATGAAACTAAACCTATCGATCTTCTTTGTTATATCATTTGATGTTTTATTTAATATGTCATGTTTAAGTTGTAATAAAAAGTAGCATTTTCATAGTTGGTATCAGAGGATAGGTTTGGTTATTTTTCGGATTAGAATTAGAAAACTCTAGTAAAGACTTAGATACAAGACTAAGTACAATAAAAACGTCCCTATGTTTCGGTGAGTATTGAGTAAGTGGGTTATCAAGAAAATACTTCCCTGTCTGGATACGAGGAGGTAGAGGCGGCTCTGGAACAGATGTATCCTAGGGGTAAAACCTGAAAACACTGCTTTGAGCTAGACTCGAATGGGAACTGGTGCACGACAACGGGCCTTGCTACACTCTTGGTTACGACACTCCCGGGGGATATGTTTTGGTAAATTAAAATGCTTAGTATGAACCCTTATTAAGGGAATTAAGAAAATCCCCCTAAGAATATATGTTTGAATGTAGATCATGAAAAGCCTAGATTGAAGCCTATAGACTCATGAGTTAATGAAATTAAAGTTTATTTATAAGTCATCAACTTTTTTGTTCGGATTACCCTTTATGTGTTACACCTAATATTCCTTTTCTTCCAGCCAATGGCCAGTAATAGGAGGACTCATGCTAAAAAACGTTGTGAAGATCAGTGTGATGACTGTACTAATGAGATGCCAAATCTAATGGTAGCGGGAATCGCGAACATTGTCATGATTCTCTCTTAGCTAACACAAGTTTTGAATAGAATCGTGAGTCAAGAGGAACGTTCAGCCACCTATAAGAGTGAACAAGTTGCTATTGAGAGCTTCATGAGACAAAGGCCACCTACTTTTAGTGGATCATCTGATCCTACGATCACTGAACAATGGATCAACTCCATTGAAAAGATCTTCTCCATCCATCAATGTTCTGAAAAAGAGAAGGTTCTCCTGGAGGCTTATCGTATGGAGGGTGAAGCTAATAAATGGTGCACATTGGTCAAAAATATGAATCCTGAGGAGGAGATCGAGGCGTTGGAATGGAAGGATTTCTAGAAGATGTTTTTCGATAAATATTTTCTGTGCACCCTCCGGCTTAAGATGGAAAAGGACTTCCTTTCTATCAAGAAAATAGATGAATAATCTATTGGATCATACAAGGAAAACTTCACAAGTCTTGCACGATATGCTTCTGGCTTTATCATTACCCTCGAATTCAAGGTTGACCACTTCTTTGGTGGGTTGAAGCCTAGCTTGCGGAAAGCATTAGCGACCCGTGACTTCGACCGCTATGAGGAAATTGTACGATGTTCCCTCAAGGTCTAAATGGAGATCGGGGAATCACAAGGTTATCATGGGGACAAGAAGAATAAGGTGGAATTCAATGCTGGTGGTCCGATGGGTAAATCCAACGGTGCTATGAAGATCCAGCACCCCACTTGCCAAAAGTGCGGAAAGAAGCACCCTTGAAATTGCCTTAAGGGGATGAGAAAATGCTTCATGTGTGGAAGAGAAGGGCACCTAGCTGTTAACTATCGGCAAGAAGGAACCACAACTGCGACTGAGGAGGGGAACGCTCCGTTCGAACCTCAACGCGTTGTTTAATGCTAAAAATGCAAATAACTGGGTCATTTATCAAATTAGTGTCTTAATCCAAGGGTTTTCGGAGACAACCAACAAACTCCAATGAATCAAAGAAGAGCTTTTTCCATCACTTCTGCAGAAGTTAACCCTGAAAACGAAGTGGTGACCGGTACGCTAGTTATTCATTCAAGAATAGAGAATGTACTTTTTGATTCAGGTTCTACGCATTCTTTTATATCTCGAATGTTAAGTAGAACAATCCTAGCACCACCACAAGTCATGGAAGTAAAGATGTCGGTGAGTACGGAAAATGGGGAAATCATTGCATCCCATTAATATAAGTCCTCCCCTGTTATAATCTGTGGATTGAATTTCTAGGCGAAACTCCTCATACTCCCTATGTTAGAATTTGATGCAATTCTTGTAATGGATTGGGTTTCCTTATATATAGCCAACTTAAATTTTTGGGAGAGGGAAATCACACTCCATATGGAGAATCGACCCCCGATTCTTTACAAGTGTCAGGAGGAAGATGAATCTCCTTTAGCTCCATTATCTCGAGAATGGATATTACTACCCTATGAGCAAGCGTATCTGGCTTAGAGGATTGTGTCCAAAGAAGAAACCATCCTTGATGAAATGCCTATTGTGAGGGAATTCGCAGAAGTGTTTCCCGAGGAACTTCCTGGTCTTCCTCCTAGAAGAGATATTGAGTTCTCAATTGAACTTATACCTGGGGCGCTACCATTATCCAAGACTCCGTATTGAATGGCTTTTGTAAAGCTTGAAGAGATGAAGAAACAACTATAGGAGAATCTGGATAAATGGTTTATACTCCCAAGTGCTTCACCATGGGGTGCACCTGTCCTCTTCGTCAAGAAAAAGGATGGGTTAATGCGGCTTTGCATCGATTATCGTGAACTTAAAAAAATCACGATAAATAACAAGTGTCCTCTCCCAAGAATCGATGACTTGTTTGATCAGCTGCGTAGAGAACAATACTTCTCCAAGGTGGATTTGCGGTCAGGATATTATCACGTAAGGTTGGAGAAGGAAGATATCCCCAAGACTACTTTTCGTACAAGATACGAGCACTATGAATTCATAGTAATGTCTTTCAGACTCACCGATGCTCTAGCAATCTTCATGGACTTGATGAATAGAGTCTTTAGAGATTACCTGGACAATTTTTTTGTAGTCTTTATAGATGATATTCTAATATCCTCCAAAACCAAGGAGGATCATGAAGAGAATTTAAGAACTGTACTAGAGACTTTGCGCAAGGAGAATCTCTATGAAAAGTACATAAAGTGTGATTTATGGTTGAAGGAGGTATCATTCATGGGCCATATAATCACAAGAAATGGGATATCTGTAGATCTCTCCAAAACAGATGCAATTGAGGGATGGCCGAGGCCAACATCGGTAACAGATATCCGTAGCTTCCTGGGGTTAGCGGGATATTATCGACGATTTGTGAGAAATTTCTCACGATTGTCCAACCCTCTTACCATGATGACTCGAAAGGGAGTAACGTTTTCTTGTAGTTATGAATATGAAGAAAGATTCAAGGAGTTGAAAAGGAGGCGTATCACTTCACCCGTGCTCAATCTACCCACAAGTGGGGAGCTTTTGTGGTATTCAGTGATTCTTAGAAGAAGGGATTAAGATGTGTGCTGATGCCGAATGTTAAAGTGATATCCTATGCCTCAAGGAAGTTGAAAATCCATGAGTGAAACTATCCAACGCATGATATGGAGTTGGAGGCGGTGATCTTTTCCGTGAAAATCTGGAGGCATTATCTCTATGGAGAGAAATGTGAGATATATACTGACCATAAGAGTCTTAAATATATATTCACACAGAAAGATCTTAATATGTGCCATAGAAGATGGATAGATCTCATCAAGAATAATGACTGTTCAATACATTACCACCCTGGGACAGAGAACAAGGTGGCAGATTCCCTATGTAGAAAGGATCCAGCGATTCTATCAATGATGATAATTGAGAAGGATCCAATCTTCTTAGACTTGATGAAGATGGACGCAGGAATCATAAAGAAGTGAACATAATTATTCCTTTCACAAATGATTGCTCAACCAACTCTTTTATAAAGGTTCAAAGATACTCAAAAGGATGATGTGGGAATTCAAGAAAAATTGGGAGCTAACAAAAAAGGGAAATCCTTGGAGTTTAATGTTAATGAAGAAGGATTTGTGCGGGTTGGGAATGGAATATGTGTTCCATCAAGTCTGGAGCTGAAGAAGGAACATTTGGATGATGCACATAGTTCAAATATCTCTATTCACCCAGGGAGCACAATGATGTATAGAGATCTCTGAGAAAACTATTGGTGGGATAATATGAAGAAGGAGATTGCTGAATATACATCAAAGTGCCTAGTGTGTCACCAAGTGAAGGCATAGAGGCAGAAGTCTAAGGGGATGATGCAACCATTTCCCACACCCGAATAGAAATGGGAAAACATCACAATGGACTTTGTCACCGGACTTCCAAGGACATCCAAAGGCAACAATGCAATATGGGTTGTTGTGGATCGTCTTACAGAGACTGCAAACTTCATTGCTATTCATGAGGATTTATCATTGGATCAACTGGCACAGATACATATCAGGGATTTGGTAAGGTTGTATGGAGTACCACTATCTATCATGTCTGACCGAGATCCAAGATTCACCTCTAAGTTTTGGGAGAGTCTTCAACATGCTCTGAATACTGAACTGAACTTCAGTACGGCCTATCATCCTCAAACTGATGGCCAATCCGAGCGGACAATCCAAACACTTGAGGATATTTTGAGAGCATGCTCAATGGACATTAAATGAGGATGTGATTAACATCTTCCACTAGTTGAGTTCTCTTATAATAACATTTTCCACTCGAACAACCAAATGGCACCATATGAAGCCATTTATCGGAAAAGGTGAAGAACACCGACATGTTGGGATGAGGTCGGTGAACGTAAGCTTATTGGACAAGAAATGGTCGAAGAAATGGTAGAGAAGGTGAAAAAAATTCAGCAGCATATCAGGGCATCCCAGAGTCGACAGAAGAGTTATGCAGATAATCGTTGATGAGACCTTGAGTTTAATGTTGGAGACATGTTGTTTCTACGCATATCTTTGTGGAAAAAGGTCATAAAATTTGGAAAGAAAGGGAAGTTAAGTCCAAGGTACATCGACCCCTTTAATATTCTTGATCGTGTCGGGGCTGTTGCCTATCGACTAGAACTTCAACCTATTATGGCCAAAGTACATGATGTCTTTCATGTATCGCTCTTAAGGAAGTACATACTGGACCCTTCACATTTACTCTCTTCTGATGTGGTACAATGGGAAAACGATTTTCTTATGAGGACCAACCAATGAAGATCTTAGATCATAGAGAAAAAGTTCTACAAAATAAGACAATGCCCCTTGTCAAGGTGTTATGGAGAAACCACAAGTTTGAAGAAGAAACATGGGAATCAGAGGATATGATGAAGCTGAGTTACCCACATTTGTTTTAGTGTGGGAAAAGGAAAATTTCGAGGGTGAAATTTCATAAGGGGGGAATATTGTAATGACCCAAAGTTTCATTAATGAAAAATACCTCTTGATCTAGTTAAATGTATCTTTATGAGAAATATTTTTATAAGATGTAAAATTCATTGGTTTTATGATAAGAATTGTGACAGTTACTTTTATAGCCTTTGAACAGTGATCACATTATTAGTATAAATATATGACTTTAACAAATCCAATTTACTCAGACAAAAGAAGTGATGTCCTCATCTAGTAGAATTGACCCATACAAAGACCATTTTCCGAAGTTCGGAAAAGAGGTGGCATCTTTGGGCTTCACCCTTGACCCAGCCCAAGATGAGATTCATCATGTCAAGCTCGAACGTGACCGTCTACGGGAAAAGTGGAAGTTGATTGAAATTACCACTGGAGTGATATTATCTGAGCCACCTCAAGAGTCTGTCACCATCGCACACCTTACCCTTAGGTCTTATGCGGCTGTTTTAAGGGGTTATGTATCAAATAAGAAGTACTATGTTCATGTACATTATTTTTTTATATAATAATGAATATAATTTCTAGTCATTTTTGATAAATTGTAAATAGTTTTTAAAGCATAAATGGTGTTTTTTTGTTAATATTTAATTATGAAATTTATTTTATTAAATTAAGGGAATTTTGAAATAAATAATATTTTAATAATTTAATTATATTATTATTAAATTAATTTTTATTAAATATAAATGATATTATAATTTTATGAATGCGATTATAATTTTTATTAAGGTTTGAAATCCATTTCTGTCAAAACCTGTGAATTTTCGATAAATGTTAGTTTTTATTTTAAAAGTGAAAATTAACATATTTAGAAAATTATTTACATAAAATAAGTGTTATTTTTGGAATCAGGACGTCGAAATTATCCAACGGTGAATTTTTCATAATTTTCTGAGATAATCAAATTTTTGAGTAAAAATTAAATACTGTTTAAATATATAATGTGTTTTATGACATCATAATGACACAATAGTGAAGAAATAAAATACAATAATCTTTATTTTCTGACTATATATGTTTTACCATTAAAATAATGTGATTTTGGGTTTGTTTGGATTATTTTTCAAAGCATTAATGGACCCTTCAAGACTTATTAAACACCTTGTCTTTTTAAATTAATTTCCATGGGAGTGTGACTCACCTCCACATAAGCAACCCTAATATTTTAAGAACTTAGGACCCTGGAAAAATATAATTCTATTTTCCTCTTCCCTTTTCCACAAAACCATGGGCAAAAACCGTGGGATGGTTTTTGTTTTGGATAAATTTAATATAAGGGGTCCCAAACCTAAATAATTACGAATTCCCTCTCCTTTCCTATATAAACCCATCCAAGATCCCACTTCCTCCTCACTCAAAACCCTTGGAGTTAGTCCAACCTCTTCCCTAATCTCTCAAGAATCCTCCCAAGGTGCCCAAGCTTCCAAGAAGCCTCTCACAAGCCTCTCTCTATCCTTTGGAAGCACACTTCCAAGTAAGGGTTTTTTCATCCTTTATCCTTTTTGTCAAATTTTATTTAAGTTGTTTTTACCTTTTAAATTAAATTAAAAATGTTGGGGTATGGTATTTCACCTCCCCCATATTTCCCTCTAATTTTTTGAATGATTGGAGACCCCTTTCTCTCTCATTAAATGCCTCCCATGTATACCCGTTACTATGCCGAAATTCCGAAAGAAACTTCTCTCTCCTCATTTACATTCAAGAAATACTTTTGTATCATGAATATAAATTCCATAACAATTGTTGGGACACGTATATATATGACCTCATTACTATCCATTACATTTAAATATGATGAGGAAACTCTTTCTCCTTCATCAACTATTTTTATGAATTCTTATGTCACGTTGTTACGCTGCTGAAATCACACCGATTTTCTAAGCCAATGTCATTGTGTAGTGAATACCATGCCCATTTCTCCATAAAGGGTATTCACCTTTATGCACATTTACATATTGATTGTAATGTTTCATGTATTAATTCCACATTCCTTTATCGTGGTATAAATTATTATGTTCTATGAATCCATGTTTTATGATCCATGTGGCACATTTATGCATGAAATGAAATGTTTAAGAAGGGTGCACCCTTATAGCGCTCCAATGCATTGGGAAAAGTATAGTTTCATGATACGTCATGTGCAATGAGTGTTGACTCATGCTATTTCATGTGCAACGAGGGTTTACTCGTGCTTTCTATGCAATAAGGATTTACTCATGCTACATGTGCAATGGTCCTTGGATCATGCTAATTCCATGTTAAGTGTTGTTGCCACATTTCCATGTTATGCTTTATCATGCATTTATGTTCATGTTTCTCTTACACTCTATTTATATGACTATTGTCTAACATGTATTGTACTCCTCATGTTATTTCTTGTGTACTCCCTTACTGGGCATTATAGCTCACCCTTTTTTTATGCATGTCCTCAGGTTATCCCATGCAATGCTAAGTATGAGGGAATATAGTGGTCATGTAAAGGAACATTTAAATAAATATGTTGTATTTAATGTTTTAAGTTTTTATGTAATGATCCTAAGCCTCAATGACACTAAACCTCTCGATCTTCTTTGTTGTATCATGTGAAGTTTTATGTAATAAATCATGTTTAAGTTGTAATAAAAAGCAGGGTTGTCATAATTTATCTCTTATATAAAAATTCAATTATACAATATGGAGCATAAATTTAGAATTTTAACATTAAAATTTTATTTCAAGGGTTTTCTTACATCTTTAATAATATATTACATACTAGGGTAAATGTTAGTTACCATGGAAAGAACTAAAATGGTAAAATATACACATCAATTGTTAAATGGTTTTAATCATTATTAAAACACATTGTAGAATGATTTGTAGAGGATTTATGGACCTTATATCACCAAAAAATAGATTATTTTTATCCTTTGGAGTAATTGACACATGAATAGTGCATTGATATCATTTAAAATTAATGGGTATTCTCATTAGTTCCCTTTGTTAACTTATTAAAGGGAAGAACATACACCCGATAATAGATACATGTAATTTTTAATTTATTCCTAAAATTTTACATTTTTATTATCTTATAAGTCTATCTCTTTAATATTGTCATCTCATCTAATTTATTTTTCCAAATCTATTAATTTTCCAAGGATACATTCTATATAATGAAAAAAGTCAAAATATTATAATTACACAATCCTTAACATTTTTTATTAATATTTATATTTCAATTCAATAATAACGATAGATATAAAATAGTTTTATAATCATTAATATAACTATATTTTTATATTTATTTATCAACCATTATTTTCTCCTTCCATGCACTAAGAAAATCAAAACAATTTTAATCATGTATTGAGAAAGCTATCACCTCATAAAAAGTAACATTTTTCATTTATCATCATGAATTTATTTACTTATAAAAATTACTAAAAATATGTTATAGGAACTTAAAAACTTATAAATATTATCATTATTCATATATTATAATGATATTATACACTTCCATAACCAAACTAACCCATCGAGATATTTTTTTTATGTTTGGGGTTGGTTTAACATCCTAATTATACAATGCTATTGAAATCTATCATTGATTACGTTGAAAATATAAATACTAATGTTATTGTCTTTAAATTATAAAATCAAGATTAATTTTATTGTTATATATTCTGTTTATATTATTATTTACCATATAATTTATCTACCATCATTGATCCCTAAAATTACTTAATTAAGAAAACATCGATTCTCTTTTCATGTAAACATAATCAAACACTATATAATATATAAATATAATATTTAAATAAATAGTGTATATTAAATTAAATATAGATTAATAAGCATCCAAATAAGATGTATAATAAAGATAATTTTATTATTAATGATGTTGGAAGCAGACATTGTAGTGAGTAACCGGGTAAGCGTTTCATGTCTAAAATTTTCACACAATAAGATATACCTCTTATTATACACCATGTTTTCCTTATAATGGTATATAAAATACCCATTCACTATTATGTATTAGGGTTATTTTATTATTCATTATATAACATGTTTCATTTGAAATGAAATCCTCAAAGGGGTTATTTATTCAGAAATGTATAATTTAATAACAGTTTCTTTTGCCAAAATTTCAACCTTTATACATATTTATTATTTTAAACCATTTTTTCCATTGAATGGAGAATATAATAACCAATTAATATTTTATTTCATGATATAATCATTAATAATGTTATTTTAGATTTCATTTGAAATATTATCCTTAATTCGTTTTTATATTTTTTAATTTCGTACGGGTTTTCATGGTTTTAATTTTGATTCTTTATGACAAAATACATTTTTTCCACAATGTTTTATTTGTAGGGTGTAATTTATTCCAATGGATATTTTTTTATGTATTTTATTTTTAAATAAGTTTCCATTATTTATGTATTTATTGATTCATTTGTTTCCTTATTTTTAATGGTTTTTGGTTACCCAACAATAAGTCATTGAGTTATGATTATTCTCTTGAGCTTATTTAATTTAAGTAGCGTTAATTCAAACAATTTATTTATAAGTGAAATTATCTCTTAATTATATTTTTATATACATCCCTACACTGTATATCCTTTGAAAAAAATTCTCATGTTTTGGGATATGTTTCCCCTAATGGTAATTGAAAACTCAAATCTCATTAATTAAGTTATAAATTTTTATCTTTGAATTAATTATTTAATGTTTTGATTATTTCATTCTCATATATTTTATATGGTATTTTATAATAATTTTTAGGAAAATAATTTTTTTATACAATTATGTTTTCACTAATGTATTAATATTTTGTGTTTTAGAAAAAGTTATATTAACATTTTTTTAAATTTTTTTCCTTTAAAAATGATTTTTCTATCTTCCACACCACATTTATTTTGGGAAATAATTATGTTAATTTCAATGGTACATTATAAGATAATATTTATAAAAGTAAATGTCTTTAAAAAATTAGACTTTATGTTTTTATTAGATTACTCTATAATGTGACCACTAATGTTATCTCCAACGACATGGTTAAAAATGTTTAGTAAAATATATTTTAGGTTTTCATATCCATTTTCCTTATCAAATTTAATAGTATTTTACTTCATGATGTTTTCGATTCATCAATTATCCTCTCATATGTATTTATAATTTTTGGGTCTGAACTCATGGCATAAAAAATTCTAATTTTGATCTCATATTACGTGATATAGTTGAATTCATTCCTCTGTGATGGTTCAAATTCAACTTTGACATCCTGATTAGTTACCTTTATTAGATTTTTTATATGTTCCTTTTCAACCATGAAACATATTTCTCTATATTTATAATGATCATATTAATCTAGTATTGACTTATTTATATACTAATTTCTCTATATGTTTTTAATTTCCCATTTCAAAAAATTCATATTAGATGATGCTCCCCAAGAATGATTATTATTAAAATGATTGGAAAATTTTAAGAAATTTGGTTACTTTGTTATCACAAAATGGATAATAATTGGAAAATTTGATTATTTATTGTTTACTCATTATCTCAAAATATTAATTAATTGGTCTTAAATAAGTGAAGGGTGGGAGAAATAATTTTTTATCACATTGATGCGTTGGTAGGTCTGAAGAGACAAACATGTTTGGATATTTAGTGCATGCCTAAAAAATTTAGAATAATTTCATGAATGTAGTCTTGAAAAAAATATGATGTTTTTATGTGGACATAATGTTAAGAATGACGTCACAGTTGAGGACGATATGGAAAGATAAGTATTTCCATCATTATGCATTCCATCACTATGAATTCAGTAATTGTTATCCATGTGATATATTTGTTTTCATTGTTATACATGCATATATTATGAATTAATTTTTAGTTGATTATGAGATTATGATGATTACTTATTACTACAACAATAATTATGCCATGATAACCCCAATTGTATGTTTTCCCTTACTGAGCATTTGATCACAACAGTTCTTATATTTCAATTTCATGAGGTTATAATGAAATATATTTCACATGATATGAATATAAGAATAACATTTTTTGAGGATTTTATAGAACTTTTGGTTAATTATTATGTATTAACTAGTTTCTTAATTAGTGGGAAAAAATAAAATATCCACTAGTTGATAAATACATAGAGTTTATTATTTTCATATTTTTCCCTGTTATTTATAGAGAAATTCATAAAAGGTCTTGGTAATGTATTGTAATGTAATATTTTATTTAATCCATGTTATTTTGGGATAAATATATCTAAGAATCTATAGTTCATTTTGAATCTAGAATGTAAAGTATGTTTTCAGAAACTCAATTGGGCTGGGTTGGTCTATGAAACAATATTAAATTAAACATGATATCCTTTCATTCATTTTAAGAATATTATTCTTTACATGATTATGGGAGTTATAGCTTGAGATCTTATTTAATGATCGAAAAATATCTCTATTTAAAAAAAATATTTCCCATTATATGATACACAATCCTCATTTTCTTAATGAATATTCTATTATTTTTATTCCATAAAAACGGATATTATGAACTTGTATCCCATGATTTTTAAAATTTTATATGATATTTCAATAGGTATTCAAAGATATACATATTAAAATATATAATTAAGTGATAAAAAAGAATAACTTTTCTTTCAATAGAACTAAAATCGTAGAATATTCAATCAATGAAAGGATATTGACCCTCAAATAAGGGAAATGTTATTTTATGATTGTATAAATTAAATGATATTTAGGAAACTATTGGAAAACATAAATTTTTATTTATTATACTATATAGTTTTTAACATATCATTGACTGTCATTTATAATTTTGTTTATATTTTAATAAAAATATTTACTTATTTCTGAACCCAAACAAATCCTTACTAACATTCCAGTTATGTATACATTAAAGGGTTGTTTCATATGTTGAAGGATTATTCTTAAATATAAATGACATATGATTTCTCATAATTATTATTTTTATTTATATAGAATATATAATAATGATTCTATTTTTTAGATAATTAAATTGTGTTTGATCGTTCAATAATTTTCCCCACAGTTAATAATATTCATTCTCATTTTATTATTTGACTTCTTTATATATTAATGTTGTTTTGGTTTATCAATTAAAAAAGGTTTTTTAAATACTATTAATAAATACTTTATTTAAATTCTATTATAATGTGATTAATTTTTATTATTATTTTAAAATAATAGGATATTATACTAAAAGTGATAAATTATATAATATGCTTATTTTTATTTTAAAAGTTATATTTATTTTATAAAACTAAGAAATAATTTGGATCCATTACCAAGGAAAAAATTTATTCCTTTTGATGGATATCCTGTTATTAGCAAAAAAATTGAGGACTAATTCAGGGAATCCTCTATGAACATTAAAAAATCCATTATATAGGGGAAAATTTATTATTGATATTCCTGTTGTTATAATGGATACCATTATTTTGGTTTATATACATATTGATGTGATCTAATAAACGTGTTATAAATATTTGAAATAATATTATAAGGATTAAAAGATAATTTATTCTATTGAGGATGAGTGGATTCAATCATAAATGGAAAATAAAGCAATGAAGACACATAAAGATGTCGTTTAGACAACTTCAATGTAGTATACCCTAAAATGTGGTGATTATTGATCTTAAATTAATGGGAATAAACTTTTGGTTGTGATTAAAGTAGATTTATCTATCTAAAACAATTTAATAAAGATATTAAGGTGGTTTAGAAGGCCTAATGATCAGTTAAGAGGTTTAGATATTGAGTATTGTATAGATGGAAATATATAAAAATTGTATGATTTATAATTAGGTATATGTAATCACCAAATGGATCAACATAAGGGTATATGCACCTAATCCATTTAAATAACGGAATCCAAATTTGGTCCACCATTTATGGAGACTCACATGTATGGAAAACAATATAATGGGGTTCATACTAGAGTCACCATGTATGGGTGTCCGGTATATTCAGATACATGTAAGGAGATTCGACATATATATATCTATTTGTGGGGAACATTGTAAAGATATTTCATGCAATTCATTAAAGCTTTTTTAATGATGTATGTTGATCCACACTAGGGGGTCATTTATTCATACACAGATATTGAGAATTCCAATATTATGTTTTTATAGAATTTTGATAATCTAATGATTTATTTCCTTGTTCTTCCAAGAAATAATGTCTGATGTTTTTTAGTGATTTGATCAGAGATTTAACATCAAACTATAGGTAATGATGAATCATTATGGGATGATTATATGAGATCGAAACTAAAAAAGATATTCCATGTCCCAACCATATAATTTTCATTCACATATTGATGAGAACATAAAATATTTGAAGGATACTTATTTTGTGGAAATTGAATGCCATTATATTATAGTTTTCATGAAGAAAGAAATAATATTGAGTCTAAATGAAGAACATTATTGAATAAGAACATGTTTATATGAGAAAATAATTAATATTTTCTTTGACCAATTTGATAATAGAATTGATCACCTACTGTCAAGATTTATGGAGTCTCTAAGTTTTTTGGACACTAACCATCATGATATATTTTTTGAATATATATGTCTATAAATAAAAAATTAGTTTTTCTTGGGAATGGAGTTATTGTTTATATTGTTATAGTTTTAATTTATGAGATAAAAAAATACCATGAATTATCTAAGACATAATAATGAGAACAAATATAGAAGATATTTTGTAGATTAAGAAGAAGATGTGAATTATTGAATATTTATAAAAATGAGGATGAAATGGATTGTTGAAGTTCTAGAGTGAATATTTGAGATTGAGAGATAAGATCATGTATATAAATTGTCATTATTTTTTATATAAATATAAAATAATAGTCTATTTGAAATTTTATTCATGGAAGAAGCTAAACATGAATATTTATTGGAGAAACCCACAGAAGAAGGTGGTGTTTCTTATTCTAGATCATTTATTATAGTAGGATACATGGAAACATTAAAATATATAATGAGACTCTAAAGATATATAATAGTGTGACTCAATTATTATTAGAGTCGGATGATCTATTTTGTAACCATTTTCATATAAAGTGTATAATCCATAGTTGTGGGATTAACCACTCACATCTAGGAGTAGGATTTGTTTGTCAAACTATTTATATTCATGTGTTCATACGATCATCACATTATGAAATAATTGGATGAGGTTGAGATAATAATTTAATATAGGATCATGTTTTAATTATCAATAGAGGATTAATATTAAAAATATAATTCTTAAAAATATATACAACTCGTTCACCCCCTCTTAGTTGAGCCATAGACCTAGGCTTTACAAGTAGTGTCAAATATAATCTAGGTTCCCACTGAAGATCCATTATGTAATGATTATATAGAACCAAACTCTCAGAAACAATCAAGGATTATCTACTTATTATTTAAATAATTACTATAGTTTGAGGGATATAATTATTTTCAATCTTCTAGTTCATGGATTGCAGATAAGAGATACTCCAACCACTTGTTTTCCACCCATTCCTAAGTTATCCCTAATGTCTTTTTCTTAAAAAACATAAAGTTAATGAAAAATATTAAAATTAAATATTTATCTCTCTCCTAGAAAAGGTATATAAAATGTGTTTAGGACTCCAAACCACCGGTGATATTTGAGAAAAATTTAAGATATGTTTTTGTGGTAATATA
This sequence comes from Viscum album, assembly GCA_963277665.1. Taxonomy (NCBI): domain Eukaryota; kingdom Viridiplantae; phylum Streptophyta; class Magnoliopsida; order Santalales; family Viscaceae; genus Viscum; species Viscum album. The sequence continues at coordinate 1,449,666,161 of OY728161.1, forward strand.
AAATATGATGAAGATAAAATAAATATCTAGGGGAGAATATTTGATGATGTATAAATATATGATGATGAAAAAATTAATGATTATTTAAATATATTAAATCAAACTGATATTAGCTTTTGAGGTTTTGGTGACAATGAATATGAATATATTATTATAAAAAATAAAATTAGAAACTTTCCAGATATGTTTGGTACAATGATTCCAACTTTTGAGTATAAGGAGAATCATTCATATGATGGACTTTAAAATATTATTAAATCATTTGAAATAAAAAATACCCATGATTTTAAGAAGAAAATAAATGTGATATGTCATTTGGATCTGAGAAAAAAATTATTCCAAATATGAAGAATTTATTAAATGAAGTAATCCTAAATATTATGATGATAAGGAATAATTAAAAATTTAGTTATCTTCTTTTAATGAAATTCATCAAGGGAAATTAGAAAACTAAAATCAAGAACCCAAAATGGTGTCATAAATCTAAAGGTATTAAAGATTTTATAGGATTATATCAAATGAAAAATGTTTTAAAATTTGAAATGTATGAGGAATATAAGAAACCATAAAAATAAAAATGGTGAAAAATAAAGAAGATATATTTAAGTAGAAAGAGAATGAGTCTTATGATAAATAAGAAACTAATTTAATCATTATATTATAGTAAATTAGATGATAATGTTATATTTTTTTGACAAATTATAATAATGTTTTTACCACATAAAATTATAAATGTAAATAAAAGAAACATATATAGTGGATTATGAAATATGAGTTTGAATAATGTCTAAATAACAGAACTACAGAAGGAGGAAATAATGTTGGTAAAAAGAAAATAAAAATATAAGTTCTGAGATATAAGAGTATAAAAATAAATAAATATACTTTAAGGATGAGATTAAGAAGAATAAATTAAAGGTTTCTTAGTTGTAAAACATTGTAAAAGACATTGAAGAAAATACATCTTCCAAAGGAGAAGAGATGAAAAAGACCTATGATATTGTTCTTGGGGATCAAAATGTGTTTATAAAAATGACTTGAGAATTAAAAACGGATATTGAGGTGCATGTTGAGTCCCTTTATTCTTATGAGAATAATATTTCCAAACAACAAGATAAATCCACACATAATTAGTCTCTATATAAATATTAAAATTCTAACTGTTGAAGACTCAAAATTAAATATGAACATATTTGGAATAAGAAAGTATATGAGAGTCCTTATAATACAATAATGGGATAATGAAATAATATAATTAGAAAAAATACCATGTAAATAATGAGGCTCAGTTTTTAGTATAAAAAATAACAATATTATGGATATATTTATTATAAAAGTGGAAGATAATAATTTATTGTTTATATCAGGAGCTTTAGAAGGTATAGAGACAAATCATCTTAATTATATAATAACATGTAATTTCTATTGAATATTGATGAATCAGGGGGGATCTTTGGTGTGAAAATGAGGATAAAATGTCTGATAAAGTACATGATGAATAAAATTAAAATAAATCTATTAGAACAAAATAAATTTGTATATCTAGCTAAGGTGTGTGGTATATATGGATTTTTGTGTCAAAAATGATGAATTCATGAATAGTATATCAATATAAGTTTTGTATGGTGTGGTAAGGAATAAAATTAAAAAAACCTAAACTAAAACTCATCCAATGGTGATGATTCAAAAAAGTATGATTAGAAATTAATGAAAAGTGATCATATTAAATCAGAATACTTGAAATTTTTTCTAGATAAACATAATGTGGATAAATAAATGGCTAAATCTAAAATGGATTCTATATCCAAGGTAAATCAAATGGTTTTATCCGAAAATAAATAGATAATGAGAATATAACTTTAAGTAGTTATATTAAATATCATTAATTTTTTTGAAAGATGTGAGATGGAACGACATGGAACAAAATACATCATGAAAATCATACTATTCAAAGTATAACCAAGGAAAAATAATTATTCATGGATAAGATATTGAATTTTTCTTGATAACAAAGGAAAATATGAAAATTCCATAAAAAGATTGTTCATGAAGATATTAATAGAATAAAGCCTAGTAGGGATCAACATAGGAATGGATTTATGAGGAAATTATCTAATGACATGATTCGGAATAATGTGTTGTCTTGGATGAGATAACGTTATCATATTTTGTATTAATATTTATAATCTAAGAGGTTCCACCATATTTCATTTTATATAATTTATTTCTATATTATATGATTGAAAATAATAGATATGGATGAATATCATATAAATTTTAAAATATTTGTTTTTTTCATCATAGAGTTTACAACCTCTATGAGAAATAGAAAAATAGTTCATACCTTGAGGGGGAGAAAACATGAGGAAGAGGATGTAAGAAACAAAATTCTTGTAAATTATACAATTTATGGAAAGCATTATAAAACAATAAAAAGTTGATACATTTCATAATAAATTTGTATATGTCACTCTAAATATGATTAAATGATAATGTTATCTCAAAAAATTTTTTTAAAAAAATCATGATGTATGGGTGAGGCCTCTCTTGTTTTAGACACTAGGTTTTCCACCATTGTGATATAATATATGAATTAATAGTAGTTGGATAAATATTGTGATGTTATATCCTCTACTAAAAAAATCATAAAGAAGTAATTATATGTATAGTAATTAGATGAAATTTATATTGAATAAATTTACATGACATGAAAAGTCCCTTATATTAACATTTAATTTATGATCAATAAAGGGGGAGAAGAAACAGTTTAATTTTTTAATGATAAAATTTATATTTTCAAACAAATATATAAGGGGGATATTTAAGTTCCCAAAAATGAGTTCTATTCATTTTCAATAAGGACTTAATTAAGGAAATTAAAAGTATAATTTGATGGTTTAGTGACTTCCATCATAAATTTCCTAGGAAGATAGGCTGCTGCTGGATGATATTTCCAAGAAATCTTAAATCTAGTAGCCCCATGATGTGGGGATTATAATTCTGATACTAAAGGGAATATTTTTAATGTTCTAAAATAATAATATTAAACTATTTAAAACACATCAGTAATGATTTTAATGTGGTTTATAAGTCATCAAGATCTTTGGAAGTGGTTTTGAGATTATTTAGTGGAGTCTAGACTGAAATCCGAAAAAATGGTAGAGCCTAGATTTATATAAATTGTTTAAAAATAGAGATCAATGGACAGGGGTCCAAATCGGATTCATACTATTAAATGGACCCATATAAGGGAATCTAAATACATGACACTAAGCATTGAGATTCACATGTTTGATCCACCACGTAATGGGGTTTACATCCTAGCCACTATGTCTGGGTGGCCAAAGAATGTAAATCTACGCAAGAAGGTTTAATGTCTGATTTTTTATGTATAGGGATTATCCTAATGATTCCCAAATTGATTTAGTTGTGTATACTAAATAAATTTAGGTGACCCATATAAGGGTATTATGTAAACATATGATGATATTGAGGATTCCAAAATTATGATTCTTGAGAATTTGGAAATACTAATGATTCTATTTCCTTGATATTCATGGAAATATATTAAAAAATTATATTTTTTATTATATTTAATATTTTAATATAAAAATATATTTTATATTAATTTATTATTTAATAATTAGATTAGATCAATGAAATAAGTAGAACTGTTTTATCTGAACTGTAGAACATCCATGCATAGGTGGATAATGATTCGAAATGTTTGATTTTTATGGTTTTATTGTGAAGTAAAAGATATTTTATTCAAGTTAACATGTTGAGGTAAGCAATAATGAATACAAAGTAATATCATAAATTGAAAGAAGAATATTTATAAATATAAAATATTTAGAATGTATATTAACTAATTCAAAATTAATGTGATATCCTACGATCAATATTCAAGGTGTTTCCAGAGCGCAATTTTGGAAATTTATATTTATGATATTTTTTCTATATAACAATAAATAATTTATAAATACAAGAATAATTTTTAATGGTGTGCACATGAAAACCATGTACGTTTTGAGTTACTGAGAGAAACCATATACCTTATAGTAATGGGGAGAGAAGAAATAGGATAAATATAGGATATATATAAATATAAGATTATATACATGCAAGAGTATTAGGAGCACGATGGAAGAACCATATTAACAAAGATCTAGAGGTATTGTTTGAAATTGGAAGATCAGATCCTCTCTATTTTAAATTAATTTTATTAAAGGAAGAGTAAATGAGTAAACCAGTCGATCCATTATTTTGTGGAAGAATATCAACATCAAAAGGTGTTACTGAAAACAAGTGTATATAAAGGTATTTCTTTTAGAAAATTTCATGTAGTTGAATAGTGGGAAGATGAAAACATTAACGTGGTAATAGGGATGAAATTCTTAGTGGGGATCTTGGATCATTGGATTAGGAATATCCATGGATTAACCACTTATGTATATATTAGAGATTCCATGAATATGGGATAAAAAATAAATACAAGGACAAATATTTTACTTAGAATTATGTAACTTAATGTGTTCATATTTTCATTACATTCCACTATAATTAGGTGAGATTTTGTTAATAAACTAAATGAGTATTATGGTATTAACTGACCATATCAGCTGAATATCAAAAGAAAATTTATAAAATATATACTACCGATTAATCACTCCATTTTATTGTACCATAAACCCAGGCACTATATAAATAACATTTACCAAATATTATAATTGAAAAAAATATTTCTGATTTTTTAGAACTAAGGAAACTTGTTTCTAGTAGTTATAATACCCAATTGTATAGTTTAATTTATGAATCAAAATATCAAATATATCATTACCACATTGAAAAGGGAAAAGTAAATTTCTATCAATTAAATCCTAACGTAGATGATATTATTTTAATCATTTAATCATTTGAATATATTCATTCAGGTAACTATATACATTAGTGATGAAACATTGATAGGGAAATTGTGGTGATATGAGAATAAAAACAATGATAAATAAAGTCATTTAAAAGATTAAATAATATATATAAAAATTTTACATTCCTTAGGACTATAAAAGTTTAGTGTATTTGGTGATTGGATACAAAATCAACTTTTTTATTAAATTTTCTTCTACATATCCAACAAATATTTTCATATGAGTACACTTGTAGACATATCGTAAATAGAACGATCCATTAAAATGAATCGATGTAAAACATAAGAAAAGTTGAGATAAAATTATAAGTTATGGTAAACATGAGATATATCAATCACAATAGGGTAGAAGATGATCACAAAATTATGATTACATAACCATGTACATGTTCTTAATCTATATGTAAATACACATAAAATAATAGAAAATAAGCTCCAAAATAAAGTCATTATCAACAATAATTATTAATAAGTGGTGAATGAAGTATTCATCATTCTAAAGTCATAACATAGGAATGTGGGATCATAATAATATGAAATAAAAATCATGTGAAAATATCTAATTATAATCATTTACGTGAGTAATTTTGTGATAATAATATGAAATATAATATTCTGAGACATCTGAATGTGAACATATTTATTATGAATCATTTCTGTGCATATTCATTTGTGCGTAGGTGGAAGAAATAATTATCACAAATCAAAATGGAACATATATATTTCCAATCCATGTCCATCCATATCACCATAAACTAATTAGATTCCAATATCACAATTTCCAAATCATTGAATGGAAATAATGGAACCAACCATCACAAAATCACAATATATTCTTGTCTATTCCAAAAAAGTCTTGAAAAAATTAATCATTTTGTCATAACACAATCTGTGAAAATAAAAAAATTCTATAAATTTTTCATCATCAAAATCAAAAACCATATTGATAAAGAATATGTATGTTAGAATAGTATCATGTCCTCTATTAATCACTAGTATCATCAAATGATGTTGTCATAGAAGAAAATACATAAAGAGACCACTTAATGATTTCATGAGGAAAATGAACATTCCATTTTGAAATAAATTATTTAAAATCTAAACAAAAAAAATATATAAAAATAATTTAAAATAAAATGGAATATTTTAAAGGAATATAATATGTAAACATTATTCATGACATTGGAAAATCCATTTTGGTGTTATACATTAAAACAATGATTTCAGTCACACATTTTGTTACATTACATCACTTAGAATAAATTAAGAAAATTTCTATTTAATATTTTTACAATGTAAAAGCTAGCTCAAAATTATGATAATAGATTATTTTAAAATTTAAAAAACAATCTTGAATTAATTTTACGGAGAATATTGATGTGATAGAAAAAGATTCTAAATGAAAGAGGAAATAATATTTGTTTTTATATAAAGAATGCAAGATCAGTTTAAGTATAAAATAATGAAAATTGTAGCATCACTTGAAAAATATATGAATAAAAATATGAGAATGAAATATATTGGATTTAAAGGATTTTTTCCATATTATTTTCTTCGTCATAAATTTATCATAGATAATCCTGAAAAGAAATGAGATTTTAGCAAAAATCCAATAAATCATGTCCTATCTTAATTTTTTCGCATTAAATCCTCATATTTACTAAATATATAATTATTATAATATATTATATTACCATAATAATAAAATTCTTAATGTAAGGTATTTACATGTATCATATTGTCATCCATTAATTAACAACTCATTATTTAAATCACTCTTATGGGTAATAACGCTCTTGTTTTCTTGATTATTATGGTTCCTAAATTTTGGTAGTTGTACATTGAACATGGTTCTAAAATTTACATAATATTATTCATGTAATAATCATTATAAGTAATCATTATATAAAATTTTATAATTATTTATATATATTGGTGATTAAAAATTAATGAAAACACTTCGTGAAGATGGTAGTATGTACTTTTGCATGGGTGATGTTTTAAATTTTTAATGGATGAAGAAGAATTTAAAATTTAACCCTTAAAAAATATTATAATATATTAAATCACATATATATTATATAAAACAATCATTATAATAATTAATTTTAAACGTTGTTAAAAAAATGCATATCTTCATGGAGGTGGTAGTCTACATATAAACACAATTGATGTTTTCATCCCTTATAAGAATAAAATGATGTAGATAACTGTTATTATATCATTATAATAAAAATTAAATATATTTCATATAGTTATTTAATTATTTTAAAATAGAATCTATAGGTTTTGAGTAGAAAAAAAAATAAATATAGTTGAATTTTCTAACTCAATTGTTAGAACTATTTATTGAGAAACCTCCTCTGACTTACACCCAAATCATTGAAAGGATAGTGTTTTGGAAGAATTAGGAGATCCAAGATATTTGTAAGGAATTTATGATGGTATTAGGGTAGGTATGTTCAAATTTATATGGTTTAAATGATATTAATAATTTAAGGAAATGATGTTCTCTTTTATAAGTGAGGGAAAACATAAAATTCAGATTAACTTAGAGAATAAATAATATAATTACCATTATCTTGTAAAGTGGAAAAAATAAACTATAAATTAGAATATATTATGTTAGAGGGTCCAAATAGTCTCAACCAATAACATTTATACATGTTTTGGATAATTTTAAATCCATACCCTCATGTTACGCCACATTAATCCAATTTTATTTTTAACTATGGTAACATATCATTTTTTTTGACTTGGTAACATAATTATTTGAAAAAAATAAAATGAAAATAGAAAAAAATAATTATGAGTCCAATTTTTTAAACCATTTTATCATATTCAATTTCTATAGGTAGAAGAAATTAATTTCAAAATATACAGACACAAAATGCATGAAATATTATTTAAAGGAAAAAACCAGATTTATGAGTGAAAATAATTTCACCTTGAAATAAATTAATAAATTGTATTATATGATTTTATTGGTTAAATAAAAAATTAACATTTTAATAATTTTCTATTATTTATAAAATAAATTTAATCTTCCAACTATTTGATTAAATGGATTGACGAAGAAATATTTATTCATTTTTTTAAAATATATACTATGTTAAAATGTCATACTTTGTATCCCAAAAACAAAATAATGTATGAAAAAAATTAAATAAATTGTTCAAGATATATTTTTTCAATGTAATTTTATAAAAATTTATTAATTTAGGCATACATCTATATAATGTCATAAAACTGATATTATTTGAAAATTCAGTTTTTTCATAATTGACACAAAAATCAATTTTTTTTAAAAAAAAAATATCTAAAATTAACCATAAGATAAATTTTATGTTATGATTCCAAAAATTAAATCCATTTATTCAAATATAATTTATTAGAGTGATGGAAATTTATTTCATAAAAAGATGACAAAACACAAAAAAAACCAAATTTAGAAAAATTCCCACTTGAGAATAACACTATATTTATTTTTATTCTATGCCTTATAAAAACCATTATATGAATGTTAAAAAAATATTATTTAATATATAATTTCATAGACCAATTAGGTTCTTCCAAAAACTAGTAACCCCAATCGGGCTCCGATCACCCGGAGGCACTTACATGATCATCCTAGGGTGGTGACAAGAACCAATGGAAACAAAGAGTGTCAATAGAAACAATTACACTAAATAAAAATAATCAATCATAGAATAAATTTAAATGAGATGCTCAAAATAAAAAAATCGCTGATTAAAAGAACTATATATAAACTGAAATTATATTAGAACCGAACATGAAATCCAAATAAATCTCTATGTGACCCCAAATGTCACTCTCCAATCCAAAAATATGATATCAATCCATGGAGAACAAACCCAATATGGAACATAAAAATGAAACAAAAAATATTAGAAGATGTATTGGAGTGGGAATTAAATTTCATTACGAATTCTAATGTAAATTAATCTAGAGAGTTTCCCATCAAAAAATATTCATTCACAGGATGATTTAAATACTATAATATAAACACAGGCTTTCCAACTACTCAATTTCAAGACATATCAGTATCAATTGACCTATTGGTTTAAAACAGCTCTTTCTAAAAATGGAAATCCTATGAATTTTAGATAAATAGATGGAAATTATGTATAAGGTTGTTTTTTTAAATGGTAAATATGATTATCAAAAAATTTCATAAAATACGTAAAATCCAAATATTTGTCTTTACCAATCAAAGACATCATAAACTAGTAGCATAATAAATTAAACATAAAGAGGGAAATGGGGAAAAAGTACTCAAATAACCAAAATATATGTGTCTTAAATATAATCCATTTTAGATAAAAAAAACTGTGAAGAAACACGAGAATAGTTTGAAGCTCATAGGAAAATCTAGAACACTCTAAAACCTGATCCATCATTTTGGTTTTCCAGATGAAATCAAAGTTCTCTAATGATCAGATATACCCTAAATGGCATAACCACAGGAAAAAAATTCCCAATGAGGAGTGTTCCCACACTACGGGGACTCTAGGAAGTTGAAAATAGTAAAATAATGAAGTAATTGTTCTTAGATAATCCACTAGCTATGCTAGGTTCCCAATATATTCCTTAAATGTGGGTGTGTCATGAACCAAAAACCTCATCCAGTAGCCTGAATGCCTTCATTTTATATTGATTTTGAAAATCCACATTTGAAAGGGATATGTGGGACCCTTACAAGGCCCATAGGAGTAATTATTATATGACCCATAGGCCATATAAAAATTCATTTCTGGAAGGCTTTAAACATTTCATACATCCTAGACTAACTACTTGGAATTACTACTCCCCAGAATCTTCATCGTGAAATAATCTATCCACCATCACATGGCTGTTCAGCTAGGATTTCCCGTGCTTGCACATACTTATCTCGATGGTAGGTTCCATACTTTCTCATTCTTGCAATCCATTTAGCTTCTTCTATGGTGAATTCCCCTTTCCCATTCTCTTTCTAGAACATGTTCCCTGTAGGTTTTTGGGTTTCTATCTGCAGTTTAAGTGCCATGAAGGCCTTAAGGTGGAATGAAGTCCTTAATAACCTGAAGGTCAGGGTGGTCCAAATGCCTGAAAGGAATTGGGGACCAAATTCGAGGCCTGAAGGCCCAAATGGGAGAATATTTTGGGCTACTATAGTTCCAAATAGTACATGCAACTATCCTGAAATAGTACTGCTACAATTCCAACTACAGTAATAGCTACAATAATACTATATTACTACTATAATACCCTGAAAATTATTCCTCCAAATTGATTTGATCCGGGGTCGCCTTGATGCACTTACGGAGTCCTCACCAACCGGGTTGAGGCTCATGTGCTCTCATGAACCTACATTGGTCGACCCCAAACCGATTAATCATGGAAGCCTGAATAAGGCCTGAGGGATATTGATGATCATAATATGATGGCTAAATTATCCAAGGGAATCATTGAGAAAAATTTTTAATAATTTTGATGAAAATAAATAAACGAAAAAAAGGAACTAATAAAAGAATCCAAAAAAATAAATAAATAGAACTAATGAACCACATGTTTACCTAAAATTCAAATACAATAATTCCAAACAACAAGACGCAACCCGAACCTGACGACTTCTAACTCTCCATGTGACTGTGAGGGTCTCTCTCTAACTAAAAAACCAAACATCACCCTGGATGATAAAAAAACAGGGTAAACCCTGTTCTAGAATCTATAAAAAAGAAGAAACAATAGGCGTGATTATTTAAACTCCACAAGAATGCATTAACAATTCTATTCCCAATTCATTTTCATTAATAAAATAAATAATCAATCCCATGTTTGAAATAAAATATATAAAAATAAGTTTTCACCCAATTTTTTCTTTTAAAAAATAATGGCATATTTCCCTTTTCATTTAAAAACATATTATTATAGAAGAAGAAACATTAGTATTTTAGACAATAAGGATGGTGGATTTATATTAAAATTTAGAAAAAATGTGAAAAAAATTTCAAATCATTTTCCATAAATATTTTCAAACAAAATGTCACTTTCAGAAATGTAGTAAACCAAACAAGGCAACACATAACAGGGAAAAGTGAATATAGTATATATACATTACCGCCAAAATATGGTATCTCAATCATCCATCATAGAAAACTAAGTACCAACGAACATTGGAGTACCAAGGAGATCATTGGATAATATAAAACATACTAATTATCTGACTAATGTTATATGAATGTGTCTCATGATGATGTTAATTTCTCACACACTCTTGTTTAAAACCTACCTTGCATAACTGAGGGGATCAATCCCAATGTAGGGAATTGTACATTTTAAGGGTCACTAGCCAGAGAAAAATACTAAAATAGTGCAACATTTATTGACCAAAAATATAATAGATATTCTATGATCCAATGTTATGTCTAATTTTTTTGGGGGGGGTGTGAATCTGTCAATGACAACATGAAAACAATCACATGCCCTTATATCGCAATAATCAACACAATCAACAAATTTTCCCACAATACACCCCATGGAAAAATTACATTACATTCAAACATTTGTTCTCAAGGGAGTACCACACTAAGGAAAACACACATTGTTCAACATAACCAATGAAATGGGTTAAAAAATATAGTTTTTTAATGATAATCAATTTTCCACATGTGCCAAATTGACTTAAAAAATATTTAATTTACCCACAATTTCAAATGAACCCCAACACAAAATTTGAAAATCTGAATGTATTTAAAAATTAAATTAAGAAACCAAAACAACCATTTTATAAGGAAAACTCATTTACAAAGGAATAATTATACCTTAAAAATCACAAATCACATACAAAATCCAGAAAGGCATTTTATTAAACAGTTGCCTTGAAATACATAACCATAAAATTCCATTCACCATAAAATAAGAAATAATCGACCTCATTTCAGATCAAAAAAATATTCCAAATTTTTACATCACTAATTAACATCCAGGTAATGTGCTAAAAAATTTTAATCCACATTTCATATATTTAAAAGATAACTAAAAAGTGAAACCTCATATCAAACCCCAAGAACATCATCAAGATAGACCCGAAACAACTCCATGGAGAATCAAAGAAGCAAAAATATACAATAGGATCCATAGATAACCCCAAATTTTAACTCAAATAAACATGAATCCTACATAAACCATACCCATATAGAATATGAAAAAAGATAAAATGGATGAAAGTAGAAAATGAAGGTTGTAATATGACATTACATAGAATATACACCCCAAAAAAATTGAAGAAATTACTTGGATCCACCATTTTGAGAGAACATGAGGCTTCATGGGGTAGGGAGGATCTACACATGGGTCCTATGAGGCATGAAAGGGATAGAGGTTAGTTTGGGGTAAAAAAATATGAGAATATAAAAAAGATAAAATAACATTTTAAGACGCTTGAGAACATTCAATGGTTAGGCCACATGGTTTTCGAAATCATGATATAACCTTGCACCCCACACTGGATCCACTAGGCACCCACACAGGTTTTCTATATTGTTTTTGAAACCATAAAATATATGTATGTCATGGTTCTATCAAAATTTTCAAAACCATTTTCATTCCTTTCACAAGGTTTTACGAAACATGCTTTGGGTGTATGCTCTCGACCAGAGACACGCAAGGATCCCTATAGTTTTTATGGGAGCCAAATCACATGGATTGAATCATGATGTATCCCTGAAACTGAAATCATGCAAGATGATAGTGAACTATAAAGAGACTCAAAATTAATAGGTTAAACAATTATCCCATAACCATGCACATAAATTGTGAAACTGAATAAAAATATCCAAAAATCAAAATTTAAGTTCTAAAAACATAAAATTATTGAGAAAAACAAGTATAAATGTTAAAACAATATTAAATAAGAAAATAGAAAATAGGGTGTTACAATTCTCACCAAAATTATTATTTATTCCACTTGAAATACTCAAAACAATTAGTACCTCAATTCAAAAGGAAAAAGGTCACACACTAACATGGTCTGATTCCTCACACTGAAAGCACAAAAACCAACAAAATGATGAAAAATAACCCTTCCAAAATAATGAATCATTGAAAAAAGCATTCCTAAAATAATGATAGAAATATGGAACTATAAAACCCACAAAATTACCAAAATCAAAACTAGATAACCTACTCCATGGGCCTAAATATCATCAAATAGTAGAGAAAGAAGAAAAAAACTATTGGAAATAGAGACCCAATAGATTCAAAACATAAGGAAAGAATGGAATCCCCACCATTAGAAGAAATTATTTTGTCATCCAACAAACATCACCCTCCAAACACTAAATGTCTTGTCCAAAAATACCACAAAAACCCCATGATGGAACTATGTAAACATAATGATAACGAATCTCACTTTACTCCAACAAGGATCTTCAATAAGAAAAATTATTTCTAAGATACACATATATCATCATTTTTCACCCAAAATGATAAGATGAAAGAAGATGACACAAAAACATAATCCTCTACCCAAGATGAAAAAACACATAATTATCAAAAATAAATACTTCACATTAAGATAAATAAGTTTATAATTTCCCAAAACACACTTATATTAAATAAAATATTATCCAAAAGGTACAAAATGTACATTTCCTCTATAAGAAAAAGAAAAAACTAAAAAGTAACACCATAACAATAAAAGAAACACCCAAATAATGAGGTCCCTCAAACTAAATCAGAACTAGAACTATTCTCTAGTAAACGAATTGGGGAGTTTTTTTGAAGAGGAATATTTGACTCCATATAACTTCTAGGAAACACTATGACAGAACCATTGAAGACCGCCTAGGCTTACATAGGTACGATAGTTATTAAGAGAGCATGGACATAGAAAATTCTTAGGGAAATTATTTCTATATTAATGGAACATCGGGGTCCTATGCCAAGAAGAAGTAAATAACATCTTTGAAAGGCCCTTGATTATCTAACATTCCCTACCATCTTTAGGCCACATTACGATCTGCATAACATGATTTCCTTCACTTTTCATGGATGTTGGAGGAAGTTTGGTCACTCAGTCACTCTCACTAACATAGCACCAACCCTAAATGGGTAGCACACCACATCAGGAAAGGAGGATAGACAAAAGTATAAAAAATTATACTACATATCATGACGAATACAATTCTAAAATTGTGGATCTATATATGGAAACAACATCAAACCATTCAAGAAGATAGAGAATCCGTCCTCAAATTGATAAACAAAATCCAAAAATGGTCTATCACCCTGATAAAGAATGAACATTCCTATCACCGTACACACTTTCACATCATTAGAGAAATATTTCTAGATGAAAAAATCCTTAATGAATTACCAGTAGACTCCATTATGAGAATTTTTTTGAATTACTTACTTCCACCACTTCAAACACAGAACTTCAAGCTTAGAGTCGGAAAACATGACTTTTAGAGGGTCATTAATCTCAATGGAACCATATGTCCCTCTATTTTCCACATCAAATATTCTTCTTCAAAAATATTATATTGAAAAGAAAATTAAATAGGGTTCATGTTTGTTAAATCAAGAAGGATGTCCTTAGGTTGATCAATTAGAGGGACAGAAAATGGTAAACCACCCTTAGTCACTCCTCGAACATCTATAGAACCACTGGTGGGGGAATATACTAAAAAATAAGAAAAAATAGCTCAATCCAAAACAAATTTCCAACAAGAAATCAACTCTAAAAATATCTTAAAAAATATTTAAAAATCCTGAGAAAATGTGCTATACAACCATCAATTCTAGAAACTTCACATTTTCCATCTTAAAAATACATTTGAAAATAAAAAATCATAATAATTTTCTCACACACAAATGTTATTCCATATAGCCTCAAATACATACATTCTCATTCCATCTAGGGTTCCCATCCACTCAATTCATCAATCATGAACATAATCAATCACATCCATGCATGTGATCACCCATGAGAATAAAGAAGGACAAAACAATAAATTTCCTCATCAAAAATAGAAATTCAATCCACATTTAAAAATGGAAATTTATTAATCTTGTAATTATTTGAAATTTAAAAAAACTATTAAGAAATCCATCATTACATTTTCTATAGCACACTACATTCCAAAAGTAATTTCTATTTTCAATAATAATCAATTTTGATCATCAAATACATATTTTACAAAAATTCATCTCATTGTAAATAAAATTTAATATAATTTCTTTTAATCAAATTTTGACAACCCATTTTCTATAATCCAAAAACCAAGAAATTACATCTTGACAAAAGGATTAAAAATTTATAAAAACTGTTTTCAAAATGAAATTAAAATTAAATATACTTGAATCAAGATAATGTCGATGAGAGACTTGTCCATATGGGTGGAGGCCATATTCTAATCATTCAAACATCATGGATATACTTTATAGACATTATTATGGAAAAAATGGTTTCCTAGTCGTTTAGAACTCATTCAGACCACTGGACCAACTCCCACTTCACATTCGCTAACACAAAATTGCCCACCAGAACCAAACAATCAATAATGTCCAAAATCTCATGGTTACCTAGGATTCTATAAAAATAATTTTGTCCAAAACATTCCTCATACCAACACCCCATGTTATTAAATTCATAATCAATATTCTAAAAAATCCAAAAAAAATGTCACTCTAGACTCTATGTCCTCTAAAAAACCTTCTTTGATACTATTTTTTCATGAACCAACTCAAGTCAACACTGAACTAGTCACCCAGGTCGACTCATGACAAGGCCCGATAGGCATTCCAAAATCTCCCAGGATAGAAAAGAGTTCTAAAGGAATAAACGAGAACAAAGAAAATTATTTTAGACAACATAATGAAACACATATAGTATAAATAATCAAATCAGACCAAAAAATAAATAAATAAAACAAATGAAAAATAACATTACATAATCTGAAAATGAAACCAAGTGGACAATAAGAACCAACCTGAACCTGACAACTACTAAACCTCCATGGGAAATGGATGGTCAATATTCAACACCAAAAACCAACATTAACCAGGGTGATTAAAACCAATAAGGAACATATAGAAGAAGATAAAAAAAGAAACTATATTCATGAGTATTAAAACTCATTAGGTGTGATCGAAAAAATATATTCCTAATGCATTTTATATAAACAAAATAATAAAAAATTCCCTGTTTTAGACAAAATAATAAAAATGACACTTTCACATAATATTATAATTCAAATAAAACATGATCCATTGAACATTTTAATTTAAAACTAAATTCTTATATAAGATGGATACATTATATTTTTAGAGAACAAGGATATAAAATTTAATTGATAAGGGAGAATTATCGTTTAAACCATTTTCGAAACTATTTCCTTTAAAATTTTGAAACCAAAAATCAATTTTATCAAATAAGAATATAAAATAAGATATTAAAATCCATGAGCACATAATAAGGGTAATGTAATATTGCACGTATTTTCAACCAACCAAATAGGGCATCTCAATCATCTATTGTACACAACTGTGTGACGAAAAAATGGGAGTACCCAGGGGGTTATTGGATAATCTATAACATACAAAACATTTGATTCATCCTATATGCATTCCTCACCTGATGAAATTAATTTTAACCACAGACTAGACTAACCCTACCTAGCCAAACTAAGGGGATCAATCCCAAGGAAGATAAAGTTTCATACTAATATCCACTAGTGAGTGTGAAATCATAAGCTAGTATAACAAACATTAATGGAAAATCGACTATCTATGATAGGTTACCATTTCTGGACTAATGTGGGGTGGGGTGAACATAAAAATTTTAATAAAAAACCAATCACATGAACTTACATAACACCAATCATCACACACAACAATGTCATCCCCGATACACCTTATGGAAAAATATCTTTTCTTCGAAACTATTATATATAATGTATTACCTCACTACGGACCTACCACATTGTTCAACATAAAAAAGTCATGATGATCAGACGTTGATAGTTTTCAAGAGAATAAAAATTATAAAAGTGGTAAATGGGACTTAAGAAATCATTACAGAACCAAATATTTCATATGAAATAGATCATATCATTATCAAATCCAAAACCTCATAGAAGTCCATTTGAGAAACTGGAACCACCATTTAAGAATCCAAAAAAAATTTCATATTAAATAAATTCCCAAAAAATAAATAATCACATATAGATGCCAACAAGGCTTTTCATAAAACACTAGGAATGAATATATTGTCCAAAAAAATCCATAGACATTAAAATAAGAAGAAAATCACCTCATTTTACATCAAAAATTTATTTAAAAAATATACATCTCAAAAAAAATCCAAATAAGGTTCGAAAATAATGAAATTAATAATTCTTAAATTTAAAGGTCATGAAAGAAGGGAAACCTACTTCAAACTATAATTCCTTCAACAATGCTGACCCAAAACAACTCCAGGAAGGAAGAAATAAGTATGAGAATCCATGTGTGACATTAAAAATCACAACCCCAGACTAAAATTCAAGGAAAAATAATCCCTAGATCCACCAGAATATGGGTGAAAAGGAACAAAAGGAAAAATGGAATAAGGAGGAATATGAATAAGAGGGGAGGTAATTATAATTCATATCCACCCCCAAAACATGATTAAATAATGTGGATCAACACGTGGGAGAGAATAAGAGGCTCTTAGGGGAAGGTGGGGGATTATCCTAGGTCACATGATCCATTAATAGGGATAAAGGTGCATTTTGGGTTTAAAATACTATAGGATAGAATGGTAAATTCATATTTTTAATAGACCTTGGAAATGTGTACATTTGGGCCGCATAGTTTCCAACATTATGAACCAATTGTGATCCACTCAATGGATTCAATGGGAGCCTCCATTCTACTACACCATTCTGTTGATGTCTTTTGGGGGAAGAGAAATTGTGACTATATCCATTATGTGAGAAATAAGTTTCAAACTCATTATTTTCAAACTAACGACTATGGTCACTTATTAGGGTCTTAATCTTAAGTCCACTTAGGTTTTCTAAATACTTGGTGTATTTAATGAAATAATAACAAGCTTAACTATTGGGAGCTAGAAAGTATAACCATGTACGTCTAGAAAAATCATCTACAATGACAGAGACATAGTGATTCCCATTAAAGATAGAAACACTAGATGGTCCAAATAAATCCATATAAACCATCTCGAGAGGTTGAGAAGTTGAAACTTTATCCTTTGATTTGAAAGAAACTTTATGTTGTTTTCCCTTTTGAAAAGGATTTAAAACTTTATCTATTAGGAATTTTAGTTTAGGAAGGCCTCTAACTAATCCTTTCCTAGTCAGTTTCTTGAGTGAATGAACATTTTAGTGTCCGAATCTTCTATTCCATAGCCAGATTCTTTATGAAAATCATTTTACAAGTAAAATTTTTCTTAGCTAAATAATTTGAATCAACAGCATATATATTTTCATTCCCTAATCCAGTAAATACCAAAACATTTTTAGAATTAAAAACATTACATGAATCATTTTCAAATTTTATGTTGAATCCAACCCCAGACAAATGAGATATACACAGCAGATTGTATTTTAATCAATAAAAAAATAGTACTTTGGAAATTAAAATTGAATCAGTGTTACCAATATGGCCTAAGATGATGAAATTTCCTTTGTAGTTATCCCCAAAGGTAACATGTCCTCCATCAACTTTGATTATGTTCTTAAAGCATGAGTATTCTCCTATCATATTCTTTGAACATCCACTGCCCACGTATCATATCATCCTAAAGAAAATTTTTTAGAATGTATCCTAAAAACAGATTTAGACAGAAGATAATATTGGTACCCATATTTTCTTGGGTCTATAAAGGTTAGTAAGTAAAACATTAGGCACCCATATTTGTGTAATGGGTTTCCTATAATTAACAGATTCAAAAGATTTTGATAAATAATCATTGTTTTCTATATGAAAATAGTAATAGCTAGATGAAGCATAAGAATTGACAGAATTTGAACTAGTAGCATACTATCCATATTTTGGAATAATTTTTTTTAACAATCTTTCTCTATCTAAGATGGTAACCTATACCAGTTGTATACGTTGGTGCAACTTTTTTTAAGTATTTGAGTTAGAGTGGTTTTCCCATTTGTAAACATCTTTCATTATTTTATAAGTTTCACATTTGATAATTTTAGTTTGTAATTACCTTAAAGAGTTGATCATTCTTTTCCTTTTTTAAACTAAGATCAGAACTAACATTACTAGTCAAGGAATAGTGCTTCTTTAATGATTTGTACTTATCATTCAGTTTATTACATGTATCTTCCAACATATTACAGTATTCAAATAATTATGCATTAGATATACTATCATCATTATTTGAATCAGTTTAATTCCCAGGATATTAATCATTGTGCGTAGGGGGTTTCATTGTTACCATAAATGTTTCAGTCATGAAACAGATGATGGCATGATAATTCTCTTCAGAATTAGAAGCTTCAGATCCACTTGAGCTGTCTTTAGAAGCACTCCATGTAGCTTTCATGGATTTCATATATTTATATCCTTATATTCATACTTTTTCATAAATTTCAGTTTTGGACAATCAATATTGACAGGTCCTTTCCTTTTGCACTCATAGGAAACTATTCCTTCATCTTTATCTATTTTCCTCCAGTCATTCTTCCAATTTACTCGTCGATCATACATACCCTTATAATCAGATTTCTTGAATAATTTCTTCTTTCTATTGAATTTCAGGAATCTCCATGCTATCTGTGCCATCTCTTTATCACTGTTTGAGTCTGAATTTTCACTTGTTGAGCATTTTTTAGTTATCTAAACCTTCTCTTCGTCATTGCTCTTTGAATTAGTGTAATTGAATTCCACTAATTACATTTTGGGTTCAACATCATCCCCGTATACACTTTTAGCTCTTCTTCATACATCATCAATTTTCAAATCAACTCTCTGACTCGTAGCTTCCCAATGTCACATGATTCTCGTATTGAGACATAGGTTCCTCTCCATCCATTTATAGTAGGCATCTCAGTATCCTCATGATTTGTTATTTTGCTGGAACAAATTTTCCTAGTGAAATCATTGTATTAAATATCTCACTAAATCTGGGATACATATCAGAAATAGATTCAACAGATTTATTTTTAAAATTATCATACATAATAGTGTATGTACTTAGTATCATTTCCTTAACATTGGTTGTTCCCTCATGAGAAACAACCAAAGTATCCCAAATTTCATAAGAAGTCTTACAATTAAATATTCTATTAAATTATTCACCTCTTAAAGAACAATACAGATCGTTCATTGATTTAAAATTATTATTTTAAGCATCTTTCATAGGTTCATCCCAAGTACTTATAATAGTTTATAGAATCTTATACTGAGTCTCTATATCACTTCAGATGTCAAATCCCATACATTCTAAATGGATTTTAATTTTTATTTTCTATTGGGAATAATTGACACCATTAATGAAGTGTGGCCTATTGTTAGCTACACCTTATAATATGTTATCCATAATAACTATGTTTTAAAAGGATATATAAAGATATAAATATTTAGAATTAACATAAATTTTGAGATCATTAAGATACAACTAAATTCACAGTTGAAAATTTTTCACAAAAGGAGTGTTTTGAAAAACTTTTATCTACTTTATTTGATTCAAAATGTAGTCCCATTGGAATAATTAAGAGGGGGGTTAATTTATTACATATTATAAAAGTTTATTTTTAAAATATTTATATTGAAATCCCCCAATTCATAAGAATAGTTAAATGTTGTGAAATTATATTCATTGTAAAGGTTCCATTAGTTTCTCAAAGATTGATTAGTTCTCAATTAACTTTAATCTAATGATTATGTTAGCATTTGAAACTAACCTACTAGTTCAAAATAATTACAAACATTAGGAAGAATAACAATTAGATTTAGTTTATAATAGTTTTATATTTCAAAATAGTTAGCAATACAATATTGAAAATAGTTTAAACTAAAATATGATGCACATCAGTTTCAACCAAGAGGTTCAGTCTAAAGTTGAGGCTTAATCCTCTCAAACAGTTTATATATAACATTGTTCCACACCCTAGATCGGGGTTAACAATAGTACTCATACTTTCGAGGTCCTCAGAACTCTACAACATTTCTACGTGGGAAAGCAAGAACAACAACACACAGGTTGTCCAGGTCCTCAGACCTCTACTATAGTTCTACGTCAAATACACAAAGGCATAAAGAGTATGGTGTGAGGATTTCAGTATCCTACAGTTAAGAATAGGAGTCAGTGTGTATCCAAACAGACAGAATAACACACTACTCATAATGTAAAAAAAATGATCACATCGGAGCAATAATATGAAGTTGAGTTTAGAATGATCTTGTGTGATTTCAATGCGGCTCTGGAATTCCTTGGATTGAAGCAGATGATGATTTTTATTCTTCTTTGGAATTTTTCAGGAAAACAGAGTGATGTGGTTCTGTTCTTTCACTTCCAGTATAGGCGTTCATCTTTAATGTGAGAGTATTCCTTGTAACACTTGAACCTCCCCTTTGAACTTCTGTTCTTGATGTGTATGAGTGTTCTTCGAGTTCTTCGAGTGTTATTCTCTACATGTACATGTGTATCATCTTGTATGTGTCTCTTATATGTCTTTTGTCCATCCTTATGTATATATATATATATATTCTTTAGTTTCTTGATATCCATTTTATACCATGAGCTCTGAAAATGGGAATGATTACATTTTATCGGTATGAGGTATTGTTCCTTAACATGCCAACTACAAACATTAATTAATAAATGTTGAATTGAATTAAGAAAATATGTCTGTTAGGATTATATTAATAATATTGACAAAGTACAGAGTTTGAGTAATAGCCACTAGTTAATAGTCATCTTCCATCAGTATCTCTCTATCAGTAGACTTGTAACTGTAGCTCTTGTAGTAATAGCTCATGTATTAGTAGCTCCATCTGTCAGTAGCTCTTTGTAACGGTGAACTTCTGTCGGTATCTCTTCATAACTATCAGTAGTTGTAATCATTTTTAGTTATATATTTCTCTATTAATAGATTCTTCTATTGGTAACTCCATTATATAGGTAGCTCCACACTATCAGTAGCTCCACTCTATCGGTATCTTCACTCTATCAGTAACTCATATCAGTGGGCTTGTATCAGTAAACATGTATATCAGTCACGTTGTCTACCATTAGACTTAGTTTATCGGTGGAATTTCCAAATAGTGAACTTGTATCAGTGAGCTAGTCTATATCAGTGACCATGTATCGGTGAGCTAATCTATATTAGTCAAAATTATAACTATCAGTTTCTTAAGAACTTACATTCTTACAATGTAATTGTTCTATGCATATTAGTTCCAGATTGAATTAATATAATACTTCATCAATATTATACACAAATAAACATCTATTAATATATTCAATGATATTATATGATTATTTTGACATCTATACTAACTCTAGAACATGAAGGCATAATTATGAGACATAATTATTATATAGAAAAGCATGATTTGGGAATATCAGAACTTATCTAATCATATTTGAGATTATCAAAATAGGTGAATCCATCATGATCAATAAATTAGAAGTGACCGATATAGAAATAGATAATATTTCCTATTTTTTCAAATATCATAACCTTACACCATGGTGATAATCATAGAAATATATTTTCACCTACTTTGAACTCTAGATCTCGCTAATTATTTTCATCAGAACATTTTTTTTCTACTCTGAGACACCCTGATGTCCTTGGGAATGGATATATCCTTCTCTGACTTTTTCATAACCATATTAGGCCCAAAAATTATTATATCTCAAACTTTATTTGAACATGTTATAGTTATGACCTCCACACCCTTTAGGTCTTCATAATGAGCCATATAAATTATGTAGTGAAACATATTTTTTTAAGATATCCTGTCTGGAAAAATTTGATGGTATAACTACTTTTAAAATCCACAAAATATTATTTGAACATTTCCTATAAGGTTTTAATGGTCTTCTTAGACTAAATATGTATCTGTGGATTACATATACAAATGAAATTTATTCTGTATCAAGATCATGTATCAAACTTCTCCAAAATATTGAGGTAAACATCATTTCCAGATAAGATATATTAGAATGGGGAAATATATCTAACCATAAATCTTTATTAATATATATTTGGGACAGATAATCAAGAGATAAATATTTTATAATTAAAATGATGTGTATTAAAATTTCAATGAAATAAATGACATCCCAAATAGAATTTATTACTTTTGAGGTTTAGGAGTGTCTAGTGATGAAATATATAGTTATTTTCACATATCGATTGTAGTATGTATAATAGTTATAACATCCCCTTCATCTTGTGTCTCTCTATATTAACTCGCTGATATACCAAACACTAATATACACACATTTAAATTTTCATGTTATATTATCCCCCCTGGAATAATCGTTTACATATCTTTTAATCATAGAAAATCTAGGAAGTATAGATAATTATGAACTGTGAACTTCATCCAAAATATCTTTATTCATGTCCTGTATTAATGGGACACATATTTGGTTCTTGAGCCTTTTAAGTAAATCACTCTCAATGATTAACTCAAGAACATTTCCCACCATTTTTTTTGTCCACATCCATTTTCTATATCTCTTTTATAATCAGACAGATGTATAATTGAACATTTATCTATTAAAAATATAGTCATTACCCTTTACTAATAAAATCACGATATAGACCTGAAAAATCCAAAACTATTAGATCACTTTAAATCGTCATCATTGAAAATATATCATAGTTTTTGTAACACATAGATTCAACCACCTTGTTTCCCTTCCAATCATGGTAGTATATTGAGAAGCAATAATCTTTAGATAATTACAACCATCTCCATTAGTGAATGTATAAAAAATTATATTTATATATATACTTAAAAATCTTATAATCAATATATATATATATATATATATCAAAATTTTTAATATAAATATTATGACACTATAATTTTGAAAAAATACCCCATCTAGCTCCAAATAATGAGTCGGGTAATTTTACACAAAAACATTTAATTCTTTTTATGCATATGAAATATCTATGTAATTATTTATTAGAAAAAATTCCAATCTATTCATCAATGAATGACTACTGATCGCAAACTCTTCTCTACTATGAAGTAGTGCGAGGAAATGCACATTGTCCATCCTTCTTTTCATCCCCTTGAAATTTTCCTTACATTTATCTATTCATAGGATCCCATGTCCATTCAATGTCAACTTAGTATTGGACTATATTAATGTGATAAATTATTCGAAAATCATATATAATATCTAGCCAAACAAAAAACTATGGATCTTAGTTACCATGGTTGGCTTTATCCCTTTTTAAATAACATTTATCTTTTAATGATCTACTAATATATAATCATATCATATAATATGATTGAAGAATGAATCCTTATATAGATACAGTTCAGACTTGTTCAATTTGGCATATAACTTCTCTATCCAAATTTTCTTTAACATAATCATCATATGATCTTTATTCACTTCATTTATTATTGAATATATAAAAATATAATATACAATTTCTACCATAAATAGATGTATTCATTCCCTAAATCCTGTATTCATTAAATCCATGAATATAGTGGATGGTTTTGCTGATCCCAAATGTCATTAATATAAATTCATAATGAAAATACCTTGTATATAATGGTATCTTCAATATATCCTACTTAATAGACCTTAATTGATGATATCCATAAATATGAAAAATCATTAAAATGTATTGATCTTCCTTTATTTGATAAAATAGTTCATCAATATTGGGAATGGGATAAATTTTCATGATATTTATCTTGTTATGTAATAATTAATTAATGAAAGGTCACATTGACACAATACTATGTTTAAGAAAATGATTAGGTGAGCCCCAATGTGATAGACTCTAATGTATGAATAACTTTTTTTGGTTTTTAGAGATTCTTATTAAATTCCCACAACTAAATTTGGTTCATTCTATAAGGATTA
This sequence comes from Viscum album, assembly GCA_963277665.1. Classification (NCBI taxonomy): domain Eukaryota; kingdom Viridiplantae; phylum Streptophyta; class Magnoliopsida; order Santalales; family Viscaceae; genus Viscum; species Viscum album. Next base: position 1,449,691,189 of record OY728161.1, read on the forward strand.
TTTGAAATATTTTTAACAAAATGAATGACTTATATTAAAAAATCATCTTTAAAATTCAATTGAAGACTAGGAATACCATAAATAAATACATAATCATATGCTAAAAAATTTTATGTTACATAAATTTTGTGTTTCTTCCCAACCAGTTGTCTTAAATATCCATTATTAATTGGTTGTAATACCCATTCAATTGATTTAATTCCCATTATAATTTCATTTTTATTCTTGCACTAATAGAAAATCATTGGTTGTTTCATAATATCGAAAATGGATTACATTATATGGAAACTAATAAAGGCTTCATATAGTGAAATGTAATCTTGTAGTGGCCCAAAATCTCACAAATTAAAATAAAATTTGAATGAAAAAAATTAATTATTAATAAATTTAGTAATAGGAAACATATTAACTAATTTTGTTATTTTGGTTCATTATAAAATATTTGAAATTAGTTTTAGAAGACCGTTAATAATCATAACCATTGAAAATATAACTATTTTATAATGAACCTTAATATTAGTTAGTATTGAGGGTTATAATAATGTCTAATTGAAATTGACAGAATAAGTGATGGCCTTGACTACCATGTTACATCCTTGGAAGGAAATTTATCATATATTCTATGGATGATGTAATAACTTGGAATATCCACTAACCAATCACAATCTGAGACTCAACAACTGAAACAAGAGAAATATTACTTAAAAAAGAATCTAAAGCATATTGAGACCACACCCCCAATCCAAGTCCACTAATCCATCCCAATAAATAACCACCATCAAACACTTTACCCTTAGGGGTAATGCTAGTCTCATGAGGGGTTATGTATTTTTACCATAACAGATTGAATTTCTATATTCTTTTTTTTCATAAAATAATGAATATATTTTTCCGTTCACATTGTTACAATATATTAAATATTATATATTAATTTGTGAAGAATATATTTTCTGAAAAATAAAAAATAAATTTATTTTAATAAATATATCATTGTCATTAAAACATGTTATTTGATAATGTCATGAATTTTTCAGAGAAATATTATTTTCATAAAATATTTATGTTAAATAATATTTATTTACTTAAAAAATGATAATTTAATTTAATTAAGTCAAATATAATTTTTATAAGGGTCTAAATGATGTTTCTATTGTAGAATCGTGTATTTTCTAGTAAATAAAGAATTTTCATATTATATTTAATGATGTAAAATGAAATTTTTTATATGTATGAGAGATGTTTGATTCATAGAAACATGTACTTAATGAAGTTAAATATAAAATTTTAAAAAAATCTTTAAAGTTATCATAATTATAGAAATATTTATATAAAATAAATTTTATTTTTTAAAAACAATTGATCAAAATTATCCACTGGTGAATTTTTAATAATTTTCCGAGATATTTAAACTTTTTATTTAAAATAATTATGTTATAAATATAGTCTCAACTACGACATCATAATAGATTGAAATTTATGTAATGAGTTATATAAAACAAACCCATGAAAAAAATGTAGATTTACCTTTTAATATCGGGTATTTATATTATTTTATAACTTTTTTAATCCATTATTAATCCTACAAAACATATATTATATTTTAAGGTTTTAAAATCAAATATATATGACCATTACTCAAATAACCATCACCAATGGTATAATTTTATCATATTCTCTTCTTGTCACTATTTAATATTGAAAATCAATACTCTTTCAAAAAACCAGTGGAAAAAAATCATGTAATGTTTATTATTTTTATGATTTTATCATATAGAGTCCAAATCATATGCATAGAAATTAAAAAATAATTCCCCTCTCTTTTCTATATGAACTAACCATAATGTCCCACTAATATTCTATCATATTAATTTGGGAATTAATTTACTCTCCCTTTTACTATCCAAATAATTCCCAAAGAATTCTCATGATTTTAAGAATCTCCTCCAATACATTTAGAATCACCCTCTCAGGGTAATGAGATTCTCTCCTCTTATTTATTCATGCAATTTATTTGTGTTATTCCATTTGATTTCAAAATTCTAATGTTTTAATATGATTTTACACATCACTTAAATAACCTTATGATTTCCATGCAATAAAAGAACACCTTTCACTCTCATTAAAACATTTCATGAACCTTTATGTACACTTGTTATGGTTATGAAATTATACCTTTATTTTACAGGAAAAAAATTTATATCATGAATACCAAACCCCATTTCCACTCATGTGTATTAACCTACATATAACCATCATTAATTTTCTAGTTACATATATGTATGTAACCCAAAATGTCTTTTTATGAAATATGTTTTTTTAAAATACATTTTTATGTTTTATTATATATATGATGCCCAAATTCATGTAGATGATATAAATATTTTGTTTGTGACCAATATTATATAGACCTCCAATGCATTGGGTAATGTTTTTATCTCATGATATTCAATGTATGTTTAATTGGGGCCTTGAAATATTCTTATTATGTCATGTTTTATGGTTTTTCCATATTCCAATATTTCCATGTTGTTATAATCTTATATCATACTTTGATATTCATGGTTATGATTGTCACCAATTTTATGTCACCTAGATATGCGTATTAACACACATATAATACTTTTATAATGTTATTATTTAGGTTTTCTGTTATAGGGATTTATAGCTCACTTATTACTTTTGTACATCACTATATTGTATTAGATGATGAATGGATTTTATTTTCCTATCAGGGAGTTTTGAATAATTTTAATTTATCAATATTTCATGTTATTTTTATATTTATATTTTTTTTAAATAAATTAGACTTATCATTGATCTAGGATTGTGTTATGTGTGACATTATGTAATAAATCATGAAATAATGTCCAAAAAATATATGGGTTATCATAGTTTTATTGGTTGAATAGTCTAATTAATATTTTGGATTAGGATAAAAAAATTATTAAAATACTTAAGGGTAATACTGAACATATAAAAACATCCCTAAAATTTTAATGTACAGAATAACTGGTTTCGAGTTAATAATATCCTTCAATAGATTCTACAATAGGATATAACTCATGAATAGTTTTACCTAGGGGTAATAACCATGAAATTGGGGAATTTTGGATTAATTCAATAATCACCTAGTTCATGAAAATTATCCCTTAATATACCCATGGTTTGACACTCTTGAGGGATATGATTTGGTGAATTGACAATCTCTTTATGCACTATTCTAAAGGGAACCACAATTAGTTTGAAATATTTTGTTATAATGTGGACCATAGTTAAATTAAAATGAAACATATAAATTCATATGTTATGGAATGTATGTCATTTAGGTTTTATCAATATAATGTTTATATTTTACCTTTTATGAGTGTAATATTTTGGAAATTAGCATCCAGAAGTAAATTTTTCGTGATATAATTTATTATGAAGAGAATAAATAATTGAATTGCACGATTCTCATCCATTCATGAAACATCAATATATAATGAAACTATGTTTCTATTCTTTATTGGATATCCCAAAACAGTATTATATCTATTCAAACACAACCTCTAAACAAGTAAATAGTGTAATCAGTGAAAAAAATTGGGTAATTTTTGCATAACAATTATATAACTTCTCCAATATCCATATTTCCGTGATGGTTTTACTTTTAAACCCCTTGATACAACATTTAGTGTAATTTAATGATATTATATGTAAAGAATAGATTTTTTTTAATAGATAAAACACAAATTGTTGAGTGAATGGTATCAGCATATATATCAAAAATATACAACCGATTTTATACAAGTGTAAAGAAATTTGTGAATCTCCTTATGAATCATAATCTCAAGAATGTATATTATTTTATTTTTGGAAAAGTATCTATCACAAATGGTTGAGACTAAAAAAAAATTTATCCTTAATTACTTGTTCATTATGATGGAATATGCTAATTTTTTTCAAGGATAATTTCCATATTTTACTCCTACATGAGATATTTTGTTTTTGATCAAACATATACCAAGATATTTTCTAATATCAAAAACATCATTTAGAGTGACAATTGTTAATCCTGAAGGGCTAAATAAGAAAATACAATAGAATCTCAACAAAGAGTTTTATGAACAAATTCTTCGTTTTGAGGATAATCAATCCTTTTCACTAAGAAGATGGATGGGTTAATGAAAATATACATTGATTTTTTTGAGTTTATCAAGATCATAAAAATGAACAGGAATCCACTTATATGTATTTATGATAAGATAAATAAAAAACATAGAGACCATTATTTCTTAAATATGGATCTTCAGTTAGGATATTATTAAATTGTGTAGAATTGTGGGGATATCCCCATGAATGATTTTTGAAGAATGTATGGTCACTCTAAAAACACAGTGACTTCATTTATACTCATTAATCCTCTAGTGTATATGTCATCGATTTAGATCTTGAGCTGCAATATAGTTCATTTCCTCTTCATTTTAGTCAATCTATGAAACCATAAAATTTGGATGGTTGTGGGAGAATAACGAAATAAGATGGTGCTAACAGGAGCCACATTGAATTTTCTAGGTCTTTCACTACTTAGAAGATCATTTTAAAATCTATGATTTACGATGTCAAAGTAAATAATGATTCAACTATAGATGGGATTAATATTTTTTTATTTTTGATTCATTCTTGTATGATTTTTCCAGTTGGGGATAAGACTTTGATGGTGAATATACATTCGAAAAGACTCACTATTGTCTAGGTATTCTCATATTACCGATTTATTCTTATGGGGAATGGATTTTTCATTTCCTCTTCTCGAATAAGGATCTGAAACATATGGCATAAGGATTTGGCTTCTTCTCCCTAAAATCAGGCAAGGTTACTATTTAGAAATGTAATGATTGATTCAACTCATTATCTAAAAAAACCAGGGTTTTGGTATGGATCAAAATTCTTGTCTTAAACTTGATATTTTGTAATACTCATATATTGTTTGATATTTCATCGATGGTTGGTGTTCCCATTAAGATGGATAAAGCCACATAAATGGTCAATTATAGGTATTTGGCTAGGATTCTAGTTTAAATTGACTTAAATCATAACATGGTTGATGAAGTTGTTCTTTATACATAAGAGGATGGTATTAATATTATGATTAATTATCAAAAATTACATCAATTTTTTGGAATGTGAATCCATTGGAAATCTAAAGAATAATTTTCATAGAAATTATATCTACTCTTATTGCCTTATTAAGGGTCACAACTATATGCTATGTAAGAAGCTACATAAAAGATAGTATAGAGTTGGATAATCTCTTTTATAAATAGGAAAATTCGTTGATTCCAATTAAGGTAATGAGTCTAATACAGCATTGGTGCATGTTGTCCAATCTCCGTAGGAGGGTTAGTGCCTTGCCGAGGAGTCATAAAAATAAATGGATGGAGAAAATATTAAATCATTTGGTACTAAAAATAATAATGCAGAAGGAGGTTTTAATTTTGAATGTGGTTTACTATCATGCTATGGGGTTTTAGGGACCAATTAAGAAACATTATGGGCTTCTAGATCCTCTCCATGTGTCTTCTACACCTGCATAAAAAAGGAATACATTTTTGGTAGAATCCACTCACTCGCATGATGCCAAAACTCATGTAAAGGATTATTCCTTGACCCTTAACCCTGACATGAATTCTTGGAAATCATCGAACATAAGCTCACAGATTATTAAGGAACTCAGGAAATAGTGGAGATCAATGAATATTTGGGGAATATGGACTAACACATGTAATGATGATTCACAAAAAAATTGTTCATATCGGGATACTGTTAAAGGTAACGATGTTTTCAATGATGTTTTTTCAACCTCAATGAAAAAATATAGGCCAAGGAAGTACTACTCAAATATGAATTCCACATTGATGACTAGATCTATATCTAGTGGTAGAATGTATCTAGGTAATTCTTTCAGTCCCTTGAAAGATTAGTCTGATTGGGATTATAATTATTATAATCTTCTTGAATTTCATTACTAATGTCTTTTACATTTTTTGTTCTAAATGAGGTTAGTTGATCGTTCCTGACCCCATTCCCTTGATCTGCCAGGTTTTTGTTGTCATTTAAATAAAGAGGTTTAAATCACCTTTCTAGATTAATAATTCTATATAAATATTTATGGATTTAATTAATAGAGTCTTTATGGGAAACATCAAAAAAAAATTGGCAATATATATTGATTATATTATTATCAACTCTATGAGAAAAGTAGAACATAAAGAGTATTTTAATTATTTATTGAAGACCATATTATAGGAAAATATGTCATTAATGTACATTAAATATGAGTTTTTCATGGAGAAAGTAATATTCATGAAAAAACTTATCACAAGTATAGTGATATATATGGATTCATTACAAAATAGTTGCAACTGATGATTACCCACACAAAAACTATAATGGAGATCTATAGTTTCCTTGTTTAAGTTGGGTTCCATCATCGATTTGTGAGAAACATCTCAGGATTTTTACTTCCACAAACTAAGATAACATGGAAGGGAGTGAGGATTTTCTACAAAAATGAATGTAATGAGATCATTAAAGAGAAAATGAAAATGATAATCACTACAACTGTACTCACATTACCCATCAGAGGAATAGATTATGTGATCTAAAATAATATGGACCATATGAATTGCTTTGTGTAATATTGAATGGTGAAATAATTAGTTTCTATGAATCCCACCAATTAATGATACACAACTAAAACTACCCAAACAACCCCCTAGAATTGGATGTTCTGATCCTCACATTATATATTTAGTGACATTGTCTCTATTATGAGAAGTGTGGCATATATACACATATTATAATCCTCATGTATATATTCAAACAAAATCGGATTAATATAAACCTAAGAAGGTGGTTAGAGATAATAAAGTATTTTTATTTTTCAATCCATTATCTTACTAGGAAGGTGAATAAAGTGGTAGATGGTCTGCGTTGAAAGTATATTGCAACCATATCAATGATGATGTATGAAAGGGATCCAATATGCATGGAAATGTAGATGATGTACGTGGGAATTAAGATATGAAATAAAAATATAGTGTTGAAGATAGATTAGGATGCATATGGTTTGAAATAGAGATATGTCTCCAATAAAGTCTAGATCTAAAGATATAACTTCTTGATGAAGCACATAGATCATCTTTCACTATTTATCTAGGAATAAAAAAGATACATAAATATATGAAGCAAAAATTATATTTGGATAACATCAAGATGGACATTGTAGAATTTTTATATTGATGATTAGTATACCAATAGGTCAAGTATTATTGAAACAAGTCTAAAGGTATGATATAATCAGTACCCGAAGTTTTATGTAAATTGGATAATATAATATTAGATTTTTTTGTAGCCCTCCCTTGTAATTCTAATGGAAATAAAACAATCTGGGTTTTATTTGATCACTTTTAAAATTTTGAACAATTCATTAAAATAAAGGAATATTTATCTCCTTCACTACTCACTCTGATATACATGAGGGAATTTGTAAGAAGGAATAGAGTACCTTTCTCCATTGTATCTGTTCAAGAACTATGGTTTTCCTCAAGGTTAAAGAGTATACTTCAGTAAGAATAGGATGCAGAGGTATGTTATAGTATTGCTTATCTCCCATAGAAGGATGTTAAGCATAAGTGAACCAAAAATATATAGATGAAATCTTGAGATATTTTTCAATGTATTTCAATTGATATTGGGATCAACACCTTCCCATAGTGTATTTCTCATATAACAACATAATCCACTCTATAATTCCAATTTTACCTTACAAGGATCAATATTTGAAGAGGTGTAAGAATCCAAAATGATGGGATGAGGTTGGAGAGGGGAAGCTTATGAGACATGATCTTGTTCTTGAGATGATAAAAATGTTTCACACCATTAAATTTATATAGAAATCCTCACAAAGTCGAAAGTAATCATTTTCACACAATCATTGATGGGACCTAGAGGTTTAAGTGAGAGATAAATTGTTTATTGTGTTTATCATCATGGAAGAAAGCATTGAGGTTTGGGATTAATGGAAATATTAGTCGTATATAAATGATCCATATTGAGATATTTGATCACATCAGATCTTTTAAATACTATATTGATCCAAAAAAAAACCTAACCCACATAGATGATGTGTTCCCTCTATCCCTCTTGAGTAAATACATAACAGACCCCACATATGTACTAGATCTATAGGGGTACCCATAGAGAATTTTCATTCATATAAATAAATTATGGGGATTATCTTTAACTGTAGATACAATGTTATATGAATTAGGACAACTCATGTGGTTTATGTTTTGTGGTGGAACCAACATTTTGAGGAAGAAACATGGAAACCATAAGAGGTGATGAAGCATATGTAATATCAACTATCTTTGTTTATGAAATAAAATTGTTATGGTGAACGTTTTATAGGGTGAATAATGCAATGACCTAAAATATCATAAAATAAACACACTTTTTGAATAAAAAATTCTTTATATATAATTCTACTAATAGAAAACACATGCACTACATTGGTTATTTTGGAATGTGATAAGAAATATCTTGTTAAATTTAAAAGACTGTTAAACCTTATAATTATTGATAAAATTATTTATTTATGTTGACCCCAAAAATTTGAATAGATTTAGGTTAATGGTAAAGTATAATTGACACATATTAATGAATCACTGAGCTCCATATGTAGAATCCTAACCTATGATTCCAATTTATCAGAGAATCCATGCACGATAACATCACTTGAATTTTCTGTTGACTAAGAAAATGTTGATATTCAATAACTAAAAAATTAGCCAAACCATTTTAGGGATAATTACAATATTATATGTATCGTGTACCAAACCATGTTCATCAAATCACCCGAACAAAGCACCATTATCACACACCATACCTTTAGGGCGTTCACATGTATAATAAAGGGTAATTTATCTATAACCTCATAATATTGATTTATTAATTATTATTTTAAATAAAATATTTAATATATATATACATTATAATTATTACCTTATTATCTAAAATTATTTATGAGTTGTTTAAAATTATATTTCGATAAAACAAAACCAATGTTTTATATTAGTAAAATATATTGTTCCAATTAAAAACATAATTTTATAAACACATTTAATTTTGATTTGAATATCATATTCATAATATATTTAGATTAAATAAAATTTCATTAAATATAAATTATAAATAAAATTTAAGGATGTGTAATGTAATTTTTATAAGGGTTATAAATTTTTCAGTATCATAAAAATATTTATTTTCAATAAAATTGGGTTTATATATAAAAGAGTAAATTCCAATATTTATAGAATTATTTTGATAAAATAATTATTATTTTTCAAATCCAAATGTAAAAGATATCCACTGATTAAAATTTCATAATTTTCTGAGATATTAAATCTTTTAGGTAAAAATTTAATATGATATAAATATATAATCACTATTATGACATAATAATAGCCAAAATGTGATGTAACAAATTATATAAAAATAATACATGAAAAACTATATATTTCCCCACAAAAATATTTTGTATTAAAATATATTGGATTAATTTTATAATCTTAAAATTAATACATAAAATCCAATATTATATTTTATGGTTTTAAAAAAATTATTAAGAACATGTCTCACTTACAAATCTCCAATGGTGTCATTTAGTATTTTTAGTTTTGGGAAATAAAAAATATTGAAAATATATATTCATTAGATGCTGCAATGGGAAAACTCATTATAAGGTTTTTGGTTTTTATTATTCTATAGTATAGAATAAAAAACCTCTGTTTAGAAATTAATAAAAAAAATTCCTCTCCTTTAGAGTCAATACCCACCCAACCTCCCACTAATATTCACTAAAAACCAAAATATCTAGACTTTTATAAACATATACCTACCTAAATCCCACCCATGGTTTTCCCAAGCTCATAAGAGTATATTTTGAAGCTTTTAAAAGTTCCTTCACATGGTAAAGGTATTCTATTCACCTATTATTTGTTAATGAACATTCTTTTTATTACACATTTTTTTTCTAGTTTATAATATTGTAGTATGTTTTTACCCATAAATTTACTATTCTTATTATTTATATATAATTATATAACACATTTCCCCCTCATTAAAATCATGTAGGAACCTTTTTGTACACATGTTCTTCTGCTAAAACTATCCGATGACTTTTGATGATAATTTTTTTTACTATGTATACCCACCCCATTTCCAATCATGGTAATTTAATTTAATTTAATGACCCTTAATTTATAGGGTAAGTTAATATATTAAACCCAAATTCATTTATCATGGGGTTAAAATTCATCAAATGAGTTTTTATTTTTTATAATCTATGTGGAACATAAATAAATGTGCACGATATAAATGTGATGGGTGTAACCAAAAATTTATAGCTCTCCTTGTCTTTAGGTAATGTTTCTATATCATTATATGACATGTATAGTTCATGAGATGTTATCTGAATAACTATATGTTGTGTTTTCTCAAGGGTTATCCTTAACATACTAATATTATGTCATGTTTTATGTTTCAATTTTGCTATATTTCTTTGATGTTATCTTCTTATATCATGATTATATGTTCATGTTTATGATTATAACCCCTTTTATGTCACCTTGATAAACCTATTGACTCGCATGTATTACTTTCATCAAGTTATTATGTTATTATTACCTTACCAGGCTTTATATCTAATTCCTTCATTATGTACATGCTTAGATTATACTATGTGGTTTAGAAAGATCATTGGATATTAAGGGAACATTATAGTGATTTAAATAATGTTATTGTATCTCTTTTGAATGTTATTTTGATATAATTTAATTTATACAACATGAATATGGTCTTCTAGGATTAAATTAAGTGTTACTTTATTTAATAAATCCTAAAATAAAGTGTATAGAATATACAGGTTGTCATAAATACATGACTACAATAACACCTAATTCAAATAGTGGGAGAATAAAATGATTTATAGGATTTAAATTCGCAAAAACATTCATTAGAGATGAGATAAAGAATTATGATGTTATCAATAATCAATTAATGGGTTTTACGATGAAATATACAACTAACCTTTGAGGGGTTGATGTTAAAATGACATAACATTATTTTGATAAAAAATATTGGGTAAATCTAATGTGAAATAAGAAAAATAATGTTGTAGTGTGGATTCTAATTGTACCTTTTACAATATTTGTCTCATGATCCACATCAATTATGATAATGATGGCATCCCATTTATCATTTTTATGGTAAATCGAGGCATACCATCATCATTAGATAATGTATTATCGAATTAATTCACAAAATATTCAATATCCATGTATCTAAAATATTAAACTTCATTGGTTGAATTCTTGTTCTCCTTTATTTAATTTAAAACTTATTCATTCCCTATAAAAAACACGATCTTTATATCTTTCCATAACATAATTGAATTATTTCTCAGTTCCTTTTTGAATTTTTTTTGATTTATTTCCCCCTCATTTTTATCATATGGATTTTTTTAATTATGTTTATCCATGGGATTTACCCTTAATATTTCCATGCATATCCATTTGTCAGTTCATATCAGTAGACAATACCATTACTTATATATCCCATTGGTTATTTCATACATAATAGAACATTTAATGAATTTTCATAGTTACCAAAGACTGTAATAGCTAATTGCTTTTAAATATTTGGTTTCATAATACTAAATAATTGAACCATTTTTTATACAACATTTATTATAAATTTATGATTTTACCATGAATATCTTATAAAATATTATTCGCAGGTACCAATGTGTAAATCACACATCAATTTCATCTTATAAATATCCATTTTATATATTATTATAGTGATTTTGAGGAAATTATTTATTAAAAAATAAACTCTTAAACTAATAAAATTATATAGAGTTTATTTAATTATACCAACTCATTCTCTTGTTAAGATTCTAATTTTTTACATATTTTCCTTCAATGTGATAGACTACTGGGAATAAAACTTCACAATCTATGAACTGAAGAATAAAATGTATCATTTCCATCACATTTATTCATTGCTCTATTACTGTTTAATTAGAAGACTCATAGGTTATGGTTGTAAATTATCTCATAAAAACTCAATGACATGTTTTTCCCTACTTGTTGCATTTAAAAGCTCAAAGAGTCACACATTATCACCTATATCCTGAGATATTTGATTGATTATAGTCACAAATATGTTATCCCATCTCCTAAGAAATTTAGTTACTCTTGAGGATGGTCATTGAAATAGAGTTGTGATTTGTTGTGTATATGATTCACTCATGTTCCACCAATTGATTAAAACAAAACAATAGTGTAATCATCACCATATTATATTCATATTGAACAATCATATATTTATGAATATAATTTATGATATTTAATAAATTATAACACATTCTTACCAAACCATGAAATTTTATGTTTATCCTATATCACCAATTCTCATCATTTATTTTGATATTTCTTAATGGTTCATAATGAGAATATGAATTAAGTGAATCATTTCCCCATATATTTTATAGCTACTTGTATAGTCTTATGCCCACTCATCATACATTGGGGAAGATCAGGTTAATACCCAACTCAAAACATTTAGAGATAATACCATAGTTTAATTTGTTCTACATCCGCATCCACCATCTAGTATCTATACATAGATATAATTTTAAGTAAAATCACTCTCATATAAGGTTAAATAAGAGTGTTATCAATAAGAAGAGATAATAAGATGATAATAAGTACATTATAACAGAATAAGTGTGTTTTATCAAAATAAGTTTTAATACTATCAAAATATTAGATCGTAATCTCCAAAATAATGTCTTATCCAGAATCATGTTTAATAATGGCCAAAATGATGTCTTCATTATTCAGTTGTCATAACATAGGCATATTTAATCATAATTATATGAAATCAAAAAATTCTAATCACACCCAATTGAAATCCTGTCTATGTATAATCTTAATTTATTAGATAGTAAGAAGTAATACTAAAACATCAAAATTATAACAATGAAATTGACAATCATGTACATTAATATTATTATGAGAATTATTAAAAGTAATCATACTTGTGCTTAAAAATATGAAAATATCTATTTTCAATTATATCCATGATTTTCATCATCATATCATGAGATCTCAATATCATATTAACTAATGCATATGAGAGATATTATATACCAAGCCATAACAATATCATAATACATTCATATATATTCGATAAGATCCGTAAATCGTAAATAATTATATAATATCTTAACCCCGAAGAATAAAATGGGTTTCATCATGTTTTCCCTATTATAATCAAATACCATAAAATGATATAATATTTATGGTATTGTTGTATATTGTCTACAATGAATCATAAGCAACATTAAATTACGTTTTCATATATAAAAATACATTAGAGAGTCACATGAAAATTTCATGAGGAAAATATCATTTTCATAAAAAAATAACTTAATTAAAATATTAAAATTCCTTTAATATTTGGAAAAATATTTAATTCGGAACGTAACGTTGAATATTATAATGTAATAATCAAATAAAAGAGTTTTCATGTTGATGTGAATTTTTTTCATTATATGTTAATATAATTATATTGTTCACACATTTGTAAAAAAATAAATTATTCACATATCAAAACAAGATTATATTTTAAAACAATTTTTTAAAACACAAAATATGGGTAAATTTTAAATTTGTAAATAATAGGGGAATACTAAAAGAATATTTTGAAACATTTTAAATAGATTGTGGACATGGAAGGAAAACATTGTTGACTAAATAAGAAACAATGTCTCTTTTCTTTAATAACATTTGCTCAGTAATTTAATTTATCAATGAGATGAAAATTGAAATATAACTTCAAATATCAATTAATAAAGATAATAAAGTAAAATATGCAGATTTTTAAATTTTATTATCCTTATAATTTTTTTAATTTAAATTTCTAACAAAAAATCCTGTAAGTAAATGATATTTAAACATAAATCCCATAGCTTAATTCCTTTCACACTTCGTTTACATTAACAAATCCTGTATAATAAATATATATTTTTCATAAATAAATTAAATATCCATAATAGTAGTTATCATATCAAATATCATTTAATTATAATATATGATCAATCATTTACTAACCTTTATTTATGAAAATCATTTTTCCTGGTGATAAATACTTTATTTTCTGTGCTTGTTTTGGTCCGTTATCTCTTGTCAAACTACATTGATCATGTTTCAAGAAAAGAAAAAAAATTTAATCATTTAATTAATATAAAATTTAAATATTATATGTAATTTTGTAACTATTCATATAATTTGATGATGAAAAATGAATCAAATCACATCATGGAGATACCAGGTCTAACCAACGCATGATTGGAGATTCATTTTTTCATTGGATTTAATAAAAGAAATTTAAAATATAATTTACCTATATTGAGAAAAAAATAACATAATTAATAAAATATAAATTAAAAAAATATGTCAATATAAACAATAATGTTATTATATGATGAAATATTAAACCTTCACTTTTTGTGGTTGTAGTCAACACATACACATGTACAATGTTTTCTTTTCACATTGGATAAAAGTTAGTGGTATAATGGTTGTTACTTCATTATAATAAAAATTAAGTATATTCAATACATTGAGGTAATAATTTTATAATGGATAACACGTTTTTAGTATACATAGAACATGAATCAAAATTAAATGTATAAATTTTATAGTTATGCCTCTTCATTGAGAAACCTCCTCTAGATTTCACCTTAGGCCTAGAAAGGATGGAATTTTGTTAGGAAAAGTATAAATACAACATGGATAATTAATATAATAATTTATTAGTTTTTTAATTTTATGATCTATAAGGTTCACTCTTTGTTAATAAGGGGGGTGTGGAGGTGCCCTTTTATATGTGAGAGAAATGTCACACATGGAGGAACCTAAAAGTTTAAATAACATGGATATCATAATAAGTTAAAGTGGAAGCAAGGCACCCAAAATTTTAAGATAATTTCTCATATGGTTTATATAAAATCATCCAATCATATTTATATATGTTTTTGGATACATTGTAAGACTTATCTCTAAAAAAATAATAACAATCACATTTAAACGAAATTTTGATTGCATAAATTTTTTTAATGATAAAAAAATATATAGAAAAAATAAATGGGGAATTATATCTAAATATATACATCTTGATTAAAAAAATTTAATATATTTTTTTAGATTCAATTTCATAAGGTTATGAAAATTACTTTTAATATAAAAATAGAAATCACATTGAAAAAAATTTATGGAAAATAGTGGATTTAAGTATAAAATCTATTTCACTTTGTAATAAATTAATAATTGGATTTCTATGATTTTTTTAATAAAAAATAATAATCAAAGAAATATTAATATAGTTTTTTATAAATAGAAAATATAATTAAATCATTAAACAATTCCATTAAATTAATAGTCCCAAAATTATCTTTTAATCTGAACAAAACATAATTTTTGTCCAAAAAAATGAATATAGAAATAAAATATTTAAAATAATGTGTTAAAAAAATAAATTAGTTACATTAATATATAATTTTTTTATAATGGTTTAATAGTTTATTTATTTGTAATTAAATCATAATAATTTCATAAAATTTACTATATTTTAAAAATCAATATTTTCACAATTTACCCCAAAATCAACTATATTTCAAAAATATCAAAAATTCACAGTAATTTAATTTTTATATGGCGAATCAAAAAATGATATTAATTTTTTCAAAAAAAATTAATATTTCAAGAATATATTTCTATTGAAGTTTCCTAAAACAAAAGAAACCATTATTTAGAAAATTACAATCATTATAATAAACGCTATTATTTTTATTGCATGCTGAGTAAAAAAAATAATGGTTTAAGATTTTTTATTAAATATATTTTATTGAAATTTAACTAAAATCATTCATAAATGGATATTAATATTATCTAAAAGGATGGGGGTAATCCCCTTTATTAATAAAAAGAATATAAGAACCCTTTTAAACTACGCTATGGATGAAACCACAACAAGACAGTCCCGAAGGCCTATAGGCATATAACCTTAAAATAATGTGGCACGAAATCGTATTGGGACAAGACCCATTACAAAACAAAATCCTATAATATCTAAATCACCAATCCAAGGTGAAGAAGATCGATCCATTAACCCAAGTCACCATCAACAGCACTGTCCCAAGCGCAACTATCATTGCATGACCACTTATTCAAGAACTCAACAAATAAAGACCCCCATGAATAACATCTCATTATCGGAGGTCCTATTCTTTCATGAATACAAATGTTGTTTCCCATGGCCGAGTACTCCACTGATGATGCTCCTCAACTAACCATCAGATCAAACCCATATTAGAAAGTGAAGCCATCTCTTATGGGGCCACACCACCATGCTAAATTGAAACATCATCCAACCATCTACAAGTCCCCGAGAGGAGAGAACACCGCCATGAAGCAAGTATTCCTCCTTCTACACAATAACCCCACTATGATCGAATTCCCGCTCAGCACCCACCACCCTTCATCAGTGCCAACACAACCAGAAAAATTCCATATTTGGCTAGATCTTTCTATGAACATCATATCTGTAGAATAACACCACCCAAAAAACCCAAACCCTTCCAACTACCACCGATCAACCACACCACAAACACTTATGACTGTCAAGACTGCCAATGGAACATGAAGATTTATATAGAGGAAGAAGTTGATGATAAAATAATTGAATCAAATGAGGGGAAACCCAAGTAGAGACGAAGTTGTGCTCTGGAGGACTGGCTAAGAGTAAATGGTGAAATCCCTATAGATATTAATATAATTTACTAAGATAAAAACACATTGCAGGCATAAAATATTTCCTTCAAATATAATTATTAATATTAATACCCATCAATCCAAAATCTAGCTGATAACATTCACATTAAATAATAAAATTTTAATAGAATATCATGGTTTGTTATAACTTTTTGTTGCATGCAAAGATAGATATCAAAGAAATCATATTTATATAAATTTAAATATTAACTCAAAATCCTAGGTTGTTATAGAAATATCTATTTACTATATTGTAAACTTCTATTTATCATTATTTAAAATAAATTACTTTTTCAATTATAAAGTTCTGTTCCGTTGTTATCACTATAGTAAAACATTAATAGATGATGAAAATTACAAATTATGTTTTATATTTAAAAAAATTCTTAAAAAAATGGGATCTAAAAAATATAAAGAATATGGTAATAAAAAAATGCACTAGTTTTAAAGAAATTAAATAATTAATTGTATAATGAAAATCCACTATGTGTCAAAATAAACTTATTCAAAATTGCAATGAAATCACAAACACGATGCAAATATATGTATTTTTTTCTAGACACTACTACCTAATCTATTATAGATTATTTAAATAATATAGTGAAATTATTAAAAATTATAATATATAAACAAAAGTAAGATTAAATTTATTGAACATGAATTTTTTAGATAATGTAATATTTCACTATTTTTCTTAGAAAGTATAATAAATTTTCACAATATTATATAGAATATATATGAATGATATTAAAAAATCATCATATATTTAGACCATAATTTATTTTATATATTAATGTTATTTAAAGTACAAATATATGAATATGAATATATGTATTTATTTATATTTTTATATATTTTAGAGAAAATTAGGTTATATCTCAAATTTTTAGAATAATTAACATGAGGATAACTTTCACTAATAACTATTTTGACCATCAAAAAGCCTTATTAATAATTATATTATAGATTAAATCACACCCCTACCAACGATGGGTTACCAATCTTCCCTCCAACTTTTATAATTATTGTATTTTTAGAATTATGTAGAGAATTTAATTTATCTTTCCTTATGGTAATATAATATCTTAGATTGATCTAATTAGTTCTCAACATGTAAATGGACTATCTATAATATATATAATAGATTTCAAGGTATAAAAAGGAACAACTATATCATGAAGAGATTTTTTTGTGGTTTAATGGTATTTTTGTAATTGTCTTCACTTAAATATATTATTATTATACTTATTTTTATTATCATTTTTAAAATTAATATTATCAACATTGGATGTTTTCATAACCATAATATACATTAAAATAGTTTAAAATGATATAAAAATAGCATACTATTTATATATATTTTTATTTGTAATTTTATATATTATCTCATCTATTGCTAACATTATCAATCATTTTATTGATATTTTTTGTTAACCAACCATATGATTATATAAATGACCCACATGGTTGTTGGAATAATAATATCAAGTTACGAATAGATATATTCTTATACAAATGATAAAATTTTATTCATTTTTCTTCATCATTCATTAATTGTCTTAAATGAGAATTATCTCAATTTAAAGGGAATGAAAAATTCTAAAAGAATAAATTATTGTACATTACAACTATATAAGGTTTTATAAACATATGTAGTCATGTTGAAAAGATGAAAATATTAGAATTTTATGAAAAAATTGGATTATTGATCGAAATATTTGAAATCCAACGGGTTCTCTTAAGTAATGAAATAATTATTTTAAATGCTAAGAATTTTCATAAGATTCTATAATCATGAATCGTGATATTTAAACTCTTGAAATTAATTTATACATTAATGTAGTTCCTGGTGAATATAAAAAATGATTATAATTTTTTATTACCCACCTTTGTGTTTATGTATAAATAACATGTTTATGATATTATTATTCTCATTTCATTGATAAAAAACCATTTAATAATATTTATGTATTCATATATCATTTAGATGGGGATTTTATGGTATTATATGTAAAATGTGTGGAGGTGAATTATGGGAGCATGGAATAAAATTTTCATTTGTTAGATATGCTATTTGGTAAACACTATTTTAAATTCTTACATTAACCATGAGATGATATCAAAGACAAAGCATGATTATGGAAATAGTTAAACTATATCCATTATTATTTTCTACATGTAAATATTGGTTTCCTATATCCACAATCACAACATAATCATGGAAATTCACAGGTGGGTGAAGGGATTATAACCATGGTCAATATTTGACCATTGAAATAGGCCAATGCATGAAAATAATTTTTTCATGGGAGTGGTGTGGGAAATGGTCTATATCCACAATCATTTGTGAGCATGGAAATTGGTTTTGCATTAAAGGAATTATAACCTTGGTCGGATGAGATATTTTATATAGTATAATTTATAGTCTTAGGCCAGATAGGACATATTTATAGGCTTCCATGGTGGGTAATTAATAATATTATTAATTTCATTATAATAATAATAATATAAATTTATAATTTTTTTCAAACAAACACCGACTAACACACATATAAAAATGTTTCATATAAATTTATAACATGTGTGTTTGATGAGTGGTCTGATATCCATGCCCATAGAAAAGATATGTGGTTTAAAAACCCACTAGTATGTTTTTTTGGGACCGAATTTTCATAATGATGGAGCGTGTGGAAATAGGGTTCCATATATAAGGAACCTATTACTGTGAGATAAAACATAAAAATAGAGGTAAAATAAAAAAATAAAATACATGTGATGTCAACTATTTTTCCTATGGCTATAGACCAAGGGATATATACATTATGATAGTGCCCACATGAAACCTTAACATTTACTATAACCTTTATCGAAGGAAAATATGGTTATTCCAATGGGCATGGAATCTTCCCCTAACATAAATTATATATGATAAAAGTTATTGATATTTAATGTTTGATAATTTGACAAGATATAATATTTAAGGGTACTAAGGAAATCTATTTATGAAAATGGGATGTACTCAACTAGGTAGGGACATTGATTATTGAATGTTTTCATTTAATTTTAATGCTCCGCAACCCATAAATCTTTAATAACCAAACCCACAGACCACTATATGAAATATGCATACAATAGAAGGAAATTTATATTCCCAATATCATTTTCATACAATTATAAATAATTAACATAAAAATTAATTATAATATATCAACAAAAATATATGAAATTTTCAAATAAATAGGTGACCATATGAATAAAATAACGTATATGTCACATCAAAGTGAATATATACAATAGAAGTAAAGTTATATTTTATGTGGGGGTATCTACCATTGTTCTATTCATATATAGATACAAATACAATGAATAAATGATCCAAGGATCCATTACTATAAAATTGTCAAGCGTCACATTCATAGCATCTGTTGATGTTTCTATAGTATATCACCCACCACGCCATGATGAAAGTTACTATGAAATGTTCAATGATATCTGGTGTTTTATGGTACCACATGATGGTTCATATAGAATAATTATATATGATATTACTATAATGAAAATCTCATGATAATTATCATATTTTTTTCTAGAGACACATCATAGGATCATGTGTCAATTAAATGAGTGTTAAAATTAGTTTTAACGAGACATATAATCAATGAGGTAAAATATTTTTTTTCCTATTTAATATTTTTTTAAAGGTATTATCTTGAAGAGGATAATTAATTTAAGGAAGGAGGTCTATAAATGAAGATTCATTGGCTTCATTTTATACAAATTAATATTAATCTTTCATTGCAAAGAACTATATCAATATATATTCTCCCCATTTCCTTTTTGGGAAGTGGTGTGAGGACACCACTATAGAGATGATGTATTAACAAAAAATTAATTAATTCTTTTTGTAGGTGGATACCATATAAGTTTATAATCAATTAGTTATTTCTCATGAACTCAATCAAAATAAATATCAAAGAAGATTGAAATGTTTCACAATGAGGCATGCATGTATTTTGGTTTTATAATTTATTCTATTATATTATCTTTATATGTTCATATATATGGATTTCCTGTTTTATTTAATTATAAAATGGGAATTGAGATGACTCTCGGATCCCATCAGTGGTACCATAGAAACTAACAAAATGAATTTGTTATTCTTGATCTTTTAGAACATGTCATAAACTTCAAAAAAACGGGTGTTTCAATTTATATTTTTACTTGACCACAACATAATGAACTTATAAATACTAGTTTTGATATTTTATCAATATAATAATAAATTTAGAACCATGAGTTGATTTTATATGTAGGTTTTAGATATTATTTAAATCATGGTTTAGATATATGATTTTTTCAACCACAACATATTAAAAAATCAAAATATATTTTACAAAATAGATCGATTTGCGAAACACTAACAAAGAATATTCTCTAATAAGAATAATTCATGTAATATTCATAATAGTAAAATAGAATTCACTATTGTAATGATGCAATCATTTTTTAAGTAATTTTACAAAAAAGTTTACAGTTTTTGAAATTCTCAACAACCATTACTATTATAGGATAGGGAACCTTCATCATGTCTATTTGAGTTTAGACCACATCAATTTTTTTGATAAAATTGATGGTATAATGTTTCTTGTGTCATGTTAAATAATTTAATAATTCATTTATTTTTGTTTTTACTATTTAATTATTCATGTGTCCAAATTTATTATATGATGTAAATATTTTTTGATTATTTTTATGTTATAAATTTCTTCTTGTTAAATTTTCAAGCCATGATAGTTATGAAATTATAAGATTTAATTTTCATTAATCCTAAATTAGGTTTTTAATTATGCCTTGAGCTTGAATTTTGAGGATTAATATACATTATACATAACGTGTGTTAGCATTATGATGGTATTGAAATCACTATTAATTAAACCATCATTGGGGGTAATGAATTTAGGACAATTTCCCATTAGCTTGGAGACATATCCCTTCTCTAGAAAAGTGGGAATTTGCTATCGTTAGCTATATTCTTACACATGTTAATATTTTCTATTCAATATAATTCATAATATTTACCTAAATTTTTTGTACCTAATTCATGGGATGCATTTGGATATGTTTAAATATGATTGCTTCTTTTTAGGGGTAAGTAAGAAATCAGTTACTTGTGTAAAGAGTTACACATTAACAATGAATGAAAATAATAATTTAGTGGATATTATATGGATTAATAAACTAAATCCTCATTAACATGCATATGTAAAGGAAAAACACTGAGATAGTAATGGTTTCATGTATTGAAATATTTAGGGATTTAGTATTATTGTGATATATATTAAAATTTCTTAATTTAAGATAAAACCCTTAAATACTTAGTTTGAGATTAGTTCTAAGGAAAAAACATCCTAAGGTAGTGATTTTTTTAAAAGGTTGGGGCCAAAGCCTAATTTATTATTAAAGGAATGAAAAGACCACTTTAACTGAGTAGAGAGAGACCTATTACATTTCCCTAAGGCCTAGTGGGCATTTAGCCCATTACATGGACCATAACCCCATTTTTTAAGCCCAAATCCCATTCTATGAATAGTACTGCTATAGTACCCGTGCTGCTACAGTGCTATATAGTACCCGCCACTACAACAATGCTCTGCCGCTGCTACAGTGCCCGCCACTGCTACAGTGCCACCGCTACAACATTACGCTACAGTACTGCTACCGTACCTCTGCCCAATGGGTTTTGAACCCCCATTATTCATGTATAATTAAAGTGGTGATAATTTAATACAGGTGACCCTAATCATTAGGATTACATGAATTATCTTTAGTAAGGAAATTATATTATAGGTGATAATAACCATTATGTTCTTAAATATGATCTAATCCTTAGATTTATATTAGTTGGGAAACATTAACTATTATGATACTATAGGAATTGAGTAGAGTGTATCATTATAACGAATTGAGGGTAAGGGTTTTCCTCCCAAATATCCAAAATTCAAATATAAAATAATTAACATGATTATATAAAAAAATAATTATGACTTATTTACATGGTTTACCAGTATAATATAATATGAAATCATGGTCTTGGATCAAAAAATGGTTATAATGTAGAGGGTAATAATTTTTAGTCGAAATAATTTCATTAAAAGTCATTAATGCAATGATTTAAATGATAATACTCACCCGTAGATATATATTTATTTTGTATTATGTAATTCATTAGGATAATAGATTTTAGGTATCCTATAGGTAGGTCATATGAAATAAATATATATTGGTATATATGGATGATAATTTTAAAAAAAATAAGAATTCTAAGAATTTGGATGTAAATGTTACTATAATAAATTTCTGAAATTATTATTTTTGTGTATTGGATAACATGTTTTATGTACACCTTTGTATCAATAATCATGACTCATAAATACGAATGAATTGAAGAAAGTTGAAGCTGACCTATGTGTTGGAAATAGGAAAAGTGTTGTTTCACTATAGTTCTGAAATTTTGATCCTCGTCTACATATGTGATCCATTTTGGAATTTCAATACTGTAATTATGTTCCATATATATTTTTTGTATCTTGTTTGGAGTAGAATGGATTTTCAATATTTATTATGAATAAAAGTTATTATATATATATATATATGAAATATTTTGTGTAATTGGGAATATGTTAAATGAAGATGGAAAATCAAATAAATAATATTTAATATAAAAAATTCAGTGTTCTAGCCCCATATATCATTGGCAATGTTCCCTTATAAATATTGATGAGATAAAAATTAAAAACTATAACGTTTGAATTTTTTGAATCATTCTATTATGAATTGTTTAGGACAATAATGTATTATTTATTAAAAAATGCAACCAAAGATATTTTTATTGGAGTAGGTGAGAGAGCTATTGGAATATTGGATATTCTATATAGTTATTTTTGTGGATAAATGAGTACATAAAAAAGTGGTTGGTTTAGTTAATTTATAACCTATACTGATGAATTTATTCTGTATGGTAATGGGTATTTTATGAGACACATATTTTAAACTATTGGAATGTTTAAAGAGTTTTAGAAAAATGTAAATTATCTACTATGGAAAAGTATTTATATTTTTCTAATTCGATATTGGTGGTAAATATATGAGGCCTAAATTTAGAGATCATATACGATATTTTAAAATTATATCACAAACTACTCCTCTTAGAAAAATATAATGGAATGGTGGATATGATATGAGGAATCATACCTTATTGGACATAATTTTATTAGTGAATATTTTTATTTGATTTTCCTATATCAATTTGAGAATGTGCATTCAAAACATCTTCATTTCTACTTAACTGTATTCAAACTATTGTAGTCAAAATGAAACATTGTGTGATATAGTATTAAATGTGTCCCAATTAATATTTTATGAATATTTTATTATTTGAATCTTATTTATGTTTTTTTATCATAAACATGTCCATAATTTTGATTTATATTTTTTTACTGGTAATCTAAAATTTAAGATGGGGTATTAATTTTATAATCCTAAATAATTAAAATTGTTTATATCCTGATGTGGTGTTTCCCTTGATAAAGAACAAATATTTAGAGGATTTAGTTGGAGGAAAAGTAAAATTTTATAAGTCATAGTCCAACAAATATGAAATGATGAATATATGTAATTCAATAAAGTTACAAAAATGATTGTGGTAGAAGAACTAAATTACATTATAAAAGTAACTCAAATGTCTATATGGAATCATCAGTTTCCGGAGTGATATAAAATTATCAATGCGGAATGAACAAAGATTATGAACCTATTTCATTTTGAGAGGATATTGACAGCTTTTTGTGAGAAATGGGTAAATTTCATGAAATATATTACAATAGTTCTAGGATGGGGATAAATACAATGAAAATATTCCTCAAATGAAACATAAAATAACTCAGTGAGACTCAAACCAGAGGTATCATTGAGACCATATGAAGCTACTAGAAACCAAGATAGACCGTGGGGGAAAATATTTCATGAAATATAACATAGGCACCATGTACACTAACAATGTTTGGAACATGGTGGTGGAACCTGAATGGGTGTGACAGATAAGGTACAAGTGGGGTTTTATAATGAAAACAGTCATGGATGATAGAGTGTGTATCTTAAATATCCATTATTTTATAAAATTTTAAATATATTTATTGAATTAATATTAAATAAATACTTTCTATTGTTCAGATGATGATGTCCATTCAAATATTTCCTTCCATTAGTGTTGTCTCGGATTATGGGATATATAAAATGGATCTCAAAAACCACTTTCCATAATATAAATTTAGTAAAGGATTTTTATATGATATATCTATGTTGTTTTAAAGATACAAGTTATTCTATTGGTGTCTACAAGTTGTAATGGACCATTTATTTATTAAAGGAAGATTCCCAGAGCTAGTTTAGCCTACCTGATAATGTGACCAAAGAGTTTTGTTGACCAATAACATTAATTATTATTATATATAAAAGAATTTTAGTTAGAGTGTTTCTGTATTTATGATATTACAATTAGATAACGTACCCTTTATTAGAAATAAATATTTGGTAGTGAAAATTTATCTCAATAAAAGACATTGGTGAAACAGACTATGCACATGGTATGGATATATAGTGCGATAAATATAAGAGGTATATTTGAATGATTAAAAAACTGATATCAGTAATGTGATAAAGCAATTTAGTATGGAGAATTCAATGAAGGTGTCAGTAGTAGTGTTTCATAGTAGAATCTTAAGAAGATTCAAATAATTATAAATAGTTAGAAAGGAAGAATAATATTCCTTATGCATCTACCATTTGGTCCATTAGGTATTCCATATTATATAATTAATCCATTGTCATTTATTATTTAAAAATAATAATTACATTCCTTTCAATCCTAGTGGGATTTAAAATATTTTAGTCAATAAAATCCTTATTAACTTAATAGAAAATAATGATATGTTATTGGTCTTTATAAGTGAAGATGATATCATAGGAAGGGTTTGAACTGATTCTAGTTCCAAATACAAAAAAGATAACAGGGAATCTCAATATCGTTTTTTGTTATCCTAAACGATGGAGAAATAATTTGGATGTGTATCACACCAAATATTATAAAATAATATCATTTTATTCAATGGCGTGTATGAAATTGATCAAAATTTGCAGTAACGAATATTACATTAAAAAAATTTATGATATATTAATTATTTTAAAATATTATATATATTATATATATTTCAATTCATGCCACACTAAGTTATCTCGCACTACAACAAAAAATAATTTCTTTATTTTCTTCTGTTAGACAAAAGACAATGTTTTACATAACAATAATATATTGTTAAATTATTATTATTCAATATAATAAGATATAAACAATAAAATAAATTGTATTTTATGAATATGATTTTATAACTTTTAAATTTAATTGGATGAATTAATTGGTTGTTAATTAATTTGAAATTAATATATAACCAAATTAAATATAAAGGATATGTTGTTATAAAACACTAGTTTTATACACCCAATATAATTGTATTTTAATTAATTAAAATAATTATTATTAGTAAATAGCTATAACAGAAATTTATATATTATATATTTAATAAATATGTTTTTGATTAATTTAGTCAAATATCTTTATAATTTAGTCAAAGTTTAATTTTTATATGCTTCATACTAACAATAGTTTATAGGTGAGTAGGGTCGAACCCCTAGAAATGGTGGAAGTACCAATTTTCTTCTAAAACTTTTCAAAGTAAAGACATTTTTGTTTGTGGTGGGGAGACATTTTTTTTAATTATTTATTTTTTTATTTTTTATTATTTTTATAATAAATAATGTGTAGTAATGGTTCATTATAGAACTATGGTTTAAACTAGGAAATACTGAAATACAAGAAATTTTATTAAACGTAAGCCACTGAGGGAATAAAAACTGAAAAATAAATAGTCAATGATGAAAATCATGGTAAAAACCAATCCTACTAGAAAAAAATAATTCCTTTTCACATAAATTATTTCATACCTAAGTATTGAAACTGATGATTTATCAACCTCTATTAGAGATAAATCACACAGCTTCATAAATATTAGAATTTACCCCTCCAAGAAATATTAAACTGAAAAATTTAAAATTTGACAAATTCAACAGACACAATATCACCGAATACTGTGAAGGTACCCATTAAAGTTGAAATATTAATGAAATGTATCCATGATCAAACTCAATGAATAATGTTGGATTTAAAAATTGAAATCATGTTCCATGATACGATTGATTGAATTCAGCATTGACCTTCCCAATTAATTTTGAATAAAATAAATGAAAAAATTGGGAAGGCAGAAAAAGATCACAAGTACAAATAAACTATAATCAAAATCGAAGTATTTAGTTAAAAATCATGTTAATTAATGGAAAATTAATACATTAAATTACAATATATTGAATTGAGACGAAAAGAGGAGATAGATAACTCCCCATCAAACTACAATAGTGTTGTATTTATCCTACTTCTACTATGCGATAACTTCATGAAGTGTCTCTCCAATGTTCTCTAGGAAGTGCTCCAAATGTCTTCTCTCCTTCTTGATCTGTTTGATGAATCATTAATGAATTTTTCATGAATCATCCCATCAAATGTGCTACTGTTTCTCATTTTAATCTAATTTCATACTCTGTATTGTCACTCCTTGATACCTAGATATAATATTGTACCTCACTACAACACCGCACAGGTGCACATTTTCATGCATCAGATGTTGTATTAACAAAACTAATTTTACCAACTCTACATGAGTTAGTTGAATGTATCTGGACAAGTTTATAGCTCCAAATGTACTTGCAAAATTTCAGTAGAGTAATATAATTATTTCGATGTTATAATAAAAAATTAACTCTTAGTAAATATTTATTTATTTAATTTAGGAATAAAAGTATTATTATGTTATTTGGTTTATATTAAATATAATATGTTATTTATTTATTTATTATTATTTATATTCAACATTTATTAAGTACTAAAACTATGAAATTATTTTTATTAAATAAATAGATATTATAATTATTTAATTGAAAAATGTAAATTCTAATTATTAATTTATTTGTGTTATTAATTATTAAGGATATTAATATAATTTATTTTCATATATTATTATTTAATCATTTATTTTATTTTAATAATCAATATTATTAGTATTATTTATAGTTTAGTTTGAATTATTTTATTAGTTTATTATTATAGTTATTTTAATTTATAATTATTTTTTATTTATAAATTTTATTATTATTAATTTTAAATTTATCTAATTTATTTAACAAGTTTATTTTTATTAAATTTAATTAACAAAATAAATCTTACATTAATAAGTAAATAAAAAATTATGATTATAAATAGTTTTAGTTCTAAAATAATTTAATTTATAATTTAATTAATTATTTTTAATTAAGTATATATTATAATTGTTATATATTTTTTTATAATAATTTTATTTATAAATATTTTTTGATATTTTTTAAATTTATTTTCTAAAAAAATTTCTCCTCAATCTATCCCACCCGCTGACCTAGGGTGGTTGCATCACTGGTTTCTTCCCCAATCCATCGGCTCCGCCTCTATTCTCTATATCACCAGCACATCACGATGAGGGAGGCGATATCTGCTCAGTGAACTCGCATGGCAGGTTCAGCTCTGTTACCATTGACGGCAGTAGAAATAGGGTGCTTCAACAACTCCCTTAGCCCAGCTTTGACAGACCGGTAGTGGTTCTCCAAGGTGTCCACCACACACAACATCATCTCTACGGTTTAAGAAGAAATGGATGCTCGACAATGTTAATAGTGTGACCTATTCACTTAGGCGGTGAATCCATTCCCAACATTTGATAGTTTCAAAAGATTTATACATGGTTTATGATTTATGTCAGGATTTGTAAAGGGGTTTATAGTGGGATTCTTGACATAATGGTGGAAGGGATGCATGGGTGGAGGTGATTTCTGTGAGACCAACATGGAAAGAGGGAAAGAGGCGAATAGTCGGTGATGCTGATAGATTAAGAATGTCAGTGAAACAATGGTTTCTATGACATATATGCAGACAAGGTAAAAAATGGTGATAGTGGGATGAAACTATCAATGAGATGTCTCACCTATTGATGGGATAAAGTTGATACTGATGCTAAAGAAAAAGGTGTCAGTGTCACCAAAATTTTTATCTATAGAAATAAATGATTAAAAACATAAATTAAATGAAATTAAGAGTAACACTTATATTAAATTTTTTATATGATTAAATAAGAATAAAAATAAAATTAAAAGGTATGTTTAGAAACTAAATAATCAAATAAAAAATGTGAAACTTAATATTATTGAAACTTAACATTACAATTTAATTTTTAAATGAATGTATTTATTTAATATAATTGATAGATGATAATAAAATTTTTAGGGTTAAAAAGAAAATATTAAACTAAAAATTTGTTAAATAAATTGATTAAAGGATCAAAAGTGAGGGAATGTGTACTGCATCAGTGAGTCGCTGACTATACCAAAAGTGCATTGTTAGTGAGACTAACAAGTAACTATGAGTGAGTCAAAAAAAAGAAGAGTTTACAATGAGTTACTTATACCCATTGGTTACGTATAATGTTTACTAGAGCATTAAACAAATGAAACAGTTAACAAATAAAAATAATTTATATAATTTACTAAAATATGACTTAAAATTACAGTGATTTTTTAATTAAAATAAATCATATACACTTATCATGTACTTAATAATAAAAAAGTAATCTAATTTCGAAATATAAAAATAATTGATAGGATACATTAAATAGAAATAAATTAATAAAAGTAATCAATTCAATTTCTAAAAATAATTAGATTCAAGTAATTAAAATAGTTATGTCATTATAATCAATGAAGATTAAAAGATAATTTACCAAATTAAAATCTATGTTAATTAATTGAAAATAAAATGATTAATTAGTAAATTAATACCCACACAAAGAAATTATTATTATTTAAATCTGAGTAAAAATATAAGATAAAATTATGTAAAAGTAAAATAATGACTTTAAAGGATAAAAGTAAAATTCTATATAAAAAAATTGTTTCATTTTATAATTTTATTTATAAAATTTAAAAAGTGATAAAATTTAACAACAAGTGAAAAATTAATTAATTAAATGATTAAAAAATAAATAAAAATATGTTCCAAATCTATGTATTTTTATACCACATCATATTCCTCCAAGTTTTAAACATTGTTTTTTCTGAATGAATTCCCTGTTTTGTTAACGTTGAAAATAAATGTGTGTATTATTTATCCACTCAAAATGTTACAAGTCTAGAAATTTGAAATCAGAAGACCGAGAAAATGTGGAACAGGCTCATTAAACTAAAATGTTCAAATGAATCATTCCCTAGATCTAACTTATATTGGTAATATAGAAATCCATGAATCATTTACCAAAGAAGGTGTCTTTCCTCATATATGAATCTTCCTAATGAATTATTTATATTTCATTATTAGATCTTAATAAAGAGTGATAAAAGGTTAAAAATATGTGGAATTAAAAACATATATAGAGGAACTTTATACTTTTACTTTCCCTTAGGTTTCAAAAATAACTAATTTTGTTGATTCACATTATTGATAAAACCTAAATGATATTCTTATAAATAGATAGTCCCCTTATTCATCATGAATTCCTTATTTACTTCACCTTAATGTTCTCATTTTTTACCCATGAAACTTTATTTCCCTTTTTCACAAGCAATGT
The DNA here is from genome assembly GCA_963277665.1 of Viscum album. Lineage (NCBI taxonomy): Eukaryota > Viridiplantae > Streptophyta > Magnoliopsida > Santalales > Viscaceae > Viscum > Viscum album. The sequence continues at coordinate 1,449,721,946 of OY728161.1, forward strand.
ATCATTTGTTGAATACTATATATATCCACCTATTCAATGTTTATAGAGTTATTTTAGTTAACATAAATGCACCCAACATGTATGGTCTCATAGATTGACCAAGAGATCACAAATACCCATTTTACTCCAGTTTCAAAATATTTATATGAAATTAATTTATACCAGCTCATTAAGGTGTTTAATTTTAATAATTTAATATAATTAGTGTCCCCTAGGATGGAGTTAAATTTTCTAGTCCCAAAAATTATGATATCAACTCCACAAAAAATATCACATATCACTCTAAAACATAGTTCCTAAACCATATTTTAATAAAATCACTAAATAGATTCAATCAATATTTATCCATCCTCAAAACGTTCACATTGAAGAAAACTCTTCTTTATAAACAATTATAATCCATTGGATAGAATCATTTGAAATATAGTGTATAGACAAAATATTCAATATTTGAGAAAGAAGTATAAAAAATCATAATCATTTTTTTAAATTAAAGAAACAAAAAAGTATTCGGATATTACGGGATTCGTTAAGAATAGTTTAGCTAAATCATGAATTGACCCTTCTCCTACACATTAAACCACAAAATTTCCCCAATGTTGAATTCATTGGTGGAGAAGAATAATTAGATAATTAAATAATTTAAATAGATTTTCAATTATATATATTGATGACATGTATCAAGAGTCTTATTGAAACTCAAAAGTATATTTTCGATAATCACTACTTCACTTTAGATTCACATAAAATCATACATTATAAATTTAATCTAGTGAATAAATTTTCAATATAGTTAAAATGGTACCATGTGAAACATTAAAGTACATAGTGTAATGGGTGTAGTAGTTCAATATTTTTGTTTCAAATAGAAGTTGAGTATATCAGAAACATACATATTAAAACACCCAATAGAAAGAAAAAAACATAATGATATATATTTCTTGCATGCATGAACCTCCACAAACATAGTTTTTATAAGTTCTTTGATTTTAATAATAAAGAAATTCAATTCTTCAGAAGTAGGTATATATATAATTTTTTTAAAAATAGAGACATGCAACAAACTTTTTCAGTATGTCAATAATGAAATAAAAATATTTTCCAAAACACTAAATAATCTAGAAAACAAACACTTGTAGAAAATCTTTCCCGCAAAAAATAATATGTAGCAGTAACTTTTAGTAAAACATAACATGCGGCATAATTTATTAAGATTTCAAGAATATTTTTTTAGTAACATTAACAGACTCACCAAAACTCCCATCAGTGAGTCCATGATAGTAGTGTATCAATAGCTCAAGTGCATTGGTGAGTTAATTACTCACTGAATGAAGTGAAATTATGACTTCGTGGTGAATTTTTTAAAGTAAACAAAAGCATATATTAAATTAAAAAATAAAATTAATGAAATTACCTTACTAATTTTTTTTCAGATATTATACATCATGGGTTTTCCACCCCATCATTGACACCAATGGAGACATCATTATCTTAAAAAATATATTAAGTATACCAGGAACAAAAATCATTATGAATTTCACATAAAATAGAGAAATCAAGCATCAATATATAATAAATCCAATTACAGAAAAAAGTGAAAAAAAGAAAAAACATGGGTTTACTCTCATGCATCACTAAATTTATAGTTTTTAGTTAGACTTTATTCAGAATCAGTTTTGATGAATAGTGAATATAGACAAGCCCTTTGGATATCCTTTAAGATATATTTTTACTCATTTCCCATTAACCATGATGTGTTTATTTTCTTCACAGAAAATCTCAACAGCTCCATTATTAATGAGTCAAACAATATTAAAAGGTCCAGGCCATTTGGATTCAATTTTTCTTAGAAAGTGCTTAAGTCCTGAATTAAATATGAGGACTTTCGATCTAGGTTTAAATTCATTGTTTTGATTCATGGAAGACCTTATACCTCTCTTTTTGAATCCTAGAATAATAATAAGACTGTCTCTTTATTTCATCTAACTCACTCAGCTAAAGTAGTCTTCTTTCATCATCACTCTTAAAATAAAAATTGATAGCCTTAACTACCAAATAATAATTTTTTTCAACACCACAAAAAATGACAAATGTTTCCTAATAGAATATTATAAGGAAACATACCAATAAGCATATTAAAATATATTCTATATACCCATAAATCATATTACTATTTAAGAGACCTGGCTTTCCAATAATGTGAGACATTTTTCTCAAGAATATTTTTTAGCTCCATGATATAAATTCCTGCTAGTCCAATAGATTTTGGATGGTAAGAAGTGTAAGTTTTATGAGTGCATCAATTTTTATCCATTAAAATCCATAAACATGTAATTTATAATATGTGTTATATTATTAGTTATGAATGATTATGGGACTCCAAATAATGAGATGATATTATTTTTAATAAACTTAATGACACTATTGGCATGAATTTTTGGTGGATCTAATGCCTCATCCCATTCAGAAACATAGTATACAACAAAAAGAATATACTCATTCCAATGAGATGATAGAAATAGACTAATGAAATTAAGACCCCAAACATCATAAATATAAACCTCTAAAATACCCTTTTATGGTAACTTTTGTTTCCTTCTAAAATTTACTAGAATTTAACACATATCACAACCGATAACAAAGATCTTAGAATCTTTGAATAAGGTGGGATAATAAAATCTATATTTAAGGACCTTATGAGTTGTCCTCTCACCACCATGATTTCTTCCCTAAGGTAATGAGTGAAAACACTCAAAAAAGGTATTGTCTCTTCCTCAGGATCGTAACTTCTAAGAATACAACCAAAAAACCTCCTGAACATCAAAGGGTCATTCTAAAGATAATACTAATGTTCAAAAATAAATTTATTCCTTTGGTTATTGGGAATATTTTTGGAAGGGCAACAGATGCAAGGATATTATAATTTTCTAAAAACCATGAATAATGATTTTTTGACATATAAAGATCTTTCTCATCATAAATATAAGAGTTTATCTCCCTTGAATCTTCATATTGTGTATGTGGAAGCCTAGAAAAATTGTTTGCAACTAAATTTTTAGCTCCCTTCTTATCTCTAATAGTTATGTAAAATTCCTATAACATAAAATTCCATATAATCATCTGATTTTTGGTTTCATTCTTAGAAAATATGTACTTTAAGGAGGAATTGTCACTGAAAATTATTACTTTAGTGCATCGATGGTACTTTATAAACATCACATAGGAAAAAATCATAGTTAAAAATTCATTATATGTAGTGGTATAGTGTCTTTGAGACTCTTCTAGATGTATACTAGAGTAATATACCACATATAAATTCTTCTCCCTCCTCCATCATAAGAAACCTCTAATATCCATATTGCTATCATCACACAATAACTCAAAAGGGAGTTTTAAATTAGGTGTAGTGATGATGGGTTGCATAGTGAGTCTCTTCGTAATGAAATTGAATATTTCGGATAATTTTTATAAAGGTTTAATGTATAATCCTTAACATAAAGGGAATATAGTGACTTATTAGTTTTTGAGAATATCTTTATGATCCTCCGATAGAAAATGACATGCCCTAACTAAATTATAAAACCTTTTACATTATCAGGAGGTGGTATTTGTTAAATTACTTCAATATTAGTAGTATCAACCTCTAGAGATATCATGGAAACTTTATGTCCTAAGACTATACCCCTAGTGACAATAATTTATCATTTCACTCAACTAAGAACTAGTTTGGTGTCTATTCATCTCCCCAAAACAAACTCCATATTTCTTAAGAAAGTATCAAAAGTACTATCCCCAATGGCGATATCAAACATTAAAGGATTCTATGATTCTATTAATCTTATCATATAAAATTGACATCATAAACCTTTGAAAGATTTAGGGTGATATACACACCTAAACATTCATCTACCTGTAAGAAAATGTCTCATAGGGGAATGTGAAATTAGACTTATCCAGATCCTTTGGAGAAACTTGAATCTGGTTGAAACCAGAATACCCATAGAGGAAATTGAAAAATTCAATCCCAACAAGTCTCTAAAGCATTTTTCATGGAAGATCATTGGGAAATTTTCCATTATAATCATAGAATTAAGCATCTAATAGTCTATACAGATTCTCCATTTGGTGTATTTTATAATGTGAATGTTTTCATTCATTTCATGGGTAACATCTATAAAACCTCCATTCGTAGGAACTACTTGGACCAAACTGAACAAAGTACTATCAGAGATTGGGTAAATTATTCTAGAATCCAGTAGTTTTATCAATTTTTCTCTAAAACCATATTTCATGATAGGGTTTAATCTTATTTAGCACTCTACCATAGGCTTATGATCTAGTTCTATAGGAATTTTTTTCATGCAGAATGAAGGACTAATACTTTTAATATCATATATGTTACGACCTATGGAATATTTTTATTTCTTCAATTCATTCAAAAAACGATCTTCTTAGTTATATTTAATCATAGAAAAATTTATAATAATAAGCGTGGGATTTTCCTTCATTAATGAATATATAAATGGGTAGGATGCAGTTTATGTTTAAGGATGGTTGATTTTTCACTTGATGGAAAACTCTTGAGAAAATGAGGAAAAATATCATCAAAACATCTATAAAAATGAGTTTGAAAAGATGAAATATTTTAAATTTCAAGATCATTTTTAGAATTGATCGCATTACTTTCCATGGTGAACATCTCACTGTAAAAGCATTCCGGTTCATAATTTACAAAATTTAATTAATCTGAGTCATAAAATTGTTCAATATTCCATCCCTCCACTTCATCAAATTTTTCATTGGAATTATTAACAATAGAAACTACTTCAAGGTCACCAAAGGGGTATTTATGCTCAGAATCAGATATAATAACTCCAACAAGAACTTGAACTAGATAGTTGTCCAGTTCTTAAAAATTTTCCAGATTTTCGGTTTTTTGTGGAATAATTAGAACATGAGTAGTGATTATTAGCTTCCAAATTTATTTCATCGGTAATTGGTTCATTTTTAGACTCTTAATAATTTTTAATTGAATATTCATCTCCATTGAATTCTATCTTAGACTAGTTTTTATAAAATGTTGGCCCTTTGATAATTTTAAAAATATTAAACTCTTCTTGTTTCTCTACAATATTAAAAATAAGCTGACCCTTATGCACATCAATTATAGCACCACCAGTGTCCATGAATGGCCTACCTAGAATGAGGGGAACCTCCCGATCACAATCCATATCTAACACTAAATTTTCTACATGAAGAAAAAGCTTTCCGACTCCATATAGAAACTCATCTACCCTACCCACAGGATGAGTGAAAGAACTATCTATAAACTGAATAACGACAGTGATGGGTTGAATATCACCCAATATCAACTATTGACATAGTTAATATGTGATAGGATTTGATTTTGGGTCCTATGTGAAACATATATTCTAGTGGATAATATTTTTTAAGGTATAGGTTATCAAAAATCAACCTGGGTATCTGAGTTTGGTTTGGATTATCTTTTGAGGGACGATAATGCAATCTTTAGTGAGGCTGTTGGTAAAAAAGTATTCACGCGTTTTTTGATTGAAAAAAATTATTAAAGGATTTTATGATAGAAGGAATTTGGATTAAATCCTTTGTGGAAGGGATACTAACTTTAAGCTTGGTATGAATCCAATGGAACTGACGAAGTTCATCCATGGTGTTACATCGAGGGTTCAATTTACCTGGGAAAGGGATGGGGGGTGAATGTTTTTTAGAAAAATTTGAATTCTCTAAAATAGTCAGCAACTTTTTCATTTCCATTAATATATTCGTTTTTAGAATTAAATTCTGCATGATATTTAGATGCAAAAAATTATATTTTTTTTATTTTGAATATTTTTTCGTTGATTCCCACATTGGGTATAAAAAAGGTTTTTATTTTTAGAATAACACAGTTTTTCATTTTGGGTATTTCCAAGGTCTTTCTAATGTTCAGTATGGGTATTAATCCTACTTCACGTGACAAAATCCATGATATTTTTTCCAGGATTGACTTTTGTTGTTCTTGAAAGTCTACAATTTTCTTACAAGTAAAATCTCTTGCATATTGGCCTAGTTTTGTTTCTATATGTTGTGTTCTAACATAATTTTGGATTTTATCAGATTCATATTTTTCATCATGTTTATTTTGTTTAGTTTTGTATAATTCTTCCTGAGAGTTAATTTTTAAAAAATTAGATCCAATGTTGAATAATGATATCAATCATTATTTTAATGAGAGTTCGAAGATTCTTCCCTTGGTTGGTTTTGATAATTCATTCAAGGTTGGTTCATGAAATTAGATGCAGTGGATTTATTCATTAGGCATAGATATTTTTAGGATAGATTTGGATGGTTCCTGAAGAATTTGTAATTATTGTTTGAAAATGGGTTTTTTATAGGTATTAGATGACTATAGTTGAAAAATATTGTGTTTTATTATTCTTGGGTTTTCATGTCAATGTTATGATATATGTTTTCAGTGTGATGGAAAATCCAACATTCTGATCATTGTGAACGTTGTTCTATAAGTGATTGTTTTTTGTTTTGATAGCCCACTTGATTAACAGATTGTCTAGAATTCCAGTTCATTAAATATAGAAGAAGATAGGTGATTTCAGCCAGTTGGGCATGAGTATCATTCTCCATTCGAGAACCAATATTAATATTTCTGTTCACTAATTTTCTTCTTGAATTTTTACATTTAGAGATTAAGGACTGATTATTGAATTTTTTTTAACATTTCATCATTATTATCATTATAATTACCCCCAATAGATTTATGAACTACGTTATGACTAGAGTAGGACATAACATCATTGAAGTTGTCCATGAGATGATAGGATGAGAGTTGATGATGTGGACACTACCTAAGAATGTCCCAAAATCTATCCCAAGCATCTTGGATGGATTATCGATGCTATTTTGTAATATCTTATGATCATAGTTTTATGATCACCTTAAATTATTTTGGGAAATAATTTCATTATAAAAGAATTATAGACATGGTCTCAATTATCAAAAATATTTTCATCAATCTCAAAAACTGGTTTTGAACATTTCCATTAAGGAAAAAGAAAAATAATATCATTTAAAGTTCATTTTCACTATTCCATAACAGTGATAATTATTTCATAATGTTTTAGAAATATATAATGAATTCTATAGAGTAATCATTATAGAGTCCATTGAATGTAGGCAATAGGTAAATGTGGGATTGTTTCAGTTTATAGTTCTTGGATATATGAGTGAACTGAATTGATGATGGATTACATTAAACATGACTATGTTAGGAATCCATCATCCTAAGAATTTTGGCTTTCTCTAAGAGTTCAAGTTCGTTTTTGAAGTTGTTTGGTGTAGGTACTCTGTATTATATGTTCTCCATTACAATTTTGTTTTTCTTTTTAGGTTAATTTAATTATTTTTTTATTTCTATGTTCCAAGGCTCTAACCTATCAGCAGTTGACCTAGTGATCATGCACTAGACAGTAATAAAAGATGTAATTCAATAATAAAAGTAGTAGTAGATGAGTAGTTACAAACAAAATTATCCCCAATCAACCTCAATTAATGATCATGGATTTGAAAATTGAAATCATGAGGCTTGATGATATTTAATGAATTTAGAATTGACCTCATTAATTAAATTTGAATACATTAAATGAAAAAAGTTAAAATGTAGGAAAAGATAACTAGTAGAAATTACCATTCCCTAAACTAAAATTATTTAGCTAACTACCATGTTCATTATTGGAAAATGAAAACATTTAAATAAAATATATATAATATAGAGAAATAGAAGAGAGAGAGAGAGAACACCCCTTATAACTACAATCGTGATGCACTACTCTTGCTTTTTCTACACGAGAACTCCAGGAAGTGCCTTTATAAGGTTCTCCAGGAAGTGTTCCTTAGGTCTTCTCCCCTTCTTTCCCCATGAGATGAATCATGAATGAATTTGACATGAATCAACCCCTCAGATGTGCTGCTACATTTCATTTTAATATGTTGTCATGCTCTACTTTTTAACCACTTACTCCACCAATATAATCTTTTAAATAACTATTGCACCACACATGTGCACTAAATTTTGTATCACACGACATGTTAACAAAACTCATGTAACAGACTCTGGACATGTTAGTTGAATGTATCTTGATGGGTTTAAAACTCATTCATGTACCTGGAAAATTATAATAGGGAAATTTAAATAGATCGATGTTCAACTAAAAAAAATAATCTCTTACTAAATACATATTTAGTTAATTTAAAATTTAAAGTATTATTATTTTTTATTGTTTATATTAAAAAAATGTTATTAAATTATTTATTATTATTTATATTGAAAATTTATTAACAATTAATGTTATATATTTATTATTATAAGATAAATTGTTATTATATTAAATTAACTTAAAAAGATAAATTATAATTATTTTATTATTAACGTTATTAATAATTAAGTTAATTAATATAATTTATTTATTAAGATTATTATTTATTTATTTATTTTATTGTAATTAATAATTTTATTATTTTTATTTCTAGTTTTGTTCATAGTATTTTATTAGTTTATTATTATAAATATTATAATTAATAATTATTTTTTATTTAAATTTGTTTTATTATTTCTAAATGTTTATATTAATTTAAATAGTTAAAATTTTATTTTTTATTAAATTTAATTGAGATAATAATCTTAATATTAATAATTAAATAATAATTTATTATTGTAAATTGTTTTATTCCTAAAATAAATTATGTTGAATGTTTTTTATTATTAATTAGTTATTTATTATAATTATCATATATTATTGTTAGCAAATTTATTTAGTATTTTATTCATATTTTTTGTTTTTTGTTTTTTATTTTAATTTATTTATTATGTTCTTTTTAACATTTCTACCTCTATCTCTTCCACGTGATGCCCTTGGGGGGTGGGGGTGTAGCACTTGTGTCTTCCCAATGCCAGCGACTTCGTCTCCAATATACACAGAGCCAATACATCACCAAGGTGAAGGTGATCTCTCCTTGAAGAACATGTAAACATGCTTGGGGATTAGGTTCTGTTAGCGGTGGTGGAATTAGGGTTCTCTGATAGCACCCTCATCTCATATTTGACATACTGATAACGGTTCTACTCGGTAGTGACCACTCACATCAGCGGCTCTGTGGATTGTAGAGAAATGGATGCTCAGCTTCGGTATCAATCTGCTCTGTTTTCTCAATTTATGAATTTGTTCCCAAAATTTCTAGTTTCAGTTGATATGTAGAGGGTTTTTGATTAATTTCATGATTTGTAAAGGGGGAGGCAGTGGGAATATTTATCTAAGGGTAGAATTTATGCATGGGTGGATGTGATGTCGGTGTCCCCAATGGGGAAAGGGAGAAATAAGTGAACAGTCAGTGAGACCAACTGGGGAGCATTTGAAGTGCAGCATCGGTGTCAGTGAGACTGACATAGACATGGTTAAAAGTAGTGACAATGGGATGGAACTTTCAAGGAGATATCTCACCGAGACAATGGATCATGGTGCTACAGACGCTAAAGGAAATAAGGCGTTGGTGTCCCAAAAAAATTTTATCTGAAAAAAAAAATTATTAAAACATTTAATTAAATTAAATTAAGATAAAATATTATATTAATATAAATAATTTATTAACTAAACATGAAACTAAATTTAAAAGCTAAAATTTTTTAAAAAAATTTGATACACAATGTGAAACTGAAATATTATTAAAATTAAACATTATGATTAAGTTTTTAATTACAAACTCTTTAATTAATATATTTAATAGGTATTAAAATATTTCAAAGATATAAACATAAAATATTAAAATTATTTTTTTATGTAAATTGATTTAGTAGAAAATAATGAGTGAGAGTGTACTGCATTGGTGGGTCCCTGACAATAGAAAACGTGCAATGCTAGTGAGACAGACAAGCAACTGTCAGTGAGTCAAAAAATGGAAAATTGAAGAATGAGTCACTGAAACCCATTGGTGAAATTAAAATTTAATTGAAACTTAAAAAATGAAATAGTTAAAAAATAAAAATAATTTAATCAATTAACTAAATAAAGACTTAAAATATATATGAATTTTTTTATAAAATTAAAATATAAACACTTATCTTTTACTAAATACTCATAGAATAATTTAATTACAAAATGTAAAATTAATTATTATATTATATTAAAAGGAAATAAATTAATCATATTAATCAAATCAATTTAAAAAAAATTAGATTGGGGAAATTAATAAAGATAAGTTATTTTAATTAATCAATATTAAAAGCTAAAACGTTGACTTAATATCTAAGTTAATTAAATGAACATAAAATGATTAATTATTTAATTAATAGAAACACAAAAAATTACTACTATTTAATGAACAGTAAAAAACACTAAAATAAAAAACATTAAATCGCAATGAATTAATTTAATGTATAAAAATAAATTTTAAATATAAAATATGATCAATATAATAAATTTATTTAAAAAATTAATAATGTGTAAATATTTATGAAAATTATAAAATTAATTAATTATTTAATTAAAAAATAAATAAAAAGTTATAGAAAATATAAGGATTTTATAGAAACATCATTAATAAAATATATTTTGTACGAATAATAAAATAACAAATACAAATCTATGCATAAAAAGATATATTATTCGAATGAAATTTTTTCCAAATTTTAATAGCTTAAATTTTTTAATAAGAAAAATCATACAATTTTTGAAATATTATTTGAAAAAAATAAGGTTACATTTTTAAATAAGAATTTAAAAATTACATTTGGATACTTTTTGTTTATTTTCCTAAGAAGTTTCATTTTTTAATGAATATTGAAAATCACTAAATTTTAACTGAAAAAAGATATTTAATCTAGAAAATTTATAATGATAAATTATTTTATAATTTTTGTAATGTAAAAATAAAAAAAACATATATTTTCGTAATGTAGGTCATTTGAATTATTATTTTTTTGAATTTATATATAAAAACATAGTGATCTTTTGAACATTTTAACCTCAAAAACACTCTTTCTCGTTTCACCTACGGTATTTATTTGAAAATAATTTCATCCACTTATGAGATTTTAATTTACAAAAATGTATTAAATAATTGGAATAATTGTAATCTATAATTTATATTATGTTCAAATTAAATTTTAAACACAAATTTTTGTGAATGAAATTAGTATTAATTGTAATGATTAACCTATAAATGAGTTTACTTAGTGGTTAAACATTAATCGTAAGGGGCCAACTGTCCTGGAAACTTCTCTAAAACCAATTTAATATCAATATTTAGACCATATCCCATATTTTCTTTAAAGGTCTGTTATTTTAGGAACATTATGTAAGGTAGAAATCCCAATAGTGTTTCTATTTAAGCATTTACAAGAATGTCACTCATCCTCCACTATAAAGGGTAAGTCGCCGCCTCAATTATTCCAACCTATCAATCAATTTTTCACAAAATTCTATCCAATAAATCTTACCAAATTTCATAAACTCATAATACAATCCCCACTTTTTGAATAAATCAAAGCATGAAATTCCTTTAGTGAAAACTTATATGAGTTACCCGAAGAAGAGGTAGTGTTCTTCAATGAGAAAATTTTTTCCTTTGTTCTCCACCCCTTCAATTGTTATTATATATTACATATATAATAACCATATTATATTAAATATATTGAAATAATTTGACGTTAAGTTTTCTATCTACAACTTCCAAAAATTACATCAAATGGGATAAATAATAACCATTGGTGCATATGGCATACTACCTCTTCCCGAACCGATGCCATGAATTTTTCTATTTCCACATTTCCAAGTTACTAAAAATTATCAATTTATAGTTTATATATGATATATATTATATTTTTAATGAAATTATTCTTCTGTATTTTTATATAACACATTACTACATGGTTTCCATTTTTTGGGAATAAGATAACAATGTTTATGGACGTGTGGAGTACCACCTCCTCAAAGCAATGCAACTCATTCACGATTAACATGGAATGATTGAATGATGATTTCAATAAAAATATCTGATATATATAAAATAATTTTATAATTTAATGATAATATATATGTTCCACTTAATGTTTCATTCTTTTAATATGAAAAAATGGAAACATCGATCATGCATATATACGAGTTACCTTCAACATGAACGATGTATTCCATTTTCTATATCCAAATTTTATAAATTATTATAAATACATAAATAATGATAATATAAGATATTTAAATCATTTTTTACATTATATATATTGCAAAATCATGATCAAATTTATTTTATGAAAAAACAACAAGTCAAAACAAACTTAGAAAACTTGGTGATAACATCAAAAACAATGAAAATAATGAATGATTATTAACAAACAATTGATAAGATGTTCTGAAATGATAACATATGATATTATAAATATTAATAAGGTATTTTAATAAGTTAATAACATACTTTAATCCATTATAAAATATTTTATATATTATTCAACAATAAAGAAACATAAGGCAAGGGACTTCATCTCAATTTCCTTTCATTGGGTAATATTGTAGTGTTATTCACTTGGTTTCACTTATATGGTGTATATGCTGCCATATTGTTATTAAATATAATTAATAAATCATTATTAATTTTATTTTGTGTTCAAATTATAATTATTTCACCTAATTTTATTTGATCATCATTTTTCCAAGTTGTAATTAAATTTCAAAAATCAATTCTTTTTTTTTTGGGTTATGTAACCTCTTTATGGTTGTTCATGTTATATTATTATACGTATAATAAAATTGAGAATAAATTGTTCTATTTTCACTTGTTTTTTGAGTATTGATACACGTAATTAATTCATTGATTAATTATCACTTTAAAAATAATATTTTTTAATGGATTGTTTCAAAATGACATTCTAACCATGATTGATTATTATTGAATATTATAATTGATTAATAAACCATTTAATTTTATTCTCCTATGGATATGAATAATCATTTCTAGTGATAAGTTCTTTTTCCCACTCTTGGATATATTAAATCACTAAGAAACCATTATAATAAAATATGACATCATTTCTTTCTTCTATCAAAAATACATTTTCTTACAAAACTATCTTTTCTAAAATTGTATTCAAATTGTATTCAAATAGCTTTCCTTATAATTTTTAAAATTATTTTTTTAATTATATTTTAGACATTTGTTTATATATATTTTCAAAGGGAATAATATTATCACTTTCTAAACAAGGAAATATTCTAACATTTTTACAATGAAAAAGTAATGTTATTTTTTCCCTGTGTTGAATTACGCGCCCACATTTCTTTCACAATGACATTAAAATTTTAAAAATATCATTTTAAATAATTTGTTTTTAAAAACTATTTTGAAATAAAATTATTTTTAAAAAATATAAAATTAAAAATATATTTTCCTCAAGAATGATTGTAATGATCAATTTATTTAATTAATATTAATCAATGATAAACACCCTTATTCTTACACCAATGTTTATCAATCATATTTATACTATCCATATTCATAATCTGTATGTATGATGATTATTTTTATGAAGTATAGTTTTTAAATCTATAACACCCCAAACTTCCATGGTACAATTCTCTTTGAATAATACAATAGCTTGTGTGGCACGCAACTTCGAGATTCTAACACCCCGCGAATAGTCAAAGTAGCCGTTATAAAAAGTAATACCCACATTTTGAAATTTTATAAATTTTATCTCTTAATGTGGACTTCATTTTTGGTTTTGGAATATATCTAATTTATCCTAGGGTGAAATATTGGTACTTTTTGGATAAATTTTATATTTTGATCAATAGTAAAAATTACTAAATTTTATTAAAAAAAATTTGAATCAAAATAATTAATAGTGATAAATTATGAATTTGAGTGGTTTTAAATTACATTTAGAATATATTTTTACCATTTAATACAATTTTGGACATTGGGAATAATTTCAAAAATATTCTGGACATAAACAAGTGTAAATATTTTGATAGTTATTATATATTAAAAACACGCTTTTTTGTTTTGACAGTGGGAATTAATTTTAATTTAATTTCTGCCACTTCTATGTTTTGAATTTGTAGAAATGGATTCCATATTTGGAATCATGATTTCAAAATTGTTTAAATAGCTATATTTTATTTTTATACATTTAGAATAATTGTTTCGGTAAATATTTTATTTACGATGGTTAAATGGTAAATCCGGTAAATAAGGATAAAAAATAATATTGTAATAATAATAAATTACCCTAAAATGTATCCTAACCTTATTTGTGGATACATTTCCGACCATGGGCATCTTTGGGTCGATTTTGGGACCCCATGGAGCCACTTGTAGGTGATAGGGACACTTTATATTAATTTAGTTAATGTAAATACAAAAATGACATAAACTTATATCTTTTAGAAAAAAAAATTTTACATATGGTTATGTATGTTATATTTTCGATTATATATATTAATTTAAAATCTAAAAATATTTCCTATATAATGTTATTTTATTTATAATTTCTAGACATTGAAAAAGATAAAATATATATGACACAATAATGAAGTAGTATTTCCCTTATTAATGAAAGAATAAAATAATTGGTATTATAAAAGTTAAAATAAATATAATTTGAATGTATTGATAACATACACATATTTCATTAGTTAATATGACATTTTAGGACTGCTTAAATGAATTTGGTTCGAATTAATAAAGTTTTTAAGACTTTAACAAAAACCAATTATTGAGTAGTGACAAAATTGACATAAATGAGTTTTTTGAACAAATATTATATTATTATATTATATTCTAAATTTAAAAATCTAAGGATCGGCCAAAAGACTTATATCATTATTGGTGTATTATTAATGTACCACTTTGGGGTCCATTTGATGCATATAGTATGTTTATTAACTATATAATATAAAAATAAAAAGTGACATGTTAAGTGTCAAACTAATTAACTAAGAGTTAAAAATAAAAGATAAGGTTAATATAATGACCCAAACCTGTCTAAAATCAATTGGTTGAAAATATTTAGACCCATAACAACCTTAGTCTTTTAAAAATACGCTTTGGAGCCATTAGAAAAAGAATAAGATTTATTATAAATTAATACATTATGTTTTTTCTAAAGAGCCCTTCCTCCCCTTATAAAAGGACCCAACTTCTAACCAATTCTTCACACCTTCAAAGCCTTTTGGTTCGTCCAAAAATTACCCAAATACTCTCTCAACTTACCTCACTTCATCCTAGAGGCCTTATTTTGATCATAAAGCCAATCTAAGGAGCCCTTTTGATCAAATCAAAAGGAATAACCCGGGGAAAAGGTAACGTCTTCACCACCCTCTTTAAAGTTCCTTTCATCATCAACTTCTTCTTTCCTTGTTATTTCCATTATAAAATAATAACTCTAGTGTATTCTATATAAAATGATGTTATTATAAATATGTAACAAAAAAATTCATTATTCTAACCATCCCTTTAATGACATGTCACCATACGTGCCTATGTACGACCTATCGTCTCCATGTTGTGGCATAATTGTTATTCAATATATTATTATTGAGATTGGTATAATAATGATTTATAATTAATGTAAATAATAAATATAACATGATAATTATTCTTTATATATGATATAACATCCAATGATATATTATTTTAATTTCAAAATAATGATCTTTTCGCTCGTGTGTTTGTACGGATTACCGTCTCCACAACGCGATGAGATTCATTTCCAAGTTCACCATTTATCGACGATTATAAATATATATATATATTCCTAATAAGTTTGTAATATATGACATAATAATTCTAATGGATATATATATATAAGTATTTATTTACTTACATATATCTTATTCACTTACTTCCATTCAATACTATATGAAAACGAAAACATCATTTATGCATACGTATGGACTACCGTCTCCATAAATAGTGTTTTCCATTTCATATATGTGTCTATTATACATATTTATATTCTAAATATTTATGATATATAAATCAGGTTTTATATTCTGGGATTATTTAAATCATGATCTATGTGATACAATCAGGAGTAACAAGTTAAAACACGCATGATAATGAAAGCAATTTTTACACAAAATGTTAATATACAATAGAAATTATTATTAATTGGGTATAATAAATTCATAAATGAATAATGTATGATATCATAAATATTAATATGGTTCTGGTATAATTTAATAACATACTATAGTCTTCATACATGAGGTTAAACATAACCCCGACTAAAGGAAAATTAATGTAATGGGTTTTCATCTCACTCTTTATTCCCCTGAGATTCATGCCATATTTCCACTATTACCTTTTTTGTGGTGTATCTACTTACCATAATTGTATTCTTTGTATAATACACTTTAATTTAAGTGTATTTACATATCCACTGTATGATACTTATTTCATGACGCGTATTCTTTATAAGTTACCAAATTGGTAATGTTTAATTTCACAATCTCATTATTATCTGAGTTTGTTTTTGCGTTAGTATCTTCTAGGTCATATTTACTATCCATTTCCATTATTCATAAATGATTTTTCAAAGGGATTATTTTTATGTGAATTTTTACTAAAACATCATTTTAAATGATTTAAATATTTATTCATTAAAATCATTGTCATTAATTTACATGTTTTCAAAATGGGTTTTAAGGATTTATTTATATGGACATGAATGTTTTAAAAATGTTAATTACATTAAAAAGTATCAAAGTGGTATGGGACACTTTGATTAAAAAATTTATTTAA
This sequence comes from Viscum album, assembly GCA_963277665.1. Lineage (NCBI taxonomy): Eukaryota > Viridiplantae > Streptophyta > Magnoliopsida > Santalales > Viscaceae > Viscum > Viscum album. The sequence continues at coordinate 1,449,738,770 of OY728161.1, forward strand.
ATGACTTCCTTTCTAAATTGTGTAACTTTGAAATGTTTTCATGAACAGGGATATTTCAATCAAAGTCTTTTACAAATAATTTCCATCTATGTCAAATCCTTTAATGGATTTTAAACTTGTTTTCAAGTTGATTTATTATGATACAAAACTTCCATATTGTATTGATGGTTTTGTGATATGTTTGACTGTGTATGTGTTATTTTAATAACATTCATGGATTATGGTTAAATTATTGACATTTCGTATCCTAGTTATTATACGAATTTTTATGTTAAGTTTAATACTTTTTCATATGAGGAATGTATTGGATATATTCTATGATAGGTGGAGCCCACTATAGCTCTTTGATGCATCGGTAGGTCTCATGAGAAAACTAGACGTGGAATTAGCCGAGGCCCTTTCCCAATTTGATTTATGGTTTTGGCCAAGGCCTAAATCATTTTAGATGTCTTGGTAGAGGCCATGACAAAATGTTTTAGAACGTCTAGAATTATACATTCTCTTATTATGGAAATAATATTGATGGTTCATGTGGTTATTCGACTAGTAGAATACCCATGATTATGTTTTTTAGGAATTATTTACTCAACTCATATTCTTTCCATAAAAGTATTCATGTTTATTATTGATAAAAGAATCTGGTTTCAATAATTCACCTTGCTTAATATTTATGTCATTTTCCAAATTATTTCTTACCCTTACTGAGTGTTTGAGCTAACCCCTTTCTATGTTTTATTTTTCCTAGGATTCCAAGAAGTGTATTATGATTGATATGCAGGGTTATGATAAAGGTAATAATAGAGTTCTCAAAGAAAAATTTATGCTGTGTTTTATGTTTGAAATTGTAATGTAATGTTAATATATGTAATCAATTTTCCAAGACGGTTAAACTGATCGGTCCTTCAGGACTTTATTCCTTGTAATCATGTCAATGTATTAAAATAATGCACCGACTCCGAGTAACTAGGGTAGGGGCGTTACAGTTGGTATCAGAAGAAGTTTAGCAATAACCATGGAAATTAGATTTAGATATACTCTGATTAGAGCACATTACCCTATGATAGACATTGAGGATTATTATAGAAGAACTTCCTAGAATTTTGGTATTGTAGAGATTTGGTGTGTTTTCTGAGCAATACATCCCTGTTTGGATATGAGTAGGTAGAGGTGGCTATGGAACAGATGTACCTAAGGGTAATACCAGAAAACCCCGCTTTGAGCTAGACTCAAACGATAACTAGTGCACGACAATGGTCCTTACTGCACTCTTGGTTACGACACTCCCGGGGGATATGATTAGGATAATGCTCATTTTATTTATAAACCATTATGACGTGTTTATGAGTATATACTTCCTCAATGAATTTTTTTATGATTATGGATTATATCTCAAAACTATTTAATGTATGTTAAGTGTTTTACAAGTTTGGGATTAGGTATTGTTCTTCATTAAGTAATCTAGTGTGTGCCATTGTTCAAAAATAGCGCCCAGTAGAAAGAATGAGAACTCCAGCAATACGCATGATCCAAAGAGTAATAAGGATCATATCTTTCATGGTATTAAGCCAGAATATATAAGGGAAATAGTTTCCCATGTATTATCATCATATGGGGAAACAATATCATGTGTTGATAAGATATGTAATGAGTTCTCGGAGTCCTATGGATTCGAAGGGAAGCCAGAGAAGAAAAGGGTGGTAGGGAAGAGGATAGATAAAGGGAAGAAGGGAAAGAAGGATTTTCCAATATTTGATAAATATGGAATGAATCACCTTGGTAAATGCATGAAGGGAATGTGAGTTTGTTATAAGTGTGGAGAGAAAGGACACCATGTACGTGATTATAATGGTAAGAATTTTTTTTCAAATGTACAATGATTCATCTGCAAGGAGTTGGGACACTATGAAAACCAATGTCCAAATCATCATAGTATGCACCAAATGATGCTATTGGATAATAATCAAGTTATGATTCTACCTCAGATAAAGAGGAATGACTTTTCATCTTATGTTGTTATTATAGAATTATTTTATTTGAGTGTTGTATCAAGAGTATACTGGTTAGATGAATTATGGATATAAATAATGATTGTAATGCAGTACTATTTTTACTGAGGATTTGAGATTATATGGTTCTAAGAAATGTGACTTAATATTAAGGTACACTTTTTTAAAATACATGGTTGAAGGAAAGGTAATCCTTAATACGGTCCCTATAATGAGGTAGTGATTTTGGAATAAGAGATGCATGATTTGAATAAATTATATTGATATTACTGACTACCTTGAAACTGATTAATGATTTGTCACTGTTGGAGTTTACAAATTTTTTTTGATAGATGGAGTATATCCAAGATTCTATAAGGAATAAGGGAGCATGAATGTAATCAATAACGGTTTTTTGGTAATTCATTATTTTACCATGTTTTAAAATAATACATGATGATCCTGTTCACATGTTATTACATGGCAAAAAGGTATCTTTATTGTGTTTAACTTCTTTTTAAATTTTGGATAGTGAGTCTGGATAGTATTTTTTTGTATAATTCTAATGGTTGGAATTGATTAAGTTTGAAAGGTTATTTTTGGATTTTTTTATAAAAGGAAAACACGCAGACCGTATGACAACCCATTGTGTTGGACAAAACTACGAGAATCGAACCCAAACCATAGTGCGATCATGATTTATCACCTACCATTGGACTACGTAAAGTACCATGATTGTATAATGTAGTTTAATTTTTGAAGGGTCTGATATGTGAATTATAAATTCATTATATTTGGAACCCAATAGGATTATGATAAATAGAGTATTTTTGAGTTGTCTTGTGTTTTGGAGTGAAAGATGAGTTTGTGGTAGAAATATATTAATGGATAAAACTCTAATTATAATTTAAGAATATATCCTTATGATTTTATCTAATCTCATAAATAAATACCTCAACATTAAGAAATGGAAAATAGAATAAAAATGTTGTCCTAGATAGTACCTTAGATCATCACAATTTACGGCTTTGTGATTGTTGGCCCTTTTCATAGCCATGTCCTCTACCACTCTCCATTAGATATTGATGGTTATATTTCTCTTCTATATCCGTGTTTTCCAACAAGGAACCCGTGTATCTGTTATTTTCGGAAACCTTTATACTTACCACTCTTTATTTTAAATAGAGGCCTCATTAATCCATTTTTCTATGTGGGATTTCAACTATGATATTTTGAAATATCAACCCCAAGTTTCCAATACCATGAATAAATTCTGAGAAAACAATTTATTGAAGGAGGGGAGAATGTAGCACCCCATGAATCCACAGTACGATTCTCTTTGAATAATACAGTAGCGTGTGTGGTACGCAACTTCGAGATTCTATCACACCGCGAATAATCAAAGTAGCAGTTATAAATAGTAATATCCACTTATTGAAATTTTATAAATTTTATATCCCAATATAGACTTCATTTTTGGATTCATAATATTTAATTTATCTTAGGGTGAAATTTTGGTACTTTTTAAAAAACTTTTATATTTTGATGAATAGTGAAAATTAATAAATTTTAATTAAAAAAACTTTTTTAATCAAAATAATTAAAAGTGATAAATTATGAATTTTAGTGGTTTTAAAGTATATTTGGAATAAAATTTTACCATTTAATACAATGTTGTTTATTGGACATAATTTTACTATTAAACAGGACATAAACAAGTGTCAATCTTATGATAGTTATTATATTTTACAAACACGCTTTTTGTTTTGACAGCGGGACTTAATTTTAAATTAATTTCTGCCACTTCTGTGTTTTGAATTTGGAAAATGGATTCAATATTTGGAATCAGTATTTCCAAATTGTGTAAATTGGTAACTTTTATTTTTAGACATTTTGAACAATTACTTGGGTAAATATTTTATTTACCATGGATAAAGGGTAAATCCAATAAATAAGGGTAAAAAAATAATATTATAATAATAATAAATTACCCTCAAACGTGTCCTAACCTTATTGATGAATACATGTACATCCATGGTCATATTTGGGTCGATTTTGGGACCCCATGGAGCTGCTTGTAGGTGATGACACTTTATATTAATTAAGTTAAAGTAAATATAAAAATGACATAAGATTATATCGTTTAGAAAAACAATTTTTATATATGGTTATGTATGTTATATTTTCTATTATAAATATTCATTAGAAAGATAAAACTATTTTCTACATAATGGTATTTTATTTATAATTTTTAGACATTGAAAAAGTAAAATATATATATGACACAATAATGAAGCAATATTTTCCTTATTAATTAAAGAATCAGATAATTGGAATTATTAATGTTAAAATAAGTATAATTTTAGATTTTTTAAGACATAGACGAATCTTATTGGTTAATATGAAATTTTAGGATTTCTTAAATGAATTTCTTATAATTAATAAAGTTTTTAAGTCTTTAACTAAAAGCAATTATTGAGTACTGACAAAATTGACATAAATAAGTTTTTAAAACAAATATTATATTATTAATTTATATTCTATTCCTAAAAATCTATGGTTCCGCCAAAAAACTTATATCATTATTAGTGTATCATTAATGGACCACTATGGGGTCACTTTGATGTATATAGTATGTCTATTAACTATATAATATAAAAATACAATGTTACATGGTAAGTGTCAAACTAATTAACATAGAGATAAAACTAAAAGATAAGGTTAATATAATGACCCCAACCTATCTAAAATATTTTTGTTGAAAATATTTCTTCATATACCCACCTTATACTTTTAATAATCCACTTTTGATCCATTAGAAACCGAATAAGAATATATTATAAATTAATACTTTATGTTTTTTCTAAAGAGCCCCTCCTCCCCTTATAAATGGACCCAACTTCTAACCAATTATTTACACCATCAAAGACTTTTGGTTCGGCCAAAACCTACCCAAATAATCTCTTAACTTCCCTAAATTCATCCTTGATTCCTCAGTTTGATCAGAAATCCAACCTATGGAGCCCTTTTGATCAAATCACAAGGAAGAACCCGAAGAAGTGTTAACGTCTTCACCACACTTTTCTAAGTTCCTTTTTCATCAACTTCTTATTTCCTTGTTATTTCCATTCTAAAATAATAACTCCAGTATCTTAAATATAATTTGATGTTATTATAATTATGGAAAAAACAAATTCATTATTCCATCAATACCTTGAATGACATTTCACCATACTTGCGTATGTACGACCTAACGTCTCCACGTTGTGGTGTAATTGTTATTCAATATATTATTGTTTATATGGATAAAATAATGATTTATAATTCATGTAAATAATAAATATAACATGATAATTATTATGTCTATAGGATATACCATCCATTTATATATTATATAAATATGAAAATAATGATATTTTCGCTCGTGTGTACGTACGGATTTCCGTCTCCACGATGCGATGAGATTCATTTCCAAATTCACCATTCATCGATGATTATAAAGAAATATATATTAATAATAAGTATGTAATATATGAAATAATAATTCTACTAGAGATATATATATTTATATATATAAGTATTTATTTACTTATATATATCTTATTCACATAATTCTGTTCAATACTATATGAAAAAGGAAACATCATTTATGCATACGTACAGACTACCGTCTCCATAAATGGTGTTTTCAATTAAATATATGTGTATATTATACATATTTATATTCTAAATATATATGATAGATAAATCATGTTTTATATTCTGAAATTATTTAAATCATGATCTATGTGATACAATCAGGAGTAACAAGTTAAAACATGCATGATAAAGAAAGCGATTATTACCCAAAATATTAATATACCAAGGAAATTATTATTAATTGGGTAGTATAATGTTATAAATGAATAAATTATGATATCATAAATATTAATTTGGTTATGGTATAATTTAATAACATATTATAGTCTTCATACAAGAGGTTAAACATACCCTCGACTAAAGGAAATTTCAAGGTAAGGGGTTTTCATCTCACTCCTTATTCCTGTGAGATTCATGCCATATTGCCACTATTACTTTTTGTGCGATGTATGTACTGCCCATAATTGTATTATTTATTTAATAAACATTAATTTATGTGTATTTACATATCCATTGTATGATACTTCTTTCATGGGGTGTATGTTTCGTAATTTACAAAATTTGTAATGTTAATTTCACAATCTCATTATTATCCGAGGTTGTTTTTGTGTATGTATCTACTAGGTAATATTTACTATCCATGTCTATTATTCATAAATGATTTTTCAGAAGGATTATTTTTAAGTGACTTATTACTAACACGTCATTTAAAATGTTTTAAATATCTATTCTTCTAAATCATTCCCACTAATGTCCATGTTTTCAAAATGATTTTTAAGGATTTATTTATATTGACATGAATGTTTTAAAAATATTAATTCCTTTCAATTGTTTCAAAGTGGTATGAGACACTTTGATTAAAAAATTTCTTTGAATGTATTCCTTTCTAAATTGTGTAACTTTTAACTGTTTTCATGAAAAGGGATATTTTAATCAAAGTGTATTACAAATCATTTCCATCTATGTCAAATCCTTTAATGGATTAAAAACTTTTTTTGAAGTTGACTTATTAGGATACAAAACATCCATATTGTATTGAAGGTTTTGTGATATGTTTGACTGTAGATGTTATATTTTTGTAGAATTCCTGGATTGTAGTTAAATTATTTACATTTCGTAACCTAGTTATTATACGAATGTTTATGTTGTGTTTAATCCTTTTCATATGAGGAATGTATTGGACAGAGTAAGTGATGGGTGGAGCCCGTTATAGCTCTTTGATGCATCGTTAGGTCTCATGAGACAACTAGATGTGGAATTAGCCGAGGCCCTTTCCCAATTTGATTTATGGTTTTGTCCGAGGCCTTAATCATTTTAGACGCCTTAGCTGAGACCATGACAAAATGTTTTAGAATGTATGGAATTATACATTCCCTCATTATGGTAGTAATATTGATGGTTCATGTGGTTATTCGACTAGTATAATAACCATGATTATGTTTTATTATGGCATTATTTACTCAACTCATATTCTTTCCATAAAAGTATTCATGTTTATTATTGGTATAGGCATGTGGTTTCAATTATTCACCATGGTTAATATTTATGCCATTTTGCGCATTATTGCTTACCCTTACTGAGCGTTTGAGCTCACCCCTTTCTATGTTTTATTTTTCCCAGGATTCCAAGAAGTGTATTATTATTTATATGCAGGGTTAAGCTAATGGGAACAATGGCGTTCACAAGGAACTATTTATCATGGGTTTTATGTTTGAAATTGTAATGTAATGTTAATGTATGGAATCTATTTTCCAAGACTGCTAAACCGATTGGTCCATCGGGACAAGATTTCTTGTAATCTTGCCAATGTATTAAAATAAAGCAACGACTTCGGGTAACTGGGGTCGGGGCATTACAGTTGGTATCAGAGGAAGTTTAAAAATAACCTTGGAAACTAGATTTAGATAAACTCTGAATAGAGCACATTACTCTAAGATAGACTTTGAGGATTATTATAGAAGATATTCCTAGAATTTTGGTATTGTAGAGATTTTGTGAGTTTTCTGAGCAATACTTCCCTGTCTGGATACGAGAAGGTATAGGTGGCTCATGCACAAATGTACCTAGGGGTAAAACCTGAAAACACCGCATTGAGCCTGACTCGAACAGGAACTGGTGCATGACAGTGGGCCTTGCTGTACTCTTGGTTACGACACTCCCGGGGGATATTTTTAGGATTTTTCTCATTTTATTTTCAAACCATTATGAAGGGTTTATGAGTATATACTTCCCCAAAGAATTTTTTTTATGATTATGGATTATATCCATAAACTATTTAATGTATTTTAAGTGTATTACAAGTTTTGTATTAGGTATTATTATTCATAAACTAATCTACTATATGAAATTTTCTAGAAATGGTTCCCAGTATAAAGAATGAGAACTCCAGCAATACGCATGATCCAAAGAGTAAGAAGGTTAATATCTTTCATGGTCTTAATCCATAATTTAGAAGGGAAATAGTCTCCCATGTATTATCATCATATGGAGAAATAGTATCATGTGTTGATAAGAAAAGAAAAGAGTTCTCAGAGTCCAATGGATTCGAAGGGAAGCCTGAGAAGAAAATGATGGTAGAGAGAAGGACAGATAAAGGGAAGAAGGGAATGAATGATTTTCCCATATGTGATAAATGTGGAATGAATCACCTTGGTAAATTATTTAATGGAATTAGAGTTTGTTATAAGTGTAGAGAGAAGGAAACCAAGTACGTGATTGCAATGGTATGAAAAAGTTTTCAAATTTAAAATGATTCATCTACAAGGAGTTGGAACACTACACAAACTAGTGTCCAAATCATCAGAGTATGCACCAAATGATGCTATTGGATAATATTAAATTTATGATACTACATTAGATGAAGAGGAATGACTAGTGTTCTTATGTTGTTATTATAGAATTATTTTATTTAAGTGTTGTATCAACAGTATACTGGTTACATGAATTATGGAGATAAAAAAAAGACAGTACTGCAGTACTATTAGTACTGAGGATTTGAGATTATATGGTTCTAAGAGAAGTGACGTAATAGTAAGCTACTCTTTTTGAAAATACATGGTTGAAGGAAAGTTATTCCTTAATATGGTCCCTATAATGAGGTAGTTATTTTGGAATAAGAGATAGTTGATTTGAAAAAATTATATTGAATATTCTTGACTACCTTGAAACTGATTAATGATTTGTCACTGTTGGAGTTTACAAATTTTTTTGGATAGAAGGATTATATCCAATATTCTATAAGGAATAAGGGAGCATGAATGTAATAAATAAAGGTATTTTGGTAATTCAGGATGTTACCATGTTTTAAAATAATACATGATGAATGTGATCACATGTTATTAACTGGGAAAAAGGTATCTTCATTGTGTTTAACTTCATGATAAATATTGGACTGTGAGTTTGGATAGTAGTATTTTGGATAAGTCTAAAAGTTGGAATTGATTAAGTTTTAAAGTTTATTTTTGGATTTTTTTTATAAAAGGACAACACACAGACCGTGTGACAACCCGTCGTGTTGAACAAAACTATGAGAATCGATCCCACAACCATAGTGGGATCGAGATTTATCACTTACCACTGGACTACATAAAGTACCTAGATTTTATAATCTAGTTTCTTTTTTAAAGTGTCTAATATGTGAATTATAAATTCATTATATTTGGAACACAATACGATTTGGATAAATAAAGTATTTTTGAGTTGTATTCTGTTTTGGAGTGAAATATGAGTTTGTGGTAGAAATTTATTAATGGATAAAACACTAATTATAAAGTAAGAATATATCCTTATGATTTTATCCAATATCATAAATAAATTCCTCAACATTAAAAAAATGAACTTAGAATAAAAACATTGTCCTAGATAGTACCTTTGATCATCACAAATTTATGGCTTTGTGATTGTTGGCCCTTTTCATAGCCATGTCCTCTACCACTCTCCATTAGATATTGATGGTTAGATTTTTCTTCCATATCCATGTTTTCCTAATGTAACCCTAGTTTTTGTTATTTTCGGTAACCTTCATACTTACCACTCTTTATTTTAAATAGAGGCCTCATTAATCCAATTTTTGATAAGGGATTTCAACTATGATATTTTGAAATGTCAACCCCAAGTTTCCAATACTGAGCATAAATTGTGAGGATGCAATTTATTGATGGAGGGTAGAATGTAACACCCCATTCTTCCATGGTACGATTCTATTTGAATAATATTGTAGCATGTGTGGTACGCATCTTCGAGATTCTAACACACCACAAATAATCAAAGTAGCCATTAGAAATATTAATACCTACTTTTTGAAATTTTATAAATTTTATCTCTCAATATGGACATCATTTTTGGATTCCAAATATCGAATTTAAACTAGGATGATATTTTGTTACTTTTCAGATATCTTTTATATTTGGATGAATAGTAAAAATTACTAAATTTTATTTAAAACAACATTTTAAATCAAAATAATTAATATTGATAAATTATGAATTTGAGTGGTTTTAATGTATATTTAGAATATATTTTTACCATTTAATAAAATCTAGGTCATTGGACATAATTTTACAATTAAACTGGACATAAACAAGTGTCAATCTTTTGATAGTTATTATATCATATAAACAGGCTTTTTTTTGACAGCGGGAATTAATTTTAAAATAATCTCTGCCACTTCTGTGTTTCAAATTTGGAAATATGGATTCCATATTTGGAATCAGGATTTTAAAATTGTGTAAGTAGGTAACTTTTATTTTTAGACATTTTGAATAATTATTTCCGTAAATATTTTATTTACCATGGTTAAAGGGTAAATCCAATAAATAAGGGTAAAAAATAATATTATAATAATAAAAAATTACCTTAAACCGTGTCCTAACCTTATTGGTGGATACATATCTAACCATGGTCATCATTGGGTCGATTTTGGGACCCAATGGAGCCACTTGTAGGTGATAGGGACACTTTATATTAATTAAGTAAATGTAAATACAAAAATAAAAAAAGCTTATATCTTTTAGAAAAACAATTTTTACAAAGGGTAATATATGTTATATTTTTTATTATAAATATTAATTAGAAAGATAACAATATTTCATACAGAATATTATTTTATTTATAATTTTTAGACATTGAAAAGGTAAAAATATATAAGACACAATAATAATGCAATATTTTCCTTATTAATGAAAGAATCAAATAATTTGTATTATAAATGTTAAAATAAATATAATTTGACTATTTTTATGACATAAACGAATTTTATTGGTTAATATGACATGTTAGGTTTTCTTAAATGAATTTTTTTAGAATTGATAAAGTTGTTAAGACTTGAACAAAGATAAATTATTGAGTACTGACAAAATTGACATAAATGAGTTTTTTAAAAAAATATTATATTATTAATTTATATTCTATTCTAAAAAAATATAAGGATCGGCCGAAGGTCTTATATCATTATTGGTGTATAATTAATGGACCAATTTTGGGTATCTTGGATGTATATAGTATGTTTATGAACTATATAATATAAAAATACAAAGTGACATTGTAAGTGTGAAACTAATTAACTTAGAGTTAAAACTAAAATATAAGGTTAATATAATTACCCAAACCTGTATAAAATATATTGGATGAAATGATTTCAACCCATACCCACCTTATACATTGAATATTATTCATTGGGGCCATTAGAAACCGAATAAGAATTTATTATAAATTACTAATTTATGTTTTTTCTAAAGAGCCCCTCCCCCCTTATAAAAAAACAAAACTTCTAACCAATTCTTCACACCTTAAAAGCCTTTTGGTTCGTCCAAAACCTACCCAAATACTCTCTCAACATCCCTCGCTTCATCCTATACACCTTATTTTTATCATAAAACCAACCCGAGGATCCCTTTTGATCAAATCAAAAGGAAGAACCTGAAGAAGAGGTAATGTCTTCACCACCCTCTTCAAAGTTCCTTTTTTCATCAACTTCTTCTTCCCTTGTAATTTCCATTATAAAATAATAACTCCAGTATCTTATATATACTTCGATTTTATTATAATTATGGAAAAAACAAATTCATTATTCTATCCATCCATTGAATGACATGTCACCATACGTGCGTATGTACGTCCTTCTGTCTCCACGTTGTGGTGTAATTGTTATTCAATATATTATTATTTAGATGGGTATAATAATGATTTATAATTCATGTAAATAATACATATAACATGATAATAATTCTATCTATATGATATAACATCCAATTATATATTATTTTAATATCAAAATAATTATATTTTCGCTCATGTGTACGTACGGATTACAGTCTCCACAATGCGATGTGATTAATTTCCAAGTTCACCATTCATCAACGATTATAAAAATATATATATTACTAATAAGTATGTAATATATGACATAATAATGCAACTAGAGATATATATATTTATATATATAATTATATATTTACTTACATATATCTTATTCACTTACTTCCTTTCAATACTATATGAAAACGGAGACAATGTTTATGCATACGTACGGACTACCATATCCATAAACAGTGTTTTCCATTTAATATATGTGTCTATTATACATATTTATATTATAAATATATATGATATATAAATCATGTTTTATATTGTGGAATTATTTAAATCATGATCTATGTGACACAATCAGGGGTAACAAGTGAAAACACGCATGATAAAGAAAGCAATTATTACCCAATATATTAATATACCATGGAAATTATTATTAATTGGGTAGTATAAAGTGATAAATGAATAATGTATGATATCATAAATATTAATATTTTTCTGGTATAATTTAATAACATAAAATAGTCTTCATAAATTAGGTTAAACATACCCTCGACTAAAGGAATATGCATGGTAAGGGGTTTTCATCTCACTCCTTATTCCCATGAGATTCATGCCATATTGCAACTATTACCTTTTCTGTGGTGTATTTACTTACCATAATTGTATTATTTGTTTAATACACTTTAATTAATGTGTATTTACATATCCATTGTATGATACTTCTTTCATGGGGTGTATGTTTCATAAGTTACCAAATTTGTAATTGTTAATTTCACAATCTCATTATTATCTAAGGTTGTTTTTGTGTAAGTATCTACTGGGTAATATTTGATATCTATTTCCATTATTCATAAATTATTTTTCAAAGGGATTATTTTTAATGGACTTTTTACTAAAACATCATTTTAAATGTTTTAAATATTTATTCTTCTAAATCATTCTCATTAATGTACATGTTTTCAAAATGAGTTTTAAGGATTTATTTATATGGACATGAATGTTTTAAAAATGTTAATTACGTTAAAAAGTTTCAAAGTGGTATGGGAAACTTTGATTCAAAAATTTCTTTAAATGTATTCCATTCTAATGTATGTAACATTTAAATGTTTTCATGAAAAGGGATATATCAATAAAATAGTTTTACAAATCATTTACATCTATTTTAAATCCTATAATGTATTTTAAACTTGTTTTGAAGTTGATTTATTATGATAAAAAACATACATATTGTATTGAAGGTATTGTGATATGTTTGACTGTGGATGTGTTATTCATATAACATTCATGGATTATGGTTGAAGTATTGAAATTTCATATCATAGTTCTTATACGAATGTTTATGTTATGTTTCATCCATTTCATATGTGGAATGTATTGGACATAGTTAGTGACAGGTGGATCCTCCTATAGCTCCTCGATGCATCGGTAGGTCTCATGATACAACTAGATGTGGAATTGGACGAGAACCTTTCCCAATTTGATTTATGGTTTTGGGTGAGGACGTAATAATTTTAGACATCTTGGCCGAGGCCCTGAAAAAATGTTTTAGAATGACTGGCATTATACATTCCCTCATTATGGAAATAATATTAATGGTTCATGTGGTTATTCTACTAGTAGAATACCCATGATTATGTTTTATTATGGAATTATTTACTCAAATCATATTCTTTTCATAAAATTATTCATGTTTCTTATTGGTAAAGGCATTTGGTTTCAATTATTCACCATGCTTAATATATATGTCATTTTCCGCATTATTGCTTACCCATACTGAGCGTTTGAGCTCAACACTTTCTATGTATTATTTTTCCTAGGATTCCAAGAAGTGCATTATGATTGATATGCATGGTTATGCTAAAGGTAATAATTTAATTCTCAAAGAAATATTTATGCATTGTTTTATGTTTGAAATTTTAATGTATTGTTAATGTATTTAATCTATTTTCCAAGGCTGCTAAATCGATCAGTCCTTTGGGACTTGATTCCTTTTAATCAATCCAATGTATTAAAATAATGCACCAACTCCGAGTAACTGGGGTTGGGGCATTAGAAAATCCATATCCATGACTATAATGCATTGATAGTTGGTATTGGTGATTTTTTTTTAAAATTGAATGTAATGTATTTTTAATTAGTATTGGTGATTTTTAACTCCAGAGTCACATTTGATTTCTTACTTTAGTGAGACATTAAATGGGGATGCATTAAATTATTCATATTATGATGAATATTATTTTTTAAAGGAACCATTGAAATATGGAAACCATTCTTATAGCCTAACGAGTTCATTATTTATTCTGACCATGAAAGCCTCATGCATTTGAATTCCAAATAAAATTGGAAGAGGAAGAAGGAATATTCTATGGAATTCAATGTGAATTTACCTAATTTGATCATGCATGAAAGATGTAAGTAATATTCTGTCTTGGATTCTCTTTCACGAATATATGAACTTAAATAGTCTCTTCATGATCAATTACAAAGACATGCGAAATTAAAGGTAATGAATGAAACTGGTGAATATTTTTGTTGAATTTCGATATATTTTGAAAAAAATGGCTTCAAATAATATAATGAAAATGATGGGTTTCATTTCAAAAGGGACAAATTATGCCTCATTAATTTTTCAACTAGGTAATTACTTTTAAAATAAACTCATGGGGTGGTTTTATATGGAATTTTGGCATTAAAAAAACAGTACACACTTTTTATGAATATTTTTTTTAGACACGGATGTGAAAATATGTTTTTTATAATTTTTTATATATGTATTTTAATCATGAAATGTATAATTTGTAACCAAATGGATTGTATTCCCCATTACATGTTCTATCCCATCCATGGACTAACATTTCTATGGATTTTGTGTCGGGATTTCCACATTCCTAATTGTGAAAAGATACTAACTTTTTTTTGTAGATTGATTTAATAAAATTTGTTATTTAATTACAAGCTTAAAAATGATTATATTCATATAGAATGTTTTTTATCAATAAAATTGAGAGATTACATGGACATACCACAACCAGTATAATTCATAGGGAGTTGAAATTTATTACACTTCTTCAGAAGAATTTTTTGAATAAAATGGATACTAAATTTTAGTTCTCAATTTTTTTCACATCCTCAAACTAATATGAAAACAGAAGTATTGAATATGAATATTTATTCCCTCCTAGATGGATGAATCCAAAAAAGTGAAAAATGTTTTCTGCATAAAGAATTTTCATATAATTGATTTGTACATTCAACTATTGACCTCTCACCTTTTGTGATTGAATTTGGATTTATCCCAACAACTCTATTATAAATTATTTTAGTTCCCACTAATAATGATTATGATCTTATTGGTGAATAAAATTGATTTTTTTTGGATTTACATGCCAATGTGAAATCCAATATTGAAAGATGAAATGAACAACATGTGATGAAAGAAAACAAGTGTAGAAAAAATATATACTTGAACATAGACACTATGTGTGGGAGAATTTGTGGAATGAGAGGTTTACAAAGAAAATATAAAAAAAACAAAAAAACCGAGGAGATAGACCTTTCAATGAAATATAAATAATAGATGATAATTTCTATAGGACTGGCATACCCCTTATGTATGAAAATGTGAGTGCTACCTTTAATTTTGTTGGCCTCCCACACTTTGAATTTGGTCATTTGAGGACTCATCCCTTTGAAGAGGGATGGGATGATGATAATCAAGGAACATATGTGAATCATAGAGTTTATAGGGATTATTACATAGATGGTAGAATGACCATAAATGGAAAAGACCCATTTAATAGTACTGGTTGAAGAATGAGAAGTGGAATAATGTGGAAGGTGAAATAGGATTTAAATAGAATCATTTTTAAAACTCTATGAGAAGGAACGAAATTAATGATTGAGAATAAAATGTCTATTTAATCACTATAATTATATCCAAAAATGGAACTTTAAAGTCAAACCAGAATGATCATATGAATTCAAATCTACTTTCATGAATGAAATCTATAAGGTCAAAGTAGTGTGGCCTTGTCTTCAATTTTGTGGTGGGCATCTTCAATGTATTTGGGGTGGTTCAAAAAAGTATTATTGGTTGATAGATTTTCCCATACATCAATGGATATGGGTAAAAAAGTGAAAAAATATATTATATTCTTTATTCTGTTGTTGGGTAATAATTTTTACATGAATCTCTCTCATTTGGCTATAAAATGACACATCAATGTACCCATTTATAGTTAATTATGAATTTTCGGTTTTTAACAATAATTATGCTTCTTTGTATTGTATAATTAAATTTATGAATTTATGCAATTGTAATTTAGGGACCATCCTTTCCTACACATTAAAATCATTTTTTTAAGTGGCATGTCTCCATGGGTTTCTAATTGATCATTCTTCATGCGCTTTAATTTCATTCACATTAGTATAATTTCTATTTCTCCAAGATTCACCCCTTGGGTTTTTGTATTTTTTATAATAAATACAACACACCCATACAGATTTATATCATTAGAACCTATTAAAAATTAGTTATCATAAGGAAATATTTAATAAGGACTCCAGAGATTCTTCAAATATCGATCCCATACGAATTGTTGGAGTAAAATCATGGGCACATGTGCTTTTGATAAAACCATCAGAAATAGGAACCTTCATCCACTATAAGTTAAACATAATAATTATTTGGAAGAACTTCAATAAAATTCCTTTCGATGGATAATTTTACAAATGTTAGTAGACATTACACAATAATCACCACATCGAGTTTCCCTTACTTCAAAAAATTATTCAACTCACACACATTCAGTCAAATTAAAAAATATACAATAAATCGAAATAGAAGAAATCATGAAATAAAAAAGATATTACGTGATGAAGATAATTAATCAAATATTCCTAGGAGAAAAATGATGCTTTAGTTTCACCAAAATATACAAGAGATTTGGAATATATTACTAATGTACAAATAATCCCCACTTAAATCTCTAATATGAAATTAAAGATCAGATAAAGATAATTTAGAATAGACATTAAATATGCATATATATTAAGTGTAAAAATTTTAAAATGTTAAAACTAACCCAATAAAATGTATCACACAAAAATTCATACAAACATCGATATAATTAGGGGTGTATACTTCTTATGAATCCCCAATACATGAGGTTGGAGAGATACCTGTCATGAGAACCTCCATATATTGATAAATTTCTTATATAATCATTTAAAATCAGCTAATATATGGTTGGATGGTTCTATTTTTAAATATTTCATATGTTTTATCTTATCCAATATGGTATTTTCCAGCGTATATAAGACAAAAATACATTTATGAAATTGAGTGAATTAGATTAAAGAAATTCCTAATCTTACATAATTTAGTGACATTTGAGGTTTCCAACTACTTATACAAATTAAATGTGATGTATTCATTTAAATTTACCAATAAATTTCACAGAATCAATAATTAATGAGTTGACCTATATTATATTGTCATGTTACATGTCTAATAGTTACTTAATGTGTTGAATAAATAGAATATATGAGAATTTATCTAATTTTTCTGATACATATTGTGGGGGACATATTCATATGGAGATATGAGTGTGTTGGAATGGGATAATGCCTGAATACATTATATATTTATGTTCAATAATTTTTTATTATGGACATTCATTTATTATAATTTTAAATTAGGGAATTCAAATATTATTTAAATTCTACAATGTTTGGAATGGGCATACATAAAAACTAGAATTAGTTTTTTCCCCATAATTATTGAGATATTATGATATCAATATCCAATAATTTTTGATATATTCACTTGATGACAGGTAAATAACTAAGAAACAAAACTATATTTTCCTCATTTCATTCATTACAACAAATATTTGAAACATAAATCATGCTACAACATCATCATGGTTTGATATCCCAAAAAAGAAGATGAATTAGAATATCTCATGAATTCCTATCATATGTTTCAAAGAACCTAGAAATATCCATTATTGTGTAATATCCAATCCCCACCAATGACCCATCAAGGCAGTGGGTCCATACTTGAAGTTCTCTCTTACAGGACTGGACCCCTGATATCATAAATCTACATCATCTTTACTCTGTTAAAAAGAAATGTGGTATGTTCTAAAGGTATAAGAATATACTAAACGTGAATCCCCTTACCCTTATGTCAATCTCAAAAATCATGGCTATCAACTTTCACTCATTACTAGCCTTCAAAACTACATATTCATATGTTTGATAACTTAGTGAATCAAAAAAAAATTCATTCCATTGAATATATGGAATCTCAAAATTTACAAATTGCAGGTATTAAAAAATAATCCTTACTTGAGATTCAAGTAATACTATATATACATAAGGCTTTTGTGATGTATGTACATGAATAACCCCTCTAACCTGATTTCATGCCACAACAACAAACGTCATAAACTACATATGCCAGCCCAAAGTGTGCATTAGATAATTATATTTATGATCCCTTAATTGAGAAGTCCCTTATTCCATGAATAAATATCCTAGTATTAAAATTTTTCCTAACCCAGTGCTCATGGCATAAAAATATATCACGTACCATCTGATAAGATCAGGTAAAATCACGATTTACTCTAAATTTGATCTCCCTTTTAGGTACTGAAAGGATTTATCACATGCTTAAAACCATGAAATCCTAAATCCTTTCATTCTCAATCCATTGAGTGGTGCTTAAAGGCATAATAAATTCAATATAAAGAACCTGTAATATTTATCCAGGCACTAGAAACATTTTTTGTTAATGAAATTATTAGAAAACTCCTAGGAAATATGAATCTCATCATCTATGTGTTAATTGGTACTCCCATATATGAGATAACATGACCCAAGAAGAATACCTTACTAATCAAAACATGTAATTTTGTGAGCTTATAATACATCTATTTCTATCTTTCTATGAATAATAAATATCATGATATTGGGAATGTTCATGTTAGGTATGTGAGTACACCAAGATGTCATCCATGAAGAATACACAAAATTAATCTAAATATAGGTGGAACACATGATTCATTAGATCCAGGAAAATAGATAATGTGTTCATAAGGCCAAATTATGTGACCAAATAATCATTAAATATATATCTTCTATAGAATTATGTATTCTGTATATCATATAGTCTAACATGAACCTGATGATATTCTGACCTCAAATCACTCATGGAGAAAACCCTTGATCCACACCACTAGATGACTATGATATCTATATATAAATGTGGATATCAATTTTTCGCTGTAATATTATTCAAATTATAGCAATCCCTCAAATCCCAAGGGTACCATCCAACATATTGTAATATAAGGTAGGTGAAACTCATAGGGAAGTACTTGGACATATAGAAGCCTTAGCTTCCAAGGCCACCATCTAGAAAACAAATGATTGAAAATATACAGTTGAAATCCTAGTAATAGGAATAAATATCATATATGGTCATATAACTATCTAAAAATTTTAATCTACCACTATTTGAAGAGGTATTCCATAAAAGTATTCTAGGTAAATTTATCTCAAATAATCTACAGTAAGAGGGAAATTATCCTGTTAAATTCTATTATCATTTATATAAAGGCAATAACTCTACACTTCCACTCCACCAAGGCCATGTTAATATGTACCACTTCTATATTCATGAACATTTCATTCCCCCTTCTGAATAAATCTATATATCTCTTATGATGTAAATGACACCCTCTAGTGAACAAATCAATATATTTTTGACAAGGAACAAAATATTCCCTCTCAAGAATGATGTCAAATCCTTTCATCTCGGGGATTAAGATGTCTTATAAATAGTGATAACCAACAACCTCATGGGAGAATAACATGAAAATGTGAAAACATTCTGATTGAATTTCTAATCAGGTAGTGAGTTTCATTACACTATAGAAATAATGAATTTCTATCCCAAGACCCTTCATAGTAGGGAAACATATAAATTAGTGGGAAGAGTGTATATCAAATAATGAATATAAAATTTTATATAAAACTAAAATTGCACATCGATCTATATATAGACCAACACGCTAATCCATATTCATTAGTTACACATTTTTTATCTATCCCTAACCATGGCCATTAGATATAGACTGAAAACCCTCAGTAAACCCACTCAGTTGGAACTATAAATCGGTTGTCCTTCCCCCTCATCCATTACCGTCTCCTCAACATGAGCTGTTAGAAGTACTCCTTCTCCCTATACGATAATAAGTTACTGAATATACTCTAAAAAATGGTGCTAGTAAAAATCCTCTATCATTGTAAACTAGAAGAAAATTTTTAAAAAATATCTAGTGAAGATCCATATTTCTTCAATCCAGACATTCGACTAGATCTAAGATATATTGGGACATCATATATCATATCCTAACATATTTATTTAATACCTCCTCATTACCTGGGTTCACACTATGCATAATTATTCTAAAATCATATGACTCAAAAGTGTCTTTATTTCCTATGGACAATATTCTCATAGGGATAGGTACCGAAGATATACAGTTCCCACCTCTATCCTCTCACATGTTATGCCCAATGATGGGTCCTAGTTCCTAATACTTGATGTGGACAACAATAAAAATATGTTCACATGTGATAATATATCATGATGAAGACCATCCTCTAATTTCCTAGCCTTTGATAACACGTCACTTATAGTTATAGGTGTAATGTGATGGAACATAATGAAATTTGTATATTAGTTCGTAGTAGATAATGTTCCTTGATTTTTGTGCATAAACATACTATCTCTTGTAGCACTCAACATTATTGGATAGATATAATTTTAGATTGTCATCTATAAATCCCTCAAAACAATATCTTGATGATGATATTTCTAGGTAATAATGTGATGAAATCTTTTGGAATAATCTCATATTATATACATATTATGCTTTAGTTTATACTAAAGAGGTGTCTCATGAAGTAATAAAATAAATATCATAGACTCTAACTAGTATTCGTAGCATCTAGAAAACCATTAATTGAAAAAGATGGAGGATGTTGTTGGTAAAACTCATTTATAAACTCTACAGTATTTGGGGATGGTTACAGGGATCCCTTTATAGACTACATGTTCTATAATAATCACTCATGAAACTGGTATTTATGGCCCAAATTATGTATATTAGAAATTACCTCAAGTTGAATTACTGGAAGAAATATTTGTGGATCAGGGACCACCACCTATAGAACATGGTCATTGCAACCAGCTTAGAACATGACCCTAACACTTCATTGTGTCTAAGATTTAAAAATTCTAAGAGCATTCCTTAGATATGGTTTGAATCTATTTAGATCATATATATAAGAATAGTAAAGGTACAAACCATCCTATATAAGAGTCAAACCCATAGAAATAATACTAATTCTAGTTCTTGGAGGTAAAATAGATCATAAAGACTATGAGAGAAACACTCTACTAGCCGCTTCTATGGTTGTGTTATGGTCATGATTACTATTTAATGTAAGGGATTCTCATACATAGTGTATCAACTGCAAGTTAGATTTGAAAATACCCTTTATGTTGCAATTGGAATCACCCCATAATGGTAAAAATTCATTTACATATGATGAATTAGCATTTCATACTCATTTATATATATAATAATTCAGTTATATGAACTATCATTTAAAATATAAAAATTTCAAAACTATATATGCTGTAATTGGAATGTCATGTAACTAAAACTAGGTTTTTTTCATTGAGTCTCATAATACGAAAAGTTCATAGATGATGGTATTATTAGGTGGTCTTTGTTTTCATATTTATAAAGGCCAATATTCATTAAAAATTAGTGTTGGAAATCATATAATTATTAACATAAATTTTTTATCCCATGAAGCCTATGTTCTAGGATTAAAAAATGTTATAACTATTTAAATAATCTTCCAAAATCAATTTATATTAGAAAACACTATTTTGAATGATGTACACATTTCAATAACAAATCATATAATAGAAATACAATATATAATTTTATAATAATTCAATAGTACCAACAAATAATGAAATAATCACACAATCATTGTATATCAGTAAGCATGGAAAATAATTATTTAAACATAGTACATATATAAACCCATAGCACAATCAAGATGTTAATAAAAAAAATCTACATAGCATGGATTATATATGACAAGTGAAAATTTATATTCCTAAAGTGATGCATGAGTCCAATACCTCTTTTAAATATTCGGAAAAGGGTATTAATGAATAGATATTTATAATAATAAACATAAATTATCATGCGTGTAACCTAGTGGTGACATTAAAACAATTATAACTGGAATAATGTAGAATATAAATTCCAATACTAGGTAATTTTGATTTTCCCTAAAGGTAGGTTAGGTATTCTTCAGTGTATTCTCATTACAAAATTTAGACACACTCTTAGTCTCCTATCTACCAACCCATATAATATCACAAAAGGAATAAATCTCCATGATGATAATTTGTGACATTATATACCAATTTTATTCACATTTAAAATAACCTAGTCATCCAAATGACATCATGGGGTCCTCCCCACATGCCATAGGCTGCAGACTTGTAGAGAGGGTCTATGATGGTATTGTTGGAAGAATATAAACTTCTGATCGTTGTGAATTACAAAATTATATGATGAATTTAAGAAGTAAAATTATATAATAAATAAATTTTAGAATAATTATCCATCTGGTTATAATAATAGGTAAAAGTAGAACCAATATCATATAAAAAATGATGTTATATCTGTATTCTATAATAAAGTAATCCATGGGAAATAGAGAAACATGCCTATAAAACATGGTATACAAATGGAAAAAATTCTCATAATATATGTACAATATCATCATGATAATAATCATTATCCTCTTCTCCCATACTTCATTATATTATAGAAAATCAAGCATCCATATTAGGCTATTTTCCATTATCCCTACCTGTATTGATAAAGTCTATATAGGTTCCATTTGGTGTCCTAAATATGGAGTGGGATATACTCAGTAGTCCCCCACCAATGATTTCTATTTTCATCATGTCTAGTAGTATATAATGTACTAGTATATAAGTAATATTGAAATATTTAAATGAAATATTTATTACCTATTTTGGTTTCAGTTCACAATGGGACACTCTACTGATACCACTTTCTTTGGCCTATATCAGAATGTTTGAGTGTTTTTCAATTAAACATTAATTTGTAAAAGAGGATATGGATCAATATCATATCCATGTCATACCCCATTGATCATATTTACTATAATGTATGATCATTTACCTTTTAGTTTCACTTGATAACATAAATTTAATAAGTCCATTAATTATATAAATCATATACTAAATATATATATTTTCATTAACTTGGATGAAATTCCACATTGATTAATTAATTTTTTTTGGATTCATTAAACCAGCCAATGCATTCTGTATGAGGAACCTTAGTATTACTCATAAATTACTATGAACCACTAACAATACAAGATTGTATATAAAATTCCTCATGGAAACCCATGTATCTCATTAGAAGTTGTATAAATCCATACACCTCTAACTATATATTTGTCATCCCATATAAGAAAAACATGTTTAATTTAAGGAATATTATAAATAATTTCCCTCAGAGTCTATCATTTTCATTAAATGTATATAACCTAAGTGTCACTTGTGTCAAAAATTAATTCATATTCTCATGTGTACCCATCCATGTAATTCATATGAGAAACATTTATCTCCCATGAAATATTGAAAAACAATTTACTAATTCATTTTATTCTAATAATACGGTTGAGTCCATCAATGAGGTTCCGTGATAGAACCCATGTATAACCCTTATTATGAAATAATGAATGGTAATGGGACCTAAATACCACCAAATTATTTAACATTACTTCTAATATAATTGAGCTGTATAATTTGTAAATTATATTTCTATCTCACCAATGAAGGTATTTAAATTTCATAGAATAGTCTTGGAAGGAATATTATAGCAAAAATCCTTTTATTCACTATTATGATGCATATTTTATGTAATCAATATTAACATCCCTATTAAAAGGGCTAAATAAAAGACCTCAAGGGGTGAATAAAATTCATAAGATACTCCTGATTATATTTTCTAGTTTTGTAACTCATATAAAGGGGTTGTTTTATTTATGGACAACTATCCTTATCAGTGATTATGGGTCACATGGGTAATATAAACATTTGGCCACACATTTTATTTAAGAAAACCCAATAAAAGAGTATATGATCAAAAATTAAAGAGTGTGAATAACAAGCGATATATATATTTATATATATATATATATGAATTACGTTAAAATCATTATACTAACAACCTAATACTTGTAGTGGATTCATCATCCATTATTGGCCTCTAATGTGGTCTAGAATGTTAAAAATCAAAGAAATATTCAAATTCCATAAAACTTGTACATATTATCTCACACAGATTAAACATTATATATAGTGATATGAATGACGAAATGAAGGGATAGGATTTAGGAGGTTACCTTTATCTATCCAATTCATCCAATGATGATTGATTTCAAGTCTATACGTATAAATTATTTCAAATCCAATCATTGATAGTGGATGTATCTCCCAACATTGAAAGTGGACATTGTTCATGAAAAAGTGGGAATAAAGGAGTGTTAAAAAAATAAATAATGATAGTATAAGAATGTGAATTTAATACATTTGTAGGTGTCACGTAGTTTTGTTACATGTGTTTTCAATATCATGTGCCAACCACGCACACCCACTGCCTAAGTGGAACTAAGTGTGTGGGCTAGGTGCATGGTTTGGGAAAATCATGTGAAGATCATGTGCCCCACTATAGAAACTGTGATGCTCCACACATGGACATTTTATCATCATTTGAATTCTTATACTATACCTTCACCTCCCACTTCTAGTATACAAGGTCTATTCACACTATTATTACTAACAGGGTACAATGTTTTGTATCTCCAAAAATCCAGAGCTCTTGGATCAGAACAATCCTGAAGACACCTCAAAAAATATTCTGTAAACAATGTATCAATTCCATAAGGAATTTAAAAATACCTTAGATATAAATTAAAATGAACTTTATCTATTAAAAAAGTATAGGTTATTATAATATCTATCCTTAAGCGTCATTGATGGGAACTGAATTACATCAGTGCACAATGAGAATATCAGACTCCCACATGATCAATAGTTTTTCTATAATTTTATGGAAGGGGAGATGGATATAGGATAGGTTGTCAAAATAATAAAATTTTGTATATGGTATATACCTTTTTTATTATATTTTAATTAAAAAATAAATAATTGAATGTCTTAAAATAATATGTAAAAAGAAAGAGACTTGTGAGGTCAATGATAGTCCATTATAATAACTTCATTTGGATATCTAATTAAGGACAACATGGTCAGTGTATTGGGAATAAAAGTATCTCTATAAAATTGAATAAGATATTGGAGAGGTATTTTTTGGGGTTTGGTTGAGTTAAATGGCTTAAGAAGTGTGAAAAAGTGGGAGGAGGATGTGACCTTTTATAATTATGTTGAGTGGAACACTTATTAGATTTCAATTTTTTATAATAATATTAAATCCCTTTACTTGAAAAAAATGCATTCAAAATAAATCATATTTGAAGGTGGTTAGGTTATTTTTTAAATTAATCCAACAAATTATGGTGTAGAATGTTTTTAGTCATTTTAACCATATTATTTATAGATTTTCCAACGTAAACATGTATTAACATTGACTAAAACAATTTTTTTTTGATTTTACTACTAAATATGACAAAGTTTTGTTTTGAATATTTATATTATTTTAATTATTATGAATAAAAATATGGATTCCATTATATAAAATTTAATTTATAGAATTTGTATAATTTAATTTAAAATTTAACATACAAATGTGTAGAAAAATTGTTTCCAAAATATTTTTTTTATGAATAAAAATTTTTATTAACAAAATTAAACATAAAAATGATTTAAATGACAATTTTGAGATTAATAATAATATAAATGAACTAATTTTACTTTGAAAATAATTTTTAAATAACAGAAACTATTATAAAATCATTAAAAAATTATATTTATTAATAAAAATCTTTATCTTCACTATTCTAAGAAAAATTAATATTTTCTGAAAATTATTTAAAATTAATTCTAAGATAAAATTTACATGATTAATTTAAAAATGAAATTAATTTTTTCAATTTAATTTAAAAAAAATTAATTTTTAATTTTTAAAAAAGTTCAAAAAATGCGATGAAACAAATTTTAGAAAAATATTATTTTTATGTATAAAACTGGATTTAATATTATATGAATCATCTAAATAAAAGTACATGAATAATGTGAATAATGATTTTATAGATGATATATAATTTTTATTAAAATAATTCACAAAATAGTGATCAATTTAATTTATTAACATAAAAAATAATTTCACACATAAAAACATTTAGTTTAGAATTTTTTTCAATTTATTTTTTTATTAATTTCTAATAATTTGATATCCATATAATTTTTTAATAAATGATTAAATCAAAAACTTCCCATAATTTAAATATTTCTATTCATATATACTAATTTCTAGGTTAGGTTATAATAGTATCCTATATTACTATTCATTTACACTCAATGTTACATGTTTCGAAAGCTATTAAAGAAATAAAGTTTATTTAAAATGAAATATATCATAAAATATAAATTGGTTACCTGCCTGTTTAGTTTCAAAATATTGATTGGTGTATTCTATATATATTTCATTTTGATATTCAGAATAATATTTCAGAAGCTTTTTAGGAAGTGATGAGATAATTAGGTTTGTCTATAATTCTTTAGGAATCTTGAATACCAATATATCCAAATAGTTGATGTAAAAAATTATTATAAATACATAAGTTACACTAGAAAATCCTTGTTAAATATTTCATATAATGATATGGTTGATGATTTCATACCTTGGTTATATTTATTTCTCCATGTATAGATCATGGAGATGAGACAACATGGATTATGAATCAATGTCTTCATTAATTTTATGGATATCACTTATCATATATGACAACATGAGACATAGGGAATCCAATGTGTAGTCCACATGATTAAAAAAAATTCACCTCCACACATGATTCTTTATAGGGATTAATAAAAATTTAGGAATCTATTACATAAAACATACACTCATGACATTTTATAGAGAATAAGAACATATACCATTCGTAAAAGAATGAACCAAACCATAGAATATATTTATCTACGATGGATCATAGTGAATGTGTTGAATTTTATTTTATTTCCATTATTCTAAAATAATTAACAAGTTAAGTACATTATGATGATTTAATGTTATAATGTAAGTAATTAATTTAATTATCCTACCATCATTTTTTCGAAACCCAAAAATCCCATATTATTGGATTTAAAATGTTCAGTAGATACAATATTATATTGTAAAGGATCCACATTTCTCTTCAAATAACCCATATAAAAACCTTATAATATTATAGATTCATTTTTAGGAAGTATTTTCATTGTAACTAAATTAACAAAAAAATATTGATTCTATTGAGTAGTATCCCAACTCTTGAAATCAAAAAATCAGATATCATAAACACCATCTTCCATGATTCCAAAATTATTACTATAGAAATAGTCCCAAGATGTGAAATTGGTTATCATGACCAAACACTTTTATTATACCTCCCTGATAATTTATATATCACTGATGAGAGTCAAATAATTATGTTAAACTGTGGTTTCTTTCTAAATCATGTGATAGAATATGTTTTTCGACATAATATTTTTATTTAGGTATTTTCTGTAACTTATGTATAAATATTATTTCTTTCATTATTCTCATGATTATTTATGTTATGTGTTATCTACATAATTACTTAACCATATTCAATAAAATAATTTATTCCAACTAAAATTATTTTATTATGTCAATAATAACATAGCTATTTTATTTATTTTATGTGATCACATTTAATTATCCAAATAAACCATGATTCTCACAAATATATAAATAATCATGATCTAACAAAATAAAATAAATATGTTATATGATCATGATCAACAAACTACTTTTTTATTTTCTAATTATGACTATCTAACCTCGTCCATAGGGGATATGACCCCTTGATTACATTCAAGGCGTGAGTTACAACATTTCTTCATTCTCTTTTGTATTTCCTTGGGTAGATTAACCTTAGATCATGTACTGAACTAACTCCTATCACGATGATATACCTTTATTATTAATTTTTACCCCCTCACAAGTTATGGGTACAAAGGGTTTTGATTTATATAAAATAAATATTAGAAATGTTGTTCTATACATAATCAGGGATAGAGGGATGACTCACATATCTTAATATTTAATATAATAAATAGTTATGACATTCATATATGTAAAATAAAATAAAATAAAATTAGAAAATCCAATGCATATATATGTCGATAATTATCAAGATCAATCACAAACTTCAATGACGAATTCATTTAACATTGTTATTGTTTATTTACAATTTTTCTAATTATGGTATATTTATTTGAATAATTGAAGTAGTTAAATAATTAAATCGTTATATTAATATTAGTCTTAATAGTCATTGATATATAATATGATTTATATTCTATATTATTTTAAATAAATAAATAATTTACCCTTTTAGTTATAAAATAATAACATAAATGTCGTATACTTAGAAGGTAACATGACATATATTATCCATGTTGTATTAAATCAATTTCCGAAATTTAACACTTACAAGATATATAATATCCCTCGATATGTCATCTGAAAAATGATTTTTACATTATATGTCATGTACTATGTTATTACATATCATGTAGCCCCCTAGTGGGGTATATTGATATACACGACATGTAGTTCTATGGGTTGATCTATATAGTCTTCTTGGAATGCATGGCCACTAGACAAACTATAAATATAAATGGTGTGTACTAATAGGAAGGCGTCTGATGTACATAATGTTCACGATGACTGTTAGAGATTTTATTATTGTATAAATTATGTAGTATGAATTATTAATCTTTAATACACAAATAAAACATTTAAAACCCTCCAGCATATTCCTAGTGTTGAATAAATCACATCCCATGATGTGTACAATCAGATACATGCCATGTAGTTTTTATGTTTCTATAATTATCCCACTTTTTTACCCACAATATATGTTAAAATTCACCCAGTGTGTAACCTTCATGGTATGACAGATGTTACATAGTTGTACATTCCAGCTACTGGACATGAAGTTTGCATTCAGTTGCATCGCTTCAATTGAAATCAATACACAACATGTAACAACACAACATATTAACCATAGGAATTGTAATTATTTACCCAAATTCAAATACAATTAGGGTTACATTACATGTACACCTGATTCATTCCATGTAATCCCTATCAAGATATATGTCACACTAGCAGTCAAAACATGATGTTTAATGATGCCACATACTAATTCACACATTGATAAAAGATTTACATATCTCACTCCTTATGTGAGTTTAATATTGGTACCTGATGCATAATTTATCAATGAAAACCATGTATCTATGTTATAAAGCTAATAACTAAGGATCCTCAATATAGTTTCTTCATTTATTTTTATTATTTTTTGACATGTTCTAGTCCATAAAAATTTAGATGAATGTTCCGACTTCAGTTTCGGATTAAGAATGTAATCATTAAACTGATCATTCAATGTGATCTTATATTAAAAGATTTGAATGAAAATATGGTCTTCAATATATCTAATTGGAATTGTTTCATCCATGTAGCGGATCCCATATTATTGGTTTTATGTTTTGGTTTTTCCACTGTTTTTTTAATTCATAACATGACCACTCTAATACCATTTTATACTTTATATGAACAACAAAATCAGTGTCTAGGACCCAATTTTGGGGTTTCATCAAATTTAATCGACTAATATTAAAATTTTAATTAATTAAACCCCAAAATCTCATAGAGATAATATTATAAATTTAACATACTAATAATTTTTATTAATGAATAACTTAAATTTGAAAATCCAATTGATCACTTTCTATATTCAAAATTTATATGTTATTATTTCATTAGATAACCCAATAAAAGATTATTCAAGGTGTATCCACACATACTCTATAAACCACTAGATGATGTTTTTGAATCTATATGTACCAGTTTGGTTGAGAAAAGTGATTTATGTCATTCAGTACTGAACATAATAACATTTTCACATATTCACTCTTCATTATTGAGATGGAGGGAGAGATGATTTTATTTATATATGATCAATATTATTCTTGAGATATTTCATTATACACAAAAATTCTAATATCTAAAATGATATAACTAGGATTTTAAACATCGGGTTAAAAATATGATAATATCTGAAAAAACCCTTCATCAATTTATTTATTTAAAGTAATATCCATATTAAATAATAATAATAATATTATTTACATAACATGTGTTTATTTAAAAATAATTTATTAAGTAAATAAATTAAATTTTATTTAAATTTTATTAATAAAATATAGTATTTCAACATGGCCATTAAATCTCATCATTAATCCCCTTAATAAATTTTCAAAACCATGAATACTAAAATAAATATTTAAAAAAATTTATTTTTCTAATCAATAAATTAATATTATATTTACTAATTAAATTAATTAATATTTATTTTAATATTAATGTTACTAAATAAATATTTATATAAATATATTCATAATTTTAGTGATCAAATAAATATTTATTACTATGTGAATAATAAACAAGACCTAAAATTTTACTCACACATTATAAACTCAAATATATCATGACTGAATTTATAAAATCATTATACTAGGATTATTATTATTCAAATAACCAAGAATAATAATTACTTTTCAGATTAAATTTGGTATAATTTAATGAGATACAAGATAATGATTGTATGTGACCCTATAGTCCTCATTCTTTATAGAATTAGGTAATCTTACATAATGTTCATTGTTAACATCTAAAAATAATTCAAGACACCCATTAAGAATGATGTCCATGTTTTAATGATATCCACCTTTCCTATAAATAGTACTTTGTAATATAATCTCTTTATCTACTGATATCTCAACATATAAGATAAAAATGGTGTAATCAATAATAAAACATGATTTATCTTTCATTTAATTTCTTAAATGAACTCATCATTGAAATATCATTGACATATGCTAAATCAAATTGTTATATTGGAGAAAATGGACTAGAATAACACCATCTATTAATATATAAGGGATATATAATTTTTTATCTTATTTAGTTAATCACATCCTATGAATAGAACACCAAATTTATATTATCTATCCATGAGTATATTTCATAATGGTTTACATCTACACATCAATGTATTCGATTCATGGTATACACTAATAATGGTATCAAGTACAAGGAATATTACACATGTTCATTCATAGAAACAACTAATGAACATAAATATAAGAAATTCAATTTTGTGGATGTATCTTAATGACCTCAATTTCATAATTTCCCCACAGTGAAAAATTAATGATTAAATGTTTCAATGTATTACAATTCCCTACCACGTGATAGTTAAAAATCACATGGGTCTTATTATAAATAAATTATCTTTAAAAAAAGAAACAAATTTATGAATATTTTCATGACCTCTCAATGATCTCTATATAGTAGTGAACAACTATAATTGATTAACAAGACAAATAATTTTAGAAAATTTTCAAATTATTGTTCTTTAGAATAATAATCATTTTGTAATGAGATATATTTAATAATTTTAAATTTATCCACATTAGATATTCAGTTGGTTCTGGGGAACTAACTCCAAAAAGCACCATAGATTCAAAATGTCATCGTTTGCTCATAATTATTCAATTCATTCACACAATGATATATCTTATTCCCCAACCAATAATATTTGAGACAATGGATAGATAGAATTATATTTTATCGTAGAGGTAAAGAACTATATAAATAATTTGTATTAAATTTTTTCATCCTCCTTATATTCATTCAAATTCAAATTCAACCCAAGAATCACTCTCTTCCACCAACATCATAATCAAAGAGAACTTCTTTTTAAATAATTTATTATTTCTTGATTACCTTATAGTCGGTATGTTTGAATTTAAAGGCTACACATACCGTCAATATATAGTATATATCTAATGATATGCAACATGACATCATAAACTCAATCTGATACATGGTTAAAAACAGTCGAATAACCATTGGAATTTTATGACATAACCATCAAAAGAATTCCCATGATAATAAATTTATATATGCTCTTATAAAATCAATGGTTGTACTATATTTGACTTGAATATTTCATAAATTAGAAAGAAAAACTCAATATATGATGGTCTTCTTTCCTCACTTTTCAACTGTAGTGTATCCCACCATTCACTATCTATGCTTTTAAATATAAACACATTAATATAAACATTTATCACAATAAAATTACTAATCATGGAATCATAAAATGCATATTATTAATCATAATTCCCACATCCCAAGACCCTTTATATCCCTAGAATAAATGTTTGAAAACAACTTTAATTCATGAATCGTTCTTTTAGGAAATATATTCTTATTCTATGATGTCTCAATTCCATAATAAAAATTAAAAAAAATTATTTGATACTCTTTTACAATAATAGATGGCCCATAATCTAATTGAGGCCCAATCTAGGGACCCTAAGATGACATCAGGCATGACAACCCTTACACTACATGTTTCTAACAAATGGTGAGAGTCTATAAAGGAAATATATGATACTTTACCCTCTATATAATAAGAATATGATAAAATATTAATAACACAAACATCCATGACATAATTTATGAGTATAAATATATAATCTCCAATGAATAATTTAATTATATCAATAAAAAAAATCTAATATTTCATTAATGTGAATCTATTATATTGAAAGAGTGTCATAATATAGGTGGGTGATCACCCACAGGGTTGATCATAGATAAACATATTACACTAGACAAAATAACAAAAGAATAAAATACTTAAAAATTGTTATGAATCAACATAGTATAATCTCAATTATCTTATCATGGTACACCATATTGATCACAAATAGAAAGACTATAGCCCAATACTACATTCTAGGAATAATTACTTAATGTACACAATGTTTCATGTGTAGGGTGTGTTTTGAAAACATAGAAGGGAACCATAAACAAGGCCCTTAATATAATATATATTATTTTTTTAATATGAAAGGTATTGTAATCAAATCCATAATACATAGAACACATTAGGAAAATAACTATGTTGATCCATTATGTTCCAGTAAGTCCACCATGACTACCAACCCTACCGGCAAATTCTATTATCAACAAATCATACAATGGGTCCATAATAATTTTCATTGGTCCATAATAGATCATTCTTTGGGATTAGTTATATTTTTAAATTGAGCCCCTAACAAATATAATGGGGGTTTCAATAGACTTACACTCATGTATTATGTTTCAACACCATGGGTTTCATTATATTGACCGCTGGCCCCCTAACATCCATGGGTCACCCATAATAAGGAACGACATGGAAGTGTAATATAGGCCATTTACATTATATATTATTCTAAAAAATATTTTTCATAATGGTTTTTCACACATACATATTACAATGTATCACATGTAGGATAAATAAAAAATAAGAACCAAAAACATGTAATACACATCCCATTTATAACACTTGATTAATATCCATGACATTTATAGTTCTCATCATGAATCACATAAATCTTTGTACTCTAAAATACTGAATTAAATACAATCTAGATCATTCATACTATAAATTTCAAACAAAACCAACAATAATAATATAATAACCCAGATTCCCTTAACCTTCATCCCATCACATCAAATTCGAACCTATAAGTCATATGATACATAATTGGTCGTCTATCTCATTACATGGAAAGAATACCATCTCTCATAGTTTCCAAGGACCTGACTCTATTCATAACCATTGTTAAAAATCCACTGGTAATCTCCTCTATTGTGGTTTTATAACACATAGGATTACTTTATACAGATCCTTGCACTGAGCACATAAGGGAAACCCATTATCAGAATCCACCCATTACCCAACCTATGTTAGAGAGATTGTTTAATGGAAATAAGGCATAATAATCCTTCGTTGAAGAACTCACTTGAAAACCCATCATACTCCTTCTCAAATAATTATATATGGTTTTAGAACTAATTCATATACTTTCATTGTAATAGTTCCACATTTGAAAATCAATGATCGATATAAACCAAATATGATTCTTTATGTAGACCACCTACCTAAGATATACTAATCTACTCAATGATATTTAGAATCAATACCATATTAGAATAGTCCAAAAGGAAACCCAATCACCTAAACTATCCATTATATTATTTATAGTAATTCGTTATTCCCTCTAAGGATTTTCATGCTCATCTAGATACTTATCCCTATATATTTCATTGGAAAATAATTTCATGTGTTTTTATTCCACATTTGACACCGAATAAGGATACCCATAAAGATAAAATATCAACAAAATAACTTGTATGAGGATTACACTCATAAGACAATAATTATTATTCCACGATAGAATCTACTAGGCCTCTTATATTCTATATATTATCTAAAGATTCTTTTTAGATCCATCACACATAACTATTCAATGTTCTGAATTCTTATTTAGTCACTAAAATTTCTTAAAATAACCCAATAAAATATTTAACAATGATTCTAATCCTAATTGTCATTTCCCATTTAATACCACAATTTCAAAACTTTTTTATCATTGTTAAAAACTTCTTCAATAAAATTACCAATCCTACATATAACATCATATACTAGAACACAATATATTGATAAATATAAATGGAACCGAAAAACTCAAAGAATTATAAATTATTTATTCCACAATAAAATATTGATTTATCATAATTTTTATGGAAACAATTAATCTTCCAAAAAAATAGTATTTAAGGTATTGTGGTGATAAAACACAATTCAACCCCTAGAAATATGTGAACAATGTTACCCATAATGGTTTGATACTAGTTACACATATTGTTTTTTATCAGACTATAATCATTAATTATTGAGTATGGAGAAAGGTGGAGAAGGAAAATGGACAGGTTTATTTTAACATTGTGGTTAAGCAGATGAATGGGGGAGGTGTTCAAAATGTTTTATATAATATTTTTATTTTCATAGTATTTTTTTCAAAATAATTCTACAGTATACTATTTACCTAATGGATGCACATCAAATAATCCATTATTATCCTAAGTCTTTTTTCTATCCCTCTGGATATCTCACTGGGTATCAAAAATAATTATATCGAGTAACAGTTTCTATTCACTTCGATTAACAACTCCACAATACATCTACTTGGGTACCCAATAAGCCTCTACTAGTCACCCTGTAGGAATGGTTTAAACTAACTACATTCCCAATATACTTTTACTAGGAGCCATATACAATTTTATTGGGTACCCAAAACATCTCTATGGGATAACCAACACACCTCTAAATACATGAACTTTTATAATTACATTGAAATCTATGAATACTATTAAAATACAAGAATAAATTTTCGATCACTAAAAACATATAACATTCCAAAAAAAATTAGGTATGATTATATTTATTTTTTTCTTCATAAAAACAAACATGTTTATTGTTTTTTTTAAATTGTTATATTTTTATTTCATATATATAATAAAATTTATCAAGGAGTGATATTTAAGAAATCTTAATTGAGGATGGTTCTTTAAATTGAACATTGGAATGAACATGTATATTGGGACATGGTTGGGGTATTGATATTAATGGAATATTTTTGGGATTATTAATGGTTGTTGGATAATTTCAAGTTATTCATGAAAATAAATTTACTATCCAATAAATTTTTAGAGGCCATTTAAGTGATAGAAATTGATTTGAGGAGTTTGGAATGATTTTGGGTATTTTTGAGTTTTTGAATATTTTAATTTTTTCCAAATTACAAATTCTTATATGAAAAAACATATATATATCATTTATGGGAGGTTTCAAGTATATTTATGTTTCTTGGGTGTGTGTAAATATTTTTTTAAAAGTGGTTTCTATAAATTAGCTATTGAAAATCACTTATTTTTGAGGAAAACATAATATATATAAAGTAAATTATATTTTTTACGGACCAAATCATATTATGTTTGGAAAAAACATATTATGCATGAATGTAATATATTACATATGGGTATAAGTTGACTAAAATATATTACACAAGGTAATAACACACTATGTATGAAATTTATATATTATATTTTTTGTTTCCTAAGAAAAAATATTATTTTTTAAATATATGAGTAACTTATGTAATGATTATCTATATTACACATGGATGGAATATCTTATATATTAAATACATATGTGTATATATGATATGTAATTTCTATATTTTTAGGTTCCATAAATTGAAAAATTTTCAAAATGACTAATTTTTATAAAATTTTATAGAATACTTAAAAAATATAAAAACAGATATTTTAGGGAAATTTTGTAATTATTATAAATTTTTTATGGAGAACATGTTCTGTCAAGTAACTCCTTCCAATATTATACGTAGATTGGTTTCTCCCTTCTATATAAATGGATTCAAATTTTGTTTATTCTAGGTGACAACTATAGGTACATATATATAACTATGTAACCATAAATTAATACTTTATAATGTCATTTATTAGTCCTACACTAATTGTTCATATTAATTCCCTATTTCGTGTTTTTTAAAGTCATTTATTTCAAACATTTTTGATAGGATTTTCTACTTGTTTTTGATGAGAAACAACATTAATGAATATGTAAGGTGGTCCTTAATATATCTCTTTTGTTTTGATACTTTTTATTCATGTGTATTATTTGTGGTCACATCAACCAAACATGTGGTTCACTCAAACTGAAAAAAATTATTTATAATCATTTTTATTATAAAATGAACCACTATCATACCATGAATATTTGATTAGTGGAGATTAGTGATGAATGTTTTTCCTCCATATGTTGTGAGCCAGGTTTTTGATAAAAATGGGAATTTGAGAGGTTACATGACGAGTGTCTAAAATTAAAATGTAATTAATATTAAAAAATAATGTGTTAATACAAGGATATTCCTTTTACATTTTAGTTAAATAAAATATTAATAGTACATTGTCTAGTAAATGATTCAAATTAATGAAGAGTTTTTGGGTAACTAAATTGTTCACATTGGGTGTTTTTATCATCTTTTTTTGTGTAGGTCTTGATTTCCCATGATGACATTATAATAGTTCTAGGGAAGGACATTGTTCCCCCTTTGTGATAATATCTTTTTTCTAGGGAATTATTTGCCTTCCCTAGGTTATTTTATCATGGTTTATGGTAGGATTTAGATACCATTATGTGATATTATCCGGGTTTTGGAGTAGGTCATGTTCCCCCTAGGTGATATTATCATGGAACAGAGGCAATATATGGTTCCACAATAAGAATATTTATCTTGTTCCTAGGTAGGATGTGGAACCCCTTATGTGTTATTATCATGTTTTGAGTGTAGAAAGTGTTTCCTCTAGGTGATATTATAAAGGTTCTATGATAATATATGGTTCCCCCAAGATAATATTATAATGATTATGTAGTAAGATATAGTTCCATCATGGTGGTTATGTCATTTGTATAAAGAAATAAAAAATGGAAATAATTTTATGATCAATTCTGAGTGACATCATAGTGCAAGAGAAATGACTGTGATTTAATTATTATGATGTAATTAATTTACTATGGAATGTATGCATGTACTTTATTCATACATGATATAGATTTGAATATCATTTTTGGAGTCTGACTAAGATAAACTCATGCCATGATTAGGCCTTTCTGGGTTCATGAGAAAAAAGCATGGTTACAAAAAAGGGAGGTAAAATTCTATATGATATGTGGTTGATTTTTATTTATTGAAAGAAATAAAGATGTTGTTACCGGTCTCATACATAGAGATAGATTTTTTGTGTTTTCATAGTTTTTTCTTATTTTTTATTTTTTATTTATAATATCAATCCATATGAAATATTGAATTAATATGTAGGATTTATATGATTTATAAAATATGGATTTTGAAATAGAATGGGTTGTATAAGTTTTTTGGTGATTTCATTGATTTTTATTATCATTTATTTATGTGGTTATTATTATTTTCATTATTTATGATGTTATTTATTATTATGACTTGAGATTATATTATTTTTTTTATGTTACTATAGAACCTCCTGACTAGTCAGCTACCAATGACATATGATCAGGTGCTCCTACAGTCCCAGAAAAAATTGGTTAGGTTATAGTGGAATTAATTTGGTAGGGGATGTTACAAAGTGTTATTAGAGTTTCTTTTAAATGTTTATTCTATTTGAGTAAGGGAGATATATTTTATGATGTCTTCATTCCTTGGTATGAATATTGTACCATGGAGTAAGTAACCCACATATAAAATAAGTCCATGAATCTAGAGATATGATTGTTATCATGTGATTCACTTTTACTGTTGAGATACATAATTTTTTGAGATACATTTGGAATTTGGATTTATTATTAATGAAATTTATCTATTCAATAAAATATTAAGATGAGGTTCCTTCACAAATAAATTTAGGAATGTATAATTCATATGCAACTTATGTACATTCAAATGATTTGTTGCCTTGGTAAGGACATTGGGTTGGTTATTTAAACTTTTAATAAAAACAAATATACTATATTTCAATTCTACATGATAGAAAAATATTATTTAAATAAATAATTTGATGGTCTATCATTGTTACTAGTGTCTAAATAAAATATTTCTGTATGGTATATATTAAATAAAAAAATAAAAGGAAACAAATAAATAATTATCATATATAACTTGTGAATTAAATTTCATTTAAATGAACAAAAAAGGTGATACCCGTGATAAAGAATGAATATATAATAAATATAAAGGATGATGTATATCTTATAAGTATATGATGATTAATTATGTTTTGGATAGACAAGGGTGATGATATTTCGAAGTTAGTAGGACTAGTATCATATGGAATGTGTAGGATAATGAGAAGATATTACTATTACTACATTCCATAAATTATGATAATGATAATGTTTAAATTATTATTTTAAATAATGTGTTGTATTTATGGTAATATTCATCTATAATTTCGTTATTAATGTTTTTTGAGGTTAAGGATGAACATACACCATTTATATTTTGATTGGATCCTCTTGATTCAATTTCATTAGTGATTAATGATTAGATTCCTAAAATCTTACTATTAATCCTGAAATATATATGGAGTAATGAACCTTGGTTTGTATCTTATATATCATAAAAAATTGGGGTTTCTAAATACATCATCATCCGTAATTTACTATAGTTTATTTCTCACAAGCAACTATGATCTAGGAGGATTATATTCATAAGATATTTTACCACCACGAGACCCCACAATATAAGAGGATAAAGTTGGTAGAGTACATGATTTGAATCCAAAAGAAGAAACGATGGGATGTTTTATTATATGTTGACCAATATGATAGGTTTTATTATTTGGAATTCTAAACCTAATTATTCAATAAAATATTTTAATAGGATATGATGGAATACATGGCCTAAACTTTTATATAATTCATGAAGGGTTGCATGTTAGTCAAATAATATGCTTCTCATTTCAAGGATCTGAAAAATAATCACTGATGTTTGATGGGGATGAGGTTTATAAGATGATAAATTTTTAGGATTTCATAAGGAATGTGATTATACTATAGGCAATTTTTTTCTCAAACCTTATTTTTCAGAGGTCATGAATTTAGTCCTCATCATATAGAGAAACCTAAGTGGTAGTAGAGGCTCAGGGTATGTGAATTATAATAAGGATACCATATATGGGTTTTTAGGTATAATGATTATTTTAATCATGGATTCATTATAGGAGGGAGATATAATGTGTAGAAATATGGTTGGGACATATTTTACACTTTGAGGAAGTAGTTCAGTTGAGTGTCGTTGGTATAGTGGATGACGAAATATTTATTCTGGGTACGCCAAACCATTTATTGAGATATTATTTTTCAAGAATACAATGTATTTACATAGGTAATTTATATATTCAAAATATATAGATAGTGGTCTATCATCTAATTAGGCATAGGATTTAGATTATTAATAGGTCGTTTTATAACAATAGGGTGGTGGATGTTTCATTAGTTATTTTGGTTGGGGTAGATTAAATGGATCCCAGGGATATGTGAAGTATATATATCATGGAAATATATTATAGTGGAGTTAGGTGAGATAATATTATTTAGTTTTTTTCT
This sequence comes from Viscum album, assembly GCA_963277665.1. Taxonomy (NCBI): domain Eukaryota; kingdom Viridiplantae; phylum Streptophyta; class Magnoliopsida; order Santalales; family Viscaceae; genus Viscum; species Viscum album. Next base: position 1,449,779,170 of record OY728161.1, read on the forward strand.
AGATGCATGAAATTTTTCCTATTCTATCAGATTAGGATTCCAAACCATCTACTATTCGAAGTATGATTTTAGTAACATCCACTTTGGTATATTACTTGCTTGATACATGAACATCACACAAGTTTTTATTTTATTAATTAATTTATGGATTGTTTCAAATCCTAAAGTACTTATACCAGGATATATTAATTGAACCACAATTTGGATGTTAGTATGATCAAATTTATAGATTCATGGATTCATGGAAATATGATTGGTGGAAATAAATTACATTGGGACATTTTTTCTTAACATGAATTGCATAGATTTGATCCTTGTGGTGGATCATCTGGTTCAGTATTGATTCTATATAAACTATTATCATTGATTATTTCTATTTATATCAATTGATCGTGATAATTATATTTTTGAGGTGGAGTGATTTATGTTGGTAGGTCATGTAGGACCTGCCCATTTGAAGATGGATGGGAACACATCAAATGTTTCTATCCCTATTTTTTCGATGGGGGGAGATATAACTAACTATATATCCTCCTAAAATGGATTAAATTATTGTTATTTTAGTGAATATTTATTAGGATTTACACACAATAATGAGGTTTACATGAATATATAGATTATTTAATTTATGATCAAATATTTATTTCATTCATGGAAGAAGAATCTTATGGATATCTGATAGATGGAGGATTAGATGGATTATATAGAGGCCATGGGGCTCATATGACCAATTAATTCAATATAGTGTTCTCTAATATTATTCTACAATAAGGAATGAAACACATCATTATATTTTTTATATTATCATTGATTTAACTAAGTAATAATTAAGAACAAATATCCACAATCGATCATGGTAAGAGGAGAAACAAAATTTAGAGGTCATTTTGATTTTTTTTGAGAGTATCATCTATATGTAGTGCTCTCAATGTGATTTTGATATATTTGTTAGCTTCCCTTTTTATAACATTATATCAGAAGTTGTTTTACTATTAGTCCTATAGAAGGTCCATGTTGTGGTTTCTTGGTAGAGGGAGATGATTATTTTTTTGAAATTCATATCTTTTAGTACTTGGATGGTTTTTACAAATGGATAATTTTTGAATTATTCCACATGGATGTACAGATGAAATTAATAAACAATAATGGAAATATGTTTGACTATAAAAATTATAGTGAGAAAAAATTTTAGGAGGAAAAATGGAGTTTATGACATCATTGATCTCGATCATACCAGACCCATATACGAATTATACCTTATATATTGATATATTTGAAGTTCCCATTGATTAATTGTTGGATGGTTGAATAATTTATTATGGATATAGTAATATATCGATATATGAAAAGATTTAATTAGCATGTAATCTTGATCTCAGATTAGTGGTAAATTCATAGAGATGATGTTGATATTACCTTTGGGGACAAACTTTTAGGGTGTTCACTGAACTGGAGATCAAGAGATACATTTGCTGACCATATAACCTCATAAATTTGCAATAAACATTGATTTTTTATCTTTATTTTTCTTATTTAGATCAACATAATATTACAATAATGGGTAATTTCATTGCATATACATTAATTAGAAAGACTCAGAATCCGGTGGTATGGGAGTAAAGTAGTGAGGGGCTGATGTTGACCTTATCATCTAGGTTATTTTTTTATTTCAATTATTACTCAGGTGTCGAAATAATTATCCATTTATATATCACAAATTAAATACATTTTAAGAATAAGTCGATTCAATTGTTTTGAATTTATAGTCATGATGTGTAATATATATTGTGTGGAGCTTCTACCAAAATAGTCTCTTGATGATGATGAGATCCTATATTTCCAAGGTTGTGTAGTAGTCCATATGTGTATTCATAAAAATATAAATAGGGGAGTGCATACCTCATGATTTGAAATACATTCATGTATAAGGAATGAATATCATGAAATTCGTAGACAATATTGGTGTCTTGGGACGAATAGGGGGATATATATTTTTATTACACAGTGATTCACTATTTATATGTGAAATCCATGCACCAGTGGACCTATAGTTCCCTAATAGATTAATATATAGATATTACATTTCTAAATTCAATATTCAATATGATACATAAAAGCATGAGTATGGATCATAATAGTGTAGTTACATTTCATAATAGATAAAAGTCATATAATTTGGAGAAAGAACATCAATTTATCTTATAATGATCATCCTATTTAGTACTAGTTATAGACATTGCATACATAAAATCTTTATTCATAAACAGGGTAGTGTATGTATAAAATGGGAGAACATAGATGAACAGTGATGTAAAACAAGGGATATATACACATTAGACGATAACATGGATTCAAGAAAAAGTGAATAACATTTGAAAACCACACCATGTGTACCACATATCATAAAATTGTGTCATGATAATAATCATGGATGTTAATAAGATATGAATCATAAGGTAATAAAAGAAAATTATAAATGATAAAATAAAATTTTTATAAGATATATATTGGTGAAATAAAAATCATATTATAAAATTTTTAATATATATAAATATAGATATGTTAACTTTGAATGTTAAGGACATGAAATCATACCCTCCTAAAAATTTATGGACACACAACTAGGTATACACATATCATTATAGAAATTAAATTCTAGTCCACATATATCATTGTGAACAGGAAATCAGGTTCACACATAATAATGTGAACATGTAATAAGGTTCAGGAATAACATTATGAATATATAATTCGGTTCACACATAACATTGTGAACATTTAATCTGGTTCACTCATAACATATAAATTCATGAGTTACACATCATTACCCAATGCATTGGAGGGAGTTATAGGTTAGACCCACATCATAATGAAAATAATATATATATGTGCCCAATGATCATGAAAATTTCCCCATATTATAATCTATGTAAAAGAAACATGTTTCATAGTCATCTCATCATAGAATAAAAAATATAAAAAGATGTCTGTTTCATAAGAGTTTTGTCATTGTATAAACCGTGGAAGGGAAATGGTTTTCATATATATATTCTCAAGATAAACCATTCATATAAATAATTATATTAAAATCCTTTGTTAATAATCCTTTGATATTAAATGATACATCAAAGGATATCAACTTATATGATGATTGATATTGAAAGATCACTTTGAACATTTATTGATGAAATTAAATTTTCATTTAAAATAACTTTTTAAAACTAAATATTCATAAATAATTATGAAAATATTTTTCATTGAAAATAACATTGAAAATATATAATTTAATCATCAAGAAAAATAATGTCCATGATGGTGAACAATTCCATTCATGTTTTACATGTTAAACTAATGAATCCTTTCACATTTTGGTAAAATCCAAAGGATAATTATTAAGAAAAAGACATTAAAATTACATTCAAAACATTTCATAAAAAACTAAAACATAGATAAAAATTTCGTTAAAAAGTAATATGTATTATTTTGAAGAAAAATATTTTTGTAAATTTTTTTAGGGAACATGGTTTAGGAAGAAATATATATTAGAATAAAGAGAGGTATAAATGTTATTTTTCATAAAATAAAATTCTAAATTATTTTAAGTAACAAAAAATTAAAAAACAAATTATATTATTACATAATAATATCATAAATAAATATCGTTGAACAAAATTAATTATAATCGTAGAGTGTTAGATTATAATATTTCCATAAAATATACACAATCATAATCAATCCCGATAAACAATGAGATTGTAACATAAATCCATTAGCACATTAGTAATCATTTGAAACATATTCCCCATAAAATAGAGATTCAAATAGATATATAATCCAAATAATATTAAATATAAGCATCATAAAATACATTTATGTTCTATATATACAATAAATAAAAGAAATGGGTGGTGAATATGGAATTTGTCTCCCAGAAGTCAAAAGTCAGAGAAAAATCTTGTACCACTTTAGTAATCTTTTCAATCACAATCCCCAATAATGAATTATATAAAATTATAATTAAAATATATTAAAAAGGATGATATTAATTATATAACATTTCAAAGGATATTTATATACGTATCAAAAAAGATATAAGTATTGAATTTTCATATGTCTCCTAGAAATAAGAGAGAGACTAGAAATCACTTACCATAAGTCATGACTTCCTTCGTACATGTTCAAACCTCCTGTATAAAAAAATTGATTATATTATTCATTTATTATATAACAATAATTATATATATTTTAACTGAGAGGATTTACTAATTGAAATTAATAACCTTTTTATTACCAATCCCTTATTTATATGATGTTTAGGGTAACAACCTTTTTGTTTTTTTAAATGTTTCAATTTGTTAATTTTAGTCTGCTTACATTGATTATGGTTATATAATTTCCAAAAAAATAATGGTGACATAAATATTATATTTATACCTAAATTATACATCTAATACCAATGATGAAATTCATTTTTGATAAATGAAATATGTTACGATCATGGAGATGGTAGGTCCTATGAATGCATGAGTAATGTTTCTAATTTTCAAAGATCAGTATGAAATGATGGTATGTAATATTTAATCTTTACAGAATTATGATAATATCATAAATAAAATTTTATTTATTTAAATATAATAATAAAAAATAAATATGTGTATTGGGGATGAAAATATATATTAACATAACTTCATGAAGGTTGTAGTATTCATGTACATGAACGACGTTATCATCTTTCAGTGCGTAAAAATGTATGAAAGAAAATGGTATATTATAATTTAATTTTGATAAATATTTGATTAATAAGATAAAAATTTCATTCATATCAAATATATTCATTAAAATTATCATTATTGTCTTCCATGAAAAGGGTTTGTGAAAAACGAAAAACATCACTTCGGGAAGCTGCAGTCCTTCATAAATGCAAGCAATGTTCTCATATCCCTACAGAATGGAAAGTATAAAAACGTGTTATATAAAATAATTACTATAGTAATACTATTATTTTATAAATATAATTTATATAATTTATATTTATTATATTAATTTACCATGGCTTGTTGTAATAGAAAAAACAAATCACATCGGTTCACGAGGTCGGAATCCGGCGTACATATGAATGGTGATTTCGTAAACCACATGGTGGAAGTGTGGATTGTTGTATGACATTGAAAGAACATAAAAATATATTTATTTGAAATATATTTAGGTTATTATATTATCCTGATTTACTAAATATTTATAGAGGTCGAGTCGGAAATAAAATGAAAACCCTTTTTAAAGAACGTTACTTCTTCTTCTTCAGGTAACATCCATTAATTTTCCAAAACAGACATCGTAGGTTTATTTTAAGAAAATTAATGAATATATGAATAGGGGAGGAAATTTTAGGAGTTATATTTGTATTTATTTTAATATTTAAAATGGTTTTTAGGTGTGATGGGGATATGATATGGGGTGGCCACTTATAGGTGTGGTGAGTGAACACAATTTAAATTTTTTCAATCAAAATAATTTACACATATTTTAAGGATTACATAAGGGTCTAAAAATAGTATGAGACAAAAATATAAATAATAGTGTCTAAATAAGTCAATAAATCCGAATATAGAAAAAGTTTATGTCATTTTAGACCTTTTATTTTAGTTTAACCCCCAGGTAAACCCCTTTTGACCTTAAAAATGCTAAATTATTTTTATTATTTTTAATAATCACTAAGGTAAAAAATTAATATGACCATATTAAATAATATAAATTATTCTGATTCTAAATATTTATTAAATGATTTTAATTTCAATTTATATATGTTGAAAATATTAAAATAATCAAAATCTCATAGATGTGGCTAAATGCATATTTTCAATTAGAAATTGGTCCAAAGTTTACAATGTTTTTATATAAAATATCTATATAAGAATTCATTAAATGATTTATAATGGATTAATAGATATATAATGGAATTAATTTGTAATTCCCCACCAATTCTCAATGCCTTTAGAGTACTACGAGTCATTACCAGGCCTTACACGACATCCCCAAGGCACCAAAGGATGGAAATAAATGCCGAAGGGTTTTAAGTACAAGTGCGGGATGATTTACTCATTAGGAAATAAACCCATAAACCCACCATAACCAAACATTCACTATATAATGCATGAACAAATGAAAGACCAATAAAAACTTCAATCATATCAATCTACATCATTGTACACAACAGAGGAATACCAAACTAAGCATCAAAGTACATAGTGGATGAACAATCCAGGACTCTCAATGGACACTACAACTCCATGCTCCACAAGCTCCATGATCCACAACATCTCTCGAGCATCTCCACAAGCCACTAGCAATAATATTCAATACCTCATCCTATGTCCCAAAGTATGACATCTATAAAAGCACCAACGTGGCAAAGCAGAGGTGTGTATAAAACTCAGTATGTCTTCCCCAATTACTTCCCTACTCGTGCCACTAGGATAGACGAGTTAGCCACATTTATATAAAAATAGTTTATATAAAAAAAATTCTCAAAATCAGTTTATAACTAAATATAAACAAGTTTTCAAAACCATTCATAAGAAAAGTCATTCCAAGAGCAATTGAAACCAATTTTCCAGCAATTAATTTTTCTAGAAAAATAACCAAACATGATTTTGAACCATTTCACAAACATTCGATTTATTGGATTTCCCAACCTTTCCAAAACCCATACAACTAACCATGCATGCTACGTAATGACAATTCCATACTCATGGGAGGTCTCTCGTCAATCTACCAAGTCATCACATGGTAATTGGTTCCCATGTTCCATTACACCTTTGATACCGAGCACAGGGTCATATTTCAACCATGCCACATACAAATAGTTAAAATTTTTCCATTAAACGTTTGGCACCGAGCACAAGGTCATATTTCAACCAAGCCCCATACACGCAAAATGAACTCAAAAAACATATTCTCAATGGTATTTCCAAAACACCCTTTAAAAACACCTTTTTATTGAAAACCATTTCCATCAAAACCATTTCAGTTCCAAACCATCTCAATAAAACTATATTTTATTGAAAACCAAATCCATAAAAGTCATTTCAATCTCAAACCATTTAAATCCCAAAACATTTCAATAAAACTCCATTTTTATTGAAAACCAAATCCATCAAAGAAATTTCAATCTCAAACTATTTCAATAAAACACCATTTTTTCTTTTAAACCCAATTTTCATCAAACCATTTACAATTTCAGCAATCATAATTTAAAATCATCATTTTAAATTCAAGAAGCCAAATCACTTTGCACAACAATTCAAAATGATTTCACAATTACATCAAAACATTAAATCATCACTAAAGAAGAATTATTCCATAATTTTCACAATCAAAACCATTAAAATAAACCAATTTGAAACTAATCCAATAAATTATAACAAGAGGAGTCAATATTGATGCCTCCTACCTTTAGGTTTTTGATGGAATCTACAAAGAATGAAGAACTCTCAATAAAATCAGGTCGATTCTCAAAAAACCAACCTTATATCTCTTATCCATGCAAGATCATGACCAAATCACACCTTATTTGGCATCAAAACACATAGATATACCCATAACGGGCATAGATATAATAAAACGGGAGAATTGGATTAGTAGATATAAGTAGATCTATGAAAATGATCAAGACTGATCACATACCTCAAGAATCCATCTTCGATTCACCAAGAGAAGCCTTCATATCACCTCCAGAACGATGGGAGTACCCTCTTTGAGCTTAAGAGAAGCAAAATACTGATTTAGGTCCTCTTAGATGAAAAAAGTGCCACATAGAGGAAAATATGTTTGAGATCCACCTTTATAGGATCTCACATAATTGGCCGCATAGTTTTCCCACATAGTTAGACAAACTGTGCGCTAACCGTGCATTAAAAACTACCTCGACCACACTTCTCACACTGTTTGGCTGCATGGTCAGACAATTAGTGTGCCGCACGTGCGAAATCTATGACCTCTAAGACCATATACACATGGTTTGGCTGCAAGGTTTAGACATCCCGCGCGCCACCCGTGCGACTTCCCCTTAGCCTCAATACATCATTTAATGTTCTCTTAACTCTCCCATTTTTCACACTTAACATTAAAACCATGAAAAGTATCAAGAAAGGGCTACATAACAGAAACCGGGGGTACTACATTTTCCCCACCATTGGTCATTCCATCCTCAGAATGTATAAAACCATCACCCAACTGAAAGAGTTTCAGCCACTACTTTTTCATTTCCTTTTCACGTTCCCATGTCTCTTCTTGAATCTGACAATTCTTCCATAAAACCTGCAGTAGACCGATGCTTCTTCCCAACAAGGATTTCTCTTTCTTATCCACAATCAATACCGGGATATGTATAAATGAAGCATCTGGCTCTACGTCAACACGATCCTATCTGATAACATGGTCAGGATCAGGGTGATACTTTTTGAACTGAGATTCATGGAACACATTCTGCATCGAACTAAACTGTGGTGGTAATGCCAACCGATATGACACCTCTCCAACCCATTATAGTATCTAAAAGGGCCAATGTATCTTGTAGATAACTATCCCTGATTCCTGAAACAATGATGTCTAAGCCTGGGAGAGATACTCAAGAAGACATTATCACCCACAAAGAACGAAAACGGTCCTCGATGGTGATCTGCACAAGATTTCTGATGACTCTAAGCCATCTCCATCTTCATTCTAATCAACTGAATCTTCTCCATTGTTTCTTGGACATGTTTCAGCCCATGAAGTGAAGTTTCACAAGTTTCCACCCAGCATTGTGGAGAACGACGAGGACGCCCATACAATGCTTCAAATGAAGCCATGCATATCAAGGCTTGATAGCTGTTATTGTATGAGAACTCCAATAAGGGTTTATGATCCTCACATGTGCCACCAAAATCCATTACCCAATCCTGCAACATTTATTCCAATGTTTGACTCGTCTGATCATATTTCCCATCCGTCTGGGGATGATACACCATGCTCATAGCCAACTGAGTTTTGAGGGATCACTATAATGATTTATAGAAACAAGATGTGAACATCGAATATCTATTTGAGACTATAGACACTGGTACACCATTCCTCTTTACCACTTCGTGGATATAGATATTTTAATGGTCTCCCACCCTATGGCTTCACGAATAGGGATGAAATGAGTCGAATTGGTTATACCATCCACTATCACCCATATGGAATTGTGTTTATGGACCGTTCTTGGATGACCAATAACAAAATACATTGCTATATGATCCCATTTCCACACTGGGATAAGTAATTATTATAACATTATAGCTGGTATCTGATGTATAGCATTGACATGTTAACAAGTTAAGCAACGCGAGATGAACTTGACCACATTTCCTTTCATGCCGCTCCACCAAATTGGCTCCTCCAACTCCTTGTACATATTCTGTGTACTTGGTTGTACATCCCATAGTGATTGGTGGTAAGCATGAAGGATTTGTTCTTGACAAACCATAGGTACAACCATATGATCTCTAAAACACAATATTGTACCCCATTAATTTTTAATCCATCAATGGTCTCCCCACCACTGAGTTTTGATCTTACAACCAGACATTCTGCATTAGATGTTTGTGCTTCTCTGATCATCTTTGCTAAATTAGGAACAAGTGTAGTATATATGAAAACATCAACATCACCTCAGTCTACACATTCCACATGCATGTCGGCTAACACTGACATCAACTACGATTTATTTGAAGCTTCCTTCTACAACAAAGCATATGAATTTCTAGTCAATGCATCAACCATCGAATTTCCTTTTCCTAGTGTGTACATATAGTCAACGTCAAACATACGGAGATACTCTATCCATCTACATTTCTTCAGATTCAAATCTCGCTATGAGAAACATTGTTTCATGATTTTGTGATCCGTAAATACAGTAAACTTCTCACCAAAGAGATAATGTCTCATTGTTTTCCAAGAATGGACGACTATAACTAACTCTAAATCGTGTGTTGGGTAATTCTTATCATGAACCCTAAACTGTCTTGAACCATAATCCACCACATGATCTCTTTACATCAGAACACCACTGATCCCTGATCCCAAAGCATCACAATACACCACATACCCCTGTCACGATTCTATAAATATCAAGATGGGTGATGTTGTAAGATGAACCTTCAGTTCTTGGAAAGACTTATGTCATTCTTCTGTCCATTAGAATAGAGCATTATTCATTGTCTGAGATTTCATTGGTGACTCTAGTCGTGAGAAATCAGGCAGAAGGTGTCGGTAGTAACCATCCAGACCTAGAAAACTTCGAATCTCGAACACATTCTTCGGTGGTTGCTAAGAGATAACATCTTTTATCTTTTCAGGATAAACAGAAATTCGTTTCTCAAAAATGATATGTCCAAGGAAATTTACTTCATGTATAAAAAAATAAATCTTTGATAATTTGGCATAAAAATGATGTTCTCTCAATATTTGTAGCACTGTTTCCAAGTGCACCTCATGATTAACCATTGTCTTTGAATACACCAAGATATCATCCAAAAACACCACAATAAAGTAATCCAGATATTGCTTAAATATCTGAATCATCAATGCCATGAATACCATTGGTGCATTCATCGAACCAAAAGGAATGACTACATATTCATAGTGGCTATATCTGCTTCTGAAAGATGTAATTGGAATATCCTCCTTCTGAACCCGCAATTGGTGATATCTTGATCACAAGTAAATCATGGAGAACCATTGAGCACCCCTTCATTGATCGAACTGATCATCAATGTGTGGAAGTGGATATCTATTCCTTATCATAACTTGGTCAATCTTATGATAATAAACACATAGGCGAAGAATTCCATTTGATATCTTCACAAACAACAATGGTGATGCCCATGGGAAGTACTTCGTTGAATGAATCCCTTTAATTCCAGCTCCTATAAATTCACTTTAAATTCCTGTAAACTTGTTGGTTCCTTCATATAAGACTGAAGGGAAATTGGAATGGTCCCCAGAATGACATCAATCATAAACTCCACTTTTCATAGAAGTGGTAACCCAGATAAGTTATTGGGAAATACATTGGGAAATTGATCCAAAATGGCTAGACAACTATTTTCATCAATAAGAGTTTTTGGTTTCAAAACAGAGGACATCATTTCTAGATTTGACAATAGAAAATCAATAGCATGAGAAGAAATAAAAGAACGATATGAAATAGTATCTATGAGCACTTGTACAAGGGTAGAATTCAAAAAAATAGTACCTCTCGCTGAAGATGGTCCAGCTTGATCATTGACTATCATCTGCTGAGATCCATACAATTTCTTCATCAATGCACTTATCACTTTGTTTCCTTCTTGAAATTACCCTGGTTGAGGAGTCATGGTATTTCTAGAATCACCATGGCTAGCTATGTTATGCTCACGAGACTGACTCTGTTGTCCTCTTCCTGTCGAAGCATACGATGCTTGCGACGCTTGAGAAGTGTCAAGAGCACCTGACCTTGGAGAACTGTGACAATAGAACTGAAGATGTCCCATATTGTTCCAAATATGACATGATCTAGGATATTCCGTACAATATCGCTTTATGTGGTCAGTAGAACCACATAAAATGAAACCTGTAGTGCTCTGGGTTCATGGATGAAGGTTCACTAATCCCTCCTTCTGGTACTGATTTTCACTCGCACCATGGAAAAAGGTGTCACATTTCTTATTATTCCCAGAGGTTGATTTCCAACCATTTATTGTAGGTATCATCATTCTTCCCCCCATAGATCCAGAGAAATCCTGATCAGGAACATTCGCTTTGTTCACCATCTCTGTATAGTCCGTAATACAGAGCCCCACAATCTTCGATCAAATCTCTTTCCTTAGCCCTAATTTGAAGATGCTTGACTTCAACGATTCACTTGCCACTTCCTATGGTGCAAAACAGACTAAATTCATGAATTTAGCTGCATACTCTATGAAATAGAGACTCTCTTGTTTCAGGCTGAAGAAGTTCATTGTGTTCTAAATCATGAGCATGTCATGATTGAATTGATTTTTAAACAATTCTTAAAAATCCTCCCATGTATGGCCTTCATCCAATTTAGCATACACTGCTAAATCCCACCACTGACGTTCAATTTCCACGAGCATATAAGTCGCCAAATTTAATTTCAACTTTGATGGGGTGCGGATGGTATCAAATATACGATTTATCTTACATAGCCACGCCTCCACCTTTTTGGGTTCAACATCACCCCGAATGTTCAGTGGATTCTACTTCAAGAACTGGGAGGTATGATCCACATGCCTTGTTTCATTCCTTTGGTTCCCCGTATCCACAACATAAAATTCTTGGACAATAATATAAACCAGATCTTGGTTCCCACATGGTTCTGGTGCAACAACATTCCATGCAGCCTCTTCGGGTTAGTTCCGACGATGCCTACCGGGTTCCATTTTATAATCCAACAAGAAACTCTGTCAATCTCACTATCTATTAATTGTTGTCATAGTATTCAAATTCTATCATATCATCTATCACAACATTTATTTTCAAGAAACAATCATTTACCATGTTCAACCATTTTTGAAAACAATCAAAATTCTTTTTGAAAATCAACCCGTTTTTAAAATACACCAAATACACTGTTTTTAAAAACAGTCACATGAAAACAATTTCCGCATTTTTTTCAAAAAAATTGCACCTTGCACAAAATCAAAAATCATTCCTCACAATGAGATATGAAATCTGTGTGGAAATTCATTCCTCTACAATGCATGTCATGATCCTCTCATTGGATAATCCCAAGACAATGAGATTTCCAACATTCTAGAAGTGTATCCAAAACACTTATGTACCGAACACCCTGGTAACTTGATGTTCACCATAAACAGGTTAGATACATCCTTTTATGCTATATAATTCATGTTCTAACAATCCTACTCCTGTCAATGATTTCAACCCATGGAAGGGAAAAGAATGAATTTCAACTGGAACGCCAAAAACATCGGTGACTACTTGTTAGTGATGAACCGAACAAGCTGCTACCATTTGTAATGACCCGCCAATTCACATTGGCTTGAGAATACCACGAGTCATTACTAGGTCTTATGTGACATCCCCAAGGGGCTAAAGGCTGGAAATAAATGCTAAAGGGTTTCATGTACAAGTGGGGGATGATATACCCTTTAATAAATAATCCCATAAACCTTCCATTGAAAAAAATTCACTATATGAAGCATGAACAAATGAAAGACCAGTAAACACCTAATTCATATCAAACTACACCAAGGTACACAACAGCGAATGACTAAACTAAGCATCAAAGTACACAGTGGATGAACAATACAAGACTCTCAAAGGCTACTACAACTAAAAATTCAACAAGCCCTAATCCCCATAACATCTCCCAAGAATCACTGCAGTCCACTATCAATAAATGCTTTACCTTTACCTGTGTCCCAGAGTACGACATATTCAATAGCAAGAATGTGCCAAAGTAAGGGTGAGAATAAAACTCAATAAGTTTTTCCCAATGACTTCCCTACTCATGCCACTAGGATAGAAGAGTTATCCACATTTATATAAAAACATTTTATATAAAACATTTTCTCAAAATCATTTTATAACTAAATATAAATGTGTTTTGAAAACAATTCATAACCAAAGTAATTACAAGAGCAATTGAAACCAATTTTCCAGAAAGTTATTTTTCAAGAAAAATAACCAAATAATCTTAAGAACCATTTCACAAAAATTCCTTTTCGGCATACCCAACCATTCCACAAACCATGCAATGAACCATGCATGCTACGTTATGACAGTTCCATACTCATGAGTGGTGTCTCGTCGATCTACGAAGTCATCATAAGGTAATTGTTCCACATGTGCCACAATACCTTTGTCAAAGAGCACAAGGTCATATTTCAACCAAGACTCATACATATAGTTACCATTGTTCCATTAAACATTTGGCACAGAGCACAAGGTCATATTTCAACCTAGCCCTGTACATTCAACATGAACACACACCACATATTCCCAATGGTCATGCCAAAAATCCCTTTCAATAAAAACACATTTTTATTGAAAACCATTTACATCAAAACCATTTCAATTCCAAACCAATTCTATAAAACTCCCTTTTATTGAAAACCATATCCATCAACGTCATTTCAATCTCAAACCATTTCAATTCCAAACAATTTTAATAAAAATCCATTTTTATTGAAAACCAAATCCATCAAACTCATTTCAATCACAAACCATATCTATAAAACAACCCTTTAATTGAAACCCCAATTTTCATCAAACCATTTACAATTTCAGAAATCATAATTTAAAATCAATATTTTAAAGTCAAGATTCCAAATGACTTTGCAGAAAAAATCACCATGATTTCACAATTACATCAAAACCATAAATCTTCAATAAGGAAGATGTATTACATGTTTTTAACATTAAAAAAAATTAAAATAATCCAATTTCAAACTAAACCAATCAATTATAAGAAGAGGAGTTGAGAGTGAAGCCTCATACCATTAGGGTTTTGAAGGAAACCACAACGAACGAAGAATGCTCAAGAAAACCGGGGTGATTCTCAAGAAAACCTACCTTGAATCTCTTCTCCTAGCATGATCAAGAACACATCATATAAAATTTGGTATCGAAACACTTAGATCTTCTGATATCATGCGTAGATCTATGAAACTGAGAGAAGAGGAGAAGTAGATATAAGTAAATCTATGAAACCAATCAAGAACGATAACATACCTCAAGAATCCATCTTTGATTCACCAAGAGAATCCCTCAAATTGCCTCTGGAACGCTAGGAGAATCCTCTTTGACAATATGAGAAGCCAAATCCCGAGTTAGGGTCTCTTAGGAGAAAAAAAGATCCACTTAGTGGTAAAAACGTGTGAGATCCACCTTTATAGGATCTCATTTAGGTGGACGCATGGTTTTCCCAAACTGTTAGACAAACTATGCGCTAACCGTGTGTTAGCTACTGCATCGACCACCCTTTTCGCATGGTGTGGTAACACGGTCATACAAACTGTGTGCGGCCCATGCGGAAGCTACAGCCTCCAAGACCAACTACGCTCAATTTGGCCACATGGTTTAGACAACTCGTGCACTGCCTGTGCGAATTCCCATTTGCCTCAAACCATTCTTTAATGTTCTCCCAACTCTCCCATTCGTCAAACTTAACATTAATACTATGAAAATCATCAAGAAAGGGTTACATACCAGAAACTGGGGGTACTACATATTTTTTAATTTACACTAATTTAAAATATATTTAATCGTTATAAATAATTTAAACAAAAAGTTAGTTTCAATTCAAATTCAGCATTTTCACTATTCATATAAAAATTAATATTTTCAGAGAAATATTTAAAATTAACCCACTTATACATTTGAGATGGGTTTTTAAAAACTGAAATTTATTTTTATCAAATTATAATTTTAAATTAATAAAATATTATTTCTGATATATTTTCACAAAAATGTGCAAAATTATTTAAACAAAGAAATAATTTTTAAGCGTAAGGTTTGATTTATACTTATCTAATTTCTAGAGAACACATACGGAAAATGATAAAAGGTTTATTGAATATATAATATATAAATTTAATTAATATATTTTTACCAAAAGTGGATTATTTAGTTTTTTTAGAAAAACATGTTTTTTCATAAAAATATTTATTTAGAAAATTAATTCCTTTATTTTAAAATAGTTTTTATTTTCATTTTTTAATTATTATTCAACAAATTATAAATTTTATATACATGTTTAAAAAATATCAATTAATAAATTATTAATTCTTATTCATAACCACCATTACAATACCAAGGTGACAACTATTGTATAATAATATGATTATTTTTATTTAATGCCAGCATTACAGGTAATTCATGTTAAACCTAGTGTGACCAGTAATGAATGAAAAACTCATTATTGTCTATAATAAAAAATGTATAAAATATTAAATTCATTTAAAATATTTGGCAGAATCTTGGTGTGTAACATTCTACCATCAATAAAATAATTTTTTGTCTCCAAATTCATTACATCGGTACCAAAAACTAAGGACACATATACATTGTTACATAATCAGGATCACATGCTGATTCATCGCGTTAGTGTTCTAACTACAAAAAGGAATAGACACGTGTTATTTGATTCATATTACCTCCTATATATTATCCAAAATATCTACCCAAAACTAGAAAATGAAACTATCCCCACCTGTCTATTCCCACAGTTTAGGAAAACCGTGTGTATAGAGTAATTGTTCAAGGCTATACTACGGGCTTTTAAACCCATTATTATAGGTTTTTATAACTGAATGGTTTTTTATAACTGTTGGTATATAGATTTCAATATTCGAGGCCCGCTTGGGCTCCCCTCTCAACTTCCTTTTTCTATCCCTAATGATCTCATGCATCCGCTCCCCCCCTATGTTGGAATTTAGGCTCATCCCTCCCCTACTCAAAATTATTTGGCATCCTCGTTCCCTACTCTTTTGATTTCAACCACATCCTTCCCTCCTTGGTTAAATTTGGCATCTCCTATCTGTCATTACACCCATTAAATGTTAATATTTACTTCCGTTATCTTATTTCTTCTCTTCTATTCCACCATTTTTATGGGAGTAATTCAATTTTATAAAAATTATTTTGTTTTTAATTTATATTTTAAATATTTATCAACTATTTTAGATTATAGATGTATGATTTTACATTTCAATTTACATAGATCAAGGGAATAAATTTTCAAACTAGTTTATTTGATCACTCAATCCTATTTTTTAACCACTAGGGATTATAAATCTAGTTGAAATATTGAGATATAATGAAATGAAAATTGTTAATGAATATTTATTTTATATGTATATGTAACTATGTATATAAAAATTAAATATGTCAATCATATATTTGGTCAATTGATATATGTGCTTAAAAATATGTTAATTGGGACTTAATTCATTCAATATATGGTTATTGGACGAGCATGAGTTCAATAGGTAGTGGTGATAAGGGTGTGAGGTGAAATAAAGAACAAAGGTTTCTTGGGGATGCTGTGTATAGTTTGGAACAAGGTGAAACTAAGGAAAAAGTGAATATAATTAAATATATACAATTTTTAAAAATATTTTAAATTAAAAAACTTAAATTCAATCATAATAAAAAAACATAAAATGCGGGATAATAGGTTTTATAAATATCACAGTCAAATAATAATTCTTTATGAACCTTGTCATTAAAATCATCATATAATGTTATGTGTCCTTCTAAGTTAAATGATTCTATACTATTCCCTCCTATGTCAAATCATATTGAGAACATTAACATCAAAATAATCATGTTATGTTAAATGTGTTTTCTATTATTCCTTGATCCATCAATTTTTTATAATCCTTCTTTTGGTTGAGAGATGGTTCTATTTTTATAGAGTTTGATTTAGTTATTATTTTATTAATTTATTAAATGTTATGTTATATTTATGACTATACCTTCATACTTTTGAGAAAATATCCCCGAGTTCTGATTCCCCCAGGATTTTCCGAATTTCACCAAATATTTCAATCCTCTATCCTACCAATGATATCCGTAAAATCACAAAATTCCACCGGCACTCTCAATTTCCATCAGGCCCTTGATTCCTACCACCCCTTGAATAACGGTCTCTACACCCCTGATTTCCTCTTACACTGAAATATGATTTTTTAATCCATTACCTTAAACCATAATCAATCCATTAGTAAAAAGATTGGTGGAAAGAATAAATAATTAAATCTTTATTTTTAAATTAACAATCCTAATTTAAACATTATGAATATTTAATGTTTCACCAAAGATATATAACATGATTTTTATACACATATTTTCATTCAGAAAAGATGATTTATATGTATTTTTTTATTTCATATAATTAAATAGTTGTCTTTATTATATGTTTTTCAAAATAGAATGTCATGTATTTTACATAAAATTTGTCTTGTAGGTTTTATATGATATTTGGATATATTTAAATGACGGTGATTATGTTTTTATTTGAAGTCATTATGTATAACAATATAGTAAATAATTCATTATGTTATTATTCAATGTTTGAATATTCATTATTTCAAAAACCCTTATTTCATTTGTATTAATGAAATATATATGAATTGATCATCCTATGTTCCCGAATGGAATTATTTTTTTAGTTGTTTAAGGTGAAATAATTTACATTATCTAACATGATTCCTTTGAAACTTTTCATTATCCCTTGATGATTCTGAATGGAATTTAATCCTTATGTTATATATGGATACATTAATAGGGTTGGTTCATTAAAATAGAAGGGAATATAGGGGAATAATAAGGATTATAGGGTTAATGTTTTTCAATTTATTCACCATGATAATGAATCATAAAATGGTAGGGATACAAACATTGATTCTTTATTTATAGAAATAGATTATAGAATATTGAAGTTCTCTTATTCATTGTTTTTTATCTACTAGTATCCTCTGATTAATTTCAAGTTAAAATTGTGTGTAATGATTTTTTAAAATATATTTTTCAATTTTTATTGGAACATAGCAATTTTTTCCATGTATTTGATTGGATAAAATCTTGACGCATCATACCAATCGAATTTAATCTAAGATTCAAAACTATTTGGAAATATTCTTATATTATGCAATTAAATGTGATTCAATTGGATGTTCTATATATTGTACATTTTTTATTTGTGTTAGAATACTCTAGTTATTATAAAAAGAAGTAATACAATATATAACAAAATATGAATTTCAAAATTACTATTGTGTTTGGTATCACCATGGAGAGATGGGAAATTATTATACTATTCATGAATGAAAAGTATGAAGTGGTATGCCGAATGTGATAATTGATTGGTTTCTATCTGTGGATTGTCAAGACAGAAATTTCATGCTAGAGAATGAATGTAATAATTTTAATACATATGAATAAAATACTAATGAAAATGATGTTGAGAGAGTGAATAGTCTAATGGATGATTCCAGAACTACATTGTATCAACAATGTACTAAAATGACCATGTTGTGTTTTTTAATGAAATTATATCATGGAAAAAACATATTTATAATTTATAATACAAAAATTGATAATATTTTTATCCTGTTGAATCACATGCTTTATAATAGTAGAGATATTCACATAAAACACTATAAGTAATTTAATTTAATTAAAGAACATGGATTTTATACTAATAAATTTCATGCATATACAAAATATTGTAGTATATTTTTTGAGGAATATCTGATCGAAATGACTATAAAGAATTTGGTACATCTTTATGGAGGAAAATTGATATTTAACACTATCTCATGTTGCACAAAAGGTTGTGTGGATTACTCCATTTACTCCCATACCTAAAAAGCTATTCATGTCTTAAAAAATAACATCCAATATGTAGTGAAATGATGCTGAGATAATTAAAGGCAATGATGAGTTGGTGAATTCTACTACTAGATTAGTATGGTTGGAATTTGATGTAAGTCATCTAAATTTTGCGGTTGAGGTACGTAATGTCAGGTTGGGACAATCCTGTGATGGTTTTAATCTATTTGTTCATATGATTACTTCTTACAAAATGTGAAGAGTTTTTATTCGTGTTTATAATATTCCTTCATGGATGTGTATGAAAAAACAATATAATTTCTATAGAACACTTATATCTGGAGCTTCAGATCATAAAATGATATAGATTTCTACTTGGATCTCTTAGTAAATGAGTAGAACCAACATTGGTATTTGGGTGAGCTGATATTCGATGCATCCTTCAAAAAATTTATATTATATTTATGCTTCCCTTCAATGGACAATAAATTATTACACTTCTTATGAAATGATGCCATGTTAGAGAATGATGGGAAATCTATCATGTCCTGTATATATGAATAATAGATGATTTAGAAGGATTAAATATCATTTTATTATTCAGTTTCATTGGGAATCGGGGATTCTTTCCAATGGATCATCATTACTAGAATAATCATTACAGATTTAATAAATCTATTGAAATTGAAATACCACCTCAATGAATTTTAGGTAGTGATGTGATTAATGAATTGAAATATTTCATTTTTCATTAAGAAATGGTCATATTAAATCTAAAAAGATGTATAATTTTGACACTAAAAACATTAACAATTTCAAAGTGAGAAATATATTTTTTTATTTTCCATACAGCTCTACCAAAATTTTACGTTATTGTTTTTAAATAATGAAAATTTAGAAAAATATATGTGAAATATTGTTCTCATTTTTTCTAAATATCAATGGAGAAACCAAATATGACTTTTGATCTCATTGGGACATGTTGGTTTGGGTCATTCAACCATAATTACATCATTTGTGTGTTAGTGAAAATCAATGAAATTTTTCTTATGTTTCTTATGTGATAAATTGGTTATAGAAAGATCAATTTATAGAAATATTGGAGAATATCATGGTTTCTGATGGTTATTCTAGCAACATATCTAAATGATTCAAAATAATGGATTTGAAACTAAAATCCCTAAAAATCATCAGTATAAAATTTTTTTTTATAAATTTATACCAATAGCAGTTAGAAATTTTCTATCTAATAATTTAAGCGTTATAGTGTTTATTTTATGCCATTTTTTAGAGAACATTGTGCTAAAATGTTTTCCACGGAATTAATGATAAATATATTATTGTAGGTGCCCTCTATTTTTGTGAGATGTAATTTTAGATTAAACAATCCATCTGGGTAATTAAACACTTATTGGGGGTCTTGTTTCTTTTTTTATGTACATTGCTAAATGAAATATGTTCATAATGAAATCATATGTCTAAAAAAATTATACTAATGCTTCAATGTTAGATTTTATCTTTCACAAGAATGTATATATTTTTATCAATGTATTTGTCTACTATGAGTAGAAGAAATAACTAGAAAATGAGAAATGGGGATGACCACTATGTGGAAATTGAGCACTCATTTTCATAATATCCCCAAACAAGAGGAATTTTTAGGTCTCATACATTTCCTACATTGATCCTTGAAGACCAAGATATGGATCATCTCCTAGTTTTGTTTAATAGTGGTTTGTTCAATGACTATATCGAGTAAGTAATTTGGTTGTTATATGTTATCACATATTATGACATTTAAAATATACGTTATAATTTAAATATCATTTTATTTAGGGAACATAATAAAATTATATGTATAGTTTATTGAACTTTTTTCCTTTGAGAAGGATAGTATCATTGCTTATCATAGTGTTTCTTGCATGGATAAAATAAACAGTATAAATATAACATTAGTTATCTTGAAATATAGATATCTATTTATTTATTATTCATGTATATTTTTAGAAATTTTGTTTAAATTTTGACACCATTTCTCAGGAATTATGAGTGTCAGCCTTTGGTCCTAATAAATTGGTTCGTGATTGTAAATAATTAATAATCAATGTGTATTAATTTTTTTCAACTAATCGATTCATGAAAATGAGAACATATCATGGTGGATTTATGCTAACTACTAAAACTAAGTGTTCTGATAGTGAATTAGACGGTCATCATCAATATGTACATGTGTACTGTTATGTACATATTTTAACTTATTGTTATTATATTACTACTATCAAGTTCGATTCATTCTGATGAAATGTAAATGGTTTGATTCAATGATATGACATGGTATATTTATTGATGAATTAGGATTCAAAGTTATTGACATGAGTCAATTATTGCATACTGATTAACAATGCATTTTGGCATAAATGATAAACTTGTTTTTTAAGAGAAACATCATCTCAAACCAAATTACTGTGTCATTAATGATGTAACTCCATTACATATTTTTTTTTTGGGATGAAATTCCCACCATTTATGACCCCATTGGTGTTAGCAGGAATATATCATTTGATGACTCAAAAGGTCTCATTGTAGGAGTTGATGTTGACCATGAATTAGTGGTGGGTAATATATAGAAACAACCATATATGTTCACTGTTTATTTGGAATACATTGACATGAGTTTTTTAGGCTAGTATTACAATACTTATTTTTAGTTCGGAATGATATGTATGTATTAGTATATTGTCCTTTCCTTTCATTTAAATGGTTTTATTTTAATTGAAATACTCTGTTTCAAATGATTTTTTTAATAATGTATTACATGGTTTTACTAAAATATTTTATAAAATTAATTATGAATTATTTTACTTCTAAATTTTATTCATGATTTTAAGGAATGTTTCTAAAAAATGCACATTTCATTATAATCTATATTATGAAAAATACTTTATAACATTGAAGGAAGCGACTATTTTATCCTGATCGACTGGTGTGTAACTGTTCCATTCATCCATCGCTTCCCTGAGTGAGTATAATAAGTGTAGTATTTATCTTCTACATTAAATATAATGTCATTTTAAAATTGTTTGTCAATTTATTTAGGAACATTCAGTTTTTCCACAGTTTCTTCCTCATCTTTCAAGTATGGGTCCGAGTGGGGAGGCTCTTACACCTAGATGGAGCACCCATAAAACCCATTCCCACACAGAACCACATGGGGAAACCCCATATACCATACCATTTCATCCTCTGTTTGAGCCTGATGAGATGTTCCTACTCATGCCTCCATCCTCTCATTCGACCTGTTTTTTCAATACCACATCTATTCCACCTCCATAGATGTTTCCACCTTTACCATAACCATATCTCTTGATGTATCTTGAAGCATAAAACCCATATTCTCCCATGTATATATCACATCCATTACCTAAAATCCATTCATCAAATGATGATTTTTTTTATTTTAGATTCAATTATAGTGCATGAAGATCACCCAGAGAAAGAATTTAAACAAACACATCAATCAGAAGACACTAAAGTTGAAGATCCCAAAGATCAATCACATCATATGGATCAGATAGTATCTACTTTATTTGATAAAAATGTTATATTATATAACTTCATTCTTATCCTATTTTATTATGATATAATTATTACTTCCCCCCTCGTATCTTATTCATTGGGATCTTTTTGTAGTCTATGTTAGCACACTTGTATGCAGGAATCCTCGTATCACCTAACACATATAATGATGGATATCAATGAAGATAAGTAGGATGTAGGTAAAAATTCAATATTGTGTGATATTTTCAAGGCTACTTTAGATAAGTAAAATGATTTTATTCCATTGTAAATGGTTTTATGGAGATATTTCACCAAGGACATCAAGGAAAAATAATGGATGCATATATGGGTATGAAAATTTTATAAATTTATTTTTATATTATTTATTTAATTATATGAATTAACATTTTCTTCGTACTGTCTATTTAACTTTCCAAATAGAGAATATTCTAAGACAACAAGGTTGAAGGATAATGGGGAGTCCTGGAGATCATAAATACATGAGCTGTATTTTGGCTGGAAGAGAATAGTTTGTTCTAATTTAGAGGGTGTACCCATATCCACAATTTAAAAAAATAAATAAAAATGATTTAATATTAGAAGACTGTCAGTTTAATTTATTCTCAATATTTTATGGTTTTAAAATAAAATTTAATTCTTATTACTTGTATAGTATTTTTGGATGCGTTTATGGAAAAAAGAACAAGGATTCAACGACATATACACGCACAATAGCGGACAATACAATTCCAAATTACAAGAAGTACCAAGTACATTAATCTAATTTAGAATATTTTTCTTATTTATATTGTTACTTATATATCATTGCATGATGAATTTTTGGCCTACAACCCAATTGGCCAATACACGTAGATACCAATTGGCCTCCAGGACAAATGTCTAATTGCCTCTAGTGCTACCAAAAAAAGGACTTTAGGGGTATTGACTAACTGGCCCTTCTGTCGATTGGATAATTGTCCTCTTGGTTAAAGGTCCAATTTTCCTCTAGGCCTAATGGTCAATTGGCTTCAAGGACTAACGACAAATTGGACTAAAATCCCAAAAAAATTTCTTGTTGGACAATACACCAATTGTAATTTAGTCCTAGAGGCCAATTGGACATTATGTAATAAATATAATGTATTGTTATTAAATATTATTGAATGTTCATAATGATTACAAAAAATTATATAGTGTTTATGATTATCTTTTATATATGAATTGTTGTTATCCATTTCAATCACATTTTTAATTTTATGACTTTTAATTCATTTAATAGTTATCTTATTTTATTAGTATTTAGGATTTTTAATTTTTAAAATTTTCAATATGCGTATACTAATAAAGGTTATTTACATTATACTATATTGAGCATCAATGGTCATATACCTCGAGCTCATTTTTTCTCATATAGTATGAAAAAAGGATAGAAGTGAAAAAATGAAAAAATAGGAGAAAACATTGTATAATTTTTTTTAATATTTAATATTTTTAAATGAAATATATAATTAAATATTTGATTATAATTTAAAAAGATACCCTAGTGTCCTATGATGAAACAGAAGATGATAACTCTAGGATGGAAAACCATTTGACTTATGTATTATGTGAACATCCCAAGAGAGGATTTGAATGATGACTAGTAAAAAATGTCACCCCATTAGGTATTGGTCCTCATCAGGCATGTCCGGAATTAGTTCAGGTACCCTGGTAACCTAATAACCAAGACATCCTTAACATAGCCCGAAGAGAATTCTCGATCCCCACGGGTCATTTACAAGCATATGGAATCACATAACATACATGTGGGAATAATTTTCCACAAAAAATATGGAAGAAAAGAAACAAGACAATATGCATAACAAAAGAAACTACACTGGGAGTAACGTACTAGGATACAAAGTGGCTTAAAATCCAAAGTACTAAAATTGGAAGAAATCCACATGGTCCCTAATGACACAACTCGCCAAGACCAATGCTCAACAGCTGGATCCACCTCCAAGAGATCCCATCCCTTTTCTCAGACCTAGAAGAAGGAAGTCGAGAAACACCCAAAGTCAAAAGTAGGGTGTGTACCTAGGCCCATTAGGATACCACTGAAGATTACATAACTACTTCCAAATATAGTCAATAAAAATTAAAACATTAAATTTTCAAGAACAATGATTGATAATTCCAAATCCTATTTAAAAAAAACATGCCATACATTTTCAAATTATAGAAATAAATATATTAAGAAATTATTTTAAAAATGATGGAATATTTCTAAAACAATGGAATTTTTTAAAACACTTGTATAAAAACATTTATATAAATTCTACAGGAATATAAGTAGTTTAAACACATATAAATCTTAAATATAAATAAACAAGCTATCAACAACGTTATCTGCCAAAAGGTATGATAGTATTAACCAGATATACTACTCCGTACTCTCTATGTGAAATCAGACAAATGTGTACACACAAATCCTTATGACACTGGCCCAAGGGGACTCATCACCAACCCATCAGGGATGTTACCTTCCGCAAGAATGTTTTAGGTCATTGTCATAGCGTAGGGTGTATCAATAAAACTGACAAACTACCTAAGGCTTGCTGTGATCATACATGATGGGGGAACTATTTTAAGACTGCTTAAAATTATATCATTAACATTCTTCAATATCAAAATTTATAATTTTTTCCATTAAAAATGAATCAGGCTTAATTAAAAAACATTTTTTTCACAAGATAATACCCCTGGGTTTCTATCAAATAATTTCAATCTATTATCCCTAATTTTAAGTCCATTAAAAACTAGTTTAATAATTACAAAATATATTTTCTCAATTAAATTCAAAAATAAAATTTAATTAATCTCTATCAAATCCACAAATTAAATTAAATAATTTTAATCATCCATTTTTAATAAACACACCCAATTAAATGGTATTGGGGTCTTCCAAATTTCCATTCAAAAACCATTTCGAATATCTCAATTCACAAGAATCATGTTTTTAACAATTTAATTAAAAGTGAATTTGTGAAATTTAATTTAAATCAATAACAGATATAAATCAAGAAATAAAAGGATAATTGATTTAGAATTTTAGAATGGAACCACATACTTCAAGGTCGCTGATGTCAGCAGCAATGATAATCTACCTAGTGTTATTCTATACACCTCGTCAAGACATTTTTATCGTATGTGTCGGCCCACCAATGCTCAATGCTTGTCATGGTTTCTTAGAGACAAAAAATATATTTTATTTCTCAAGGCAGTAAAATATTTTATGTGATTACATTCTCTCTCTCTCTCTCTCTCAAATAATCTCTTGATTATTGTTTTATGTTAACGAATGAAATCGTAATAAATATCCAAAATATTAATTATAAACCTCATTTGATAATTATACTTCTCTATTTCACTTCCAAAGGATATAAAATATTACATACGATTACATTTTATCTCACCTGGATAATCACTAGATTATCCTTTTAAATTATAACATGTGGTGATAATTTATCTCACAGTGATAAGTTTCAAAAAATATATATATTATCACATATGATAATATTATTTTACAATGAAAATTTCTAGTTTATTATTATATCCACACATGCGCTTGCGATTATCCATCAGAATAATTATTTTTGAAAACTAACAATTATCAGTTTAATTATATTTAGCATTTATCTTGTGATAAATTCTTCAATAACTATCATTTTGATAATTTCACGCAATTAACCTTTTCAATCATTTAAACAATTATATATAAAATTGCATGAAATTATTTTTTAATAGTTATTTGTGATTATATTTTGATAATTCGATGAAATTAATATTTAAAGGTTTTTCTTTGTACATAACTTCTAATAATCACAAACTTTTAATCATTGATAATTCTTCCTTATTATCATCTGATAATTCATAAAAATATATTTTTTGATAAAAATACAATATTTATCTTTTGATAATTTAAGACTCATCATTTGATAAAATAATTTAAAATTTATCCTTGATAATTTCATTAATGTTCTTAAATGATTAGTTATTGAAATTATCATTCGATGATTATTAACAATTGTCTTTTGATAAATTTATTTAAAAATAACCATTTAATATGTTAAAAGAATTAGATCATGGAATTCCTTATAGCCTTGGAATCAAAGATATTATTAAGCTTTTCCTCATCAATAAGGATTTAATGGTTCGACGATGCATAATTTCGACCAAAAATTAATATGTTAATGAATTTGTAGGATTTGGAAAATAATAAAAATAAAAAGAAGAAGACTTAAATAAAATAAATAAAATAAATAATAAATGCAGATGAAGACATACCTATGTAGAAGGAACTGCACACAGGAGGAACCACCATCAGCATAATGCCAGGCTAAAGGACTACATGCTCAAATAGAATGCTCGGATCATGTGTAGTGGAGATAGAAGGCTCTCCAAACTCAAAAAAATAATCAACATAGAACCCCAAAGTGTTCTGCTATTTCAGAAAACATAAAATGGATTTCTAATTTCATAAAACCAAACCCCTATTTAATAGATTGTTTAAACTTTATATTGATGGAAGATGGTTTTAATTCATTCTTGTAGACATTTGATATTTAAAATTGTTTAAAATGGATGGATGTCGAAGGTTTCGAAAGCCTTTGTTGTTAAAAATGGAGTTTCAGCACCATACAACGTGACTTAATGGGTGATTGAACAGTACCCCCTTTTTTATTAAATTAATATATTAATTTTTTAAAATAAAAATTAAATGACACCGACATCTATTGTGAGTTAAATCTATACCCTGTCTTGGGTAAACAGTTCATTTCAGACCCAATAATTGTCTCAAATTTATCTGAGGATGCACTGTTTCAATGATATTATCGATTTACTATGTAAAAATCATAATAATTAATTACATAAAATAAGGTGTTATTTTGGGGAGTAATACATTCAAACAACTAATGCTTACAAATATTATAACCTATAGAGGGTAAGCCTGTCATTCTAGACCCATCGGTGGTCTTATATTTTACATAGGACACACCTATTGAGAGATATTTAAATATTTTTAATAGATAATATATTAAATATTAGTTAATAACATCAAGTCATGAGAAATATATTTGAAGGTCTAACGCCTTCTAATTTTATACCCCTACAAGGGTTAACACCATATTTCGAACATAATTGTGGTATCAGATTTCTCAAACAATGCATCATGTTGGAGTTATTAAATTTTTTTGAAAAAACAAATCCATCCTTAAAATATACAATTTAATAATTTTATTCCATCTTCTCCAAGGTTTTCCTTGCCACATAAATTCATACTTACTCAGTGTTTGACTCAGAAAATATTTAATTGAATATTCATGAGTATTAATTTAGTGTTTTACCATTCCGAAATGTGTTTAACAAAAAGTTAACTTTTCATTGATTAACCATTTCTCCCATTTATTGTAATTATAATTTAACACAATAAGGTTTAGTAATACCTAAAATAGGAACATGATGTTACAACATCCCCACCATATGAAATTTCTATCCCTAGAATGCATACAAGGAAGCCTCCATGTCAAAAAGAAAACGCTAGTGTTCCCTCATCAGTGCCTCCCTCTCTCACATATCATGAGAATTATAACCATGATTTTATATCATATGAACAAGAGGTATCATCCTTCCCTAAAGCACCTTTGTTTTAGAATCAACCACTCTGAATGGTCTTTCACTCAGGAATAAAATAGGTTTCACTTCAAGATCAGACTAAATTCGAACATGGGATGGGTATGATAAACACATTAGAAGATGAGATACCAGAAACACATTATGTGTCGATGTTAGTTGTATTGGTAGTGATAAATGGTAAACAAACTTCCCCACCCAATCAACAACTTCAAAATATCACAAAAAACAAGGAGCAAGCTTTCCTTGCCTCCCAAGTTGTTTATGACCAAAATGAGGTGAATGCTTCATGAATACATAGACACCAAAAATACTGCTTTATGTAGTAAAACTTAATAGTTTTTTCTATGTTCTCAAACCATTAGAAATTATGTCAGTCCAGAATTATAGCCTTTGTTTTTGCTAACGATGCAACATTAGAGTTCTGATAACATAGAACAACCTCATGAGAAAAAGACCATAAGGAATCAGTATCCCAACCATATAAAGCACCTCTAATGATTACATAATTCATCAATAATCTTTTTGTTTCTAAAGAATCATCTTGAGAAGCAATAAAGTTAGAGAAAAATCAGGTTTCATGGAGGATAGAACTAACGCTGCCTAAAGAGACACACTTGGGTGTAAAAAGGCTTTCTGAAGAAGATCTTCCAACTGGGACATTAGTTATTTCAGTTTAGTTAGAGCCATTTTGAAAGAGGAAAAGAAAATGGTTGAGTATTGTGTATAATTTTAATGGAAAACTCAACCTCCCTTCCTAGTGGTAAACTAGAAAAAATCAGAATAAAACACAATGGGAAACACGACAACCATTGGAGAGTGATCATTGCTCCAAATTAGAAGAAAACATTGATATCACTTTCCACAACTCTGATTAAGAAGGTATGGATCTTCTCGAACATGGGTCACATTCTTCATGAAGGAAAAAAGGCACACCACTGGGTGTAGTAAAGTAATCTCATTGAAGATAAAAATAAATTTGGGCTTTATTGGTAATGAGCCAATCCATCCCGAATTTGACGTTAAGAAATTTCAAGTAAAGTACCAAAAAACTCCATGAATGTTTGGCAACTGATAGAGAGAAGACACAAGAAGGATTTTGGAGATTCTGATATCTCATCACACAAAGGGTTTTATTAAAATCCATTGAACAAGATGAAATCTCCATAGGAAAATTAATAATATTAATGGTATGGTATGAAAAAATATAGAGAGGCACATTGGTATCAAATAGAGAAGTCATTAAAGACAAAGCTATAGTAACGATAACTATCATGGTCATTGGACCTATATCAGGTTCATCTGGAGACTCTTTCACTGCGTGAAGAAGCATCATTTGGGATGACATTGGGTGGAACCGTTTTTATGTGATGTATTTGATTGCACTACAGTTTTTAATGGTTCTAATGATCAAACCTAAACAAGATTCTGATCCACAACATGATTTGATCACTGAGGTTCAGTAGTATCCACCTACTGGATATGATTCAATTATCATCTCGGGGGAATTTAGTTACACAACATCAGCCTTCCATAAGAATACATTAGAATAACACTCAGACTGAATGACATGAAAAATTATTCTCAATAGAAGGAACAAACATTATTTGGATTTCACTTTATCCAAATCACAATAGATAAAGGACTAGAACTACACCATAAGAAGTCTTTCCCTAACCAAAAATGGCGAATTAAGGTTCATTGAATTGAGAGTTAGCCAATCACTCAATCACAACTACCTCTTATGTCCTGACAAGATTTCATAAATGCATATTGACTTCAAGACAAAGGATCAACCTCCATTTGATACCATTTTATCACAGGCCAGCCTGGGTACCCTGGTAACTTGATAATTGTTCCTTCCAGGACATATCCTGAAGGGTGTTCCTGATCCCCATGGGTTGGCGACTAGAACTTAGTATCATAAAATATGTAAGTGGGAAAGATTTTTACATCTACAATGAAGAAGAAATGAAACAAGATAGTATTCATAACAAAAGAAACTCCCGTGGGAGTAAGGTACCAGAATAAAAAGAGGCATAAAATTAATGTACTAAAATGGAAAAATAGCCCCAAGCTCCCTAAGGACACAACTCACCAAGAACAAAGCTCAACTGCTGGATCCACCTCCAAGAGATCCATTCCCTTTTCTCAATCTTGGATGATGAAGTTCAACAAACTCCCAAAGGAAAAAAGTAGGGTTTGAGCCTAAGCATAGTAGGATACCACCAGATATTCCATAATAGATACCAAATATAGATTATAGGAATAATGAAAATTCACTTTTCAAAAAAAGCTTTGGAAATTAATAAGCTTATTTAAATAAAACATGCTACACATTTTCAGTTGATGGAAATAAATATTTTGAAAAATTATTTTACTAAAGATAGAATATTTATAATACAATGGATAATGTAAAACACATATATAAAATAGTTTATACAAACTCATCAGGCTTATAAATTGTAACGGTCTGGAATTAATTCCAGTGGACTATAGTTGATACCTATCAGGGCACTCCATGTGTGGCTACACCCCCTGGGCGGGACACACCACCATCCCCAGTGGCAGCCATTTCCTCATGAAGCCCTTGGGCGGAGAGCCATGCTTCGTCCAACGCTCACATGTGAGAGTTCCCAAGGATCGAATACATTCCTACCTCCTTTGCCTCTGATACCAACTGTAGAGACCCGAAGCTTGACGTACATGGACATTACATTACTTTTGCGGAATACTTAGTATATAACAAAAATACACACACAAGGATCGTAATAGTTTAGTGTCTTTGGAAACTCGGAGTATAATCTTCTAATCGTGGGGAAAGATCTTCAACATCTCCCATAAAGATCTTCCTTTTTTTACCTAAAACCTTTCTTTATATCCTGGGGAAAAGAAAACATAAAAGGGTGAGCTCAAATGCTCAGTAAGGGTAAACAAAGGAAATATCAATCACATAATTTTCATAAGAACATAACATTTTTGGAAATATTAACCTGCAAAAGAGAGCATAATTTCATAACATGGGATAAATCATAGTAGTGAAATGAAATCATAACTTTAAACATTACTCATTGTGGCATACACACATAATCATAGAGAATCATTTCTTGTTAGTCAAGACTCATTGCCAAGACTATCTTAGTGGACAAAGTCCCTTTCTGAATCGAGTAATCCTCGTTTCAGTCCTGTTTCACTGAACCGGTATAACCTACCATTCCCGCCATGTCTATCTCATGAGATATAAAATCTTTACCCAATGCATTGGAGGGAGATATAGGTCCCACCCATCTCTTAATGAATCCTTTCTTATGTGTGCCACAGAATCATAAATCATACATCATTGCATAACCCATGTAATAAAAATGGGATTCTTAAACAACATGACATCATAAAACCATTCATATAAGATAAAGGAATTCATAAACATAATTCCATCACAACATAGTCAAATCAATGTAAAAATATGGATAGAAACAGAACCCTTTATTATCTAATATGGAAAATAATTTTGATAAAACACTTGAATTGAATTCTTGAGGAAAATGTCCTTTCTTCTTCAAAATCAATTTCTTTTCACAAAACATCATGCAATTTTAAAAGAAAGAGATTTTATTGAAAATAGTGATGAAATCTTTTAGAGGAAGCTTCATGAAAATAAGGCTTTATAAAACAGTAGAAATCCGTTCGTGCCGTATATGTAAAAAAAAACATTCTTCGTACTTTTGTCGGAAAAGTCAAAAAGTACCTCGTATGAAAAACGACAAAAGATTCTTTTCATATCTTTTACAAAAAACTCACCAAAGGGTAAAATTGGATTTAAAACATTGTAGGTGGATGGAAATAATATTACATATTGAGGAAACATGGATGTGGATGATAAGATACACCCCAGTAAATACTTACGAATAAACAATCTCGGATAAAAATGAGATTGTGATATTCCCCTTACCTTAGGTCCAATTTGCTTTGTATGTGTCTGAACCTCCTGTATAATGATTTAAATAATGTCATTGACTTATTACAGAATCATATTCATTGTTATGATATCATATATGGTTTACTTATGACATTATATTACCCGTTCTTTTGTAAATTCCATGTTAAAGAAGCGTTTTGGGTAAAATCGTTTCATTTATCGTAGGTGTTTTGAGTTGTTGTTCTTGACATCATTATTACTTATATCATGATTTACTTACTTCCAGAATATAAAATATGATTTATATATCATATATATTCAGTATATATATATATATAATAGGTAGATAAATAAAATGAAAAACACCGTTCATGGAGACGGTAGTCCGTACGTACGCATGAACGCTGTTTTCCTTTCCTTATTGTCTTGAAATGGAAGTAAGTAGATGACATACATATGTATATATATAAATAAATCCAGTAGCTTTATAATATCATATATTTCATTATTATTTCTTATATATACATTATAATCATTCTTAAATGGTTAACATGGAGAATGAATCTCATCGCGTCGTGGAGACGGTAGTCCGTACGTACGCACGAGCGATGATATCATTTCTATAAATATTGAATTGAATTGGAGTGGATTATACAATATATCAGAATCAATATGATGTTGTAATAACTATGTATAGTTATTCTTTACACCATTATACCCATCCATGTAAGGTGGTGGTGGAAAATAGATTACACCACGGCGTGGAGACGGTATTCCGTACGTACGCACGCGCGGTGATTTCTTTTTCCGTAGGATGGATTGATGGTGAAATAGGGTTGTTTCATACTTATAATAACATATCAGTATATGAGTGATACTGATGTTATTACTTCATAATGAAACAACCTAAGAAGAAGAAGTGGAAGAAAAAATAAAGATGAAAGAATTGGTAACGGTAATTACCTCTTCTTTGAAGCGCCTTTTGGAGACCTCCTCTTAGGGAACTAAAATTGGTCTTTGAGTAAGACCAGAACCTCTAGGATGTTGCTAGGGAAGTGGAGAAGAGATTTTTACAGGGGTTGGCCGAGCTTGAGTGCTCAAATTAGTGTGAGGAGGAGGGGGAGGAGGTGTCCTTTTATAGGGGAGGAGAGGGGCACCTTAGGAATTCTTAAAAATATTAATTTATAATAAATCTAACCCCACTTAAAAACCTCCAAAAATGACTCATATTCGAAGATTAGATGAGATAGAGTTGTAATATCATCAACCAATCAAATTTAGACATGTTTTGATATTATTTTAAACCTTATCAATTAGATTTAACTCTAAGTTAAATAATTTAACTTTTACCGTGTCTTTTTGTTTTCTTTCACTATATGGTTAATACACTTAATATAACATGCCAAACGAACCCCAAATTGTTTATTATTAATATATATATCCTTATCTAAGTCATTTGGCCGAACCTTAGATTTTTAGGAATAAAATAACAATTAGTAATATAATATTTGATTTAAAAACTATTTTGTGTCAATTTTGACACTATTTGATATATGATTTTTGTGAAAGTCATAACAGAATTAAATGTTCGAACCAAGTTGATTACATCAACATTAATATATCATAGTAACCTAGAAAATTAGTGTAATTCATAAAAAATCTCAAATTACATTTATTTTGGTGCTTATAACATCAATTATGTCAATATTTCATTAAAAAGATAATTACTGCATCATCGTTGTGTCATAAATAAATTAAATTATTTGATGTCTAAAAATTACAAATAAAATACCATCATGTAGGAAATCGCTTTAGCTTTCTAATGAATATTTACAATCGAATTTATCTTATGTATAACCCCATATTAAAAATGATTTACTTATTAAACTTTGATTTTAACTATTTTAACCCTTCTTTAAATAAATTAATAATAAATGTCCTAATCTAATCCAAGTGGACCTAAATGGTCATATTTTATTCCTAAGTTTGTTTTTGGTCTAAATACACTTGTCCAATAGAATTAGGACATGTGTTAGGGTAATAATAATATCATCTTTACCCTTAATTACCCTATTTACTTTTAACCGTGGTAAAAAAAAGTAAAAAGTTACTATTCACCAAAAATTATTTTCATCTCATTGAACCACATTTTAGTCCTTGATATTAACCGTGTCTGTCGGATTTTCGAAATTCCATTCACAGAAGCGGTAAAATTATGTTTTATGCAAAATTCAGTTTTTAACCTACCACTTAGTGGTTTCACTATTCATCAAAAATTGAAGGTTTTCAGAAAAATGCCAAAATTTCATCCTAAGATATATTTCATATTCCGAATTCAAAAATGAAATCTATTTAACCAAATTCATAACATAGAAGTTGCATTAATTAATTTTATAATTAAATCCCGCTGTTAAAACAAATAGCGTGTTTTTAAGAAAACAATATCTATCAAAAGATTGACACTTGATTATGTCTGGTTTAAATGTGAAATTACATTCAATGACCAAAATTGTATTAAATTGTAAAAATATATTCTAAATATACTTTAAAATCACTCAAATTAATAATTTATCATTATTAATTATTTCGATTAAAAAAGTTGTTTTTAATTAAAATTTAGTCATTTTCACTATTCATCAAAATATGAAAGTTATCCGAAAAGTACCAAAATTTCACCTTAGGCTAAATTCGATACTCCGAATCCAAAAATAAAGTTCATTTTGAAAAATAAGATTTACTGGATTTCAAAAAGTGGTTATTACTATTCATAACGGCTAGTTTTAATAATATTTTTATAGCATATCGTTGTTTAGTGAAACTCGGTATTGCGTACTACACACGCTATCGAGGAAGGTCGCGATTGCGTGTAATGCAAGTCAAGTCAAGGATGTGTGTTGTGCAAGCTCCTTTTGGTGTAGCGTACAACACAAAACATTAATAAAATTAAAAAGAATATTTCTTTATAAAATCATGGGCTGTTACATTCTACCCCCCTTAAAATGAATTTCGCCCTCGAAATTCGTCGGGGTTATAAATGGTTTACTATTCGAAAGTTTCTTTAATAGAAACCCACATCGTAAAAAGGAATATCAAAACCAATCTTTAAAAACAAAAGTATGAAACATAACGGTTACCCAAATAAACTAATCACTGGGTTTCCACATAGGTGAAAATATGGATATGGAAGAGAAATCTAACCATCATGTTCTGATGTAGAGTGGTAGAGAACATGGCTATGGAAAAGCTAGCAATCACAAATCCATAAATTTGTGACGATCTAAGGTACCATCGGATTAATCAGATATAAGAGCACTAGGATGACATTTTTGGTTTTCAAGATCGTTTCCCTAAAGTTGAAGAATTTGAATTAGAATAAATACTTACTTTATTTTGGTAAAATCTCACTATTGTTCGTGCCTTGAACAATTTCTACTTCATCTCTTAAATAAATGAAGTTGAATTTGTTATTCGTGAAGTGTTAGCAGATCATGTGATAGAATGATGGGTCATTCCATCTGTCTCAAACAAAAGGTTAGAAAAAGTTATTAAATATACATAAGTCATTCTATAGTGAGATTAATCACATATGGTTCCTAAAATGAACTTATACATCACATATCATACTGCTTAATATAATAAAACTAGTTTCTACTAAACAGGGACTTCCTGTAGGTCAGTGGTAGGCGATAAAGGCCAGTCGCACTTCGGTTGTGGGTTCGATTCCCACAGCCTTGTCCGAAGCGATGGGATGTCGCCCGTCCTGCAGGTTGTCCTTTTTATAAAACTATATTAATATAACATCCCATCAATAATATCGAAAAAAAACTTCTATCCTTAAACAATACTAACTTATGTCCAACATAATTCATTCCAATCATTAGGCTCATAATACTGCAGTTCATTCTCATAACATAGTGAAAACGATTACCAGAGATTTAATACCATCGTTGATCCCCATATATCA
The DNA here is from genome assembly GCA_963277665.1 of Viscum album. Classification (NCBI taxonomy): domain Eukaryota; kingdom Viridiplantae; phylum Streptophyta; class Magnoliopsida; order Santalales; family Viscaceae; genus Viscum; species Viscum album. The sequence continues at coordinate 1,449,815,667 of OY728161.1, forward strand.
TAAGATATATCTTGTTGGTCACATTCCAAACATTTAAAGGCCTTAATCTTGTACTCTCTTGAATACCCATTGAACCTTAGTGAAAACTTGAATTCAGTTAAAAGTTAACACTTTTCACATACCGAAATCCTCAAAATTCTATATACTCAAACCATGATATCACTTAGTCCTTATATCAATCATGAGCTCATGAATACTGTCAAACATTTCATTTTCCCCTTATCCCTTCATTATGCGCATATCATCTTCATTCCAAAAATATCTGAATAACCTTTCATGGATACTGGTAACATTAATCAGACAACAATGTTACAATCCTTACATGTCTCTTTATTCCATAGTACCATGAGATTACTTATACAACATTACACATGATAAACATGTAATCATTCCACTACATTCTTAAACCATTGACCGAGCTTCAACAATTCTTTCATCTCACATACCATTGGTAGTCTCTTCATCATCATCCACATAAATACTTCCCATATGACCATACTGATTCTCTTCATGAGTCTTTCCCTTAGGGCATTTGTTTGCATAATGCCCATACATTCCACATTTAAAACACTTAACCATTTTTGATGTCGTAGCAATACCATTATCCTCATCCCTGGTATTAACTGAACCTTTTCCTTTGCACTTACTGGCTTTGTGTCCTTCTTTTCCACACCCAAAGCATCTTCCAGTTCCTTTGAAACATTCTCCTTGATGCCTCTTCCCACATGATTTACATAGGGGAAATTGAACTTTCTTTCCTCTATGATCATCATGAAACTCCATCTTTCTCTTATTAGCCGAGTCAGGAAACTTACCAAATTTTACTTTATTGATCATATTATAAGATTGCTGATTCGGCATAATAATGATGTTTGGACTTCCAAATCCCATTTCATTTGGTTGCTCATAAAGAATATCATTCCATTGTCCATCATTTCCTCCATTATCGTGAATCACCTTGTTTCCAGCCATTTTCTAAAACCCAAAAAGAATAGCGTGAGAGGCAAAAATCATGCTAGGGAAAACAACATAATAAAGGGTTATTACCCTCAATATCTAACATCTTAGGTTTAATTCTATGATCGTTAGCGTAATTCTATTACTATAACCTATACGTATACTTAACCTTAGAGACATCCCTAGACATACCTTAGAAATATCTCTAGGGATCTCACTAACGTTTTCACATCCTAGTTTCCAAAGGTTGACTAAACCTTTCCTCTGATACCAACTGTAACGGTCTGGAATTAATTCCAGTGGACTATAGTTGATACCTATCAGGGCACTCCATGGGTGGCTACACCCCCTGGGCGGGACACACCACCATCCCCAGTGGCAGCCATTTCCTCATGAAGCCCTTGGGCGGAGAGCCATGCTTCATCCAACGCTCACATGTGAGAGTTCCCAAGGATCGGATACATTCCTACCTCCTTTGCCTCTGATACCAACTGTAGAGACCTGAATCTTGACGTACATGGACATTACATTACTTTTGCGGAATACTTAGTATATAACAAAAATACACACACAAGGATCGTAATAGTATAGTGTCTTTGGAAACTCGGAGTATAATCTTCTAATCGTGGGGAAAGATCTTCAACATCTCCCATAAAGATCTTCCTTTTTTTTACCTAAAACCTTTCTTTATATCATGGGGAAAAGAAAACATAAAAGGGTGAGCTCAAATGCTCAGTAAGGGTAAACAAAGGAAATATCAATCACATAATTTTCATAAGAACATAACATTTTTGGAAATCTTAACCTGCAAAAGAGAGCATAATTTCATAACATGGGATAAAACATAGTAGTGAAATGAAATCATAACTTTAAACATTAATCATTGTGGCATACACACATAATCATAGAGAATCATTACTTGTTAGTCAAGACTCATTGCCAAGACTATCTTAGTGGACAAAGTCCCTTTCTGAATCGAGTAATCCTCGTTTCAGTCCTGTTTCACTGAACCGGTATAACCTACCATTCCAGCCATGTCTATCTCATGAGATATAAAATCTTTACCCAATGCATTGGAGGGAGATATAGGTCCCACCCATCTCTTAATGAATCCTTTCTTATGTGTGCCACAGAATCATAAATCATACATCATTGCATAACCCATGTAATAAAAATGGGATTCTTAAACAACATGACATCATAAAACCATTCATATAAGATAAAGGAATTCATAAGCATAATTCCATCACAACATAGTCAAATCAATGTAAAAATATGGATAGAAACAGAACCCTTTATTATCTTATATGGAAAATAATTTTGATAAAACACTTGAATTGAATTCTTGATGAAAATATCCTTTCTTCTTCAAAATCAATTTCTTTTCACAAAACATCATGCAATTTTAAAAGAAAGAGATTTTATTGAAAATAGTCATGAAATCTTTTAGAGGAAGCTTCATGAAAATAAGGCTTTATAAAACAGTAGAAATCCGTTCCTGCCGTATAAGTAAAAAAAAACATTCTTCATACTTTTGTCGGAAAAGTCAAAAAGTACCTCGTATGAAAAACGACAAAAGATTCTTTTCATATCTTTTACAAAAAACTCACCAAAGGGTAAAATTGGATTTAAAACATTGTAGGTGGATGGAAATAATATTACATATTGAGGAAACATGGATGTGGATGATAAGATACACCCCAGTAAATACTTACGAATAAACAATCTCGGATAAAAATGAGATTGTGATATTCCCCTTACCTTAGGTCCAATTTGCTTCGTATGTGTCCGAACCTCCTGTATAATGATTTAAATAATGTCATTGACTTATTACAGAATCATATTCATTGTTATGATATCATATATGGTTTACTTATGACATTATATTACCCGTTCTTTTGTAAATTCCATGTTAAAGAAGCGTTTTGGGTAAAATCGTTTCATTTATCGTAGGTGTTTTGACTTGTTGTTCTTGACATCATTATTACTTATATCATGATTTACATACTTCCAGAATATAAAATATGATTTATATATCATATATATTGAGTATATATATATATAATAGGTAGACAAATAAAATGAAAAACACCGTTCATGGAGACGGTAGTCCGTACGTACGCATGAACGCTGTTTTCCTTTCCTTATTGTCTTGAAATGGAAGTAAGTATATGACATACATATGTATATATATACATAAATCCAGTAGCTTTATAATGTCATATATTTCATTATTATTTCTTATATATACATTATAATCATTCTTAAATGGTTAACATGGAGAATGAATCTCATCGCGTCGTGGAGACGGTAGTCCGTACGTACGCACGAGCGATGATATCATTTCTATAAATATTGAATTGAATTGTAGTGGATTATACAATATATCAGAATCAATATGATGTTGTAATAACTATGTATAGTTATTCTTTACACCATTATACCCATCCATGTACGGTTGTGGTGGAAAATAGATTACACCACGGCGTGGAGACGGTATTCCGTACGTACGCACGCGCGGTGATTTCTTTTTCCGTAGGATGGATAGATGGTGAAATAGGGTTGTTTAATACTTATAATAACATATCAGTATATGAGTGATACTGATGTTATTACTTCATAATGAAACAACCTAAGAAGAAGAAGTGGATGAAGAAATAAAGATGAAAGAATTGGTAACGGTAATTACCTCTTCTTTGAAGCGCCTTTTGGAGACCTCCTCTTAGGGAACTAAAATTGGTCTTTGAGTAAGACCAGAACCTCTAGGATGTTGCTAGGGAAGTGGAGAAGAGATTTTGGCAGGGGTTGGCCGGGCTTGAGTGCTCAAATTGGTGTGAGGAGGAGGGGGAGGAGGTGTCCTTTTATAGGGGAGGAGAGGGGCACCTTAGGAATTCTTAAAAATATTAATTTATAATAAATCTAACCCCACTTAAAAACCTCCAAAAATGACTCATATTAGAAGATTAGATGAGATAGGGTTGTAATATCATCAACCAATCAAATTTAGACATGTTTGGATATTATTTTAAACCTTATCAATTAGATTTAACTCTAAGTTAAATAATTTAACTTTTACCGTGTCTTTTTGTTTTCTTTCACTATATGGTTAATACACTTACTATAACATGCCAAAAGAACCCCAAATTGTTTATTATTAATATATATATCCTTATCTAAGTCATTTGGCCGAACCTTAGATTTTTAGGAATAAAATAACAATTAGTAATATAATATTTGATTTAAAAACTATTTTGTGTCAATTTTGACACTATTTGATATATGATTTTTGTGAAAGTCATAAAAGAATTAAATGTTCGAACCAAGTTGATTCAATCAACATTAATATATCATAGTAACCTAGAAAATTAGTGGAATTCATAAAAAATCTCAAATTACATTTATTTTGGTGCTTATAACATCAATTATGTCAATATTTCATTAAAAAGATAATTACTGCATCATCGTTGTGTCATAAATAAATTAAATTATTTGATGTCTAAAAATTAGAAATAAAATACCATCATGTAGGAAATCTTTTTAGATTTCTAATGAATATTTAAAATCGAATTTATCTTATGTATAACCCCATATTAAAAATGATTTACTTATTAAACTTTGATTTTAACTATTTTAACCCTTCTTTAAATAAATTAATAATAAATGTCCTAATCTAATCCAAGTGGGCCTAAATGGTCATATTTTATTCCTAAGTTTGTTTTCGGTCGAAATACAGTTGTCCAATAGAATTAGGACATGTGTTAGGGTAATAATAATATCATCATTACCCTTAATTACCCAATTTACTTTTAACCGTGGTAAAAAAAAGTAAAAAGTTACTATTCACCAAAAATTATTTTCATCTCATTGAACCACATTTTAGTCCTTGATATTAACCGTGTCTGTCGGATTTTCGAAATTCCATTCACAGAAGCGGTAAAATTAAGTTTTATGCAAAATTCAGTTTTTAACCTACCACTTAGTGGTTTCACTATTCATCAAAAATTGAAGGTTTTCAGAAAAATGCCAAAATATCATACTAAGCTATATTTCATATTCCGAATTCAAAAATGAAATCTATTTAACCAAATTCATAACATAGAAGTTGCATTAATTAATTTTATAATTAAATCCCGCTGTTAAAACAAATAGCGTGTTTTTAAGAAACAATATCTATCAAAAGATTGACACTTGATTATGTCTGGTTTAAATGTGAAATTGCATTCAATGACCAAAATTGTATTAAATTGTAAAAATATATTCTAAATATACTTTAAAATCACTCAAATTAATAATTTATCATTATTAATTATTTCGATTAAAAAAGATGTTTTTAATTAAAATTTAGTCATTTTCACTATTCATCAAAATATGAAAGTTATCCGAAAAGTACCAAAATTTCACCTTAGGCTAAATTCGATACTCCGAATCCAAAAATAAAGTTCATTTTGAAAAATAAGATTTACTGGATTTCAAAAAGTGGTTATTACTATTCATAACGGCTAGTTTTAATAATATTTTTATAGCATATCGTTGTTTAGTGAAACTCGGTATTGCGTACTACACACGCTATCGAGGAAGGTCGCGATTGCGTGTAATGCAAGTCAAGTCAAGGATGTGTGTTGTGCAAGCTCCTTTTGGTGTAGCGTACAACACAAAACATTAATAAAATTAAAAAGAATATTTCTTTATAAAATCTTGGGCTGTTACATAAATAGTTTAAAAGCATATATATATTGAAGGACTACACACTCAAATAGACTACTTGGTTCGTGCGTAGAGGAGATTGAAGACTCCCTAAACTCGAAAAAAACAATCAACATGGAATCTGGAAAAGTTCTACTATTTCAAGAAAATTTAAAACTTGTTTTTAATTCTGTAAAACCCAAACCCCTATTTAATGAACGATTTTGAAAAAATATTGATGTAGGAGGGTTTTAATTCATCCAATAAGAATATTGATATTTTAGATTGTTTAAAACAGAAGGAAGTCAAAGTTTTTGAAAACTATCATTGTAAAAATTGGATTTCTAGTGCCATACAACGTGACTTGAATGGTGATTGAACAATACCCCATTTTTATGAAATCAATAATTTATTTATTTTACATAAAAATTATATGACACCAAACATCCATTGATAATTAAATATATACACCATCTTGGGTAAGCAATAGGATTCTGACCCAATGCTGGTCTTAGATATCTCAAAGGATGCACTGTTTTATATATATTAATGGTTTAGTTCGTAAAAATTAAATTAATTATTTACATAAAATAAAAGATTTTATTTTTAAAAGAGAGGCATACAAACTCCAAATGTTTACAGATGTTATACCCCATCTATGTTAAACCTGTCATTATGTGTAACACCCCGAGATTTTATGAAAAATATTATTTTAATTTCATTAATGTCTTGTGTTATATGCTACACCAAAAGGAGCTTGCACAACACGCATCCTTGACTTGCCTTGCTTTACACGCAATCATGACCTTCCTCGATAGCGTGTGTAGTACGCAATAACGAGTTTCACTAAACAACAACATGCTATTAAAATATTATTAAAACTAGCCGTTATGAATAGTAATAAAAACTTTTTGAAATTTTGTAAATTTTATTATTCAAAATGGAATTTATTTTTGGATTCGTAATATCGAAATTAGCTTAGGGTGAAATTTTGGTGATTTTCGGATAACTTTCATATTTTGATGAATAGTGAAAATTATTAAATTTTATTTAAAAACAACTTTTTCAATCGAAATAATTAATAGTGATAAATTATTAATTTGAGTGGTTTTAAAGTATATTTAGAATATATTTTTACAATTTAATACAATGTTGGTCATTGGATGTAATTTCACATTTAAACCAGATATAAACAAGTGTCAATCTATTGATAGTTATTATCTCTTAAGAACACGCTATTTGTTTTGACGACGGGAATTAATTTTTAAATTAATTAATAAAACTGATATGTTTTTAATTTGGTAAAATAGAAATCATTTTTGAGTTCATAATATCAAATATAGCTTTGGCCTAATTTTTGGCATTTTTCTGAAAACATTCAATTTTTGATGAATAGTGAAACCACTAAGTGGTAGTTAAAAACTGAATTTTTCACAAAACATAATTTTACCGCTTCTGTGAGTGGAATTTAAAAAATCCGAGAGACACGGTTGATGTCAGTCAGTAAAATGTGGTACAATGAGATGAAAATAATTTTTTGGTGAATAGTAACTTTTTACTTTTTTTCCACGGTTAAAAGTAAATAGGGTAATAAAGGGTAGAAATGATATTATTATTACCCTAACACATGTCCTAATTCTATTTTCCAAGTGTAATTTGACCAAAAACAATCTTAGGAATAAAATATGACCATTTAGGCCCACTTGGATTAGATTAGGACATTTATTATTAATTTATTTAAAGGAGGGTTAAAAGAGTTAAAATCAAATTTTATTTACTAAAACATTTTTAATATAGGTTTATACATAAGATAAATTCAATTTTAAATATTTATTAGAAATATAAATAGATTTCCTACATAATGGTATTTTATTTTTAATTTTTAGACATCAAATAATTTAATTTATTTATGACAAATAGATGATGCAGTAATTATCTTATTAATGAAATATTGACATAATTGATGTTATAAATACCAAAATAAATGTAATTTAAGACTTTTTATGACTTACACTAATTTTCTAGGTTAATATGACATGTTATTGTTGATTTAAGTAACTTGGTTCGAACTTATCATTCTGTTAGAAATTTCATAAAAATAATGTACCAAATAGTGTCAAAATGGACATAAATTAGTTTTTAAAAACAAATATTATATTATTAATTGTTATTTAATTCCTAAAAATCTAAGGTTCAGCCAAATGACTTAGATAAGGATAGATATATTAATAATAAACAACTTGGGGTTCGTTTGGCTTGATATAGTAAGTTTATTAACCATATAGTGTAAGAAAACAAAAAAGACACGGTAAAAGTTAAATTATTTAAATTAGAGTTAAATCTAATTGATAAGGTTAAAATAATAACCTAAACTTGTCTAAATACTATTGGATGAGAGGATTTCTACCCATCCCCACTTTATATTCTAAATAAGACCATTTGGAACCCTTATAAACCGAATTTGACCTTAATATAGAATAATATTTTGAGATTTTCTAAGATGCCCCTCTCCTCCCATATAAAATGGCACCTCTTCCCTCTCCTCCTCACACCAATTTGAGCATTCAAGCTCCGCCAACCCCTGCCAAAATCTCTTCTCCACTTCCCTAGTATCATCCTCGAGGTCCTGGTCTTCTTCAAAGACCTTCCTTAGTTCTTTAAGTGGAGGTTAAGTGAAGGCGCATCAAAAAGAGGTAATATCCATTACCGATCTTTTTCAATTTCTTTCTTCTTCAACTTATTCTTCTTTAGTTGTTTCATGATAAATTAATAAAATCAGTATTTCTTATATACTGATATGTTATTATAAGTATGAAACAACTCTAATTAACCTTATATCCATCCTACGGAAAAAGGAAATCACAGTGCGTGCGTACTTACGGAATACCGTCTCCACGCCGTGGTGTAATCTATTTTCTGTCACCACCTTAATTGGATGGGTATAATGGTGTAATGAGTAACTATATGTGATTATTATAAAGTGATATTGATACTGAAATAGTATAAATACACTTCAACACAATTCCACGACCATGGGAACGATATCATCGCTCGTGCATACGTACGGACTACCATCTCCACGACGCGATGAGATTCATTCTCAATGATTAACCATTCATGAATCATTATAAAGTATATATAATAAGTACTAATTAAATATATGACATAATAATGATACTGGATTTATTTATATTTTTATGTATGTCATCTACTTAATTCCATTCAATTCAATAAGGAAACGAAAACAGCGTTCATGCGTACGTATGGACTACGTCTCCATGAACAGTGTATTTCATTCCATTTATTGATATTATATATATATATATATATTCTGAATATATATTATATATAAATCATGTTTTACATTCTTGATATAAGTAATCATGATCCACGTAATCATATTAATAAATACAAGTTAAAAACACGAACGACAAATGAGACGATTTTACCCAAAACGCTACTTTAACACAAATTTACAAAAGAACGGGTAATATAAAGTCATAAGTGGACCATATATGATATAATTACAATCAATATGATTCTGGAAGAAGTCAATAACATGATTTAAATCATTATACATGAGGTTCAGACACTTACGATGCAAATCAGACCTAAGGTAAGGGAAATATCACAATCTCATTTTCATCCGATATTGTTTATACTTTGAAATTTACTGGGGTGTATTTTATCATCCATATCCATGTTTCCTCAATATTTAATATTATTTCCATTCACCCACAACTGTTTAAATCCTATTTTATCAATCGGTGAATTTTTAGTAAAAGATATCAAAGGAATCTTTTGTCGTTTTTCATACGAGGTACTTTTTTTGACTTTTTCGACAAAAGTACGAAGAATGTTTTTTTAAATTATACGGAATGAATGGATTTTTAAAACATTATTTCCAAGAATCTTCCTTTACAAGTTTTCAAGTTTATTTTTATTCAACTTATTTTATTTTAAAGTCGTATGACATGTTATGAAAGGAAAAATGTTTTTGAAGAAGAAAGGATATTTTATTCAAGAATGGAGTTCAAGTGTTTTATCAAAATTATTTTCCCTCTAAGATAATAAAGGGTTCTGTTTCTATCCCTATAATTTACATTGATTTGATTATGTTGTGATGGAATTATTTTTATGAATTCCTTTATCTTATATGAATTGTTTTATGATGTCATGATGTTTAGGACTCCCATTTTTATTACATGGGTTATGCAATGATGTCTGATTTATGATTTTGTGGCACACATAAGAATGGTATCATTATGAGATGGGTGGGACCTATATCTCCCTCAAATGCATTGGGTAATGATTTTATATCTCATGAGATAGACATGGATGGAATGGTAGGTTATACCAGTTCAGTGAAACATGACTGAAACGAGGGTGACTCGGTTCAGAAAGGGACTTTGTCCACTAAGATAGTCTTGGCAATGAGTCTTGACTAACAAGAAATGATGATTATGTGTGTATGAAACAAAGTTTCATGTTTTAAGTTTTGATTATTGGGATTACATTTCACTTCTATGATTTATTCCATGTTATGATATTATGAGCTCTTTTGCAGGTTAAGATTTCCAAAAGCTATGTTCTTATGTATATGATGTGATTGATATTTCTTTTGTTTACCCTTACTGAGCATTTGAGCTCACCCTTTTATGTTTTCTTTTCCCCAGGATATAAAGAAAGGTTTTAGGTAAATAAGGGAAGATCTTTATGGGATATATTTAAGACCTTTCACCACGATTAGAAGTTTACGTTCCGAGTTTCCAAGGACACTAAACTATTACGATCCTTGTGTGTGTGTTTTTTTTGTTATGTACTAAGTATTCCGCAAATGTAATGTAATGTCCATGTACGTCAGGCTTCGGGTCTCTACAGTTGGTATCAGAGGAATGTTTTAGTCAACCTTTGGAAACTAGGATGTGAAAACGTTAGTGAGATCCCTAGAGATATTTCTAAGGTATGACTTTGGATGTCCTTAAGGATAAGTATACGTATAGGATATAGTCCTAGAACTACGGTAACGATCTTAGAATTTAACCTAAGATGTTAGATATTGAGGGTGCTCCCCTTTACTATGTTGTCTTCCCTAGCATGATTTTGCCTCTCACAATATTTTTTTTTGTGTTTTAGTTAATGGATGGAACCAGAAGGAATTCGGTTAACATTGAATCCAATGGACAAATTGGTGACTATGAGAAAAAAAATTGTGTAATGCCTAGAGATAAATATATTGTGATTATGCCGAATCAGTCATCGCGATATATGATTAACAAGGTGAAATTTTGTGGTATGACTAATTCATCAAAGAAGAGGAAGATAAACTATTATGCATGTTCGCATGTTGAGGAGCATAAAGAAAGGAAGATTGAGATTTCTAAAGAAGGGAAGAAGAACCTTGAGGAATACCTCAAATGGAGGGACCGATGTTATCTGTGTGGAGAAAAGGGTCATAGAGTGACATATTGTTTTGGAGTTCAATGTCTTATTTGTGGAGAACATGGGCATTACCCAACTCAATGCCCTGACCTAAAAAGTTACTTCTAAATCAAGGAAGGACTTATTCCAGGACAATCATTGAAGTGGATGTACTGAATTGTTTATGTATTGGTATTCAAGAATAATGTTGTTGAGGTACTTTTATGGTGTACTGAAATATTTATGTATTGGTCTATTGTGGTTTTCAATAATTTTATGGTACCGGTAACAATGAAAAGTGATTCAAATATTTTGGAAAGTAGATGATATGCTCATAATTAAGGGATACGGAGAAAATGAAATGTCTGACAGTATTCATGAGCTCATGATTGATATAAGGACTAAGTGATATCATGGTTTGAGTATATAGAATTTTGAGTATTTTGGTATATGGAAAGTGTTAACTTTTCACTACATTAATGTTTTCACTATGGTTCAGTGGGTATTCATTTTTCAAAGGAATACATGATTAAGGCCTTCTAATGTTTGGAATGTGACCAACAAGACATATCTCATGATATACGAGGATCAATGATGGTAATAACATGCTTGTTATATGAACTCTTTGGTAATCATTTTCACTATAATATGAGATTAGACATTAGTATTATGGATAAACCTAAAGATTGGAATGGACTATGTTTGACATAAGTTAGTATTGTTTAAGGATTAAAGTTTTTTTCGATATTATTAATGGGATGTTATAGTAATGTAGTTTTAGAAAAAGGGCAACCTACAGGACGGGCGACAGCCCATCGCTTCGGACAAGGCTGTGGGAATCGAACCCACAACCGAAGTGCGACTGGCCTTTATCACCTACCACTGGCCTACAGGAAGTCCCTGTTTAGTAGAAACTAGTTTTATTATATTAAGCAGTATGATATATGAAGTATAAGTCCATTTTAGGAACCATATATGATTAATCTCACTATAGAATGACTTATGTATATATTTAATAACATTTGCTAACCTTTTGTTTGAGACAGATGGAATGACCCGTCATTCTATCACACGATCTTCTAACACTTCACGAATAACAAATTCAACTTCATTTATTTAAGAGATGAAGTAGAAATTGTTCAAGGCACGAACAACAGTGAGATTGTACCAAAATAAAGTAAGTATTTATTCTAATACAAATTCTTCAACTTTAGGGAAACGATCTTGAAAACAAAAAATGTTGTCCTAGTGCTCTTATATATGATTAATCAGAAGGTACCTTAGATCGTCACAAATTCATGGATTTGTGATTGTTGGATTTTCCATAGCCATTTTCTCTACCACTCTCCCTCAGAACATGATGGTTAGATTTTTCTTCCATGTCCATATTTTCACCTATGTGGAAACCCATTGATTAGTTTATTTGGATAACCGTTACGTTTCATACTTTTGTTTTTAAGGATTGGTTTTGGTATTCCTTTTTACGATGTGGGTTTCTATTAAAGAAACTTTCAAGTAGTAAACAATTTATAACACCGACGAATTTCGAAGGCGAAATTCCTTTTAAGGGGGGTAGAATGTAACACCCCGAGATTTTATGAAAAATATTATTTTAATTTAATTAATGTCTTGTGATATATGCTACACCAAAAGGATATTGCACAACACGCATCCTTGACTGGCCTTGATTTACACACAATCGCGACTGTTCTCGATAGCGTGTGTAGTACGCAATAACGAGTTTCACTAAACAACAATATGCTATTAAAATATTATTAAAACTAGCCGTTATGAATAGTAATAACCACTTTTTGAAATTTTTAAATTTTTTTTTTCAAAATGGAATTTATTTTTGGATTCATAATATCGAAATTAGCTTAGGGTGAAATTTTGGTTATTTTCGGATTACTTTCATATTTTGATGAATAGTGAAAATTATTTAATTTTAATTAAAAACAACATTTTCAATCAAAATAATTAATAGTGATAAATTATTAATTTGAGTGGTTTTAAAGTATATTTAGAATATATTTTTACAATTTAATACAATGTTGGTCATTGGATGTAATTTCACATTTAAACCAGACATAAACAAGTGTCAATCTTTTGATAGTTATTATCTCTTAAGAACACGCTATTTGTTTTGACGACAGGAATTAATTTTTAAATTAATTAATGAAACTGATATGTTTTGAATTTGGTAAAATAGAAATCATTTTTGAGTTCATAATATCAAATATACCTTAGGCCTAATTTTTGGCATTTTTCTGAAAACATTCAATTTTTGATGAATAGTGAAACCACTAAGTGGTAGTTAAAAAACTGAATTTTTCATAAAACATAATTTTACCGCTTCTGTGAGTGGAATTTAAAAAATCCGAGAGACACTGTTGATGTCAGTAAGTAAAATGTGGTTCAATGAGATGAAAATAATTTTTTGGTGAATTGTAACTTTTTACTTTTTTTTTACCACGGTTAAAAGTAAATAGGGTAATAAAGGGTATAAATGATATTATTATTACCCTAACACATGTCCTAATTCTATTGGACAAGTATAATTCGACCAAAAACAAACTTTGGAATAAAATTTGACAATTTAGGCCCACTTGGATTAGATTAGGACATTTATTATTAATTTATTTAAAGAAGGGTTAAAAGAGTTAAAATCAAAGTTTATTTACTAAAACATTTTTAATATAGTTTTATAAATAAGATAAATTCGATTTTAAATATTTATTAGAAAGCTAAAAATATTTCCTACATAATGGTATTTTATTTGTAATTTTTAGACATCAAATAATTTAATTTATTTATGCCACAAAGATGATGCAGTAATTATCTTATTAATGAAATATTGACATAATTGATGTTATAAATACCAAAATAAATGTAATTTAAGACTTTTTATGACTTACACTAATTTTATAGGTTAATATGACATGTTATTGTTGATTTTAGTAACTTGGTTCGAACTTATAATTCTGTTAAAAATTTCATAAAAATCATGTACCAAATAGTGTCAAAATTGACATAAATAAGTTTTTAAAAACAAATATTATATTATTAATTGTTATTTAATTCCTAAAAATCTAATGTTCGGCCAAATGACTTAGATAAGGATAGATATATTAATATTAAACAACTTGGGGTTCGTTTGGCTTGATATAGTATGTTTATTAACCATACAGTGTAAGAAAACAAAAAAGACACGGTAAAAGTTAAATTATTTAACTTAGAGTTAAATCTAATTGATAAGGTTAAAATAATAACCTAAACCTGTCTAAATCCTATTGTATAAGAGGATTTTGACCCATACTCACTTTATCTTCGAAATAAGACCATTTTTAACCATTATAAACCGAATTTGACCTTAATATAGAATAATATTTTGAGATTTTCCTAAGATGCCCCTCTCCTCCCTTATAAAAAGGCACCTCCTCCCTCTCCTCCTCACACCAATTTGAGCATTCAAGCTCCGCCAACCACTGAAAAAATCTCTTCTCCACTTCCCTAGTATCATCCTAGAGGTCCTGGTTCTCTTCAAAGACCATCCTTAGTTCTTTAAGTGGAGGTTAAGTGAAGGCGCGTCAAAAAGAGGTAATATCCATTACCGATCTTTTTCAATTTCTTTCTTCGTCAACTTATTCTTCTTTAGTTGTTTCATGATAAAGTAATAACATCAGTATTTCTTATATAATGATATGTTATTATAAGTATGAAACAACTCTAATTAACCTTCTATCCATCCTACGGAAAAAGGAAATCACCGCGCGTGCGTACGTACGGAATACCGTCTCCACGCCGTGGTGTAATATATTTTCCGTCACCACCTTAATTGTATGGGTATAATGGTGTAATGAGTAACTATATATGATTATTATAAAGTGATATTGATACTGAAATCGTATACATACACTTAAACACAATTCCACGACCATGGGAACGATATCATCGCTCGTGCGTACGTACGGAGTACCGTCTCCACGACGCGATGAGATTCATTCTCAATGATTAACCATTCATGAATGATTATAAAGTATATATAATAAGTACTAATGAAATATATGACATAATAATGATACTGGATTTATTTATATTTATATGTATGTCATCTACTTAATATCATTCAATTCAATAAGGAAACGAAAACAGCGTTCATGCGTACGTACGGACTACCGTCTCCATGAACGGTGTATTTAATTCCATTTATTGATATTATATATATATATATATATTCTGAATATATATTATATATAAATCATGTTTTACATTCTTGATATAAGTAATCATTATCCAATTAATCATATTAATAATTACAAGTTAAAAACACGAATGACAAATGAGAAGATTTTACCCAAAACGCTACTTTAACACGAATTTACAAAAGAACGGGTAATATAAAGTAATAAGTGGACAATATATGATAAAATAACAATGAATATGATTCTAGAATAAGTCAATAACATGATTTAAATCATTATACAGGAGGTTCGGACACTTACGAAGCAAATCGGACCTCAGGTAAGGGAAATATCACAATCTCATTTTCATCCGAGATTGTTTATACTTTGAAATTTACTGGGGTGTATTTTATCATCCAAATCCATGTTTCCTCAATATGTAGTATTCTTTCCATTCACCTACAATTGTTTAAATCCAATTTTATCCTTCAGTGACTTTTTAGTAAAGGATATGAAAGGAATCTTTTGTCGTTTTTCGTACGAGGTACTTTTTTGTCTTTTTCGACAAAAGTACGAAGAATGTTTTTTTTAACTTATACGGCATGAATGGATTTTTAAAACATTATTTCCAAGAAGCTTCCTTTAAAAGTTTTGAAGTTTATTTTTAATCAAATTCTTTTATATTAAAGTCGTATGACATGTTATGAAAGGAAAAATGTTTTTGAACAAGAAAGGATATTTTCCTCAAGAATGTAGTTCAAGTGTTTTATCAAAATTATTTTCCATATAAGATAATAAAGGGTTCTGTTTTTATCCATATTATTACATTTATTTTATTATGTTGTGATGGAATTATTTTTATGAATTCCTTTATCTTATATGAATTGTTTTATGATGTCATGATGTTTAAGACTCCCATTTTTTTACATGGGTTATGCAATAATGTATGATTTTTGATTTTGTGGCACACATAAGAATGGTATCATTATGATATGGGTGGGACCTATATCTCCCTCCAATTCATTGGGTAATGATTTTATATCTCGTGAGATAGACATGGCTGGAATGGTAGGTTATACCGGTTCAGTGAAACATGACTGAAACGAGGGTGACTCGGTTCAGAAAGGGACTTTGTCCACTAAGATAATCTTGGCAATGAGTCTTGACTAACAAGAAATGATGATTATGTGTGTATGCCACCACGTTTCATGTTTTAAGTTGTGATTATTGGGATTACATTTCACTTCTATGATTTATTCCATGTTATGATATTATGAGCTCTTTTGCAGGTTAAGATTTCCAAAAGCTATGTTCCTATGTATATGATGTGATTGATATTTCTTTTGTTTACCCTTACTGAGAATTTGAGGTCACACTTTTATGTTTTCTTTTCCCCAGGATATAAAGAAAGGTTTTAGGTAAAAAAGGGAAGATCTTTATGGGAGATATTGAAGACCTTTCAGCATGATTAGAAGTTTACATTATGAGTTTTCAAAGACACTAAACTCTTATGATCCTTGTGTGTGTGTGTTTTTGTTATGTACTAAGTATTCCGAAAATGTAACGTAATGTCCATGTAAGTCAGGCTTCGGGTCTCTACATTATGGACCCATCGGTGGACTCAGATTTACCATACATCGCGCCATTTTGGAGAATTTTAATTATTTTAAGTAAATAATATATTAAATATTATTTAATAACTTTAAATCACGTAAGAGACATCCGAAGGTATGAATCCTTCGAATGATAGACCCCTCCTAGGGGTAAACATGATATTTCAAACATTAAAGTGGTGTCATATTTCCCAAATGATGCATTATGTTGGTGTTATTCAAATTTTTTGAAAAAAATGTGCGCTTATAGTATTCTATTTAATAATTTTATTACATCTTTGTTGAGATTTTATAGGCCTCAGAAAATCATACTTACTTAGTATTTTACAAAAAAAATATTTATGTTCATATTCCATAGTATAAATTGGTCATCTTACCATTCCTCATCATGTTTAAAAAAATTTAACTTTTCACTGATAAATCATTTTTTCCCATTTTACATTATAATAAATTAACACAAAAAGGTTTAGGAATACCTGATATTGTAATGGGGTGTTACAAGGATTCCCCAAATACTTTCAGTCTCCTTTAGTTAGAAATCTATTCAGAAGAAGAAGGTGAGTCTAAACTACAATTTTTAAAGAGTCTTTAAATAAGTAAGAAAGATCATGAAATAGTTAAGATGATTAATAAATTATTCATGAAATATATGTTGGTTATAACTCAATCAGTTATATAAAATTTTAATTCTACTATTGATTAATATATGGAATTGATGGATTCATTAAATGGTGACTTGAGTGATGCCAATGAATTTCCAGGTGGTGATCGAGATGAAGGTGGTGGTGATGACATTGTTTATGATGTTTCTCTTCCAAATGATGTTATTGGAGAGGATGTTGTTACTGCTGCTGCTGCTAATGATGATGATGTTGATGATGATGATTCTGTTGAGGATAAGGATGTTGGAGATGGGTGATACATAGATCCCCACCATTTTTTACATAGTAGGAACGAGCCTTGGGTTGTTCTGTAATGACTTGAATTGATTTGTTTTATGGATGTATATGTATGTTTTAGTATTTATATGGTTTTAAAAATAATACAAGATTTTGTATGGATGATAAATGTAGAAAATTTGTATTGAATAGAATGTATACTTTATGTTTTATTTGATTTATATTTCAATTAACTAGAGGAAGATTTGATTTTTCTACTTCCAAATATAGGAAACTACAAATTCAAAAGATTTTTAGAACCATGGGCATAGGTTCTCTTATGGGAAAAGATAAACCCTTCCTTTTTGAAATAGTGGACATATTTCTATGCCAAAAATTTCATTAAAAAATAGGAATGGTTGAATTTATGGTATCTATAACTATAGTTTTTTTAAACCATGGCTATACGTCTATACTGACAACATAAGAAGCAATGATTTTGAAAATCATGGATATAGCCTATACCCACAGGTTTAAGGGCTAAACCAATGGTTTAAACCTGATGGTATATGTGGCTTTTATAGTATGGGGTATTTATTCCTTATTAGAAATATTTATGTCTATAGGTACAACCTCTATATTGAGTACATCTCATGGGTCATGTAAATACATACTCAGAAGAGATACATGGAATAAATCTTGAACATAAGAGAGTTTTGGTAAAATCACCTATTTATGGGCTCCCCTATCAATATGATTAAGAATATCAAAGTGACACATTTACCAAGGTATTGTATTTCATTTTTATTTTTAGCACATTTTCATCCATTGGTTGTACTTCAACAAATTTATACTCCATCTCCTTATCCATGGAACGATGATGATATTTCTATGCCTGAAGCACTAATAGATCACAAAATCCGAATTATAATTAAAATACATTACTTATATATCTAGTTAAAAAACTATAGCACCTGTTATCCAATAAAGATAATTTTGTATATGGAGATGTAATAAATTATATTTTATAACCTCATCCGTTGTTCTAATCATACCATTCCACAAATTGATAATTATAAAAAATTAAAAATATATACATAATTTCACTATGTTGATAAAAATAAAATTATGATTAATCTCCCATATATCATAAAGTACCTTTTGATTTCACACACCAAACATGTGAATAGATTTATCATGAATTACATTGATACATAGTAATAACATGAATTTACAATCAAACATTTTTAAAACAAATAATTAATACATATTATTTAAATTAAACACAAATTATTGGATATATTCCTTATATCCAAATAAACCATAAAATTCCCAAATGATAGCTTAAACAAATTTTTCTCGAAATTATTAATTATGACAAATGTAATTATTAATAAAAAATTTAAATTATCTATTTAAATAATTTTCCCCCAATATCATTATAACAACACCATGATCATATTATAGGTTATATTTCCCTTAATCATGGTTTTTTCAAGAAATATCACATTTCAATTAATCGAATTATGTAGGCCATCAATACAATTCCTTATATTCTAGGAAATATATTATAATAAAAATTAGTATAAAATTCATATATATTTCATAATTATAATAATCAAATAAAAAAAAGTTAAACATTTTCCTGCATTGTTAAACCATTAACTATGATTCAAAATCCCAGTCCTTAATATCTCTTTCCTACAATATGAAACATGAGAAATGTCTAAACATTCAGAAACCTTTATTTAATAATGCATCTCATGTTGTAAATAAAAATAATGTAAATATGTACCACATATTCCTTATATAATTTATGGTATCTATATCATTAGTAGTATAATCATTACTCATTACTTCTTTCAGATTCTCTTCCAAAGATTTCCGCTAGGGACAACATTTTTTCTTAATGTCCTTACATCCAATATTAAAAAAATTTCGTCGATATTATTTTTGTAAGAGAAATATTCACATCCATTATGTTAACCAAACTATTCATCTTCCCTAAAAAATTATTTTCTTTGTGTCATTCATTTCTACACAGAAAACATCTTCACTTCTCTATTAGCCATTTTTGAGTTCTTCTTTTAACATTCATTACATGTAGGTAATTGATTCATCATTACAATATGGTATACAATACACATTCTCTAAGTTAATTCTATTATTCTATTCTTTGATGTCTCTAAGGGTTAGTTATGTTTCACATTTTCATTCATACTATATGATAACTGGTTAGCAATAGTCAAAATCTCTTTCATTGTAGTCATCATCCGATTTGGTTTCTGATAAAAACATATTCCTTCACAGTCAACATTAATCCAGATCTTTTTTGTTCCTATCATTTATCGTAGAAAAAAACAATTTGATTATTAATATTCATTGTCAAAAACCACATAATCCTGAAAAATTATTTATGTGATTTATTAATCATGAAAAAATATCTTTTAATCTATAAAACCTTATGGTTATCCATGGATATTCATAGTCACCATCTATTAAATTCATTCATTATGGTTTCTAAATAATTTCTTGAATTTCTTAATCATATACCCCTGGAGTGCCAATCCAAGTGTGTAGAAAGGCCAATTTTCATGTACTATGTATTGTGTGATCCTAGATAAACACACACATTTTAGTTTTATTAACCATACATACCTTTATTATAGATCCACATCCACTTGTATAATATAAATCGGGGTATAATTTCTTAGAAACCACTCAATCAATAATTATCCCTGATTCTATAATACTTTCATATAAATTGAATCATTCTTGATGTTATCTATAGACATATCCCTAGAAATATCCTAAACTACATCCCAAGGGATCTGAAATAATTTTCCTTCCCAGTATTCAAAGGTTACATAATATTTTTCTCTGATACCAACTATAAATAACCTGGCATTTATTTCCTAGATATTACTTATTTTTATACGAATATTTATTATATTACACAAAAGAAGACACGAGGAACAAAATTATTAGAATATTCAGATACAAGGTATGAAATATCATAATTTAGTGAATGATCTTTGATTCATCTGAAAAAAATCATCCGCTTTATTTTGTATTCATATACGTACCCTACGTAAATATTTTCATCATAACAAGGCAAGTGAAAATATTGTAAAGGTTGCTATGAAATACTCAATAAGGGTAAACAATTAATATATTAATACAACATGATAATATGGGTATAGGAATATGAGAATAATAATTGAAAACTATACCCTGCATATCATTGATCATAATAATCATTCATTACATAAATCAAGGTAGTTCATAAAACCCAAATCATTATAGAAACATGGAACATGATCTATGATCACATAACATTTGCATAAGACATAGATCGGTTGAATAAAAATATTCTTATAAAATTTTGAATTCTTATAATTGGATAAAATTTCCATCATTATGTTAAGGATATGAAATCAGGACCATTAATAAACCTATAGATATGCAAAAAACTCCACACATGATATTACTAAGATGAAAGAAAAGTCCATGCCTAGAATTATGAACATGTAATTAGGTTCCTGATTAATATTGGTAACTTTTTATTAGGATCAAACATAAGATTTTGACCATGTATACATGTAATCAGGTTTTCTATATCATTGTGAATATGCAATTAGGCTCACAAATGGCATAATTTCTCATGTGATATCAATATTTAACCAATTCATTGGAGGGGGATATTGGTACCACCCATATCATAATTGAAATCATATGTATGTGTGCCACAACATCAATAAACATTCATAATATCATAACCCATGAATTGAAATGGGTTTCATAAAACTCTAATTATATCATAACCAGTGTAAATGAGGAATGTTTCACAATTATTTCAACATTTCATCGTATCACAGCCCTTAGTAAAATAGGTGGGTTAAATGATATATTTATCTTTGTATAACATATTGAGGATAAATGGATTTGATAAATATATTTTCATAATAACCTTTCAGATAAAGAATAATAATTTTATCCTAGGATCATAACCCCAAAAAAGAATAATTTACATCAAAATAAATTATATTCGATAGATAACTATTTCAGAAGACCACTTGGACCATTTATTTAGTAATGTAAGTTTTATTTGAAAATAAATTTCTAAAACTAAAAAGTCATAAACATTTGAATAAAAATTATTTGTAAATAAAATTGAAAAAACATAAAGGAATCTTTTAAGAAATTAATTTTCATAACAATGTAGGATCAAATACATTCCATACAGATTAAAATAAATATATTATTCTCATTTTTACAAAAATCCAAACATGCGTTGTTTGAAAAAAGACAAGATTATTTATTTCAAAAAACTTTTATAAAAAAATTCAATTTTCTTTAATATGTAATATAAATAAATTTAAATAATTATTTTTTTTAAACATGGGTATGGAAAGAAATGTGTTTTCAAATAACGAGAGGTATAAAAAATATATTTTATGAAAACAATTTCTCAATTATATTAAGTAGAAACGAGATAAAAAGTTTAAATATTTCTTGATAATTTCTTAAATATCCCATACTAGAATAAAATTAATGTTAATTATTGAGTTTTAGGTCGTAATATTTCATAATATGAGAATTAATCATAATCAATCATGATAAATGATGACATTGAAACATAAATCCATTGAAAATTTGGTTATAATTTGAAACATAATCCCCACGAAAGTGAGATCCTAAAATGGATATTTAATCCCCATAATTTAAAATAGAATAATAATAAAATTCATTTCTTGGTAGTATATAAACCACATAAAATTAATTTGTGGTCAAAGTGTAATGTGTCTCACAAGAATTTTAAAAGTGAGACAGAAACCACTTATCGGTTTAGTTATATTATGAATCATATTAAAAAATGAATAAAAAGCAGATTTTTTTTTTAAATATCATTAAAATTGTATTTTCATAATATATGATGGCAAATAATTATTATCTACCATAAATAAAAGAAAAAATTGTAGAACTTTCATATCCATCCATGAAATAAATGAGATATTACAATCCCCTTACCAATAGTCTCAAATTCAATCATACTTGTTCAGATCTCTTGTATAATAAATATAATAATTTTATACATATTTTATATAACCATAAATAGTTAAATTATACCATATATTATTTACTTGTTACTATACAATACCCATTTATTACAAATTCCTTGTAAAAATACATTTTTAGTAATAACCGTTTGATTTTTCATTTATATTTTGATTTTTAATTTTTAGTAATCTTACATTGATAAGGGTTTATTCATTTCCAAAACAATAATAATTATATAATTATCATTTTTATACATAAATAATTATTTTTAGACAATCAAAAATGTTTTTTTTAGAAATGTGTTAGGTAACGATCAAGGAGACTGTAGTCCAAACATACCTTGGGGAAAAGATTCCATTTTCCAATGATCATTATGGAAATGAGGTAAGTAATATTTTTTCTTTTGAATAATATTAATAATATATTAAATATTATATTATTTGTTAAAATATACTTATATATATCATCCATTTGGATTGATGCTGAAAGGAGATAGTTACCTTACTTCGTGAAGATGATATTCCACAAGTAAATGAACGATGCTATCATCTTTTAATGAGTGAAATGGTAAGAAAGAAAATGATATATTATAATTTATCAATTATATATATATATCATGAATATATTAATTATTTCATGTATATCATGTATATTCATTAACCTTATCCTTATTATTTCCTTTTCTAGAGTAAGTGAAAAAAGCACATCACTACATGAGGTCGGGGTTCACCGTACACACGAGCAACACTATTATATCCCATAGTGAATCAAAAGAAAAAATGTATATATGACATATTTAGAAAATATGTATTATTATTTCATAAAAATCAATTATATGCATTATTTCAATCATCATACCCATCATTGAGTGGTGGTTATAGAAAAACGAGTGACATCGGTTCACAAGGTAATATTCTGTCATGCACCCAAATGATGATTTCATAACTCATTTGATGGATGTGGGGATTGTTATATGTAATTGACATAACATTACAAAATATTGTTATATAAACTATGATGTGTTTATTATATCATCATGATTTAATAATAATTTAATTATGTGGGGGGTGAAATAAAATAATGAAATTGTTGAACATCACAACCTCTTCATTGGTTAACCACCACAATTTTGCACCAAAATCCTTCATAGGTTAGATTTATTCCCTAAATATTTTTTATAATATTATAGGATGTAATATGGAAAGTTATTTGGGAATATATTATCTGAAAAAAGAGTTGTATGGTGTGAATATGAGAGGATTGGGCTGGACTTTTATAAATGAGGTGAGTGGAAGATATGAAATTATTGGAAAGAAAAAGGGGTTCTGACGTTTTACAGCTGAGAATAGGGTCGAAAATATATAACTATAGATAATTATACAATATAGGGTCCAAATATGGACATAAAAAATATTTTTTACTAGTGTTTAGGTCATTTTAACACTTATTTTTTAGTTTAACCCCTAGTAACCCCATTTTTACCTTTATTTATTTAAATAATTTTTATGATTTTTACTCTTTATTATGGTAAAAAGTTATTTTTCTCTGTTATATAATTTAAATTATTATTGTTAAAAATAGTTTATCCTTTTTTTAAAATCCCATTCAGAGAAGTAGAAAATTTTAATATAAAATTTATCTTATAGAGGTGATGAGAAAGTTGTTTTTCAATGAGAAAATGTTTAAAATTTATAGAATGGTTTTATAGTAAAATTAAATAATTTTTTTATAACATTCATTTAATTTTAGTAATATATATATAATTAAACTAATTTTATTTTAAAACTAATTTAAAATAAAGTTTAAATTTATATGTAATTATAATGAAAAAACTGTTTTCAATTAATGTATTTTTCACTATTCAACACAAAAAATTAATCTATGCGAACTTTTTTTTAAAAAAATAACAATAATATATTTAATAAATGTTAAATTCCAAAAAATTATTTTTTTCATAATTTTTTAAAAGTTTTAAACATTATTTTTAAAATTATTCTTCAAAATGGAAAAAAAAACATTTGTTTATAATAATATAATTTTAAGAATAAAATTGGATGTTTTATAATATATTATTAAGAAAACACATAAGATAAATTATATATAGTTTATTCAATATATAATATATAATTCCATTATTTTCATCCACAAAAACTAGGTTTTTTGAACTTATTATGTTAAAAAGACATTGTTTGGATATGATTTTGTTTTTAGAAAAAGGATTCCTTCATTTTTAGATACCTATTATTGTAATATTTTTTAAATTAGTCACCAAAGTAATCAATTTATATACATTCTAAAACCATAAATTTTCAAAATTAATTAATCTTATTTATACACACCATTACAATATCTAGGTTATTACTATCCTGTAATAATATAAATCCTTCAGTTAAAAATTATTGTTTAATGTAACACATAATGAAATAAATGTTATGTGTAAAAAAGATAAATTTATTGTCAAATGTAATAAAACATATCAAAATGACTAAATTTATTTGAAAAAATAAGTTCACAAAATTTTTAGGTGTTATAGGACCACATGTATTCATCATTGACTACATGTTGTCAACTGTATGTAGAATAATGTGACTAATGAAATCATTGTGGTGTTTCTTATGAAACCAGGAGGAATTGATTAAAACTATGTTATTAAGTATCATGGGACTAATGTTTCTCATTTATCTATGTTCCATGATACATTCTATTTTGATAAACTGAGAAAGAATTATGTTTGAGATATTTTTTGTTTCCATGGAGTAACTCAAAGTATAAACATAGATAGGGATTCTTTGGCTACCCTATTCTATTTGAGGGGGTTATAGAATTATCACAACATAAAGGTGAATCTGACTACTTCTTACCACTGACATATATAAGGGTAGTATAAGAAGACAATTAAGATACCTTAATAAATGATTTAGGATTGTGTCCATGGTTTTGGAGGGTTTTTAGATAACTGTTTGTAAATCATGGATTTTTTCTAAAACAATATCTAATAAGAATCGATTTATATGGATATAATCTAGGATATATATGGTAGTTCATGTAATTAAGATATATACAAGTGAGAAGTTATTCAGACAGTTACTCTTAGACTAAGTTTTGTAGATGATAAATTAGAGTATATCTGGTTAATTAGGTTTCTTTTGGGTTCCATTCAGAGAAAGAAGAGGTTATATTGTGACCGAAGACACTATCCACTATAGATTAAGGTGGGGATAATAGTATTTTAAATAGTCTTATCTTGATTCGGTCATCTCTTCATACTATGGTATGAGAATTTCGCACCACTGTATATGGGTTTATTTTTATTTATGGACAGAATTGATATAGCTGTATACCAATTGGATCTTTTATAGAAATTTAGTGCATTGTATGGTT
The DNA here is from genome assembly GCA_963277665.1 of Viscum album. Taxonomy (NCBI): domain Eukaryota; kingdom Viridiplantae; phylum Streptophyta; class Magnoliopsida; order Santalales; family Viscaceae; genus Viscum; species Viscum album. The sequence goes on from OY728161.1 coordinate 1,449,841,842, forward strand.
AATTTTATTTGTCTTATAAAATGTCATATTATCTCAACCCATCACAAGTGACCAATATTGATAACATCAATCACAAGGTCTATGTGTTAATTGTGGAGCATCTAGTTTGTTTGGAAGACCAATGTGAACGTACTATGCATGGTAAGTTGGTTCTTTGACTATCATTGTAATGGTATCATGGGCGTATTCAAGAGGAGATGAGGGAGTAGGTGTCCAAAATGTTATAAAAATGATTAATTTTTTTCAGCAATGAGACCTGATGAAGTTTAAAAACATATATCAGGGACAAGAAGCTATATAGAGGAGATGTTTTAACTTCCTAGAATGGTTTCACTGTAATGTTAATTAAATTTTGGGTATACCCACAAATATATTTACGATTTCTATTGAAATATGAAATATTAATTTAAATAAATATTTCATTGTCTTTGGGGATAAAATTAATGGTTACAATTGTATGGACTTTATCTTATATCCAACCCAATTTCATGAAAGTATATTGGGACCTAGTAATAATATTGAATGTATTGGAACTGGTTGGGAATTAATGATTAGATTTTTCAAGGTTTATGAGTTTTTATGCAGAAATATTTAGACTGTAGGGGATTTAGAGTGTATATTGGAGTGTTGGAATAATATTGATATATTTGGAGTAATTTTAGGTGTTCTTGAGTGTTTTTTAATTTCTTATTTATTAAGTCATATGTACAAATAAAAATATAAGACTCTCCAAATACATTAGAGGATTTTACATGCATAACAGGTCTTTTTGAGTACAATCTATAAATTAGATAAGGACTATATCTTGTATATATATAAAATATATTTTGTTTGGATCTAATCAAATATTATAAAGACTAAATCATATTATATATGGACTAAAAAATATTTAACATGAATAAAATATATTTCATATGGAAAATATTGTGTAAAATATACTGCTTATGGGAATAAAATCTTATATATATAATTTATATATTACCTATGGTGTTTCATAAGAGAAACATATTTTTTATTAGATATATATAATTTAATGATTTATTATTTCACATATATGTGTAGATTATATATTATTTATGAGATAAAAATTATATATAAACATATGGTATATAATATATATTTCCAAAATTTTGATAGTTTCCCAAATTTCTAAAATGATTAAATTTTTATGAACCATCAATATTTTTTAAAAAAGTTTATAAAACAATTTATTGGATGTTATGGAATTTTCATAAATTGTATATAATGAACACATCCAAATAGGTTACTTATTAAACTATTCAACCTAGAGTTCATTCAATCCTATTTCTCAATGTATTCAACTTATATTCATTTTTTTATAAATAATGGTAAATTTGTCACTTTGTATACATAATTTCTTCGTTTTTCACATTTCATCTCAGTATTACACAAATATTTAATGTTTATTCAATGTTTATGGGCTTTTCAAAAAATATTCAATTTCCATTTTGGAAATGTGATTAGTTTTTAGTTTTTAATAAGGAACTACCACCATTTATGTAGTTGGTGGTCCCTAATATATCCCAAATGCCTCACTTTTTTTTCAATGCTTATATAATGTTGGTACATAGGGACATAACATATGTTTAACCTAAAATTGAAATTAATGAATTATAATTTCTTTCTAGTGAATAAACACCCCTTATATCCATGAGAAACAAGATGAGGGAGGTATTCTTATAAATATGGAAACATTGTGAGGGGAACTTTATTTTAGAGAAAAATAGAAATTTGAAAAATTTCTAAAGGGGTTCCCTATATTAAAATATGTGTTTTTTAGAAAGATAACTAAGTTGTTATTAATAAAAAATTATATTGGATGGTTATGTTAATAAATGATAAAATTTATATGATGTGGTAATTGTTTAATAGTTAAAATTAAAATTATCAGGATGGATACAGATCCCTAGTTTATATCATTATTTTTTTGGGGAATGTCATGGTTTTCATTAGGTTATATTTTCATGGTTACTATGCAAGATGTGATTCTCATTATATGATATTCTATTGGTTTTGAGGTAGGATATAGTCCCAGGATAGCTGGACTGAGACATGAATTGATTAGAACAATTGGTTGGGGATTTGGAACAACCTACAGTGAGACCATAATCTAAAATTGGTCATCAGCAACACCCCTAGACCTATGTTTAGTATATACCACGGTAGGCAGGTGGGGATTTGGATTTTTTGAGAGTGGTGTGTGACCAAGGATCCCCTATAGTATTCCTCTACTTGTGCTTCAAATTTGATGATACTATGAAAGATTCATCTACTTACTATTTTTGAGGATATTGATTACGACACCTTAACATACAATATTCAAGGATAATGTGTAGGTTACCACTACCAAATAATTTCAAGGACCGTATAAATTATGCCTCCAAATAATTAAGGTTTTTGAGGAACCCATGAGGGATTCCTTACCTCACATATGGTCTTAATGGATCCCTAGAGGGATACCATTGATTATGTATAGACCATGACGATCCTAAGAAGGACACCTCCCTAATTTTTGATTTAAGGGACCAGTGGGTTACCTAGTGTTTTAACAAACCTAAGCTAGTGCATTATTGTTTTGAGAACTGATATTTGTGGGTTTCACCCTTCAACACATACTGAATGTAAAAGTGTGAAATTTAGTGGCTATAATGGTAGTTTTAGGCATTCAACCACACCACACTTTAAATATGCTCTAACATAGTAGTTTTTGATACAACTAAGAATCCATACATGCTTCTAGGAACATGTTATGTGGGGATTGAAATGATATGATTCTATATTTGGGTTCCTAGATGTACTTAATAAGATTCATATTATTATATTTCCCTCTGAATTTTAGTGCAAATTATGTTCTATATTGGACATGGTGTTCTGCATATATTATTGAGATTTGTGGACATTAATTTAAACATTAGACATACAATTCTATAGTTATTATGAGATTATATCATTTGTTGAGAGGTAAATTCAAGTCCCAATGTGGATTGCCTTTGATGGAATCAAGGGTCAATAAAAGAGGCTATCTATTGAGAAATAGATGGCTTCCAGATATGGAACACCTTGTATGGGATCATAGGATTATTGATATTATATTTTCCCTCAAGGGAAACTTGGGTTCCTAATTTAGAATTCATTTGACGAGATCAAATGTTAGATGTAATCCATTCTGAGCTATTTTTTGGTTAAAACATATTCCCTAAGTATAAAATATTTATTCTCGGGGATTTTATGATGATCACACTACAAAAAACATGAGATACTCCGCATGGTTGGGTTTGATTCCTTATTGTCATATGGATCAAATATTTCTGGTGAATATTTTGTTCATTCATTTATTTTAGTTTCTCTTGAGTTTCATTCTTGGTTCTAGAGATTATTACTTAATAATTTCATAAGGGACATTGATCTGAGGGTTCATATGTGATCCAATTTCTTAATTTCATATGGGTAGGGAACATGGAAACAAAAATCCTACTAAATTACATATGAATTAAGTAGTGTGCCTAGGATGCCTAGTGGCCAACATAATGATTTGTTTTATATTTGTACAATGATTACATGTATTAATTTATTATATTGACTAGAGGGACGTATGTGTGATACCAGGGCTTAGACATGTATCCAACTATGGTGATGTTACTTGATTAGAGATATTTCTAGTGTTTTCTGAAGTAGGTATGGTTGGTCGACATTGCGTTCCCAAGGATCAACTTTTTATTACACAACATGCGTGGTACAATATCAAACTAAATTATTTATTAATAAGATGAATATTTAATAATTTTCATAGGACTAAGGATCATCAATTGTTTTACATTGTATATTTATTCTAGTAGATTCCTTTCTAGTACAATGATATTTTTTATAATTCACATATGGAAGAATATTATAGGTTCATTATTGGGGGGTGGCCCAATTAATTTATTTCATACCCCATTTATGTTCACATTAGTGTTTGTACATAACTTATTTCTTATTTCAGGTGGATCATAGGTACATTATTGATTGTGTGAGTCAGGTGGTTTCATGATTGAGTGTAGTTGATGATGTTGATTTTTATGATCAGGATAGAGTAGATCTACTGTTTCATTAAGACATGGTATGTGGTTCAACTCAGATTTAACATTAATTCCATTCCATTTTCATTTAGTATCATTCATGTACTCTTATATATTTAGTATACCTAGTGTACATTCAAATATAATGTATTATATGGCCATTCGAGATCATACTACATTACATTCCTTAATTATAGAATTTTTATATTTATTACATATGAGAAATATTCATTTACTAATATGTAAAATGTTTGGTTATTTAAACTTTAGAATTACTATTATATAAGGGAATAACAACCCTATAAATACACCTTGTTCCATCTCTTATAGTAATTAGTCTCTGTTGTATTGGGAGATGCACATGAGGCCATGTGGTGAATAGCCTTGGGACACCGTTTTAGTTGATCCAGAGTCAGGGCATGAAAAATTGGTAGTAGAGGTATTATTTTCTTATTACATTACTATTTGGTATATGACATTCAATAGTATTAGATATTTGTTATATCCTATTATGGATATCAAATATGTTCCTCAAAAAAACTTGTTCCAATGAGAATTCTTCATTTAAATTGTTATGGGATTGATGTTCTAAAGATGTGATGTTGAAATTTAAAATGCCATTAACTTTGAGTGATGCACCTGTTTTGTGGATTTTATGATTTATTTTGTGTATATATATGTTGTCCCATTGGGAAGAGCATAGTGACTTATTTTGAATCTAGGGAAAAAATGAAAGATGCTTCTCAGGGATCATATTTTGTACCTAGAGTCCATATGTTATAGAAGTGATAACATGATATTTTTTTAAGATAGATGATTTTATTTATATTTTTCAACAACGGCAGAAATGGGGTTTTCTCATATAGGTTGTTGGTTTAATTCTAATTAATTGGTCCAAAATTTATATATATTTACTTATAATGGAAGTGTATCTAGATCGTTGCTGATATGTTTGATGGTGGGGATTATGACTCAATGATTCCACACAGTAGGTGCAATGATACTATTAGGTTGACAGGGAACATGACACCCTTCTTTTAGACCCACTGTATGGAGTTTTTTCCTAGTTTTGGTTCATAAAAGTACCAATATATTCTAAATAGATTAAAATGGAAATATACATAACTAAAATATGTAAATTTTTTACAATACAGATCATTTAGATGGTTATATGTGTTTTTACCACTAAACATCATAACTTAATGTTAACAATTATTTCCATTTTAGTAGACCAGTTATGGTTGTGTATTTCAATTGTGATTGACTGAAAATTATTATTTTTATTGAAATATTCCCTCTTTTAAGGGATAAAGGGAAAACCATCCAGACATCATGACTTAAACAAATTAAATGAGTCTAAACGACAAAAACCCAAGATCAAAAGCAGTGGTAACTAATATATAGGAGCTCATCCAAGAAAAAAAGTAACCTTAAGACCAACTTACATTGTCTCATCACAGTATGGCTAGATGTCTCATTGAAAAGAGAACGTGCCTAGTACTGATGGCCAAATCCATACCCTCTCAAACATCTAATTATGAAAATCCATGAAAAATGAAACCTTTTTCCTTGAGCATCATCTAGATAATCTTCTTATTATAGAACCGTTGCAAATTCCATTCAGCCACGACCCATTGAGACCCAAAATTCCGTAAAAGCGTCAGTACCCTCCTTCTGACCAAAATCCAAAAACCTAACAATAAAAAATAAAACAAAAATCATATAAGAGACTGTGGCTAACATAGAAAAAACAGTGGTATCAATGTTGTTCCTATTTCAAATCCTTCAAGAGAGACAACACGGATCACGGAACCCTAAGATCCCGATATCAGAAACCTCTGATGAAATAAAGAGAGAAATAAAACATCACACATACAAACTACTAAATCTTAATCCATGATGACTTCATAGAAGAAATAAGCATATGAAATTCCCAAAATTCCAAACAGAGGTATGACTTCCCAGATCTCATCATTGTCGACCAGTACACATGCGAAGTCTACAATTAACACCCACCGCACAACGTAATGATAATGTAGAGTCCTGAGACCACAAAACATGAAACAGGTCACAGATCGGCACTGCGCCGCCAATGAATACCTTATCCAACATGACAAAATCATCTGAGAGGAGGCTAGAAATGACACATGGTACGAGACCACCGATCCCACTATGATCCACTACAAGAGGAAACCGTTGGAACTCGCCGAGCGTAAGGAGGGTTGTTGTGTCAACCTATGTAGAAGAAGGCAAAAATGAGTGGTAAACCCTACTACGTTGTGCCCCTTATGGGATCATCCAAATATCAGTTGTTTTTTTGTTAACTAAATATTCATAGAACATATATATGTTCTTCCCTTATATAATTTCATGATATTTTACATTACATACATTTTTTTCATTTTTATCTAGACAGATTGTCTATTATAATGTTGATATGTACCTAAATGTTTATAGTGGATGACAACCTAGAGGGGATATTACCATATGTAGATTCCCAATGAGAGTAAATTCGTTATATTTTCAATATTTATATCATCATACACATGGGGGAGTCCCTTAGTAGGTTTCATAGTGATATTTATATATAGGTGGGATGATTCATGGAAGGATATTCCATTAGGGAAATTTTATTGAGTTATCTAATAATAATTGGTTTCAATTAAAATGGAATCCAATTACAACATATATGGTGTTTTATTCAATAACATGGAAATTTATAACATGTATAATTTGTAAAATTTCTATAGGTTTATACCTGTGTGGGTTGTGTTATCCATACCTCTTATAGAGATGGTTGATAAGGAATGAATGGTGCATCTATTTTTAAATGTGTGTGGATGTTTTCACATGAGGTGTTACCCTAGAGATAGGATGGAAATATGGAAAAGGTTACTTAACCTAGTGACCCTATTATGAGAATTTATTGGTAAGGCTATGTGGGAGACATATATGCCATTATTTGATACCAGTATCCCTATAGGTTGATGATTATTATGATCCATGTGAAATAGTGGAGGGATTTTCATGACATGGTGTATACATTTGAAGTTAGGGAGGCTAGCTATATTCTTAAGAAGATACATATTAATGGGAGGATCTTAAATTATATGATATAATAATGATGATTATTTTTATTTTTTGTAGAAGAACCTTGTCTGCTTGGTTATTGGGACAATCTTCCCTAGGAAGGAATATTCGAGTTTCAGGCCCAGTCGACTACTGGTTGTATTTTTTATGTATAAATTTATAAAAATGGTGATCTAGGATGTGAATTTATAGAATATATCATGGAATGGGAATGGTTTTTAATTTTAATGATGATTTACAAGAGATATTATAAAAAGTTAAAGGTGATGTGTCATGTAGCATGGTCAGCTGACATTATAATGGGTGACCCATAAGAGCATGAGTCAAGTGATAATAGTATGTTCCAGTTGTTCATGGTACCATTAAAATAGTTAATTCATGGTTGGTTGTGTGTAACATGTGAATCATTGGTTTTAAATAAATTATTTTTGTCATGGTGACCTGATAACTTGGGAAGTAATAATCAAAGTTATCTTATGATGAGGGTGATCTTTGAAATAATTTGGGTTTCGTGAGATCGTTGACCATGGATGGATTGGGATACAATTTTTTAGATTACATTATATGAATATTTTTTAAAGTAATTTATAACCTCATTTAATGTTATAATGGATTAGGGAGAGTGATTCATTCCATTTTAGAGAATCATATTGTTTTCCACATTCAAAGACAATCATTTCATATATCATGACATCATCCTGAGTATGCTTAGATCATGACAACTATATACTAATATCTGTAAATATTTTTTGAGTTGGAAGGATTTACTCCCTAGGAATCATTCTCGGCTAGTGTAATAAGGTTTTCCGTTTGGTGGGGAGTACAACATTGACCATTTGAGGGTGTTGATGTTCATTATGAGTTGAAATACATCATTTTCATTAGAAACCATTCTCAAGAAAAGGAAATGGGTGATGTTTTTATTATTCTATATTAGCTCTATGGTATGATGAATTCTGGATAAACTATTCATGTTATTCCATGATGGATGGAGTGTGGGACACTGAGATTGGAATTTGGTTTCAAGTTGACAATAAGGGTACTCCTACTTTGGTGAGTATTAGATTGGACATGGTGGAACATATTCAATTATTAAAAATTTATGGTAGGTGAGGGGATTGTTGTTGTAAAATCAATATATCATAGTTTTTTTATGCCTGAGATGAGATCATGGTTGCATTTTTTATCTAAAAAGAACTATAGGGGATGTGATAGTTTTTGTTGAGGAGGTTTAAAGATCATTGTTTTTCTAAATTATGAAATTCAATGGAAATTTTATTTTTTTCTGATGCTTTTGAGGGGTAAAATGATCATGTAACAAATTTAGATGATATCAATTTATTTATTAACCACTCCATTTTTCTCGAAATAGGGTGTTTACCCTAGTATATGAGTTTTTTAAAAATCTGAGTCATTCAAATTTTCTTAGAATAATTAATATTTAATGAATAATTAATTAAATATTTATTTATTCTCATGTGTTCTTTCAGTGATAACTTCCGATTAGTGTTATTGATAGTGACTTTTACTACTATAATAAGTCTATAATGTTAATTATTTTTTAGTCATGGTGTAAACTCGAGTCGGGTACCGGGACCAAGGTTGACCCCCTTTTTCTTTTTCTTTTCTTTTTTATCCCATTTTATTTTTCTAATTTTATTTCTTATCCTCTCTAAAATTATTATGTACACCCCAATTATAAATCATTGGTAATGTGACTAAAATAGAAAAAGGAGATGGATTGAAATTGAGAGGGAGGGGTGAACAGAGTTGTCTCCCTAGAGCATAGGAGTTATATCATCATGTCGTAGCAATGAAATAATAATATGGGAAAATCTTCTGTAGATTCTCCCCAAACATAGGATGTTTGTTATTATCACCATATATCATTTCATGTTTAACACATTAAATTTTTATGTACCATTTATTACATCTAATTACCCTTATTATCGTGATCTATTTTTAATAGGGATAAATATAGTGTTTTAGGAAAATTACTCGGGTTTCTATTTGGTAAGTTCTGACCACATGATGTTTGGTTCTAAGAAAAAATTCCATTTAATATTACTGTTTGAAAAATAAAAATACTCATAAAAACATTCCATATTCTAGGAGTATACTTCATGTTGTGGTACATAGCCATAAGATGATTACATGGTCAGATTGGCCATGTATGGTCACATGGCCTAGTAGAGTACACAGACAAACACTCTGTGGGTAACACCCCATTTTGGAGTATTTGACCTGGCATCAAAACATGGCTAGGACTTAAGTGGCACAAGTGCATGTACCCAATCTAGGGAACATTCCGTTTAATTGATTAATATGTCTTGTTCTTGGGTGTTACATTCCTTGTTTAGATAAAGTACTTGCCCATGTGGGTTGTCGATTGTAAACTCCATATACATTGTTATATATATCTTATACTACTTCCTTTACACCCATTTGTGTTATCACATGTTTTAAACCCCCCGAGTCAGAATTGAATTTATAACTATTACATTTTGACCGATTTTCTTCATAGATTTCATTAATTGACCACGTGGTGATTTGAGGGCTCCTAAGAGTTGATCTAAAGGAGTGTAAGATGTAATAGAGAGGTTATTACTATAGTAATTTAATATAGTTATAACTTGTATGTGAGATATTGAATACAAACTAGTTCTATGTTCGAATGAATGGTTTGTGAACTTGTAATGAGTTCACCATAGACTTATTTTGATGTATCTCAGAGATTGTTTGGTTAGTAGGATTAAGACGTGACTTGAAGAGACAAATTTCCTGGGTGTCTTGATCAACATATTGTCAAATCCTTATATGGGATGGGTAATGAGAGATACTCTTTTTCATTTCTTTGGTGACATATTCCTTCGACCTATGAGGATTTGGGTTGTTAGAGACTAGTTTGTAACAATAAATCAAATATAGGATACATCCATTTCTATATTGGGATAGAGGATCCTATGTAGGATGCCTCCTTTTACTATTTCTTAGTATCATGAGTATGATGTCTCAACATTCACTTTGAAGGATACCTATACTTACACCTCTTAAGATTCCCATATAGGATGCCTTCACATTATTACTATTTACAAGGATTCCATTAGGGGTTCTATCTCTCACATACTGGCATATTGGATCACAAGAAGGATACCTACACTTATGTGTATACCATGAGGATGCTACATGGGATTATTTTACTATTATTGATTTAGGGTACCAAGTGGGTGACCTAAAATTTTGATGCCTTTTCTCTAGTGTCTTATTGGCTTTCGTTGATATCATAGTTAGCATCATCCTATAACCCATACTAAATTTGGAATTCTGAGGGTACATGGCTATAGTGATGGGTTTAGATATTTTCATAACATAACTCCTTAAATTTCCTCTTACATACATACTTTTTATGCATCTTCAATTCTAGATATGATTCCTAAAACTCATCATTTGGGACTAGACATGATTTTATTAAATTTTGGGTAGTCATGTAGGTATTTTTGGTGATCTAACATTTGATCCTTATATGATAAATTTTAGTAGACATGGAATTCCACAACAAACATGGTGTTCATCACAATTGAGATTAGTGAAAAAATAATTCCATTTTGGACATGGAATTCCCCAATTATGATGATATTATATCATTCCTCGCGTGATACTTGGGTTCATGATGTGAAATTACTTGGATAGGCTCATAAGGTAATAAATGATGTTATTGCTCGAAATATAATTGGGTTCCTAATATTTAATTCCGAAAAGGGATATTGGTTGAAAGATATTATATCATTACTTAAGTGATACATGGGTTCCCAATGTGGAATTCCTTGGATAATAGAATTGGTAAAATTGGATAAATTATTGTGGTTGTCATATGACCACATTTTCCCCCAGTATTGGGTGGTTATTCTTGGGGATTTGTTTACTATCTGCCTAAGTGATGGATGAGATACACATTATGTTTGGGGTGGTAACACAATTAATACAAGGACCAACCCTTTCTGGAAATGAGGTAGCTTATTTATTTATTTGAATTGATCATGAGTTTATTTCCCAGTCTTTGGGAGTATTTATTATTGATCACGTTAAGAACCATCAAAATTATGGTTCTTTAGAGATACAATTTCATAATTTCCTATGTAATGGGAATTAGGAATCATATATCAAACATGATTACATGGGATTGAGTGGTGATCCATAGATACCTAGAAACGAGCTCAAGGATTTATTTATAGGATGCCCATATATTACATGGAATCATTCCTTATAATGATTGGACAATGGTATGGGTGATCCCATGGCTAGGTCATATATCCCCATGTAGTGACATAATTCGCTAAGAGACATTTCATGTTATGGATGATGAATGAATGGTCCACTATGATATAGACCTATGGGTAAACATTTGTTTAAAAAAATATTGGTATGAAATACTACTCAATTCTATTTATATAGGATGACTAATCAATTAGTTTCATTATCTCAAATATCAATTATAGGTTTTCTTTATTTATTTAGTCTATTTTTTCCTATCTATGATGATCATATTACAAAATCATAAACATATTGATGAAAAATATATGTTCACTAAGGGGGATGTCCTATTGAGATTTATTTTTCACCTATGTACATGCACTTAGGTGAATGTGAGGACTTTATATCTAACTTAATATTGATTATATAAACATTATGGTTAGGTCAAGGCCCATTGTTAAACGATCATGCCGATTCACTTGGGTATATTTCATATGATTGAGATTGAGTAGGTCAAATGTTTTAGGGTGACCATGTATGTGGTTTGGCTCAGAGCTATTAATATATCTATGTAATTTTATGTCATCTTATTATATATACTTATTTATATCTTATTGTCCTAGTTTTAAAATCAATGTTGTTTGTATGACATGGATATTTATTAATTTATTGTATTATATTCATTTATAACAATATTGTTTATATTTATTTCTTAAATGTTCTATTTATTTAATAACATGGATGATATATAGTTTTTTTTCTATTTTTTTACTCTAATATGAGGGAATAGTATCCTCAAAGGAACACCCTATGACCTAACTTATAGTCCGTAGCCTCTTGTATAAGTGGCGGTGAACCTGAATCTATGTGGAGAACTAGCTCGGGCCACCATTATAGTGGTTCACTGGTTAAGATGTTATAATATTTATTCATATAAGTAAATATGGATTTGAAAGATAATAGAGTTTACGTACTAGATGAAGTTAAATCTCTAACAAAATCAGATAATCCACTAATTATGATGATCTAAAATGATGAATTTAATTGATATAATCATTATGTATGATGTTGAGATATACAATGAATATAATGATAACAAGTTATCAAATAATTAAAATTATTTTATGATGGTTTTTACATAAAAAGAAGAGGGAAATAATAAAGAATCATATTTTAGATCATATAGTGATGAACCTAGTGGTTCATATTCTAGTGATGAACTTGTAAAAATTGCTAGATGATTTTGTAAAATTAATATGATGTGAAATGGATTCAAGAAATTATGTCACTAATTCAAGAAGGGTGAAATAATCTCAAAATAAGATAGATTATATATATTTTAGTAACATTAGAATATCATACCATACAACCCTTTAGTAAATAAAAAAATGAAATAAATTTTTTTTATTAAAACACAAGAAAAAAGAACTATAAAGTCTACATGGTTTTCTTCTACATATTTTTGTAATTAATATCATTATAACTCAAAATTAATGTATTCAAATTTGAAAAAAAATATTTTTATGTCACAGACTGTATAGGTACAATCATCCATCTCATCTAATTATTAATATGAAAATTAATATTTTGATTATTTTAATGATGATTGTTTTAGGATTAGGGATAAATATTTCAATTTAAATAAGAAAACGTAATAACATATATTAAAATTTTGTTATTACATAAGATAATGATATTATTAAAAAAATATTAGAAGTTAAATCTAAACATTATAAAGATTAATATTTTTATTCTATCTATGATTTAAGAACTAATGATTTTTTTAAAAGTTGATTATTTAAAATTGGATCCTAGTATGTTTACTAACAGATAACATTAACTTAAAAATATTCTTGGTAAAAATTAAAAAATTGTAAACAAGTTATTATAAGTGAATGTAAAAACAAAATCTTTGTGGAATTGTTTAGGCCTGTTGAAAGAGTAAAATAATGCATCGTGTTATTATTAATAACCATGAATTTGTTTGAGCTTTTAAGATTATTTTTACAATATATTTCATAAATTTCTCAGTATAAAGAATTCATATATTTATAAATTATTATTTAAACTTAAAGAAAAAAAATCATTCTACACACATGGATATTTATTTACAATTTTTTTTCTTGCACTACTAGACCAAAAAAATGGGTGCGAAAATAAAAAGATTTATTAATTTTCCCAAAGAATGATCCAAAAAAACAATGATAATTTTGATACATATAATATCTATTTACATTGTTATAGAATTATAAAATTTATATTACTTATCAAAAATAAGGTAGTTATTTCACTTTTGGATTCAATTCCAAAGGAATGACTATTGAAGTTGTATCTATGGGAAATTAAAATCATTTATCATTAATAGACTAATTTATAATGACGGTTTAAAACAAATTATGATAAATTTTTTTAAATTTTTGTGATTAATATTATTCAATTGATTAATAAAATAATTAATTTTTTAATTATAATGATATATTACAAATGTTTAATGAACAGAAAACTGAAAATCTATATTGTTTTATTTTTTATTCAATGTGATTAAATAATCTTCTCATCACTCTATATTTTTTATATATTTATTTTTATCAATTATAGGTTCTATTTTTCTATTATAATATCCGAATTTTTTATATGTATATACTTATTTTTCAAATTTATATATTAAATTTTAATGTATATTTTGTCTAACATTTTTATTCTTTTTTTATAATAATTATTCAAAGAGAGAAATTTATATATAGTATTATAAATAAAAATTAGATATATGAAACATGTATTCCATTAATAGTTATATTTACTAGTTTGTGTTAATGCATTTATTTGGAAGTTGTTATTTCATGTGATATTTTATTGTTAAGCCCACATGTATCTGTTCAAATAAATTTCATAAATGGTTTAATAATTATATAATTTTTGATGTCTTGGGTTATGTTCAATTATTATTTTTATTTTTCTATATAAATATAAAAATTGTAGGATTTTATTTTTTTCCCAAAATGTGGTCATACCCTCTAAAAAGGGCGGGTTTATAGTTATTTCAGAATAAACTGATCTAAATAGGATTCAACATTCATTGAAGATACTTTTGAATGGTGGTTTTCCCAAGAGAGTATTTCCATACAGAATGCTTGGTGCAAGAACACTCTAATAGAGTCATATGCTCGTTTTGAGGAAATATAGTGAGATCAATGCACATGAGCCTCAACTCGGTTGGTGAGGACTCCATAAGTGTATCCAGGTGACCTAGGGTCAAATCCAGGTGGAGATATAATTTCTATTTTACTGAAGGAGTACTGTAGTAGGAACTGTAGCGGGAACTGTAGTAGTACTGTAGTGGGAACTGTAGCAGGTACAGTATGGTACTGTATTAGCCGGGAATATTCCCCTGTTTGGGCCAACGCCCACCGATGTGGTCCCTAATTCATTTAAGGTCTTTAATCCACCAAGACCTTCGGTATAGTAAGGCCTTCATGCCACCTTAAGGCCTTTATGCCACGTTATGTATAAATGCAAACTAGAAAACCTACAGGAAACAATCACTAGAAGGCAGATGGGAAATGATAGTTAACCATAGATGAAGATAAAAAAATTGAAAGAATGAGAGGGTATGGAACCTAACATTAAGAAACTCTTGTGCATACACGCCAATGCGTAGTTGAACAATCTTGTGAAGGTGGAGTGCTGATTTCACGATGAAGATGCTGGGGAAGAGTAGTTCAAAGTAGTTAGTCTAGGTTTTATGTAATGTTTGAATCCTAAAGGCAATGAATTATTCTATGGCCTATGGGCCATGTAATAATTATACCTACGGGCCTTTTAAGGGTTCCATCTCTCCCCTTGAAAGATGGATTATCCAAATCAATAGAAAATGAAGCCGTTTGGGCCATTGGAGGAGGATAGGGAGAACCAGGACATGGTATAGATTGTGATATTGATGATGATTACTTATCCCAAATAATGATTGTGATGCCTCAATTTATTGTTTGTTTATTGTTTTTTGGTGTCCCTTATTGGGTTTTTTTATGTAAACACATGTAGAGTAATGTCACAGTGCAAAAAATGGTGAGATTTTAGGATAGTTATACAAAATAGGGAGTAGTATGAGGTCTCACTACAGATCGAGATATTTTAGATTACATGGTGGTCTATCTAGTGTAAAACCATTGTATAGTTCACGGTGTAGCACAATTATTTCATCCCAATACAAACAGGTAATTGTTTTTGTTATTTTACTACAGTTTCCCTTTTTGATTTTTATGGGTTCTCCCTTCATTAGTCCTATCATTCACTTGACCAGTTTACATGGATCCCTATAAAGAGGAACATCAAACATTATTTTATTATTGGATCCTTTATTTTGGTTCTATTTTATATTTGTGGTAATTTATTCTCTTACACATCTTCCTCTCTTCCCCACTCCCTTATAACATTTCTATTTCATTAAATTGTAGTATAAACATGGGGTGATTGTGGTCTTCATTTTATAGGGGGTTATTTTCATATTTGGGAGTAATCCAAGGAAGGTGATATGTTCTAACTTATTTATACTGAATTTATGATAGGTGTTTTTTTATTTTCATTAAATAAGATTTTCATTGTGTGTTTGATGAGTGTAAATTCTTTGTATATTTGCTATAAACTATATATAATGGTTTTAATGATTTTTATAATGGTTTGAAAGAGTAGTATCTCTATATATGAAAGCGGTATGTCGTTTTATAATTTTCAAGAGATATTTTAAATTCCAAATTAATAAATAAATGACTTATATGGTTTCATTAAAATTATTTAGGATAACAAAGTGTTTGACCCCATTTTGGTAATGAGTAAAATTAATCTGGGATGTTCTGATTGGAAGGTGGCCTAATAATGAATAATGAAATTCTTCAAATTAATTACTATAATGGATTAAAATGTATTATATTAATTTATTATAAAAAATTAGTTTTCAATGATGGGAAAAGGGTTATTTACATCATGATTTAGTTTTCAAGTATGGATATATTGGGACATAAAATGTTTTTCAACTATGTGGGCATGGATAACCCCACTGATCCAGATTAATTTTGTTTTCTATATTGTGACAGAAGGGTTATTTTAGTAAAATTTTTATATAAATAACCTGAAATGGGTTGTTTTATGTGCGGGTATTTGAGGAGAGTAAGTGTGAGTGAAAATATTTTTAATATTATTTTTATTAACGATTATATTATTCAATTGATTGATAACATCCAATTGGTTTATTTTAAGGGAAACCTAATCACTAAGGTAGAGGTCAATATATATTCCACACTTTTTTCACACACAATAACTAGAGTCCTCTATATGGGATTGGTTTAGTATGGGGGTTTTCATTTGAAGAATCTCATGTGGGTAGAATTATGTTGATTGGGTATGGCTTTGATACAACATATGTCGATAGTTGGACCCATGTTATTGATAGTTCATACATTAATGTCTCACCATATGACCAAGTGTCTGAAAATATTACCTATTTGTTTTTTTTAAATCATACAATTGATATTATATTGATGTTTTGTATCACCGATTTAGAGTGGAATGCATAGAATGCATGGAACCATGGATTAATTTATTTACATCTTAATTTTATTTTTTAATGATTTAGTTTCCTTTGATTTATATTTAATTGATGTATTTAATTTTGAAAATTATTTTAATAATTATATTAAGAAGTTATTTACTAAGATATAATTTTTTCTCTAATCATCTATATGATTTCAATTAAATGTTTTCAAGTGGTTTCCTAAAATGAAATCAGGAACCCTTGTTATTTTGTAAAATAATATAAAAAAGGTGACATGTTTCTTAATATATATATTAAATCCAAGAGTTATATTTTTTAATCTAAAATTAATTAAATTTATTGTACGTTAATTTTATTTTGTAAGTGATTACATAAACACCTTATTGGGTTATTTTTTAGAACTATTTATCTCCCACTCTAAACACACAAATTAGGCTATATAGACCATATTTTTTCCATTAAGGTTGTCAATTATGATCCTTTCTTAGTTTTAATTTTAGTTATTATTATTGAATATGGTGTGAGATGTGGTGAGCTTCCATGTTCACAAAGATATGGGTCTTGAATAATGGTATTAGGTTTTAATATAGGATGATAATTATTCTGAAGAGGCATCACCTTATTTATTTTACTAGTTTCCTTTTTATATTTTATTTTATATGATACTATTGGTTTATATAAATATGTTGAATGATTTTCATTGATTATGAAACATTTAGATTATTAATTTATCTCTTATAATCTAAGTGATATTTCATTGAAATGAATTGAATGGATGATGCATGGAATTTTTTGGTTTTTGATATATAAATTATTAACATTAATTTATGTAAAACCCATTCCAAAGAGAATAAAAAATTATTTCCAGGAATTTTTTTTTCAATCCATGGAGATCTGGAATACCATTCATGTTTTGTCACATGTTGGCTCGGGTTCACAATTGAGAGGTATCCCAAATTGGTTCATCATAAAATAAAAATATAGGTTTGTTATATTTGTATTCGGTGAGTTTGGTATTTTGAAGGTAGTATTGGGCATGAATAAAGATAGGGACAAAAGAGGAGGGTAGAGGGGGTGAATTTTATTATTTTAAAAACAAAATAAAATTTAAAATATATTACACTTTGATATGGAATGTGGTACTGTTCCCATTTGATTAAATATTTTATCTAGTGGAATAATAAAGGAATGAACTGAACAATTTTTATAGTGGATGGAGGCACATAGATCCTATCTCCCACTCCACCAATTTTATCTCCTGGTGTTTGGTAATTTTCACGAAATATGTACTTTTATCCAAGGGCCTCGAGAATTGAGTGCAGTAAGTTGTCACCTTATAAGAAGATATTAAAATTAATAAAATATGGAAACTAATATTCCTCAAAATAATCAACACATGGATTTTTAAAAATAACTAAAAGAGACCTTGGATTATGAAAATATTGTTGAAATAATTATAATACAAATGTTTGAACAGAAAAAAAGTGATCATCAAGGAAAAATAAAAATACATTAGGACACTATCCTTTTGAGGAATATATAGGGTTATGTAGAAAATAACTAGGTTACATAGACATAGATAATTAACATATTATAAGATTATAAAAACCCATATATATAGTACAAAATATTGTTATCCAAAGTGTTTTCCCAGAATACCATTAAATAACTATAATAGATATATAACAAGTAGATACAACTGCAGTAAAAAAATTACAAAAATCCTCAATGATATTTTAAAGAGATTCGAATTTTGGAACGCAATTAGGTAGAGATTTTCTCATTAAAAATTTTAATCTCTCTCTTGAACTAGATAAATCAATTAAGAATAAATTAGAATATCAACTTAATCCCATTAAAATAGACCATTAAATATTTAGAGATGAAATAAGATTTCAAAGAATTAAGTGCTTTAAAAATGTGAAATATATTTCTTCTTAATAAAGTAAATTCTATAAGAATTATTAATAATTTTATCATTTATTGAAGAGGAATTTATATTGAATTAGAATGGAATTATAAGGGCTATTTACTCCAAAAAAACCTATAAGAAATCTCATAAATATCCAATATCCAAATCCCTTCTATGGTAGATTCAATGTAGGGATTATATATACAGGAATAACTCCAAATGTATGATTCAAAATGTATGGTTGATTCCAAACATTAGATTCACATAAAATTATAATATACAGAGACATATTATTTATCAAAAATGTTAGTTTTCCATGCATAACATTTACATAATTGTAAGGTTCCAAAAGTAGTGTTCTCTATCAAAACCAAGGTTACCAAAACTAATATTTAGATACAAAATTCTGGGTTGGATACCAAAAATTTGTTTCATTTCACTTTATTAATTTTCATTCCAAATAACTTTTAAGCATCTAAAATACATAGTAGAATAAAAATTCATCTTAATTACAAGTTAGGAACATCCCAAATACCAGAAAAAAATTTAATAAATATTCTAAAAAATATAATCCTAAAATAAAATTAAATAACGTTACATACTAAATATAATTAGGGTCCTTGTGAGCATAAAAATAAATAAAAATTAAATTAAATTCTCTGATCAACATCTATATTCTAAAAAATCTCCTCATTTTGAATAAAAAAAATCTTCAAAAAACATAGATAAAAATATGTTTATAAGTTTTTCTAAAAATATAAAATAGAGTTTAATTATTAAATAAATATCATAATGTTGTGTTAATGTATATTTTTTACCCTTTTAGAAGTGAAAATTATAGTATTAAATTAGATCAAAACATATTAAATATATCATAGAACTATACCACAGTGTTATTTTATCCAAAAAATAAATACATTATTAAAATAATATGAATAGAAACATAAAATAACCCTATATAAGAAAATATTATGATAACATTTTTATAAATTATCCCTGATTACAAATAATATCGGGTCAAGGATAAATAGGTTATGGTTTAGGGAGACATGAAATATTGGTTTCAACTATATTAGTGGTAGAAGATTATGTGTTCAAGGAATTTTGGACTATTTGGTACACATCCTTCAGCTCTTCTATCAACTCTTAAAATATATTAGTCATTAGTCCAGTCCCTTCCATTATCAAATACCATGATTATATTCTCATATATAGCCCATAAATCATATAATATTTTAGAAAATTACATATAAAATCAAAATAATAAACATATATATCCATAATTCCTCTTAAATGGTTGAATGTATATTTAACACCATGCTTCACAGAGGCTTATCAATAAAAAAACTCATTCTAATTTTCTAGTAATGTGTGTAGGGGTATACCATCCCATCATAAAATTATAAATCATTAATCGATTGCTATAAGATCAAATTGATTAATATAAATATTATCAAACCATTAATAGGTCATACTCTACCTAAAGTGAAATTTTTTTATAGACATAAATTATCTCTTACAAACTCAAACTGATTTTAGAATTTTTTTCCCATATCACCTAAATCTGATTTTAAAATAATTTCACATTTGGTAATTGTAACCTGTTTAAAAAAATCTACTATAAAAGAATAAAATTTTACATATAAATGATAAATTACTTCAAATTATGATATTTAGTCTGTATGGGCTCAGTCATTACTCTACAAATAGGTGAACTCTTCAATTCCTCAAAAGTTTTTTTATAATACTAAAATTAATCATGGAATTAAAGAGATTTGTTCATTTAACAGATTCAATTTATACACTATTCAAAATGAAATGAAATTAATATTTTCCTCAAATTAAATATCATTATAATCTTATAATATTCTATCAAGTTTCTATAACTTCGACTAGTTGAAGGGATTAAACATTCAACTCTTCATCATATTGTTAAGAAAACTCTCCCAACACCATCGTTGCTTCAAAATAATCTTTAAATGTATTCTCATAAGACCTTAAAATCCAAAATTAATTGATTCACGATCAATTTAGTTTTACATTCTATAATATTACTTAATTTCCCTCTAGAGTGTTCATTTTGAGTACTTTCGAACTCATCAAATTGAGCATCATCATCAAACAGATATTCGTTAACATGAGAAACTGGCTCATCCATTCCATCAATAGATAATTAAATATCCTATTAACCCTTTATTCAATAAAATAAACTTGTTTTTTACCATCAAAACCTTCTCAACTTCCAATTCAACAAGTGTGTGATTATATATTCTCATTGGCAACACCATAGAAAATTTTATCATATGATTCTTGAAAATATATAGGAAAATATATAACTCCACCAATTGTAACAACTAAATATTTTAAATTAAAAAAGTATGTTTGATAGATTATATGATATTCAATAATGAGTTTAAGGACCCACAAAAAATATTGTTAAAATATGGTTGTTATAAACTAGTCATTGAATTGGATGTTATGAATATGATTAAATAATTATAAAATAAATATACATATATGGATAAATTATTATTAAATAATCACTTAATATTTTTCTAAATTCTTTTTATAATTTAAAAATAATTTCTCTTCAAAAATGCGTTATTTCTTTTTATGAGTAAATATTATAAATTTTATAAAATTTTATAAGTTTTATTTGAAAAAAACAATATAATATTTGAAATCATCATATAAAAATTATCTTATGGTTATGTTTTTGGAATTTTACAGAAAATTTTATTTTTAACGAATAGTGAAAAAATCATATATATAAAATAATGTTATTTATTTTAAATAAATTAGTAAATTTTAAATTCCAGTTATTCTTTTAATTTCATTCAAAAGTAACATAAGTAGTATATATTAAGATATAATATAATTAAATTCTTATTTGTTATTTTGATTCCCTATAACAACCTAGAACCCAAACACCGAGATCCAGTGATAAAACAACAAATTTTACATTTTTGGATTGATGATGATAATTTTGACACATTTGTTAATCCAAAAAGTTCAACATCAAAAGTATAAACAAGATCGCATAAATACTCAATGACATTTTAAGTATAATGTTTTAGAAAATTTGGAAAAAATTTTATATAAACAATTCATATGTCATTAATTGTGAATTTACCCTAGATAACATATCCTTTCAGATTTCAATTGATGTCATTATCATTATCCACATAGGAACCCTTCTACAAAAAATTTATTGAATGACATCCTTTATAACATGGGGAAAACAAAACATACGATATTTGAGATCAAATAACTAGTAAGGTAAAACATGAGCCATAGAAATTGACTATCATAAATGAGCATTACATGTTATTAGGGGTATTGTTAAAAATTATATTACATGAGTCAATTATCCAAAAAATGCATACCCATCAATACCTGGTTCCTCATAAATTAAATTATGGAAAGGGAAATTATCATCAGAATTCATAATCATGAGCCATGTGATATCAATATTGATCATGAGAAACATTATTTACCTATAAAAATAAATTAAAAACCTTGTCGATTACATGGAGAATCATATTCATAAAGCCCTTTCATACCCCATTTAATTGGAATAACCATATGGTCGATTTCTATCATAATAATTACCCAATACATTAGAATGCTATCCATGTGAACCTATAATTTAATCCAAAAGGAGCTCACATAGCGCTGTCTGGGCCTCCCCATTGTATAATATAAAACGAGGTCGCATTATGATATATGTTATTCCCCATAATATATGTTTCAATGGGATCATCTGACATTATACTGTCCCAATTATCTAAATATCTAAGAACCAAAATATGAATACAGTACATTGAAATGATATAGGTTTCATGTAAATATATTTTGAACATTATTTAAAATTTAAAATGAAATGGGTTTCATTAAAATCTCTTTGAAACATGGTTAACCCATAAAAGTGATATGGGTTATATAATAATCTATTTAAAATATTCTAATTCAATCATGAGAAAGAACATGGATGGTATCAATACCCAATATCCCAATTGAAAGACAATTACCAACAAGTGTTCTTGAAATTAATAAATGTAAATACTATTATAATATCATTAAAAATATGTTTGGGGAAAATATCATTTCCTCTTTTAGAATCACTTTTTAATACATATAACATTTTTAAAATACTTTTATTTAAATTTTTATAAATCATAGAAATTACATAATATGAAGAAACTTTTTTTATTAAAAATTAACTTTTAAACATTAAAATTATGAAACCATGAAATTTCTGTCTTGTGGGAGTGTAATTCTAAACATACCATAAAAATCATTCCTTTCGCATGGTAAAATTATTAAATAAGTGCCTTGTTTTTTATGAAAAAAGAATATTCCTATTAATTGTTTTTTGTAAATGTAGAAAATGGGTTAAAATTTATCTAATAATTACACATCCATGTTTTAAAAAAAATCAATTTTTTTTGATTTTTTTGTATGAAGAAAACGAACTTTTGACAGAAGAAAGAAATATAGTCAGATTATGAAAACATTTTCTCAAAATTTTTTTGTAACAAAAGTTAAAAAAATGGAACTGTAACATAAAATTATCATGATTACCCATATTTTTAGAAAAATAATAATCTTTTTGAGACATGGATCATAATATCTCATCCTTGGATGCATAATAATAAATAATCCCATTAAAGGATTAGATTGTAAAGTAAAACTCTTAGAACATTGGTATCTTTGAATCATATGCCCCATAAAGGGATAATATTAAATTAAAATAAGTATACCATGAAAATAAATAAATTCATGATATTAAATTTCAATGGGGATGTATATAAATCAAATAAAATAATATTGCTTCATAACACAACATATGTATCTAATGAGGTAAATTGTTAAACAAATCCTTTAAAATTTCGGTAAACGTGAAACTATAATACACAAGAATGATATATACTAAAATGGGTATTTAGTCCAAAATAATATATCTATAATAATATTAAATACATTAATATGAATTATATACACCATATAAGAAGAAATAAGTGGTGAATATGGAATATTTCACATAGGAATTAATGTGATATGGGAAAACCCTTACCTTGAGTTCGAATTATCATGTGTATCTTTATCTTCATGTATAAGAAATTTCACTTCATTATTTACCTTCATGAGAAAATTTTTCATGTTTATAATAACTTTAATTTAAATTATTAATGATTTATATATAATTACTCAATTAATTATTTTTATGTTGGATGCTTTGAACATATCCAGCTTGTGTGTCAAGAATAACATAGGACTGTAGAATATAATAAAAAAGATCATTATTAAAGATTAAAAATCATTTCATTATTATAATATATATACATAAATTATACTTTTTAAACCCATCATGAAATATAGTAGTAAAAAATGAACTATTGTTACGATCTTGGAGACAGTTAGTCATACATACTCATGAAAAACATATTCATTTTTAATGATCATTATGGAAAGAAGAAAAGTTATATTATATCTTTAAGAATAATCATAATATAATAAAAACCCATATTATATAATTAAATATTTTCATTTATATCATTTTTATAATGTGGTTGTGGAAAAAGGAATCACATCACTTAGAGGAGGTGGTATTCCTCACATCAATGAATGACATTATATTTTTTCAATGATTGAAAATTTCAAATAATAGTTATATATTTATATTAAAGTAATAGAAGTATGGAATTAATATAATAAATAGGTCATGAATAACACATATTTTTATTATTTTTATATTTATTACCTTCCTTGTAATGTGATAGAGAAAAACAAATCACATCATTTTTTGAGGCGGTTGATCACCATAAACATGAGTGGAATTATCGTTTCCCTTACAGAGTGGAATTTAAAATTGTATATATTATATAATGACTAAATAATTATAATTATGTGATATTAATAATATATAAATTTTAGATCCATCATCAGACCAAATTGTGGGAGGGCTTAATGGAGAAAAGGTATGATATTTTTTCGTGAGGCGGTATTACACCGTACACATGAATGATGATTTCAAACCCCATTTGATGAAATATTTTGTGCTTTTATGTCATAAACATAACAAATTATCATTATATGTTTTATAATGATGATATTTTATCAAGATTATATATTATTAATTGAATTATGATGATAAATAAATAAATTAAAAATGATTATTGAAGAGCATTACCTCTCTTCATGTATCTTCCTTAGGTTTCCCCCAATTCCCTTCCTATGTTACATTTATCACAAAATAATGTTTATAGTTTGAGGTATAGGATTTTGGGAATTTATTTCTGTAGTTATTTTAGAAAACCAATAGTTTTTATAGTGATAAAAAGGGAGGATACTAGGTGGGCATTTATAATTTGGATGATTGGAAAACATGTAATTTTTAGAATGAATGAATTCCACCGATGTATTTTGTCATGACACCATGAAAATGTAATTGTACACTATCAATTTAAAGAAAACCAAAATTTAAAAAACGTATGCATCATTTTTTTCATTTTTAATCCTTTGTTTAATCATTACAATGTTTTACTACAGCCTAAAGAAGGTCAAAGGAGAGTCTGTTTCTAGTTCAGAGCCAAGAGTTCAAGAAAATTGGCTATACAACTGGGATTCATGATTAATATAAATTGTTCCTCCTAGGACATGTAGTTTGTTTTAAAATTATATTACAAAATAGATGTGTATATGAGATTCAGAGTCTTTCTAAAATACTATGACTCAAGGCGCATGGTCATATACACAACCTACAGTTTTTAATAGTAGGTTAACGTATGGATTGCTAATGTTTTACAAATAGTGATTCTAAACATTGATCTCCCTGATATTATGTTATATATTTTCAACATCAATAAAACTAAAACATATTTCAATTATCCAGAGTTTTTTCCATTGGATTAAAATGAGGTTTTATTATTTTTTGTTCTAGAACACCTAAAATAAGAATTGAGTTAGATATCTAATCTAATGTATCATTCATGATCTCTAAAAAGCATTGGATCTTTATCAGTTAGCTCCCATAGTATCACACCTCCTATTTCAGTTTTCATTCGAATCCATCATACTATTTAAGTGAATGTTTGTTTTCTCTATTTTAAGGGAATTGGAAAATTTCTCAAATATCTCCCAACCCGCTTCAATGCCGAGGGTGATATCTAGCGAGGTGTCATCAATAACCTTGAGGTATGTGGTAACAATTTTGTAACTTTTAGTGTTGATGCTCCATGGAAATTTCATTCTGATATGCCCCATTTTTTATCACCCCTTTAAAATGGATTTCTTTAGATCAAATTGACCACTAATACCTTATTATATAACTTTAGATCCTTATTTACATGTTTGAGTTTGATTCCCTCAGCTATAGACACCCCCTGGTTGTGTTATTTTAAATTTCCATAAATAGTTAATTTTCAAATTTCCTGAAAATCTTATTTATCTTTATTCAATGATTTAAAATGGTTTCCCATCAATTATATATTTGTATAATGTTTCCAATTACTTTTTATGTTCTTTTACATGACTTTTAAGGGGAATTTATCATGTATAAATTTCCCATCATGCCCATGAAACCTTACATTTGATACCTTGAGCCTTACAGAAATGATATTCTCTGTCATAATGAACTAAATGGTATGAATATATTGAAATTTTTCTCTAATGCATGATATTTACAGTACATTAACTAAATTGGATGAATTAAATGAAATGGCCAAGAGAGGTTGGTATGTACCTACCATTGTTTCCTTATAAATAGTTTATTAAGAATTTTGGTGTTTAAAATGGAATTTAACTTGACTAAAGGTACATTTTTTAGGTATTTCCTCACATGTGATGTTAAAATCAGGAATAATTTTAAAATATAAATTTTTAGTAAACATGTTTCATGTTATTTATTTCCTATGGTTGAACAATATAATTATGAGTACACATTTTTTGAGTTTGTGATACGATGGAAAGGGACCAGTTGAGAATGATGGTGTCATACCCCATTATATAGAGTGTTGATCATGAAATATCACACAATTTATAAAAGTTTCGAATTTGGATTTACGTCTTCTGCCCCTATTCTTGTGTTGAAATGATGTCTCCCTCACCATCCTTAGTGTCTTTCACGACTTCTCACACTTTTTTAGGGATTTTGGGAATTTAAACATTTTTCATGATCTTATAGGATTGTTATACTTTTCATGGATGTTGGAGTTACTCCCAGAAATTGAGAGAAACTAGTATTCCAGGTATATGACCACTTACATATGCACATACTTGGTTCATATAGGTGGATGTGATGTAATATATATATATATATATATATATATAATTATAATATATAGCGATCGATCAATTGTTCCTCCCATCCGTGTGCCAAATTAGGTAGACATAATAAGTGTCATATGAGATCCTGAGAGGGAAGGTTATTTATTTATACATTATCAATTAATTATATATTCCTTCACAATATTTAGTTATGAGAGATGATTAGATTACATAAAGACATTTTTTTGGCTGCCTACAAATATTTTTATCTCACACCCTACTCGGGCTACCTTTGGTAACTGAGAAGAATATCTTCCAGTATGTGTGGACAGTAGAAATATCTCTCCTACTGGTTATTGATATGATTTTTCGTAAAGATGGAGCTAAGAAGAAGAGGACATGTCATTATCAAGAGATTCTAATGGGGTAGTGTTTTTTATTTTTGAAGTATGTATAGCATGATTAAATCTTCGAGACCCATGTTACATATATATTATAATGATTTCATTTATATATGTATCATACACTACCTATTGTATTTTTAGATATTAACCCATTTTATCTATTTATTTAAGCTTCCACACTTGTCTATTAAATGAGTTATATTTATTATTCCATTGAATTGTTATTCTATCATTTTTTATTATTATTACAATTTTGAATTTTGTATATGGTATCTCTTCTTCCCCACTAACATAAGGCTATATTTTCCCCACTATACCAAATTTATAAACATACTACTAGTCAGCAGCCTTTAGTGTAGATGGAATTCCCTTGAGGCGATGTCACCCACCATCACGGGGCACATGTTAAGTGGAACCTTATTCAGTATGTTACACAAACCTATATGGTATAGTATATTAATAAATCTATTTAATTATGTTTTTAAATGTTATGGGTCATTTTTACACAATATATTTTAGGTTTAACTTATAGTAGACTCATTTTTACCCCAATCATTTTAATTAATTTTATTTATTTTCACTAATAACATTAGTAAAAAAATATGATATATTTATTAGAAATTTTAAATTTTTATGATTCCAAATGTGATATTAATTTTTCCTTATTCAATTCACATATGTGTAAAGTTATAATTTAATATTAATCATATATACACAGTGAGAAAAGTGTTTTTTAAGAATAGAATTGTTTAGAATCAAGCAATTATATATTAAATATATATCTTATAATAATAATTTAATGGAAATAAATAAAATTTACTGATATATAATATATAAATATCATTTATAACATTTCCCATTATGTATTATTATATGAAATTAAAATGGATAAAAACTATGCTTCTTAGTACTATTTTTAGGAAACCCTGTTTTCAAACCTGAAAAAAAAATCAATACTAAAAAACAATATAAAGATGATTTTATGTAATTAAGTTAATTATGTACAAATAAATAATATTTCAGTTAAATTAAAATATATTCAAAATATATTGGTACATTAAAATACCTATCTTATTAAAAAGAAAAGCCTTTTTTTATGAAAATATTATTCTTCTCAATTCAGAAAAAATAGAAATTTTCTTAAAAGTCCCAAAATTTAACTGAAAGTTAATTATTGATATTTATGTTTCAAAAATAAAGATCAAATTTTCAAATAAATTATATAAATGTTTGAGTTTCTTTAAACAAATCTTCCAATATAATTAGAGAAATATATCTTTTGAGAAATATTATTTTCAAGATAAAATTGGATGTATTTTAATATCTTATCTAGAAAATAAACGCGATAAATATTAATTATTACATTGAATATATAATAGATAAATTTTATAAATATAATAAAAAATAATTTTTTTGTGTAATCTGTTGGTATAAAATATACTTCTATTCAGGAGATTGGTTTTGTCAGAAATACATATATTTTTATTTTAAAATGACTGTTATTTTCATTTCTAATATGTTTGTGACAAATTAATTCATTATATATATATAAATGTAATCCAAATTTTGATTATTCAATTAATCTTGTTCATACCCACCATTACAATGGTAATGTGATGAAAATACTTTTAAATTATAATAATTGTGTGTTTTTTATACTTAATGTTGCATATAACACAAGATAAACCCAATATTTTTGTAATAAAACAAAAAATTTGTGATTATTTAGTTTATTATCTTTAACATATTTTTATACTTTTATATCCTTGGTGTGTTGCTTCCTCCTCCATTTATTAAATTTAATCTTCCCAATTTGAAATTTATCACGAT
The DNA here is from genome assembly GCA_963277665.1 of Viscum album. Classification (NCBI taxonomy): domain Eukaryota; kingdom Viridiplantae; phylum Streptophyta; class Magnoliopsida; order Santalales; family Viscaceae; genus Viscum; species Viscum album. The sequence goes on from OY728161.1 coordinate 1,449,871,224, forward strand.
AATCCAAGGATGGAAATTCAATTAAAAAAATTGTTATAAACCAACATTGTAAAATGGGTTGAAAAAATATCATATTAATAAGATACAAGGGGTGTACAATGATCATAATGAATAGAACATAAATAGGTTTCCATATAGGGGAACATAGTTGTGACTGTATGAAATGAATAAATAATTATACAGAGTGATTGAGGTCACTGATCAGAATAAAGTTACTGATCAACAGAAAAGTAAGGTTATAAAAAGCATAAATCCTTGAGGATTTTAATGTACATCAATTCAACAGAATTGATGGTACGATGATAATTTTTTTCCCAATACCCATTTAATAGATTATATGAAATACATTAAAATTTATAATAATATGATATGTTATTACACCTACTTGAGGAGTATAATTTCATCCATTAATCCAAATCCTGCACAATCTCATATTTCTCTTCAAATGAAGTGTATTCAGAATGAATATTTCAAAAAGAAACCACTAACATAAAATCTTAATGGTCCACATAATATCTAATAGTAAATCAGGATAATCATCTTGACTCTATACATTAACCAAAACCAAAATGGATTTAACATAGTAAGATAATTTCTAATATAAATAACCTTTTAAAATTTTATCCCCGTTTTTAAATAAAAATACCAAAAATTTAAAACCATATCATTTAATATATTACTATGATTAAAAGTTTTCAATCATTTCAAATATATTTTTGAAACATTAGGATTAGAAGGATTTGATCATATATTATTTCAAGGATAATCAATCATTATTACTTAAATAAAACACTATATGATTCCAAAATAAATATAATAATTACAAGTATAAAATTCATACAAAGTAGGACATTATGTATGCAAGCGGTTTGCATTACTAACTTTTCACGCATTGGTTGTATATTCAAGATCCACAACCTATAAGGATCTGATTATTTTCTAACTATACTTTGGGTTTTCCTTTTAATTAATCATGAATTTCAAATTCCTCCCGAAATAACAAATTTTATTGATACTATGGGTTACAATTTCCCAACCCAAAAAAACATCTCCAAGAATGTCATTAATAACATCAGAATTTTTATGATATAAAAACATCAAATGATTAGTCTATAACATTTAACTAAGGATCATACTTAATATTATAGACATATGATTGTATCTATGACTCTTAGGATAAAATCGAATGAAAACATCTTAATCTAAAAAGATATCTAAATCGACCATTGATACCAACTATAATAGCCATGATCACACATTGCCGGATCTAGTTAAAAATGATAAACTTTACATTTTAATCTTTTATAATGAGAATTTCAACCCATTTTTTCATCAATAAAATAAAAAAGTTGAATCACATACATTATAAGGGATCTATTTGGTTTAGAGTTTTATATTATTTGAAAAAAACCAACATAAATAATACCATTGTATTCAAATGATAATTTCTCATACTTAACTATTATTTTCTTATATCAAATTATGTTATCATCAATATAAAAATTAAATACATTCTAGACATAATTTGTTCAACCTCATCCTTTATAACAAGGTTAAAAAAATATAAGAAGGGTGATCTTGAATTCTCAGTAATGATAAACATAAGAATTAGTAATTGAATGAAATCATTGAGAATAAGAATTTCCTACGTGTATGATTTCATAATCAGAGTAGATGAGATAATCATATAATAACTCATACCAATCTATACAAATATATTCAAATATAAAAACATGTAAAATGAAAAGGACATCAGAATCTGAAATTATAATCCATGTGATATCATTCATGATCATGATAAACATTATTAAAAAATTAGATAATAATATTCATATACACTTTGGAATCCCTTATTAATTCATATAACCATATTGATGTCTTCCAGCATATTCATTACCCAATTAATTAGAGTTATAACTAGGAGCTCAAATCATTTAAGATACAACATGCTCACATGGCGCTATCTAGTATACCCTATCATACAAGATGAAATGAGTTCATTGGGAACAATCTAGTATTATCTATTGTATATCCTCTAACTTCCACACTCGACACTATCTGGGATGACCATCGTATAAATATCTAATAACAACAACATGAATAATGTACATATTGATTTTATTTGATCATAAAACTCATAATAAGAATATTTATTCCATTTGTAACATCATTAAACCATCTAAAATAAATTATTACCATTTCAATCCCTTTGAAACATGATTGAATCATGTAAAAAAATAGGTTCCATAAAAATCTCATTGAAACAAGATTAACTTGTAGAATAGAAAAGGGTTTTATAAAAATCTACTTGAAAACATCTCATTCCATTCAATGAAATAATGAGGACGATTTCAAAAAAAAATATCGCCACTGGATGACATGTAACAAGAGGGTTTTATTTTATAAATTGAAATACCTTTAAAATATCATTAATATCATTCATGGTGAACATTTTTTTCATTTTTAAAATCACTTATAAAAATATAAATCATTTTGAAAATAATTTCTTTTAAATTTTTTATAAAAAACAATTAAATAATATTAAGACAATATTTTCACTAAAAATAACCTTGTATACTTACAAATGATGTATAATATTAATAATGGTCATATTTTGGAGTAATTCCATATATGATTTAAACAATATTTTGTTTCCATGGTAAAAAGGTTAGAAAAGTACATTTTTGGGAAAGTGACAAGAATATTCATTTGAATAAATTTTTGAAAAATATAAAATTTTAAAAAACAACTTCAAAAAATCATTAATAAACTATTAAAAAATATTTGGAAATATTATGAGAAAAGTGGTATTTGGAAAAAAATAGATTTCCAACCAAAGAGGGGTAAAGTGGAATTTTGTTAAGAAGATTTTATTAACAACTTTATGTAAAAAATATTTTATGAATGGTAATCTTAATTTTATATATCATTAATAATTATTTCATAATAAAATTAATTTCTTTCTTGAGATATGGATCATAATATCTCAATCATTGGTTGCATAATCATAAACAATCCCAATAAAGGATAAGATTGTGGTATAATATTATTTCTACTTTGGTATAATTAGATTGTATACCACATGAAAGTATTAAAAAAAATGGATAATAAAATACCAATAGTTACTAAAATATATATGTATGAAATATTAATTTTTAGGATTACAAATATGAAATAAATTTCTGGTCTTTATATAGGCTAAGAAATAAAAAATTAGTGGTTATGATGGCATATATCGCCAAGAAATAAAGGCAAGATGTAAAAACCCTTAGCTCCAGTCTAAATTGTCATGTGTGCCTTTATTTTTATGAATAATAAAATTATTTTAATTATTAAATTACCTTATAACCTTTTTTGTATTTATTATTACATTTATTTCAATTATTAACAAGTTATATACAATAACATAATAGATTAATCTAGTGTCAGATGCTTTGAATATATTCATCTTGTGTATCAAAAATTACTTAGGTGGTTGACTTTGGTCAAATATATCATTATTATAAAATATTGACAATATTTATTCAAAAATTATTCCTTTTAAACCCATATTGAAATATGGTTATGTAATATGAACTAACATTAGGAGCATGGAGACTGTAGGTCATACAGACACATTACTGACATCATCATTATTTGATGATCATTATAAAAAGGAGGTAAGTAAAAAATTTATCATTAAAAAATTATTAAAATATATTAAAACTAATATTACATAACTATATATAATTATATATAGAATTATTGTGATGTAGGGCTGAAAAAATAAATCACATTCATTTGAGGAGGTGGTAGTCAATATGTCCACGAACGACGATGTAATTTTGTTTTTTAGTGAATGAAAATGTAAAATGAAAATGATATATTTTATTGATAAAATGATTAATATTTCATGAATATCAAAAATATTTCATTTATATAAAATATATTTACTATCATTGCGCTTGTTACCATCTTTGTAAATAGGTATTGTGAAAAAAATTTCATCACTTCGTGAAACAATAGTCCGTTGTACACATGAGAGACATTGTCAAATCCATTAATGAATAAAATATAAAAGGATATATATGATATTCTGAGCTAATGGGTATTATTATTATGTTATAAATAAATTATATAAGCTATAGATCCATTATTATTCCGGATTGTGAGAGATGTTAATGTAAAAATGAATGAAATCATTTCACAAGGTGGCACCCCACAGTACACAGGAATGATGATTTCCTGACCCATTGGATTAAAGTCAATGAGGTTTTGTGGTTTACACTTAGAATTACACAAATAATATTATGGATGATACTATATTTTTTATATCATAATTGTGTAAAAATAATTTTTGGTGATGAGAAAAAAAAAACAACAACAAAAACACTCACTGATGTTCATTACAACTTTTTGAGTATCCTATTTAGGTTCCCCCAAAGACCTTCCTATGATGGATTTCAATAGAAAAAATGAATTTATTTTTAGGAATGGAATTTGGATATTTATTTTGTCATTATTGGTCTATCCCAATTGTTTTGAGTGTGTTTGTATAAGCAAAAGGACTGGGTGTCTATTTACATGTGGGTTGAGTGGTGCACTTGTAATTTTTTTAATGATTGAATTCTAAGCATGTTTATTCCATGTCACTAATGTCGAATTAGTTTATAGCACTGCTAATATAAATTCTACAGTCTAAATGTATCTATAAAATGAGTTTTGGAGATGTTTTGGGTCATTTGGACACTATATATTTCATGTATAACCATTAAGTATTCATGCTTTATATTCATTAATGTAATTAATTTAAATTTTTTCACTATTTTCTTTGGTTAAAAATTATGTTGCATTTATAAGAAATAATAATTTATTATAATTCGTAAAATGGAATCCATTCTTATAAATTAAATCTACCTAAGTAGAAAACTTTAATTTATTATGAATCATGTAGATGCAGAGTTTTCAAGAAGAGTTATTTTTTATGAAAATGATTATTCTAAATTAACTATATTAATAATAATCATCTTTTAATGAAGATAAAATTATATTTAATGATATGTAATATATAAATTTAATTTGATGTATTCCTAATTAGGTATTATTTTAATTAATTATAAATAAAAACAATATAAATTTTTATATAGTTTTTTTAATAAAATCTCATTTTAAACCCAAAAACAACTTTTTCAAAAAAACAATATAATGTTTTTTTAAAGTAATTAGGTGGATTTAATTCCAAAAAATAATTCATATATCACTATAAATCATATGATAATTTTATTGAAACTATTGAATTACTTAATATGATGAAAAAAATGACTTTTACAAAATATGTATTCATCACTATTCAATAAAAAAATTCTAAAACGTCATAAAAATTAACCATAAATATATTTTGATATTATAATTCAAAAATTTATGTTAAAATTTTAAAATAAATTTTATAAAATATTCAAAAAATAGTTTTAAAATAAAATCAATATAAATTGGAGACGACGCGTCATTTTGAATGATAATGTTTTAAGAAAATAATTTGGATTTATTTTTATCTATTTTCTAGTAAATTAATAGGATGAAAATTGTCTAAAATATTTATTATATAATACATAAATTTAATTAAAAATATCCAAAAAATATTCATTGTATCAATTTATTGGTATAAAACACACTTGTGAGCATTAAATAGTTTTTTGAAAGAAAATTCTTCTTATTTCATAATTGGGTTTATTTATGTTTCTAATTAATCGGCCACTAAATAATTCATTAAATATACAAGTTCAAAAAATATTTATTTATTTTAGTTTATCATGTTCATAAAATCCAATCCAATATCATGGGTATAATAACAATATTAGATAATAACCACAATAATATGTTTTGATTAAATTCAGAGTCGCATGTAACACAAGATAAACATGATATTTCTTATAAGAAAACCTAAAATAAGTGTTTAATTCCATTTATGATATGTAATATAGTTTTATTATTTTAAAATTTCAGGTTTTTACATTTATTATTTTGGTATATGTTTATTTTTACGCATAAAAATTAATCTTCATCACAATTTTTTTTATGTACCTAATGTTTCTCCATTTTAATAAATTTAAATAACCTAGAATGAGGAATGATGTAAGTGAAATTTCTGTATTATATATCCATTATTATATTGATTTAAATATATTTAAGGATTAAAACTGGTCATATATTTATTTCAAGATCATCTTATTCTAGAAAAATTCATTTATTGGAAAACTATTTTTCAAAAGGTTTTGAGGGTTTTTTTAAAAAAAATATATTCTACCAAATATGTGAATTTTTATAGAAATTATATTAAATTTTTATATTTATAATAATTAATATTTTATATTTTTTACCATAATTTTTATTCATAATTATTATTAAATAAATTAATATTTATTTATCCTGATTATTGTTAATATAGGATTTGTTAATTACTTGTGCTTCTGTGTAAATTAATTTTACCCACAAATGGATTTAAAAAAAATTAATTTAATATTAATAATAGGGGATCATAATTTTCAAATATTACTCATCTTATCATATAAATAAGGGATAAATTATCTAGGATAATTAATTAATTAACATGGTTAAAAATTAAAGGGTTAAAGTTAATAAACATTGAAGATATGGGAATAAATTTTTGAAAACATTTTTTTATAGTGGATATTTATTCAAATCCTTATTTTCCCTATAATATATTATTTATCTTGTTCATAGTAACTAGTAATGAAAGTTACGTCACATTGTTTAATATTTTTTTTGAATTTATGAAAAATATTACTCCCTCTAATTTATTAATGGAAATCCCCTCCCCTCACTTATTCACATATCTATATCCATTTATATAAACAATAATATGGAATAATGTCTCCCCAAAATACTTATATAATTTATTTTGGTTATGATGTATCCAAATTACCAATAATAGTGTCTTCAATAAGAGATTCATCTTATGTTATTCTATTAGAATATAGTAGTCTTCAGTTAGTTTCTTCATTTTTATATCTTCTTTATCAACATTAAATTGTATATTAAAAATTAAAGTGTAACAAAACCTATATATCAATTATAATTATATTTTATTATTTTAATCACATAATATTTAGCCACCAAATTCTCTACTAAATGAAAAACAAATACATCACTCGTTTATATGGAAGACTAACTTCTCGAAAAGTGATATAATTTATTTCCATCTCCGGCTCATATTAATAGTCATAATAATGTATGTAATATTTATATATGAAATATATATCATGATATTAAATAATCATAATTAATAAATCATCACATTCATTTACCTTTTTTCATCAAGTGAATGATAATTTTTCTCATGCGTTCGTATGTGCTATTATATCCATGATGCGATTTGATTCATTTTCCACGTCCAAATATCAAGTAATGTTATGAAAATGTAACCAATGAATAAATGTGATATTTATAACATTAATATATTTATATATATTATTTAAATATATCATATTAAAAATTACAATAACTTCCCTGGAAAATCAAGCACGAGAAAAGAAAAAGGATTATACTCAAAAAAATGGCAAACAAGAAATAATATTAATGAAGTAGCGATAAGATATTATAAATAGATGATATATGGTATTGTAAATATGAATATGGTTCTTATATATGTTAAAAAATGTTTAACTACATTATATTTGTTCTTAAAGAATTTAAAACTAATGGAAATCATGCTGTAATGGATTTCATCTCAATTTCCATTCAACTATGAAACATTTGTTCTTATACATAAATTCACATTTATGTGGTGTATACACTATCAATTTTTTATATTTAAAATAAATAAATATTTATTTATGATGATTAATTTTTCAATTGATGTATATTTTTTAAACGGATTTCAAATTGAATCTAACCAAAGATATTACAATTAACTTTTGTTTCTCATTTTTTGGATTCATCGTATTTTCAATTAAGGAATTGTAAATTTTTTCCTTCATAATATCCATCAATTATACAATCCAATAAATTTTTTAGAGAGTAGAAATATTTAAATTCTAATTTTATTTTCTTTGGTACTAGATTTGTGAAGTTAAATTTTTTTAATAAACAATAATTTTATTTGTTTTTTAATCAAATATATTTTTCTCTAATGTACATGTTCTTAAAAATTATATTACCAAAGTCATTTTATTAAATAATATTATTTAATTAGGAATATTTACCATATATATTATTTTTAAATAATGATTTTGACGGAAAATTTATAATGTTTTCTAAAGTTATGTTTTTATATTTATTTATAAAAAGTCAAAGAAAATGTTTTTATCAAATACATTGATTGCGGACATCCCCGTCACCATAACAAGTTTGCGTAATTTATCTTTATAAACACAATGTCAATTTTTTAAAATATAAAACACTTTTTTTAAAATATATTTATATATTTCACTTCTCCTCCTTTAATTATTAGAAAATAAAATTATTTTTTCTCAAAAACTATATTATCATTCTTTTATTTTGTGATTGCAAAAATTAAATTTGATATGATCACTTTATTTTGATCATTGTTCATTGGAAATTTCATTTATCTTAAATATTTTTATTTTTTATTTAATGTATATTTTTAGTTCATAATCATTATAAAATTTTTACATATGGTGTTTACTTTTACTATAATTTTATTAACTAGAAAAACATTGATAAATTCATATTCCTCAGTCAATTCATACATTTATTGATAAGAAATATTAATCATTAATTTAAGAGTATATTGAATTGGAGGAATTATTTAGAAATATCATGATGGATGGGACCCCAAACTAAATATCTGCTCATTCAATTGATAGGCCTCATTGGAAAAATAATTTGGCCAAACTAAATGGGGTTTTCCCGTGGTATTAAATTTTTAGTAAATGTTCATAATGATATAGATATCATGATGTTTAAGATCATGATGTCCAATATTATCAATTTTATTTCTTTGATATTATTTTATTATTATCTGTGATATAATTAAATAAAATTTATCTATGGATACATTGTTTATGATTTTATTGATTAGATGGAATTATTTTTTCGTTATTTAACATTCCATATTTATTATGTGTAAATTATGGATGATAGATTTCATTGTAAATAACCCTTAGAAGGAATCTAAGATAACCCCTTTTTTCGATCCATAGGTTATGGAGAAGGAACTTTTGAATGATTTCAAGGATGAAGAATTTTCACCATAATTATTATCTATTTAATGTTTTCTATCTAATTGTGAGATTGAATTATGTATGTATTTTAACATGATTGATAAAATATTTCATTTATTGTAATTTGATCAATTGTATCTTCAAAAAAATTAATAATGTTACCACAAAAAATGGTTTACTATGATTGGGGTCTATAAACCTATCTTATTAGGGATGTTCTCATCCTTAAATTTTCCTATTATAGTGATTGTAGGTATATTCACACCACTAAGAGAGGAGTAATTATTTATAAAAACTCTTTTCGTACACCACAATCGCCTAAGATTTTGGATTCTATAATTTATTATACAAGTGGATCATATATCTAAATGATTTCAAGATCATGTTCTCTCCCTCATTATGAGCACATAATAATTTTTCTTCCTCAACAAAAACCTGGATGAAATTAATTTTTTTGTAAAAACCCATAAGAAATAAAATTTATACTGAGTACCAACTTAATACAAATTACGATGATGACATCTTAGGACCGTATAGAAGTATGAAATCATCCCTCTCATATAAAGAAAAAGATATGCTAATATTACATATTGATAAAAGACTATCCTAATATCAATTAGACTATAGTTGTTCATATACCATAAAATATAAATTTATTATTGAATTTTATTTCACCATCGTCAAAATGAAGAAATACATGTTTAGAAAGAGAAATTTCTCATGTTACATAATTCTTTTCATATCTATAGTCTGATTGAATTTTACTAAAATTTTCATGCCAACTTATTGTAAATTTACTAGAATATCTCTTTCTTAAGAGGTATCTAAGAGTCATAATGTAAAAAACTACCCTTCATGAGAAAACTTAAATGTATGATCCATATCTATATTAAAATATTAAAAAAATTCTTACATATTTAAGGAATCAAAATCATCTATATTACGAATTTTTTTTTAATTACCAATAACATAGATTCTGTATATTTGGTATACATACATATAATTACATACATAGAACAAATATTCTAATCCATTAAAACACAACACCGTTATTAACGAAACGTTATTCTAAAATAAGCAATACAATTACTCAACATTTCCTTATTGTATATTCCACTTTAAACTTGTGGGACTTCTCATCTTCATGTTTTAGGGACCAGTCTCATATGTTCAATTATTCTTCATCATCATTGGATGAAAATGGATTTCGTTTCATAAAAACTTTGGTTTAAGATATCTCAATAATGCATGATAGAAAGGATATAGGATAAAATGTAGGAGAGATATGTTTGACTATGATGGTTTCAGGAGATAGTTTAATTTGTTGATAAAATTTTAAAGTGTAAGTAATAAAAGAAATTAAATGAAAATAATGATTTCAAAAATAAAATATGGAAATTAATATTTAAACTAACAAATTCATAAACCTAATAAATTCCCTAAATAAATAATACATTGAAAACAAAAGCTTATAATAACATAAAATTTTAATCAAAATATAGATTAAAAAGAATAAGAATATCATTATATAAAATTAGATAAACCATAATCCCCTTTTTTAAAATAAAACCTGTAGTGGGGAGTGTTTTAGAAAAAATATCAAAAAATTGACAATTTATGTTAAAATGTTATATATTTACTTAGATTTTTTATATATGATTGCATAGAAAATTATTACTTATATAAAAATGAATATATATAGAACGACTCATAAGATTTTTATGAAATATTAAAAGAAATAGTATGGTTACATAAAATAGAAATATAATCAAATTTGATTCCAAAGTCTATTATTGTTTATTTCTTCCACAATAATTGATGATAAATAATTCCAATAGATATGTAATGTTCCTCATTAGTTTATTATGTAATTTAATGTTTCTCTTTACTAAACAATGAAACCCAGAACATTCTAAAATGTGATAGGATCCTATGTTACTTATAATATATAATCTACACCGTCTAATATCATCATATGGATACAAAACAAAATCAAAATCAAAATATTTTTAATAGTATATATATCGAAAAATAGTTCCTTTTAAAAATCTAAAAATACATTTAATAGAAGTTAAATTAGACTATTTTCTATTTCATTAAAATCATTAAAAATGGAAAAGAAAAAAAATGTTGTTCGATCAACTAGATATAAGATATAGAAAACCACCTATCATACCTCGATAAAACATGTTATCAAATGGTTTTCAAGTGTCATCCTAATTATGTTTTAGCCCATTATACATGAGACTTGTATATGGATTTCTATTCTCTAGAAAAAAAAATTAAAAAATTAAATAATAAATTTAATTTTAATAAAAAAATAATAATATTTTTTATAAATTTTATATATGAAAAAATATTATTCTCCCATTATACTCATTTTATATATTTTTTCATAAGTTATAAATAATATTTACAAGGACATTATTTAGTGTAATGAAAAACTATTTAATAAAACTGAATTATAACTAATAATACATTATAATACTTACATTTCTAAAAAATACCATGATCATTAAATCCTACTGAAATAGTATTTTCAAAATAAAAAGGACTCAGTCTCTTATAAAAGTCCAATGGGTATTGTTTGAGTCCATAAAGAGCTTTAGTGTGTTTAAAAAAATATGTTAGATGATGATTTTAAAAACATTGTGGTGGTCCCACAGACATTAATTCATTAAATAAAAAATTTTAAAAAATAGTATTTTACATCAATCTGGTATACTTTAATGTTCATATGATATGTATAGGTTGAACATATCCTATTATATTCATGATAAGTGATTCGGGAAAAGGTTTCCTCTTAGTCCTTTCCTTTTTATTGGTTGTAACATTTAATAGATACCCAATATTTATGAAAATAAATTACACCATTTTCAACATTATTATTACTAAAAACCCACTTAGTTCATATCACTTTATGGTTTTAAGGATTATCAAATAAATTCCAGAACATTAATCCTCTAAACATAGTTGATATCTTAATGCATAGTTTACGTCAAAGTCCCAAAATACAATTATTCTTCTAAAATCTTATGTTCACACTCATAATAAAAATAAGGGATATTCTATAGTTTTTCAATATTTATTCAAGTCTAAACTTCTTCATTTAGGTTTCTAATAAAATTTTCAAAAGGGTTTTCTTTTAGGTATCTGTGATGACTATGTAAAATACATACAAGTTCCAATTATTAATTTTCATTAAAATAGGATTTATTCTAATCACCTTAAATGTTACATTAAAACCAATCATTAGAATATAAATGTATAATTTTATTTTGGTAAGGAATAAAATCATATATTAGAGTTCTATTTTGATCAAAAGGATCACTTTTTCAAACATAAAATGAACTAATTCCTCAAATATCCACGAATTTTATTAAACACTCTATATGATTAGCATAGTACCTAATAAATGTTACCTTTTCAGCCTTTTTACCCAAAATACTATCATATTCCTTAGTATTAGTGATATATACCTTACATAAAAACATTGATGATTAAAACATTAGTTTTTATATTATTTAATAACTCTTAATGTTTATTGTCAAAAAATGTATAATTTAAATTCTATTCAAAATATGGTTAACTATATTAATAGATTCTACCTAGAAGCACGTATCCAAACTATTTTAATTCATCATAGTTCATTCCACTACATAAATAGTCATTTTTTATTTCTAAAATTTCATTCCGTTGAGTAGTTCTTAGAATAGAAAATATATGTTTTAAAAAAATTTAAAAAACAAAACTTAATTATTAATATTCGAACACTTTTCTATGATCACTTCTCAATGTATTTATTTATCAATATATTTTACTTTGAACAGATTTATAAAAATCCCCAAAAAAATAAAAATAATCACTTTTTTAGTTTTAAAAGTAAAAAAAGTTAAAACACATTATTACATATTAACATGATAAAAAAATTTCACACATGATACAGTAGAGAGTCAAAAAATTCAATGTGGAAGAGTAATTACAAATTATATATTAAAACATTCTTAATAGATTTGAATGATGTCTTATGATTTTTTCCAATTTAACTTGTATGACAATTTATATTCTCATCATTATTATGATTGGGAAGATTAGAAATTAAATTAATCTTACATAATTTTGATAAATACAATATATTATAATGAATATATATCATATTCTTTACCCAAGATTCAGTTAATTTGTGACATTAAATAATTCAATTTTCCTTCAAATAAGGAAATAATGTAAAAATTACAAAAAATAGATTGTGGTTATTATTTTAGAACACATTATTAGCATAATTTCCTTTATTTACTTAATAAAAATGGATTAATCTTGATAATTTGGGAATATTTAATTTATGGGAAATTTTTTTATATTACAGGTTTCATTCCATTACAATAAATACAATATATTTATTTTCTTCACATTTTTCTATTAGAATATCATTTTATAATTAGTCTCACTTAGTAATCAAACTAGAAAAAATTTAAAAATATTCTACTTCAACCTAACTTTCATTAATATTAGATTCATGATCAGTATATCTTGAAGAACATTTTCTTAATTTTTATTTTAATTATTAGTGTTTTTGGACATAGTATATTTCTCAATAAAGATAGAATTGTGATTATTCATTAGTTATTTATGATTTTTAATTATTTATTCATATTTTTTGTTACCATAGAACAATATTTAATTATATTATAATTTCTGATGATTTTTCAATCAATCAACAAATAATAATATGATTGTAATTGATACTTTTTTGGTTAAAACATATTTTTTCAAGATTATATTTCCTATATTCTTAATAGGATATCAGTGAACTATGTGAGTCTTCTAAGACACTTCATGTATCCTTCATTGATTCATTTGCATTCAATTCATAATCCACCATCATTAAAGCTTATTATGCTTCATAACCATTTTTATTTTCCCTTTACGATATGGGAAATTAGTTTTGATATTCCCCATATAATTTCATTCATAATATCATACATCTTACAGTCTGTGACCATTCTTCATATAATAATTGAATGAATTATGTAAGACATTATTCATTTTATATAAAATATTGAATCTCATAGATTGATTAATAAGATCCTATCTATAGTTTGAACATCCTGAATCATTTTTTGGTTATAACATTCTCCTTTAACTTTTGTCACCTTTTAGAATAACAACATTAAGAGTTATATTGTCCTTTTTTTATTATGTGATATTGAACCTCATATTAAAATTTAGCCTCCAAAATAATCAAGGTTACAATAAATTTATTTTTTTATTCAACAAAATAATATAATTATTTTATTATAGAAGATTCTATGTTCTTATTAGTGGCTAAAACACTATGTATCATTAACTATTAATCTGGTTTTGGAAATAGAGTTCCCAGAAAAGCAACACCATCAAATATTTGAATCAATATTTCATTCATTTGGGTGAAATATTCATCTGATAAAATAATAAAAGTATTGAATTTTAATTTGGTTTTATATTACATAAACTGTATGAAAATATTGGTTCTTTAATATGGAAAAAAATATCTACCACATAAAATATTTAGTATCACATTAAGAGGCTCATCCAAATTTACTAGACCAAATTCTATAGATGATTAAATTCATGTCTTTTGGGATTAATTCATACTAAACTTATTTGGTATCAGAGAATCATTTTGGACCATCAGTTTGTATTTCATATGATCTAAATACCAAAATATAAATAATTACACTAATATTCTTCAAATACATAACCTTATGGTATTTCCAACATCCATAATTTTATCAACTTAAATATAGAGCTATTATCATTAATATACCATATTCAAGTAAATATATTAACAGATTTTTTCATATATCATTGGCTAATAATTTATAGATCTTGAAAAAATCCTTCAAAATATCACCCATATGATACAAATTTTTAGGTCGAAAGAACGCAAATACAAGGGGAGGTAGTGATTTATGATTTTTAAATAGTCCTTGAAATTAAAATGTGATTACAATATTATTTGGAATGTTATATTAGCATTTTCTGTTCAAATAGACCATTCCATGAAATAATATAGGAATGAATATAATAATTTTTATAGTTTTTCGGGGCCGAAGATCACAGAATGCAATCAAATAACACTCCCTCCATGATATTAATTTTTTTAAATAAATAATATATTTTATCTGGCGACGAAGGTGACACATAATAGTATATTGAGACTATGCAATAATATTTTAATGACATTCAAATTGGATAAAATATTTCTTCAAAACACTTCATGTGAGAGTGACTAGAGAAAACAAAGAGATACTTTTTTGATGAAAATATTGTTCAAATAATTCATATATAGATATTCATACTAAAAATAAGATATTTTCATAGAAAATAAGAAAAATATCACATCATACTAATTAAAAAGAATCTATGGGATGCTGTAGAATGTTACTAGATAATACAGTAGTAGAAAAATAACTTCTTTGTAGAGGAAAATTACATAGTATTTAATCATAACATGTCTTTCACCAAGGTGCAGTACTATGATAGCTTCAATGAACTATAATATTGGTATAATATCTAGATAAAAAATTGTAGCTGTGAATGATATTCTATGATGTATCAATAAAATTTTAAAGAGTATCTTCTTATTGAAGTTCGGTGAAGTACAATGTTCTTTAAAATAAATTCACATCTATCTCGCCAATTATATAAATAATTAGATAATAAAAACAATCATTATTTAAACCATGTAAAAACTATCTAAAATTATATCAAGATGAATCATAATTCCAAAAAATATAACTCATTTGAATTTGAAATGAATAGCCTATGAAAAATAAGATCCATTATTAATGGGAACAATTTTGTCCCATGTATATGAAACTTTGATACTATCTTTGAATAGATTTTTTTTTATATTTCCTTCTATGATTCCATAGAACAAATCAAAAAAATATCCAATCTTAAAATTAAGTATATTATAGTATCAACATAGTGTTTCAATATATAAAAATAAATCAAGAAGTATGTTTTAAAAAATATATTTTATACCAATTGTTTGGTTAACATACCAAGCTCTAAAGACTCAAATATATGATTCATAAAAAATGATGGTCCTGAAAACTAATGTTTACATCAAACACAGGGTTCCATGTATTGAGTATCTTATCGAAAGTGAGGTACTAGAACTGAACATTTAGATGAAAATGTTAGGTATGGATAAAAACATTGGGTTGTATGATCAATTATTTAACTTCTAATCAAGAATAAATTTTATAATCAAGAATATATTTATGAATATAAAATCAGATGAATTATACGTATTGTACATCTATTAATATATGAATTATCAATTAAATATTTTCCTAAATATTATATTAAAAGAAACCGAAGGGGATTCATAATGTAACTGGTTCTATACCTCTGAAGATGAATCTCATTGAGATGGCCAACCGTCAGATGATTTTGTTATCGTAGGGGTTGGAATGGGCCTACATAGACCAAGGAGAAAGAAGGAGAATAAATAAAACATGGACCTTTGAAGTTGCATTGTGTCCAAGAAGTATAATACAAAGGGGCGCAATGACTACTCTTACCTCCCTAGGCCAATGGAGACTCGGTCAGCCAAGAAAGTCGGAACTCCAAAGGAACACAAGGCCCAAAATTGATGAAGGAGAAGGGGTTCAGTAGGCTATTTGTGAGGTTGTTTCCCCTACTAGCCTTGAGGGTGAAAAGGGGCCTCCGGGCTCGGTTCAACAATGTTAGAGTAACTCCAATGATGACTCACAACGAAATATACTTTTGATGCTGAATCAAATGGACTTAATTTTGAACTCTGATGAGGAAATGACTGACAACACGCTAGATATTCGAGAGTTAAAGAAGATGAGGACGATTCAGGTGTCCTTTACTAAGGATTAGGGTGAGTGGATCGAAAATCACGCCTGCATTATGCTTAAGGGATGCAATACTGGAAATATCAACAAGGAAAAACACTTGAAATCATGGGACATACTTTCAAATCTCTGTGAAGGAGTTCTAAAGGGTGATTCTGACATCCAGATAAATTATATTACATGGATGTTAATTAGAGATCTTGGTTCGAATCATCTTAAACTTTTCTTTAACAAATCAGTTGTGACCTTTGGTGCTAAATCAGAAAAGGTGTGAGGGTTCTCACTTTTTCACTTAAAAGTTATTGAAAATAAAATTTTTAACATTGGATGGAGGTATGTGTGGGGATAGTGTGTTTATATCATTTATATTATGATACTTGAGTTTACATGGATAGTTGTAATCTTATTTCTATTGGG
The DNA here is from genome assembly GCA_963277665.1 of Viscum album. Lineage (NCBI taxonomy): Eukaryota > Viridiplantae > Streptophyta > Magnoliopsida > Santalales > Viscaceae > Viscum > Viscum album. Next base: position 1,449,888,697 of record OY728161.1, read on the forward strand.
TTATTTTCATTGTATTGATAATTTATATGGTGTTGGTATTCCAGTACTCGTTCTCATTGTATTGGTTAACTTAGGATTTGTTCTTGTCATTTGGATGATAAATGTTACAGAATCTGGAGCACATGTTTGGATTTGATGGCATTGAAAACAATGTACCCCCCTTGTTCATGATTTTGGAAATGTTTCAGGGACCATTATAGGATTGGTAGACGAACCATAAAAATATGGCCACATTGACAATAGTTTTGGGTCAGGTTTTTCAATTATTTATTCATCTTGATTATTATATTACATTATTTGGTTGTGGTTGAATGAATATTGGTGATAGTTATGATATATTGGTAATGTGGGTGTTTGGTTTTTTTTGGGTATTGTGAAATGGTTTTTCTTATATTGGTTTAGTGAAACTGATTTCTATGTAGAAATGGTAGTTTTTCTGAAAATGTTGATGGGTTGATGTGAGTCCTTGGGTATTATTTATAAAATGAAATTAATTTTATATATTTTTTCATAATGTTTTTTTAATCATTAAATCCAATATATTCTTTTGGTCGAAATATCAATTGGGTGGTTTTAGTAAAAAAAATTATTCTCTTGGAGAGATCTTTGAATAGGGTTCAATTTTTAATGAAATCGGAGAAAAGATTAAAAACAAAATTGAACCAAAAGGAATGTTTTTTTATGTTATTGGTCCTAAACTAGTATTTAGAGTGGTGTTTTTTTAAACGTCAATCCTTTAGGATTATTTAATGTAATGGGGGATTTTTAAATGTGTAAAAGTTTAAAGTGTTTGGAGAGTGGATTTTATGATAACATGTCTACTAAATTTGGTGGGTGTTTTAATTTTTGATTTAAATTATTAATTGGATTATGTTTAGTTTTATAAATTAATTTGGGATGTTAAAATGAATTATAAAAGGGGGTGAATTGTTTTAAAATAGGTAATAATTTTGAAATATGAGGTATTGAGGGTGTTTTGTTTTTCATTTTTTAGAATTATGAATTTTAATTTTTTATTTGATAAAGAATGAGAATATTTTATGTGACTTAGGAGATGAAGATATGTTAGGATAATGTATCGTTTTATACAATGTAAGCAACATTAAATCATCGTGAGTTAAGATAAGGTGTCTAATTTTGGGTAGATCCTTTCCTAATTAAATTATTCCATTAATATCAAAGGAGTGGTAGGTGTTTTCTATTCCTCTATGTGTTATAGTGGATTTTCATGGGAATTAATTATGATGGCCTCTGATTAGTGGTTTCATCCTATCGATGTTATTATATATTAATATCTTGAGTTTTTTCTCCTTCATTATGGAATAATATTTTTGAAGGAGTTCATTATTCATTTCATGGGATTTCTAAAATGTTTTACTCTGAGAGAGTCAACAATGCATCTCAAAAGATCATTTAATCGAATTATTTTATTCATTCAGACCTGAGTTCCATATTGAGGTTTTTTCTATATTGATTTTCATGGTTCCCTATAATAAGAGACAATATTTTTTACAATCATTTGTTTGTTAAAGATTATCTTTGTATTTTTTTTGAGGCAAGATATCATATAAATTAGCTAGTGTAATTTTTTGTTGCGATGATTATTTTTTTGAGTACTTATGATGTGTAGTTTTTCAAATAGTATTTTAGGTGTTTTTCCCATCAATGAACTTTTTTACATCTATTTACAATCAATGGATTTATTGGGATTTAACGTTTTATTGTGTGGATGATTTTCCAAGACACATGTAATTAATATATTTAATTTAATATATTGTTATTGAAATTATTATAGTTCACATCTATTGGTTTATAATTAATATTCTTACATCTTTTAGGATATTTCTATATAATTATAGGAATTATAGAATTTTAAAAATTGAGCATGCTGGTTACCATTCCCTCTAAATTAAGCACGATGTACGAAATTTTGTCTTGTGATCATCCCTGTGTGAGTTAAAACCCATAGGATAATATTTTTAGTGGAATTTTCATTAGGGGAGATTACTTATGGGAAACTTCTAGTGACTCCACACCATTGTGGAGATTTAGGGATAGTACATTTTGAGGCACCATGTGGAGCACCTTACCATTGTGAAATTTTGGTTTGTCAATATGAGTCTCTATCCAAAATGAAAACTATAGTACCTTACCATGTTTGAATTTTGGAATTTTTGGTGGCTCAATTTGGGTATTTTTTGTGTCTATGGTCAAAAATATTCCATAGTGATAGTTTTGGTGGGTGTTCAGGATCTATATCCTTAATAAAGTGAAGAATGAGGTTTAACAATTGATGTAATATAACAAAAATATACTGTAGGAACATTGTAATTGATAGTGTGCATAAAACGGAACACTTATCACCTAGGGGAATACAATATTCCATGAATAAATAATAATTTTACTATTTTAAAAAAATTCAATAAATTTTATAAATCGTAATGAACATGAAGCTGATTTAGAATATGTTGCATGCAACAACAAGTTTCTTCAATGGATTGTGTTACACGCTTGTCTGGGTTTTACTAAACTATAATATTTTATTAAAATACGATTAATTAATATAATAAGATATAACCATGGTATTAAATTATGGTTTATGAATAATCATTACTATGTAATGAAAAAATGAGTTTCAAAAAATAATAATAATAAAATATGTGATAAAATTTATTTAGAAATGAATATATGAACCAAATGAATATATGGGGTATGTTTTTATGGAAAAATATTTTTACGCTCACAATGAGGTTTTAACCTAATAAATAATTTTAATTATACTTATCAAGTGATATAAATGTAATATATATATGTTTATTATTTTAAATAATTTTATCCCTATTCGTCTAATAGATTTGGTAAGAATAAGATTTTAATATACCCAATATTACCCATACAAAAAATATTTTCTAATGTAGTTTTACAACCATTTAAGGAGAAGCCTATTTTAAATCAAATTTTGGATCATTAATAGACCATATATAAAAAAACAGAATATTTTAAATAGGAATAAAAAAATATACTATGGTGAATTATTTATATTCTATTATGAAGTTTCAATTTTTAATGAATAATGAAAAATACTAAATTTTATATCAAAACATAATTTTTTTTAATTTATATGTATGATTAAATTATATTTTAAACCTTTTTTATGTTTAATTAGATTATGTTTTTATCAAATAATATAATATAGTTCGTTGAAATAAAATTCACATTGAAATTGAATATAAATTTTTTTCATTATTTTGAACGTTTTCTCAACAAAATCACAGATTAGTGTCCTCTCTTTGAGATTAAAATTAAATTAATGTCCAACACGTATAGGATTGAAATTTGGAAAAAAAATTTCCATATTTGAAATTAGAATAATTTATAATTTATAATAAGTTCAATATAGTTTTTTGGAAAAAAATATTATTGAATGTAATTAAAATTATTTACAACAATTAAGCGGAAATAATGTTGAACAAGGGACTAAACATTAAAAATATTGGCATAAATGACCTCTAAACTTGTCTAAAATCCATTTTCATGTCATATTTTGACCATATCCTATATTTTTTTAACATGGGCCAATTATTGGAGTCACATTAATTGGGAAAATTGTTAGTGGAATTCACTTTTTTCTAAAATTTACTAGAAAGAGACTCCTCCGCATTAAAAAGGAACTCATGGCTTCCTATTACTCAGACATATCTTGAAACATTTAAGTGACCATAATCATTATGAATATCTTTCCAACATACCTACTCTCATCCTAGAAGACTCAACTTTGTCATAAATTCACCCACAGAATCCCTTTGGTGAAATCCAAAAGGAGTTACTCGATTGAGAGGTTACATCTTTACTCAATCTCTTTAGTTTTATATCCATTATCCAACCACTCAAATATTCGTATTCCATGATAATATAAAAAATGTTTCATAATTAGACTGATATTTTTTATGTCGTGTTTCTTACCTATATATATGTGTAATGGGTAATGAACTTGTAATTTATGTGTATGGTGAACTAGAATCACAAAAAATAAATTTTTCCATTTTTCCATTACCATATATCATGGTTAGGAATTATGATAGAAAATGTATTTATATATTTAATAAATCAAATTTAAAATCTCTTATTAATTATAATTTTTTTATTACATATACCATTATGATCATAATTTTTTGGGAATGTGATAACATCGTTTATGGAAGTGTGCACTACCTCCCCCTCAAAGAGATGTGATTTGTTCACACTATACATGGAATGTATAAAAGTTTTTTTATAAGACAATGAAATATATATAAAATATATATGATTATAGAATTATTTTATAGAAATATATAATATTATTTTCATTCTTTTAATATGACAAATAAATGTATATAAAATTCATGTGTACATATGACGTACCGTTTTCATAAACGGTAAATTTATTTACATATCTCCAAATATTATAAATTATTTTAAATAAATATATACTGAATATATATAATTCAATCATGGATTATATCTTGGTTATGATGAAATAATGATTAAAGTATGAAGATGAATATGTAACATGTTAAAACATTTTCGAAAAACAAAGAAATTAACACCTAAAACAGTGAACATAATGAAATATAATTAAAGAAACATGTTATAAGATACAATAAGAAGTTAATATATGATATTATAAATACTATTATGGTTATTTAATATGTTAGTAACATGTTTAATCCTCTTATAAAATAGTTTTATGTACAATCGCCTGAATAAAAACCAAAGTTTAGGGGTTTTCATCTCACATTTTTACATATGTGAGATAAATATCATATTCACCACTTAATAATTAATTGTGGTGTATCTAATACTAACATTGATATATTATATCATCAATAATTTTATCTACATGGAAATAATAATTATAATTTAATGTTATTACTTCATTAGGATTATGATTTAAAATGTTTCAGAATGGTATGACACACTTTGGAATGAGTAAATAAAATTTGTCAAAAGAATAATATTAATAATAATTCTAATGTATTTCCATTTGCAGAAATTATATTACTATTGTACTATAATCAATTTAATTTTCCTATCCCCTATTTATTAATTACCTATTTCATTTAGTATTACCATTTTTACACTCCTTGGTACTCAATGTGTTTCAGAATTTTTCTGATGAAATCACGTCCTCAAATATCGCTTTATTCAGTGAACCTATACTCATATAAAGACCTCTCTTTAAAAAAAATTCAAAATTTTTTTGTTCTTATTCCAAAATTATTTTTTAAATACATTTTTACCATTTTTTTTATTTTACCAATTTTTACAACTAAATCATTTTTCCCTTTCAGAACAAATCATTTCTCCTAACCATTTTACTGGGAAAAAGGAATGTTCTTTTTTACCTAATACAACATGTATGAATTAACAATAAACATTTTGATATTTTCTTTTTCATATTGAAACTGTTACACTTAAAATAAAAAAATTTCATATGTTATTTCAAAAGAAAATGTATTTTAAAAGGTTTTTCAAAAAAAAATCCTCAAGAATGTATTTAAAAAGTATTTTTTTTAGTATATATATTAATGAATGACAATAACCATTTATTTTTACTCAACATGGGATATATTTTATTGATTCCATCCTTAATATTATTCTGGATGGTTTATGATTTATTTGGATATGGTTGGTATTCCGATTAACTCCCTTGATTACTTTTATTCACCATGAAATATTCAATTTCCAATGATCATTTGAAATAGAATATCTCTAAAATATTCATATCATTTTTAATGGATATGATTCTTTCTTGAACCGTAAAACATTTACCATTCGATGTTTAATTTTTAATATATTTTATTATTTGGGGATATATTGATAAATCTATATACTTTATAATATATATATAATTGATAAGGTGAAATTTATATTTGATATGATTAATTATTATGACATGAAAGACACTGATTATGGACCATTTAGGGAAAACCCAACAAGTTGGGGACTTTTTAATAAATCACCATGATGAATTAGTAGTCTCATGAGACAAAATTAGTTGGGAAATAACCCATTGAGTTTTTTCCAAGAAGAATACACGGGTTTCTACCCATTGTTTAAAATTATGTAGTGGATAGATATTTACAGTATAGGTTTTCATGTGCCTTAAACATGACTTCAAATAACTAAGAACTTCATTCAATTTGAGTATGTTATTTTTCATCCCTGATAATTTGAATTTACATATCTATATATTCATTTCATTATCAGTTCATGTATTAAATGTCACGTGTTTCAGTTTATTACTTTTCCATATTATATTTTTTTATATAGTCATTTGAATTGAATGTGTTTATTGTTACTAACTTTACATATTGTTTTTTCAATTCCACCTAGATTTTTTCATTACATTGTATGTGTGTTCAGTTATTTACCATACGATAATTAGTATTCTCATTGATTAATTATTGATTCATCTATAATTTACCCTTAATGTACATTTGAACTCAACCTTATTATTTTTTCTATCCAAGGAATCCAAAATGTGTACAAGGAAATATATATTGGGGCACGCTACATGGAATAATGTTATCCTTGAATGAAAAAATATTATTAAAATTAGTGTATTAATTTGTAATATAAGTCTTATATATGTGTTTATATTACAAATATTACTAAAATATTACTAAAATATTTGGTTATTCAGAATTTGATTCCTTGTAAAAAGGAAAATGTAATGGTAGAAGACACCAACTCTATGCTCTCTAGGGTCTGGTCTCTATAGTTGGTATCAATATAAGTTTAGTAGAAACCTTGGGAACTATAATTAGGAAAACATATATTAGATAAAATAACCTTATTGTAGAATTTGAGTATATTTATAGAATAAAACACTATAATTTTATTAATGTATATATTTTGTAGGTCTTACTAGAAAAAAACATTTCTGTACAAAATAAGTGGATGTAGGTTAGTCATAGATGTGCCAAGGAGTAACAACTCTGACAGGTTGGGTCAGGTGTGGCTTGGTGTAACTGGGCACACAACAATGTGTGTTACTACAAACCTGGGTTGAAACTCCCAAGGGATATGCATATGATGATTCATATTTCCATTAAAACCATTATAAACAATTGATGAGATAATGAGAATAAATGACCTAGATTATCCATAGACCTAGGAAAGGGGTGTGATGGAAATAAATGGATAATGTTTTTATGTATTGAGGTTGTATTGAAATTTTTTTTTAAAATTATATTAATGGAATAACCTTATCCCAATGATGTCCATCATATTTATTTTCGAAATTATATGGTTTTATGAAATGAAAAATTGTATTCCAGATGAAAACCAATAAATTACAGCAATGTCATGAGATATGAACCCATGCCAGAAAGATGAGATTATTTTCACACCAACTACTAACCTATGGAATTTCCAGGTTAGTATTTCATTTTTTTAGTTAATAAATTTGACAAACACAAATTATTAATGAGCATGGAGTTTTCATTTTTGGTCATAGATCAATTAATTAACAATAAAATCATTAGAGAATAATAAGATACCAATAGAGATACTTTTCCCTCTTTTATGGTCCATAAGATCCGTCAAAACTATATTTTCGTGCTTCAAGAATCAGTGTTAATTTTGGGAAGTCCATATCATAAATTAATAGCTGACTTATAATTTGATCAAAGAAAAAAAATTATGGAATTGTTCATATGAAATTAAAACATATAATTAAAGTAAAATTCCATACATTATTAGGTAGTAATTAAATTTCTCAACATGAGGAAAAGCTTCATAATTTTTTTTTGGATTTTCCTTAAAATTTATTCAACTAATGGTCTTCTAAATCATTATACATTTATTACTATTTGGAAAAAATCCCTCAAGGTGTCCCCTCATATTTTTTTAGTTGTTATTGTGTTTTTTGACAAAGCCAGATGATTGAAAATAAGAATGGTTAGTGTTTTCCAAATACATGTTTTTAAGTTTTCACAGTTTACCAATGTTTGCCAAATTTTTGGGTCTCAAAATCATATGTTTTATATTGGAAAAGGAAGGATTTGTTGATTGGAGCGAATAATATGAAGAATATTGAAGAAAGCTAGAAATGGATGAGAACTGAATACCACAATTCATAGACCGCGTACCAGGTTTCAGGAATGGTACGTGGAGAGAGACACTAGTAAGCCGCAGAATTTCACGAAACTCAAAATAGTTCACGTAAGAAGGGGTGCAGTAAGTGGATGTCTTGGCATCGGTGAAGGAGATAAACTTCATAGGAACCAAGATAGTATGCATTCCACATATGAAAAATGGTTTGCAGGTGTCTTGTGTTTTGCGACAATAGATGGATCTCTATGCGATGAAGGCTAGATTGATGATTTGGTAAATAATAATTTAGTATAATTTGTGGCTATATTTTCCTATATAAGAATTTATAATCCCAATGATTATTTTGGAGACTTATTATTATTACAAAACATATTTTTTCTCTAGGAATTTGGCAATTTCTGAAAGTGGATCACGCAAAATTAATTATGCCAAAGGGGTTTACAGGGATTCATAACCCTCAAAGGAAGAAGTGGTACACAAAGAAGGACTTATGGTATATAGTGAAAGAATTATAGTATGCATAAGAGGATTTCTAGTATGCAGAAGAAGTTGACTCGTTATGTGGAGGAGGAAACTATGGTACGCGAGAGAGAGGATTCTAAAAGTGGTATGTGGAGGGAGATCCCCAGTACATGGAGACAAAGACAGACCACAAATAGAAAATAGTTCACTGAAAAAGGGATGTTCATAGGGGAAAAACGAAGGCTGTAATATGCATAGGTGATTATGGTTCATGGAATAGAAATTGATACATAAATTATGTGTTCCTTATACCAAACCCGACACTCATTGCATGAGAGAAGAATGTGGTTTGTGATTTGTAAAAGGAAGCATTCGAAAGTTTCAAATCAGATTGCGAAAGTATTTTCAGGTGCTTAGTAGTACTATGGATAGTGGACTTCATGTGTGAGGGAAATTGGAACTTCAACAGAACTACTACATATAGTTGGGAATGCTGTAAATAATGAAAATTAAGGGATTGTCGTGTCCATAAAATATGGTTGACCGACAATTATATAAAATGTGAATGGATTCCTTTATAAGAATAGTGAGAGAAGGAAAGGAAAACGGTGACCCTTTCCACCAGTAGTGATCTAGAGAATGTTACATACAGAGTGAACCTTTGGAATGTAGTAAGTAGACCCTAAACATTGTAAAGGCAGTGATCCATGTCATAAAATATCTAGCCCCAACATTGTACTCATTATTGGATGTGAGCCTTAGTGAATTCGGTACATCAGAACACAGCCATTGTATACTCATGAACATAGCCCAGTGTGGGTGAACCAAGTAAAAATAGCTATGTCCTTGGTATGATTTCATATCAATTAATATATTACTATGGGAGAATGGGGGAACTGATTTTTGTCTAAAAATGAAACAATATACAAATATGTTAATGTTTTAATTTTTCATACCCTAATTCACCTCCCCGAGGGTATTCGACCTAGTGAATCTAACAATTGGTATTAGAAAGAAAGTTTTAATTTCAGTAGTTCCCTCTCAAGAAGAAGAAATGGAGGTGGTCAATAATAAGAAAATTATGATCATTAATGGAAATAAATTCTCAACTATGGAAGAATCATAAGTACTACTAATTCCAATCAGTAGGGATGGATGTCATGACAACACCAATGAATGGAATATCTACTGAAATTAATAGTGGTTCTTAATGAGAAGAAAAAAAATATAATTACATTTGATTTAAAGTGGGTCAATGCATTTGGGTGAGCCCTATCAAAAAAAATTTATACAAAGTTGATGTCCTGTAAAATATCACATGGAATGTGTAAATAAGTGTTGAATGTTTATGAGGGAGACTCAAAAGTCCAAGATGGAAAGATGTAGGTTCACTGGTTGAAGTATGAGGATCTCAACATAAATCCCAATGACAATCTTGATGCATTATTTGATAAGATAAATAATAATTTAAAATACATGCAGTGTCTTAGAGATTTCATTGAAGGCATACTGATTATAAAATGTATCTTGAAGAATCTTCCACCATGGATCAATCCAAAAATTTTATTATTGCAAGACAAATTACCAAAAGAGAAGACACTTGATAACCTAAAATGTTCCCCTATATCATATGAAATGAGAAACAATGATAAATATTCCATCAAAAAGGTGAATTCAAAGGAAGTGGCATTGAAGGCCTTGAGGAATCTCTCTGTTGAGGAAAAAGAATAAATTCCCCAAAAAAAGTATTCATAACATGATAAGGGATGGACAAGTACTAGGATAAATTTCATCCAAAAAAGAATATAATTTCAAAAGAGGATGAATGTTAATAAAAATCTACAGTATAATAGTTAGACTACTAGAAGGATCATAAACTAGATCCTTTGGTGGCAGTTGTTATAAATTCATTAAAAAGAGAAAAATGTGACAATGAAGAAGGATAAATTGAAGGAAGAGTTGATCTTTTGGCTAAAATAGAAGTATCTCATGAAGATGTAGATATTTGGAAATCCAAAACAAGGAAATATAATAATTTTTTTTGTGATTCCAAACTCTTTTTACAGCAACAAGGAGAAGAGAATTCTATTTTGAATGTCGAAATTGAAAAGATGAGGTCTTTATTTCCAAATATATTAGAAAAGGTGATTGAGTAAAAACTCAAAATTGATGAACAAAAAATTGAAATTGATAGTTTGACTGAAACTAAAAAATACCCAATCCAATGTATTAAACAACTAGAAGAGGAATTTTTTAGTTTGTGGCGAACAATTGATGATCCGGATAAAATGCTAACTACAAGCTCGACATTAAAAAATAATATCATACAAGCAAGAGAGAAGATGGCATTTTAGGATAGTGTGTCATCAGAATAGAAGAAACAATTAGTTCTGAATATAAGGTTGGTATGGAGCTTGATCTAATACATAAATCAGTTATGGTTCATGTTAAACCAAAAGAAGCCACTTCGAGATTGAAGATTGATTTAGTTATGAACCATAAGCAATAGATTTTTACAACCCAAAGCACAACTAGTGGGGAACAAATTTCTCATAGGATTGTACCTCACATATGATTATATTCCAGTGGAAATATGGGACACATTAAAAATGTATGTTTTGTATAAAAGCGGTACCAAAGGGAATACTATCAATAGAGGGGGTCATACACAACTCATAATTCTATATCATTGTTTGATGGTTAGGGTTTCAAGTGTAAATTAGTCAGACATAGGGAATGATATTGTACATCAACAATGTAGAGGAATGTGTTGTGGCAGACTAAATTTATTATTAGGAAGCATCCAAATGTATCATCATGAGAGTTGGAAATTCAAAATCAATTCCCAGCTCTGCACATTGAAGTTGTTCCATCATATGCTGAGTAATATCAATATTATCATTCCATTATTGGTATGAAGTGAAAGACCTAGGTCAGAATGAAAATGGTTGAGCAAGACATGGTTTCATAAATTTATTTCAAGGCATTCAGTTGCACTGGGATATGGATCATTTAAAGTGTATTCTATTCTCATACGAATGAAAATAACGATCTAGTGATCAGAATCAGGTATGATAATGAAGGTATCATATTATTTTTTAATGATGAGGGATTGAAAAATATTGGATTAAGAAAATTCATGTTTATAGGAAATGACGTGAGACAAGAAGATGTCTCGGTTGTTGAGGGGATCAGTCAGAACTTTCTAAGTGTTAGTAAACTATTTGATATGGGGCATTCCATATTTTTACCAAGAAATTGTGTATCATCATGAAAAAGGATGGTGCTGTTGTGCTATAAGTAATGTGTATAAAATGGAATCACTACCTTTCAAGTAGGGAAGAAGATATGTGCATTCTGACCAAGGATGAATAAAACAAGTTATGGAATATGCGTCTTGGCCACAAAAACCAAGGTTCCATGGATGATCTGGTGAAGTATGATGCAGATCAAAATTTCCTAATATTATCATGTGATCATAATCATAGGTGTGATGCATTCTAATAGGGGAAGATCATTTGAAAAACCTATAAGAAAAAGGATTAAAATTCAACAAGATTTCTTAAGATGGTTTTTATTGATTTGTGTGGTCCAATTTCATGGAAGGATATTAATGAGATGAGATGTTATGTTCTCATTATTGATGACTATAGTAGAATGGAATGAGTTTCAACAATGAACCAAAATTCTGAATTGTTGAGTTGCGTTACAATATATCGATGGGAATGTGAAATGATTCTGGGTTAGTAAATATGAACGATTTGAATAGATAATGGAAAGGAGTTCACACATAGCCAAATGGATTATTATCTTGAAAACCCTAGGATAAGGAATCATGTATCAGTAGTAAGTACTCAATAGTAGAATGGATTAGTTAAGAGAAAAAATAAGATTGTCAATAACAGGTCCAGAACAATGCTCATTCAGAAAGACCATCTGATGAAATTTTAGAGAGAAGTAGTGATGAAATTAAAATAAAAAACAAATAAATCATTAGTTTGACCAAAAGATGAGAGGAATCAATAGAGTTATGGTATGAGATGAATCCATCATTGAAGTACTTTTGAATTTTTAGTAGAAAATGTTCTATTCTCAATAATGAGAATATTGTAAATTTGAATCATGTGGGGATGAAGGATCATTTCTTGGATACTAAAAGAAGAGGAAAACATATAAATGATTTGTGACCAAAGATCCCCAATACGCACAAGGAATAGATAAAATTGATATGAAAAACAAAATTGGTGACCAAATAGCCCAAATACGCACAAGGAAGATGATGTCTCTTTAGAAAGAATCATACATATCAGAAGATGATCCTAAATGCTTTGTTGAATTATTTTGAGATGAGAAATGGGTTCAAGGAAAGAATGAAGAGCATGAAAAAATTGAAAATGATCAAACATGGATGATTGTTTCAAGACCAATAGACATGAATTTCATTGTGAAAAATTATATTTTTCGTAACAAGAAGAATGAATATGGTGTTGTGATTCAAAGAAAGCACAATTGGAGTGAAAAGGGTACTCCCATATAGAAGGTATTTATGTTGATGATAAATTTTCACCCGTTGCAAGGATGGAGACAATAAGATTATCCTTTCCCATATCCGTGAAAAAAAATGTTTGTTGTTTTCCAGATGGATGTCAAGTTAGAATTTCTGAATAGAGTTCTAGATGAAGATGTTTTCATTTATCAACTAGATGGGTTTCTAGTTCATGAAGATGAGAATAGGGTTTGTTGGATTAAGAAGGATTTATATGGTTTGAATCTTGCACCAAGAGAAAAGTATTGAAGGCATGATCAATTTCTAAAGAAGCTATATTTTCAGCGTGGTGGAGTTGATTAAAATATGTATTTCCCTAATGGAAATTATCAAAGGTAGATGTTGTTGGTTTATGTCGATGACATTATCTTTGGTGGATCAGATGAATCACAATGAAAATTGTTCTTCGAACTCATGAAAAGAGAGTTAAAAATGTTGATGATGGGTGAGCTAACATTTTCCATTGCTTACAAGTGACAAAAGTAAGGAATGGAACTTTTATTTCTCAATATAAATTTTTATTTGAATTATTGAGATTGTTGGGATTGGATAATTACAAAGAGATCATGAATCTGGTTTCTACTCGATTGAAACTGTCATGAGATGATGAAGGAAAGACAATTAATATCACAGAATAATGGAAAAGCATTGGATGTTTATTGTATCTGATATTGAGAAGACCTTATATTTTATTTTCCACATGCCAGGCAGCAAGAAATAAAAGAAACCCCATGGGGAGCCCCATGATTTCAGTAAAAACAATTCATCAGTATATCAATGGCATAATGGATTTTGGCCTAATATAAAATGAAAAATCTTTGCTACAGTTATTAGGATATATAGATGCAGATTGGGATGGTTCAATAGATTATAGGACATCAACATCAGGAGGTTCCATTTATCATAGATGGTTTTGTTTTTCTTGGTTAAGATGGAAACATGATTTCATTTCATTAAGCATCATATAATCAGAATATATTGAGGCTAATCAAGATTGCACACAACTATTGTGGATAATGAAAAAAATTGAGGATATGGGAATTTAATGGCAATCTCTGATCAAAATCCATTGGGAAAATTCAAGTGCTATAAATCGTAGAAAAAATATAGTCCATCATTCAAGGACAAAGAACATTGAAATAAAGTATCATTTTATAAAGGATAAGGTAGATAATATGATTTTGTAGTTAGAGTATGTTCTTACAGAACTACAAGTTGAATATATTCTTATGAAGGCCTTACCCAAAGAAGAATTTTGAAGTCATCGACTGGATTTAGGAGTGCAGTCAACTTCCCACACATGAAAAAGTGTTTTTGTGGGACCCCTCTCCCCGATGTATGTTTTTTATTTCCCTAATATGCGTATATGTGTTATTTACCCAATTATAGACAACCTTGAAGTTCCCTTCCTATTCTTTGGAAAATTGGGAAAATGTGTGACAACTCAAGTGGAAGAAAATACATAGAGAGAATCTGTTAAGAGGAAAAGTGAAATAGGGGATGTTAAAGCTGAGATGAAGGTATTGGAGGAGTTATATCGTAGCGGGAGTGTTAAATCTAACAATTCTATAAGTGATTGATTAATTATTAGATATCACAATGGATGGGGTTTATCATGACAATAGTTTATTGGTATTATTTTACCAGTATGGTATCAACAATTGGTGATTAGCATTGAAGTGGCTCATTAATGATCTTTTCATTATACTCTAGTTCCTCACTCTAATCATGGATCACATGGGCTTAGATTATGTGTTGAGTAAATAATTGGTCATTATCTTAATATCAAGAAGTGAATGATGGTTGAATATGGAAGGACCATTAATGTGATATCAAAAAGAAAATAATTTTTATGAGTAGAGTTTTCAACAAAAAAATGGTTAGATTGTTTGGAAAAAATCCCTCATAGTGTCCCCTAGGAATGTTTGGGGTTTGATTGTGTTTCTTGACAACGATAGATGATCACGAATTAGAATGGTCAGTGTTTTTTGAAGACATGATTTTAAGGTGGGGCAATTTCCTAGGGTATTCCAAATTTTTAGGTCATAAAATCATGAGTTTGATGTTTGAAAAGGAATGATTTATTTATAATAGTGATCAGTATGAAGAATAATGAAGAAAACTGGAAAAGGATGAGAAACACAAAACACAATTCCGGGGCCACATACCATGTTATGAGAATGGTATGTCTAGTGGAGACAACGGTATGCTAGGGTAGTTAATGAAAATGAAAATGTTTCACAGTGGAAGGCGATGTAGTACGCAGGTGGCTTGGCCTCAGTGAAAGAGATCTACAACCTAGGAATAAGGATATTACATGGAAGACATATGAAAAATTGTTCATTAGTGACCTATAGTCTGTGGTGGCAGATGGATCGGTAAGAGGTGAAGGCTAAATTGAAGGTTTGGTAAATCTTTGACTAGAGTATTTTTCAGGTATATTTTCCTATATAAAAATTGGAAATCCAACCGATTATTGCCGTGACTAAATATCATTAGAGACCAACCTTTCTCTATGGTAATTCAACATTGTCTGAAAGTGATTCACACATAAGTAATTCATACGATGGTTGTTGCGGGGATTCTTAACCCACAAAAGATTAAGTTGTACATATAAATGGATGTCTGATATGTTGAGAAGTAGGTCTGATACGCGGAAGAGGGAGTCCAGTACATATAAAGTGTTAACTCGATATGTGGAAGAGGAATCTCCATTATGAGAGAGAGATAATTCTGTAGGCGGTACGTGGAGGGAGAGCCCCAGTATGAGGGGACAAAGACAGTATGTAAACAAAAAACAGTTCGTAGAAAGCGGGCGGTTCATAGAGGTGGAAATATGGAACCAATACGCAGATGTAATAACTATTCGCGGATGAAGACAAGGTACGTGAAGAAAGAGTTACACATATAAAATGTATTACTTAGTATGTAGGAGAAGAATGTGGTTCATGATTTGATCAAGGAAGCTTGAGAAAGATTAAAATCAGTTTGTGAATGTATTTCCTAATTCCTGGCAATACTCAGGAAGGTGGACTTCATCTGTGGGTGAAAATTGTACTTAAAAAGAGCATCTACCTATACTAGAGGATGCAGGAATTCATGAAAACAAAGGGACCTACATGTCTATAAACTGTGTTTGACCTAAAATTATATAAAATGTGAGTGTGTTCCCTTTTAAGAGCATTATGAGAAGGAAGAGAAATATGGTGACCCTTTCAATCTACAGTGATCCATAGAAAGAGGCATAAAGAGTTACCCTTGGGAATGTAGTGGGAATACCCTAAACTTCATGAAGGCATTGATCATGGGCATATATCATCTAGCTCGAATATTTTTCTCATTATTGGTCATGAGACATAGTGAATTTGGTACATCGTCACATAACTGTTGTAAACTCATTATACGTAGCCCAATGACAGTGAACCAATTAAAAATCATTATGTCTAGTCCTTGATTTCAAAACTATTTTTATATTACTAAGGGGGAAAGAGAGAATTCTGTATTGTCTAACAATGAAACAATATCCAAATGGTTGAAAGTTTTAATTTGTCATACCATGATTCACTACCCCCCTCAGGGTACATAACCTAGTAAACCTAACAATTACATTGAGACATTAAACAATCCATTGATAATTCATATGTTCTGTATTGATTTTTCCCACTCACTTCCTAAAAACATTTATTCTTTTTTTTCAAGTATGTCTCTCTAATTTACAATAATGTTCTCACACTCAAAGACCTAGTTCTAGGTTATTTCCTAATAACTTCGTACTTCCTATTCTACCTATTATAGAGTATTTCTTATCAACCCATATTAGGATGTGGTTTTTAAATCATATTAGATATAATACAATTTATCAACAACATTGACTTTAAATTATGATGATGCAATTTAATTAGGGTGTGGAGAATCTGACACCCCAAAAATATAAATTATGAACATTGTATTTGATTGTATGTATCACACGCAATACTAAGCGCGTAATGGAATTTAATATCCTTAAAATTTATAATATATTTAACATTTTTATTAAATTAATTAAATTTTTTAAATTAAAATGCATGAAATTTTGAGTTAATATATGTCTTATGAAACAAAAATTCTCTTCATTGGCTTGTGTTACTCACAAAACAAAGTTTTTCTAAATAGTAATATATTTTTAAAATATTATTATTCAATACA
Source organism: Viscum album (assembly GCA_963277665.1). NCBI lineage: Eukaryota > Viridiplantae > Streptophyta > Magnoliopsida > Santalales > Viscaceae > Viscum > Viscum album. Next base: position 1,449,905,990 of record OY728161.1, read on the forward strand.
ATGACATATAAACTAGTCGTTAAATTAGCAGTTATAAATAATAAATGATAAATTTTCGAAATAAGTGTTTTAAAAAAATATAAAATTAATACATTAGTTACAAATTAATTATGAATGAATATAATAACCAATTCAATATAAATGAAATATTTTTATAAAAAACTGTTTTTATGCTCAAAAAGAGGTTTTAATATAATAAATTAAATTAATTATTAATTATTGAGTGATATTAATGTATCATATATATTATATAAAAAAAATATTTTTTTATTATTCAAATTTATTTTTTAGGCATAAGATAAGAATAAACCGAATATTACACAGAAAACCCAATACTTTATTATGGAACTTTTACAAAATTTTAATATAAAACTTATACCAAATAAATGTTTTTCAACTTTAATAAATATTATATGTAAAAATAAAATTTATATTTGAACTAAGAACATAGAAATTAGCTTAATTCTAATTTAATATATATTTTTTTGTGATGGTTCATTTTTTAATGAATAGTGAAGAATATTGAATTATAATTCAAAACCCCAATTCCATATATATTATTTATAAGGATAAATTTATTTATAAACTTGTTTAAAAGTATAATTAGATTATTTTTATATAAATTAATATAATATATGTTTTTATAATAAATTTCACATTGAAAATAAATATAAAAATTTAGCACTCTTTTGAACATTTTTACTTTATAAAATCCCACAATGTGTCCTGTCTGCGGGATTAAATTTAAAATAATTTATTCCAATTCTATGATTGTAATTTTTTACAATGGATTCTATATTTAATAAAAAAATAATATATAAATCTAATAAGTTCAAAATATTATATCACTAAAATTTTAACTGAAAGTACTTAAAAATAATTGAAATGATTATGAAAAAAATAAGCCTAATAAGGGATGAATACTTAATCATAAGGGCCAATATGACCTAGAATCACGTCCAAAATCCATTTTGTGGTACTATTTATACAATATCATACATTTTATATACATTTTATATTATTTAATCCAATTTAAATGGGAAAAACATGGGTGTAATTCCCTTTATCCAAAAGTTACAAGAGTGCCACGCATCCTCAAGTATAAAAAGGTACTCATGATTCACACATCCCCACACCTGTAATGAAAAAATGGATCTACAAATATCTTTAAAAATATCTCCTCAAAATTCCTGACCTTAAACTTGAATCCTAAACAATTTCAAAAAGTCATACATGGCTTCCCTTTGATGAAAACTAATTGGAGTTACCTGATTACGAGGTGACATACATCCTAAAGAACCATAGTTTAATTTCTATTTTTCACCCCCTCAACTCTCATTATTATTTAATTATATTAAAATATAACATCCTAAATATTATGAGGTATTTTTATCATAATTTTTCATCCTAAACATACACACATTTCTATTTAATGTGTAATGAACATAGCAGTTTTGTGCACCTTGAACTACACTCTCACAAAACTATGTTTTTCATTTTACCATTACCACATCTCACTGTGGGGTGATATGATTGAAACTCTATTTATATATTCAATACATGTTATTATTAATTTTATTATAAATATATAATTAATTTATAACACTTTCCATTAGGAATTACATTTTGAGAGAATGTGTTTACATCGTTTGTGGGAGTGTGGACTACCGTCCACTCAAAGTAATGTGATTCATTCCCAGGATAAATAGAATTTATTTTGGATGGTTTTATTACGACTATGTGACATATAAAATATTTATAAGATAGTGAAATTATCACAAAAATTATTGATTATAATAAAAACAATATATGTAATATATATAATTAAATAATTGTTTATATCCAGGAAAATTTGAAATCATTATTGATTTAAGAAGAATAATAAGTGAATTTTCAAAACCTACTCAAAAAAAAATTAAAACCCGAAATATTAAAAAATTATGATAGATTATTAAAAAATGGGTCATAAGATATTATTAAAATTTAATATAAAATATTATAAATATAATTATTATTTAAGATTATGTTACTAAAAAATCCTTATATAAGAGGTTAAATGATGTCCACCTGAAATTAAATAAAAGTTAAATGATTTTCATCTCACAATTTTACACCCGTGAGATAAATGTTAAATTCACCACAGAATAATTTAATGTGGTGTAACTATTTCACCTTTTTATATATTATATAATTAATTATTTTATTTTTATGGTCATTATAAATGTAATTTAATATTATTCTTTCATGAGGATTATTATCTAAATGTCTGAAAGTGGTATCGAGTACTTTGCAACGAATAAAAATTATTTTCCTCAAGAATAATTTTAAGGATATTTGATTTATATTTCTATTAAAAGAAATTAAATAATAATTTTTCCATAATAAATTTAATTTTACCCTCCTCTAGACACTAATTAACCTTTTCAGTTATTAGTACCTTTTTTACAGTCATGGTTATTCAATTGTTTTAGAAAATGTTTTTATGAACACCCGACATCATTTATCTATTTAGATAGAGAACTTGTTTTGTTCTACAAATCCGATTTTCTAAATTTGATTGAAAAAATTAATTTACCCTTTAAAAAATGTTGTATTTAATAATATTTTATCCTCTTATTAATTACTAAGATTTATAAATAATTCTTCTTGTCTCCTTACTAAAAAGGAATTTTCATAACCTTTTTTAAGATAAAATATAATTTTATTTTTACCTTATACGACATGTATGGATTTATCTTATATCATTTCATTGAAACATATTTTTCATATTCAAAATAATAAGTTATAATGAAAATACATTAAAAAGTGATTTTCAAAGATAATGTTGTTTAAAAGGATTTTTAGAATAAAAGAATATTTTTCATCAAATATAATTTTCTACTAGATCCTTTTATTATATTTATATTAATCACTAGATGTACCCTTTATTTTTACTCCACATGGGATATGTGGTATTGATACCATCCTTAATATTATTATGGATATCATATAGTATTCACATTCACTTTAATAATTCCTCTTAGTCCTCTTGAAATATTCAATTTCCAATGATTATTTGAAATTGAATTTCCCATAAATATACAAATAATTTTTATGGATATGATTATTTCTTGATCCATATGACATATTTCATAGGGTGTTTACATTGATATTTAATTGATCATATGGGTAAATTTTGATAAATTTTTATAATTTATCCAATATTTATTCTAATAAAGAATATTGTCTATTTGATTTGAGGAATTCCTGGAACATGGATGACACGAGTTTTGGGACCATTTAAGGTAATCCTAATGGGTTGTGGAATAGTTAATGAAAGGCCCAAAATGCATTGGTAGTCTCATGAGAAATTTTTTTTTGGGAAAACTAATTTTAGTTTGTTTCCATATAGAATAGATGGGTTTCAACAAAAAGTTTTATACTATCCAGAGAAAGATCATAATTTTATAGGTTTTCATGTTCCTTAGACATGAATTCCAGTAATTAATAATTTACTTCATTTTATTCAGTTATTATTCATCAATGTTAATTTTTGTTAACATATTGACGGATTATTATCATTCTCAGTTAATTGATTAAATGTAATGTTTTATAATTTCCTACAAATACATCTTATTTTTTACTCATCTTATTATTTGAATGGCATGTGTTTCCATTTATTAACTATCTTTATTGTTTATGTACATCCATATTATCTTTATTATTACATGGTATTTCTATTTAGTTATTTAAATTTCCATTATTATTATTCTCATTGATACATATTTCTTCCGCTAGAGTTTTCCATTAATGATAATTTGGGATTTCTGTTATTATGTTTCCATCCACTGTAATCCATGAAGTGTACTAGAAATGATATGAAGGGAGACTATAAATTGAATGAAGTTATCTATGAAATAAAATAATTGCCTTTTAATTAGTGTATTCATTTATAATAAAAGACCCATATATGTATCTAGTTTAACAAGACTATTTAACTCCGTAATCATTAGGAATTTGATTCCTTGTAATTATACAAATTTAATAGTAGTATAAACTAGATTCAGGCACACTAGGTTCCGGAGTCTCTAATGGATATCAGAAGTTCGACGACCACTATGAGATTCCATGTGGTATTCCCCTATGTGTTTCAGGTGGTGGGATAATCCATGGCCCCCAATCAAGTAAATAAAATCTGGTTTTATAATTTTCCCTATCAGTATTTAAGGTTTTTTCCATCAATTACTATCCCAAATCACATGAAAAGATATTTATAGATCCCTATGATGATATATATTATGCCCCACTTAAATTATTTGATCATTTCTTGAAGTTCTATAAGATTTTTCAAGGCCATCCATTTTTTTCAACTATATATTCTTTTCATTTTTACTTATTACATTAAAATTGGATTCTCATTCATAAAATAGTTTATATTTGTGGATTAAATCATATAGAAAGGGGTTAATTTCTTATATGGTTGTTTTCCAAGTACGGTGACACATTGTGAAATGTTTCTACTAAATATTTCACATGTGCTGATTTCCCAAATTTATCATGTCATTGAGATCATATTTATTTTACATGTTTTATCTATTAAACTAAATCTATATATAATAGTTTTTATGTTTTTTATAACGGTTTTAAATATTATTATATCATTTTGTAATTGTGTTTTATGTTCTTCTAGTATTTAAATGTTATATGAAATTCTTAGTGCCTAGGAAAATGTTTTTGAAATTTTCTATAAAAGGATATTTCTAGAAAAACTTGTTGAACCCAGCTGGGTCATGAATTAAAACAATGACATATATTGTGATTTACATGAGTCCTGAAAAAAGGTGAGGTAGTTACCTTAATTAATTTTTTAATGGTTTAAATATTTTTTAACGGATGAATCAAAATTAATTTTCGATGAAGGAAAAAATGGGCTCAACATACCAAGTTATATTTCGTAGAAGGATCGTTAAGTACATTAAATGGGTTTCAAATGTATGATTATTTATGAAATATTTGATTATATTATGACATGAATATTGTGTAAGGGGATGTTTCATAAGAAGGAGTAGGAGGTGAATTGGGATATTTTTTAATTGTTTTTAATTTTACGTTTCTTAATGCTTCTATAATTTGATTTATTGCACATAAAAATTTAATTATTTCTTCTGTAACATATTCACTATAAAATAGTTATATATTTTTGATATGTTAGGGTGGTATAATAAAAAACACTTGACAATTGTACCATATAGTTACTTAGTTTATGATCGGGGTTTTCATTTAGGGAAGCTGATGTGGGGGAATTGAGTTTCTTTTGTATAGTTTGGACACAACATATTCTAGAATTTTGTCTTTTGGTGTTGAAATTAAGTATATTTTTGTGTCACCATAATACCCAGTGTTTTCAAATGACAACTTTTTTATTGAAATATCATATAATGTATTTCATTGATATCATATATCTCTCTTATTATTGATTGGCATATGGGGAAACATTGATTATTTTATTTTACAAATAACTTGTACTATTTTTTTATTGGGTTCCCCTTGATTTATATTTAATTACATATGGTATTGGATTTATAATATTATTTAACACATAATTTTATGAAGATAATCTAAAACAATGAAATATTTTTTATCTCACATGTATGATTTTAGTGAAATTTTTTGGTGGTTCCTTCATTAGAAATGTCTCAACCAAGTTGTTCATAAAATATTATATTATATTTAATGAAAATAAATTCATTTTTTTATCACTTTATTATTCTTATCATATAATGAACAGTTATTATCTATGTTTATTGGAAACTAAAATTAATGAAATTAATTTTGTAAGGAATCACACCAAATCCATGGTGGGATTCTATGAGTACTCTTATGCTCACAAAAACTCATGGATAGATTATTGAAAAATATTAACTTGTTATTAAGAATAATTTAAGGAAAAAATTTACAATGAGTGAATTTTGTGCACCATAAATGTAATTTCCATTCCATGGGGATTAGGAATGTTCTTCGAGCCTTTCCAAGGGTCATATCGGGTGCATAGTTGGGAGTTGACTCAGGTTAAACTGTTACACGTTTACATTCATATCATTATATTTACTAGCATGTGATGTTATAATTTTTTTTTCATTTGGTAATGTAAAAAATTTCATTGTAGAAAATTTCTACATGAAAAATGTAAAATTGTGTTATTATGTTAACTTTTTTCCATTAAATAACCAAGGTTGTCCATACATGAATTTCCCAATTTGGCTTGTAATATCTGCAAAGCATGTTATCAAACTTCCTAAGGTATTAGAAATTTCAATGGAATCCAATAATGGTCATGGAAATCAGTTTCCATAATAAATAAAAGTTGTGAAAAAAACTAATCATCATCCACCAATAATTTAGATGTCACCTCTATAAAATAATTATTTGATTAAAATTAAAGATGAAATTTAAATATGTTAAAAAAAATCAATCCCCAACATACCCTCCAAAATCCAATATATAATCTAACACCTGTTTTGAGAGAGTGAGATTTCAAGTATTTAACATACCTTTTCTGGTTCGCCTTGATGTCATGATGGAATACCAAAAATCAAAATAATATCCTTCATGTTACCCAAAATTCACATTTTCGTGGATTTATCATCAAACATTGATGACACATCTTTTTGAAGATTATTTTAAGGTTTGTGAAGTGATCACATCATTGTTGATAATTGAACACCATGTATTTAATATAAAATTATGTTATTAAATCCAATAAGGGCATGAAGCTATGATAAATGTTGTGTTGGTATGTAGTGGAAACATTCATTAATCCAAAGGGGGTTACAGAGAGAAAAATATATCCTTGGGTGCTCTGATGGTAGTTTCTTATGAATCTTCAGGGGCACTATTAATTTTATTTTCCCTGAATACCCATCCATAAGGTAATGGTATTAAATCCTACAGTTGCATCAATCACGTTTTATGTGATCAAAAATGGGAATTCATACATTGTGAAGTTTCCATTAAGGTTTTTGTAATCGATGATAACCTAATAGTTCCATTTTTTCATTACAAGGATGATGTTTTAGAGCCATATTAGGTATTGAATATGTCCTAAAAAGTTTCCTTTTATTAGTATTAAAACATCTAATTATAAATTAGTTGAATGATATGGGTGAAACCTGTTGGATTCATGTTTAAATCATTGATATTTATAGTGACCCTAGCCTTTTAAAAATATCATTACATGATTTTAATCATAATAAAGCATCATATAACAAGATAAGGATCATAAAGTGTAGTGTCTTCATAGACTACGTACAATAAATTAAAAAAAGTAACTAAATAAAAAGTTTATTTATTTAATATTCATAAAATTCTTTTAATAGCCATTGTTCTCATACATCTTTAATGGAGAACCTGAGGATAACATAAAAATTGATTATCTAAATAGACGAGTAAGGGAATAAACATAAGAATAAATCATTAGCACAATGTCTAGAATGCTTGACATAATGATATAATAAACATGGAACATATAAATTCATAAGATATAAAAATGGGATCATATAATCATATATTCTTAGTTATTTGGAATAAAAATAAAACATTACTTTGGCATGTGTCAAGCCTCAAAGATCATAGGAGATCACAAGTCAATGTTATCCCCCAATATCCTTATACACGATAGCACGAGTCATAGAAAACCGCCAAGACTGCTGCACATAACATCTCATGAGACAAAAAATAACCCAATGCATTAGAGAGATATTTTTTTACATACATCTTAACATGTTCATGAATATGATTTCCAAATTTATAATCATACATAATAAATCTTAAATTTATATAAGTATTTCCCATAATAAAAATTCGGTATTATAATCATTCCATAAGTCATAAAAAATGGTAGTATCATAAAAATGTCCATGGAGGAAAGGAATTAGATCAATCAAATACAATCACAGGTTAGTATAGACATATATCAAGAAAATTTATATCAACATGAAGTATAATATATAAAAATTGTACATAAGAAACATTGGAATTAAAACATTTTGGTGCGGTTAAAAGAAAATATCAGAGGTTATTTAATACATAAAAGGAAATAATAATTTATTTAAATATATAAATGAAAAAATAACTTCTTCACAATAATAATATTTTTTATAAAAATAATGGTCGTTTAAAATCATATTATATAGTTTACATGAGAATGGTCAAGAATTTGTGATATTACCTTAACCAAGTTCTCTTTTTCAGAGGTACTAAAGAGGGATCCACTTAAGAAATATATATAACTATACGAAAATGATCAATGGAACATGATACAAGAGTTTGGGTCATGTCAAAATCATTTATATTAGTTAATTAAAAATAAAAAATATCCTCATTTTCTTAAAAAGAAATATAGAGAAACATGATTGAATAATAGAGGTTCAGGTTGAATTCCTTTACTTAAGACTTATGGTGTCCTTCACTTGATCATAATGTCATGGATAACAAAATTAAATTAATTAAATAATATTTCCATAACCTATTGTTCATTTAATCTATTAATTATAACCTTATTAATTTTATTCATTTTCTTTTTCATGAGTTAAGAGGTACAATTACACTATTTGGGAGCATATGTTTCCTTGGTTTTCATGATCATTTTACTTATACACATGTAAAGATAAACATGTAGTAAGAGAATGGTTGCCCATTAATCGATTAATATATTATTAGTGAACATAAATTTTATTAAATGGTTATAATATTCATCTGGTTATTTGGAGAGAAGATGAATTATTTTATAAATCATTAATGATAACTGTTTTGGTAATTTGGTTGTTTTTAATCACAATGAACACATTTTTATTTAAAAATTAATATCATGAGTAAATAATATTATATAAACTTACCAAAGATATAATATTTATATTATAGTTTGTTTCAACAATAAACATGGGTTCAAGGTCATAATTTAATACAGTAATATAAATTGAAAACCGGGTGTCCTTGAATGTGATGAATTGACACATCTCTAATGGGGTTTTCATTTTTTGTATAAAAGTAGGGGAAGTAGATATGGTGATGAATTATTACATTAAAAAAATTCTAATACATTTAAGGTACTAGAGTTATCACACTAGATTGATGAGGATATGTGAGGCTATAATTGAAAATAAAGGAACATGAAAATAAAATAACAGAGGAACTTACCTCTTGAATATATCTTCCTTGAGAGCCTCTTAGGCGAGTGGTTTTAGTTTTTTATGATTACAATAGATTTCAGACGTCATAGAAGGTCCTATGGATATATTTCTGTTGAATTTGGTCTTCAAACAAGGCTTGAGAGGTTTGTGGTAAGGAGGTAAAGAGGGGTGTTATTTATGGAGGAGAAAAGGGGGATCCCATTATTTTAATCATTAGTGTAATATTTTTTTCTCGACAATGAATTGTCTTGATTCATGTGTCTAAAAATAATAAATAGATCATGTGAGTTTAAACCAATGGCTATATAAATCATTTATGGCTCAAGAATGATGCATAAATTCATTTATTTTGCATTTATCATGAATTACAGTATTTCACTATTCACCAAATATTCAATTATTTTATAAAAATATCATGAAAATTACCCCAACCATTTTTCAACATTTGAAATTAAATTATGAACTCCATTTTATGAAAAAAATTCTAAAAAATTTATATTTAATTTATAATTCAAATATTAATTTATTTGAAAAATATAGAATTTAAAATCATAACTACTTTCCTAAAACATTGAAAAATTAATTCAGGCCTTTAAAAATTATCTTATTTTTATAAGTATTCAAAATATTTATTTATGAATACATTTAATGAATATATATTTTATTTTAAATTTTTAAATTAATCATAAATTGTAATTAAATATACATGACTTACAAAAGTAACAAAACATAATTAATAATTATTAAAAAAATATATTTACATATACTATGATATATTTTCATCATATTGTCACTTAGAATATGGTTAAATTTTATTAATAACATCATTACTGATTTTACTATTCATTTGGATGGTTTACTATTCATAGGGTTCACATTACAATTCCAAAGGTAAAGTTACTAATTCATCAGTATACATTCTTTAAATTATATAGATATCATCTATTTTACTCATTTTCATTTATAAGGTATTTATTGTGTTCTATATATAATCTTATATGATTATAATATAAGTCATAATTATAATATGGGAATTTCGTTTATAAAATATTTGATCATTACATTATTCCCCCCTAATGTAACTTCTCCCTAGAAATTATGTTTTACATTCGACACTAAAAATTAGTGTGGGTACTTTTCCTTAATTGCTTCCTCTATTAACCATATTTCCACTTTCTAATTTTGGTTCCTCCAGAGTACATTGACTATTTGTGTAGTCTTGTTAAGTATGACATTATCTCTACGATCCATGATCTTTAATGGCTTCTCCACGTAAGAAAGATCATTATCCAACTATAGAACCTTGGAAGACAGTACAAGTGGAGAATCTAGTATATATTTCCTTAATTGTGATACATGGAAGACATCATGTAATATAAAAATGGTAGGTGAATGTGCTAGTTGATTTTCCACATATCTGAAACGATCATGTATCCATAAGGGGCCGATATACCTTGGACTTAACTCTCCTTTCTTCCCAACCCTCATGACCTTCTTCCATAGATATATAAAGAGGAATACAATGTCTCCAACATTAAACTCATGATCTCATAAATGATTGTTTCTATATATCGTTTATTGACATTGGGAGCCCTTGATGTGCTGCTAAATGGTTCCCACCTTATCCACCATTTCATTAACCATTTCAGGTCCTAACAACTTACGTTTACCAACATCATCACATCACTATGGTGTTTTACAGCATTTCCCATAAATGGATTTATATGGTTCCATTCAGATTCTGGTGTGTAAGATATTGTTGTAGGATAATTTCACCAATGGAAGATGTTGGTCCCATCCTCTTTTTAAATCTATTGAATACTCTATCATCTTGTCTTCCATTGTATGAATTGATTATTCAGATTGGCCATAAGTTTGAAGATGATTGGCCATACTGAAGTTCAACTCAATACCTAGATCATGTTGGATATATTTACAAAATATTGTGGTTAATATTGGATCTTAATCAGATATAATAGATAGTCTTATTTCATACAGACTTTCCACCTATTTGATATATATCTATACAAGTGGATCCAATGAGAATTCCTCCCAAATTATGATAAAGTCAGTTGCCTTTGTATGATGGTCCACAATGACCCATATATCATTGTTTCCAGTGACAATGTCCTTTGTAATGTTCCCTCATTCCATAATGTTATGAATAGTGGATGCACCATCCACTTATAATTTTTCCTTTTGGCCTTCACATATTTACATACCAAGAATATTGATGTATAATTAGTTATCTCATTCTTCATATTTTCACCCAATATTTATCTCAAAGATATCAATAAATATTTGTGCTCCCTTGGTGAATATAGAAGGTTGAGATATATAAATCATTTAAAATATCATTCATTATCTATGGATTAGATGGTACCCATAATCAAGATCCAAATCATAAAATATCTTCCTCATAAATCGTGAAGTCAAGGGATTTACCATTTCTGATATCTCCCACCCTAATATGAATTTCCACATCATTTATTTGGGAAACCATTATTTTCCCCATGAGGGATGACTGAGACATAGTTTCAGGAAGGATTTATTATGTTCCTAACTTAATTTTTCCTATGTTCATCCTCGATACATCTAATAAGATTAGACCCTTTTCAATTATCGTCATTGATAGAGATTAAGGATTCTTTTTTACTTAGAGCATATACCTCCATGTTTGGATTACTGGTGTAGTAGTGGATTGAGAAATCTTAACCCTCAATGAGATCTAACCATATTCACGGGAGCATATTAATATTTTTCAATCTCTATATATATTTCAGACTCTTATTACTAGTAGATATCTCACACTTCTCCCAAAAAAGATTACGTCGCTTGATTTTCAATGCAAATATCACAACCGCCAAGTCTAAATCACGTGTGGGTATATATTTATTATACATTTTCCACTAAATTGTGGTTTAGGCTATCATTTTATCAGTTTTCATAATCACAAAACCTAATACATTAATTTAAGAATCATTTTACACCACAATGTGTTCTCCACTTATTGGGATTGTGAGTATTGGAATAGTGATAAAACTATTTTTTAACTGTATAAATATTTCCTAACATTCTTGATTAAATAAAAACTTCACTCCATTCGATGTTAGATTTGTCTTTGAGTTGAAAACCATGACATGTTCTTCACAAATAATCGATAATACCTGACAAGACTCAAAAACGTTGGATCTCCTGTATAGATGTTTTCCTTAGTTACTCTTCAATTTCATTTTTGTTGGAGGGGTCCACATATATTCCATTACTAGTGATTAAATGTCCCATGAATGATACATACTCCATATAGAACTCACATATACTTTAATTTTCATAATGTTTCTCTCTTGAAAAATCCATCAGCACAGTATTCAAATTCTCCTCATGTCTTTCCTTGCTATTGGAAGATATCATAATATCATAGATAATGATTTCCGAATTTTTTTAGGTTTTATTTAATTACTCTATTCATTAAATCCAAGAATATTTTTGTATAATTAAAGAGTTTGAAGAGAATAATTATGAAATCATAGTTTCTATACATCCTTCGAAAGGTTGTTTTGGGAATAACATCCCTCCTCATCTTAAATTAGTGATATCCCTACTGAAGGTCCACATGAGAGAGAAAACATGACCACATAGCTTATCGAAGAATTAATCTCTCAATGGCATGGGATACATGTTCATTATTGTGATGTTATTAATCTACTGATAATCAATTCCATGTCACATTGATTTATTCTTCTTATTAAAAAATATCTATGGTTCTCTCCAAGGTGATTCCCAAGGTTATATAAAACCCATGTCTTTATTTTCCATAAACTAATTCATCAGTACTTCCAACTCAATGGAGGCCTCTATAATGTATCTTTGATATAGGTATGGATCTAATAATAATGGAAATTGAGAACTCATCCTCTCAATCAATATGAAAAAAATCAATTATTTGGGAAATACATCAGTATATCCCTTACAAAGGGCATGTCATTGAGAATAATCATCTCATTTTTCTAAATCATTTCTACAAAATGTTCTTTCTCCATAGACAGTAATATCCACACCTAATAAAATGATTATAAAGATTATTCATCTTCTACCATACACTTTAAATGAATTGGATGAAGCATCGGTATGCGAACAGTGTTCTCCTGTTCCCAATAGTTGATGTTGTCTTTGTATAATGCTATCAAATCCCTGGCCAAGATAACATCAAAATCCACTAAATGAAGAATGATAATATTTTTTTGGGAGTTTCAGTCTAAAAATGTAAACAAGGAAAGAGAAATATACTTTGAATGCAATAATTTACAAATTTATTATTATCACATATAACTAAATCCCTATATTTTGTGGTGGTGTTTTAATAGTTCTACTAAAATTGCACGATATGATTGAATGTGTAGCACTAGTATCAAATAGTATGTTTTATATTATTGAATAAATAACTAGAATACCTATCACCAAATCGTTTTCTGGCTCCACCACAGTGGTAGTGATAATATAATCACTTCTTTATTTATGTGGAGGTTATTGTTGGTTGCCTCTAAAACCCCCTAGATTAGGGAAATTGTTTGCATAACGACCTTGTTCTTTATAGTGGAAACATTGTACAACTGGATAATAATTGATCTGAACCATCTATTCTTATGTCACATTAGTTGGATTCATCATATCAATTTATCAATTTTTATCCAGATGTCCCATTATTCAACATTTGAATCAATTCCTGGGTTTTTTTATATAGTTCCAAGGATGCTTCTTCACACAATTTTGACACGTGGGATTTTCAATCTTATTTACATCATGGGATTTATTTTACAAATCATCCATATGGTCCTCTATTTTCTTCTTGTCTTCACCATGCCCACAAGACCATTGGGAGTCTCCGAAATCTAATTCATCCTTTAGAGAACAACATACAATTTATTCATAACTATCAAAGTTTCAAATTGCCAACAATTTTCATAGGCTCGTTTTTAGACCTATAATGAAGTGTTACACCATTATTTATGTGTTCATCACAAATTCAGAGGTGTAAATTTCAATCCTTTCGATGCTTTCATCATATTCCCGGATGGAATCATCTTCATTCCTCTTAATTTAGTTAATCAACCATTTCATCATGAGTTAGAGGATTTGAGAAAAATATTAATCAAACCCCATTTTCATGAATTCCTCTCAATCAATGTAATTAGTTTAATCATGGGACATCATATTCATGACCAGTTTCAACCACTAATCAGATTCCCCATCAAAATAATAGATTTTCAGTACTACATTCTCTTCTTATGAGCAAGGGTGGGCATAAAACATCTTTTTAATGTAATTATTCCATTTTATTATTAGAAGGGTATTGTAAGATCCACTAAACATGAGAGGCCTTTTCTATATTAAGGTTTATATGGTAACTTTCTATTTACTTGTAGGAGTTTGGTTCTCTACATGATTCATGTTTTTATTCATAACATGATCCGGTTGAGCAAGAACGTTCATATTTTTTTGAGCATCTATTCCCATCATATCAGGAATATCATTATAGAAATTGTCACATTTAATATCACATTTATTTTTAGAAAATTTTAATATATTTACCACAATTAGCTATAAAAATTATCAAACATTTATAGGGTTTGATAATTATATAATAATAATAATAATGAAACTCTAAAAATAAAAGGATAAAACCATAAAGGAAAATAATATCCTAACTTATGATTCTCTAGGTTTAAATCAATGTTACCCATGATCTATTTCCTCACCTTTATTCTTGTGGTCTTATTCATCATTTTGTTTCCTTAATACTGGTTTTTACTATGATTATGAATTTATAGAATCATATCCATAGGAAATGTTGACCCCGAAGTACAATAAGGATTGTTTTCATTCATCACTCAATTTTCAAGTCTAGATCAAGGTGTGGATTTCAGGTATTATCCCTATATACATCTATTCCAAAGCCACATCACTTGTTCGTATCTAGACATGGATGAATATTCAGGATAAACCACATACTATATACATTCTGAAAGATAGGGATTTTTTTATAATTTGTCTCATAACAAAGATTCTTACTAAAGTACACAATTAAAAATTTCCAAAAATAACTTGACCATCCTCAGATACCATGTATAGAGACCCTAAACATTAACACAAATAATTAAATTATTTTATGCATAATAAATAATCATATTAAAATCCAAGGATTATAAAGTCCATTATCTTGGAAGACAGGGAACATAAAAAAAAGAACTAAATAATAAAATTTATTTATTTAATCGTCATAAAGAGATCCTAAACTCTATTGTTATAATTCATATTCATAGGATAACATGATGATAACATCTAAAAAGTGGTGGGCTAAAACTCCACGTAAGGGAAGAAATATATGAATAAATATTTGTCACATGGATTATAAGGAAAGACATAATGATAGAAAAAACATTGAACATATGAAATAATACCATATAAACATGGGATAATTTAATCATGGAGTCTTAGTAAAGTGGATGAACCCAAAAACATGATTTTATCATGATTCAAGACTCATTTCACATAGATAACCTCAATTAAAATTGAACCACCATGACCATTTCACATGGTAGCACGTTTCAATGAAAAACACCATTGCAAATGCACATAATATCTCATGAGACTCAACATTACCCATAACATTGGAGGGATATCTTGGAACACCCATCATAACATGTTCATAAATATGATTTGCACATATATAATCAATCAATCATAAATATAAGGGTTTCTATTTAAAGAATTGTGTATCATAATCATGTCATAAAGCATAACAATGGGAGTATCATAATAATGTCCATGGAAGAATGGAATTCAACCATTCATGGAAAATCCTAGGGTATAATAGGAATATATCCTGAAATGTGTTGTCAACATGATGTATTAACTTTTAAAAATAGTACATATGTAACTTTATAATTAATACATTTGTATGTGGTTAAAGTAAAATAGTAGGTGCCTTTTAAAACATAAAAGAGTTTAATATTTTATATAAAACAAGGAGTGAAACAATAATATTTTTATAATAAATATGGGGGTTTTATTTAAATAATATTTTATTAAAAATAAATCATATCGTGTACTTGAAAATGTGTAATAATTCGAGAAGTACCCTTAATCAGATTTGCTTATTGGGAAGTACTAATGAGGTAACCACATAAAAACATGTATATACCTGAATAAAAATGATTAATAGATATTGATGGATTATTTTAGAGAATTTTAAAAAAAATTTAATATATGTACATAAAAATATATAACTTTATTTGTGTAAAAATAAAGATAGAGAAACCCGATGGAATAATGGAGGTTCTGGTAGAATCCCTTACCATAAGTCTGATTATGCCCTTAACTTAATGTTAATGACCTAGGTAACCAAATTAAATTCATTAATTTATAATTTTAGAGAATATTTTTCATGTTTTCTATTTTTTATAACCATATTATTTTAATTCATGACATTTTCAATGGTTGATAGGTTTTATTTCATTGTTTGGACGCACATGTTTCATTGGTTTCCAAGATTAGTTTACTTATATACATGTAATGATGAACATGTAAGATGATAATTGTTGACCATAATTGTAGTTATATGTTATTTGTTAACATACATAAGATTAGAATTTTATAAAATTGATTTTGTTATTTGGGGTGATATTGAATCATTATATAAAACATTAAGGATAACCGTTTCGGTTAATTGGCGGTTCTTAATCCCAATGAAAAAATTTTGATTTATAAATGTATATCATTAGTAAACAATATTCAAAAACCTTAAATTATATATAAAACAAGTATAATAGTGTGGTTCAGTCATAAACAAGGTTTCATGACCAGAATTGAAGATGGTAATAGCAATAGAAAACATGTCATCCTTCAATTTGATGAATTGACCCATCTCAGATGGTGTTTTCTATTATAGTAAAAAAGGAGGATAAATAAGGGATGATGATGAATTAATACATAAAAATAAAAAAAATCCAGTTCATGTATGTTAATTTATTAATCACACCAATTAGATGAGGATATGTGAGGATTGGAATGAAAACAGAGGAACATGAAATGAAAATAAAAGAAAAGAAAAGATGATTTTACATCTTGAATATATCATCCTAGAGAGCATCTTTAGTGGGGGAGGTTTTGGTTTATTTATAGGACCAATAGCTTATGGACATCAGATAGTGGCCGGGGAGATATTTGAGACGAATTTATACCTGAAAAAGGCTACCGATGTGTGGGGATATGTGGTAATGAGGTGTGGAATTTATGGTGGAGGACAGGAGGGGATTCTCATAATTTTAATCATTAGATTAACATTTTTTCAAGACTATGAATATTATTTATTATTGTGAAAAAATAGTAAATAGAGTATTTGAGTTCAAACCAATGGTCATCTACCTCATCTATTACTCAAAGATTATGCAGAAATTCATTTATTTATAATTTATTGTAATTTACTATATTTTACTATTCCCCAAAAAATTCACGTAGTATAGAAAAATACCCAAAAACCAGATCAATTTTTTTAAAATTTTGAATTTAAAAATGAACTCCATTTTATGAATATTATTTTTTAAATATTTCAAATATAATCTTTAATTAAAAAAATAATTTACTTGAAAAATATAAATTTTAAAATTAAATCAACTTTTTATAACATTGAAAATTTAATTAATGTCTATTAAAATTATATTATAATCCTAAGTCATCAAAATAAATATTTAGGAATACATTTTGTGAAAAAAAAAATTCTTTTAAATAATTCAACTAATCATAGAATTGTGATTAAATATACACGACTTACAAAAATACCAACACATAATTAATAACTTTTATCTTATTTATTTACTTATACTATGATATATTTATATCATATTGTAACTTATAAGATGGGTAAATTTTATTTATACATTTATTAGTGAGGTTACTATTCAATTGGCTAGTTTAACATTCCTAAGTGTGACATTACTATTATAAATGAAAAGTTACTATTTAATCAGTATATGTTCCATAAATTCTAGATATATCTTTTATTTCACTAATTATCCATTTATTATTTTTTTATTGCATTATATATATAATCATATATTATTATACAATAATACATAATTATAATAACGAGAAATACATTGATAAAACATTGGTTAGTTTCAATAGTCATCAGGTAATCCAAGATGGTGCATAGCCACATCGAAGTTTAGACCCTAAATTTCTATATAATCCCCAGAGAACACATATCAATGTTTTTTATAAGGGAAATATACATCCCGTTATATTTGAAAGGAATGTAAATATTGTTCAATTTAGGATGCATGCCTCAATCTATTCAATGATTTACATATCTATGATCATCAATGGTGGTAGAGAAGCCTTCCTCAAATGTGTGAGTGGTGTTTGTATGGTCACCCTCTTCTTCTTCCACCTTTTCATCTACAGAGGAATTTTAAAAAATGGAAGATAATGATGGTAATACTTATCAATATCGAGGTGAGAGTGGTCATTTGAAGATTAATTATAATCATGAACTACTTGAGTTGTTTCTCATAGATTTAGGAACATATTATATTACTTCATGTAGTTGATGGGGATAGGAGGATCTTGAGCATCTATGACTAATTCTACTAACATAATCAGGTTTTGGTGTATCACATAATCACTATCAATCATACATGAAATATTTATAAGGGGAAACACCAATCCATTAGGTTTTAAAACCTTTATATCTCGATTTACCATTTGTTTTTCCAACCTTTTGGTAGAATCCTTTTATTTGGGATATATGATTTTAGAGGACTCAACGGTTCCATTTCTGTGATGTAGTATGCTAACCTTCCATTCGATTTGTTATTTCAAACAATGATGAAATGGTAAAGGTATCACCAAATAGTTGTGAAGATAACATATTTGAGGAAAGATATTGTATTCAGTTTCTTGATAGATAAATTTTTACATAGCATTAATTGTGAGATCCCCAAAATGAGATTTGATATTGATATTCACGAGTGATATTTTCCCTCTCATACCATACCCTTGAATGAATTACCTCATAGAAGACATGTATCCATATCTATTTCCCAAATGTTGGAGGGACGAAGTCATGATGAGGGTGATACGAAAAATATTTTCCACAAGTACCATTCATATGTCAACACTCTAGAGTTATCATGAAACATATATGAGTCTTATATATACCTGGATGACCACTTAATGAACCTCCATTGAGAACGAGATGGTGATATGGAATTATACATGTATTTCACCCTCTATTAACCTCAACTACATAAATTTCAGTCCAAAACTCTTATGGGGTCATGAGGGACTTGATAAGTGCCTCTTTATGTTTTTTTGTAAATACAAAGATATTATAGGATAGAGATTTTGGGTAGATAAATTGCCTACTATTTCAGAGTGTTACAATTATTTACCAAATGTATGTTCTTCCCAAGCCTGGGTTTCTCTTTATTATATGGTTCAAGAGATGAGGTATTTGAGGTGGATAGTCCTATAACATGAGATGAGTTAAAGAGAGAACTGTTTTCATATTTTTTAGATCATGCTAACCTTCCCCTTACTCTGGTATGATTAGAATATTACACCCCAGCTAGCTGGTCTTGTAAAATGACTAGGCTTAGACAAACACTGGAAGGATCATAGAAATTTTTTGTTTTCCATTGGGATAGCATCTGTAATAACCCATGTGTCTTGATGACATATATTGATTATAAATGGGTGTGACCAAAATATTAGGTTCAACCACACTTGTGTTGTCCTTTTTATCCTCGACTCCTACACATTTTTTTACATCCCTATTCATGTATGTGGTGAATATAGATGTAGAAATATTCAATATCCGAAAGGCAGTACAATGTTAACAGAACCCAATATGATATCTTAATCTGAAGAGGGTTCTGTTTGATGTGGTGGTTCCCATTATTCAAATATTCTAGGAATGAAATCTCTAAGAGTCAAATCCTTTATAATAACAAAACATGAATCTTCCTCTTCTATAAATTCTTACATTTTACAATTACATACTTTACTTTTAGGTGTATTCGAGGTAACCTCCCTAAGAGATGAGTTCATTATAGGTTTACAATTTGAGTTCTTTGGGTGACATGGTCTTGAAAAACAATCTTTCAAATCATCAAATTATCAAACAACTATCCACATATGAAAGAAGCATATTTCCAGTCACCCAGTTCTTCTGGTTGGGTGATGGTTCCAAAATTCACCTATATCATGTAATTATCTAGAATCACTAATAAAGAATAAACCATTCATTAGATATGTCAATGAGGACGATGAAATCCTAGATGTTGGGAACTAGCCTCCTTTAAAATGGGTAGTGGTTTATACAATTAGTGAGGTTGAACTCATTGGGTTTCTGAGGATGTGGTAGCGTGACCATGTTATTTTCCATTGATGTAGGGAAATAACCAAGGACTGTATAATTTCATAATAATTACACTCTATTTTTTAGTTACTCAAATCCAGGAAAAACCTACTCAATATTTTGTTCTGGATGGGGGAAATTTTTTTATTACTAATTCTCGATTGGAGGACCTTGGTGATTTAGGGCTGTCTTGGGGGATTAAATGGGCCTTGCAACTATTTTGAAGGTATAAAATTAATTTATACTCTAATAATTCCTTTCTCACTGGAAAGGGAATTATTTGATTTTAGATAGAGTTCTCAAAGTATAATCATTGTAATGTTGATCCACTTATAAAAAGAAATTGAATCCTCCATGATACTTCATAGGGATCTACGTTGACTATAGCCCATCACTAGGATTTTTAAAATAGTGTTCTATCAATTAATCATTCAAGAGAGGGATGGTGAGTTAATAGGATAACCCTTTCAATTATGATATGATGACATAGAATCTTTAATTTTCATATTTATTTCTATTTCGAATATTGAATTTATTTTGTTTTCCTAAGTGTAGAGATGAACTGGTAAAATAATTAAAAATAAATAAATTCTTCCCCCTCATGGGATCAAGTTATAAGGATTTTATTCCAAATAATGGTTGAACCTATCAGTTATTTTACAAAAATACTTCTTGGTCACATCCTCCTCATCTAAATATACCATGATTAGAACACATAAGGACATGATGTGTGTGAGATGTACATTTGGATCTTCCGCACCATAAATGGTTAATAAGTTCATATTTATAAAATTAAATTTGGGGAATATTATCATCTTCGAATTAAGGATATGGACTATTCCCTGGTGGCATGAGTGTGTGCCACACTTCCATGGATTCAATTCAAGTGACTAATTATTCAATGAAATTTAACATCTCCAGAGGTATTGTTGTAGAGGGAGCCTCACATCTATAGGGAGCATGAAAGGAATTAAATGGTGTACCTGTTTTCATGTCCCATTGATTCTAAATCAATTCTATGACTAAAATTATCATCCCGGATGGTATATACTATCATTTTAATGGAGGGAATTTGTGATTATCTAAAATATCCTCATTTATATAGATAGAATGCATTAATTTGGAGTCATCCTAAAGCTCAAATGCCACACATAAAGGTATATAGAATCATTCTTTATGTTTTATAATATGGATATACATATATTCATAAATATGATCCTCAGTGGGAATGTTTCCACTAGGCATCTCTTCCGTGAGTTATCCGATATTTTTTATCACGACCTTGTATTATGAAAATCATTCCACCATAGAAGTAATTTTGTATCTTCCAATATTAATGTGGTATTTAACCATACCTCTTCCTTTTTCCATGGTGTTTTCTTTCTGTAGAGGTCACAATTCATTATTTGTGTGGGGTTAATTCGAGCTCTGTCGTTGATTTTTCATACATGCATCCTCAATTAATGCATCTATATCAAACTTACATCATGTTTTGTTTTACATATTACATCCATTGGAATTGGCACCATCATTCACGTTATCTTTTTTTTATAGTGAAAATATTTAAGGATGTGCATCATGAAACAGAAGTAATCCCATTACTTATGGTGCGACATGGTGATTATGCACTAAATTTTCCTCCTTCAAGGGTTGCATCAAGGTCATTTTCTTGATTGCTAGCATTATTAAGAATTTTTATCTTCTGATCCCTATGGGGTTTTATTTACATAAACTTATGTTCCACCCACCTCGATATATGAACATTAACCTTAAGGGAGTTTAATGTTGTGGTTTTTGAACGAGCCCAAAAAATAGAATAATTTCTCTTTAGTAGGAGGAATATATGAGATACTGACTGTCGATATTTAAATATATGCATGGTGATGTATAATTGCTTTTAGGGTGAGTAAAATTTAAAAAAAATTACCTAAATCTCTAGGATGATGATGATTTAGGGCTACAATAAGGGCTTATTGATCATGTTGTTTAGTATTTTATGATTCCAGTTGAGGATTTGATGACTCCTTGGATGGAAATTGTTATACAAATTTCCATGACATTGTTGTTTGGGGTTGATCTATAATGATTGATGATTTCTCTAAGATCCTCTAGTGATGGTTTGAACTATGTGATGAATAAAAACATAAAAATTACCATAGTTCAGTGAGATGGGGTTAGTTTTCTATATTCATTGATATGTCTGGAATCATCTCAAGGATTGGATACATAAGGAGTGGAGGAAGTGGTATATATTCCCCCATCCCTGTGTGCTGGGTTCACTCATATACAAATACAATAGAATATACTATTTTGACATATCTAATATCATGCAATTTTGCATTCATATGAGAAGGGTTCAATATCGTCACATAATGGAGGGTATTCTATATGGAATGTTGTTGAATTGAACAAAACATCATCTTCCATTATCAAAATGAATTACCATTGTTTCAAGGGGACAAACATAAAGGTTTTTTTGGTATTCCACTCCCATTATTCATGAAATATTTACATCATCAAAAAATGTGTATTTAGTTGTATTGGCCAATTGAATCATCTATTATTATGTCCCCTAATTTCATAAGAGTCAATAAAAATACTAGACAATGTATCAGGGTAGTTTAGCTATTCTAGAGGTGAGGTAAAGTGAAATGGTCCATACTTTCCCAATTATTAGATTTAGATACATGGTTTGGATTATTTGATCATTTCCTTAATAGTGATGGTATAATGGTGGAAAGAATGCATTATATTTAAGTAGTTCTTTTCCAATTTCTGATCCTGGGTTATTGAATTATAAACTAGTTCCATTTTATAATATATTATGATGATTGATTTTAAGTGAAATTCATATCCTAAATAGGGTAGGTGTCTATACTTTAACCAATGATTAATTTACCACCTATTTTGTTATAATTAATCCATGAAATACTTCTCTAGATCATATAGGACCTCATATTCAGAAGTGGTAAGGGGCCAAAATATGGTTGGGAGGTTTTTTTGGATAAATATCTCCACATATAAATTCTGCCTTCGATTCATCACACTAACACAACTCCACCTGGTCATACCGTACATGTTTCTTCTCTATGTCACCTACTGAAAATGATGAATTGCTGCTGAAAAATATTGATGGACTATATATGGTTGACCCTAGTGTTTCAGTCATCTCCATATATGGCGGTGTATATGATTTGGGATCCAATATATATAGTGGTGTCTAGGAATGGGGAGATATAATTTTTCAGAGGGAGATATCACCATAGTGAGTTTGACCATGATGGATTTCAGGACTAGTGTCCTTGAGATACATATCCAAACAACCATGATGATAATTATTGAGGTAATTGACACTTTATACTTAAGTGGAAGAGTCATAAAAACCATGTGGTGTTTTATATATGTGTCAAAAATCTACATCGACAAAATCATTGAGCAGAACATGGATGTGAGCCTCATTTTACACCATGGTTAGAATTTTCTGATCTCCCTTTGGGGATGAGTTGGGATATATGCATGATCCTTGGTAGCTACCATAATATGTTGATTTCCATCAGGTTCTATTGGAATATTTTACAACTAATGAGATGATACTATATTATTCAAGTGATCTTCTTTAATATCAGCATTATGGTCCTTTATTTGGTTGGTTTCTAGAATATACAAGTCAACTCCGGATGAAACAGAGATATAGACAAGGCACAAATATGAATTCTCCATTAGAATATTCTGATAGAATATTATAATTGGATTAGGGATATGATCCACCTATTTTATATGCTCTTAAGTATTTTAGTGATGTTTTTCATCGGTAGAAGCTGGTGTATGTGTCTGCCTACTGGTTTCTACTAAATAATGTCTACTGGCTTCACTGGCACAAAAAGGAGCCTATGCTGAGGAATGTACCTCACTCACTTAGAGATCATATATTATAATGGGTATTTGATCCAAGTACAATTCCTTTAGAGTATTACACTATTCATTTTTCTATAGGAAAATGATTATTTCTGAAGGTATGTCCCACTCTCACATGGTGAGCCCTGGTCGAATGCAGATCTGAGCTCCTTCTTATGAATTTGGAGTATGCCAATGTTATTTTTGATGATAATGTGTGCATATCCTAAGGGATATACCAATATGAATTGGTGATCCCCAATTGTAATTGGAATATGAACCGAGTCAGGTTCTTCTTCCTTTATTTTAATGTGTTAATAATCCATATAGATGGGAGAAAGAATGCGAAACTTATTTGTTGTAACCATATGTTCATACTAATCATTATGTTGTGCTACTATAGCTATCAATAAATGAATATCTACCTTCCCATATATATCTACAAGTTCCAGAATATTCCGACTGAGTTATTCACCTCTTTCTAGAATATAATGGTATTTTCAATTGTGTATGGATATATATAGGCCTACGTGTTTTCTATTAGCCACATATTTATGTAGATATCATTTATTGATGTGAGGATATAATCCAACTCTTATCCTTGTTATTCAATCCCAATATTTTTGATGGGATTCATGAACGAGGGAAGGGATATGTTCCCCCACGATTCTTCTTGCAAAAGTTTTCCCGTAGACTTGTTCTGAGTCAGCAAGGATATGTGGATAATCAATGGAAATCACTAGAATATTCCAATGGGATTTATTTTCAAAATTTGTGATATGATCCCAAAATATTTATTGAAATATTTACATGTAATAAGAGGATCAAATGATACCTATGCATTGAGTTTCCATAGAGGAATTTTGTTGACTGTTTCTCTAAGTATGAGACTAAGGGACACCAGTATGATGAACATAGTGATTAAGGATAATAGGATCCCTCTTCAGAGACTCCAGAACTGATATTAAATTGTTATCAACTCCTTTATCCTCCTTCCTAAAGTATATAATTTTATGATTATTAATGTACAAGGATATGCTTTTTAACCTATTATCGGTGACTATGAGTTCCACTATTTTTACTTCATCATTCTTCGAATGGGACAAACTTTACAGTGTTATCATATTGAGAACCTTATGTGAAACCAAAATGCATGGGGTCATTCAATTTCAATTGTATTATAAAAATTTATTTTTTAACACCATAAAAGACATGATATATTATTAGGGAATGATTTGTGAGATTGGTATCTTTAGTGATGAATAAAATAAGTAACAAGTTTAGTTCATCATTGTAAATATGATACACACTCAATTAGTTATTTAAATGTAACACAATTGACCTTTTTACTCCATATCTTCCCATTTTTATCATGTGGATTTTACATAGTGGGAATGGAATTATTTCATATGAACCGCAAAAAATATGGTATTTTCCATCAGTCGTAGCATTTTTATTATTTTTATTTTTCCCAAAACAGAATTACCCTACACATGGAATACTGTTAAATTTTTTATTTGGGATTTTCATGTGGTGTTCACCATTTTTCTCTTGGAGAATGTGTGTTGTCAAAATTATAGTAGACAAGGATCCTAACAACTATAATCACCCAGTTATTCATTCATTACATAAAGTCATAATTGGTTTAATTTTTTTTTCCTTTTGAGGGTTGATTTTGGGGGTTCATGTATGGATTTTCAGTCACCTACATCCAGTTCAAAATATTCATTTTGTAGAAATTTACAATGACACCAACATCTATAACAGGGTATATGCCTGATTTCCCAAGGCAAGTGGTCAATTATGTTTTATTACTGAACATTTCTTACGAATTCCCATCGGTTAAGAGGATTTGAGGTTGGTCTTATCAAAACCTTTTGGTGTGAATTATCACTAATTCTGAGAATATCATATAGATTTATGATTCGGTCATGAATATATTCCTAATCCGAATATGAAACTAGTTACCCTAACTAATTGATCGGGTGTTGAATCCTTCTATGTGTAAACATGGGTTCTGTTAATGATATCATATATACTAATATGAGGTTATTCATAAATTTCACAGTTTTATTTAGTGATTGAAATTTACTTATATTTTGAATCTTTATAACTGTGAACATTATATGTTTCTGCCGTCTAGAGAGGATATTTATATTTTGAAAATGGGATTAAACCATTATGAGCAATCCTATGTATTCTATTTATAATAAGAATCAAAAACCACATTAGTTTTTTAATCCATGATGTTTATCATCATGATGAAAAGAAATATATGAGGGAACAAAGGTAGTGGGTATGAAGTTCAATATTTTAGATAGTGCCATACATATCCTATTTAAAATAGGATGTAGAATCCTCATAGTTCAATTGTGCCTTCAGGAATTACCCCATGGTGGATTACCTTGTATGGGGGATGACATCTCATTCCATTGAATGGGGCATAGATAATGAGTTTTACTTGACATGGGGGAATTATGGATGGGAATTATACAATCACTTCAAATACCTAATCCCTCAAGAGACATGCTCAGTTGGAGAACAAGGAATTGCATGTGATCCATCCCAAATCATCTCGATGGGGAACATATTCACAAGAGAAATCTTATTGGGTAGTTCAATATCAATATCACGACTTGGGACAATTTAATACATATCCTTATTATAGTAAGACGAAGAGTCCTTATTGTTCAATTAGCTCTTCAATCTATATATGGATGTGGAAGTTAGATAATACCACATGAGAGTTTCGTCCTCATATGTAGGAGTGTCTAAGATATAGAGGGACTCATACTGAGGTGGATGCCCACTATAGCTTATTTACTAGGAAAGATTCCAATATATTATGTCTATATAAGAACCATATTTCCCATTGTTTGGATAGCGTAATTCTAGAATATTGCAACAATACAAGGTTAACATGCCACATGAAGTCTTCTTAACAAGACCAGGGTGTCTTATTGAAATGAAGGGGATATATTAAATACATACCTGAGGATGTCATGACATATCATTCTTTTCTGGAGGACATGTCCAAGGATTATCTCATGATCCAAATAACATTTTCCATTTTATGTCACACGATCTGAATTGAATCTATAGAGGAAATATAATAACCTAAATTTAATATACGTAGGGAGTCACATAGAATAATTGATATATATGATGGACTTCACAGGACCTAGTTGAGTGGTTTAGATGACTTCACAAGACATGGATGAAAAGTCTCTATGGACTCTTATGAATTGATCAACATGTCCATAGGGAGTAACCTTACTTTTTCGATATATCAGGAGGACTTTGAAAATATTAGATTACATGTTTGTAAGACATTATAAGACTTGATTAACATATCCAAAAAGCATCACATGACCTCGTTGACATGTATTAGTGTGGTCGCATGATATGGATAGGTTATGTGAAGTGTGTAATGAATTATCATGAATATTATCATAAAAATAATAAAATATGTTTTGTATCACTTTAATTACATCATTCATATATACCTAATTATTTGTAAAGAATTATCATGTTTAGAGATTTTTTGAATAAGAAAACAAACAAAGACCACATCACATAATCTATATAAGACCCAGAAGTACTTCATTTGATCTATAAGGTTATATCCAAAAGAACATATTCATTCAATCTAATACTTTAGGCTATTCCCCATATATTACTGGGTGTAAGACTCTCACCATCGTGTGAATTTCTAATCCAAGAAGAAATATATTCTATGTTCCCTAACATGTAGCCATCGACACGAGTGTGTATGTGTTTTGGTTTTGATTAGACGAGATTTATACAACTCTATTATCTATTTATCTTCAACATTTATTATATCTTCTATCATATATATGAGTTGGAGTTGTTGGAGGGAGCACCGTATCTCACACATCATATGATCTGGTCGCAGGTTATCCAAGGATCCACATGATGAACATTGACCATGATAACACTCCATAATGTCCTTGTTTTTTAGACCCTATAATATCAAATGGATTTTTCACAATATTTTTTTCATGTAAAATAACTTATGTACCATTCCAATTACATGTCAAATATTCTTTATAATATCAAAATGCATGTAGATAGGCTTTTGTGTGATCGATGATGAGTTTTATGAGGTCTTTCTTAAGACTAAGGCATATTTTTAGAGTAATTTAATGAGATTATGATATCTTTTTAAACTGATAATCATGTGACTCATTTTAATAACATGTGTTTTATATCCTATTCAGATGAATATAAACATATCTTCCAATCGTGAGAGTATTCCACATTTTCAAATTTTTTATTCCTCATTTTACAAGGCACTCAAACTTTTCCCATAGGTTGTCCATTGAAATATCATGATTGTTGATGGATATTGAGATAGAGTGAAATTATATTCATAAAAATTTACTCTTATTGTGTATGACGCATCACATGATAAATGTTGGATCAAATGATGGTAAATGAGAAAAGTCGGGACAATTTTTCTACATCTTTATGATGCATTACACCTTAAATACTGGATGTCATGATGGATTGTATTAATTTTCAAATTAATTCCTCCAAATTTATTTGATAAATATTAAGATCAATGATAAATATCTTGATATTTTATATTCATTTCCACATAAAATACCTCCACTTTCCTAGGATGTATTGTGTGATCAATGATGGATATAGAAATATTTTATAAGAATTATCATATAAAATCGATCTTCCGATTTGAATAACTTTAGTGGAATCCTATGATTTAATATATGTGTCCATGTTTCTTCTCATGATCAAGTTGAAACACAAAATTTCTATTATATTTCAAAGGATGAAATGTCATATTGGGGCTTGGTTGGGTCTTATGAATCTCATAAGTACATCCCATGATATCAATGTAACTTCCCTTGATTGAATATTTTTCTTTTTCCAACATTTATTTTATAAATATATTTTTAGGTGAATTCTAGAAATCTATTAATTAACAGGTAGAATGATTAGAGGATCATATCTTGCATTTTTCACATAACCATCATCTCTTGTTTGGAAATTATCATAAGAATATAATGGTTTTTAGTAGATATTTATAAGAACACGGCCTTAAACATTAAAAAATCTTGAATTAATTGAATATTTCACATTGAAGATCATTTTAGGATTAGAGTTTTAGAAAATTCGGTAATAAATATTACATATCAACCTGAAAATTACATGTAGAAACTACTGCACATTATCCATTTATTGATAAAATAATAAATCTTAAAAATAAACATGTCTAGTTCTATGTTTTAGACATCAATACTTTTCCTCGAGCCCATCCTTGACCATATTAATCTTTATGTCATGTAGCAAAAAATTCAAATACTTTGTATGAGCCTAAAAAGATTTGTAAGGGTTCTAAAATATGGAAGGAAAAAATTATCCAATCATTAAAAACAAATAAATGGAACCATATATTTCAATCATAACAGAACTTCAAAATCATAAGATTTATGAATAACACACACAAATAATAAATCATAAGGCTAACTTATGGAATTGATAGAATACTTAAATTGTAGATACTATATCTACATAGGGAGTCTTATTTAGAATACCCATCATAGTATATTTCCAAAATCTTCTAATAGAAACATTAATGATTACCTCTATCACGTTACCCAATGCATTGGATAGATATCTCGGGCTCAACTACCCTTGGTTTATCCCAGAACCACCCGTATACATAAAAAATTCCCAATAACCATATAATATTCATAACACATAAATCAAGAAAAAAAGGAAAGATAAAATTTACACATTTCAATCGCAATATATAAAATCAAGATATTGAAATAAACAAGTATTTATCAAATCATTTTAAAAACCATTTAAAAAATTTAATAATGAGATTTTTGAATCAAAGTGTCCCACATGACATTGAATATTTTAAAAGAATCATCATTCTAAAATATTAATGTCCATATAAATAAATCATAAAAACCATTTTTAAAAATTGGAAATTAATGATAAATATTTGGATGAATAAATTTTTTAATCCTATAAACTGATATTTTAGTTAAAGAGTTTTTAAAAAAATGTAAGAAGATTGAATACAAATAATTAAGGAATAAATTTAATCACAACTTAATAATATCATGAGAATAAATGGATTGATGATATAATATTCCAAGGGACAGTATATACAACATATAAAAGTGAATTGGTGCATAACGACAATGATTCCTCAATGAAATGTAAATTGAGACGGAATCCCTTATAAAAACTGTATTCTTATATTAAGGATAAATAAATTACATATTAATGTGTGAAAAATATAAATAAACTCTATATGATTGGATATTCACTGTAAATAAATCATAGGAAATTCACACATTTTCTTTTTAAGAAAAAACCAATGACATGTATGTTTCACTCAATGAATGGGAATTCAGTTAAAATTACTCTTATCAGGTTCATATCGATGACTTGAGAATTTATCAATGGGATGATTATGTGTCTAAAAAGTATATCCTCACAAAGGGGAGTTTAAATTAAAACATAAATAAATAAATATTTATTCCACACACAATCATAACATGAAATAATTGAGAATTAGAAGATTAACCCAAGGAATAGAAATTGGGTTAAAAGATTCCCTTACCGATTTGGTAACTTATGAAAAATAAAAACCATGAATAAAAGATCATACAATGAAGATGTAAATACCCACAAATTTAATTATATTACAAAATTAATACACTCATGGGCTGTAAATACCCCACACAAAAGGAAATAGTGGAAAATATACCATGAATCTCATGGAAATATAAAGTGAGATGAAAATCCCTTACCACGTGGTAATAAATCGAGTCGTATGACAAATTGTTAACAACCACCAAATGATTCACAGAATAGAATGAATATAATTATAATCATGATAATATATATCAATCTACATTACACAATACTCCACATGCAATAAATTAGTGGTGAATAATAGAAATCTGATGGAATTAAAAGTGAGATAAAAAATGCCTTACCTCATGTCTGACTTGACTCATATGTTCTTTATTCTTCCTGAATAATAAACTAAATATAATTTATACTTTCTTAAGAACCATTTTCCAGTTTATTATTCATTTTATATAACATATGAATATCTTATAAACATTATGGAATCATTTAATTTAAGAACGTTCATTTTATCGATATTTGGTACTTGAGTCAAAAATGGACTTCTTATAATTACAAGTCATTCACATAGTCTAAAGTTCATTATATCCAAAATGATATTCATGATTTAGATATCATATATATCATATATATACAGTATATTCATGTATTTATAATAGTACATAACATTGGGAGGTAATAAATTAAATGCACCATTCATAGAGATGGTAAGTCATACGTACGAAAGAACGCAACTTTCATTTCTATTTATTAATTCAATTGAATTAAAACATAATGATACATAGATATATTATAATTTCAGTATAATATCATATCTAATATCATTTACTATATCCTTTATATGTCCCACATATGTCATTAATGAGTCATATCACTCTGAGGGGGAGATAGTCCGCACTTCCTCAAATGAAATTATCATGTTAACCCATAACAGAAACCATAAAGGTATGCTATAAAATAAAAATATAGAATAATAAAGAAAAAATAATCATAATATATATCATATTTAATTATAGTTTCATAATAATTACCACCATGAGAGGTGGTAGGAGATAATCGAACAATTATCGTTTCATGAGGTGTTAGTTTTCAATTCAAAAAAACTATATGTTCTTCAGCCATTAGATGGAGGTCTGTGTTAGTGTAGCTATAATCCTTCTCATAAAAATATCCTAGTATATTGAGTATACCATTTTTTTATAAAATAAATGAATAAAAAGTGTTTAGGGGTTGGAGAAGTAAAATAAATGAAAATAAGTTAACAGAAATTGTTACCTTGAATTTCGGTAACTCTCTTTGGTTTCAAGGAAAAGAACTTCTTCAGGTAACTTCTTCGTAAGTTAAGGCTTCTTCGTGTAATATAGGGATATTGAGAGCATATTAGGGCATGTATTGGACTAGATATGGGGCATTAGAGGTGTGAGGAATGAGTTAGATGTGAGGGATTTTTATAAGTGAGAGGAGGGGCTCTTATGGAAGGTGTTAAAATATTTTTTTATTATATAATGATATTCTGTTTATAAAGGTCCTATAAAAATTAAAGGCAAAGATAATATGACTACTGGTCTAAATAAAATCATTCCATAAAAATTGGATGGGTTTTGGATGTGATTTTAATATTTATAATCTTATTTATTTAAATCATTTATTAATGAGGTAAATACTACATAATTTTTGTGTAAAAAATAATTTTATTTACCTGATGTATAAAAATTATAAAATAAATCCATGATATAGTGTATTATTATATATTTTCGATTAATATTTATAGTCAAAAATATAACTTATATAACCCCATGTAAAAATTTATTTCTTAGAATATATTTGTTTATGACATTTTTTTCTTTACTTTAAATTAAATAATATAAAGAGTCGTTGTCACGCCCAAGTGGATCCATGGGGTCTCCAAATCAACCCATGGATGCCCATGGTCGTCCAGGACTCATCCAGTAATATTAGGACAAATGTTAAGGTAATTTTGTATTATTTTAATCTTTTTTACCTTGAATTACCCTTTTTACCTTCAACCACGGTAAATAAAAGTCAAAAGTTACTATTCATAAAAAATTATTTTCATCTGATTGAACCACATTTTACTTACTATTAACAAACATGTATGTCAAATTTTTGAAATTCATTCCACAGAAGCAGGAAAAAATTCATTTAAATTAAAATGTTAGTTTTTAACTATTACTTAGTGGTTTCACTATTCATCAAAAAAGGAAGTTTCCCAAAAAACTACCAAAACATCAGCCTAAGATATATTTGATATTGCAAATTCAAAAATGAGTTCTATTTTAAAAAATTCAAAACATAAAAGTTGCATTAATTAATTTAAAATTAATCTCTTTTATAAAAAAATAGCGTGTTTTTAAGAAACAATACCTATCAAAAGATTTATACTTTTTTATGTCCAATTTCAAAGTGAAATTAATTCAAATGAACAACATTAGATTAAATTTTAAAACAAAATATAATTAATCATTAAAACCAATTAAAATGATAATCTAACGATATAACTAATTTATATTCAAAGCCACTTTTGAATTAAAATATAGTATTTTTAACTATTCATAAAAAATGAATTTTATCACAAACATACAATAAATATACGCAAAGTAAATATTGATTTCCCAATTATAAAAAAAATTATTTTGTAAAATGGAACATATAAAAGTGAAAAATCTATATTTAAAGAGAGTTTTACATTAAAAGGTTGTAAATCAACCTTTAAAAGTAATTTATGTTTGAAATTAGATTCATTCACATTTTATGCTTCTAAATTTTAATGGATAAATGTAAAAAAATTTGAAAAACATAGATAATAATTTTGTAGTTAATTATATTTATTACCACCAATACAATGACTATGTCGTAACTACCATTTAAAATAATAATATTATATTAATAGTGTGCAATGTATTATTTCAAAGAAACACATTGTTGCTTATCGGGTATACTATTGAACATAGCATCCCCTTGAAATTATTAATAATATTTAGTTCAAAAATATTTATAAATATGAAGAATTTAATGTTCTTTATTTAAATAGGATGTTACAACCCTCCCCATTTTGGAAATTTCATCCTCGCAATTTTAAAACTAGGTTTGTAAAATTCATTAAAAGTCCCACATCGTAAAAGAGTTAGTAAAACGATCACTTTTAAAGATAGAAAGATAAGTACAATGGTTACCCGACATAACCCATTCTAGGATTCCATGTTAGAAAACATGGTTATAGAAGAGATAAAAAATGGTTATGTTTTAATAGAGAGTGATAGAAAACCTGATTAGGAATAAGTTAACCACAAAAAATCAAAAACTAATGATGTGTTAAATGGTCTTTGATTACCCAGTCGGAAGTGTAAACCAACAACGTTTTTGTTATACATTCCTTTTCATAATTTTGAGGAATTAATTTACTAAATAGAATAACAACATAAGGAAATATAATTACCTTCAAGTAGAGTTTCATGTTTTAATAACTTTCTACCAAAAACTAATGTTTTCTCCAAACAATGAGCATTCAAAAAGACTTGGTCGCATCAAAATCACAAGAAACATCATCTAGAGAATCACACAATCAACATAAGAATAACTATATATGTCGCTTGTCTTTAGAAATCATATAAACCCAAAATAGTTAGTGCGAGATCATATTATACCCAAAAGACTATCTATTATAAAAATAAAAACGTCTCTTAATCTATAAATTTTTTGAAACAAAACACAACGTTCTACAAAGACCATTCAATAAACAATTATCCCTAAAATTCTTCAAAAGTAATCCAAACTACGATTGAAACCCAAATGTAAAAGAATTTAATTACATAGTCTTCCTAGATAATTCTTAACATTTATCTCAAAATAACATATGTTACTCATAATGTCTCATATTGAAAAGTAACTAAACCAATCACATATTCTCCACGATAGGTTAATAATTTTAAAAAATAAACCATACCATCATATGTCTACAATAAAAACATATATTCTTCCCAAATAAAATTTCAACCATTATTCCAAAATTGACATCCCATAGCATTATATCTTCCATAGGAATATAGTGTTTCTTCAAAAGAGGGAACATCTTCCATAAAAACCTTTGTCACTTAATCACAAAATCATTTTTATATACAATGTATATCCATTTGATAAAACATAAGTTCCCATAATAAACTTATTATTGTTCCATAAAATAATTTTACTAAAATAATAATTCATACTATCCATGGAATTCAAGTTGGCTAGTGGAATGAGATGCGCCCTTGTAGCCCTTCTATTGTGGGTTCGATTGCAGTTTCCTTGCCAGATGTGATAGATTTTCACCCATCTTACCGGTTGTCCTTTTTATAAAACACAAAAATAACCCTAACATGTTTTAACATAAATGGTTTCTTTGTACCTCTCATTTACATCACAATTCATTATGATCTAAACATATTAATTCTTGATGTCTTATTTATATTGACATTTTTTTCTCATCGTCTTATAATAAAATAAAACGGTCCACAAAAGGAAGAATATAATACCTTGATCATGGTGTCAGTTTGGTTTCATCGTCATCTTTTTCACCTAGGTAAATGGTCCATGCATTGCAATAATGATTTAGAGATCCTTCAAAATCATTTTATTTTTTCATCCAAATACGCCTTATACAACATGGGTCATATGGTTGTTCACACAAAAACTGTTTTGAAAAATAATCAAGTATGAAATATAGTTTCATAAAATCTTATAAAACATGATTTTTATAAAACAATCAGACCAAATTTATGTTGAAAATTTCAATTAATGGTCATTTTAAAATAGCATAGGTATGTGCTGAGAGAATATATTCTAAAAGCAAATATAAATAGGTTGCACAAGGGTCACCTTCTTCAGTACCTTTATCAAAATCATAATATGATTCAAAATAATTTGATAATGTAAAATATTTGAAAATTCCTTGATAATATTTAACATTTTTTAAAATATACAAATATTGTGAAAAAAAGTTTTGTTTAAATACAACCCATTATCCAAGATAATAACAAGGTATTGTGGAAGTGTTTTATATCTCAAACAAATTCTTGCAAGTGATTTGTATTCTATAAAAATTATCATAATCATCCAAACAAGACTTTGCATTAATAATTGCAAAAAAGTCATCAGGAAGAGATAAGAATGTCGTCTTACATCCTCCTCATTTCATTTGTAACTGGCATTCCTTGATCGGAAAAATATATAAAAAATGATTTACCAAAAATAATAGACATAGGGACTCAACATGCATCTAACAAAAACTCTTAATACCTAATGTTCTCTAACCTGAACTCTGATACCAACTATAAGGACCCGGCCTCAAACATTACACAATATTGAATTTAATGAATAATCCACATTAAGGATCCTTTTAGGTTTAGCATTTAATAGAAATGACCCATAACTATAACATATCAACATGAATATTACATCTACACACTACTACTCATTATCCATTTTTTTCATAAAATAAAAACTCTTAAAAAGATACATGTCTAGTTCCATGTTTTAGACAACATGAATTTTCCATGATCCCATACTTGACCCTATTAATCTTTAAGTCCTATGGAAAACATTTCAAAAATATGGGATGATCATAAAAAGCTTAGTAAGGGTTATAAAATAAATATAGAAGCCATTATCCCATCATTAAATACAAATCACAGAAACCATAATTTTCAATCATAACATAAATGACTATAGCATAAGATTTATGAATAACACACACAAATAAAAAATAATAAAGGCAACATATGGCATTTATAACATACATACATTGTATCTATCAAAGATATAAAGTGTGTCTCATTTGGAATACCCATAACAGTAAATTCGCTAAATCTCTTAGGAGAACCATTAACGTTGACCTCCATCACGTTACCCAATGCGTTGGAGAGCTATCTTAGGCTCATCCGTCCTATTTTTATCACGGAACCACCAGTATATGTAATCAATGCCCAATAACCATAGCATATTCATAACACATAACACAAGCATGAAGGAAAGTTAACATTTCCACGTTCCAAACAGAATATATCAAATCAAGATATTGAAATAAACAATTCTCTATCCGGTCATTTTCAAAAACATTTAAAACATTTAATAAAGATATTTTTGAATAAAAGATTCCCATACCACTTTGCTTCATCTAAAATAATTATCATTTGAAAAATATAATGTCCATATAAAAAAATCCAAAAAACCATTTTAAAAACATGGACATTAATAAAAAATATTTAGAAGAATAATTCTTTTAAACAATTAAAAAAATATTTTAGTTAAAGTGTTTTTAAAAAATTGAGAGATGCTTGATTATAAATAATTGAAGAGTATGATTTAATAAGAACATAATAATATCATGAGAATAAATGTATTCATTATATAATATTCCAAAGGAATATATATACACTTTATAAAATTGAATTGGTGCATAAGGATAATGATGTTTCAATGAAATGTAAATTGAGAAATGATATCTTATAAAAACAATATCCTTAGATTAAGGATAAATAAATTACATAATAATGTGTGAAAAATATAAATACAATCAATATGATTTGATATTCAGTGTAAATAAATCATAGGAAATTCAAAAATGTCTTTTTAAGATGAAACCAATGACTTGGATTTTTAGCTAAATGAATGGAAATTGAGTTAAATTTACTCTTATCAAGTTCATAACGATATCTTTTGAATTTATCAATGGATTTATTATGTATATCAAATGTATATCCAAACAAAGGGTAGTGTAGATTAAAATATAAAAAAATTTATAGTGATTCCCCACACAATCATATCATGACATAATTAAGAATTAGATGATTAACCAAAGGAATGGAAATTTAGTTAAAAGTTTCCCTTATCGATTTGCTAACTTACGAAACATAAAACCCATGAAAGAAGGATCATAAAATAAATATGTAGATATGCATAAATTAAATTATATTACACAATGAATACACTCACGGGTAGTACAAATACCACAAAAATGGAAATACTGTCAAATATAGAATTAATCTCATTGGAATAAAAAGTGAGAAGAAAATCCCTTTCCCCATTGTATTAAATCGAGTCATATGACGGAAAGTTGGCGACCACCGAATGATTCAAAGAATAACATGAATATAAAGAGAATCATGATAATATATATCTGTTTTCAGAAACCAATACACCACATGAAATAAATTAGTGGGGATCAATGGAAATCTCAGAGAATTAAATGTGACATAAGAAATGCCTTACTATGTGACCGACATGACTCATTTGTTCCTTTTTCTTCTTGATTAATAAACTAATGTTAATTTATAATTTCTTAAGAACATTTTTGAAGTTTATTATTCCTTTTATATCACCTATTACATTTTTATCAACATTATGTAATCATTTATGTTAATAATGCTCGTTCTGTCGATATTTGTTACATGAGTCAAAATTGTACTTCTTATCATTACAATCTGTTCCTATAATCAAATTTTCATCATATCCAGAATGATATTATTCATTTAGATATCATATATATCATATATATATTATATATTTCTATTTATAATATTACATAACATTTGTATGTTTGAAATGAAATGCACCATTCATGGAGACAGTAAGTTGTACGCACGCATGAACGCTACTTTAATTTCTCATTATTAGTTTAATAGAATTAAAAATTAATTATAAATTAGTATTATAAAATTACAGTATAATATAATATATAATATCATTAAATATATCCTTTATACGTCCTACATATGGCATTAACGAGTCATATCACTTTCAGGGGGCGGTAGTCCGCATTTCCTGAAATTAAATTATCGCGTTTACCCATAATGGAAACCATAGTGGTATTAAATAAAATATAAATATAGAATAATAAAGAAAACATAAAAATAATATATATCATATATAAATATATTTTCATCTTAATGGACACCATGAGAGTTGGTAGGAGATAGCCAAACAATCATCGTTTCGTGAGACGTTATTTTTCCATTCAAAAAAACAGTATATTCTTCACTGATTAGATGGATGTGTGTGTAAGGGTAGTATTAATCCATTTGATAACAACATCCTGGAATATTGGGTATACTTTTTTGTTATAAAATAAAGGAATATAAAGATTTTATGGGTTGAAGAAGTAAAATAAATAAAAAAGTTATGAGAAATCATTACCTTAAATTTGGGTAACTCCCGTTGGTTTAAACCAAAAGGACTTCTTGAAGTGACTTCTGCCTAAGGTAATGCTTCTAGATTTATGAGAGTGGTATTGATAAATTATTTGGTCCAGTTATGGACGAGCCAAGGGGTTTTAGAGGTGTAAGTAATGAGTTAGAACTGATATATTTTTATAAGGGGGGGGGAGGGGCTCTTAAGGAAAGTGTGAAAATATTATTTTATTATATAATAATATTATGTTTCTAAAGATACAATACTTATTAAAGTAGACTATAAGATGAATAATAATAATAATTAAATCATCCTATAATAATTGGACATGTTTTGGATGTTATTTTAATATTTATAATCTTATTTATTTAAATAATTTATTAATGAGGTTAATACTGCATCATTTTTGTGTCCTAAATAATTCTATTTATATGATGTCTAAAAATTATAATAAAAATGATGAAGGAAATTGTTTTATCATTCCAATGAATATTTATTGTGGAAAAGATAACTTATATAACACAATGTAAAAATTAATTTTCTAAAAGATATTTGTTTGGGTCATTTTTGTATTTACTTTAAATTAATTAATCTAATCTCTCATTATCACAACCATGTGGTTCCATGGGGTCTCAAAATCGACCAAAGGATTCCAATTGTCTTAAATGACTCATTAAATAAGGATAGGATAAATGTTATTTTAAGTTTGTACATTAATGATATTCCTTTTACCTTTAATTATCCTATTTACCTTTAACTGCTCTAAATAAAAGTCAAAAGATTCAAATCACCAAAAAATATTTTCATCTTAGTGAACCAAATTTTGCATACTAATAACAACCATGTATGTTGGATTTTCCAAATTCATTCCACAGAAGCGGAAAAAATTTCATTAATTGAAAATTTTATTTTTTAACTACAACTTTGTGGTATCACTATTCATTAATATTTGATATTTTTCAAAAAACTACCAAAACCTCAGCCTAAGCTATATTGTATACTCTGAATTCAAAAATTTTGACAATATTACCAAATTAAAAATATTAATGTTTCATTAATTAATTGAAAATTAATTTCCGTTATCGAAATATATAGTGTTTTTTAAAGAAATAATATCATTTAAAAGATTGATATATGTTTACGTCCAATTTTAAAGTGAAATTAATTCCAATGACTAACATTGGATAAAATGAAAAAAATTAATATAATTAAAGTTTAAATCCAATTAAAAAGATAATCTAACAATATGAATAAATTAGATTAGAATGAACATTTTAATTAAAGTACAATATTTTCACTATTCCTAAAAAATGTATTTTATCAAAAAAATAAAAAAAAATTACCCAAAATAAAATTTGATTTCTCGATTCTAAAGAAGAATTTTATTTTTTCAAATGTAAAATATAAAAGTCACCAAAATTATATTTATGGAGGGTTCTCAATTAAAATGAGGAAAATAAACCTTTTATAAAAATTCTTTTTAAAATTAGATTCATTAACATTTTAAGTCACTAAATGTTTTTGGATTGATGAAAAAACATTTAAAAAATATATATAATGATTTTGTATTAAGTTTTTTTCATTCCCACCATTATAACAACTAGGTTTTCACTATCATTTAAAATAATAATATTATATTATTTGTCTGCATCTTAATATTTCAAAAAATGCATTGTTGTGTATTAGGTACGCCACTGAAAATAACGCCCCCTTTAATGTAGAATTAATATTTAGTACACAAGTATTAATAAATATAAAATTATCATTTTATTTATTTACATGGGATGTTGCATACTCCCCCCCTTTTGGGAATTACATCCTTGAAATTTAGAAACAAGGCTTGGAAACTTCAATAGATGTCCCACATCAGAAAATATTCAACAAAACTATCACTTTAAAAGAAGGAATGAGAAGTAAAATGGTCACACAAGAAAACCCATAGTAGAATTACATGTAAAAAAATGGATATGGATGAGAGTAAAATGCTCATGTTTTAATGGAGAGTGATAGAAAACATGATTAGGAAAAAGGTAACCACTAGAAAATCACAATCATATAATGTGTTAAATTGTTTTTGATTGCCCAGTAAGAAACATACTCCAAAAATGTTTTTGTTTTAAATTATATTTCATAATTTTGAGGAATTCATTTACTACATATAATAAAAACATAAGGAAATAAACTTACCATCAAGTATTGTTTCATCCTTTAATAATTTTCTACCAAAAACTAATCGTTTCTCCCAACAATGAGCATTCAAAAAGACTTCGTCACATCAAAAGAACAAGAATAAATTTCTAGAGAAACACATAATCCAAAAAATAAGAACTATATATTTCCCTTTCCTTTAGACATCATATAAAAACAAAATGGTGAGTGTGAGACAGATAATACCCAAAAGGCCTATTTTTTACTAAAAAAACTACCCTTAATCTCCAAAATTTTTCAAACAAAACACAAATTTCAATAAAGATCATTTAATAAAAAACTGTCTCTGTTGTTATTAAAAAATAACCCAAACTAAGATTGAAACCCAAATATTGTAAGGATTTAATTACTTACTATTCCAAGATAAATCATAACATTTATCCCCAAATAACATAAATTACAAATAACGTCTCATATTAAAATGAAATTAACCTAATAACATATTCTCCATGATATGCTAATCATTTTCATAAATAAACAAAATTGTCATATGTCTACAATAAAAACATATATTCTTGCAAAATAAAATTTCAACCATTTTTTCACATTTGAAATCCCATAATATTCTATCTTCCTTAGGCACGTTGTGTTTCTTCAAAAGAGTGACCATCTTCCACAAAATCCTTTATCACATAATCACCAAAATAATTTTCCTATACGAAGTATATCCATTTGATAAAACATAAGTTACCAAAATAAATGTATTCTTGTTCCATAAAATAATTTTACTAACATAATAAGTCATACTAACCAAAGAATTCAAGTAGGCTAGTGGAAAGCAATGTTCCCTTCTAACACTTCTTTTGTGGGTTCGATTCCAGTGGCCTTTCCAGATGCGACATATTTTCACCCATCTTATAGGTTATCCTTTTTATAAAACTAAAAAATCACCCTAGCATGTTTTAACCTCAGTGGTTTCCTTATTCCTCTCATTTTCATCCCAATTAATCGAGATCTCAACATATTAATTATTGATGTCTAATATATATTTCCATTTTTTTTATTTCATCGTCATATGATAAAATAAAACGATCACAAAAATGAAGAACATCATACCTTGATCATAGTGTCCATTTGGTTTCATCGTCATCTTGTTCACCTAGTTAGAAGGTACATGCTTTGAAACAATGATTTAGAGATCCTTAAAAATCATTTTATTCCTTCATCCAAATACACCTTATACAACATGGGTCGTATGGGTGTTCACAGAAAAATAGTTTTGGAAAATAATCATGTTTGACATATAATTTTAAAACATATGATAAAACATGATTTCTATAAAACATTCAGACCAAATTTTAGTTGATAATTACAATTAATGGTTCTTTTAAAATAACATATGTATTTGATGAGAGACTATATTGTAAAATCAAATACAAATGGGTTGCACAATGGTATCATTCTTT
Source organism: Viscum album (assembly GCA_963277665.1). Lineage (NCBI taxonomy): Eukaryota > Viridiplantae > Streptophyta > Magnoliopsida > Santalales > Viscaceae > Viscum > Viscum album. Next base: position 1,449,948,925 of record OY728161.1, read on the forward strand.
AGTACAATTTTCACAATCAAATATGCTTCATAATCTTATTATAAGGAAATTTTTTAAAAAAAACTCGATAATATTTACCATTCTGGAAAATATGAGCATATTTTGAAAATATGATTTTTTGAAATACCACCCAGGATCCACGATGATTACGAGGTATAGTAGAGGAGTTACATACATCAATAAACTGTTTTCTTGTGAGTTGTATGCTAGAATAAGTATCAAAATCATATAAACATGACTTTGTAATAATTATTTCAAGAAAGTCATCAGGAATTGATAGGAATGTCATTTGAGATACTACTCCTTACATTTGTAACTGAGTTTCCTTGATCTGAAAAAGTTAGAAAACAAGGATTTAAAAGAAATAATAGACTTACGGACTAACCATGTGTCTAATGAAAACTATTAATCCCTAAACATGTCTATGCCGACCTATCATACAAACTATAACGAGCCTTCCATAAACATTACATAATCTTTAATTAAATGAATAATTCACATTGAGGATATTTTCACATTTTGAGTTTTAGAGAATTAGGCTATAACTATTACATATCAACTTGAAAATTATTTGTAGACACTACTACTCAGTAACCATTTTTTTTAATAAAATAAAAACTCTTAAAAATAATCATGTCTACTTCCATGTTTTAGATAGCATGACTTTTCCTTGTTCCCATCCATGACCCTATTCATCATTAGGTCATGTGGAAAATATTTCAGAAACATTGGATGAGAATGAAAAGATTAATAGGGGTTATAAAATAAGGAAGTAAAACATTATACCACCATTAAATACAAATCAATGAAACCATACTTTTCTATCATAACATACCCTATGAAATCATAACATTTATGAATAAAAATAATAATTCATATATGATAAAGGTAACATATGGAATTCATAACATACTTAAATTTTAGCTGTCACAAATACATAGGGAGTCGCATTTGGAATACCCATCAAAGTATATTCCCTAAATCTCTTATGAGAAACATCAACATTTATCTCCATCACGTTACCCAATGCATTAGAGAGAAATCTTGGGCTCACTCGTCATAGTTTTATCATGGATCCTCCCATATATGTTAAAAAATCCCTATAACAATAACATATTCATATAAAATAACACAAGAATAAAAGAAAGATTAAATTTCCACATAGAAATCACAATATATCAAATTATGATATTAAAATAAACAATTCTTTATCAAATCATTTTCAAAACATTTAAAACATTTAATAAAGAGATTTTTGAATAGAAGTGTCCCATACCACTTGGAAGCATTTAAATGAATTGTCATTTGAAAAAGATAATGTATATATAAATATATCCAAAAAAATATTTTTGAAAAATGCTTTTTAATGAGAAATATTTAGATGAATAAATCTCTTTAACATTTAAAATGATATTTTAGTTAAAGAGTTTTTAGAAAAATTAGCGATGCTTGAATACAAATAATTGAGGATTATAATTATATCATAACATAATAATATCATGAGTATAAAAGGATTCATGATATAATATACCAAAGGATGGTATATACATAATATAAAAGTCAACTGGTGCCTAATGATAATGATGTGTCAATGAAATGTAAATTGAGACGAAATCCCTTATAAAAACTGTATAACTAGATTAAGGATAAATAAATTACATAATAATGTGTTACAAATATAAATACACTCAATAGGATTGAATATTCAGTTTAAATAAATCATAGGAAAATCACACTTGTTTCTTTTAATATAAAACAATGACTTGGATGTTTAGCATAATGAATGGAAATTTAGAGAAAATTACTCTTATCAAGTTCATATCAAAGACTTAAGAATTTATAAATTGAGTAATTATGTGTATAAAAAGTATAATCACAAAAATAGGAGTGAAAAATCAATCATTAATAAATAAATAGTGATTCCATAGATAATCATACCATGACATAATTAAGAATTGGAAGAATAACCCATGGAATGGAAATTGTGTTAGAAGGTTCACTTACCGATTTGGTGACATACAAAACATAAAACCCATGAAAGAATGATCATGAAATGGAGATGTAAATACCCATAAATTTAAGTATATTTCACAATTAATGCACTCAGGGGATGTACATACACCACACCAAAGGAAATAGTGGAAAATATAGCATGTATTTCACACGAATAAAAAGTGAGATGAAAATCCCTTACCCCATTGTAATAAATTGAGTCGTAAGACCAAAAGTTAAAAAACACCAAATGATTCACAGAATAAAAATAATATAAATATAATCATGATAATATATATCAATTGGAAGTATACAATACACCACATGCAATAAATTAGTGGTGAACAATGGAAATCCAATAGAATTAAAAGTGAGATAAGAAATCCTTTACCTCATGTTTGACAAGACTCGTTTGACCGTTGTTCTTACTAAATAATAAAATAAACATAATTTATACTTTCTTAAAAACATTTCTAATTTTTATTATTCCTTTTATATTACTTATTACCATGTTCTAAACATTATATGATCATTTAAGTAATTAACTTTCATTTTGTTGATATTTTGTACTTGAGTAAAAAGTGTACTTCGTATAATTACAACTTGTTCAGATAGTCAAAAGTTCATTATATCCCGAATGATATTATTGATTTAGAAATCATATATATATAACATATATCCAGTATATATATATGTATTTATTATAGTATATAACATTTAGAGGTAAGAAACGAAATGCACCGTTCATGGAGACGGTAAGTCGTACGTATGCATGAATGCTAATTTCACATCTTTTAATTATTTAAATGGATTTAGAAAATAAAGAAACATATGTATATTATAATTCCAGTATAATATCATACATAATATCAGTAACTCCATCATTTATACATCCCACATGTCGAATTAATGAGTCATATCACTTTGGGGGGGTGGTAGTATGCACTTCCTCAAATGAAATTGTCACCTTTACCCATAATGAAAACCATAAAGGTATGATATAAAAGAATAATAAAGAATAATTAATACAACATAAACATAATTTATATCATATATAAATATATTTTCATCTTAATGGCCACCATGAGAGGCGGTAGGAGATAATCCAACAATCATCCTTTCGTGAGGCGTTAGTTTTCCATTCACAAAAATAATATGTTCTTCATCCATTAGATGGAGCTGTGTGTAAGTTTAGTTCGAATCCTTTCATAACAACACCCTAGTATCTAAAGGAAACTGGTTATGTTATTAAATAAGGTATTAAAAATATTTTAGGGGTTGGAGATATAAAATAAATGAAAAGAACTTAAGATAAACTCTTGGCTTTAATTTGGGTTACTCCCTTTGGTTAATCCAAAAGGACTACTTGAATTGTCTTCTCCCTATAGTAAGGCTTCTAGTTGGATGATAGGGATATTTAAAGCTTATTTGAGAATGGTTTGGATGAGACAAGGGTCTTTAGAGGTGTGAGTAATGAGTTATAATAGAGGTATTTTTATAAGGAGTATGAGGGGCTATTTAAGAACGTTTGAAAATATTATTTTATTATATAATGATATTCTGTTTCTAAAAGTCCAACATAAATTAAAGTCAATGAAAAGGTGGATAATAGTCTTAATAAAATCACACAATAATAATTGGAAGGGTTTTGGATTTTATTTTAATATTTATAATATTCATTATTTAAATAATTTATTAATGAGGTAAATACTGCAACATTTTTGTGTCATAATTATTTTTATTTATTTGATGTCTAAAAATTATAAAACAAATACCATGATGTAAGATGTCTTTTTAACTTTATAATTAATATTTATAGTGGAAATGATAATTTATATAACCTCGTGTAAATATTAATTTACCGAATGATAATTGCTTGTATCATTTCTGTATTTACGTAAAATTAATTAATAAAAAGTGTCATTATCACTTCCAAGTGGCTCTAGGGGGTCTCAAAATCGATACAAGGATGCCCATAGACAGTCGTGACTCAATAAATAAGGTTAGGAAAAATGTTATGGTAATTTTGTATTATTATAATATTCTTTTTACCTTGAATTAATTTATTTACCATTAACCGCGATAAATAGAAGTAAAAAAGATAATATTCACCAAAAATTATTTTCATCTTATTGAAATACATTTTACTTACTAATAAAAACCATTTATGTCCTATTTTCTATATTCAATAAACAGATGCAGTAAAATTTTATTTAAATGAACATTTTTATTTTAACTACTACTTGGTTGTTTCACTATTCATCAAAGATTGATGTTTTTTAGAAAACTATCAAAAATTCAGCCTAAGATATATTTATATTCCGAATTCAAAAATGATGTATATTTTACCAAATTCAAAACATAGAAGTTTCATTGATTAATTTATAATTATTTCCCTTTATCAAAAGAAATAGCATAGTTTAAGAAACAATAACAATCAAAATATTGATACTTGTATATGACCAATTTCAAAGTGAAATTAATTCCAAGGACATTGGATTAAATGGTAAAAACATAATATAATTACACTTTAAATACAATTAAAATTATAATCTAACCATATAAATAAATTATATTAAAATGTTAATTGGAATTAAAATACAGTATTTTTCACTATTCATAAAAATTGAATTTTATCAGAAAAATACCATAAAACTACCCAAAGTAAATTTTGATGTCATGATTTTAAAGAATAATTTTATTTTATAAAATATAACATATAAAAGTGAGAAAAACTATATTTAAATATATTTCTCTGTTAAAATCCCATAAATCAACCTTCTAATGTTAATTATAATTAAAATTAGATTCATTCACATTTTAATCCTCTAACTGATATTGGATAAATGTAAAAATATTTAACAAACATGTATAATCATTTTTTAGTTTTTTATATTAATTCAAGCCATTACAACAGCTAAGTGTTAACTACCTTTTAAAATAATAATATTATATTATTAGAGTGAACATAAGATTTCAAAGAAACCCATTATTGCGTATCAGGTACGCCATCAAACATAGAGCCCCCTTTAAAGTGGAATTAATATTTAGTTCACAAATATTAATAAATATAAAAAAAATAATCTTCTTTATTTTCCTGGGATGTTACAGGATTTGTGTATTCAAAATGATATCATACAAGGAACATGATCCATTTACAAGACCTTTATATTTTTAATGAAATAATTATTCCTTATAATTTTTATACAATCCATGGGATTCTTCCACCTATACATCATCATACACTTTCTAGTTTTTGTGAAGAAAATAATACACATGGGTCATAATTTTGATTATTTCTAGATTTTTCGATGCCCTTTTCGAATCTTTTGATAGAAGTGTTTAGAAAAAATTTAATATATACCATTATAAATTTTGAAAATAAACTAAAAGATAGTTAAAATAATTATTTATTTCATTTTATATTATAGTTAAAATCATCTATAAGACAGTTTGAAGAGAATGAACTTGGAATAAAAATTCCACCGACGAGAGATGAATAATATGGTTAGATTTTATTTAAATTAAATTCTATATTATTTTTAATTCCAAATATTTAATGAGGAAAAAAACATGAAAAACAAAAAAATAACTAGAGTTTAATAATATATATGGGGTTTTAAATGTAATTATCATATAATATCACTCAATGGTGACTTTAAATTAATAACCCTAGAAAGAAATAAAAGTTTTGTCATTCTTCAAATACATGAAAAACCATTGTATCATGAATATATATTTATTATAAAAAATACTAAAAAATCCTATTCATATATATATAAATATATTACAATACATCATTCTCTATGAACTACCAATTACCCTTTTATTAATATTTCTTCATTAAAATTATTATTTGGGTGAATCATGGTTTTCCATTTCAGTTTTTGTTTAAATTTTATAGTACTTGCAAATTTTTACAAGTTTTTTAATATAAAAAACATCAATAATGTGGTAAATATAGATTTAATTATATATACATTTATAACCTGTCATATTAGGTGGTGATTAAAAATAAATTACATCATTTCATAGAGATGATAGTCTGCACATATGCAGAAGTAATGTTTCTATATTTGAATTGTTTCAATTAAAGACTGGTAAATAAAATTTATAATTTATAGTATCATTATTATATCATATATATATATATTCAATAAATCCATTTATGATAAAATTCATGAGATGCGATTAATAAAAATGAAACACATTACTTCAAAGAGGAGATAGTCCACAAGTAATCATGATAAAAGTTTTAATTTCAAATATAATGGAAAAAATGTAAAAAAATTAATGAAAAATGAAAATAATTACATTTCAATATATTATATATATTAATGTTAATATACCATCACGGTTATGATAGGATTGAATGCGGTATAAAAAGAAATAATCATAAAAGATATCAGTTAAAAGTTTTAACTTTTGTTCGAAAACAATCCATTGGATCACTTATTAAAAGAAAGTAGGTTTTTATTTTATTAAGATCATATATATAACATCGATGAGGATGTTTAAAATAGTGTTACAAAGAGTTTGGTTAGGATAAGTGGCTCAAAAAGGTGTTAAGGATGGAGGATAGGATGTTACCCATTATATGTGAGAGAATTGGCACACATGTAATTATTCAAAACGGATAAATAATATAAGTTCAATTCCATGGTAATTTGGCTGAAATTTTGATAAAATTAAAATATGTAATGATATTAGAACCCATATCTCATTATTTTAATCCCACATTTACTCATTTAAACTTTACAGTAAAAAATTTAACGCAGTTTCTATTCTTTATAAAAAAAATGACATCCACCCAAATTTTTTAAATGATGATTTGAAATATGGATACCATATTATTACATTAAATTCCTATAATTGGTAAAAAATAATTTAGAAATAAATATATAAAATGTGATGAAAACAATTTTGGTAACATAAATATTCATGCATAAAATGAACATATTCTAATTCCTTACTATGTAATTGTCATTAGATAATTATATATATATTTCGTGGAATATATTATCTGTAAATGTAAATAATATTATTAGTCAATACTGATTATTTAAATTTATTATGGTAAAATTTATTATTCGTAAATAACTGTTTTCATAAAAATACTATTTTTTACACTCAATTGAATTAATAACCACTCACAAAAACTTCATAATAAATTTATGAATTGTTATTAAATTATTTTCATTAAAATATTGTATATTTAGTCAAATCACTTGTCTTGAGACATCATAATAAATAAAAAAGTAAACAACATTGAAAAAATGATAAAATGATATTTTTATAACATTTGAAATTGAGAACCTACTTCAATAGACATAATAAATAGTTTTTCATCATGGAAAATGTTTAAATATATATTTATATAATTTTTTAATTCTTATTCATACACTTCAATACCACTAAATTTTTATATAAAATATAATATTCATTTCATGGTTATAGTTTGTCTAGTGTTGAATTTAAAACAAGATGTCAAAAAATTTAAAAATAACATATATTCTTAAATCTCAAGGTATTATATATTATATAAAGAAGGTAAATATAATAAATGATATGTCCAAAAAAATATAAAACATAAAATGTTGAAATCAAGAATTTTTTGGATCTATTAAATCCTACACTGAGAGAAACTTCATTGGCCTATGTGGCTTCATCCTCAATTTCAGGGGTGTATATGGATGGGTGGATACTCCCCTCTTGTCATTTTACTACATTCATAGGGTATTAGATGTCATATGAAGTGTTGTTGTGCTCATGAATCACACACAATGGTCTGAGGGATTATATTGATATTCATTTTCTTGGAAGTGTGTATGCATCTTCGAATGATTTTATTAAATAAGATGATCAAGTGAACACCAAAACAATGATGGATGGCTCTGAAGTAGTGAAATTAAAACATTATATATTTGTATATATTCTTATAAATAGTATGCAAGAATTCTCTCCATCCTCCAATGTAAGAACTGATTTTTATGTTATTGCTTCATAAAATAATCTTAAAATGTTTTTTATATTTTAGGTTATGATTATATAGGAAAAAATTTATATGATGGAGTGAAAATAGTAAAAAAAAGTAGAATATTAAAAATATTATTGATAATAATTCAAATTTTTAGAAGGATTACTAGTTTTAGTGTGTATGAACTCATGAATCCACTAACGGAATTTATGTGGAAACTAACTCATAGACATATTTTAAGTATCAAAAAGACAAACATGATGCATACTACATATATTTATGCATAATGAACATAATAAAATGAGGAATTTATTTATGAGTATGTTATAGTAAAAATGGAATTAAAAATAATATTTCATAAGGATTATTCTAACCTACCAAAACTGATGATTGGTTGTTCGATAGGGAAGTACATTTGATCCACTGTATTTGTAAATTCCACTAGAAAAAGGTAATTATTATTAATGGATACCACATGTCTACAGTAACATAATAATTAAACTAGATTAAATAGGAAATAGAAGGAGAAAACGGATATAGAGGTGCCTACTTATACTTCCAAAAAACCCTTAGCCTATGAACCGGAGGGTAAGCATGAATATCCCACTCTCAAACAGGTTCAGATGGTATTTTAGGAAAGTATTTATAAAATCCTCATCAATAATTAAAATTAACGGAGTATGAATAACATGAATATACCTTGGATATAATAGTTCATACTATATGTGAGATCATGGAAGAGGTGATTAACATTAATGAATTGATAGAGGGCATCAATAGAATGTATTAAATAAATCTTATAGTCACCATCTATGAAGAATATGTGATGTGGATTACTGATAAATATCATATATTGATCCATCATTATAATTATGTGAATATAAGTACATATAATTATATCAATACCATAGAAAATATGGCTTCCCTATTTTAGAACCTCATTCAAAAGAAAATAGACATGTGTTAATTTTTTCTTGATTATATTTTTAAAATGATGAATTTTTTTATATTTTAAAATTATTTTGGAACTGATAAATTGTTTCATTATCCCAATCATCTAGGTCCACATTTTTATGGGTTTCTATTCAACCCTTACAAGTTTATTTTTATTAATTTAAAAATTATATATTTGGATGGAAGAGGATACCACAAATTCATTTAGTTATTAATTTTAACTATGGTTAATACATATAAGATTGAATAATTTGGATAATGTTATCGATTATTTATCAACTTCATGATTATAAAGTGATATTGTGTATCTATTTGAATAAATATATACACACATAATCCATTTTGGGTTTATATACATTACTGTTCCAATACATAATTTTCCAATGATTTATTTTTTCTAATTGCACCCAATATGTTGTTTAAGTGGTAACAGATCCTTCGAGGTATAAAAAAGTAATACAATAGTGTTTTTTCACCTAATTTAAATTTCTATGTGATCAATATTTAATAATTTAAGAATTAATCTATTCATAACATCATAGTGATATTTTTTTAGTGAGTGAATTCTATATTGTTTTCATGATTTCTTGAAACATTTATTATATATGTGGTTTCAAGACCCATTCCCTTGGGACCATGTCATGAATCCCTCAAGCCAGCCTCCCAAGGGAAAGGGATTTGTGACTAACAATAATGGTGAAAACCTAAAGGGGGGATGCATTTTCCTAAGTACATATATGCACAAACAAAAAACTGTGTCCCAAAAAACTGGAAAGGAAATTATGCATGCCACTAAACAACCATTATGTAAAGGTACAAGTTGTATGTCAATTGGGCTAGAATAAAACCCCACAGAAGAAAATGTAAAAAAATAGAGGGAAATATTGATTATATCAGAAAATACATCTGATGAAAACCCCAACAGATGGATCATTGTAGAGTACCTACCAGAAGTTGTAGAAGCATGCCCCACTAGCGTCATTTCATTGGGCACCACCAGGTCCGAGTCTACCAATTACTCCAGCAAGGCAGCAGTCGTCTGCATGAGATAAAACACCTATAGCTGAAGCCCGTGCAAGGGTGGGTAAAACAATACACATTAGGGACCCCAATACACAAAGGAATAGCCACAAATAAATCCAAAAAACACGCAAACCATGATAACTAATAAGAAAACTCAAATAGGAATAATCTAATGTACATAAATAACAACTATTAGTTGTAACACTTAACACCTTGGAATTTTGAGGTACTCATCCCGGTTGAGTATTGCAAGGATCCTTGGTCACACGGAGCCACTTCCCACATAGGCCATCATATCTGGTCCACTCATGGACACATGAAGCTAATCCAAAGAGGGTTGATCGTAGTTGATCCATATAGGGTTGTTGGTAGGTGATCCATATAGGTTCACTCATACCTAATCCATAGAGGGTCATTTCTAGATGATCCATAGAGGGTCACTTAGAGCTCATCCACACTATGTCACTTAGAGAATATTCTACACAGGGTCATGTGGATCTGATACACATAGAGTCTCATTTCTTCTAGGCCTATAGGCTCACTTGGACCTGTTGGTAAGAATTATTGCGGACCCAACCCGCCACAACATTCCCACACTTATCACACTTGTTTTTAATAGAATACACTCCTCAATCCATTCAACATATTTAAAAATCCCTTAAATCACACATAGAATATTCTAAAAAATCTCATCATTACAAGGGTACTAATGTCAAAAATAGTTCATCAATCGGATGCCCGGTCTAATTGATATTGAAATTTAGTAAACAGGGGTCATTTGGGTCTGAGGTCGGTCTGACCCAGTCGGACTGACTCGACCAATCGTGCATGGGGGTTCCGCATGACTCAACCCAGTTCAGTTGACCTGAGATGACCCAAATGGGTCTATATCTGCCTAATATGTCATGGCTATTAGGCAAGGCCCATCAGGCGTTGCTGGGTCTTACCCAGTTGGGCTATGGTTCTTATACGATGGGTCGCCTAGTGACCTTGATATATATGTCCCGACCCATAATAGGCAAGCCAATTGTTTATAGCTTGTGCCTCCTTATGGACCAACAATATTCCATTGGCCCGACTTGTAGAAGAAAACTAGTTTTATTTAGCATGGACATCTAATGGGTGTCCAGTTACACTGCATGTGACTAACAGGAGTTGAACTCCCTTCCTCCTACTTAGGATCCCTGCTGGACCATGTGCCAGTACACCGTGGTCCACATAGTGTTGGACAGCGTTTTGAGACGGCCTAATGGCTGCGTCCAGCATCCTTCACCCACCGACCTGAGGGCCAATGGCTCCTGCTACTCTGTCACGGTCCAACCCTGCCCCAACTACCACCTTGGCGTTCTGTCGGGGTGCACCACCACCCATCCATGGTTTCCTCTACTGATAGACATGGAGTAAAATCCATGTGCCATCTGGTTTGCTCTGGGGTTCCATTCTCTAAACTGTCTACACCAGATGTTTTATCAGGTCGCCCTCTACCCTACAATGGCCTGGGTACTATCTTTCAGTCAATTCTGTGTTGCAGCCACAAATAAAATGCAAGAAGTCACAATGGAAGAGGGTTTCAGGCCTTGTCTGCATCGACCCACAACCTTATTGTTAGTGGTATAGATACATGGGGATGATTTTAGAATTTATCGAAGATCTATATCGATGAAAAATCCCAATGAAAATCTCCATCCTAGGTGAACAAGAAACCCAAATATCATCCTATTTGTGGGATAATCTGTATTCATTATTTTATAAATAAGAACAGGGAAATCCAAAATCAAAATCAACTCCTACTTGTAGATGGTTCGTTGTTGGTGTCGATCATTTTTAAGCTATTGTTGTTCATTAATCTCTTATACCAGATCCTTCCTCTATGGCATATTCTCTAGTTTCCAATCGTTTGGCATTCTTCATTGGAGAGAAAATATTTTTTCTTTCTCTTGAGAAATTCCAACCCTGTTTCTTCTAAATTGTTTTCTCTTTAAAAGAGAAATGAGTCACAATGATTCTGTTACGCTGTGTCCTCACATCGTTAAGACGATTCATTTGTGAAACAGTATTTAAATTACAATTTTATTAATTTGTTGTTACACTTCTCGTTTAAGATTCTCCTTAATGGGGTTTCATCACTTCCTCATCACTGTTCCACAATTCTAACATGCCACAGTTCATGGGAAAAGAATATAAAATGAAATAACTTTTAAATTTATTTTATTTCTCTCCCGAGAAGTATGAATATTATCATTTTCGATTGACCCATAATAGTGGAAGTCATGTTCCTTGGAGGATAATCCCGTTTTTATGATTTTTATGTTGCGCTATGTTTTGTAATCCAATCACCAATTTAAAATATAGAAAAAACTGCTCACATATTTATTTAAATGACCTTAAAAAATGTTCAAAAATATATTCCAGGATCACCGGGCCATAGAATCAAGTGATGTTTAAGCATCTGGTCTCGAATAAGTCACATATAATTTAATAAAAATTATATGGAATTTCTAAGACATTACATTACCCCCACTTTTAGGGATTCACATCTTTGTAAGCCATAAATGGATAAACAAACAAATGGGGGTACTGAGCAATAATATAAGCCTCTCAAACACATGTGCTCCCATGGAGATTCCAATTCTGCCACCAAACATGCTCTAGAGTAATCAACTGTCCAAAAAAGAACCTGCTCCTATTGATCCTCTATTTTCATTGCGAACACCACAAATGTCTACCCATCGTCATTGTCCAGCTCTCCCTAGTTGATGGCGTGCGATGGATCATGGGTGTACCTCTTTAGCTCTGACATGTGGAAAACATCATGGACCGGGTACATCATTGGGGGTGGGTAATATAGAAAAATGGGCACCCCAACATCTCTTTTCAGAATCTAGAAAGGTCCGATAAACCTCGGAGGCAACTTGCCACCTCAGCCAAATCTCCACAATCCCCATCGGGGTGAGACCTGAAGGGAGACATGGTATACCTCCTCGAACTCCATGTACATCCATCTCCAATCTACATAAGATTTCCAGCTCCTCAATGTTGTCCTCATCTACTCTTTAATGATATATAGCTTCTTAGTGGCAGCCCATACCAAATATGAACCCATGAGTGCTGACTCCCATGGGTCTTTGCAGCATAGAGGTGATATGAAATACTACCCGTAAAATAACCGCGAATGGATCCATGAAAATGGTGGAGTAATAGCTATTTTTGTATGAAAAATTGACCAGCAGACGATGTTCATCCCAAATATGACCAAAATCAAGAATTCATGAATGAATCATGTCCTCTATGATCTGTATGGTACACTTTGTCTTACTATCTCTCTATGTGTAAAAGGTTGTGCTCAAATGAAGTTGCGTTCCGAACACCACATGTAATCCCTTCTTTAGATGGGATGTGAAGCAATCATCACAATCTAAGACGGTCAATGATGGAACCTCATGAAGCCTCACTATCTCCTAGATATAGGGGTATCCAAATCCCTATACTGGTTTCTTCTCTTGAATGGGTAGGAAGTGAGCCTACATGGTGAGTCAGTCAACGACAACCTATATAGAACCATGGACACTGGACATGCATGGTAATCCCATCATGATTTCCATTTAGATACTATCCCACTACACTCTAGACCTGAAGTGGAGGTGCCAATCCTTATGAAACCTTATTCTCAGCCTTCACTTCCTTACAAGTGAGGCACCCTGAAATGAACTCGGCCACCACTTTCTTCATCCATGGACACCAGTACAATCATATTAGATCCTGGTAAATCTTCTTTACTCCAGGATGTACTTCTAGGGGGTATGGAACTCCATTAAAATTTCCTCTTGCAACACCATTGTTACTCTTGTGTTCTATCTAAAAATTATGATGATCTCCCCACTTATTGGAAATCTATAGGAAGCCTCTCTTGAGGACAACATAGCACAACGAGGCTCATATTCCCCATCCACATGTTGTGACTCTGTAACTGACTGTAAGATTATGGGAGTGATAATCATCGATTGAAGGTATGATACACCATCATCATTCATGAAGGATATCTACATCATGGAAAACTACTCTATCATCTCACTCAGTAGATACAAACTGGACCTCATACTGAGCGCGTTTTCCACCAAATTATTTTTCAATGGTGTATAGAATATCTTGAATTCATAGTCATGTAAAATATCTATCCATCACAACTATCTAAAGATAAGGTTATTCATCATGAAGATATACTAGAGACTCTTTTGGTTAGAATAGACGGTAAACCATTCACCCATAAAGTAGTGCCACAACATCTTTTGAGAATAGACCTTTGCGGAAAACTCTAGGTCATGGGTTGTGTAGTTCTTCTCATGAAACGTCAACTACCATGAAACATTGGTGATCACTACTGACTCATTCATCTGGAAAAACCACAGTCTTTTCCCTAATGCATAAGAAAAAACTATATTCCCCAATGCCCTCCTCTAATAATCTCATGATGGGGGAACTTGTCAGTATTCGCCTCAAATCCTGGATACTCTTCTGAAACTTCATTATACATACTAAGGGATATCCATTCCATGTAAAATACAATAAGGGTGCTTCTACTCTAGAAAATATAGGAATGAATATTTGATAGTATTTGGAAAAACCCAATAAACACCACACATCATTCATGATCCTGGGTGGATCCCAAGAGAGCACTGCCTCTATCTTTGCTGGATTAAATGAAACTCCAGCATTCGAGGTGAAATTTCTATCATAGTGGACCTCCTGAATCATGAACTAGAACTCCAAGAGCTTCCCCTAATGCTTGTGCTCTTATAGTGTGTCCAAGGCTATCTGCAGGTGTGTTTTGTGCTCCTCTTCTGACGCTGAGTACTCCAAGAAGTCGTCAATGAAGACCACTATGAAACGAAAAATGTAAGGTTGGAATTTTCTTTTAATGAGACACATGAACACATATGGGGCATTGGTCACACCAAAGGGCATCACCATGAACTTGTACTGTCCATACCGTCATCATAATGTTGTATTCAACATTTCATCATCTCGTTCCCGAAGGTCGGGATGGTTGGATCTAAGGTCTATCTTTCAAAACCACCACGCTCCCTTTAGCTGGTCCAAGAGGTCATCAATTCATGGAAGTAGATATTTATTCTCCATAGTCACCTATTTCAGGAGTTGGAAGCCCATTCATAGCCTCAAGATTTCGTATGCGTTCTTGGAAACCAACACTGAGGCATCATGTGGTGAAACACTGGGACTCACAAATCTCTTCTCCTACAAGTTCCCCAGTTTTACCCACAAATAATGAAGCTTTGTGGAATAAATATGATATGGAAAAGTGGATATTACTGTCGTCATAGGTAATAGGTTGATGTAGAAGTCTACTTACCTGCGAGTAGGTAGCCTTGGATCATCCTCAGGAAAAACAACTTCGTACTCATCCACCACTATAATAATGTGAGTACTCCTCTCATACACCACACATAGGGTGAGGGTAGCCACCTAGTTATTGATCGGCTACTCCCTCTTTCAAGATATTCCATCATGTGCTGCAAGATATCCCTTCACTTAAATAAAGGAAAACATGATCCCATCCACATATACACACTACACTCTACATCTAAGACAGTAAATCTATGTAATGAATGTGGGATAACCAGTCCATACCCAAGATGATATCGTAAGGCATAGACTCTGCTACTATGAGATCATAGTTGATGCTCTCACCTCCTAGAGTAATCCCAAACTACCGGTACCAGTGTGTAATCAACGAATCCCCTACCGTAAGAGTCTCTAATCATAATAATAGATTCAATTACTCCACTAGAATCTCCGAGCCTCAAATAAGGTCCATTGATAAAAATGAGTATCAAGAACCTGTGTCTATAATAATTACAGCTAGGGTGGAGAAGACACATATCGTAACTCTATTCATTTCTAGAGCACTAGGATCATATGCCTCCATAGTATAAAGCTGAGATTTCCACTATCCACCTACTCTATAAGGCTGTGGTGGCCCCTTGGGGGTGGTAGTGGTAGTACCTTGAACCCTCTCCCACCACCTGATGCACGATGTGCTAATCGGCCACATTTTCTTCCCTATGCACCTCCCTGACCGATCCTTTATCTCTTCCTTTGTGGTCCCTCGACCATCCAAGGATCGGCAGTGTGGTGAGTCAGGTAGTAATGAGCCAAGTGTATCTGCCATCCACATTAGCAGTACGCCTGGCTCGTCTGCAGACCCCCGCAGCCCTCGTGGCCTTGCACCACCAATCCAATTTCCTAGGGTTACTCATAAGATGGTTTGGTCCACTTAGACCTCTGTATCATCTTTCTACTTCCCTCTATGGATGACTCGTCCACCTATCACACGATGGCGTCCCCCACCATCAGTTTCTGCTCTGTGAGGAAGATCTCTACTTTTAAATCTCACTATATCACTCCATCATGAGTGGGGATACTGAGGGAAATCATTGAAGCCCTGTTCTCTTGTCGGAGTCCCTACTCAAAGGTCATGGACCTGGAGAAATTGCCTCATACCATATCTGTAGAGTAGCAGGAGAGGTCTGTAAACCAAATAGTGTACATATCCACTGACATGATACCCTATTGTAGGTAAAATAGATCATGTAAAGAAACTGAGCTCAAGGTCGTGGGAAAGAACTCTTCCTAAAAGAGCCACTGAAAGTCCTCCTGAGAAAGGATCACCTCATATTGCGTCTAAATCGTCAAGATCCACAATCTCCCTGCCGATCATGGAAGAAGGCTCGTGGCTAAGACCACCATTTGTTCATGTGGATTCCTCCCTATGCGGAAGACCTATGTACTCCCTCCATCCAGACCTCAGAGTCCTGAGGATCTATTTCTCCCCTGAACCTATGATGACTCCATCTCTGGAACTTGTGCAAGGCATCAGGACTACGTGCATCCTATACTGGTAAAATAGATAGTAACTATTGATCAATGGGTGTTGGTAATGCTAGTGTACCACCAGTCGGGGCCATCTCTAGAACGGGTCCCTGATCCAATGCCTCATCTCTAGGATGGATGTCATCGTGGTCCCGCATCAGAATCATAACTGGATGTCAATGTGGAGGAATCCTAAAATATATAAAGATGTAAAAATTTAAATATATTATACCTTGTGAGATGAAACTAATTCAAGAAGAACTTTAGGATACAATCAATTCCAATAAGATTCATGCAACCAATTTTTTTTATTGATTCGAAAAGCATAATTCATGGTCCTTGTTTATTGATACATCAGCCAATGCACCAACACAGGAATCCCAAAACCTTAAATTTAAACTCTAAACATTTAACATTGTTTCTCATAAACAAAATAAGGGTCTTTCGGTCTCTGTGGTAAAATCGACCACCTCTAATACTAGTTTGTCATGACCCATTCCATGGGGCCGATGTCATGACTCCACCAAGTCATCATTTGAAAGGCTAGGGGTTGGAGACTAGCACCAAAGGCATCCACTTTAATGTGGGAGGAATATTTTATGTACCTATACATACACAATCACACAAAACCATGTCCCAATAAACAAGAAAAGAGAAACATGTATTCAACAAAATAACCACTACATAAAGGTACAAGATGTAGGTCAAATGGGACAGAATAGAAACCCAAAAAAAGACAAACTAAAAAAGTTGCAATTACTGATGATCTCTAAAAATGAATCCGCAAAAAACAAAATAGAATGGTATGTGTAAAGTATCTACTAAAAGACCTAGGAGAACACCCCACATTCTTGATCTCACTGGGCACCACCGTGTCCTTGGTCTCCATATCCTCCATCAAGGAAGCAATCAAATTCACCAGACACAACATGTGTAGGGGAATCCCGTGTAGGGGAGAGTAACAAAATACTCCGTTGGGACCCCAAAACAATAATTAATGACCACAAATAAGTCTCAAAGGCAAACCATGTCGCATGGTCATGAAGTAAGAGAGCTCACACAGGTATAATCTAATGTACGGAAAGAAAGACTATCTGTCATTTCATTGAACACCTTAGGCTGCTAATGTAATTATCCCGGATTAGTATCCCTTGTACTATTGGTAACATAGAGCCACATCCCACTTAGGATATCATTTAATGTCCAAAAAAGGACACTTGTATAGGATCCACACACTATCGCTGGTAGCGGATCTACATAGGATCTCTGGTAGCAGATCTAAAGAGGGTCGCTGGAAGTTAATCCACACAGGGTTGCTGGTAGATGTTCCACACATGTTCTCTTGGAGATGATCCACACAAGGTCCCTTAGAGTAGATAAACATATTTTCTCTTGTCTTCTAGGCCAACATGGTCATTTGGACCCACTAAACTATAGTTTTTGTGTCTTATCCATTGGAAAGATTCCGACATGTAACATGATTGATTCCATGAGAATCCACTCGTTTGTCCATTCATCACATTTCAACAATAATGAAGGGCTACATAGAATATTCCAAAAAACTTCCTCCTTACTAGGGTTCTAACGCCATAAACGGCTCATCCATCGGATTCCTAGTCTAAAATATATTATTGTTTTAGTAAACATGGGTTAGTTGTATCTGGGACTAGTCAATCCTGGTTGAACCGACCTCACTTACTCGACCATGGGATCCCACATGACTTGACCCGGTTTGGGAGACCCAAGCATACCAGGTGGGGTCAAGCTAGACCAGGTCTGGCCTAGCTACTGGGATAGGACTATTTGGCCTTGCTAGACCTGTCCTGGTTTGGCTGTGGGTCCAGTCCTCTTAGACACCCATCGACTTAGACTTATCCAGCCCGGCCAGCAAAATGTTGGCTGGTTATTTCCAACTTGGGCTGCCTAGGGCCTGACATTATCCCACGAGCCCAGCCCTCTAAATATGGCCAACATAAATCCATATTGGGCCACTCTATGAAAATTTTTGTACCCCTACATTAGCCTACATGGCTGGCTGGTCTACTATAGCTCATATGCCCATTTGGAATCGGATTCATCTGCACGCGTGCGGATGGAGCCAACAACCCTTCCTCCCACCCATAGTCTCCTCTAGATTGTGTAGTGTTCCCAAGCACTGGAAGATCCTACTACTCCTCCATGGTCCGAGCCAGTAGTGGATGGCTCTCAGCGTGATATCATGGCACACCAAATACAACACTTGAGCTAGTAGGTCTACCTCGGTGGTCTATTCTCTGATCCATCTGGACCAACTGTCTTCTCGGGTCACATCATTCACTGTTACAGTCTCGGTACGATCTTTCTGTCAATTCAATGTTTCTTCCATGAATAACATGAAACAATTAACAAAGATGGAGGGTCTTGATCCTTTCTCATGTCGTCTAGTACCCTACATGTCATAAGGTATGGAAACATCTGGATGATTTAAGGATTTATCAATGTTCTATCCAGATGCAAAACCCTACCGAAAATCACCCTCCTTCAAGAACAAGTGACCAATAGATCAACATGTTCATGGGTTGGTCTGAATTATTTTTTTAGAAAGAAGAATAAGTAAATCAAAAATAATTAGTAATCCCTACTTGAAGATGGTTCGTCAATGGTGTTGATATTTTCGAAGGTGATTTCATTTGTTGATATCTATTCCTATTCTCTTCCTCTATGGAATCATCACCACTTTATGATTCTTCAGTATTCTTTGTTTGAGATAATATCAATCACCATTTTCTATAGAAATTCCTACCCTAATACATTACATTGTTTTATCATTAAATGAGAAATGTGTCAAAATGTTTTTGTTTCACTATTAAGTCACATCATTACGATGTTTCATTAGTGAAACAATGTATCTTTTATTGTCAGATTAAAGAGTGGTTACACTACTCTTTTAAGATCCTCATAAATGGCATTCATCCCTGTCTCATCGTCATATCACAGTGTTGGAGTGCCACCACTCAACGGAGATAAAAAGAAAATAAAGTAACTATTGAATTTATTTTATTTCTCTTCTGGAAGGAATGAAAATTATCATTTCCTATTGACGCACAGAGGTCGATGATTGGTCCTTCCAAAGCTGATCCTATCATTCTGAGTTCAAAGGTGCCCTAAATTTTTTTATTTGAGGACCAGTTTAGAAGTTATAAATACCAAATCGCTTGTTTATTTAAATTAAAAAAATGTTAAAAATCTATTCTGGGCTCACTGTGTCTCAGAATCTGGTGTGACCTTAGCATCGGGTCTCAATGTCCACAAATTTTATTTTAAATATAAATTACATGGAATTTTCATGAAATTACATGTTGAGACACAATAATATTATTAATCTAAACTCATATTCAAATATTTTCAAGGATATACATTAGATTATTTATGAATTGGATGATAATATTAGATCATATATATATATATATATATATATATGAATCCATTTCATTCCATGTAAGTACCAATTTATTTTCAATAGTGAATCATGTGCATCAATATATTTATATTGGTAGTGCATATGTTTTAATGTGGTTTTAGAATTTATTTGATTAAATTAATATATATTGGTATTGTATAATAAATTTATGACTACAATATTACCATTCATGATCATAACTAGTGATAATGGATAATTTTTGTGGGAGTTGTAAATTGGTTTCCATTGCCTTATTCAAAAATCTATTACTGAATACATTGAGAAAGGACTCAATAAAATTGTTATCTATAATATATATCATAGATGATTCCATGATACCCATAAAATTATTTAAATAATTTTTCATTTAATGGTTTTATGTGTTCATAGTTTTTAAAACTGATGATTCTTTTAGAATATTAATATCAATCATGGATCATATTCAATTATTGAATTTAGATTATGTATTCTTGATTGAATGAAAATTATATTGCCTAAAATAAATGAATTCTTCTATATGTATTTTCATCATGTTTGGATGTTTATGAAATAAAACATAATGGTTTTAATCATTTTTTGGGAGGTGTTACAATGACTCCAATTGATAGAAATATTATTGATATTTATGTTCATAATTGAAATTCCATCATAGAAAGACTTTAAAATATGGAATTAACATATTTTGTGGGAATAAAGACCATTAAAGAATGTTGGGAAGGGATATTTAATATTCTGGAGGAAATGTTAGATTATAGGAAACCAAATATTAAATCTAGTATGATCAATTTGAATACATTATATGTGTACAGAATAGAAAGTGGATGAATATCTTACAAGAGTTTATGATATTGTGAATTCCATTTCTATTTTTAATGAAAATTTTTTAGATTCTTATATTATAATGAAATTAGTTCCTATAATTTTTGATAGTTATAATGAAAAGGTTTATCACTTCAAGATCGTGATATGAATTCATTTACACTATATTTGTAATATAGTGTGATTGTTACATATGAATTAATGAAATGATCATGTTTGAAAAAGATAACTAAGGATAAAAAAGAAATATAATTCAAATACTAAAGAAAATATAAACTTATTAAGGAGGTAAAAAAAGTAAAAAAAAATATATTTGGATAAAAATTATCATGTTATGTTAGAAAATATTAAATCACTTATTTAAAGATTTCTTAAAATGTGAATGTGTAGATATCTTAGCCAGATACATTTGATGTGCATTAATTGTTTATACATGGATCATTTTTTATAAATTGTACAGACCTCAAGGATAATTATAGTGAAGAAGCAGATAGGTCATCAATGAATTACACTATAACAATGGATTACAAATTTACTAATATGAAGTATCCTATTTAGTTAAATTAAAATAACTCTTTAGAAATAAGAAATAAAAATTATATTCCAATAAAATAGAAAGAAAAAATGTGTTGATATTGAATGAAATGTATGTCCATAACCTTGGAAAAAGAAAATAAATTTTGGATTACTATGGTGAATGGTGACAAGAGTTATAATGAAGGTGAGGAATAATAAAGGTAAACATTATATATAATAAATATATAATAAAAAGAATATAATATATATATTTTTAAACAATTTAAGGAAGTTAAATAGTTGGTAAGGGTCTCTAAAATATAAAATTAGGTTGGGAATGCTCAGAAAACACACTAGATTCAATTATTGTAAGTAATAATTTTATTCTAAATAAATTATTGTTCAATAAAATTATTCATATTTCATATAAAAAATATTTAATTCAATTAAATTGAACCCTTTTTTGTTTCAATATATTGGTTTTAGCCTAAGAATAATTTTTTAGATTTTTTCATCGGAAATGAATTTCTACAAATAATGAAAATATACCTATTAGTTAAATTTATCTCATCATTAATAATATTCTAAAATAAGGATAATAATTTATATTTTTATTATCTATTTTATATAAATTATGATACAACTGATTAATTGTAAAACGTAATATTTTCTTGAAAATTAATTTTTGGGGTTAAATGTATTTCTACCATAAATAAATTATAATAAATAATAATAATAAATACTAGTAAATATGTTTATGAATTTGTTTATAATCTTTATAGTTAATAAATGTAAATTTGAAAAAAATGGTTGGCGATGGGTAATAAATATTAATAAATTCATTATACGATTTAAAAATTAACTTTCATAAAAAATGTTTCTCAATCACATTTTTCACATTTACAATAATTTTAATTTATTCATATTTTTTAAATTTAATTTAATAAAATAATTTATATATTAATAACAATAATTTCAACTTTTTATGGACAATTTCATTTTTGGTCATAATGGTTAATAGGCATTGAAATCATTATTTAGTAGAAATTCTTTTTCACATAGTTCTTCTTATTTTGAATATTATTGATTTATTCAGTATCATTTGTACTAACAATATATTGAATTTATAATGTTCAATATTTTAGTAAACATTATAACCACTAATTTTTTATTTAAATTTATTTATATGAACCAAAATATGATTCCTAAATAATTGATTTAGATTTATAGGTTTTTTGGAAGGCATTTGAATTATAGAGCACATAAATCACGGAGACAGACTGGGTCACACAGTTTTTTTAGAACCATTGAACCCAAGGTGCATAGTCATGTGACCCGAAAAATATTTTACACTATATTTTTTCCATTTTTTCATGTGGTTTGTTAAACTGTGTTCTTAACCAAGAAATGTTCCCTTTATAGTAGTGAATAGTGCATGATTGGTGCATAGTATGGCCAAACTACGTAGCCAAACCATGCACAATGTATAATGAGTAAGATTTCTTATTTTTCCCTCTTTATAGAATTGAATAATTTCCTTATTTATTCTACTTATACTCTCTAGAATCACATACCATCTCTACGTATGATGATCCATCATCCCCTATCATAGGTTTTTAATCAACTCTTCTAGCCATCACTCGAATTTATAACCATCATATCCTAAAGATAACTAGTGGTAGATCTAGAATCCTATATAATCTATTTCATTTCCTTTTTCCCATCAATTTTACCATTTAGTTTCAACCTCATTTTGACCATTTTCAGATTGTTTTATTTTTTCATTGATTTTATCCATCCAAGCATGGATCAAATATTGATACTGGATTATGGAAGCTCGATAAGGCTAATGTTGGTGGAAATTAATTTCCCATCATTTCTCTACATTTCAAAAATTGTGAGATTAGATTATGGGATGAGTTTTCTCATATTTTCTCCAAATTTATCAATATAAATTTAATTGTATGCCTCACTTAGCACTTAATGGCTCTTGTAAACAACGAATCAACCCCATGGGTTGATCTCCATGAGTTGCGCCATCCCTTATGGATTTTCCCTTCCATAAAGGAAAATTTATCCACTTTGTTAAAAATTATTTTAATACCTTGTGATATGACATTGGATAAATGATAAATAAAGACCTATATTTATTTTATTTCAATTTTAATCATGAATTAAACCCTATAATCTATTATTGTTTTTAAAGGCTACCCTAATAGTGGAATTTTCGAACCCTCCCCACTAGAACCCTCACCCCATGATGTGATCAATTGAGAGAGATAAACAACCGGGAAAGAGTCATTTCAATCCAAGATGGAAGTGTATCACAAGGGGTGAAAGCCCAAATATTGATTGTTTGGCCTCAAAATCCCACCTTTAGACCATATGTGTTATTCTTTAATGATATCGTAGCATTAAATGAATTGGTTAAGGGTCAATGCCTCAGCCCTTTTGACATGAGTGGATGTTCCCATATAATTCCTTAACTAATGGGAATAATGAGATCTAATAACATAAATTAAATGAAATTGGATAATTTTATTGGTAAAGTGTGTATGGCTTGGTCCATGTGAATTAAATGATTTTGATAAATGGTTTCCCATTAAACAATGTTCCATGTACTAATTAATGTATTTTCTAAAAATGAAATGAAAACTAATTATTCATGATATAAATAATATTTTTTAATTATTTTTCCTCGTTTATGTGGGTGAATCAACTGATTATAAATCCAGGACCACTTGTAAAGACTATCATATATTCTAGATGGAATTGGAAATTGATTAAAATCATGACATTTGTGACATTCGCTATGCCAGAGTTGGTTTCAAAGTGGATTATCTATTTTTACCAACAGAAGAGTGATACTAGTTCCCTAGGGGAGAACCCTAGTATAGGTTTGATGAAATGATTGGTCTTATAATTCCAATATTGAGACTCAGTACCCTACATGAGATAATAGGTACAGACTTCGATGTCTTTTATACTTTACTATTTAACACCATGCCAATGTGACACCTGGGAATTCATACCTAGGGCACCGGGGGTGGACTTCATAGCATTGGTATTTTACTATGCCTCTTGATCAATGTTGGGAAACACATTTATTAATGTTAAGGATACGAAAATACTTTCTTTACATAATTTATAATGTCATATTAAAATTGATGAAAATAAAAATGATCATTTTTAAAATGAGAAATGAACTTTTACTATAAAAGATATAGGGACATGTCCTCCAAGAACAAGAACAAACGTGGTGATATATCATAACCTAAACCATATATATCTCACATTAACGTAAAAGTTTCATCGGTTCAGACACTCAGAAGTAGGTTGAATATTGTTGAATGGATGTGTAACCAATTAGAATTTAGTCCAATGCAGTATTCATTTATATTTTATTGAATTTATATAAAATATGGCACACATTTTCCCTAATATTGCATGGAATGGAAAGGACTAGAAACTATAAGCCCATGGCTACTAAGATTATATCTCACACTATGCTCGGGAGACTTTTGTAGTCGATTAGACATTAAGATTGTAGGTGGAGACAAAAGGACACACCCACCTTCCAAAGATTGATTCTCTTTTCTATGATGGAGGTAGTAGGAGAGGACTGAGCCTATTTTCGAGATTCTATATCTAGAATTTTTTGACCTTTTTTATTTTGATAGGTTTATTGTATATTCTTATATTCCCTTCTCTATTTCATATTTTTTTATACCACCCAACTAACTATAATCATAAGTTTTCATTGATTATTTATTAATATTAAACACATTATTTAATTTTATTTCATGATTATGGTTTTTGTTACCACTTCTATCAAAACGTTGTTATTCCTTTTGTTGTTTCTTATATTCTAACTACTATGCTATACTAAAATAAATGAGTCTATATTCTTCTGATGAACTTTCCAAATATATTATTGTAATTTGGATTCCTTTCACGTTTGGGGATGTACACATGATGTAATGTGGACAACTACCTTGGGGAACTAATGACTGGATCTTGGGTGTGATTCTACAATGTGGTATTAGAAATGTTTTTCATTATATCTTTCTATTTGATATTAGATAAAGGTTTTGAATAGTGTAATTTGGTTATGTGAATTTTCCTAGGTGTATCTATTCTATGTATATATAAAATCCAAATTACATGGGATGGAAAATTGATATTTTTTCATTAAATTACAGTGGTTTCACATGATTTAACCATATGGGGACAGACTTGTTTTGAAATATTATATTCTTGAAGAGTGATTTATAAATTTAGGCTGATGGTATGAGGTAACACTGGAATCATGCATCACACTAAGAAAAATAGAACTAAATTTACATGATTTATGTCATGATTTATCTAATTTGTATGTAAATTTCATGTATTTCTTGTGATTAATAATTGTGCCTTGATTGGATTTTTACAGTGTCCTGGTAATCATGGTTATGGAATATTAAGTTTAGTTGACTAATGTTTCCACATTAGTTGGATAACTGGTGAGTGCCTATGGTAACTCATCTGATCAAAACACAATAATGGATTGTTATACCCATTTTATGGTTTAAATGTTAGGATGTAGTTATCTAATGCACAGATTTAAATTTATTAGGTGTATGGGCCCTTCTGAATTTGAATCGATGATAAAATTAACCAGATATTAAATTTAATAAGCAATAAAATTAGAATAAATATAAATTGGTAAAAGTGAATTTATTTATTTAAATGAAATGGTTACTCTTGATATATTTGACTTGAGTCTATAGCCAGACCCAACCATTATAGTGGGCTATAGGCCATGTCTCCAATGTATTCATGTTGTGACTAGATATTCTATATTGACCTGGATCATGGATTATAAGTAGGGGTGTGCTTATTTAGAAGGATATCATGTTCTTGTATATTATTATAGATTTAACTATATATTATTAACCATGTATGAGGCTTTCTCTTAGAATTTTTAGAGATATTCCATTATGACGAACTCATGTTGTATTCCAAGAATGTGGTGATGATTACTCTATTGTGTTGGTGGGCTCTAAACCAATTATTATACCTTCTATGATGCCACATAAGGCACATAATTTAGATACCTTATTGGGTGAAAATTCCTAGTACATTGACAGATTCAAATAGTTCATGAAAATAGTTCAGGGTGTACATCGGCATACCCCTTCTATAGAAGATCTAAATAGGTTATTTTAGAATTAGCATCCTCAAAACTTCTCAATGGATGGTAGAATTTAAGCTACATAGTCATGGTTTTAGGCTATGTAGTCAATTGTAGAGAATATTGAGACACCTCCAGTATAGAGGGTTATGATGGCAACTGATATGATGTGTTACTCTTCCATGCATTGGTAAGACATTCTGACTTGGGCTAGTCGACATCGGGATATGTTCATGGTGGAATTATTGACAACATTATTCAACTATTTCATCCCAAAGACCTTGAGAACAGATCGTATTCATGAATTCAGGTACCATAAGCAAAGTGACGTGCCTATGTTTGAATACTATGATATCCTCATCTAATTTTAGTGTTTTCACATACTTTTACAAGTGATGATTTTACTACTTTGATTCTCATTGGGGATGAGATTTTTTATTCCATTTCATCATTGGAGATCTTCTTTCCTCTCACTACCATTTTAGAGATAGTCATCCATTCTATTTCATCTAAAAGAAAACTATGGGAATTAAGAGATCTAGAGTAGGGTAGATTACCTCGAGACCGAGTAGTAGTGGGTTATACAATAGTAAAAATAGACACTTTGATGGTATAATATGGGAAATACTGTTTAGGTCAAACGAACTGACACCAACATTGTGTGTCACTAGTGAAACATGCTATGAAACAAAAAATACCCAGAATATGGAGAACATGACAGAATTGTAAGAATACGATAAGATGGTTAACCGAAATCACTTCTATAAATCATTCCATTTAGTACCAGGTGATAAAGGCTTTGTAGTCAAAAAACATTTTGGTGTAGGGTCATTGAAACCTCTTCTGGCCTGAAGATGTACTTATACATGTGTTTTAGCACCGGATGTGGTCATGGACAAGGATGATCGACATCACAGTTCCATAAATAGTAGAGTGGGAATGCTCAAGAGACCCAAAAAGTATCTCAAGGCTTTATTTTGGTCCATATTTATTCTTTTCATACTACTCTGTAGGACTAGAATTTAGAAAAATCTACATTTAGAGGCAGTATTCTGATATCCTCTACTTTATTATAACCCTTATTTGATGCATGTTTATCACACTCTTCTCTATTTTCAACAATTATCGAAGTCTAGTCTTAGTGATCAAACACTCCTGTGGTGTTATGACACTTCATACATCATTATGAGTTCAATATGAGGGTATAATCCAGTGCAATGAATACCCACTTGAAATAGGCAGGAACCATTTTCTATGGAATTTCTCTATCCCCGAGATGACTATCCATGACGTCAATCTTAGAATAGACCAGATTGTACCTTATTGAACCCATGTGAACTTCTATAAATATTGAGTGTCACTCACACAACCCAATGGAAATAAGTATATAAATAATATCAAATGGTACCTCTATTCCAGTGGAGTTTGACACAAGCATACTGGTCTAGGATGTATAAATCCCAGATGGCCAGTATCATTATTAGTGAGAAAAAAATTAATTTTTCTGTCTTCCCTCCTATTCTAGATCATTTTAGGGATGTATTTTTTTCCAATTTCTCTGAATTACCCCTTGAAAGAGAGGTTGAGTTCACAATTGATCATTTTCTTAGTTCATCACCAGTTTCCATTCCTCCATATAGTAATACACATACCATGATTGAGGAACTCAATACGTTGGTTGAAGATATAAAGGATAAAGGTTTTATCTGACCCAATATATCACCATGGGGTTTACTTGTCCTTTACACAAAAAAATTAATTTTACTCTGATTATTTTTATATCCGTTGATGGAACCAGATATCGAAAATGAACCTGTATCCAATTCCACATACATGTGACCTCACTGATCAACTCGGAGGAGAAACTGTTTTCTATACGATTGATTTGAGGTCATGCTACCATTAGGTTCATGTGATGGAATCAGACATATCATGTACAACATTCTCGAGGATGAATGACTTGTAAAAGTATCTTGTTATCGATTTTAGACTGAATAATTAATTGGCAATATTCATGGATTTTAATAATTATAACTTCCGCTGATATCTTGATTTTTTTCATATTAGTCATTGTGGATTACTTCTCAGTGTATTCGTGCTCAATAAATGAGTGTTCCAAGAATATAGAGGCCATGAAGGGTACAGTGAGGGAGGACCATCTATTTGTGAAGTTTAGTAAATGTATCTTTTAGATTAGAAATGTCCACATATTGGGTCATAACTAATCTGAATAAGGAGTTTCAGATAACCAAAAAATTGTTATCACTATAGTTTTATTTGGAGTAGGCCAAGAAACTATTCGGTATGCACATCTTTTTAGGGGAGGACGATTATTAAAATTAACTCATCCATGACTTCTCATACGTGGTAGTGCGGCTTATAGGATTGACCAATAAGGGTGTAAATATTGATTTGATAGGAGAGTGTAAGAATTATTTTTAGTATTTAAATGGAAGATTCAGTTCAGCTTCGATTATGATTCATGATGACCAATGATGAGCCATACTATATATTATTATTCTTTAGGGGTAAGAGTTTGTGTAGTTTTGATGTAGGGTGATTGATTCATGGAATATGGATCACTCCAGCTGAAAGCACATTAGAGGAAACATATTATGTATGAATTTAAGCCATTAGTCTTGGTTTTTGGTCTATGATGTTGGCACTGATACTTTTTTGGTTAGTGGTTCATCATTTATGTAGAACATAAAATTATCAACTACATCACCATTAAATGGGACTTGAATATGAGGAAGATCATATATAGGTAATACCCATAGTAATTTAATTTTGAGCATGATTTCACCCTTGTTTAGGTAAATATTATTACAGATGCCTAGATCCCGCAATCTCAGATGAAAGCCATCAATGGTCCCATCAATGAGTGGAAGTTGATGGATTTATTCTATGAGATACACCTAGTAGTTTATGAGAAGCATGGGAATCCAGTTCTAGAACTTCTAGTAGTGGAATCATGTCTTCTTGAATGTGTTTGGATGAGGAATGTAATATATTCTAATGGATTTATTATGAGGGTGACAACCACATGAGATCTCCCACCACCCAGTTGGGTTGTGGATGTGAATTATACCTCTTATTCTATGACAGTGTATGTGTACCTTTAGGTATATAAAAAATATTTATAATGAAATCACATGATTAAATATGGAAGTTCATACATGGCTTACCAAGATGAGTAGAGACACGTTTCATCCATATTGGGGTCCATGTATGAAATGTTATATAATATGCTTGATTACTCAATGATGCACATATCAGTAGATGGAGGCCAAGAACCAACAACCTAATGGAATCATAAAGCCTCTCAATATTCCATTGATTAAATGTGACTATGTAACTATGGATTTTCTGGATGGTTTTTTGAGATCCATTCTTGGTATAAATGCATAATGGGTGAACATCGACAGACTAACCAAGGTCTCACACCTCCTACCGATCTAGTATACCTTATCTATTGATTTGTTTTGATGGATTTATAGTCGGTAGATTTTGAATCTTTATGGATTACAGTATTCATTCATTTTGGACTGATAATCCCACTTCACTTCATGGTAATGGAAAGGGTTGTAGAAGGTACTGTGTACGGAGGTGATCTTGAGTACTTTATATCACCCTCAGACCAATGGGCTATCTGAGTAGTCTATATAGGTGTTAGTGGATATGTTCTGGGATTGTAGAATAAAATATATGTTCTCAAGAGAATAATATTGCATTGTTTTATTTTTTCCTATAATAATAGATTTCAAGAAACAATTTAGATGTCTCTATATAGGGCCCTCTATATTAGAAAATGTTGTTCAACTCTATGTTAGCCTAAGGCAAGTGAGAAAGCTCAACTGGGTCCTTATATTGTTCAGGAGACTTCAGAGAATGTTCATCAGATTCCAAAGAATGTTTCTACTGCTCATTCTGGGTAGAAGTCTTATAAAAATCATCACTATAGACCACTAGAGTTATTCCAGTGAAATCGGTTCGTTCCTCGTGTATCTCCCAAGAGGGTAGATCAATGACTCGATAGACAGTTCAAGTTATCAATAAGAAATTTTAATCCTTTTGATATAGTGGAGTGAGTTCGGATGGTTGCCTATAGGATCTTTTTACCCCAGAGATATCATGCCATGCCTGATTTGTTCCATGTATCTCCTCTTTGACAATATCATGTAGAATAGTCTCATTTTTTTGATAGTGATAATATCATG
Source organism: Viscum album (assembly GCA_963277665.1). Lineage (NCBI taxonomy): Eukaryota > Viridiplantae > Streptophyta > Magnoliopsida > Santalales > Viscaceae > Viscum > Viscum album. Next base: position 1,449,979,926 of record OY728161.1, read on the forward strand.
TTAGAAGTGGATATATATTTTGGGGAGTGTTTTATACATATGATTGATCGGGTCATGAAGTCTCTCTAAGGGAGGCTAGTTGCTCTGGTCTATGTTTTATTTCATAATGGATGTGTACGGGATGATACATGGGAGTGGGAATCAAATGTACATGCACAATTGTTGGAACACTATTTTGAGGACATTCTAATGAATTTAACAGGGAAACTTAGGGATGAGTTTTCTTTTGGATGGAAGATTGTATCATCCTAGTTTTCTATAAAGGTACAAAATGTTTTTTTATTGAGTTCCTTTAAATGGCCTAAATATGATGCATAAAATATTCAAGGTGGTTTCATGGGAATCCATTTCTTGTTCGAATCATAGATCACAAAAACGATGAGGATTATAGGCCCCATTGGTTTACTACAACCATGAGACACATCTAAAATTTTATACAGTGGGATTTTATTTAGTTTTCATATATTATGTTACACGGTCTTCCTAACCATGATGTTTTCTACTTATAGCAGTGAAAAGGTGCATGTTTGGTGCGTGGTTTGGCCAAATAGAGTGACCAAAATATTCAATAGGCAAAAATGATTGATATCTTATATTTGTCCCTCATGAATGAATGAGAGAAAATCCCCCTTTCTTATTCCACTCCTCTCCATAAGATCAAAAAATTTTCATTCACGAATCTCATTCCCCCTCTTTCATAGGATTTCAAGAAACTCCCCCATATGAAAAATGAATCAATTATTTTTAGATCCTATAGATTTCTTGAGGTATGATATCAAATCATCGCCAGTTTATTGAACAATTTTTATCCAATCAATTGTTCTATTTAGGTGCAAGGTTATTTTCCACATTTTAGGTTATTGGATAGTTACATTGATTTCATCCATCCTAGCATGAATCAAACATCGAAATTGGACAAAGTGTGATCTATGTGGCTAAGATAGGTGTTCATGAGTTTTCCCATCATTTCATTGGGTTTCATAAATTGTTACATTGTGCTGTGGGATGAGTTTTTCTAGCTTTTCCACTAAATTAAATTTAGTTTCTCACCAAGCCCTCAGAAACACACGTAAATGGAAAATCCACATCATGGGTTGATCACCCTCAGTAGTGTTTTATCATTTAGATGTTCCCTTTTGGTAAGCCAATATCATCTTTTACTATAAATTGTCCCAATTAATTTTAATTTTTATTTAATAAATCATACATTGAAACATTTTTTGGATGATTTAAATGTCAAAACATGATTTAGGATATATTATCTATTCCTTAAAAATATTGTACCACTAAATCAATTGGTTTAGGGTTATTACATAATTCCTTATTCATTGAGTGGAAGTTACCCCGACATAGCTTGACTAAAGGGCCTAATATGATATAATCACTTCAATTTAATTAAATGGTAAAATTATATTTGTGATGTTCTTATGACATAGTCCATTTGAAATAAATGAGCTTTAGAAATTGTTTTTTCCATGACCAACATGCCTTGTTCGAACAAATGGATTGTCTTTAAATGAAATGACCTTTTATTAGACACACATTATATATGAATTTCGTGTTTAGTGTTTTCTCCTTATTTCTGGTGGTGAATAAAGGGGTTACAACTTATATAACCCTTTGATTAACTATTGTGCCTTATTGATAGAATTATAAATTCCTTATAAACATGTCAAGGGTGAAATAAGTAATATCTATGATGGGATTGACCTAAGCTATCATATTTGTGTCCAAATGAGTGATTCTAGTTCCCTAGGAAAGACCCCTTGGAATGTCTTGATGTAATTATTGGTTATAATAGGCCACGTGTGAGACAGAGTCCCCTCTTTGCAATACTAGGTAGACACTCAATGTTTTTTTAAACATGAATACTTCACAACATGTTGAAGTGATAATTGGGACATCATATACGGTTCACTGTAGACATACTCTTTAGCATTGGAATTTTTCTAATTTTCTGAAGTGACATTTTTAAATTCAATTATGATTATTATGGGAAGGTAGAGGGGGTATCACATAACTTTCTAAAATATTTTTAAAATGGGGGAAATAATAAATGATCATTTTCAAAATGAAAGTTGATTCTTTGTTATAAATGACATAGAAGAATTTAATCTAATCCCTAGAATAAATATGGGGACAGTCCATCAGTTAAACCTTATATATCTCACATTACAATTGATGGTTCCTTGATTTTGAAACCCCAACTTAGGAAAAAGTAGGTTTAGTGAAATGGTATCCAACTATAAGCCCATCTGATGAATTCATTATTATTTATTTAATTTAAATCAAATATGGAACACTGACTATCCATTCTTACAGAGAATGTAAATTTATACACATCATGAATTATATCCTAAGGAGATTATATCTCAAACCCTACTGCAATGACTTTAGTACCTTCGTTGAATTCCTGAATGTAGATATAGACAAAGGGAATAATCCAAATTAAAATGAATGATTTACATTTTTTGGATGGAGTTGGGATTAGAGGGAAAACCTTATGCTCGAGATACTATCTATAATATTTTTAACCATATTTATTTTGATATTGTGTTGTATATGATTATATCCCATTAACCTTTCATATTCATTTTTGTAACACATTATATAATATCAGCTTTAGTTAAATCTTCTTATTAATTCACCTTTCACACATTATTTCATTATCTAGAATTTTTATGTTTTTGTTTTGGTAGCTATCTGGATGTTGTTATTATTTATGAGGTTTCTTATATTCCTATTGGTTCCCATTAGTATAATCATTGATTCCATAGTCTCCCCAGAGACTCTTCTAAGGCCATCATAGCTATTTGGCATCCTATGACATTCAGGGAGGCGTACTGGGGGTTTTATAGCCAACTGGATCCGGGAACATTCAAGTGGTACTTAGTGTATGATGATACTATATTAACCATATATCTTTTCTATATATTTTTTAGATGAAGGAATTTTCATGTGAATTTAATTTCATTAAAATGAAAAATATTAGAATTTTGTATTCATAGTTAAATAAAAATATTTATTTATTCAAAATTCATATTCATTATGTCTTAATTTTTTGGTCCAACATATAAAGAATTCATTAGATATTTTTCAGTCATTGTTGGTTCCCAATTTTATATTACATCTCAATGCATTGACATGTTTCCTGAGAATGAAAATTTGTGAACATAATTTGGAATTTGGTGTACTCCAACCCATTAAATGAAATTTTTTTCCACAATACCCTAACAATATGGTTAATGAAGACTTTGATTGAGGCCTTGATGATTATAACATGACTTATAACATCATGAATTTATTTTATTAAAATGACATAGAATATTATGAATGTACATATTTTTTTGATAGTTTAAATGGATATGTTTTGAAGATAAAGTTATTCAATAAATAACATTCCTTTTTTATTATTTACTATGTCATATTGTTTCCATTTCATGAATACATGAAATATATTATTATATCATTTTCTATAATATCTATTTGAGATCACCTTTTCTTATGTTTTACATTCCCCATGATATGATGAGGTAATATTTGAGGAAATTTCCAGGATGCAATTTTTATTTTCATAAACTATTTTACCTTTCCAAAATAATATATCAATAATTTATGTATCTAGTCTCCCATGACTTATAAATTGGTTTATCCTTTAGGATTTTGTCTCTTTTATAATTTTACTATTTAATAAAGTAAACAATGAATCCGGTTTACTGGAATTGGAGTTGATACTATTGTTATTCAATAATGTTTTGAAGAACACAAGAAAATTAGGTTTTAGAAGAGCATATATAGTATGAGAGTTAAGAGAAACACAAATAATATTAAATAAATTTTTTGAATTTTTCTGTTATGGATGAACATTCATTATATTATGGTATAATTTTATGTGTTAGATATTTGTATATGGATCCTAACAAATGATAGTGAATTTATATCCACACAATTTTTCAATATACAATGGGTTTTGGAGCTAAAAAAATACTGACGATATTGGGATAGCTAACTGAGGTTATTGTAAATAAAATTTCCCATATGGATCAAACTAGTTTTCAAAATATTGATGTTCCTATGTTTTATATCAATATGTGACAAAAGACACTATATAATAAAATAACTACTCATCCAATTTTAGTTTATAAATGAATAATCTCCCTTGAAAGAATATTATATACATTGGGAAGTAGTGAATGTGAAATGATTAACCTAGTATTATATGTTTTAAATTGAGGTGCTGATTAGTGGTGGAAATTTACCTAAAATTATAATTAATATGAAGAAATAAAGAGAATTGAATGGAAAATTATTAATGTTACATTCTGTGATAAATATTTTCCTGAATTGAAATGAACTGAAATGGATAAAACTTTCCTCAAACAAAATCATAATTAAGACGAATGTGATACTAAACACAAAAATATATATATTATCATAAGATTAGAAAGACATGTGAGAAACTAAATACATAATCATGAATTTTTTAACTATTTATCTGATGGAATTATGACAATGATCATAAGGGAATTTATCTCCAAAATATTTTTACCATATGAATATATTGTATCATGTTCCATCAAGATAGAAAAAAAATTGATGGTCTTATTTTTTCATGGACAATCTAGAAAAGGATGTTAGTTGACCACCAAGGATTAAAGATATCTGAAAAAGAATAAGAAAGGAATGATGTGGTTTCTATAATGTGATAATTATTGATGAAACAATATTCAAAAATGCATGAACAAAAAAGAGAGTATGTTTCTATTATGGAGAAATGGTCCATATGGATCATGAAGGAAAGGGAAATAGAGAAACATTTATAATCCAATGCATCAACTATATGTAGATGTGGCATGAGTAATACCCAATTACCAATAATGAAGGTAAATTATTATAACTGAGTCCAAGGGTGGAATTCTAAGCTTATTAGATTAAAACTAGTGATATTGAAGTCCATAAACATGCAGTGGTAAACACATTGATCATAATGTTATTATTGGTTTTTTATTTATTATTTTGTATATTCTTATTACTTTATAACATTTATCTTTTAAAAAAACATTAGATAATCATTTATAACTATATGATGTGAATTTAAAATAAATAAACATAGTTCAAATTTTATTGAAATTAGGATATGTAGTTAGTCCCCATTATAATGTATAGGCATACCCTATTTCAAATTATTGTTATTACACATCTGGTTGAATTTGATATAATCATGGATATGGATTGGATTTCAAAGTACAGTGTGAATATTTATTTCCATTAAATGAATATTATGATCCACTAAGGATATATTGTCTTCAAAGGGTAGAAATCATCATTTCCAAGATATTTAGATTATGAATCATGGAGAAAATTTATTTCTAGAAAATAATTATAATTCTCTATAACTATTAAGATAAAGGCCATCAATATCTCAAGTGTAATGAAAAGGGATAATCGAAAAAAATTCATCTCTTCACTTGCATGAATATTTGGACTATGAAAATCAATTCTCCAATCTATTAGAAATTTGGAAAAATAGTCACCATGAAACAATTATATTGTGAAATTAATAAAAAAAACCCCAAATCTTGAATAAATTTAAAGTGGGTAATGTTTTTACACTATAGAATTTCCAATTTTAATGTACATTTATTTTTTCACTAACTATTGTATATTATGTTATAAATAAACACATTTAGAGAAATAATTATTATTAAATATTAATTTTAGTGTTGTGGGATGTTAAATATTATAGATTTAGTTTCCACCCATATTTTGATGTAGTAAATGGTATATATTTATGTTCCTTAATAAGAAATCATATAAATATTTGAAATGGGAAATTTCACAATGTCATAAATCAACCCATGATCAACTATTAATTCGATCTAACCACTTCCTAAGAATTTTTTTATCAGATAGGTATTTATTCCAAATAATTAGTTTCTTAGTATCTATAATAGTATGTTGTATATTTCTATAGAAATTATAACTTAGAACATTTAAAAATAGTGGATACACTCATTCATTTTCCTCAAGGAAAAATAACTAAATATTACTATGATATTATTTATTTTTGGGGTTAAATGTAACTCCCAAATTTTAATGATTATATATTGTATTTCCTTTATAACATAATGTTTCCAATATATTGTGATTTAAATACAATGAACCTTATATATGTTCATTGGTGGCTACTTTATTATATTATGATAGGATACATGGAATCATATCCTAAAGTACACTATAATTTATTAGTCTTGGTAAACAAGAAAACAAAACATAAATACCACATTAAAGTTGTAAAAATAAGATACAACATATTATTTTTAAAATTAAATCATTATTTCCTCAAGAATAGTCCTATATATCTATCATAACACATATCCTGGAATCCTGGGGAGCGAAACATATGAAAGGGTTGAGATCAAAAACTCAATATGGGTATGTGCACAATGTATAATACATGAAAAAATATGCATAACCAATATGGAAACTTAAATTTCTGAAACACACGTAATTAAATCATCTACTTGAACTTCATATGGTAGGAATTAATGGTAATAAAATACTTCCATATAAATAATCACTTATGCATGAAATAGATCCATGGATATTTTATCAAATAAAATAATAACATGGATATAAAAAAATAATCATATAATGATAGAAAATATAATGATGGAGATCTAAAACATAATTTAAAGTCCTTCCATAAGACACTGTGAAACTCTAGGTAAAAATCAATTTATTAGGGAAGACTAATTTGTCACATGAGACCTATCGATGCATTGGGGCGTAATGTAATTCACGACCCCACCCATCACATAATAATTTTATGGAATTCCTTTAATTAAGGGAGTGAAATATAATAAATAAATAAAAATTTATTGAAAAAACTTCACATGAAATTTTTATACATATCCACATTAAAAAAAACATAATCATAATCCATCCAGACTAATATGGTGAATGGTATTAAATTTTATATCCCCTTTAAAATTTATAATAAACAATCAATTAAAATAATATGGATGATATAAATATTATACACCCCTAATAGATCATAACAATAATAAATGGATGATATCATTAATGAATATAAATACCATAAAAATTAGACTAAAACTATCCTAAGGAAAATAAAAAAATTTATTTTCAAAGTCACATTTTAAAAATAGATGTCCACTAAATTTTTGCAAAAAGATATTATTAAAAAATTACATTTTAACATTGTAAAATAACATTTAAAATGTTGATTGGTAAGGAAGGTGGAAAACTCTATTCATGTTGTACATATTAAAACAAATATTCCTTAATTTTTTGGTAAAAGACAAATGAGCATTGTTTGAAATATGACATGAAGATTAATTTCAAAAAAAATTATGAAAAATAAAAACGTGGGTAAAATATTATTTAATAAATAATTTTAATAATCTGAATAAAATTGTAAAACCATTTTTTGAAAAATTTACTTGTGAAGAAAAATTATTTTTGATCGAATTGAAAAATAAGGTTATATTTTCTAAAAAATATTTCTAAAATATGTTACATTTTAAAGACAGTAAAATTAAAATATTAAATGAAATTATTATGAATCCCTATAGTACATGAACAGTCATTAATTTATTGAGTGATATATATTAATATTTTATCGACATAAAAGTAAGCATACACGATCTCGATAAATGATATCATTATAATATTAATAATTACCACTTTTCTATATTTTTCATCATAATACATATGAAATAAATTAAATTAAATGACACATTAAATACAAAAAATAAAAATTTAATCATGAGATAACATATCAAATGGCTATATATACACCATAATAATGGTAGAAGTGGGGAATATGACATATTCCTCAGAGAAGTAAAAGTGAGACAGGAATCCCATACCTTAAGTATGATTTCATTTAGATGCATTAAATACACCATTATAATACATATTGGCTTATTATACATCAATAATAGAAAAATAATTATAAATTTTCAACAATATATTATTTAGTTATATTTGTTAGGACACATTTATTAACATAAAAATGTTATATATTTATTCTGCAATAAACATACACAATTTATGACCAATGTCAAGACCATCAAAGAAAGGGCCTAAGAAAGACTAATGTGATGCAATCCAAGTTGATACCATCTTATCAGGTTAATCCTATATGTATCCATTTAAATAAAATTTGTAGTGAAAAAGATGTTGAAAACATGGTCTTCCACTATCATGGAGGCCAGATTGTCTACTACATTATTGCACTCATGCAATGTGTGAAGAACATGAAAACTTTTGTTGCTGAGGATGGACTTGAATCTTCTGATATTATAAGAAATCGACCATGGATAAGAGGTTGTACCAAGAAAGGAATCATGAATTATATTAGAGTCATTTTCCACATGAAGAAGCGAGATCCCCTTCTATCAGGATAGATCGGGTCCTATGAACATTGCCTTGAACTCCATTTAGATGGAGCTCCACAACCCATACTATACTGAAAAAAGTAGTTAACACACTTCACCTATGATCATGGACACACAACCCCCCCCCCCCACTGTCAAAAATTATACCCACAACACATGATCTATTTCAATAAATCTTATGTCCAATAGTAGGTAGATTCCATAACTCCTAATAGACCCTATACCTCATAAAGATCTTCAGAAATGAGGAATCAGTCCCATGAAGATCCCTTAGAGAAGTAGCATCACACCAGTTCTTAAAACCATGGACTAAACCATTGAGTATGGAATGTGAGCTTTCACAGATCTGCTAGAGGAAGAAATGCCAACAAATCTACATTTGTTGTGGGCCTACCAATGACACTAATAGTCAGAACATAAGATCAACGATATCTCCCTACTTTCCATCCCCAGAACAGTCGCTCCTCGATACCATCTGTCTATAAATGAAGACCTAAAATAATCATAAGAGAAAAGACAGGTGGAACTGCAAAAAAGAGGTGATCATAGGACTCCTCATTATGTTCCTGGCACCAATGACACCTAGAGGCCATCCTGACCCCCATTTTCCTCACGTTTTCTTCCATAAGAACCGCATGATTCCTAATCCACCATGTAAGAAAGTTCCACTTAGTTAGGATCCTGTGACACCAGAACAAATATTCCCATTGTCCCGTTGATCGTGGGGGAGTGAAATCTGCCGAAAATCCCTCAAGGAAAAATTACCTACAGTAGATGAAGTAAAAACACAAATATCTTGCTCATAGGGTCGATAGATATGATCATAAAACTATTTTTGTTCCACATTCAGAATTATGTTCATAATTGATTCATTTTTCATGTATGTTTTGGTTTTTAATTTCAATTCATTTATATTGATCATGGTTACATCATGTAATGATTTTTAAACATGATATAAATTTCAAATATAATCATTATATATTTATTTTTAGTAATCAAAAAATTTTATAGATGGAAAATTGATTATATTTTTTATGGAGATGGTTTGTCATGTATATGTTTGAACAGTAATTCCATTTTTCTCATTTGATATTATAAAGTAAAAATAAATGATAAAAATTCATTAAAAATAATTATTTAATATATAGAGTTTATATTAATCCTATACATCTTTATTTTCATCCCAATATAAATAAAATGAAAAAAAATCGCATCATTATGTGGGGTTTATAGTCCACACGTATACACAAGTTATTTTTTTTGTTTTCCAACTGATGAGAAGGTAAGAAGTTAGTTATAAATTATATTTATAGTAGTATGTTAATATCATAAATACCATATATGTTTATTTACATTATCATTAATACATTATATATAAAAAAATCAAATAACGAATGACATTGCTTCATGATTTGGTAGTCCACCTTACTCACAAGTGACAATATCCTATCCCCCAAAAAATTGAAATTATGAAGATATATGTGATATCATAATTATTGAAGTATAAAAATATCATATAAATAATATATAGATGATAAATTTATCATTAAATCCATACTTGAATGGCTCTGATGGAAACAAATGATTGACAATTTCTTATCCCTTTTGGTAGAAGTGGAGATACATACAGATTATTACATTAACATAATAAAAACAGTATACATGGTATATAATTTTATATTATAATAGATTAATATTATTTTAAGGATGTGGAATAAGAAATATAAAAATTTCCCACATTTTTTAAATTTACTTCTTCTTCAGAGAGAATCTTTAGATTTAAACCAAAATCTTTCTTAGGAGGTATTATTAAAAAAACGTTAACAATGGATATGGGTAGGTAATTAAAGATTATATTTTTAATTGTATTTGCGAATAGTTTTATTATATATCAAAATTATAGGAGAGGTCGTGGTATTCTATAAGTGGGGGGTGGGGGAGGTGATACACATAGAATTTTTTAAAATATAAAATGATACCCAAGTTCTTAACATGAAATACAACATTAAAAATAGTAATTATAGAACAATAGAGGTGGTATTGTTTAAAAAATAATATAAGATTTTATATGAACACATTTTATGTCATTTTTAAAATATATCTACTTAGTTTAACACCCTACAAACCAATCTTTAACTTTATTGCAGTAATTAATTTTTTAAATATATTCACTATTAAAAAAATATTTTAAACTTATTAAATAATATAAATTTTTCTTCATCCAAATACATAATCCTTGTATAAAATTTTTTCTAATATAATTTTAAGAATCTATTTTCAAATTAAACCCACTGATGCATCGAAAAAATGGTTTTTACGATGAAAAGATTTCAAATGTGTAAAAATAATTATATAAGAATTCAAAGTGAAATTGATTTGAATGGACCATATTCATTAAATTGTAATAAAATTGAACTAATATTATTAGAAAACTCATTCAAAATTTATTTTATCATTTTATAAAAATTTAATTAAATTTTATTTTTTAATAAATCTTATTACACTTCACTATTAATTAAAAATATAATATTTTTTGACAAATCCCAATAATTATCCCAATGATAATTATGAAATATATATTTAAAAAATGAAATTTATTTTTTCAGAAAGAAATCCATAAGTTATAATGTTTAATTATAAATTATGTGTGAAAAACACGACTAAACAATCTTATATAAAAATACTATTTTTTATAAAACGTTTCATTTTTCATTCAAAATTTTATTATTTCTTTAATTTGTGGATAAATATTATTGAATTTTATTAATGTCCAAAACATATATTTTTCATAATTTATTTATTTATAGCCATGCCCCCCATCTTAATATCTAGGTCATAATGGTCCTATTTTGAATAAAAATATTTTAATTGAGAATCATCGTTCATTTAAAGCCCGGATTTTCAGCATCACAAGTAATTGAAGAGATTGAATTTATTTAAAAATAAATATATCATAAGGTATATGGGTGTTTCATTATCTTTTAATATTCATATTTTTTTCACATATACTATCGAATGTGATTCTCATTTTTTAAAATATCAAGTTGTTGAATTCTTCCCCCTTAAATAAATTGTATCCTCTCAATCTAATCCCGATCTCAGATTTTGTGGTTATGAAATGTAAAAATAAGTATCTTTTAAAAACCCATATCATAAAATGGGTTAATAAAACATTATATTTATAAGAGAGAATGATAAGTTTGAATTACAACTATAATAAAAGATACTATGTATACTTTTTTGTAAAACATTTGTGTGAAGTGAAAATTTGCACATGGGTGAAAAAAATGTAAAAATTTTCAGAGTCATAGTGATCATTAATCAGAATAAAGTGAATTATCTAAAAAATTTATCAACAAATCCATAAATTTGTGATGGAAATGAATGTAATAGTATACAATTTTCATTTCAATATCCTCTTTCAAAATTTGAGCAATGCTTTCATAATATAGAGTATTAACATAAGGGAATAAAATTACATGGTAGATATAGTTTTCATACAAAATATTTTATCATTTCATTGTGATCCAATCAATTTACAATTTATCTGTCTCTCCATTAAATGAATATACAATAATTATTATTTGTTTCATGAAACACTAAAATAAATTTTTACTAATTAATAGATCTATAATATAATGGCATGTAGTTCATTATATCTCTATATATTCTTCAAAAAAATTTATATAAAAAGGTAAAGAATAATAAATTAATATATAAAACATAAAAAATTTCTTTAATGTTCAACATAATCCAGTTTATAAATATTTATCCTTATGACTCCATCAATGTATGCATAATAAAATTTAATGTTCAAAAATTTGGATGGAAGGTCTAAGAATTTCATAAATAAACATTATATATCAGAGATAGTATAATATTTATCATAATTAAACATTAAAAATATGTGAATACCTCTATCACTAGAAAATATTAATGAAAATATGCACACATCAGAAAATAAAATATGACATTGTGAAATATATTTCAAAAATTAGTACATTTAGTAAACTCCATTAAATATGACATAGACAATAAATCCATGAATAATTCATGGTCACAAATACTATCCCATAAAATATCATTATTATTTCAACCTCAACAACATGTTATGGGTCATCCTCCCAAAATCATTTACTTTCCATGAAGATCAACTGTCCACTAAATCACTTCTCTTGGGCATTGGTACCATTCAATATATTCAACAAATTCAATTGATATATACTACTATAGTACAATTATTATACATGTCAGGTTTTTTATAACCATAATATCATTGAAATAAATACATGTATAACTTAATTATTGAATCAATAAAAATGAACATTATTACTTCCACTTCATCTGTAATAATATCATAAGCATGTCCTTGATGACTTAAATTATTTTGATGATCATTCCAATTATTATGGAGGAATTCATTTACATCGTTATTCATCTCCTTACTTTTGAATATTTTCATATTAGAAAATTATTTCATTTCCATGCTTAAATGATAATGGTGGCCTTAATCTCCAGGATTCTAGAAAACTCATATTCCGTTCATGGAATTACCAAGGCTATTCTTTCAACATTTATCACATCGAGGATGATACATCAATCCCGTATTCCCATCCTCTATCTTTTACTATGACTTCATCTTCTCATCTCACATCATTTTGAATCAATAAGGCAAGGGTAATTCTTTACCTATCTTGAAATAACCTGATAATGTGTCTTTTTATGATAGTAATGTTTTTGAGACTAGTTTCCTTCAAAATACTGGTGAATCCCATAAAGGAAATGATTATTCATACTCTTTGGATTACATGAAATGATTAGGTAACCAATATTTCTATTGGTTTCCATTTCTATGAATGTTCATATAGTTCATTTGATTATATCATTGTTAAGAATAATTAATAATACAAAAAATATTAAAACACCAAACATAAATTGATAAATTTAATGCATGGATTATCCTAAAATAATAAACATGGTTTTTTTGGGAATTTTTCAAAATCAAAAAATATTTTAAAATCCTTCATAATGGTTTTCAAATATAATGTAAATCAAACAAAGAATATACTCTTAGAGTTTCAAACCATATGTGAATTAAGGCATATTTTCAAGTATTAGTTAATGCTCCAGTCAGTCCTGACATTCCTTTTAAATAGTAATTAGCCTTATGTACATCTGTTCAAAGACCATGTCCATTTGTAGTATCTAAATAGGGATGTATTTATTGGATATCCATTTACTCTCAACCTTACTAAAACATTATGATGTCATCATAAAAATAGAATTTTTCTTAATTGAATATAATGGTTTATATAAACTCATTATAATTTTCCTGAATCCAGTTCACATGGTGTCAACTAAACTTTCTATGATAACTAAAACTATTTCCTCAACCCTAATAGTCTAGAGTCAGTGGTTATGGTGGAACAATAAAGGTTGATCCCATAAGGGGCGTCGAACAGGATCTCCCCTTGGCTGGGGTTTCCATGTGACGCCTTCTCTCTTCCTCTTTCCCCACTTCTCCCTTCTTCCCTTCTTCTCTAGGCTCGGTGTGGTCAGGGGTTAGGATGTACGTGGTGCAGTGGGTCAACCACTCTCTAGTTTCGTGTACTGGCAAGTTCTTTGGAGCTCTATCGATGAATATCGTCATTCAACCTCCTCCGACGATTCAGATTTGAAGGTTTATTTCCCACATCCGTGACGCCCTCATCCGCTGATGGAACCCCACCTTTTTCTTCTGGTCTGGGTTCGGAAGGTTCTTCGTGTTCTCCCGAGTCAGTACAAGGTTGCAGATGGCATCCTCTAGAAGGCTCGACACCAATGACATTCTCCTCCTCTCATTGGGCTCTTTCCGTCTTGTTGGATTTTTAGTGTACCAGGTTCCGGTGCAACGGAGGCTGCAGAGGGCGGCTATCTACTTTCATCTATGATGGAAACTGTTGTTTTCCTTGTGAAGATGATTTAATTTCGGTTTTCATTTTTTCGGTTTTGGTTATTTGGTCTATTGTGGTGACGGATGTTGGCGTCGATGGTCGACGAAGTTGAGCGACGACGGTTGCGTTTTTCTGTGATGGTATCTTTTTAGGGATGATTCCAGCAGTGCAGTTCCGGCAGGGAGGGAAGAAGAAAATGAAGGAGTTTTTTTTACATGTGATGATGGTGATGGATGAAGTCATGATTTACTATTGAAATGCCTCGTGGTTTGGGCCTCCGCATTAGCGACGATGCCTTTTGAATTTCAAATTTCTTCTTGTTTTTTGTCCTTGGATTCTGAATGTGTTTATGGTTACCGCTTCCATTAAGTGGGCTTTCAGAAAATCAAATAAAAATATAAATTTCAGTCAGATTCAGTGGTTACATTATTACATTGGAATAATATACAAGGAATCATATCTGTAAGGACTATATAGTTTAGTAGACTAGGTAAAATAGATACATATATTAATACCAAATTATAATTCCAAACATAAAATACAACATAGTATTATCTTAGACTGCATCAATTTTTTCCCCAATATAAACCATGTATATCAATCATAATACATATATCGGAATCAGAGGTATAAGAACATATTAAAGTGGTGTGCTAAAAATATTACAAATGGTATGCATTCAACGGAATAGATAACGAATAAAAAATAATAATCAATATGTAATGGTAAATAGCTGAAACATCTTCCATTCAATTAATTACATAAGAATAATATGATAAGAACAATGATCATATAATGTCTTATAAATAATAACTTGATCTTGAAACATCATCACAAATATTATATCAAATTTAATAATCAAAAGAATATTAATAACTGATCTCATAATATTGGAATGCATAATGTCATACATCTGAAACACACATTCAAGAAATTTCAAAATAATGATTGAAATTGTGGTTAAAACTATTTAATCTGACCATTTGATTTGTCTCACGAGACATATAAATGAATCAAGGGAATTTATAATTCTAACCCACACTTATAACATAAAAATTATAATTAATTACTCATATAAATGAGGTAATAAATAATGAACATAAATATTCATATTGAAATACTATCATATGAAATGAAAACACATAAACTAATTAGAAAACATGTCCATAAATCATATAGAGTAATACGGTGATTTATAATAAAATTGAACATCCCCAGTTAAATTGATTATAGAATATCTTGATAAATAATAAGGATGGTAAAAATGAATCATATAACAGTTAGATCATATCTACAAAAAAAATTATTTCATTTATGAATTTCAATACCATAAAAATTTGATAAAACACTTTTTAAATAAAATATCCTTTTCATTTTGTGATCCCCCATTTAAAACCTAATATTCAATAAATTTTTTAAAAACAACTTTTTTAAAAAATAACATTAGAAACCTTAAAATAATCATTAAACTAATTATTTATCACAAATGTGGAAAATTATATTCTAGATATACATGATTAAAAAAATATTATTTTTATTATTTATGCAAACTCCATTTGATAATTGTTTAGAAAACTACATGAATATCCCTTTAAAATTATTTTTTAAAACATAGAATATTGTTAAAATTTAGCTTAATAAATAATATGATAATTGATACATTTTTAATAGACATTTTATGAAAATAATGTTTTGGACGAAAACGTATTTTCACTCAAAGAGAGAAATAAATTTTGATTTTCATAAAACATTTTCGCAATAATTTTATGTGCCAATGGTTTTAAAAAGGTATTATTATCATAAATTTTCAATAATAACTAAAGGATAATATAATTAATGTGTTTAGTGAGTGTTAAATTATAATATGTCATAATCATAAATGTAATCGTAAACAATCTCGATAAACAATATGATTGAAAAGTAAACCATAACCACTCTGGTAACAAATAAAATGTAAGGCCAATGAAAGAAACAACATAAAATATTATATTAATTTACATTTATATACTTGGATTCATGATAAAACAAATCAAATGGATACTATATATACCACACCCAAGGAATATGTGGTGAATATGACATATGCATCACAAAAGTAAAATTGAGATGAGAAACCTATACCTTTGGCATAATTATAATATAACTTATTAGTATATTATATATAATAAATATAGGTTTTTTATATAATCACTAAATAACAAAAATCAAATATTTCATACCATTTATTATTTACTTATTATTTATTATGACCTATTTATTTATAATTATTTGTTAAGATTAGTATTTTTTGTGATAATTGCTACATTTTTCAAAAATGCATGAACAGAAAAGAGAGTATGTTTCTATTATGGAGAAATGGTCCATATAAATCATAAATGAAAGGGAAATAGAGAAACATTTATAATCCAATGCATCAACTATTTGTAGACGTGGCATGAGTAAAACCCAATTACCAATAATGAAGGTAAATTATTATAACTGAGTCCAAGGGTGGAATTCTATGCTTATTAGATTAAAACTAGTGATATTGAAGTCCATAAACATGCAGTGGTAAACACATTGATCATAATGTTATTGTCGGTTTTTTATTTATTATTTTGTATATTCTTATTACTTTATAAAATTTATCTTTTTAAAAAAACATTAGATAATCATTTAGAACTATATGACTTGAATTTACAATAAATAAAAATAGTTGAAATTTTATTGAAATTAGGATATGTAGTTAGTCCCCATTATAATGTATAAGCATAACCTATTTCAAATTATTGATATTACACATCTGGTTGAATTTGATATAATCATGGATATGGATTGGATTTCAATGTATAGTGTGAATATTTATTTCCATTAAATGAATATTATGATCCACTAAAGATATATTGTCTTCAAAGGGTAGAAATCATCATTTCCAAGATACTTAGATTATGAATCGTGGAGAAAATTTATTTCTTGAAAATAATTATAATTATCTATCACTGTGAAGATAAAGGCCATCAATATCTCAAGTGTAATGAAAAGTGATAATCTTAAAAAATTCATCTCATCACTTGCATGAATATTTGTACTATGAAAATCAATTCTCCAATCTATTAGAAATTGGGGAAAATAGTCACCATGAAACAATTAGATTGTGGAAATAATAAAAACCCCCATATATTGAATACATTTAAAGTGGGTAATGTTTTTACACTCTAGAGTTTCTAATTTTAAAGTACATTTATTTTTTCACAAACTATTATATATTATGTTATAAATACACACATTTAGAGAAATAATTATTATTAAATATTAATTTAAGTGTTGTGGGATGTTAAATATTATAGATTTAGTTTCCACCAATATTTTTATTTAGTAAATGGTATATATTTATGTTCCTTAATAAGGAATCAGATAAATATTTGAAATGGGAAATTTCACTATATCTTAAATCAAACCATGATCATCTATTAATTGGAACTAACCACTTCCTAAGAATTTTTTTTATCAGATAGGTATTTATTCCCAATAATTAGTTTCTTATTATCTAGAATAGTATATTGTATTTTTCCATATAAATTATACCTTAGAACATTTAAAAATAGTGGATACACTCATTCATTTTCCTCAAGGAAAAATAACTAAAAATTACTATGATATTATTTATTTTTAGGGGTGAATGTAACTCCCATATTTTAATGATTATATATTGTATTTCCTTTATAAGATAATTTTTCCGATATATTGTGATTTAAATACAATGACCCTTGTAGATGTTCATTGGTGGTTACTTTATTATATTATGATAGGATACATGGAATCATATCCTAAAGGACACTATAATTTTTTAGTCTTGGTAAACAAGAAAACAAAACATAAATACCACATTAAGGTTGTAAAAATAAGATACAACCTATTATTTTTAAAATTACATCATTATTTCCTCAAGAATAGTCTTATATATCTATCATAACACATATCCCAGAATCTTGGGGAGCGAAACATATGAAAGGGGTGAGATAAAAAACTCAATAGGGGTATGTGTACAATGTATACTACATGAATAAATATGAATAACCAATATGGAAAATTAAATTACTGATACACACGTAATTAAATCATCTACTTGAACTTAATATGGTAGGAATAAATGGCTATAAAATACTTCCATATAAATAATCAATTATGCTTGAAATAGAACCATGGATATTTTATCAAATAAAATAATAACATGTAAATAAAAAAACTAATAATATAATGATAGAATCCATAATGATGGAGATCTAAAACATAATTTAAAGTCCTTCCATAAGACACTGTGAAACTCTAGGTAAAAATCAATTAAATAGGGAAGACTGATTTGTCACATGAGACCTATCGATTCATTGAGGCGTAATGTAATTCACGACCCCAGCCATCACATAATAATTTTATGGAATTCCTTTAATTAAAGGATTGAAATATAATAAATAAATAAAAATTTATTGACAAAATTTCACATGAAATTTTTATACATATCCACATTAAAAAAAACATAATCATAAACCATCCAGACCAATATGGTGAATGGTATTAAATTTTAGATCCCCTTTAAAATTGATAATAAACCACCAATTAAAATAATATGGATGATATAAATATTATAAACCCCTAATAGATCATTACAATAATAAATGGATGATATCATTAATGAATATAAATACCATAAAAATTAGACTAAAACAATCCTATGGAAAATAAAAAATTTTATTTTCAAAGTCACCTTTTAAAAATAGATGTCCACTAAATTTTTGCAAAAAGATATTATAAGAAAATTACATTTTAACATTGTAAGATAACATTTAAAATGTTGATTGGTAAGGAAGGTGGAAAAATATATTCATGTTATACATGTTAAAACAAATATTCCTTAATTTTTCTGGTAAAAGACAAATGAGAATTGTTTGAAAAATGACATGAAGATTAATTTCAAAAAAAATTATGAAAAATAAAAACGTGGGTAAAATATTATTTAATAAATAATTTTAAAAATCCGAATAAAATTTTAAAACCATTTTTTAAAAAATTTACTTGTGACGAAAAATTATTTTTGATCAAATTGAAAAATAATGTTATATTTTCTAAAAAATATTTCTAAAATATGTTACATTTTAAAGATAGTAAAATTGAAATATTAAATGAAATTATTATGAATACCAATAGTACATGAACATTCATTAATTTATTGAGTGATATATATTAATATTTCATCGACATAAAAGTAAGCATACAGGATGTCGATAAATGATATCTTTTTAATATTAATAATTACCACTTTTCTATATTTTTCATCATAATACATATGAAATAAATTAAATTAAATGAAACATTAAATACAAAAAATAAAAATTTAATCATGAGATAACATATCAAATGTATATATATACACAACAATAATGGTAGAAGTGGGTAATATGACATATTCCTCAGAGAAGTAAAAGTGAGACAGGAATCCCATACATTAGGTATGATTTCATTTAGATGCAGTAAATACACCTTTATAATACATATTGGCTTATTACACATCAATAATTGAAAAAAAATTATAAATTTTCAACAATATATTATTTAGTTATATTTTTCAGGACACATTTATTAACATAAAAATGTTATATATTTATTCTGAAATAAACATACACAATTTATGACCAATGTCAAGACCATAAAAGCAAGGGCCTAAGCAAGCCTAATGTCATGCAATCCAAGTCGATACCATCTTATCAGGTTATTCTTATATGTACCCATTTAAATAAAATTTGTAGTGAAAAGGATGTTGCAAACATGGTCTTCCACTATCATGGAGGCCAGATGGTCTACTACATTATTTCACTCAGGAAATATGTGAAGAACATGAAAATTTTTGTTGCTAAGGATGGACTTGAATCTTCTGATATAATAAGAAATCAACCATGGAGAAGAGGTTGTACCAAGAAAGGAATCATGAATTATATTAGAGTCATTTTCCACATGAGGAAGCGAGATCCCCTTCTATCAGGATAGATCAAGTCCTATGAACATTGCCTTGACCTCCATTTAGATGGAGCTCCACACCCCATACTATACTGAAAAAAGTTGTTGACACACTTCCCCTATGATCATGGACACACAATCCCCCCCCCCCCCACAGTCAAGAATTATACCCACAACAATTGATCTATTTCAATAAATCTTATGACCAACAGTAGGTAGATTCCATAACTCCTAATAGACCCTCTGCCTCATAAAGATATGCAGAAATGAGGAATCAGTCCCATGAAGATCCCTTAGAGAAGTAACATCACACCAGTTCTTAAAACCATGGACCAAATCATTGAGTATGGAATGTGAGCTTTCATAGATCTGCTAGAGGAAGAAATGCCATCAAATCTTCCTTTGTTGTGGGCCTACCAATGACACTAATAGTCAGAACTTAAGATCAACGATATCTCCCTACTTTCCATCCCCAGAACAATCGATCCTCGATACCATCTGTCTATAAATGAAGACCCAATATAATCATAAGAGAAAAGGCCGGTGGAACTGCAAAAAACCTCCAGACATCTATAACCCATTCTCCTTAAAAAAAGAGGTGATCATAGGACTCCTCCCTATGTTCCTGGCAGCAATGACACCTAGAGGCCATTCTGACCCCCATTTTCCTCACGTTTACTTCCATAAGAACCGCATGATTCCTAATCCACCATGTAAGAAAGTTCCACATAGTTAGGATCCTGTGACACGAGAACAAATATTCCAATTGTCCCATTGATCGTGGGGGCGTGAAATCTGCCGAAAATCCCTCGAGGAAAAATTACCTACCGTAGATGAAGTAAACACACAAATATCTTGCTCACAGGTTAGATAGATAAGATCATAAAACTATTTTTGTTCCACATTCAGAATTATGTTCATAATTTATTCTTTTTTCATGTATGTTGTGGTTTTTAATTTCAATTCATTTATACTGATCATGGATACATCATGTAATGATTTTTAAAAATGATATAAATTCCAAATATAATCATTATATATTTAGTTTTAGTAATCAAAAAATTTTATAGATGGAAAATTGATTACATTTTTTATGGAGATGGTTTGTCATGTATATGTTTGAACAGTAATTCCATTTTTCTCATTTTATAGTATAAAGTAAAAATAAATGTTAAAAATGCATTAAAAATAATTATTTAATATATATAGTTTATATTAATCCTATACATCCTTATTTTCATCCCAATATAATTAAAATGAAAAAAAAATCCCATCATTATGTGGGGTTAGTAGTCCACACGTATACATAAGTGATTTTTTTGTTTTCCAACTGATGAGAAGGTAAGAAGTTAGTTGTAAATTATATATATAGTAGTATGTTCATATCCTAAATATCATATTTGTTCATTTACATTATCATTACTACATTATATATAAAAAAATCAAATAACGAATCGCATTGCTTCATGAGTTGGTAGTCCACCTTACTCACAAGTGACAATATCCTATCCCCCAAAAATTGAAATTATGAAGATATATGTGATATCATAATTATTGAAGTATAAAATTATCATATAAATAATATATAGATGATAAATTTATCATTAAATCCATACTTGAATGGCTCTGATGGAAACAAATGACTGCCAATTTCTTATCCCTTTTGGTAGAAATGGAGATACATACAGATTATTACATTAACATAATAAAAACAGTTTATATGGTATGTAATTTTATATTATAATAGATTAATATTATTTTAAGGATGCGGAATATGAAATATAAAAATTTCCCACATTTTTGAAATTTACCTCTTCTTCAGAGAGAATCTTTAGATTTAAACCAAAATCTTTCTTAGGAGGTATTATTAAAAAAAATGTAACAATGGATATGGGTAGGTAATTAAAGATTATATTTGTATTTGTATTTGCGAATAGTTTTATTATATATCAAAATTATAGGAGAGGTGGTGGTATTCTATAAGTGGGGGGTGGGGGAGGTGACACACATAGAATTTTTTAAAATATAAAATGATACCCAAGTTCTTAACATGAAATACAACATTAAAAATAGTAATTATAGAACAATAGAGGTTATATTGTTTAAAAAAGAATATAAAATTGTATATGAACACATTTTATGTCATTTTTAAAATATATCTACTTAGTTTAACACCCTATAAACCAATCTTTAACTTAATTGCAGTAATTAATTTTTTAAATGTATTCACTTTTAAAAAAATATTTTAAACTTATTAAATAATATAAATTTTTCTTAATCCGAATACATAATACTTTTATAAAAAATTTTCTAATATAACTTTAAGAATCTAATTTCAAATTAAACCCACCGATTCATCGAAAAAATGGTTTTTACGATGAAAAAATTTCAAATGTGTAAAAATAATTATATAAGAATTCAAAATGAAATTGATTTGAAAGGCCTATATTCATTAAATTGTAATAAAATTGAACTAATATTATTAGAAAACTGATTCAAAATTTATTTTATCATTTTATAAAAATTTAATTAAATTTTATTTTTTAATAAAAATTATTACACTTCACTATTAATTAAAAATATAATATTTTTTGACAAATCCCAATAATTATCCCAATGATAATTTCGAAATATATATTTAAAAAATGAAATTTATTTTTTCAGAAAGAAATCCACAAGTTATAATGTATAATTATAAATTATGTGTGAAAAACACGACTAAACAATCTTCTATAAAAATACTATTTTTTATAAAACGTTTCATTTTTCATCCAAAATTTTTTTATTTCTTTAATTTGTGGCTAAATATTATTGAATTTTATTAATGTCCAAATCATATATTTTTCATAATTTATTTATTTATAGCCATGCCCCACATCTTAATATCTAGGTTATAATAGTCCTATTTAGAATAAAAATATTTTAATTGAGAATCACCATTCATTTAAATCCTGCATTTTCAGCATCACAAGCAATTGAAGAGATTGGATTTATTTAAAAATAAATATATCATAAGGTATATATGTGTTTCATTATCTTTTAATATTCATATTTTTTTGTCACATATACTATCGAATGTGATTCTCATTTTTTAAAATATCAAGTTGTTGAATTCTTCCCCCTTAAATAAATTATATCCTCTCAATCTAATCCCGATCTCAGATTTTATGGTTTTGAAATGTAAAAATAAGTATCTTTTAAAAACCCATATCATAAAATGGGTTAATAAAACATTGTATTGACAAGAGAGAATGATAAGTTTGAATAACATCTATAATAAAAGATACTATGTATACTTTTTTGGAAAACATTTGTGTGAAGTGAAAATTTGAACATGGGTGAAAAAAATGTAAAAATTTTCAGAGTCATAGTGATCATTAATCAAAATAAAGTGAATTATCTATAAAATTTAACAACAAATCCATAAATTTTTGATGTAAATGAATGTAATAGTATACAATATTCATTTCAATATCCTCTTTCAAAATTTGAGCAATGCTTTCATAATATAGAGTATTAACATAAGGGAATAAAATTACATGGTAGATATAGTTTTCATACAAAATAATTTATCCTTTTTTTGTGATCCAATCAATTTACAATTTATCTATCTCTCCATTAAATGAATATACAATAATTATTATTTGTTTCATGAAACACTAAAATAAATTTTTACTAATTAATATATCTATAATATAATGGCATGTAATTCCTTATATCTCTATATATTCTTCAAAAAAATGTATATCACAAGGTATTGAATAATAAATTAATATATAAAACATAAAAAATTTCTTTAAAGTTCAACATAATCCTGTTTATAAATATTTAACCTTATGACTCCATCAATGTATGAATAATAAAATTTAATGTTCAAAAAATAGGATGGAAGGTCTATGAATTTCATAAATAAACATTATATATCAGAGATAGTATAATTTTATCATAATTAAACATTAAATATATATGAATACCTCTATCACTAGAAAATATTAATGAAAATATGCACAGATCAGAAAATAAAATATGACATTGTGAAATATATTCCAAAAATTATTACTTTTCGTAAACTCCATTAAATATGACACAGACAATAAAACCATGAATAATTCATGGTCACAAATACTATCCCATAAAATATCTTTATTATTTCAACCTCAACAACATGTTATGGGTCATCCTCCCAAAATAATTTATTTTCCATGAAGATCAACTGTCCAATAAATCACTTCTCTTGGGCATTGGTACCATTCAATATATTCTAAAAATTCCATTGATATATATTACTATAGTACAATTCTTATACATGTCAAGTTTTTTATAACCATAATATCATTGAAATAAATACATGTATAACTTAATTATTGAATCAATAAAAAGGAACATTATTACTTCCACTTCATCTATAATAATATCATAAGCATGTCCTTGATGACTTAAATTATATTGATGATCATTCCCTTGATTATATAGGAATTCATTTACATCGTTATTTATCTCATTACTTTTGAATATTTTCATATTAGAAAATTATTTCATTTCCATGATTAAATGATAATGGTGGCCTTAATCTCCAGGCTTCTAGAAAACTCATATTCCCTTCATGGAATTACCACGGCTATTCTTTCAATATTTATCACTTCGAGGATGATACATCAATTCCGTATTCCCATCCTCTATCTTTTACTATGCCTTAATCTTCTCATTTCACTTCATTTTTAATCAATAAGTCACGGTTAATTCTTTACCTATCTTGATAGAACCTGATAATGTGTCTTTTTATGATAGTAAAGTTTTTTAGACTAGTTTCCTTCAAAATACTGGTGAATCCCATCAATGAAACGATTATTCATACTCTTTGGATTACATGAAATGATTAGGTAACCAATATTTCCATTGGTTTCCATTTCTATGAAAGTTCATATAGTTCATTTGACTATATCATTGTTAAGAATAATTAATAATACAAAAAATATTAAAACACCAAACATAAATTGATAAATTTAATTCATGGATTATCTCAAAATAATAAACATGGTTTCTTTGGGAATTTTTCAAAATAAAAAATATTTTAAAATCCTTCATAATGGTTTTCATATATAATGTAAATCAAACAAAGAATATACTCTAAGAGTATCAAACCATATGTGAATTAAGGCCTATTTTCAAGTATTAGTTAATGCTCCAGTCAGTCCAGACATTCCTTTTTAATAGTAATTAGCCTTATGTACATCTGTTCAAAGGCCATGTCCATTTGTAGTATCTAAGTAGGGATGTATTTATTGGATATACATTTACTCTAAACCTTACTAAAACATTATGATGTCATCGTAAAAATAGAATTTTTCTTAATTGAATACAATGGTTTATATAAACTCATTATAATTTTCCAAAATCCAGTTAACATGGTGTCAACTAAACTTCCTATGATAACTAAAACAATTTCCTCAACCCTAATAGTCTAGAGTTACTTGTTATGGATGAACGATAAAGGTTGATCCCATAAGGGGCGTTGAATGGGATCTCCCCTCGGCTGGGGTTTCCATGCACCGCCTTCTCTCTTCCTCCTTCCCCACTTCTCCCTTCTTCCCTTCTTCTCTAGGCTCGGTGTGGTCAGGGGTTAGGATGTACGTGGCACAGTGGGTCAACCGCTCTCTAGTTTCGGGGACTGGCAAGTTCTTTGGAGCTCTATCGATGAATATCATCATTCAACCTCCTCCGATGATTCAGTTTTGACGGTTTATTTCCCACATCCGTGACGCCCTCATCCGCTGATGGAACCCCACCTTTTTCATCTGGTCTGGGTTCAGAAGGTTCTTTGTCTTCTACCTAGTCAGTACGAGGTTGTAGGTGGCATCCTCTGGAAGGCTCGACACCAATTACATTCTCCTCCTTCTTTGCGATCTTGGAGGCTTGTTGGATTTTCAGTGTACCGGGTTCCGGTGCAACGGAGGCTGTGCAGGGCGGCTATCTACTTTCATCTATGATGGAAACTGTTGTTTTCCTTGTGAAGATGATTTAATTTTATTTTTCTATTTTTTGGTTTTGGTTATTTGGTCTGTTGTGGTGACGGATGTTGGCGTCAATGGTCGATGAAGTTGAGCGACGACGGTTGGGTTTTTCTGTGATGGTAACTTTTTGGGGATGATTCCAGCGGTGTAGTTCCGGCAGGGAGGGAAGAAGAAAATGAAGGAGTTGTTTTACATGTGATGATGGTGATGGATGAAGTCATGATTTACTATTGCAATTCCTCGTGGTTTGGGCCTCCTCATTAGCGACCATTCCTTTTGAATTTCAAATTTCTTCTTGTTTTTTGTCCTTGGATTCTAAATGTGTTTATGGTTACCGCTTCCTTTAAGTGGGCTTTCAGAAAATCAAATAAAAATATAAATTTCAATCCGATTCAGTGGTTACATTATTACATTGGAATAATATACAAGGAATCAAATCTGTAAGGACTATATAGTTTAGTAGACTCGGTAAAATAGATATATATATTAATATCAAATTATAATTCCAAAATAAAATACAACATAGTATTATCTTAGAGTGCATCATTTTTTCCTCAATAATAACCATGTATATCAATCATAATACATATATCGGAATCAGAGGTATAGAAACATATTAAAGTGGTGTGCTAAAAATATTACAAATGGTATGCGTTCAACGGAATAGATAACGAATAAAAAATAATAATCAATATGTAATGGTAAATAACTGAAACATCTTTCATTCAATTAATTACATAAGGATAATATGATAAGAACAAAGATCAGATAATGTCTTATAAATAATCACTTGATCTTGAAACTTAATCACAAATATTATATCAAATTTAATAATCAAAAGGATATTAATAACTGATCTCATAATATTGGAATGCATAATGTCATACATCTGAAACACACATTCAAGAAATTTCAAAATAATGATTGAAATTGTGGTTAAAACTATTTAATCTGACCATCTGATTTGTCTCACGAGACATATAAATGAATCAAGGTGATTTATAATTCTAACCCACACTTATAACATAAAAATTATAATTAATTACTCATATAAATGGGGTAATAAATAATGAACATAAATATTCATATTAAAATACTATCATATGAAATGAAAATACATAAACTAATTAGAAAACATGTCCATAAATCATATAGAGTAATACGGTGAATTATAATAAAATTGAACATCCCTAGTTAAATTGAATATAGAATATCTTGATAAATAATAAGGATGGTAAAAATAAATCATATAACAGTTAGATCATATCTACAAAAAAAATTTATTTCATTTATGAATTTCAATACCAAAAAAATTTGATAAAACAATTATTAAATAAAATATCCTTTTCATTTTGTGATCCCCCATTTAAAACATAATATTCAATAAAAAATTTAAAAACAAATGTTTTCAAAAATAACATTAGAAACCTTAAAATAATCTTTAAAATAATTTTTTATCATAAATGTGGAAAATTATATTCTAGATATACATGATTAAAAAAAATTTATTTTTATTATTTATGCAAACTCCATTTGATAATTGTTTAGAAAAAAACATGAATATCCCTTTAAATTTATTTTTTAAAACATAGAATATGGTTAAAAATTTCCTTAATAAATAAGATGCTAATTGATACATTTTTAATATAAATTTTATGAAAATAATGTTTTGGAAGAAAGCGTATTTTCAATAGAAGAGAGAAATAAATTTTGATTTTCAGAAAACATTTTCACAATAATTTTATGTGCCAATGTTTTTAAAAAGGTATTATTATTGTAAATTTTCAATAATAACTAAAGTATAATATAATTCATGAGTTTATTGAGTGTTAAATTATAATATGTCATAATCATAAATGTAATCTTAAACAATCTCGATAAACAATATGATTGAAAAGTAAACCATAACCACTCTGGTAACAATTAAAATGTAAGGCCAATGAAAGAAACCACATAAAATATTATATTAATTTACATTTATATACTTGGATTCATGATAAAACAAATCAAATGGATAATATATATACCACACCAAAGGAATATGTGGTGAATATGACATATGCATCACAAAAGTAAAATTGAGATGAGAAACCTATACCTTTGGGATAATTACAATATAACTTCTTAGTATATTATATATAATAAATATAGGTATTTTATATAAACACTAAATAACAACAATCAAATATTTCATACCATTTATTTTTTACTTATTCTTTATTATGACCTATTTATTTATAATTATTTGTTAAGATTAGTATTTTTGGTTATAATTGCTACATTTTTCAAAAATGCATGAACAGAAAAGAGAGTATGTTTATATTATGGAGAAATGGTCCATATGGATCCTGAATGAAAGGGAAATAGAGAAACATTTATAATCCAATGCATCAACTATATGTAGATGTGGCATGAGTAAAACCCAATTACCAATAATGAACATAAATTATTATAACTAAGTCCAAGGGTGGAATTCTAAGCTTATTAGATTAAAACTAGTGATATTGAAGTCCATAAACATGCAGTGGTAAACACATTGATCATAATGATATTGTTGGTTTTTTATTTATTATTTTGTATATTCATATTACTTTATAACATTTATCTTTTAAAAAAACATTAGATAATCATTTAGAACTATATGATGTGATTTTACAATAAATAAACATAGTTGAAATTTTATTGAAATTAGGATGTGTAGTTAGTCCCCATTATAATGTATATGCATACCCTATTTCAAATTATTGTTATTACACATCTGGTTGAATTTGATATAATCATGGATAAGGATTGGATTTCAATGTATAGTGTGAATATTTATTTCCATTAAATGAATATTATGATCCACTAAGGATATATTGTCTTCAAAGGGAATAAATCATCATTTCCACGATATTTAGATTATGAATCATGGTGAAAATTTATTTCTTGAAAATAATTATAATTATCTATAACGGTGAAGATAAAGGCCATCAATATCTCAAGTGTAATGAAAAAGGATAATCTAAAAAATTCATCTCTTCACTTGCATGAATATTTGGACTATGAAAATCAATTCTCCAATCTATTAGAAATTGGGGAAAATAGTCACCATGAAACAATTAAATTGTGGAAATAATAAAAACCCCCATATATTGAATACATTTAAAGTGGGTAATGTTTTTACACTCTAGAATTTCCAATTTTAATGTACATTTATTTTTTCACTAACTACTATATATTATGTTATAAATAAACACATTTAGAAAAATAATTATTTTTAAATATTAATTGAAGTGTTGTGGGATGTTAAATATTATAGATTTAGTTTCCACCAATATTTTGATGTAGTAAATGGTATATATTTATGTCCCTTAATAAGGAATCATATAAATATTTGAAATGGAAAATTTCACTATGTCTTAAATCCACCCATGATCATCTATTAATTCGAACTAACCACTTCCTAAGAATTTTTTTTATCAGATAGGTATTTATTCCCAATAATTAGTTTCTTATTATCTAGAATAGTATTTTGTATATTTCCGTAGAAATTATACCTTAGAACATTTAAAAATAGTGGATACACTCATTCATTTTCCTCAAGGAAAAATAACTAAAAATTACTATGATATTATTTATTTTTGGGGGTGAATGTAACTCCCAAATTTTAATGATTATATATTGTATTTCCTTTATAACATAATGTTTCTGATATATTGTGATTTAAATAAATTGACCCTTGTAGATGTTCATTGGTGGTTACTTTATTATATTATGATAGGATACATGGAATCATATCCTAAAGGACACTATAATTTTTTAGTATTGGTAAACATGAAAAAAAACATAAATACGACATTAAAGTTGTAAAAATAAGATACAACCTATTATTTTTAAAATTACATCATTATTTCCTCAAGAATAGTCCTATATATCTATTATAAAACATATCCCGGAATCCTGGGGAGCGAAACATATGAAAGGGGTGAGATAAAAAACTCAATAGGGGTATGTGTATAATGTATACTACATGAATAAATATGCATAACCAATATGGAAAATTAAATTTCTGAAACACACGTAATTAAATAATCTACTTGAACTTAATATGGTAGGAATAAATGGTTATAAAATACTTCCATATAAATAATCAATTATTCTTGAAATGGAACCATGGATATTTTATCAAATAAAATAATAACATGGATATAAAAAACTAATCATATAATGATAGAATCCATAATGATGGAGATCTAAAAAATAATTTAAAGTCCTTCCATAAGACACTGTGAAACTCTAGGTAAAAATCAATTTATTAGGGAATACTGATTTGTCACATGAGACCTATCGATTCATTGAGGGGTAATGTAAATCACGACCCCACCCATCACATAATAATTTTATGGAATTACTTTAATTAAAGGAGTGAAATATAATATATAAATAAAAATTTATTGAAAAATATTCACATGAAATTTTTATACATATCCACATTAAAAAAACATAATCCTAAACCATCCAGACTAATATGGTGAATGATATTAAATTTTAGATCCCCTTTAAAATTGATAATAAACAATCAATTAAAATAATATGGATGATATAAATATTATAAACCCCAAATAGACCATAACAATAATAAATGGATGATATCATTAATGAATATAAATACCATAAAAATTAGACTAAAACAATTTTAAGGAAAATAAAAATTTTTATTTTCAAAGTCACCTTTTAAAAATAGATGTCCACTAAATTTTTGAAAAAAGATATTATTAAAAAATTACATTTTAACATTGTAAAATAACCTTTAAAATGTTGATTGGTAAGGAAGTTGGAAAACTCTATTCATGTTGTACATGTTAAAACACATATTCCTATATTTTCTTGGTAAAATACAAATGATCATTGTTTGAAAAATGACATGAAGATTAATTTCAAAAAAAATTATGAAAAATAAAAACGTGGGTAAAATATTATTTAATAAATAATTTTAATAATCCGAATAAAATTGTAAAACAATTTTTTGAAAAATTTACTTGTGAAGAAAAATTATTTTTGATCGAAGTGAAAAATAATGTTATATTTTCTAAAAAATATTTCTAAAATATGTTACATTTTAAAGATAGTAAAATTGAAATATTAAATGAAATGATTATGAATACCTATAGTACATGAACATTCAATAATTTATTGAGTGATATATATTAATATTTCATCGACATAAAAGTAAGCATACATGATCTCGATAAATGATATCGTTATAATATTAATAATTACCGCTTTTCTATTTTTTTCATCATAATACATATGAAATAAATTAAATTAATTGACACATTAAATAAAAAAAATAAAAATTTAATCATGAGATAACATATCAAATGGCTATATATACACCACAATAATGGTAGAAGTGGGGAATATGAAATATTCCTCAAAGAAGTAAAAGTGAGATAGGAATCCCATACCTTAGGTATGATTTCATTTAGATGCATTAAATACACCTTTATAATACATATTGGCTTATTATACATCAATAATTGAAAAATGATTATAAAATTTCGACAATATATTATTTAGTTATATTTTTTAGGACACACTTATTAACATAAAAATGTTATATATTTATTCTCCAATAAACATACACAATTTATGACCAATGCCAAGGCCATAAAAGCATGGGCCTAAGGAATCCTAATGCGATGCAATCCAATCTGATCCCATCTTATCAGGTTAATCCTATATGTACCCATTTAAATAAAATTTTTAGTGAAAAAGATGTTGCAAACATGGTCTTTCACTATCATGGAGGCCAGATGGTCTACTACATTATTGCACTCATGCAATGTGTGAAGAACATGAAACTTTTTGTTGCTGAGGATGGACTTGAATCTTCTGATATTATAATAAATTGACCATGGAGAAGAGGTTGTACCAAGCAAGGAATCATGAATTATATTAGAGTCATTTTCCACATGAAGAAGCAACATCCCCTTCTATCAGGATAGATCAAGTCCTATGAACAATGCCTTGACCTCCATTTAGATGGAGCTCCACACCCCATACTATACTGAAAAAAGTAGTTAACACACTTCCCCTATGATCATGGACACACAACCCCCCATCCCCCACAGTCAAAAATTATACCCGCAACACATGATCTATTTCAATAAATCTTATGACCAATGGTAGGTAGCTTCCACAACTCCTAATAGACCCTCTTCCTCATGAAGATATATAGAAATGAGGAATCAGTCCCATGAAGATCACTTAGAGAAGTAGCATCACACATGTTCTTAAAACCATGGACCAAATCATTGAGTATGGAATGTGAGCTTTCACAGATCTGCTAGAGGAAGAAATGCCATCAGATCTGCCTTTGTTGTGGGCCTACCAATGACACTAATAGTCAGAACTGAAGATCAATGATATCTCCCTACATTCCATCCCTATAACAGTCGCAACTCGATACCATCTGTCTATAAATGACGACCCAAAATAATCATAAGAGAAACGACCGGTGGAACTGAAAAAAACCTCCCGACATCTATAACCCATTCTCCTTAAAAAAAGAGGTGATCAGAGGACTCCTCCCTATGTTCCTGGCAGCAATGACACCTAGTGGCCATGCTGACCCCCATTTTCCTCACCGTTTCTTCTATAAGAACCGCATGATTCCTAATCCACCATGTAAGAATGTTCCACTTAGTTAGGATCATGTGACACCAGAACAAATATTCCAATTGTCCCATTGATCGTGGGGGTGTGAAATCTACCAAAAACCCCTCGAGGAAAAATTACCTACAGTAGATGAAGTGAACACACAAATATCTTGCTCATAGGTTAGATAGATAAGATCATAAAACTATTTTTGTTCCACATTCAGAATTATGTTCATAATTGATTCTTTTTCATGTATGTTTTGGTTTTTAATTTCAATTCATTTATATTGATCATGGTTACGTCATTGAATGATTTTTAAACATGATATAAATTTCAAATATAATCATTATATATTTTTTTTTAGTAATCAAAAAATTTTATAGATGGAAAATTTATTACATTTTTTATGGAGATGGTTTGTCATGTATATGTTTGAACAGTAATTCCATTTTTCTCATTTGATAGTATAAAGTAAAAATAAATGTTAAAAATGGATTAAAAATAATTATTTAAAATATAGAGTTTATATTAATCTTATACATCCATATTTTCATCCCAATATAAATAAAATGAAAAAAAATTTGCATCATTAAGTGGGGTTAGTAGTCCACACGAATACACAAGTGATTTTTTTGTTTTCCAACTGATGAGAAGGTAAGAAGTTAGTTGTAAATTATATTTATAGTAGTATGTTCATATCCTAAATATCATATATGTTCATTTACATTATCATTACTACATTATATATAAAAAATCAAATAACGAATCACATTGCTTCATGAGTTGGTAGTCCACCTTACTCACAAGTGACAATATCCTATCCCCCACAAAATTGAAATTATGAAGATATATGTGATATCATAATTATTTAAGTATAAAAATATCATATAAATAATATATAGATGATAAATTTATCATTAAATACATACATTAATGGCTTTGATGGAAACAAATGATTGACAATTTCTTATCCCTTTTGGTTGAAGTGGAGATACATACAGATTGTTACATTAACATAATAAAAACAGTATACATTGTATATAATTTTATATTATAATATATTAATATTATTTTAAGGATACGGAATAAGAAATATAAAAATTTCCCACATTTGTGAAATTTACCTCTTCTTCAGAGAGAATCTTTAGATTTAAACAAAAATCATTCTTAGGAGGTATTATTAAAAAAACGTTAACAATGTTTATGGGTAGGTAATTAAAGATTATATTTTTATTTCTATTTGCGAATAGTTTTATTATATATCAAAATTATAGGAGAGGTGGTGGTATTCTATAAGCTGGGGGGTGGGGGAGGTGACACACATAGAATTTTTTTAAATATAAAATGATACCCAAGTTCTTAACATGAAATACAACTTTATAAATAGTAATTATTGAACAATATAGGTGATATTGTTTAAAAAAGAATATAAAATATTATATGAACACATTTTATGTCATTTTTAAAATATATCTACTTAGTTTAACACCCTATAAACAAATCTTTAACTTAATTGCAGTAATTAATTTTTTAAATTTATTCACTATTAAAAAAATATTTTAAACTTATTAAATAATATAAATTTTTATTAATCTAAATACATAATCCTTTTATAAAATTTTTTCTAATATAATTTTAGGAATCTAATTTCAAATTAAACCCACTGATGCATCGAAAAAATGGTTTTTACGATGAAAAGATTTCAAATGTGTAAAAATAATTATATAAGAATTCAAAGTGAAATTGATTTGAATGGCCTATATTCGTTAAATTATAATAAAATTGAACTAATATTATTATAAAAATGATTCAAAATTTATTTTATCTTTTTATAAAAATTTTATTTTATTTTATTTTTTAATAAAACTTATTACACTTCACTATTAATTAAAAATATAATATTTTTTGACAAATCCCAATAATTATCCCAATGATAATTTTGAAATATATATTTAAAAAATGAAATTTGTTTTTTTAGAAAGAAATCAATAAGTTATAATTTTTAATTATAAATTATGTGTGAAAAACACGACTAAACAATCTTCTATACAAATACTATTTTTTATAAAACGTTTCATTTTTCATTCAAAATTTTATTATTTCTTTAATTTGTGGATAAATATTATTGAATTTTATTAATTTCCAAACCATATATTTTTCATAATTTATTTATTTATAGCCATGCCACCCATCTTAATATCTAGGCTATAATGGTCATATTTTAAATAAAAATATTTTAATTGAGAATCACCATTCATTTAAAGCCCGCATTTTCAGCATCACAAGGAATTGAAGATATTAAATTTATTTAGAAATAAATATATCATAAGGTATATGGGTGTTTCATTATATTTTAATATTCATATTTTGGGTCACATATACTATCGAATGTGATTGTCATTTTTTAAAATATCAAGTTGTTAAATTCTGCCCCCTTAAAATAATTGTATCCTCGCAATCTAATCCCGATCTCAGATTTTATGGTTTTGAAATTTATAAATAATTATCTTTTAAATACCCATATCATAAAATGGGTTAATAAAACATTATATTGACAAGAGAGAATGATAAGTTTGAATTAAATCTATAATAAAAGATATTATGTATACTTTTTTGGAAAACATTTTTGTGAAGTGAAAATTTGAACATGGGTGAAAAACTGTAAAATTTTTCAGAGTCATAGTGATCATTAATCAAATTAAATTTAATTATCTATAAAATTTGACAATAAATACATAAATTTGTGATGGAAATGAATGTAATAGTATACAATTTTCACTTCAATATCCTCTTTCAAAATTTGAGCAATGCTTTCATAATATAGAGTATTAACATAAAGGAATAAAATTACATGGTAGATATAGTTTTGATACAAAATATTTTATCCTTTGTTTGTGATCCAATCAGTTTACAATTTATCTATCTCCCCATTAAATGAATATACAATAATTATTATTTGTTTAATGAAACACTAAAATAAATTTTTAGTAATTAATAGATCTATAATATAATGGCATGTAATTCTTTATATCTCTATATATTTTTCAAAAAAATTTATATCAAAAGGTAAAGAATAATAAATTAATATATAAAACATAAAAAATTTCTTTAATGTTCAACATAATCCAGTTTATAAATATTTAACCTTATGACTCCATAAACGTATCCATAATAAAATTTAATGTTCAAAAATTGGGATGGGAGGTCTAAGCATTTCATAAATAAACATTATATATCAGAGATAGTAAAATTTTTATCATAATTAAACATTAAAAATATTTTAATACCTCTATCACTAGAAAATATTAATGAAAATATGCAAACATCAGAAAATAAAATATGACATTGTGAAATATATTCCAAAAATTAGTACATTTAGTAAACTCCATTAAATATGACATAGAAAATAAAACCATGAAGAATTCATGGTCACAAATTCTATCCCATAAAATATCATTATTATTTCAACCTCAATAACATGTTATGGGTCATCCTACCAAAATCATTTATTTTCCATGAAGATCAACTATCCACTAAATCACTTATCTTGGGCATTGGTACCATTAAATATATTCTACAAATTCCATTGATATATATTACTATATTACAATTCTTATACATGTAATGTTTTTTATAACCATAATATCATTGAAATAATTACATGTATAACTTAATTATTGAATCAATAAAAATGAACATTATTACTTCCACTTCATCTGTTATAATATCATAAGCATGTCCTTGATCACTTAAATTATTTTGATGATCATTCCCTTGATTATGGAGGAATTAATTTACATAGATATTCATCTCCTTACTTTTGAATATTTTCATATTAGAAAATTATTTCATTTCCATGATTAAATGATAATGGTGGCCTTAATCTCCGGGCTTCTAGAAAACTCATATTCCCCTCATGGAATTACCAAGGCTATTCTTTCAACATTTATCACTTCGAGGATGATAAATCAATCCCTTATTCCCATCCTCTATCTTTTACTAAGCCTTCATCTTCGCATCTCACGTCATTTTGAATCAATAAGGCAAGGGTAATTCTTTACCTATCTTGATAGAACCCGATAATGTGTCTTTTTATGATAGTAATGTTTTTGAGACTAGTTTCCTTCAAAATACTAGTGAATCCCATCAATGAAACGATTATTCATACTCTATGGATTACATGAAATGATTAGGTAACAAATATTTCCATCGGTTTCCATTTCTATGAAAGTTCATATAGTTCATTTTATTATATCATTTTTAAGAATAATTAATAATACAAAAAATAGTAAAACACCAAACATAAATTGATATATTTAATGCATGGATTATCTCAAAATAATAAACATGGTTTCTTTGCGAATTTTTCAAAATAAAAAAATATTTTAAAATCCTTCATAATGGTTTTCAAATATAATGTAAATCAAACCAAGAATATACTCTAAGAGTTTCAAACCATATGTGAATTAAGGCCTATTTTCAAGTATTAGTTAATGCTCCAGTCAGTCCTGACATTCCTTTTTAATAGTAATTAGCCTTTTGTGTATCTGTTCAAAGACCATGTCCATTTGTAGTATCTAAATAGGGATTTATTTATTGGATATCCATTTACTCTCAACCTTACTAAAACATTCTGATTTCATTGTAAAAATATAATTTTTCTTAATTGAATACAATGGTTTATATAAACTCATTATCATTTTCCTAAATCCAGTTCACATGGTGTCAACTAAACGTCCTATGATAACTAAAACAATTTCCTCAACCCTAATAGTTTAGAGTCAGTGGATATGGAGGAATGATAAAGGTTGATCCCATAAGGGGCATCAAACGAGATCTCCCCTCGGCTGGGGTTTCTATGCGCCTCCTTCTCTCTTCCTCCTTCCCCACTTCTCCCTTCTTCCCTTCTTCTCTAGGCTCGGTGTGGTCAGGGGTTAGGATGTGCGTGGCACGGTGGGTCAACCGCTCTCTGGTTTCGTGGACTGGAAAGTTTTTTGGAGCTCTATCGATGAATATCGTTGTTCAACCTCCTCCGATGATTCAGATTTGATGGTTTATTTCCCACATCTGTGACGCCCTCATCCGCTGATGGAACCCCACCTATTTCTTCTGGTCTGGGTTCGGAATATTATTCATCTTCTCCCGAGTCAGTACGAGGTTTCAGGTGGCATCCTCTGGAAGTCTCGGCACCAATGACATTCTCCTCCTCTCTTTGCGCTCTTGGCGGCTTGTTGGATTTTTAGTGTACCGGGTTCCGGTGCAACGGAGGATGCGCCGGGCGGCTATCTACTTTCATCTATGATGGAAACTATTGTTTTCCTTGTGAAGATTATTTAATTTGATTTTTCATTTTTTAGGTTTTGGTTATTTGTTCGGTTGTGGTGACGGATGTGGGCGTCGATGGCCGACGAAGTTGAGCGACGACGGTTGGTTTTTTCTATGATGGTAACATTTTGGGGACGATTCCAGCGGTGCAGTTCCAGTAGGGAGGGAAGAAGAAAATGAAGGAGTTGTTTTACATGTGATGATGGTGATGGATGAAGTCATTATTTACTATTTCAATGCCTCGTGGTTTGGGCCTCCTCATTAGCGACGATGCCTTTTGAATTTCTAATTTCGTCTTGTTTTTGGTCCTTGGATTCTGAATGTGTTTATGGTTACCGCTTCCTTTAAGTGGACTTTCAGAAAATCAAATAAAAATATAAATTTCAGTCAGATTCAGTGGTTACATTATTACATTGGAATAATATACGAGGAATCATATCTGTAAGGACTATATAGTATAGTAGACTTGATAAAATATATACATATATTAATATCAAATTATATTTCCAAACATAAAATACAACATAGTATTATCTTAGATTGCATCATTTTTTCCTCAATAATAACCATGTATATCAATCATAATACATATATCGAAATCAGAGGTATAGAAAAATATTAAAGTGGTGTGTTAAAATATAACAAATGGTATGCGTTCAATGGAATAGAAAACAAATAAAAAATAATAATCAATATTTAATGGTAAATAACTGAAAAATCATCCATTCAATTAATTACATAAGAATAATATGATAAGAACAATGATCAGATAATGTCTTAAAAATAATAACTTGACCATAAAACTTCATCAAAAATATTATATCAAATTTAATAATCAAAAGGTTATTAATAACTGATCTCATAATATTGGAATGCATAATGTCATATATCTGAAACACACATTCAAGAAATTTCAAAATAATGATTGAAATTGTGATTAAAACTATTTAATCTGACCATCTGATTTGTCTCACAAGACATATAAATGAATCAAGGGGATTTATAATTCTAACCCACACTTATAACATAAAAATTATAATTAATTACTCATATAAATGGGGTAATAAATAATGAACATAAATATTCATATTGACATACTATCATATGAAATGAAAATACATAAACTAATTAGAAAACATATCCATAAATCATATAGAGTAATACGGTGAATTATAATAAAAATGAACATCCCCAGTTAAATTGAATATAGAATATCTTGATAAATAATAAGGATGGTAAAAATAAATCATATAACAGATAGATCATATCTACAAAAAAATTATTTCATTTATGAATTTCAATACAATAAAAACTTGATAAAACAATTATTAAATAAAATATCCTTTTCATTTTGTGATCCCCTATTTAAAACATAATATTCAATAAAATTTTAAAACAAAACTATTTTCAAAAATTACATTAGAAACCTTAAAATAATCTTTAAAATAATTATTTATCATAAATGTGGAAAATTATATTCTAGATATACATGATTAAAAAAATATTATTTTTATTATTTATGCAAACTCTATTTGATAATTTTTTAGAAAACAACATGAATATCCCTTTAAAATTATTTTTTAAAACATAGAATATGGTTACAAATTTTCTTAATAAATAATATGCTAATTGATACATTTTTAATAGATATATTATGAAAATAATGCATTGGAAGAAAACGTATTTTCAATCGAAGAGAGAAAAAAATTTTGATTTTCATAAAATATTTTCACAATATTTTTATGTGCCAATGGTTTTAAAAAGGTATTATTATCGTAAATTTTCAATAATAACTAAAGGATAATATGATTCATGATTTTATTGAGTGTTAAATTATAATATGTCATCATCATAAATGTAATCGTAAAAAATCTCGATAAACAATGTGATTGAAAAGTAAACCATAACTACTCTGGTAACAATTAAAATGTAAGGCCAATGAAAGAAACCACAGAAAATATTATATTAATTTACATTTATATATTTGGATTCATGATAAAACAAATCAAATGGATAGTATATATACCACACCAAAGGAATATGTGGTGAATATGACATATGCATCACAAAAGTAAATTTGAGATGAGAAACCTATACCTTTGGTATAATTACAATATAACTTATTAGTATACTATATATAATAAATATATGTTTTTTATATAAACACTAAATAACAACAATCAAATAGTTCATACCATTTATTATTTACTTATTCTTTCTTATGACCTATTTATTTATAATTATTTGTTAAGATTAATATTTTTGGTGATAATTTCTACATTTTTAACGTATTTTTTAGTTTTATAATTTTAGTAATTTTATATTGATCATGGATAAATCTTGTGGAAAATTTTAACCATGAATTAAATATAACACATATTATATATATATATATCAATTTATAGTTATATATAAATGTTAGAAATAGAAAATGGACGAAACATTTTATAGAGATGGTGTGTTGTATGTTTGCATCATGGATAATTCATTTTTTCTCAGTAAAAGGAATGAAATTAAAATAAATGTAAATTCGACATTCTAGTTTCATTAATATTTCATATATATAATTTATATTAATACAATACATCTTTATTTCTTTCCCTATAAAAATAAAATCACAAAAATTTTAAATCGCTATAAAGAGATGGTAGTCCACACTTAGGCATGAGCGACATTAATTTTTTTAGTGGTTAATAATGGTGGTAATTATGTGCAATATTATATTTCCATTTTTATGATTATTTCATAGATATCATATATATTAAATTTGTTTTTCTTTTACACCTTCCATGTTATTCTTAAGAAAGAAATGTATCACGTCGTTTTGAGATATGATAGTATGTTGTACTCATGAGAGATGTTATCGTATCGACCACTAAATAGAATGTTTGAAGTTATATACAATATAATATTTATACAATTATAATAATTTCCAAAAAATAATATAAATAATTTAAATCAATTATGGTATAAATCCATGAATGTTGGTTATTGAGAATGAATTACATTGGATATCTAGCTGATAGTCCCTTATACACATGATCGATGATTTCATTTCCCATTTGACAAAAGTGGTGATGTTTGTATGATATGAAAATAAAACAATAAAATCTCATTATATATTTCATAAAAGGGTTATTATTTTATCATATTACACCATGAGTTAAAAGATGAGGAAGATGAAATAAATCAAATACAAATGTTTACGGATTTTACCCCTAGTTTGGATAACATCATTTTGTATATACAAATAGACTTATTAAGAGTAATTAGAAATAAATATTAGGACTCATTGGTGTTTGGTTTGGTGGTAAGTATGGAAGATATTTTGTGAATGAATTGGATGAACAAGAGGGTTTTTATGTGTTATCTGGAGAGGAGAGTGGGTTGCCTTTTATAAGTGGGTGAGAGGACACACATGTGATTTTTAAAAAGATAAAATGGTATACACATTTTTATCTTGATGAAACTAAAAATATGTGTTCATTATAGAACCTTAAAGATTTTATGGTCTAAAAATGTCCATAAATTGTTTTCGGACAAGTTTTGGGTCAAATTTTACAGTTATCTTTTATGTTTAACCCTCTATAAACCCATTTTTTCCTTTACCTCAATAATAAAGCTTTACTATTTTGACATCTCATTATGGTAAAAAATTATGATGGAAATTTAATATAATATAAAATATTAATATTACATATATTTATTTATTTTTATAAATTCTATTCACAAAATTTGAAAAATACAATTAAAAAATAAACATGTTGATGTGTTGAAAAATAGTTTTTTTCAATGAAAAAAATCAAATTTTTTAAATTTTTTATTTTATAACTTATAAACCCAACCACAGATGAATGGAATAGGTGTATAATACCATTACATTGGCATGATTTCAAGGAATAGAACCTCAATTTGTAAAAGTGCTCAGTAGTCTTGGTAAACAAGACACATTCATGTGTGTTATATTACAAATGAATACACTAATTAAAAATTATTATTTTTCATTCTTTCGAGCCTATAAAATTATTCCCACTTATGATATACTTGAATATAAATCATAGTGCACTTCATGGAATCATGGTGAATGATGAAAAATAATGTTGTGATTTAATTATTACTATAATTAATTTAAAACAAAAGAAATAATGAATAAATGAGAATAGTCAATATGGGAAGGTAATAAATGAAGGACATGTCATATAATCAATAAACTAGAAATTAAGTGCATACAAACTATTGA
This sequence comes from Viscum album, assembly GCA_963277665.1. Taxonomy (NCBI): domain Eukaryota; kingdom Viridiplantae; phylum Streptophyta; class Magnoliopsida; order Santalales; family Viscaceae; genus Viscum; species Viscum album. The sequence continues at coordinate 1,450,022,494 of OY728161.1, forward strand.
AATGAAATTAACTAGGAACACATTCCATTAAAATAAATGTATAATTAGTAATCAATATGGAAAGGTATTAAACACAGAACTCATTCCATTTAGTCAATAAATTGAGAATGAAATGCATCTATAGACATACTTATAGTTTAAATATCACAGAAAAGTAATGTTGAATCAAAATAAAGGTGATTCATAATTATTGGATATAATGTCCATGGAACATGAAAACCTGTAAAATAAATACCATTCATAATAATGTTTAAAACTATTGAAAGAAACTTGTTAGATTTTTTAAACTAATTTTTCTAATGAGAACACATCAATGCATCAAGAGTCAATATAATTTTCGGGAAACAACCTTTACTTACAGCCCAAAGAATTATTTATATCAAATAATTCATTTAATTAGTAAAACTTATTACTTATCATTTATCTATATTCAATAAATATAAATCATTAATTAATATTTACCGAGTAAATAAAATAACTATAAATGTTAGTATGTTATATAGAAATGGTATAATATTTATCAAATAAATATATCTATAAAAACGATGTTGGTAATTAGGTGAAATAAAATATCTAATTATATTAGGAAAAATAATATTTAATGAGGATTAAAAAATGAATCTATGAAGTTAATGCTAATACTATCCACATCCAAATCAATCACAAAATTTCGAAAAGAATAATAATGATTGTATCAAAAAAACACATTCCAAGTTGAGTAAAAATAATGTTCTATTTCCATTAATGAATAAAAATTTTATAAAATTTTATTTTTAAGACATTATTGAGGGAATTTTTTTAAAATAAATTTTCAAATACATTTCATTGATAAGAAATATTGATTTTATAACAACTTTACTTTTAATTAATCAAATGAATCTTTGAATAAATTATAGTTTAAAAATATATACATGTCATACGATAAAAAGAACATTCCTTTCACATGGTAAAAAATTTATAAAATTACCCTTATTGGAATGTGAAAAGTAGTTTAATTTTAAAAAAATTTGAATAATACAATAATGTTAAAAATTTACATAATAAATAATTCTGGAATGGATAAAAATATTTCAAAACAACTTTTTCGAAAACATTCCTTTTAGAAGAAGACATGTTCTCTATCTATATAGAGAAATAAAGTCGAGTATTATTAAAAAATAATTATAATCGTTTTGAGAACCAAAGACTAAAAAAATGGTATTAGGACATGGAGAAGGTCCTGAACAAACAAAAGAGAATCAAACTAAATGGTTTATTAAAAAATTAAAAATAATTTTATCTAGTAGAAATTCATGTTTATACAATACCAAACAAATGAGATTTTGATGTGAACCCCGGAAAATACAATAATGTTACTGTGAGAGTAAATCAATTAATTGAGAATGTTAATAAAATTTACAAACACATAATAAAAGAGGAAATAATTCAAAATATAGTAAAAATTTATTACATACATAATTTTAGAATATCTTTTATAATGAGGATGTAATAAAATCCAATGAAACTGAATTTGGTTATCAAATTATCTTCTGCATTGTACGATTTTATTCAAACACCCTGAAGAGAAATAATTAAAATTAAAACATAAAATAACACGAAAAACTTATTATTATCTATATTAAATTCTAAAAGGATAGTATATACGACATATAAATGATATAAGTGGTGAAATTGTTTACTCCTAGTGGAAGGACAAGTGAGATAAGATTCCAATAACTTGTGTTTCCTTTCATGTGAACATGTTTTAAATTAATGTAAAATAGTTTAGACATGTTTATAACTTCATAAAGAACCATATTAATATTTATAATACATATATTATCTTCTTAAAATATATTTTTACTCATTTTTCAGAAATAATTAATTAATTTAACTATTTTAGGTGTTAATTTCAAGTTTATTAAGTATTTTTTTATTTGTTTACTTATTGTTCCTATTAATTAGTTCCTGATTTCATCATAAAAATAATTTAACCCATAATCTATATACAAAAAATATTCATTATATACGATTTTATATTTATCAATAATATTTTATGATAAGAAATTAAACACACCGATCAGGGAGACGATAAGTCATTCCTACAAATGAACGCTACTTCCATTTCTATGTTGCATTTAAAAGAATGAAAAATAATTTAAATATATTTTTATTGGAATTAAAATTAATATTTATATCATATATTTGATAAATATTAATTAAATTATTCTTTTACACATTCCACGTCTAGTTTGAACGAATCACATCAGTTTGAGGAGACGGTAGTCCACATTCCCACAAATGAAGAATTTTAATTTACACAAAATGGAAGGAATAAGTGTATGTGTTATAAATAAATTAAAAATGAGATTAAAAATAATATTTTTTTGAATATAATATATAAATATAATTTCCATCATAATTATATAAAATGAGATGTGGTCAAGGAAAAATGAACAACATAATGTTTTGCGGCATTTCACCATACGAAAAAATGGTATGTTCATTACTCATTAGATGAACATGTGGTAAATTAGTGTTTTTAAACCTAATAATTAAAAATTATCCTTATATTTAATATATTTATGTTATTATATAATCATGTAATCAAGCTAATTGTGGGTATTTTAAATGAAAATAACACAAAGGGGCTCGATAAATGATGTTACCACTTCATTGGGTAACTCCTTTTGGTTTTTGCATAAGGGATTACATGGATGGATTATTAAAAAAAGGTGGTATAATTTTATTTTTTAAGGTATTTTGTGATCATGTTCCATCCATAGTGGTTATATATGTTTCAATAAGTTGGAGGGTTCAGTTTCTTTTTATTAGGGATGAGGAGTGACAATCTTGTAAATTTTTAAAACAGAATTCCACCAATTTTTTTCCTATGGTATGTGACTAAAATAATATTCAAAATTAAATAAAATGTATTATATTGTATAAATATGGAATTCCGATTTATTTTGAAAAATATTACTGGTCATTTTCCATTATTTTATGGTTTAGTCATTTGGTAGGCTATTTTTCTAATAATCACTATAATTAATTTTAATCATATTCAATAATATATTTCTGTTTGAAAATAAGTTGAAAATTTATAAATTACATATTATTATTATTAAAAATATGGAATAACATTTTCCAAATTAGAATTATAGAAGTTGTATTAATTAATTGAAATTTAAACCCATAGACGAGATGAAAAAAGATATTTTTAAAATAAGATGATCAAAAGTTTTCTATGTTTTCATATTCAATTTCAAATTGAAATTTATTCCAAGTAGATAAATTTTAATAATTGATAAAAATTTATGTAAATAAACTTCAAAAAAATAAAAAATATAAGTTATCATTATTAATAATTAAGATGAAATTGTAGTTTTGAATTCAAATTATGTATTTTTCTCTATTAATAAAAAACTGAATCTTCACATAACATACAATAAATTAATAATTGACTATTTTAAATTATAATATTTTAAAAAATAATATTATTTAGACGCATAAAATTTATAAATGTTCTAAAAATAGGATTTAAAATAGGTTCCCTATTAAAAGGTACTAATATTTCCCTTTGAAAAATATTGATTTTTTTTAAATACTGGGATTAATCTTATCTTATTAATATAAAATATATTAGACAAATGTAAAAAATATTTTATTGAATATATTATATATATATATATATTTCATTAATATCATTATCTAAAATAAATTATTTATATTTATTAAGAAAACACTCCTTTGGTTGAAACTTTTGTTTTTTATAAAAACATTTCCTTTATATTCAATAGGTTGATATATTTATTTGTTTCTTATTTTTAATATATGACTTAATTTTATAATTTGGTAAACCATATTTTATCATAAGTTATTTTATACTTTTTATAACCTCTAATTTAATTTCTTGGGAATATCTTTTCATAAATATTGATATTTTTAATATTATACTTTTGCTTGGAAAAATAAATGTTATGAAAAAACAACCAGTTAGAGAAAGTATTTATTGTGTCTAACACAAGATTAATCTTCATTTAATGAATTTAAATATATAGATTATATTTATATAAAATATAAATTTTATTTTAATGTATTATTATATTATATTACCTTATGTAATTGGTGTTGCGTTTCGTATACGTCATCAAATAAAATATTCTTATTTTATAATTTCGGGTTGTCACATTCTCCCCTCTATAATTAAATTGCATCCTTATAATTTAAAATCATCCATCATAATAATGTTTTTTAAATTTCATAAGTTGCATTCACACATCCAGTGAAGGGTTAATAAGAGATCCTATAGAAAAGAGAGAATATAAATTGAAAAGGTCACATGGACTAACATAAAACCAGGTGTCATTATAGGGGAACATTACTTGAAAATAGAGATATGAACTTGAAGTAAAGTATTTAATATTTATTTATATTTATTAATGTTATAAATAAAAAACAATTTAATGATCAATGGAGTGTTGGGGAAACTAAAATACATAAATCTATGATGATTTAAAAGACCATTAGTTAAAAAAATTATTATTATGATATCATTTTGTTGATCAAATTCCTAAAATTGAGAAATTATTTCAATCCTCTAAATTGAAGGAAACATACATACACATCATACTTTGATAAAAAAAATCATCCTTTTTTGTACTTTGATCAATTTTAAATTCATCATTTACTTCAGGAAATGGATATCAGAAAAAAATTATTGATACATGAATCACTAAAATAATATTTTAATATAATATTGGACTCATAAGATAGTGATAAGTATAAATATTTTCCCTAACTAATATCCATAACTATATAAACATAAAATTTATACCACTATTTCATCATTAATTCAATTAGAAACAATGAAATTTTAATAAATAATTTACATAGGTTAGTGGTTTTTGTTAAAAAATTATAATCCTTTTTCCAGGGGTTCAAGTCCTATAGAATCTCTAGATATAATTGGTTTTCACCAAAAAAATATAGGTTATCATTTTTGAAAACTATATTAATAAATATGTTGTACATCCTCGAAATTAATTAATAAAATAACATTTTATCTAAGGGTTTCAATACACCCTCAATACAGAAACACTTCATCCATTAATTTCAACATAGGTCCTAATTTTTTATTCAGTTTCTCTCTTTAAAGAGGGTTGTAACTTTGGTAATTCTAAATTTATCTATATTTAAGGAAAAAAATAATAAATTTATCATTTGGATGAGATTTATTTACTTTAATCATACTATTCATTTTTTCATCACAAATTCATTAATTTATGTGTTTCTTTCTATCACAAAAATCATTTTGTCATTCTATTGAGACTCTTTCATAGGTACTAACACCAAAATTTATTTAATGATAGTAATTAAACATTCTTCTCTCAATGGTTTCTACTAATTGAGCATCTAGAAATCTCCACCATTCTATTCCTTTGTGACATTGTAATTTTGTTGAGGTATATATTATTAATCCTATTTTGGGAAAACTGATTAGTCACAAACATTTCATATTTCAAGACATTCAACACCGTATTCAGTCACTTATTTTCACCACCTATTATATTATGTTCAATGTTTACATGACTCATTCAGACTCTGGCCATTGTATAGAACTAGACCTAATGGTGTGAGTGAAAATAGTCACTTTGAGAAAATTGTATGATCAATTATAGGATATCTAAACAGTGAAACCATTTTTTTCAATCTAATGCTCTTTAGTTTTAGACATGTTAATCATTTTGATCACATACTGCATAATGTTATGTAAATAAAATGTTAATTTCATTATAAATATCCCCTAGGACTGAAAAAATAGGTGTGTATAAAGTCTTGAGATCGTGTACCAGGGTATGCACGAATCATGCCTGACACACTTTTTTGGAGTTGTTTCCCATAAGAACAACTATTCCAAAACCATGTCCAGTTTTTGTATCCATATATCAATGTATTTCAAATAATGAATAGAAAATATATATTATGAAAACAAAAGGATGTTCTTTTATACCTATCCTCATAGTCTTCCTTAGGTATATGTTTTTATCAATTTTTTAAAAAATATAATTTCTAAATTTTCTACTAAACGGTATCTAATACGAACTATATTGACCAGACACCAGAATAATTAAGTCTGTTTTTACATCTATAATGTCTTGGAAATTCCATGTATTTTTTTATATATAATATTGATTTTTTGAGACCATGCACTGAGACGACACGCGATTCCGAGGTTGGAAGGGCATGAAATAAATTTTTATATATATTTAATATAATAAATAATACACAGATGAAATTTTATTGAAAATGTGGAATATCATCTAAATATGTGCTTGAATCAAACAAATGAGGGCACTGATGGGTTTAGAGTGGAAGATTTACCTAAGGTTCAACATTAAATTATATAGCATGGGAGGTTTGCAAAAAATTCATTGCAGGGACAAAAGTTAATAATAAAATAAAATAAAATTATTTTTTTACAAATAATTAACAAAATGGAGAGTGGATCTTTAAATAGAGAATTTGTTGGAAATCAAAAGTTATACACATAACTGTATAATTTCTAGAGGGCCATAGGAGATATCATTGTATAATCTTTTCCAACTGACGATAATGGAATCCCAGATCAATGATCAACAATCCTCCAATACAATTTTTCTTTTTGATCAGAATGACACAAAAATAACTATTCATCAGGAAATAAATTATAATTAATGTTGGGAATGTTATATAATTTTTTAAATTACCCATTATTTATTCCTATGATGATCATATATTAATAAATTAATTAATTGTGCATATTGCAAGATGTGATTAAATTTGGAGGGATTATCATGACATTTATTCATGATTGAAGGTATATTATATTATTTGTTCCAATGTCGATGAATTTATATCAACATGAACATCGATCAAGGTTTATTCTTATAGCTGGAATTTTTTCATTTGTATATTGATTCACCATTCCTCGTGATGTTATTCATTTTTTATAGCGGTTTAGAGCATCTTTGAATGAACGATCGCTGAACATATGATTCAGGGAAATATAGTTTAGAATTATAGATCTGAAATTGTTTATACACAATATAGGTGTGATGATGGTTAAAGTAATGAATCAAATGCCAGTTGGTACCGATTTCATGTTCTTTGGTGTGAAATTATTAATGGAGACAATCTTGTTTTCCAATCGTAACAGGTACCTGGAAGTGGTAGAAATGAAAGGGAAAGGCTTAAGTGATGCTTCCACTTCAATTTTATAAAAAGTAATAGCAAGAAAAGTATCCAAATAAATGTTGGAGGTAATGAACAGTGATCTAGGGATTCTTGAAAATCCTAATACACTAGGCGTGTAATTCGAGATTACACGACGTGTGGAGCCCCTAGAGTGGTGGATTGGGTTTTGTGTGGAATATTAGTACAATATGATGTGTGTCTTGGACCACAAGTGATTTCATCCATAACGTGATATTGAGAGTGTACCTTATAAAGTACACAGACATGAGGAAGTCTACAAGTGTAGTATACATGATGTGTACTCATCTATATGAAACGGGTTAATGACACAAGTCGTTTACAGGAGCATCACATGAGGTCAAAGAACACAGTATGTAACCCTACTATACACTTTGTACTACATTATACATCTATTGAATCTCTTGAACTATTTATATTGGAAAATACTTGTTAGGGTTCATTCCCCTTATTGTTTCCCCAATGTTTGGTTAGAATCATTTCCCAACTCACAAGACTATGATCACTTCAGCAGGACTACCTGGAGAGAGTCGATGCAAACCCCCCAAGAGGCCTGGAGTTAGATCCTCTATTCATTTTCATGTCCTCTATGGAGTTCTCAGTATCAATGTGACCAGCACTAAATAGGATCCAGTCCTATAATTGGAGTTTTAATCTAGATTGAGTTTTTTTTCCCTCATGGACCTAGTGGTGGTCCTCTTTTGTTAGTCAAATTATTTTCACACCAATAAAATTATTCTTTATGATTTCAATAATCAATGATCGGTACCTCTCAGAATGATTTATTCAGTGCTAGTAGACTCCAGAGTATTTACTCTGGGATTAGTGCTTTGTGGAATCATCGGGACTGAATCATACTCTTCGTATACTATGAATGGGGATTACTTCTTGAATGTTTGTCACTATTGAGTATATCTAGATATTCATATTATATGTTTCTTAGACATATAAATTTGTAGATATAACTATATTTCACATTGTTATATGCATTTCGGTTCGGGGTGTCTTACTGAAGGTCGTTATAGACACCCCTACATGGGATTTTCCCACGCATGTCATGTATTGTGTAGATTACTAATCTTTTAACAGAGTCCTAGGAGGACACTGGATAGATATTTCTTACTGAGACAAGACAGGTCGAAGTGTGTTCCTATGGCACTCAGATATAAGTCTAAGTACCTTTACCTTCATGTTAGACTTGTGTAACATACTTCATTGTGGTGGGAAAGCATTTGGACATGATTAATTTTTTTTACATCCTATCATACTCTGGTTGTTGGATGTAGATGTATTCATATAATAGTTGTTCATTTTTTTCTACATTTCGGCATTTTATTGGCATGCATATGTGTTTCTGTGCATGTACATGTAATTCATAAATGCGTCACATGATAGTGATATGTCTACTCAGTGCTAGTCAATAGACCCTATCCTATTAGAAGTTGTCTTGATGAGTGGTATCATGGTCCCCACTAAGATGTGTCATTACAGATTGGTATCAGTGTTGGCTGGTTCTTCCTTAGGACCAGTATTATGTGGTATTGGGTTCTTGAAATAGTGTTAAGTGTTTTGAGTTCAACATTTAGGATATGGACTCCCTTGTTGGTGTGTTGGCAGACGTATACATACACCTAGACATTAATAACCTATTTCATGACATGGTATATGATAAAAATAGTTTCAGGAAAAAATGGTACATTCATCGTATAAAAATATGTTGTGGTTTCCATGTCTTTCTTGATTCATCTCTCCAGATATAGTCATTGATATTGGTACATATATTTTATTTCAAGATGCTTCTACACTGTATAACCGTTCTAATTCAGCATTATGGTTATGAGGATGAACCCCTTAGGGATGAGGTTCCAATATAGGGAACAGTTCTCATGATGTTACCTCTAGGTGGTGCACCATCCAGGCCACATATAAGGAATCATGTGGTACCCGTAGTACCACATGATGTGGTGTGCAGGCTGATCATGCTTCCCAAGTATTGGTGAGAGTGACCTGTCATGATCTAAGGTGACCCAAACCCACAGGCTTCTAAGGACGGTCTAGAGGTGGTGACCTGATTTTTCCATGTAGTCAGGTCAATAGAAAATCATATGGTGATCTTGGAATTGATCCTTCATCATTTCTCAATAGGATAATGGTAGAGTTAAGTTACCCAGACATGTGATGAGTCAAATAATTCAGGGAAAGTGTTCTATGACCTCATTATAGAAGAGTTATCGCCAGCTATGATGAGGTATTTTCATATCCAAGAGCTTCTATATCTCTAGTAAGGCAGAGGGACAATATTTGTGTATTCATAGAGGTATAAAAAACATTCTAGGTAAATATGGAATATGTTTTTTGATAATTTCATTAGGGATTAGACCCTCAATTGGTGTATGTGTAGTGAAATAAATGATGATGTTATTCATTGGATTATTCCTCCTTTGAAGGGGGTTCTTGAGTGATCTTTGGGGGTCAAAGGATTCTTGGATGAGAAGATATAAAAAATTACTATCAACATTGGCAATGTAGGGGATGATAACATTGAATTGGGGATATGATTTATGTCTCCAGTACCTAAATGTGTGAGACATTTTACGATGAGGTCCCAAGATAATGGATATGTAGTTCAGGTATCATAGGGTTGTTCTAGTCATCCGAGAGAGAGGTAGTTATACTCATGTGATAGTAGTGGGATCTCATTAAATATTTTCCAACCCTCCATACAGTTCATAGGGAGACTTTTTATGGACCACCAAGGAAGGTACAATAGTAGGAGTAGGAAAATATATATGGGGTGGATGTAGTAGATTAGATGGAAGAGTATAAGGAGTTTGTAAATGTTTTAACTTTTTACCACCACCACCCCTAGGTTGGCCATGCCAACCAAAGGGAGATGAGGGATATGAACAAGGAAAAATATAGGTGGCTGGGGCTTATAACCCAAGGGGTCTAAGAATTATTCATGTTATGATATGTGTGTTTTATAATTTATCTATGGTACAAATATATACATGATCTATTCATCAGTTTCTTTCTACATAACTTATTCAAGACATATATATTCTTCTTGAACTCTTAACTCGACCCTTACATTTGGAGTCTCTGACCAGAGATGACTTAGAGATTAAACAATTGTGTCAATAGTGTGACCTAAACCTTGGAGGACAGATTTTCTATTGGAATCTCCTAGTTTTAGTTTCAAGTACATATTATTTCACACTTGTTATGGATTGTATAATTGTAGTTCATGTCCATATTGATTATTTTAGGATAAGGGAGTGGTGTTTCCGTAGAGGTGGAATACATATTTCATATGTCAGGGGAAATAAATCCCAGGAAGCACAAGATAGACTCGTGAAAAGAAGGTTTGATCCAATTATTCATTATTTGTCTTTACTATCCCTTAGTGTAGTGGATATTATGAGTTTCTATTTTCTTATAGTGTTGGCAGAGTATGAGGACGTATTTCATTATGATGTTATTGGTATACCTATCCACCGCGAGATGGACTTTATCAATGATCTATAAACAATGGAGACACTGATATGAGTTCCAAAATATCAAATGGATCCCATAGTTCATCACGATATGAGGGTAAATTTTCAGGACATGTAGAGGATGGGATTCCTAAGACATTGTGTTTAACCCTGGGCTACCCAATTGTGGTTCTCAAAGAAGGAGGAGGGGAGCATGAGGTTGTTTGTGGACAATAGTTAATTTAATCAGGTGAATGTGAAGAACATGTATCCAATACCAAGGATCTTTGACCTCTTTGATCAGTTGTGTAGTGTATGATGATTCTAGAAGATTGACTTCAAGTTAGGATAATATCATCTCTGAGTACAAGATGAGGATATATCTAAGAGTACATTCAGATGATTCTCTTGTCACTCTAAGTATATAGGGGTTACTTTTGGATGAAAAAACGATTCAGAAGTGTTACGGGACTCATGAACCAGATCATCCACCCTTAATTAATTATACTGTTGGTGGTATTCATTGATGATATCCTTGTGCACTCAATTTTTGAGGAGGAGCATGCAAGAAACATATCGGTAGTTTTTGACATACAATTATAGAACCATATTTATGGAAATCTTTTAAAGCATAGTTCTATTTTGAAACAGTCCTTTTTATGGGAAATGTTATTTCAGTAGATGGAGTGGTAGTAGACGTGGACAAAGTCGAGGTGGTGCTCACATCAGATCCACATAAGAGCGTGAAGAAGGTGCATATATTCCTTCGGTTGAAAAGATATTAACATATATTCATACCTAATTTTCACCTGATATTAGAATCCATGACAACATTGAATCTGAAGGGGAATCATTTTATGTTGATATGATGGTTCAAACAAGATTTTCAATAGTTGAGATAGTGTTTTACAAGTGCTCCCATATTGAGATTTCTAGGGGAGGGTGTTTAGTACATAGTTTTCAGTGATGCATTATGGACTGGGATAGGTTTTGTTCATATGTAGAGGCAATTGGAGAATGTCTATTTCTCATCACAGTTGAGACCACATGGGTAAAACTACATGACATAAAATCTTGAGTTAGCATCCATTGTCTTCTATTTGATGATTTGGGGAGAATACCTGATGGGAGAGTGATTTATCGTATACTCCAATCATCATATTCTCTTAAATATATTATATTAGAAGGATCTTAACATGAGATAGAGGTAATGGATAGAGTTCCTCTAGTATTATGAATTCAATAACTTCCCATGATTTGGAAGGTGAACATAGTAGTGGATGCTCTCAGAAAAAGGAATTGTTTTCAGTTGTAATGTGATGCATTAGAGAAGTTAGCCTCATTTTAGTTATCCTTTGTGGATGTATATGGAGTAATTTAACTATAGTTTATGATTGTCCCCCAATAACTCTTTTAGAGTGTTACGGAGTAACTACATTGTGATATAGACTTTGAGAGTGTACGTTCTCAAATATATGTAATGAATGCATCTGATAACTATTCTAAATTTTCATAGAACGTTGTTATCTTCACTAGATGGATGATGGTACCAGTGTCGTTACATTAGGAGGTTCTGATATTGGTTCATATATATCCCATTTCTCTACATCGAGGTTTGTAAAAGAGGTTTCTAGAACAATGGAATCAGTTTAGGTGGAAAAGGATGAAGAAAATAGTTGAAGAGTTTTTCTTTTGATGCCTTACTTTTAAGCAAGTGATGGTTGAGCACCATATTCCAGCAAGTTAGACTCAAAACCTTAAGGGGGAAGAACGAAAGTGGGATGAGATTTCCAGGGACATTGTGATTAAATTGCCGTGTTTTTCTAGTGGAAATGATTCCATATGGGTGATCATATACCAACTCACCATGTTGGACCAAATTCTATATTTGTAATAGCAGAGTTTAGTAGAGTGCACGATACACCTATATGTTCATGAGATATTCTGATTCCATGGAGTTCCATAGACTATTGGTTCATATTCTGATGATAGGTTTACATTATGGTTGTGTAAGGGATTATCGGAGGTGTGTAGGACCCATTTTTATTTGATAATATAATTTCTCCCACAAACTGATCACCATACTGAGTGGACCATTCATGTTCCAAAGGACATGTTATGAGGCTGCATGTTAGAAATTGACTGTAGTAGGGAGGAAGAACTACCATGTGTGGAGTTTTCATATAGAAGTAGCTTCCATTCCACCATTAGTATGGAACCATTTGAGGCTTTACAGAGGAGACCCTATAGGTCACCACATTGTTGGATTGGCCCTATAGAGTTAGCACTCATCTAACAAGAGTAAGTGTGAGATACAACATGGAATGTTCATATCATCGCATAAAAGATAAAGACTACACATAGTCTCCAGATATCCTATGATGATTGGCTATAAAGGCATTTTGTGTTTGATTAAGGAGATTATGAGTTCCAATGAGTTTCACTTTGATGTGGATTGAAGATATTTTCCTAATGCGGAATGTTATATACAATGTTCTTTAGTCATTTCTAGATACTACATTGAGTTTTTGAGGAGGCATACCACTTCGCTCAACCTCCACAGTTAGACTGACTAATTGTAGGATCAAAATAATGATGTAGATGCTCAATATACAAGATGGGTTGTGAATTGTATACATTAAAAATTCCTTTGGAACCTTTAAAGTTAGATAAGAATAACTATGGTTTCCTTAAGCAAAGGAAAGGGCTAAGTTTAGCAAGGATAAACTAAGAAAATTCACAAAACCTCTAATACCAAATGAAAACATGGAAAGCGATTCCGAAAGTAGGTTCCGGAAATATGGTTCCAGAAATTAAAACTTAACAAAAGATTACAATATGAGATTCTACCTTAAAGCGTATAGAATCTAAATGAAACAGAGTACAAGTAAAGAAGTATAAGAAAGTTATACTTTCCTTAAAATACAAAATGCAGCGGAAACCAACAAGTAGTAAAACTACAAGTAACAAGATAAAAGTTATTTAACCCAAAGAGAAGGGTATCCAACTACCTTGGATAAAGGTCCCTTGATATATACTTTCAAGCAAGTCTGTCTTACCCACACCAGGGTAAGCCCTCGATACGAAGATCGGAGTCTCTGTCTTGTTATCCCCACAAGCCCTCAACTTCAAGGTAGTTGGCATCCTCTGTCTTCCTCATCAATGAAGCCCTCAACTTCAAGGTAGTCGTCACCTCTATCTTCCTATCCCCGGAAGTCGTTGAATGTAATCACCAACATTCGGAGTCGCATGAAGAAAAAACTGAACGAGCGGTTCAGTACGCACAAGGCATGAAAAGCTTTCTCTCTCTATAAATCACCTTAGTAGTGTGTGGTCTCTAGATCGATCAACTTCTCTATTCTTCTTGATCTATTTCAAATGAGCTCCTATTTATAGGTATGGTCAGCCTCCTTTCCAATGGTCATATTTTCCTTAAAAATCGGAGGGACCTGTACACGTGTAACTTAACCAACGGTTATTTTATAACAGAATATATGACATATTTTTATAACAAAATAAGTATAATAGAAAGTACGACATCGTTTTAAGTCTAACTACAATGTTCGGAGTGATGATTCGGAGTGAAGGGTTGGAGTGAGAGAAAAAATATTAAAGAGTAGACATATTATAAAAGCGTAACCAAATGAAATTTTGGAGTCAAACCAAAAATAATTTTCGGAGTCTAAATAAATTCAGAGTGTATAAAACAAAGATAATCAAATTCTGTTTAATAGGTGAATTCGGAATGCAAACTCGGAATGAGAATTCGTCATCAGAATTCGTAATGAGAATTCGTCATCAGAATTAGTAATGAGAATTAGTCATCAGAATTCGTAAGGAGAATTCGATTTCGAACTTCACAAGGATTCGTATCCTGAATTCGTAGTAGAACTTAACCAGAGTTCGTATCCGGAATTCGGAATAAAACTTTATCACAGTTCCCATCTCAAATTTGGAGTGAAAATTTATTACAGTTCTCATCCAAAATTCGGATCCTAAAACAGAATACTTCATATCAATGTTTCAAACAATTCCGAGAATATAGAAATGAATCCGAATCTTATACTTAAGAAAAATATGGATGAAAATATGATAAGGATAATTTTTCATACAAAAACGATTTTCCTTATAAAAGAGATTTTCCTTATAAAATAGATTTTCTTAACGATAATGTGTTTGTGATTTTCAAAACAAGAAGGAATGGAAAAGTAATAAGGAAAACCTTATTGACTCAACAGTCTCCCCCTTTTTGGAAAGCACAAACATCCTTACGAAAAAGTTATTTTTAGAAGAAAGAAAATATTAGGGCTTATCTCCCTTTGCATTAAGGATATTGATGAATATGACTAACTCCACTTAGGCTTTGAAACTCTAAAGATCCTATTCTAGATTTCTGGAATGACATTTCATTACGAATAAGAATGTCTTCTTTAATGAAAAACTCCCCCTCAGATAAACTCTTATTAGAGTTTGTTTTCTTTCTCACCCTTTGTTAAGATTCTTTTTTCCCCTTTATTAGGGTTCTTTTCCTTCTCCCCCTTTGTGATTTTCAAAAAAAATTCAATGGAATGTAAAACATAACAAAGTACCTGAAAAATTATTAGCAACAACAGAAGAAACGAGAAAGAACAAATTTTCATTATGTTTGAAACGCTCAACAACAAAGAAATTTAGATACAAAAAAAGATCGGATCTGTTTATTTTGGATCGTTTTCCTTTTCCATGAGACCCTTAAGAATATTCTTTATCTTCTTCAAGTCTTTATGGTCTTCCTCGACTTTCTTCTCTAACACAAAAACTATTGCATTTTGAGATTCAATCTTTTCATCCTGGGCTTTATGCTTTTCTTCCTGAGCTTCAAAATTTTCTTCCTGAGCAATCAATTTCTCTTCAAACTCAATCCGATGATCCCTTTCATACTTTCAGTTTTGAGAAATAGAATTCTGATTCCCATTCAGATCTCTGACTTCTTCAATCCAGAAGTTCTTTTTATCTGTCAGCTTTTCTTCAAAGGTTAAAGTAAACTCATTTATCTTCTTGACTTATGTCTCAAAAGAATCCTTCACATTATCTTGAAATTCATCAAATTTCCTCATCTCTTCTATAGTTTTCCTCACCCTTCTAGTCATCCTCTTGCAAAATATTTTGTGGGATTCATAGGCGACAAATACGGTTTTGAACTGAGCCTCTATTTCAACACACTTGTCCATAACCATGGATACGGAATCTGTTTTCTGATTCAAATCATGTTGGAGCATCTGGTATCATGAATCAATACTCGAGAAGGTCGGAATAGTACCTACCAACTTCTTTAATGACTAAACAACAAAGTCATGCCCCAACAAAGATGACTCCGAATCCGAAACATTGATTGAATAATCTTCTTCTTCAATAAGCTCAACCATTTTCTTATAAGAATAACCAACTTCCCTTCTCTTTACTACCACTGAGCTTGGGGTATCAAGAATAATTTTCTTTCCCTTTTCCTTTTTCATTAAGGATTCATGTTCCGGAGTTCTCTTTTCACTATCAGAAACTTGAACAATATTGTATTCCTCATCAGGAACTTTCTGAGCACAACCTTCTACGTTCTCCATTTGAGCAATATCATGTAGAAGTTTTTCTTCCTCTGCATGATAAGATACTTCTTCTTCTCTTTTCTCCTCATCCATTGCTGGAGTGAATAGATTCGATGATTCAGCTTATGATGTTCGGAGTGATAAATGTTCCGAAGGTGTTCCCTTATAATCATCTACTTTCTTTAAAACATCTCTGGTTTCCCCACTTCCTTCAGCAATAGCTTATTCTTCTTCCACTTGCTCAATCTTCTCTATTTACTCAACAGGCTTACCTACTGCCTCTTCCGGAGAAACAATGTTCCTTCCTAGAGTCTCAGGTAGAGATTCCAAAGAAAAAGATCTCGGAACAAGAATATTTGCTGAAACCATCTCATTAAACATCAACAAAGCCTGAGCTACCTCAACTTCAGACATGTTCTTCTTAAGCTTCTTTTCTTTGAATTGTTTTTCTAGTTGATCTGCAGTTCATTCCTTCAAAGACTTAGTCTTCGCGGGATCCAAGACAAACTGAGGCTCCCCTTGAACTCTCTTCTCTTTTATTACCCTCCATTTAGCAACTACCTCATCTGGGTAAGCTTTCTTCTTCTTCAGTTTTGGAGGTGTGGAATGAACTTCCTTAGACTTGGGATTCTCTTCTTCAACTTCAACTTCTTTAAACTTTCTCTTCCTCGTTGTCTTAGAGGATTCCAGATCAGCAACTTTCGGAACCGTTTCTTCATGAGCAGGTAAATCAATAAACTGACCAGCCTTCTTGTCAAAGGCTACATCCATCCTTTTGAGTGTACCATCACTCACCAGCATAATTTTTTAAACTCTTGGATTAGACTTGTACACCTCCATGAAAGACTCAAGGAACTGATCTATCAACATTGAGAGTATTGCTGGATACATTATGATCTGAGCTCTCAGATTCCCTTTCTTAACATTTTCAAGAGTAATGAGAATGTGCTTCATCAGGTTAAACTTTCTTAGATTTATCAGAAAATATACGATGTAGATCTCACTCTTCTTCAAACTATCTTTGTCACCCTTTCTCGGTACGATAAGGCCTTGTACCCATAATTCTTGAATCCAGAAATTTGTAGATAGAGAAGAAATATCTGGATCCTTATCATCTGACAGTCTGAGAGTCTCCAAAGTCTTTTCCTAGTCGAAGATTCCCTTTGAATCTGGCAAAACCAGAGAAATGAACTCAGCTTCTCCTTCATTGGTCAGCCCTACCAAGCTAGATGCTTTTACATATGAAAGTTTATAAGTCTTTCCATAAGACTTAAATGAAAATTTCTCCCTGTCATTTTCCTTAAAGAAGGAAACTGTCTCATAGAATTCTATAAGAAAATATGAATAAACATCATCTTGATTTCCTGGCTTGGACACCGCAATATCTTCCCATCTGTTGAGCTTAATATTCTTGGATATAAGAGAATCATACTTGTCGAAGAAATCAGGATGAACCAGCCTTTCTCTATATACCAACCACTTCGAAATAGGATTAGAGTAAGACATGTCTTGAGAAGCTACTTCCACAGACATTCGGATCTGAAGACCTCTGAGAAGTTCGGAATTGAGAAAGCAGATGTTTGGAACGGTCTCAAAATAGAGAGGGAGAGCTTCGGGTCACTGGAGCTTGAAAACCGATGTGGGATAACCATTTGGGGTCCCCTTTATATAGGCAACGAGAAGACGGTTCAACTTCCACGGTTGATCGAATGGTTGTGACAAGCTGAGATCAGATCTGACGGTTGAAAACCAATTCTCAAGAAAACTCGAATCCGATCTTTTGAGGTTTTTATTAAAACAATGATTTAAGAAAATTATAATCCAAAAACAAAATATAAGAAAATTCTAGCAAGTAAAGTATGACTACGAAAACTTGAGTAAGGAAATCATACCTTTCAGATTGGCATATGAGGATTATTCGTACTGGGTAATATAATAAAAATGACTACGAAAAATCTTTATTACAAAAAGAAAAAGTTCACAAAAATCTCTACGAAAAAAAATCTCAGTACGAAAAATATTGTACGAAAAGTTCATTACAAGAAATTTAAAAACGAAAATCTTATTATGAAAACCTCGGTACGAAAATCTCGTTGTGAAAATACCAGTATGAAATTTTCATTCCGGAAGTTTTCAATATGAAAATATCCTATTCTGAAAATTTCAGTTCCAGAAATTTCAATTCCGGAATTTTAGTTCCGAAAAGTTTGAAAACAATATTTTAAAATATTAGTTACTCTAACAAACAAATGTAGTCCCCCTATGAAAAGAAGTTTATTACTGTAAGGATATTTTTTCAACAGAAAGTTAATTAAGATAGATTACCTTACGGTTATCATTCCTAACTTCTGTTTAATGTATTCAAATCTATCAGAAGGAAAAGATTTTGTGAAAATATCAGCAGTGTTCCGATAAATTGAAGAATGATATCTCCTTTTTGTGTGTGATCCCTAAGAAAGTGTTGCCTAATGTCTATGTGTATTGAACGAGAGTGATGTGCATGGTTCTTACTAAGGGAAATGGAACTTGTGTTATCACACAAAATTTGAGTTTTAGTAAAACTCAAGACATAGTCTGTGAGTGTGTGTTGCATCCACAACACTTGAGCACAACAACTTCCAGCTGCTACATATTCAGCTTTAGCAGTGGAGAGTGCTACAGAATGTCGCTTCTTTAAAGACCAAGAAACTAATGAATCTCCAAAGAAATGAAAAGTTCTGGATGTACTTTTTCTATCCATTCTACATCCACCAAAGTCAGCATCAGAAAATATTTTTAGAATAAAATCGTTTCCAGAAGTATAAAATAAACCTAGATCCATGATTCCCTTAAGGTAGCGAAAAATTCTTTTACTTCCTTTAAGTGAGATTCCTTAGGATTGGAATGATATCTTGTATATAAGCATACTGAAAACATTAAGTCTGGTCGACTAGCTGTTATGTAATGTAAACTTCCTATCATACCTCTAAAAGATGTTTGATCTACTGGTTTACCAGCTTCATCAAGATCTAAATATTTTGAGGTACCAATAGGAGTACTTATACTCTTAGTGTTGTCATAACCATACTTTTTAAGAAGATCTTTATTATACTTATGTTGAGATATATAGATTCCTTCTGGTTTTTGAGAAATTTGAAAAACAAGGAAAAAAGTAATCTCACCCATCATACTCATTTCAAACTCAGATTTCATTAGACTCGCAAAGGAGTCGGTTAAAGATTGCTGAGTTGAACCAAATAAGATGTCATCAACATAAATTTGAACAATCAAAACATTTTTCTTATCTTTATTTATAAAAAGAGTTGGATCTGCATTTCCCTTAACATAGTTATTTTGAAGTAAAAGTCTAGTGAGTCTATCATACCATGCTCGTGGGGCTTGTTTAAGAGAATATAAAGATTTGGTAAGTCTAAAAACATAATCAGGATGTTTTGTATCTTCAAAACCAGGAGGTTGTTCAACAAAAACTTCCTCTTGAACATAACCGTTAAGAAAAGCACATTTCAAATCCATTTGAAAAAGTTTAAAATTAAATAATGCTGCAAAGGAAAGATTGATACGGATAGATTCAAGTCTAGATACTGGGGCATAGGTTTCTTCATAGTTTATTCCCTCTTGCTGATTATAGCCTTTAACAACAAGTCTAGCTTTATTTCTTACTATGACTCCATTTTCATCATATTTATTTCTAAAAACCCATTTTACTCCAATAACAAAAGTTTCCTTAGGTCTTTTAACCAAAGTCCAGTCTTTATTCCTTTCAAATTTATTTAGTTCATCTTGCATGGCTTTGATCCAATCATCATCACCAAAAGCTTCATCAGTGCTTTTGGGTTCTAATTGGGAAAGGAATTCTAGATGTTCTACATCATTTCTTAAGGAATTTATAGTCCTTACAGGATAATTTACATCAACAATGATACTATAACTAGGATGATTCTTAAGACATCCATGATTTGGGTTTTGAAAAGCATGTTCATCAACATAGGGTATAAAGTCTTCCGGGGTAAATGTTTCAGAATTATCTTCTTGAAAATTATCCTTATCAGAAGGTTCTTCTAGAAAAGGTTGACAATCAGTTTTTGAAAACACATCTGAGGATGTAGGCTGGGATGGTTTAAAAACAAAAGGATCCGACTCATCAAATTTTACATGTACTTTGTCTTCAACAGTACAAGTATTTTTATTAAAAACTCTATAAGCCTTAGAAGTTGTGGAATAACCTAAGAAAATTCCTTCATCAGATTTTGGTGAGAATTTATGTAAGTTATCTTTAGTATTCAAAATTAATACTTTGCAACCAAAAACCTTGAAGTAGGATATTCTTGGTTTTCTACCATTCCATAACACATAAGGGGTTTTATTAAGAAAAGGTCTAATCAAAACTCGATTTATAGTATAGCAAGCAGTACTTATAGCTTCAGCCCAAAAATGTATAGCTATAGAATATTCACTAAACATGGTTCTAGTTATCTCTTGAATAATTCTATTTCTTCTCTCAATTACACCATTTTATTGAGTAGTTCTAGGTGTTGAAAAATTGTGAGTAATACCGTTTCTACTACAAAAAGTTTCAAAATCAGAATTTCGAAATTCTCCTCCATGATCACTATGAATAGTTTTCAATGGAAGGTTTTTCTCATATTTAACTTGAGCTATAAAACATTTAAATAAGAAAAATCTTCAGACTTCCTTGCTAGAAAATAAACCCAAGTAAATCTAGTGTAATCATCAACTAGAATAAACATATAGTATTTGCCTCCAATACTTCCAGTTTGTGTTGGACCAAAAAGATCCATGTGCACTAACTGTAATGCATCAGTTTTTGAGACTTCGCTGATTGATTTAAAACTAGATTTATGTTTCTTGCCATATTGAAAAGGATCACATAATTTAGAAGAATTAAATCTAAGCTCTGGTAGATCCTTAACTAGTTTCTTCTTAGAGAGTTTACATAGGTTTCTATGGTTACAGTGACCTAGTCTTCTATGCCATAACCAGGAATGATCTTCCATTACACTTAAGCAAGGTAAATCTTGGCTCCTGAGGTCTTCTAGGTTCAATGTGTAAACATTCTCTTGCCTATTGGCTGAGAGAATAAATTCTTCCTTGAAATTGTGAACTAAGCACTTATCATTTCTAAAATTCACAAGGTAACCTTCATCACATAACTGACTTATGCTAATGAGGTTGTGCTTAAGACCCTTAACAAAAAGAACATTTGAAATCAATGTTTTTCCTAAAAGAACAATATTACCAATACCAGCAATCTCTCCCTTAGCATTGTCTCCGAAAGTTACCTTTCCTCCTTTCGTTTTGGTAATCTTTTCAAAATAGCTTTTGTTACTAGTCATGTGCCAGGAACAGCCAATATCCATGTACCATGTATTTTTGTTGGTGCTCTCTTTATTTTCCTGAAATCAAGAAGAGAATTAGAATTTTAGAATCCAAACCTGTTTGGATCCAAGATTACTAGATAACAAAATTTTAGGAACCCACATTTTCATGGAAAAGAAAGCTTTGTGAAATCTTAAGGATTGGGTTTTGTTTAAGGAACAATTCATTGCCCAGTGACCCCCACATTGACACTTAGTACAAAATGGGACCCTTTGAGGAACAAAATAATTGTTACTAAAGATTGGTTTTGCATGTGTATAACCAAATCCGGATTTATTTCTTAAAGGTCGTATTTGGGAATACATTTTATCAAAATTTTCCTTACCATGGGTAAAGTTTGATAAACACTTCTTTAAGGAAAAAATTTCGGACTTGAGTTTTATAACCAAGTTTTTATCCTCAAAATATTTAGTTTTAGAACTCGAGCTAGGCTCGAAAAAAAATTTCATAGAAATTACTTTTTCTAACTCTTTAGAAAGTTTTTTCTTCTCAGAACTTACTTCCTCACGATTTTTTGAAATACTTTCAAAATCAGCATTTTTCCTATCAAGATCATTAGAATGATCTGATATCTCTTTTGTAAGAATAGAATTCCTAGAGTTTTCCTTATCAAGTTTCTTATTGAGTTTAGAATTCTCAATCTCATGATGTTCAGCAAACCTAGAGACTTCTTCATAGGTAGGTAAGGAATTTTCTTCATCAGAAGAGGATTTTTCATCATAAGAGTTATAATAATTACTATCATTAGAATTTAAAGAAATATTGGTCAATGATTTAGCATTTCGTACCTTAGCCATAAAACAATGATTATCAATAGGTAATCTGGCTATAAGACCAAGATTCTTCTGTCCTGAAGATTCATAATCGAAAGATTCATCTGAAGAATCACCACCACTAGCACTCCAGGTGTCACTAGCTTTCATAACTTTCATAGCTTTGGCTTTATAATACTTCTTTCTGTTCTTGTCTGAATGCCTTTCTTTCCTTTATTTCTTTTTGAGAAAAGGGTAATCTGGTCTAATATGTCCAGCTCTCTTGCATTCATAACAAGTAACTTCTCCATCTTTCTTATCTTTCCTGTCCATTTTCTTATACTTGGATTGGAAATTTCTCTGAACATCTATCTTGTTCATCCTTTGAGCAAGATTTGCTAATTCATTTTATGATATTTCACTCTCACTATAATCTGATTGAACAACCATCTTCATAGACTTGGATATGGTTACTCTCTCAGGAGTCTTAGCTTTCAATTGCTTTTATGTTGTTGTAAAACCAACAGTACCATTTCCATTTTTCTTTTTGATATTGTCAGCATCTCTCTTCATTCTGGTTTCATGTTGGAGAATAGTTCCAAATAACTCATCAAGAGAAATTTGAGTGACCTTCTGGTTCTCATCTATAGCAGTTCTTTTGGATTCCCACTCATTGGGCATAATATCAATTTTCTTATCCATAAGTGCTTCATCCTCTAATCCGTTTTCTCCCATAGACTGTAAGCTATTGAAAATAGTCATAAATCACTGTTGAACTTTACAAATTGGTTCTCCATAAGGAAAATTGAAGCCATGATATACAGCTCTAAGCATAGCTCTCCTAGTCTCAATCAATTTAGAAGTTCCAAAGTGTGTAACCTCTAACTTCTTCCAGATACAATTAGCTGCTTCACAAGAAGAAATCTGGCTATATATATTTCTAGTCATTGATCAAATTAAAGTATTGTGTACCTTATAATTGAGTTGATACTCTTTCTTTTCCTGGTTAGTAAAAGTTATAACTTCCTTGTCAAGAATTTTATAATCTCCAGTAACCATAACAAAATTGTCCACTCCAGTATTGATAACAAATGTCTTCATTCTATCTCTCCAGTACTCATAATCATTACCATCAATGATTGGTGGTCTTGTAGGATTTATATTATCAATAGAACCAACACTAACTCCTTCCATACTTAGAATAACCTTCGGCACACAAACTTGTTAGTAAAAAAATTCGTAATAACAAAGTTCGGAATGAAAAAGTTCTCAATGGAAAAGTTCAGAATGACAAAGTGAGAAGAAAAACATATACGTGAGTACAAGTATTCTAGACACCTGCTCTGATACCAATTGTAGGATCAAAATAATGATTTAGATGCTCAATATACAAGAGGGGGGTGAATTGTATACTTTAAAAATTCATTTGGAACCATTAAAGTTAGTTATGAATAACTATGGTTTCCTTAAGCAGGGGAAAGGGATATGTTTAACAAGGTTAAACTATGAAAATTCACAAAACCTCTAATACCAAATGATAACTTGGAAAGAGATTGCAAAAGTAGGTTCCAGAAATATGGTTCTGAAAATTGAAACTTAAGAAAAGATTACAATATGAGATTCTACCTTAAAACGTATAGAATTTAAATGAAACAGATTACAAGTATGGAAGTATAAGAAAGTTATACATTCCTTAAAATAAAAAATGCAGCATAAACAAACATGTAGTAAAACTACAAGTAATAAGATAAAAGTCTTTTAACCCAAAGAGAAGGGTATCCAATAAACCTAGGATATAGGTCCCTTGATTTATACATTCAAGCAAGTCTGTCTTATCGACACTAGGGTAAGCCCTCGATACGAAGATCGAAGTCTCTATCATGCTATCCCTGCAAGCCCTCAACTTCAAGGTAGTTGGAAACCTCTGTCTTCTTCATCAAAGAAGCCCTCAACTTCAAGGTAGTCGGAACCTCTGTCTTCCTATCCCCGGAAGTCCTCGAATGTAATCACCAACATTCGGAGTCGCACGAAGCAAAAACTGAATGAGCGGTTCAATACGCACAAGGCATGAAAATATTTATCTCTATAGAAGTCACCTTAGCAGCGTGTGGTCTCTAGATCGATCAAATTCTCTTTTCTTATTGAGATCATTCAAATGAGCTCCTATTTATAGGCAAGGTCGGCCTGCTTTCCAATGGTCATATTTTCCTTAAAAATCAGAGGGACTTGTACACGTGTAACTTAACCAATGGTTAGTTTATAACAGAATAAACGACATAGTTTTATAACAAAATAATTATAACAGAAAGTACGACGTCGTTTTATGTCTAACTACAATGTTCAGAGTGTAGATTCAGAGTGAAGGTTCGGAGTGAGAGAAAAAATATTAAAAAGTAGACAAATTATAAAAGCGTAAGAAAAATGAAAGTTCGGAGTCAAACCAAAGATAATTTTCGGAGTCTAAATAAATTCACAGTGTATAAAACAAAGATAATCAAATTTTGTTTAATAGGTGAATTCGGAATGCCAATTCGGAATGAGAATTCGTCATCAGAATTCGTAATGAGAATTCATCATCAGAATTTGTAATGAGAATTCGTCATCAGAATTCGTATTTAGAATTCGATTTTGAACTTCACAAGGATTCGTATCCTGAATTCGGAGTAGAACTTAATCAAAGTTCGTATCCAGAATTCGGAATGAAACTTTATCACAGTTCTCATCTGGAATTCGGAGTGAAACTTTATTACTGTTCTCATCAAGTATTCGGATCCTAAAACAGAATACTGCATATCAAAGTATCAAACAATTCCACGAATATAGCAATGAATCTGAATCTTATACTTCAGAAAAATATGGATGAAAATATGATAAGGATAATTTTTCTTACAAAAGAGATTTTCCTTATAAAAGTGATTTTCCTTATAAAAGCGATTTTCAAAAAGATAAGGTGTCTGTGATTTTCAAAACAAGAAGGAATTGAAAAGTCATAAAGAAAACCTTATTGACTCAACACTAATAACCAATGACCATGTGTTGTAGATATGGAGATATGTGCATGAACCATTGCACGTTATCAATTGGGGTGAGCTAGAAATCGAGGATAGAGCATCTTTTTCTAGGTATCAAATTATGATCGTGGGTAAAAATGGGAGTATCCTTTGTGGTTGACTTATTCTTTTAGTGTGTGTCAAATGAAAGCATCAGACTCTCCAGGAAACAACTTTGGTGTGGGAGGCTCAAATTCATTCTTAGTACCCTCATCAATTTTTTAGCCATTATTTTGGTTTTTGGGGATATAAATCCCCAAGGTGGGATGAATGTAATGACTCATATATTCCATGTATTTTATTTTATTCTTCTCGGGATTTTATTAGAGATCAGGTGATGAGGCGGTGTGAGATTTTTAGGATTGGTGTTCATGAAATAAATGTTTGAAATATATTAAATATATTAAATATTACAATAATGTAGTTGTCCTAATAATTATGAATATAATATAAATTATTTTATGTATCTAAAATACGATGGCACCTTGGTGTTCAGAATGGTGGTTTGACCGTAGCCACGACATAGAAGTAGTCGATATTTCCTATTTGTAAAAAATTCACCACGTGCACAAAATTTATATAATAATAAGCATAAATTATTTTAATACAAATCTTTGTTGAATCAGCTGGTTAATCATTACATAAGGCCTTAGGTTAGTAGTCCATGTTTATCAATATAACCCTAGAACCTCTGGAGAAACATTGGAATGAGCTCTAGAAAATCCTTTTTGGTGAATGAGGATGGAATCACATATTGAAGATCAGTTGTCCTCTGATTCAATGGATTTTACATACGACAATGAAACACTAATTGTTCTTCATCAAGAGAGGGATCGAAATCTAGGTTACACATCTGTTTTAATTTTCATATTCCCCATTATTTATTCTTATAATGAATATGAAATAATAAAAAATGGATTGATTTAGAGATCATACCAATTGTGAGATAGGATTATATTTACGGGGTTTATCGTGAAATTTAATCATGATTGTTGATTTATTAGTTTATCAGTAAGAAAATAAGAGATCAAAACAAACATCAATCTACGATCATTGTTTCTCTTAGTATTTTTACTTTTCTCCCTAGATTCAATATTCTACATGATGTTCGTCATTTCTCTCTATAGTTTCGTGTTTCATTGAGTGATTGATCATTGCGCATATGAATCATTGTGTAATGATCTTAAATCATTTTTTCATCATTAGTGCGACTAAATAGTGGTTTGACGATGGTTGCAGAATCATATTGGCTGACAGTTAAAAATGATTTCTTGTTCATTGATAGATAATGAAGAATAAATATGATCATTATTTCGGAGAATACTGGGATCCTGGAAGTGGTATATCGATTAAGGATAGGATCAAGAAAATATGTCCCTTTGTTTTCCTATAATAGAGATACTGGATTCATTGACCAAGCTTCAGAGGAGACGGGAGACAGTGAACTAGGGATTCTAGAAAACCATAATACACACCACGTGTCATCCAAGACTATAAGGAAAGTGGACCACCTTGAGCAGCATTTAGGGTTTTGGGTAGGATAAAATTTCCATGAAGAGTGTGGCATGGATCGAATGGAATATGACCCCTCTCTAGATAATATATGTATACCTTAGAATTTAAAAAGTCATTGGGTGAACTATAATGGTAGTATGCATAGTGTGTAATCTTCTACATGACATGGGATAATGACACGATCCCTTTACATAGGTAATACCTAGGGTCAAGGGACATGGAATGTTCCTCTACTACATTCTATGTACCCATTTATACATGGATTTAATATATTGTCCTCCTAATATTAGACAAGATTCAATAGGTATTTGTTGCCCTTATCACTTCCCTGAATGATGGTACAAATCATTTCTGTACACCTAGGATTAAAATCAATTTGGTAGGAATTCCCAGATATATTTCTTAGAATCCAATTCAGTTTTCGAGGTATTGGATCCCCTATTCAAATTCATTACATATGTGGATTTATAATTTTCAATGTGAACAACATTATAATGTTTCTGAATCAATAAATGGAGGGTTAATCCAGATTTAGATAATGGTATCAACACATGACCCTAGCTATGATCCTATTATATGTTTCACATTCTCTCTAGAAATTTTGGTTTATTCTTTATCATTATAATACCTAAGGAGAAGATCTTATTTGATAGACATCAACAGTGCTATCAATATCATGTGTCTGTACTCCAAGATGAGTGCTTCATGAAATCCTTGATATATAATCCAATGTGTGGTATACAATGGTTTTGGATTACTCGAAGACTATGTGTCTTTATTGTGTATTTATGGATATTATTTTTATATGTGTTATAGTCATATATTTGTGTATATCTAACCGAATTTTCCCTTGATATACCATTTTTTGTTATGGAGAAACCTACAAGAAATTATTATACTAACCCCTTCATAGGTTTTCCCATTACACATCAAGTCATATGGAAATGATAACCCTTTTTATAGCATCTTAGGCAGACCAATACAATATGTTTCTTAGTGATATGAGGCAGACAGAGATGTGTTCTTGTGGCTTTCTGACAGTAGCCCTGGTACCTTAAACATTAGGTGGGTCTTATATTACAGACTTGTTTGTGGTGGGCTTGTATTTGGACTTGTTTACATTTATTACTTCCTATCATACTATGGTTGTGGGATATATATTCCCTCCTGTATTGGTTGTTTATTCTTTTTTTTAAATTTCATCATTTTTGGGCTTGGAGATGTGTGTATGTGTGCAGGTACATAGTAAATTTCTCCAATGTTAATAATTTTCCCACTTAGTGCTAGTCACTGACCCCGTGCCTATTGGATTTGGGCTTGGGGAGTCACGACATCGGACTCAATTTTATAGTTTGTGTCAAATACCATTAAATTGGCGTGATTTTGAGGAATGAAATCCTAAAAGACTGAAATGTTTAGTATTCTTCTTAAACCAGATACATAAATGAGTATTGTACTACAATTAGCATTGAAATTACAACATATTTTCTAATTTCATTCAAGGATAATAGATTTATTCCCATTAAACATATCATTTCATATCATTCCTAGAAAATGTCATTGAATCATGGAAAAAGAAAAAAATAATGCTGACAATATACTCTTAGTAAGGGTAATGTACAAAGGTATAAATAATGAATCAAAGAAAATAGTCAATATGGAAAAGTAATAACTGAATTCACATTCTATATAATCAATAAACCATTAAATATGTGAAGAAAAAATAGGGCAAGGTAAATAGCTAGAAACACATTCCATTCAAATAACTTGATAAGGAAAAATCACAATGGCAAGGTAAAAAATTGAAACAACATTCCATTTAATCAGTAAAATGAAAATGAAATGAATAAAAATTATTTTTCATATTGAAAAAATAATTTATAATAAATATTGAATCAAAAAAAAAAAGAAATTATTAATTATTGGATGCTATGTCTATGGAACATGAAATCCTATTTTGTTACGAACATTGACAAGATGGTTTGAAACTATTGGTATAATCCTATTTAATTTTCACAACTAATTATTCACCTGGAAACCAATCAATGCATCATGGGTTCATATATAGTCTCGGTGCCTTATGTCATTTCCAGTCCAAATAATTACTCATACTGAATAATCAATTTAGATAATAAATATATGCCTCATCAAATATCTATATGGTATAAATAACATGAATTCGTTGATATTTCCCTTGATGATAAAAGAAATATCCAAATAACTATCATTTTTATAAATTAAAAATTATTTTGGAAAGAAATATATCAATGAAAAATTATTTATATAATTAGGTGAAATTCAATGTTTCATGATCCTTGGAAACTGAATATTTCAAGCGGAATATTAGAGGAATCATGGAAGTGAATTTCAACACTATCTTGGGCCGAACATATAACAAACCACCCAGAGCAATAAAAAATGAGGGTATCAGTATAACATATTCGAATAGAGTAAAAATAAAGTGTTGTTTTCGTTCATGACTACAAATACTATGAAAATATATTTTAAAAACATTCTTATGAAAAATATACAATTTGTTTTAAAAAAAATTATATTAATTTTCTTTCAAAATCACATCAAAAAAATTATAAAAAATTAAACTATTAAACATGAAAGGATTATTCATGGAGATGGTGATGGGTAAATATATAAATATTGTACAGTGTTAAAAGAACACTCCTGCAAGGTAAAAAGTTAGTAAAATGTATTATTAGAATGGAGACCAAAATATTCATTTGTAAACATTTTTAAATAAAACAAGGGTTAATTTTTTAATAATTAATTTTAGAATTGTTAAAAATATTTTTGAAATACTTTTTATAAAATAGTTTTTTACAACGAAAACAATTTCTCTGACAAAAGAGAGAAATGTAGTTGGTTTTTCTAAAACCAAATTATAAAACCTATTTAGTACTAAAGAGTGGATAAAATGGTAAATTTAAAAAGAACAGTCTATTAGTAACTGTAAGATAAAAAAATTAATGGGTTTATTAAAAAATGATCAACTAATATTATCAATTCAGAATTCAAGTGTAAATAATGCCGAACTAAATGAGATTGTGAAGTAAACCCTTCAAAAGAACATAATATTGATATGAGAATAAATCAGTGATTAGATTATGTGCGTAAAAGGTAAATTATCATAATAACAGGGTATATAATCCAATATATGGAAATAATATCTTAAAAAACAATCTTATAATATTAATGACAATGAGGACGTAATATAACCCAATGAAGAGGAATCTTGCTATAAAATTCATTACAACTGGGTAATTTTTAAATAAAACCACCTTT
The DNA here is from genome assembly GCA_963277665.1 of Viscum album. Taxonomy (NCBI): domain Eukaryota; kingdom Viridiplantae; phylum Streptophyta; class Magnoliopsida; order Santalales; family Viscaceae; genus Viscum; species Viscum album. Next base: position 1,450,052,793 of record OY728161.1, read on the forward strand.
GAATAAATAATTAAAATTAAATTTCAAAATACCAATAATAATGAATTATTCACAATATTAAATTTATTAATGGGTAGTATATACAACCTATAAATTAAATAAGTGGTGAAAATGTTTTACGCCTCGTGTAAGGAAATATGAGACTACAATACCTTACATTGGGTTCCCTTTTAGGTGAACATCATTTTAATTATCCAATAATTGTATAAATAATGTTAAATGCATATTCCACAACCATATTAATATTAATATTATAATATATTAACTTATTATAATATTTCATTAACAGTTTTCTAGTAATAATTCATTTTTTTAACTATTTCAGATGTTAATTATCCTATTACTCGAGTATGTTTTGACATGTTTCACATTATTCGTATTAATTGGGTAATTATTTGATTATATAGGGAATTTAAAAATCATTTAATTATAATTTATATTATATATATATATTTAAAATAATCTATAATATTTTATGATTATAAATGAAATGTGTCATTCATAGAGATGGAAGCCCGCACATAACCAATAATTCTCTTTATATTTCCTAGAATATTTTATAGAACAAAAAGTGAATTATATATATGTTTATTAGTATTAAATTATAATATTTATGTCACATATTTCATATATTTTTATTAAAAACGTCGTTTAATGATTCCATGTATAGTGTGAATGAATCACATCACTATGAAGAGGCGGTAGTCTACACTTCAACAAATAATGTTATCATATTTACAAAAAATAGAACGAATAAGGGTATGTGTTATATAAATATTCCATAAAAATAAAGACATTTCCAATATAATATATATCATTTATAAATATCTTGTATTTCATTATTCCCAACAATGAGTGGTTTTAAAATAAAATAAAATACATCATTTGGTACAACAATAATTAACCCTTCTCTTAAACGGTATATTTATTACCCTTTATATGGATGTGTGTGTTAGTGTATGTAAGAAACTAAGAATGAAAAAATATCAGTATATTTATGATAATGGTTATATTAGATAATAATAGAATTAAATGTTTTTAGGGGGTGGACAATGAAAATAATGAAAAAGAGTTCATGGAAGGATGTTACATCTTCATTGGGTAACTCCTTTTAGTTTGCACCAAAGGGTTTCCTTGGATAGAATTATACTGAGATAGTGGGTTATAGGATTATGGGGGGGATTTTTAGTGTCTATTTGGTTCTATCTTGGTCAATCACATGTTTAATAAATGGTGTGAATAAGTTGAAGGGGTGAGTGATTATTTATAGTAGAGGAGTGACATTCAACAAAAAAATAATGGAAATTATACATAAGTTTATAATATTAAAACTGTCTCTAGTAAATAAAAAGGGAAATGAAAGTATATTTTCTCAATATGTTCATACAATGGAGTTTGAGAACTTTCTAACAGATTTTGGCCATTAATATTAATGCTTAGTCCCATGTTAAGCTAATTTTCTCTTAATAGTTGTAATTCATTTTAATCACTATCAATTATATTTTTTGTTAAAAAAATAATTTAGCCTTATTAGACATTATGAATTATTATTATTACCAATATATAATCCATATTTCCAAATTATAATCATATAAGTGGAAGAAATTAATTTAAATTTAATCACACGGTTGGGATGACAAAGCGAGTTTCTAAAGTAAGATGTTCAAAATATTGCTATGTTTTTTATTCAATTTCCTTGTTACACAAATTACAATTACCTAAATTGTAATATATTTTATAAAATATATATAATTAAACTTTAAATTTATTAAAAATATATTTTTACCATATACAAAAATTAGATAAAAAACCCTTTTGGAATAATAATTCAATATTTTCACTATTTATCAGAAAATAAAACATTAAAAGAAAATTAACGTTAGATAACCCTTACATATTTTTGGGGATTATAATTATAGAAATAATTTTATTTTTTTATATAAAATTTATAAAATTTCAAAAAACAATTATTTAAAATATGTTCTCCACTAAAAGATGGTATGAGTGACTTTAGAAAAACATTTATTTTATATGAAATATTAGTTTTTATATTATCTTATACCTATAAAAATTTTTGGATGAAAGTTAAAATGAATGTATTTAATATTAAATATGTATATTTAATTAAATATAAATCAATAATTGTAATAAATTTAATTTATTAAGGCAACACACATTTGGGGGCATAAAAATAGTTTTCTGTTAAAACATTCTATTTCTATTAAATTGGTTCTTATATTCATATCTAATTAATTTTATATAAATTAATAAATTTTGAAATTTTGTAAACCATATATTTTAATAATTCATTTAATACTATTCAAAACCTCTAATTTAACGGATATGTTATGTCTTATTATAAATAATAATATTTTTAATTATATATTATTTCTCAGTTAAACTCAGTCTTGCGTCTAACCAAAACTGTTGACTAATTTATATGTTGCATCTATGAAAAGATTACTCAAAATTTTATGAATTTAATGGTATATATAAAAATTATTAAAAATAATAATATTATTTTAACCTAACGATATGTAATATTCTCTTATACACATAGTGGTGTGTGTTATATACGGTATTGAATATGATGTTTTAATTTTGAAATTTTAGGGTGATATATGAATTAAAAATTAAATTGATTCCAATTATCAAAATTAGTTATGAAATAAAATAATTTTACTAATTTTACTTGAAAAATAATTTAAAATTTAGGTTACCTTTTTAAATAATTTTAACAGTAATGATGATTTAAAAAAATTGTATTTTAACTATTCATAAAAAACAAATCATTTCTAAAAAATCCAAAAAAATATATTGATAATTTTGACTTTTATATTTCAAAAATAAAAATATTTTTAGATATAGAATTTCTAAATTTTATAATAATGAATTTTATATTATGTGTGAAATGTGTGGTGAAATTATCATTTAAAAAATTTATAGTTTTTTCGAAAAAATTGTATTCCTTTAAAATGGTTCTTATTTTTTCTAATAAATAGATAAATATTTAATTTAAATAATAAATTTCTGAAACATATATGTTTAATAAATTTTTTTCTATTCATACCCTCCAATTAAATGAATAGATTATAATAGTCATGTTTTTAAGAATAATATTTTACAAGAGTATCATGTTTCATTTAAACCTAATATTGCATGAATCCTAATTTATTGAAGAGATTGAATTTATTAAAAAAATTTATTTCATAAATTATATGTTTGTAACATTATAATCAAATATAGATGTCTCTTTTCATATATGTTATCAAATATAATGTTTCCGTTTTAAAATCACGGGGAAAGAAACATGAAATCAAAATAAACCAAAAAACAATATATAACCATTAATATATAACCATAGAATTTTCAAGGAAAATTAGATGTAACATAATTTTAAAAAATATTTATAAATAAATATAATGGTTATTGTCCATTAGATATAATTGATAAATTATTTTAGGGTAGCTAAACAACCAAAGAGATAGATGTATTCATTAATGTTTAACATTTCTATAATTACATTATTAATGGAAACTAAATACATAATGGAAAAAAATATTATTCATACAAATAATATATTTTCATATTTTTTATTATTTAAGTATAGGAATTAATAGTATTAACATTTAATATTTTTTGAAAAAATTATTTTCCTATGATAATATCTACCATTAATTTTGTATATTTTTATTATTATGTTAAATGATCAAATTTACGAATTTTGATTTGAGGAATTTAATTCAATTTTTTATGTATCATTTAAATGTTATATTTATATAATTTTTTTTGAATTTTCTTAAAAATTGTATTTTTTATACGAATAGTAAAAAATATCAGTTTAGAAAATACTATACATTTTATTACATTATCATTAAATAAAAAAGGCATAGAATTATATGAAACAATTTAACTGTAGAAATATTAGTTTAGGGGGTATTAATATAATTATTTGGAAATTGTTATTAATTTCAAAAAATAATGTTTAAAATATTGTGAGTTTACTCAATATTTTCTAATGAATAAACCTATTTCAGGTTGTTTCTTTTAATAATATTTTTTGGGTCAAAATATGATTTAATTTGATGTCATAACCAAATAAAATATATTTTTTATTACAAATAGTTTTATAACATTAAAAGAAAATACATTCAACATTTTATTGTACTCATAAATTTTATACATTAAAAGAATGTTTTTCTTAAAATGTGTTTTTACATGTTATATACACTACTGGTAAGATTTATTTTTTTACACAGGTAATTAATTATAATAAAATGGAATTATTATTATGAATTATTTGGTTTAATTTTTTTTAATAAGGTTCATTTTTTTATAAATTATAATTAAATTACCAAGGTAAAAACTTGTTTATAGAAACAAACCAAAATTGGAAAATATAAAAATTCTAGTAGTAATGGGCATACAAAACTATTTTAAACTTTTTTTAAAATGAATATATAAGGTATTATATATATTATCTAATCTTATAATCAATTATTTCTTATATTTGAACCACATAAAAAGAAGAACATGAGTACTCTTTATATTATGTTGAATTTTTTTTAAAATGTATTTGTCCGCAGTTATAAAAGGGACCACTTACCAAACCATAAATAACACAAATTTTTTTTTGTTCCATTTAAAAATTAACACCATATTCTAACCCCGAGAATACTATATATCCTGAATAATATTCTTGTAACAATTTATTAGTCTAATCCTTATTTTTACAATGATCCCACTAATGGAAAGTCCAAGTTCTTGACGCGTGTACGAATACTATGAAATTTATTTTGTCTTATATATTTAATTTTCAAATAATTAATTCATATTTAATGAAATATGTAAATTTATCATAACTAATATTATTTATATAAGTAAATAAATATCACCCACATTTCCATTTTTTCATAAAGAAAAGAACATCTGGTATAGGTGTTGACAAACACCTCCACATAGAGTCTCATTTCATTTTACATAATAACCAAACATGGAAGTTCCAAATATTGAATTTAAAAAATATGTATTACATTTATAAAATATCTTTAATTATTAAATTACAAAAAAATTTATAAATTTTTCTAATTTTGTGGAATACCAAAACAATAATAAAATGTACATGTAGACTATCACCCCCATGGAATGATTGATTTATATTTTTAAATTTCATATATTCCTTTAATGGTTGTTAATTTGGTTAGTTTTAATATATAAATTTTACTTTTAAGAAAAAATAATTTTAATTTAAGTAAATTTTTACAATATATTAACAACAAGAGAAATAATCAATTATTATAAATTGAACTGTAGAATAGTGTATTCGATATGATTTTTTTCCATTATAATATGTGATACCGTTATATAGGTTATATTATACTTATTTTTATTTAAAAATTATAAATATATAATTAATAAACTCAAAATAAGTTTATTATTCTGTTTCTATAATGATATGTCATATAAATCACATCACCATCATCTAGTAGTTGTGGTACATTCTTCTTTAGGCCAGTTTAACCTCCCAATTGTAGAATGATATAAATTTAGATCATGGATTAATATGGGGAATTAAATTCAGGTTCTATATGATATAAAAAAGAAAATAAGTATTTTATTTTTAATAATTACTGGTAAAATTAATATTAAACTCTTTAGTAAATATGTTTATGATTGTTTGTGAGAAAACATAGAATCATGTCCATCGATTATTTAGAAAAATTGTCCTGAAGGCCTACATTTTTATTTATTTTTGTTAACCCACATTTCAAGGGATGATGGGGAACCCTTACAAGACTCGTAGGCTAGGTGATTACATAGACCATAGGCTTAAGAGACATTACATAACCCGATGGTCTTAGGGAATTCATTCAAACTATAACTACAAGTAACATCCCCTCCCCAACATCCGCATCATGATGGTTTCTCTCAACCATCGCATGGACTTCTGGTTATGCTTCCCGAGATAGAATAGGCTGGTCTCGATGGCATAACCATACCCTCTCATTCTTCCAAATTCATTGTTTCTTCTCTGGAGAGTTCACCTACTCTAAATCAACCTCTAGGGCAACACATTTTTTATAGAGTTTTTCTGGGGTAATTGCATGTGGCCTGAAGGCCTTGAGGTGGACCCAAAGCATTACTGACCTGAATTCATGGGTGGCCCAAAGGCCGTAAGGAATCCAATCCCAAACCATTGTCCCAAGGTAAATAGTTTTTCCTGTCATATTAATGAATAGTACCTACTATAATTTTTTATATAGTACAACAATAGTACTACTACAGTGCCTGCTACAATACCAGAATTTTGTCTCTGCCTAGTTTCAAACCTGGGTTTCTTGGTGCACTTAAAGATACATCACCAACTTGGCTTAGGATCATGTGCGTCCATTTCATATTTCATATTTAAGGAACATAATTAAAATTAATATTTATTTAGATTATATATATATATAATTATAAAAACAAATTAGTATGTTTTCTAATATTGGAATAGAAAACCTATGGGAAGAAATGAAGAACTAAATATCTATTATGGAACCAGTTAAAAAAGATCAATATTCAACTAACCCCTTTTAAGAAATAGATAATTACTAAATAATATAATGATTTAGAATAATAATAATTATCTATTCATTAAAATATATAAAAGAAAAATGTTTTTATATTTTTTTGAATATATTTATATTTTTTATATAGGAAGTTAGAGTTTATTTTCACTAACCAACATTTAATATAAGGGATTATGGTAACTCAATTTTTATCCATTGTTTTACAATTTGTTTTTTAATTGTATGTCTATTTTTATACAGATTATTTATTATACCTAATGAAAAAACACTATTAAATTTCTTCCTTTTTTCAAGAGTTATAAAATTCTTCCTTATAGATTCATTATTGAATTATCATTTCCTCGATGATTATGTTTCTTTTAATGGTTATTTCACATGAATTTCAATTCCTCGAGACATGTAGATGTTATAGTATGCTTTATATTTTACATACTGTTTACATCCCCTTTTAAATATTATATCACAATTATCCTTTTATTTAAGGTATTTAATCATTCATATGAAATTATATCATTCCAGGGGGTTGATTTGAGTGTTTCTAAACCTATATGTGTTATTTGTATCTATTTTAAAATCTATGAGACATGTTTGATATTACACACCATATTTTTTTATAGTATATTCAATATCATATTTATTTAATTAAAATTAATAATTTTTCATTACAATGTATTAATTACATTTTGATATGATTCTTATGTTTCCATTACCATAAGAGTTTTTTTTCTTAGGTTTTGTCCATTGAGACATGATCCATATTCATAAAATTATTATTAAGGTTGAATATATTTTTCACGTATGGAAATTTAAATAATAAAATAAAATAAAATTTTCGTTGATTAAACTTATATAAATCCTTCACTTGCTTCTAATTATAAAATTATTCTCTGTACATGCATAATTCTTTCTCAAATTCCTTTCCATTGTTAAAATTATATTAATTTAATTTAATTAAAAGGTGTTTATCTTAATTCTATAAATTAATTAATTAGGTATATTTTTAAGTTATCTATATGCTTATTTCACTATAAAATTCTAGTTTAAGGCATTATTACATAGAAATATATTCCATTTATTAATTGGAAAAATAATAAATATACATATTATTCCAATAATGTCGATTATTTATTATTTAGAAATATTGGTAATTTATTATATAATTAATTCATTGCTTATTATATTTATTTAATTATATTTAATTAGTAATGGGTGGGGTCCATAATAACCCCTTGAAAAATTCATAGTTCTCATTAGATAATCCAGCTTAGGTATTTTGGTGTATGCCTACCTAGAAGAAAATATTTCCCATACCAATGTCCTTGATGGAAATATCATACTATATTTCAGTAGGTAATGGAATTAGAATTCTATTATTTTTAAATCCATCTCTATATAACGAATAATTAATTTCCATGTGATCTTTTCATTTCCATTTTTAACCATATATATATTATTCTTTCTGTTTATATCTGTTATGGAATTATATTTGTTTATATATTCCTTTTAGAGTATTTATACTCATATCATGATCACTTTTGATCCTTTATTTTTGTCACTTATATCTACCCACACCACGTATTCAATCATCCCACTCTTATGTTTTCATTTCCTGTGTTTATAAAAAAAATTATTACATGTGATTCTTCAAGTAGAATTAATTTTCGCCATATTTATGTGAGTTATTTATGAATTCTTATGAGTTAAAAATTTCTTTATATATTTGGAAAATATCAATTACATTAGAAAAACATGATCTTGGTTAGTATGTTTTTCCTAACTATATAAAACTATAATCATAAAAGGTTTTTCAAATATATATCATTCTATATATGATATAATTATTATTATTACTAATTGTAAAAACCGTGTCTCTTTGGTTAATTTAAATGTTGGTCTATAAATAATGTTTTAGTCTCAAAATATTTTAGGTGTGTGGGTATGGGGAATCAAAATGTGCTAAAATTAAATAAGAGCCTATGTGTTCTATTAATACAAAATATTAAGAGATAATTACATGATGTGTCCAAATGAAAAGAATTTCCAATGTACCAAGTTTGTACAAAGAAGTATAGGGATTTATGTGAAATTATTTGGGGTATAATATGATGTGAGAAATTAATGAATATGTATCTGTATGCTTAGTTATTATAATATTAATGTCTGAGATTGAATATCATAATGTATTAATGAAATCTCTCCCCATTTTCATATGGAGTAGGGATGTTATTACTACATAATTAATTTTTTGTTTTACAATGTTTCTAAAAACAACTAAATCCATAGATTGTTATTATTTTTTCCCTTTCAATGAATTCACATTTCCTCATGATATGGGATTATCAACCTATTAATTTTCTACCATGAATATATATATTGAAGTTGTTTACATCATGGTTTGCCACTATTTCTTATACCAAAACATGATCTGTAGTTTACATCGAAGTTATTGAAAAGTATTTATAGGTTTATTGACTCGATCTATATTGGAAAAATTCATATCATATTTAGAAATATGTATAGTATGGAAGTTATATTAAAACATTATATGAAATTATGTTGTAATTATATCTTCTAATAGAAGGTTCATATGATCATAATTTAACATTATGAATTTTTAAATTAATAAAAGATTTTATATGACAATATAAATATTTTTTTAGGAAAATATGTCATAAATCAGCTGTTTGGATGAATTTAGTGAATGGAATGTTTTAGGAAAAAATTTATTAACAATAAAATTGTGAAAGTTTGAAATATTCAGATTCATATCAAGGATTCTTAAATTACATAATAGTGATATGCTATTAATCAATATATGGGTTATGAATTTCATAAACAAGATCTTGATTTCTAGAAGGTAACCCTTTAGAATCAGTTTATAAGCGTTGGAAAAAATGGGAACTATTTCTATGGTGCATATGTCCTTTTTAGAGTTTAGATATAATTAGATATTATGCATAACATTTATAAATATCAAGCACCCCCTTTAATTCTCATTATGTGTTCCTAATTTCATTATTGATGATGTATATTCAAGACCCAATTCATGTACACAATTATTTTAAATTAATCACTGCAACTTATATGTTTTGAATTTTGAAAAATGGGTTCCATATACAGAATCAGTGGGTCCAAATAATGTTAATAGGATACTTTTTATTTTTGAGCATTATGAATAGTAACTACGGCATATTTTATTTATCATAGTTATAGGTAAATCAGGCAATTAAGGGTAAATATAAGTTTATAAAATTACCCTAACACCTGCCAAAATCCTATTGGATGACTAAAAGTCGACCCATATCACCGAAGGGTCAGATTAGATTCATTTAATAAACTTTTTTCCATGAAAATAATTTAATTATTATTAAAACTAATGAATGTGACAACATGTCACTTTCTAAAATATTATAAGTATAATAATATTAATTTAGTGATAAGCTTCAGGAAACATCGAACATGAATAGTCTCCAGAAAGAAAATAAAATTATCTAAATCATAGGAATTTATTTATAATTTTTAGGGATTATATAATTATCATTATGTATGACACAATAGTGATGTTGAAATTATTTTATTAATTATAATATCAAATAAATGGTTTTAAAAATATTAAAATAAATATTATATGAACTATTTCATGTGCTCCACGAATTTTCTAGATACATATGAAATTTAATAGATATATTAAAGCTTTTATTTCTAGCATATCTTGTGTATATATTTTATTTAAATTCAAATAAATGAATAGTGTCAAAATTGACACTATTTTCATTTTATAAAAATAACATATTATAAAATTGTTTAAAAATAAAAAAAATATTTAAAAATTATAAATTAAAATTTATATGGTCTAAATTGTCATAAAGTGTCATATTATGCAAAATTCACTACACATATGTAATTATTTATAATAATTTAAAATTTAGAATATTATTACCACAAATAAAATTAAATTGATAAATAATGATAAATCAAGTAGAAAATGTTTAAAATAAATTCATAACATGTCTAAATTTTATTGATTGATGCGATTACAACCCTATCTCATCTAATATTTGGATATGAGTCATTTTGGAAGTTTTTAAGTGGGGTTGGGATTTAATATAAACTAATATTTCTTATATTTCAAAAGGTGCCCCTCTTCTCCCTTATAAAAGGGAACCTCCTTCCTCTTATCCTCACTCCAATTTGAGCCTCCAAGCTCGGCCAATCCCTTCCCATTTCACTTCCCCACTTCCCTAGAAACATTATAGAGGTCCTGGTCTTTTCAAATACCAATTTTAGTACCCTAAGATGAGGTCTCAAAGAGGCTCTTTAAAGAAGAGGTAATGCCCGTTACCGATTCTTTCATCTTTATTTCTTCTTCCACTTCTTCTTATTTAGTTATTTCATTACAAAGTAATAACATCAGTATCACTAATATACTGATATGTTATTATAATTATTATACAACCCTATTTCACCATCTATCCATCCTACGGAAAACGAAATCACCGCGCATGCGTAAGTACGGAATACCGTCTCCACGCCATGGCGTAATCTATTTTCCCCCACCACCATAATTGGATGGGTATAATGGTGAAAATAATAACTATATATAATTATTGTTAAGTGATATTGATTCTGAAATAGTATACATACACTCCAATACAATTCCACGATCATGGGAATGATATCGTCGCTCGTGCGTACGTACGGAATACCGTCTCCACGATGTGATGTGACTCGTTCTACGTGATCTTCATTGCATAATGATTATATAAATTAATTTAATTAATTAATATAATATATATTACACTAATATCATTATGTAAATGAGGTATCTATAACCTAAAGAGAAGATTAAAAATTCATTCGACAAAACACGCATAAGAACAAAAAGTAATAAACACCAAAATAAAAAGTAGTAATGAAATATTACTAATAAGAACCTAGGAATATGACCATATATGATATCATAAAAATAATTATGATTCTGAAATAAGTAAATAACATTATTTAAATCATTATACAGGAGGTTCGGACACTTACGAAGCAAATCGGATCTAAGGTAAGGGAAATATCACAATCTCATTATAATCCGAGATTGTTTATACTTTGGAATTTATCGGGATGTATTTTATCATCCACATCCATCTTTCCTCAAAATGTAATATTTATATCATTCTAAAATAGTTTATTTCCAATTTTACCCTTCAGTGAGTTCTTTGTAAAAGATATGAAAGGAATCTTTTGTTGTTTTTCGTACGAGTTACTTTTTGACTTTTCCGAAAAAAGTACGAGAAGAATGTTTTCTTTTAACTTATATGGAATGAATGGATTTTTTAAAACATTATTTCCAAGAAGCATCCCTTACAAGTTTTCATTATTATTTTTAATAAACTTCTTTTAGTTTAGAATTGTATGACATGTTTAGAAAGGAAAAGTGTTTTTGAAGTAGAAAAGATATATTCCTCAAGAATGGAGTTCAAGTGTTTTATCAAAATTATTTTCCATCTAAGATAATAAACGGTTCTGATTCTATCACTATTATTACATTTATTTGATTATGTTATGATGTAATTATTTTTATGAATTCCTTTCTCTTATATGAATTGTTTTATGATGTCACGATGATTAAGATTCCCATTTTTATTACATGGGTTATGCTATGATGTATGGTTTATGATTTTTTGGCACACATAAGATTGGTATCATTATGAGATGGGTGGGACCTATATATCCCTCTAGTGCATTGGGTAAAGATTTTATATCTCATGAGGTAGACATGGCTGGAACGGCAGGTTATACCGGTTTAGTGAAATAGGACTGAAAAGAGGAGTGAACTTGGTTCAGAAATGGACTTTGTCCACTAAGATAGTCATGGAAATGAGTTTTTACTAATAAGAAATGATTATCAATGATTATGTGTGTATGCCACAAAGTTTCATGTTTTATGTTATGATTATTGGGATTGTATTTCACTTCCATGATTTATCCCATGTTATGAAATTATGATCTCTTTTGCAGGGTAAGATTTCCAAAATGTTATGTTTTTATTTTGATGTGATTGATATTTATTTTTTTACCCTTATTGAGAATTTGAGGTCACCCTTTTGTATATTTTCTTTCCCCGGGTCAGGAAGAAGGTTATTACGTAAGATATACCAAAAGGAACTATAGATATGATGAAATAAATGGGAGACAGTGTAGACGCTTTATGAACCACTTGTTTATGTTTCCCAGTTTCTGAAGACACTATACCTATACATTCCTTTAATGGTATTGTTATATGTTTTAATAAGTGTGCTTCAATTTTGAATTAATAACAATGTATGTAAAGTATGGGTCGTTATAGTTGGTATCAGAGGAAAGGTATAGTCAACCTTTGGAAACTAGGATGTGAAATCCTTAATAAGAACCCTAAGGATAAGTCCAAGCATAGAACACAATCTTAGTGTTTTAAAAATGTCCATGAATAACCTAGGATAAGACCTTAAGTGTGAAATTTTATTCTTTATTATGTGGTTTTCCTATTATAATTAGTGTTGCTGAGACTATTCTTCTTGGTTTTAGTCAATAGCTGGAACCCGAAGGAACCGTGTTAATGCAGAATGCGACGGGCAATGCAATGATTGTCCCCCTGAGTAACCAAATGTAATGGGAGCTGGAATGAAAAATCTTGTAGCCATGCTCACACAACATTCTCAAGCTATGAATCATGCAGGACTTCCAAAAGAGCAAAGGAAGGATCAACATTCTGTTGAATCCTTCATGAGGCAGCGTCCAACTTCATTCAGCGGGTCTACTGATCAATTAGTTGTTGAACAATGGATTATTACTACTGAAAAGATATTTTCAGTTTTTCAATATTCTGAACATGATAAAGTCATCTTATCAGTGTATTGATTGGAAGGTGATTCTGATCAATGGTGGAATTTATCAAGAATACGAGGAAAAGAGATGAAATTGAGTCCATGGAATGGGACGAGTTCAAGAACTTATTTTTCAATAAGTACTTCCCTCACATTCTTTGAAAAAATATGGATAAAGAGTTTATTGAACTGAAGCAAAAGGATGATGAATCTGTTGGTACCTATGAAGAAAATATTACAAGACTTGCATGGTATGCTTCTGGTATTATTATCCAACCTGAGAGTAAGATCGATCGATTCTTTAGTGGCATAAAGCCAAGTCTTTGAAGGGCCTTATCCATAAGGGACTTCAATAGCTATGAGGAAATCGTTCGATGTGCTCTCAAAGTTTTGATGGAGATTGGAGCAACCCATCAGTCATATGGGTTTGATAAGAAAAGGAAAATGGAATTGAACGGAAAATCTAATGAGCACACTGAAAAGAAGAAGAGATTTCCCTTATGCTCAATGTGTGGAAAGAAACATGGAGGGAGTTGTCTTAAAGGGACAAGTAAATGTTTCAAATGTGTAAAGGAAGGTCATCGGGCATTTGAATGCTGCAATGATGGGAAGAAGATGTCTAATGATGCAAACAAAGGAAGCGACACACAGAATGAACCTACTACACTTCAATTTTTCAAGTGTAAGGAGATGGGGAATTATGCCAATAAATTCCCTAATATAAGGGTTGTTGATGATGATCGACATCAACAAAATCTTAAGGCTAAATACAAAGGAAAGTCAAATGCAATTTCTATCAATGATGTGGAGTACGATAACGATGTGGTACACTTACAAACCACTCTAAAGTAGAAATTTTTTTATTTGATTCAAGATCCACCCACTCTTTTATTTCTGAAGATTTTTTGTAAGGTTATCACTGTATTACCTCAACAATTAGATGTTGAGTTAGCTGTGACAACACCTAATGGCACAACAGTCACATCAAGAGTTTATAATTCTTCCCTAATTTAAGTTTGTGGGAATGTGCTTCCTGTAAATCTTGTGATCCTTCCTATAGTGTAATTTGATGTGATTATTGGCATGGATTGTCTTTCTCTATATAGAGCTCATATCAATTGCCAAAGAAGGGAAGTCACATTTCATATTCCCGATCAATCTATGATCGTCTATCGATGCAAGGATGAACATAACCTTCCAGTGGAAATTTCTTCCATCTTATGGGTCTTGATTCAACTGAATGAAGGTTATTTATCTCAAATGGTTGGTGAGAAGCTCGCGATTAATAATATGCCCATTGTACGGGAGTTTGATGATGTCTTTCTGGAGGAATTTTCGGGTCTTCCACCAAATCGTGAAGTTGAGTTTTCAATAGAACTCGTACCGGGTGCTTTGCCTATTTCAAAGACACCTCATAGAATGGCCCCAATTGAGTTGTAGGAATTGAAGAAGCAACACCAAGGAAATCTTGATGAGGTATTCATGTGCCCTAGTGCATCGCCTTGGGGAGCACCTATTATGTTTGTTAAGAAGAAAGATGGATTAATGAGACTCTGCATTGATTATCGAGAACTTAACAACATCACTATCAAGAACAAATATCGACTCCCGCGCATTGATGACCTATTTGACCAACTACGCGAAGCTCAATACTTTTCCAATATTGATCTTCGTTCAGGGTATCATCAATTAAGGGTCAAAAGGGAGGATATACTAAAGACAGCTTTCTGTACAAGGTATGGACACTATGAATTTATAGTGATGCCATTTGGTCTTACTAATTACCCTGCTATCTTCATGGATCTAATGAATAGAGTATTTAGAGACTATCTTGATCAATTTGTGGTAGTATTTATAGACGATATTCTTGTCTATTCAAAGAGCAAGGAAAAACATGAAGATCACTTTAGAATTATATTGAAGGCCCTGAGGAAGGAGAATCATTATGCCAAATTTACCAAGTTTGAATTTTGGCTTCAAAAAGTTGCATTTTTGGGTCACATAATCTCAAAAGAGGGGATATCTGTGGATCCAGAAAAAACAGAGGTTATCGAAAGATGGTCGAGACAAACCATAGTAACTGAGATCCGAAGTTTTCTTGTATTGGCTGGATATTATCTATGTTTTGTGAAAGATTTCTCACGATTATCTAACCCACTCAGCAGGTTGACTCGGAAAGGAGTTAAGTTTGTTTGGATGGAGGAATGTGAAAAGAATTTCAAGGAGTTGAAAAGAAGGTTATCCAGTGCACCTGTGCTCACACTGCCTTGTAGTGGAGAAAGGTTTGTGATCTACAATGATGCATCCAAGAAGGTATTGGGGTGTGTTCTTATGAAAAATGATACGGTGATAGCTTATGCCTCACGACAGTTGAAAATCAATGAGAAAAATTACCCAACACATGATTTGGAGTTAGCTGCGGTAATCTTTGCATTAAAGATTTGGAGGAATTATCATTATGGATAAAGGTGTGAGATTTATACTGATCATTATTGTTTAAAGTATATTCTCACACAAAAGGAGATGAATATGCACCAAAGAAGATGGTTGGAGCTGATTAAGGATTACGACTGCTCAATTCATTACCACCCTGAGAAAGAAAACAAGGTGGCATATGCATTAAGTCGACAAGGCCATGCTAGCATATCCATGATGAGGATCACAAAAGATCCTATATTTATGGATTTACAAAGGATGGATCTTGGAATTATAATATAAGGGGAAAATCGTATCTTTTTCTCAAATATACATGTGAAGATTAAAGAGGCACAGAAAGAAGATGTATAGTTACAAAAGAAGGTGAGAAATGTTCCGGAATTCAACCTTGATTGTGATGGGATAATAATGGTCATGAATCGGGTTTGTGTTCCTCCCATCCCAGAATTAAAGAAGGAGCTGCTGGATGAGGCTCATAGTTCTTCATTCTCTATTCATCCTGGAAGCACAAAGATGTATAGGGACCTGAAAGAGTACTTCTAATGGGATGGCATGAAAAGAGATGTTGCTGAATTTGTCTCTCGATGCTTGGTTTGTCAGCAAATTAAAGCTGAGAGACAGAAGTCTAATGGGATGTTACAACCAGTACCCATACCCAAATGGAAATGGGAAAACATCACTATGGACTTTATCACAGGACTCCCTAAAACATCCAAAGGCAATAATGCTATCTGGGTCATAGTTGATCATCTTACAAAGATTACACACTTCATTGCTATTAGAGAGGATTTCTCTCTGGATCAGCTTTCTAGGATATATATAAAGGAAGTGGTAAGTTTGCATGGAGTACCACTTTCTATTATATCTGATCGGGATCAGAGGTTTACCTCAAAGTTCTAGAGAAGTCTTCAGCATACTCTGGATACAGAGTTGAGTTTCAGTACTGCTAATCATCCTCAAACAGACGGTCAGTCTGAGAGGACAATTCAAACTCTAGAAGATATGTTGAGAGCTTGCTCTATATATTTCAAAGGTGTTTGGGATCAACACCTACCTTTGGTGGAATTTTCTTATAATAATAGCTTTAACTCCAGTATTCAGAAGGATCCTTATGATGCTCTCTATGGAATGAAATGTAGGACTCCAACTTGCTGGGATGATGTTGGAGAAAGAAAGCTATTAGGACCTGATCTTGTTGATGAGATGGAAGAAAATGTCCGATCTATTCAAAAACACATAAGAGCAGCTCAGAGTCGACAAAAAAGTTATGCCGACAACCGAAGAAAATACTTAGAGTTTGAAATGGGTGATAAAGTGTTCTTACGAATATCTCCCTGGAAGAGGGTCATGAGATTTTCAAAGAAGGGAAAGTTGAGCCCTAGATATATCGGTCCTTTTGAAATTCTGGATCGTGTTGGGAAGGTAGCTTACCGATCGCCTCTTCGACCGAATCTCTCTCAAGTTCATGATGTGTTCCATGTATCTCTCCTGAGAAAGTACAAACATGATCCTTCACATGTACTCACCTTAGAAATTGTTCCGCTGGAGCAATATCTTTCTTATGAAGAATAGCCGATAGAGATTCTGGATCGTAGCGAAAAAGTCCTATGAAACAAGACCACTCGCTTGGTGAATGTTTTATGGAGGAACCACCAGTTAGAAGAAGCTACATGGGTACTTGAGGATATGATGACGGAGATGTATCCTCATCTGTTTGTTACAAAGTGACGAATTTTGAGGGCGAAATTCATTTTAAGGGGGGTAGAATGTAACACCCGAGATTTTTATGAGAAATATTTTGTTTTTATGTTATATAAATCATCAAAGGAATCTTTCACTACACACAACACTTCCTTGGCTTTATTTACACACAATCACGACCTTCATCGATAGCTTCCGTTGTACGCAATACCGAGTTTCGCTAAAAAAATGCAATTAAAACTAGCCGTTATGAATAGTACTAACTGAATTTTGAATTTTATAACATTTTAATGCAACTTATACATTTTCCTGAATGAGGTATAAAAGCAAAATCAGTTTTTTTGGATAAAATAAGTATTTTTCAAAAAATGCATTTTTGCCGCCTTTTGATGGCGGACCCACATTAAATCTAGTTTTTGACATGTTTATAAGTTCAACATGACAAAATAAAATTATTCTTTTGAATCAGGGTATAAAAATTTACTTTGAATAAATTTTTTATATTTTTCTGATAACTTTCATGTTTTGATGAATAGTAAAAATACGATAATTTTTAATTAAAAACAACTTTTTTCATTGAGATAATTTATATGGATAAATTATAATATTTAATGGTTTTAAAGTATAAATAGAATATATTTTTACCATTTAATATAATTTATTTATTTAGCATTAATTTCACATTGAATTCATAGGTAAAAACATTTCAATCGTTGGCAATGTTTTAACTTCTAAAACCTATTTTTTTAACAACTAGATTTATTTTAATTAATTACTACAACTTATATGTTTTGAATTTTGAAAAATGGATTCCATATTCAGAATCAGTGGGTACAAATTATGTTAATAGGCTTATTTTTATTTTTGGGCATTATGAATAGAAACTACGGTAAATTTTATTTACCACAGTTAAAGGTAAATCGGGTAATTAAGGGTAAATATAAGATTATATAATTACCCTAACACCTGAAAAAATTCTATTGGATGACTAGACGTAGGCCCATATCACCTAAAGGTCGGATTAGATTCATTTAATGGACTTTGTTCCATGAAAATAATTTAATTATTATTAAAACCAAAGAATGTGACAACATGTCACTTTCTTAAATCTTATAAGTATAGTAATTTTAATTTAGTGATAAACTTCATGAAACATCGAACATGAATAATCTCAAGAAGGATAATACAATTATATACATTATAGGAATTTATTTATAATTTTTAGGGATTATATAAGTATCATTAATTATGACACAATAGTGATGTTGAAATTATTTTATTAATTAAAATATCCAATAAATGGTTTTAAAAATATTAAAATAAATATTATATGAACAATTTAATGTTCTCCACTAATTTTCTAGAAAAATATGACATTATATGGATATATTAAAGATTTTAGTTTGAACATATATTCTGTATATATTTATTTTAAATTCAAATAAATGAATAGTGTCAAAATTGACACTATTGTTATTTTATAAAAATAACATATTATAAAATTGTTTAAAAATAACAAAAATATTTAAAAATTATAAATTAAAATTTATATGGTCGACAATGTCATAAAGTGTCAAATTATGGAAAATTCACAACACATATGTAATTATTTATAATAATTTAAAATTTAGAATATTATTACCACAAATAACATTAAATTGATAAATAAGGATAAATCAAGTTGATAATGTTTAAAATAAATTCCTAACATGTCTAAATTTTAATGGTTGATGCGATTAAAACCATATCTCATCTAATATTCGGATATGAGTCATTTTGGAAGTTTTTATGTGGGATTGGGATTTAATATAAACTACTATTTCTTATGTTTCCAAAGGTGCCCCTCTCCTCCCTTATAAAAGGGAACCTCCTTCCTCTTCTCCTCACACCAATTTGAACCATCCAGCTTGGTCAATACCTGCCCATTTCACTTCCCCACTTCCCTAGAAACATCATAGAGGTCCTGGTCTTCTTCAAAGACCAATTTTAGTTCCCTAAGAGGAGTTCTCAAAGAGGCGCCTCAAAGAAGAGGTAATGCCCGTTACCGATTCTTTCATCTTTATTTCCTCTTCCACTTCTTCTTCATTAGTTGTTTCATTATAAAGTAATAAAATCAGTATCACTCATATAATGATATTTAATTATAAGTATGAAACAACCCTATTTCACCATCTATCCATCCTACGGAAAATGAAATCACCGCGTGTGCGTACTTACGGAATATCGTCTCCACGCCGTGGTGTAATCTATTTTCCCCCACCAACTTACAGGGATGGGTATAATGGTGTAAATAATAACTATATATGATTATTGTAAAGTTATATTGATTCTGAAATAGTGTATATAAACTCCAATACAAATCCACGATCATAGGAACAATATCATCGCTCGTGCGTACGCACGGAATACCGTCTCCACGATGTGATGCGACTCGTTCTACGTGATCTTCAAATTCATAATGATTATATTAATGAATTTAATGAATGAATATGATATATATATTACACTAATACCATTATTTAAATTAGGTATTTATAGCATAAAGAGAAGAATAAGAATTCATTCGACAAAACACGCATAAGAACAAAAAGTAATAAACACCTGAATAACAAGTAGTAATGAAATATTACTAATAAGAAGCTAAGAATATGACCATATATGATATCATAAAAATAAGTATGATTCTGGAATAAGTCAATAAAATTATTTAAATCATTAAACAGGTGGTTCGGACACTTACGAAGAAAATCGGACCTAAGGTAAGGGAAATATCACAATCTCATTTTTATTCGTGATTGTTTATACTTTGGAATTTACTGGGGTGTATATTATCATCCACATCCATGTTTCCTCAATATGTAATATTTATATCCTTCTACAATAGTTTATATCCAATTTTACCCTTCAGTGAGTTTTTTTGTAAATGATATGAAAGGAATATTTTTCCGTTTTTCGTATGAGGTACTTTTTGACTATTCCGACAAAAGTACGAGAAGAATGATTTCTTTTATCTTATACGACATGAATGGATTTTTTTAAAACATTATTTCCAAGAATATTCCCTTACAAGTTTTCAAGTTTATTTTTAATCAACTTTTTTTAGTTTAGAATTGTATGACATGTTAAGAAAGGAAAAGTGTTTTTGAAGTAGAAAGGATATTTTCCTCAAGAATGGAGTTCAAGTGTTTTATCAAAATTATTTTCCATCTAAGAAAACAAAGGGTTCTGTTTATATCCCTATTATTACATTGATTGGAATATTTTATGATGGAATTATTTTTATGAATTCCTTTATCTTATATGAATTGTTTTATGATGTCACGATGAATAAGATTCTAATTTTATTACATGGGTTATGCTAGGATGTATGGTGTATGATTTTGTGGAACACATAAGAATGATATTATTATGAGATGGGTGGGACCTATATCTCCCTCCAATTAATTGGGTAAAGATTTTATATCTCACGAGATAGACATGGATGGAATGGCAGGTTATACCGGTTCAGTGAAACAGGACTGAAACGAGGAGTGAACTCGGTTTAGAAATGGACTATGTCCACTAAGATAGTCATGGCAATGAGTCTTTACTAATAATAAATGATTCTATATGATTATGTGTGTGTATTCCACAATGATTCATGTTTTATTTTATGATTATTGGGATTATATTTCTCTTCCATGATTTATCCCATGTTATGAAATTATGATCTCTTTTGCAGGGTAAGATTTCCAAAATGTTATATTTTTATGTTGATGTGATTTATATTTCTTTTGTTTACACTTATTGAGCATTTTATCTCACCCTTTTGTATGTTTTCTTTCCCCAGGTCAGGAAGAAGGTTATTAAGTAAGATATGCCAAAACGAACTATAGATATGATGAAATAAATGGGAGACAGTGTAGACACTTTATGACCCAATTGTTTATGTTTACCAGTTTCTAAACACACTATAACTATACGGTCCTTTCATGGTTTTGTTATATGTTGTAATAATTGTGCTTCAATTTTGAATTAATGACAATGTATGTAAATTATGGGTCGTTATAATAAACATACTTAAAAGGAATAACCATATGGTCGACTTCCACACATATTACTTAATAAAATAGCCATACAGCCGACTTACATACCCAATGCATTGGAGGTTATAACGTAACCACCCGTCCTGGTATTCATGACACCACCCATCGTACGGTTTATCATGTAACCACTCATCAAATGTCCAGGTACCATTATAAAATCATAAGACATAAAACAAAAAAATGTAAAGAAAACATTTCCACATTTCAAACACAATATATAACTTAAATATATTGACATAACAAATCTATTATAAAAACCATTTTCAATGCCAAAATACATAAATGATTATATTGTATTTATTTCATTTTAAAAAAACATGATGACTTGTTGAGGAAGACAAAGACCAAATAATAATCACGGTGGCGGAAAAGGTCGTTGTCACCGCTTATGTTAAAAGAAAAATTTCTTTTTGTCATTTTGTAAAACACTTCGTATAAAAAGATTCATTTTGTATAAAATTAAAAGTAAAATGGGTTTATACACCATATAAAAGAAAGCATTGTATTAGAACAAAATATGCCTCAATGAAAGGATATTGAGATGAAGTCCCTTAGCTCGAGTCCGACGTGACTCGATTGCTCTTTAATCTCCAGAATAATAAACTAAAGTTAATTTATACTTTCTTAAGAACCCTTTTCAACTTTATTATTCCTTTTATATAACTTATTTCCATGTTATAAACGTTATGTAATCATTTAATTTAATAAAGTTTGTTTTGTCGATATTTGGTACTTAAGTCAAAAATGTTCTTCTTAAAATAACATGTTGTTCATGTGGTCAGAGGTTAATTATATCCATAATGATATTAATGATTTGGATATCATATATATCATATATATCTATCATATAAAAGTATTTATAACAGCACATAACATTTAGAGGTAAGAAATGAAATGCACCGTTCTTGGAGACGGTAAGTCGTATGTACGCATGAACACTACTTTCATTTCTATTTCGTATTCAATGGAGAGAAATCATAATGATATAAAGGTATATTATAATTACAGTATAATATAATATATAATAACATTAACCCCATCCTTTATACTTCCCACATATGTCATTAACGAATCAAATAACTCTGAGGGGGTGGTAGTCCGCACTTCCTAAAATGAAATTATCGTGTTTACCCACAATGGAAACCATAATGGTATGCCAAAAATGAAAAATACAGAATCATAAGGAAAACCTAAAGATAATATATATCATATATAAATAGAGTGACATATTAATGGCCACCATTAAAGGGGTTAAAAGAATATTTAACAATCATCGTTTCGTGAGGAAGAAAATCGCCAACCACAGAAACCGAATGTTCTTTAACCATTAGGAGAAGGTGTGTGTTGTTATAGCTCTAATACTTCTCATAAAAAAATCCAAGTATATTGAAGATAATTTTTTTGTTACAAAAAATGAATAAAAATAGTTTAGGTGGTTGGAGAATCAAAATAAAACATAAGAACACAAGAGAAGACATTACCTTTAAAACGGGTAACTCTTTTTGATTTGAGCTCAAAGGCTTCCTTGGAAATACATCTGCCCAACGTGAGGCTTCTAGGAGTAATAGAGGGATGTGGAGAGACAAAATGGCATGGGTTGGCAGAGCCAAAGTCTTGATAGGTGTGGTTAAGGTGGTAGAGGTGGGGGCCTTTTATAAGAGGAGAGGAGGGGCACTCTTGGAGAGTTATAAAATGTTACATTATTATATAATGACTTTCAGTTTTTAAAGGTCCCAAAATTATATATTTCGAGGATAATGTGATAAGAGTTATATATACATCCATATAATAGGTTTTTGACAAGTGTAGGTCTTATATTTTACATTATTTTTTCATTTTATTTAAATTGTTAAATAATGAGGTAATCGCTGCATCATCATGGTGTCATAAATAATTTAATTTATTTAATGTCCAAAAATTATAAAAAAATATCATGATGTAGTAAATATATTTATATTTCTAATGAATATTTATAGTCAAAAATATGACTTCTATAACCCCATTTAAAAATTGTTTTAGTAAAACAACACATGTTTGTGACATTTTTATTTTAACATTAGATAAAAAGTTATTAATGTCATTTTCCTACCAAATTGGCTACATGGGTTCCCAAAGTTGACCCATGGATTGTCTTGGTCTCTCATGACATATCCAATAAGATTATAACATGTTTTAGGGTCATTTCATATTTTTAAAACAGTATTTTTATGTTAAATTACACTAATTACCTCTAATCACGATTAAAAACATAAAAGTTACTATTCCCAAAAAAATTATTTTAATCCCATTGAACCAAATTTTAATTCCAAATGAAAACCATGTATGTCGGAATTTTGAAATTCAAAACACATAGGTGGTAAAATTTCATTTAAACGAAAAATCAGTTTTTTAAGTACCACTTAGTGGTTTCACTATTCATCAAAAATTGATGTTTTTAGAAAAATACCAAAACGCCACCCTAAGATATATTTGATATTCCGAATTCAAAATTGATTTAAATTTTAAAAAACTCAAATCATATACGTTACATTAATTAATTGAATAATTAATTCCCGTTGTCAGAACAAAGAGCATGTTTTTAAGAAACAATATATATCAAAAGATTGACACTAGTTTATGTCCAAATTCAAAGTGAAATTAATTACAATGACCACCATTGGATTTAATGGTAAAAATATTTTCTAATTTCACTTTAAAACCAAATCAAAATATAATATAATCATATAAACAAATTATATTAAAAAGAGGTTTTGAATTAAAATACCACATTTTTCAGTATTCATTAAAAAATGAACATTATCGGAAAAAAACCAAAAATTTACACAAAGTAAATTTTGATGTCCCGATTCTGAAGAAGAATTTTATTTGGTCAAATAGAATTTATAAGAGTGAATAGAACTATATTTAAAGAGGGTTCTCCATCAAAAGGCGATAGTTCGACCTTTTAGTGAATATTAGAGTATCTATGCCTAAAATTGAATTATTTTCTTATTTTAAACCTTTATCTTTTATTGAATAAATATAAAAACATTTAAAAACATACATAATAATATTTTAGTTATTTCTATTCATTCTCTCCAATACAACGGCTACCGTGTTAACTAAAATTTAAAATAATATTTTTATATTATTAGATTGCAACATAAGATTTAAAAAACCTCATTTTTTCATATCGGGCATGCTATCGAAAATAGAAACCCCTTTAAGTAAAATTAATCTTTAATTCGCAAATATTAATAAATTTGAAAATGTATTATGCTTTATTTACCTGGGATGTTACATCCTTCCCCCCTTTTGGGAATTGCGTCCTCGCAATTTTAGTAACTTATCAAAATAAGTGGGGTTATTTATCCCTCATAGAATTTTCAGATTCCCACATTGCTTTTCAACCATATGCTTATTCCACAAAACCTTTACCTAGTGAATTACCATATTTCGCAACACTTTCCCTCTATGTTCATGAATCTAGACTAGTTTTTCATTATAAGAGATATTCTCTTCCAACTGAACTACCTCTGGGTTTAAAACATGAGATGGATCTGGCATATACTTTCTGAACATCGAAACATGAAAAACATTTTGTACCTGAGATAAACACGGAGGTAATGCCACTCGGTAAGCAACTGATCTAACTCTCTCTACAATTTCATATGTTCCAATGAACCTTGGACCCAGCTTTCCTTTTTTATCAAATCGCATCACACGTTTCCATGGTGAAACATTGAGAAAAATATCATCACCTACCTCGAAAGATAGATCATTCCTATGGTTATCCGCTTAACTCTTCTGCCTGCACTGAGCTGTTCTCATGTGTTTCTAAATCAACTGAACTTTTTCTACCATCTCTTCTACCAATTATTGTACCATTAGCTTCCTTTCACCCACTTCATCCGAAAAAGCTGGAGTTCGACTCTGTTTACCATATAATGATTAAAACGGATCCATATGTATAATATAATAAAAACTGTTATTATATGCAAATTCAACCAATGAAAGATGTTGGTCCCAACATCCCTGATAATCAATCGAACAACCACGTAGCATATCCTCCAAAGTCTGAATTGTTCGTTCTGACTGCCCATCTGACTAGGGATGAAAAGTTTTGCTAAAATTTAATTCAGTACCCAATGACTTCTGAAGGCCATTCCAAAAGATAGAAGTAAACTTGGGATCACGATCAGATAAAAAGGATAGAGGAACTCCATGCAACCTGACTATCTCTTTAAGATACAATCGAGAAATTTGATCTCGAGATGTCTTCAGTAATCCCACAACAAAGTCCATGGATATATTTTCCCATTTCCACTCTGGAACTGGTAAAGGCTGAAGCATCCCTTTCGGTAACTGCAGCTCTGCTTTAACCTTCTGACAAGTCAAACACTTCACCATAAAATCACCAATATCTATTTTCATTCCATCCCACCAGTAATACTCCCACAGATCTCTATACATCTTAGTACTGTCAGGATGAACTGAAAACGGGGAACTATGAGCCTCATATAACAACTCGTTCTTCAACTGTGAATCACCAGGCACACATAATCTCTTCCCAACCCTCAAAACACTATCATTATCAATATTAAATTCAGGAAACTTACCCTTCTGAACAAGATCTACCTTTTTCTGTAACCCACTATATTTCTTCTATTCATGCTTAATTTTTTCTAATAGGGATGATCTCACTGATACCTAAAACAAAAAAAAATAACTTCCTGCACCAAAAAATTCTATGCCAAAGTTCATCAAATCAAAAACCACAAGATCTCATTCCAAACGTAGCATGGTTAATGAAGCATTACTTTTTCGACTCAAAGAATCTGACACTTAATTTTCTTTTCCCAGATGATAATGAATTGTACAATCATAATCCTTGATTAATTCTATCCATCTCAACTATCTCATGTTCAATTCTTTCTGAGTAAATATATACATCAATATTTTTTAATCAGTATATATTTCACATTTTACTCCCTACAAATGATGCCCCTAAATTTTTAGATAAAAACAACATCAGCTAATTCCAAGTCATGTGTAGTGTAATTTACCTCATGATTTTTCAACTGGCGTGAAGATAAGAAATGACCTGATCATTCTGCATAAGGACACAACCAATTCCCTTTAACGAAGCATCACTTTATATAACAAAATCACCATTCTTGGAAGGAAGTTCCAAAATTGGAGCATTCACCAATCTTCTTTTCAACTCCTAAAAAAATCATCACATTCTTTTGTCTAGATAAACATAATACCCTTCCGAGTTATATTAGTCATTACACTAGATAACCATGAAACAATTTCAACAAACCTTAGGTTATAACCTGCCAAACCAAGAAAACTACGAATCACAGTTACATTTTTCTGTCTTTTCCATTCTTCAACAATTTTTATTTTAGCAGGATCAATAGTTATTCCATTTTTTGAAACAATGTGACCAAGAAAAGAAATTTTTTGTAACCAAAACTCACACTTGCTGAATTTTCCATATAGTTTCTTTTATTTTAAGGTTTGCATGATAGCCCTTAAATGAATTTCATACTCTTCTTTAATTTTAGAAAACACCAAAATATCATCAATGAAAACAACTACAAACTTATCCAATAACCCATGGAAAATTCTATTCATAAGGTCCATGAATACAGAAGGTCCATTGGTTACCCCAAAATGCATAACTACAAATTCATAATGGCCATATCACGTAAGAAACGAAGTTTTCGAAACGTCTTCTTCTATTAATTTCAACTGATGGTACCCCGACCTAAAGTCAATCTTCTAAAAATACTGAGCTCCCTAGAGCTGATCAAACAAATCATTGATATGAGGAAACAGATACTTGTTCTTAACAATGATATTATTCAAGGCTCTATAATCAATGCAAAGTCTCATTGAACCATATTTCTTTTTAACAAACAAGACATGAGCACACCATGGTGATGTGCTTGGTCGAATGAATCCTTTATCTAATAACTCCTGGAATTGATTCTTTAACTCTAAAAGTTCAACATGAGCCATTCGATAAGGGGGTTTTGAAATTGGATTAGAATCAGGAACTATGTCAACAGTTATTTTAACTTCCCGGTCATGAATAATACCAGGAAACTCATCAATAAAAACATCAAGATGCTCATTTACCACTAGAACATCAGTGATCTGAACTGTTCCTTTATTTTCAAAAATATGTGCAAGATAAAATTTATTTCCATCTTTTACTAGTTTCTCAACTTCTTGATATGTTACCAAAAGAAAGGGTTCATTTTTGTGAAAAAAATGAAAATATTTCTGAAAAGAATCCATTTTAGCTCTGCATTCAATCTTAGCATGATAAACAGAAATCCAATCCATGCCCAAAATAACATCAAACACTACAAGAGGCGAAACAATAAGGTTTGCAGGTAGATTCTTTCCGCACACAAGGATAGAAAGGTTCTTATAAATTCTTTTTTGTCTCAACATTTCCTCCGGGTGTTTTTACCATAAGTTCAAGATTCATATCTTGATATGGAATTCAGAATTTACTTGAAAACTTCTCAGAAATGAAAGAATGTGTAGACCCTGAATCAAACAACACATTTGCATAAAATGAACAAACAAACAGTGTATCTGATACTACTTCATTAGATGGACCAACATCTACTGAAGTAGTTGCAAAGGATTTCACGACCCATTTCTTCTTGTATTTTGGATGCTTTCCCCCAGTTGAGTTCATCGTTAGACACTCATTTGCATAATGACCCATTTCATTACACTTAACACATCTTACTGCTGGCTTTTCATTGCCTGCTTGATTATCTTCCTTACAGTTATGAGCAATATGACCAGACTTACTACACCAAAAGCACTTTCCCGACTTGGATAAACATTCTCCAGGATGCATTTTACCACACATCTCACAGGATGGATATTTGGTTTTCTTACCGCCTTGTTTCATTGATGAATTCTTCCCCTTTTCCTGCCAACTAGACCTCTTATTTTGTTGTTTGTCAAAGAACACCTGATCATCAGAAAACTCCATTTCCTCCTTCTTCACACATCGAACACGTTTTTCATAACTATTGAACTCACGAGAAGCTAAAGCCCTTCGATACTTTGGATTTATCCCTGAGTAAAAAATCGTTGATTCTACTATCAAGATCTCATATGATGTTTGGAGCATACCTTTCCAGTCGAGTGAACTTGTCTTCATAAGCATCCACTGAGTCATCCTCCTACCTCAATTCTAGTAATTGTTTTTCCATCCTAAGACGAACCACATTAGGAAAATATTTCTCAAGAAACACACCTTTGAATTCGTCCCAGTGAATCTCATCAATCTCATCACTATCCCTGATATTTTTCATCATCGACCACCACAGATCATCTTCACATTCAAAATGGTAAACAACAAGACTAACCTTTTGATGTTCTGAACACCCCATGACATCAAAAATCTTCTATAGTGCTTTAATCCACCTTTCAGCTATAATAGGGTTAGATGATCCTCTGAATGATGTGGGATGTTGCCTCATGAAATGATCCACCACTAACATGTTCCTCTGCTGTTGATCTGGCTGATCTCGTGCATGGATAAGAAAACCATTTATATCCTGATTCAACTATGCAATCACTACAACAAACTGTTCAGTTCCTATTCCGACCATCTCAGGTTGCTAATTTGGAAGGTTGTCTCCCTCCTAATGTGGTCCCAAAATAGATGCCTTTTTTCCTCTACGGAAAACCATTCTGAACACAGAAATATCTTAGGCGAAGCAACATGGTAATAATTAAATGCTATATCATTTCAATCATACCATGAATTAATTTATAATTTAACAGTTTTCTAACTCCTAAAATCTTCTAAAACGACCTCTAATACCAAATATAAGGCCCCGACCTTAAAAAATACCTAATATTGAATTAAATGAATAATTACAATTAAGGATCTTTTCAGGTTTATATTTTTAAATAATTACATCATAACTATTACATCTCAAATGATTACAGAGTAGACACTTCTGCAAAGATTCATTTTTTTTCAAAACATGAACTCTAAAAAAAAGTCATTTCTAGTTCCATGTTTAAGAAAGCATGACTTTTCCTTGATCCCATCCTTTAATCTATTACACATTATGTCCTAGGAAAAACATTTCAAAAAAAACATAGGGTGAACATAAAAAGCTCAGTAAGGGATACACAAAAAAGGAAAACTGTTTGTTTTTCAAAACAAATAGTAAACCAAGAATACTTTATCAAAGTAATACTTTTCACCTTTATGGAGTAGTAAATAATTTTCCCTAAATAAAATATCATTACTTACCCTTTTGTAACCAAAAGATTACCATAAAACCCATATAAAGAAAACATAACATGTAAAGGTAACTTGGAACATAAACATACTTAAATAGAAAAACCATACGATCGACTTCCACACATATCACATAATGGAATAGCCATACATTCAACTTCCATACCCAATTATTTGGAGGATATAATGTAACCACCCATCCTGGTATTCATGGCACCACCCTTCATATGGTTTATCATGTAACCACCGTCAAATGTTCATGTATCATTATAAAATCATAAGACATAAAACTAAAATAATGGAAAGAAAACATTTCCACATTTCAAGCACAATATATCACATAAATATATTGAGATAACAAAACCATTATAAAAACAATTTTCAATACCAAAATACATAAAATAGTATATGTTATTTATTTCATTTTAAGAAAACATCACAGCTTGTTGAGGAAGCCAAAGGCCAAATAATACTCACGGTGGCAGAAAAGGACGTTGTCACTGCGTACATTAAAGGAAACATTCCATTTTTTTATTTTGTAAAATGCTTCGTAGAAAAATATTCCTTTTTAATAAAATTAAAAGTCAAAGGAGTTTATACATTGTATAAAAGAAATCCTTTTATTAGTACAAAATATGCTTCAAAGAAAGGAGATTGAGACGAAGTCCCTTACCTCGTGTCCGACGTGATTCGATTACTCTTTAATATCCTGAATAATAAACTAAAGTTAATTTCTACTTTCTTAAGAACCTTTTTCAATTTTATTATTCCTTTTATATAACTTATTTCTATGTTATAAACTTTATGTAATCATTTAATTTAATAATGTTCGTTTTGTCGATATTTGGTACTTAAGTCAAAAATGGAATTCTTACAATTACATGTTGTTCACGTGGTCAATGGTTCATTATATCCAGAATTATATACATTATTTGGATATAAAATATATCATATATATCCATAATATACAAGTATTTATAATAGTACATAACATTTAGAGGTAAGAAATGAAATGCACCATTCATGGAGACGGTAAGCCGTATGTACGCATGAACGCTACATTCATTTCTATTTAGTATTGAATGGAGTAAAATCATAATGATATAAATTTATATTATAATTCCAGTATAATATAATATATAATAACATTAACCACATCCTTTATACATCCCACATATGGCATTAACGAATCAAATCACTTTGTGGGGGCGGTAGTCCCACTTCTTAAAATGAAATTATCGTGTTTACCCACAATGGAAACCATAAAGGTATGCCACAAAATAAAAATACAGAAGCATAAGGAAAACATAAAAATAATATATATCATATATAAATAGAGTGACATATTAATGGCCACCATGAAATGTGTTAAAAGAAGATTGAACAATCATCGTTTCGTGAAGCAGAAAATCCCCAACCACAAAAACAAAATATTCATTAACTATTAGACGAAGGTGTGTGTAGTTGTAGCTCAAATACTTCTCATAACAACATACTAGTATATTTATGATACTGGTTTTGTTACAAATTAAATGAATAAAAATAGTTTAGGGGGTTGGAGAAGCAAAATAAAACATAAAAACACAAGAGAAGACACTACCTTTAAAACGGGTAACTCTTTTTTATTTGAGCTCAAAGGCTTCCATGGAAACACCTCTTCCCAAAGTGAGGCTTATAGAAGTAAGATAGGGATGTGGAGAGACAAAATGGGCAGGTTTTGGCTGAGGAAAAGGCTTGAGAGGTGTGGGTAAGGTGGTAGAGGTGGGGGCCTTTTATAAGAGGAGAGGAGGGGCACTCTTGGAAAGTTATAAAATGTTACATTATTATATAATGAGTTTCAGTTTTAAAGGTCCTACAATTATATATTTCTAGGATATGGTGATTAGAGTTATAAATCCACCAATGCAATATGTTTTTGACATTTTTAGGTCTTGATTTTACATTATCTCTTCATTTAATTTAAATCGTTAAATAATGAGGTAATCGCTGCATCATCATGGTGTCATAAAAAATTTAATTTATTTAATGTCAAAAAATTAAAAAAAATCATGATGTAGGAAATATTTTTAGATTTATAATGAATATTTATAGTAAAAAATATGACTTGTATAACCCCATTTAAAATTTTTTTTAGTAAAACAACACATGTTTGTGACATTTTTATTTTAACATTAAATAAAAATTTATTAATGCAATATTCCTAAAAAAGTTTCTCCTTGGGGTCCCCAAGTTGACCCATGGATTGTATTGGTCGGCCATGACACATCCAATAATGGTATGAAATGTGTCAAGGTCATGTCATATTATTAAAACATTATTGTTTTCTTAAATTACACTAATTGCCTCTAATCGTGATTAAAAACG
Source organism: Viscum album (assembly GCA_963277665.1). Lineage (NCBI taxonomy): Eukaryota > Viridiplantae > Streptophyta > Magnoliopsida > Santalales > Viscaceae > Viscum > Viscum album. The sequence goes on from OY728161.1 coordinate 1,450,085,086, forward strand.
TAAAAGTTACTATTCACCAAAAAATTATTTTATTCCCATTGAACCACATTTCACTTCCTAATGACAACCATGTATGTTGGATTTTTGAAATTCGAAATGCAGAGGTGGTAAAATTTCATTTAAAGGTTTCACTATTCATCAAAAATTGAAGTTTTTCAAAAAAATACCAAAACATCACCCAAAGCTATATTTGATATTCCGAATTCAAAAATGTTGTCTATTTTACAAAATTCAAATCATAATTTATATTAATTAATTTATTAATTAATTCCCACTGTCAGACAAATAGCATGTTTTTAAGAAATAATATATATCAAAAGATTCCAAATTCAAAGTGAAATTAATTCCAATAACCACCATTGGAATAATTGGTAAAAATATTTTATAATTTAACTTTAAAACCAAATAAAAATATAATATAATTATATAATCAAATTAGATGAAAAAGTGGTTTTGAAATAAAATACAACATTTTCACTATTCATTAAAAAATGAACTTTATCGGAAAAACATGAAAAATTTACACAAAGTAAATTTTGATGTCCCGATTATAAATTAGAATTTTATTTGGTCCAATAGAATATATAAGAGTGACCAAAACTATATTTAATGAGGGTCTGCCGTCAAAAGGCGATAGTTCGACCTTTTAGTGAATATTAGAGTATCTATGCCAAAAATTGAATTATTTTCTTATTTTAAGCCTTTATCTTTTATGGGATAAATCTAAAAACATTTAAAAACATATATAATCATATTTTAGTTATTTCTATCCATTATCACCAATACAACGTCTATGTGTTAACTACCATTTAAAATATTATTATTATATTATTAGTGTGCAAAGTAAGATTTTAGAGAAACTCATTTTTTTGTATAGGGTATGCTATCGAACATAGAAAACCAATTAAGTAAAATTAATATTTAATTCTCAAATATTAATAAATATAAAAATGTATAATTCTTTATTTACTTGGGATGTTACAGGAAATGTTGACATTCAATATTCTTGATTTAAAATATATATTAATTTATTTATGAGGAATTTTTATTATATATTATAGTATTGATTCATTATATTTGAAATGAATTGGACATATTTATGTGATGTGTGGTGCCCATATATTAATATCCCCTCAATGAATTGACAGCTCACATGAGACAAACAACTTGAAAATTAGTTCAGTATTTGGTGTATTCCGACCTGTTCATTAAAATGTCTTAGAATAAGGCCCTTATTGTATGGTTCATGATATATTGGAGATATTAATTTATGAAAAAATCTTATTTGTGAAATTATTTATTTAATTCATTAAAGATATTGATATTATTATCTATGTGAAATTTTATTTTTATTTTTAGGGAAATTTTTTTAAATATCATGTTATTATTCAGAACTCATACATATATATTATTTAATATTACATGATTTAAATTAATAATTTATTCTAGACACCATCCATTATATGTGTTCTATTAATTAGCATCTTTTCACACCCATAATTAGGTTTTACTTTACCTAGGATATGAATTTAAAATATATAACTTATCTTCTGTTTATCCTGAATGTTTTTTATGATATGTTTTTATTTTTTTAGTGTAATATTAAATTATAATATGTTTTTACTCTCCCAATACAAAAAATATAATGGATACATTTTGATAAAATTTATTAGAACCTAAACTACTGTAATTTAGTAATTGACAACAATGGTTTACTGGATCTTGGATTGTTATAGTGCATGTGGAAATAAAGATGTAGCAAGTGAGATAATTTTAGAGTTTTAATGTCTAACTATACTAAGGGAAGAATAAAAATTATCCATTAAAGGTTATGGTCAAACAAAAATATAATTGTTCTGATTATTTGATAAATTATTTGGATGTTAAAAGTTAGTTAAAAATGATCATATTTTATTTCAAAAAGTTCAAATGTGAAGTCTATCTATTTTATAAAGGTAGTGAGAAATCTTTTCAAACATCCATGATATTTGGTGATCATTTAAATGATAGGAACAATCATTATATGTACTTTATGGTTGGATTGTTCAATGAAATAGTTTTGAATAAAAATCGTGCTTATATAATTTAAATATGTTTTTCTCAAAAATTATAATCTAGAATTATGACATAAATATAAATTCTATGGTGCATTATTTATTGGAAATTTAAGGATTTATTTTAAACCTTAAAATGATTATTTCAGGAACACCGTATAATTTTATTTTATAAAATAGATAAAATATTAGTGGATAAAAAGTTTTTGGAAATCAAATTTCATAAAATTAATAATAATAAATGTATTTTAATTTTTTAATTTATTTATATATATATATATATATTTTATTTTTGGTTACAAGTATACCAATAGGATCTTATTAGTATAATAAAAGATATATAAATAATTATTGAATATTTATAATTGATTATTTTAGGATGAGTCATCCCACTCAAAGGATAAAATAATATAGAGATGTTGAGATTTCAATAATTCAAATGAATAATTAGTTTCAAGAATTTAATGACATTTGTGGAAGATGTGATCAACAAGGTCAAATGGCTTACAGTCTTATTAAAACAATAATACTGAAATTGAGTAAACAATTAATAAAAAATATTACTAGAAAACTAATGATTAAATGAGAAAAATATTATAGTGTAAATGGATTTAAAGGAATACGAAAATAAATAACCATCAACACTTGAGAACTGATGTTCATCCCACATGATATGAGATATTTAAAATTTCTATGGATGGGATAATTTTATGTATGGATATGAAATATATGGAAATTATGAATTACTAAGAATAAAAGGGTTTATCTTAATAGATATTGGATGTACAAAGATTAACTAAATGAGTAATCATAATATTTATTGTTTGAAAACTAAACTATAGTGTGTTTTATCACTATTTGATGAAGGAAATGCGTAATCCCTTAAAATAATAATTTTCGGTGAATTTTATGGAATATATATTAGTAATGAATAGGTGGATATATACTGATTGAAACACATTTTGGGTGGGAGAAGATGAAAATTCATGTTATTTGATTATTATTTTAGAGAAATACTGATGGAATAAAATTCTTGGTCTTATTGGCCATAAGAGAATGACGAAATTATTTGATGGTCATAATCTTCATAATGATCAATTACTTAAGGGTGGGGAAAAATTTCATTATTTTATATAATAAAAGGGAAGATTTTTAATTCGATATATAAATGGTTGGATATTAAAATAACTCATCCCTTAAACATATTAATTCACTAATAAATGGACAAATGATAAATAAATCAGTGAATAGTGAATAATAATTTACAATATTGAAAATTATTTTTCTTATAGTATTTTTCTAATGTTTATGGGAAAAAAATATTACGTGATCAAAAAGATAAGTTGTTTTATGAATTTTATTAAGGAGTGGAGTTATTATTTGAATACATTATAATAATCTAAATGAGTTGAATATATTGGCTATTTATTTGATTCATATTTAATGAATAATGAAGATGGATCAAACCATGTGAGTGAAATAATGGGGATTCACAAATATATTATAGGAAATGGATTGGTAGAAAAATTCTTATCGAAACTAAAATATACATCCTTATAAGATATTTTATAATAAATATCCTATTGTTAAGTATTTAATAGTGTTCTATATATTTAGTATCATCAAGTTGATGGATAATGGAAAGATAAGGTTTTATAAATGAGGAGTTGATGAATTTTCATTAGAACCACATCAAAGAAAAGTAGAAATTTAATCTATAAAATGGAATATATTAACTCTGTATATCCACAAAAGACATATTCACTTAGAGTGTGGGGTGAATCATAGTATGGAGATATATTTTAATTTAAACAAGTTTATCCTATAAGTTCTCACATCCAAAAAATATATTAATCCCATGATTATAGCGATAATATTCTAAAATTTTATCCTGATAATGATATAGTTTACCTTATATTTAATTCTTATATTTTTATTTACTAGTCATTTACCAGTGAAAATATAAATCAATTTTGTTCCTTGTTAGATATTCATATATTAAAAAAACAAGATGTAAGAACTATACATGGTTTATTGACACTAAGATAAATCTAAGGACCTTAAATTAGTGTTATGATGATTTAATAAAATGCAATGATTTGTTTTCACTTTTATACTAATCTTGTTCACACTATTTTTGGGGTGAATCCTTTAAAAAATTAGTATAATACAATACTATTAATGGCCACTCCCCACATTCTATCTTAACATTAATTTATCAATAAATGAAACAAAACATATGTAATATAATACCAACATTATTTTTAATTCACAATGTATACAAAGTTATCCTTTATTCTATTTGATTAATTTACTTCACAAGTCAAGTCTTAATATCAACATCAAAAAGACTCTACCTAATTTGGATAAATCATCAATTAGAATTCATGGAATCAGGGCACTAATTTTTGTTCTCCATTGGAATGATCAATCATTGAATTCAAATAATTTATTACCTACTGAAATTATTTTAATTTTTATACTTGATTACCAATATTATCACACCATTTCTCTATCTTGTTATAATTATTCCTCCATTCTCTAATATAGTAGAAACACATACATTTATAGTTATTTTTTGATACCACTATATCTTTACATAAACATATATCTTCTATAATTTTATTGGTCATAAAAATTTCATTAAATCAATCCAAAAAATATGACTAACAAGAACCAAATTTATTTTCAAATTTATAACATATAAATAATAATAGGAAAATAATATTCCATTATTTTAGACTCTATTATGAAACAATAATATTTTAATAGTATAATTCATTTTATTTATCATAATCATTGAAAATTAAAACATAATTCACATATTCTTCTCTAGTTTTTCAAGACAAATAATTTAAGAAAATATGTCAATTATAATAATTATTTTTCAATCATATATATAAAAACACAATCAAAAATTTATGACCTTCCATTCTGTCATAATATATATTTCATAATTACCATCCACAAAAACCCTTTCTATAAATATTCTCAAAAAAATCTTGTCTTGTTATTTGTAGTTATAAAAATCTTAAAATAAATAGCACTATAAACTACATTAATCAATTAATGGAATACTATTTTAAATTTTTAAATTAATATTTACTTATCCATTACAAAACCATTAATTTATATTATGTTCTTATATAAGTTACAACCACTTAATATAAAGTTAGAGATGTTATCCCTATATTAAGAGTACTATAATATAATCCATATAGTATTGTGATTGTATTCCCACTTCTAAATCTCATAAAATCCTTAGTCACTTGAGTATTATAACATAGTTTATTCTATGTCATTGTGAAATTTAATATTTACTAACAATTGAAAATAAAAATTATCTAATTTTTTAAGTGTATTAAAAAATATCATTATTTGATGTTTAATCTTGATTAATATTTTATGATTTAAAACTAATCATGGTGTATGATACTATATTTTAGTATGAATTTCGCCTACTGAGAAAACCAATTATAAAACCCTGAAAATTATAAAAGTCATCTATAACTTCATTGATGTCAATATCCAAATAAAATGACATATTTCTCTGGATTTTGTCACCTTTTTGGTGACCTTCAATTTTCCACCACTAATTAGTAACACATCTTCATGCGGGAACTCAAAATACAATGATTTTTTAGTTTTTAATGCATCACTATGTAGCATCATGTCCAACTCCAATATAATATTTATATACATGGTTAAGAACGGTTTTAAAAAAAACCTACTCCATGATTGATAATATTGACAAAGAATTCAACAGTATAAAGAAATAATCATTATTGAATAATAATTGATTCTGATAAAATTTCTAGTTTTTGTGATTTAAAGGTGTTATAACACTAATTTGATGGGTTTTAATAGAAATAAATTTTTATTTCGATGTTTATAATTACTAATTGGTTAAATTTATAATTTTAATTTTTGAAATATCGAACATTAAAGTGATATTCTTGGTGAAGTTAGTTGTTAATCCTCTTCTTGTTATGAAGATCAATTAAATTATGTTAATCCATGGTGCAAAAAATAGGTTCTGGTTAAGAAAATCATTGATGTTCATGGATAATTTTTTTAATCACAGATATCCATAAGGAAACCACTCATATATAATTATATTTTCAAGTTAAACTCGGGATTGTTTAAAAATCATTAAACTATCAATAGTATATTTAATAATTCAATGAGTAATAATATTATATTATGAATAATAACACATGGGAGTTTGTTTTTAAGCTAAAAAAATAATTCAATAGAATAAATTTATATTATGAGGAATATTTAATGACATGGGAGAAGAAATTAAAAAATAATGAATGGGTTATATATAAAATAAATTTTCATATTAAATTTGATTAATTTAATGAGAAATTACATTGTTTTTATGAATTATATTGTAATTATATTTCCTATTATCAAAGATTTAATAATATCACATGTATTCTAAATAAATTTCATGTAATATTTCCACAAGAGGGAACTTAATGATGAACAATATGTTGATAAATATAAAAAAATTTAGATTGGATATGATGAAAAATATTTTTTTCTTGTTATATAAATAAATATTTAAGATATAAAAATATCAAAGATTATAATATTCAAATTTGGAATCATGTTTGAAAGTGATGTATTTTAGGAATGGGCGAGAAAATAATCTATTTCAACATTAAAGATAGAAAGGATAAACCCCTCATTAGTAACATCTACACTGATCAAACATTCTTTTTAGGAAAGAAATCTTATCTTATCAGAGAACAGTTAACAAAAATGAGAGATTTATAAGAAATGTTCATTCATGGGGAAATTACGTACATCATATGATATTAAATTTATTAATTGAAAGATGAAATTTTTATTTCAACAAATAAATATGAGCAAAAACGTTTCATGGAATTTTAAACAGTTTATTCCAATACAGTTTCAACTCAAATTTATAATGGATCCAAATTCTCAATATATGAATATAGAAATTTGAATAAATATAAGGATTTAATGTAATTAATTTAGATTATTAACTAATTTACTTCTTTAGGACTATATATATTCATTATTATAACATTGTATGAAAGATACATAGGTGAACCTAATGAGTCTCATTTAATATCAATGAACATAATCCAAAGATTGTTTAAACATACAAAAAATTATTGATTGTTTTTAATGAATAAAAAAATTGAACATTTTATATTTAGAATTATGGACTGGTTCGGATGTATTGATGATAGAACATATATATGTAGTGGAGTATTTTACTAGAATGATTAGTCTGTAACTTGGAAGAAAAATAATTATTATTTAGATTCCTTGAATATATAAGAAGTTTAATATATTCCTACCCCTAAATTAGGAATTAAATTTATTTTATTAAAGATACAACTTTTTGATATCATGGTTGGTGTAATGTAAAAATTGATGTTGGGATGTGATAACTAAAGTTTCATCAAACTTTGGACAAACCTAGTTCAAATTTATATATCAAATCACACTTATATCAGTTACTATTTTATCAAGGATATAGTTTAATATGGATTCCTGAATATGTATTCTATTCCTATATATGATCAATTAGAGTATGTATTTACCAAACAATGTCCCAAAAATTTCTTTCAAATTTTGATGTTGATAATGGATGTTAAAAAAATTAAAATTTCATGGAAATGGGGTTCCATCACCTCTCCCACTGATTTTGTGCATTATTTTTATTAATGATGGATATTTAGAATAAATAAAATGATATATATTTTTTCAGAATGTGAAAAATATCATTTCATGGGGGTATATATTTAGAGGATATTTTTTAAAAAGAACGTTATGATTTTAGTGAACTCTTTTTGTTCATGTGTTAGTGTTATTGTTTATGTGAGGTTATGAGATTAACAATATTTTGTTTATTATGAAATATCCAAGTGTGTATTTTGAGTATGTGTGCAATATTTGGTTCAATATTTATACGGTGAGATTTTATGATAGGAGCTAATTCAATGAATAATGGAAATGAATATGCGTTCATTTTATGGATAAAATTATGAATATTATTCATTATTATTGATTGATATAATTATTTTGGTTATATATGATAAAAATTATCAATTAATGATTCAATGATATGTATTAGAATACTTTTATATTTATTTTTTATTAAAATCAAAATGGGGGAAAGAAGGTGATATATTTTTTGAAGCTATTGTTATTAATCAATAAGAATATTGGGGGTAATTTTTATGTAATGAATTTGGAGATGATAAAATTAAAAATATTGGGCCTTTACATAGATTTGAATACATAAATAATATTAAATATAAGGAGAAAAAATTGATCTCAACTTAGTTGGAGAGTTATTAATGAATTATCGTGTGACAATTGAATTGATTGAGGATGATCATAGAGGTGTGTTATTTTCAAGTAGTTAAAACTAAATTCCATCAAAACATGAAATGGTGATTAATAAAAGAAGCATAGTTCCTTCCTGAAATAAATTACGTATGAAGGTTTTAAAATAAATGGTATGATTATTTAGAATAATTCATAGTTATTTGTAAAGAAATATACAGATTACATGGGAATTATACCACAATGTTTTTAGATGTTGTTTGTTGTGATTGATGATGTAAAAAATTAAAAGTTCTGGGGGAATATTCTATGTCATTATTAAATGATTAAAAAAATAAAAAGTGATAATGAATATATAATAAAAAAACCATATTTCAATATGATGGGTTATCATTCATGCCGTGGATAATATATTGAAGCCATGGTAATTTAAAACCAACTACTAATTGATACTATTGTCCATAAAGATAAATAAGCATGAATTAATAGAAAAATGTTTATTTTAGCATCCCTTTGGATTAAAACTATATATAGAAATTTATCATAATTTGATTGGTCAAGGAAAAACTCTTTATTTATTATATAAGAAAATAATGGTTTTTTTGTGGAATGCATATTTGAATGGATATGATTAGTGTGTCGATATTTGACACATATTCTACTAAAATTAAATCTTTAATGTCCCTTAATCACATATAAGGTGATAATATGATAATAAATGAGTTATTGATTCAATTTTAATGTGTCGGTAAAAGTTGATATGTAATTCATACTTTGGAATAGAAATTAATAATTTTTCAAGTTTTTTGTTAGATTCTATAAATAGTATGTATTACGAGTTAAAGTGTGGATGTGAGAAAATGAGCCTGAATTTGTTGGATAAGACACCTAAAAAAGTAGATACAGATCAGTATTTTGGGTCTATATAGTTTTGGAATGTGGAATCCATTAAAAGAGATAGTATATGGATAATTTTAATGATAATGATGTAATTAATTGGATATGAAATGAGTTATTGTGTTTTTCCCTTATTAGTAGATAACCTAAAACTCAATTACACCACAAGATAAGTTATTAAAATTTGAGTAATGTTTTTGGGTTATTAAAATTGGATTTATTTTACCATTTTTTTGTTGAAATGGTAAAATATGAAAATAGTGGTACTCCATTAACAAAATCATTGTGATTAAATACTGTATTTACTGTTTTATTTAAATAATAATATTTTCTTACATAGGATTACATTTATTTTAATATGATATTTTTATTCAAGTTATTTTATCGGTAAACCTTATTCATTAGAACTAGTTGATGATATTGATTATATTACAAGGACATTTCCATTAATTATGAATAGTGAACCTTGTACATATAATTATTAGTTGTGTTTTTAGGATTTTTAATTTAGGTCATATAATTGATTTGATCAATTTAATAAATATCCAACTGGAAGAATAAAATTTAGAAGATATATTGATCATTGTTCATCGAAATCTGTGATGAATATAAATTATTGGTGGAATCATAAGAATATTTTATTCACTAGTTAACCTATAATACATAATACTTCTTATAATATATCACCATATTAATTATCTATAAATATAAAAAAAACATAGTTGTAAAACAATATCTCAGTCTAATTTTAATTTTGAGGGGTAGTATCACAACTTCTTTTGTAAAACCACTAGTAATTATTCCATATATTTTTGTTATTATTTCATTTTCATTTCCACCAAATAAATTATCAACCCATCTAGAAATGATGTAATATGATTTAATGATTGAAATATAATTCAATATTATTCTCACTAAAGAACATCACACAATAAACATTAATAAAATAATATATCTCTTTTCTAATATAATTCAATAATGTATTAAACTATATAAAAATATTATATTGAAATGATGACATTATATTCTTTTATTTATAACAATCATAATTACATTGATTGACCAGTATTACCCTTTACCTTCTCCCACCCCAAATATACCGCAATCAATAATGAAATATCTGAATATTTTATAGATAGCCCAAATTTATTATAATTCATCTAAATATATAATATAGGTTTCTAACTAAATATGTTTTAATAATGGATTGTGAATCTATAATTCAGATATATTCTTTAGAAATGGTTGATTATTAAATTATTATGTCTAAAATAACCATTGGTCCTTGAATTATATACCAGTCCATCATATAAATCTATAAAAAACCAATATTACCCCCTCAATTTCAATGATATTATCCACTACCTCTATAATGACGAGCTTAGGTCCCTTGAGAGGGAAGAATATTTCTGGGTTATCCTATCCTAATCCAATCTTATATTGGTTATAAAAAACCATGATACCAACATCCATCAATTAATACTACGAATTACAACTATAGAGAAATGAGGTAATGATGGATAAGAGAAACACATTTTAGGTCTAATCCTTAAATATTATGATAATTGAAAAATCACCTCTATAGATATTCTTCTTGGAAAATTCCAATGACACACGTGTTGATGTGAATAAATTCATATAAAATTCATCTATGTTAATATGATTTTGTAATCATCTCATTATAAATTGTTATGGTGAAGTGACTGACCTGATACTATATATATATATATATATATATCAATTTGAATCTACATAATTATATAATACCCTCAATCCATAATCTATCATAATGTTACTACTATTTGAAATGTGGATTATGAAACTTTTTTGGAATACCTATATGCTATAATTTCCCAAGTAGATGGAGAACAACTATTTTAACGACACCACTCTAATTATTGAGGATAATAACACTATTTTAAATTTAATCTTTATCTTCCCCCAAATAAACACTAAATCCATATAATATACAAGGTATATAATCGATCATAGAAGAGTTTTACAACATAATAAAGGGGATATTAAAGCAATACAATGCTTTATCCATTACTGAATCAATCACTAAATTATCCTTGGTTGCCTTTGATCATCAATCTATCTCATAATAAATAAATAGTTCATAATGTAGAAAATTATATATAAAAATAATACAATTTTATCATCCCTGAATACTCATATTTATCCAGATAAACTCATCTATGAGGAACTGGAATGTCTTTATTCAACACCCCTACCTAAACTATACATTTATTTCATCAACGGTCTATGTTTACATGTATAAAAACAATCTTTATCATAAGATATGGATTTAATTTTATTTAGAATAATTAAAAATAATTAATTTTTTTCTAATACCAGTAGTCTCAAAGAGGCACTCAAATAAAAATGATGCATGTACAACACTTAAGTGTCAATACGGTAATTAGTAAACTCATTCATTGATAGGTTTAATAGACAATTATAGAACCTGTATTATATAACTACTGAAATTATATACTTTAACTTCTATAAAATTATTAATTATATTCTAATAACAAATAATTTTATTACATTTACAAATTAATTAAATTCCCACAAGTTTCTACACTAAACATGAACATAAATGAAATTGTAACTCTGATACTCATATATCATCAATCAACCCCACCAGGACAACTCCAACTGTTAATATTTAGATTATTAGTGACTCCTAATGACTTAATATAATAATATATGGGTTAATTACTCGATCTAAAGGTATAATTAAAAATAAATATGTTAAATATATCAATAAATTTACCTGACATTCATTTCTTAACCAATATATTCTCTATCCATTTGTTATTAAAAAATTTCTTTTCCCCTCATCCCTTCCCATATCAACATAGAATATAATACTAAAAAAACAACCGCACCATACCATGTTTATATGTGAAAAAATAAGAAAATAATAATATTATATGAAATATTAGAGGATTAATCCAGATACCAACAATTTTTTTTAATTTATATAATTATAACAATATCATTAATTTAGCCATAGAATATAAATCCTGAAAATTATATAGAAGTTATAGAAAAGATAAAAGAGTCCCTAAATCAATCACCTCTGACTAATTTGCAGATACCATGTCATAAATTGAATGGTTTTGATTATATGAATCTCATTCTCTTTCAAAGGATTCCTAATGACACAACCATCTATTAACTACATATAATATTTCTACCGCATGAATATATCCACTACTATTTGAATATAGTAGAGATAAAATAATCATCAAAAATTGTAAATTAATGATAATAAATGTAAATTAAATCAAATTTAATAATTGAAGTGAATAAATAAATTAAAAATTTGACTACGATACTAGAAAATCACAAGAAAGATTCCCTATTGTTTTTAGGTGTTCCATATAGAAAAAGGGTCCAATAAAAGATTATGGATACATTTAAATATATATTTAAATGATTAATGGAGAATCAATAGTGTGGTTTCATTAAAAATAGTGTGTTTTGGATTAGTACACCATGATATAAGAACTATAATGCCATTATTAGGACCTTCATAAAAATATTATTGTTATTTTCATTTATATTTAACAAGCGTGAGAAAACCCCTAATATTATTTATATTCCTCATGACATGGATTTATAAAGTAAATTTATACAATTATATTAATCTAAATTATCCTCTATCCAAACCATGTCATTTTAAAAAATCATGAAATATTACCTGACTTCATTTTTTATTTTTCTCATTGAATTGCTAATAAAATAAATCAATATACCCGAATATAAATGATGACTATTTCCCATCAACCACATTAAGTTATATAAAACCAAGATTTAGATTCAATACATGTTGTTATTCAAATCATCCTTAATTTTATATTCAAAACCCAAAACATTACAACACATTAACCCCTTAAACCACTATGAAATAGGGAAAACCATGATGTAGTGAGATGATAACCACGATATAGTTTTCTAAAATGTTCATATTTCTTTTTTGTTCCCTATCTAGAATCAAAACTCACTCATTACTTCTCTAACACTACAAAATCATATATATGCAATAAATAATAATTTTAAATTGTCAATAATTTTGTGGTTCCCAATAAATTTAGTTTATTTAGACGTACCAAATTTGGATCTTTTGTTTCCATATGATATGAAGAATACTTTTTCATAAAATAATATTTCAAATAATTTATTTATGCACAATTTTCACATAAATTTATATTTAATTAAATTATTTTTTCATTATATAATATAATATAACAAAAATTAATAGTTTCTTAAGAAAAATTAATTAAATAACTATAGTGACTATTTATGATATTCATTAACTGAAAACATTCCGGCAGATAAATAAAAAATTTAAAAATATATGTATTAACTAATTATAGTTAAATATACAAGAAAAATATCTTTTTTATTTTCTATTTAGATACAATATTATATTTCATGATGAGTATCACAATAATCCCTCATTTAATTTGTCATCATGGACTAGGGAAAAAACGAGTAAAAAATTATTGATGATTATATTTAATGGGACAAAGATCAATATAAATTTCAATCATGTTTTTTTGAGTTTATGTTATTTTAAAATTATTCAAAATAATTGTTTACTATTTTCAATCTATTTTGAATTGATATATTTTAATGAAGATTCAATAGGTGATTTTCATGAGGATTTATTTTTCATTAGTTTATAATTGGAAACTATAGATAATTATTCACGTGTTAATAGTGTACAATCTGATATCGTAAAAAAATGTAAAAAAATAAATAAATCAGGTACTGTTTACAATATATATATTTTTTTCATTTGAATTTGAAGATTTAGAGTCATCAAGTCTAGATAAAATAATTGATGATATACTATGTAAGTTGGAATTCATAATTTGACATTTGCCTTAAAAATAGACAATGTGATATATCTCGACCTTCCCACCACATAATTGTTTTTCATTATATAGATCATTATTTCAATTTGGAAAAATTTAACTACTTCTCATATTGAGATATCATTTTTTTGTGTGGAAACGAACAGAAAACATTTTTGGGGAGCTATAATAATTAAAGTGTGTCCTTAAATAAAATTTATAATTTCATTTGTGATAATATATATAAATATCACTCACTATTTACATACATGTTGAAATATTAAACTTCAAAATGAAAACAATTATGAGTTTCCCAACATCACCAAAGATTCCATTGTAGTAGGAAATTATTCAATTATAATTTTCATATTTTCTATTAATTATATTTTCATTTACATGCTAAAATACATATTTTTATTCTATATTTAACTATTTATTTAATTTATCATGTATTGTAATTAAAAATTATAAATATACAAAAGTGATAAATATCCTCAAACTGTCAAGTTAAAAAAAATAAAATTATCAATATTAAAAGAGGAATGTAGGACAATGAATGTATTATAGCCCAATAGTTTGAAGAAATGGTGAACTACACTTAAGGAATATATACATATATATTGGGGTGAAAGGTTTATAAATGAGGTGCATTATGATATGAACATGTATCTATATATATGAGAGAGAGACATGGTAATAAGTATACATAAATTGTATAATGAGAACCTTAATATTGAAATTACCTCCATAATTTCTATCAATTTCTTGTATAATAAAATTATTTAAACCACTGTTTATAGTTTATTATATTTAGTAAATAAATTGGGAATTTTTTATTTTTCAAATTTATATGTGCACAAACAATATAACTTTTTCTTACACAACTAACATCTGGATATAAATTTATGTATCCATATGCCATTGGTTCACAACATCAAACTACCCATTAACTAGTGTCTGAGAAAAATAAACATTATACAATAAAATAAATATAGGATCAATATTAATATTATTATTCATAATTTATTATATTGGAGCATAAACTATTTTTAATGAACTAATATTATAAAAAAATTCTAACTATTCCATTATTATTTCATAGGGAGAACATGTTCTTGGTTAAGTTAAACACTGTCAATGGATGAATTTTCACCCTTTGAATTCAGTTAGTTGGGAACCTGAAGAATGTTATTATTTTTTTGGATATAGCTAATACATTAATATATATATATATATGTGCATACATACAATACAATATGTTTTTTAGTTTATTATTTTTCTTTAGAATTTTATGTATTGTGTTGTATTTCTGTATGAAAATGAACATTCTGGTCCCACACATCCCAGAATACCAAAAGGTCAATATATGGAACATAATTTACGAAATAATATGTAATTATATATTATATTAATGATAAGAATAGATAAAATTTATTTCTTTTTATATATAAATTTCAAAGAATGAAACATGATGACTTTGGATAATATTTTATGAAATATATATATGACATAATAAAAAAGGAGAAACCATAATATAAATAAATTTATGTATGGTTGAGAGTGTGTGATGATTTTGGGTATGTATTTTTGTAGAAAAATATCTCGGGTTGACACGAACCAACCTTTTACCTGACCAAGTAATCCAAAAGGATCAATGTGAATTCTCTATTACCATTAGTTAGAGAAAATCATCAAGAAATAATAAATATATTTTAGGGAATTGTTTTTACTTAGGTATTTTGGCATTATCAATTAATAAAATATGACGACCACTACAACATAATCACTAAAATCCAAAAATAAATATAAAACTAGAGTTATATATGAAAAACTGAAGATTTATTCCATGGAAATCATCTAATTAAATTACAAAATTTTACATAAAACAAACAAATAAAAATATCCAAATTCAAAATCTCAAAATCCAATAAAATGGATAAAGACCAATATGACTAATACATGCATCCCAATGATAAATGTAACTTCTCAGTTCTTGGTGCCACCCATTGGTGCCCAATACACAGTTGGTCACGTGGCCATAACCACATTTTCTAGAATTCCAGAGTCTTCTGAATATCAGAGTGGGTCTTGTTTATGATAGTGGGAAAACTATGCCCTCATTGGTAGAGTAATACAGCGGAAACAACTAGTAAATAGAAGAAGATGTTGAAATACCATAAAACAGAATCAAATAGTGGAACACTAATAGCATAAACATCTAAAGAATATGTAATGAAATGTTGCATGTCACATGATCCTAGAATGCATCCAAATATGTTACAATGTTGGAAATACAATACTAAACCAATGTACAAAAATTGGTAAACTCCATCATCATCAAAAGCCCCACCTTGGTCCTATGCTCTCGACCTCCAACAACAATCATGTTCCTGATTAATAAGGGTGTTTTCCATTTTTTGTTCCTGCAATCGTATAATCTGTTTGGGTCCAAAATCATGACCCAAATAAGGTGTGAGATGAATCCAAGAAAAAATCACCAAATGGTCTATCCGTAAATTTCAGTGAATATATATAGTAGTTAATATGAAGAAATTATTTAATAAACATGGATGCATTCAAAATCAAACTACCCTATAGTTTTAAATTAAATCTATTAAAACTTTTCAATAATTTAGGCTGTTGAATAATGAAATCATGGTTTCTAACATAAGATCTGTATCCATAATGTAATAGAAAAATTGATGTCTATGGAGAACATCTAAACAAACTAGTTAGATAATGTCCAAGAATATGCTTCAGCATTGCAAACTCATCACAATCAATCAATTATTCAAAAGCAACACTATGGGAAAGTTATACAATCTATCCCCTCTAGTTCAAAAACTAATAAATTCAATAAATAGTGAACCTATGGGAAATCCCACATAGTCTAACCCCTTTGGACCACATGACACAAATCATTTACAAATGACCACCTAGGAAGCTCTCACATCTAATACCCCCTTGGTCCACCTAGCAACAATAAATTATAATAAAACCCTTTTAGCTATCACATTCAATGCACCGTGGTCGAACATTCAATTAACAGTGACCCAGTGGGTAGTTCTCACAGTATAAACCCTCTTAATTATGACCACCCAAATGCTCTCACAATCAATACCTCTAGGTCAAAAAAATTAATTATTCATAAATTACCCCAGATTAGGAAGTTCTCAAAATAAATTCCCCTTGGTCAAAATTTCACAATGACAAACATGTGCATATCAAATAATCAGTAACTCCATCATAACACCATGAAAAATGGTAAACAAAGCATTCCTAATAAGCATTCTAGAAAAAACTCCCATAAACGATCAAACAACATAATCACACCCAAAATCCGGGTATGAAAAATTATGGACAAGAAAAAAACCATTATCAACAAAAAAAAATAGCATGTATTAAACAGGGTTAAAATAAAAAGCATGAAATACCCCAATCATGGTTATTCGACACATTACACATATATAATTCAAATACAATCAATGAATGGAACAATCCACCTACATGGATGTTGTATAATGAACTCTGTTTAATATAGGCCCTCTAATTCGCCTATAACATTGTAGATTCATGAAAGTGTAAGAATAATCGACCCTTGATAACTCATCAGGGATGTCAAATCAAGAATACAGGATCAAGAGAAAGAGAGAAATCACCGGTGGGTGTCCAATTCCCCAGACGATGTCACAATTGGAGCTCGGATGGAGGAATGAGAGGATCTCAATGATCATCATCCATTCGCCGCTCTCTAGTATGAAACACAGGGTAAAGAAGTGTATTTTAGAGATGATACATGACCTCTCTCTGACTCGTCTATTAAAAAGGAAAATTACATGTTGTGTTCATTTAATATACACATTGTGTACTAGACTCAACTTTCCCCTAATTTATGTGGTATCTAGGATACCTACATAGACATGTATTTGGTTGTAACACGACCAATACATGGCTACACATGACCTCCTAGTACACAATGTGTACTCAAAAGTTCATGGCGTGTACTTAGGAAATTTCCGATTTATTCAGTTTAACTCAAAAACATTCAAAAAATGGTCCATACCTACAATGAAGATCTAAATTCTTATAAACATACCCCTTTAAAGAAAATCATCCAAAATTTCACTTCCAATGGAGGTAAAGAAGAAAAATCAAACAACTCTTGACACTCTGATCATATATCTGCCTCCCTCCCATGTCTCGTGCTATACTAGCCCATGCTTCTCTATCACCCTTAACAAAAGTACATAACTACCATGGAAATCCTTCATGAAATGATCCAAAATTAATATATGGTGCTCCTCAAAGTATGCATCCACCTTTAAATTAACCTCCTCAGGTTTAAAAACCAATATACAGGTATGAAAAGTAATGTCATATGTAAGAGACATGAATGACATCATGAATAGACTAATATCGCTAAGGTTACCGAAACTGATACGAAGACGGTTAGATTCTCTCCAAAACCTCAAATTTCCTGACTTATCTCAATTACTTATTCCCCTATCTCTTAATCCTCTTGTTTCCCAAACACTATGTGATAGGTAAGAAAACCCGATCTCTGGACTCATACACTAGAGTTCGTCTTCGTTGATCAACATAAGATTTCTGGCAAGACTATATAGTAGCAATCCTCTTCAGAATCAACTCCACTTGCTTAGTGGTCTACTAGACATGATGAAGTCCAAGAAAAGCTGCCTCCCTTACCTCCATCTAACATAGGGCTGATCGATATGGCCTATTGTACAAAGCATCATATGGTTCCATCTGAATCATTGGCTAAATACTATCATAGTAGGAAACATCCACTAAAGGTATGTGTCTCTCCCAAGACTACCCAAAATCCAAGAAGCAAGCTCGATGCATGTCCTCCAAAACCTAAATCGTGCTCTCGAACATGCCATCTATTCAGGGATGGTATGTTGTACTCAAAAGTACCTGGGTACCCAGATACATCTTTAGTTAAGGCGAGACAGGAGATGTAAACTGGTTATCCCTATCTAAAACATTATAGCACAGAACCCCATGCAAATGAACAATCTCTCTGATGTAAAACCTTGAAACATTATCAATAATGAATGTCTCCTAGATTAGAAATAAATGTGCAACCTTTGTTATTATATCAACAATAACCCATACTACAACATTCCCATTAGGCGACCTCGATAATCCTATCAAGAAATACATTGGTACATCATTCCACTCCAAATCAAGAATGGGTAAATACTATAAAATCCATTCTAGTAGCTGATGCTTTTCCTTCACCTGCTGATTGGTGGAACATCTCATATCAAAAAAATATACATCCCTCTTCATGCCTGGCCACCAATACTAACGATCTAGATCCTGATACATCTTGGTGTCTCTTGGGTGAACTGCACAAAACGAGGAATGAAAATTACTCATCAACTCTTCACGTATGTCTACAAACGAACATACACACCCAAGAAAATGGAAGACCACATCCCCGCCTATGGTCTACCTAGGAGTAGGGTCCTCTTTTGACACACTCTGTTGTAGGTATAGGCCTTAAGTCTCTGATAGCTACCTCATTCGCACTTGATCCAATAGATTAGAGTAAATAGCTATAGAAGAAAGAAAATTCTTCCCATATATATCATGAACCACCAAATAAATCTCATAGAATCAATCTTTATGCCGCCCCTCAATAATAATCATATATACTTCATGTATCTGATTCCTCCTGCTCAATTCCTCATCCACTATGTTTCCTTTCCCAGGAATGTAGCAAAGCTCAATGTCAAATGACTGGAGGTACTCAACCCACTTTCACTGTCTCAAATTTAGATCACGATGAGTGAAGATATACATGAGGATTTTTTGGATAGTATACACCACAATATGATCTCCCAAAAGATAATGTCTCCAATAGCGCAAAGCATGACCAACTATAGATAACTCAAGATTGTGTGTCTGGATATTCATCTCATGTGGCCTCAACAGTCGAGACTCGTATGCAATGGCTCATTCCCCCTGTATAAGCAATACTCTTATCCTGATACATGATGAATCACAATAAACAATGTAACTATTTATCAGCTTTGAAAAAAATAGTATTAGTGCTGAAGTCAATCTATATTTCAAATCTTGAAATGATGAATCATAGGAATAAGTCCACAAGTACATTACACCCTTCTTTTTCAGGCTAGTTAGTGGCACTTCTATGTGTGAAATGTCTTTTATAGAGCCTATATAGTAACTAGAAATCCCTAGAGAAATCCCAAACTCATAGACCATATTCGGCTACTCCCTAGAAGCTACTTCTCTTGATTTTACTGGGTCTATTCATACTCTAGTCCTTGATAGTACATAACCCATGAAGTTAATCTAGTCCATTCAAAAGTGGCATTTTTAGAGCTTGGAATATAACTGATTCTCTCTCAGTGTACTCAATATGATCTCATGATGGGTGGCATGGTTCTGTCGAGTGTTAGAGTACACCAAGATATATTCCATGAAGACAAACAATAAATAATACAAGTAAGGATAGAACACACCGTTCATTATTATCATAAATGATGCTGGTGAATTCATGATACCAAATGGCATAAACACAAACTCTTATTGACCATACATGATCCTAAAGGCTGTTAGAGTTATATAATAAGTTATAACACACAATTTATTATAACCAGATATAATGTAATTCTACAAGAATGCTCTGGCTCCTCAAAGCTGATCAAATAGATCATCAATCCTCAGAAATGGAAATCGATTTTTAACCATCAACGGGTTCTGGTTCTAATAATCCACAAAATGTATGTGAGTACCATCTGCATTCTTTACAAAAAGAACATGAAACCCCCATGTAGAAGTATTGGTTCAGATGAAACAATTTCCATGGAACTACTCCAACTACCTATTGTTCTCCTGTAACTCTGGTGTTTCAATCCTTCAAGGAGGAATGAACACTAGTTCCCCTCCTAGAACAAGCTTAATAAGGAGTTATACCACTCACTCTGGAGGTAAACCTAAATATTTGGTGGGAAAGACATCTCTGAAACAATCCACCATTGGATGAAATTACATCTGGGAAGTCCCTTGGTCATCCAAATGTAAATTTTAAAAATTAGTTATAATTTTTCCCAAACCATGACTCTTGGGTCTTGATATGCTTTCCTAGATGTCCCATTCTCTCTTTTGTAGAAAAGACACACCATCTGGTGATGTGAAATTCACGCTATGATGATAGCACTCAAAAAAGGCATGAAAAGTGATCAAATTGCCCATTCTAAGAATTTCACTGAAGCCTATCTTATCTTTTACATATAGGTCCCATAAAAAGTGACACCCAAAAACCAAGAGGGAACTCCTAGCACTGACGATAACTATACATATTAATCCCCAGCATAGTTTCTAGCATTATAACATCCTCAAAAGTAATGATACATAGCCCAAGGATATCCACAATGACAACAGATATAAAACTATTGGAATACCCTTTATCAAAAAGGGACGAAGAAAAAATTGAGGTAATTAGAATCATACCTCTAACTATAGAGGGTCCATGATCCTTCTCCTGATGGGTTTCCTCCACTGAAAAATTCTGACTTGTACAATGGCCTTTAAAACCTTCCTGACTACCCTAAGATGATTCAACTTGCGTTCATTGAGATCCTATAGACTCACTACCACGAACATGAAAACCTCCTCATTCGGAACATTCTAAAGAACACCAGTTCCCTAACAAATGAGAAAATGGTGGTCCTTCCTCTAAATTTGGAGTCATAATAGAACCCCTATCACTTTTTACTAGTGATAACACACAGATAAAATGCTAAAGATGACCCATCATGCTGAAAGATCGAAAATCAACTTGTTTTATCGGTCACTAATGTCTAGTATGCCCACTCTTCCTACATGGGTATCATACCACATGTCAACCTGATGAAATATCATGTGAAAGATTCCCACCTCCCTCAGATTGTTCTTCGTAATCAGTGCCCTGTTAACTATAGACTTCAATAATGTCAGCTTGAAAAAATTATCCTATGATATTATGTCATACCTAAGACCATCTTCATCTCGCATAGACAATGACAACTCGTCACCTCCCAGAACAGGTGAAAAGTGGTGAATTTATTGAAAATAATAAGATTAATCCATAATAGAAAGATAACCCTACTCCAAATGCATGTACTCTTAGGCTTGAGAGGCCCTCAACGCATTGAGATAAAAATAATCATTGAAGGTCTTCTAAAACTACAACCAAGACATATCCTAATGATGTCCCACCTATGAGATAAAATCCCAACATCTCTTGGAGGAATAAACTTGCATGTATGTCACGAGCATTACCCTCCTCTCAAGAGGCATCTTCAAATGTTCAAAGATATCAACCACGAAATCCAACAATTAATCTACAGCATGTGGTCCTCCACTATAGGAAAAATTGGGAGGATGATACTTCAGGAACACCCATGTTCATTCTTCCAAAGATTAGGCATGATGTGGTGCTCCCAGAAAAGTTTGTAACATCCTTAGAAATTATTAACAGAACTTTGCATCAACACTTGGGTCTGGTATAAATGTTGGTTCCAAGAAGGGAATGTTGGGAGGATCTAATAGTAGCCCCTAATATAATATTTTTTGTGGCTTACCATCGCCCTTATCCTGGAATAATACCAAATGATGTCTTGGCAGAATGACTCCGCAATGTCCAGAAGACACCTCAATTTAAGATTATCAAGGAATGAAAATCAATATTGAAATAAAGGAACATTAGATGAAAACATTCATGTTTTTCAAAATAGGGTTACAAGTCATGTATAAACTCTACACTATATGTGCACTTAATCTTTTGACATGGTGTGTACCCCTGCCAATCATGGTCATGTAAAACCCCTTACAAATGGCATGTTCCTCCTGAAACACGATGTGTACCTGAATTTTCCTCCTACCCAATAACATCTACATTGCTCGAACCACATTATTCTCTAATAGGTAACACCACACAGTGTTTTCACTCTAGACACGATGTGTACTACTTATTTTCCATCCACATGTGTTGTTTGTCACTCTTTTTGATACACGGTCGACTCTACACGACGTACATAAATGATACATAATGTGTAAAACCTATGTTTCATCCACTTTTGTCGTTAGTCACACTGTCAAACACATGATCATTATGGCATGGAATGAACTTCCAGTACACAACATGTTTTTCCAATTTATTCCAACCCCATGTCTCTACTCATATTACCAGTCATGCAGTTAAAGACTACATGTTGTGTACATACAGTACACAATGTGTACATAAGAAAAATAGTTTCTTCTTGAATAGAAGAACACATGTCGTGTGTTCATAACACCACATGCCTTGTTGTTTGGGATTCTAGACATTGGTCCTATAAAAAACATTAGAACTCTTAAAAACATAATTTTATTCCATGGAATGAATAATTTCAACCCGTGGTAGCCCATACTCCCCGCAAATCAATGATTGGCATCATGTTATTACATCATAACTTGAAAAAATTCAATTAACATTCAAACAAGATCTAAAAAATTCCAATCCATGTGGGCCCATAAAACCTCAGGGACCAAATATTGGCATCCATCCAAATGAAAAATTACATTTTAAAATAAAATATAAAAATAGTTGGTATTTTTTCATGGATTCTATAACAAAAACATGCATATGTAGAAAAACATCTATCAAAACATCATAAAATGAGTAATGCATCCTAACTGGGATGACAAGAATTCATGGCATGTGATATCTAGTATTTTCTTATATGATGAATGAGATGGTATAAAATCATTTCATCATGTTTCAACATAAATCGAAAATCAATAATGTCAACGATAGCAACACAATACAAGTGAATCACCCAACAGTGAAATCAAATCAACTGTAAAAATTACAAAACTAGAAAAATGGAAATAGCCTAGGTAAATAGGTTTTTCCCCATACATGGCTTAGCTACTCCATGGAACCTCTTATTCCTAATAACCTATTATTTCCTATCCCTATCTATAGGCTCTAAATATTAAGACAAAGGTGAAACAAAACTCCTCTGATAACAAATTGTAACGTCCTGGTTATAAGAGCCACACAAAGTTTCCTCGTACCCGGTTGGCCACATGGACTCAATCACATATTCCCGATCACTAGAGGCTGATGAAAACTAGCATGGTCCTTGGGTGTGATAGTGGGAAAACTGTTCCCTTATTAGAAGAGTATCAATGCAGAAACAAATAGTAAAGAGTAGAAGAAGTAGAAATACCACTTAATAGAAGTAAACAATTGAAGAATGATATTATAAAAAACTACAACATATGTAAATAAATGATACATGTAACTTGTATCTAGGAATGAACCCAAAAAAATTCCCAATAATGGAAATAAAATACTCAAACAAAGAAAAAATAACAGTAAACTCCAATAGCATACCAAGCCTTATCTTGGTCCCATGCTCTCCATCTTCAATAGTAATAAAGAAGCTATTGACAAATGTTGTTTTCCCTTATCTATATAAGAAACCATATAATCTGTTTGGGTTTAAAAGCATAACACAAATAGGGTGTGAAATGAATCATAGTAGGAAACCATCAATAGAGCTGTGGCTAACTATCAGTGAATATATATAAAAGGCAATATGCATAAATGAAGTAAAAACTAGGAAGAACGCAAATGTAAACAACCCTACAGTTTTCAATTACACTCATTTACACATAGAAATTATTCAAACTACTGAATAATTAAATCCTGGGATCAATCCAAAGCTCAATATCCCTTGTATAATAGAAATGAATATGTCTCACAATACCATCTAAACAATCTAGTATGACCGATTCAAATATTCTCCTTTGTGTTTGATAACTCATCACAATCACTAAATTATTTAAATGAAACTCCATGTGAATATTCTCATAGCCTAGCCCCTCTGGTTAAAAAACTTAGCAATTCAATAAAATCTAGCCCTATACAAAATCCCACACAGTCTAACCCCATTTTCCCCATATTACACTAATCATTTACAAATGTCCATCTAGGCAATTCTCACAGTCTACACCCGCTTAGTATGCGTAGTATCAATAAATAATATTGAACCCTAGAAGTTCAAACAGTCAATTCCCTATTTTCCATCTTTCATTTAATAATGACCCTCATCGTAGCACTCATAGTATAACCCCTCTGTTCTATAACCACCTAACAGCTCTCACATTAAATACAAATAAGTCAACAAAACAATAATTTTACATAAATGACCCAACCTCAGTAATCTCTCCATGTCAATTACCCTTGTTCAAACATTCCAAACGTGTGACACATCCATCTCAAATAATCAGTAAATCCATCCTAAGAAGATGAGAGATGAAAAACAAAGCAAGCCTAATGACCATTGTAGACCAAATGGCCATAATCGATTAAACGAGGGAAACACACTGAAAATCAATGTAAAAAATGTTATGCATCAGAAATTACCAATTTTCAAAAAAAATAAATAGTTGGTATTAAATAGGGTTAATATCCAAAACACGCTATACCCAAACATGGTTATTGAGTACATTAAGCATATATAATTCAAATACAGTCAAAGATTTCCACAAACCACCTACCTTGATATTGTATGATAAACACTCTTGAATGTCATTCATTTAATCGGCCCATAATGACATAGATATATAAAAAGTTTAAAAATGATAAACCATTGATAACATACGAGAGAGAAGAAATCAGGATGAAACGATAAAGAGAAATAGAGAACTCACTGGTGGAAATCCAACGCACTAGGAAGCATCTCAATCAGAGATCAAACAGAGGGATGAGAGGATCTTGAAGATCTTTTGCCATTCATCACTCTATTTTAAAAAAAAGGGATAATAAGTGTTTTATGGAGATGATATGAGACCCACTCCGACTAATCAATGAAAAATAAAAGTACATGACATGTTCATTTAATTTACACGCAAGGTAATGTCCTAAATCAGTTATTTCATTAGGTGGTCTCCAGGTCAGCTATACGGCCATGTATTCATCCGTTACATGTCAAGTACATGGATACACTGGGCAACTGAGTACATGGAATGTACGCAAAAATACATGGCGTGTACTTCATAAATTTTCCATTTCTACATTTTTCTTCAAAACAACCTGAAATAAATATTCCTTCCTATAATTAAGATTTGGGTTCTTAAATTTAAAAACACAAAATATATCATAATGACCTAACCATATGGGACATTGTAACATCCCCAAATGATAAAGGGTTAAATGACTAAATGATATGACTCAGGTCAACAATGTGCACCTTCCTTTTTGGGAGCCTGCCTGATTAGAACTCTACAATTAAGCGTGCTTGGCCTGGAATAGTGATCAGGATGGGTGACCTTCGAGGAAGTTTCCCAAGGTGTGTGTGAGTGAGGCAAAAGCACACTGGAAAGGACGTGTGTTGGAATTTCGGGACTATCATTAGTCAGATGACCCGTTCAGGCATGTGGGTGGACCCTGGGGTGGGCCCCACATGTCTGTGGGGCAACTGGTGGTACCTAGTAGGCCAGGACTCGACGACCATGTTAAGGTGGGGTGGTAGTGCTGTCACCGGGACCCGGTTGTCACATTTGGTATCAGAGGAGGAACCCAGCCTTAAGTACGGCGCACTGTCGGGGTTGAGTTTTAGGGCCCACAATGAGGACGTTTTTTTTCTAAAGGGGGGGTGATTGTAACAACCCCAAATGATAAATGGTTAAATGACTAAATGATATGACTCATATCAACAAGGTGCACGTTCCTTTTCATGATTCTGCCTGATTAGAACACCACAGTTAAGCGTGTTTGGCCTGGAGTAGTGATCAGGATGGGTGACCTTCTGGGATGTTTCCCAGGGTGTGTGTGAATGAGGAAAAAGAACACTAGAAAGGACATGTGTTGGCCTGTGGGGACTATCATTAGTCAGATGGCCTGTTCACGCATGTGGGTGGACACTGGGGTGGCCCCCACATGTCTATGGGGAAGCTGGTGGTACCTGGTAGGCCAGGACCCAATGACCATGTTAAGGCGGGGTGATTGTGCTGTCACCGGGTCCCGGTTGCCACATTTTGACTTCATAACCTTTGTGTTTCCGCATGATTGAGATGGGTTACCTGATAACATAGGTGTGTGTAAGGGAATACAACTAAGTAAAGGTTATCCGTTAAGATATTTATTTGTGGTTTATCCTTGTTGGATTTTAGTGAGACCTTGAGGGTCGCGGGGTCCATACTGAGTATCATTATACTCACCCCTACACGGGCTACGGCCACACCTCGTTGTGTTGGTTGAATATGGCGGAAAACACTGATCGTAGTTGAGGCTTGTTGAGCTGGATGGTACCAGGAGGTGGATCTCAAGACGAGTCGATACCCAGAGGAGACGGACGGACGGACGGTCGAACGCGGAGTGTTGTGGAGGAAATCTGTACCTACCCTTTAGGTAGGATCTGTGGTGGACGATCCAAGAGCTTCTTGTCACCTTTCACCTGTTGTACTTTGAGTTGTAATTTACTTTCAGTTGTTGTTGTACCTTTATATTGGGCTTGTATTTCCAGACCGTTTGTATTTCCAGCACACTTATATACTGATTTACTTAGTGTTAGCTTCCGCTTGTACTCTATTTTATTTTTTAATTTTATAAAGGGAATGAATTCCCTTTTTATTGAGATTTACGCCTTTAGTGCTAGTCGCCAACCCCTTGCCTATGGAAGGCGGGCTTGGGGTAGTCACGGCACGGGGCCCGAGGACGGGTCATGAAAAATTGGTATCAAAAGAGTAGGTTCTACCACAGAACATAGGACTCTGATATTTTCATTCTATGAAGAAATAGTGTTAAGTGTTCTAAGTGTGGTTTTCAGTTCATGGAATCCATTGTTGGTGCGGCAACCGATGTATCTGCACACCAGGACCCTGACTACTGATTTTTGACTTAGTAGGTGAAAACACTGATGCGTGTGTGTTTCAAAAGTTTTCTTTATGTTGGCTCAAACCAGGTCATCTCACCAGGTTTAAATTTTTTTCCCATGTTGCATTTGTTCAATAAGTCTCCATGCAGATAGTTTGTTGGAGTTTCTGAGAGAGTACTCGATGACGGCTCACCGAGCGATGAGGGTCCGGTGCAGGGCCCCCATTCTATGTTGGCTCCTTCAGGTTGTGTGCCAGCAGAACCAAAACCCGTTAGGCAGTGGATGCCACCAGCCGTACTAGTGGACGATACACGCTGGCAGAGCACGTTGCACGAGTTCTGGAAGTAGAGGCCTCCGAGGTTACGAGGAGAGACAGATTTCCGGGCCGTAGTGGACTGGATGGAGGTGATTGCTAGAGTTCTGCACCTAGTTTAGAGCATGTATAGAAGAATGTGATTTTAACTACTGGTTTTTACCAGTTAGTGACCATGAGGTTGGTCCTCATAGTGATGAGGCTTCGGTACGTGGATTGATGCCTGAGATAGAACCTTTGGGTAGTGTTCCAGCTATATCACTACCTGTTGGTCAGCAGTTACAACTGGCAGTACCGGTAGAGGACGCATGTAGGCTTAGTGACTTACAAATTTTTCAGCATCAGATACCCCTCAGGATCCGAGGCAAGCCCAACTCATAGACGGCTGAGGACCGGATTGAAAAGTTGGATGAGAGTTTTATAGAGCTTATACAGCTTCAGCAGGACGACATGATTGTAGCTGAGTATTTATCAAGGTGTACGGATCATTCTTGGTACATGATGACTACGATACGATCAATGCTTTAGATCTCGGACCTCTGAGCGAGGTGTTTTTAAGGATATCTGTGAAGCACTCTTTCCTCTATGCATTCCTACTTATGTTAGGGTGCTAGAGAGAACCTTTTTGGTTGAATATTTTTGGTTGATCGGTTATAGCTAGTGAATGTTAGCAGTGGGAAGATGCGAACTGGCGCCAGTCTTAGAGACTTGGGCATGTAAAATGTTTCAAGAAGAGGAAGTGATAAGGACATATGAATCTGCAAAGAAACAGACGTGCAAGCAGAGTTTGGAGAGAAGCATGACATGGTGTACATTTCAACATGTTACAACCTCCCAACTTTGTAGCCCCTGTCAGG
The DNA here is from genome assembly GCA_963277665.1 of Viscum album. Classification (NCBI taxonomy): domain Eukaryota; kingdom Viridiplantae; phylum Streptophyta; class Magnoliopsida; order Santalales; family Viscaceae; genus Viscum; species Viscum album. The sequence goes on from OY728161.1 coordinate 1,450,114,318, forward strand.
TTTAGGGAGATGATGGTCAGGGGAAGAGAATAGTGGCATGCGGTCACGGAGTGTGACCCAAGGGCTGTAAGAATGATTTGAGGTATGGTATGTGTCTACTATGAGCTGCCATATCAATAGTCATATGTACCAATCATTCCTTCATTTCATGAATCTTGTCCCAGACCTAGAGTTTCCGGTTAAATCCGTTGAGTTGACCCTCATGTTTGGAGATACCTTTTAGGGGAGACTCAATAAACACACTTACACGGACAGGTGTGATCTGACCCTTGAGGCGAGAGTTTTAGTTGGACCCTCGTGGTGGCAGCGTCGAGGCCTGATGACGTTAGTTTGGGAATGGACTGGATAACCATAGTTCATACACGGATTGACGGTATTAGGAAAAAAGGTTGTGGTTTACACACAACGATGGGATGTGTTTTCCTTGGTCAGCGAAAAGGAAACCCCAGGCAGCACAGGAACGTGCAGGAGAGCACATGGGAGCGAAAGGCTCATATGCATGCTCAGTACCACTTTTGTTTCCCCTAGTGTGTGTTGATGCCTTATGGGGACGTAAATCCCTGAGGTGGGTGTAATGTAGAGACCCAGAGATTTCACCGAATTTTTTTTTCATAATTTCATTGGAATTTTATGAGTACGCAGTTTCTGACGGCACCTGATTCCGAGGCCCAGTGTTCCCGGAATAATTTTATGATGTTGTGTTAAGCATAAATTAACACGCATAAGCAGTTTTACTGAAAAAGATGAATAACTCATAATCGGATATTCTGATCAGAAATCCAAGGACACTGTTGCGCTCAGCATGGCGGGTTTACCCTAGGTGCAGATTAAGTTTAGTCGGCGCAGGCCTCCTGTGTGAAATTCCAAAAATGGCATAACCGTTAATAAAATAATTAAATAAATTATTTTAGTTTTCAAATACTTATAACTCACAAACGGTAGCTCGGAATAAAAACCGAGACCACCGCTGAACTCATAAGGGCATGGTTTATTTATGCAGATACTAACTTTGGCCGGTGTGGGCCACGAGAAAAATTAGTTTTTGGCTGAAAAAAAAATTAAATGAAAATTATTTTTTTTGTAAAATTCATAAATTTTAAACGGTAACTCGAATTAAAAATCCGAGAGTACCGTAGGGTTTTTTGGGGAGTGTTTCACCTAGGAAAAGCCTAACCTTGACCACTGTGGGTCGAGGGTGACTGATAATAATTTTTCTTACTTTTATTCGAGTACATTCAGTAAACGTACGTTCGGAATTTTATAACTTTTGAACCATTGCTCGGAATTGAAACTTGAGGAAACTGATGAACTCGCAGCGCCGGTATTCGCATAAGGGGACCTTTACCATGGTTGCATTTTTTGCAGGTTGAATGTTAATTTTTGGGTATTTGTAAAAAAATAAAAATAAAATGGTTATGCTCCATTTTATTTATTTGGGTGGTTATATCCTCTAAGAGGACATTATGGGTGGGGCCCACACCCCACATAACCTCCCATGGGAGGATATTTTTGAGGCGGGGCCCAAACGAGGCCTAACCCTTCACCTCCCTTAAACTCCCCTTTAACACTCCCTTTATTTATTTTGACAACACCTCCCATTAATTATGTGGAGCCTTTCCATCTCCCTTCTATTAAAGTTACCAACTCAAATGTCATAATTAATTCAATAAACTTTTTGAATTAATTTGAATTTGATATCAATGTTATATCATGGGAGAATAAAATAGTATCTTAGGCTGTTATTTTGTTTTGGCACTTGTGGGTTGGGAGCACGTTGGAGATATGGAAAGAGAGAGTTCTTCCATGAAGAACGCGAAGAACGCTTCATGACTCCATGAATCGGAAGCATTTCTTTCTCCAACCTTCTTCTTCCTCCGTGTTAACAGAGGAGACACCGCAACAGGAAAGCATCGGCTATGTCAACAACTCTTCCTCCAATGTTGACGGGACGCCACCGTTCTTCCGCGATGCCCGACTACCGTGACGTCGGTCTTCCGAGACTCGACGACGTGCAATGTCAATTTTGAGGTACTGGGTTTTTGTTTATTTAAATTTACATTATTCTTTACCTCTAGCATGGAATAATATTCTTGTGGAGTGTTTATTCGAACTACTAACGTTGTTGGTATGGACTACGAACAAGCCGAGACCCACCGCCAACTTGTTCTTGATGTGCGGCGACATGGGGTCGTGTGTATGGTAACGGGAGGTGGCGCGGAGAGCAGACGTGGGGCCAGGCGATGTGGCTGGTTTGAGGCACGCCGGCGTGGGTAGCCGGGGGTGGTGTGGAGACGCAGAGGGTAGGCAAAGGTGGTGGTGGTTCTGGCCATGTGGAAGGAGGACGGGTGATTGGGGTGCTAATTTGGAGAACATAATCGTGGAAGAGTAAATGAAATTGGAGAGAGAGATGATTTATAAGATAATAGTGAGGATAAAATCAAAAGAGAAATAAATGATAAATTGGGGTTTGGGGATGAATTCTAGCGCACAAGGAGTCCAAAATCGTTATTGATTTTGGAGTTATAAAGATAAATAAATAATTAATTAATAAAATTAATTAATTATTGTTATGATTAATTTTGATGATAAAACGCAGTTTTGACTGTATCTTTTTCGTGCGACCTCGGTTTCACGAACCATCTACGGCAGTGTGACCTTGACTTAGAGAAAGAATTTATGAGTCCAATATTAGATTTATTTTTCGGGTTTGTGGATCGGGTACCCAAAGCGCTCAGAAAATAATAGATTTAATATTATTATTAAATATTTGACCCGCCATAACTCATCCGTGTGGTGTCTGATGGGATTGACATCAGTGGCGATGTAATCCTGACATCAATATAGTCTATTCAAGTCTAAAGTTGAATACTAAATTCTGGTTTGTGGCTCAGGCCCACAAAACACCGAATAATAATATTATTATTATTATTATGGGATCTTGTATCGGACATATCTCTCTCATACGGTGTCGGAATGTCAAACCGTCTGCGAGGTTGCGACCCCAGAATTAAGATGGATGTCTCAAGACCAATTTTGGATATTTATGTCGAGGTAGAGGAACCGGCCCCACGAGGCCCGGTTCACGCATGTTGCGATGAAATGTAAATTTTTCACCGGCTATCCGTTTTGGACCAATGGGTAGTCCATATCATGTGTTTTTTCATATGGATTGCAATGGTGTGACTGGTTTAGTTAACTGGTGTCATTTGAAGTACGACCGGGTTGGTCCGAACCCAAAACCAACCGGGCCCATGGAGTGAAAACACATATAACCTAAGGACCGGAAATCCGATTGGCGTTCCGTCGACCTTGTTGGATTCCTTTCGGTGAGACCGATCTTTTGGAATACTTCACCTGAGGTTTGGACGCGATTGGAATATGGTTGGGTTGGATTGTACCTGAAATCCAACCGGGCCCCTAGAACGGAAAAGCCGATAACATTCAGACCGGACGTCTGTTGGATGAACCGTCAGCGGCATTGGTGATCACGTTGAGAAATGGTCCCTATGAGTATAACCTATGTGATTTCGGAGTACATTTGAGATACGGTAGGGTTGGTTCGTACAGAAAACCAATCGGGCCCCTGGGATGAAAAGGGCTGATAACTCACAGATTGGGCATCCGTTTGATGCACCATCTATTGCGTTGAGACCCCTGTGACGAGGTGGTCCTTTGAGATACTTCCAAATGAGATTATGTGACACTTGGAAGTATCGACCAATAGCTCTTCGAGCAGACCCTACCAGAGGTGTGCGTATGGAATGCAGAGACCTAGTAGCTGGCTGAGACTTGAGGACTACTGATCGGTCGACTCGGAGTGATTCAGATGGCCTAGTGGGGTGCGCTTGGTTGTAGCAGTAGACCCACAGTGGAGAAGCGCTTGGTTGTTGCGGCAGACTCGCGGTACTCGATAGAAGAAATACATCTGTAGGCTATGAGGGGGTGCACTTGGTTGTAGCGGAAGACCCATGGTGGGACGCGCTTGGTTGTAGCAGTAGGACCACAGTACTCAATAGGTGGAGTACATCAGCTGTCTAGGTTTAGTGGGATGTGCTTGGTTGTAGCGGCAAGCCCACTTTACTCGGCAGAGGAGGAGTTCTCCAGCAGCCATGGTTTCGACATCGTGAATGATAATCCTGGTTTCAGCTGAGTCAATGACTTTTGTGTTTACCTCGTGATTGACATGGGTCATTTGATTACTTAGGTATATGTATAGTCATATACCTAAGTAGTGGTTATCCGTTGATTTCATAACCATTGTGTTTCCGAATGATTGAGATGGGTTACTTGATAACTTAGGTGTGTGTAAGGTCATACACCCAAGTAAAGGTTATCCGTTGAGATATTTCATTGTGGTTTATCCTTGTTAGATTTTAGTGAGACCTTGAGGGTCTCGGGGTCCCTACTGGATATAGTTATACTCACCCCTGCACGGGATACGCCTGTATCTCGTTGTGTTGGTTGCAGACAACGGACAACCCTGATCATAGTTAAGGCTTCTTGTGCTGTACGGTACCAGGAGGAGGATCTCACGACGAGTCGGTACCCGAAGGAGACGGACGGACGGACGGTCGAACACGGAGTGTTGTGGAGGACATTTGTTCCTACCCTTCAGGTAGGATCCGTGGTGGACGATCCAGGAGCTTCTTGTCACCTTTCAGCTGTTGTCCTTTGAGTTTTACTTTACTTTCAATTGTAGTTGTACCTTTCTATTGGGCTTGTATTTCCGGCCCCTTTGTATTTCCAGCTCACGTATTTACTACTTTACATAGTGTTAGCTTCCGCTTGTACTCTGTTGTGTTTTTTACGTTTATAAAGGTAATTCATTCCCTTTTTATTGGGATTTACGCCTTTGGTGCAAGTCACCAGCCCCTGCCCTATGGAAGGTGGGCTTGGGGTAGTCACGGCACGAGCCCTGAGGACGGGTTGTGATAGACATCACGTCCTCTATCAAAATCCATGGATGATAGTAATCAAGAACATCCACCTAATTACATGTTTCCCATACCTTTACATGTGTTATGTATATCAAAGTCTATATACACCTGCTTCAAAAGGTAGGTTGGAGGTAAAATTCATAGTAAGTTACCACAATGAGTAATTTTTTGGATTTCAGACCATGAAAACCAATAAACTAGTATGAAAACTAATTTCCCATAAGAAATCCACATTTAAATAATTTCAAATCAAATAATTACATTGAAATTCCTGTTGGTTTTCCTTCTAAACAAACATGTTTTAAAAAATTCTCATCATGTATTAAAATAAAAAAATAACATTTTTGTATATAACATTAAACCTATCCAAATGATGAATAAAAATTTATAATAATAAACCTCATCAAATAATCAAATAAGAGTAAATGTTAGTAACAAAATATTTCACAATAAAAAAGGTATGAACAAAACACCTAGGAGAATATATATATAACATTCATAAGAAATGTGATCCATATTCTCTAACCATAAGGATACATTTTGTTACAGTCTATGAAATAATTTTTTTTGGATAAAAAATATAATGAGTTTGGAATCTCTCATTGTCTTACCAAAGACCAATTCTTTACAACTCTCAAGGTTTGTTGGTTATAAAAGTTGAAAATAACTTGGCCTTCCTACACAAAGTTTCTCTTTGCCCCATAAAAAATCCAACCCAAAAACCTATGTATCCCAGGTGATACTCTATTTCAAACAAATCAACATCACATCTTCCATACATAATGTCTTTAAAATTGATAATTCAACAAAAAAAATCATTTAAGGAAAAACCCTTAAAGGTAAACCCATTTATAAAACCTCAATATAAATCAATTTAAAACTATAAAACCACATTGATCCATTCTACCAAATACATGGTGTGAATTCAAACCAAAACCTTTTTTTGATACCCACTATAATCATAAATTTTCCTACTCAACCCATGAGTCACGTAAAACATCGATTAAATGTAAAGAATAAGTAAATTAAATTGGAATTAAATAAAAAATTGACTGTGATAAACAATTAAAATGTTATCTTGGGGAAAACACATAAATAGTGACCCCTTTTTTAGAAACATATCATACCACAACACATTCAATGATATTCACATGTTTAAATAAGGATTAATCCTCATAGACCTTAACAATAAGAATCAATTAAAAATTCCAATTTTCAAACCTAAGATTATCTAACAAACATTATATGTTTATCACCTCCCATAAAAATGGATAAAAAAGGCATTATAAGGCGGAATGATAAGAACATTTTGATGAAAGATGTTTATCTCAAGCCAAAATTGTTACAATATGATATTATAATATATATTTTTTACTAATTAACTCAAATATGGTTTCAATACACCACATTAATAGAAAAAATACCGTGATATATTTAGATCATTAAAAATGGGTTTTGAATTATTATGTATGAACAGGAGTAACAAGATTATATAATTTATTCATGTATATATTTGTTGTGGCTATTTAAAAAAATATTTTATTTTCTTCAAAAATCAATGTTATTTTTCAATGTAATTTTTATTAAAGAATACGTAATATAATTATATGTAATGATTGTTTTAATAAAATACAATACTGATTGATTAATGATAGTTTTATTTGTGTTTTATATAAATTATTAATTACAAGAATATGTAATTTAAAAATTGTTATATTGTATAGAACAAATTTCTCATTTTATTTTATTTTTTTATATAAATTTTAATATATAAATTTATATTAATACAATTTAATAAAATAAAATTTATGTTTAAAAATAGAATATGAAAATTAGAATAGTTTTTTTGGGATTTTCTTAAAATAATTAATTTTTACACAAATAGTGAATCCTATTAATTTTTTTATAATATTGCCAGTTTTATGACACTATGATTTGATGGGTTTTGAAACCGTTTTAATATTAAAAATTATTATAAATTGAAATAATTTATTTTAAAATAAAATTTTGGACTCATAAAATTAATTCATTTAATTTTAAAATTTTTGTTAAAATTTTATGAATACTATTTTTCATATATTTCTTTAAAAAAAATTTAACATGGACAAGATTTTGGATAAAAAGTTTTCTAAATATTAAATATCCCTTATTTTATATCTAATAATTTTTTCAAGAAATCAATAAAAAAATATAATCAATCATTATATAATATCTATGATTAATGATACACTTTTCATAAAAATATTTTTTTTACACGTTACAAAGGATAATGTCTAGATTAATTTTCCTTCTCAATAAAAGTTAATTTTATAAAATGTTTATTATATTTGGGATAATAATGATATTATTATTTAATATGGCCAAATATTTATTAGGAATAATATATATATTATTATGATTTATTTTATAACAATGATAATGGGTAAATAATTATTTTAAAATTATTATTCTTTTAATATCCTCTAATTTTTATTAAATTAAATGAAATAAAATTATTTATAAAATGAATGTTATAATATTTAAAAAAATAAATGAAAATATTAACAAGCGTTTAATTGGTATTCAATGATAAATAATATAAAGAGTCAATAATTGATAAAATTATATTTTTTAACTAACCTAGTTTTTCTACAAATTTACTATTTCAAGTTGAAATGTAAAATAAAAATATATATAAATTAAATTGAATTAATTAGAGATTAAATTTTTTTCTAGATCACCCAAATCTGGTTATATTATTTATGTAACATTTTAATGAGACATGAAAATAGTTATTTAAAACTAGTAATTTTTTTATGTTTAAATAAGTAAAATGTAACTAATTATTGGTAAACATCCTAAAAAATGAGTAGATTATGTGTGTACATAATTTTTTGAGTCATAATTGACCTAGATAAAACCCTCACTGCATAATTTCCTAACCTTGGACACATTTTCCTTGAAATAGTTTCCTGTAATTTTTAAAATATAAAAGTGGTTCCCAAAAGTGACATTTTCTTCTTTTATATGTACTGTTTACGTAAACCCTTTAAAAAATTCACCACCAATTACAAAATCGCATAAAAAGTTACCAAACTATTCTCCCTTATAATTCCATATCATGATATTAATCCACTTTCCACACTATGGTATCTTATTCCATTAAATCCCAATGAATTTTCCAAAGAATTATTGAGTCACCAATGATGTTTCATGTGGGTTCATAACGATTCCAAACATAAGGTTATAGTTTCATCTCCAAAAATCCTTATATGAGTAACATGTAATTTTATACACATAATTTCATTTATATGTGATATAAAATTACAATTAAACATAAAATAACATGATTTTTCATTATAGATGGTATTTTACCATCTATATGAATATTTCACTCATTTAAGAGAATTATTAGAATATACCATAATCCATAAGTAATTTCATAAAAATGTGAATAATATCCTAGAATTTATTTTGAAGGGATCACTAATTTAGTTCCTTAGTTTCAAAATACTATATTAGTTTTATTATTTCAAATAATATTTTTTTAAATTTATAGAATTTATGGTGGTCTTTCATAATTAAATATGATTTCTTGAGTTACAACGGATAATATATTTTTTTATTTCTTTTCGTATTACATATTTCTTTATTTATATATCACCATTTCTATTTAATAAATCTTTACTATTAAGTTGTAATAACTTTTTAAAATACAATAATGTTATGTATAATTATTATCCATTTAAATGATTATTTCCTATCGTTATCTATAATTTACCGTCTTTCCAATGTTCCCATTTTAAATTTTATTCCCCAACAAGTGTTATCTATTTTGAACATCATATTACCTACACATATTTTCAAAATAATTTTTTTTATATTAATTTATTAGTGTCTATTTCAAAAATTTTGTTTTAAAATATAAAATGGGATCATACATACCTCTTTAATGAGATATAGTTTATGTAATCCCTTTTTTATCCCTCTTTATTTCATATTATTCTAATTTACCTCATATATTTTTGTTTATATGAACCTTATATTTATATCAAGTTAATTATTTATTCCATTTTTTGGGTTATATGTAGTATTAGTTCCCTTAAAAATTAAAAAATTATATTAAATCATTTTTATAGGAACCTTACATATTCTTGCCTCATGTTCAACATCACCCGATCAAATGATTATTAACTGTGAATATATTATAAGAACAACTATTATTGTATAGATACACCTATTTGATCTGTTATTGTTCAATTTAAAACAATAATTTCCTTCCGTCTTAAAAAATATCCTTCACACATTTCACAAATAATCACCGATGTGGTTTATTTTTATTCTTTCTTCTTCAAGATCATTCTTATGAGTTTTCATTATTGGGTGGAAATACTCTTGTAATATTAACCTATTGATATTATAAAAGTTTATATTACATAATTAATTCTCATCTTAGTAGTCCTTATAATTTATCCTTCTTTTATTATTTGAGTTATAATTACGAAACTCAATTCCTTTTAATTAGATTTATCATACTTAGGATTTATATGATGTTTATTTTTCACATGTAGAATATATATGTATGATATTGTTTATGAGAGGAGTGGGAATGAAATTATGTATCCCTTTAATTTATTATAATCTATTTTCATATCTGAATATTCTATGTCTTATGAATGATCAATTTCCATAAGACCACTATATAATGTTATAGTTGGGATCATAATAATATAGCCCTAAAATACGATGGGTAAATATTTATATAACATAAGATGTTATGATAGTATTTATAGTGTAAAAATGATACACCTTAGGACTAAATAATCGTTGTTTATGGGATTTTATAGTGAACCCCATCGAGCTAGGGACTTTTTCTGCTTTATGATGATGCTCTGGGAGTGACTATTGACTTATGATTATGATATAATGTCTTATATTGTTTTTCCATTCTTATAGATCCATGATATTTTTATTTAATTTTCATATTCCATGTTTTTATACTTATAATAAATATATTTATTATATCATGTTATTCCTATTGAATATTATTTTGTATTAATTTCCATATTTATTCCCTTACTGGCCTTTCTATATCACTGTTTTTCTAGATATATTTTCTGTATAAGAATCCTATATAGTTTCAAAAATATTAAAAAGATATGATCTTTGTTTGATGATTAAAATAATTTCTTATTTACTTATATGATGTTTTTTTATGTATCAAATCTTCCAAATACACTATTCCCATAGATCCTTGGCCTGTATTGTCTGGAAAGTATGATAAAAACCATAAAATAAAGTGTTTTTATGGTCAATATCTGTATTGTTTGTATCAAATAGTTGGCTTTTTATTTTTAGAGATTATTATTAAAAAGAATATGGGAAAAAATAATAAATAATTCTAATGTATATGTAGATGTATTAGGTAATATCATAATATTTTAGTAACGTATATATATTGTGGTTTTTTTATTTATACATCCACATTTGGATACAATACGTGGATGTAAGATTTTTCAAAGATTTACCCAGGGATTATACCCCCAAAAGATAATGTCTTTTATTAACTCAATCATCACATGGTTCATGATAATTAGGCCTTAATACACACTTGTTTTTACACCCTTGATAGATATTCATCAATTAACCACATTCTCTTAATAAATCATTATGAAGGATTTATTAATCACTTACATTGAGGGAATAAAATGAGAAGTATAAGAGAACCAATATTATGTAACATATAATGAATCTCAAATGATATTTTTTAAATCATTTATGTTATAAGTAAATATAATAGTGTTAAATGACAAAATACGAATTATCTTGGTTAAAAAGGTCTTATATAAGTTTAATTAAAATAATTAACAGTAATAATTTTTTTATTATAATACGAGAAATATATATGTTTATATTCCATTTTGATATCTAGGAAGATTCACATATAATTATAATTTGTATTCACTCATGTGATCTCCATTTTATTTTAGTTATAACAAGAAAAAAATAACTATGTTAACATCGTGAACAATCCTGGGTACCCTAGTAACCTAATAACTGAGCTGGTCCAAACATTCACCAAAGGGAATTCACGATCTTAATGGGTCAGTGAATAGAACATAGGAGGGATATGGTTTTCCCAAAACATTATGAAATTAAATTAAATAAGTAAATATGCATATCAAAAGAAAATTCATTGGATGTTATTTACCAAAAGTCATATAAGAATAAAATTATTTGTATTATAACGTAATTCTAGAAAATAGGAAAAATTACCCATGTCCCAAATCAGATGAAACCAACAAAGTCCTTGACTCAACAACTACAACAACCTCTAAGTGATATGTTCCCCTTTCTCAAACATGGAAGGAGATAATCTATCAGCACCTAAAGGAAAAATTGTAAGGTGTGGGAGAAATCCCCATTGGATTTCAAAAAAATATTCTATAATCAGATGTCAATATCAATGTAATCAATAATATTCTTTCTATTTTCAATTTAATAGGTTAAACATATCAAAACAATATTTAAAAAACCATTAATTACAATTAAGAAAATGTAAACAATAGAAATTCATGATTCTCATATCAAATTATGGGATTAAATTTACAAATAATATTCTTTTAATAAGATGGTTATTTACAAAAATTTTAATTTTCACAATAATGGTTTAAATAATCCCATTAATATTAAATAGTTTATAAAAAATAAAAAAGAATATAATATAGTTTACAAGAATTGGATATATTCATTTTAAATAAAATCTATGAGAAACAAGGTCATATTCCAAATTATGTATGATAGTTCCATGCTATAGGTACCTGACACTATTAAGCCACAGATATGTGCATATGTACTACTGAAACAATGATAAAGAGGAATCATCACCATCTCTTTAGGGATGTGATGTGCTAATATGATGTTTTAGAATACTATAAATCAAGAAGTTCTATCCAAATAACTCACTAAATACCCACATCCTTCACCTTCTCTAATAAAAAATAAAAAATTGGAAATATATTTATAGTATACTTAAAATACATTTAAATCCAATTCTTTATTTAAGATAGGCCAATTTTACATTTATAAACCAAAGTAGGTTTATAATAAAAAATATTCCATTTCATTCACTCTTCACCAAGATAATACACATAGGTTTTTATTGAATACATTTTTAATATATATTTAGAAATAATAATTTGAAACCAATTAGACATTCAATTTCAAAATCAAATTTCATAATTAAATTCTAAAATTTAATTTAAAAAATTCCATCAATTTCACTACAAACCACCAATTCAATGGGATTTATTTTATCACAATTTAACATAAAAAAATATTTATAATAAATATAAAAAAATTAATTGAAATAATTTCTATCAAAACCATAGTTTAAATAATAAACATTTATATTTTCACAAACATCAATAAAGACACCCAAATTTAATGGAATTGGGGGTTTTCAAATTTCATTCCAAAAACCATTTTTAAAAACCTATATGCAATGGAATTTGATACTTTGAAAAACCCAATTGAAAGAAAATTAATCAATGTTGAACAATTTTATTGAATCTAAACAATTAAAATTAAAAAATGTAATTTAATGTTAATATGATTTGGTTATTGTAATAAAAGCACATTCCATAGTATCAACATATCTCAAATTACATATCCAGAACCAAAAAACTCTAACTGAGAATGATGAAAAATAATCTTTATGAATCAATCCTACTTTTAGATTAAGAAAATAGATACTAAAACCACATATTAATATGAGGATCTCTGGTTCCTTAAAGAGGTGAAGAGAGATCGTGAAATAATGAGACCGAGATGAGGAAACTAACTGAGAAAATATCAGAGAGAATTCCATAAGAATTTATCACTTCTATGATAGATTTTATGTTCCCAAAATCCTTATTGGGAGCTCTATGGATTGGAGAAGCCAATATTAGATTTTATTGTTCCATCAGTGGCCTAAAAGAGGGGTTCAATTTTTTTTAAAAAAACAGATCACATAAAATCATGTATGTATGGTTTCCTAGGAAATGGAACATGGTTTAGAAAGACTATGCACAAGTCATAGAACTATTATAAAATTTATACGGAGTTTCCATTGAGAGGGTGCATGAGTTCAAAGACCTTGAACTAACTTATAAAAATAAAACTACCTTGGTTTTCATTGTATTGTTTGAAAGGGCATGCAGTTTGGGAAAAAAATTCACCAACAATGCACTAGCCCAGAATTTAGAAAAATTTAAAAACATTCACATGAAGAAACCCCGAAAAAAAAATCTTATTAAAAAGATTGGTTTTGGAATAACTAAATAATAATTATAATATGTTACAAACAACCCACCATAGAAAAATTATGTCCCAATATATAATACAATGAAGCATCCACACCAGAAAGATAAGACCAGTGCTCTCTCATTATTGCCTCCATCTCACATATCTCATGAGAATCAAAACTGTGATTCCATACTGCAAGAAAGAAAGTTATAATCCCCTAATAAAGTATATTGGTTTTAGAATCCAGTATTCAAATTATCCATTCAGTCATGGATAAATCAAATTCATCTTCAAGATAACTGCATCTTAGAATATGATATGGATCAAATATATATTGTATTAGTTATGAAACATAGAACATGTTATGTATTGACATCATCTTTAGTGTAAGTGATAAATGATATGAAAATTGTCCCACCTAACCAAAAAAATAACAAGGTCCCTCAAAATGAGGATAAAGTGTCCCTAGACACCCCAGCTGTTAATGACCAAAACAAGGTGAATCACTGAAGAAAAATATGTCACCAACTAGGAAATCCAAACATTCGCCATAATGATCATCATAATACTTATACCAGCTCTGTGGTTTAGCCATTATTTGATGAATCAGCGGAATCTTTTCTTTCATAGCTTATAGAAATATTTGTCTAACCAATGATATTTCTCCATTATCAGACTACCACAATATAGATTTATAACGATGAATATATTTTTCCTCGAGAGGAGAAATACAGATCATGGAATAGTAAATATTATAATAAGAAAACTCAAAAATTCCCCAAATTTTCATCCCAAGGCCCACCAAATTCAAGAATAAAAGCATGATGAATATCCTCAACAAACTATGTAGCTATTTCTATTTGTATATCCAACTACAAATGTTGTGTTATGCTGAAATGAACACAGTATCCCAATTCCTCCTAAATGCCTCTCCAAAAATCAGATGTGAACCAAGGATCCCAATGAGATACTAAAACATATGGAACTCCATAAAACTGATATATATCTTTCATCTATAGATTTCCCATATTTTCAACTATTTTTGTGTCAGAAATGTGTATAATGTATGCACATCTAGTCAGACAATTGATGAAAACCTATATCACATAATTTTTTATCTATGTATGTAGAAACCTAACCACAATGTACATTGAGATATTATCTATCATCCAAATTAGGGAGTGGAAGTGGCTAAATCATACTCAACGTTTTCTGTATCTTGTAATTCACCTGATGGAACATGTAATAATGAGAATAAAACCTAGATATTCTTCATAAAAAAATCTGGTATCAAGATCTACCATCAAATATCAAATAACATCTTAGGGTTTCCTTGGTGCATAGCCAACTAGGAACAATGAAAGTCTCCCATAATATCATTCCATGATGATAACAGAATAGAAAATCATTTTCCAAAAATTTAGAAATCCCTCTTTGGTGTACAACCACTACACGACTATCTCACCACCATAATTAGAGTTTAATATTATACCTAACTAAACATCAATCATCTATTCATGATCTATCAATTTCATAAGAGTCGATAATAATTGGAAACCATAGAAGGAATCAGTGGTCCCTGATTCAGAAACATTTATATGAAGCATTTCAATGAGATACATCATGTCCAACTATTCTAATGATTCTTTCACTGCATTGATAATTAGTGTCCTATAAAAATAATCTGTAATGACAATCATTTTCTATAGGGTATTTTGGATATCATGATCATATTTTTACAGGTATTCCACCCAATGCCTATGAGGGATATTTTACACTTTCTGAAATGTGATATAACTCAATCTCTTGTGTTGTGAATCAACCGAAATCCATTCTCCGTAATTCCAATGTTGCTAACTCTTAATTTCTTGTATCACAACAAAATGTTCAAGGTCATGGGTTAGATAATTCTTCTGATTTGGACTAAATTGAGTCATAACATAAGCAAAAACAAGATCACCTTTCATAAGAACTCAAAAAAAACATGAAATCGGTGAATGAAAAAAGACCACATAGCCCATCCCATTATCTAGAGGTTTCAACTGTAGTATAGTATTCAGAAGATATTTCAGCTCAGAAAATTAAATCTGACATTTATCATTACAAGTAATATTCACCCCTTTCTATTTTTTGATTGTGATCAGTGCAGTGGACTCTAATAATTCCTTAAATAATTAGTGATAATAAACAGGTAGACCCAAGATACTTCAAATCTCGAAAACATTTCATGGATATTCCCTTGATTAACATAATTTACATTCATTGGGTAAACTAAAATACCAAGCTCCATCAACACTTATCCCAAACCATTTACTTCTTAAATCTAGATGTCAAATATTGAAATCATGGAATAAATTCATTGACTTTTAAAAAAACATGCTCTCTTATGATTGACATTATCCTCCAATATATTAGAGTAAATTAGGATTTAATCCCTGAAGACCACTAATAATGTATCAAGATATTTTTGTATATTATTGTTCATTTACTCCATAAAAATAATAGCAAGTTTGGATAGACCAAAAGTACTAAAAATGTACTCATATTGGTCTCACATTATTCAAAAGTTAATTTTTTGAATGTTAGACTCTCTTATCCTAAACTTATTGTAACCATGAAAATATCAATATTCAAGAACCTATTCACCCCTTTAAACTGATCAAATAGATCATCAATCTAGGAAAATAGACTATTATTCTTTACCATTGATTGATTGGGATTTCAATTATCAACACATAGACGATTTGAAACATCAGATTTATTTGTAATGAGAACTAGTTCTTTACAAGGTGACACACTTGGGTGTTTAGATACTTTCATAAGAGATCATCCAACATGGAATTCAACTATTTCAGTTCTGATGATGAAAATTTAGTAAGAGGGAATATAAACTAGTTGAGTACTATATATTAAGTTAATAGAAATAAAACCTTTTTTACTAGTTGGAAACTATATAAGTCATAACGAAACCCATCCGGAAACTCGACGACATCTGAAGAGAGATCCCTACTCAAATATTCTTTACGCAAGTCATAGTCAGACACAAATATAACATTCCACTACTCAAGATAAGGGGGTCCGGAACTTCTAGACGTATAGTTCCATTATCCTTAAAAGACATGAGTCACACATCTTAGTATAGTAATGGAGACTCATCAATGAAAAAAATCAATTCTTGATTTTTTATTAATGATCCAATCCATATCCAATGTGATGGAAAGGGGTTTCATGTACAGAACCAGAAAAATATATGGAATCTCGATAAATAATTGAGAGAATGTATAAGTTGGACTAGAAATACCTTACTATATCTTCATAACAATGGGTTTAGTAATATCCTTAACATAATATAAAATAACAATCGAGGGATTTTGCATATAAATAATATGGTCTCAAATAAATAAATGAGATACACCAGAAAAAATGGTGTATTCACTAAGGATGAAGCTGTTGTAATAGTAGCTCTCACAGCCGCTAGACCCATATATGGTTCTTATCGAGACTCATCCACTACATGAAGTAGCTTCATTATGGATTCATATGGCCTGAACCATTTATAATTGAATCATCTAATTTACCCACAATTTTAGGAGGAGAATATGATATTACTCCACTAAGAAGAGTGTAATATACACTAAAAAATATCTATAAGTACCTCGGGCATCTGTATGGGATGTAATTATTGAGATGATGTGTTCAAACCCTCTTGGAATGTACTAGATTTCCCAAAAAGTAGAAAATAAAATGGTCTCTTCTTGGTACTAAAGGAGGCGTAGAACATCCTTTCTGTTGAGACATTCTATAAGAATAATCACAATTTTTTTTACTTTGAAGTAACTCATGCTTCCATTAGGAGAGAAAGAAATCACTAATAACTAAAACATGCCAGCCAGTCCATTTCAACAATTATCCCTTTATCTATCACATCAATATAAGAAAAATTATTTAAAAAGAAAACCTATTAATGAATATTGTAATGAAGACCCAAATCAAACCATTGAGCCTTTATCTTCTCATTCTTCACAATCTCAGGCCAAAAATGCATTTTCTCAAGAAAATGGTTTTCATACACTATAACAGTTCTATGATCATGATCATTTTTGGAAACCATTCTGTTGATATCCAAAAAAATTAAATCTAGATAGAACTCATCATTCGAAATAACCTTGAATTATTTCAACTCTAATCCCTCTTTCTTACTTTTTTGTCACAATGGTTTACTTCTACCTTTTTGTCGATCAATCCTACATAATGTCAGAACTCTGAACCATGATTTCATTTGGAGT
This sequence comes from Viscum album, assembly GCA_963277665.1. Classification (NCBI taxonomy): domain Eukaryota; kingdom Viridiplantae; phylum Streptophyta; class Magnoliopsida; order Santalales; family Viscaceae; genus Viscum; species Viscum album. The sequence continues at coordinate 1,450,131,809 of OY728161.1, forward strand.
ATCCAATAACAAAATAAATTGATCCATTCTAATCAACAAATCTTCATCCTTTTGTGGATTATTGGAGCCTTCATATAGTTTTGGCTTCCGGTAATGGAACTCTTGATAACATATCATGAGAATGTCCTTATGTGGTTCAACCAATTGATCCTGAACAAGAACAGGATGTGGAACATGTTCTAGATCTTGGAAAATGAGCATGATCACCTCTACTACATTCATATATACAAAATTATTCTATCACTATAGTTCAGCAGTAGCTTCCTTGAATATTTGATTCACATTTTTTATCAGAGGCTTCATTCAAAAAATCATTAGTAGACAATATAGAAGACATCATTTCATAGTCAAATAAAATCAACAAGGGAAATAAATCCTAATATATGGAACAACAATATTTGGATTTTGATCCTATCAATCTCAAAAGTATGAAAAATTATAGAAATATATCACAAGGTGTATTTCCCTATCCACCCATGTATAATGGATGTTTATTGTGGTGAGGTCTTTCCAGGTACTCAGTCGCAAATAACTTATAAGTCCCAATAAGATTTCACATTTCATACAATCTTCAATGTAGTAAGTTCATCATAAACCAATAATACCACTTTTCACAAACTATCTTGGGTACCCAGGTAACCCTAGAACTAAGTTAATCATAACATAACCCTAAGTGTATTTCTGATCCCCATTGATCGAACACTATCACGCAACATCATTCGGGAATGAATGTGGGAACTATTTTTCCACAAAAGTTTTTGAAACTATATAAATAATAAAATATTCATATCTAAAAAATTACACTACAATTAAGGTTTGAGAATTCAAATAGTTATAAAAACCCACATATTATAAAAAAGTAATAGAAAACTGGAAAAACTACCCATGTCCTAAATCAGACACAGCTCATCTCGTCCATTATTCATAGTTAGAACCATATCTAGGTGACCCCTTTCCATTGCCCAAACCTAAAAGGATATAATCTAGAAACACTCGTCGGAACAAGTCGGTTGTGACAAAAATCCATGTTGGATTTCATCAAATGATTCAATAACTAGATACCAATAACCAATTAACTAATATATTGCATTCAAATTTAAATTTAAAATGTTTGGAATATTAAAATCATATTTTAAAAAATCAATCATTACAATTCAAAATATTACAATAAATTACCATTTCATGCTAAACATTTCAAAACAAGGAAATAAATTTGAAATGTTTTATTTTTTACTTTAATCAAATAGTTCATTACAAACATGGAAAATTTCAAATATTTCTTAAAATAAACACTTTTATGTAATACAATTTATATATATATTAATTCATGTAAAATAGTTTACAATAATGAAATATATTCATTTGAAACACAATAGGAGAGAAACGTGGTAATATTCTTAATAATGTAATATAGTTCTTTGATATATGTAACTTGAACAGTGAAAAAAAAATATATGCACATATATCCCATTAACCTAAGCCAAAGGATACTCTTCAACACCACCTAAGGGATGTTTTGTGGAGATTTGATGTTTTATAACTTTTTAAATCCTAAACATTCATCCAAATAATTTTATAACTACCTAAGGATTTGTTTTTATCTAATAAAAAATAAAAATAGGTAATTTATTTTAAGACTATATAAATTTTAATTAAATCCTATTATCCATTTTAGATATGAAAACATTCCCTTTTAAAACCATAATAGGTTTTTTAATAAAAAAATATTCCCTTTTCACAAATATAAATCCCTAATGATTCAATCAACCCATTTTTTACGGTTTTGAAAAATAAAGATTTGAAATTAATACACCAATCAATTTCACAATACAATTTCATAATTAAATTCAACAATTTAATTTTCAATTTTTCCATCAATTTCATCACAAAACACCAATTCAATGGAATTTCTGGTTTTCTCAACTTTCATGTGAAATATTTTTAAAAAAATTAAATTTGAAGATTTAATTTAAATAATTTAAATGGAAAAAATATAAACACCCATAGACGTCAGTAAGCACATCCCAATCAATGGGATTGACTGTTTTCCAATTTCATGCAAAAACTCAATTTTTTAAAACCACAATTAAATAGAATTGGTCTATTACAAAAAACCAATTGAATTTCAAATAATAATAATAAACAAAATTTAATTTTATTAAAAAAATTAATATAAAATAACAAAATTAGGGTTAAAATATTGGGGCATCATAATGGAACCACCTACATTGGGATCAATAGATCAGGAATCAAAAAAACGTACCTGGAAAACATTAATGGGGAACAATGGAAAAGAAGTCAATGAATATAACATTGGTTTATTTCCAAAAAATGTTCTTATTATATCAACATAACAATATGGGGATCCATGTAAGCCTAAGGAGGAGAATATAGATCCTCGTAGAATGAGATTGAGGAGAGGAAACTAAATGACAGAAGATCTGAGTTTGGTCCATATAATTCAGATCAATTCTATGATTGATCCTAAGTGAAAAAATCATTTTTAGTGCTTCAAAGATGTTAGAAATTGATTGTACGTTGTACTAGTTCATCAAGGGGCCTAAAATATTGCTTCAAGGAATTTTAATAAAAATTTGGATCACTTAAAATCAAATCAATACAGTTTCCTAGGAAAAGTCACATGATTTAGATAAACCATGTATAATCCATGCACCTCTTATAAATTTACAACAAGGTTTCTCTTGAGAGGTTTAGAAAAATAACAAACCATGTGCTATATTTTCAAAATACCATTACCTTGTATTGCATGGTTATATCTGAAAGAGATCATGGACTTGGAAAACCATTTTCCAACCATGAACTCGACCACATTTTTCCAAAATTTTGAAAATTTCACCAAATGAAACTTCAAAAGAAAACCAACCAATGATTTGTAAAAATATGTGTTTAGGAATACCTAAAAATAGTACTTTGATATTAAATTTAACCTATTTTTTGAGGAAAAAATTGAATATTACCTCAGCAAACAACTCTTCTAGATGTGATCTTGAATTAAAAATCTTTTGGGTATGCCAAACTATGTACCGTGTAATATGATTTACCAGGTGATTCTAATTTAAATCATTAGGAAAAAAATTATATATTGATGGATACTCATGTAAATTCAATCAATGGATATGATAGAGGAAGAAATAATCAACAACCTATTTATCAAAAATATGGGAGGAATCATTGAGGAGTTTTTTAAAGGGGGTTAGAGAAATGTTTTAAATTTGGTATGTCATACCATCAATCATGAAAATGGGAAAAATATTAAACAAAGAATAAAAAAGATAATAATTTCTCTATTAATGATCCCATAACTCTTCAATGATTCAAATGTATAGAGTTTTTACATTACGAAAATTGATTCCCCATCCCAGATCTACCATGTGTAGTACGAATCAAAGACCTCCTCGTGAAAATTAATAACTCCAATACTGATATTAGGTCATGAAAATAGTGGGAAAACGACAATATCACCTTCCAATTCTTCTTTGAGTGTATCAAAATATATCAAAGATAAGATAATATGCCATGGATTTTTTCTATTAATATTAAATCTTCAACCTAAAAATTTGAGAGTCTAAAAAAATATAATTATTATAATATTGTTTCCCATATAATTGTTTTTTAAATAGGTCTTCATGAAAATCATATTATTATTATTTTTATTAAATTTAATAATATTTCGTAAGAGGATTAGTTATTTCTCCTTGGGGGAATAATTTAATTTAATAACAATATGTAATTTCATATCAACCATTGATATTATATAAAAGAATAATAATAAAAAACATAATGGAAAATTTATATAATATCGTTCTCTATAAAAAAAAATAGATGTATACTCTTGGTTTAAATAGTGTGATAAAATTATAATATTAGTGTTATTCATATTTCAGGTAGAAATGGATTTTTTTGAGTATGCATGCTTGATATTTATAAAGATATTATATCTTAAGTAATATTTACAATACAGATAACCATATCTAATGTTGTGGGAATCAAATAATTAATATTTTCTGTATAAAATGTATTTAAAATGCGAAGAGTGACATAACCCACGATTTTAATTCATATTTACTTCTAATAAACTAAAATATAAATGACAACATACTCCAAAAAAACAATGGAAAAAACAAAATGTTTATTTTTTTATATCATTAAAACCAATCCACTGTATTAGTAAGTTTGATTAGGAGTAACCAGATTATGAAATATATTGATCTATATATTTATATACATTATTTAATTAAAATTTACATAAATCATTATTTTTTATGTATCTAAATTTTTATGCACTGTATATTTTATTAAGAAAATATTAATCTTAATATTTAATAATTTTTTTTTAAATATTATATTAATTGATTGATGATGTATAAATTACTATTTTATATAAATTAATAATTAGACAATTATTATTTTAAAAAACTAATATCTTTCGTTAATAACATTATCTCATGATATTTTATGATTTTCTACAAAGGTTAAAATATAAAATTATAGAAATATAATTTCAAAAAATTAAATTCATTTAGAAATTTTTAATATCAATATTAACATATTATTTTATGGGATTTTTTCTAAAATATATGATTTCTTGGTAAATAGTGAAGCATGTCGATTTTTTCAAATATCATTAATTTTTTATAATTATAAATCAAGGGATTTTGAATCCTTTTTATTAGAGAAAATATAAATTATAACATCCAAAAAATCAATAGAATATTCTAGGGATGATTCATAAAATAAATATTTATCATTTTGGAAAATATAATAACGTTTTATGAAAATATTTTTCATGTAAAAAATTAATTACGTGCAAACATTGGAAAAATTATGTTATATAGTAATTTCATCACAAAATAACTATTATTTGATAAATATTTTTTTTCAACATCACTACTATCAATGGCATTGATAAATTTATCCTCTACATAACATTATTCTTAAAAATAACTTTTTTCTATAAAATGAGCATTTACAAATTATATTAACTAATGATTTCAATAATTTCCCATTATATTAAAAAAATTTATTTTATAAAACATTTATTATATTTAAATAATAATTTGATTGTTATTTAATGTGGAGAGATTCATTTTTAGGAAAAAAAATTAGATTTTTATGATTACTTATAATCACTACAATAATGATGAAACAATTTTTTAATATTATTATTTTATTAACATCATAAACATTAAATTAAAATAAATAAAATAACCATATTTATATACTGAATCATAAATGATGTATAAATATATAAATAATTATATTTACAATAATTTAATTAGTAATCAGAATTTCATAATATAAATAATTCTTAATTTTCAAAATGTTATTTTTTCATTGGGAACAACTTTTATACACATTACATATTTTAGATTAAAATTTACTTTTATAAAATATTTATATTGAGTTAGACTAAATATATAATAAATTTAGTTACATCCTAACCAATTTTTTTAAACGGGTTTAATTTATATTTTTTTATAACATTTATAATCAATTAGTGCTAAATAAATTCCCTATTTTAAAAGAAAGGAGTAAAATGACAAAGATTAATGGAAAAATCCAAAAAACATATTTCAATCTTGTAAATAAAATATTATTTAAGTATTTATACAACCAATTATAAAGACTCTATAATAATTCAGAAAAATGGTGACATTAATCTTGCAATAGTATCAAGGAATTATTAAAAATTAAAGAATTCTGTCAAAAATACATCTTTCATCTTTATAAAATGGGTTCACATAAACACTTTCAAACATAATCGTCCAATTAAAAAATTACTTAATCATATTCTAAATTATCTCCCCCTATACCAAAGTTACATGTTTTAGGCCCCTTTTTACTAGTTAATTCTGAACCCTTTAATTCGAACTAATTTTCCTAGGAAGGATAATGTCTCTAATGATAATAATTGAAAGTGAAGAATTCCTTCAGACATGATGTAAGGGTTTCATTTCAAAACATACTTCTTATAGAAACATGTTATATTATAGAACTAATTTCATTTAAATAGTGTGAGTACATCCAATTGGATATTAAAAATCATGATTTGTATTTAATTATGGAATTTGAACTTCAACATCAGTCAATATCTTTTTTAGTGGATTATATACAAATTTATCTTAAGTGGTATTGGCCTTTATTTCAATTTTCCATTAATAAGTAATGTTTTAATTTTATGAACAAATTTTTTATTTATATGTTCTATTTAATACCCATGAATTTATTTTAGCATAAAAATTTATTTAATTTATGGTATTTATATAACCATTTTATTTTAATGATTCAAATTACTTATATTCCATAAAATATTGACATTATAACTTTCTTTCCTAACTCAATCGGATATATTAAGTCATAATGGGATTCCTTGAATTAAAAATTACATTTTATAAGGTATAATCTATTTATATATTTGGAGGTTTACATTTTATTTTTTTATTCCTTACTATTGTGTTATAATTTTTTAAAAGATATATATGTTAACAATAAGTTCTATCTGTTTTAATAAGGGGTTTCCCTCATCTTTAATCCCCATTATTTTGATATTAAATTTTCTAATTTAAAAATTCATTATTTTTTTTAACTTTATAGAATCATATTTTTATTCTATACCTATCTAAATAACATGTTAATATATTATTTTACGATAAGGGATTTCAATATAAGTGTTTTAAACCATAAAAAGGGATATTTCATACCACTTTTTAGAATTTCCTATTACGATTTCCATTTTATTTTCATTTTTATTTCATATTATTCTCATGGAACTACTTTATTTTTTTATGAGTACATTAAATATATATGTAGTAAAGAAAACGAATCATTGTCAGGGTTATACATGTTTTTATTTACCATAAAATATCCATATATAAATTAATCATTATATATGGTAATTTATTTATATAATTTATAAAGTCAGAAATATGTCACATTATATGTTTTTAAACCATGAATAGTTTCTAAATTCTTTATTATTTTATTTATAAACCAATTGCTTCCATTATTGTTTTATTAAAAATAATGATGTCTTTTATTCTTCAAAACCATCATTTACTTATTTTACAAAGCACCGCCCATGTGGTTTTTTATCATTAATATCATAGATCATTCTAATAGATTTTATACATTTTGTATACATGTTTAATATGTATGTTCCATTTTAAATTATTTTTTTATTGATTTTATTGTTTCATCCCTAAGAGATTTATATGATTTAGCCTTTATTAATTCCATGAGTCAGAATTTTGAAACATACATCCTTCTCATGTGTTTGATCATGTTTATGCTTTATGTATGGTTTATTTTTCTCATGTAGAACACATATGTATTTTATTAATTATGTGAATGGTTTTAATAGAATTATTTTTCCGTCTAATTAATTGGGTTATTGTTTTATCTCATGGGATACAATGTATGGTGCACAGGCGGTTAGCCAAAGTACATTATATTAAATGACAGGTGACTCTAGATTTATATATCCCTCCAATGAATTTGGTAATTAGTCTCATGTGATGTTATGTATGGGATTAATGTGTAAACCAAATACTCCATGACCAATAATTTTTCATTCTGGATGAATATGGAGTGAAACAAACCCACCATTGGACTTTGTACAATTTATGATAATGTTTTTGGGAGTTGAACATTGCATATGTTTATGATTTCATGTCTTATATTTTTTAGCATGATTATAATTACATTTTAATATGATTTAATTTAATTATTATATTTTTTCACTATTATTATCTTTCTATTCTGATATCATTTTATTCCTCTGGGCTACTATTTATAACTTTTTTGTCAAGTTTATTACCTTAGCGGGATTTATAGCTCACTCATTTCATACAATATCATCACTATTAAATCCCCTGACTTTTTTGAAGTTTAATATATGTTAGGATCATAATGTGTAGTTTTAAATAAATATATTGTTGTTACATTTTCTATGATGTATTTCTTTATCAAATTTTATGAATACTTTATGCCTCTATATCATTATCTTGTATTGTTTGGAATGTATTTTATAAATTATGATATAATGTGTGTGTTTGCTCTGGGTCATGATAAAATAACCAAGGATCAAACGATAATCCAAAAAAATATTGAATAAGAAGAATCCCCTATGATTAGGGAAGAAGTTGAAAAATAATAGGATATAGAAGGGGAAGAAAGGAATAAAACCCCCTAAGGGGATTTTGGTAGAAGAATAATTTTTAATGGTATTGGAAATATGAACTATTTAGCTATATGGGTAGGAAAACCATGAAACAACCATACTGATGTTAAAGTACCAAAAACATTAAAGCTACAAGATTACCCCTTAAACACAAACATTTTTATAAACTATTCTCAAATGGTGAAAAATGTTATTATCCCCAATAAACTGAATCTCATATGGTTAGTCTCTTGGTTAGACAAAACGAATGCCAACCATACAACATTGTATATTTTCACAAATAATAAATATTTTTAACCCCTAATATCTATAATATCAAAATGAAAAAACATGATAAATAATAACACAAAATAATCTTACCAGTGACCTGATGGTGTAACAAATCTCCCCACCATGTTACTTATTTCATTACAAATACATTTGAAAACCTTGGAATAAAAAATTTGTGGCTACAACTCCCTCAACAAAGATTTTGGCTCATAAATCTCATAGCTTTCACCACCACATATCCAATTTGTATAACCTAATTGTATAAAGTCATAGGTTTCTTACATTGAGAAGTCATCTAATGGATAACACCTAACTCTTCTTTTTTATAATGATAAATTATAAATCTGAGATCTACATGATGATAAATGTCATGATCAAAAAAATTGAATAAAAAAGGATAAAAAATCAGAACCAAAGAGAGGATCATTACATATTATTAAAAATAAAATAATCATTTAAAAAGTTAACTTGTGTGAATTATTTACTCATTCTAGGATCTGAAAATTGATCTACTATTAATGGTTATTGTGTTATAGGAATGAAAATTAGATCCCAATAGAACTTATCAACACATTATCCAAAAATATCAGAATATTTCTATAAGGATATCTTAGTGATACCATGGAAGATACATTTTCATGCGTCATTTCTAATTGATCTCCATGAGAAATACTTCCTAATAATTCTCGTTGATCTATATAGAATCAAGAGTGGGGGTGGAGGAACATGAACTTTATTCTTTAGAGAATTCATAGAGAGGTATATCTATAGGGATTGTTAGGATTCTCTCTGATTGTAATTTTTCAGAACCCAAAGGTATTGTTTAATTAGGTGTAAATAATGCTAGGTTTGTGAAGTAAATTTTATAAAAATTTCTGATTAATATTTATTTAATCCCATTAAGAACCCCATATCTAAAATAATAATAATATCATTCCTTTTAAATGCACATAACTTCCAAATTGAAATAAATACTATTTAATTATATAATATTCCATATAAATTACCTCTCACTTGGCATGAAAACATAGTCTTCTATTCCAAAAAAATATTTCATAGGCCAATCATAATAACTATTTATATAATAATGAAATATAAAATCATTATTTACTAATAAACAAATAAGTATTATATTCAGAAAATATCAAATAAAAATTTATTAAAAATTCTTCTCACATTATATTCTCTCGAGTAACTATTGAAAAAAAATATGCAACCAAAATAAAATGAATAATTATTAAACCATGCGAAGGAATAAAATTTATTCAACATGGTAAATAATCATTAATAATAATCAATTTATAGATATTCTTGATAAACATAGTGTGTGAACCTCTAGTCCACTTTCTTAGTGGCATTAGGAAAAGACGCTTGAAGCCCAAGGTCTGAATATATCATCCACCCATTGCTCCCATAGAGACAGAAGTTAATGCCTCAACAACATAAAATTTAATAATGATGCTTTTGGTGTAATGTAATACCTTTACTGTGATATCTCTAATCATGAAGGTTCCATACTGGTGTCATCAACCAATGTTCTTGATGTCTCTTTGATTGAATTTTTTGAAATTAAAATTACCTCTATAATACTATGGTTTTGGATTTATATTAGCTACATCATTTCCATTAAAGGGGATGAGATATCAAATTTTGTTTAATATTTTAAGGGAAAAATACTTTCTCTCATTACTCATTAGATGAATAATACACATTGAACATCTAACAAATCCCACTACATAGTGAACATATTCCATCAATGATTTCATAGATAAATAAAATTACATGACTTATCATAATCAATATTGATAATATTAATGTATATAGATTATTACACACATCCTTATATAAGAAAATTTAATGACACATATAAATGTGCATTTAATAATCCCAATGAGACTCCATCCCTAATAGAATGTACAATTTTCCTCCCTCAAATTATATGTTTGAAATATTGAATATATATTTAAGAATAATATCATAGCACATCTAGGTTCTCATTATTATACATAACTGTTATGAACTTTTTGTGTTTTAAATGCTATTAGTACATTATAACATATAATGTTTCCTAGAAAGAAAATGAACATGTGATAATAATTTTAATAATATTAAAATATATGATTATAATTTCTCATAATGTAATAAAAATTTGGTTCTAGGGAGCCAACTCCATCAGAATACCCCTTTAAGTAGATCCATTCAATAACAACATTCATTACTCTATCTCTCACGTGATAGTCATTCTTATACTGAGAAATTCCTTTAGTGAAGGGGTCCACCATAATCACTTATGTGGTTTCTCCTATCTATGTAAATCACCACATTGATAAAAATACATATAGTGGTGATATTTCATGACTACGTTATTGGTCTGTTAGTGTGACCTTGGGTCTTTTTCAAGAACCACCACTACAATATTATCATAATTCAATGGGATTGGGTCATTCCTGATAGGTATCAAATCAATATCCTTAAAAAAGTTTCATATCAAAAAGTCTTCCTTGGTGTCATCAGAAGCCTCTATATAGAATAACTCCACTATAGAATCAGTGAAAACTAGATTATTTTATCTTTTCTAGATGAAAAATATTATGTTGAGTTTGAGATTATATATTGAATGTAACATTGGATAATTATATACTATCTAAAAAATATCATAATTATAACCCATAATGGATATATCATCGTCTCCTACATACACCAGTAACATATCCTTTGTTTTTCTCAGATCTATAAGGAAAAACATAATAATTGAACAATGTTGTTCTCCCTGATTATCATTATATCTTCCTACAATTCTTAATTCATAGGAAAAGTCATATCTAGTACATAAAATGTCATATATGATGGATCATATCAACGATGTCTATTAGATATTACTTATTCGGTAATTATACTATGGTTTATGAGGACATATTATCGTAGAAATATGTAAACCATGTGATATTTCTTCCAAATAATCTTTCAGATTTTTCTTTACTAAATATCACTAGTATCTGGTGAATATATATACTTTCACATATTCGTAAAATCATCTATGATCTATCATGAATGATCTTGATCCATTGAATAGAGGATAATTCACCTAAGTCCTTAAAAGAGAAACACTTGTTTAGCCATCATGTAATAACTATAAAACTAGTATGGATTTCCATTAAGTAATATTTCATAAACAAATAATACTAAGATAACAACCATACTCTTAATAAACAACTTGTAATCACATTCCACAGTTTCATTCTTTAGGAAGGAAAATTATTTTATAGCTTCATTGAACCATGGTCTCTATGACTAATATTATTTCATCAATACACAAATATATCTTTATAACGTAGAAATTTTTTTTGGAATCACTTGTAGTCACAAAATATTCTACTTGTATCATATATACATTTTTTAATGGTTTAACTTCTAGAAATTAGTTTTTATATCCAATTACCTAATCTCATAGTCCTGGTAAGAGCGATAACAAGTATAATTATCATGGAATTATACAAGGAAATTAGTGAAATGTATTCATTGTAATGAATTAAATTATTTTGTTTAAAACCTTTACAGTTAATATTTTCTTTATTGGTATTTACTTTACCTTCCTTTTCAGGTATTCTATTGAATACCCTTTTTCAACCTATATGAATTAGAACAAATTTTGCATTGACTTGAGCCCAAAATTTGTCCAAATACATAGAATTCATTTCAAAATTCTTGTCTTCATTTCCATTTTGTATATCTTATTATATCTAACTCCTATATATTGGAGAGAGGTTTATTAGTGTCAAAAAAACAATGAGTCACTAGCTTCAGTGACTTGGAATCCATATCTCACTAGTTCTCTTACGTCTATTGTCCTCCAACCTTATACCTATGTTTTAAAAACTAGATCCTCCCTGGGGACCTATGGTACATGTTCCTTTAACAACTCTTTGGAATCGTCATCATCACCATCATTGAAGTCGATATTTCTCTTACTATACTTTTTTGTGGTGTTCTCCCTCTAATGAAATATGGCCTACCTGGTGAAATTCACATTCATGAATGAGGGATTTTAAAGGTAGTATTCCTTAGTTTCCATTGGATACCATATATTGATTCACCTTATGCTCTAGGGTGCTATTTTGTTTCCTAATATGTCCATATCCATCTCCTCGCAACACCATACATGTGTATGCAAAAAAGTGAGTTTCATTATACTCCATAACTGGAAGGGAATTTGGTTTTCAACATTAGTTAGTACTGAATTTAATATGTATGTTGCAGTTGGTAATAGATATCCCAAATTGGATAATGAATGATTTTCATGACTCATCATCGACCATACCTTGTCTCACAAGGTATGGTTCTTCAGTCCACTAACATCGTTTTATTATGGAGAAGAAGTTGGAATGTGTTAACATAGAATAACAAACTACAGAAAAAAATCACTAAACTCATTCTTAAGATATTCACCATATAGATCTAATTGAGTATTCTTTATCTTATTTTCAGGTATATTATCTAATTAATTATTAATTTTCATAATTTTATCAAAGTTAACTTATACCAAATCATGTTAAAATTACCATGCCATCTCATGTAATTAGAAAAAATTTGGATTAATAATATCCACCGATAGGTTATACTAGAAATGGTTCACATACATCAATGTGTACTAAGTCCAAAATCTCATTGGCCCTTTCACCATACCAAAAATATGGTGGTTTGGTTATTTTACCCGGTAATGAATCATTAATATTTCATAATTTTTTTCTCAAAAGGGTATAAAAACCCATCTTGGTAGATCTTTTTCCAATGCATCTGATTTACATGACCAAGAAAGTGATTCTATAGTTGGGTGTTATGCGGGTCATGTAGATATGATTCAATATCAATTTCAATAAATTTATTTTGTAATTCAATTCATAAATATATCTATTTTAATGTTCCATACAAATAAAATATGTTTTATTTGAAATAAAAATAACTTTTATTTTAAAATCAAAAAATAAACCTACCTGTATATATGCATGATATATAAATCATGTTCTTAGTAACCACTGGTACATAATAACAATATTTTAAAACATATTTCAATAAAATTTTCAATAAAATGTGGTTGTTGCCAATGTATAGGGAATCCATCCTCCCACCATTAGAAGATCTCAAATCCTCATCTCCTCTAGAAATAGATCAAACTATACTTGGTCCATATATTTGGATATAGATGGGAGTAATGAAAACTGTATCTAATACCCAATGTTTCAATATTGAATGAACATAATCTATAAGGCACCCAAATTTGTTTTACCCTTTATTATTGGGGTTTTCCCCTTCCAATGAAAAAATATTAAACATTCAAAACAATCTTTCTACATTTCCACAACCTACCTATAGAGCATCCTCTCTTTGGACCGACCATTCTTAGTAAATTTAGTCTTATTGTTAGTCTTATAACACATTTCCTTTTTATTCCTTTTCATATTCACCATATAAACTAATGGTTTATCCTACCCTATATCCATATGTATGTGGGTAATTGATGTAAGAAGTTATGTGAGAGTCTTCTCATTATTACTCATATTGTAATTAAAAATAAGTCTAGGGAAGTTCATGGGTAGTGATGAAAGTATAAGATATTTATGAATCTCATCCATTAATTTAATCACTAAGATGTATAATAATGCAATATATCAAATAATAATTATAACATGAGGCCTAGATTTCATCGACTCTATAACAATAGTTAGAAACAAATCATTAGAGATATCATATATTGATTATCTCAACTCCTCATGATAGAGTTCCAAAAGGTAATACATCTTAATATACACATCCATATTATCATATTACTTTGAAATATCATTTTTCATGGAGGAAAAATTTCAACACTGGACATAGGATGAATTCTTAAAAATTTTCTCCTATAGTTATAACTATTCATCACCTGCCTCATAACCGGGTGCATCAGGAATAATTTCTTCATACATATATAATTTCCTTTCATAGTACAAGATAACATGTAAGATCATTTTATATTCATGGTAATTTATGCCAGGGATAAGGTTATCTTTATCGTTTATGGATCATAGTGATATGTTTTGTTACATTTATTTTTGTTTCTACAAATATAACAAGAAAATATCTTAGTAATTTTTCTAAAAAAAATTTGACAAATAAATAATTATTATATTTCATTATCTACCCTAATTTATCGAAAACCAATAACCCTTACCATTGGATTCAGAATAACCAACTGGATATGAATTAAGGGTTAAAGAATAAATATTCCAATTTTTATTACCTGAATTTTATTATTTAGGTAACTTTAATTATTTTAGAAAATCAATATAAATTCCTACTACAATATCTCACTATTACATGATTTTTTTTAGTAGAGTCCCCAATCCAAAAAACATTAAATTTGATTTTCTCAATCCTTATTCATTAGTTAGATCATGTATTTCTGTCACGAACCAGCCCGGGTCGACCCTGAACCGGTCACCAAAGCCGGTCCGCGGCAAGTCCCGAGGGGCGTTCCCGATCCCCCCGGGATGGCAACAAGTACCGGGAATTAAAATTTCAATCGTTGGGAACGATTTTAGCCCAAACAAAAAACAGGATCAAAAGAACGAATATAAACTAAACAAACAAACAAACACTAAAGACACAAACGAAATTACACCACGACATACCTCCACGTGACCTCGCGGGTCACCACCCAACTACAACCAACATCGCACCCTCACTGAGCAACTCAAGCCAGGAAAACCTGGACACAAGGAACCTGCAACTGAAATGGTAAAAGATAGGCGTGAGCACAAAAGTACTCAGTAGGTGAGCCCAACAAAAAAACCCAAAGCACTGCCAGTAAATAAAGAATCTACCTATTCCAGGTTTGAACTACAATGTATAAAAGTATGCTTTTATAATGTTTCAATTGAAAAACTAAACACGAGCCATTACCCTTATTCCTTTTCAAAAGTTGAATTTCTTTTCATTGATTCTAAATTCGTTCTGAACGATAAAGAAGTGTTACATTTTCAGTTTTACTACACAAGAGAAAAACGAATCTTTATTTGAAAGCCATTTCCGCAAAGCAACCAGTACAAGCTGTAAAGAAGAACTGAAAGTAAACAAGAAGGAAATAAAACAAGTGCAAGTAAAAATAAACCAGAAGTTATCAGCAATAACCATGGGTGATCCTGAACATCCCTAGAAAACCCCTGGACGTACTCGGGTTCAGACTACCTGCCGGCATGGTACTCCACAGTCAATAACCAACTGGCCGCCCTAATAGCCAACCAGTGGCACATCCCACCTGGCCTGTCCACAACTCCAGAGGGTACCAACCCGTCTAATCAGGGTTAGCAAGCAACCGTCACTCGATAATATACAAGACGCCCAGTAACCCATAGTGGTTTTTGTAACACTGTGTAAGTGGGAGGCCCTCGCACGCGTGACTCATCTCACCGCACTTGCCAACCCCTTACACGGACATCGCTACACGACAACCCTCGAAGGGAAGTCCCCCTGTAGAGACGCCCTCATAAGTATGTATATATATATAGATATATATGTATAATCACATCACATTTTATAAAGTTCCAACCAGGCCGTCATATCATTTACATTTTGAACATTTAACACTAAAACATTTCCAAAGGGACATGACATACGCCACACCATTGAAAACCAGAAACGCACTTAGAACATTATTTAAGAAACTCAAATCAGCATCTCAAACCTGAAAGACGTTGGTGTCACAAGTAAGAAATCATTTTCCAAGTTCCAAACGCACCCCACTTTTATCAAGAGCCAAATGGGCCTTTAAACACTTTTTGAAAGAATAATATTTCTCAAATGAAATCCAGAATTTTAATCACGCATCAAAGGAAAACATTTTCCAACAACCAAGAACCACATTTAATGTTTCAAAAAATCGAGTTTAAAGGTCACACGGCACTTCCTCTAATCAAGGTTCAAAGAAAAACACCATTTTCCATAACCAATACGCCTACCATTTTACACACACCAAAACCACTTCAGAACCCAATTCAACATGATCTTCATATTTCATAATGAACTCATTTAGTAGTATCATCAGGAAAACATACACAGTTAAAACCGAGAAAAACTACTTCCACTGAAATGCTAGAAATAAGCAGAGCAAACCACATTATAAGTTACTACTTAATAATACTTTTAAATTTACTGAAATCCAATAAAGGACAAGAAATAAATAAATTCTAAATTTAAAGGCGAGTGTGATGGGAGACCTACCTCAAGATCCAAGCGCGACGGTAAAACGACCTTGGAACCAAGGCGCGATGACACGACGTGTGTCCGAAGCCACGTGATAAAGTCCAACACTCTCGAAACTGAGGCGCGGAGACGGCGGAACCTCGGAAACAAGGCGCAGCGATGGCGCTCTCTCGGAAACGCCCTGCGCGGGTCCTAAAATCCTAAACCTACCAAAAACAAATATAAATTGATGAAGAAAACCCCTGAAAAAGCACAAGTAAATGCCAGAGTAATAATAATGTGAAAATAATAATAATAATAATAGTATTATAATAAGCATAACCATAATAATAACAATATCATAACCAAATAATAACTTAATAATATTAACTTGAAAATAATAAAAATAATAATAATCTTAATCTTAATAATATATTAATAATAATAATATAATAATAATAATAACATACTTTAATAACAAGAATGATATAAGAATAATAATTTAGTAAGTATAATAATAATATAACAATAATAACAATAATGATATAATAAAAATAATAATAATAGAATAATATCAACATAATAATAATATAATAATAATATAATCACAATAATAATAATATAATGATAATAATAATAACTTAGCATAATTATAATATAATAGTATAATAATATTAATAATAATAATAATAATATAGTAATACAACAATAATATTAATAGAATAATATTAACATAATAATAATATGATAATTAAATAATAATAATAATTATAACAATAATGATAATAATAATAATAATAAGATGTTAATAATTAAAATGATAATAAATATATTAATAATAATAATAATAATAATATAGTTATACAATAATAATGTTAATAGAATAATATTAACATGATAATAATGAAATAATTATAATATTATTAATATGATAGAAATAATAAATGTTATATAAGATTAACTTAAAAAAATAAAATAAAAATAAAAATAAAAACATACTTACAGGGGTGGTTTGCGGAGCAACGGGGTGAGGGAGGAGGCGGTTGTGCGGGGGAGCCGGGACGGCGACGGGATGAGGCCGGTGCGCCGGTGGGTGCGGCGACGAAGGGGAAGGGGTCGGCGGTGGTGAAGGAAAACAGGGCGGCGGCAGGGGCTGGAATGGAAGGAGGTCGGCGGGCCGGCGGATGGAGACATAGGTGGTGGCGGTCGGCTGGCGCGGCGAAGGGGAGAGGGTCGCGCAGGGAAGCTGAGATGGGGAGGCCAGCGGGATCTGGTTGCGCGGGGTTGTCAGGATGGGGAGGCTGACGGGGTGTGGGATGGGGAGGCCGACGCACGCAGGAGGGGAAGCGGGGAGGGAGGCCGGTGACGGGGGCCGACGATGGAAAGCAGGCAGGGAAGCGGGACGCTGGTGGGCGTGGGCGCGACGAAGGAGAACGGGGCCAGGACGGCCTGCGGGCGTGACGGCGGCGCGACGAAGGAGGAGCGGGGCCGGGACGGCCGGACGAGGCCGGTCGCGCGGGGAAGTCACTGGCGGAGTAAGGCCGGACGGGAGGGGAGGCTGGGGATGCGGGAGGGTGCTGGTGCGGGGGAGAAGAAATAGGAGAGAGGGAGAGGTGAGGCGGCTACGGGAGATTAGGGGGGAAACAGAATTAGGGTTAGGGGGTTATAAAATATATATATATATATATATAATAATAATAATAATAATAATAATAATAATAATAATAAAAATTAGCCAATCATAATAATAATTATTATGATCAAACATTCAAAATAATGCAATCTTTTAAAATAACACCCATATATATATTTACACATATATTGATGTATATATACCTACAAACACATACACGCAATTATAATAAACACATATATATGTATAAACATATATAGACCTAAACATATATATGCATATATACACATATAGACATATATATATATATACATTAATATACACGTCTATAAACATATATAAAAATACTACAATAATAGTAACGCAACTCAAATAGAAATAATAATAAAAAGTCAACGTAAAAAATTTAATATTTAAAACGTCGGGTGGACACATCGTCACCCGGGCCGAACGCACGATCACCGCTAGCGATGCGATGACCACGCACCGGTGCGAAATCATTAATCACAATTAATCTTCGAAAAATTTAAACCGGGACCAAGAAAGGAGAAAAATTACGGACGTCCGCGGTCGAGGTGTGACAATTCTCCCCACCACAGACACTTTCTGCCCCCAAAAAGTCACCAGGCCAAAAGTCGGTCAAAAAATAAGTCCATGCCCTAACGGAACTAAAGGAACTGGAGAGAATTGAGAATCTCGGGGATGACCTTACTCAGCACAGGTCACACCCGACCGATTCAAGAGAAAACTGGGGTCCGAGATTGAGGGGAGAACACGAAGGGGTTCTCCCCACCACAAGAACTTAACTAGTGCAGAAAAGTTGACCATCTAAATAGAAAACCCTAGGAAAGGGGGGTCGACGCGGGAACTCCCAACCGGTTTAAACCAACTCTCATAGCACGAGTGAAAAACAACACCTTCGTCGAAACCTTGAACCCACGACTAGAGTCAACACCCTTCAATACTAGGGGAAACCCACGAAAACCCTAAACCAAAACACCGAGTCAGAAACATGGCCCACTGAAGTCCATGAAACACAACCACATCTGACGAGCATTGCTAAACAAAGGTCAACCCACCGAAGAGTCAAACACACTTTTAAGAAACACATACGATTTAGAAACAACACATCCACATAATCCAGACTACTTGTATTATAATAGAACAAGTCCATGACAACCCCATGGTAAAACAATGAACATACAACAACGTCAAAACTTAACAGCAGAAAAACAAGTACTAAAAGATCTTGATTGTTCCACTGCTAACACGGAACACAAAACCTGGACCAAGGCTTCACACCCCTGGGGACTCCTGACTGTGCGCGAGCTTCACCCCAAGACCTGTGGTTGGGGCTCTGGTGGCTGAAGCATCTTCTGCCTCACAGTCAGGTACTGACTTTCTCCCATCACGGCGTCCTCTTTAAGCGACGCTTCCGGCAAAACTTCTCCAGATGACCCAGACAACCGCATCTATGACACGTCTTCGGAGGGTTGCGACAAGACGGTTTTAAATGCCCGAAACGACCACACTGATAGCATACCACCGAACGATCTGACGAACTGGAAGCTGGGACCAAAGGGGATAACTCGTTAGGAACAAGTATCTATGGCATATTTTCCACACCAGAGGAGGAACTCTTACGAAAAACAACAGGGGACGCTGAAGTATTAACCACCCGCACACCAGAAACTAACTCAGCCAAGAAAGCTTCCTCCACCAGCTTCTCGAAACAAAGGTCTTTATAAGGGAGGACTCGCTCCTTGATCTCTGTACGAAGACCCCCAGTGAAAAAAAAGACCTTCGTGAGCTCATGCGACGCTACCTCTGGAGAAAAGGGAATCAGTTCCTTGAAATGGTCAACATATGTCTTCACCGTCCGTTGACCTTGTTGAACATGCATAAGCTCTCTCTTTTTCTCCAGCTTCACTTCCTCAGGTACAAACCATTGGATGAAAACAATTCTAAAGACATCCCACGTCATTTCAACTTGCGTCGATGGTGGGGCAACCACCTTCCACTGGTCCAGAGCTGGACCCTCGAACAACTTCATAATTGCACGAACCTTAACATTATCGGGAGTTCCCAACATTCTAAAGACACGGTCCACTTCCTCGAGCCATTTCACTGCCTCTAACGGACCCTGATCACCATGGAGAATAGGCAAAGTCTGAAGAGGACCAAAAACTGGGCATGACCTATTAGAATCCTTAGAGACCTTTCTGGGCGGCATTTCATGAGCGATATATAAAACACAAAGCCAAAACCAATATCAACCGAAGAAACTTCAATAAAAGTTCCTCCATCAAAAAAACAGTCAGCACAAGGACCAATCAAATACAACACAACCCAAAATAAAATCTCCTCTTTAAAATTCCCTTTTCATTTTTGATTTCAAAACCACCCTTTCTCAAGATCACTTTCCAAAAACCACTCCACTTTCAAACCAAAACTTTCCAAAACTGTTTCCCATTTAAAACCAATTTAGAAAACAAGGTCAAGCCCTTAATTTCAAATACTCACCCAGGTAATCTCATGAACCGTTGCACATGTCTTTATCCACATTCCATTCATACTCACACCAACATGCACGTTTCATGCGTTCTCACACATGTGCAAACGTTCATAAAGAGGACCTGGGGTTTTCATCCCGAACCATTCTTAACCAACCCCAAGCAAACAACAGATTTCCAAATCAAGAGATTTCATTTTTAAAACCCATTTCATATATTTAAATCCCTTTAAAGGAAACCAGTCAAATTTTTCAAAAACCTATTTCATTTCCAACAACGCATTCACACAAACCAAAACGAAAGCAGCAACCAAATTTGCATCAACCACTGAAGTGAGGGACTAGTAGTCATGCTCAACCTGGCGACAGGGTAGCGAGTCATGTCTCGAGTCAGCATCGACCACTAGGAGGAATTCAAATCGTGTACTCAGACTCCACATGGGTCACTACTCCATGTGAAATCATGATGTAACGTCAGCTTGCCTCCATTTTCATCTCTCAATCCAAGACAAACCAGAAAAGACAAGGACACAATTCCCGAACTACCCCTGGTAACTCGAGGATCAGTGCGAGCAAGAGTTCGCGACGCTCTTCCCGTACCTACACCTCGAGTTCTGACAGTCCTAATCTCCTTCTACCGGACAACCCAAAATAACAAGAACCAGCTCTGATACCATTTTTTCACGAACCAGCCCGGGTCGACCCTGAACCGGTCACCCAAGCCGGTCCGCGGCAAGTCCCGAGGGGCGTTCTCGATCCCCCCGGGATGGCAACAAGTACCGGGCATTAAAATTTCAATCGTTGGGAACGATTTTAGCCCAAACTAAAAACAGGATCAAAAGAACGAATATAAACTAAACAGACAAACAAACACTAAAGACACAAACGAAATTACACCACGACATACCTCCACGTGACCTCGCGGGTCACCACCCAACTACAACCAACGTCGCTCCCTCACTGAGCAACTCAAGCCAGGAAAACCTGGACACAAGGAACCTGCAACTGAAATGGTAAAAGATAGGCGTGAGCACAAAAGTACTCAGTAGGTGATCCCAACAAAAAAACCCAAAGCACTGCCAGTAAATAAAGAATCTACCTATTCCAGGTTTGAACTAAAATGTATAAAAGTATGCTTTTATAATGTTTCACTTGAAAAACTAAACACAAGCCATTACCCTTATTCCTTTTCAAAAGTTGAATTTCTTTTCATTGATTCTAAATTCGTTCTGAACGATAAAGAAGTGTTACATTTTCAGTTTTACTACACAAGAGAAAAACGCATCTTTATTTGAAAGCCATTTCTGCAAAGCAACCAGTACAAGCTGTAAAGAAAAACTGAAAGTAAACAAGCAGGAAAGAAAACAAGTGCAAGTAAAAATAAACCAGAAGTTATCAGCAATAACCATGGGTGATCCTGAACATCCCTAGAAAACCCCTGGATGTACTCGGGTTCAGACTACCTGTCGGCATGGTACTCCACAGTCAATAACCAACTGGCCGCCCTAATAGCCAACCAGTGGCACATCCCACCTGGCCTGTCCACAACTCCAGAGGGTACCAACCCGTCTAATCAGGGTTAGCAAGCAACCGTCACTCGATAATCTACAAGACGCCCAGGAACCCATAGTGGTTTTTGTAACACTGTGTAAGTGGGAGGCCCTCGCACGCGTGACTCATCTCACCGCACTTGCCAACCCCTTACACGGACATCGCTACACGACAACCCTCGAAGGGAAGTCCCCCTGTAGAGACGCCCTCATAAGTATGTATATATATGTAGATATATATGTATAATCACTTCACATTTTATAAAGTGCCAACCGGGCCGTCATATCATTTACATTTTGAACATTTAACACTAAAACATTTCCAAAGGGACATGACATACGCCACACCATTGAAAACCAGAAACGCACTTAGAACATTATTTAAGAAACTCAAATCAGCATCTCAAACCTGAAAGACGTTGGTGTCACAAGTAAGAAATCATTTTCCAAGTTCCAAACGCACCCCACTTTTATCAAGAGACAAATGGGCCTTTAAACACATTTTGAAAGAATAATATTTCTCAAATGAAATCCAGAATTTTAATCACGCATCAAAGGAAAACATTTTCCAACAACCAAGAACCACATTTAATGTTTCCAAAAATCGAGTTTAAAGGTCACACGGCACTTCCTCTAATCAAGGTTCAAAGAAAAACACCATTTTTCATAACCAATACGCCTACCATTTTACACACACCAAAACCGCTTCAGAACCCAATTCAACATGATCTTCATATTTCATAATGAACTCATTTAGTAGTATCATCAGAAAAACATACACAGTTAAAACCGAGAAAAACTACTTCCACTGAAATGCTAGAAATAAGCAGAGCAAACCACATTATAAGTTACTACTTAATAATACTTTTAAATTTACTGAAATCCAATAAAGACAAGAAATAAATAAATTCTAAATTTAAAGGTGAGTGTGATGGGAGACCTTCCTCAAGATCCAAGCGTGACGGTAAAACGACCTTGGAACCAAGGCGTGATGACACGACGTGTGTCCGAAGCCACGTGATAAAGTCCAACACTCTCGAAACTGAGGCGCGGAGACGGCGGAACCTCGGAAACAGGGCGCAGCGATGGCGCTCTCTCGGAAACGCCCTGCGCGGGTCCTAAAATCCTAAACCTACCAAAAACAAATATAAATTGATGAAGAAAACCCCTGAAAAAGCACAAGTAAATTCCAGAGTAATAATAATGTGAAAATAATAATAATAATAATAGTATTATAATAAGCATAACCATAATAATAACAATATCATAACAAAATAATAACTTAATAATATTAACTTGAACATAATAAAAATAAAAATAATCTTAATCTTAATAATATATTAATAATAATAATATAATAATAATAATAACATACTTTAATAACAAGAATGATATAAGAATAATAATTTAGTAAGTATAATAATAATATAACAATAATAACAATAATGATATAATAAAAATAATAATAATAGAATAATATCAACATAATAATAATATAATAATAATATAATCACAATAATAATAATATAATGATAATAATAATAACTTAGCATAATTATAATATAATAGTATAATAATAATAATAATAATAATAATAATATAGTAATACAACAATAATATTAATAGAATAATATTAACATAATAATAATATGATAATTAAATAATAATAATAATTATAACAATAATGATAATAATAATAATAATAAGATGTTAATAATTAAAATGATAATAAATATAATAATAATAATAATAATAATAATATAGTTATACAATAATAATGTTAATAGAATAATATTAACATGATAATAATGAAATAATTATAATATTATTAATATGATAGAAATAATAAATGTTATATAAGATTAACTTAAAAAAATAAAATAAAAATAAAAATAAAAACATACTTACAGGGGTGGTTTGCGGAGCAACGGGGTGAGGGAGGAGGCGGTTGCGCGGGGGAGCCGGGACGGCGACGGGATGAGGCCGGTGCGCCGGTGGGTGCGGCGACGAAGGGGAAGGGGTCGGCGGCGGTGAAGGAAAACAGGGCGGCAGCAGGGGCTGGAACGGAAGGAGGTCGGCGGGCCGACGGATGGAGACAGAGGCGGTGGCGGTCGGCTGGCGCGGCGATGGGGAGAGGGTCGCGCAGGGAAGCTGAGATGGGGAGGCCGGCGGGATCTGGTTGCGCGGGGTTGTCAGGATGGGGAGGTCGACGGGGTGTGGGATGGGGAGGCCGACGCACGCAGGAGGGGAGGTGGGGAGGGAGGCCGGTGACGGGGGCCGACGACGGAAAGCAGGCGGGGAAGCGGGACGCTGGCGGGCGCGGGCGCGACGAAGGAGAACGGGGCCAGGACGGCCTGCGGGCGTGACGGCGGCGCGACGAAGGAGGAGCGGGGCCGGGAAGGCCGGACAAGGCCGGTCGCGCGGGGAAGTCGCTGGCGGAGTAAGGCCGGACGGGAGGGGAGGATGGGGATGCGGGAGGGTGCTGGTGCGGGGGAGAAGAAATAGGAGAGAGGGAGAGGTGAGGCGGCTACGGGAGATTAGGGGGGAAACGGAATTAGGGTTAGGGGGTTATAAAATATATATATATATATAATAACAATAATAATAATAATAATAATAATAAAAATAAAAATTAGCCAATCATAATAATAATTATTATGATCAAACATTTAAAATAATGCAATCTTTTAAAATAACACCCATATATATATTTACACATATATAGATGTATATATACCTACAAACACATACACGCAATTACAATAAACACATATATATGTATAAAAATATATAGACCTAAACATATATATGCATATATACACATATAGACATATATATATACATTAATATACACGTCTATAAACATATATAAAAATACTACAATAATAGTAACGCAACTCAAATAGTAATAATAATAAAAAGTCAATGTAAAAACTTTAATATTTAAAACGTCGGGTGGACACATCGTCACCCGGGCCGAACGCACGATCACCGCTAGCGATGCGATGACCGCGCACCGGTGCGAAATCATCAATCACAATTAATCTTCGAAAAATTTAAACCGGGACCAAGAAAGGAGAAAAATTACGGACGTCCGCGGTCGAGGTGTGACAATTTCTTTTTGTAGGAAACCATTGGTGTGAACTATGTAAAATCAACCTAAAACATCATGTTTGAATTATCTAATAATTGGATTCAGCCCAACATTTGTTGGTAAATAAATTTAAGTTATGTTTGATTTTAATTGAAGTAGTGGATAGATAAATTATCAAGAAATATATAGTTGATTTATTTAATAATTTTATATGTAAATTTCAAATTTTTATCATTATTACATGTCTTTTAATATTTTATAGATTCAATTATGTTATTTGAAATTTATTAAATAATTTTTGTTTATATGAACAATTATTCTACTTCTATAATGTATTCTTGATAAATAATTAACTCATGTGATCACGACATGACATACAAAATTATATAACTATGAAAAATAATAGTAATAAAATAATTAAGATGAATAATACCAATCTTTTACCAATGGTTAGTTTGTCCAATGGTTGATAAACTAACCATTGACCAAGGGGAAAGAATTCATGAACCGATTAATGTTCATACAATAGATTTTATCCTCTCTTCAAATATATATCTCTTGGATTTGGTTTTTTATTACTCCAAACATGAACCACATCAACTATCTTGGGACCTACATCCATTATATATTTTTTATTCACACGCGAGTAAGGGGGAAATGGTTTACATAAAAAACAATGGCCACACTTTCCTCTAAATAAAAAGAGGATAGAATGGGTAAAAACCAATAAATTAATTAAATAATAAATTAAACAAAACCAACCACATACAAATTACTAGTCTATGATCATGATCATCCACATTATTGCAGTAAATTACACAATTAATAAAACAAAAATTCAATTATTAATCAGTCTTAATTAAGGTTATTTTTTCTAGAGAAAATTAATTATCATCCTTAAATATTATTTTATTTTATCTAAATTACTATCCTAATTTCTTTGAGATTCTCATCCATCAAAATTTCAAATAAATTATTTAAATTAATTTAAAATTTACTTTTTAAAAATATTTAACTGGGAGGAAACATAGGGAATACCCGTATTAATATACCCAACATGTATTAAAATTGTCGACTTTTTACCCTTCTGAAATATGAAATAAATGAAATATTATGTAATTTCTTGAGGTATACCATCATCACAATTATTACATGAAATAAATGATTATTACGTAATATGTTATGTTTTAATGAACATAGTGTAATATTTATCAAACGAATAGAAAATGATTTTAATATCTAATAATTATGTAGAATCTAATTAATCATTTATACATATATTGAACCCATAAAATGGAGTTTAATATCAAATTAATGACCACATGAAATAACATATGGATATGTTTTATACATTATAATAAATTAATATGAATTCTGTGTAATTTGTTATATGTACACGATATGTACATGTTATATACATGGTGTGTATGTCTCTCAATTTCAATCCATTGCGCATTCATAGGGACTCAGCATGTAATACATGCATTGAAAATATTAGATAGCATGACATGTGCATGGGAAAAAACAGATTGTGGTCTCCGAGTTACATAGGCACCCGTCAAGTATGCTATGAATGAAAACACATATCATACCTACGAGTTAATGGATGACATGCCATGTGTGTGAGATACATGGCATGTACTCTAGATGAATGTGTTCCTGGCTAGCCTGGTCAACACATCATGTAAAAAATTAAATTCATGACTATATTAAAAGATCTTAGTATGAAAAAATTCGGATTTAATTCTGGGAGCATTGAATGTTAGTACACAACATGTAACATTGTTTTAATGGTATGCACACTTGTGTTATCAAGATAGATTCCTTGGAACTTCTAGATAATTTCTTTGATTTTATTTCATTCATAATTTTTTTTGATGTGATTAGATATATGAGAAACCAAATAGAAAGAAGAAAATTATGAAACTCATATTTAAAGAATGATTATACATAAAATTAAAAATAAATTTCAAATGAAAAAATTAATAAACAATCATTAAATAATTATAAACAATTATGTGACCTCTCTAATACCACCTCTAGACTTCGGACACAATATAAGAATACAATGGGTTATAATAAATTTTTAATTTTATCATAATTTATTATCAATACGAGAACAACATGTTGATAAATTCCATGATCAAAATAATTGAATAAAATAAATAGAATATGTGTAAAATGATGGAATAAGACTTAGGATAATACATAATATTTATAATTAATTTTATAAATTAAATAATTTCCTTCGGTGTTTATTTTATATATTGATGGATGTGAAAATAGATATACATTATAGGGTCTTTGAATTTTAGGAATCCATAGAAGATTCCCACTAGCAGTGACCCACACATATTCCACAAATCTCTAAACATCAATACAGGAATCTAATAAGTGTTATCATGAAATTCAATATTGATTTCCATGATAATCTATTATAAGTAATTATCCATGATATCTATAGACTCTAGAGTGGGAGGTGGAAGAACATCTATCTCCATTCTTGGGAGCATTCTTGGGGTGAGAGATCCTAAGGGATTGAGAGGATTCAATAAGACTGTCATTATGTACAACCCAAAATTAATTATCTCTATTAGAAAAATAATATAAATGGGTTTAAATACAACTAGGCTTATGAAATTAATAATTTCACAAGTTATTTTAAAATTCATTCAATCCATATCGGAACACCATTTCGAAAATAAAAATAATTTTATTATTTCTATTTCATTCTCTTAAGATGAAAATTAAATTAAATATTATTAAATATAATAATATTCAATATATATTATACCTCAAAAGACCTAAAATCTCTTCTGATATTCCTACATAATAGTTATCTGAAATATAATAATGAATTTTTATTTATTAAATAAATATCTCTTTGATAATATTTAATAAATAAATTAATATTATATTCACTAAACAATATATAATTATTTATTAAATATTATGATCAAATTATATTCTTTAGAACAAATAGTTACATAATATATTTCATCAAGAAAACATGAATAATTATTAAACTATATGTGGGAATAATATTTAGTCCCCTTTTTTAAAAACAAATAACAATGTTCAATTTAACTGAGATTCTGGAAACACTTACTATGTGACCCACTTGGCCTCTTTCAAAGTGGAATTTGGAATAGTAGCTTAATTTTAATGGATAAATTATTGTTTCACAAAAAGGAACACATGGATATATAATTTAATGATGAAATGAAATAATACCTATTAACGATGTGTCCTGTGTAATATAATCCTTTCATCCAAATAACTCTAATTAAGTAGATAAAAAACATGCATCGTCATCATTTATACACAATGTATCTTTATTTGAAATTCAAGAAGTCAAAAATTACTACATAACAATATAACCATCAATATTTTAATATATATCATTTCTATAAAAGGGAATGAGATTTCATCTTCAGTTAAAGAACAGAAGGAAAAAATCTTTTGTTTCATTATTCATTAATAAAGTATTACTCATTATGCACACAGTGTAACCTAAATCATTGTGAACATATGTCATTAATGATTTCATAAGTAAACAACTCATAATACTAATTAATAATATCCATTAAGTCTATGGATCAACACTCACATCTAAAAATAGGAACATTCAATTATGTATATAAATATGGATTTCCATATGGAATTCCTCGTTCCCATAATATCCTAAAATGGATATTAACGAGGTAATATACCATCTAAACGTGAAACAATGTTTTATAAGTATCCACCCTTAATATCCAGTGTCAGTTTTGTCCCTAAAATTATATATTCTAGTTATATAACATATTTAAACAATAGTATCATTGAACATTTGGGATCTCATTATAGTGGGGAACCTATATGAGCTTTTTTTGTGACAACTACTTTTAGGACATTATCTCATACTATGATATGCATAAAAATAATCATGGTGTGATAATATGTGTATTAATATTAAAGAAATATGAATAAAATTAATCATAAAGTACACATAAGTCAGTTCTAGGGTATAAAATACAAAAAAATTTACCTTAAAAACCTTGTTATGAAAATCCATGATAAGAATAATCTAATCTACAATAATGATATCATGATATCTCTAAATATAATACCATTCTATCACATGTGATGGGTATAGATAGTATCCTTTCAATTGGGAATCATGAATGAAAACATTAGTCGAGGTGATACATGGTGCAAAACCAAACAAACTTGAAACCTTCTCAAGATGTTTCAAAACGAGAAACAACCCAATATAATGAAATGATGACTTCCCTTAACTTATTATCTGATAGTTTCACATAAAAATATATAAACTAAAAAACACCAACTCAATGACCTCAAACTCTAGCATGTGATGATGTTGTTTAACATTGGATTTATAGAGACTCTAAGTTATCACTATCCGATTTAAAATCATCCACACATTATTTATCATCTATTAGAAAGTCTCAATACTATCAAGGAACATTCAAATATCTCTTCCTAACAAAATGGGGGTGGAATAGCCTCCGGTATAACTCTTAAAATGGATCTATCCTAATTAAGGAATACAAATATTATTTTAATTAATCTAAATCAATTATAGGGGAATTTCGCACAAACTATTAAATTCAATCAAACGTTCTAGGATAGAATCCATAAGATTATATATTGTATAATTATATTATACATCAAGCAACAATTGATATATGGTTCTTAACTTCAGCTTTGTTTCCAAGGATTTTAGGTGTCTGATACAAAACCAATAAATTAAATAAAAACCTTGAAAAAAATAACTAATGGTACTCTATGTATCATAATAACCTCATGAAAATATAAGTTCCCAAGATCCTCTACTCCTATAGTATCTCTATTGGGATTAAATTAAATTTCATTCATAAAATGGCTAACAATTATCGATATAGTTTTTTTACCACATAGAGTATATGTCACTATTACAAAATATCTTATGAGATCCTATCCAACATCCACATGTGATGGTAAGTTGTTGAAACAACCTGAATTGTCTCTGATGGTCAACATTAATTCTCTAATATAGAAAATTTTGTGGAAAAATCAACAATCGAATAACTAATACTGAGAATCCAATACGTAATTGTTATGGTAGAATACATATTTGAATCCCTAGGGTTCATGACCGGAATATAATGATGAAACTAATGAATCACCTCCCACATCAAAAAAAATGAATATAACAACCTCCTCTGTAATAGGATAGAACAATTGGGAGACTGAAACAAATCACCTTGAGGTCCCTTGACCATTTTAAGTTGTACAAATCACTGTTAATTGGGGTCAAATACCTCCTCACTCATAATGCTATCAAAACGCGAGGGTATGGACTACACACTAGCCAAAAACACTTTTTGTACATACACATAAAACTAAAACCAATATTAGTAAAACACCAATCATGTTGAACTCATATACAAATTCTCATTAGACAATACCATAAACATTTAACTCTTAGTATCGATGAAAACATTGCCCTTAAATGGGTGAATATTGAATGTTGAAGTAAATATTCTAATGATACTCTACCCTTCATAAATTTCTGAATATTAATTCTATTTAAGTAAAATGTTAATTTAGGATTATATGATCTAAATAGATTTTGAGATTCTCTTTGAATAGGTAATGATTCCATATCCTAAATTCCTGAAAAATATCTACCAAGTTATGGTCTAGGGTGGGATAATTCGACAAATGTTGTCAAAGATTCTATGATCGATTCGACAGAATATTGTCATCTTGCATCATCATGCATCCCTTCCCCAAACTAGAGGCAAGAATATACATTTCATAATATTTCCCATGATTAAAAATAATAAAACTAGTGTGGATGTGAAATGGGTTTACGACTCCTTAAAATAAATTTGAAACCTTGAACTACACTCAATCCTCACCCATTACAATTAAATATAGCCATGGGATGTAATGTCCAGGATTTTTCCATGTACTATTTTAATATTATATGGGAATTTAATTCAAGTCCAGGCTCTGAGACGGCGTGCAGTTCCGAGGCCCAGTGAGCCAGGAACAAATGTTTGAATTTAATTTAATAATTAAATAACGCGCGCATGAGGTTTTCCTGATAAAGTGGAATAACTCATGAACATGTGCTCTGATCAGAAATCTAAAGGCATTGTTTCGTTCAGAATAATGATTTTACCTTAGATGAGTCCTAAAATTGGCTGGCGCAGGTTGGTGGTGAAATCTGGTTTTTGGACGCAACCGTAATAAAATATTTTATTTTAATATTTTATTTAAATCTTTGTTATAGCGAAATATCTTTTCTTTTTAAATGAAGATTTCACAGGGGATTAGGCTTACAATTTCCCATAGCCCTGAATTTCCCTGGAGGCTCTGGATGCTCTGGAGAAAACCTCCCAACGCGGCGACGACGTTCTTACGAGCTTCGCCAGCAACGATGACGCGGCGACCGGATCTTCGCCAACGAATGCTCTGGATCCAGGTAGGATGTTTGTTTTTGATTTCCTTCCCCGTTTTTTATTTCCATGATGAACTCAGACTAATCCATGAACACATTAGACTGTGGATTTATCTTTCTTGAGGGATGGGTTTTTGCAGGGATTTTGAGGTTGTTTTGGTTTTGATCTAATGGCGACAGACTCGGATCATCACGAAAAAAGATTGTGCCTCGTCCCTATTGTTTGATTCTTGTATTTTCTCCTTAACTTTATTCATGTCATTCTACGCATTCTTGGAGGAAATAAATTTTTGATCATTCATTTGTTGGCGCAACAATCCGAGATTGTAGATCCAACCCCGGACCGATGTCACGGAGGTGTGACAACGGTTTCCGAAAATGATTTGGAGTGGATCAGAAGATATGGGTTTTTGGGCGTTTCAATTTGGAAAGATCGTTCGTGGTTAATGATCCGATTTAAGAGTCTAAAACACCTGTTACGGTGTTCATATGGTGAAACGAACAAATCCCTTGAGTATCAGAATGAACAGACGAGAAACAGAGGATCCGGAGGATCTGTCGCAGCGCGTGGAGGAAGATGACGTTTCTAGAAAAATACCGACTACACATCTTATAGTATGAGCTACATGGAGTGTGTTCGTTGGAGGATAACCTAGCCTGTATTCTGGGAGTACACAGACACGGGTTGGGTAGACGGACAAGGACACGACGTGTATAACCTTCCCTGGCCAGACCCAGCCAGATACACGGGATACCCCGTGTACTAGTACCCGGGTAGGCGACATGGACATAGGTTGGGTACACGGCCAAGGACACGTCATGTATACCCAACCCCAACCAGACCCGGCCAGATACACGGGATACCCCATGCACTAGTACATGGGAAGGAGACACGGACACGGGTTGGGTACATGACCACGGACATGAGGTGTATACCCTTCCCTGGCTAGACCCTACCAGATACACAGGATACCCTGTGTACTGGTACACGTGCAGGTGACACAGACACGGACAGAGACCGTGTACGGGCACATGGCCAGCATATACAGAGGGAGCCCCAGGTGCTCAGACACGATGTGTGACTCTTATACACGTTGGGTATTTTCTTTCTATAAGACAAGCCAAAATGACACCATCCGTTTACACGGGAAGTACCTTGAGTCAAGGAAAACGACATGTGATTCTTCTAAACACCATGTAGTTTGGTTTTACGCAGCTTGGATGGATGACACGGGCCGTTTACATGAGAAGTTCCCGGGGTCAAGGAACACAGCGTGTAACTATACTACACGTCGTGTAACCAATTCTTCATGGATTGAGACACTTGTCTTCTATGACTTGGACTAGTTTTCTTAGGGTTCGTACCCTTGGACTTTTCCCTGAAGGTTCTGGTATCATTTTCTTTATACAGGAGTATGATCCCTTCAGCAGGACTTCCTAAATAGAGTTTTTGGAATCCCCTCTGTGAGGCTTAGAGCTAGATCCTCTATTCATTCCTAGAACCCTAGGTATAGTTCTTGGTATCGACGTGACCAACATTACCCGGGAGCCGATCCTATTCTTAGAGAATTAGCTTAGACTAAGTTGTCGGAATCACCCCATGACTTGGTCGTGATCCTCATCTGAGCATCATGTTCTCATAGTACTTGAGGTTTTTCTTCTCCCGGAACGATTACTTTGTGTCTCCCTCTTCAAAACTAAGAGTGTGTTCTCCTTGTTGGTTGATTAGTGGAATCTTCGAGCTGGACCCTAGTGGAAGTATCACGATGTTCATTTGTGTATGAGTATATCTGGATATCCTTGTTGTATGTTCTGTTGACATATACTGTGTGGAGCTGACTGTATCTTTCATTTGGGGTATTTTCCCTTGTTGTATTTCCTTTTTGGTTTCGTGGTGTCCTACTGGGTATTGTTATACTCACTCCTGCATGGGCATTGCCCGCACATGTCGTTTCTTGTGCAGATGAGCGAGCCTTTGACATGATTATAGGCGGACCAGGACCGGATGGTACTCAGTGAGATCAGACAGGCCGAGGTGTGTTCCTACGGCTACAGACTGCAGTCCCAGCACCCATATTCATAGGCTGTACTTGGTTATAGAATTTCTTTTGGTGCGATTGTACTTTTGGCCCAGGGTTTTACTTACTGTACTTTTTTTTCCTACCGAACTCTGTTGGATGGGTTTTAGTGTATGCACACATTTCTCCTCTTAATAGTTTTTACTTTTTAGATTTGTGGGCTTCGATATGTGTGTGCGTGTGTACATGTTTATAGGAAACGCCTTCCATGTTATTAATATTCCTACTCGGTGCTAGTCACCAGCCCCTGGCCTATTGAAGGCAGGCATGGGGAGTTGCGGCTCGGGCTTCACTAGGACGGGTCGTGACAGAGTGGTATCATAGGGGTTCAGTACTACCTTAGGACTAAGAGCCTGTGAGTTGGGTTGGGGCAACATTGTTAAGTGTTTCGAGTTCGTCTTTCAGGCGAGGGACCCCGGTGTTGGTGCGGGCGGCCGACGTATCCATACACCAGGACTCTGATAACTTTCTTTTCGACTCGGAACATGAGAATACTAGTTGTAGGGGAAACAAATGGTACATACATCATATAATAATGGGTTGTGGTTTCCATTTCCTTCATGAGTCATCTCTCCAGATATTCTCACTGACTGAGATACATCTTGTTTATTTACAGGATGCCTCTGCGATGCGCACCTGCTAGATCTAGCGGCCTGATCATGAGGATAACCCCCTTAGTGATGAAGCTTCGATACAGGGACTGGATCCCCCATTTTTACCATCAGTTGGTGTGCTAGTTATCCCGGCACCGGTAGAGAAGTGTTTAGTGTCTGTTGTACCAATGGAGGAGGAGCACAGGCTGAGCGCACTCCATGAGTTTCAGTGATAGAGATCCCTCTGGTTTTGAGGTGAGCCTGACCCTCAGGAAATAGAGGACTGGCATGAGGCAGTGACCAGAGTATTCTATTTGGTCAGGACACCAGCAGACAAGATGGTGATCCTGGAAGTGAGGCTTCTGCAGGGCTCATCAAGTCGATGGTGGAGTTTGGTTATCCATACCAATGACAAGGCGACTCTTGCCTGGCCAGAGTATGAGAATCTCTTTAGAGATGTGTTTTCTCCAGTTTCCTTGATATCAGTACATATATAGGAGCATAAGCTCTAGTAGGGGACCATGTCAGTGGCTGACTATTCACCAAGGTTGACAGACCTCTCACAGTACTTCATGGATTTAATCATATATCAGTACTTAAGAGCTCGAACTTTTGAGCGGGGCCTACATAGAGATATCCAAGGAAGAATGATCCCTATGAGCATTCCTACTTATGTGGGTGTGCTCGAGAGGGCTTTGGCGGTCGAGAGCTTCTTGGCAGAGGAGAGACAGCCGACAGTTGTTAGTAGTGGGCGAGTTGGAGCAGAGACCACAGCAGCAGGGAGCCGACGCCATGGACCCAGGCGTGGGAGATGTTTTCAGAGGAGATCCCAGGACAGCGGATCTGCCATACAGGTTTCACAGGGCGCATCTAGCCAGCCTCGAGAGAAGTGATGCTACTCATGCGATGGAAGGCGACATCTCGCTCAAGATTGTCTGACCTACCATACTACTAACACGAGAGTAGTGGATGGACCACCGAGGCAGAGGAAACGTGTGGAGAAAAAATATCCATGGGAAGGAGGATGTGGTATGGGAGATTGTAGAGAAGATGGAGGTGGCTGGTGTTTTTACCTTTTACCACCCCACCCTAGGAGGTCCACCCCAGGTTCAGGGACTGGTGGAAAGAGGCAAGGACAGCTGCAAGAGGTTTAGTTTTACGACCCAGGTACTCCCAGAATGATTAGAGGTACAATCTGTGTCTTTTCTACTTTGGCTGCCGTACTGATAGACACAGGTGCTAGTCATTTCATTCTGGCTTCTTATCTTGTTCGAGACCTTGAGATTCCAGTTGAGTCATTGACTCAACCCTTATGTTTAGAAACACCGACAGGAGAAGATTCGGAGATCGCACACCTCTGTAGACTATGTGACCTGACCCTCGGAGGAGATAGTTTCAGTTGGAACCTCTTGGTGGTACCATCTAGGACTTACAATGTCATTCATGGTATATATTGGCTATCCACAGTTCATGCACATGTCGAATATTTTAGGTGAAGGGTGCGGTGTGTCTGTAGTGATGGAAAGAAGTTCTCTTTTTTCTGTGAAAGAGATACACATGTAGCGCAGGATGTAATCGTTCATATGAAGGCACAACCGATATCCTATCAGTTGGCTATCCTATCCCTTGGTGCATCAGGTATCACGAGTTTCCAGTTTCAAACATTAGTGGCTGAGTACAAGGGAGTCTTTCTAGGGGATTTCCCCAGGCTACCTCCCCATCAGAAGATAGATTTCAGCATTGAGTTGCAACCCATGATGCCTCCGATATCAGCATCATCATATCGGATGGCTCCTGCAGTGCTTCGTGAGATGAGAGTGCAGCTGGACGAAATGTAGAAGTAGGGCTTTGTGAGACCCATCATTTCACCATGGGTGGCCCCAGTGTTATTTTCCAAGAAGGTGGATGCGAACTTGAGGCTATGTGTGGATTACTGGTGCTTGAACCAGGTGACCGTGAAGAACCGGTATCCACTACCGAGGATCGATGACCTCTTTGACCATTTGAGAGGGACACTATGGTTCTCGAAGTTTGATCTACAATCAGGCAATCACCATTTGCGAGTACGAGATGAGGATATACCAAAGACGGATTTCAGATGACGCTGTGGTCACTATGAGTACTTGGTGATTCCCTTTGGCGTGACGAACGCCCTGACAGTGTTTATGGGAATCATGAACTGGATCATCCACCCCTATCTTGATCGATTCATAGTAGTCTTCATCGATGATATCCTTTTGTAGTCAGCGTCCGTGGAGGAGCACATGAGACACCTAAGGATGGTTCTGGACACACTCCGAGAGCACCAGCTATACGGGAAACTCTTGAAGTACCAGTTCTGGATACAGGAGGTCCACTTTCTGGGACACGTTATCTCAGCAGATGGTGTAGAAGTGCACCCAACCAAGGTGGAGGCAGTTCTAGCATGGGAGACACCCCGGAGCATGACAGATGTCCAAAGATTCCTTGGGTTGGAAGGTTAATATCAGAGATTCATTCTTGATTTCTCCAGGATTTCAGCACCCATGATAGCTTTGACCTGAAAGGGGCATCCATTCGTGTGGACCGAGAGATCCCAACAGGCTTTCTAGTAGTTGAGACAATGTCTGACGAGTGCCCTGATCTTGAGATTACTAGAGGAGGGTGTCGAGTACGTGGTGTTCTGCGATGCATCCAAAACTGGTATTGGTTGTGTCCTGATGCAGAGGAATGCAGTGATTTTTTATGGATCATGTCAGTTGAGGCCACATTAGTAGAACTACACGACCCATGATCTTGAGTTGGCAGCGTTAGTCTTCGCGTTGAGGATGTGGAGACACTACCTGATGGGTGAGAGGTTTACCATCTACTCTGATCACACAAGTCTCAGATATATCTTTTCTCAGAAAGATGTAAAATTGAGGCAGAGGCCGTGGTTTGAGATCCTCCAGGATTATTACTTTAAGGTCATTTATACTCCTGTGAAGGGGAACGTAGTGGCACATGCTCTCAGTAGGAAATCCAGTTCACAGTTTCTGGATGAGGCGACGAGGCAATTGTCCTCTTTACTGTTATCTTTCATTGATGGATATGAGGGAGCTTACCTTCAGAAGATGGTTGTTACCCCTCCACTCTTAGAGCGAGTCTGGGAAGCACAATGTGAGGATGCTAGCTATGAGACTCTACGTGCTCAGATATCCACAGGTGTTGCAGCTGATGGATTTTCAGAAGGTGGGGAGAACATTGTTATTTTTAGAGGGCGTGCAGTAGTACCAGTGACGTTGCAGGAGGAGGTTCTAAGGGAGTTCCATACACCACCTTGGCGGTGCATCCAGGAATGGAAAAGATGTATCAGGACCAATGACGTCAGTTCTAGTGTCCAGTAATAACGTTGTGTGTGGCAATGTTTATTTCTCAGTGCCTTAATTGTCAGCAAGTAAAGGATGAGCACCAGGTGCCAGCATACTTGACTCAGCCCCTTGAGGTTCCAGAGTGGAAGTGGGATAAGATATCCATGGACATCGTGATGGGTTTACCACGTACGTTAAGGGACATGATGCCATCTAGGTTATCATTGATTGACTCACCAAGTCGACCCACTTCCTATCCATACGGGTGAAGATTTGGGTGGAGATTTTGGGATGCCTCTACACGCAGGAGATTTTTCGACTTCATAGAGTACCATCCATGATTGTTTCAGGTCATGATGCCTATTTCACATCCCGATTGTGGAAGGGATTACATGAATCTTTTGGGACTCAGTCACTTCTGGAAATGCAGGATTTCCCCATGCTTGTTTTCCAGCAGTTCTGTTGAACCGTTGGTATAGGGGTATAAAACAAGTATTTCCCAATGGTTTGAAGAAACCGTTGGGAAATCTAAATTTTTTTCTCCCTTTACCAATGGTTTTGTAAAACCCTTCATAAAGACCCTGACTTAGTAAGGCTTTCCCAATGGTTTGTGTAAACCGTTGGTAAATCTCACCTTTCCCAACGGTTTTAACAAACCGTTGGGAATGTTTCCCCCTAAAATCCCAGCAAACCTGAGATCCCATCCACGTTATTGAACTACTAAAATTGAGACCTAAGATCTCCCTCGCTTGGAAAATCATTCCACTAGATCCATACTCAATCACAAGGTTGTTTTGTTCTACACTTGAAATATGTAAGTAGTAAGTTATTTTTAATTTTTTGCATCTAAATTTGTTCTTATCTGTTTTGATTTGGCTTAAACCTAGGGTTCGTGCAGTACGGTATACCCAAAAATTTCAATTCTATTTGTTATCTGTTTTCTGTTTTTGTTCTGGTGTCATTTGTGAATCAATTTTTTGTTCTGTTTTTCTATTCTGTTTTTGTTCTTGTGGGAGGTGTTGGGGGTGCAGTAGGTGGGGGGAGGGGTGTGGTGGTGGGGTGTTTAGGTGGGGGGAGGGGGTGTGCTGGTGGGGTGTTTAGGTGGGGGGTAGTACAGGTGGGGGTGGGGGTGGGTTGTGTAGGTGGGGGTGGGGGAGGGGTGGGTTGTGCAGGTGGGGGTGAAAGTAGAGGGGGGTTGTTATGCAAGTGGGTGGTTGGGAGGGGAGTCTGCAGGTTGGGGGGGTGGGCTGGGCAGGTCAGAGTCTTGGGGGGTGAGGTGGGGGTTGTTCAGGTGGGGGTGGGGGTGGGTTGTGTAGGTGGGGGTGTGGGAGGGGGGATTTTCAAGTGGGGGTTAATGTGGAGGGGGGTGCTGTGGAAGTAGGTGGGGGAGGGGAGTGTGCAAGTTGGGGGGTGGGATGGGCAGGTGGGAGTCTGTTGGGGGTGAGGTTGGGGGTGGGGTGTACAGGTGGTGGTGGGGGAGGGTAGCTGTGCAGGTGGGGGTGGGGGAGGGGGGTTGTGCATGTGGGGGGGGGGGGGTGTAGGTGGGGGGTGGGTTGTGCAAGTGGGTGGGGGGGAGGGGATTGTGTAGGTTGGGGGTGGGCTAGGCAGGTGGGAGTATCTTGGGGGTGAGGTGGGGGTGTGAAATTGGTGTGTGGGAGGGGGTTGTGCAGGTGGGGGTGGGGGAGGGGGGTTGTGCAAGTGGGGGTGCAGGTGGGGGGGGGGGGGTTGTGTAGTCGGTGGATGGGAGGGGGGTTGTGCAGGGGGAGTCTGTTGGGGGTGAGGTGGAGAGGGGGGGCTGTGCAGGTGTGAAGTCATCACTTCCATAGTTCACCAATAAGAACGGTGAATTCATCACTTCTAGAGATTTGGATAGTTTTGAGGCCTCTTTGGTTTTGGTTATTGTCTAGTCATCTTGATGAGTAAGGAATCACATTATCTAAAAGTGACATCAACTATATAGGATGAATTCCTACTCCCACAACA
The DNA here is from genome assembly GCA_963277665.1 of Viscum album. Lineage (NCBI taxonomy): Eukaryota > Viridiplantae > Streptophyta > Magnoliopsida > Santalales > Viscaceae > Viscum > Viscum album. Next base: position 1,450,171,722 of record OY728161.1, read on the forward strand.
CATCTTTCTAGAAATAATATATCCTTGGATGGTTGTGGGAACCTTTTAGAATCCAATGCCCCAACATTTTCCCAATTGAAAACTTGATACCAACATGTTATCAAGTCACTGATCCTACCAAAATGGATTTTCACTAAAAAATACTATTCTAATCCTTAACACCCGTCTTTTGTTTTTCATAACATGAATGACAACCCAATTAAATTTCATGGCTCTCAGTCACACCCCTGTGGATAGATCGCCCACTCCCTGGACACCCCTACCTCCTGGATAGCCCTGCAACCATTGTGGACAGTCCGCCCACCCCCCCTGGACACCTTGTACCCCCTGGACAACCCCACCACCCCCGTGGAAATCCTTCCCACCCCCTAGACACACCATACTCCCAGGACAGCCTCCCAAACCCATGGATAGCCCGCCCACCCCCTGGACACTCCCCCACCAGACACCCCTACCCCCTGGACACCTTGTACCCCTGGATCCCCCCCCACCCCCACCCTTGTGGATAGACCACACACCCCCTGGACACCCCCTCCCCCCTAGACAGCCCCGCCACCCTCGTGGACAGCCCACCCACCCCCTGGACACCCCGTACTCCCTGGACAACCCCGCCACCACTGTGGACAGCCCTCCCCCAATTACACAGAAACAAATAACTCTGCATTTCCCCCGATTTCCAGAAGCCCCCGCGCAGGTGAACCCTAACCTGAGGTCTTCCATCTGATCAGCTGCAACTCCACCATCCAGGTTAGACTCCTTCAACCTCTTCCCAAATACAGACATAAAACCCCTCATTCAAGTAATTGACATGGTTTGGGTAGTGTGGTAGGTGGTTTTCATTATTTAGTGGGGGTGATAAGATACTTTCTATGGACTTTAGTTTGGGTGTTATGAAATGTACTAACTTTTCACAATATTTCCATTTTTTAGAATCAATAACTTATTTAAAAAAATCTCGTTACACATTCTTTATCTTTTATGAAAAGCCTTCACTTTTTAATGTCTTGAACAATGTTTTATCAGGTCTATGGTGACTTCATGGTATGTGATAAATGAAAAAATTACAAAACACATCTCACCTCAAATCTAGGAACACATAACTAAATTAATTAGTATATATTTACATTGTTTTAATAGTTCACTACATCAACTAGAAACTCTTTCCTTTATCATTTACCTAAATATATTTTCTATAATGTTCAATCCTATTGAATTGTTTATGACAAAATGAACTATATAAATTATTTTTACAGAATGGACATGAGTTGGATGTAAGAAACTGATCAGATCTCAAGAAATTTTCAAAAAAAATTGGAGATCATTATAGATTTTGCATTCCCAATGCTTCAGATAGTGGTCGCACACACTGCCCATGTTCCAATTGTGTTGGTAGACCTTGGTTGAGCCGTGAAGAAATCAGCTACCACATAACCAAAAATGGTTTTCAAGCAAACTACTTTTTGTAGAATCAGATCACAATGGGGAGAAAATGAAATCTCAAATTGGTGATGATCGAAATGAATGGACTAGAATAGAGAATTTGTTAGATGATCAGTTTCCATTTATTCGTCATCATGAAAAAGAAAGGATTTTGACTCAAGAAGACTTAGATATGAGGAAAAACTGATGAATCTAGTGAAAATGATGATATTGATAGGAAAAAAAAATTAAATGATGCTTCCACGACTCCAGTATATCGACAATGCGATAAAATGAAAAAGCTAGAATTTTTAATCTGATTGTTTCATGGGAAAACTATGTATGGGATTTCTAATACAGCAATCGATACATTCTTACCCTCTTGAAATATTTACTTCTAGATGATGAAAATATTCCCTCAAACCACTATATGGCATGGAAGTTAGCTGAGGAACGCGGATTTTCAAGAATCAAAATTCATGCTTGCACGAAAGATTTCAGTTTATTCTGGGAGGAAACCGCTGAACGAAATGATTGTATAAAATGTGGAACATCCCGCTGGATGTCAAAATCTAATGGAACACCATCCCGAGTTCCACAAAAAGTAATGTGGCACTTTCCATTGATCCCCAGACTCCATAATCTTTTTATGTTTGATGACATATCAATAAAATGAGATGGCATGATACCAAGAGAAAGAGACTAATGATTATTTGGTTCATCCTGCAAATGGATTTTGCATGGAACATATTTGATGTTCGACATCCTGATTTGCAGTTGACCTGCATAATGTGAGGCTGGGACATTCATGAGACAGTTTTAATCTGTTTGGGGAAGATGATTACTTCGCATAGCAAATGGCTAGTTTTTATACACATTTATAATCTTCCCCCATGGTTGTGTATGAAAAAACCTTTCACATTAATGAATATACTCATATCTGGTCCTTCTGATCCCAGAATTGATTTTGATGTATACATACAACCTTTAATAAAGGAGTCGAAACATCTTTGGGATGTGGGTGTGTGCACATACGATGCATGTTCAAAAAACATATTTCATATGCGTTTTGTGCTTTATGTGGAGGATCAGTGATTTTTCGCTTATAAAATGATGTTTAGATGGAGAACGAAGGGAAAACTGTCATGCCCAGTTTGTATGAAGAATACACGATCCAGAAGACTGAAATATTGATGTAGTTTCAGTTTTATGGATATCGACGATTCTTTCCAAAGGATCATCCATATAGAATGAATTATCGATGATTTGATAATACCATAGAGACCAATGATCAACCTCAACATTTGTCCGGAACTGACTTTCTTAATGAATGGAATGATTTTAGTTTTTTGTTCGGGAAGGGTCAAATGAAATCTGGAAAGAGAAAGAATGTTTCCACTGAAACATGTTACAATTGGAGGAAGAGGGGTATCTTTTATTATTTTCCTTATTGGTCAAACCAATTTGTTACGTCATTGCTTAGAAAAAATTCATATTGAAAATAATATATGTGAAAATGTTTCTTTCGGTTCATCTAAATGTCAAGGGGAAGAAAAAAGATGATTTACGATCTCGACGTGACTTTGTGGATTGGGGCATTAGACCAGAATTGCATCATGTGTGTATCAGTGAAAATAAATGGAAACTTCTATGTGCTTCTTATGTGATGACACCTACGGGAAAAAAATTTCTGGAAGTATTAGAGACTATTAGAGTTCCTGATGGCTATTCAAGCAACATATCTAAATGGGTCAACAGAAGAGAGTTGAAGCTAAAATCATTGAAGACTCATGATTATCACGTTCTACTGCATGAGTTGCTTCAATAGCAATCTGTCATCTTTTGTCCAATAATGTAAGGGTGGATGTTATTCGATTGTGCCATTTGTTTAGAGATCTTTGTGCTAAGAAGTTTTCCATGTCTTTCTTGCAAAAAATGTTGACAGATTCCCCATTAATTTGTGTGAGTTGGAGAAAATATTTCCTCCATTATTTTTCACATGCATGCTGCATCCGACTGTCCATATTCCCACTAAAATACTTCTCAGAGGACCTGTTTCTTTTCTTTGGATGTATCCAACTGAAAGAAATATGTTCACATTAAAGTATTATGTCTGAAACAGAAATCATCCCGAAGTTCTATCGTGAACGGTTACTTGGATCAAGATGTATAGATTTCTCCTCGATGTATTTGTCTGATCTTACTACAAGATTGAACAGACCAATGTGAAATGAAGAAGAAACTGTATGAGCAAATTGAACCCAGTTTTCCATCACTTCCTCAAACATGAGGAATTCTTGGATCATATACATTGAAGACATTAAGCCATGAAGAGAGGGAGATGGCACATCGCACAGTTTTGTACAACTGTGTTTGTTCGATGACTTATATCAGGTAACTAAATTGATTATCTATATCGTAAATATATATCTGTTAAACTATTCATATTTTTTTCTACAGGGAACGTAAAACAATGATAAATAGGAGCATCGTTCTTTATCATTGAGAATGATAGAGAATTTGCAGAGCAAAGAGTTTTCTGGTTGGTTAAAATTGATGGTATAAAAAATAATGTTTAAAATAATTATATCAATATTTAATTAAGATTAATAGTAATTTATATTGCAGTATTGAGTTTGTCCTGGTGACTCTGTCTCTGATGAAATAAGATCTTTGTTTTTGGTCCTAATACCGTGGTTCGTGACTTTAAATCAATTGTAATCAATGGGTACAAATTATTATCACTGAATGAGAAAATAACATGAGAACACAACATGATGGTGTTATGGTTACTGCCACAACAGATTGTTATGACAATTCATCAGATAGTAGACCGCGATTAGAAAATGTGGGTTATTATGGAGTTGTTGAGAAAATAATAATATTGGAATATTACACTCATGGAGGAGTCACAATGATGAAATGCCATTGGATTGATTCTATGATGAAACATGCCACATTTATTGATTATTGTGGATGTTGAGTAATTAATATGAATCACACTCTTTCGACAGAAGAACCATATGTGTTGGCATCAATGGAAAATTAATTTGTTTATGTCAAAGACTAACTTCGAGATGAATTTGGTGTCATATTTGAAGTAATTCCAAGACATATTTTTTATGATGGTGATGATGGAATTGACACTGTACCTAGTGCCATTGGAACCAATCCATTTATTTCTTTTGATGACTCAAATAACTCAATTGTCAGAGTTGATTGGGATCCTAAATTTGTGGTTGAAAATATTTAGAATCATTCATCCATGTTCTCAATTCATTTTGTTTACCTTGAGTTGGGTTGTTAAGGTTGGTAATATTCAAATTGACTTAGTATTGATCAGAAATATGTTTTAGCTGACTTTAATGTTATATGAATTTTCAATGTTTATTGGTTTCAGTTTTATTTGAATTTCATTTTCTAATTTGGAATTGAACATTATTAAAACATACTCAAACAATATTTCTAACATGGTGAACATTACAACTTGTATGATTTATTAAATCCATTCAATCTCTTCTAAAACAATTGATAGCTGACTTGACCATTATGTGAATTTTCAATATTTATTGGTTGCTGTTTTAGTTGAATTGAATTTTTCTAATTTGGAATTGAACTGTATTCAAATATAGTCAAACAATATTTCTAACTTGGTGAACATTACAACTTGTATGATTTATTAAATTCATTCAAGTTATTCTATAACAATTGATAGCTGACTTGACTGGTATGTAAATTTTCAATGTTTATTGGTTGCATTTTTATTTGAATTTCATTTTCTAATTTTGAATTGAACTATATTCAAACATAGTCAAACAATATTTCTAACATGGTGAACATTACAACTTGTATGATTTATTAAATCCATTCAATCTCTTCTAAAACAATTGATATCTGACTTGGCCATTATGTGAATTTTCAATGTTTATTGGTTGCATTTTTATTTGAATTGCATTTTCTAATTTTGAATTGAAATGTATTCAAATATAGTCAAACAATATTTCTAACTTGCTGAACATTACAACTTGTATGATTTATTAAATCCATTCAAGCTCTTCTAAAACAATTGATAGATGACTTGACCATTATGGGAATTTTCAATGTTTATTGGTTGCAGTTTTACTTGAATTTCATTTTCTAATTTGGAATTGAACTGTATTCAAACATAGTCAAACAATATTTCTAAATTTGTGAACATTACAACATGAATGATTTATTAAATCCATTCAAGCTCTTCTAAAACAATTGATAGCTAAATTACCAATGAATCCCCCTATTCTCTCATATATATAGTTTTTTGGGTTAGAAATTAGTTTTACTTTTCTAATTAATTACATATATGTTTTCGAAAGCAGGAAATGAAGCCAATTGAAAAGAGACGAAGGAAAAAAATGATGGAGAACAATCGTCTAATGACGGAGTTGGGAATTCCATCATTAGTGCCTGTAGTGAGTACTTTATTTCAAATTTATATATTTAAAGAATATATAATGTCATGTCATTAATTTTTTGTAAACATTTTTGTCGGATCTACCTATATGTCGATAGTTATTCAACGAGGAGCCTAGTACTAGTCCTAGTACTTAGGCCGGTGGTATAAGGTGGGTTCGTACCAGAGGTGGACGAGCAGCTGCGCGTACCCGTATAGACTCTACCCCTCCCACTGACATGTCATCCTTCCCACATTCTGATCCTGTTGTATCGTTAGAGACACACGGGATATTTAGGCCTCCCATGTTTTTGCTACCTTCTGCATCTTCTGGCCCATCATTTTCACATCCCATGATAATTCCCACTCCCCAGTCAACATCCGGTCAGACGGTTGTCCCATATTCTTTTCCTTATACTTATGTCTCTCCGATCTTCTATATTACATCGTCTTCGACACTTGTTCCACCACAGGGTGTTCCATTAGTTACTGTGGATCCAGCGGCTCTCAACAATCAGACCGGCACAGGTATATTTATAGAACCCTAACAAATTTTTATAGAAATATTTATTTTCATTATAACATGTTTTGATGAAATATTTATTTTTCTTTCATGACAAATACATCTACTGACAAGAGGTGTGGGAAGGGGTGTACACACATGCGTTCGGTGTGTAACCGCCGCACACAGGTTATGGTGGACTATAATGAAGACAACCAATTGGTTGAGAAAATAGGGCAGTAATGTCGGAGTTTTTTGGCGACACTTGGAAAATACTCTGACATCATTCCCGTCAGCGTGCTATCGTGGAGTCATTTGCCACATGAGGTCAAGGATAGAGCATGGGCAGAGATATGGGTAAAAAAATCTGTTCTATTTAATTCCATGAATTATTTTTGTATTTATATGAATTAATATTTTGATTTCAACTTCGATTTAATTTTTCCGATGGTGAGGGTGCACGACCAGAACGTCTAAAGAATTTAGGCGAGCTTTGGATAGCCTACAATCATGAGTTGTATATTGGATCAGATGCTAGAGTTGGCACTGAGTTAGAGGCGGTACCAGTGGTGGATGATTGTCCTATAGAGCAGTATCGTCAGATGATTACTCATTGGACGAGTACCTAGTTTAATGTATTAATAACATTTGAGGTATTTAAATAATAACTTTCATGTTTTGCATTTATACTATCTGTTGCATTTTCAAATTTCATTTAGGAATCATCTGGAAAAAATAAACAAAACATTGATGCAAAAAAATACCTCCACACACTGGGACGTACTACGATGCCTGATCATGAGAGGAAGCAGGTATAACAATTTTTTATAAGTTTTCTTTACGACATACACTTTCTTTTGTTTCCTCAATTAATTAATAGTTTTCTACAGTTTTCATATAACTTACTTTTCAATGTCATTGTAGAGGCAAATAGAAAATATTGATGAATGTGTGCCTCGAGAAAAACTGTTTTGCTCGAGTAGACGAAAAAGGGAAGGAAGTGCCGTCAACGAAGCAACTCAGCTGCAGATTGTAAGTTTTAATCTGTTGAATTTATTTTTTAATATCTATTTTGTAACATAATGATATATTTATATTTGTAACAGGTTGCTTTAGAGGCCCTCGATGCCCAAGAACCAGACAATATTGGGCCAACAGATCACTTACATCAGGTGTTGGGAGAGGAGCATTCTGGAAGAGTACGCTGCTAACCAAAGATAGCCCCGACGAGGTATTTTCCCTCCTCAAGTATGAGCTGTAGTGCCACCAAGCTGCAGAAAGTTAGGGCCTAGGATGAACAAGATGAGAAAAGGGCCACAGAGATGGAAGAACAGTATGCTATAGAAAAAAGTGCGTTTATTAAATTTATTTATGTTCCACATCCTACACTTCCAGAAGAGGCCATCATAGCTTTTGATGAGTATATTTCTTCGATACGTTCTATATACGGTGCACCAGGTGGTAGTTCAAGTGGTGGTCAGGAAAATTTTCAGCTTGACAATGATGATGGAGTGAAGTTTGATGCGGAAGAGGAGGGTGAGGCAGAGGTCGAGGAGGGTGGCGAGGGCGAGGAGGAGGGTGACGACGAGGAGGATGGCGAGGGAGGGGATGACGAGGACGATGATGGGGATGAGGATGAGCGTGATGATGATGATGGTGATGATGGTGATGGGGATGTGGGACAAGTTGATCCATTACATTTTTTACTGATATTACTGAGATTTGATATTTAATCTATTCTAGTGGTTGGTTTTATCTAGACTCATAGTATAGTATTGGAGTTGAGTTATTTTTATATATTATCTGTTTTTATGGATGTTGTTGTTTTTTAGTGGTTGTGTGTTTGGGAACCCCCCTCCATCATGGACCCTGGACAACCCCCACCCTCCTCCCTGGACACCGGAAAGCCCCACCGAACAGCCCCCCAGACAGCCCCCAGACAGCCCCCCCCCCACCCTCTTCCTTGGACCCCGAACAACCCCCCGAACTCCCCGCAGAAAGCCCCCAGATAACCCCCCGAACAGTCCCCCGGATAGCCCCCCCCCCCCCCCCCCGCCCTCCTCCCTGGATCCCGGACAGCCCCCCAGACACCCCCCCCAGACAGCCCCACCCTCTTCCTTGGACACAGGACAACCGGCCGAACAACCTCAGACAACCCCCGGACAGCCCCCCGAATAGCCCCCCCCCCCCCCCCCTCCTCACTGGACCCCGGACAACCCCCCAGACAACCCCCCAAAAGCCCCCCGTCCAACCCCCACACCCTCTTCCTTGGACCCCGGACAACCCCCGGAATAGCCTCGGACATCCCCCAGACAGCCCCCCGAACAGCCCCCCAGACAGACCCCCACCCTCCTCCCTGGAGCCTAGACAGCCCCCCCAGAAGGCCCCCCGGACAGCCCCCCATATAGCCCCCCACCCTCCTCCTTGGACACCGAACAACCTCCCGAACACCCCCCGGAAAGCCCCCCACACAGCCTCCACCCTCCTCCCTGGACCCCGGACAGCCCCCCAGACTTCCCCCCCCAGACAGCCCCCCGAACAGCCCCCCCACCCTCAATGTAAATCACATTTACACATCTAATCAATATCATAGATTCTTGGTATTTTATAAAAGAGATGTATTCATTGGGCATGACATTGTAAGCTCCGAAATGTTTTATAGCATTATAAGATAAAACCTAATCCATACTAAGAATTATATAAAAATACATTATATAAATATTCAAAATATTTTAAGTAAATATCATTCCACTAATAGACACATGAGGATTCTCATAAAATGGGCAACATTTTAAGTACATACGGAAAACCAACCAAACACATTTGGATTCCATTGAAACTTTACGAGAACGATCCATGGGTCATATGTGATGTGTACAAATCAACCCCGCCTCAATCCGAGGCACGGTGTGGCCGCCACCACCCAAAGTGTCTGCCTTTTGTTTCAAAAGGACGTCATTTTAATTGAAAAAAATCAACTGGCATTCGGAAAACCGACCTAATGCATTCATATCGTGTCGATACTTTAGAACGACGATCCATGGGTCATATGTGATGTGTACTAGTCAACCCCTCCTCAATACGAGGCGCGGTGTGGCCACCACCACTCAAAGTGTCTATCTTTTGTTTCAAAAGGACGTCATTTTAAGTGAAAAACATCAACTGACATACGGAAAAATAAACAAACGCATTCGGATTGTGTCGATACTTTATCACAACGATCCATGAGTCATATGTGATGTGTACGAGTCAACCCCGCCTTAATCTGAGGCACTGTGTGTCCGGAATCACTCTATGTGGCTCTCTTTTAATTAAAATGGACAACAATTTAAGTACATATGGAAAACTGACCAAATGAATTTGGTTTCCATTTAAACATTAGGAGAACAATACATGGGTCATATATGACGTGTATGAGTAAACTCCGCCACAATCTGAGGCACGGTGTGGCCAAAAACACTCAAAGTGTGCCTTTTGTTTCAAAAGGATGCCATTTTAATTGAAAAACATCAACTGGCATACAGAAAACCGACCAAACACATTCGGATTGTGTCTATACATCATAACAACGATCCATGGGTCATATGTGACCTGTATGAGTGAAACCCGCCTCAATCTGAGGCGCGGTGTGGCCACCACCACTCAATGTGTCTGCCTTTTGTTTCAAAAGGACGTCATTTTAATTGAGAAACATCAACTAGCATATGGAAAACCGACCAAACAAATTCGGATTGTGCCGATACTTTATCACAACGATCCATGGGTCATATGTGACATGTACGAGTCAAACTTTCCTTAATCTGAGGCGTGGTGTGGCCGGAATCACTCTAAGTAGCTCTCTTTTGCTTAAAATGGAAAACAATTTAAGTACATACGGAAAACTGACCAAACGCATTTGGATTCCATTGAAACATTAGGAGAACGATCCATGGGTCATATGTGATGTGTACGAGTCAACTTTGCCTCAATCTGAGGCATGGTGTGGCCAGAACCACTCAAAGTGTTCCTTTTGTTTCAAAAGGACGTCATTTTAATTTAAAATCATCTACTGGAATACGGAAAATCGACCAAACGTATTCTGATTGTGTCGATACATTAGCACAACGATCCATGGGTCAAAAGTGACGTGTACGAGTCATCCTCGCCTCAATTCAAGGCGCGGTGTGGCCGCCACCACTCAAAGTGTCTGCCTTTTGTTTCAAAAGGACATCATTTTAATTGAAAAACATCAACTGGAATACGGAAAATCGACAAACGCATTCAGATTGTGTTGATACTTTAGAACAACGATCCATGGGTCATATGTGACGTGTACGAGTTAACCCCGCCTCAATCCGAGGTGCGGTGTGGCTGACACAACTCAAAGTGTCTGTCTTTTGTTTCAAAAGGACGTCATTTTAAGTGAAAAATATCAATTGGCAGTCGGAAAAGAGACCCAATGCATTGGGATTGTGTCGATACGTTAGCACAACCATCCATGGGTCATATGTGACGTGTAAGAGTCAACCCTACCTTAATCTGAGGCACGGTGTGGCTGAAATCACTCTAAGTGGCTCTCTTTTGTTTAAAATGGACAACATTTTAATTAAATACAGAAAACCGACCAAATGCATTTGGTTTCCATTGAAACATTAGGAGAATGATCCATGGGTCACATGTGACATGTACGAGTAAAATCTGCCTCAATATGAGGCGCGGTGTGGCCGGAACTACTCAAAGTGTCTGCCTTTTGTTTCAAAAGGATGTCATTTTAATTGAAAAAATCATTTGGCATACGGAAAACCGACCAAACGCATTCAGATTGTGTCGATACATTAGCACAATGATCCATGGGTCATATGTGATGTGTAAAAGTCAACCCCACCTTAATCCGAGGTGTGGTGTGGCCGCCACCACACAATGTTTCTGCCTTTTGTTTCAAAAGGACGTCATTTTAATTGAAAAACATCAACTGGCATATGGAAATCTGACCAAACACATTCGGATTGTGTCGATACATTAGAAAAACGATCCATGGGTCATATGTGACATTTACAAGTCAACCCCACCTCTATCCAAGGTAGGGTGTGGCCGTGACCACTCTAAGTGTCTGTCTTTTGTTTCAAAAGGACGTCATTTGAAGTGAAAAACATCAACTGGCTTACGAAAAAATGACCAAACACATTCATATTGTGTCGATAAATTAGCACAACGATACATGGGTCATATATAACGTGGACGAGTCAACCCCTCCTTAATCTGAGGCATGGTGTGGGCGAAATCACTCTATGTGGATCTCTTTTGCTTAAAATGGACAACAATTGAAGTACATATAGAAAATTAACCAAACGCATTCAGTTTCCATTGAAACATTAAGATAACGATTCATGGGTCATGTGTGATGTGGACGAGTCATCTCTGCCTCAATCTGAGGCACGGTGTGGCCGAAACCACTCAAAGTCCGACTTTTGATTCAAAAGGACGTCATTTCAATTGAAAAACATCAACTGGTATACGGAAAACCGACCAAACACATTCGGATTGTGTCGATACATTATCACAATTATCCATGGGTCATATGTGATGTGTACGAGTCAACCCTGCCTCAATTCAAGGCGTGTGTGGCTACCACCACTCAAATTGTCTGCCTTTTGTTTCAAAAGGATGTTATTTTAATTGAAAAACATCAACTGGCATACGGAAAACTGACAAACACATTTGGATTGTGTCGATTAATTAGCACAACGACCCGTGGGTCATATGTGACGTGTACGAGTCAACCCCGCCTCAATCCATGGTGCTGTGTGGCCGACACCACTCAAAGTTTATCTCTTTTTCTTAAAATGGACAACAATATAACTACATATTGAAAACCAACCAAACGCATTTTTTTCCGTTGAAATGTTAGGAGAATGATCCATGGGTCATATGTGATGTGTACGAGTCAACTCCGCCTCAATCTGAGTCGCGGTGTGGCTGACACCACTCAAAGTGTGCCTTTTGTTTAAAAAGGATGTCATTTTAATTGAAAAACATCAACTGGCATACAGAAAACCGACCAAACGCATTCAGATTGTGTCGATACATTAGCCCAACGATCCATGGATCATATGTGACATGTACGAGTCAACCCCACATCAATTCAAAGTGAAGTTTGGCCTCTACCACTCAAAGTGTCTGCCTTTTGTTTCAAAATGGCGTCATTTTAATTGAAAAACATCAACTGGCATACGGATAACTAAAAAATTCATTCGGATTGTGTCGATACATTATCACAATGATCCATGGGTCATATGTGATGTGTACAAGTCAACCCACATCAATCCGAGGTGCGGTGTGGTTGACACCTCTCAATGTGTCTGTCTTTTGTTTCAAAAGGACGTCATTTTTAGTGAAAAATGTCAACTGGAATACAGAAAATCGACCAAACGCATTCGGATTGTGTCAATACATTATCACAATGATTCATGGGACATATGGGACATGTACAAGTAAACCCTGCCTTAATCTGAGGCATGGTGTGGCCAAAATCACTCTAAGTGTCTCTCTTTTGTTTAAAATGGACAACATTTTAAGTACATACGGAAAACCAACCAAACGCATTTAGTTTCAAATGAAACGTTAGGAGAAAGATCCATGGGTCATATGTGATGTGTACAAGTCAACTCCGCCTCAATCTGAGGCGCGGTGTGGCCGGCACCACTCAAAGTGTCTTCCTTTTGTTTCAAAAGGATGTCATTATAATTTAAAAAATCAACTGGAATACGGAAAACCGACCAAACGCATTCGGATTGTGTCGATACATTAGCACAGCGATCCATGGGTCATATGTGACATGTACGAGTCAACCCTGCCTCAATTCAAGGCGCGATGTGGCTTCCACCACTCAAAGTGTCTTCCCTTTGTTTCAAAAGGACGTCATTTTAATTGAAAAACATCAACTGGTATACGGGAAACTGGCCAAATGCATTCGGATTATGTAGATACATTAGCACAACGATCCATGGGTCATATGTGATGTGTACGAGTCAACCTCGCCTCAATCTGAGGTGCGGTGTGGCTGGTAGCATTCCAGGTGTATGTATTATGTTTAAAATGGTCATCATTTCAGGTAAAAATATATGGTATACAAAAAACCGATCAAATTATGAATTGACTTTCGGATCTCACATATAATTGTCATCTAAATTTTAAAATGAATTCTAAAATAATTATGTTTGTTTATAATTACTTTATTAATTCTAATTTAATTATTGATGTTTATAGTTCTACCATTATATGTTAAATGTGCATGAATTTTTTCTCTATATGTAAGTGTTAGTTAGTTATTACAGGTACAATAATTGTATATGTATGTGTTAGTTTATTGCAGGTACAATAATTGGATTGAAAATGAGAGGGAACCTACAAAATTAGACCTGGTGGGGAAATTGGAGAGCTAGTGGGCAAATTGGAGAGCTTTTGGAAAAATTGCAGAGCTGCTGTGCAATTTTCCCAGCAGAGGCTATGCAAACAGTTTGAAACCATTGGCATAGAATGTATGGGTTTTGTTTTACCAACGGTTTATGGAACCGTTGGTAAAACACTTTTCCCAACATTTTAGAAACCATTGGGAAAGAGGAGATTTTTGGTTTTCCCCAATGGTTTGGCCAAACCGTTGGGAAAAACATGTTAATTTATAGCACTCTATCCCAAAGGTTGTAAACCATTGGGAATATTCTTTCCCAACTGTTTTCCAGAACCATTGAGATAGGGTAATATTTCTCCACCATATCCTAACAGTTCACTGTAAACTGTTGGGAAAAGATTTTCCCAACGGCTTACTTCCCTACGGTTTGCAAAACCGTTGGTATAACATATACCAATGGTTCTGAAGCCTTTCCCAACAGTTCTAAACCATTGGTAAATCCTGCATTTCAAATAGTTAGTTACGGTTGATCACGACGTTCCATCCTTAGACCGATGGTCAGACGGAGCGAACCATCCATGTTCTGGAGGATATGCTGTGAGCATGCATACTTGACTTTGGTCATAGCTAGGAGGATCACCTACCACTGGTGGATTTTTTTATAACAACTGTTTTCATTCCACTACTGGTATGGCACCATTCGAGGCTCTGTACGGGCAACCATGCAGGTCACCACTTTGCAGGACTGACCAAGGAGAGTCAGGATTTATGGGCCCAGAGATGGTGAGATCTACTACAGAAAAGGTGTAGGTCATCCATGAACAGACGAAGACTGCACAGAGTCTTAAAAAGTCTTATGCCGACTTGAGGTGGAGGACCTTGGAGTTCGAGGAGGGAGACCATGTGTTACTTTGGGTCTCACCTTGACGAGGATTGCATAGATTTGGCCAAGATGGAAATCTATCAACGAGGTTTTTTGTCCCTTTTCATATTCATAGTATAGTTGGTGTGGTGGATTATCGCTTGGGTCTACCTCCTCATTTGGACCTGGTACACACCGTCTTCCATGTGTCGTAGCTACGGAGATACATGCGTGATCCGCCACACGTCATCGACTGGAGTGAGCTGGACATCGATGATGGAGCGACCTTTGCAGAGTACCCAATGGAGATCGAGGATTGGTAGGAGAAGATCCATCATGGGTGATCTATTACCTTAGTGTGTGTCTTGTGGCAGCACGAGAATCTCCCAGAGAGCATGTGGGAGCGGGAGGCTCAGATTCTCTTGCAGTACCCACATCTTTTTGAGTAGCCTTTGTTTTGGCTTTTCAAGGACGTAAAAGCCTTAAGGTGGGTTTGATGTAATGTCCCGTATTTTCTCATGTACTATTTTAATATTATATGGGAATTTAATTCGAGACCAGCCTCTAAGACGATGTGCAGTTCTGAGGCTCGGTGAGCCCAGAACAAATGCATAAATTTAATTTAATAATTAAATAATGTGCGTGTGCGGTTTTACTGAAAAAGTGTAATATCTCCCGAACCGGTGCTCAGATTAGAAATCTGAGGGCACCATTGCATTCAGAACATTGATTTTACCTTAGGTGAGGGCTAATATTGGCCAGCGCAGGTCGGTGGTGAAATATGGTTTTTGTAAGTAACCATAATAAAATATTTTAATAAAATATTTTATTTAAGTCCTTGTTATAGAAAAATCTCCTTTCTTTTAAAATGGAGATTTCATAGGGGATCAGTGTTACAATTTTCCATAACCCTGAATTTCCCTGTAGGCTTTGGAGGCTCTGGAGGAAACCTCCCAACGCGGTGACGACATTCTTGACGAGCTTCACCAGTGACGACGACGCGACGACTAGATATTCACCAATGAACTCCGTGGATCTTTGTAGGATGTTTGTTTTTGATTTCCTTCCCCATTTTTTATTTCCATAACGAACGCAGACTAAAAAATGATAATATTTTCCTGCAGATCGATCGTTCTTGCGGGACAGGTTTTTGCAGGGATTTTGATGTTGTTTTGGTTTTGATGTAACAACGATGAACCCAGATCGTCACAAACAACGATCGAGGTTCATCCATCTAGTTTGATTCTTGTATTTTCTCCCACGCATTCTTCATTGCGTTTTACTCATTCTTGGAGGAAATTGATCATTGCACATTCTCTTTTTGGTGCAACAATTCGAGATTGTAGATCCAACCCTGTAGCGATGTCACGGAGGTGCGACGACGATTTCTGAAGACGATTCAGAGCGGATCAGGAGATACAATTTTTCAGGATTTTTTTTCAGATAGATCGTTCGAGGTTTATGATCCGATTTAAGAGCCTAAAACACCCGTTACGATGTTCGTATGGTGAATCGAACCAATCCATAAAGTATCTGAATGAACGGATGAGAAAAATAGGATCCAGTGTTTCAGTCGCGGCGCGAGGAGGAAGACGACGTTTCTGGAAAAATACGGACTACACGCCGTGTAGTATGAGCAACACAGTGTGTGTTCGTCAGCGGACCACCTAGAATGTACTCTGGGAGTACATGGAAATGGGTTGGGTACATGGCCAAGGACATGGCATGTATTCCCTTTCCAAGCCAGACCCGGCCAGATACGTGGGATACCCCGTGTAATGGTACACAGGCATGCGACACGGAAACGGGTTCGGTACACGGCCAAGGACATGGCTTGTATACCCTTCCTCAGCCAGACCCATCCAGATACATGGGATACCCCGTGTACTGGTACACAAGTAGGCGACACAGACACATGTTGGGTACAAGGCCAAGGACACGGCTTGTATACCCTTCCCCAGCTAGACCCATCCAGATACACAAGATACCTAGTGTACTGTTACATGGGCAGGCGACACAAACACAGACATAGACCATGTATGGGCACATGGCCACCATACATAGAGTGATCCCCAGGTTCTTGGACATGGCATGCGAAGCTTCTGCACTTTGTGTAGTTGCATTATATCCTGCAATCCAAAATGAAACATGCCATTTACACGGGAAGTACCCAGAGTCAAGGAACACGACATCTGATTCTTCTACATGTCGTGTAGTTTAGTTTTACACAGCATGGACAGATGACACGGGCTGTTTACATGGGAATTACCTAGGGTCAAGGAACAGGGCGTGTAACTATATTACACACAGTGTAGCCAATTCTTCATGTCTTGAGCCACTTGTCTTCTATGACTTGGACGAGTTTTCTTATGGTTCATACCGTAGTTCTTTTCCGGGAAGGTTCTGGTATCATTTCCTTTAAATAGGAGTATGATCCGTTCAGCAGGACTTCCTGAATAGAGTTGTTGGAATCCCCTCTGTGAGACTTAGAGCCGGATCCTCTATTCATTCCTATAACCATAGGTAGAGTTCTTGGTATCGACGTGACCAACTTTACCTAGGTTCCTTTCCTCTACATAGAAAATTAGCTCAGACTGAGTTGTTGGAATCACCCCATGAACTGGTCATGATCCACATATGAGCATCAAGTTCTCATAGTACTTGTGGATTGTGTTCTCCGTGAACGAGTACTTTGCATCTCTCTCATCAAATCTTGGAGTCTGTTCTCCTTGTTGAATGATTCGTGGAATCTTCGAGCTGGATCATAGTGGCGGTATCGTGATGGTCGTTTGTGTATGAGTATATATGGATATCCATGTTGTATGTTCAATTGACATATACTGTGTGGAGCTGACTGTATCTTTCCTTTGTGGTATTTTTCATTTTTGTATTTCCTTTGTGGTTTCAGGGTGTCCTACTGGGTATTGTTATACTCACCCAGGCATGGGATTTTCCCACACGTGTCGTATCTTGTGCAGACGAGCAAGCCTTTGACAGGACTCTAGGTGGACGAGGATCGGATGGTACTCAATGAGATCAGACAGGCCACGGTGTGTTCCTATAGCTACAGACTATAGTCCCAGCACCCTTCATTACATGTTGGACTTTGTTACAGACTTTCTTTTGGTGGGATTATACTTTTGGCCCAGGTTTTTACATAATTTACTTTGTTTTCTTGTTGTACTATGTTGGTTGGGTTTTAGTGTATGCATGAATCTTTTCCTTTTAGTAGTTTTTAATTTACAGCTTTGTGGGCTTGGAGATGTGTGTGCATGTGTACAGTTTTATAGGAAATGATTCCCATGTTAATAGTATACCTAATGAGTGCTAGTCACCAGCCCCTGGCCTATTGGAGGTGGGCTTGGGGAGTTGCGGCTCGGGCCCCCCTGGGACGGGTCATGACATGGGATGTGATATCCAAGAATAATTTTTAATAAAGAATATATAATGCTAATCCAATCCCAAAAAACATTTGAACTCAAACACATAATTAGGTCACTACCTAAACATGGATTCTCAATCCATTGAAAAATCTCTCTCTCAAATAATGTAACCAATGAACAATACATCCTAATTCAAATAATGAAATTTTGATGACATTGAATATAAGTGTTGTTATATCAAGATTCCCAAATCAATATCTAGATATACAATGTCATTGTCCAGCACCCTAGAATACACCATGATGTCATAATAAAACATGACTATTATGGATTAAAAAAATTAGTGTAATATATAATTCATCAAGGCTATAATGATGTAGGAGAAATTTTATGACCAAATCAAATAACCAGATACTCAATGTGTTCATAACATCATTGAAAAGCAGTCAAAGGTAAATACATATCTTTGAAAATTAACTAGTTATGCTCAGATCAATGTTCATCATTGAAAATAGATGAACCCATATTAGATGATAAAAAAGATAATCAATTAATGGAAATGGATATTAATGTTTTATGGCTAGGTGACGCAGGTTAAGGTAATCAAGGAAATTTCAGAGGCTCCAATTGATCTTTTTTGATACATAACTAGTTATTCCTGTGTTACCATGATAATTTTAGTAAATCCCTTAACCTCAAGCCCATATATATGATCTTTTATCTCTTTCAACATGTGTAGAGACATCCGATAAAACAACAAGAAAATTGAGATCATCATGAGTAGTAGATCATAGTAAACACAAGCTCTCACCTGGGAGAAATCTGATAATAATACTATAGATAAAATTCTTGTACATATACCTTCCAATTGGAAGGAAATGATCTAAATTTTTTGTAGAGGAAACTAGAAAAAATAAATCCCTCTTAGAAGTAATTATTCCAAAAAAACCTTGATCAAGGATCTCACTCACCCAGGATGGTGTGAGTTATCCCATCATGAGATAGAAATGGGACATGGTGGAGGTAGAAATCAAGATGATATTTAAAGCTAGTCAATTAATCCATGCGAAATATGATTCAATGACATCCAGTCCAAAAAAAGAGAAATTTCAATTGACTTCCATGTCAATAATGAAAACCTGACACTCCATGCACATAAAATCTTGGAGATTCATCCAAAATAAAAGGGTAATGAAATACATAAAAACATTTTCCATTTCACTTGTATAACCATATAATGAAGATACCTTGATGTGAAAATTGAGTATGAAGATCCTATAATAATATAATTAGATTCAATAGAAGTAGGAATAAGAAATGTACCAATCATCATGACCAGTCTGGATTTTAGTTCTTCGAGAACCACATATTTAAGCTATATACGACTGAACTTCGGACCTCCAATAGTTCACATCACATGGTGAGAATCTAATTTTTATTTAGGGAGAGATACTTCACCCTTATAATAATTAGAACATACCTATTAACCCTTATAGAACATGGAACCAATGCAACTCCCAAATGTAGAATCATTAAATAACAACTTATGATGACTCAAACTATTTCACTACATGTATATCCATAGAGACTTGGGTAATCTAAGATTATATTCCAATCATTCTCATACATATAACAAACAACTGATTTATTCCATGAAGATACCACTATTGTAGTACTCGATTACTACTAATCACTCTTTATTCATCCCTAAGAAGGTTCATCCCCTTCCTCTTCTTAACATATGAAGAGATCTAGCTTCCACCCTCTACGAATCACCACATAGACATATCTTTCAAGACATTTTATCCTCTTCATTGATTCTATATCAACCACCTCGACATTGGTTTGTAATAAAATTAGAATAATCGTGAACTAGATTTCATTATCTAAGACCATATCAATGCATAAATCATTGAGGTGATCATTACATGTAACTCCAAAAAACATGAACCAACTCAGTAGACAAGGCTTCATACTCTATTATTGAATGACCCCTTAATGAAAAATAACAAACCCATGGAAATTATCAACCCTAAAATCCTCTGTAAATAACTATTGATTAAAATCCACTTTAAAAGTTGTATATTTGATAACCTAATGAAAACTTTCTAGCACTATTGATTACCAAAAATTTCTACATAGTCCTTCCAACACATATGTGGAGGAGCTGAACATTGATGTATAAGGGTTATTCTAGAAATAATGTATTTTAATGATACATTATAGTAATTTTTCATGATACTAGTCCCCATTGTCTCCAAATGATATAATATATTTCCCTTATCAAACTCATGATCATGTTTGACCATCCTTGGCTGGTCCACACTTCCCACATGGCCCAAGGTCTAGACCGTACAAATCAACAAATCCACTAAATCCTCATAAATGATAGGATTTTCCCATGGTGAATTATCTACATCACCCACTATAAGTATGTATATGCTACTTTTGGGATAATTTTTCTAAAAAACATAATACACAAGATAAATTAAAACACAGTTGATTCTAAAAAAACATTATTGAACCAAAATAATCCATATAACAGGTCTCAACAAATATTATCATAAAAATTTTCAAAAAATGTTAGGATAAAATTATCCTAATTTTGAACACTATACCACTATGTATGCTTTGGACTAATGATAGGAAAAACATGCTATGTCCATGAATGTTGATATTTGAGTAAAAAGTCAAGGATTTAGGATTTACAAATAGTTACTATTAACTTGGAATTGTAACATTTTCTTCCTAATAACTTTCCCATTTCATCCAAATCCTAAAAATAATACATAACATCACCAACTAACTCATAATAAGTATGTAATTACAAAAAAATCTAAATAAAAACCACATAATCAGGCTCCAAAATTATATAAAATCAAAACACAATAACCTAAATTCAAAATTCTTCATGAATAACAACTGTCCATGGAATCATCTTATCCTATGTCTTGAACTCCGATGGTCCCGACATTAGTACACCATTAACACCAAAATAACAATGTTGGGTATTCCATTATTTATAGAACCATATCAGGTGGAACCAACCCATCACCCAATGAGACAATCCAAAAGGCTCAATGTTCATTCCCAATCACCATAAGTAGATGATAAGTACTTGGGAAAAACTAACACCATATTGGGAATAGCTCCCCTGATTAAACTGCCCATACCCATCTATAAAATTAGATGATCACACCAACATAATAAGAGTTAACCAAATATAAACATACAAAATGAGTAATGCGCTAATAACTAGAAATGGATTACATAACCAATATAAAATAAAAATATTAAATGTGATTAAAGAGATATGTACATGATATCCAAATCCAAATGCTAAAAAATAAAAAAATATCTATCAATACCCAAATGGAAAATACATGCATTTCAATGTTACAAAAACAAAAACATATCCTCATGAACTAACCCTGAGAGAAAATACCCTCTTTCAAAAGCCATAGATGATGGTAATTACTAATATCCATGTATGAATATGCTTCCATTTACTTCATATATATCCATCAAAATGAAGACTATATATTCCATATGGGATATTTATAGTGTGAGGTATAATTCCCACTAGGATAACACTGTGATTTTATTTATGAATATTAATCCATGGAAAAAAATTGAAATATTATTCCCTAAAAACAATTATCATTGAAAAAATTTCACAACAAATAAATATATTGAAATCCCTTAGGATTTTATTTAAGAAAATCCTTTTCTAAAAAACTAATCTCCACATAGATCAAATAATAAAATAAAATCTATTCGGTATAACATTTTCATCCTTCCCAATAATCAAATGCAGAAAGGTGTAATCCAAAAACCACCATATAATCAAAAAAGAGGAAATGGAATATCATAATATATAAAAATCAATAAAGGAACTATCAAAATGAATAAGAGCATATAAATATAATCCACATAAGTAATTTTAACCACGAGGCATATCCATAAGGGTTTAATGTGAGACACTCTAATCATAATATTCGGGTGAGATAAACAATATAAAATATGTGGAAGTTCTCATGGTGTTACCCATGCACAAATCCAATGACATTTCTTGGTCTCTTTGTAAAATAATTTTAGAATCTATCGATCCTCCTCCCGATAGGCTCTCTCAGTCTGTTGGATTACACACCCTCACACCCAATGTGACAAATATTCAACTGCAACCCAAAAAAATCAGAATCCCAAGTTCAAAATAAAAAATCAAATTGCAAAGATAAATTAAAAATTAAACATGGCTATTTCAAAAAAAATCATTCATTATTGTAAATAATGTTTTAAATACAATTTAAATATCATATAAAAAAATATATCATTTTAATGACTTTTTAAAAAAACTAGTGTTCATTACAAACAAACCCACTTTTGAAAATTTAGTTTAAACAACTAATTTCAAACCCATCCCATGAATCACAACCAACATTGACTAAACATCAGGTATATATCAATTAAAATGTAATTCAATAAACCATTACCAATGGTTATAATGAATTTAATGTTTACTCAAGAATAACACTATTAAATTAATACATCTCCCTTGAAAATGGTTCTATCCTTTTCTCCCTCAATAAAAATCACTAAATTGATGTTGGAGTAGTCCTTACACTCTTTAATGATGAAAATTCAATGAAAAACATCCATTATTTACCCTAGGATCATCCAAAACCACCATATAGGGTTTTCACCTAATGTATAAATAGAAGAATAAGAAAATAGATTGGGTAAATGTGAATTAATATTGAAGAAGGATTCTTACCATTATTAAAAGACGATGATACAAGGCTGATATAACAAAAATGAAGAATAAAAAGATCCTGATATTGGGGATGATGTTGTGCTAGGAAGTATATAGAAAGTTGGAGAAAGAATTAACACAGTAAAAGGGAATTTATGTTAAAGTAAATATTTCTAGTCATTTAGGAAACTATTATGTTTTTGATGTATGATTGAAAAACCATGAAGGAACCATGAAGATGATATTTTATCCAAATAAATAAATCAGCATAGTTTTCCCTATGCCTGACATGGTTTGAAAAATAGAATGGTGTTTTGGAAAAATATAATTGTCCCCAAAAGAAGACACTATAATGATTAGTCACAAGGTTATAAAATCATTTTTCCAACAATTCATATGAGGATTTTTTTCATAAAAAATATTTTTACCCCTGACTCCGAGAAACTCAGAAAATTAACATCAAGAAAAATAAAAATTCAAATGATATTTAATAGTGACCCATATAGTGTCAATGTGTGATTATAATTATGGTATATAATATAAATAAAGTAACACATCCATATATTAACATAGAAATATTGAATAATTGAAATTGTTTTAAAAGATTTACATTCTTAAATTGGGTAATATTAAAATAAATGAGATGTGGGTTTCTTGGACTCAAAATTATGTCTAATTGTAGGGTTATAAAATAATTATTATGTATTTTATAATAAAATCATTTTTACACTTATTACAATATACTTATTTATTTTATAAGGTATATAATAAATACTTATGTATTAATGTTTTCAAATGATCACACCATTGAACAATTTTAACTATAATGGAAAATTATATTATTAATGGTTGAAAATAAAAATAATCTACTTGTAAAACATATATAATCATATTTTATTATTTATAAGAGATTCTAGATTTTATAAAAATGTTATTTATATGGTTTAATTATGTACCATAAATTAATGTACTATTTTTTTAGAAAATGAAACAATATTTAATTTGACAACATTCTCATCTTAATTGTTATGTTGTGAAAATAATAGGTTCTAAATGTTATCAAACATATCTAGTTTTATGTTTTATATTACTAGTTAAATTTTCTTATAAATTTTTTTAATTATAAGTATTTTTTCAATATAATAGAGTCTTTATTATTAAGAATTAGATTTATTTCCATCATTTTAGTAAAAATATTTTATAAAAATATATTTGTTTAAAAAATATACAATATTACAAGTGTATCCATATTAATTACAGAATTGTTTTCTAGGAAGTAGTTTATATTGGTCATAACATTAAATAGTGTTTTTTCATAAATAAATTTATAAATGTTTATTTAAATGCCTTTAATAATTATTAATATTCTCTTATTATATCATCGTAGATACTATTTTATGATACTGTTTCCAACGCTTTCACCGGGGAGCGCGCATCTGTATGTGGGGAGGACGTGCTGCTTGTTGCCCCGCATTCCCGCTTTCCAAAGGCGGGCGATATCCATTCCTTGTTCAGGGACGTCTGCTCCTTGATCGAAACTAGGATGATGGGATGTTGGTTCTTCCTTCCGTGGATTCCTCCTGGGAGCTCATCACCTAGTCTGTGTCTCCCTCATAGATTTAAGATGGGTTCGTGAAGCTCATTCCCGGTTCCATATCTACATGGACGACAGTTAATTACGCTGCTTCCGTCAAGACGCTCCATGGGGTCTTTTCGGGGCTGCAACCTTTGGTTAGGATAATGGTCACGTTGGGGCGTCGTCGGCATGTGTGTCTCTTGTCCCTCATCAAAGGGCCTCTCGAGGGCGCGAAAGCCTGAGGCATCCCGCATCGAATGAGGGGAATATGTACCATCTGAGGTTTTCCTCAGCTTCCCATGTTTAACACGGGGTTGGTCGTGAGTTTAACGTCTTGCGGAGAAGGATCAGGTTGAAGGATCCCCAGGGGGGAACACCAATGTTGGGGAAAGCACATGGGCGGCCTCCTAGGTTTCATGGAGTGGGGTGGGGTGGCATGACCTCACTGGGATGTGGTGGCCTGGGCAAGGATCAGGATGGACGGTGGAGTGAGACATGGGGCTTACATTCTGAGACGGCCCAAAAGGGGGGATA
Organism: Viscum album; assembly: GCA_963277665.1. Lineage (NCBI taxonomy): Eukaryota > Viridiplantae > Streptophyta > Magnoliopsida > Santalales > Viscaceae > Viscum > Viscum album. The sequence goes on from OY728161.1 coordinate 1,450,196,567, forward strand.
CAGTTTAACGTCATGCGGGATGTGATACAGTTTAACGTCATGCGGGACAGAATACAGTTTAATGTCATGAGGGACAGAATATAGTTTAACGTCATGCGGGACGAAGGGTTTGGGTCTTACACTCTAAGGCGGCACAAGGTGTGGGATACAGTTTAACGTAATGCGGAATGTGATACAGTTTAACGTCATGTGGGACGGAATAAAGTTTAATGTCATGAGGGACGAAGTTTTTGGGGCTTACGCTCTAAGGCGGACCAAGGTGTTCGGGGAACCGATATGTAGAGGTCGGGACGACCGGGTGGTGGGCATGAACCTCATGGAGGCTTCCTACGTACCATGCGTTAGCACGGATCAAAGTCCATGTAGTTCGCTGCGATGGGGCTTACGCTCTGGGGCGGTCCATGAGAGGATGTCATGGTCGATGCGCGCTCTAAGCCCACGTGAGTCATGCTCGGTGTGGGAAACAAGAGGCCGCAGGGACCAGACAATCACGTCGCGAAGGGTGCGTCCGTGAGAAGCGGAATGGGGCTTACGCGTTGAGCGGCCCAAAGGGGAAATATGATCTTACGTGTGGTTAGAGGCCCTTGGTGCCAGGGCTTACTCCAGGGTGGAGGCCCGTGGTGCGACAAAGCGCAGTGGGAAAAGGACTCCACTGGCCTTGGCAGGGCGGAAGTACGGAGATGCATGGGTGCAATCATCCACAAGAAAAGCTAGGGGCTTATGCTCTGAGAAAGCCCTTCCCCCGCGGACAAACGCCGCTCTGACAAGGAGGATCTCATTCCATGTGAGGAAGAGTCCATTCCAGTTGAGACGAGTGTGCGTAAAAAATGTCCAAGCTGGGGGGACCCTGCGTGCAAAGTACGGGGTCAGACCATAGTTTAACGTCTTGTGTTAAGGACGAGGTTCTTATCAGTTTAATGTCCTGCAGCTTGGACGAGGTGGGTTCGCTCCACACCCCTAGGGCTTACATTCCCAACGCCCTCTACCCCTTGTGGGAGGGAAGGCATCGGCAAGGCCATGGTGAAGGGGGCCGCAGGGCGAACCACCGGGGGGTCCACATTAGCATGGCTATGTGAAGAAGCAATAGCCGTTAGCGTGCCTATGCGGAAAAGCATAAGGCAAAGCAACGCAACGGGAAACACGGACCAAGGGACCTTGAGGTTACTTCGCACGAGCCTGGAAGGCCGTACGGGAAAACAACGCATGGCAAGCAGGCCAGGAAGGGGAGACATCAGGTGCCGGTGCATGAGGCAGCCAAGGGGCATCAAGGTGAGGGGTCCTGGGCTTTGCGCGCAAAAGGGAAGGTTTGCACGGAAAAGACCCGGACGGCGCGCAAATGGAGCAAAGGAATTGCGCGCGGAGAGGGAACTACGCGCAATGTATTGCGTGCATGGCAGGGTATTGCGCGCACGAGACACAGATTTCTCGCAAGACCGGCACACTGGGGAGGAGGAAAACTCACTGAACCCGGTGGAGTTGCGCGCCAAGGAGAACTCCGGGGCAAGGTGGCACGAAATGAGGGTTTTACCTAGAAGTCATCTTGCGCACGGGGGGAGCCGAATTGCGCGCACGGGAGTCGCTTCATATTCCTCAACCCCCAAACCATTCGGGGTCACATTGTATTTATAGGTGACCTCCGACGTGGAATCAAGGAGGCGCACGAAATTCTTTGCACCGAGCGCAGCCGGAGCGCAAAAGCTCGCCGCGCAAAACCGGGACGCGCAAATATTGTGCGCCTCATCGGCTCAATTCCGTGAAACCCGGTGATTCTACACGCGCCGAACAATTTTTCGCGCAGAGTCTCCTTTATTTCGCGCACCACATCCTGGGCCTCTGGATCGGGCCTCTGATTCCTAATATGACTTCTCTTCGTCATTCTGAAACTTCCTCCGAGAGTTACGGTCTTTTTTCGGCGTCGACAAATGCCCCCCCTTGGAATTGGATCGGCGAGAGGTCGCAACAATCGAATTCCAAGGGAAACGCCGAAATGCCAAAAGGATAAGTTGCCTGGTCAAGCTGCATGCAAAATTCCGATGGGGCACACAAAAACTACAGACGCGCGCGAAATCCTCCTTAAACACGGTGCCAAACCCTGTCTGCGCCTATAAAAAGGGGCGCTGGGTCCAAAATCTGTACTTCCGCTTTTTTCGCGCGATAAGATTATCGCTCTCGTGCACGAAATCGCTTCCACTTCTACGCGTAATAACGCTATGGAAACGCGGATTTCCATCCGAAATTTGGTCGTGATTTCGCACCTGTTCGGGATTTTCCGCGCTTCTCGTGCCGATTGCGCGCTCATCTCTAGGATTCCGCACAACTCATTCAGCCTTCGCGCAGAACTCTCCGATTCCACGCCATGCATCCTGATTTCTCCCAATTCCCAATAGAATCGAGATGGCAGCATACCGAGTTGATGAGGGGGAAGCCGCTTCCCGCAGGACAGAAATGGTGGAAAACGAGGAGGTTTATGGAGCCAAGGTGATTGTCTATAACAATCTGACCTTATTCAACCTGCTGACTCCGGCCCAGAAGGCATATCCCTTGTCGAACAACCACCCGCTCTAGAATTTTGGCATCCTGGAGGAGGTTCCACTACCGTTCTTCGAGGTGGACATGCCTCGGTCTTGGGTGACTCGAGAGGATGCACTTCCTCGCTACAAAATCACCAACAACGGCCATCCTGCCAGGGAAACTAGACATATGGATGTTTATGTCCTAAACCCGAGGACTAGGACCATTACCGGGGATGAGCCTGTGGCGGAGGATTCTCCGACACTCTACTCGAGTACGTTCTGTCAAAGAATCAAGGATGACACGAAGGGCTAGCTGAAGGATTGGGACCTGCGGTCCCGGGGTAACTTCACCAGCGAATGGGCCTGGGCGTTCTGGGTTCGCCATACCTGTGACCAGTTTGGGGATGAACTGCGGTATATTGGCCTGTTCGAGGCGGTATGGACATCGCAGTTCCATTTCCACCGCCAGCCTGAACTCAGACCGGAGCTATTCACCCAGTGGTCTCCTGACACCAACACGTTCCACCTTCACCATGGGGAAGTCGGCATCAGTCTCTGGGACGTTCACTGCATCGGAGGTATCCCACTGGAGGGCTACCAATACGACGAGTTTGTTCCTCCAAAGAACACCTGGGGAGACAGGTCGCGGATGCCTATGCTGACGTGGCACCAGCTGCAACTGGCCAAGGAGAGGCTGGGGGTCAAGGACTTCCTGAAGGACATCACCTACAAGGGCTGGTTTAGCCTATTCCTTGAGAAGGATCCTGCCGTCAAGATGTCGGGACGTGGAAAACGGTGCCCAACCGCGACTTAGAGGAGCAAGGACGGGTCCTACTGGAAGACCCTGGAGGCGGGGCAATACCAATCATGGGGCTACCTCATCATTGAGGCCCGAGACCCGAACGTCCGGTATGCTGGGTTCCTTGCCGCCTTCCTAAGCAGGTGGCTCCTGCCGGTGCGGGACGCGGGGATGGGCTTCCGTCCAGTGACTTTGGTGATGGCGCGCTCCATGGCCGCCAACAAACGGTTCAGCTTGGGCATCCTCGTGCTTGCCAAGCTGTATACCATCATGGGGCACATCTCACAAGGGGGTTCGCCTCGGAGAGTATGTGGTCACTTCCAGATCTTCCATGGCTGGGTGGCGGCTCATTTCGGCGGGTATACTTTCCCAAACGTCATCCTTCCTCCAGGCACCGGTCTGCGACCGTCCTTGCTAAACATCGCAAGGGTGGCGCCGATGATGCTCAATGTGGAGGGCGTGAGGATCCGCATCGGGAACCCTGCCAACATCAACTTCAGCCCGTTATGTAACGACCCGAGAAAACCGTGTTTTGATTTTTGACATGTTTGCTTTCCAATATCACCCGTTACGTGAACCAACAAACAACTAATAATAATAATATGCATCAAATGGATGAAAATTACTTTTATTAAAATAAGAAACATTTTGGCTACAACATCCACTGACCAAACAAGAAGGTAAACTAACCGAAAATACCAACTAAGAACCCGATTACAATAATGGGGAGACCGCATAAAACCACTAAGAGCCCAAGAATGCGGTAGGGGTTTCGGGCGTCCATCATAATAAACATGAGGATAACCAAAGCCACTGCAACCATTCTGAGCACCAGGGGAATCACACGAACCATATCTGTTTCTTCTTTAGTCCCCTGGAGCGACGAACACCCCAAGACTAGACCCTTTTATAAGCACCGTAATCTGATCGTTGAACCCCAAACGGCTATAAAATCGACCATTGGTTTCCCCAAAGAATCTAATGTTTTATTTTGACAGTTGGTTCCTCCTATCCTCTAAGTTTTGTTTTTTTTTGACCGTTGGAAATAGGATGGCTTACCCTTGGATGGTTCGGAAAATTAATTTTTTAATTTTCTTCAAAATGAAATCAATGTTAATTTAGTTAATTTATCTCTTGTTCTCCCAAAATGAGAATTATATTTTATGTTTCAAAACAGCGAAAATTAATATTATTGTTTTTCTTTCACTATACATATTAATTTGAACAATTGAACTTTTATTTTCTAATTATATCAAACCTGATTGATTTTTATGAGTTATATATATATTGCATCAAATTAGATAAATTATTTCTCTTATAATTCGACCATTATTAACTATTTTCGAAACTTTGTCAAATTATGGTTTTATTTACAAATTTCGCATCTTTAAGCTTACACAAATACCTTTAAGCAACAAATTTCTTTTTCTTTTCTTAAAGGAGTGTATCCAAATGTTTGCATGGAATTACAAATTAAGGTAATTATTATGTAATTCAGCAAAGGAAAAATAAATAAATAAATAAACAAATAAATATATATTATGTTGAATAAACCAATGTTTTCATTGATCGATTAAATGAACCTCTGGATTTTCCAAATATAATAATAAAAGATCCATAATTGTGGTTTAAAAATAATATACTTAATATAATAAGGTCAATAAAAATTATTGGTATTTTAAAAAAAGAATATATATATATATATACATATGTTTATATAGTAACACATTTTAATTAAATCAATTTATAATTTTTTATTGACAAATGATTTTTATTAAAATAAAAAAAGTCAGTTTATTAATTGAAAATTTTTTAATAATAAAGACAATGTTATAATAAATTAATAATAATAATAATAATAAGTTTTTTTTAAACTCAGTGAACCGCGTTATTTTTTTCTCCACATCTAATCCAGCCGTCCGATCCAGCCAATTCTAATCCCAGCCGCCCGTTTCATTTAATACCGCTCCGTGTATGAGCCGTCCGATCATCCCCGGGTTGATCCTATCCACCCACTTTTTTCGCATTTTTCTCCTACCTCGAGGCCTCTGTTTTTATTCTTCCTCATCACGCCGCTGAACCAGTGGAGCGTAGGCCTCCGTTTTCTTCACCTAGGCCGGCGAGTGGACCCGAGATGTCTCCTCCTTTCCTCTAGTCGACACCGACCGCCCCTCGCCTCGGATACCTCGAGTCGAAGACTCCCTCGAAGTCCTTCATCTTCTTCTTCTGTTTTTTTAAAACCCCTGTTGCACCGAAGCAGAATGTTGGCACCCGAGTTCCCTTGATCTCTCCGACTTTTGGACGTCGTCACTGCTGCATTTTCCTATCCTCTCCGAACTGGTAAGGGTCGTGTTCTGTTTTTTTTTGTTAAGTTTGTTTAAACATCGGGTTATAAATATATATATATATATATACTTATATTCATGTTATGTATATACGTATAACCTCTGCGTTTAGACGTTCGGTTCCGCATGCCTTGTCAACTCCTCCTCTCCAAGCAAGGTATGAAGTAGGTTTGTTTTGGTTTGTTTTCTTTTAAACTTCAGTTTATATAAATGTGTATATATATATACAAGTTATATATATTCCGGTGTGTGCGAAATTGGTGCAAACGTCGACCGTGAGATCTCCCTCTCGGCTTAAAGACCCATGTTAGGAGTAAGGCGGAAAACCTCTTCACCGTTTCCAACCATTTCTGTAAATTTTATGTAGTTTTTTACAATTGTTGTATAATTGTGTATAAGTTTATACAGGACCATATAAACCTGTTTTACCTATTCCTAGAACCGATCTTGTCAGCCTCTTTGTGAAAACCTAAAATTGGGGTAAGGGTTCGAAGGAGCTGTTTCTTTTTGTGTGGGTTCTTGCATTTTACACCTCGTGTTTATATATTGTATATATATATATATACTTTTATATACACATATGTTAAATATGATGTATGCAAGTATACAACCTTTTCTCAATGTTTATAACCCTGATTTTTCCTTTCGCCTATAAAAAAATGGAGATTTTGAATAATTGAATGAATAGGTAAAATCATGCAAGTGAATGATGTATATTGTTAATGTGTATATACATTAATATAAACTTGGTGTCCATGTTTTGTAAATAATTACAATATAGCATGATGAAATTTATGGGTTGGTTTTATTTCAAAATTATTCTTGCAATTGAGAATTTTCATTTATCACTACTCTTGATAAATCAGGTTTTTACTTTGTGAAAATGGTTAGTATGGACCCCTTAAACTTTTACAAGTGCATACATGTATTCATTGGTATGAAATCATGTTTATGAAACAACCTTGTTGTATGCAAGGCTGACTTTTTGTCAATAATGGTTTATGGAAATTATGTCCACCCCTTTTTCTTCTTTTATGGAAAATAACTCCAGGTGTTTTTACCAAATATAAAATTTGTTTAAGAGATATTTTTGGAGTATGGTTTAATGTGCTAAACCCATGCATATGTGTTGGTATACATATCATTATGATGTCTTCAATTACGAGTTCTATTTTGGATGTTTGAAAACTTTCTAAAGAAAAGGGGGCATGTTATTTAAAGTGCTAATAAAAGAGTTTACAAAATTATATAGATGATTTCCCCAAGATGGACTTGATTATGCAAATTGTAACCTCAACTGCTTGTATTAAACACTCATGATATCCATTTATTATCATATGTGTAAGTTATGAACGACCATGCTTTAATTGGGTATTATGATGTTATGGAATGCTAAGTGTTATGTTCATTTTCTTAAAACCCATGTTTTCAAATGTGAAGATAAATTTTTATGTGCACGGAGCTTTAGCATGCATTTCATAATGTTTTAATGATTAAACTAACTTCATGTTATGAAAACGTATGTGGAAATGGGGTTTAATTAAGAATGAATGAAACCCTATGAACGAATGACCATGTCAAGATATGTGAGGGATGTATAGGACTTACATGTGACAGGTGCGCCCGGAATTATATAGCGCAACAAGAATGATGTGACGGGTGCGCCCAGAATTATACAGCGCTCCAACGCATTGGGTAAAGCAGGAGTCTCATGAGATGATTATGTGCGACAGTCTTGGTAGTTAGCCATGACTCGAGGTATCATGGAAACGGGATGGGCAGTGAGCCTTGACCCGTTAAGTATGTTATACGGTCTTGACGAAAGGTCTTGACAAAGTCCAGTATTATACAATCCCAATGCATGTAATGATAAAGGTTAACCATGGGTTAGTTCAACTAACAGGACAACCCCTAGTTGAAAGCTCTCATGACTATGAAAATGTATGTTATGTGACAAGAACTGTTTTTCATGTGGTAAACTATTAGGAGAACTGTATTTTCTCATGAACCATGTTATGCACATTTTCCCTGCTTAGTTACAGAATTCTTTTTAGAATTTAAGTAACCTTGTTTGAATATTATTCATTGTTTATTTTTCTTATGTTGTGCTCTCTGATCATGTTTACATTAAAGCTTATTTCAAGTACGTTCTTCTTTGTGCAAGTGGATTTCAAAGAATGATGGATTTCATTTTTTAAGAAAAGATAATGTTTTGTTTTAGGAAAGTGTTTTATTCTCTTCAAAAGGACTTCATTGATAAAGGATTTTCTTAAAATGTTTTTTTAAAACCCCTTACTGGGAATATTTTCTCACCCTACGTTTTTGTTTAAAATTTTTCAGGCGTGGTCGGTAATAATGAAGTTAAGCAGAAGCAGCTGGTTTCCCAGAATCCTGAGCCTTACGATCTTCTGTAGTAATGGGACATGATACTTAATTTGTAATGATGTCATGAAATGTTAAGTATATCATGTCTCATTAAGAAACTTGGGTTTGGGGGTCGCTACACGTTCCCCACCCCAGTCGGGCAAATAGTGGACAATGGGAGAGGCTCTCTGGAATAGCAGGAATACATCCAGAGAATTCTAGGCGGGGTGCTCGTGGCTCAGATCGACGGGAAGGTGATCTGCGAGCCTTACGTGCCATCCCGATTCGCCAGGAAGTTTGGATTCCTCCAATGAATGCCAAAGAAGGTATTCACGGTTGTCTGGCAGGAGAAGAATCCATGCGTCCTACGCTAGATGTGGTTGATGTTTACCACTTTCGGCTCTGGCGACGTCGTTACTCTGCCTCCCACAGGGGTCAATGCCAGCCTAGCAACCGAATACGCCGAAAACTGGACCATTGCGTACCCTGAGGGGATATTACGCAAGCGTGTCCGGTAACTCGAGGTTACTTGCACGGAAACAGGGCGACGGGAAAGAAGGCACGGTGCCATCGGAAGGGGGGAACCAAGGACGCGTCAGGCAGCGAGGCCTGCACAGGCCGGGACTTTGGCAGAGGGAACATCACATGGTGTTGCCAAGTCCTCATTACCCATAGGGGGGTCACATGAGGCGGCCAGAGAACTACCTGGGAAACAGATAAGATATCTTCTTGAACCTTCCCAGGACACAATTCTCCCGGCACTGTGGTCGGCCTGGATGACCCTGCGGCAATCGCTGAGCGTCGAAGCCATCTGGAAGAAGATAATGCAAAACGGATCCACCTGCCATAGGTCGGGCTTGTTCGAATTACCGACAGAGTAAAATTCCATCTGCGGAATGCTTATCTGATGGCCATGGACGCATACACACGCCAACAGGGGCGGCATGCAGAGCCAAATTTCCTAGTGAAGGTGATGCTCGCCCAAAAGCATGACCCTAAAGCGATGCCTCCGGGAGAAGGTGACAACGAAGAGGAGCTGGAGGGGGAGGATGAAACCGGAGAGGACAAAGGCGAGGGAGAAGACGAAGAAGAGGATCCCGGAGGTGAGGGGTCGCAAGGGGAGACCTACCAAAGGAGTCTCCGAGAGAGCGGTGAGATTGCCGACTCTGATCTCGACATAACCGAGATTCTCGAGGTTTGTCTCTGTCTTCATTCATTTCCCTCATTAATCCATTCTACTTTCCAAATTCTAACTCACTTCCCCATCCTACTCAGAAGCAGTTGAGTGGTGGATGGGCATCCCCACCAGAGGAGGGCGGAGAGGAACCAATGGGATATGATGGGGATCCAACACCCATCATTGAATTAACCAGCACAGAGGGGTCTCCCCTTACGGCGGCTCCTACAGTGGCCGAAACACTGGGGACCGACGCTCAAGATTCCTGTAAGTCTCTCGCTTCACTACTGGTGCTTGGTGTTGAAAGATCCCGTCTGACTAGCTTATGCCTTGCGCAGTGATCTCAACACTGGAGGCACGTCAGGCTGCGGAGCCCGGGCCATCCGTGATTAGAGCAGCGGAAGACATACCACCTCACCCCGGAACATGCTCTCTGAACTGAGTCGGCCCCAGCAATTGATGAATAGGGGGAGGCGTACATCAGCGGCGCTGTTCCGGAAACGAGGTCGGAAGCTGGTGGAGGCGCCATTGCTGCTGGGGAGAGAGAAGGTTGCCCAGATGTCGAGGATTTTATTCCTCACAAAGACATCCATGGGGCGGATCCTGCTACCGATCTGTTGGCGGCCTTCCCCATATACCGACCCGCTGACCCTGAGGAGATAGATGACTCAGAATCAGAGGCCGTCGAGGAGAGCCGGATGACACGACGCAAATGGTAGAAGTGTATCCAACGCTACCTCAGGAAGCCCCCAATCGTATTGGCTGAGGCGGATGGGATCACTTCAGTCCTGGATGCGCTTCCTATGCGCCGGAGGGGCTGACGCTCAGTGCCTTCATCTGGCAGTCCATGATTACATGGCCAAGAAGATACGCGAGAGCAGCTGGCGCACCGACACTTCCCAGTGCCGGGAAGGATCAGCGAGCACTCAAGCGCTGCTGAGGGTGGATAAGGAAGTCCGACACCTCGAAGGGCAGGAGGATGACAAGGAGGCTTTCATCACAACATGCTCTAAGCTCGTGGAGCAACTGACAGCCCAGCTGGCTGATGCACAGGATCAACTAGTGGAGGCGAGTCACCAGATGACCGTACTTCAAACCGAGCAGGCGCAGGCACAAGCTAGTGCTGGTGAGCTGTGCTCTCTGGTGGCCGATGAGGAGAGAGTCTTAAAAGAGAGAGAAGTGGTCCTGGAGGCTACCAGCCAAAGGGTAGCATCACTAGAAAGGTCGCTTCAGTACACTAATCCCTAAGGGCTTTATTTTTCCCATGTCATGAACTTTCTGCTTGTACTGCTCATCGTCTCAATCCAATATGTGGCGAAATAAATTCATTTTTACCCTTGGTTTAATGTTCTCAACCATAGTTTCGAAATGAATAACAACTCATCCCTAGGCTCCTGTGGGTCATGACCAACGCAAGTAGCAGAAGATGCTCGTACCATCATTTCGTTCAACTGTGGGGCATTGACCAAGCTTCAGGCGTCCAAAATTGGGCCTAGACTTCTATGGAGACCCTGAGATGATTGATGTGTCGACTTCTCAATGTGCTCTAACACAAAAGCGGGGCAATGTCGGGGGCATTGAAATCCATCTGAACACAAGGGGATGGAGGGGAAGGGTGAATCACGCTGCCCAAATTTGGAACCCAATGGGGCGCAACCATAGAGGATAACCATCAACCGTGGCGAAAATACAAAATCCATATCATGTTGGCCTGGAATGGGGGGGAAATAAATGAGGGCTGACCGCTGACCATGTTCGCAACACGTGGCCTAACTCAAATATAGTTGGTCAGTTTTCCGGAACGTTGGCCCAGGACAATAGGCGGACCATAGGTCTGTCATCCATACTGTTAGGGGGTCCCGTCAAACATGACCAGTTCTCCAGAACGTTGGCCCAAGACATTAGGCGGACCATAGGTCAAGCATCCATACTGTTAGGGGGTCCCATCAAACATGACCAGTTCTCTAGAACGTTGGCCCAGGATAGTAGGCAGACCATAGGTCGAGCATCCATACTGTTAGGGGGTCCTGTCAGACATGAAAGGAAATGAGGATCCGAATAAGGAGGGATTCAAGGCGTGGAAGGTGGAGTGGTGGTTTGTTTGAACAGAGTCCAACACTCCCAAAATTGCGCCACCATGGAGAAGGCGCATCAGGCGGATGTACTGACCTGATCACGGGTCATCCCAATTTCCAGGTAGGACCTCTTTGGCGAGAGAACTGCCGCTTCCCATTATTACCCTGGGGAATCCCGAACCTACTCGAGGTAGATATCCCAATTACACCATTTCCCATGATGTCAGGCCGAGGGGCCGACAATAAGGAAGGACGGGGTTTAGTAATACATGGGACTGGACCCAAGACGAAATTTCCAGGCGGTCCTACGTATCTCATAAGTATGAGAATCAAGCCACACGTAGTTCTTGAAACATAGTTTAACGACATGTTGAACACAATACAGTTTAACGTCATGCGGGACGGAATACAGTTTAACGTCATGCGGGACAAAATACAGTTTAACGTCGTGCGGGACGGAATACAGTTTAATTTCATGCGGGATGTAATACGGATCTTAGTTTTAGGTCTTAGAGCTCAGACCGTGAGGATCTTAGTTTTAGGTCTTAGAGCTCGGACCGTGAGGATCTTAGTTTTAGGTATTAGAGCTCGGACTGTGAGGATCGTAGTTTTAGGTCTTAGAGCTCGGACCGAGAGGATCTTAATTTTAGGTCTTAGATCTCGGACCGAGAGGATCTTAGTTTTAGGTCTTAGAGATCGGACCGAGAGGATCTTAGTTCTAGGTCATAGAGCTCGGACCGAGAGGATCTTAGTTTTAGGTCTTAGAGCACGGACCGTGAGGATCTTAGTTTTAGGACATAGAGCTCGGACCGAGAGGATCTTAGTTTTAGGTCATAGAGCTCGGACCGAGAGGATCATAGTTTTAGGTCATAGAGCTCAGACCGCGAGGATCTTAGTTTTAGGTCTTAGAGCTCAGACCGAGAGGATCTTACTTTTAGGTGTTAGAGCTCGGACCAAGCGGACCATAGATTTAGGTCTTAGAGCTCGGACCATGGAGTGGGAAAAGGGAGAAACATACACATGGCAAGGTAGTTACAAAATCTGACGTGAATGAGGACCTAAGCCCTAATTACCATGTGCGCTCCGAGGAAATGCTTGATTCAAGGGACCGAACACGAAGGTAGGATAGACCCACGGGGACGTTCCCCAGGCATTCCTATGTATCTCATAAGGATGAGAATAAAGCCACACATAGTTCTGGAAGGTGACATGGTAAGATACCAGTGCCAGGGGAAAAAGGGGAGTGCGAGCATGGCCCTTGCACTAAAAAAGCGGAATTTGATAAATATTGTTTGTCCTTTCATGTGAGTGGTTTTTTTTCTTGTGAAGCGACAGACCTAAAGTAGTAGGCTGTGGTGTCCCCACAAGCATCAATCCGTTATAGGCGCTGAAAAATGGCATGGAATGTGACCAATACCCAATGTGATGTCCTCTACAATGAGGTCGTCACAATGCGGTTCCGTATTTCGTCTTGTGGCCAGGACGATAATGTCACAATTTAGGGTCGTGTGATAGGACCAGCAACACAGTTTACGGTCGTATGGTTTGGACCAACAACACAGTTTAAGGTCGTATGGTTTGGACCAACAACATAGTTTAAGGTCGTATGGTTTGGACCAACAACTCAGTTTAAGGTCGTATGGATTGGACCAACAACATAGTTTAAGGTCATATGGTTTGGACCAACAACATAGTTTAAGGTCATATGGTTTGGACTAACAACACAGTTTAAGGTCGTATGGTTTGGACCAACAACAAAGTTTAAGGACATATGGTTTGGACCAACAACACAGTTTAAGGTCCTGTGGTTTGGACCAACAACAAAGTTTAAGGTCTTATGGTTTGGACCAACAACAGAGTTTAAGGTCGTATGGTTTGGACCAACAACACAGTTTAAGGTCTTATGGTTTGGACCAACAACACGGTTTAAGGTCATATGGTTTGGACCAACCGAGAGAGGAGCCTCGGACCAAAGTGGCCTACGAGGGTTCAACAATCATGGAGGGGAAGGAGATGCTAGCTCCCAACCATGCTGGGCCCGAAACGCAATGTCTGGGCGACTCCTAATTCCCCATGGGGATGAGGGTCAAGCTGCACGCAACCTGTAAAGAAGAGACCCAAACACATACTCTAGCGCTCAGATCACGGGGAGCCCCGAGAGACACCATTACGCAGCTCAGTCTGTCCGATGTGTGGGGGTGTACTGAGGCTTAGTACAAGGAGTATTGAGATTCCACCTCGACGCAGTGGGGAGGAACATGAAATTAACCATGCCACCAACATTCAGGGCATGGGGAAGCTGGCGTGACGACTGAGGATTAGTGTTGACCAAGTTCGCAACGCAGCATCCTGTCGTGTTAGCCATGGGGACAAACAAATGAGCATCAACCGCTGACCATGTTTGAAATTCGGGATTTGTATCAATTTGTTCTTTGAAACCCTCGTGGGCGTTGGCCCATGAGGGTAGGAGAGCCCTTGGGCGTTGTATCCAGGCCGTTCTTGGGGGTCCCTCCGGGTGTGAAGGATGACGGGGGCTCGAATGAAGGGGAACACGAAGCTTGGAATGTGGATGGAACATGCCTATGTCGAATATGGAACTCAAATATCTAGACCATAGGGCCTTGAGCACATCAGCAGACCACTAGAAAGGGTCAGAGGGCTCAGTCCGAGAGCGGCCAAAAGATGGCGGATCCCTGGGAAAAAAAAGTGGGGTGTAATACCAAACACCTGGGGCACCGGGATATCGTGGGATCTCTTAAGAGATGGGGATGGACCTGATATCTAGGTGTTTAGGAGGTCCTACGTATCCCATAAGAATGGGAATCAAGCCACACATAGTTCTTGATATGCATCTTTAAATGCCATAGGACAGAGGAGGGTAAAACCTGAGGATAGGGTGCGTGTGGTGCAGCTATTGCAAACCCGACGTTAATGGAGACATAATCTCACACCACGCCACGCGATCCTGTGGTCAAGGTCCCAAAGGCGAAACAGACGCGACATCAGACCTCAAGATGGACCCAAAGAAGAAAGTTCTGGGCGTTCCTACGTATCCCATTAGGATGGGAATCAAGCTAGACGTAGTTCTGGCGATACAGTTTAATGTCATGCTGGAGGAAATATAGATCTTAGTTTTAGGTCTTAGAGCTCGGACTAAGAGGATCTTAGTTTTAGGTCTTAGAACTCGGAACATGGAGCCCAGATGTAGGGTAGAGTATAGTTTATGGTTGTGCTGGACCATACAGTTTAAGGTCATGCAAGACCATACAGTTTAAGGTCCTACAGGACCATACAGTTTTAGGTCATGCAGGTTCAGACAGTCTAGTAAAAGTACTTCTTGAGGAACCTGGCATTGGTGGGAGGAATGATACACTCACCATCCATAGTCACCAGGGAATACGCGCCATTGGGATAGACCTTATGGACAATAAAGGCCCCTCCCACTTGGGCTCCAACTTGGGTGGTTTCCTGCCGGGAATCATTGGCGCTCTGAGAGCCATCACCAAGTCACCTTGCAGGAAGGATCGGAGGAGAACCTTCTTATCGAAAGCTCGAGCCATCCTGCTCTGATGCCTTTCCAAGTTATGTAAAGCGCGAAGCCTACTTCCGTCCAGTGCTTCCAATTCGGCGAGACAGATCTCGGAAACTCTGTCTGGTGCTTGGTGGTCGTAGACCGCCGTGCGCAATGAGGGAAGTTGGACCTTGATGGAAAGGACGGCCTTAGATCCATATACCAGGGATTACGGAGTCACCTGGGTGGAATTGCGAGTCATCGTCCTATAAGCCCAGACGGCATTGGGGAGCTTGTCCGGCGAACTCTTCTTGTTATGACCAACCATTTTTTTGTAGAATATTATAGAGGGTTTTGTTAAACGCCTCAATCTGTCCATTCACCTGCGTATGATAGCGGGAGGTGTGGTTAGAGCGAATGTTGTACTTGGCGTACAATCTCTTCAGCTCGGCCGCTCGAAAGATGGTTCCGTTATCCGTGTGGATAGCGTGCGGTATTCCAGACTGGTGAATGTTATTCGATCTCATGAAGTCGGTAATTGAACCAGCCTTGACTTCCCTGAGCAGGGATGCCTCTGCCAAATTTGATAAGAAATTTGTGGCGGTTAAGATGAACCGGCACTGGAGGGTCATCGCCGGCGGGTAAGGCCCTACGACATCCAAACCCTAGACCACAAAGGGCCAAGAATACATAGTAGTATGGAGAGGCTCTAGTGGCCGATGCACAAAGTTAGCATGAACTTGGCACGCATGACACCTCTTGGCGTACTCGATCTAGTCGTGGATCATGAAGGGCCAGAAGTATCCTAGTCTCCGAATCTGGTGGGACAACTTCGACCCGGCCTGGTGGGCGCCACCGGAGCCAGCATGCACTTCCTGCATGTTCTGTGGGATCTCCACTTCTGTGAAGACAACGGAGGAGAACACCGTCAAACCCACGCCTGTAAAGGAGCTGCTCACGGTTGGGACCACTCTAAAGGGTGAACTGCGGCGCACGACACAAGATTCGTTCCCGCTTTGCTCGGTCCATCGTAAGATTTCCGTGTCGGAGATATTCATCCAATGGTGTTCTCCAGTCAGGAACTATCTCGATCACCACGCATGAAGCCCCGGGGGGTCCTGACGCGGGGGCACCATTGGTGAGATGGTTCACTCGCAGGCCACGATCGCCCTCCAGGATAACATGAGCAATTAATCTTCGGTGTGCCACGTGGATGATTACGTCATCCTATTCGGGCTCCGCGAGTGATGCGACCAGGCTGGCCAAAGCATCTGCTCGACTGTTCTGCGACTGGGGAACATAAACGACATCTGGTCGGGAGGGGAACTTAACCATTAGATGGAGAGTGCATTCCAGCAACGGCATGAGTTCCGGCTTCCTGACAGCGTAGTCACTGTTAACCTGCGTGATGACTAGCTTAGAGTCCCCTTTTACATACAGGTGGGGTACGTTAACCTCCAGATCCAACTTGAGTGCAGTGATTAGGGCATGATATTCTTCCCTATTGTTGGTGCAGCCTTCTGACAACAAGAAATAATATGGAAGAATGGCTTGCTCTGGGGTGATGAAGACAATACCCAGGCCCACTCTGTTAAGCCTAGGATCATTGAGCCTTCTACCGGTAGGACTTCGGGAGGTGCCATCAAAGTGCATCTTCTAGCATGGGGTGGCGTGATCGACTTAGAGGATTGCCTCATCAGGAAAGCCCAAATCCAGTGGCTGGTCCGCGGAGGTTGGGTGGGCAGCTAAGAATTCTGCCAACGCCTATCCTTTGACGGAATTCTGAGGTATGAACCTAATGTCGAACTGCTGGAGGATCACCGCCCAGTGTGCCAATCGGCCGATCAACATGGGCCAGCTCCGTATGTATTTCAACGGGTCTACCTGAGAGACTAGCTGTACCTCGTGGTGCTGCAAGTAGTGCCGCAATTTCTATATGGCGAATACGAGCGCCATGCATCTCTTCTCGATGGGAGAGTATCTAACTTCCACGTCGAAGAGCATGCGGCTGAGGTAGTAGAGGCTATTCTCTATTCCCTCGTTGTTCTTCTAGGCGAGAAGGGTGCCGAGGGATCGCTCCAGGGCGGTCGCGTAAAGGACCAGCGACTTTCCAGGAATGGGTGGCATCAGGACCGGAGGTTGAAGCAGATACTGCTTGATTTCCTCAAAAGCGTTCTGACACTCTTCATCCCACCCATAGGCGGCGCCTTTCTTCATGAGCCGAGAAAAGGGCTTACACTTTCCGGCCATATTTGCAATGAATCGGCATATATAGGCTAAGTTTCCTTGGAGGCCTCGAAGCTCCCGAATATTATTTGGGGGAGGCATCTGACTGATGGCTTTGATCTTCTCGGGGTCGATCTCGATACCTCGATACCTAATGATGAAGCCAAGAAACGTTCCGGAGGTGACCCCGAAGGCACACTTCAACATGTTCATCTTCAAGTGGCGAGAACGGAGCAAACCGAAAACTTTCTCAAGGCCTTTGAGATGGTCCTGGCGCTGATGATATTTAACCACCAGGTCATCTACATAGCACTCCACCAGCGTCCCGAGGATCGGCTTGAATATGCGGTGCATAGCCCGTTGATAGGTGGCACCCGCGTTCTTCAGGTCGAAGGGCATAACCCGATAGCAGAAAGTGCCCTGGGGGGCCCTGAAGGCAGTGAACTCTTCATCCTCAGGGGACATCCGGATCTGGTTGTACCCAGTGTACCAATCCATAAAGGAGAGGGCTTGGAAACCTGCTGTTGCGTCGATCAATAGTTCTGTCACGGGAAGGGGAAAGTCATCCTTCAGACAGTGGCGATTAAGATCACAGAAGTCGATGCAGACCCTGATCTGCCCATTCTTCTTCCTGAAGTGCACAATTTTGGCTATCCACCTGGGGTACTAGACTTCCTTGACAAATTTGTCCTTAATGAGCTTATCAACTTCGGCCTCAACCATGGAACCATGAAAGGGGTGCATTTTTCTGGGAGGCTTCTTGAACCTGTGATGGTTTGCTGGGAGGCCAAGGTGGTGGATGGCTACCTGGGGATCTAGTCCCGACATCTCTTCATAACTCCGGGAAAACACACCACGGTGATATCTAAGGAAGTCTATGTAATGTTTCCGTTCCTCGGGGGGCATAGCAGCGCTGACCAAGGTGGGTCTCGGGTCCCCCTCACTACCGAGGTTCACCTGTACTAGCTCGTTGACCGTGGTAGAGACGCCCTCCTCAAAGTCAGGAGGAGCATCTTCCATGTCTTATTCTCCACTTGTGGAAGGATCGTCCATGGGGGGAGCCGTTTCGGGGCTGCTCGACCCTGATGGGGAGCTGCACCAGCCTGGGCGGCAGAGGTCGTCACGACGGGAAACTCATGCACCGCGGAGACCATGGAAACGAAGGCGGTTGATCCAATCCCATCTGGCCTGCGGACCAAGGGGCCACGCATTATGACATCAAAGAAGTGTTGACCTGTTGGCTTGAGCCGGTCGATCCAGGCTCAGCGAAACAGGTACGTAGGACGTACTGCCGTTGCCATGAGCCCAATGTCCCGATATCATACAGGGGTAGGAGGCTCGGGGATCACCTGGGCCTGGTTTGTGTAAGAGTACGAGGTAATTTCCCGCCGTCGCTTAGACCCGGAAATATGCATTCCTCTAGTACCCGATAAAACAAAGAACTCACCCATATCGGGATTCGTGGCCTCCAACCGATGGATTGGGAAGACATATGTGTCATCCAAACCTACCCAGGGATCACCCGCGACAGCGGCGGGCTCAACCTCACCTTCCAGGATTTGATTTTCCTTGCTCTTGTAATAGTTAGCATCCAGGTAACGAGCATCACAAGAGGCAAACAGAGACGCATCTCCTTGGAGAACACCCACTCGACCCTTAAGGGAGTATTTGAGTCACTGATGGTCTGATGAGGGAACCGCTGCATGAAGATGGAGCCATGGCCTTCCCATCAATGCGTTGTAGGCAGTGTCCTGAGAGACAACCATGAATTCAGTATTGGCAATTAAGTCGTCGTACTGGGTCTTCAGACGAATCTTGCCGAGTGGAGTTTGCTCGGTCCTGTCATACCGATAGATTCTGACGTCGGAGGGAGTTAAATCATGCTCGGACAACCCCAACTTTCGCAGTGTCCGAGTTGGGATCACGTTAATCCCATAACCCGTGTCGACAAGACAACGACGGAATTCCACGCCATTGAACTGGCCGGTGATGTACAGTTGGCGGATGTGCCCCTATATGGGAGGGTCTTCGTCTTCACCAGAGAATGAGATAACCGCCTGACATTCGGCGTCCTCAATCACCTCGGTGTATAAGGCTTCTTCGGCCGCGACCTCCACTTAAAACTGGAGGGGGCTCCATAGAGCCTCGGCGAGCGCCTCACATATTTCGGATGACATGCGAAGGGCCTCAAGGATGGAAATCCTTGCCGGAATGCAGACCAGATGTTTCAAGACATCATACATTCACGCCAAATGCGAGCTTCTGCTTACAGGAGGTCGCTCTGCGATTGGGGGCATGACGGGCCCTGCTGGCGGGACCGGTGACTGACTTGTACTAGGCACGTCCCGCTATTGATCGGATGATTCCCGGGAGGTGGATGTCATGCTAGGACCAACATGCTGTAGTCGGCCAGTGGCATGGCTGGGCTAGTTGCTTCTTGGGCAAGGCGGTTCTGCCCGATCCAGAAAAAAAAACGGTGGTGGAAGCGAACCTGTTGTCACCGGGTGAGGGAGCCGCGAGTGCTGATCTCTATACCAGGACTGCTGCCTGGTCTTGGTAGCGTGCATGACCTGACTGGAGGTGACGACTTCCGTGCCCTGGCGGTTCACGTAGCCACGGCTCCGTCGACGGTGGAGACGGATGGGGACATTGGGGAGGTCCACCTGGCACTCCTCGTCGTCGGGAGCCACAAAGGGATTTACCAACTCTACGATGTTAACCGAAGCGTACCACAGGCTCTCGGGGAGGTCCACCTGGCCCTCCTCGTCATCGGGATCCACAAAGGGATTTACCAACTCTACGGTGTTCACCGAAGCGTACCTCGGGCTCTCGGGGAGGTCCACCTGGCGCTCCTCATCGTCGGGAGCCACGAAGGGATTTACCAACTATACGGTGTTAACCGAAGCGTACCCCGGGCTCTCAGGAAGGTCCACCTGGTGCTCCTCATCATCGGGAGCCATAAAGGGATTTACCAACTCTACGGTATTAATCGAAGCATAACTCTAGCTCTCGGGGAGGTCCACCTGGCGCTCCTCGTCGTCGGGAGCCACAAAGGAATTTACCAACTCTACGGTGTTAACCGAAGCGTACCCCAGGATCTCGCTCGAGGAGTCATCCACTACCAGACGGGGTCTCCGAGGGATCCCCATTTCCTGGGGCATGAAATCGCAAGCGTGCGAGAAGATGACGGCAATGGCAGGGCGTGTTCTTTCTTCTTGCACCGCCGCCTGCTCTTCTGGGAATACGTAGGCTGGGACGACGATGCCGAAGCGGCGCTCGCAGACTCCGAGGGTTCTGGCTGATCCAGGGTTTCCATAGTGAGGCTGCCGCACTACTATGCATTCGTCCAGGAGCTCATCAACCAGCCTCTTTTGCTCGGCTAGCTGTTGGCACAGCGTGGCCTTCTCGGGATCTTCCTCAACCCTCTGCACTGAGGCAGATGGGTCGGCGAGTTTGACAGACCCGACGGGCTCTTTACCCCTGCCGATATTTCGGCCTAGCACCAGTTCCTCCGTGGGTACCGGACGACCTAGGAGGCTCCTCTGTTGGCGAGTAATCCTCCCAGACGGGTCCAGTAGTGGCCTTTCCTCAGGGGTTGAGTCTCCGTCTAGGGGCTCCTCAATGTTTCCCTCATCTGAAGGTTCATCCATGTTGACTGCTATTGCCCTTGGCGACGTTCCCTCAGGGCCGCCTAGTGGATCGGGCTGCTGGTAGATCGCATCGAAGAGGAGAGCATCGTACTGCCCCCACCCATGGACGTGCGTGTGGGGGGTGGCCTCCTCAATAACTCTGCGGAGTACTTGAAGACTCTGGACGCATTGTTGCTGAAGGGCCTCATGGTGGTCTAGTGACTCGGGGTGCCGGACCGCGGGGAGTGCTGCTAGGTCGACCCAGCGGCACTGCTCACCAAAATCCTTGGGATGCGCTTGGCTCGTGGGATAAGGCGCTAGCTGATGGCGGAGGCGGGAGTGAGTCACCCGAAGAATCTGGTGGAATCATTCAAACTCTCCCGGGGTGAGTGACTCCGGCACATCAAAACCCGATTCTGCGACCTGCCAAAACTTCTGAGGGATGTGGCCCGCTGCAAGAATGGTCCAGAAGCTCCACAGCTCCGGTTCGGGGTCCGGAACTTGCCGCCCCTGCTCATCCACCGAGTAAAGTCGGGGAGTTGGCAACGACGCTGAGGCAGGCCGTCGGGGTGGTGGGCTGGCTGGCGGGGAATACGGCGAACAGGCCGATTGGCCGCCGATCCCTGGGTCATCCTCCAGGGGTTGCAGTGCCCTGGCTGCCACGTCGCGATAGGATGGGCCAGTGAATGGGCCTCCTGTCACAGTGTCGGTGATTTCCGAGGGTGTATCTCCTCGTGATTCTTCCGTCGGTCCCTAGAAAATTTCCTCACCCTCCCTAAGAGGGGTGGGAGGTGCTTCCGAGGAGGTTAGCGGCAACTGCGGGCTAGATCTCTGGCGGTACGCCAAGTCCTCTTCCTCCAGGATATACCATCGAAGGGAGGAGGGAATCATACGGATATCACATTCTGGGAGTACGAGACTGACGAGCTGCGTCCCCACCCCTGCCGTCAACATGAAGGGTTGGGGGGGGAGAATCCATCGTCGAGTCGTACTGTGCCTCAGAATCCGAGAAACGGACTGGTCTGACTTCTGTACTCCCTGAATCCGAGAAACGAACTGGTCTGACTTCAGTCCAGACTCCCCGGACATTCCTCCTATGGCGACGATGCCCGGCCTTCCTACCCCTGGGTAGCTCCTCAGGGTAAGGACGATTTCCGTCATGGGGTACCCCGGCCATAATAGAGCCGGGGAAGAGGGGACTGAAGGCTGGGGTGCGAGAAGCACCGGGACAGATGTCGAAAGGGACATGGGGAGGACCTCCATGTGATTGAGCGACTGGATACACAACGGCTCCATGCTCGCGGCCAGCAGTAGGGGGAGTGACCTCATACCCAATGCAGTGGGCGCTGGAAGGAGTCGTACCCGTAGCATAGCCGTCGTGAAGAAGCTTCCGGCATCCCAGATCGGTGGCACGGAATGAGTCCTCATGGTGAGCGGCACTACCACGGATTGGTTTGTAGTGGCCATTTCTAGTGTCCACGACCAGGAGATTCTACCCAACCTGCCTGCAGGGCGTTCGGGGTTTCGATCCCAGTCGGGCACGCGGCTGCCCCTACCCAACATGCGCGGGGATCTGGTAACAGGAGTCAGTAGTGGGTCGGGCTACAGTGGTTGCTGATGCTGGTGCCCCAGGATGGGAATTCTCTCCCACTCTCACCCGACACCGGCGTCGAGTCAGATGGGACGGAACCGGTGGTGCGGGCATGAAGATTGCCTACTCCTCGGCTTGAGGAGTCGGGCGGTGGCGTCGACGCAGCATGGAGGGGGTTCATGCCATTAACCCCTGGGATGGATCGCCGGTCTGGTGGACCCGGACATCCCCCACCTCATTGGCGTAGGGGAGGGATGTGTCAAAGCGCTCCGGGGATAGGTTCCCGAAGCGGTTGAACGTCGGCGTGGGGAGCGGAGGCTCCCTGCGCGACCCTCGAGGGCGGCGATGGTGGTGAGGCGCTGCCGCCTCTAGATCCAAGCGGTCCATGCCCCTGGTTGGGATGACCCCATCCTCGTCATACCTATGAACCAGGTTATTGATCACCCTCCGTTGGATGATTTCTGACGGGGAGAGGGGGTGCGAGCTTTCGGATGCTACGACGGTCGAAGCTGGAGCGACCGTCGACTAGGTGGGACCGTGTGGGGTAGCCGTGTCGGTACTGCCCCTGCCCCTGCGCCGGAGGGCAGGTGGCGATCGAGCTCCGAATGCAGTGATCTGATTCCTGGAAACAAGGAGATGAACCCATTAGCATCAACAGGAAAGGAGGTCAACAACCAAGGCCCATCGTCATTCTTTCTTCTATGGTCGGCAAGAGGGATCCACACTGACGACGTCACATAACGGAATAGTCAACGTTCTGACCGCCTCAACCTCTGGAGG
This sequence comes from Viscum album, assembly GCA_963277665.1. Classification (NCBI taxonomy): domain Eukaryota; kingdom Viridiplantae; phylum Streptophyta; class Magnoliopsida; order Santalales; family Viscaceae; genus Viscum; species Viscum album. The sequence goes on from OY728161.1 coordinate 1,450,219,577, forward strand.
GTTCATATCTCGGTGAGGGTTACCCGGAGCTGGTGCCATGTTGTTCTCCCGACGCCCCGACGGCTACCATTCCCCGTATGGAGGATAAGAGCTTCACGTCGGGTTCACCATTTTTTGTGTAAACCAATGCTCCAACGACTACCATTCCTCGTATTGAGAAGAAAAGATTCATGTCAGGTTCACCATTTTTTGTCTGACCCGACGCCCTGACGACTACCATTCCCCGTATTGAGGAGAAAAGCTTCAAGTCGGGTTCACCATTTTTTGTGTGACCCGACGCCCTGACGGCTACCATTCCCCGTTTTGAGGAGAAAAGCTTCACGTCGGGTTCACCATTATTTGTGTGACCCGACGCCCCGACAGGTACCATTCCCCGTATTGAGGAGAAAAGCTTCACGTCGGGTTCACCATTTATAGTTTCCGACGCTTTCGTCGGGGCACGCGCATCCTTCTGTGGGGAGGACGCGCTGCTTGTTGCCCCGCATTCCCGCTTTCCAAAGGCGGGCGACATCCGTTCCTTGTTCAGGGACGTCTACTCCTTGATCGAAACTGGGATGATGGGATGTCGGTTCTTCCTTCCGTGGATTCCTCCTCGGTGTTCATTAACTAGTCCGGGTCTCCCTCATATATTTAAGACGGGTTCGTTAAGCTCATTCCCGGTGCCATATCCACATGGACTCCAGTTAATTACGATGCTTCCGTCAAGATGCTCCAAAGGGTATTTTCAGGGCAGAAACCTTCGGTGAGGAGAATGGTCACGTTGGGGCGCCGTCGGCATGTCTGTCTCTGGTCCCTCATCACATGGCTTCTTGAGGGCGTGGAAGCCCGAGGCATCCCGCATCGAACGTGGGGAATATGTACAATCTGAGGTTTTCCTCATCTTCCCATGTTTAATACGGGGTATGTCACGAGTTTAACGTCTTGAGGAGACGGTTCGGGTTGAAGGATCCCCAGGGGGGAACACCGATGTTGGGGCCAGCATGTGGGCGGCCTCCCGGGTGTCATGGAGAGGGATGGGGTGGCATGACCTCACCGGGATGTGGCGGCCCGGGCAAGGATCAGGATGGACGGTGGAGTGAGACATGGGGCTTATGTTCTGAGACGGCCCAAAAGGGGGGATACAGTTTAACGTCATACGGGACGCGATAGATTTTAACGTCATGTGGGATGGAATGCAGTTTAACGTCATACGAGACAGAATACAGTTTATCGTCATGCGGGATGAAGGGTTTGAGGGTACACTCTGAGGCGGCCCAAGGTGTGGGATACAGTTTAACGTCATGCGGGACGCGATACAGTTTATCATCATGCGGGATGGAATACAGTTTAACATCATGCAGGACAAGGGGTTTGGGGATAACGCTCTGAGGTGGCCAAAGGTGGTCGTGGAACCGACATGGAGAGGTCAGGATGACCGGGTTGTGGGCTTGAACCTCATGGAGGCTTCCTACATACCGTGAATTATCACGGATCAAAGTCCACGTAGTTCCCTGGGATGGGGCTTACGCTCTGGGGCGGCCCATGAGAGAATGTCATGGTTGATGCACGCTCTAAGCCCATTTGAATCATGAGCGGTGTGGGAAACAAGAGGCATCAGGGACCAGACGATCACGTCGCAAAGGGTGCGTCCATGAGAAGCAGAATGGGGCATACGCATTGAGCGGCCCAAAGAGGAAATAGGGGCTTACGCGTGGTTAGTAGCCCTTGGTGCCGGGGCTTACTCCAGGGTGGAGGCCCGTGGTGCGACAAAGCGCAGTGGGAAAAGGACTCCACTGGCCTTGGCAGGGGGAAGTACGGAGATGCATGGGTGCAATCATCCGCAAGAAAAGCTAGGGGTTTACGCTCTAAGGAAGCCCTTCCCCCGCGGACAAACGCCACTCCGACAAGGAGGATCTCATTCCATGTGAGGATGAGTCCATTCCCGTGGAGACGAGTGGGCGAAAAAAATGTCCGAGCTGGGGGGACCCTGCGTGCGAAGCACGTGGTCGGACCACAGTTTAACGTCTTGTGTAAAGGATGAGGTGCTTAGCAATTTAACATCATGCAGCTTGGACGAGGTGGGTTCGCTCCATACCCCTAGGGCTTACATTCCCAACTCCCTCTACCCCTTGTGGGAGGGAAGGCATCGGCAAGGCCATGGTGAAGGGGGGCCAAGGGCGAACCACCGGGGGGTCCACGTTAGTGTGGCTATGCAAAGAAGCAATAGCCGTTAGCGTGCCTATGCGGAGAAGCATAAGGCAACGAAACACAGTGGGAAACACGGCCCAAGGGACCTTGAGTTTACTTTGCACGATCCTGGAAGTCCGTACGGGAAAACAACGCATGGCGCGCAGGCCCGGCAGGGGAGACATCAGGTGCAGGTGCAGGGGGCAGCCAAGGGGCGTCAATGTGAGCAGTCATGGGCTTTGCGCGCAAAAGGGAAGGATTGCGCGCAAAATACTGGGACGGCGCGCAAATGGATCAAAGGATTTGCACGCGGATAGGGAACTACACGCATGGTATTGTGTGCACGAGACACAGATTGCACGCAAGGCCGGAACACTGGGGAGGGGGAAAATTCATTGAAGCCGGTGGAGCTGCTCGCCAAGGCGAACTCCATGGCAAGGTGGTGCGAAATAAGGGTTTTACCTGGAAGTCATCTTGCGCGCGGGGGGAGCCGAATTGCACGCACGGGAGTCACTTCAGATTCCTCAACCCCCAAACCGTTCGAGGTCACCTTGTATTTATAGGCGACCTCCGGCACGGAATCCAGGCGGCGCGTGAAATTCTTTGCGCCGAGCGCAGCCGGCGCGGAAAAGCTCACCACGCAGAACCGTGGCGTGAAAAGATTGCGCGCCTCATCGGCTCAATTCCGCGAAACCCGGTGATTCTACGTGCGCCGAAATTTTTTTCGCACAGAGCCTCCTATATTTTGCGCACCACATCCCGGGCCTCCGGATCGGGCCTCTGATTCCGAATATGACTTCGCTTCGTCATTCCGAAACTTCCTCCGAGAGTTACAGAATTTTTTCAGCGTCAACAGATACTTTCAGAATATATATTTTGTATAACATAAATTCAATATGGTGTCATATATAAATTTATTAAAATTATTTCATCATCATTTTTGGAACTTTTATGTGATCACACGTATGTATTTTCATTATTATCTATAAATATTTTTTATTCTATTCTTTATAAAATAAACTCTGTTTATATTTATTATATAAATTATTATTATAAATTTAATTATACTTATATTTAACTTTTGATTTCTATTATTGATATAAATTATTCTTATGTTTTTTTTATTAATCATAATGTTTCTATTTTTGAATGACAGGGACTATCAGTGATGTTGTTTTTAGTTTTTCATATTAGGGATATATTATATATCCTATTTGTTATATGTCTGTGTTTGTGTGTTTGTATAAAGGTAATACTGAATGATTATCATATATGTTTTTATATAATATAGTTATATAAAGAAGAATCATATATGTATATATATATATATTTATTAATGTTTTTTATAATATTTATAATATAGTTCCATATCATACACACTTCTATAGAAGCATAAATTATGGTATCATAATAGTAATATATTTTACATTGTATATATTGAAAATCTATATATGATGGATTCCAACCATTATAAATTTGAAAAAAAATTATATATAATATATTTTGTTGATGTGAGGATCAAATAAACTAAAAAACAATGAAAATTGTTAATGGTATGGAAAAACATATTTAGAATCTGATTTTAAATATATGTTTTATGATTATTTTCCTATGAAAAAAATTAACATATAAATTTTTGATGAAACGAACATAAATATATTAGAGAATAAATATTTATGATATATCTATAAATTATATTTAAACCACCACTTATAATAATTTATTAATGTATTAATAATTTTTTAATATCATAGTCCAAGTTAAAAATAATCTTTATAGAATAAATTTATTTCATATTTATTCATGACTAGTTATTTATTAAGTATTTTTTATACACGTAATTTATTCGGGTTTATTCAAGAAAGTAGGTATACAAATTTCTTCATAAAAATTATATAATCATTACTTTATAAAACTCAATATCCTAAAATATAAGAACACTAAAAATGATTATGATAACGTAATAAAAATTATTAATGTAACATTTTAAAAATTAATTTATAAAATCAATAGACACTTTTTCTAATAATGTAAAACTATTCTAATTTTATTTAGGATAAAAAATAACAAAAAAGGTGATATATAAATTCTTTTTCACTATGATGTATTGAAACACAAAACACACAACCACACACACACACATATATATATTTGATGTTTTCAAACAACTATATATGTATTTTTCTATAAGTTGTGAAAAGACTGTGTAATTAGTTTTCAATAAAATCAATCATTTTGATGTAATTAAATATGTCATTGACGTGATTATTTAAATGACTATAATGAACCATGTTCCCTATGTTTTAGTATATTCATATACCCCATTAATATAGAAAATGGGTTTCCTGATCATCATAAAAACAACTATAGATCCATCGAAATTCATTCCAAATATAATTAAAAAAAATTACTGTATCTCTAAAATATTATTCAATGGGACTAGTAAATATAAATATCAAAATGAATTGGTAATATAATTAATTAAAATAATTCAAACTCCAATAATACTCACATACAATGAAAATGATGGACAAATAATTCCAAAAATAATTCCTTATTAAGAAACTACACCTATATATATGTTATACCATATAAATAAAAATAAATTTAATAATTTTGAAAACTATTTCTGAAATCACTACATAAAATATTAATTGATCTAGTATTATGATCACTCTTCACTCAAAAAAATTATTTATTAATCTAATTATCCATTGAAAAAACTTATATTTAACATAAATAAATCACTATCAGAATAATTAATATATATCATAAAAAATGTAAATATTAAATGTACAAACATGTTATAGATAATCAGTTGGGGATATTAGGATACCATTGGAATAATAAATTTTCCAAAAAAGTTAAAAAAATATAGCCATATCAACGTGATTTATCTATTATGGACAAATAAAAATCATGCGAATGTATTATTTTCTTAATAAGATATAATTAAGTAGTAAAATGTGAGGATATTATTATTTAAATGATTTAATTTTAAAAAATCCCATGATGATACAAATTTGAATGATATATTTATAACATATAATGGGTGATAGTGTAACAAAACACTAAAAAATAAAATCATAATATTTACACAAATTCAAAAAAATATTATTTAATAAAATTATACATAAGCTATTAAATTTAATATGTTGATAGTTTAAAATTCTCATCCCATGTGATTTTTGTTTAGATATCCATGTAGTGGATACAAAAATTATATCACCTGAGATTTAGGGTCAATATTAATTAAAATTTAATATATCAAATATATTAATTTAATAAATAATAAGCAATTAATATAACGCGCGCGTGCGGTTTTACTAAAAAATTGTAATAACTCTTGAATGACTGCTCGTATCAGAAATATTTGGGCACCGTTGCATTCGTAATTGCGATTTTACCTTAGGCGAGGCCTAACATCGGCCAGTACAGGTCGTTGGTGAAATCTAGTTTTTGGACGCAACTGTAATAAAATATTTTATTAAAATATTTTATTTAAATCCTTGTTACAGAGAATTCTCTTTTCTTTTAAAAGGGAGATTTCAAAGGGGAGCAGGGTTACAATTTTCCATAACCCTGAATTTACCTGTTAGATTTGGAGGATCTGGAGAAAATGTCCCAACGCGGTGACGACGTTCTTGACGAGCATCTCTAGTGATGACGACACGGTGACCAGATCTTCATCAACGAATGCCGCAGATCTAGGTAGGATGTTTGTTTTTGATTTCCTTCCCCGTTTTTGATTTCCATGATGAACGTGGACTAATCCATGAACAGATTTTCCTGCAGATCGATCATTCTTGCGGGACGGGTTTTTGCGTGGATTTTGATGTTGTTTTGGTTTTGATCTAACAACGACGAACCCGGATCTTCACAAACAACGATCGAGGTTCATCCCTCTTGTTTGATTCTTTTATTTTCTCCCTCACGTTCTTCGTTGCGTTCTACGCATTCTTGGAGGAAATCGATCAATTCACATTCGCTTTTTGGCGCAACAATATGAGATTTTAGATCAAACCCCGTAGCGATTTCACGGAGGTGCAATGACGATTTCGGCAGATGATTCGGAACAGATCGAGAGATACAATTTTTTGGTATTTTTTCTTCAGATGGATCATTTGAGTTTTATGATTTGATTTAAGATCCTAAAACACCCGTTACAATGTTCATATGGTGAAACGAACCAGTCCCTAGAGTATCGGAATGAACAGATGAGAAACAGAGGATCCAGAGTTTCACCCGTGACACGAGGAGGAAGACGACGTTTCTTGAAAAATACCGACTACACGCTGTGTAGTATGAGCTACACGGAGTGTGTTCGTCAGCGGACCAACGGGCATGTACTCTGGGAGTATAGGGACATGGGTTAGGTACACGGCCAAGGACACGTCGTGTATACCCTTCCCAAGCCAGACCCGTCCAGATACGTGGGATACCCCGTGTAATGGTACACGGGCAGGCGAAACAGACACGGGTTGGGTACACGGTCAAGGACACGGCTTGTATACCATTCCCCAACCAGACCCGGCCAGATACACGGGATACCCCATGTACTGGTAGATGGGTAGGCGACACGAACACGGGGTGGGTACACATCCAAGGACACGACGTGTATACCCTTCCCCAGCCAGACTAGGCCAGATACACGGGATACCCTGTGTATTGGTACACGGGAAGGCGACACAAACACAGACAAAGACCATGTACGGGCACATGCCCACCATAAACATAGATAGCCCCAAGTGCTCGGACACGAAATTTGAATCTTCTACACTCCATGTAGTTGCGTTCTATCGAACAAGACAAAATGACACGGGCCGTTTACAGGAGAAGTACCCAGAGTCAAGGAACATGGGATAAGATTCTTCTACATGTTGTGTAGATTATTCTTACAAAGCTTGGACGGACGACATGGGCCGTTTACACGGGCATTACCCGTGGTCAAGGAATAGGGCGTGTAACTATGCTCCACGCCGTGTAGCCAATTATTCCTGGCTTGAGCCACTTGCCTTCTTTGACTTGGACTAGTTTTCTTAATGTTCGTACCGTTCGTCTTTTCCCTAAAGGTTCTGGTATCATTTCCTTTAAATAGGATTATGATCCCATTAGCAGGACTTCCTGAATAGAGTTGTTGGAATCCCATCTGTGAGTCTTAGAGCCGGATCCTCTATTCATTCCTAGATCCCTAGGTAGTGTACTTGGTACCGACATGACCAAATTTACCCGGGTTCCTTTCCTAGGCTTAGCAAATTATCTCATACTGAGTTGTTGGAATCACCCCATGACTTGGTAATGATCCTCATCTAAGCATCAAGTTCTCAAGTACTTGTGGAGTGTGTTCTCCCTGAACGAGTACTTTGAATCTCTCTCTTCATACCTAGGAGTGTGTTCTCCTTGTTTCTTGCTTCGTGTAATCTTCGAGCTGGATCCTAGTGGCGGTATTGTAATGGTCGTTTGTGTATGAGTATATCTCGATATCCCTTATGTATGTTCTATTGACATATACTGTTTGGAGCTGACTGTATCTTTCCTTTGTGGTATTTTTACTTGTTGTATTTCCTTTGTGGTTTTAGGGTGTCCTACTGGGTATTGTTATACTCACCCCTGCACGGGCTTTGCCCGCACGTGTCATGTCTTGTCCAGACGAGTGAGCCATTGACAAGATTCTAGGCGAACCAGGACTGGACGGTACTCAGTGAGATCAGACAGGCTGAGGTGTGTTCCTACGGCTACAGACTGTAGCCCCAGCACCGTTCTTTATTGGTTGGACTTTGTTACAGACTTTCTTTACATGGGATTGTACTTTTGGACCAGGGATTTACTTACTGTACTTTTTTTTCCTGTCGTACTCTGTTGGTTGGGTTTTAGTGTATGTATGCATCTTTTCCTTTTAGTAGTTTTTACTTTACAGCTTTGTGGGATTGGAGATGTGTGTGCATGTGTACAGGTTTATAGGCAATGCCTCCCATGTTAGTAGTATACCTACTCAGTGCCAGTCACCAGCCCCTGGCCTGTTGGAGGCCGACTTGGGGAGTTGTGGCTCGGGCCCCACTGGGACGGGTCATGACATGGGATGTGATATCCAAGAAAAATTTTTAATAAAGAATATATAATTCTAATCCAATCCCAAAAAACATTTGAACTCAAACAAATTATTAGGTCACTCCCTAGGCATGTATTCTCAAACCATTTTGAGATCCATTTAAAACTCTCTCTCTCAAATAATGTTACCAATGAACAATAAATCCTAAATCAAATAATGAAATTTTTATGAAATTGAATATAAGTGATGTTATCTCAAGATTCCCAAAACAATCTCTATATATTCAATGTTATTTTCCACCATCCTGGAATACACCATGATGTTATAATAAAACATGACTATTATGGATTAAAAAAATTGTTGTAATATATAATTCATCAAGGATATAAATATTTAGGAGAAATTTTATGACCAAATGAAATAACCAAATACTCAATGTGTTCATACCATCATCAAAAAGTGGTCATAGGTACATACTTATCTTTGAAAATTAACTAGTTATGCTCAGATAAATGTTCATCATTGAAAATAGATGATCCCCTATTAGTTGATAAAAAAGATAATCAATTCATGGAAATGGGTATTAATGTTTTTTGTCTAGGTGACGTGGGTTAAGGTAATCAAGGAAATTCCAGAGGCTCCAATTGATCTTTTTTGAATACATAACTAGGTATTCCTATGTTAACATGATAATTTTAGTAAATCCCTTAACCTCAATCTTCTTTAGATGATCTTTTTTTCCTTTTAACATGTGTATAGACATCCGATAAAACAACACGAAAATCGAGATCATCATGAGTAGTAGATCATAGTAAACACTAGCTCTCACCTGGGAGAAATCTGATAATAATACTATAGAAAAAATTTATGTGCATGTACGATCCAATTGGAAGGAAACTATCTATATTTTGTGTAGAGGAAACTAGAAAAAAAATAAATCTCTCTTAGAAGTAATTGGTCCAAACATCCTTGATCATGGATCTCACTCACTCAGGATGGTGTGAGTTATCTCATCATGAGATAGAAATGGGACATGATGGACGTAGAAATCAAGATGATATTTAAATCTATTCAATTAATCCATACTGAATACGATTCGATGACATCCAGTCCAAAAAAAGTGAAATTCCAATTGACTTCCATGTCAATAATGAAAACCTGACACTCCATGCACATAAAATCTTGGAGATTCTTCCAAAATAGAAGGGTAATAAAATACATAATAACATAATCCATTTAACTTGTATAACCATATAATTAAGATACATTAATGAGATAAGATTCAATAGAAGTAGGAATAAGAAATGTACCTATCATCATGACCAGTCAAGATTTTACTTCTTCTAGAACAACATATTTTAGCTAAATACAACTGAACTCAGGACCTCCACTAGTTCACATCACATGGTGAGAATCCAATTTTTATTTAGGGAGTGATCCTTTACCCTTATAATAATTTGAACATACCTATTAGCCCTTATAGAACAAGAAACCAATGCCACTCCCAAATGTAGAATCATTAAAGAACAACTGATGATGACTCAAACTACTTCACTACATGTATATCCTTAGATACTTGGGGAATCTATGATTATATTACCATTATTCGCACACATATAACATACAACTACATTATTCAATGAAGATACCACTATTATAGTACTCGATTACTACTAATCACTCTTTATAAAACCCTGAGGAGGTTCATCCCCTTCCTCTTCAGAACATATGAAGAGATCTTGCTTCCACCCACTACGAAACAACACATACACATATCTTTCAAGCCATTTTTTCCTCTTCATTGATTCCATATCAACCACCACAAAATTGGTTTGTAATAAAAGTAGAATAACCATGAACTAGATTTAATTATCCAACACCATATCAAAGAATCAATCTTTGAGGTGATCATTACAAGTAATTCACGAAAACATGAACCAACCCAGTAGATAAGGCTTCATACTCTAATATTGAAAGACCCCCTTACTCCAAAATAATAATCCCATGGGAATTATAAACCCTAAAATCCTTTGTAAATAACTATTGATTAAAATCCACTTTAAAAGTAGTCCATTTGATAACCTAATGAAACATTTATAGCACTATTGATTACCAAAAATTCCTACCATGTTCTTCCATCACATATGTGGAGGAGCTGAACATTGATGTATAAGGGTTATTCTAGAAATAATGTATTTTCATGATCCATTATAGTAATTTTTCATGATTCTAGTCCCTATTTTCACCATATAATATTAATATATTTCCCTTATCAAACTCATGAGCATGTTTGACCATCCACGGATGGTCCAAACATCCCATATGTCTTAAAGACTAGACCGTACATATCAAAAAATACACTAAAGCCTAATAAATAAAAGGATTTTACAATGGGGAATTATCCACATCACCCACTATAAGTATGTATATGCTACATTTGGGATACTTTCTATAAAAAACATAATACACAAGATAAATTAAAACATAGTTGATTCTCAAAAAAAACATTATTAAACCGAAATAATCCATATAACAGGTCTCAACAAATATTATCATTAAAAATTCAAAAAATGTTGGGATCAAAATATCCTAATTTTGAACACTATACCACTATGTATGCTTTGGACTAATGATTAGAAAATCATGCTCCAGCCATGAAAGTTAATCTTTTAGTAAACAGTCATGGATTTAGGATTTACAAATAGTTACTATTATCTTATAATTGTAACATTTTCTTCATAATCACTTTCCCATTTAATCCAAATCCTAAAAATAATCTATAACTTCACCAACAAATTCATAATAAATATGTAATTACAACAAAATCTCAATATTAACCCCATAATCGGGCTCCAAAATTAAATAAAATCAAAACACACTCACCTAAATTCAAAAAATTTCATGAATAAAAACTGTCCATGAAATCATCTTCTCCTATGTCTTGAGTTACGATGGTCCCAGATATAGTACACTATTGACACCGAAGAACAATGTTTGTTATACCATTATTTATAGAACCATATCAGGTGGAACCAACCCATCACCCAATGAGACAATCCAAAATTATCAAGGTTCATTCCCAATCACCATAAGAAGGCAATAAGTACGAGGGAAAACAAAACACTCTATTGGGAATAGATCCCCTGATTAAACTGACCATACAAATCTATAAAATTAGATGATCACACCATCATAATAAAAGTCAACTAAATATAAACATACAACATGAGTAATGCAGTAATAACTAGAAATGGATTACATAACCAAAATAACATAAAAATATTAAATGTGATAAAAGAGATATACACATAATATCCAAATCCAAATGCTAAAAAATGAAAAATAGCTATCAATACCCAAATGGAAAATACATGCATTTAAATGATACAAAAACAAAAACATATCCTCATTAACTAACCTTGAGAGACAATATCCTCTTTCAAAACCCATAGATGATGGTAACTAATAATATCCACGTACTTATATTCTTCCCTTTACTTCATATGTATCCATCAAAATAAAGACTATATATTCCCTATGGGATATTTATAGTGTGAGGTACAATTCCCACTAGGATAACAACATGATTTTATTAATGAATTTTAATCCATGGAAAAACAATTTGAAAATTTATTCCCTCAAAACAATTATCATTGAAAACATTTCACAAGAAATCATTATGTTGAAATCCCAGAGGATTTTCTTTAAGAAATGTATTTTCTCGAAAACAAATATCAAAATAGATCAAATAATGAAATAAAATCAATTCGGTATAACATTTTCATCCTTCCCAATAATCAATACAGAAAGGTATAATCCCAAAACCAAAATATAATCAAAAAAGTGGAAATAAAATATCATAATATATAAAAATCAATAAAGGAACTAACAAAATAAATAAGGGAATATAAATATAATTCACATAAGTAATTTGAACCATGAGACCTATACATAAGGGTTTAATGTGAGACACTCTAATCATAATATTCTAGCGAGATAAACAATATAAAATATTTGGAAGTTCTCTTGTTGTTACCCATGCACAAATCCAATGATATTTCTTGGTCTCTTTGTAAAAAACTGGAGAATCTATCGATCCTCCTCCCGATAGGATCTCTCATTTTGTTGGATTACACACCCTCACACCCAATGTGACAAATATTCAAATCCAACGCAAAGAAAATCAGAATCGCAAGTACAAAATAAAAAATCCAATTGAAAAGATTAATTAAAAAACAAACATGGATATTTCAAAAAAAATTCATTCTTCATGGTAAATAAAGTTTTAAATCTAATTTAAATATCCATTTAAAATATATATCATTTTAAAGACTTTTTAAAAAAAATATGGGGTACATTACACACAAACCCACTTTTGAAAATTCATTTTAAACAACTAATTTCAAACTCATTCCATGAATCACAACCAATACTGACTAAACATTAGGTATATATCAATTAAAATGTAATTTAATAAACCATTACCAATGGTTATAATGAATTTAATGTTTACTCAAGAATAACTCTATTAAATTAATACATCTCCCTTATAAATGGTTCTAGCTTTGTCTCCCTCAATAAAAATCACTAAATTTATGATGGAGGTGTCCTTACACCCCTAAACGATAACAATTGAATGAAAAACCTCCATTATTTACCACACGTTCATCAAAAACCACCATATAGGGTTTTCACCTCATGTATAAATAGAAGAATAAGAAAATGGAATGGGTAAATTTGAATAAATATTGAATAAGGATTCCTACCACTATGAAAAAATGACGATACAAGGTTAATTTAACAAAAATGAAGAATAAAGAGATCCTGAGATTGGGGATGATGTTGTGCTAGGAAGTAGATAGAAAGTGGGAGAAAGGATTAACATAATAAGAGGGAATTTATGTTAAAATAAATATTTCAAGTCATTTAGGAAACTATTATGTTTTGGATGTGTGATTAAAAAAACCATGAAGGAACCATGAAGATGATATTTTATCCCAATAAATAAATCAGCATAGTTATCCCTATGCCTTACATGGTTTAAAAAATAGAATGGTGTTTTGGGAAAAGAAAATTTCCCCCAAAAGAAGACACTATAATGATTAGTCACAATTTTAGACAATCACTAATCAAATAATGAATATGATGATTTTTTAAAAAAAAATATTTGTACACATGACTCCGAGAAACTCAGAAAATTAACATCAAGAAAAATAAAAATTCAAATTAGATTTAATAGTGCCCCATATGGTGTCAATGTGTGTTTGTAATTATGGTATATAATATAAATAAAATAACACATCAATATATTAACATAGAAATAGTGAATAATTGTAATTGTTTTAAAAAATTTATATTCTTGAATTGGGTAATATTAAATTAAATGAGATGTGGGTTTCTTGGACTAAAAATTAGGTCTAATTGTAGGGTTATAAAAAAAATATTATATATTGTATAATCAAATCATTTTTACACTTATTAAAATATATTTATTTATGTTATAAGGTATATAATAAATACTTATTTATTAATGTTTTCAAATTTTCACACAATTGAACTATTTTAACAATAATGGAAAATTAGAATATTAATGGTTGAAAATAAAAATAATGTACTTGTAAAACATATATAATCATATTTTATTATTTATAAGAGATTCCAGATTTTATAAAAAAGTTATTTATATGGTTTTATTATGTACCATAATTTATTATACTATTTTAATAGATAATGAAACAATATTTAATTTTTCAACATTTTTATCATAATTGTTATGTTTTGAAAATAATAGGTACTAAATGTTATCAAATAGATCTAGTTTTATGTTTTATATAACTAGTTAAATATTATTATAAATTTTTTTAAATATAATTAATGTTTCAATATAATAGAGTCTTTATTATTAACAATTAGATTTATTTCCATCATTATAGTAAAAATATTTTATAAAAATATATTTGTTTAAAAAATATACACTATTTGAAGTGTATCCATATTAATTATAGAATTGTTTTCTAGGAAGTAGTTTATATTTTCCGTAGCATTAAATAATGTTTTTTATAAATAAATTTATAAATGTTGATTTAAATGCCTTTAATAATTATTAATATTCTTATATTATATCATCATAGATACTATTTTATGATACTTTTAGAATCTTTATTTTGTATAAAATAAATTCAATATGATGTCATATATAAATTTATTAAAATTATGTCATCATCATTTTTGGAACTTTTATGTGATCACTGGTATGTATTTTCATTATTATCTATAAATAATTTTTATTTTATTCTTTAAAAAATAAACTATGTTTATATATATTATATAAATTATTATTATAAATTTAATTATACTTATATTTTACTTTTGATTTCTATTAGTGTTGTAAATTATTCTTACATTTTTTCATTAATCATAATGTTTCTATTTTTGAATGACAGGGGCTATTAGTGATGTTGTTTTTATTTTTTCATATTATCTATATATTATATATTCAATTTGTTATATGTCTGTGTTTGTGTGTTTGTATAAAGGTAATAATAAATGATTATAATATATGTGTTTATATAATATAGTTATATAAAGAAGAATCATATATGTATATATATATATATTTATGAATGTTTTTTATAAAATTTATAATATAGTTCCACATCTTACACACTTCTATAGAAGCATAAATAATGGAATCATAATAGTAATATATTTTTCATTGTATATATTGAAAATCTATATATGATGAATTCCAACCATTATAAATTTGAAAAAAAATTATATATAATAGATTTTTTTGATGTGAGGATCAAATAAACTAAAAAACAATGAAAATTGTAAATGGTATGGAAAAACTTATTTAGAAGATGATTTTAAATATATGTTTTATGATTAATTTCCTATGGAAGAAATTAACCTATTAATTATTGATGAAACAAACATAAATATATTAGAAAATAAATATTTATAATATATCTAGAAATTATATTTCAACAACCACTTATCATAGTTTATTAATGTCTTAATAATTTTCTAATATCATAGTCCAATTTAAAATTAATCTCTATAGAATAAATTTATTTTATATTTATTCATGACTAGTTATTTATTAAGTATTTTTTATACACGTAATTTATTCAGGTTTATTCAAGAACTTATGTAAACAAATTTCTTTATAAAACTTATATAATCATTAGTTTATAAAACTCAATATCCAAAAATATAAGTACGCTAAAAATGTTTATGATAACATAATAAAAATTATAAATGTAAAATTTTGAAAATTAATTTGTATTATCAATAGACACTTTTTATAAAACTGTAAAACTATTCTAATTTTATTTAGGATAAAAAATAACATAAAAGGTGATATATAAATTCATTTTCACTAATATGTATTAAAAAACAAAACACACAGCCACACACACACATATATATTTGATGTTTTCAAAAAACTATATATGTAGTTTCCTATATGTTGTGAAAAAACTATGTAATTAGTTTTCAATAAATTCAATAATTTTGAGGTAATTAATTATATCATTGACCTGATTATTTAAATGACTATAAAGAACCATGTTCCCAATGTTTTAGTATTTTCATATACCCAATAAATATAGAAAATGGGTTTCCTGATCATCATAAAAACAACTATAGATCTATCATAATTCATTCCAAATATAATTTAATAAAAATAAAAAATTACTACATCCTTAAAATATTATTCAATGGGACTAGTTAATACGAATATCAAAATGAATTGGTAATATAATTAATTAAAATAATTCAAATTCCAAAAATACTCACATAAAATGAAAATGATGGACAAATAATTCCACAAATAATTCCCTATTAAGACATTACACCTACATATATGTTATACCATATAAATAAAAAGATATTTAATAATTTTGAAAACTAATTCTAAAATAACTACATAAAATATAAATTGATCAAGAATTATGATAACTATTGACTTGAAAAAATAATTAATTAATCTAAATATGCATGGAAAAAACTTATATTGAACATAAATAAGTCATTATCAGAATAATTAATATATATATTATAAAAAATGTAAATATTAAAAGTATAAACAAGTTATAGATTATAATTTGGGGATATTAGGATACCATTGGAATAATAAATTTTCCAAACAAGTAAATAAATATAGACATATCAATGTGATTTGTCTGTTATGGATAAATAAAAATCATGTGAATGTATTATTTTTCTTGATAATATATAATTAAATAGCTAAATGTGAGTATATTATTATTTAATTGATTTAATTTTAAGAAATCCCCTGATGATATGAATTTTAATGATATCTTTATAACATATAATGGGTGATAGTTTAACAAAACACTAAAAAATAAAATCATAATATTTACACGTATTCAAAAAATATATTATTTAATAATGTTATACATAAACTATTAAATTTAAGATATTGATAGTTTAAAATTCACATCCCACGTGATTTTTTTTAGATATCCTTGTAGTGGATCCAAAAATTATATCACCTGAGTTTTAGGGTCAATATTAATTAAAATTTAATATATCATATATATTAATTTTATAAATAATAATCAATTAATATAAAAACCATTTGAACATTAAAAATAATTTAGGAAATATTTTTACACTTGGAATAAATATTGGGTATTAAAACAATATCCTTTAATACAATTGTATTGGATTATTGGGTTTTACATCTCTCTCAAAATTAATTCTACCATCATAGTTTGAGGAATTCCCTGGATAATGTGGAATCAATAATTTTTTTGTTCATTTATTGGGATATTAGCATATAATAATTTTGATTCTTTCAAATATTATTTTTAATCATATAGTTTTATCTTGAATATTTTTATAGAATTTTTATATGATATTTTATAAACAATAATGATTATAGTGTTCTCAATCTAGTTCACCACCACATTGATAGAACTAGGTGCCAAATATAAAAAAACACATCATTTTATAATAGATGATACTTGATTATATGGAGGGTCTATTCATATACTGGGGAAAATATTACGACATTGGTATAGAATATCAAAAACCACATAATGAGAAATATAATATCAATCATTAAATAACTATAATATTGAATAAATTATATAATTATATTTATATTCTATATACAATAATAAAATCACCAATTTTATAACTATATGAGAAGTTGTACTGTCAATAATCTATACATAAGAAATGAATATTTTCCAAGACAATTTCATAATAAGTAATTCCAAAAAAATTAATGGATAATGTAATAAAACTAATCATGAGTCTCTGAACGATACCAACAAAAATCTCTATCCAAGCTACAAACTCATCCAACAACAACAAGGCCCATGCACATATCTAGATCAAGATACATAATGTCTATTTGGATATCAGGGATCCAAAAATAGGGGTGACTAAAACACAATTAAAAAAACCAAGATGTCCCTAAAAACATATATTATATCCATGTTCATGCATAATGTGTTATTGTCATGATAAAAGTAAACATGTAGTGGTAATAATAACTAATACTTCATGACCGCTAGTACTACCCTACCAGAGATGTGTGAATGAAACTTCTTTTTCCTAAAAATGTTTTTCTATAAAAAGTTCACTTAATCAGTGATTAGGTATTGAGCCCCAATTCATATTCTATGAGAATTAAAACCCATCGTAATATGATAACCAACACAGGGGAAGTGCATTAGAGTATCCAAGATAAGGTGGTGGCCATGAAAAACCTCTGATATCACAATCATAAAGGTCGGGAATGTAAATCCCAATAAAACATCAATAATTATATAAATAAATCTCATGTTCCAACATCCATAAATAAGAATGATGTCCTGAAACATTAATAATAAAATCTATAAAATCTAGAGAAATAAGCATAATGAAATGTGGGAAATTTATCCACTATCATAGGCCACATCAAAGAATTTTTTCATAATGTGGCACACTGTCCATCTGTAGACAATAAATTCATCCCTTTCCATAAAAACAAATCATTATTAGTAGTACAGCCCATGTTTAAAATAAATAATAATTAGTTTGTAATTTCATCCCATTACAATGGTCATATCATTATAATTAAAGTATATGAATTAATGAATATAACATCCTTTATGTAGAAAAGAATAAAATGTATAAAATTAATCCCAACATATCCATCAATAGATTAAATATAATAATTTCCTATAAACATGAACTAAATAATAAAAATGAATGTTTTCAACTTTATTGTCATAATATGAATGAAAATTTCTTTTACATCTTGGAAGGTCACCCAAGACACCATAAATCCTAGAAAAGATAGCCTTAATACATTTGGACTATATCATAGTATCATTGATGGTGCCATAAATTTTTTATGGAATTAATGAAAGCATTAAGAAGAAGATCACTAATGAAATATGAGGTCATCAATATGAAATTAATATATTATATTATATTGTAAATTGTTTTATTTAGAGGCTTAATTGTTTCCTTTTCTAGATTAATTTCATTATAAAAAATTATCTTCAAGAGGAACCGTACTTATGAGAAATATAAATTTGTGAGGTTTGGGTGGTACTTTTCATCCAATCACACGGTTTCTTCATGATGTGCTATATATTCCTTGGTGGTCTATGAACATTCATCTTTTTTACATGACATTTATTTTTCTCTTTCCACATAGTGAACTTATATTGTTTTTGTAATATAGGTGTATATTTTATATTTCTAATATGGTTTCTTATTAACACTTTTTTTTGAGAATCCCATGATTCATAATTGTATAAAATTACCTTAAACTACCTTTATGGTCACCCATTTTAAAAAGTAATTTCTCATCACCACCTATAAATACTCAATTATCACTTCAATGTAAATCCTTAAAAGAGTAGTAAAACAAATCCATAATGAGAGATATTCCACATTCAAAGGAAATCAATAATACGATGATGATAATCAGAAAGTAATCATATAGTAATCAACAGTGCACAATTAATGATAGGATCGAGGCATGTGAATCCCTTCATAAAATAAAGTTTTGAAGAAACAACTTTAATGACGTGGTAAATTGATATCCAAGAAGTTCTTGAAATAGCCCTCTAGCAATTATTGGTCCCTATGGGCTGGTGGATAGCACCTGGAATCATATATAAATAAAAGTTTATGATTTTCAACAATAATAATACGCTAAATGATATAATTTGACACACCAAAACTCGTTAATAATAGTAAAATAGAATCAACTAGGTATCATAATAACCTAACAGCAAAATGTCAATGATGAAACATTCCAAATATATAGGATCCAAATATCCATGTAACAGGTAGATCACATCTCCACCATTCTCCTCTATTAATAGAAGTCCTATAAATCATGTACACCCACCAACTCTAGGAGGAATCTTCTACTGTTTCATCCCTTATAAATGAAAATATACAAACACCCATAGAAAGTGTTCAGTGGGTGTAAAATATCCCAATTGGATAAAACCAAACATTCCATAAGAAATTCCATAATAAAAAAATTTAATTATCATCATTTAAATAAAATAAGGTATGAAAATAAATTTACATATTTAAATAACAATATTTTCATTCAAAAATATAGATGATATATCCAAAATTAATGGAATGAACAGTCTGTTAAAAAATATATAAAATGTCTCTCTTTAAAAAAGAGTAATATAATTTGTGTAATTTTTAGTCATGTTAAACAAAAAATAGACCCTGATGATAATCCATAAGTAATTTGTTTCTAGAAATAATGATCCTCATACTTCTTAATCATCATCGCATACCAATATTGGTTTCTACTCTCAATGAAACACCCATTTAGGGGACCACTTATAGGAAATAAATCTACAACCCATTAGGGGACACATCATAGGAAATCATGCAGGATTTGGTTTAGTTAGTGTTTTAACTCTCAATACTTTACTAGAGAGTCAAAGATCCAAAATTTCTATCGTAATAACCCATAGACTACGTAACTTGATCTATCATAAAACCAATAAATTGATAAATCATGGTAACATCAATATTTTATATACTTTTTACATTTATAGTTCAATTTTCCAAATTTTGTTTACAAAATTCCCCTTTTATTTCATGACCAAATCATATTTTTTTATCATGTCCACGACATTTCAAGCGATCTTCCTTTTCAATAAAATTTTCAAAATAATATCTATAAAATTACTTCATCAAATCAAATTTTAGTTCAAAATATAATTTTCCCCAAATCATCCCAACAATCTCAATTCCACAAAATTTTGGGGTTTTCACAATTCCATGGTAATTTTAGATCAGTCATAAAATCATCAAAAATATGGGTTTTCAAATCAATGAAAATATCATTTAAAATTTAAAAAAAATATTCGGTTTCAATTTTATGTTATATTATTGTAGAAAACCTTACCTTTGATTAAAAGTCCAAATAAACCTAACACACACAACTAGATCTTCCTACAATGAAAGAAAGAAATGGAGATCAAGAAATAGAATTTAGAATCAAGATACAAAAATAAATATACCCATCAATAACAAGATAATTTATTAGTATCTTATTATGAGATAAAAGAATATTGGGAAAAAATATAATGAGAGGAGATCTATTTACAATAATGGATCGATGTCTTCAATGGTAATTTGATTTACAAGTGGGGAGGGGGGGGGGGGGTTATGAGAGATAAATAATCCACTAGAGTGTCTCAAAAAATAAAATAATACTAATTCTTGTCCATGGGGGTTGTTATTAGATATTAAAATAGGGGTCTCAATATTTTTATTTAAATATATAGTTGTTAAAACCCATCACAAACGATTTACTGCTAGAGATGCACAATTAGTAGTAACCTTGTTACCTAACTGTGAACCTCTGATGAACTTCAAAATGGGTTACATGGTATTTTAAGAATGGTATTTTAACCTTTGGGAAAACATGAATCCCCAAAATATCACTGGGTTCATGGTTTCTAAGATTTTTTTGTATAGTTTGGAAAACCTGTGGACACAATTCAAGTAGAAATTTATAGGGTGAACCATTTTAATGGAAAAACGAAATATCATGGGGTTCATTGTTTTTTTCGGGTTTATGTATAGTTTGCGAAAACTGTGGACACAATTTAAGTGTAAATTTATAGGGTTCACCGTTTTAATGGAGGAATGAAAAAATTAACAGTATCCATGAACTATCATACTATAGCACCATGGGATTACAAAATTTTCATACTTCATCTAAATCAACCGAAGACACTCCCCAAAAAAGGCATGATTAAAAAGGGGGTTAGGAATTGCCTAAAATAAGGTAACATTATGTTAAAACCTCCCCACCATAAAATCGTTTTCCCCCTAATATCTAATAAAAAATATTCCATATCAATGAGATGATAATACTACTATCTCATCTATGCCTCACAATCTAATGTCTCGTAAATATCAGAACCATGCTTCCATATAATGCAGAAAAAAGTTTTCATCATCCCATGTTGAACCTATTTCTCATATTAAACAGTCCTAATTGAATTCTAAGGCACGATTAAATCACTTTCTCGTTATGATTTTATCAATTTAAGAAATGATAATGTCCAAATGTATATTTATCAAGCTATGTTCAATGAAAATATTTGTGGATCTAATTCAATTACAGTGGAAGAACCAAATTATAAGCCACATTACTCACATTCTAAATAATATCTATAGAGTACACTATAGTTGACCAATATATCCTTATTTTCAAAGATTTTGGACACCCAAATGAGTCGAAAATATATAGAACACAATTTCCCCAACAAAAAATAGTAAATACTTTTGGTGATGATCACTATTTGATTTATACTAGATATGATTCACTGCCATTCATTAATAAAAAATCGAAATTTACAACATCTTTTCTTGGACCATGATTTAGTTCAACCAAGGAAGCTTCACAAATATCCATCCCATAAAATTAATATTTACTTGGTAGACCATATAACACCTTAAAAATAGAAATTCTAATTTCTATCTGGTAACTATTGTAGTATGTATACTCAACCATTCTTAGAAGGACATCTAAATCTCAAAAGAATTAAATAATAGAAGCATGTAGCATACAATCAAGAATATTTATAGTTTTGTATGACTATAAATCCTTCATCATATGATATACCATTCCCAATCTAACTTGGCATCCCAATTCATCCTTGATACCTCTAAAAATAAGAAGTTAACTAGGGATTCCTATTAGAAACTAAAATATATGGAACTCTATGAAATTTAAAAATCTCTTTCACATAATGAATTCCAAAATCCATAGTTTTTTTCATCAAGAATGTGAATAATTTGATCCTATTTGGTCATCCAATTGATCACCACCCATATCGAATTATTCCTTAGAGGCATAAGTGAAATCCCAACAAAAAATTCTATTAATATCCCATTACATTTCCATGTAAGAACTAGAATTGTTTGAAAAAAATAATATCTATTGTGGTTGGATTTGGATTATTACTATTTAAATCAACAAGAAACAAATTCAGTAATGTTCCATCTAATCACTAAACACTGGTATTGTTTTATAATATCCCGGAACGTCATTCTATTTTGGGTGTGCACTGCCCATTAGGAATTATAGAAGCCCCCTACCTGAAATTTCTAGCACTCAAAGGTAAAAAATTATGTTGAAAATTTAGAATATCCTCTAATGGAAACATCCACATTATAGTCGTGTCAACACTATAAATAATGTCCCTGTATCCATTAAATTAATCTTCAAGTTGTTTCTTCAGATGAATAATCAAATGAAGAGAGATGATCAACCATAAAAATTTTATAATTTCATTATTGTCACCTTCTTTAAATCCAAAATTCAGTTAATAAGAGAGATCCATTGGATTCCAATCTTTTAAATATCATATCATATCATTGGTTAAATGTTTCCTACTCAATAAATTTGTAACTAAATTCCAATTTCTAGGGGAATAAGAATCATATAAACTAAAATATTATAGGTACTCAACCAAAAACCAATGTCAATTATTCTGATATTAAGCTAAAATACGTAACTCGGTATTTTATGGTCAGATTATATGGAAAAAAAACTCTAGGAAAAGTTCACGAATCAATCTCTTAAGAGAATGAATCAAAACTACGGGTGAAAAATCATTGTTTTGGAAGTTATTCGTAGGGGACCTATGTTTTTTATGACCAAAGGTCACAATGTGATCACCTTTAATAAGTAAAAAGGCCAAACCCAAGCACAATTCTTAAAAAAGACCACATATTCCCACCCATCATCTAAAAGAGGTAAAATGGTGTATATGTTTAAAATCATTTCAGCTCATCATAAACTACTCTAACATTACACATCCCACAAAAACAACACTGTATTCTATGTGTGGGAAGCCATCAATGAATTTGGCTTCAAAATATTTTTGACAATCCAATGGTAATTCTATAAAACCCACCAACAATATAAATATCTTGAATAAAATTTTTGTTCTATCCCATGTTATGATAGGTAAAAAATTCTGAAGATCAATTGAAATACCATGATTTGATATCTTGTGTCCCATGAACATAACTTTTCATGTTCATAAATTTGATTTCAAAATCATTTTGTAAAGATAGAGATTTGTCAATATTTTCATAACAACTATTAAAAGAATAACATGAGACTCCTTAGTTTGGGATTATTCAACGATTTCATCCACATATACAACCATGAAGGTGTTGAGGTACTAGTGTAATATCATGTTCATCAAATCAATGAATATTGTAAGAGAATTGAGAAAGAAAATGGAAAAATACGATACACATAACGGTTAAACAAACACATGATATCGGTATTTCAAATGACATATTATTTACTTATCAATGTGTGGTAACTTGATTAAAGATCAGTCATTGGGAATAATTTCTCCCCTTTCTAGTAATAAATAAATCAGAAATATGTGGAAGAAAATATTTATTCTTTACAGTATCTAGTTTGGGCTATTGATAATAAACCAAAATGATAAATTTCCCATAATCTATAACAAAAAAGTGATTGGTAACCACCTACGGTGACACACTCAGGTATAAATAGTTTCTCTAGATTACCATTACATTGATTATTATCCCATTCAGTTTCTCAGGTACCGTATGGTAATAAGTACTAGACATTGGATGTGTACCAGTTACTAAATAAATAGAGAACTCGACCTATCTTACACTACTGCAAATATAAGCTATAGCAACGAAACTATTTCCACGATTTTATAGGACCATGGTAATAGATTGTATATACCCATAGTTAAAATTGTGATTTGTGGTTACACATATACATCCCCTTTTCTTCGATTCATGTCGGCCTCCCCCCCCCCCTTCCCTGATACACGACCCTCTCACTATTATTCCCTCCTCCCCAAAGACTTCTTCACCTCTACGAAGACCACTCTCTACGTTCAATCTTCTCTTCCCCTGCAGATTTCCCCTCTCTCCCTCACTACTATCCTCTCTCATTCAACCTCACTATCTTCGGTTCCTCCATCCATCATAGCGGTTCCTTCATTAACGACGCATATTCTCCAATCACGACTCATATTATCCATTCGAGGGTTTCTCCATCCATCGCGTGGTACTCCAATCCTCTAAAACCTTTATTGGGAATTCCTCCTCCATTTGGTGCGTCATCTGAAGGGTTCCTCACACTATACCATTCTTTAGGCCTCCCTCCACCATACGGTATATTGGACATAGAAATTTTATTATGGATTAGATTATGAACCATTGTGTTTTCCTGGGAGTAAATCCTAGTGTTTTTACATCAATAACCATCTTGAGGCTCAATGAAATTCACTTGCTGACTTCTCCACTTATCGCCATCCAAGAGGGAAATATCATTTTTTCCTTCTACAAAACATAAATATTACCATCACTAGTAATTAAAAATTTCATAAATTTTCATTATAACATCGGACTTTTATATCTCTCTTCTATACTCAAGAAACCTTACCATGTTGGATTGGATCCAGTTCTATATTATGTGATATGTTTGTTTCCATATTATTTTGATATATCTATGTTGGGATTAGTTAGTTGAAATTAAGTATTCTATAATATTTTGTATACATATATATATGTGACTGTGATTAATGTGTAGGAGAGAGGACCATGGTTAGTACTGATTGGGATGTACCTTGTGTTATGGGTAGCCTCCAAGGTGAACGTTTTTGTGATTCCTTATACAGATTTTGATTTATTCTAAACTCTATGTTTTCCAAAAAAATATATCACATATAAAAAAAAATCCTATTATATTATTAACTGGATTATATGGTTGAGTTGACAAGAATTCTCCCATGATGGAGGATTTTTAGGTCCCACCAACATTTGTGCAGCAGATAGCTTTCAGACCCACCCTAGTGGTTCAAGTGAAAGGACCACTAAAACTAGTAGTTTTATGATTAGTGATTTCCCAAGCCTGGGGAGTCACCAATACTATGATTGATAATAAAAGAGACATCCAAAATCAATATCCTCTACATTTCCAAGGAACCAGAGTACTTATGGGTGTAGAGACCAGATATGGAACTTCAATATTATATTTGGCTTTGTAGAGCTTTTAGAGGATCAAAAGATTAAGCTTAAAACCTATGTGATTTCTAGATTTTTTTGGCACTAGTTGGATGTTATGCATAATAATTAAATGTGTGAGGGTCTCATGGGGGGATATTCAAATATGTTTTCATCAAGGAGTTCTTCCCAGGAATCTAAAGTAGGACCGAGCATATGATTTCATGGAACTTCATCGGGAGGTGATGATAATGTATAGGTATTCCGTATGTTTCACAGAATTGTTATGATTCATTACTCTTTTTATTGGGGATGAATTATAGAAATCAAGGAAGTTAGTGATTAATATTCTCTCAAATGCAGAGATTCCATATCAGTATCTTCAACCTGATGAGTTATACTTTGGTTCTTCACAAGTCATTGATGATCAAAATGGTCTAGGTTATGATAGATCTGCAGTTTTGATTTATATTTCAAAAGAAAACCTAGTGATACCCCCACTGGTAAGAAGAGACATGTAGAGGATTGTTGTTAGAGAATTTTTTAGAATCAAATAATGAGAAAAGGCTCTTTATCTCCTTTTGTAGGGGAATTAGGTCATTATCGTTTCAACTATGGAAAGTGGAATAATTATCATTGTTCATACTAAGATCATCATATCATGTGTCATTAGTGTAAAAATATTGGAATCTATAAGATTTATGATCAAATACATAATGAATTATGCCTCATGAGTGTTCAATTCAGAAACAGGCATCGATCCAGGGGACAAGCCATGGACCATGAAAGATAGTTCAACCCCCTCATATGATTATGAATAATGTGATTTATGCATATTAGGGATAAGTTTGTGAAGATGGGGTTTGATGAGTTTATACATTTGAAATGACCCCAAAAAATGGTGTACATGGACCACTTATTGTATGTGCGGTGGTCTTGATCAATTTTACATAGTACACCACCTTGTTTTATGATAGTGTTTGTTATTCCTTTATATATGAAAAATTTATTTTGTACTTGACATACTGTTAGGTTGTCTTCTGATTTACCTAATTCTGTTATTAGGAAGCTATTTCCAGTAATGTTAAAATGTTCTATGGATACATTATGCTTGAAAGAGGAGTGTGTAGTATTCATTCTATTTTCATTTTAATTAGTTTGTGTTTGTGGCTCCTAGTTTTCTGTATAAATTCTATTCATGTTTCGGTGAATTTTTTATTTTGTGGCCCTTGTTTTGTTGAGTTTTTTAACATTGTTTGCAGTATTAATTCTATTTCGGGAGTTTAAAGTTTGAAGAAATATTTCAAGGAGGGTTTGTGTTTACTGTCATCTATTTTGTGGCTCTTTTGTGTTGAATGGTATTTTGTAAGATGTTATTCACTGGTACTTCATGGATTATATTTCATTATAAATCATGTAATTAATCTAGTATTATGGTATTCATTGTTTAATCTATTTACTATTCTGTCATCTATTTAATATTCTAGAATTATTATGTTTCTATTTACTATTATGGAATTATTAATATGTTTCTAATTGTTTTTTGTAATAGGAATTTTAATTATGATATTTTCAGAATTCTGATGTTTGATATTTTAGTCATTAATTCTAAATGTTTGGATTTTCATTATATAATGAACCTTACTTATCTAATTGTTACCTTTTTATATCAACCGTATTCATAGAATACCCTTTTATATTATTATGATCAAGCTATAAAGGGCATGTTTATATTTTTCCTTTTTATTATATATTGCTAAGGATGTTTTCTATCAATTTATGTACATGTAAATAACATGGGATATGTTTTTGAGTAATAAATCAGTATACACATTAAATTATTCCATGGGAAGGGATGAGGACTTCAATTTGTATAGTCCTTTTTCATTCCATGGGATTCTCTTAAGACATGACTCCAAAGGTGCACTAGGGTGGGATGTTCTATAATATTTCCATACCGCTAACCTGGACAAGATGTCTTACAATATTTAAATATCTCTAGATTGACATCAATAATGATCCCCATTTAAGAAGATAAACTTAGGTAAGTTCCAATATTAATTTTCCAAGATATAATATATTCATTGTTTAAACACCTTCAACATTTCTTATAGTTAAGGGATCCTAATAATCCTAGTAAGAGTTGAGGGATTTAGTGGCAACGTAGTGGTTTGATCGATTATGTTGGGATTTTAACTGACCTAAAAATTATAATGATTTTGGTTTCAACCATATGTATTGGTTTGTGTTAATTAAAATTATTTTTATAATTTTTAATGTGAGTGTTTTTTTAATAAAAACCCCATTTTGTTATTGAATCCTTTTGAAAAAAATTCCCTTGTAAAACTCATTTCTTCCTTTAGATGTTTTTTCAAAATGAGTTTGTTAATGAAATAAACCCTTTTCCCTTTGTATCATTTATTTCTTATCTTCTAAATCAATGTTTTCTAAAATAAGAGTAGTAACACTAAAAAAATAGTGAATGAGAAAGTTGGTTTCCAAACATTATTTTAGTTCATGAACACTTATATCTTGAAAAATAATTTACTTTTGTGTTCTATAGGAGATACGTATTTCCTTAACAGATGAAGTCTTAAATTGATCGAGCGATGATTTAAAATATATTATTATAGATTTACATTTATGAAGGACCTTTTAAAAACCCATTTCTGATAAAAATACCTTACAAACTTTTACATCTTATAATCATTCAATATATGACTTTTAGATTGACACGTTAATCCTTGAGTTTTCATTAGGTTTATAATGATTTTATTAAATCTAATAATCATTTTTTAATGGATAATTGATATGATTTACATAGTTTATTTTCTTAAATGATTTTATTTAACATTATTAGATTAACCAATAATGTATACAGTGCTACTTGATGATTTATTTGTGATGATATTAAAAACATTAACTCATGAGTACTACCGGAAGTATGTAAACATAATATCAATATTCTTAATATGAATAATATATATTGAATTTTCCTTATCAAATATAATATTTTCTGTCATTGTTATGTTATATTTTTTATTGGATCAAATTTTTAATATTAATTTAAATGTTTTATATTATTATTTCAACTTATTTAATTTAAGATATAGAATAATGAAAGCACGCTTACGTTCTCACCAAAATTGTTGTCAATAAAAATATTATATTACACTTACATTTCAATATGAATATACTTTGTTCATTATTGGTTATGGATTCATATATCAGTTATCATGTAAAATTAACACACTGATCACATAAATATAAGATGCCATTATATATCACTTCCTTTTACATTATTTACTTACAAGTGGATTCTTATGATGAGGTCGGTTCTATCCACCACCATCAAAGGCACTGAGTTCGACATCAGATTTAGGTACGATTTCTTCTGTTTTCTAATGATGCTACATGTTGATGCTGCTATCATCACCACCTATCATATTATTTCTTTTCTCACTAATCATGTTCCTCACACATTTATTTTGAGGTTCCATTAGTGATGATTCATCATATCATTGGAAATTTGTTAAAGTCACATGGGACCATTCATGTGTGTTGTGACAACCGGAGTCAAAGGTGACTCACCACATATTCTTAGGTAATTGTATATATAATATGTTATTCCTTTATATGTATACCCTTACATTACAACGTGATTAAATATACGTTTCTACTTGTGTTTATGTTTATATATGGAAAATTCATAAGTGTGTGGGTGATAATGAGATAATGCAAGTGAGCATATATATAAAGATCCTCTTGAGTGTGTTGTAGGCCATGTAAACACGAACATAGGGGTTAGGGAATCCATATGTATATTCAAAGGTGAATATGGCTGGAAGATGGTTGAAGTAATATAGAGTTTTCGTTGATAATAGTGTCGAGGACTGAGTGTGGCATGGCTCCGTTGACTTAGGGTCCCACTCAAAGCCTCTTTATTTCAAGAATGTTTTTAAATTTCATTTAGGCACATTTTTATTTCTTATCGTATATCCAACAACATCATAAATGTTGAGTTCAACATCAGATTTGGGTATGGATTGTTCCGTTCTTTTTAATTGGCCCAATTTTAATTAGGGTTATTTTTATTTTTTGGTTCCTTATATATTTGTAGTGTGTTTTAGATTTCGTTGAGTTTGATTCATGTTTCCGTTGACAAAGGCTTACATGTGTATTCATAGGTAGTCATATACATATATAAGTTCTCCATTTATACATAATCACTCATTGTAATATGATTATATGTCTATTTGCGCTAGCTGTGCTTATATTAAGATATAAAAAATTCATACCTTTGTATGTATAAAGGGGTATATTAATGTATAAACATATTTCTAAGGACCAAATTGTTAATATTCTTCCATGGAAATATGTACATAGGGGCTAAGTGTCCATATATATACATATATGTGAAGTATCATATTAGAGTATATAGAAAAACAATAAATTTGAGTTGTCATCATCAAAAGCAACAAGTATTGAGGTTGAGGTAGGTTCCATCTTCCTAAACATTAAATTTTAATTCTATAATTTTCTAATTGAATTAAAAAAAATGTTTCCATAATTTCATTATTGTTTTTAAAAATTGAAAATTATCAAGGTAGATTATGAATATTTCCGCTGAACGTTTTTATTGAACTTTTTCAAATAGAATAACAAATTCTAGTAGTTTCAAGATACTAGAAAAAGATTTCTAAAAACCATACATTGATCTTCTTTAGATACATTGATATCATTAAACATCCCATTAAATTCATCATAAAGACCACTACATAATTTAAGGATATATCAATTCCAACCACATGATTCCTAACATCTTCTCTGGTATCATGGATCTCACCCATAATATTACACTTAGTAAATTTCATAAGGAATAGTGTGCACATATCACACTATAGGGACTAAATATGTAAGGATACATAATTCGATTTTGAGCCACTAATTTCCAACTAACTATCAACCAGGAATTTGAGTTTGTATCCTAGAAGTAACCAATTTTCATATAAAGAATTGTAGTTAAAATATTACTCTTATAATATATCATTTCCTCTCCCCATTCAAATCATCTTCCATCATCTTTAAAACTAGTGAGATCAGCCTACCATAAGGGGGTCCAAAGAACATCCAATCCCCAATTAGACTATAATTATTATGGTAGATGGGGTTGGTGTTTCATCATTGATGTTGATCTTCATTTCCACCTTGATATATTATTTTCATGTTGTATAGAATATATATAATACCCCTTCATGAATCATATATTGAAGTGAGTTCAACAAAATTTGTGATGGTGACATTACTAGGGTAGTTAAAAATAATATAATGGTGTTAATACATCCCAAGGTATATTGGTGTCTAATTCATATATATTAAAAATTCTACTTCCTTATATTTGATCTACTCTAGGTGTTATAGGGTTGTGTATCCAAGCATTTTAATATATAAAATTCCAAAAATCATTTCATGATTACTCAATGTTATCTTATATTGTATATTTAATTTATTTTTCTAGGCTCCAACATCTTCCAAATAAATAAGTACAAATGTTCATACATATATGAGATATATTCATAGTTTAATTTACTTCCATATGAATAGGTCCTAAACAGAATGAATATCGATGTATACTCCATAAATTACAATGTTATTTCATATATTGTAGATTTAGGGGATTGAGCCCTCTACGAGACCAATTTTCATGAGGGTCTATGAACCATGTGACCCATATCAACATATTTTTAGACTACTCATTGACCAGAAATATTGGGTCCCATATTTATTTCCATTGTATTAAATAATGGAATGACAACTTAATGTACATTCCCCACATGTATCCTTACAGTTTCCATGAAATATCTTGGCATCCTTTTTTATGTAAGAAGAAACCATGTAATCATTGAGTGTTATATACCTTATCTAATCAATGATCTATACCTCCAAGTGGGCATCATACTTGGTGTATAGCCATCAAACTTCCTACCCCTGAGCCACATACCACATTGAACCATACATGGAAACACTAATGTGTAGCCATAATACATCACGTATTGTAACTTATTCTACAACAAAAGAATCCTTACCTAATGATGTTAAACAATATCAATGATCCTATCATATGAACATAAATTGTGAAAATCATACTATGAGGGGGTTGATTTATGTTCAAATAGGATACATAGTACAACTCTTCATGGTTCATTCACAACATCGTAATATCATCATCATAAAATCAACAACATTTGAAGTAATATAGCAAATTCCTAACCATATTCCATGAGTAATATAATCCTCATAGTAGTCTCCACTAGTCATTAAACCATTACATGACATATGTGAGGAGTATAATAGGATTCGTCTCCACTATATTTTAAATCGTGACAAGACATAGGTGATGATCATAAGGGGATTAGACCCCACTATACCTAAAATCATGACTAAAGTTTTACGATGAGCATAAGAGGTCCCTACCATTTCATATATGATAATTATGAGATTTTTTATGTCATAAGAATATGATGATTCAACATTTGTAATGCATCATAATCCGATCCTTACTCAATCTATGAGAATGGAATTCCTTAGGTGATGAGCCTAGATTTCATTAGGTTATGATACTAAAATATGATAGGTGACTAGCCTATGATGACTTCGTTGATGAAGATAGGATTATGTAGTTGATGAGAATAATATTCCTTATATTATGTGCCTAAGATGTCCATATTGGTTGACATAATAATATATAACATCCTTCCAGCATGGATCAAAATTGAAGATACATTATTTACTTATATGTGCAAGGGGGGAGGGGTGTCTAGGAGGGACTTCATGGGGGCTGGTAGGGTGGTGGTGTGAGGGGGGGGGGTGGTTGACTAGCAGGGGGACTGGCAGGGGGGGAGAGGGGTGTCCATGAGGGTAAGTTTTGGGGTGGTATGGGGTAGTGGGTGATGGCAGGGGGCCTAGATGTTGGGGGGGGACTGGCAGGGGAGGGGGTGTCTAGGAGGATTTTCAGGGGGGCTGGTAAGGGGTGGGGGTGTAAAGGATGGTCATGTTAATATCCATGTGAATTTATGAAGAACTTCCAACACCACATCCCAATATGAAGGTTCCTGTTTTTTTAAATTCTTTCATGAATATAAATTAATTACATCCTATTAATATGTCCACCCCAAGAGAATCATTTTATATGGATTACTCCTCAATTATGGGTTTTAATACTTACTGGTGAAACCATAGCTCCCCCTACTGATATATATTTCATGTGATATCATTACCGGCCTTTCTTCATCCTTTTCAACTCCTATTATACTATTCATTGTGGATTGTTGATGATATACCTTTAAAAAGAATATATTTGGTTGTTTTTTGACCTATAAGGTCCCAAAGTACTATGAACCATCATATCTATAGGGTTTTATACATTATGAAGGGATCTGAACTATTTGAGAAGCCCCCACTTTGCTGGTTTGTTACTTGTATCATTTTGTTTGACCATAATAAAATAGGTTTTACTAGGGGATTGTTTTTGAAGCAGTTGTAGGGGGGTGGTGGGGGTGGAGGGGGGAAGGGGGTATAGGGAAGGTGTGAAGGGAAGAGGGGCCATGGGTATGTCTATGGGGAATGGGGCATGGGGAGTTCTGTAGGGGAGGGGGAGGGGGTAAGGGGATGGGATGGGTGGATGGAGTAGGGGAAAGGGGCATGGGGAGGTTTGCTGGCTAGGGGTATGGGGGAGGTCTATCGGGTAGTGGGGAGGAGGGTGGGTGTGGGTGGAGGGGGAAGGGGGAAGGGGGGAGTAGGGAGCTCTGTAGGGTTGGGGTGGTCTATATGAGAGGGGGTGAAAGGTGTTGGGGCAGTGGGGTAGGGGTGCATGGGGGTATTGGTGAGTGAAAACTAGCAGGTGGGGAGAATGCGGGGGGGGGGGGCTTGGAGGATTATTCCAAGGGAGCAAGGGGGTCTGTAGGGCTATCTGAGGGGTTTTTCCAAGGGTTAATACTGGTAGTCCACAAGCTAGGTGGCTGGGGGGATGTGTGTAGGCCAGGGGTAGGGGGGAGGTTTGCAGGGCATGAGGGTTGTAGGTTGGTGTAGGGGTCATGTGGTTTTGGGATTGGGTAGGTATTCCATGTAGGGGTGGTATGCAGGGGGAGGGGGTGTAGGTGGGATACAAGGGTGATATGGTGGTTGTATGTAGGGGGGTAATAGGGAAGGGAAGTGGGGAGAATTGTAGGTGGTCTATAGAGGTACAAGGTGGGTCTACCCCGGGGTGAGGTGGGGGGGGGGGGTGCAAGTGGGGTTTGTCCAGGGTGCATGGGGGTAGAAGGGGGTCTGTACAAGGGTGAAAGAGGTCTGAAGGTGTGCAGGGGAGGTCTATTTAGGGTGCAAGGGGGTATATCAAGCTATGCAAGGGGATTTCTACAGGCCTGGGGTAGGGGGAGGTCTGTAGGCCCGGGAAGTGGGGTGGTCTGTAGGGCATGGGGGAGGGGAGGGGTGAGGGTTGGGTTGAGAGGGGAGGGGTATGGGGAGTGGGGAGGTCTGCATGGTAGGGAGTGGTCTAAAGGGGGGTTTGTATGGTAGGGAGAGCGGTAGTGTGTAGGTACAAATGTACGGCAGGAGAGGGTGGGGGTTTGAAAGGGGTCTATTGGGAATGGGGTGCAAGTTGGGTGGGGATGTGGGGTAGGGGGATCAAGGGGGAAGTGGTGAAGGGAAAACTGGAAGGGGGGTTGGTGTAGTATAGAGGGCTGGTAGCAGGGGTCCATGGGGGGTCTGTCCACGGGTGCAAGGGGGTCTGTCGAGGGGTCAAGGGGGGGGGGGTGTTCTGTCAAATGTGTTGGGGGAGGGGAAGGAGGTCAGTTTGAGGGGGGGGGGGTCTGTAGGTCATTCTGAAGGGGGATGGGGTCTATAGGTGTACATGGGGGGGGGGTATCCAAGTTGAATGGGGGGGGGGGGGGTCTGTCCATGGGTGCAAGGGGGGTCTGTACAAGAGTTCAAGGGGGTCTGTAGGGGTACAAGGGGGTATTTCCAGTGGTACAAGTGGTTTCTGTTTAGGGGTGAAAGGGGGTGGGGGTCTTTCTATGGTACAAATGGGCCTGTGAAGGGGTGCATGATGGTGGGGGGCATTCTGGGTGGGTGGTCGGTCTAGGAGGGGGGTTTATGAAATGGGAAGTGATGTAGGCACAGTTCAAATGGTGGCTGGTATTGATGTGGATATAGGGAGAACCCTATATCTAGGGTTCGAAATTGTGGCTATATGTCTAGATTCAAGGTCCAAACCATGTTTATATGGTTTACCCTATAGCCACACCAATATCTGTCATTGTTCAATGAATCCTGGAAATAACCAATAGCCACGGTTTTTTGGCTTATAGCCACGGTTCCAAATAGTGGCTATATCCCAAATTTATAGCAGTGTTACCGACAAAAATCCTCAGAAATCAATGAAAACACATCATAAACCATTACAAAAACTGGAGTTAGAGCATCAATAAAATATTATTGTACCATGTCCAAGGAAAAACCAATATCACTCTATCCGAAATCAAAAAAGGTGGACCATATCTACTCAACATTGGTTCATAATATCACTGAGAAACATGGAACACCTCCTCAAGAAAAGTATTGTATAACCCCCGTACATAATATAAATTTGTCCTTATGATCAATCCACCAATGATTCACAAAAAATACATCCTGAGGTTTTTTGTTAGGAACCATAAAATTCATGGTATGATCCATCTCTCCTATATAGAAAACACAATATGAGAAATTGAGACCCAACCCTCTCTTCATTCTGAAAGGCATATTGATATCGAACAAAAATGAAAAATGATCCTGATTTGATGAAAACTAGTGTGATTACCCATTGTCAAATAATGTAGTCTCAATGGATGAAGCATTAGTGATGGAACCTCTTAGTATCATTGAACCCATGTCTGCTTCTCTTTTAGACTCTTTAACTCCAAGAAGTAGATTCAATTTGAAGGAATGTAGTTGGAACCACATATTTCTAGAATAAATTGTTTCAATTTTATAATTTAAAGAGAAGATATTATTGTTCTTCTTTGTGAACCGTACATTATGTAACATAACATCTATAGCTGATTTGAGAATCTGCGATAAATAACAATCTTGGGTACATAAAGGAAAACTAACTTCGAATTCCTAACCTTGAAACAATGAATGGAAGTTAATGGTCCTTTTCCAGGAATATCAGGAGGTTTGGAAGTCACCTGTTATCAATATCCACCTTGACACTCATTGCCCATTCTAATTCTACTAAAGGAACAAATATAACTAACCCTAAGAGAAATGGAAACCCCTATCAACCTTGAAATACCATCATGGTCATATTAATCCATGTACACTCCATCTTTAATTTGAGACTAATAAGTGATAATTATCTGAATGAATTCAGATCAGATATTGGATGAACGAACCATCTCATATCTTCATTCCTTAAGTTTCAAAACTATTACTACCTCAAGAGAAAAATAAAAAAGCATATAAAAATGGTTTTCATACCATTTCCTGAACCCATAACCCTTCTGGAACATAACCTCTTCATGAAATCAACCAAAAACTATAGATTAAGGAAAACTATTAATCAATTAAATGGGATATAATGTCTTTCCATCCCAAGAAATCTTGTTTTTCATGGTCACCATCAAATCCCGTCATCTTCTGCAAGGCCCAACATCTTAAGGGTAGATCACTTCAAATCTATTGAGTCACGTGTTTCCAAAAAAAGAAACTCTATAATTTTAATCAAATCCTCATCCTCATGCGAAAAATTACATTATTTGAAATATAGGGTAATTTGGAAAATAAATTCTTAATTATGATTCAATTATTCATCATTGGGATGTTCAATAACTAGACCATGAATGCAAATTGTTGAAGTTACTTGTACTAGTGCTTGAAAAACCTGCACCACTTTCTCAACATGATTTTGGACCATTAGAGGATTCACATGTTCTGGTTCACTAGCATATTCCTCTAGTGGTCTATTCAAACATCTTCATAAGGAAATGATGTTATCCATAAGAATCATCCAGCAATGATTACCATAGAAAGGGTACACATATAATAAACGTGGTCAAGAGATAAAACCAAATCAATTTCATCAATATTATACATCATTGAGATTTTAACAAATTCAAAAAATGGAGTGAAATAACAAGAATCAGATTAAAATATTCATAAAAGACACATTTCCTAAATGTCTATGGTGACTTAATGCCCGTTACAATGAGTGATAGACATGAAATTTTTCATCATAAGTTACTAAGTCTTATAAATCCAACCAAATATCTATACGTGCAACCAAATCTACATAATTTAATCATGGAAAGATAAAAACCCTCACACCATTGTTAGCACTATGTCATGAACCATCATGAGTATACATTTTATACTAATACCAATACGGGTCTTGACATATCAAGATGGGAATTCTCAATCCGTAAAAGTTATTCATCATCATAAAAGAATAAAATGGAATTATTTTTCAACAAAAACAGGAAGATAAATAAAAAATGTAGATATTATAAAAATACATAAGGAGAATATACAATGTTAAAATAGTTAAAATAAAACATAAACCTCATAAAATCAATGAATAAAATTTGTTATAACTTGGATTAGAAAACCCATGTAACATGTGGATCACCTGTCCAATAGTCACAACCATCACTACATGTCCCATAAATCAATTACACCATTAACCAACAATTGAAACCTTACATTTTCTATGAAATCGTTTAAGATCAACTATAAATTCCTTGAGAAAAAAACCTCATAAGTGAGAAAACGATCCTAGTACAATTCCAACCAATATTTGATAAGAAATTCCATAAGAATAATCCATTTATGTTTTCAATTTAAATAACACATATCATGGAATGAAATTTACATATTAAAATAACATGCATTCAAATCATAAATATTGAAAAAAAGTGACTTAACTAGGAAAATTATGAAAATTATTTTTATAAAATAGTTTGCATGAATAAAATAGTTATATAATATTTGAAATGTAATATGAACTCAAAAAAATAAATTAATAAACCATGATCATAGTACCTATGTTTCATTAGTTTTTAGAAATAAGGATCATAATACCTACAAATATTCATCACGACATTGGATAAGTGTGCACACTCGAATCAAGAAAGTGTTAGGAGACCCAATATTAGAAATTAATATACACCCCACTGTGAGACCCAACATGGGAAATAAATCTGAATTTAGTATAGTTAATGTAGTCACGATCAATCATTTACTAGGGAACCAAATTTCTAGAATTCCTGTCATAATCACCCACTAAATAATCGGGATCACATGTTATTTAATCAATATATCAATCTCTCCTGAAAAAACCAATCATTTAAAATTATTTCATCATTCATAGATCAATTTTACAAATTTATATTTTAACATACCCAAGTCATTTTAAAAACCAATCAAAGGTTTTAAATAAGTTCACTCTGTTTGAAATCATTTATCATTTTTAAAATTTTATATCAATAGTCAATATCAAATATTTTCCTCAAATACTCTTTTAATTAATTACATTATTTTTCTAAAAATCCTCAATGTCATTAAAAATATATATAAATTTTATAGTGGGTTCATAGTTTAGTAATTTGTTAATATAACTAATAAAGTCATCTATAATACATGTTTTTAAATAACATAAAAAATCATTTCCAATTAATCAAGTAGAATAGTATTTTTATTGTAGGATAATAACTTATAAAACTACCTACCATTAATCATGAGGTCAAAGAAACACGACATCGACATCAAGATACTCCAATAATAAAATAATGAGAATAAGATAAAAAAAATAAATCCTAGAATTGAGATCCATCAAAACGAATGCTATATATATCAACAATATTATTATTTATCACTCTATTAGAATGAGACAATTAAACACCAGGATAATATATAATAGTTGATATCCAAATACTAGAATCATATTGAGAACTTCCACATGTACATATATCTGAATGATAAGAGGTTTAGAGTTCCACTCAATCATCATGTGAGCCTGAAAAATATAATAAAATTGAATTGGGTAGAAATAAGGTGTATTTATTTGAACCAAGGTCAGAATATTTTTAATTAAATTTTTATGTGGTTAGAAACCCATAAGAATAGTTTACTAGGTTGGGTCACACAGTTAGTGGTAATTGTATTCCCTAAATGTGTCCCCCTAATGGACATTTGGTTGGGGTGAAAGTTTTGGCCACCTAGTTAGTCTAATAATGGGATATCTATATAATACATACCTTTACATTTGTGAAATGTTTTGAGGTTTGTTTAAAGAGTTTTTTCTTACAATGGACCCCTTCTAGTGGCTCTTCATTGGGTGTACAACTTACTAGTCCTAAGCACACAATCTTCTCTAACCAATCAACAGTTGTTCCTACATCTACGGGCTTCCAAAAAAATAATAAATTCACCCAAAACAACCCATAAAAATACCAATTAAATTTATGAATAAAATACTAGTCAAGGTATAATTGAAACATAGTAACAAGATATTATAAATTTTCTGGTCAACCCCTTAATGAATAAAGTTTCTGACCAAGTCCTTCGCAATCACGAATCAATAGAGGCCCTTTTGTTGATACCATTTTTATTTATACCTCAAAATACTTCATTTAACATTGAAATTATTCAATCTTGGATGGGGGTTCCATAGGGTATTAATTAATATCATTTTAATAGTTCCCATACACAACACACCTTACCCCAGTATATACATTTAGTTAATAATTCATACATGGGGTAAATGGACCTCTTTCATCCCAATTCATCGCTAATGTATTCAATTTGGGTCACACCAACCCAAATACCTATATAGATCAATTCCTCCAAGGTCAATTCACAAAATGGTATATCTATAACTATTTACAAAACCATATGACTTGAATGTTCATGTAAAAAATATAGTACCCTCCCATGATTGTGTCTTTTATTAACAAAATGACGTTTTAAAATTGTCATCATTGATGGGTAAAATCTTTTAGGTGATCAAAATTTTGAAATCGCATTATAGGGAGGTTCTATTCCATGAGGATACAAAATTTATATCTCCTAAATCAACATTATTATCTTTTCTAACAATTCCAATCAATTTTTCTTATTCCAATGGGCTTCCCGTCAAGTTATATTCATCAATAACATTCCATTAGTTATTTCATACCTACTAAACATCAAATATTTAGAGAAAACTATATTAACATACCCACATTTTGCGGGTGCAACATAATCATTATTTTAATCTCTTATAAAACATATATTTCCTCACGGTAATATGTTCAATTGTATTGTAAGATCATGTATCAGGATATTAGAATTTGAACTTCAAACTATGTGGAAATTCATTCCTACAAACTACGATAAATATAAAACCTCTCTATGGTTCAAACCCAGCATCGTACTATCTTAAATCAATTTTCATCATAAATTATTTTTAATAACCCATAAAATCCATTCACTTGTGTTGTATCATCTTGGTGACATTCTAATTATTTTATATCCCAAATGTGGTAGTATCATACCTAATGGAAAATATAACAACTAGCCAAACCACGTAGATATATCCTCTATCCATACCCCCTTTGAATTAAACCCATTAAAATTTGGCCATAGTCCATTCAAGGTCAATCAGAATGGTCCACCCAATATATAAGTCCTTAATAAACTATTTTAGGTATTATTCTCATTGAATTATAATAAGGATGACTGCAAACTGATTAGAGGTAGTCATGGTTAAACTACCTTAAAAATAATCACAATGATCCTCATTACAAAACAATAAAATATATAATATGACATAATATATTTAACAGTTGTATATCAGATATACTTTCAATCATTAAAATTCATAAGAATACTTTCTCTATGGGTTTTTATTAACACCAAAAAATCTATCCACCTTTCTAGATGGTGATTAGTTCTAAATACCGAAACTATTTATTTAAGAATAACATAATATAATTAAGAAACTAAGGATGTATATGATCTGACACATATGGTTTGTAACAATTCTAGAGAATCCTAGATATATATAGATATTAACATTGATAATATATCTCTAATAAATAATAGATATAAATATCAATGCTCTCCAACCACCAATTTTGGACACATGGGTAACAAGACATATTATAGAATTTAGTATGGATTTTTGAATATATATAAAATATATAAGAGAATCCAAGTGTACGAAATAATTTCCATTAAAAATGTGTGGATGATATTGACCTCCCAACCTCTTAACCAATTCATTTCCTAGAGTGTGATTGGAAATGTCTCAATGACCTCATTACATTATAAATATGGTCTATATATTCCCAAAATAAAACAAATCATGGTTATAATTTTACATAGATAATATTTAATCAAGTCAAACACAATGATGACTATTTGTTAGAGTTAAAATCAGGGAAAATAATATTAAACCAACATGAGTCATTTAAATATTACTAAAATTAGGCATACATGATATTTCATACAATTCTACTTTTAATGGTTTTCTTATTAGTGTTTTTTGATAATTTTCATGATTTTCATTACAACTCCCCCTTCATTCCAATTGAATTATTTCATAAAAATGTAAAATTTATGCCATATAAACTTTAAAAATGGTGTCCCTCATGACCAAAAAGTAAAGATTAGCAATGAAACTTATATGATTTCAAATGAAAAAAGATCTTGTCTATTAGAGCCATATAAAGGGTAATATCATGACATTAAAGGCATGACAAGAAACCTTATATAACATTTATTATCATAAAAAATTATATTAAAATGCATCATAATGATGTATGTGGTGTGATTGGACACCTATAACAAATTTAGGAGCATCTCCCAAGAACACAGTAAGTCACACCTACTTTTTATTAGGAAGGTAGATGAAGAGGAAAAATGAGACCTCAATGTATCATATT
This sequence comes from Viscum album, assembly GCA_963277665.1. NCBI lineage: Eukaryota > Viridiplantae > Streptophyta > Magnoliopsida > Santalales > Viscaceae > Viscum > Viscum album. Next base: position 1,450,261,292 of record OY728161.1, read on the forward strand.
GGTCTCCCAAGATGGATCCTTGTAACCACCACAAACTCAAACAATGTTGGTTATTAACTCTATAGTTTCATTCATAAGATACCAAAAAATGATTCCCCACACCATCCAACCTTACCTGAGAAACTAGGAGGTCTATGAAATGGTGTTGGCCAACATGACATAGAGAGTGGGCCCATTCCAATTTTTTCCAAGAATTATTCCTCAAGAATTATTTTTTGGTAACCAATAAGCAAGCCCTTATTTTTATTCTTCATAAAGAAGTCTATTAATATAATATAAAATCATTGTAGGAAACATTTTTTTATCTCCTATCATATAATAGAGGAAAGAAACATATTCCTTCTCTAACTCATCAAATCAATTAGTACACTCTAGCAGTTTTAGGATGAGTGAGTTGAAATATAGTCGAATAATTTAAGGGGTAAATATCATACATATATACATGTACTTGAACCATATTGACATATCTCTATGGGATCCAAAGGACAGGAGAGAACTCTTAAAATTTTCCCATCATTGATAGGGCCTATATTAAAAAACATATTGAAGCAGCCTACCAGTATATCCTAGTGACAATTAGTGGAATATATTATATCCCAGATTATAACATTTTCAACTATTTAAATATTTGTAATGTAGTGGAAAAATTCCATTGTTGATAGATCCATTTGGATTACTAAGGGAGAAATATATTCACATGCCCACCAATAGATATTCAAACCAGTATGATTACAAAAATTCTAAAGAGAAGGAATATATGTGTTCCTCTATCAATAGGGAATTGAAAAAACATACATTACAAGATAATAAAGATTGTAATGGTATTTTCTATCATATTGAGGAGGATTATTAGTAAATTCTTGTGAATAATAATTAAATGAGTTAGTTCATCCCATTTTTTATCAGAGTCCACTTACCTATTCTAGTGGCCACTCAAACGAAAGACCATAGTCCCAAAACCATATATTTTCTCATATATATATTATAATGGAGAGTAAGGGGTACTCCAATATAATTACTTTACATAAAAAATAATTGAAATATTCATACGATAACACAAGAGTCTCCTAGGAGGGATCCCACCTATCAAGGTCATTGTGAACAATACTTGACCCGAACATCCGAATAAAGAGCATATAGAAGAAGTATTTTAAAGGGAAATATATGCATAATGAGTGGGACCAAATGCATACAATAATCAATTTTAGTGTTCTTGAATCCATTTAAAATATTTCCATTTTCCCAATAATCTACTAACTCATCATAAAAAAGTGGAAGAAGTTATGATTGTAAAAGATTCTCATTTAATAATATTACTAGCCACTATAAATGTCATACCATGAGTATTATCCACAAATTTCCTCCCTATAAGAACAAAAAAATAACTATTTTGAACTAATCACATGATGAGATTGATAGAAACCCTTTTCAAAGATAGAAGATCATTTAAAAAAACTACCACATTCAAATAAAACAATCATAAGTAACAATTAATCCCCTCCCCATTAATGTTCGATTATCCCTCATGATGGTACTATTTTGGGAATATAATATAGAAGACCCCCCCCACATGTAGAAAATACATCAGGTTAGATGTATTCTCAATAATCGAAAATATGAAGATAGCCACGTAGGTCCCCCATAGCCGAATGGCCTGAAGGCCATCTTTTTTATTGATTTTTTATAACCCAACTCTAAAGGGATGAGGGGGAACCCTTACAAGGCCCGTAGGTTAGAGATATCATATTTCCCATAGGTTTGGAGACATTAAAAGACCTGTAGGTCTTAATGAAATCATAAAGACTATGCCTACTTGAAACCTCCCCTCCCCAGCGTCTTAATCATGTTCAACTTTCTACCAATTCATTGTTGTTTGGCTACGTGTCTTGTGCAAAGATGCACAAGTATGATACCAATGGAAATTTCATACCCTCTCATTCTCCCCAATTTGTTATCCCTGCTCTGGTTAATGAGCCCTTCTCTGGAGTCCTCCTAGGGAGCTGGTTCCTTGAAGAATCAGTCTGGGAATCTATATATTAGGTGACCTGAATGCCTTGAGGTGTCCCAATGGACTTAAATATGTTCTAAAATCCTTACTGACTAAAGGAATGGGTGGCCGAAAGGTCTTAAAGACTCCAAGCCCAAACTGGTGGCCCATGTTGTATAGTCTTGACTAGAATAGTACCGAATAGTACTGCTATAGTTACTACTACAATACTACTATAGTGCCTAAAACAGTGCCTAGTATAGTACCATAAATTATGCCTCTACTATGTTTCAAACCTAGGTCTCGTGGATGCAGTTAGAGGGACCTCACCAACTGGACAGAGGCTCATGTGAACGTCCTCCCCATGGAAACCACTTCAACAAATCCCCTCACAATGAAATCTCATCATTCAAGGAGGTGCTCTCATTTTCATAAAAACATCACTGTAACTACTATATTGATCAGAAGATAAAATTATAGGGATATGCATTCCATGTACCTTATAAAAGAATAAAGATTTGTTATCACAACAAAAAAATATACTAGGGTGATGTACATTATGTATACGTCCCATGTACCATATTCTTTACAACAAAATAGTGGATAGATCATTTCATCCCAATCCCCTTGTTATTTTTGATGAGAAAAATCCACTCTACCTATATATTATTGAGGATTAATTCTGAAAATATGAATAAGATGTCGTAATACTGTGTAAATAATTACATAGTGAAAATATATCGGTCAGTTGAATTTCCATGGCCACATACAAATATGAGGTTGTTGGAATATTGAGTTTGGAATGAAAAATTTATCTCCATCATTACATGTTAATGACTACACTTCATTTAAAGTTAATGCATTTTTATTATGGGTAGTATGATAACCATGATACGTAAATCAGTTATCTTTTACACTTAATCAACCTAGAATCTGTTTCCTATTCATGAGACAAATGGTCCCTAAAGTATCATAGAGGCCTCTAACATTCATGCCTTAGTGCTTTGAAGAGAATATACAATATAGTTTCTAATGTCCCATCCATTTTATACATTAATGAATCAGGGTGTATATGGAGTGAATTATTTAACCAAATAAAAAAATCATGGTATTTTTTTAAAATGACTTTGTACAACATCATTTCTTTAGGCTATGCCTTATACCCCATATCTGCACATGAAATATAGTCAATCTAGCTAGATCCCTTAATTTTAAAATCTAAAAATTGATGAAATTGGATAGAATGGTGAATTTATTGGATCCCAAATCAATCATCTAAAAATATTGAACATGCCTCTCACTTGATAAAATCCATAACCATGGATACATACTATCCTCAATTGAAACTATGTTGCACCTGGGAATCAATAATAGTTTGAAATCATTTTTCGTTAATGAATATATAATAGAATACCCATTCCATTATTCCATAAAGTGGATAAAAATATATTCATGATATTTATAATTATAAAATAATGAAATTATTTAATTTTTTTTAATTTATCATGAAAATTTAATCTTATAGTGTATTTTTTATATTTTTTATAAATGGTTGATTTTTGGGTGAATAGTGAATAATACCAATTGTAAAAATACTATCACTTTTCTGAAATTATAATGATTTTAAAATAAATGCAAAGTTTATGAAACATTTTTATAGAAAAAATATATGTGTATTAGTTAGTATAATTAATTTTAAATTTAATATTAAATTTTTCAATTTTTGTTACTATTTTAAATTTAAAGTAATGCTTTTAATCAGAGAAACTATTTGTTGTTCTTTGAGTTTAATCATGTTTTGACTAGATTAGTTTTTGGTTTTGGATTATTATTACAAAAAAGTAGTATCATATAATTTAAATTATTCTTATTACTTAAATGGTATCAAAATTTTACATGATTTTGGTATAAATATCATTTTTATGCTTGAAAAAAAAAATTTCCAAAAAATAAACATGTATTACGAAATATGAAAATATATAATCACTACATTATGACACTAATATGAATATAATTACATAAAATGGATTCCATATTTTGAATCCTAATAATTAAAATTTGGGAATGATGAAAACTTAGTTTTGGTTCATAATGAATAGTAATTGTGGTAAAAACATTTAACTATGGTAATGGTAAAAAAGAAATAACATTTGAGTTAAACTAAATAAAAAAGTGTCAAATTATCTAAAAAAATTATAAATCTTATTTTTTTAATGTATATATTTTATATATGATACAATGTTTTAATTTTATACCATTTTTTCCACATTCCCATGAATGTGATTTTTATTATGTTTTAATTTTCTTAATATTTACATGTTTTCCAGTCATCAGAATTATTAATGGGAACCTATTCTTTTATCTTTTCCAAAATTATTGAGAAACTTGTATAAAAAAATAATTTTCAAAATTTCTTTCGGAATATCTTTTTCTTTACATATATATTATTTCCTCCCTAAATACAACATAAATAATACTTGATTTTTAATTCAAATGAGGTGACCAAAAGAAGAGGTATATGTTATTACCTAAAATATTCTTGTTCATTTATTCTCTATCCTCTAAAATATATTCAATGAAAAAATTATCTAATAAAAATTTTCTATTATTTATAATTATATGTCGATATTTTAATTTTTTATCTATTTTTATCTCCTTTACAACCTATGGAAACAATATCATCCCTCATTAGTATGTATGTACTACCGTTTACATGTGGTGGCGTAGTTTTATCAACATCTATTTACATTGATGTTTATAAGGATGGAATTAATGAATATATATTATATTTATGAATATATTAGGACCTAATTAATATAATATATCATGTACCATTTATTCATATCCATTCAAGGGAAAATGACATCATCTCTTGAGCGAAAATGTGGACAACCACATTTACAATGTGATGTGATTCATTTTTCTATTAACACCATAAAAGTTTGACTATAAAATTTCATAATGCGTATAAAAATGATATTAATGAAAATATTAAATTATTTAGATAAATGAATTATTTCATAAAACCTTCTTTAATTATAAAAATAACGATGTAATTTTTTGGAAATTAACCAAACTACCAAAAGTGGTCAATGTATGAAAGAACATTACAATGAATTGATGTCACATATTTATAAAATTACTATATGAAATAAAAAATAGTTGAAATTTTTTATTTAGAATGTATTTAATAAATTCAAATTGATTATCCTTGATCCTATGAGTGTCTAATAGCTCAGATAATTTAGTGGATATATCTAATCATCTATATCTGTCTACATTTGTTGTATACCTATGTGAGCTGAGTTAGTTATTTCTGTGTTTTCCTCATGATTGAGATGGGTTACATGATAACATAGGTATATGTATTGGCATATACCTATGTAATGGCTATCTATTGATTTCATACTCCGGGGGTTATCCTTGGTGGATTTTGAGAGACCATGTGGGTCTCCGGGTCCCTACTGAGTATCTTCATACTCACCCCTGTACGGGCTATGCACGCACCTTGTTGTGTTGGTTGCAGACGACAGGCAGTGTTGAAAGTGGATCAGAGTAGCAGGACGGGACAGTACCCAATGGTGGAATTTACCACGAGTCATTACCCTAAGGAGACGGACGAACATGGATACTGTGGAGGCTATATGTGCCTACCCATCTAGTAAGATCCATGGTGGACGATCCCAGAGCTGCTCTTCACCTTTCAGCTATTTTGTCCCTTTTCAGTTGTACTAGTACTTTACAGTTGGTCTTTTATTTCCACCCCCTTTACTTTTCATCACTCTTTGTATACAGTTTTTCATAGTATTTTTCTTCCAGCATGTTCTCTATTGTGTTTGTTTACGGTTATAAAGGCAATACCGTCCATGTTTTACGGTTTTACACCTTTTGTGCTAGTCACCATTGTCACGATCCGTCCTTGGGGCCCATGCCGTGACTACCCCAAGCCCGCCTTCCATAGGCCAGGGGCTGGCGACTAGCACCAAAGGCGTAAATCTTGATATCTGGGAAGGCATTGCCTTTATAAAAGTAAACAAAACACCACAGAGTACAAGCAGAATTAAAACACTAAGTACAAAGAGAAGTGATGAAAGGTAAATGGGCCAGAATACAAACCCAAATGAAAGTACAACTACAACAGAACAATGTACAACAGAAAAAGACAATAGCTGGAAGAAAGGATGCGGCTCCTGGGTCGTCCTCCTCAGATCCTACCTGAAGGGTAGGAACAGATGGTGTAGCTCCTAAATTGTCCACCACGGATCCTACCTGAAGGGTAGGTACAGACAGCCTCCACAACGCTCTCCCCCATCAACCTCCTCTGAGTGTCGTCTCACCGTGAAGTCCACCTACAGATACTGACTCATCGTGTAGTCCACCTCCAGGTACTCAGTAGGGACCCTGAGACCCTCAAGGTCTCACTAAAACCAACATGTATAACCACAAATAATATCTCAACAGATAACCTCTACTTAGGTTTATGCCCATGCATATACCTAAGTTATCAAGTAACCCATCTCAATCATGAGGAAAACACAAAGATCATGAAATCAACAGATAACCACTACCCAGGTATATGCACATACATACACCTAAGTTATCAAGTGACCCATCTCAATCATGAGGTAAACACAATGGTCAAAAGTCTTAGCTCAAACCAGGATTTTCATTAACGAAACTGTAATTGCTGAAGAGCCCCGTCTCTGGAGTGTACAGTGGTCCTGTCACGGCTCTGAGGTACTGCTCAATAACCTAAGACTGCTGAGGTACTCCTCCTGTCGAGTACCGCTGGTCAGCCACCCAAACACAGTAGTGCTTCCTGCCGGGGTATGCCACCAAAACACAGTAGTGCACACCCCCTAGTAGCCTGCAGAGGTACTCTCCGGATGAGTACCACGGGTCTGCACTGTCACACAGGTAGTGCTCTGTCCGCCATGGGTCTGCACCTCACAAAGTAGTGCTCCGCCCACTGGGCTAGTCGACTCACTCCAAGTCAAGTCGGTCACGCAGTCGTCAGGTCTCATCCGGCTACACGGTCTCCGCACTCGGTACGCTCATCTCCGGGAGGGTCTGCTCCACGAGCTACAGGTCGATACTCCAAGTATCACAAGTCCCACGAAGAAGTATCTCAAAGGACGGCCTCTTCATAGGGGTGTCAACGCAATAGACGGTGCGTCAATAGGAGGCATGATCTGTGTGTTATTTGCCTTTTTATCCTAGGGGCCCAGTTTGTTTCGTCAGGGAACCAACCCGACTGTATCTCAACTGTACCCCGAACTCTCATAGGGTATACTCAAAGGGACCGTTTCTCCACGTGATCACCAACTCCGCTGACGGTTTGTCAAACAGACGTCTAGTCTGAAAGATAACAGCTTTTCTGTTCCAACGGCCCGGTTGGATTTCGGGTACAATCCAACCTGACCACTATCCAATAGCAACCAAAACTTGGGTGAAGTATGCCAAAATTTCCGTCTCATCAAGAGAAATTCAACGAGACAGGCGACGCGTCAATCATACGCCCGATCTGTGAGTTATTGGCCTTTTCTTTCCAGGGGCCCGGTTGGTTTCGTGAGCGAACCAACACGACCGCACTCCGACGGCATCCAAACCTCGTGCGAAGTAAGCCAAATAATCTGTCTCACTTATAGGAATCCATTAAAGTTGACGGAACTTCAATCGGACGTCCGGAGTTCATGTTATGAGTGTTTCCGCTCCGAGGGCCTGGTTGGTTCCGTGCACGAACCAACCCGGCCGAACCCAAAGTATTTTGAAGCCTTGAGTGTAATATACTGAAACGACCGTCTCGGTCCAAGGATCACATTTCCACTAACGGTGCGTCGATCGGAGGTCTATAGCTCAAGATATGGGTGAACGACAATGAGGGATCCTAAAATGGGGGTTTCGGGCCCGGACCGACCCGGCCCGAGACCCCCTGGGTCGGCCCGAACCGGGTCGACCCGACCCAGGTGCGGGTCTGACCCGGCCGGCGCGGCCCGACCCAGTTGGGCGCGGCCCGGCCCGGTCTGCCCAAGCCGGCTCGGCTCGGCCGGGGGTTCGGCCGAACGACCGAACCGTGCGGGGGGGGGGGGGGCTACCCCCGCATGAAGAGTCGCGGCCCCGCGTGGGGCCGCCCGTGCTAGCGGACGCGGAAGCCGGCCGCGTCCCACCGCTCCCCTCCGGTCCCGCGCGGTCGTGGGACCGTGCTCCACCGCCGCGGCTTCAGCCGTGGCAGATTCTTTCGGCGGTGCTCCGGGCGCCGCTGCCCCCGACCGCCGGCGCCGCCGCACCGGAGTGGAGAGTAGGAAAAGGCTTCCGCGGACCACCAGACACGCTCTGGTGGTCCGATTCGCCTTCCGTCTTTTCCAGAGATCATCCCGGGACCTGACCGTTGATGCAAAGCCTTCAAAATGCCTTCGCGGCCCGCCTTACCATCATCCGTCGATCCGCACATCGACAAAAAAACACTGGGTCTTCAAATCGCCTCCCCGGCCCTGACTCTGCCTGCAATTTCGTTCGGCCCCAACGGCGCAGCGCGACGACGCCACACTTCTTTGCCGCGTTCATTCTTCTCGTTTCTGCATGGTGAAACGGCACCGCACTGCCTTTCACGTGCCGCTACAAATTCAGACAACAAGTGGGGGGGAGAAGGGTCGGTCGTGTTCGTGCGGGCCGATCTCCTCCCGTTATAATGATATCATGCGACCATCTAATAGAAGTCGACGTACGACAAAGAAATTATACACGGACAAAAACAATAATCCTCAACATCAATCCGCATGAACGAACGATCCATGGATCAACCTGGAATTGGATGGTCCGCGCTCGTCGTTCTTTTCTAAAAAGATAAGAAAACACCAAATAAATTCCCCTACATGGATATTTGACGTTGCACGTCGGGTGTCATGGAGAACGGTGTCGCGGGATCGGACGTAGATTCCGTGGACGTCAGGGTCCGTCCGAGGAGGAAATGACATCTCCTCAGTTTTTTCTATGATAAAGAAGGAAGGTACGTTGTCGTTGGAGATGATCACCGTGGTCGGCGACTTCTCCATTGTCGCGGAGGAAGATGAAGACAGAAGAATCCGGGTCAACGATTCTTCTATGTCGAAGAGTCATTGTTCTTCGTCGGAGACAAACCGTTCTTCACGTTCTTCACTATGGAAGATTAAGTTCATCAAAGTATAGAACTCTCCCTCTCACAATTCTCCACAGAAAAAACCAAAATGAAATAAAATAAGCCTTTGCCTTATTTTATTTACTTATGCAAACATTTTCAAAAACTCAAAACTCAAAACACATAACTCACATAGTTAAGTTAATGTGTTGGCTTTGAATTAAAGTGGGGAGAGGGAAAGTCACCCTAATCAATGGTGAGTTTTTAAGGGTTACACACTTAAGAGGGAGTTTTAAGAATTTGAAGGGGTGGGGCTCGTGTGGGCCCCACCTCACAAATATCCTAACAAGAGAAGTTAGGATTAGTGGGTCTCACCTAAACTCCCTCACAAGGAAGTTAAACCACTTATAAGAGAGAAATAAAGTTGTGACACAACTTTATTTCACATAACAGTTAAACCTCTTAGTAAAGAAATAAAATAAAATTGTAAAGCAATTATTTTTATTCCTCACATTTTTAACAACTCCTCCTGAGTCAACGAACCTTCGGAAAAGGTGCTCTTAAGCAATTACCGGTGCTGCGGTTTCATCGGTGCCCTCGAAATTTGATTTCGAGCACCGGTTCAAAAGTTAGAAAAACCCGCTCGTCCGTTCACCGAACGTACCCGAGCCAAACTTCATAAAATGATTATGGGCACACCAGGCCTCAGAATCAGCCGTCGTCAGAAACTGCGTTCATGTAAAATTCCAAAGAAAATTAAGAAAAAATTTTCCTTGAAACGTCCGGGTCTTTACATTACTCCCACATCAGGGCTTTACATCCCCGTAAAGCTTCAACGCAATCTAGGGTCACAAAAGCGGTATTGAGCACGCATCTGAGCCTTCCGCTCCCATGTGCTTACCTAGAGATTCCCGTACTTCCAAAGAAAGCACACCCGAGGAATCGACCATCCTCGTAGGATCTACTCCTGTCGATCCTCGATCCCCACTGGAACCTCCAGGAAAGACACTGCACCACCATCGTCCAGCTCCCCATGGTCGATGGTATGCGATGGGTCGAGCACATATCTCCTCAGTAGAGATACAGGGAAGTCGTCGTGCACCTGGTGCAAATGAGGTGGATGGGTCAAGCGGTAAACCACCCCACCTACCCAGAAGAGGACCTAAGAAGGTCCGCTGATCATCGGAGATAACTTGCTGCCTTGGCCACATCTCGGTAAACCTCAGTGAGGTGAGACCCGTATAAGGACGTGATCATCATCCTCGAACACCAGAGGTCTCCAATTCCTGTTAGAACTGGAACTCAAAACGACTGCTTCCACGAGGGTAAGGTTGACCGACTCAAGAGTGATTGGTCGCACCCTCCTGTGCAAGAGTTTATCTTGTGATGCCTGGGGTTTCCTTTTCACCAACCAAGGAAAACCCATCCCAACGTTTTCCTAAAACCGTAAATTTGAGTATTAATAGTTATTGCACATTCCATACTCAAACTATCGTCAGAAGGGCTCAACGCTGCCACCAGAAGATTCCAACCAAAACTCTTGCCTCAAGGTTCTGACCACACTGTCGGCGTAAGTGTGATTATCGAGTCTTATCCCAAGGTATCTCCACACGTGAGGGTCAAGTATATGGCTTACCAGAAACTCTATTTCTGGGACGAGATTTGTGAAAGCAAGGAATGATTCGTATCGACGTCTATTACTATAGCAGCTAGTAGTGGACACAGACTATCCCTTGAATCATTTTTAGAGCCATTGGGTCACACTCCTTGACCGCATACAGCCGCACTCTTCCTCTGCCCTCTAGCTCCCTGATCCTGGCGGGGACAACTAAGGTGGGTGATTGTAGCATGTTAAAATGTGCACCACCTCATGCTGCTCTCCTAGATCTGCCTCCACGTCTGCTAATTCGCAGACTCTTCTCTCCTTAAAGCTTCCTCTTCTTGAAACATTTAACATGACCGAGTCTCTAAGACTGGTGCCAGTTTCCTGTTTCTTACTGCACTGTGCAGTCTTCATCCGCTCCTGGATGTTCTTCACCTTCTTTGCCTATGATCTGAAAGAGCTGCTAAAATTTCTCCTTTGCCGAAAAGAGAAACTCTGTCTCATCCCCTGGATGAACCACGCCCATTTCCTAATAAAGTCAATCCTGACATGAATGATGTATTCATGCCATGGATGACGTCGTAAGGTCTCGACGTAACTACCAAGAGATCCAACTGTCACTCTCGCCTCCATGGGTCGAGTCACACTGTCGGCATCAGTGTGAGGTCACTGGGTCTCCTCCAGTAGAAATCTCAAAATTGAGGGTCACATCAATATTTTTAATGAGGACCTCTCAGTATCAACTAAACAAAGGGACAGAAAAAGAAACATCTCAAAGATAAGTGTTTTCTTATTATTGCAGCTCATAGTACAAAGACATGAATACAACAGCAACATGGAACTAGAAGTACAAGGGACATATCCACTAGTTCCTCTCCTGTCCACCTGTTCACAGATCTCTACTTCTTTGTCCATTTCATGGATGTTTCTCAAGCACCAGCCGCTGCTTCTGTCTCGGCGGCTCCTCCAAAACCCGCGGATCAACTATACGAGGAGTCGGACAGTCACGTTCCAGGTGACCCTTCCTGCCGCATTCATAACACTTCCTGCTTCTCATACAGCTATCTATGGTCCTCTCGGTCCTCTGCATCATATGTCTACTGCCCGAAGATGACTCAGCTACAGATTGAAAAACACGGTGCAAAGGCAGCAGCTCCTGAACATGCTCAAGGTGTAGAGATACTGGAACAAACTCAACCCTGAATAAGGTCTCGAAGTCTTCCCATGTGAAGTTCATCCCGTCGCAAAACTAGAACAAGTTGCTCCACCACCTTCCTGCTGCTGCCTGATGAAGGCTGGCAGCAAAGATCACCATGAAGTCTTCGGGCATCCCCACTAGCCTGAAGATTCTCACCACAGCCTCCATCGAATCCTCAGCCGCTTGCGGGTCCGTCTCTCCCCGGAACCTGGGTGGCCTCTGGCACTGGAACTCATGCAGCGCGCTCAAGTGGCGTGCATCGCCTACTACTGGGGCAGGTGGCATCGGTGGCCCAACGTATGGTAGTACCGCTGGTGCCTCCGCTGGTGCCTCAACTGCAAGAGGGCCCTGTACCGAAGCCTCGTCGCTTGGAAGGCTGTCAGTACACACATCCCTCTGGGCTCTAGCTGGTCGTCCGTAGAAAGGCATCCTGAAAAAACAACATGACACGGTCAAACGATTATACCTGGTGATCTAACCTGGTCTGAGCTGACATTTAAAAACTTCTGGAAACACACAAGCAATCAGTGTTTTCGTGAACAACTTTGGAAATCAGTTTTCAGGGTCCTGGGGTATGGATACTTCGGCCGCCCGCACCAACACTGGACTCCCTGAACTGAAAACCACACTCGGTACTCTTAACACTATTGCTTCACAGAAAGAAAAAATATATCAGAGTTATAAGTTCTGCGGTAGAACCGACTCCTCTGATACCAATTTGTCATGACCCTTCCTCGGGGCCCGTGTCGTGACTACCCCAAGCCCGCCTTCCATAGGCCAGGGGCTGGAGAATAGCACCAAAGGCGTAAATCCCGCTAACTGGGAAGGCAATGCCTTTATAAAAGTAAACAAAACACCACAGAGTACAAGAGAAAGTAAAACACTAAGTACAAAGAGAAGTGATGAAAGGTAATTTGGCCAGAATACAAACCCAAATGAAAGTACAAATACAACTGAACAAAGTACAACAGAAAAAGACAATAGCTGGAAGAACAGAAGCAGCTCCTGGGTCGTCCTCCTCGGATCCTACCTAAAGTGTAGGTACAGATGGCGCAGCTCCTGAATCGTCCACCACGGATCCTACCTGAAGGGTAGGTACAAACAACCTCCACAACACTCTCGCCCGTCAACCTCCTCCGAGTGTCGTCTCGCCGTGAAGTCCACCTCTAGATACTGACTTGTCGTGTAGTCCACCTCTGGGTAATGACTCGTCGTGTAGTCCACCTCCGGGTACCGTCCAGTCCTCGAACACTCGGCCTCCGTCAGCACTGCCCGTCGTCTGCAACCAACACAACAAGGTGCAGGCATATCCCGTGCAGGGTTGAGTATAACGATACTCAGTAGGGACCCCGAGACCCTCAAGGTCTCACTAAAACCAACATGGATAACCACAAAAAAGATCTCAACAGATAACCTATACTTAGGTATATGCCCATGCATATAAATAAAGTTATCAAGTAACCCATCTCAATCATGAGGAAAACACCAAGATCATGAAATCAACGGATAACCACTACCCAGGAATATGACCATACATATACCTAAGTTATCAAGTGACCCATTTAAATAATGAGGTAAACACAAAGGACAAAAGTCTTAGCTCAAACCAGGATTTTCATTAACGAAACCGTAACTGCTGAAGAGCCCCGTCTCTGGAGTGTTCAGTGGTCCTGTCACGACTCTGAGGTACTTCTCACTAACCTAAGACTACTAAGGTACTCCTCCTGTCTAGTACCGCGGGTCAGCCACCCAAACACAGTAGTGATTCCCGCCGGGGTATGTCACCCAAACACAGTAGTGCACACCACCTAGTAGCCTATAGAGGTACTCTTTGGACGAGTACCGCGGTTCTGCACTATCACACAGGTAGTGCTCCATCCGCCATGGGTCTGAACCTCACAAAGTAGTGCTCCACCCACTGGGCTAGTCGAATCACTCCATGTCGAGTCGATCAAGCAGTCGTTAGGTCTCAGCCGGCTACACAGTCTCCGCACTCCATAAGCTCGTCTTCGGGATGGTCTGCTCCACGAGCTACAAGTCGATACTCTAAGTATCACAAGTCCCACTAAGAAGTATATCAAAGGACTGCCTCATCATAGGGGTCTCAACGCAATAGACGGCGTGTCAATCGGACGCCCGGTCTGTGAGTTATTAGCCTTTTCGTCCCAGGGGCCCGGTTGGTTTCGTGAGTGAACCAACCCGACAGTATCTCAACTGTACCCCTAACTCTCATAGAGTATACCATTTATCCACATGATCACCAACACCACTGACGGTTCGTCAAACGGACGTCCAGTCTGAAAGATAACAGCTTTTCCGTTCCAAGGGCCCGGTTGGATTTTGGGAACAATCCAACCATGCCACTATCCAACATCAACCCAAACTCGGGAAACGTATTCCAAAAGTTCTGTCTCATCAAGAGGAATTCAATGAGATAGGTGGCGCGTCAATCAAACGCCCGGTCTGTGAGTTATTGGCTTTTTATTTCTAGAAGTCCGGTTGGTTTCGTGAGAAAACCAGCCCGACCACACTCCTATGGAATCCAAACCTCGGGCGGAGTAACCCAAAATATCCGTCTCACAAAGAGGAATCCATCAAAGTCGACGGCATATCAATCGGACATTCGGAGTTCAAGTTATGAGCATTTCCACTCCGAGGGCCCGGTTGGTTCCGTGCACGAACCAACCCGGCTGAACACAAAGTATTCCGAAACCTTGGATGTAATATACCGAAACGACCGTCTCGATCCAAGGATCGCATCGCCACTGACGGTGAGTCGATCGGAGGTCTACATCTCACGATATGAGAAAAAGATCGTGAGGGGTCCGAAAACGGGGGTTTCAGACCCGGCCCGAGACCCCCTGGGTCGGCCCGAACCGGGTCGACCCGACCCGGGTGCGGGTCCGACCCGGCTGGCGCGGCCCGGGCCGGGGGGTCGGCCGAATGACCGAACCATGCGGCGGGGGGGGGGGGGGGGGGGTGGGCTGCCCCCGCGTGAAGAGCCGCGGCCCATGTGGGGCCGCCCGTGCCAGCGGGCGCGGCAGCCGGCCGCGTCCCGCCGCTCCCCTCCAGTCCCGCACGGTCGCGGGACCGCGCTCCGCCTCCGTGGCTTCAGCCGTGGAGGAATCTTCCGGCGGCGCTCCAGGCACCGCCGCACCGGCGTGGCGCGCCGGCAGGGGCTTCAGCGGACCACCGGACACGCTCCAGTGGTCCGATTCGCCTACTGTCTTCACCTGAGATCATCCCGGGACATGACCTTCGCTGCAAAGCCTTCATATCGCCTTCACTGCCCGCCTCACCATCATCCTTCAATGCGCACTTCGACAAAAAAACGCGGGGTCTTCATATCGCCTCCTCAGCACCGACTCCGCCCGCAATTTCGTTCGGCCCCAATGGCGCGGCGCGACGGTGCCGCCCTTCTTTGCCGCATTCTTTCTTCTCGTTTATGTGCAGTGCAACGGCACCACGCTACTTTTGATGTGCCGCTACAAATTCGGACAACAAGGGGGGAGGAGGGTCGGCCGTGTTCATGCGGTCCGACATCCTCCCGTTATAATGATAACATGCAGCCATCTAATTGAAGTCGATGTACGACAAAGAAATAATACATGGACAATAACAATAATCCTCAACATCAATCCGCATGAACAAAAGATCCGCGCATCAACCTAGAATTGGTTGGTCTGCGCTCTTCGTTCTTTTCTCAAAAGATAAGAGAACACCAAATAAATTCCCCTACTTGGATATTTGACGTCGCACGCCGGGTGTCACGGAGAACGGCGTCGCGAGATCAGACGTAGATTCCGTGGATGTCGGGGTGCGTCAGAGGAGGAAACGATGTCTCCTCACTTTTTTCTATAATAAATAAGGAAGGTATGTTTCGTTGGCAATGATCACCGTGGTCAGTGACTTCCCCCTTGCTGTGGAGGAACATATAGACGGAAGAATCTGGGTCACCGAGTCTTCTATGTCGAAGGGTCGTTGTTCTTCGTCGGAGAAGAACCGTTCTTCACGTTCTTCAACATGGAAGATGAAGTTCTTCAATGTATAGAACTCTCCCTCTTACAATTCTCCTAAGAAAAAACCAAACTGAAATAAAATAAGTCTTTGCCTTATTTTATTTACTTATGCAAACATTTTCAAAAACACAAAACACAGAACACATAACTCACTTAATTAAGTTAATGTGTTGGCTTTGAAATAAAGTGGGGAGATGGAAAGTCACCCTAATCAATGGTGAGTTTTTATGGGTTACACACTTAAGAGGGGGTTTTAAGAATTTGAAGGGGTGGGGCTCGTGTGGGCCCCACCTCACAAATATCCTAACAAGAGAAGTTATGATTAGTGGGTCTCACCCCAACTCCCACACATGGAAGTTAAACCACTTAGAAGAGAGAAAAAAAGTTGTGACACAACTTTATTTCACTTAACACTTAACCCTCTTAGTAAAGAAATAAAATAAAATTGTAAAACAATTATTTTTATTCCTCACATTTTTAACAACTCCTCCCGATTCAACGCACCTTCGGAAAAGGTTCTCCTAAGCAATTACCAGTGTTGCGGTTTCATCAGTGCCCTCAAAATTTGATTCCGAGTACCGGTTAAAAAGTTAGAAAACCCACTCGTCCATTCACTGAACGTACCCGAGCCAAACTTTTGAAAATGATTCCGGGCACACCGATCCTCGAAATCAGGCGTCGTCAGAAACTTCGTTCTTGTAAAATTCCAAAGAAAATTAAGAAAAAAGCTTCCTTGAAATTTCCGGGTCTTTACAACCATCCCCTGGCCTATGGAAGGCAGGTTTGTAGTATTCATGGCATAGGCCCCTAGGAACGAGTTGTGAAAATTATAATTTATTTATAACTATGATTATTTTTTAATGATTATCAATCTATATATAAATAATCCATGAACAAAGTAAGAGGGAAAACATAACAAACTAGAACATATAGGAAAAAATAATGATTTTAAAATCCAAAACATGAACTTTACATGAAATTATATATAAAACGGTAACAAAATGAAATATGTAAATCATATACAGTATAACATATAAATTTATGGTTCTATATTAAATATATGGAATGAATATATTTATTATATAGGAGGTTATTATGTGTATGATGGTAGTCCAGACATAATGTATGGGATTTTTATGACACTTTTATTTCTGTAAGACACATACCAAATTCACCACATGTTTTTTTCTGGTGTAGATCATACCCATGAATTTATGTTATAATTAATACCCTTAAATTTTTGGATATGTTAATATCCATTTAATTATGTACCTTTCAGGTTGATTCAGTCCAAATGTTTCTAATGTAGTATGGGATTTGTTTCTCAATTTTTCTTCCTTAAGACATATGTTATTTTCTTCACATCTATTAAATTATGATGTGTATATACAAAAAAATTGAAATATAATACCATTATAATATTTATCAAAATTAAATTTTAGTTTTCATTTAATGATGTTATTTCATGGTTATTATGTTTGAATGTTTTTAATACGGTAGTGATTTTAATTTAAAATCTAATCACTTATCAGGATTGTTTATGATTATATTTCAAATGAAAAAATCATATAAATTAATTGATAAGAAACTCATCACATTTATTATAATTTTTTAATAATTATATTAATAATAATATATTTCCACTCACTGGTACATAAAATAATCGGTAATTTTTTTCAAGAAAATAATAATTTATTTATGTCTCCGTTCATCAATATTTTGTCATCCAACACAATGTTTTATAAAAAAAATTTAGATTTGTTACAATTATCATATAATTTTGAAAATAATATTTTACCCATGATTGAATTTTTACATGTTTTAGATTAATGAATCATCATTTTATTTTCAAAATATGGATCATTTTGTGTTTACCGAACTTGAGAAAGGTATTTTTATTAATGTTGACAACATTAATTAAGATTCCCATATTCATGAACAATACATTAATTTAGGTTTATATTATGATTTTTCAATTTTATGATAAAAGAAATGGAATAATTTTTTTTATTTCTTATTGTTTAAAAAAAATTATTCCATGAAAATTATTCAACCGTATGAATAGACAATGTGATTTATCTTTCAAAATCATTCTATATATAATATTACCTCCTTTAACGTAACATATTATGTTATGGGGATATGACGGATGAATACCAATTTTTCACTTCATTTGAATGGTTTTTTTATTATGATGACATGATGTTCATGAAACCTGTTTCTTTTCTATAATTGATACCATGATAAAAATATTATGAATGATGATTAATCATATATGGGTCATTCAATGAAGAAATTATTAAATGATTAATAAACCATCTAGATTCTATATAATGATATTTTTTAAGATCATTTAAATTCATGAGATATAATATAATTAATTTTTTGTCATCTTTTGGAACACATATGTGTGATTTTTATTACGTAATTAGTGGGACAAAAATATCCCACAAATAAATTGGGAAAATATTTATTTCTCATGACATATTTATTGAAATACTAAAAATGGACTTCATCAACTATGGGAGAATGTTTTTTCCTAATCCACTATATGAAAAACATGCATCCTGATCCACTATCAGAGAATAGTGAAGAGTCATAATCCACTATGTATATGGTCTTGTTAGTTAACCTTGAAATATGAAATAATTTTCTATATATATGATGGATCCAAAATTTTACAACATGACACTATATTTTTTAATTTTTTATGAATATAATAAATTTATTTTGACTTTTTTTCTAAAATGGAAATGTTTTCTACCATGACCCATTTTTATGATTTGTAAAATAATGGGTAAGAATTTTTTTATGTTATTTCATGATCAAAAATCATTATAATTATACTACTCTTTAATATTATCGTTCATTTCCATATCTTATTATTACCCTTACCAAGCATCTGAGATCACACTTTCTTATGTGTCTTTTCCCATAGATATGAAGAATTGTATTAATTTAGGTATGTTTATAGAGAGTAAAAATGGGGAATATCATAACTGAAGATTTTTATGATCATTCATGAAATTAATAATATTGTGGTCTATGTTTCGAAAATGATTAAATATTATGGCCCCTAAACCTGTGTTTATATAATGAAAATAATGTTCATGTAAAATTATGTAGTATCAATTGTTTAAATTCATGAGCTTATAAATTTTTTATCAGAGGAAAGGACTAGATATCCTTTTAGAAAATTAATGGGGAAAAATAATGAAATCCCTATGGATGTTTCTATGGATATGTAAATGAATTTATCTAATGATAATTCATAGCATCAGTCAATGTATATGAAAATTTCACCAAAACATGGTAAAAGAACGAGCAAGTGGATTCTAATAAATAATATCCATTCTTATATAATAAAAGTGTATATGGATTTGGAGTAATGTAATTTTATGTATAACACTGAATTGGGAGCATTGAGATGTACTTGATCATCACATTATGCCTAACAACAAGCCAATCGACACACCTAGTTTAAGACCCCCATTGGATATAATTTGTAAACTAATGAGAACTATATGATCCAACATGATGGATTTAAAGAAATGACGACATTGAATAGTCATGGATATACAAAAGTTGTCATGATTATGGAATTCTATATGATATGTTTTTTGATTATGTGGTTTTCCACACTGATTAGTGTTTTTCACTCTATGATATTTTTTAGTCAAACACACTAATCTAAGGGAATCATGTTAATTATGAGTGTGATAGAAAATGAATTGGTTCTCATATTGATATACCAAATTTTATGTGTGTTGGAATAAAATAATATTTTTATATTATCACATGAATTTTTGAGGTAATAAAACATGTTAAACATCCAATTTAGAAAAAATGGGGAGCAATATATTTTTTGATTCCCAAAAGAGGAAAATTAAACCATAATTTAGTCATTACACTACTCCAATAGCTTATAAAAATTGGATACGTACCACTAATAAGATATTTCCCATATCATTAATAATTTAATGAAACATGATAAAATATAATCCACAGATTTGAAATATTTCATGAAATAAATTTCAATAATTAATTTCATTATATTATATCTATGAATACAGGGAAGGCATTTGTTGAGATTAGTAAAAAGGATGGTAAATATGGTGGTAAAAATGAGACATATTTTACAAGTCATGTGTGGTATGATTCAAGAATTATCATCCAACCATAAGGTAAGATTGATCAATTTTTGGTGTCTTAAAACAAAGTCTTCAAAAGGAGTTACCCCTAAGATACATTAGTACCTCTGAATATGTAATTTATTATACACTTATTGGGGAAATGTAAATTAGATATTCCCACCATTATTTTAGTTTTGATAATCAACAGAAAACTGAGACTTCTAAAAATCTAAAAATTCACAATGTGGAATTACATTTTAATCATCAGTATTCTAGAAATGTGGGTATATGATTCATGGGAATTGCATGAAAGGAACTATGTGGTGATATAAATGTAGATTGTTTTTTCATACATCCCATGAATGAAATAAAATCAGTTAATGGGAAAATTAATGTATTTAAGGGGAAGAGGATTCAAAATACATCATTACACACACTTTAGTACATCAAGTAAAATAACATTGTCATTATGTGAATAAATTCTCCAATCCAATGGATAATTATGGTAATAGTCTACAAAAACCTCTAAGGAAAATGGATATAAGGAAATATTTACCAGTCACAATGGATAAGGTGAATCATGATAATTAGGGAACACATATCCTCCTATCATTAGGATTAAAATACAGGATTTATTTTGTATGATTGAAACCAATTAAAATCTTATTATTGATCATGTAATAAAATTTCATGTGATTATCTCCCTCTTTATAGATTCTAGATTAATGAAATCACATTTTATATTGTAAAATTAAAAGAATGAAACCAACATTTCAATTAAAATGTTTTTATAAAATATAATATTTTTTTAATGAATAATGGTTGAATTATTATTTTTAATTTTATTGGTTATCATATAATATTAAATTCAGGTTTATTGATACCACCTCAGGTTTCTAATTTTACATTTGATCATTATTTCAATGTTATTGAAACACCTTTTATGGTTTTATATTATGAAAATTAATCTATATTAAGAATAAACTAATAGATGTTAATATAAATTCAACATAATTTTATGTATATATTTACAATTTTTAAAGGATTAGTGCCTTTAAATACTATTAACATATGATAAAAGGTTTTTATAACCTTTTTGGTTTACCTTATCATTGATGTTGAGATAATTATGGGGTATAAATGATCACCATATTAAGTCATCACAAATCATTTCTATCAAAGAAAATTTTACTTTGGGTAAACCTTATAGAATATACATTTTGTAAGTGAAATGTTTTCACATAGAACAACATTAAATATAATATTATTGGAATGTGTTGTTTACCTCGACGATTTGGTGATGTTATCAGCACATTCTTGATATGAAGATGATTTCAATCACAATATATGATCATCAAACAGATGGTTAGTTTGAGAGAATAATTCAAAGCCTGGAGGATATTATAAGAAATTGGTCTATGAATTTCATAGCTAGTTGGGATTAAATACTTCCTCATGTTGAGGTTCTTTGGAACAATAAAATTCACATGAGAATTTTTTTTAGGTATATTTGAATCACTTTATAGAAATAAGTATAGAAATCTAATGTTTTAAATTGATGTAATAAAATGAAGGATCTTGGGATCTCATTTAGTTGATGTGATAGAATACAAGGTTAGATGAATTCTTTAAAATGTATGAAACAAAAAATATTGAAATACATCTTAAATTAATAATCGTTAATGGAGTATAGAATTCGAAGTGGGTAATAGGGTCTCACTAAAAATTAATATGTTGATGAAATAATAGAATACAAAACCTTATTTTTATCATTCCAATTAAAATAAATTATTTTATACTGATAGTATCTTATCCTTTAAAACATTTACTTAACCTCTATCAGGTTCACGAAGTGTTCCATATATCATTCCTAAGGATATACATACCTAACCTATAACATGTACTAAACATAGAGGTCGTACCACTTGAGCATGATATTTCGCATGAAGAAAAACTTTTAGAGATTATTACTTGAATAGATAATGTTTAATAAAACATGAACACCCACATGTTCAATGTTTTGTAGTGAAACCACCAACTTAAGAAACTTAGATAGAAACCCAAGGATGCAAGGATGTATAATTATCATCATTTATCAGTAACAAAGTGAAACAATTAGAGGGTGATATTCATTTTATAGGGGGTAGAATGTAACACCGAGATATTTTTGTATATATATATTTAAAAATATATATAATAATTATTATAATTTTTAATTCACACAATATTTAGTTTATCTTGTGTTATATGCAACACTGAGTTTGACTTGCATTGCACACAACACCCCGTTTTAACTAACCACAATATATTTAAATAATATTATATTAATGAAAATAGTATATCCTATATATTATTATAGTAATAACTAAATTTTAAATATAATGTTCTTATATTAGTATAACATATTTGAAAAATAGTACCAGATTTTTTGAACGGACATTACATATTTCAAATATACGATTTTTCTAATGATTTAATTTAGTTATTTTGTGAAAAATAATAATATTAAATTTTTATACTTTTAGAAAACAAAATTTATGAATTAAAAGAAAATTAATAACTAATAATGTTGAAATTATCTTTGGGTTAATCATAAGGATTTTTCTAGAAATATTGTCTTTGTATGAATACTGAAATATACATATTTTTAATTCAAAGCCCTATTTTTGTTTGGAATATTTATAATGACAAATTATGTTTTAAATTAGTTTTAAAAAATATTATTACAATTATATATATATATATATTAATTCAATAAATTGAATTATAATCATTTTCTTATTGAATTTTTTTTAACAAAATTTTAATCTTTTGATCATTTTTTATTTGAAAGCCATCTTCTTGATGACATCTATGGAATTAATTTTAAATTATAAATTCAATGTTTTAAGAATTGAATTTGTAAAAATGGATTATATATTTTTAATAATTATAATTTATATTATATAATTATTTCAAAAATTATTTTATCCCAAATTACTTATGAAAATAGTAAAAAGTAATTTCCACTATTATTGAAAATTTTGGTTTATTGGGGGGTAAATTTAAAGTATATAGTGAATAAATACCTACAAACCTATACATAAAACATCATATTATATATTAATAAATTAACTTATATTATAGAAAATGGAATATTATTGGATCCTTTTCACGTGAAAAATATGTTGGGGGATCATTTCTTTTAAATAAATTACAAGTATCCCAGTCACCTCACTTATAAAATACCACCCACCATCCTCTACTCTTCAAACCTTCAAACCCTTTTTGATCAGCTAATCCCTATCAAAAAAATTTAAAACATATCTCATTAAATCTTATAATCCGTTTTTTCAATATAAATCAAACATAGTAAGGATTTTGTTGAAAATATATGGAGGTTAGTTAATGAAGAAAAACATTATTCCATGAAAATTTTAATTTTATTCATTTATCCACATCGTTAAATTGTTATTAAAAACAATGATGTAACAAAATTATAATATTCAATATAATTTGTTTTTTCATTGTGATGTTCCTGACCTACAACGATCCCTACTTCCTTCAAATGGGCTATGAAATCTTTATTTGTATATAAGACATACTTTAGCCTAGTGATCAAATGTCATTCATTTTTATACTACAACTATTCACGGTGGGGTATGATGATAGGACAAAAGTATATATCGTATTTTTATATAATACATAAACCTATATAATAATTAAGTAATATATGCCATTTTATTCTTTCCATTCTACAAGGAATATGATAATGTTTCTTGCAGGTATGTTTGACTACCGCCTCAAGAAGTGATAAGACTTTTTTCACTAACATTTACACAGACGATAATAATGATTTTTTTGACATATAAATTGAATAATAATGATATTAATATAATATTTAAAATTCATAATGTATAATATTTTATTTTATTTCATTTTTTCTCACTCCCTAAAATATTATAACATTGTTCGTGTAAGTGTCTACCACCATAAAATAATGATGTGGCTCTCATTTCATCACCAAACCACATGGATGATATGGATAAATAAATAAAATGGTATTTATGAGATTTTTATCATTTTAAAAAGAAAATATATTAATTAACTTATCAATAAAATAAACTCAAGCTAACCAAACCATACCTCTGAGATGGCCATCATACGGTGAGGGGAAACATTGTTATTTGAAAAAAATTCATGAATATAACAAAAAAAGCATAAAATTATAGAAAAACGTAGAAGAAAACTACAAAAAAATGATCTATAAATCCAATAAAATGTTGTAAACTATAAAATTATATACCTGAAAAGACCATCAAGTCTCCATGTGACCAACCATCAACTCCAATCCTCCACGAACTGATGAATATGATAAATGAGAAGCTGGCATGGTAAAATATACCATTTAATGTAACTAAATCCAACAATACAACATCTACAACCTCCCAAATGAAAAGTAGGATGTGAGGCCAAATCTCAATAGGATACCACAACCGAGTCTATAGAAGGTATAACAACAATAATTATAAACATCTACATTATAAAACCATCATTTTTACATGTAATTTTCATAAATGTAGACCCATTTAAAAATAATTTTCTCTTAGATTTTTCATAATATATTTTCATATTATGAAACCACTAATATGTAAATTATTAGTGAAAAAATGTGAAAAACATCTAGGAATCCTATGGTAATAATTTAATCACATATTTATGAAATACCATCAAGAAATTCTCAATCAAACAACCTCATATAAAAACTTGTGTGCAAAAATCCATGATAATCATCATTGTACTATAAAAATAAGTAAATGAACAAGAAAAATATAGTTTTAGATATAGCCTATGGAATATACACATACTATACATTTAATTTTTTAAACAAGAAGAAATTTTGGATCCAAAAGTATCATGTATTTCCATAGTCTTTCTATATAAACAAAACAACTTCTAGTGGTTCCACACACACTATGGTTTCTTATTCCTATTTACCAATTCAACCAAGGTTCCCCACATCCTATGGTTTTAAAATTTCATTTATAAACCATTCCAATTATATTTTAAACACTTTACATAGTTAATAAAAATAACTTTGGTGTTTGAAAACACTAGTTACGAATCATGAATAAATCATTAGTGAGGAAAAACCCTTTAAAAACATTTATCATGTCATAAAATTAATTAAAACCACGAATCAATTTTGTTAAATGGAAAATCCAAATTAAATCATAAATAAAAATAATCAATTAATCATAGTAAACCATTATATATAAACACCTACATCAAAATGTTTTAAACCTATCTACCGCCTATAATGGTGGTTGAAAGACAGAAGACCAACCATTGAAATAAAATGAACACTAAAAATTGAAAATGATAGATATATAACATAATTAAATAATTAATATTAACCACAAACACATCCAACATGGTGTCCACGAAAAAAAAATAATGAACTAGAATGAACGCTTACCCAGAGAGGCGAATGAAAACAACCCTCATGATTGATGGTCGAATGAATGATTCTAAAAGATGATATCTCCCAAATGACATAGGGTTATATATGGTTCATGAAAGGGATAATACATGGTTTAATGAAATTAAAATCACTCATATGAGACCCTAAAATCCCAAATCATGGGATTTACATGGTATTAAATCACATTACACATTGTATAATCCACAAAACCAGAAAATTCTGGTAAAAAAATCTCCTATTTTTTTATAAAAATTGTATTTTATATATTGCAAGATTTCAACACCAAATTAATAGTGTATACCATGAACTATATTTAAAATATCTTCTTGGAGACTAACAGATTGTGTAACCCAATTACATGGTATGTAATAACTTTACATGGCGTGTAATTTACATGTAGATAAAAAACTCTCATTATATAAAAAGGATCAAAAACCAACAATGACACACTCCAACTAAAGTTGGACCCTTTAAGTCACATGACACGTTTATACATGGACACCATTAATTAAAAAAAACATAAATTACCTAACATAAGTTCTTTTTACCCCCTAAAGGGTCTCCATATCTAAGAAGTCTTCAAACACACCCAAACTAGGATGATAAAAAAATAATGATAAAAGGAGTTCCTAAATATCATAATGTGGTTTCAAAATCTCCCCACCATAAACACATTAATCACCTAGAAATCACTCATATTACTATACTCAAGAAAAGTTAGGGAATTCACTACCTCATCCAAAATTCCATATCTAATGTATCATGGCTATCTCATCCACACTACCATGATACGTAGACCATATGATTATTTTTACAGTGAATTACACTCTTTAGGAGATCCATAATCTGAACTGGATACTCTACCACAATAGTTTAGGTCATAATATCAAAATCCTCCCATCGAATCAAATGGGAATGATCTGATATATACCTATTCAATAATGAAACATTATACATGTACTATAAATAATTCCACCCAATGTAAATTTCAAATGATAGGACACCTTATATATTTTTCCAATGATCTCAACGGGTTACAAATATTCTGGTTCCAACATACCCTTTGTACCCAACACACGATGTCCCAAGAGAGGTGAAACACTATGAAAAGTTAGATTACTAACCTCAAACTCCAATAGATGATGATGGTGGTCCAATTATAAATTATAGTGACATTGTGTCATGAATAATCTTATAGAAATCATTTTCACCCAATTTTTCATCTCCTGAATAAGACTATGTGAAACAAAGGACTGCTCTCCCAACTACTCCAAGAATAAATGATGTTTAAATTTCCTACCATAAATTCCTCAAAATATTCCATGTTTATTGGATCCTAATAACTATTGTTATAGGAATATTCAAATATATTTAAGTTATTTTTCCATGATCTCCTATGATCAGTAGAACATCCCAAGCGCATATTATCTAAAACATGGACAACGTTATCTATCTATATATCCATCTATTGATGATATATAGTTCTTAATTAATTATTTGAACCCATCAACTCTTTCAATCCATTTACAAACCCAGATGTGAACTTTAGGTCCCATTCAATTTTTACCACAGATAGAACCCCATGAAGTCTCAAACTATCACAGATATATAAATCCACATGCTTTTACACTTTATTATTCTATTTTATAGGTAGGAAATGTAATGATTTCAATATTTGATTAATGATCACCCAAATTAAATTCTTTTACTCTAGGATTCCATAGAAAAATAATGTATAAATTCATGGAAATCTCATCCCTCTTCCATATAAGAATGGCTATGAGCTGGGAACCCCAAATTTCTATCATGTTCCACCATAATTATCTGATATGTTAGGACCCCACAATAAAAAATCTTGAATTGATCATCTCATCCCTTGCCACATTTATTGATGTCTCACATCATGATGTATTT
The DNA here is from genome assembly GCA_963277665.1 of Viscum album. NCBI lineage: Eukaryota > Viridiplantae > Streptophyta > Magnoliopsida > Santalales > Viscaceae > Viscum > Viscum album. The sequence continues at coordinate 1,450,288,724 of OY728161.1, forward strand.
TGTTTTCCACAGGGTATATGGGAAAACAAGAATGTTTTTGATGATAAATCAACTTCTCCCTCTTGTAAAATGGAAAAGATACAACTATGGATTCACAACATGGAACTAGGAGACTGATACCTCCCACATGAGTTCTCCCAACCATTAATTCTTTTTTTATGAGTGTTTTCATACAGTTTCTATTTATGGATCAATCTGAACCTACTCATCAAAAAAATTTCCATCTTTCATCGAATCTATGAAAAAATATCTACTATACTCTTCTACACCTGAGCTAATATAAAAAAACTCCATAAAGACCAATCTGGAACAAAATCCATTACTCCTTATGTCAGTAATTTTATGCTCGACACATCACAAACCACATTTCCCTTCCCATTGTGTATAAAATACCAAAATAAAAATTCTTATGGTATCCCAACTTGTGTCCCCATCTCATGTTTAGATACCTATGTGTGATAATATAATTCCAGCTCTTATGATCATAACACATAGTAAACCACTCCACGTAGAGGTAGTGTAGCCATATTTTGAGTGAATGCATAAATGATGCTAACTATAGATCATGGGTAGGGTAGTTATTATAATAAGAGTGAAACTAGCATAATACATAGGCCATAAATTGATTCTCTAATATAAATAGACATTCCAAATCCGTTAAAGAAGTATCTCAAAAACGTCATAATTTTATCTCAGTTATGATAGAATAAAATTGGTGTAAAATTTAACCACATGATCAACTCCTAAAAATATCATTGACATTTTTCATTCCATTTAAAGATGAAAAACAGAAAGGATAAATCTATCATACAAAATTAAATAATTTGAAATTCCAAAATAAACCACCTATAGTAACCATCCAAACAAAAGAAGCTTCATAACTCATACACATTTCTGGGATATCTCAAAAAAAACATGTAGTACCTTTTTTGGATCCACTGAGATTCCCCTATAATATATCACGTTCCCCGATAATTTTAAATCCCAACTCCAAAACATATATTCGTAAAGCTAAACATATAAATGATGTTAGTTTTTAATTAAAATAATTATATAGATATGGTCTTTGTTCTCCTCTAATAAATTAGATTACACCAAAATATCATCTTTGAACACCACACAAAAAAATGAGTCTAAGAACCAATGAAAGATTCAGTTCATAAATTCCAGAAACCCCACATGAGAAATAGCTGGGCCATATGGCCTAAACTGATACTCAAAATGAATATATATTCCCCTAAACATGGACATAGAAATATTCTCTTTTCAAACCATCAAACAGTAGTACCCTAACTGAAGCTAATTCTTTGAAACCCCACAAGCCCCTAAAATCTATTAAAAAAGTTAACTAATCCATGGAAAATTATATTTTGTCTTAATGGTCTACTGATTTAACGTTTTATGGTCTCTACAATGTTTGAGACTCCCATATAAATTTTTTTCAATGAGTACAAGTGAATCCCATGATGAAATGCAATGAAAGAGGATTCATTAGCCTATAATTCCTCAGGTTGGACATTATTTTCCACCAACACCATATTTATATTTGATAAGATGTCATAGAGATGATTGCAATAATAGAATGAAGGTTAATAATAATCCAAACAATCATTTGTGGTGGAAAATAATAAAAATCACAATAATAGAACTCATGGACACACACACCACTGTAGGAATTCAACCAGCCAGACGAGGTTCAACTACATCGACCAACATTTCTAAAAATAGGCATGAGATTACCCAAGAATAAGAAAAAATGTGCCATGCCCTTCCATATCTAGAGTCCAAATACCCTTGAAATACATGGGTGAACCCATAAATAGATCATAACTGAACTTGATGGTGATAATAGTCTATCTTGTCATTAACCATGGACATCCAAACCATGCAGAAAATCATGTTGAAGATGCGAATATTTAGAACTAAAAAGTCCCAAACCACATCAATTTCATCTATTGTATCCAAAAACATGGGACATTTGAAACCATTTTCTAAATTCATTACCAATGAATTGTAATGATCCAGAAAATATGGGAAATTTCCCCATTCCCAACACATAAACAATATTTGACTATATAAATGAATATATAGCACAAGAATCAAAAAAATCATGAACCATATAAGATTAAATAAACTACATACCTGAAACTATAGTTGGGACTACATAAAAATACTATGGTATATACTCCAAAACCTAAATATTGCAAGTATTATATCCCCAATGATCTTCAATAGATTCATGAACATTCCCCTTATCTTGAGGATATGACCCCACACTAGGGAGAATCAACCTGAATATGTGAACCCTTAGTTAATCTTATCCCTAACATACTACAACGGGATATACTATAATAAAATTATTTCATATGTCCATATCATCCACAAAGAAAAAATGTCTTTTGTGCCTCCAAAAAATTCATCTTGGTATGACTAGGATACCCACACTGATAGATAACAAAACTCTATTTTCAAAAAGAAGCCCCCAAAACTAGTCCGAAATAAAACTAGTTATTATTGTGATTACATTTCATTCTATATTATACAATGTGGCTAAAAACTATATGAACTGAAGAATGAAAAGAATATTTTCATTCAAATATGTCTACCTCATCCAAAGACACTTTTTCCCCCACCTCCACATAGGATGGAAGGACCATGGGAGTAAACATTGACCAGAGATCAGGATATAGTACTAATTGAAACATCTGATCCATTAGGTAATCATTAGTGAATAGATCCAAATATAGATGATTCATCTTTGAAAAATGGAGGGAACACACTATAATGGTACTCTCTCCATACTCCATGGTAAAAAAATACAAGGAAATTGGTACACATAACATGTCATGAACAACTACTTAAATTTTTTATTAAAGGAATCATGTTTAAGATTGTCATGAAACATAAATTTCACAATAGATTCTAAAAATATCATTCCTGGTCCCTCAAAAATGTATTTTAAAACACCAACATTATAGTATTTATGTGTCCATAATATGTGGAAGACCATCAAATTCCTCTCAATCAAATATCTATATTCTTGGAGTACATTGTCACCACACAAGATAGGTGGATATTAAATGGTGAAATCAAAGGCATGATTCAACAAACATCCGATGAACCTAAAACCCACCTAGTTCGGACTATGAATTGTGATAATTACTCATTTTACTAATGAATTATCCTCTCGAGGATTCACGTATGAATCCAAACTCACAACTTCTTCTCTCAGATATAGAATATCTCTTTATAATGTAACATTCTAATAAACATGAAAATAAAAATTTAAATCATAATTACCATAAATAATCATAATTACTCTGTTAAAATTCCGTAAAATTCATTAAAACAACAATAATATAAGGAAACTATAATTATACCAAAAAATTAATTATTTAAGAAGAATATTCCAATTTAAATAAACATCCCATATTGTTCATTCAAATGACCTCAAACCCAAATCCTCAAACCATGACAAATGTATTGGATCGTCTATGGTAACTAGATTTCATGAATGAAAATGAACTTGTGAGGCACAGTTTCCAAAATTATTATATGAATTTAAATGGTCCTAATTCTTGTATACACAACAATGAAAACTAATCTCAGGAAATTTTAACACACATCATGTTAATCATTTCCTATAATAATAAATTGTAAATGACTAGTCCAAGCTATCCAAAACATACCCCAAAGTCGACCATCAGATGATAATGGTAAAAAACGTTAATATAAATAGTCTTTAATACAATGAAAACAAGTCATACAATAATTTTAAAAAGAGGAATAAAAATAATAAAAATAATCATAAAAATAAACCAATTAGATAAACAAGAAAATTATCAACTAGAAAAGAATGAAAAGTCACAATATAACCAACATTCTACTCCAAACTATCATGAACTGAAGGCTACAAAGAAAGAGAAGCTAATATTAAACAACACTAGTACTCTCCCGTGCAATTTCATGTCATATTAGATTAATGGGTTTTCATTTAATAAGTTATTTATATTTATAAAATATGATATGACACAGTAATGTTGAATAAATTTTAATTATAATGTAATGGTGTATGATAATGATATAATTGTGCAGATAATATGAACAAACCATTAAAATAGTTGACAAAGAATAATGATAGAGTAAAATTACATGAACTTTTAAATTTTGAGAAAGAATATTTGAACTCATTTTCAATTTTGATCATAATAACTATAATGAAGGCAGTGAAATAAAAAGTGAAAGTTAAATAAAAGATATTAAAATGGTTCTAATAATAAAAATTGTAAATTGTAAATTAAATGAAATAATAATATAGTGAATTTGTAAGCACATGGATCTTTTTTTCAGGTACGTTTTTCCTTTTTCTTGAGTTTTTGAGAAAAATTAATTTTCTAGAAATTTGAGAAGTACACGCCTTGTACTTTTTAAGTACACACTGTGTACTCTTCCCCGGCTCGAAGCCGTGTGTTGGCCGTGTCTGGGCCACACACATGGTGTGTAAGGCTGAGGTAGAGGCCGATTATTTCAGAGTACAGAAAATTGAAGTACACGCCGTGTACTCAAGAAGTACACGCCGTGTACTCAAGAAGTACACGCCATGTACTTTCGTTTTTTTCATTAAACGGACCGGGGTCGCGTATAACCCCCAGATTCGTCTTCTTCTTCAGTTTTCGTCCATCCGAGAGCGACCGTACAGCCGGATCATCAATGGGCTCCCACCTCGCTGTCCGTTCTCCGATTTGAGCATGGCCGATTGCATTGGAATCACAGCGGTGAGTTCTTCCTTCGGCTTTAGGCTTGTTTCATGATTCTTCCTCGTTTCCACGTTATCGTGGGATGAACATTTTGTGCGTTTTCTCAGACCTACGTCGTTCCAAGGGGAATCTGTCATCGTGGTTCACTTATATCGATCACCTAGGATTGAGGTAGGTGGTTTGTGCCTTTCCGTAGGATGTTGATGAATATTACGTGAAAATTCCACCAATACCCTTGAATGGGGTATTGCGTGTTTCCTGTTTTTCTCCTGATGTTTCCTGCATTTCTTGTTTTCTTTAGAAGATGTTATTTATTGTGAGTAGAGTAATTTACTTTGTGCTCCGATTGATTTTACATTCTTGTTTTTCCTGTTGGGAATTTTTCTAGTTGACATGCCTAGTTGTAGGATAGTGTAACTGTTGCTTTGTTATTGTTGTTGAGCTGTAGAATGATAGATAAGTAGTTATTGAGGTTTACTTGGACGATATACACGCGCTGAGCATGTTTAGTTATACTCAGGACTTTAAGAACCTTGAGTAGTAAACTAAATGGAGATTTGACAGAAGGGCTTCTCCAGAGTGTCTTTTAATTACGATGCGAGACCATAGAGGGAATTGACGTTGAGTGCTTCCCCAGAGAGTCTGTAGAACCATGATGCGGGCCACATGGGGAATTGATGTTGAGTGCTTCTCCATAGAGCCTTTAGCACGATACGAGACTATAGGGGGAATTAACGGTGAGTGCTTCCCTAGAGAGTCTGCTTAATTACGTAGCTGAACCAGAGGGCTAAGACTGTGTGTGCTTCCGAGAGGGTTTCTAGTACTGATCGGTTGAACCATAGGGGTTAGAACATTAGAGCTCCCCAGAGGGTTACTTTTTTTTTCTTTTCTTGATGGTTGTTTACTTGTATACATTGTTTGCTAGAACTGTGGATTGTAGCTGCTTCTGCCTTTCTGTTTACTGCTTCTTGTTTTATTACTGCCATGTATTCATTGACTGTTAGGCAAAAATATTTGGTTGATTTCCTATTGGGATTGTATCTCACACCCTGTTTTGGCCATGTCTTTGGGCCTAAGCAGACTATATTTCTGCAGGTATAGACAAGGGAAAGCACCCTTCTACTTCAGGATCTTGATTGCACCAGGTGTTGTGGAGCATGGGACCGACCCATGGATCGCGATGCTGAGGAGATTACTTTTTTTTTTCTTTTTCACTTGGTTTCAGTTTTATTTAAGCATGTTGTTGTCTTTACTATTTTCCTTAGATACTTGTACCTACTACATCATCGTCATCATAGTTATATATCTATATTTCTTCTGCTGTTTGGTTTCTACTGTTACGCATGTTGTTTGCTGCTTCCGTTTTTTATTGTTGTTTTCATACATTGAATACCTTACAGAATGAGGTCATAGTTTCCCCACCGATTCACCAAGTCCCTCGCTTCTAGTCGGAAGCCTCTTTCGTTCAGGGAAACAAGCTCGAGGTCATGTGGCGAACCGGGTGCGGGGCACCAGTGGAGGGGCTCCGGACTCGGGTCATTACAAAGTGGTATCAGAGGGGTTATTTTCTCTTTCCTTACCGTTTGGAGACTTTATCCAGGGATAGGATGGTTTCGGTGCTTGGTATTAACCTGTGCTTGGGAGTAGATATCCCATGTTCATGGAAAAGACATACTACCTCGTTAATTGCAGTTTTATGGTTTTGAGATTTTATAGTTCATCTGATTTTACCTAGAGTGATTTACATGAATTGTGTGGTTATTGTTTTGATATTTCGGTTTTATTTCTATCACAACCCAATGATATGAGGGTATTCCATCTCATCCATCATATAGGCACTTGTAAAAATCAAATGTCATGCATTCTTGCCATGACATTTAGGGTGCATTAGCGATTGCATGCTGTTGTGATTGGCTCTGTGTAGATTATGCATGCTGTTGTGATAGATTCTTGATAGATTCTCTACTGTTGTGTTATAAAACTGTTGTTTTGTTTCTTCCTAAAATGAACACCAAATTTTGGTCTTTGAGGTGTTATGGTTCCTACATGATCGGAATTTGGCATCTTTTCCCTTGTTTTTTTGTGTTTCTGGAATTCTGCGTAGTTTCTGAGCTACTGCCTAGAAAAAACCAGAATACAGGGCGTGTACTTTTTGGATACACGTCGTGTAGTATACAGGCCATGTCACTGACCATGTGGGACAAACACGGTGTCATGGGAGTAACTTCAGGAACAAACCGTGTACAATTTGTACACGTCGTGTGAGTTCAGAGCCGTGTACCCGACCATGTCATTAACAACACGGGCCGGGGAAGCTCAGGTAGAACACGTCGTGTCCATAGGGAACACATTGTGTAGTCTTTTCCAGGTACTCGGCCGTGTCACGAACAAACCGGGCCGGTGTTACCTTCCTTTCCACACGCCGTGTTTGTTCGGAACACGATGTGTAGTCTTGTCTAGGTACCTGGTCGTGTCATGAACAACACAGGCCGACGTTTCCATCATTTCCACACGCCGTGTTTGTTCGGAACATGCCGTTTAGTCTTTCCCAGGTACACGAAAATGTCACGAACAACATGCGACAGTGTCGCCTTCGCCTATGCACGTCGTACTTGTTCGGAACACGTCGTGTAAGGTCCAGCCATGTAGATGACCGTGTACTCAACAACACGGACTGCCGACGCCTTGTCTAGTGCATGTCATGTTTGTTTCGAACACGCCGTGTAGTCTTGGGTTGAGTCGGACCGTGTGGGATAGCCATGTAAGGAGACTCGAACAAGGGAATAGTTTCATGTACACGCTGTGTGTGGGGGTCAACACGCCGTGTAGGTTGATGTGTACATGACTTGTAGGGCAGGAGTACATGCCCATGTATGTCTCTTTAGAAGACACGACTTGTAGTTTTATACACGTCGTGTAGTCGTGTTTTTCAAACTTGTGTGTCTTCTTTCCCTGTTCCCATTTTGTACCCTTGTGTTCTATGTCCTTTTTTTCATAATCTAAGGTGTTCTTTTGATCTTTCAGAGCTATTCCTCTGAGACGTCCACCGGTCGTACGTCTGTCGTCGGGTAGTGATCAGACGCCAGATTTGGCTGATCGGGGACTTCCTGTCGATCCCCTATCTAAGCCAGCTTTGGCACCAGTTTTTTTACCAGTTGTGGGCGCTGATGCGCAGTTCAGAGAAGGTTTCATGAAGATGATGCATTCATTTCAGGGAGCACCACCTCCTACCTCATCTATGGCAGACATGACATGGGTCTTTCAACAGCAGCATCCACCCACGTTCTCTGGGGGGGGGAGGACCTCAGGCTACAGAGTCATGGCTAGAAGCCATGCTGACTATCTTCGAGAATCTAGAGATGCCTCTAGAGAGGCGGGTCAATCCCTCCACCTACATGCTCTTAGACTCCGCCAAGAGGTGGTGGGATGTGATCTCACAAGTGGGTCAACAGAAGGCTATGACTTGGGAGGAGTTTTAGTGCGTGTTCTAAGATTAATTCTACCGGAGACCCTGAGGGTCGATTGATCCTAGCAGTTTATGAGCTTAGAGCAGGGTACTCTATCTATCATGGAGTATTCCTCTCGTTTCACTGAGCTACAACGTTTTACAACCCTTCGGGATGGTAGTGGGGTGTTCTTGGTGAGGAATTTTGAGGATGGACTTAGGAGGGAGATCCGCTCGCAAGTAAACATCTTACAGATGACTTCCATTACTTCCATTGTCAATCAGGCATTGATTGCAGAGCGCAATCTGAGAGACTCTAGAGCTGCATGCCAGGGCGGTTCTGCTTTTAGAGTTAGCCATCATTCAGATGACAGTAAGAAGCACCATAGAGAGCCTACACACATTTATTCGAGGAAGCGAGATGCATCATTAGGATGCCAGGTGACATGATATTAGTGTAGCCGAACAGGGCACATGAGGCTGCAGTGCCAGAAGGACCCCGTGGAGAGCCAATCTTGTGGAAAGATGGGTTACCTTCAACATTTCTGCCAGGTTTTCTCACCAGTATATGGTGACTGGGGTTCTTCCATGACTCCTCATTCAGGAGCAGCACCACCAGTTTCTCACCAGTCGGGGAACTGGAGTTCTTCCGGCCGTTCGGGTCGAGGAGGAGGTCGAGGCCGTGGTGGTCAGCCACCATTTCCTCAGCACCACCAGGGCAGTTCAGCTCAGAGAGGTCATCCATGGGCGCAAGGCAGCGGTACAGGCCAGTCTTTCTCCATGGAGCAGACATATCCAGAGCAAGATCCTGACCCTTCTACCGTTCGAGGTACGATTTTAGTATCCTCAATTTTATCTTTAGCCCTTTTCGATGTGGGTGCTACGCATAGCTTTATCTCTATTGTTGTTGTGGAGATCATTGGACTCTACGTCTTTTCTTCTACCGACTCGTTTAAACTAGACACACCATTGGAGACGAGGACATCTAGTGTATGCCAATGTAGAGAGTGCCCTCTTGAGGTTGCAGGGTTTCAATTCATATGGTATCTCGATATCCTAGAGATGACAGGCTATGATGTCATCCTTGGCATGGATTGGTTGATTCCCTTTCAGGCAGTCGTCGACTGTTATCACCGCAGAGTGAGTTTCATTTCACCAGAGGGTGAATCTTTCCTTTATAGAGGAGAATGGGATGTTCCGGCGAGTTAGGCAGCACTCGAGCATCATGGGCTATGAGGGGTGACAACCTAGATTTCTAGTCATTATCTGGATGATCAGGGGAATCCATAGTTGGAATTTCCTCCAGTGGTGGATCGCTTCAAGGATGTCTTTCTAGAAGAATTGTCAGGTTTTCTTATGGAGTGTGAGGTAGACTTCTCTATTGAGCTCGTGCCAGGAGAGGCACCGGTATCCGTTCCTCCATATAGGATGTCCACACCTGAGTTGCAGGAGCTCAAGAAGCAGTTGGAGGAGTTACAGTCTAAGGGTTTCATTCGACCCAGTACTTCTCCTTAGGGCTCTCCTGTTCTGTTTGTGAAGAAGGAAGACTGTACCCTGTGGATTTTTGTGGATTATCGGAAGCTGAACCAGTTGACGGTCAAGAACCGATATCCCATTCCGCAGATTGATGACCTTTTCGATCACCTTCGAGGAGCCCGAGTGTTCTCAATGATCGACTTGAGGTCCGGTTATCATCAGTTGCACGTTAGACCATCATATATACCTATGACAGCCTTCAGGAGCAGGTATGGTTAATACGAGTATACAGTCATTCCGTTCGGTCTCATGAATGCCCCTGTCATTTTCATGGAACTGATGAACCGATTGTTCCATACTTACTTGGATTCCTTCATCATGGACTTCGTGGATGATATCTTGGTGTACTCTCACACTCGACACGACCATACCACACATCTTCAGATCGTTCTGAGTATACTGAGAGAGCATCATATTTATGATAAACTCTCGAAGTGCCACTTCTGGATGGATCAGATTCAATTCTTGGGTCCCATCATCTCAGAGGAAGGAGTATCAGTGGACCCAGAGAAAGTGAGTGTTGTAGTTTCTTGGGAGCATCCGAAGAACGTCTTTGAGTTACAGAGTTTCCTAGGGCTGGCTGGATACTACAGATGCTTTATTTAGGAATTTTCTCATCTAGAAGCACCTTTGACAAGACTGACCAAAAGGGGGCGAAGATATCATTGTTAGATTCTTGTGAGTCATCCTTTCAGGAGCTGAAAGGGAGGTTGACATCCGCACCGATACTAGTCTTGCCGGATCCAGGCAAGAGCTACACTATTTACTATGATGCTTCAAGTATCGGGTTGGGAGTTGTGCTTATGCAGGGAGATGCATTCGTTGTGTACGGGTCTCAGCAGTTGAGTCCACATGAGAGAAACTTCCCTACACACGATTTGGAGTTAGCAGCTGTTGTTCATGCCTTGTGCTGTTGGATACACTATCTTATGGGAGAGCACTTTATGGTCTTCACTGACCACAAGAATCTCAAGAATATCTTCACTCAGCGTGATATGAATCTAAGGCAGCGCAGGAGGGTCGAGTTTCTTCAGTCTTTTGATTACGATCTTGCCTATACGATGGGAAAGGGAAACGCCGTGGAAGATGAGTTGAGTAGGAGAACTCAGGTTCAGGCAGTTCAGGAGGCCAGTAGTGAGTGGCAGCTGATGGCTCTATTCTATGAGATGCATCTAGAGGTGCATGACAGACGGGGACATACATTCCTATCTTTTTTAGTTGTTACCTCCACGCTAAATGATCGGGTACGGATGAGGCAACTATCAGATTCAGAAGGCTTAGTCTTTCAAGAGAGTGTGTCAGGAGAGGACCCTCTTCCTGGATGGACAGTGGGCGAGGATGACATCTTGCATTTACAGGGACGCGTATGGGTTCCAGATGACATACGTAAGGAGCTGATGTGGGATTTCCAATCCTCTGTTTGGGCATTTCATCCTGGCGTCACCAAGATGTATCAGGACCTTCATTGCCAATGTTGGTGGCTAGGCATGAAAAATGATGTTGCTGGTTTCTTCATGAGATGTTCTACTTGTCAGCAGGTGAAAGCAGAGCATCAGCAACCAGTGGGGCTTTTACAGCAGTTACCCATTTTGGAGTGGAAGTGGAACGATATTGTGATGGACTTCGTGATAGGGTTTCCGAGGTCACCACGGTGAAACAATGTTGTTTGGGTTGTCGTCGACAGGCTTACGAAGGTTGCTCACTTCTTTCCGATCAAGGAGACCTTCAGTGTCGATGATCTGGGATGACTTTACATCAGGGAGATCGTTCGTCTTCATGGTGTTCCGTGCTCTATTGTTTCGGACAGAGATCTGAGTTTACCTCTCGGTTCTGGCATGGACATCAGAAGTCCTTGGGTACACAGGTACTTGTAAGTGCAGCTTATCATCCCGAGACTGATGGCCAGTCCGAGTGTACAATCCCGGGGCTTGAGGATATGCTCTGATCTTGCATCCTAGACTTTGGCGGTTCTTGGGAGAATCATATTCCTCTAGTTGAGTTCGCATACATCAATAGTTTCCAGGTGACAATTTTGATGGCACCATACGAGGCTTTGTACGGTAGGACATGTCGATCACCCTTATGCTAGCTGTAGGTAGGAGAGGCATCTTTTCTAGGACCTCGTCTTGTATATGAGACCTCAGAATTGATCGATCTGATTCAGTAGAGGATGAATACGGTACAGTCTCGATAGAAGTATTATGCTGATTAGCAGAGACGACCTCTGGAGTTCGAGGTCGGTGATCAGGTTTTCCTGCGTATCCCACCGAGGTTGGGACACAATAGGATTCAGAGACAGGGTAAGCTTTCAACACGGTACGTCGGGCTGTTTGTGGTCTTGGAGAGAGTGGGATCGGTCGCCTATCAGTTGCAGCAACCTCAGAGGTATCAGGCCATGCACGACATCTTCCACGTCTCTCAGCTCCGAAACTACTTTTCAGACCCGTCTCACGTCTTTCAGCCCTAGGAAGTCGAGATTGAAGCGGATGCGTCATTCGAGGAGCATCCTATCCTGATTTTCGATCGTAGTATGAAGGTTCTCCGCGGGCGGTCAGTTCCTCTGGTATTAGTGCTATGGAAGCATGGGAAAGTACAGGACGAGACCTGGGAAAGGGAGGCCGATGTATGATCTCAATGGCCCAAGTTGTTCGGGGTTTCATATTCTCCGAGACATTAGGGAAATTTGGGGATGCATTTTTTTAAGGGGGGAAGTTTGTAAGAACCTGTATCCTCTTTTCAGGTACGTTTTTCCTTTTTATGTAGTTTTTGAGAAAAATGAATTTTCTGGAAATTTCAGAAGTACACGCGGTGTACTTTCTGAGTAAACGCTATGTACTCTTCCCCAGATCGAAGTCGTGTGCTGGCCGGGTCTGGGCCACACACACGGTGCACAATGCTGAGGTGGAGGCCGGTTATTTTGGAGTACGGAAAATTGAAGCACACACCATGTACTCAATATGTACACGCCGTGTACTTTCTTTTTTCCATTAAATGGACCGGGGTCGCGTCTAACCCTCAGATTCATCTTCATCTTCGATTTTCATCCGTCCTAGAGCGATCATATGACCATATCTTCGAGAGGCTCCCGCCTCACCGTCCTTTCTCTGATTTGGGCACGGTTGATTGCGTTGGAATTGCAGCGGTGAGTTCTTCCATATCCTTTATCCTTGTTTCTTGATTTTTCATCGTTTCCAAGTTATCGTGGGATGAACATTTTGTGCGTTTTCTCAGATCCGGGTCGTTCTAAGGGGAATCTGTTGTCGTGGTTAACTTATATCGATCACCTAGGATCAAGGTAGGTGGTTTGTGACTTTCTATAGGAAGTTGATGAATATTATGTGCAAATTCCACCAATACCCTTGAACGGGGTATTGTGTGTTTCCTTTTTTCCCCTACCTTTGCCTACTTTTCTTGTTTGCTTTAGTAGAGGTTATTTCTTGTGAGTAGACTAATTTATTTTGTGCGCAGATTGCTTTGCAATGCTTGTTTTTCCTATTGGTAATTTTTCCAGTTTCCATGCCTAGTTGTAGGCAAGCGGAACTGTTGCTTTGTTTTTGTTGTTGAGCCGTAGAATGATATCCATGTAGTTCTTGAGGTTTACTTCGATGATATACACGCGTTGAGAATGTTTAGTTATACTCAGGACTATGAGAACCTAGAGTAGTAGACCAAAGGGAGAATTGATGGAAGGGCTTCTCCAGAGTGTCTTTTAATTAAGATGCGAGACCACAGGGGGAACTGACATTGAGTGCTTCACAGAGAGTATGTAGATCCACAAAGTGGGCCACAGAGGGAATTGACGTTGAGTTCTTCCCTAGAGAGAGTTTATCACAATAGGAGACTATAGGGGGAATTGACGGTGAGTTCTTCCCCAGAGAGTCTGGTTAATTACGTAGCTGAACTAGAGGGGTGAGACTGTGTGTGCTTCTGAGAGGGTTGCTACTACTGATAGGTTTATCCTTTGGGGTTATACCATGACAGCTACCCAGAGGGTTACCCATTTCATCTTTTGTTAGTGGTTGTTTACTTGTGTACTTTGTTTTCGAGAACTGTGGATTGTAGCTGCTTGTGACTTTCTCTTTACTGCTTCTTCTTTTATTACTACCATGTATTCATTGACTGTTTGGCACAAATCATAGGGTGACTGCCTACTAGGATTGTATCTCACACCATGTTTGGGCCATGCTTTTGTGACCAAGCAGACTATGTTTTTTTAGGTATAGACAAGGGAAAGCACCCTTCTACTTCAAGATCTTGATTGCACCAGGAGCTAGGGATCATGGGACTGAGCCGTGGCTCGCGATGCTGAGGAGCTTACTTTGTTTCCTTTTGCACGTGGTTTCAGTTGTATTTCAGCACATTCTTGTGTTTACTATTTTCCTTAGATTCTTGTAACTACTCCATCATCGTCATCATTGTTATATATCTATATTTCTTCTTCTTTTTGGTTTCTGCTATTATGCATGTTGTTTACTGCTTCCGCTGTTTATTGTTGTTTTCTTAACTTGTATACCTTACCGAATGAGGGCATCGTTTCCCCACCGATTCACCAAGGCCCTCACTACTAGCCGACAGCCTCTAGCATTCCGGGAAATGCGCTTGAGGTGATGTGGCGAACCGGGTGTGGGGCACCAGTGGAGGGGCTCCGGACTCGGGTCATTACATAATTAGAGGGTTGTAATTGAAAAAAGAAAACTGTGTGAAACTATTCATAATGTATATAGAAAAATATAGAATGAAGGATGTAGATATTAGAGAAAAAGATGATATGAAAGGTGAAATATAATAAAATAAATAGATGAATATAGAGAGTTGAAATCAACTTCATTATAGATGACGAAATGATACTGAATCATAAAAGATGATGAAGACAAATTGAAACTGGTTGTTTCTTAACTAAATATCAATAGTCTCAGGTTGTTGATTTTAAAATCTCGATTTAATAGAGACCATTCATAGGTATGTGGATGATAAAAAAATCCTATTCCTTGAGTGGAGACATTCACCCATACTGTGCAGCTTCAGCAAAGATCCATCAATCATTTTAGTACACTAGACAGCCTGAAATTGAATAAAAGAATTAGTTGAAGATAGAATTAATCTTGATGAATCATGAGATTTAATATCATAATTTTATAAAAAGATGAAAATGTATACATATTAATAGCTTATATAATATGTAAACACAAATATTAGTGCATAACTGGTCATTAGTATGAACCAACTCATAACGAAAAAGATACATATTGTGATTTTGTCATCTCCAACCCATGGTAGAAATTGGTTCCAGGTTAGGAAAATACATTTGTAACTATCATTATAGGAAATTAAATACGTTCCCTAGTATATTTCATTGTCTCTAATATAATTGAATGTAATTTGGGATTAACTAGAATTTGATGAAGGATAGAAAAATAAGATAAAATATAACTCCATATAAAGAGAACCCCTGGAAATATAATTCAAAAGAGATGCATTTCATTGTAGTGGAGGAAAAGGGAATGGATAACTTTGATAGTATGTTAAAAAATTTCCATTCGAGTAAACTGGATACCAAAAAATCAATAAAAATTAATCATATTGAAAACTAAATGTAATATAATTCAAAATATAATAGAAAATATACATGTTTTAGATACCTAACTATCAAATCTTGGAGAACATGAACCACAAAAGGGAACATATTTAATTATATTTAGAACCCTTGTCAATCACTAAAGGGAAACATACATGTTTCAACATTACCTTAACTATCAACTATGGAACCCCTCTAACCACCATAGGGAAACATACATGTCACTATTCCTTCCCAAAATCCATAATAATAGAAATTGTTAATCACTCTGAATAAAAATTATCAATCAAATTAGAAGATAAATAATCAATCAGACATCAACTCTTACAACGAGTTCTCAATCTGTCTGAATAAAAATGATTTAATTTTATTATGTCGTTACCTAATTCAGTTGCATACCCGATCCTAGTAAGGTGATGCTACCTGTTAGAAAATTCCATTACAATAATTAATATACCCATTAAATACTCAAAAAATACAGATTGACAAGTCACTATAATACAAAACCAATTATAATAGAAAACATACTAGTTTAGTTCCCTTAAGGTATGTTTGTTTTCCAATTATTGGGATTTTCCTTAAGGTATGTTTTTCAAAACATATTTCATTCTAGAACATAGTTTTTTCCAGAAAAGCATGTAGTTTAGTACACTTATCCTATTGATTATTAGATGAAAAAATGTTATTAATGGCTATGTTAATGTCAATGTAATGGATGTAATTCATACCTTCATTAATATTTCAATAATTTAGTAATCAATTAGTATTTCAACAATAGTTCTTTTGAAAAATCATACTACAAAGTAATTTTCAAAAAATGGAAAGAAAAATACTCCCAAAGAAATTCCAATTAAAATATGTATTTAATGTGGATAAGAAAACAAAACTGACCATTGGATTCAAAAATGGCCCCCATTGATATGTAGTGCACTTCATCAACATCAAATACATAAATAATACGTTTTTATATTATATAATGAATAAACATGATGAACGACAAACAATCATAAAAGAACCCAAAAAATGAATAACTGTGAACAGAACCATTTTTCAATATAAGTGGTAGGATACCTTACATTCGCACCCAAAAGGTGAGAGTGGTTCTATTTAATCATCCCCATGAATTTTTATAAGCACGAAATACTAAAATGGGTGAAATATAGTGGGTTGTACTTTGTGTCCCACTGGTCAATGATCTGGATCGTCTCAGCTCCACTATTGTCTTGGAACTAGATGTAGATGGACATGGAGGGGATGAATTTTTTAGGAGTGAAGAGATAACATTCAAGTTGAAGAATTAATGTATCTGGGGGAAAATAAGTAGATTGCGTGTCTTGTGTATGAGAATGATATGAGAACACTAAAAACATTCAAGATTCCAAATTTTATCCATACCATGTGTGAAATCAATGTATAATCTAGTTCATGTGTGAAATCTAATTGGACCACTAAAAAACATATATTAGAAATAGGTGAGGGGATAGACTGAACAGATTATAGAGATTACACAGATTCATGATTTCGCACACTATACAATCTCCAGATTTCATTCAATAATAAACATACATGGCATGTACATAGAAACCCATCAACCATCTACATAGATTACACACAAGGATAGGGCATCAATATATGTTACTGAAAAAACAAAACATATTCTAGATTTTAAACTATGGAATTATAAAGAGGTGAACGTCAGTAAGTTGTTAGTTAGAACAATAAAACATTGATGATCTTATAATTTTTTACGATAAACATGCAGTCTCTGAAGCTACATGCACTCCATACTGAATGAAGAATGAATCAACACATTCGAGATCTTCATGATAAACATTAGTAAGGAATACTAAAATAAAAATAACAAAAAAAACAAGATAACAAATATCATCATAATTCCACTGAAATCGTAATTGAAATACATTACAAACACTTGGAACTGATGGTAGAAACACTTACCTATACCGAAATCATTGAATGATTCCATACAAAAGGCATGACAGAAATTAGTTCAAACTAAAAAAAAAATTCTTGAAGACTACAAAAGCACACCCTTGATGCATCTTATGTACATACATATCCATGGAAGAGAAGATAATGATAGGAATAAAAGTACACATGCCTTGGTTTGAAAACTACATCCATAATCATCCTTACACATATGAAGCAAGGGATATAGAAATATTTAAAATGCAATAAATATACAACTAAATGTAGAATAACAATGTTCTATTTTATGTGATTTTTTCCATAAAATTTAATATATATATTTATCGTATTAAAAAATAAATTTTATATTATTTATTCGGTCTTTCAAGTTGAAAATACAATATTGACACCCCCTTAACTTACAGGAACTACCTGAAAAGACAGTTTCATTTAGATAAGAATAATATACCTTTTCTCAATTGAATGTTATTATTCATATGATGAGTATCAGATATTAAATATTAAAAATACTATATTAGTTGTCATATGTAGAATATCTATTCTGTATATGTTGAATATGTAAAATTAATTCAATATACTATTTGTAAATATAATATGAGAAATATTTAAATTATGTATTATGAAAATGAAAATTGATCCCATGCAATATTATTTAACTCAATAAAGCCTATCGGAGGATTGAAATCATAAGGCAACTGAGGATGAACATGTAGAGGCAAACTGGTAGAGGTAGAGTAGGTGGAGGCGGAGGAGCAGGAGGCAGAGCATGGAGCAACAAAAGTAGGTATCATATAAGCATTCAAAATCATTAATGATAATTCTGTAGCATAAAAAGTACAGCAGTTTTGGGACAAATTTTGAGATACAAAATTATCCATATAAGCCAGTCCTGATATGTAAAAAACCAAAAAATATATTTTATTTTCAGTCACCATGTTTTCATGAAAATATAATTCAGTCAAACAAAATAGATACATACCTGAGTAGAAGAATTATTTGTTGCATCATGTCTTCTTCTTGATAGAGAAGGAAAAAATGGAATATATATACAAGAAATTATAATAATTAGTGTCAATATAGAATTAAATCCATTATTATTAAATGTATATTGTTTAAATGGAGTCAAATAAATACATTATAAAATTTATAACAGTTATCAAAATATACACTTCAAGGAATGAGATTCACAAACACATATATATTAATAAAAATCTAATTTCTTTTTATTCGTATCATAATCATAGAGAAAAATATTCCAATATAATATACCTGTTTGGACATGCCTCTTTTGTTGTCCCCAACTATAGAATCTATATTAGCCTCTTTAAGAAGATAAGTCATTACGCTTTAATGGAAATTTCTTCAACAGGGTTGTCGATATCACCCATGCAAGCTTCCATCCAATATTTTATAGCCACATGCAATCATATGAAAGGGGTTTAGAAAATTAGAAATCAGATTCCTAGGAAATGTCATCTCTAACATTAAATAGACCACACCGCTAACAATCAATGAACCACAAAAAATAATATCTGTGGAACAAAAACCTGATAATAAAAATGGAAGAAAACAAACAGAGATGGATTATAGAAAAGAGGACATTAAAATATGGGAAATAGATCAAGACATGGAAAACCATGTAATGCACTAGAAAATAGATAATTTACTTTAGTTCAAGGAAAACATGGAATTTCTCTAATAACATAAAATTAGTATAATTTTATAAAATAAGAATAACATAATAATTTAAAATGGTAAGGATTCCAAATTTGCATGGGAAGTGTTTAAGGAGCGTACCATTTGTGGAAGGACCATAGAAACCACTTGTATAGGGGGTAAAGAAGTATGAAGAATATTTTCCTCCCTTATATAGGGGAATGATATTTCTTCAAATTGGAACACTGAAGCCTCTCAATCGATGGATTATGGGTAAAGTGGGCTTTATATTCATATATCACCATTTTGAAGGGTCACAGATTGGTTTACTTGGGTGCCCGATTTTGTGTACCCATTTGGGGTGGAAATCACAGTGCAACATTCATCAATGTAGTCCTATATCCTAACCTGTGGGAATGTTTTCATTATATTTACTTGAATACATAACCAGATCGGTGTATATTTACACCCTCATTCATAGGGATTTTTTCTAGGAGGGACACTAGATGGGAGATGTTCAGACAGAACCAGGATTATAGCTAGAATTAGATTATATGCTGCACATTAATTACTTAAAAAATAATTTCTTATTCCGAAGAATATAGAACCTTGCAATTAATACTAAAGCTAATATTAAAATATTGGTTATTTAACTCACATCGTAGTGTCCATGTAATAAAAACCACTAGGAGGAGAGATATATACTAGATTAGAAGATATAAGCCAATCATGTTATGTAAAAAACCAGAAAAATTAATTTTATTTTTAGTCATAATGTTTTCATGAAACTATAATTCAATTAACATAATAGATATATACCACTAGTAGAAGAATTATTTTTTTCTGAATCTTTTCATCCTGATTCATAAGGTCTTAAAGGAATAGATTTACCTAAAATAATAATAATTATAGTCATTATAACATTAATGCCATTTGTATTAAATGTATATTATTTAATTGGAGTTAAAAAACTACATTATAAAACACATATTAGTTATAAATAGATAAACTTCAATCAATGATATTCCCAAACAAATATATGTTGTTAACAGGATAATTTCATCCTCTTTCTTTCATTATCTGAATAAATATGCAAATATAATATATCTATCTGGGAATGCCTTCTTTTTTGTAACAACTGCTGAAACTATCTTGACATCCATAGAAAGATATTGCATTATGCTTTAATTGAAATAGTCATCACTAGGGTTGACTATATCACCCTTGCAGGCTTCAAAAAAACTTTTCATGGCCACTTGGAATCTCATGAAGGTGGTTTAAAAAATTAGAAATTAGCTTCTTGGGAAAAGCTAGTTCTAACGTTAAAAAGACAACATAGCTAAAATTATTTAGAAAAGAAATAAAAACCATATAAATAGAACATAAAATGGATAAAAAATGGATGATGGAAAACCAGAAAAATGAATCTTTTATAAAAGGTTCATATTAGTAAAAATTTCAGAATAATCAGATGATTTACCCACATAAAAACCACAGGAAAATATCAATTGTGGGGAATATTGCTCATTTTTTATGTGGAGGAATACATGTAGAAGATGATATTGTAGATGCGGGGTTTTGGGAGGATGAATCATAGTAGTCGACAGACTGTTTAGCATAGATGACACTGAAGGTGTATTGTGGGTACTGCAGGATGATGGGAGGGTAAAGGAGAGTAGGAACCCTAGGAGTAGTGGTAGTGTGGTGACAAGAACATGAACCATAGAAGTGTCGCCGAATGGGAAACAGGAGAGGGAACTATAGGTGCAACGATAGAGGTGAAATGAGATGTAGAGTGAAAATATAGAGAGGGAATCAGTAAAAATGGAGGATGAGCAGTGGGAATCCTTGGAGCATTGGTGGAGGTGAAACACGAGGTGGAACCATATAAATTGATGGAATAATATGATAAGGAAACCTTGATTGGGAATTATATGAGCACCATGAAATCTACAGAAGAGGTGATATGGGAGCAGGATTCAGCGGACGTGAAGGCGAGGATGGAGAGGAAGGAAGAAGGGAGGGGGGGGGGGAATAGAGAGTGGTGGAAGAACGTGAAGGTGGTGAAGCCGGAGAATGGTGAAATAGAAGAAACAATAGTATATGGAGAGATAAGAAGGTGATATTAGTTGACGTTGAGGAAAAAAGAAAGTACGAACAATGAAAAATAGAAATGGGGGAGAGGAAAATTGTGATAGTGAGGGAGAGTGTAAGCAGGAGCATGAGGGAGTGTATGGTAGAGAAAGTGAGAGAAGGATGGTAGCGGAGGGGTCCAAGCATGAAATGTATGGAAAATATGATGTGTAAGATTATTAGAGTGACACGTGGAAGATGGAATGCCAGGATTATTATATATTGTAGATTCTATTATCCTTCCATAAATTCGACAACATGGAATCTACAACTACCTAATTAAATAGTTTGTGAATAAAAATCCAAGTACGATAACACTACTGACTCTATACAGGGTTTAATATCTAGAACACAATAGTTCTAGATATCAAAAATAAATTTTTTTACATAGAATTTGGTAAATCCTACCCCATTTATAAATCATTTTATAATTTTTTTTCATAAAATCATTTCATACTATCAGAATAGAAATATGAAAAGTATAATTGATAATGTAGGAAATCACATCCAAGAATAAAAAAGTTAAAATTAACCTCATATGCATAGAATATCATTATGTGATTCCATGTGAATCAAACACAAATAAAAATCTATTTCAAAAAATACATGATAAAAACAATCATCATGTAAAAATCCATAAATCGCCAATCACTCTATCATTTTGGATCAAGAATATTATACAAATACATAATATACATTAAATATACCAAACCTAGAAAAATGATGAAACAAATAAACATCAAGTCTATCCATAATATTCTAATATTGAAAAACAACCACATGTGCTGCAACACCCACTAAGGCTGACTATGTCTATTTCCAAATGCAACCAAGGTTCTCAAAGATCAAAGAGTTAAATAATAAATTCTTAAAAACTTGGTAAAAATTTATAAAACTGTTTTAAAAACTAATCCAAATTGATTTGGTTTTTAAAAAACTCAATTTTGAATAAAAGAATACATTTTTTAAGAAAATTAACCCATTATATTAAAACACCAACCTCAAAATTGTAGAAACCAAGCCATATTTGAAAATATTGATTGGGAATCAATAGTTTAGCCTTATAATGAAACTCCATGATAAGAAAATTAAATTAATTTTTCTATAATATTATCCAATCATGAATCCAAACAAAAAACATAGCCATAATGGTAGTTTTGACAAAACAAATGATGAAATAGATGGAATTATTACCTAGAGTGGTGTACTATAATAACAAAGATGATTTATTTTCAACAAATTGCACCAGATGAAGAGGAAATATCCAAAAATTATTATGGTGAGATTTGGGTTGAGAGAGAAAGAATAAATGAATGAATAAAATGAAAATCGCATTCATAAAACCCTATGAAAAATGATCACATGAATTTCATGGCATGAAGTCCCATTGCACATTCTTTTATCCAAAGGAACAAAAAAATTCTTGAAAACATGTCTCCATTTTATAACAATATTATTTTATCTGTTACGTGCTATAATCCAAAAATTTATTGTGTGAAAACATCCACCGTAAAACAGATTCATGATGTATTTTTTCTGACCATTAGAGGATGTGTAATCCCTTTACATGGCATGTAATTACCATAGAGAATGAAAAAATTCTAGTTCTATAGAAAATCTCAAAATCCATCTATAGTTTTATTTAAATTAATAGAGGTCCCCAGAATACCATCCAAACATTTATACCAGACTCCATTAATTAAAAAAAACATCCCCGAAAATTATGTCATTTCCCCCTTTTTAGGATCTCTATATCTAAGAATTGTGAAATGATACCCAAAAAGGATGATAAAAAATAATGAACGATGTAGTACCTAAAATGTTTCATGGGGTGTTTCATACCTCATTTATCTATTGATTTTTGAAAAATGGAGATGAAACTCTTATTTACAAATAACCTCCTATCTCCATGATCTGAATACACTTAATTTCTAAAATCCAGCTTTCATGATTATTCTACGAATATAATTGATGTATAAATGTGAAAGTTAGGTCATGAATATTATTTCCGGGATAATGAATCCATGATTAAATTATAGTATAAAAAATAAAATAAATAGAATATATTCTACAAAAGTAGTTACTACCTTAAACAAGACCATAACATGGAACTTTCAATAAATGGGTAATGAAAGGAAATAAGTTAATAATAAATTATAATATATATATATAATTATATATAATTGTATGGTTATATAATATATGTTAAATAAGAAAATATTTATTATATAGTATCTTAGAAAGATCATGGATTAAATCTTTAATTAATGTATGATGTTTTTTTCTCACTTTTATTTATTGTGAGACACATGAAATATGGACAAAATGGTTCTTTTATTTGGTGTATATGCTTCCCATATTTAAATTTTAGGATTCTAATTCTTAAATTTATATATATTTACATTTATATTTATGGATATATATTTTATAGGGGTTATAGTTCAAAACACACCTATGGGATAAGGGATTTTGGCCTCAATTGACCATCTTTGGTACATATGTAATATTATGATCCTATAATCCTTTATAGGGTGTATAGAAAACTACTTTTACATATAATATCAAAAATATGTATATGATAGTGTTTTTATGTTATATTTAATGAATTTCTTTCATGGTTCCTAAGTTTCAGAGTTTCTAATATGGTAATGATTTTATGTGACAATATCATAATTTATTAAGATTGTTTCAAATTATATTTCACAAGTTCTTGTTTAAGAAAATATAAACTATTTTTTTATTTTTTTTTGAAAAATAATGTAACCAACTTTTTCCTTCTCTACGAAAAAATCTAATTTTAATTTATTGTACATATAAAATGAATCATAGTTTAAATACGTGCAGAATAAAAAAATTCACATCATCAGGAACATTTTTATATATGATGATTACATTATATCATTCCAATGTTATTTTCAAATAAATGGATTTCCAATTTCTTTCCTTTAGGTTTTTAAAAATTTATTTTTAAAGAACATTAAAATTACAAAAGAAATGATTCAAGTAATTTATCTTTCCAAATAATTTAACATCTAACATGATGTCCTTTATTGTGACTTATGATTCTATAAGACTATGAACCAAAGATTCCATTAATATTTATTCTCAAAATAATTTATTATTATGATGGTATGATTTTTATGAAACCTGTTTCACTTTCAGAAGTTATACATTGGTAAAATTCACAAGAAACCCAATTATTTATCTATGATTCATAAAATGATGAATTAATTATGAAAGATCTATATTTTATAGAGTATACAGTTTTTTAAATCTATACTAATCCCATATAAATTTATTAGTTAATATATGTTTAATGTTTCATGATATTTTTCGGCCACATGTGTAGGAATTTTATTCTATGTTGGGTGTATCCTACATATATCCCTACAATGAATTCGGTAAGGACTTATATCTCACAGTATAATGATCGGAATCAAGTCCATTGAGTTGATACACTATGGTAAATTATTGAATCCTTATCCTATATGGGAAAAAGATTCTTCCTAATACACTAGGGGATACTGATGATGAGTCCCAATCTACTATGTTTATGGTCTTGGTATTTAATAATTTCATATAAAATGGGTTGCTATATTTATGATAGTTCTGTAATTTTATTAACTGAGATTAGGGTTGATGATTTTCTTATTATGATTTGAAATTAATTAGTCATTGTTTTCTAAAATGATATTTATTTCATTCATGACATATGTTTATGATATTTTCTAGGATGGGTGATAACTTTTTAGGCTATGTTTGAGATTAAAAACACTTATTCATATATTATGAATTCAAATGATCAATGATTTATATCCCTTATTATTAAAATTACTATGCATTGGCGGCCTTATATTTTTATGCTTTCATTACCTAAGATATGATGAAAGGGTTCTTTTAGGTTATGCTCTTGAAGTTGAAAAATGGGGAAAATTTAGTGGGAGATATTAAAGATCTTTAATAGAATAAAAAATATTTTTTTCAAGTTTCCACAACAAAAAAACTATTACAATCCTCAAGGATTTGATTATATGAATAAATTTATATTCATATAAAAATATGTAAAATACAAGTATAAAATGATTTGTTTACTATAATATCCACCACTATTATATATCCTTAATGGAATCTATAATTATATGTCTAGACATAACCTATGGATGGTAAATGAACCCTTTTAACGGAATATGTGCATATTATGTAGGAATACATTGATGCATTTCATGAATAGTTACATATAAATACACATAATCAAGAATTGTTTTTCAATTTATCAGATCCATGATGAAAACCCTATATCTAAAAAACATTATATAATGACCCCAATGTAATTTGTTGAAATGATGAATGAAATTTAGGTGTTGTGTAATAATGGATAAATTTTCCCATGTTTTTTACCTGGGTAAGCCCCTGTACTATGGGTAAATAAGAATGATATTTATCTTGGGTTATGCATAAATTACATGGAATTAAATTACATTAATATATATATTAATAATCATAAACCAATATTTTTTTGACTAGCATTATCATATTGAAGGATCGTAATATTTTCAAAATATTGATGTTTGTTCTTGGTATCTTAAATAGTGAGTAAATTAGAATTATATTAAAAATATGGAATTTCACATGATGTATGGACATTATATGATTACTATAGTAACCCATGGATATACTAATGAAACTATATTTTTATTTATATGATGAAATGAGAATTCCATGATTATATTGGTAAATACATTATTGAATTTATCATTTATATCATTGTATAATATAAAATATATAAAGAGCATAAAGGCTAATTGAGAATTTTTATTGATACTCTCAGAGTAAGTATTTATATAGAATATTTAGTAAGGGAAAATTTTAGTTTCATGAAGCTTATTTCCTTTGACATATTTTCTATAAGAATGTAATATTAGTTGATCCTTATGAGATAAAGGAAAATGAAAAATGAAATACACTATTTAATATAACTGAGATTTATAGTTTCCTTTGATAACCTCGTAACTATTTAAACACTACAAAAAAATTATTATTAGATAAATTTTCAACCATGTTAACACATAAATGGGTTATATAAATATAGTAAGAATTTTGTTTGTAAATGTTTTAAGAATTATCTAGGATATTAGTTAATTTTTATATTTTTACATTTCCTTCGGGATGGGATTGTTTTTTGAAATATAGTGATGCATCAAAAAAAGAAATATAAGTTTCCTTATACAAAATGATATTGTTGTTTCTTATGTATCAAAGTAGAAAAAGATACTTGAACAGAATTATCCAACCCATGAGCTTGATTTGGAAGTTGTAATGTCTTCCTTGATGAAAAGGAAGCATTATCCCAATGGCCAAGTATGTGACACATATATATATATATAAATATTGAAATATATATTTTAAAAAATAACTTGACATGAGCTATTGGATAAGGATTTAGATAATAAAAGATTATTATCACAAAAAAAACTACAAAATCAGATAGAAAATATGTTAGTGAATGTATTGAGTAAGAATGATCACGAATTTATCACTAAAATAAGGATTTATATATATATTATATACATTAATTTAGTAAATTTTTATATTGGATTCATTAGGGATGTGAAAATATCATTCCGCTTATAAGTGATTTTAAAACCATATATTGGATATGATTAAAAAAACCTATCTTGATGATATAAATATATAAATATAATGAGACCTATGTAAGATGAGAAAACATTGTACATTATTTAAAATTATGTTGTACTGAAATTTTGAATGAGATACATGTTTTTTTTCCTTTCCTAAGATAAAAAGGGAATTATTAAACTCATAACTAAAATATCTAGATACACACTAATTTTAAAAATATGTATTGGTATTTAAAAAAACATTTTTTTTGGAAAATATATAAATATAAATTTGATACTATTTATCCAGATGTTTTGTTTTTCAATACATAAATACTGAGATACAATCTCCAAAATTAGTAATGAAAATTTTCCATAATCATTTTGGTTGTGGGATAATATTACATATAGACGTTTACACTAGATTTTAAAAGTTTTCTAAAAATATATTTCCATATGGGTTATTGTTGATTGACATAACATGATCATACATTTCATTAGTATAACATAGCCTCTACCTCTTGAGTGCCTCAAATGACATGTTATAAATAATTTATTGATTTATCTTGGTTCACTTTATTATATAATATGTATTTATTAACATTATTAAAATCAGAATTATTGAAAAAAATTCCAAAGGCCCCCAAAAAAAATACATCAGTGAACTTCTTATAATACTCAGTTAAATGGAAAATATAAAATGAATATTAATCATCAAAAAAACATTCCAATATCATGATTACTTGAATTTAATGGTACATAAGATTAATATTTTTCATTGTTTGAATGTTCATGCAATGATATATTTCATTAAGTAATTGAAATAGATACATATGAAGTGTTTTATTAGAAAATATTTTTTTCATAGACTAGTTGGGATAAAATTTATGGAATAACTGTACAATACCCAATCATATTGAGGATATAATGATGAATGTAAGAAATTTTTATAGTGATATCAATGAAACTCAAAGAAGCTAAAAACACTCTATCAATAATCAAATAAAGGTCACTTAATTTCTAGTACAGAATCATGTTTTCATGAAATTATATCCATTTTAGGGTGTTATAAGATTTGTAGTAAATGAGAAACGAATTCCCTAGAACATAGATATGGTTTAGATTTTGAAATGAATATGAACCATGGATTCTAATTTTAAATTTCCACCCAAACTCTCTAGTGCACATGATGTGTTACATATCTCACTATTAAAGATGTATATTCCAAATCCTAATTCATATAACCACCTCAAAATAATTTAATTGGAGCGTGATAAATATTTTTTTAGGAATTTATTATTTAGATTATTGAAAATAGAGAATATAAATTAAAAAATAGAATGACATAACAAGTAATGTTACTATCTTGAAATAAATATATAGAAGAATAAACTTGTGAACTTGAGGAAATTATCACGATGAACTACATGATTTTTCTTATTAGGTGATATTATATAAATTATGCCTGAAATTATGTTAATGGGTGATGACTGTGGTAACCAATATTGAATTTTTAGTATGTAAACTTTTATATTTTAATGAAACCATAACATAATTAAGATAAACATATTTATTATTGTGATTGAGACATAAATTCCCAAATTCTTTAATTTTAATTTCATAAATTGAATTCAATTTCTAAATAATGAAGTAAAAGTTTGTTAGTGTTAGATTTTATATTTTTCATAAATATTAGTTTCTTGTTTGAATAGTTAAAATTTTCTATTTTACAAATATTGTAACTTTTATGAGAGTATAATGAAATAATAAATAAAATAACATTATAAAACCTTTTATATACTTTTTATACATTGGTTAAATAGTAAAATGAAAATTAAATTAATATTTTAAACTTATAAAAACATTTTTTTTTCATTTTTGAATGTCTATGTATTGTTTTTATAAAAATAAAATCTATTTTTTTGTTATTATTATTTCATCATTTTTTAACAAGGTTATTTTTTTTAATTTCGTTTTAAAGACATATAAGTCTCATTTTATTTAGAATAATCTTACTAATTATATACGAATCTTCATTAGTTGTGATTTTGGTGTAAAATCCTTTTTATGCTTAAACGAAAATTCCTCGAAAAACCATTTTTGATTACATTTATCGAACATATGTTAAGTAATGTAACCTTAGATATTCATTAAAAAATCCTTTTATTATATCATTATTCATTAAATAACCTAATGGTCGATCCAATAATCTTAATTGTCTCAAATATTTGGAAGCATGAAAATAGAAAACAATATCGTTAGAGGTTCAAATTAATTCTCCCAGGAATATCACCAATTATAGATATCTCATTTTAAAAACAATTTTCCATATATTGGGTTATGAAACAAATAATAAATGTTTTTGATCCAATTCTCTATAAGGGTAAACATAGGTTTTGTCAATGATAAAAAAAATCATCACTACATTATATCTAAAAGTGAACATTAACATCATAATTGAATATTATATCATGCATAGAATAGATCATAATCTAGTGTCATAAAATAAATCATCATAGTTTATAAGAACTCAATCATAATGTAATAAAAATACATGATCCGTGAAATAATTACATTTGGATAAAACAAGAAATTTTGGAACAGACATAAGAATTGAAAATTATTTCATTAGAATTCATGACTTCTTTTCAACACTATAAAAGATGATTGAGTTCACTCCACAAACCATCTTAGTAGTTAAGGTTCACTCCCACGACTATCGGAGTGAGAGAATTCCCTTACTAACGTGGGTTTTCCACTCATTCTAATACTATTTTTCTAATGAGATGTAAATAATTAACCAATTAATTAGGGAAATATTATATTTTTAGACCACCCATATTTTTCTATAAATTAATAATTTTATTGGATTTATTACATAACCATCATCATTTGTTATAATGTAACCACCATTTTTGTTTTAATATAACCACATGTTATAGTTATAATGTTACCACTACCATTGGTTATAATGTAACCAATATAACAACATGAAAAATACACAAATTTATTACTAAATATTATAAAACATTCATTATATCATCACATCATAACTCGTTCAATGAAAATTGATTTCATCAACATTTCATCTATTCATCATTTAGTGACCCATGGAAATTAAATAGGTTCAAAAACATCTCATTAACATGAACATTAACTATCAGAAGAAAAAAATAAAATGGACTTAATGGATAATATACCTAGTAAATAAAATGTTTCCAAAAATAATGATATAATATATAATTGTTTTTAAAATAAAACAAAAATAATTTTCAAGGGAAAACCCCTTTCTATTTTAATAAACACAATAAAATAAACATCTTTAAAAAATATTTCAAAAAATATATTATTTTAAAAATAAACATCTAAAATGATTTAGTAAGCCTTAGAACATCGTGTGGTCATGATAGTATGAAATTCTGTTCATGTCGTATATGTTAAAAGAATCAATTCTTTTCAGATTTTGGGTAAAAAGTCACAATGTACATTATTTTGAAAGAACAAGAAGATTGCATTTTATTTTTCATTTGAAAAATAAAATAAGGGTAAAATATTAATTTTGAAATCTATATTATAACATTGGAAATATTCAATATATCATTTATGAAAACATTGAGATGGATGAAAATGGTTTTTCGACCAGAAAGAGAAATAATGTTAATTTTCCCATTAATCAACATTATCAATTTCTGGAGTAAATAATGTTTTTAAGTTATATAAAAACATGTTTTATCAATAAATAACTATGATATAAGAAACATCGGGAGTTTATTTATAGTTTGATCATAAAATTGCATCATACGAGGCATATTTATAAAGCATCCTGATAAACAATGATATTGTATCATAAAATCCATACCACATTAGCAACATTTGAATCATAATCCATTTGAAAGAAAAAAATGTTAAATGAAATGTAAATATTTATATAATTCATAATTAACACCATAAAATATATTCCTGGGAATTATATACACAAGATAAATGAAATATGTGGTGAATAAGGATTGTGTCCTTTTGGAATAAAAGTGAGACAAAAATCTGTTATATTAGGTTTGATTTATTTTATCCACAATGAAACCTCCTATATAATCACTAGATATTTATTATAAATATATTAATGATCCATAATCATATATGTAATATCATTTATTACTTTATTATACCTTAATATCACCCATCTATTAATGAAATATTTATTAAAATAATGGGTTTGGGTGATTACTACATCGTTTTAAAATGTACGTTTTAGTTCATTAATTTTGGTCCTTGAATTTTGATTAAACTTCCATAATTTAGAGAATTTTAATATTTATAAAAATATAATCTATATATATATATTATATAAATTATTAGGGTCATTCATAATATATCGATAATGAAAATCAATTACACCATTCATAGAGACAGTAATCCTTATGTATGCATAAACACTATTTTGATTTGACTATGAAGGAATGAAAAGGAACTTTAAATATTAATAATATTTATATAATAATTATTATATAATGTATATGATATAAATTCATTAAATCCAACAATATTATTTTACATAGAATATGGACGTGGAAAAAGTATCAGATTTCTTCCTAGATTCGGTAGTCTACCTTTGTGCTCGAGAGATGTTATCATTTTCCAATTGTTTGGAATGTAAAAAAGTTGGATATTATGTTTTAGTAATAGAAATATAATTATATAATAAGTTTAATATATAATATTTAATTAAATATATATACAAATCTTTAAAATATGGTGATGAGAAATGAATTGTATTACTACACAGATATGGTAGGCTATACATACCCACAAGTGATATTTCACTACCAATTTGATAGAAAGAGGGTGAATAAATGTTGTTTCATGGTAATAATAATAGTTAATTTTATTTATGATATATAATTCTTTGTTTTATGAAAAAAATAATATACTTATAGGAGTTCAAATAATAATTGATATGAATGTTATCACTTAATCTGATTACCCCTCCTTGGAAAGAAATTAGTTAGTCCTCCTTTTATAGATCCTATAATTGTTCTTTTGGGAACACCATCACCACTAGAATGTGGATATGTATGTTCATAGGGGATTAATTATAGTTTATTTTTGATCTATATAACTCAAATTGTTTTCAATTAAGAAAAATTAGGAGTTCCCCTTTTATAATTAAAGGGAGGATCACTTTTGGTTTTCCTTAAAATATTAATATGTATATAAATTAATTTTAACGTCAAAAAGAAAAAAATTGATGTGATTTGAATATAATATGATTATGGGTTGAAATACAACAATACAATAAAATTTAGACATGTAATTTGGTATTATTTCAACCATATCATTTTAGTTTGACATCATTAACCCTTTTGATAATTACAGTGATATTTAATATATCAACATTTTTGGGATAAATATTTTTAATATTATAATAGAAAGACCCAAAACGATGTATGGTTGATGTTTTAAACAATATCACATAAATTTGAATGAAGTTAATATTTTTATAGATTAACAGTCATTTAATAGAGTATTATTTATTATAATATTTAAACAATGTCATTTTAATGATTATTCATTTATTTTTACATTAAAAACATCATGAAAAAGAGGAAATTATAATAAAATTATTTAAAACCACCGTAAAAATAAAAATATATATAGAAAATTATTTAAAAAAATTAAATATATCTAATTATATAAATATATATATTTTTTATTTCATTTATTTTATTTTTCTTTTAATTGATTAAGTACATTATTAGTGTTTCACAAGAATTTATAGTAATTATTTAATATCTAAAAATATAAATAAATTACCATCATGAATATAAATTTATTATATAAATAATTTCCATTAAAATTTATAATGAGATGATTTTATCCCCATGTGAAATCACAATATACATTTAAAACAAAGGGAGGGGATTTTTATAATATTCATTGATTAAAATATTACATATGTCATTTTCAGGGACAAATATACAACAATCAAATATATTAATATCATATGTCAACATGGTTCATATTAACTTCCTCAAATAAGAATTATGGAGAAATATTATGACCATACCACTATGTTTTGACATAGATTAACCCCATTTACCCTTTACTGAGGTGATAAATATTACCACTATTACTATTCATGTTCATTAAAAAGAACTTATTTAACAAATTTATACCCCATGATTTGAAATATGGAATAATTAAATTAAAATCTGTATATATAATTATAAATTAATAATTTTAAAAATTATAACATAAAACTCAATGAAAACAAATTCTTAGAAATATTCAATTTTTATGGGTAAATAATCGTTTTTTTGTATCTTATATTTAGAAATGGTTTAAATTAATTTTATTAAGTTTTATTGAATATAAAATATATAAATTTCATCAATATTATTCACCAATAGTTTTTTACTAAATTTATTATTATAAAAATACATTCTTCACATAATAAAATTGTTTTAGAAATATATATTTTATTTATAAATTTTTTTTATTGAAAGATAAAATATAAAATTAATTCTAAAAATATTAGTTGGACTATTTAAAAAATAATAGAAAAATATTTACATTGAAACCATTTTATGAAAAAAAATTCATTTTATATATAACGACTCACAATTTTCATACATAAATATTACTTATAAGTAGAAAACAATTCTTTACATGTGATAATAAACCCACAATAAGACCATATATGTTTATCATATTAAGAAATGTGGAAACATAAAAAACATGTTCATAAAACATCTGCATAATCACCCACTTATTCCTTCATTTCCATAACCCCTATGACACATCTTATACAGTACCCCTCTTCATATATTGGGTAAAAGATAAAAAAACGTTAATATATGAAGCTCTGCATTGGTAAACAATGGATATATCAATCATATGATAACCAAAATACATAAGAAAAAAAACATAAAATGTGAGAACTAAATCCTACATATCAATGATCTTAATAACATTTCGTTGGATAAACCATTGAAGTTCATCAATGAACATATTCCCAGAGATAAAAACATTGGACATGGAATTTCCAGTATAAAAATATGCATATAAAATAATTTTTATATTTGTAAATGTCACGAACTGAATATGGACGCCACCAAAACCGGCACCAAACCCAGACCGTGACAAGTCTCGAAGGGTGTTCCCGATCCCCACGTGCTGGAACAAGTGCCCGGGTATTATAAAATGATAATTGGGAATGATTTACCCGAGTTTATAAACTTAAAACGACAAAAGAATCCAATGAAACGAATCCGAATTTTTCAAACCAAATAATCTTTTTCAAAAATTCAGAACTGAATTACACAATTTTAAACAATTTTTAAAGACCATTACAAAGGTACAAACCCAAGAAAATACAGCCCAAGAACCTCCACATGGAAAGAGGCACCGCCCTCAAGCCATCTCCACGACACTCCATCACGATGGACCGCTAAAAACCCGAACCAATGGCATAAAACCTTTACCCAAACCTGTGACATAAAATAACCAAGTCTACTTACACCCAAAGGTGTAAGTAGGGTGTGAGAGAAAGCCCAGTAGGATACCACCTCTATGAGATTCCATGTGATAAACATTTCATGACAAATAGAATTGCATGTTTTGTAAATAAGAAATGCTAGTTACAATTTTCTAAAGGATGAAATAATAAATGAAAACAGTTTTCATGTGAGAAAATTTTAAAGGAACAATAATTTTAAAATAAATAACAAAGCTACTGAATTTTCCAGCCAACAATACCGTATACCGACGGTAAGTACAAAGGATCTAATGAGCACATGTAATAGGAAATAAGCCCTAGGCACTAGCTAGCTGTGGGTCCCAGGTACCTCGTATCTCGGTGAGAGTAACCACAAAAAATATCCGTTCTCGTGCACGAGCCACTATTAGGGATCATACCCATAACCTAGTGGTACCCAATCATCATCATCATTGTTTAGTTAGAGTTGTAAGCGTCAATCTTGCTAAGTGAAACTGAGGCCAAACCCCACAGATTCACCAGCATACTAGTACACATCCACCCACCTAGATACCCGGGTTTTCCCTTTGTGCTCAAACAAGTTCAACAATCCAAGAACTATAGTTTTCACATGAAAATATCAATTCCACATCACACATTAACCAAACATCCCCATGTACATCACACAAGTCAAAAATTCCACTATTCATTCAAATGCATTTTGAAATCAAACTCACACCAAAATTCCCTACAACACTTTTTACATTTCTTTAACACTTAAACAAATCCATTAAATGATTTTATAAAACCATTACAAGATATTCAACTCACATAACTGCCCACACACATGTCACATAATACCCTTCTCACCTTCACAATTCATTTTATCAATAAACTCACAAGAAACATCCCACACCCGTGTTTCGCACACAAAACACAATTTAGTAAAACATTTAGGCAATTTTTAAAACACTCTAAAAATGTTTGACATATCAAATCACCACTTTACCATTCAAAAACCCTCATTAGGTGAACACACTCACCCAAATAGTACATATACACCCTTTCCCAACTTTGTTTAACAAAATAAAACATTTGCAATTTTTATAAAACAAACCCAAGAGGTATAACCATTGTTTGCACACTAAACCCATTTCAAACACCTCATTCAAAACCAAAATCCTAACAATAACAATCCACAACAGAATTTTCAGCCCTAAAATAGTTATTAAATCACCCCCAAATGTTATAAAAATACATCAAATAATACCACAAAGATACACATGAAAAACACACGTTTTCATAAATCTCCATCAAAAAGTACAACACGGTTTTACACCTTAAACTCATTCATAAAAACCTCTTTTCAAGGCCCACATGATAATAAAGAATTAAAAAAAACAGAATTGGAAGCCCCTTTCAAGACTAATAAATCACTTTCATATGTTAAAAACTAAACCCAAACATTACCCCAAGAGTCACACATGAAAAGTACCCAATTTCAAGCTAAAATACAACTAAAAATTTAATGTTTAACCAAATTAATCAAAAACAGTTTTCAAAAAACACAAGACAGGTTATAAACATACTAAATTAATAAAACAAGGAAGCTAACTCATCATAAAATGGTTACACATGGAATCACCTACCTTTTGAGTTGAAACCCTCGAAACATGGTGTAAACCTTAAGCGCACCACCGCCGCACCACAAGGAATATAAATCCAGACCTAGACCACCAAAAATTGACCCAAAAGATACCAAATCAGACCTTAGGATCGAAACCTAACTTTTGGACATGATAAACGTCAAGAAATATGAAATGAAACTAAAAGAGGATGGAAGTAACCAAGAGGGAATTCCCTTACTTGAAATATCTTGAAGAAATTGGCCCCAATCCCCCTAACTATGAATCTCCAAGTACCCCAAACTGATATGGAGGTCCCAATGAGTCATATTAGGTCATGAGGGAACTGAAATGGGTGGTAAATGATGAAAATTGAAGGAGTTATGAAAGATTCATTTTACCTCATCAAATCTGGTCGATTTGAGAAAGATTGAGAAAGATTGTTCAAATCTGCGGGGTATATGAGCTCCAAAGAGGAAAAAGAGATACAGGGGTGAGGTGGAGGTTTTTGGATTATAGTGGGAGGTTGAATCACCGAATAACAGTAAAACACGAATGAGATATTGAAATTTTAAAAAAATAATTTAAAGCAGGAAATGGGCTTACGGGCAGACCCATTACCTTAATTAAAAACCCAAATCCATCAGGATTTGGGATTTCTATGTGGTTCAAAAGGATATTGTGATTTTAATATATCATGGTATGCCAATTGGGAAGTGTAATGGGTTTAAAATAGTAAAAATTGAAGGAGTTATAGAAGAATCAAACTTTGTTTTTAAATCTGGATTTGGGCTCACGGTTTGGCCCAAATTTTCAAAACCCACCATTTTCACCAAAATGAGTGGTAAACCCCCAAAACAAATCGGTAATGGAAATTAAATGAGTAATGAATTTAAAAAAAAAGTCATGGGTGTGACAATTCTCCCCACCATAAAACTTTCTGCCCTCGGAAAGCCACATCACGGATAAAGAAAAAACCAAACCAAACCGAAAGGCATAAATGGACTCATTTTCTAAGCTTCGCCCCAAAGGTCAAAACACCTCCAGTGATCAATTAAGGAAGGAATAATTCACAACCAAAACATACACCTCATTACTGAAATTTTCAAGAACATTCAAGATTTATCCTAAAACAAAACTCCTCAAACACTATCTGAACAAGGCTCAAGAAATTTACCCAAACAAACAAGAACATCGAACAAGGTTACACTTACCTTGATATAACTAAACAATTGGGAGATCTACAATCCCAACATTTACTCAAGGAAGATGTATGTGGTTATATAGCTCCAAACGAGACTACCCAAATCCAATCCAAGACCAAGTACAAAAGTGAGTTACTGGTACAAGGATACACAAATGGGCTCCCCAACCATAAGAGACAACTTAAATTTTTTTTTCCGAGAAAGAATCAAGACACTAACAGGGGAGCCCCGAACAAACTCCGTAGTTCAAGGGGTAGAATCCCATTAGGCATTTTCAAAATAATATACATGAGACTCATATTTTTTCTCCCCACAATAAGAACCATCCATCTTAACTGACCAATATGGGCCGGTATAGAAAACCCCCAAAACTTAAAGTGTTGGGACGACAACACGGTTAGCCCGCGCAGTTTGGGAAACTGTGCTCTAACCATGTGGATCCTTATACCTACATGGTTTTCTGGTGAATGTTTACTAATAAATGTTCACTCAACATGTCTAGACAAATCCAAAACCTTTCCCCCAAACCCAAAGGAAACCAAAGGGGAAAAGAAAGTCATTGGGAGATAACATGGGGATGAGGCAGTCCACCTCTTTCCACCAAATGGGAAAAAAAGAAGAAAGATGAAAACACCAAATTTTTAAACTATTCCCATCTCTCATACTAAGAGCAGTTCTTTGTTCAAGGTTAAAAACTACCATGGGATTTCCTTTCACTACGTGCCAGCTTCTCTCCGGGACCTATGGCTGGAGCTGGAATGATTGAAGCATCTTCGGCCTCGCAGTTAGGATTTGGAAACCCCCGAATATAATTTCTTCTTCCGATGCTAAAAACAACTACACGCAATCTGAGATGGGTTCACCCAGACATATCACACTCCAGAACTCACTTTACCCTAACTTTTAAATTCACTAAAATAAGGGTTTGGAGGATGCACTCACATCACACCCTGCTTCTTCGGGTGAGAAACAACAAAAATAAAGGACACATATAAACACCTTCCTCTAAAATAGAGGATGTCGAGATCTCCCAAAATGAAAAACAGTTTTGAATAAAAAATAGACTCACATAATATTTTACAACTTCACCTTTACAATCAAACGAGCACGTGACATCACATCACGTCACCGAACAAGACCAAAGCGACTGAGAGAAATAATACAAGGAGGGGGGCCTTATACAATATCACAAAATATCACCGAATTCCAGAAAGTGTCCATAACAACCTATCATTTCCAGATTTCCCACACTGGTAGTTTAACATAAACCCCTTCTACGAAGAGACTATGCAAGACTTAGAGGACCTCTGAGACACTATCCATACTGACAACCCCAGACAACTTTCACCTTCGACAAATTAGGTAGCTTAAGAAACTAAGGTCTCTTTCAACCATCCACGAGCACTCTTACGTAACAAGAGGATCCAAAAAAACCAAGAAAGTAAATGGTGTAGACTCATTCCACAAATCTCAAGAAAATATTCCTTACATTGATCAACTGGAGGATTTTTCTAATGGTGAAACAATCCGCATTGCACTTCAGTTGTGCACTAAATCCTAATGGGGCGTACCTTATCTAAAGAGAGAACCCAAGGACCCAACCAAGCTGGTCCATTGGTAAAAAAATACTACAAAAAAGATCCAAACTCGTTAATGTAACCATCTTAATGGTGTCCCGAAACATATATCATAGGAGACTATTAACCGGACCATTTACCCAGCTTTCCGACCAAACACAACCCAAAAAAAAACAGTTCGAACAGGAGGGGTTCATGGACTCAAAACATCCCACAACATCAACATTTTCAAAAACCCATAATAAAAACCATCCCAAACTATTCATCACGAAAGAATGTTTTTCTTTAAAACCATTTCTAAAAAAACAGTTCAGCGGTGAGCGTATCCACCAATGGTACCCCGTGGGCCTCACACATGCAAGTTTTTGTGCCACACCAGGCACCCTCCTCATATCTGTCCTGGAACTCATCCAGTCATGCCATAAACCATATATCATCCCATATAACCCCATGCATGTGGTCACTCATGGAAATACCAAAGGTCAATGCACTGATTCTTTCCACTTTTCAAAACCAAAACGGCCAACTAACACATCATTCTTACCAAAACCGCTAATCAGGAGGTCGAACCCAAATTACCGCATTAAAAAAAACGTTTCAGAAAGGCACAATCGCTCCAATGAAAACTCACATTAAATTTATTTACATAAATTTCAAAACATCTCATCCCATTAAAAAAACTTTTAATAGTGTAGAAAACTCTAATGGGAACACTGTTTCAAAACCAAATTCAATATAGTTTATGCTTTCAAAAGAGGTGTAAGAACACAATTTTCCATTTCAAAATAACTCTGAATATTCGGTTCTGCCATTTCATAAATCAAACCATTCCATATTTATTTGAAAATCATTTCACAAAAACATTACACTTCCTAAAACCAAGTCACTTTAAAACCAAAGTTCAAAGATTTCAAAACTAAAGAACACCAGACAATGTGAGAGGAAACTAGTTTCAGTGGGTGACTTGGACATATGGTTGGCGGACATATTCCAATCACTTCACTGTCACAGAGAGTGTTCTAGGGAATATCTTCGGCTCCACATGGCTTTCCAGACCCTGCGAGCTCATTGAGACCATTAACCCATCTCTCTTTTAATTTCCCCTAATCATCATCAAACCAAGAAAACAAAAAGACCTAGACAAATCCCAACATCCCCTGGTGACTTGAATCCTGAAATGAGGTGTGGTGATCAAGCACACTACCCATAACCAGAATTCCATGTCCCAACAATCATAACTCTAGACTATCCCGACTATTTCCCAAATAACAGGATTCCAATGGAGCGAACCTCCTCTGATACCATTTTGTCACGAACTGAATCTGGACGCCGCCAAAACCGGCACCAAACCCAGACCGTGACAAGTACCGAAGGGCATTCCCGATCCCCACGGGCTGGCACAACTGCCCGGATATCATAGAATGATAAATGGGAACGATTTACCCGAGTTTATAAACTTAAAACGACAAAAGAATACAATGAAACGAATCTGGATTTTTCAAACCAAATTATCTTTTTCAAAAATTCAGAACTGAATTACAAAATTTTAAACAATTTTTAAAGACCATTACAAAGGTACAAAACCAAGAAAATACAGCCCAAGAACCTCAACATGGAAAGAGGCACCTCCCTCAAGCCATCTCCACGACACTCCATCACGATGGACCGCTAAAAACCCGAACCAAAGGCATAAAACCTGTACCCAAACCTGTGACATAAAATAAGAAAGTCTACTTACACCCAAAGGTGTAAGTAGGGTGTGAGAGAAAGCCCAGTAGGATACCACCTCTATGAGATTCCATGTGATAAACATTTCATGACAAAAAGCATTGCATATTTTGTAAATAAGAAATGCTAGTTACAATTTTCTAAAGGATGAAATAATAAATGAAAACAGTTTTCATGTGAGCTAATTTTAAAGGAACAATAATTTTAAAATAAATAACAAAGATACTGAATTTTCCAGCCAACAATACCATATACCGATGGTAAGTAGAAAGGATCTAATGAGCACATGTAATAGGAAATAACCCCTAGGCACTAGCTAGCTGTGGGTCCCAGGTACCTCGTATCTCGGTGAGAGTAACCACAAAAAATATCGGTTCTCGTGCACGAGCCACTAGTAGGGATCATACCCATAACCTAGTGGTCCCCAATCATCATCATCATTGTTTAGTTAGAGTTTTAAATGTCAATCTTGCTAAGTGAAACTGAGGCTAAACCCCACAGATTCACTAGCATACTAGTACACGTCCACCCACCTAGATACCCCGGTTTTCCATTTGTGCTCAAACAAGTTCAACAATCCAAGAATTATAGTTTTCACATGAAAATATCAATTCCACATCACACATTAACCAAACAGACCCATGTACATCACACAAGTCAAAATTTCCACTATTCATTCAAATGCATTTTGAAATCAAACTCACACCAAAATTCCCTACAACACTTTTTACATTTCTTTAACACTTACACAAATCCTTTAAATGATTTTATAAAACCAATACAAGATATTCAACTCACATAACAGCCCACAAACATGTCACATAATACCCTTCTCACCTTCACAATTCATTTGATCAATAAACTCACACGAAACATCCCACACCCGTGTTTCGCACACAAAACACAATTTAGTAAAACATTTCGGCAATTTTTAAAACACTATAAAAATGTTTGACATCTGAAATCACCACTTTACCATTCAAAAAACCACATTAGGTGAACACACTCACCCAAACAGTACATATACACCCTTTCCCAACTTTGTTTAACAAAATAAAACATTTGCAATTTTTATAAAACAAACCAAAGAGGTATAACCATTGTTTGCACACTAAACCCATTTCAAACCCCTCATTCAAAACCAAAATCATAACAATAACAATCCAAAATAGAATTTTCATCCCTAAAACAATTATTAAAGCACCCCCAAATGTTATAAAAATACATCAAATAATACCACAAAGATACACATGAAAAACACACGTTTTCATAAATCACCTTCAAAAAGTACAACACGGTTTTACACCTTAAACTCATTCATAAAAACCTCTTTTCAAGGCCCACATGATAATAAAGAATTAACAAAACCGAATTGGCAGCCCCTTTCAAGAATAATAACTCACTTTTACATGTTATAAACTAAACCCAAACATTACCCCAAGAGTCACAAATGAAAAGTACCCAATTTCAAGCTAAAATACAACTACAAATTAAATGTTTAACCAAATTAATCAAAAACAGTTTTCAAACCACACAAGACAGATTATAAACATACTAAATTAATAAAACAAGCAAGCTAACTCATTATAAAATGGTTACACATGAAATTACTTACCTTTTGAGTCAAAACCCTCAAAACATGGTGCGAAACCTTAAGCGTACCACCGCCGCACCACAAGGAAATTAAATCCAGACCTAGACCACCAAAAATTGACCCAAAAGATACCAAATCAGACCTTAGGATCGAAACCTAACTTCTGGACATGAGGAACTTCAAGAAATATGAAATAAAACTAAAAGAGGATGGAAGGAACCAAGAAAGAATTCCCTTAATTGAAATATCTTGAAGAAATTGGCCCCAATCCACCTCACTATGAATCTCCAAGTACCCCAAACTGATATGGAGGTCCGAATGCGTCATATTAGGTCATGATGGAACTGAAATGGGGGGAAAATGATGAAAATTGAAGGAGTTATGAAAGATTCATTTTACCTCATCAAATCTGGTTGATTTGAGAATGATTGAGAAAGATCTTCCAAATCCATGGGGTATATGAGCTCCAAAGAGGAAACAGCGATACAGGGGTGAGGATGAGGTTTTTGGCTTCGAGTGGGAGGTTGAATCACCGAATAATAGTAAAACACGAATGAGATATTGAAATTTTAAAAATAAAATTTAAAGCGGGAAATGGGCTTACGGGAAGACCCATTACCTTAATTAAAAACCCAAATCCATCAGGATTTGGGATTTCTATGTGGATCAAAAGGATATTGTGATTTTAATATATTATGGTATGCCAATTGGGAAGT
This sequence comes from Viscum album, assembly GCA_963277665.1. Classification (NCBI taxonomy): domain Eukaryota; kingdom Viridiplantae; phylum Streptophyta; class Magnoliopsida; order Santalales; family Viscaceae; genus Viscum; species Viscum album. Next base: position 1,450,331,310 of record OY728161.1, read on the forward strand.
GGAATGGGTTTAAAAGAGTAAAAATTGAAGGAGTTATAGAAGAATCAAAATTTGTTTTTAAATCTGGATTTGGGCTCATGGTTTGGCCCAACTTTTCAAAACCCACCATTTTCACCAAAATGAGTGGTAAACCCCCAAAACAAATCGGTAATGGAAATTAAATGATTAATGAATTTAAAAAAATTCATGGGTGTGACAGTAAAGGTTTACTTATAAGACTATCATAGTGGGGAATATCCTTTACTGAATTTATTTCACTCCTCATTCTGACCTTTTGTTATGGAACCTAGTTTACTTCTTTTTTCAGCACTATATTGTTGAACAAATATCATTTCCCCTTCCAATCATATCTAACTCATGAGATATCAATCATTTCCTAATGAATTTGGGAGGCATATTGGTACTACAAAAAAATGAAAATTATACATAGGTGTATCATAATAACACAATTAATTCATCATATCTTATCCCTTGGTCTGAAATGGGCTTCATAAATATAATTTAATAATAAAATTACACATAGAAATGAAATGTATTTTATGAAAATCATTCCATTTTAAAAATAATCCAAAAAGACGAATAATTAGAATAATATAATTCATAAATACCCCCATTAAATTATTTTTTACATAATATAATTTTATCATTGATAAAAATAATTTGGGGAGATCGCATGAAAATATATCTTGTGGAAAATATCCTGTCTTCATAGAAAAACTGTAGTTTTATTAGAACGCCACACAATATTAGAAGAAAAAAGAGTCATTAAAATTAATTTTTCAATATTACAGTAGAAGAAATATTCAATTAATTTTTCATTGAAGATGAAATAATTTATTCATTCCATTTAAATAAAAAACATTATTCTGGTAATTTTACCAGATAAGTAAAAATATAACTCATAAGTAAAATGACAAAAATATTCCTATAAAATCATTTAACAAAATTATAGAATGGGAAAAAATTATATTAAAAATTTTAGATAATTATTAATAATATTTGTCATTCATTTTTATGAAACATGGACATGGGAGATAAAAATACCCTAGTAAATACTCACATAGAAACAGACTCAGATTATAATGAGATTATGAAATTTACCATACATTAAGTCTGATTTGATTTGTACATATCCAAAACTCTTTTTCAATGGTTTAAATAAAATAATAATTTATAACACAACTATATGTATATCTTTGATATCATACTTTATTATCTCATTACCCTTTTTATTAATATTTTATTATTTCCCATTATATGGTTGTTAACTGCTTCATTTCCTTATGCATATTTTCCCTTATTAGTCTAATTTCGTCTGAATTGGTTATTCATACATTATTTATAGAATTATATAAATATATTATATATCATATTTATTCAATATATATATTTATATAATCATTCATTAATGATTATCCTGGACAATGTATCACATCGCGTCATGGAGATGGTAGCTTGTATGTACAAACGAGAAATGACACTATTCCTTTATTTCTATAATGATATGGAACTAGATGTTATATATTTCTTCCAAAATCAATATCATGTTATAGTTACCATATATATTTATTATTTAAATCATTTTTTTCATCCATGTAATGGGGTGAAGAGAAATATATTACACCGCATCGTGGAGGCGATAAGTTGTACGTACACACATGTAGTAATTTTATTTTACTTAGGATGGATAAAAGGTGGAATTTTGTTTTTCTATAATCCTCAAAGTATCTATGAATATAAGTTATACTAACATTATTAATTAATAATTGGAAGAAAACATGAAGACTAAACTGAAGAAGAAATAATCTTGAAATAGTCGGTGAAGGAGATTACGTATACATCATCGAGCTCCCATTAGATCTCCTCTCAGGGACACTTGAGGTAGTATTTTGAGAGTAACATCGCCTGTATAATATAACAGAGGAAGATGATAAGTTAAATTATGAGGTTACAAATGATCTGCTAGGCTCAATGGGATATGAATAAGTGACTGAGTAGGTTCCAGTTTATAATTGAAGTGATGGGATCTTTTGGAATTTAAAAAAATATTAAATTATAATAAATTCAATTTAAATATAAACAATTTAAAAAGGATATTTATTTTTGGATAATATTATTTAATTCTATTATCTTATAAAAATAATATTTTGATATGTTTCAGTATTCTTTTAATCCTTTTCATTTTGATTAACCCTTAGATAACAAATTTTCATTTTTACTATGGTAACAAAATTTTCAAAATAAATAGATTTTAAATTGTACTTATTTTAGGTCTAATAGACAATAAATGAAAATTTTAGAACTTTTTAGACCATATTAAAATTATTTATAATATTTAACGATGTTTTTTGATTTTTATAATATTTAATAAAACATTATTGTGATATAATATCAATAGTGTCAATTTTGACATTAATAATTTGATGTATTTTTAAAATATAATGGTATTAAGAAATTTTCTGTAAAAATATATTATTATATCACTAATATGTCAAGTTGTTATATATAATTTTTTCATCACATAAATTATCAAAAATTAAATTTATTTTAAAATTTTTAATAACATTTATTTGATGTTTCAATTAATAATATAATTACTCCATAAGCATTGTTTAATTATTTAATAAACATACATATGTTGAAAAAACTAAAAAAATACTTTAATGAGGATAAATATAATATATTTTATATGAATAGTTCTAGTAAAATTTATTTACTATTTAAACCAATAGAAAAATCTATATAATTATTAAAAGTATGAAAGAGATATCTTTAAATTCATATTGAATAAAATATTATAAATTTCATAATGTCTCAAGAATTTTTTAAAACTTCTTAAACTAATTTATATCACTAAAATATATTTATTTGCAAAAAATATTATTTAATAATTATTGATAACAATAATTTTTCCCCAATTTGGGCACATAAGAGATATTAAAATCAAATAAGGTTACATTTTGTGACATTCTTTGATTTTAATATTATATAAATCATATATATGATTCATTTTCTATTAATAAACAAAATTTGGATACTTAGGTGTTAAGGGTGTTATTACAATTATCCAATTAAATTATTTCATTTGTTGGGATCATTTTATTGTCATTATAATTTTATTTTTAACACACATTACCCATTTACCCTTTACCATGGTAAAATTTTTTACCAAAATTAATATTCATATTTTCCAATAATATATGGTACATTTTTAATGAATTTGAGCCTCATATTTATAATTTTTAATCCATTTTACATAATTCAAAACACATAAGGTTCCGAAGTAAATTTAAAATAGTACCTGTAAAATGAAAAGAAATATAGTTTTTTTAAATGTCCTTTGAAAACATAAAATGTTTTTATTAAAAATATATTCATAAATTTCTTTCTAAAAACCCATATATAAATTATTTTTACTCGAAATTAAATAATTTGAAATTCAACGCAATCCAAAACAATCTTTTACATGTAAAAGAACATAAAATAGAATTTATTATTGAATTCATATTTTCACTATTCCGTAATAAAAAATTACAATTATTTTGACTTCAATAATTAAAAAATGAAATTAATATTCACAAATAAATTTTTCAAAATTACTAAAAAATTATATTTCACCATAAAATAAAATAATCATATTTTTAATGAATAATGCTTCTTCACAAAAATTTAGTGTTCATTTAATAATCTAATAAAATATATTTATATTGAGTTGGAACTTATGGTTTATTTTATAAATTACAAATTCAGATTTTTTTTACAAATTTTAGCAGTTGGGTTATAGTAGTAACCTTATACAACTAGTGTCACAAGGTTTTGTTAACATAGAATTGTCTGTAGTACATGAAATTGAGAAATTAAAATCATTTAAGTTTAAATATTTATTAAAATATTGAGGAGTTTTATTCTACCTAGTTAAAATGAATTTCTCCCTCTCAATTCATCATATAGATACAAACATATGAGGATAACTATGACTTATCTTATCCTCATGTACCATGCAAAATCATAAAATTAGTGGTTCCACTATAAAAATTTAACAATGTTTGTGGTATTTTTTCATATAAAATATTCACTATGATCTAAAATCTCTATCAAATTTTCATCATTTGAATGATTTTGATCGAATTATAAATCTTATGAGATTATTATGTTTAATTTATTTGGTATTTACCTTCTCTAGTGTGATACATTGAACACATAATGAATATGAGAGTGTTTCTTAGGAAACCCCAATCAATAATCTACCTTCCCAACGGAATAAATAATTTTAAAAGGACCGATATACCAATTGCTTAGCTTTACCATAAAAATATAATCAATCTCATCCTGGGAGATATTTATTGAAACACCATGTTACCCACTTCAAACTCCTAGTCTTTTCATTCATTTTTATTATAACACTTTTTTCGACTCTGAGCTACTCTTATGTGTTGCGGAATATAACAACCCTTTTCATTCATCACCTAAACTAGATCAAGACCCAATAGAATTATTTATCCCACTTCATTCTAGCATGTTGGAGTTATACACTTCTTACCATAGATAGATTCATAAATATATATATGAATACTAGGGTGAATCAATTGTTTTATGAATGTTCAACCATATAAAGGCGATAATCCCATCTCCATTTAAATTTGTAGAGAAATATCACAACATGTATTCTATAGTTTTATTTTGTCTCTTATATTTATCATATTTATAAGGATGATAAGTAGTGTTAAAACATATCTCTATATCATGTTCCTTGGGAATAATTCTCTATAAATTTTAGGTAAACCTTACATCCCAATTAGATATAATGGAATGTGCTACTCTATTAACACTCACCACTTTAATAATATTTATTTTTTACAGCTTTTGAAGATATAATTTTTCTGTAATATAAATGAAGTTTTTCATCTTCATAAAGAGATCTACTATAACCCATATAGAATAATGGATTATTGTTTTAGGGATGTGAAATCAAAAAATCAATCGTAATTTTCCCCATTTAAATTCTAGTATGAGTAATGGATATAGCATCCTTATAGACATCTTTCTCTCAAACATTACATATTGAGAAACCAAATACTGGTAAACATTTTCTAAAGTATCTCTCTTCATTTGGTCCCAAAAAAATACTCATTCTAGATCCTATATATAATTGTTCTCCCTCTATTAAAATGGAATAAGTTACTATGATCGTCTCCAATATATCCTTATTTAATTATATTATAATAGTTATACAAACATGATTTAGGAACCTTATTATTCAATTAATCCAACAATTGAACTCAAGAACACATCAATCCTTATTTTTTAGTTCCACACCTTCCATCTATGACTCCGCATTTTTCACTTCTATATATGATAGGTCATTAATATGATAAATATAATATTTCTAATCTTAGATTAATATTTAAAAAACCAGGCTATGAAAATCCATAAATAGTGATTCTTTTGTCGCCATCATCATAGATATTTTAGGATAGTCTTTTCGACTCAATAAATTTTCCATCATGTTCACTCTGTTAGTGTGGAAATTTATTGAGAAGTCATAAGTTTTAATCGAATACAACCACCTCCTTTAATGCATACTCAGATACATTTGTGTGAATATATACATTGATATTTTATGATCAATATATATGGCACAGCTTTCTCTATAAAAATAATTAAACCATAAATTTAATGATATTATTACCAAAAGTAACTCAAATCATGTTTTGGGTAATTTTTATCTGAGATATTCAATTTTCATGAGGTGTAAGATATCACCATATAATTTTCTAGAAAACACATCGGATCCCCTTATTGGATTCATCAATATAGATGCAAACCCTTCTCTTCTACAATGTAGTGTGATTATAGGTGATCTAACTAACCTTTATTTCATATCCCTAAAATTCTATTTTTAGCATTCCATCCATATGAACATAAATTCTTCATAATTAATCTGAGTTAGTATATTAGATAACCCTAATAAATATTTCAAAAAAATCAAAATTATGCATCTAAACCAAGAATGATTCATTTATTAGTCTCCACTGTTGGTCTTGGATAACAATAAACAAATTTTGTGTTCATTGGATACAGATATAACCCCACTCTTGAAATTATGTGACCTAAAAAAAATCATTCTAAAGAAAAATTTGAAATTGGTAAATTTTTCAAAAAGCATATCATTTCTCAAGTCTGTTATTATAAACCACAAGTGAACTTCATAATATTCCTTCAAATTTTAATATTGTGGAATATAAACTCTAGATAACTCCAAAAAACTTATCATGTTTGTCTCAAAAGACTATATTCATTTAATCTATAAAGAAATCAGGGGAAGGATAAGACCAAAAGGCATCACTCTAAATAAATAGTATCCATACATTATACAAAATGTCATCTTGTTTATATCCTAGATCTTAAAGTGAAATTAATGATATCCATAATGAATATAAATCATTGAAAATTATTGAGCGTTATGTATTTGGTCAAATAACTCATCAATATAGTGAAGATGATAATTTTTCTTGATAACGATCTTTTTAAGTACTCAATAATAAATATAGATTCTCATTGGTCCATCCTTCTTCTTAACAAATGGAATAGGTGAACCCCGTGGTATTTGACTAGGGTCTATAAATCCCTTTTCAATATTATATTGTGGTTTCATCTTCAATTCCATTAACTCAATTGGGTATTTTTAATATTTATTATTTTATATAACCATAACACATGGTATGAGTTATACTGAAAATTATAAATTACGATTAGGTGTAAGACCTAGTAATTATTCTATAAAGATATAAAAAAAATCCCAAACAATACAGGTATCAAAAATTGTGATTTTCTCCCCAACTATACGAGAAAGATAACATCAATTTAGGGATGTATGACTCAAAAGATGTACACGATTTCTATAAGAAGTTCATATTCTTCATTGAATCAATATATGAGTGAAGATTCATTTGGGTTACAAAATATGACTTCCAATACATAGGGAATTGATATGATCTACCTATAGAGAAATCCAAGCCATTACAATAATATAATTTAATTTAGATATAGGTAAAGTCATGAGATTTATAAGAATTTCATTCCCACAAACTACAATCGCAGATGAATTAAGAACTTGTGATGTGACAACTATGGAAATAAGAGATTCCATAGATTAATCCATATATGATCATTGATTTAATCTGATTATTCCCTTATAAAATTATATATAAATAAATGAGGGACTAGATCCAAAATCCAATAAAACATTGACTCTTTTATAGTGGAAGGAAGTGTTCCTTTTTTCACTTCATTTTCATTCTCCACATCGTATATAGTAATCACATGATATTTTATTTTGTGTTTGGCCTTAAGTGTTTGTTGACATTGAACATCATCGATAACACTATTCTTTGTGCATTGGTTATCATAATGCCCATTTATTTTTTAGTTTTATAATTTTTGTCATGAAGGATTATTTTGGGTATACTTTTATCTATTTTTTCCTTAGATATAATATTTAATATCACATTAGTATTAAACTACACAATGAATATATTTTCAAAACTAATAACATTTACTAGTCCCAATAAGATAGTTTTCCCCAGGTTTCTTTCCACACATTGAGTACAAAGGAAATATTATCTACTTTAAAAAAAATTAGATTTCAACTTGAATTCCAGTTTAATATACTTATGATACCCATTATATTGATGGGTAAATCCAATATCTATGTCATCCTTAAAGGAACATCGATTGATTTCTTTGTAACTATTGATTCCCAATATGGATAATAGCATTCACAAAAATAGATTTAAGCCCCTTAAGAATTGATCAATATTAATCCTAGTTTAAATGATGATTCTCAAAGTTTATATTTCATGTATTGTAAAAGTTTATTCATATGCGAAAAGAGATTCAATATACATTTTTCTTATGTTAATGGAACTCATTTTCCATCTTCATATGAAGAATATGAGGAAACTACTTATTAAAAAATATGTTCATTAACTGGTCACATACAATGGATTCAATTTCATCTTATTGCCTCATATTTGTGAAATGTTTCAACTATTGATATTGATCACATTAAAAATGATGTAATTCATAGATTAATATATCATGATCTAAACATTAGAGAACAAAAAACATCCATTTACAAAATGTGATTCATTGTGCAGCGATTAGTGGGTTAGAATGGCCATTTAATGAAGGCTGATGCTACCTAATGAAGGAAACAAAAAAATATTGTACATTCAATTTCTTATTTGGAAGACCTTCATGATTCATAGCATGATGAATTTTTCTGATGAAAATGAAAATATTCTTTATGCCATATCCCATAGCATTTAGTTTACCAGGAGAAAAATAATGGAATTTGTCATTATCATCATATGTTCAGGTTCCAAAAATCAATTAAAATAAAGAAGAATAGTGTGACAAACACTAATAATTATCGGAATACCACATTGAAGTGCGTTGTGTTGCATTTGTTGTCAATGAGTCATGATGTTGTCATAAGATGAATGGATGTCAAGGAATGTCAAGATGTGAATGACAAAGGATGTGATGGTGTTGGTGAGGAAAGGAGAATGGCCATGGTACTAAGATGCATGTCACTTAGGAGATTCACTAAGTGACATAGGATGTTGTGGTTGAAACATTCTCTATCCATATCAGGCGATTGTAGAACTGATCTTAATGTTTCAATACTTGTATCAAGATGATACTAAGTTACACCACTTGAAGAAGGGTTGATGATGGAGCATCATCATTACATCAGACGATTGTTGAGCTGCTCTTTAAGTTCCACGAACTTGTATCAAGTAGATACAATGTCACAACATTGTTTGAAGACCATGCATTGTAGTGACAATGCATGAGGAGTTGAAAGTGATCCATCCATAAGTTCTAAGTGGATGAAGTGGATTAATGAAGTCCATGCACTATCACTTAGTGCATGTGAATTTGGAGAATTTGATCCAACTTGATCTCTGATTGGATCATTGAAGAATGTTGAAGAATTATTTGATTCAGGAGATTCGGTTGAAGATGAACCTTCGGGAATGTCACTCCTAAGTGAAGATTAAATGTTTAAGAGGAATGGAGGAATTCTTAAGAAGAAGAGAAGAGAACAAATGAAGAAGGGAGAATGGCTTGGAATGAATGGCATTTGGCATATTTCACATGGGAGTACTTTGTTTTTATAGAAAGTATTATTTTGTCCTTTGCCAATAAATTGTCCAGCCAAGGGCCAGCCACGGGTTCAACCCCAAGGCACATGTGGACCTAGGCTCCACGCCCATGGGGGATTCCATGGAGCAAGCCCAAGGCGGCAGGAGGCCGCGCGGTGATCAAATCCGCGCGGCAGGGGCGCATAGTGCGCGCCCGCGAGAGGCAGAGTGGGCGCCAGTGGCGCGCCCGAGTGGCAGGGGTGGGCGCAAGAGCGCGCCCGCAAGAGAACACGGTGCGGGGCGGCACCGTGGAGGTTGGAAGTTCAATCGAAGGGTTACCGGTAGAGGAACTTTGATAAACCGCGTGGAAATCGCGGGCCGTTTCGATGTGGGACGCGCAATTTTCACCGGGAGCGAATCCTGGCCGCTCGATCGATCGCGCGCCAGATCTCGACCGCACGATCGATCCTGCGTGAGATCTTCTAATCGCGGCCGTCCAAAGATCTGATCCAATGGCCTATGAGGCGTCTCCTTCCTTGAGCCATGCCAAGGCCTCCCCGCGTGCCTCCATCGAACCAGGAGCAACCTGAGCACCGATTTTGAGCTCCCGGCTGAATCTCTCGAAGCTGAAGGCACCTTCGAGTTCGTCTGTCCATGAGGAACTCATCCATGCATAAAAGTATACATGCATATGTGAAATGGGAGATTTCGATGAATGCCGAGACAAACAACTTTGCTGAGGCATCGGGTGTTCGTTCTTTGCATGAATGGGCCTAAACAGAGGCCATGCACACGTTAAAATGCATGCACGTGAAGGAAATCAGAAAAGAAGGAAGAATCCCACATGAACCGAGGATAGAAAACAAATTTGAAATATTTTAAATGATCCGAAATCTTTGGGATTTTGAAGTTAAACCACGCGGATGTTTTGAGGCATACCTCTGCCTATAAAAAGAGATGTCGAGGCTCAGAGATGCTTTGCTAATCCTATGCTGAAACTTCGATGTCCCGTGAGAGATCCCAAAGTCTCGCGAAGAACAGCCTGCATGCATCACTTGCACGGTAGCAGCCCGGAGCTTTCCTAGCTCCATTTGGTTCCTTTTGCGCACTCCTTGCGCGAAAGAAGAAAGGGAGGTCCCCTGCGCGCTACCCCTTTGCACGACAAGAAGGAGAGGTTGGGCAGCGCGACCTTGCGCGCTCCCTCTGTGCACCACGCCCCCTGCGCGGAAAGCACTTGTGCGCCCGCGGTGTTGCACCGTGCACACCCGAGGCAGTGGCCCTTGCACCAAGACCCTACGCGGCTATTGGAGAAAAGGATTGGCCGCACCCTTGCGTGCCTCCTTTTAGCTCATTTGGAGACGACCACCTACAGACAGTGTGTGTGCTAAGTGCAAAGAAGGGCAGTAGGTGTTCGGGTGATGTGAATTGCACACCTTGTGTGTGTGTGCTTAAGGATATTACACCCTATCCAAGTGAGTGCACACCTACGGGTTGTGTGCATAGAGTGGAAGGCCACCACATTTGTGTGTGTGCAAAACAAGAGGAAGACCCGAGTCCATGTGTGTGCAGAAAGAACAACACCAAGTGGTGTGTGCCATGTGAAGTGGAAGACCACTATTTGCGTGTCTGTAAGAATTAAATAAGCCATAGCCTTGGTTGTGCATTTTAATAAAGAAGAACACACTTTAAGTGTGTGCATTTGAAGAGGCCGAGGGTTGTGACTAGTGTGTGCAAAGTGTGTACACACTAAGAAGAAGAGTAGACACCCCACACCAAAGTAGAACATACATTCAAGTGTGTGTATACAAATTGAATTAAGTGTGTGAAGGAAGTTGAGAAGTGGTGTGTGTGATAAAACGAATTACACCCTTTGTGGGTTTATTTCACCAAGAGAAAAGAAAGGGAAGTGCATGCTTGCATGCATGAACATGCACACGTGAACAAAGCCAAACCAGCTTGTGTGCATTTGAGTTGTCCAAGACTGAAAGTTCTTGAAGAAGATTTTAAGAAGCCATGCAGTCAGTGCATGAGGAAGAAGAGTTCCCATGCACTCAGTGCATGATGTTGAAGTGAAGTCAGACTGAAGCAAGACTGAAGTTAGAGATATCAGTTGTCTGAGTTTTCAGTAATTGAGAAGAGGCTGATCAACAGAAGTGATCAGAAGTGCTGAGCAAGACCAACAAACCTTTTCAGAGGCTATTGAAGATTCTTGAAGATAGAGGCCATCTCATCCTAAGATAAAGGAGATAAATCCTGAGCAAGACGAGAAGACCTTTTCATCACAAGTGAGAAGAGGTACAGGGCAAGGCCAGCAACCTTTATCCCAGGCTGCTGAGGATACTTGAAGAGCTTAAAGTGAAGAAGAGATACTCGTGTGACTCGAGGAGCCAGAAGAAGCCCCCTGTGAGACTCAGGGCGGAAGAAGTCTTCAGTGGGATTCTGGATCAGGCCAGTGGGACTCTGGTAACACTGTGGGACGCAGTATAAAGACCCTCCTGTGGGACTCAGGAGAGATACAATGGGACTCTGTATCGACCATTGTAATACTAACCGATTATAATGGAGAAACCATGTTGGGGTGTATAACCAACATGGAAAGGACGTAGGCCTTTGGTGCCGAACCTTGTAAATCCTTGTGTCATGTGACTTTACATTTACTACATTACTCGAGGAAAGGCTGAGAGATACAAGAAGAGTGGATCGAGGCTTTAACCAGCCATAGAGGTTTAATTGATAAGGAATCAATTAGTAAAAAGTTTTAAGGGATCACTGATTCACCCCCTCCCCCTCTCAGTGATTCACACTGATCTGGGCAATTCAATTGGTATCAGAGTGAGGATACCTCTAAAAGATCCAAGGGAGTCTTTATGAAGTGCAGATTTGAGGAAATGAGTGACCAACCTCAAATGGAGATATCTGCCAAGACTCAGAAAAATAGAAAGAAGAAATAGGCCAAGAAGATGAAGAAAGCCTTTCCTAGCTGTGATGATGTTGGAACAATGAAAGATCTTCAAAGTGCAATCGAATATCTTCAGAAGACAGTCCCCAAGGAAGTGGCAATGTGTATAGCTACAGGCATCCTTGATCTTCAAGAAGAAAAATTACAGCTAGAAGAAGAATCCAATACAATGGAAGATCAGTTGGCTAAAAGGGTTGGCATAACCAACACTCTCAGAAAGCTGGTGAAGGCTAAAGATGAAACCGTTTCTCTTTGCAATGAAAGATATGAAGACACTGCTGAAGAATTGAAAAGAATCCTTTCTGAGAAAGAATTATTTAAAGTAATAATCAAATATGTTTACCATGCACTAGAGAAGAGGCATAGAGTATCAATGGTTGTTAAAGATGCTCAACTTGAAGGCAAAGTAAAAAGGGTGAAGGAGCTTGACAACTCATTGCTTGAAATGAATAAGGTGCATGAAGACCAGATAAAGCAGCTGGAAGAGAAATGGGAAGGAAGGCTAAGAACTATTGAGGATGAGAAGAACTCCCTCAATATGAAATGCTTAGAACTGGAGGTGATATTGAACAATCAGCAATCACCCAAAGCCAAAGCCTCCTAGTCAGCTGAAAGGAGAAATGTTGCTACTCAAGTATGCATTGAGTAGGATGATTCTAAAAGAAAGACATCCTCTAATGAAAGGGCAACATATTCTAAAAAGAAGGTACCATCCATACCATCTTGTACTCATGCTTCTAAAAGTGTTTCTACTAAAAGTGCAGGATGGAAGAATGAATCCAAACAATTATGGATGAAGAAAATAATGAAAGAAAGCTCTCCTGAAGCAGCACAACAATTCAAGACAAGTACCCTACAATCAGAAGGAATCAAAAATTCATGATTTGTGGGTCAATGTTGGTGTTGTAACAAGTATGTGCATTGTTCAAAGGATTGTCGGTACAATCCACTGAATGCCAAAGCACAAAGTAAGCCCATGACAAGGGGGAGCAAGCCAGAGGAAAAGAGGCAACATCCACAGGTCCAGAGACATCTGTTTACTGCTAACAGATTTGGATTGCTTGATAACATCTGGGATGTGTGCAAAAGTGGTCAAATAGACACATGTCAATCTCCAACTGTATCCAGAGCTCAAAAGAAGAAAAGATCACAGAACCTAGCTCAGAAAGAATCCCTGGCAAGCATGAAGAAAGTTGAAGATTCTCCCAAGAACGTTTTGAAAAAGGAAAAGATGTCCTTGGAGTCTAAATCCAAGAAGGGTGATGCATCCAGAAGGACCACCAAGAAAACATGCTTCTACTGTGGAAAGAAAGGACACACCATGGATCTTTATGAACAAGCCATGGAACTGAATAGAAGAAGACTGGACTCAAAAAGACAATCAATCCAGAAGAAGCAGAAGGGATTGATTGAAAATAAGTTGCCTAAGAAAGGTAGCTTAATAGCATCAAAGGAACCATGTGGAATTTCCAAAACTGAGGCCTCACTCCCAAATGACTTGTTAGTCATATGGCCTAATCAGTTGCAACTTGCCAGAGAGCTGCAGAGAGCTGAAGATAAAGCATTGGGAATTGCTAAGGCAAAAAGGAAACAAAAGATTTCACATGAAGATGTGTTGAGATCCACACCAGCACAATCATCATTGAAGATCAGATGTGCAAGTGTGAAGAATGGTGAAAATGGGACATCTCGGTTGAGATAATCTTCTCAACCTTGTTGTTCACATTGATGAACCAAGGAGGTTCCATGTTATTCCCTAATCACTTGTATTTACATGTGCTAACACTGTAGGGAATTGAAGATGATGATCATTCTCAACTGGAGGATGGTTTGGACAGAATGGAGTGCACCCCTTGAGGGGGAGCCAATCTGTAGAAGATGGGATTCTGAGATTTAATACCAACTTGAGAAAAGTGAAGGTATTCCAATAATACTTTCATCCCTTGTTTCTTAATTGTATTCATCATGTCAATTAAGGGGGATTATTGATTGAAGGCAAATGGATGAAAGGGGGAGCTTTATCTTTGCACTGAACTTTCTAATGAATTTTGTGAAGTATGTGCAGGATTTAGCAATTCATTGATAAATCTGAAATATTTCACCCCCTGAAGCATGATCTTACATGTACAGTGAATTGTGGAGAACATTAAAAATCTTGGTTACATCACTCTTGTTTTCTACACCGGGTTAGCCCAAGTAGACTTAGAGTTGATCTACTAAAGGTTCTTTGCTCAAATGAACATGTGACATCATACCTCTCTTAGTGATTTTCAAGAAGATTCTATTCAATGGGAGGAAGTGATTTTTTGAAGAGAACCACACCACACCATTTCATTTGATTTCCAATAAGGGGGAGAAAATATTGGCACATATATTGACCAATTCATATGTGCTGAAGAAGTGTATTGACAACAAATACAAAGGGGGAGATTGAAGTGCACTGTGTTGCATTTGTTGTCAAGGAGGCATGATGTTGTCATAAGATGAATGGATGTCAATGAATGTCAAGATGTGAATGACAAAGGATGTGATGGTGTTGGTGAGGAAAGGAGAATGGCCATGGCACTAAGATGCATGTCACTTAGGAGATTCACTAAGTGACATAGGATGTTGTGGTTGAATCATTCTCTATCCATATCAGATGATTATAGAACTGATCTTAATGTTTCAATACTTGTATCAAGATGATACTAAGTTACACCACTTGAAGAAGGGTTGATGATGGAGCATCATCATTACATCAGACGATTGTTGAGCTTCTCTTTAAGTTCCAAGAACATGTATCAAGTAGATACAATGTCACAACATTGTTTGAAGACCATGCATTGTAGTGACAATGCATGAGGATTTGAAAGTGATCCAACCATAAGTTCTAAGTGGATGAAGTGGATTAATGAAGTCCATGCACTATCACTTAGTGCATGTGAATTTGGAGAAATTGATCCAACTTGATCTCTGATTGGATCATTGAAGAATGTTGACGAATTATTTGATTCAGGAGCTTCAGTTGAAGATGAACCTTTGGGAATGTCACTCCTAAGTGAAGATTAAATGTTTAAGAGGAATGGAGGAATTATTAAGAAGAAGAGAAGAGAACAAATGAAGAAGGGAGAATGGCTTGGAATGAATGACATTTGGCATATTTCACTTGGGAGTAATTTGTTTTTATACAAATTATTATTTTGTCCTTTGCCAAAAAATTGGCCAGCCAAGGGCCATCCATGGGTTCAACCCCAAGGCACATGTGGACCTAAGCGCCACGCCCATGGGGGATCCCATGGAGAAAGCCCAAGGCGGTAGGAGGCCACGCGGTGATCAAATCCACGTGGCAGGGGCGAATAGCGCGCGCCCGCGAGAGGCAGAGTGGGCGCCAGTGGCGCACTCGAGTGGCAGGGGTGGGCGCAAGAGCGCGCTCGCAAGAGAACACGGTGCGGGGCGGCACCGTGGAGGTTGGAAGATCAATCTAAGGGTTACCGGCAGCGGATCTTTGATAAAACTGGGGGAAATAGTGGGCCGTTTCGATGTGGGACGCGCAATTTTCACCGGGAGCGAATCCTGGCCGCTCGATCGATCGCGCGCCAGATCTCGACCGCACGATCAATCCCGCGCGAGATCTTCTAATCGCGGCCGTCCAAAGATCTGATCCAACAGCCTGCGAGGCCTCTCCTTCCTTGAGCCATGCTGAGGCCTCCCCGCGTGCCTCCGTCGAACCAGGAGCAACCCGAGCACCGATTTTGAGCTCCCGGGTGAATCTCTCGAAGCTGAAGGCACCTTCGAGTTAATATCATCATGAGGAACTCATCCATGCATAAAAGTATACATGCATATGTGAAATGGGAGATTTCGATGAATTCTGAGGAAAAAAACGTTGCTGAGGCATCTGGTGTTTGTGCTTTGCATGAATGGGCCTAAACAGAGGCCATGCACACATTAAAATGCATGCACGTGAAGGAAACCAGAAAAGAAGGAAGAATCCCGCGTGAACCGAGGATAGAAACCAGATTTGAAAGATTTATAAAGATCCGAAATCTTTGGGATTTTTAAGTTAAACCACGCGGATGTTTTGAGGCATACCTCTGCCTATAAAAAGAGATGTTGAGGCTCAGAGATGCTTTGCTGATCCTTTTCTGAAACTTCGAAGTCCCGTGAGAGCTCCCAAAGTCTCGCGAAGAACAGCCTGCGCGCATCACTTGCGCGGCAGCAGCCCGGAGCTTTCCTAGCTCCATTTGGTTCCTTTTATGCACTCCTTGCGTGAAAGAAGAAAGGGAGGTCCCCTGCGCGCTACCCCTTTGCGCGACAGGAAGGACAGGTTGGGCAGCGCGACCTTGTGCGCTCCCTCTGTGCACCATGCCCCCTGCGCGGTAAGCACTTGTGCGCCCGCGGTGTTGCACCGTGCACACCCAAGGCAGTGGCCCTTGCACCAAGACCCTACGCGGCTATTGGAGAAAAGGATTGGCCGCACCCTTGCGCGCCTCCTTTGAGCTCAAGTGGAGACGACCACCTACGGACAGTGTGTGTTCTAAGTGAAAAGAAGGGCAATAGGTGTTCGAGTGATGTGAATTACACACCTTGTGTGTGTGTGCTTATGGATATTACACCCTAGCCAAGTGAGTGCACACCTACGGGTTGTGTGCAAGAAGGATTCGAAGGCTACCACATTTGTGTGTGTGCAAAACAAGAGGAAGACCCGAGGCCATGTGTGTGCACAAAGAAAAACCCCAAGTGGTGTGTGCCAAGTGAAGTGGAAGACCACACATTGTGTGTGTGTAATAATTAAATAATCCATATCCTTGGTTGTGCATTTGAACAAAGAATAACACACTTTAAGTGTGTGCATTTAAATAGGCCGAGGGTTGTGACTAGTGTGTGCAAAGTGTGTACACACTAAGAAGAAGAGGAGACACCACACACCAAAGTAGAACATAGATTCAAGTGTGTGTATACAAATTGAATTAAGTGTGTGAAGGAAGTTGAGAAGTGGTGTGTGTGATAAAACGAATTACACCCTTTGTGGGTTTATTGCACCAAGAGAAAAGAAAGGTAAGTGCATGCTTGCATGCATGCACATGCACACGTGAACAAAGCCAAACCAGCTTGTGTGCATTTGAGTTGCCCAAGACTGAAAGTTCTTGAAGAAGATTTTGAGAAGCCATGCAGTCAGTGCATAAGGAAGAAGAGTTGCCATGCACTCAGTGCATGAAGTTGATGTGAAGTCAGACTGAAGCCAGACTGAAGTTTGAGATATCAGTTGTCTGAGTTTTCAGTAATTGAGAAGAGCCTGATCAACAGAAGTGATCAGAAGTGTTGAGCAAGACCAACAGACCTTTTCAGAGGCTGTTGAAGATTCTTGAAGAGAGAGGCCAGGTCATCCTAAGAGAAAGGAGATAAATCCTGAGCAAGACGAGAAGGCCTGTTCATCACAAGTGAGCAGAGGTACAGAGCAAGGCCAGCAGCCTTTATCCCAGGCTGCTGAGGATACTTGAAGAGCTTAAAGTGAAGAAGAGCTACTCGTGTGACTTGAGGAGCCAGGAGAAGCCCCCTGTGAGACTCAGGGCGGAATAAGTCTTCAGTGGGATTCTGGAGCAGGCCAGTGGGACTCTGGTAACACTGTGGGACGCAATATAAAGACCCTCCTATGGGACTCAGGAGAGATACAGTGGGACTCTGTATTGACCATTGTTATACTAACCGATTATAATGGAGAAACCATGTTGGGGCGTATAACCAACATGGCAAGGCCGTAGGCCTTTGGTGACGAACCTTGTAAATCCTTGTGTCCTGTGCCTTTACATTTACTGCATTACTCGAGCAAAGGCTGAGAGATACAAGAAGAGTGGATCGAGGCTTTAACCAGCCATAGAGGTTTAATTGATAATGAATCAATTAGTAAAAAGTTTTAAGGGATCACTGATTCACCCCTCCCCCTCTCAGTGATTCACACTTATCTAGGCACTTCACACATAATCAATGGAAATTAATTATAAAATTTAAATACATCCCACCTTATGTTTTATCATATGTTTTTTGTGATCATCTCCAAAACAATATGATTTTATCTTACTCATAGAATTATTCATAGGGTTCTTGCTAAGGTTTTCTCAACTTTGTTTCCAAATATTAACTACATATTTTCTATAACACCAAATAAAATGGTGAATAACTCTCATGGATATATATTACTTATAAATAGAATAATATTACATAGAAAACATAAAAACCCACTCTAGGACCATATTGGTTTTGTGATTTTATAAACTGGTAGTCATAAACAAATTTTCAATAAAACTACTACAAAATATCTCTTATTAAATAATTTCTAGAACCATTTTTGAAACATATTACTTAATACCCTTCTTCATATCCTTGTGAAAAGAAACATTTGAAATTGTTAGCTCATATGATTAGCAAGGGTAAAAAATAGAGATAACAAGCAGATCATAATGATAAAACATAAGAACATAAACATGACATTTAAAAATTAAATCCTTAATAATAAAGATCATGATATCATGTCATGGGAGAAATCATAGATATTCATAAATGAACATATTACTAGAGAGCATAACATTAGACACCGACATTGTGACACAAACACATTAGTATAAGAAATAATTTCTAAACTAGTCATGTTTTTTCCAAGACCACCATAGTTGATAAATTATTTTACTGAACTAAGTTATCTCCTCATTACAACCCAATTTTATTAACCTTGTTTTACATCCTATTCGAGCCATGTATTACTGAACTAGGATCCTTTTATTATTCTAGTACTATATATTTCTTGAGGTACAAATATTTAACCAAATAATTGGAGTTATATATAATTCCTTCTATAACATAATGAACGCCAATCATATGTTTTCCGCAAGAACATAAATCATTCATTATATCTTAAACCATTGATTGAAATAGGGTTTATAAACACAATTCAATCATAAAATAACCAACAAAAAAGAAATGGGTTTTATAAATATAATTAAATAACAAACATATACCAATAATATGAATAATAGAGATAATATCCTTTAAAAATATTCCTCATAAACCATATTTAATCTTAAATAATGTTATCATAGATGTAATTAATTTTTAAAGATCATGTGAAACTAATTACTTATACAAATATACTTACTACTTTGAAAAATATAAATATTCTAAAAATTATACAAATATTAAAAGATAAAATTTGATTTAAAAATATCCTTGTAAAATTATAAATGAAGACAAAAGGAATTCTTATGTCACGAAAGAATAAAAATATATTCATACTGTATAAGTTACAAAATCATTCTTCTCGTACATTTAGTAGACAAGTCAAAGTGTACATCATAAGGAAAATGAAAAAATATATTTCTTTCAAACCATTTAGTAAAATACAAAAATAGGTCGAAAATGCATTAAGATATATTCAAAGAATAATAAGAAATATTTGTAATACATTTTTGCGAAACATGGACATGGAAGAAAAATATTTCCCAAAAAATACATACATATAACCAATCTCAGAAAATAATTTCATTGTGAAACAATCACTTAGCATATGTAGGATTTTTCTTGAACATATATGATACTATGGTATAATGGACAAAATAATTATTCTAATTTATACCTTAACTTTATTTATATTTATGATATCTGTCATGATCATTTTATTAAACTTTTATTATTAATATTTCATTATTACCTTTATTTTGGGTGATAACTACTTCAGTTTTTTATGAATTTTTTTCATATATGTCCTTGTTCATTTATATAGGATATAGTTACATAATTTTCAGAATTATATTATAAAAATATAAACAATATTTATTAATTATATAAATTTTTGTTATCATTATGAGGTGGTTTTCATAAAGAATGAATCACATCACATCATGGAGACAATAATCCATACGTGTGCACGAGTGTGGATATAATTCCCTTAATTATGAAAGGATATGGAATTGAATGGTATATATTTTTTAACAAGATAAATATAATTTTATAATAATTATATATGTTTATTATTTCCAACATAATACTCATACATGTAATGTGGTGATGAAAATTGATAACATCATGACATAGAGATGGTATGCCATACATACGCATCTATGGTACTTTTATTTATTATAGGATGGATAAACGATGGAATTTGGTTGCTACATAATTATAATAACATAACAAAATGAACATTATACTTTATTTTTCACATTATAATGGGATCATTAAATGAATAGTTAGTAGAAGAAGAAATAATCTTGAAATATGCAATGAAGGGGACTACCACTTCTTCAGCGACCCCCCTTGATATCCATTTTGGAACACTAGAGTTGTTCTTTAGAGAATACCAGTGCCTCTATAATGTGACTAGGGATGTTTAAATGATAAATTGGTAGGTGATGGTCTTGATTCAATGCAAAATTGGAAGTGAATATGTGAGGAAGTAGGTTCCCTTTTATAATTGAAGTGATGAAAACTTTTCAAATCTATGAAAATATTGATTTATAATAAATTTCAATATCAATCAAAATACTACAAAAAATAAATTCATTTAACTATAAAATTATATAATTGATTAATTTCATCTAGAAATATTTTATTGAAATGTATTCTTAATGGTTTAAAACATATCATTTGGATTAGCCCATAATTAATATATTATAATATTTACTACGTCAACAAATTATTCCACATTTAAAGATTGTAAATTTTACTTATTTTATTAAATTTAAAAATAAATGAAAAATTTAAAACATTTCAACCCATATTATAAATATTTGGTATATTAAAAAACATTTCATGATTTTTAGATAATTTAATAAAACATTATTTTGATAAAATACTATTATACACAAATTTTAACACAATTCATTTAACAGTTTTTCAAATTATTCAGAAAACCAGTTAACATTGAAAAATATAATTTATTATATGCCGAAGAAGTAAAGGTCAACATTAAAATTCTTTATAAAATTTAAATATTAAAAAATTAACTTTTTTTAATATATGTAATAAAATTATTTCATATTTCTGTTAATAATTTAATTACTACATAATGATGTGTAATCATTTAATATACTTATTTCATTAATAAAACATAAAAATAAATTACCATCACAAATATAAATATTATATAATTTAAAATAATTTTTATAATATATTTTATATACTATATAACCATATATTAACTATGATATAGTTATTAAAAACATGAATTTGACATCATTAAATTCTAATCAAATAAAATATTTTAAAATTCTTAATTTTTATTAAAAAATTGGATAAAAACGTAAAAAGTAAATCTATATGATGAAAATATGTTTATTTCATTATTAATTTATAATAAGATTTAATTGTAACATAATTGTGTCCCTATGTGGACACATAAGCGATATTAAATACAAAGAGGTTACATTTTATTTCTTTCATTAGTTTGAAAATTATATAAGAAATTTTAATGAAAAATCTTACAAAAAACAACTAAATGAAAATAATTAGGTGTTAATGATATAATTATATTAATCCATTAAAATTGAAGCATTTTTTGGGTAATTTTATAGTCCTTTATATTTTATTCATATAATAAAATACTTATTTTAGGATTTATCATGGTTACAAAATTTATAAATGTTACTATAAATATTAGAAAAAAATAATATGTAACTAAGTACTAAATTTGGTATATAGGACTCCAATTTTGGAATCGATATTTGAACACTAAAAATATACAATTAGTAGAATTTAATTTAAAATAAAACCTTTAAAATTTCATAAAAACAGTTTTTTGAAAATATTTCCTTTTAAAACATATTTTTTTTACTATAAATCTATAAATATATTCTTTTAAAAAACTATAAATGTGATATTTTAAAATAAAATTAATGAATTATAATTTAAAACAAATCATATATATAATTTTACCTTATAAATCCATTAAAATAAAATATTGTCTTCAATCTATATCTTCACTATTCTATAATATAAATAATAATTTTAAGATGTTTTTCACGTCATGAATTAAAATATGAAATTCAAATTGTTATATATATATTCCATAATTTATAAAAATTAATTTTTAATCATTAAAATATGATAAAAATAATTCTGATGAATAAGTAAAATTTCAATAACTATTTTGTGTTTATTTTCCCAGAACATACCAATATATTTATATGCAGTTATAACATTATGTGAATTTTATAATTTAGTTATTCATATTATGTCATGTTAATTTAATAGGTAGGTTATAATGGTAATTTTATATTAATAGTGTCTCGCAGTTCACTTAAACCCTCAATTTTTTTTCAATGCAAGCACTTTAATAATTAAATTTATTGAAAGGGAAATATTTATTACAAAATCAGGGTGCTACCGAAATTGTTTGAAATAGAAATTTAGCTATAAATGAAACTATTATTAATTACTATTCATATAAAATCATTATTTTTTTAAAAATTATGAAATATTATTTAAATGGTAACATTATATAATGAATAAAAAAGTATAATTTTAATGAAATATAATTTCTAATATTTAAGTAAATTAATTATAATATTTTTACCACAAAATGAAATAAAAATGATTTTTTATGAAATTGATTCCTTTAAGTGATTATTTACTTCAATTATATAAAATGGGTTTAGGGTCCTGTGTTGCCAGCTGTGACTGACTGTGCTATATGGGTTATGGGTTTCGGATTCAAATGGTGTGTGAAGTGATGGGAGATGAGGCCTTTTTACTAATCTGCTGCTGCTGATTCTTGGGGGTGTCATAAAACGGGGCAAGTAATCTCCTCATTTAATTAATTTATCAATTTAGACGATAATGATTATGTAGTTACTAAAAAATAAGGTGAAACTTATTTTTTTTAATGAAGAAAAAGTACATTAATTATAAGGGCATAAGATGTTTGATTCTTAATGCCTTTTTAATACATATAAAATGTCATCGGATGCTTTTTAATGGTTTTTTATCCTGACATTAGATTTATATTTTTTCATATATGTTTTTTTTTGTTACCTGTTCTCAATAAAAAACACAACATATATTTTGTTAGATATATTTGTTAATTTTTTATGATTTTATTGTATTTGTATATAAAATTAATATAAAACATGTCATTCTTGTGTTTTTTATTGGCTTTTTAAAGAAAATCATTTTTTCTATTGTTTTATTTTCTATTTTCTTATTTTTAGTAACATGATATATGTTTTGTTTTTATTAATCTTTTGTTTTCGAACAAAAAAATAAAAAATAAAAAATGAATGCTGCACTTGTTTTATGTCTTCAATTATATATATATATATATTAGTGAATTTATATATGTTTTAGGATTATTTTAATCCTATTCGTACTTTCCAATTTAATGGAAATGTTATTGAGGTCAAATTGAAATAATAATATTTCATGGTTTATTTAAGATCAATGTTCTATATCATGTATGCTATCAACTATAATGTTCTTCTAAAATAGTATGGTTTTATATTATCTATACTTTAACATATTTCATCCTCATAATTTCAATATGTGCTTGGAAATCAAGGGTTTTATATTTTGAAATTTATTTTTGGAAAACCCACATAAAAAAAGGTTAAATAAACATCCACATAAAAAGAGGGAATATGAAATATGAAGGTAACAAAAAAACTGGGGTTCTGAATAAGATAACATAATAGGTAAGTTAAAAAATGTATATATAAGATAAAACTAACAATAAAGGAATAATACTTCATTATAGAGAACACGTTCATAAGAAAATCACCACAATAAACCCATGACTCAGTGAAGGGTTAAAACAACATTAATTCATTTAAATAGAATGTTATTGAAAAATAAAATTTCTTTAGGATCATTTTAATAGAGTTTAAGAATTAAATTACTATATATACGTGTATTTTAAGGAAATATACTTAAATAAATTTTTTTTATTTCATCCATTAATATATTTCCACAAAAAAACTGATATTTTTCATCAATTGAGGAGTATTGATGATGTTGTTTTTATGTTTTATGAAATAAAATCAACTTTATCATTCAAAATATAATATTAAGCTATTATACCTATATTTAAATACTAAAAATCAATAATGGTTAGCATAATAAAATTCATGTAATGAATAAAATAGCATATGATGAAATACAACATTTACCACCATATTTTCAATTATACCACCCTATGTTCTATATTGTTCTATCTATAAATAACTACTGATAAAATGAATCATATTATTTAATAATATGTTTCAAAAAAATATTATAGTGATTTTATAACATATACATCAATGATAAATTTAATATTTATCTCTAAGTAACATCAATCACATTTAATATCTCATACCTAAAAATATATATTCCTGAATCATAGAATCTCCATGATATTATAATAATCTCAATAAATAAATTGAGTCACTATAAAACCATAAATTCTTCAAATATATAACACAATATTTATTCCTCAAATAAAATCCCACAATGTTCTATTAACCATCCAAAATAAAATTAATCACCACAACACTTTTCAATCCCATAATTATCTATATAATAAATCATATACTCCAAAAAAACATTACTCATTATTGGTCATATCATTTAAAAAAAATTCAGACTAACTAAGATATCACATATTCCAGTTTTAGTCATTTCACCCTTATCACAATTCAGTTGTTGGTTCAAACCTCATGCTTTTTCTAAGAGTGATATGATTACACTTTTTATAAAAACAATATTACATTAGTTATCAGAATTTACCTAAAATTATGGTGAATATCCTTATAAACATCCTCAACCATCAAATATCATATATACCCTGATGTTTATCAAAACATTTAAAATTTTTAAAATATATTTATTACACAAATAATACTTCATGTTGAAGTAAAGGCCAACAAACACCACATTCAAATAAATCATCTCCCATAATGTCAACAATCACATTAAAATCTTATTACATAAAAAGATAAATGATTGAATAATAATTTGATGAATTGATCACCATAAACATAAAAACCCATGATGGTATCTAGACACTTATTTTAATCCTACATGAAGAAATTTGGTCTTATAAAATCCTTATATATTTTTTGATATGTGTAACTAAAATACAATTGATTATAAGTAATTCTATAACATAATTCTCGAATCCAGATATATAAATTCTTCAACCATTTAACTTAAAATAGTGGAATGGCATAGGTCCTTCCATGGTATTGGATTTAACCTTTGTATTTGTTAATTTCCTTGGATAATTCTGATATTCCCTATATAAAATATAATAAACTATACATGGTAACATATAATGAAAGTCATTTATTTACATTGAATTGTTTATTTTTATCAGAAATTATGTGATTTATGCCCTTTAATTTAATATATATTTTATATTATTATTCTATTAATACATTTATATAAAAAAATTCTCCCTCATGATACATATATAGTAAAATAAATATTCATTCTTTAGTAGTATCCACCACTCAAGCTCTTAGTAAAACTCTATCATTCTCTTCTTCAATAAGAGATGGTGTTGGTCAATATGAATGTTATTAATTATATCAGGATATCTAATTCATAGAAATCATAAGGTTTAACATTTAAATATTATTTAATATTGTTTCTCTAAAGGATAATCATTCCATTATCCATCATCATTAACATTAATCTTCTTAGTAATATACATTGACTAAAATAAAAATGAATAGTATGAGAGAAAATAGTCATAATGAGGGATCATAAAATCAAATATTGGATATCTAAATTATGAACTATCATTTTCGATATATGAAAAAAAAATTTAACATTGGTTAAGAAATTTAATTTCTAATACAGTAGGATTTTACCATATACCTAGAATTATCATTTGTGTTATAACTAATTTGGTCGCATCCTAATTTTAAACGTTTCACAAAATGTGGCACTAATAGATCCTATAGCAACCCATAATTTTCCAACATAGATATGTTATATTTTATTATGAATATTCATTAAATTTTATATTAATACATCCTAGTATCTCATAGATATAGTTTATTTGGAAATATGGACTCATAAATAGAAGGATCATAAGATACTATAATTAATCTCTTCCAAACTAACATGTTTTTTAGAAATATCATTCCTAAAAAAATTGTGTATAACTTGGGGAACGAAAAAATAACTAAGTTGTCAAATAAAATTCATAATAAGGGTAAAATACAGAGTTACTAATGGTCTCATAATAATAACATGAAAGTAATTGTATGGGGACATCATATTAAAATTTGAAAAACATATATTTGATATTATAGATTATAATATCAATTTATATCATAATGATTTTCAGTTCACATGTAATGAATCACAATGTAGTCAAATAACATATTCAAAGATAGAATAATATTGTTAAAATTATGGAATTATAGTAAAAACATATGAATATGAAATCATTACCTTAGTATTGAAGGTTTATTTTCAATACAATGATAGTGGAATGGGTTCACTCCCCAAACAATTTTAGTAGTCTTAGTTCACTCCAAAGACTATAATAGTGGAAAAAACAATAACTTTTTGAATTAATTTCACTTACAAGTCCAATCCCATTTATATAATGACATATCAGTCATTTCCCAATGCATTATAGGGATGTATAATGTGTGCCCACCCATCATTTCTTTTAATATGACCACCATATTTGCCTTATAAGGTAACAACTTCCCATAGTTATAAATTAACAAATGTACTTGGTTATACCCCAACCACCATTTTTGGATAATTTTCAATAAATTCTTGTTCATAAAGTAATAATTATCATATAATTATAATCGTAGATATTTTTCTCCCAATATCATAAAAAATTCATCATATCATCAAATCAAAACCTATGAAAAAAGGTTCCATAAATATTTAATCTTTTTATCGGAGCATAACCCATAAAAAAATATGTTTCATAAAAATCACATCAAAATTAACACTAACCATCCATAGAATGTAAATTAATGGTATAAATTAATCATATCCCCAATAAATCACAATTAACATCAAATTATGAAATCATACATGACAATTAATTTAAATATAAATGAAAATTTTTTATAAAAGAAACATTCTATTTTGAATATTACATTTAAAATAAAAATATTCCAAAAATATTACCTAAAATATACTATTTGAAAATAAAATTAAAAAAATTTAAAAGACGATTCATAATATTACTCAATTATAATGGGGATAAATTATGTTCATGTTGTATAAATGAAAATATAAATTCCATTCAAAATTTTGTTAAAAATCCAAAAAAAATATTTCATTCGGAAGATTAATATAAGATTCATTTTTAAAAATAAAATCACAATTGAAACAATGGTAAAAGTTAATTTAAATAATCATCATTTAATATATAAAAATTTATACAAATTTGTTTAGAAAAAATGGATATATAAGAAGTGGTTTTTTCGACTTAATAGAGAAAGAATGTCAATTTTCCCTAAATTTGTTTTTTGGTATCATGAGTAACTAAGGTGAGGAAAATGAAAGTAAAACTTTTATATCAACAAATAATAGTAGAATAAGAAATTTTTTTAGATTCATGACAAGTATTTCATAAAATATCTTATGAGAATCCTAATCATAAACAATTTCATTAAACAATGAAATTATATCATAAAACATTGACATTATGGTTTCTGTTGAATAATAATACCCAAGTATTAAATAAAATTATATGGATATTTTAATACTTATAAAATTTATAATAATTATCATAATATACATTCATTGGTATTCAATGCAACACAAAAAATAAATAAGTGGTGAATATGGAATGTGTCTGAATGAAATTAAACTGAGATGAAAATCAATTACCATAGGTACAAATTCCTTCACATGCACTATAAAATACTATATAACAAATATATATTTATTTTAAATATATTAAAAATATCCTAATCATATATATCATAAAACTAATAATTTTTTATAAATTTTTCTTCAAATTTATTTACAAATACATTATTAAAATCATAGTTCCATGGGATATCTTCATCCTTATTTATTTATGTTTTGATATAGTGTTTTTTATTATTTTTTTCAGTGTTAAAATATAACAATAATGTTAATAACTAATTATATAAAACATATATTAACAATATATATATATATATAAATATTCATTCATTAAAGATACAGATTCAAAAATGCTTCACACTATTCATAGAGATTTGAAACTCTACATAGAAATGAACAATGCTTTAATTTTTTTGAAAAATGTAATGAAAGGAAGGTAAAATAACTACTCACTATTATTTAATAACTGTTATATAATATATATCATATATGTCCATAAACTCCATAATTACCATTCAATTAATAAGGAAATGAAAAATGAACTGCATTCCTTCAAGGAGGTGGTAGTCCACACGTATGCACAAGCGAGGTTACTTTTTCCCAATGGTTATGAAGGTAATAAATTGTCTATGATATTATTATTATTATTGAATTATAAATATTTATTATATATACTATATAATGTTTAAAACCATAAAAATATCCATTCATAAAATACAGTGATGAAAAATGGATTATATCTCAACCTAGAGATGTTATGTCATGTGTATAACTAAGCGATGCTTTTACTTACCAGTTTATTTAATAAGGGTATATAAATGTGGTTTATAATTCATTAAATCATTTTAGTTTAATGTAAATTCAAATTTTATTTTTTCATAATGAATATAATAGATTATTGGGATGTTAAAGAATAATTATAAAAGATGTGATCGTTCAAGGTCATTACCACTACCTTGAAAGATCTCCTATAGATCATTAAGGATTGTAAGGGTGGACTTTTGATAATAAAAAATTCAACAAAATATAGATAATAATGTATATAGGGGATTTTGGTAGGTGATGGTTGATATTAAAGACTCAATATGGAGTAAATAAAAGAAACAATGGGATCCTTTATATAATTGTGGGAAGGGAAACTATTGGGATTTCATAAATATTAAATTAATATTTATTAATTTTTATTTTTAAATCAATCCAAATTTATTATATTTCAATATAATATTGTTTTTAGTTGCACTAATCTCATACAATAATATCTAGTCCGGTTTTATAAATTTATTCACTCTTATCATTAAGTTTTAACCCCGCACCATCATTAACCCTTCAAACAATTACAAAAATATAAAAGTTTTCCACCCATTAAGAGTAAATAGGCCATAAAATAAAAAAAATGACTCATAAATGGTTTGGGGTTTCTTATTAAAACTATATTTTATTAATATGGATGAATATAATATTTTTATAAATTTTAATTTATTACATTAAATATTATTTATTATAATATTTCATTAATGTAATTTTTAACATTATTAATTTAATTTCACTTTAAAAATGTCTAAAAAATTGGTTAATTCAAATATAATGTTTTAAAACATTAGTAATTTTTCATATAGATCTATAAACATTTTGGAAACAATTACCTCATTGAATTTACATAATGTTTAATATTTCAAAAACCAATTACTTTATTTTTCATTAGATTGAATAAATACTATATATGTGTTTCACAAGAGTTTAATTTAATTATATAATCAATAAAAATTAAAAATAAATTATCATCATGAATATGAATTTTTTTTCACAAAATTACTATTAATACCCATTCCCTTTTTGGTTTTTTCTTTATGTGAACTGAAAAGATACATTTAAAACTAAGAGCATGACATTTCAAATTTTTTATTAATTTATATATTATATAGTTCATTTTCATGGAAATTATTCTGATAAACTAATATATTAAAATACTATGGTGATAAGGGTCGAATTAACTTCCTCTAATAGTAATTAAGATGAAAAATTATGAACATATCATTTATTTTTAACCCATAATAATCATATTCCTCATTTACTGATATGATAATGATTACCATAATTCTATTTTTATTTGATTTTTGGATAAACTGCTTTACGGGGGAGTAGTAACCTCACAATAACTTGATTTAACCAAAACCACCATATTAAAAATTCAAAAAACAGGATAAAGATCCAAAATTTGAGAGTAAAAATAACCAACTTCTATCCAATCATAATCTAGACACCTCAGAGGAATGAAACATCAACTAGAGACCTTGAGTCATGACCCCTGACATATGAGTTAAGTATGTATACTTCACTATCCGGAATTGATCCACTATACCTGAACATCTATAATAGTAGAACGCCATCATCAAACGTACCAGACACCTATGGGGGTCATCCTCTATAAAACACCAACATTGTCATAAATAAAACCATAGTCACCATCATAACAGGACTGAAGGACCTTCAAAAAATGTAGAAATCAAGTTACCAACATAGAGACTCACACCTCCATTCATAATTGAGGAAATAAATACCACATTTTCCATCAAACCATTGAACCATCAAAATAAAACTATAAAAACCCTTCCCAAAAACACTAAATCTTCAAATAAGAAAGAACCCAACAAAATACCACCAATCCAAACACCAATCCTAGAAAAAAATCAATGAAGACAAAAATCTCAAGAAGAAACAGAACAAAAATTGGAATTAGAAAACAAGAAGATATACCAAACAAAAAAGATAAAGGATCCATGTATAAGAGAAGTAGAATCTAGCTTGGATTAAGAATATGAACTAATTTATCCATCATCCCCCCTCTATTACCATACTTTTTTTGCCTAGATCCAACATCGATCCTGGAAAAGATGTACTGGATAATTATTGATTTCCCAGCAAGGATAATAAAGAATAAGGACAATGGACACTTCCATAGATTCCTACCCAAACTGCTTCATGCACTATAATAAGGACCCAAAATGGAGGTCTGATGAAAATGGATATGAGGAATGTGGGGTGGTTAATAGCATATGATATCCACACTACCAAGAATCATTGGTTGATAAGGGGGAGCATAGAGTACAAAAAGGATGAGAAGATAGAACTGGGAGAAGTCAGGAGTTCCATCACCACCAAACAGAACCAACAATTCACTTGAAGAAGGGAAATGAGAAGCTTAAAGAGCATGGGGATCACCAAGCGAGTGCAAAGTCATTGTTCCAATAAAATTTACCATTATTAATATTAATATATAACAAACATAAATGGGTAATATTAATCAAATATAGACATTCTAATTCCAAACTGGTAATATATGTTTTTAAATTATTTACGTATATTTAGAAGAATGTAATTTTAAAAACAATCATAAAAAACTTGATGAAAACATCTTTTTAGAAAAATACACTTTTAGGAATAAAATATGAATTATTTTTCTCTCATGATTAGAAATATATTAAAGAAATATTAAAAATTTGTATTAAATATATAAGATATAAATATTGTTACAATATTTAAAAACTAGTTATTAATTTGGTTTATCAAGGTAAATATTCATTGTTCACATATACACAGACAACATGAAAAATTCTTCTTCTGTATAAAAAAATATTTATCTCAAATAAAAACATTTTATTCATTTCAATTTTCCTGAATCTGGCCTTGCGTGCATCATACCTGACACTCGACCTGGTCTATGACACGCCCCGAGAGGTGTTATCGATTAAACTGAGATGTTAAATATTGTTTGTCTCGATGAAAATAAAAAAATGAATGTTTTTTTTTTGAAAAAAAACGGATCAAATTACCAAAATAGTGAATCATGAAAGACCACAGATATGTTAATAATTGTTTTAATGATCTAGATCCTAATATAATAGAAATTAAAAAAGACATAAGGTTCAAAACAAAACTTAAACAAAACAAAAAATGATAGGATATTCACCTGACTCATTGATCAACACCTACTATAAGACAATCCAATTCAACAAGTAAAATAGAAGCCGGATCCTGAACCTGTAATAAATTTTTATTCCACTGGAACTGAATGGAAATAGTATGGTGTGATTATAAACAACTTATTAGGTCAGCACCAAAGAATCCTTATATCTCATTTCCCAAAGTATTCGAAAAATACTGGTTGAAAATATATTTATTAAAATATGGTTTTATCATTTTATATAACCACAAACTTCTTTTTGACAATTTTCATTTTTTAAAAACAACCAAAATAGTATCATTTTAGAAAATGTTTTCCATTTTAAAAAATCTATTTTAAACTGGAAAATAAAAAATATAAACCAATCCAATTGAATCAAAACTTTTTCAAAACCTAATGGAAAAAGGTTAAGTAAAAATAATAAATTAAATAACTAGAATAGAATACAATCAACAATATAAGAGTAAAATAGAACATAGATATAATAATTATGGGATCTTCTTAAACACTACTCTAATTAATACCATGTTAAATGTGGTTCAGAATCACCTACTATAATATGGTGAAACACAATAGTAGTTATCAATTTAATAATATAAACTAGCCTCTCTAGTGGGAACCAACCCATCTAATCGGGGTCGATAAGAAACAATCACAAAAACCACTAGATAATTACTAAGAATCAGTATATAGTAGTTTATAGTTAATGGGGTGGTCATCACAGATGTGTCAAAAATATTTCCCACATATTCCACTATGATTTCATATCTCAAACACTAACACCACCAATAAGTGGATTCTCTCCTCAGAGGGCCTACCATAGGGGTTCCAATCACACACGAAAACATTCCAAACATTCAAACTTGACAGTTATGTCGTATTACATTGAAACCACTTTACTAAAATTCCCAGAAGTACCAAGTAAAATAAAATAGTAACAAAACAATCTCATTTCGAACACTACTTATGAAATAATAGTGAAACAGACAATATGATTTAATGTCACCAAATGGGCCTACATTATTATTTAAATACCAAACTATGCCTCAAGGATTACAAAAAATAAATTCATTTGAAAACACCTTTGAAATCCACATTTGAGTTTAATAAGGAACTAGGAAACCATTTATAATATGGAGTAGAGAATGATAATTGAGAAGATTGGAATTTGTAAATGTCTAGGGTTTAATATTTTCATTAAATTAAGGAACCATTATCAATTGTATTCCAATCGATATGTGAACCCTATGCATATATCTATTTGAAATAAACTAATGGATTAATTATTGAAAGATATAAAATATCAAAAGTTTCAATTTACAGACCATGATGAGCTTTATAACATAGTACAAATGTACACACATAACCATCGAAGTATAGAACACCCCAAAAATGACACATGATATACAAATCACAAAAAGACCATGTTTCCATGAAATAATCAAGGAGAAACATAACCTATAAAACCCAATTTCACCATTAAAATAAATATTAAAATCCCATTAAACTATTTGAGTACATACAAAAAGAGGGATAACAATGGAAATACCTGAAACCACATTTACACCAAATTAGAAACCTAAAACCACTAATAAAATTTATACCAAATAATAAAAATCACGTGATACACATTTATAAATTATTAAATAACAGACAAAAATAAAATGGAATTCTTCAGAAATTATATTAATGGAAAATCCTACCTCAACAGACTATAGATGTAAATAAACTCTAAGATAATGAATAACCAATGATGAGAGACAATATTCACACCCTAAAATTCAATAAAAATAATCCAACCGTAAATCCTTGCTTCTGGGGTTTTTCTACGAGGGATCATATCCAAAGATGATCCATGAGAAAGAAGAGGGAATTAAAATTTAAAGAAATCAACCAAAAATCCATCGTAAAATCACATAGAATCATGTCGGAGAAACCATGGAGGGAGGATACCCAAAGGGATAGGGGTTTTAGAGGCCCATCATTCCGAAAAGATGACAAATATAGATGAGGGGTCATTTTGAGTTCAAAAATATAGTCGGTAAAATATGAATTTCAACTTTTTAAAACTCCTTAGTAACAGAAATAGTTGGGCATCATGATTTGACAAATTGTACACCATCCATGAATACCCTATTATAGATGAGGGACGCCCAATGCGGTATGGCTGCACAGTTTGGGAAATCATGCACCATCCATGCAAAAAGGATATCTCAAATTTCATACCCTCCCCTCATGCTTTCCACATAGTTTCTCTTAACATAGTGCAATAATTGAATCTTGTACCTAGCCCAAAAAAAGATCTGTATAGTTTCTTATGGGCCTCACATGGTTACACTGAATCATGCACAATCTATTAACTGAAAACTTTTCATGAATAAAAACATATGGTAACATCCTTATGCTTCCCATGATGCACTGTTAACACCAAAACCATGTACATAAACCATAAAGAATCCAAAAAAGAAATGAGGAAACTCAAAATCAGTAAAATTATAATCCTCAACCAATAGAATCAAATATAAGAAATAAATATAATCAATTAAAAATCATGTTCAGGGTGTAAAAAATGTTCTTAACAAAAACAACATTCTTCTCCCATAAAGTCACCCAACCGATTAGAACCAATTCTTGATCGTGAGGTGGGATGAAATGTAATGAAACCACCATACTTAGTGTGAATATATTAAATTAAATAGAAACACCCAAACAACATTAATATATACCAAAATATGGATAACCATGGAAGATGGGAAGGAGTTCTCTCGACTATTTGGAACCAGCTAACAACACTATTAGAACTAGGACCTCGTAACCTAAACCAAAAAAAAATCAACACAAGAGTAAATACACAGAAGTAATTCAAACCAAAAAACTAACCAATCCATAATACATAATTTCCTTAAGAAATGATAATATTTAAATTGAGCACAACCAAAAACCATATCTGTTCCACAAAAAGTGTTGAACTCACAAAAGAGAAATATATCTCGATATTCATAATCAGAAATTCCACAATCGAAACTACAAGTGAACAAAAACATCTACCCTTTTGAAAAAAATAAACACATAACAAGAAAGAGAGGTGAGTATGACTTTAAATTAAAAAGTGAAACATCAATAAAAATGAGAACTGAAATAGGAGGATTAAAATAGTCCCCACTCCATCAGTGGGGACAACATCTATGGTAGGGTTCTCTATACATGTAGTGATTGATGGATGTATGTGGGTTCTACTCAGGAACATATAGTTTGAGACATAATGTATAAATCATAAACTTCCTCCATGTTTGTATCTGATCACCACTGAATGATACATCCTATTCTAGTTCCACCTCTATCAAAACATCCTCGGGGACACAATAACCATATTGATGACAAGTCTTCAGAGGATTGTGGAAATACATATTGAAATTGACTAACTAACTACACTAAAATCACATGAATGCATGGTTCAATGAACAAGATGAGATAACCAATGACAGATGATCCCTAGTAATATATTACTCTCACATACATCTATCTCCATATGAAGAACCATCATAAGAACAAAAAATCTCTAGATTTCTAACTGCCAAAGACTGTAACATAGAAACCAACTCAGATAAAAAACCTCATGAACAAAATTCCAAAAATATAACATCACTAGACGAGAGAACATGATCCATGATCTCAGGGAAAAGACACTGAATGAACATAGACACCTAAAATTGTGCATCTAAATATATCTCCAAAGAAAAGGATATCATCACTTCAAAATGAACAACATAGGCCTGCACCATCTATCAACCATGATGAACTCTAAAGATCTCTACCAAATTACATGGCATAAAATCCTTTAGAATTATCCATCAGATGAATGTGGTACTAAAAACATTTTAATATATCCCATCATGCATCAATGATGGGACAATATCTATCCACCGATCGAAAATCATCCCTTTAATAAAACCCAAAACTACACTCACCTCACAACTTTATGAGTTCCCAATGACCTAAATACACCATCAACTTCCTCAATAATCCTATAAATGTCACATAAACAATTAAAAATAGAAAAAAAGAAATCAAGTCCCCCACTCCACTCAATATCTTTTTTGGAACAAAAATAAGGAGAGACTTGATAGAACCCTTTAGGTATTTTTAGGGTTTATACTCTATATAACACAATAAACCAAATCTAAAAATAAATAAAACCAATTCCAAGAGAAATATCAAAAAAACATCACCTCAAACAAAAAATACCATCTCATAAATAAATTATGACAAAAAACACATAAATACCTGCTTAGAAGTCACCATTTCCATTTCAAATACAAAAAACACCTTTTGACATATCCAACATTAAATATAAAGTACCCCGTTTTAAAATCCATCTTAAACACACATGATCTATTTTAAAATTAATCTAAACCTTGATACCCTTTTTATTTTTAAAACAATTTTTCTGAAAAACAGTTTTCTATTCCAAAATTTACCCACACCAATAAAAACTAAATCTGCACTCTAGAATCCAGAAATAGGAAACTAGAGACAATAAAATACACTGACATATGGTTTAGTGGATCATTCCCCGAGAAAAAACTAACCACTAGAAGTATCTTGAACAATAAACTCAGTCTTTACATGGGTCACTATTCTATATTATACCAATATACATTGCAGACTCATCTCCATTTTCATCCTCCATCGATACACCCAAAATTATAATAATATCTCAAAAAAAAAATATAACCCTATATACCCAAACCTCAGGAAAAGTTAGAACTTTTGACAACCTTCTCACACCTACCTCCCAATTTCATGTGGTTTTATCTCGAAAGAATATAACACCCCCCATTTAAAGGGTTCTCTATTACCACATTCCACAATACATATTAGTCTTCTATATTCCCAATACGAGAATCGATCTGAGATAAGGAAAGAGTTTCAATACTGATCCTCCCAAGAAAGTGACTAGTGTCGGGAATCATTGGTAATCCAGATGGGAGTAATTTCAACCAATTTAATCCTTGGACCTGATATAAAAATTAGTGTACACAACTAACCAATAATTGATAGGCAACACTAATACAAAAGTATATTCAAATACAATATCTAAAAATTAATGATTTTAAATAACATTATTGAAACAAACACATGAATGAAATGATCTTCATGCTGCCCGTGGTCACCATAAACCACAAAACCAACATACTCTAATGGTATAAAATAAATAGAAACATGAATCTAAAAAATAGAAAGGGTCTACCCACATTGACTAGAAGAAGTAGGATTTTAGCAAAAACCACACATTATGTAATTAATGAAGAATACATACATTTCCATTCCCAAATTATTCCATCAACATGGATTTGAAATTAATTTATTAAAATAGGTGTTTATCATTTTACTAATTTAGACTCAACTTTCCAGAAATTCTACATTATAAATAACACCCACAACATTCTATTGTTCCATAAAACTATTTACAGTTAAAAACCAAATATTAAAAACCAAAACTATAACAGAGAAACAAAACTAATTGATTAAATACTTTTCCAAAACATAAATTAAATACTCAAGGTAAGTATAAATAAGGCAATAACTACTAGAGTAGAAAAAATGTATAGTAGAGTTAAATCAAACATATTGATAGTAATATTAGGAATTTACTAAACATCTCCAGAAGTAATCCATAGATGGAATTATTTTAGAATCTCCCACTTGTGTATGGTGAAACTATATAGGCAATCAAAAACTGGGATCCCTAAACAAGCCTCCCAAGTGGCACATTCATCTTGGCCTCTTAGTAAATCTAGTGGGTACCAAACCATATAATTGAGCTTGATAAATAACTATTACTCGACCCTCTAGATGTCTCATAAGACTTCCATAAAAGTTGTACATAGTGAATGATTATTTCATCATGCCTTTCGTATAAACTAATAACCCACAACATCCTCTATTATATCATTTCCCAATCACAAAAACCATCTATGAGATGAACCTATCATTAATGGGATTACCATAGAGGTTCCCATCACTAATTGTAGGATCCATAAAATTCCAAATAGTTTAAAATTTAATATCACATTGTTATATAATTTAAAAATATCCAAATCTACCAATTTTCCATTAATATTTTCAAAACAAACTCCTCTCCAAAACTAGTTTTGAAACCTGAGTAAAAATAAACAACATACATTAAGGTAAAAAATGTGACATCAGTATTATATAATTACCAAAACATACCTAAAATATTCAAAATTTTCAATGATTTAATAAACAAATATTTTTGATATACATTTAATTTTAATGATGATCTTTAGATCAATTTGGAAAATGGGGCAGGGAAGGAATAAAGAGGATATGTGAACATGTTTTAATTTATCTGGTTTAAGTTGTTCATTATATTAGAGATCAATTTTCATTTGAATTCCTATCTATATTGCTCCATGTTCACATATATTTTTGGACACATCCAATCAAATTCTTGAGGAGTGATATAAAATACTAAATGTTTCATTTTTAATATTATGATGTGATTTATAACCTATTACAATAGTATATACATAATCAATAAACCGTTGAAGTATCCAAAACACCCACCTGTGATTCAAATCACAAACATTCCAATTTTTAGAAACATAAATATAGCCTTACATAACCCACAAAACCTAATTACACCATTAAATGGTCGATTGAAATTTCATCAAACAGTTTGTATAAATATATTCATAGAAATAAATTATGAAAACCATAAAAATTCACTTTCACTAAATTACCAACTCAAAACTTCCTCTAAAAACATGAAAACACATTACAAGTATGAGAATAAGATTTAAATTTTTTTTTAAATCATACAAGAATAAAATAGATTGCTCTAGAAAGGTAATGATTGAAAACACATACATTAAAAGAGTGAAGATTAAATAAAAATCTATGACGAGAATGAAACAATCCTAAGAGATTATCCCCAAACCCTAACAGTCACAAAACACAAGCCAAACATCATTCGTCGTCTCTAGGGTTCAGTGAGGAGGGATCCAAGACAAATAAAATGCATGAACATGATGGGGGAGTATCAAATAAATGTAAATCAAAGAAAAAATGAAAAGGAAACACACCTACAAGCATGGAGGAGAAACTGTAGATGGTGGATAACCATTGGGATAGATGTATAGAAACCTTCTATTATTCCAAAAAATTACTACTAGTTAGAAGGAATATATTTGTTGAAAATATGAGGTTGTGTATAATATAAATTTCAACTTTTTACAAACCTTGGGTAACTTTAACTGTTTGAAAAAATGGTATCATAAATAATTCTCCAACCATGCACACCCTAGAGTATAAGAGTGACTCTTTAAATTGTTTAGGCACATGGGTTAGAAATCCATGCCCCAAAAATCCACGATTGATCTATCAAATTGAATATCCTATCTACACTTATTCCACGTAGTTTATCTGGACCATGTGTATGTCATGAACCTTGTACAAAACACAATAAAAGAGAAACAATGTTAATCCTTGTCCTCAAATGGGTTTCCCAAACCAAGCTCTATCCATTCCCAAAAAAATAGTGGAATAAAAAAACAAATGGAAACACCCTTAACCATAATTGGTCACATGGATAACCAAAAAACTATAAAAATCCCAAAAATCCAAAATGAAACTCTTAAACTAAAAAATTAACTATAATAACATCCCATAAACAACAACAAGGAGAACCAAATCCAATAAATGAATTTTATAAGTAAAACCCCATGTTAGGGTGTAGAACCAATGAATAAAATTAGATTATTTAAAACATTATTAATCTAATTAAACTTTTAAATAATTTAATATCAAAATGAAACTCTGAAAATTCATGGAAAACAAATACTAGTTTCAATAAAAATAAATATTTATTTAATATTAATTGAAATAATAAAACTTTTCAGAAATTTTGAAAAATTCATCCTAAGGTAATTTTGAGAAGGTGAATTGAAAAATGATTTCTTTTTATAAAATATAACTTCTAAAAGTTCTAAAAAATATTTATAATATTTTATCACAAAAAAGATTAAATCCATTTTTATGAATTTTTATATTGAATAAAATTATATTTAAAAAAATTATGGGTTTATTTTCTATATTCTTCCAGAAAATAAATATTGAGTGGTTACATAAAATATATTTTATAATTTATTTTATAATATTTATACCCTCTAATTTATCAACTAGGTTATAGTATAATTATATAAATAATTTTCTTTAATTATTCATTTAGGTGTGGTGTTACACATCTTATATTATATCGAACATGGTGTTGTTTTTAAATCCTTGGGTGTTACAAAAAATATTTTAAAAAACCCGTAGGAATTGAATTATTTTAAAATAATTCCATATCTATAATTAACATAATTAAAATTTGGTAATTAAAGAAACATATTGTATTTCAGTGAATAAAAAACCTGGTAAAAACATATAACTGCGGTAATAGTTAACAAACATTTTAAAGATAATAAATCGAAGAAGATAAGGTATAAAATAGCATAAAAACAATTCTAAAACCTATATTTTGATTAGATATTGATTTATATCATTACATATTTAAAATTTCATGAATTTGGAAACAATTTATATTGATATTGTCATACTAATTTTTTAATGTTCTTAATATTTATAAGTTATCAACCCACCTCACCAATAATAGGGAATAACCTCTCTTTTATTATCCAATAATGTTACGATTTTCCACAAAAAATACGTACTAAATTACCATCCTAAATTTCATTTCCAAACATAGATGTTATTGTCAAAAAAATTAAATCTTTAATAAGGATTAATATATAATCCAAAAGGCGATACCAAATGTAAATGTATATATTCCTCCAGATATTCTTTCGTTTTTATAAATCATAAACCTCCTATAATTATTAAATAACCCTTTTAACACACTCTCATTAGTGTATTCACTATAATGAGACGTTTTTTGTATTAATGGTTTATCCATTATATATCTTATTTACATCTTATGGAAGATGAATACATATCTGGTACATATATACATAATGCCATCTCCACCTAAAAGTGTAATTTATTTTTATCACCACATTAAACACATGGATATGTTTTTTTAATGATTTAATTTATATGATATTTATTAAATAATTATGATTATGGAAATATATGATATCATCAACCTTTTTACCCTATCATTCATTGGGAAATTAGAACTTTCCTCAAATTTATATGTGGACAACCACCACTAAGAAGGGATGTGATCCATTTTAATATTTATTCCATTATAAATGATTATAAACATGTACATAATGGATAAAAAATACGCATGAAATTATAAAAATGATTGAGATTATGGAACAATTTTATATGACCTTCGAATATGGTCAACCAACTGAACTAATGTTTGGGAAACTAACTGAACAACCACTATTTATTGATGTTAGAAAGAACTATATAGATAATCTTCATTTTAAAATTATAAATGGAAATTAACAAATTAAGGATGAATTGAATGAAATTTTTTCATCTACTACAGAAATGATGATATTTTATATTCAATATTCAATATTGATATTAATTTACTCATATGGAATATTTATTATGTTTTATATATTTGATTCAATATATTAGAAATTTATTTTACATATTTAAATGATTTTTATAGCCTGGTTATGGATAGAAAAATAATTCATCAATATGTCTTCTAATAAACACAGTTGGACATGATAATTTGTTGTTTGTTACATACATAACCAATAATTAAAAATTGTTGGCACAAGGAATTGATGATAAGTTTCACGACTTCAAAATATGAGGCTTTATAATAAGAACATTGAAGATAAAATTATTCATTTTCATTATTATGATTTATCTATAATTATCCATGGAATTTCATGTTGATATTTTCCATGGATACATTTTAAATATCATATCATGTATTAATTATCCACACTTATATATTTTTAATTCCTTATCTAATTATGTTAGGTTTATTTGTATGTAACTATTATTAAGTAATTGATATCACTATTTCACATGTTTTTCCCCATGATTTTATGAAGTAATCAATGATTGATTTTCAACGGGATATATTTTGTTTCATGCTATCTTTTAATTTTACAAAGTAATATTGAAATATTGTAGCTATTTAGTCCCAAATACAGATAATAAAACTGAACTTTATTTCTATAATACCATGTATCGTATACAAATAAAATTGATAGTGTCTCTCTATTACTAGAGTGTGTGTTGTCAAAATTATTTATTCACTAAAAACATGCATTGAATCCAGACCATGATTGGGAGAAAGAAAAAAAAATAAAAATAAAAATAGTAGTATCTATTGTATTTGATATACAATAAGAATATAACCTATAGGGATATGGTAATATTTACCACCCTACCACCACTAATATAATAATATTTCTAGATATCTTGAATGTGATGGCGTCATAGACATGTTATTTACAGATCATAGGAACATGGGAATTTATATATAAATCCCCATATTCATGGAAGCAATAATTCTTTATAAATTGAAAATCATCCTTTGAAAAGCCTTCACTATTTATTCAATTAAATTACCAATGATTATCTTCGAGAACTCAGTCAATAACGATTATTTGGGAGTCCTTCATGATTACCCTTAAGTGATCACTTCAAGGAGAATATCAAAAATATATGGAAATGACAGTTACAGTTCAAAAGATGAACTGAACCAATTAGAAGATAAATTTAGATGAATATTATATTTTGTCTCTATACATTCAAATTAAGAGGGAGATAGGTCTTCATAGTCTTTGACAATGATAAAATTCCTTTAGTGCATTATTCCTTTGATAATGTCATCAACATCACTATTATGGACAACACAAAGACTTAGGGGGATAGAAATGATAATGATAAAGAGATATCAATTAAAATATGTTTAATAGTGAAAATCATGTGGAAGTATGATATAATCGTTAATAGAGACAAACTCAAAATACCCTCCCCTACCTAGAATACACAAACCTATGTTCATGATGTACATCTACAATAGAAAAAGGGAATAGTTTGGATAAATCCCACCCATTATCTATGTATTTTGGACCTCTTACCTTAGAGGAATAATTCAACTAATATGTATATGTTGTAAAAGAATTAATAGGACTTACCATTTATCCACTTTGGGGGAATTTCCACAGGTAGAATAAATTCAATGTTGAGACTCATGTTTTTCCTTCATCAATCACCCATAACAATACTGTAATTCTTATTAAATAAGTTTATAATTAGTCCATTAGACTAACTCAAGGTTTAGTAAACCAATGTATATAGTCCTAGTTGATGAAGGATATTAGGAGTTCCATACACTTGGGAAAGATATATATATATATATATATAGTGATATACCCTAATACTGTTTAAATTTTTCATCAAAGGAAATCGTTTTAGACTTGAACATATTAATAACTATCTTCTACATATAATCTTGTTTATTCTCAATAAATATTCCCCAAATAACTTCTTATATCTATTAAACTATAAAAGTTATAAAATAATCCATAGATGTTTTTTATACAACAATACAACTAGAAAGGAATTCATAATCTAAATGGGTTGATGTGACCCATCCTCTTCTAAAATATTTAAGTTTTACTTTTCTAACCATCAGGGATATTAGGGACCCATGTTAGCATCCTACACATTTTGAGACATGGTGTGGCCCCTTTTTGGGTTCAATTGAATAGTAAAATGAAACCAAACTCTGATGACCCATGAATAAATTATAGATAGCACAATTTCAATGGAATTTTAATCTACTTGGTAGATCAATAATAGGATGGGAAGAAATATTTACGTAATTTGATTATGAATTTTTCTCTATGATAAAAAATATGATAATCCAAAATATCTCTAACTACAAAAAATATGTGAATCAGAGGGCCTCAAGCTTTATCTACACAAGGAAGGGATAAACTTATTTCTTGGACATAAATCACTTACAAAAGTAGGTAATATAGAATTTTATAAAAAAATTGGGATTAGTTTTATTTTTTTCCCACTAAAATACTATAACACACTATGATTTTAAAATATGAACATAATTTCGAACATTATATGTGACATATAACATCAATATTAAAAATATAACACCATGATACTTTAGGAGATATTTATTAAAAAATTAAATTCAGTCTCATAAAAAAATTTCATTTTAAAAAACACTGGGTTATCTAATATTACATGAAACACTTATTTTATCATTCATTAAATGAAACACTGATTTTAACTTGCATTTCCCATTAAAATAATATTAACAAAATGTGAAATATTTTTAAAATAGTTTTACTCAATATATTATTTATAACATAGAAATTAAATCAGATGTTATTAACAGTACTAAATAAATTAGGAAAAATATTTTTCTCTATTGGTTATTATTATAATAAGACACATTTAGATAAAGAAATGTTTGTTTTTAAACTGTATTTTCCCAAAAAGACATTTTATTCATTCTTTCCACATGTAATGTAAATTAAATTTTAGTAATTTTAGTAAATTATTATTATAAAATTAATTTTAATTTTGAAATAATCAAATCAATAATTATTTTAAAATTAAATAATTTGGATATTTGTGAAAAGTTTCTTTCTTGCTGAATATTTAAAAATACTGAATTTAAATTTTGAACTACATTTTCATTTAAAAAATTTTAATTATAGATTTTATTTTTAATTGTTTTTAAAGTAAAATTACAATAATTTTAAATAAATTTACATAATTAATTTAATTGTAAAATTTTTATCATTAATTTTGATATAACGTCTATTAAAATGTTTGAACATTTATCTTTATAAAATATGATTTATCTTTACTTATATAATATTAATAATAAACACAATTTTTTTACATCTATGAGTTTTATT
Organism: Viscum album; assembly: GCA_963277665.1. Classification (NCBI taxonomy): domain Eukaryota; kingdom Viridiplantae; phylum Streptophyta; class Magnoliopsida; order Santalales; family Viscaceae; genus Viscum; species Viscum album. The sequence goes on from OY728161.1 coordinate 1,450,376,082, forward strand.
TTTAAAAACTAATTCTAAATTTGGAATCAGAATAATATATATTTTCTAATATGTTCAATTTTGTATCCAAATTGTTTAGATAAAATCGTAAAAAATTATTATTGTGTTTAATGTAAAATTTGATTTATTAGGTGTTAATATATGATGTTAAGGGTTAAATGGACCTACGAAATTTAATAAACTACATTAGTTGGATATATTTCAATATTTTATCATTTAATTTATATGGTGTGCTATTTTTTAGTCATTTGGCATGATAAAAATGTGAGTATGATTGAATTATTTTGGAAAATTAAATGTGTGCCACTCACCTCACTTATAGAAGGACACCCACTCTCCTATCATATTAACGCCATAAAACCATATATTATCCAAACATAGTAAACTACATTTCATGTAACAGCCCGAGATTTTATGAAAAATATTCTTTTTTTATTTTACTAATGTCTTGTGTTGTACGCTACACCAAAAGGAGCTTGCACAACACACATACTTGACTTGCCTTGCATTACACGCAATCGCGACCTTCCTCGATAGCGTGTGTAATATGCAATACTGAGTTTCACTAAACAACGATATGCTATAAAAATATTATTAAAACTAGCCGTTATGAATAGTAATAACCACTTTTTGAAATCCAGTAAATCTTATTTTTCAAAATGAACTTTATTTTTGGATTCGGAGTATCGAATTTAGCCTAAGGTGAAATTTTGGTACTTTTCGGATAACTTTCATATTTTGATGAATAGTGAAAATGACTAAATTTTAATTAAAAACAACTTTTTTAATAGAAATAATTAATAATGATAAATTATTAATTTGAGTGATTTTAAAGTATATTTAGAATATATTTTTACAATTTAATACAATTTTGGTCATTGAATGTAATTTCACATTTAAACCAGACATAATCAAGTGTCAATCATTTGATAGATATTGTTTCTTAAAAACACGCTATTTGTTTTAACAACGGGATTTAATTATAAAATTAATTAATGCAACTTCTATGTTATGAATTTGGTTAAATATATTTCATTTTTGAATTCGGAATATGAAATATAGCTTAGGATGAAATTTTGGCATTTTTCTGAAAACCTTCAATTTTTGATGAATAGTGAAACCACTAAGTGGTAGGTTAAAAACTGAATTTTGCATAAAACTTAATTTTACCGCTTCTGTGAATGGAATTTCGAAAATCCGACAGACACGGTTAATATCAAGGACTAAAATGTGGTTCAATGAGATGAAAATAATTTTTGGTGAATAGTAACTTTTTACTTTTTTTACCACGGTTAAAAGTAAATAGGGTAATTAAGGGTAAAGATGATATTATTATTACCCTAACACATGTCCTAATTCTATTGGACAAGTGTATTTCGACCAAAAACAAACTCAGGAATAAAATATGACCATTTAGGCCCACTTAGATTAGATTAGGACATTTATTATTAATTTATTTAAAGAAGGGTTAAAATAGTTAAAATCAAAGTTTAATAAGTAAATCATTTTTAATATGGGGTTATACATAAGATAAATTCGATTGTAAATATTCATTAGAAAGATAAAAAGATTTCCTACATTATGGTATTTTATTTGTAATTTTTAGACATCAAATAATTTAATTTATTTATGACACAACGATGATGCAGTAATTATCTTTTAATGAAATATTGACATAATTGATGTTATAAGCACCAAAATAAATGTAATTTGAGATTTTTTATGAATTCCACTAATTTTCTAGGTTACTATGATATATTAATGTTGATTTAATCAACTTGGTTCGAACATTTAATTCTGTTATTACTTTCACAAAAATCATATATCAAATAGTGTCAAAATTGACACAAAATAGTTTTTAAATCAAATATTATATTACTAATTGTTATTTTATTCCTAAAAATCTAAGGTTCGGCCAAATGACTTAGATAAAGATATATATATTAATAATAAACAATTTGGGGTTCGTTTGGCATGTTATAGTAAGTGTATTAACCATATAGTGAAAGAAAACAAAAAGACACGGTAAAAGTTAAATTATTTAACTTAGAGTTAAATCTAATTGATAAGGTTTAAAATAATATCCAAACATGTCTAAATTTGATTGGTTGATGAGATTACAACCCTAGCTCATCTAATCTTCGAATATGAGTCATTTTTGGAGGTTTTTAAGTGGGGTTAGATTTATTATAAATTAATATTTTTAAGAATTCCTAAGGTGCCCCTCTCCTCCCCTATAAAAGGACACCTCCTCCCCCTCCTCCTCATACCAATTTTAGCACTCAAGCTCGGCCAACCCCTGCCAAAATCCCTTCTCCACTTCCCTAGAAACTTCGTAGAGGTTCTGGTCTTCCTCAAAGACCAATTCTAGTGCCCTAAGAAGAGGTCTCAAAGAGGCACTTCAAAGAAGAGGTAATTACCGTTACCAATTCTTTCATCTTTATTTCTTCTTCCACTTCTTCTTCTTAGGTTGTTTCATTATGAAGTAATAACATCAGTATCACTCATATACTGATATGTTATTATAAGTATGAAACAACCCTATTTCACCATCTATCCATCCTACGGAAAAAGAAATCACCGCGCGTGCGTACGTACGGAATACCGTCTCCACGCCGTGGTGTAATCTATTTTCCACCACCACCTTACATGGATGGGTATAATGGTGTAAAGAATAACTATACATAGTTATTACAACATCATATTGATTCTGATATATTGTATAATCCACTCCAATTCAATTCAATATTTATAGAAATGATATCATCGCTCGTGCGTACGTACGGACTACCGTCTCCACGACGCGATGAGATTCATTCTCCATGTTAACCATTTAAGAATGATTATAAAGTATATATAAGAAATAATAATGAAATATATGACATTTTAAAGCTACTGGATTTATGTATAAATATATATGTATGCCATCTACTTACTTCCATTTCAAGACAATAAGGAAAGTAAAACAGCGTTCATGCGTACGTACGGACTACCGTCTCCATGAACGGTGTTTTTCATTTTATTTATCTATCTATTTTATATATATATATATATATACTGAATATATATGATATATAAATCATATTTTATATTCTGGAAGTAAGTAAATCATGATATAAGTAATAATGATGTCAAGAACAACAAGTCAAAACACCTACGATAAATGAAACGATTTTACCCAAAACGCTTCTTTAACATGGAATTTACAAAAGAACGGGTAATATAATGTCATAAGTGAACCATATATGATATCATAACAATGAATATGATTCTTTAATAAGTCAATAACATGATTTAAATCATTATACAGGAGGTTCGGACACTTACAAAGCAAGTCGGACCTAAGGTAAGGGAAATATCACAATCTCATTTTTATCCGAGATTGTTTTTACTTTGGTAATTACTGGGGTGTATTTTATCATCCACATCCATGTTTCCTCAATATGTAATGTTATTTACATCCACCTACAATTTTTTAAATCCAATTTTACCCTTCGGTGAGTTTTTAGTAAAAGATATGAAAGGAATCTTTTGTCGTTTTTCATACGAGGTAATTTTTGACTTTTCCGACAAAAGTACGAGAAGAATGTTTTTTTAACTTATACGGCACAAACAGATTTATACTGTTTTATAAAGCCTTATTTTCATGAAGCTTCCTCTAAAATATTTCATGACTATTTTCAATAAAATATTTTTCTTTTAAAATTGCATGATGTTTTGTGAAAAGAAATTGATTTTGAAGAAAAAAGGATATTTTCCTCAAGAATTCATTTCAAGTGTTTTATCAAAATTATTTTCCATCTAAGATAATAAAGGGTTCTGTTTCTATCCATATTTTTACATTGATTTGACTATGTTGTGATGGATTTATGTTTATGAATTCCTTTATCTTATATGAATGGTTTTATGATGTCATGTTGTTTAAGAATCCCATTTTTATTACATGGGTTATGCAATGATGTATGATTTATGATTTTGTGGCACACATAAGAAAGGATTCATTAAGAGATGGGTGGGACCTATATCTCCCTCCAATGCATTGGGTAAAGATTTTATATCTCATGAGATAGACATGGTTGGAATGGTAGGTTATACCGGTTCAGTGAAACAGGACTGAAACGAGGATTACTCGATTCAGAAAGGGACTTTGTCCACTAAGATAGTCTTGGCAATGAGTCTTGACTAACAAGAAATGATTCACTATGATTATGTGTGTATGCCACAATGAGTAATGTTTTAAGTTATGATTTCATTTCACTACTATGATTTATCCCATGTTATTAAATTATGCTCTCTTTTGCAGGTTAAGATTTCCAAAAAATGTTATGTTCTTATGAAAATTATGTGATTGATATTTCCTTTTTTACCCTTACTGAGCATTTGAGCTCACCCTTTTATGTTTTCTTTTCCCCAGGATATAAAGAAAGGTTTTAGGTATAAAAAGGAAGATCTTTATGGGAGATGTTGATGATCTTCCACCACAATTAGAAGTTTACGTTCCGAGTTTCCAAAGACACTAAACTATTACGATCCTTGTGTGTGTGTTTTTTTTATGTACTAAGTATTCCGCAAAAGTAATGTAATGTACATGTACGTCAAGCTTCGGGTCTCTACATTTCATCCCAAATTATCACCCCAAATCATAGAATCCATATTTTTTGATGAAATCCATCCTGTGAAGGATTTTGGTGGAAACTGAATGAGGATACACGAGGAAGCCATAACATTCTTCAATGAGGGAATATTTTCTTTCTCCATCCACTTAATTAAATTCATATAAAAACATGTTGATATAAAAACAAAATTATATTAAATGTAATAAGATATTTTAATGATAATTTATTGATTCATGACAACTTACACTTCCATAAAATGGGTTACTGAATTATCATTCGGGTGTCTGACGAACTACCTCCACCCAAACTGATGTCTTTATTTTTTCCATTAACATATCTCATGGATAGTTACGATGATGAATAAGAATTATATATATTATAATTATTACAAAATCATTAAATATATTAATTATATAATATATAAATTTTTTATTTCTTTTCCATAAGTGAAACAATAACTCCTCTCGTGTGCATATTGGACTACCACTTTATGAAGTGATGTGAGTTTTTTTTCTCTTACAGAATACATGGAATGAAATAAGTATATCTTTAATGAATACTTTTGATAAAAATTAAAAAATAATTACATTAACTATATATTTATCATTCTTAAATGTTAATAAGTCATTTTGTCTTTTTACATTTTCCCTCATTGAATGACGATAGCATTGGTTAGGTATACGTGGTCTTCCATATTCATAAAGATATGTGACTCCCTTTTCATCACAAAACCATGTAGATAGTATATAAATTTATATTTTAATTAATAATATGACATTATTATAATTCAACAATGTTAAAATATTACTTTCCTTTTTTTTATATTGAATATTATCAAATAAAAGTAGTATGCATGTATACATGTGTCCTACAGTCTCCATGATCATAATACACTGCATTTCTAAAAACCATATATCATGTAGAATAAATGGTTAATTTTTGTATTATTAGTATAATTATTTCATGATGAATATTTTTTATATTACATAACTATATAATATGTGTAATAACAAGTATTTTAATGACATTACAATCTATGAAGAACATTAAAATTTACACCAGAAACAATTAAAATAATGAATGTGTATTAAAGAACGGGTTATATGATACTAACAATGATCATATATGATTATATAAATATCAATATAGTTATTTAATAAATTAATAGCATGTTTATGCCATTTATATATGATGTTAAATCACATTCAACCCAAAGGATGTGTGAGTTAAATGACTTCATCTCAATTTCCCATCATCGAGGCATATTATAATATAAAAACATAATTCCTTTTTGTGGTGTATATAATTCACATTATACATGTAATATCATGATTCATTCATAATTTATGGTCATTTATTCTTAAATTTAAATATTTCATATAATGGTATTTTACTAGAAAATTAATAAGTGGTAAATTGTATTGTACAATCTCACATTCTTTTATGATTATTAACTTCATCTTGAAACAATCAGTTTCTTATGATAAATTTTATTTCAAATTTTAATGTATTTTAAATATAAATATTTTATGGATATTAGTTTTTCAAAAGCAATATACAATTATTACATATTGTATTTTAAATTGAAATTTATTTGATTGATGGGTAAAATATTGATTAAATTTATTCTTTCATCAATGCGAATATTTAAATACAAGACACATTATTTATAAATTACATAATTATTCTAAATATTATAAATTCAGTATACAAAGAAGTTTTGTGATGTACATATTTAAGTACATCCCATATATGAATCATTTTTCTCATGGTACAAATCAGTTGGCTAGCCTTAGTTAAATGGGTTTCTACCCATCAGTTCTAAATTGTCTTCAGGATTGATCTAAACAATAGTTATATCATGTTCCTAAGAAACATGAAATATAGTAATTATGATTTTCAGTCATTTAATATTAATTTATTATTATCCATGAAATTATTTCAATGATATTATCTCTAGATTGCATTCATTATTAGTTATTGATTTCATGAAACGTCTTCTTAGTTATTTTCCTTTCTTAATAGATTACACCTTATCCAGTTTTGAAGGAAATGCTATTGATTAAATGAAATGTTTTTTAGATATATATCTTCATATATTTATTATTATTATTGATCATTTCTCATTTATAATACTTTAATATTTACTTCATTTTTATATTAATGATTACGAGGAATGTATGTTTAATTATTCAACATGCATATTGATTATGCTTATCGATTCATGATTTATGTTACTGTTCTTAACCTTTAATGAGAATGTGAGAAAAAATTTATGTTTTTCATATGAATTACTAAAGTTTATTATTTAAAATATTAATGGATATTATAGATGGAATAATGTTATATTAAAAAAATTATTTTTTTATTCTTTGTTTTCAAATGTAATATTTGAATCATGTATGTATCTAGTTTAAAAAATTATACTAAACTATTATGTCAGTTGGGATTAAATTCCTTTTTCTTATTCAAATTTAATAAAGTAGACACATTCACTGGGATACTAGTGTTACAGTTACTATAATTAGAATAAGAGAAAGTTATGTAAAAACCATGAAAACTAGATTTTAAAAAACATAGATATGAAAACATAGACCTATAATAGAGTTAGAGGATAAAATCATGATATTGTGGTGAGGAAGATATTATGTGATAATTTTGGAAAATAAATCCATGTCTGGATACAACAAGTGTAAACGGATCTACAATAGGTGTACATATATGTAATAACCCCAAATGGGTGCATTTTGTATTATCTTATCATCAAATATTTCATGATAAAGAGCCTTACTAGAAACATTATTTGACACTCCCAAGATACATGCCTACAAAAATTTACATTTACATTATAAACCATTATGAAGGATTTCAAAATAGATATATCCCAAAAGAAACCATGTTTAGAATTCTGAGATTATATATGCCTAAATTATTCAATATATATTATATATTTAACTATGTTTGGGATTATACATTTTGTTTCATAATGATATAATCTAATCATGTAAATATAATTGTATAGAAATGGATTATTGTAGAATGATTTTCAACCTCATCAATTAAGATAATACAATGACTGTGAAATATTATTTATTTAATTGGATTATCCTAATATTTTGAAGGGTTGTGTTCCTCAAAATATTCTCATCATATGATCACATTATACTACTTGCAGAAAATATTTCGAATTAATAATGTAATGATTATTTATTTTAAGAGATGTGTGAGAATAATATGATGAAAGAGAAAAAAAATAAGGATAATGGGATGAAGGGTATGAAATATTTAACCAAATATAATAATTGAAAAAAGAACCACATTGGTGTGTGCTTAAAAGAAAAATGAGTTTTCATCAGGTGTGGGTAAAATTCCACCATGATCCTGATTTCAATTGAAATAATATGTTCATAAATATTATTTAATTCATAATTAAAAATATGGGGCCTTATGAAAATGAATTCCCCATGTGTTAAAGGAAAATCCTCAAAAGTAGCTAATGTATCATGGTAATGATTACGTTATTACCATAAAAAATTGCAATTATTTAAGTGATTTTTTTAATCAATAAAATTTTTATTTTTGTATTTTATCTATTGTTTATTGGTTCAATGAATTTTGATATATATATATGTATAGTACATCAATAATTTATCTTTATGTTTTTGAAATCCAATGTAGAACGATACCAATGAAAAAATAAATGTCTTTTTGGAAAGATGAAGTACTTGGAAAACAAAAAAATCTAAGGGAATGAAAACCTTAATATGTTCCTTATGTTTTGATAATGATATTGAGATAAAGATATTATTGATACAGAAAATTAAAATTGGATAATAATTAATACCTTGATAATAATTAATTATTTAATGATAAAGTGGTTGATCCTATCATTGATGGGGTTAAATAGTTTTTTTAATTTATGTAATATTTGTAAAAATAGTGTTTTAATTAAACAATACAAAAGATTTCCTGTTTTAAAAAATGTTTTATTGTAATTTAGGTTATTAAAATGTTTAATGATATTTTCTGATGAAGGTATTCACTTGTTTTGTACGTAGAGATTAAGAGACACTTAATATTTTTTGAGAGATTAATGATAAGATCATTTTGTAAATTCAGTGAATTTATTTCTATAGTTATGGATATAAATCTTTATGATGGTTCATAAGTTGGACTATTTCTGAGCTGTTTTAAGTTGAGCAATGGAAAAGATTTTAGGGATTAATTTATACTTCACTATATGGAAATTTATTCTTATTGTATAACTATTTATAAAAAAATATTCATAATAATAACTATATATAAATGTAATGACATATAATTTTATTATGGACATTATGATCTTTTAAAGAATTTTTTTGCATCAAACAAAAAATACTTCATTTTTAGATATTTCTCAATTGGATTGTGTGATGAATTGAAAATTGATCTATGCAAAACCAATGGTTTAAATTTTTAGTATAAAATTCAAAAATATCAGGTATGAATATCTATTTATTTTCTATGAGAGTAACAAATATTCCAATATTTTGGAAAATGCTATTTGAAGCGAAATGTTTATCATATTACATTAATATCTGAATTATCAAATGGAATCACAAATCATCATATATTCATTCTTTTGAGGCCCTTAACATTACTTAGATAATTATCATTAATGTGATAAATTAACTCAATCATTATTTACAATTATTTATATTTTTCATCCATGTCCACATTTTATATTACCACTAATTCTATATTACGTAAAAATATAGTAATATATTATTCTATATTGAAGTTTCTACTTCCATATCTCTCTAATTAAATTGATATATTATTCACCCTTTATATGATGTGTTTTTTAAATAATGGTTTTCGTAAATATCAAACCTATTATTACAGATATCAAGTTTAATTTTTAAGGATGAAATTTATTTATGTTTTTCAGAATGTATAACCCAATTATTTTAAAATAAAAACATATTTTTCAATGGAGTATGAAACATACAACACCATGCTTATATGAAAATATAACAAAATGATACATTATAAAATATTTATTTTGAAATAAATTAATTATTTTCATTAACACTATTTACACACATGACTGTTTATATCTTCCATTACAGAAAACACTATGTTTTTCTTGGATTATATTTAACATAGATTTTAGTTTTTTTCACATGAAAAAGTAAGTTTAATTAAATTGAGAAATGTTTTTAGAATATAATTATTTAATATGATAGTTATAAAAAATATATTAAATTTGTAATTATGAATTGTAATAAATAAATTATTAAAAAAATTATTAATTAATTTTTTAAAAATAATAATAAATTATAAGAAAAAAATATATTTTTTTAAACTATATTTTTTCATAATGCAAGTTTACTATTGATCTACACCCATAATATAAATATATCTGATAAAATTATAAAAAATTTATTTTATATAATTTTCATCATTTATGAAATACACAAATCAATAATTTCATAGTGGTGATTTATTTAATTTTTTCGAAATTTTGTTTTATGAATAGTGAAAAACATTGAATTTTAATTGAAAAAATATATATGTGTATGAAAAATTAAAAATGTTAAAAGTATTTTGAATCATGTTAAAATTAATATTTCATTAATTTTATATCAATTATTCCAATTTAGGTCATTGGAATAATTATGATTTTGATTTTAGATATAAAAATATTGAAATATTTTGAAATGGTTTTCTTGTCGCGTCTATTGAATAAATTATAAATTATGGTTTTCCAATATGTAATTGATTTTTGAAAAAATGGACTCAACATTTGGAATCAGAATAAATAATATCATCTAATAATATCAAAATAAGTTTTTACCAAAATGAATTGTTAATAAATAAGAAATTAATTACTACAATTAAATTAAAAATAGATTTATCGTGTGTTAAATTTATAAGATACATGTTACAAATGACCAAAATTCATTCCCAATAGTCATTTTATGGAATTATATTTACCTAATACCGTAAAGGTTCGATAATAGAACATTTTGGAAGCTTTTGAAATGAAAAAAGGGTATGATTGAATATTATCAAAAACATTACATGTGTGCCAGTCACCTCACCTAAAAAAGGCCATTGACTTTCCTCTTTTCATCACCCCTTCCGACCATTTTTGGTTCATCAAATTCTAAGAAAATCACTTGAAAAAATCATACCCCTCTTTCTAGAAGGCATATCATGGGAAAAAATCCCTCATAGGATGTCTTCTATAGATTTACTAAGGAAGATAACCGAAGATGAGGTAAGGTTCTTCAATAAGCATATTTATTGTATTTCATCCTATAAATCCATCAATTATTTTAAAAAAATAATGGTATAATACACTCATTATATTCCACATACTGAGATTTTTTTAATTACATACAACAACCTTCAATTCATTCAAATTTGATATGAAATAATTATTCATGTGTACAATGGACTACCACCACACGAACCAATGCTATATGTTTTTTCATTACCAACTCATTTGGTTTTGTATAATAATGGATAATTATTATATACATGTTATTTATAACATAATTATAAATCTATATAATTTTTATAAACAATTCATTTCTTATTTTATGTTTTTTAAGGGATACGATAATGTCATTTGTGTGTGTGATGGAAAACTGCCTCATGAAGAAATGTGATTTGTTTTTCACAAATTCTTTTCATAGATGGTAATAAAGATCATAATAGTGAAAATATGTGATATAATGAAATATTTATTATATTACCGTCATATTTATCATTATTAATAGATAATACATCATTTTATTTTTTTACATTTTCATTCACTGAATGATGATTACATCATTTGTGTGCATGTCCTCTATCGCCTTCTTGAAGTGATTTGACATTATTTTGATCAATTAAAAAAATATGTGATATATATAAGTGTATTTTAATAAATAATATTATATACAAATAATTCTAGAAATAAAAAAATATTACATATGACCCTTATATATTGGTAATTGAAAATGGGAATGGTACTCATTCGTATGTCCGTCCTACGGTCACTATGATCATAAAATACTTCAATTATAAAAACCATGTTTCATGATTAGTATTAAAACTATAATTTATGTACAAATATTATAAATATATCAGGATTAATATTTTTTTTATTGTGGAACAATATATTATGTGAAAGAACCCGATCATTCATGACTAAAATGCATGTGAAGAAATTGAAAGTAACACGTGATATAATGAATATAATCAATTATTGTTAATGAATGAGAAATAAGATGATATAAAATGATAATATATGATATCATTAGTAACAATATGGTTATAAAATTAAATAATAAATCTTTTAAATCCATTATACACTATGTTAAACAATGATCAATTAAGGTTATCATGATATAAGGTTCTTCGACTCAATTTTTCTTTATGTATCCGTATTTTTTTTGTTATGCACCAAAATTACATTAATATACTATATAAGATCCATTATGTCTTATAATATCATCAGTAATTCCAACTTTATGTTATTTCAAGTTTCAATTTGAATTATTTTATCCAAATGTATTTGAATTGATATATACTATGTGTTAAATTTAATAGTGTAGTCTCATATTTGTTATGATTGTTATATTTCTACTAAAAAATCAATTTATTGTGATAAATTATAATTGGAAATTCAATTTCTATTTAATATCCATATAATTTTAAGATGTATTTTAAAATTTCTAAAAATTTATACAACTTTTACATACAGTTTTTTACAATGAGTGTTATTTGATGGAATTGGAAACTATAGAAAATATCTAATCCTCTTTTGTATAGATATTTAAGTATATGGATCATTTTTATTAACTAAATTCATTATTCAATTTAATAGGAATTTATGGGACCTTAAATTCATTATTGGGGAATAGTAATAGATATTTCATCAATGCAATGGTAGTCTAATGGGGTGAATAATTTTTATAGGCTTAGTTTAATGTGTTTCTACCCATTATTTTTAATCTGTTATCATGATTGATCATAATAGAAGAGGTTCCATCTTATTGGGAAACATGATTTATAATAATTATATATTTCATTCTTTAAAAATATAGTTATTATTTTCCATTATATTTTACAAATGATATCATCTATAGATGCATTTTATTCTTAGTAGTTCATTACAAGCAATTTGTATTAATTAATTACCTTTCCATATTCATTATTCCTTATCAAATTATAATATTCATCTTATTTATTAAATAGAATTTTTCTTAATAGAATTAAATATCCATATTGAATATTTATATGACAATTTCACATCGATATTATTTTTATAGGAACATAATTCTCATTTTAATGATTGCATAACAATTGTGTTCTGTTAATTTACATTCCATATTGATTATGCATGTTGATATATGATTTCTTCTGATTTACTTAACACCTAATGAGAATATGGAAATACCATTATTTTTCCCTTTATCTTTAATAGATTAAGTTTACTATGTCTGATAATAATCGTTATTCTAGAGGGAATAATGTTATTATTGGAAAAAAATATGTTCTTATTTGTGCTTTTAAATATAATAGGTGAATCCTGTATACATCTACTTTTACATGAGTACTAATCTTTTTGATTCATTGAGGTTTAATTCCTTGTATATTTTCCAAATATAATCAAGAAAACACCATCATCAGGATATTATGGATACATTTTCTATAAATACCATGGAATATTTTTAGAGTTCAACATAGTTAGTTTTTATTGGAAGATGTTATCAAAAATCCATGAGAAAATCTCCTCAAACACCTGAAAATTGTAGAATATTTGATGTTAGAGTAGACTAATAAAAAATAACACTCAGAATATCTCTAACACCATTTCCAACACCCAATCCCATGAAATATTGAATAGTTACCCATACTGGAAAAAATAATAGAAACATCCCATCTATTATAGAATAATATATCTTATACATCTACGATATTATGATCACAAGAATACTGTGTATTTTTAGAGTGATTAGACCATAGGTTAATTTATTATGTATATGATTAATGATATCCTCATATTATAATATGACAGTAAACCTAGTTAAATGGGAATCTAAAAAAACTAAAATTGTTTCCCCCAGAAGATAGGTCACATCGTCCAAGAGTTAATTAACAGTAAATATGTTCTAGAAATGATGGTTCATTTAGGAATGTATGGTTGGTAATAATAACTTCTCATGTGGATTGGGGTTATTCCACCCCACTATAAGTGTATGTATAATAGTAAATGAGACTATAATGTGTACATAAGAATATTATTACTGGATAAACTAAAAGATGGTTAATCAGGAACACACTATACTCATGTATTAGATGAAGCAATAAATATTTACCTAATTTGGAACCATAATGGTTGATATGAATTATTCACAACCATAGTCCTAAATTATTTAATATTCATTGAATTGGAACAATAAATGTTTCAGGAGCAAGGCACAAGATGAAGAACCTTTACTTATTCCTAAAGTGATACAAGGTTTTCAATATTTTATACAATAAGACAAATACATTTTATGAAATATTTTTTTGAATAAATTTAATATTTTTTCCATAATTTCCATTTCATGAAACCCTAAATCTACTATTTGTTATATGAAAAATATAAATTTGTTATATAAGAACTCTGAATATAAATTATTTTGTAGGAAAACCCAAGGTAAGCATTCACTACATGCACCACATAGCACATAAGAGAATAAAATATCTTCAGACATTAACGTTTATTTAATATTTCAAATATATTATATAAATTTTGAATATCTTTAAAATCACATGATTCTGAGTTATCATGTTTCGCTGAAAATCTTGAGTTTGTTCGATGTCTTGGGATACATGCATTGCCGATTTTAACCGAAAAGTAAAATTTTATTTGAAAAATATTATTTAATATAATATTTTATATTAAAGATGTTAAATTACTATATAATGATGATAATTAAATATATTTTTAAAATATATCATTTATAAAAATATAATTTTAATGCATTGATTACCAATTAATTAGAAACTAATATTTAAACCAAATAAACATAATGTAAATATTTTTATTTTTATTTTCAGCTAACTGTTTTATCATAATAAATGAAAATAATTTTAGTTAGTGGGTGATATTAATTTGATATATAGTTTTTATTCAATAAATTATTTTTTATTTTCATCTAGATATATGTGATAAACATATGAAACGAAAAAAAATATTTGTCATAAAATTCAATATTTTTGTAAGGGTAGTTTTGAAAGGTTTCAATGGATTACTAATTATAAATCCAATTTTTTTAACAATAATTAATATAATATTTTAATATAAACTTAAATTTTGATATTGAAATGAAAACAATAGGTTAGGGTGAATTTTTTATATTTTAATGTTAATTTTTATTTTATGATGATTAGTGTAAAATACTGAATTTTAATTCAAAACTAATTTTTCATATAATTTTTTAATAAGGATAATGAATAATTGAAATTTTGTATAATGATTAAATTGATCATTTTTTTATCAAATAATGAAATTTTTACCATTGGAATCAATGGGACCCTAAAATTCAATATAAAAACATAGGCAACTTTTGAACATTTTTATTCTAAAAACCCATAGTGACGTCCTGTTTGTAGGATTAATTCTAAAATAATTCTTAACACTTATATGATTGGAATTTTGGAAAATTGACTTCATACATAGTAAAATCATAATTTATAGTTTCTAATATTTTGAGAAAAGTTTTTTACCAAAAACTTTTATCGAAGGTGGTAAAAATAATTATATAAATAAAGAGGAAATTATATTAATAAAGAACTAATCTTTAAACGTAATGCCTAAAAATACATAGAAAATTTTAGAAAATCTATTTTATGGACATATGTCAACCCAAAAATCCCTTTTCTAGAATTTGGTACATTATTGAAACCACTAGAAATTAAAAAAATGAGGGAGTAATTCCCTCTTCCAAAATTTACAACAATGCCCCTCCTTCTCCAACATAAAAACACCTCCTCTCCTCATACATACACACACCTATCAAGAAAACATTACTAGATAAATATATTCCCAAATAGTTCTTAAACATCATTAACATATTTCCAGTATCCTCCCCATGGGTATAAAAACATGCGTGTAATCTCTTTGGAAAAAACTAAAAGGAGTTACCCAAAGAAGTGGTAACATCTTACCCCAATCTCTTCAGTTTTTCTTTAATTATCCACCCCCTAAACATTTTATATTCTATTATTTTTCAAAAAAATAGTATTAAAAATACAAAAAGATTATTTATGATAATTTTTTTGTCTGAACATACTAAATCATCCATATAATGGGTAAAGAACATATTGTTTACATGTACATTGAACTATCATCGCACGAAATGATGTTTGTTTTCTTCCTTTAACAATATTCATGGTTTTGTATTATGATTTAAATGGTGATTATATATGATATATATTTTGTTGTTATTTTTCTATAATTTTTTAATAACACATACCATTATACATTCCTTCTTGTGTAGATACTATAAAATCATTTGTTGACTTGTGTTCTACTTCTTCCTCAAGACAATGTGATTCGTTCACACTATGCATCGAATAATTTACAGATAGTTGTAATAAACATGTGTGATATATATAACATAAGATTTTTACTATAATTATATGATATAAATATACACATTTTTTTGGTATTCTTAATTTCATTCAATATGACAAGAAAATGGAAATAGAGTTCATATGTACGTAGGGAATATCGTCTACATGAACAATGTATTCCATTAAATCTTTCTTTATGTTATATATTAGTAAATGTAGAAGTATACTTAATATATATATATTATTTATATAATGTTTTACAATAATTATGTATGTATATCATTGTATATGTAAGATGATCATGAATAATATGTCAAAACATGTATGAAAAACAAAGCGGATATTAACTAAAGTGAAACCTTAACATAGAATTGTAAATAAAATTGTAATATAAAGTTATAATAAAATATCTATGGTATTGGATATTAAAATTTGGTTATGTAAAATATTTAAACTAATCATATAATAATTTCAAAATGCCCATGAATGAGTACAATGAGAATCAATACATAAGATAAGGGTATTTCATATCACTTTTTATATCTTTGAGAAACAAGATGAGTTCACCATGATTTTCTTAGCTGTGGTTTATATAATGAAAAATAATATATTTTACGATTCTTATTAATAAATATATGGGTTTTTACAGATCCATTCTATGATATTTCCTTCATGGGTTTTATGTTTTCAATGTTATGAAATCAGAAAGATATTTTTTTTTTCTAATTTTCCTTTCTCGAGACAAATGTTTTGTTATAAACCTGCAATCATTTTAGAGGTGTATATACATCCATTAGAAAAAAGATTCATGAAACATATTATTTTCATTATATTATAATCATCCTTTATTTATTTTCATGCATGGAGTGTATGAAAGCATGTTACTATATGGTAAGAGATTATTAACACAATCCCATCATTTATCAAAATTGTTTATGATTTTTAGTCCATTTATGAAATATTCTAATACATCTATCAAGAAAACTCATGTGTTTTCCTTTAATATTTTTCCTCAATATATCATTATGTAATGATGTGATTTTTCCATTATTTTTTACATAAGAAGATTATGAACGTGTATTAAGAAAGTCTAACTTCACATCTTTCTTTAGTTAGAAATATATATTATTTAAAAACAATGTTTTATTAAAAGGTTTTAAAAAATGTTTCAATCATTGTTTATATGCTTTGAAATTATAAATAATAAAATGGATTTCAAATCATTTTCCAGGATTGTTATATGTTGCAAAAACAAATTCAAGGAAATGTTTTCAAATTCATTATAAAGCAATATTTATATGTTTTCAATGAATTTTCAAAGAAATTAATTTTTAATACATGTTAAAAATTCCATTATAAGTTTTCAAGGTTTTTTAAAATAAAATTATTTTTAAAATATTATTAATATTATTTATATGTTTTTATGGAATCTTGTTATCAATATATTTTTAGGATTATTTTAAAATTTTTTGAGGAAACATTTCTTCCAAATATTTGTCAGATTGAATAAATGTTTTGAAGGAAATATATTTTCTAATAGATTTCAAGACATCATTATATGTTTTCAGTGCATTTAAATGTAATTATTTTTCTAATGTTTTTATGTTTTAAAAATCATCTTCAAAGAATAAATAATATTTTCCTACAGATTTTTTTTAAATAAAATCTCAAAATTACTTCCTTTATAAGATTATATTTTATTGTTTTACCAATTCATATATGAGAAATTAAACATATTATTTCTTTGAATAGATCATATTTTTTTATAATGAAGTTTATGTAACTAATTCTCTTATACGAGATACATTTTTTTAGATCAATTTCTTCTTAATGGGTTATATATCTATGAAACCTGATTCGTTCTATGTGTTGTGTTTTTAATGAAATGATTACAAAATATATATATTTCCCATAGGTTATGATATAATTATATTATTATTACCCCAATTTCATTTCTTGTGTTATGATGTGATTATTTTAAATTGTGGAACATGTATGAATGATTTAATTATGATATTGGTGGACCCTATATCACCCATTAATGCATTGGGTAATGATTTTTATCTCATGATATTTTCTAAGATAGTATTGGGAGTGATCCTTGAATAATAATATGGACATGTCGGTGAACCATGAACACAAATATGTTATGGGTAGTGAAACGGTACTACTAAGATGGCCATCTGAGTGAACCATGATTACCAAGATTTTATTGGGAGTTAACATATTCTATAATGATGTCCTTGGAAACAATGCCCTCACTACTATGGAAATAATTTTATACACTTATGTGTCTACTACAATGTAGAGACCCGTATCCTGACGTACATGGACTTTACATTACTTTTGCGGAATACTTAGTACATTACAAAAACACACACACAAGGACCGTAATAGTTTAGTGTCTTTGGAAACTCGGAATATAATCTTCTAATCCTGGTGAAATATCTTCAACATCTCCCATAAAGATCTTCTTTTTTTTTACCTAAAACCTTTCTTTATATCCTGGGGAAAAGAAAACATAAAAGGGTGAGCTCAAATGCTCAGTAAAGGTAAACAAAAGAAATATCAATCACATAATTTTCATAAGAACATAACATTTTTGGAAATCTTAACCTGCAAAAGAGAGCATAATTTCATAACATGGGATAAATCATAGTAGTGAAATGAAATCATAACTTAAAACATTACTCATTGTGGCATACACACATAATCATAGAGAATCATTTCTTGTTAGTCAAGACTCATTGCCAAGACTATCTTAGTGGACAAAGTCCCTTTCTGAATCGAGTAATCCTCGTTTCAGTCCTGTTTCACTGAACCGGTATAACCTACCATTCCAGCCATGTCTATCTCATGAGATATAAAATCTTTACCCAATGCATTGGAGGGAGATATAGGTCCCACCCATCTCATAATGATACCATTCTTATGTGTGCCACAAAATCATAAATCATACATCATTACATAACCCATGTAATAAAAATGGGATTCTTAAACAACATGACATCATAAAACCATTCATAAAAGATAAAGGAATTCATAAACATAATTCCATCACAACATAGTCAAATCAATGTAAAAATATGGATAGAAACAGAACCCTTTATTATCTTAGATGGAAAATAATTTTGATAAAACAATTGAATTGAATTCTTGAGGAAAATATCCTTTCTTCTTCAAAATCAATTTCTTTTCACAAAACATCATGCAATTTTAAAAGAAAAAGATTTTATTGAAAATATTCATGAAATATTTTGGAGGAAGGTTCATGAAAATAAGGCTTTATAAAACCGTAAAAATCCGTTCGTGCCGTATAAGTTAAAAAAAACATTCTTCGTACTTTTGTCGGAAAAGTCAAAAAGTACCTCGTACGACAAAAGATTCCTTTCATACATATTACTAAAAACTCACCGAAGGGTAAAAATGGATTTAAAAAATTGTAGGTGGATGGAAATAATATTACATTTTGATGAAACATGGATGTGGATGATAAAATACACCCCAGTAAATACTTACGAATAAACAATCTCGGATAAAAATGAGATTGTGATATTTCCCTTACCTTAGGTCCAATTTGCTTCGTATGTGTCCGAACCTCCTGTATAATGATTTAAATAATGTCATTGACTTATTACAGAATCATATTCATTGTTATGATATCATATATGGTTCACTTATGACATTATATTACCCGTTCTTTTGTAAATTCCATGTTAAAGAAGCGTTTTGGGTAAAATCGTTTCATTTATCGTAGGTGTTTTGACTTGTTATTCTTGACATCATTATTACTTATATCATGATTTACTTACTTCCAGAATATAAAATATGATTTATATATCATATATATTCAGTATATATATATATAATAGATAGATAAATAAAATGAAAAACACCGTTCATGGAGACGGTAGTCCGTACGTACGCATGAACGCTGTTTTTCTTTCCTTATTGTCTTGAAATGGAAGTAAGTAGATGACATACATATGTATATATATATACATAAATCCAGTAGCTTTATAATGTCATGTATTTCATTATTATTTCTTATATATACATTATAATCATTCTTAAATGGTTAACATGGAGAATGAATCTCATCGCGTCGTGGAGACGGTATTCCGTACGTACGCACGAGCGATGATATCATTTCTATAAATATTGAATTGAATTGGAGTGGATTATAAAATATATCAGAATCATTATGATGTTGTAATAACTATGTATAGTTATTCTTTACACCATTATACCCATCCATGTAAGGTGGTGGTGGAAAATAGATTACACCACGGCGTGGAGACGGTATTCCGTACGTACGCACGCGCGGTGATTTATTTTTCCGTAGGATGGATAGATGGTGAAATAGGGTTGTTTCATACATATAATAACATATCAGTATATGAGTGATACTGATGTTATTACTTCATAATGAAACAACCTAAGAAGAAGAAGTGGAAGAAGAAATAAAGATGAAAGAATTGGTAACGATATTTACCTCTTCTTTGAAGTGCCTCTTTGAGACCTCCTCTTAGGGCATTAGAATTGGTCTTTGAGGAAGACCAGAACCTATAGGATGTTGCTAGGGAAGTGGAGAAGGGATTTTGGCAGGGGTTGGCCGAGCTTGAGTGCTCAAATTGGTGTGAGGAGGAGGGGGAGGAGGTGTCCTTTTATAAGGGAGGAGAGGGGCACCTTAGGAATATCTCAAAATATTATTTTATATTAAAGTCAAAATCGGTTTATAATGGTTCCAAAGGGTCTTATTTCGAAGCTAAAGTGGGGATGGGTCGAAATCCTATCAACCAATAGAATTTAGACAAGTTTAGGATATTATTTTAACCTTATCAATTAGATTTAACTCTAAGTTAAATAATTTAACTTTTACCATGTCTTTTTGTTTTCTTTCACTATATGGTTAATAAACTTACTATAACATGCCAAAAGAACCCCAAATTGTATATTATTAATACATATATCCTTATCTAAGTCATTTGGCCGAACCTTAGATTTTTAGGAATAAAATAACAATTAATAATATAATATTTGATTTAAAAACTATTTTGTGTCAATTTTGACACTATTTGATATATGATTTTTGTGAAAGTCATAACAGAATTATATTTTCGAACCAAGTTGATTACATCAACACTAATATATCATAGTAACCTAGAAAATTAGTGGAATTCATAAAAAGTCTTAAATTACATTTATTTTGGTATTTATATTATCAATTATGTCAATATTTCATTAATAAGATAATTACTGCATCATCTTTGTGTCATAAATAAATTATATTATTTGATGTCTAAAAATTACAAATAAAATACCATAATGTAGGAAATCTTCTTAGCTTTCTAATGAATATTTATAGTCGAATTTATCTTATGTATAACCCCATATTAAAAATAATTTACTTTTTAAACTTTGATTTTAACTATTTTAACCCTTCTTTAAATAAATTAATAATAAATGTCCTAATCTAATCCAAGTGGGCCTAAATGGTCATATTTTATTCCTAAGTTTGTTTTTGGTCGAATTACACTTGTCCAATAGAATTAGGACATGTGTTAGGGTAATATTAATATCATATTTACCCTTAGTTACCCTATTTACTATTAACCGTGGTAAAAAAAGTAAAAAGTTACTATTCACCAAAAAATTATTTTCATCTCATTGAACCACATTTTAGTCCTTGATATTAACCGTGTCTCTCGGATTTTCGAAATTCCATTCACAGAAGCGGTAAAATTAAGTTTTATGCAAAAATTCAGTTTTTAACCTACCACTTAGTAGTTTCACTATTCATCAAAAATTGATGTTTTTCAGAACAATGCCAAAATTTCATCCCAAGCTATATTTCATATTCCGAATTCAAAAATGAAGTCTATTTTACCAAATTCATAACATAAAAGTTGCATTAATTAATTTTATAATTAAATCCCGCTGTTAAAACAAATAGCGTGTTTTTAAGAAACAATATCTATCAAAAGATTGACACTTGTTTATGTCTAGTTTAAATGTGAAATTACATCCAATGACCAACATTGTATTAAATTGTGAAAATATATTCTAAATATACTTTAAAACCACTTAAATTAATGATTTATCACTATTAATTATTTCGATTAAAAAAGTTGTTTTTAATTATAATTTATTAATTTTCACTATTCATCAGAATATGAAAGTTATCCGAAAAGTACCAAAATTTCACCTTAGGCTAAATTCGATACTCCGAATCCAAAAATAAAGTTCATTTTGAAAAATAAGATTTACTGGATTTCAAAAAGTGGTTATTACTATTCATAACGGCTAGTTTTAATAATATTTTTATAGCATATCGTTGTTTAGTGAAACTCGGTATTGCGTACTACAAACGCTATCGAGGAAGGTCGCGATTGCGTGTAATGCAAGACAAGTCAAGGATGTGTGTTGTACAAGCTCCTTTTGGTGTAGCGTACAACACAAGACATTAATAAAATTAAAAAGAATATTTTTTTATAAAATCTTGGGCTGTTACATTCTACCCCCCTTAAAATGAATTTCGCCCTCGAAATTCGTCGGGGTTATAAATGGTTTACTATTTGAAAGTTTCTTTAATAGAAACCCACATCGTAAAAGGGAATACCAAAACTTGGCTTTAAAAACTAAAGTATGAAATGTAACGATTACCCAAATAAACTAATCACTGGGTTTCCACATAGGTGAAAATATGGATATGGAAGAGAAATCTAACCATCATGTTCTGATGGAGAGTGGTAGAGAACATGGCTATGGAAAAGCCAGTAATCACAAATCCATAGATTTGTGATGATATAAGGTACCATCTGATTCATCAGGTATAAGAGAACTAGGACAACATTTTTGGTTTTCAAGATCATTTCCCTAAAGATAAAGAATTTGAATTAGAATAAATACTTACTTTATTTTGGTACAATCTCACTGTTGTTCGTGCCTTTAACAATTTCCACTTCATCTCTTAAATAAATGAAGTTGAATTTGTTATTCGTGAAGTGTTAGCAGATCATGTGATAGAATGACGGGTCATTCCATCTGTTTCAAACAAAAGGTTAGCAAAATTATATACATAAGTCGATCTATAGTGAGATTAATCACATATGGACTTATACTTCATATATCATACTACTTAATATAATAAAACTAGTTTCTACTAAACAGGGACTTCCTATAGGCTAGTGGTAGGTGATAAAGGCCAGTCGCACTTCGGTTGTGGGTTCGATTCCTACAGCCTTGTCCGAAGCGATGGGCTGTCGCCCGTCCTGCAGGTTGTCCTTTTTCTAAAACTACATTACTATAACATCTCATCAATAATATCGAAAATCTTCTATCATTAAACAATACTAACTTATGTCCAACATAATCCATTCTAATCTTTAGGCTTATCCATAATACTACAGTCCACTCTCATAATATAGTGAAAACAATTACCAGAGATTTAACACCATCGTCGATCCCCATATATCATAAGATATGTTTTGTTGGTCACACTCCAAACATTCAAAGTCCTTAATCATGTATTCTCTTGAATACCCATTGAACCTTAGTGAAAACATGAATGCAGTTAAAAGTTAACACTTTTCACATACCGAAATCCTCAAAATTCTATATACTCAAACCATGATATCACTTAGTCCTTATATCAATCATGAGCTCATGAATACTATCAAACATTTAATTTTCTCCTTATCCCTTCATTATGCGCATATCATCTACATTCCAAAAATATATGAATAACCTTTCATGGATACTGGTAACATTAATCATACACTTTCAAAACACAAGGAAAGACAACAGTGCAACAATCCATAGATGTCTCTTTATTCCAAAATTACACATGATAAACATGTAATCATTCCACTAGATTCTCAAACCATTGACCGAGCTTCAAAAATTCTTTCATCTCACATATCATTTGTAGTCTCTTCATCATCATCCACATAAATACTACCCATATGACCATACTGATTCTCTTCATGAGTCTTTCCCTTAGGGCATTTGTTTGCATAATGCCCATACATTCCACATTTAAAACACTTAACCATTTTTGATGTCGTAGCAATACCATTATCCTCATCCATGGTGTTAATCGACCCTTTTCCTTTGCACTTACTTGCTTTGTGTCCTTCGTTTCCACACCCAAAGCATCTTACAGTTCCCTTGAAACATTCTCCTTGATGCCTCTTCCCACATGATTTACATAGGGGAAAATGAACTTTCTTTCCTCTATGATCATCACGAAACTCCATCTTTCTCTTATTAGCCGAGTCAGGAAACATACCAAATTTTACTTTATTGATCATATTATGAGATTGCTGATTCGGCATAATAATGATATTTGGACTTCCAAATCCCATTTCATTTGGTTTCTCATGAAGAATATCATTCCATTGTCCATCATATCCTCCATTATCGTGAATCATCTTGTTTCCAGCCATATTCTAAAACCCAAAAAAGAATAGTGTGAGAGGCAGAAATCATAATAAAGGGGGAGTAACTTAAATATCTATCATCTTTGGTTTAATCTAATATCGTTACCATAGTTCTAGAACTATATCCTATACGTATACTTATCCTTAGGGGCATCCCTAGACATACCTTAGAAATATCTCTAGGGATCTCACTAACGTTTTCGCATCCTAGTTTCCAAAGGTTGACTAAACCTTTCCTCTGATACCAACTGTAGAGACCCGTATCCTGACGTACATGGACTTTACATTACTTTTGCGGAATACTTAGTACATTACAAAAACACACACACAAGGACCGTAATAGTTTAGTGTCTTTGGAAACTCGGAATATAATCTTCTAATCCTGGTGAAATATCTTCAACATCTCCCATAAAGATCTTCTTTTTTTTACCTAAAACCTTTCTTTATATCCTGGGGAAAAGAAAACATAAAAGGGTGAGCTCAAATGCTCAGTAAGGGTAAACAAAAGAAATATCAATCACATAATTTTCATAAGAACATAACATTTTTGGAAATCTTAACCTGCAAAAGAGAGCATAATTTCATAACATGGGATAAATCATAGTAGTGAAATGAAATCATAACTTAAAACATTACTCATTGTGGCATACACACATAATCATAGAGAATCATTTCTTGTTAGTCATGACTCATTGCCAAGACTATCTTAGTGGACAAAGTCCCTTTCTGAATCGAGTAATCCTCGTTTCAGTCCTGTTTCACTGAACCGGTATAACCTACCATTCCAGCCATGTCTATCTCATGAGATATAAAATCTTTACCCAATGCATTGGAGGGAGATATAGGTCCCACCCATCTCATAATGATACCATTCTTATGTGTGCCACAAAATCATAAATCATACATCATTACATAACCCATGTAATAAAAATGGGATTCTTAAACAACATGACATCATAAAACCATTCATATAAGATAAAGGAATTCATAAACATAATTCCATCACAACATAGTCAAATCAATGTAAAAATATGGATAGAAACAGAACCCTTTATTATCTTAGATGGAAAATAATTTTGATAAAACAATTGAATTGAATTCTTGAGGAAAATATCCTTTCTTCTTTAAAATCAATTTCTTTTCACAAAACATCATGCAATTTTAAAAGAAAAAGATTTTATTGAAAATATTCATGAAATATTTTGGAGGAAGGTTCATGAAAATAAGGCTTTATAAAACCGTAAAAATCCGTTCGTGCCGTATAAGTTAAAAAAAACATTCTTCGTACTTTTGTCGGAAAAGTCAAAAAGTACCTCGTACGACAAAAGATTCCTTTCATACATATTACTAAAAACTCACCGAAGGGTAAAAATGGATTTAAAAAATTGTAGGTGGATGGAAATAATATTACATTTTGATGAAACATGTATGTGGATGATAAAATACACCCCAGTAAATACTTACGAATAAACAATCTCGGATAAAAATTAGATTGTGATATTTCCCTTACCTTAGGTCCAATTTGCTTCGTATGTGTCCGAACATCCTGTATAATGATTTAAATAATGTCATTGACTTATTACAGAATCATATTCATTGTTATGATATCATATATGGTTCACTTATGACATTATATTACCCGTTCTTTTGTAAATTCCATGTTAAAGAAGCGTTTTGGGTAAAATCGTTTCATTTATCGTAGGTGTTTTGACTTGTTGTTCTTGACATCATTATTACTTATATCATGATTTACTTACTTCCAGAATATAAAATATGATTTATATATCATATATATTCAGTATATATATATATAATAGATAGATAAATAAAATGAAAAACACCGTTCATGGAGACGGTAGTCCGTACGTACGCATGAACGCTGTTTTTCTTTCCTTATTGTCTTGAAATGGAAGTAAGTAGATGACATACATATGTATATATATATACATAAATCCAGTAGCTTTATAATGTCATGTATTTCATTATTATTTCTTATGTATACATTATAATCATTCTTAAATGGTTAACATGGAGAATGAATCTCATCGCGTCGTGGAGACGGTATTCCGTACGTACGCACGAGCGATGATATCATTTCTATAAATATTGAATTGAATTGGAGTGGATTATAAAATATATCAGAATCATTATGATGTTGTAATAAATATGTATAGTTATTCTTTACACCATTATACCCATCCATGTAAGGTGGTGGTGTAAAATAGATTACACCACGGCGTGGAGACGGTATTCCGTACGTACGCACGCGCGGTGATTTCTTTTTCCGTAGGATGGATAGATGGTGAAATAGGGTTGTTTCATACATATAATAACATATCAGTATATGAGTGATACTGATGTTATTACTTCATAATGAAACAACCTAAGAAGAAGAAGTGGAAGAAGAAATAAAGATGAAAGAATTGGTAACGGTATTTACCTCTTCTTTGAAGTGCCTCTTTGAGACCTCCTCTTAGGGCATTAGAATTGGTCTTTGAGGAAGACCAGAACCTATAGGATGTTGCTAGGGAAGTGGAGAAGGGATTTTGGCAGGGGTTGGCCGAGCTTGAGTGCTCAAATTGGTGTGAGGAGGAGGGGGAGGAGGTGTCCTTTTATAAGGGAGGAGAGGGGCACCTTAGGAATATCTCAAAATATTATTTTATATTAAAGTCAAAATCGGTTTATAATGGTTCCAAAGGGTCTTATTTCGAAGCTAAAGTGGGGATGGGTCGAAATCCTATCAACCAATAGAATTTAGACAAGTTTAGGATATTATTTTAACCTTATCAATTAGATTTAACTCTAAGTTAAATAATTTAACTTTTACCATGTCTTTTTGTTTTCTTTCACTATATGGTTAATAAACTTACTATAACATGCCAAACGAACCCCAAATTGTATATTATTAATACATATATCCTTATCTAAGTCATTTGGCCGAACCTTAGATTTTTAGGAATAAAATAACAATTAATAATATAATATTTGATTTAAAAACTATTTTGTGTCAATTTTGACACTATTTGATATATGATTTTTGTGAAAGTCATAACAGAATTATATTTTCGAACCAAGTTGATTAAATCAACACTAATATATCATAGTAACCTAGAAAATTAGTGGAATTCATAAAAAGTCTAAAATTACATTTATTTTGGTATTTATATTATCAATTATGTCAATATTTCATTAATAAGATAATTACTGCATCATCTTTGTGTCATAAATAAATTATATTATTTGATGTCTAAAAATTACAAATAAAATACCATAATGTAGGAAATCTTCTTAGCTTTCTAATGAATATTTATAGTCGAATTTATCTTATGTATAACCCCATATTAAAAATAATTTACTTTTTAAACTTTGATTTTAACTATTTTAACCCTTCTTTAAATAAATTAATAATAAATGTCCTAATCTAATCCAAGTGGGCCTAAATGGTCATATTTTATTCCTAAGTTTGTTTTTGGTCGAATTACACTTGTCCAATAGAATTAGGACATGTGTTAGGGTAATATTAATATCATATTTACCCTTAGTTACCCTATTTACTATTAACCGTGGTAAAAAAAGTAAAAAGTTACTATTCACCAAAAAATTATTTTCATCTCATTGAACCACATTTTAGTCCTTGATATTAACCGTGTCTCTCGGATTTTCGAAATTCCATTCACAGAAGCGGTAAAATTAAGTTTTATGCAAAAATTCAGTTTTTAACCTACCACTTAGTAGTTTCACTATTCATCAAAAATTGATGTTTTTCAGAACAATGCCAAAATTTCATCCCAAGCTATATTTCATATTCCGAATTCAAAAATGAAGTCTATTTTACCAAATTCATAACATAAAAGTTGCATTAATTAATTTTATTATTAAATCCCGCTGTTAAAACAAATAGCGTGTTTTTAAGAAACAATATCTATCAAAAGATTGACACTTGTTTATGTCTAGTTTAAATGTGAAATTACATCCAATGACCAACATTGTATTAAATTGTAAAAATATATTCTAAATATACTTTAAAACCACTTAAATTAATGATTTATCACTATTAATTATTTCGATTAAAAAAGTTGTTTTTAATTATAATTTAGTAATTTTCACTATTCATCAGAATATGAAAGTTATCCGAAAAGTACCAAAATTTCACCTTAGGCTAAATTCGATACTCCGAATCCAAAAATAAAGTTCATTTTGAAAAATAAATTTTACTGGATTTCAAAAAGTGGTTATTACTATTCATAACGGCTAGTTTTAATAATATTTTTATAGCATATCGTTGTTTAGTGAAACTCGGTATTGCGTACTACAAACGCTATCGAGGAAGGTCGCGATTGCGTGTAATGCAAGACAAGTCAAGGATGTGTGTTGTGCAAGCTCCTTTTGGTGTAGCGTACAACACAAGACATTAATAAAATTAAAAAGAATATTTTTTTATAAAATCTTGGGCTGTTACATACAATCACAGTTCTTATTACAATATTATGCTTTCACTGCTTATGTTCTTTTTTAATTTTGATTCATGAATTATTAACTACCAATAATGATTACATGATTCATATTTTTGATCTTTAAAATGCATTTTATGATCATTCTTTTTAATGATCCTATTCATATACCCTTATGATCGTGATTATTTTTAAATATATCCCTTTTTTATCCATACATAAAATCTGATATAAACATTTTTTATGTATCCCTTCACCCACTTATGATGATTTGAATTATGTTTCATGTATTTAAGAAGGGTTAAATTTAATATGAACCTTGTTCGAGAAACATTTTCTTGCTTTTGTACTGATGTTTATATATCCTTGTTTCTAGAAGAACTAGACTAATACAGTATTTGGGAGTTTGTTGGTGTAATTATTTATGTATTATAGAAATTTAGTATAATTTAAAAGTTAAAAAAATAGAGTTTTGATATAGATAGTATTAGAAAAAAATTTTATTTATCCCGAGAATGTTAGGATGAGAAACCATAGTGAGATCCCGAAATACATGTCAAAGGGTAAGTCTAAGGATAAGAGAATGTATATGAAGATGTACTAGAATCCTTACAATGTATTAAGACAATGGTTTCCTACAAATATATACATTTATGTATAATACACGTAGATTTGGATATCGAATATATGTAACTAAGTGTAAAAACTCTTACAAGGTGTGTTAGGCCGCATGTGGCATAACCTGGAACATGTCAATGAGCCTTGCCGCACAGTTGGTTTGCTACACACTGGGGATATGGTTTGGAAATTCACAAACTCTTCAAAAACCATCATGAAAGATTTTAATATATATTTTATACGAATAATATAAGACAAACAGATGTATTCATATGTTAAATAGGATGTCATAATTTAGAAATCATTTATGTGTTATTGCAGAATTATGAAGTACCCCACTATGATAATTATTTATTACCCTATTATTTCTAGTTTTAGAAAATAGAACTTGGTTAAAATTGAAATTTTTTTGTTTTGGAATGTATGGGCATTGTTAAAATGTTTTTTCAATGAGGAAAATACATAAAGAGAATCCATATGGTGGTTCGAGTATTGGTTATATAGTTGAAGAAAAATAGATTGTGACTGAAATGTTAAATGAATGGGATGTATTTCTAGTATTTATTTCTTTAAATATAATAAGAATAAAAATAATATCTTTAAGTATCCTGAAAACGTGATTTAAATTTAATATTCAAGGAAATATTTATTTTGGAATATGTTGATGAAGCCTGAGTAATGGAATAAGAATAATGTAGGATGGATGCAATATATATGTTTCAAAATTCATTAATTATGTTATATGAGTCATTAAATATATATGTGTTGTTAGTAGATGTTTTTAATAATGAATTTAAAAGTATATAATAAATAATAATGATTACGTTGAAATGTTATATTTTAATTAGGGGATGTTAGCCCAAAATCTGATCATGATTTCGAGAAATATTATCTCTTAAAGGGGGAAAGAGATGATTTATTTGGAAAGAGTATATGGGATATCAATGATTACTCATGATCTGATTACTTATTTGTTTTTTAAAAAAATTTTATGTAATCATGGGTGATGTTTAAACATTGATTTATTTGTGAAATATATCTTGTAATATTTGGAATAATGAATAATTCATACTTTAGAAAAGGATTTATAGTATTTCAGGTTATTACCATGTTTCTAGAAAATATATGATGATGGTATTCACATGTTTCAATTGGGATAAACATTTAATACTTTGGGATATATTAGGGATAAATGTTTTGTTTATTTATTAATGTTTTTTGTCCTATTTAATTTTTTTGTATTTCAAAATGGTTATAAATTTAATCATTTAGAAAATGTTTATGTAAAAAATTAGATGAAGTTTGTAAGATTTAAGTGTTATCTCACTATGTGAGGATTTATTCATAATCGATACCTGATCTAACTAATTTTTTATGATAAAGGATGAAAATTAAGACAGAATAACATAGATCTTATTATATTATACTATATCAGGAATGGAAAATTCCATTTCATTTTTTAGAAAGTGAAGAAGTGTATACAAGAAAAAAAAGGGTGATGTCATCCTGAAATCATGAAATTATATATCCTCATAAAATTTATTCAACATTATTCTTGAAATAAAATATTTTATTATAAAACATAGTTTACAATGAATCAGATGCTACCTTAGGTCATTATATATTTATGGCTTTGAAACTGTTAAATTTTTTCCATAATTTTTCTCTATTACTCCCCATTAAAACATGATTATTAAATTTCTATTATATTCCCTAATTCTCACATTCCACATTTTTTTTCAAATGTGGAAATGTATATTACATTGGGTGACTATTATGTCTCTAAATTTCCATTTTAAAATGAATATTTAGTATTAATCTTTTATGATATGGGATTCTAATAAAAGAACATTCAAATATTTAACCATTAATAACCCAAACAAATTTCGATGGTGAAAATTATTTTAAGTGGGGTATATTGTAAGACCCTATGATATTTTGAAATATTTATTGAGTAAATATAATATTTTGTTGATATTTTTTATTTTAGTGTTGTATATAATAACACCCTATGATTCTAATTTTTGTTTTATGAATTCTCTTTGTTAGGGTTGAGTCATACACAACACCAACGTAATAGTGCACTATAGGAAACACCAATCGTATATGAAAATATCATATTCAGATACATTAAATCATATTTACTAATTAAGATATATTATATAAATCATATATATCTTTAAATATAACTTATACTGAATTATCATGTGTCACACACAACAATGAGTTTCTTCAATAACTTGTGTTACATGAATTATTGAGTTTAACTGAACAACTAAATATTATTGAATCATTATTATTTAATATAATAATACAAATCCTAGATATTAAATTATTGATTATAAATAAAAATTAAATTACATATGAAAATATTTTTTTATAAAATATATGATTAGATCATTGGTTTCCAATTAATTAGAAATGAAAATGTAAACCCATTGAATATAAAAGAAAATATTTTTATTTTTTACTCAAAATGATGTTTTAACCTATTAGATTAATATAATAATAGTTACTGGGTGATATTAATGTATTATATATATATATTAAGTAAAGAAAATTTTATGTTCATTAGAAATATTTGAAAAGTATAAGATAAAAACATTTTCGATATTTGGCATAAAACCAATATATTTATATAGGATGTTTTATAGAATTTTAATAGAGAGCCTATTTTAAAACCAATTTATTGAATGTTTTGGTCCAAAAAATATCACCTTTTAAAAAGGAAAATAAAAATTGGTATTTGGTGAGTTTTTTGTATTTACCTATGATGGTTAATTTTTTGATGAATTGTGATGAATAATAAATTTAAATACAAATATTATTTTTCATCTAATTTAATTTTAAAGATAAATCATATTTTAAATTTGTTTTAATTTTTAATTATCAATCTTATTTGTAAATTATTCCCATTTAGGTCATTTTAATCCATATAATATAGATATTGAATATAAAAACATATAAAACATTTGAATTTTTTAACATTAAAAACTCGTAGTGTCATCCCATATGTGGGATTAATTATAAATTAATTTCAGACATGTCTAGGATTGTAATTTATTAAATGGATTAATGATTTATAATCATAAAAATTTATAATTTCATCTTATCTTTTACCAAAAAATGAATTGAAACTTCTAAATATAAATTATAACGATTAAGAGAAAAAATAACATAACAAATAACTGAACCATAAATTTAAGGCCCAAATGACCTAGAAACTATTTTATAATCCATTATAAAGACATATTATTAACCTATCATCCATTTTTTCTAATTTCATCCATCACTAGAGTGAAATTCAATTGGAGAAATTTGAGTGTAATATTCTATTCCAAAATTTAAAGGAGTGTCACTCCTCCTCCATTATAAAAATCATCAAATGTCCAATTTCATTACACCTATCAAAACCCTTTGGCTCAAAAAAGTTTTAACTAATTATATCCTCAAATTCCCTACTAATATAATAATATCATACCTATGGAAATAGAGAAATCCATGTAAGCTATTTAGTTGAAACTGAAGGGAGTCAGCTAAAGAAGAGGTAACATCATTCCTTAAGATCTTCAGTTTTATTCCCATCCAACACCACCAACACTATCCTTATTAAATTTATATACAAAAACACTAGTTTCATTATATACTGATTTTTTATAGGTTTTACCAGCCATTACACAGACATCTATATAATGGATAACAAACATACTGTTTATTTTTAGGGAATACTACTATTGCTTGAAACAATGGTTGTTTGTTTTCCATTACCACCATTCATTGATAAGAATTATGATAGAAAAACTATTTATATATGATATATATTATATTTTTTATATATTATTTATTATTTAATTATTTTATATCACATAAAATTATACATTCCATCTTGTGTAAATATGATAACATCGATTTTGGACATGTGGACTAGTGCTTCCTCAAAGTTATTTGATTCATTCACACATTACTTTGAATGTGTTATGGATGGATTTAGTTAAAATATATGATATATATAACATAATAAATAAACTAAAATTATATTTTATAAATTTATAAGTATATTTCATTTAATTATTTTCATTCAATTCAACAAAAAAATAGAAATCGAGTTCTTGTGTATATATGGCCTATCGTCTTTTAGAATGGTGTATTCTATTTAATCATTATATATTTTATATATTATTATTACTACATATATCATGAATATATATGATATTTATATAATTTTTTACATTATATAAGAAATTCATTCAAGATCTTCATAAAATTATCATGAATAATAATTTCAAATATGTATCAAGATAAAATAGGATATTACCCAAAGTGAATCTTTAACATATAATTGCTAATAAGAAGGTAATATATAGTGTTAAAAAATCACATATGGTATTATATATAAAAATATAGTTCTATACAGGATTTATAATAAACTTATAATAATTTGTAATTATTATTATATGATTGTGACATGTTTCAAAACATAATTTAAGGGAATTTATTCTGAATTTTTCTATATGTGAGAATCTTGACATGTTCAACACTCTTTTATTTTTAGTGGTGTATATAATTCCCATGAATGTATTATATGATTATTATTATTACATTTATGGTTATTTACATATCGATAATATTTTTTATGGGTTTTAGGTTGCAAAATTCAACAAATCAGTAAGATAGATTTGTCTCATTTTTTATTTCATTGATACAAATGTTTTTTGTGCACCTGAATTCCTTATTGAGGTGTATATAATTACATTGAACATGTATTATGAAAAATATACTCCTTTTGATTATATTTTAATATTTATTTAATTTTATTTTCTACCATGGATAGTATAATTCCATGTTAGCATGTGTTAAGAGTTTATTTAAACGATATCATCATTTATTAGGATTTTTATGATTATAATTTTATTAATGAAATATTATGACCAATATATAAAACAAATCTCAAGTGTTTTATTATCATATATTTATTCAATATATCTTTATTTATTGGTGGCATTTTCCCTGTCTTTAATATATAATGTGATCATGAAATCAATTTTAAGAATTTCTAACATTATCTCTCTCCTAAATTAGAGTTTTGTGTTGTTTAAAAATAATCTTATATAAACAGTCTTTGAAAATGATTTAATGATTTATTTATATGTTTTCAAATTTTTTATTGAAATTTCATTCTAATAGTTTTATTACATTTTATATTTTTTGGAAATATTTTTTCAATGAAACGGGTTTCAAAATGGTTCAATGTTTTCTTTATAGTTTTTTATTGTATTTTTATAGAATTTGTTTTCCAAACATTTCAAATATTTAAATATATATATTCAATTATTTTCAAAGAGAATGGTTTTAAAAAAAATTTATCATATGTTTTAAATTCTAAATCATTTTTTTAAAATAAACACTACAGTCATCATTATATGTTTTCATGAAAATAAAATTTAAAAATGTAATCAAGATTATTTTATATGATTTTGATGAAAATGTTTTTAAAAATGATTTCAATACTCCTTTCTAAAATTATAGTTCATTTTTTAATAAAATAGTTTTCCAAATTCTTAATTTTTTAAAAATCCTTTTCTAATAAGAAAATACATTTTCTTAAGAAATGTTTTTAAAATGTCGTTCTACATACTTACCATCTATGATGGATTTCATTAATTTTACACATGAATTTATAGGATATGATCCAATGGATCCATTCATTTTCATTCTCTTAATGGTTTACATTCAGATATAATGATGTTAACGAAATCCATTATCTAGCTAGGGTAACATATTTTTCAAACTTGTTCCTTTATCATGTGGTGTATGTCTATAGAATCTTATATTTCTCATGTTTTATTATTATAATTAAATTATTATGAAATCGAAAGTTTTAAATAATTTATGATATGATTAGTTTCTTATGACACCCATTTTATTTCATGGGTTATGATTTAATGTTTTTTGATATTCTGTTAGAATTATGTGTGGTTTTATGATGATATTGGTGGGACCTATATCTCCCAATAATTAATTGGTTAAATATTTCTATATATGATGAGATAGACTAAGATGGTCTTGGTATTGAACCTAGACTTCTGAGATGTCCATGGGAGTGAAACATGGCTAAAAAATGAAATGGGGGGTAAACATACACTTCTATGATGGTTATGTGTGTGAACCATGACAACTAAGATGATATGAAGTTTGAAACCATAATACTAATACAAAAATGGTAGTGATTCCTAGACTATAATGGGAATCATTTTTATATAATTTTTATTAGCCACAATAAAATGTATTATTCCTATTTTATTCTTTCATGTATTATGTTATTTGATTATATATGATTCATGTCTTATGAAATTCCAATATATGTGACATGATTATTTTCCATGATCATTGATATGTTGGGTATGATCTCCCATTTTCATGATAATGTTATCATACCTATATGTTCATAATTATGTTTATATATCTCTAATGTTTTCTATTACTAAGAACCTAAGATCACCGTTTTTTTGGTTTCCTTTCCCATAATTATGAAGTTATGAATTACGTCTAACGTGTCTATGAAGGTTTTTAGTAATGATGAACATAGTTGGATAATCTTTACCTCACATTTATACTAGGGATTATATTTCCATGATTCCAAAGGCAATCGACTAATACACTCTTTGGGAATTTTTCTGTGTACTATATTAAGTTTTATTCAAAAAACAATGCAGTGTAAATATCTAAAAAATAGATAGTCTTTATACCTCCCTATAGTATTAGGAGGACATTAATCATCACATTAAATGACTATATGACTACTTCCCCCAACATATTGAAATATCATCTCATGAATAGGTGTATCAAGTCTTTTAAAATTATGTATCATTTGTGGAATACTTGTCTAATGTAGATAAATGTTTTTGAAACATAATCCCGCTACTAGAATAATGTAATTGGGGGAAGTTTTTAAAGAGGATGATGTGGTCATGGAAGATGAAGTCTACATTGACCTAAATATTTTTATATACATCTCTATAGAATATATATATATACTATAGGGACTATGTGATATGAACATTATCAGGCTCAAGAGAAGAACCCATTTACTCCTGAGTCATTATGAGCGTATTAAAACTAATATTCATTAATAAATGAATAATAAATAAGAAATTTAATTCCCCATATCAAAATTTAAGGAGGTCAACTCACTAGAACTCCAAAATTAAAATAAATGACATCAGGTTTTGATCATGACAAAGACCATCAGAATAAGAAACTCCATATTCCATGTATCCAACCTAATATAAGCCTCATAGTGAGAATTTGTTTCGCCTTTTCCCATGTAACTAATTATATCATCCATTATCTTAGTCATGAATAACATTCTTCTAACAAAGAATCTTCAAGAAGAACTAATTGTGGACCTTCTAAGCCCTCAACTATATGAATTTGATGTCATAGCCAGTGAAGTGTATTATGTAGAGCCCGAAAATAATAAATTTCATAAATTATTTTTCTTCATTGATTAATATTTATAATTCATTACATAGGGAAACCTCATGTTGTTTTATATATCTGACAAGAAGATTGTGAGAGAGAAAACTAATCTCCCCCCCCCCTTATCCTAATAATCCATTGGTGTCATAAGTGTGATATTATGATTCATGTATGGATCAATAATATATCCACGTTTTGGAAACTCATCATTGATTCTGAATTTAAGGTAATTCATTAGAATATTTAATTTAATGCTAATTAGTAGGGACCTTGGATTCCTTCTCACGTATTAATGTCTCCCTATTACCATCAATGCCTCATGTACTTCATTATTGATAAGTTGAAGTGATGTATGATTAAAATGACCCTTTAAAAATCCTTTAATTGTTACACAAAATCTCGATATTCTAAAAATTGTATGGGAAGAAGTTGATGAATAATTACATCTTCTAGATTGTTGACCCTAATGATTTGTTGTTTCTTCAAATCAATAGATTCCATTAAATAAACTAGGATGATGTGTTCCCCATTAATTAGATTGAGATAATAAGTCTAAATCTATGAAATAATTATTTTTTATAAATACTACCTAAGATAAAATTATCATGATCTCTACTTATCTTATGAGTCATAGAAAAAAGATCTATTATATCATCCACTGTCAGTAAAAATATACAATACCCTCACCAAATTGATGATCACTATTGATCATAATAATCTCTACACAAGTTCTATTCTAATTAATTTTTATAAAACTTTTTCAAGGGTCATTAATCAATTATACTTCAACCATTATATATAAAATGGTTTGATGTTTTTGAAAATTTCCCCAGGTCTTTATGATATCATAGATGTTAGTTAAATCCACCAGTATACAAGAATGATGTTACCACGAGTATGATTATAATTTATTAGATAATAATGATACTCATATAATAATAATACCTAAGTAGAAATATTATTTATCATTATATTAAAATGGTTCCTCCCCATTATTTTAGGAATATTAAAATTCCATCATGTTATCTCCCACATCTCAGGATGTTAGCATCATCATTACCTTAATGATAACGATGATGTAAGAATTAAAATCCAAAAATTACACCTATAATGATTCATTATTTCTCATAGTTTCTAGAGAGTAATCATCAAAATTAATATAATATAACATTTTCCTGTCATTTTATTTTAGTTTAAAAAATATACCTTAGTCACCCACATCCATTGAAATTGTGGTCGAGGAAGAACTGGAAAAATATCTCTGAGAATATCCTATATGATTTGAAGAAATAACATATACCAAAATTAATATACATGTTGATGTAAATTTGGCTATATTGAAATATAACTAGCCTATATAAGTCTTCACCTCTATTTTTTCTAAAGAAAAAGTCTTATAAACATCCATACTAAAGCATAATTTGGCCCCATTCACAATTAATTACATAGAAATTTTTTATCATGGTACTTATGTGGACACTAATTATTTGATATTACATGAAGATAAACATCTCTAAATATAGGTGGAAAAGATAATTAATATGACTCATTCATAAAAATTCCAAATCTATGTATTGTTTCTCATATAAAAGAAATATTATTTGTTATGTTAAATACATTAAATGAATTACCAACATCATCTCCATCAAGAAAAAGAAGATGAAAATAATGTTCTATAATGAATTCATGGTTTTCAATTCTAAATCCTTAAATAATGATATCATGATTAAAATGATTGAGACATTTATTGATGTATCACATGGTTTTAAATATCACTTTTTTAAAGATGGGTAATCTAGGTATGATCAAATCTTCAATGCCCATGATGATAAGTAATCGATTTATATTAGGTAATTCCAATTTAGATATTACTATCAATTAATTCCCTTTTGGTTAACAATATGGATCTATATATCAAATTTATATGAACAATATCTTGAAGTCTCTCATTAGTAAAAAATGTAGTTATCTATCGAGTTTTTGTATTCAAATACAAATAGTAATAGAATTATATTTTCTATCATGATACAAATTTCAACACATTTTGGAAACATATCCTAATGAAAAATCAAGTAAAATATGATATCATGGTATCATTGATAAAATTTCCGAACATCATGGTCCGCCATCATGACATGAAGGTCATCCTTGAGAAAACAAATGAGACCCTTAACATA
Source organism: Viscum album (assembly GCA_963277665.1). Taxonomy (NCBI): domain Eukaryota; kingdom Viridiplantae; phylum Streptophyta; class Magnoliopsida; order Santalales; family Viscaceae; genus Viscum; species Viscum album. The sequence continues at coordinate 1,450,415,468 of OY728161.1, forward strand.
ACACAAATTAAAAATCTCAAGGAATTTAGTGGGATTCATTGATTATATTCCTACACCATATGATTCATATAAAACTATGTAGGAGAGTGTATAACCATTAAAAATAGGATTCATATGGGAGTCAACTATTGCTTGGATGATGAATATTAAGAATATTTTGACAATTTTAATTAATATATATTCATCTAATATGTATAATTTCATCAGAAACATGGAAATAAAATCATCATGTATATGGGTAACTTATAGAGGCCATTTATTTCCCTCCATTCATAATATAATGATTTTGGAAAATAGATAGATCTATAATATCATTTTCGGACAATGTTTCATAAGGAAACATTATACTCCAATTTTGAGAAGAAAAACCTTACTTTGATCTTCTTTTGGTAAAAACTAAGTCACTGCTTACAATATATGAACATACATTTACTCCATTTCATTGACCCTATAAAATGCATAATCAACTATATGATGCTATATAGATATCTATAACATCATGTATTCATCCAATATTAATATAAAATTATCACATTTCTCAATATGAATTTTAAGAGAATGAAATGGTTGATTTTCTCAAAACACTTCTAGCTCTATAAAAAACATTGTTTGATACAGATCACCCTAAAATATGATTTTTATCTATTGATAACATTCCCCATACATAGGATACATCCATTGACGGTTCACCCAAATCCTCAATATGATTTTGAGTGGAAAACCTAAAACTCAATAGATTTGGCATTGGAATTCTCCTTATATCTCAAACAAAGGAATTATTTCCATATTCCACCTTAATTTTAGAGGGGTGTACTAATAATGAAATAAAATAAAAAGAAAATGGTTTAGTATGGGTGTTGACACCACATATATTGACAATTAATTTGAATTTCAATTTAAATTTAGTGTTGATAATCAAAACAATTATTGATGATTATGACGTTAGAGGAGAAGAATTAAAACCCCTACCTAGTTATGTGAAATGACTCATGGTTAAATTTATATAAAATAGAAAAAATATCACATTATGTTAAGAATAAAATATAATACCCATGTAATGGATAATTCCACATCATTTTTAGAAGATATTGATGAGGAAAAATAGTCATCAACATCATGAAATATAAGCAGGTCTCTCCATTTACGGATAATGAAACACAAGATATCAATGTAATAAACACTACCCATGATCAAGACATGCTGAATGTAATTGAAATGTATTTCACATATTGATTGATATCTCATACATTGAATAATGTGAAAGTAGAGTTATCTCTTCCGAATAAGTGAAGAAATAGAAAAGACAACGACATGCAGTTATCTTTTCTATTTATAATGGATTTAATTTACAAAACATTATATATACAATATTATTTAATAGAGTCATCCTTATATGATTTTAAGGGGAGAGACCCTCAGTTTTATGGAGGATGTGTACACTTATTCCTATAATGTCACTAACCCTGATTGACGATGTCTCACTAAATCAGAAGGCTTGGGTAATTTCTAATATAAATGAAACAATATTATCTTAAGTCACTAGTAAATCATATTCAATCCATATACATGAAAATAATATTTATAAAACCACTGTGAAATTACATACTGATGAATATTATTGTTAATAGTTCATTTAGGGAATATATATTATGGTTTAAAATCTCATAGTTATAACCTTTAATTTCATGTACATCATTAATTTAACATATTTAATCAAAATGTGTGTCTAGGATATATCACTCAATGATTTTGTGATGATATATCACTTCAATTTAATAAACTAAAACATCATTACAATATTTTGGGTCCATCTCCAAATATTAAATTGATATGTAAATGATTTCCACTCTATCATGTTAAAAAAGCCATATCATAAATACAACATTCAGTAAAAACACGCATACCACTACTAAGAATAAATGACCATATTGATAGAGGCATTAACATGAATCATACTAACATACCTATAAAAATGGTGGTAAAATATATGATATACTTGCTAGATTAATATATTCCAACTTTTTGGGACCATAACACCGTTACCCATATTATAATTCATGTGACCATATAATCACTCTATCTCTCCATCAACAAATAATTTAATAATGATATAAAATCTGATAAGTGACCCTATTTACTACAAAATATTGTTGAGAAAATATTTTTCACACTATAAAAAATTTGAGTTCAATCATTACTAGATGAATGATCCTTCTGTATTAACTTGTTTTTACTCATAACGCTACGTGGGGATGTTATTGGTTCTTATAACTCCATTGAAACGATGGATGAAATCTTCAATGATATGATTTAAATTAATAAGGTAATATTGTATATAAAATTTTTACTCTATGAAATTTAATTAATTGATCACAATGGTTGGTGAATCCATCATTTAGTCTAGTAATGTGAATTTACACAAGATATATTAAAAATATACAAAATACTAGTTCCAAATAAATGAATCTTCATAGCCTAGTCATAACAACATGCCCATAAAATATGTGCTTCCATTTCATTTAATTTTCATGAAATTAAACTATATACTCATTACCCCAAATGAATGACCATAAAATGCATTATATTTTAGTCTAACAATCATAACCATTAACTATATTCCATTATATGTCAATTTCACAATAAGTTAAACTTATTTTACTCATTCTTGCCTACAAATCTCAAACAACATTACAATAATGTCTTTTTTATAATATATTAACCTAAATTGTTTATATTTTCTTCTAGGATGCACTCATTTATGATGTACATAGTTTTTTAAATAACCACTTGTTTCTCACAACAAACATAACTCATATGAGATTAGGGGATCTGAATATTCCATATTCTTCATGTAATTTAATGGAATCATATAAAATATTTTGGAATAATTTTTTTAAACCACTTGTAATTTTATATTACACATAATATTTTCCTACTAATAAGTCCATTAACTACTCAATGTGGAGATTATTTATTTACCCATTCCATTCCATGATATATAGATCCCTTTAATAATTCAAGGGCACACACACACCTAATTTTTTTAATATTCCCTTAATCACATGAATTGTGTGTGGTGTTTTTATTATTTCAGGATATGCATTGATTTTTAGATATCATATCCTAGGACTAGTTTCAAATCATGGAAAAATTGGTTTTTTGAATTGATTAATGGGACCTTAAATTGCTTTCGATTTCCCAAAACAAGTTCATTTTAGAGACATAAGAACATTAATAAGCCCATGTTCTGGTTCTGTATAAGACCATGATAATATATTTTTACATCTATAAATATATTATTATGAAAAATAATATCATATTTAATATTTTTAAGATTAATGTGGAATATCTCTTCACATGAATGATAAACATCTTGATTTTTAGTATTTTAAGATATGATGTGAACTCTGAAAAACCAAACGCAACAACATAATCAATCACAAATATGAACCGTACTCTATTTTGATTATATATCATGTATTCTACTCATGATTGGTTTAATTTTCATACCACTATGATAATGGTACTATATTAAAATATTTATATCTATATCGAATCATATCCATTTATGATTTGATGTGATTATCAAATATCATATAATAGGATAAGCCATAATTCTTATACACCCTCAATATAGTTTTTCATTACATGTGAGTTGGATATGCATCAAAATTCTCAATGTAGGTTTGGAATGTTCTCAATAAAGTAATAAAGAACCAAATACTCCTATACTATATGATATAAATTAAACTGTATAGTTTGGGTCCTCATCACATGATAGTAAATTGTTATACAGTAAATATATTATATAGAACACCATACCTAAACAAGTTCACATATTTTTGAGATCATTTTAATTTATGTGAGTAAAATATCATCATAAAAATCATTAATTCATTAACTAAGCTTAATTAAGATACTATTAAATATTCCCTACATATGTGTCAGGTAAATGTTGTATTCATCCATCATAAGAACAACGTGTCCCTTGATTTATGATATATTTGGGTGTATTGTGTGGTCCAGATCTCCTATCATTTCCCAAAAAATGAATCATAATAAAAACAGTACTTTACTTTAATTAATGGAATGTTTTATTATCATTAGTATAACTTTGATAATTTCATCATTGAGATTTATCAATATCATTTTTTACAAGATCCATATATGTGGAAAATCCCCTCACATTGGAGTCTCGGTCGTATGAAATTATACATCCGGAAATCTGATATACCATTACAGAAATTAATATACTTATTTAAGGATGTTATTATTGAATAATTTTCATATATAAGATCCACATCCATATGAGGGTTTCTAAATAAAGGAGACATCATAGATAAGATCTGATTAAAAATTCCCTTATAGTGAAATTATATTCTATTATTTGTGGAATCAGTGTATTTCCATTAGGTCACTCTACCCAACTACATAACAAACCTTTACCCGAGGGAAACAAATGAACCCCTCATTATTTTAATTCTTATTTTAATTGGAATAATCCCATTTCATAGAAATGGACTTCATTTATGTGTGATATTTATTCATAATAACATTCTACAACATCTATTTTACTACCCCATTATATATAGTGACCCTTGGATCTCATATCCTAGGCCCAACATTAAACTTAAACTGCATCCTTATTTTGAAGTACCAAGAACATTAAAATTGTGTGACCCTCTCCATGATATATTCAATAATGACATTGGGAATTTATTTATGTTGACGCTCCTTTCCTTCACAGAGTCTAACGTCTGAAAAAGGGAAATACCTTAATCCAAAGTGATTCATCCTTTGAAGAAACATAAAAAATCGACAAAGGGATGAACACGGAGAACATTGCCCATAGGTCGCGCATGTTCCCTCATGGTCGCGCAAGTACACTTGTGCGCCGCCTAGTGGTCATGCAAGTACACTTGTGCGTCCTCTCATGGTCGCGCAAGTGACTTGCGCGACCTAAGTGGTAACCGCCTGGTAACTGCCCGGGGTCTTCTCCTGCCTATAAATAGACCCTGTGGCCCCCCCATTCAGGGAGGATTTTTTCCCGAAACTCAGATTTGAGCTCCCGACGCCCTAGTCTCTTGTCAAAGATTCCGGAACACTTCTAAGGTCATTTCTTACCTAGAACGGAAGATCTAAAGAGGGGGAGGAAGGCCTAAGTGTTGATACTCATCAACACTTGCGCGCCTAGGTGGCCAGCCCTTAAGGGAAATGGCCATACTTGCATACCGCCTTACTCCTTCAATATAACTTGTGCGCCCCTCTCATGGAAGAACCTCAAGAGGATTATAAAGGCCTTAACCTAAAGTCTCTCAAGTATTACCCTGCTGGTTAACCATTGCGCAGGTACACCATATGTCGCGCAGGCATACCTGCGCGACCAGGACCTGCGCGACCAGGACTTGCGCGCCCACGCAGTACCAGCGCGCCTGCCAGGACTTGCGCACTCCTACCTTTTTGGGTGCCTTTCTTGCCCATTTTAACCCCTCTTAATCCATTACACCTTTCCTAGTGATTTACCTATCTTTATGTCACTAAAGATTGAGAGTTAATTCATTCAACCTCATCCTTTAAGATGAGAGAATCCTTAACCTGGGTCTCTTTTTCAGGAATAATCCCCAGTCATAAGTCCTCTAATTTGGGAATCCTCTTAAGAGTAAGCCCCAGATCCCCAAACTTGGGCTTCCTTTTCAGGAGTAAGCCCTAGTCTCAAATATGGGCATCTTTCTTAGGAGTAAGCCCCAATTCATAAAGTTCCCAAATCTGGGCATCCTCTTTAGGAGTAAGCCCCAAGTATCTCAATTTTTGGGCATCCTATTTAGGAGTAAGCCCTAGATCCCTTAATCTGGGCCTCCTTTTCAGGAGTAATCCCCAGTCTCAAATATGGGTATCCTCTATAGGAGTAAGCCACATTCCCCTAATTTGGGCATCCTCTTCAGGAGAAAGCCCCAAACCATAATTCCCTTAACCTGGGCCTCCTTATTAGGATTAAGCCCTAGTCATAATCCTTAACCTGGGACTCCTTTTCAGGAGTAATCCCCAGTCTCAAATATGGGCATCCTCCTTAGGAGTAAGCCCCAGTCTTAATTTCTCTTAACAAGTCCTAATTTATCTTTGATATAGGATTCCTTTTCAGGAGTAAAATCTAATCATAATTCTTCTTTTAATTTGAGCCTCCTTTTCAGGAGTAAGCCCCAAGTTAGAGTATTCAAAATCTCCATGAACAACATATACCTTTAGGGACCATGTTCCTGGATTTCGTCCTTAATGTGAATCCTAACCTTCATTTATCTGGGCAGTCATACATACATAATCCCCACATTATTTCATATGATTGCATCTTTCATGGAACAATTGTCTAAATTTTACCAATACCTCTTGTTTCTCACACCGAGCATGACTCATGTGAGCTTAGAGTGTAAAAGTAATTGTGACATCTTTCTTTGAGTCATCAATCATAAACATCAAACTCCCTTACTCGAACAACGTGGGTTCTAATTCCGTTTCTAAACAAAGGATACGTAGGTAGCCCGTCTACAGGTTCGATCCCAACTATAAAATAATCCATGTCCTTCTGAATGACAATAAACTTCAAGTTCCCCACTGAGTGGCTTTAAAACCAGTATGGTCATCATAATGACCAAGGGACTTCTATATAAATGTGTCAAAGGGTACCATTGGCAATGAATCTCTAATAAATACAGATGATTCCCTATCAATGAAGAACCTCGAATACATACAAAAGATTCTCTAAATTTCCTACATATTTAATCATTGATTGTCAGATATGAAGGAAATCTCATTTTATACTTGGTAATGTAATAAGGATTCACAAACATAACTTAAACCTATAAAGAGAGTCCCAAAGTAGAAAATAATTCCACTAAAAAGGTGTGATGAGTCTAACCTCCCATCCCTTGGACCAATGCATATTCCTAAGCCTCATCAGTCCACAAACTAATGAGCACCTACCTTTGGAATGTAGGTCCGAATGGATGTGGAATCATTGGATGTTTCCGGTACTACGAACAAAACTGTTAGAAACTAGTCGGAACGTTTGAACCTCCCATCAAGGCGGTCATCCAAGTATTCCGAGGGAAACAAAAATGGTGAACCCGACGTGAATCCTTAACCAAGTTAAAATGATGTTTTACCTATTTGTTAGGACCCTATTTAAAACTCAATGGGAGGGCCAACAAAAAAAATCATTGACATATGTGCTCATCCAAAAGATGTAGTGGATGAATTTATCTTGATTACATCTATTATATCAAACATTCACTCTTTTTCCAAGATCTTCTGCATTTCTAGAATGGATGCTCTCATGTTCACACCTGTGAATACTGCTGCTGTAAACGAAATTGTTTCTACTCCTTCTGGATCGTCGTCCACTATTAGGACAGTATCACCTTCTCAGCGTCTTCAACGCTGGGTATCAAACACACTGGTTAAGGAGTAACGTCAACACGGTACCATCCCAACTCTGGAGGCTGCCTGACAAGCCCTCCAAGTAAATAACTCACATCGGTCGTCCGGACAACGATGACTAGTGATCAAGAAGTAGGCGATGGTGACTACCGTCTCCAACCGTTTCGGGTCGTTATCCCCGGAATGCAATCTCCATTCGCTCCTTTATTCTGGGGAGGTGAATGAGATGGTCCCTCAGGACCTTAATTCAAACAGACAGGAGTCCTTCCTGAGGGCTCCCACCAACAATCGCCTCCAGAGTCGTGCGGCAGTGCACCCTCAACATGATGGGGGTACCAACTCCAGGCGTTCGACTCAGGTTCCTCGAACCCGAGCAAGCAAGGAGAACCACCAGAGGCGGAAACCAGTCAACAGTGAGAAGGTTCTCATCTCTGCCATCTCCAGAGAAGTCCACCAACCTAACTTGGTGGCAACCAATGAGAAGGCACATTCACCTGCATGTTTTAATTCCGCTGTCCAGTAGACTCGTCTGGCAGCATCACGCCAATCCTGCCAGGAAATTCTGGCGGAGTACTATAGGCAAGAACATTCACCTATTTATACACCATCATCTTGTCAGCAGGCTCGTCTGACTACATATGATGGATCTCATCAACCACGCTTGGCGAAGTGCAATCAACAGGCACATACAACTGCTAGTATTAATCAAGCCTACCAACATTCTCGCATGGTAGCATTCGAAAAAGTTAGTTGGAATGCCCCGAAAACAAATAGGAGGCAGACTCAACTCTCTGCCCCCACACTTGAGTACTTTCAGGATTCATTGACATGAAAAGGATGACAGGAGCAGGCACATACACCTGCTCCAAGCCCGGAATGGATGTATATTCTCGTTCCAGCAGCTAATGTCACCAAGAATATTCTATCAATGGTTAAAGAGTAGAAGCAAATCCCTGCTCATATTCTGGATTTCTGCCAGGATATTATAACAACTTCAGCGGCGTCTCAGGGAAAGACACATAAATCTACCCCTACCAGTGGAGTGATACATCAACAATTCACTCCGAAACAGACACACACATCTGTTCCAGTCCAAGAGGGTTATGGGGAATACTCCCCCATATCATATGGATGACCAAGTCAGGAACATACACCTGATTTGAGAGGAGATCATCAGCCTAACCTAGCCATCTTTCCTGATCAGGCACATACACCTGCTCAGAGAAGCCACTTTCTTCAACAAGTGGTTTCCAAGGCGAGTAACAAGGCGTCTAAGAAAAAGACCCGCACAACACAGTCAGGAGATCAAGGGCCAATCAGTAACAAGTCCTTCCTCGATGCTGGAGTTCTTGAAGCTATCACACAATTATCTATTGGAATTCAAGATTCTACTCCCTCAGTTCCCAATAATGGGAACATTAATTCCGAAGGTCTTTAACAGACACTTCCTCATGAAGGCTTGCTTCATGACAATTTGGTCGATCTCGACGTTTCATCTTCAGATGAGAGCCACAGGAACCCTCTGTGTGGTCAGAAGACCAAGGAGCAAGAGATCTCATCTTTTTCTGTAACCCATTATGGTGGTCCTCCCCATGATGTTGAATTTCACAGCAAAAGTCATCTCTGTAGTAGTGATGCACATTTCCCGAAAAATGCTCCAGTGGACAATGTAGTGACGAGAAAGCCCTCTTATCATGAGGAACTTGCAAATGTGAAACCAGTCATGTCTGAAGCTTCATCACTAGCAGGTGAAATAATTTCTCAATCAGAAGATAGCCTAGGGTGTAAGTCATTCTCCGAACCACCCCTAAGTCATGCATCTTCTAGTTTGATCAATGATTTCTCTACCAATCATGTTTAATCCAATGAAGCAACAAGGAAACACCAACTCTGGTCAAATCAGATAGAATAATCTTCATCAAATGATTAAGAGGAAATGATGAATATGAGAAAACAACTGGCGAAAGGTGAAGTGTCAGTCATGTTTTGGCCTCTTGCTGACTCTCAGTATAATATTCCAGATATGATGACGGAATATGAAATTCATGATATTCGTCTCAACATATGGAAAAATATTTGTCAGTTGAAAAAGAAAGTATTATCTTATGATGAATATGAAAATCATCTTAAGATAATATAAGGGTTACAACATCAGATTGATTTGGCATCTCTACCATTCTCTCGATATCCGAAGGCTGAAAAGCAGCAGAGATCCCTTCAACGTTCATTCCTTGGCACACTAAGAAGATTGCGTTAGTTAATTGACAATGCCCCATCTGGTATTCGTTTTAGAGGATGGGGTGTTCATGGAGTACTACATTTCACGGTGCTCTCCGGTCAGCAAAGCCCGCCGAAAATGGTCTCATGCAATGTTATTTTCCATGGCCGACCACATTCAATGGGCTTTGTTTGTAATCAAAAGCTTTCCCGAGAACATGCTTCAACTAGTTCCTCTAAAAATCAAGAATACAGAGATCAAGTTGTTGAATTACTCTTTCATCAAGCAAACGATAATATTGAACAAGCCTCTCGTTTGAAGCAAGAACGTCACCAAGTGACAGAAGTATCGGAAATCATCCAACGGTTTTTTGAACCGCATGATAAAAGCGGATACAGGTTAATGCATCCAGATAATTTCCAGACTAATGTTCGCAGGATCAGGTGGACTTTCAAGAAGGTCTCAGACATAGCATGTCAAGAACCACCCCAGCTCGCCTGACAGGGGACTCTTTTAAACCAACCCTCGAAATCAACAAAAAGGATTCGAGGAGTTGAGCGAGGACAGCAGGAACAACCCCAGTCCACTGGACTGGGGACTTTTTCAAATCATCAATCCCCTCCTCAGAGAAAGTCGGTCATTTCTCGATTGGGGAAGAAACCTCAAGAGGAATGAAGAACCAAATTATCAGAAGATTCTCTCAAAATTACGGTTCATCAAGAAGTTCCTAAGGGATTGAATCAACAAAAGGAAATGTCTCATAAAAGTCATGGAAGAAGGAAATATCACAGAAATGCTGATAGAAGGGATGTGATGAGTTATGCATCAATCAATGTCATCAATGCTGTTTTTGCTGATCCACCAGATGAGGCTCACTCAGGGGACTCAGATGAAGAGGTTCCTTCTCAAGAAGATGTACGCACCGACACAAATGAAGAATTTGTGCATTCTCGAAGTCAAAGGATTACTCAGATCTTAGGTACTCCTTCGAGTAACCCACTTCCCCCTCTCCAAAAAGGATCCAACAAAGGGATGGGAAAGAACCGGGTTACATATCCTTCCTCTGAAGAATTTCAATCGCCCTTACTAGAGTAGAGGTTTTCACAACAGGAGGAAGAAATTAAAGAATTAAGAAGGATGAATGAAAAACTACTTCAGAGTAGTCTTCATCTTTAGCATGCTGGTGTCAGTCATCCAAAGATATTTGTTGCAGCTAGTGAGATGGATCAAGAATATCCTCCTCTATCAGTACACCCTCACAGGTCTAATCCTATGGGTCAAGTGCAACAACAGTTGGCAGTGCTACCATCCGTTGCAGCACCAATCGCCACATCTGTCCAAGCTCCAGTCATTGCACCTACCCATGTCCAAGTTCAACCAGATGTTTCTCAAAAGTTATTAACTACTATTGAGTCATTAACAGCTCGGTTAGAAACTATGGAAGGGAAACATGCGCAAGTTCAACCAGAAAAGAATTTTTACCCTGAATGGGTAGATTAAATTTCTCCTCTATCCAGTTTTGGGAATCATGTATTCCCTATTTTCAATGGACCAGGTGATCCGGAACAGCATTGAACGCATTACGTGTCTTGTTGCGATCCTATGATGGGAACTTCAGAGCAGTAAGAAGCAGTGAAACTCAGATGCGTCGTGCGAACCTTGCAACGACCGGATTTTTTTTGGTATACAAGCTTGCAATCCCAGTCAATTACCGGATGGGATGATCTTTGCAAAAAATTCCTCCTTCAGTTCAGCTCAACATTGCAAAAGACAATAGTTTTCGATCATACAAATTGTAAGAAAAGGGAGAATGAAAGAGTCTCTGATTTCATTGCTCGAAAGAAGGGATTAACATATTTCTTGAGTTTAGCACTCCCTCAAGAATAATTGTTGACAATCTGTGTAGAAAATATATGTGGAGAATTACGCACGCCATTAATCCCTATGAAATAAACAGGAGGGTTTCGAGACCTTACTTCAATAGCTCAGCAAATTGATGATTCCCTTATACTTGATAAGGCTAAAACTCGTGTCATTCCCTCAGCTCCAGGAAGGAGAATGGGTAAAGAAGAAACTGCTACAGTTATGCTTAAACAAGCACCTGTACCTATTTCTACCTCAAAACCTTCAACTTCTCGAAGGGCTGCACCTTCTGAGTGCCAACAACAAATGCCTTATCATCCAGATGATCAAAAAGATCAAATACGAAAAAAATTTGAGGATCTGAAGAGAAAAACATATTCTTTCCGAAATGAACAAGTTCTTGGTTATTTCAATTTGGCTCTGGAAAACAATTTGGTTCAACTTCCAATACCCAAGAGGCCAAACAAGAAATGAGATGAAGACCGTCCTAATTATTTCCCTTTTAAGAAAATATTGGGGCATCCCATCCAGGAGTGTTTTGTCTTCAAAGACCTCTTGAAAAAGATGGTCAACTCAGGAAAGGTCACATTGAAAGGCTCCTCAGACCAGGTAGCATGTGTCACTGCTACAGTTCCAGAGGAGGAAGTCGAATGGCAGGAAGTCAAAAGCAAAAATGCACAAAAATATGATGATTGGATGGTTAGAAAGACAATCAATCGAACTCATGCTATTTTTCAAACACAATTAAGGAAACCAATTGTGTCTTCTGCCATGAATGTTGTGGAAAATCCCTCTTCGTCAGAGGGGAAGTCCTCAAAGAAATAACATGATTCAAAGAAAGAAAAAGAATTATAAGAATATGAGTATGTGTCAAAGCCTATGTTGTCTCTAACTTTGGCGGACTTCATTCCATCTACTTCAAAGCCACGGGCACCGCCCCACCAAACGGAATAGCCTAAATAGGCTAATCCGGCAGAGTCTTCATCAGATGAAGAGTTAATATTTGGTTCTGTTAACATGATTCAATTAACAGATCCATATGGCAGATTTTTGAAGAAGTATTTTGTATAAACTAAAAAGTCCCTCTTTCTTCCTTGCTATATGAGGTTAAACTATATAGCAATGATCCAAGCATATGACCCTAAACTATTTGTACATTCATCCTACATTACATTAAACTGTACTTTTTCCCCGAAACATGACACTAAACTCTGCGGCACCAGTTCGTCCTTTCTCTATGATGTTAAACTATACAGGAACGGTCCAAGAATATGACCCTAAACTATTTTCACATACGTCCAACATGACGTTAAACTGTGTCACCTTCATCGTCCTAACTACATGACGCTAAACTATGTAAAAGTCCTTACATTCATCCTACATGACATTAAACTGTACTTTTTCCCCGCAACATGACACTTAATTGTGTGGCACCAATTCATCCTTGCTATATGATGTTAAACTATAAAGCAACGGTCCACACATATGACCTCAAACTATTTTTACTTTCGTCCCACATGACGTTAAACTGTAAAAAAGATCCCCAAAAGGTCCAGTATGACCTTAAACTACAACTAGGTCATGTATGACCTTAAACTGCATCATCAACGGTCCATGCATATGACCCTAAACTATTTGTAAGTCCCTTACGTCTAACAAGACGTTAAACTGTGACGTCCTAACTACATGATGCTAAACTATATAAAAGTCCCTTACGTCCAGCAAGACGTTAAACTGTGACGTCCTAACTACATGATGCTAAACCATATTAAAGTCTCGTACGTCCGGAAAGATGTTAAACTACAAAATCATCAAAGGTCATGTATGACCTTAAACTACACCACCGTCCAACATGACATTAAACTGCACCATCCACGGTCCATGCATATGTCATTAAAATATTCTCACATTCGTCCAACATGACGATAAACTGTATCGTCCCTTTTTCGTCCAACATGACGTTAAACTGTGGAAAAAAATCCTCATTGCGTCCAACATGACATTAAAATTGTGCACTCTTTTTTCCTCACTCCTTGACATTAAACTGCACAGTCCCCCTCCTTTCTTCCAACATGACGTTAAACTCTATTTTCCCCATTTTCCTAACTACATGACACTAAACTGTACAGAAACTTTGTGATACGTCCTACAAGACATTAAACTATATTTTGTCCCTGATACATGACACTAAACTGTGCAGCACCAATAGTCCTAACTGAAAGACTTTAAACTACATAGTTCCTTTATATGTCCTACATGACATTAAACTATGCATCGTTAAAGTTGTTGTTACCTCTTGTTTCTCACACTGAGTATGAATCACGTGATCTTAGAGAAAACCTCAACTATAACACTCTCTCTGGGCTTCTAAACATGTGTAAGTCCTAACATCATTTTTTAGGTCATTGTCCCCAAGAAGAACTTGATCATTAATTCATTCTTTAATTGAACTACATGGACTTTGATCCTTGCCTTCTTGGCTGGGTATGTAGGCAACCTCCCAAGATTCAAGCCCAAAACCAATCTGTTCACGTCGGTTCATCTCTATCTCATATGATGTTAATTCGTGAAACCGCCCTTAGAATCAATATCTTTACATTGGTTCACTTTCGTCCTTGTTATACGACGTTAAACTATACAACACTTTTTTCCAGTATGACAATAAACTACAAATTTATTTGATACCCTCACCTAAGAGGGAACCATTATTTTCATTGATTGTTTCAATCATGTTTCATTTCAAAGACTACGTACATACAAGGCAACACCCAAACCTTTATCTTGTGTAAAACCATCATTGCACTAAAGTCCCCTTTCACCCTTCACGTGTACGAACCAAATTTGTACAAAGGGTAGTTCTAGAACTACGTCGGCTTGATTCCCATTCTTATGGGATACGTAGGAACGTTCGAGTGTCCCTAGAATCTAGTCCCAAGTATTTGTGACTAACCCCAAACTCCACTTTCAGTCCCTTGGATGAAAAGTCCCCATGAAAACACACACTGTGTATTTCTTACAATTGTCCAACCCCTATGACCCTAAACTAAGATCTCTAATCCTTTTGTCCCACACGATGTTAAACTGTAGTATAAGAACAACGTATGTCTTTATTCTCATCCTTTTGGGATACATAGTGAAGTCCAACATTTCAATTCAGGACCCAGCCAGAACATGATTATGGTCAACATTGATCTATGAATCTCTGTACACATTGAATAATACCCATATTTATGTGTTATAATCCTAATCTTAAATATTTTCAGATCCTTATAACCCTTTTCATGACATCTAGTCACAAAAATGTCAAAATTCTAAGAGTTCTTTTTTCTGACTATGCAGCAGGTGCCAATAGCCAGCCTTGCATAAACAGTCTACATAACAGACTTGTTAGCCAAAAGATACAATTATTTTACTATGCAGCCAATGCCCTTAGGTGGCCCTGCATAATTCAAACCCATAACGGGTTTGTCGGATAGTGGTAACTTCATTCTTTGGAATAATGCCTCTTTTGTCCTTATTTGTCTTAAATGGAAGTATATAGGGATCCGAAAAAATAGCCATCTTTAACATATTTGTCCCATATCCTTTTTAATGATATGAAAGTATTCAAGTTTATGGTTTATATTCTCCTTCCCTACGTTTGGGTCAGACCTTCGTAGGAGTGATATTCATCCAGTTCTTCGATAATTTTGTTTGGAAATATTTTCTCCATATTCAAGTACCTATTTCGATACAGAAAACTCTATACTTTGGAAAATCTGAATCTCCATAAATTTTCTCTGGATTTTACCTCTAGAAATGTAATTTTATGAGAGTTCTTTTTCCTGACTATGCAACATGTGCCCATAGGTGGCCTTGTATGAACAGTCTATATAACAGACTTGTTATCCAAAAGATACTATTTTATTTAAATATGCAGCCAATGCCCTTAGGTGGACCTGCATAATTCAACCCCCTAATGGGTTTGTTAAATAATAGTAACATCATTCATGGAAACTACTTCTTCTAATGCCTTTTCGCTCTTTTTCATATCATTCCTCAGATTCAATTATTCTTAAGTCATACCATACATATTTTCCTTCATACTTGAGTATGGTAATATGTTTTCAGATGAATTTTCAAGGAATTGAGTTAATTCTAATCCATTTCGGTCAAAGCTATTTCGAGCATAAACATTAGCCTTTGTATGTCTGACATGCATGACTTTAAACTGCCAGATTTCTTGTTTTTTTCATTTTCACCTCAGATTCAAATCCTCTTTTCTCTCCGGATCTAACTCTAAGGGGGGACTTTTGTTGACGCTCCTTTCCGTCACAGGGTCTAACGTCTGAAAAAGGGAAATAACTTAGTCCAAAGTGATTCATCCTTTAAAGAGACAAAAAAAATAAACAAAGGGATGAACAAGGACAACATTTCCCATAGGTCGCGCAAGTTCCTTCATGGTCACGCAAGTACACTTGCACGCCGCCTAGTGGTCGTGCAAGTACACTTGTGAGCCGCCTCATGGTCGCGCAAGTGACTTGCACGACCTAAGTGGTATCCGCTCGGTAACTTCCTGGGGTCTTCTCCTGCCTATAAATAGACCCTGTGGGCCCCCCATTTGAGGAGGATTTTTTCCACCAACTCAGATTTGTGCTCATGGCTCCCTAGTCTCTTCTCAAAGCTTCCGGAACACTTCTAATGTAATTTCATTCCTAGAACAGAAGATATAAAGAGGTGGAGGAAGACCTAATTGTTGAAACTCATCAAAACTTGCACGCCTAGGTGGCCAGCCCTTAAGGGAAATCACCATACTTGTGCGCCACCTTACTCCTTCAATATAACCTGCGCACCCCTCTCATGGAAGAACCTCAAGAGGATTCTAAAGGCCTTAACCCAAATTCGCTCAAGTATTACCATGCTGGTTAACCATCGCGCAATTACACCATATATCGCATAGGCATACCTGCGCGACCAGGATATGCGCACCCACCCAGTACCTGCGCGCCTGCCAGGACTTGCGCGCCCCTGCCTTTTTGGGTGCCTTTCTTTCTCATTTTCACCCCTATTAAGCCATTAAAGCTTTCCTATTCATGATTCAGTCTTCAAGACACTCTTCAAATCCATTTATGGCATTATTTCTTGATTTGAATTCCTTATCTAAAAGGAATTCTGTGGAATATCTCTCAAAACCTACTGATTTACATATCTTTATGTCACTAAAGATTAAGAGTTCATTCATTCAACCTCATCCTTTAGGATGAGAAAATCCTTAACATGGGTCTCCTTTTCAGGAATAATCCCCAGTCATAAGTCCTCTAATTTGGGCATCCTCTTAGGAATAAGCCCCATATCCCCTAACCTGGGCTTCCTTTTTAGGAGTAAGCCCCAGTCTCAAATATGGGCATCTTCCTTAGGAGTAAGACCAAATTCTTAAAGTTCCCAAATCTGGGCATGCTCTTGAGGTGTAAGCCCCAAGTATCTCAATTTTTGGGCATCCAATTAAGGAGTAAGCCCCAGATCCCTTAATCTAGGCCTCCTTTTCAAGAGTAATCCCTAGTCTCAAATATGGGAATCCTCATCAAGAGTAAGCCCCAATCCCCTAATTTGGGAATCCTCCTCATGAGTAAGCCCCAAACCATAATTCCTTTAACCTGAGCCTCCTTTTCCGGATTAAGCCCTAGTCATAATCCTTAACCTGGGCCTCCTTTTCAGGAGTAAGCCCCAGTCTCAAATCTGCGCATCCCCCTTAGGAGTAAGCCCCAGTCTTAATTTCTCTTAACTAGTCCTAATTTACCTTTGATCTGGGATTCCTTTTCAGGAATAAAACCCCATCATAAGTTTTCTCCTAATTTGGGACTCCATTTCAGGAGTAAGCCCCATGTTAGAGTATTCAAAATCTCCATGAAGCACATATACCTTTATGGAACCTGTTCCTGGATTTCTTCCTTAATGTGAATCCTAACCTTCATTTATCTAGGTAGTCATACATATATAAGCCCCACATTATTTCATATGATTGCATATTTCATGGAACAATTGTCTAATTTTTACCAATACCTCTTTTTTCTCACACCGAGCATGAATGAAGTGATCATAGAGTGTAAAAGTAATTGTGACATCCTTCTTTGAGCCATCAATCATAAACATCATACTCACTTACTCGAACTACGTGGGTTTTGATTCCTTTTCTAAACATAGGATGCGTAGGTATCCCGTCTACAGGTTCGATCCCAACTCTAAAATAATCCATGTCCTTATGAATGACAATAAACATCAAGTGCCCCACAGAGTGGATTTAAAACCAGTATGGTCATCATAATGACCAAGAGACTTCTATATAAATGTGTCAAAGGGTACCATTGACCAAGAATCTCTAATATATATAGATGATTCTCTATCAATGAATAACCTCGAATACATACAAAAGATTCTCTAAATTTCCTACATATTTAATAATTGATTGTCAGATCTGAAGGAAATCTCATTTTATACCTGGTAATGTAATAAGGATTCACGAACATAACTTAAATCTATAAAGAGAGTCCCGGAGTACACAATAATTCCCCTAAAAAGGTGTGATGAGTCCGACCTCCCATTCTCTCGACAAATAAAAATTCATAAGCCTCATCAGTCCACAAACTAATGATAACCTACCTTTGGAAAGTAGGTTCGAATGGATGTGGAATCATTGGATGTTTTCTAGTTCTACGAACATACCCATTAGAAACCGATCGGATTGTTTGAACCTCCCATCAAGTCAGTCATCCCCCAATTCTGATGGAAACAATTTCACATTAGGTTTGTCTTAACCATTGCTGGAAAATATTCTCACCGATTAGTCAAATCCATGATAACATAACCCATGCTTGTATTATTCCAAACACAAGAAACTATACCAACAAGAATTATTTAGACCATTTTACATAAAACAATTTTTTTTATAATTTTTGAATCATCACAAACCATACATGACTATTTTAAATGATTTTATTTTTCTTTTATGTATATATATGTTTTACTATAAAAAATCAAATAAAACATGTTTTTATATGCTCCCACAATCTATTTTATCAATTGTATGAATTATTATGCATTTTAAAATTCCATATAATCTTTCCATGCCTTTGTAAAATTACAATTTAACTCATCAGTTGAATGCAGTCTATAATCATCCCATGTGTATCTACTCCATATGGAAAACAAGTGATTAAAAAATCCTAATATGCGACCTAGACATTACAAAATTAAAATACTCAAGTGGGTTTGATACTCTGATTTTATGAACTTATGTTCTATAATAAATCTTAATATATGTGATATGACATTTTACATCTAATCCACATATATGTTCCCAAAATATGGCCTTAAATAAAATGACCCATTGGTCTGAGCATCACAGCCATTATTTGGGATAACCCACTACTTGAGATACTCTACACTAGATGTGTGTCTTCTAATCTCATTGGGTTTTTTCATCTCGATTATATATAGACTACATCATCCCATTTTCCATAAAAATATGACCATAAACTATTGGGATAGATGGGGAAAACTATATGCCCATAAAAAATAGTAAAATTTCTATGAGTATCTACAACCTAACTACATCTCCCAACCCATGGGTTGAACCATGTTATCAAAAGATGGATAATCATTCTCATTGAATTTTTCCATTTCCTATTTAGATTAATCATCTCAACTTTCAAAAAGAATTGTTTGAACTTAAACTCAAACTACATTGACCACACTTCAATGACCATTAAATGCATAAGGAAATGGGCATAAAACATACCAGGTTGAAACCCCATAAAGAATGTTGTGGGTAAAATTCATGTCTCTGTACGGTGGACCTAAAAAATCTATGATCTAAGAAAAAACAATTGTTTGAATACAGAAATGCCCCAAATTTTTATATGATGAAGATACATAAATTTAAGCTTCTGATAATTATGAATTTTCTAGATATGTTTCCCCCTATGAGGCTTAGGAAAAAGGTCGGGTTATTTAATTAATGATTCAAACCCTTTGGGTTCTTCCACATCTCCCATGAAAATACACGTTATATTTCATAAGAAACTATTCCTATGTAGATGTTAGAGAATTATTGTTCCCCTAAAAAATAAATTTAGAGAGCCATGATAAATAAAAAAATATACAAATTAGGTATTATTTATCCCTATTAATCACATGAATCCTTATTCCAAAATGATCCCTTCACTATAATTTTTACATTGAGTAATATTATCCAAGATCTAAGTGGACCAACTATAATGTTACAGTGACAATATTTATGTCAATACACATTTTTGAGCCATACCAAAGAAGAAATCATTCTATAACTAAATGGACCAACTATAGTGATATGGTGATGATGTTTATTAAGATACATTCAGCGATCTATTGACAATTCAAAATTATTCCATATTTAAATGGACCAAAACTCTAGTATTGTGGTGATGTTATTTTTTACTATACTCATTTTTGAACGATGATTATGAAGAAAAATCCATGATTCAAGTGTTTATCAACTATTATTGACTTAATAAAAAAAATAGAATGATAAAATGAATTTATTTTATCCTCATATTATCGTCATGGGTTTCATTGATTATTATGAAATAGTGGATAAAAGGAATTAATGGTCAAATAATTCACAAGGAATAAAAAATCACTTATATTTATCACAAAATGTTGGAGAGGATAATCCAAAACCGAGAAGATAAACCATTATATATATTTATGGATAATGATAGTGTTAATATTATAAGTCCCAACTAATTTATTCAAAAATATGAACTATAACTTATGAAAGGTAAAATATAACATTTATAAATTTTCCAAAATTTTAATTTTCAACATTGTATTAAGCCAAAATTCATATACCCTAGAATTAATATATATCCTTTCCGTTTTCCTCCTCAAACGATAGTTGATATTCATGTATATCATTTTCAGTAATCTGAATCTCTAGTTGAATTTAGGATATCTCTTGGTGAATGTGATTCACCATACCCCAGTCATTGATAATGTGTTGTTTCCACCCAGAAACCACTTTAGTATATTAAGAATATTTTTGGAAGGATTTGGACAAGAGGATTAAAAACTAAGAAGAGGATTCTAGATATAAAATATTTTTTATTGGTGTACAATCCCTTTCTGGAGAGATAGTCTACTCCTTCACCTTGGAATGAATGGTCCAATATCCATATATTCCAGAACCTACAGTGATAAAAATCTATTAGATATGGTTTCATTGATTTTTATGTTCATTGGGGGAGACTTTAGGATGTTTTTTGATATCCTCTTCCAAAAACCATTACCACATATGTTACTAGAATGTGATCTCCAGAAGTTTTTAACAATAACAATATCATATATCAACAAATAGTCCAGAATCACATCACTCTGGGAAGTTCTAATTTCGGTTGCTTCTATACTCTCTCATAATTGATGGATTTATATCTCAATTGATCTCATAAGATGATATGTTGATAAAAAAATTTGAGTTTTGATTTCCAATTTTAGGGATTTTAGCATTCGTACCAGTATCATGTAAAATAATTTATTTGCGATGGGTGAGGTAAATAAACAGTGACACCATTATCTTATGTTCAATGGACCCATGATCCCCTCAATAGATGATTTCCCATCATATATCACAGTTCGTTGGTGTCCTTAGGAAAATTAACACACTCAGATTAAGGATTATTCTTTATATTTAATGTTCACTACAAACACATCCATTATGATGGAATGATGTCCTCTACTATAGAAGTAGGTTGAGGAGGAAACTCTGACTCTGGCATCCTGACATTAATAAAATCAACAGATGTATATAGAAATTTACATGGGTTTGGAATGCTACCAAATAAATTGATATGTAAAAGGGTTGTTACCACTATCTAATGAAAATATTAATTAATAAAAATCAATGAAAAATAATTTAGTCAGATCATATTTCCATAGTATGTCATCCACAAGTGTTGAATTTCCATGGGAAATGATAAGTGAATTTAGATTGTGTTATTACTATACATATCATTGGGATCTGATTGCTTCTAATATTGTGGTAGTCCATTATTGAAGGATGGGAATAATATACTTTTGTTATGTTGGTAGTCCCAATCCATCATCAATATTGAATCATCCATCAATACCGAATCAACATAGATAAGTTTTGATATAACTAAATCTGTACTTTATGGTCTTTAATTTCTAAATTTACCTTACAACTTCTTTCTAACATATCAAGGTCTTTCTTTACTTGGAATGATAGTACACTCAATCCTAGTGCCTCTATGGCTTCATTTTATAACCATGGGTTTTAGTATGGGGTTTTTCCATCTTGAAATTCATCATCGAATGACACAATAAGTGTTCCACTTGGTATAATACCTCCTAATGAAGTGATTTTTTGATACACTAAGTTGTAATTATTGATAATATCACCCAATTTGACTAAAAAATAAATGTTTTAGAAGTTATAATGTTCCCAAGTGTATGTGATTCATTGATGAAATTTCTCCTATACCCTTTTATATTTCTCCATGGGATATCTACTAGATAAAAAAACTTGTAGTGATAGATGTATAAATTCTCTCATAGGGATAAATTTTTTTAGGATGTATTATTTTATATATAATGGGTTCCCTCTTGTTGAACATGTTACTCTAGTATAGAACCTTCATTAACCTAGATACCACCCAATCGAGTACACTAGGGATATGACAAGAATATCCCATCATCAACCCCCAAAAAAACCTAGGGTGAAGAATTACATGATTTCCACTAATAAAAAAACAATATTTGTGTCAATGATTATACACATAAAATAATATATTAATTTTTAGTGGTCTTTGAGTTAGGTTTCCACATTATCATATTTTTCTTTGAAAGAATAATGGATATGTGCAATCACAAAAATAAATTGTCTAGGGTTACATCTTCTAGTTGTAGTATCCTCAAAATTGTTTAGTATACAAATCCTCTCACTGGGTACTGAGAAATTATCTAGTTTGATGGATATATTAAGAGGGTATAACCCTTATTTTTTAGGGGGTGTGGTAAGTTACTTATTTTATTACATTAAACTTGTAAATTGGAGGTCCTATTGAAAGAAATCACTTTTCAATCCTCTATTTTATAACATGGGGTGGGTTTTCATCCACTTCTACAGTTGTTCGACCCTCAATTAATGTTACCCATTCAACTAATTTATCCTATCAATATTAGGGGATCAATGATCTTCCATATTTCATTACATTTATTAATATAACATCCTTGTGTTGATGTTACACCTAGATATATACGTCATACATCATGAAAATAATATAGGTATAGCCTTCAACTAGAAAATGATTTTTAGACTATACACTACTAAGAGGAGAATGATATTTTTTTTAATAAGTATAAAATATCATATGAATATTCAGGAGGATAACCCATAAAAAATAAGTTCCCTATTAATCATATCTATTATGAATCCATCTTTCAAGGGTAATACATTCCCTAATGCTACATTTGTTGTAGAACCATTTTCCATCACAATCCCAGTTTTATATATGTAGAGGATATTAAAAAAAGGTTCATGTTGAATAAACAAGTTCATTACCACCCTATATTATGATAATTATGTATAGAAACTCCCTAGGTATTGGTGATAATGATATAAAAAATAATTTAATATTATTTGGTCATTTATAATTTAATTTCCCATAAGGTGAGATTCAATCCAATCCTAGAATACCTAAAGTAAAGTAAAAATCCTGAATGGGTTCATTCCCCAATTGATGCGTCCAATATTATGGATTAGATTTTTTTATATTGGGGATAGTAAATTGATGTGTTCTTTAGTCATCAATCGATCCACAGTGAAAAATGTCATGGATCTGACCGAGATATGCGAATCATCTTTTTGAAAAAAATTATTTCCTCACTAGCATGGAAATAAATATTAAATGTCCCTCTTTACCTTTAACATTTAGCGACACTTCCAATACCAACTAATTGAAATGAACCACTTCCATTATTTACCGGTACACATATACTAGTATATATGTTTTGTGATATGGGAATGTGCAGAGAATCACCAATTATGGATCTTATCCATTTTTTATGATGAATACATGAACCGAGTCAGGGAAAGGAATATCAATATTGAGGTGAAACACTTCCCACTATATATTTTGTATCATTATAAATATCACCCAAAAAACCACTTGTGACATCTTCACATCATCCCATATTGAAGAAGTGGGATTAACTCATTATAAAGATCCATTAAATTAGTACCTCCATAATCATACTAACAACCCAAATAATAATGTCAAATTTACCACACATTAGGTGGATCATATTTTTATTTTGACATATGAAATTCTTGTAGGATTTAATTTTATAGGGTGAGAAATACATTAATACCCATTCATCATCATATAAACACATTACATTGAACTCCCACATAAACTCTTTACATCTCACACACATAAAGATGGGACACCCCAAATCCATTCCAAATTGAATACTTAGATTATGATTCCTCCTCAATGATATTCCTGACTTCTTATTAAAGACAGAGCAATGTAGGGATGACCTCAAATTTTGGATATCTATCACCGAAACCTCCTTTATTTCTCTATGAAAAAAGGAGTATATGATAATACTTACCCTTTAAAATCGTATCCCTTTATAAATATCCTCTTTATTGTGATATTTTAATATATATTCTCACGATGGAAATTAATCCATTTGAAAAGAAGGTTTCAATATCACAGTGTAGGGATATGGACATTGATCAGTAGCCTAAATCCCTAAATCTGCATCATGTTTGATATTATATAAAATTTAAGAATTTCATAAATGAGTAATGATTAGATATGATGTGTCGGACATACATGTTGACTCCCAGTAGATGTGATGGTCTCAATACTTTCATTCCTATTTTCAGGATATGTATGTACAATTTTGTTGTACTCATTTTCTATAAAAACCAATAGGCAGATATACTTATTTATAATTGGATATATTTTTTTGATACATCTTAAAATAAATTACAACACCTATAATTTTATGAGAATAATGGAGAGATACATGAGACATATGGATACTATATTTGTTCATAAATTTCACTTAAATAATTCATTAAATTTTATTAATATGGTATCATCCCTGGTGTTTGGAATAGTACAGAATAGACAAAGATGGACCACTATGTATGTGAAGGTGAGATCGAGAGATTTGAGTAACTTTTATAGTAGATTCATATGTATATTGAAGAATATGGTGTTATGACTACCATTATATATTAGAGGTCCCTCTTTATAGTAGACCACAACGAATATATAAATATATATATATATCCTATTTTACTTCTTAAGAATATGATAATCATTGTACCAATTGATCCTAATTCTGGTGGGGGAATTTATTAGGGTTCAAAAAATTATAATCTTTTAAAAAAATTTGTAGGGAGAAGATAATTAATCAAATAGGGGTTCAAAGAGATGAAAATTCATGTAATATTTTAATAATAAAGGGTTTCGTGTAAGAGATTAAATTCTTCATGATATATGTCAATAGATTCATGAGGTTATGCCAATTAAGGTCCATCATATTTAATTCCAATTTGATTATTTTTGTCCCATAACACAGTTCCTTTTAAATTTATAATAGATCCCTTAGTGTCATGTGAATAGCCCTCAATTTTTGGAAAAATAGTTTTTTTCTTACATTGAAAACTTCTTTGATTTGTAGCACATATATTGTGATTTTGGATGCTCTAATAGAGGATATATATATTCATTAGAATATAAATAAATGATCATACTGAGAAATAGTATGTGGCCATAATTGTGTATTGAAATTTTAAGATCCTCACTATTAACTATCTTATTCACTTATCAATGTTGAAAAATAGAATGGGAAGTAAAATATATCCTTGAATTGTGATATTCATCTTTCTAAAGCATTGGTAAAATCATAATATCCCTATACATGAAATCCCTATATAATGAAAAAACTAAAAAAAAGTCATGAAATAAAACTATGAATCCTATCAGGAATTATGAGGCTCGTGAATACCTTCACAAACATAAGGGATTACGAATCCCTTTATAAAAAAAGAGTCCAAAAATCTCCTGGAAATGGTGGTTCACGTTTGTTTTTTTATTCAAATCCTATTTTGATTTATCATATTAAAACATTCGTTTATCATATAAATTGTACTATTTGATAATTTTTCAATCAATGGTTTTCATTTAAATTATTTTAATTGTTCTAAACCACATTAAATCTATCCCTTAAATATCATTTTTGAAAAGTAATCAAATACTGGGTAAATAGAAATATTTTATTCCCTATTATTCAATATGGTCTCCAATATGGGACTTACTATCCCAAATGACCGTTATGGACCCCTTTTTAATTTAATAACTATAACTCTTTCTAAACCATATGTCACAAAATAGTGAATCATCAATAAAATTAAGGAATCCTTCCTCGATCGTGTATTCATTTTACAAAATGAAGATCATGAATTATCATCTAATAAATATGTCACACATTGGGTGATCACAATTATTTAATCCATTAATATTAAATGTCCAAATCATAATGTTAGTATAGTTGTATTTTAGCACCCCTATATTGAGGAATTCCACCATATTTTATACCTTTTTATGCATATGAATTGGTTGGAAAGGGTTTGGGAGAGTTGGGGAGGATTTTGGAAAAATTTACAGCCCTTTTTAAGGATTTATGGTTAGAGTATGGTTGGGAGAAACTGTGAAAAAATCCCAGGTAACCATGAGATATTCCACTATTTGGATAGTATCATATGCATGGTTAGCACACAGTTTTTCATACTATGTGAGCTAAGAGTGTGGCCCATTGAAAATGATTTTTTAAAAACATAAACCATCAGGATTCTCCCTTACTCACCCATTTCTTCTCCAATATGACCCCTACATGGTATTTTTTTCTAAAGGGATATGGGTGATCTACCACTCGTTTTGGAAGGGATTTGAAATGTTTTAAATGTTTTTTAAATGTTTTTCATCACATTTAAGTATTATATTTTTGTTTCATTGTGTTTTCCTCAATATATTCTATCTTTCCGATCATAGTTTTCTATATGAAATTCTGTTGCATGTATATCTATGTAATTTTTCTTTAGGAGATTATTTCATGGATAGTTAATGAAATGGAAGTATATGTAGAGTGGTTTTGGTGGAAGCTTTGTCTGTATTTTTGGTGTGGTAGCTTATTGGTGGATTTTTTTGGAACCCTAATGGTATGTGGCTTCTCTCTTGACTCCACTTTGCTAAAAAATGAGTCCTTGTTTTCAATTAACATGTTTTTCATGAAATTGAATGTCAATATGATTTTAAAATAATTGTGGAAACCCATTCAATGAAGATTTTTGGATTTTGGGTGAAATGAGATACTATTGAAAAAAAAGTAGCTTGTTCTGTGATCTTATAATAATGATTTTAAAATTTGTGGGTTAGTTTGGTTTTTGAATATGGTTTTGGGAAATGGATTTCAATAATAATGTGGTTTATTGAAATGTTCTTTTTTTATTAAAAATTGGTAATGGATTTTTGCAAAAATGGGTGATTTATTGTAGTAATGGGCATGTGTTGAAACAGTTTTGTGCATAATGTGTGGCATTGTTATGCCTTATACATTTTGGTTGTTCAAGTATTATGGAATTATTTTATTGTGTGTAAAGACTGTGGTATGTATCAGTATGAAATGGTGATGGATAATGAATTGAAGGGCCACCATTATGGATATGTGGGTGGGAAATACACTAGTTTGGAAATCTATTAAATGGGTCTGGATGGGAGGATCCACCATGGTTGTTTTCCTTTTTATGTATTGAATATATAGATTCAAATTTTAGTGATATTTTAAAATGGTGAAGTGTCTTATGGCATGGTTGTTTTCCCTTCCCATAGTTTTCATGTTTTGGTTATGTTGGATTGGTAAGGTTGTGTTCGGTTAATCGGAAATTGTTGAACTATATGATGTATTATATAAATGATCTAATGGTTTTATCCTAGTGTCATGTGTAGGGAAATAATTTTAGAAATATAATATAGTATTATTACTCACCCCTACTTTTCCACATTGGTTATTTTGTAGATGCTATTTTCTAGGACATAGGTAAGAGTAAGGTATCTTATTTTTCTAGTGGTTCTCTCTGATGCTTCAGTGGTTTGGGAGTGCATAGACCATGGAGCATATTTTGGAATAGTTGAGGGTGAGTTGGATTACTTTGGGTCTCTTTATTATTATTCCTCTTGGTAATCTAACATTGTTTTATTATAGTCTTGGTTTTTTTTTAATTTTTGGAATCATTATGGAATAGTATGGTTGTCTTTGGTAATATATCATTTGGTTTGCAATGTTAACATGAACCATGTGGTTTTTTTGTAATAGATAGTTTGGATTTTTTTTCAAGGTAAAATGATTAACATATTTATTCTTGAAGTCCTTGGAATTTATTGCTAGCCTTTGGTGCCTTGGGAATGCCACTTAAGGTCTAGTAGAACCTCACACCATTCTCAATCTAATGATATAGGGGTGGGGTGTTATAAGGCCTTAAGCAATGTTCCTAGGGATCCAATGTCTGGCATTAAATTCCAAGGGATTCAATAATAAATAGCGGAACAATTTATGCTTGAGATAAAAAAACCAACCAACCAATCCATTAACAAAAAACAACAGGAAGCATGTTATTATATAATTATGAACAATATATTCCCAAAAGTCAATAAAACTATACCATAATGATTCCCAAAAACTATAGCATATCAACAATTATAAAACTAGTCAAGGGTACCAAGAGAAAGACTAACCAAAATACCCAATGTAAACCAATGTATACTCCATTACCCGACAATATTCTCCATGCTCCAAGAACTCCCAAACCACTAAAGAATTACAAAAAATCCCTAGCAAAATGAGATGTCTTACTCTTACCTATGTCTCTAAAAAAACTGCAAAAGAACCAATGTTCCAAATAGTCGGTGAGTAATAATAATCAGTAGGTTTTTCCAAAAATAATTCCCAACATAAGTGACAATAATAAAACCATTAGCACATTTTAATGAAACAGTTTATATAAAACATCTTATAATTCAAATTTTTTTGATAATCCAAACAAAACCTTACCCATCCACCTTACTAAAACCATATACCCTAATAGAAATCCAGACGACAATTACAAAATCCATATGACCATTTCAGATTATCAAAACAATTTCCATCTTTCATAGAAACATACAATAAAGAAAAACAAGCATTGTGGAACTTCTCTTCCGAACCCATTTAATAATTTTCCAAACTAGTGGTACTTACCAACCACTTATCCATAATGGTGTCCCTTACATCAAATATCCATCAAATTTTATAGTGATACATCCCACCCACTTCACAAAAAATAAACAAAAGCCATAAAACATGGAAAACCAACAAGCATCAAGCACCGCAAAGCCACATATAATGCACAGAACAATTTCAAAAAAATTCCCACCAATTCAATAAATAAGAAATTTATTGAAAACACCCTTACTCTATTTTCATGAAAAAGTATATATCAATAAACCACATTCTCATTGAAATCAATTTTCCCAAACCATTTTCCTAAAACAAACCATGAATCCAATTTGGAAATCTTCATCTTTAAATCACACAACAAGCCCCTTTTTCAACAATATCCTATTTAATCCAAAATCCCCAAATCATCAAAAAAGGGGGAATGTGGGAAATCAAATTCTAGGTTCAAGAGGTATAGGAACAATTATTTACATGGTCGTAGTATGGCTCAAAATCTACTGGTAGGATCTGTTAATATTCTTCTAGAGCCTCAGAGTAAGCTGAGATGTTTTCAGTATGGCTCTACAAGACACATCAAATGTGATTGTATGAAATAACCGTGAGCATGTCATAACTAAAATAATATGGGGATCTATAGTGGTATTTCCATAATTCATTGAGCTCAGGTGTTCATGACACTCCTTGGGGGGTCGCAGGCATCCTATGCCTTGAAATGATGGTGGCAGTAACATACTCATCATAAGTAGAGCTGAGTTAGTCATGCTAATTCTGGAAATACTATGACACGTCTGTAGGTTAATAAATAGAATAGTGTGGTAATAAAAATAATTGTCAGATCTAAAAAGGTTGTGAAGGATGAGCAGTCATAACCATCCACAGTGCGAGGTGTGGTTCTTTTAAATTCCATGTTGATTTATTCATTGTTTGATATGGCTCCATTCCACTCTTCTATTCCTTCTAGTGCTATTAGATTTCTGGGTAAAACTGTGGAAATTATTCATTATATTTTAAAACATTAATATCTTATAGTTAAAAAGGATTTTTCTTCAATCGTATGTATATAATATTTATTAGTTGTGGATGTCATCAAATTTATGTGGGATTTATTAGTTATTGAGATATTTTCATATGAGATAATCCTTTGAATGGATTGGTAGAAAATGTTTAAGGACCACATAGATTTCACTATGTGAATGTTTAGTTTTATGGTGGAATATGGTGTTGAAAAACGTTTTTAAGGGAGAATAATGAAAAACAATGAGGAAAAGGTTTTTTTACACTAGACGTTGGCATGATATCATTTCAGTTAGCAGCGTTGTCATTTGATTCAGTGGAAACAGTTGAGCAGAGAATTTTTCCAGCGATTGTTGATCAGTTTATGGATGTCTTTCCCAAATAATTCATAGGGGATTCACTATTGATATAATTGGAGTTTATCATTGATCTCTTATAAATAACATTCTCATCCTACTTCTATCTTATTAAATGGCACCCCCAAAATTATGGGAATTAAAAGTATATTTTGAAGAGTTAAAAAAAATGGGTTCATCCAACCTAGAAAATATATAGGGGAAGCACATGTTTTGGTTATTTTTAAAAGGATGATGGAACTCTATGACTTTGTGTTTATTTTCATATAAAAAATCACATTATGAAAAAAATTTGATATCCACTTCAATGGATTTATGATTTATTAGACCATTTTATATGAGCTCAGTGGTTCTCTAAGATTAAATTAATGTTAATATATCATCAATTGTAGGCGAGGCATGAATATATTCCCAAAATTTCTTTTAGAAGTATATATGTTCATTAAGAGTATATGTCTAAACACATTGGTCTCATGATTGAACCATCAGTTTTGATGGAGTTGATGAATCAGATATTTTAAGACCATATGGATTATATTATAGTTGTATTTGTTATTGATATACTGTAGTATTCAAGATAAAGGGTGAAGTATGAGAAACACATGGGGATAGTGGTGGGGATCTTCAGGGATCATTGGTTGTATGCCAAATTGTAAATTTGTGACTGTTCGATACATGATATTTTTTCCATGGCTATATTTTTCTAGAGAATGGTGTTTTAGATGATACAAAAAATATAAAGGTTTCTATATCATGGAAACAAAAAAACAGTGTTTTTTAGATACAAATATTCCTTGGTATACTTGGAAATTATAATCAGTATTTTAATTATTTTCACGATTTTCCTCGCCGATGATAGCATTGAAAGGAATATTGTTCCATTTTTATGGGATGAGTAGTGTTCGGAATATTTTTTAGAGATAAAGGGTCTCCTTAAGTCAGAACGAATCATGGTTTTTTCAGATCATGTAAAAGAGTATGTGATGTGTTTTGATGCATTGGTATCAGGGTTAGGGTTTGTTCTCATGCAGGTGGGATTACATGGTAGCATATGTCCAAAAAAAATAATGGTTTCTAGAGAATAACTAATAATAACATGATTTGGAGTTGGTGTAAGTGGTTTATGCTTTGAATATGTGGTGTCATTATTTATTTAGTTTGACATTCATGGTGATTACAGATCACAAGAGATTAAATCATATTTTCTCAAAAAAATATTTAACAATGTTGGAAAATATATGGGTAAAATATCTATAGATGATTTATTTTTAAAAAATTTGAACATAAGATAAGGGAAATTCAGTGGTAGGTACATTAATTATAAAACTAAATTCTCATGTGGTGAAATAAGCATCAGGTCAATGGAAGTTGATGTCAGTCCAAACTGACAAGTGGTTGGAATGTGAGGACCAGGGTGATAGAGAGGTCTTTTTTATAGATTTATTGTTTCTTTACATGTTTGAGGTAGTTAATGAAATTTGAATCTGATTCCACATGTATTTGGATAAGGTCTAAACACAATGGCAGGTGACCACTAATGGCTATGAAATAAATAATAATTCATTTTTGTGTTTTCAGAATAATATGGTGGTACCAGTGGCTGGTGAGGAGGATATTCATAGGGATTATCATCAATATAGGAAGGATATCCATATTATAATTCAAATGATTTATAAGGTGTTAAAATCTATGATTTGGGGGGATTGAATGAAAAAGGAATGTGGCTGGGTTTGTTTTGAGATTCATGACTTGTCAAGATGTCTAGACAAAACATCTACATCTAATAGGAATATTACAATAATTTCTTATTCCAATGTGGAATTATAAAAAATACTAATTTATATTTCTACAAGTATCCCTAGTGTGGTCAAGATACATGATATCATATGGGTGATTGTGGATCCAAATACAATGTTTTCCCATTTCATCCCAATTAGTGAATCTCATAAGGTGGAGGATCAATCCAAAATGTATATCTATGAAGTGGTAATGAGGCACGGTGTTCCAGTTTTGATTGTATTAGATTTTGATATATGGTTTAAATCACGTTATTATGAACCGTTGTATCAATTACATGGGAATCAGTTGACAATGACCACAACTTATCATCCTCAAACGGATGGTCAATCTGAGAAGATGATGCATACTTTTGTTGTTATGTTAAGGGACCATGTGATGGATTTTGGTGTTTTATTGGATTACCACCTATTATTGATGGATTTCTCATATAATAATAGTTATCAGGCCTCCATACATATTGATCCATTTGAAGAATTATATAGGAGACCGTGTCATTCTCCACTATGTTGGGAAGAAATAGGTTAGACATTGATGGTTGGATCGTGCTTTATTGAGGGGACAATAGAAAATATCAAGCTGATCAGAAAGAGGATAGAGATAGCTCAAAGTTGATAATAAAATTATTCAGACCATCAGCGATGACTGTTTTCATTTTATGTGGGTGATCATGTGATTTTTAGAATCACTCATAGGATGGGACATCATTGTTTTGGAATGAAGGGCATGTTATATATGATGTATATTATTCCTTTTGAGATACATGAGTGGATTAGAGCCGTGGATTATCAGTTGGATTTCCACCATTATTAATAGTGTTGTACAATGAGTTTCATGTGTTTCTGATGAAAATGTATCTTCTTTATCTAGATCATGTGATTCGTTGTGATTAGGTTGAGGTAGAACAAGAAGATTCTTTGGTGCATGTGTCAGTACATATTTTGGATAGACAATATAAATTATTTCATATTAAAAGCATCAATTTTGTTCAGATTTTCTTACGGCATGGTTAGACTCAAAAGGAGACATGGCCGTGGGATAAGGAGACGGTCGAGCAATGGCTCGAGCACTTTCAGCAATGATATGGTTCTTACTTTTTGAGGATGGAAATTACAATGGTTGGGAGAATTTATGATGTATATTATTCCTTTTGAGATACATGAGTGGATTAGAGCCGCGAATTATCAGTTGGATTTCCACCATTATTAAGTGCATTGTACAGTGAGTTTCATGTGTTGCTGATGAAAATGTATCTTCTTTATCTAGATCATGTGATTCATTGTGATTAGGTTGAGGTAGAACAAGAAGATTCTTTGGTTCATGTGTCCGTACAGATTTTGGATAGACAATAGAAATTATTTCATAGTAAAAGAATCAAATTTGTTTAGGTTTTCTTGCAGCATGGTTAGACTCAAAAAGAGACATGTCCGTGGGATTAAAAGACGGTCGAGAAATTGCCCGAGCACTTTCAGCAATGATATGGTTCTTAATTTTTGTGGATGGAAATTACATTGGTTGGGAGAATTTATCACCCACCGGTTTGAGGTATCTGACCATTGTATATAACTTTTTATCCAAATGTATTGCTTGGGAACGGTTTGGTGGAGTTTGGGAGGGCATTAGAAATGATTGGATGTATTTTTATGGCGGAAAATGTTTAGGATGGTTGGGGAAAACCATTCCTAAAAACTAAGTTACCATGTGATTTCCCACTATTGGGATAGTAAGTTCTTCTTAATTAGCACACATGTTGTCTAACCATGCATGCTAATCATGTAGCCCCTTACAAATGGTTTTCTAAAAACAAGTTTAGTTGGGATTATTCCAAACTCACCCATTTCCACTCCCACAAAATTCTCTAATCTAGATTTCTTATTGTCTAGGGATATGGGTTCTCTCTTACTCATTTTGGAAGGGATTTTAAGGGTTTTCAAGGTGGTTTGAAGGAATTTCACCTCGTGTAAGTAGTATCTTTTTGATTCATTTTTTTTCACGATCTTCTTTCTTATCACAATTGTTTGTCATGATATACATCTGTTTTAGGAAGATATTTTTTTTAGTTCCATAGGTGTTGCGTTTATGGATTTTTTATGATAAAGAATGAGATCTCGAGTTGTTCTGGTGAAGTGTGTGTACAGATTGGTGGTGAAATTTCTTATGGGTTTATTTCTACAGAACCATAATGATCAGTGGCTTCTCTCTCGAATCCACATTCCTAGATCCTATATACTTCTTTTTGGATAATATTTTTTTAAAATTAATTGTGAATATGATGTATAATCATGATGGAAACCCATTGGGCGGCGATTTGTGGATTTTGTGTGAAATATGATATTGTTTAAAAAAGGGCATGTTGTGTGATTTTGATATGTATGTTTAAAAATTAGTTTTTTGTTTTGGATTATAAAAATTGTTTCAGAAAAAGGATTTCAATTTGTATGTGTTTTGTTGAAATGTATTCTATCATGGAAAATTGGTGAAGTGTGTTATTAATAAATGAGTTATTTATTTAAGTGGTGGAAATGTGTTGGAAATGGATGTGTTCATAATTTGTGGCCTTGGTGTACTTTATGTTTGTTGTTTGGTCAATTATTATTGATTTTTCTGATTGTGTATGATGTGGGTGGGATATCTCACTATAAAAGGTGATGGATAGTGGAATTAAGGGCCACAATTATGAAAATGTGTTTGAAAAGTACCACTAGTTTTCAAATTTATTAAATATATTTTGATGGGAAGCTTCAAAATGGTTTTTTTCATTGTTAAGAGATTATATAGAAGATGAAAATTATTTTGATAATTTAAAATACTGAAGTGTATTATGGAATATTTGTTTGGATTTCCCTTGGGTTGCATTGTTTTATTACGGTGGCTTGGTAAATGAGTTTTTGTCTTATTGGAAATTATTGAACTGTATTATGTTTTATATAAACTATTATATTTAAATTTTCTAATAGATTTATCCTAGTCATGTGTGTAGGGATGTATGTTGGGAAATCCTCCCGAGAATTATTACTCTCCCCTGTATTGGCACTTTGGTGATTTTGCGGATTTTATTTTCTAGGATTCATGTAAGAGTAATACATATAATTTATGTAGAATTTATTCATGATACTTGGGGGGTTGTTTGAGCATAGCGCATGGATCTTGTTGTGGAGCAGTGGTGAGTGCCTTGGTATACATTGGGTATTTTGTTTAGAATTTCTCTTGATACTATGAATTTTTTATTATGGTTAGGGTATTTTGGTTTTTGGGAATCTTTATTGAATAGTATAGTTTTCTTTTGGTAATATATGTTTTGGGTTTCTATGCTAAATTCATCATGTAGTTTTTTTATTAATGGCCTATTTGGTTTGTTGTTTTATCTCATGTAAAATTGTCACCCAATTTACTCTTGAATCCCTCTGAATTTATCTTATTCCTTTAGTTCCATGGGAACATCACTTAATGCATTGTAACACCTCACCAATTTCTCAAGCAAATGAGATCAGGGCATGGTGTTACAAGTATCTCAAAACTCAACATGCTAATCATGACTCCCAATTATAATCAATGAGCCTTGTGAAAATATAATTCATTTATATGTTTAAGCCATAAATATTTTCCAATTGGTTATTTCAAAAAACAAATAATGATCATAGGAGACATATATTTGGGTATCCCCAATGAGTATTCCCCACTCAATCCATGTTTTATTCCCTTATACTATACAAACTTCCTCACTACATTACATTGAAATGCACAGTAATTTCAAATTGAATGACCTCAAACTATGAAACATAATCATTGTGTTATTTTATTCCTACCATGTATGATACATATTATAGCACTATGAATTTTTAGATTATATATATATATTTGTTTTTTCTATGTGTTTTATAGAAACAATTATAAAAAAACATAGAACATGAAAAAAATCAGGAATGCAATTTTTTAATATATATCACCTAGCTACTGAATTGGAAAGTATGACTGAATATATTTTTTTTCAAAAATATGTTTAAAATTTTAATTAATTATTAATTTTTGATTAACGTGGTGGAAATATGTAACCAATTTTAAATAGAAATAATAATATCATTTAATCAATATTTTCCAACTATTTATTTAATATACATTATGATCAGTTATGAACTAGTTATTAAATAAAATATATTATTAATTTATTTAGATAAACTAATAACCATTCATTATCTGATTTTAATATGATTACAGGTGATTAACAATTAATTTTAAAATAAAATGTTTTATTTTTCATAAAATGTTTTATTTTGAAATGTATTTTATCAAAATAAATATAACTAATCAATATTGATGATTTTTTGGTGATGAATGGAGATGGAAATATATTTAATGAATTTTGTTTTTAAATTTTCTAATGATGATTACTTTTAAATCAATTTTATTATGATTATTTTATGCATGTAAATTCAGTTTTCTAAAAATTGTTTCCTTGCATTTTATGGGTGTATTTTTTAATCCATATATAAAACATATAGGAATTTAATTTAATAAATTGGTTTCTATAATTGAGTTATTAATTTCAATATTTAATAAATAGGTTAATATCATATTTGATCATAATGAGTAGCAACCAAGTTAAATATTCATTACTAAGATAAAAGATAAAATGGTTATTGAGGGGTTAAATTGAAGAGATAAGGGATAAAATAAGATAAAAAATCTTCTAAACATTATTTTTTCAATTAATTTCATACCAATATTAAAAAATAATCTATTTTTTCGATTTCACATCTACATGGACATTAAAGTGGTCATATATTATTTTAAAGTTGAGAATAATCACGAGTGTGTCCCTATAATGACTCAGATTTTCCGTTTATTGTTTTTAAATATTATATGGAATTATTTCGAGACCGGGCGTGAAGACGTCACATCATTCCGAGGTCCAGTGGGCCCGGAATGGTGGTTTGATCTTTTTAAAGTTATGTGAGTCGGCTCTTGTGCGCGGTTGTTGCAGTTTCAAAACAGATGCCCGGATTAAAAATTTGAGCACACTGTTGTGTCTAGGATGATGACATTACCTAAGAATGAGGCTAACCTCGACCAGCGTGGGTCGAGGGAAAAGGTTAGTTTTTGG
Source organism: Viscum album (assembly GCA_963277665.1). Lineage (NCBI taxonomy): Eukaryota > Viridiplantae > Streptophyta > Magnoliopsida > Santalales > Viscaceae > Viscum > Viscum album. Next base: position 1,450,452,573 of record OY728161.1, read on the forward strand.
AAATTTTAAGTAAAATAAAATAAAATAAACAAGTTTATTTTATTCCATATAAGGAAACATCCTCTGCCGTGCGGTAACGACGCATCTATTTCCTAAATTAATGGCACGTCATAATAACTTCATAATGGCGAGTCGACGTTATTAATGCTTCTGTGTAATTAAATGACAACATGTTTCGCTTTTTAAAACGGTTAAGCAATTTTTGATCGTTGGAAACATTTGAGTGGAAGCTCTGCCGAATCTGCGGTGCGTTGGAACAAACTCTCAGCAACGAACGATGGCGGGTCGAAGTCGAGAATCACTACACCAACAACGGTGAAGAATCTCGATGAAAACGGCACCGCGGTGCCTTCTTCAACGATCGATCCTTTCACATGGTAGGGGTTTTATTTCATTTTCATTTCCCCGTCTTTCAGTTTAAATGACGAATGCGGATCAACAATGAACAAGTTGATCTGTGGCTTCGTATGTTCTTACAGGAGGGATTTTCTCTAAGATGATTATGGGGAATTGATCCCTGAATTGTGTTGCTGTTAATTATTTCTCCGTTTAAGCCTATTAATGGGAGAAAATCAACGTTGTCACGAATGACGGTGGAGATTCATTCCCCAATTTGATTATTTGGATTTCATACCCCTTCCTTCCTCGCACGTTCTTCGCGTTCTTCACGGGGTGATGAAAAAAAGATCGTTGCGCCTCCGTTCTGTGACGCAATGATCCAAAATCGAAGGTTCGACATAGTAACGACCTTGGGGAGGTGCGGCGACGATGGTGGATGGAAAATCAGACCAGATCAGAAAGAACGTTCTTCGTGCATTCCTCATACGAGAAGATCAGAACACGTTTTCGGAGCCAATCAGAGGCCCAAAAATGACGGAATTGGCTTCATGGTGTTGGGGAGACTAGAACCTGGATGTTTTGTGGCGATCGTAAGACCGGATCGATGATCGGAGCACCATAAGAGGTGCGTAGGAGAAGGTCGCCGTTTATAGAAATTTTTTAATTACACGTCGTGTACTTCTGAAGAACACGCTGTGTAGTACTGGCGGTGGCGGCTAGGGTTTCAGGGTCAGAGAGGAATAACACAACGTGTGACCTCAGTCACACGGCCTGTGGGAGATCCCCAAAATCTCGGCGTGTAATTTGGGTAGTACACGACCACAGGATGAGATACACAGCTTTAGGAGACACGGCATGTAAAACGCGGCAGAAGAGGCTACAAAGAGCTCGGCATGTATCTCGCAGATATGCGGACACGGGATGGAGTACACGACCGTGTACTCCAACACATGGCCAGTTGAGGCCAGCAACGCGGGTCACCCCGTGTTTAGATTACATGGGTTGGAGTACATGGGTTGTTGACCGTGTACGGGCACATGTCTAGAGTGCACGGAGCCAACCCCAATTACAATGAAACAGCGTGTAAGAGATACTACACGCCATGTACTCTGTTATTCTATATGGCCAGCTTTTGACACGGGCCGTTCTACACAGGCAGTACCCGGGGTCAGACAACACGACGTGTTCCTTTTCTACACGCCGTGTACTTTTTGGAAAACGGATTGGTCCTTTCGTTTACCGTTCCTCGGACATCATTTGTTTGGGGTAGTGCCCTTTCTTCTCATTCCCCTTAATGTCAGGCATCATTTCCCACTCATGAGTACAATCCCTTCACCTGGACTTTCTGTGATTGAGTTAAGAATCCATCCGAGAGGCCCGGATTGAGATCCTCAATCCATTCCTGATCCTAGGTAGAGTCAGGAATCGATGTGAACAACCTTACCGAATGTTGATCCTCTACCTAGCTGATGTATCACGTAACTGTTGAATCCATATGAGTTGCGGTATCCTCCATGGACCTGGCAGTGATCCTCATTTGTGTATCATGGTCATTCCCACTCAGGAGTGTGTCTCCCACAATGAGTGATTCTATTTACTGTAATGTTTCAACTCAGGAGTGTGTCTCCCGTAATGAGTATAGCCATCTCTCATGATGGATCCCGACGAACATCACTTCTCATAAGGATGTCATCTGAGCTATATGAATCGTGGAGTGTGTTCTCTCGGAAACGAGTGCATGAATGAATTTTCGAACAGAATCTGTAACGGGGGTATGTGGATGTGTGACTTGTCACTAGAACATGGTTTAGGGTTTTGAATATATCTAGTTTGTTCTATATGTTCTGCATACCTATACTGTGTATAGCTAATTGTACCTTTACTTTGGGTACTGCTTTGTGGTTTTCAGGGTCCTCTACTGAGTATTGTTATACTCACCCCAGCACGGGCTTTGCCCGCACGTCTGGTGTCCTGTTCCGACAAGCAACCTTTTGATAGAGTCCAGGAAGGACCAGGTCAGGACAGAGCTTTCTGAGTTCCCTATAGGACGAGGCATTTCTACGGCTACGAGCAGCAGTCCCAGTACCTTTTGTGCTTACAGGTTAGAGTTTGCAGTTTTCAGACTCTGGTTTGTTTTCTTTTTGGTGGGATTTTATTTTTTGGCCCAATTTACTTTTACAGTATTCTACCGTTCATCGTACATTGTTGTTTGGGTTTAGTTATATTCATGCATTATTTTTTCCTTGTGGTTTTTTACATTTTTGAATTTGTTGTCTTAGAGATGTGTGCATGTCTACATGTACATAGGCAATGCCTCCCATGTTTTAATATTCCTACTCGGTGCTAGTCACCATCCCTTGGCCTATTGGAGGTGGGCTTGGGGAGTCACGTCCTGGGCCCCACTAGGCCGGCTCGTGACAGAGTGGAATCATATTTGGTCGGTTCTACCATAGGACCAAGAGTCTGTGAGTTTGGTTTGGGGAAATAGTGTTTAGTGTTTCAGGTTTGACATTCCAGACAGGGACCCTAGTTTTTGTGTGGCGGCTGGCATATCCATACACCAGGAATCTGATAACCTGCTTTTCGATTCGGTTCACAAAAATACTAGTTGTGGGGAAATAAATGGTACATGAATCATATAGGAATGAGTTGTGTTTTCCATGTCCTTTGTGTCAACTATCCAGATATACTCATTGACCATGATAGATCTTGTTTCTTTACCGGATGCCTCCACGATGCATACCCGCTAAGGTTCAACATCACGATCACGAGGATGACACCATTAGTGATGAGGCTTCAATATAGGGACCAACCCTCCAGGCGTTTCAACCAGGTGGTGCACCTGTTATACCACCACTAGTGGAGCAGCCAGTGGTACCGGCAGTATCGACTGCTGAGGAGCGTAGGCTTAGCGCGCTCCATGAGTTCCAGAGACAGAGACCCCTCATGGTTTGAGGCGAGGCCGACCCTCAGGCAGCCGAGAATTGTCTTGAGGTAGTGACCAGTGTTTTCCGACTAGTGAGGACACCAGCAGACCAGATGGTGATCCTAGGAGTGAGCCTTCTTCAGGGTTCGGCCAGACGATGGTGGAGTCTGACCACACAGACTCGTGATGAGGAGACTCTTTCATGGATGGAGTTTGAGCGACTCTTCCGGGAGGAGTTATCTCCGGTTACGCTGAGAGTCGTACACATCCAATAGCTTCTTCAGCTCTAGCAGGCTAGTATGGTCGTAGCTGACTATTCATTGAGGATCACCAACCTCGCCAGGCACTCGATGGATATTGTCATGGATCATTATGTTAGATCTCAGACCTTTGAAAGGCGTCTACGACGTGACATCCGAGCTAGTTTCGTTCCTCTATGCATTTCCACTTATGTTGGAGTGCTCAAGCGAGCTTTGGTGGTCGAGAGCTTCTTGAAGGAGCAGAGACAGCCACCGGCAGTCAACAACAGGCAGACATGTGCGGAGACCTCCGCAGTAGGGAGCCGACTTCAAGCACTGGGATCAGGATGTGAGAGAGGGCGGAAGAGGATCCAGGATAGGGGATCCATAGTCTAGGTCTCTTAGGCTGGATCCAGTCAGCCTAGGGAGAAGTATATCTACACATGGGACGACAGGGGACATCTCGCAAGGGATTTCCTGACCCGTCAAGCTGCTGACATGGAAGCGGTGGATCGACCACCGAGGAAGAGGCCGAGAACAGAACAGGCAGACCCTCCAGGCGGCAGACGTGGCAGAGGAGCAAGGAGAGCTACAGGTGGTGGAAGACGCTTCGAATTACTTCCATCACCACCCTTAGGAGGTCTGCACATGGCTCAGGGAGCTGGGGGACAGGGATGGGGACATCTACATGCGGTCAAGGCATATGACCCAGGGGATCCAAGGATGATTCGAGGTATGTTCTGTGTCTTGTCTACCTTAGCTACTATACTCATAGTCACAGGTGCCAATCATTTCATTATAGCCACATGTCTTGTAAAAAACCTCAAGAATCTGGTAGAACCATTGACTCGATCCTTAATATTGGAGACACCTACGGGAGGATAATTGATGATAATGCACCGTTCCAGATAGTGTGATCTCACCCTTGGAGGTGAGAGTTTCGGTTGGATCCTCCTGGTGGTAGTGTCGAGGCCTTACGACTTCATTCTCGGTATGATTTGGTTATCTTCGGTCCATGCCCAGATTGGTTGTTTTAGGCGAAGGGTGCGGTGTGTCCGCCATGATGGAATAAGATTTTACTTTGTTGGAGAAAAGGAAACCGAGACAACACAAGATGGGCTCATGCATTACAGGGTGTAGCCGATCAGTCATGAGTTGACTAGCCTTAACCTCAGAGTAGAAGATGTTGAGAGCTCTCGGTTCCCAGCAGTTGTAGCAGAGTATGAGGACGTCTTTCCCTAAGATGTTCCAGGATTACCTCCCCACCGGGAAATTGACATGTGCATCAACTTACACCCCGGGACGACACCTATTTCCTCATCAGAATATCAGATGGATCTGGAAGAGCTTCGCAAGATGAGGGTCCAGTTGGATGATTTGCAGAACAAGGGTTTCGTGAGACCCAGTGTTTCACCCTAGGAGGCCCCGGTCATGTTATCCAAGAAGGCCGACGAGAGTTTGAGACTATGCGTGGATTACCAGTGCCTGAACCAGGTGATGGTGAAGAACAAGTATCCACTTCCGAGAATCGATGACCTCTTCGATCAGCTAAGAGGGGAATAGTGGTTCTCGAAGGATGACCTTCGATCAGGCTATCACCACCTAAGAGTGGTTGATGAGGATATACCGAATACGACTTTCAGATGTCGCTATAGTCATTATGAGTACTTGGTGATACCTTTTGGCATGACAACACCCATGCAGTGTTCATGGGTCTGATGAAACAGATCTTCTAGCCATACGTAGACCGGTTCGTAGTGGTCTTCATCGACGACATCCTTGTGTACTGGGCGTCAGAGGAAGAGCACACGAGAAACATGTGGATGGTTCTGGACGTACTTCGGGAGAACCAGCTTTATAGAAATATCTCATATTTCCAAATATGGATTCATGAGATCCACTATTTGGGACATTTCATCTCTATAGATGGAGTGATTGTGGATCCAGCCTAGGTGGAGGCTATGTTATTATGGGAGCCACATCGGAACGTAACGGAGGTTTGAACCTTGGATTGGCAACATATTACATGATAATCATTCCTGATTTCTCCCGGATATCAGCACCAGTGACAGACTTGATCAGGAAGGGGCAACACTTTGAGTGGACAGAAAAGTGCCAGCAGACTTTTGAGAAGCTGAGACAGAGTTTGACGAGCACCCCAGTCTTGAGATTGCTAGAGGTGGGTGTCGAGTACATTGCTCTCTGTGATGCAATAGGGACCAGTCTTGGATTTGTCCTGATGCAGCGGCATATAGTGATTGCTTATGGTTTGCACCATATCAGGCCACATTAGTTGAACTATGTGACCCATGATCTCGAGTTAGCAGCGGTAGTATTCGCATTGAAGATCTGGCGACACTACCTTATATGCGAGCAGTTCATTATCTACTATGACAACAAGAGCCTCAAGTACATCTTCTCATAGAAGAATCTAAATCTGAGGAAAATGCATTGGCTAGAGTTCTTCCAGGACTATGATTTTGATATTATCTATACTCTTGGAAAGGGGAACATGGTGGAAGATTCCATTAGCAGAAGGTCGAGCTCACAATTATTGAGTGAGGCGACACAGCAGTTAGTCGCGTTATAGTTATCCTTCCTGGATGGAGAGGATAAAACTTACCTACAGTCGATGGTTGTCACCCCTCCACTCTTACAGTGAGCTAGGGAGGAATAACTTGGGGATGTTGACTGTGTGGCTTTACGTGCTCAGTTATCCACAAGACATGCTCTTGATGGATATTTGCAATGTGGGGAGAACGTACTTTTACCAGAGGACGCACTGTTGTACCAATGGCATTCTAGGAGGAGGTCCTGAGGGAGTTTCATACATCCCCTTTGGTGGTTCATCCTTGAGTGGAAAAGATGTACCAGGATCTCCGACGATAGTTCAGGTGGTCAGGCATGAAGAAGGCTGTCACAGAGTTCATTTCTCGATGCCTCACATGCCAGCAGGTGAAGGCTGAGAACCAGGTTCCAGCAGGATTAGCTCACCCCCTGGAAGTCCCAGAGTGGAAGTAGGATGGAATATCGATGGAATTCGTGGTAGGATTACCACAGATTTCCAAGGGCCGTGATTCCATCTTGGTGATCATTGATCGACTCACCATGTCAGCCCACTTCTTAGCTATCAGGGAGAAGTGTTCCATAGAGAGCATGGGACGTCTCTACGTGCAAGAGATAGTTCAGCTTCATTGCATACCCTTGACTATAGTCTCATACCGAGACCCCCGATTCAATTCCCGGTTATGGAAGGGATTGTAGGAGGATTTTGGGACTCAGCTACGCTTGAGCACAACGTTTCATCCCCAAACGGATGGTCAGATGGAGATGACCATTCAGGTTCTGGGGAACTTTTTGAGAGCCTGTATCTTGGACTTTGGTCATAGTTGGGTGGAACACCTACCACTACTGGAGTTTGGGTAAAACTATAGATACCACTCCACTATTGTTATGGCACCATTTGAGGCTTTGTACGAGAGAACCTACCGGTCACCGCTTTGCTGGACCGACCATGGAGAGTCAGAACTCACGGGTCCATAGTTAGTGCGAGCTACTATAGAGAAGGTCCAGGTAATCTGAGAGTTGGTGAAGACTACACAGAGCCGGAAGAAGTCTTATGTTGGCAGGCGACACCGACCTTTGGAGTTTGAAGAGGGAGACCACGTCTTTCTTCGGGTCTCACCCCGACGGGGGTTGTAGAGATTTGGCTGAGGTGGAAAGCTATCATTGAGGTTCATCGGACCATTCCATGTTCTATGCAGAGTTGGAGAGGTGGAGTACCACTTAGCTCTACCACCATAGTTGCATCGGGTAGATTATGCCTTCCACATGTCATTGCTAAGGAGGTATGTGAATGACCCATTGCACGTCATTGACTGGGGAGAGATGGACATCAAGGATGGAGGGACCTTTGCTGAGTACCTAGTGGAGATCGAGGATCGGCAGGAGATGATCGTTTGTGGGTGATTGATTCACTTGGGGCGCGTCCGGTGGCAACATGGGAATATTCAGGAGAGCACGTGGGAGCTGGAGGCCCAGATTTGTGCCTAGTACCCTCTTCTTTTTGAGTAGCCTTTGTTTTGGAATTTCGGGGACGTAATGCACCAAGGTGGGGAGAATGTAATGTCTCGGATTTTATGTTTATTATTTTTAAATATTATATTGAATTATTTTGGGACAGGGTGGGGAGAAGGTACATCATTCCGATGTCCAGTGGGCTCGGAATGGTGGTTTGATCTTTTTTTAAGTTATGTGAGTCGGTGCTAGTGCGCGGTAGTGGCAGTATCCAAAAGGATGCCCAGATTAAAAATATGAGAACACCGTTGCGTCCGAGATGATGAATTTTCCTACGAATGAGGCTAACCTCGACCAGAACGGGTTGAGGGAAAAGGTTAATTTTTGGACATTTTAAGTAAAATAATATAAAATAAACAAGTTTATTTTTTTCCATTTAAGGAAACATCCGCTACAACACGGTAACATTGAAACTATTTCCTAAATTAATGGCGCGTCATAATAACTTCAAAATGGTGAGTCGACATAATTAATGCTTCGACATAATTAAATTAAAAAATGTTTCCCCTTTTTAAAATGGTTAAGTAATTGTTGATCGTTTGCGACGTTTGAATGGAACCTCTGTCGAATCTGCGACGTGTTGGAGAAAACTCTCGGCCACGAACGACGATGGATCGAAGTCGAGAATCGCTATGCCAAAAATGTTGAAGAATCTCAACAAAAATGGAAGCGCAGTTCCTTTGTCAAAGATCAATCCTTTCAAAAGGTAGGATTCGATATTTGAAATTTTTCCCAGTATTTGAGTTTAAACGAAGAACGCGAATCAACCATGAAAAAGTTGATCTGTGGATTCGTACGTTCTTACAGGATGGATTTTCTCTGGGAAGATTATGAGGAATTGATCAAAGCATTATGTTGTTATTGATTATTTCTCTGTTTAAGCCTATTAACAGGAGTAGATCAACGCCGTGATGAACGCCGGTGGAGGTTCGTTCCTCAATTTGTTTATTTGGATTTCTTCCCCCATCCTTCCTCGCGTGTTATTCTCGTTCTTCACAGGGCGATGAACAACGGATCGTTGCACATCTGTTATATGACGCAACGATCCCAAATCAAAGGTTTGACATCACAACTTCCTTTTGTAGTTGCATAGACGATGATAGGCGGTGAATCGGACCGGATCGGAAGGAGCGTTCTTCGAGCGTTCTTCGTGTGGGAAGATCAGAACACGTTTTAAAGTAGATCGGATGCCCGAAAACAATGGAAGCGACTTCATGGTGCCGAGAAGACCAGAACATAGATGTTTTGCAGTGATTGGACGGCCAGATCGATGATCGGAGCTCCACGGGAGGCGTGCCGGCGAAGAGCATCGTTTCTGTAAATTCCCAGAATACACAACGTGTACTTCTGAAGAACATGCCGTGTTTTACTGGCGGCAGCAGCTAGGGTTTCGGGGTAATATAGGAATAAAACATTGTGTGACCTCAGTCACATGGTGTGTGGGACTTCCCCTGAAGCTCGGAGAGCACTTTGGGTAGTACATGGCCACGGGATGAGCTACAAGGCTTCAGGCGACACGGCATGTACAGTGTGGTAGAAGCAGCTACACAGAGCTCGGCGTGTATCTCATGGATACGCGGACTTGGGATGGAGTACACGACCGTGTACTCCATCACAGGTCCAGGCAAGGCCAGTAATGCGGGTCACCCTGTGTTTAGATTACCCGGGTCGGAGTACATGGGTTGGTTTCCGTGTAGAGGCACATGACCAGAGTGCACGGAGCCAAACCCAGTTACCCAGACACGGCGTGTACGTGATACTACTCAATGTGTACTATGTTTTTCTAAACGACCAACCATTGACACGGGTCATTGTACACAGGCAGTACCCGAGGTCAGACAACACGGCCTGTACCTTTTCTACACTCTGAGTACTTTTTGGAAAACGGCTTGGTACTTTTGTTCACCATTCCTCGGACATCTTTAGTTTGGTGTAGTTCCCCTTCTTCTCATTCCCCTGAAGGTCAGGCGTCATTTCCCACTCATGAGTACGATCGCTTCAACAGGACATTCTATGATAGATTCAGGCATCCATCCGAGAGGCCCATATCAAGATCCTTTATCTATTCCTGATCCTAGGTAGAATCAAGCATTGACATGAACAACCTTATCAGGCATTGATCCTCTACCTAGCTGGTGTGTCACCTAACTGGTGAATCCAGATGAGTCGTGGTATCCACCATGGCCCTAGCAGTGATCCCTATCTATGTATCGTGATCTTTCCCACTCAGGAGTGTGTCTCCCGCAATGAGTGTTTCTATCTATCATAACCTTTCAACTCAGGAGTGTGTCTCCCATAATGAGTGTAGCCATCTCTCGTTATGGTTCTCGATGAACAGAACTTCCCAGATGGATGTCATCCGACCTATAAGACTCATGGAGTGTGTTCTCCTGGAAATGAGTGCATTTCAGAGGTTTCGAACAGAATACCAAATGGGGGTATGCGGTTGTGTGACTTGTCACTAGACCACGAGTTAGGGTTTTGTGTATATCTGGTTTGTTCTATATGTTCTGCAAACCTATACTGTACATAGTTGACTGTACCTCTAATTTGTGTATTGAATTGCGGTTTTCGGGGTCCTCTACTGAGTATTGTCATACTCACCCCTGCATGGGATTTTCCCACACGTCTGGTGTCTTTTGCAGACGAGAATCCTTTTGACAGCGTCTCGGGCGGACCAGGGTAGGACCGAGCTTTCTGAGTTCCCTACGGGCCGAGGAGTTCCTACGGCTACGAACAAAAGTTCCAGTACCTTTTGTGCTTATAGGTTGGAATTTGTAGTTTTTAGACTCCTGTTTGTTTGCTTTTTGGTGGGCTTGTATTCTTGGCCCAGTTGACTTTTACAGTACTCTACCTTTCGTCATACTCTGTTGGATGGGTTTAGTTGTATTCATGAATTCTTTTTTCCTAGTGGTTTTTTACATTTCAGCATTTGTGGGCCTTGATATGTGTGTGACTGTACATGTACTTAGGTAATATCTCCCATGATAGTAATATGCATACTCGGTGATAGTCACCAGCCCCTGGCCTATTGGTGGCGGGCTTGGGGAGTCACCGTGCAGGCCCCACTAGGACGGGTCGTGACAGTCACTCCCCTAACTAATTAAAGAGAACCCCTATCTTTTTCATAACGTCATGAGTAACATAGATTTGACAAAAAATAACTAAATATCTTCTCCCTATAGATAATACATTGGTCATTTTATTCATAAAATAAAAATTATAGTTCCCTTAAGAAGATATCCAAATGAGTTTTCTCAAGGGATTAGTTTAAATCTTAACTAAGTTATTTCTTGTTTAATTATTCTTCTACCTTCATCAACTATATAATAATAATGAATCTATAATAATATTAGTCTTTAAAATGTAATTTTTTTTATTATATTAATCTTACAACCCATATTCATATTCCATTAAATCTTAGGGGAAATGAAATCATTGCATGTGTGAACATGTGAGCTATCAACTCCATAAAGCGATGAGTTTCATTATTCATAAAGATCGTCCAGGGATGGTTATACAAATGGATATAATATCTATATATTATTGTTATGATATTATACATATATTATAATATTGAATTATTTTTTATATTTATTTCATTCAATCCCCTAAAACATGGAATCATCAATTAAGTGTGTGTATGGACATCCTTGTCTACAAAGTGATGCAATTTCTTTTTCATCACCACCCCATATGTGTTGTTATAAAATTGTATAAAATTAATGAATATTATATTTTTTTCATGATTTATATTTTTTGGATGTATAAACCATGATAAAGGTTTAAGGGCCAATACTTTTGAACTGAAACAGGCTTAGAAATTGAAAATTTTTCCATCCAAATTGTAATTTTATTTAAAATTTATTAATAAAAGTGTAATTAAATGTTATAAGGGAATTATATTGAGTAAAATATATATATATTTTATTCTATAATTAATGAATAATTGTTTTTTTATTATACATTATTTTTAATATATACAAGAAATTATGGGATTTGACATAAGGGTTTATGTTATAATATCATTTTTTTGAGATTTTCAATTTTAAAAATATTATATGTGAACTTATATGGTTCTTATCATTTATAACTCATATATTTTATTATAATTTGATTATTTATATATTTTTCAAAATATTTATTCCATTATCCACTCTTTGGAACTCGGAATTTTGAAGAAAATAAATTTAATTAAATTCATATGTATATATCTTTTTTGAATTGGGAAATTTTTCTTCATGTTCCATGTTCTTAAAAATGTTTTATGGAATTTATTTCTTTTAAATGAATTTTTTTAAATTATTAAATTTCACTAACTTTTTATTTTTTTATAATTTTTGTAGATGAATATTTCTAAAAATGTTTTAAATGTGTCATTTTTTACATTTATAACCAAGGTGTGATCAAAATGTTCATTTTAATATTTATCTGATGAACATGTTTTTCTGCCATTATAACCATTCTATTATATTATTCTACATTTAAATCTTCCTAGAGATATTTTTAATGAGGAAATTTTTATTAAAATTGTATAATTAATTTTAAAAATATATCATTGGAAATGTATATTTACCTTTAATTTCAATGAAATATTGAAACTCCTTTCGAAATATTTTTCAATACGTGTCAATATACATTGATGGATTTTGATTATGTGTGATGAAATATTTATGGCACCTGTTTATTTTTTATGGGTCATGCAGTGATGAAATGATGAAAGATTATGTAATCATATGGCACACTAATGTAAGATTTTAATTATTGTATTTGGGGGCCCTAAAATACATATATACTTCAAATGTATTAGTTAAGGAATTATATCTCACTATATGATATGAACTATAGTTTTTATTGATTCCAATTAATTTATGGACTATGTGAACTATAATAGTCTTAATAGTGATCCATGACTTAGGAAATGATGGAATGGGAAGTAAACCCAATCCAAAATTGGACACTATCCAGTATGATAGTCTTGGATGTCTTCTTTGAATATGGAATTTAATTTATATTATTATATATGTGACAAAAAAAATTCATATTTTTATGATATTTTTTCATGGAAGATGATTTAATATTGATTATTGCACAATATTATGACATAAATATTTTTTTATCAAATAACCCAATTCCATGACTAATGATTATTGATCATTGACTGATTGTGCATGATATTAAAATTCCATGGTCATGTTATAATAACATTATTTTTATATTATTCACTTTTATGATCATTTATTGATATCTAATTTCCTTACTATTAGAGGTAAATTATATACAACCCTTCTTAGGTTCTAATTTTTCATGGTTTTGAAGAAAGGATTCCAATAGTGTATTCTTAATAAGTGTACCATTTGAAAATAACTATATGAGATATGTTTTAGATATTCCATGAACTAAGGTAGTTATTTTTCTAGTCTATAAAGGCACTACACCCTTACAATTATAGGGAATGAATTATTATTACATGTATTGAATATTCTTATAAAATGATTTAAATATATAAATATATGTATATTTGAAATAACTTGCCCACATCACATTGGATTCCTCGTAGAAGATCAAACACAACATTATTTCCCCCTATGTCATTTCTTACAATGTCATATTCCTTATGAACACGAAAACCCCTTATCTAAGGCCATATCCATTAGGAATATCTATTAGTATTTGATATTAAAAATGAGTCAATGTATTCTTTAGTTGTAAATATCCCCACAATCCAACCAAACACATTTACATAGGGATGCATTCCCTATGAAAAAACTCATTCCCATTGTCCCATATTCCCTTCAAGAATATATATAAAAGATCCCCCTTTTGTAAGTCCCCCATCATCAATTTTTAGGAATCATTCACTTATATTTCAATGCATAATAATTTTTATATATTTAATTTTTTCATGGTTATATGATTGTAGAAGGTGTCATGAGTATCCATCCACCTGAACATAAAAAAGGTGGGTTTCTTGAAGTTGAAAAAAAATACATGGTTTATGATTCACATTATATGGATATATAAGAATCCATTCTCAGGGGTCCGATCAAGTCAAAATAAAGGCCTACCACCATTCAATATGGTGATTAGTCCCAGAGTTCACAATTTTTTATTTAAATATTCTCACAATCTAATTAATAATAAAAGGATGGAAAACCTCATATACATACAGATTGTACCATTAATAGAAAATATATGATATATATAGGTTTCAATGATAATAGAATACATTTAATACATAATATTAATTCACATCAATGCAAGAACATAACTAATAACTATAAAATATTAAACCAACCACCCTAAGGTATTTAGGAATGATTCAGGAATGCATCATAAATATATAATAGAGTCCAAGTTTAGGAAAAAATTATATTTCATAAGCTGTGTATATGCTCATCCACCCACCCATTAATGAAATGCTTGTTATATGGTTTCATTGGTATATTCCCAATAATCTCTATCCTTTGGAATGAAGGTCAATGTAGACCTAAAACAAAAGATAAAATGGTTATCTTTTAACACACATCATAATTAAATGAGTCACATACCATAAGGACAGAGTAACAGAGTTTCCATAAAATATATTCATTGATTCATAAACCCTATGGTTATATGATCTAGTGGGGTATGAACAGTCTTCACAACCCAAAAAAATAGTTGACGTCTAAATGAAAACTTGTTAATTCCTTATAAGAAAATCCCTATCCCTCAGTTTAAAACTATATATTACTGAAAAGTTAATAGTGGATAAAATGTGACAAATCATTGTCAGAGGAATCATAATATTACTCAAAGGAAGTACAAATGAGTCCTGAGTATATATTTTCATAAAATTAATGTAATGCCAATATATTACCATATCGTCAAAGAATAGAAATGATAGGGTCCATGATGAACCATAATATCCTTACCCTACTAAATAAGGTTAAAAATGATTTAAATTTTATTCATGGTTATTTTTCTATGGGTGGTGTAAAACCATATGACATGTTTAATGAAATGACCATATACCCTAAAAAATTATTGGGGTTTATATACCTCAATCTAAGGAAATTAACCTTTCTGTATATCTCTAAATGAATTAACTCCAGTCAGTAGGAATCAAAAAATAAATAAAACCCCCATATTACGGAATAAATGACAAATGGAATTGAAGTAACAAGTGAAATAGAGAATATTATGATTAATATTGGAATTATTCACAAAAATGGAGTTTTTTAGTATTTATTTTCAATATTTAAAGTATTTAAAAAAATTTCGGATACCTAATATCTGGTTTTAGGAAACCATGATATACTATAGATATATTATTTTTAAGTATGAACATTATGGTCATTGAGTTGGATTAGAGGGTATCAATATGAATAAAAATATATTAACATATATGTGTAAATGTGGTACATATTGAAATTATTAACAATTGGTATATTGATTATAATTTTTATTCAAATGGTGATAAAATATGGTTAAGGAAGAAAAGATATTTTTCTTAAAACAATTTTTAGGTGTGCAATGTATGTTTATTTCTATAGATTTAATTTCTAATTTATACTAAATTATTATAATTAAATAATAATATAATATAACTGATTTAGTTAATTAAAATTCATTAAATATAGTAATTAAAAAATAACTAGAATACAGTCATTTTACCCTTTAAATTTACATTTTCTTTAAAAAAATTCTTGCATTTTATCTATGGTTAATATTATTAATTTTTAACACTTTTCTGAATATTAGACCATAAAATGAACACATTTTTATATATAATCTTGTAATAGTAGTAATATTTTGAAATTTTCTATTTTTTTTAAAATGTTTGATTTTTCCTCAAAATAATTAAAAATTTAGATTTTTTTAAAAAAATATTTCCTTCAAAAAAATAATTTAAATTTATTATTAATTTTTATTGTTATAAAAAATATTTTTTAATAATATCAATATAATTAGTGTAAAATTAATCATAATTATATTTTATTTTGATATAAGTTCATATTTATGCTTAAAAATGGTATTCATTATGTTTTAAAAATTAATTTCAATTTTAATCATTTCCAATTATGAAAATTGAATATTTGAAAATATATTTACAAATTTAAATAACTATTTAAATTTTGTTTATATGGTAAATTTTATTTTTTTACATAAAAATACATACTGAGATAAAAAATCACATATCACATTTAAGTCAATTTAAGGAAAAATTGAAATTAATAAGAAAAGTCCAATAATACCTCAGAAAATATCCATAATTTATGTGCATGAGTGGATTATCATACTATAATACATATTATAATATTTTATGGCTTTGATTGAAATAATGAATAATATCCAAGAGAAGGAAATTCTATATTTAATAGAATACAATTTTATCTCATTTTAAATCCTAAATATATTTTAATGATTGATATAAGAGTAAATGTAAATTATAAATTAATGAATAATATCATTCTTATTTATAATATTTTAATTTAGTTTTAAAATATAATTACAAATTTTTAAATAGAGTTTTATTGTTTTACACCCTTATGTAGTGAAGATACAATACTTGTACTATTATAGAAAAAATAATATAAATGTTTTTAAAAATATAAAAGTTACAATATTTAGATGAATTGTATTTTTTAATGATATTTATTCATAATTATGGATTATAATTTCTGATTTATTAGTTTTATTTGTAATTACATTATTATCTCGGTGCCTTTTAAGTCAAAATATGTTAATATCCATGAAAATGTCATTAAATGGTGTTTAATGTTGGAAAATAATTTTTCAATCATTATAACCTCATTAAAATCCAATTATAACATAATTATTGTAGAAATATTATATGATATAATTAATGTTCCATGTATATATATATTTTTTTATTTTTATTGTTACTTCTAGAAACCAAAATGAATTAAATTTTTTTATAACATTCCATGTTTATCACGGTTAACCATTGCGTAAAACAAAAAGATAAATTTTAAAATGAACCATAAAATACTATAAACGTGATTTTATTTTTATATTCTCATTAAATAATATTTTAATTTGAATCCAATGAACAGTGGATCCATTTTAAAAGATTTATGTGAAATTAATTTATTAAATTTTCTAGTATTTAATATTTTTCTTCTAACCTCATTTATAAAAGTGCATCGCATATCATCTCTTACTCATGAATTGTTTCCTATTTATCTCTGATTTTATGAATCCAAATATATTCTTAATATACCAGACAATTCTTTAGTGGTTATAGTCACTCCAAAAGACCAAGCTACAGGTTTTGTGATGTAAGCCAAATGATTTTTCTGAATGAAAAGGTATAACACCTAACTCAGTGTTATCATGTAAATTTCCTCATCCACTAACAATATATATAATATAACCATGATAGTATGATGAAATATATATATTAAATATAATTAACTATTATTATGTTTATGGAATGACTAGTTTATATCATATGGTAAATGAAAAAATCAGTCGTTTGTACATGTACAATACCACATCTATGAAGCGATATAAATCATTTTTCATCACTAGGTCACATGGATGGATAACATAATGGATTAAATAAATATATAATATATTAAATAAATATCTAATATTTTATAAATATATTATATTACAGAAATACTTATATATCAATCCATTGTGAAATTCTAATGGTGCTCGTGCATAGATGTGGGCTACAACCTCCCAGAATAGATGTTATTCATGTTATATATATTCCATTCATAAATGGTTCTAAGTTTTTATTTAATTTTTAATGGATAATTAGGTAATAATTTATATTCATTTTATGATGTAATAATGACACATTTTACCTTTTTAATCACGCCAATTATTTATTGGGATTATGGTTAAAACCTCCTCAAAACGATTGAGGTAAATAAAATATGACATTGTAATAAATGAATTAAATGGAACAATTATAATGGAATGTACCTGAAATCGGTTATTCTTATAGTACTAATCTAATATATTTATATTAATTAAGTGTTATAGAATTTATGAAGAAACACATAAGTTATATTAATGTAATTTTATTTAAAACCTTATTTAAAAAAGATTAATGTTTTCATTATATTTTTTCTCAATATCAGTGGTCTTGAAACTGAATCTTGTTACTAATTATTATGAAATTATTATTTCCCAATTTCATTTTAATACATTTTTAATGTTTTAATGAAGGTTTTAAAAAAAATTCATTGAATTATTACTAAATTTTTTATTATTAATATTTATACATACATAAGAAAGAAAATAACTTTTATATATACCATGTGAAAGGAATTTACAACCATAATGAAAAATATTCATGAATAAGCATATTATAAAAGTTCAAAATGTTTAAAAAATAAAATCTTATTTATCATTCATTGGGGAAATTTTTCATTTTAATAGTTTTAAATTTAAAAATTATTTCTGTCATTATTTTTACATGAATACAAAGAGTGTTTCTGAATTTGTGATAAATAGAATAATTGATGAGATTTTATATTTTAAATAAAAAATTATTTTTGTTTTAGTTATGTTAATGATAATTTAAATATTTTTTGAGTATTATGGATCCTGATATATCAACATAAAAAATTATGTAATGACTTGGTTCTGGAGAAATATATTTTGGAATTAAATTATATGTTGTTCCATTTATTTAAGTTATTGTAATAGTGATATGAAGATGATGTCATAAGGTACCAATATGAATTATTCATTAAATAAATTACATTTTCCTTGATTTATTTTAATTTATAATTCAATCAAATGATATTATGATTAATTGATGATTTATTCCCCTTTTAAAGGGGAAAAATGTTTTTCATGATATTTATTTTATGAGTACCCATGTTTTATAACACCACATTATAAGGATTTTACATTTATGATATATTATAATACGCATAATAATAAATTTTGAGAATTGAAGTTGATTCATGAGTATTTAATTTTTATTTGAGCTCAATATTCATTATATAAATATGGGAAAAATTATTATGGGATTTCATGATTTTAAAAATGTGTTAATAATATTATTAATTTTTATATCTCAAAAAGAGTGTTTTATGCTTATCCAATATGATCACATATTTTCCGGAGGGCTTAAAGATATATATGAACTATATAATGGTATATATTTCCACTTAGAGTAATATTCTAAAAATAAGTGAAAATGTTTTGAATGTACGATGAGATTATATTTATAAATATTATTTCTTTGGAAAAAAATTATATTGAATGGAGGCATCTAAATTATATTGAAATAGTTTATTTATGTAATTTTATTTCTAAATTCAATAAATATATAAACTAAAAAGATTTTCTAAAATTAAAAAACATTTAATATTTTTATAAACTATGTAATTATGAGTTCATTATGTTATGGGGAGTTACATTCATTTTATATATGACTAACAGGGTCTGATAAGAGTCAAATACGTCAATGAATAGAAAAGACCCAAACATAGAAAAATGGATGTAGAGAAATGGGTTATGGAACAACTATAAAATTGTCTAATAAATGAGAAGAAAAATATTATTCTAATAGAAAATAATCAAATTATCTTATAATAAATCATTCCACTGAATCAAAGGGTTATGAGTAGTTCTAGAAAACATAAATTATCTACAAATTTCCTGAATGGTCCTAAAAAACTCATCAAAATTTTATTCTCCAATAATATACTTCTTATACATAATATTATTCATATCCGGAGAATAAATAATGATAATAAATGGTTAGAGAAGATATGCTATAAGGGAAAAATGGAATATATCAATCTGTGGTCAGAGATGAGAATAGGATAAAAGGGTATTAAAACAAGTTCATAACATAAAAAAACATATACAACATTTCATAGTCTACAAATCATGATTCATGGAAAAAGGATTAGTTAAAAAAGTACAGAAGTCAGAAAAGTGTGAAATCACAAGTATTCATTCATGAGTAATGAAAGGATACCATAAGTCTAATAAATAGGTTTTAATTATCCATATTAGAATTTAATGTATAATACTTAATTAAAGATCACATCCAATACTATGATAGTGGAAATAGTACCATAATTTATTGGGTTCACCCAATATTCCAATCATTTCATTAGTCCAGAATCATTGTCAAGACTATCATAGTGGGAGGAGTCCCTTTCTAGACTAGGTTTACTCCATACATCTTTTCATTCTTTGTAATTATACATAAATAAATACCCAATTCATTTGATGGATATATAATTTTGTTCATTCCAGACACATAATAAAACTAATACATATGAGTTCTGATATATAATTAAAACTTTCATAATTTTATCATAGCATACATAACCTATTGTAAAAAATGCTTTCCTAAAAACAAAAATATAAAATTATTATACTAAGGCCCCAAAGGTAAGAAATTTATTTAATTATATGATCGTATTCCAATTGATGCATAAAATTAACTAAATAATGATGACATTAATGAAAATCAATTTTATAAAATCATTAAAATTATAGATTCAAAATAAATAGAAAACATCAATTTTTTGTATCTTTATAAGAATATAAATTCCCAAAAATATGATCAACATTTTATTTCTAAAACTATTTAAATGTAAAAAATAATTATTATAATAAATAAAATATATGATGGTGGGGAAGTCAATTCATTCTACATAAGTTATAATAAATCATACTTTTCACACATTTTTAAAATTTAAAAGTTATATGTATGAAAATACAATAAAAATATTAATTTTTATTATTGGTAATGAAAATAAAACATTATAAAAAAATAATCCCCTAGAACTAGTTTGGTTTTTTAATTAAATGAATATTTCAGATTGTTTGATAACTACCTCATAGTGTGTAAACCTCCTCAGAAAAACAACATGGGGAAGAAACATTGCGTTTAAGCTAAATTTCAAAATGGAATTTGACAAAATGGAATTGGGATTTATAGGTAGGTTCTGGAATAACGTTGGATTTTGTATGATGTTTATTCATTAGATTAAAGTGATTTTTTAATTTTCTCGCATCTCCATTCTCATCAGTGTTCCCCTAGAAGGATACTTCACTTACTCCAGGGGGTGAGACATGAGGATCCACTCTCAGCCATTATCTTTTCTATTGATAAAAATTATATATGAATAGTTCTCGTAGACATGGTGACTGGTGGGGATTTTAAGACCATCAGTGTTGGTCAAGGTATCTTTCCTCTACCTCACTTACCTTTTTATGATGACATTGTCATTTTTACACAATGGATATGAAGAACATCACCAATCTAAAATGTTCTCTTCAATATCATGAAAATGTCTTTGTTCAAGAAATTAAATGAAGTAAGCTCTTATTATACTATTGGAATAACATCTCACCATCTATGAGATTATTCTCAACATTCATTTTTGAAAAAGAGGTATCTTTACCATTTTCCTATCTTGGTGATCCTTTGTTTTGGGTAAAGCCTCAGAAAAATCACTTTTCATATACAATGTATCAAATTATGAGAACACTTTCATCATGAAAGGGATTTCCCTCTCAATGGTTGGAAGTGTCTGTCCTGTCAGGCATGTTTTGATCTCAACACTTGTTTAATAATTTATGGTCTATATGTGTTCTTCCAATTTCATCGAGAAACATAATACTCCGTTGAAAAAATATGTATGGAGTGGAAACATTCAAGAAAAGAAATTAATCACAACCACTTGAAAAAATCGATTCATACCAACCAAACATGGGGGGTCTAGGGATCATGAATTTGGAATTATTCAATCAATCCTCATTATTCAAGTTTATGTGGAAACATATTAACACCAAACATACTACTATAGAATATCAAAGAAGCAGCTTTATGGGTAGGATTCTATAACATAACAACTACAACCTTTAGTCATCTATTGGGCCTCGATTGAATAATGTCATTAAAAATACTATCACACACTGTAATTGGTTGGTTATCATGAATTAATCCATTTTCTTTTGGTATGATAACTGGATAGGTGAACCTCTGACTAATCGGGTTATGAGGGAGGACAATGACTTTGATAACAAAATCAAGATAATGGGGAAGCTCAAAAATGTGGATTTTTACATGATAAAATAATGGAAACTATTATCAACTATAATTTTGTAAACTAATAGGATATTCTAATCTGGGAGGGGTCTTCCAATGTATTCCATGACTCAATGATATTCTATAAACACCTGAAACTAGGTGAAATCAAGTGTATTGGTGATTGGAATAATGGATTGATGACACCCTCTAGGATCACACTGTTATGGAGGTTGTCACATAACACACTCTCGATGGATTCCAACATCCAATGAGTAGATATTTCATTATTCTCTAAATGCATACCATGAAACCAGCACATAGATGATGTTGTCCATTTGTTCATGAGCTTTCAGATAACTTCTTCATTATGGTAGGTTGTAGTGACTTTTTTGTGATCTAGTTCCCACACATTGAATCAGTATGCTAAATCTTTGCTGCAATATGTGCCATCATACATTCAAAATAGCTCAATTTACTTCTCATAGTAGCTTGTTTCGATCTAGTTCATTCCGCACAGAATTGTAGAAACAATTAAATATATAGTAGAATGTGTTTCATTACCGTCTAATACTTGGAGTATATCTTTTCTACTATGAAATCTTTTAATGGCATTCATGCTAAAGACAGTAGTAACACTGTTGATGATTTCATGATCCTCTGCTGGCTATATGTTGCATGTAATTATCCTAATAGTCGTGTAATTTTTGAAGTCTATTGGACATTTCCAACGGAAGGATTTATAATGTGTAATATACATTGAGAATCTAGGGGAAAACCGGGTACCTGAGGTTATATCACAATTTTTAGAGATCAAAATGTGAATGTGGTGTAGTGTTTTCACAGTTCTTGTGGTAATAACACTGCATTGGAATAAGATATTATGGGTATGATCAAGATAGTTGATCTTGATCGTCAAATATAATAGACTTTTCTATAATTAGAATTTTATTATTCCACTCTTATCCATTCAATACAAATGGGTCAGACATACTTATCAAGGAAGATAACAACCAAATGGGACAACTGTCTTGAAAAAAACACTTCCATGAATTAAATTATAATTCCCTCCTTGTTTAATCTATTTAGGATGAATATGTGCTGGCAAAAATGAGGTCATGGTGTATGGATTTCATTACTAGGACCCTTTTCCTTATGATTTGGTTTCACTTCTCCTTTGAGATAAATGTAAAATTCTTACATATAGAATTTTTTAATCTTTATTTGTTTTAAAAAATACCAAAGATTTTTAAAAATATTTTCATAATAATTATAGGTACCAAATATTAACAAGTGAATGTAATATATTGAAACTGTTGAAATGATCATATAAGAAGAAAAAAGATGTTTTTATGAGATAATGAAGAATATAATTTACATCATTATAAACACAACATTGACAATCCAATAATGAAATGATATTATTACCAAAACCCTTTACACTTCCTTAGCTTTTGAATCATAATCCCATTGAAATAAATAACATCAAATAGAAAATTAAATACCAATATTATAAATAGATTCTTCAAATAATTTAACTAAGGGGTTGTATATACACAAAATAAATACAAATAGGTGCATAATATAAAACATGTCTCAACAAAATAATATTGAGATGAATAACCCATACCAAAATTTCTGAATTTATTTTTATGTACTTTGAATATCATAAATTATAAAATTATATTTCTCATAAATATATAATATAATGTTATTAAAACATTTATTAATATATTTATAACGAAATTTGTGGCTTACAGAAGCGTGAATTTTTTTTAAAAAAATTTACTTATGTTTAAATGCTTGAAAAATCATCAATTCTAGAAAACCATCATCCATATTCATCCATGGATCATGTGAAAAATTATTAATGTATTAAAAAACAATAATGAAATAGTATCTCATTCTAAATTGATCTAATTTTGGTTCGCTCACTATTAAATATTGTTCATTTATAGAAATGAAGTTGAAATCCCTAGATCACACAACACTTCACTAAATCCTTATTTTTTCATTAATAGTTATTTAATAAGTATTATCACAAATAATAATAGAACATTCCCCAGGACATATGATCCTGGAAGCTTCATTTATACAATTGAGGAGGTATAAATTGGATCAGGGGTACCCAAACAACTCTATTTCATCTTTTGAGTATGTAGGATGGTGGAGAGAGTGAATCTTAAATTATTGGAGTGAATGGTACCTTGAATTATATCTCTTCCAATCCTAAATAGGTAAGATATTATTCAATTAAATTCTATTTATCTATTTAACAATATAAACATACTAAATAATCTGTAAAATATCACCATCGACTCTTACAACTTTTAATAAATAGGATATTATTTTATACCCCACATATAACATTAAAATACATTATACAATAAAATACAAGTCATTAACTTGTCATATCTCTCCCACAAATATATCTATGAACCTTGATTTAAAAATTATTCTTCAGTAAAATATATTTTCTGCAAATTCATTTTTTTACAAATGAATACAATGATGATAAAAACTCAATATTTACAATGGTAAAATTCAATAAGAATGAATTGATTTATTTCATTTGAATGATCAAACTTTGATACATCACGTCCCCCACATTGGGTCCCACCACATTCTAAACTCCAATTTATAATAATTTTTGACACATATGATAATGCATTTTGTATAACCCTAGAGGAAATTATCTCTATTGCAATTTGTTCCACTCATATATAAATATCATAGTCTAGAAACCCATCAAAGGCCCTAAAGAGATAAGGATTAGTTATAGTAACTACAACGTCCTATGAACACACACTATATAGTAAATTATCTATTTCTCATGATATCTCATAATTTAGAATCCACAATTTATTTAATTATACATTATTAAATTATTTATTCCATAATATACTAGAAATACTCACATTTAATCATCATGGATATGGATTTAATAAGTGTACTACCATTCTAATGTGAATAACCTAAACTAAATCATTATTTCCTAAAAAACACAATCTATTTTTATCATTCTACCAATTTCATGCCTCTAATGATGAACCACATGCAGGATACCTCTATAAAAACCTAAATTTCACGAGTTCCACCTTTTATATGAGAGTACTAACATATGATATATGTTAATTATAATAAAAATATTAGGGACCAATACACATATTTATAAATTGGAATAACCAATAACACTCATAAAATGTGGTGTTCCTTTTTCCCAGATCAACCCTCATGACCTAGTCTACACAATATAACCATGTGAGAACATAAAGAGAGTAATTATCAATGCTTATGATATACCAAAACCTGATAGTTAAACATATTCTTTGTCCAATTAATATCATGTATCAAGACCATATGATATTTGTTCTGAGATTACAATCACTATATCACAGGGTTGTTATTATAGACTGGAAACGTTATTACATGTTGATACGATAAAAAAACAATGTACATTACCAAGTTAATAATAGATGTAGAATCTTCAATTCTATTGTTGTAAAAAACTGCCAGACCTAAATCTCTGTATACATGATATGATAATATAAAATTAATTTTCAATTTGGGTCATGGTAACCACCATTGAAAACACTCCAACTTGAACTAGATACAACTAGCCAACTACTTTTTCCTATCAAATTATTTGATCATGATTCTTCTATGAATTGGATAATGTTAATGGGATTGACATAACTTCATTCATGAATACTCTACAATTTTCAACTTCATATTATTTAATGGAATCCCCCTAGAATCAATATATGTGATTATATTACTGTTTTCTATTATATAGTCAGGACATAATTTCTAGAAACTTAATATGATCCTTTAATTTGGACACACTCTAACATAATTTATAGTGCTTATTTTTCTTCATCAAAAGGTACAACATAGTGAGTATTGATATATATGGGTACCACTATCTTCAATGAGATAATATTTTTCATTTACCAATCCATACTATAAAATTTCATCAAATTTATTCATAAGAAGACTAGTTTCGATTTCCCATTGAAAAATATTGTTCCTCCTCTAAACACACCATGTACCTATCCCTTTTACATTTTCTGCTATCATTGGATTGATCTGAACACTTCTCTTATACCTCCCCTAGATTTATATGATATTTCCCAACTATAATCCATGTCTTATAAATATTATATCTTTAACATGGAGTGAAAAATGTGATAGATCCTTCATTGATGTACATGTAGTTCGACTTGTTAAAATAGTGGGTGCCCCAGACCTAATAATTCAGTTATTTTGATTACAATTTAATGTATAAAATCATCTGTATATGGTTTATTATTACCATTATAGTTTATACTTTTTATGTCCACTATTTAAATGGTAATATCCAAAGATTAATTTTTATTTTGAAAGGTTATAACAGATTATAGGATATAATTAGTACCTATAGATACAATGTCATTACTCCTAAAATAAGGTTCTATGGTCTAGATGCATCATACTAATTGGACAAAGAAGTTGTTTGACTATCAGGTTCTAGAAGATCAAAATAATTGAGACTTATTCTGATGATATTATAACTTGGTGATCTTTAGTAGTGAGATAATGAAGACATACCTGTCAATAAGAACACCACAAATTTCAGTTGTCATTGGTCATTCATATCAAAGTTCATGGTTAATGGCCTCTTTACTTGATATCATTTCTTGTGTATGTCATTTTTTCATCTATATGAATGCATGAATAAAACCATGATGGTAAAATAATGGTGAGGTAGTTTGTGTTGGGTCTGTCATTGGTGGAATCTAACTAGTTGAATGGTTAATAAAAGAATTTTCACATCCTATTTAGGGAAGTAATATATCTCATTCCATTTTGATATTAACGGAGTACCATCATAATACCATGTCCATGGTAGTTGAAGGTATATTTTCCTAGTTTGATCAACAATCAATAAAGAATGTAAATGGTGACTGCACTGGTGTGCATCCATGGTTATGAAATATTAAAGGAAAATAGATTATATTACACAATGAATGTTTGTAGGTTCGTTGTCGCTGATGTGACAAACGTTATCTCTTCAGGGGTCATGTTCGATTGCTAGAACACACTATGGGACTATAAAAACTATTCACTTCTATTTTGATTAGGGCATAGAGTGTCCTACAAAATAGAATATTCAAGAATATGGCCTATTCAGTTGAATAAGAGTTTTGGACATGCTGGGATCCACCACTGGGGTTCATGATTTGTCAAAGTAGATACGATCACCAATGAAATAAATAAATTTATATTATTCATGTTAATAATAATTGGAAATGAGTTTATTTATTTAAAGTATTTACATGTTTTTAGTAAATATATGACTAATATTAATTGATGAATATTATTTTCACATATTCATGGTTCAATTAATATATTGGGGAATGAAGAGTCAATTGAATGGTTTATTTATTATCATGTAACATATTAATTATTATAGAAAATTTATAATTATTTTTACAAATCAGATAAGTGGTCATAACATTCCATTTATAGTGTGTTATGCTTTTTGGGGTGGAGGGGAAATACCAGGTAATTTTATTACACACTACAATTAGAGGAATAGAGGCGTTTGCAATAGATTATTCATAGTTATTCTCTCTCTATTTCTATCTACAAAAATTTTGAGAGAGAGGCTCTGTATCTAGGATCTCATATCGAGATATCTATGATGCATCACATGTTAGGCGATGTAACGATCTTCAGAGTATTGATGTCATCTTCGTAATATTTTTCTAGCACCTAGATTTGAACTAATAATGTTTGTACAATTTCATGAAGTGTGTGTGGATAATCTGGAGAAATTTGTCTTCGAATTATTTGACCATTGATCACCGACGAAGAGAAGATGTTGTGCATGAATTTAGATTTATACTAAGTATTTTATAGTTTAATTTTGTTCTTAACTTCTTTCACATGAGATCCTATGCTTAAACAGGGCAACAACCCACTGATATCTTTGAGTTCATGTTGATAATCAATAAAAAAAATTAAAACCAGTTTTTGGGGATTTTGTTGTATCTCTGGTTCCTTCAAGTTGTATCTGAGTGACAAATGTTGAATTTAAGCCATGAAAAGAATTATATTTTCATAAAATATAATAGAGGGAATTGTTACAGATCTAACATCATATACAAAATCAAAATCATACTTTTGATGGGTAGTCTGCAACCAATGGTAGTTTCGAAGTAATATTCATTACATTTTATAGGTATCCAAATTAAGATAATGTTTATATATATAAATGTTTGAATTTCATAATATAGTTTCCTTTTTATTTTATTAATGGTGAGTCAATTTTTCAGCCCGATATTGATCAATGAAATAGTTTTTTACATTGAGGATTAATAAAAATAATTACTATAAAAATAATTTGACTATTATAAATTTTTTATTATAGTAATATTTAATATTATTATTATCTTATAAATCTTATATAGAATTTAAGAAAAAGTTTAAATGGGTTTGGGATATGTAAAACACAACAACATGTGAAAGATAAAATAGTAGAGTGGCTTTACTTCCTTCAAAAACAAATTAAATTGAAAGGGGGTTGTTTTGTTAAAAAAAGGTGGGTCAAAAGCGGTGGGTCCCATAATCACTGCAGAACCACACGACACAATTTTGACACCCCCTTGAATGTCACGAGGGATCCTATGCCAAATTTTTTTTCTACCAAGCACTGACACCCACCACCTCCCTTCGGCCTCACCCGCATCGTGTCACCCCCATCTGGCCATATCCCGACAGAACACCTCTAGAACCACCCCACGCTGCAGCCTACACCCAGTGGGAACCCACTCTTAATGGTGAACCATGACACACCTCATTAGAACCCGCCTTCTTCACCATGCATCCTCAGGCCCAAGCCTCTCCAGAGTGCCTCTACCATCCCCTTTTCGGACAGAAGGCCCCCTTCTAACTAGACTACCCCTCAGTACCCCGCACTGCCCTAGACCGGCCTCGTATACCACCACCTCTCCCTCCGAGGTTAGACACAACGGTTTGCTTCCCTTGAACAACATATGTTACAACAACTAAGTTTTCGCACTGTCAAGGTTACCCATAATGCTAGACTTTATGACCCCCTTATGAGTCATCAACCTAAACCGCCAGAACATGTCGTGGCCCGCCTTCGCCTTATCGCCTTTCCCATTCAACTGACTCCTCTCTTACACACTATTGAATATCCTAGTGGAACGACACCACATAGTATGTCTTTGTTCCTAAGGGGTTGCAGCCACTATTTTTCATGGTAAGAGCTAGTAGTAGTGCCCACTAATCTCGGGCCACTGACAGATCCTCCTAGAAGAAAGGTAACTAGATCTTGCTTCATTTTCCTTGGAATATTCCTAGGCTGACCAGTTGAACCTAAAAGGGTCTTGTTTGGACTTTCATGGCTTATAACACACCTACATGGGGTCATCGTATCCCAGGATGGGCCTGTGTAGGTTAAGCATGATCAGCACAGGCCCACATGGGTGTTTTCGGGGCCCCTGTAATTTATTTAAAAAAATTATTTTAATTTTGATTAAAAATTTAATTTATTTAATAAATTTCTTTAATATTAATGAATCGTTAATTAATTTAATTAGGTATTTTATTAAATAAAATAAATTTTTAATTTTTAATTTAAAATTTAAATTATTTAATTGCGGCTGAACGACGTAAATAATGAATTAAAAGTATGAGTGAATTTCTAATTCAATTAAATTACCTATATTTTATTTTAATTAAAATTTAATTGTAATACTGAATTTATATTAAAATATGATAGTTTATTTTTATTGGACTTTTCAAGATCCTCAGACCGACCAATGCATGTTTTATGAGTTTTTATTTAATTTTTTTAATTATTTCTTGCTTTTGTAATAAGTAGTTAAATAAAGGGTGATCTCGTGTCATCTCAAATATCATTAAATGTATAGGGTCCTACATTTGAACTTCTAAGTATAATTTTTAATCCCCAGTTACCCTCTCATGGGAGTGAGTGTTATTGTATAATGGTGATACGACAAGTGATTCTTTACACTCCCAGTGATGGTGACACACCATATATGAGATGTGATGCATTGGAGGTGCATATTCTAAAATTAATATTGCAAGTGATGTGACTCAAGGTATATACCTAAGGTTCAAGGTAGGTCTATTATTCACACAATAGATCAAGAATTAGTACCAGATCATGATAAAATAATCATTTTGTTTTTCATGGTTTATTATTTTTGTGAATGTGTAGATAATGTGTGGTCACATATAATAATAATAAACAAGAATAGAAGATAAAATGAACATGTGACATGATGATTATTATATTTTATGAATTGTCAGTTGTGAGTGAGATAACATAGTAAATTTTACTAAAAAAGAAAATTATTTCTTTTGACATTATACAATTTTATTCCTTAAAATAAATATTAATCATTACCACATTTCATCATTCAAATTTAGTCAAAACCGACTATTTGAGGTATTAGTAGTGCCAAATCTAAGAGTGTGTCTTACTAATATGGAATTATTATGACAATGGTTGGTTGAGATAAATAATATTTTAGAAAATAAATATCCAAAAAATACTTTTTGTAATTTAATATGAAATTGTAGATTATATAATGTAATGATTTAGAAGTCGTGACATTACTCAACAGATTAAAGAACCACAAGTTATGGTGGTTGTCCAGTTAAACACCTTCCATGATCCCTAAATATAGTGGCATAAACTATGCTTTTATAATATGAAGGGTGGTTCACGGATCCTTTCCACTTGAATACTCAAGCAAGAGAGTATTCCGATTTTAGAAAAGAGGGTTCCATGAATTCGATAACATAACTTGACACATTTAATGATTAAATTATTTATTCAAAATGTTGATATATTTAGTCCAAATAATATTATTAATCTTCTAAAAATAAGTTTTTGTAAAATATATATATATATATATATATACAATAGGCTTAAATACTACTATAAATATTGGGCAATGTAAATTTCCACACTGTCACGTGTATCCAAAAATAGTATTGGTGGTTTCGCAAAGTATTATGATATTCGAATCAGATGGATCCAGTGTCTCAATCATCTGTTTAGTTACCTTAATAATAATGGGAGAAATTACATACAAATGACTAATCTATATAGAATACGATGGTTATATAATTATTCTTTCATCTACACCTAATGTTAGTTGGGTTTGATAAATCAGGACATGGAAAGTATTAGATTTAGTTTCATCTCATCGAGGTTTTCAAGGAGAAATCGAAGAAATGATATGAATAAGTAATGGTTACACTGGATCTATGAAAATTGAAAGGCGATTTATGGTCTTTCAATAAATAATAGTTTAATATATTTTTCACACAATTAGTCAAATTTCATTTTTTGTTAAAAAATTAAAAGTAATTGAGTGATCCCTACATTACAAATTTAGTTACGGATCTCCAAGTAAATACAAATATCAAAGATAGTTTCATCTTTAATATATAAGGAAAATGAATTGAAATGAATGGTGAAATGACTAATGGAATGTAACACCAAAATCATATTTGTAAAGTCCATCAATGAAAGTGGTATTAACAGGTGGTTATTTTCATTGCATATAATATAATATAACTATAGAGTTTTAATAACAATAACTAAATTAAATAATCAAGTCACTACTTCTTCATAAGGAATATTCATCAATGCAATGCTTCCATTTTACATATTGGTTATTCAATGATGGAAAAATTTGTGTGTTGATATGGCATAACCATGTAAGTATAAAAATATTACTAAAGAAGAATGGTCTATTCTCTAAGTGGTTTAGAAAGGGTGATTCCTAGGACAATGGTGAGAAGTAAATGACTTCGCTATCGCCGGGTGTAATGTTCATGAAGAACTATTATTGACTATAACTGAAAAGAATTAATCTCATGTTTCCTTGGACACAAGGAGACATTATTCCATGTTCATGAATTAATTTTTCATTTTGTATTTAGTACACAATTAGTAGTTTGAAGATACATGAATCATATGAAATGCTTGATGAATATATAAAATGTAAGTCTTATACCTGCATGTGGAAAGATAATTATTTGTCATGAAACACTAAATGTTGACATCATGAATAAACCAGGTAGGGTATTTTGGCTCGGCATAGATAAAATATATTTTTTATTATCAATAAATTTAGTTTAGACAAATAAATCCTTTTGAAATAAATATATGTCAAAATGATTTTGAGATTAGTTCAACAAGTTTGAATGATCCGTTTCAAGGGAAAAAAGTGATAAAGTTACTTCATATGATTTCTTTAAGTCATTATGTAATAACAATATTATTTATGTTAATGGTATGGATATATCAGTTTCATCGATCCAATATTCTTACGAATTTCCTTAATACGAAAGCATTGATCATGGTAATATAGTGTTGAAAAATTACCAAATGAAAATTACCTTATCATAATCATGAAATTGATGTTAATGAAGATGATCGATGATGAATTTTTACATATTAATGTTGATCAGAATTTTTTTTCATGTAGTAATTCTTAAATTCACTTATTATACGTCAATGTTATCATGTACGGAGTATCATTGTTACAACATGGAGTAAATTACATTATATTTCATGATGTTCTGTGAAAATAATGTTGAAATCACATAACTATATTCCATTTATATTGACAAATAGCTATCATATGGGTCATTGTATTATAGAAATATTTTATTTCATAAAGGCATGTTTTTTGATACAATGAGTTTGTTAGGATATAAGAAACATGCATCCATAAAAGAATTTACCATCAATAGTAATGATCATAACAATTGCATTGAATGTTATAAAAATACCTATGATATAATAAATATAGATATGTTATATATTTATTTCTATAAAAGGGTGAAAATATATTTTGAGATAGTGGATGTAAGATTGAATTTATCTTTGTAAATTCTTACGATGCACATGCTGTTGGAATATGAACTAGTTCCACAAGAGCATTTGGAAGATGCATATTCAGAGGCACATAATGAATAGGAAGAATAAAACTAGGGTGATGGTTTTTGAATTCTACAAGGAAAGTGCTATATTATTCATTGCGAAAAATATTTCCTACATGTATGGAGTATTGGAAAATTAATTTAAATTGAAATATGAGATAAAATTGAATAATTGTATTACATGTCTCGAAAATGAAAAGGGTATTATTTTGAATACTGTGGTGGGTATGCTAATGAGTTGATACATGGATGGTACTAGTTTAGTACCAATAAAGTGCGATTGGTAATACTATGTCAAAATTCCTAAATTCAACATAATTTTACTTTTCATTGCTAATTTCTATGATCAGATTATTGAGAAATAGATGTCATGATCACCATACATGGAAGGTGTTTATATGAGGAAACTACAAAATATGAATATGTCACAGAATGTTAATAATGGTTGTATGTTACTGATATATAGTTTAGGATTAATATAATAAACATGATAATAGAATATATGTATGTAATAAATTTTTTTCATGTGTCTACCAGATGTTAGTGGGAGTGCCAAGGTTTTCCTTGTAAAATATGTTCATTAATATATAGAAAATAGATTCGACTTTGAGTTAGTTAAGAAAAAAAATAAATTCTCTATTGATTAACATAAATTGAAAACCTAATTTCTATGGAATAGGATCAACTGAAGTTGATCTATAGGTATCTTGGGCCTATTTATTCATACATGTAATGACATGGTATTGAAAAAAGTACAAGGTGGAACAATTAAATTGATGAATTATTTCCAATGTAATGTTGCCTAATCTCTCCATGTTCACATATCTGAGACATGGGAGAAGATAAATATGCTATGTTAAAATCCATATGCCTAAATGATAGATTACGAAATTATGCCATTAATTGTAGAAGAACTGATATTTCCAACAATACATTATAGTATGAAAATATCAGTTACATCCTAGAGAACTGTAAGAGAAGCAGTCAAAACTATCTGATTCTACATCATCATGTACAAATGATATTTACCTGTTATGTGGAAAATAAAAGGTACTAGATTTAAGGGAGAAATAAATTGTCAACCATATATCCATGTGATCTAGTATTGAAGTTCGGCTAAGGTGATGAGAGAGAAAAATCATATATTCCAGTGTTATCAACACCTACAAAGACCGAGTACTTTAAATCTACTGAGGTACCTAAGATGATGTTTTATGAAATGATTTGACCTTGTTACTGGAATCGTACCTAGTAAGTTGAATATTATCATAATGTAAATTAATATATTCTTACTAGAAAAGATATCATGTTATGATAGTGGAAAAGTTAATTATACTCAAGCATACTATCTCTTGATAACATTCACTGAAGAAGATGTGATCCCAATAGAAAATAACCACATAGAAAAAACGTGGCAGGGCCCATAACTAGATTCGTTAGTCAACAGAAAAATAAGATTTATCACATGACGAGCTTACACATTTTCTTAGCATGTATGATCTAGTGAATGAAGGAGTGTTGAAATAGTGCATCCCCAAGACCCAACTATTTAGTGATTTTAATTACCATATCGTGTATTCTATTAGCTACACATGATGTCTTATTACCATTATAGTGTATAGATTTATACATAATCTATTTAAATTGTAATTTAAAATGATTAATTTTTATATTGAAAGGAAATAGTAGATCGTAGACTATAATGATAACACAAAGATTCTAAAAAAATAATCATAAACATCGGTTATATGGCCGAGATGCATCTTAATAACATGAAATAATAGATGTTTGACTATTAGGTGTTGGGGATCATAATAATTGATACTTATTCTCTTAAAATTCATACATAGTGATCTTTAGTAGTGATATCATGAGGACATACCTTCCAATAAAAACACCACAAGTCTCGGGTGTCATTGGTTGTCCTATATATCATCATGTGTAGTGGTATACTGAATTGATATTATTGCTTGTGTATGTCTTTTGATCGCAGAAATTGATGCATGATAAAAACCATGATGATAATATTATGGGGAGGTTGTGCATGGTTCCTCATTGGTGGCATTAAATTGGTTTAATGGTTAAGACTTGATTTGTCTCTTCTAGGTTATGGATGTATTATATCATAGGTCATGTTGAATTGACTGGTAGTACCTATAAATGACCATGACCATGGTAGTCGAGGGTAAATAAGTCCAGTTGGATCAAACAACAATAATGAATGTAAAGGGCGATGAAAGAGGTGTGTATCATACTTTACGAGATATTAATGAAAATGAGATTATATTACACAGAGTGTGTTCATAGGTTGGTTGTCACTGTTGTGGAAATAAATACCTATTTAGGGGAAATGATCGGTGGATAGATCCCACTATACGTTTATGAATACCATTCATGGATATCAAGATAAGGGACTGGAGGGCCACACACAGTAGTATATTCACGAATCTTCACTATTCAGTTGAATAATAGGTTTAGATATGGTGGGACCCTCCACTAGGGTCTGGGATTTTTCCATGTATATATGATCACCAATAAAATATATAAATACAAATTATTCAAGTAAAGAATAATGGGAATTGAATTTATTTATTTAATGTATCTAAATGTATTAATTAAATACATGACAATCATTAATCAAAAAATATTAGTTTAATACATTCAAGGTTCAATTAATATTTATCGGAAAGATGATTAGAGTGAATGTCTTGGTTATTATCATGTAAATTAATTATTATTATAGAAGTATTATAATATTATTTATGACTAATATAAGTAGTCATACCATGTCATTTATAGTGTGTTAAGTATTCAGGGGATGTAGAGGCAATACTAGGCATTTTAATTATACACTCTAACTAGAAAAGGAGAGGGGCTTTACATGGATTATTCATACTTATTATATCGCTTCACCTATCTCCTAATATTTAGAGAGTGGATCTAGATCCATGATCTCGGATTGAGATCTATCTCATACATCACATAATAAGATATGCAGTGATCATCGGAGCATCAAAAGTATCATCATAACTTATGTTTTTTACCTAAATTTCAACTAATCATGTTCCCATAGTTTCTTGAATCACATGTGGGGAATCTATAGGAATTTGGAATTCAAATATTAGAGTAGTGATAATCAATGATGAGTAGAAGTCATTCACTAATTTGAATTTACACTATATATTTAATAGTTTATTATTATCTTTAAATCATTCATGAGAGATACTAGGGTTTAACCGAATAATAACTCATCGATGTTGACGAGCTCATGTCGAACATTAGTGATTTTTATTGAAATTCCATTCTTGGGGAATCCATTCGGGGAATGGTTCCTTAAATACTAACCATTTTAATGTCTCATACAATTCCTCAGAGTGATATTTATCCCATGTGAAACCAATTATAAAAATCCATTGAATCATTGAAATACATTTTAAATATATGA
This sequence comes from Viscum album, assembly GCA_963277665.1. Taxonomy (NCBI): domain Eukaryota; kingdom Viridiplantae; phylum Streptophyta; class Magnoliopsida; order Santalales; family Viscaceae; genus Viscum; species Viscum album. Next base: position 1,450,488,623 of record OY728161.1, read on the forward strand.
TCTTTTACTTGATCTATGTGACCCATAAAACTACATCAAAAGATATTGTCCCCAAGAACATTGGTAACTCTTCATTATGTTTTTGAGAGTTAGTTTCAAACCCATATTTACTAACTGAATGACATAGGTATTTCTCATATGTTAAGAAAATATTTTACATGGAAAATTGTAGTTCCCCCACTAACCTCTTACAGACACAAGTCATGCCTTAATTTTTTATGAATATTCTATGATCATAAAACATTAATTAAACTAGAAATATATTTATACAAATTTAATGCCTTTTAATAATTTAGTGGTTGTACCTACACTTTCTAGTTTTATAACAGAAATAACATCCACGAAAGGTGGTCTTGACATCCACTGCTAAATATAATTACTCCACAAAATTAATAGGTTATTAATAATTCTAATGAATTTAAACATAATAATTTTGAAAACCCAATAGATCCTTATTATTATCATTTTTATACCACACATTTATTATTTAAATTGAATACCCTTCTACGTATTTACTTAAATTAATGAAACTACCAAAATTTAGATATTATATTGGTCAATGGAATTCATTTTCATGAATTCATATTCACTTGCAATTAATTATTATATACATTTAAGGATTCTATTTATGATATATGAATATGATATCAGCCCCATAGTGAATATAAATCCATATCATCATTTTAATTATCCCACACTACATGTGTCTCTATGGTATTCCAGTTCCCAGTACACCAACAAATTTTTGTCTCATACAAACTAGTCTTGTATAATGAGGGTTGAATTTTTCCCATCAATCACACACACACTATCTCAAATAAGGAAGATAATAATTTTATTAGTACATATTATATCACATGATTCCATATTTTATATCTTAATGATTCATGTAATATCCTTAAAACCATGAGGATAATGTATATATATTCAATATGAGTTTATCATAATAAATTTTTTATTTACTTAAATTAAAAAACATATTTCACCAGGACTAATGAATTTTGATATTATGGAATTATTTTATATTATTAACCTAATAATATCCATTTATTCCTGTAGGTGGTATATAAGTAAGGATTTATGTATGTATCTGTGAAGAATTTGGTGAAACATAATTGAAGATTACACACGGCCTATATGACATGCAATTTTTCCTCTATTCTTCATACATCATAAATATGATGTGTAAAAGTAAATGTGAGTTTAGGAATTAATTTTATCTTTATTTTAGTTATTTGTAAAATTTCATATGACACACCATAAATATATTTTTAAAAACAAAATGTATTTTATGTGTTTATGAAAATTTTACTTTTGGAGTAAATACAGGGTTTATTTTTTAGATTGATGATTGATAGGTTTAGATATTCTTGGCATCACATTCTTGATGAAACTAATATATTCAAAACATGAATGTTACCTTCTTCACCCATAAATTACTCAAATTTCATTAAGGAATCTAAAAAATTATATTAATTTACCTCTTGTTGATAATTAATATTTTCTTGAATATTATGAGGAAATTGTCTTAGAGTTATCATGGTTAACTATTATTTGTAATTGGTTCATTAACCAAAATAAAACAAGTATGCGTCTTGATAATAAAAATCACTCTTATCTACAAAGTGTATAAACACAATCATAGGTATATATTCAAAAAATAATTTTATTTTAAACTGAAATGTATTATAATAACACAAATGGATATTATTGGGTCTTAAATTTTATATTTATCATTTACTAAAGATGATTATTCTATTAATCAGATACTTATTTAGTATGAAAAAACTGAATTTTAATTTATTAAAAAATGTCTCTTTCTGTTTGAAGAACAAAATGTTTTGGTAACCATTAATAAAAAAATATATTTATATAATAATCATTAACTATGAAATAAAAATCATATACGTCTTACTAATGACATTTCAATCACTATTTATCATCCACATAGAGAATGAAACATGACCTCTAGTAATGATTTTGAAAATAAGTGGTTCCTATATATGGAAACATAATTGATACATGCATATAGAATTTAATATCCCAGAAGTAAAATAGAAAAATTTAAATAAATTATGAATATTAATAATGTAAAATCATTTTCTGGATTCTTCAATGATATTTTGAAATTTATTTTCCATTTACATCGTAACATCCCAAGTAAATAATGAATAAGTCATATTTCATATTAATTAATATTTGTGAATAAAATATTAATTTTACTTTAAAGGGGTTGCTATGTTCGATAGCATACCCGATACACAACAACAGTTTTCTTTGAAATCATAAATTGCCCACAAATAATATAATATTATTATTTTAAATGGAATTTAATTCCTTTCCATTGTATTTGAAACAATGAACAAAACTAACTATAATAAAATTATACATGTTATATAAATTTATTTATATTTATCCAATAAAAAGTTTGAGGCTTACAATATGAATGAATCTAATTTAAAGCATAAAATACATTAAAAGGTCGATTTACAGCCTTTTAATGGTGAAAAATATTTTAATCTAGTTTTGGTTACATTAATACATTCTAATTTACTAAATAAAAACATTCATTAGAATGGGGACATCAAAATTTAGATTCTATAATTTTTTTGAATTTTTCCGATAATGTTCATTTATAATGAATATTGTATTTTAGTACAATTCTTTGTTTTAATATAATTTATTTATAAGGATATATTATCTTTTTATTTGGTTTTAAATTTAATTAGAATATATTTTTACCATTTAATCTATTGTTGGTCATTATAAAAAATTTTAGTATGAAAATGGACATAAAAAAGTGTCAATCTTTTGATAGTTATTGTCTCCTAAAAACAAGCTATTTGTTTTTAAAATGGGAATTAATTTTAAAATTAATTAATTAAAATTTTATGTTATTAATATGGAAAAACAAACAACATTTTTGAAATTGGAATATCAAATATAGATTAGGCTGAATTTTTGGTATTTTCTTGAGAAAAATCTATTTTTGATGAATAGTGAAACCATTAAGTAGTAGTTAAAAAACTAAACTTTTCGTTTAAATGAAATTTTACCCCTTCTATTAATTGAATTTTGAAAATACGGCATACATGGTTTTTATTATTAAGTAAAATGAGGTTCAATAAGATTAAAATAATATTTATGAATAGTAACTTTTCACTTTTATTTAATGCATTTCAAGGTAAATAAAGTAATTCAAGGTAAAAAGAATATTATAACAATTCAAATTTACCTTAACACATGACCAAACCTTATTAGATGTGTCATTTACGACCATGAGTATCTTTGTGCTGATTTTGAGGCACCATTGAGCCACTTGGGAGTGATAATGACACTTTATATTAATTAATTTAATGTAAAGGTAAAAAATGACATAAACAAAAATATTTTAGTAAATTAATTTTTATATGGTGTTATATAAATAATATTTTTGACTATAAAAATTTATTGAAAATCTAAAAATATTTCCTTAATAATGGTAGTTTTTTTTAATTATTTTTAGTCATTGAATAAATTAAATTATTTGTGACACAATAATGATGCAGTATTTACCTCATTAATAAAATATTTAGTTTAATAAGATTATAATGATTAATATATTATCAAAAAACTTGTTCGATTTCAATTGGATTATATTATTTCGAGAATGAGTCAACATATCTTTGACTTTATTGATTTTTTGTATTTTAGACAGTGAATATCATTTTATAATAAAAAATTATTATCACAATTCCCTAAAGGGCCCCTCCCCCCCTTATTAAAAGCCCTCACTTATAACAAATTACACGCAACTCTCAAGCCTTTAGGCTCATCCAAACTCTGCCATTTAGGCTCCCTACATACCTCTCCTCCTCCTAGAAGCCTTACCTTAGGCAGAAAGATCTTCAATAATTCCTTTGGGTTCAAACCAAATAATGTTACACAAATTAAAGGTAATAGTTTCTCATAAATTATTTTCTATTATCTTACTTCTCCAACCCTTAAATTCTTTTTATTCCTTTATTTTATAAAAACAACAGTTTCCCCAATATACTAGGATGTTGTTATGAGATTTATTCGAACTACACTTACACACTCCACCATAATGATGGCATTGTATTTAATAATGATATATATTAGGTTTATGATTTCATTATTCTTCGGTATTATTCATTATACCATACATTTGTTGTTTCCATTATTGGTAAATGCGATAATTTCATTTGGGATGTGCGGACTACCGCCCCCTCAAAGTGATATGACCTGTCAATGCCATATGTGGGATGTATAAAGGATGGAGTTAATGATATTATATATGATATAATAATGGAATTATTATATACCTATGTATCGTTATGTTTTAATTTCATTAAAATAAGAAATAGAAATGAAAGTAGTGTTCATGCTTACGTATAGCTTATCATCTCCATGAATGATGCATTTCATTTCATACCTCCAAATTTTATGTATTGTTACAAATACTTGTAAATTTGGGATACATATATGATATATATGATATCTAAATCATGAATTTCATTCTGGATATAATTGACTATTGACCACACGGACAACGTGTAAATATAAGGTGTTCATTTTTTCCTCAATTACCATATATCGACTAAATGAACATTATTATCTTAAATGATTACATAATTTTTATAAATGGTAATAAGTGATATAAATGGAATAATAAACTTGAAAATGGTTCTTAAGAATGTATAAATTAAATTTAGTTTATTATTCAGTATATTAAAGAACAATCGAGTCAATTCGGACACGAGGTAAGGGACCACGTCTCAATCTCTTTTCTTTGAGGAATATTATTTTTAACACACGACTTTCTTTTATATGCTATATAAACACCCTTGACGGGTGGTTACATGATAAACCAAATGATGGGTTGTGTCCTGAAAACCAGGACAAGTGGTTACGTTATAACCACCAATGCATTGTGTATGGAAGTAGATTTTATGGAAATTACATTTAGTTATATGTGTGGAATTTGACCGTAAGGTTATTCTATTTAAGTATGTTTATCTCCCAAGCTACCTTTATTTGTTATGTGTTCTCTATATGTGTTTTATGGTATTCTTTTGGTTAAAAAGGGTATGTAGTAATATTTTATTCAGTGAAGAGTATTTACTACTATATAAAGGTGAAAAGTATTAAAAATGATTATGTATTAATGGATTAAATGTTGTTTTGAAAAACTAAGAGTTTTCCTTCTTTATGTATCCATTACTGAGATTCTTTATGTCATCCCATGTTTTTGAATTTTGTTTCACAGGAAAAAATTTGGAATAGGGTCAAGGATGGGATCAATGAAAAATATTTCTGTCTAAAAAATAGAACTAAGCATGACACATTTTTTCAGGAGTTTTTATATTATGAAAATATAGATATTGGGTAGAGTTGTCTACATGTAATAATCTGGTTGTTTTTAAATGTAATGATTCAATTCTCTAAAAATCTAAACCTAAAAAGATCAAAAATGTGAATTATTCATTTAATTCAATATTATGTAATGTCTAAGGTCAGGTCATTATAGTTTGTATCTAAGGACAGTTTAGACAAATATATGTGTTAGGGTATTGTAAATAAATTTCTGTAAATTAATTTATGGTAATAATGAAATTATATAGCATTTACAGATTACCATTTTGCTTCATCAAAGATATTTTTTAGTTCAGAATGCCTTTCTGCAGAGGAAATAGGGTAGCTATGTTGGGACGACATCAGGAAGAAGACAACCTTCCAAATTAGAAACATGAGATGGTCAGAATCAGAACTGAATAGTTTATTACAGTGATGGCATAGTTGACTCAGGCTAAAAATGGTGGTGGTATCCTTGAACGATATCATCCAGATGAACCATAGTGGAACATGTCAGTAGTGGAGAATTTCATGAGGCAACATCCCCCATCATTCAGAGGGTCATCTGACCCTATTCTCGAAAAAGGATGGATTAAATAAATGGAAATGATATTCGATGTCATGGGTTGTTTATAACATCAAATGGTGAGTCACACTATTTACTATTTTGAAGGTAAAGCTGATTAGTGGTGGTCGATGGTGAAAAATATCAGGGATAGTGAGGAGATTGATGCTCTCAATTGGGATGAATTCAATGGAATGTTTCTTGAGAAAAATTTTCCTATGGTGGTTAGTCTTATTATTGAAAAAAAATCCTATAATTGAGGCATGATGACGACTCAGTGGCTGCTTATGAAGAACGATTCACTCCACTGTCAAGGTATGAACCAAATTTAATCTGTGATCATGATAGTAAGATAAATCGATTTTACTCAGTACTGAAGCCACGATATTGAAGAGAATTAGCCTCTCGTGAGATAAAAAGTTATCCAAAACTTGTTCGATTTGCAGAGAAGGTGGAAATAGAGTTTTTCGTTGATCAGGTGTTCATTAACAAACAACAGAATATGAGGTCCATTTAGCAGGAAAAGGGAAAGAATTCATCAATGAAGCCTGGAGGTAAAAAAATTAAATATACAACCTGTGAGAAGTGCGGTAAAAATCATCTAGGAGAATGTTTATCAATGTTTGGAATGTGATTCTGTTGTGGTATGTCTGGTCATATTTCTCGTAACTATAAATAAGATGATCATGAATTCAACAAAAATCCATCGGTAAGATGATTTATGTGTAATGAAATGGATAATTATGCAATTGAATATCCAGAAAAGAACTCAACAGAGGGAATGAAGCTAAAATATAAGCATAAAGGGGTGGTGAAATCCTTTGCAACAACTTCCGCAGATGTTGGGCTATCAAACAAAGTAGTATTTGGTACACTGTTTGTTTGTTCAGATTATTCCAATGTGTAGTTTGATTTAGGGTCTACACACTCTTTTATTTCTGAAAAGTTTTCTAATAAATTGGGAATTACATCTCAAGATATAAACATGGAACTTATGGTAAACACACATGGAGGAAATGTTGAGACAAAAAGAAAACATAAGAACATTCACGTCCTTTAATGTGGAATCAATATACCAAAAAACCCTATAGTTTTGCCTTTAGAAGTGTTTGATGTTATTTAAGGCATGAATTGCCTATCTGTTTATCATGCTAAGATTGACTACAGATCTAAAGAGGTTTCATTTTAGAAAGATTTACAGTTTCTGTACAATAATTAATCCTTTTTTTTGATAACATATCATGAAGTTGAGACACTAGAAAAAGATGGAAAATAATGTTACCATGCTCATATTGTTCAAAATACAGAAATTGGAGAGATTAGAGATGTGCCAGAGGTACATGATTACCTTGATGTTTTTCTTGATAAGTTTTCTGGTATAATACATGATCAGGATGTTGAATTTACTTTTTTCTTAGTTCATGATGCTACGACCATTTCAAAATCCCCTTATCGAATGGCTCAAATTGAACTTTAGGGATAAAGAAGAAGTTGCAAGATTTATTAGATAAAGGATACATTCGACCTAGCACATCACCATGAGGTGTTATTGTCTTGTTTGTTAAAATGAACGATGGTTCAATGAAGCATTTCATTGATTATATAGCATTGAATAACATCACTATTAAGAAAAAGTATCATTTGCCTCATATCGATGATTTGTTTGATTAGCTCCAGAGAGCTTAGTATTTTTCGAAGATTTACCTGAGATAAGAGGACCACTAGTTAAATGTGATGGAAAAAAACATTCCGAAGACTTATTTTCATACTAGATATAGCCATTATGAATTTTTAGTTATGCCTTTTGGGTTAACCAATGCACATGTTGTATTCATGGATGTTATGAACAGAATTTTCCTTGAGTTCATGGATAAGTTTATGGTTGTGTTCATTGATGATATTTCGGTTTATTCTAAATATAAATAGGATCATGAAATTCATTTATATTTTGTCTTTCAAACCTTAAATTAAAAAAAATTATTTGGGAAATTCAGAAAGTGTGAGTTATGGGTAACAAAAATTTCTTTTCTAGGTCAAATTGTTTCAAAAAATGGCATAACTGTTTATCTAGCTAAAACAAAAGTGGTTGAATAATGGTCACGACCCATAAAAATAACCAAGATCTATAGTTTTCTTAGTTTGGCAGGTCATTACCAGAGGTTTGTTGAGAATTTTTCAAGGTTATCTAGTTAGATGATTAAGTTAACTCAAAAAGGTGTTATGTACATTTGGAAAAAAGAAAGTGTTGATTGTTTTCAGGAATTGAAAATAATATTGGTGAATAGTTCAGTTTTGGCACTTTCTTCCAGAAATGGTGTGTTTGTTATTTATAGTGAGGCTTCATTGAAAGGACATGGATGTGTCCTTTTAAATAATGATCAGGTAATTTCTTTTACTTCATATAAGTTGAAACCTCATGAGTTAAATTACCCTACAAGTGATTTGGAATTAGCTGCTGTTGTTTTTGCATAAAAAATTTGGGAGCATCATTTGTATGGGGTAATATGTGAAATATATACTGACCACAAAAGTCTAAAGTAAATATTCACTCATAATGAATTGAACATGAAACATAAGAGTTGGCTGTGATTAATTGATAATTTTGATTGCACAATCCATTAACATCAGGGAAAGAAAATAAAGTGGCTGATGCTTCTAGTTGAAAAAGTAATGTCTCATTAACTATGCTAAATTTGGAACTAGATCCTTTGGGTTTTGATTTTATGAACATTGGAATAGAAGTTGTTGGTGTAGGAAATTCTTCTGTTTTGTTTCAGGTGTCAGTGAAATCATCTCTATGTGTCAGAATTAATCAAATGCAGAAAAAAAGATAGTGAGTTGCAGAAAAAGGTAGAGTTGGTTCAGAAGGGTATGATGCTTGATTTTAACGTTGATAATGATTATGTTTTACGGTTTATGAAGATATTATGTGTGACTTGTGATTCACTATAGAAGAATTAGTTGTTATGTGAAGCTCATAGTTCTCCATTTTCAGTTCATCCTAGTAGTACTAATATGTACAGAGAACATAGAGAGTATTACTAGTGATATTGAATGAAAATATATATTGCTGATTTTACTGTGATGTATTTGACTTATTAGTAGGATAAAGTAGAGCGGAAGTTACAGAGAGGGATTCTTTAGACTTTACCGGTTCCATAGTGGAAATTGGAAAATATATCCATGGACATTGTTGCTGGATTACCAACGACATCTCGAGGAAATAATGAAATCTAGGTTATAGTTGATCGATTTACTAAATCTTCTCATTTCCTTCTTATTCGAGATACATTGTCTCTAGATCAAATTGATCGGTTGAATATTAAAGAGACAATTTAGTTTAATGGTGTTCCCCTCCCAATTGTATCTGATCGTGATCCCAGGTTTACTTCTAACTTTTGTAATGACTTTTAGAAGTCATTGGGTACTAAATAAAATTTTATTATAGATTTTCATCCTCAATTAGATGGACAGTCAGAACAAACAATTCAGACATTGGAAGATATGTTACGTGCTTCCTTGATGGATTATCAGAGAAGTTTAGACTAACATCATTCATTGGTTGAATTTTCATATAATAACAGTATTCATTCCAGTATACAGATGGATCTATTTGAGGATTCAAATGCAATGTATTGTTGGACTCCAACTATTTGGGATGAAGTAGGTGAAAAGAAGCTGATGGGAATAGAATTGGTAGAAGAGATGTTAGAGAGTGGTCAGTTGATTTAGAATCACATGAGAACAGATCAGGGTTGACAGAAAAGTAATGCTGATAAGCGGAGGAAGGAGATTTCTTTGGAGATAGATGATCTTGTCTTTTTAAATGTTTTTCCATGGAAAAGTGTGATTTTTTTTGTAAGTAGGGAACGTTGAGAGTCTGAGGAATATTGGACCTTATGAAATCCTGAAGTAAGCTGGATCGGTTGTGTACAAAGAGACATTACCTCAAAATTTATCCCAGGTATACAATTTTTTCCATGTTTCGATTTTGAGAATGTATATGACAGATCCATCTCATTTTTAGAGTCCATAGGTTGTTTATTTTGAATAGAATCTCTTTTATGAGGAAAAAAAAGTCCAGATTCATGACCATAGAGAGAATGTGTTGCAGAATAAGGTAATTCACCAGATAGAGGTTTTGTGGAAAACTATATGGGTGAAGAGGCAATGTGGGAATCTGAAAATGCTATGATAGGTAAATACCCCCACTTTTATAGATAAGTAAAATTGTGAGGACGCAATTACCAAAAGGGGGTATGGATGTAACATCCTAGGTAAATAATGAAAAGGTCATATTTCATATTTATTAATACATGTGAATTAAATAATAATTTCACATTAAATGGGTTTCTATGTTTGATAGAGTACCCAATACAAAACAACGAGTTTCATTGAAATCTTACGTTGCACACTAATAATATAATATTTTTATTTTAAATGGTAGTTAACTCATAGTCATTGTATTGGTGGGAATGAACAAAACTAACTACAATATGATTACAAATTTTTCTAAAATGTATTTACATTTATCCAATAAAAAGTTAGAGGCATAAAATATGAATGAATCTAATTTTAAGAATAAATTACATTAAAAAGTCGATTTACTACCATTTAATGGAGAAAAATAGTTAAATCCATTTTTTCACTTTAATACATTCTAATTGGCAAATAAAAACATTCTTTGGAATGGGGACATGAAAATATACTTTGTGTAAATTTTGGGAATTTTTTCGATAAAGTTCAATTTTTAATGAATATTGTATTTTAATACAAAAATGTGTTTTAATCTAACATATTTATATAAATAGATAAAATTTTTATTTGCTTTTAATGTATAATAAGAATAAAATTTTACCATTAAATCCAATTTTGGTCATTGGAATAAATTTCACTTTGAAATTGTTCATAAACAAGTGTCAATCTTTTGATAGTTATTGTTTCTTAAAAACACGCAATTTTATTTAACAACAAGAATTAATTTTAAATTAAATTATTTCCTCTTTTTTTTAATTTTAAAAACTATACTTTATTTTTTAATTCCAAAGATAAAATATTTCTTAGGATGAATCTTTGGTATTTTTCTGAAAAACATCAATTTTTTATGAATAGTGAAACCACTTAGTAGTTGTTAAAAAACTGACTTTATCATTTCAAAGAATATTTACCATTTCTATAACTCGATTTTTGAAACTATAACAGACATGGTTGTGATTAGTAAGTAAAATTTGGTTCAATAAGATGAAAATAATTTTTTTTGAAAAGTAATTTTGACGTTTATTTACCACAGTTAAATGTAAATAAGGTAATTCAAGGTAAAAAGAATATTATTATAATTCCAAGTTATCTTAACACATGTCCCAACATTATTTTTTGGGTAATTTTTGACCATTTTCATATTTGGGTTTATTTTGGGACCCCATTGAGCCACTTGGGTGTGATAATGACACATTAGATAAATTAATTTGATGTAAAGGAAAAAATGACATAAACAAAAATCTTTTAGTAAATTAATTTTTATATGGTGTAATATAAGTAATATTTTTACTATAAATAATCATTATAATACTAAAACTATTACCTACCTTATTCTATTTTTTTAATAATTTTGAGACATTAAAAAATTTAATTACTAATGACAAAATAATGACACGGTATTGAACCCATTAATAAAATGATTTAATTTAATAAGATTACAATGATTAAAATATTTAACAAAACCTATCCAATTCCAATTTTATGATATTATTTAGACTATGAGTCGTCTTATATTAGTCATTAATTAATTTTGGACCTTTATAAACCGAATATCATTATATAATAAAATAATATTATCACACTTGTCTAAAGAGCCCCTTCTCCACCTTATTAAATTCCCTCATTTATAACCAATTACACACACCTCTAACTCCTTTAGGATCTTCCAACCTCTGCATAATTAATCTCCTTACATACCTCACCCCCTCCTAGAAGCCTTACTATAGGCAGAAGGCACTTCAAGAATTCATTTTGGTACAAACCAAGGGAAGTTACCCAAATTAAAGGTAACAGTTTCCCTTAACTTATTTTCTTTTATTTTACATCTCTAACATGTAAAATCTTTTTATTACGGTATTTTAAAACAAAAAAATTATCCTCAATATACTAGGATGTTTTTTTATAAGTATTCGAACTACACTTACACACACCTCCATGTAGTGGGTGATGAACATAATGTTTCTATGGATCGAAAACTAACGCCTCACAAAATGATGATTGTTCAATTACCTCCTACCACCTTTCATTGTGGACATTATGATGGAATTGTATTTATATATGATATATATTATGTTTATGTTTTCTTTATGCTTCTGAATTTTTATTTTATGGCATACGTTTTTGGTTTCCATTATAGGTAAACGCGATAATTTAATTTGAGGAAGTGCTGACTACCTCCCCCTAAAAGTGATATGACTCGTTAATCCCACATTTGAGATGTATAATGGATAGAGTTAATGATATTATATATGATATTATACTTGAAATATCATATACCTATGTATCATTATGTTTAAATTTCATTAAAATAAGAAATAGAAATGAAAGTAGCATTCATGCATACGTATAGATTACTGTCTCCATGAACGGTGCATTTCATTTTTTACCTCACAATGTTATGTACTATTATAAATACATGTATATACTGGATATATACGATATATATAATATCTAAATCCTAAATTTCATTCTGGATATAATGGACTGTTGACCAGATGGACAACTTGTAAATATAAGTTGTTCATTTTTGACTCAAGTACCATATATAGACAAAATTAACGTTATAAACATAAATGATTACATGATGTTTATAACATGGTAATAAGTTATATAAATTGAACAATAAACATGAAAAAGGTTCTTAAGAATGTAGTAATAAAATTTACTTTATTATTCAGGTCATTAAAGAATGATCGAGTCATGTCGGTCACGAGGTATGTGACTTCGTCTCAATCTCCTTTCATTGAAGCATATTTTGTTTTAATACAACACTTTTTTATAAGTTGAATAAACACACTTGGCTTTTCAAATGGAATATTTTTCTATGGAGAGTTTTACTAAATGACAAAAAAAGAATTTTTATTTTAACGTAAGCGGTGATAACTACCTTTTTCTCCACCGTGACTATTATTTGATCTTTGGCTTCCTCAACAAGCCGTAATGTATTTAAAAGAAAATAAATACCATATACTCTATTACGTATTTTGATATTGAAAATTTTTTGACAAAGGATTCATTTATTTCAATATATTTAAATGATATTTTGTTATTGAAATTTGGAAATGTAATAATTCATTTATATAGGTTTTATGCGTTATGATTTTATAATGGTACTTGGACATTTGATGGGTGGTTCTGTGATAAACCAAATGACGGGTGGTACCGTGAAAACCAGGATGAGTGGTAACTTTCTAACCTCCAATTCATTGGGTATATAAGTTAACTATATGTCTATTCCATTTTGTGATATGTGTGGAAGTCGACCGTATGGTTATTCCATTTAAGTATTTTTATGTCCCAAGTTACCTTTATATGTTATGTATTTTTTATATTGGTTTTAATGTAACATTTTTGTTACAAAAGGGTATGTAGTGATCTTTTATTCAGTGAAGAGTATTCACTACTTCATAAAGGTGAAAATTATTAATTATGTAAATGTATTAATTGTTTACTTGTTTTTTGAAAATCTAACAGTTTTTCTTCTTTGAGTATCCCTTACTGAACTTTTTATGAATATCCCATGTTTTTGAAATGTTTTTCACATGACATAATGTCGAATAGGGTCAATGATGGGATCAAGGAAATGGCTTGAGGTATATAACATGGAACTAGACATTACTATTTTTTAAGAGTTTTTATATTATGAAAAAATGGATACGGGGTAGAATTGTCTACATGTAATATTTATGTTGTTATGTAAATGTAATGACCTAATTCACTAAAACTATAAACGTAAAAATATCCTCAATGTGAATTATTCATTTAATTCAATATTATGTAATGTATATGGTCAGGTCCTTATATACGTACCATTCGATATGAAATCTAAATAACACGGTTTACTAGGATATCATACATTATCAATGGTTTCATAGAAGGATACTATAAATGAGCCTCTAGAAATTAACATTCCATTGATGTTTTCACAATTTCTCTATTAGTGTTCACTATTATAACTAAATATTTATGTTTCATTATGTTCTCCACATATTGGAAAACATTACCCAAAAGATATAGATATATTTTAACCGTAATGATAATTTCATAACATTTAATCAATCTCAAGTTACTAGGTGAAAAGGATGAAATAATGATTTTAATTTAGTGGTCATTATTCAAAATTAATCTTCTTTTCATTTATAATTTTTCACTGTAAAAATAATTTCATTTATTTATTTCATAAATTTATCCTCAAAAATAAAATAAAAGACGACACAACATAGTATAAAATCTATGTTCTAATGTTTCATTCACAAATAACTTGACAGTAATGATGGAAATATATTATAAACAAAAAATAAATCACCCATGACTCCCATATAATATCCCTTGTCGCGCAAAAATTTATTCTAATGTAGGTTAAATGGTGGTGGGGACTTAGACACAAACAAATTCATTTTATCTCATATTACTATTCACATTCACTTATACTAGTCTTCAAAATATTTTCATTTTAGGATACAATCATTGTCCAAAATTTATCATAGTGAATTTTTGGCATTGTATTATATTTCATTCAAAATAAGGTATTTTCATATTAAGACATTTTATCTTCATGACCAATTTTAAACATTAAATACTCATTAGGCATTTGGGTGGATAACCATGTTAACTAGTAACTCATTTATTTATTTATTGGAGTCGTATATAATGCAATGTGTAACCATTCATTTCATAATAAATTTAATCAAACATTATAATAATTTAGATATGAGAAGTTATTTTCTACCAACATTAGTTATGTCAAACCACTACCATCATATGAAGTCCCACTATTAAAAGCTTCCTTCAACAATGGACAATGAGATCTTCTAACATGTGTTTTTTTCAATCTCATGAGATAGAATGGGTAAGAGGAATTAATATAACTATTTATTGATTATAAAATTCATGTTTTATTTGTGGATGAAATAAGATCATATTTATCTTTATAATTATTTATGACCCAAATCACATCTCTAACTATGTATACTTTGAATACATTCATCACATATATTCATCTAGTTTTTATATGCTTACTCATTAACTATTCTATAAGTTCATGTATCATCCCTATATTCACAAAAAATGAAAATATAAAATAAAATAAATAAAAAATGGAATGAAGTTATATTTTTTTATTATTGGTGATCTATCAAATGGATGATGGATCAACCAAGACCCTATGGGTAGTCCCTATGACCATAATCATCTCGAGTTAGATATCCCATAAAACTACCATACATTCATATTTTTTTTCTTGTGGTTGGATCATAACTCAATCACCATTAAAATGAACTCCTCCATTTTTTCAATTCATACTCGCACACTAACGAGGGGGTAATCGAGATTCGTAATTACATTTTTATCACTCAAAATTTGAGAAAACGTTTAATTATACATTTAATATTTGAGGGATAGTTTGCATCTTATATAAGAATAATATTTATTAACTAATACTGATAAAACATCGTCAGGGAAACAATTAATACAAATTATTTAAATAAACCAAAAA
The DNA here is from genome assembly GCA_963277665.1 of Viscum album. Taxonomy (NCBI): domain Eukaryota; kingdom Viridiplantae; phylum Streptophyta; class Magnoliopsida; order Santalales; family Viscaceae; genus Viscum; species Viscum album. The sequence goes on from OY728161.1 coordinate 1,450,504,294, forward strand.
TGAAATTTTTTGTCTTAGATAATGATCATTAAAAATAAAATAATATTACATTAAAAAATTAATTAAGCTGAAAAACAACTTGATTGTATTTTTAATAAATCATAGTATCTTTTATATAATATTAATTAATTTTTGATATGTCTTACAGTGTGCATAAAATTTAATTTTTTTAAAATGGTTCTATTGACATGAATGAGGTCACATAAGGAAAAATTAGACTCATAGATCTGAATAGTAAATTATAATTTATTAGGTGAATAGTCACATCTCGGTTCAATTCATATGAATTATATTCCAATTACAATTCACAATGAAAAAATAAAATATTTTTTAATTTACATTTTTTAAAATGGTTCCATTGAATTCTTGACGTCGAAGACTCCCTTAAATTCCATCCACAAAAGTAACTATTCTGGTTGATAGTATCTCATGGTATTATTCACATTAAAATTAATTAAAAATATTTTTTAAAATTCTAGAATTTAAAATCATATGTTATCTTTATAATCATTCGATCATCACTAAAGAATAACATGGTCATTCAAACTCTAATCGATACATACTCCATGTTGTTGAGACTATATTGAATCCCTGTAACTAAATTCTTGAAAATATAGTTAGAATAATTTCATAAAAATTTCACAACTACTGTGATTTAAATTTCCTAGAACCCATGACTTTTAAAATCATGAATAACTGTATTTTTTGATTTCCTAGGAGCAGATTGATCCTACATCATCAAATTAAAAAAACCCCTTTCCAAGATTCCCCCATGGGTCACATTTAATATAAACATGATTGAGATTATAATAAATAAACTCTTATTATTTTTATGTTCATTGTGATGTTTTATGGTCAACTATTGAGATCATTTCTCGATGAATCAGTAATCAAAACACTATATATAATCCCCAAACCATATATAATCTTACTGGATTATTGATCATTGGTTTGAAGAAATTAGCATGGTGAATCGATTATTCTTTTATCGTCTAATGTATTGTAAGAGAAAAATCTCAAAAATCCTAGTGATATATTATGAATTAAGGTAAATGCCGCACTTGATTCTAAATATAAGAATTATGAGAGAGAATATAAAGATATTTATTTCATTTTATGAATATTACTATGAATTTGAGCTCCCCATGCTTATATGAGTCGGTAAATAAGTCATAGAATTTTAACTTCTGACATCAGACATGTATAATGTACAAAATGAGAACTAAAACACCGCCAAATGCACATAAAACATTCTATTTATCTGATTATTGTCTTATCATTCACTTGTAATAATAAAATATGTTACATGATAAAATATGATTCATTAACATGATTCATGTCTCAGTTAAATATATTGAAAAATATTTAACAAATTATTATTTATTCATAAAATATAATTTCCTATTGTTTACATAACACTTATAAATATTTTGGGTATATAAATTCAATCATCATTATTATAAACATGAATAAAATTGAATTTTTTTATCTATCGATTATAATTAGACATATCATGTTGTTACAACGTGAGACACCATTATATATTTTCTTTAACTAAATAATATTTTCCATGGGATTATATACAAGAAAACCCGAATCCAAAAAAATGTGGACCATTTTTAGGCAGCTATATTGTTGTTAGGTATATAATATTCTTACAAGATTATGAAAATAAATAAATAAATTTACATATATAAAAAATAAAGTTCATTTAAATTATTTACTCAATGGGTGAGGCAATGAAACTAGTGAAATCAATTTTATAATATTTAAATATTTCCATGAATAATATATTCTTATTATCTTAAAAGATTAATACTAATTTAATTAGTAATATACATAAACCAGAAGATAAATATATCTTATAAAAATAGTTCTTCCTGATAAAAAATAGTTTTCTCTATATTTCATTTTTTCGATTAAAAATATGATATATAAATTTTAGGATGTTAATTTTAAAAAATTAATTGAATTTTTTGGATTTATCATGGTCATATATACATAATATTATATATATATTTTTCTGAAATAATTAATGTTTATGTTAATAGTGAAAGAAAAAAAATTATTATTTCCAAATCTTTTATGAAATTAGTTTATTATATAAAAAATTTAAATGTTTTTTCAAACCATTTTTATAATAAAATTGATATTATAAATTTAAATAAATATTTTTAAAATAGAAATTTTATTTTATAATCCCATTCTCAACATTTGTATAATTTATGTAGCTTTTTAATGAAAACTACTTTTCAAAAATTTTGTTTAACAAATCCTAACATGATGTAATGAAGTTTATAATTTATCTATGATTTAAATAATGAAAAATTTAATTATAATAATAATTTTAAAAGCACTAGATGTATTGAAATTGATAATTGTACGATATTGACAAATATTTTTCATTAAAAATACTATTTTTCAAAAAATGGGGTTTTCAAATTACATACACTTTCGCTAAAATTATTTTCCCACAGACATGGGATTCAAATTTTAAAAATTGGAATTCATATTTAAAATCATTGTTTCCAAATTACAATATAATAATAATATTATTTATTGTTTTATATAGAAATCCTAGTGGAAAAAACTTGTTACTATGTTGAAAATGAAATATATAAAACGAAGTAACCATAAGAGAAAAGGCAATATCAATTTAAAAATTAATTACATAAGAAATTTAAATGTTTATATCTATATTATATACCTTCCACTACATTACTTATCAATTTTTTATGCACATCTCTTCACAGTGACTCTACATTGTTGAATAGATTGGATTATGTTTATAAAATATAACTTTTACAATTATAAAACTGACAAACCACTCTATAGTGCCCCTAAATACATACAAATTCATCCCATATTGTATGAAAAATTATTATATTCACTATTATCTATATTTATGAGGTTATTTAATTCTCAAAATACCATGCTCAAAGGTTTAATCACATTCACAAATGTCATATTCCAAAAATTGAGGTACAAGTTCCTAAACCACACTTTATTTTTCATTTAATTTTATGGTTTTATTATTCCTACCATTTTATTTAAATATATTATAATCATTAAATCAGATATTTTGTTATCATGTTATGTTAATATATTTATTGTAGAGTCATTATTCAACCATCTTATTTTATAAAAAACTGAAAATATGATTTCTGCTTTGTGTAGACCACCGGCTCCATGAATAAACGTGTTATTTTTTTCCTTCACTTCCATAAATGAATAGTATTAATTTTTATTTATCTATTATATATATATTATTAAAAATTTAAATTTATCATTACTGTAACACCCAGTAATTTATATATAAGACACTATTCGATATCATACAGATCACACAACATCCACCATATGGAAACCCAAAGCATTATTATTTAAATATTTTAATTATAACCCAGTTTATAAATTAGTGGGTATGAATAGTAAGAACTGAAATATTAATTTTATATAAAGTCCCTACTTAGTGAAAACCCATTTATTAATTATTATAAATTAACTACTCTATTTTCAATATTGTAATTTTATATTTTTTTATATACAATTTCTTCAAAAATGAATTTTTATTTCTTTTATGATAAAATATTATAATTAATTTTATAATCATATTGAAATTGGGTATAATAAATATAATATTATTTATTATATTATATTTACAAAATTAACTTAACGTATTTTTTTTTAATTCTTATTAAATTTTATAATTTTCTATTGAATGTAGAAAATAATCAATATTATTTAAAATAATATTTCTCTTTTAAAAATTTAATTTGTATCATTTTGTTTTAAAATGTTTGAAAATAAAAACTAGTTATATTTAATAAGGGATATTCTAATTAAATTTATTATAATAAATTTAATTTTTGAATTTAGTATAAAACCCTTTTATATAAGAAATTGAATTTTTCTACAATATGTTATTCATTAATTTTACGAATTTATATTAACAGTATATTGTATAACATATAGAAATTATATTTTATGAAATATAATTCATTATTGGATTTATTAAGTAAAATAGAACCTATGTTTATTTTTATGACAATTTTACGAACAAGTAATAGTTATAGTGACAAGTAACAAATTATTATTTTTATAAAATATCGTATCTTTTAAGATACCCCAATGAAATAAACATAAAATAAAGCAATTAAGAAATATATGGAATAAATCATGTATCATAATATAATTAAAAAATAATTTAAATATAATTCAAAACATCTAAAATATAATTTACTCCACAATAAATATAAAAACCACTTTTAATGTTGATGTAGATCTAGTGTAGCATTGGGATTGTAAAATTTCATCTCCAGAAGATAATAAATAGTATTTTATAAGTACTTGATTGATGTGGTTGGTAACTAAATTTTAGGTCTTGTGATTTCAGTTATTATAAATTTATTATGGAGTTATATAATAATAGGATTATTTAAATGCATGTAAAAGGATAGGAAATTTAAAAAATAACATATTAAATAAGTTTCCCTCAGATATATGTGAGTTAAAATTCATATTAAATGAATATAAATTTATTTTTGAGTAAAATAAAATTATTTTAATGATGTTAATTTATTTAATTTTTTTAGGATTTAAATAAATAAATTAAATTAATTTACATGATTGACCCACAATCTATTTTTTAGTAAAAAATAAATAAATACAATGTTTAAAATACTAAAACTAACAAAATTTGATATAATTAATGGACCTCATGAAATTTATATATTTTTACGACATTTTAGAGAATTTTTAATGGATTATAAATGAATTATATATTATATTAATATATTCAAATTTAAATTAAATTAATAGATTCAAAATTAACATTAAAAATAATTATCTAAATAATATTTTTTTAATTATTTAAAATATATACAGAAAGATATCATCTTCCATGTTAATGTAATATGGTTTAAAATTAATACCTGGTCAACTTTGGACTCAATTTTCCATTAGTTGTACAAATATTTTCCCTTTTTTGAATAAAATTGTGGTTACGACAATTATAAAAAAAATAATTAACCAAGGGCTTAATAAATCACATAACGAGTAAAATTATATAAAAACTTGTTTAATTTTCATTTTATTATATTATTTCAAACCAATATATATTTTTTCATTTTATTTTATATTTTTCTCTATAATATTTACATTATATATAAATTTTCTATGATATTAAAAAAGTATCCCTCACTTGAATTATAAATGGTAACATTCTCCCTTATATATTTACACCACAAGGATACATCTATCTCAAAATAACCCTACCAATGTAACGTAAATACATATACAAATTTTAGTGGTTTTGGTCATTACAAAATACTAAAATATCAGCCATTCTATATAGATTTAAAGTTGTATGGGTTTCACTCATGCTCCGAGCCATTCTAGGTATAGAGATTTAAAGGATTTTATTTAAAAAAAGATGTAATTTGTTGACAGATCACATTCATTTTACATATTATTTTACACCTATAAATATTTTTTATTTTTCATGAAATGGTAGCATAAATATTATAAGTACAAAGAATTTACTTAGGATAATTAAAAAATTGTTTACCCCCCCTACTCCTACAATGGGAATTAAATGTACCTCTCATGCATATCTATGACATTCCATGTTTATGAAGAGATACAATTCATTTTTAATCACAGAAATTTTTGTATGGTTATTAAAACATAATAATAACTCCATAATGGCAATACGATATCTAACTTGTTAAATTTAAAACTATTGGGAAATGATAACATCATTTGTGACTATGTTTGGACAACCATAATGACTCTGTAATTAATATTTAAATTTCTTCTGTTCAAATCATTCAAAAGTGAAAGCAATAATCATATGTATGTATGACCATCCTTCACCCTGAATGGTGTTGTTAATTCATCAATCTATAACTTTTATAGAAGAAATTGAATATTTTTATAATAAATATATAAGATATTTAAATTAGTAAAAATTTAATTGAGATGATTTAACCTTTAGTAATGAAAAAATTCCATAAACACCTAACTAAAACATACATGAAAAATAAAGTAGGTATTACCTAAAACAATGATTTTTAAAAAGATTTATTAACAAACAAGTGATAAGGATTTATAAATACGATATAAATAAAATGATATATATGAATATAGTAATATAATATAATTATAATAAATCTATTTCTATTATACAGTAGGATCGAACATAAAAATGAATATCAGACCTGAGAGAAGTGTTAATTTCAAAATGTAATCAACTTTTGGGATTATTTACCTTTATTTCCACGATAAGTGAATATATTTTCCCATATATTTATTTTAATTAAAATTTTCTAAATAATATATCTATTTTTATCCAATGATTTATTAATTAAAATGTTACCCCATTTTTACTTTGTAAAAAATTATTTGAAAGGAATATTCTTGTCATTTTTCCAATAAGGTACTTAATAAAATGTTCAAAATAATTTGGATTGAATGTTACTTGTTAAATATATATAATAAATATATTTCCCCATAACAATGACTCATATTTTTATTGATGATACCATTCTAATTTAATAAGTTTATTTCAAATGAAAAATCATTCCATTATATTTTTGACGACAAAAAAATAATTGATTTCATGGTTAAATGGGTTTCCCCATAGAGAATATTCATATTGTATTTTTAAATTATTTTCATGAATGACAACACTATTTTTTGAATCATATTATTGATAGGTTTATTCTCTTATGATAATACCTACTATAAATTAATAGATGGTTTATGACCAGTGTGATAGTTGATGAACTGTTTTGATAGCTTTCACCATATTACTTTAGAATTTTTATGATTATGTTTATTTATTGGGGAAGTCATTAACAATTCTTAGACTAGTTTCAATATCTATGTTCATGGTGAATGTTTTTGAACCATTTCATATGTGGAATTTATTTGACTTAGTATGTGATGGTTGGAGACTTTTATAGCCCCTCATTGCATTAGTATGTCAGATGAGACACACAATATTGGGGTTTTGGATGAGTGCTTAGAAATTTATATAGGATTTGTTGATATGAATCCTAGAATGTCTGGTTGTATTTTTAGGAATTATGAATTCCTTAATTAAAATATTGGTAATTTAGTTACATTTAATTTATTGATTAGTTATAATATCCACATATATGTTTTTATATAATTTAATATTTTCAAATTCTTTATTTGATTATAATTTATTTCAAAATATTTTATTCATTCCTTATCTATCTTCATTTATATGTATACACTTAATGAGAATATTATGTCACACTGTATCATATTTTCATTTTTCCCCCTGATTATATTAAATGTATTATAATTGATATAAAGGGATATTTTTTAGGCAATAATCAATTTCTTAATGAAAATACAATGTTGTGATATCAGTTAAATGTATTGTAAATTTAAATTGTGTATCCAGTTTAGCATGACTACTAAACATTTTGGTCCTTTGGGTTTGTTGTTTTTTTATATCTACATCCAATTTAATAATATAACTGATGGATTTGGGATATTATGGTTAGAGTAATTATAGTTGGTATCATAGAATGTTTTGTTGAAACCCTAAGATCTAGATTTCGAAAATTGTAGATTAGATAGCATAGAACTATGACTAAAATTGATAATATTTCGATAGAATCTAGTAATATTAATTTTAGATTAGTTATATATAAAATTTTCAATTTATATTATCTTTTTCCCTACTTTAGAAGTAATACAATATGATTCATAATTTCATTATATATTCTAGTATATTTTATTTTTTAGAAATATAAGCCATGTGAAGGAATGTAAACTATATCAATGCACATATTCTATGTGTGGATTTCCCTCATGTGATAGATAATGAATATAGTGATTAATAAGAAGTTGGATGTGAAAAATTATAATTATATTTGGGAGGATGGAATAGTTTATGAACAAATAATTTTCTTTGGTGGAGAATTCGTTTGATCTATGATGTATTGTAACAATATTATAGTGCAACATGCATCGTCAACCGTTATCTTTTAAAGAGACTACGAATCCATATACAGTTGAGAAATGGATAAGTTACTTAGAAAAGATGTTAATATCTTTAGGAAGTAATAAAAGTGAGTGATTTTTCAAGGGAATTTATCAACCCATTGTGGATGATTGTCAAAGGTGTTCATCAATTTATAATAGTACTTGCGTGTAAGAAATAAAAATCATTGAATTGAAGATTTTATGAAAATATTCATGTAAAAATACGTTTTTTATACACTAAGAATTTATGGAGAGTAAATTATTGCTTCTGAGAAAAAAAAAACAAGATGAAAAGACTCTTATTTACAATGAAAACATTACCAGGTTACCAAGGTATCCCATGGACTACAAACCAAATCCAATGTAAAATAATCAACATTTATTTTATTTCCTTAATCTAAACCGTTATAGATAACTATTATTTCGGAAAATATGATCATATGAGGGTATAATATCATGTGAAATCAAGAATGTGAAATAATTATATACGACTTATGTTCTTGAGATAATGAAATTGAAGAAAATGTTGACAGTGAAAAAATGAATAAGGGCACTAAGGGAAAGAAGGATTTTCCCACATGTGACATCTTTGGTTGGAAACACCCATATACTTTCATGAATGTAATAGAATTATGTACAAATATACATAGATAAGGTGATCAGGATTTTGATTTCAAGGTTAAGAAATAAGCTTACAATGTGAAATTATTAAACTATATTAATATTCAGCAGTATGAAAATAAATTCCACAATTTTCATGTGAATATAGCTTAGGTTAGGTAAATTGATCAAGTTCAAGTTTATGATATTACTACCGCCAAAGTGGAATGATTAACATACTTTTATTTTTTGATTCAAGGATTATGTTGTAAAAAATTCGTTATCTATGGTATTTGAATTATATTAATCTATAATCACATAAGGATTACACTATATTAGTCTTTATTTAAGTGTTTAAAACTATATTATTAATATTATTCATAACATATAAAAGTGATTAGAGGTCTGTAGATATTTTTGGAGAATTCATGAATAATGGAAAGATTAATTAGTATGTATTATGATATTTCATTAATAATGTTGTTATTAAAATAGTATTGAAATTGAAAAATATAATGTTATGTGATTTGATTAAAAAGTAATTCATGTTGTATTTTACTATATTTTTTGATGTATGGGATATACAGAATACTGATAAATTTAATGGTTATTTGGGTCATTAGTATACGTGATAAACATAATCACATGTATAGAATGTGATATTTTGAATTAAATTATGGATTATATGTTTAAAATATTGGTGAATGTTTAGGATTTAAAATATGGTTAGTAATTTTTTGGAGGATTCTTAAGGATAACTTCATATAGATTTTTATAAGACGATCATTGTATATAATATTTTAAGGATAAATAAGTTTTTATTAAATTGGAAAACCTTTGAGAACCATGTTGTTTTTGGTTAATACATATTGGTCAAAGGAATGACTTATAAATATTCTAATTCATTAAATGTTCTTTAGGAATGATTTTTTTCTAAAATACCATCTTCCATGAGTAAGAGATGTTGTGGAAATATATAAAATCTAAAATAATGGATAATATCATTCTTATAGTGTATAAATAAAAAAAGTAAGTTTATTTTATTGGATTCATTATATAGATAATAAAGAGATCCCTTAGCATTGGGATAAAGTCTATAAAATAAAATAAGTTTTATGTATCCTTTTTTTACTGATAAAAAAATGGTTTTTGAACTCATCACATATTTATGGTTTTGTGATGGTTAATTTTATCTTTATTATGATCTCTATCACTCTCATCTAATCCTTTGTAATTATTTTTCCCTTTCACATCCATATTTTCAATTCCAATTAATGTTTACCTAATTATAAATCTATGGTTTTAATGACCATATTACTTCTTTTATCCTATTTTTAAAAGGATCATATAGAAACCATTATTATGATTTCGGTTTCCCAAAAAATAATTTTCAAATGTGAAACCCTTGTTTTTCCAAAATAAAATTACATTTTTACAGTGAAATTTGACTAATTGGGGAGATAAACACCTCTATAATTTAAAAGAAAACAATGTTTGATAATGTATACGTCCCACAACACCGAGGCTAATCGAACCCCAAAATATTATTTGGAATATATAGTTGTTATAACATAATAATTAAATTAGAGGGTAAGAATATTATTTCCTTAATTATAAAAGATATATTAAGTTCCAAATTAGTGTATTATTATTTATTAATTCTTAAGAAATATATACTCAATTTCAGTTAATTTTTTCATGTATTTTAAATACATTTTCTTCCCAATTTAATTTTGATTGATTTTTGAGAGAAAATATTAAAATTAATTTCTATTATATATAGATATTTTTGTTTAAAAAATTAATATCATTAATGAAATCAACATTTCAATTTTATATATAGGTTAATTTTTTGTAATTTTAAGAGAATATTATTTTTCTAGTAAATACTAAAAATATTAAATTTTATTAAAAGCTATATTTTTAAAACATAAATTTATATAACAAAATTTATTTATCATATTTTAAAAGTAAAATTAGTTATATTATATTAATTTTAACAATATTAAAATCATTGTAATCAATATTATGGTTGAATTTTGTATAAAAATTATTTGCACTTAAAATTATTGTCCTAAATTATGTATTGGTTACATTTTATAAATTTAATTCAAAATTAATTTTTATAATTTATTGGATTTAAATTATAATATATTTAATATTTTTATTGGATTTTTAAAGTCACATTTATCCTATAATTATTTATTTACATTTTTTAATGAATTAAAATTTTCAATCAATAGTAATAAATAACGTCCTTTTGAAATATAGTATCATATATGTTATCACCAAGACATAAAAAATATAATAATATAATAATAATATGTAATAAATAAAATAATATAAAATAATAAAAATATAATTAATAATTAATTAAAATTTTATAAATTAAAATTCATTCCATAATAAATTTGATATTCATTTTCAGTGATGGCATAGAGCATTCACAACACTGTAAAAGAAACATTTTGTATCCTAAAGATAATATTCAAGAATAGATAAGTAATTAAATATTTCTTGGATTAAAACTTTGTTATTATTTTTTATTTTTGTGGTAATACATTCGTTTTGGATCTATATGACTATTGTCTTATCCCAAAGCCTATGAAAAGCTTGTTTAAGGCCAAAAAACTCCAAATGGAATATTAATTAAATTTGTAAGACATGGGTGTGAGATGAAATAGTTATTAATCAAATATTAATTATTATTTTTTAAATAATAAGATAATTTTACTGAAAATAATCTTCTTTATATTTTTGAGGTATTCAATGAATACCTAAAATGCTTTCACTACACCGGCACTACGTTTATTTAATTAATACAAAAATTAAATAAATGAATTTAAAAATAATAAAACTATTATAATATAAAATAAATGATGTTTCCCATAAAATATATAGATCTATTTGAATATTATGTTAATATTTTGAAGATTATATAACAATTCCCATCTTTATTAGTATATTTAATGTCGAATTAAAAGAATAGTGTCCAAATACTATTTAATACAATTTCATCAAAAAAATAATTTATTAATTTAAATAAAAGTATTAAAAAATATCTCCATTAATGAATGTGGGATGTTGTTTAACACATAATCCGTGGTCCATTTATTAATCACTTTACCATTTATATGAACATCAATAACACTTTTTGACTAATAGTAATTACCATTGTTAATGTAAAAAATAATTGTTGAAGGGGTTAGTGAAAATGATAAGTATTATAATGATATAATTATTTTAAAAAAATAAATTCTACGATGTTATATAAATCATATTCCCTTTGTATTGAAATTCATGACTATTAGGAAGTATTAAGATCTAGAATAGTCGAATTATATTATAATATTTTATGAAATTCATAAAGATAACCTCACAACAATTAAAAAAGGAATGACACAATCACATAATTACACCATATTTAAACATATAGATAATACAACCGTAGTAATAATCACATCAAATCATCCTTTTAAAAATATTATAGTTCATGTTCATCCCAAAATGCAATCCTTAGGAACCTTAAGAAGAGATTCAAATGAGTAATTTTGAAGGAAGGGTAATAACTATAACTGATCAACTTCTTTTTACTTGTTTTAACTCATTAAAATAAATAATATTTATTATAAAATTTTATTTTTTATAAATGTAGTGAAATTTTATCATTATTACGAATCCACCATTACCCACCCTATTTCCCATCAAATTTTGAGTAAGATCATCACTTGTGCCAATGTGTGGTTTACCATCTCTATGGAGTGATATAATTTAATTTTCATTACCATCAGTTATGGAAGGATATTTTGATGTAGTTAATGATTATAAATGATAATTATGATATAATTATACCACTTTAATTAAATACCATATCTTCCTTCATACAATTTAAACCATTGGGAAATTATAATGTCACTAGACTACCACTTCCACAAAATGACGTGAATCATATTATTGTTCTATTTTACTTGGATGGCCATAAGGATGAATTTTATTAATATATATGATTTATATGATATATTAATTATTCTTATAATGTGAATTTTTATTAAAATTTATAATGCCTCGTTTTTCTTTATATGACATTGAAATATTTTTCATAATTATTTAATAGGTAGGCACTCAGAGGGTGTGACATTCCATGACCCAGTGATTCCAAAATAAAATTTTAAAATACATTAATATATTAAATACCATTTGGTCCATTTTCTTGACTATATGGAATAAAAACAAAATAAAGTCTGGTGTCGGATATTAAAGACCACTTTAGAGTTCATAAAACATATTATACACTTTTCATGACATAATATATGATATTTAATGGCCTTTGATTAAAAATTATCTTGGTAATAGTTAAATGATTAAATAAAATTATTAATTCAATATGGAAATTCCCTTTTTTCACAATAAATATTTACATATAACCAATTCCCAAAGTTGACCATATATGCCTATGAATATTGTGGAATTTGTAGAGATGATATATGAGATAATCATTGGAAAATGACATCAAATCAAGATCAGATCAAGGATCCAACACCTATGGAGCTTTAGATCATTTCAAAAATAATGATGTGTGATTTTTATTCTTTTATATAAGATCAATACAAAGCTATGGATTTTGTATTATGAATTTTTCACTATTTTATAATCCAATTATGAACATGAATAAGATGAATTACATACTGAGTTGTGTATTGATAGTTTAGGGGAAAAGGGTCAATTTATTATATATTTTGGGGATAAATATATTTTTTTGTATATTTTTTTGAAATTTTCTCAATTTTTTAGTTGATATGGATCTAGGATAACCATTGAAATTCATGATTTCATTTCTAATCTAGTGTTTTTTGGTTCTCCCTCCATTATTTATATTAATTCATTTTTTGATTTTACTTTGTCCTATCATTCGATGGATACCATGTGATCCATCATTTCACATTTGATATTTGGTACAATGGATCAATATGACATGTTTATTATGTAGATTAAACTTCATGGTTTTAGAACAAAATGATAGAATTAAATCCATAGACGTATTGAGGATTCATGAAATCAGTTTGGAATGTGTGAACATATGAGTTGTGACAAAGGGTGTTTCCCGAGCACCAGATACAAAAATGTTATGTCTAGATGTGTAAATGGGGTTTTAAAACCTTATATTTATGAAATATGATGTGATTTGGCATGGAATTGGAAACTATGGAGTTGTGCTTAAAGATAAGTTAAGATTTCCATTGGTTCTATAAGAAACCTTACTATAGAGAAAAAGTCTTCTAAAAACAATCCATATAGTGTAATATATGTGGTACTATGTTTCTAAAATACTAATAAGTATCACATTACATGTCGATATTAGTCATCTATATCAGTGTGTACAATGAGTACATGCCCAGTTGGATATGGATCGTAACACATCTTTTGGGACATGCCACACACCATGAAAATCCAAGAATGTGGATTGGTGTGTGTTATGAATATGCACCCATAATATCATGTGTCTCTATAGTTCATGTGTGGTGGGGTAACAAAATTTATTTACCTATTAAATTTCATTGGAATTGGAAGAAAGACACATCAAGATCCATATTGACTTCTAGATAACATTTAACTAAGTAACATGTCATGTATATTGTTAATGCACATCCTGTGTGAGACTATGACTCGGGAAATTCTAGGAATTTCGAGAAACATCATGTTCCCCTAAGCATATATCATGTACTCTTGATTATATTTCATTTACTCATTTTAGGATTGGTTGGATTCCAATTTATTCTACGTTTTACTTCTCAGTGAACTTGTGTGAGCTTCCCTAGACTAGTATCCACGAAGTGTCTTCAGATGGTTCTTTCCCTTAAAGGTTTTTTGTGGCATCACATTCCATAATAGAAGGTGTCCCTTCTATAGCTTCCTAATGATTAGTGCAGTTTTGGAACAATCTATTATTATAGGGCGAGTTGTCTCAATCTTCATATAAAGATACAATAGTGGTTTCAATCACATATCCCTCTTAGAGGCTTGGTGTGATCCACGTGTCCTTAATGTTTCCCTATAGAGGATTTTATGAAATTTTCATAACCAATACTTACATATTAATTTAACCCATATATTGGATCATGTTTCATATAGGGTCTAGTGTCCCCCTTGTGAGCCTTGTGCATCAAAATCCTATCAGTGTATCGATATATGATTTTACTTATGAGGTTTAGTCGGATGGAGTATATTTCTCAGATGAAGACTATTTGTTATCATGTGTTATTTCTTCATGGAAATATCCTATGAGCATGTTTTATGCGATGTATTTCATATTGGATTGGGGGCATGTGAAATCAGTTAAGTGAATCCCTATGTAATGATATTTCTCAGATGAGTCCTATTAGAATAATTAGGGATTGTGGGGTGGGATCTCCTAGATGAGTATTTCCATGAATAGTCAAAGTGGGTATATAGATGGTAGTTCTTGGTACTTTTGATACTTAGAGTATATTATGAGTGTATCTAAATGATTTATTTTATTTTTCAGGATTTTATTGATATATCATAGGATGGACATTCTAATCTTCAGGATTTATTTTAATGGGTTTTGGGGGGTCGTACAGGGTAATGTTATACTCACCCATGTATGAACTCTACCTTCACATGTCATGAATAAAAAAGAAGAACGTTATTTCTCAGTGTCCTTGGAGGAATAAAAGTTGGTGGATTTTAGTTTAGGATAGATAGAACACTATTGGTATTAGTGTTGCATTAGATAGTTGTATCCTCTTTATGATAAGGACATACTTTAACTTCTCTTTTATGGTGGTCTTGTATTTGTTCTTTTTATGATTTCCCAAACATTATTTAATACTATTAATTTAGGATTAATGATATGTGAATTCCTTGTTATCATTTGGTTTTCATTTTTTCATTTAATATTATTGGAGATGTGTGTGTGTGTGTGTTAGTATATTAGGCTAATGCATTCCATGTCTGTGATATGCTTTCTTGGAAATAAAATCTATAACCGGGCCTATTGAAGGTGGAATTGGGGTTGCTCCAACTTGATCCTTTATGGTTCTGGTCCTGACATAATGTATATAAGTACATATATATCCTGATGTGTTATGGAACTACATGGGTTTATGACCTAAGCTATGAGATTATTTATTCTGGATTTGAGTTTTGGTTTGGGAACTCTGTAAATAATATTAAAATGTATGGATTTTGTCTCTTATGACCAAGGGACCATTTTTGGTCCAGGACCATGATAACCTTCTTGTTTACTTGGTACATTTTAAAATTTAGTTGTAGGTATGAAATTGTTACATGAATTATATAAGAATGAAACTGGGTTTCCATTTCCTTCAATAATTTTCTCACCTTGTATACTTATTGATTGTTGTATGTATTCTTTTATTTCATGATATATTTACCATAAAAACTAGTGAGGCTTATACAGTAGTTTTTGGAGTTGACATGATGTGTGATGAGTCATCATATGAGGGGTTTAGTCATGAGGCAGTCTTTCATTATGGTTTTCAGTAGGTGGATATTTCTCCCCTTGATGTTATCTTAGACCCGCCTTTATATGTTTAGATGAATTCAACATTCCAGGCTGTGATATTGATGTATCTTTTGGTGCTAGATGATTATTCATAGGTTCTAGGTAAATATCAAGAGCTTCCATGGAAGGGATCCCATATAATATATTGTTATGAAGACCTATCGATAGCAGTCTCGTAATGGATGTCACAACACAAAGTTTTCATTGGAGATATCAGGGAATTATTTTTTATTAAAGATTGATTTGTAGCTATGATTTTGATTAGAGATGAAATATCATGAGGTATTTTCCTACAAATTTTGTTATAGTCAGGGAGGCATTAAACGAACCACATAAGTATATGAGGTAGATATTGAAAAGAGGTCCAATGGGTATTAGATCTGTTAGATGATTTGTGGGAGTGGTTTGTAGTGGTGGGTGCGTTTTTTGATGCTACCAACGTCACCCCAAGTGGATCACTCCATGATAGAGAAGTTGGTTGTCAGAATCTTGGATAGTTATAGGAATTTTAGGTTCTTCAACCAGTGTCTCTATGAGTGTTTTTAGGAGTGATCTATGTTCCCACTACATTTATTGTGGTATTGTTAGACGCACACATTATCCTCACTTTTCAATCCATATATTAATTATTTTCTATTGGGACATAGAGAATTAGTAGAGCCCTATTTTTTGGTGTTTTATGTGACATTGGACTTATTAAGAAGAGGTATAATTCTACAATCAAGATGTGTTATCAAGAGGCTTCTGAAAATCATATGGGAACACAAATGCAAGGAAAAGATAGTAGTTTCAAGTTTGGTTGTATGAGTTCATCTGAATTATGTCTTTGAGGATATTTTTTAAGGTGTTAGATGAAGCCATGGTTTTGGTATACTGGTGGTTAAAGGAACAGATGAGTTCTAAGAAGTAACATCATACATAGGATTCCCGAACGAGTTAAGGTATATTTTGTGTCCTCACTGTCCAAATTTTTATTTTCACATAGATTTATGGGACACTTTTCCCTGACTATATCCCATATTCATGAATTAGTTATTCTAGTGGAGCTTTCTTTATCGACCCTTGTGATGAGGATTTTATTTATTGTATCATTTATTTCAAGATTCTATCGATAATGATACATGAATATGTGAGGAGAGATAGATCCTAAGATGGATACTCATCATAGAGGTAGTGAGACCCTATAATGTTTTCAACAGTTTAGATTTTACTCTGAAAATTATTGACTAGTTTTTCCCACCAGTAAGTATGTCAGATCATTCAGCTTATTTGGATTGATTTTTCCACCTTCTATAAGGATTGGTACCATGTACATCATAATGGGATCATGTGTAGTTTTTTATGAATGAATTTTCTTCATTTTTATTATGATACAATCGGAATAGTTAATAAATTGAATTTTTAGATTCCTATGATGATGCATAACTATGACAACATATTTCCTATGGATTTCATAGATTTACCTCTTCATAGATATTTTTTTTCCTTCATGGATATGACCCAGGGACAACTAGATATTTGTTCAAGAATATATTATATACTTGTATAGCCTTGATAAGTGGGAGTTGGGTTAGAGGAGTTTTCAATGAAGGGACTTCGCAAGACCTAGTGTTTTTTATTAGGTAGTCCTATGTTGTTCCCTTAGGAGGTAGATGAGTGTTTGATTTTGGGTGTGAATAGGTGTCACATGATCCATGTGATATGGGAAATAGTACTACATTTCGTTAATGATATTTTCAAACAATGGTTTTTTTTCAATTGTTTCGTAGAGTTGACCTAGAGAATAATTATCACATACTCGAGTTTTGGAGCATGATATACCAGATGTAACATTCCCTTGATTCAATGGATAATTTGATTTCATGGGGATGACCTTTGGACTGTTATATGCTATAACAGAGTCATGAGATATATAGAGTAGATCCTTATCCAATCTTGTAATAGTTATTGATATTACTCTTAAACAAAATATATATGATTGTTGACGCTCCTTTCGTCACAGAATCTAAAGATCGGAAAAGGGAATATCTGAGCTCAAAGTGATTAATCCTTTGAAGAAACATCAAAAATCGACAAAGGGATGGAAAAGGAGAACATTGCCCATAGGTCGCGCAAGTTCCCTCTTGGTCGCGCAAGTACACTTGCGCGCCGCCTCAACACTTGCGCGACCCCTCATGATCGTGCAAGGGACTTGCGCGACATATCTGGTAACCGCCCAGTAACCGCCCGGGGTCTTCTTTTTCCTATAAATAGACCCTGTGGGCCCCCCATTCGAGAGGATCTCTTCCCAGAAACTCGGATCAAAGCTCCCGACGCCCAAGTCTCTTCTCAAAGCTTCCAGAACACTTCTAAGGTAATTTCTTACCTAGAATGGAAGATCTAAAGGGAAGAAGGAAGGCCTAAGTGTTGAAACTTATCAAACACTTGCGCGCCGACTTAATTCCTTCAATATAACTTGCGCGTCCCTCTTCTGGAAAAACCTCAAGAGGATGGGAAAGGGTTTAATAAAGAGTCGCTCAAGTAATTCAACCCTGGTTGAAAATCGCGCAAGTATCCCTTATGTCGCGCAAGTATACTTGCGCGACCAATACTTGCGCGCCGCCGTAGGACTTGCGCGACCTTCAATACTTGCGCGCCCCTATCTTTTTGGGTGCCCATCTTGCCCTTTTTCACCCCTCTTAAGCCATTTTCACCCTTCCTATTCAAGATTCAGTCTTCAAGATACTTTTCAAAGCCATTTATGGCATGATTTCTTGATTTGACATCCTTATCTGAAAGGAATTATGTGAAGTATCTCTCAAAACCTAATGATTTAAACATCTTTATATCACCAAAGATTGAGAGTTCATTCATTCAACCTCATCCTTTAAAATGAGAGAATCCTAACCTGGGTCTCCTTTTCAGGAATAAAGACTCAGTCATAAATCTTGGGCATCTTTCTTAAGAATAAGCCCCAATCAAATCCTTCAATCTTGGGCATCCTCCTCAGGAGTAAGCCCCAAACCTTAATCCCTAACCTGGGTCTCCTTTTCAGGAATAAAGACTCAGTCATAAATCTTGGGCATCTTTCTTAAGAATAAGCCCCAATCAAATCCTTCAATCTTGGGCATCCTCCTCAGGAGTAAGCCCCAAACCTTAATCCCTAACCTGGGTCTCCTTTTCAGGAATAAAGACTCAGTCATAACCTTGGGCTTCCTCTTCAGGAGTAAGCCCCAAGTCCCCTAACCTGGGTCTCCTTTTCAGGAATAAGACTCAGTCATAACCTTGGGCATCCTTCTTAAGAGTAAGCCCCAAGTCTCTTAAAATTTCTCTTAACCAGTCATAAACTTCCCTTTGATTTTGGTTTCCTTTTTAGGAATAAAACCCAATCATAAGTCCCCTCCTAATTTGGGCATCCTCCTTAGGAGTAAGCCCCAAGATTAGAGTATTCAAATCTCCATGAAGCACATATAACTTTGTGGACCCTGTTCATGGATTTTTCTTCCTAAAAGTAAATCCTAAACCTTCACCTATCTGGGCAGTCATCTATACATAAGCCCCAAAACAAATTCTTATGATTGCATCTTTTATGGCACAATTGTCTAAATTTTACCAATACCTCTTGTTTCTCACACCGAGCATGACTCACGTGAGCATAGAGTGTAAAAGTAATTATGACATTCATCTTTGAGCCATCAATCATAAAACATCATATCCCATTCCTCGAACTACGTGGGTTCTGATTCCTTTTTTAAAACAAAGGATACGTAGGTAGCCCATTTATGGGTTCGATCCCAACATTGAAATAATCTCTGTCCTTCTGAATGACGATAAACTTCAAGTGCCCCACTGAGTGGCTTTAAAACCAGCCTGGTCATCAAAATGACCAAGAGACTTTTATATAAATGTTTTGAAGGATACCATTGACCAAGAATCTCTAAACAAATATAGATGATTCTATATTGATGAAGAACCTCGAATACATATAAAAGATTCTCTAAATTTCTTGCATATTTAATCATTGATTGTTAAAACTAAAGGAAAGCTCATTTTATACTTGGTAATGTAATAAGGATTCACGAACTTAACTTAAATCTATAAAGAGAGTCCCGGAGTAGACAATAATTCCCCTCAAAAAGGTGTGATGAGTCCGACCTCCCATCCTCTCGACCAATGCAAATTCCTAAGCCTCATTAGCCCACAAGCTAATGAGCGCCTGCCTTTGGAAAGTAGGTCCAAACGGATGTGGAATCATTGGATGTTTCCGGTTCTACGAACAAACCCGTTAGAAACCGATCGGAACGTTTGAATCTCCCGTCCAGGAGGTCATCCCCGGATTCCGCGCGAAACAAAAAATGGTGAACCCGACGTGAATTCTTAACCAAGTTAAAGTGATGTTCTTCTTAGATGTTAGGCCCCTTGGGCCAACAAGGCAATCATTGACATATGATCATCCAAAAGATGCAGTAGCCGGATTCATCTTGATTATGTCTGTTATATGGAACAGGCACTCTTTTTTCAAGATCTTCTACAAAAAATGGCTTTCCTTAAATTCACCCCTGTGAATACTGCTGCTGAGAACACCTCTACTGTGAGGTCTGCTGCCATGAAAACCAATGCTGCTACTCCTGCTGGAACGTCATCCGCTCTGAGGATGACATCACCAACTCGGCGTCTTCAACGCTGTGTTTCAAATGCACTGGTTAAGGAGTACCGTCGTAACGGTACTATCCCAACTCTGGAGGCCGCTCGTCAAGCCCTCCAAGTTAACAATTCTACCTGGTCGTCCGGACAACGGCGACCAGCAATCAAGAAGCAGGCGGTGCTGACTACCGTCTCCAACCGTTTCGGGTCGTTATCCCCGGAACGCAATTTCCATTCACTCCCTTATTCTGAGGAAGTGAATGAGCAGGTCCCGCGGGACCTTAATTCAAAGAGACAGGAGTCCTTCTCAAGGGCTCCCATCAACAATCGCCGCCAGACTCGTGCGGTAGTGCACCCTCAACATGATGAGGGTACCGGCTCCAGGCATTCAGCTCAGGTTCCTCGAACCCGAGCAGGCAAGATGAATCACCAGAGACGGAATCCGGTTAATAATAGGCAGGTTGTCATCCCTGCCATCTCCGGAGAAGTCCACCAACCTAACTTGGTGGCAAATAACGAGCAGGCATACACACCTGTTCGTTTTAATCCCGCTGTCCAGCAGACTCGTCTGGCAGCATCAAGCCGATCCCGCCAGGCAATTCCGGCGGAGTACCATAGGCAGGAACATACACCTGCTTATACATCAGCAGTTAGTCAGCAGGCTCGTCTGACTACATATGATGGATCTCGTCAACCGCGTTTGGCGAAGTGTAATCAGCAGGCACATACACCTGCTGATACTAATCAAGTCTACCAACAGTCTCGCTTGGTAGCACCCGGAGAAGTCAGTCGGAAAGTCCCGACGACAAACAGGAGGCAGACTAAACTCTCTACCTCCACACTTGAGTACTGTCAGGATTCACTGACAGGAAAAGGAGGACAGGAGCAGGCACATACACCTACTCCAAGCCCGGAATGGACGTATATCCCTGTTCCGGCGGCTGAAGTCACCAAACATATTTTGTCAATGGTGAAAGAGCAGAAGCAAATTCCTGCTCATATTCTGGATGCTTGCCAAGATATCATAACAGCTTCAGCTTCATCTCAGGGACAGACACATAAATCTATCCCTAGCAGTGGAGTGACACATCAACAAATTCACTCCGGAACAGACACACACATCTGTTCCAGTCCAAGAGGGTTGTGGGGCCTACTCCCCCATATCATATGGACAACCAAGTCAGGCACATACATCTGATTTGAGCGATGATCGTCAGCCTAACCTGACCATCTTTCCTGATCAGGCACATACACCTGCTCAGAGCAATCACTTTCGTCATCAAGTGATTTCTAAAGCGAGTAAGAAGGCATCTAAGAAAAAGATCCGCCCAGCACAGTCAGGAGATCAAAGGCCAATCTGTAACAAGGCCTTGCTCGATGCTGGAGTTCTTGAAGCCCTCAGACATTTATCTGTCGGAATTCAAGATTCTACTCCCTCAGTTCCCAATAACAGGAACATTAATCCCGAAGGTCTTCAACAGACACTTCCTCATGAAGACTTGCTTCATGAAAATTCGGTCAATCTTGAAGTTTCTTCTTCAGATGAGAACCACAGGAACCCTCTGTGTGGTCAGAAGACCAAGGAGCAAGAGATATCATCTTTTGCTATAACCCATCATGAAAGTCCTCCTCATGGTGATGAACTTCGCTGCGAAAGTCCTCTCCGCAGTAGTGATTCACATTGTCTCGAAAATTCTTCAGAAGGCAATGTAGTGACGAGAAAGCCCTCCTATCTCGAGGCACTTGCAAACGTAAAACCAGTCATGTCTGAAGTTTTACTATCGGCAGGTGAAACTCTTTCTCCATCAGAAGATAGCTTGGGGTTCAGGTTATTCTCCGAACCTTCCCTAGGTCATTCATCTTCCAGCATGAATAGTGATTCCTCTACCAATCTTGTTGAATCCGATGAAGCAACAAGGAAACACCAACTCTGGTCCAAACAGGTAGAAGAATCTTCATTTAATAATAAAGAGGAAATGCTGAACATGAGGAAAAAACTGGCAAAAGGTGAAGTACCAGTCATGTTTTGGCCTTTGGCTGATTCACAGTATGACATTCCAAAGATGTTGACGGATGATGGAATCCATGATATTCGTCTTAACATATGGAAAACTCTTTGTCAATTAAAGAAGAAGGTATTATCTTACGATGAATATGAAAATCATCTTAAAATAATAGAAGGGTTACAACGCCAGATTGATTTGGCATCTCTATCAGTCTCTCGGTATCCGAAGGCCGAAAAGCAACAGAGAACCCTTCAACGTTCATGCCTTGGCGCGCTGAGAAAATTGCGTCAGTTAATTTCCAATGCTCCATCTAATGTTCATATCAGAGGATGGGGTATTCACGGAGCACTACATTTCACAGTGCTTTCCGGTCAGCAAAACCCGCCGAAAATGGTCTCATGCAATGTTATTGCCCATGGCCGGCCACAGTCAATGGGCTTTGTTCATAATCAAAATCTTGCTCGAGATCAAGCTTCAACTAGTTCCTCTCAAAATCAAGTATATAGAGAACAGGTTGTTGAATTGCTCCTACATCAAGCAGGCGAGAATATTGCGCAAGCCTCTCGTCTGGAGCAAACACGTCATCAAATGACAGAAGTTTCGGAAATCATCCAACGGTCTGTTGAACCAGGTGATAAAAGTGGATACAGGTTAATGCATCCAGCTAATTTCCGAACTAAGATCCGCAAGATCAAGAGAGATTTCAAGAAGATCTCAGACATAGCATGTCAAGAGACACCCCAGCTTGCCAGACTGGGGACTTCTCTAACCCAACCCTCAGAATCAACGAATGGGATTCGAGGAGTTGAGCAGAAGCAACAGGAACACCCCCAGTCCACCGGACTGGGGACTTTTTCAAATCTTCAATCCCTCTCTCAGAGAAAGTCAGTATTCTCTCGATTAGGGAATAAGCCTCAAGAGGAACGAAGAGCCAAGATGTCAGGAGATTCTCTCCAAGTGACGGTTCACAAAGAAATTCCTGAGGGGTCAAGTCAACGGAATGCCATGTCTTATCATGGACATAAAAGGAGACAATATCATAGAAATGCTGATAGAAAGGATTTCATGAAATATGCATCCATTAATGTCATCACTGCCGTTGCTGCTGATTCACCAGATGAGGCTCAATCAGAGGGATCAGATGAAGAGGTTCCTGCTCAAGAAGTTGCGCACACAGACCTAAATGAAGAAGGTGTGCGCACACGTAATCAAAGGCTTACCCAAAATTTGGGTATTCCTTCAAGTAACCCACTTCCCCCTCTCCGAAAAGGATCCAATAAGGGGAAAGGAAAGAATCAGGTTACTTCTCACCCTTCCTCTGAAGGAGGTCAATCGCTCTCATTAGAGCAAAGGCTTGCACAACAGGAGGAAGAAATGAAAGAGTTAAGAAGGTTGAATGCAGAACTACTTCAGAGTAGTCTTCTTCTTAAGAATGCTGAAGTCCGACAGCCGAAGGAATTTGTTGTAACTACTGAGATGGATCAGGAATATCCTCCTTTATCAGTACACCCACAGAGGTCTAATCCTACGGGTCAAACGCAACAACGGTTGGCAGCACTACCATTAGTTGCAGCACCAACCTCCACGGCTGTCCAAGCTCCATTCATTGCACCTACCCAAAACCAAGTTCAACCTGACGTTTCTCAAAAGTTAATAACTACTATTGAGTCATTAACAGCTCGGTTAGAAACTATGGAAGGGAAACGGGCGCAAGTTCAACCTGAAAAGAAAGTTTACCCTGAATGGGTAGATTCAATTTCTCCTCCATCCAGTTTTGGAAACCCTATTTTCCCTACTTTCAATGGATCAGGCGACCCTGAACAACATTTGACGCATTACGTGTCTTGTTGTGATCCTATGATGGGAACTCCAGAACAACAAGAAGCAGTGAAACTCAGATGCTTCGTGCGAACCTTGCAAGGACCAGCTTTTGTCTGGTATACAAGCTTGAAATCCCGGTCAGTCATCGGATGGGAGGATCTTCGTCAAAAATTCCTTCTTCAGTTCAGCTCAACTTTGCCAAAAACGACAGTTTTCGATCTTACAAACTGCAAGCAAAGGGAGAATGAAAGAGTCTCTGATTTCATTGCTCGTTGGAAGGGATTAACGTATTCCTTGAGTTTATCACTCCCTCAGGAGGAATTATTGCCAATCTGTGTGGCAAATTTGCGTGACGAATTACGCACGCCATTGATCCCTGTGAAATACACAGGAGGGTTTCGAGACCTTACTTCAATCGCTCAACAGATTGAAGATTCCCTTATACAGGCTAAGGTTAAATCTCGTGTAATTCCATCAGCTCCAGGAAGAAGAATGGGTAAAGCAGAAACTGCTACAGTTATGCTTAAACAGGCACCTGTACCTATTTCTACTTCAAAACCTTCATCTTCTCGAAGGGCTCCACCTCCTGAACGCCAACAACAAAGGCTGTTTCGTCCAAATGATCAAAAAGATCAACGACGAAAACAATTTGAGGATATGAAGAGTAAAACATACTCTTTCCGAAGTGAGCAAGTTCCTGGTTACTTCATTTCAGCTCTGGAAAATAATTTGGTTCAATTACCAGTGCCGAAGAGACCAAACAAGGAAGGAGATGAAGACCGTCCCAATTATTGTCCCTTTCATCAAATGTTGGGACATCCCATCCAGGAGTGTTTTGTCTTTAAAGACCTCCTACAAAAGATGGTTGACTTGGGACAAGTCAAATTGAAGGGTTCTTCAGCTCATGTAGCGTGTATTACCGCTACAGATCCAGAGGAAGGAGGCGAGTGGCAGGAAGTCAAAAGCAAAACTGCGAAAAAATATGATGATTGGATGGTCAGAAAGACAATCAATCGGACCCATTCCATTTTGCGAACACAATTGAAGAAGCCAATTGTGTCTCCTACAAAAGCTGCAGTAAAGCCTCCATCAAAGGACAAATCCTCAAAAGGGCAGCGTAATTCAAAGAAGAAAGAGGAATCAGAAGAAGATGAGTATGCATCAAAGCCTAAATTGTCTTTGACTCTGGCAGATTTCATGCCATCTACTTCAAAGTCACGGGCACCGTCCCACCAAACGGCACAGCCTAAACAGGCCAACCAGGCAGAGTCTTTATCAGACGAAGAATTGATCTTTGGTTCTGTTAATATGATTCAATTAACAGATTCATATTCCAGTCTTGATGAGCCTGAATTCCCTGTATCAAATAAAGGAACCCGAGGAAGTTTTAGAGGTTCAGGATATAGGGGAAGACGTGGATCTTTCCGAAGCCACTACTCTAATTCTACCCCTGCTAGCACTGTATATGCAGCAGAAACTCGTGGTAGAGCCCTTCATCGAGCTCAAAATGAACAAGCAAGTTCTTCTGCTAATGGCCAACTCAGCTTCGGCACAATTATTTTGGAAGACCGATTAAAGGTTCCATCTTCTTTATCTCAGCAAGCAAATGGATCTAATCAGTCTAAATTTCCAAAACCAAAGATGTTGCCAACTTCAATACAAGATGCATCAGCTTCCAAAGCATCTGCTTCCAAGATACCTGCTAAACCACATATTCCTATTGGGAAACGCAGGCCTCTAGATCAAAAGTATGATATATTGAAACACTTGGCCCAAGTACCAGCCAAATTATCAATTTTGGATGCTTTGAATCTATCAAGAGATCTTCGGGAAGCACTCATCGAAGCTTTGTCAAGTCCTCAAGAGTTTGAAGCTGAGATTGCTGCAGCTGAAATTTATCACATAGAGAATAATCCTGCAGAATGCCATGCAGTGATATCTTTTACTGATAAAGATGAGGATGATGTTGTGCATGGGCACATAAAACCTTTGTACTTATCTGGCAAAGTCAATGGTATAGATGTTCGAAGAGCTTTCATTGACAATGGTTCAGGAGTCAACCTCATGCCCATTCGCACACTTCGTCGATTGGGCCTCACAGAATCTGATTTATCTCCTTCTACCATGATGTTGCAAGGATATGATAAAAATGAACAAGAAC
This sequence comes from Viscum album, assembly GCA_963277665.1. NCBI lineage: Eukaryota > Viridiplantae > Streptophyta > Magnoliopsida > Santalales > Viscaceae > Viscum > Viscum album. The sequence goes on from OY728161.1 coordinate 1,450,531,076, forward strand.
CACTGGGAGAAGTTACGCTCAGAACTCAGTTTGGAGATCTTGTTTCCAATTCAGATTTCATGATTGTTGATCAAGACTCAGCTTTCAATATCTTGCTTGGAAGACCCTGGTTACATCAGCATGCAGCTATTCCGTCATCATACCATCAATGTCTCAAATACTGTTTCGATGGTCAAGTTGGAACATTATATGGTGATAAGACCCCGTTCAAAACATGTGAGTCTCAATACATTGAGGCGGAATTTTATCACATGAAGGGAAGAGAAAAATCTACAATGAAGGAAATTACCAAAGTTAATGCTCCATATGGTTTGGAAAAAATTCCAATAAATCCATTTTCACATGTGAGTACAGATTATGTGTTACCTATCAGTCAAATTGACAAAATAGGCCCAAATCAAAATACTCTTATGGAAAGATCCATAATGTCAATTACGGCAATCGAGCCAGACAACATGGGAGAAATTGGTAACTTACCAAGCAATGATGAAAGCATAAGTGGTGACGTTTTCATTTCGTCTGCTGAAATCCAACAAGTCTATACTTCGCTAATCAGGCCAGAAGAAGTTATAGCAACACCAGAGGTGAATGTTGATGTCGATTCTCAATCCATCATCTCCTCTTTATTTCCCAAAGAAGACCCTTGTTCATCAATAGGGACGGAAATGGAAGCTTCTTCTTCAAAATGTGAAAATTTTGACATCTCTTATGATCATGAGAATTTCGTTTTTTCATCTACTTTGCAAGTAGAAACGGAAGATATAACACATGATGAAGAGGAAGAGGAAGATCTTAGAGATGCTCCTCCAGCATTTGAAGAGGGTATCTCTACCACTGTGGATGAACTCAGAGAAGTAAATCTGGGTACAGAGAAAGATCCACGCCCCACTTTAATTAGTGCGGCCATGACCCTTGAAGAACAAGAGATGTATATTTCTTTTCTAAAGCAAAATAAAGATATCTTTGCTTGGAATTATACAGAGATGCCTGGCCTTGATCCTGATGTTGCCACCCATCATTTGGGTTTGCCAAAAGAACATCGAGGATTCAAGCAAGCCGCGAGAAGAACACACCCAACCTATGCTTCCAAAATCGAGGCTGAAGTGGATAAGCTTATCAAAGCTAACTTCGTCAGAGAAGTTCAATATCCCAAGTGGTTGGCTAATATTGTCCCAGTAAAGAAAAAGAACGGACAAATTAGGGTTTGCATCGATTTCAGAGATCTTAATCGGTATTGTCCCAAAGATGATTTTCCAGTTCCGATTACAGAACTCTTAATTGATGCGACGGCTGGCTATGAAGTACTTTCTTTCATGGATGGATATTCTGGATATAATCAGATCCGAATGGCCCCAGAAGATGAGGAATATACAGCCTTCAGAGCTCCTCAAGGTGTGTTTTGTTACCGGGTGATGCCCTTTGGTTTAAAGAATGCAGGTGCAACATATCAACGCGCCATGCATCGTATCTTCAAACCTTTTCTAGGGAAATTTGTTGAATGCTATGTAGATGATTTGATGGTTAAATCCAAACAACGTTTTGATCACTTGGCTGATTTGAAAATCATATTCCACAAGCTTCGACAACATAATTTGAAGATGAACCCCTTAAAATGTGCTTTTGGGGTAACCTCAGGAAAATTCCTCGGCTTTGTTGTACGCCATCGTGGTATTGAAGTCGATCCTGAGAAGACCAAATCAATCCTTGGTATGTCACCTCCTCAGAATTTGAAAGAATTAAGAGGACTTCAAGGACACTTAGCCTATATTCGGCGTTTCATCGCCAATTTGGCAGGCAAAAGTTTACCTTTTACCAAATTATTGAAGAAAGGAGTCACTTACCAGTGGACTAAAGAATGTCAAGAAGCATTTGATATTCTCAAGAAATACCTCTTAAGTCCACCAGTACTCATGCCACCTGTTGAGGGTAGACCTCTTATCCTCTATGTGACAGCTTTAGAGCGATCATTGGGTGCCTTTCTCGCTCAAAAGAATGATGCTGGGAATGAAAATAGTCTCTACTATCTCAGTAGAACTATGCTTGAAGCAGAAACCCGGTATTCAAGTATTGAAAAATGCTGCCTAGCATTAATCTTTGCAGTTCAGAAACTGAGACACTACCTGCAACATCACGAGGTCCAATTGGTATCTCGTAATAATCCACTCAAATTCATCCTTAGTCGTCCAATGCTTACAGGACGTCTGGCAAGGTGGGCGGTTATTCTACAGCAGTTCGACATTCAATATGTGTCTCAAAAGGCAATTAAGGGCCAAGCTCTGGCTGATTTCCTGGCTGAACACCCTTCAGTGGAAGACACATATTCAGATATCGAACTCCCTGATGAGGAAGTTTTTTTTATTCAAGAGAATCCTCAAACATGGGAAATGTATTTTGATAGTGCTTCTAGAAGTCCAACAGGGAAGAAAATGGAAAATCCTAAATTCAACAAAGTTGGTTTAGGAATTGTGCTCATTTCTCCAGATAAGGCAGTGTTACCTTATTCCTTTTTTTTTTGGGAAGGTGGTACCAATAATGAAGCTGAATACCAAGCTCTCATTGCAGGCTTGGAGTTAGCGCTTCAAGCACAAGTGAATCACTTAAAGGTAAAAGGTGATTCAGACCTGGTAATCAAACAAATCAATGGGGATTATGCCATCAGAAAAGAAGAATTAATCCCTTTGTATGATTACGTCAGAGAGTTAATGTCGGAATTCCCTTCAGAACCGACATTTTCTTATGTCCCAAGATCACAAAATGCTCAAGCTGATGCACTGGCTAATATAGCCACAGCTTTAGCAGATCCAAATCGGGACGAGACAACCATCGGTATTGCCCACCGTCGTGCAATTTCACCTTATGTTCAAGTCAGAACAGAGGAAATTAATGAAATTAGTCCCATTCCTGAACCATATGGTCATACTACAGGATGGATGTCACCTATCAGGGAATACCTTCAAAATGGAACACTTCCACCTGATAGAGCCAAGAGAGAACAAATTCGGCGACGTGTGGTCAATTTTACTCTTTATGATGGTCCAAACCACCTCGAGAAAATTCTCTACAAACGTGGTTTTGATGGAGTTCTCTTCAGATGTATTGATGGTGAAGAGACAATGGCTGTCATAAAAGAAGTGCATGCAGGAGTCTGTGGTGCCCACCAGTCTGGACATAGATTGTCTGATCAAATTCGAAGACTTGGATACTTCTGGCCTTCAATGATACAAGATTGTGTTAATTTCACAAAGAAGTGTCATTCATGCCAAGTATATGCCAATTTCATTCATCAACCTCCAGAGTTGCTTCATACAGCTAAATACTCATGGCCATTTTCCACATGGGGAATGGATGTGGTGGGACCTTACCCTTCAGCTACGGCCAAGCAGTTTAAGTACATTCTTACTGCTACTGATTTCTTTTCCAAATGGGCAGAGGCAGTACCTCTCAAAGAAGTCAGTTCTAAATGCATTGTTAGCTTCATCAAGTCTAACATCATTACTAGATTTGGTGTCCCTCATACCATATTGACAGACAACGGCACCAACTTCTGCTCTTCTGAGGTAAAGAGATTGTATCAAGAATACAACATTAAGTCCAACCATTCATCTCGATATCATGCAGCGGCTAATGGCCAGATAGAGGCCTTCAACAAGACTCTTTCAAATATACTGCAAAAGATGGTGGATAAAGATAAGAGGTCATGGCCTGATAAACTCTATCATGCTTTATGGGCTTATCGGACTACCACTCGCAATGCAACGCGGTCTACTCCATATTCATTGGTATATGGAACAGAAGCAGTCTTGCCAATTGAAGTCCAATTGCCCTCACTCAGAATAGCCATTTGTGATCAGTTATCAACAGATGAGCAATCCCAAAAGCGGATGAATGAATTGGAACAGTTAGATGAGAAAAGATTGTGCACTTTGCACCACTTGGAAATCTATCAGAATCGAATAGCACGAGCTTTTAACAAAAAGGTTCGTCTTCGTTCATTCATTCAGGGAGAATTGGTATTGGTTCTCAGAACACCAATGATACCAGGAAAGAAACCTCCCAAGCTTGAACCAAAATGGGAAGGACCTTATTCAGTACATAAGGTCTACTCCAATGGAGCGTATTCTCTGATTTCAATGGATGGAGAACACATCACGACTCCAACTAATGCCAGATTTCTGAAGAAGTATTTTGTATAAACACAAAATATTGTTCCCAAAACCAAGACTCTTACATTTGGTTTATACAGCAATGGTCCAGTATGACCTTAAACTACAACTACGTCCAGCATGACGATAAACTGTATGGTCCGTGCATATGACCTTAAACTATTCGCACTTATGTCCCTGCAACATGACACTAAACTGTGCAGCACCAATAGTCCTAACTGCAAGACTTTAAACTGCATAGTCCCTGATTTTGTCCTACATGACAATAAACCGTATAGAAGTTCCTATATTTTGTCCGAGATGACATTAAACTATATTTTGTCCTAGCGACATGACATTAAACTGTGTGGCACTTTCATCGTCCAGCATGACGTTAAAATGTGTTAAGTCCCTTATTGTCCTACATGACACTAAACTGTATTCTGTCCGAGATGACATTAAACTATATTGTGTCCTAACAACATGACATTAAACTGTGTGGCACTTCCAACGTCCAGCATGACGATAAACTGTAAAAAAGATCAGAACTGATATCCTCATATTGATTCACCTTAGTCTTAGCTACATGACTTTAAACTGTACAGCATCAGTTCGTCCTTTCTATATGACGCTAAAACTATACAGCAATGGTCCAGTATGACTTTAAACTGCAACTTCGTCCCACACGACATTAAACTGTGAAAAAGTTCCATAAACAGTCCAGCATGACCTTAAAACTGCATCATTCCTGGTCCATGTATACGACCATAAACTATTTGCAAATATGTCCAGCAAGACGTTAAACTGTGACGTCCTAACTACATGACGCTAAACTGTATAAAAGTCCCTCACGTCCGGAAAGACGTTAAACTATATAATCATCAAAAGTCCAGCATGACATTAAAACTGCACAATCCCCCTTTCGTCCAATATGACGTTAAACTGTATTGTCCCCATCGTCCTAACTACATGACGCTAAACTGTACAGAAAATCCTTGATATGTCCTACATGACATTAAACTGTGCATCGTTAAGGTTGTTATTACCTCTTGTTTCTCACACCGAGTATGACTCACGTGAGCTTAGAGCAAACATCAACCATAACACTCCCTTTGGGCCACTAACCATGTGTAAGTCCCAACAACATTTTTTTTTAGATCATTATCCACAAGAACAATTTGATCATTAATTCATTCTTTAATTGAACTACACAGACTTTGATCCTTGCCCTCCAGGCTGGGTATGTAGGCAACCTCCCAAAGGTTCAAGCCCAAAAACAATCTCTTCACATTGGTTCACCACAATCTCATATGATGATGATTTGTGAAACCACCCTTGGAATCAATATCTTTACATTGATTCACTTTCGTCCTTGTTATATGACGTTAAACTATACAACACTTTTGTCCAGTACGACAATAAACTACAATATTCTTTGATTTCCTCATTTGAGAAGGAACCATTATTAAACATTGATTCTTTTTCAATCATGGTTTTCATTTTCAAAAAGACTACGTACATACATGGTAATGCCTAAACTTTTTATCTTAGGTTAAAACCATCATTGCACTAAAGTCCCTTTTCACCCTTCACATGTACGAACCAAATTTGTACAAAGGGTAGTTTCTAGAACTACGTGGACTTGATTCCCATCTTTATGGGATACGTAGGAACATTCGAGTGTCCCTCGAATCCAGTCCCAAGTCTTTTGGGCCTAACCCCAAATTTCACTTTCAGTCCCTTGGCTGAAAAGTCCTCATGAAAACACACACTGTGCATTCATTATTATGGTCCGAATTCTATGACCCCAAAAACTAAGATCACTCATCCTTTCGTCCTGCACGACGTTAAACTGCATTTCAAGAACTACGTATGGCTTGATTCTCATTCTTATGAGATACGTAGTGAAGTCCAAGTTTCAATTCAGGACCCAGCCACAACATGATTATGGTTTTCATTGACCTATGTATCTCTATATACATTGGAAAATACCCATCTTTATGTATTATAATCCTAACCTTAAATATTTTCAGATCTTCATAACCCTTTTCATGACTTATGATCACAAAAATGTCAAACTTCTGAGAATTCTTTTGCCTGACTATGCAGCACGTTCCCATAGGTGGCCTTGCATAAACAGTCCACATAACAGACTTGTCATCCAAGAGATGCTATTTATTTGACCATGCAGCCAATGCCCATAGGTGGCCCTGCATGTTTTCAACCCCCTAACGGGTTTGTTAAATAATAGTAACTTCATTCTTGGGAAGAATGCCTCTTTTGTCCTTATTTGTCTTAAACGACAGTATGTAGGGATCCGCAAAAAATAGCCATCCTTAACGTATTTGTCCCATATCCTTTTTCATGATCTGAAAGTATTCAAGTCTATGGTTTATTCTTCTTCCCTACGTTTGGGTCAGACCTTCGTAGGAGTGATATTCATCCAGTTCTTCGATATTCTTGTTTGAAAATATCTTCTCCATATTCAAGTACCTCTTTCCATATAACAAACTCTATGCTTTAGAAAATTTGAATCTCCATAAACTTTCACTGGCTTTTAGCACTAGGAAAGTAAATTTCTGAGAGTTCTTTTGCCTAACTATGCAGCACGTGCCCATAGGTGGCCTTGCATAAACAGTCCACATAACAGACTTGTCAGCCAAAAGATGCTATTTTATTTGACTATGCAGCCAATGCCCATAGGTGGCCCTGCATATTTCAACCCCCTAACGGGTTTTGTTAAATAATAGTAACTTCATTCTTGGAAACTACTTCTTCTAATGCTATTTAGCTCTTTTTCATATCATTCCTCAGATTCAAATATTCTTAAGTCATAGTTTACATATTTTCTCTCATACTTGAGTATGGTAATTTGTTTTCAGATAAATTATCAAGGAATTGAATCCATTTTAATCCATTTTTCGGTCAAAGCTATTTCGACCTTAAACATTAGCCCCTTTATGTCCGGCTTGCATGACTTTAAACTGCCCGCACAAAAGACAGAGGAACTCTGAATAAAAGTCAAGTTCCAGCTCACTAAATATACATTTTTTTTGTATGATTTAGGTAATATTGAGCAGTTAAAAGATTCAAAGTTTGTAGGGTTATTTGTAATAATCCTAGTAAAAATCAAACTATGCTTACTAAGCCCATTGGCTTAAGTAAATTTGAAGCAGGTAATAGAAGAATGCAAGCACAAATGATGGAAGACGAAAGTGTTTTTCATTGATACACAAGAGTTAGAAGGACATCCACAGATTGGAATCTCTTCTCTTTTTTAAAAAATTACAGGAGATTGTCAACAAAAGTCTTCATTTGATGTATAGCATCCTGAGCCTTATCAACAGTTGCTTGAAGCTCGTGCACTTGACCAGCTTCACTCTTTTCAGCTTGCTGAAGTGCCTTCTTAGCATCTGCAATGGCTTTCATGCAATTTACATGAGTTTCATCCAATGATTCATTAAGCTGATCAAGTTCCCCAGTAACAGCATCTAACTGTTGCTGGAGTTGCACCTGCTGGACGACCTTTTCTTTGATTTTTTGTTTCAGATCCTTCATCTTGACAACATAATCAGCTTCAGCCTGGGATATCGCAGCCTCAAATTCGCCTAAGTTGACTGACGATTTCACTCTGGTCAAATCTTCGCGACTTGTCTGCATTTGCTCCCTCCTGAAGATAATCTGTTTCACTGTAGCATGGATCTTTTCATACCCAAAACCACCAAGTCCCATTATAACAAATTGGGATGACAATCGGGAAATTTTTGATGGTAGCTCTTCTAAGGGCACCCCCGATATGATGTTCCATATATTGTTCCACGCCTTACGTCGTGAAAAGCTGAACGCTTTGAGCATCTCTGGATCTGATTCAACATCTTCGTCAGAAGGGGGTATGTAATCTGGAATTAACATGCTTAAAGAAGTGCCTCGTTCTGCTCTTTCCCCTCTGACTTGGGCTTCTTCACTTTCAATTCCCATTGGGGCAGAGGCTGAAGCCTCATCTCCGGATCTAGCCATTACAGTTGATGACCCTACATGATCAATTGAAAGATTCTAGTTGAATCTTAAAGAATAACAAAAGAATGGATTGTCTTGCAAATAAAGTACAATCACAAATATTGTTATCCCTTACCCAATGGTGGTTCAGCAACATGAGAAGACTTCTCCCCATCTTTCCCGGTTTCAACAGGATTTTCAAAATGGGTCTCAGGAGAGTTTATTGGATTTAGCTCCACTTGAGCTAATGTTTCTGCAATGATAGGGTTGACATCAGTGTCCACACCCTCTTCAGGCATTGGCAGTTCAGCAGCTTCTACGGAAGAAACTGCATATTATTTTACATCATGATTAGAAATATTTTTCTTTTAAAAGAAAAATTTGGGCGAAGGGTAACACTCACGCCCAAGGTCTTCTAAATCACATGACAATCTAGCATGATCATAAAATTCTTCAAAAGTCATTCCTTGATTCATCATTTCATCCAATGATACTTCAGAATCTTGGTTAGTCTCACCAGTGGGAGCATTTGCTATGTCTTCTTGCTGACTTATGTCCTGCAACCCCTGACCCTGGACATCATCTTCAGTAGTAGGAGGGATACTGGGAATGGATGGCAGCTCTTCTCCAGGAGCTACCAAGTCAGCTTGAGTTTGTGGTTGTTCTACAGCACCCTCCACGGCCTTTGAAGAAGGATCAGTCCCTTCCCTCAAGGGGGAAATTGAAGAAGCCCCTGCAATCCTCAGAAATATGAGTAACCATATGATTATGGGTATAAACTCATGATTGTTCGAAGGACTTACCACTGCTAATGAAACGTTTAGCTAAGGATTTCCTCCTTCGTTGCCTTGGCTTCTTTTGCTTTTTTGGAGTTTCAGCTGTCTCCTTTATTGGCACTTGGATTGGCGAATGAAAGGCTATGTCCAGTGCCTCATTCATGGCCTGCTGGCCTGGAGATATCTCGCCTGGTTCGCGAGGAGAATCAGCAGCAGCCCCAACAGCGGTACCACCAGGGCTATATTGTGGCGAAGGAACCCCGGTCCCTTTCTTTGCAAGCTGCAAGATGAAGAAAATAACTTTCTTAAGAAACAAAGCTTCAACTGAAATCAAGTTGCAAATAAGGAAAGAAAACTTACATCTTCAGGAGCCACGTACTCTTGCCACTCCTCATCTCCAGAACCACCAGCCCCCTTAGTGGTGCCACGATCAATCATTTCCTTCACCCGCCTGGTGATAGGAGTTGAATTATCGGTGGCATATATGAGCATTTCCAGCTCTCTGATGTAAGCCCGCACTTCATTGGGGTTATCTCCGTATTGAAGGTCTTTTGAGGCTAGAAGATATCCTATCCCAGGAAGTTGTAGACCCTCAGACAAATCCAGCCAGGCGGTTTCAGTATCACAGTATAAGCTCTGCCATAGCTGAACAGCCTCTGGTCTTAGATATAAAGGCTGTGAGGAAGGTCCTACAATTTTTGATTTTAATTTCTTCCCAACTCCTGCAACTACAGATAGAGAATAAGAAAGTGAGACTTATTACTTTATAAAGTATCAGTGATTGAAGTTATTACAATCAAATAACTCACCAGGAGCTGATGGAGTGGGTCTTTTGACTCTGGCCGGAGGATTATATCGGGCACGAAACCGCTTTGTTGCCGGTTGTGCCTCATCATCCCCATCATGATAATCCGAGGAATCAGTTCTAGAGGAGGAGTCTGTTGAACCTATTTCAGGAGGAGAAGCAGCACCTTCATGAGGAAGAGTTTCTTTCTCTACAGTCCTCTTCCTCTTTCCCACTTGATATACAGGGTGATTCAATATCCCTTTAGGGTATGATGCTATCCAGTGTTCGGCATAAAAAGTAGTCAGATAATGTGCCGCTTTTTCAACTGGTAGATCAAATACTGCTCCAGTCTTCTCTCTTGACGTCAGCAACCATAGTTGTCGAGCAACCATCGGATGTTGCTCTAACCTGACGTGTACTGGAGGGGATACAACAATCTGTTGTAAACATTTGAATTGGCGTGCAAATCTATATGGAGCATAGGCCTCGCATATGATTTCTCCATCAACCCTGGCTACTAATACGCCATCCCTGCAAGCTAGCATGTATGCCCTCAAATCCAAAGGGGCTTTCCCATCATCAACAAACCGCCCAGATGGCGGACTTCCATAAGGAAAGAAGTTGAATTCCTTATACATGCTTAGTCTTACTTTTATGTCATAACCATTGACATCTAATGGAGCAATTCCAGAGAATGCTTGCACTGACGGTCTGAAGGAGCTTCCAGGAATTTGTAACCCATTCTGTACATTGTAAGTCCTGAAGTGAGTGGCAATCCATCCCCACAAAACCTGGAATGGTCCCACTATTCTTAAAGGAGATTTACCCTGGAAGACATGAAGTAAACTCCTGTGAATCTTTGCTAAAATGGGGGTAGCTAACCCAACCATTTTTCCCTCAGCTAACTTAGCCGCAATGACGAAGGTCCCTGGCCTAACGCCTCCCTTCGAATCTCTGACCGGCAAGAGGTAAATACTGAGCCACATTGCCAAGAAACCCGCCAGACGAGTTTTCTTTGGAATTCTTTGATTCACTTCATAGCCCCATTTTTCAAACTCTCCTGCTTCTAGAGTTGGCCAGAATGTGCCAGGAGCTCCTCTCTTCTCAGGTTTTGGGCAAGTGGTAGGACGTCTGGGCCGGGTATCCTTGGATTTCTTTTTCTTGGATCCTTTTTCCTTTGGCTCCATCCCTTTCTTCTCAGTAAGAAACACCTTCATCCATTCTTCCGGATGGATATCTTTTCTGAAATGAGTTAATGAGGTCTCTGAACTCTTGAGCTTATGAAAGATTTTGAATAATTCTCGAGCCAAAACAGGAGTCTTCTCTGGATCATTCCAAGTCACCTTGGGAGGAATGAATTCATCATACATATCGCCCAAGATTGGAGCTCCTGAAATCTTGTGGACATCCCACAAACTGATACCTACTTCTCCATGAGTCAAGTGGAAAGAATTAGTCGCTGGACTCCAGTGACTGAGTATCTCTGGCACGAAGATATCATGTCTGTAAATATATGTCTGCCCAACCCAAACAGCTTCATATATTGCAGCTCTCTTCAGATCCTCAATAAACTCTGCGCAAGTCTGTCGCACCCAGTATGCCCACATCCAAGTTGGCTTCACACCTCCCCCAGGGCGGAAATCCCAACTTTTCTTCCAGCCTTTGGACTGATCCATCTGAGCATCTCGGAAGATTGAAGGATGGCAATGTGGTTGAAGCTCAGGTGTATGTTTTTTCAGATCTGGTGTGCAAGGGCTATGATGCATCACATACGCCTTCTCTACTGTTCCAGCAGTTTGAAATACTCCTCCGCCTGAGATATTTGCTGAAGCAAAATTGGTATAATTCTGAAACCAAGAAAATGGAAGATAATTCTTTACTTCTGGAATAATGACTTCTTGCAGATGACCATGACCATACAAAGGTAGATAAGTGCAGTGAGGAAAGTCGTGATGATATTTCTTCAGATACTTAGCCAAATCTGGAAGAGTGCTGTTTTTGACAGTATAGTAATCAGGGCCAATGATATTCATCATATCATCTATCCGCTTGCTAGCCAGTTCATCAAGGAATCCAGGTCTAAGAGCCATTGAATCTGCACAGGAGTTGAATAAATTAAACTCTTAAATGGGTTTTAATTTTTCATAAAATTTGTGAGAAAATCTGAAAAAAATGGCTAAGGCATTAAGGCGCGCAAGTATGGAGATGTCGCGCAAGTGGTAAATATGTCGCGCAAGTATTTGTCGCGCAAGTGTTTGCCGCGCAAGCCTTATTACCTTGAGAGTAGCGCGGCAGCGAGGAAACAGCCAAAATAAGAGACTTGCGCGGCGACAAAGACTTGCGCGGCGAGAGCTCGAGAGAATTCGGGGTCGGATACCATTTACGGCCGGAAGCAGCATATTTATAGGCCAGGAGGCCTACCTGCGCGCCATACCATAGGGTTTAAGGCCTGCGCGACGCAGACTTGCGCGCCTCCCTCTGCACCGACTGGAGACTTGCGCGCCGCCCTTTTCCTTTAGAGGGATTCGATTTCCTCAGAGTCAAATCCTCATTTTTTCTCCGGATCCAACTCTGAGGGGGGACTTTTGTTGACGCTCCTTTCGTCACAGAATCTAAAGATCGGAAAAGGGAATATCTGAGCTCAAAGTGATTAATCCTTTGAAGAAACATCAAAAATCGACAAAGGGATGGAAAAGGAGAACATTGCCCATAGGTCGCGCAAGTTCCCTCTTGGTCGCGCAAGTACACTTGCGCGCCGCCTCAACACTTGCGCGACCCCTCATGATCATGCAAGGGACTTGCGCGACATATCTGGTAACCGCCCAGTAACCGCCCGGGGTCTTCTTTTTCCTATAAATAGACCCTGTGGGCCCCCCATTCGAGAGGATCTCTTCCCAGAAACTCGGATCAAAGCTCCCGACGCCCAAGTCTCTTCTCAAAGCTTCCAGAACACTTCTAAGGTAATTTCTTACCTAGAATGGAAGATCTAAAGGGAAGAAGGAAGGCCTAAGTGTTGAAACTTATCAAACACTTGCGCGCCGACTTAATTCCTTCAATATAACTTGCGCGTCCCTCTTCTGGAAAAACCTCAAGAGGATGGGAAAGGGTTTAATAAAGAGTCGCTCAAGTAATTCAACCCTGGTTGAAAATCGCGCAAGTATCCCTTATGTCGCGCAAGTATACTTGCGCGACCAATACTTGCGCGCCGCCGTAGGACTTGCGTGACCTTCAATACTTGCGCGCCCCTATCTTTTTGGGTGCCCATCTTGCCCTTTTTCACCCCTCTTAAGCCATTTTCACCCTTCCTATTCAAGATTCAGTCTTCAAGATACTTTTCAAAGCCATTTATGGCATGATTTCTTGATTTGACATCCTTATCTGAAAGGAATTATGTGAAGTATCTCTCAAAACCTAATGATTTAAACATCTTTATATCACCAAAGATTGAGAGTTCATTCATTCAACCTCATCCTTTAAAATGAGAGAATCCTAACCTGGGTCTCCTTTTCAGGAATAAAGACTCAGTCATAAATCTTGGGCATCTTTCTTAAGAATAAGCCCCAATCAAATCCTTCAATCTTGGGCATCCTCCTCAGGAGTAAGCCCCAAACCTTAATCCCTAACCTGGGTCTCCTTTTCAGGAATAAAGACTCAGTCATAAATCTTGGGCATCTTTCTTAAGAATAAGCCCCAATCAAATCCTTCAATCTTGGGCATCCTCCTCAGGAGTAAGCCCCAAACCTTAATCCCTAACCTGGGTCTCCTTTTCAGGAATAAAGACTCAGTCATAACCTTGGGCTTCCTCTTCAGGAGTAAGCCCCAAGTCCCCTAACCTGGGTCTCCTTTTCAGGAATAAGACTCAGTCATAACCTTGGGCATCCTTCTTAAGAGTAAGCCCCAAGTCTCTTAAAATTTCTCTTAACCAGTCATAAACTTCCCTTTGATTTTGGTTTCCTTTTTAGGAATAAAACCCAATCATAAGTCCCCTCCTAATTTGGGCATCCTCCTTAGGAGTAAGCCCCAAGATTAGAGTATTCAAATCTCCATGAAGCACATATAACTTTGTGGACCCTGTTCATGGATTTTTCTTCCTAAAAGTAAATCCTAAACCTTCACCTATCTGGGCAGTCATCTATACATAAGCCCCAAAACAAATTCTTATGATTGCATCTTTTATGGCACAATTGTCTAAATTTTACCAATACCTCTTGTTTCTCACACCGAGCATGACTCACGTGAGCATAGAGTGTAAAAGTAATTATGACATTCATCTTTGAGCCATCAATCATAAAACATCATATCCCATTCCTCGAACTACGTGGGTTCTGATTCCTTTTTTAAAACAAAGGATACGTAGGTAGCCCATTTATGGGTTCGATCCCAACATTGAAATAATCTCTGTCCTTCTGAATGACGATAAACTTCAAGTGCCCCACTGAGTGGCTTTAAAACCAGCCTGGTCATCAAAATGACCAAGAGACTTTTATATAAATGTTTTGAAGGATACCATTGACCAAGAATCTCTAAACAAATATAGATGATTCTATATTGATGAAGAACCTCGAATACATATAAAAGATTCTCTAAATTTCTTGCATATTTAATCATTGATTGTTAAAACTAAAGGAAAGCTCATTTTATACTTGGTAATGTAATAAGGATTCACGAACTTAACTTAAATCTATAAAGAGAGTCCCGGAGTAGACAATAATTCCCCTCAAAAAGGTGTGATGAGTCCGACCTCCCATCCTCTCGACCAATGCAAATTCCTAAGCCTCATTAGCCCACAAGCTAATGAGCGCCTGCCTTTGGAAAGTAGGTCCAAACGGATGTGGAATCATTGGATGTTTCCGGTTCTACGAACAAACCCGTTAGAAACCGATCGGAACGTTTGAATCTCCCGTCCAGGAGGTCATCCCCGGATTCCGCGCGAAACAATGATCTTCAAGTATGAGTTGGAGAACATAATACACCTGATCATGGGGTAGTTTTCCACTAATCAATAGTTGTTACCCTCCTCTTCTTCATAGATCCAGAGCTGTACAAAAAAGGGTTATTGATTGTGAGAATTTGTGTGACTAGATATCAACATGATATATTTTATATGTTTTCTCTAATGTTGGCAACATATTCATAATTATTAAAGGGAAAATGGTGACAACATTCACACTGTGGACGAAGGTGTTGAGGAGGTTGCTTCCCCTAGGAAATATGTCTGGTGGAGGTGACAATGTACCCATATTTATTGGAATAAGATGGGTAGTGAAGGGAGTTGCAGCATGTTTTCAAGAAAAACTCTTGTTTTCCTCCTATCCTTAGGGTGATTGCCAACAAACATTTGTAGAGAGTTCAGTACACTTGATCATTCTAGAGGTAGTGTTTAATCATGGAATTATCTTTAAGATCATTTCATACTATGAATCTTGGGAGATGATAAATTATTTTTTGGAGGGCTCAATAAAAGTTGGGTTTTTTTACCACAACCCACTATCCATGTGATACTGAATGTTCAGGTTCGTATGAACACACAATAGGTTTTCATATCAATATCGGGCCACTTTTGGGAAGATCATATACCATTAGCGTAGTTTTTTTATCATTATGACTACTTATCCACCACCATAAAATCACCTTTCTGATGAAATTACTGAAATAACTTGTGGGATAATCTTATACCATATGTAGTTAGTGGTTAATATTTCTTTGTTCAATGTTTTGGTTATAATGATGTTTTAATGTATACAATTCATCTAGGGGGATAAGGAATGAATGGTAAATATCAAGAGTCCTCAATAGAATGATGAAAGAGGTCATTGGAGTTAGATAATTACGAAGTCTTATCTTTGGAAGCAGACTATCTTTGGGGTTCTTGGTCACTTCATTTTCCAATTGTTTTTATTAACTGAGGTGGTGTACCACATAACCCATCGACCAAATTATTTATGGTTTCATGTAGTTATTTACATGTTTTAGCTGAGTAGGTTTGTGAATGTATCTTCATAGAATATGGAAATACATAAGCTAGGGCGTTGTGGATGAGTTTTTGTTTTCAAGGATTTAGTGTCATTGAGGATGAGTGTGAGAAATAAGCATCATGGGTAATGGTTTTACATTTTCTGTATTAATTGAAAGAACTGGAAACATTTGGGAGATTCAAGGGATAGAGAGACCCAGTTGGGAGCTCAGCGGCCCAAACTTTTTGGATTATATTTTTGTTTTCGAGGATAAACATAATTAATGGAGATAATAGTGTAATGTTCCAATTAGTTCCATGTAAAACATTGGAATATTTAAAGGAATATTTATAAATGTAGGGATAATATTGAAAGGGATTCGAAGGCCTGGTGAGGCTATAATAAATATTTTAATGATTTTAAATATCATATGCATGATATTTTTATGAAAAAAATGGAATAACAAAAAAAAGATTCATAGATTAAATATCTAACACTACTGTTGAGTTCAAAATTTATGGTTTTACCTAGGCATTTGAATATCATTTTCAGTCATGGGATTTTGGTTAAAAGTCATTTTCAACACATCTAATAAAATTAAAAAATTGACTTATTTTTTTCCTTTATGTATTGACAATGATTATCCATTATCGAAGGATATGATAACCAATTACATGGGCAATTAACATAATTGTGAGAATTGAGGGGACCGATTTGATAGGATTTATTAGAGAATCATTGGAAAGTGACATCAGGTTGAGATTAAATTGAGGATCATGCACCAATATAGCATATTGATCTCATCACCAAAAATGGGATTTGATCATTATTCATCAACAAAAGATCCAAACCAAGGGAGAATTTTTTTCATTTTTTTAATTATACACATTTTCATAGCCCGTGGTGAGCATGAACTAGTGATTAATTGATTTTTGTCAAAGATTAACCATTGTCTATGTATGGGTTTTTTTATCTAGGTTTTGTTGAATAATAATTATTTACAATTTAATTTTGTAAATTAATTTATAATTCTTATTGCTACATATCAATGGAAATATAAGAAATGTCCATGGTTTGTTACTCATCTTCTGTCCTTTGTTTTTCTCTCCTCATTCTATGTACATTACTAGATGGAATTTATTATTGCCTATAGTTTGACATATACATATTGAACTATTACAATGAATATAGTCATTGGTGTAACAGATCACAATAGAAGGAGTAATATGGAGCTCTAACATCATGGTTGTGGTACATGACTATGAAAGTAGATCCATAAATAGATTGTGGGTTCATGACACCAATTTGGTATATGGTACCAATGGGATGAAGGTAAAAGGGTTTCATGAGAAACAGATGTGGAAGGATTATGGATATCAGTGGCAAGGTGTTCAGATCAACCATAGTTCTATAAAATAATATGCACATTTGGTTGGAATTAGTGAATGTGGAGGATAATGTTGAGAAACATGACGATTTACATGGGATCTATAGAAAACCTTATTATAACATGTGTGGTCCAATGAAATGTTCTCTATAGTGTCATATATGTGACACATAAGATTCAGTGAAGTAATATGTATCTCATGTTGTGTGACAAGTGTCACAGGACAAGTGGCACTTCTCTAACAATCACATCATGTATATGGAGTACACTCCCATGTGGATAGGTAGTTTTTCATGCCATGTAGGGACATCCACATGTCCTGTAAAACCTTGAAGGTGGTTTGGCATGTTTTGGGATTTCACACTGGGAGATTATCTGATCCCACACACCATGTGTGGTGGCCAAAACAAATATTAGTTATAAATTTTCTTGTCCATGAACAATACAGCACACCAAGTCCAAAAATTAAATATTCACATTTTATTCCATCGGAAAATGTCGTATATTTCCTAAAAGGGCATGATGCGTGTCCATGAGAAACATGCAATGCTATTCAGAGTGATACACATCATGTACCCGAAAGGTAAATTTTGTTACCCTAATGAAAATTTCATGTACTAATTTTAGAAGAGGTCATATTTTTCTTCTTAATTTAGTAAAATTTGTTGCGAACTTCTATGAGATTGGATGGACCAGTACCATTTGAGTGGGTTTCCTTAGTCTATTCTTATGAGGGTTAGTGTGGCATCATAATCATATCATAGAGTTTGAAAAATCTATATATTTTTTATGTTTATTGATATTTGGGTGATATCCATGATTTTGGATTATGTTTTCTTAGTCTCCATCAATGGATACCTTAGAGTCTTGAAAAAATTATCCCTCAAATAGTACTTAAGTGATCCTTATCTAATTCATTTTTCCTTAGATATTGATTTTTGTAATTTTCAGTACCGACATTTACACATGAATCAATCCCCAATCTTGAAGGATGATTTCAGAAGGTTTTGGTCTCCGCCTAGTAAGCCCTAGGAATCGATCCTCTATATGTGTGACATGATATAATCTATCTAAAGAGTTTTACTCTGATTTATTATGTTTCTCAGATGAACCCTATTACATTTACTATGTGATAACTTCATGACGAGACCCAACAAGCATTGTTCTCAATGTTATTCAATTTTTGATGATGGGGATGTTCAATCATCATGGAGAGTCATGATTTAGAGATATCACTCAAATGGTATCTATCAGGGATGCAAGGTATTGAAGAGTAATTTCTAATGGAAGAGAGATAATGAACCTTCTTTTTACGATTATATAGATCATTTTCCAATATATTATCATGGTTTTGACCAAAAATGTTATCATAAAATGGATTGGGAGGAATGGAGGGGTTATATCCTTGTAAGGAGCCTAGAGCCCCACATTTTGGATGAAACAGTTCATCTACATATTATGAATAAATATTGTGGGGTGGTCCAATGAACTATTAGGGGATTCATGCTTTTCCCATACTATGTGACCTAGGACACACACCCATGAAATTACTAAATACATTTTATAATAGTGGGAATGCATGGTCATTGTATAGATTGTATAACCATGAACCTGGAATATGTGAGAGGGTTTTTAATATAGCAATGGGTGCATTGTTGGTGCATGGTGTAACTAACCGTGCGGGAAAACCATGTGAACTAGTTCTAAAAGGATGAAAAGGATATTTTCTGCTTCAAATCATATTGGAACCCTATTTTCTCTTAATTTCAGTACATAAAAACTTCTCCTCTATTAATATATCCTTATGATAAAATAATAATATTTAATTTAGTTACACCATATCATATTTTTTTCAAGAGTTGATTCTCATGTTGGATATCCACCATTGATTTACATATTCCTCTAGTATATTTTTTGTTTCTCTTCATGTCTATTAAAATATATTGATATAGGATTTTACGCCCTAAAATTGAGGTTTTCATTTATTCTTCGATTTTATTTTTATTTTCACAAACCAATGGAATACACATGTTTACTTTTATTCTACTGGTGTAAGGTAGATGGTTCATACCATTTCCATTAATGTTTGGATGTATATTCAATGATTCTATAATGAATCACACTAGAATTTATGAGTTTTAAAACCTGAATTGAAAAATACATAAATTAAATAGTAAAATAATGTTTGAGGAGTGTGATGTTTTTGTTTTATATGTTATAGGTTTTTGACCTCATCCCTAACAACCCATGGGGTGGGATCATTCCTCTGACCTTTATTATTAAACTTTTGGGGCGTGTTGAGATCTCTTTACATTAATGGGAATTGATTATGGTAAAAAATTCAATGATAATGTTTTTAATAACTTATAGAAGCTTTTAATTTTTAATTAATGGGAATGAAAATGATAATAACATTGAATTTATAGGTTTATAAAGGTATTGGTGAATCGATTAAGGAAATAGTTTATGAAATAGCTATGATATTAATGAAGGGTTTATGGAATGGGAATAATGAACTAAATGTATTACATTTTCATTTATATTCCATGGATATGGATTACATAGATGAAATGTATATTTATAATACAGGGATCTAAACCATGAGGATTCTGGTGACCTTTCATCTCGTTATGTTTAGTTTTTTTACCTGGATTATGTGGATGCCTTGGAAATTTCCTCACCTTGGATATTTTTTACATAGCTCACATGGATTCCTTGGACATTTATATTAATTGGATTTTATTTACTCAACATGTTAGAATTCAATGTAAATACATACCCATGGGATCTAACCAACATAATTCTCTTGGACAATTAACCACCATGGATCCAAATTAACTAAACCACAATTGTGCCGAGGACATTTTACCTCCTTGGATCTGACCAAATCAGATGCCTTGTATATTAATTCTACTTGGATTTAGTATTTTTACATTTTTTACTTTTATGTCATGGAAATTTCTACTATTTGGATTGAATTTACATGTACATGTATGTCTTACACTTATTTACATGGCTTACACCATTGATGACGCTGTCCACGAATTATAGTTTCGCTCATGATTTAGTTTCTTGATCATAGAGGTACCTGATAGAGTTGAAATATTTATATTTATTATGATAACTTACACTGATTTAATATATTTTCATTATTTTAACTTATATACAAAGAATGTATTTGTTATATACGTTGTTGTTGGTGGTCTGCTAATTTTTATGCCATAACCTATCCTAGACATTGGTGGGTATCCAAATTGACTTCATGGATGCAGTTAAAGGCATGGTCAAGAGTATACCATGGGATACATTATTGAAATTTTCATAGGTTCTTGGAATAACATGGACTAGTTACGGATCATGATGATATCTGGGGATATATTCATTTTGGCCTTTTTATAATGTTGATACATTTATTATATTGGATGTCGGTTTCCATGTGATACTTTTCTTTTATAAATAATTCTTTTATCCACATTTAATATGACACTATTGGAGTAGAATACCTAATAATTTATAAGACGTATATTTATTCATCAGATGCTCAATTATCTCATTTTCCTCTTGTATTAAAATTTTAGATTATAACACAATTCTAAGCACTGATTATCGGTGTATAGTTTCCCCACTATTACCCCATGGACCCTCACTACTAAATGAAAGACCCTAGAACACTAGGCGGCGTCCTTATGAGTATAGAACCCACCAAATTGACGATTTGTTTAGTGTCATATAGGTTCGGACATTACAATGTGGATTTATTGTCAATTCATTAAAAATGTATTATCATAGTGGAACATTAAATAAGATATTTGGAATGTGTAGAAGTTAGGTAATGAGTTGTTATTGGATGTAGCAAACTTGTGTATAGATAAACACCAAATTACTTTGGATTGGGATATGATTTTTTAATTTATACTTGTTATAGATGATGTGATCTCACAATTTGATGGAGCAAATTATACATGAAGTTTTTAACATTAAAATATTGATTGCATTTTTCCTTATCCCCGTATGGAAAGGATGTAATTGTCAAACATCATTTTAGGCACATAGAATATTCACATTCAATGAATTGGTCATTCTATATAGGGACAATTACATGAATTGATGACATTTTTTATATGTGACATTAGTGGTATGTCTGTTATATGACTAATGTTTTTGTAATATATTGAAATACATAATTGGTCACATACATTTTCCACATAAACCAAATAATTTAATCCAACATGGATTGATTTAGAAAACTTAACTAGTTATTATTGGCATGTTTATCCATGGAATATTTTCCACTTTGGACAGAAAAATTAATGGTTAGGTATAGATAGATTCCTTATTTAAATTAATAATATAAATGGTACCTAAAAATCATGAAAAGGTAATATATATAATTCAACCATTTAAGATAGTTTTTAATTACTATAAATATTAATTGAACTGAAATTAAATTATGAAATAAAATGTTATACATTAAATAGAGGTGTGAATTGAGACACAAAGATTATTTACTCTATAAGATGAAACTGACACTCTATATACCTGATGATATTGTTTGTACAAGTAAATATTACCATGAATATTCCATATTAGTGGATAGTGAGTAGTATCAATTGAATTCTTATGACCAATATGTTTCCAAAACCTATTATTAGTATAAGGATGATGGGTGTGATTTCTTTTAGGATGTGTTGTTCATGCACTAATTGGATATATGTGATCCTCTTCTTATAAAATATTTTATGAGGTGTGCACTTGGTACTTGTAAATATATTCGACCACAATGATGTTCAGTTGTCATTCGGGATGGTGGGGATGATTGTGCATCAAAATTGGTGGGTCCTATTCATCCAATAGAACCAATAGTAGTGGATATTTTTTTAATACAACCCAACCTCAATTTTATTTCTATTTTATTTATTTCTTTTCTCTTGATATTTTTTTATTGTACTTGTTTATTTATTTACATTTTTATACGGAACCACATTTTTTGAAAAATGAAAAATGGAGTGGTTTAGTGTTGGTTCACAATTAGGGGAAACCTTTTTCTAGCCTATGGAAACTCATGAATATTGTATAGATGCACAGAAGGGCCCACATGATTAGTTCACGATCTACTAGATCGTGATTCTATACCATCAAGTCCACCCGAATAATACTTGTTTTATTATTATATTTATTATTATTATTATTATTATATTTTATTAATAAATTAAGGGGTTACTTAATCCCACTTCCCCCCATTACCCTCCTGTGACCACACTGTATTTGTGTGTTATCCACCTGACGGCTAAAGCACCTCCATTCGCGTCCCTCTATCCTCTTATTCTCCATTGCATTCAACTATTTCCATCTTCAATTCTTGGTGAGTTCATCATGGTACTGTCTTCAATTGATTTTATTTAAGATTATTCATCAATTTTATTCTATATTTTGTTGTGCGGTCACCCAAGCTGAACCCTAACCCGATTTTTTATACATTATTTACTGAATAATATTTTATATAGTTCTTAGGGATTTCACAATGTAGTTTATAATAATGTACATTGAATGCAGTGGGATCAACATCAGTTTTAGGTAATTATTCTTATTATTATAATATTTTTCGAATTTTAATTAGGAATTTCATCATTTTTTGAGTTCTCGATGTATTTCTAGTGGGTTTTGGGCTACCATTTTTTAAGGCTACATATACACATTTTCATGGGTATGTAGTATATATATAAACACCTTTTTCTAACATATTCCCTCTTAGATTAGGGAATATGTTCACAATATATAAGGGAATATATATATAGGTGCATATGTATGTATATGTAAAAAGAGTTACTTTTGGTTTTGTGGAAATTTTCAGGGTGAATTAGGGTTTTCCTTATCAAAATCAGTGTATTTTGAGGTAGTTTCTCTCTGAAAATACCATTAATTTGAATTACATGATTTCACTATTATTTTTAAAATGTTTTTTCATTATTATATAAGATTTATATTCTATGAAAAGTAATCTTGATTAATAGAAACATTTTTTCATTGATTTATCCAACATTACCATGTCATCTAAACGAGTTTTTATATTTTTATGAATGTTTTCTAAACATGATTGACTATATAATATTTTAAATGCATCCCTTTTCTATAAATTACTATGAATGTGTAGTGAGAAATTTTAAAAAAAATTTGTGTGTGTTTATGATGCTGATGTAACGGAATTACCATATGGATCTATTTAATTTTAGTACGATGACATGATGATGTTTTTTCAATGATTTGGAGTTTTTATGTGGATTGAATAAGTGAAACATCCATGATTTGGGAAAATTTGAGAAATTGGGAAAACATGGTGTCATGGTTGGATATTATGGACTATTATATTTGTCGAGTTGGTAGGGAGAACATATGGGCTCCCCATCATGTCTATGATACAACACTAACTAAATGAATGATGATGATTTGGGGGAAATTAGAAAAATAGTTATCAATAATCTAGTGGATCATGCATGATGAATGTAAATGTTGAATGATCATCGAGGTGTGAGAAATATTGGTCCCTAAAGACCTTGATATTTATGAATTTCACATGGTGCTATCTCACATTTACATATATTTTTCATGGTAGTAGTTTTAATTTTTTTTGTTTCATTTCCTAGTATGAGATAATTAAAATCAGGTTTACTTTAACTAATATTATACATTCATACCAAAACACATATTTTATAATGTTTTGGGATCAATATTAAGAAAATTGTAATAGAAAATGTGTTTACTTACTAATGGATGCATGATAATTTTTTTAAAAAGAAATCGTTCATTCTATATATCATTATTTAAAACTAAAAATATTAGGATTTATCATCAAAGTTATTGAATAAGGATTTGTTTATGTAGAATTTCCTACTTTTTATTAATTCAAAGGCATATAAAAATATATATTTTCAGCTTATGGGGTAGATTCTAACTCTGTCTCTATCGGTATAGAGAATCATTGGATTTGTGGATTCTAGTGACCCATTATGTGATATGGATATATGATTAGTTTGTTGTTTCTTTTCTATTTATAGTTTATCAATACATTTCTTGTTTTTATATATTTTATTATATATTTTTGGGGCTAAACCGTTACCAATTAGGTATATGTAATTCCTAACACAAGTTTCCATCCTTGGAGGATCATGAACAGCTCTCAAGACTTGTCTTCTATCAAATTGGGTGATCATTTTACCATTGAAATAGGTTGGTTTTTGAGACAAAATTTTATTATATGATTATTCCTTATTATATGGGTATGTACGGAAGTTTGGAGCAATTATTTTTTATATTAAATTGCCCAATCATGTTTAGATTCATGATTTCCACCTATTCAAATGGAAACCTGGTAGTCTAGGGTGGTCTATGATGGTTGTTCCTAGAAATCTAAGAATGAATCTCATATGTTTTGAAGGATTCCGTTTTTGGAAGTGTTTTTTATTGTCTTTGAGAATCAATGTATTATTTTGGGAAACTGTATGTCTTATAGTTGATAATTTAGAGGAATCGATAGGGGTTGATGGTTTTTATGCCAGGTCTTGAAAAATATTCCCATATAATGCAACTATATTTGATGTCCTCTAATGTGATCACCTGATAAGTGCATGACCTACAAAATGTTTTATCCACGCCATATTTAGTATTGGTTCTCATAAGGTTTCTAGATTTTGATTCAGTGATTAATTCTGTTTCTCATTTTTGTTCATTGTATTTGATTTAGTTTTAAATTGAATGTTTCACTGTGAGTTTATTAATATTTTTTGTATATTAATAATTATATTTCCATTATATAAACCTAGGGTTAATTGAAAATTAATAAGGTTTTGTTGAAAATAAAACGTTTTATAGACTTTTTTGGGATTTTAAATGGTTTTGTAAAAAGAGGAAAATAAATGCAATGAAAATTGTTTTGGATTTTAAAAAAACTTGTGGAAATTATAGAAAAATATCTTATTTTCAATTTTATTATGTTTTGTTTTGAGGATAAATACAATCATTGTAAAATGGTTTTGGTTATTTTAAATTTTATTTTGGAAACTGATGTTTCCATATTTTTTATTTGAACCATTTTATTTTTATGAAGATTCAAATATATTGATGGATGTTTGATGTAAGATTTTGGTTATTTTTATTTTTGATTGAGTTCATGAGATTCCATAAAGAAATATATATGTGAGCATTCATGAAATACCAATGAATATTATGTAACATTATTAGTTTTTTTCTAAAATATGTTTAAAAAAATTCAATGTTATTGAAAATTGAGTTTCTATTTGTTTGGTGTTTTATTTTAAATGTTTTATGTCCTATTTCTTGGGATTTAGATCTTGAAAATATGTAAATGTGGTAGAAATCATATTTTAATATAGGTTTTTTTATTTAATATTTAAGTGTGTAATTGTTTCTTGTGATGTATTTTGATTTGGTTTAGAGTTTATTTTGTGAGGTGTTTGTTTATGAGTATGGTATATCATTTTATATTTTTTATTTTTATAGTTATTGTTGTGAGTTTGTTTGATATTGTTTTTGTTCGGTGTTTTTATTTTTTTTAAACGATGCCACCTCCAAAGTTACTTAAGAATCATAGGGTGTCAATTCTGGTTGTGGTTATTTTTTAGAATCCCAATGGAGTGGTGGAGTAAATTTATTTTATTATTTATATTATTTTAGGTTGATAAGTATCATTATATTTTATAGGATAGAATATCATGTGGGTATTTATATTGGAAAAATATTGTATAGGGTTGTTTTGAACATCACAAATAGGATAATATCTTTTTTCCAGATTTGGTGTTTAGTGATCTGAAAAATGATCATCGTTTCATGTGTAGTTTCAACCTATAGAACTATGATAATGTTTGTTAATATATGAATATTTTGTAGGGGATGTTTCTGGATTAGGTTTTCATAGATGAATTGTCTGCAATGGAAAAAATATGGATTTCTGTATTCTATATTCTTGAGCTGCTTATGATGGATTCTTTATTTGATGAGGTGTGTAAACTAGAAGAATAAATTTATGGGGGGGTCATATCTAATAGTTTTTTATTCATGTTTAGTTGAACACTCACTTGTTTATTTCTAGTGTGGTTGGTTTAAGGGATTTCTAAGATATATTTTCATTCTTATCCAAAGGCTTATTGTCTTTGTCAATACTCGTGATCCAAAAATAGGAAGCTTTGGGAAAGAAATATATGCTCATTACAGTAGGTGTAGCCACTATTTCAAGACATAATTTCTCTATCCAATTACCTTAGAGTGAATATATTAACATGGTTATATAGTTTCAAGATGCAGGGAATACACAACCAACTTTTTTTCTCTGATTTCATTGTGGGAACTATTTATGTTTACCCTTATGGTTGCGCTTTTTTTAAAGCATCTTGTTGGGAGGTCCTTTTTACATCAATTTCATGAAATATACATTGT
Organism: Viscum album; assembly: GCA_963277665.1. NCBI lineage: Eukaryota > Viridiplantae > Streptophyta > Magnoliopsida > Santalales > Viscaceae > Viscum > Viscum album. Next base: position 1,450,557,565 of record OY728161.1, read on the forward strand.
TTTGACTTATGGATGATCACTTTTAAGTGGTTCAATTTATTAAAAATGGTTTTATATTAAATCAGTTATCAATTTTAGATTAGTTTATTTTATTTATATTATGAGTTATTGTTTTGTTTAGTTATTAGTTTTAATTTATTACATTGGATTCGTCGTGTGTTGGGGGTCATGTAATTCATTATTTCTAGTTCTAAAATATTTTTGAGACACATTATGGGTCTTTTATTGTTGGTATATTTTCTAGGAGTGGTTCAACATGACTTTTAGAGCTATAACATTACACATTTGGTTCTTGTTTTCTTTAGTTCAAGGTTCAGTTTGTGGCTTCAGATTCAATCTCTATGTTTTGATCTAGAGGATCATTTATAGTTTTAGTTTAGTCTTGTTCCATGAATATTATTATAGAATTTCTAGAGATATAATTTTTTTTAATTATATGGATAAATATAAGACCCCAACATTTTTTTAATTTTATTATATTTACTGTATGGCTCATATTTATGTCCTTGGAGTTCAGGTTGGGTTCTTGATATTTTTAACGAAAATCATATTTTTTTCGATAAGAAAAGGGATTATTTTCCCATTGTCTCATTGTTAGGGAATTTTTTTTGTCTTAATGAAATTTATGGATCATGGAAAGAAGAACCCAAGTAAATACATGTTTTAGTTCATAGGCATTCTCTCCTCCCCATAATTTTGTACCATCCCTCCTCCTCGGAAAAGAGGCAACAACATAGTGTGCGAATAGTCTAGCAAACCACGTTGGAAAAATGTGTGATCTACTCAGGATTTTCAAAACGGAGAATAAAGTATTTTTTCAACTTTATTATCATGATAAATTGTGTTTTTATTATTATAATTAATAAAACCACCTTAAGTGATACCTTTTTCCTCACCTAACTCATTCTGTCACGCATCCACAGTCCTCTTTCCTATACACCATGAATTAAACAACCAAGGACCATCTCATTGTATGCCTCCCACCTCTCATCCATCATGGATTCTAGCCTATTACACCATTTATTTTTTGTGTGTTTCTCATGGCCTAGACTCCACTAATTTTCACTTAGGTTCCTTTTTTCATTTTCCTCTCCCATATTGGTTGTGTGCATACATGATGAACCCCATCCAGATTTTGGGCATTCTATTTTCCGATTGTTGGTTACTTGGGAACAAGGGGATGGTTTAGGGATTGATCATGGAATGGTTGTTGAAGGTAGTAGGTTTGAAAGCTGTTTTCGGTATGGATTCTTCTAGTTTTATTATTTTCCCAATATTAATTATGTATTTTTTTTGTTTTTTTCTACTTTGTTTTGGACCACCATTCATGATGGGGACATAAATTAACATGCATGGTTAATGAATATACAAATATATATATACATATTCACATTATACATATTCCCTATTAGAAATGGGAATATATACAATGAATCTAGGGTATATATATATATATATATGTATAGGTCCATATGTGTGTTATTGTACAAAGAGTTCATTTTTATTTTGTTGACTGTTTTTGGGTGTATTATATCTCTCTTCAAAAAAAGAAGTTTTTTTTTGGGTAGGTTACCTATTAGTTAACTCTAATTTTTAAATTCATGATTTATTATTTATTTTAAAAATAATTCAATATTATATGAAATTTATAGACTATGAAAATTGAATTTAATTACTACAAATTAATTTTTACTCATTTAGAAAAAAATTAACAATGAATCCAACATAGATTTTATTTGTTTTAGCATGTTTCTCAAACTTGTTTAATGAGTATTTTATTTTAAAGTCCCCCTTGGTTTATAAATTTATTTAAATGAGTATTGGGTAATTTCAAGGATATATTGGTGTGTGTGTGTGTGGTGATAGTGAAATGGAGTTCCCCTATAGATTTATTTTATGTTATTAACATTAAAAGATAATGTTATTTTTGAATAATTTTGAGTTTCTATGTGTATTTAAATCAGGAAGCATTCCTATATTGGGAAAATATGAACACTTGGGAGGCCTATATTTTTTGATGGGTTACTAGGGGCCAATAAGATTGTTTAGTCGGCTGGGCCATGACCTGAGCTTCACGGAATTGTTTTGCTACAACCCTAACTAAATGAATGGTGTATCTTTGGGGACCACTAGAACATCTATTACAGAGTATATAGTAGCCCATGAATGAGAAGAGACTTTATTGATTAATCATGAAGGTATGAGGATCCTAGGATCCTAATGACCTAGATTCATAGGGATTTACCATGGTTATTTCTCACCTTTCACCTATTTCAAATTGTAATATTTTAAATTTTCTGTTATTAAGTCCCTCTCCTTTTATGTATAAAATTTATATTTTCTCTAATGTTATTTATTCATTCAGAAACACATGGTTTTTTATGTTTTAAATATTTTTCATAAAAAAATTGTAATTTAATATGGTTTTACATAAAATATAAGCTTCATATTTTTTTAACTAAATGAAAAAACATACATTTTATATCTCTTATCTTAAAACTAGCATGATTTGGATTTTTCATTAATGGTAAGTAATAGGGATTGTTTTATGTACAAAATCTTACTATGTTTTATTACTCAATATTATACCATTATCATTTGTTTACGATTTTAGAGAGGTTAACAACTTGGTTATTATCTCAATAGAGTGACATTGGTTCAATGGATGATTTTGGCTCACAAGGTCACATAGAGATATGTTTATTCATTATTTATTTATTTATTATTTTGATATTACCTTTTGTATTTTATATGTTTATTATTTTTAATTTTCTATTTTCATTGGACAAATTATTCAACATTGAGCATATTTTATGTCGGATATATGTTTTAATTCTAGGAGGATCAAAAACATCACTTGGGCCTTATAACAGGTTAGATTGAGTGGATGGTTCATTGTTGAATCAGGTTGGTTCATGACACATACACCACCTCCTATAATACCAGATCTCAGTGTGTATTCCTAGTTATTATACATTTTCTTATGGTTTATGAAAACTATTCTTGCGGCCTAATAACCATCCCTAACTATGGTTGAGTTGACACTTAGGTTCCAGAAGTTGTATCCAACATCATTTTTTGGTGATGACAGTCCACATGTTGTAGATTCATGGGTAGAAGTCATACTATTAATTTTTTTGCATCTTGAAAAACCACCTAATATGAGAGATAATCTCCTTATGTATATTATTCGAGATTTTACCATGAGATGGTGGGACATGATTACCTAGATAGATCATCCTAGAGATATGGCCTACAAGGTTTTCAGATCGTATTATAGTATTTTTTATCTCAAGACAATGAGGGATGATAGAGACCAAATGTTAATGTAATTATAGATGGGCTCTTTACCAGTCATGGACTATTCTACCCATTTAACGAGATCCATCATTTGACACCTATTGTGTTAGGTGGTGAGTCAACTAAAGATTTTCTGTTTAATGATGATCTCTAGAATGAAATATGATTATATTTTAATTCATTTTATCTTAGTACCATATTTGGCATAATAACATAGTCACAGATTATAGAACATAACTTGATGGGAGCTGTGGGCATATATAATGGTAGTTCTACTACTCTATAACATCCCGGCTCCAGAAGCCACCCAGAGGCACTCTGTACCTGGTTGGTCACATGGCCTGAAGCACATTTCCCCAAATTCCAGAGGTTTCTGACTAGCAGTAAGGGCCTTGGGTGTGGAAGTAGGGAAACTATGACCTTCTTGGTAGAGTACACAGCGGATGTAAACAAAACATGCAATAGTAGAAGCAGTGAATATCCATGAATAATAAATAGTGGAAGAGTAAAACAATAAATAGCTGGAGAACACCTGTATATATGAAATTATGCATGATACATATGTCTAGGAAAGCATCCAAACAAGTAAAAATTCTGAATACAATGCTACACCAAAGAAAAAGTAAAAGTAAATAGATAAGAATATCATCTGCATCGAAAGACTCGGGTCGGTCCCATGCACTCCTTCTCCAAAGCAATCATGTACCAGAAGTCGAACGGTGCATAACCTTGTCTATACCCTCAACAACATTGTCTGATTGGGCCCAAAATCATGGCCCAAGTAGGGTTTGAGACTAAATGCCAATAGGCAACCACTCGAAGATCTATGCCTAAGAGTCATTGAGCATATGACAGGTAATAGTACAACAAGCAGTAAATAGTAGCAGTGAACAACATGCAATAATAGTAAGCAGTAACAGGATGATATGAAACAGTAATCAATCGACAGAAAAATAAGCAGTAGTGAAGCAAACAGCTGACCACAACAAGAACCCCTCTGGGAAGTACTTATAGCCAACCCATTTTGTCCTAGTCAAGAAGTACCCACAACCCTCTAGGTAGTGCACTCAGCTTAACCCCTCTAGATTGGTCGTACAAATTTATAAGACTGTTTTGGAAAGATCACTCGGTCAATTACCCTTATAGTCTAGGTTAGTCAGGGACTCTCTAAGGACAATCAGGTGGTCTAACCCTCTTATAGAACCAAGGTCTAGAAACTCTCTAAGGAAGCTCGCTTGGTCAATTCCTTCTTATAGTCTTAAGTCTATCACCGACTCCCTAAGGAAGCTCTCTCAGTCAACTCCTTCTCTATCCTGGAAAGGTTTTAATGAAATTCAAACAAAGCAATGACTCTATGAAGAAGCTCACTTGGTCTACCCTCCTGTAGTCTATAATATCCAAGACTCTCTAGGAAGCACATTCAGTCTATCCCCTATAGTCTATAATGTCTAAGACTCTATGATAAATCTCTCCCGGTCTACCCCTGTATAGCCTATAATATCCAAGACTATCTAAAAAGCTCACTCAGTCTATCCCTTATAGTCCATAGCACCAGGTTCTCACGGTCCCTTGTCGGTCAGTTCATAATAATGCTATAAGGACAAAGTACACCTATAGAGCTACTTGGCTAACCGGTCTACAACATAACAAGCATGTCCAGAAGTATCATTCCATCCTACTGTCACAAGGCATGAAAAACCTGTATAACATCCAAAGGCTAACAAAAAATAAAGTTTATAACAAGAAGAAGGCATGGTAAAACATCCAAGCATAGAAATTACACAGAGTCATGATCAAATTTACCTCTACACGAGAATACAAGCAAGGCAGGAAAACAACGGTGTCAAAAAGGTAAACATGCAATACCCCATTCACGGGTATTGGTGTAATTGAACATAAAACTCAAAGACTACGAAAGGTAAGGCACAAACCACCATCCTTGATGATAAGAGATCAATATAAATTTCCAAAAATCTTGATTCTCTTTATGATGGTGTAGATCTACAGAAACCCACAAAAAATTCAACTCACGATATCATGAGAAAGAGGGGGGATTGGAAAATAAAGCTCTAGGAGAAGGAATATATTATCATTTCTGTCCCAATGCAGTTGACAGCAGTCTATTTTAGGAATGGATAGAGTGTCAAGGGATCAGAGAATTTCCACAGCCATACAGGTTCTCTCAGAAAAAGAAAACCAAGAAGAAGAGAGTTCTATCAGTCAGGAATGACCCCAATCCGTTTAATGAAATAAAAGAAACTACACGGAGTGTACTTATGGGGTACATGGCATGTAATTTGCCTTTGTGTACTCTACCGTATGTGGCCTCCACATCACCCTTACACAACATGTGTGTGGCTCAGACATGGCCATCACACAGCCTGAGGCTACATCAGAGTACACATCATGTACGTCAAAAATTTCTATATTTTCCTTTTTATTCAAAAAAACAACCATAAAAGGAAAAACATACCTAAAATGAAGAGCAGGGTTCTTATAAACTCCATCCAAAAGGAAATTTGTCCTTGAATTTCCCTAGTGAGGCGTAGAAGAAGAAACCCCAAATAGCTCCGGCCACAACGATCGTACATCAGCCATCCTCTCCCAGGTCTCATCCTATACTCGCCTGTACTACCATAGCACCTGTACCAGATGAAAAAAACTGCCATAGAAAACCCTCATACTATGATCGAAAATCCGTATAGGATGCTCCTCAAATGACTCATCCGCTTCTAGATGAACCCCCGTGGGTTGAAAGACATGAGAAATGTCTGAAAAGTAACGTTGGAGCTGAGAAACGTGGAAGATTTCATGCATAGCCCGGTACCTATGAGATAACTGCTACTGATAGGCAACCATCCCAACTCTCTCCAATAACTCAAATGGTCCGACGTACCATGGTGAAAGCATGCCCTTCCTCTGAATCCTCTTGTGTCCCAACCTCGGTGTGACACATAGAAAACCCTGATCACAAACCTCGAACTTCAGAGGTTGTCTCCGCTGACCCGCATAAGACTTATGTCGAGACTGTGCTGTAACCATCCTCTTCTAAATCAACTATATCTACTCTGATGTCTCCTGAACAAGACGAGGTCCTAGAAAAGCTGCCTCTCCTGCCTCCATCCAGCACAAAGGTGATCAGGCATGGCCTACCGTACAAAGCCTCATAAGGTGCCATCTGAAAAGTTGCCTGAAAACAATTGTTATAGGAAAACTCCACAAGAGATATATTATTCTACCAAGAACCTCTGATTTCTAGAATGAAATCTCGTAGCATATCCTCAAGAACATGCATTGTACTCATGGACTATACATCTATCTGGGGATGGTATGCTATACTCAAAAGCAACTGTGTACCCAAAGCATTCTGAAGCCCCTGCCAGAACTGAGAAGTAAAACACACATCCCTATCTGAAACAATGGAGTGCGGAACTCCTTGCAGATGTACAATCTATTGGATATACAACCTCCCTATATCATCAACACTCACGGTCTCCTTGATCAGAAAGAAGTGAGAAACCTTTGTAAGCTGATCGGCAATAACCCAAACAACACCACTCCCTCGGGGTGACCTTGGTAACCCAGTCACGAAGTCTATCGCGACATCGTTCGACTTCTACTTGGGAATGAGTAACTGCTGTAAAAACTATGCTGGTCGCTGATGCTCTTATTTCACCTGCTGACAAGTAGAACATCTCGTGATAAACCCAGAAACATCTCTCTTCATACCTGGCCACCAATACTGGCGGTGTAGATCATGATACATCTTGGTGACGCCAGGATGAACTGCCCAAACTGAAGAATGGAAATCCCGCATCAGCTCCTCATGTATGTATACTGGAACCAATCCCTGTCCATGGAAATGAAAGATATTATCCTTTCCCACTGTCTATCCAGGTAGAGGGTTCTATCCCGACACACCCTCCCATTGGACAAGGCCTTCTAAGTTTGATAGCTGCCTCATCCGCACCAGATGAAGAAGAGTAGAGGTAACAACTACAGAAGAAAAAACAGTCTGCCCCTATTTGAAATGCACCTCCAAATGCATCTCAGAGAATATAGCCATAAGATACCACCCACTGCTAACCTCCTGAACTACCTGAATTTGAGTTCTCCTACTCAACGCATCATCCACTCCGTTGCCCTTTCCCGGTGTATAGGAAAGATCAATGTCGATGGATTGTAGATACTCGACCCACATGAACTATCTCAAATTCAAATCAGGGTGAGCAAAGATATACTAAAGACTCTTGTGGTCGGTAAACACCACAATGTGATCTCCCAGAAGATAATTTCTCCAACAGCGTAAGGCATGAAAAACATCTCCTAACTCCAGGTCATGTGTCGGGTAGTTCCTATCATGTGGCCTCAACTGCCTAGATCCGTACGCAAAAAATCCATCTCCCTGCATAATCATAGTTCTTAATCTCACACTTGAAGCATCACATTAGACTTTATATCTCTTTCTCGGCACTGGAAATAATTGTATCGGTGCCAAAGTCAACCTCTCTTCCATCACTTGAAATGCGGACTCATAGGAATCTAACCATAAGAACATTTCACCCTTCTTGGTCATACAATCAGTGGTGCTGCAAGGCGTGAAAAGTCATGTATGAAATGACTGTAGTATCTAGCTAGTCCTAGAAAACTCTGCACCTCAAATAGAATCTTCTACTGCTCCCAGAAAAATACAGCTCTCACTTTCTCCAATTCGACTGGTACTCCTGTCTCTGAGATGACGTGACCAATGAAGAGAATCTGATCCATAAAAAAGTGGTATTTAGTGAGCTTATCATATAATTTATGGTCTCAAAGTGTACTCAGAATGACCTCAAGATGGGTTTCATCGTCATGTTGAGTGTGAGAGTACACAAAGATATCGACCACAAAGACCACCCTAAAATAGTCCAAGTATGGATGGAACACTCAGTTCATCAATGCCATAAAAATTTCTGGTGTATTCGTGAGACCGAATGGCATGTCTGTATACATGTATAGATCATACGTACTCTTGAAGTATTTAAGAAGTATATCGGATGGTATAACATGCAATTGATGATAACCAGACATCATGTCGATCTTCGGGAACACTCGGGCTCTTCAAAGCTGATCAAAGAGGTCATCGATCCTCGATAAGGGATATCGGTTCATGAACGTCAAATGGTTCAGCTTCCGATACTCCACGCAGAGCCTAAGGGTTCTGTCTTCCTTCTTCGCAAAAATGACTGGTGAACCCCAAGGAGAAGTACTGGTTCGGATGAAACCCTTTTCCTGCAACTCCTCTAACTGCTTCTTGAGCTCTTGCAACTTAGGTGTAGCCATCCTATAAGGATTAATGGACACTGGTGCCCCTTGCGGCACGAGCTCAATTGATATGTCTACCTCACACTGCAGAGGTAACCCTAAAAATTCCTATAGGAAGACATCCCTAAAACGATCCACCACTGGAGGAAAGTCTAACTATGAAGTACCCTGGTCATCTAGATAAATACTATAAATATGGGTTGTAACTCTTCCTAGCCCATTATGCTCTGGTCTATCTCTACCTACCTAGACGTCCCACTCACCTCTATGAAGAAAAGATCTACCCTCTAGTGATACGAAACACACCTTGCGGTGATAACAATCTACAACTGCCTGGGTGGGAACTAACCAGTCTATACCGAGAATGACATCATACCCTATAATTTTTATGACATAGAGTTCCCATAAAGAGTGATACCCTACAACCTCAAGAGGGAACTCTCTACAATAATGTACACTAGATGTATTCGTCCCCAACGGTGTATCTAGAGTCAATATATCGGCAGATGAAAAGATAAATAGCCCAAGGCTCTCCACAACCGCAATATAGATAAAGCTATACAAAGCACCAGTATAGAAAAGATCTGAAGATAAATCGGAGGCTACTAAGATCATAACTCAAATTATAGAAGTGCAGGAATCCTGCCCCAGATGGTTCTGCTCCGTTTTGAATGTCTAGCCTGAACTGCGGCCCTACACCACTGGTTGACCACTCTAACCTGATCTACTCTACTGTCGCTGGTTACCTGGTGACTGACCACCATGGCCGTGACATCTACCTCGGCCTGAATGGTCGGACGAACTCCAGTTCCCAGACATGTGAGAAGCTAGCGATACATCTCCTGCACGTCAGGTCATAGATGAACACCTACCACCACTTGTAGTTTAGAATATCAGATAGAAATGCTGAAGATGACCCATCTTTCTACAAGATCGGCACACCATCGAGTCTCTCTATCCCTGAGGCATATTATGACCACTCCTACCACACTAGTAGCAAATAACCTGGATGCCCAAGGATACATTCCACCTACTATGATCTCCACAATAAGACTTTATACAGCGCTTTCGGATACCAGTAGGAGGGGCGCTGACTCTGGATGTCAAACCACCCTAGCTCACTGCTCCAAAATCTCTCAGATTTCTCTCAGTGATCAGCACCTGGTTGACGATATAGGAGATCTAAAACAACCTGAATATATTCACCCAGGAACGAATCTAATGCCTGAGACCATCCTAAAACATCCTAGTATGGAACAACTCATTAGCTGTTGAATCGCTGTGAAGCATTGTAGCTCGGTAAAGTGAGACGAGTACTCCATAACAGAAAGTGTACCCTACTGGAGACTCAAAAACTCCCAGGCTCGATCTGCCCTCTAGGTAATTGGATAAATGTAGTCTTAGAAGATGTGACAAAACTCATCCCAGGTCATGATTTATTGGTGCCCTAACTGTGTGATCACCTACCACCACCTCTTGGCGGTGTTTCAGAGCATATAAGCAGAACCATTTACCCTTTTCTCTGGAGGTATATCTAGGTTCTCAAAAATCGTCAGCATGGCCTCTATCCACAACTCTGCAGCCTACAATCTTCCATCCCCTGAGAAATTAGGAGGATTCTAATGCTAGAAAACCGCATCAACTCAGCCATCGACGGGGCAAGAGGTGGTGCTCCCTGAAAGTTATGCATCATCCTCACGAAGTCCTCCCTAAACTGCATATTGGCGCCTGAAATGGGTATAACTAATGGTTCCAAGGATGGCACTACAGGAGGATCTTGATTATCCATATCTTGTGTCTGATCACCGTCTGGTAGCTGATAATCAACTGGAGGTTGTCTTAGTGGAAAAGCATTGAAAGAACTAAAGAACACCTTAAATCAGGATTATCAAGGACAAAGAACACAAGAGTACAAAATGGGAACATGGAAAAAGAACAAAAAAGTTCAACAAAACATGACTACATGGTGTTTATAATAATACACAACGTGTCCTCTTAAACCAGACACATGGGAATGGAATTCAGCCACAGCTGGTCGTGTAGCACCCCTGACTACACGGCGTGTACCCCCTACACACGGCATGTACATAACTCCATTTCCCTGCCCGAGTCCCATTACACGGCTAAGTCACATGGTCCTCTTAAGCCTAGACTACATGGTGTGTTCTATTAAGGACACGATATGTACTAGATGAGGTTTCAGTGACCGTGTTGTTTGTTACATGGCCGACTACACGGCGGAACCTTACACGACATGTTCCGAAGAAACACGACATGTATAAAAGATATAACATCGTCCCGTGTTGTTCATGACACGACATGGTAACTAGAGTGAGGTTACACGACATGTTTATACCCAACAAGGCGTGTACTATGTGAGCTTCCCCAACTAGTGTTGTTAGGGACACAGCCAGGTGCACAGATCACTATTATACGGCGTGCAACATCATTACACGGTGTGTTTCCGAATTTTTTTTCACCACTCTGTGTTTTTTCTCACACAGTCGGTGACACGGAATAAAACTACACAATGTGTAGTCAAGTACACACCATGTATTATGGGTTTTTCTGGGTAGTATCTTAGAAACTACACCGAAGCCTAGAAAACCATGAAAAAAAACATGGAGGTGCCAAATTCTGATCCGTGAGGGCTTATACTCCCAGCGAATCAAAGATTGAAATCTCTTACATATCAAATACAAGGGTAACAAGTCAATGATCCAACATGTTCCTATTAATTATGTCCCATAAAACCTCAAGAACCATAATTCGGCGTTCAATTAAGAATGGTACAATACAAACAATTTCTCTATCAAACTGTAGGGATTCTATCAAGGAATCTATAACAAAAACATGCAAAATATCCATGATGTTTGTCATAATAATATGAAATCTCTAATGTACCCATGATGGAATGACAAGAATTCATGGAATGTGATTTCAAACAAGTTCTTATATGATGCATGAGATGACATACCTTCATATCATCAGTTTGCGACAGAAATAGAACCACAATAGCCCAACAATAACAACAAAAGGCATGTGAATCACTCTAGGTGAAATCATATCAACAATAATATCTCAAAACTAGAAAACTGTAATAAACGAGGTAGATTGGTGTTTCCCTGTACATGGGTTAGATAATCCCTGTCATAGCATATTACCAAGTACAGAATCAATCATATCCCTTTCTAATGGCATTAAATAGTAAGTCAAGAGAAAAGAATTCCTATAATACCACTTTGTATGGTCCCGGTTCCGGAATCCTTCCAGAGGTGCCCCGTACCCGGTTTGTCACATGGCCTCAAGTGAATTTCCACAAACTCCATTGGTTGCTGACTAGCAGCGAGGGACGTGGGTGTGACAGTGGGGAAACTATTCCTTCATTGTCAGAGTACACAATGGATGTAAACAAAACATGCAATAGCGGAAGTAGTGAATATCCATGAACAATAAACAGCGGAAGACTAAAACAATATACAGCTAGAGCACACAAGTATATATGAAATGATGCACTATACATATGTCTAGGAAAGTAGCCAAACAAGTCACAATGTTGAATACAATGCTAAACCATAGTACAAGGAATAGTAAATAGATAAGCAACTCATCAGCATCGCAAGCCTTGGCTCGGTCCCATGCTCTCCAACTCCAAAGCAATCAAGTACCAATAGTCGAAGGGAACATTCCCATGTATATACCTGCAACAACATATTATAGTTGGGCCCAAAATCATGGCCAAAATAGGTTTTCGGACTAAATCCTAGTAGGAAACCACCAAATGATATGTGCCTAACAGTCAGTGAGTATATGGCAGGTAATAGTACAGCATGCAGTAAATAGTAATAGTGAAAAGAAGGCAATAACAGTAAGCATAAAAAAGATGATATGAAACTGTAATCAATCCACATAACAACATGTAGTAGTGAAGAACACAGCTAATCGCAAAAGGACCCACTATGGGAATTACTCGTAGCCATCCCCTCTGGTCTTAACCAAGAAGTACCCACAAACCTCTAGGCAGTGAACTCGGCCTAACCCATCTGGTTTGGTCATACGAATTTATAAGACACTTTGGGAAGTCTCGCTCTGTCAATTCCACATATAGTCTACGGTAGCCATGGAATCTCTGAGGAAGATCACATGGTCTAACCCACTTATATCCCCAAGGTCTAGAAGTTCTCTGAAGAAGCTCACTCGGTCAATTCTTCATATATTCTCAGATCTATCCCAAACTCTCTAAGGAAGCTCGCTCAGTCAATTCCTTCTCTATCCAGGAAAGGTAGTAATGAAATTCAAACAATGTAAAGACTCTTTGATGAAGCTCACTCGGTCTACCATCCTGTAGTCTATAATATCCAAGACTCTCTAGGAAGCACACTCAGTCTATCCCCTATATTCTATATTGTCTAAGAATCTCTAAGGAATCTCACTCGGTCTTTCCCCGTATAGCTATAATATCCAAGACTCTCTGGGAATCTCACTCGGTCTATCGCTTATAGTCTATAGCACCAGGTTCTCATGGTCATGTTCCGGTCAGTGAATAATAATTCTATAAGACCAAATTACACCTATATAGCTACATGGCTAACCAGTCTACAACATAAAAAGCATGTCTAGAAGTATCATTCCATCCTATGGTCAAAAGGCATAGAAAACAGGTATAACGGCCAAAGGCTATCAAAACCCAAGGGTTATTACATGAACAGGGCATGGGAAAAACATCCAAGAATTGCAATTACACACAAGAATGATCAAATTTACCTATACACACGCGTACAAGCAAGGAAGGAAGACAAGATGGTCAAAAAGGTAAACATGCAATACCCCATTCACGGGTATTGGTGTAATTGCACATAAAACATAAAGACTTCGATAGGTAAGGAACAAAACATCTACCTTAATGCTAGGAGATCAATATACATTAACCACAAGGATTAATTATCCTTAGAATGGTTTAGGTCTAAATAAATCCAAAAAACGTTCAACCCAAGATATCATGAGAAATAAGAGGGATTGGAAAACAAATATCTTGGAGAGGGAAGATCATACTGTTGCAGTCCCAGCGCAATTGACGACGATCAATTTGGAGAACGGATAGAAGAACAGGGGCTCGGAGAAGTTCGGAGGCTATACGAGTTCTCTCGGATGAACACGACCTAGAAGAAGCGAGTTCTGTTTGGCATGCGTGATCTTGGTCCGTTTAACGAAAAAATAGAAACCACACAGCTTGTAATTTTGGGGTACAGAGTGTGTACATGGCCTTTCTATACTCCACCTTAAACGTCCTTTATATCACCCCTACACACCATGTGTGTGGACTGGACATGGCCATCACAAGACATGGAGCTGCATCAGAGTACATGTCGTGTACTTATAAATTACACATCGTGTACTTAGAAAATTTCCATATTTTCCTCTTTTTCTCAAAAATTACTAGAAAAGGAAAAACATACCTGAAACGATGATCCGGGTTCTTACATGCTCTATCTAGAGGTACATTTTTAGATATAAGAAATCAAAACTTATAGGTTTATCATGAGGTGAATACCAGCTAGAGTAAGATTATTTGTAGTTTGGTTTTCTATGAAAAATGTTGGATGAAGGGACCCATGGGGAGCTAGTTTGATAAACACCTTGTTAAGCGTCGAGCTAGTGGTAGGATGCGTCATCTATAGTGATTTTGAAGGACATACCATATAAAAATAGTGTGATAGGGTTTCTATTCATTCTTTGATTAGGAATGGGGTCTGTAGTGACATGTTAGATATGGAGATGGAGTATGGCCAACCTTTTAGGCTGAGGTATTCCATGTGGCTGAGGTAAATAGACACTAGTATTATAGGTACAATAGAGTGTTCCATTTCATGGTTGTCCGGAAATATCGAACAATCCCATATTGTGTAGGATCTTTAGAGAGAAATTGATACCCTAGGAGGATAGAACCATACCTTATATAATTAAAGGTATTATTCATGTATCCTCTATATTTGTATGAACTATTTTTTATAAAGATTATTTTCAATAAGTAATATTTTTACATATTGTGGAGATACTTGTTCTCAATGATTAGTTTTCTTATTGTGTAATGAAACACTAATCTCTATTGATGATTTGATTATAGAATTTACACTACTGGAGGGAGTGCACCTTAAGGTCGGTTGGTGTCCCTTTATGTGATAACTCTATGTCCATAAGATGATTGGGTTTTACATAATTCTCAAGATGGAATGGATGGTCACCTATTATTATTATATTTACTATTCTCATTAGAGTGTGAACTTCACATCACCATATGGAGGAGTTTTTATTCACAATAGTGAATGGGATATCTATGTGAGTTGAGGTGGACTTGGGGATCATGGGCAGGGAAAGATGACATCCTAGATATCTAGCTTATATCAAAATGATCATAGAATGTATCAAGTTAAATTCCCTCCATTAGTTCATCATTCAAGGATGTTTTCCTAGATGATGTTTTATATATTTTTTAGAGAGTGGTATTCTCTATCGATCTAGTGTCAGATGATTCACCAATATCCATTAGTTACTATAGGATTAATGCTATTTATTTTTAGAAGATCAACTATATGATTTATGACTTATACGAATTGGGAGTTCATGTGACCCAACATTAATCAATATATTTTACCTATCAATTTTTCCATGATGTTTGATGGAACCCTTATTTTATGTGTGGACTACCAGAAATTGAATCACATGATCATTAGGAACCAGTATCATTTTCCTTGTTCAAATGATATTTTTGACATTCTCTTTTGAGGTTGAATGAAGACCCAAAAACCTATCAATTTTTTTATTATAGTTGATTTATTATTTAACAAACCAAATTTGAAATGGTTCAGAGTTTTAAAGATCTCGGATGTGTTTGATAATTCTATTTTCAACCATAATATAATAAATAAGAAGAGAAATATTCCCATGTTTTACATGGCTTAAACATTAAAAATGGATCTCTAAAACTCACATGCTTCTATACATCCTTATTCACTTTGAAAAGTGAGTTCAAAAACAGACTGTGAGTTCCATGAAATTTGTAAGGGGTTTCAAACTGTAGAGAATCCTAATGGATTTTTAAAAATCAATATAAGATCTAAAACATGATATAACATTCAATAATATAGTCTGAAGAAAGAATAATTACTTCATACAATAAGAATTTCAGATAAATGGATTTCGATATATATGTATAAAAAATGGAATATCCACATCATTCATTAATAAAATTGTAGGGATTTAACATGAAAACATAAAATAATTCTTAATTAATTCATAGTGGATCCTTAGACCAAACATAAAATTCTCGATTCAATCTAGAGACAACATGAGATTGTGGACATAGTCCCATGAGCGATTAGGCTCACCCATAATCCCGTATTTTTATTAGGATAAAACCTCCCACACAACACACATTACATATAAATGTATTAAAAAACTACCCTACACATTACTGAAATATATAATTTTGGGCACCCCCATCACATTATTAGACTAATGTTCCATATGGATTTGGGATCACTCCCCACACACTTCTTTTTGACAAATAATCCATGCAAAATACTTTGGAATTATAAAATGTATTTTAAATCATATAGACCATTTAGTTTCATTTAACGTTAATTTCATCGATATCCATTTCATAAAAAAATTAATTTTATTATTCACATTTCATGATAAATATAGAAACATGTGAAATAAAAATTTTAAATATAAATTCATTTTCATATTTATATATATATTTATTTAAAAAAATACACATATAAATATAATGATATTGAAATAATAACCTGATTTCATGTTCATACACATATGTATATATATCAAAATACAATAAATTACTTTTTTCATGAAAAAATTGACACTTGTATAGACCTTCATTTCATGACATACCTATAAATTAATATTAAGAATAAAATTTTTCTACATAAATTAATAAGTATATAGAAACATTAATATAAATGTATCGAATGATGTAAATTTTAAAAAAATATCTCTTAAATATGTATATAGATAAAAATATATATTAATTTAGAAAAAATTTCAAAGAAACTGAAATATTTATATTTTTAAGTAATTATTTGAAAATAAAAACAATTTTAACTTTGATAATTTTTTTTTAAAATTCAATAACTTTTTTTCACTTATATTGGCCTAGTTGAGAAGATAATTTTAAGAGGGGATAAATATTGGTGGACGTGAATTTTAACCTGAATGATTTATAAATATAAAGATATATGTATAATAATTTATTCATTCCATTTCAACATTATAAATAATTTCGAAAATAAAATAACATATCATATATATATATTAGAGAAAAAATAAGTTTTGTAATAAAAAAATTTCTAGAAAATTACTCCCAAGGACCAAATAATTTCTATGTATAATATTTTTAATGTAATACCAACATGATTCATTGTTAAAGAACATAAAAATAATCCCCATCCATTATCAATATTTTATTATAAATAAAATGATAATGTACTAATAAATTTCACATATAAGATAAAAATATTTTAGATGTATCCATAAATATTTAATCATAATTTTGATAAAATAATATTTCAATCCTTAATATATTATTTAAAATTATAAAGAGATAAATTTTTTTACTCGAAATAAGCGATTTGAAAAAAAAAATCTGCAATATAGAAACTTTTTGAGATTTTTATGATGATTTCTCTCAACAATTACAATACACATATAGAGCTTTCAAAATATGATATTTTGGAACAATGTATCAAATTCTAAAAAAAAGAATCATTTCCCTTACTCACTATACAGACTTTCCATACCATGAAACTCAAGAAATAGGCACATTCAAGATATACATGTATATTTTTCCCTATTTGAATACGGGAGTTAAATATGTAGATATTTAAATCCTAATAAAATAATTTTAATTATATAAATGGTCAGTGTGAACAATAAAATTTACTATAAAAAACATAAATTACCTTCAGATTTTAAACTATATTGAGTTTCATAACCTGGAATCCCTAAATTACATAATGAAAATACCCCAAATACATTTTGAAGCCATCCATATCCTTGAAATATTAGTCACCTATACATTGTGGGATTCACTAAAGAATGATTCCAATAGAAAGAAGACAATTGAATCCATCATGGTTCCTAGTGTGTGTAGCCTATTCACTGACCACATGAAGGTTGGAAGTGGATCGACATTAGGTGTGTCTGTGATTCATCCATATATTACATCCCAAATTAACACGACACACTACACATAGGAATATCTTAAAATCCATTAGTTTAGCAATGAATTAATGATTTTATTTCAACAATATTGGTTTAAATCACCCGCCGACGATGTAGGGGAGGGAAGGAATCATCATCGAACCCCCAATACATGATTCCCCATTTTTCTATTTTATTCATTTTATTATCTTATAATTACATTCTCTTATAATTATTGTATCTTATATACATATTTATATACCAACCCATTATTGTTTATACACAAATAAGTATACTAATTGATAAAACATTTAATTTTTCACATAATGAGTAAATTAAAAAAAGTTATAAATACTTGTTATCATTATCAACTTAATAATATTAATTATATAAATATATATTTTCCCAAATAAATAATATTCAGAAAATTAAAAATATAAATAATTCATAATGTAATGTGTCATTTTATTTTTAATATATATATATATATATATATGTATGTGTCATAAATTATCTTCATTTTAATATAATTCTATCAATATACATATATTTAACTATATAATTTCATAAGAAGTTTTTCATAATTTATAAAATAATCAATATAACATTTTTTCAACATAATAATTATTTTTCTATAAAATCCCATAATAATTATGAGAGATAAAGGTGGTATTTAAGTTAATTTTTTCATGAGATAAATAAATTTAAAACTTAAACTATTACATTTTTCATAAAAGAAACAGGAATTACATTTCATGCGAGAGAAACTCTATCAAACCAAAACAAATCAAAGTTTTTTTTAAAAATATATATTTATCAATATAGATCTTAAATACAATTTAATATTTCAAATAAATATGTTTTTATACATATCCCCTATTGTTTCCTTTTTTAATTATTCATGACATAATCACTCACACACAGTGAAATATATATATATAAAATCATAACACATATATTAATTTTTATTTTCTATAATTTTATTTAAAAAAGGGCCTCAAAGTATATTTTAATTGGTCATATAATTTATAAATAAATAACTGTAACCAATATTTTATTTTCACCAAGCTTATAAAATTCTATATCTTCTACCCACAAATATTTTTCAAATATTTATGTTCCTCATATCTCTTAAAATAATCCTATTTATCTATTTTCTAAACAAAGAAGATCCCAATGACATAAGTTGTGACATCACAATTATCATGTTTATTTATATATTTCCATTTTTTATTAATGATGATCATTATAGGTTTAGTGTTTCATCCTTATTAGTATGATGATACATTCTTGTACTAATTTTAACGTGATTCTTTAATAAAAAAATAGTTTCATATATTTATAAAAATTTATTAGACTTACTTATTGCATTATGTAAGAGGCTGGTTAAATAAGAAATATTAGGGAATTACTTTCTACCCCATTAAAAAAAATTCCTCAATAATTTTTTACATATTACATCGATAAAATAATACACTAATGTTTAAACTTAGTTTTAGGGTTTCTTACTTCCATCCATTAAACATCCAAAAATTCTCAATGTCACATTGATTAGGAAGAGTGATGTTACTGTTAGTGAAACAACACCTTAGAAATTTTTTAAGGTATTTTTTATCCTTATCGCAAATTTGTTTTTTACAAAACAGATCTTACTAATAGAGAATATGATTCAATTTTTTAAGATAAATTTTTCCAACATATATTTTGAAAACATCACCATGGAGAATGTTTTTCTAAAATAGAATATACGGTTTTCTTTGAATTTTTTTAATTGTGTATCCACTAAGATATGACCTACATTAACAAAAAGGTTGGGATAGAGCACTAAAAAATATATTTTTCTCAGAGTTCTCCCTCTCAATTATTTATAATAAAATCAAACAATTTATAACACTCTTTGTAAAAGGTGAAATATTTGAAACATTCATAGTGGTACATCTCTTGGTGAGAAATGTGAAGTAGTTGGTAGATTAAGATTTGAGCAAAGGAGAGCTATGATCCTCAATGATTTCGTTGTATAGAGTAGGTGTTTGATATGTTCGAAAGCATTTTTTGGAATTTTTGACATTATAAAAGGTTTTAAAAATATGTGTTCTTGACATCGCAATAATTATTGAATGTATGTTCCTGAGGAGGGATGAGAGTTTTGTGTGAGGTTATTTCCAATCCCTATCAAAACTAACCATTATCATGCTGTTGAAACATAAAATAATTTTTAAGACCACTTATACATGATAAAATTTAAGAATAGACATGTGTAGCTAAAATAATTTTATAAATGATTTATTATTCTGTATTAAAGAAAAATCTATTGAGAACCACAAATGGTTCAAAGGGTTTCTTTGTATCTTGACATCTAATTTTTTATAAATATCTACTCTGAGAGTAACTATGATGACAAAATAACATCATCAATTTTTTTATTTATTTTTGTTCATTTTTTAGTTAGTAAACTTATATCGAAATGTTTTAGAGCATTAGAGAGTCCTGGTGAATTGGATAATTCTAATTTCAACCCTCATATAAAAGTGGAATATAAAACTATTCTTATGGTTTATAATAGGTAAACATAAAAAAGGACGTAGACCAATAACATTCTTTATATTTTCATTATTAATGGTGAAAATATATTTTGAAAACATATGGTGCGAGGAAGGAATCTCATTAAGTAGTTTCAAAAAATATGAAAACCAAACATGGTTTTGAATAAAATATAAAGAGTAAATCATGTTATAATGATTGATAATTCATGATTAATAAACCATTAGGACTTATAGATATAAATATATTATCTAAATTTTTTTTGATGAATATATTATTTTAAAATCCACTTCATTCATTATAAATAAATAGTTATTTTACATGATAACTTATAAGAATTCATAATTAATTCTTAGAGGTGCCTTATATTATAACATGAATTTTTAGTTTACTACCGAGAAAATATAACATGGGGAAATATTAACATGATTGATTAGGTTTACTCCCTAATCCCAGAGTGTGCATAAGATGAACACTCTTGAAAACAAATCATGACATCTAATGAGATTAAAACAGTAACCAATTTTTTTTGAGAACTCAATAATTTTGGGATCACCCCTCACGTGTTAGAAAAAAGTCCTATAACTTTTTTTGGTTCACTACCCATCCACTACCATTATTGACATAATCCCATAAAACTTTATTGGTATTATAACATGTATTTTATATCATAAGTACAATGATGTTTCCTATAAAAACATTATCTTCGATATGCATTTTGTTAAAAAACAAATATATATTGTTTTTCATTTATAAAGTTAAAATTAATTTTGTGTGAAATGACATGTGTAAATATATATTAATATACATAAATTTTTAGATAATAAAATTAAAAATAATTTATATAATGATATTTGAATAAAAAATTGATTTCAATTTTATAAAAATTGATTTAGATATCAAAAGTCAATAAAAATATTTTTTGATAAGAATTAAACTTTTATAGACATGAATTTATTTACATACATATATATAAATATTTTGAATACGACTATTATATATAAATTAATATATATAAATATATAAATTAATTTGAATACATGTATCCAATGATGTTAATTAAAAATTTGTTTCTAAAGAATACCTATATATATACATGTAAAAAAATTATTTTCATATTAAATATCATATTAACATATATATGTAATTAATTTAAAAATGAAAACCATTTTAACATAAAAGTGGATTTTGAAAATTCAATAACTATTCTGGCACTTATAGTCAACTTACTAAGAAGATGTTTTTAAAAAGAGAAAATTGTGGGTGGAGATGATTTTAACATGAAAATACATATACATATGTGTGTGTATGTATGTATTCATACATTGGAAACATTATAAATAATTTTGAAAATCATATAATATCTAATATATATATAATATAGAGAAAACATTTCTCAAATAAATCATGAAAATAATTCACAATGACTAAATAAATTCCCAACGTAAATAATTTAATGTAGTACAAAAACAATCATTGATGATAAACTTAAAAATGTTCCCATGGACATCATCAAAATACCTTTATAAATAAAATACTGATGGAATAAAAAATTAAACATATAAGAACAAAAAATTTCAGAAGGCTCTATAAATATTTAATTTTAGTTTGAATAAAACTTTACTACTATCATTATTATATATTTTATTATTATCTAATCAGACAATATGTAAATGTTTAAAATCATCTACTTCGATTAGATAAATAATATCTAAAATTAATAAACTTCCTGATATTTTAAGGAATTTTTCTCATAAAAATTTCATTACAAATAAAATGTTATGGAAATAAACCATCATGGTAGAATGTATCAAATGAAAAAAGTAAATAATTCCTTTAATCACTACATAACTTCACATGCCAAGACTCTGTAGGTCATCCCTTTACAATGATTGAAGAAAAATAAAATAGTAAAAAGTTTATCAATGATGGAAACTAAACTATACTACAATAAATAGATTCAATAGATCCACCTCAATTTTTGAATCATTAAATATAGTAGAGCTTTTAATTTATATTGGAAACCAAAACAAAACAGCATATGCATAAACACGACCAGTGTGATTAGTCATATTTCCTACAAATAGGAAATCGGTACTTTACCTTAAAATATTATCCTATTTCTAGATTCAAAATGGGTATATCATAATTCACCTAATATGAAAACCCAAATACCCTTAGAAAACCATCTATACCCTAAAATATGACTCACCTATTTGTTGTGGGGCATACGCGATGACGATTACCTAAGTAAGAAGACATTTGAAGCCATCATGGGACACTATCAAGAGTTTATGGTCAACCGATCATTGGTATATATGAGGCATATGGAAAGTAGGTGTGTGTCAGCATTGTCTGTTGGTGACCACCAAAAATAAAAAGACACACTACACACAAGAAGATCCTCAACATCCATTAGTCCAATACTAGAATTGAGATTTTTTGGGAATTATCATAGTTCACAGATCCTCGCAATGACACAGGGGATCGAAGGCGTCGACTTCGGCACCCCCAAACCTGATTCCCCATTTTGATATTTTATTAATTTTATTATATTATAAATATTTTATCCAATAATATTTATTTTTAATATATATATTTATATATCAATCCATTATTATTGATACACATATAAGTATACTAACTCCTAAATAAAGTAACTTTCCACTTAAAGAGTAAATGAATACACATTATTATTACTCATTATCATTATCAAAATAATGATACTAATTATATAATGATATAATTTCTACTATATCTTTTACTTTGAGTTTTAAAAAAATTATAAAATTCATAATGCAATGTGTTATTTAATATTCACAAATATATATATGTCATAAATTATGATGTTTTTTATATATAAGCTTCTCAATGTAAATATATTTAACTATATATTTTCATAATTTGTTTTTTATTATTTATAAAATTTTAAATATAACATTTTTTCTACATAATAAAAATATGTTTTCCATAAATTCTATTTTAAATAATGAGAGTAAAATATAATATTTAAAATAATATTGACTTAAATATAAATTTTTAACTAAAACATTTATATTGTTCAAAAATTTAAAAGAAATTATACATCATGTGATAAAAACCCAAATCACACTAATAAATTCATAGAAAATTAACAAAAAACTATATTAATTTTCAATATATATCTTAAATAATAATTAATATTTCAAATATATTTTTGTTTTTGGATAGACCCCCTTTTAATTTGTAAATTAGTGATAATATAGACACACACAGATATATATATATACATATAATCTTAACGATTTTTTTTATTTTTATTTACAATAATTTTATTTTAAAATACCCTAAGATATATTTACAATGGTCCTATGATGTTTAAATACATAACCATAAACATAATTTTTTTAATCAACATTATTAAATTTATGACAATCTTCTCATGATGATCCATCCAATATTTAGGTTCCTCTATACTATTATACTCATCTTATTAGTTGCGTCTCTACTCAGGGAGCATCCCAAAAACGCAGGCTATGACATTATAGTTATCGTGTTTGTTATAATTGTCCCTTGGTTATTGATAATGATAATTATAGGTTTAGTTTTACAATATTATTAGACTAATGATCCATTCTTATACTTATTTTAATTTTTTTATTTTATATAAATAGATTTTTTTTTGAAAAAAAAATATTATAAAACTTAATTATTTCATAAAATGATTGTATGATTTTATAATTCTTCCTTGGGTGTCACATAATACCCCCTGTAAAAAAATTATTCCATTGAAATTTAACACATCTTACAAAGATAAAAAAGAATAAAATTTAAATCTGCTTTCAAGGTTTCATACCTCCTTCCATTAATCATTCCCCAATTCCCATTGGCATGCTGGTCACAAAGAGTAAAATTCCACATAGTTCAACAGTACCTCAGTTCATTTTAATGGTCATCCACTTCTATAGTACAAACCTAGTTTCTACAACATGGATCAGATTACTTAATAAAATGATCTGATTCTTGAAAATAATTATTCCCACCATATAGTTTTTAAATGTCAACATGGACCATGATTTTATAAAATTCTCTATATGGTCCATTGTTGAAATTTTTGAAATTTGGTTTCGGTAATATATCAAAAATATTTCTAAATAGGATATAAGTCAAGACTATATATATAAGCCTCTTAGAGTTCTTCCTATTCATTTGTTATTCAAAAATGAAACAGTGAATCCTAATCTCTATAAAAGGTGAAAGGTTTGAAAATATCATATTAGTACATTCCTTTGTGAGAATGTTGGATGAGTTAGGTGCTTATGTTTTGATCATAGTTGATCCTTGATCATCAATGATTCCATTATACAGAGGAGGTGTTTTATATTTCATAAATTATATGGAAGACATGGGGGTGTTGAAAATGGTTTCAAAAAAATGTCAGATAGGCTTTGATATAATTATAAAAAGTATGTCCTCAACAAGGGACATGATTGTTTATCATGGTTCATCATCTTCCATATCGAAACTATCATTTATCCTGATGATGGAACATAATAGATTTTAAATTACCCCTTATACATGATAAAACTGTAGAATAAACATCATGACATCGATTGATTTAATTAATGATTTACTATTACATATTAATGAAAAACCTACAGAGATCCTTTAACAGTTAAATGGGTTTCTCCATATCCATCCACTAGAGTTGTCTATACCCATGCTTCGATTCTATCTACTATGACTTAAAAAATTTTTCCATTTTTATTTATTTATTTCAATTTATTTATTAACTAGAAACTTGATATCTCCACAGTTTAGAGTTTTCGAGAGTCTGGATACATTATCGAAATCTAATTATAACCTTTATAAAATAAAGTAAAATAAAAATATTCGTATTCTATAGAAGGATTAAACATCTAAAAGAGACCGTGAACACTCACTTGATTCTATGTTTTATTATTACTTATGGGTATTTTTAAAACATAGTGAGGAGAAAAAAATAATAGTAAGGGACTCTGAAACAATAAGAAACTAAAAATATTTATTTTAATTCAATATGAAAAATAAACCATTATATAACGATCACAAATTCATGCTTAATATCATTGAGTAATTTTAAAAAAAATTGTTAAATAGATATTGATATATATATCATTTGTAAATTCACTATATTCATTTATAAATAATAGTGACTGAACATGAATACTTATAAGCATTCATAATTAATACTCAAAGGCACCTTAGATCATATAATGAATTATCAGTTCACTCTTGAGATAACATAACATGGTTGATATAGCCCCATGATGCATTAGGTTCACTGCCTAATCCCATAGCCCGCTTATGATATCCCCTTTTGTGAACCATACATTCATATCATCAGATTAAAACACTTCCCAATTTATTTTAGTGCTATATAATTCCGATCACACCCATAAAATGATTGTAAAATAGTCCCATGAGGGTTTAGGTTCACTCCACATCCTATTACTTCATTCACATAATCCATGTGATTTTTTTGTAATTATATAATTTATTTTAAATCACTATGACTATGAAGATTCCTATAAATTATTGTTTTTTGACATCCACTTCGTAAAATAATAATTTACTTTTTTTCATGTGTTATGATAAAATTTATTTCTCGTGAAATGAAATAAGTAAATACACATTCATATTCAGATATTTGTATTTAAAAAATTTGACATATATATATAATTATACTAGAAAAAAAACAACATTTTATGTTTATACACAAATGTAAGGATATCAAAAGACAAAGAATAAAATAACATTTAAGTGACACATGTATAGACTTTAATTTATTTACATACATATATATAAATATTAAGAATAAAACCATTCTATATAAAGTAATAAATATATAAACACTTTAATAATAATTTTTATAATTATTTCAATTAAAAATATGTTTATCACAAATATGTTTTACATATATATATGTAATAAAATTCATTTGAAATAGCATATTTATATGTAAATGTAATTGTTTTAAAATAAAAACAACTATATCTTAGACAAAAATTTTGAAAATTATTTAAATTCATACAGTTATAGTGGTATAATAAATAATATAATTTTAAAAATAGAAAACCATGGTGGGACATGATATTTAACAATAATATATATATATATATATATATTTATTTAAGTATATATTTATAAATTATCAACATTATCAATAATTTTTAAAATAAAATAACATATCAAATATCCATATAGAAGCCCAAGTATATTCTAAAAAATAATATCATGAAAATAAATCTAACATAATAAAGAAATTATTTTTATTAAATTGAAATGTAATAGAAACATGAATCATTGTGGTGAAACTTGAATTTTATCCCCTTTCCATCATCAAAATAAAATTATAAATAGAATTATGATGAAATAAATAGTTTTTTATATAAGATCTAAAACGTTCATAAGGATCATTAAATATTTAATCATATTTTAAAAAAACTATTACTAGCCCTAAAATATAATATAAAATAATTGTCACATTCAAGAGGTAAATGATACTCATCTACTAAATTGTTTTGGAAAATAACATCTGAAATGAAGAAGCTGTTTGAGTTGTTTATGTAGATATTATAGAAAATTTTATTTACACATAGATAGTTTTGAAAATATGAAATCACTGCAGATGGTATCAAATGGGAAAAAAGTTATTAGTTCCCTTACTCACTGCATAGAATTGTCTTTCCAAAACTCAAATGTTCAGCCCTTCAAAACTGCGAATGAAAAATAAAATTGGAAACACATCTTTAAATATAGAGGACTAAAGTGTACTGAAACTGAACGATTTAAGAACTCTATATATATTTTCCCTCATTAAAATAATAAGAGCCTTATATAGATATCAAACACCCAAAAAACCCAATGTATGAAAAAAAATATTAGTGTGAACAACTAGATTTCATACCGATAATAAATCCTTAATATATGTTAAAAGATTAGCTTCATTAGTGTCACATAATTTTGATACACTAAATCACAAACTTGAAAAAACCAAATTTTCTTCAAGACACTGAATATATCCCCAAAACATAACTTACTTCCACATCATTGGATTGATTAGATGATGATCCCATGAGCAAGATTACACTTGAATCCATCATGGATCACATGCATGAATAAAGGGTCGACCAACTACTGACAGATCAGATGAGGATATAGTTGCGGTTTATGTTGGCTTCATCGGCACAAGACCACCTTGAGTCATGATATGCACGACACACAAGATGATACTTGATAGTCATTAGTAGATAACCATATTGAAGATTTGCGTTTCATCATCATGGTTCGTAGCTTCATACGATGACACAATGGAGAGAAATAATAACCTTTTTATATTAAAGATCTATTCCAAGAAAATATGATACCTATATTTATGTTTCTATATTCTCTTAATCTCATTCTAATAATTTTTTTTCTACTCATGGATGATCCCAATGACCTAGTCTATGACATTGTAGTTATAATGTTTGTTATAAGATTCCTTTTTGTGGATGAGGATAGTTATATTTTTGTAGTTACTACATTCATAGTATGTTCATACATCCTTATACTAATTTTAATGTGTTATTTTTATGAGAAATTGTAGGTTTTAATTTATAAAAAATTATATGACTTATTTATTACATTAGATAAGATTCAGATTATATATGAGTTACTAGAGAGTAAATGCTTGTGTGTTCTCAATTATTAATTTGAGGTTGGGTTATCATCAAGAGTGTGTTAGAACATTAAAATACCACATACAACATTCAAGAGTAGATATATCATGTATGAGTATCTATTCTTCTTCTACAGTCCTATTAAATTGCTATCAATATTTATGGTAATGATGAACCATATTTACATATATATATATATATTGTTTTTTGTGGTGGTATTTGTGGAAGATATTAGGGTGTATTCTCAAATATGGCATGGCCATGAATGAAAACATTATATCATATTGGATACATTTAGATATCATCCTTTATATTATATACTCCCCACATGCCAGTTTTAGATAGATGAGATTAATTTCATAGGTCATATATTCTTAGAGACATGATTATTATTTGACCTCGATTAGGTAAGAAATATAGTTTGTTGTGTGAATCTTAATAAATCTATAAAATATTGTGATTCTTGTGCCTATATAATTTTTAAAATCACTTCTTACCAAACTTATCGCACATAAAAATACCTCTTATGGACTTGGAAAAGAAGGGTATCAGGTTTATAAGGGTGGATTCCAATGAGACAACCTTTTTGAGATTAAAGGGAGACTAGCTTTAGGGATAATCCAGATTATTCCAGAGTTGGGAAAAATCGATATAGTATATTTTGTTGTATCATGTATCAATTTATGATATTTTATGATGTAGAAGATTGAATAATGTGTTATAGGCCTTGTCAATTAGGCCACTTGAGAGGAACTACCCAACACACAATATCATTATCGACACCAAGTTGGATGTATAAGGATGTAAGAAAAGTTTGCTATTATAGAGTGTTGTCTTTTGTTGTCAAAAAGAAAAATCAATTCACTTGGTAAAATACATGAAAATAAGACGATGCTTTTCTCATTTGTATTTTACAATCATCTCATGTTTGGAGAACTTGTGGTGCAAGCCATATGAAGGATAAAGAGAGTAATGGAGTGTTTTTGGAAAAACAAATTTCAACATCATAAATATCCAAAAAATGAAAATGGCCAAAAGAAGGTGTGAAACTGGAGGCGCGCAAGTGATGTAGAGGCGTGCAAGTCATATTTCAAAAATAACATTATTTCAGAAATATGGATATGGAAATAATGTGGTGCACATGTATTGGCATGCACGTATTAGATCGCAGGTGGTGGCGCACAGGCGGTGGCACGCAGGTGGTGGCGCACAGGTATTGGTGTGCAGGAATTGGCGCGTAGGTCTAGGTCACACAAGTCATAAATATTTAAATAAATAGATTACTAGCCTCCTCATTTCATAAGGCTCAACACTTGAGAATTATATTTGAGCTCTGGGCCTACATGTAGAGAGTTGGGCGTGCGGGTTGATAGTTGTTAGAAGGCGCACAAGTTGGAGGTGCGTAGGTTAGAGGCGCGTAGGTGTTGGCACGTAGGCTGCACGAAGGCAAAACGTCTAAAGCGCAGCGCGCAGGAAGAGGCGCGCAGGTTCCCAGCGCACAGGTGTTGGTCACGCAGGTCAAAGCGGCTACACAGGCCGCTTTGCTCCAGGGGTTCCTCCCAGCTTTTTGGTAGGAAAGATGAAGAAGAGGCGCGCAAGTATATGGCACACTTGTATAGGTCACCCAGGTCCATGTGGGCATGCATGATGTTTAGATTCAAGGGTTCCTGCCAACTTTTGGGTGGGAAAGTGAAGAATGCCATTGAATGATTTTATTTTTATAAGCACATTAAGAAGCACTGATCCATTTTGTTACCCTATTTGTGCTAAGCGGAAGGACACACACTATTGGATTGTTTTCATAGTACTGCATGAGTGTAAGGGTATATACTACTCATTGTATTCCACATCAGGGGATTGTTTTCTACTGGATTGTGTGGTACTGGATTTTTTCCGTACAATACCATGGATGTAGATACTCTTGTTGAGTAGTTAACCATGAAAATATTTTGTTCATGTGGTTGTGTGTGTTCATAAGGGAACAAACTCTTTAACAGGAGGTGGAGGTTATTTCAAAAAGGGGAAACATAAAAGGAAAAAGATATCACTGATTCACCCCATCCCCCTCTCAGTGATACTTGGAATCTAACTGGGAACTTCAATTGGTATAATAAAGACATGTTCCCTTCATTTATTCTTTGCTGAAGTGGTTGAAGTGAAGTTGTGATGGAGAATCTAAATTGTATGAACCTTGAGGGGATCCTTATTTTTTATGGAAAGAACTATAACATATGGAAGGATAGAATCATGCTTATCTTATGTCTCTTGGATATGATGTTCTTGAAACTACAATGGATGGATTTCCTACTATTTAAGACAAGGTTCCTGTTACTCTTGTAGATAATAAGAACCTTGAGAATGATGGAAGAGATAAAAATGTGTTGCTATCATCTCTTTCTGAGAGTGAATTTCTATGATTGAAAGGTGTTTCTATAGCTAACGACATCGGGAATAAGTTGAAGAACATCTATGAAGGAAATGAAAAAGTGAAGAAGTCAAAACTACAAATCTGGAGGCTGATGTATAAAGACATGAAAATGGGGGAATCTAAATCTGTTGGGGACAACTTTACCAGGATTAATGATCTGGTCAGTACAATCAGATGTCTTGGTGAAATGTTGGAGGATTATACAGTTGTCAAAAATATCTTGAAAATTCTAGCAGACTAATTTGATGTTAAAGTGTCTTCATTGGAAGATAGAGACCCTGAGACATTATCTCTGGATAACTAGTATAACAATCTCATTACTTATTAAACGATAAGGGAGAAGTATATGATGACCAAAACAAATGAAGATAAAGAAATTTCATTGAAGGCTTCAAATACAGATATGTCAAAGAAGACTCTTATTGAAGATGATGCTGGTGAATCGGGTTCTGAAGATATGGTATGTAATAATTTTGAGGAAATTTTTTCCTTGTTTTTTAAAAATGTGAAAAGAGGTATATGGAAATAAAAAGGGAAAATTCCCATGAAATGTTTTGAATGTGGAGTTGTTGGTCAATTTGTGGCTAAATGTCCTAAAATGAATAAAGAAGAAGATAGTGATGATGATGGGAGATGGCCAAGAAGGCCATGGAATAAACACGTTGACAAAGATAAATATTTTTCAAAGGTTAAGGATAAAAAAATATTCAAATAAAAAAAATTTATCTATAGATGAAGAAGAAGATATCAAAGCTAAATCATTGAAATCATCTACTGAGAAAGCTAGAGTTAATACCTTTATTGCAGTAATGAATAATGAATATTATAGGAGAAATAGTTCTAAAAAATAACAAACTCAACTTAAACATCATCTGAAAGAAGAGCTAAAAGAATGTTTGAGGAAGATCCAAAGGCTTGAGAAGGAAAACAAAAATCTAACAAATGAAATTTCCTCATTAAACAATCAACAAGTTTTTCATGAGTTGAAAATCAAGATGGAAAAAGATATTGATGATTTGATGAATTATCATTATAATGAAAAGAATCATATTGATCATATTGAAGTAAAGCTGAAAGAAAAAGAAGAAGGGTTTGAACTGTTCCAATAGAAACTATCCAGATCTAATGAATTGAATGTCAGTTTCAAACATTCTCTCTTAGAAGTATGTGAATGTTCCAGTAAGAATGAACTAATGAAGGGTCCTGAGAATTTACCTTCAATAGTTTAGAGGAATGATGGAAATTGTTCTGATAGGAACAATGTTGGAAAGGCTATGTATGTGGAAAAAGTCAGTAATGCTGAAAAATCAGATGAACATAAAAATCATGTGTCCAAAAAGATTTATACTACTTTTGGTATTGATAAGTTTGAAAATAAATCTGAGCTGAAAAGGAAAGTCAGGATTGAAAACAGAAAGGTTGATAGTCAGCATAGTTCTATTGAGAATGTTGTTGATAAGCATATTCCCAACTCCGGTCAGTATAGGAGTTTCAAAGGAAAATATTCATTCTATGGTTATTGCTGGTATAGTGGTGGATTTAGACACAATACAAACATGTGTTGGTTTAATCAAATACATTACAACTATTCCATAAGTTTTTAAAGACAAGGATTTATGGGGAGTCAATCCGTTAAAAATAGAAATTCTTTAAATAATTTTCAGATGATATCTGAGAAGACTGGTGTGAAAGTTGATAATAGGTTCCAATCATTGGAAACTGTTTTTGAAAGATGTGATTGACCTGGACATCTTACCAAGGGCTGAATTAGTGTTTTACTAGAGCAAAAAAATATTCTTAATAATTCTCATAAGCCAGAGTTTTAAAATCTAAAAGGGATAGATCTGATAAGTCTGAAAATAAAGTGTGCATGGTTGTATGGCCAAAACACATTGACTTGGGTATGAAATTGGAGGAAGCATGACAGAATGTAAAGGAAAAGGGAGAACAAAAATCTCTTGTTGTCGAAACTACTTTTAATGATAAAAAAGGAGAAAATCCATGTAGTCTTTATAGTGGATGTTCCTCTCTTATGATAGGAGACATAAAGCTACTAAAGAATGTGAAATACATTAAAGAAGGAATAGTGACATTTGAAAGTGATGAATCTCTACGGATCAAAGGTGTTGGATCGGCCATTATTGTAAAAGAAAAAAATGAAATCTAGGAAAACAATATATGTTGATGGGCGGAAACATAACCTATTAAGTGTGTCAGAACTCTATGACGAGGGAAACAATGTAATATTCCGAAAATATGGATTTGTTTTGAAATGTGAAACTGATGGAAATATAGTTACAAGAGGCCAACATACAAGAGGGAATCTATTCCATGTTGGTGATGTGCATAACTCTTGTTACATGTGTGTGGTGGATGAAAATAAATTATGGCACAAAAGGATGGGGCACATGTGTCAGAGAAATATGTGCAAGTTATCAAAGGGAGACATTGTTTGGGATAAGCCTGATTTATCAAGAGAAAGAGATTGGTGTTGCACTATTTGTGAGAAAGGTAAGATTACTAATTCAATGAGCAAAAGAGTTTAAATTCACTTAAAAAGACCCTTGGAATTCATAAACTCAGTTGTATGTGGACCAATGAGCAAGAAATATTCAAATGGATATAAGTACATCATTATATTCATCGATAACATTACTCGCATTACTTGTGTTATGTACATGAGACATAAGTCAGATGCTCTGTCAATGTTTAAGAGTTTCAGAAGGAAATGAGAGAAGGAATTCGAGTATTTAGTGATGAAGTTGAGAACTGAAAATGGTGGTGATTATAAGAATGAAGAGATTGAAATTTATCTTGATAATCACGGAATTCAGCATGAGTTCAGTTCACCATACACTCCTCAACAAAATGGGGTGGGTAAATGAAAGAATCGAATTATGGTAGAAATGGGGAGAACTATGTTACTTGAATAGAGTCGTTCTCCTTATTCTTGGAGGCAATCCATGAGTACTGTTATGTATATTCATAACAGATGTTTCTATAGTCCAAAATGACTCCATATGAAATGCTCTAGGAACAAACTACATGTCTGAAATAGTTGAGAGTCTTTGGGAGTCCAAGTATTATAAATAAGAAAGGTGGAAACTAGGAAAAGTCTGAGCAAAGAGGAGAAGACGGAATTTTTCATGGCTATGCTCCGGAAGGAAGAGGATATAGATTCCTCAATAAATAAATAGGGAGAATTATTGATTATTCTAATGTAAAAGTTGTTGAAAATGAGGAGAAATAATAGAAGTCATATTTGGAGGTCAAATTCGAGCAAGATAGAGATGATTTTGATGACAATTCTGATAATGCTTCAGACTGTGTTAATCCTACTCAAGAAGAGGAATCTGACTCAATGATCTCAAGTGGTGAGGATGGAGGTCAAACAACTCATCCTAGGTTGTGGAAGCATGTAGAGCCTCAAAAAATTATTTGTGATAAAAATCAGAGGGTCCAAATAAGAAGAATAACAAATGCTATATCACATACTTATCTTTATTCAAAAGTTGAACTGAATGATGTAAATGAAGAATATGAGAATCCAGAATGGGTTCATGCTATGAATGAAGAGATTTATCAGATAGAGAAGAATGATACTTGGGAACTAGTACACAATCCGGACAACAAGAACAATATTGGTACAAAGTGGGTTTTCCTGAACAAGCTGAATGAAGAAGGTAATGTAATAAGAAACAAAGAAATATTGTTCTGCAAAGGGTATTCACAAATTGAAGGCTTTGATTTTGATGAAACCTTTTCTCGAGTGGAAAGATTAGAAACAATCATAATATTTCTTGCTATTGTTGCACAACGAGGTTACAAAATCATTCAAATGGATGTAAAATCTTCAATCTTGAATGGTGACCTTGAAGAAGAATTTTACAATGATAAACATTGTGGATTTGTTGTTGAAAGGATGAAAGTTATGTGTGAAGGTTGAAGAAGGATTTTTATGGGATAAAACAGGCTCCTAGAGCATGGTATTATAAATTATATACATTCTTAAAAAAGATGATCTTTACCAAAGGGAGAGTTGAAAGCAATATCTCCATCAAGGAATGACATTAGTTTTCAATGATCCTTATGGTTTATGTCGATGATATTATATTTTCTGGAAATGATGAAAGATAATATGAAAAATTTTCTTAGGAGATGAAGAAGTTACTTGAGATGTCCATCCTGGGAGAAATGAAGTACTTTCTTGAGATACAAATTTCACAGAAGAAGAATCACGTTTTTATGTCTCAAGAAAAGTACGCTAAGGAACAACTGAAGAAGTTTGGAAAGGAAAAATCAAAACCAGTTTCCACACTGATTTCTGTGGGAACAAAGTATTATAATGATAGAGAAGGCAATAAAGTTGATCAGAAAGAGTTTTGAAAGCTGATTTGAAGTCTGTTGTATTTGACTGCCTCAAGACCTGAAATCATCTATGCTGTCACTTTATGTGCAAGATTTCAGAGTGCTCATAACAAATCACATTTTATTTCTGGAAAACTAATTCTTAGATATATAAAAGGCACAAAATTTTTTGGAATCTGGTATGATGGCTCTGGAAATATTGATCTATTCGGGTATTCCGATTCTGTTTGGGCATGAAATGTTGATGATCGAAGATCCACATCTAGTGGAGTTTTCTTTCTGGGTAAACGTTTTTTTAGTTGGAAAAACAAGAAATAGAATTCAGTAACTCTTAGCACAACTGAATATGAGTATGTTGCTACTACTCAATCTGCAACTCAACTAATGTGGATGAATACTCATCTAGAAGATCTACTTATTGAAGTAAAGCTACCATTGCTCTTGGGTTGTGATAATTAGAGTGCAATCAATCTTACATGAAATCCAGTAAAAAATTCTAATTCAAAACATGTTGATATAAAGTACCACTTCATCAATGAGTAGGTAGAAAATAATGAATTGAGGCTGGAGTATGTTTCTACATCTGAACAAGTTGCTGATATATTCACAAAACCGTTACCGAAGGAACCATTTGAAAAATTGAGTTCAAACATGGGTGTAAATCCTCCGTCTCATCAAGGTTAAGGCACATATTTCTGTCCCCACTCTCATATTCACTTTCGATAGTGTTGTAAAGGGGGATAATTGTTTCATAACTCTATCCTTATGGAAGCATGCATAAAGGGGGAGTTGTGGGTAAGCTATGAATCCAACATGTATGTGTGTAAACTATTCTAACTGTTTGTTGGAGTGGTTGTAGGAAGCAATTTTGTTTTCCAAGGAAGTCAACAAAGTGAAGAATGCTGATGCAGAATCTTGAAAGATGATCTTAAGAAGGTTGAGGATGTATGCCCATGAGAATTCATAGTCACTACTTTCAGAAAGCATGGTAATGGCTATCATGGATGACAACAAAATCCAAAGGGGATATTATTGGGACAAAGTTTGATGGATAAGGATGTAAGAAAAGTTTTATTTTACAAAGTGTTTTCTTTTGTTGTCAAAAAGATAAATCAATTCACTTTGTAAAGTACTTGAAAATCAGACGATGATTTGGTAATTTTTAATTTACAATAATCTCTTGTTTGGAGAACTATTGGTGCAAGCTGTATGAAGGATAAAGAGAGTAAAGAAGTGATTTTTGGGAAAACAGATTTCAACATCATAAATATCCAAAAAATGACAATGTCATGAAGAAGGCGTGCAAGTTGCAGCGTGCAAGGGATGTAGAGGTGTGGAAGTCATATTTCAAAAATAGCATCATTTCAGAAATATGGAAAAGTAAAGAAATTGGTTTACAGGTAATGGCGCGCAGGTGGTGGCGCGCAGGTGGTGGCGCGCAGGTGGTGGCATGTAGGTATTGGGGCGAAGGTATTGGCGCATAGGTCTTGGTCGTGCAAGTCATCAAAATTCCTATAAATAGACGACTAGCCTCCTCATTTCCTAAGGCTCAACACTTGAGAATTATCTCTGAGCTTTGGCCGCGCAGGTAGAGAGTTGGGAGTGCATGTTGATAGTTGTTAAAAGGAACACAGGTTGGGGCACACAGGTTGGGGGCGCATAGGTGTTGGTGGGCTGGTTGTACGAAGGTAACACGTCTAAAGGATATTGCACCAGAAGATAGGCGCAGGTTCCTGGCCCGTAGGTCTCGGTCGCGTAGTTCAGTGTGGGAACGCATGCTACTTTTCGCCAGGGGTTCCTCCTAGCTTCTAGGTAGGAAAGAATAAGAAGAGGCGTGCATGTATAAGGCATGCAGGTATAGGTCGTGTAGGTCCAAGTGGGAACACATGCTATTTTTCTCTAGGGTTCCTGGAAGCTTTTGTGTAGGAATGTGATGAATTTCCATGAAAGATTTTATTTTTATAAGCTCATTAAGAAGAAATGATCAATTGTGTTACCGTATTTGTGCTAAGAGGGAGCAAACACACTATTGGATTTTTTTTATTGTGTTTCACGAGTATAAGGGTATATCCTACTCATCTTATACCACATCAGAGGATTTCTTTCTAGTGGATTGTGTGGTACTAGATTTTTTCTATACTATACCAGGGACGTAGCTACTCTTGTTGAGTAATGAACCTTGTAAATCTTGTGTTCGTGTGGTTGTGTGTTTTCAGCAGGTAAGAAACTCTTTAACAGGGGACAAAGGTTGTTTCAAAAAGGGTAAACTTAAAAAGAAAAAGATATCACTGATTCACCCTCCCCCTCTCAGTAATACTTGTATCCCAATTGGGAACATCAATAATATTTTCCTCTTTTGTTCATGCCTTTCCCTATCAGAGGCATTAAATATTCGGAGGGAATCTTTTTGTGTATAAAGACAAGAAAAACCTCAGTTACATATTATCATAGATTGGATTGAACATTATAAAATAAAAGTTGTTTTAATATATATAATCATTAAACTTATAACTTAATTATAATATTGGTTAATGAAATTTAGCAGACGATTATTTGATTAGGATGACTCATTAACAAATGGTAGAGGAGGAGAGTATCAAGTAACAACTATTTGACATGAATTTTGTTACACACTTAGAGGTGCATGATAGCCATGAGAATAAGTTTCTATTATCTCTAGACATGACTTCGACACATCTATATATGTTCAATATGACATAGATATCAAACTCTATCAATATGGTCCTATGGGAGAGTATAGTTGTTGTGGTCCTACCACCTTGTTAGACAACTGGTGAGGATAAAAAAATTTATATGCATGTGTAAGTGTACATTCTAGAAGACATCTAAGAGGATTATATGAAATCACTTCATGACATAGCTTGAGAAGTACATCCCAACATCAGTAATATGTATACAGACTCTTATCACTAGTTTGGCTGGCCTAGAATGAAATGGGAGATAGATGGAATTATTGGTTTATGTTCCACCTATCAGTAGGTGAAGGTGGATCTTCAGTGATCTTAAATAATCTTACTGCCATTGTCCATTCTCAATTAGAAATTGGATGGTATCACTATGAATTTTGTGATTGGTCTTCATAGTTTCCCATTTGGAAATGATGTAGTTTTGGTAGTTTTTTATTGGTTGATGAAGGCCACCCATAACTTAACTATTAATGAGGCCTTCATTGTGGTTGAGATACGGATTCATAAATTTTATGATAACATATGCTATTATGGAGATCCATATTCCACTTTACCATATATGGATGCATGTTTCACGAAAAAGTGGTTTAATGGGATATATATGGCCTTCGGTACAATGGTTCTTTGAAGCACAACCAATCAACTTCAGACAAATGTTTAGACAGAGTGTAAAATACATGGGTTAAAGTAAATTCTTATGACATGTGTCCATGAATTTTGGGGTTCTTTGGAGTAGTATCTACCCAAATATTAGATCTCTTAAAATTAAATATTTCATTCTACCATCCAGATGTCTTCTTACAAGGCCTTATATTATAAGTTATACAAATCACCTATGTTCTAGTTGGAGGCAGGTGATGCATCAAATCTTAGTCCATGAATTATTGAATATATTATATTTTAGGTCCAACTATTCATGAATTGCATGATTTCCATGAAGTATATGATGTAGTCATAAAATAAATTACAATGATATCTTCTTCAGTTAGAAATTTAGGGTCTAGTTTTCTTGCATGCTTCACCTAGACTCAGACATACATGGATTCACAAAAATAAAGGAGGTAATCCTCATATTTTGTTAGGAACATCAAAATTCTGGAGAGATATAGGAAGGTATCCTATTTGTTAAATTTAGGTCGAAGGTACTAGTCCATGCTTGACGTCATCCTTGTATATAAACTTCTTATATATGTTTTTTATATGTAATATATTAATTTCCATAGAGAGGTTTAGTTGGTTGTAGATTCATTCTATGAGGAGAATTATATATGTGTTGTTGATTATGGCTCAACAGATATATGAGGCATGTCAGTTTATTTAGTACATGTGTTATGATATCAGAACTGAGTACAATATGAGACATAAGAACAATAAGCTGATGTACATCCCCATTACTGCATCATTTTACTGATGAATCCTTATGACCCTCAGAATGACATCTCAGAGACATGTGACATTATAGAGAGGTGGATTTAATGACTAAAAATTTTATACAGGTATAAATAATTTTTATTTCTATTTAATTTCATTAGTTATTACATAATATGGATGCCTAATAAGTCTATTGAAGAATCGAGGTTATATAAGGATTATTCGGAGCCCCACATTTCAAAAGATAATACTGGAACACACAGTTAGTATAAACTATACTACCCAGAACACATGTTAAGAGTAAATCATGTGGGGTGGTCTAGTGCACAACCAGCAGACACCCAATATTCCCAAACCATGTGACCTAGTTTGACACCCATGATAAATCCAAAAAGAGTTTAATAGAGTGGAAACAAGACTTTAAAAAATAGAAATTATAATAGTGTTCAATAATCATGAATGGGTGGAATTGAGGTAGTTCTAGGTGCAATGTTGGGGAAATGTATGGCCAACCATATGTCCAAACCGTGCAACCTAGTTTTATATGGGTGAAGATAGCATTTTTACCTTAATGATTAAATTTATATCAACCATTTTTCATCTCATTTATCTTGGGTATATTCTCCAAATACATTGATAGATTGTTAAGCCCTTAATAAATGATTTAGCCCCCCTTCACAAATCAATTTTCGATTTTAGAGTCATTCATCTCAAAGGATGGACACCATTGAGTTTTCTATCCCTCTCTCCCTTATTGATTTCACATATCATTGATGACACCAATTGATAAATAAAAACATTCTATGTTTAAATAATGTTTGATAGATGCCCTGATGACTTTATTCATGGGTATAGAACATAGAGCTCAACTTGAACCACCCATGTGGTGGGTTTATCTCTTTAATAGTGATTATTCTACCCTTGGAATCTATTGAGATCTATTAATAGAAATCGGAATTAATTGTGTTAATTATGAGGATTATTAATTGTTTTAAACACCTTATTGAAAAATTTCATGTTTATATGATAGGTATGAAAATCATAATCTATTATCTTATATATGATTTCAAATAGATTTGATAATGGATTAATGAAATGGATTATGAAATAGTTCTGATATAATGCAGGGTTCACATAATAGACTTAAGGACCTAATTACATGCTATGGAAATTTAAACTCTGTGGATCTGGATTACATTGTTCCATTAACAATTATAATTCATGTAACTTACCCATTAAGTTGGATTAGAAATTTCTACTCCTTGGATCTATATAATTTGTTTTACTTGCCTCTTTTGGATTTCTTGGAAATTTCAACTCCATGGATCCTATTTACATAGATCAATTGGATGACTTTGAAATTTATACTCCTTAGATCCAATTTAAAGGACATGTTAATATTTATTTGATATTTATACTACAAGAATATAACCCTTTTTTATGTATTATAAATTTATACTCCTTTGATATAGATTAATTTACCCACTATGATGCCTTTTATAATTATACTCCTTGGACTTGACCCACTTGAACGGATTAAGAATTCCTAAAACATGGATGCAATTTATTGTTTTCTTTTATTACCTGGGTACCTTGTAAATTTCAATTCATTTGATATGATTTACATAGATATGTAAGTGGGGATGTTTTTTACTCGGTATAGAATACTGACAGTGCATTCCATTCATTTACATTGGCCATTATAATTTAGTTTCTGGGCCACATTTAGACTTGATAGATTGGATAGTAAAACATATATGATTATTAATTTTAAAAATGTTGTATCAGTATAATATTTCATCTTATTTTCTTAAACTAGATTTATAATAGAAACTGATGGTGGGGGCCTACTGAGTGTATCCTAACACCCTATTTTAAACATAATTGGGTTCCCATCTAGACATTATGGAAGTAGTTTTGGAAAAGGGGAATCATTCTCTTAGTGATACATGATATATTATTGCCTAAGAATAAGAGAGAACAAGACCTGTCTATGAATTATGATACTATTATGGGAGAGTTTCTATTTTGACTTTTGTAAAGATTAATACATGAATTATACTAGATTCTTATCTCTATTTGATGCATGACCATTATATATAATTCCATGATAATCATTTTATATGAAACTATTTGATGAGATTACATGATATTTATATGATGGATGTTTATTATTCACCTATTTAGTAGTCAAATATGATTCCACTATTTACTGATATGATTATACTATTGTTATAGTCTTGTTATGGGGGAATAGTTTCTACACTATTCCATCATTTTCCCTCGCTTATAGACAGCAACATGTGGAATATGTGGAGGATATATTGAGGTCATGTGACCCACCATCTTTGGGAACTATTTAGTCAATTTGTTGTTGGGATGCTGCATGAGTGTTACCCAGAATCTTCAAAAAAAGACCTATGGATGTTAGTGGATAAGATATTAGAGTCTGAATGAAATTTATGAGTGTATCTTGAGTCTTTACAGAGTTTCTCATAATACTATTCACATATCTTTTGATGATATTGTTACTCTTGATTCTTCATGCTTAATGATTTAATGAATTACTAATAGGTATTGTTATACACACTACATCATATGATCAACCAAAACATGTAATTTATTATTTAAACGATGGATAATTTCTGAATTACTTGGAGGAATTGGAACACATCGAGTATAGTTTGGGATTGATAGACAAAGGTGTGTATTGGGGTTTCATTTGATGTTGTCCCATCATTATGAGGAAGTCATATTGTATCTTTTGTTTTTGGATGGTATTTTATTTATCTACTTTTTTTATTTATAGTACGTTATTTCTTAAATTAATTGTTGGATTATATTTTTAAGAATTAATTGTTATCAGTTGTATTACATTTCACCATTTTCTATGCTTTTTGATGTTTGTGTCCATATATTTACATTAGGAAAATGCCTCCCATGTCCGAGATATTCCTTCTTGGCAATTGTATCATGCACCTATACTAATAGAGAAGGTTTTGGGAGAGATATGGATTGATCTACATCAGGTTTGGGAATGAAAAACATTCATTGGTTCCAACATTAGGGAATTGAACATAGTGTTCATACGTACGTACGACTACCCATCTCTCTGAGTGTTGTAATTCATTTTTCTATACATAAATTTTATTAATGTCTCTACATAAGTAAATAATAAATATATGTATATAATGTTCATTTAATTATTAAAATTCTAGAGATTATTTATCCAAAAAAATTACTATGTCCAAAAATACCAAATTAATACATACATGAAAAATGAACTAATTATTTCCTGAAATAGTGATCTTGAAGAATTTTTTTTTAATAAAACAAGGATAATATTGTTAAATAAGTCATATATTATATTATATAATAGATTGTGGTTATTGAATATATTTGTGATAAAAATATATTTACTATAAATGGTTTCAAAAATTGAATAATAGAAATCAGTCCTGAGGTAATTTTTTATTTCACATTCTTATCATTATTTGGGATTGTTTCTGGTTATGTCCCCACTGGGGGAATATTTTTCATCCATATTCAAATATCTCATAAAATGGATGAAATAAAATTTATATTAATATCTAATGATTTATTAATTAAATAATTACAATTTTTTGTTTTTTTAAATGGATTGAATGGAATCTTCGTGGAATTTACCTAAGGATAACTTTATAATGTTTTACAAATAGTGTGACAGGTATTTTTTGGTTTATATTGAATGAAAATATTTACCAAACATCATGACTAGTGTTTTCATTAAATATTACAATAAAATTTTCTTTGTTTATTATAAAAAATTACTTCCTTTTTTAAATGTTTTAAAAATGAATGACTTCAATGAGAAAATGTTATTTTCCTTAATTATTTTCAAATAATCTTTTTAATTTATATTTATCTATATCAACATTTTTTATTGAATATTATTCATTAATTATTTAATTATCTTACGATACCATATACCATATTTTATCAGATAGCTTATGATTTGTTTTACTGGATATGTAATATTTTAATAACATTGACCATATTACTTTTAATGGTTTATGATAATGTTTTTAAATTTGGAAAATTATTAACATTTTGTATGATAGTTTCAATATGATTTTTTATTGATAATGTTTCATCTTGTTAAATTTTTTTATGTATTGGAATTATTATGTTATGGTGAAGGTCCACTTTCGACCCTTGATGCATCGGTAGGTCTAATGAGACAAACTAGATTGTGTTTCTACAATGGCAATAACCATTAATATAAGATGTTTTTGCCTAAGGCCTTTATGGTATAATTATGATGTCAAAAATTATATATTCCCTTATTATGAGATTACTTATTTAGGTTATTGCGATAAATTGATCATGTCTGATATCTATGGATAATGTTTTATATCCCGTGATTACATATGTGGATTTATTTGATTAACATTTCATTCATACCAATTTATTCACGCCTTAATTTGGTTCTATTGTACACATACACTTAATGAGAATCTAATATCACACCACCCAAGTATTTATTTTTACTTGGAATCCAAGGAATGTATTAGTGTTTATTTTATACGATATTTATTAGATTCTAATGATGTTTTCAAAAATTACAATGTTGTGTAATATTTTGAAATATATTTTTAAAATCATGTATGTATCAAGTTTACCTCGACTAGTAAAAAATTCAGCCATTTGGGGCATGATTTCTTGTATATAGTACCAATTTTTTAATTTAACCACTAAATAATCGACATTATGGTTTGGGCCATTATAATTAATAATTTTTATTTTGATCAACGCACATTTTAATGAGTATTATATGGTTATCTATTGATATCAGTAAAATACCTAAAATTAGTTTTTCATTGTATTAATATTAGAAGAACATGAAAACTATATTCTTTAATGGAAGTATAATATTATAAGTACTAATTTAACATTAGTTATAGATCCTTGAATTTTTTTTAAATGATGATTATTGGTATAAAATAATTATGAACACTTCTTTTATGAAACTAGTTCAAAATAGTT
Source organism: Viscum album (assembly GCA_963277665.1). Taxonomy (NCBI): domain Eukaryota; kingdom Viridiplantae; phylum Streptophyta; class Magnoliopsida; order Santalales; family Viscaceae; genus Viscum; species Viscum album. The sequence continues at coordinate 1,450,601,511 of OY728161.1, forward strand.
AAGATTATTAATAACTGGTTTTGAAAATAAATTACAAAAATCCACTACATGGAGTGATTTTTTTAATTATAAGTATTATTATAAGTATATAAGATTATATTTCTAAAAATAATTAATTAATATGTTAAACTTTTATGATATAGGAGGTTAAATCATTATGTAGAAATCAATGGTAATGTTAATAGACTTGGAAACTCCGAATCCTTTCTTTGATTCACAAGACTTATTATTAAATAAGGTTTTTTAATAGAATTCAATTTTGATTAAAATTTTTCCCATATTTCTTGGGAAATATTTTTTTTATTCAAAATCATTTACATGTATGGAATTATTTTCATTTCTATTAAAAATGAAGTGGTTCTTTTAAAAATTGACACGTAAATATGAATTTTATAATGATAAAAATAATTTTTCCATAAACACATTTTCATGATTTGGTTCTTGTTAACCTCAAATGATATATCTATCATGATGTTATCATTTAAATATTTATATATTATTACCCCTTCTGTATAATGTGATGTTGATATCCTATGATTTTTTAACTTCATTTTTTGTTATATGATTATGAAATCCATTCATTTTTCATTGGGTAATTTATGTCATGATGATTATTGTTTTTAGGATGAAAAAATATGTAAAATAATGATGGGATGGGTAACATATCTTCCAAAAATTTATTTTTTTAATAGTATATATCATAATATACTCATATGTGGACATAATTTTTTTGTTCACATAGGCACGAGCATGATGGGTTTACTCATATTTTCATGCTGGCAGAAAATGTGTTTGTTTACCTATGAAGTGGAATAATGGTTCTGGTTACACATATATTCTGATTATTATGTATAACAATCATTTATGTGTTTATCATGTTATGAATCATTTTAGTGGTGTTTATCAAGCTTTTCCAATCAACCCAATTCATTTTATTTCAAGAAAGTTTTATCTTTTCTTGATTAGTCCATTTCATGTATTCCATCATTTATGTCATATTTATATGTCATAGTTTTTATATTCAATATTTAATTAAGGATATTTTTACTAAATTATATAGATATATAATTCTTTTTTTATAATACATTCTATTAAATTATATTATTTAGATATTTGATTCTCAAATAAACCTCGTTTTTAGGATCTAATACTTTGGGATTTGTATTTTCTATTAATAATAATTTGAGGTCACCCTATTATTAAGTATCTCTTAAAAAGACATGATTATTACAAAATATTTTGATACGTATAGGAAAGGTCCAAGAGGAACACAGTAATGGAAAAAATTATAGCTATTACAAAAAATGATACTTATTTTACTAATACATAAGACATTAAAACATTCAGTTATGGAATTATGCAATTATTGTGTGATGTATTATTTATATTATGTGATTATTGTACTGTTTAGGTAATTTTTTAATGAGTCTATATAGTAAATGTCATAGGTGGGTTTAGTTATTTTTTGAGATTCGTTTATCCATCTATGGTGGTAAGGTTAAATAACCTTATTAAATATCCTAGAGATATTTCTGTGCATAAGATGATATCCTAAAATATTTTTAATGTCTTTAGTATATGGGTTTACCTAGTAATATATCAATATATACAAAGTACAATTTTTTGAAGGATATGGAACATATGATTCAGGGGTAATGATGATGAAATGCGTGGATTGTGTATTTAATAGATCATCACCTTGTGCACAATAAAAAGGATTAACTAAACACTTGGTTTGAAAATCCATGATAATATTACTTTTTTAGTCATATGCCCTTTTTGAATCACTATAATGAATTTATTTCCTATATACATTAAGAGATTATATTTTTTATATATGAAAATGGAATTCATAGTAGACTAAACAAAGGTCATATTGATATAGTTAGAATTTATGTAAATATAGTACAATGTTAAAATGTAAAAGAATAATGAAATCTTCTTATTGAAATTTGTCTCATGATTATGAAAATAACAATTTATTTCAAATATTTATTAACTCGTTTAAACACATTTTGGTTTAATAATTTCTGCAATAAGATGAAAAAATGGATGCAACGATAATTCAGAGAATACATCATTGGAAAACCCATTAGAATGGGATATGAAATGAGAAATATTTTCATTTTTCCTAACCAAATATCATAGAATAGGATTATAAATGTGACCATATTAGATGATTTGAGAAATAAAAATACAATACACATAGTGTTTCATGTAATTTCATGTGATTAAAATGATGATGAAAAGAATTCTCAATTAATTATTTTCCCAAGGATGGTGGGAGGATATCAGTGATGGTTCCCCAAAAAAATCATCTTATAGTCAGGTATTTCCCAAAGGGAAATTTTTTGATTTAGATGATAATGGTTTTTAACATGTTCTTTAAGGGAAAGAGAGATGTAGGAAAGACTATTCCTATCTAAAACCAAATATGGTTACATGGTCTCATGGTCCCATAGATTTTTTTTTCTGAATGGTATGGTGGTTATGATGATTTTTGTGAGTTTGATAATGATATTTGGTCTACTTTAGTATCTCATGGAATGAGGTTATGATGCTTGTTTGACCCCATCCATGTCCTTTTTGTACATTCTTTGTGTTTCAATAATAAGGGTCTAGCCAAACTATTCTAGTAATTAATTATCTGTCCAAACTTTTAGAGGAAGTGAAAAAGGAATTTCCTCAAGGAAACTGAAAGATAAAATACTGTAGAAGAGTAGTAATCATGAATTTAACTAATGAAAAAGAAGAATTTGGATTAATTGAATGAAATAAATAGTCTCCAGCTTCAAATACCATTAATAATTCAATATATTATGCATGGTGAAATTTTCCATTATCAATGTAAATTCCCTAATATAATGTTTAAAAAAAATTTTGAGCACAAAAAACATCCAAAACAAGGAGTATAATGGATTTATTATTTTTGTACTAATCCTGATGTGAATCATGCTAATAAAGGTACAAATAAACTCTAATTCAAAAATGTGGATGTCCTGTTGGAATGTGCTTCAAAAAAACACCAGTATATCTAATAATTTTTCTATGATAAATAAATAGTTACCCCAATTATTTTAAAATTAATGAAAATATATTTTTTGTGGGATTTTTGTACCCTAAGGTGACATTGATATGAGTGTGAATATTCTTATTATCCCTTTAGATGAGAATATTGTGATTTTAATAATGGATTGGATATTTCCACATAGACTATATGTTATATTATAAAATAGGGAACACATTATTGATATATAAAATGAACATAAGATCACTTATCTCTTTATGGATGGTTATGAACTCTATAGGTGAATTAATCATCAGGGGTGTTTATCTAAACTATTTAGAAATGAACGAAATAGTTTTAATGGTATTATGAAAATAAATAAATAAATATAAACAATATAATATTCATATTAAATATTTACTCAAATAGTGTAGCCATGTGACTAATGAAATATTTTTTAATAGATTTATTACATTGTAATACTAATATATTTTTATGGGAATATTGTATGACTGAAAAATTAATAAGTGACTTATATAAAATAGAAATAATAATTGAAAATATAAAAAAATTCATTTTCTAATTACAAATTGTTTTTCATAATATTTTACATTTTTCATTAAAAATTATATTTAAAAAATTTAGGCTATGAATTTAAAAAATATGATATCATTGTTTTTATTTATAAATATAATATATACTTAAGATTATCTTTTTTATCCTTTTTCAAATAAATTATTTTCTGTTGAATTGTTAAAATGACAATTTTAAAAATACCAACAAAAATTAGAAATTGTTTTACTATATAATGAAAAGAAAATAATTGAAACACTTTATCTAGTAAAATACATATGATTAAGTATAGTTAATAATTTTGAAATACAATTTTCAATTTATAATCTCATGCCCAACATATTTAAAATTTATGTAGCATTTTAATTAAAACCATATTTTGACTAATATATTTATTTAATTATACCATTATGAAAGGAATTTGTTTATTAGTTATTTTATATAAAGAAATTTTTTATGATTAGAACTATATTTAATTAATTGGAATCAATTACATTGGTAATTAATCCCAAAATGTAAATATTTTTTCATATCGATAAACATTACGAGAACATGATTTTTCCCGTTACTTTTGATTGTGATAAAATGAATTTTTGATACAGAAAGTGTTTTATTTAATGAATTATTTTTTATATTCATAATAATTAGGTCAAAATTATATAATTATTAAGATAATAATTTTTAATTAATGCAAATATTACCTAATTAAAAACAATTGAAATTAGTGAAAACTATAATGGCAAAAGAGGGTAACTGTATAAGGGAATAAGAATAAATTGATTAATAAATGGTTCCTCATTTATTTTGGATGTTTGGGAAAAAAATATATCCTATAAAACATATTTTTATCAACTTTGGAGTTACAGGTCTTAAGAGTGAAAAACCATTATTGAATTTTTGATGTATTTACTAAATTATCTTCCATTTTCACGTTAAATAGGGGAACTCCTTTACTTACATTCCCTTACTCCAAGGTAATAATTAGGGAAAATAATATATCAAAACAACATATAAAAAATAATAATCATATTAATAATGTTATGGTATTCTCAAAAAACCGCCCCTGAAATCATTAATCCCTTTTACAACGATGATAATCCATGAAGTGATGTATAAGTTCCTAAAACTAAATATTAGTTTCTATTTATTTATAAAATTAGATTCCATCATAAATAATCATTTAACAATACAAATTTTTTAAAATTAGTATCATAATTATAAAAGAATTTATCATAATTAGGATATAATAATTAATCATCATCGCATTTTCAATTAAGAAAATGTTGATGTAAATCGTGTGTTGTGCAGACTGTAGCTTCCACGAATAAATGTATTACGTTTTTTACATCAAAATAGATTAGTTTTAGTATATAATTTATAAATATATATGAAATTTATATGTAATATATAACATTAATATGGTTTTTTTGGAATAACATAACATGTATCTTTCATTATGAGGTAAGCTAACATTGTTAGTAAATAACTGAAATGTAGTTCTTTATAATTTTAATTTTCATGAAACAAGACAAAAACTCCCATGTAATTTAATTGTAAAATTATATTTTATTTATAAAACATAAAATATAGTATATTTAATTTTTCATGATGTATTATCCTTTAGAAAAAACGGAATATCAACACTAATTTTATGAACCTAGTTCATACTAGTTGAGATTATTAACATTCAATGTTGAAATAAGATTACAATTATCTAATACCTAAAGGGAATTGTTAATAATTATTAGAATAAATAGAGGAATATATGAATATAGTTCTAGAATAGTTAATATGATTTTTTTTATTTTGGATGCATGATTTTAATGTATTTCATAAAATCAATGGTAAATGTAAAGGACATGGCCACTCAAAATCCATTCTTATAGTCATGGATTTTATTATTGGACAACACATTTCAATAAACAATTTTTTTTTTAATTTCCATATTTCTCAGTTAAATTAATTAAAAAAATAATTTTCGTGTATTTTAATATCTTTATTTATCTTAAAAATATAGGGGTCTTTTTGGAAAGGGAATCGAAATGTTAACATTTACAACAATGTATCCAAAAAGTTCTTATAAAGTATTTCCATGATTTGGTTCTCATTACATTAAAATGTTTAACATATTATAATGTGATGTTTTATATTTTATTACAATATGTACCCCTTTAGATAATTGTATTTTTATATTGTATGAAGTCTTATGTTCATGTTACGTAATATGTTTATAAAACCCACTCTTTTTTCAATGGGTAATTTATTTTATTGTGGTGATTGTTTTTACATGGAACAAATATTTATGGTTGATAACAATTTTTGTACAATATACCCCTAAAATTATTTTTACTAAATTTTGAACTTTATATAATCCTTATAATTTTAAATCCATATTATGAGTTTCATAGACAAAATGTAAGAACAAATACAATTTTTCAGATAAAAGAAGTATTTTTCAAAAAATGCAATTTTATAGCCTTTTAATGTGGAATCCTTTTTAAATATAATATTTGAAACTTTATACATTAAATTTGAAAAAATAAACTTCTTTATAATCGGGACATAAGAATTTAGTTTCAATGTAGTTTGTTGTTTTTTCTGATAACTTTTTTATTTGGGTGAATAGTGAAAACACTATATTTTAACTGAAAACAACATTTTTAATCAAAATAATTCATAGTGTTAAATTAATCATTTTAATGCGTTGGAAGTATTAATATATTATATTTTTATCATTTAATCTGATTATTTTCATTGTAAGTAATTTTACCTTAAAATTGGACATAAACAAGTGACAAAATTTTGATAGTTATTATTTCATAAAAATATGCCTTTTGGTTTTGATAGTGGAAATTAATTTTAAATTAATAAATTTACCTTCTATGTTTTTAATATGGTAAAATATAATTTATTATTTAATTCAAAATATCAAAATTATCTTAGGATATCTTTTTGGTATTTTACTGAAAACATTTAATTTTTGAAGAATAGTGAAAAACTATGAGTTATAGTTAAAAACAGAATTTTTATTTAAATAATTATTTTTTAAATTTATTTTATGTCAATATATATATGAAATACTTATATAATTTCAATATATTTCATTGATTTCTGTTTATAATAATTTTGGAGATATAAAACTTTTATTGAAATTTTCAACGTCTTTTACCCACCTAGTAGGAAAATTTTTAAATTCACATATAACATAATTTTACCACTTCTGTGAGTTTAATTTAGATAATTTGTGAGACACAGTTAATATCAAGGAGTAAAATCTGGTTCAATATGATAAAATTAATTTTTGGAGAATAGTAACTTTTTACTTTTATTTACCACGGTTAAAATTAAATAGGGTAATTAAGGGTAAAAATGATATTATTATTACCCTAAAACATGTCTTAATTCAATTATATTAGTTTAATTTGACCAAAAACAACCTTAGTAATAAAATATGACCCTTTAGGTTCACATGGATTAGATTAGGACATTTATTATTATTTAATTTAAAAAAGAGTTTAAAGTGTTAAATTCAAAATATATTAACTAATCCATTTTTAATACTGGGTTATACATAAGATAAATTCGACTATAAATATTAATTATAAATATAAAAAGATTTCCCACATCATGATATTTTATTTATTTTTTTAGAGATTATATAATCAAATTTATTAATGACACAATGATGATACAATAATTACCATATTAATGAAAGAATCATATAAATGATATTTTAAATATTAAAATAAATATAATTTCAATGTTTTTAAGATATACACGAATTTTCATGGTTACTATGACATGATAGAGCTGATTTAATGTATCTTTTTCAAAGTAATCATGTTTTTATTACTTTCACAAAAACAAAATACCCAATAGTGTGAAAATTGACATAAAATAAAATTTAAAACAAAAACTATATTATTAGTTGATATAATATTCATAAAAATTTAAGGTTAGGAAAATGGGATTATATAATATTATATATGTCATTAATGAGCCACTTTAGGTTCTCTTGGATGTTTATTGTATGATTATTAACCATATATAGTAATAATATAAGAAGACACGGTAAAAGTTAAACTATTTAACTAAGAGTTAAATCTAAATGATAAGGTTACAATGGTAACATAAACATGTATAAAACCTTTTGGATGAGATTATTTCGACCCATAACCACCTAAGGATCTAAATTAATTCATTTGGAATGATTATAAACCGAATATTATTGTATAATAAATTAATACATTAATCACTTCCTAAAGTGACCCTAACCCCTATTATAACAGGGCACTTCCCCTTGTCTCAAAATCACACCTCTAAAGCCATTTGGCTCAGCCAGAACGTACCCTAATATCCTCCCAACTTCCCTAAATTAAACCTAGAAGCCTTATTTTGATCTGAAAGTCATCCTATGGAGCACTTTTGATCAAATCCAACGGAAAACCCGAAGAAGAGGTAATGATTTCACAACACACTTCGAAGTTCCTTTCTTCTTCCACTGGATTTTTCTTTGTGATTTCAATTCTAAAATAATAAATCCAGTATATTCTATATATTGTGATGTTATTATAAATATTTCATAACTATATTCATTATTCCATCCATCTTAGGAATGATAATGTCACCATTAATGCGTACGTACAACTTACTATCTCAACACCGTGGTGTAATTTGTTATTCAACACTATGTTATTTGGATGGATATAATGATGAGTAATATGTATATAAATAATGAAAATAACATGATAATGTCTATGTAAAATTAATATACAATGAAATTACACACCGTTATGTAAATGATATTGTCGCTCGTGCGTGCATACAGATTACCATCTCAATGACATGATGAGATTCATTTCCACATTGACCATTCATTGATGATTATAAAAATTTATATTACTAATATGTTTGTAATATATGAAATAATAATTCTACTGGAGATATATATATATACTTATATATATTTTATTCACTTATTTCTGTTCAATACGTTATGAAAACGGAAACAACGTTTATGCATACATACAGACTACGGTCTCCATGAACAGTGTTTTCCATTTCATATATATGTCTACTATAAATATTTATATTATAAATATATATTATATATAAATCATGTTTTATATCCTGGAAGTATTTAAATCATGATCTAAGTGATACAATCAAGAGTAATAATTAAAAACACGTACGATAAAGAAAGTGATTATTACCCGAAATGTTAATTTATGATGGAAATTATTATTAAATATATAGTATAATGTCATAAATGAATAATGTATGATATCATAAATATTAATATGGTTCGGGTATAATTTAATAACATACTACGATATTCATACATGAGGTTAAACATACCCTCGACTAATGGAATGTGAAAGGTAATGGGTTTTCATCACACTCCATATTCCCATGAGATTCATTCCATATTTCCAATATTACCTTTTTTGTGGGGTATGTACTGCCCATAATTGTATTCTTTATGTAATATACTTTAATTTATGTCTATTTACATATTCATTTTGTGATACCTATTTCATGGGGTGTATGTTTCATAAGATACCAAATTGGTAAAGGTTAATTTAACAATCTCATTATTATCCGAGGTTGTTTTTACAAGAGTATCTAATGAGACATATTTATTATCCATGTCTATGTTTCAAGAAAGGTTTTTCAAAGGGATTTTTTGAAGGAATTTTTTTTACAAAAAAACCATCCAAATGTTTTAAATAATTATTCTTCTAAATAATTCTCATTAATGTCCATGTTTTAGAAATGGTATTCAAGGATTTATTTATATGGACATAAATGTTTTTAAAATCTTAATTCCATTCAAAAGATTCAAAGTAGTATGGGACAATTTGATTAAAAAATTTCTTTAAATTTCATCGCTTTTAAATTGTGTAACATTTACATGTTTTCAAGAAATAGGGACATTTCTCTCATAGAGTTTTACAAATCATTTTTATTTATGTCAACATCCCTGGATGGATTTTAATCTTGTTTGAAGTTGATTTATTATGATACAAATCTTCCATATTGTATTGAAGGTTTCGTGATATGTTTGACTATGGATGTGTTATTTTTATACCATTCATGATTTGGGGATAAATTATTGACATTTCTTATTCTAGTTTTAATACGAATGTTTATGTTATATTTAATCCTTTTAATATGAGGAATGCTTTGGACTTATTAAGTGACGGGTGGAGCCCTCTATAACTCATCGATGCATTGGTAGGTATCATGAGACAAACTAGAGTCTTGGAACAAGGCCTTGACAAAATCTTATTTGTAGTCTGGGCACAAGGCCTTGACTGTGTGGTTATGATAGTCTGGGAATATTCATTCCATCATTATGAAAGTGGTTAGTGATATTGCATGTGATTATTTGACTAGTAGAATATCCATGTGAATAAGCAAATGGAATTACTTCATTTTATTTTTTCCATATTATTCTAAAGTTCATGTTTAATAGATTTTTGTTTTTTTTATACATTGCCTTAAATGTTTATGCTTATTTATGAAAATTTCCACTGTATTGTTATCATTACTGAGAATCTGAGATCACTCCATTATAAGTTTTATTTTTCCCAAGATTCCTAGAGATGTATTGTGATTGATATTTAGGGTTAAGCCAAGAGAATAATGGAATTCATGAAGTATTATTTTATGTTTTTTAGTATGTTAATAATTTTAATGTAACATTCATGTATGTAATCTATTTTCCAAGACTACTAAACCGATAAGTCCTTTGGGACTTGATTCCTAGTAATCATGCCAATGTATTAAAATAATGCACTGACTCTGGGTGACTGGGGTTGGGGAATTACAGTTGGTATCAGAGTATGTTTAGAAATAACCTTGGAAGCTAAATTTAAATATACTCTGATTAGATCACATAGTCCTAAGAAAGACTTTTAGGATTAGTATAGAATAAATTCATAGAATTTTGGTAATTTAGAGATTTTGTGAGTTTTCCATGAAAATACATCTCTATCTGGATAGTAGCAGGTAGAGGCAGCTCTGGCCTAGATTTACCTAGAGGTAAAACTCAAAAACACCGCATTGAGATAGACTCGAATGGGAACTAGTGCATGACAACGGGACTTGCTGCACTCTTGGTTATGACACTCCCAGTGGATATGCTTAGGATAATACGCATTTTCTATACAAATCATTATGAAGGGTTTATGAGTATATACTTTCTCAATAAAAACATATTTATGATTATGGATTATATCCATAAACCGTTCAATTTACATTAGGTATTTTACAAGTTCATATTTATTCATTACAATTGATAAACTAACCTAGTTTATGTTATTGTATAGAAATGGCGCCCAGTAGAAGGAACATGAACTCTAGCAATACGTATGATCCAATGATTAAGAAGGATTATATCTTCAATGATATTAAGCCAATATTTAGAATGGAAATAGTGTCCCATGTATTTTAAACATATGGAGAAAGAGTATCATCTGGTAAAAAGACAAGTAATTAATTTTCTGAGTCATATGTCTTTGAAGGGAAGAATGAGAAGAAAAGGATGGAAGAGAGAAAGATGGTTAAATGGAATAGGGAAATGAATAATTTTCCCATAAGTGATAACTGTGGGAAGAAACACCCTGGAACATTCCTGAATGGAATGGGAGTTTATTATAAGTGTGGAGAAAAAGGACACCCTGTACGTTACTGGAATGGTAAGAAAAAGGTATCAAATGTACAATTCTTCATCTGCAAGGAGTTGGGACACTACACAATCTAATGTACAAATCATCAGAGTATGCCCCAAATGATGCTATTGGAAAATAATCTTGTTATGATACTACCAAAAATGAGGAGGAATTATTAGAGTTATTATGATGTTATTAGATAATTATGTCATTTTAGTGTTGTATCAACAATGTATTGGTTATAATAATTTTGGTGTATATATGGAATGTACTGTAGTATTATTTAATTAAGGACATGAAATTGTGTGGAACCAAGAAAAGTGATTCAATAGCAGGTTACATTTTTGGAAAATATATGTTTGAGAAAAAGATAAACCATAATATGGTTCTGATACTAAGGTAGTGATTTTGGAATAATACATGATTTATTTGGAAAATTATATTGGAAATTCTTGACTACGTTAAAACTGATTAATGATTTGTATATTCCACCATTGTTGGAGTTTACAACATTTTTGGATAGAAGGAGTATATCCATTATTATATAAGGAATTAGGGATCATGAATGTAATCAATAAGGTTGTATAGTAATTTTATGATGTTGCTGTGTTTTAAAAGAATACATGATGAAGGTGTTCACATGTTATTAGGCATCAAAAAGGATCTTCATTGTGTTTACCATACTTATATATTTTGGGATTTGAGTTTGGACCGATGTATTTTGGTTAATTCTAGTTTGAGATTATTTTTGGATTGCCGTAAAAGGAAAAACTGGAGGTCGGGCGGCAACCCATCGCGTCCGGCAAGGCCGCGAGATAGGAACCCGCCAACGAAGGGCGACAAGGGTGTATGACCTACCACTGGGCCAGGTGATGTCCAGCATAGAATAATGTAGTCTTTTCAAAAAAATTCTAGTAGATGAATTATAAATTCATTTTTTTGAACCCTATACGAATAGGATAAATATAATATTATTTTCATGTTCAATTATCTAATAGAGTGAAAGATAAGTTTGTTGTAGAAATTAGTTAAAGGATGGGACTATAATTATCAAGTATATATATGTCTTCTTCTCTTATTCTATGAAGAAATTAATTCTTATACATCAGTGAAGGGATCGTGAAACCAAAAATGTGTCATCTTAACACCATATGTTTTGTTGAACTAATGGTATTTTAAATCATCATAGATTATTGAATTTAAGGCCCTTAATTTTATACTTGTTTGTGATTGATGACCTCAATAACTACCTATAAATAATTATATTTTCCTCCAAATATATGTCTCTAATGTCCACCAATGTTCCCCTAATCAAGATCATAATTTGGTGGTAACCCATTCATTTCCCTTTTCCTATTTTTAAGACTAAATTTTATTAACCTAATTTCCTATGTGGGTTTTCCCAAAGGTATTTTCTATTATCAACCTTTTATTTTCATAAAATTATTTCAAATAGTGAGGACGTAATTTATTTAAGGAGGGAGGAATGAAACACCCCATGATTTCATAGTATGTTATTTCTTCAATGTAATTTAATAATTTGCACTACACGCAACACCGAGTCCTAGCACACTATGACTTACCAAACTAGACATTCAAAATCTGTTATGAATAGTATTAACTATATTTTGATCTTTTTATAATCATTATAATTTTTGAATCCATTTTATGATTATCTTAGATATAATGTATGAACAAATACATTTTTTCAGATAAAAGAAGTATTTAAAAAAATGCAATTTTACCTCCTTTTAATGGGGAATCCTTTTTAAATCCAATATTTGAAACTTTTATATATTCAATTTTTCAAAATAAACTTCTTCTATATAATCGGGATAGAATAATTTATTTTCAATAATGTTTTAATGTTTTTCTGATAACTTTCATATTTGGGTGAATAGTGAAAAATACTATAATTTAAATGAAAACAACTTTTTTAATCAAAATAATTTATTGTGTTAAATTATAAATTTCAATGGGTTGGAAGTATAAATAGATTAAATTTTTACCATTTAATCCAATGAGGGTCATTGGATGTAATTTCACTTTGAAATTGGACATAAACAAGTGTTAATCCTTTGATAGTTATTGTTTCTTAAAAATACGCCTTTTGGTTTTGACAGTGGGAATTAATTTTAAATTATTAAATGAAAAATCTATGTTTTAAATTAGTTAACATATACTTAATTATGGAATTCATAATTTTAAAATTATCTTATGATAAATTTTTGGAATTTTTCTAAAAAATTTTAAATTATGATGAATAGTGAAAAACACTTAGTTATAGTTTAAAAAATAATTTTTAATTAAATAATTATTATTTTTATTTAAATTTATTTTATGTAAAAATAGATACATAATACCTATATAAGTTCAATGTAATTCATTGAAGTCAGTTTATAATAATTTTAGATATATAAAAATTTTACTGAACTTTTCACCGTCTTTTACCCAACCCTTGGAAGAATTTGTAAATTTTAATAAAACATTATTTTACATCATTTTTGAGTTGAATTTCAAAAATCTAGGAGACACGGTTAATATAAAGGAGTAGAATATGGTTCAATAAGATAAAAATAATTTTTTATCAATAGAAACATTTTACTTTTATTTACCATGGTTAAAAGTAAATAGGGTAATTAAGGGTAAAAATGATATTATTATTACCCTAACACATGTCCTAATTCTATTGGATACGTGTAAATTGAAAAAAAAGAAACCTTAGAGAAAAAAATAATACCCTCTAGGTCCCCTTGGATTAGATTAAGACATTTATTAATATTTAATTTAAAGAGGAGTTAAAAGTGTTAAATTCAGAGTTTATTAACTAAACTATTCTTACTATAGTGTTATACATAACAGATATTGGACTATAAATATTCATTAAAAAGATAAAAATTTTCATACATCATTGTATTGTATTTTTTAGTTTTTTTACATTATGTAATTATATTTTTTTATGACACAATGATGATGCAGTAATTATCTTATTAATGAAAGAATCAAATAAATGGTATTATAAATATTAAAATAAATATAATTTCGAAGTTTCTATGACATACTCGAATTTTATAGGTGACTATGAAATATTAGGGCTGATTTAATGTATCATGTTTGAAGTAATCAAGTTGTGATGACTTTCACAAAAAAAATATCAAATAGTTTCAAAATTGACATAAATTAATATTTAAAACAAATACTATATTATTAGTTGATATAATATTCCAAAAAATGTATGGTTTGTCTAATGGGATTAAATAATATTATAAATTTCATTAATGATCCACTTTAGGTTCTCTTGGATGTTTATAGTATGTTTATTATCCATATATTGTAAGAATACAAGAAGACACTGTAAAAGTTAAACTATTTAACTAAGAGTTAAATCTAAATGATATAGTTACAATGGTAACATAAACTAGTATAAAACCTATTGTTTGAGATGATTTCGACCCATAACCACCTAAGGATCTAAATAAATTCATTTGGATCCATTATAAACCGAATATGATTGTATAATATATTAATTCTTAAATCTTTTCCTAAAGTGACCTGTCACCCCTCTTATAAAAGGACACTTCCCCTTCTCTTAAAATCACACCTCCAAAGCCATTTGGATCGGCCAAAACCTGCCCAAATATACTACCAACTTCACTCAATTCAACCTAGAGGCCTTAGTTTGATTAGAAAGCCAACCTATGGAACCCTTTTGATCAAATCAAAAGGAAGAACCCGAATAACAGGTAATGTAGAGACCAGAAGCTTGACGTACATGGACATTACATTACTTTTGCGGAATACTTAGTACATAACAAAAACACACACACAAGGACCGTAATAGTTTAGTGTCTTTGGAAACTCGAAATATAATCTTCTAATCGTGGTGAAAGATCTTCAACATATCCCATAAAGATCTTCCTTTTTTTTGTTACCTAAAACCTTTCTTTATATCCTGGGGAAAAGAAAATATAAAAGGGTGAGCTCAAATGCTCAGTAAGGGTAAACAAAAGAAATATCAATCACATCATATTCATAAGAACATAACATTTTGGAAATCATAACCTGCAAAAGAGAGCATAATTTCATAACATGTGATAAATAATAATAGTGAAATGAAATCCCAATAATCATAACTTAAAACATGAAACATTGTGGCATACACACATAATCATAGAGAATCATTTCTTGTTAGTCAAGACTCATTGCCAATACTATCTTAGTGGACAAAGTCCCTTTCTGAACCGAGTCACCCTCGTTTTAGTCCTGTTTCACTGAACCGGTATGACCTACCATTCAAGCCATGTCTATCTCATGAGATATAAAATCTTTACCCAATGCATTGGAGGGAGATATAGGTCCCACCCATCTTATAATGAATCCTTTCTTATGTGTGCCACATAATCATAAATCATACATCATCTCATATCACATGTAACAAAAATGGGATTCTTGAAACATCATGACATCATAAAACAAATCATATAAGGTAAATGACTTCATAAAAATAATTCCCTCAAAACATAATCAAATAATTGTAATAATAGGGATAAAAACAGAACCCTATATTATCATAGATGGAAAATGATTTTGATAAAACATTTGAACTCCATTCTTGAGGAAAATATCATTTCTTCTTCAAAAACACTTTTCTTTTCTTAACATGTCATAAAATTATAAACTGAAAGTAGTTTATTAAAAATAATCTTGAAAACTTATAAAGGAAGATTTTTGGAAATAATGTTTTAAAAATCCATTCTTTCCGTATAAGTTAAAAAAACAATCTTCTTACTTTTGTCAGAAAAATCAAAAAAGTACCTCGTACGAAAAAAAACGACAAAATATTCCTTTCATATTCTTTACTAAAAACTCACCGAAGGGTAAAATTTGATTTAAACTATTGTAATTGGATGGAAACAATATTACAAATTGAGGGAACATGGATGTGGATGATAAAATACACCCCAGTAAATACCAAAGTATAAACAATCTCGGATAAAAATGTGATTGTGATATTTTCCCTTACCTTAGGTCCGATTTGCTTCGTAAGTGTCCGAACCTCCTGTATAATGATTTAAAGAATGTCATTTACTTATTACAGAATCATATTCATTGTTATGATATCATATATGGTTCATTTATGACTTTATATTACCCGTTCTTTTGTAAATTCCATGTTAAAGAGCGTTTTGGGTAAAATTGTTTCATTTATCGTAGGTGTTTTGACTTGTTGTTCTTGACATTATTATTACTTATATCATGATTTACATACTTCCAGAATATAAAATATGATTTATATATCATATATATTCAGTATATATATATATATAATAGATAGATAAATGAAATGAAACACACCGTTCATGGAGACGGTAGTCCGTACGTACGCATGAACAATGTTTTCCTTTCCTTATTGTCTTGAATGGAAGTAAGTAGATGACATATATATACATAAATCCAGTAGATTTACCATGTCATATATTTCATTATTATTGCTTATATATAATTTATAATCATTCTTAAATGGTTAACATGGAGAATGAATCTCATCGCGTCGTGGAGACGGTAGTCCGTACGTACGCACGAGCGATGATATCATTTCCATAATTATTGAATTGAATTGGATTGGATGATACAATATATCAGAATCATTATGATGTTATAATAACTATGTGTAGTTATTCTTTACACCATAACACCCATCCATGTAAGGTGTTGGTGGAAAAACAGATTACACCACGGCGTGGACACGGTATTCCGTACGTACGCACGCGTGGTGATTTCATTTTCCGTAGGATGTATAGATGGTGAATTAGGATTGTTTCATAATTATAATAACATATAAGTATATGAGTGATACTGATGTTATTACTTCATAATGAAACAACCTAAGAAGAAGAAGTGGAAGAAGAAATAAAGGTGAAAGAATTGGTAACGGAAATTACCTCTTCTTTGAAGCGCCTCTTTGAGACCTCCTCTTAGGGCACTAAAATTGGTCTTTGAGGAAGACCAGAACCTCTAGGATGTTTCTAGAGAAGTGGAGAGGAGAATTTGGCAGGGGTTGGCAGAGCATGAAGGCTCAAAGTTGTGTGAGGAAGAGAGGGAGGAGGTGCCCTTTTATAAGGGAGGAGAGGGTCACCTTTGGAATAACTAAAAATATTATTTTATTATAAAGTCAATTTCGGTTTTAAATAGCTCCAAATTGATTTATTTCGAGGCTAAGGTGGGGATGGTTCGAAATCATCTAATCCAATAGAATTTAGACAAGTTTAAGTTCCTATTTTAACCTTATCATTTAGATTTAACATTAAGTTAAATAATTTTACATTTACCGTGTCTTCTTGTGTTCTTACACTATAAGGTTAATAAACATACTATTAGAAGCCAAACGAACCCCAATTTTTTTATTATTAATATATATAACGTTATATAAGTCATTTGGCTGATCATTAGATTTTTAGGAATAAAATAACAATTAATAATATAATATTTGTTTTAAAAACTATTTTATGTCAATTTTGACACTATTTAGTAATTGATTTTTGTGAAAATCATAACAGAATGATAAGTTCGAATAAAGTTAATTAAATCAATACTAACATGTCATATTAACCTATAAAATTAGTTTAATTCATAAAAAGTCTTAAATTACATTTATTTTGGTATTTATAACATCAATTATGTCAATATTTCATTAATAAGATAATTACTGCATCATCTTTGTGTCATAAATAAATTAAATAATTTGATGTCTAAAAATTAAAATAAATATACCATTATGTAGTAAATCTTTTTAGCTTTCTAATGAATTTTTACAATTGAATTTATCTTATTTATAACACTATATTAACAAATGTTTTAGTAAATAAACATTGATTTTACCTCTTTTAACTCTTTTTTGAAATAATAATAAATGTCCTAATCTAATCCATGTGGGCCTAAATGGTCATATTTTATTCCTAAGCTTGTTTTTGGTCGAATTTCACTTATCCAAGAAAATTTGGACATGTGTTAGTATAATTATAATATCATTTTTACCCTTAATTACCCTATTTACTTTTAACTGTGGTAAATAAAAGTAAAAAGTTACTATTCACCAAAAATTATTTTCATCTCATTGAACCACATTTTACTTACTGACATCAACCGTGTCTCTCGGATTTTTGAAATTCCACTCACAGATGAAGTAAAATTAAGTTTAATGAAAAATTCAGTTTTTTAACTACCACTTAGTGGTTTCACTATTCATCAAAAATTGAAAGTTTTCAGGAAAATACCAAAAATTAGGCCTAAGCTAAATTTGATATTAGGAACTCAAAAATGATTTCTATTTTACCAAATTCAAAACAAATCAGTTGCATTAATTAATTTAAAAATAAATTACCGTCGTCAAAACAAAAGACGTGTTTTTAAGAGATAATAACTATCAAAAGATTGACACTTGTTTATAACTGGTTTAAATGTGAAATTACATCAAATGACCAACATTGTATTGAATTGTAAAAATATATTCTAAATATACTTTAAAACCACTGAAATGAATAATTTGTCACTACTAATTATTTCGATTGAAAAAGTTGTTTTTAATTAAAATTTAGTAATTTTCATTATTCATTAAAATATGAAAGTTATCCGAAAATCACCAAAATTTCACCCTAAGCTAATTTCGATATTCCGAATCCAAAAATGAAGTCCATTTTGAAAAATAACATTTACAAAATTTCAAAAAGTGGTTATTACTATTCATAACGGCTAGTTTTAATAATATTTTAATAGCATATCGTTGTTTAGTGAAACTCGTTATTGCGTACTACACACGCTATCGAGGAAGGTCGCGATTGTGTGTAATGAAAGGCAATTCAAGGATGCGTGTTGTGCAAGATCCATATAACACAAGAAATTAATGAAATTAAAATAATATTTTTCATAAAATCTAAGGTTGTTACATTCTACCCCCGTTAAAATGAATTTCGCCCTCGAAATTCGTCGGGGTTATAAATGGTTTACTATTTGAAAGTTTCTTTGATAGAAACCCACATCGTAAAAAGGAATACCAAAACTTATCTTTAAAAACTAAAGTATAAAACGTAATGGTTACCCAAGTTAACTAATCACTGGGTATCCACATAGGAGAACATAGGTGAAAATATGGACATGGAAGAGAAATCTAACCATCACGTTCTGATGGAGAGTGGTAGAGAACATAGCTATAGAAAATCTAGCAATCACAAAGCCATAAATTTGTGACGATCTAAGGTACCATCTGATTAATCAGATATAAGAGCACTAGGACAAAATTTTTGGTTTTCAAGATTGTATCCCTAAAGTTGAAGAATTTGAATTAGAATAAATACTTACTTTATTTTGGTACAATCTCACTGTTGTTCGTGCCTTGAACAATTTCCACTTCATCTCTTAAATAAATGAAGTTGAATTTGTTATCCGTGAAGTGTTAGCAGATCATGTGATAGAATGACGGGTCATTCACTCTGTTTCAAACAAAAGGTTAGCAAAAGTTATTAAATATACATAAGTCATTCAATAGTGAGATTAATCATATATGGTTCCTAAAATGGACTTATACTTCATATATCATACTGCTTAATATAATAAAACTAGTTTCTACTAACCAGGGACTTCCTGTAGGCCAGTCGCACTTCGGTTGTGGGTTCGATTCCCACAGCCTTGTCCGACGCGATGGGTTATCGACCATCCTGCAGGTTGTCCTTTTTCTAAAGCTATATTACTATAACACCCCATCAATAACATCGAAAAACATTTTATCCTAACTTATGTCCAACATAATCCATTCTAATCTTTAGTCTTATCTAAAATAATTCAGTCCAAGCTCATAGTATAAAGAAAATGATTACTTGAAATGTCACAGATCAATCACGTGAATTCTATCATTTATCCCCCATATATCATAATATATATCTTGTTGGTCAAATTACAAACATGTGAATACCTTAATCATGTATTCTCTTGAAGAATGAATACCCATTGACCCTTAGTGAAAACATGAATGCTGACAAAAGTTAACTCTTTCCACATACCAAAATCCAAAAATTCTATATACTCAAACCATGATATAACCTTCTCCTTATATCAGTCATGAGCTCATGAATACTATCAATCATTTAATTTTCTCCTTATCCCTTCATTATGCGCATATCATCTACATTCCAAAAATATCTGAATAACCTTTCATGGATACTGGTAACATTAAACATTCACTTTCAAAACTCAAGGAAAGACAACAGTGTAACAATCCATAGATGTCTCTTTATTCCATAGTAGCATGAGATTACTTATACAACATTACACATGATAAACATGTAATCATTCCACTACATTCTTAAACCATTGACCGAGCTTCAACAATTCTTTCATCTCACATATCATTTGTAGTCTCTTCATCATCATCCACACAAATACTACCCATACGACCATACTGATTCTCTTCATGAGACTTTCCCATAGGGCATTGGTTTGCATAATGCCTGTACATTCCACATTTAAAACATTTAACCATTGCTGATGTCGTAGCAATACCATTATCCTCATCCCTGGTGTTAACTGAACCTTTTCCTTTACACTTACTGGCTTTGTGTCCTTCTTTTCCACACCCAAAGCATCTTCCAGTTCTTTTGAAACATTTTCCTTGATGCCTCTTCCCACATGATTTACATAGGGGAAATTGAACTTTCTTTCCTCTATGATCATCATGAAACTCCATCTTTCTTTTATTAGCTGAGTCAGGAAACTTACCAAATTTTACTTTATTGATCATATTATGAGATTGATGATTAAGCATAATAATGATGTTTGGACTTCCAAATCCCATTTCATTTGGTTGCTCATGAAGAATATCATTCCATTGTCCATCATATCCTCCATTATCGTGAATCCTCTTGTTTCCAGCCATTTTCTAAAACCCAAAAAGAATAGTGTGGGAGGCAAAAATCATAATAAAGGGGGAGTAACTTCAATATCTAACATATTTTGTTTAATCAAATATCGTTACCATATTTCTAGGACTATATCCTATATGTATACTTATCCTTAGGGACATCCCTAGTAATACCATAGAAATATCTCTAGGGATCTCACTAACGTTTTCACACCCTAATTTCCAAAGGATGACTAAACCTTTCCTCTGATACCAATTGTGGAGCCTCGAAGCTTGACGTACATGGAAATTACATTACTTTTGCGTAATACATAGTACATAACAAAAACACACACACAAGGACCGTAATAGTTTAGTGTCTTTGGAAACTCGAAATATAATCTTCTAATCGTGGTGAAAGATCATCAACATCTCCCATAAAGATCTTCCTTTTTTTGTCTTACCTAAAACCTTTATTTATATCCTGGGGAAAAGAAAACATAAAAGGGTGACCTCAAATTCTCATTAAGGGTAAACAAAAGAAATAGAAATCACATCATATTCATAAGAACATAACATTTTGGAAATCTTAACCTGCAAAAGAGAGCATAATTTCATAAATGGGATAAATCATAGTAGTGAAATGAAATTCCAATAATCATAACATAAAACATGAAACATTGTGGCATACACACATAATCATAGAGAATCATTTCATGTTAGTCAAGACTCATTGCCAAGACTATATTAGTGGACAAAGTCCCTTTCTGAACCGAGTCACCCTCGTTTCAGTCCTGTTTCACTGAACCGGTATAACCTACCATTCCAGCCATGCCTATCTCATGAGATATAAAATCATTACCCAATGCATTGGAGGTAGATATAGGTCCCACCCATCTTATAATTAATCCTTTCTTATGTGTGACACATAATCATAAATCATATATCATCGCATATCACATGTTACAAAAATGGGATTCTTGAAACATCATGACATCATAAAACAAATCATATAAGGTAAATGACTTCATAAAAATAATTCCCTCAAAACATAATCAAATCATTGTAATAATTGGGATAAAAATAGAACCCTATATTATCTTAGATGGAAGATAATTTTGATAAAACATTTGAACTCCATTCTTGAGGAAAATATCCTTTCTTCTTCAAAAACACTTTTCTTTTCTTAACATGTTATACAATTATAAACTAAAAGAAGTTGATTAAAAATAAACTTGAAAGCTTATAAAGGAAGATTCTTGGAAATAATTTTTTAAAAATCCATTCTTTCCGTATAAGTTAAAAAAAATTCTTCTTACTTTTGTCGGAAAAGTCAAAAAAGTACCTCGAACGAAAAAACAACAAAAGATTCCATTAATATTCTTTACTAAAAACTCACCGAAGGGTAAAATTGGATTTAAACAATTTTAAGTGGATGGAAAAAATATTACATATTTAGGGAACATGGATGTGGATGATAAAATACACCCCAGTAAATACCAAAGTATAAACAATCTCGGATAAAAATGAGATTGTGATATTCTCCCTTACCTTAGGTCCGATTTACTTCGTAAGTGTCCGAAACTCCTGTATAATGATTTAAATAATGTCATTTACTTATTAAATAATCATATTCATTGTTATTATATCATATATGGTTCACTTATGACTTTATATTACCCGTTCTTTTGTAAATTCCATGTTAAAGAGCGTTTTGGGTAAAATTGTTTCATTTATCGTAGGTGTTTGGACTTGTTGTTCTTGAAATTATTATAAATTATATCATGATTTACTTACTTCCAGAATATAAAATATGATTTATATATCATATATATTCAGTATATATATATAATAGATAGATAAATGAAATTAAACACACCATTCATGGAGACGGTAGTCCGTACGTACGCATGAACGCTGTTTTCCTTTCCTTGTTGTCTTGAATGGAAGTAAGTAGATGAAATATATATATAAATAAATCCAGTAGATTTAACATGTCATATATTTTATTATTATTGCTTATATATACTTTATAATCATTCTTAAATGGTTAACATGGAGAATGAATCTCATCGCGTCGTGGAGACGGTAGTCCGTACGTACGCACGAGCGATGATATCATTTCTATAATTATTGAATTGAATTGGATTGGATGATACAATATATCAGAATCATTATGATTTTATAATAACTATGTATAGTTATTCTTTACACCATAATACCCATCCATGTAAGGTGTTGGTGGAAAAACAGATTACACCACGGTGTGGAGACGGTATTCCGTACGTACGGACGCGCGGTGATTTCGTTTTCCATAGGATGCATAGATGGTGAATTAGGATTGTTTAATAGTTATAATAACATATCAGTATATGAGTGATACTGATGTTATTACTTCATAATGAAACAACCTAAGAAGAAGAAGTGGAAGAAGAAATAAAGGTGAAAGAATTGGTAACAGAAATTACCTCTTCTTTGAAGCGCCTCTTTGAGACCTCCTCTTAGGGCACGAAAATTGGTCTTTGAGGAAGACCATAACCTCTAATATGTTTCAAGGGAAGTGGAGAGGAGAATTTGGCAGGGGTTGGCCGAGCTTGAAGGCTCAAAGTTGTGTGAGGAAGAGAGGGAGGAGGTGCCCTTTTATAAGGGAGGAGAGGGGCACCTTTGGAATAACTAAAAATATTGTTTTATTATAAAGTCATGTTCGGTTTTAAATAGCTCCAAATTAATTTATTTCGAGGCTAAGGTGGGGATGGGTCTAAATCCTATCATACAATAGAATTTAGACAAGTTTAAGTTCCTATTTTAACCTTATCATTTAGATTTAACATTAAGTTAAATAATTTTACTTTTACCATGTCTTCTTGTGTTCTTACACTATAAGGTTAATAAACTTACTATTAGAAGACAAACGAACCCCAATTTGTTTATTATTAATATATATATCTTTATCTAAGTCATTTGGCCGAGCCTTAGATTTTTAGTAATAAAAAAACAATTAATAATATTATATTTGTTTTAAGAACTATTTTATGTCAATTTTGACACTATTTAGTAATTGATTTTTGTGAAAATAATAACAGAATGATAAGTTCTAAAAAAGTTAATTAAATACATACTAACATGTCATAGTAACCTATAAAATTAGTGGAATTCATAAAAAGTCTTAAATTACAATTATTTTAGTATTTATAACATCAATTATGTCAATATTTCATTAATAAGATAATTACTGCATCATCTTTGTGTCATAAATAAATTAAATAATTTGATGTCTAAAAATTACAAATAAAATACCATTATGTAGTAAATTTTTTTAGATTTCTAATTAATATTTTCAATTTAATTTATCTTATGTATAACCCTATATTAAAAAATGTTTTAGTAAATAAACATTGATTTTAACTCTTTTAACTCTTTTTTGAATTAAATAATAATAAATGTCCTAATCTAATCCAAGTGGGCCTAAATGGTCATATTTTATTCCTAAGTTTGTTTTTGGTCGAATTACACTTATCCAATAGAATTTGGACATGTGTTAGGATAATTATAATATCATTTTTACCCTTAATTACCCTATTTACTTTTAACCGTGGTAAATAAAATTAAAAAGATACTATTCACCAAAAATTATTTTCATCTCATTGAACCACATTTTACTTACTGACATCAACCGTGTGTCTCGGATTTTTGAAATTCCACTCACAGATGCGGTAAAATTAAGTTTTATGAAAAATTCAGTTTTTTAACTACCACTTAGGGGTTTCACTATTCATCAAAAATTGAAAGTTTTCAGAAAAATACCAAAAATTAGGCCTAAGCTATAATTGATATTATGAACTAAAAAATGATTTCTATTTTACCAAATTCAAAACATATCAGTTGCATTAATTAATTTAAAAATTAATTCCCATCGTCAAAACAAAAGGCGTTTTTTTAAGAGATAATAACTATCAAAAGATTGACACTTGTTTATAACTGGTTTAAATGTGAAATTACATCCAATGACCAACATTGTATTGAATTGTAAAAATATATTCTAAATATACTTTAAAACCACTCAAATTAATAATTTATCACTATTAATTATTTCGATTGAAAAAGTTGTTTTTAATTAAAATTTAGTAATTTTCACTATTCATTAAAATATGAAAGTTATCTGAAAATCACCAAAATTTCACCCTAAGCTAATTTCGATATTCCGAATCCAAAAATGAAGTCCATTTTGAAAAATAAAATTTACAAAATTTCAAAAAGTGGTTATTACTATTCATAACGGCTAGTTTTAATAATATTATAATAGCATATCGTTGTTTAGTGAAACTCGTTATTGCGTACTACACACGCTATCGAGGAAGGTCGTGATTGCGTGTAATGCAAGGCAAGTCAATGATGCATGTTGTGAAAGCTCCATATAACACAAGACATTAATGAAATTTAAATAATATTTTTCATAAAATCTCGGGGTGTTACAGGTAATGATTTCACCACCCTCTTTCAAGTTCCTTTCTTCATCCAAATATTCATTATTTGTTATTTGAATTAAAAATTAATAAATACATTATCATCTATATACTGTGATGTTATTATAAATATTTCAAAACTATATTCATTATTCTATCCATATTAGGAATGATAATGCCACCATGCGAGCGTACGTACGTCTTATCGTCTCCACGCAGTGGTGTAATTTGTTATTCAGCACTATGTTATTTGGATGGATATAATGATGATTAATATGTATATAAATAATGAAAATAACATTAAAATGTCTCTGTAAAATTAATATACCATCCAATTCCACACCTTTAAGTAAATGATATTGTCGCTCGTTCATAAGTACGGATTACCGTCTCCATGACGCGATGAGATTCATTTCCACATTCATCATTCAAAAAAGTTTATAAAAATATATAATACTAATATGTTTGTAATATATGAAATAATATTTGTAATGGAGAAATATATATATATATATATATATATGTACCTACATATATTCTATTCACTTAGTTCTGTTCAATACGTTATGAATACGGAAACAATGTTTATACGTACGTACGGACTACCGTATCTATAAACGATGTCTTTAATTTATTATATATGTCGATTATACATATTTATATTATAAATATATATGATATATAAATAATTTTTTATATTATGGATGTATTTAAATCATGATCTAAGTGATACAATCATGAGTAAAAAGTAAAAACACATACGATAAAGAAAGTGATTATTAACCGAAATTTTAATTTAACATGGAAATTATTATCAAATCGGTAGTATAAAGACATAAATGAATAATGTATGATATCATAAATATTAATATGGTTCTGGTATAATTTAATAATATACTACGGTATTCATACAATAGGTTAAACGTACACTCAAATAAAGGAAAGTGCAAGGTAATGGGTTTTCATGTCACTCCTTATTCCCTTGAGATTCGTACCATATTGCCAGTATTACCTTTTGTGTGGTGTATTTACTGACCATAATTATATTCTTTGTGTAATACACATTAATGTATGTGTATTTACATATTAATTTTATAATACCTCTTTCATGGGGTGTATGTTTCGTAAGTTACCAAATTGGTAAGGTTTAATTTCACAATCCTTTTTTATTCGAGGTTGTTTTTATGTATGTATATAATGAGACATATTTATTATCCATGTCCATGTTTCATGAAAGTGTTTTCAAAGGGATTATTTTGATGTACTTTTTTTTACCAAAAAATAATTCAAATGTTTTAAATAATTATTCTTCTAAATATTTCTCATTAATGTCCATGTCTTCAAAATGGTTTTTAATGATTTATTTATATGGACACGAATGTCTTTAAAATGTTAATTCCATTCAAAAGATTCAAAGGGGTACGGTACACTTTGATTAAAAAATGTCTTTAAATATCTTTCATTCTAAATTGGGTGACTTTTAAATGTTTTCATGAAAAATGGATATTTCTCTTAAAGAGTTTTACAAATCATTTTCATCTATGTCAACATCCTTTGATGGATTTTAAACTTATTTGAAGATGATTTATTATGATACAAATCATCCATATTGTATTGAATGTTTTGTGATATGTTTGACTATGGATGTGTTATTTTTATACCATTCATTATTTCAGGATAAAGTATTAATATTTCGTATGTCAGTTTTAAAACGAATGTTTATGTTATCTTTAAACTTTTTCATATGAGGAATGAATTGGAATTAGTATGTGACGGGTGGAGCCTGCTATAGCTCCTCGATGCATCGGTAGGTCTCATGAGACAAACTACTGTCCTACCACAAGGCTTTGAAAAAATCTTATTTTTAGTCTTGGAAAAAGGCCTTGACTATGCTATTATGATAGTCTTCCATTATGCATTCCATCATTATAAAAGTGGTTAGTGATATTGGATGTGATTATTCGACTTGTATAATTTCCATGTGAATAATTAAATGGAATTAATTCATTTTATTTTTTCTATATTATGCTGAAATTTAATTTTAAAAGGTTTTGGTTTTAGTTATACATTTCCATAAAAGATTAGGCTTATTTATGAATGTTTCTACTGTATTTTTATCCTTATTTAGCATCTGATCTCACTTCTTTCTATGTTTTATATTCCCCAAGATTCCAAGAAATGTATTGTGATTGATATGCAGGGTTAAGCCAAGTGAATAATGGTGTTCATAAAGGATTATTTATGTTGTTTTGTATGTTATAAAGTGTTATGTAACATTCAAGTATGTAATATATTTTCCAAGACTGCTAAACTGATCTGTCCTTTAGGACTTGATTCCTTGTAATCATGCCAATTTATTAAAATAATGCACAGACTCTAGGTAACTAGGGACGGGGTGTTACATAAAATTTATATTTCCATACAAATAATTTATTTGTATTTAATAAAATTAGACTTATATTACATTAATGTAACAAAAATAAATTTTGTTTTTATATTAATTTATTTAATGAAAATAAATTATAGTTTTACAAAAAACTGTATATTTTTCACTATTCGTTTAAAAATAAATCCATTCAGAAAAATGAAAAAAACAAATCAGACTATGTTAATTTTGAAATTATGATTTAAAAGATTCTATTTATTTTACCAACTAATATTTTTAAAAAGTTACAAAATTTAATTATTATTTCGGCAATATAGTAATTTTTACCATTTTTTTAAGAAATGCATTTTAATAGAATAAAATCATTCATTAAATAGTGATCATAATTATGTGAATTTTAATTAGTTTTATTTGATATATATTATAAAAATTCCATTCATTAATAATTAGTAAATTAATATATTTAGATAAAAATACATTAATCACATGAAAAATAAATCTTTTACCTTCACATGCTTTGATTTTTATTTCTAACCTAATGATAACCAATAAATTTATTTTTAATCATGTATAAATATCACATTTTCATAATTATAAAACTATATGTTAACATATATATGAATTTAACGTTTTCATTAACAATACATTTTCAGTTAATATTCTAGGATCAATAGTAATTATTGTTTGAAATTAATAATAATTTTTCTACAATTATATTTTCTCTAGATACCATATAATGTGATTCATTACACAATGTATAAAAATTATTTACCTAATTTAATTGTTCTATACATCAGTAGCCATCAAACAAATATAAATTTGTAAATTAAAACTTATTATAAAATCATCGGGTGTTACAATATATATATATATACATGATATATAGAAAATAATGCATCACTTATATTCTCATCAGCTTTTATGTTTAAAGTATAAATTAATTAAGATAAAAAAAATTACATGAAAAATCTTATTATATTTGAAGAAACTTATATGATTTCAATAAAACCAAAATTACTTAAATGATATATTTTATACTTTCATTGATAAAACAACATATCTATAATACTTATGACATCAAAACTCTTATCCATTATTAAAACATGTATAAATCATTTGAAAAAGTTGTTTGAAAACATAATTATTAAAAAGGGCTTAAATATAATGGGGAAACATTTATTCTATTAAACTACATAAAATCCTTTTAAAACTAATTTTCATTAAAAATTATTATTTTATGAGACATTATTTAAAAATTAATGGAAAATTCTCAACAACATCATGAAATCAATTCTAATGAAGGAATAGTTAACATGCAATATCATTGAGAAAATAATATTTTTATGAAACAAATACTCCCTGAATACATTATTTCATCCATTATATGATTATAACCATAACACAAAAAACATAAAATTGGTTTCAAATATCATTAAATATTATAAAAAATTTTAAAAACAATATTTTCCCTAAACATATGAATAAAAACCATATCTTATGTCAATGATAATTTTCGAGATTATATTTACCAATAAAAAAGAGTCTCGTAATGGCTTTAGTTTACCTCTCATTCATTAAAATTTCAACTCAATTTATATCGGGTTTTACCTAAGGAATTAGAGATATATATAGTTTTGGCCACCCATTTCAATGAAAAATAATGCATTAGGTACATTACCATTTTCATTACATGTAATCTAATGAGATATAAATCCTTAAATCATGCATTATAGGGATATATAATTTGGTCCCACCAATAATCATAACATATCATGCATGTTTGGACCAAATGAATATGAATAATCTCAAAAATGAAGAAAACAATATAACATGAATAGAATATATATAAAATAAATATCATAAAAATTTACATTTAAATTCATATACATAATAATGTTTGGGTAAACAATTTTAAAAAATTAATTTATGAGAATATGAAAAAATAAGTAAATATTAAAACCAATCTTTTAAAAAGATAAATTTATATGTAACGATTTGAGAGAATAAAGTATAATAACTATTTGAAAAAATAAATGTAGAATTCTTAAAGAAGAAACTCTTGACCTTATTAGCTATAGTAATATAATATTAATTTTATCATTACTGGATCAAAATTGCAATGACCCATTTTTGTAAATGAAAATAGAATAATGATTAATGTAGTTCAAGGGGAAGAGATAAAAGAAAAACCTATATAGAAAATAAAACATTCAATGATTTCGAAAAATTATTGGAGAAGATCTCATTAATAGATGAACAGTAATGGAGCATATGTGATTAAGTATTGAATCAGTGTTAGAAGTCCCTATGTTCTATAAAAGTGTAAAATGAGTATCAATTTTATCACATATCCATTATTTTGCTATTGACCAAAAAATAGATTTTTAAATTATTGAAACATTCACATTTTTTCATAAAAAAATAATTATTGGGGTATTAGAATTATAAATGTCTAGATGAAATAAATCACATACACCCTTATCTGATGTTTCTCATTTACCAGTAACACCTAACATATTAAAAGTGAATTTCATATCTTAAATAAACTATTCAATTATAACCTTTTCTCTAATAAACCTAAATATTCTTTTTCAAAAATATTTCTAGTTCCTACTATAATATATCTTATATATAACTTTTTAATTTTTTCATTATAATTTAGTCTTTGAGATTATATCAACCGAAGATGAAAAATTGGAATTGTAAATATATACAATATCATTATAAAACATCAGCATAAAACATCAATGAAGGATATTATCAGTATTATATTTTTGGAACTGTAATACTTATATGAAAGCTATGGTTAGAATAATCCTTTCAAATTTTAATTTTCAATAAATTTTACTTTGTTATAAAATAACTTAAAACTATCATTGTACCAACCAATTATTTTATATTTATAGATTTTTCATATGGTATAATAAACATATATTTTTCCTTAATGGTTTGAAATAATTTTTTATTCACCCAAAAATAATTTATTATCTAAAAATAATTTAATACCATTCCAACTAGGATATTGTGAATTAATTAATGAAAAAATAGAATTTATGGATTAGTATTTCTAATTTTCCATAACTTTTTAACTAGAGGTTCTAAAGAATCATTATCGATGTTTTTTCAGGATATTAAAAAAAAATGTTAAATAGTTTGATAATCCATTAACATGTAATATTTAGTATACTAGAATGTAATGTTAACCAATTGAATATATAAAATTCAATATGGAATGAAATAATTCATCATAAAAATTTGTATACCATCGAGATAAATACAAGTATACATGATGAAATTATCAATATAAAACGTTATGGATGATGTTAATAAACATAAATTAATAAATTAAGTTTATCAAAAAATATAGAAGAACTAATAATCATGTTATAGAAACGATGTCCACACCATTGGAAAACTGGCCCTAAATTATGGAATGGTACTAAATAAATACCATTCTTTAGTGGTATATCATCAATATGTATGTTTCTTCATTTGGGTAAAACCATTATGAGATGCCTGTAAAAATATATAAGTTTCTTTCTAAGAAGTCTTTATATAAAAATAGACAAAGTAACATTGTATTTAAAGGCCTTATTATTAATTCAAATAATTCATTCAGAGAATATTAATGAAATGAGGAGATAGAAATGTCACCAAATATATGTAAATGTTAATTATATTGAGTGTAAATGTAAATTTATTTTCAATGTTTTCAAAATCTAAGAGTACAATTCTGTGAAATTTTGGAAAAGGTAAATTACTCAATGGCCATATGTAAATGTAATTATAATGAATATATAATGGTCAATATAACCATACCAAATTATAAGAATAATATAAATACACAATGAAATTAGTATACAAAAATATAATAATTGAGTTGGATATTAGAAATGGTTATGTGTGGAATCCAAATTTTATACATAATGGTAACCTAAGCACGCTAGGAATGAGATGCAGCAAAGTCCTCAAATATATAATTGTTAAATATCAAGAATATGAAATGTCCCAAATCATTATTACTATACATAAATGTTAGTTCTCCATCAAATAAGAGATGAAATTTTTTAAAACTTATGGACACAACATGATATATAATGGTAATTAGAATAATAAATAAATATAAATATGTACAAGATGACTGAATATTTTATAATTTAATTACAAATAGGAAGTTTTGAAAATGCATAAGAGTCACTATGAGTGGATTTGTAATTTTTTAGAGAGTATTCATCATAAGAGATAAAAAATTATATAAAATTTTTTCCAATTACAATACATAAAAGGGTATGATTAGCTAATAGATAAGGGTTATTTTCTTTGTGAATATTTTCAACATGTTTTAATGGAAAAACAAAAAATCTAATTTTCAAAATAAAAATTACATAAAATGATTAATAATCTTGTTTCATTTAAATAAAACATCATTCATGAAATATATTCAAAAAATATACGTAATATTAAATCAACCATATTATCATTTATAATTGAAGAATCATTTAATATCCTCTATAACATGGAATAATCATATATTCATAAATAATATTTTTTAACTAAATAAGAATATTAATTAAACATAAAATATAAGGGATTAAAAAAATAAATTTAAATTTTACTAATCCATTAATTAAAAATGATATAAAACTTGTCTAAAAATATAGAGAAAATTAAAACATAGAATATATTATTTAAAGTGAAAAATTCATGTTTACTATGAAAAACCATATATAAAAAATATATTATACTGATATATTTATTTTAATTGCATAAAAATATAAATGATATAGAATTTAAAATAAAAAATATTGTTTCATAATGTGGATAAAATAACTATAAATATATAATTAGTATCCAATTAAATATATTAATTCTTTTGTGTCATAAACATATATAAACATTAAAACTATTATAAAACTTCATTTCACAACTAAAACATAAAATTGATTCATTTAAAATTCCTGACCATATTAAATGACATATTATTATGGATCCGGAATTGATTTCACTCTTCAGCTATTTTATAGAATGTATAATGATTATCCACAATAGTTATATTTCTCTATATAAATATCCTAAATTCATATTCTCTCATTTACTTCTCAAATTTACATCAATATTTCAAACTATTTTTTATTTCTATAATTTTTTATAATACGATCATCTTTATGGGAGATAAAGATGTTTCATGTCAAAACATTGATATTATTTTATACACTTGTTAATTTTCTCATATTTTATATTCATTGTTCTTATGAAATAATTGGGTTTCCTTCCGATAATGTTTTTTAGTAATACTCATTCTAATTATGTTATCACAAATTTGTTATTATAATTTAAAAAATATATCATGAATAAAATATAATTTAATAAAAAATGATCCATTCTAAGACATTGGCTGTTATACCACCCTAATGAAAATATTATACCCAAAACATTGGCTCTTGAAAAACAAAAATATAAAAATACTCTAAAGCATTGTAAAATCATATAAAATGTATTATTTCATAATATTTTAATCAAATTACTAATTATTTAAAATATATAAATTTTCTTGAGAATACATATTTTGTTCATTCTTTTTATAATAATTCATTTAAACCAAAAAAAAAATATGAAAGTGTCCGAAAATATTAAGATACCATCATATATAACCAAAAAAACTAAGTCCTTTTTGTTCCTCCAAATTCCCCTTACAAAATTAAATTACCAAAAATAATAACATATTATATATCATGTTTCCAAAAAATTAAATCAATATTTATCCATGAAAAATAAATTAAGATAAAAAATATTTATTTGTGTGATTATTTTATAAATATAAAAAATAATGATACCATTATTACCTCAGAATCATATCATATAATATGATAAGGATTATATATTTCTTAACTATGAATTCATCCTTATTACCAAAAAAAATCCCTAAAATATCATCAATCATCTTAAAATCAAATCACATAATACCTAAAATGGTGTACTATTTCCGTTGAATTTATAATAAAATATTGATATATTAACCCATAATAATATCTATAGCTCATAAAGTACAACCATCTAATAATATCCTAACATATAATGTTATATTAACACTAATTTGAGACAAACTAATATTCATAAAGCATAACATATATATATTTACATGATTTATAGAAATAAATATATCAATTTGATCGAAAATAACTTTTATTATTATATTTTATTAAAATAGAAAAAATCTATCATATTGAAATAAAATTTAATTACTGAACTAAATCAACATTTTCCCTGATATTTTTTTCAAATGCTAAAATTTCAATATTCAAGGCACGAAATCTCGTATTTGGACTCTAACTTCCTAATCATTCATACTCATCCTTAATAGATTTAAAAATATTTTGAAATGTTGTGATGGGATCATATATATTATATAATTGGTATTAAAATAAGGATAAAATATATTAGGCCATTTAAATACTTCAATACCATTGCTAAATAATTTGTTTAAAATAAAAACGTTAATAATTTTGGAAAAAATATTTCAATTATTAAAAAAATTTATTTTCTCAATCTTTTATGTGAAACCCTAAAAATAATAAATCATCCATGAATGAAAATATTCTTTTAAAAAATTTCTCTTTGTAAAATGACCATTAAACAATTAAAATTTTATAAACATCACATAAAAACATTGCATAAGATTTGAAGATCATATTACCATGGTAAATAATATGAACATATTATCTAGCTTAAATAGAATAATATAATTCCATTTATTATGTCAATTATAATTTCCATTAAAATCATCACATAGTGTATAAAGTCTCATAATGTATGAGTTTCACTCTCGATTCCCTAGGAGGTTATCTCATGAGATTTAATGATTTACCCAATTCATTACAGAGATATATAAATATGACCCCACATTCCACATAAACATATTGAATTGGATTAACTCCACAGTAACATACATGTCACATCAAATGATATAATGAATTATCCATTACAATAGAGTGATATAAAATTATGTTCCCACTAATTAACATAACACATAATGAATATGTGTATGAGGTAAGTATGAAAAAAATTACAAGTATATCAAATATTATAACATAAATAAGAACATAGAGAATAATTTTTATAATAGTGTATAATTTATTGCTCAAATATATTAATATTTTTGATATCCCAATTTAAAAATTAATTTAAAATAATTAGTTTACATGGAATAATATATTAGTAAATATTTTTTGAGAATTATTATTTATATTGAATACATTATGGGATTTTTTTAAGAAATACATTCAAACAGAAATATTCTTGTTTTGACCAAAAACATCCCCTTACCTAAAGTATTTTTAAAAAATAAGATCATTTTACCATCATAGTGTAAAAACCCAATGTTCCCCTTTTTTGATCACAAACTAAATAATAAATTTTGTTTTTTGAAGAGAATAGATATTAGAAACATAATGAAGAGAAACTAAACCATTTATGATTTTAAAAATATTTTGAGATATGATCCCCTTTATACTGAGGATTTCGTGTAACCTATTTTATTATGTTTTTAATGCTATTTTAACACCCCTATGATACATGGTGGGATGGTTCATGTATCTTTTTTTTACCAATGAGACCCCCATGTCATGGTATTTTTCTTATTTTTATTATTTAGTGAATTGGAGGTCTCGTTTGAATTTCCCTAGAGTACGAGATCAGAATATATAAATTTTTAACATCTTACCATAATTCTTGATTAGGGTGCATGGTTCGAGGTTAATATTATAGCCTCTACTGATGGGGATCCTTTTAAATACATTTTTAACAACACGTTATTTGTTATAATTTGTTTCACATGTTCAATTCCGAATTATGAAGCCCCTACTAGAAAATTTTATAGGGCCTTGATGTGTTTCATTTGTGATGTAAAAATTTCATATAGTTTGTTAAGATGTGTGGAATACGTGTTGTTGGATATGAAATTTTTGACAGAGTTATTTGAATAGCTTATAAAGGTTTTTTTAAAACTATATGGATAATTCTATAAGGACATTCAAGGCATGGAATCATTTTAGAATGAATTGACTGGTTTTTCCAAATTGTGTGGATTCTTATGGGTAACTATATGAGTGGGTTTATAGCCTAAGCAGATCCTAGCACATGGTTATTGAACTTTTCTTAAATCATTGTAGCCAACCTATACCTCCTATCAAGTAGATTATTTTTTATATTTTTTCAGAAAATATACCTCTCTATTTTTAAATGGTTTCACCCCTATTTATATATTCACATATGCTACCACTTGTGAAATTTAGAGGACCTTAATCTTCATTCTATTTTAGATTCTTTCCCTCCCTTTTAGGATTTCCAATATATTTGAGGTGAGTGATTCATTATCTTCCCTGCATATTCATCCAACCTTGTTTCCCTCATGGATTTGACTTTCCTAATGAATCCTAGATATCATGTTGATGAATTTTACGTTTCATCGTGGATCAAATAATAGGAATTATTTTGTCTATGTTTTGTATAAAATGTTTCATATCATTTTGTTGTGGTCAGCATTGATGGAGATGAGTTTCGATGTTCATCATCATGGTTCTTTTCATATTGATGTAGATGTTACTATTAAATTGATTCATTTTGAAATTTCAATGTGATTATACTTTCTAAATTCCATTTTTATGAATTTAGAAATATATTTGATATCTTCATTGGGATTTGAACCTATTTATTTGGGTTTTTTGCATGGAATAATTTGGTTTCTTGTTAAATGAGATATTTAAATGATTTAAAAAGAATTATTTATTATGATCATATTATTAGATATTTAATTATGTATTTTTAAATATTTTCTTATTATTAAATGTACTATGTCTTGGTGTTGTGTTTCTATGATTCAAAAATTTGTTTTCAAGTAATTTTTTTAATTCAGGTGTGAACATCAAACTAGTTTGAAAATTAAATTTTCAAGTATTTAAAATAGATATTTGAAATGTGTGTTTTGTTAACCCATTATGTAATCTATTATTTGTTTATATTAAATATTCTAATGGAAATAGATTTCCTTTTATACTATATTAGGTTTCATAGAGGAATGACATTGTTGAAGGGTAGATTAGAAACATTATAATGATGTGGGATTTTTATTTGATCATATTGGAATGTTTTAATTGGTTTCTTGTGAAATGTGTGATTTAAATGAAATATATTTGAATAGTTTTATATTTACAAAGTATATATATCTCTTTTGAGGTTAATTTGAAATTTTTATACATTCTGGGTATTCTCCAACGTTTAATCCAAAATAAATTTATAATTTTTTAATGAAATAGGACAATGGATTTGGATTTAGATCCATAATTTGGTGTTAAAATATATATTTAATATTTTTGATTTTATTGTTAAAACGCACCCACATATTTACCATTAAATTTTTATCCCATCTATGGTAATGTGTTCAATATTGGATGGTTTTTCTCTACCTGTTTTGGTTTGTTCTTATTTTAATTTGAGTGTATGCTATGTGTGAAATTTGGGGATTAATATCATTATGTGTTGGGATTTATGATATTTATGGTTATGAATTATGTGTTATAATAAGATTTTTTCATGAAAAATAACTTTCCTTTATAGGTCACAGGATGTCAGGTACTGTGGGGGAGATGTATCTTGTTCCTTCAGTTGGTTCACCTGCATCTTGTTGACCAATCATCATGTTATATACCTACGATAGTTGGTGGTATTTCATCTCAAAATTATTGTGTGGGATACATAGATAATTTTTGTGGACATATCAAATGAATGTATTCAGTTTGGGTGGACATAAACATATATTATTAGATTCTTGGGACATTAGTGACTTTCAGTTGAGCCCCATACACATTTAGTTAATTGACGCTTGATTAGTGATTGAGGGGGTTCTAATATCATTTTTTTTGCAGAATTGAATATTATTTAATTTTTTTGAAACCCTACCTAGTTTATATTTTTTATATTTCTATTTATTATTTGTAACACCCCAAGATTTCATAGACCATTATTTTTTCAAAGTAATTCAATAACATGCACTACACACAACACCGAGTTCAAGCGCACCACAACTTAACAAACTAGCCATTCAAAAGCAGTTATGAATAGTATAAACTAAATTTTGACCTATATATATATTCCTTTTAATTTTATAATCCATATTATTAGTTTCGTAGATATTATGTAAGAACTAATTCATTTTTTTTGATAAAAGAATTATTTTTAAAAAAATGCGGTTTTTCCTTCGTTTGAGGGAGAACCCTTTTAAATCCAATATTTGACACATTTATGTATTCAATTTTACAAAATAAACTTCTTCTTTAGAATAAAGAGATAGAAATTTAGTTTTGATAATTTTTTGGTATTATTCTGATAAATTTCATATTTTGGTAAATAGTGAAAAATAATAAATTTTAATTAAAAACAACATTTTTAATCAAAATAATTTATATTGTTAAATTATGAATTTTATTGGGTTTTAAGTATAATTATATTATATTATTTTCATTTAATATAATTTTGGTCATTATAATTAATTTCACTTTGAAATTGAAAATAAACATGTGCCAATCTTTTGATAGATATTGTTGCTTAAAAACACGCTATTTATTTTGACAATGGGAATAAATTTTAAATTAATTAAATCAACTTATATGTTTTGAATTTGGTAAAATAGACAACATTTTTTAATTCTTAATATCAAATTTAGATTATGCTTAATTTTTCGTATTTTTCTGAGAAACATCAATTTTTTATGAATAGTGAAAAACACTAGGTTATTGGTTAAAACCAACATTTTATTTAAATAATTATTTAATTTATATAAATTTATTTTAGGACAAAATAGACACAGAATGCCTATATATATTCAAAATAATTCATTGGATCATCTTATATTATGTTTAGATATATAAATATTTTATTTAACTTTTTACCATCTTTTACTCACCTCGTAGGAGTATTTGCAAATTTTCATAAAACATAATTTTTCCACATCTGTGAGTAGAATTTCAAAAATAAAAAAGACTAATGTAACCTCAGTAAGTAAAATGTGGTTTAATAAGATGAAAATAAATTTTTTGAATAGTAACTTTTGGCTTTTATTTACCGAAGTTAAAGGTAAATAGGGTAATTCGAGGTAAAAAGAATATTTTAATAATTCACAATTACCATAACACATGTCTTAACAATATATTATGAGTAATGACGGACCATGGGAATCCTTTGGTCGATTTTGGGTCCCCATGGAGCCACTTATGAATGATAATGACCTTTTAATTTAATTAATTTAAAATAAAGGAAAAACTAACATAAACAAAAAAGATTTTAGTAATTAATTTTTATATAGTCTTATATAAGTAATAATATTGACCATATGTATTCATTGGAATGCTAAATATATTTGCTACATCATGGTATTTTTTTATAATGTTTAGATATCTAATAAATTAATTTATTTATGACAAAATAATTATGCAGTATTTACATCATTAATAAATGATTTAAATAAATTAGATTATAAAAATTAAAATAATATCCATAAAATGTCCAATTCTTATTGGATGATTTTATTTCTAATATTATTCATCTTATATTATTCCCTATTGAGTTTTGGACCTTTAGAAACCGAATATAATTATATAATAAAATAATATTTTCACACTTTCTTATAGAGCCCTTTCTCACCCTTATAAAAGGAGACCACTTCTAACCAATTCCTAACACCTCTCAAGCCTTTAAGATCCTCCAAACTCTTCCAAATAATCTCCATAGATCCCTATACTCCTCCTAGAAGCCTTACCGTAGACAGAAGGCACTTCAAGTAGTCCTTTTCATCCAAGCCAAAGGATGTTACCCAATTAAAGGTAACAGTTTCTCTTAACTTCTTTTCTTTTATTTTACTTATATAACCCCAAAACTCATTTATTGCCCATAATTTATAACAAAAACAGTATCCTAAATATATTTGGATGTTTTTATGGGAAATAATCTAACATCACTTACACACACCTCCATCTAATGGGTGAAGAGCATAATGTTTCTGTTGATGGAAAACTAACGCCTCAAAAAACAATAATTGTTCAATTACCTCCTACCGCCTCTCATGGTGGACATTATGATGGAACTATATTTATATATTATATATATTATGCTTAATTTTTCTTCATGATTATGTATTTTTATTTGATATCATACCGTAATGGTTTCCATTATAGGTAAACGTGATAATTTTATTTGAGGAAGTGCGGACTACCGCCCCCTCAAAGTGATATGACTCGTTAATACCATATGTGGGATGTATAAAGGATAGAGTTAATGATATTATATATGATATTATGCTTGAAGTATAATATACCTAGGTATCATTATTTTTTAATTCCATTAATATATGAAATAGAAATGAATGTAGCGTTAATGCGTACGTACGACTTATCATCTCCATGAATGGTGCATTTCATTTCATACAACAAAATGATATGTACTATTATAACTACATGTGTATACTATATATATATGATATGTATGATATATAAATCATTAATATCATTCTGGATATAATGAACTTTTGACCATGTGAGCAACTGGTAATTATGAGGTGTTCATTTTTGACTCAAGTGACAAATATCGACAAAATAAATGTTAATAACATAAATGATTACATAATATTTATAACATGGTGATAAGTTATATAAAAGGAATAATAAAGTTGAAAAATGTTATTAAGAATGTATATATATTATCTTTAGTTTATTATTCATGATATTAAAGAATGAACGGGTCATGTTGTACAAGAGGTAAGGGGTTTCTAATCGCACTTTTAATTCCATGAGATTTCAATTATTCACCCTTATTTATTGCATGTGGTGTATTTTTACTACCATTTGATTTATATTACCATGATTCTCTTTATATTCATGAAATTTTGTGATTCATTTGGTTTTTATTGACCATTGTTCGTACGACTTGATTGATTACAACGAGGTAATGGTTAATTCTAAAATCTCTTCATTATCGGAGGTTGTTTATACATAATTATCTCCTGGGATCTCTTTATCATCCACATTTATGAATATTAAAAATTTAGTTCAATACATTCTTACTATTTTATATACTATGGGTTAAAGTCATTTACAACCTTTTTTGACTTTTTATAAAATTTTTATTAAAGAATCATTCTGGAATTTTCAAAACAAAGTCCTTTTTATCCGTTTCGACAAAACTAAGATAAGAATGTCTTTTTTAACATATATTGATGGTGTAGATATTATCTAGCATTATAAACTTGTTGAAGCTTCCCTTACAAGTTTATAAGAATATTTCCAAAATAGGTTTTTTTCTATTATTATGTGACTCTTAAATGATTTCAAAATAGATAGAGATATTTCCCAAAAAAAGGTTTTGATTTCATATATGTCAACATCCTTTGATGGATTTTATGTTTATATGAATTTGATTTATTGTGATACAAAGAATCCATATTCGATTGAAGGTTTTGTTAAATATTTGGCTATGTATGTTCTATTTGTAAACCATTCATGGATTCTGGATAATGTATTTACATTTCATATACTAGTTTTAATATGAATGTTTTTGTTTTAATTCAACCTTTTCCTATAATAAATGTATTGGACTAGTATGTTTTGGGTTGGGGACTGCTAAAAGTAAGCCCTCCGAGTTGGGGTCCAGTTA
Source organism: Viscum album (assembly GCA_963277665.1). NCBI lineage: Eukaryota > Viridiplantae > Streptophyta > Magnoliopsida > Santalales > Viscaceae > Viscum > Viscum album. Next base: position 1,450,643,203 of record OY728161.1, read on the forward strand.
AAGCAAACCCTCTGGGTTTGTGTCCGGTTACAGAGGATCTACGGGAAGGAGTCTAGTTATAGAGGCACTCCGGGTTGGAGTCCAGTTATAGACGCTCTTGGGGATAGAGTCTTGTTACAAAGGCTCTCCAGGTATGGTTTTTGTTAAAGTTATTCCATAGACCCTGGCACAAGGACATGACATAGAAATTAATGTTTTTTATTATAAATTCTCACATTTTTTAAATAATATTGATGGTTTATGTGGTCATTCGACTAGTAGTATACCTATGATAATGTTTTATTATGGAATTATTTACTCAGCTTATATTCCATCCATAAAAGTATTCATGTTTATTATTGGTAAAGGCATGTGGTTTAAATTATTCACCATTCATAATATTTAGGTTATCTTATGCTATATTTATTACCCTTACTGAGCGTTTGAGATCACCCATTTCTATGTTTTATTTTTACTAGGATTCCAAGAAGTGTATCATGATTTATATGAAAGGATAAGCTAAGTGAATAATGGTGTTCATAAAGGATTATTTAGGTAGTGTTGTACGATATAAAGTGTAATGTAACATTCATGTATGTAATCTATTTTTCAAGACTACTAAACTGATCGGTCCTTCAGGACTAGATTCCTTGTAATGATGCAAATGTATTAAAATAATGCACTGGATCTGGGTAACTAGGGTTAGGGTGTTACAGTTGGTATCAGAGGATGCTTAGAAATAACCTTGGAAACTAGATTTATATAAACTATGATTATAACACATATCCTTATGAAAGATTTTGAGTATTAGTATACAAGAACATCCTATAATTTTTCTAATGTTGATCTTTTGTGAGTTATCCATGAAAATACATCCCTGTCTAGATACGAGCTTATAGAGCCGGCTCTAGCACATATGTACTGAGGGGTAAAACCCAAAGACACTGCATTGAGATAGACTCGAATAGGAACTGTTTCACGAAAAAGTGCCATACTGCACCCTTGGTTAGGACACTCCCTAGGGATATGCTTAAGATAATTCTCATTTTTTTACAAATCCTTATGAAGGGTTTATGAGTTTAATCTTCCTCAATGAAATCATTTTTATGATTATGGATTATATCAATAAACTGTTCAATTTATGTTATGTGTTTTACATTTTTGGAATTATTTATTTCGATTCATAAATTCTCAAGTTTATGCCATTGTATATAAATGGCGCCGAATAGAAGGAATGTGGACACAAAAAATACATATGATCCAAAGAGTAATAAGGATCATATCATTCATGGTATTAAGCCAACATTTAAAAGGGAAATAGTCACCCATTTATTCTCAACATATCAAGAAATATTATCATGTGTTAATAAGATAAGTAAAGAATTCTATGAGACCTATGGATTTGAAGAGAAGTAAGAGAAGAAAAGGATACACGAGAAAAGATAGATAAAGGGAAAGGGGAAAAGTAAGATTTTCCCATATGTTATAACTATAGAAAGAATCACCTTTGTAAATTATTGAATGTAATGAGAGTTTGTTATAAGTGCGGAGAAAAAGGACACCATGTACATGATTTCCAGGGTAATATAAAAGTTTCAAATGTACAATGCTTCATCTGAAAGGTGTTTGGACATTACACAAATCAATGTCCAAATCATCATAGTATACCCCAAATGCTGCTATTGGATATTTATAATGTTATGATACTACCGAAGATGAATAATAATGATTATATTTCTTGCATTGTTATTAATGTATAATGTCATTTGATTATTGTATTAATGATGAACATGTTATATGAATTATAGAGTATATAAGGATTGTACTGTAGTACTATTTCATTATGGACATGAGATTGTGTGGAACCACGAAAATTGACTAAATTGCAGGTTATATTTTTGGAATATATATGGATGAGATAATGATAAACCATAATATGGTTCTTAATCCAAGGTAGTGATTTTGAAATAATTCATGATTGATTTGCATAAATTATATTGGATATTATTGACTTCCTTGGAACTGATTAATAGTTTTTTTAATTTCATCATTGATGAAATACTCAATATTTTTGGATATAAGGAATATAACCTATATTATATAAAGGATAAGGGAGCATGCATGTAATCAATAATGTTTTATGGTAATTTAGGGTCTTCACATGTTATTACATGGGAAAATGGATCCTCATTATCTTTAACATCCTTATAAATTTTGGACTGTGTGTTTATAGAGATTTATTGTGGATATATCTAAAGGTTGTAATGGATTAAGATATTATGGTTAAGGATGTTTTTAGATTTTTATAAAAAGGACAATATGAAAACTGTGTGATAACACGTCGTGTCAGAAAATACAACCGGAATCTAACCAACAACCGTAGTGCGATTGGGATTTATTGCCTACCACTGGACTACATTATGTCCCTGGACTGTATAATGTAGTTTTTTTGAAGGGTCTGATAGCTGAGTTATAAATTCATATTTTTCGAACCCTATACGATAAGGATAACTGTAAATTTTTTTTGAAATATTTTGGAGTGAAAGATGAGTTTGCAGTAGAAATTAGTTAAAATATGTAACTCTACTTGTCAAGTATATATATATATATACATATATATATATTCCCTCTTATTAAGATTAAATTTTATTAACACAATTTTCGATATGAGTTCTCAGCAAAGGTATTTTCTATTTTCAACCTTTTATTTTCAAAGTATAATTTCAAATTTCAAGGATGCTATTTATTGAAGGATGGAAAAATGTAACACCCCATGATTTCATAGTATGTTATTTCTTCAAAGTATTCAATAAATTGTACTACACACAAAAGTGAGTTCAAGCACCCCCGACTTACCAAACTAGCCGTTTAAAAGTGCTTATAAATATTATGAACAAAATTTTGAACTATATATATTATCCTTATAATTTTATAATCCATATTATGAGTTTCTTAGACATAATTTAGTAACTATATCATTTTTTCAGATAAAAGAGTTATTTTTTAGAAATTGAAATTTTACCACCTTTTGAGGGTGAACCCATTTTAAATCCAATATTTGAAACTTTTATGTATAAAATTTGACCAAATAAACTTCTCCTTTAGAATTGGGAGACAAAAATTTAGTTTTAATAACTTTTTGGTATTTTTCTAATAACATACATATTTTTGTAAATAGTGAAAATTATTAATTATAATTAAATACTACATTTTCAATCAAAATAATTTGTAGTGCTAAATTATGAATTTGATTGGTTTTAGGTATAATTAGATTATATTTTTATCATTTAATACAATTTAGGTCATTATAATTAATTTTACATTGAAATTGGACATAAACAAGTGTCAATCTTTTGATGATATTGTTGCTTGAAAACATGCTATTTATTTGGACAACGTAAATTAATTTTAAATTAATTAATTCAACTTTCATGTATTTAATTTGGTAAAATATACATCATTTTGTAATTTTGAATATCAAATATTACTTAGGCTTAATATTTCGTATTTTTATGAGAAACATCTATTTTTTATGAATAGTGAAAAACACTGAGTTATTGGATAAAAAAGACATTTAATTTAAATAAATATTTATTTTATTTAAATTTATTTTAGGAAAAAATAGAAACATAATACCTATATATGTTCGAAATAATTGATTGGAGTCATTTTATAATAAGTTTAGATATAAAAAAATTGTTGACCTTTTTACAGTCTTTTACCCACCTCATTGGAGTATTTGCAAATTTGCATAAAACATAATTTTACTGCTTCTGTGAGTTCAATTTATAAAATTTGAGAGACAATATTAACCTCAGTAAGTAAAATGTTGTTCAATAAGATGAAAATAATTTTTTGTGAATAGTAACTTTGGAAATGTATTTACCGCAGTTAAAGGTAAATAGGGTAATTCTAGGTAAAAAGAATATTGTAATAATTAAAAATTACCTTAACACATGTACTATCCTTATTTTATGAGAATTTTCTGACCATGTGCATCATTGGGTCGATATTGGGACACCATGGGGCAGCTTATGAATGATAATGACCTTTTAGATTTATTAATTTAATGTAAAGGAAAAGTTGACCTAATCAAAAAATATTTTAGTAATTATTTTCTATATGGTGTTATATAAGTAATATTTTTTACTATAAATTTTAATTTGATAGATAAAAATATTTCCTATTTCATGGATTTTTTATAATTTTCAGACATTGAATAAATAAAATTATTTAAGACATAATAATGATGTTGTATTTACCATATTAATAAATGATTTAAATAAATTAGATTATAAAAATTAAAATAATATCCAAAACATTTCCAATTATAACTAGATTATTATATTTCTACCATTAGTCTTCTTATCTTTGACCCTAATGATTTTTGGAACTTTATAAATGGAATATCATTATATAATAAAATAATATTTTCACACTTTCCTAAAGTTCCCCTTATCCCCCTTATAAAAGGAGACAACTTCTAACCAATTTCTCACAACTCTCAAGCCTTTAGGATCATCCAAACTCTTCCAAAATAATCTCCCTAAATCCCTCTCCTCCTTCTAGAAGCCTTAATTTACGTATAAGGAACTTCTAGAAGTCGATTTGGTTCAAACCAAAGGAAGTTACCCAATCAAAGGTAACAGTTTCTCTAAACTTCATTTCATTTATTTTACTTCTCTAACCCCTAAAATATTTTTATTCCTATCTTTTATAACAACACCAGTATCCTAAATATACTAGTATTTTGTTATGAGAGGTTTTCTAACTACACATACACACACCTCCATCTAATGGGTGAAGAACATAATGTTTCTGTTGTTGGAAAACTAACGCCTCACGAAACAATGATTGTTCAATTTCCACCTACCACCTCTCATGGAGGACATTATGATTGAACTGTATTTATATATGATATATATTATGTATGTGTTTTTCTATGATTCATTATTTTTATTTTATGGCATACCTTAATGGTTTCCATGATGGGTTAATGTGATAATTTCATATGAGGAAGTGCAGACTATCACCCCCTCAAAGTAATATGACTCATTAATACAATGTGTGGGATGCATAAAGGATGGAGTTAATTATATTATATATGGTATTATATTGTAAATATAATATTCCTATGTATTATTATATTTTTGTTCCATTAAAATATGAAATAGAAATGAAAGTAGCATTCATGCGTACGTACGACTTACCGTCTCCATGGACGGTGCATTTCATTTCATACCCAAAAATGATATGTATTATTATAAATACATGTTTATAATGGATATATATGATATATATGATATCTAAATCATGAATATAATTCTGGATATAATGATCTTTTTACCATTTGAACAACTTGTAACTATACGGTTTTTATTTTTGACTCAAGTTCAAAATGTCGGGAAAACAAACGTTATTTACATAAATGATTACATAATGTTTATAACATGGTAATAAGTGATATAAAAGGAATAATAAACCTGAAAAAGGTTCTTACGCAAGTATAAATTATATTTAGTTTATTATTCAGGATATTAAAGAATTGATGGGTCAATTTGGAAATGAGGTAAGGGTTTTCTTATCTCACTTTTAATTCCGTGAGATTTCCATGGTTCACCCCTTATTTATTGCATGTGGTGTATTTTGTACTACCGTTTGATATATATTTTCATGATTCTCTTTATATTCATGATATTATGTGATTCATTTGGTGGTTATTGACTATTATTCATATGACTTGATTGATTAGAATGATGTAAGGGTTAATTCTACAATCTCTTCATTATCCGAGAATGTTTATATGTAATTATCTACTATGACCTCTTTATCGTCCACATCAGTTTTTCTTAAAAATATATTTCAAAACATTCTTAATAATTTATATACTATGGTTTAATGTCATTTATACACTTTTTAGTATTTTTATTTGATGTTTATAAATGAATCTTTCTGTCATTTTCCAAACTAGGTCCTTTTTAACCTTTTCAACAAAATTAAGGTATGAATGTCTTTTATTTATCTTATACGGCAGGTGCAGCTATTTTCCGCCGTTATAAAATAGTCGATGCTTCTCTTACAAGATTATAAGAACATTTTCAAAATAAATTTTTTCATTATAATGTGTGACTCTTAAAATATTTCTAAATAGAAAAAGATATTATCTAAAAAAGGTTTTGATTTTATCTATGTCAACATCCTTTGATGGATTTTATGTATATTTGATGTGACTTATTATGATACAAAATTCCATATTTTATTTAATGTTTTGTGATATTTTTGACTATGGATGTGTTATTTTTATACCGTTCATGGATTATAGTAAAAGTATTGACATTTTGTATGGTAGTTTTAATACCAATGTTTATGTTATATTTCCATATTTTCTTAGAATGAATGTATTAGACTACTATGATCTAGGTTGGGTACTGGTTAAAGTAAGCCCTCTAGGTTGGGGTCCAGTTACAACAGACCCTATGGGAAGGAGTATGTATATAGAGGCTCTTTGGGATAGAGTTCGATTACAGAGGCTCTCCGTGTTGGAGTCTGGTTACATAGGCTCTCCGGGATGGATTTCGGTTACAGAGGCTCTCCAGGTTTGGGATCGGTAATAGTTCGCCCATAGGTCCTGGCATGAGGCCTTGACACAAAAATTAATGTCTGGTATTATACATGCCCTTATTATGAAAATAATATTGATGGTTCTTGTGGTCATTCGAATAGTAGAATACCCATTATTATGTTTTATTATGGAATTATTTACTCAGCTCATCTTCTAGCCATAAAATTATTCATGTTTATTATTGGTAAAGGAATGTGGTTTCAATTATTCACCATGATTAATATTTATGTTATCTTCTTCTATATTACTTACCCTTACTGAGTGTTTGAGCTCACCTATTTCTATGTTTTATTTTCCCCAGGATTCCAAGAAGTGTATTGTGATTAATATGATGGGTAAAGATAGGGTAATAATGGAATTCATAATGGATTATTTATGTTGTGTTGTTTTTTATAAAGTGTAATGTTACATTGATTTATGTAATTTATCTTCTCAGACAGCTAATATAATCTGTTTTTCTGGACATGATTCCTTTTAATCATGAAAAAGTATTTAAATAATGCACAGACTCTCGGTAACTGGGGTTAGGGCATCACATTCTTTATGCTTTCTTGATTTTGATTAACACATGTGTATGTTGGGTCTTTTATCTAAAAAAAGAGTTTATAATTTTTTTTAAAACATATACTAAATTTTATGGTTCATTTTATGTTCCTATAATTTTATTTCAAAATATGTTTTTGTTTAAAGATTTTATGTCCATTAAAATGAATTTTTGTGACCATTTTCATTTAAATAAAAAAGTTGGTTGTTTTGAAAAAAAATACACAATGTCTGGATTTTTGAAATTTTAATAGGATAATGGATTTATTTCCATGAAAATTTTATTTTGTTTTTGAAAAAAATTAATATCCTTAGTTTGCGAAAATGTAAATGTTGTGATTTTATATGTGCTAAATACATAATGCATGTTTTTTTGTTTATTTTCAAACAATATTTTATGATTTTATTTATGAATCATATAGGAGAGTTTCAATCGGTTGTATTGAGATAATGGGGTTTTAATCTCATCCTTATATATTTCTGGAATTCGGTTCTTAGTTAGATCCTTATTTTTTATTTGTGACTGATGTGTAGTGAGTTTGGTAGTGGTATGATATTAGATGTTGTATGGAGATGTTTTGGCCTCAACACGAGTTGGTTTATTATTTTATTATTATTTTTTCATGTTCATTTTTGTCTTCTAGTATCATTGATCATGATTATGTATATGAATATTAGTTGGATCATTATACTATATTATTAATTGTTTTGGATGATTATTTAGCTTGGTTTTTGTATTATTGTACATTCCATTACCATTTATCCATGAATAAGTCCAACTCATGCAAACCCGAGTTCGTGTGATGCCAAGTCACATGTCTCTTGCTCATGGAGATTGGGAATTATTTTTCTTCCTTATGATGGGTAGTGTTCTAGGGATACTGGTAGTTTGTGTAGATTAATCAAAAAATGGTATAACATCCTTGGGGTTTCCTTTGCCGCAACATAGGCTTTATATGTGGCCCTTTTATTATTTGGTAATTTTGTATGTCCTGATATTCAAGGGGGTTTGTTTTCAGTTTAGATTGTGTTTATAATTCTACTGAATGGATTAATATAAGGTTTCCCATGGGTAATAGAGGTCTTAGAGGTGTCTTGGAGGTTCAGGGAATAGAAACGAGTGAAAATAGATTAATATGTGTTGAGGTCATAGTTGGGTAATAGTAAGATGAAATTATTTTCCATAACTAGTTGGCTTGTTGATGGGGTTAGATAGATAGAAAAACCTTAGGGGTGACCCAGTGTACTATGTAGCTTGATCTCCCCTCTAGAAACTTGTGAGCATAGATCCATCACATGGTATGTCTATTATTGTGGTTGTCCAGACAAACAATGGAACTCCAAATAGTAGAGGTCTCAATATTAACAGATGATTAGGAAAACCATTCAGCGAAATCATGTGCCTCATTAACAAATTGGGGGTTATATTTTTCCCCCTGGGTATTAAATGTCAACCCATTAATTTTACCATTCAATAACTAATATCTTAGGTTGAAAAAATATATCTCTACCCCCTTATAAGGAAGAATATGCTTCAATTGATAGAAATCCATTGTGTCATTTAATCTGAATAAATTATCTAGGTAATTATTTAACACTATTTCATTTCATTTTATTGAACTTGATTTTTTGGTTCAAACATCCCCATGAAAATATCATTAACCAATTCTTCATTGTTTACATAAATACAGTGTTTGAGTTTATTTTAATTCCAATCAAGGGTAATGTTTGGATGACTGGTTTTCTATGAGCTCGAGGATGGTGGTCAACATGACATTTACCATGTTCATTCTAAAAAATATGTTTATTTACATAGAAATTACATTTATATTGATTTATACATAATAAATTATAAAAAAATTATCCCCAATGATTGTATTAGTGCAGTGTCTTTGGAAAAATGGACCATACTCATCAATCATGGTGATAGCTCTTCATCATCTCCTAAGAAGAGCCTCCTCTTTTTCTCCTATCTAAAAAATTAATTTATATCCCGAGGAAAAGAAAGTAGAAAAATTGTGTGCTCAAATTCCATTTAAGGATATACATTGGGAGCATAATAATAACCATATACACAAGAATATAAAAAATTGATATTAAATTTTATATATCAAAATAAAAATTCAGGAATTAAATCATGGATGTAGATAAGTAATAGATTATAAAATATTTTTAAACACGAAAAAATATAATTTGAATAAAAATGGAATTGTGGATAAAAAATAATCACATACTATAATTTCCATATAAGTGAACACAATGTTTCCTAGACAAACCTAGATGACAAAGACCATTACTGAATAGAGTTTAATTTTCGTTCTATCCATGAATTACTAAACCGTATTCAATTTTCATTCATTCCTTGTATTAGTGGAATATGATTATTTCCCATTCTAGTCATGTCTCTCCCATGAGATAGAAATCACTACCCAATTAATTGGAGAAAGATATAGGTCCCACCAATCTCATAATAAAATCATTCTAACATGTGCCACGAAAAAATTAATCATTAATCATTGAATAACCCAAGAAATAAAATGAGATTCTTAAACATCATTCAATTATAAAACAATCCTTATATAACAACATTCCATCATTAACAGTGTCAAATCATGTTAATAAAAAGGAAAGAATCAGAACGTTATGTAAGAGTATCATCTTAGATGGAAAATAATTTTGATAAAACAGTTGAACTTAATTAGTGATGATAAAAGAATTTCTTTTATCAAAATGCCATGATATTTTAAAAGATATTAATTTATTTGAAACTAATCGTGAAATCGTATATTATAATATTCATGTAAATAAGGCATCATAAAATCCTAAAAATCAATTCATTCCAAACAAGTTAAAAAACATTCTTCTCATATTTTTTCTAGAAAAGTCAAAAAGTACCATGTATGGTAAATAAAAGAATTTTTTCTTAGATAACATATAGTAAAAGTAAAATATGGGTAAAAATGACTTCAAACATAAATATAATAATTGTATACATTTTATGAAAACATTTTTAGAATAAATTGAAAATTATAAAAAATATAGCCCATGTAAATACATCTATATAAACAATCTCAGATAAAAAAGAGATTGCTAAATTATCCCTTACCTTAGATCCAATTTCTTCCATATGTGTCTGAAACTCCTATATATTGGGTTTTAAAAAAAATTTAACTTCTAATAGAACCATAATAATAATAATAATTTCATATATGATTCAATTATGACTTTATATTACCCGTTAATTTATTTATTCAATGTCAATGCAACTTTTTGGTTCATAATCATTTTATTTATCGTAAGTGTTTGGACTTGTAATTATAGATATAATTAATATATCATGATTAAGATACCTATAAAATGTAAAACATGATTTTTATATCATATCTATTATTTAAAAAAATATATATTATTGATAGATAAACGAAATGGAATACACTGTTCACGGAGACGATAGGTCGTACGTATGCAAGAACATTTTTTTTCATTTATTGAGCTGAATGTAAGCAAGGAAATGAAACACATATATATAAAAATCCAGTTGAATTATTGTTTCATATATTTAATTATTATTAATTATACATTATTTAAAATCAATCATAAATGGTTAATGAAGAGAATGAATCTCATCGTGTCATGGAGATAGAAGGTCGTAAGTATACATGAGCGATGATATCATTAACTTAATGGTTAAACGATATAGAATTGGATGGTACATTAATTATAAAAAATAATTATAATGTAATAGTTTTTATTTACATCTATTAGACTCATTATTTTACCCATCCAAATTATATATTGTAAAATGAAAAATTACACCAAGATGTGGAGACGATAAGTCGTACGGAGGCATGCATTGTGATATTATTATTGATAGGATGGATAAAAAGATATATAAGGTTGTACCATAATTATAAAAAAACATAATTTATAATATAATGGATTTATTACTCTACTATGGAAAAAACATAATAAGAGGATGTAGAAGAATAAAAGAATTCTGAAATAGGTGATAAAAAAATTCCCTCTTTTTCGAGTCTCTTTTTTTGATTTATACAAAAGGTCTCTCTAGGATGGGATTAGGCGAAATATGTGGAATCTAGTAGGAAAAGAGTTATGTTGGGAGATTATTTGAGTAGAGTTTGGATGATTCAAATGGCTAAAAATCTTTGAGTAAGTATATAGAGGAGTTGGCCGTCTATACGCGGGAGGAGGGGCACATTAGAAAAGTTTTGAAATATTAATTTATTATAAATTTATTTTCAGTTTTTAATGGTCCCAAACTCATTTATTTCTAAAAAATTATTAGTATGGGTCACAATCCTCTATAAAGTTATTTTTTATACACTTTGTGAAGTTATTTTAAACCATAATATTTTGTTTTATTCTTATTTAATCTATTAATTTTCATTTGTGGTAATAATATTATAAGTTTTAAACGGTTATAAATATTTACTTATGTGTTGTAATTTTTCAATAATTGGATAATTTATGAAATTTTCGACCATATAATATTTATATTGTAATTTTTTAATATTTTTTTGATTTTTAAAGAATTTAATAATATTCTATTTTTATAAAATATTAGTAATCTCAATTTTGACACTATTCATTTATTAGACTTTAAATAAAATCCACACAAGAAGAAAAATTCCACAAATAAATATTTAATATACTCTTAAAATATTATATTCAGCCTTAAAATTCGTGAACTACATTAATTTATTTATATGAAATTTATTTTTGTACTTTTCAAACACTTTATTTCATATTTATATTAATAAAATAATTATTACATCGTTATTTTTTCATCATTTATGTTAAATAATTTATATATAAAAAATTTAAATAAATTCACATGATTTAGATAATTTATTTATCTTTTATTAAAATATTTATTTTTGAAGTTTAATCAAATTTATCACTATATTAAAATTATTATACATATAATAGAGAATAAAGTGACATGTTGACACTTTCTGTTGTTTTAGTTATAACAAAATCACATTCCTTGGAAATAGTCCAATAAATGAATAAATTCTAACCCTATGGTGATATTGGTCGACTTTATTTCATCAAATATTATTTTCTCTGGTGTTATGGTAATTTTATTATCATTATCTTATTGTTAGATACTCTAATTTACCTGATTGAACTTTAACCAGGACAAATAACAATTACTATAGATATTATTCAAAATATTCAAATAATGTAACCTATGGACATAATTTGAACCCACTGATTCCAAATATGAAATATATTTTATTACATAATTTAAAATTAATTTCTATTTGAAAACTAGAAAGAAGGTTTTTATGAAGTGAAAACTATCAAAATATTGACATGCATTTATATCATATTTAAATTTGAAATTACTTCTAATGTAAAAAATTGAATGAAATGATAATAACATAATCCAATTTTAATTTAAATCCAATTTAAAATATAATCTATTTATATAAATAAATTTTATGAAATGTATGTTTTGAATTTAATTGTAGTATTGTTCATTATTCATTTAAATGTGAATTTTATCGAAAAATACAGAAAATTAGACGGAATTTTTTTTGATGAACTTTGTCAAATATATATGTTTATTATGTAATATATATCTTATAATTGAGTAAAAAACAAGATTTTAAAAAATTTCCCCTATGAAAGGTAAAACATCATTTTTTGAAAAATGCCATTTTATTAGCAAAATGGAATTTGTTATTATATCATATTCTATTACATATTTAAGATTAATGTTAATGTTATATAAAATATAAAAATTGTTTAATAATATACACAATAGCTAGTTGATATAACATTAAATAATAATATTTTAAAAATATATCATTTTTTAGTGAAACTCGATATTGTGTACAACACAAGCTATCATGAAAGGTCTTTATTGCTTGTAATTCAAGAAAATTCAGTTTTTCATTTAGTGCAAGCTTAAATTGGTGCATATTATTACATAATCCAAACATAGATCATTTATACAATAAAAAATATATATTCTCAGTTTTGTGTGAATTCAATTCTATCACAAGAACTTGAAATTGCGTGTGACATAAGACAAGTACAATGTTGTGTACAATGAAAGATAATATGTTATTGCTTATATTTTAAGATAATAATTGTGTAGTATACAAACCAATAGTTCAAAGAAATAAAAAAGAATGTATACCATAAAATATTGGGGTGTTTCCTTAAACCCCCCTTATAAGAATATTACCCCTCTAAATTCATCTAGGTTATTTAAGTTTTACTACTTGAATGTTTCATTCATAGAAACCCAAATCATAAAAAACGGAATAATAAAAGATCATTTTGAAAATGATGGTTTCAAATAGAATGGTTACCCAAATTAACCTATCATTGTGTTTCAACATAGGAGAATATATGTGAGAATTGAAATCATTGATATAGAAGAAAAAATCTAACCATCATGTTCTGATGGAGAATGTAAGAGAACAAGGATTGGATAAAGTTTAAAACCATAGATCCATAAATATGTGATGATTAAAGGGACCATATAGTTTATTGGATAAGAAGACACAAAGATGATTTTTTTTCAAGATCCTTTCCCTAATGTTGAAGAAATTTTCATGAGAATAAATACTTACTATATTTTGGTACAATCTTACCATTATTTGTTCCTTGTAAAATTTAAACATAATCAATTATTTAAATAAATGAAGTGGAATTTTCAATTCATTATTTGTTTGTATATCATGCAATAGAATGATAGGACATTCCATATATCTCAACAAAAATGATAGAACAAGTTATCGAATATTCATAAGTCCACCAATAGTGAGATAATACTTTGATATAACTATTTTCATATAATGATAACATAAACATTCCATAATATATTATCATACATTCCTTATAAAATTTTAAAATCCAATAAAATATAAAATGATTCACTTACTAAGCTTTAACATTTATCCACCATATATATTAAGTCATCTCGGGTTGATCACATTTCAAAAGTGTCTACAACTTGACCATGTATTCTCTTGAGTCAGGGTAACAACCTGAAATATCAGATATCCATAATGAAAACATGCATTTTCCCTCGTTTAAAAACATAGTGGATTATTACGTATGTCCCAAAATGATGTATACTTAATCCATGAGAGAATAACCCTCTTGTCAACAAATCTATAATTAGTTCTCAAGATATTATCATCATCAAATTTACTTACTCAAATCCATCAAATCATTATCCAAATATCAATATTTTAATATATCGTACATATTAAGGGATATTTTTTCCTTAATCATTTCTTCTATAAATATATCTCCCGACCCATAAAACTATTTTTTGGCTCCTTATAACAACACACGATAACCTTTACAATCCGTAATGAAAAACTTATAATGAAAGAACTTATATTTTTCATGATTCATATAACATAATTTTTGAATTCCAAATCATATTCGTATCAATAATCCAATGTTGTTGTTAAACCATCACTTAGGATACAACATCTTCATCATTCATTGAATATGAATCAAGTCATAATGTTTCAAGAATCAGATTTTTATAGATATAATGTAAAGAGTAATGTATAAACATTAAAAAACATTCACTTTTCATATAAAATCTCTTTATCCTTAGTTGTATTCCCTATACATGTACCGTTATCATGATTATCTTCATGATATTTCCACTTAGGAAATCAATCTTCCTAATTCTCATAATATCAACATTTGATATATTCAATGGTAAACAATTTTATATGTCTGTATATATGTTGACTATGACCAGAAAGAAATGTGTTAGAAATAATCATCAGAGATTAGAAACACATAAGTAAGGTATATTACTTATTATATTTCAATCTATGATATCTTTAGTTTAACCCAAGGTTATTCATTATTATCACAAAAATCCTAGTATTTTAACAAATACATGACATATCTTGAGGATATCCATAGAAATAACCTTAGAAATATATCTAGTGATATCACTAATGTTTTTAGATCCTAGATTCCTAAGGTTGACTAAAAATTCACTCTAACACCAAATCTAACAACCCAAGATTTATATATATCGAAAATACATTTTTTTGAGGAATACATAATACATTAAATAAATATATTCCTAAATAAAATATTATTAGAGTGTCTCTAGAGACATGGAACATTATCGTCTATCTGGGTGAAGTATCTTTAACGTCTCCCTTAATATTCTCCCCATTTTGTTTTCTACCTATAACCATTATTTATATCCTGGAGAAAAGAAAAAAAATAAGGGTGAGCTAAAATGATCTGTAAGGGTAAACATTAAGAACATAAAACCAACCATAAATATAAGACATTAAAAACATGAGTATAAAGTTTATATATCCAAATCCAGAGTCATGAAATATATCATTGAAGGACGTATGGCAAAGATCAGAATGTAACTGTAACCCTAATAAAATAGCATTGGCATAAAATATGATATTTTAGAAGAAAAATAATCACATAATATTATATCCATAGTTGAAATGTCATTATTTACAAGATGATCATAGTTGAAAAATTCCATTGCTAAATTTGTTTTACATTTCGTTCGAGCCATGTATTTCTGAAGCAGATTTACATGTCATTCCATCCCTGTATTACTTAACTAGATTATCTTTCATTTCCATTCATGTATATCACATGAGATATAAATATTTACTCAATTTATAGGAGGTAGATATAGGACCCACCCATTTCATAATGAAAACATTCTTACATGTCCCAAAAAAATATAAATAATTCATCATAGTATAACCCAGGAAATAAAATGGATTTCTTAAACATCTTTCCATCATTACATAATAAGTATAAAAATCATTCCACAATTAACAAAATGAAATTATAGAAATAATAGGGATATAAACATAACAATATTTAAGAGCATCATCTTATACATAGTATTTTTTGAAAAACCACCTGTACATAATTCTTGAGGATAAAACATTTTATCTTTACAAACTTCCATACTTTTTTCGTATAAATTAATATAGTTGAAAATAAACATGAATTCCTGTAAAGGAGTACTCAGGTAAATAAGGCTTCATAAAATAGTTAAAATCCATTCATATCATATAAGTTAAAAAAACATTCTACTCATACTTTTTCCTTAAATTTGAAAAGTAACTCATATGGTAAGTAAAAGAAACATTAATTCCATAACATATTGAAAAATTAAATTTTGGGTAAAAATGAATTTATAAATACATATAAGAATAATTAAAATTTTATGAAAACATTTTTGGAAAACATGGATATGTATGATAAATATATCCCGAGTAAATACTTACTTATAAACAATCTCATATAAAAATGAGATTATTAAATTATTACTTACCTGAGATCTGATTTGTTTCATATGTTTCTGAAACTATACTATAGTGGTTTTAAACATATTATTAACTTTCAAAATAATGATAATAATATTTATGAATACATATATCATTCATTTATGAACTTACATTTCTCATTCATTTATCAATTCTCTGTTAAAGAAACATTTATGGTAATAATCATTTTATTTATCTTACATTATTTTTCATGTGATTTTTTATCTTATTACTTATATCATGATTTAATTACATAAAAATTTAAAAACTTGTTTATTTATCATATATATTCTATATATAAATATATAATAATAGATATATAAATGAAATGAAATAAACTGTTCCTGGAGAAGGTAAGTCATACAAACACATGAATGTTGTTTCTGTTTCCTTATTTAGTTGAATGGAACTAAGTAACAGACATATATATCCAATAGAATTATTATGTCATATTTGTAATTAATATTTATTATATATATGTTATAATCATTCTTGAATGATTAATGCGGATAATTAATCTCATCGTATTTTTGTGATGGTAGGACGTACACAAACACGAGCGATGATATCATTGACTAAATTGTTAAACAGTATATAATTCGATGACATATTAATTATATATGTTCATTATCATCTTATATTAATTATTTAAATCAATTATACTCATCATTATACAAATCAAAAATAATTACTATTGAATAAAAAATTACACCATGGCGTAGATATGGTAAGTCATTTGTTTTCACTCAAGGTGATCTAGTTATTAATAGGATGGGTAAAATAAGGTATAAAATTCCCACATAATTATAATAACATATAATCATGTATCATATACACTATTTATTACTTCATTCTGGAAACAACATAAGAAGAGGATGTAGAAGAAGAAAATATTTTTGAATAATGTTATAAAACAATTACCACATTTCGAGTATCTCATTTTGATTTGCACAAATGATATCCCTAGGATGGTTTTCTGCACAATTTTTGGACTCTAGGATGATGGGGGGATTCTGGGATATTATTTAAGTAGATTATCAAAGATCCAAAGGGATTGAAATATCTGATTATGTGATTAGATTTGGTGGCTTATTATAAGAGGGAGGAGGGGAACTTCAGAAATGTCTTGAAATATTTATTTATTTTAAATTTATTTTAAATTTATAGTGGTCCCAATCGAAATTAATTCTAAGATATGATTATTATGGGTCTAAATACTCTCAACCAGTTAAATTTAGATAGGTTTTGATTTTTATTTCAGACCTTATCATTTTGATTTATCCTTATTTAATCTATTTTTTTGTGGTAATAATATTCTAAATATTAAATGGTTATAAAAATTTACTTATCTATTAACAATAGTCCACATAAAGAAAATATATGAAACATTAGACCATATAATTTTCTCGTTGAAATTTTTAAATATTTTGGTTAACTATGAATTATATAATAATTTGTTATTTTAAAAAACAATAATACTATCAATTTTAAAATTATCATTATTTGACATTCAATTAAATAGAAACAGAAGATTAATTCAAACCAAAATATTTAATACACTCTTAACATATCATATTTACCTACAGAAATCGTTTGTCACATTAATTAGTTCATAAGTTATTCCATTTTATATTTTTAAAACCCTTTATTTGATATTTCTGTTAATAAAATAATTTCTACATCA
Source organism: Viscum album (assembly GCA_963277665.1). Taxonomy (NCBI): domain Eukaryota; kingdom Viridiplantae; phylum Streptophyta; class Magnoliopsida; order Santalales; family Viscaceae; genus Viscum; species Viscum album. The sequence goes on from OY728161.1 coordinate 1,450,661,363, forward strand.
TTATTGTGTAATTATTAATAGTAAATATTTAATCTCTAAAAACTAATAACAAAATCAAATGATTTGTATAATTTCATTATCTTTCTAGAGGCTATTTTTTTGATGTTTTATCAAATTTATCACTACATTAACATTATTATATCTACATTTGATAAGAGAGTAAAATTTTATCACATTCGTTTGTTTCAATTATAATTACGTCACTTTCATGAAACAATGTTCATTAAATGAATAAATTACAACCCTTAGGTGAAATTTTTAGATTTTAATTCATTTTATATGATTTAGGTAGGTGTTAGGGAAATTTTATTTTCCTTATCATAATTTTTATTACAATAATTTATCCAATTTGCCTTTAATTGTGGTAAATAAAAATTACCACAGATACTATTCATAATATACAAAAAAATTAATTGACCTATTAAAATAATTTGGTCCCACTGATTCCAAATATGGTACCCATTTTTCAAAATTAATGACACAGAAGATTGATTAATTATTTTAAAATTAAATCATGTTGCCAAAACTAGCAAGCGAGTTTCTAAGAAATAAAAATTATCAAACAATTTTCTAGTGTTTATATCCAATTAAATTGTATAATTAATGAGAATGTCCAAAATTGTAGGAAATGATAAAAAAAATCCAATTACACCTTAAAATCAAAAACTAATATAATTTAACTATATAAATAAACTAGATAAAACATTCTATTTTAATTAAAATTCATTATTTTAATCTATTCATTATAATATTAATTTTATCATGAAAATAAAAAATGATTTAAAAAAAGTAGATTTAGATGTCACACATCCAATGAATATGTTTATTATGTAAAATATATCTTATATATTTGTAAAAAATTATATTTATAATGGGGTTTCCCTTGAAAGGCTGTAAAACTACATTTTTTTAGAAACACTCATCTTATCTGCAATATTGAATTTGTTGTTATATCATGTTTTAGAAAATATATAAGATTAATTTTAATGTTGTATAAAATTTAAAATTTTGTTAATAGTATTCCAAATGTCTAGATTAAATACAATTAAATATTAATATTTTAATAATATATCGTTCTTTTGTGAAACTCGGTAATGCATACAACACAAGCTTTCAAATAAGGACACTTTTCCATATAATGAAAGAAAAGTCAAGTTGTGTTTAGGTAATGATTCTATTAGATTTACTTATAAAATAATCCAAACCTATTTCATTGATACATTGAACAAAATATTTACTTAGAGTTGTGTGAAATGAATTCTATCGAAAGAATATGAAATTGTGTGTAATACAAGCCAAGTATAGTGTGCATATACAGCAAGATAATATATTGTTTTGTATAGTTCTAGATAATATTTGTGTAGCATAAAACACAATACATAGTTGAAATTTAAAATAATCTACCGCATAAAATTATTGGGTGTTACATTAATAATGTTGTTTTGGTGTCTGTAGTTTTTCCAATCCTATGTCTTGCTGAAGTTTTAGGTCATTCAAAATGGAATGTAATTTGTGCCACAAATTGAGGTGTCAGACCCTTCAAAAAACCTCATCATGTCCTTTGATGATTCTATATTAGAACTATGGAAACTCTTGAGGTATGTCAAACCCTTCAAAATCATGAAAATAATTGTTAAACAATGAGATAGGGAAATTATTATAGTGAATGGGTATAAGTTGTTACATAGTAAATGGGAACAATTAGATAGAATATTAAACTAATTTATGCTACTCTTTTAAAAATTTCTATGAGGCTTTTGAAATGGTTTAAATGATTTGTTTTGGATTTTGTTCTCATTATGATGTTCAATGTCATAAAATAAAGCTTTGAATGTGTAAATTTTTTAAAAGGAGCTACAAACATAAAAGTGATTTGAAAAGTGGGTCATTTAGTATATTTTATTTGATAATTAGAAATTATTTCTTATTTTCCCTTATGGAGGATATTATTTAGTGGATATTAATAATGGGTAGAAATAGAAATAATTTATTTTGTATATGGTTTCAGTTTTCATAGTTAAAGACCCATATATTAAATTGTTACTTCAATAAAAAATAAAAAAGTGTATTTTGTTTTTTTGTTTTATTCCATAAGAAAGTAGTTGGGGGCTATTTGATCTCTGTTTCAGTTTTGATGGGCGTTTTTGACCCCGGTAAGTGGTGTGATATAATTATAAAGTAGGAAATAAAAAAGGGGAAAGTTAATTTTATTATATGTGTTTGATGAATCTTAATGTTTATTTTGTTTAAAAGGCCATATGTGTTGGACTTTGGAGAATTTATTATTGATAAAAAAACATTTATTTTGACTTATATAATATATGAACAATGTACTAATTTTTATCAAATAATTATTTCCTCATCATTGGGTTTTACTAAAATGATTCTCTAGGCCCAAAAATATATTACCTGATTTGGATGTTGGAATGGGGCTCTATATCCATGGGTTTGGGAAAACTGATACTCTAGGCCGGAAAATATATTACATGGTATTGATTCATATAATGATTATACATAATAAAATAGGTCAAATTGGAATGGTTACAGAATAATCCTTTGATTTAAGAGTTTTCCTTCATGTCTTCTGACAAATACTTTTATTATGGATGTTGTATGTTTCTTTGGATAGAGTGACATAGTGGAGCCTGAAAAAGGAGGTGGTTAATTAATTAATTGATAAAATATAAATATTATTACTAATTCTATGGTTACCATTCATTAAATATCGAAATTCATTGTTATTTTGATAAGTTATTGATTTGGACTTCATTAGTTGTGGCATTCAGAGTTATACTCACCCCGTACTCAGGCTACCATGGAACATGTGTACCCAAGCAGATTCTATATGGTTTTTGATACAGGTTCATGAAAGGGACCTAATTACTTGTTTATGTATGTGATAATGGGTTGGTGAATGGGATTTATGGGCTAAATTGGTATGGAAGACCATGTTCATGATCATTTAGTTCTATGGTTTTTAGAGGTGTTATATGTATGGGGGCTTCACATGCAGAGTATACATTTCATTGAGTTTTCACATTACACATGGTTTATTAATGGATATTTATATATGTTACTCCATTTTATATTTCTACTAGTTGTTATGTTTGTTGATAATATTTTTCTATTATTTAATATGGTAAACAGGTATAGTGTCCCCATTTTTTCTCCAATGATGTACAATTCTAGTCAACATCCTCTTGCATACATGGAGGTGTATTTGAGGTCATGCAATGGTTAGAAATGGGAAAATCATTTTAGTGAAAACCGGACCAATAAATAAAAATCTGTTGATAGATAAGATGAATATTGAATTACTATTTGGTCTTGGTATATATGATTCTAGGATGTTTTTAGGGCTTCGTGAAGAGATTATTAAAGGATGCTTGAAACCCCACACATAAATGGAAAAACCAAGTTACTAGGTGTGGTAATTGATGTTCTACATTCTTCCTTTACTAGGGATTGATATTTATACCTTCATTGGTGAACATAGAGAGTATTTTACTAATTTATGATGTTTTATCTCTTGGATAATCATGGCATGAGAGGGTGTGTGTGTTCATACATCATGCTATGAACATAGGATGGATTAGTCACAGTAAGGATTTATGTGATTAACATCTGAATTACATGGTTTCCAAAAAGATACATGAATTTTACAATTGAATTAAGCTAATTATTATGAAATTTGGGTTCATTATATGTTTTTAATGAGAATCCTTGAGTTTCAATTGTAAAATGTTAATTAAACATAGAAATGAGAAATGACAGATCCTTTGATATGTTAAAAATGAGATTCCATTATATTTTTATAAATCCCTCTATATTTATTATTTACTCTTGAGAGTTCCCTTGTTTTGATATCCTTGGTTATTGGTAGTGAATATGTGAAAGGATGGTTGTTTTGGTGGTTGATTTTTTGGTTATTCCATTAAAAATGATGAAAACATGAGGTTTTGAAATATTGTTGGGTAATGTGGATGGGGTACCCTTTCTATTATGAGATCATGTTGGTAGTTTATTTTACCATGAAAATGGTGTCTTAATTGTGGTCCGGATGATCATGGTGGTGTGTCTATGAGTGTGGGACATATAAGTATGGTTTTTTGGTTGAGTAGATGAAGTGTGTTTTAGAATGACAAAACAAGTGATTCCCTTGGGTAGAGAACTGTTTAAGGTTTGATGTGTTTGGATTAGAGTATGAGATCATTGAAATTGTTTTGTGAAACTCCAGTTTAGAGATTTGGTTCCATTTTGCCTTCTAGGTTGACCCATGAGAGGGGTCAGCATGTTACAGTATCTTTGGGGTGTGTAAGGTACATGTGGACATATTGGGATTTAATAGTGGTGTATTATAGTTGGATCATAGTGTGTGGTCTAGACTTGGGCTATATAGGAAGGTAAAATGTGTTTGGGATACAAATTTAGTTGTTTCCATGAGATGACATTCTTGTTAGATCGAGGGTAACATAATAAGATGTTTTCCCATCATTGCAGATGCCTTGGAATGTGATGATTCTATTATTTATATTTTAAATGGATACATAGTAAGTTCAATTGAATTCATATTTAAATTACATGTTTTTCAATTTGTTTCATCTTCAATGATTAATTATGGTGATATTAGATGATTTTATAATTGGGTTTTAATGGATTAATCATTCGAGTGCCTAAAAAACTGTTTTTTGCAATGTTCAATGGGGGGATAGACATTAACTCTAGATGGACTTTTTGATATGGAATTGATACAAAGGGGAGTGGTGGTCATATGGATGAGACATTACACTTATATATAATATATATTAGATGAAATCACTATAAATTCCCTATGTCTATGGAAGTTGATAAACTGGGAGGCTTTTCTTGTTTTGAATGAGTTAATTCTATCCTAGAACCGGTTATATACAAACCATATGATCTAGATTCAAGGTTAGGGAATGATCAAATGATACTTTGTGATAATGAGTGTTCTTTTGAGGTTCTATTGTTGGATACATCATATATATATATATATGATTTCATTATAAACATGTGAATATGTGTATCATGAAAATGTTACTATCATTATCTATAATCTCTATGTGGGATGAACTGGTTATGACTGAGAGCATTTGGATTTGGATTGGTGGGTGTATTATTTAAATTCCATTTTGATTCACTAGGATCATGTTTAAAGAGCTCATTTAGTCGGGGGGTAGTAGTTCCAATGTAAATTAATCTTCAAAACTACATAGAAATGTGTTTTGTAGTGGTGGTGGGTTTTGAATGTCAATACCAACTAATTGTGGTGGAAGATTATTGACGAGACATTTTTGGGAGAGAAATATTAGTGATATAAGACATCATTAAGGAATCATTTTTGGTGGTATTAATCATTCAAATATTTGTGTAATATTATATTAAAGAAAATTATACCAAATATTATGACAACATCTTGAGTGCACTGAGAGAGAATTCAATATATGAGTAAGAACATGATTTTTCTATAAGGGAATGAACCTTTAGTTTTATTTTAATTTATTGGATTAATCCAAATAGTATTTATTAATTATGACCTGGAGGATATGAGGTTGTTCAAGGATCTTTTGGAAACTATAACCCCAAATAGATGAAGAAAAATCTTAGTGGTGGTGTTAGTATAGAATGATCATCCCAATCTGCAAAGATTGATGAAACATTCTAGGGGTGTTCAGTGCCTATCGTTTGGCCAAATTGATTTCCCAAAACATTAAACCTATGCTGCAAGATCATGTTGAAATGATTTAGGTTTTAACAGAGTAATATGGTATATTTTGAGGATAGTCTCTCAAACCATGCACATGAACAATGTGATCCCCATCCTAGGACTGTGGGCCCTTCACGACGGGTGCACATTTTCGCCAACCGTGTGGCCAATCTATGTAACCCAATATAAAATGGTTAAAATGTATAGTTTTACCTCACATATTTAAAATACCTCATACATAGTTCATTATATATTTCAAGTATATAGAAGACCTATCCCTCCCCCATGAAAATATTATCCACCCTCTCCACCTAGTAGTCTTGATATTTTCTCTGTCTGACCTCTAATTTCAGATCTGTTTGTCTCTTTGGATTCCTACCTATAATATATCCTCTCTATAGTCTCCTTTATTTGTATTTTTGTTTCTATAGATGGTTCATTTTATGTGTGAGATCTTAAGCACTATTTTTCGAGTTTTCATTTGTTCTTCTATTATGTTCAAATCCTGGACAAACTTTGGGGCGATACTGGATGATAAATCTATTATAGTAATAACGTAGGTGATATATTACCCATAACTAAAATTATAACTATTTATTAATTGTTTCCATTTTGAGAATGAATTTCTTTTGGGAACTTCTTTGTAAATAAACATGGATAAAATTAGGTCGACCTAATTACAATATATATCCTTAGTGAGGCCCCTTTTGAACTATTTGAGTTTGAGACCTCAAAGCAGACCATAAATTTAGTGTGAGTTCACTAATATTTATTTTATAATAATAATTTTTAATATGTATCTTATGCCTTTATAACCCTTATTGGAATACCTAAAGGATGATAGCTCACTTTTAAAGACCCAAAGTATGGTGAATTCCTTGATATTCCTTTGGGGACCCATGTTGGGTTTACCAGATACATTATTCAGGTGCATTTTACATGAAATTTTATAATGTATGTGATTTGTCATAGTTAAAAAATATTTAAATTGTAAAATGGAATGTACATGTATAGATTAAAATTTTCGCAATCATTATAAATAATTTGATAATTGGTTCCATACCCTTAATTTACGTTGTCCTGTATGATGAAACATAATGTAATGAACCAAATAAAACAAATTTTGGCATGAAAATTACATGTTATATGATAAAACATTTATATATATGACATGAGTATATTGATACGACTATATTTGGACCTTTTTCATCTGTATAGTATTGGTAATATATGAGCTAGTCTTGGATTCATAAAGAAATTTTAGAAGCACTCATATTACTACATTATGATTCAATAAAACAATTTCCAAAGGATATACATACCATAGAAAATAATTTTTTCCTTGTTATATGAATCCATTAGTGATGAACTAATGATTTACATAACTTCATTCAAGATATTATAACTCCATAGATTCACACTATTGATTTGGTGTGATGAATTCAGACACACGACACCACAGATTCACCCCATTGGGTACAATCATGATATTCCCAAGATTAATATTCATGGACACCATTAGACTCATATATTTTGGTGTTCATTTTTTACCCCATGTATTACACTCGAATCCCTTATATATGGACTGAATGAGTAAATTTTATGAGTTGGCTTTACCCCTGAGGTATAGTAAGCATTGGTTACACCTTGGATCCATTATAATTATAATTATTTTTCGAGTACATAAACCACATTAAATATATATATACTCTTTACTATAAACATAATAATAGTTAATTAAATGATCACATTTTCAAAGACATATTCTGCCAAGACTAAATAAGGTATTGGTGATTTATTTTAGCATTACATTACATTTATATACCTACACCCTAGTATAGTTTATTTTCATATAATAGATTTGTATATACCCCATTGGTTGTGGCCAGATGAAATTTTTCTCACACCTTATGCAGAAAATTATGGGTACCCAGATAGATTATATGATCATAACTTTGGATAAAGGTAAGTTTCCCACATCATTCACCTTACTCATTTCTGTAGGGTCATATATTTTTAGAAGATTACTGGGATATTACTTGATATTATTGGATTGTTTTTTCGTGTTTGATTGTTTTGTATCTCATGTATTTTACGGTAATCCTGAGGTCATGTATTCATGTTTTTCGAACTACTAAAGACATGAAATCACATCAATTTGTAAATTATATAGTTTACATATTGACTTGATTATTTATTTCCCAAATTATATTTATTCATTTCACAACCATATTAATTATTAATCATCTAATATTGTTTATTAAAATTTTTCTCCATATTTATCCTCTATACATGATTTTAATAATCTCCCCAAGGACATAACATAGGCCCTTGTAGCTCTTTGGTAGCCTCTATTATATGGGGATCCACACCTATGGCCATGTATCCCACCAGGTTGTGTTAATTCGGAGTGAAATAGGTTTGGGACATTACAAAGAGGATTTAGAGGGTAATTTTCTACCTATAAACTTTTTGATAAAGTTAGATCAAAAATTTAAAAAAGGGTAGGAACATGATAATAAGCCATACATGGGATTATTTAACCTAGATTCGGGGTATGTATCGGGTTTTTTGGTAATGGGAAATTGTTGTGTTTTATTCCCACTTTTTGTAAGTGATATAATGTCACCATTGGTTTATGACCATGAATCTTGGTATTTTTTATTCATTATTTATATTATAATTGTCATGGTATGGCAAGGAGCTTTGTTATATGCATAATTATAGGATCCTAGGATTCATATTCCATTCATATTTTTTGTCTATATAGCTTTTTTTCATTTCAAGTGTATCTTGAGATGATTGAGTGTGATTTGGGTTTGATATATTCCTATATGAGTATCATTTTCTTTATGGAAGGGAAGTTTCTTGTTTAATTTGTCAACAATAAACAAAGTGTTGAATTTTTATATACATTTTTCATGGGATATTAAATGGTTAATTTCAATTTCAATTTTCTTTTACTGCACATCCATTAAATATTTTAACTACTTTAGAATCTTTTTTGAGGTTTTTTATTTTAATTTATAGTTTTTACAACTTTAATTTGTCAACATAATCACTTGGTGGTTGGGGACAACCATGTTTTAGAGATGGTGGGATCTAAGCCACTATTCTTCCCAGCAGGAGTCCCTCATGTGGAATGACACATTGTGCCAGAACATTGAATTAATGCTCATCTTTGAGAGAGTTTCCCAATCTTAATCAATTCATATCTGGGGTTATCCATAGATTTAACACAATTTTTTTATCAAAATCATGAGTTCTAGTAGTAGTGGTCACCCATTACTTCTGGGAATGGTTGTCCTCAACATTGTAATTCATGAGTAGAATCGATCTTATCTGTCTTCTAGAATATAGAGATGTCTCTAGAGAGAAGGGTCAATCTCACCACATACATATAGTATGATTCCCCTAAAAATATATTGGGATTTCATCACCTAGGATAGTTGTCATCATGGGATGTCATAAGAAGACTTTTAGAAAACCTTTTAGGATTAATTTTCCCTTGATATGATGAGACTAGATGAGTTAGGGAGTCCATGAACCAGGAGTTGAGTGATAAGTCTGTCATGGACTGGTCAACTCACTTTACTAAGCTCCAATGATTTTTCACCACTTCATTCAAGTGATGATATATCATAACTGAGATGCATGGACTATGGGATCTAGTGTGACACCATACACAAATGAAATGATTTCACTTATCTGTTGTTTTTATATCATTAACCATAATCTCATAACCAAGAACAACATGTGACAAGATCATAAAACAGAGAAAATAAGATCAATTCTGAGACATTGAAGTAGTTCATCCAGTGGAATGAATCATTGAATTTTGGTTTCTCATTAGTGTAGTGGTGGATTAATAATATTAATTGATTGTTATATGGTATTCTATCAATGTGAATGAAATATTCATGTTAGGGCGCTATGTAATAGAGACCCATTTTAGTGTTATTTTTGCAACCTGAGGTGTTATCATCAATTGTGGTCTAGAAATTTTGACATATTAGTATTGTAATATGTCTCACACATTCTCCTATTTAAGGATTAGGATTGGTGAAACCACATCGGGAAAAAAGATAGAGTAAAACTAGCCCAACAGTCCTAGGAGTTAGATTTGGCTGTGGTAGCCAACTAAATAATTGATAGCACTAGAAGAGTGTACCCTCTAAGGGTACACCTATTGTAGCTTAGGAAAATAGATCAATACATTTTCATGCTTTACATAAAATAACGGTGGATTAATGTATATGACCTTCTATAGTATGAAGTGATATTTTATTATTATCTATTATCGTATCTATTTTTTTGATATAGTTTCTTCTTATTAATTTATATTTGTTTGAGTTAGTGAGTGTATTGTTCTTGAAACTCTATAATTATATTAGATGATGAACCTCAAATTGCAGTTGGTTGTGAGGTTATATGCTATATTCCACTACAAGGTCAATCTTGTTTATATTGACTGTTATCACTTCTGTTTGAATTTCATTATGCGTGAGATTATGGGGTTCGATTTCATAAAATTGGTGGATTGGATCATTCTATATGTTTCATATTTATAATATTATCACTGAATGTTGAACTTACCATAACATTAGGGTAGTATATATTTACATATGTGAGAGTGGGATGTCCAAGACGGTCAATTTGGACCAAATCATCACGAGATGGGAGAAGGGAAAACAAATATTTCAATCCTTCTAATGGATGATTAGATAGTGGTTCTATCATATTATCGTCTATTTGTTGATATTTTAAGTGATATATACTCAAAAAAATTCTACGTGTAGATATCTAGGGAGAGGTAATGTTTACAATCAATCTCATTCTAGAACTAGCTGTTGTATATATTACACTATATTGGATGGTGCATATTGAGCTCTAAGATCTCAAGATACATTTGGAATATATGGAATCTAAGGGTTTAGTTTGAACCAATATTTATCTATGATGACTAACTATCATTTGAACATGAAGGTGAATGAAAACCAATATATTTTCCTGGATTACTATCTGTTGAAAGAGATTTTATTTTTAGAACTATTATCTATTTCATATTAAAGATTCTCTCTTCGACTAGATCCAAGGATAAATAGGGTTCTTGAAGATCGACATGAGATCAAGATATCAATATGTATGAGTTAGGCTTTTAGATATACCATATATAGCTTCTAGATGTTGGTAAAATTTATATGAGTATCTACTTATGTCATTTGGTCTTCTGAATGTTCCAATAGTTTTCATGTCCATGATGAATAAAGTTTTCTACCCTTAATTATTTTCCTTCATCATGGTTTATTTGTACTCTATATTAGTGTATTGACATACTTTATGTGACCATAAAAAACATATTAAAGTCGCATTGAGTATACATATATAACAATAGTTTTAGGCTATGATCACAAGGTCTCACTTCAAGATAAATAATTATCACTCTTGGGTCATATAATTTCTGTATTTTGATGATTAGTTGACCCATATAAGGTGAGTTTTATTTTTTAATGTTAGTATCCAAGGAATATTTTTGATATGAGGAGTATCATATGGATGCATACATATTAAATTCATTATATATAAGACTTCTCAACATTTGTTTCACCTCTTATAGGTCTGACTAAGATGGGTGGGATGTTCTTATATCCTGAAGAATGAAAGAAGGAAATTCGGAAGTTGAATGAAAATCTCACATAATCATTGTTTCTGATTCTTCCTAGGCTTAGAAGAAGCTCTACATTGTTTTGTGATGCATATGGAATTTTTTTAGGAGGAGTACAAATATTGGAGGAATGAGTAATTTTTTTTGTCTCACTAGTTGATACATAAGAATCCAAATTACCTGATTCTCATCCTAAAGATTATTTTAGTCATTCACTCTTTTCTTCTTTAGAGACATTATCTTATGGGTGAGTGTTTTGTGGAATTTTCGGGACCACATGAACCTCAAATATATCATTACATGGTAATAATTGAATCAAATACTATGAATATGGTTTTATAACATTAGTATTTTGAATTTTATGTTCAATATATTTCTACAAAAGTTAATGCTATAGTATATTTATTGGGCTAGAATAATCATGAACAAGCTACCAAGGAATCCCGTGATGAATGGATGTTATTGACATGCTTTTTTAAGATTCACCTAGAGTTTAAACTTTGTCAAAATAATCCCTTACCTTTTGACCTTTTAGTATCCTCTTCACTCCTATATAGGGTGTTGCAAATAATGTTCTCATATCCCAAATTGTTGTCCCTATGTGAAATTATTTCTAATGGGGACCCACCTTCAAATAGGATTGTTGAAGAAGGTGAAATCATATCTATAAATGAGTATATATATGTTACTAAAAAATTTATATATAATCCTATTCAAGAATATCATGCTTCTCATATGAATGTGCACCCAATTATCTCCATGATGTATCATGTTATGCGTCATTAATATTGAGGCTTGAGGTAAAATGTTATATTGTTAGTTTTATCACTTTGTGTTATAAATATTGGTAGGTGAAATAGGTTCACCAGTGTATTTCTATCTTTTTGTAACTAGTACTGTTCCAGAATAGAAATTTGGACACATCATATATAATTTTGTGACACGTTTAGTAAGCTCACCCAGAGGTTGGGATGCAGTTTGGGTAGTCACTGATGAACTAATTAAGGAGGATCATTTCCTTCTCATCTAGGCCTCATTATTATTTGAATATCAAGAGAGTATATATTTATGTGATATTATATTTCTATATGGGTTCCCTCATACAATGGTTTAAGATATGGATACTTGTGTTTCATCAAGGGTATGTATAGTGTTAAAAAAATATTAGCGTACATAGGTTCATTTGAGCAGAATTTTACACCCTCAGATTGATGACTAGTCGGAATAAACCATATGGCTTTTAAAGTAAATTCTTCTAGAATGCACCCTTTATTTTATTGTTTCCTTTGAGAAACATATAACCCGCAAATATTTTTCCTGAAATAGTATATTTCAATAATCAATTCATATTTCTCTTTATGAGGCATTATATGGTTGTCCATTTCGTTAACTTATATATTGGATAAATGAAGGGGAGGCTATGCTACAAGGTCCTTGTATCATGAAAGATATTTAAATGAAGGTGAAGTTTAATAGAAAGTGTATTTATAATACATAGTTTAGAAAATAAAAAATGTATATCATCATTAATTACATTAGGATTTTGAGGTCCATGGTCATTTTTTCATGCATGAGTCTACCAGAATTAGAAAAAAATGTATACAGATGCATGAGAATTGGTTTACATCATTTTTAGTCATTTTTAGATCTTAGATAGAGTAGGGATAATAGAATATTGGGTTCCCATACAAAAAAGGTAAATTACATCATATTAAATCCTTCACATTTCATAGCATCTCCATTATCATGCCAACATGTCTATTTCTTATGATCCTTTGGGTGTTGAATTGGATTATTATTATTCTTCTAAAGAGTATAATTTTTATATCATTGATGAGAGCATGAAGTATCTCTCAGGTTGTTCTATCACATTAGTGTGGGTTCTATGGCTTTACGACTTTGTTATTTATGAGACCATGGAGAAGGAGGATGATATATTTTTTCAGTGGAAAGATTTTTTCCTTAGAAAATTTTAACCACCCTTGGAAGGGGAACTTACAGATGTGTTTTTTAAGGGGGAAACTAGTATGAACTTTTTTTTCATTATGCTATGGATAATTTGTAGTTTAATTAAATTACAGTGATTAAACCTCATAGAAGATCTTAAGGATGTATGAGATGAAATATTTTTGTCTAGGAAATGTTTTATTTATGAATCACTGATTGGTGGAAGAAATCTAAATGCCACATGGTTTGTAGGAACCATGTATCCCAGTCTGTAGGGTTTAATGAAACTATGATGTGATTTTGGTGTATAGTTGTGGACCAAAAACTTTTTCCAAAATTATTGATCTTTCCAACATGATCAAGAAAAAAAACCAAAAGTTTATCCAAGGCATATGGAATAGATTGCACATAGTTTCTCAAATAGTGTGTTGAATAGTGTGAGCCCCTTAATTAGCCAGTATGCCTTGAATTAATCCCACACAGTTTGTCTAACCATCTGGCCAAACTATGTGACCTAATTATAAAATATTTAAATAGTTTTTTCCACTTAATTATTTAAAATCCATCACCCCTTATACTTTCTATATTTCAATCGAACATAAACCTATCTCTCATAGGAAGAGCTCCTCATCCCTCTCTAAAGAGGATTTTTGATATATTCTCCAAATGGCATAAAAATTGACTCATGTTTTTCTTTTTGGATTCATACAAGTATTCCCTACACTCATTTATCTCATTAAATCATTCTTCATTCCTACATTGATACTATTTTGGTTTGATCTGTTATGACCAATTTTCTTGGTAATTGTTTTTTCTTATGTGTTATTCTAATTCAAGAAAATATAAAGGCTGATACTAGACGAGGCATGTACTACATGAATAAGATTGGAATACTATGATGTATACCTTAATGTACCTCAATTTATAAATTCATTTCAATTTGAATAAAATGGTTTCACAAAGAGTTTCTCCTAATATACATATTCCATAAATTCAATCAACATATTAGAATGTTATCTCTTTTGTTGTACCTATTTGTCACTATTCGAGTTTGATACATCAACATGGAACACCCAAATAGGGTGTTTTATTTATTTATACATTTATTATAATTTTATTAACATTAATTCTAGACCTTAATGACTATTATTGACTCCATTGGAGGTTGATACCTATATGTTAACAACCCAAAATAGGCTTCATTACTTACTATGGGTGTAGGGATCCATGTTGGGTTTACATAAGACACAATATATAGGTCTTTGACATTATTTTTGTTAATGTATTTTTTATTCATAATTAACATATTGATAAATTGTTGAATGGAACGTTCATATATATAAATATATAACATTCCCTTTTCATTTTCATTTAATTTAATAATGTGTTGCATGTCCTTAATTTATGTTGTCACTTATGATGAAAGGTAATGGAATAAGCCAAATAAAATTGTTTTTTGAATGTGTATTTCCTGAAATATGATCAATATATTTTCTATATGAAAACAGTATTCTATTTATAAAAAATTTATACATTTTTAGTGTTATATAAAAGGTCAAACTATAGCCATCCTAGAATTTATATGGGAATTCCATGCGCACTCTGAGTATTCCATTAGGATTCATTTAGCTAATTTTCTTGAGAGATAACCACCCTTGAATATAGTCTTTTAATTATTACATTAATTCATCTGTTATGTACCAATGGTTCACCTACATATATTCTCAATATTAGCAGTCCTTGGATATGAACCATTGATTTAGCTCATTGTCTTTGGGCAGGAGATGTTATGTATTTTCACAATGGGCACAAAAACCTATAGAGTAGTATTAATATGGATGATCTTCATAGACTCACTTAAAATCATTTACAATGGTTTTACTTTGGTGTACCCTTTATATAACACACAAACCCCTTTTATCCATGCAAGATGTGTTAAAAATACGAGTTTGGTCTACCCCTGAGGTCATGGATCCCTTGATTACAACTTTGATCCTCAATTATTATTATCCCTTTTATAGTACTATTGAAATATATATATATATATATATATGAAATACATATTATTATGTATCTTATAAATTAATAAATAATCACATGATAAAATTCAATTCCAGTGAAAGAAGAAGCAGGTATGAATTTTTCATTTTAGCATCGCTTTAATTTTCTCTAACTATAAACAAATATTTTTTGTATTAACATAGAGGATTTGTATTGACACCATTACAAATGTAATACTGATAATTATATCACACCCTAATTA
Source organism: Viscum album (assembly GCA_963277665.1). Classification (NCBI taxonomy): domain Eukaryota; kingdom Viridiplantae; phylum Streptophyta; class Magnoliopsida; order Santalales; family Viscaceae; genus Viscum; species Viscum album. The sequence continues at coordinate 1,450,676,966 of OY728161.1, forward strand.
GGATGCCATTGGTACATATACAGATTAGATGATCGCATGTGTGAATAAGTTGAAGTATCTCGCATTGTACACATGACCAGTTATAATAGGATTGCAGCATTGTAGAAGATGAAATGGTTAGTGACCAGGATTCTACTATAGTTTTACCCTTTTTGATTCATTTATATATAAATTATATTTCCATATATGAGCTACATTGTATGCAGGTTTCATGTTTTTTAGAGACATGGAATTACATAATTTTGTATAAAATATAGTTTGCAACATGAGTTGATTGTTTATTGTCTATATTTCTATGAAATATTTTAGTTCCTTATTCGTTATTATTATGATTAAATTATTTATCTAAATGTATATAAATTATTCTAAACTATTAATAGAGGGTATAATATCCCCATTCACACATTGTAGCCCCTCACTGCTAGTTGGTAGCCTCTAGAATATGGGGAGTGGTGTTTGAGGCCATATAGACTACATTGTTTGGTTTCCCAATAGTGAATCAGGTATGCTAAATCATGATATTTCAAGATAAATAATGTAGTTTCCTAGAGTTAAATAAAGGTCCTTAAAGAATTAATAACACATATAGAAAATTATGTGTAGTTTTGTGATGGGATATGAACTTTTAATTATCAAGGTTTATGTTTCTTATAGTGGATTGGGTGTCGAAAAAGGACCTGGGTACCATTTTCAAAAGATATAAACTAGTGGTTTCTAATTCATGACTCTATTTCTAATGTGTGTATGAGATGGAAATTAATAATTTTGTGATTCAAAGTTGAATGGATCATGGCCTATAATAAATTATGTTTATTCATTTTGGCAGTGGATACAATACCCTTATGGTGGGGAGTGAAGTATCAGTCATGGAAATAAGACCCTCAGATTGGAAGGGTCATAGAAATTATAAAATGTTTATGGATAAGTTGAAGTGGCACTATATGTGAATGAGAAACTTATGTGGCATTTCTATTGGTGTAGTAAAGAAATAATATTATTTTGAACATTTTCTCCTTTAACATTGTAATATAACTAGAATTTTGGGATAAGATCTATAAAGTGAATTAAGATTGTGGTTTTATGCCATATGTAAGAAAGATTCATGGATTGGGAATGTGGTAACATGCTGACTATTGGAGAAGAGAATTTTTTTGATTGTTATGTTTGGGATGGAATGACCCAAGATAGTGAATAAAAAAGTTGCATCATGTTCATAACCACATCAAGCTAGATATTTTAGATGTTCATGATGTCATTTGAGAATGAAAATAAAAAATTTATAAAGAAATTGAATATTTTTTATTCATATATATAGGATGTGTAGGAAACCATTTATATTGTATTTCAGTGGAATGTATTGATGATAATGTCAGATGGTGTTCTCATGTATATATGGGTGTGGTGAGTTAGGAAACATGTCATCTCATTATAGAAACCAAATTTCAATGGTGTAGTGGTATTTTCTAATTATGGAGGCTCCAATCATTGGAAATATGTTGTTCTGAGAACGTGCATATGGTTGGGTGAACCATAGTGAGTGATCGGTTAGTTGATGAGGGGATTAGTGTTTCATGTCTATGGTTTTATGTATGTTTACTATTGTCATTCAGTTTTAGAAGTCAGTTATGGCTTGAGTTTGGGATGGTTATGTGTAATGGATTGAAGTTTGTTCAATTATTATGTTTTCAGTGTTAGAATCTAGAAAAATAACATTGGTCCTTAATTTTTGGACATATTTAGGTAGGTGTAAGTGGTTGTATAATCGTTTGTTCCATTGGGTGACATGATTTTTACAAGGTCGTTCGAGATTATAGTGAGAATCATACCAGTGGAGTACCGATTAGATCTACTTGGGTGATGTTGGGGTTTTTTGAATTTTATTTTCTTGTTGATGTATCATGGATATTACTCATAATTTTATCATATGTTTGATGTTGGTAATTATGAAATTAAGGCTGATATGTACTTTGAGAAGCATCAGAATTTTGTTAAGAATCATAGTGGGAGAGTTTATTGGGAAAGACGATGATTTTTCTCCAAAGTTTATGATGGCATGACACATGTTCAAGAAAAATATTTGGACAAGGAAGTTGGTATGTAGTCCCATTATAATGAAACTTTTTTTTACGGATTTAGTGAATTTTTAATGTACATACGGAGAAAATATTGTTATCTGGTCCTTATGTTGTATTTTCATGATGTTTGATGGGGTAATATTTTTATAATGTACTCATAAATGGGTTAATGTAAGGTTACCATGATTATAGAAGGTATCAGGGGTGTCCTAGGGGGTTTGGGTCATAGAATAGATGGAAACTATTTCAATCTATGCTGATGGAATGGTTGTTTAATGGTTAGAAGTGAACCTAAGACACAATTACGAGTCCTTCATAAGGCAATGTATGGTTTTTATGACCATGTGGGGTGGCCCAAAAGAATGTGTGTATTGATCACCCCATTTAATAGTCGTGATCACTTGTCCACTTCAAAATTTCTAAAACTGTGATGCTGGCTAGGAAAACCATGATACATCAAAAAACGAGGGAGGAAAAATTGGTGCACAATTAGGTAAAATATGTAACCTAACCATGTTGTTATTTAAATCTAGGGGATTTATATTTTTACCCACTTGTACATAGACCATTCTCATATTCTTTCTTCTCAATTAGACCCCCAATATCCTAAGTTGATCCCTAGGAGCTCTACCATCCTCCACGTATGAATATCCCTTGATTTATATTTGTTTGGATTTTTTTAGTGTGAATAAACACACTGGTTATGTCATTAAAATTGTTTCATTTCTTTTTATAATAGTGGATTTTTGGATTATATCCACACCCTCTGATTCTCAAAAACCATTTTATGTACTATTCTTAACAATGTTATTTAAGATCATCTTAGCTTTAACCAACAGTTATTTTTGGATGAGTTGTTATATACGAGAATGAGGTAGGTGTTCAGTAACATTTCTCCAATGGTCTTTGTGTTATATATATATATATTTGTTCCAATTATCTATCATTATATGTATTTATATATAAATATATAGAATGAAATTTGATCAGTAAATTGAGGTCTTAGACCCTTCACATGCCTTATTGGGTATATTGATGATTTGAGACTAGATATGCGGATAACCAAGGGGTATTCCATCGCATGATAATAACAATATAAATTTATTAATGTTTATATTGGTGAATTTTGTGATGTAATTTGTAGGAGTTATTTCCTAGAAAATTGGAATGGTTTGGGGTATATTTGAGATATTTACTTAATATTTTAAAAAAAATACTAAACGACATTTGAAATTGTTTAAAAGATTTTTTGGATGTTTATCCTGTCAATGATTATAATGAAGGAAAATGTTGTTTTGAACGTGGGTAATGTCTTAAATAAGATATTTTTACCTCTAATTGATTATGAAATGATATTTCATATTATATTTCTAATGATTATTTTAAATATGGGAATGATTCACTTTTTTTGGAAAATTATTTAATGGTTATATTAAATATACATAAAATAAAATGTGGTCCTTGGGGTATATTTTGGGTTTTCAAATAGAAATGCCCATGTTTGAAAGGGTGGCTTCAAGAAGTTTTTATATGACTATTGATATTTGATGTTTCATTTTTTTTGAAGAATGATGGGTTTAATTTGAGAAAAATTTTTGTTTCAATGTACAATTGGGACCTTATTATGTGATGTGATAAAATTTGGGAAGAAGAATTTTTCAATGTTGTACATTAATGTTATTAAATGGGTTTTAATAACCTTAAAATTCATTATGATGAAATGGATAAGGGTGGATGAACATTATAAATAGGTTATTAATAAATCAGTTGTTCATGGTGAACATTGACGGATATGAATAATAGTTTTATTTGGATGGTGGAATAATTATAGTTATCATTGGTTTTCGGTATACTAATGCTCTAGTCCCACAGATGTATTATGTGAGTTGTATGTTGTATTGAGCCTACTTATCCATATTCTTTCTCTGGCTGATGCTTTATGCTCACTGTTTTATTTCATTATATGGATAGTTATACTAATTTCCTAATGTATTTTCGGTAAAATTGAAATATTTATGGAATTACCCAATTAAACAAAGGGTTTTAACCCTCATAGAATTTGAAACAATCCTTGGGTAAAACAATGATGGATTGGTGGGTTTGTATTAAATAGTGGAACTTGGGAACATATGTTAATCTCTAATAAATTGTTAAAATAGATACATGGTCACCAATTCTATATACACCATTCATTATTTATTTCCATACACTTGTTTCGACTGGATATTCAAGAAGTCTCCATTTCGGGCAGTATACAATTTGTATTCTCAACCTGATCAGACCCCTATAAACTTGCATACCCAAGAAGATGAATATTTTTTACTAGTACAAATTATGCATAAGAACCTGATTTCTGGTTCATGAAAATGTTGATGGGTTGGAGTATGGGATGTTAGAGACCCGTTGGGATTCAATACCATGTTTAAGAATTTTTTATTGTTTTTATATTAGTGGTGTTTTTTGAATGACGACTTAACATGTATAGTATACATTTCACTATGCTATTAGAATAAACATGGTTTATTATTTTCACCTTATGTATGATATTATCATTTCTATTTCAATTATTTTTTATGTTTTGTGATATTAATTATGATATTTTTTACTTTGATTAGTGGGAGTAATATCCTCGTTTTACATTTATAGACATGTACTACTAGTCAAAATCCATTGGCATACAGAGAATTGTGTTTGAGGTCATGTGGAGGACCTTATATGGGAACCACATTTAGTGGAACACATGTACGGATGCCATAGATGTATTTGTATAATGATGACTAAGGATGCTGGAGTTTCACAGGTATGGGTGGGCAGAGTCTATCAAGATCATACTTATTCCAAACATCAAGCTGTTAGTATTTTATAGGATGAGATTTAAAAATATTAGTTTCTTTTATATTTTTCCAGTCGATTTTAATGTGATTTACATTTCATATACCCACATTGATAATTTATGTGATTTTATGGATATATAATTCATTATATTGTGAAGTGAGTGGATACTCGAGTAGCATTATTGGCTCACTTGTACTCGAAAACCATGTGGTGCTTATATGGTCCAGTCAACCTTGTATTAATATGTGTTTTAAAGTTGACCCTCAATCTCATAAACCACTATGGTCAAGGTATGATTTACATTGTATTCCCCAGTAAACCCATTTTGATTCCTCTTGATTATTTATTTTTTAAAAAATTGTTTTAACTTCCTGAAGACGGAAAGAGGATTTTTTTATCATTTTTAGGATTTATTTATTATGAGCCTTTATTTATTCATTTTTATTGCATGTAATGAACCTAACGTCAGAAAAAAGAGTTAGTGGATACATTATTACATTGGTATAAGATAAAATTGGTGTTATCCTGAAAAACTAAATAGTTCATTAGTCTTTGTAATCAACATTCATACATTAGTCCTACTTTACATTTGAAAAAAAAAATTAAAAAATCATATATTTTCTAGAATGTAATTATTCAAAATTATGTATCCTTTCATATCCTTCATAGTACACTTATTGGATTAAATGGATAGGGAAATGGTTATCTAAAAAGCTCAATAATAGTTTCGTAAATTACAAACTATCATGAGTAAATTTAATATAATCAACAAGGAATAATTAATATAGAAAGGTAAATTTATGAACAAATATTTCATTTAATAATTATCATCATCATCATCATTAGATAAGGCAAAATCAATTTGGAATTTTAAATAACCCAACACACATTATATTTAAATTTTGTGGGTATCTTAAATTAATTTAGTATAATTAGTATAGAAAGGTTAGCAACTGAAAACAGATGCCATTTAATCAATAAAATGAGAATGAAAAGTAATCCACATAGAGTATCATTTTATAAATATCATAGATAATAATAAATAAATTATTAAGGAATGAAATTCTTATTTACTATGTATCATGTTCTTAGGAAACATGATACCTCTATATTCAATTCCATTCCCAATAGAATTTAAAATGGTTGGGTAGGTATATTACAAAAATTCATTTAACTATTTCTAGCTAAATAATTCCTCTCATATGAAAATTGATGAATTTAGGGTATATATATAACTGGGGCACCCAAATATTACTTTCCAAAGCATTCCATTATATCAACTGGTCAATTTAATTCATGAACAATGTGCCTTATCATAAATATTTTTATTGAGTAACTAATAATAATTTATCAATATCTCAATATATAATAAAATAAATTTCAATGTAGAACACCATATATATAAATAATAGATGTTTTTAATAATTAGAATATCTTGAATAAATTATTTTGTCATTTGGGTAAAATTTAATGACCTATGATCATAAGAATGTTATTATTTCAAGTAAATGTTAATAAATAAAAAATTGAAACATGAAACTGAATGTAAATACTTATCATAATCAAAATGATCATAAAAATTACATTGAAAGAGTAATTATGGTATCAATAAAACATATACCCAATTGTGTCTATGTGAAATAATTTTTTTTATTAAAGGAAATAATAAAAAATACCAATAAATCCATTATTGATGATAATAAAATTTTTATACATTGGAAAGGATTTCAATAATAAAATATCAATAAATATTTTGATAATAATTCATTTTTACATTATCCTTTGAATCTTTTAAAATAATGATTTAAAATTTTAGTGACCATAATGATGTGAAATTCCGTATATTCCATGATTCTTGAAACAAATATTCCATTCTTATTTTTAGTAAAATCCATACTGTCATTATTTTGAAAATGAAATGAATATTCCTTAATTTTTTTTAAAAAGTGTCAGACATCGGTTAAAATATCATTAATTTATCATTTCGAAAAAAATTTGAAAGTTTGAATAATTTTATGACATGGTTTTAAAATAAAATATATATTTGATAAAATTGGAAATGAAGTGATATTTTATTATAAACACTTTTCTAACATTTTAAGTACCGAAGAGTGGGACAATGGTAAAATTTCTATAAAAATATCATGGCTAATCATTAGAGAACAATAATAAATGGTTTTACCAGAAAATGATGAATCTTTTTCCTTCAATGGAAATTCATGAATAAATAATCTCTATTTTGATGAGGTTGTGAAATAAATCATTACAAAAAGTCATAATGTTAAAATGATTATTAATCAAGGAGTCAATTATTTACATAAAATATAAATTCATATAAATAAGTGTATTTAAAATACATGATAGTAAAAAATAATTACACAGACAATCATATTAATTTAAAAAAATGGGAAGTAATATAACTTGATGAGAATAAATTTTTCTATGAAACTCTTGACTACTCGGTAATTTTCTGCTCAAATCCCTTTAGATGAAATTTTTTTAATTAAAAAATAATAATTCATTGATGAATGATTTATTAATGATATTACATGTACAATTTGTATTATATAAACCATATAAACTAATTTAGGAGCATAACATTTCAATATTTTGCAATGACATGATATTTAAATGAAGTATCTTACATTACACAACATTTTGGTTGAACATTCCACAAACTTCTATACAATTGTATTAATCATGTTAATATTTTTTATCATAACCACATTAATATTTATAATACCATAAATTTTACTTTTAAAATATTTTAACACTCATTATTTAATAATAATTTATTATTACTATATTTTTGAGTGATAACTTCTTTATTTTATCATGCATGTTTTAATGATAAATATCTCATTCATTTTAATATTATATAGCTCCTACATTTTTAGAATTATATTAACCTAATAAGTATCATTATTTTTTTATATATGATTTTATAATAATAATATATTTTTTATCATGGTGAATGGATCATTACTCTTTATAGAGAAGGTCGGTCGTACATAAGCACAATCAAAGATATCATTTATTTATCAAGATAAAGGGTAAATAATTATGTGATATTTTGAACTTATAGATTATAAATAATATTATATATAACATATATAATCATCAAATTTATACTTATTACATTCTAACTAAATCATAAGATAAAAATGAATCACATCGCTTTGTAAGGAAATAGTCTATCGTACACTGAAGTGACATTATTAGTATGGAAACAACCTAGAATATAAGAAGGTATAAAAGATGTTATAAATAAATATTGATAAAAATTTCATAAATTATATATGTAAAAATTAATTCTATCATTTCATGAAATCATTAAATATATTAATGGAAAATGTGTTACATCAGTTCATAATGTGGTAGTCCACCGTATAGACAATAGGCTTTTTCATTTCCCATTTTGTGGAGGACGTGATGGTTAAATGTTATTCCATAAACATAATAAATACAATTTATAATCTAGATACCATATTTATTGTTGTATAATTATTTAATATGATTTATGGAGTTGGAATAATAAATAAAATAAAAACATATGAATAATAATGTTATCATATCTTTAGGAAGCCTATTTAGGATTTAACTAAATATTTTATAAGATATATTTCTAATAAAAATGACACTAGGTTTATGGAAGGGGTGAAATAATATATTTGGGTATGGTCGATCTTAAAAATGCCTTTGTAAGTGTGAATAGTGGAAGATAATGGGTGGCCTTCAATTTTTGTGGGAGATGGCACACATGGAATGTCTAAAAAATCAATTACAACAACATTATTATCATTATAATAGAATCCAAAATATTTCATTCAATATCCAAATAGTATTTAAGGTATAAATACGAATATAAAACGGATTTTAAATATTAATACCGTCATTTTGAGTGAGTATCCTATTTGTTCAACCCATAATAAACCTATTTTCGCATTATTATTGCAATTTATTTTTATTATTTCCACTATTAATTAAGGTAGGAAAATTAATTTATCATTATTAAACAAAATAATTTTATCTAATTCCAAATTATTGATACATTTTTCTAAATTCAAATCACATAATACGAGGAATCCAATTTAAAATTTTACCTGTATACTGTATAGAATAGTGGGTTTCCCTAGAGATAATTATCATAAGAATAGAATGGATAAATAAAAATTGCAGTATAAAATTTATTCTCATGAATAAAATTTGATAAATTTTAATTATAATTGATAAAAAGATATATTAAATACAATTTAACATATAATATAATTGTGTAAATTTAATCCAAAAAAGAACTTTTTCAATACAAATCGATAGTTTTCATTATTAATCAAAAAAATTAATATTTTAATAATGTTATAAAAAATCACCAAAATATTATGTTTACATTTATATAAATTTAATTCAGATTATTTTTCGAAATAAATTTTACAAAATGGGGAAATTTTAAATCTAAATTATGTTTGTTGAGCGTGACTAAATCAATTTTTTGATAGAATACAGTTTTTATAAAAACTTCTCTTTTTTATTTAAAATGATTTTAATTTTTTACATATACTAGATAAATTACCTATAGACTTATCTAAAACATATATTTAAATTAATTGGTTATTTTTATTCTTACCTACAAACATAATTAATTGGTTATTACATTCATGTTTTAAATAATGACATTTTAATATACTATTGTGTTTTATATTAACATCGTGGTTCATGTATCCCATGCGATCAATAAAATTAAATACATTTAAAAATAAATATTTTTAATGTATTATAATGTTAAATTATATTATAATATCATTTTTTCTTAAAAATAATATATCAAAACAAATTTTATTTATTTAAAACCACCAGGTATTAAATTATGACCATCATCAAAAAACTACATCCACTGAAATTGATTTTGAACTACAAAAATAATAATTACTATTTTGAAACGTTAAAAAACAAATTTTCAAATGGATTATAAAAAATTCCTCAAAATATATATAATTATAAATATGAAATTCCCTTTGGAATAAAAAATTACTACGTTTCCATCCATGATAGTTTTTTGGGAAGTGAATATATATACTTGGAAAAAATTCTTAACACCTAAAAATAATGGAGGGTTATATAGGTCATCAATTAAATGAATTTTATTGGTAAATAAAAATTTAAAAAACCAAAGAAAATTATTGATGATTGAAAATACAACAGATTCATTAGATATGATAATTTTTGTGTTTGTAGATCCTTTTAAAAATGTTGTGAAATTATTTTGTAATCTATGAATTAAAGGATATATAAATAATTGATACCATTATATTTATCAAAAACAATTTCATAATTTTGTTTTAATATAGTTAATTTCCAATTCATCACATACTAATATAAATGAATATCCATAATGAATTTTTATGGATGAGTAAATTTATCTTTTAAAAATAATATGAACCATAAAACAATGCATAATCATTCCTTGTGGTTTAGAATATTTTAAATACACCATATTTTTTTCACAAGTTATCCAATATATTACATTAATTTGAAAACCAATATTTTTACATGAATGATTAGTCATTAATATTTATTCATCAAACCATTTCGGTATAAAAAATGAAATAATAACCTACAAATCATGGAGGCCAGATGTAGGTTCTAATCCCACATTATCCTACTATTTCTTGTTCAAGTCCCACGTCATTTCTAGAGTCAATGTATTTTCTACTAGTATATGGGAGGTACTTTTCATAAAACAATATTAATATAATTTCTATAACATTACCCAAAATGAAACCATAATTAACTGAACATAAAAGGCAACATAGGTCCTAAATGTTCAACTACCTATAAAATTATACCCAGAAAATATAATTAAATTCTTCCTTAAATAATATTTTCATATGCTAAACTGATCAGATGTATTAATATAAATTTTTTCAAAAAATATTATTAATCATTTTATATTGATACCAAAAAAAATTTCAAAAGCAGTACATAATACATCAAACATATGATCAAACTTAATCTAGTAAAAATTTAATGGTGTCAATAAATCATATGTAATTGAAGAAATATATTTTCTAGATTTTTGACACAATCCTTAGTCATTTCTGGATTCTTTTAGCTAAAATACAATTAGGAAAAAATAATTCTACAATTTATTTCTTGAATATGAATACATAAATACTTAATATTATTTTTTCAACATTGGTCATTCCCATTTCTTGGGGATAACCTTTTGAAGTGTAATTTTACTTATATAATTCCCAAGTACCCTATATTTAAGAAAAAATATAAATGGATCCCTAAGATGAAATTTATATCCTTATATAGTACTCTTCCTTTATCCATAGAAATTCATTTCTTTATACAATTATTTTCCAAACATAAAAATTTTCCCATTCTATTGAGTCACATTCCTAGGTGATATTTTAAAATTTCTAACATAAATCAAATCAATTATTCATTTATACATGGTCTCCATGACATATATCATAGTAAACAAGATCATTTTTTCCTTTAGTGAGTCCTAGATTTGTTTATGTTATACCTTGTTAATAATATTATGGGATAAAAAATAAAAAATTATCATGGTATATTTTACTACTATCATCATCTAATTTGGTTGCTCATAATCACCGATTTTTTCTTCATGAACAATGTTAACATGATTCCTTCACGTTCGATCAATTGAGGAAAACCAAAAATCATATTGTGATAGAAAATAATTGTTGTGGGAAAACCGTATAATCAATTATATGATGAATAAATCCTGAAACATTATTTTAAATCTAGGAAACCTTATTTTTAACATAATTCATGAACTTTTATCATCTATTCAAATCATTAATATTGGTATGTTAAAAAAATTTAATTATCTATTGCTTATCCCCTTGGTCGGTCAAAATATGTTCCCAATAATGCCCAATTTTGTAATGCTCAAGTAAAGAATGACACCCATTTTTCATATTTATTATCCAAATTTACATCGATTATAGAACAATATTCTCTTTTATTATCCACATCTGGATATATTTCTCAGAAAAATGACATAATTTATATCGTACCAAAACATTATTTTGTTCTTATATACTTATCCACAATGGTTATCATAATGTTTTGTTCCATAGTTAATATTTTTATCAACATAGTTATCATGGTTTCTACTAAACAACCTGTGATACAAACATTAATGACCCAAAACCTAGAAAACTGTTCATTTATGGATACTCTATGATATTTTCATAAGATAAAAGTGATATTATATTTAAATAATGAATCATTTAGTAGACTTGTTAAAATATATAAATACTTGAGTCTTACATTACATTTTATACAAAAAATAAAAAACTTTTTTTAGAATATCATTATTCTCTCCAACACATCCTTGTATATCATTCATATTAAAACTCATATATTTTTGGAAATGGTGGAAAAATAAATACTTGGTCAAATGCTCAATAATTGATACATAAAATGGATACTATCATTATTAAATGAAGAATAATCAATATGTAATTGTTAATTTTGCAATGTAATTATTTGAACAGACAGTACATATAATCAAAAATATTACAATCATTATTATATATGAAATTATCTATAAGGAAATATAAATAAATGGACAGACATGTCATTTAACTAACAAGAATATCATGAATAGATAAGTCATAATAAATATGGAAAGGTATGTAACTAATAAAATTAAATTTCATAGAAAAAATGACAATTTTAATGGATTTGGATATAATATCACTACAATAATCTCATGGATTAAAATAAATAAATTTTTAATGATAGAAATTTATAATTACTAAACATCCAGATCGCATACATCATGATACCTCTACTATTAAGAACATTCAAAAGACTGTTTAAAACTAATGGCCAAATATACACCAAAATCAAATTTAAAATTTTCTATCCAACATAATCACCTATTAAAAATATTGATTCATCAAGGGGTTATATGTAACTAGGCCCCACCCAGATGTTCATGTGAAAATAATTCCTCATATATCAACAAATAAATTTAATTATTGAATAATATGCCTTATAATTAAAAAGCATCAATGAGTAAATTAAAAAATTATCAATATTTCCACATATAATCATATAACCTATAATGGGTAATAAATTATATATAAATGATATATGCTTAAATAAATAAGAAATTCCATGTTAAATAAAATGGATATTTAGGGGGTATTTAATGTCCAATGATCATAGTAAAGAGAATATTTCAATGAAAACAAAATGAACATAACAATGATTAATACTGTAAATCACTGTAAAATTCAAGGGAAATTTTTTCTTAACTTTCATTTTAATTTTACAAGAATGCAGTTTCTGACGGTGCCTGATTCCGAGGCCCAGTGTGCCTGGAATCAATTTCCGGATTTTAGCTCGGTTATGTTCAGTGAATGAACGAGCGGGTTTTTCTATCCTTTGAACTGGTACTCGGAATTGAAATCTTAGGACACTGATAAACTCACAGTGCTGGTATTTTCTTAAGAAGACTTTTACCATAGGTGCGTTTTCTTGGGAGGAGAAGTTAAATTTTGGGGTTTAAGGAAGAAATAAATAAAATTGTGTACAATTTTATTTCTGTTAACCAAGGGAGTTATATCCTACCATGGGAAGTTTTTCGTGGGACCCACAACCACCCAACTTTCCATGTGTAGATATGTGGGAGGTGGGGCCCACACGAGACCCTAACCCCCATTGATCTTCCCATAACCCCCTTGACCTCCCATAAATCACTTTCCTATTAAATTTTGTAACTCCACCTTAACTTGTGTAACTCTCCCCTCTATCCTCTTTAATTTTTCCAAAACACATCCTAAATTAATTGATTAAACCTCTTTAATTAATTTAAATAAGTGTTTGAATTTTTAAAAAAGTTTTAATGCATGGAAAAATCATAAAATAAGGAGAGGCATTATTTTATTTTTGTGAGTTTTGTTGTGTGAGAGAATTTGGGAGAGAGCTCTTCCATCTTTTGAAGAACATCATCTCCAAACGAAGAACGACATTCCGACTCGGCGAAGAATGCTATACTTTTTCTCCAATCCTTCTTCTTCCTCTTCCATGACAAGGAAGGAGACGCCGACCGTTGAGACCGATGCCAACAGCAACGTTCTCCTTCTTCTTCCGACGTTGACAGAAGTGATACCTTTCTTCTACGACACCCGACTACCCCGATGTTCCACTACCGCGACGTTCGACGTCCGCGACTCGATGACGTGCGACGTCAATTTCGAGGTAGGGAAATTTATTTGGTGTTCTCTTATCTTTTGAGAAAAGAACGACGAGCGTGGACCAACCATTTCCAGGTTGATCCGTGGATCGTTCGTTCATTCAGGTTGATGTTGAGGTTTATTGATTTTGTCGTGAAATATTTCTTTGTCGTACGTCGAATTCTATTTGATGGTCGCTTGCTATCACTATAACGGGAGGAGGTCGAACCGCACAAACACGGCCAACCCTCCTCCCCCTTATTGTTGATTATGTTTCTGTTCGGAAGATGGCGGCACGGTGCGACGACACCACGCGGTAACCTAGAGTGATTCGGCAAGGATGTGCGGCGCCATTGTGCCGCGCCGTCATGGCCGAACAAAAGTGTGGTCGTATTCGGGGCCGTGAAGGCGAACAGAAGACTCTACAGTAGTTTCTTTTGACGTGCGGATCGTCGGGCATTGATGGAACGGGCCGCAGAGACGATTTGATGTTTCCGCATTGAAGAACGGGATCCGGGATGAGCATCGGCGCATGCGGAATTGAAAACGGACCACCGAAGCAACTACGGTGGCTCGCGGACATCACCGGCGGCCGGAGGCGGCGGCGCCGAGGGGCGCCGCCTAGAGAAACTGCTGCGGCTGAACACGCGGCGACGAACAGCCGGATCCCGCGGCAGCGCAGGATCCAGGGGGACGCGGGGCGCGCCGCGTACGCGGAGCACCAGCTCGCCGGCCGAGCCAGCGAGCCACCAGGCCGAGCCGGGCCGAAATGGGGGGACTGGGCCGGGTCGCGCGCAGACCGGGCCGTGCCGGTCGGGCCGGGTCGCGCCCAGTATGGTCGTCCCAGTTCGGGCTGAACCAGGGGGGTTGGGTCGGGTCCGTACGGGCCCAGACCCCCCCTTTTCGGACCTTTTCGGTCTTTTCTAATATCCTAGGCTACGGACCTCCGATCGATGCACCGTCAGCGGCGATGTAATCCTTGGACAGAGACGGTCGTTTTAGAATATTGCACTCAATGTTTCGGAATACTTTGGGTTCGTCCAGGTTGTTTCATACATGAAATCAACCGGTCCCTCTGAGTGGAAACACTCGTAACTTGAGATTCGGACATCCGATTGACGTGCCATCAACTTTGTTGGATTCCTCTTGATGAAAAGGAACTTTTTTCTTACTCCGCTTGAGGTTTGGATGTCGTCGGAGTGCGGTCGGTTCGGTTCTCTCACGAAAACAACTGGGCCCCCGGAACAAAAAGGCCAATAACTCACAGACCGGGCGCCGATTGACGCACCATCGGTCTCGTTGATATCCTCTTGATGAGACAGAACTTTTGGCATACTTCTCTTGAGTTTTTGATGCAGTTGGATAGTAGACGGGTTGGATTACACCCGAAATCCAACCGGGCCCCTGGAACGGAAAAACTGATATCTTTCAGACCGGATGTTCGTTTGATGAACTGTCAGCGGCATTGGTGATCACGTGGAGAAACGGTCCATATGAGTATACCCTATGAGAGTTCGGGGTACAGTTGAGATATGGTCGTGTTGGTTCACAAATGAAACCAACTGGGCCCCAGGGACGAAAAGGCTAGTAACTCACAGACCGGGCGTCCGATTGACACACCGTCTCTCACGTTAAGACACATATGATGAGGCAGTTCTTTGAGATACTTCTTCCTGGGATTTTGAGATATTTGGAGTATCTACTAGTAGCTCGTGGAGAGGACCCTCCCGGAGACTAGCGTACAGAGTAAGGAGACCGTGTAGCTGGATGTGACCTGATGACTACTTGTCCGATTCGATTCAGAGTGACTAGAATAGCCTAGTGGGGAGAACTACTTTGTGAGGTGGCATACCCATAGTGGAGGAGCAATACTGTGTGAGCTGGAAGACCCATGGCAGAGGAGTACTACTGTGTGAGGTGGAAGACCCACAGTACTTGATAGGAGGAGTACCTCAGCAGTCATAGGTTGGTGAGAAGTACCTCGGAGATGTGACAGGATCACTGTACTCCCAGAGACAGAGCTCTTCAGCAGTTACTGTTTCAATAATGAAAATCCTATTTTGAGCTGAGTCTATGACCTTTGTGTTTACCTCATGATTGAGATGAGTTACTTGATAACTTGGGTATATGGATGGCCATATACTTAAGTAGAGGTTATCTGTTGAGATCTTATTTGTGGTTATCCTTGTTGGTTTTAGTGAGACCTTGAGTGTGTCAGGGTCCCAACTATGTATCCTTATACTCACCCCTGCACGAGCTATGCCCGCACCTCGTTGTGTTGGTTGCAGACGACGGGCAGTGCTGATAGAAGCCGAGTGTTCGAGGACTGGACGGTACCCGGAGGTGGACCACATGACGAGACAGTACCCGGAGGTGGACCACAGGACGAGTCAGTACCTGGAGGTGGACCACACGACGAGTCAGTACCCAAAGGTGGACCACATGACGAGTCATTATCCAGAGCTGGACTTCACGACGAGACGACACACGGAGGAGGTTGACAGGCGAGAGCATTGAGGAGTTGCGCTATCTGTACCTACCCTTCTGGTAGGATCCGAGGAGGATGACCCAGGAGCTTCTTCCTTTCTTCCAGCTATTGTCATTGTTCAGTTGTAGCTATATTCCCAGTTGGGATTGTAATCTGGCCAATTTGCTTTTCAGCACTTCCTTTGTTCTTTGTGTTTTACTTCCGCTTGTACTCTGTGGTGTTTTGTAACTTTAATAAAGGCAATGCCTTCCCAGTTTTTGGGATTTACGCCTTTGGTGCTAGTCGCTAGCCCCAGGCATATGGAAGGCGGGCTTGTGGTTGTCAAAGCACGGGCCCTGAGGACGGGTCGTGACAAATTGGTATCAGAGGAGTCGGTTCTACTGCAGAACATATAACTATGATATTTTCTTTCTGTGAAGCAATAGTGTTAAGGGTACTGAGTGTGGTCTTCAGGTCTGGGATTCTAGTGTTGGTGCGGGCGGCCGACGTATCCATACACCCGGACCCTCACAACTAATTTCTGACTTTGTGCATGAAAACATTGATTGCATGTGTGTTTCCAAAAGTTATTAAAAGTCATCTCAAACCAGGTCGGCTCACCATGTATAAATCGTTTGACCATGTCATGTTTGTTTCATTCAGGATTTCTCCCCACGGACGACCGGCTTGAGCCCCGAGAGTTGTTCGTACTGATAGCCTTCCGAGCGACGTGGCCTCAGTACAGGGCTGTATCCCAGTTGAGGCACCAGCGGAGGCACCAGCAGTACTACTACCCGTTGGGCCACCGATTCCACCAGCCCCAGTAGCAGAGGGTGCACGTCGCTTGAGCGCACTGCACGAGTTCTAGTGCCAGAGGCCACCCAGGTTCAGGGGAGAGACGGACCCGCAGGTGGCTGAGGATTGGCTGGAGGCTGTGGTGAGAGTATTCAATCAAGTGGGGACGCCACCAGATTTCATGTTGATCCTTGCTGCCAGCCTTCTTCAGGAAGCAGCAGGTAGATGGTGGAGCCTGATGCTCCAGATGCATGACGTGGTGACACTTCTTATGGGAAGACTTAGAGAGCCTGTTCTGGGTAGAGTTTTTACTAGCCACCCATCGAGCGGTGCGTATAGAAGAGAAACTTCTGCTGCAGTAGGGCAGAATGATAGTGGCACATTATTTAGAGAGGTTCAAAGACCTCTCGCGCTACTCCACAGATATGGTACGTGACACGTTCTTCAAGGCCCGAACCTTCGAGCAGGGGCTCAAGCGAGAGATTAGATCTTCTGTTGTTTCTCATAGCATTCTGACGCAGATAGGTGTGTTGGACCGAGCCCTCTTAGTGGAGAATTTCCTTGCTGAGCAGTCTCCATCAGCAGGACCCACCACTAGCCGTCATGCGGAAGAGACTTCTCTAGCAGGCAGTAGACAGATGACACAGAGGTCCAAGAGGACCAGACCTATAGGTGGTTGACTGCGTGACTCAGGGTTAGTAGTGTGATGCACCAAGGGGAATGACAGAGCCAGACCTACCATGCAGTGTTACTCCTGTAGAAAGATTGGTCACATGGCACGTGACTGTCTTACCCACCATGGAGATGACTGAAAGTTAAATGAAGAACCTCCCAGACAGAGGCATAGGTTCGATCAAGGCAGACCGCTAGGAGCTGAAGGCCGAGGGAGGGGAGTTGGCCGTGCAGGTGGAGGTGGACGGCGCTTCGAGGTGTTTCCACCACCACCACCAGGAGGTCCACCCCGACCGCCGGGAACAAGTGGACATTGGAGAGCTCAGCTTCAGGCAACAGAAGCTTACGAATACGGAGCTCCGGAAGCAAGTGGACAGGAGCGGAATTAGTGGTGTATATCAAGTTCCATGTTGTTGTTTTTGTTGTTACATTTGTGTCTTTGTAACATGAGCTGCAATAATATAAAGACACTTACCTTTTTAATGTTTTCTTTCCTGTCCTTTTGTTTTGGTCGGTACTGAGTGGTCCCGGTTAAGACTGTTGAATTGACCCTCACATTAGAGATTTATACTGGAAGAGACCCAGTGACCTCACACTGATGCCGACAGTGTGGCTCAACCCTTGGAGGTGAGAGTGATAGTCAGATCTATTGGTAGTAACGTCGAGGCCTTATGACGCCGTCCATGGCATGAATACATCATTCATGTCCGGATTGACTGTATTAGGCAACGAATGTGATTCATCCAGGGGATGAGACATGATTTCTCTTATCGGAAAAGAAGAAATCATAGCAGCTCTTGTGAGACTAGAGAAGGTCCAGGTCATCCAAGAGCGGATGAGGATAGCACAGTGCCGACAGAAGCCTTATGCTGACATGAATTGGGGATCTCTAGAGTTCGAGGATGAAAATCACGTCCTTATACGGGTTTCACCTCGACGAGGGTTATGTAGATGTGGCCAAGGCGGCAAGTTATCTCTGAGGTTCAGTGGACCTTATTAGGTCCTCGGCTTGGTAGGAGAAGTGGTTTACCGCTTGACGCATCCACCTCAGTTGCACCAGGTGCACGATGACTTTCATGTATCTCAACTGAGGAGATACGTGTGTGATCCTTCACATATCATCGACCTCAGGGAGTTGGATGTCGATGACAGGGCGACATACGTAGAGGTTCCAGTGGGGATCTAGGATCTATTGGAGAAGATCCTATGAGGACGGACGATTCCTCGGGTGCGCTTTCTCTGGCAGTATGGGAACCTCCAGGTGAGCACATGAGAGTGGGTGGCTCAGATGCGTGCTCAGTACCGCTTTTGTATCCCTAGATTGTGTTAAGGATTTACGATGATGTAAATCCCTGAGGTGGGAGTAATGTAAAGACCCATAAAATTCAATGGAAATTTTTTCTGAATTTTCATTGTAATTTTACAAGAATGCAGTTTCTGACGGTGCCTGATTCCGAGGCCCGGTGTGCCCGGAATCAATTTCCGAAGTTTAGCTCAGGTACGTTCAGTGAATGAACGAGTGGGTTTTTCTATCTTTTGAACCGGTACTCGGAATTGAAATCCGAGGACACCGATGAACTCGTGGCACCGGTATTTTCATTAGAGGACGTTTACCATAGGTGTGTTTGCTTGGGATGAGAAGTTAAATTTTGGGGTTTAAGGAATAAATAAATAAAATTGTGATCAGTTTTATTTTTGTTAACCAAGGGAGTTAAATCCTACCATGGGAAGTTGTTGGTGGGACCCACAACAACCCAGCTTCCAATATGTGGATATGTGGGAGGTGGGTCCCACACGAGACCCTAACCCCCTTGATCTTCCCATAACCCCATTGACCTCCCATAACTCACTTCTCTATTAAATTTTGTAACTCAACTTTAACTTGTGTATCTCTCCCCACTCTCCTCTTTAATTTTGCCAAAACGCATCTTAAATAAATTGATTAAACCTATTCAATTAATTTAACTAAGTGTTTGAATTTTGAAAAAAGTTTGAATGCATGGCAAAATAATAAAATAATGAGAGGCCTTATTTTATTTTTGTGAGTTTTGTTGTGTGAGAGAATTTTGGAGAGAGCCCTTCCCTCTTTTGAAGAACATCATCTCCAAACCAAGAACGACCTTCCGACTCGGCGAAGAACGCTCTATGTTTTCTCCAATACTTTTTCTTCATCTTCCGCAACAAGGAAAGAGACGCCAACCGTGGAGACCAATGCCAACAACAACATTCTCCTTCTTCATCCGACGTTTTCGGAAGCGATACCTTTCTTCCGCGACACCCGACTACCCCGACATTCGACTACCGCGACGTTCGAATTCTGCGAATCGACGACGTGCGACACCAATTTTGAGGTAGGGAAATTTATTTGGTGTTATCTTATCTTTTGAGAAAAGAACGACGAGCATGGACCAACCATTTCCAGGTTGATCCACGGATCGTTGGTTCATGCAGGTTGATGTTGAGGTTTATTGATTTTGCCATGAAATATTTCTTTACTGTATGTAAACTTTTATTTGATGTCCGATTGCTATAATTATAATGGGAGGAGGTCGGACTGCACAAACACGGCCGACCCTCCTCCCCCTTTTTTGTGATTATGTTGCGGCTTAGAAGATGGCACACGGTGCGACGACACCGCGCCAGAACCTGGAGTGATGCATCAAGGATGCGCGGCGCCGTCGCACCACACCGTTAAGGCCGAACAAATGTGTGGTCATAGTCGGGGCCACAAAGGCGAATGTAAGACTCCACAGTTGTTTCATTTGACGTGCGGATCTTCGGGCATTGACGAAACGGGCCGCAGAGACGATTTGATGTTTATGCAGTGAAGAACGGGAACGAGATGAGCTTCGGCGCAAGCGGAATTGAAAACGGATCACTAGAGCAACTCTGGTGGCCCGCGGACATCACCGTTGGTGCGGGTCGCCGGCGCGGCGGTGCCCCTATGCGCCGCCTGGAGAAACTGCCGCGACTGAAGCCGCGGCGGCAAGCTGGCGAATCCCACGGCCACATGGGATCCAGTGGGGACGCGGCGCGCATCGCGTCCACGGAGCACCGGCTCGCTGGCTGAGCCGATGAGCCACCCGGCCGAGCCGGGATGGCTTGGGCGGACCGGGCTAGGTCGTGCCTAGACCGGGCAGGGCCACGCAGTCAGGCCGGGTCACGCCCAGTCAGGTCAACCCGGTTCGGGCCGACCCGGGGGGGGGGGGGGGGGTTGGACCGGGTCGGTACGGGCCCAGACCCCCCGTTTTCAGACCTTTTCGGTCTTTTGCCCATATCCTGGGCTACGAACCTCCGATCGACGCACTGTCAGTGGAGATGCGATCCTTGGACCGAGATGGTCATTTTTCATATCGCATCAAGGTTTCAGAATACTTTGGGTTCGGACGGGTTGGTTTGTACACGAAACCAACTTGGCCCTCGGAGCGGATACTCTCGTAACTGGAGCTCCGGACGTCCGATTGACGTGTCGTTGACTTTGTTGGATTCCTCTTGATGAGATGGAACTTTTGTCTTACTCTGCTCGTGGTTTGGATGCCTTCGTAGTGCAGTCGGGTTGGTTCTCTCACGAAACCAACCGGGCCCCTAGAACGAAAAAGCCAATAACTCACAGACCGGGCATCCGATTGACGCGCCATCTGTCTTGTTGATCTCATGATGATGAGATGGAACTTTGGGCATACTTTTTTTGAGTTTTGGATGCAGTTGGATAGTGGCTGGGTTGGATTGCACCGGAAATCCAACCGGGCCCCTGGAATGGAAAAGCTGATATCTTTTAGACCGGACGTCCGTTTGACAAACCGTCAGCGGCGTTGGTGATCACATGGAGATGTGGTCCCTATGAGTATACCATATGAGAGTTCGGGGTACAGTTGAGATACGACCGTGTTGGTTCGCACAAGAAACCAACCGGGCCCCGGGGATGAAAAGGCTAGTAACTCACAGACCGGGCGTCCGATTGACACGTCGTCTGTCGCGTTGAGACCCCTATGATGAGGCGGTTCTTTGAGATACTTCTTCATTGGACTTTGAGATACTTGGAGTATCAACTAGTAGCTCATGGAGCGAACCCACCCGGAGATGAGCGTACGGATTAAGGAGATCGTGTAGCTGGATGTGGCCAGATGTCTGCTTGCCCGATTCGATTCGGAGTGACTAGCATAGCCCAATGGGGAGAACTACTTTGTGAGGTGGTAGACCCATGGTGGAGGAGCACTACTGTGTGAGGTGGCAGACCCGCAGTACTCGACAGGAGGAGTACCTCTGTAGGCTATGAGGGGGAGCACTACTGTGTGAGGTGGCAGACCCATGGTGGTGGAGCACTACTGTGTGAGGTGGCAGACCCACGGTACTCGACAGAAGGAGTACCTCACCAGTCATAGGTTGGTGAGAAGTACCTCGGAGATGTGGCAGGATCACTGTACTCCCAGAGACAGAGCCTTTCAGCAGTTACGGTTTCGATAATGAAAATTCTGGTTTGAGCTGAGTCTATTACCTTTGTGTTTACCTTAATATTGAGATGGGTTACTTGATAACTTGGGTATATGTATGGGCATATAAATAAGTAGAGGTTATATGTTGAGATATTATTTGTGGTAATACTTGTTGGTTTTAGTGAGACCTTGAGGGTCTCGGGTTCCCTACTGAGTTTCCTTATACTCACCCATGCACGGGCTATGCCCGCACCTCATTGTGTTGGTTGCAGATGACGGGCAGTGCTGACGGAGGTCGAGTGTTCGAGGACTGGACGGTACCCAGAGGTGGGCCACACGATGAGACAGTACCCCGAGGTGGACCACACGACGAGTCAGTACCCGGAGGTGGACCAATCGACGAGTCAGCACCCGGAGGTGGACCACACGACGAGTCAGTATCCGGAGGTGGACTTCAGGACGACACGACACACGGAGGAGGTTGACGAGCGAGAGCATTGAGGAGGTGCGCTATCTGTAACTACCATTCAGGTAGGATCTGAGGAGGATGACCTAGGAGCTGCTTCCTTTCTTCCACCTATTGTCTTTGTTCATTTGTAGCTATATTTCCAGTCGGGATTGTATTCTAGCCCATTTAATTTTCAGCACATCCTTTGTACTTAGTGATTTACTTCTGCTTGTACTCTTTGGTGTTTTGATACTTTTATAAAAAAAATTCCTTCCCAGTTATCGGTATTTACGCCTTTGGTGCTAGTGGCCATCCCCTGGCCTATGGAAGGCGGGCTTGGGGTAGTCACGGCACGGGCCCCGACGACGAGTCATGAAAAATACATTAAATAAAAATACATTGCTTGGTAAAATTTATCATAATAAATTAATAAAATTAATACATATGGAATCAATAACAAATTTTACGATTTGAGTATAAGTAAAATAATTTTTTGTTTTTTTGAAGCAAATATACCATTAAAATGTCATAAAAACCATTCTTGAGAGAAATAACATCTTTTTTACTTTAAAAATATTTTATAAACTAAATTTTATAAATATATACTGAAAAAAATTTAATTTTGGAATAATATTTGAAAAATGTAATTGAATTATTGAAACATTTATCTATCACGATGGGTTGATATTCAAATAATATTGAACATGTTAAAAAAATATTAATTTCACATTTTCAATATATGCTAAGTGGGCTTTGTTTGGAAAAACATAAATATTCCATTTATGTTTTACTAATGTAAAAAATGGTTAAATATTTAAATAATAAATTATTTATTGAATTTTAAAAACATCAGCTAAATTTTTATAAAACTCATTTGGGGAATAATAAATATTTTCAACCGAAGTGATAAATTATGATGGATTTTTTTAAAATAATATTGATAACAATTTTAATAAACAAAAAATAGAAAAAAATAAATACCATCATTAAGAACTATGAAATAGTAAAATAAAATTAGTTTTTTAGATAATAATCAAAGAATTTCCAACAATTATAATTCCAACATAAAAATCCCTAATTAAAATAAAATATTTAAATATACGATTAAAAAGTTCATAATGTTCAAGTGAGAATTAATATGTGAATAGAATAATGTCATCAACTATAAATCAATAATAAAAATACACCATATTAAATTATAAATTCTTATACACATGATCTTTTTTTTAAAACAATGATGAACTATAACCTGAAAAAAAATTCAGTTAGAAAACTCTTTACCACATGGTAATTTTCTGTTCAAATACATTTAGGTGAAATAATTTTTTTTTAAACTAAAAATACCCTAATTTATAAAGTATTAATGATATTACTTTGAAAATGAGAAGTATGTATACCATATGAGTGAAATTAGTTTCACTATATTATATAAAGCCTTAATGAAGAGAAATTGAGACAATGTCCCTTACCTCATTCTTCCATTTCACTAAACAAGTTTTAAAAACCAATATAACTATTTTAAAACTATTATTAATTTCTATCCTAACCATATTCACGTTTATAATATCATATATGACCCTTTTATAACATCTTATCACCCATTAGATAAATATCATTTATTATTATAATTATTTCAAGTGATAATTACCTAGTTTTTTCCTGCATGTTTGGACAAGAATGTTCTTGTATTAAGAATATTATATAGTTCCATCATATAGATAATTATATTAATTTTATAAATATAATTTTTTTATGTATAAATAGATCAATATTCATTATTGAAATTGGAACATGGATAATTGATTACATCACATCATGGAGATGAAAGGACGTGCATACCAATGAGCGACATTATCATTTAATTAATTATTGAAACGATAATGAATTAGGTGATATATTAATGTTATGGAATAAATAAAATTTAATATATATCACATATATTCATTAAAAATGTCATAATTACATTCCATGTAATGCGTGAGTGAAAATGTATCTCATTATTTCATGAGGTGGTAGGGAAGTATACAAACAAATAACGTTATCATAAACAATACAACATGAAATTTAAGAAGGTATATGTGATAATAAAATGAAATGATACTAATAATATCATTAATAATATATATATATATATATATATTAAATATATCATTATAAACATTCATGATATTCATTGTTGTAAAATGAGTTACATCAGTTGGCGAGGTGGCAGTCCACCATACACAAGATCAATGATTTTGTTTCTCAATTAATTTAGGAGTTAATGAATAAATTTAATTACAACAATATAATATTGTATAAATATATTGGATAAAATATATTTTTTATCCTATCATTATTTAACATTATTTTATGTATTTTAATAAGAAATAAATTAAAAATGATCACTTAAGTGTGTTAAATATTCTTCAGACAACCTATCTAGGTTTGCATCAAAAGCCTTCCACGAATGGCTTTATGATCAAACAAATGGATAAATTATGATTTCATGAGATTAAGATAGATATTTTTTCGTATATTTTGAACGAAATTTATTTTTATTTTGTAGTTGGGGGTATATGGTTTGGCTTTTTATAAGTGGGGGAGAAGAGACACATGTATATTTTAATAAATCAATTACACGATTGTTTTTGTCATTCTAAAATCCTAGAAAATGGGTCATTATATATATGTTTTGTTATAATCTCTAAATATGTCCATAATATGGTTTTTGGAAATGTTTTATGTCATTTTAATCCCTTATCATCTTAGTTTTACTCCCTGGTAAACCCGTTTTTACATTAACCGTGAAGAATAATTTTTGTTGTTTTCACTGTTAATTATTGTCAAATATTATGTTGAAATTATACGATAATATAAATAATTTTTTTTCAAAATATTAAATTCATGTTTTCCATGGTCAATTTATAGAAGTCTTATAATCTAATTTAATAATATACTCGTAGATGTGGTGAAACATAAATGGTTTTCAAAGAGAAAAATCTCATCAGTATAGAAGTTTTTAATATAAAACTTCAATATAAAATTCATTTAAATTTCATAAATTAGATAAATATTAATATTATTGAACAACAACAACATAAAAATAAATTAAAATATAATTTATCCTTTTAGAATCTTTAAAAGAAAAGGTAGATTCTAATAAAAATCATTATTTTTAATTATTCATCGTACAAAAATCTCTTAGAAAAATTTAAAAAAAAATAAATATATTTTTGACATCTATTTTTCTTAATGATAATATTTATTATAAAATTTAATTATATAGTAAAAGTAAATTTAATATTATGTTTTAAGAGCCATATTAAAATGACTTTTTTGGAAGAATAAAATTTTTAAGAGATCATATATCTTAATTGAAATAATTTTCATTTTATATTTAAAATCCATATATAAAAAACTAGCATATTTAAAAAAATTCATTGTGATAAATTATTTAGCCCTTTTCATACCATATATCGTAATGACTGAGTTGTAATGGTTGTGTTTTGAGTAGTAAAATATTAATTTAGAATTGTGTTTCATCTACACATGGTGTTGGGTTTAACTCAAGGTATTTATGTGATTGAATTTATTTAAAATGATATATTTTTTGAAGCCATGAGGTGTCAAATTATCTTATAATACTAGGTTTTCATGAAATATAATACATATAATCCAATTTATTATTTTTCAAATATCATGATATTTCAGTTTTTGTTAGCACCAGTTTTTTGAGAGCTTATTTTTTAAAAATAAACATCTTTTGTAAGAAAAAAATTAATTTTCAAACTGAATTTTGGTATAAATAGGAGGATTCAATTTCCTTGGTTTTTTTATTTTTTTAATAATTGATGGATTTGTTTTATGTATTTGAAAAATGATTTGTTTCAAAGGATTATTTGTTTTTTAAAAAAGTTTTAAATGATTGATATGGGAAGCGGGTTTGGAAATAATTTTCAATAAATATATTTAAAAGTGAAATGTAATTTTGAAGGTTGTTTTGTTGTTACCCTTTTTTGATAAATGAGTGTTTTCCATGCATGTTTTTTTTAAGATTAGGTTATCCTAGTTATTGAATATTCATCTTGGTGGAGGGTGATTTCAAAATTCCTTGTTTAAATGTTGGTTATTAAAAAGAAAAGTTTATTTTAATGCGAATGTGGTGTTCATAGTTGGAGGGATTGTTTCAAAGGCAACAATTCCTATCATGGGGTGGAATCATTTTTACCCTGTTTTGTGGATATGACATGACATAGTCCATGACTATGTTGTTGTTTCCCCGAAAGGTTCAATATTTCTTTTCTAGTTCCAGTGCTTTCCTAAACACCATGTGTTGTGGTGGACGTAGAACCTTTATCTATAATGTATAAAAATGGGTTTCTTTAAGTGATTTTATTGATCTTAAATTACATTGGGACAGAAAAAGCATCATGAATTATTTTTTAGAGATTATGTGGTAGTTTTATCCAATTTAGTGGGAGTTGATTTTCCTTCCCCTAGTGTAAAATGGATTGATTCATGGTGTTTAGAGATTCATTTGTGCAATGGATATTTTAGTAGTTTGGAATATGAGAAATGATTGAGTATCCTCATGTTATCCTTCACGGTCACCATAATCTCATATTCTAATGTCTCATGAGATATGTTTTTGGAAAATATCTTTTGGTTGACCCCTTCAAATGCAAGACATGATTCATTATAAACAACATATATGTGCATTAACATTCGGTAATTTGAGCATTAACTATTTTAGTTGGTTATTGTATGCTTCTCCATCCTAGGTATGTTTTGTTGTTGATGGATACCTTTTTAGATGTTTTTATATATGGTTTGAATGATAGTTATGGGATATAATATTCAATTGTGGAGAGAATTTTTCATCTCCCACCATATTTGGGGGGTTCATTGGTTTGGTTGTGTGCTCTATTAAATTGAGTATTTATGATTCAAAAATCCATCCATAATAGTTTTTGTTTATACCTATTCTATTGGTTGAGATTATTACAGATTCTTGTTTTTAATTTAGAGGGGAATTTTGGAGAATGATTGAGTAACTAGTGAATGTGATACATTATGTGAGTGTTGTATACTAAGAGTTGTTTAGTTAGTGTTTTTTTTCTGATTTACCCTAAGAAGAATATATATTTCATGGAAAAATGTTATTCATAGGTATCATGACTTGAGGTGAGTTCTCTAGTTATGTTTTCGAGGATATTTTGGGTTGTTCTTCCATTAATTGGGATTGGAAGGTCTTATATTTGAGAGTGTGTTACTCTAGTGGTTATTCAGTTGTCCAAGGATGTGTTCACAATAGTGGTTATTTTGTGCCACCATGTGAGATTATCTTTAAATCGTGGGGAGACCATGTATGGTCTCTTTTCCTCATTGGTATTCATATTAAACGTTATTTTCTAATTTTTTAAAAAAATTATTCCCATATAGTTTATTAGGTCATTGATTTTTTTATTATGGTTATCGACTTTTGAGGTTGGATTATGTTGATTGGTTTATTTGGTAATGTACACTTGGTATCCCCCGTTTTCCATGTCATGTATTTTTTGTGGAGTTTTAGTGTGTATAAAGTGGCATGGAGGGGTTTTATGACCCCAATGTGACAATGTTTCTCAATTGCAGTTCTTTGGTGGTGTGGAGGCCCAGTCAGAATTTACATTGATTTATAAATCACATCATGGATATTTTTGAGTTATTGCCAATGTGTATAGTAAAGGTTCATGATTATATAGGAATTATGTAGCCTCACCCAATAAATATACCTTTCTGTTCAATTTTAACTACACACAGTTTTCCATAATGGGTTAAACACAATTAAGTCTAATCTATACATCCCATATGAGAAACAGTGGAAGAATCATTGTGTTTTTTAGTTTTTCACATGTCATGTTCATGGTGTTTTAAAAAACGAGGAAATCCTGGGTATTGGTCTATAATTTCTGAAATATTAGTGTATTGATATTTAGAATTATTTTTCAAATCATACGATTCACCCCATAAGGACTTGTAGTTTTATGAATGGATCTGGAATAAGGAGGATGATTATTACAAACTAAGTGGCCGCTTAAGGATAATCCTTTGAGGGGAACATAGACTAGGATGTGGAAAATAAATTAATAGTTCATGGTTCTGAATATAGTTCTCCCTGTTTAGGAGTTTAATTTTTCGATTTTTCATAAAATTTCGATAACCTTATTTTTAAGAGTTTCACCCCTACTCTTCTTCTTCAAATTGACTGACCCTTGTGAGCCCTATTAGAGCTTCACATTATTCGTTATTTTTTTTATTTCCATCTATTTAATGACTTACATGGGAATGGATGTGATTTCTTCCTTTAATTCCATTTTTATTCTTAAACCGTAGTTTTTATCTTGGATTTGAATTCCATAAGAAATCAAACTTGTTATGGAGTTTAATTTTAGGGTTCTAGGTGTATATATTCATTGGGATTTTGTTTTCCAATGGTTTTAGACATTTTATTATCCCATCACTACAGTCTATATTCTAGTTGATGTGTTTTGAGGTTTGTTATCTTGGTTCTCTTCCTATTGTGGTAGGGGTAACTGAAATATTATCTCATTTTGTAATTGTAATGTGGTTGTGATTTCTAAATTCACTTTTTTCTGATATATAAATATATATAATATCCATATTATGATTTGAAACCATTCTATGATCTTTTGAACCTAGAATAATTGATTTTAGATTTAAATTCAGTGTTATAATGTTATTAATTTATTATTTTGTTGTGATAAGATTGTTGGAAAATACCATATATATTTTTAGAAAGGTTTTCATGTTGTGAAATGGTGTTCAAATTTTTATTGGTTTTCAATGTCTGATAATATTTTTTTAAAGGAATTTGGTTTTGGATCATATTGTTGATAATATAATGGTCTGAAATGGGGATTATTTTAGGATTTTAAATTGTGATTTTAAATGTGTATGTCGGTTACCCATTGTTAAATGTCATGTATTGTTGTTTTAAATTGATTGATGGGAACAAATCTCAATTGTATTGCTTTGAATTATCAAGGAGGAAAATCCTTGTTGAAGTTTATATTTGAAATATTTTAAATAAGATAGTGATTCCTTTGATCCTTTATTAATGTTATATTTTGTTTTTAGGAAACGGGTTAAAGAAAATACAGGCCCATGTACTTTTTTGAAATTTAAAAGTAGAGATCCCACATGTATGTGTAAAATTGATAAGTATTTAAATGGATGGGTGCCTTCCATCAATTTTAGATTTTTATTTCAAAATTATTTTATTTAATATGAAATGGTATTCATATTTCAAGAAATTATTTGGTGTTAAATGTCTTATAGGTACATTTTTTTCAATTGGTGAGAGAAAGGCCATGATTTCCCCTTGTTTTTACCCCTTGTTTGGGATTGCGATCACAATCTGACATATATTTCTACCATTTTATGGGTATTTTTTCCTTCTCGATTTATGGTAATGTTTTGATATTGGGATTTATATTATTGGGTGTTTGTAGTGTGGCTTGTTAAGGTTATGCCTCCTATTTAAACATGGATTGTTTTCACTATGCGTCACTTCCTTTATTGGATGTGGGATGTGTCGTACTATTTAAGATATCTATATTTTCTGCTAGTTATTTTTAATAAAACAAGTTTCCACTAATCATTTTATTAAAAATATTTATGTGGGGGGTTTGATCACTACGATTATTCTATGGGATACACAAATGAAAGTTATGGACTTAACATATTTTTGTAGTTAGTTCTGGTTGTTATACACATATACAGTTAGATTATTGTAAAGTTAATGCCTTTAGGTAGTTCCCATGTAAAAATTGAGTAGATGAATAAAGGATAGTGGTTGGGGGAGTTAGATATATTTATTTTGTGAATTATTTCCCTATAATTCATCACCATGGGTCCTTTCGTTATTTATGTTGGGTGGTGATTTGAAACCAGTTGTATCATATTGATCCTTTGGGAACATCTTGAATCGATGTGTAGTTTTGTTTTTTATATTTAATCGTCACGTATTTCTTATTGTATCATTTTTCATGATTATGCCACTTTAAATGGGTTGGGGCATTCTAGTTTGTTATGAATTTTTTTTTATGTTTAATTATCAATAATTTTTTATTATTTTACTTTGTCATGTTTTTATATTTGTTTTATGATAAATAATTCCCAAATGTGTTTTTATGATTCCCATGTAGTTGTCACCAACCCCTGGGGGTCAATAATTAATTTTACGGCCTAGGATTTCTATGTTGGGATCCGGGTAGGATTTATTCCCAAGATGGTTCTATACAATTCCATCTCATGATTCCCTACTGATCATAAAATACTCACATTTAATGAAACAATCCTTATATTAAAAAAAATAGTATATGAGGTTTTATGATTGTAAATAAACACTTAAAATGGAATGAGTTAACCCAAATTTTCTATTTCTTCTAGAGTTTTATCATATTACCCATTCACTGTTATTATAATGATATATCTAAAATATTCTCACAGTATAATGTTTCTTATAATTTAAACTATTTCTTCAACCTGGTGATTCTGTGATCTTTTTAAAATACTTCTTCCACAAAACACTCCAATTCATTTCATATAATATAATCCATTTCATTTAATCAAATCACAATGATAGACAAGAAGTGTTCACATACACTACATATATAATAGTACTCTATATACAATTCCATTTAAGGATAGTCTTAGTGTAATTCATTTTTAAATATCATAAAGATGCGAAACCTCTTGTAGTAGTAATACTTTCATATTTTAGAATACAATAAAATGTACAATTACATAATATAATTTAAAATTGTATTCATATTTATTTATATTAAATATTCATGGATTTTTCATTAGGTTTTATAAAATCATATTTTTCAAAAAATGATAAAAGTAACAGTTTATGTACCACATCATTAAGAATTTTAAATAATAATAATTACAAAGTGATACAACATAAATATTGTGTAAAAATTATAACAACCAAGTTAATTATAACTATAAATAAACATCATTGGTTAATAATATTCCTGAAATATATTTAATAATGTTATATTCTTATAAGAATTTAATTTAAATTTTCAATCAAAAAATGATCTATTTTATTATTACTATATATACTGAGATTTATTTTATTTCTTTATTTAAAATAATAATTTAATTTTTTTCATTTTTAGTTTTAAATAATTTATATCATTTCTAGAATAAAAAATATTGACAATATATTAATGTGATTATTTTTATTTTTTGATGAAGTTAATTTTTTGGTGACTGGTCAAAAATATCGATGATTAAGAAAACTAACCTTTATTTTTATGTATTTATAATTTAAAATTATATTTTATATTGGTTTTAGTATTAAATTATAATCATTTTATTAAAATTAATATAATAAATATCAATGGGAACAATATTACCCATGCTTTTAGTATAATTGGTTTACACTATAAAATGAATTTTTTTGGAAAACAATTTTTCTCCATGTTTTGCGAGATTGATTAAAAATATTATTCTCAAACCTATAAACATTGAATTTGACAGTATATTTCATATTTTGAAAAAAAAAATTAAAATTTTTTAATGCGGCCACATTCCTTTTTTTCATTATGAACAAAAACATTGGTAAAAATCATTTACCAACGTGAGAGTTAAAACATGTTAAAATGTTAAAATAAAAAATTATAAGGGTTAAAATTAAGAAAAAAAATATCTATAATTTATTTAATGGTCATATACACACCATATATCTTCAAATATCTAAATAGCTGTCATTTTTTATACATTAATTCTGAAGTAAAAAATTAATATATTTGAATATTTTGAAAATTTTGATAAGTATATTATCTATTTCTTATAATGGGATACACATATCCTCTCACACATGTGATTATATAGCCTCATATATCATAAAACCCCATACTATATCCCATAATAAAATCACAAACATTTCCATAAATATACTAGATTGATTAGAATGTCATTGTTACAATCCATTAGCCATATATTTAAGGAGGTTTTCTGAAGAAGATATATAGGACTTAATTATGCGTTTCTTTCTTATTTTACCTACATAAAATATTTCAACAAATTTTTTATATAAAATAATAGGAATAAACCATTGATCAAAAAGTTATTGTTTTAATTTTTGTTACATTTTATTATTTATTTATCCGTATAATGGAAAATGGGCGCATCTTGTTTGTGTATGTGGGGACTATTTCCTTGTGATGATCATGTACTTAATTTTTCATCACAATAAATTATGAATATTAAAAATATTGTATCTAAATGAAATAATATGATATATATGATTAAAATTTTATTATGAAATGTTATTTAATTATTCTAATTTTTTTCTTTATCATCCATTGAAAAAAATTACATCACCCGTGTGTATGGATAGTCTATCGCATCATAAATTGACGAGTTTTATTCGTCATAACCTACTCCAAAAGACAATTTATATAATAATATTAAAATAAATAATTTTATATTTTTTATATAATCATAACTATATAAATATAAAAAAATTACATTATCTTCATCTTGTTCATTGAAAAATGGAAATATTACTCATGAATATTAATGAACCACCATCTCATTATCGTAACTTAATTCATTTTTCATAATAAATTTATAAGTTTAGTTCTGAACATATAATTAATGAATACAATTTTGATTTATTTCATTTATAATATTCTATAAATTATACTTTCATGAATATTTTGACCTTATTCTACCTATAGAAGTAATTTTGTACATCTAAACTGAATATCATCAAAAATATTGATGTAAACATAATGGATAATGTAATTGATTATGACATGGGGAAAATAAAATAAAAAATATTAAACCTAAAAAAATTTATTAATAAAGTAAATAATTAATAAATTTTTATTATTTAGGAACATAAATATCATGTGTTTCTTATCATTGTTTTGCAAGTCCAAAATCCCTATTTTTTATATATAAATCTGTATATAAATTAATTTTACAATATAATTTTATCTCTCCTTTTAATTTAATATTAATTTATTTAATAGGATTCTTTTTATGTTTTCCTATGGAATTATGCGACTTTATTTACAAAATAAAAAAGTAATGTTCAATTTTAAAATATATAAATTGATCCTATTTTGCAACCATCATGACCATTATTCATTATTTGGTTTCATTTTCAATATTAAATGGTATATCAATGAAACTAAATTTCCTTTGTTTCTAAATTTTTATTTATTTCATAAAATAAGGGTTCTATAAAGAAATAGAATTTCAATTTCTAAAAGTTTTTTTCATTTGAGTTCGAAAATGTTTCTCAAGGGATTTAATAAGAAAAAAGTAATGATTAATATTTAATTGTTTTTATATGGTACAAGAGAATTAATTATCATTATGGGTTAGCCTAATATATCTTATAAAATAGGTGTTCTTGAAAAAGCTTATATGATTAGTTATCCTGTTCTGGCTCTCGAATGTATTGGGAAATGTTCCTTTTCCTAAAATTAATGAATAAGGAAGTCAATAGATTATTTTTTATCATGTGAGTATAATTGTACTCCATTTATTTTTGACATGAGAAAACATATTTTCTTAATAAACTTCAATAAAACAACTATAAGGGTCTCAATTTTCATTTAATGGGATTTAAATTTTTTCATTAAGGGAATTTTGTTTTTCCCATGTGGATATGATTTTTATATGAATAGAAAATTATTTTTTTTAGGAATATTATTTAAAAATTAAAAATCAAGTCCAAAATAATGAATATTTTTAATGGGAATAAATAATTTTTCAATTTAAATTATGTATACTATGTGAAAAATGGATACACAATGGAAGTGTAAAACATATAATATGTTGAATGGTAACAATATTTTGATTATCTAATTATGTAAAAGTAAAATCCTAAAAGATCATTGGGAAATAAATATAATGAATTAAAAATAATAATTAGTTTTTAAGGAAGATTTCGTATATATTGTATTATAATGAATGATTAATTAAAATATATGTTATTATAATGTTAATAAAATAACCAAAACATGTTCTGTTATTTGTGTGACACCCTAAAATTCTAAAAGAAGAACAGTATATATGATATAATATATGAAATAAAAATACTAATAAAATAAGGGAGTATAAAATATTCAGAGTTTATGATATGTTTCTTTTTAAATAATTCATCCTATTCTAAAATATTCAATGTACGGAACACTTAATTTGAAAAAGAAATGATACTTTATTAAAATATTTTTATTTTAAAACCTACAATATAACATAGTTGTTAATATAGAACATATTAATAGTAAGAACTTAATTATGAAAAGTCAACGTTCTTCACATGTATAAAATAATTTAATTCTGTATATATGTTCTAGAAATTAAATAATAAGGATTTGAATGAGAAATAAATGTATTTTGAGATACATTATTTTCCTAAAAGGGTAATTATCCATGTATTGTGCACGTAATTTAATTAATATTCACCTCATTTAGAATACCTATTTTATAAAATAAAATTTACTATAAAAATCATAATCTTAAAATTATCCAAGGGGGATGATATGGATTTTTTTTTGAAAAGATTTAATTTTAGATGTATAGTGAATAATTTGAAATTGTATTGAAAAATTAATTTTAGTTTCATTATTTATAAAGATAAATTTTATTTTAAATTCTCTTAAAAGTAAATTTATTCAAATAATATATATTATTCAAATTTATATCATTAGAATCATTTTTATAAAATATTTTTACATAAAATAATTTATAAATATTGAACATTTTTTATTTAAAAGGAACCATTCTTATCATGTCTCCGGGATTAATTTTAAATAAAAGTTTCAAAATAGGTAATTGTAATTTCAAAAAATAAAATTAATTTCTAGAATTATAATAATATATTTTATATTATATGATAAAAATATTTTTTGTTCAATATTAATAGTGAATTAAAAAATTATTTATCACGTTTTAGGAAAAAAGTTATTTACTGGTGGTTAAACAACAAAGATAAGGGATGAAATTACCTTAATACATATAAAAATATTACAGAAATATTTAGAAATTATATTTTCCATGTATATATAATATTTTTTTACCCTTTTTAAATTTAAAAATGTTGGTAAAACGTTTTTATATTTAAAATTGAGGTGTTTTCCGGTTACCTCACATATAAATGGAATCCCCCTCGCATCCCATATTTAAACCTTCAGGAAATTTTTGTACATCCAATACCAACCCTAATAATATATAGACTCCCATAAACACATCATGGATTACATTTTATTTGTCATATATCTATTCTAGGAATACATTAGTTATTATCCAAAAGTGGTTGTCTATTGATTGGAAAAATCCAAAACTATACATTTTTAAAAAAAATATCATCTTCCACTTCCAAAAAATATTCATAATTTATGATTATATAATAAAATTACTATATATAATGTAATAATATGTTTTTATTTTATTTTAACAACCTATATCCCTATCCTGTCACATGAAATGGGTTATGAAATCATCAGTAGTGTGTTTGGATAACTACGGACTCACGAGATGATGTCATTAATTTTCCATTACCACCTTTCACTGTTTGTTATAATGATATATTTAAAGTATATATATTATATTAGTCAAATAATTATACCATTGGAGTCATTATATCATATATATATATAAATATATATATATAATTTTAATTACCATTCGATAGGGGAAAGATAACATGACTTATGTGTATAGTGGACTACTACCTCATTTAGTGATGTGGTTGATCTTTAACTGACACATTATATAAAAGGTGATAAGGATAAATTTGACAATTATATTTTAAATAAATAATATAATTATCTTATTAATAAAAAATTTATCTTTCTTATAAAATAATATATCATTTTCATTATTATTTTTTCACTCTGTAAAAACTGACAACGCCATTTGTGTAGATATGGAATACCACCTTCACAATGTGATTAAATTAACTTTTCATCTCCACAACACATATATGGAATATATAATTATATTTAAGAAAATAATATTTTATAAATTATATATTTATCAGTATAGAATGATAAAATATTACCTAACACTTTTCCATAATGATCATTAAAAATTCGTAATGTTCCTCATGTATATATAAGACCTAAACTCTCTGTGATTATGCCATAGTACATCTTCCCTTAACATATTTCAAGATTAATTTTAAAAGCATTATGAATATTTAGATATTATAAAAATTTCATTAATATCATTATAGAGATGTTTAAATAAACACCTATTTACCATATAATCACCCTTCCAACATCATTTTCTGAAACATATGTCAAAAATCATCAAAACATCAAACATAAACACAATTTATTATGTATATATGTATAAAATTATAATAAATAAAAAAATACTAATAAACATGAAAATGGCTCCTATAATTATAAATAATAAATATTTTCTATTATTTTAGATGATAAATAAAAATTGTGACATGTCCGACTTAAGTTAATGGTATCACATCTCATTTTCACTTCCATGAGAGATATGCCACATTTACCACTTATTTAGTTTTTATAGTGTATTTATTTATTATTTTATATTTTATACCATTAATTAAATTAAATTCTTGGTATTTAACAATTCACCTAAATTTATTTCTTTCTAGGGATTTTGATTCAAATGTTACCAAAGTGATAAGAGTTTATTTCAAAATGTCGTCATTATTTGTGATTGATTTTTTCTAAGTCGCTATTTAGAGAATTATTTGATATTTATATCTAAAAAAAATCATCATTATTCTAATACATTTATTAATGTACTTATTTATGAAATTATTCAATTTTTACTCTCTTTGGAACTTAATATTATAAAGGAAATGTTTTTAAATAAATCAAAATGTATTTCCATCTTTGGCCAGATATCAATTTTCATAAAAAATTGTGTTTTATTATAAAACTAAATACATATTTTAACTTTTAAAAAATATCTTTTAATGATATTTTGATATATTTTTTACAATTTATCAAAAAGTTTGAAATGATTTGTCTTGTAAATTTTAAAATATTTTTTTTTTGCATTTTACTAAAAATGTGAGAGTAATAATTATTTTAACATGTCCAAAAGTTTTTACAAATATTTTTTTTACTTTTAGTTTTAAAATTTTTTTCTATGTGAAAAGGATATTTTCTACATAAATGTTTTAAATATATTTGAACTGTAATTATACTCATCAATGGAAGAACGAATTATTGAATATATGATTCAATAGGGATATATTATATTCATATCCTACTTATTCTTCATTTGGATGGTTTTATATTCATTTTTATTGAGAATGTAGAGTTTAATTAACACTAAAAATATAAATATTGATATTTTATGATTAGGTTTACTTATTGGGGATTGTGATAAAATTTCATATAGTAGTATTTAAATATTTGTTTTTATTTCCACTATTTTCACTCCTTTCATGAGAATAATTAATTGGTCTTTGTGTGTGATGGGTGGAACCTACTATATACCCTTGATTCATTTGTTATTCTTTGTAACAGACTAGATTTTATTTTTGACAATGCCTTAACTATTCATATACATTTCATGGAAAACCTTCTGGCCAGTATTTGATTTTTTGGCATAATCCTTCCATGGTGTGTTTTAGATTTACATTATTATGAATTCCATATTTTTAAATTCAATTGTTGATATTCCTTGTGACTATTCACCTAGATTGAATATAAATGGTAATGTTTAATTCTCAAGTGTTATTTAAATAATACGTTATATAATTATCCTTTTTTGTCACAATAAATTAATGTATTTATAAAAATCTTTGTTTTTTTAGTTATTTACCTTGCCATATTGATTATTCCTTAGTTATTCGAATATTTTTTGTTATGTTTACTCTTACTAAGCATCAGAGCTCAACACTTTATTATGTTTTATTTAACTAAAATACAAGAAAGTGTATTCTAATTGACATTAAGGGATATACTAATGGGAATAATGGATTTCTCATAAAAAAATGTGTTGTATTTTATGTTATAAAATGCAATATGGATTTTAGATATATATTTCATTTAGAAAAACTAGTATTCAATTTAGCCCATCTTGAAATAATTCCTTGTATATTATTTCAATTTAGCAATGTATGCATTGTATTTTGGCTATTGGGTCCAGGGACAGTAATTTTTTTTACTAGATGATGTTTAGTTTTACCCTTAAGAACTACATATTCAAAATCAAAAATTACGTAAAATAACCATATGATTGATATTGATGATAAGTATATATAAAAATCATAATATTTTTTATGTAATAGATCAAGTGGTTATTTCTAGAAAATATATCCCAATATAAATACAATAAGTGGATTTGGTTCTATAAAAAATGCACCTAGTTCTGATAATGTCAAAATGGGCCCATTTTTCGAGGCCCTATTGTCACCTGGTGCGTAAAAATCATCCATAATAGACCTTTGGTTTGAGACACCCTTGGAATTTTTTTGGATGAATCAAATTTTTTTATAATCATTATGTTGGATTTTAAAATAATGATATCCCCAAAGAAAACATGTTTATGATTATGAGATTAGATATTTCTAAATTTTTCAATTTATAATAAAAATTTTACTGGTTTTGATATTAATCATTTAGTTTCAAAATGTTTCCATCTACTATAGTTTATGAACTTGTGTATAAATCGATCCTAACTGGTGAAAAGGAAATTATATAAATGAACAGACCCGATGTATGGATTTCCCTCATATACATACTAATAATGGCAGAGCTAAAGCAGGAGCTGTAACTGATCAAATTATAACTATATTGGTGTTGTTGGATCATGTAAAGAGTAATAATCATTTCTTTTTCTAGAGTCATGATAATCCATCCCCAAGAATAACAATTGAATACCACATCATAGTTCATAAAACACCAAAATAAAATTGGGGTAAAAATACATTCTCAGATGAAAAAAGGAAACATTCCCAGGATAATATATTTATCACTCTTGGAAGTTTTTAATGGTGGAAATTATTCCTGGTGGGTTTTTGTCTCTCAGGATATGGGGATTAATGGTGGTAATTAATTCAAAAGACTGAGGATGAAGATTAAATGACATGAATGAATTGGAAGGATTAATATGTAATAATTTTTTATAAATAGTTTTGGTGTGAGAAATGAATAAATATTAAAACACAATCCCGATGTCTAAGACTGAAAGAAGAGGAAATGGTTTCTTAATTATAAATCTATATTTATAATGTTAGAAAGGCATATTTTGAACTATATAAATAACACAAAGAGAATTAATGAACATTTCCCTAATTTTGTTATGAAAATCCATTATAGGAAATTAATCTCTCAAGAATCATTATCATACAATGATCTTGTATCACGTGCTATAAATACAAATTATGAAATCTCCAAATCAATTTTTTGTGAAGGGAAGAAATCGAATAAGTGGATAGAAAAAAAATTATAAAGGTTTTCAGGGGAAAATGATATTTTAACCTGTGTTACTTGTGGAAGGAAACCCATTAGTATATAATTAAATAAAAGGAAAGTGTATAAGAGTATAAAAGATAAAAATATATAGTGGGAATATGGGAAAGAAGGATTTTCCAACATGTGATTATTGTGGAAGGAAAAACATTAGTAAATAATTAAAATAATTTTTTACTACATTTTTGAAGAAAAATGACACAATAGTTTGGATTGTAAAGGGAATGAAAGAATTTTCAAATAAGAAATGATTCAAAAATAAAGAGAAATGGAACTATTCAAATGAATTTGTTAAGAATAAAAAATATATACCTCAAAATAAGGAATATTATCAATCTCCAGCTTATGCTATTAATAAAATTGAAGTGGAATTACTACTATGATCGGGTATTAGTTGAATGAAATATATTGTAATATTATATTATTATAAACATTATCATTTAAGAAAAATTAAATATATAAGGATTGTAATAGTGTAACATTTTTTAATGGGTTTGGGGGATATGTTGAATTATACTTATGACCTAGAAACTTGATCTAGTGTCATATTTAACTTATTGGAAAAATCAATATTGAAGGAAATATTGACCTTAATCAGATCCTAATGTTCAATTAATGATGATTGGATAAGTATATGATTTATATTGATAATTCAAATTAGATAGTACTAACTACGTTGTAATTGATTTTTTTTTTTGAAAAAGTGATTTTTACTATCATTAATGGATTTAACAACAATTTTTATTTAATGTATACATCCATCATTATTTGTTTTTTTATGGAATTTAGAACTTCTGTAGTTATAAAAAATATTTTCATTAAATTCATGTTATTACCGTGTTTTAAGAGATTAAATGATGAATGTATTCACATGTTTGGTTTGGGATGATTAATAAGAACATCACATTTCAAGGTAAATTAATGATAATTTAATTTTTAAAATTTTTATACCTTCTTTATAATGCTCTGATTAATAATTCATTATTTGGGTCATATGTTTAACCATTTTTTATATGGTTTCAATTGAAATTTGACTGAGGTTTTAGTGATTAATTTATTACATCACCATATGATGATTTATTCTTATTGGATTTCATATACAAAATTTTAATTTAATAATAACAAAAGAATAAATGGAATTACATATCACCCTATTATGGATAATAAAATCACGTAAATGTAAATTTTATTGTTTTAGGAATAATTTTTTTTTGATATTCAGTTTTTGGAGTCAGCAAAGAATTGAAAATTGATCAAATCATGAAAAAAGAATAAAGTTTTGACCAAGAATAGAATAATATCATGAACGTATATATCATTATATTATTAGACATTAAAATATTTCCTCAACATTAGGAAAATGATCTGGAAACAAAATTGATATCAAATTACATCCAAATATGAGGAATTAAATAGTTCATTAAACATAACATATATTTATGGTTTTATATAATTAAAATTATCAACATCACCCTCTTTCTTGGGATCAGTGATCTCTATCACTCTATATTAATTCTTGGGAAAAAATATTCTTTTCTATGTCCATTTTTTCATTTCATTCTATTGTTCTCCATTATGGAAAACTATTATTATGTTTCTCTAGATGACATTTCTATGTACATTATATCCTACAAATAGGTTATTTTATATCCCATATCATTTTTTGGTATTTAAATAAATTTATTCTCCAATTTATAATCCATGATTACCATGTTCCGGATTAATCTCTGAGGATGTATTTTGTTTATAATGGGGAGAGTATAACAAACCTAAATTCTAAAGGAATTTAATTTTATTAAATAATATATGAAACTAAAAAAACAAGTATAAAAGGTAATATATAATCCAAAAACATTATAACATTATTCATTTTAAAAAATTTGATCTCTTTAATAGCTTATAATTTTTAAAACACTGAGTCTGAATAAATCTTGATAATCAATTAAAATATTTTTATTTCAATATTATCATTATAA
Source organism: Viscum album (assembly GCA_963277665.1). Taxonomy (NCBI): domain Eukaryota; kingdom Viridiplantae; phylum Streptophyta; class Magnoliopsida; order Santalales; family Viscaceae; genus Viscum; species Viscum album. Next base: position 1,450,719,383 of record OY728161.1, read on the forward strand.
CAATGTTGTTATATTATTGGCTATGATTAATAATAACTAAATAAAAAAATTATATTTTAAGCATGTATTAAATAAATTTATATCTTATTTAATAATTATAGAAAAAATATTTCTGTTTTGAAAGAGGAAGAAATGTCTTTCGAACAACTATATTTTTCAAATAGTCAGATTAGTAATGCGTGGTGTACATAATTTAAAATTATTTTTTATAAAAATTAAAATTTTTATATAGAAAATTAAAAATAAATTTGGAAACAATAATATCAAATTTATCTTAGGGTGATAATTTAGTAATTTTATGAAATGTTTTATGTTTTTAGGAATATAGAGAAATACTAAATTTTTACTGAAAATATGATTTTGATTTTATATATTTATCAAGAATAAATATATTTTAAATATTTTTGAAGTAAAATTTGTCAAATTATATATATATTGATACTATTTATAACATACTTCTAATATTTATATACAATTATGAGACAAAAACAATGTAAAATTCTGAATTTTTTCTCATTAAAAACATGCTTTGTCATTGTGTTTATGTGATTAATTTTAATTAATTTTATACACGTCTACAAGTGGAATTTTATGTTGTAGTTTATATATTGGTAATGTGGATAATTTATTTTATATAAAAATGACAATATATTTTTTTAACAAAATAATTGTGAAAACAGTAAGAATTTATTACAACGATTATGGTAAAAACATATTATCCTTCAGTTTGACTAAATCAATAAGTTTTAAAATATGCTAAAAATTAAATAATTTTTTTTATAGAAATATATAAACTTTATAATTTATGATTCTACTTTTTAATCCATTTTTTCCCATTTTCAATTTGAAAGACATGGAGGCTCTTTTTTCATTTCAAACATTATTAGTGTTCCACTAACCTCACCTATAAAATACACCTACAAACCTCTCTTATTCTCATATACAAACTTATTGTTTCATTGAGTATCTACCTGAATCAAATTATAAATTCAATACCCTCAAATTAGAATGCATTTTTTATAAATACATTATATGAATACATTAGATATAATCCTAAAGATACCACATGATAATAGGTAACAATCTTAATTATGAATTATTGATTTATTTATTCATCCACATAATTAAAATATTAATAATTTAATAAAGTAAATAATCTATGTATATTCAATATAATGAATATTATTTATGTTATAGTAATGACCTATATCTATAACCACTTACAGAAAATGGGTTACTAAATCAACAATAATGTGTACTGGGGTCTACCACCTCGCAAACCAATGGCATCGATTTGTTTTTCACAAAAACCTTTAATGGTTGTGTATGATGATGGATATAATGAAAAAATATGTTATTAATAACATAATTATAATTCTAAAATAATTATTTCATATTTAATTATACTTATTTCCATTTTATATTTGATACAAAAACAACGCTCGTGTGTACGGAGGACTACCTCCTTACGAAGAGATGTTATTCGTCTTTCAATAATGCTCTAAATAGAAGGTGATAAAAAAAAGTTTAAATATTATATTTGAAATAAATTATTTAATATGATATTAATTACACAATTATCATTCCTAAACGTTAATATATCATTTAATTTCTTAACATTTCTCTCACTGAAGGGTTGTAATATCATTCTTGTAAATGTGGACTACAACCATCATGAAGCGATGTAACTCTCTTATCATCACCACACAACATGTTATTTATATATATATGTTCATATAAAGAAATTATATGATATATATGATATTATTATAACCATTTTAATTCACAATACTAATTCAATTTTTTCTATAATGATCATTGATAAATTGAAATGTAACTAATGAGTAAATGGAACCTACTGTCTCCATGATTGTAACATAATAAATATTTCATAAAAATATTTCATGATTGGTTTTAAAAGAAAAAATTACCTATATATATATATTATGTCAATATTATCGTTCAGGAGATGTTAAAATAATGATCTCTTTGACCATTGTAAACCTACCAAATTAATTTTTGATATAGAATCCTAATATCATCAAAATATCTGATGTAGAATTCATTGAATGTGTAATAATATATAAAATGGTACTAAATTAATTGAAAGGAATAATCAAAATGAATAATTTATTATTTAGATAAATAAATTAAATAACGCTATTATTCTAGATGAGAAAGAATATACATGATGAGTCAGATTCAATAAAAGTGTTTCTCACCTACTATTTACTTCGATGAGACATACTACCATTTGAATAATTATTTATTTCATATAGATTATATAATACAATTTTATGTGTTGTATCATGAGTTAACTTATTTTAATAGTATTTTATGTTTAATTTATTGTTATTTATTTCATTGGGGGTTATCATTAAAATTTTTCCAATGTTGTAAGGGTTGATTTCACAATCAAATCATTATTCATGAGTGTTCTTTCATAATTCTTCCATGAATGAATTATTTTATATTTATATAATAAAATAAATATGTATTCTTAAATATGGTTACTCATGAAACTTTTCATTTAATCATAAAATTTTATCTATCACTAGAATAACAAGTTACTTATTTAATGATTATAATAAAATTTGACTTCCTATATGTTTTTAGCTGAAGATCATTTTTCATCAAAACTAATGATTTCTTAAATTGTGGTTAAACAATATTACAATGATTTTTAAAATGACTGATTAAATATTTTTTTCAACATTTTTTCATTTTAAATAATGTGAATCATATTTATAAGTGAATTTAAATCCCATTCAAGGTATCTGTGTCAATTTTCTAGAAAAATAGCAATGTTTTCAACAAAATATTGATTGTAACTCTATTTTAAAATAAAAATATTAATATCTATGTAATTTATGTGTGGTATAAATTCATTAATATAATTTTAGTGAAGATTCAAAAGATAGTCCAACATTATAAACAATAAGACCAGTAAATAAAAAAATTAATCAAATTTCACAAATACTAGATTTTATGTATAGTTAGTTTTCATTAATTTTTTTTTCAAAATAATAGTTAGGTGCCTTTCATGATCCTCACAGATTTTATAATGTTCTAATATGTCATCAATAATAAAACCCGAAAAATATTTCCAAATACTAATGGAAAACTCGATTCATAAGGCCAATAAGTATACCTAGAGAATTGAATAAATAATACATTTGTTTATTAATGATGTAATTCAAAGCTCTATATTCAAAGAATAATCTCGCTATAATATATTTATTTCTACCATGAAATCATGACATGAAAATGGTGAAGAACTATGATTAATGAATACTTCATCATTTAATTCTTTAAACTTGTTTTTTAATTCCACATTTTCTACTTGACATAATCGAAATGTGGGTATAGATATAGTCATAAAATTAGGTATTATTTCAATACAAATATCAACCACCCAATCAAGAACAAAAAAATCTAAATCCATTGAAAAAATATCCAAATATTTATTTACTATTTGGAGCTCACTAATTATAATTTTTCTTTCTTCTCAAAAATACGAGCTATGTAAAATTCATTATCATCCCAAATCAATTTTTGATCATCTTTATAGGAAACTAAGGGTATGGAATTATTTAATAAAACAATGTTTCATCTGAAATAATGATTTTCATGTTAAAATAAAATAAATACATTTCCATGAATATCATCAAACTCTATTATGCGTAGTTCAAATATATATATAGGACATACTATCCCACTAAAAAAATTAGAAGGTCCTAATAAATTTTTTTCCTCATTACATCAAAAAAATATACATTCCAATGATCTATCTACTTTTTATGTGGTGATATTAATATATTACATTAAAATATCCTCGAAATGAATGAATTTTAAGATATAAAAGTTAAATAGGGTATTATCAGTGTTTAAATAATCAATCAACATTACTATCACAACTTCAATTAATAGATAAACATGAATTGTGGTATTATAAAATGAATTATAGACACATTTATGTTTCCAATCATGATTATTTCCATGAAAATTAAGTTACATCACACACAAGTTAAAATAATATCCCAAATCATAGAAACTAAAAAAATCACACCATTTGATGGATATATTCTATCTCATTCATTGATTGTTTAAGACTCTTTTAGAAATTCATGAGCCATATTCCCAATCCTACCACACTGGTAACACCTTCCAGCTCCATATAAATATGACTCAAAATGTATTTAACCAAACTTAGATCGTGTTGAGGGATTAACACAAGATATCATAGTTTTTTTTCGTTCTATATTCCACCACAAATAATTTTTATTTTTTTCTTATTAAGGAACATAAATGTCACTATACTCCATCTATTATTTTTCAGCAACACAAACAACATTTCTATAGCATTTAAATTCTAGCTTAGAAAATTATCTTCGTAAATTAAATTTCCTTCTTGAGTAAAACTATTTAGTTTTATTACCCTGAACCTAGTTAAAATTTGTTAAATAAATATCCAATGTTTTAAAAAATTTGATTCAAATAATTCCACTTGTTATTCATACTTTTTCATCATTTCAAATACAACTTTTACATCCTAATCTGAAAAACATTAGTGAAATATTTCACATGTATGTTATTTTTAAATCAATCCCATTTCACGTCCTCAAAATTATCTTTCTCTATGGTATTATTAAACAAAGACCACCACATATCAGATTCACCTTCAAATTGATAAATGGAAAGGGTTATCATTTTTTTGAACATATTATGTCATCAAATATCATTTTTAGGGTATTGATCCATATTTCAGCTACCATAGGGTTAGATGATCGTCTAACTAATGCGGAATGTAGTCTTAAGATATGATCCACTCATTACATCTTCCATTGTGTAAGATCTATATTATCTCAACCACTATTTCCACCACTATTTATATCATAGATAAATTGATCCATCACAATATATAAATATTTAGTTCCAATTTTGACCATTTTTTGTCGTTGATATTGAAGGATATCATATTCTTGATGCCTTCCTACTACAACCTTCCTATTTACTCTATGAAAAACTATTTGTACAATACAAAATTTATTCATGGAAAATTGTAATATAAAAATGTTATATCATTTAAAGATAATCATAATTTAAAAATTTTCACGCTTTGGTGTTTTGGAGAACTAGGTCATAACACATACATAATAGTATAATAAAATAAAATTTGGACACATTGCGTCATTATCCATTTTTCTGTAACTAAAATTTTTAAAATAATAAAAAATTTCATTTTATTATTAATCATCAAAATTTTTAACATGGTTTATTCCATGATCTTACCCTCCATTAAACATAGATACAATGGTTTTAAAATGTGAAATGTGAACAAAAAAATCATAATGATACGGAAAATGAATATATCCATTAGTCATGTAAAATACATGAAAATCAATGTTATGGTTATCATTATGATTAAATTTATTAGATTTTAGGACAAGAACTTTTCTTCTAGAAAAACACACAATTTATTCCATATAATGACATTAAATAAAAATATAATGAAAAAGAAAAAAACTTCTTTGGAATATATTGAATAATAATCTTAAAACTCCATTTAGTTGGAATAACCATACAGACAATTTCTAGTGTAAATCTCTGGAAAACAAAATAATTTCCAAATGAATTCAATATCTATAATGGACCACATACTTCATAAAATCTATTTTAGGCTCACCCATTTTTTCATGAGCTGTAATGGGGCTCAACCATTTGTATAATCTATATCATGAACAAACGTGAGTTTTAATGTGGAGTAACACCTAATATAATCTATATCGATCCCACACATGTCTTATATAATATACATCTATAATATCATAAATAAAACATTTTATTATTTCCCCTTTTCATTATAATACTATTTTACAATACCATTGACCCCATATGGAAATAGATTCCAGATAATGATGTTACCTTATTTTGAATCCAATTTTAAGCACCAAAATACATAGAAAATGAGAAATATGGGTTTTCATTGAGAAAAACATGTACACATGCAAAAGAATCCAATTCAAGAAATGGTTAATGTGGATGGAAATGTCGTTGTAACCACATACATTATAATATAACATTAATTCTTGTTTTTAGTTAAATTAAGTCATTTGATAAATATATTCAATTTTCATTTCCTTTAAAATAACGTCAAATAAAGTCATATAATTTATTCTAAAAACATTGAAAATAATTAAGAAGTAATTTATTTGAAATAAAAATTTAAAAGTTATAAAAGAAATATCAAAATATTCAGGAATTATGATGTTGGGAATTTCAGTTCATGTCATAAATGAAAAAATTTACATTCCATTGGACTATCATAAAAATATTTTTAAAGAGGAACTGTAAAAGTGGATTTTTTTATATAATGTATTTTATGAATTTAAAAACATTTGAATCGTAAGACCCCATTAAGTATTATGAGAGTAGAAAAAAATCATGATTTAATATGTTTAAGTGGAATTATATACAACTCATAATAAAATATATGTTCAAAAGGTTAAAATATTCCTTAATGACATTAAATTAATATGTTGGAGTTCAGCTTGAGTCACACTCATCACATATGATATTTATCATCCTCTTCTAAAAAAATTTTATTATCATAATAATACCTAAATGGTAGGTGTTATTCTTAAACCAATATCCCAATAATGTGTGTAGGCGATGTAGGATGTTATTTAGAAAGATAATGGATGAAGAAAATGGTTTTCTAAGTGTGAATTATTGATAAGAATAGATTCTATTTTATTATAGTGGGGTGGTACACTCTTAGAATTCCCCAAAATATTAAATTCATATAGATTAATATTAAATTGAAAATGGATCTAAACATGTATATCTCAAATATAATATTATTATGGGTCAAAGTCCTCTAATCCAATATGAATTTGAAAATTTGTTAAAAAGTTATTACTGATATCTTTATGTTTTAACCACTTATTAACCCTTTTCAGGAATACTATGATCATAAGTTTTTTCATTTATTAATTGTAAATATATTTAAAATAAATTGAAAAATCGACAATAAATTGTTCAAGGTTGATATTGTTAACTATATCTTACTCACTTATCCAAACAGAACACATTTTGGAAATTTGTATTATTTCTAAAAAAATTATATCTTATAATATATCATTAATTTCAATTTTTGGATCTATTCATTATTTTTATTTTAATAACATCAAAGCAAGAAGTAAACTCTGAAAACAATATTTTAATATATAAAAATAATTTTAATCTAGAAAATTCATGGATCACATTATTTATTTCCTATTTTGTTTCAATTAATATTTTATAGAGTCCCTATTTTTTCCTCATAAGACATTGGAATATATCTAAAAATGTATTCAGAGCCAGGCACTAAGATAGTCTGTGATTCCAAGGCCCGGTGTGCCTAAAAATAATTTTATAAAAATATTAAATATATTTTATGTCACAGACATGAATTTTGCCAATTAAAATTGGATAACACTTCCAAATAGTCTCATATAATACATATAAAGAAAATGATGACTCCGGAATGTTAGGAATACCATAGGAACAACATAAAATAGGTCGGCATGGGTTGTTTGGATAAGGAAGACACTAGTGGGTTCATTTAATTAATATCTATGAATAATTTTAACTAGTTTGTTATATGAAATAGAAAAAATATTCCAAATAAATTAATTACTATGGAACATCACCAGGGAATGCTTTATAACATTGGGGGTTTTGATATGGCAATACTTCCACCCTCTATTAGTGAATCTATATTAGATGATCAGGAAAACATTGGATCTAGGTGAACTGAGGAATGCAAAAAATTCTCTTATTCTTTGTGGAGCACATTCATTATCTATGAATAATCCAATCTAGAGGTAGGAAATATAAATTATGGGGTTCATACTCATTTTATTAAATATATTGGGAATGATTGAATATATACCTTGATCTATTTTAAATGAAGCTGTTGCTTGCACAAATTTACCACATTTCAACTTATTATTAAATTAATTCTCCATATTCCATTTTTCTCACCTGAAAATCTCTAATTAGTATTTTTAACCAAGAATTATTGGCCAATAATAGTTAAAACTTTATTTTTATTCATTTCCCATGCTCGTTCTTCACGTTCTTCTCCATTTGGAAATAGGTGCCTGGTTCGACATTTCTGAGCAGAATCTAGCATGGTCGAACCCATGGATTTCATGATTGTCTTCAGTGTGGGAAATATATTAGAGATTAAAGGATGGTTTGGATTATATAATGATTTTGTTGACCATAATGAGGACTATAATACTAGTACGTGATGGTAGATGTATGACGGTGGGGCTGCGAGAGATGGATACTTGCGTGTTCATATGGATCAAAAAAAATTTGTTACCTCACCACCGAATGACCAAAAATGAATAACGAAGGGTTCTCGTTCAATTTTTGGGACCATGGATGTGAGATTCCATGTGGTGTTAATGGATATATAAAAACATTGTATATCTAGAATTTTTATGTAAAACAAATCTAAAATAAATTTACATAGATTAGCACATGCCTTGTAGTACCCTTGATTGTTGTGGTATAAGGGTTTAAAAAAAATTAAGTATCAAAATCCATTTTACTGGGTAACACACCATGTGACCTTACCAAAGATAATTGGATATGTGGTGGAGCACACTAGAAGGACCATGTGCTGAAGGACACACCATGTACCCATGTACACATGAATTCGTACAGTTATACAGACATGGCTAAGAGCATGGGAAAGACCCCGGTTGACAGTGGCACATACTGTAGTCCACTTACATGTCACGTAGAGATGCATAGGCAATTAGTTTTATACATTATTTAAATTTCCATGTATTATTGTGGGACACATTTTGTGTGGGTTCCCCTATGCACCATGTACCCATAATTTAATATTTATTGAAGATATACCTCTCATATATATTTATTTTAGACTTATATATTCACATGTGAGTAGCATATCCAATGTTTTATTTCATATATAAAATTATGGAGTACATCATGTAGAATTCACATATATGATGTGAGGCATTATGACCATGAGACTTATTTAGGTGGAACCTGTTGATGGTAGTGATCAGGTAGGATCATTATATAGGTACCCCCGATGTTATCAAGGTGTGACATTTCATTGTACATAGTTGTACCCACCTATGAAATTATGGTTTGCTATGTGTTTTTAACATGTGTTTCCCTCTATAGAATTATGTTTTTGGTCCTCAATATATCGTATGGTACCCCAATTGAATGAGGGTTTCAGACTAGTATCTACAATGTATTACTCCCTGAAGAATTAGGGTGAGGTTCATCTATCTACTGAGTGGTACCCCTATGGAATTACGGTGCGTGTACTCTATCTATTAAGTGTTACCCCTATGGAATTAGTGTGATTTTATTCTATCTAATGAGTTCTTTCCCCCATTTATGGACAATCACGTGATTCCCCTTCCTATAATTGTTTTCACTCGACTGTATAGAATAGTGGAAAGGCATTGATCTGCATAGTTACTTCATTGGAAAGACATGTGTGATACTAGGACTCATTAATGGTCCATTTTCTCTTTATGGAACTATTTTCATTGGATGGTATGTGATATGTATATCCAATTTATCTCTCGTATGGGATTATTTTTTAAATAATATATATATATATATATCACTGTTTTTATATTTTTTCTCACTTTCTTATGGGTTGAGTTTTCTAACCCTATAATGTAACTCACTACTCTACCATAATACATCAGTGGTTTCCTAGTAGATACATATATACCATACCATGTGTGGTTATTTCATAGAATTCATATCTTATGCATATTATGTATAGGTTGGCGGTGATCAATGAAGATCACATGGATACCTGGTTCATTTGACTACATACAATGCATGGAGATTTGGGATTCAGAGCTGGGAACTCACATCATTAATATTTCGGGATTTTTATGATGGAAAATATTTCTAGTTGGTCATGTATTTTTAACATTTTTACGTTTTAGTTTACAATATATTACTATTCAACACAATAGAGGTTTTACATTCATGGTTTTTCTCTCTAGATATTTCAAAACATATTGTTATTTCTCTACAATTCATCATTGGATAGGGTTTGGTGGGTATGTATTGGTACATTATTAAATGTACTTCCATATTATTTATTCATTTCTGGGATTATTTCTACCCATGGTCAATGAATTCGGGCATGGGGTAGTTGTATCTCAATCCTCATCAGGTTGGGATTTGGATATTGGTATCAAAGAAGTTCATTCATATGGATGTTTTTTGGGGTAGTCTTATTATGATAATTTGATTCATATTTAGAGAAATGATGTCATTATGTCTCGAGTTTGGATTTTAGCCAAAGGAACCCAGTGCTGGTGCGGTGACTCGGGTATCCATTCACCAGGACCTCAACTACCTACTTCTTTACTCTACAGACTGGGACATTAGTTTTAGGGATTATTATTACGTGAAACATATTGGATTGATTGTTCTATTATTCATTAATTATTGAGATATCCATTATATATATATTTATTCTCATCAAATTATTGTATATCTTTTTTAAATACTCAGGATTATTCTATGACTATATCCAATTAAGATTCCAGTTCTGGATCATGATGACGATCTGTTGAGTGATGGGGCCATAGTTCTTGCACCATAACATGGGATTCTTCATCTAGGTGTATATCTAATAGTACCCCCATCGGTTAGTTAGAAAATAATACCATCAATGTTTTCTATGGATGTGTGGAGGGTTTGGGCACACAATTTGTTCCAAAGCAAATGTTGGTGTGGTTCCAGGTTGATCCAGATATTTAAACAGTAAATGATTCACTAGAGTCAGTGATATGGGTTTTTAGGATTATCTAGAAACATACTAATTATGTGGTTTCACTAGTATAAGTCATTTTCCATGAATTATCTAGAACCTGGTAGAGTCTAGATATACATATGTATGATTATTCAACACTCCCATATACCAAATTTGAGTAACTGTTTCCTAGGGAGTACTATATTTCATTCATGCCGTATGTTTTGATTTAGCATCTTTGGGAGATGTTGAAGGAAAATGTGATAGTGGATGACTATGCTATGAGGGTTACAAACAATATTCATTACTTCCAAAACCTTATGTGTGATGGATACTTTTGCGAAAGGATGTTTGTGTGGTGTCTCCGTTGAGATATATAGGACACTGTAGTTCCCATATGAATTCCCACATATGAATTACTATTGGGGTGGGTGATAGCAATTAATAGATTAGAGTTACAGGAAAACTAGGAAGCTAGATATTGAATTGGGGTCTTTGTGGATGAATATTCTATAGAAGCTAGCATAAACTAGTCTACATGATCTCAAAGAAGGTGACCTCCCCATAACCAAACTCGGGCACTTGGTCATGCAACATAATGACCATGTAGAGGAATATGACAACGCAGAGAGGGACATTGTTATTCTTGGGAATTAGAAAGGTCACATGGCATGTAATTTTATTACAGGACATAATGAGTAGGTTAGGAAGACAATAGATTTACATCCATGGATGAGGAAGTGCAACGATCATTTATGTCATAGGTGATATAATGGTCCCCCCAAAGGAAAACTTGGAATAGGAGTAGGTGGAGATCATGGAGGAGTAGATTTGGGTGGGGGAAAATTCATTGATATACATTCACCACCACCACCACCACCTGGAGGCCCACATCAGGATTGGGGAGTTGGATGTTGGGGCACCAGACAACTACAAACGATGTATCCATATAACCTTTTTGATAATAAGATGATTTGATTTATGACCTTTGATTATTATATTATTGAATTTGTACTTATAGAAACACTTTCAAGTCATTCCTCTTTCTTATTAAATCATAGTGTATGAATTTTAGCTCCCAGTTAAGGCTTTAGCCATGTAGAATTGTCTTGATGTTCATATGTGGGATGCAATTATATATCTTATATATTCCGATAGTGCAAGCTATCACATGGTGGATAGATGTTATCATGTAGTCTTTTTCTCATCATGAATAAACACTATGTAATAATAATGTGTATGGATTGGTTATCATATGTCCAAGACCAAATTGAATTTCACCGTTTATGATTCAGATTTCTTAAATCCGATTGGAAGAGATTATCCTTAGTTGGAAAGGGAGTTCTTAATGTAGGACACATTGATTTTCAAGAAGTATGCCACAATCCATTTCCCATCATTTTGGGAGTGTAGGACTTGGTGTAATTGGATCTTCATAAATTTAGATTCCTTTAGTCTTGGGGAATTTTATTCATGGTATCCCCAAGTATGTTTCAGGAGTTAATCTGTTGTGGGAGATGGAGATTTTTATAGACTTATATCACTAAAATACTCTGATATATTCTACATCATATCTGGTGGCCCCAACCGAGCTCTATAATCTATGGATATAGTTGGATATCCTTCAATAATGGTTTTCTATAAAACCTAGTGTGTCCTCGATGGAATCTGTAGTGTTATTACTAAAAAAGAAGGATTGGAGTATACATATTTCTATGTATTATCTACAGGTGGACTAGGATGGGATAAGGAAAAAATACCACATGTCAATGATTAATGACCACTTTGATTAGTTATGAGGTGAATGTTTTTTCTATAAGATCATTCATATGTCAGGATACCACTAATTTAGAGTTCACAAGGAATATATTATGAAGATGGAATTGAGATTTCATTATAGAAACTATATGTTATTGTTTATTTTCATTGGCATAATAAATTATACAACAATTTTTTTAATGAACCAGATATTGAGTCCATAGTTGGATTTATTTTTCATTTTCTTCTTTGGTAAAATACTCATATACTGAGTTTTAGATAAGAATAAAATAGATAACTTGAGGAAGGTCCATGATTTTCTATAGGTAATCCAATATTACGGTAATCTCTTGAAGTGATGGTTCTTGATTAATGAGGTTCACTTCCTAGGTAATGTCCTTTTTGATCAAGGATTACTTGTGGAATGAAAGAAGATTGATGGAGTTATTTCTCAGGATCCACCCAATAACATGTCTAAGGTGATGGGGTTTCTAAGATGTACAATGCAACACATAAGGATTATCGAATAATTCTATAATATTTAATCTCCATTGATTACCGTGAAAGAAAATTTCTAGATTTTAACCAGTACAATGTAGTGTGAGAGATCATTCTGGGAGTTTAGGATGGGGCTAAATACATAACCTATTCTGAGACTACCAGTGGAAGGTGGGGAGTATGTTGTGTATTGTGATGACTATAGAGCATTGTGTGGATTTGTTTTCATACTGAGATTGGCTATAATCTCATATTGGTTGATTAAATTGTGACCCCATTAGTAGAAATAAGTGACACATAACCTAAATCTATCATAAAAAGTATTGAATTTGACGATTTTGAGGAACGATCTAATGGGATATAAATATTTTGGATACATAGACCATCATAATCTCAGTTATTTCATCATGGAAAGACACCAGATCCTAATTTGGATGTTATTGTTAGTGTTCACATAGGACTATAAATTGGTGATATTCTATGTTTCACAGATAGAAAATTTTGTGAAATTGGCCTTTAATCAGAATCCCTAGACTTATTTGGTATAGGAGGATTCTAAGTAGTGTGATTCCTTTAACATCACCCTAGTTGAGAAGGAGGGTGAAAAATTCATTAGTCGATAGTGATGACTCATAATCTTCTTTATCATTAGATAGAGTATTAGTTATAAGAAATCAGACATTATGTCATGCATATACAGGTATCCTTAGTAGGTTCACTAGATGGGTTTTATTATGGAGGAATCATTTAATCCTTTTCAAGGTAAAGACGATGGAACAAGAAATGATGCAGTAGCAGTAGATGAGTATGTTCCAGACATATCATTTGTATATACATCACACTTTGGGGAAGAAATATAGAGACTTTGGTGGTAGTTTTGGTTGGATGGTTTGAGATAGAGAGTTTCACAGTTCATTTCTTAGTGCTTCACCTATCAGTAGGCGATGGATAAGAATCAGGTTCCATCTGGTTTGTTGTAACCTATTGGGATTCTGGTATGGAAGATGAATGGAATATACAAAGAATTTTTTATAAGAAATTCATGGACAGTAAGAGTCCATAATTCGATCTGGTTGATAGTTGAATGACTTAAGAATAAAGTATAGATAATTTATATCAGATAGAAGTGTTCGGTGGATTGATTGGGGAAGTGGTATGTATGGGTATCCTTAACCTTCATGGGGTTCCCTAAAAAACTATCTCTAACTATGATCCACAGTTCACATAGAGGTTGTATAGAGGCATGCAAGAGATATTTTGGACTCATATGAGGATAAGTACACCACTTCACCACCAAGAATATTGGAATAATGAATGCACTATTTATGTGAAGGAGGATATGTTGAGCTCTTTAATATTAGACATCATCTACAAAGGGCTGAGTCACATTCCATTAGTCAATTTTATATTTAATAATAACTAACTTTATACCATCGACCTGGATTATTTTGAGGCTAGGTATGGGAGACTCTGTAGGCCACCCATATGTTTGGATGAGGATGGTGAGGCATCTATTATTTGGAAGAGATGTTGATGGTTATGAAATAGAAGATACAAGAAATCTGTGAGTGGATAGTGACTGCATAGAGTGCGAAAAAATCTTATGCAGATCAACATCATAGTACCGTGTAATTCGGGTAAGGATCCATCATTTTCTATAGATTCACCCTATGATGTGGATTTCATTGATTCTACTTGCGGGAGAATCTATCATTTATGTTCATCTATATGTTATCAATATTTTTCTAGATTGGATAGTTTTCTTACTAAATCACACATTCCCTATAGTTGAATATAATGCATGAAGTTTTCCATACGTGTAACATATAAGGATGTACATTCATATCCATACAAATTTTACTTATGTGGGTGAGATGGACAATGAGGATAAATTTTTTTTTTCTGAGAATATAGTGTAGATCATGAAATGATAAGATAAGATCATACATGGGTGGAAAATATCATTCGTTAGTGTGTTGTGGCCCAATGGATCATGAAGAAGAGCTCATGGGTGTGAGAGAGGAAGATGATGTCCCAGTATATGGTAATATTTGTCTGGATTTTTCTTTTAAAATATTAAAATAATGGACTAGGGAATATTCTAGAAGCCATATTTTTTCATTTTATGACTTTCTAATAAATCTATAAATATTTTCAATGTCGTTCCCTAATATGGTTTGTGATTTTGAGGCTCGGTCTTCCCCAAATTAATTTTATAAAAATTTTAAATATATTTTATATCATCAAGACATGGTTTTATAGAGAAAATATGAAAAGTATAAAATAGTATTAATGATTGAAAATATGAGACCACTGTTGAATACACATTTCATTGATTCCCATAAGTATCACAAAAAATCTGTCAACATGGGAATTCAGATAAAATTTCCATTGGTGGGTGAGTTCAGTTTAAATAAATAATTAAATTCAGTTAAATAATTAAATCAACTTGATGTAGACTCCTCTATGAATTCATCCCTATTGAGGATATTAGGAGTTCTCCACATAACCGTTGCATAGTTGGAAGTAGATTCCTTCCACCCTTTATTTATTATTGATATTAGAGGATGATGAAACAATATATTTAGATGAATGGAGTCATGGTGAATGCAACATACTCTTTTATTCATTGAAGATCATAATACTCATAAATAAAATAAAATTTTGAGGTAGGAAATATAAAATTTTAGATTCTAAACCAATTTAATAAAATTATATGGAATGATCAAATATATCTATTGATCTGTGTTAATTCAATATTTTCATGTGCATATATACCAATTTTTAATTTATTTTTAGACTAGTCATTGATATTCCATGATTCACACCCAATCATCCCCTTTATTTATTGGTTAGATAAGAACCCTTGGTCAATGAATGTTACACCATTTTATTGGTTATTTTACCTTACCAATTCTTCACGTTCATTTTTATTTGAAAAAAAGTACATGGTTCGTCATTGTATGGTAGTATTGAGCCCGATCAAACCCTCATATTTGTGATGGATTCATTTATAATGTATAGATCGGGAATACAATAATGGTTTGTGTTGATTTTCGGTATATTAGGGACTCCCCCAAGTATCGAAATATTGATGACGTGAAGAAAGACAACTAGATGTGTAGTTATGTGAGATGGCCTCGGGAAGGATTTTTACAGATCAATGAAAATCATTTTTCCGACCATTAGATATAAAAAAGAATATAAAAGGAGACTTAGCCATTTGTTTAAAAAATATGCGAGGATATGTTATATATTGAAATTGATTATTTTTACTTCTAGCTATGATCTAGAATTTGTGAGAACATAATTACTACAATACATTTCCAAGGATAAACGCACATTGCATAGTTTAACTAGGTCTACTCTGTTGGGATTTTGTAAAAGTTAATGATCTCATACCATGTGAATGGGTCACACACTATTTTAATGGATCATAGGCTGTGGGAACCTCCCTGGGTAGACATATATCATGGAGAAGCAAACAGCCCATATCCCAGATAGGAGAAAACACTTTTTTATGAAGTATATGGGCATATGAAAAGGTTACGCAGACATGGTCAGAATTATGAGTAGGATCCCAAGTGGGAAAGATACACTATATAGTCCCAATTAACACCTTGTTGTGTTATATTGGTAGTGAACCATGTAATGGTAGGAACATGACTATAAAGCGGATTCAGAAAACTTCTTCTATGTGTCTCAATACATACCATGTACCCCTACTTTCCTTTTTGATAATTTTCTACATCTCATATATCATTCATTTATTCTCATATTTTGGATTAGGAGTGGCCTATACTGTGTTTTTTCCACATATAATGTTATGGTATCCATCATGGGGAATTTTGAGACATGATGGGATGTAATTTCACTATGATTCTTCTTTAGGTTATGCTTGATGACTGTAATGATAAAGAAATATCATTATAATGTTTCCACCTATGGAATTTGGGAGTGGGTCATCTATCTATTGAGTGGCACCCCTATAATATTACAGTTTAGGACCATTATCCAAATATTGTTTCCCCTCAATTTATTAATGGTGTTGGGCCTCTATCTACTGATTTTTACACTCTTATGCCATTAGGGTGTGGGTCCTCTATCGATTGAATGGTACACCCTATGGAATTAGGTTTCCAGTCCTCTACTATTTAACTGGAACCCCATTATGTATTTTGGGTGTGGGTCCTATATCTACTGAGTGGAACCCCTTAAATCGTCAAAATTTATTTATTATACTTTGAAATTTTCCACTTGACTACGTGTCATAGTGGGGATGTGTGTCTCAACATGGTTGCTAATTTGGATAGACTGGTTCAATGTTGTGCATCATTCACAGACCCAATGGAAATGAGGCCACTATTTACCAAGGTTAGTCTATGAGATCGACATCCCCATTCTCTATAATTTCAGAATATTTTATTGAGAATATATATATATATATATATATATATTTGTATTTGTATCCATGTCATTTTATTTTTTACACATTTTCTATTTGTTGAGTTTTATATTGTTATCATGTCTCTGAATTCCCCCCCCCCATTTAACTTACTAGATATCCTTCTGGGTATGTATTTATTCAACAATACATGGGATATTCCCGCATGTGGGATGTCTTATGAAGATGATAGAAAAGTTGTTGGCGATTGCTGAGGATCATAGGGGTAACAGGTGAAATTGACCACATACGGTAGTTGGCTCATGGAGATTCAAACGTGGGCTATCTCAACATTAACATTTATATCGTTTTTCAGGTTGGGAAATCTGTATGGTTGGCTGTGAATTTTAATCCATTTTACTTGTTAATTTTAAATTTCATACTCTGAAAAACCCACCAATATTTATATTAATGGATTATTCTCTAGATGTTCCATCTTGAATTATTATTCATCATTAGTTCTTTATAGTGATGTTTGGGTATGTGCATATAGGTACATTATTAAAATGAATCCCATATATTTAATTTACCTTTTGCAGATTGTCTACCCCCTGTCCTATGGATGTGGGATTGGGGTAGTTGCATATCGAGATGCATTAGGTCAGTTCATTATAGTTTTATTCTCATTTATTCTATTTTTCCCATTAATTGAATTTTTATTGTATCACTATTATGTTAATTTTTAATGTTTTTTTCACTATAAAATAAAAATAAATTGTTATAGTGCTGAAAATTCCCGTAGAATTAAAAATAACATTTATAACCAAACAAATCATCTTCTAATATATACGTTTAAAATATTATATTATTAAAACCATGAGTGTGAATGGTTTAAAATATCTTTAACTAAACTAATATAATGGTCACAGTCTCATCAAAATGTACAAATGTTTTCATATAACTGAATATTTGATGAGTATGATGAAATGGACTCGTTTTATTAAATTTAGAAATGTGTTTTGAAATTATAAGGTCATTAATTACCCATTTTACCCTTAAATGATGTAAACAAAATTAATAAGGATAATATTTATATTGTAAAAAACTAGAATTATTTAAAAAATTTGGAACCACTAATTTCAAATATGGAATATATTTTTCTAACATTCAAAACAATGAAGTGGAAAATTTTAATTTAAAATTAATTTTGAAAATGTAATGATTTTTTTTGTTTTTCATAAAAATTTACATTTAAGTGTAATATGAATTTATACAAAATTAATGTGTAAATATCATTAATAAACAAGAATTAAATTATTAAAAAAAGAACTCTAGAAATTTTAAAACTAAATAAAAATAGAATTATTTTTAGTTAATAGATTATATGAAAATACAATTTAAATTAATGTTAGTATATTTGGGAATTTATTGAAAAGTAAATATTTTACGAAAATTATGAAAAATTCATCTGAAGATAATTCAGACATGCAGAACTCATATATGAAGTTATATTTTTCAAATATAAAAATATGTAATTTTAAAATCACTATTTTAATTAAAAAATATTAACAAATCGGTTTGAAATAAAAATTTCTCTTTTAAAAAAAATAATATTAATTTTTTATAAGGTATAATACATTATAATATATAAAACATGAATTTAAAAAAAATTATATAAAATACCTTGGATGATAATTTTTTTAATATTAATAATGAAATTGTTTTTATAATATTACATGATATAAATTAAAGTGATTATATATATAGAATTTATTTAACCAAATTCAATTTAATGATTTGGAGGAATTAAATTTTAAAGAACCAGTCCAGGATGATAATGAAATGTTTTTCTGAAAAAAAATCAATTTTCCACAGAAAAATGATTTAACCATAACTTTATGTCTAGTAAGGTTCATTATATGAATTTGAATACATAAATGTACATTTAAAATATATATAGTTAATTAAGATCATTACTATTTATGGTTTGTTTTAGTTAATTAAATTGTAGAAACTTTTTTCCATAATTTTTTTAGATAAATTTGTTTGATAGCTTAAGAAAAATCATAATATCATTTATTAAATTCATCATCTCATTTGGATTTTAATAAAAAAAAAATCCAATCACATTAAATGTTAACATAGATCATTTGGATTCCCTCTATAGACTAAATTCCAAAATCCAATTGTGAGAAATTATAATCCTAATAGGAAACCAAATAAATATGAAAATAACTTATATGATATCTAAATAATGATTCTTTTATTAATCATGGACATCCTAGATTTATTATATAATTTTCATATTCATAATCTATTTAAATATATAAGGGTGGTTTAAAATTGTTTATGAATTTGCAATATATATCCCATGAGAAGGTTAAACAATTTGTGCAACAATTACCATTATACAACACCATGTAACGATCAAGTCCCATTAAATTTTCCCTTTTATTAATTATTACTCTTGATTACCACTATTCAGAAGCCACGTCCACTATTTGTATCCATAAGGTAATTTAATTTCATGGAAACCACATTCGATAAACTTTACCAAAATTCAAGAATATTTTCCTATACACTTAATAATCATTTTACATATCCTTAGTGACATCCCCGTAAATATCATTTGAAATATCCATAGGGATCTCACAAATTTCTTGACATGAAAATTCATAATGATTAATTAAACCTTTCCACTGGTACTAACTATAGTGACCTAGGATTCTCAAACATGGATGTCATATCTTATTATATGAATATTAATTTCATTAAAAAAATATGCAAGAGGACAACAATAGTTAGTAATAGTAGGAATATGGAACACAGTCATCTTAACTCTGTAATACCTTTAAGGTATCCCATAAATATCTTCCCCTTTAGTAATACTATATAAAAGAATATTTGTTACCATGGGAAACAAAGCCTAATAATGTTTGATATCATCTTCTTATTAAGGGTAAAAAATAGATATATTCAAGAATTACATGAAAATAAGTGTATAAGAGCATGGGAATAATATATGAAAACTAAAATCTGAATATCAATGATTATAATGATGAGTCATGGATTAATGATTCAATGATTATAAGAAATGAATTATAAAGAAATCAAAGACTCATAGTCTTAGAGATGACCATTTTAATAATTCTTTAAATTTTTCAATACATATAAGAATATATAAAAAATATCATGGGAACATAAAAATATATTAATAACATGTTTGTAAGGGGTTAACGACCCATGTACCTACATTAAGATTGTGCTAGCAACATATGTATCCCCCATTCTGGTATTAGGCTAACCACTAGTATACTCTTTGGTCACATTGAACAATTATCAATAACAATTAATTTTAGATTGATATCAGTACCACCTATTACATAATGAAAATGATATGTATGTTCTCTAAAATATCATAATACAATCATTTTATCATAACCAATAAAATAAATTATGCATCATAAACATTGAATTGTATCATAATTTGTATGAAAAAGATAAGTTTCATAATAATTTCATCTATTCATCATAGCATAACCCATGAAAATATGTGGGTTTCATAACTATTCAAACATGGTATAACCCATTTGATAAAAATGGGTTTAAAAACATAACTTCATAATAAACAAAAGCCATTACTAGAAATAATTATAATGTAATCATGAGATAATATCCATAGAAATGAATAAGTAACATAAAAAAATTATATCATAGATAGGGAATAATTTGGAAAGATCAAAAGGAACATTTCATAAAAGAAATAGAATATATTTAAAATTTTATCATTAAAACAATAATATATTTTTTAAAAAATATATTCTTTGATAAATAACAATGAAAAATAATTGTAGAATATTATTAAAATAATTTAAAATATTAATTATGAAATATATCATTTCTTATAGAGAAATATTAAAAAATAAAATCCTTTTATATATGACATATCATTGGAAATTATAAATGATTCTATAAATATAATAATGATCAGGATTGATGAATTTTTTTTCATTCCATACAAGATAAAAAAATTCACATTTTTTGGTCAAACAGAAATAGGAATTGTTTGCAAAATGACATGAATATTACATACAAAATATTTCTATAAAAATTAAAACATGTGTAAAATATTATATTTTAGATAATATTATAATCATAATTCATTTATGAAAACATTTATTGATAAAATTTTTTTTAAAAAAATATATTTCTTAGTAAAGAGATAAATAAAGTTTTATTTACATAAAAAAATCAACAATTTTTTTATGTACAAAAGAGTGGAAAAACATGTAATATTACATGAAAATATCATAAATAACCATTAAATTATAAAATTACATTTTTTGGAACATGATACGTAATATTTTATCATCAAAAATAAAATCATAAATAATCCTGATAAACAATGACATTGGAACAAATAATCATTACAAATCTGGCGAATTTGAATCATAATCCACATGAATGAATAAAATTTAATAGAACATAAAATAACATGAGGATAAATAATGTAATTATATTTAATTTGAAAGGTAATTTATATACACCTTATGTAGGATTATATATTAATATCATAATATAATTCTCAAGAATTAAAATTGAGATAAAATCACTTACCACATTTGTCACTTTTGAACTATTAACCCTATAAAATATATATCATAAAAAGGTAATGAAAATATTAAAAATATTAAGGATAATATTCATAAAATTATTTATGAGTTTTATATACACTAAATAAAATAAATAGTTTTTGAAAATGGAAATTTTCTCATATAAGTAATAAAGTGAGATTGAACATACACTATTTTTATGGTTCTATATTGATTTAAAATACCATTGTTGTTATATAGAATATTTTATTATAATTAGATGAATTTTATATCTAAATAATTATTCCTTTTCATGTTGTTAGTAATTCAGTGGCTTCACCAATAGTGAGGATTTTTTGTAACTAAATATTCATTCATTACGGCATGGTAAATCTTTAAACATATTTCATATAATATGTGTACATTATACACATTATTATATGATTTATTATTTTATAACTAAATTATATGGATATAAATTCCCTCAAAATAAACCCTTTGAATAATATTTCTCACTTATTAGGATATGTTATTTTGAGACCACCCTCAAAATCTTTTTTTAATTTTCTAAAAGACACTTACGGTTTACTAGTATCAACATATTTAATTATTCAAATATAGTAACACTTCATAAACAAAAACATCAAAAGATATCCAAAACCAAAAATAAGAAGAAAATAAAACCCATTTACAGTCATCAACACATCGTCATGAAGACCCCAACCAAATTTCCTGGTAAAACAAATACATTAACATAATATTTTCAGAATTCATAACTCAAACTGCACCATCATTATAACCTATCTCGACTGAACACGTTGTACCAAAAAACATAACACCACACATGTGACCCTCACCATCATTGTCGAAATGTATTCACTGGAACCATCATATCATCAACATATGCTACATCACCGTCACATCCATAGAAATTACATATCTGAACTTCATGGGACAATATAATCATGATCCCCACTAGTTGATGTAGCTTCATAATAAACCTGATGAACCATAAGCAGGTGCATAATGATTTCATTATAAAAAACCATAATATACCACCACTGAACATTAGAATAAACCACTTTATATCCACTCATAGGAAGTTAAACCATAATCATATCAACATATACTCTACTAAAATAATTTTCCATTGAAAAAAACTGAATCCCAGTGAAACCAGAATGGAAACCTGAAAAATGAAGAAAATAAAATTCATGACTCACCTTCGAAAAGCCCATCAGCCTATTCACCATAAAATTCCAAATCTCCCTTGGGATACACTGCAAAAGACATACATGGGGAGAAATTATTGAATAAGAAGATAAAGCAGATGTTGAGAAAAATTTAGTCTCAATAAATGGTAAAACCAATGCCAGGACCATAATCTCTTCCAAAAATCCCAATCAACAGACCTTCATCAGATATATATATATAGAATATCCCACACCAATTAAGTGAATCAAATTACAAGATCCATCATGACATAGACCAAAGACAGTGATTTATGAACCTCCTAATATATCATAGATTAATCAGACTTAGCATCCCAGGTATTCATAAAACTATCACAACATACAAACTGCGAGAGCAGCGAAGGAAAATAAAGTCAGAGTTCTGTTTGAATCGATAAAAAGCACCCAAAAAAAAACTCTACCTCACCGAAAATTTATAAAATTCACTAATAAATTTTAATATTTTATTGACATAGGAAAAATTATAGTTATCATTTATACAATTATTCAAATACTAATGATTATTGGGAATTTCACTATGATTGTTCCCCATTATAATGATGGTATTGATAAATTTATCACTTTGTTGACCTGGGTAAATTTATCAATATTCATTATGATTATTGGATACTAATTTTGGATGATCAGGATTTGAAATTATATATTTGTCATTATTTAAATATCCATTCTTTTATTTATCCAAATCTAATTTATGAATGGTATGAAATGTATTATTGATGCTTATGGTGAATGAATTTGAATTAATTAGGTGTTTTATGAGGCCAAGTATATATAGCCCCTTGATTAATCAATTGGGATGATGTCAAAAAATTGGGTTTTTATTTGGTATATACCTTCCCAATTACATAAAATATATTGATTATGAAATTAATTAAAAGTAAACACTCTTAGAACAAGGCCATGAAAACATGTTATTGATGTGTGTAATCATGTATTCCATCTGTTTATGATCAGTATTTTAGATATGTATATTTTACTTTATTATCATGGAAATTAAATTATACAAGTTTAATGCAGATTATGGAGTCCAATTTTTTATTTATTCAATATATAATATATATTACAGGTTTATTTGATGATTTCCTTAGTTATATATTTTCGTTACCGGCCATCTGAACTCACACATTCATATTATTCAATTCCCCTATGTTATAGAGAAAATGTGTAATATGATATTATTAAAATGACTATAAACACGAAAAAATATTTTTTGAATAATTAAATACCTATCTTGAATTATGTAGTTTCAAATATAACAGAAATTTGACCAATTAATACAATGAAAATTATATATTTTAGTTAATTTTTATTACTAATTATCAAAATCTCTAAACCAAAAAATATAAAAAATATAACACAGATTCAATAATCAATATTTAATTAATTATGTAGATAGTCATATATAATATTTTATAGAAGGTATCCAATAATTTATATAAAATATGTGTTCATAGAACTATATCTAGGAGTGAGAGTCTGGGGTATCATAGTTGGTATGAATGTAATGTTTTAGATAACATTAAAGACTATGATGTTTGTTGGGGATAATTCTATGGATAATAATATAGGATAGACCACACATATAAATATATAGATAAAATTATTTATAAGTATAAAATGTAAAAAAATTGATAGATAGTCCATTTTATTTATGGAATAATATAATAAAAATTCAATGAAAACTCATTGAATAACTATACATGTTTAATAAAAACTTAATTTTTAGTAATTTATATATAATGTGGGTTTTCCATAAATAAATATATGTCTGAATATGGGATAGTGGATATAGTTTTGGCACATATGATCCTAGGGGTAATCATCCTGAAAAGTGTTGGTTGAGCATTGACTCTATAATCACTCAAATACCTGATGTGTTTGAAAAGTAGTATGCCTCTGAAAAAAATCCTAGGGGACATTAGTTTTTCAATCAAATTATCTATACAAACCATTATATAATATTTTAATAATGTTTAAAACAAATTAGGTTAGAAAACATATATGAATATTAAGCATCTATTACTATTAATTAAACAAAAATGAGTCATATGAATATATAAAAGAATCATATGATATAGAAAAAAAATATTCATAGGGGAATTCTAATTTATATGAATGTTTTTATTCAAATATTTTGGATATTGTAATAAAAATTATTCTTTTAGTATTTGTATGAAACTGGAATAAAAAAATGAATTTGGGGAAGGGATATATCAAGAAACCATGATGTATTATAATTGAATTAGGAGGAATACCTATATTTTATAAAATTTTAGTATATTCCAATCCTAATGATAAAATTATGCTTTTAAGTCTAAAAAAATGTTGTGAGATTGATATTCAAATAATAGTGGAACAATTAGTTATTTTTATTTGTGATTGACATTTATTTATGATATTAGGTATATTATAGATGTTATATTGATTATTTGAAACATATATGGAATGATCATTATTAGTTTTAATTTTAATATATATAAGCATGTATTAAATGGTATTAATATCTCTAAAAAATTATTTTATATAAGGGTTATATTAATAGGGATAACTATCATGGGACACATGATTTTGGTTTGAATAACTGTTTAGTTCAGAATAAGATTGATATTTTGGTAATAAATGGTTCATTAATTTTTCCCAAAATGATTTTGTTAGAATTTATAGCTGTGAAATTTTGTTTTGAATAGTTATCCATGATATTATTGTTAGTTTTTATCTAATTTTTCTGAATTGGGCATATATTGCAATGTTTTTAATTTGTGATCTAAAAACTAATACATATGATGGATATATGTAAAGATACTTTTGGGAATAATGTGAAATCTTATTACACTTTAATTTCATTTAGATTGAAATTATTTTCGAAAAATTATGTTATTAGTAGTATATGATTTAGTTACATGTTTAATAACCCCAACCCCATTATCCCAGATTCAATGGTTAATTTTTTTTACAATGGAATAGTTAGAAGAGAAAAAATCACCAATAATCGACCAGTTTAGTAGTCCTAAAGACATAAATGTATTCATGGTTACCTTATTACATTGGTAATTAAATACGGAACATATGAAATGAAAATTAAATTCTTCCTTGACACTTATTTAATGATTTCATCTTAATAACATGGGGAATGAAAAATTAAAAAGGTTATCTGGAATTTAAAATAAGGGTTACATATATAAGACACTTGAATCAATAAAAATTAATGAATAATCAGTAAGTAATAGTAATGATGGAAAAGTAAATATGGTAAAACATGTTCCATTTAGTCAATAAATTGATAATGGAAATGCATCCATATATTTTTCCATAGAGAAAATCTAATGGATAATAATAAATGAATATAGAATGATGGATATACTAAATTCTTAGATGTCATATATCAGGAATATGAACTACTACTGGAACGAACATTCACAAGATGGTTTAATTTAAGTGGGTAGAAACATTTGTGCTTCATCATGGAATCAAATGTGAAGGATATGTTGCAAACTATTTTGTTTCATGGCGTATGTTGATTCATCAAGGGGATATATAATTTTAAGCCACACCCATCACTAAAAGTCCAAATAATTATTCATAAATATATTTAATACAAGGAAAATGTTTCTTATAAAAATATTACTATTGAGTAGAGATACATATTTACCAAAATATCCCCATTTTAAATAAAATTTAATGTAATCGATTAATATAAAATTGGTATCCATCATTGAAAATAATCACATCCATGATACAAAAAATATGTGTATTTAATGAAATCGTCAATAATTAATTATCGTATATAATAGTGTTAGTATAAAAAGGAAATAAATGATGAATATTTTATATAAACTAGTGGAATTAATGTTAGATGAAAAAACCTTACCACATGTAATAATTCGAAATGGATTCCCCATTTAATTAATAATAAGTAAATTAAAATTTTAATACAATGAATATAAATAGATTTATTATATTCTATATCAAATGGTAGTATACATACAATGGATGTAATAAATTAATATTTAATAAGGAATATCTAAATGAAATAAATGTGAGACAAGAAACCCCTTACCATATGTGTAATAGCCTTCTATAGTTGTACCAAATTTCATGGATAATCAAATTAGAGTCATTAATTAATTAATTTATAACCTATTAAACATATATATGATTTATTATATATTTATTAAGTTCATTTATGGACTTTTTGATGAGTTATAAAATTTAATTTTGTTGTTCTTGGAGTTTTTTATCATGGTGTTATGGTGCGTTCCTTTGGATAGAATTATTAGAGTTCTTATCAAATGGATGGAAATATATTATAGTGGAATGAAATGATATCAATATACTTCCAGAATTTAAAATATCCCTATATATCATTTTTTGCTTGATATGAATATTATTCATCAGATGTAACATTAATGATCAATTTTATTGTTTATTTTTGCAAATTCATCAAAACCTCATAAACAAGTTTTGATATTTTATTAAATATTATGTAGTTATATCAATTCATGAAAAAATTAAAATTAAAATAGTATAATATCATTTACCCATAATATTGTTTTTATTTTCATCTTTTTTTGGGGTAAAGGAAAACAAAATCTTGTTATTCACCATAGCGTTGAATATCCATATCAAACATGATATTTTCATTTTAAAAATTAATTAAGAAGAGAAAATATTTTACTATATATATTCCATTAGAATAAATAAATTTTCATAAATATTTGATAATAGTGTTACCATTCCACTTTGTACAGGGGTAGGTTAGGAGAGGATAAGAAAAAAGAAATAAAATAAAAGATGAAGAAAAAGGATTTTATCTCTGAATATATTCTCCTTGGGAACCTCATTTATGGACATGGATTTATTATTTTGGAAAGACCAACATGACTTGGATATGGGGAAGAGTGCTGGAATAGTAATTGAAAAAAATTGACAGAATATTCTTGTCTTAGTAGGTCTGATTATAAGGGAGGTTATGTGTGGTATTTATAGTGAGAGGAGAGGGAAGTTTTTTATTTTTTATTCAATTTTTTAATTATTGTTTTTTAATACTACCAATAGTGTATATTATTACGAATAAGTACATTTAACCTGAAAATGTGATATATAAATATTTAGTTCTTAACAGATTCATATTTCAGGAGACTCTATAATTCATTTATTTAATTATAATGATAATGACTATAAATTTTAATATTTCGTTGTTAAAAAAAATACACTATTTCAGAAAAATTCAAATCAATTCCCCTAACTATTTTTCAATGTGTAGATTTCAAAAACAGGAACCACGATAATAATTAATATTTTTATTGTGGGAAGATTATTTTTTAATTAAAATATATATTTATTTATAAAAAATAGATATTAATATTATATCTGATTTAAGGAAATATTAACCTATTTTTTATGGTCTTATCCAATTAAATTGAATTTATAACAAAAAATATATTAAATTATTATTCTATTTTTTTAAAATAAATTTATCAACAAATAAATATATTACTAATAATATTATAAAAAAACTTAAATATATAAAAATACCAATGCTTAATTTATCATTTTTAAAACATTTATATACATACTCAATGACATAAATATATAATATTTAATTTATGATAATCATTTATTTAATTTATACTTACATATGTGAAGTTATTATGGTAATGGATACATTACTATTCCCAAATGTCACATTAATATTCTAATGGTTCTGTTATAATTTAACAGTACATCACCTTTCGTTTGATTTTTTCATTACATGAAATGAAAGATATAAAATAATTTGAATTTATTTATGATGATAAGTACTGAGAAATTTTGGGGTGTTATATTCTTCCATCCATATAAATTTTCCTCTTGAATATTTTCATGAAAATAACCTTCTAAATATATGATGGTGGTTCTTCTCTATAACATCCATAGGTTCCCACATTAATTCTTCCATCCTATGGTTTCTCCAATGAACATGTACCTTTCTATTAATTCAATTTCTCAATACGTTATCTCTGGTGTTATGAATCACAATAGGCTCTTCACAAAATGAAAAATAAGACCCATTTTTATTTCTTCATAGGTGATTACATTCATTGGTTCTAGCATGTACTTCTGTAAAAAATATATGCTGAACATATCTTGAATATTGGAGAGACATGGGGGAATTTATAATTGGTAAAATACACCTTCAATTCAATTCAAATTTTTGAATGGTCTGTTGTACCTGGGGATCAGTGTCCATTTCATAACAAACCATATAGAACCCTTCCATTTAGATAATTTTAATATGAAATAATCTCCCAATTAAACTTCAAAACTTTTATTTGTTATCATTATAACAATTTTTTTAATTTCAGTAGCTTTAATATGATCCTGAATAGTATTTACATTTATTATCATATAACTAATACATTATGGTCCAATAAATTTACTCTCACCAAATTCATCCCAAAAAGTTGGACTATGAAATATTATTGCCTATAATGCATCATATGGCTCCATTTGTGTACTATAATTTAAACAATTATAGTGGGAAAACTCAACCAATGTTAAATACTAATTTCAAATACCATGACAGTCCCATTATCATGATCTTTACATGTTTTTTGATTAAAAAATCATCCTTTTTCACTTTCTATCTATTTGAGGGTGATAAAAAATATTCAAATGAAGCTAAGTCACCAATGAATTTTTAAATTAATTTTTCATAATTCGAATGTAAAAATATTATCTCAATGAAAAAAAATTTATTATGGTTCACCAAGTAGTCTTACAAAAACATTAATAATACATATTTCAAGGAGATAAAGAGGTAAATATTACCTCAATGAAATAAAATGTGTCTATTTTGTAATATGATCGATAATAACCCATATTGTATCATTATTTTTAGTATAATTTGGTAATACAAAGATTATTACCATAATAATGTCATCCCACATCAACATCAGAATATGAATAGTTTTTATGACTAGTCATGGATTCTATCTCTGAGACATCGATTGTTGGAAAACAAGAAATCATGGCACAATGTTCCCAATTTCCAACATCATACTATACCAATAAAATTATTACTTTTAGGTCATTATACATATTGGAACTACCAGTATGGATAGAGAAATTTGATCTACGAGAATTTTATAATAGTTCCATTATTTCATAGGTATTGATGGCACATATTACCACTTTCAAAATTCCATAATCCCATCCATATACGTGATGTTTTCCAATAAACCAACCTCAATGAAATTAATTTTATTTTAATAATGATCATCATTAGATTGTAATATCTTTTTCTTTTCTAATAAAAATGGTTTCACAATCATTAGAAAAAGGGGTGATGTTTCCACTTTATCAACAATTCCCATATCCATCCTTACTAAATCCATGAACATAGGTTCTTTATAAATCCACATTTGGTATAGATTCCAATGATCATTCCTTCTTAATTCTTCTAATATCTTATTTTTATTTCTTGGGTGTTAGTGTGCTGAAAAATCATAATCTTTGAGTAAATAAATACATCTTATTTTCCTCATGTTGAGGTATATCTATGTAATGTGGTATTGTAAAATCATTTTTTATTTATATATCTCTCAACATTGACCATAGAGATATGGTATCCATATCCTAAAAGAAAAAAAATTATTGATGTTAACTCGTGTTTATGAGTTAGATAATATTGTTCATGAATTTTCAAATTCCATGATGGATTTGAATTTACATAATCCTATTTCAAAAGGAATCAACCTCATAACATATATGACGCATCACTGTATATCAAAGATAAATAATTTCTTGATGATATAGTGAAAAGTAGATAATAAACAAATATTCACATTAATTATTCAAAACTGTATGCACATTCTGTTATCCATGTGAAAATAACCCCTACATGCCTTCTTAGATTATAGGATATCCAATTAGGAAAAATTATGAATTAAAAGTTACCAGAAACATAGTAAACCAATGAAAATAAATACCATGTTTATTTCCAATAGATTATTCCCTTATTTCTTTTCATTTTCATTATAGAATCAACATGGATTCCATCCTAATTGAAAATTTGGCCATGAAAATAAAATTTACTAAGGTCATATAATATCACATTCTAAATTTACCATATAAAATTTTATTTATGAGAGTCCAAAAAATGATCCGCATGTGATTCTGATGGACTTAATATTGTTTAGAATATACCACAATATAATAAATTGATACAAAAAATAATGATAAATATATTATTTTAATATTCTGCTCATTAGATCCATAAAAATAGAGGATGAATTAGTCAATCCAGATGGAATTACTATAAACATTCGATTTCTATAACATTTTTGAAAAGATATATTAAGGAAAAAAAACATCTTTACTCATAATTAATAATTCCAAGAATGATGGTCAATCTTCATAAATTATTTATATTCATGATTTTGACCACGTAAAGGATTAATATGGGGAATATTATACATTTATTTATTATAATATCATTGATTTTTATATATTCAATGTACATTATCATGGATCTGTCGTTCTTCTTATTCAAGATAACAGGGGATCCCCATGGAGAAACACTAGGGAGAATAAATCCATTATGACACCACTCTACTAGTTTTTTCATCATACACACCAATTCCATAATGACTATTCTTTAAGGGTTATTTATATTGGTATTGAATTAATGGTTAAATCAATGGGAAACTGAACATCAATGTCTTGAAGAGTCCATGTAATTTCTTATAAAACACGTAAATGTGTTCTTCTAAAATTGGTACGTCCTCAACTTTAAGAATAAATTCTCCCTATAAAGTTTTTTATCTTCCTCCTTATGAATTTCATTCAGTATTGATACTAAAGATTATATAGGTAACAGTTAAATGATGATGTTTTTTTCTAATGATAAGAAGTCGTATATCTTCTTAACCAATTTTAATTTCTTTCTTTTTACAATGAATTTTCACCTCTTATTTTGAAATCTAGCCATTAATAAAAATTATATCAAATTTTGCTATAGGTATGATGATAAGGTCCACAAAACAGTATTTTTATGTATTATAATGGTGATTTTGTGACACATTGTTATTGCAGAGAGACATCCCTAATAAATTATGACTGATAAATCACTTATTAGATCAAAAGGGGAATGAAACGTTTTCATAAAAAAATGTGTCGATAAAAAATATTGTAATGATCCAGAAATTAATAATGTATTGGATAAATTTTATATTATAATTAATTTACATTCCATTGTATCCTTTGGAACATCATATTTAGGTGTGGTGATTCCATATTCTTGGTCACCTCTCCTTGGCCTCTTCAGTTGCATATTCCACTAAATATTGTGACATTGATATGATTATTTCCACACATAATTAAATTTAAAGCATTAAATATAAATTTTTTTCTTTCCATTACTTTCATTATATCTATGACCATTTTCTCTTAACATATAAAAATCTCTCATTCCATATAATATTTTTACGGGGTGATAACTTCCACAATTATTAAATAATGGGAATTAATTTATTAACATAATATTATTTGATTATTTACATTTTCCATGGTTATTAGAAGACATATTATTCTATTGAATTACCATGAAAATAAAGGATCTAAAAAATCATTTCTCAAATTTTATGGAACATAATTATATTTCATCATGTGTTGAAAATTTTTAAGAATCCAATTCCCTTAAAATCCATGTCTTATGACCTTCAATAATATGATCTATCATTATTTCAATATCACATTTGTAATCGTTACACTACCTAGATAGTGTTTTGAATGTATGCTCATACTCTACTACACTTGCTTCTTTTTTTTGAATATGAAATGGTTATTTTCCCTCATTTCACTAAGTTACCATAAGGGAAATATTTGACGAATAATTTTTTGATAAAAGACAACTATTCTAAGTTTTCTATTTCATGGTATCCTAAATCAGTTACTCCCATTATTCAGCATATTCCTTGAGTAAATATATTACTTCCACAACGTTTTACTTTCAATAACATCCCAATTATAGAATTTCAATTTCAAAGAACATGATCCATTGCACAGCTGCCATAGGATTAGTAGTCCCAATGAATGATGGGGTATTCTTCTTCATGAAATGATCCAACATGGGTGTATTATTTTTATTCTTTATAACATGAGTAATTTTCCCTAATATGGAAATTATCTATTAATATCTAACTCCAACTATGTTTAATTACTCAGTAAGGAAATACCTACATTATATGTGGGTAAAGATTCCATTTCAATCATTAGGATCCTTCCAAAAATAAATTCACACACTATGTCATCTCATAATCATCATGAGTTTTGAGCCCAAAATTCACTCTAAGATATTATTATAAATTTTATATTTATTTAACATCTAGTCCCCATGGTTTCTAATAAACCATCTCTGATACCAACTATATCTTCCATGACCCTAGTGGCCGAGATATTGTTTTTATTTTATTAAATTGGAAGAGATACAAGAGATCATGTAACCATGGATCGATCAGTTTAGTATCTTGAAAAACTAGATACATAAATTATTCCATTATTTTATTGGTAACTAAACATAGAAAATAACAAAGGAAAATCATTTTTTTCATTAATATATATTCAAAGATTCCATATTCATAACATGTAGATGGAAAAAAATAGTAGCGTATCCTAAAATGATAAAAAAGGGTTTTATATAATAGTAACAAGAGTTAGTAATAAGTGATTTATAATCAATAATGAATAATTAATTTGGAAATGTAAATCGCTAGAAAAATTAATTTTATCAAATTACAAATAAAGAAAAATAATCCATAAAATTTTTCAAAGTGAAAGTATCATGGATATAAATAATTGAATTATAAATGATGGAAATAATTTATAATTAGTAATCATGTGTCTAGAATATTATCTAATAATCGAAAGAACTATCACAAGAAAATTTATTTATATGTATAGAAACCCATCTGATTCTTCTTGGAATGAAATGTGAAGGGGTTCTACCAAACTGTTATGACTTATGATACATGTCAATTCATCGAGGGGATATATAATTTCATGAAACTCCCAAGACATCAATTACCCATAATTATTCATAAATTGATTTAACTCACGAATAATAATCTTAATCAAAATATTTTTATTGACTAGAGGATACATATTTATCAATATTTCCTAATTTAAAAAAATCATTATAAACAACATATGTTAAAATTGTATACAACATAGCCAAAAATCATATCCAAGATATAATAAATATAGATATTCAAAGAAATTTTAATTATTTATCATCTCCACTAAATGGTTTTTTACTTAATGTTAATTTATTATTACTATGGAATATGTCCTATAGAAATTAAAGTGGGACGAGTGACCTTTACCACATGTATTCAATCAAATTGTATGCCCTATAAAAATAATGATCATAAAATGAAACATTGAATAACGTGAACATAATGATACTCATTATCTGATATATCAATGTAAAGTAAATATATACCACAATTATTAAATAATTATTGAATAAGGCATATATCACTGAAATAAATATGAGAAGGGAAAAACCATAGATTATGTGTTAAAGTGTATTGTAATTGTTCATAATGTCATAGAAATTAAAAATAGATTCATTAGTTAAATAATTATGAACCAATTAAAAATATATTTGATATAGTATAATATTATTATGTTTATTTATGTCTCTTTATTAGAGTTATAATTTTTTATTTTGTTGTTCAAGGATCATTTGTTTCATGGTTTTATGGTCTGCTCCTCTACATTTAATTATAAGTGTTAATGTAAAATAAAAGAAAATCACTAAAATTAAAATTAAATGTTAACAATATACATACATGATTCGAAATGGTCCAATATAACAATTTTTATGATCATAAAATGATTTATTATATAAAACATTATTGATAAATGTTTGGCTTATTTTTCGGTGTTTCCAACCATCATGAACTAGATATGTTTTCTTTTTTAATATTATGTACATATGTCGGTTTCATATCATAAAAATTTATAATTTACATATTTTATTATTAATTTTTCCATAATAACGTTTTTACATCCATAAATTAATGAGGTAAATGAATGAATGAAACTTATTTCTTATTAAAGTACTGAATCAACAAATCACAAACAATGTTTTCATTTATTAAATAAATGGATGAAGGGATATTATTTAATGATGGATATTAATTTGTAAAAATAAAAATTATTTATGTATATATATGGTATTGGAGTGACCTTGAAACATTGGGTATGTGTGACAAGGTGATAATAAAATAAAAAATATTAAAATTGAATGAGTGAGTATTTGACATCCAAAATATCGCCTCCTTTGGAGCTTCCTTAAGACACATGGATTTGGTCTTTTGGAAAATCATTTTGTTCATGATCATGGGGAAGAATATTATTAATGGAAATTTATATAATATAGACAACATTGATGAACTATACGGTTTTAGGATAAGGTGTTGTGAGGGGTGGTATTTATTGTGATAGGATATGAGTGATTTTAATTATTTTATTCATTCGTTTAATATTTTTGAACAAGACTATCAATAGTGTTAATTGTTATGACTATGTAAAGTAAATATAGAATGTGAGATAAAAATAATGAGTTATTACCTCATCCATAAATCATCAATGATTCTATAATTCAGTTATTTAATATTATTTTTATACAAAACTTATTATATTTCACTATTCAACAAAAATTTAACTATTATAAAAAAATAAAAAAATCACCATAAACATTATTAGATGTGTAAATTTGAAAAATAACTCCATTTTATTATAATTATTATGTAAATATAATAAATTAAATTTCAAATTACAAATAGCATTTTTTGTAAAATATTGATTTTAATATTATTACAGACTTTACAACACATAAAAAAATTAATTATAGACTCATAAAATTATCTTATTATTATAATAGAAAAAAATATTAATTTATATACTATTATATGAAATTAAATTTTGATTTAAATTATTATATTAACTATAAAAATATTAATTAACATTTATATTTTATATAAATAACAACAATTAATTTATTAATTCTAAATTTTTACATTTTCTATTATATAAATATATCATATTTTCATTTATGAGATACATAAATTTTAATTATATTTTTATAAGCGGTGTTATTATTATGATGACAACATTTATATTCCTGGAAATCACAATACTATTATGATGGCCATGTTAATAATTAAAATTATATCATGATTTGTTTATGTTTAGTGTGGTGTGCAACAAAATATATAAAATAAATTGAATTTATTTAAGAAGATACATAATAAAAAATAATGGGACGTTATAATACACAAACAATATTATATGATTTCAGGAATGATTAATTTTATTTGTAGAATTTTATGTTGTATTTTAATAACATATATTTTAAGGATTATTGGGAATGAAATATTATAATAATGTTTAATGGTTATTTGAGGTATCTATATTAAGGATTATGGAAATTAGTGTGATGTTACCCAAAATAATGTAACCAAGGTCGAACGAAGATTTATATATGTCAAAATAAGAGTTTTACAAGTAGAAGAAAGGCTTTTACAAGTTTAGTTGTAATTATTATAGCCTAATAGAATATTTATATATTGTGAGACATATCGAGTTCCATTTTCCATATGGTTATTTATGTTATTTCCATTATAAAATACATCACAAATGATAAATCTCTTAATCATAGTAATGGATTAATCCTGATGGATGAGAATTACCAATTTATTCCATTGAGAATATGTAAACTGTCATAATAAAAAACAAATCAAGATATGATTTAGTTTTAGAGATATTATAAGTATTCTAAAAAGGATATTATAAAATTTTATTGACAATGAAGACATAGTTGAAATCCCAAATACACCAAAAAATGGAAGGATTCAATCTCATAAGAATTTTTTTGACCAATATGAAAATGGTATCAACATTCAATTTTTAACATCAAAAAAATGTGGGATGAATCATGAGAGAAAATTAAATAAGTGTGTTTATGAAGGTCCTCAGACTCATAAATGTACGGGAATAAGAGAAACTAAAAAACTAATTTTTTTCAATTAAAATATATATTTGCCTTATGTGACTTAATGTATCATTTAAAGGATGAATATAGAGTTAATCCCCAACCAACACGTGAAAATGAGAATCCATTAAAACTACTATTTGTAAATCAGAAAGTGATTTTCCAATGATGTTGGTTTAATATACCATATC
The DNA here is from genome assembly GCA_963277665.1 of Viscum album. Lineage (NCBI taxonomy): Eukaryota > Viridiplantae > Streptophyta > Magnoliopsida > Santalales > Viscaceae > Viscum > Viscum album. Next base: position 1,450,756,922 of record OY728161.1, read on the forward strand.
ATTTTAATTTTCACCAAAAAATAAATATTTACATATAAATAAAAACCCATACAGGTATTATTATCAGAAAACTCATTTTTATGGTTTTTTTGAAATTAATTCTTATGGATCTAGATATTATTCTAACACTATAATTCTATGTCATTTTTTGAATGTGATAGATATATTTAGAGAGAGAATATAATAATTATTCATATTGATTAATCTCATTAAATATCCAAAATAAACCATTGATCATATGTAAGTGTATGTTTTATTATAATTTCTCTATAAATATTATTATTGTTTTATGGTCCAGATTGCGAGTACATAATTTACTTAAGGGGGAATGTGAAACTCTAGAATTCTAATAACATTTCTACAATAAATTGTGTTTGGAAACATTTATTTCACACAATACCTCGTTTAAATGAGTCATAACATATATTAATAACATTATTAAATACCCAAATATGGTAATTAATAAAAAAAATCATGTATTTTCATTTGTAAAAAGTGAATATGACTCCAAATTGGGAAAGAGTGTTTAAAAAATGAATTTTCCATTATATATTTCATTTTATGTAAAAAGATAAATTAAAATTTTTTTGAATAATAAATATGTAAAAAAAATAAATTTTAAATTCAAAATATGAATATTTAATCAGCATAAATTTTTAAGAATTTTTTAGGAATGTTTTTTTTAGTCCAAAAATATGAGATTTAAAAAATTATAATTTCCATGATATTATCACTATACTATGATAATTATGAAGATTTAAAATCCTTTAATGAAATAATAGATTAAATTAATAAATAAAATTATTCTCTTTTTTATACAATTTGTACATATAAAACTCATTCCAAATATATTAATAACTATAGTATAATGTTACATTGATATAAAAATATTTCATGTCCTTCACATTAAATAAATTATTTTCAATGTGAGGATCAGTTCTGGATTTTATATTAAAACTGATGCCTTTTATTACATTCATAATAAATTAATTTAATGTTCAAAATTCTTTAATCATGATTATTTTGCAATTTATATATTTATAGAAGATTAATAATGTTATTATCCAAAAAATAAATTTATTTTTTAAGTGTTTTTATTTTAAAATATTTTTTATAATTGTAGAAATTTTATCTTATAAGATTGATTTCAAAAATGACTTTAAAATATAAAATTATCTATTATGTAAAATTTTAATTTTTGTCTTAATAATTAATTACTATAGTTAAATTTATTTTTCATGTTAAAACTAAAATAGTTAAATTGAGTTTTTCCTAAAGTAAAAGTAAAAAAATATTTAAAAACAAAACTTCTATTCAATACATGGTGTTTTTATTGACCGTTAATTTTTTTCCCAATGCCATTTCCCATTTGTATTCTTCAGACCATAAAGAAAGCATTACATTATTGAAAATTTAAATGTTTGAATAAGTATTATCTCACAAAAACGTATAAAATAATGAAACATAAACCATTAAATAATATATATATATTTAAAATTACACATTTAAAATATACTATTTGAATCTCCTAATAATCCTCTACCATGAGAACAATAAACTAGTCACTCATAGTTAACTTCATCCATTTAATTTCAAGGACCCTTCCAATGAAAGATCAAGTCTCCAACCTTAATATTATCACATTATAATGTATTTATTCATAACATTAATAAATGTAATATATTAATTAAATGATAATATTATTAATTAAACATCGTTATAATACTTATATGTTTCAATATTAACTTTACACGCAATATTTTCTTAATTAATTATACGTAGAAAAATAATTGAACATCATGTCTGTATGTGAGCAGACTACCACCTCGATGAAGAATCATTTTTTCTTCCCTTCATTATTTTAAAAAATTATCAAAAATTATTCAAATATAATTCACCAAAAAATATATAAAAATAGTAATATTATTAGGTTATAATGATATTTTTTCAAAGTAAACATCACATTAATCATAATCACCCATCTACTTAAAGAGTGTCCATGTTTGGGTTGATTTAACCACCACCATGAATGATGATTTAAAATCATATGATGGATGGAAATGAGAAACTAAATAAATATATAATTATTTATAAATAATAAAATAATTTTCATTTTTGTGGTTTTAATGTTATATATAAGGTATGTAATTTAATATTAATAAATCAACTTTGATGACCAATATTTTAGAAAAAAGTCATTATCAATTCAATTTTCACATAATCTTAAAAGAAACATATAGAATTAAATTATATCACTTCCAATAAATATAATTTAAATAATATAAAATATTGAATGATATATAAATAATTAACTTAGAATAAAATGATGGGCAATGATATCAAAAAATTTAAACATGGTCAAAACTATTAAAGTTCTAATCAAAAGATATAGAAAATATATTGAATAAATAAAAATGATGATAATTTATAGTGTAAAAGTGAATAGAGATATGAGTAGGGTAATTAATTATGATATTAATATTTCAATGTTTTGTTACATTAGGTTATAATTCGTTAATGGACGTTAGGACTAGTGGTAACAATTGCTTCTGGAAATCCCTCTCTATAAGTCATGGTTGGCATTTTAAACTGAATTTCATTTTTATGTTTTATATGTAAACTATTTTAGATTATATATCATGAATTATCATTTAATAATTATAATTTATTTTTAATTAAAATCTACACATAACGTTGGTTTTTTATTAAGGTGTTTATCAAGATGAAATTCTTTTATTGGTATCAATTTTGATTCGTTGAGACCTGTTAAAATTTATGAACTATTATCCCTCTGTATGATGTTAAATTTATTTACTAAAATAAGAAATAAATATACATAATTTCCGTATATTTAATTTCATATAATAATCAAATGTAATTTGATTATTTATGTGGTAATTTATTAGGTTGTTTCCCAAGTCTTGAGGATTTTTGGTAAGGTGAATATAATTCATTAAGTAATAATTTTTCAATGATCATATATCATATACATTTAGTTAATAATACCCCTAGACTATATTATATGTCATTATATGATTATTATTAGGGATATAAATTCATATCAAAAAATACATTGACAAATATTTCACAATTCCTAGGATTTGTTCTTCTGAACCTATCTACTTTATTTTCGTAGATGTGTTATGTTTATGTTGTTCCAATATTATTTTTTACAAACAATAATTCATCTATAAAATGAGAATATAAAAATTTACATATATTTTGTTTTATTTTGTTCAAATATAAATTATTATATTCTATTTACAGGGGGAAAACCACTGGTATTGTATATTTTGTTTATCCTAATACAGATGAGTTTTGGAAAGATGAAATTGTATTGTTTTACCATACACCATATTTCTCATGATCGGTTCTGATCATATTATCTATAAATTTAATAATATAAATGTATTGAAATTATTTATAATTATACTATTCTAAGACCATTACATCATATATTTATATTATATAATATTTAGTCTGCATATTTTAATGTTTTTGTTCATCCAAAGGTTCTTTATGAATTGTATTAAAGGAATTGTGGACCCTTATAGTGAATGAACATCACTTAATTCAGTGGTATTTATTTCCCATAATGTATATCCTCTTGAGGCTACAACTTCGGCTCCTAGAGGTGATCATGATGATCCCCTAAATATAATGAAGATGAGCTCTACTCCCCCTTCATGATCAGAGGGGGAGTTCCGCCTCCACTTGAAGAGGGTAGCTCCCAGCCTGGATCGCATCTACCTTTCCCAAGGACCCGTCTCTCCCCTAAGGTTCTAGATCTACTTTAGGAGGCACCATAGATTTCCTTTCTCCTAGTTGTGATCAATAGTGCTTCAGATTTATGCATGCTAACCCTAGTTGTGTGGTTTCATCCTCAACATCCATCGGTTGATGAGTTCTAGCAATTTGTCTCAAAATCATGTGAGATACTCGCACATGTGGTTGTTGGTCTTCTTGATCGGAGACATATAGTGATTTTTTTGGAATAGAAGTGGAATTGTTTGCAGCTTGGTCTTGAGCACCTTGATGATACAACATTTGTATTATATATATATATTTCATTTGAGCTCTGATATTCACATGGGATGTGATACCGCGACAATTGCAACGTGGGTAAGTGTCCCAGGATTACCACTTTCATTAAATAATCCCTCAATTTTATGTGATATAGGAAATATTATCGGCTGATACCTAAGTTATGATCGTCGAACTGAGTTCATGTGTCACCCGATTTTTTCACGGATCTACATGGAGGTTGATATCACAAGGTCACTGGTTGACTATGTCCAGATCACAAAAAAGAAGGAGTTCCAATGGAGACAGGGTGTCGTATTTCAATCAAGGATGAATTCTTGTGTGTCATAGTCATTATTTGTTCAGCTAGATCTGGTATGTCTTGGTAGGACGGTGTGTGGTCGATTGCAGGTGGTTGAAAGGAGAATCCCTGATGGTGATTCGACCACTGGATTGGATCTAGTTCTGGGAACAACCTATTATGATGTTTCTATGATTGTGATAGGGAAATGAGAATGGAGTAAAGGGGGAATTATAGTGTGTGGTGGTCTTGTAGCTTCAATTGAGCAGGGTGATTAGGTTGGAATATCATATCTTGATGAGGTAGTGCATGGTACATTCATGTAGCGTGCAGTGTGGAAAGTTGTTTTTCACATACATGAGCATTCTTGAGTGTGCAATGAAAGAGGTGCGGGATTCACTCATTCCATTATTGAAGCATGTCTTTGAGAAGATAAAATGTGGGATTGGTGGTAAAAGTTTCCCTTTCTAGAGAGTGCTGCTAGTCAAGTGCAGTCAATATCTAGCAGTCTAAACCGAGAAGGTGGAGTGGCTAATGTACATAGTGGACAGCTCCACATAGGTAATCTATTCGCGGGCCTGGATTAGTAGGTGGAATCCACTGCGATGATTGATCAACATGTGCACATAATTTTGAAATTTTAAATTGGTTCCATTAATCCTGAATAGCCAGCAATTGATGTCTCAAGGGTGGTGACTCTTGTGGACCTTTCCAGTGAGGTGAAATGTCAATAATTAACCATGATTGATCACAATAGGCTCACTTATATTACTGGAGGGGAGTATATGAAAACCTCATATAGTGTATTGGTTACAAAAAAAGATGGCTGAAAAAAGAATCCATCTATGTGAATTTCACTGGAAAATGAGGAAATTTCTTTGATAGTGGTAATGAAAATGAAAGAGGGGTTGCAATAACATCTTACAGTGCTATATTTCAAGGTGGTCAAAATAATTTGTCTGAATGTGAAGGTGTTGGGAATGCTCCACCAATTAGGAGATCAAGAAAAGTTTACTATTACTTATCGAAGCTGTTATCCACTAGGTCCTCGCCTAGGAAGAAAAATGAAATTCCCCTGCTCTTAAAAAGAGTTGTGTGAGCAAAAAATCATATTAGGAGAAACTCTATTTTGAGAAACTGGAGGATATAAGGAAGTATGCCATGGTATTAACGACATATAATTCTAACTCCGAATATGAGTCAACAACTACGGAGGATGTTCTTTATTATGGATGTGTTGAGGATAAAAATTCATATGATATATAGTTGTACTTTTCTAGTTGAAACTAATTTGGATGTGGTTGAGTTGTATGTATATACTATCATTCATCATTTTCTGTACTTTTCCATTACTTGAATTATGGCATATAGGTCTTCCTCTTACTGTGTTTCTTTGTATGTAACCTCTAGATTAATTGATAGGTTCTGTGATATATGATTTGATTGGATTTTTGGTGTATCTATCTATAATTAAACATTATTTATAAACAATACACTTTAGAACAAATGATGTGTCTTCTAACAATTCCTTGAAAACAAGTTTCCAATGTGACCCTTTTTTCTATTAAAAATATATTATTATTATTTATAACAATTTACTAATTTATTATGATGAATATAGAATTATTGGAGTTTCAATTTTAGTAGGGAAATTTTTTGTTTCTATATTCATTCAAAAATATTTATTCCATGTTTATTACATGATTACATATATTTATTGATTCCCGTAATGAGTGATTGATCCCACCCCGTAATATGTTTCCATTTCCCGAGGTTATAGTGAAAAGTATTATGATTTAAAATTTTAAAATGATTAAACATATGAATGAATTTTTGTATTTATTGAAACATTTTCAGGAATTAAATATTTTGAAATATTATTTGAATAAATTAAATTTCATTAATATATAATTCTATTTATATTTTTATATTTTTTCCCATATCTATAAATATAAAAAAAATATTATCCTTTAGATATAACATTTTCAATAATTATTTGGGCTTTTATAATTATGGATCATTATACCCGTGTTTGAACAACTGGTACCAAAGAAAGTATGCAGAGTACTTTTTTATGGAATCAAATCCTGGATTGTGGGTATGGGGTGTCACATCCTACAAGAAATTCATACTCACCATCAAATGATTAATAGGTAATCATTAAGGAAGTGAAATTCACTCAATGTCGGTTGATATTTATGATTTCCCTATAAAATATATCATGTCTATTCTAAGAATCACATCAAAGGTAATCATATTGGTCAAAAAATATAACATAGATACTTATATTTTCATACAATTGGGAAATATCTTGAGAAAATATAAATAAACATAAATTTACCTCCCAAAGAATAATTAATTATCAGAACTCCTAGTAGATACTCTAACACTAACCCAAGATTTATGACCTGTTTAGAAAAAAACTGAATGTATATTACTCATATAAAAAAATAATAGAGTTTGTGGCTGATGAATAAAATATCATACCTCATACTATTTTTAGACCCTGTAAATTATCATAATAATATATTTTTATTAGAAAATTTATTTTGAGAGAATAAATTATTCTTAGCATCCCAATATTTTGATAGCATGTGGCGTACCACCCAGTTATAGCAACTACTATTAAGGACATCATACACTTCCATGACTATAAATCCCAAAATTAATCTAAGTATTACTTTAAGTAAACTCACATTGTCTTTTTATTCATCCCATTTATGAAATATTCCTTGGATAATTTCACTTGTATAATGTGATTCAATACTAAACCATTCTGTTTATCCCATCTAATTTAATAAAAAAAATTCTTTATCTGGATGACCTTAATATGTTATGAAATTCCCAAATCATCCATACTATTAACACATATGAAATTATATCCCTAATCAGGATGAGGAAAACATATATCTTAACTAATATTTTTATTTATTCCATGAATTGAACTCTAAAATAATTTCTTCATAAAACCTAAATACATAATCTTGGTACTATGAGAGGAAGAAATATTCCTTGATTCACCACACCTAACAATCTTCTTTTATGTTGTGGGATATTAGTTAAAAAACACTAGAGAATATATCAAGTTATATTTTATAAATAAAATTTTTTGGATGTACAACATACCATCGTTGACATTCCTAAAATTGTTTTCCAAATTCCTAACCAACATAGGATAAAAATAATAGATCTCTATGAATAAGAAAATATAATCTAAAAACTAATATCCCGATATTCTAGATGTATAAAAATAATTATTTGAACATATTTTGGGTCTCGTGAAAAAACCAATTCAAAACAATAATAATAAAATCCTTATAAAAAGAACCATTACAATATCCTTATAGATATGGTCCCTCGTTTCCTAGTTGGACTACTAAAAATTTATGTCGCCATATTCTATATTTATTTATTATGGGACTCTATCATTTCAAATATTCCATATAGAGACTTGATCTATAATTCAATATCATGTTGAACAACCGGACTCAAAAGGATTTGTATTTTATATATCTGAAACTCTATCAAATTTTTTAAAAAAAATAATTCAAATTCGTGATCTCTATCATATGTAGATTAAATAACCCCACTATAATCTTACAATGAACTTGTAATATGTTGAATGTCTCAGTTACATAAAGGGTTCTTTAACAACCACATTGATGTATGTTAATCTCCCCAATGTTGATCTTTATTAGATCATGTTATGGTGGCATGTCACACAAATTTAGAATATATGGATTTCAAAATGTCTATAATAGTTCATGATATAATTGTTTAGGAAAACCAATAGTATGTAAGATAATCCTCCACTATATATACACCATAATCATATAAGGGTAGAGAAAACATGTCAATTCAACAGAAAAATGAATCAACTCATAGGGTTTGGTATCTGACATAATTATAATCAATATAATTTTTAATAAAATACTATTAATAGAAGTTAATAGTGATCAAAGGTATATTAAAGCACGATTCACCCAATCTTTTATGTAGAAATTTATTTTTGAACTTATTTTTGTTAGTTTTAAATAAGAAAACCCCTTTCCATAACCATTTTCACAATCAAATACCAGCACATGAATATTAGTTGAATTGGAAAATTTAAAGAATTATTCTTCAATGAACAACCACTTTACTTATAAATACAAAAGTAAATAATAAATATAAATACCACACTGTATTACTTGATTCACAAAATCCTAGCATTAATAAACTAAGATATATATTCAGTTTCCTATTATCTTAGTATACTACAGTATATGTGTTAGTTAGGCCTAATAATTTAGTATGTCATATAATCTGAAAAATACTATTTCTAACTACCATGTTATTGGATACTATAAAAACAAAACAAGTATCGTATAACACTTTGGGGAATATATTTCCATGCTAGCCTGAATAGTTTATAGTTGAAGGCCCACATTAATTTATGAAATACCCTTCATAATCCAAAGGTTCCCAACTAGTGCTTATGGTTTATTGTTTTCAAGGACAGATTATACCATCAATATTATTCTCCTAAACTATTAAGAAATAATAAAAATAATTATCCATAATATAATAACAAAATTTGTAAATTTCATTGACCACCCAACCATAATAAAAATATAATTCTAAGAAACCTAATGTAATGTCAAAAAAGTCATATATTATGTGAACGATCACCTAATAGATTTATTATATAAAAATATCATAAAAAATTTATTTAATTTATAGTGATTGGTCCAAAATAAAAATTACAGGTTCTTCCCTATTCAATCTTCCTTACTCATCCATCTATTAATATTTAACTATCAATCATATATCCCTTCACATAATTTCATATTTGGATATGAAATTTTCTTTCCCACATTGGATCATGTGGAATGTATGAATGATATATATTTAAGGCCTACACCAATGATATCCATAAATAAATATAATATTTATGGATTCATGCACAATATTATATGGTAGTAAAATAATAGTATACACAAAACATTCAATATATATGAGTAAATAGTTTATCATCATCAATAATCAAGAATAAATGAACTAGTTTTCACCAATTGTATCATAAAATATATATAATGAGTTATACTTTAAAATAAGAATCTTATCATATATGAATAGGGTTTGACAACAATATATGTGTAACATTGGTGGACATGTTATTACCAATAATGTAAAAATGAAACAGGTGAATGGGATGTCACCACTAATAAAAGATGTATGTGTGAATAGTAATCACTACTCCAATGACATCTATAGGTGAATGAGTTATCACAACAATAATAATAATAGTAAAAGTGTGATCACCATAATCTAAACAGAGGTGAATTTTTCAGTAGTATATTCATAATTGTGGAGAATAAGTCATCACTATAATAAAAATATGTGCTGCTAAGTTATCCCCACTAAACAAAATAGTAATATTTATTTGGTCATCACCACTGATAATCCATCAATGTTGGATGGATTATCACTAACATAAACAATAATAGTCAATTAATTATCATGTAATATAACAATAAACATAAGTTAACAAATTATCACCATTACATAATAATTAACATGGTTGATCAAATAGTGACTATAATCATAGAAATAACATCATGGAATGTGAAATCAATATAAGTTTATAACAAATTTTTCAATGGTAATCAGGAAACATCAAAATAAAAATGGATGACTGGATTAAAATTAAAATAATTAGTTTATCTTATAGATCCTACTTGCTAGGATACCCATGGTCATCATGTGGTATGCCTTGAGATATTTAAATAATGAATTGTCTCCATTTTTAGGACTTTGAATACCATATAATCTTCCATTCCAAAATGGATATTCTATATTTACAACTAAAAAATAGAGAATCCATTATTTGTCCAAATGAAGAATAGAAAAACTCATATGAAAACATTGTATCAATAATGAAATATACTAGATTAAATAAATTGATAAATATCACAATTAAATGTCCATGACACCCATTACAGGTTGTAATCTCCATGTTTCTCTATATTTTCCCTTGAAAAATGGATTAACATGGCTAAACATTCACAAAATAAGGTTTCAGAAACCAATTATGAGTTAAATAGGCCATAAACACCCCTTGATTAGAATAAAAACAATATTATTATTCATTTTGTGTCATTCTCACATTCTCAGCCAAAAAATAAAACCATACAAAAAATATTGTTAAAATAAATGAATTCAAGTATTTAGGTACCAACTACTATATATTTTTTGTATCCAACACGCCTAATGTCATTGGATAATTTATACGAAAATAGTATAAATATCATCATAAAAATGTCCCAATTTAAGAATTTAATTAGAATAATGAGGAATTAGTATGAAAAATAAGTACTAGAGTTTTTTATTTTATAGTTATATATAGTGATCCATAGAGATATATAATTTTTTATTCTAAGAAAAAAATTATAAAGAATCCAGCTTAGGGATAGAAGAACTAGAAATGAGTGGGGATTTAGGTTGAGTAGCTTGAATGAGTAGTGAGAAGTGATTTTATAAATTTAAAAAATGATTAATTTTATTTAAAATACAAAATAAAGATAATTTTCATTGGTTAATATATGCACTAATAATGGATACTTGTTTTCATAGATCCCACCTTGTTAAAGGACACCGACTAACCTGTGGTTCACCTTAGAAAATGAATCTTTTTTTCAATTTGTACCTGATAAAAGGACATTAGGTAACAAATTTTATCTATATCCTTTGATATATTTTTATAAGATTTATATATTTTTTAAAATTTTTGAACCCTAGCCTCTTCTTTCCACACGATCATTGTAAAAGATAAAAATTTCGCATTGAATAAAGGAATTTAAAATTAAATCCATTCCTTAATATATATGGAACACTATAGAATTGAGGAAGATATTTTAATACATTAAATATAATATACTAAACAAAACATATTCTTATGGATGAGAAAAAAAATTTATGTAACAACTCATTTATAAATTCTAAAAATGTATTATTTTTATTCTTCTGAAAAAATAAAGTTTCATAGTTATTTATTTTTGACTTGTTGGGTTAATTGATATTTTTTCCAAGATGGTGATGCTACAAAAAATTATGAGTTTCTGGTTGGCCTCATAATTTTTTGTTTTCCCAAGGATATGAAATTCGTGTAATTTGATGTTGGATGAATATTTTAGATCCGTATTATTCAATTTAAAAATGAAATAATTATTATTAATAATTATTTCCATTCATAAATGTTAATATCTATTATCTACTAATGAGGAGGGATGTGTATATATTAAATCAATGTGAATTACACTATGATTAATATTTTATCTTATTATGGACTTCTTAATATACTTGAAGGGGGGTGGGGTTACCCCTGGTATAATGTAGTAATAGAGTGTCTCTCATATTAGTAGTTCAGGTTTTACCTACCACTACTCTTCATCATCCCTTATGTTCTCATCTTTGAAATAGGTATAGAAATGTTAGTGTTCATGTTGAGTAGTGTTGATGGTATATATTGGTTTGTTAGGATCAATGGAATTTTAGTTTTTTATTTTATCTTCATATCTATAGATTAATAAATGATGTTGAAGTCATCATTCACCCACTTATAAGGAATTCTTCTTTTTGGTCTCTAATCTTACACCCACTATGGACTCGCTTGTTTAAAATCATACTCAAATAGTGAAATGTCCCCAGTTATCTATTGGTGGTTGTTTCATTTTTGTGGGGTTATCTGTACTATTTTATATTTTGGGAAAATATATCCTGGTCTTAGTTGATGATGGGTTCACCATTGATCAAATTTCTCAGATGGTTCAATTTAAAGAATGTAAATTATTATTCTGGACCTTTTTTGGTTCTCTTTTTGGGTATGGTGGGGAGTCTATAACACATCATCTTTAAAAAATTTACAAAAACATGGAATACAACCTTTTGGACAACCAGGGTCACATATCAAGGATTTGTCTTGGATATTAACTAAACTAAAAATGATAAGGGTTGTTTCTGGTATTCATAAATTTCAAACTATTATTGAAATGAGAATTTTTTTATTATATTTTTTTGAACATAACATAGAGTTCAATGTAAAAGTGGTTTGACCTAGGTGTGATCACATGGGGGTATCCACCATCAAAAATGTTCTCTCATGAAAAATGAAATCATGATCATTAATTATTTTCACACTAATATTTTAATGGTGGGATAAAATACAAAAGGGTTATAACCTATATATTACAATACCAAGAACACTATAATGTAGTAGAAATGAGCACAATCAACCATGGAATCCATTGTCACAATACTCACTAATTTTTTTAGTATTTTCCATCCACCTATAAACATATCTAAAATTTAATATTTCTTATACGAAGAAAATCGTTGGATATAAGTTTTGATAAATGTGAGGGTGATGGAGAAAATTGTATGAGTTGATAATTATCATATATTCATTTCATATCACTCAGTTCTACAAAAATAATTGGTAATACAAATCATAGTGGATAAATTATAGATAATCATATATCCCATGTGATCAACCCCAATTTAAATTCCCCATTTTTTCTCTATAATCAAAGAGCTTATGGATCACATTGAAACAGATATGAAATGTGGAAGAGAAGGAACGAAAAATAAATTTGGATCATTTTTTTACAAAATTGTAAAATTTTATGCTAATTTGGTTGAGGACCAAATCAATTTAATATTGGTAGGGAGATAAGATTTGCACATATCACACAACATTATCATATACTATCACTTTTTTTATAAGATATTATATACTCTCCTCTTCCCCAAATTATATCTATGTTAAACATGATCAAGGGTATTGATGGTTTAAAAAGCTATATCTTGAACCTTCTAGCATCATCATTTCCCCAATGAATATTGTATTAATTTAATTTCATAAAAAATATACATGGATGATTGAGAAGATATCTTGTATCTATGAAATGTAGTGGAGTGAATTAAGATTTATTTGAGTAGTTTCAATTTTTTTATGTTTTATATTATGTCTAAAATTTACTAGATGGTCAATCGAGTGACACATGGTCAATATTCACATGGTTTATTAAGTATAATAATGATTAATTGAGAACACTTCATTTCTCATAGTCAAAATATTGTTCATTTAGTCCATAACAACGATGCTAGAATATTAATATTTTTCATCATGTCCAGTCAAGGGTTGACATCGATGTGTAGTTGATTTAACAAGAAGAAGCTCAAAATTAATTGGAATCCTTGAATGAATGTTTGGTTTCATTTCTGATGGCTACACAATTAATGATTCAAAATAATGTATTGGTGTATCTTGTTATATGGCCTAAAATTACTTGCACAATTGTTAAATGAAATGAGATAAATATTAAAATTAACTTTTTGATTTACCAGAATATTATTTATATGATTAAACAAATATATTTATCAAAAATAATTTAAATAAACATATTTTTTTACATATAACATTAATCCACTGCTTAAATCATGTAAAACCCATGATTTGACCAATTAATATTTCATGTCCAAAACCATGAATGTACCCAAAATAAATTAGTTACATTGAAATAAAATTAATTATTGAGATAATTACAAAAGAAATGAAATTCAATATTTTGGAAACATTACCTCCCATACTCCCCCACATATAAATTATTTCATTTATAGGCAATAAAAATAATTTATTCCCTTGAGAAAATAATTTTCAACCTTTGAACAAATACACATACTATTAATGAATGAAAATAGAGACTAGTCCATCAATGAAACTATCACACCACATAATGAATTTATGATACATCCAAACTTCAATAAAATTAATAAAATAGTTTCTATACTGACGTATATAACATTATTGAGGAATTAAAATTTCAACCAGAAGCACGTTCAAAAAATCACTCAACCCTAAGTTTATTATACCAATGCCCCATTCTCTAATTCATTAATACTACCCAAATGATATTATTATATTTCAATCGGATGTTTTTATATTTGGGTTTAGTATTCCCTTGATCATATTCCACTAAATTTTTATAATTCTAAATTTATTTTATTTTTCCCATCCATTTTTGTGTTATGAACTTATTAGATTTATCAGTGGATTGTATTTTTTCACACACATAGTTCTTAATCAGCTTAGGGATTCATTATATAATCCTAATTTTTAATTTTAAATATATTCAAAAGAATACATTACTTTATTTTTTTTATCCCTTATTTTTTTCTATTATATAAAGACTATTTTACATAATTTTATGTTCAAAAATATAATTTCCTCATTTTATAATTCCAATTACACCATATATTTTTCAATCATAATAATTTTTACTGTTATAATTTGCATCATTATGAAAAAATTTAATAATATTATCATAAAAAATTGTAAAAAATATGAATTTATGTATTTTTTAAAACCTAAATAATATAATGTAATAATACACAAGGATAGATATTAGTTAAATATCATGTTTACTTGAATAAATATCAAACATGAAATCTTGATCATAAATTGAAAACATTTCAATAAATTTCTATACATATTAAAAATAAAATATATCATAAAATAATGATAAATATGATGATATTACTTCCACTAAATTATTCATAAATATCCCCATTTAATAATGAAATAGAAGAAAAAATTATAGTGATAAAACTGGTTAAAAATGACAATGTATACTAGATATTTTTTATAAGATTCTTCTTTTAATTCCATCCTATTATTCCTAGAATAGATATCTGATATGGAAAAATATAATGATCATAAAAAAAGATAATTTTTTAAAAATATAGGAAGAAAATGAAAATTAAACAGAAATGAAAAATATTATTAGGTTTTTCTTCCTCATAAGGGTTTTTTTACTACTCAATGTTGTAATACTTTTTACTCTTGCATAGTCTGAATGTGGGGTGGGTTTATTTATTTAAAACTACCATATCTTATTAACAATATAATTACCTAATATTTTATTTGACATATTTTTTTTCCTTTATGCCTTTTATTATACACTACACATAGATAATCTTGTGCAATTCCAAACACTGGCATAGCTTGTGGTACACACAATGTTATGCTTGCCTCTCGATAAATACAATTTCATGTTATTTTGATAGAATTAATTTCATGCATGACGGACTATAAGTGAACAACTAAATATTATTTTTTAACATTCTTGAATATTCGTTATAATGTTATGCATAGACACTATTAACTTTCTTTGGAAAACTATTTAAATGAAATTATGTGTGTTTAAAAAATTAAAAATCCACTCATGATGGATTTTATAAAGGAAATATATAATTAATGTATTTAATATATTATATAAAATTCATCTTATATGTTCTCTAGACATTATATAAGAATAAATTCAATTGTGAAGATAAAACAATTATTTTAAAAAAAATATTGCTTTACCACCTTTTTATGGTTCACCAATTTTAAATCTATTTTTTGAAACATACATATATTATATTAAAATCATAAATATGTTATTTTTATGTGGCCTATAAAAATTTATTTGGATTATTTATTTAATTTTTTCTAAAAACTTTATTGTTTTGATGAATTTTAAAAACACACTAGATTTTTATTTAAATAAATCCACAAAATAATTTAAATAGTTAAATTATCTTATTGAGTTTTTTTAAAGTGTAAATATAATATATTTATATCATTTAATAAAATATATATCATTTTAACTAATTTTTAATTTAATTGTGATGTAAAACCATTTTCATCATTTGAAATTATTTACCTTTTAAAAAACTCATTCTCTCATTCTGACAAAATTATATAATTTAAATTAATTTCTGAAATTTAAATGTTTTAAATCTTGAAAAATGGAAATTATATTTAAAATCAGTATACATAAATAGTGTCTAAATTTAAAATTTTACGTATTATTCATAAATTTATAACCTCTTTCCTTCTAAATAAAATAGTAAATTATTAGTGTAAATCACGCACTACTTTACATGACTTCCAAAATCCTAGAATCTATAGACAGATATATATATATTAAATTTTCTAGTAACTTTGTCTACTACATTGTAGGTGTTAGTTCAGAATATAAATTTAGCGTATCCCATGCTTTGAGGAATCCTTTTTCTGACTACCATGTCCTCAAATAGTAGAAAAAAAACAACTATCATATACAACTTTGTGGAATCAATTTTCTAGTCAGGCTGAATTATTTTTATCCCAAGGGCCATATGAAATTAAGAAATACTCCCCATAATTAAAAGGTACCAAAAAAGTTCTAATGGTTTATTGATATTAAGGGGTGATTATACAGTCAATATGATTAGCATAATCAATGAAGTTATAATTATAAATCATTTTCCTAAATATAATAACATTTTATTTTAAATAAATTGATAACCCAACCATAATATAATGTTTAATGCTAAAAAATGAAAACCCAATATAATGACATAAATGTCATAAATCATGTAAATGATCACCAAATAGTTTGATTATATAAAAACATCATAAAAATTTATTTAAATGTATAGTGATATATTCCAAATTACAAATTAAGGATCATCACAATCCCATATCACATACCCATCCATCCAACTTAATTTAATGATCAATAATAAGTCCCTTAGTATACTTATATATTGGGCTAGGGAATTTTAATGCCCCCTAAGGTTCATGTGGAATGTATGATAAATATATTTTTATTCCCTCCACCAATGGTATCTATAAAAAAATATTATATTTATGGATCCATGAACAATATGATATGGTTATAAAATAATAATTTACACAACACCTATCATTTATATGGGTAAATGAGGTAAGACCATCAATAATCATGTATCAATAAACTAGTTTTCTCCAATTGTATCATAAAATATATCAATTGATTTATCCCAAAAAATATAAAACATATCTTATGTAAATTGGGTATAAAAACAAATATAAGGGTAATATTGGTGGACATGCTATAACCAATGATGTAAAAAAATAGGTGAATCTGATATCACCACTAATGAAGGATATAACTTTGAATGGTCATCACCACACATATAACATCCATATGTTAATGAGTTATAACAATAATAATAATAAAGTAAAAGGATTGATGATCATAATTTAAACAGAGGTGAATCGTTCTTCACCATATATATAATTGTGGAGAATAGTTCATTACTATAATAATAACAATATGAGTAACTAATTATTAGATCTATAATCATGAAGATTATTGACTTGGTTATCACCACTCATAATCCAACCAAGCTGAATGGATTATCACCAACATAAATAATAATGTTCAATGTTTTATCTCTATATATAACAACGAACATTGCTTAATAAATTAATACCAAAATATAATAATTAACATTCGTGAACACACGATGAATATAATCCTAACAATAACATCAATGAATGTGAAATACGCATATGCATAATAAAAAGCATTTGTGAATGGTAATCCCAAAACATCAAAATAAACATGGATGAATGAATTACCACCCAAATAACATGTTGAACCTATAAATCCAACTACGTAGGATAGCCATGTTCATCAGAATTTTTTATTTGAGATATTTAAATAATGCCACGTCTCCCATTTCATTACATATAATACCATATAATCCTCCACCCCAAAGGTTGTGTTCCATAGTTACCACTAAAAAATGGGAAACCATTATTTACCAAATCAACTATAGATAAACTCATATGACAACTTTCTATCATCATTGAAATATGATAGATTCCATAAATGTATCTATATCTCAAATAAATGACAATGAAATCTCTTATAGAATCAATTCTCTCGTTTTCTATATATTTTACCTTGAATACATGGATGTCAATGGTTAAACATTCAAATAAACAGTTTTAGAAACCATTTTTGAGGTAAATATTTCATAATCAAATTTAACTAGTATGAAAATAAGATTACTATTCATTTTGGGTTATTCTCACATTTTCACCCAAACCATTATGCCATAGAAAAAATTATGATCAAATAAAAGAATTAAAAGGTTTGGGTACCACCTACCTCTTAGTGGTAGGATCCATCTTGTTTAAAAACATTGGATAAATTATCCTCAAATAGGATAAATATCAAACATATTAAAAAACTCCCAATTTAGGAATTTATTGTGAAGAATGATGAATTAGTAATGAAAATTGGTAATATAGTGTAAAATTTTAGAGTTATATATTGTTATTTTCTAGGATATATAATTTTCGATTATGACTGGGTAACCTATGCACCACTATTGTGTTCTTGATTTTATAGCGCTTAACTAAATATTGGCCACTGATTAACCAATGGTGCACCTAGGAAAATGAAACATTTATCCAATTAGTAACTAATAATAGGACATTATGTACCCAATGTTATTTATCACATTTGATATATTTTTATACCAATGATATATTTGCCCATATTTTTAATCCATGTCCTCTATTTTCCACTCAAGCATTATAAAAGCTCAAAAATTAACCTTGAAAAATGAATTTTAATTTAAATCCATATTTGAATGTATATGGGAAAATATATAATTGTGGAATAAATTCAATTATAATAAATATTATATAGTATACATTTCGGATTCTTATTGATGAAATAAATCATTATATGTAATACCTCGTTTATAAATAAAAAAAATGTATTTCTTATTCTTGTGAAAATTTTATTTTTCTTATATATCTATTTTTTCTTCATTATAATGAAAATAGTTATTTTACTCAAGATGGTGATGCTATAAAAAATATGGAGTGTGTTGTTGGCCTCATAATTATTTGTTCTCTCTAGGATATGAAATTGGTGAAATTGAAATTTTGGTTGAAAATTTCGATCTGTATAATTCTATTAACAAATGAAGGAGTCATTATTAATAATTATATTAATTCATAAATGTTATTATCTATTATTTCTTAATGGGTAAGGATATATATATATATATATTAATTTAAGGTGTTGTAGACTTCAATGAACATTTTTTCTAATTATTGTCCTTTTTATATGTTTGAATGGGGGATTAACCCCCTATAGGTATAATGTAGTAACAGGGGAGCTATCATTGCAGTAATTTAAGATTTCCCTATCAATACTATCCATTTTCCCTTCTTTCCACCTCCCCCGCCTAGTTATGGATCTGTTAGAGTTCGGGTTGAGTAGTGTAATTGTGTAGTTTGGTTTGTTCTGATCTGTGGTCTTCTAGTTATTCAATTTATAATCAACACTATATGATTAGTCAATGATGTATCAGTAATCATTCACCCTATTACATTGAATATTTCTTGTTTTTAATTGATCTTACACCCACTATGGACTCACTTGTTTTCAATCTTACTCAAATAGTTAAATATCCATTGTTTTATTTTAGTCGTTTTCTAAATTATGAGGGGTTCTCTCAGCTATTTTACATTTTGGATCTGAAATAAGAATCTTTTTTTGATAATGGGTTCAGTGTTGATCATTTTCATATGATGGTTCCATTAATAGTATGTAAATTTTGATTTTTTATCTTTTGTGGTTCTCTTTTTCGTTCTAATGGGAACTCTATCACAATCCTTGCATTAGAAAATTAAAAAACATAGAATGCATCATATTGGTTAACCGTGGTCACATATTTAGGCTCTGGGATTTGGCATTCACTATACTACCAATAATAAATATTTGTACAATTTTCATAATTTTCAAAGTTGGGGTGAACTAGGAATTTTTTTTATAAATTTTTGAACATAACAATGCGGACATTGTAAATGTGGTCAATCCTTGTTTTGATCGCATAGGGGTTGCGTTTTCAAAAATAGTCTAAGATCTAAAAAAATCAAGATCATTAATTATTTTCACCACACTATTATAGTTTTTCGATATAAGATATAAGGGTTGTTACTTATATATTATGATCCCAACACCATTACAATATTGAGAAAATCAACTCACTCAACCATGTCATCCACTATAACAACACTCACATCCAATTTTATATTTTCCTTCTACCAATACACATATATCTAGTTGTATATTATGTATTTCATGATCATTTAGGAAGATAAGTTTGATAATTTTGAAGATAAAAATTAAAATGGGTAGAGTGGGTAATTATCATATATCAGTTTCCTCTCACACAGTTCCATATCACGAATGGTTGATAAAAATCACAGTGGATGAATAACAGTGAATTAGAAATCCCATGAGATCACCCCCAGTGCATAACCCCTATTTTTGATCTGTATAATCATAGAGCGTAAATATCACAGAGACATAGAGTTAATATGGTGAAAATGTGGAACATAAATAACATCGGATTAAATTTTAATTTTTTTATTAAACTACTAATATAGCCATTTCAAGGAAAATGGATGAGGACCAAATCCATTTACAATGGGTAGGGTGAAGATATTTATATTCTCCATAATCGATTCTTATAAACCCTCCCATAAAGTGTAATAAATGATCTACTCACTTCCTTCCTCATATGATCATTATGTTGGAAATCATCAAGGGTTTTGATTCTTAAAAAAGTCATATCAAGAACCTTCTAGCTTCTTTATTTCCCAGATGATCATTGTTTACATTGAATTGTAGAAAATCTTTACGTGGATGATTCAGATGATCTCCCTTATGATGGTAAATCCAGGGTGTGAATTTTTATATAATAAAATTGTTTTCATATTTTTGGAATTTAAAATTTTATTTTAAAAATTAACTGGGAAATGAGTCATTTATTGTGATGCATGATCAATCGAGTGTCAAATGATTAATATTCATATGTTTTATTTAGTATAAGAATTATTTATAGAGAGATAGATGGATTATGAAAGTCAACTTGTAGTTCATTCATTCATTATGAACGATCTTGAAATATTAAAATTCTTCATCAAGTTCGCACATGGGATAACATCGATGTGCAATTGATTCATCAAGAAGTCACTTCAAATTTTTTAGAATCCTAGAATTAATGTGTGGTTTCAAGCCTAAAATCCACCCAATTAATGATTCAAGATTACATAGGGGGTATCATGTTATAAAGGACATCATTACTTGCACAACTATAACGATAAAATGAGATAAATAAAATTATCAAAAGTTTGGTATACCATATTACTATTGATATGATTACATAATTATATTGAGCTAAAAATACATTAGATAATCAAATTTTAGAAATTAAAAATTATCCAGTGGCATAAAACATGTAAAATAAATGTCTTGACCTAATTTATATTTTATGTCTAAATTTTGGAATTTATCCAAATAAATTAGTTAAATTTGAATCAAATAAATCATAGTGTATTTTTTAATGAAAATTAATTAAATATTTGGGAATGTATATGTCAAATTTCATATCTACTTATACATTATTTTATTTATAGGAGAAAATAATAATTTAGAAAACTGAAAAAATATTGTCCAACCTATGACCAAATACACAAACTATAAAATAATGAAAATATAGACTAATCCATTATTGAAATTTACACACAACCTATGTGAATTAATCCCACATAATCACTTAAATCTAATAAAAGAATTCCTGGTGTGAAACATAATAATTTTTTGTTGAATAATAAATTTAATCTTAAGCCCTCTAAAAATTACTCTCCCTTTGGATTATTATCCAAACGATCCATTTTTTAATTCATTGATACAAAATAAATTATATTCGTATATTTAAATTGGTATATTGTTCTGTTGGGTTTTGTATTCACCCAAACAAATTTCTTTCAGATTTTATAATAATGAATTTATTTTTTCCCATCCATGTTTATGTAATTAACTTATTGGAATTTTCAATGGATTATATCTTCTCACAATCCTAGTTATTAAAAATCTTTGAGATTCATTATAGAATACCAATTTCCCATTTTAAAATAGCTTAAAAAAATATATGACAATATTTTTATTTTTCTCCCCTCATTTTTCAATTTCACAATGTCTGGGTTACATAAGATCATTTTAAAACATATATTTTCATTATATTATAATTACAATTCCACCCTAACTTTTTTATCATAACTATTTATATAGTTCTAATGCAAAATTTTACTATAAAAAGTAATTATATTACCATATAATGTTTTAAAAATAATGATTTTTTGAATTTCTAAAATCATAAAAAATAGAAAGGAATAATCAATAAGGATAGATATCAGTTAAATATCAAGTTTAATTGAATAAGAACACATATAAAAGCTAAAAATTAAAATAAGAAATGATAAAGTAGATATATATATATTAAAAGAAAATAAAATTTAAACTACAATTGAGTATGATGATATTACTTCCCTGATCATATTCGTAACTACCACATTTAATAAAGACATAAAACAAATTATAGTGATAAAAATAGTTTAAAAGGGAGAACACCACATTGTTATTTTTTGGAGTCTTCTTTATAATCAATCATGTTATTTCTTAAAAAAAATACCATATATAACGATATATAATAAACAAAAAGCCAAAAAATATAATTCTGTTACAAGCTTCAAAAATTGAAAATGAAAGAGAGATTAAAAATAATATTAGGTTTTCCCTCCTGACAGGGTTAATTTTTTTCTACCCAAAGTTGTAAAAAAATTAATCTTCTATAGTATGGATTTGGGTTGGGATTCTTTATTTATAAAAACAAAATATTACTAGTTCCCTTTTTCTTTGTAGCATGATTCTTGTATAGTACATCCTATTTGGAATTAGGGAGTCTGTCTTGATCGTATGTAGAGTAATAAATTTTCAGTGTGGGGATGGGGTAATACAATATGTGGCCTCTACTAATTGTTAATTTAATTTCTATATTTGAACTTCTTGAGATTTCCATCGGTGATCATAATTAAGAATTTTTATTTGTACTTATATATATATCATAACAAAATTTCTGACTTCCCCTTCAAATTCCCCATGAACAAACATTAGTAAATTTGTAAAAAATTGTTCACAAATCTCCAATTCTTTAATCACATGAAAAAATTAATAAATTTCAACCAAGAAATAGTTAGTAACTAATTAAAACTAAATACATTTAAAATATTTTGGATTTAGATTAAAATTAACTTCTCTATATAAGGAAGGTTTTACTTTGGATTCATCATGAGAGGTGATGGGGAACTCATCCTCATCAACTATTGAAACAATTTTGTATCTCACTATGTATATTTATTATGCTCCTATGATCATCATTTCATCATGTATATCTTGGTTGGACTGTTCAGTGTACCTTTGCATGTGAAAAAAACTGTTGATACGAAGCCCACCATGTCCCTTCTGGACGATGATATGCTGAGTGTGACAACCCCAAGCCCACATCCCGTAGTCCATTATCTTGATACTAGTTCCAATTATGCATAAAATGAAATTTGAGGCCTTATCCTATCATACTATAGTGAACACACACAACCATATCCAAGAAAAAGTTCATATGAATAATGAATGAATATGAAATCAAGATAGTAATCATTAATGAAATAACCTTGAGGTAATACCTATATCATAGTAAATATCAATAATACAAATGAAAAATGAAAAACATTAAATGGAAAAAATATGAATACTATGCGGAACCCATACATACATCAACTATAATGAGTGGAGTTAGGGAGAGCCTATATGTGGATCCTATATTACAACCACTCAACTCGTTCAATATCTCTAATTATTTTTAATCTCTAATGATAATAGGTCTACCATATTATTTGTTAATCTACATTTCATCTACATATGAAACAAAAATTTGGGAAAATATCATGGATGGATGATTTTAAGAATTATAATTAGGACACTCTAAAGTCACCAATCACTGTGGGAGAAAAAGAAGATTTAAATAGCAGTCAACTCAACCTATAAAGACATGTCAATTAGAAACTGATACTAAAACCATAACCAAAAACCCATATATACTCATAATAGACTCTAAGTCCAATGTTCTCTCAACCGTTCTCCAGACATAATATTTTTCTCAAAAAAATATTGTAACACTTGTGAAGGATAATCCAATCTCTGATCTATATTGTTATGGATGATTCTCATCAATTTGGTCATTCTCATGTGGACCAACATGAAGGTACACATTGAAAACTAAGAAGAATTTTCCAAGATAATTATTTGATAGGAATAGATCGCGGATGAAATAATATACATCAATATATAGATCAGGTATCACTCTCGGGGATAACGAGGAACACCATGAACACAATAAATAATAAACAGATAAGATGTGGATTAACACTTATATAAGTTGGGATTATTGATTCCATAAACCCTACCAATGGAATAAGTTATGATAGAGGATTCAAATACAAGACTTAAAGAGGGATTCACAAACTCTATTCTATAATAAGACCATTGGGGAGTAACTGATTCTAATGACATGATTCCAAACATTACTCTCGTAAGAAGAGACTAAGGGAAAAACTCATCGAAGGCTTGAAAAATGTTACTACTAGAATATACCTACTTGTATCAAATAATTACAAATCTAGGATTCGAAATTATATTATACTGTCACGTTTAACAAAAATAACTACACGGGATAGAATAATCATAGTCCAAAATATGAATCATGATAAATCCTGATTAATTCATTAGTTTCTTTGTAGTTTGGATGGTCCAAAACAGAAATCAAATTAGATGTAACCAAAAATAACCATTAATAGAAAAAAAATCATGTTATTACCTTTCTCAAATAAACGTACTTGGAAACGAATTTTTATTATTGGAGAACAGTCACATTGTAAAAAAACATCTCATTATAACAAATATGTATGAAACATTGTGGGACAAATACATGAGTTAGAATTATATATACAACATTGGCCTTGAATAATATTTCATGACCCTGGGGTTTAGATTTTTTAGATAAAAGCATCAATCCATCATTATATGAATATGTTAAGTTATAAATAGTGGTTAATAATTATAATTATAACATTTTTTTATAATGGATATAATGGGGAATGGACCCTCATCCACACTTCCCACCAAGGTCGCTCTCCCTGGCTCCCAACCTGGATACCTTTTTAATTTTTTGTTGTATATTATATCAATATTCATATCTCCATAGGTTTATAATATTCCATAAATAAACCCTGAATCCGTTCACACCATCACCAATCCTATATATATCCTCAAACATGCTCTCGTCTAATGTTACATCACGTGTTCCTTATAGACACCATCGCACTCTCTTTCATGGCCTTCCTCCCACATGAGGTTCACTACACCCCCTATCCCCAACACATTCCTTTTTTTTCATCTCGAACCACCAAACAGAATAAACCATGGGTACACTACTAGAAATGCCTCATACAACTCCCACCATCATCAGTGACTAGATATCAACCACCCATTTCTCAGAAATACCATCCACTACATCCTAAATGATATACATTGAATCCGAAAAATAGATAAACCATTAAACAACCTATCGATGTATTTTTATCATCGTATCGAAGCCTTTTTTGAATCTACAAAACATGAAATTGATCAATAAACATGATTTTTTGTATCCAAGGATAATCCCACATTAAAAAATTATATCCATCATTGTTGAATCCATAGTGAACCAAAATATAAATGATGAATTTCAAAATGGGGGTTGGGAGAGAGTAATTCACATAACCCCAAATGAGCCTCAATCAATGGTTGAGTTTTTTTTTCCAATCATTAATCAAATACAATAAATGGGCCTTTTAAATAAAAATGAATCTAAGAGGATATATTAAAATCAAATTCCTAGATCTATGAAGTGAAAATAACCATTATCACACTAACAAGGAATGATTTATGAATTAATTTTTGGGAATTAATTTTGTTTCATCTAAAAATAAAATTATGGATTAAGCAAAAATAGAAAACCAAAAAACATCATACTGTGAGTTATCTGTTTGTCACACTAAATAGAGCTCAACTCCTCCACCACTATACTCTCCCAATGATTTATAAACAACCCATTTTTCTCCATAATATAGTTTAAATAGGGATGTAATTAGGTTTATTAAATAAATTAATTTATTTATTAACATAACACACCAATAAAAGGCTTACAACAATAGAATTCTAAAATTTGACCATCTATATATCATGCCTATGGTGAAAACCATATTCTATAATCCATTATGGTCTCATATTAACCATTATAATCTAATTTAAATATTATATTATTATATTTGGTAAAATGTTCATTCATGATATAAACTATTTAATATTTCTGATCAATCAATATAAAAGATCTATAGGCCCTAGAATCATGAATCTACATTGTGTATAGATATGAAAATATTTTTAACTCTTAAAGGAAAAATAGGGACATTAAATTCACCCATACATATGTCTATTTATTTTAAAAGAAAAAATACCACTCATAAGGGAGGATGTTGGGCCCTTAATTAGACATTAAACTCACAGTAGCTCTCATGAGGGTTCTACATTATAGGAAACACAAACCCAAGGGGAACACTTTACCAGGAAAGGACATCCATGTGCATTTCCAAACTCCACCAAGATCCCCAAAATGCACTCCACTTTTAATGATTATCTCACCTAGTCAACAGTGTACAATGATTTGTGAACATATGTCCTTATCTTAGACATATGGAATAAAGATTGTACATAGTGTAACTATTATTGTTGGTATAATATTTACACCACCACACTATCCCAATACAATAACAATAAAGAGGTCTGACATCTCCCATAAGTTGCCTAAAAACCTTGCCAAATACCCATGAGTAAGGATATGCTATGATCTCCTAAAACAAATTAAGCATTATCCAGACATCAAATGCCACCATTTTCAGTTCAAATATGACCATTAAATGTCAAGAAATTAATCGTTCTACCCATGATAAACTAATACTTCATGTCCATTAATGGAGTCAACCGTAGGCCCACAAATGTTTTCTCCCACTAGATCAAACACGTAAAAAAGTGACCCATTATGGGCACCCTTATTTAAAATAAAATATTATTACCCCAATGGTGGAGAGGGAACTAATCATATTATCAAACTCTTCTATTGTTATATGATCCTTCCATACATGGACCATAACTCACAAGGAATCCCAAATCATGTGCATCACAAACGTAAATGGTTCATTCTATCCATACAATGATTGGGGTAGATACATTGTCCTCATCCATGACTGAAAACCAAATTCATCCTTCATTATCACCAAAATAATTATGTGATGTCAGAAACATGGTCCAAAAATATCATCAATGGAATTATTTGACATCATATTACCTCTTACATTCACATAAATCTAAAACAATTCACTAATCTTTTCCCTCATATGGCTAAAAAGTGATGCTACATTGAGGATCAATCATATAGAATTGTGGCCTCTTAATTCTCATGTAATCCCCCTTCATAAGATACCCAATAATAGTATACCATTTACACTACAACCTAAGAACCTTTTCTGGAACATATAGATATGTGAGGTATGAAAAGATAAACATATAAACAAGCTAAAACATCCAATGTAGCACCCTGACCCTAGTAGCCTAGAGTCGATTGTTACATTATTACAGAGGAATTAGGAACATGGAATTACATAACATAAGCTCAAATATTTTTTTATTATTGTTAATATAGACACATAATTAAAATTATAAAAAATATTAAATACTCAAAATAGGAAAAGTATTTTAATTGTGAAAATCAATATTCCCCTTATAATATCCATGCATATCAACACAGAACCAATCCTTGAATCCTAGTAAAACTAAAAAATAAAAATGTTTTGTGCTAAGATACTCATTATGGGTAAGAATAAATAAGAAATTATAAATAAACAATACACACTCAATATGGAATAGAAAATAAAAAAAATCTATTTAATCAAATCCATGATCACAACATGGAATGAATAATTATGATCATATAATTCCATATAAGTAATCACATGATATTGAATCATAACCATGGATATTATAAAAAATAGAATAATCAAATGGAATATCAATAAATGTATTCATAATCCTGGATTGAATAATTATAGACATATAGAACATACAATAAATGTCTTTTCACATGAAATATAATATCATTAAAGTCTTGTGAAAATACATTTATATAAATGGGTATCAACTTGACCAAAACCCAATCTAATTTGTATCATGAGCCCTATTGATGCATCAAGGGGATATAGTATACCATTACCAAAAAATAAAATGTGTGATTAATTCCTCAGATGAAATGGGTGAAGCAAAATCTATAAAAACATTAATATTGAAAATTAGAATACAAAATTTTAATACGCCCCCAAAACAATAAATGTGATCATAAAACATCGAATGTAATATATTAAATGGTAATTAAATTGAACATCCTTAGTCAAAATGAAAATAAATCACCCAAACAATGAATATGAACTATATCATTATAATAAATCCCCATTTTATAAGAATTTAAATAATGTTTTGATGTTTTTGATGATTAAAAATTCCATAAAAACCCATTAAAAAGATATTTTCGAAATATAAAATTATCAACATGAAGGTATTTAATAAAAAAAATTAAAAAATATTTTATAGACCATTTTTTTTAAAAAAATTGAAAAAAATTAGAATAATATATAACAAAATTATTGTTCATAATAGAGTAATATTTTTTCATGTGGTAATGCTTAAAACAAAAATTACTGTAACATTTTTGTAAAAAATTAAAATGGAATTGTTTTTCAATCATCATAAGGATTTCTTCTAAAAAATTTATAAATATTTAAAATAGATATTAATTTATTTATTAAATAAATTAAATATTTAAAAAATATATGGAAACATATTTAGAAAACATTGGTTTTGATGAAAAAGTATTTTTAGTTGGATAGAGAAATATTGTTCCATTTTCGTACGAAAATCTTATGTATTCTACTTGTCAAAGATATGGAAAATGTTTTTATTACTTTAAATAATTCATTAATAAAAAGTATATAATAATAATGATTTATTTTATTATAGAGATATAGAATAATTCTTTTAATAGTGAATTTTTTCAAAAACAATATTGAATAATGATGAGATTGGGATATAAACACTTACCACATTATTAAACATTCAATCATCAATCCCTTTAAATATATAACATTAAATGATATATAAAGTAATATTATGATAATTTAATTCATGATATAAAATAAAAAAGGGAATTATATACCCACATAAAAGAAATTAGTCGTCAATATTTCATAACTCGTACAAAAGTAAACGTGAGACGAGAAACCCAGACCATTAGTGTGACCCATCAAATAATTTTTTTATCTTCATGAATGGAAATATTACGTTATCAATTTACTTCATTTTTAACCTTTCCAATGTTAATTATTAGTTTTATTTCACCTATTAAATGTTCATATATGATTACTTATTCAATTATGTTTACGTCGTATGATTCAATCATACGTGGCTAATGTGTCAAAAATGCATTTGGTAGCTTTACTATGGTAATGGAGGTCATTATTTAAAAATATAGAGAATAATAAATAAATAAATAAATATCATATTTATATATCAATTATACTTTTAATATAAATGAAGATATATGGTTATGAGAATCGAACTATGTTATAGCTATTTATACAGTAGAATGTATGTACACAAGAGTAACATTTCAATTTTTATGATCAATAGGGAAAAAGTTAAATAATATTTCAAATTTCAAAAATTATCATAATATAATATATACCGTATTACTTACATTAATATACATATATATATCATCCATGTGGTTTGGTAATGAATATAGAACAAAATCACCTAGAGAAGATCTCACTCCGCTTATAGGTGAACGATATAATAATATTTATGCGAGTTAAAATGTAAAAAAATTAATATATAGATGTTTATAAATTTAAAGTATGTAATTAATAACATAATTATGTACCTTATATCATTTATATTCATTACAATTATCCTTATCACCTTTTAAGTTAAGCCTTATTGTAAGACACATCACATCGTTTCGTGAGGCTGTAGTCCTGTATACACCATAGTGATGTTATTGTATCACCAATGGAGAGTAAATTTAGAAGTTATATATTATATAATAAATACAGTGGTATAAATATAACACCCGATGATTTTATGGGGTAGATTCTTGTTGATTTTTTTGGTGTATTGTGTTGTATGCAACACCATTATTAGCTTACCCTTTACGAAACACTGTATTAGCAAAATTTATATGCAACACTATTATTCTGTTATGTTACACACAATTTGACGTTTTTTTGATATAAATCAATTCAGGAATTACCAACTATATGTGATAACTATATATTATAACCTAGTCATTATAATACTGGGTATGAATAATATTGATTTCTTCTAAAAAAACCATTTAAATGAAAATATGTGAGTCTATAAAATAATAAAATAACACTATATGGATTTTATTATTGAAATATATGTGTAATTTAATAAATTAAATATTATAAATTCAACCTATATTATTTATAGATCTGGTATGAGAATAAGTTTAATTTTATGGATAAAAAAATTTATTTTTCAGAAAAAATACATTTTTACCGCCTTTTGTTAGAAAACACTTTTTAAATAATTTTTTTACAATTTTATAAGTTCTATTTGAAATAATAAACTTTTTATTTTGAATCATGAGACCAAAATTTAATGTGGGTTAAATTTATTTATTTTTCTAATGAAATTTATATTATAATGAATAGTGAAAAATACTGCATTTTAATTCAAAATTGCATTTTAATCTAATTTATTTGTGTGGTCAGATTATATTTTTTATTCTTTTGAATTTTAATTAGATTTTTTTAAAAAACTATTACAAATTTATTCATTGTATTTAATTTCACATTTAAATTGGATATAAAAAATTTCAATCTTTTGACAGTTTTTACTTCTTAAAAACACACTTTATGGATTTGACAAAAGGAATGAATTTTAAATTAATACAATAACATTACTTATTTTCAATTTATAAAAATGGATTCCATATTATTAATTAAAATTTCATAATTATGTAAATATAGAGGATTTATTTTTTGAACTTATTAAAAGTAACTACAATAATTATTTTATTTACCACGATTAAACGATAAATTTGGTATATAAGGGTAAAAATAATTCTATAGTGATATAAGACTACCATAACATGTGTAAAAATACAATTGTATTAAAAATTGATCACCATGATAATGCTTGGATCCATTTTATGGCCCCATGGAGCCAATTGTGTTTGATAATGAGATTTTATAAATTGTAATTTAATGAAAACGAAAATTTAACATAAACATATTTCTTCAGATTAAAAAAAATTTAATAATGATTATATAAAAGATATATTAGACTATAAATAGTGATTATAAATATTTAAATATTTCCCGTATTAGGGTATTTTATTTATAAATTTTAGACATTATATATATAAATTAATTTATGACACGTCAATGATGTAATAGATAACATATTAATAAAATATTCTAATAAAAGATATTAAACCTATTAAAGTAAAATCAATATGAAACTTTTAACGTCATAAATATTTTTATGGATGACTATGACCTAATTTCTTTGAGTTAATGATTTTTTTTCGATGTAATAGTGTTTTTATGACTTTAACAAAAAAAATCTAAATATTTCCCAAATTTATATAAATTAATTTTTAAAACAAATAATATTTTATTAAATGATATGATAGTCACACAGATATAAAATTATGAAAAATGATCTATATAATATTAAAAAAATATAATTATCTAATTTCTATTCACTTGAAATTTTATAGTAACTATATTGACCATATAGTTTCAAAATACAAGAACATGTTGTAAGAGTTACTTTATTTATCTAAGGGATAAATAAAAAAGATAAAATTAAATTTGTGACTCAGTCATGTCTAAAACATATTGGTTAAGAGTATATCAAACAATACTCATATTTTATTTTAAATATACATCTTTCATTATATTATAATTTGAAAATAAATTTACAATAAAATAATATGTGAAGACATTCCTAATGTGCCCCTCCTCCCTCATATAAAAGGCCACCACATCTATCCACTTATCCACATGTATAAATACACTTAAATCATTGAAATTCTTCTTAAATCATCTCCCTAAATCATTCCCTTACTCATAGAGGGATAAATTTGGTCATAAATCTTTCTTAAGGTTACCTTATGTGAAAATAAATAGGAGATACTTGAAAAAAAGGTAATTGTTTTATCACCTCTTCCAAAATTCTTTTCTTCTTCTAATACCATTTATTTGGTTATTACCATAATAAAGTAAGAAATATAGTATCTCATACATGCATGTATTTTATTATAATTATGGTGCATCCTTATACATATATTTATCCATCATAAGATAAACAGTATCACCATGCATGCGTATATAAAACATACCATCTCCAAATCGTGGTGTAATTTGTTATTCAACAATACATAATGTGGGTGGGTATAATAAAAAGTATAAATGATTAAAATAATTAATATAAGATAATATTTATTTTTAAAAAATAATATACCATCCAATTCAAAACCATTTGACTATTAAGTGAATGATATTGTCGTTTTTGAGTATGTTTGGCCTACCATCTCCACGATGTGATGTGATTCATTCTACTTGATATTATTTATACCATGATTATATACTTGAATGGAATATATAAAAAATATTTAAATTGAACTCATATCATCATTTAAATATTATAACTATAACCTAAGAAGGTGACCATGAACTTATCTAACAAAACCTGCATAAGAACACAAAGCAGTTAATATCCGAATAACAGGTGATGATGAAATGTTAATAAAAAACGGATTATAATATGATCATTTATGATATAATAAAAATTAAAATTATTCTTGAATAATTCAATAAATTTATTAAAATCACTATATAGGAGATTCAGATACATACTAATCATATTGGACCTTTGGTGAGGGATAATTTAATAAAGTCGTCATTATCTGAGATTGTTTATACGTAAGTATTTACTAGGGTATATTAATCATCCACATCCATTTTTCCTAAATATATTATTTTATTCAATTATTATACTATTTTTTAAAGACATGATTTCCTTTTGATGAATGTTTCTTAGACGTTGTAGAAGGATTCTTTCATTCATTTTCCATACGAGGTACTTTTTGATTTTTCTGGAAAGAGTATGAGAAAAACATTTTTTAACTTATATGAACTAAACATATTTTTATGTCTTAATAACGCCTTATTTACCGTAATCTTCCAATTCACTATTATAATTATATTTTCCAATTAATTCATTTCATTTTAATTTTCATGGAGTTTTTGAGAAAATAAAACATGTTTGGATAAGAAATGATATTTTACTCAAGAATTAAATTCAAGTGTTTTATCAAAATTATTTATCATCTAGGATGACATAGGGTTATGTTTCTATTAATAATATTACATTGATTTTATTTTTTATGATGTAATTATTTTTATAAAATTCATTTATTTTATATGGATTACTATGGAATGATTTTAAAGACATCCATTTTGTATGTTCCTTGGGTTATCCTAAAATGAATGGTTTATAGTTTTGTTGCACATGTAAGAATGATTCTATTATGATATTGGTGGGACCTATATCTATCTCCAATGAATTGGGTAAAAATTTATATATCATGACATATACATGAATATTATGGAAAGTAAATTTTGTTCCATAATAGAGGGCTGCAACACCTTGTAAATATTGTTTAGTAATACCTGCCTAGAATGGGAAGTACACCTGGTTCATTAAAGGAATTTTTCCACTATGATGGTCTTGGAATCAATTTTTTGGCTAAAAAGGATATCATATTATTTGATTATTATTTTTCTATAATTCCATGTTTTATTCCAATTCTTTTTTATCATGAAAAATTTCTACTATGATTTATCCCTTACGTACTGCAATGATTTTTTTCATAATTCAATACTTTTATATTGAAAAGTTATGTTCATGTTTTTACATTATTATGTTATTTTTTGTATAATTGTTTCCATGCATACCCTTAATAATTATTTGATCTCACCCATTTCATATGTTTTCTTTTCCCCTTGATATAAAGGATGGGTTGAGGCATGCAAACTAGTGGGGAATATTTTTATGACACAAGTTGATTATCTTTCACCAAGCTATAAGAATGTATTTGAAGTTTCCAAAGATACTAAAATGAAATATTTTGTTGGTATCTATTTTTTAATGTATTATGTATTCTATACGGTAAATTTATTGTCCATGTACATCATTCTTGGGTTGATATAGCAGGTATCATAGTGAAGGATTAGTTATCCTTTGGAAACTAGCATGTGAAAACATTACCGAGATCCCTAGATATATTTATAATGTATGTCTAGGTATGTCACTAAGGGTATGTTTAACTATATTTTATTATCCTAAATTATTGAAATGATCATGAATAAATTATGATTAAACCTAATATGTCGAGAATAAAAGTTCTCCCCCTTGATTATGTTGTTTTACTAGTATGATTTTCCCCTCACATTATTCTTTTTGAGTTTTAAACATTGGTTTGAACCCAAATGTACCATATTAGGGATCAATGCAATTGGCAATGAAATTATTTTCTTCCTGAAAAAACGAATGTTATGGGATATGGAATGAAAAATCTTATTATTATACTTACACAAGCTATGAATCATTCTATACATCAAAATAAGTATTGAATATAACAACATTCTATTGAGTCCATAATTTACCAACGTCAACCTTCATTCAAGGGGCTTATGATCCAATTTTTACTGAATAGTATATCACTTCCATTGGGAATATATTTTACATCATTCATTGTTCGGAACATGGAAAATTGATTTTGGGTATTTATCATTTAGAAGGTGAAGTAGACCAGTGTGGACTCTAATAAAAAATTCAAGGTATAAATATGAAATTGAATCAATGAAATGGAATGAGTTCAAGATGTTATTTTTTAATATGTTATATTCTAATATTCTTCAAATAATGATGGAATAGGAGTTCCTTGAGATTATGAAAAAGGATCATAAATATGTTGGTGCAAAGAAGAATAATTTTACAAGAACTACAAGGTATGCTTCTGGATTTATCATCAAACCTAAAAGTAAAGTTGATCGATTCTTCAGTGATAGAAAACCATGTCATCAAAGGGAATTAGATATAAAATTCATTATTATATATGAATATATATTTAATTGTAAAGCCATGGTAGAAATAGAAGTTGGTATTACATATCAATATCATGGTTTTGACATGAAACAAAAGGTGGAGTTCAAGGGAAAATCTTAAAACAATGGTGAATGAAGATGAATGTTTCTTAATGCTCGGTTTTTCGGTACAACAATGGTGAGTAATTACATAAAGGGAATAAAAATTTTTATTAGTGTGGAAAAGAACTTAATCGAGAATTTGATTGTCAATGTATTGGGAAAGAGGTTTCTAATGATGTGGAAAGAGAAATGATTATAGGGAACCCCCCACCCACACTACAATTATACAAGAGAAAGGAAATGGAGAATTTTTCTAAGAAATGACCTAATCCAATGACTATGTAATATTATAGAGGTCAGATACCTCTTAAGGAAAATGAAAAATTCTAACCAAATGTGTTCACTGCTGGTGATGGTGAGTATGAAAATGAATTCGTCGACTGATTAAGTGTTTATGTAATAGGATTCCAAAATAGCACTGTAGAAACTAGTTTAATAGTTTTATGGAATATTGTAATATATATGTATTGGTACATTGTTTATTTCCTTAGTATATGGTACTAGTAACCCTGAAAAGTGATTGATCAATTTTTTGGAAAGAACATATAAGGATTATACTGAAGGGATAAGGATATAATGAGATGTTTGATATTATTAAGGACCTCATGACTAATATAAAAACAATATGAT
Source organism: Viscum album (assembly GCA_963277665.1). Lineage (NCBI taxonomy): Eukaryota > Viridiplantae > Streptophyta > Magnoliopsida > Santalales > Viscaceae > Viscum > Viscum album. The sequence goes on from OY728161.1 coordinate 1,450,793,086, forward strand.
ATCATGTTTTCTTTATATATAATTTTGTGATTTTTTTTTGAGTTTGGAAAGAGTTAATTTAGACAAAATGCATGTTTTAATAATTTTCTATAACAATTCATGTGATTATCAAGTTTCAAGAGAATACATAATTTAAGTATTAACAAATTTGGAATGTGACAACCAAGAATTTTCTTTATGAGATATGGGTCATAAATGATAAGTCGGTTTAGTAAAACCCTTTCAAAAATATTATATTTTTAGTTTTTTGGAAGGATTGAAATTTTATCAATTTATTGATAGTATAAGTTATATTTTGGTTCCTATTTTTCAAATTGATGTATTATCTCAATATAAGTGGATGTATGCATATTTGATAACATGTGATAAGATTTTTGGTTATACATATGTAATGACTTATCATTCTATATCATGATATGATAACACTTCATGAATTAAAAAATTAAATTCATACCATTATATGAGAGATGATGTGGATATTATGCATGGCACGAACAACAAGGTGATCGTACCAAAATCAGGTAAGTATTTATTCTCAAGAAAAATTATTCAACATTATGGAAATTATCATGAATACAAAAAATGTTATCCTAATACTTTTTATTCGATATATCAGATGGTCCCTTAAGTCATCACAGATTTATGACATTTTTGGTTGTTAACGTTCTCAAAATGTTTCCCTCTATCAATATCCATCAAATATTTATGGTTATATTTTTCATTCATATCAAAGTTTTAACTTCCCACCTATGTTCTCCTATGTGGTAACCTAGTAATGTGTTATATTGGGTAACCATTATGTTTCTTGCATTCCTTTTTGAAATGATGTTTTAGTATTCCTTTTTAATATGTGGGAATTTATGGAATAATCTTTCAAGTTGTAAACACTTTATATCCCCAAATAATTTTGAAGGTGAAATTATTTTTTTGGTGGGTACAATACAATATCCCAATATTTTATGAGGTAGATTCTTTTTAATTTTATTTATGTCTTTTGTTGAATGTTAAACCATGATCAGCTGGATCTATATGGAACATTGTATTATCTTGGAGTATATACAACACTATTCTTTTCATATGATACACACAATTTAAATTTATTTTGGAAGATTTCATTTTACTCAATACCGAGTATATTTTATCACTAAATATTATAAACAAGCCATCATAATGGCACGTATTAATAGTATTAATTTCATTCTAAAAAACATATTTGAAAAAAAAAGTGATTCTATAACAAAATCACAATTTATGTATTTTATTGGTGGCATATGCATTAAATATATTCAATCTATGATTTCAATTCATATTATATGATATTTATATTTAATATTGGAACAAATTCAATTTTGCAGATAAGTGAAGTATTTTTCAAAACAAAAAACATTTTTACAGCATTTTTATGGAGAAACCCATTTAAATATACAGTTAGACATTTTTATATGTTTTATTTGACTTAATAATAATCTTTTTTTGAATAGTAAAATCATAATTTACCTTGTTCTAAATTTTGGTATTTCTTTGATGAAATTCATATATTAATGAATAGTGAAAAATTGTGTAATTTTTTTTTCAAAACATTATTTTCTTATAATTTATTTATATAGTTTGAATAATTTTTTTAATTTGTTTTAAAATGTAATTGCATTACTGTTTTTCATTTAATATTATTTTGTTCATTGTATATAATTTCACATTTAAATTATAAATAAACACATATCAATCTTTTTATTGTTTTTATTTCTTAAAACCCTGCTTTATGGTTTTGACAATGGAGATTAATTTTATATTAATTGATGAAGCTTCTATGTTTTGAATTTGAAAAAATGGAATCATTATCTGTAATAAGAAGTTCTAAATTATGTAAATTGGCACATTTTATTTTTGAACATTATGAATATTATCTTCAGTAGTTATTTTATTTACCACGTTTAAAGGCTATATTAAGTATATAAGGATAAAAATAATTTTATAATAATATAAAACTTTCCTATCATGTGTCATAATACTATTATATGAGATATTTATGTCCATGATTATACTTTGGTAAAATTTAGGCCCCAAGGCACCACATTGTTGTGATAATGAGATTTTATAATTTCTGATTTAATTAAAAGAAAAATGTAACATAAAAATGTTTCTCCAAATTAAAACTATTTTACTTGATTTAATATAATGGATATATTAGAATATAAATATAGCTTATAAATATTAAAATTTTTCCTACATTAAGGAAAATTATTTATACTTTTTAGACATTATATAAATAAATTTATTTATGACACAATGATGATGTAATGATTACGATATTAATGAAGTATTAAAAAAATTGATATTATAAATATTTAACAAAATGTAATTGAAAAATTATGATTTCATATACTTATTTCACGAATTAAATGGACATACTATATTTTATTTCATTATTTTTTTCAATGTGATCTATTTTTATGACTTTAACAAAAATAAATATCTAAATAGTGTGAAATTTGACATACATGATTTTTTAAAACAAATACAATTTTAATAATGATATTATAGTCCTAACAATATAATATTTGATCAAATTACAAGGATAATGTAACATATGTCATTATTGATCCACTTTGTCTTCTTTTGACCATTAATAGAAACTATATTGACCATATAGTGTAAAAATACAAGAAGACATTGTAAGAGTTAATTTATTTTACGAAGGGTTAAAGTCAAAAGTTATGGATTAATTTGTAACCTAAAAATTTCTAAAAACTATTTTTTGAGATGATATAGAACTACATTAATCTTATTCTTGAAATATACGACTTTATAACTTGTATAATTCAAATACCAATTTATAATTTAATCATATTTCAGGACATTCCTAAAGATCCCTTCCTCCCTCATATAAAAGGCCACAATATCTATCCACTTAATCAGACTTCTCAAGAACCTAATCTCATCAAAATTATTCTAAATTAATCTTCCTACATCCCTCAATTCTTCTATGATTCTACACTTTTGGAAAAAATCCATCCTAAGGGTACCTTTCGTGCAAATAAAAATGAGATACTCGAAAAAGAGTTAATTGTTTTATCACCACTTTCAAATTTCATTTCTTGTTATATTTCCTATTCTAATTATTTTTACATACTAAATATATAAATAATTAATATACTACATTCTTAGATTTTATTATAATTATTGCAAACATTATACCTCTTTTTATCCATCCTACGAATAATAATATCACCATGTGTGCGTGCGTACGACTTTCCATCTCCACATCGTGGTGTAATTTGTTATTCAACAATACATAATTTAGATGGGTAAAATTAAGAGTATAAGTGATGTTAATAATGAATATAACATGATAATAATTCTTTTTAATGATACTAAAATCCAATCCCATTGTATTATACCATTAAGTGAATGATATTGTTGCTTGTGTGTATGTATGCCCAGCCATCTCCATGATGTGAGGTGATTCATTATACATGATCATCATTAACCCATGATTATATAAATTATTTGAATGAATAAATATAATAAATATAATATTATAATAACATTCTATAAATTATAAAACTATAACATAAAAATTGTAACATGAACTTATCTGAAAAAACATGCATAAGAACATAAAGCATTTTATAAGCGAATAACAGGTGACAATGAAATGTGACCAATGAATGAATGATAATATGATCACATATGACATCATAAAAGTGACTAAAATTATATAATACGTTAATAACATTATATATATCATAATATAGGGGGTTCCGAGATATACAAAGCATATCAGCCATAAGGTAATGGACAATTTCATAATCTAATAATTATTTGAGATTGTTTATACCTATGTATTTATTGGGGTATATTAATCATCCTCATATAGGTTTCCCAAATATATAATACTATTTATATTATTGTACTATTTTTAACGTCAATATTACATATTGGGGAATTTTTTTTAAATGTTGTGGAAGGAATCATTATTTTATTTTCCATACGAGGTACTTTTTCAAATTTCCGACAAGAGTATGAAAAAAAATTTTCAACATATACGGCATGAACTAGATTTTAATTCTTCATAAAACTATATTTCCATGATGTTTCCTAAACTAAATTTCATGATTATTTTCAACAAAATTTTTTTGTTTTAAAATTGCATGGCTGTTTATAGAAACAAAAAAAATATAATGAAGAAAGGATATTTTCCTCAAGAATCAAGTTGAAGTGTTTTATAAAAATTATTTTCAATATATGATGCCATAGGTTTGTGTTTATATATCTATTATTACATGAATATTTTTGTTTCTATTATGTAATTGTTTTTATGAAATCCACTATTTTATATGGATTATTATGGAATGATGTTTAAGAAACTATTTTTTTTCTTGGGTTATGCTATAATGAATGGTTTATGTTTCTGTGAAAAAAATGCATGAATCGTTTTATTATGAGTTTTGAGGGACCTATATCTCCCTCCAATGTGTTGTGAAAATATTTATATCTAATGAGTTATACATTACTAGAATGATAAGTAAATATGGTTTAGTAATATAGGGCTGGAACAACAAGTAAATCAATCTCAGTAATACATGGGTGGAATGGAAAGTAAACCCAGTTTAGTAATGGATTTTTCCACTATAATGGTCTTCAATGAAATTCCTTAGCTACAATAGAAATCATATTTTGTACTTATTTTTTCCACAATTACATGATCTATGAAGATTGTAGTTTTTCATGGTCAATGTTACCATATTATTTATTCATTACATACTCCCATGATTTATTTCATAAATCCTGATTTTGATATTCAAATGTTATGTTCATGTATTAACATTCATATTTTTTATGATTCTTTCCATGATTACCCTTACTGAGCATTTGAGCTCTCCATTTTCATATATTTTATTCTCTCAAGAATATTAAGAAAGATTTATATAGAAAAACTAATGGAGAATATCTTTATGGGAGATGTTGATGATCATTTCCCAAGCAAGAATGTTTTGTTCCATGTTTCCAAAGAAACATAACTAAAATGGTCTTTTGGCGTATATTTGTGAATTGTATTATATATTCAGCAAAATAAATGTATTTTCCATATACATCAAAATTGTGACATTAAAATAAATATGTTTTAAATTTTATTTATATATTATATATTAATCATCATACCCTACTGTGATTGGTGGTAATTGAAAAATGAATGACATCAGTTCCTAAGATAGTAGTCATTTGTACACACAAATGATTATTTCTTAATACATTTGATTGAAGTTGGTATGGTTTTGGGTTATCAACACAAAATAAAAACATATTATTATATAGTAGGTACTAATTTTATCATATCATCATGCTTTAATAATATTTTATATTGGTTGAAGAATGAATAAAATGAAATTTATTATAGAATAACATTACATATTCTTCAGGTATCCTCTTTAGGTGTGCACAATAATCATCCTTATGATATATTTTTCAAAAAATAATCCTTATTTTTTGAGACGAGGAATTTTGGGAATTTATTTCGGAATTTATTGAATTGAATAAATGATTCTTATGGTCTTCAGAGTAATTGAGAGTGGGTGGCCTTTTATAATTGAGGTGTGTAGAACACAGCTATTTTTTAGAATGAAAACCGTGTACCCAACTTTTTGAAATATCAAAAGAATCAAAAATAAATTATTATCATGTATAATAAATTATAATTCCTAAATATGGTCAAACATAGATTTTAGATGAGTTTTTAGGATATTTTAACTCTTATTGTTTCATTTTAACCCTTGGTAATCCCTTTTAATCCTTAACCCTTGTAATATTTTTCTTTTGTTTTGGCTATTTATTATAGTCAAAATTATAGTTGACTATATTATAAAAATTATTAGTATTCCAAATATAAAATCTAGTTTAAAAATTTGAATTAAAATAGTTTCAATTAAGAATTTAAAAGTAATTTTACAAACACAATGAGAAAGAAGAGATTTTATGTGAAAATATTCAAATGTTTATAATGTTTTTATATAAACATTTAATATTAAAATGAATAGAATGACCTAAATTGTATTAATCATTATATAAATGGACTAATTTAACTCCAAATAAAAATTTAAATATAATTTATGTAATGTCCCGTAAAATTCAAGGGAAATTGTTTCTTAATTTTCTTTGGAATTTTACAAGAACGCGGTTTCTGACGGCACATGATTCCGAGTCCCGAAGTGCTTGGAATTTCAATCCTAAGCTTAGCTCGGGTACGTTCAGTGAACGAATGAGCGGGAATTTCTAACTTTTGAACCGGTGCCTGGAATCGAATTCTGAGGGCACCGATGGAACCACAGCGCCGGTAATGTCTTAGGAACTCCTGTTCCGGAGTTGCGTTATGACGAATGTGGATGATAAAAATTGTGGAAGTTAATTTATAATTATTCTACAAATTTTTATCTTTTTCTAAGTGTTTAGTTTTTGATGGAAGTTGGGTAACCACCCAACCTCCCTTGGGAGGTTATGAGGGTGGTGGGGACCACACGAACCCCACCCCTTCATATCCTCTAACCCCACTCAACTCCCATTAAATGTTGATAACTTAAGTTTACTTAACTTATGAAATTAATATGGTGAGTTACATGTAAGTTGTTGAAATTCAAACAATTCAATTTCAAAAGCCTTGTTGTGTTAATAAAATAAGTTGAGAACTTATTTTATTTGGGGTTGGTGTTGGGTTGTTTGAGAGGTTTTTGGAGAAAAAGCTAAGGAACATCTTCTTCTTCGATGAAGAACGCGAAGAATGAACGATCTCCGACGTGGATCGCCGATCCCTCGGAGACCGTCTTCCGCGACACCGACCCGTGACACGACGTTCTTCTTCCGTGTCGTCTCTTCCAAGGCGGGTTTCCGTGACAAAATCTCCATCAACATCTTCGAATCCTCGCTTCGCGACGTCGACGTTCTTTTTCCGCGACGCCCGACCTCCGCGATGCTCGTTTTCCGCAGCTCGTTGACGTGCACCGTTCTTGAAACCGAGGTAGGGGTTTTATTTATTTATTTTTTTCGTGAATACCAACTTGACGATCTTCGTGGATTAAAACCAATTGTTATCGAATAACGCGAGGGGGCCAGACCGCACAATCACAGCCGACCCTCCTCCTTATTTCATGATTGATTCCTTTGTGGATTGATATGGGAAGGCGTGGTGCCGTTGCACCATGCGGAATCAATCGAAAGGAAAATGTGCGGCATCGTCGCGCCACGCTGAGGAAAGAAGACCAAGGATGCGACGCCGTCGCGTCGCGCCGCGAATTAATCCAAGGACGCGACGCCATCGCACCACGTCGGAGACACCCGAAAATACCGCGTCCGGTTCAGGGGCCACGGAGGAGGGGCGCAGCGTCGTCGCGCTGCACCGGACGACAAGGGCCGCGGCCGGTTCCGGGCCGCGGCGGAGAAAGGTGACCGGTGGCCGGACCGGGCCGCCGGCGTCAGAGCTGGAAGGGGACCAGCCATCACCGGTCCCGTTGAGCAGGAACCGGCCGGCCAAGTCGGGCCGACCGGACAGGGAGGAGCCGAGGGAATTAATTCCCCCGTCCAGACATCAAACGGCCCCCATAAATGGGGGGACGCAGTTACAAAAGGGGGCAACCCCTCCCCCCTTTTGCCAACGGCTCGGCCTTCGGCCGAGCTGGCAGCGCGCTGGGCGCGTTGTGCCAAGCTGGGCCGGCCGCGCCCAGGCCGGGCCGGGCCAGGCCGCGCCGGGCCGGGTCGCGCCCAGTAGGGCCGGGCCAACCCAGACTGGGGCGGGTCGACCTAGTTCGGGCCGACTGGGGGGTCTTGGGCCGGGTCGGTCCGGGCCCGAAACCCCCGTTTTCGGACTACTTGGGTTCAATTGACCATAACTCGGGCTACGGACCTCCGATCGACACACCGTCAGCGGCAACACGATCCTTGGGACGAGATGGTCGTTTCGGTATATCGTACTCAAGGTTTCAGATTAATTTGAGTTCAGCCGGGTTGGTTCGTACACGAAACAAACCGGGCCCTCGGAGCGGAAATGCTCATATCTTGAGCTTCGGACGTCTGATTGACGTTTCGTCGACATTTTTGAATTCCTCTAAGTGAGAAGGATCTTTTTTCTTACTCCGCTCGAGGTTTGGAAACAAGTGGAGTATGGTCGGGTTGGTTTTTCCTTAAAAACCAACTGGGCCCCTGGAACGAAAAAGCCAATAACTCTCAAACCGGGCATCCGATCGACGCGCCGTCTGCGATGTTGAGTTCCGGTTGACGATATGGAACTTTTGGATACCTCAACCCTAGACTATGTGTCAGTTGATGTATCAGACTCTCGGCTCATTGATTGGACCCTCCCGAACGAGCTTGCTGTGTGCGGGAACCCTAGTGTTGGCTGCGACTGCTACTGTGACTGCGACGACGACTGTATAGAGATCCTCAGTGGATTCGACGACGACGACTACAGCACTCAGCGATCCTATGTGGATCAGTGCTACCGATCCTGTGTGGGTCCGATCCTGTGTGGGCCAGCACTCAACGGTTCTGTGTGAGCCAGTGCCTACAGATCCTGTGTTGGTCTGATACTGTGTGGGTCTTTGCAGGTGTTAGTTTTCTACCGATCCTGTGTCGGTCATTGCGGGGGTTAGTACCTATCGATCCTTTGTGGTTCCGACGACTTAGATGGATCAGTGATCATCTGTATCGTCTTTCAAAGACGTATACCTGTCTGAGCTGAATTCTGATTGCTTTTCTATGTGGATTGTGTTGTGCTATCCTATGTGGATTACATTTTTCTTCCTATGTGGAATATGTTTGCTTTCCTGTGTGGACTGGGTTGTACTTGGGCTCGGATGTTGGAGCTGAATGATAATTGATGACTTAGGTATATGTGTGGGCATATACCTATGCAATGTCGGTTGTTACTTCGTGATTGTATCTTTCCTTTGTGGTTTATATTTTGTGGATTTTGGGAGACCTTCGGGGGTCTCGGGGTCCATACTGAGTAGCTTATACTCACCCCTGAACGGGCTATGCCCGCACTATGTTGTATTGGTTGCAGAGGACGGACAACGTTGATCGTGGTTGAGGCTTGCAGAGCAGGACGGTACCTGGAGGTGGACCACTGGGCGAGACATACTCATAGCGGACGGCGGGACCAGAGATGTAGTGGAGCTATCTATACCCACCCTTCAGGTGGGATTTCCAGTGGACAGCTCGGTGTAGCGACCTTTACTTTTCAGTTGTTGTTTTCCCTTTCGAGTTATACTTTACTTCCAGTTTGGGTTTGTATACTGGCCCACATACTTTTCCGCACTTATTGTTGTACCAGTTTTTACTATGTGTTTACGTTTTTCGCTTGTTTACTCTATGGTGCTTGTTTACATTACAAAGGAAATTCCTTCCTTTTACCGGGATTTACGCCTTGGTGCTAGTTTCCAGCCCCTGGCCTATGGATGGCGGACTTGGGGTAGTCACGGCATAGGTCCCGAGGACGGGTCGTGACAAATTTGTAACAGAGGAGTTTGGTTCTACCGCAGACTCTGATCTTTCTTCTATGTGTAGCAAAAGTTTTAAGCATATTGGGTTTGGTTATCAGTCAAGGGAGTCCAGTGTTGGTGCGGTAGCCGACGTATCCATACACTAGGACCCTAACTTCTGATTTCCAACTTAATGCACGAAAACATTGATTGCATGTGTGTTTCATGTTTTCTTTGTGATTAATTTATATCAGCTCACCAGGTACACTTTTCTGATCGTGGCACACCTGTTTCCTTTTCATGATGGCCCCACGACGGCATCCAGCTAGGGTTACGAGAGTCGAGTGTGATGACATCCCACCAAGCGACGAGGCCTCGGTGTAGGGCCCTTTGTCAGCAGTGGCACCGGTGGTAGCTCTACCCTCCGAGCCACCAATTCTTCCAGCACCATCCGCTGATGATGCACGTCACCTCAGTGCACTGTATGAGTTCGAGCGCCAGCGACTGCCCAGGTTCCGCGGGGAGACTGATCCCCAGGCAGCCGAGGACTGGCTGGAGGTAGTCGTATAAGTTTTTAGACTAGTGAGGACACCAACAGACCTCATGTTGATCCTCGCTGCGAGCCTACTCCACGCAGCAGCGGGCCGATGGTGGAGATTGATGCTCCAGGTGCACGATGAGGCATCTCTACTTTGGATGGAATTTGAGAGCCTCTTCCGCTCAGAGTTCGTCCCACCCACCCTCCGTGCGGTGCACATTCAGGAGCTTCTTCAGCTGCGGCAGGGCAGCATGACGGTCGCCCAGTACTCGGCGAGATTTACCGATCTCTCACGCTACTCGACCGACATGGTACGGGACCCATTCTTCCGGGCCCGGACCTTTGAGCAGGGATTGAGACACGAGATCAGGGCATTGCTGATCTCCCTTAGCATTCCGACTCAGACAGGAGTACTGGAGCAGGCCCTTTTGATCGAGATATTTCTTGCTGAGTCTACACCAGCACCGAGACCCACAACAGGACAGCACGTAGCAGAGTCTTCTGTAGTAGGCAGTTGACGGATGTCTCTTGGGTCCAGGCAGACCAGACCCTCAGGCAGACGGCCTCAGGACACTGGCTCAGCAGTGCGGGGCACACAGTGTGGAGCCAGTCTTTCGAGAGGCAGGCAGTGCTACTCATTTGGTGGGAAGGGCCACATGGCTCATGATTTCCCGACCCACCTTGCCGAGGAGTAGCAGACGGTTGAGGGACCACCAAGGTAGATGAAGAGGGTCGATCGTGGCGGTCCGTAGGGAGTAGGCGGACGAGGCAGAGGAGCTGGCCGAGCAGCGGGTGGTGGGCGACGCTTTGAGGCTCTACCACCACCACCACCAGGAGGTCCAACCCGACCACAGGGAGCTGGCGGGCAGAGACAGGCACAACTCCAGGCAGCGGAGGCCTACGACCACGGTGCGCTCGAGATGATTCTAGGTACTATTTGTGCCTATTCCACTCTTGCTGCAGTACTTATAGACACAAGAGAGAGTCACTCTTTCATAGCCGCTGCCCTTGTTCGGAGCATGGAGATTCCGATAGAGCCGTTGGCTCGATCCTTATGGCTAGAGACTCCTACGGGAGAAGACTCGACGATTACGCACTGGTGCCGGCAGTGTGAGCTTACTCTAGGAGGCGAGAGCTTCAGCTGGGATCTTCTTGTAGCGGCGTCGAGGCCTTACGACGTCATCTTGGGCATGGATTGGTTGTCTACGGTCCATGCACAGATTGACTGTTTTAGGCGCATGGTGCGATGTGTATGCACCGACGGGAGCAGGTTCACCTTCATCGGAGAGAAGGGAGACTTTACAGCACATGATGGACTCTCGTAGAGGAGAGTACATCCCATCACTCATTAGTTGGCTAGCCTCATCCTAGGAGCAGTTGACGTGTGGAGTCCTGGTTTTCCTGCAGTGGTGGATCAGTATGCGGACGTTTTCCCCGACGACGTTCTAGGGCTACCTCCTCATAGAGAGGTAGACTTTTATATTGACATGTACCCTGGGAAAGACCCGATATCAACTCCATCATATCAGATGGACCCCGCTGAGCTTTGAGAGCTACGGGTATAGTTGGAGGGCTTGCAGGGAAAGGGGTTTATCTAACCCAGTGTTTCACCCTGGGCTTCCCCGATATTTTTCGCCAAGAAGGCGGATGGGAGCTTGTGACTTTGTGTCAACTACAGTCACCTGAACCAGGTGACAGTGAGGAACAAGTATCCTCTACCGAGGATTGATGACCTCTTTGATCAGCTCAAGGGAGCACGGTGGTTCTCGAAGATAGACCTCAGGTCAGGCTATCATCAGCTCAGAGTTCTGGACAAAGACATGCAGAAGACGGCCTTCAGATGTCGGTATGGCCACTATGAGTTCTTGGTTATGCCTTTCGGCGTAACCAATGCTCCAGAAGTGTTCATGGCTCTCATGAACAGGATATTCCAGCCATACCTCAATCGATTTGTCGTGGTCTTCATCGACGACGTTTGATTTACTCGACGACTGAGGAGGAGAACGCCTACAACTTACGGGTTATACTAGACACACTCTGAGAGCACCAGCTTTATGGAAATCTCTCGAAGTGGCATTTCTGGATATGTGAGGTCCACTTCTTGGGACAAGTCATCTCTGAGGCGGGAGTTTCAGTGGATCCTGCGAAGATCGAGGCAGTGTTAGCTTGTGAGCCACCCAACAGCGTGACGGAGGTGCGGAGTTTCTTGGGACTAGCTGGATACTATAGGAGATTTGTGTCAGACTTCTCCAGAGTTGCAGCACCATTCTCAGCTTTGACGAAGAAGGGGAAAACATTAGTGTGGTCAGACAGATGTCAGCAGAGCTTTCAGGAGCTGAGATAGAGATTGACCAGCACACCTATCTTGAGGTTACCTGAGGAGGGAGTAGGGTACGTAGTCTACTGAGATGCATCAGGGACCGGACTCGGATGTGTCCTGATGCAGGAGCGGGAAATGATCATATATAGATCACGTCAGTTGAGGCCGCATGAGCAGAACTACGCTACCCATGACCTGGAGTTAGCAGCAGTGGTCTTCGCCCTGAAGACGTGGCGACACTATCTGATGGGCGAGCGCTTTACAGTCTTTTCTGACCACAAGAGTCTTAGATACATCTTCTCTCAGAAGAATCTGAATATGAGATAGCGATGATGGCTCAAGTTCATCCAGAACTATGACTTTGAGATAATCTATACTCCTAGGAAGGGAAACGTGGTAGCCGATGCTCTCAGTAGTAGGACAGGAATTCAGCTACTTGAGGAGGCGACAGAGCAGCTAGCCTCTTTGTAGATATACTTCATAGATAGAGATAGAGAATACTTCCTTCAGTCTCTCACAGTCACTCCTCCACTACTGTAGTAGGTTATAGAGGCACAGTGTGGGGACACTGACTGTTTGACACGACATGCATAGATATCCGAAGGACAGGCACCTAATGGTTTCTCCATTGGAGCAGAGCACGACATCCTTTTTAGAGGACGTACCTTGGTACCAATTGCTTTTTGGGAGGAGATGCTGAGAGAGTTTCACACTTCTCTCTTGGCAGTACATCCTGGAGTGGAGAAGATGTACCAGGATCTCAGACGACAGCACTGGAGGCCGGGCATGAAGAAGGTTGTGGTAGAGTTCGTTTCATGATGCCTCACCTTCTAGTTGGTGAAGGAAGAGCACCATGTACTAGCAGGCTTGGTACAACCCTTGGGGGTTTCGGAGTGGAAGTGGGAAGACATATCTATGGACTTCATGACTGGACTTCCATGCACTTCCAGAGGTCACGACTCCATTTGGGTGATTGTCGACCGACTCACCAAGTCAGCTCACTTTTTACCCATCAGAGAGCAGGGCTCAGTGGAGATCTTGGGACGTCTTTACGTTCAGGAGATTGTACTACTTCACGGTGTGCCATATTCTATCTTCTCTGATCGAGATGCTTGCATTACTTCACGGCTATAGAAGGGATTGCAGGAGGCGTTCGGAACGCAGCTACGTCTGAGCACAACCTTTCACCCTCAGACGGATGGTCAGACGGAGAGGACCATTCAGACTCTCAAGGACATGCTCTGCACATGCGTCCTCGACATTGGTCGTATCTGAGAGGACCACCTACCCTTGGTGGAGTTCGCGTACAACAACAGCTACCACTCCACCATCGGGATTTCACCATACGAGGCGTTGTACGACCGACCTTGTAGATCTCCTTTGTGCTGGATAGACCCTAGGGAGTCAGCACTTGTGGGACCAGAGATGGTCCAGGACACGACAGAGAAGGTCCAGGTCATCCAGGAGCCGATTAGGAGAGCTCAGAGCCGGCAGAAGTCTTATGCTGATAGGATGCGGAGGCCACTGGAGTTCGAGGATGGCGACAACGTCTTTTTGCGTGTCTCACCTCGACAGGGATTTCAGAGATTTGGCCGAGGCGGAAAGTAGTCTCCACTCTTCATCAGACCATTCCAGGTCCTTAGTATGATTGGCGAGGTGTCTTATCGCCTGTCTCTACCAACTCAGTTGCACCGGGTGCACGACGTCTTCCACGTATCTCAGCTGAGGAGATACGTGCACGACCTGACACACATCATTGACCATGGACAGCTAGACGTTGATGATGGGGAAACTTTTGCGGAGGTCCCAGTGGAGATCGAGGATCGACAGGAGCGGGTCCTACGTGGATGGTTTATTCCTCTAGTGCGCATCTTATGGCAGCACGAGAACCTCCATGAGAGCACATGGGAGCGGGAGGCTCAAATGCGTGCTCAGTACCCTCATTTGTTTACCTAGTTATGATGTATCTTTACGGGGACGTAAAGCCCTGATGTGGGAGTAATGTAATGACCCGTAAAATTCAAGGGAAATTTTTTCATAATTTTCTTTGGAATTTTACAAGAACGCGGTTTCTGACGGCACTTGATTCTGAGGCCCGGAGTGCCCGGAATTTCAATCCGAAGTTTAGCTCGGGTACATTCAGTGAACGAACGAGCGGGAATTTATATCTTTTGAACCGTTGCCCGGAATCGAATTCCTAGGGCACCGATGGAACCGCATCACCGGTAATTGCTTAGGAACTCCTGTTCCGGAGTTGCGTTATCACGAGTGTGGATGATTAAAATTTTGGAAGTTAATTTATAATTATTCTAAAAATTTTTATCTTTTCTAAGTGTTTAGTTCTTGATGGAAGTTGGGTAACCACCCAACCTCCCTTGGGAGGTTATGAGGGGGGTGGGGCCCACACGAACCCCACCCCTTCATATCCTCTAACCCCTCTCAACTCCCATTAAATGTTGATAAATTAAGTTTACTTAACTTATGAAATTAATATGGTGAGTTACATGTATGTTTTTGAAATTCAAACAATTGAATTTCAAAAGCCTTGTTGTGTTAATAAAATAAGATGATAACTTATTTTATTTGGGGTTGGTGTTGGGTTTTTTGAGAGAATTTTGGAGAAAAAGCTAAGGAACATCTTCCTATTCGATGAAGAATGCGAAGAACGAACGATCTCTAACGTGGAGCGTCGAGCCGTCAGAGACCGTCTTCCGTGACACCGACCCGCGACGCGACACTCTTCTTCTGCATCGTCTCTTCCGCGACGGTTTTCCGCGACGAAATCTCCGTCAACGTCTTCGAATCCTCGCTTCGCGATGTCCACATTCTTTTTCGTGATGCCCGACCTCCACGACGCTCGTTTTCCGCAGCTCGTTGACGTGGACCGTTCTTGAAACCGAGGTAGGGGTTTTATTTATTTATTTTGTACGTGAATACCAACTTGACGATCTTTGTGGATTAAAACCAATTGTTATTGAATAACGCGAGGGGGCTGGACTGAAAAAACACGAACGACCCACCTCCTTATTTCATGATTGATTCCTTTGTGGATTGGTACGGGAAGGTGTGGTGTCGTCGCACCACACAGAATCAAGCGAAAAGAAAATGTGTGGCGCCGTCGCGCCGTGCCGAGGAAAGAAGACCGAGGACGCGACACCGTCGCGCTGTGCCGTGAATTAATCCAAGGACGCGACGCCATCGCGTCGCGTCAGAGACACCCGAAAATACTGCAGCCGGTTACGGGGCCGTGGTGGAGGGGCGCGGCGTCGTCGCGCCGCGCCGGACGAAAAGGGCCACGGCCGGTTACGAGGCCGCGGCGGAGCAAGGTGACCGACTGCCAGACCGGGCCGCCGGCGTCAGAGCTGGAAGGGGACCTGCCAACACCGGTCCCGTTGAGTAAGAACTAGCCGGCCAGGTGAGGCTGGCCGGACAGGGAGGAGCCTGGGGAATTAATTCCCCGGGATGGAATTCAAACGGCCCCCATAAATGGGGGGCCGCGGTTACACAAGGGGGGAAGGCGCCCCCCTGGACAACGGCTCGGCCTTCGGCCGAGCTGGCAGCACGCTGGGCGCGCTGTGCCCAGCCAGGTCGTGCCCAGGCCGGGCCGGGCCGGGCTGCACCGGGCCGGGCCGACCTGGACCGGGGCGGGTCGAACTGGTTCGCGACGACCGGGGGGTCTCGGGCCGGGTCGGTCCGGGCCCGAAACCCCCGTTTTCGGACCGCTTGGGTTCAATTGCCCATAACTCGGGCTACGTTCCTCCGATCGACGCGTCGTCAGTGGTGAAACGATCCTTGGGAAGAGACCGTCGTTTCGGTATATCGCACTCAAGGTTTCGGATTACTTTGAGTTAGGCCGGGTTGGTTGGTACACGAAACCAACCGGGCCCTCGGAGCGGAAACACTCATATCATGAGCTTCGGACGTCCAATTGACGTGCCGTCGTCTTTGTTGAATTCCTCTAAGTCAGACGGATATTTTGACTTACTCCGCCCGAGGTTTGGATGCAGGTGGAGTATGGTCGGGTTGATTTTCCCTTAAAAAAAAGTCGGGCCCCTAGGACGAAAAAGCCAATAACTCTCAGACCGGGAGTCCGATCGACGCGCCGTCTGCGAAGTTGAGTTCCTGTTGACGATACAGAACTTTTGGATACATAAACTCTGGAATATGTTTCAGTTGATGTATCAGCCTCTCGGCTCGTGCAGCGGACCCTCCCGAACGAGCTTTCTAGGTGCGGGAACCCTAGTGCTGGCTGCGACTGCTACTGTGACTGCGAAGACGACTGTACAGAGATCCTCAGTGGATTCGACGGTGACTACTACAGCACTCCGCGATCCTATGTGGATCAGTGTTACCGATACTGTGTGGGTCTGATCCTGTGTGGGTCAGCGCTCAACGGTTCTTTTTGAGCCAGCGCATACAGATCATGTGTGGGTCCGATCCATTGTGGGTCTTTGCAGGTGTTAGTTTCCTACCAATCCTATGTCGGTCATTGCGGGGGTTAGTACCTATCGATCCTTTGTGGGTCTGAAGACTTAGATGGATCAATGATCATCTCTATCGTCTTTCGAAGAATTATACCTGTGTGAGGTGAATCCTGATTGCTTTTTTATGTGGATAGTGTTGTGTTATCCTATGTGGATTACGTTTTTCTTCCTATGTGGAATACGTTTGCTTTCCTGTGTGGACTGGGTTGTACTTGGGCTTGGATGTTGGAGACGAATGAGAATTGATGACTTCAGTATATGTATGGGCATATACTTAAGCATTGTTTGTTGTTACTTCGTGATTGTATCTTTCCATTGTGGTTTATCCTTTGTGGGTTTTGGGAGACCTTCGGGGGTCCCTACTGAGTAGCTTATACTCACCCCTACACGGGCTATGCATGCACTACGTTGTATTGGTTTCACAGGACGGACATCATTGATCGTGGTTGAGGCTTGCAGAGCAGGACGGTACCTGGAGGTGGACCACTGGGTGGGACATACTCGGATCAGACGGCGGGACCCGAGGTGTAGTGGAGCTATCTATACCCACCCTTTAGGTGGGATTTCCAGGGGACAGCTCGGCGTAACGGCTTTTACTTTTCAGTTGATGTTTTCCATTTCGAGTTGTACTTTACTTCCAGTTTGGGTTTGTATACTGGCCCACTTACTTTTCCGAACTTACTGTTGTACCAGTTTTTACTTAGTGTTTACTTTTTCCGCTTGCTTACTTTGTGGTGCTTGTTTACTTTACAAAGGCAATGCCTTCCCTTTACCGGGATTTAAGCCTTGGTGCTAGTCGCCAGCCCCTGGCCTATGGAAGGCGTTCTTGGGGTAGTCACGGCACGGGCCCCAAGGATGGGTCGTGACAATTTAGCATTATAAATTATTTAAATAAAAAGGAATATTTTGATTAAAATTGAGCATTTTTTCATATACATAAAAAATTAAACATTTGAAATAAATCCATAAAATTATCCCTTATTAAATGTTTATATGACAATTTAAAAAATAATTTCTATTTATTAAAATAAATAATCCAAATTTTCAATAAAAATTAAATTACATCCATAATGAAAAACTAATCATCTTTTAAGAAATATATATTTTTACAGAAATCATTTCTTTCTCTTTCAAATAAATCTTATTTTATTTCCAATTTATAGGTAACCATTGAATTTTTTTATAGATGTGTGAAACATAAAATATGAATTATTTATTTAATAATAATTATATATGTCATCTTAAAAGCTATATTTTAATGTATAGGTTGAAATAATAATAATTTAATAGATTTTCATATTTTTTTCAAACTCGATGTTGTGTTCATTGAAAACTATTGATGAGGTTGAATTAATTTAGAATTAAATATATCATAAATACAAGTGGAGTTATATTATATTATACGAATGGTGTTTCATGTCACATATACTATCAAACATGATTTCACTTTTTCTGAAATGTTATATAGTTACATCATTTGACACCAAACACATTTCCAAATAATCCCAAAACATCCTCACTTCGACTAGAATTCACTTGTAAAATAAAAAAAATCTTCTCATCACCTCCTCTTACTACACGATCGATGACTCCTTCCATCCTTAAATAAGGATTATGTGCTCCCCAATTATAATAGAAATATATTATCAACATGTCTAGTGGATATTTAGTCATGTAAGATCTCACAATCAATATCTTCTTTTTATTCATCTCTTACATGATAAAAAATAGGAGGGGTAATAGTTATTGAATAGAAGTGTGTCTCATCATCCTCCCACGTAGCGTTACATTAAAAAGTTCTAAACTACACCATCCCCATACTAAAAAAATTTGTACGAAAAACTATTCTATGGGAATCATCTATTATGGACCCTACCATTGGTTTTTTCTCATGCAAGAACTAACTCAACTATTACTAAGTCCACCATCACATCTATATCTAAAGAGAATCATCTAAGGTAGTGGGATTGATAAATCCAAAATTGATACTTTGAGGTACTCTATAAATTTGTTACCCTCATATCATGCCCAAAAGAATCCTCATATGTCATGATTTCTCCACCTCACATGTCGTACATAATAATTTTTCATCGAAGAAGAATATTGTGAACTAATTTATGAATGAACTGTTATAGTGAAAATTTCCTTCTATTTTATTTGGTTACTCAATTAAATAAAATCTATCTGAATAACTAAATTAAATTTTGATAGATTTATAAATCAACCTTTAATATATCCTCTACATAAACTGTATTTGTTGTTACCTAATAGTAGGTCGAAATAGACGAACCACTATACACCTTCTATTGGATGAAGAAGTCATCAGTACTAAGTGGTATATTCTCTTGACTGACAGTCACATGACTCTAGTGACATTAATTAACAAATAATGTTAAACATTGATCCACCTCATAGGAGAATAAAATAGGGATCCACAATAAAATATAATGGGTCTTATGAATCCCTAACTCTATAGATCCTTAGATAGGGCCTTCATTTATTGCAATGATACATGGTCACCAGATATACTGGTTAAAGCTTAGGGTCTTTTCATTGTGTAGGCCTATAGAGAAAATAAAACAACTTATGTATTTAGGTTTTTTACATCTGCATATAATATTCCCAAACACATCTATAACATCATTGGAAACTGAAAGTTCAATACATATGCTTCTAAAAGGGTTATACTGACTAATATGAAATTAGATGAATCCTCTTACTCATGATATCACCTTAATATATCTTTGATTCCATTATAAAAATAATTAAACTATTTCCCCTATTTTATAATCACTCAAAAACTTATTATTAATATTAATATGAACTTTTCTAGTAAGAAACAAATATATATTGGGGAAAAGGTCATAGGGTCTGATAATATGTATAATAAGACTCCATTGAAGTATTTACCACATCCTGGAGTCTTTTCACATAGCATGAAAAAGTGTGTGATCACCAAACCTATCTATAACTAACAATAAACACAAGGGTAGAGTTAAAGAGGCTCTGGTGGTATTTCTAGAGAATGAAAAGGGGTCACATTTAGGGAAAATTTGATTCATACTGTGCACTATAACATTATGTAGACAAGAAAGGACATTGGACATAACTCACAACAAACCATTATCCTCTAGGTTATAATACCCTACTACCTCAATATATCCTTCCCTTATGTGCTTGTTCTTTATAACTGGGTTATAATATAAAATCTTAGCACATCAAAATGACCTCAAACATAGAATTTACAAGAGCTCATACACCACACCTTTATGAAATCTACTTTGGTTGTTACTAAATCACTTTCAAATATTTAGATCATGTCACCAAATGTGGATTTGTGGGGTAAGTGTACCTCTTTCTTGCATTCCTGAATCTACATCTAGAATCACCAAAACATGGATCTAATGATTTTTCATGTCAGCATATATAAGTATCTCCACTAAGAAATACAATAATACAGATCAAATATGCGAGATACTCTCACAACATGGGATCATTTCAGTCCTCTACATCATGATAAGGGGGTCTTTCTCAAGACAAAACCATACTTTTGTCTATATCAGGAAGCCACGATGTACAAGAAACATAAGTTCCTAATCTTCTAGTATCACCAAAACCATCTTCTTATCCATGAAGAGTAGTTTTCATGAATTGACATATCCACTAAATAAATGTGTGAACTTTTGAGAAAACACAAACCACTACCTTGATCCAATCCACAAATGTGTGAGGGTCTATCTCATCACAGATAATTATGGGTACCTAATTATAAAATTCTTATAACAAGATAAACCTATGTATATCATTTATATAACCATATGTATAAATATATAAGTCATAATGTCATTGATAAACTATCTAGATCATTTGTGGTTGGTATATCCACTACTTAATAGGTTCCATCCTGGAGGAAACACCGAATGAATGAGTCCCTGAACTACGGACTGATTTCTTCAATGGTCATTATCACCAAATAGTCTAAAAATCTTATCTAGTTATCATCATATAAAATTATTGAATATTATCAAGATGTACCATAACCAAAGATAATATATAGGTATATGAATAAAGAAGATAAGTCAAAATAATATATATTATATGACGTATGTACAATTTATTCACTACAACTGATGTGTTTGTAATTTGAGTTGACATGAATGTTGTTAGAGTCATATTGTATCGATACATTGGAATCCACACTAACATTTAGTAACCTTATCTAAAATCCATAGTTATGAAACTCCAACAATGTTACCCTATGATTCCTAAAAAATCATCATAATGGGTCAATCTCTACAAAGACCCAAGGATGAACTCAGCCTTTGATATCACTTTTTTACGACACAACCCACTAGGGTCAGTCTAGTTGGAGGTAAATATAGTGTTACAACATTGATACCACATACAATAGGAAACGGACTATTGACTTTCACATATAAGGCATAAAATGAAATTGGAGGCCTTAGCCGAATATACCTATATGCACACACCCAACCATCTCACTGAAAAATTTCATATGAATAAAAAATAACACAATATATAGACAATAACCATTCATGTAATTACCTCTACTAAATATGTATATTGTAGTATAAGAGTATAATACAAACGATAAATGGAAAAAAATACACACCCATCCAGAAATATAAGGGGAAACCCAAACCATTATCAACTTTAAAATTAGAGTTTTATAGATCTCAGCTCCAGATCCCGTATTTCAACCACTAAACATGGTAAATACCACCACATACTACTATGATCCAATTATTCAATGTCCACCATTATCACTGGTAATCTTCTTGGTGTCTAAGTAAGACATGATACATTTTTTAAAATATCATGAAAGGTTGAGTATAAATATGCTCAGTAGGACAACCCAAAGTCACCGAACAGAAGAGAGACAATATAAGTATACAACAATATTCATCTCAACAAAAAAAAGGAATGTTAATCAAAATCTCAAACAAAAAAAATTCAATTACATGGATATACTCATAGAATTCTCCCATGTCTCAAGAGGTCACAACCATTGTTCCAATTAGAATATTATCTTCAAGGCCTCAACATATTTCTCATTCAGAATAATCCACTAAATGAGCTACATTATCACTGATTATGCTCACACTATTAGAAATTCTTATATATCCCTGCCCAATATTACACAGTAGAAACAAAGAGGTTCAACCACAAAACAAACTCAATTAGTCTAAACATAATTTTAAAGAATAAATATTGATACATAGATAGGGGATCATACCCAGGAGTCCTGATGGAAACCACAAACCCCATCTAAAAACCCTCAAAGGAGGATATTTATTCCCATGTATGTTTTTCAAAAAAAATTATATGTATAATACCTAGGATATAAGAAATAATTCAGAATTCCACCCTAAGATTCATATAGGAATTCACAACATTAATTTGATTCTAACCCCATAGTAGTTTCTCAATGATATGTTGTGAATGTGATGTCATAGTGTACCCTTGTTGAAATTGATCAAGAAAATGAACTTTAATAATACATGAAAATCAGCAGTAAAACAAGGGTCCTAATTTTATCACATCACATCTAATCTATGTTGAAATCATAGTTCCCATATCATGTTATACTAAGAATGTTTCTTATGACAGATTACATGTAGCCTCATATTTGATTCTGTAACGATCTTGATGAATGACAGATTTTCATCATTATTTTTTAGGCTACAATTTAAATAAAACAATATCTTATAAAAAATGTATGAATATCACCAAAAATCATTCTACTATTATCCTCATGGAAAAAACATTTGATAGGATATTTATTTTACCAAAATAGACGACCAGTGAAAAAAATTCATCATAACATGTACATACATCACATCAAATTCTTGATCCATGAGTAAGAATAAAACATGAAACATTGGTCTGGAATTATCCATCATGATTACATGGTCAAAACTATGTAGATGGATCATCAATTATTCATAATAGAAATATGTTAATGTTGAAACATGGTTTAATAATAATTATTATGATGATATTATTATTATTAATATTAATATGATAAAATAAAATGGATAATTGAAATTATACTCCACATTTTCACACCCAGATCACTCGCTCAGGATCCCCATGTGATTCCTCTTCTATTTTTTATTATTAATTTTAATTTTATTATTTATCTTTATCTGGGGTTATCTTCTTACCCAAATAAATGATATATTTATTCATGTAGTAACCATTCTTTTGAATCACTAAACATGTCTATTCAGCATGATCCATCACTGAGACGAAATCCTCGAACCTTCGATCCACCATCACATACTCTTGTATGGTCCTCAACCAACATGTGTGGTCACTACCCCCCCCCCCCCTCCCCCACACATCATGAACCTCTCCATCCCATCATGAGTTAATTAACAAAATATAAAATGTGAATACAACTTCCCATGACTCATCGAACCCCTGATATCATCGACTTCTAAATTTTATCCACCACTTAATCATAATCTTCATCCACTACATCCCTAGTGATATCTACTCAACTAGGTTCATATATCTACCATTATAATACATATATTCTGATTTCCATTATAATTGTTTAACAAAAATTATTCCTATAAAACCCATAATAGAACCCTAACTACGATACGTTATTTGAGAGGAATAAAACACAATGATATGTTTTTTCAATTATCATCAAATCACATACCAAGAGAATAGATATTATGGATGTAAATAGTGGATGGGGAAATGAAGATACCAAAAAACCAGCCTTGACCAATTTATTTTTTCATTAGTCCCCCATCGAGGGAATGCGATTAATGGTCTTTCAAAATTCACACAAATTAATTATGATAAATAGATAGAAATTTATGTTTTCTAGAAATAGAAAAAAAAATTAGATTTAAACCAACAAAGAGAGATACACTAATTAATTTAAGTAGGAATATTTAAAATTCATATCAAATTATAAATGGGGAATAATCCAGAAAAAATAACCATAAATAGATAAAGGATCGATCAATGGTAGAGAAAATATTCTCTTGAGATTTATATTCTAATCCCATAATCTTCGTCATCCATATTGTGACTTTCCTCAGTCATCATCATTGATCCACATTCCCAGTTTTTTACCACTTACATATATCCACTCCTACGAAATCCATATAATATCAAAGTATTATAAATATAATGCTATAATTTCTAAAAAATGGAGTTAAATTCTATATAGAATTTTGTTATTTTTTTTAAAAAAAATATTACTTTAATTAATTAATTTATGTAATGATCCAACCAAAAAATTCTATCCACCAAATCCTGATTCCAGTAAAAGTTATTTCATCTCTTGTGTAAGCCAAAACTTTTGAAAGATACCATGGTGTCATGTTTCCCATTTAAGGCTCTGGTCAATATTGATTTTTTCATTTTAAAACACTAGTCATATGTGACATATATTTTTGGTATTTTTAATATATCAATGTCCAGTATCTCTGTGCCACGAGATTTTGTTATGAATATGCTCATAGCACTAAAAGTTTTATTTATAATTTTTAGAAGACTTATAGGAAATAATTAAGGATGTTACACCAACACCCACTTCTACTTCTTTGTTTAACCATGTGGGTTAATATTTATCCTCATCCATAATGTCTTCTCTTATACAGGGGATATAAAATGTTGTACTATTTATATAATCTAGAAACCTATAATATTAAATGATAATTTTTTTTAAATTTAGAATGGAATGAGACGTTGTTTTTATCAACTCCACTATATATTCTAGATTTAATCTCTTATTTCTCATGAAATACAATTCATAAGATATATATACTGGCTGTTCCCTATGGTTCTGCTATTATATCCAAAAAATTCCTTTCATCCCATCATCATCATCTAATAAAATCATTAATTGTGGTGAATCTATAAAATTAAAACACAGGTGAAGTGATTTTAATTTATAATTACTAATGTGGGAATAAAATTAGTATATAATGAGGCCTAATTCATATTCTAGTTCAATGTGTAATTTCATATCTGACTGTAATTTCATTTTTAATTGTTATAATATCGATTTCATGACTAGTGGATGTTACATAATTTCCTCAAATTTGAGCCCCATTATTACCAAACAATTATATTCATTATTCTAGGCCTAGAATATGGCATCATAAATTTTCAAATCATATTGAATTCATTATGAATTACAACAATTGAAAATAATGTGGTTCATTTGTATGATAGTTTCATGTAATTTGGGGACGTATTATATGAAAACCCAAATTAAATCTAATCAACTATAGAGGATTATCCATAGATTTATTATAGTTTTATTTTATCACATATCATATCTTTAGGGAATAAATCAAATAAAGGGGTGTGCATTAATCCTAGTAATGGGAAAAGAGAAAATATTTGAGATATTATCAAGACCCATAAAAACAGGGAATGATACTTTTATCTTGAGGAATATAATAAAAAAATATCCATGAAACGTAACATGGATGTGTTCATACAATATAAAAATAAGACATTCATAATCATATCACCATGGTTTATCACCACGGAATAATAAAACATAATTTACAAGTTAAATCCCCAAGATGTCATAAAACATGCTATATATAGAGATTAATTTCTTTCCAAATTAATTAATGTAATATGATGGAACACGATTAATATGTATAAATTCATGTGTTACACATAGATTATAAGAAAAAATTAAACTAATAACCCATGGGAATCAATGAATGATTTTCTTGTACAAGACATTGAATTATTTAATTCATGACAAGAGAATTATATAATTTATATCATAGGAGAGGGGAATACAAGTTTTATATTTTCAAGTCCTCAATAAATTAATCACAGTAACATCATTGTGATTACCCATGAATATAGTAACGGTTTTATTATTCCTATCATAAAAATATTTCTTGTAAAATAGAGAAATTCTTGAATTTAATTCTCCCACATGATATGTATATCATGTGGAATATGTAAAGGGACTAATGAATGGGAATAAATGTATCTTAATGATACAAAATTATTTAATTAGTAATTATATAATCAAAAGTGTATGAAAAGGGTGTAATTCAAAATTTATAAACATACTACATAGAGGTACTTGAATAGAAAAGAAGAAAAATTTCCCTTTCCGTGAAGAGTTTCTTTATTTGACATGATGATTTAACCCGAAGACAATATTTTCATCTAGAAGGGAATATTTTATTGCTAAAATGTGTTTAAAATCATGGTTAATGAATGTTAAGTGGATGGGAATGGTGGTATTGGTTGGTATTTATAAAAAATGTGTACGAATTATTTAATTATTTTTAAAATATATATCTTTGAATTCATGGTTGTGGAAAATAAAAAAAAACCTCTTAACAAAGATTTAGGGTAATGGGTATAGACATATATTTCATGTTATAAAACATTTAACTTAATTAAATGAAAATAAAAATTTTAATATTATTTTGTGCATATAAATGTAATGTTTATACAAAATATATATTTAAAAATATTGATTTTGATTTTTGACTATAGAACATCGTTTAAATTTTTGAAACATGATTTATATCCCTGGAAATATATAATATTAATAAAATAATATATATATGTATATATACAGTAGAGAAATATGAGAACATAATCATTGTATCACTTTTTTTATGTATAATGTTATAACACATAACATATATTATACTATATTTTATATTTTATCTGAAATTATAATTGTCTTGGAAAATAATAAAAATTAAAAAAATGGATAATTCTGATGCGGTGGCTTCAAAAATATAATTACATTTATTTCGAATATTTTTTTCTTTATTATAAATTCATTTTTAAAATATAAAATAATTATTTATTGAATCCGTATGTTTTTAGTATACAATCAAATTTCCATCTCTGAGAAAAACTATAAATAATTTTATAAACAATATTTTATAAATAGTTGTTATTATTTTAATCCTTTCATAAACCTAATATATTGAAAATTATTGGAAATTGAATATATACACCTACCAGAAGAAAATAGATTCATGATATATTTGTATAAAAATAAATTTTATCATTATCACTAATAATATTATTTATATATACATTATAACACTAAATTAGAATGTTGAATAAAAAAACTATTAAATCCTTTCATGAATAATTACTCCTTACTACTAATAGTTATTATATAAAAAACCCCATAATATATAATTACATACTCTAAGGATAAATTCGTGAAATGGAGATAGTTTCAAGGTGTGTTTCTTGAAAAATTGATCAGGTTGTTATTTCCACTTGCAAGAACATATGTCATATGATATTTAATTCAAGCATAAACTTATTTATATTTTCATTGGCTTCGTCAATAGAAAACGTCAATGATTTTATGTCCTTCTCTGGACATGAAACATGATCTTCTTAAGCAACAATTCTACTCGTTGAGGACTACATTTCTTCCATTTTCATTCAGATAACTATTATCACTATAAATAATAAAAACTAACCCAATTGGTTACATTATAATATCTATTTGTCTTGTGGTCATTATACCCAATGGTCATATAGAAGAATGATCATGTTGACCAATATTTTGGTAATAATAATGTGACTAGTAAAACCTAACGGTCACATTTTTATTACATTCAACATATAAACCACCAAACATTACTAATTCATTTCCAATGGTTTCGACGATTACTTTTGTAGTTTCATTAATTTTTATAACATTAATTTTTATTTTAAATGCATTCATGGTAAGTGTGATCTTTATAAAATTGATCTTATGATTATATCATTTCATGGTCATTATTATTTTTATTTTATATGATTGTACTAGTATTACATAATGTAATTAGTATTATTAATTTAAATTTATTGTTATTTTTTGTAATTTTTATTCAATGTAAATATAAATTTAATTATAATAAAAAGTCCATTTAAATGATGATAGTTCTTTTATTAATAAAATAAATAATATTTAGGTTGTTACCTTCCTACTTTTTAGAAATTCCACCATCAAATTTAGAATCCTATATAAAAATTTTTGGTTATATATCCTTCTTTGATTTTTCTTGTTACCATGTAGCTTATCCAATACTATTATCTCTCCAAAAGTATATCACAAGAAATAGTGTCTTGTTTATCCACAAAATTGATGTTCTATCAATAATACATATCAGTTACTCTTCATTTGAATGTCAGGTTCTAATTAAAAACCATCAATATCAAGTACATATGTCGGGTTAGACATAAACTTTCTCAATAGTGAAATATTAAATACATCATATATATTATAAAAAAAATACAATATATATAATCAATAAGAAACCACTCCAACATGCTCAGAATCTCAAATGTTCAACTATACCTTGGACTCAGCAATCATTTATCTTTAAATATCATAACTCATTTCCATGGAGATATCATGAGAAATACATGATAATGAACTTGAAATTATATGTACATACTTCTATGGATGGTGTAACCTTTATGTAGATTCATATTATAATTTATGTGATTTTGAATAAATTTTATCAGTTATTTAGTCTCTTCTACTATGTCTGGTGCCAACATTTTCCCATTATTAACTCCATCCCAACCTGTTTTACATCTATACCATTATCAATATAGATATTTAAAACCTTTCTTTTGAATAAATGAGTGGTAAATGATGTAATGGGAATAATACAACAAGTGGAATACATTGGTCTCAACTCCCTTAAAATAATGTGAGAAAAAAATATTATTTTTTCAATTGTTGGAATTTTCTTCTCATATGACCCATTAGTTTGTGGATGATCAGTTGTGATCATGTTTTATTTTGAATTCATATAATTTTAAAGGCTCCTAAATAATATAAAAGTAAGTCATGGATCTTATATAGAGACAATATTCAACTCTACTCCATTGGGTCTCATTACTTATTTTATATAACCGTATGTTTGGATAATATGGGATAAATCTTCTATTATGGAAATGAAAAAGGAATAATTTATAAACCATTAAACTATTACTCAAATATTATTATTATTCGTGGATTTCTTTAGTAGGACAATAAAATGTAACATTGTGATTTATAACAGAATCATATAAGAATGGGTAGTAGTTCTCATAAAAATTTTGGAAGTTCCTTCCATAACTCCACTTGTTGACACCTAATTCACATTGAAATTCAATCACAAATATCATTTTTCATATTATTATAATAATAGCGATCTCGAAGTTACTGATAAATTCTATTTTAGTCTGGGATATATAGAGAATATAGAGTTGTGACATTTATTTTTGAGCTCCTTGTTTATCTATAGAATATATGTGATACTTATTCGTGTAAAACAATTTCACAACACCATCTGGATCAACATTGAATTCTTGAAATATACCACTTTTACAACCTCTATCATTTTTTAATCAAAGTATTTTCTCTATGATATGTATTGATATTATATAGTAATGATAATAGATAAATCATTTTAAATAGAGTTCATGATGTAAATTGACTTATTATTTTCATGGTTGGCCATCATAGGTCCTTGGTCAATTGATATAATTAAATACTCACATTGTAATAAATGTTTTTTCTTTCCTACATAATTGATCTGTAACATTTTTTTCTCTTATTTGGTGATACTGGATTGAATAATAATAGTCATTATGAACTTCTAACTATCATCTTGGCATAATGTTAAAATCATTTTATGAGAATATAAACAGAAAAATATTTTTGTCTGTATATATTTCACATTCTCTCTATAATAAACAATACTTATACCATCAAAACAAAATTTACTATAGATAACCACATATCAAGAGTAAGATAATTCATCTCATGAAGCATTAACTATCAAGACTCATAGATGAACACATTTTTATTTAAAAATAGAAAACATCGATGAACTATTACATATATATATCAATTGATAAATTATACTTCTTTGATAGAGGGAAGAGTTTAGATAGGTGTCAAAACTAACTTGATATTTAGTTTTAAGAAACATTATCACATTACTTTTTCTAGATAAAAATAAATTACTTTCTAGTTAACTTGGTTGTTTTATTAGAGGTCCATTATTTTTATCCCAAATATTCTTTAATATCAATTTAAAATAAGGAAACTACAAATCCCTTTTATTATTGTAGGATGTGGACCATACTATATAACATTTTTCTTCATTGGATATAATTATATTTAATCACTAGTTATAATGTGACTGAAGAATGAAACATGTTTTAACAAGAACTAAAATTATGTGAATAAAAAAACAATATTTTCTCAGATATTATAATATGATCCTTATATGAAAATAATTATTATTTTGATGTTTTGAAAATATAATTATATAACAAAAGAAGACAATGAAAAATTAATCATGTTTTTCCTTGAATAATCTACTAACCAAATCCACGAATATAGTAGGAGCATTAGATCTGAAAAATGACACAACAACCAATTCAATATTCCAAAATTGTTTTTGAAAGGTTTTCATTGGGATATCTTTTCCATCACCCACTGATGATGATATCATGATCTGAGGTTATTCATAGAGAGTATTGCGACTCCATGAATTTGATTATATACATCTTCAATCCTTATGAGATGATATTTTTTCTTTACAGTTTTTCCATTATTCTTTGTATAGTCAATAAATAACCACATTAATTTATCATTCATTTTAACAAAAAGAATAGACCCCCCCCATGGGGGAAACACATGGTTGAGTAAAAGCTTTTCCCATGAGTTCTTTCAGTTTCTTATTTAATTACTGTAACTATAAATTTTCCATTCAATATGGTGTCTTTTATTTTGTCTTGGATACTAGTATGCTTTCAATGGAGATATTTATCCCACTTTATAGGGGAGGTCTACGAAATTCTTCATGAATAAATCAGTATATTCCTTAGTAATGTGAAATGTTTCAATCATTACAAATTCATTTTTTCCATGTTCACAAATTATTTATATTTAGAATAATACATTAGGTTATTCTAGATAAATATTAGTCTCAATTAGATATCTTTTTATAATAAAAATAGTCTGTTTCATTCAAGAAAACAAAAGATCTTATTTATTATAAAGAATTTATTATAAATAATTTTTGGATCCCACACAACCCTAGTAGAGTTTTAAATTCCGAAATTGGAATGATAAGAAGATTTGAGATTGATTTTAATTATAATGTTGATAGTAGAGTTTCTTTTATAAAATTATTTTATGGATTCAATCACTATGATTATTAAATGATAAAAATACTTACATAATGTTAGAGTTTTATTTTACACTCATTTAAAAAATGAATAAAATATATAAATTCATAAAACCAATGACAAAAAATTTACATGATATATTAGAGAGTACAATGATTATACCTTTCACTATATTGTTTGGAGCATCAACTTAAACTATCCTGATTACTATTGAATGACCCCACTCCCCTGGCCTATGCTGATATGGATGTTAGTGACCCTCTAGTATATTTGGATTTTTTTTCATTGATTGGAAATTTGTTTATGCTATTTATAATTTAATTGATGAAGATCAATATTTTAATAAAAAATCTTCCCATTATAGTTTTCTTTGATATATTGGGGGTTTCACCTCACCAAAATAATTATACGCTATATGGTCCTATTTTCCAATCATGTGTCATATTCCAATTCTATAAAAGTAAATAACTTAATTATTCATTACATGATTTTTGAATGTTGGAATTTATAGTTACATTCAATTATTATGATAAAAAACATTCATTTATTTTGGTTATATTGTTCAATTGTTTTATATTGGATTATGAGACTGATAAATCTCTCAGAACTCTATTCCATCCATGATAACATTATTCACTATCGTCACATAGATATTATAGACTCTATTTTATATATTCCCCGTCATATGGGGTTTTATTCATCCAAATGACCTATCATCATTTTACAAACATTACATAATAAATCATGAGCTGTATTAACAACATCTTTATATTATATTTAATAGATTATAATATATTCATTTTACATATAATTTATCTCTAACAATTTATTATTAATTTTTATTATCATTGAATGATAAAAATATTTATTTGAAGGGATTATCCTAAACACATCCCAATCCATATAATTACTCTCCCCTCTTGGTCCCATGTTGTTAACCAGTATCCCCCATTGATCTACTTATCCTTCTAAGAGGTAATCTACTAAAATGAATTTTTCCATCTCTAAATAATGATGTGTTAACAATATCTTATCTATAAATGAAATCTATTTGAATAAAATTAATGATTTATAAGATCCGCAAAATGAATTGGGTCATTGATTCATAAAATAATTATTAGTAAGTTATTCACATAAAATAAAATCTTGGTTCTCAGCATGATTTAGGTTATCATTCAAGACATGATATTGTTGAACTGATATCCCCATTTACTTTTCATTTCAGATTTATATAATGTTATAAAGACTATTTATGCATGACTCATTTCACTGATAATTTATTTGGTTCCTCATATTTCCAACCAATTTTCTAGAATGAGATAATCATAGAGGTAAATATGATAATTTTATGAACCATTAATACTAAATGGATATTTATTCCTAAAAAACATGTTTTAATGATGTTACTCTTCTACCTCATATGATTAAATATTTTTTTTCATAATTACATCAGAATGGTTTATAAAAGGAAATTTCATATATATAAAAGTCCCATGGGTGTGTTAAACTAGTTGTGGAGTGGGGCCTCATTATACTGAGCTAGGTGATGATCAAATTTATACCTAGTGAAGCATGTCGGGTTCATTACCAATAGCTATAATTGCACTTGACCAATTTCCACTTATATTATCTACATGATAATTTTAAATTTTTGTAACTGTAACATCCCAGCATGATTAAACATGAAACATGTAGATGGATACGTCACAACATGGCCTCAACCTCTCCTCCCGAGAAACCGGATGCTACCAACTAGCAGTGAGTGTCTTAAGAGGCGATAGTGGGGAGAGTATACCAACATGTTTAGTGTATCACAATGATATATCAAATGTTAAATAAATGATAGAAATAGAATAATTAAGATAGAAAGGTTAAATAATAGTGTATTGTAATTACTAAATAGATAATTACCTTATAAAATAGTGCATGCACGTCTAGGAAATGATACAGAAACTAAAAAAGTAGGCATATAGAATGATTCATGATAAAATTTAGTAAAAGAATAAATAAAATAAGAGAAACAACTAATGTAGATGTCAATGGAAATCATAATCTCTAACCTAGTTATGTGATCTTAAAAACTAGGTATAGAAAAATATCACAAACAAATTTCCACGGTCCGGCGAACATGTGATCTGGTCAGGTACACCAAAAAAATTGTATCTCATGTAGGGTTTTAGATAAAATTCCATAAGGCTACCACCAATGTTTTCTACAAATAAATCCATTCCATGAATATAAATTAAATTATATTTTAAGTAATATGAAGTTATAAAAAATGATGAATCAATAAAAATCAGTCAGCTCAAGTTTCAATAGGACACTTGGACAACTCAACCTATAACGGATCATGGAAAAAATGACCATATAATTGGTATATATATATATAATATAGTCATATATTTCATCCACCTATATAGACCACTTATGTGCTAATGTATGTTTCCTTATACCATGAATAGTTAGTACTGGCTAGACTGGGGAGAAACATTATCATCCAAAACCATTCTAGATGAGGATATAATTTAAAGACCCAAAGATTTACGTACATTCACATTACATTAATTTTTCGGAATACTTAATACATAACAAAACAAACAAACAAGGACCATAGTAGTTTAGTGTCTTTGAAAACTCAGAATATAATCTTCTAATATTGGTGAAAGATCTTCAACATCTCCCATAAATATCATCCTCTTTTTTTTCTTACCAAAAAACTTTCTTTATATCCTGGGTAAAATAAAACATATAAAGGGTGTGCTCAAATGCTCAATAAGGGTATACATAGAGAACATAAAACAATCCATAAAATCTAAACATCAAAATCATGAGCTAAGACATAAATCATGGAAGTACGTAAGTCATATATCATAAAGGAAAATCAATCATGTTAAAATAGAATGGGAATAAATCATGTGATTGTGGAAACCATTATAAAAAGGATATGATTTCCATAGTACTCAAGGCATTTCTTCCAAGACCGTATTAGTGGACAAATTCCCTTTCTGAATCGAGTTCACTCCACTTTCCAGTCCTGTATTACTGAACCGGATTAACTAACTGTTCCAGCCATGTCTATCTCATGAGATATAAATATTTACCCATTGAATTGTAGGGAGATATAAGTCCCACCTATCTCATAATGAAATCATTCTTTCGTGTGCCAAAAAATCATTAATCATACATCATTGCATAACCCATGTAGTAGAATGGGATTCTTAAACATCATTCCATCATAACATAATCCATAAAAAATGGATGCAATTTTATCATAATAAGAATCAAACCATTTAAATAATGGATACATTATACCTGAAACATAAAAAATTAAGTAATGTCATTTTAGATGGAAAATAGTTTTGATGGAACACTTGAAATGAATTCTTGAGGAAAATATCCTTTCTTCTTCAAAATCATTCTCTTCTCACAAAATGCCCTGAAATTTTAATAGGAACGAGTTATGTTGAATATAATCACGAAATCATGTAGAGGATGCTTGTTGAAAATGAGGCTTTATAAAACCTTAAAAATCCGTTCACGCCGTATAAGATAAAAATAACATTCTCTTCGTACTTGTGTCAGAAATGTCAAAAAGTACCTTATATGGTAACCAAAGGAAAGATTTCATTCATACAATGTGGTAAAAAGTCCATAAAAGGTAAAAATGAATTTAAAAATTCATTGAATAATATTAAACATTTTATGAAAACATATTTATAAAACAAAGTCATGGATGATAAACGTAACCCCAGTAAATACTTACATATAAGCAATCTTGGATAAATATGAGATTGAAAATTTATCCCTTACCTTATGTCTCATATGCTTCATATGAATCTGAACCTTTTGTATAAGGATTTAAATAATGTCATTGACTTATTAAAGATTCAAATTCATTTTTATGATATCATATATAGTTCACTTATGAGATAATATTACCCATTATGTTGTAAATTTGATCTAAAAGTAGCAATTTGGGTAAAATCGTTTCATTTATTGTACGTGTTTCGACTTGTTGTTCTTGATATTACTACTTATATCCTGATTTACTTAATCCCAGAAAGTAAAAAATTATTTATATATAAGATATATTCAGTATATACATATATATATATGATATATCGATAAATGGAATGAAATACACCGTACATGGAGATGGTAGGACGTACGTACGCATGAACAAGGTTTTTGTTTCCTTATTGAATTTAATGGAATTAAGTAGATGAAATATATATACATAAATACTGTATCATTATTAAGTCATATATCTCATTGTTATTCATTATACATACTTTATATTCATTCATTAATGGTTAACATGGAGAATGAATCTCATCGCATTGGAGATAGTAGTCCGTATGTAAGCATGAGTGATGATATCATTCCCATTATCGTGGAATTGTATTGAAGCATATGTATAATATTTCAGAATCAATATAACTTTTCAATAATCATATATAGTTATTTATTAACACCATTATACCCATCCAAGTATGGTGGTGATCGAAAACAGATTACACCACGGTGTGGAGACGGTA
The DNA here is from genome assembly GCA_963277665.1 of Viscum album. Classification (NCBI taxonomy): domain Eukaryota; kingdom Viridiplantae; phylum Streptophyta; class Magnoliopsida; order Santalales; family Viscaceae; genus Viscum; species Viscum album. Next base: position 1,450,828,623 of record OY728161.1, read on the forward strand.
TTCCGTACGTACGCACGTGCGGTGATTTCATTTTCCATAGGATGGATAGAAGTTAAAATAGTATTGTTTCATATTTATAATAAAATATCAGTATATTAGTGATACTGATGTTATTAATTCATAATGAAACAACTAAAGAAGAGAAATTATAAGAAGAAATAAATTTGAAAGAATCCGTAACGGATATTACCTCTTCTTCGACACGCCTATTTGAAACCTCCTCTTAGGGCACTAAAATTGGTCTTTGAAGAAACTAGGAAGTCTAGAATATTACTATCGAAGTGGAGAAGATAAATTGGCAGGGTTGGGCCGAACATGAAGGACCAAAGTGGTGTGAGGAGAAGAGGGATGAGGTTCCCTTTTATAAGGGAGGAGATGAGCACCTTAGGAAAAACATAAAATAATATTTTATAATAAAGTAATATTCGGTTTTTAATAGCTCCAAATTGATCTATTTTGATTCTAAAGTGGGTATGGGCCTAAATCCTCTCAACCAATAGATTTTATACAAGTTTAGGTTACTATTATAACCTTATCATTTAGATTTAACTTTGTGTTAAATAATGTTACTTTTACAGTGTCTTCTTGTTTTCATACACTATATAGTGAATAAACATACAATAATAATCCAAACGAACCCGAAGTTGTTAATTATTAATATATATAACCTTATCTAAGTAATTTGGCTGATTATTATATTTTTAGGAATAAAATAACAATTATCATTATAATATTTGTTTTAAAAACTATTTTATGTCAATTTTGACACTATTTGGTATTTAATTTTTGTGAAAATCATAACAGTGTGATTAGTTCGAAAAAAGTTAATTAAATATTTAATAACATGTCAAATTAATCTAGAAAATTAGATTAATTCATAAAATGTCTCAAATAAAATTTATTTTTGTATTTACAACATCAATTATGTTAATATTTCATTAATAAGATAATTACTGCATCATCATTGTGTCATAAATAAATTAACATATTTAATGTCTAAAAATTATAAATAAAATTCCATTATGTAGAAATATTTTTATCATTATAATGAATATTTATAGTCGAATTTATCTCATGTATAATCCTATATTAAATATGATTTAGTTATTAAACATTGATTTTAACTATTTTAAACCTTCTTTAAATAAATTAATAATAAATGACCTAATCTAATAAAAGTTGACCTAAATGGTCATATTTTATTCCTAATTTTGTTTTTGGTCGATTTACACTTATACAATAGAATTAGGACATGTGTTAAGGTAATAATAATATCATTTTTACCCTTCATTACCCTATTTACTTTTAACAGTGGTAAATAAAAATAAAAAGTTACTATTCAACTAAAATTATTTTTATCTTATTGAACCGCATTATAATACTTGATATTAACTGTATTTATTAGATTTTCGAAATTCCACTCACAGAAGTGGTAAAATTAATGTTTATGTATGTTTGCAAAAAGCTCCTTCGAGGTAGGTAAAAGGCGGTGAAAAGTTCAATAAAATTTTTATATATCGAAAATTATTATAAAATGACCCCAATGAATTACATTGAACATATAAAGGTATTATGTATCAATTTTGACCTAAAATAAATTTTAATATAATAAGTAATTATTTAAATTAAAATTCAGTTTTTAAATAGTAACCCAGTATTTTCACTATTCATCAAAAAATGAATGTTTTCAGATAAATACCAAAAATTCACCCTATGATAATTTTGATATTCCGAATCCAAAAATGAAGTCCATTTTGAAAAAATAATGTATAAAATTTCAAAAATTGGATATTACTATTTATAACGGCTAGTTCATAATAATATTATAATAATATCTCGTTTAGTGAAACTCGGTATTGCGTACAACACACACTATCGTGGAAGGTCAGGATTGCGTGTAATGTAAGCCAAGTCAGGGTTACGTGTAGTGAAAGACTCCTTTGTTGTTGCGTATAATAGAATACAACCATATTTCATTTATACATTGAATCTATATATATATATACACTCAATGGTGTGTAGAATAACTACTATCAAACGAACTTGAAATTGTGTGTAACACAATCCACGAATAGTGTTTGGTATACTACAAGCTAATACGGTGTTGCGTATAGCGCAAGATAATCTTGGTGTAACATACAAAAAATGATATCAAAGAAATAAAAATAATAATTCTCATAAAATCTCAGGTTGTTACATTCTACCCCCCTAAAAATGAATTTCACCCTCGAAATTCATCGGGGTTATAAATGTATTTCTACTTGAAAGTTTCTTTAATTAAAACCCACATCGTAAACTGGTATAACAAAACATAACTTTAAAAACTAATGTATGGAACGTAACAGTTACCCAAATTAATCAATCACTGGGTTTCCACATAGGATAACATAGGTGCAAATATGGATATGGAAGTGAAATATAACCATCATGTTGTGATTGAGAGTGGTAGAGAACAAAGCTATGAAAAATCCAACAATCACTAACCCATAAATTTTTGATGATCTAAGGTACCATCTGATTAATCAGATACAGGAGTACTAGAACAACATTTTTGGTTTCCATGATCACTTCCCTAATGTTGATGAACTTTTACATAAAGAGAAATACATACTTAATTCTAGTGTAATATCATTGTTGGTCATTCCATGAAAATTTTTCACTTCATCTATATTTAAAGAAATGAATATGAATTTTTCATTCATGAAGTGTTAGCAGATTATGCGATAGAATGATAAGTCATCCCATCTGTTTCTATCACGAAAGGTTAGCGTAAGTTATTAAATATACATAAGTCCATATATGCTGAGATTAATTGTATATGATTATAAAAATTTACTTATACTTAATCTATCATAACTCTTCATAAAATAAAACTACTTTTTACTAACCAGGGACATCCTGTAGGCCAGTGGTAAGAAATAAAGGCATGTCGCACTTCGGTTGTGGGTTCGATTCCCACAGCCTTGTTCGACACGACGGGTTGTCGCTCGTCCTACGGGTTTTCCTTTTTCTAAAACTATAGTATTATAACATTCCAGAAATAATATCGAAAAACAAGTTCTATCATTAAAAAATACCTTATGATGTCTAACATAATCCATTACAATATTTGGGATTATCCAAAATAAATTTGTCCAATCTCATAGTATAAATAAAACAATTACTGAAAAAGGTCACATAACAATCACATGGATACCATCGTTTATCCCCCATATATCATAAGATAAATCTTTTCGGTCACATTCCAAAAATGTGAATACCTTTATCTTGTATTCTTTTGAGACATGAGTTACCATAAAACCTTAGTGAAAACATGAGTGCTATCAAAAGTTAACTCTTTCCACATACCAAAATCCAAAAAATTCTATATACTCAAACCATGATATCACTTAGTCCTTATATCAATCATGAGCTCATGAATACTATAAAACAATTTATTTTCTCCTTAGCCCTTCAGTATGCGCATATCTTCTGCTTTCCAAAAATATCTCAATCACTTTCCATGGTTACTGGTACCATAAATTTTTTGAAAACCACAAAAGACCAATACATAAATATTCCAATATTCCACGATACTATATACAACATTATTTTGGAATCCCATTACATAAACACTTAATAATTACACCACATCGTTGTCATACTCAACATTGATAATATTGATTGCATGTGACATCCCTTTATCCTTTTCCATAAAAGGTTTCTCACGTTGATCATCATTAACCCTTGGATTAGGGCATTGATTAGCATAATTCCCCATTTCCTTGCACTTGAAGAATTGAAGTTTTGGTGGTGTGTTCCCTGAAGTCTTTTCGTTATTCATATCATTAGAAACCCTTTTTCCATTAATTCGACACTCAGCTGCTCTATGACCTTATTTTCCACACTTAAAACATTTTCTAGTCCCTTTAAGACAATCTCCACCGTGCTTTTTTCCACACATTGAGCATAAAGAAACATTCATCTTCTTTTCACCATTATTTTGAGATTTCTCTGTGAACTCCATCTAACGTTTCTTGTCAAAAACATGTCATGAATATGTAACACCAACATCAATTTCTACCTTGATAGCACAACACACAATTTCTTCATAGCTACTGAAGTCTCTTATAGATAATACCCTTCAACGAATTTGTTTTAAGCCACTAAAGAATTGATCAACATTACTTTCAGGTTGGATGATAAAGCCAGATGCATAACATGTAAGCCTTGTAAAATTCTCTTCGTATATACCAACATATTCATCATCCTTGTGCTTAAGAACAATGAAATAATTTCATATATTCGTTCAAAGAATACGAGGGAAGTACTTATTCAAAAATAAGTTCATGAACTCACCCCATTCCATGGATTGAATTTCATCTCGGGGCCTCGAATTCTTAATTAGAGTCCACCATTGATCTGCTTCAACTTCTAAACAGTAAATAGCCAGAATGTATTTTTCATATTCTGAACAGAGATGTATGGAAAATAACTTTTCAATGGTACTAATCCATTGTTCAGCAACAAGTGGATCAAAAGACCCACTGAAAGAAGTTGGGCGTTGCCTCAAGAAGGAATCAATTGAGTATTGTTCCCTTCTCTACTCATTTGGAAGTCTAGAATGATTCATAGATTGTGTAAGTATAGCAATAAGATTTTTCACTCCATCTCCCATAACATTGGTTTCTTCATGAGGAAAATCATTACATTGTCCATTACATTGATCAAAATGGTTCCTTCGGGTTCCAGCCATCGTCTAAAACCCAAAAAGAATATTGTGAGAGGCAAAAATCATGCTAGGGAACAAATAATAAGGGGGGAGTACCTTCGATGTCTAACATTTTAGGTTTAATTCTAATATCGTTTCCGTAATTCTAGGACTATAACCTATACGTATACTCATCCTTGTGGACATCCCTATACATACCATTGAAATATCTCTAGGGATCTTAGTAAAGTTTTTTCTTCCTTGTTTCCAAAGGATAACTAGAGCTTTCCTCTGATACCAACTTTAGAGACCCAAAGCTTGAGGTACATGGACATTAAATTAATTTTGCAGAATACTTAATACATAACAAAAACAAACCCACAAGGACCGTAATAGTTTAGTGACTTTGGAATCTCAGAATATAATCTTCTATTATTGGTGAATGATCTTCAACATCTCCCATAAAGATCATCCACTTTTTTCATACCTAAAAACATTCTTTATATCCTGGGTAGAAGAAAACACATAAAGGTTGAGCTCAAATTCTCATTAAGGGTAAACATAGAGAACATAAAGCAATCCATAAAATCTAAAAATCAAAATCTTGATCTAAGACATAAATATAGGAATTACATAAGGCATATATCATAAAGGAAAATAAATAGTGATAAAATAGAATGGGAGTAAAAAAAGTGATTATGGACACCATTAATAACAAGATATTATTTCTATAGTAGTGAAGGCACTGAAAAAGCATTTTTTTTATTTTCTAATTCCCGGTTTAAGGGTTTATGGTACCCGAAACATCCCTCTAAACTGCATAGTCAAATAGGAACAACATTCCACTTTCAAAGTAAAAAATTCAACATTCAAAAAATCAACGCTCACCACCTCGATCCACGAACCCACGCCACGACCTCAAAGAACGAGACCCCTCAAAACCTGCAACACCTAGAACCATGGTCAACCTCGAAACCACCGAGACGACTGGAGAATCCACAACGAAACACTGACGAGCATCACTAGCGTTCCTCGTCACCATCATAGAGGACGAACATCACTCAAGCCGATATCCAGAAATCACCACCGACCCCATCTGAAGCGGCCACCTCTCATCTGACCGTGCACACGCCACCTTCAATGCGAAATCCAACCTTATGCCACCGGTGAAACCCCGGACCGACCACTATCAATTATTGTCGAATCAATGATCACGCACCACCTTCATCAGAGTTCCTCACCATTTCCACCCTCCACCACCACCAACACAGAAACCAGACAAAATCACCATTTTTAAAACAAGATTCAAATTGAGCATTGCAAATGAACTGAGAAAACCCCACTGCAGCCACCCAAACCGCCGAAGAAACCCTCAAAGATTCTCAGAGTAGTCAAATCATTGCTTCCAAGACAACCTTAGTGGAAAAAGTCCCTTTTCTGAATCGAGTTCACACCTCGTTCCAGTCCTGTATTACTGAACCGGATTAACATACCGATGTCTATCTCATTAGATATAAATATTTACCCAATGCATTGGAGGGAGATATAGGTCCCACCCATCTCATAATTAAATCATTCTTTCGTCTTCCACAAAATCATGAATCATACATCATATCATAACCCATGTAATAGAATGGGATTCTTAAACATCATGCCATCATAACATAATCCATAAAAACAGATACAATTTTATCATAAGAATAATGAAACCATGTAAATAATGGAGAAATTATACTTGACACATAAAAATATTATGAAATGTCATTTTATATGGAAAATAGTTTTGATAGAACACTTAAACTGAAATCTTGAGAAAAATATACATTCTTCTTCAAAATCATTTTCTTTTCACAAAATTCCATGGAATTTTAAAAAGAAAGTGTTTTGTTGAAAATAATCATGAAAAATTTTCAGATAAGGCTTCTTAAAAATGGGGCGTTATGAAACTGTAAAAATCCGTTCATTCCGTATAAGTTAAAAATAACATTCTCCTCTTACTTTTGTTAGGGAAGTCAAAAAGTACTTTCTATGGTAACCAAATGAAAGATTCCATTCATACAATATGGTAAAAAGTCAATAAAGGGTAAAAATTACATTAAACATTCATGGAATAATAGTAAACATTTTATGAAAACATTTTGAGAAAAAATAGTCACGGATGATAAACGTAACCCTAGTAAATACTTACGTATAAGCAATCCCGGATAAAAATGAGATTGAAAATTTATCCCTTACCTTATGTCTGATATACTTCGTATTTATCCAAAACTCCTGTATAATGATTTAAATAATGTCATTAACTTATTACAGAATCATATTCATTTTTATGATATCATATATAGTTTACTAATGACTTTATATTACCATTTATTTTCTAAATTCGATGTTAAAGAAGCGATTTGGGTAAAATTGTTTCATTTGTTGTACGTGTTTCGATTTGTTGTTCTTGATATTATTACTTATATCCTGATTTATATAATTATAGAATGTAAAAAATTATTTATATATAATATAAATTCATTATATACATATATATATATATATGATAGATCGATAAATGGAATGAAATACGCCGTTCATGGAGACGGTAGGTCGTACGTACGCTTGAATGCTATTTTCATTTCTTTATTGAATTGAATGGAATTAAGTATATGACATATATAAAGATAAATCCATTATTATTATTATGTCATATATCTCATTATTATTTATTATTCATACTTTATAATCATTCATGAATGGTTAACATGGAGAATGAATCTCAACACATCGTGGAGACGGTAGTCAGTACGTATGCACGAGCGATGATATCATTCCCATGATCATGGAATTGTATTGAAGCATATCTATAACATTTCAGAATAAATATTAGTTTAAAATAATCATATATAGTTATTTATTTACACCATTATACCCATCCAAGTAAGGTGGTGCTCGAAAATAGATTACACCACAGTGTAGAGACGGTATTTCGTACGTATGCATTCGTGGTGATTTCATTTTCCATAGGATGGATAGAAGTTTAAATAGTGTTGTTTCATATTTATAATAACATATCAGTATATTATTGATACTGATGTTATTTCTTCATAATGAAATAACTAAATAAGAGGAAGTAGAAGAAGAACTAAATTTGAAAGTATCAGTAACAGATATTACCTCTTCTTCGACAAGCCTCTTTGAAACCTCCTCTTAGGGCACTAAAATTTGTCTCTGAAGAAGACCAAAACCTCTACAATATTACCAGGGAAGTGGAGAAAAGAAATTGGCAGGGTTTGTCCAAGCTTGAAGGCTCAATGTGGTGTGAGGAGAAGAGGGAGGAGGTGCCCTTTTATAAGTGAGGAGAGGGAAACCTTAGGAAAAACATAAAATAATATTTTATAATAATGTCATATTCGGTTTTTAATAGATCATAATTGATTTATTTGAATCTAAGGTGGGTATGGGTCTAAATCCTCTCAACCAATAGATTTTAGATAGGTTTAGGTTACTATTTTAACCTTATAATTTAGATTTAACTTTATGTAAAATAATTTTACCTTTACCATGTCTTCTTTTTTTCTTAGAATATATGGTTAATAAACTTACTATAATAAGCCAAACGAACCCTAAGTTGTTCATTATTAATATATATAACCTTATCTAAGTCATTTGGCCGATCCTTAGATTTTTAAGAATACAATATCAATTAATAATATAATATTTGTTTTAAAAACTATTTTATGTCAATTTTGACACTATTTGGTATTTGATTTTTGTGAAAATCATAACAGCATGACTAGTTCAAAAAAAGTTAATTAAATCAACAACAACATGTCATATTAACCTATAAAATTATTTTAATTCATTGAAAGTCTCCAATTACATTTATTTGTGTATTTACAACATCAATTATGTTGTTATTTTCTTAATAATGTAATTACTGCATCATCATTGTGTCGTAATTAAATTAAATTATTTAATATTTAAAACTTAAAAATTATTACCATTATGTAGGAAATCGTTATATCTTTCTAATGAATATTTATAGTGTAATTTATATTATGTATAACCCTATATTAAAAATGATTTATTTATTAAAATTTGATTTTAACTATTTTAACCCTTCTTTAAATAAATTAATAATAAATTTCCTAATAAAATCCAAGTGGACCTAAATGGTCATATTTTATTCCTAAGGTTGTTTTTGGTCGAATTACACTTTCCCAGAATAACATAATCCAACCATATTTTATTTATACATTGAATATATATATATATACACGCTCAATGGTGCGTAGAATAACTACTATCAAACGAACATGAAATTGTGTGTAACACGATCCAAGAATAGTGTAGTGTATACTTCAAGATAATATGGTGTTGCATATAGTGCAAGATAATCTTGGTGTAGCGTACAATAGAAGTCATCAATGAATTTAAAAATAATAATTCTCATAAAATCTTGGGTTGTTATATATAAGCTCCAGAAAAAGGTACATTCCCAACATCTCATAATGATTTGGAAACATCATGCCTGACCCTCGAGATGGTGAGTGTTTCGTCATTTCAATACATAAAATAAGCGACATGGTGCGTCATGCCCACAGTCCAGAAAATATGAATGGTGAGAGACGACATGCTCGACACACAATGTGAGGGAGCATGATAGCTTCATGCTCAAATGAAAACAAACAACCATTCCACATTCCTTATCAAGGTGTAATCATATTTATAATAATAAGCATGATGAATTAACATTCATGCTTTATATAATAACATAATATAAGTATTTAATAAAGTAAGTGATGATATGTGTGGCCTTTCCAACCTTTAATAATTTATTCCATTTAAATAAATATATTCAGTTCGTAGAGGTCAAACCATTAGGAATAATCCATTCAATTTATATACATGTTACATAATAATGTATGAAACTGGAAAAAAATTATATAAGGTTCAAGAAGGAACATAGTAGGTTCTATTATCAATTGGAAAACAACCTACATGGACAATTCAATTTATGAGTTGACACAAGCTCTTAGGATGTTCAATGTCTATAAAAAACTAATATAGAAGGTAGAAAACACCATTTAAAAATATAATGAAAGGCCATGTACTAAAAATGTGACATATACAATAAATACTGAGGTTGTAGTGATGATCCAAATGAAATAAGGTCCAACATGATTTATATCTCTAATCACCTCTTTTTAGTTGAGATGATAGCACACCTCATGTAATGGATTTTTATAATAAAACAATATATTTTTTAAAAACAATTCATTTAGCAAAATCATGGCCCACAAAAATGGTAAAACTCAATATAACAATGATAATTTTTGAAAGCTACCAAACATGGTAACACAATTTAAAGGTTCAATATAGCACATAAGAGGTCACTTTATCAAATGGGGAATTAAAAAAAAGTGAAAGTTCCTTTTATAATTTAAGAAGAATTCCTAGAATGAATTTTATGGTTTAATGTGTAAGTTCATAGTTGTTAATTCAATACGTCACACCCAAGGGGTGTCCATAAATGAGGATAACATCCTCTATTTAAATAAAATTGATAAATAAGTGAATATAAATTTGTTTACATATATTTATATTGAAGAAAACAATTTTAGGGTTATGCATTGAAAAGTATGGTTCACATCAAAATATAAAACTTATATAAATCAATTTAATCTTTGCCAATGTGCTATAAACCACCTAGATACTACTGGAAAATCTCTACTCATAAAATATCAAAGCTTGATTTAGTCTGATTTTAAAGAAATTGAATAAAATGAATTTTTCCCTAAAAATGTTGTGAATGAGCTCAAATAAAAATAGTGAAACATGTGTGAAGATAAACATTTAATGTTATAAATTATAATCTACAGCTTACTGTTGCAGATCTAATGCAAAAGATGATGTCCAAATCAGAGTACGGATGAGGGATATATCATCACCCACTGTGTATGGAGGAGGGGGAACACACAAGAGATAAGAGAAGCCTTACATGGATATAAAAGAGATAATAAAGAAAAAATAGGATATAACCTAATTAAAATAAAAGGGTAGTTTTACCCTAAAAATCGGATTCACATAGTTTGACTATACCATTCTCCCAACTATGTGCCTACAGTGTGGTTCCCTCTTCATAGGAACCATACCCCACACAGTTTTCTCACATAGTTTTCCTTAACCATGTTCCAACCGTTATCCAAATAGTGCACAATCATTGCCAAATTAGCTCGGAGTGTATAAGATAGTTTCTTGGTTTGGTATACCATGCATATCCCATGTTGTTTTCCTTTTCTCACTTGTAGTAGTAGCACAATTTGTACTTGTGGTCCGTATGGTTTCAGGAAAAATATGTACCATTATTAGTATTCCAAAACATGATTTTTCGAGGATTGAAACATCTAAAACTCAAATACCTACATGAGGAACCCATAGGGATTCCACCCATATCAAAAAACAACATATTAAAGTGTTGAGACACCCAAAATTCCATTCCAAATATTTGTTTAAAAACATCCCATCCACTAAACGTGAAAATTAAAATTCACCTAGAATATTTTATTTCCTAAAAACATAGTTCATTTCAACATCCCCAACTCTGATCTTCACTTCCTAGAGAATCCATTGGAAAAACATAAAGTTTATACCTGACCTACAAGGGTTTTGAAGCCTTTTTCATACTATCTAATTTCCTTTCCAAACTACCAATGCAATTGAAATAATTACATAAGCATATATAAAATAAACATTAAAAACCAATCCAATTACCATATTGAAATTCAAGCATTGATATGGATTTACTCAGGCCTATTTAGGTAGAAACACGATCACATTCTCATAACATTAAACATATAGTCGATGGCCCTTACAGCCATTGGTTTTATCATTAAAAAGGGAAAAATTAAAATCCATGGAACATCCACAAATTAAATTTACTTCAAATCAAGCCCTAAGTGTTCTCAAAACACTACTAACCATATTTTGAATTGGTAAAATGGTCAATTCCCAAAAAGACCACTTTTATCCAGGTCGATCAAACTTCTAATGAAAATCTAATCTTGAAACATACTATACTCTTATCCACCTAACGATGTGCTTGGAATAGTTCATTACCGACTACAATACATTAGAAACTATTTAAACATGTTGATCTACTCAAGCTGGATTATCTTGAAAATTCCTAGGTAATACAACCAATGTTTTAAAAACTAAATTGTACCACCTTCATGCATTGAATCATTTGATTAAAACACGATCATTCACTGATCTCCATACCTAACTTCTGGTTATGATTCCAGATTAATCAACCAAATGTTCATTTAATCATTCTTTTCTCAACACAAACAAGGTTGTAACCCAAATCTAGCCCATTTGAATCATTTTACATTAAACACCACATATTATACAAATAAAATTTCAATTATACCCTAAGATTCATTAAATAAATTCCATGAAAGTTACCCCAGGTAGTTGATACTCGATGTTTACAAGTAAAACATATGTAAAATGTCATTTCATTCACATTAGACCATTGTCGAATCCTAGAGCAGCATCTACTAAGTGGTCGTGTCAGAGGAAAATCGATGGTTTCTAGGATTCTAGAAAATGATTTCCTACATGAGAACCCATGTATCACTAATGACGAAAAATGCTTATACAAAAAACTAAACATCCAACTCACATATCCGATTAAGCCTATTTATTGATACAGAAGGGAATTTAATACTTTTAACATGGTGTATAATCTTCAAACTCTTAGTGTATCAAAGACAATTTCAAAAAAGGATACTTGATCACCTCATAAATAATATTATACTTATAGGATATTGATGACCATAAATCGATCATGACACTACAAAAACCTCATGATATGGTTCATGGTATAGTTCACGACCAACTGTACAAAAACCACAAGAAATAAAAAATCCAAAACATTACTAGTTGAATTCTTTAATGAATCTTGGATTCACCTACAGAGGCATTGTCCTTGACCAATCATAAGAATTTACCTATAGATAAATTTGAAGATCACACCATCATAAACACTGAAGTGCATCCCTACACAAACTTTTCTCTCAAGGGTGGCTTTCACAGTGAGGCACATAAGTTTCACACTTCTGATAATGAAACAACAGGTCACATGGTCCCCATCTACATTGGTATTCAAAATAATAGTTAGAATTTTAAAATTTAATTCCATGGTTATGTCCCTTCTACTAGAAAAGACACAAATTCACTAGAATAGACACAATTATCCCCACCTTAGGTATTTTATATTCATAAAAATTATTGATATAATAGCTTCTCAAAATCATTATATATTATATTTTCCTTAAAGGCTCACATGAAACTTCATTGTGTAATATTAAAAAACGTTATAAAAATTTACATAAAATATAAAACCAACTTTATGGGCATGTCAACACACACAATCCTATTGGATCACTGTCTCAAGCATTAGGAAGAGTCTAATTCATTTAACTAAAATTCCCTAGCCTTAAACATTTCATAATCTGGAACTAAGATATTAACTAACATTGATTATCTTTTCAAGTTTAGAGATTTAGAGGATATGTCATAATGTATACATAAAAACTTGAATATTTTAACAAGACACATCTACTCACTATACATTTTTTTCATAAAACAAAAACTCTTCAAAAATAAACATGTATACTACCATGTTTTAAGCAACATGACTTTTCCTTGATCCCATAATTGGCCCTATTCATCTTTATGTCTAGTTAAAAAACATTCAAAACATGGGATGAGAATAAATATATCAGTAAGGGATACATAAAGAATAAAAACTATTAGTTTATCAAAACAACATGTAAATCATGAATACATTATAATAATGTAATAATTTTCCCCATAATGAAGTAACAAAAACACTTTATTGAATATTAGATTTACCATTTTTGTAACAAAAATATTACCATAATTCCTATAGAAAACAATATATAGCATATAAAGGTATCTTGGGAGATAAAAATAATTAAATAGAATAACTTTATGGTCGAAATCCACACATATCACTAAATGGAATAACCATATGGCCAAATTTCATACCAAATGCATTGTAAGATATAATGTAACCACCCATCTTAGTTTTATCACACAAACCCCCATCATTTGGTTTATCAGGTAACCACCCGTCAAATTTCCATGTATCATTATACAATAATCACTCTTAAAATATTGCAAATGTCAACATTTCAATCATAAAATTTCATTTTCAATAATAAGGAATAATTTAAAGATATTGGAATATTAAATCCACTTTCATAAACATTTCCAATACCAAAATACCCAAAAAGGGAATATGGGATTTCTTTTTCCTTTTAAAATCATTTATCCTTATAGAAGATTCCAAATATCAGATAACACTTACGGTGGTAGAAATGTCTTAGTTCCCACAATATGAGGAAAAAATTCATTCTGTCGTTTAGTAAGAATCAACATAGAAAAATATTCTTTTTTATTTAATGTAAACATAAAATGAGTTTATTATTGACTATGTAAAATAATGAGGAGTATATTATCAAAACATGCCCTAATGAGAGGAGATTGAGATGATGTTCCTTACCTCAACTCTGAATTGTATCGTATGTTCAATTTTCATCCTGAATAATAAACTTAAGATAATTTCTACTTTCATTAGAATCTCGATCAATTTTATTATTATTTTTATATCACTTACTACATTGTATAAACAATTAGTTAATTATTTGAGTTCATATCATACTTTTTGCAGATGATCGGAACATGAGTAAAAAATAACCTTTGTTATAATTAAAAGTTGTACATGGGGTCAAAAGTAAATTATCTCTATAAAGATATTCATTATTTATATATTTTATATATAACATATAACTATTATATGTGTATTTAGAATATTCCATAGAATTTGGATATATGAAGTGAAATGCACCGTTCTTGGAGATGGTAAGATGTACGTACATATGAACACTACTTTCATTTATTTTTCATATGTAAAAGAATTAAAACTAAATGATAAATTGGTATATTATAATTTCATTATAATATCATATATAAGCTCATAAACAATATACTTTATACGATCCATGTATGGCATGAATGAGTCATATCACATTGAGGGGGAGGTAGTCCACACATCCTCAAATGAAATTATCGTATTTATAATACATGAAAAGCATAATGGTATGTTATAATTTGGAATTAAATAATCATAGGGATAAAATAAATATAATAAATATCATATATAATTATATTTCCATAAAAATGGCCACAATGAGAAGGTTTAGTGGAAAATTAATCAATCATCGTTTCCTGAGGTAGTAGTTCACCGTATACTGAAACAGTATCTTAGTATCCAATAGATGATGGTTTGTGTTAGTGTAGTTCTGATAAAGATCATATGAACATCCTAGTATATAAAAAATAATTTTTTATGAAAAATGTATTAAATAGTGTTTTGGAGGTTGGATATGAAAATGAATGAATGAAGCTTGAGAGAAGACATTACATCAAATCTGGTAACTCCATTTGATTTATACTAAAAGGCTTTCTTTAATTTCCTTATGAAAAATGTTATGATACTAAGAAAAATGGATGGATTTTTTAAGCTTATTTGGTCAGAGATTCGATGAGCAAAGGAGGGATGAGAGGTGTTCATAATGGATAGAAGAGGGGGCCTTTTATAAGAGGTAGAAAGGTCTCTTTAAGAATGTCTTGAATGATTATTTTATTATAATCTAAATTCCTTATTTCCAAATTCCATAACTCATTTAATTCTAAAATAAGATAAAAAGTTTTTAAAATCCTATCAACCAATAGGTTTTAAAAAAGTTTTGGTTTTAAATTTATCCTTATCATTTAGCTTTAACCCTTAGTTATCTAATTTAACTATTAACAATTCTTCATGTATATTCATACTATATGGTTACTATATTGACCATAAAATACCAATAGAACCTCAAGTGTATCATTAATTATATTTAAATGAATATATATGTCATTTGACCTAATATTATATTTTTAGGACTATTATATAATTTAACAAAATAGTATTTGTTTTAAAAACTATTATTTGTCAGTTTTTATACTATTCATGTAATGACTTTTTAAAAATCCAGAACAACATGATTATGTTGATAAAACATCATAAAATAATATATAACAGGTCATAATCATCCCTAATATTCTTGGATGGCATAAAAAGTTTCTAAATAAATTTATCTGATTATTTATAATCACATTTATTTAAATCGTTTATTGATAAAGTAATCATTAAATCATCATTGTGGCATAAATATTTTTATTTATATGATACCTAATAATTATAAATAAAATAAAATTATTTTTGAAGTATTTTATATTTATAATGACTTTTTATAGTTTAAATTATATGTTATATAACACCATATTAAAATTGTTTTACTAAAAGATACATGCTTAGTTTATATTTTCCATAACATTAAATTAAATGTAACTAATATCATTTTCACACACAAGTTGATCCATGGGGTCCTCAAATTGACCCAAGGATGGCCATGGTTAGATATATCTCATCCAATTGGGTTAGGACATATGTTAGCGTAATTTAATATTTTTATAATGTTATTTTTTACCCTTATTTACTGGATTTACCTTTTAACCATGATAAATAAATTTTTTACTAATGTTACTATTGTTAATTTATAAAAATAAAAGAAACCTATTTAAATAATTTGGACCACCTAATTTCAAATATGGAATCCAGTTTTTAATATTCAAATAACACAAGATTCATAAAATAATTTACAATTTATTCCTGTTGTTAAAACTAAAAAGTGTGTTTTTAAGAAGTAAAAACCACCAAAAGATTAACAAGATTTTATGTCAAATTTCAAACTAAAATTAATTAAAATGACAAAAAGTG
Source organism: Viscum album (assembly GCA_963277665.1). Lineage (NCBI taxonomy): Eukaryota > Viridiplantae > Streptophyta > Magnoliopsida > Santalales > Viscaceae > Viscum > Viscum album. The sequence continues at coordinate 1,450,845,209 of OY728161.1, forward strand.
TATTAAATTATAAAAATATAATACAAATACATTTTAAAACCAATTAAATGTACAATCTATCTATATAAATAAATAATATTAAAAGGGTGTTTTGAATTAAATAGCAGTATTTTTCACATTTCATTAAAAATTTACCTTCAGAAAAAAAATAAAAAATAATAATTAAATGTAAATTTTTATAATATTATTCTAAATAAAATGGTTATTTTTTCAAATAAAACATAAAATGGTGTCAAAAAAATGATTTACAAAGGGTTCACCATCAAAAGGTCGTAAAACCGCAATTTTAGAAAAATACGTCTTTTATCAAAAAATTGAATTTATTCATATATCATATCTAGAAAAAATATTTGAGGAATTTAAAACAATAAATTTAATATCAATAATATATTTTAAATTAAATAAAAATCCATAAACAGTGACATGAAAACAAAATTATTCTTAATTAAATAAGATTTCTTAAAAACACATCAATTATATTCATTTGGTTTTTATTACCATTTCTAAAAATTTTGGTAATTAGTAAATATTCATTGAAAAATGTTAAAAATACATTTCAAAATTCATTTCATACTATTCATTCCCACCATTCCAACAACTATGATTTAACTACCATTTAAAATAATAATAATATCATTGTATTATTTTTCAGTATAACTCAATGTTGTGTGAAATGTACAATTTTGTAGAAGCACATTGTTGTGTGTCAATTAAACTATAGTAAAAATAATCCCCATTAAATTAATATCATATTCATAAGTATTAATAGAAATCAAAAAAATTATTCTATAAATACTTGGGTCATTACATCCTCCCCCCCCCCCTTAAAAAATTACATCCTCACAATTTTAAAATTTGGATCGAAAACATCATTAAATGTCCCACATAGGAAAAAGAGTCAATAAAACCATCACTTTAACTGAAATAAAACGGATTATAAAGGACACCCAATATAAAAAATAATATGATTCCCTAAAAACATGGAAATGGTGTCACGACCCATCCCCTGGGCCCGTGTCTGACTACCCATATCCTAATTTCCATAGGCCAGGGGATGGATACTAGCACCGAAAGGCATATTACTTAAAATGGGAAGGTATTTCATCTAAACTTGTATAAACATAAGGTTCGATAACACAACAAGAAGCAACTATGAAGCAAACAATTGTAGAAAAAGGAGTGCTGAAAGTAAAAGGGACTGGAATACATGCCCAATGGAATGTATGAGTACAACTAATGTGTACAAAAACAACTGAATGAAACAATACAGGTGAAGATGGGAAAACTACTACTGATTCTTCCTCCTAGGAACCTATCTAAATGGTAGGTATTGATCTCCTCCTCAACACTTTGCATTAGCTTGTCTCCTCCACGTACTGCACAGTCCTGGCTCCCACTAGCCTTAGCCCAGCTGCTCGTCGTTTGTATGAGACACAACAAGTTTTGGGCATAGCCTATGTTGGGGTGAGTATAATGATACTCATTATGGAACTCATGAACCCCAAAAGAATATCATTGTTTTACACGGAAAACCAAAAATTATGATCTCAATCACAAAGCACAAAGAAATAGACACAACTCAAACCAGGTATACAACTCAGAGAAATAGTATCATGATGCTGATCCATACAAGATCGATATAAATGTTGATAGCTAGTCACAGATTCTCTATGCCTATGAATAAGTAACATTTCCATTCACAACATCAAACACCTTGGAAACAAGATAACTCCTACCCTATCGAGTACAGTTGTCATGCCGCATCATAGAAATGCACTTCCCACAAACCCTGGACTACTAAGGTACTCCTCCCTATCGCATATCATGGGTCTTCTATATCACATAGAGATTTTCCCCACTATGGAATTATGAGGTACTCCTCCCCTTAGCTTATTGTGGGTCTTCCGAATCACATAGAGGAACTCCCCACCATGGGTCTACCTTGTCACATAGAGGCGCTCCCCACATGGCTGTCAAGTCACTACGAGTCGAAAAGTTCTGCAGTCATCAAGTCTCATATAGTCATAGGGTTTCCTTACATAGTGCGCTTGGGAGAAAGGCACCTCAACCCATTGGTTTTATTAGATATGGAACATAGTCTCATAATAATGTAACCTAATGATCCACCATGTCATAAGGTTTTCAACGCAAAAGATGACACATCAATCAGACGCCCAATCTGTGCATTATTGGCATTTCAGTGTCGAAGGCGCGGTTGGATTCATGTATGATCCAACCCGGCCGTACTCCATGTTTCCCCAAAACAATCATGGATTATGTCAATAATATGGTCTTGCTCCAAGGATCCAAATGCCTCAAACAGTTCATCAAATAGACATCTGATTTTCCAGAGAAGGCTCTTTTAGTGTTTCTTGGGCAGGTTGGGCCTTGGTCGAGCGTGACTTGGTCAGAACAACCTCGCCAGACCTAGTATGGTCTAGACCGAGGATGATTCAGCATGCTGGGCTGAGGTATGGTTCGGCCCACTAAAGGGGTGGCCCTCAAGGGTACCCATACCCATAATGGGGCGGCCAAGCCTGCAAGGGGTGCACCATAGTCGCCACCAGGGGAGAGACCCCCCGGTTATCCAGAACAGTCAATGTATTTTCAATCATCACATAGCGGTGGTGCCATGTTGCACCGCCAAGTGGCACGCAAGACCTATGGGGGCGGGTCCTGTCGGTTCCATCATGGCTGACCAGTTGTCCAACCAACCCCTCTAGTGGCACGTGATAGCTCATCGCACTGTCGCACCCAACCGGTCGTTGGGTCAGCTGCCTTCCTCTGGTCGTCGTGGACGATGAGTCGCGAACCTCCATGTTCATCGACGCAGCATGACAACGTGACTCACCACCTATGTGGTTAGCTGATCTGCCCACTGTCAAGACATTGTTCTGTGGCATCCTCTTGCGGTGTGTATAAGGACCCAGCCATAAACATTACTTATTATTGAATTAAATGAATAATTCACATTGAGGATCTTTTCTGGTTTAGATTTTTAGAGAATTAGGACATAACGATTACATCTCAAAGATTACAAAGTAGACACATCTACTCAGCTTCCATTGTTTTCACAAAATAAAAACTCTTGAACAAATGAGTCATGTCTAGTTACTTGTTTTAGACATCATGACATTTCCTTGATCCCATCCTTGATCGTATTCCACATTAAGTCCTATGGAAAACATTTCAAAAAACATGGGATAAGCATAAAAAGGTCAGTAAGGGTTATAACAATACGGAAAGAAAACATTAGTCCATGTACACATACAAATCAATGAAATCATGATTGACTTATAAAACATAAGCACTTTAACATACCTCATTATATCATAAGCTTTAGGAATAACTCATAGAAATCATAAGACCTTAAAGTATCTTGAGGCATTAATAATATTCTTACATAGGGAGTAACCCTCATGGATACGTTTGGAATACCCATCATAGTATATTCCCTAAATCACTTTGGAAAATCATTAACGTTTAACTCCTTCGTGTTACCGAATTCATTGGAGAGATATATCGGGATCACCCGCCCTTAGTTTATCACGGAACCACCCGTATTCATACACAATTTCCATGAACCATAACATAATTGCATCACATAAAACAAGCATAATGGAAACATTACATTACCACATTTCAAACACAAGATATCAATACAACACATTTATATAATAAAAACATTATGAAAACCATTTTCAAAACCATTTAAAACATTTAAAAAATAGATTTTTAAATAAAAGTGTCTCATACCACTTTGATGCTTTTAAAATTTTAAATCATTAATATACATATAAATAAATCCTAGAAACCACTTTGAAACATGGATATTAATGATAAATATTTGTATGAATAAATAATTAAAACATTTAAAACTATATTTTAGTTAAAGGGTTTTTAACAAAATGAGAGACACTTGAATACAATAATTGAGGAATAAAATTTAATCAGAACTTTATAATATCATGAGAATAAATGGATTAATTATATATTCTTCCAAAGGACAGTATATACCCCATATAAGGGTGAATTGGTTCAAAAGAACAATGAAGTCTAAATAAGATTGTAAAATGAGATGAAATCCTTTATAAAAAGGTATCCTTAAATTAAGATAAATCAATCTCAAAATTATGTGTAAAAAAAATACACCAAATATAAGTGGATATTAAGTGTAAAACAACCAGAGGTCATTCACACATATTTATAGGATGACATATTCAATAACTGTAAGTTGAACCTAATGAAATCTAAATTGGGTTAAGAAGTTCCCTTGGTAAAATTTGATATCCTAACAGCGTCACATTAAAATTCATAACATTAGTTGATTGGATAGAAACTTGTATCTCATCACTTCGACATAAAATTTAAATCAATAAAGATATATAAGAACATCTCCCATCATAAAAGGATGTAAATTAGAAGACATAACAAAATAAGTATTTTTAAAAGAGGAGTGTGAAAGGTTCCCTTACCGATTTGGGCAACTTTCGAAACGTACACCCCATGAAAGAAGGGTCATAAAATGAATATTTAACTACCCATAAATGAGAGTATATTATACAATTAGTAAAATAATGGGAATTAAATACATCACACAAAAGTAAATAGTGGCCAATGTAGCATGAATCTCACGGGAATAAAAAGTGAGGTGAAAATCCCCTCATAAAAATTCGGAAGCCTAACCGTGACACATAAAACATCCAAAAATGGATTGATGAGATCAAATAGGGTCTCTCATGTTAAAATTTACAAAAATATGAATATAAACTAACATCCCCCAATATAATAAAGAGTATCATAAAATATGTGACATAAAATAGAGTACATAAAAAGAAAGAGAGAGGTAAGATCCCTTATGAAAATTCGACAGCCTAACGATGCCACTTACAAATTCTAAAAATGAATTGATGAGAGTAAGAGGGGGTATCTCATCATATTAAAATAAAAATTACAGTATGGTTAATATAAAATAACATCCTCTAACATAAGAACATGGAGCATAAATGAAATGACATAAAATAGGGTACTTGAAAAGAAAGAGAGGGGTCGAATCCCTTACCCCAAGTACGACTTTTCTTGTTCATTTATTTATATTCCTGAATAATAAACTTTGGTAAATTTATAATTTCTAATAGTCCTACATTAATGATTATTATTCAGTTAATATCACATATTATAATGTTATAATAATTGTTTAATAATGTGAGTTCATATCAGACGTTTTTGTCGATGTTTGGTACATGAGTCAAAAATGAACCTGTTTGAAAATGATTTTCCATGTAGTTATAATTAAATCATCTACAGAATAGTATTAATGATTTAAATATCTTATATATCCTGTAAATATTCATTTTATTCTATTACATAACATTTGGAGATAAAAAGAAATGAAATGCACTGTTCATGGAGACGGTAGACCGTACGTATGCATAAACGCTACTTTCATTTCTTTGTCATATTAATAGAATTAAAAATAATTGGGAGATATATATATTATATTTCCAGTATAATATATATGTTTTATAGGTCACATATGTTCATTAGATTCATTCCTAATACATTCCATGTATTCGATGAACGAGTCACATCACTTGAGGGGGCGGTAGTCCACACTTCCTCGTATGAAATTATCGCAATTGCACAACATGAAATGCATAAAGGGATGTTTTAAATATAAAATACAGAAGAATATGGGAAAAAAAATACCATATATATAATATATAAAATACAGTGACATCCTAATGGCCCCCATGAAAGTTGTTAAGAGAATATTGAACAATCATCGTTTCATGAGACAGTAATTCAGCATCAACAGAAATAGTATGTTCTTTAACCATTAGACGAAGGTGTTTGTATGTGTAGCTCGAATACTTCACATAACAACATCCTAGTATATTGAATATACTATTTTTGTTACAAATAAAATGAATAAAAATAGTTTAGGGGTTTTGAGAAGAAAAATAAAACAAAAGAACACAAGTGAAGACATTACCTTTAAATCGGGTAACTCCTCTTGGTTTGAACCAAAAGGGTTTCTTGAAGAGAATTATGCCAAAGGTTAGGCTTCAGTAATGAAGATAGGGATGTGGAGAGATGAAATGGTCAGGGGTTGGCCGAGACAAAGGCTTTAGAGGTGTGGATAAGGTGGTAGAGGTGGGGGCCTTTTACAAGAGAACAAGAGGGGCACTCCTGGAATGTTATAAAATATTACATTATTATAAAATTCTTTTCGGATTTTAAAGGACCCAAAAGGATAGATTTCGAGGATATGGTGATAAGGTTTCTAAATACACCCATCCAATAGGTTTGTGAAAAGTGTGCGACTTAGATTTCTCCCTATTTTCTCATTTTATTTAAATTGTTATTTATGAGGTAATCATTACATCATCACGGTGTCATAAATAATATAATATATTTAATTTCTAAAAATTATAAAAAAATATAATGATGTAGGAAATATGTTTATATTTATAATGAATATTTATAGTCAAAATTATTATTTGTATAATACCATGAAAAAATTGTTTTTGTAAAACAATACCAGTTTGTGACATTTTAATTTTAACTTTAAATAAAAAGTTATTAATGTCATTTTCCAACCAAAGTGGCTCCATGTGGTCCCCAAGTTGACCCATGGATTCTATTGGTCGGAAATGAATCATAAAATAAGGGTAGGACATGTGTCAAGGTCATTTCAAATTATTATGAAATTATCTTTACCTTAAATTGCATTAATTACCTTTAATCGTGATTAATAAAACTTAAAAGTTACTATTCACCAAAAAATTATTTTAATCTCATTGAACCACATTTAAAATCCTAATGACAACCATATATGATGGATTTTTGAAAATCAAATCACATAAGTGGTAATGATTCATTTAAACGAAAAATCAGTTTCTTTAACTACCACTTAGTGGTTTCACTATTCATCAAAAATTGAAGTTTTAAAGAAAAATACCAAAAATTCACCCTAATATATATTTGATATTCCGAATTCAAAAATAATTTCTATTTTGCAAAATTCAAAATATATAAGTTTCATTAATTAATTTAATATTTCATTCCCGCTGTCAAAAAAATAGCGTGTTTTTAAGAAACAATGTATATTAAAAGATTGACACTAGTTTAAGTCAAATTTCAAAGTGATCTTAATTACAATGACCACTATTAGATTAAGTGGTAAAAATATATTCTAAATAAACTATAATCTCAATTAAAAATATAATCTATCCATATAAATAAATCAGATTAAAAGGAGGTTTTGAATTAAAATGCAACATTTTCACTAAAAATGATCTTTATCCAAACAATAACAAAAAATTACACAAAGTAAATTTTGATGTCCAGATTCAAATGAAGGATTTTATATTGTCAAATACAACATATAAAATTCTCAAAAGTATATTTTAAATGGGTTCTCCATCAAAAGGTGGTTAATCGACCTTTTAAAGAATATTATAAGATTTATGCTTAAAATTGGATTCATTTCCATTTTAAGCCTCTAACATTTATTGGATAAATGTAAAAATATTTAAAAAACATATGTAATAATTTTGTAGTTATTTATGTTCATTCCTTCAATTACAAAGTCTAGGAGATAATTATTATTATATTATTATACTATTACTATGCAACGTACGATTTCAAAGAAACCAGTTGTTGCGTATTGGGTATGCCATCGAGCATATCATTCCATTTAAAGTAGTATTAACATTTTATTCACAAATATTGATAAAAATTAGAATGTAATATTATTTATTTACCTGGGATGTTACATCCTTCCCACTTTTGGGAATTGCGTCCTCACAATTTCAAAATTGGGCATGGAAACTTCATTGAAATTCCCACATCAGAACAAAAGTCAGTAAAAGTATCAATTTAAATGAAAGGGAGAGAAGTACAAAGGTCACCCGAGTTAACCCATACTAGGATTCCGTGTATAAAAATATGGACATGGAGGAGAAAACAAAGGGTCATGTTCTGATGGATAGTGATAGTAAACATTTCTAGGAGAAAGTTAACCACAAGAAAATGAAAAACATGTGATGGGTTAAACGGTATTCGATTCCCCAGTAGGAAAAGTTAACAGACAAAATTTTTGTTTTAGGTTACTCTTCATTGAGGAATTTATTTTTGAGTTTAACTAAATCATAATGAAAAATACTTACTTTTCACGTATACTTTCATCTTTTACTAGATTCCTTAATCAAACTCATATTTTCTCCAAAAGATTAGTATTTAGGAAGACATGTTCTCATTAAGAGTACTATAATAAACTTCTATAGAATCAAATAATCCACAAAAGATAACTATATACTTCCCATGTCTTCATACCTTAACCAAAACTATAACTAATAATGTTAGTATGAGATCATATAATACCCAAAAAGGATAATCCTTTATAAAAAAACTATTCTTAATCTCCAAAAAATTTCAAACAATACCCAAAGTTCAACAAAGTCCATTCAATAAACATATATCCATAAATTTATTAAAAGTAATCAAAAATAAGACTGAAACCCAAATCTCTGAAGGATTTAATCACATAGTCATCCAAGAAAAACCTTAACATTTATCTCCAAATAACATCAGTTACTCTTAAAGTCTCATACTGGAATGTAATTAACCTAATCACATATCTTCCATGATAGGTTAATAATTTACATAGATAACCCAAAATCAATTTTTTCTAGATTCAAAAGATCATCTAACTAAATAGAATTAGTTAAACTAACCAGATAATTTACATAATACCGTGGTAAGCGATAAATACCAGTCACACTTTGGTTGTGGGTTTGATTCACATGGCTTCGTCAGACGCGATAGGTTGTCACACGGTATACGAGTTGTCCTTTTCCAAAACTACATAATTCTTATAACATTCCCCAAAATAGAGATAAAATCTAAAAAAATCACCATAAAATAATTTAACCTCAAGTTTATCTCTTGCCCTTCATATTCCATCATAACATATAGTAACACATAATTACCTCCAAAGTAAGGATCATATAAACCCTAATGGTTACCTTTATAATTATTACCTGAACTTCAACATCGATTTGGTTCTCTCGTACATGATGCATTAGAGAACTCACCATGTTTCAAGTGGTTGATCATGACTCCTGATAGTTGGTTTAGAATAACCACTAGATTTCTCATTGAATCCCCCATTTCATTCAGTCTCTTAATCAGAGAACCACCACAGTTTCCTTCAAACCCATTCTCACTTTGGTGCCTCTTAGATCCATCCATTTACTAAAACCAGAAATGTCATTGTGAGTATATCAACAAAATCATTATGTACTAATGAAGAAGATAAAATATAAGATATACTTACTCATTCACATTATATAAAAACTATTACTCTTTCTGAAATCCTAGACATTATGGTAATGTCACTTATTCTTAAAGAATACCCTACCCTCTAAAGTTATCTAAAACTCCCTATGATACCAACTATAAGGACCCAGACTTAAAGATTACTTATTATTGAATTAAATGAATAATTCATATTGAGGATCTTTTCAGGTTTATAGTTTTAGAGAATTAGGACATAACTATCACATCTCAAAGATTACAAAGTAGACACATCTACTCAACTTCCATTTTTTTTCACAAAATAAAAAATCTTTAACAAAAGTGTCATGTCTAGTTCCTTGTTTTAGACATAATGAAATTTATTTGATCCCATCCTTGACCATATTCCAATTTAAGTCCTGTGGAAAACATTTCAAAAAACATGGTATGAGCATAAAAAGCTCAGTAAGGGTTATAACAATACGGAATTAAAACATTAGTCCATGTACACATACGAATCAATGAATTCATGATTTACTCATAAAACATAAACACTTTAACATACCTCATTAAATAATAATATTTAGGAATAACTCATAGAAATCATAAGACATTAAGGTAACATGAGACATTCATAATATTCTTACGTAGGGAGTAACCATCATGGTTACGTTTGGAAAACCCATCACAGTATATTCCCTAAATCTATTCAAAGAAACCTTAACGTTTAACTCTTTCGCATTACCCAATGCATTGGAGAGCTATATTGGGATCACCTGCCCTTAGTGTATCACAGAACCACCCGTCTTCATACACAATTCCCATGAACCATAACATTATCACATCACATAAAACATACATAAAGGAAACATACCATTTCCACATTTCAAACACAAGATATCAATACAACAAATTGATATAATAAAAAAAGTATGAAAACCATTTTCAAAACCATTTAAAAATTTTAATAAAGATATTTATGAATCAAAGTGTCCCATACCACATTGAAGCTTTTAAAATTTAAAATGATTAATATCCATATAAATAAATCCTAAAAACCACTTTGAAAACATGGATATTAATGAGAAATATTTATGATAATAAATCATTAAAACAATTAAAATGATATTTTAGTTAAAGGGTTTTTAACAAAATGAGAGACACTTGAATACAATAATTGAGGAATAGCATTTAATCAGAACTTTATAATATCATGAGAATAATGGGATTCATGATATATTATTCCAAAGGACAGTATATACATCATATAAGATTGAATTGGTGCATAACAACAATGAAGTCACAATAGAATTGTAAAATGAGATGAAATCCCTTATAAAGAAGGTATCCTTAAATTAAGGACAAATCAATCTCATAATTAAGTGTGAAAAATATAAATACACCAAATATATGTGGATATTATGTTTAAAACAACCAGAGGTCATTCACACATATTCATAGGATGACATATTCAATAACTACATGTTGAACCCAAAGAAATCGAAATTGTGTTAAGAAGTTCTCTTGGTAAAATTCGACAGCCTAACGGCGTCACATTAATATTCATAACATTAGTTGATGAGATATAAAATGGTATATAATCACTTGGACATAAAATTTACATCAATAATTATATATAAGAACATATCCCAATGTAAAAAATTGTAAATTAAAAGACATAACAAAATAAGTCTTTTTAAAATATGTGTTTGAAGGGTTTCCTTACTGATTTGGGAATCTTTCAAAATGTACACCCCATGAAATAATGGTTATACAATGAAGATTTAACTACCCATAAATGAGATTATATTATACAAATAGTAAAATAATGGGATGTACATACACCACAAAAAAGGAAATAGTGGCCAATGTAGCATGAATCTCATGGGAATAAAAACTTAGATGAAAACCCCCTTATGAAAATTCGGTAGCCAAACGGCGCCACATAAAACCTCCAAAAATGGATTGATGAGATCAAATAGGGCCTCATATCATAAAATTTTTAGAAATAGGAATATAAACTAGCATCTGCCAACATAAGAAAGAGGAGATTAAAATATGTGACATAAAAGAGAGTACTTAAAAAGAAAGTGAGAGGTAGGATCCCATACGAAAATTCGACAGCCTAACGACGCCACTTAAAAATTATAAAAAATGAATTTATGAGAGTAATAGGGGGTATATCATCAAATGAAAATAAAAATTACAGTACGGTTAATATTAAATAACATCCTCCAAATAATAACATGGATCATAAATGAAATGACATAAAAGAGGGTACTTGAAAAGAAAGAGAGAGGTCAGATCCCTTACCTCAAGTCCAACTTGTCTTGTTCATTTATTTATATTCCTGAATAATAAACATTGTTAAATTTATAATTTCTTATGGTCCTACATTAAATATTATTATTCAATTCAAATCACATATTATAATGTTATAATAATTGGTTAATAATGCGAGTTCATATCAGACGTTTTTGTCGATGTTTGGTACATGAGTCAAAAATGAACATGTTTTAAAATGATTGTCCATGTAGTTATAATTAAATAATCTAATTAATATTATTAATGATTTAAATATCATATATATCCAGTAAATATTCATTTTATTCTATTCCATAACATTTTGAGATAAAAAGAAATGAAATGCACTGTTCATAGAGACGGTAGACCGTACGTACGCAAGAACGCTACTATAATTTCATTGTCATATTAATGGAATTAAAAATAATTGGGAGATATATATTATAATTCCAGTATAATATATATGTTTTATAGGACAAATATGTTCATTAATTTCATTATTTTTACATTCCATGTATTGCATGAATGAGTCGCATCACTTGAGGGGGCGGTAGTCCACACTTTCTCGTATGAAATTATCGCAATTGCACAACATGAAAAGCATAAAGGTATGTTTTAAATATAAAATATAGAAGCATATGGGAAACATAAATACCATATATGTCATATATAAAATACAGTGTCATCATAATATCCAACATGAAAGGTGTTAAGAGAATATTAAACAATCATCATTTCGTGAGACAGTAATTCACCATCCACAGAAACAATATCTTCTTTAACCATTAAAAGGAGGTGTTTGAATGGGTAGCTCTATTACTTCACATAAAAACATACTATTGTTTTTAATATACTTGTTTTGTTACAAAAAAATGAATAGAAAGAGTTTAGGTGTTTGGAGAAGCAAAATAAAACAAAAGAACACAAGTGAATATATTACCTTTAAATCGGGTAACACCTCTTGGTTTGAACCAAAAAAGTTTTTTGAAGAGAATTATGACAAAGTTGAGGCATCAATGATTAAGAGAGGGATGTGGAGAGAGTAAATGGGAATGGTTTTGGCTGAGACAAAGATTTATAGGTGTGGGTAAGGTGGTAGAGGTGGGGGCCTTTGATAAGAGAAGAGGAGGGCCACTCTTGTAAAGTTATAAAATAGTACTTTATTATAAAATGCTATTCAGATTTTAAATGTCCAAAGAGGATATATTTTTAATCTAATGTGATAAGGTTTCTAAATCCACCCATAAAATAGGTTTGTGACAAGTTTAAGACTTATATTTCACCCTATCTTCTCATTTTATTTAAATCGTTCTTATATGAGGTAATCACTACATCATCACTGTGTCATAAATAAAATAATGAATTTAATGTCTAAAAATTATAAAAAAAATATCATGATGTAGGAAATCTTTTTATATTTTTAATGAATATTTATAGTAAAAATTATGACTTTTATAACCCCATGTAACAAGTGTTTTAGTAAAATAATACATGTTTGTGAAATTTTAATTTTAACATTAAATAAAAAGTTATTAATGTCATTTTCAAAACAATGTGGCTCCATGGGGTCCCCAAGTTGACACATGGATTTTCATGGTTGGCCATGACTCATCCAATAAGGTTAGGACATGTTTCACGGTCATTTCATATTATTATAACATTATCTTTACCTTAAATTACACTAATTACCTTTAATCGTGATCAATAAATCTTAAAAGTTACTATTCACCAAAAAATTATTTTAATCTCATTGAACCACATTTTACGTCCTAATGAAAACCATGTATGTCAGATTTTTTAAAATAAAATCAAAGAAGTTGTAATGTTTCATTTAAATGAAAAATCAGTTTCTTTAACTACCACTTAGTGGTTTCTCTATTCATCAAAAATTTATGTTTTTCAGAAAAATACCAAAAATTCAACCTAAGATATATTTGATATTCAGAATTCAAAAATGAAGTCTATTTTACAAAATACAAAATATATGAGTTTCATTAATTAATTTAATATTTCATTCCCACTATCAAAACAAATAGCGTGTTTTTAAAAAAACAATATCTATTAAAAGATTGACACTAGTTTAAGTCCAATTTCAAAGTGAAATTAATTCCAACGACCATTGTTGGATTAAATGGTAAAAATATATTCTAAATACACTTTAATCTCATCTAAAAAGCTAATCAATTCATATAAATAAATCAAATTAAAAGGAGGTTTTGAATTAAAATGAATCATTTTCACTAAAAATTATCTTTATCGGAAAAATAAAAAAAATTACAAAAAGTAAATTTTGATGTCCAGATTCTAAAGAAGTATTTTATTTTGTCAAATACAACATATAATATTTTAAAAAGTATATTTAAAAAGGGTTCTCCATCAAAAGGCAGATAATTGACATTTTAAATAATATTAGATGATTTATGCTTAAAATTGGATTCATTTTCATTTTAAGCCTCTAACATTTATTGGATAAATGTAGAAAAATTTAAAAAACATATATAATCATTTTGAAGTTATTCATGTTCATTCCTTCCATTACAATGGCTAGGAATTAACTATTATAATATTATTATATTATTAGTGTGCAACGTAAGATTTCAATGAAACTTGTTGTTGAGTATTGGGTACGCCATCGAGGATAATATTCCATTTAAAGTAGTATTAACATTTTATTCACAAATATTGATAATCATTAGAATGTAATATTATTTATTTTCCTAGGATGTTACAATGTGCGTTGATGCGCTATCCCCCATGTAGCCTATTGGTATCACTGCGTTGTCGGACTTCCACGGAGGCATGTGGATGTAGAAAAGATCACAGAGGGTTCAGGCTGGGTTCATTATGCCCTTTCCCTTTCCGTTAGCTCGAAAATATGAGGGGGTAAAGGTTTTAATAAAATTTGTATTAAACAAAAAGGTAAACCACAGAAGATACCCCACAACAACCTCCCACAATGATGAATTATCATGGGCTAACCAGTTAGACAGTTGACCAACATTATTTATATTATTCAAAATGGGGAAGTGGAAAATTCATTTAAAAGGCATAAACATATAAACCCCTGCCTCGAATCATCGAAGAAAACACATTCTTTTAAAGGTTGATCATGTTCTTAATTTCCATAACCGGTTCCTAATGACCCCACTCGTATGTCACCCTTCAGTTCATGGTTCGGTGTTGTATGTCACCTCCCACTAGGTTCATCTCCTTTATCTAAGGCTCTGGTGTTTCGGTGCTTCTTCAAAACTTCGTTTCTTGGCGACCTCCCCTCGAGCTCTATATTAGTAGAAGAGGGGGAGTATATTTAACGACGTTAGAGGTTAATGGGGATCGTCAATTAAGAAGAACCCTAATTACCCAACAACGTCGTTATATACGGTTGGTAGGATATGAAATTTATTGGCGTGACACATCGATGGCACCACCCCTTAGCTTGTCCATTACAGGATATGAAATAAAATAAAAAAATTAATTTCATTTCATTTATTTTAAAAAGATTCAAAACCTACCTTATTCCCCGGACCTACTGTGGTCAATGTAAAGCCTCCCATAAGTGAATCTCAGTGATACTCATTCAATGGTGCCCTCATATTTTTAATTTGATAAGAGGATCAAAATATAGAAAACTTTGCTCATGCATTTACCGAATATACCAAAAAAAGATCAGAAATTCATTTTGGGAACTCTAGTCCTTTGAATTAGGCACCTTCAATTTTCAAAAACTTGAAATAATTCCATATTATTAGAAAATTTCATGTAAAATCTGGGTCTCTACATTATCCCCCAATTAGGGCTATTCCTCCCTAAAATCCACAATGTAGACTAAGAAATCTAATGGTGGTACCAAGCAAGAATCTGAGCATCCCACTCCCAAGTGTTATCCTAGAGGTTCACATGCTACCACGAATGTGCACAAGAGGTATCAACCACTCATGAAGGACCCACTATTATGGATCCTAAATATATACTGGAACCTCCATAAACATCCCCCCTTTGTCTAAGCCAGACCTCATGTTCGAGGCCATGATATGGGTCGTGCACATATTTCCTCAGCTGGGAAACATGGAAGACATCATGTACTCTCTCTGTCTGCATGGAAGTTCCAAGAAGTATGCCACCTTGCCTATTCTGTGATGTATAATAAAAGGACTGATAAACCTCGGTGATGACTTTCCACCTACGCCAAATCTCTACCATCCCTGATGAGGAGAAACATGCAAGAAAGTGTGGTCTCCCTCCTGTATCTCAAGAGGTCTCCATCACCTATCAGCATATGACTTATGTATGCTCTATGGAGTCTTAATCTGCTCTTGTATGGTCTTCACCTTCTTAGTGGTAGCCCGTACCATATCTAGACTCATATGTGTAGACTCCCCTGGGTCTGTACAGCATAGAGGTGATCTGCATGGTCTACCATACCATGACTCTAAAGGATCCATACCAATGGTTGATTGATAAATGTTCTTGTATGCGAACTCCAACAAGTGAAAATGAACCTCCCAACTCTGGCCCAAATATAGGATGAATGCACGTAATATTTGTTGTAGGGTCTGTATGGTCCGCTCTATTTGACAATCTATCTGATGATGACAGGCGGTGCTCAAATGTTGTTGAGTCCGGAATGCCTCTTGCAATCCCTTCCCCATCCATGATGCAAAATTTACATCACGTTCAGAGGCGATCATCAATGTCACCCTATGATATCTCACAATCTCTTATATGTAGAGGCTTCAGAAGACTTCTATTGATCAATATTTTCAGATTGGTAGGAAGTGGAACGACATTGTGAGTCGGTCAATTATCACCAAAATGGTGTCATTTCCCCCTAGACGTACATGCAACCTCTATCAAAATTTCTATGGAGATCCCATCCCACATCCTCTCTGGCACCACTAGTAGCTGAGAAAAGACTCTTGGAACATAATGCCCGACCTTTACTTTCTGGAAGGTGAGGCATCGTGAAACAAACACTACCACCACCTTCTTCTTAACTAGCCACCAATAATGATGACAAAGGTCCTAGTACATCTTATCCGCACTAGGATGTACCTCCAGAGGAGAGGTATGGTACTCCTTCAACATCTCCTCCCATAGCGCAACCAGGACCATTGTACGTCCTCTGAATAGAGTGACATGATTTCCACCTTCATAAAATCCATCAGGTGCATGTCCTAAGGATATCTATTCAAGTCGTGCCTCATGGTCATTATCCTCAAGCTGCACCTCTCAGACTCACTGAAGGAGTGGGGTAGTGACTATCATATACTATAGTTCTTCTTCTCCATCTCTATCCATGAAGGATATCTGAAATACGACTAGCTACACTATCACCTCACTTAGAAACTCTAGACCAGACCTCTGGCTGATGGCATATACTACCATATACCCCTTCCCAGGAATATCCACTATCTCAAAGTCATAGTCCTCGGGGAACACAACCCATCACCATCGTATTAGTTTTGGGTCCTTTTAAGAGAGGATATACCTAAGACTAATGGGATCAGAGTAGACTACAAAATGTTATCCCATCCAGAAATGTCGCCACATCTTTAAGGCGAAGGCCACTTCTATTAACTAAAGGTCATGGGTAGTGTAGTTCTATTCATGTTGTCTCAACTTCCATGAGCCATAGGCGCTAAATTTTCAAACCTGCCTCAGGACACACCCAGATTCGGTCCCCGATGCATTTTAATAGACTACATACCCAACACCATCTTCGGGTAGCTTCACAATGGGCGCACTCATCAGTATTTTCCTCAGCTCGGGGAAACTATGCTTGAATCTCCCCATCAATAGGAAGGGATGACCCTTCTTTTTCAAAAATGAAAATGGTACCACATGTCCAGAAAAGTCAGAAATTAATATTCATTAGTATCAAACCAACCCTAGGAATCTCTGCACCTCGGTCACACTCCTTGATGCCTCTTAAGCATGTAAAACCTCAATTATTTCAAGATCTACTATAAATTCAACCTTCGAGATAATGTTTCCTATATATTGTAGCTCTCGTATCCAAAACTATAACTTTGAGAGATGACCATAATGCTAGTTCTCTCAGTGTGTATCCAGAATTATCTACAGATGATCGGCATGATCCTCCCCTATCATAGATTGCACCAAGATGTCATTGATGAACACCACCACGAAGCGATCGAGGTATGGATAAATGATATTGTACATGAGTCCCATGATAATTGCTGGGTCATTAGTAATTCTGAAGGGAATATCCATGGACTCATAATAAACATAACAACATCTGAATGTCGTCTTCTACACATCCCCATCTCATATCCCGATCTGATGATAGCCTGATATGAGGTCTATCTTCAAAAACCAACGTTCTCCCTTTAGCTAATCGAAAATATCATCATTCCTAGAAAGTGGATACTTGTTCTTAACAGTAACCTGGTTCAGGTTCCAGTAGTCCACACAATGTCTCAAACTCCCTTCTTCCTTCTTGGGGGATAGAATCGGGGTTAGCCATGGAGAAACACTAGGTCATATGAAACCCTTTTCCTGCAAGTCCTCCAACAATACCAGTAACTCACAAAACTCCACTAGAGTAATAATATATGATGGGGTAGATATATGTGTCGTCCCGGGGTACAGGTCATGTAATATTCTACCTCTTTACATGGAGGTAGTCCCAAAACATCTTCAAGAAAGACATCCTCATATAGGACCACCACTATAGGATAGCTTAGAATCTCAACATCAGCTGCTCTGGGGCTAAGGATAGCTATCTTATGAGTAATCAGCTGCACTATGTTCTGGGTAAGTCCATCCTTTGCTGCAATGGTTCTCTTCTCACTGGTAAAGAAAAACCCAGTCCCATCCATGGGGACACACCACAAATTTCTCCTAATACAGTCAATCTGAGCATGAACTGTGGATAACCAGTCCATACCAAAGATGTTGTCGTAAGGCCTCGACACTTCTACTATATGATACCACCCAAATCTCTCACCTCCTAGAGTAAGATTACACTACTGACCCCAGTGTGTAATGATTAAATCCACTATTTTAGGAGTCTCTAGCCGTAAGGATCGAGCCAACAGCTCCACCGAAATCTTCGATCTTTGAACAAGGTTCCTGACAATAAAAGAGTTATTGGAACCTATTTCTATAATTAAAAAATATAAGGTGGAGTAGACACAGATCATACCTATATTAATCTATGGAACGTCATGTTCATAGGCCTCAGTTTCATGGAGCTGAGGTCATTCATGTCCTCCTGCTTTCTATGGTCAGGGTGGACCACCTAGCGTCAGGGGTGGTAGAACCTCAAAACAGCAACCGCCACCTACTGTAGGGCCAGCACCTCTGCCACATCTTCCACCCAGCAGACCTCCTTGCTCATACTTCTGTCTCTTCCTCGACGGTCCCTCGATTGTCTGATGGTAGTCCATACGGCGGGTGGGGAATTTGTGAGCCATGTGACCCTGCCAGTCGCACATGTGACACTATGTTTCCTTCACAAATATTCTTCTTCCTCACGATCCTCGCACCTCTGACCATGCAGCCTGGGGTTGTCCATGAGAATGTATGTTCTGATAGGACCTCTATGTCATCTTCCTACTGCCTTCTATAGATGACTCTACTACCTGACGTTCAGTGATGGCTCTCACTGTGGGTGAGTGGTGATCTATGAAATTCTCTACCAATAGAACTGATTATAACACACCAGCTTGGGTCAGTTGGGTGAGCGATACCATCGATCCTCTGGTCTCCCTTCAGAAACCAATTACAATGGTTTGAGCCTTGAATAAGGGGTCATGAACCTAGTCAGTGGAGTAGTGAGAGTGATCAATGAACCTCATCGAGTACTGGGCCACTGTCATGCTGCGCTGCTATAAATGCAGCAACTCTTGTATACACATAGAGCGTAAGGTTACTGGGATGAACTCTGTTTTGAAAAGGCCCTCAATGTCCGATGAAATGAGGATTTCCTCATAGTGTATATCGAGCATCAGCATCCACCATATCCCTAATCATTCTTAATAAAGCATGGTTTCTAGGATTACCACAAGGTCTGCTGGGGTTCCAGCCAAGTGGAAAACTCTGACCATGGCCTCCAGCCATTTCTCAGCCACCTGCGGGTCCATATCACATAAGAACCTTAGAGGCCTCCGCCGCTAGATCTTGGGAAACGTGATCAGTCTACATGCATCCTCTACTGGTTGAACTGCTGGTAACATATTATCAAAGGTTTATGGTGCTACTGGTACACCACTTGAATGTGCTAACACCATATGAGGGCCCTACACTAAGGCATCATCACTTGGTGGCCGTCATAGAACACTCTCTTAGGAATCCTGGATGGATGCCTATGTGGTTGCGTATTGAAAGAAGACATGTGTTCCATGGTCGATAAGTAATACTTGGTGAGAAGACTCCAGAGATCAAAAACAAAACATTTCAAAACATACGCAATCATTGTTTTCATGCGCGGAGTTGGAAATCAAAATTCAGGGTCCTGGTGGATGGATACATCAGTCGTTTCACCAACAATGGATTCCCCAAAATGAAAATGACAGTCATATCACCTAACAGTATTTCCACATGTAAAATATCGGAGCACTAGTTATTCTATAGAACCAAACTACTCTGATACCACTTTGTCATGACTCGTCGACCGAGTCCTATGTCGGTACTACCCCAAGCCTGCCGTCCATAGGCCAAGGTCTAGTGACTTGCATAGAAAGACATATTCCATAAAACAAGAGGGAATTACCTTCAATACAACACAAACATACGGTCTGATAACCCAAAAAGATGCAACTATGAAAGAATATGTTGTATAAAAATGAGTGGTGAATGTAAAAGGGGTCGGGAGACATGTCCAATTGAATGTATGAGTACAACTGAAGAGTAAAAATACAACTGAAAGGATAAATACAACAGAAAAAATGGAAAACTGCTACTGATTCATCCTCTAAGGATCCTACCTGAAGGGTAGGTACATATCGCCTCCCCAGAACTCTACATCTGCCTATCTCTTTTGTGTACCTCCTAGTCCTGGATTCTTCCAGCCTCATCCCACCAGCTCACCATCTACACGAGACATAACAAGGTGTGGGAATAGCTCATGTTGGGGGGAGTATAATGATACTGAGTAAGGATCCTAAGACCCCCATAGGTCTCTCAGAATTCCACATGGAAAACCACAATGCATGATCTCAATCACAAATCACAAAGCAATAGACACAACTCAAACTAGGTACACAACTCAGATAAACAAGATCCTGATGTTGACCCCCACAGTATCGCTATGAATTCTGATAGCCAGCCACATATTCTCTAGTCCTAGGAACAATTAACAATCCATGTCACAATGTTGAACACATCAGTTACTGGAGAGCTCCTCTTCTATTGAGTATAGTGGGCCTACTACGTCACACAGAGGTGTTTCCATCTTACCTCAGACTGCTGAGGTACTCCTCCCAATCACATATTATGGGTCTAAAAGGTATCACAAAGTCACTCCCCACTGTGGCCTAGTTATGTAATCCTCCCCATCTCAGACCCCTGGTCTTCCATGTCACACAGAGGATCACCCCACCAAGGGTCAGCCGCATCCCATAGAAGCTCTCCACACTAGGACGTCTAGTCACTCCGAGTCCAAAATATCAGTAGTCATCAATTCTCAGCCTGTCATAGGGTTCCATACATAGTCTACATGGGAGAAAAACTCCAAAAAAATTGATCGTATTAAATCTGGCCCAGAGTCTCAAAAATAAGTTACTAGATGATCTGCCCAGTCACATCGGTTCAAACGCAATAAACGGAGCGTCTTTCAGACACCAGGTCTATGCCTTATTGGCATTTCAGAGCCCAGGGACTAATTGGATTCAGGTGAAATCCAACCTGGTCATACTCCATGTTTTTTCAAAACTCTCATTTAATAAGTGAAAAGGACTATTTAACTCTTTGGATACTAACATCATAGATAGTTTGTCAAAAGAATGTCTGGTTTTCAAGATAATTCCCTTTAAGCGTCTCTCTTCCTGGTTGGGCATGGGTCTGGTCCTACCCATTCAGTATGACCTGGTCCAGCCCGATCTGGTTGATGCCGAGGCCCAAAAAAGTAGTGTCCTGACTAGAAAGGGGTTTCCATCAAGGGTGGCCCCACCTGCAAGGCGTCATCCTACAAAGGAGCGGCCTGGTAGGGAAGCAGCCCAGGATGGTGTTGGCCCGACCACATGAGGCGCGACCGACAAGGGGTTCACCCTAGCCACCACTATGTGAGGAACACTCCGGTTTTCCTGAAAAGCAAAGGGTCGTTCCATTTTCTTATAGAAGTAGTGCCACGTGGCAGTGCTAGGTGGACCACATGACCCATGGGGGCGAGTCATGTCGGTTCCATCACATCTGGTCGGTGTGCCAGCCAATATCACTAGCGATGTGTGACGGTGCGCCGCACCATCCCTCATGGTCGGACGGTGTGCCTCATACTATCCTCTTTTCATCGCAGCCGATGAGCCGTGACCCTTCATTTTTATCGGTAGCGTGAGATGGTGCATCGTTCCTCATCCACGGCTGCCCTGTGCCATCCGCTCTAACGAACTTCGCGACTTCATGTCGTGGCCTCCACTTCCGGCATGCATCAACACGATATCCCCCATGTAGCCAGTCTGTCTTTCTAGGTTGTATGTTTTCCATGGAGGCACAAGGATATAGCAAAGATACCAGAGGGTTTGGTATAGTTTTGATAGCCACACACCCTCCTAGTAAGCTCGAAAATATGGGGTGTGAAGGGTTTAATATTAATTGAATTAATCAACAAGGTAAACCCCACAAGATACCCCGCAACGACGAATGACTCACGAGTGAACCCGTTATTTAGTTGACCTGTGTTCTTCGTACTATTCAAGAACAAGGAAGAGGAAAATTATTTAAAAAGCATAATAGAATAAGACACCAACCAAGAATCGTTGGAGAAAATTCTCATGTTTGAATGTGGATCATATTATTCATTCCCACAAGAAGTTCCGAATGATGTCACTCGTACATCTCCCTTCATTTGGTGGTTCGGTGCCATTCATTACCTCCCACTGGGATTGGATCCATTATCTAAGGGTTTGGCATTGCAGAGCTCCTTTAGCACATTGTTTCCTGGAAATGCTGTGTCGGTACCTCCCCCAATGCTTCATACATATATGAGAGGGGGAAGGTAAGTAACGACATTAGTGTTTAATGGGGGTCTTCAATTAATAAGCTTCTTTCTTCACCAATGAAGTTGTTACATGGGGTTGGCAGGTCCTGTAATTTATTGGATTGACATGTAACTGGCTCCACCCCCTGGCTTGTCCATTGGAGGACATGAAACAAAATAACAATAATATTTTATTTCATTTATTTTAAAAATTCACAAAAAAATTCTTTTTCTCCAGACCTACCATGGCCACAGTAAAGCCCCCCTTAAGTGAATCTTTGTGTTTAGGATTCAATGGTTCCCTCAGTTTTTTAATCTATGTATCAATTCAAAAGTATTAAATCTCTGCTCACGCATTAACTGAAAGTACACAAAAAATGTTCATAATTTAATTTCAGGAACTTCAGGGCCCGGAATCAGGTGCCGTAAATTTTCACAGACTCATAATAATTCTATATAATTAAAAAAAATATATGGATAATTCATGTGTCTATATATGGAATAGAAAACAAACCATAAATTTCTGATGGAGAGTGATAAAAACATGATCATGAGAATGTTAACAACTAAAAAACCAACAACTTCTGATAGGTTAAACGATCCTTGATTACCTAGTAGGAAAAGTAAACAGAAAACATATTTCTTTTTATGTTACCATTCCTAAATTTGGAGAATTTATTTATGGTATTGATCAATTACTTAAGGATATATATACATTCTTTTCAACTAGAGTTTCATCATTTAATATGCTTCAACCAAAACATAATATTTTCTCAAAACGAAGATTAATCAATTTGGCTTGGTCAGACCTTATGTACTAGAATAAACATTAAGAAAATATAATGATCCAAATGAGATTAATAATTTATTAGTAGTATATTTAGACATTATCAAAAACCATAATGGTTAGTAAAGAATATATATTCCCTAAAAAGATAATCATTTATAAAAAAACTATTCTTAATCTCCATAATTGAAAAAACAGTACCCAAAGCTAAAAAAATACCATTAAATAAACAATTGTCCATAAAATGAATCGAAATATTCCAAACAATGTTTGAAACCCAAAAATCAGAAGGATTTCATCACATAGTCTTCTGAAAAATCTTAACACATATCTCCAAATAACAGCATCTACTCATAATGTCACACATTGAAAAGTAAATAACCCAATCACATTTTCTCTATGATAGGTTAATAATTACAAAAATTGCTCTATGTATTCAATAAAACATATATTCTTCCGAAATAATATTCCACAATTACTCCCCAAATGAAATCCCATTGTATTATATTTTTGTTATGCTTATAGTGTTCCCAAAAGTGAGAATGTCTTCCAGAATAACATTTATCACATAATCATCAAATAATTTTCCTATTGTAAGGATATCCATTTGATAAAACATAAGATCAAAAATGAACTCTTTCTTGATAAATAAAATCATTTAACTAAAGATAACAATTCATAAAAACCTGTGAATTTATGTTGGCTAGTGGTAGTCGATTCCCCCTTGTCACCCTTTGGGTGTGGATCGATTCCCATAGCCTTGCTAGACATGATGAGTTGTCACACATCCTGCGGGATGTCCTTTTTCTAAAATCATATATCTGATATATCATTCTAAAAATGAGAAAATTTTCTCCCAAAAAATACTCCAAACAAATTTTATCCTCAATGGTTATCTAATAACTATCATTTTCCATCCAAAAAAGTAATATCCATTTTTCACCTAAAAAACTAATGATCACATGAAATCCTAATTTTATCCATTATGTCCACCCAAGAAAAGATAATTATTTCTTGAATAACATTTTCACATATCAATCATTAGGGTTAGAAATACTAGAAAAATTCTTCCAATGGTATCCCAACCTGAAAAGAGACTTAATAATTTTAATAATTTCATCATCCTAAAATATATCATAACTCTTGAATATATTATATGTAGACTTCTTACTCATTCAACGTTCTTCATGATCCATTAATAATTCTTTTTTAACTTATTCCATAATATATATTTTTCTTACAAACAAAATCACGAATCATATCCTATGATTCAAAAATGACAAAACATCTGCTAAGATAAAATCTATACATTTCATTGTTCATTTTCAATTTCTAGATCCAAAATTTGAATGTCATTATGTATTGGAAAACAATTATTGGTACTATTCTTTTGATTTCATTCCCAAACATTCTATGTAGGACATCTATTTGGGTAGTGACCGTGCACCCCACATTTAAAATATTCAATTAATCCCTCAGAAATAACTTCCTTTCCATTCCTGGAGTCGACATGACAATTCCTTATTCCATTGTAGGATATTGATTTATGACCTTCGTTACCACAACTATAGAATCATCACATCCCTTTGAAGAATTTTCCTAGGTGTTTCTTTTCACATCCTGGACACATTGGTTTTTGAATATACTTTCCTTTATGATTATGAATTGAGCATATATTTTACTATGTTTAGCGCATATACGATGCATTATAAAAATAACCAAGGTTTAGGTGGTCAATCATTAATCCAGATAGTTATTTGAGAATAACAATAAGAGTTCTCATTATTGTTCCCATTTCATTCTGTTGCTTATTCAGAAAACCATCACAGTTTTCTCTACGTCCAATTTTACTTTTGTGCCTACTAGATCCAACTATTTAATAATACCAAAAAGTTTAGTGTGAGTATATTAGTAAAATAATCAAATAATATCCTATATGGAGGGTAAATACTAAGATATAATTATTCTAGTTATCTTAAAATCATTAAATTTATCTAAAATAATTAGGAATATTCCTAATATTCTAACCATTATGGTTATGTAACTTATTCTTAAATAACTGCCTTACCTCTGAAGTTATCTAAAATGACATATGATACCAACTATAAGGCCCTCAACTTTAACATTTCTTAATCAGAAATTAAGATAATAATTCAAAATTAGGAAGTTTTCATGTTTAGAGAATTAGATAATTATTTAGAAATTATACATAACAACTTGATATTGGAAGAAGACACTTCAACTCACAATCCATTATTTTCAAAAAACAGAAACACATAATAAAAATAAACATGTCTTGATCCATGTTTTAGATAGCATGACTTTTCCATGATTCCATCTTTGACCCTATTATTATTTTTGTCATGTGAAAAACATTTCAAAACCTGGGATGATCATAAAAAGCTCAGTAAGGGATCCATAATGAAGAAAAATGGTTAATTTTTCAAAACAACATGTACACCATGAATACATTATAATAAATTAATACTTTTAACATTATAAAAGCTGGAAAAACACTTCAATGAATATAATCTCATTGATTACCATTTTTATAACCAAATTCCTTCCATAAATCCCATATAATACAACATATAACATATAAAGGTATCTCTGGACATAAACATACATAAATTGAATAACCATATATCTGACTTCCACACAAATCAATAAATATAATATCCATACGACTGACTATCATACCGAATTAGTTGGACGTTATAACATAACCACCCATCCTTGGTTTATCACGTAACCACCCATTATTTGGTTTATCACATAACTACTTGTCAAAAGCCCAAGTACCATTTTATAATCATCACACATAAATGATTGCAAATATCAACATTTCAATCACAAAATTTCATTTGTAATAAGAAGTTATAATTTTTAGTTGTTGAAATAGTAAATCCATTTTCAAAAACCAATTTCAATTCCGAAATAACCAAAATGGGAATAAGGGGTTTCTTTTTTTCCATTAACAAAAATTGAGTCTTGTAGAAGAAGCCAAAATATCAGATAACAATTACATCAATAAGAATTTATTTATTGCCACAAAACAATTAAAAATAATAATTTTTCTTATTTCAGTAAAATGATTTATAGAAAATGATACATTTTGATTTAATGTAAATTTCAATGTGTTTTATTAAGAACCATGTAAAATAAGGTGGTGTATATTATCAAAACATTCCGCAATGAATGCAGATTGATTCGAAGTCCCTTAACTCGAGTCTAACATGTCTTATATGTTCATTGTTCTTATTGAATAATAAATTAAAGTTAATTTCTACATTCCTTAAAACCTTTTTTCACATTTATTATTCCTTTTATATCAATTATTACCTTGTTATATCAACTAGATAATTATTTTATTATATATTTGACATTTTTTTGATGTTTAGATATTGAGTCAAAAATGAACTTGTTATAATTAAAAATTGTCCATGTGGTCCAAACTACATTATCTAAATAATGATATTCATGGTTTATATATCTTATATATCATATATATCTAGTATATATGTCTTTCTAATAGTCTATACAAAATCTATTTATGAAATCAAATGCCCCATTCATTGAGATGGTAAGTCGTACGTACGCATGAACACTACTATCATTAATATTCATATTTAAAGGAAAGAATTATAAATGATACATAAGTTAATTATAATTCCATTATAATATCATATATAATTTCCATAACTCCATCCATTATATGTTCCATGTATTCCATGAAGGACTTATATCACTTTGAGGGGGCGGTAGTCTGCAATTTCGCAAATGAAATTATAACTTTTATACATCATGAAATGAATAATGATATATTATAAATTCAAATTATAGAAGTATTGACATAAAATAAATTTCTTATATAACATATATAATTATTGTTCCATCATAATGTCCACCATGAATGGTTATAGTGGAAAATCAAACAATAATCATCGTGAGGTAGTCATCCATCGTATACAGAAACAGTATGTTCGTATCCATTAGATAAAGTTTTGTGTAAGTTTAGATCGAATACATCTGATAAAGTCATCATATTATATTTAAGATACTGGGTTTTTTATAAAATAAAGGAATAAATAGAGTTTAGGTAATTGGATAAGGAAATTAAATGAATGATTCTTGAGAGAATTCATTACCTCAAATCAGGTAACTCTTTTTGATTTAAGGTAAAAGGTTTTCATCAATTGACTTATTCATATTGTAATGATTCTAGGAGTAAGAGAGGGATTTTATGAGCTTATTTGGTCATATTTGCGATTTGAAAAGGGCACCTTAGAGATGTGGGTAAGGGTTAGTGGGGGTAGCCTTTTATTTGTGGGAGGAGGCGTACTTTAGAATGACTCAAAATGTTATTTTATTATAAACTGAATTTCAATTTTCAAAATTACAAAATCCATTTACATTGAAGGTAAGACAAGGATTGTTATAAATCCTCTCAACTAATCATTTTTTAGAAAAGTTTTGGTTTCATATTTAACCTTATCATTTAACATTAACCCTTAGATAAATAATTTAACTATTACCATGTCTTCATGTATATTCATACTATATGGTTAATATAATCACCATAAATTACCATTCTAACCTCAAGTGGTTCATTAATGATATTTATTTAATTATCTATGTAATTTGGATGAATCGTAGATTTTTAAGACTATTAAATAATTCAATAAAATAGTATTTGTTTTTTATATTCATTTATGTGAATTTTTAGAATAATTATTTCATAAATTTTTAAAAAATCATGACAAAATGATTATTTTGAAATAAATTCATAAACCAAAATATAAAAAGACATAATCATCGATAAAATTCGTGGATTACATTAAAATTTTCCAAAAAATTTATTTTAAAATTTATAATCCCATTTATTTAAATCGTTCATTAATAAAGTAATCACTAAAACAAAATTTTGTCATACATATATTTATTTATATGATTTTTAAAAATTATAAATATAATACCTTGATGTATAAAATCACATTATATTTATAATGAATAATTATATTATAAAATCTAACTCTATAACCCTATATAAAAATTGTTTTACTAAAAGATACATGTTCAGGTTATATTTTCATTAACATTAAATAAAATGCAATTAAATTTTATTTTAACAAAAAATTGGCACCATGGGGTACTAAAATCAACCCAATGATGACCATGGTCATACATGTCCAATCCAGTTGGGTTAGGACACGTGTTAGGGTTATTTAATATTATTATAATATTATTTTTTACCATTATTTACTGAATTTACCCTTTTACCATGGTAAATAATATATATACTAATGTTACTATTAATAATGTCTAAAAAAAGATACCGATTTAAAAAATATAAACCTTATGATTCCAAAAATGATAAAAAATTTCAAAATTCAAATGAAATAAGTTTCATAAAATAATATAAAATTATTTCTCTTTGCCAAAACCAAAAATCATGTTTTTAAGAAGTAAAAACTACAAAAATATTGACATGCGCTTATGTCAAATTTCAAAGTAAAATTATTTTCAATTACCAAAATTGAATTAAATGATAAATATATAATGCAATTAAGCTTTAATACAGATTAAATGTTCTATATATCTATATATATAACTCATATTAAAAGTCACTTTTGACTTAAAATGCAGTATATTTCACTATTCATTAAAAATGAACTTTAGTAGAAAAATACCAAAATTTAATCGAAAGAAATTTCTAATGTTCTGATTCTAATTAAAAAGATTACTTTTTCATATAAAACATATAATTTTTTGAAAAACATGATTTAAAAACGTTCTTCTATCAAAAGGCGGTAAAATTATATTTTTAAAAAATTATTTCCATTATCTGAAAAAAATAAATTCATTTTTATATCATATATAGAAAACATATATGAATAATTTTAAACATTACACATAATATATATATTATATTTATCATTAAATAAAAATCCATATAGTGATATGAATACACAATTATTCTCTTTTATATTGGGTTTTATCAAAACACATCTATTATATTCAATTCATTTTTATTTTCATTTCTAATAAATTTGGTAGTTAATAAATCATACATTAAACATGTGTAAAACATATTTCAAAATTCAGTTGATACTATTCATTCCTGCCATTCCAATGGCAAGGCGTTGACTACAATTTAATATAATTATAATATTATTGTATTAGTTTTCAGTGTAACTCAATGTTGTGTGCAATGTATGATTTTGGAGATGCCCATTATTGCATGTCGAGTATGATCATAGAAAAATAATCTCCTTTAAATTAATATCATATTCATGAGTATTAATAGAAATCAAAAAAATATTATTCAATAAATAACTACGTCGTTACCTTAACGCCCAAGTCAATATAACCCATAGTCGACCCATGAATGTACTCAATATCTCAAGACTCTAAAATATTAGTGAACCCAACTAATTCATTATATCACTTAGAAACCTATCATGTATAGCCTATAAGGGTGCACATTACCACTTGGCTTCAAAATAAAGATGGAACACCCTCAATACTATCCATAAACAATCTTCATTATTCATCATAGTATCATGTTGTTAGTTCAAGACATTTAAATATGAGTTGTATTACTCCATATGACCATTAAACTGGATGAGAATATACAAATTCATATATCACCATGGTTGAAGAGAAGATCACATGACCAAAGATGTGGTTGACCATTCCCTAGGCATGTCTAACCTACTGAAACCGAGCATTATATGTTTCTAACGCCCATAACAAGGGCTAAAGATACAACAAACACATGTCTTAACAAATGAGGGATTCAAAATCTAATAGTCCTCCTATTCACAATAGCACCCAAATAGTACCATACATCAGAAAACTCATAGTATTAAGAATGCAATTTAATGTCTAAGGGTACTACCTAGCTTGGGCTATCACATTTAAAACACAAGCAAAGAACATTCACTAGGTCACCCCAAATAGATTTTACTGGGCCCTATGCCTACCATTTAATCCCGTAATAAAAAGAAAAATTCAAATGGATTCACCCATATATCTATTCCAAGGAAATGAAAAGATATTTGTAAACTTCCCTTACATGGTGGTTTCAAATAACGATACCACAAATGGTTCCATTTAAATTCATAACCTTAATTTACATTCAAATAATAACCATTTATAATTTATTAACATCCATTCAAAATGAGTAAATTAAACATATAAATTAAAGTATGTCATAAAACATAATGTAAACAATAAGGGTCATGTTTATCCAATTTGGGTTCATTATAATACAACCCTATAACAGTTTTTTAATTATCAATGTTTCAATCCACCGGTAGTGGTTTACTCATATGGAACATTCAATGACAGACCAACTTAGGTCTAGTTATTCATTTTTTAATTTAATCATATGGATTATCATTCTTGTGTGATATTATCAATTTAATTTATAGTGGAAAACAATTAATTTAAATTAAAATTTTAAATATTTTACATTTATAATTATTTCAAAAAATTAAAATTTCATATATAATGGTGCGATTATATTTGTTTCCATCATCCTATATATTAATCACCCATATAGTGAACATATTGAAATTGGGATCACATTAATCATTAAAAATTCACTTTTAAAATTTTATCTTTAGGAGAATTTACATTTTAACAATGGTCGCTACATAAATTTATAAGGCTCAAAAGATAGTTCACGTACATAGTTATCATTCACCATTTTATAAGGTTCCCATACACTATAAAACAAATGGTTTGATCTTGTTTTATCACAATAAACTAAAACTATTAAAAAAATTATATTGGAATGATATCACAAGATGAAAACATAAAATAACATGCTAATAAGTATAAAATCATGATACATAGTTAATATATGTTAAATAATCATGCATCATGGAATATATTTTCCTTATAATGGTAGATGATTTACTTTATAAAGAAATAGAAAAACATGTATAGATCTAAGAATATCACTAATAAACCTAACATGGTATATAACGGCTAGGATAATTAACACAAAAGGAATATCATCACAATCAGTAGGGAGAATACAAATGAAACTACATGTAAAGTCATATTTCAGGCATGTGAATACCTATATGCCCATAATTATTCAAGTATTTTCACTTCCATACTATACCATTCCAAGGGGAAAACACCCGAATTTTTTTTAAGAATCCATTAATAATGATAAATACGCGAATCACTCATGGTGAAGTTATAATAAACTATAATATAAAACAACATGAAAAACAATCCCAAACCTAGTCTCTTGGACTTCTCTTCATGGTGGGGGTGATAACTTAGAGACACCAAAATTTTACAAGAGTTTGAAATTTACTAGTCTCTTGTGTACCAACCTAAAATAGTAAGAAAATCGGAAAAGGAAGTCTATGATAAGACATTGTAATATCCTAACCTGATGTACTATGAAACTAGTAACCGAACCGAACATCACATGGCCCTAATCGAAACTCCTCATACACTAGAGGTTTCAGACTAACAGTTAAGGTCTAAGAAGGTGATAGTGGGCATACAATACCCTCATGATCAGAGTACCAAAACTATATAATAAAGAAATAAATAATAAATAATATAAGATGAAGAAATAATTGATTAATTGAGAAATATAATAATAGTATAAATGAAATAATAGATGGAGAATGACCATATAAAACAACTCATGCATGTTCAGATGATGATAACTAATCTAAAATAGATTACTAATTCTAAGAAACATGATACAATGCAGAACCTGAATAAACAAAATAATTAGAATCCATGATGGTGGTCTCTATCATAATCATTCACTCCATCCCATTCATGTCCTCCAATATAATATGTATAATAATATCATCACAAGAAAATGTGCATGGTGCTTTGAATATGGGATATATTTGGTTATCGTAGTACAATGGAATACTGATCAAGGTGTGGCATAAAATATCAGTAGGCCACCACCACTTGTATCTATATCAAAATCTAGTCAATGAATTTAAATTATAGGACTGTAAAGGTAATCTTAAATAATAAAAAATGTTTAATCAATAAATACCGGTCTTCTTGGGTTCTAATAGGACACATGGCCGACTATACCAATTGTGTCTCGTGGTCCGAATGAGAATATATTTTGTAATTATATATATAGTAATGATATATATATATATGTGTGTGTGTGTGTGTGTGTGTGTGTGTTATATATATCTTATACACTTATATGGACCAAGTACAAGTTGATGTAACTAGCCATATACCAAGAATACTGTATGATGACTAGATCGGGGAATAACTTAGTCATCCATAACCTGTATAAAAAATCATATATGCTCCAAAAAAACGCTACATTCCCTACATTTCATAATGAGTGGAAGACTTCACTCTCATCACTTTATATGGTGAGTGTTCGATCATTTCAACAATCTAAATAAGGGATGTGTTGTGTGATGTTCTCCAACAAGAAAGAATCAATTGTGATAAATGTCATGTTAAACTCCTATGGTGGGGGAGCATGATACCTTCAAGCTCAATAGAATTGTCACCCTAATTTCAAGTCCCTTTACATTTTAATCATATTTATAATAAAAATCGTGAGGAATTACTTCCAATTTGTTATATCTCAATGAAAAATATTTACTTAATGATGTCTTTGACGATCGGTGTGGCCTTAATACACTATGATTATTTATTACATTTAAACATTTCATATCATTTATGGAATGAAAATAAATAATTAATAAGACATTAAATTTGAATACACATCATTTAATGATGAAATTCACTGCAGACCAATTTTACATGCTTCAATGTGGATCCTAAAAGATTCCATTGTCAATTAGAAAACTACATATGTGGAAAAATCAATTTATGGGTTTGCCTAAGGGTTTATGAGATTCCATTGTTCAACAAAAATTGATATAGAATGCTTGAAAAGAAATTGAATAATTTCATGTATGTTTGTGTACTTATCATTCCACATATATAATAATTACAAGGAAAAAAATAAAATAAGGTCAACCATGTTTTAAATCATTAATCACCACATTTTAGTTTAGATGAAAACACACGTCAGACGATGCATTTTTATTATAAATAATTACATTTTTTATATAATTCGTTTAGAAAAAACATTATCCATTTAAAAATTATAACTCAATTAATCAAAGAAGCATTGTAGAAATATAATAAACTCTAAAAGATAATTTCATGGTTTGATATAGTACTTAAGGTTTTTTATTTTCAATTGGAAAATTTCCTACAAGGGAAAATTCCATTTATAATACTTGTTGAATTCATTGAATGAATTTATGGAATTAGTATATAAAT
This sequence comes from Viscum album, assembly GCA_963277665.1. Lineage (NCBI taxonomy): Eukaryota > Viridiplantae > Streptophyta > Magnoliopsida > Santalales > Viscaceae > Viscum > Viscum album. The sequence goes on from OY728161.1 coordinate 1,450,879,081, forward strand.
TAAGAAGGATAATTTCAAACAGGAACACACAAGGGCTTTTTGTGACCACAATTGACATCCACTATTAAGATAAAAAAATTTCAATATGAACATATCAATTTGTGTAAATCAATTTAGTTTGAAGAAATATTTTTATGAAAATGTACGATGATGGCCAACTCACAGAACAATAAAAATATTTTTAAGTCTAGGGAAACATGTATAAATTACAATGGGAAACCTAAAATGTTCTTAGGATGATAACATCATCAAATATTGAAACTGGATTCAGTTTGGTTTTGAATAAACTAATGAAACATACCTCCGCTCTGAAAATTGGGATCATGAAAATGTGGTAAAATAAAACAATAGATAAAAAGAGAAATTATGAAAGGAAGAAAAAATAATTGAGCGATTACTGATTTAGATCCAATTTGACCAATGAAATTTAAATCATATTTCAGATGAGGATGTTATCAGCATGCCATGATAAGGTAAGAGGAGGAACCCACGAGAGAAAAGAGAATCCTCATATTGTTTGAGATGAAGAAAAGATAAATGGATAATGTTACATTATTGAGGGGGAAAGGGTCCTTCCAAAAAAATAGTTTCATGGTTTGGATTCATGGTTGGATAAACTGAGTACCAACTATCTAACACCCACTTTTTAAGAACCATACCCAGTATAGTTATCCAGCACGGTTTTCCTTAACTGTGTGCCAAATATGTACCAAAAGTGCGCAATCACAACATAAGTGTTACAAAGAAATATATCTAGGGAACATTTTAGAAAATCAAGAACATCTCATTTGGTTCACATATTCTCCCTCACAAAAGTCACATGATTTTCACTATTGGGCCTCATGGTTTCAGAAAAGTTAGGCACCCCTACCTGTCACCAAAATATTGTGTATTCAAGACCCAAAAATTATAAAACATGAAAACCCACCCACGTCACCCAAGAAATATTCCAAGAACATATATACGCAACATATTAATGTTTTCAAACACCCATAATTTCATTAAGAATCCATTTTTAATAATAGACTATCAATAAAATTCCAAAATTGATATTCCGTTGCAATTCTATCTTATCACAGAACAGGGGACCATATAGGAACATCTAGTTTTATACTTCACAACAAATATAGTCTATTTCACTATATTTTGACCTAACCATAGATGTATTATTAATAGTTTATTGTCCAAAGTTTCAAAAATAAAAAAAACATTCATTTGGTGGCATGTATGGTGTCTAACATTATTAATAATTAAAAACATCATTACACACTGAAACATTTAGTTATATAGAGGATATTTTGTGGTTTAGTTTAATATAATTTAATGATTTAATTCATAAAAATCATAAAAATTAATCTAATACACTTCAATGTATTCATTAATGTTTCATAAGATGATAATTTTATTGAATATCACATATTAGGTACATACATTTAAACAGAGTGGTAAAAATAAAGTCCACCAAGTGAATAAATAAATGAAATATTTATCCTGTGATCACGATTCATAATAATAGATAAATATAATAAGAATAGAAAGTATATAAAAATATTAATAACATAAATCATAATCTAAGATTATGATTAAAATTTAAAAATGATACATTCATAAGAATATCACTAATGTTTATGACCACGATTCCATAAAACATAAATACCAGGGTTATTCACCATAGTTTCATAAAACATATAATCTTTATAGGATAAATCACTACCAAATTAATTAAATAACTATCATGGAACACCATGCATATATATACATTCATGTTTGGAACATAAATCACAATAATTTTTTTTTAATAACATGTGGTGAATAATGAATGATTTTTATGTAAAAGACCTTAAATTAAAAATTACTTAATATGATGAGAATTACAACATTTTAAACACCTTATAATGGAATATGAGATTCATGTTTGGAACTATCCCATAAAATAATAAATTTTACATCATGGAAAATACCCATGAATATATAAAATGGATTGAGAATTCACACTATAATAATATTTCCATTATAAAATAGGTATTATGGAAATGAATGCAGTTGTATTTTTGGTATACCATGTGGATTATGTAATTAGAATAAAGATAATGAATAACGTAATCGAATTAATAAAACATTGTTTTAGAAGTAATTGTGTAATAATATTTTTATGAAAAATAACATAATTCTACATTTAAAAATTCTATAACAAAAGTGGTACATGAATTGAAACGATGTGGATAGTTCCCATAAAATGTTGAGATTAATCCTATAACATGTGGATGGAACATTTCAATTATAATGGTGACATAGCTGGACAATTTTAGAGGTAAAATTACCAAAACATGATGTAAAATGGATTTGGTGGGGAGAGGGATGGTGGTATTTAATTTTATTTATTGTAAGTGAAAAATATATCTAATTATTTCTAAATATAGGTCATGGAATTATAGGTTAGGGAAAATAAGAAACAAATAGATTAGAAAAGATATTTTCTCATGTTTTTTTGAAATATAAGTCTTGTTTTATAACATTTTTATGAATTAGAAGTGAAATTAATTTCTTCATATTAATTTGTTCATAGAAAAATATATTTTCTACAATATATTGTCTTGAAAATAATAATTCCCATTTTAGAATTTTGAATGAAATTTATATGTTTTTAAATTGATATAAATCTATTAAAATTTATAATAATAATGAAATAAAATATTTTTTTCTGAGTAAGACTTAAAATTTATTATTAAATCCCTTCTATGTATTTATGATGTTATTATAAAAAATAAATATTATATGATTTTTAATATTTTACACAAATATTTGACTACTTCTAAAAATTCTATAAAATTTTCAACATTCAATATCCAAAATTGAAAAATATCAACCATTTTATAAGGACAATACATTAAATATGAGAAATTATATTTTTAAATACAAAAATTTAATAATCCCACTAATCATTGTTATACAATAAAATTTACATCCCTATAAAAAAATTATATAATTACATAAAATATTTTACAATTAAATTAGTTTATTTTATCCTTTTATAAAAATTATATATTTTTTAAAATTTATTTAAATAGAACATAAACATATATACTTTCACGAAAAAAGTTAATTCATAATATATTTTTAAAAAATTATATTTTATCATATTATATTATAATATGAATTTTATATAATCATGTAACACTATTTTATTTGAATTAATAAAACAATTTATTTATTTCTTAAATAATTAAACCATAATATTACTAGTTCCTATATATATAATAACTTATTATTATGTGACATTCATTAATGGTAAGGTTCTCGGTGGTGGTTTTTTAATGAGGTGATTTTTATAATATTGATCTTGTATTGATCTCTACAAAAAGAAAATTCTGTCATGGGTGAGTTTTTTTTAGAATATGTTATTGAATCACTTATTATGATATATAAAATAAAGATAACAATAGATCCCCTACCTCCCCAGAACTGATTAATGAGCTTTATAAGGTATCATTCTAATAGCTTAGGTCAATATTTTTTCTCTTTGAGTTCATTTAACTCTTATCGTTAAACGATGTATATAACAACCATAATAATCACATTCTAATGGATACATCATCAACTATCCAAATGACCAAGATTAAAATTGACTAATGGTAATACTATCCAATGATCATATAATAGTAATGTATTTATCCTACCAGAATGTTCACATTTCTAATACATAATATATATAAACCATGAAAAATTACTACTTCATTCTAAACAATTTGTATACTTCCATTGATAATGAATTTCATATTCATAAAATTTCATTAGTATTTTAATGGTTTTCAAGGTAGGTATAATATTTTTGGATGATTTTGATCCTATAGATTATACCATTACATGGTGATTATTCAATAGTTTTATATCCCTATACAAGTCATAGATATACTGATTTGTTTTATTATTTTTGGAGGTAACAAAATTTGAATTGTTAAGAAGCCATTAAGATTACCAATATAGAGTAAATTTCATATAATTTTAAAACTAATTAACATTTTGACCATATCAATGCCAATTTGTAATTTTATATTTTTTTATAAATTTCAAAACAATTTAATAAAATATTATTTTAATAAAATATCAACAGTGTTAGTTTTTACACTGTTAATTTCATTGAATTTACATAAAATTCAAATAGAGATATAACATATAACCAAAAAAATTAATAGTCTTATGATATTTCATGTTCCCCGGTAAAAAAATTTTATGGCATAAATTATTTCAAATAATATTTATTTTACAATTTATAATATCATTAATTTTATGTTTTTCTTAATAAAATAATTATTGTATCACTGTTGTGTCAACATTTATGGTAATTATTTAATATATAAAAATTATAAATAAATTTACTTGATTTAGATAATTTTACTATATTTCTATATACTATTTATATTCAATGTATTGTCATTTTTATCACAAATTTAAAATAGTTATACTTATAAGAGATAAGTGATAGACATGTTGTCACTTTCGTTTGTTTTATTTATAATTAAATCACATTGATAGAAAACCACATTAAATGAATAAATTCCAAATCTCATATGAACTTGGTTGAATTTAATTTTTCAAATAGTATTTTTTATGTTTTAGTGTTATTTTATTATCATTATGATATTATTTGATTCATAATTTACCTGGTAAACCTTTAACTGTGGTAAATAAAAATTATCGTTGCTAGCATTCATAATATCAAAAAAAGTAAAATATTAATATGATTTGGAAACATGTATTCCAATTATGGAATCCATTCTTCAATATTCAAAACATATACCTTTGAGTAATTAAATTAAAATTAATCCTCGTTGTCAATACGGGAAAACTTGGTTTCTTATGTAAATACCATCAAAAGATTCATGTCTGTTTATATCTAATTTGAATGTAATACTACATATAGTGATAGAAATTAGATTAAATGATAAAATCATAATCTAATTATACTTTATTACCAACTAAAAATATAACTTTTTTTGTATAAATAAATCAGAAGAAAAAGCGGGTTTAAATTAAAATGCTGTATTTTTCACTATTAAATAAAAATGAATATTATTTAAAAAATTGAAAAAATAAACCTGAGTAAATTTTGATGTCTTTATTTTAAGAATATGTATGTCTTTTCATAAATAAATTTTAAATGTGTAAAAAATATATATATTTAATATGGGTTCTCCATTAAAAATTTGTAAAATAGAATTTTTTGAAAAATTCTCATTTCATATTTAAAATTTAATTTGTTCTTATATCACGTCCAAAAAACTATAAGATCGATTTTAAAAACTAAATTTAATATACTAAGTATATATTTCATTAATATAATCCAGAAAGAGTTATTTTTTTATTGAATCACTTATTTTCATTTAAAATGATTTTTAGAAGGAAGTTTATATTATTCATACCATCCACTATAATTAACATGATATAATATTTCTTTACCACTTATACTCGGTATTGCATGAAATGAATTATATCAAAATAAATATAAGATTTGTGTAACGTAATTCATGAATAGTGTTTGAATACTAAAATCTAATACGGTGTTTCATATAGTGCAAAATAATTTTGGTGTATCGTACAACACATGACATCAATGAAATTAAAACCAATATCTCATAAAATATAGGAGTGTTATAGTGGGAATCAATATCTAGAGTATGGAGCCTCTAATAAAGTTACAAGTAGAACTTATGGAATATATACAATTAGAAAATACATTAATGGTGGAAAATTCAGTGAGAACATTTTTCCATTGAAGATTTAATTTTGTGAAGTTGTGTTCTGCTATGGAAATCTAATTGTTGGAAAAGTAATGAATTTTCCATATGGTTTCGAAACTAAATACATTAAAATTATTTTTAAAACTATAAAATTCATTTAATTTTATGTAAATTAGATATAAATAAATGAATTGGATAAGGGTAGGAGACTCATAGTGGTATATTGGAGTAACATACTCTTATGACTAGTAACATATTATTTGTTCGATTATAGTGGTTGAATGATTGTGAGATTATAATGTTTTTTTGCTAAAACAACTGATGTTATCCGATAGAAGATTACTTTACATATATATGGATGATAAATCAAAACAACGAGGATTAAAGAAAATTATGTATATATATATTTACTAAAATTTTATTTTGGAAATTCAATTAATTTATTTAAAAATAAAATAAATCATAGTTGTTTGAGAATAAACTATGTTTATTGTATGGATTCAAAAAAAACATGTCTTAATAAATTTATGTACACTCTTGATGTAATTATATAACATTTAAATGAGAATTGGATAATTAAATATATTTTGTGAGGTTTACTGTTAACACACACTGAAAAAATTAACATATTTCCTAATTTCTTTATTTTAAATATTATCAATAATGAGAAGAAATTTTTGTTAGATGAGAATAAATAATGTTAAAAGTATCAAAAGATTGATATTTTTTCATGTTTGGGTGAGGAATTTGGATTTTTAATCCCTCATAGTTAAAGGTAGCATGTGAGCATTATGCATAGGAAGATAGAAGATCAGATTAAAAGATGAATTTGAGAAGGATATTTTGGAGTATTAAAATTCAAGGAATTAAGTAATTGTAATTTACATTGGAAGACGTAAATCTATAGTGTCATTATTAAGTCATTTATAATTGACTTAGATGGATGATAGATAAAGGAAAAATTAAAAATTCGATGACATCAAGAGTATAGAACATCTGAATTCGAGCACTAGATGTTAAAAAAATCAGTGATATTCATAACTATAGTGTATTTAATTACTAAATAGTTAATGTTATTCAATTAATGATTGAATTATCTGGATTTTGATATCATTCATGCGAAGATGTGAAGTCTAATGTATTTACTAAAGAGAATGATGTAATCTAGAAAATATTTAATCCTTGAATATTGGATTTTAGTTGAGACTAAGAGGTGTTCAATGTTTTGGAACGGCTTATTTCCAGAAAATCGATGATTATAAAGAGGGGATGCTAATTAATCACATATGTTAAAATTTGAGTGTATCAAAATAAGATTTGTTCAAGATTTATAGATCAAAAAATGGAATGTATAATGATGATAAGTCACCATGGATATGATCTAATTAAAATATGGCAATATGGGAAGCCCAAATCTAGTGTTCAATCTAATTTTTTAGTAACTGAAAGAGAAAACTGGATTTTTATTATTTATATTAGTTTTTTATGATTACATGATTGTAGATAATTGTGATGAGAAAAATAAATAATTATACATTCATGAGTCTTGTGTTAATGCATAATAAGGTGTTCAAATTTGTTACATATGTAAAATATATGTGAATTTAAACTTCAATTTGATGATTCTAATATATATTTTTAATGATATGAAGTTATTTATATATAATTTTTTATTGTAGCTATCATTTTTTGTGTTTTTTAAGAAATACTATCTTTCATATTTATAGAGTCATTCAAGCCCATCTAACTCAGATATGGGTTTAGGGGGTGTATTGGATATATAAGATCTATTTTGTTGAAATAGGTATGGTTATATAAAAGGTACATCATTACATTCTTAGAGATTCAAATAAATTACTGATTGGAGGGAAATGAATCTAACTAGTAATATCTAGAATATTAGTTAGATCAAAGGATTTGTGATATAACATAATGTTTTGAATAATTATAGGATATTATCTCATGTTTGAGAAACCATAATTTATTATGATGCTATTTTCAATCAATAAGAAAATGAATTTTTTTAGATAGATAAATGTCAGGTAGATATTTTTATGTGATCTAGAAATTAAATTTATCAAAATATAAGATCTCTAAAATATTTAGTTTCATGATGATAGAGAATATTGGTGATTTTCACCCAATTAATGAAAAACTTTTACCGGTAGTCAAAAACATGTTTAGAAGTATATGAACTATAGTATCTGTATATACATAAAAGATAAAAATAATCACTTGTTAATATGTTTAATAGTAATCATTATGTACTACATTGATCCAGAATGAAAAATCCTTTAGGGGGGATCATGGGATTTTGATATTGAGCCCAATTGTATGAAAATTATCTATATAGTGAATACATGTTTTTGGATTGAATAAAATAATATAAATTAATTAGGTATGCTCATTGAAGAAAAACTATATAAATACTATGATCTCTACTCTAATTCATTTTTATCAATGCCTATATTGTGATTTTGTGTTGGAATTAAAAAATATATCTATAAATGACAACTAATATTGAGTAACAATTTATATATATAAAGGATAAAAGTTTGAGTATAATGAAATTTATAAATAGGTCTACAAATATTCAACCACATCATAGTGTGATTCCACAATCCAATAGAAACATAAATTGGCATTAGGATACATGTTCTCCTTGATTAGATCTATTTTTTTTCTTATTGTTTAATCTAATTATCATGAAGTAAATATTTTCATTATTTTTTTACATTCTTCAACTGAAGAGAATCAAAAATTTCACTAATTATTCATTCCATTGATGTTTATTCCATTATTTTTAAAATTATCACAATGAATCAGAATATGGAATTACGAAATTTTTCTTCCGAGAAGAAGGTAGAGAGAACTCTATTATTTGACAGTAATCAAATTGGTAATTTTTAATATTTTAAATCTAATTATTTTTATCCTATATTAGAATCATATCTTTGTTTTGAATAATATAAGTTATTATAAAATATTAAATCAATTGGTGATATCTACTCGAATGATAATTAATACATTAAAAAACGTACCTACTCTAACCCTAATAGCACAAAGTATGTATCATAATTTATTACAATGGAATAATATACAATTAATAACATTATAAATGATAAAATAGTATAGAAGTTTTTGTATTCTACACACATACATGAAATCCAAATTAAATTTTAAGATATAAAATATAAAAATATTTTCGATAAGTCTATTATTATTCCCCCTCTGTGTAACTCTGCATATCATTCATAATATAATTCATAGAATCCTTGGTAAAATGAAACATCTGAAATGGGTGAACTAAAATGCTCAGTATGGGTATAAAAACAGAAAAATATATCGTAAATAATTATAAATGATTATAGAGAGGTGACTGACAAAAAACACCATCAAATCAATAATAAGATCATAATATGGTATAAATAAAAGATGATCAAATATTCCCATATAAATAATGTCATGAGAACCAATATTAACTATTGAAATTATACTAGTTGAATAGTTACATGGAATAAAAATAATTATCTCGTACTTATGGAATGCATAATATAGGATAACATTACCATATCGTCAAGTTTTCAGCCAACACACCATACATAATCAACTAGGAAATTAGTCAAAATCGATATGAGTTTGTATCTAGAAGATTATCTATGCATTTTTTGGCTATAACGTGTCCTTCCTAGCACTTACTAAGTACAATGAATTCCTCTTATTAAAGGAGTGAATCATAATCAACATAATCATTCACAATGAAAGGGTAGCATGTGAAATGTGAATACATAAACCATAGAATATGAATGGTATCAAAATAAAACCTACATAGTCAAATGGAATAAAATACATTCAATGAAATATTTTAAATTATAAAGTAATATATAACTCCAAATTAAAAATAATAATCAATATAGACTGTTGACATTGATAAACATACTCTAACAAAAGCAATGATATTTGTTGAGATAAATAATGTTTTTTTAATGAAATCACTTATTTAAATATAATTGATATAATAAATTTAAAAAATTATTTTAAAAGAAAAATGTCAACATGAAAATCTATCTTCAAAAACATTAATGTTTCATTATAGTATAATAATCATCTCTAATCGTATAATTTTACTAAAAAATTTCCTTTCGTATTTTTTTTAAAATTTAATCATGTACCTCATTTGGTAAACTACATAATATTCATTTTTATAAAATTTCAATGAAATTTAATATATAAATTCAATGTAATAATACTCCTTTTATATCCATACATATAGATATATAATATAATATCAAGAAAATTTATATGGATCAATGTTATTTGATAATAAAATCATTAAACATTCAAGGTGACCCATACCACATTGAACATTTAAATGATAATCTCCTTTATAGAATAATTTTTATGAATAAATGAAATGAAATTATATTACAAAAATTGAATGATATGTGAAAATGGATTTATATACACCTCATAAAACGAGGCGGGTGTATAACGTCAAACTTTTCCTCAATGAATGGAGATTAAGAAGAAGTCCCTTACATTATTCATCCTTTAGTCGAATGAGCATTAACCTACACTATAATATTATTAAGAATTTTATTAACTTATATCATAAAATTTTTCAAATTTATTATATCATATATGATCTTTTTATATTATTTCATTACCTTCATTTAATATCATTTTTTGATTACGCTTGTTTTGGGTGTTAACTCCTTCATTTTTGTAACACCCCGAGATTTTATGAGATATATTCTTTCTAATTTATTACATATCTTATGTTGTACGCTACACCAAGATTTTCTTGCGCTATACGCAACACTATATTAGCTTGCAGTATACGCAATACTATTCATGGATTGTGTTATACACAATTTCAAGTTCGTTTAATAGTAGTTATTCTACGCAACATTGAATGTGTGTGTGTGTGTAAATATATATATATTTTCAATGTATAAATGAAATATGTTTGGATTATGTTATATAAAACAACAAAGGAGTCTTTCACTACACGCAACCCTGGCTTGGCTTGCATTACACAAAATCACGACCTTCCTCGATAACGTGTGTAGTACGCAATACCGAGTTTCACTAAACAATGATATATTGTTATAATATTATTATGGACTAGACTCTATGAATAGTATTGAATACATTTTAAATTTTATAACATTATTATTCATATTACACATTATTTAATACATGGTATGTGAACAAAATAAATTTTTTGGGAAAAATAAGTATTTTTCAAAATATGTAGTTTTTCCACCTTTTGATGGCGCACATATATTAAAACTAGGTTTTGACATGTTTATAAGATCAATTTGACAAAATAAAATTCCTCTTTGGAATCCGGATATAAAAATTAACTTTGTATAAATTTTTCATATTATTCTGATAACATTCATATTTTAATGAATAGTAAAAACACATTATATTTTAATTAAAAATAACTTTTTTCATCATAATAATTTATATGGTTAAATTCTAATATTTAATGATTATAAAGTATAAATGTAATATATTTTTACCATTTAATATAATGTATGTCATTGGCATTGATTTTACATTGAATTCATAGGTAAAATCATTTCAATCTTTTGCAATGTTTTAACATTTAAAACCCATTTTCTTAAGAACAAGATTAATTTTAAATTAATTACTACAGCTTATGTGTTTTGAATTTCAAAAAGTAGCTTCTGTATTTTAATTCAGTGGGTCCAAATTATGTTAATAGGTTACTTTTATTTCTTTGATATTATGAATTGTAACTTCGGTAATTTTTATTTTCTACCGTTAAAGGTAAATCTAGTAATTAAGAGTAAAAATAATATTATAAAATTACCCTAACACGAGCCAAAATCCAATTGGATGAATAAAAGTCAAACCATATCACCTAAGGGTCAAACTAGATTCATTTCATAGACTTTGGACCATGAAATAGTATAATTATTATTAAAACCAAAGAAAGTGACAACATGTAACTCTCTTAAATTTTATAAGTGTAATAATATTAATTTAGTGATAAAAATCATATAACTTCGGATATAAAAAGTCCCTAGAAATATAATAAAATTATCAACATCATATGAATTTATTTATAATTTTTAGGGATTAAATAATTATCATTAATTATGACACAATAGTGATGTGGAAATTATTTTATTGATTGAAATATAAAATAAATGATTTTAAACGTATTAAAATAAATATTATATGAACTATTTATTGTGCTACACTAATTTTATAGATAAACATGACATGTTATTAATCTATTAAATCTTTTATTTAGAACATATCTTCTGTATATATTTTATTTAAATTAAAATAAATGAATAGTGTCAAAATTGACACTATTGTAGTTTTATAAAATTACATATTATAAAATTGTTTAAAAATCAAAAAATTATTTAGAAATTATAAATTAAAATATATATAGTCTAAAATGTAATAAATTATTCAATTATGAAATATTCAAAGCATATAAGTAATTATTTATAATGATTTAAAATTTATAATATTATTACTACAAATAAAATTAAATAGATTATATAAGGATAAATCAAGTTGATAATGTTTAAATTAAATTACCAACTTGTCTAAATTTTATTGGATGATGAGATTACAACCCTATCTCATCTAATCTTCAAATTTAAGTCATTTTGGAGGTTTTTATGTGGGGTTTGATTTTAATATAAATTAATATTTCTTATCTTTCCAAAGGTTCCCCACTCCTCCCTTATAAAAGGGAACCTCTTCCCTCTATTACTCACACCTTTTTGAGCCATCAAGCTCGGCCAACCCCTACCCATTTCCCTTATCCACCTCCTTATCAACATGCTAGAGGTCCTGGTCCACTTCAAAGTCCAATTTTAGTTCGTTAATAGGAGGTTTCAAAGATGCGTGTTGAAGAAGAGGAGTTTTCGATATGTACGAAGCATATAGAACCTAAGGTAATGGATAATGTTGAAATCTCAATTGTTTTCTATCCGAGATTTCTTATACATAATTATTTACTAGGGTTATATTTATCATCCATGTCCATGTTTTATAAAAATGATTTCATGTATGTTTAAAGTAATTTTTACCCATTTTTGACTTTTACTACCTGGTATGTAAGGAATTATTTTTTTGTTTACCATATGAGGAAATTTTTGACTATTCCAACAAAAGTACAAGAGGAATGTTATTTTTAACTTATGAGACATGAACAGATTTTTACGGTTTCATAACTCCTTATTTTCATGAAGCTTACTCTACAATATTTAATTACTATTTTCTTCAAAATCAATTTATTTTCAAATTTCATGGCATTTTGTGAAAAGAAAATGATTTTAATGAAGAAAAGATATTTTCCTCAAGAATTCATTTCAAGTGTTTTATCAAAACCATTTTCCAAATAGGATGGAATTATTTCATATCAGTATGTTTCATGTATAATTTCTCTATGATTTACATGGATTCAATTTTCTTATGATGAAATGATATCCATTTTTTTGTATGGATTATGTTATGATGGGATGATGTTTATGAAATTCATTTTATACTTTGCGTAATGATGAATGATTTATGTTCATGTTTTGGCAGAAGTAAGAATGATTTAATTTTTAGATTGGTGGGACCTATATCTCCCTCCAATAAATTGGGTAAAGATTTATATCTCATGAGATAGACATGGCTGAAATGACAAGTAAATCCGGTTCAGTAATACAGAGATGGAACAACAAGAAAACTCAGTTCAGTAAGGGACTTTGTCCACTAAGATGGTCTTGGATGCAATGCCTTGGAAACTATAGAAATCATAACATGTGTTTAATGGTTTTTAAAATTACATGTTCTATTCCCTTTCCATTATATCATGATTGATGTCCCATTATGATTTATGCCTTATGTACTGCCATGTTTTATTTCATTGATAAAGAATTAGATGTTTAAATATTATGTTCATGTTTTTAAGTTCAAATGTATATGGTTGGTTTTATTTTCTCTATACTTACCCATACTGAGAATTTGAGATCACTCTTTATATGTTTTATTTTTCCCAGGATATAAATAATGTTTTTGGGTAAGAAAAAAAGGGAAGATCTTTATGGGAGATGTTGATGATCTTTCAACATGATTAAAAGTTTATGTTCTACGATTCCAAAGACACTAAAATACTATGTTCCTTGTGTGCGTTTTTTTCTACATATTATGTATTCTGAAAATGTAATGTAATGTCTATGTACGTCATGCTATAGGTCTCTATAATTTTTCTATTAATGTTTTTTCTTAGATGTCCCAAATTATTTTGAATAGTATATAAAAAAATCTAAATAATTATATTAATGTTATAAATATCATATTTAATCATTAAAAACATTTTCCAATAATTATTTAATGGTTTACATGAAAAATAAATCACATTGTGTCATGGATACGGTTGGTCCTACGTACTCATGAGCAACAATATAATTCTCTTAATAGTGGAAGTCTACGGAAGTGTTTTGTGTATTAATTTTTTCATAAACAATATCATGTAATATTTTTCATATATATTTATTATTTCTATCGTTATACAAATCCATGTAAATTTGTTATGGAAAAAATAGATTACAGCATTGTGTGGGTATTGTAAGTCATAAGTACGCACACATAGAGTTTTTATTTTCTTATTGGATGGATAAATCATAGAATATAATGGTCCCCTAATCAAAAAATGTCATAATATATATTGCAAGAGATTTTTTACATTATTAGGGAAACAAAAAATAAATATTATGTATAATATGAAACAAACATGATTGATTTGGTGAAACACTTACCTCTTCATTGGTGGTCTTCCTTAAGTTCTATTCTCAATGGATCCAGAGTAGGACTTTTTAGAAGAGAATGACATATTGGATGTGGATAAGGGTGTTGTGATGAAAAATTGGTAGGGTTTTTACTAGCTGTAATGATCAATGTGGAGTGAATATATAAGGGTGGAGGTTCACATTAATAATTTAGTTGACGATAACTATTGGAAATCCTCAAAATATTAATATTTAATAAGGTTATTTTATACCCAAAGACTATAAAATGGACTATATATGAAAATGAGGAAGATATTTTTTACCAAATAAAATCCCATTGTTTTTATATAAATTTTTTTGATATTTAAATGATTAATCATACATTTATTCAATACAGTATAATTAATTTAAAATTTTATAATATTTGTTTAATTTTACATTAATCACATCAAGAAAAATTTGGTTTTAGAATATAAATATTTAAAACATATTAAATATAAATTATATAAGCATAATATTTTTTATATTGATTAAATCATCCAAGGTATATCAAATTGAATATTAATAATGTCAATTATTTTTTTCTATTAATTAAATAAATATAATTTTCTCATTGAAGATTAAATTAAGGTATTTATATGATATCTAAATATTAAAAATGAAATTATATAATGAAACAAATTTAAATTATATAAAATATATATTTATATTCATTTTTATATATAATGTTTCACTATTTGGATACATAACTGATATTAAATACTAAGATAGTGACACCTGGTAACTGCCATTGATTTAAATAATATATAGGTACTTTTCAATGAAATGATTCCATTATAAACTTCAAATAGAGATTGTGTTGATAATGATCTAATAAACATTATCCAATAATTTTTAGACATGTATAGTTCATAGTTTTGCCATAATCTTTTGGTTTTAACCCTTATTGAAACCATTTATCTATTACCTTGACAACGTGTCCTTCTAATATATGATGGCTAATATTTTTACAATAAAAAGTAAAACTAACCATAAATGAGTCATTGATGACATTTTTAAATCTATCCAAATCATATTTTTGAATTTTTAATTTTTTATAATTTTATATCATTTAATAACGATTTATTTAATTAAAAATATCACTAATTTCAATTCTGATACTATACATTAGTTGGATTTTTAAAAATATCATTAATAAGTGATAAATTAAAAAAAAATCCTTTAATACATACATAATTTGTCTAGTTAATATATTAAATTCATATACGACATTAATTATATCATAACATATTTATTTTGATAATTTTAATATCATTTATTTGATGTTTTCTTAATTAAAATATTATTGCATTATCATTGTGAAATATTTTAATTTAAATAAATCATCACTAAAAATTTAAAAATAATTTATCATGATGAATAAAAATAATTTTTATTTCAAATTTCTATTTATTGTCAAATATATCTTCTATATAAACACATATAAAAAATGTAAGGCATATTAAAAATATGTGTATGAAATATTTGAGTATCCTTCAAATAAAATATATAAAATATTTAAATTCATCCATGTGTCTCAAAGAATCCATAAAAATGTCCCAATTATGATTTTTTTCAATAACTCATAAAATAAAATATGGACATGTTTTAGTGTAATTTTATAATACATATAAAATTTCTACCTTTAATTACCCAATCTACATATATCTGTGCTAAATAAAAAAACAATAATGTTAATACTCATATATTCCTAAAATAAAGGGGACATATTTACAAAATATTGAACATATGATTACAAATCTGAATTTTAATTTTAAAAATCGAGAAAACATAATTGGAAAAAATTAATTTAAAATTAATCTCATTGAATAATTGAGAAAACATGTATTTAAAGTAAAAACGTTCAAAGGATTAAAATGTTTTTATATAAAAATTCAATGTGAAATTGATTAAAATGACCTAAAGAGTATTAAATGATTTTTTTTTCTAAATATAATTTAAAACAAAAAAAATATAATTTATCCCTGTAAATTGTTTAGATGAAAATATAATTTCAAAAAAAAATCCAAAATTTTATTACTATTAATAATACATTAAACTTATATGAATAATATAAAATATATAAACAAAGTAAATTATTACATTTATATTTATAGTAATCGGTTTATTTTTTAAAAATATAATTTATAAATTGTCACAAACTATATTTAAAACAAGTGTCATATGAAAATGAGAAAATATTGTCTTTTAATAAAAATACATACATTATGCATACAATTGGATTTTTCATATATATTGTCTAAAAACATATAGGATGAATGTTATTAAGAATATTACATAAATAATATATAAATTTATATATTTTGATAATAATTTTCATTCCTACTATTTCAACAACTGGGTTATACTAGTTGAGTTAAAATAATGATATTTAATTATATATAACTGTTTTTTTAAGATAGGCGTTTCATGCAATGCATCATATCTATGAAATTATGTTTTGTAAAAAAGATCATAAAATATTTAGGTGTAAAAATCTCCCCTATTTCAATAAATTGTGTCCTCAAAATTTCAAATTATGCTTCAAAATTTAAAGGATGATACCTCAAAATTCTTAGGCTAGAAACCCATATAAAAAATATGGCTAATAAAATATCCTATTAATAATTAGGGAAGAGAAAGAAAAATATCATAAAAAATTAAACTTTTTAATTTTATAACAATTGTGTAAATTGAAAACGTGGACATGGAATAGAAATATAACAATCATGTATTGATTGATAGTGATATACAACATGATAATTAAATTGTTAACAGTTATAAACCATAAATCAGGGATTGTTTAAAATAGAATTAAATTATTAGAAAGAAAATAAAATGAATATTATTTTTTGTTCTAAAATCCTTCTCTTATGTTTGAAGGATTATTTTACTATCTTGATAAATAACGTAGTAAAATAAACATACATGATTACTTTCCTGGTCATAAGAAAAAGAACATCAATTGGTTTTTCTTCAACAAATTTCCACATTATTTCATAAACTAAGATATGGATATTTAAGATGAATTTTAGGTATTAAGTAACTATTTAAAAATATATTTATATTGTACTTCATCTACTTAATATTATCATGACCAAAATTGTAAGAACATGTAATCCAATAAAATAAATCAATCTTTAACCTCAAAAAATTATATACAATGTTCATCATAATCCACTATAACCATAAGAATCATCCAAAATAAATTATTTAAAATGAAAATTCCAAAAAACAATTCTAAATTTACCAAAATAAATCATAACATTTGATTCTCCAAACAAAATAATTTAGATCTAATTTCTATAATGTAAATATATGAATATCTTGATCACCTTTAAAACATTAATGAAAAAATTAATTATTCCAAATCCTTAATGAAGATGTATTGTAGTACAATCCTTATATATCTCATTAATTCTATATCCAAGGAACCATTTATGAATGAATTCATTAATCCAAATATAAAGCAACTTCAACCATTGTAATTAATTCTCAACCCATTAACTATCCTTCATCATCTTTTTTACGTAATTCCACATTTCATTCATTTTTATTTTGTAGTCACTTCATAATATGTAGTATATCCCTTACTTGTATAACTGTTTTGATTCTAAAAATTTACTAAAAAAAATAAAAATGTGTATAACATAAATCATATTAATATTTTCATGAATATTTATTTTTCAAATGTCTAAATAAAAAAACATTATAAATATGTAAATCATTAGATTTAAACTATGTTATAAATTGTCATTTCCCACTCTTTAGTATGTTATCCTATATTTAGAGTTATCATATAATTCATTAATAGATTTATGTTTTTCCATCCATTATTTCATAAATCCAATTCCCATGGATTTTACTAATGATATATTAATAGAAAATCTAATGACTTCGAACCTAGTTTCCTAGAGTCTGAGCATTAATATATTATATTGTCATAAGATAAACGTAATACATTCCAAAAGGCCGATTTTTTTTGTTTCCTTGGTAAAATAGATACGTACATCAAATCCATTTTAAATTTAAAAACATAAAAATCAAAAATATTTTCATTCACTAGGGAATTATTCCACCTTTGATTAATTGTTCATATCATTTATAATCTAATTTTTGGAATCTTGAGGAAAAATGAATTATTTAAAAAGGTTAATCTCAAAGGATTAGTTTGGATATACAGAAAACAAATTCTATAATAAATAATCACAAACGATTTTGAAAAGGTGATTAACTAAAACACCTACCATTTAATTTGAAAATATAATATAATATAGAAGGAATAAAATATGGTAAAATAATTCCATATAAATAACCACATTAGAATAAAACATAACCATTGATAATATTACGGTCGAATATCACATAGAATATCAATTAAAATCTCATAGTGATGGAATGCATAACGAAATCCAAAAACTAGCATGGGTACCTTGGTGACAAAAAACAGAGTTGGGCATGACATAGGCCAAATGGAATTGTCGATACCCACAGGTCTGTGACTAGCACCATGACATAAACAATATGCAAGTGGGAATGATTTTTCCACTAACAATGAATAAATAAAAAATAAAATATAGTATTCATAATAAAAGAAATCTCAATGGGTAGTAATGTACCAGATAGATACAAGGCATAACTAGCCCAATGTACAAATCCCAAATACAAAAATTAGAAAAAATGTTCTAATGACCTAAGGGACACAACTCACCAAAACCAGTGATCAACAGCTGGATCTAACTCTAGGAGATCCTTTTCCGTGGATCAAAACTATATGGAGAATGTCTAAAAACACCCGAAATAAAATGTATGGTGTGGGATAAAAATCTTAGTAGGGTATCACCATTATTCCATAACATAAGACAACATAAGATTAACCAATGTAATGGTTTAAATTATTAGAGAAAATCAGGTTTTCAATGTTAATGAATTATTTAACAAACCATGATATACATTCCATGTGATGGAAAATTAATTAAATCAAATGAATTTCAAATGATGTAATATTTATAAAAATATGGATTAAATAAAATTGTTTCATAAAAAAGATTATGTAATTTAAGAAGACTTTAAAAGAAGTTCAACTTCATTTTCATTCATTTTTATCTGAAATATAAATAGAAAACGAGCAACATAGTCATTTTTAATATAGGTATGTTAGTGTTTCATACTGTAGGACTCAACACTCTCTTTGTGATCACGACAATATGTGTTCACATATGTTTTCTAGACACTGGTCCTAAAGGACTCATCCCCATCACGTATGGGATGTGACCTGTAGACTATAATTTTTAAAATTTTGTAATACCATTATAAGGACCCATCCTTAAACCTTACTTAATCTTGAGTTATTACAAGATTAAACATTTAGGATCTTTTCAGGTTTAGAGTTATAGAGAATTAGATCATAAAACCTACATTACAGTCATCATTTAAACAAAGTGGATACATAAAATATAGTATACATTTTTTTCCATCAATGGAAATATATTTAATATAAAACATGGATTCTTTCATGACACTTCCTTGACAATATCATCACATCATATACCTTTCCCTTGACCTGTGAAAATCATTTCAAAAACTTGGGATGAGCATAAAAAGCTCAGTAAGAGATATTAAAATATGGAAAGGAAACATGAGTACATGTATACATAAGAATCAATGAATTCATACTTTACTCATAAAACATAAGAACTTTAACATATCTCATGAAATCATGAATAAATAATAGAAATCATAAGACATAAAGGTAACTTGAGGCATTCATAACATTCTTACGTAGAGAGTAACCCTCTTGGTTATGTTTGGAATACCCATCATAGTATATTCCCTAAATCTCTTCGGAGAAACCTTGACGTTGAACTCCTTCGCATTACCCAATGAAATGAAGAGCTATATCGGGCTCACCTGACCTTAGTTTATCACAGAACCACCCTTCATCATTATAATGCCCAAGAACCACAACATAATCGTATCACATAGTACATGCATAAAGGAAACATAACATTTCCACCATTCAATCACAAGATATAAATACAACACATTGATATAAAAACATTATGAAAACCATTTTAAATACCAAAATAAAAGAAAAGTAAAACATGGTATTTATTTTTCTTTAAAAAAAGGTATGACTTGTAGAGGAAGCTGAAACTCAAATAATGGTCATCGTGGTGGAGTAGTCATTGTCGCCGCACACGTACGACAGAAGCATTCCCATTTTCCGTTTAGTAAAATGCTTCATATAAAAAATATTCCTTTTGGATAAACGTAAAAATCAAAGGGGTTTATACACCGTATAAAAGAAGGTTGTGTATAAAATAAAATATGCCTCAATGAATGGAGATTTAGACAAAGTCCCTTACCTCGGGTCCGACTTGACTTGATCGTTCTTTAATCTCCTGAATAATAAACTTGAGTTAATTTCTACTTTCTTAAGAACTTTTTTCAAGTTAATTATTCCTTTTATATCACTTATTACCATGTCATTAACACAATGTTATTATTTAAGTTAATAACGGTCGTTTTAACGATCATTGGTACATGAGTCAAAAATAAACTCTTTATAATTACAAGTTGTTCATGTGGTAAAATATCCATTATATCCATAGTTGTATTCATTATGTAGATATCATATATATCATATATATCAATTATATGCATGCATTTATAATATTATATAATATTTAGAGATAAGAAATGAAATCCACCGTTCATGCAGACGGAAAGTCATACGTACGCATGAACGCTACTTCCATTTCTATTTCCTATTTAATGGAATTAAAACATAATGATACATAATAGTATTTTAATTATAGTATGGTATCATATATAATATCATTAAATATATCTTATGTATGTACCACATATGGTATTAACGAATCAAATCACTTTGAGGGGGCGGTAGTCTGCACTTCATAAAATGAAGATATCGCGTATACCCATAATGGAATCCATAAAGGAATGCCATAAATGAAAAATAAAGAATATTACGGAAAACATAAACATATTATATATCATATATAAATATAGTGACATATTAATGGCATCTTTTTAAGGTGTTAGAAGAATATTGAACAATCATCGTTTCGTGAGGCAGAAATTCACCATCCACGGAAACAATATGTTCTTTAACCATTAGATATAGGTGTGTGTAAGTTTAGCTCTAATACTTCTTATAAAAACGTCCTATTATATTTAATATAATGGTGTTGTTACAAAATAAATGAATAAAAAGAGTTTATGGGGTTGGAGAAGCAAAATAAAACAAAAGAACACAAGTGAATACATTACCTTAAAAATGGGTAACTCTTTGGATTTGAGCTCAATGGCTTCCTTGGGAAGACTTCTCCCCAACATGAGGATTCAAGGAGTAAGAGAGGGATGTTGAGAGACAAAATGAGAAGGGTTTGGCTAATACAAAGGCTTGAGAGGTGTGGGTAAGGATGTAGAGGTGGGAGCCTTTTATAAGAGGAGAGGAGGGGCACTCGTGGAATGTTACAAAATGTTACTTTATTTTCAAATGGGTTTCAGATTTTAAAGGTCCCACATTGATGTAATTTGAAGATAAGGTGACAAGGGTTTGAAATATACTCATCCAATAGGACTTTGGCAAGTGTAGCTCTTAGATTTTACATTATCTTTTTATTTTATTTAAATCGTTAAATAATGAGGTAATCTCTGCATCATCATAATGTCATAAATAATTTAATTTATTTAATGTCTAAAAATTATGAAAAAACTACTATGATGTAAGAAATCTTTTTACCTTTCTAATTAATATTTATAGTCCAAAATATCATCTATTTAGACAAAATTAAAAATGTTTTACACAGGTGATACATTCTTTGTTATATTTACGTTCTTTAAAAATAAAAAGATAAAAAGTCAGTTTCCACCAAAAGTGATTCCATGAGGTCCCCAAGATTGGAACAAGGCATACCATGGTCGGCCATGAGACAAAAAGTAGCATTATGACACATTTTGGTGTCAATTTGTATTATTATGATATTATTTTATTATCCTTAACTACCTGATTACTCATTAATCAAGATAATTAAAGATAATTATCGTCGTTATAATTAATAATGTCAAAAAACAAAAGAGTCGTGATTACATAATTTTGACCCTATGATTAAAAATATGAAATCCATTTTACCAAATTCCAAACATAGAAATTGAAAAAATTAATTTAAAAATAATTCCCGTTGTCAAAACAAATAGCGGGTTTTTTTGAAACAATATCAATGAAAAGTTTGGCATTCGTTTATGCACAATTCTAAAGTGAAATTAATACTAATGACCACCATTGGATTAAATTGTAAAAATATATTATAATTAAACTTTAAGACCTATTAAACAGATAATCTATCAATATAATTAAATTAAATGAAAAATAAGTTTTGATGTAAAATGCAGTATTTTTCACTATTCATAAAAAATGAACATTGTCAGAAAAATACCAAAAATTTATCCAATATAAATTTAATTGTCCCAATCATAATGAATATGTTTATTTTGATCAATAAGGCTTATAAAATTTTCAAAAGTTTTTTTTAAAAAAAAATTTCCATCAAAAGGCAGTAAAACAATCTTTAAAAAATATTAGTGTATTCCATGCTTAAGATTTGATTTATTCTCATTTTAAGCCACTAAACACTATCTAATTAATAAATAGACATAGATAAAAATATCTATTATTCATTACTTCCTTGGGATGTTACATCCTTCCCCCTTTAGAAAATTTCCTCCCCATAATTTATTTACTTAACGAATAAGTGGGGGTATTTTTCCTTCATAACATTTTTAGATTCCCATGTTGCCTCTTCAACCATATGGTTTTTTCACAAAACCTTTACCTGGTGAATCACCTTATTCTGCAACACTTTCTTCCTGTGGTCATTAATTTGGACCGGTTGTTCCTCATAAGATAGATTATCTTCCAGCAGAACTACCTCTGGACTCAAAACATGAGATGGATCTGGCATATACATTCTTAACATCGAAACATGAAAAATATTGTGTAAATGAGATAATCTCGAAGGTAAAGCCACTCCGTATGAAAATGATCCAACTGTATCCATAATTTCATATGGTAAAATGAACCTTGGACTCATCTTTCCTTTCTTACCAAATCGCATCACACTATTCCAAGGTGAAACTTTGATAAAAACATGATCACCTACCTCAAAAGTGAGATCCTTCTTCCTATTGTCCGCATAACTCTTCTGCCTGCTCTGAGCTGTTCTCATGTGTTTCTGTATTAGCTGAACTTTTTCTGCCAACTCTTCTACCAATTCTGGTCCCATCAACTTCCTTTCACCCACTTCATCCCAGAAAGTTGGAGTTGACACCGCTTCCCATATAAAGCCTCAAATGGTGCCATCTGTATACTGGAATGAAAATTGTTATTATAAGAAAAATGAACTAAAGAAAGATGTTGGTCACAACATCCATGATAATCCATCGAACAAGAACGTAGCATATCATCCAAAGTTTGGATCGTTCGTTCTAACTACCCATCTGATTGAGGATAAAAAGTTGTACTAAAATTTAATTCAGTACCCAATGACTTCTGAAGGCCTTTCCAAAAGTTAGAAGTAAACCTGGGATCACGATCAGATACAATAGATAGGGGAACTCTATCAAACCTGACTATCTCTTTAAGATACAATCGTGAAAGTTGATCTCAGGAAAAATTATCTCGTATAGTAAGGAAATGATCAGATTTAGTCATGCGATCAACAATAACCCAGATTGCATTATTACCTTGAAGTGTCTTCCACAATCCCACAATGAAGTCCATGGACATATTTTCCCATTTCCACTCTGGCAGTGGTAAAGTCTGATGCATCCCTTTCGGTAACTTCCGCTCTGCTTTAACTTGCTGAACAGTCAAACACATCATAGTATAATCAGCAATATCTCTTTTCATTCCTTCCCACCAGTAATACTCCAGCAGATATCTGTAAATCTTAGTACTGCTAGGATGAACTGAAAACGGAGAACTATGATCTTCATATAACAACACTCTCTTTAACTGTGAATCACAAGGCACGCCCAATTGCTTCCCAAATCTCAAAACACAGTCATTATCAATGTAGAATTTAGGAAACTTACCCCTCTGAACCAGCTCTACCTTTTTCTACAACTCACTATCTTGCTTCTGTGCTTGCTTGATCTAGTCTCATAGGGAAGATTTCACTGATACCTGAAACAAAACAGAATAACATCCTGCACCAAAAACTTCTATGCCAAATTTCATCAAATCCGTAACCAAATGATCATGTTCCAAACTCAACATTGTTAATGAAGCATTACTTTTTTGACTGAAAGCATTAGACACATTTTTCTCGGATGGTAATGAATTATACAATCATAATCCTTGATTAATTCTAGCCATCTCTTCTATCTCATTTTCAATTCTTTATAAGTGAATATATACTTTAAAATTTTGTGATCGGTATATATTTCACACATTACTCCATACAAATGATGGCTCCAAATATTTAAAGCGAAAGCAATAGCAGCTAATTCCAAATCATGTGTAGGGTAATTTACCTCATGTGTTTTCAACTGACATGAAGCATAAGCAATTAACTGATCATTCTGCATTTGGACACAACCAAGTCCTTTAAACAAAGCATCACTATAGAAAACTAACTCACAATTCCCAGAAGGTAGTGCAAAAACTGGAGCATTCACCAATCTTCTTTTCAATTCCTGAAAACAATCATCACATTCTTTTTTCCAGATAAAATTAACACCCTTCCGAGTTAGATTAGTCATTGGACTAGATGACCGTGCAAAATTTCTAACAAACCTTAGGTAGTAGCCTGCCAAACCAAGGAAGCTACGAATCTTAGTTACATTTGTGGGTCTTGTCCATTCTTCAACAACCATTGTTTTTGCCGGATCAATTGTTATCCCATCTTTAGAAACAATGTGAACAGTGAAAGAAATTTGTTGCAACCAAAACTCACTCTTGCTAAATTTCCCATACAATTTCTTTTCTTTTATGGTTTGCAAAAAAACCCTTAAATTTATTTCATGCTCCTCTCTACTTTAATAAAACACAAAAATATCATCAATGAAAACAACCACAAACTTATCCATAAACTCATGGAAAATTCTATTCATTAAGTCCATGAATATGACAGGTGCATTGGTTATCCCAAAAGGCATTACTACAATTTCATAATGGCCATATCTTGTACGAAACGTGGTCTTCGGAATATCTTCTTCATTTACCTTCAACTGATGGTACCCCGATCTCAGGTCAATCTTTGAAAAAAAACTGAGCTCCCTGGAGCTGATCAAACAAATCATCGATATGAGGGAAAGGATATTTGTTCTTAATAGTGATGTTATTCAAGGCTCTATAATCAATGCAAAAACTCATAGAACCATGTATCATTTTATCAAATAGAATAGGAGAACCCCATGGTGATGTTCTAGGTCGAATGGATCCTTTCTCTGATATATCTTTCAATTCCTCCTTTAACTCTAAAAGTTCAATTTGTTCCATTCGATAAGGGGGTTTTAAAATTGGCTTAGCATCAGTAACTAAGTCAACAGTAAATTCTACTTCCCGATCTGGTATTATTCCAGGAAACTCATCAGGAAAAACATCAGGATAATCATTTACCACTGGAACATCATTAATCTGGATAGTTCCTTTCTTTTCAACGATGTGTTCAAGGTAACAATCATTTCCATACTTTACATGTTTCTCAGCCTCTTGATATGTTATCAACAGTAAGGGTTCATTCTTGTACACAACCTGATAGTCTTTCCGAGGAGAAAATTCTTTAGCTCTACAGTCAATCTTAGCATGGTAAATAGAGAGCCAATCCATACCCAGGATACCATCGAAATCTACTAGAGGTAAAACAATAAGGGTTGCAAGTAGGTTCTTTCCACGGATAAGGATAGGAAGATTCTTATAAATTATTTTTCCCACAACATTTCCCCCAGGTGTTTTCAACACAAGTTTAGGGGTCATTTCTTGAGATGGTATTCCCATTTAACTAGAAAAGGTTTCAGAGATAAAAGAATGTGTAGACCCGGAATCAAACAACACACTGTCTTAATCTGAAAAAAAACAAAGTACCTGATACAACTTCATTTGATGGCCCGACATCTGCTGAAGTAGTATCAAAGGACTTCCCCACCCCTTTATGCTTATAGTCTAACTGCTTCCCATCACTCAGGCTCTTTGTCAGACACTCGTTTGCATAGTGACCCATCTCATTACACTTAAAACATTTAACTAACTGTAAATCAAATTTGGTCTCACCATCACCCTAATCATTTTTAGTTCAATCATGAGCCTTATGTCCCATCTTACCACATCAGTAGCACTTTACAGAATTCATAAGACATTCCACAGCATGCCTTTTACCACATTTATCACAAACTGGAAACTTAGTTTTGTTACCATAAAACCTTTTTGAAGAATTCGTTCCTTTCTCTGGCCACCTCGGCCTCTTCTTCTGTGGGTTGTTATGGAACACTTGATCATCGGAAAACTTCATTCCCACCTTCTCATCACATCAAACAAGATTTTCATAACATTTAAACTCACGAGAAGCCAATTCCCTTCAATATTTTGGTTTTAATCCTGAGTAAAAATGATTGATTTTACTATAAAGGTTTCGGATAAAATTTGGAGCATACCTTTCCCATCGAGTGAACCTTCCTTCATAGGCATCCACTGAGTCTTCCTCTTGCCTCAATTCCAGGAATTGTTTTTCCATCCTATGTCGAACAACCTTAGGAAAATAATCCTCAAGAAATATACCTTTGAATTCATCCCAGTCGAGAGAATCAATCTCATCAGCATCCCTGATAATTTTAACCAGCAACCACCACTGATCTGCTTCACCCTCCAAACGGTAAATAGAAAGACTAACCTTTTTATTGTCTGAACACCACATGACATCAAAAATATTCTCTAGTGATTTAATCCACCCTTCATCTAGCACAGGGTCAGATGATCCTCTGAATGATGGAGGATGTTGCCTAATGAAATGTTCCACCACTAACATGTTCCTCTGTGGTTGATCTGGATGATCTCGTGCATAGATATCACCACCATTTATCGCATGAGTTAACTGTGCCATTACTGCAACAAACTGTTCAGTTCCAATTCCGACCATCTCAGGATGCTGATTTGGAAGGTCATTTCCTTCTGTATGTCTTCCTAGCACTACTTCCCTATTTCCTCTGTAGAAAACCATTCTGAACAAACATGTCTTAGATGAAGCAACATGGTAATCTTCAAATTCTATATCATTTCAATCATACCATAAAAAATATTTTTGGATAATCATTTAATAAAATTATAACTCCTAATGTTATATAAACCTCCACCTGATACCAACTATAAGGACCCAGCCTTAAACCTTACTTAATATTGAGTTATTACAAGATTACACATTGAGGATCATTTCTGGTTTAGAGTTTTAGAGAATTAGATCATAAAACTTTCATTACATTCCACATTTAGACAATGTGGTTACATAAAAGATAGTATTAATTTTTCCCATCAATATAAACATATTTAATATAAAACATGGATTCTTTCTTAACACATCCTTGACACTATCATTACATCATGTTCCTTTCCCTTGACCTGTGAAAATCATTTCAAAAACATGGGATGAGAATAAAAAGCTCAGTAAGGGATATGAAAATTTGCAACGGAAACATGAGTACATGTATACATAAGAATCAATGCAATAATACTTTACTCATAAAACATAATCACTTTAACATATCTCATCAAATCATGAATAAATCATATAAATCATTAGACATAAAGGTAACTTGAGGTACTCATAACATTCTTATGTAGGGATTAACCCTCTTGGTTACATTTGGAATACCCATCACAGTATATTCCCTAAATATCATCGGAGAAACCTTAACATTTAACTCCTTCACATTACCCAATTCATTGGATATCTATATCGGGCTCACCCGCCCTTAGTTTATCACGGAACCACCCATCTTCATAATAATTCCCACGAACCACAACATAATTGTATCACATAAAACATGCATAAAGGAAACAAAACATTTACACCTTTAAATAACAAGATATCAATAAAACAAATTGATATAAAAACATTATGAAAACCATTTTCAATACCAAATTAAAATAAAAGTAAAAAATGGTATTTATTTTACTTTAAAAAAAATGTATGGCTCGTAGAGGAAGTCGAAACTCAAATAATGGTCACAGTGGCGGAGAAGTCGTTGTCGCCACATACGTACGACAAAAAGATTCCCTTTTGTCGTTTAGTAAAACTCTTCGTATAAAAAATATTCCTTTTGGATAAACATAAAATTCAAAGGGGTTTATACACCATATTAAAGAAGGTTGTGTATAAAACAAAATATGCCTCAATGAATGGCTATTGAGACGAAGTCCCTTACCTCGGGTCCGACTTGAATCGATCGTTCTTTAATTTCCGTAATAATAAACATGAGTTAATTTATACCTGCTTAAGAACCTTTTTCAAGTTCATTATTCCTTTTATATCACTTATTACCATGTCATTAACACTATGTTATTATTTATGTTAATAACGGTCGTTTAAACGATCATTGGTACTTGAGTCAAAAATAAACTGTTTATAATTACAAGTGGTTCATGTGGTAAAATATCCATTATATCCAGAATATTATTCATGATGTAGATATCATATATATCATATATATCCAGTATATGCATGCATTTAAAATATTACATAACATTTAGAGGTAAGAAATGAAATGCAACGTTCATAGAGACGGTAAGCCGTACGTACGCATAAAGGCCACTTCCATTTCTATTTAAT
Source organism: Viscum album (assembly GCA_963277665.1). Classification (NCBI taxonomy): domain Eukaryota; kingdom Viridiplantae; phylum Streptophyta; class Magnoliopsida; order Santalales; family Viscaceae; genus Viscum; species Viscum album. The sequence goes on from OY728161.1 coordinate 1,450,908,481, forward strand.
ATTTAATGGAATTAAAATATAATGATACATAATAGTATTTTAATTCCAGTATGGTATCATATATAATATCATTAAATGTATCCTTTATATGTATCACATATGGTATTAATTAATCAAATAACTTTTAGGGGGAGGTAGTCTGCATTTCCTAAAATGATGATATCGCATATACCCATAATGGAAGCCATAAAGGTATTCCATAAATGAAAAATACAGAATATTAAGGAAAACATAAACATATTATATATCATATATAAATATATTGTCATCTTAATGGACACCTTTGAAGGTGTTATAAGACTATTGAACAATCATCGTTTCGTGAGGCAGAAAGTCGTCATCCATTGAAACAGTATGTTCTTTAACCATTAGATGTAGGTGTGTGTAAGTTTATCTCGAATACTTCTTATAAAAAGATCCTAGCATATGGAAGATACTGGTTTTGTTACAAAAGAAATTAATAAACAGAGTTTAGGGGGTTGGAGAAGCAAAATAAAACAAAATAACACAAGTGAAGACATTACCTTAAAAACGGGTAACTCTTTTTGATATGAGCTCAAAGGCTTCCTTGGGAAGACTTATTCCCAAAGTGATGATTCAAGGTGTAAGAGAGGGATGTGGAGAGACATAATTAGTAGGGTTTGGCCAAGCCAAAGGCATGAATGGTGAGGCTATGGAGGTATAGGTGGGGGCATTTTATAAGAGGAGAGGAGGGGCACTCTTGGAAAGTTACAAAATGTTACTTTATTGTCAAATGGGTTTTGGATTTTAAAGGTCCCACATTGATGTACTTTTAGGATAAGGTTATAAGGGTTCGAAATATACTCATCCAATAGGTCTTTGACAAGTGTAGGTCTTATATTTTACAATATCTGTTTATTTTATTTAAATTGTTTAATAATGAGGTAATCGTTGCATCATCATGATGTCATAAATAATTAAATTTATTTAATTTCTAAAAATTATGAAAATAATACTATGATGTATGAAATAATTTTACCTTTCCAATGAATATTTATAGTCCAAAATATCATCTATGTAGACAAAATTAATTTTTTTTTACTCAGGTGATACATTCATTGTTATAATTACTTTCTTTAAAAATAAAAAGATAAAAAGTCAATTTCCCACAAAATAGATTCCAGGGGGTCCCAAAGATTGGCACAAGGCATCCCATGGTCGGCCACGAGACAACCAGTATCATTATGACACATGTTGGTGTCATTTTTTATTATTATGATATTATTTTATTATCCTTAACTACCCGATTACTCATTAATCAAGATAATTAAAGATAATTACCGTCGTTACTATTAATAATGTCCAAAAACAAAAGAGTCTTGATTACATAATTTGTACCTTCAGATTATAAATATGTAATCCATTTTACCAAATTATAAACACAGAAATTGCAATAATTAATTTAAAAATAATTCCCGTTGTCAAAACAAATAGCGGGTTTTTTTGAAACAATATCTATGAAAAGTATGGCATTAGTTTATACCCAATTCCAAAGTGAAATTAATACCAATGACCACCATTGGATTAAATGGTAAAAATATATTATAATTACACTTTAAGACCACTTAAAAAGATAATCTATCGATATAATTAAATTATATGAAAAAGCCATTTTGATGTAAAATGCAGTATTTTTCACTATTAATAAAAAATGAACATTGTCAGAACAATACCAAAAATTTATCCAATGTAAATTTCAATGTCCCAATCATAAAGAATTTGTTTATTTTAAAAAATAGGTCTGATAAAATAGTCAAAAGATTTATTTAAAAATGTTTTCCATCAAAAGGATGTAAAACAATCTTTTAAAAATATTTCTGTATTCCATGCTTAAGATTGGATTTATTCTCATTTTAATCCTATAAACACTATCTAATTCATAAATAAACATAGATAAAAATATCAGTTATTCATTACATACTTGGGATGTTACAACCATAGAGTATATCCAATTAAAAAATAAACTACCTAAGGCTTGATGGTTCTCTTACACACTCAATGATGGGAATTTTTTTAGGACTACTTAAAATACAATTATGTATCACTCTTTGTTTCCAATGCTAATTTACTATTTTAATCCAAAATATATTTTAATAAAAAATCATTCCTCTTTAATAAGATAAATCTCTGGATTTCTATCAAAACATTCTAAGCCATTTTCATTAGTTAGAAATCCACTCAAAACCAATTACTTCATTTCAAAATTCATCTCCTTAATTAAATCAAGAAATTTAATTGAAATTTTTTCATCAAATCCAAAATTTATATTTAACAATTTAAATTACCTAAATTTATATTAATAGACCCCTATTCAATGGAATTGGGGGTTTTCAATTCTAATTCCAAAAACGATTTCAAAATTCTCAATTCAGTAGAATTAAATTTCATTACATCAATTGAATGATAGATCAATTGACACAAATTAAATATATATTGAAATAAATCAAGATATTTAAGGTTAATGTATTTGGATAATCGAGATTAAACCACCTAACTAAAGGTCTTTCATGATTTTGGAAATGATAAACCACCCTTTGTGGTTCAATACACCTCATCAAGAACATATTATCGTATGTTTTGACTTACCAATGTTCGATGTTCATTAATGGTTCCTAGAACAAAAAATAGTTATTTTATTTCACAAAGTAATAAAATCTCACATGCAATGATACATTCTCTCTCCTAAATAATTTCAAAATATTCAATTAAGATATTACATGCGATAATATTTCATATGTCTTGGATAATTGCAAATTATCTATTAATATATTATACGATAATATTTTATCCCCCTTACATATTTCAAATTATCGATTAAAATATTCAATTCTGTAATATTTTATCTCACATGTATAATTTTAAATTTTTGATTATAATTTTACATTTGATAATATGATGAATGATATTTGATAATTTTATTTAAAAATGTTGAATGATTATTTGGTGGGATTATCATTGCTAATTATTTGATATAATCATTTAAATTTTCTGATAATTATTCTTCCATACGAAACATAAGAATCATATGATAATATTTATAATCTCTTCATGTGATATTCACATTATTATTATCCATTAATATTTTTCATAATTAATTTCTACCATTTTATGTGAAAGGTAATCATCCACTAATTATCATATATATATATATAAACTGATAATCTCAATCTCATAATTGTTCAGTATTAATTTTATGAAATTATTGTTTGGAAATAGGAATAAATCAACACTCAAATATTTTTATAATTTTCTCTAATAATTTCATGATATTATCATTTTGATAATTCAAACAATAACCCTTTTATGAAAATTACTAAATTATCATTTTTTAATTATGCATAATTATCTTTTGATTATTCATCGAAATTATCCCCCGATAATTTAATAAATTACTCCAAAATAATTTAGGTTTTATAAATATATTTTATTTAGGACCTTAATTTTTTCAATTTTTTGAATAAAGGTAAACAATAACATAATTAAACAAAAGAAGAAAATAATAAAATGGACACACCTATGCGTAATGCACAGTTGGGATAAAGTGTATCTTGGGTCACACCTCTAACTTATAAGGGAGATTGGATCTCATTATCATAGGTCTCCCAATCATTTGTAGGGATGTTTTTTGGGACCCGTAGACTCAAAAAAATAAACAAACTATAAGGATGGATGGTTCGACTATTGGGAAACAGAAAATTTATGAAAAAATGACCCCTAATTGAATCACCAAATTAATATTTGATTCAACTGAAAATTAATGATGGAGTAATTAATTTCTCATCAGTATAGCATTGAAATAGAAATAGATTGAAATAGTTATGAAACGTAAGATTTTTGATTTCTGTCCAGTGAAAAATGGTGGAAATGCATGAGAGAAGATGACCCAATTAAAAGAAAAAGAAAATCCGTAATTAAATTCAAAATTAATTATTAAATTAAATTAATTATTTACTATATAAAAAAATTAATAACATAAAATGTCGATTGGACAAAAAAATTATACCCTATTAAGGGTAAATGCCTAATTCTAGATTAAATGGTTGTCTTGGATTTCCCATATGACTTATCAATTGAAAACCATGTCATTACAATGAGTATTAATCTATAATATTATATTTATCCTTCAAAAAATTTAGTATTTTAGTCCCACATCTTCTGAAATAGAGAAAAACCTACATTGGGCCTCATGGTTGGGCTATATTGTTACTTTAATCTATAACCCATCCAGGAATCTCATCTATCATTACTAAGAATTTGAAATTTGGGATCCAAATAGCCCTGAGAAACTCCCAATCGATTCCATATACTATTAGAAACATTCATTTGAATTACATGAATGGTTTAACCAAATGACAAGTGATATGAACATTTTCATAAAAACCAAGATGTTAAAACCAACCATCCATACGAAAAATTATCCTCAAGTTGACGTTCCAAGGGCAGTATGACAACATCTGACAAAAGATTCACCTATTGATCATCTACATAGACCTCTAACTTCTAGTTCTCATCCATTACATGATCCTAATTCCATATCACCAAAAATAGAGGAATTCACTAGCCACATAGAGCCTTTATTCTCCAATCTATATCATAGAGCATATAATTTTCCAAAGAGGCATCATAACTGAACACAAACTCATCCAGCTGGAGAACATGATACAGAACATAAAAATAATGAAAATGATATAATAAATAGAATACTTCATTCATGGATCAACACATATAAGATAATTAAAAACAACATCCTATTGGTTCAACTCTCTATAAGATCTTAATGGTTCCTATGAAACTAGGTGACAACTTTCATAGTTAATTAATCTATCAATTCCCCAATTATGGTGAAACATGAAAGAATAATAGATCTCCAACATCAAACTCTAATGGATGGTGGAAAATATCTACATTATTCTTATTTAAAGACTAATCTATAGCCATATTCTTCTTAATAATTTTTTTATACAATGTTGTCTACTAAAAAAGATGGTTTACCAATGGTACTACCTCTTTTTTTCTCTAACAAGAATAAGGGTTAGCAGTATAAACTACAATATATGATCAAATATAGAGGAATTTATATAGTTTTAGGTAATATATTATTATAATAAATCTAAAAAAATAATGTAATCTTCTATCAAAAGAACCATTAAAATCAGTAATATCTACTCAAATCATGTCTTATAACAACTATATATTACTCTTAAACTATATGTTGATTTTTGGGTGATATGATATACATAGTAGTACCTATGAACCTCATTACTTCTACAACCCTTAATTCAACTATGATATGAAATTAGCATCATTTTAGGATATGATAGTATATTAAACTCTTTGATGGTATACAATATCTATGATATATAGCCTCCCTATATCATATACTGGAGATTTATATCTTATAGAAAAGAGGTGAGAGACTTGTATAAATTAGTAAATTAACAACCATACTATGGTAAAATACTGAGAGGATCTTGGTATCCTTTTCACAAAATCAATAGTCACAATATCCCATTTACGCTTATGAATGGGTTAAGGTTGTAAAATATCTACTAGTCACTAGTGTATTGTCATCACATTTTAACAGGTGGGACATAAACTTGAAAATTTTAATATCCCATTCTTCATACTAGGCCACTAATTTTGGTGACAAACATAAATGTACATATTCAAAATACCATGATGTCTTCCCAATAAAAGAATTGTATTTTCACATTAATTCATCTAGGATGTCATCAAGAAACCAGAAACATCCATGAAAATATATGTTATCATCCATGTAAATGACCCAACCAGACTGTGGTTCCTCCCTATAAATACTCTCTTGTGTGACCAAACCCTTTTAATAAAAAAACTACAACCTCCTCTGAATATCTAGAATTGTAGAGGTTACTACAGAAGCAACATGGATTGGATTCCTATGTTTCTACTAAACCGCAACATAAATAATAGAAATCATGGCCTTCATAAATTATTCACTACTAGCTTTCTAAACCACTTGTTTTCACAAAATCTAGATTATATCATCATCTAAAACATTCCACTTAAAATTTATATATGCAAGAACAAATTTTTAAGATTGTATATACAGACTCTATAACCCCCCAAACATTTAATGGTATACTTCCCTTGAATACAGTCTATTAATATCTTATATTCTATAAAGTGTTGTGTTCTATTGAAACAATACTTGGTTATTTAAGAGATAGTCAAAACCTAGCAATTAAACAAACATTTTCCACTTCTATGTTTTGAATTTCAAAAAACGGGCATCTTGAGTTGTGACCAGTAAGACATATAGAGTTTGATAGATCCAACTCAACCTTTTGATGAATAATAACATACCCCTATGAATAGTAATATGAATAGAAATATTAAACTTATAAATAGTATATAATTATAAAATTTTGTTTTCATTAGGTAATAAAATAATGAGATTTTAATTAATTTTTCAACATGATGTACAACTAATTATATCTTTAAAATGTTTATTTGTAGAATTAACTATGAATTTATTTAAAAATTAAATTTAAATAAATAGAGAATTATTTTTGAAAAATGGATTTCATTTTTGAATTGTACACGTCAAAAAATGGTTTGGGTGAATTTTGTGTTTTTTCTAAAATACATCAATTTTTCTTGAATAGTAAAAATACAGTTTTTAGTTTTTAGTAGTTTAATGACATCATAATGATGTAATAATTAAATATAAAAGTCTGGTGGACTTTATTAAAGTAACCTTTGACATTAGGTGTCCTATGTGGATGAAACCATGGGCAAATAATATGTAAAACTCATGGTTTTGAAAAAACCACTAACGAGGAGTCCTTTTAATTAATAAAGAACTCACTATTAATTAAAATAAACACCCCCTCATCCCCTTAGTTTTCATTCATTAAAAACACATTATCCTCGCATATATGGTGTTTTTACCTCCCTAGGTGTCCTCTAAAGGTGTCCTCAAACCCCCCAAGGTCTCAACCTTCAATTTTTGGGAGTAACTCAACAAGGTAAGAGAATCAACAACCCTTCTCTTTTCATAAAGTTTTAATTTGATTCTTTCTCTTTTATTTTCAATTAGATTATCTGTGGATATTTCATTAGATATTCCCCATACTAGCCATATTATTCATGATTTTTAATATACACCCTTTCTCTCATCAATCATTGTTATTAAATTTTAAGTGTCGTCGTTAAGCTGTCAAATTTTCGTAAGAGATTTCTCAATTTTACTATTATTTGGAGTTCCATTATTTTATTCTTCTTTAATCATATCCCCTCATACAAATTTATTTAAAAAACATTGCCAAATTTTCGTAAGAGATTTCTCAATTTTTCCCCTTCTCTTATATTAAATATAAAAACATTGTCTGGGATGTGTTAATTAATCACATTCAAGGAGGACATGTTCTAAATTTTTGTAACCATATATAAATCTGCTCATGAAACCATTTTTATTGATTAAACTGACTATAATATATTTATTTCCTCCATTTAATGTTTTGGAATCCCTATACACTCATAATATGGAATAATAATACAAATCTAGTTCATTGTACACAAAATTTCCATGAAAAATCGAAGCGTTTATGAATAACTTTTAACGAATTATTCATCAGAATGTATATTAACCAGAATCATTATAAGATAATTTATGTCTCTTTAATGTCACTAATAACATATATTATCATTTATTTATGTTTAACAACATTTCAAAATATCTTACATTCATGAATGTAAGTAAACAAATCATGAAAACCAAGGAAGGAAATGATTCCAAAACAATAAAATCGATCCTCTTAAACCCATAAAAAATGCAATTAATGAACCTAATAAGGTTTTAATAAAAGAATTACATGTATATGAGGTTCTGGAATTGTTAATTAATGAAGAAAAATTTTATTATTCAGGTAATTAAAACAAACGAAGAACACACTTGAGCATAAATAAAGAGGTTTCTGATCTCACTTTTCATTCTGTGAGATTTTCATTGTTCACCGCTTATTTCATCCATGTTTTATATTTGTATATACTTTTGATATTTAAAAGCATTATTCTATTTATATTAATTTTATTCAATGATTCATTTGATTGTTATTATGTTCTAGTCATATGATTTATCCGATTGTATTGTGGTAAGGGACTTTGTGTCAACTACCATTTGGTTGGGACTAACATTGTATTGTGCACCTAATAATCATTATGTGGTGAACCGAATGCACATTTTAGATCAATTTTCATTTTAAATTGTATTCATATTATATATTCATAATCTCATATCATGGGTATTTTTACTGTCTAAACAGTATACCATTTTACATACGATATATAATTGGAATGTTATTTTAACTATGGAAATAATGTTGAATATGTATTCTCAGATATATATATGGATATTTAAATGGCATATTTAACTTGTATTAAATAACTGTATAATGAATTATTTTATATTTATGTTGTTGGTGGGGCCTGTTATATCCCCTTGATGCATCAAAATGTCTCACGAGACAAATCAATTGGCGACAAACCCTTCGAGTTTGTTTCAATAAAACATATGGGTTTAAACCAACAAAACTAAACCATTTTAACAGTATTATGGTATCATGTTCCAAATATATGATATAAAATTAGAAATATTTATATTTATTCATTCTTAGTTATAAATTTTCTTGAGGTTTTCACTCTGAAAAAATATATATGACACTGTTTCAATCTTAGATTATTAATGGTGTGAGTCTTTCATTTATTCACTACGCCATATTAACGATATCAAATTGTTTATGATTCAGTTATTATTGATTCTTGAATCTACAATTTGTGACCCTTACTATGAATTTAAGCCCATACCTTTGATTTTCTACCATTAATAGGTGATGAATAAGAGATCATTTATTGAGTTTCATGTGGATGCAATTTTTAATTTTTTTATGTATTGTATTTTGTAACCTTTTCCAATGTAATATGAGTTACATATATGTATTTAGATTCTTAAAGAATACTAAATTGATCATCCCTTTGGTATTTACATTCCTTCTAACCATACCAATATAACAAGTAATGCACTGACTCTGGTCTAGAGGGGTCGGTGGGTTACAGTCAGCATCAGAGGATGTTTTGTAGAAAACATAGAAACTTGAGTATGAAATGTATAGTAGGGAACAATTCCATAAGGTTGTATTTGAGGTTAAAAATAAAATAATAAGATAGTATTTTGTAAAATAATTTATTATGTTAATATTTCTAGAAAATACATCCCTTTCTAGATACAAGCAGGTATTTGTCAGTCTAGCACAAATTTACCTATGTGTGAATGCTCCAACAAAAAGATTCGAGCTTTACCCAAGGTATCCTGGTACACGACAATGGTCATTTCTTCAATCTTAGTTATGAAACTCTCCGGGGATATTCTTAGGATCATTCATATTTTTATTACAATCCATTATGAAGGATTGAAATGTAAATTATTCCTCAAATAAAACATTTTTATGATAATGTGATTAACCATGCGTATGATCTCAATTTATGCAATGTATTTTGTTCAGATAATTTTATAAATTATTATTCATACCCAAATATAGAGTGTTCCATTATTTATAAATGGAATATAATAGAAGAAGTGGAATCAATACTCACAAAAAATGTAGGTACCTCCCCCCTGAGAAATTCATCATAGTAAATGTTGGAGAAGATCAGATCAAGACCATATTTGGACAACATTCTGATGTTGTAATGAATAACTATTCTAAACCTCTATTCGATCATTTCATTTTTCAGAATCCCCCATCATTCAGTAGGACTACTAATCCAGTGATTGTTGATCAATGGATCAAGTCCCACGAAAATATATTCATAGCATTATGATGTAATGAAAATGAAAAGGTAGTATTGGCGGTATATTGTCTCAAGGGAGACACTGATCAGTGGTGGTCCTTGAATCAGAATACCAAAGAGGAATAATAAATAGAAGATATAGAATGGATTACTTTTAAGGGAATATTCATTGATAAATATTTTCTTCATGTGAAATGAAATTAAATGAAGAGGAAATTCATTAACTTAAAGGAAAGGGAAGAATAAAATGTTGTAGAGTTTGAGGCTAACTTCACAAGGCTAGCCAGGTATATCGTAGATTACATACGTGACTTGGAAGACAAGATTGATCATTTCTTTTAAGATATTAAGCCAGGTCATTGAATGGAATTGGCTTCCCAAACATTTTCAACATATGATAAAATTGTCTTAAGTGCCATCAAAATATAGAAAGAGTTTTCTATATAAAATTTTTTCAAGTGAACCCAAGATAAAAATTATCACACTAAAAACCAATGTAAATTTTATGTGCCAATGAAGAACAAGGGAAAAAATAAATTTCCATTAAGCGAGAACTGTGGAAAGAATCATCTTGGAAAATACATGAATGGCATGGAAGTCTGTTGTAAGTGTGGAGAAAATTTTCATCTATCCCATGAATTTAATGGGAAGAAAAATTTAGATGATTTTTAATGTGACAATGGTAGAGAGATAAGACTCTATGAAAATGAGTGTCCAAATCACCAATGAAAATAGCCTAAGAAAAATCCAAGAGAGCAAGGGAGAGCTTATGTGATTATAACTACAAAATTTGATGTTCCCAATTATGAGGTGGCATGTACATTAATTATTTCATCAAACATAGCCAATACGTTATTTGATTATGGATCATTGAAATCATTTATAACTTCCCAATTTTACAATAAAATTAGACTTGTCCAATTTGATTTACTAAAGGAGTTATTAGTCAAAACTCTTTGGGGATGCATCATTTCAAGAATTCCATGTCAACTATTCCCCCTCATGAAAAATAAAAGTGTTTTATTTTGTAACATTATCATAATACCCATGATGAAATTAGATATAATTCTTAGTATGAATTGGTTGTCAAACTATGGTCTGAATAATTATTGCATGAGAATTGAAGTTATATTTTCTGAAAATGGTGTAGAATCTCTTATCTTTATAGAAGAGACCTTATTATCTGATTATTACCTAGACCCTCCCCCAGTATATCTTTTGAAGGAAATTATTGGAGTAGAAGAGAACCAAATATCTTTGGATGGGGAAAAAATATTCAAATTCATGATGTGCATATAGTGAAAGAATACATTGATTTGTTTCCTGAGGATTTAACTGGACATCCTCTAGAGTAGGAAATTGAGTTTTCCATTGATATAATTCCTAGTTCAAGACCTACATCAAAGACCCCCTATAGAATGTTCATTTTTGAGTTAGTGGTCAAAAATATAAAACTAGAGGATTTGAGTTCCAAATTATTTATTTAACATAGTGCTTATCCATGGGGAGCCCCAATATTCTTTGTCAAAAATAAATATGGATCGATGATTCCATGCATTGATTACAAGGAAATCAATGAAATTACAATAAAGAATAAGTTTCATCTACCTCGGATTAATGATTCATTTGATAAACTTCATAGAGATCAATTATTTTCGAAGTTTGACCTTCGATCTTGATATATTCAGATACGTGTGAGGAAGGAAGATATTCTTAAGACATCATTTTGAACTAGGTATGGGCATTGCGGGTTTACAATGATGCCTTTTTACTGACTGATGCACCTTCTATTTTATTGGATTTAATGAATAGGGTTTTGAGGAATATCATAATATCTTTGTTGTGGAATTCATCGATGATATCCCGATATACATAGAAAGCTATGAATATCATGAAGCTAAAATACATATTACACTGAAAACTCTTAAAAGATGTGAATTATATGAAATGCTTTGAATGTGAGAATTTCGGATTCAATCAGTTTCTTTTGTATTCCATATTTTCCACAAGGATGGAATAGTAGTTGATCCTGTGAAGACAATGGCATTTCATGATTTCCCCACGTCAACAAACGTAACAGAGGTATGTAGTTTTATTGGCGTAGAAGGTTACTCTCGGCATTTCGTTTAGAATTTCACCCGAGCGTCTAACCCGCTAACCAAGCTCACATGTAAAAGAGTTAAATATGTGTCAAAAAAGAATGTATATAATGCTTCAAATAATTGAAAAGATTATTGGTCAATGATCCAATATTAACTATTCTATCTGGAAGTGATGGATTTATAAAATATAGTGATGCATTAAATAATGGGATGAGTTATGTCCTTATGAAAAATGGTAATGTTATTGCTTATGTGTTAAGGAAGATGAAGACTAAAGAGATAAATTATCAAACACATGATCTTGATTTAGCTACTGTAATGATTTCTCTAAAGATATGGAGACTTTATATTTACATTGAAAAATGTGAGATATACACAGATCACATGAGTTTGAAAAATATATTTTCACACTATAAGAACTCAACATGAGGAAAATGGGATTCCTCGAGTTACTCAAATATTATGATTGTTTAGTACACTACCACACATGAACGGAAAATAAGGTGGTAGATGCATTAAAAAGGAAATATCATGGACTTCGGAATCAAATGAGGATTGAGATAGCTCATATAATTATGGATCTACTAAAGATAGATATGGGAATTTTTAATGATGGGGACACATATTTCCTCTTTCAAATGATTGTAAAACCATCTTTAGTAGAGATGATAAAAAGCTCTCAATCTATAGATGAAAATATACTCAATCAAATTATTTCTGTTAAAAATGGGAGATTGGAATACTTTGTGTTTTAAGGAGTTATGATGTTTGGGAAGATGCTGTGAGTTCCATCAGTACCTGAGCTAAAAAGCGAACAATTAGATGATTCTCATAGATCAAATTTATCTATACACTCGGGTAGCACAAATATGTATATAGATATGAAGGAATATTTCTTTGGGATAATACGAAGTCGAAAATTGTTGACTATGTGTCAATGTGTCTAGTTTTTCAACCTGTGAAGGCACAGAGACAACATCCTATAGGACTGATGAAACCTCTACCTATTTTATGAGGAATTTGGATAACATTATGATTGATTTTTTCACCAAAATAACTAGGACACCTAGTAAGAAAAATGCAATATGGGATATTGTTGATTGTCTCACAAAATCAGTACATTTAATTCCTATAAGGGAAGATTTTCCACTTGAGCACATGGAAAGAATTTATGTTAATGAAGTTATATGAAAATGGGTGCACCTTTATCGATTGTTTCTGATCTATATCCACAGTTTAAATCAAAATTATTGGAAAGCCACAAGAGGGCTTTGAATACTTAGCTTCGTATTAGTACTTCTTATCACCCCAAAACTGACAGACAGTCTGAAAGGACTATTAAAAAGCTAGAAGACATGATGAGGTCATTCTCTCTCAATGTCCATGGTATGTGGGATCAATACATGCCTTTGGTGGAATTTTCATACAATAATATTTTCCATTGTAGTATTCAAATGACTCCATATAAAGAATTACGAGGAATGGGATGTTAAACTCCAACTTATGGGCATGAAGTTGGTGAGAGAAAACATATAGGCCCAAAACAAATTGAAGAGACCACAATAAATTTGAAGACAATCCAAACCCATATTAAAGTATATCAAAGTGGGAAGAAGAGTTATGTTGACAACTGAAGAAAAGATTTTGAATTCCAATTGTGAGATCATGTCCTTCTAAAAGACACTCCATATAAGGGTGTCTTAAGGTTTGGCAATGAAGGGAATCTGAGCCCTAGGTACATTAGAGCACATGAAATTCATGAATGATTCGGAGCTATAGAATACCATTTAGTATTTCCAACAAGTCTCTCCAAATCCATGATGTATTCAATGTTTCATTGTTGATGAAATATTTGCCTTACCCAATGCATTTACTCACCTATGAATAAATAGAACTGGAACCTGATTTTTCATACTATGATGAGACTTTTTAAAGATCATGTCCTTCTAAATGTATCTCAATATAAGGGTGTCGTAATGTTTGGTAACGAAGGGAAACTGAGCCCTAGGTACATTAGAGCACATGAAATTCAAAAAATAATCGGAGCTATAGATTACCATCTAGAATTTCCACCAGGTCTCTCCAAATTCCATGATGTATTCCATGTTTCATTATTGAAGAAATCCATGCCTTACCCAATGCATTTACTCACCTATGAATCAATAGAACTGGAACCTGATTTGTCAAACTGTGAAGAGACTTCCAGAATCCTCGATATAAGGGATCAAGTATTGAGAAACCAGACGACTCATATAATAATGGTTCTTTGGAGAAGCTTCAATATGGAGGATGAAACATGGTAACTAAGATTGTTATGAAGAAGAACCGCCACCATCTTTTTGGTGGGAATTGTACATAAACTTTCGAGGATGAAATATCTAAAGGAGGAAATAATATAACTCCCCAAACATTTTATGGTATGCTTCTCTTAAATAAATTCTATTCATAGACTTTATTTCATAAAGCACAGTGTTCATTTGAAAAAAACATGGTTATTTAAGAGATAGTAAAAAATTAGTCATTAAACATAAATTTTCCACTTCTTTGTTTTGAATTTTGAAAAACAGTCATCTATTGTTGTGACCAGTAAGTCATTTAGAGATTGATAGAACCAACTTGATTTTTGGATGAATAGTAATATACTCATATGAATAGTAATATGAATTGAAATATGACCCTTATAAATAGTAAAAATGATAATATTTTATTTTCTTAAGGTAATAATATAATGAGATCATAATTAAAATTTCAATGTGATTTAGAAGTAATTATGCCATTAAAATTGTTATTTTTCGAATTAACTAGGATTTTATTTAAAAAATAAATTACAAATACATATATATTTTTTTAAAAAAAATGGAGTTCATTTTTTAATTCTAAACATTAAAATGTTGTTAGGGTTATTTTTTGGGATATTTCTAAAATAATCGAATTTTTTGTGAATATTATAAAAAACATTTTTGAGTTTTTTGGTTTTTTAATGACATAATAATGATGTAATAATTAAATATAAAAGGAAGGTCTAAATTTTTACAGTAATGTATGACATGAGGTGTCCCAAGTGGCTAATACCATGGGAAAATATCATGGGAAAGCCCATGGTTTTGAAAAAACCACTAATGAGGTGTCCCTTTTAATTAATAAAAAACTCCAACATAAATACTATAAATATCCCTACATTTAATTTCACTAAAAACTATATATCCTCAAATATCATGTGTTATTACCTCCCTAGGAGTCCTTTCAAGGATTCCCCAAACCCCCATGGTCCCAACCTTCATGTCTTGGGAGTTACTCTACTATGCAAGAGAATCCAACACCCTTCTATTTTCTTTAGGATTTCATTTTTTGTTTTCTATTTCATTTTCAATTGGATTATGTGGGGATACTTCATTCCATATCCCCATTACTACCCATATTATGTAACATTGATTAGAAACCACATTTCGTTTATCATACTATTTTTATAAATTTTAAGTGACACAGTTTTGCTGCCGAATTTTCGTAAGATCTTTCTCAATTTTCTCTTATGTTGAGTTCCTTTATATTATACATATTTCCTCATCCCCCCTCTTCAAAATGATTTTATAATTAATTTACCTTACATGAAAATTGATTATTTTATTATAATCAAATATTTCATCCTTATCTCTCTTTTTCCCCCCCAGCTCTTATACTAAAAATAAAAACATCGTCATAGATTTGATAATTTGTCAAATTCAAGGATGGTAGGATATCAATTTTTGTTAAAATCATTAATTATGGTCATGAAACCATTTTTAGGGTTTAAACATATTATCATATATTTATTTCATCAAATCAATTATCTATAATACCTATAAAATCATAATATGGAATAATAATACAAAAGAAGTTCATTGTACTGAAAATGGCCAATCTAAATCCAAGCGTTTATCAAAAACTTTTAACTAATGATTGATCCTCAAATATATATCCCAGAATAATAATAAGATCATTTAAATATGTTTTAATTTCACTAATTATATATATTAAAAATTCTTTATCTTTAACAACATTTTAATTGAACTTTCATTCATGAAATGAAAGTAAACGAATCATGAAAAATAAGGAAAAAATGATTCCAAAACAATAAAATTGAATCTCTAAAACCTATAAAAGGGAAATTAATTAACCTAATTAGTTTTTAATAAACCAATTAAATGTATATGAGGTTCTTTAATTACTAATTAATGAGGATAAATTTTATTATTAATGTCATTAAAACAAATGAAAAACACACTCGAGCATAAGGTAATGGGATTCTTATCTCACTTTTAATTCTGTGAGATTTTAATAGTTCACCACTTATTTCATTCAGGTGGTATATATGTACATACATTTGAAATATAATAACATGATTCTATTTATATTCATGGTATTAAATGATTCATTTGGTGGTTATTATGTTCTGGTCATATTATTTAACTGATTACATTGTGGTAAGGGACATTGTCTCAACTACAATCTTTTTGTGACTAACATTGTATTGCGAACCTAATAATCCTTATATGGTCTACCTACTACCCATTTGAGATCACTATTCATTTGAAATTATATTTCTATTAAATATCAATAATCTCACATCATGGATATGTTTATTTTCGAAATTGTATACCATTTTACATATGTTGTATGATTGGAAAGTTATTTTATCTAGGGAATTATTGATGAATCTATTTTCCCTACTATATATGGTTATTGAAAAGGAATATTGATATTGTATTAAATCAAGGTATAATGAATTTTTGGGAGTTTTAGTGGCTGGTGGGGCCCTCTATAGCCCGTCAATGCATTGATAGGTCTAATGAGAGAAATCAGTTGGCGACAAACCATTCGAGTTTGTTTCCAAAAATTAGACAGGTTTGTACCCACAGAACTATACCTTTTTAATGGTATTATAGAATCATGTTTCAGATAAATTAATTCCAATTATAAATCATTTTATTTATTCATTATCAGTTATTAAAATCCATTATGTTTTCACTGTGAAAAAAATCTATGGATGCATTTTAAATATCAGTTTATTAATGGTGTGAGTCATTCATTTATTCACCATACCATATTGACTATGTTAAATTATTTATGATTAGGTTATTAGTGATTCTTGATTCCACTACTTGTGACCCAAACTGATCAATTGAGGTCACCCCTTTAATTTTCTTCCTTCAATAGGTGATCAAGAGGAGATGATTTATTGAATTTCTTTTGGATGAGGTTTTTTTGTTATGTGTTGTATTTTGTAACCTTTCCCAATGTAATTGTATTTGCATATATGTATCTAGTTTCTTCAATACTACAAAACTGATATTTCCTTTTTTATTTTCATTCCTTCTAACAATTATAAAATTACATGTAATTCCCTGACTCTGGTCTAGAGTGGTTGGGGGTTACACAACCAACCCTTGATTCCCATGATTCAAATCAAATTGTGTAAAGATGAATTGGGGGATTTTATGGTTATTATACAGCACAAACTGATCTCAAAGAATGTAATTACTCAAAAAATGAAATTAATAAACCATTGATGTCAAATAGAGATCATGTGTTATGTTATATCTCTCGTGGGGTCTCAATTGGAGTGACCTGTATTGTATGAATTGATCCTCATTCATCAGAAAAACTCTGAACCTAATAACAGATGCATCATAATACACCATTTTTCCTCTTTCATGATCTTGTAAAATTATGACCAATTTTGAATTAATTTTTTTAAACTCTTGAATATATTTATCACATTCTTATGACCATACTAATTTCACACCTCTATTTTTAAAGACCATACAATAATCTGCAATTATAAATATTTAATAAATCATGTATAATATTCATTAATCCATGAGAAACTCCGTAGATAAAATATATTTGTACTGTGATCACTAGAAACCACAGCTCCCACCTCTTATAGGTTAATAGTTACTTTTACCACTTAGATGATTTGACCCATGATGTGAACTTTATTCATCAAAAATAGAAATTTTAAAATCTAAACATATAGATGGTGCCCTCTCTATATATTTAATAAAATATCATGATGTTTGAAATGGTTTATTCTAGCGCGAATATAAAATAAGATTTTTCCATCGAGGAAAAAATGAACACAAATATAACTAGAAAACATGATTTCCATATACATTAAATTTGTTGATGAAATCACAAGTAATAACATCATATTAATATACTATTAAAATATATATTTACTATGTAATTTTTTATGTTATATATCTAACATAGGGACTCATAATTTTGGGTAGCGCAAACTCAAATCAATATTTTGGAACACCCAACCACCCTGAAGCTGGTTAAAGATGTCATCTATTTGAGGTATGGGATAGTATTTCATAACCATTAGCTATTTCAAATGATTATAATCCATGATGAAGGAAAGGGATCCATATTAATTATTGGTTAAAATAATGGGTGACCCCATTTTGATTTATTAAGTCATATAAACAACGTTGTGTCTAAGTAATCTGTAAAACTCTTTATCTAATGAAACATAGTAGTGTCCATGATATAATAAGAACTGGATACAGCAACTACATCACGAAAAATATCAATATTAAATCCTACCATTATCATAGTATGTGGCCCATAAAATTTATAATGGAAGAAATACCAAAAAAACTATACATGAGGTAAATCAATCAAATTCATTCACTGATCTTCAGGAATGAAGTTATCAATTTGGGACGTTACTCCCCTCACCCCAAAACACACTAGTCTATATCAAGCTACCCAGATCTTCTATTAAAACATATTAATATAGATACCACCCTCAGGTGTAGTTGGGGTTTGGCTTAGTGGTAAGCACCCCTTAAGTCTACATAAAAAATAGAGGTTCAAAAACCATTGGGCGCATGTATTGTAGTAGTACTGTAGCGTACTGTAGCAGCGGTAGATCTTTAGCAACAACGGGCACTGTAGTGGAGGCAGGTCACTGTAGTGGCGGGAGAGTATTGTAGCAGCGGCAGGTATTATGGAGTACATTAGTAGTGTGGGTACTATAGCAGTACAATTCACATAATGGGCTTTGGGCCTAAAATATGGGCCTACGGGCCATGCAATGGGCTAAATACTCACCGGTCCTTTGGTCTATTTAATGGGTCTCCCTCTACCCAGTTAAAAGAGGTCTCTGATTTTCTTTAAATAATAAATGAGGCTTCGGCCCCAACCTTTTAAAAAAATAGATACCACCCTCAGGAAACTATAGTGATAGTGATCAACAGTATCATGGTGATGATCAAAATAATCCATCACCTGAATTTAATCAAAACCTATCATATTGAAGAAGAAGTTGTCCCATTCTATGTGATGTCAATCTATCTCAAAGGATAACTCCTTCAACTGGTGTAAAAATTCTAATCCCACTTGCAATAGAGTATCCAGAGTCATTATCCCATAAAAGTATGTAATATCGAACCATGACCCTAGAAAATTTATACATATTTAGAAAATGGTCAGCTCATGTGGATAATTAAGAATACAATAATGTCCATACTACCAATATAATGATTCATAACATAAAATTTCAGGTTCTCTTATCCTTATTTATTCGTTGTTCTGTATAAATCATGTGAGATATGTAGCCCTAATAGATGATCTGAAAACCCTGAGAAGACCTATTCTTGTGGAGATAAATATATAATCTTTGAATCCCTTGGCCAGGTCCACATCCTTGGCCTGAATGGGAAGTAGTTCTCGACTAGTTCTCCTGGAATGAAACAACTAATATCACTCCTTATGGTGGAGCTGGTGTGAATCATGTTCCACTCGACACATGTGTAATGGACTAATAAAACATCTAATTACAGCACATTATACAATAATATCCGCACACAACTGCAGAACTATCCCACTAGGATTTATACAAAGCCACTAACCCAACTGATGAAAGATCTCATAGAAATATAGGAACAGTCTCTAACAACTACTAGTACCTCAAGATATCTCAAAAGGATACATCCTATTTGTAGAAGAAATATTTCCCAATCAAGGGAATAAACCTCCATACATCACACCTTATGGTTATCTAAGGATACAAAAGTTGATGAGGGACTAATATTCTAACTCATTTGTGGTACTTTAATGAAACATTTTAACACATAAAAGAGTATATGAGCCAATTCATAAAATTTCTTACTCAAGATAGTTCATCACCAAGAGATTATAAACCAAATATCGATGCTCTAGGAAAGGAGTGGAATAGTCCATAATAGATAGAGTTACATTGTCAATGATCATAAATTATATGGATCATTCAGTTATTAGAATCTCTAGAATAAAATTTTCATAGAAGGATTTCTAGAAATCTATCATTGGAATAACCAGATGTCGATCATCCAAGGTAAAAAAATCCACCATATCATGGATAACCTCTAAGTGTATATTCTTCAAGCCTAACCCTCATCTCGGGAGACATCTCTAGATTTTTACATAATTATAAAATGTAATTTATTCATTACTCATCATATTATGGATGAATATCCATTAAAAACATAGTTTGAGGGTTCTAATAAAATTTCTATGCTATCTTTTACATAGTAGGGTCCAATCTAGAGGCTCCCAGAATGGTCTTCATTATTCATTTGAAACCAACATAAAAATGGGAATAAATTACAAATTCATGTATAATAAAAGGTTCTAATAGGGGAACTAAATGAGATAATACTTTTGGATTAGCACCCACCAACTCTAGGTCATGGTCCTCACCACCATTCTAGAATATGTCCCAAAGCTATCATGGCTACATATGTGAACAAATTCCTAGAACATGACTCAAAAAATATTCGATAATTGAAAAGTCATTTATATTAACATTGTAATGGTATGGGCCATATTATAAAATTTTAAACACATCTCTAAATTCACTTAAAGCATGGTTTATTTGATCAAGAAAGTCGTAAAGAAGAAAATAAGTATTCCCAACTACCCACTACTATAATCTGGTCAATGGTTAGTTCTTTGTTACATGTTTTGGATATTTGTATATGGAGGGTCTATTTAATGTTTTTGTGGAATAACCATTTTTGTTTCAATTATTCTCGCCATTTAATGAAAACAGTAACATTCAATTTTTAAATGATCAACGTGTTTATACGTGATGTATATATATATCATGGTCTAGCTAGATGATTTTCTATTCCCATGAAATAATTTCCAATACATTATATGATACAATAAGAACATCATGTATCTAAAAATAATATTTTAGGATGTTTTGATTAAGTAAATAATCATTGCTAATTTGTAGAAGGATGCAGAGTCTTTATGTTCAAATTGTAATCAATGTAATCAAGGTCTGTTGATGTTTTGTCCCTGAAACCTATGGTTATTGGATAAAAAATATTATAATTTTTTTAAGATTCCAGCATCATTATCTACAGAAAACTTTGTTTATATTGAAATTTTTACAATGTTGACCCAATTATCATCTATTCCCTATATGTAAAGCTAGAAAAAATCAACTATAGTAGTCTAGGAACCAATAAAATGAAATAGTCAATGCACATGGTAACATAAACATGAAGTGACATGAGGATCATTAGATTTCTTTTGGCATGAATGAGATAATACCTCCATTCCATATAGAAACAAGGGTAATAGATAAATAATAATAATAATAAGTTCCCCAAATCATGTGCATCACCAAATGTCGAAACCGGTACAATAGTAATATGAGTAATCAATAAAAACTATTCCACTCAAAGGTAATTTGGTTTTTTCCTTGTACGTGGGATAGCTACTCCGAGGAATATTCCCAATACAAAATTATAATAAATTTATAGTCTCCTATATACCAACACAAAGAGTAATACAAAATGAAAAGTGTCACTCATACCACATTATAACATCCTCGATCATATTCAATAATGAGTAAACAAACGTGATTGGGAACATGGAATCAAGAATTCCAACCCATTATCTGAAGGCTAACAAATAATATTGACGTCCCTGATGGTACAATGAAGAGGATAAAAACTAATATATTAGTAAATGACAACAATATATAATAAATGTTATAAATAAAAATGATGTAATACCTAAAGCATCACATCGATAATATTGAAAAATTGCTTCTTAACACCACATAAAATCAGTCTTCTATTAAAATAATGGGTGAACCATATCCAATATCATATATCAAAAATTATTATCATTTCATTCTATATGAAAATGGCGATATAAGGGAATATGGAAACATGAATATTAAACAAGATATTAAAACTTTAAAAAAGCCCCAATGATATCTCAACTTTCATCATACGAATGGGCTCGATCCAACACTCCTGTAATCCATCATAGTATATAATAAATATGGCATCCAATGATATATCATTTCATTTTTCATGACCTATAACCATACATAAATAAGGGTACCAATCAAAGGCTTTAAATGGGTGTCATATATACTCAGTTGACACCCACCAATAATGTATTTAGAAAATCCATCCCTTCTATATAAGATCTAATAGTGTGAATGTTTGAAATGAATAATTATTTAATGATAATGCCATGAAATACAATATATGAGAACATTATAAGAAATATACTCTCAAAATGATGAAAAAATATATACAAGGATTAATTATCAGCTACAACATATATGAAGTATATTAATTACCTACGAGGTTCAGGACTAAAACCCATTTTATAGATAATCCTATTCAACTTCTCAATGCTCATACACAACAAAATTGATATTATATATACCTACATTGTAAAACAATCAAGGCCTTTGATAAGGGAATCCTCTTAGATCTGATGGACCTCATACATAGAAATCATGTTATATAAATGTGTGGATTATAGGGAGTAAACCAAGTTAGACTATGAAAGCTAGATCCATTGTAATAATGAAATGAATCCAATATATTGAGTAATGATAGGTGTACCATGATGTCAGTTCCATATTTAAATATCATTTTCATCATGAATTATCCACCACAAACCATTTTATACAATGCTTAAAAGGGAAATTTTAGTGTTTATTGCTTAGATAAGTATTAATTCATCATATTCAATCTATTTATAAATTTACTCAACGTTGAAATAAGGATATGCCATGTTTGTGTCCTTACCATAATACAAACAATTTAAATTAAATTCATAAACCAAGAGGTTATCATCATAAATTCATAATTCACAATTTGTTCATTTCATTAAATCTTTGATTTTTAAATGAAAATGTTTTATAAAAACAATTTAAACATTAAAATTCCCTTTTTATTTATATAGGTTTCCAATAATGGAGTTATAAACACCTCTCCCAAAGGGGAGGAAGATCATAATAATTAATGAAAACCCACCTGATTGGGAAGTTCTGGATAAAGTCTACGACTAATGAAAAATTAAAAAAGGGGGAAATTTTTTTCGAAACTTATTCAACATAATTTAATTTTAATAAACAAATTTTACATTATAAAAACCATTTGAAGGACATATTTTATGGAATTATAAAATAATTAAAAAAATCTTTTCATAATGGAAAATGTATATACCACCTACATTAGATGGGTAGAACAATCCTCATATGTTATCAGCCTCTACGTTGGTATTAATCTAAATAAATCAATGAAATAAATGAATACACTTAAATATATCATATTATCATTCAAAGGTTTATCATTGAACATGGTCTGTGAAATGATAAAATGAAGGAAGGGGATTAAAGACTAAAATGATATAGATCTCATGTGAAAAACAGAGAATGATTCTGGGCTTAGATGAATAATTTATGTTAAATCCTTTATTAGATGAATTTTGGAGCTCTCAATCATAGAAGAGATTATGGGTAGGGAGGAATGGAATTAGAAGATACATTACAACAGAAAAGGGGAATAAAGGTAATTTGGTATTTTTTTCAAATGGTGAATGGTTTCGTCATACATTTTTAAAAACTATACACTATTTGTGTGTCATCCCTTTCTGGGTTGTCACCCCTCACATGGATTGGGTAGAAAATTTGGAAAACTAGGAAGTACATTTGTAAAATAATTTAAAATTATATGCATCACCACTAAAAGGTCTTGCAGATTACCCCACATTGTTTCTCAAACTATACACTACATCCTTGGGTCCACATGGTTGAGCTAAAATGTTACTACTATCCACATTTCAACCATGAACCATGACGTTATCCTTAAAAAACCCAAAGATTAGGCTCCATAAATTCCTGAACACCTGTAAACTCATTTTTATATTCTTAGGAACATTATTTTGTATAAAAAGGGATTAACCAAATTATATTGGATATTTAACTCATGAGAAAAACTAGAATGTTACAACCAATTATCCCCCTATTTTTGTGGTTGAATAATCTAATGGGTTCTACAAAACAAAATATAGTGGTTATTTCAAAACATGAAGAATTGGATTAATTTTTTATAATGAGGAAAAACTAGATATGAATAAAAAATTTATTGGTGAAATAATGATACTTATTTATTTCATTTTTTATGTACTGAATTATGGTTATGTATAATTTCTTGATATTATTGTATGATTATTTGAATCATAATCATTGTTAGGTACATTGTGATAGTATAGGTTATGTAATAGATCATGTTATATGGAATTAACATGGATTTATCAAATATTGGATGGATTATAATTGATTTGTGAATTATTTTAGGTTTATGTATGCAATGAAAAACATTATGAATGATACTAGGTGACTGAATATACATAGATGGTATAGTGTGAATGAAAATTATTAGAAATGAATGTAATATGTGGTTATGTTATTATAATAATATATACATATATATGAAGAAAACTATGGCAAAATAATTATTAATTAGTATGTTTTTGTGATTATTAAAATTCTTTAGTGGCTAAATTTTTGGGAAATTGATTTCAATCGCATAATAGAAAACACATATTAAATAAATTAATGGCATGTTTTATTAAATAATAAATTAATCAACATAGATAATATATAATCTATTAATTTTGGTAAAACCTGATAAAAAATTGATATGGAATAATGATGAGAAACAAGGGTGATGGATTTGAGTTTGATTGAAAAAAACGGGAGTATAGTTTTTTGATGTTGACAATGATATAAATTTTTGTGATGTATGAATACCTTAATATTGTTTTATATTATCATAATTTATAGTCACATTTTATTTCTAATGTGATTATATATATGATGTAATAGATATAATGTGATGGAATATGCATGACGTGATATGATATTAGAAAAACAGGAATATGGATGTTAAATTTGTTATATTTGGATATGAAAGAATTAACATTAATATTTTTTTCAAGTGAATGATAATACATAGTTGTGGTAGTTTGATGGTTCATTAATTGAATGGTATGGGTGTGTTGGTTATATTTTGTGAAGAAATATGTAGATTTAATAGGTTTCCATTAATTTATATGAGGATTTGTTGTGTGATTAAAAATAATTAGTGCTATATATATTTTTGAACACATATACTGAAAGGAGTTTCTGGAAACCATGAATAGTGAATGAGAATAATCTTTTTTAATGTAGTGGATTTTTTTGGTTGAAAATGGGTTGAGTCGGGATTCAATTGTTATGATTTCCAATGTTATGTACCTTTATTGTAAATTCTAGGATATGTATGTTGTGGTGGAATATGTCTTTTTTATATAATGGTACGATTATTAGTAGTACTTATATGATGTTATTGTTCTTTTGGTTTCAATTTAATAGTTATCATTTCATTTTGAATTGGGTTATGAATTTTGATTTTATTGTGATTTGATATGTTAACTATATTATATTTTCTTTTTCACATATTATGGAACTGTTTTAACCATATATGAAAGGATTATATTATGGTAATAGAAATGATATACTATTTGTGTAATCTTTTAAAAAAACATTTGTTTGAAAGAATAATGAAAAATGAGATATATGGTTGAAGAAAGTGAGGTTGGGAAAAAACATCACCCCTAACATAGTGTTTAAAATAATGAGGAAAACCCACAATTAAATTATAAATAATGAATATATTAATAGTACTCCCATTTCAATCCACACAGTACATAGTAAAATCCCCCCCCAACCTCAGTGTCTGAATCATTATAATTCCCTACAAAAAAAATATTTCATGTGTTGATAATGTAAGTCTGGTCCAAATATGTGAATAAATTATCATGAATATTATGCACCATGTTCTTGAAAATGGATCATACCACAAATTTTTGGAATTTCTATCTTACTAGATAATGTGAAACAACTGCACATATCCCAATACATTTCCCCAGTATAATTGTCTAACACATTAAATTCATTGATGTTGAAAACCAGTCAGCCCCATTCACCCCAAACCAGACCACCACCACACATAATTTGCACTAGAAAAGACCCAAAAAATTATATTTTTGGATACTGGTCAAAGGATATTAGATAACCTATACCCCTTGAAACCTAATAGCAATTTCCTCTTCTACACACATAAAAAGTTGAAGCATCCCTATCAGAGACAAGAAAGATGTTCCTCCAAGAACAAGATGATATTCTTCTACCATAAGGGATTTCACCGGACTCTATTAAATATGTGTGATAAGATCCTACTTTCCTTGAATCTGTTCCATGCCTCCTATAGTTCCAAACAAATGGTTGTGGATATTATTTCATTAATTTATAGAAAATTTGAGTTTTTTCATAATATATTATTTTTATAACCGTAGAAATAGTTTTTGTTTTTGTAGTTATTAATTTTTTTTTCTAAATGATTATATGACATGAGGGATGTGGTATTTTAACTATATATAATGTTTTTTTGTTATTGTTACATCATTATGATTTTTTTAATTTATATTGTTCTCATTAAGTGAAAGTATTTTTTGGCGGTCATTGTTATTATCATTAGAGATGAAAATATTAAGAAGTGATTATTGTTACTTGGTGGTAATGAAATTATTATGTAGTTTATGGATGAAAAACATTTTAGGTTTACTTGTGTTGTTATTATCCTTTGTTTTTTATGATTAAATTATTTATATCTACTTATGGAATTCACTAAGACATAATTACTCTTATTCTCATGACATTAGAGATGTAAGAGGAGGTACCTACTAGGTATACTTATTAAATAAATATATTATTATATGATGATTTTTATATTTTTATGGTCATTGTGAGGGGGGTATAAACTATAATTAGTGTGGGAAATTGAATATATAGTAATGAGTAGGAATGTATACTTGTCAATTAACTTCCTTTCATATCAATAGATAATTGTGTTAGTTTTATTTTTTTGGAGTACTCAAATATGTATTTAATCATTTATTTGTGAATTTATCATTGTATGTATGGGTGATGTTATCATTTGGGATTATTGATGCATATTTAAAAAATGTTAGTTCATCTAAAAAATGTTTTATATAATTTTTTCTTGTCACCACACCATGGACTACATTAGGTGGGATTTTGGGGGTGTATGTTAATAATTTAACATTATCTTTACATATATTTATATCATATACTTTCCATAATTAAATAATTACATCTAAAAAAAGTCACAAAATCTGATGAAATAAAGGATTAGTGTCTTTGGAAAAAATATATGTCAGAAACTTCTTTTATGATTCATGTAAATAATAATCCATAACTAATCTCTATTAGACTCTTTTCTAATAAATGATATAATATACTCATTATCAAAACCTAGGTAATGATTACATAAAATAGTCAAGAACATAAATGATAAGTATGGGTAAAATATCATCATCATTTCACCAAAGGTTATATCATAATTATATTATAAAGTATGAGATAAGGGGTTAAATATCTCATTATAAATATCATGACATGATTACTGTTCTTCATAAGTCATGATAAAAGGAAATATAATCCTAAATGAAAAAATATATACCAAATCTTAGGAGTGAGATTTGATAGACATGATCCATGGAGAATAATAATAGGCATGAAGAAATGGGACATAACATGTTAGTGAATCATATATTAATAAGGACTTATGGAAAAATCATATGAATAAAAAGACAACCCATTATGATAAAATTTATTTATTCCCACACATTATGTTATGAAAAATGTATACATTTCCAAAAATTATGCTATGAAAAAATCCAAATATCTCCATGCATCGTTATATTATGAAATAAAAAATTATTTCTAATGCATTGGGGGAAATATAGGACCCCCCATCATCATACTGAAATAAGTGTTCCATAATATATTAAAAAAGTCATAAAACCATGAAAATCAATTAGAAAAAAATGGGTATCATAAATAACATAATAATGAAACCATGTAATGAAAAATGGGCTTCTTAATATTTATAGTTGGTATGTGTAAAACTAACCTAAATAATGTAAAATAAAATATTCTCGAAATTAAATCACAAAATATGATTAATTTATATGGAAAATTTCAATATGGATTATAAATATACATTTTAAGGATGTAAATATTCTAGAGATTAAAAATAATAATGTCATTGAAACAAGGAAAAAGTAGTTAGTAATTTTTCGTATATTATCATAAAATATGATGTTATGTATCACATTGAAATGTTATTTTAAAAAAGGTGAATTTAAAATATTCAAAACAAATACATTATAAAATAAATAAAAAATATATATCCTTGAAATGATATGAAGGTCAACATTGGAAATGTCTGGTAGAAGATAATAAAATATGATTATGACAGGATGAGAAACTAATTAAATAGTTTGAAATAACTTTTTCAAATCCATTAGCAAAGATAAAAATAGAAATTTTTTTTAAATGTCTGAAAGAAAAATATGATCCTATAAATAGATAAAAAATAATTTGGTTTCCACAAAATAATAATAACAATATTAGTAAATTGAAATATGTAAATATAGGGGAAACTATTGTTAAAGCGGAAGAGAATTATTCCCACATATGATATAAATTTGAGAAATAAATTCATAATGGTAATTATTTTAATTACAAATGTTACCATCCCAATATGTTTAACGAATTATTATATCATGATAGAATAAACAAAAATCATCTTGAAAAACATTAGTGAAAAAGGAATCATAGATACTCAATAAAAGAAGTCGAGTCAAGAAGAACCCATTACATTAAATCATAATTATTATAAGGTTCTATAACCTCATGTACAATGAAAATAATTATCATAATCATTTATTTCATTGGACTATTAAAAAATATATTCCCTTATAAACATAATTTATATCTATATATCAAAAATATGATGCATAATTATATTTTATTTTTTTCATTCGATGATTGTATTATTTTAATTTTTTATTTTTATATGATTTATGGTGATGGATCGATTATGAATAACTTTTTCAAAGTTCATAATAACTTGATTGTGTAATATATAATAATAATTGGATTTCACTGATTCCAGAAGTCCCATTTTATTAAGTAAAATACAACCATAAGCCTCATAAGAAAAATAAATTTCAATGAACAAGATTCAAAATGTTTAACAATAAATATGTGTTATATTAATTTATATATCAGTAATATAAATTGAGATATATTAAGACCCATACTACTATTATAGGATAAATATAATATTATTCACACATTAATTTTCATAGAAATTGAAATGACCTAAATTTAGTTATCCATAAATACAATATAAAAATCCAACATTGATTCGCATACATACCGTTAAACTTTTATGATTATAGTTTTAAAGAATTTAGAAACAAACATCATGTAGAAAAACAATTAAATTATCATAAAATATTAATTTTAACATTATACGCATATTTTATTATTCCATGAAATGATTTAAACATTTCCCACAATATTCATTTGTAAAGATTCCATTATATAAAAATCATAAATAGTATCATTTTTCATAACCAGGTAAAAAGGAAATATAAGAATGGGTTATGTTGGATGGTCAGTAAGAGTCAAAAAAGGACATATCAACCTATTGATATATGTAAGAATTAGAAAAGAAATGTGTTATGATTGAATAATCAAAGTACATGAGGATAACATAAATAATTCTTACCTACAAAAACATATATCATAAAACATGAGTTAGGAAATAAATCTATAACATAAACATTAGTCAAATGAATAAATAGTTATAAACCATATGAAATCTTTATTCCATAAAGGTGCAACTAAAACTCATAGAAAGTGTATTGAAACTATGTAGGTATATTGGGACATCAAACATTACATCATGGAATACAAAAAGAGCGGATAATTACAGCAATATCATTAGAGAAACATCAGGCTTATAAAATCTATCATATCATTGTAGTTACACATATTAAGTAAACTCCATCACCTCTTATGATTTAATTATATTCAGTAAAATCAATTATAAGGATGTTGATACATATATTCAATAATCTATATCCTCTATTAGGTGTATCATCTTTATATTTTACTCTATCAAATTAACTAATTCATTAGAGGGAAGTAAATTTAAGGGACCACCCATATAGTAATGAAAGTCATTTACAATTTCCCCAAAAGAAAATATAATAAGTCATCAATTCATTATAGAATAAATAATTTTAAGGAAATGGGTTTTATAAATATTTAATTATAAATTAATTAACCCTTGAGAATAAAACGTGTTTTGTATAGTCACCCTAAAAAATAGACAACATAATATATCCAAAGAAATAACATGGATGGTATCATAATATCATTTACAGACTAAGTAATATTACTCCATCAAGGATATTTATATATATATAAATATTTTTAAAAACATATTTTTATGTTTTCATTCAAAATTGGAAAAATATTCATTTGTTGTATCTATAGAAACTAAAATTCATTAAATATTAAGGATTTTTTTATGTGAAAATAAATTAATAAAAATTTAAATTATTCATCAATGTAAATAATAGTTATGATGATTATAAATTTTTTTATGTCGTATATGTTAAAATGAACATTCATTTCACGCTTTTTTAAAAACTAAAAAGTGGGTTGTACATATGAAATTTGAAAATATTCATTTAGTTAATTTATAAATAATGTAAAACATAGTAAAAATAATAACGGTCAAAATTATATATATATAAATACTTCCTTAAAAAAATTCAAAAATATGGTTATGGAATAAAAAATTCTACCAAATTTGAAATATTGTCATTATTTCACAGAACATTTCAGTGAAAATTTAATGTGGAAAAAGTAAGTAAAATGGTAATACAACATTAAAATCACCAGAATAACCATAGTATAATAATTAAAATGGGGTTTAAATGATAAGTATTAATTAAATTCCCTCAATATAAATCAATCAAAAACAATCCCAAAAGGAAAATAGACAATAATACAAACTCTTACTGCTTTGGTAAATATTGAATCATAAAACCCTTGAAAAAAAATTAAAATCAAATTTTAAGTACTATTAATATAAATATATTAATTATACGACATATAAAATAGCCATTATATACTCAACAAAAATAATTTTTTGTTTTTTATATTAATCATGTCTCCATGAAAAAATATTGAGATGAAGAACCCTTACAATTTTTTGAAATCTCAGAATCAAAACATCATAAAAGATATAAAATTGGTTTTTTCAAAAAAAACTATAACATTATAAAAAATTAATACTTAAAACTTAAATTTCCTGAATATAATCAACATAAATGAAAAACAGTGGACAATATAGAACGTGTCTTATAGAAATAAAAGTGAGATGTGAAACCCTTACCTCGAGTCCTATATTTCATTATACATTTTATCTTAATTTATTATATATATATATATATTATAAATTTATACAATAATAATTTTTATATAAATAATTTTATATATGATATAAATTAAATTAAATTTTAATTTTTTATAAATAATTCCTCCTTAAATTCATCAATTTGGGTGATCACTGCTCCATTATTCATACAGGTTTTGGTTCAGTAGTTTTGGATCAGGCACATTGTTCATGGTTTCCTCAATTACATAAAATCACGGGGATGATATTTCGAGAGTATGTTTCAGTGATGTTTCCACTTTTAAATAGAAAGAATGACTTTATGTAAAATATAATTAAACTATTTCAGAATCATAATTATATCATATATATCATATATATTTTGTAAATCAATTTTTCTAATCATCCATAAAATGATGACATAGAATCTGAATCACATCACATCATGGTGGTGGTAGTCCACAAATACACATTAGTAACGTTTTCATCATACAGTAGATAGGAGGATCATATAGTAGATTACATATCTTTTTCAATGTAAATAACAATGTTAAACATAATTTATTATCATTTAATCAATACATATAACCAACAATGTGATTATGTAATGAAAAATAAAATACATAGGTACTCGATATGGTATTCCATACATATGAATGACACATTTTTCATTTTTCATTATAGTGGATTATAAAAAAAACAGAAACAAATAAAAATAAAATATTAAATAAATACCATTAAAATAAAATATTTATATTTACAGAATTATTTTGATATAATTTTATAATACATCAACAATGTAGATGAGGAAATAAAAATAAAATAATTTTTTCAATACAATTACCTATCCATTAATAATTATCCATTTAATATCTTATTAAGGACCCCTAATATGATATTTTATGAAAATGAAAACCATTATAACATATATAGGGAATTTTATAAGTGTTTTTTTATTTTAGTAGATATTTGTGGCTCAATAGGTGGTAAATTGGGGTGGATGGAATGTAACCTTTTACAACTGAGGTGTGTAGTAATCATGTAAGTATGAGAAATATTAATACATAATATGTTCTTATCTCTTTGTGAAATAGATAAAAATTGAATTATATTCTAATATATTAGGATAATTTACAAATAAATTCGTCAAAAACTATTTTATAGGTTTTCATGTAATTTTTAACCATGCCCACTAGTTGAACCCCCACGTAATCCCTTGTAACCATAACTATAGTTAAAAATGTCTTAGTTCTTAAGTGCCAATAATTTAATTTTAAAAGGTAATGTGGGTGTAAAATATAAAATGGTTGTTATTCAAGAACATTTTCCATTTACATGGAAACATATAATGTTTATTATGAATTTTTAAATAATAATTCATATTTTTTAACATATAATATCCATAAAGTTATTTTTAAGATATTTTACTTATTTTGACTTTAAAAGCACAAATATTTCAAAGGTGATAAAATTTGATTATATAAAATATTATTATTTTTTATTTTTCTCCATTAAATGTATTTATTACTTTAACATATCCAAAATAATTTAATATTTAATATTTAGAAATAATATAATTTTAAATTTCATTTTTTTATATTTGTGCCACATAATAAATGTCTACATGTTTTTATTAATTATAATATCACCAATAAATTAAATAAAATTAATATCATTGAAAAATTAGAATATTTAAACTAATTATTAACATCATTCATGAATACTATTTATTCATAATAAAACATGTTAGGGATTATAAAATAATTATCGTGATATTATGTAAATATTATTAACATAAAATAATATTATGGTAATAATCATAATCATGTGGAAAATAATTCCATATTTTAATAGTTATGATGATGAGTGATGAAATGGATGCATTCATTGATATTAAATAATGTTTTTAATAGATTTAGAATCCTTATCAAAAAAATTAAACCTATTTGATCCTCTTTAACCTCTATAAAGGTGACAAACTTCTACTGAGATAGGAATTTATTTTGATTAAAACTAAGTAAAAAATTTTAGTAATATTAATAATCATGATTAATAATTTGAAATAAATTTCCTAATAAGTTTTTGTTAAAAATGTTAAATGTTTTTAAAATAAATATGCAAAATTTATAAAAAAAACTATTTTTTGGAAACATTTTTCAAAAAAGTGATAATTTTAATCCAATTCTATTGCTATTAATAACAATTAAATATTTTTTTGACATTTTTATTGAATATAATATAATAATTAATATTTAAAACCATTTTTTAATTATAAAATTGTATTTTATTTGGATAAAAACACATTCCTTTTAGAAAATATTTTTTTTCATAAAAGCTCATCTTTTTACATTAAAATGGATCTATTTTTGTTTCTAACCAATTATTATCTGATTAATTAATTATATATATGTGTAAAAAAAATTTATTCATATGATTAATACATAGGATAATTTGTTTAAAAAATAAAACATGGAAAAAATATTTCATAATAATATATTTTAAAACAACTATTTGGATTAATAATATTTACTATATAAATTAGAAATCATTTTTGACAAAATATAACTCATTAAAATACTAAATAATAAGCTTAATTTTACATTTATACATATTATTTACATATTTTAATTTTTTTCTTAATAATATATATCACATATCATATTTATTAAAAGGAAAATATTTTCTACTATTTTGAGGGGTTACGTTCTACTATTTAATGAAATTGCATAGTCATAATTTCTTCATGTGTATAAAAAATGGGTTTAGAAAATATTCAGAAAAATTTCTAAGGGGTGTGATATAAATTTAGATTCTTGGAATTAATTAGTTTTAAATCCACATAAAAAAATTACTTTTGAAAAGAACTTTAATTCTTATTCTATGACATGAGAACGTATAATTTATAAAATATTTCATAAAAATTATATTTACCATTTTGAAACTCATCATTGAAAAATAATTTCATCATTTTCATCTTCGTAGTAGAGTAAAAGTTTCTTTATAGGTAATGATAAATTTATCTTCCTATTACATGAGTTAAAAGAGTTTCTATACCATTTATATAGAGAATGAGAATGTATATTCATATATAATTTCTTCCCACAATTTCAGTTGTTCCCTATGTTTTGAACTATTTTCCACATCTACTACATATCATCAAATAAACTATGAGGATTTTTATTTATTCCCTAGTGTAGTTAAATTATTTTTAATAAATCATAAGATCCACAAAATGATGAAAAATTATTATTTCAGTCTCAACCAATTAACAAAAACTAAAATGGTTAGGACATCATAATATAATATCTAATATGAATAAAAATTTATACAATATTGTATGAAACCTTAATAGTAACACAGAATGTTAAATTTTAATAAATTCATATAAAATTGACATTAAAACAATTCCAAAATATACTATCTGATATTTGAAGCACATAATCAAAAATATTTGATCACATATTATTCAATGATAAACATAATGTACATTATTAAATAACCATAAAAACACTGAAATTCAAAATCTAAAAATA
This sequence comes from Viscum album, assembly GCA_963277665.1. NCBI lineage: Eukaryota > Viridiplantae > Streptophyta > Magnoliopsida > Santalales > Viscaceae > Viscum > Viscum album. Next base: position 1,450,943,647 of record OY728161.1, read on the forward strand.
TTTATATTCAAAAAAATTCTATAAATAATAATAATAATTTTCAAATATAAACTCAATGACTATACAATTCAAAAATAACATGTATTATTTGATAATTGTACACAATATTTATTATTCAAGTAATATAATATACTATAAAAACATTTTCAATTTTCCTTAATTATATAATATTCTAAATATAGAGAACTTAAAAAAAATTAAATCAATCACTTAATTGAAAAATAAAATTTTTATCTCATGGTTATCTATACGTATATTCCCAATGTTTGATATTCCCATTATTCTCTTTAAACATATTAACCTCATAACCATATAAAAAATTAACCATAAAGGCTATATCTTTCTCTACTATAAAATACCAAATGATATATCCAAAAATAACATCACATAAATTCATTTTTTTAAAATAAGGGTTTAATACAACTCAATAATACATAAAAATCTTATAACCATTTAAAAAAATTATCACTGATAATAAAAACCCATAACATACAATATAGATATTCTATATGTTTGCTTTGAACATGTGATCATCCTCAAACTTATCATTCTATAATGGTTTCATTAACTCCTAAAATCCCCATTTGATATATTCATAACCTTTAAATTCATCTAAACCATACTCTAATACATAGAATGGAATCTTGAGAACCATACACTAGTTTTGAAGCTAAAAATATCATTTAAATACTAGTATCAATGAAAACAGATAAGGTAAAATTTAACCATCTATAAATACAGTATAAAATACATCATTGAGTTATATACATACCAAAGACCATTTAAATTTATAATTTTAGAGAGTCAGTGAAAACCCTTCTTGTGACATTATCCATATCTTCCTCATTAAATAGAAATTCTCCCACTACATTAGTATTTTATTTTTCCAAAAGAGGACTTAAAAACCTCTCAAAAAATTCATAACACATGATATCATTCTAGAAAAATCATACACATTATCATTCTTCGTAACATGGGTAACTATAAAAATAGGAAAGGGTTAACATAGATGCACAATAAGGGAAACTATACTAGATATAACTGATGATCATATTTATGCATAAGATAAGAATAATTGTGTGAGATCATACATAATGATTATATATATAACAAAAAATAAAATCATTCCAATAAAAATATGGATCTATAAACATGAGTTATTGAAAAAAGTGTAATGGTAAGACATGATATATTTCAGACAAAAATCATGAACCATGGGAAAAAATATTTTTTAAATGAACTATTAAAACTCATATAAAAAATTATGATGCATTTTTGGTATCTTTTCACCTCATACATTTAAAATAGAATAAAATTTAAAGGATAATTCCAGTATACTCTTATGAATAACTTCTATCTAATAAACTCAATCATTTTATTTGAGTTACTTATATTTAGTAAACTCTATTTTTCATTTCGATTAATTTATTTTCAGTAACAGTTATTAGCACTTAAGAGATATATATATTAATTGAACACCATCATCTCATATAATAATGTCCATCATGTTAACTTCATTACATTACCCAATTCATTATAGGGATATATAATTCTATTCTCACATATTACATAATGAAAGACATACATAATTCTTCCTCAATACCATAAATTTTTAATTATTTCATCATAACATAACACATGGACAATAAAATGGTTTTATAGGGATTGTAATTTAATATAATTAACCCATTGGAAGGAAATAAATTCACATAATCATTCATAAACATCACCATAATAATATATCCAAATGAAAAATGGATGTTTTCTTATATTAATATTTTAGTGAAGCTCAAAAATCCTTGATTATTGTTGATATATATTAAAAAACATTAAAATAACATCCATATATTTTTAAGTCAAAAGTCTTCTTTTGACTTCTATATCATGTTTTGGAAATCACAAATGCATTCTATCATATTTTGGAAATTACATTTTCTTCTATCATGTTTATCGTATCGTACAATACTGATCGTACTGACTCTATCAATCGTACCATACTGACTCTATCAATCGTATCGTACTGACTCTGTCAATCGTACCATACTGACTCTATCAATCGTATCGTACTGACTCTGCTATTCAGATATTCATTATTTGTTTTGGTACTTAGTCAAAAACACTTATTGCATATGAATCGTACTCATGTTTTACTTTTCTATATATCTCTTGTCCTAACAAAACGATGTCGTTGAGTTAGTTACAAACTAATCAAAACGATGTCGTGCATTCTGTTTCAATATGACCGTTGGAGGCAATATGACCGTTGGAACCTGAGGCCTATAAATAGGAGGTCATTTGAAGCTGACAGAACAACGATGAACAAAGAGAACGAATGAAGAGACTCTGTGAACTACCAAGATTCTAGAGAGAGACACTATGACTTGTCTCATCAGCCTTGTGCGTCCGATCATCGTATCGAGGGATTTCAAGTAATTGAAAGACAGAGGTGCCGATTACCTACAAAATCGAGGGCTGCCAAGGATAGGCAGACAGACGTGCCGATCATCGTATCGAGGGCTGCCAGGGATAGGCAGACAGACGTGCCGATCATCGTATCGAGGGCTCACCAAGGTGTTGGTGAGACAGACCTTTTATCCTAGGTGAAAGGATAACCCTTCCTTTGGGATAAAAGAATTGTAATACTTTTACATTTCCGCTGTTACTTGTATTATAAAGGGATTTGTATTGTTTCCTTTCTTCTTTACATATTCAATTGTAATTGTTTCAATTGCAATCATTCTATTACATTTTGTATTGATTGATTCTATACGCTTTAAGGTAGAATCATTCATCTTTATATTACTCTGATCATTGTGTTCACCTTGAATACAATTGTTTTACATTACATTAGTATTACAATACATCATACCTTTTATATTCAATACAATTGTGGGTGTTTGTATTTGTATTAGTTTAAGATCATTTAAACTAATCTCTTTGTTGCTAAAACTCAAATGTTTTAAACCTACAATTCACCCCCCCTCTTGTATTGTTCCATCTAATAGACTTATATCTACATATTCGATCCAACATATATTTTTTTTAAATAAAGGAATGTATCATTTAATTTTTGTATCTTTTAAACACAAAATGATATGAATATTATAGAAATTATATTATTTAAAAATATCTATTTAAACATAAATGTAATTATCAAATAAAATAATCATTGTGTTGGAAAAAAATATATTCATGTCATATATGGTAAGAGAGAATATTAATATTACAATTTGGTAAAATGTACAAATTGAATTTTATATAAAAATTTCAAATTAAAATTTAATAATTTTAAAATAATGTTGATGGTATAAAAATTTATTTCATAAATATTTACGAATATATAAAAACATCAATAAATATTCTCATGAAAATATATAAGGATGAAAAAGGCCATTGATTAGTGTGGAAATATTGTTTTTTAATAAAAATATTTTCTCAATCAATATACATTGTAAGAGTGGAAAATTTTATTAATACATAAATATTATATGAAAGAGTGCATGGGAAGAAATTATATTTGGATTAATTGATGGGGACTATCAGTGGAAATCAAAAATAGATAATCCAAAACCAAAATGATATTATAATATAAAATATTACGTCTATGGTAACTTTTGAATCAATATAACATTAAAATAAATAGCTTAAAATTAACATTACACGCCATGAATATATTTATATTTATGATATGACATATAAAATGGGATGTATATACCCAATATAAGCACAAATAACATCACAACATGAATTATGTCACAACAATAACATATTTAGTCTACAAACCCTCATAGTTTTGGTGATATCTAAATACCAAAATCATAATAGAGAGACTAATAGATGAATTTTAGTAATTAAAATAATATAAAAATACATTCAAGGGATGTATATATACCACAAAATATAAAATCATGGGGAATATGACATATTCTTGATAATAAAAAGCATGAGATGAAGAACAAAATCTTCAGGTCTATACATTCTTCAAATGAAATCCTAACTTCTGGATTAAAAAATATAGATTTATAATATATATTAATACTATAACCATATAAATATATATATTACTATATATAATTTAATTACAATTTATTATTCATCCTTTATTAATAATTTATCATTAAAATCATCTTTTAAGGTTATCACTACTCAGCTATTCATATAGGACTTAGTATGATTGTTTCAGTCCATGAACAATTATAGTAGATTAATAGTCTATATAATATTAATCATGTTATAAGTATCATATATATTTATTACATACTCTAATATAATACGTTATATATGTTTTTAATAAAATAAATTTCATCACTCTATAGATATGGTAGTATGTTCATATTTAGATGTGATGTTTTCAAATTTGTTTGGATAGAAAAGAATAAAAGAAAATAGTAATATACATTTTTAGATTCATAATTATATCATATATATTCTTTAAATATATCCTTATGATCATCAATATAAAAAGGAAATAGAACAAGGATAACATTTTAACAAACATTTGGTAGTCCATACATTTGTATGAGTAATGTTATCATCACACAAAAGGATGTTTATAAGATAAATAAAACTTTATCATTAAAAAATCATAATAATGTTATAAATATAATTTATTATCACGAAATCCATATATATATATATCATTGACTATATGTGATTAAAAATTTAATAATTTTATCATGGGTATGTTAGTTTTTAGGAATTCACAACAACATTTTCATTTTCTATTGGGATGTATGAGAAATAGGAATTGGTTATTATATTAAATTAGTACAATTTTAGTATTATAATTTCATTTATTTTACAATTTTTAAATAGTTAATGATTATATGGAGGATTATTAATAAGAATAAAATTGAGAAGGATTCAGTGAAGACGATTATCTCTATTAAGAGAATGCTATTTTAGATTACTTCTTAAAGACCCTTTGGATGGCATTTTAAGTAGAAAATAAACCATTGTATGTTTATAAGGATGTTTAGAAGTGTTTTATATAGTTTTTGGTTGAGGTAATTGGATATATAAGGTGTTATTTTCATTATAGAAGATATTACCATTTATAACTGAGATGGGCGGAAAAAATTTAAATATATGAAATATTTATATATATTATTTTCGAACAAGTATAAAATGGATACATTGTTCCATATAATTTATGATAAAGAGGGTATATTTCTAATAAATTAAATTACAGTACATAGATTTATTTAAGTGGAATTTTGATCCTTATCTATAAGATTAACCACCTTATTAACCCTTTTAACCTTAACCATAGTAAAATAATAGATTGTTTTTAAAAGATAATAAGGTTATTATAAAAGGTAAATTGGATAATAAGTGGTAAGTGGTAGATATTATCAAACAATTTCAACTCGATTTAAAATATAAATTAATTTTATGATTGTAACAACCCACGTATTAATAAAATCATATTTATTAGTATTATTTAACTAAATAATTATACTAATTATGATATATAATTCGTATAGAAAAGAATTTATTATATTATTATTTATTTAAAATAATATTTTTTCAATTATTAAAATTTCAATTGGATAATACTAATTCAAATTTTGAATTTATTACGGTGAAATAATCTTAGTATGAATTTTTATGAATTTTTTAAATGGTTAATTTTTGTTGATAAGTAATTAATAAAGTATATTTAAAAAAATTATATTTTTTGTGACGTCATGAAGACATAATTATTATATTAAATTTATATAATTTACTGATTAACTAAATTATGATTTTATAAGAGTAGTATTGTAATTAAATAATTCATAACTTGTATATTAAAATTTATTTAATGATAATTATAAACATTATTATCAGTGTCGACGTAGTGCCTACACAACATTGGAAAAGTAAAATTTCGTTCCTTATAAATAATAATTGAGTGCTCATAATTATTTTTAAGAAATTTTTATTAATTATTATGTATTATTGATTTCTTATGTTTCAAATTTTAATTTTATAGTTATACAACATAATTCTTATCAAAATTTTGTGCAATTATTGTGCTAGGAAAAAGAGACGAAATAAAAAAATTAGGTTGTTTTCTTAATATGTATATGAGTGAATATATATACAAAATGAATATAGAATTTTATTTTGAAACTAATTTAAATATTTTAATGATATTATTTTATTTTTAATTTCTATATATCAAATAATTAACAACACTTCTTGTACATTTCTAATGCAGTGCTTGTTCAATAATAAGAAAAGCAAAGAAAATATTTTTATATAAAATTATAAGAATTATTAAATAACCCAAAATTTTGTTAAATATATTTGTATAAGAAATATTATATAATTATTACTTTTTTATTCTAATTTGGTGTGATTTGGACCCACATGAATCAATTTTATACCTTTATAATATTTTATTTAAATGAATATCAAGTAGTTAAAATTATAATTTTCTTTGTATAATATTTTAGTTTATGGTTTCCTGGAAGTGATAATTTTGAAAAAAAATATTTGTTGGAAATATAATAAAATTATATTTGTCTTTGAATTTTATTTATAATTTTTAGGGAATAAATAGATAACTTAATTTCTTGAAGTATTATAATGGAGTAAAAAAATTAAATTAATGAAAAAATCAAATTATTGATAATTAAAATAATAAAATATATATACTTTGATATTTTTACACCATTTCATGAAATACTTGGAATAATATGGTATGTATATGATATAACGTATATACATTAATTGAATTTGAAACTATTCTTGATTTTTTTGATATTGTAATTATGAATATCGTTTAAATTGAAAAAAATTCATGATTAAATTATCTTATTAAATTTTTTAATAATTTGAAAATTTTGGAAAAATTACAAAATGATATGATTTATTATAAAATGTGATATCCTATTATTTTTTACCCATTTTAATGTTTTTATACATATAATATAATTTATATATATTTTTATTTTATGTAATTCCAAAATTACCCCTCAAATCAATAATAAAAACAGAATCCTTCCTTCCACAATTTTCATCACATTGAGACTTATTTATAGACTATATTTTCATATATTCCATCATCCTAATTACTTGTAACATTCTTGAGCATTTGGTCTCACAAAACTACCACATCAAATATCCATATAGATGTTCTTAAGGAGAAATGTTCAAGAGCTATGATACCTTCTTTTGCTCTTTCAAATTATTTTTCACTTGTACCTTATCCACATATACTATGAAATTATTAATTAGAACCTTATTATAATATATTTTCTATAATTTTGTTTTTTTAGGATATAATCATTATAAAATATCTCAAATTCTCCGTTTTATTCATAAATATCAGAATCCCTCTCTGTGGTATGCAATTTGGCATCCATTATGGATGATGATTTTTTCCCATTACCACAATCATGGGATGTCATAATTATCTTTTAATTTTTTAATATATATATATATCAATATTTTATCCCTTCATGATTTTTATTTCTAATTGAATATAAATTCCGAAATAAACTGCCCTTTGAAGCCATAAAAATAAAACACCTGAAACATTGAAATAAAAAAATATTGATAATAAATGGGTGTAAAACGGTATAATAAGATCATGTAATTTATTATAAAAAATATTCAAGTTCTATAATAAATTAATAACAATCTTGAATACATTATAAATTAGTTTTCAACAATTTTTAAGGAATTCATGTTTGAGGTAGTGGACTCTTTAACTAGAACATTGTATTAAATATTTACAGATTTATACATCTTAATATTTCTATTATATTTCCATGTTTTTAAAATGGTTTTTTGAATATATAAGTTATGTTATTAATGTTTTAATATCTATGATGTGTTTTGAGAATTTATATTTGTTCATGTGTTATATAATGGACATTTCATCTAAAATCCTTCTAAATATCTTTTTTATGATAGTAAAAAAGAATGTTTGTTTTTATAAAACTTTTGTGGTTTCTCACATATTCATGATACATTAATATTCAATTTTATCCTTTATATTTCTTCATAGATATTTTAGAATAGTATGATTTAATTTTTATGAACATGGTTTTTATATTTTTAAATATTAGTTTTATGAGAAAATTGTATTTTGATATATAATGTGTTTTTCTCCTAGATTTAAATGTTTTATCAAGTGATTTATTAATGATATTTTGCATGTAAATTAATTATTATGGGTTTATCTCATTATATCACATGATATAATGGGTAGATCCCTATTATAGCTCGCGATAAGATTAGTTGAGACATAGTATTGCTCAAGATATGATGGGAGAGCCCCATGGTAGCTCTCCAATGCGTTGAGTACCATATAGATGGAATATGACCATAAGGTTATTTCACTTGTATGTGTCAATGTAAGATTTATATAGAAATTATTCTCAAGGTGGGTGGTCTGTTTTTCTATGCATGTTTTCATGTTTTTCTGAAAATAATTTTTAATGGGTTTGTATTATTTCATTGGAGTAATGATTTACATTATTTAGGTACCTTACTTTAATTTTTGTGCTCATCTAATGTCTTTAAATGTATTTAGTAAGGTATTAGAATTGGTATGAAAAATTTTTAATCCTTATTGAATATTTGGAATAATTTGGAATGAAATCATATTTTACTTTAAAAAGAATATTATTTTGAAAAAATAGATACTGTTTTAATTTTTTCTAACGGTGGATTTTTATTTATTTGTTATGTCCTAATTATCTAAATCTACAATCCTAAAAATATTCAAAATTTGAAAGAATGTAATTTCATGGTCAATACTCAAAATTATGTGTTGTTTTAAGGAGGAATCCATATAATTGTTATCAAAGGATGGTTTAAATAACCTTAAGGGGTTGGATGATGTTAATATAATTCCACAAATGATTTTTAATTTATGGAAATTTTAAAATGTTATTTCTTTTGATGATTTCCATGTCACATCATCAATTATATGTTAGTTTATAATGGTTTCCATAGAAGAAACAATTAATTATATGAATGAAGGCACCTAGAGGTTGAAATATTTTTTTATCTACAGTTGGAATAGTGGGAATCAGAAACATGTAGTTTATGATAGTAATAGACCATTTGACTCAAGAGAAAAATAGTGGTGGTATTTATTCTAGAGAGGAACCCAATACACGATGATGTAATTTTTATTTTTTGGAGAATTTCTTTAAGAAACACCCCACATATATTAATTCATTATCCTACCTGGTGGTAGCCAAAGGATTGGTCAATGGTTTGAAAAATAGATTTTATGTCATGGGATCTTCAAAAAAATAAGAAGGATACAATTTCCTTTTAGAATTTTTATATTGAAGATAATATATAGTGGTATTTGGTTAATAATACCAAAGAGAATGAATATATTGATTCCAAGGAATAGAAATCATTCATGGATCATTTTATTGACAAATAGTTCTCAATGATTTTTCGAATCTGAATGGAAAAATAATTTATAGAATTGAGGATAAAATAATCATTTTATATCTACCTATGAAGAAAACATCACAATATTGTCAAGGTATGTTTTGGAAACTCATAACAAAATTAATTTGTTTTACTCAGGATTGAAACCAATTTTACCAAGATAATTGTCTGCATGAAAATTTTAAAGCTATGAGAAATTTTTTCCATTTAGTGAGAAGGTTTAAATAGAGTTCACTGATTCAGATGTACCCCATGATGAAAATTATTAGAAATAATCTAGTTGGAATGATTTGGGGAATAATTCATAAAAGGAAAATTGAGGTAAGAATAAAAAATTCTCCTATTGTGAAAAGAGTAGTAATCCAAATCCTCGAGAATGTATTATTAATTATGCGAAGTGGTAACCATTTAGAATGTTTTGAAACATGAATTGAGAGTAAGAGTAAAATGATCAATATAATAAAGATAATATGATGGTAATATGCATTAACATTAAGTTTTTGTATCATTTTTCTTATGTGATTCTAAATCTTGTTAGTCATGCATGAAATTTATAAGATTTGAAATAGAAGGGTGTATAAAAATACATTATGACTACATCATTAGATGTTGGGTAATTGGAAAACACATGGAGAAAATATTAAGGAAAAATATTATAATAATATTAATTTTGTTTTTTGAGGTAGTACATTACCAACAAACAATTCTAATTTTACTTTAGTAGAGTTCAATGTTATCTTGCTTATAGTTTGGGTATCATTTTATCGTGGTTTTATCGAACTTACTGATAATGAATTTTCTTTCAAAAATAATTTCATTTTGGTTACAAGATTTAACCCATACCATAGATAAAATATTATAAGGTAGATAAAATTTTAATATATGTAAATTAAACTTATATTGCACATATTTTTTAAAATAATGGAATTGTTGAGAATAATGATGTTCTAGTTTTAGCTTTGTATCTTGATGTTTTTCAGATGACATTCCATGTTTTATTCATGATTGAGTGGTTGATTTTACTATTGACTTAATTCCCACTGATAAAACAATTTCAGAACTCTTTTTTTAATGGCTCATGTAGAAATTTTATAATTGAAAAGGATGTTGCAAGAATTATTAGATAAAGGTTATATATGACCCTAAAATAATCCATGGGGTGATCATATCATGTTTTTCGAAAATAAATATGCTTCAATGAGATGTTGAATTGATTATAGGGCCCTATGTAACATATCAATTAAGAAAAAGTATCATTTTCCTCATATCGGTGATTTTTTAATCAAATCTCGGGAGCATAGAATTGTCCAACGGTTGAACTATGTTTGGGGTACCATTGGTATAATTTTAAGGAATATAACATTCCAATTGAAATGTTTCATACATGAATTGGGAATTCTGAATTTATTTAAATTCCATTTTGTTTAGTTAATTCAACATTTATATTCATGGAATATTTGAATGAAATATTCCTTTAGATCATGGATACATTAAAAATTGTGTTGGTTGATGAAATTTATTTATATTATAAAAGTAAATAAGAGAATGAAATATATCTAAGGGTTGTTTTTAAGACCATAATAAAATAAACTGTATGGTAAATTGAGAAAGTGTGATTTTTTTCGTCGAAACAGATTTTCTTCCTTTGTTAAATTGCATCTAAATATTGAATTATAAATGATCACTGTAAAATTTTTTTTGATGAATGCCCAAGACCCAAAAATATAAATGAGATTCATAGTTTTCATGGGTTAGCATGCTATTGCTAGAGGTTTGTTGAATAAATTGTATAGTTATCAAGTCTACTAATTGATTTAACTCAAAAAGAAATTATGTTCAGCTAGAGAAAATAATGTGATTATAGTTTTCATGAATTTAATATAATATTGGTGAATGATATAGATTTGTCCCTACAAGCAATAAATGGTGATTTTTTTATCTACCGTGATGCTCTGTTCAATTGACTAGTTTGTATCTTAATGCAGAATAACCATATAATTTCTTATGATTCACATCAGTTGAATCATCATGAGTTATATTAAACTAAATATTATTTGGAAATATCTAATAGTAATTTTTCATTAAAAATCTAGAGGCATCATTTTTATGGAGTTAAATGTGAAATATATACAAATAATAGAATTTTTATCTATATATTCATCCAGAGAGAACTAATCATGAGAAATAGAAGATGTGTGTAAGAAATTAAGGATAAACATTACCTGATTCATTATCATCTTGGAACATTAAAATAATGTATCATATATATTACGTTGTAAAACAAACATAACATTAACTATGTTACCTTTCTAACATGAATGCTTGGTTTATTATTTTTCGAATGTTGTATAGGAAGTATTTATTATAAGAAATTCCTATATTTTGTTTCATGTTTCAATGAAGTAAAATCCTCCAGAAATAATTATGAAATTATAGAATGATGATATTTAGTTATATAAAAAGGTAGATTTAGTTAAAAGTGGTATGCTGAAATAATTTAGCATTAATAATGATTTTGTTTTGAGATTTGGGAAGATGTAATCTGAGCCTTGTAAATCATATTTGAATAATGAGTGGTTGTGTAATGCTCCTAGTTCTCCATTGTTAGTTCATATTGCATCACCAATATATAAAAATATCATCAAGTGTATTACTGGCGTGATAGAGTGATGAAAGATATTGCAGATTTTACAATGAAATACATAACATGATAACATGTTAAAGTAGAATGAATGATATAAAAATGTATTCTACTACCTTTTAATGTTCCAAAGATGAAATGAAAAAATATATCAATGGATTTGATGGTGGGAAATCCAAGGACTTCTTGAGGTAATAATTAAATATAGGTTGTTATCGATCATTTCACTTAATCTACTAATTTTATTCCTATTCGAGAGAACATATCACTAGATAAACATTCTAGATTGTATCTAAATAAGATAGTCAGGTTACATGGAGTCCATCTTTCCATCTTATCAGATCATGTTCTATGTTAACATCTATCTTTTCTAAAGGCCTTCAAAAGTCATTACAAACAAAATAAAATTTCAATATAGCCTTTCTACATCAATTTGATGGATAGTTAGAGTGAACAATTATGACATTAGAGGTTATGGTTTTATCATGTTCAATGGACTACCAGAGATATTGGGGTCCATATCCTTATTTTTTAATGTTTGTTGTAATAACTGTTTTCATTCTAGTATACATATGGCGCCTTTTAGGGCATTATATAGGAACTACAGTTGAACTTCCGCATTGTGGGAAGATGTATGTAAAAGAAAGTTGATGGGACCAGAATTAGTATAGGATGTGGCATATAAGGTTTAGTTGATTCACATACACGTGAGGAATGATCAGAGTTGGCGTAAAAGTAATTCACATAATAGGATGAAAAAACATTCTTCTGAGGTAGTTGATCATGTTTTCTATAAAATTTCATTATATAAAAGTGTTTTGAGTTTCGGTTAGAATGTAAATAATTTTCTTTGGTTCCATGGAACATATTAAATCCAAGGGAATGTTTGACTATTTTCTTACTGATTATCCTTTCCTCCTTGTTTATCTCAGGTACACAATGGTTTTCATGTTTCATTGTTTAGAAAGTATGTACCAAATCCAAGTCATGTTTTCTGCTGAGAACTAGTTCATCGATAAGAGAACCTTTATTGTGAGGATAAATCAATTAATTTTCCTGATCATAGAGTGAATGTATTGTGGAATAAGGTAATTAACTATGTTAGGGTTCTGTGGAGAAACTACATTGTTGATGAAGCAACATGGAAATATGAAAATGTTATGATGGAAAATAATCACTATTTAACTTATAAGTAAATTAAAATTTGAGGAACAAATTTTAAAAGGGGTAGAATATGTAACAATCTAGGTATTTAAAGAATCATATTTATTAGTATTTTTGAATTCAATAGTCATATTCATTATGTTAATAAACTATTAAAAAATTAATTTATTATATTGTTATTTATTAAAAAATGATATTTTTTCAGTTAAATAATTTCAATTTTAAAAAACTTTTTCCATTTTTTCATTAATTGTTATGAAACTATCTTTTAATGATTTATTATAATTTTTTAGAAAGAGATTATTTTTCTAATAATAAAAACTGTAGTATTTTTATAAAATTCATATTTATTTTGTGACATCATGATGTCATAAATTTGATATTACATTTTTTAAATTTATTTAATAACTATAATATTATGTTAGAAGAGAAATATTGTATTCAAATTATTTATAATATGTATGTTTTAATTTATTTCTAAATATGTATAAAAAAATTCTAGCCCTGAGGCAGTGCCTGCGGAGCATTAACAATGTCAAATTTTGTTCAATATAAATAATAATGGAGTGTTGGCAATTATTTTCCTGACATGTTTTTACTATTATATATTATATATGTATTAAATAATAATTTTATAGTTGTATAACAAATGTCTTATCTAAATACCTATGAAATTCTTGTTCAAGGCATGAAAATACAAAATAAAAAATTTAAGATGTTATCTTGATATGTATATGATTGAATATAAAAAATGAATGAATATATAAATTTATATTGAAAATAATTATTTTAAATAAATGATGTTATTTTATTCCTTTTTAATATATATGAAATAATAAACATTAATGTTTGTGTAACACTGATGCAATGCTTCTTCATTAATAAGAAAAGAAAATATTTTTTTCAATTTAATTATAAGAATTATTTAATGACCAACATTTTTCATAAGAAATTTTAAATAAAAAATTTCTGAACATTATCCCTTTTGGATTATAATTTTAATCATTTTGGAAACAAAATAATAATTTAAATATTTTTGATAAACCTTATTGAAATATTTGTCAATTTGTTCAAACTATATTTTTTGTTTGTATAATATACTAATTTATGGTGTCCCAAAAGTTTTTTAACAATAATTGATCTTTAATAATACAATAAAATTATATTTTATAATGAATTTTATTTTTAATTATTAGGGAATAAATAATTACCATAATTGATTAACCAATTATGAAGGAGTATTTTTTCAATTAATAAGTAAATAAAATAATACAATTTAAAATAACAAAAAAATAACATTTTTTATTCCCAAGTTAATTGATGTATTCCCATGATGAATATGATAAATTTATGACATAATTATAATTTTTTATTTTAATTTGAAACCTTTTTCTTATGGGGTTTAGTTCATTATTTTAGATTATGTTTAATTTGACAAAAAATATTTTTCCTGAATAAAATATTTAATTAAATAATTTAATAGTTACAATAATATTGATAAAATACAAAATGATATTATTCATCCTAAAATGTTATAACATTTGTGTTTTATCGCTTTCTAAATTATTTATCCATATATTAGAGTAAATATATGTTAATTTTATTCATAATTCATATATTACCCCTCACCTCAATTATAAATGGAAGCTCCTTCCATCACAAATATTTATCCTTGTGAGACATATTTATCAATTATATTATAAAAAATTCCTTCCCGAAAATCGCTTTCAAAAATATAGAGATTATGTTCACCCAAAATACCACTTCCAAGAGCCTTAATGAGGTTTCGAAGGAGAAAATTTTCAAGAGGTAAGATTATATCTTCTTCTCTTTAAAATTATATTTCACCGTTACATTATCCTCAACTCATATCCATTTTTAAATGAAAAATAATTTATCATATATAAAATTATTATTTGTTTAAATATTATTAACAAAATCTACCATCTTCACCTTTTATTCTTAAATAATGAAATTGTTGTCCAAAGTGTGTCAATTCTTCAGCTTTGGAGATGATAATATTTTATTTCCATTTACCCCAATCGTGGCTGGTATTAATTTTGTTTTAATACTTATATAAGACCCAAATATATATATTTTCTGAATGTTGGTGTATAATTTCTTTTTTACAAGGAATTATATAATATACTAATATTGAAAACAATGAAAAGAACACACACAAAATAATGGAAATAACAAAATATTGTTACTCAATCAGGGGAAATGTTATAAGACGATCATGAAATATATGATAAAGAGTTTAATTCTATGATAAATTAATAACACTTATGAAACCGTTATATATTAATTTTGAATAATTTTTATAGAATCTGAACCAGAGGAAAGGGATTCGTTAACTGACAAATTATGTTAATTTTTTAAATGATTTATTCTTATAATAATTTTTATTTTATGTCCATAATTTAAACATGGTTTTTATGAATGTATCTTTATGGTTATAAATGTTTTAATTTCCCTCATGTGTTTATAAATGGGATATATTTTTTTTTATATGGGGCTTACCTTTCAAAATCATTTTAAAAGTATCTTATATGAAATTAAAAAGGATTATTACTTTTTTATTTTGTATGAATTGCTTATCTAATTTTCATGATGATTTATCACTAAAATGTTTTCTTTATATGTTTTCATAGTTATTCTTTTATGAATATGATTTCATTATTATGTGTGCAGTTCTTATATTTTTGAAATTTTTTATATAAGAAAATGGTTTTTTCATATTTGAATCTAGTTTTCTCATGAGGTTTAATGAGATTTCAAGGGATTTATTTTTTATCCCAATATAATATGGTTTAAAACCCATTATATATCGATATTTGATCGATTGAATACCATTATAAATTAAGATATAAAGGGTTGGAACCATTATAGCTCTCCAATGATTTGGGCACTATAAATAAAGAATTTGACCATAAGGTCATTCCATTTGTATGTTTTAATGTAAGAGTGATATGGTAATGATTTCCCCCGTTGAATGCATGATATTTCAATTTATGTCTATGATTTTTTACGAAAACAGGGTTTAAGGGGTTTTTAGTCTTTAAATCTACTAATAATTTTATTTATTTATGTCCAACACTGATCCTTTTGTGCCAATACCATGTTTTTAAATGTTTTTCACATGGTATAAGGATGGGTAAGAGAACGTAGGAATTAATGTTGAATGTTTTCAAGATTTTTCAAATTAAACCTTTTTTGTTTTTAAAAGGTTTATATTTTTATAAAAATTATTAAAATATTCCTCTTTATATGAATTTGTTTTTTTATGTATGTTGGATGTCTAGATTCTCTTATTTTGTATAAAAAAAAGAAAAAAAATGTTAAATAATGTAAATTCTTGACAAAAAATCCTGACAATAAATTCTTTTAAGGATGAGTACTTATAGTGATTTTTTAAATAAATAATTAAATTTTGATTAACAAAAAAATACCCATAAATAATTTTATGAAACTACTCAAAAAATTTGAATTTAAATCATAAATACTTAAATAGGTTATGAATTTTAATATTTAAATCATTATATACACTTCATTTAGGCCCCAAAAATGTGAAATTATTATTATTTTTTAAAAAACATCACTTTAATTAACTTAAAAATATGAAATTTTATTTTTCACACAGTTTCACAACTGTTTCATCAGTGATACATAGGCATTTTAAGAAATCATACAATAAAGATTAAAATTCAATTACTATCATATAAATAATATATTCTTATTCTAAATAATAATTTATAACCATTCACAAAATATTTTTATTGTTATGAAACCATATTAGAGATATGAAATTTAATGCGTGATACTTTTTAATTATTCATTACATAAAATAATGAAAATTCATTAATCCTAATCAAGAGGCCCAAAAATTACATATTTCAAACATATAAATATTAGTTAATGAATAAACACATCAAATATGGATTGAAAATGTGTTTGAGAGATTATTATTCCTTATCCCATAATTTTAACACTATTTGACACATTTTCCCATTTTACTGAGGATGGAAATTTTTTCCATGATTAAAATTTCTTATAATCCTAAATTAAGTTAGGATTAATAAAAAAATTCATATAAAATTTCCATCGAAAGAATTAATTTTATAGGATTTAATTTATAAGGAGGGAGAATTTAGTTATTATATAATCACTAAAAACACAATGAAAATAGTTTTTTAGAAAAATTATTTTTAAATGATAACACGAGATTTAATCAAATTATATTCGTAGAATAAAAATTTAATTAATTTAAATATATTTTATTAAATATATTATCCTAAATCTCATTAAAATATTTTACAAATATTGCTAAAATTATTTATTATTGTATTAATATATTGCGAGAATAAATAATATTAAAAAAATACTTCACTTTTTTTTACATTCAAATACATTTTTATTCATTTGTAAACATTTGATTAATTATGTATAAAATTTTCAATCATGTATAAAAAATCATAATTTAAATACTATAATTAAATTATTTTAATATAATATGTCAGAAAAAAATTGATATAAGATAAATATTTCAAAATAGTTTTTTATGATACTTAACATTTTTTAAATGAATTTAAATTAATTTTTTACAATATATGTTTCAATTTAATACTATATATTACAATTAATTTTAAAATTTTATATTGTTATGAAAATAATTTCGTGGTTCTGGGCTTAAAAATCTAACATAGAAATCCAATTTATAGAGTTGAAAATATGTTCTAACATATTAGTCTGTTACCATGATGAAACTATTTTTTAATTATTTAATCATATGAAATATATTACTACAACTTGATGTTTTTTTAATGAAATGAAATGTGGAAAATAAAATTTATTATAAATAATTGATGAATTATTATATCTAGTTAATTAGTAATTATTTCATGTTGAAGAACAAAAGTTGAATGGCCCTAGGGATAAGAAACCATAAATATATTCAAGGAACACAAGCCATTTATCATGGATTTTGAAACCTAACCAGTATGACAAATCCTTGTGTCCTAAAATCATATTGTATCAATGTCCAATAATGTAGAAATGACTACAATATTAATCAAAAAATAGATCCCAACCTACATAAAAATTATCATCCTATTATCCACAAAGCGTGACATGGATCCCCGCTATTAATGGAGTAGAATTGAGCCTTTCCATGTTTGTCGTTCACTTCCCAATTAATTATCAATGCCATTATCTCTGAGACAACACCCCATAATCCACTTAAATATGGACGTGCTATATATTCTGACACCCATATCAGTCCTCAAATTCCTCCACCACTATATTCAATCACCCTACATCAACTAAACTGATACTAGAGTCTCATCGTCGACGACCAGGTCAAGCCTGCTACATGGAACATAATCATCTGTAGTGGATACATTTAAAGGTGAAGATTGATCATTGAACTAATCCAATATAAAAGGTTCAATAATAAATTATTATGTTACCTAAGATATTCATAATAATAACCCAATAAAATTCATCATCAATAACAACCAAGGGTATTTTCCACCATAACATTAATGTCATACAATAGCCTCTCCAAAAGTGTATCAATATCCATTCAACAAATATAATACAATTTTTGAAAATAATATACATGTTCCCCTTTATAATTAATTTATATTACCATTATTGAAAATTTCATAGTCATTCCGGATATAAATATTACAAATATGTTCATTTAGTCAGTAAAATCTACCAAAAGGAAATTTCTCTATAATGATATATTTTGTAAAAAGCTGTTTTTTATAATATGTGGTAATATATTTGTAAAAAAATTACTAAATTTAAAAATATAATTTACCATCTATAAATTCATTCTTATTACTATCCAGGTAGGGTGGTGATGATTTGTGAAATTTTTTGTTCATAGTGGCTGTAGTTTGCACATTTTCATGATAAATGATTCCATTTCTCAATTAAGTTGGTGCAATGAAAGAATGTGATAAATTAATGTATAAATATTATAAATTTCACATATTCAGCATATTATTTCATTAAATCCATACTTGATTCCATTAATGGTATGTGGCGTTGAATAATGAATCGCATCACTTCCTCATGCTTGTTGTCTATATATACGCAAGATTATTATTCTTCTGTTTTTCTTAGTGGATTGTAATTATTGGATAAAAGTTGATACATAAACATAATATCCATAAAATATATTAAAAATAATTATTTAATTTTATTATGATTGAAATAAAAATTTCGGATTGGGAAATTTAAGAAGAAAATACTAAGGAATAAAAATAGATAGGTTTGGAAATTGATATATTTCATGGAAATCATAATGGTAATTGTGGAATTGGTATAACTAATTGAGACATTAGGCTTATCAACATGGGCGTGGTTTTGAGAAAGATAAAAATTAAATTTTTTTTGATTAAATTCAATGGTTTTGGTGTAACATTATGCGATGAAAGTGATCCCTTTTAATAAGTGAAGATAAGTGGAATTTTTCATGTACTCATTAAATTTCGTTAACTTTTTGTCATCATTCAAGGGTCAAAGGATCAAAATATAAAAATAATGATATAAAATAGGTTTTTATTATTCTAAATTCATATATAGTATTTTAGTATTTTTTTATCTTCTATGTCTTCAACACTTAGTAAAACCAAATTTCTGGATTTTTACTTTTTCTACTGTATCTTATTATTTTCCCAAGTTACTTAATTTTAATGAAGAAAATTAATATTAATATTAATATTTTTAAATAATTTGAAAAATATTACTTCAAAAATTAAAATATGTTTATCAAAAAAATTATAATTGTTAGAAAATAATATTTTAACATAAGCACACATCACACATAAATAATTTTTTTAAAAAGTATCTTATAATGCATAAAATTTATATGTATTGTAAATTTATCAATGTAAAATAATTTCATTATATACATTATTTTATTATCAAAATGTTAAATTTTATCTATCAATCAGTGAATTAAAAAAAGGAAAACCACCATTTATATCATTAATTAAAATAAATATTTAATAGGAATTATTAAATTATAATTAAATGTAAATTTTTTTTGAAAATATTGAACATAAGTTTTCTAAAATATATAATTTATTTTAAAATACATAATTTTACACAATAAAATAACATTTGATCAAATAAAATGTTTTATAAACATTTAGGCACAAAATTAGTAATAATAAAGTCATAAGAATTAAAGTTCTGTCTAAGTGTGATTTTAAATATTCACCTAAAAATAATAATTTTAAATGAACTGTAAATTTATCTCAACATAATTTTGATATATGAAATTTACAGCTTATGTTAATTTTATAATATTTTATTTTTAATTATTATATATATTAATTTTAATATAAAAATTCACATTTTGGGAACATAATTATTTTAATAAAAAAAGGAATATTATATGAATATATATATTTACATAGTTTTCATAAGTTAGTTACTTAAATTAATACAATCCAAACATATGCTTGTAAAAATTTTATCACATGGAACAATTTTATCTTATTAATGTGTATTTGATATCATTTTAGTTGACTAATTTCTATAAGTCAGTATACTAAGAAAGAAATTTATTTAAGGAAATGTAATTACTAGAATAAATGGTTGTTAAATTATAAATCATCAGAAAATAATTTCATCAAAAAAATTATTACAATGGAGAAGAATAGTTTGGCTTGTTTTTATGTCTTTGGATTCTCAGATTCAGTCATTTCATCAGCATACACGTGATTCTATCAATAAACACTACCATTTTGAGTTTTCATATTTTTCATCACATTGTCTCATCAATCAAGAATATACATCAGTTGTTCCCCATATGATAAATCATTTTTCTACTGCATAACATAAGGGTTTAGTAAATGTTATGGTTATGGTATGAAATTCTAAAAAATCAATACACAAAACACATCAATCACATGAGGGTGTTATAGAGGGATACCTATGTGATACTCTATATTCATGACTTTATTGAGATTCTAGAAGTGATTGATATAATAAGTGATAAAATTAAATTCCATTCCAAATATTATAACCACCTTCCAAGGAAATATAATTATAAACATATTTTATCCAAACTCAAACTCCATATATCATAAATGTAATGATGGATAACTATTTTATAGACTTATTTCATTTTTAAATTTTATAGGGTTTTGTTATATTTCTCTAATATTCCATGGAAAATACCTTAAATATCCAGAATATTCCCTCTAACATCATTTGATATTTTGCATCTCTTCCTATACAAACCATCATATGGTATGATATATGCGATTTAATGGAAATAATTGTTATATGTGAATTCTATCAGGTGATGGGGTTGATACCTAAACCCTTGTAAATACATTTAACATGATCATAACACATTATTGATATTTTAAAATTGTTCTTTCAAAATGACAATGTTTCCCAAGATCATATGTTTTGTTAAACTAACCTTTACCTCTAAAACTCATAAGGATTCTGGAGAACCTAAAAGTAAACCTAAAATATCACACATATACAATAAATATTGGTAGACCATAAAACATTAAGACATACCTTATGTATTTAATTTAATGTTTATAAATATATATATATCTTCTCAAATAGATATAAAAAGATATTACTGTGTAAGGTGATGAACTATATCCCTGATAGAAATTATGGCATTTAGATTTCCTGGGGTGCCCCAATATGAAATCCAGGGTGACATTTTCCCATTTAAATATAAGAATGGGTAATGGTATAATCATACACTTTGGTTTATTCTATTCATCCTTAATATTCCTAAAAATCATGCATCAATATATATATTTTGAAATCATTTACATCATGTTGTGTAACATGAATTTTTACATCTGTTCTATATTCATCATTTTTCTTCATAAATGAATAAATATATATCATCTTTGAGAATCAACAAAAATATCCTTCTTTTTTATGGTTTTTATGGGATTTATATCAGTGTTTTAACCCTTATAATTTTATCATTATAAAAGTGGAACTCTAGAATACTCACTACCTTTGTATGAAGCTCAAAACCATATTTTTCGGCATCTTTGATCCTCTAATTAATGAATGGTTGGGCGGTCATTTGGGAAATATATTTTTCTCCTCACCAATTGATACATTAAGATTCATCTTCTATTAATCCATGAGTATTGGGAATTCTTCAATCTTCATCATTGAGAGTGTTCCCTGATTTTTTTCTCATGTCATTAACCACTTTGTTTTCCTTCTCGATGAGTTATTTTTTTGAGAAATAAAAATATTTTATCAGTTTCAACAACCTCTATTGGAACATATTCATCACATTTTATTTGAATATATATTCCAAGATCCTATAATGAGTTAATATATTACTTTTTTTATAGTGACAATTATATTAACAGATTAATACAATAAAAATTGTCACCATCTTCATATCATGAATCGATTAATTTTTCTATTGATTATTTAATTGAATTTATTTATATGTAATTAGATTATTATTCAATATAATGATACTCTTTCAAGACATTCATGAAGCATCACTATATATTACAAATCATTCTCCATCGTAGGGTCATGTATGTACTTTTTTTACCGATATCTTCTTTAGTCTCTTAATAAATTCATCACATTCCTCCATCTAAACGAACTTCACTCCCTTCCTATTAGTTTAGTTACATGATTTTGTATCAAAGATAAATTTTCAATGAATATTCATAAATATCCATAAAACATTTGAAAACTATGGATTTAATTAATAGATATTGTTCAGCCCATTTCTTGATTACATCAATATTTGAGATCTACAAATATTCCCCTTATGTGGATTAAATAATCCAAAAAAGATACATTCTATAAAAAGTAAAAATATTATATATTTATAATGTAGTTATCCTTTCTTAAGGTCTTTAAATAATTTAGTAATTGTTTTTTATTATCTTCCTTCCTCATTGAATGTATGTGAATACAGTCTTTAAATAAAACAAAAATTGTTCTGGGTAGTCTTTGAAAAATCAATTAATTTGATTAATGATGGCTATGGGAGAATTTATATGTTCAAATGGAATAGATATAAATTTATTGATTCCAAAAAACATTAATAAATATATATTGGGATCATCTCAATTGTTAACAATTAATGGATGTTATCAAGATCAGAGGTCAATATTAATGAAGTAATATGGTCCTCTGGGTTGGTCTAATACATTAATGATACAGGGTAGATAATAGTTGTTCTTGATGATGATTTTTGAAAACTGATGATATGGAATGGAAATTTTTTACGATCAGTCCTTATTTTTTATGAATATAACTACATTATTGTAACACCCTGAGATTTTATGAAAAATATTATTTTAATTTAATTAATGTCTTCTGTTGTATGCTACACCAAGATTACCTTGCGCTATACGCAACACCGTATTATTTTGCAGTATACACAACAACATTCTTGGATCGTGTTACACATAATTTTGATAATAGTTATTCTAAGAAACATTGAGTATATATATATATTCAATGTATAAATGAAATTTGTTTGTATTCTATTATACTAAACAATGAAGTATTCTTCACAACACGCAACCCTAACTTGGCTTGCATTACACGCAATCGCGACCTCCCTCGATAGCGTGTGTTGTACGCAATACTGGGTTTTACTAAAAAATGATATATTATTATAATATTATTATGAAATAGCCGTTATGAATAGTATTAACTAAATTTTAAATTTTATAACATTATTATTCATCTTACACATTTTCTAGAACATGTTATAAGAACAAAATAAATTTTTCGGGTAAAATAAGTATTTTTCAAAAAATGCAGTTTTGCCGCCTTTTGATGGTGCACCCATATTAAATCTAGTTTTTGACATGTTTATAAGTTAAGATTGACAAAATAAAATTCTTCTTTGGAATCAAGAAATAAAAATTTACTTTGGATAAATTTTTCATATTATTTTGGTAACTTTCATATTTTGATGAATAGTAAAAACACGCTCTATTTTAATTAAAAACAACTTTTTTCATCGTAATAAATTATGTGGTTAAATAATAATATTGAATGGTTTCAAAGTATAAATAGAATATATTTTTACCATTTAAAATAATGTATGTCATTAGCCTTGATTTTACATTTATTTTGTATGTTAAATAAATTCAATCTTTGGCAATGTTTTAACTTTTAAAACCTGTTTGCTTAACAACGGGATTAAATTTAAATTAATTACTGCAACGTCTGTGTTTTGAATTTTTAAAAATGGATTCCATATTTAGAATCATTGGGTCCATATTATGTTAATAGGTTACTTTTGTTTGATATTATGAATAGTAACTATGGTAATTTTTTATTCACTACGGTTAAAGGTAAATAGGGTAATTCAAGGTTAAAAGAATATTATAATAATTCAAAATTATCTTGAAACTTGTCTTATCCTTACTAGATGAGTATTGGACGACCATGGGAATCCTTGGGTCGATTTTGGGACCCCATGCAGCCACTTATGAAAGACAATGACACATTAGATTAATTAATTCAATGTAAATACAAAATTGGAATTAACAAATATCGTTTAGTAATTAATTTTTATAAGGGGATATATAAATTATATTTTGGACTATAAATATTCATTGAAATTCCAAAAATATTTCCTAAATTTTCGTATTTTTTTATAATTTTTATACATCATATAAATTAAATTATTTATGACACAATAATGACGCAGTATTTACCACATTAATAAATGATTTAAATAAATAAGATTAAAATGATTAAAATATCACCCAAAACCTGTCCAATTCTTATTGGATGATTTTTATTTCAAATATGAGTCATCTTATATTCGACATTAATGTGTTTTTGACCTCTTGAAACCGAAGATAAGTTTATAATAAAATAATGTTTTCACACTTTCCTAAAGAGCCCCTCCACTCCCTTATAAAAGGAGACCACTTATATGTAATTACTCACACCTAACAAGCCTTTTGGATCGTCCAAACTCGACCCAACTAAGATCCCTACATCCCTATCCTTCCCCGTGAAGCCTTACATTAGGCATAAGACTCTCCAATAATTCCTTTTGTTTCAAACCATATAAAGTTACCAAAATTAAAGGTAACGGTTTCTCTTAAGTTGTTTTCTTTTATTCTACATCTCCAACCCCTAAAATATTTTTAATCCTTTATTTTGTGACAACACCAGTATCCTGAAAATACTAGGATGTTTTTATAAGAATTATTAGAACTACAATTACACACACCTCCATCAAATGGATGAAGAACATAATGTTTCTGTGATGACAAATTAACGCCTCACGAAACGATGATTGTTTGATTTTCCCCTACCGCCTCTCATGGTGGCCATTATGACGGCACTGTATTTATATATAATATATATTATGATGATTATTTTTTTATTCTTCTTTAGTTCCCAATTATATCAATCCATTACGGTTTCCATAGTTGGTAAATACGATAATCTCATTTGAGGAAGTGCGAACTACCACCCCCTCAAAGTGATGTGATTCGTTAATACCTTATGTGGGATGTATAAAGGATGTGGTTAATTATATTATATATTATATTATACTGGAATTATAATATATGTATGTATCATTATGTTTTAATTCCATTAAAATAAGAAATAGAATGGAAAGAAGCATTCATTCGTACGTACGGCTTACCGTCTCCATGAACGGTGCGTTTCATGTCTAACCTCCATATGTTATGTAATATTATAAATGATTGTATATTCTGGATATATAATGAATGTATATGATATATATAAATCAATATTTACATTTTTGAGGTATGTAAATCAAGACATAAGTAATAATAACATCAAGAACAACAAGTCCAAACACGTACAATAAATAAGATGATTTTACCCAAAACACTACATTAACATTAATTTACATAAGAATGGGTAATGTAAAGTCATAAGTGAACCATATATGATATCAGAACAATGTATATGATTCTTTAGTAAGTCAATGACATTATTTAAATCATTATACAGGTGGTTCGGACACTTACGAAGCAAATCAGACCTAAGGTAAGGAAAATATCACAATCTCATATTTATCCGAGATTGTCTATACTTTGGTATTTACTGGGGTGTATTTTATCATCCACATCCATGTTTCCTCAATAAATAATATTATTTCCATCCACCTACAATTTTTTAAATCCAATTTTACCCTTCGGTGAGATTTTAGTAAAATATATGAAAGGAATCTTTGGTCGTTTTTCGTACGAGGTACTTATTGGACTTTTCCGGCAAAAGTACGAGATGAATGTTTTTTTAACTTATACGGCACGAAAGGATTTTTACGGTTTTATAAAGCCTTTTTTTCATGAAGCTTCCTCCAAAAGATTTCATGACTATTTTCAACAAAATCCTTTTCTTTTAAAATTGCATGACATTTTGTGAAAAGAAAATGTTTTTAAAGAAAAAGGGATATTTTCCCCAAGAATTCCTTTCAAGTGTTTTATCAAAACCATTTTTCATCTAAGATGACATTATTTCATATGTGTATGTTTCAAGTATAGTGTTTATATTATTTAAATGGTTTCACTTCTCTTATTATGAAATGATATCCATTTCTTTTATATGGATTATGTGATGATGGGATGATGTTTATGAAACCCATTTTATTTATTGGGTTTTTATGAATGATGTATGTTTATTTTGTGGCACAAGTAAGAATGATTTCATTATGAGATGTGTGGGACCTATATCTGCCTCCAATTCATTGGGTAATTATTTTATATCTCATGAGATATACATGGCTGGAATGGTAAGTTATTCTGATTCTGTGTTACAGGACTGAAACGAGGAGTGAACTCAATTCAGAATGGGACTTTGTCCACTAAGATGGTCGTTGCAGCAATGCCTTGGATACTATGGAAATAATTACATGTGATTAATGGATTCCCAAATTACATGTTTTATTCCCATGATATTTTATCATGGTTTATGTTTCATTGTGATCTATGCCTTATATACTTCAATGTTTTATGTCGTTGCTCATGATTTTAATGTTTAAACATTATGTTTATGTTTTTAAGTTCCAATGTATATGGTATGTTTTATTTTATCCATGCATACACTTACTGAGCATTTGAGCTCACCCTTTTTATGTTTTATTTTCCCCCAGGATCAAAAGAATGGTTTTAGGTCCGGAAACAAAAAGTGGAAGATCTTTATGGGAGATGTGGAAGATCTTTCACCACGATTAGAAGATTACGATCCAAGTTTCCAAAGACACTAAACTATTACGATCCTTGTGTGTCTGTTTTTGTTATGTATTAAGTATTCCGCAAAAGTAATTTAATGTTCATGTACGTCAAGCTTATGTTCTCTATAGTTGGTATCAGAGGAAAGGTTTAGTCAACCTTTGGAAACTAGGATGCGAAAACGTTAGTGAGATCCCTATAGATATTTCTAAGGTATGTCTAGGGATGTCCCTAAGGATAATTATATGTATAGGATATAGTCCTAGAACTGTGGTAACGATATTAGATTAAACCAAAGATGTTAGATGTTGAAGTTACTCCCCCATTATTATGATTTTTTCCTCTCACACTATTCTTTCTGGGTTTTAGAAAATGGATGGAAACAAGATGATTTACGATAATGGAGGATATGATGGACAATGGAATGATATTATTCATGAGCAACCAAATGAAATGGGATTTGGAAGTCCAAACATCATTATTATGCCGAATCAGCAATCTCATAATATGATCAACAAAGTAAAATCTGGTAAGTTTCCTGACTCGGCTAATAAGAGAAAGATGGAGTTTCATGATGATCATAGAGGAAAGAAAGTTCAATTTCCCCTATGTAAATCATGTGGGAAGAGGAATCAAGGAGAATGTTTCAAAGGAACTGGAAGATGCTTTGGGTGTGTAAATGAAGGACACAAAGCCAATATGTGCAAAGGAAAAGTTTCAGTTAACACCAGGGATGATGATAATGGTATTGCTACGACATCAACAATGGTTAAATGTTTTAAATGTGGAATGTATGGGAATTATGAAAACCAATGACCTAAGGGAAAGTCTCATGAAGAGAATCAGTATGGTCTAATGGATAGTATTTATGTTGATGATGATGAAGATACTACAAATGATATGTGAGATGAAAGAATTGTTGAAGCTCGGTTAATGGTTTAAGAATGTAGTGGAATGATTACATGTTTATCATGTGTAATGTTGTATAAGTAATCTCTTGGGACTATGAAATAAAGAGACATCGAAAGATTGTTACACTGTTGTCTTTCCTTGAGTATTGAAACTGTATGATTAATGGTACCAGAATATATGAAAGGTTATTCAGATATTTTTGGAATGTAGATGATATGCGTATAATGAAGGAATATGAAGATAATGAGATGTTTGATTGTATTCATGAGCTCATGATTGATATAAGGACTAAGTGATATCATGGTTTGAGTATATATAATTTTGAAGATTTTGGTATGTGGAAAGTGTTAACTTTTAACTGCATTCATGTTTTCACTAAGGTTCAATGGGTATTCATTTTTCAAGAGGGTACATGATTAAGGCCTTCTATCATTTGTAATGTGACCAACAAGACATATCTTATGATATATGGGGATCAACGATGGTATTAACATGCTTCTTATATAAAATCTCTCGTAATCGGGTTCACTATAATATGACAATGGACTGCAATATTTTGGATAAGCCTAAACATTGGAATGGATTCTGTTGGACATAAGTTAGTATTGTTTAAGGATATAACCTTTTTGTGATATTATTGATGGGATGATATAGTAATGTAGTTTTAGAAAAAGGACAACCTGCAGGCCGGGCGACAGCCCATCACGTCAGACAAGGCTGTGGGAATCAAACCCACAACCGAAGTGCGACTGGCCTTTATCGCCTACCCTTGGCCTACAAGAAGTCCCTTGTTAGTAGAAACTAGTTATATTTTATTAAGCAGTATGATATATGAAGTATAAGTTCATTTTTGGAACCATATACGATTAATCTAACCATAAGATAGACTTATAACTTTTCCTATCCTTTTGTTTGAAAGAGATGGAATGACCCATCATTCTATCACATGATCTGCTAACACATCACGAATAACAAATTCAACTTCATTTCATTAAGGGATGAAGTGGAAATTGGTCAATTCACGAACAACAGTGAGATTGTACCAAAATCATGCAAGAATTTCTTTTAATTCATCAAATTTAGGGAAATGATCTTGAAAACCAAAAATGTTTTCCTAGTTCCCATATATCCGATTAATCAGATGGTACCTTAGATCATTACAAATAATTAACTTTGTGATTGTTGGCTTTTTCATAGCCATGTTCTCTACCACTCTCCATCAGAACATGATGGTTAGATTTTTCTTCCATATCCATACTTTCACCTATGTTCTCCTACGTGGAAACCCAGTGATGAGTTAATTTGGGTAACCATTACATTTCATACTTTAGTTTTTAAAGCCATGTTTTGGTATTCCTTTTTACGAGGTGGGTTTCTATTAAACAAACTTTCGAGTAGTAAACCATTTATAACCCCGACGAATTTCGAGGGCGAAATTCATTTTAAGGGGGGTAGAATGTAACACCATGAGATTTTATGAAAAATATTCTTTTAATTTAATTAATATCTTGTGTTGTATGCTACACCAAGATTACCTTGCTCGATACGCAACATTGTATTAGTTTGCAGTATACGCAACACTATTCTTGGATCGTGTTACACACGATTTTGATAATAGTTATTCTACGCAACATTGAGTATATATATATATATATTCAATGTATAAATGAAATATGGTTGTATTCTGTTATACAAAATACCGAAGGATTCTTCCACAACACACAACCCAGACTTGGCTTGCATTACACGCAATCATGACCTTCCTCGATAGCCTGTGTTGTACGCAATACCGGGTTTTACTAAACAATGATATATTATTATAATATTATTATGAACTAGCCGTTATAAACAGTATTAACTAAATTTTGAATTTTATAAC
Organism: Viscum album; assembly: GCA_963277665.1. NCBI lineage: Eukaryota > Viridiplantae > Streptophyta > Magnoliopsida > Santalales > Viscaceae > Viscum > Viscum album. The sequence goes on from OY728161.1 coordinate 1,450,973,879, forward strand.
ATTATTATTCATCTTACACATTTTCTAGAACATGGTATAAGAACAAAATAAAATTATCGGGTAAAATAAGAATTTTTCAAAAAATGCAGTTTTGCCGCTTTTTGATGGCGCACCCACATTAAATATAGTTTTTGACATGTTTATAAGTTCAAATTGACAAAATAAAATTATTATTTGGAATCAAGAAATAAAAATTTACTTTGGATAAATTTTTCATATTATTCTGGTAACTTTCTTATTTTGATGAATAGTAAAAACACCATATATTTTAATTAAAAACACCTTTTTTCATCGTAATAAATTATGTGGTTAAATAATAATATTTAATGGTTTCAAATTATAAATAGAATATATTTTTACCATTTAATATAATGTATGTCATTATCCTTTATTTTACATTGAATTCGTAGGTTAAATTAATTCAATCTTTGGCAATGTTTTAACTTTTAAAACATGATTGCTTAACAATGGGATTATTTTTAAATTAATTAATGAAACTTCTATGTTTTTAATTTTTAAAAATGGATTCCATATTTGGAATCAGTGGGTCCAAATTATGTTAATAGGTTACTTTTTTTTGATATTATGAATAGTAACTACGGTAATTGTTTATTTACTACGGTTAAAGGTAAACTGCTAATTCAAGGTTAAAAGAATATTATAATAATTCAAAAATACCTTGAAAAATGTCTTAACCTTATTGGATGAGTATTGGCCGACCATTGGCATCCCTGTGTCGATTTTGGGACCCCATGGAGCCACTTATTAAAGACAATGACACATTTGATTAATTAATTCAATGTAAAGACAAAATTGGAATTAACAAATATCGTTTATTAATTAATTTTTTAAAGGGAATATATAAATTATATATTGAACTATAAATATTAATTGGAAAGCTAAAAATATTTCCTACATTTTGGTATTTTTTTATAATTTTTATACATTATATAAATTAAATTATTTATGACACAATAATGATGCAGTATTTAGCACATTAATAAATGATTTAAATAAATAAGATTAAAATGATTAAAATATCATCAAAAACCTGTCCAATTTTTATTGTATGATTTTATTTCGAATATGAGTCATCTTATATTCGACATTAATGTTTTTTCGACCTCTTGAAACCGATGATATGTTTATAGTAAAATAATGTTTTCACACTTTCCTAAAGAGCCCCTCCACTCCCTTATAAAAGGAGACCACTTCTATGCAATTTCTCACATCTCTCAAGCCTTTTTTCCCGTGCCAAAACTACCCAACTATGATCCCTACATCCTTATCCTTCCCCTTGAAGCCTTATATTAGGTAGAAGACTCTTCAAGAAGTCTTTTTGGTTCAATCCAAAGAAAGTTACCAAAATTAAAGGTAACAGTTTCTCATAAGTTGTATTCTTTTATTCTACTCCTCCAACCACTAAAATCTTTTTAATACATTATTTTGTGACAAAAACAGTATCCTGAAAATACTAGGATGTTGTAATGAGAAGTATTATAACAACACTTACACACACATCCATCTAATGGATGAAGAACAAAATGTTTCTGTGATGGCAAACTAACACCTCACGAAACGATGATTGTTCGATTTTCCCCTACCGCCTCTCATGGTGGCCATTATGATGGAACTGTATTTATATATAATATATATTATGTTTATTATTTCTTTATGCTTATTTACTTCCCAATTATATCAATCCTTTATGGTTTCCATAGTCTGTAAATACGATAATCTCATTTGAGGAAGTGCGGACTACCGGCCCCTCAAAGTGATGTGATTCGTTAATACCTTATGTGGGATGTATAAAGTATGCGTTTAATGATATTATATATGATATAATAATGGAATTATAATATAACTATCTATCATTATGTTTTAATTTCATTAAAATAAGAAATAGAAATGAAAGTAGCGTTCATGCGTACGTACGGCTTACCGTCTCAATGAACGGTGTGTTTCATTTCTAACCTCCATATGTTATGTAATATTTTAAATGATTGTATATTCTAGATATATAATGAATTTATATGATATATATAAATTATGATTTAAATTTAGGAGGTAATTAAATCATGATATAAGTAATAATAACATCAAGAACAACAAGTCAAAACACGTACGATAAATAAGATGATTTTACCCAAAACACTACTTGAACATTAATTTACATAAGAATGGGTAATATAAGGTCATAAGTGAACCATATATGATATCATAACAATGAATATGATTCATTAATAAGTCAATGACATTATTTAAATCATTATACAGGAGGTTCGGGCACTTATGATACAAATCGGACCTAAGGTAAGAGATATATATCACAATCTCATTTTTATCCGAGATTGTTTATACTTTGGTATTTACTGGGGTGTATTTTATCATACACATCCATGTTTCCTCAATATGTAATATTATTTCCATCCACCTACAATTTTTTAAATCCAATTTTACCCTTCGGTGAGATTTTAGTAAAATATATGAAATGAATCTTTTGTAGTTTTTCATAGGAGGTACTTTTTGGACTTTTCCGGAAAAAGTACGAGATGAATGTTTTTTTAACTTATACGGCACGAAAGGTTTTTTACTGTTTTATAAAGACTTATTTTCATGAAGCTTGCTCCAAAATATTTCATGAATATTTTCAACAAAATACTTTTCTTTTAAAATTGCATGACATTTTGTGAAACGAAAATGTTTTTAAAGAAAAAGGGATATTTTCCTCAAGAATTCATTTCAAGTGTTTTATCAAAACCATTTTTCATCTGAGATGACATTATTTCATATGTGTATGTTTCAAGTATAATGTCTCTATGATTTACATGGTTTCACTTCTCTTATTATGAAATGATATCCATTTCTTTTATATGGATTATGTGATGATGGGATGATGTTTATGAAACCCATTTTATTTATTGGGTTTTTATGAATGATGTATGTTTATTTTGTGGCAAAAGTAATAATGATTTCATTATGAGACAGGTGGGACCTATACCTCCCTCTAATGAATTGGGTAATGATTTTATATCTCATGAGATAGACATGGCTGGAATGGTAAGTTAATCCGGTTCAGTGTTACAGGACTGAAACGAGGAGTGAACTTGATTCAGAATAGGACTTTGTCCACTAAGATGGTTTTGGCAGCAATGCCTTGGCTACTATGGAAATCATTACATGTGCTTAATGGATTCCACAATTACATGTTTTATTCACATGCTATTTTATCATGGTTTATGTTCCATTATGATCTATGCCTTATGTACTTCCATGTTATATGTCGTTGCTCAAGATTTTAATGTTTAAACATTATGTTCATGTTTTTACGTTCCAATGTATATGGTATGTTTTATTTTATCCATGCTTACCCTTACTGAGCATTTGAGTTCACCCTTTTTATGTTTTATTTTTTCCCAAGATCAAAAGAAAGGTTTTAGGTCAGGAAACAAAAAGTGGAAGATCTTTATGGGAGATGTTGAAGATCTTTCACCACGATTAGAAGATTACGTTCCAAGTTTCTAAAGACACTAAACTATTATGGTCATTGTGTGTCTGTTTTTGTTATGTATTATATATTCTGAAAAAGTAATGTAATGTCCATGTACATCATGCTTAGGGTCTCTACAATTATTCTATACGAAATAACTAAAATATTTAAATTTGATTTCAATATTCTCTTTTAGTTGCTTCTGTAATTCTTCCAACCAAACTATGACCTTTCAATATAGACTCTATTATATTGAGACTGATCAATGATTGAGTTCAAAAAAATTCATACATACTCTCGCGTAGAATAAAACTTAATTAATTTGTAAATACATTAATTCATTCGGGTATAATAGGTGCACCATAAAAAATGACTTCATCACTAATCATTTGGGAAACAAATCCCCCATTACTAGAAATTCAGACTCATATATTAGAATTTTATTTTGAAGGGTGATAATGATCATCCTTGAATATATAATTTAACATTGGATGGATGGAAAAATGAAATGATATCTCTTCATCATGAAATTTTTTTATTCCCTAGGTAAATAAAAAATTTGATACACTATATTGCATAAAATTCAAAAACAAGTAGTTGGTCATGATTTATAAGATATATCTTCTCAAGAATCGTCATCACAGAAGAGTAAAATATGATAGATAAAATCATCATTCCACTATTGGTTTTTAAATATTTTACAGTATCAAATGATTTAGATGGTGATTCGATATTTTTTAAAACTTTTTTGACATGAAAAATGTGGATAACTGGAATAAAATAATGTCTTTTTAGTTATAGAATATAGAATGAGAAAAATGATAACCAAATAATTTTCATAATAATTATTAGTTTTAGAGATATAATTACTCTATATTTGTCCTTTTTTATTTATTTCCTGGGTAATATTCTATTTATTATCCATGGGGTTAATTCATTGATATTTTTATTTACCGAACTCCTTTAATTTCATTTATTAATGTGTTGTGGGTGAATTATTTATTCACTTTTCTCCCACCATTATTGAGGTTATCATCCATATCACCCTTAAAAATTAATAAACATGATTTAAAATACATAAATACTTAATGAATTCTTATTTATCCTTGATTAATTTACCCAACTAATTCCTCCCAAAATTTGAAAGTGTCTGTAGTTGAAATTTATTTCCCCATTGAACATATAATCAAATTTCACATTATAATTAACATTCCTTCAATTTTATTAATAATAATGAAGGCCCTAAGTATCTATCTCTACCTTTATTTGACATAATAAAATTCTCCATACCTTTAAATATATATTTTCTCAAATCCTTATTTTATTCCAATATTTAAGACTGTAAATGAATGAATAATTTTACTATTTGTGTTATATTAAAAAACCTAAGAATTACCTTGTGTTTTATATCTTTTTAATTTTTTAGGTTCTAGGTATTCCTCCCCATTTTACAGCAACTGAAATAAATATCTATCAATATTTATTCAATGACTATGATGAAAATACAGGGTGAAGAATACATTCTCAATCTCCTCCCATTCCATAGAGTCTACATCCTCCTATTTCGTGGCATTATTAAAGAAATTAAATTATGTTTGGACTCTCCCTCCAAAAGATAAATTATCATAAAAATAGTCTCATGTTTTGTTCACTAGATAATGAAATATTTCCTTTCCACCGCATTGATCATTTTCTTAGTAATTGGAGGGATGAGATGGAACCAAAATGATAGTGGATGTTGATTTTTAAATGAACCCATAGTACATTTTCCCAATGATAGTGTATTTGGGAGATCAATATGGTATGTTTTATTATTTATATATTTTTATAATATAGATACAAAAACAATTATATTTTCTAGTCTAGTTCCCAAAACATTGGGTAGTTCTTCAATGAAATCGATGCACTATCCCTCAGACACATGTTTATACTAATTCCTAATAGATGTTGAAATTTTTAAATACTAAAGTGTGTATCATATGTGATTAAAAATTATCACATAAATATAAGTATCCTAAATAATAGCATAATTATTTATCATTGAAAAATATTTATCTTCAATACCATAATTTTGGAATATTTTCCCCTGAATTCATACAAAATCACACTTATTTCTATCAAGTTTATTTATGGTCATTTATTGTTAGGATTGTTTATAAAAAATAAAATCATGTTATTCATTATGTTTCTTACATATCATTATAATTACCAAACAAATATATCATGGGAGGGTCATGCAATGGTGTAGTCTTAGGTCCATATATCACACACCAAGTAAAGATAGATTCAATTCTCAACTGGGTTGTTTAGTGTTTTTTCCCAACATTTATTTATTCTATAGAGGCATCCATCATCCAGTATCATTTTAGGTATTTTATTTCATGGTAACTACTAATTATATAATTTACCTAATACTCAGGATATAATTCCATTTATAGACTTATCCTTAGGCTATTTAATAAATTTATCTAATCTGAATTCTAAGATATAACTAAACTAATCCCAACAAAAAAAATAAACACATTTATAATCAAATGTAATGAAACCCAATATAAAAATATCTATATTACACTTAATATACACAATTTAAACATAATATCTCTTAAAAATTCACATATTCTCAAGAATAAAAGTTTTATGTTTTTTGAGAATTATCTATATGAGAGTCGTATTTTATGATACCTATGAACATTTACCCATAAATGAGCCACCCTAGAATACCTTATACAATTATTATATGACATACTAATATTCATATATTATAGAATGGAAATATATGATAATTGTGATCTCAAAACACTCATAGGAGGAAAATATTATCAAAAAGTCATGTAGGGATATATCGTTATCATATAACAAAACATGAGAAGGGTGAAATTTCATGTTATGAAAAAAATTAAATGATAATAGATTTAAATATTACATAATGAAAGGATATTTAATATCAAGTAAAATAATATACCAAAAACAAAAGTATAGGATGATAATCAAGATCCATTGAGTCTAATCGAAAGCATCTGGCATATGAATATGATATGTCATTAAATCATAGAATAACATGGAATTATAGAACAAACATAATCAGATAAAACATTTAAATTGTGAAAAATAAAACATTGTCCTCTCTTAATATTTTGAAAAAAAAATCAAGAATGTACAGAAATTATTTTTTAAAAAAATACAATCATTTTTATACATTATACTGTCATAAAATCCAAGCATGATTTATCAATATTTTATTTGAAAATATATTCATGTCCACGCTTCAATATATCATTAAATATAAAACCATTACCAATTCATTTGAGGCTAATATAGAACACTACACATCATCATCACTACATTTATGTTCCATTAGATATTAATGATTCAAAATATTTGGAAACCCCATGGGAATAAAATGTTTAAATTCATCACATCCTAAAGAATTCATTAAAATAAAACTGGGTTTCACAAAATTTATATATTGGATAACAAAAATTAACCATAAGAATATAAACAGTTGATACCTAAATTTGAACAATCCCAATATATTATTTCATAAGAACAATTATAAGGTGATTCATGAAAATAATTTATAAGGAAATAAATCTTTTAGATAAAATTGAAAAAATTTATTAAACAGAGTAAAAAGAATTTAGAAAATGTTTTCAATATTGTAATAAAATAAGTTTTTAGAGATAATATATAATATTCACTTTTGAAAATGTCAGATGAAATTAATAGAATAATTTATGTTATAAAAATAATATTCAAAAATATATCCTTTAATATTTATATAATGCTTATAAAAAGATATTTTAGGTGTAAGATAATACATATTAATATGGATTTATGGAACATATTTTTAATATTATGAAATACCTTAGTTGAAATACAAAATTATTAAAATTATAGAAAAATATTTTTTCCAAATAAAAGTCGGTAAATATGAAGGATACCTATGATAGAACATAAATTGGTTTAAAGCTAAAAAGTATAACATAGTTTCTAAAGAAATAAATAAATAGGTGTGGGAAACTGTAGTTAAAAATAATGAGAATTATTCTAAACAATGATATACATTTCATAAATAATTCCACAAAGGGTAATATTACAAGTAAAATTAAACATTACCCATAGAGAGAGGGTAGTTCAGGATGATCAATGATCACAATAAAAACATATTGACATCATAGTAAAAAAGGAATAATATTGTCTAAAGAATATATGATGTGTTAAAAACAACCCCAATCAATAAATTTCAGATAGCCGAATATTATCTAAATTGTAGTTCAATAAAAATTAATATCTTAATAATAAATATTAGTGACTTATTTTATTAATTTACATTTTATGCACATTATTTATAAATATTTTTAAAAATGTTTTCACCATTTATAATCAATTTTCATCATCATGTTTTAATTTTTTAATCGTTTCATTTTTATAATATTCATGGTGATAGGGTAAATTATAACTTATTTGTTCAATGTTATTAATCCATTGATTATTCAACATATAATAATTATTTCATTAATTATTCCTTATTCATTATTACTTTAGGTGAAATACATGGATATGGTTTAATTAATGTAAAAGTGTGAGGATCTAGTATATATGTGTTGAATGATTGAAGGGTATTATATTAATAATTATATAAAATATTAATATAGACATTCTTGAATCATTAGAGAAACATAAATAAATAATTATTTCCTAATATTTTGATGATATTTCATTCTATAATAATTAATTATATTAACATTATAACATCATTCTTATAGGTGGTAAAGATGACCTAAATGATAGCGTTTTATAATGATTTAATTATAAAGGACATATTTTTTGTAATTTCAATATTAAATTTACATAGGATTAAAATTTTAATAAATTTAATTTACCATATTTCTATTATTTCTTTTAAACATCCAAATAGGGGTTATAAAAAAATGAAATTCATTATTTGTTGAGATGGTAGTCTTCACATTAGAAAAATTAAATATTCCATTCATCAAAAAAATAGGTTGAAATAAATCGATATGATAAATTATAATTTCATAATTATAATATTGATATATTGAACCTATTAATTCATTAAATCAATACTTTTTTTCAAACATTATAGGGGGATGAAAAACATACATTATTTTTTAGAGGTATTAGTACGCAGGTACACCTGATCGATGTTGTTTTATTTTTCATATTTGATTGAAATTATTGAATATTTTTTTTGAAAGTAATATAATATTATTACACTATATTATTAATACTTGTTTATTTTTATTATTTTTGATAAAAAATGATTCAATGGTAATATTAAGAAGAAAAATATGAGTAAGAAATAGTCATGTTGAAAACATGATATTTCTCATCGAAGACTCCTTGGAAATAGACAACCAATACTGAATAATTAATAATAAATTATTATGAAATTTTAAAAGGATTATAGGATCATTTACATGGAATATTGCTAGGTTAATATTTTACTGTGTATATGTATCATTAATTTGTTGATGTGATTACCTTTTATATGTGAAGAGAATAGTACTTTTTTGAAGCACTCAATGCATTTGAATAATGATATGTAACCATTAAAGGGTAAAAGGTTAAAAAGTGTAAAATAATAGAGCGGAGAAAGATATTATCATCCATATAACATCCACACACATTAATTTCCGTCATTGGGAATGACTTATGTCATTTACACCTTGAAAAAATATTTTAATAATTTTATTTTTTTCCACTAAATATCATATTTTAACATAGTTTATTAAATTTTTTAATAAAAATTATAATGGGAAATATTGACTAATTTGAATATGAATATGAGAAATAATGAATTCATTATATAGACTAAAAGTTTGAGTTGTAATAACATATAATTTTAATATTAATACGGATAACGTATATAAGATATTTTCAGAAAAAACATGTTTTGAAGATTAAAATGTATTTGTAACATAAAATTTCATGTAATTAAAATTAGTTATATTAATTTCTTTATCATAAAAATAAAAAATTCATGTGGATTTAATACCAATAAAAAACAAAATACCACCATTTAAAATATTAATTAATAGAAACAATTGAAAATAGTTTTAATATTTGACTGAAATGTTAATATTTTTTTGGAATATAATGATTTTTTTTCCTAGTATTGAAATATTATTTACAAATTACATAAAATTACTCCATAATAATTATTTGATATATTAAAATGATTCATAAACTTCATTTCATAATTATATATAAATAAATTCATAAACAGAATAGTATGATCAAAATATATTTTTTATAATTAAATTAATTATAAATTAACATGGAAAAATCTAGAAAGTTTATATTAACAATATATGAATAATTTGTAAAATAAGTTAATTTTAACAAATTATGGTTCTAATATTCATAGAAAACAAATTTGTTATTAAACATCTGTGTGAAAATATCCAAAAAACAAAAATAAATGAAACTTTTTTAAACATTATTTTTACATAGTTTTCATAAGGTGGTTAATTATATTGATTATCACAAAATAAGGACTATAATATATCAGTAATATTTTATAATTTTATATTATTAATTTTTCGTAGTTATCATTTTAGGTTGAATTGTGTGTAAGACAAGCTACCCAATAGTGAATTTATTCAAGGATATGTATTTAAAAAAATCATGGATTATTCAAGTTAATCTCATCCAAAATATATTAAATGTCATTATTGTTTTTCATTTTGATGAAATAGTATTTAATATAGTGTCTTATGATCACTTTATCTACTGTCACTAGTGCTAAATACATGTATTTTTTGGTTTATCATGTTTCTTGAACATTGTTTGTGAAGTAGACCAGATAAGCTAACTCAAATTTCAAAAGAACCCTTTGATTATGAGTACAAGATCTAATTATTTTTGATTCATTACAAGAGGGATGATATACTATAAGAAGAGTTGTTTTCTTTATGCATATCCATGCATCATATATAATCTTGTCTTCATAATTTTATGAGCTATATAGATAATTTAAAATTTGATAATTAATGAGGTTTAAAAATTAGGATGATATATTTTTGTTTACAGAAATTCTAAGACAACCATTTTCTATTAATGAATATATTATTATTGTAATGATAACATATTATACTACAAAATTAATTATAATTTTTACCTATTAAAAAATCCTAGAAATTTTGATGCAAACTGATTTAAAAAATATGAATATAATACACAACTTAAGAACATATGTTAATATAGAAATTTTTCCATTGACTTTTTTTGATATGATGATTATGGAAGGAATGAGATTATATTAATTATATTTTGACTATTTATACATCATTTCATGATATTATTGTTTAATTTTATTATCAATATGATATATGTTCTTGGAAATATTGTGATAGTTAAACATTTCATTTAAATTTAACATATTAAAAGATTTTAATATTTAGATACATTATTATAAAGTCAAAAAATCGAATATTAAAAAAATTATTTTATGGGGTATGTTGATTATATAGTGGTCAAATATGATGGAATATCTTATATCACTCTAATTACACATAAAAATGAACACTATAAGACAAAAGGTTATCCTCATATGACATAGGCTACACACTAGCAGTGAGGGGACAAAATATTAATTTGGAGACTATTAAAATGATGTATATCCTTAGGGTAATTCTAATGTTCATAAAAAAAATTCATCATCCATCTGTATACCAGACATCCCAAAAAATTATAGAAAAATTAACTGGGACCCATGAGATCCCTTATAATACAGAATAGAAATTATTAAAAAAATCTTTATATTAAATCATATATAACTAATAAGCATCATAAATACATATATAACATGAATCATATATAAAAAACATGTTGTCTCACTAAACAAATAAGTATGTATAAAAATAATTAAAAACATAAAACATATGGCATCTGACCCAACTCATATAATCATCCCTATTGAATTCTTCTCCTCCATCCCCTGTTAAACCCGAACCAATATTCAATCCCTATGAAATATTTTTTCTCTAGAAGAAAACATAATGTTAGAATAACATTAATAAAAACCCATTTAATTTATGTCATTGGCATAAGTCACCGGCCTTAAACATTACTTAATCATGATTTAAATGAATAATTCAAATAGATGATCTTTTCAGGTTTAGTGTTTTAGAGAATTAGGTCATAACTATTACATCTCGAAAGATTACATAGTAGACACTTCTACTAAGTTTCCACCAAATAAAAAAACACTTAAAAAGAAACATGTCTAGTACCATGTTTTAGATAGAATGTCTTTCCTTGATCCCATCCTTGAACCTATTCATCTTTACGTCCAGTGGAAAAAATTTCAAAAACTTGGGATAAGCATAAAAATCCTAGAAAAGGATACACAATTAAGAAAAACTGTTAGTTTTTTAAAACAACAAGTAAACCATGAGTACTTTTCCAAAGTAATACTTTTCACCTTTATGAAGTAGTAAAAACTCTTCACTGAATAAAAGACCATTACATACCCTTTTGTAACCAAAAGATTAATATAAAACAAATATAAAGAACACATAACATATAAAGGTAACATGGGTCATAAACATACTTAAATGGAATAATCATACGGTCGACTTCCACACATACTTAATGGAATTTCCATACGACCGACTTCAATACCCAATGCATTGGAGGTTATAACATAACCACCCGTCCTGGTATTCACGTCACCACCCATCATATTGTTTATCACGAAACCACACATAAAATGTCCAAGTACCATCATTACAAATAAAATATTGAAAAAATAAACATTTCAATAAAAAAATTTCATTTGCAACCACAATAAGTAATTCCTAGATATTGAATTAATCAATCCATTTTCAAAATTCATTTAAAAGAGATTTTTGAATCAGTGTGTCCCATACCACTTTGAAGATTTTAAGGGAATTATAATTATAAAACATTAATGTCCATATATATAAATACTGATAACCATTTTGAAAACATGGAAATTAAAGATAAATATTTATAATAATAAATCTTTAAAACATTTAAAACATTATTTTTGTAAAAGAGTTTTTAACAAAATGAGAGACTCTTGAATACAAATAATTGTGGAATAACATTTAATCAGAACTTTATAATATCATGAGAATAATAGGATTCATGATATAATATGTCAAAGAAATGTATCCACACCATATAAGAGTCAATTGGTGTATAACAACAATGAAGTCTCAATGAACATGTAAATTGAGATGAAATCCATTATAAAGATGGTATCCTTAAATTAAGGATAAATCTATCACATAAGTATGTATGTGAAATATAAATACACACAATATAAGTGGATATTATGTTTGAAATAATCAGAGGTCATTAAAACATATTCATAGGATGACATGTTCATGAAGTACAAGTTGAACCCAAAGAAATCGAAATTGGGTTAAGCTGTTCCCTTGTAAACATTCCACAGCCTAAGGGTGTCACTTCAAAATTCAGAAAATTTGCAGATGAGAGAGAGAATGGTATCTCATCACTTGGACATAAAATTTACATCAATAAGGATATATAAGAACATATCCCAATATAATAATATGTAAATTAAAAGACATAACAAAATAAGTCTTTTAAAAAAGGAGGGTGAAAGGTTCCCTTACCGACTTGGGTATCTTTCGAAACATACACCCATGAAAGAAGTAAAATACAAAATTGATGTAAATAATCATAAATGAAATTATATTACATAAATAGTAGAATAATGGGTAGTAAATATACCACTCAAAGGAAATTGTGGAAAATGTTGAATAAATATCATGGGAATAAAAGTGAGATGAAAAATCCCTTATGAAAACTCGGCATCCTAACAGCGCCACATGAAACATCCAGAAATAAATTTATGAGATCAAATTGGGTCTCTCAAAATATTAACATAAAAATTATAGTATTATTAATATAAAATAACATCCTCAGACATAATAATGATGATCTTATAAGAAATGACATAAAAGAGAGTACTTAAAAAGAACGAGAGAGGTTGGATCCCCTACCTCAAGTCTGACTTGTATTGTTCGTTTCTTTATAATCCTGAATAATAAACATTGGTAAATTTATAATTGTGTAGGGAACTCTTTTAAAGATTATTATTCATTTCATATCACATATTATAATGTTATAATAATTGTTCAATAATGTGAGTTCATATCAGACGTTTTTGTTGATGTTTGGTACATGAGTCAAAAATGAACTTGTTTGAAAATGATTGTCCATGTAGTTATAAGTAAATAATCTCCAAAATAATATTAATGATTTAAATATCATTTATATCGAGTATATATTCATTTTATATGACTCCATAACATTTGGAGATAAAAATAAATGAAATGCACCGTTCATGGAGATGGTAGGTCGTACGTATGCTTGAACGCTACTTTCATTTCTTTGTCATATTAATGGAATTAAAAATAATTTAGATATATAAATATATATTATAATTACATTATAATATATATGTTATATATGTCACATATGTTCATTAATTTCATTCTTTATTCATTCCATGTATTGCATGAACGAGTCACATCACTTGAGGGGGCGGTAGTCCACACTTACTCATATGAAATTATCGCATTTTCACAACATGAAAAGCATAAAGGCATGTTTTAATTATTAAATTCATAAGCATATAGAAAACATAAATACCACATATATATATCATATATAAAATATATTGTCATCATAATGGCCACCAAGAAAGGTGTTATGAGATGATTGAACAATCGTCGTTTCATGAGGCATAAATTCTCCATCCAGAGAAACAGTATGTTCTTGAACCATTAGATGAAGGTGTGTGTAAGTGTACCTCGAATAATTCTCATAAAAACATCCTAGTATATTGTAGATACTGGTTTAGTTACAAAATTAAGGAATAAAAAAATTTTAGAGGGTTGGAGAAGCAAAATAAAACAAAAGAAATCAAGGGAAGACATTACCTTTAAATTGGGTAACTCTTTTTGATTTGAGCTCAAATGCTTCCTTGGAAAGGATTATTCCCAAAGTTGAGGCTTCAATGATGAATATAGGGATGTGGAGAGGTGAATTTGGCAGGGTTTGGCCGAGCCAAAGGCTTGAGAGGTGTGGTTAAGGTGGTAGAGATGGGGGCCTTTTATAAGAGGAGAGGAGGGGCACTCCTGGAAAGTTATAAACTTTTACTTTATTATAAAATGCTTTTTGGATTTTAAATGTCCAAAAATTAAATATTTCGAGGATAAGGTAATAATAGTTATAAATCCATCCATCCAATAAGTTTTTGACAAGTTTAGGTCTTAGATTTTCCATTATCTTTTCATTTTACAAAAATCGTTTAATAATGAGGTAATCACTGCATCATTATGGTGTCATAAATAATATAATTTATTTAATGTCTAAAAATTAAAAAAACTATAATTATTTATTAAATGTTTTTATCTTTCTAATGAATATTTATATTTAGAAATATTTCTTTTATAACCCCATTTAAAAATTGTTTTAGTAAAATAACTCATGTTTGTGACATTTTTGTTATAACATTAAATAAAACGTTTTTAATGTGATTTTCCTACCAATGTGGCTCCATGGGGTCCCCAAGTTGACCAATGGATTGTATTGGTCTGAAATGACACATCCAATAAAGGTAGGACTTTTTTCAACATCATTTCATATTATTAAAACATTATTTTTACCTTAAATTACACTAATTACCTCTAATCACGATTAAAAACATAAAACTTACTATTCACCAAAAAATTAGTTTAATCCCATTGAACCACATTTTACTTAATAATGAAAACCATGTCTGTCATATTTTTGAAATTAAAACCATAGAGGTGGTAAAATTTCATTTAAATGAAAAAGCATTTTTTTAAAGTACCACATAGTGGTTTCACTATTTATCAAAAATCGATGTTTTCCAGAAAAATACCAAAAATCCACCCTAAGATATATTTGATATTCCAAATTAAAAAATTATGACTATTTTAAAAAATTCAAAACATATAAGTTAAATTAATTAATTTGATAATTAATTATCGCTGTCAGAACAAATAACGTGTTTTTATAAAACAATATATTTCAAAAGATTGACACTAGTTTAAATCCAATTTCAAAGTGAAATTAATTCCAATGACAACTATTGGATTAAATGGTAAAAATATATTATAATTCAAATAAAATCCAAATCAAAAAATAATCTAATCATATAAATAAATTATACTAAAAAGAGGTTTTGAATTAAAATATTACATTTTCACTATTCATTAAAAAAATGAACTTTATCGAAAAAATACCAAAAAATTACAAAAATTAAATTTTGATATCCCGATTATAAATAAGAATTTTATTCTGTCAAATACATCATATAAAATTTTCAAAGGTATATTTAAAAAGGGTTCTGCATCAAAAGGTTGTTAATCGACCTTTTAAAGAATATTAGAAGATTGATTCTTAAAATTGGATTCATTTGAATTTTTAATCCTCTAAAATTTATTGAAAAAAGTAAAAATATTTGACAAACATATATAATCATTTTTTAGTTAGTTCTGTTCCTTCCCTCCATTACAATGGATAGGCGTTAACTACCTTTTAAAATAAAATTATTTTATTATTAGAGTGCAATGTAAGATTTCAAAGGAACTCTTTGTTGCGTATTGGGTAAGCCATCAAGCACAACATTACATTTAAAGTAATATAAATATTTTATTCACAAATATGGGTAAATATAAAAATGTCATATTCTTTATTTACTTGGGGTGTTACAATTAGAGGTGAGTTATAAAATGAATTAAAAATCCCCAATAACTCAATAAATAATTGGAGTTGTTGTGTCATAGTGAATGATAATGAAATAAATATGAATGTAGTTATGCTCATTAAACATTACCACCTAAAAACATAAATCAAAATTCTTATTCATGCATATGAATCCATTTTACATGTACTAATAAGACCAACACAACACATTAGCTCACCTGATTAAGCCAAAGTCATAAGAAAGAGGAAATCACCACAAAACAGATATCCTAAACCGTATAAGAATTATCATAGTAAGTTGGAATACTGTGTCCTGAACCATACCCAAAGAGGTTATTTAGGGTTATGACCAGGTCAATAAAAGTACTTGAATAATCGATGTAGGTTGTATATCAAGTCTCATACCTTTCCTTCCTCATCGATGGTGATCACACATAAATTCTTTTACAATCCTTTCTAACTATATTAGGTAAAAACAATTACATAATATATATTTTATCCCTATGGGGAGGTCTCACATAAAATACAAGACCATCCCTTCTCTATCAGGGGGGGTCACATCAAATCCAATATCACCAATTCATACTCAATGGAGATCACATGTCAATTCTGAGACTATCCATTTTCAATCAAAAGAGGCCTCTACAAACACCTTATCACTCTAGATAAGGCTTATGTGGTCACATATTATATATGAAAACCCACATTTTGTCTTAAGGAAGATGTCCAACCATACCTTCTGACTGAATATTTGTGACAATATTCAGAATCATGTTCCATAACATATCAACACACTATAAACTAACTTGGAACATGGTCAACCACATTTTTTTACTCGTAGAAAGTAAAAAAAATTATTCAATAACATATCACTAATGGTAGGGTCCTATAAGGAAATATCCCTCTGACTAAATACTAATTCACAACTATTGATCATAATAAATTATAAAAATAATTAGGAGAATAAAATAATATTCATTACCACAAACTTCAAACACAACCCCAAATAAAATAACCCCATCAAAAAGGTACATAAGGTACCTCTTTGTTTTCCCTCTCTTAATCCTCTCAAAGATGAACACACTAGAATACACACACACCCAATGCCTTTAGAAATTATGAAACTCTTAAACATAAACATAATGATAGAACACTAGGTATAAAAATCCTTAACCAGCCCCAAATACTCACTCTACACCCACATTATCCAAGAATACATTCGAACCTCCCTTTGATGAACAATGAATGATTTAATTGAATCTAAACAAATATACCCAACTCTAACCCCTGATGAGACATCTAAATTTTCATAATTCAACAAAATATATAATACCAAATGTAGAAAAACATTTGTTGGAATCCTCATGTGTTAATCATGTTTTAATAATCACAAATCTCATTACTGTTAATTAATCTTGATCTTCAGTACACATCATGCTAATGCTCTTCAAACTAAACAATAGGTGCATATCATGTTTTTATAATAACAAATCTTATGGATGTTAATTACTCTTTACCAGGTTTATGCATAATTACATTTCTCTCATATATTATCTCTAATGAGTAACCTTAACTCATATTCCGCATATCACTGTCTTATTCCGAATACAGTTTTTTTGTCTATGTTTGGACTCACCGTGAAGGACTCACCATGACCAGACACCGTGACAAGACACCGTGATCAGACACCGTGACCAGAAACCGTGACCAGACACCGTGACCAGACACTATGAAGAAGACACCATTTCCATGATCACTGTGACACCGTTTCTTAAGATTTTTTCAATATTATTTTATGTAATGCTAACAGTCATATTTTTTCTTTTTAATGAAATTAATGTTATTTAATGCTAGTTGTTGTCTTGATAGGAAACCGTATCTCTTACTTATGAGAAGGGAATCATTCCTATTTCCATAGCCCGTAGAATATAATAAAGATTGAAATGTAGTACACGTGCAACAAGCGCAAGTAGTGACGTGAAAGTGTGAATGTACAACGAGAAGAACTTGCATACACCCGAGAGCATTGTGCTGAACAAGAAGAAAAATCCTTAGCACGATAGAGATTGAAAGTCTCTCAAAGAAGTTCCATACATGCAATCGTACATTTTTGAAGAACACACGAAGAATAAAGAGACTATAGAACACAAGCCGAACTACGACACTCTGCATTTCAACAGAAAAACCAGAGAAGGAAACAGAAGCACTCCTGCTGAATCCAACGAGTCCCGAGCTGCATTGATAATATCTAGAGCTTTATAAACTCTTATCTGTATTCTCTACGTGATTTATTTATTAAATTTCGAGCAATGTGGTGTACTCTGTATTTATTATACACACACTGTCTCCTGCACTAAACTGGAGGATATCAAAATACTCACTCCAAATATCTTATCACTTGTTTACCCACGTCAACTGTGGAAGAGGTCCCTGTGTGACCTGGTCTTTGCATTGTTTCCCATGAAGAACAGTGGTAGGGGTCCCTGTGTGGCCTGGATAGTTTTGTAAACTGTTGTAAACCCCGATCCAGGGTGTGGATCAAATTTATATGAATTTGAGAGTACTAAGTCTCAGCTTGAGACTGAACCTCTTGTTATATCTGTTGTGCATCGTTTATTTAAGTTTAATGTATAAGACATATATTATATTTATTCCGCTGCTATTACTTTAAAATACAAAATTATTTTGAAGCTACTTTTATAGTTAGATTAGCAAGTGTTTACACTTATTGTAAATCAGTAAATTAGTTTCAAAAGTTAGTTTTATCTTGTGGTTAAATTAACTATGACCTAATCAATCTTTGAGAAGCTAAGTGAAAATTTAAAATCTGTATAAATTCACTACAGTTTAACTTATTTTATAAATCGGGGGATTTTAACTAGACAATGTTTTAACAAAAATTTTAATTAGAACTCCATTCACCCACCCTATTGAGTGTCCACTACGAACAACATTTGGTATCAGAGGCTTTGTTTTTGTTTGTTCAATGGTTTTTGAAATACTCTATTTTTCAACTGTGATTTTAGTTCCATCTCTAAAGATCTTAAATTTCTGTTAGTTCTAAATTTTTTCTCTTTATATTGTCTTTCTAAAATCTAGTTATGGATAATAGTCTAGAGGGTGCTACTACTAACAGGACACCTATCTTCAATGGTACCAACTATGCCCAATGGAAGCTTAAAACGAAAATTCATCTAGAAAGCATAGGTTTTGATATTTGGGATACAATAGAATCAGAATATAAACTTCCCACTACTGCTAGTTCCACTTGGGATGAACCTACAAAGAATGCTTACAATAATAATTGTAAATCCATGAATGCCATGTACTATGCTTTAGGAGATGAAGAGTTTAAAAGAATTTCTGCTTGTAAAAATGCTTTTGAAATTTGGGATACCATAGATGTTTCTCATGAAGGAACAACCAATGTTTAGGAAATGAGATTAAATACTTATAATATTAAATATGATAATTTTAAAATGAAAATGGATGAACCAATTTCAAACATGTATCTCAGGTTTAATGATATGGTCAATACAATGAATTCACTAGGAAAAGATGTTCCAGCAAAGGAAAAAATTATGAGAATCTTGAGATGTTTACCAGACCGATGGAGAGGCACATCCATTTCAATCAGAGAGTCATGTGACATTGATTCTCTACCTGTTAATGAACTCATTGGTAAGCTTATGATGTATGAGGAAGAACTCAAGGTAAACAAATAAAAAGAAGATGAACCTAGAAGAAAGTCTGTTGCTTTCAAATCTTCAACTTCAAAGGACAAGGATAAGGAGAAACTTCACGCTATAAATGAGTGTTCAAGATGTGAAGACAGTGAAAGTGCTTCTGATAGTGATGCTGAAATGGCTCACATTGCCAGAAGGTTTAAGAAGTTATATAGGTAGAAGAAGTTTTTCAGAAAATCAAATTACAAAGGAAATTATGACAATAAGGAACATTGGTAGAAGGATTGGAAAAAGCCAGATTAAAGTAATGAAGATGTCTGCTATGAGTGAAAAATAAAAGGACATATTAAAGCAGACTACCCAAAGCTCAAATTCTGGAATAAATATGATTATAAGGACAGTAAGTACAAAAAGGATATGAACGCTACTTGGAGCGCTTCAGAGGATCGATCCACTGAATCTGATGTCTCTGAAACTGAACACAGAAATAAGGCAAACATGTGTTTTATGACAAAAACTTCTGAGGTAACAGCTGAAACAGATGCTTTAAATTCTTATTATTCTGGAGATGATACTGAATCTGATAACATGTCAAAATCTGGACTATTTGAATATTGTGATATGTTAGAAGAAACCTGTAATGAGCTGAAACACAAATACAAAGGTTTAAAGAAACAGTATGCTTTAACTGTTAAACATAAATATGATCTTTATATTGAAATGGAAAATAATGCTCATGTACATAAAGAAAACACTAAACTGAAATTATCTAATGAGAAACTCAGAAATTATTTAGAGAAATTCACAAATGGAAAGGATACACTAACTCAAATTCTAGGAAAGCATGTTGCACCAAAATACATTACTGGGATAGGCTACAAACCTAGACAGAGACAGTTTACTAAGAATAGATTTATTCCTAAATCTTGACAGAATGCTGCTAATTCTAGTTCTGGAGATTTATATGATTCAACTAGTTATATTCATATTTATGCATCTAATAAGGTTTATCTTTCAAAGTTTGTTGATTCTAGAACTTTCATGAGACCCATAAGACAAATTTGGGTACCAAAGGCTTTGATTGCTAACCTGTCTGGACCCAAGAAGATCTGGGTACCAAAATCATTTCCTATCTAAATCTGTTTTGAAGGAAACCTTCTTAAAGTGCTCCTATATGAAGACCTGGTACTTGGACAGTTGATGTTCAAGACATATGTCTGGATACTTCTCATGCTTTAAAAGCTTATTCAGAGTTGATGGAGGTTTTTTCACCTTTGGTGACAATTCTAAAGGGAAAATCATCATCTTAGGCCAGATTGGTAACACTGACTCAGTATTAATTTCTAAAGTTTTATTTGTTGATGGACTTAAATATAATCTTTTAAATATTTCTCAGTTATGTGATGATGGTTTTATTGTTAAATTTGAAAATGATTCGTGCAATGTTTTTAATTCTAAACATGCTTTAGTTTTTTCTGCCCTGCGAAATGAAAATGTTTATCCTGTTGATTTAAATTCGTTAGTTAAGAAAAATATTACTTGTTTAAATGCTTTTCATAAAGAGTCTTGGCTTTGGCACAGAATATTAGTACACTACAATATACACTCTCTTAGATAAATTACTAGCAAGAACTTAGTTAGAGACCTACCCAAACACGAGTTTCCAAATGACAAAGTTTGTAATCCCTATCAAAAGGGAAAGCAACATTAAGTTTTTTTCAAATTAAAGAAAGAAGTGTAAACTTCTCAACCTCTCGAGTTGGTTCACATGGATTTATTTGGTCCATCTAGAGTTTCTAGATTAAATGGGAAGAACTATGTCTATGTCTTAGTAGATGACTTTTCTAGATATACTTGGGTATATTTTCTAGCTCAAAGAAGTGAAGTTTGTTGTTACTTTGTTAAATACTCCAAATCTGTAGAAAACCTTAGTGGACATAAGATTAAAACTATGAGAAGTGATCATGGTCGTGAGTATGAAAATAATGAATTTGAATCTTACTGCTCTCACAATGGCTATAGTCACAATTTATCTGCCCCTAGGACACCCCGGAAAAATGGTGTAGTAGAAAGAAGGAATAGAACCCTGCAAGAAATTTCTAGAACTATGCTTAATGAATATGACCTACCTGTTTATTTCTGGGCTGAAGCTGTAAATAAAGCTTGTTATGTTATCAATAGAGGCTTAATTAAACATGTTCTTATGAGGACCCCTTATGAGCTATGCAACCATAGGAAACCTATGGTTAAATACTTCAACATTTTTGGCTGAAAAGTCTTTATTCTTAATACTAATGACAATCTCGACAAATTTGCATCCAAGAGTGATGATGGAATTTTCCTAGGTTACTCTATCTCTAGTAAATCCTATAGAGTTTTCAATAAAAGCACCAAGTGTGTGGAAGAATCTGTTCACATCAAGTTTGATGAAACTTATCCACATGAGCCTAAAACCTCTCTTTACAATATTGAAGATGATCTCTCTGTTTTCAACCTTAATGATAAAGACAGTGGACCTATAGTTAAAATTTCTTGTTCGGGAAATTTTCTAGAACCTGCTTCTGTTGATTTCCAACCTGTTGATGAACATGAAATTTCTAGCCCTACCTTTAATAGATCAACTAGAATTCTGAAGAATCGTCCTTTAGATGCTGTTGTTGGAAATCTTGATAGAGGGACACAGACTAGAGCTTCTCTTAGAAATCAGGTTGAACATCAAGCCTTCTTGTCACAACATGAACCTAAAAACATTGATGATTCTATTAATGATGGATTTTGGATAATTTCTATGCAATAAGAACTCAATCAGTTTGAAAGAAATAAAGTTTGGAATCTTTTTGAAAGACCTAAGGACACTTTCACAATATGCCCAAAATGGGTGTTTAGAAACAAAGTAGATGAATCTGAAAACATAGTTAGAAATAAATCTAGACTAGTTGAACAAGGCTATAGTGAAGAAGAAGGTATTGACTATGAGGAGACTTTTTCTCCAGTAGCCAGATTAGAAGCTATTAGGATTTTACTTTCTTATGTTGCACATCTAAATTTCAAACTATATCAAATGGATGTCAAGAGTGCATTATTAAATGGATATTTTGCTGAGGATGTTTTTGTTGAACAGCCACCTGGTTTTTCAAACCCTCATTTTCCAAATCATATTTTCAAATTATCAAAAGCTTTATATGCTTTAAAGCAAGCTCCAAGAGCTTGGTATGATAGATTAAGTACTTTTCTAATTTCTAAAGGATTTACAAAAGGAATAGCTGATCCTAATCTTTTTTATAAAACTAATTTCTAAATATGTTTTAGTAGTACAAATTTATATTGATGATATTATCTTTGGATCTTCTAAAAATTCATTATGTACTGATTTTTTAAAAATGATGCAAAATGAATTTGAAATGAGTTTAATGGGTGAACATAAATTCTTTCTTGGTTTTCAAATTTTTCAAAATGATGATGGAATTATTTTAACTCAAAGTAAATATACTAGAGATCTTTTAAAAAGTTTTGGATTGGATAGCACAAAAAGTAGTTACACTCCCATGAGTACCACCTGTAAGATGGATCTTGATGAAAATGGTAAATCCGTTGATCAAAACACATATAGAAGAATAATTGGAAGTATACTCTACCTGACTTCTAGTCGTCCTGATATTATTTTTAGTGTGTGTATATGTGCTCGTTTTCAAGAAAACTGTAAAGAGTCACATTTAAATGTTGTAATGAAAATTTTCAAACACCTCAAGCATACTCCCAATTTAGGACTGTTCTATCCCAAAGGACAATCATTTGAACTAGTTAGTCATTCTGATGCTGACTTTTCTGGATGTAAGCTAGATAGAAAAAGCACCTCTAGAACATTTCATCTTTTAGGAAACTCACTAGTAGCATGGTGTTGTAAGAAACAAAATTTTGTTGCATTGTAAACTGTAGAAGCTGAATACATAGCTGCTGGAAGTTTTTGTGCACAAATTTTGTGGATGAAACACACATTACTAGACTATGGATATCAATTCAGACATGTCCCAATAAATTGTGAAAACACAAGTGCTATTAATATTTCTAAGAATCATGTTTCTTATTCTAGGAAAAAACATATTGATGTAAGACATCACTTTTTGAGGTATCATTATCAAAAAGGTGATACCACATTGGAATTCATTGGTACTGAAAATCAACTTGCTGATATATTCACTAAACCATTAAATTCTGAAAGATTAGACAACATCATACATTATCTTGGTATGATTAATCATAAATGAATATCTTACTGTTTCTAAGTTACTGTTTTTATGCTAACGGTCTGACATCTCACTGTCTCACCGTGACTATATAAACTGCTCACTATTTCACCATGATGGCTTGTTTTCTGTCTCACTATGATAAGTATGATAATTTTTATAATTTTTATTTTATTTTTACCCGTATCGCGGTAATTTTTATTTCACCGCTATTTGTTTTCCCGCGTTTGTGTTTTTATGATGTTTGACATTCTCAAATGATAAAACTTAAGGGTTTCATTCGACTCCTTACCCGAATTCTCTCCTGATCCTTCTTTTCCCTCTCGCCCGAACCTTTAGTGAATGCCAAGGATGAAGCGTCCATCTTCACCCTCTTTTGAGAAGCGCCCCTCTAAGAAACAAAGGAGGATACCGAGGATAGATGCCAAAGGACCTTTAAACCCAAACATGGTAAGCCGTACAGTTGTACCTGAAAAAGCGGTTTTCCATGAATATATGTTGTCTAGAAGATCATTAGTTTTGAAAGTTTTAAAAGAACAAGGAGGGCATGAATGGTTCACTGGACAGAATAGACTGATTTACCCGAGGCATGTATCTCAATTCTATCGGTATGTGAAGTTCTCTTTTGAGTTTGGAGAAAGCATTTGGTGACCAGCTGGAACGATGGTCAGATTTGCTCTTTCTCTTCAATGCTATAGGCTGCATGCCTAATAATTCCACATGAAGGAGTATGTGAATATTACCAAAGAGACCCTCCTCCAACAACTGCCATATTTGACCTAGAAACCCCTTTGGAAAATCTAACTGGAAATGGAACCAAGTGAAGGGTAATAGCTACTGAACTGGATGGGGACAAAAGACTTTTTTTCACGTTTGTTCAGAATTTTGTTAGTCCAAGAAAAATAGATTTTGCTGAGATGAAGTATCAGGATGTGTTCCTAATTCACCTATTGAAGAATGGCCAAAAAATGAATCTTTGTAAGTATGTTATCAACCATATCTGTGAGCTGATCAATGTAACTTCAAATCCATCTCCCTATTTTATTCAAGGATGATTTCAGCCATGTTAGTCTGAAAAGGAATGGTTGGACCGAATGAAGAAAAATTAGAGGACATTGAGTTCTGCCTATCCATGCCTATCATCATAAGGATGAAGATTAGCTGGAATCCATGGAAAAAACAATGGGTTGACGATAGTGATCAATTGTATAAAAAGTTTAATCCTGTTTACTATCCATGAAGGCCTAAGAACCTAGCTGATCTTGGTTTGGAACAAGATGAAGTGGCTGAGTACTCAGAAGAAGAATAACAAGAATAAGTAACAGTTGAAGTTCCACCTAGAGAAGAATCTGTAATATCTCCAATGGAAACAGTTCCTGTTGAAGAGGAAAGAGGTGTTATCCCTTCTATTATCCCTGCTGAAATACCTCAAGGAGAGGAAGTTGTTGTTGAAAAGGAAAGGACTGAGGATCCTTTAGTTGTTCTTAATGAGGAAGAAGCTCATCCCAATTTTTCATGTAAATTAGTTTTTCCTGGTTCAGAATAGGAAGAAACCTTTGAGTAAGTTTTTGTTGAAGATACTCTTTCTGTTGAGAAAGAAGCACGTGTGGAAGCTTATCCAGTGGAACAATCGGTTCCTGAGATTATTCCATCTGCTGAAGAATGAATGGAAATTGCCTTTGAGCTGGGAAGGTAAGAATTTGCTAAAGAGTTTAGGGATGATCCTGTGGATCTTGTCCATGTTCCTGAACCTCAAGAATCATAAAGGGAAGCACAAGTTGAGGGGGAGGAAACTCGAAATCTTGATATAGTGGAAGCTGGATCTGGTGAAGCTTCTCAACCTGCTATCACTTTCTCTGTACGCTGTCGGTATGAGTTCCCAAGCTTTTATGATTTGATTGAGTCACATTAAGTGAATTTAACTGGAATGGATCTTTCTTCTCTGTTTCAACGGATGTCCTTAGCTCATTCAGAACCAGAATCAGAGACCCAACCTCAATTTGGATCAGAATCTGATTTTGATGATGACTCTGAATCTCAACCAGAATCTGAGCCTCTACCTTTACCTTCATCCTTACCTGAGCTTCATTCCTTTGTAACCATAGACGATCTGAATGCTTTTGGAAAAACTTTGTTAGCTGGTTTTGAGAAAACTGTCTCCACTCAACCTCGCCCAGTGACTCAATTAAGTCAAGAAGATGCATCAATTCTCTTGTAAAATATTATCTTGCATATTCAACCAAGTATGATTCGAGAAATTAAAGAAGTCTGAGTAGAGAATAAGCTGCTGAGTGCTGATGTTGCAAATCTGAAAAGTATGGTAGCAAGTCTACAAAATGAGCTATCTGTGAGATCAGAGCCTGCTCCTATTTCTGCCCTTGCACATGTTGCTGTTTCACCCGAGTCTTCTGATTCCCTCCTTCCTAGGGAGATTGTGTCTCATGTTCATACTTACCTTCTATCTTTTGATGAAAAGTTTGGAAAAAGGTACACGAAGATGCTAGAACGCATGAGAGAGCTTGTGGAAACTCTGAATAAGCTTACAGATGAATACACTGGATGTCTGGAAAAAGTTCTGAAACAGCTCAATGTTCTATCCGAAGCTATCAAGGCTTCACCTGCTTCTGGTCAGACCTCCACACCAGCCTTGGATGATTCTCTACTAAGATCCTTAATTAACGAAGAATTACAGAATGCCTTCAATGGCTTGGATCTATCTTTTTTTAGAAGTAATTAAGAACAGTGATAGAGCATTGGACTTGGTTAGGATCTATTCAAAGATAGACAATGATGCTCAACAATAGATCACCAAGAAAATAGATTTGTAACTTTCCCGGATTTTATCTAAAAGTGACATGACAAATCACTTTAGATATCTTGTGGAAAATCTGAGAATCCCTCAGGTGACTCAAGCCTTTAAAGCTCAAGTTCAGAAACTTTTAGAGTTCACCAGATTGTTGGACATATTTCTGGAGAATAAGGATGATTTTGAAAAGGATATTCAGTATGGTGGTGAAATCATTACTGATTTAATCAATCTTCTGAAGCCGTATCTTCATGTGCAGAGTACTGCTATAGTTGCTCCAACTACTTCACCCCTTAGACCTGGACTTCCTGCCTTCGCATCTACTACCATGATAGTTAGCCAAGCCCTTTCTCAGATCCGACCAGTCATTCTTGACCAACCTAAGCCTAGATCTTCTACTGCTCTTACTTTGGCTCCATCTGTTTTTGAAGGTCTACCATTACCCTCATTGTCTACCTCTTCTATGCCTTCTTCTACTTCAGCACCAGCTCCTGCTGCTGATAAAGGAAAGAAAAAAATGAATCCCTAAAGAATTTACCGCCTGCCTTTCTTTTTGATGGGATTTTATTTCTTGTTTTCAGTTTGTACTTCTCCTGTACTTTGTTTTTTGACTGCTTTGGTTAATGATAATTGCCACATTTCATTTCTTTTTCTATACTTTTTGATAATCCCAAAATGGGGAGAAAAACCTCTAGGTATCAGTTATATAATAGTATATATGGGGGAGAAAAACCTCCACGTATCAGTTCTATAATGTTTTTGCTATGCTAGTATCTTTAATATTACATATCTTTTATATTATGCCTATATGTGATTTGTGATCATCAAAACGGGGGATATTTTTGGACTCCTCATGTGTTAATCATTCTTTAATAATCACAAATCTCATTACTATTAAATAATCTTGATCTTCAGTACACATCTTGCTAATGCTCTTCAAACTAAACAATAGGTCCATATCATGTTTTTATAATAACAAATCTTTCGGATGTTAATTACTCTTTACAAGGTTTATGCATAATTACATTTCTCTCATACATTATCTCTAATGAGTTACCTTAACTCATATTCTACATATCACTGTCTTAGTCCAAATACAGTTCTTTTGTCTAAGTATGGACTCACCGTGAAGGACTCACTGTGACCAGACACCGTGACTAGACACCGTGACCAGACACCGTGACTAGACACCGTGACCAGACACCGTGACCAGACACCATGATCAGACACCATGAATTAGACGTCGTTTCCATGATCATTGTGACACCGTTTCTTAAATTTTGTCAATATTATTTTAAGTAATGCTAACGGTCATATTTTTTGTTTTTAATGCAATTAATGTTATTTAATTATTGTAGTTGCCTTGACAGGAAACTGTATCTTGTACCTATGAGAAGGGAATCATTCCTACTGCTAGAGCTCGTGGAATATAAGAAATATTGAAATGCAGTACACGTGCAACAAGCACATGTAGTGACGTGAAAGTGTGAATTTACAATGAGAAGAACTTGCATACACCCGAGAGAACTTTGTTGAACAAGAAGAACAATCATTAGCACGAAAGAGATTGAATGTCTCTCAAAGAAGTTCCATACATGAAATCCTACATTTTTGAAGAACACACAACGAATCAAGAGACTGTAGAACAAAAGCCGAACTACGACACTCTGTTATTCAACAGAAAAACCAGAGAAGGACTCAGAAGCACTCCTGCTGAATCCAACGAGTCTGGAGCTGCATTGATAATCACTAGAGCTTTCTGAACTCTTATCTATCTTCTCTACGTGATTTATATATTAACTTTCGAGCAGTGTGGTGTACTCTGTATTTCTTATACACACACTGTCTCCTGCACTGAACTGGAGGATATCAAAATCCTCACTCCAAATCTCTTATCACATGTTTACCCACGTCAACTGTGGAAGAGGTCCCTATGTGACCTGTTCATTACATTGTTTCCCATGTAGAATAGTGGTAGAGGGCCCTGTGTGGCCTGGAAAGTTTTGTAAACTGTTGTTAACCCTGATCCAGGGTGTGGATCAAATTTATATAATTTTTAGAGGACTAAGTCTTAGCTTGAGAATGAACCTCTTGTTATATCTGTTGTGCATCGTTTATTTATGTTTAATGTATACGACATATATTATATTTATTCCGCTGCTATTACTTTAAAATACAAAATTATTTTGAAGCTACTTTGATAGTTAGATTAGCAAGTGTTTACACTTATTGTAAATAAGTAAATTAGTTTCAAAAGTTAGTTTGATCTTGTGGTTAAACTAAATGAGACCTAATCAATCTTTGAGAAGCTAAGTGAACATTTACAATCTGTATAAATTCACTACAGTTTAACTTATTTTATAAATCGGGGGATTTTATCTAGACAATGTTTTAACAGAAATTTTATTTGGAACTCATTTCACCCCCCCCCCCTCTTGAGTGTCCACTCCGACCAACAACATTGATACTATTCATTAAATCATGAATAATCATGAAATGAAAACATGATAAATATTGTTAACAATAAGGAAGGACATAAAGAGGAATTATGATTTATAAAACATGGAATTTATAAATTAAAGACAAGAATACCAGAACAACTCTCAGCTATGTCATTCTGACTCTCCCCCAAAATAATTAAAACTACCCTTTACAAATAATTATAAAAGGCATGAAATCTTATCATACTCATCCCAGACGCTTAAAAATATACAATCCAAAAATCATTAACAGAACCCCATTTTATTTTCTTAAATACCACTTTGAAACCTATTTTTCAAATTAAACAACATTATTTAAAATTAAATAATAATCAAACCCCTATTAAAATAAAATTTTATAAATGATAAATCTTATTATATTTATAAGAATCCACTCACACAACCACAAATACAAAAAATTTAAAAAATATTAGTAGTTTAATAAGGGCACCACCAACAAACCATTTAACATGATATACATTCATTTGTGACAATTATGATGATTTGATATTAACTTAATCTATGGGAGAATATCACAAAATAATTTATACTATGTGATAACAATTATACTGATGTAATGTGTATATAAAATTACCATGTGAACAAGATAATCAATAATTTCTAGGCCACCTAACTCAGCCAATGATCTTTAATTCAATAATAAGATCATATAGGCCCCCTTCAATTGAACTCATCCATAATCACCATTAAATTAATAAATTTTCTTTTTAAAAATAATAATACAATATGGAATAATCATCTCTAAACTCAATCCATGATGTAAAAAATGTAAAAAATATGAACAATGGGGTACTATTCACCCCTAAAACACACCATGAACTAATCCAAAAAATGTTACCTATTTATATTCTATAATAAAGAATGTCAACATATCTATAAGATTTATTCTATATACCCATGTAGTGGGATGAATCTTCTGTGCTCTCATAGAATTTTTCCCCTAAAATATTAAATATGTGTTCCAACATCACTAAGACACAAGGGATAATAAAATGGATAGAAATGATAGATATCACAACTTAAATCCATGTGATGAACATTTCCTAAACAAAATTTATCAATGGGTTGAATAGGGAAGGGAATGTAGATGGGATTATATACCTACATTCTGATTCCACTTCCAAAAATTGGAAACTGTAAAATAGGTAACCCATTTTCATGTCCATGAATAAAATTAGATAAATTAATAAAATATATCTCCGATTTGAATTCATGATGTGATCAAAATAATCACTCCATTATTTATTATTTATATACCAAAATAATGGTGTAACCCCTCTAAGATATAGTTATAATTCCTCTGACAAACCGCTTTTCTTACTCCTCTAGGTCATAATGAAATCTACCGAAATAAGGGGACCCAAATGTCAATAATTAAAACACATTATGCTTATTTATCCTTCCATGGAATGGCCCTGTAATCTATAGAAAGGAATTCAAACTCTACATTGTGACACCACCACAAGGAAAGACACCATAAAATGACATAAGGGAAAAGGCTTAACTAATCATTATTTTAATAAATGAAAAATATATATGTATGTTTTTATTATGTGGGTAATTCATATTTTAATGGTTACCCATTCCATAAAATTATTCCCATATATAATATATTTTCCTTTGAAAACACACGACAAAATGTGATATACCATGAAACTTACTTTCCATGGAGTTACCCACAGCTATGATTCCTCCACCCCGCTATAACACCCACTGACCATAGTTTGACATCAAACCATTACATAATGGGACATACTTATTAATGGTGTGACTTGTAAATAATCAATATAATTGAGTGACCTTAAAATATAATGAAAATATGGAAATGTTCATATAGAATTTCTATAATATTCCCCTAAATATGCTCCAAAATAATAAATTCAAATTTAACAAAAATATAATCACAAGTGATGAAATATTTTATTACTTATAAATATATATTTCATGGTGTAATTTTATAAAATGTATAATAGTAATGATAATATAGTGTTTAGATCTACCCATCATGCAGTCTTGGAGGAAATATATAACAAATTAGAAATTTAGGTGGACAAAATGGTTTACAATGATAATTTTAGATATTAAAAACAGTTTATGTCGGTGAATTTCGCAAAATTTCATTCTAACATATTTATTTATAGAGTTATGTAATTTTATTTAATTCAATTTTTTGGTCTTAGAACATATGGATATTGTTAGGGTAGTATATTTTCAAACAAGTAAAAGGAAGATTATAATTATTCTCATTCCTATATCAGTCTTGATTTATGATATTTTGATGAATATTTTATGGTGACATATTTCATTATTTCTTATATTTTTTATTCATTAGATTTTTAGTGGAGAACATTTTAAATTTATCATTCATAGTAATTTTATTAATGGGTATTCGGTGACTAAATATACTTAATAACTAAAAATAAAAAAAATTATACTATTAATTAGAATTTACAACCCTTTTACGATTTGGGGTGATTCTGAAATTTAATTATGTAATTATAAAGCTCATGAGGATTATTAATTGAATAAAATAGGAGTATTATTTATAAATTATTAGGATTAAATATTTAATAAATAATTTTATATAAATAGATGAGATGTTAATAATATAGTATTATTGTGGTATTATAATCAAAAGTACTGGTGTATTTTTCTCAAATATTATTGCATACAATCATAATCTGATTAATAAAAAAATAGATTGTCTGATATAGTTCCCTTGTGGTAGTTAAATATAAAATATTTTCAATGTTCTTACTTATTTATGTTACCATCATCATTCATTGCGTGAGTTCGATAAATAAGAAAAAAATATTATTAATTGTAAAATGAATTAATAATGATTTATTTATGGTCATTGTTGAAAATTTTACAATAATGGTGTTGGCGTAAGATTTATCACAGAATAGAAATATATATATTGTAAATATTTTAAGATGTTTATTTTGGTTTATGTTTTTTAGGATTGATATTAATAATGATAAAAAAATATATCAATAATTTTTTTGGAATGAAGTGTAGTTTCTTGTGCAGTTTTAAGATTTAGTATTAAATAATAAATTATATAATAATATTTCTAAATTCATCCCATGTATCGAATCATAAAGGGTCTCTTCTTGATAATTAACATTTTATCAATTTTGGAGAAAATTGATTTTGATGGTATTTTAAATGTTTTCTAGAAAACATAAGATCACTGAGAGGAGGTTCTTTATGATGATTTATCTCTATTAGTGCATATTTTATAGAAGCATAATGGATCCCTTTTATTTATTTTAGAAAGGGTGTCACAAATTACATATATTTATCATTAAAAAAAGTTATTATTTAATCATTCCAATGAATATGTATTTGAATATGGATATGGTTGTGGATTTTTTCCAGTTGGGCTTATATGGTAGGTTATATTTTGACATGGTGGTAATATTATAGTATTGATTGGTGGTAATATTATATTTTGAGTAACATTTATAAATGGGTTTTTATGCATTTTTATGTTGGATGTTTATTTTTGAAATATATATCTTACCTTATTGTGTTTTCAAATATTTTGTTACGGGTTGAAAAAAATTAATTATCAAAATAACATTTATTCTTTTTCATTTGTTATTAATGTAAATTTAGAGTATTATATGAGTCATAATCAAAATAATAATTAAAATTAAAATCCATTTTCAATAACAACACCATCAATGGATTTGGAATTTGGATTTGAAAATACATAAATAGTTTTAAAAAGTCAAATCCATGTCTTAGGGAGAAATTAACTATTTTAAAATATAATTCTTATATGTTTCTATTTGTTCATGTTTCAATGATATAAGATATAGTTGGCGATTGATTTAATTTAAAGGATTTTTCCTAGAAAAATGATGAATATGTTCGTTATTGGGGTTGTAATGGTTTTTTGGAAAGGGTATTTAATTGATAAAGTTTTGGTGTATATAATATTGATGATTCTTTCATGTGTGGGATTTTAGTGAGAATGCTAATATATATGGTTTAGTAAGATGCTTAATTTTTTTACGATGAATATTTCATATGATTATAAGAGTTATATGGGATATTAGGGTACAACATGTGATATTTATTAATTCATTCAGGAATGATTTTGTTTGATATGGAGGGATTGGGTATAGTATTATTATATTATCATAGAAATTGTGAGTTTCATTTTTGAAAGAGATGTTTTAATATTTTCTAAATAATATCTATTATATTTTATGTAATATGATGAAACATAATTATACATATTAATTTTTTTTATTTTTGTGTAATTTTTCAATTTATTGATGGATATATCCCTGTTTGAGAGGTATCCTCTATAGTTATTTTGATTTGGAAATTTCCTTTTCCTAATTATGTTTAGGATAATAACTTGTCACTCTATCCCACTCAATATATATCTAGACAAATTGTTTCTACTTATCCTTATGCAGACCTCCATATATTATATAGGGTACTAACTAATAGTATAATGAAATATATTATTCATGAATAGATATTACATTTAATTGGATTAATATTCCATACCAGACATTATGATCCATCCCAAAATCATATAGGTCTAGTATCTTTCCGAAACATGGTTTCATAAATAAGTGGTTCATAAGTTTTTCCTCTTTTGTTCTTCATAGATATGTCCCTTATTATACCAATTATAATTTATACATTTCTTCATAATTTATCATGGAAAACAAAAGATAATTTGAGCATAGTTTCTCAGTAAATGTAAATAAAGGAGAAATTAATGATCACAAAAAATTAACATGAGTATAATGTTTTGATAAAATGTGAATAATATTTGAAAACTATACACTATATATTAAATATCATAACATATATTCATTTTATAATTATAGGATGTTCATAAAATATGAATCAAAATGGAATTGAATATCATGTTCCATGAGAGTATAACATTGGAAGAAGACAAGAAACTGTGTCATAGGCATAGATTTATAAGACTATAATTGTTTACTGGGTTCAATTCTCATTCTATCATTGTTTTAAATGGTCCCACATAAGACTATCATTGGGGACTAATTTTTTTCTGAACTATATTAACTCCATGTTCTAGTCCTATTTGTATCATGACATATCAATCATTAACCATTACATTTGAGGGATATATATTTTTGGGCCAACCCATCTTGGGTACAACATAATTTCCATATTTTATTATAATATAACCAAAATCCTTTGTCATATTATAACCACTATAACATTGATAAAATGATATATATGTTTTCCATAAAATCATAAAACATTTATCATATCATCACATAAAAACCTATGTAAAAGAAAATGTGTTTCATAAAAATTTCATATTCTTATCATAAACCATAGAAAATAAATGGTTTTAATAAAACTCAAAAAACATAAGAATTAATTATATTGATAAAGTGTAATAATTGCAACATTAGTTCATATACCATGTGAATCAGACATAACATTAGAAGATGTAATCATAT
This sequence comes from Viscum album, assembly GCA_963277665.1. NCBI lineage: Eukaryota > Viridiplantae > Streptophyta > Magnoliopsida > Santalales > Viscaceae > Viscum > Viscum album. The sequence continues at coordinate 1,451,008,839 of OY728161.1, forward strand.
ATGGAAATTCCTGTAAATGGTCACTGAATATTTCATGAGGAAAATAATCATTCCAATTTTTTCAATAAAATTTGCAATATAAATAATTCCAAAATATTATCGAAAACATATTCATTGAAATGGACCTTATAAAATTATAAATGAAACATGAAAAAACCAGTAGTCATAATTTAAATAAAACACATTTATTCTATATAAATTAAAAGAAAACTATCCATTTAACATTTTGGGAAACATTAAAAAGTACATGATTTAGAAAATGAAGTGAAGATTAATTATAATCCATTTTAAATTAAAAGTATTTCATTCAAACTGGTTTGAAAAATCATTCAAATTTTTTAAAAATAATCATTAGAGACAATTAGAAAAATAATGGATAGGGAAGAATTGTTATTCGAAGAAATAGTAAATCATATATAGTATTCACTAAAAATTTATATTCAGTTTCACGAGTTTGTAACAAGAATTAAATGAAAGGTAAAAAATTATTCTTATTGTATAAGCAGTGGATAAGATAAAAAAGATTCATTAACCAGATATGTATAACATAATTTCAATTAATGGAAATTTATATATAAACATTCCCAATTAAAATTGGGTTGAATCATAAATCCTTTACCTCAGGCATAAATTCAATCATATTCTTTTGGAACTACTGTAAAATATATATTTATTTATTATAAATATATTCTACAAAAAACCATATATTTCATACCATATTTTTTTTAATTGTTACCATTTATCATCCATTCACTATGACTTCCTTATTGAATAACTGAGTAAGATGGCCAAGAGAAAATTAATCTATAATTGAAATGAAAGGTGAGGAATTTTAAAGAAGGTAAAATAAAACCAATATATAATTGTACAATTTATATTTATGGGGACTCCGAAGATCAAATCCTTTATTTATGGTTCCCATTTTTATTAATATAACGACCCATACTTTACATACGTTGTTATTACTTCAAAATTGAAGCACACTTATTACAACATATAACAAACCCATGAAAGGACCATATAGGTATAGTGTCTTTAGAAACTGGAAAGCATAAACAACTGGTTCATAAAGAATCTACTTTCCTCCCATTTATTTCATCATATCTAGAGTCCCTTTTTGGCATATCCTACTTAATATCCTTTTTCCTGACCTTGGGAAATAAAACATACAAAATGGTGAGCTCAAATGCTCAGTAAGGGTAAACAAAAGAAATATCAATCACATCATATACATAAGAACGTAACTTTTGGAAATCTTAACCTGCAAAAGAGATCATACTTTCATAACATTGGATAAATCATAGTAGTGAAATGTAATCCCAATAATCATAACATAAAACATGAAACATTTTGGCATACACATATAGTCACTGAGAATCATTTCTTATTAGTCAAGACTCATTGCCAAGACTATCTTAGTGGACAAAGTCCATTTCTGAACCGAGTTCACTACTCATTTTAGTCCTGTTTCACTGAAACGGTATAACCTGCCGTTCCATCCATGTCTATCTCATGAGATATTAAATCTTTACACAATTCATTGGAGGGAGATATAGGTCCCACCCATCTCATAATGATACCATTCTTATGTCTGCCACAAAATCATAAACCATACATCATAGCATAACCCATGTAATAAAAATGGCAATCTTAAACATCGTGACATCATAAAAAAACTCATATAAGATAAAGGAATTCATAAAAATAATTCAATCACAACATAATCAAATCAATGTAATAATAGGGAAAGAAACAGAACCCTTTTTTATCTTATATGGATTATAATTTTGATAAAACGCTTGTACTCCATTCTTGAGGAAAATATCCTTTCTACTTCAAAAACACTTTTCCTTTCTTAACATGTCATACAATTCTAAACTAAAAGAAGTTTATTAAAAATAAACTTGAATACTTGTAATGGATGATTCTTGGAAATAATGTTTTAAAAATCCATTCATTGCGTATATTTTAAAAGAAAACATTCTTCTCGTACTTTTGTCGGAAAAGTCAAAAAGTACCTCGTATGAAAAATGACAAAATATTCCTTTCATATCTTTTACTAAAAACACACCGAAGGGTAAAATTGGATATACAATATTTTATAATGATGTAAATATTACATATTTATGAAACATGGATGTGGATGAAAAAATGCACCTCAGTAAATTCCAAAGTATAAAAAATCTCGGATAAAAATGAGATTGTGATATTTCCCTTACTTTAGGTCCGATATTCTTCGTAAGTGTCTGAACCTCCTGTATAACGATTTAAATAATGTTATTGACTAATTCCAGAATAATACTTATTTTTATGTTATCATATATTGTCATATTCTTAGCTTCTTATTAGTAATATTTCATTACTCCTTATTATTCGGGTGTTTATTACTTTTTGTTCTTATGCATGTTTGCCGAATAAATTCTTATTCTTCTCTTTAGGTTATTGATACCTCATTTCTAGAATGGTATTAGTGTTATATATATCGTATTAATTCATTCAATTTATTTATATAATCATTATTCAATGAATATCATGTAGAACGAATCGCATCGCATCGTGGAGGCGGTATTCCATACGTACGCACGAGCAATGATAACATTCCCATGATCTTTGAATTGTATTGGAGTGTATGTATACTATTTTAGAATCAATAAAACATTAAAATAATCATATATATTCATTAATTTCACCCTTATACCCATCCAAGCTAGGTGGTGGTGGAAAATAGATTACCCCATGGCATGGAGACGGTATTCCGTACGTACGCACGCGCGGTGATTTCGTTTTCCTTAGGATGGATAATAGGTGAAATAGGGTAGTTTCATATTTATAATAACATATCAGTATATTAGTGATACTTATGTTATTACCTAATAATTAAACAACTAAAGAAGAAGAAGTGGAAAAATAAATAAAGATGAAAGAATCGGTAACGGGCATTACCTCTTCTTTGAGGCGCTTCTTTGAGACCTCCTTTTAGGGCACTAAAATTGGCCCTTGAAGATAAACAGGACCTCTAGGACGTCTCTAGGGAAGTGGAGATGAGAATGTGGAAGGGGTGGGCCGAGATGTGAGGCTCAAATTGGTGTGAGTAGGAGAGGGAGGAGGTGCCCTTTTATAATGAAGTAGAGGGACACCATTGTAAATATAAGAAATATTAGTTTATATTAAATCCCAAACCCACATAAAAACTTCCAAAATGACTCATATCCAAATATTAGATGATATAGGGTTGTAATCGCATCAACCAATAAAATTTAGACATGTTGGTAATTTATTTTAAACATTATCAACTTGATTAATCCTTATTTATCAATTTAATTTTATTTGTGGTAATAATATTCTAAATTTTAAATTATTATATATAATTACATATGTGTTGTGAATTTTCCAAAATTTGACACTTTATGACATTTTAGACCATATAAATTTTAATTTATAAATTTTAAATAATTTTTTAAACAATTTTATAATATGTTATTTTTATAAAATAACAATAGTGTCAATTTTGACACTATTCATTTATTTGAATTTAAATAATATATATACAGAAGATATGTTAGAAATAAAATCATTAATAGATCCATAAAATGTCATATGTATCTAGAAAATTAGTGGATCACATTAAATAGTTCATATAATATTTTTTTTTTAAACCATTTATTTGATATTTTAATTAATAAAATAATTTCAACATCACTATTGTGTCATAATTAATGATAATTATTTAATCCCTAAAAATACTAAAAAAATTATTATGATGTAGATAATTGTATTATCATTCTGGATACTATTCATTTTCTAATTTTCATTAAGTTTATCTCCAAATTAAAATTATTATACATATAAGATTTAAGAAAGTGACATGTTGTCACATTCTTTGGTTTTAATAATAATTAACTTATTTTCATCGAAAAAAGTCCATTAAATGAATCTAATCAGACCCTTAGGTGATATGAGTCGACTTTTAGCCATCCAATAGGATTTTGGTAGGTGTTAGGGTAATTTTATAATCTTATATTTACCCTTAATTACCCGATTTACCTTTAACTATGGTAAATAAAATTTACCGTAGTTACTATTCATAATGCCCAAAAATAAAAAGTAGCCTATTAATATAATTTGTACCCACTGATTCTGAATATGGAATCCATTTTTCAAAATTCTTTACATATATGACACAGTAATTAATTTAAAATAAATACCGTTGTTAAGAAAACGGGTTTTAGAAGTTAAAACATTGCCAAAGATTGAAATGTTTTTACTTATGAATTCAATGTAAAATTAATGCTAATGACATACATTATATTAAATGGTAAAAATATATTCTATTTATACATTAAAACCATTAAATATTATAATTTATCCATATAAATTATCTCAATGAAAAAAGTTGTTTTTAGTTAAAAATTAGCATATTTTTACTATTCATCAAAATATGAAAGTTATCCGAAAAATACCAAAAATTTAACCAAAGTAAATATTTATTCCCTAATTCAAAAGAAGAATTTTATTATGAAAAATTGAACTTATAAACATGTGAATAACTACATTTAATGTGGGTGCACCATCAAAAGGTGGCAAACTGTATTTTTGAAAAATATTTTTTTATCCAAAAAATTTGATTTTGCTTTTATACCTCACTCTAGAAAATTAATAAGTTGAATTAAAATGTAATATAATTAAAAATACAGTTATTACTATTCATAATGGCTAGTTTTAATAATATTTTAATATCATATCATTGTTTAGTAAAACTCGGTATTGCGTACGACGGAAGCTATCGAGGAAGGCCGCGGTTGCGTGTAAAGCAAGCCAAGATAGTGTTATGTGGTGAAAGATTCCTTTGATGATTTATATAACATAAAAAAATATTTATCATAAAAGTCTCGGGTGTTAGATTCTACCCCCCTTAAAATGAATTTCTCCCTCGAAATTCGTCACTTTTTAACAAACAGATGAGGATACCTCTCCCTCATCATATCCTCAAGCTCCCATGTATCTTATTCTAATTGGTGGTTCCTCCATAAAACTTTCACCAAGCGAGTGGCCTTGTTTCGTAGGACTTTTTCTCTATGATCCAGAATCTCTATCGGCTGTTCTTCATAAGAAAGATCTTGCTCCAGTGGTACAACTTCTGAGCTGAGTACATGTGAAGGGTCAGGTATGTACTTTCTCAGGATAGATACATGGAACACATCGTGTACTTGAGAGAGATTCGGTGGGAGCGCAAATCGGTAAGCTACCTTCCCAACATGATCCAGTATTTCAAAAGGATCAATATATCTAGGGCTCAACTTCCCCTTCTTTCCAAATCTCATAACCCTCTTCCAGGGAGAAATTCGTAAGAACACTTTATCACCCACTTCAAATTCTAGGTCTTTTCTTCGGTTGGCTGCATAACTTTTCTATCGACACTTAGGTTCTCTTATGTGTTGTTGAATAGATCTGACCTTTTCTTCCATTTCATCAACGAGATCATGTCCTAATAGCTTTCTTTCCCCAACCTCAACCTAGCAAGTTGGGGTCCTGCATTTCTTTCCATAGAGATATTCATAAGGATCCATTTGAATACTGGAGTGAAAGCTATTATTATAAGAAAATTACACCAAAGGTAGGTGTTGATCCCAACCACCTTTGAAATCCATAGAGAAAGCTCTCAACATATCTTCTAGATATTGAATTGTTCTCTTAGACTGACTGTCTGTCTGAGGATGATAAGAAGTGCTAAAACTCAACTCTATATCTAGAGTATGCTGAAGACTTCTCCAGAACTTCGAGGTAAATCTCAGATCCCGATCAGATATAATATAAAGTGGTATTCCATACAATCCTACCACTTCATTTACATATATCCTGGGAAGTTGATCCAGAGAGAAATCCTCTCTAATAGAAATGAAGTGTGCAGAATTTGTAAGATGATCAACTATGACCCAGATAGCATTATTGCCTTTGGATGTTTTAGGATGTCCTGTGACCATGTCCATAGTGATGTTTTCCCATTTCCATTCGGGTATGGGTAATGGTTGTAACATCCCTTAGACTTATATCTCTCAGCATTAACTTGCTGACAAACCAAGCATCGAGAGACATATTCAGCAACATCTCTTTTAATGACATCCCACCAGAAGTACTCTTTCAGGTCCCTATACATCTTCGTGCTTCCAGGATGAATAGATAACGAAGAACTATGAGCCTCATCTAGCAGCTCCTTCTTCAATTCGGGGATGGGAGGAACACAAACCCGATTCCTGAACATTATTATCCTATCACAATCAAGGTTGAATTCCGGAATATTTAGCACCTTCTTTTGTAACTCTACATCTTCTTTCTGTGCCTCTTTAATCTTCACATGTATAGATGGTTGAACATTCATTTGAGAATGATACGATTTTCCCCCTTCCATTATAATTCCAAGATCCATCCTTTGTAAATCCATAAATATTGAATCTTTTGTGATCCTCATCATAGATAAACTGGCATGGTCTTGTCAACTTAATGCATCTGCCACCTTGTTTTCTTTCCTACTGTGGTAATGAATTGAGAAGTCGTAATCCTTAATCAGTTCCAACCATCTTCTTTGCCACATATTGATCTCCTTCTGTGTGAAAATATACTTTAAACTTTTATGATCAGTATAAATATCACACCTTTCACCATAAAGGTAATGCCTCCAAATATTTAATGAAAACATTACCGCAGCTAACTCCAAATCATGAGTTGGGTAATTTTTCTCATGGATTTTCAACTGTCATGAGGCATAAGCTATCACCATATCCTTTTTCATGAGACTGCATCCCTGTCCCTTGGTGGATGCATCACAGTAGATCACAATCCTTTCTCCACTACAATGAAGTGTGAGTATAGGTGCACTGGATAACCTTATTTTCAACTCCTTGAAATTCTCTTCACATTCATCCATCCACATGAACATAACTCCTTTTCGAGTCAACCTGGTGAGTGGATTAGATTATTTTGAAAAATAATTAACGAAACGTCGATAATATCCAGAAAAACCAATAAATATTCAAATCTCAGTTACTATTGTTGGTCTCGACCATCTTTTGATAACCTCTGTTTTTGCTGGATCCACAGATATCCTCTCTTTTGAGATTATGTGACAAAAAAATGCAACTTTTTGAAGCCAAAATTCACACTTGGTAAATTTAGCATAAAGTTTCTCCTTTCTCAGGGTCTTCAATATAATTCTCAAGTGATCTTCATGTTCTTCCTTGATCATTGAATAGACAAGAGTATCATCTATAAAGACTACCACAAATTGATCATGATAATCTCTAAAGACTCTATTAATCAGATCCATGAAGATAGCAGGGGCATTAGTAAGACTAAATGGCATCACTATAAATTCATAGTGTCCATACCTTGTTCGGAAAGCCGTCATTAGTATATCCTCCCATTTGACCCTTAATTGATGATACCCTGAATGAAGATCAATCTTGGAAAAGTATTAAGTTCCGTGTAGTTGGTCAAATAGGTCATCAATGAATGGGAGTGGATATTTGTTCTTGATAGTGAGGTTGTTAAGTTCTTGATAATCAATACAGAGTCTCATTGATTCATCTTTCTTCTTAACAAATAGAACAGGTGCTCCCCAAGGTGATGCACTAGGGCGTATGAATCCCATATCAAGATTCTCGTGGAGTTTCTTCTTCAATTCCTGCAACTCAATTGGGGCGATTCTACAAGGTGTCTTTGAAATAGGCAAAGCACCCGGTACAAGTTTTATTGAAAACACAACTTCATGATTTGGTGGAAGACCCGGAAATTCCTCCGAAAATACATCATCAAAATCCTGTACAACAGGCATATTCTTAATCATGTGTTTCTCACCAACCATTTGAGATAAAATAACCCTCATTTAGTGGAATCAAGATCCATAAAATGGAAGAAATTTCCACTGGAAGGTTATGTTCATCTTTGCATCGATAGACAATCATAGATTGATCTGGAATATGAAATGTGACATTCCTTCTTTGGAAATTGATATGAGATCCATATAAATAAATCCAATCCATGCCAAGAATCACATCAAATTACACTATTGGAAGGATCACAAGATTTGCAGGAAACACTTTCCCACAAACATCAATCAGGGAAGAATTATAAACTTTTGATGCGACTGTTGTGCCATTAGGGGTTTTCACAGCTAACTCAACTTCTAATTGTTGATGTAATATGGTGATACTCTTAGAAAAATCTACATAAATAAAATATTGGGTGGATCCAGAATCAAATAAAAAAATTTCTACTTTAGAGTGGATGGTAAGTTTACCTTTCACCACATCGTTATCATACTCCACATCGCTGATAGAAATTGCATATGACTTTCCTTTGTCTTTAGCCTTAATATTTTGTTGATGTCGATCATCAGCAACAACCCTTGGATTAGGGAATTTATTTTCATAATGACCCATGTCCTTGCACTTGAAACATTGAAGTGTATTAGGTTCATTCTGTGTGTCCCTTCCTTTGTTTGCATCATTAGACATCTTCTTCCCATATTTGCAGCATTCAAATGCCCGATGACCTTCCTTTCCACATTTGAAACATTTACTTGTCCCTTTAAGAAAACTCCCTCCATGTTTCTTTCCACACTTTGAGCATAAGGGAAACCACATCTTCTTTTCAGTGTGCTCTTTATATTTTCCTTTGAATTCCATTTTCCTCTTCTTATCAAACCCATCTGACTGATGGGTTACTCTAATATCCATCTCAACTTTGAGAGCACATCGAACGATTTTCTCGTATCTATTTAAGTCCCTTATGGCTAAGGCCCATCGAAGAATTGGTTTTAAGCCACTAAATAATCGATCGATCTTACTCTCAGGTTGGATAATAATACCAGAAGCATACCTTGCAAGTCTTGTTAAATTTTCTTCATAGGTACCAACAGATTCATCATCCTTTTTCTTCAGTTCAAAAACTCTTTCTCCATCTTTGTTCAGAGAATACGAGGGATGTACTTATTGAAAAATTAGTTCTTGAACTCGTCCCATTCCATGGACTCAATTTCATCCCTTTGTCTCGTATTCTTAATAAGATTCCACCATTGATCAGCATCTCCTTCTAAATGATACACTTCAAGGATGACTTTATCATATTCAGAACATTGAAGAACTGAAAATATCTTTTCAGTCGTAATAACCCATTGTTCAGCAACTAATGGATTAGTAGACCCGCTGAAAGAAGGTGGACGCTGCCTAATGAAGGATTCACCAGAATGTTGCTCCTTCCTTTGCTCGTTTGGAAGTCCTGCATGATTCATATCTTGAGAAAGTTGTGTGAGCATGGCTACAAGATTTTGCATTCCATCTCCCAAAAAGTTTGGTTGCTCAGGGGGAAATTCATTGCATTGCTTGTCGCATTCCGCATTAACACAGTTCCTTCGGGTTCCAGCCATTGACTAAAACCAAGAAGAATAGTGTGAGAAACACTAATTATAATTGGAAAACCACATAAACAAGAATAAAATTTCACACTTAAGGTCTTATCCTAGGTTATTCATTGTCATTTCTAAAACACTAAGATTGTGTTCTATGCTTAGAATTATCCTTAGGGTTCTTACTAAGGCTTTCACATCCTAGTTTTCAAAGGTTGACTATACCTTTCCTCTGATACCAACTACAACGACCCATACTTTACATACATTGTTATTACTTCAAAATTTAAGAACACTTATTAGAACATATAACAAAACCATGAAAGGACAGTATAGGTATAGTGTCTTTAGAAACTGGAAATCATAAACAACTGGTTCATAAAGCATCTACTTTGCCTCCCATTTATTTCATCATATCTAGAGTCCCTTTTTGGCATATCTTACTTAATAAACTTCTTCCCGACCTGGGGAAATAAAACATACAAAAGGGTGAGCTCAAATGCTCTGTAAGGGTAAACAAAGGAAATATCAATCACATCATATAAATAAGAACATAACTTTTGGAAATCATAACCTGCAAAAGAGATCATAATTTCATATCATGGGATAAATCATAGTAGTGAAATGTAATCCCAATAATCATAACATAAAACATGAAACTTTGTAGAATACACACATAATCATTGAGAATATTTTCTTATTAGTCAAGACTCATTTCCAAGACTATCTTAGTGGACAATGTCCATTTCTGAACCGAGTTCACTCCTCATTTCAGTCCTGTTTCACTAAACCGGTATAACATGCCGTTCCAGCCATGTCTATCTCATGAGATATAAAATCTTCGCCCAATTCATTGGAAGGAGTTATAGGTCCCACCCATCTCATAATGATACCATTCTTATGTGTGCCACAAAATCATAAAACATACATCATAGAAGAACCCATGTAATAAAAATGGGAATCTTAAACATCGTGACATCATAAAACAAATCATATAAGATAATGGAAATCATAAAAATAATTCCATCACATCATAATCAAATCAATGTAATAATAGGGATATAAACAGAACCCTTTATTATCTTAGATGGAAAATAATTTTGATAAAACGCTTGAACTCCATTCTTGAGGAAAATATCCTTTCTACTTCAAAAACACTTTTCCTTTCATAACAGGTCATACAATTCTAAACTAAAAGATGTTGATTAAAAATAAACATGAAAACTTATATGGGAAGATTCTTGGAAATAATGTTTTAAAAATCCATTCATGCCGTATAAGTTAAAATAAAACATTCTTCTCGTACTTTTTTCAGAAAAGTCAAAAAGTACCTCGTACGAAAAACAAAAAAATATTCCTATCATATCTTTTACTAAAAACTCACAGAAGGGTAAAATTGGATATAAACTATTGTAGAATGATGAAAATATTACATATTGAGGAAACATGGATGTGGATGATAAAATGCACCCCAGTAAATTCCAAAGTATAAACAATCTCGGATAAAAATGAGATTGTGATATTTCCCTTACCTTAGGTCCGATATGCTTCGTAAGTGTCCAAACCTCATGTATAATTATTTAAATAATGTTATTGACTTATTCCAGAATCATACTTATTGTTATGATATCATATATGGTCATATTATTAGCTTCGTATTAGTAATATTTCATTACTACTTGTTATTCGGGTGTTTATTACATTTTGTTCTTATTTGTGTTTGTCGAATAAATTATTAATCATCTCTTTAGGTTATAGATTCATAATTTACATAATGGTATTAGTGTAATATATATCATATTAAATCATTAAATTCATTTATATAATCATTAGTCAATGAATATATTTTAGAACGAATCGCATCACATCGTGGAGACGGTATTCCGTACGTACGCACGAGCGATGATATCGTTCCCATGATCGTGGAATTGTATTGGAGTGTATGTATACTATTTCATAATCAATACCACTTTACAATAATCATATATATTCATTACTTTCACCATTATACCCATCCATGGTATGTGTTGGTGGAAAATAGATTACACCACGGCGTGGAGATGGTATTCCGTACGTACGCACGCGCGGTGATTTCATTTTCCTTAGGATGGATAAGAGGTGAAATAGATTTGTTTCATATTTATAAAAACATATCAGTATATGAGTGATACTGATGTTATTACCTCATAATGAAACAACTAAAGAAGATGAAGTGGAAGAAGAAATAAAGATGAAATAATCGGTAACGGGCATTACCTCTTCTTTGAGGCGCTTCTTTGAGACCTCCTTTTAGGGCACTAAAATTGGCATTTGAAGAAGACCAGGACCACTAGGATGTCTCTAGGGAAGTGGAGAGGAGAAAGTGTCAGGGGTTGGCCGAGCTTGAAGGATCAAATTGGTGTGAGGAGGAGAGGGAGGAGGTGCCCTTTTATAAGGGAGGAGAGGGGCACCTTTGGAAATATAAGAAATATTAGTTTATATTAAATCCCAACCCCACATAAAAACTTCAAAAATGACTTATATCCGAATATTAGAAGATATAGGGTTGTAATCTCGTCAACCAATAGAATTTAGACATGTTGGTAATTTATTTTAAACATTCTCAACTTGATTTATCCTTATTTGTCAATTTAATTTTATATGTGGTAATAATATTCTAAATTTTAAATTATTATAAATAATTACATATGTGTTGTGAATTTTCCATAATTTCACACTTTATGACATTGTCGACCATATAAATTTTAATTTATAAATTTTAAATAATTTTGTTATTTTTAAACAATTTTATAATATGTTATTTTTATAAAATAACAATAGTGTCAATTTTGACACTATTCATTTATTTGAATTTAAATAAAATATATATAGAAGATATGTTCGAACTGAAAGCTTTAATAGATCCATAATATGTCATATGTATCTGTAAAATTAGTGGAGAACATTAAATAGTTAATATAGTATATATTTTATTATTTTTGAAACCATTTATTTGATATTTTAATTAATAAAATAATTTCAACATCACTATTGTGTCATAATTAATGATACTTATTTAATCCCTAAAAAATATTAAAAAATTCCTATGATGTAGATAATTGTAGTAGTTTTCTGGAGACTATTCATGTTTGATGTTGTATTAGGTTTATCACCAAATTAAAATTATTCTACTTATAAGATTTATGAAAGTGGCATGTTGTCACATTCTTTGGTTTTAATAATAATTAAATTATTTTCCTGGAGAAAACTCCATTAAATGAATCTAATCCAACCCGTAGGTGATATGAGTCGACATTTAGTCATAAAATAGGATTTTGGAAGGTGTTAGGGTAATTTTATAATCTTATATTTTTCCTTAATTACCTAATTTACCTTTAACTATGGTAAATAAAATTTACCTTAGTTACTATTCATAATGCCCAAAAATAAAATGTAGCATATTAACATAATTTGAACCCAATGATTCTGAATATGGAATCCATTTTTCAAAATTAAAAACATATATGTTGCAGTAATTAATTTAAAATAAATCTTGTTGTTAAGAAAATGGGTTTTAGAAGTGAAAACATTGCCAAAGATTGAAATGTTTTTACCTATGAATTAAATGTGAAATTAATGCTAATGACATAAATTATATTAAATGGTAAAAATATATTCTATTTATACATTAAAACCATTGAATATTATAATTTATCCATATAAATTATCTCAATGAAAAAAGTTGTTTTTAATTAAAAATTAGCATATTTTTACTATTCATCAAAATATGAAAGTTATCAGAAAAATATCAAAAATTTATCCAAAGTAAATTATTATACCCTGAATCAAAATAAGAATTTTATTTTATCAAATTGAACTTATAATCATGTCAATAACTAGATTTAATGTGGGTTCTCCATCAAAAGTCTGCAAAACGGTATTTTTGAAAAATATTTCTTTTATCCAAAAAAATTGATTTTGCTTTTATACCTCATTCTAGAAAATGTATAAGTTGAATTTAAAATTTATAAAATTAAAAATTCAGTTATTACTATTCATAATGGCTAGTTTTAATAATATTTTAATATCATATCATTATTTAGTGAAACTCGTTATTGCGTACGACGCAAGCTATCGAGGAAGGCCGCGGTTGCGTGTAAAGAAAGCCAAGCTAGTTTTGTGTGTAGTGTAAGATTCCTTTGATGATTTATATAACATAAAAACAAAATATTCCTCATAAAAGTCTCGGGTGTTACAATTAAGGTATGATTGATTATTACAATATCCCTTTATAATTTTATCTCATTAACTTTACCTGTTAACAAACAAAGAACTAAGAAAATTACTATGTAATATAATTTTATCATTATGTCTCTCCATAATAACTATTTAAAATCAATATACATCTACATTAATTCAAGATGAATAGATAATGAATATATTTTCCCTTCCTATAATATACCCATCATTGAATATTGTATAGAAGGTACGAAAACATTTTTTTTGAACCTTATCATTTCTCTACAATAAAAGTAAACTCCAAGAAAATTTATCACCTCCATTTTAAGTTTCAAATCTTCCTTTTTCACAAATTTAATCATTACCAGGATATACGGTTGTAAAATCAATTTTGAAATTTAATATCTTTCCAATTCTATTATGATTTTCATATAACTATTTACTAATCCAGAAAAATCAGATCTTTCATCATCTTCATCATATATAATAAATCTTGATCTTTTAAACTGAATGGATATTCTACTATAACTTCTTTACCAGGGTGTTAATTTAATGAGCAGTCATAATTCATATCCAACTATAACAATATTATATATATTATATTTACCTTTGTGAAAATACAATTAACATCTTTTATGATTAGTATATATGACATAACATTCTATATTAAGATAATGCTACTATATCATAAATGGTAAAATTATAGTTTCTCAAATGAAATAATGTGTTGTGTAGTTTTTACCCTGAACCATTTATTAGGGTGACCAAATGTAATCAATATAAATTCCTAGTGTCTATAACTTTTAAAAAAAAATTTATTGGCATATATTTTTTCTTGAACCTCAATTTATGATATTAAAAACGAAGTTCAACATTAAAAAAGCATTGAGCACTGCATAGTTGTTCAATCAAGTCATCATTACATGTTAAATGATACATTATCTTGAGAGTGATCCTATTGTGTTTTTATAAATAATGTAGAGACGCATTGATACATCTTTCTTCTTAAAAATGAATACATGTAGCCCATTAAGACACGCATGGATAAATGAAAACCTTGTCAAGATTTTGTTGGAGTTTCTTCAATATTTATGGAAACTCTATTGGTACCATTCTATAAGGATTAATAGAAAAAGGAATTGAAGTAGGAATGTGTTCTATTAAGAACAAAAAAGTGGTAGCGAAAATCAGGGATATAAAATGGATAGAAATAATGGGATATTTTCTATGCCAGATGGGTATATTATGAAATATAACATTAAATACATTAATAATAATACAAAACTAGACTCTATAAAAATATATAACCAACTGTACCAAAATACACAACACACCATTTGGGAGTGGATTATACCAAATGATAAAATTCCTAGATTGATTATTTGATTATGATTTATTTAAAACTACTAGTTTGACAAAACACATAGAAGGAAAAAAATTCATTAAAAAATTTCAATATAAATTCATTAGAACCCATTCATAACATTATCTCTTATCGGAATCCCAAGATAAATAAATTTTGGATAATAAAATATTACCATGATTATGATCATTGAATTTATATTCTCATATGTAAAAAATTAATTTTAAATTATTTTTTCATAATACAATTTTTACCATATAATAGAAGGAATCATACATTTAATTGTTTAAACCCTTTAAATTATGAAAAATTTGGACATCAGAGATGATGAAAATATCAAAATTAGATTGAATCAATCAAATTTTTTTACAAAATACATTTAATTATAAAAATTTAAACTAAACCATATATTAATTATGGCGTACATATTGAATGAGATCCATAATAATAATGATTTATAATAATAGTAAATAAAAATAAATATCTAGAAACTTTATATTAAATTTAAAAAGAGATAAAAATAAATCATGTTTATAATATGTCTACCCTAATATAATCTAATTAAAATAATAATGGCAATCCCACTGGATCGTAGGGTTAGACAATATTGAACATATACTTGTAAAATCAATAACCCACAGGTTCAAATATATAACAACACCATTTACAAAGAAATAAAGTTGTGAGATCCCTAACACTATAGGTGAATGGATGTGAATATTACATCACTAATGTTTTTTCTAAAATCAATAAGCACACCATGTCCGGACACTATGACACACAATAGATCACTATCATAGTTACATTGGGTTACTATGGAATATTAAAATAGGAGGTAAGGAATAAATAAAAACATGATAAATTTATAAATAGATAATATAATATTAATAATAAACCTATTATCACCTCTAAATCTCTCTCAATTAATATCCACCTATCACATTAGACAAGAATCACAAAATAATAATCAATACACATCCCAAAAAGGTAAATTTAAAATAGAAAACTCTAAATCAAGGGTTTCCTAATATGGGTGAAAAATCACAAAGAATAATTATTTTAGTTAAGTGAAAAAGTTCCTTCAGAAACTAGATGCGTGAAAGAATAATTATGAAACCACCCTGGTCAATTTCTAAGGATACCATTTATCAAAAGGAAATAGGCATGAAAATCAAAATGTAAAACCACGTCATAAATATTCATTAAAATTATGATATGTATCAAAAAATTGAAAAAAAACAATTCTTATTATTTAAGTCATATATTAATCAATCAAAATTATTATTTTAAAATCCATTAAACGATTGGTTACCTCCATTGGATATGAAAATAGGTCCAAACCCATTTTCCATTCATATTATTCAATTAAAAAATCATATGAATTTAATAAAATACTTAAAAATCATAAATCAATAATCTTTTAAATATGGTTCTAATCCACATGAAAACCATTTATGGCCTATATAAGATGCACTGGAAAATTATAATGACATATAATGGGTATCAAGTAAATATTTACCTTCGAGGATCCATATAAATCCATGGGTAGATTATATATGAAAATAGAGAAAAATGGACGAAGATATAAGATATATCTTTTATATTGGTCATGTGATATAAGGTGTGGACACGATCCAAATTGAGTTAAATCAACTGAAATAAATTATCAAGAGGATATGGAAGAATAATGGAATGTATTGTACATATTTAATTAGTAAAAAAGAATTGAAATTTATTAAAATGGAACAATAGTGGAAAAAGGAAATGAATAGTGGAATAAAATGAACAAATGAATGCAAAAATGATACAAAAATAGAGAAACAACTAAGTCAAGTTGGTGATGGAAAATATATTGGAAAAGGAATGTTAGTCAGAAATAAAATAATAAAATCCATGAGTTATTTGGAGAACAAAATATCATACACTGGATTCGATATTTTATTCTTCCGAGAGAAATTAGGGACCGCATAAAAGATTGGATTTGTTCGATCAATAATTCAAGCCTTGGAATACAAGAAGATCAGCAGTGAGATCTTGGGACTTCCAAAAAATATTCAGATATAATGATTGAAATCAGTGGATTAAGGTCATTTAAAAAGACCTCTAAGACTCATATAAATTCTACAAAAAAATAATTGATAAACATACCTTTTATTAGGGCTAAATTATTATGAAATGATAAAATAAATCATTATAAGTGATTTTTATAGAAAAAAGATAGATATTTATCAACCCTCAAAAGAGATGATCAAAATAAAATATTAATGGTGATAAAGGATTTATAATTAATTTTTAAATTATTTTATAATATATATATGGTTTATTTATTTATTATATTTTTAATATTATTTTAAAATAAAATTATTTATTTATAAATATATAAACACATTCAAAAAAATTACATTTTTTATTTATAGTTACAAATATATAATTTTATAAATTGATAAAATATATAATTATAAATATATTTATAAATAAATATCTTTTTAAAAATATTTACATTTATTTATTTATAATAATATTTATATTAATATAATTATATAAATTTAAAAAAATATAGATTTAAACAATTTATATACATATAGATATATTAAATATATATATGAAATGAGGGGATGTGATGGATTTCTCTCTAGGGAGCATGAGCTTTTGAACACGTGAATGGTTTTGTGAGAACAATGAAAAGGTTCCATTCATGTTGATGCCTGAGGGGACAATGTCGTTGACTTGAGATCGAGTCAAAGCATTGACTGAGGATGTTGAATTAGTTTCATGTGTGGTTATAGAGGATGAAATGGAAATCTAGGGGGCTCTAGAATCGGCGATGCATGATGTCGATTCGGATGGTAGAGAAGGAGTTGGGTCTGATTGAGTAGTCAAGATCTACGAAAGGGTGCTGGAGCATATAGATCAGCTAGCCCATGTCTTTGTATTGTCTGGTTTGAAAAGGAATGACATTTTAGTACCCTTGTATCGTGATCCAACGAAACACGAGATAATGTGTATGTCTTAATCTAAAGTCATAAACCCCAGGAAGACCCATGAGTCTAATGATCTCCCCATGAAGCTCACATGCCCCACCTTTACAAAACTGAAAAATTAGACCATTATAGTTTTCACCAATCCTGATGCTCTCAAGGAGAGTTTTGAATCCAATATGAACTCTCTGATTGGGAATTTGATTCTTTCTGAGGTTTACAATCCATCCAATACCTAGGACGTTAAGTCAAAGATATCTATGATTTGCGGGATGGAAAACAGTAAGATTACTCCATTTGTTGTGGTATTTTAATATAATTTTCTAGGATGCTGATGATCATGATTGTTCTCATAGATTTAGTTTTTATGATCAAAATCCAAAGATCAATCACATTTTTCTGACAATTTATACATCAATTCGCATACAAAAAACCTCACACATGCGCATATCTAAAATAGAATTCATGATCGGAGTCGGGTGCTTTGAAATAATATAATTGATAATGATATTTTCTCATATATTGGTGCACCTAATAAGATGGATGTGAATACCCTGGAAGGTAAATTTAGTTACATTTATATTTTCCATTGGGATGGTGACATGAAAAATTCATTTCCTGACTCTGACACTCTGATGGGAAATGGTGTTAAAATTGAAGTTATATTTGAATATGAATTCACACCATGAATATTTTACTTCTGTATATTTATGGGGAATGATCTCTCTAATTGTAATAATTTCCATGATATACTAATCAAGCATTTTTGTACTCCCTTGCATAATATTGGTAGGAATCCTCGTATCACATCATATGTTAGGAAAGGGGTAGCAATTGATCATACCATTAATGATATTTTGTATAATTAATATTTTGAACTTAAGGGGAAGGGGATTAACACACATGTGAAATCACAAAAAATATTGCAAGCACTCTATGGTAAAAATTATGGACTCCCTTCTAGGATGGATGGGAGCTTGATTGAATCTGTTGCTATTGATACAAGCCATCATCCATGGGAGACTGGATTCAACAAAAAAGATGAATATGGAAGATCCCCTTTTAAGGCTTTCCCTCATGGAAATGTTTTAAAGTATAGGACCCATGAAAGGAGGCAAAACAATTAATATTGAAAAGGATGGTTTTAAACTTGTTTCATATAAGAAATATAGTAATTATATATCTCCATCCAATATGGGACATACTCCTCATTAGTTTTCCAAGACAAGATCAGTTTGAGTTAAAATTTGTGGGAATGTTTCTCTATTACATATTGATCCATGTGGGCTATGTGAGGGTGGTGAAGTTGTGTCAGAGGAGTACATGAGAACACATTAAGAGAAGGATGTTGTTCCAATGATAGTTTAGAGTAGGAATATCTCAATAGAGGTGGTCTACAGTAATAACTTATCTTTCCATGAAATTTTTAGTAGTCCTTGTAGGAAAGATGTTTTTTTGTGAGGAATTTAGTGATGATCATGGAACTGTTGGAGGGAAATCCACCGACAAACAGATTGATCATAATGGAATCACCTTTCATATGAAAAATAATGCCTCCAATTAGTATGTGCATGATGAAAATGGTGTTATAAAAATCATTGATGAAGATGTTGAATCTTGGAAGGCATGTATGTGGCGAAATATGAGTAGGCATCTGAGAAATCGGGGTGGCTCTCTAGGGAGGGGTGGTAAAAATAAGTAAAGGTAACATTGTCTTTTAGTTTTGTTAAATTTTTTGATCCGATTATTTAATAAACTCATCATTCTTTTTAAGTGAACATTCCTTTTATTAATAATATTTTCAAGACCATATGTTTTAACCCATGGTTCGCATTGTTTCTCGGTAAATATAGACATTACTTAAATATATTTATTTTAATTTTATATTTATTATTATATTTTTATCATTAGATATATTTAAATAATTATATATATATTTAATAAATAATAAAATAAATATAAATATAAATATAAATATAAATATAAATATAAATATTGTAAATATATTCATTATTTATTTTGTAATGATAATTTAATAATTATTTAAATATATTATTTTGTATCTATAATTATATAATTAATTTTTTATAAAATTAAATATATATATATATATATATCATTATATATTTTTATATAATTATGAATAAATATATTTAATAAATATAAATATAAATATAAAAATAAAAATAATTATAATTATAAATGTAGTAAATATATTCATTATATAAAAAATCTATCTTTATTGTATAAATATTTAAATATATACAATTAATTATTTATTATTATATAAAAATTATTTAATTTTTTTTATTAATTAATAATTATAAATATATAAATTTATAACTATAGTTTATAATTATTTTAAATATAATTTTTTACAAATATGTATTTACAAATATTTTTTTAAATTTTATTAAATATTATATTATACTAAATCAGTGTATGTTAAAAATGAGCGAAATTGAATAATTAAAAATTAGTACACTTTAAAAATATTGAAAAAATTGAAATATGTTATTAACTAAATGTAATTTACATAAAAGTTATAGATATATAAATATTGAAATAAAGATGTGTACAGTTATAAAATATACAAACTTATTAAATAAAAAATTATAAATAAATATTATAAAATGATTAAATTATACAAAAAATAAAAAAAGTACTAAAAATTAATAAAAATTAATTAATTATTCCTACTCATAATAATATTAAAAATATATAATTAAAACTAACCCATAGAAGACATAATATATTACATATATGTAATAATGAAATTATAAAATGTATTTTAGAAGTTAAATAATTACATAAATATTAGGTGTCTATGTTTCTATTTACTATTTCAATTAATACATAAATATTAGTTTCAATATTGTATATAAAATTTCATTAATATTGTATATATATATATATATGTAAAGTCAATGTAACTCATTTTATATATATTTTTAATAGAATAATTAAATGATATTCAATTATGTCCATTATTTGATCCAATTAGTTAGAATTTTTAGTTAATATATATTTTTTATTATAAACCATTCTTCTCTAAATATTTCAACTATATATTTTATGAATTAATATTGTGTATTATATGAATCAAATTTTAAGATATATAATATTAATTGATATATATATATATATGAATATATTTCTATAAGAAATGTATTAATGAATAATTGTGTATAAGCCCCATTTAAATGAATAAGACTATAATTTATTTATAATTGAAAAATTATATTCATATTCAACATTTATATTTAATATATATTATTTATTACTAGTTTTTTAAATTTAGGGGATTTCCCCGTTTTTTATTCAAGCAAGGACATTTTAGTATCCTTGGTAGTGGAATCTAATTTCATAGCATTTTGTAGGCCTAAAATGCACCAAGTCCTAGTTACATAGATCTTATAGTCCATATTCCTAATAGAAATAGTCCCAAATCCTAGCTCTCACCCACTGCTACTGCTCGAATTATCTCATCGCTTCACCATCCATAAGAGGTGGAAGCACCTGCAACAACATCAGATGAATGACCCAGTTTCTTCACCACAACAATCACCACCACCCTCCACTGCTAGTAGACATTAATTATTTCATATATAATTTTATATATTTATATATTTAATATATAAAATTTATTATAGTCTATAATTTATATATATCTATAATAAATTTATTAATTTTAATAAATAATTCTTTAATTAAAAATTATAATTTTTTTCTTATTTTTAATTATTATATGTTTAAATATATAATTTTTTTGGGACTATTATTTAAATTACAAAAAATTCTATAATAAATGGTACCCTTTATCAGTACTAAAAAATAATGTGATGATAAAGGGTACCTTTTATCTGTGCTAAAGAATGCACTTATAATGGTCAGTGCAGTTAAAGGCATGTTTTGTAGTAGTGATTTCTCCATAAATATGAATGATTATGTTTGTTTTTTACGATGACATATATATATATCTTCCATAAAATGTGCAGGGGATTATAAAAAATATCAAAAAAAAGTGGCTACTGAACCCCTAAGATAGAGTGTGTATAAATTCCTCTCTGGGAGGATAATTATATATACATATATGTTTATTGATAAGCATATATATATATATATATATATATTTAATTTCTCAATGTTAATAATAAAATAGGAAAGGGGAAATAAATTTTCTCTAAAAATTGAACATTGGCCTCCAATGTTATAGAGAATATACACCCATCCATGAGAGGATAATTATATATACAATTATATATATAAATATATATTGATATTTATATACATACATTGTATAATGTTGTGGTTGAATACTTATATCAATTCCTGACAATAAGGTCCCTCATGAAGTACATGTACGCTCTTTTTTATTTCGATATTTAATATTAATGGGTTTGTATGAAGCCATGGGATTTTTGACATATTATTATAGTTTGGATTCTTTTTACCATCTGACAGAACATCATGCCTTACTAAATAGATATAACATATTTTTTAGACATCCTATTATTTCCATAATTCCACTTTTTTTCAACTTATAGAATAAATTCTATATAGATATGTAAATTCTTAGGAATTTATTTTTATAACCATTCTATTCATTATGAATGTTGATACAATTTTGGCCATCCCTACTGCGAATTTTTTCTCACACTTTTTTCTGAAACCACAATAGGATTACGAAGTATAAATTGCTAGATATTATTTAAGAATATATACATTGGTAGCCATTGTATTATTAGGGATTTATTTTCTAACACAAGTGTGAGAGTTCAACCTTTAAATTCATGATAGAGATGGTGGATCGATGGTAAGTTGACACTTTTGTAATATGTCCTATTTCTTTTTAGTATTCTACGATTATAACAAATTTAATTTTAGTAATATTAATATTCTCTTTTATCATTGTAGATTCCTTGTGTATTTGTTTGATATGAATTCATATAGTGAATTTGTGTCCTTCCTTAATCTCATTCATTTATAATGTATTGTTATGTATTGGGTTTTATTTTTAAGTCATTTGGTATAAGTAAAACTCAAGTTGGATTCTCAAGAGGATACATTCAAGGAATATATATTATTACGTTGTGTGTAAATATTTCCTAATTAGAATAATAATAAGATCATTTCTTTTCAATATACTTCGTTATTGGAGAGTTACACTGTGAATAATATAACCATGGGTTAGTAATCATATGGAAATCTACATTTCAGTTTCACAAAATTTGTATCAGAGTGGTATTTTTTTAATGTGTTGAATCAAAATTTACTCATATACATGACATAGTAATGTAAATATTTATGAATTAATCAATAAAAAATACTAATATACTCTTTAATGTGGAATATAATATTACCTTTGTATATTCTGGTTTTTACTTTATGCACAATAGGAATGTGTAAGGATTTTTTGTGGGATACATCAAGTATGTTCTAGTGACACATTGTCGGTGTACAAGCCTCTATTGGGATCCAAATTCCATGAGGATTATGGTATCATTATTGGATTTATATAGTTATATACCATATTCATTATATGATATATAGTGTTTTATACTATGGATAATTTGTTTTGTACATAGAATCGTTAAATATTTACATTTTCAAACACATTGAGAATACATGAATGAGTATATTCTAACTATATATTAGTTTATATGAGTCTAGTTTGTGTTAAATAATAATTTATTTAGTTATTTATTATCTATATATTCATAATAATATCATGTTTTTTGTTGTTTCTATTATGATACTAGGTATGGTACCATTTTTAGATTAAAAAAACAACATTAAACATTTTAATAACACCACTGTAAATCTTAATTGATGATAGTCACAATATTTTTTTTTGATAATTTTAACCAAACAAGTATATTGATTTCTTATTTATTATTCTATATAATAGAATGTTTCTTTATATTCTATTAAATATATTTTATCAAGAAGGTTTTATGATGTATTCCTACAATTTTTACTAGTTTATGTGTCATCATAACTAAGATTTGATGTGTAATATATTATTATATATGTCTTTTTTGGGAGAACCTCTAGATATTAATAGTGAAATAGAGGTTTAGATGAACTATGGTTTAGTCATAATATTGATAAGATGATTTATTTAAAAGTTAAATGGAATTTTAGAAATTATTACATTATCATATTTCAAAAATAGAATATTTATTTTTTTGGAATAATTTTATAACCATTATTAAAAAACATATAAAAATGAGACATTTTTCTTTTAAAATTGGATTTTTACATCAATTTATTTGAGGAAAAACAGAGTGTCGTAAAAGAGTACATTTGCTTTTGAATTTTGATAATTTTTGGAGCCTAGGGGGAAACCCCACTTCATTACTTTAGGATTTAAAATGATATATGAATTTTCATGTTAGGTATTCATAAATTTTTTTTTCCATAAGTCATATGGATAATGATTTAAAATGGGATGATAAATAAGGAATTGTATATTCTTTTAAATCAAATGGGTAATTGTTTTTCTCAAGGATCAATTAAGAAATAATCTCATGTATAAAATGTGGTGTTTTAAAACATTTTAACAAAAAAATTAAAAGATGTTTTTTTTAAGTGAAACCATATGGAAATTGAATGTTTTGAATAATTAGAAAAATAAATGGTTGACTATGAATTGATAGGACATAAATAATTTCATTCTATGGAAAACCATGGATTAGGATATAGATTGTTGATTTATGGTCTAATAAGAATCGTAAAGATGATTATATTAAATTGGGTGTTGCTATAATGGAAATTTTTTTATTAATAATAGTTTTTGTAGTTTTAAATTCCAATAATGATGGTATTTGAGAAACATTTTAATGTTTTAACTATCGATTTTCTTTATAGATGATAGACAACTATTTAAATTTATCATTTAGATATGATTTTAGAGATTTCTATCGCATGTATAATATATTTTGTGATTAATGACTGGGATAACTAGATATATATTTGTGAATTGGTAGGACTATGATTATAGTGTGATTGTCTATTATGACTTTTCAATGATGATAATTCATATAATAGAGAGTTTTTATTGTCCCAATTTCAAGTGATTTTAATTTAAAGCTAATCTGTAAGATTTAAAGTGATTGGAATGGGAATTGTTTTTTACTTTTTGGATGTGGAGAATGTGTTGACTTTAATTATAGGATTTTGATTTAGGATATGAAGTTTTAAAATTTCATTTGAGGTTTTTGTTAATATCATTAAGGGTTTTACAAATGTGTTGTTTGTTCATGTTAGAAGATGGATTTTTCTACTATAATATTTTTTACTAGATTACTCAATTAATATTTATATTATCACCAACTTCGTGAATATATAAATAGATGATGGGGAACATGGGGGAGGGGTTAAGGACCAAGAATGCCTAAACTCAGATTTTTTATAATGGATTTTTAATCTTTTTTTCTTAACTAATTTTATCCCACATTCCCTCAATCACATACCTCACTTTTTCTGGCCAATGGATAGATCGTTTTGTGGCCCATTGAGGCCTCTCATTCATTATATATTTTCATTGGATCATGGTTGATTATTGGGATTTTCATGGCCTAAAATAATCTGGGGTTCTGATTCTCTTCCAATCTTTTTTGTTTTGTATTATTATTTTATCAATTTCCATTATTATGATTTCAAAAATATTGATTCTACTAGGTTATAAGGAAGTAACCTATTGGTGTTATCATTCTACTTTTCTATGTTCATAGAATCTCATATAGGGTTTCTTTTCCTCATACATTAATATTTTTAAGTGAAACAACTGAGTTATTATTTTTCCTCTGTATTTTTTATTTTTGGGATAAAAATTTGAAAAATATATATGGGATTAGTTGGATCATATATTTTTAATATTATTATACATTTTTGATACATTCACATATAATTATATTTTCATTTAATGGCTATTTGTTCGATATATATTTTTAATTGAAATTATTGGTTATGTAATGTAATGACCCAAAAAAAATTTAACGTAAATCCAACTTGATTTATTTAAATCTATTAGTATGTGAATGGTTATACCAAATATTCAATTTTTTATGTTTTTAGATATTAAAATACAATTAATAATTTTTACCATTCTAATATAGCTGTTGAACAGTGATCACATGATTAGTATAAATATAGGGATTTAACAAATTCATTTTACTTAGACAAAATAATCGATGGCCTCATCTAGTAGACATTCCACTTATGAAGACAATATAGTGTATCTCTGAAAAGAGGTTGCATCTTCAGACATTACTCTTGACCAATCCTATGTCGATCTTGAATACCTTAAGATAATGTGGAACAGCCTATGGGAGAAGTGGATGTTGGAAGATATTACCATTCGAGCAATGTTATTTGAGCCACCCCAAAAGTATCTCACCATCGCACACCATTCCCTAAGGTCTTATGTGAGTGTTTTAAGGTGTTATGTAACAATACCCTAGTACTATTATTATATAAATTATTTTTTATATAATATTGAAGGTTTTCATTTTATTACTATTACTTTGTAAATAGTTTTTAAAGTATAAATAGTATATTTAGTTAAATATTCAACAAAAAATCTATTTTGATGAATAAATGGATTTTTGAATTAAATAATATTTTAATAATATATTATTATTAAATTATTTTTTATTAAAAATAAATGATCGTATAAATTTATGAATGAAATTGTAATTTTTATTAAGGTTTGAAAGCCATTTTTGTTAAAACCCATGAATTTTCAATAAATATCAGTTTTTAAAGTAAAATTAAAAATTGACATATTTATAATATTATTTATATAAAATAAATATTATTTCTAGAATCGGAATGATGAAATTATACAACGGTGAATTTTTCATAATTTTTTGAGACAGTCAAATTTTTGGGTAAAAATTAAATATTGTATAAATATATAATTTGTTTTCTGACTTCATGATGACCCAATAGTGATGTAATAAAATACTGTAAACTTTATTTTCTACCAATTTATGTTTTACCATTAAAATAGTGTTATTTTGGGTTAGTTTTATTTATTATTCAATGCTCTTGTGGACCCTACAAGAATTATATAACATTTTGTTTTTGTAAACTGTTTTCCTTAAGAGTGTGACTAAACTCCACATAAGAAACCCTATTATTTTAATAATATTTTCCACTATCCTTATAAAATATTTTCTTTCACTCTCCTTTGGTAGAAACCATGGGAAAACCCATGGGATGGTTTTTGGTTTTGTATAGTTTTTTGTGAGGTGTCCCAAACCTAAATAATAAACAATTCCCTATCCTTCCTTATATAAACCCACAAAATCACCCACATACTCTCCATTAAAATCATTTTTAGTTCATCCAAACGCTGCCCCACTATCTATAGAGTCCTCACAAGTTTCCCTCAAGCCTCCCAAGGTCCCTACATTCAAGCTTTTAATTTTACTCTTCAAGTTAAGGGAATCATTCACCCTCCTCTTTTAAGCCATGACTTCCATTATGTCGTGTCTTCTAGTTTCCAAATATTTATGTTAAGGTTATGTTTTTATATTTTATCATTACAATCCATTTCATGTATAATTATTGAGTGACCCTTTTTTCTCTCATCAATTTTTTTTGGAATTTTTAATTGACATTGTTAGTCGGCCGAATTTCTTGTAAAAGAAATCGCAATTCTCTTTTCCTTCATGATTCATTTTCATGTGTACTATCATTAAAATATCCATACCATGATATTATAATTTACCCATACTTTATTATAAATTATTTAAGAGTATTTGATCCTTTTACCCTCTCTTTTCAATGTTTTCTTAAACCATGTAATATAGTCGTTATGCTGTAGAAATTTCATTTCAAAATTTCTCTCTTTCTCTCCAGAAATTATCTTGACTTATTTATGTGAATACTCAGACCTATTTATTTTCTATGTCTGTTCGTAAATATATAAATTTGATATATATTTTTTTCGGGAATTTACATACATATATCCCTCACTCCATTTCCACGGGTTATAAAAGACATAATGATCTAATTTTTAAGAACTTTTAAAATGTCACGGTCTTGATATAAAACCCATTACTTTTATTCATTGTGGGTTATTTATGAATTTTTTTACTATAAGATATGTTTCTTACAGGAAAATATATACATACTAATGGTGTGCCCTGATAGCTCTCCAATGCATTGGGAAAAAAATTTAATCTCTAGAGATGACATGTTTCACGATACCTGAGTGAATAACCTTGGTAATTTTTTTGACACCTTAGGGTTTCTCCATAGTGATATGTTCATGAATGTCTAAATTAAATGTTGTAGACATATATTCATGTTATATTTCATGTTCACTTCATTATGATATTCCTATACTTCCATTTCTCTTTTCCTTATGTTTTTATCAAGTTCTTGTTGATATCACAAGTAAATTGATTCCCTTGATTTCCTTAATAGGCCTTCTGCTGAACCGTTCCTTGGATGTATGTCTCCATGTTATAAGATGCAGTAATTGTACTTATGATGAATCTATGATGGAACCATACAAGTGTATTATAAGAATGTTTTAAGTTATTTTCATGTATTATGTTCCTATTTTCCAAGACACTATACTTTAATGATATTCTGTTTGTAAAATGTAATGAAAAGTTATGTAAAAAAAAGAGAGATGTCATAGTTTGTGTCAGAGTATAGTTTTGTTATTTCTAAAAATTTGGAAATTAAAACATCTGGAAGAACCTTATTGAAAATTTTAAATATAAGAAAACATCCTGGTATATTGGTGAGTAATGAATAAGTGGTCTATCAAGAAAATAAATCCATGTATGGATACGATCCGGTAGAGCCGGCTCTGGCATAGATGTACATAGTGGTAAAACACAAAAACAAAACATCTATATGGACTCAAATGGGAATTGGTGCATGACAATGGTCCATGATGCACTCTTGGTTTTTACACTCTCGGGGGATATGTTTGGTTAATCATAAGATTTTTATGAATCCTTATGAAGGAATTATAGAGAAATGTAATCGTTTAAGCATGATGATTTAAGACATTAAATTATTTATAGTTAAAATATTTTTAAATTCAATAAGTTTCTCACTATGGTTTTATTCTTTTAGAAAATGGCGTTCAATAGGAGGAACCAGGAAAATGGTGACTCCAATGGACCATGCGCTGACGGACATCCGATGGAAGCTGGAATGGAAAAATTCATGCTAATGATGAACCAACTGACACATGTTTTTGGAAATAACATTAATTAGGCTGAGAGACCAATATCACCACAAAGAGAACCAATTTTTGTTGATTCCTTTATGTATCGACTACCACCAACTTCCAGTGGATCGGCTGAACCATTGATTGCCAAACAGTTGATCAGCTCTATCGAGAATATATTTTCCATGCTCTAGTGTTCTGAAAAAGTGATGTTTACCTTGGTTGCCTATCACTTAGAAGGATAAGTTGATCATTGTTTGTATCTGATTAAAAAACACAAGGGCAAGAGTGTAAGTTGAAGTTATGGTGTGGGAAGAGTTCATAAGGATAATCTTCAACAAGTATTTCCCTCGACCGATGAGAACAATAATGGAGAAGAATTTTATCGAGATAAAGTAGAAGGAGAATGAATCTGTGGGAATCTACAACATGAACTTCATGAGGCTTTCATGTTACACCTCTAGATTTGTCATTGACCCTAATGGAAAGGTTGATAGATTCTTCTGTGGACTAATACCTCATCTATTGAAGAATCTAGCCAACAATGACTATGATAGATTTGAGAAGATCATGAAGAGTGTGATGAAAGTCGATCTGGATTTTGGTGAGATGCAGTGGTCTCATAAAACAAATGATGAGAAGAGATTGATGGAGACTAGCATAGGTATGACTTTTGATCATGGAAGAGGAGGAAAGAAAGGGCAACATCACGCATGTAATAAAAGTGGGAAGAAGCATTTGGGGAACTTCCTTTTCAGCAATGGGAAATTCTACAAGTGTGAAAGAGATGGCCATATTATAGGGAATTGTTTAGTGATGTGAAACCTCAACTTCCACACATTAATGACAAGGAAAATATGGTGCAATCCCTACCCGATGACCAGTTCATTAAGTGTGGACAACATGGTAACTATGCCAATAACTCTCCAAATCTGAGGGAAGTGGAGGGCAACCACCATCAACCACATAAAAGGATAAGGGCCATGGAAATACTTTGGATATTAGGTAATTTTAAGTTGAAGCTCCGAATGATGTGGTAGCATGTACTCTTGTTGTTCTCTCAATGTTACCAAGTACCTTTTTTTATTCTAGTTCTATTCATTCCATTATTTCCTCCATGTTTTCAAAGAATTTATAATCAACCCCCGATTTTCTAAAAGTAAATATATCTATCAAGAATCATAGTGGGATTATCATAGCATCGTCAATGTTTAGAAATTATAATATTTAATCTGGTGATCACAATCTTATCGCAAATCAAGTAGTCATTCCCATGATGGAATTTGACATTATACTAGGGATGGACTGGCTCTTAAAGTATTATCCCATGATCAAATGCAGATGAAAGGAAATATCAGTAATCAGGAATGGAAAACCTACAGTTATCTTCCATAGAGAGATATCTCAACCTGAACATTGTTTAGAAGAACCCTCTATATCATCATTTATGGAGTTCATTGGTGAAAAGAAGAAAGAGATGAATGTTTAAGAATTGAAAATGTCCCCATCTCCGAGGAATATATTTAAGTATTTCTTGAGGAGTTACCCAGACCTCTCCCAGATAGAGAGACAGAGTTCTCCGTTGAGCTCGTACCTAGATCTCTTTTGATATCAAAGACCCCGTATAGGACGGAAAATGTGGAGTTGGAGGAATTCAAGAAGAAAATACAAGATCATTTGGAGAAGTGGTTTATCTGACCCAGTGTGTTTCCTTGGGGAGATATTACTCTCTTTGTGAAGAATAAATATAGATAAATGTGGCTATGCATTGATTATAGAGAACTGAACAATATTACTGCAAAGAACAAATACCCTCTTCCAAGAATTTATGACTTATTTTAACAACTTTGTGGGGCTCAATTCTTTCATATGATTGATCTTCTTTTTGGTTATCATCAATTGAGGGAGAAGAAAGAAGATATTGCAAAAAATGCCTTCTGATCATGATTTTGGCATTATGATTTTTTTGTTATGCCCTTCGCACTGACTAATGCACCTAATTTTTTTTTTTGGATTTGAAAAATAGAGTCTCTAAGGAGTACCTTGACAAATTTGTGGTAGTTTTTATTGATGATATTTTGATGTATTACAAAATGTGTGAGAATCATGAAGATCATCTAAGGGTGATTTTTCAAACACTGCGAAAGAGAGGCTTTTTGGAAAGTTCAGGGAATACAATTTATGGTTACAACAAGTTGCATTCATTGGGTACATTGTTACCACTGATGGAATCGCAGTTGTCCATGCATAGACAAAATTTGTAGAGGAGTGTCCTCACCCAATAAAAATAATCGAGATTCATAGTTTCCTTGGTTTATCAGGATATTATTGGGGTTTTGTGAAAAAAAAACTCTCGACTCTCTAATCCATTGACCATGTTAACTTGAAGAGAGGTCAAGTTCATCTGGACAATGGAATGTGAGAAATGATTACAATATCTAAAGAAGAGATAGGTTACTGCACTCATGTTAACTCTTCCCTCAAGTGATGAAGGATTCATTATTTTTAGCGATGAATCTCTGAAAGGTCTTGGGTACATCCTCATTAAAAATGAAAAAGCCATTGTTTATGCGTCTTGATAGTAGATGACTCATGAGCATTACTATCCTACGCATGATCTGGAGCTATCTGCAGTCATTTTTTCTCTGAAGATATATAGGTACTATATGTATATGGAGAAATGAGATATGTACACAAACCATCAAATTTTGGAGTATATTTTCACACAAAATGGGTTGAACATGATACAAATGAGGTGGTTAGAACTTCTTAAAGACTATTATTGTTCAATTTATTATCATCCTGGAAGAGAAAAAAAATTTGGTGATGCATTAAGTAGAAAGGACCTAGTTTTTCTTTCCATGATGAGGATTCAAAAGATCCTTTGATCAACTACCTAGTAATGTTGGACATGGAAATTATAAGGGAAGGTACATCATCAACCCTAACCCAAATGATTTCTCAAATGTCTTTACTAGAGAAGATCAAGAAAGCTAAGAAAGAAGATCCTTCATTATAGAATAAGTTTTAGGTTGTGAAGGATGGGATGTTTCTTGACTTTAATATTGATCAAGAAGGAGTGTTGAAATTTTGTACATAACTATGTGTTCCATCTATTTCGGATATAAAGAAGGAGCTGATGTATCAATATCATATCTTAACTTTCTCTATAAATCGTGGGAGAAAAAAAAATTATAGGGATCTTTGTTATCATTATTGGTGGGGTAATATGAAAATGAAGA
Source organism: Viscum album (assembly GCA_963277665.1). Classification (NCBI taxonomy): domain Eukaryota; kingdom Viridiplantae; phylum Streptophyta; class Magnoliopsida; order Santalales; family Viscaceae; genus Viscum; species Viscum album. The sequence continues at coordinate 1,451,041,246 of OY728161.1, forward strand.
TTGCTGACTACACTTCAAGGTGCCTGGAATGTCAACCAGTGAAGGAAGAGCAACAAATTTATAAAGGGGTACTGTAACCCATACCCATACCAGCATGGAAGTGGAATAATATCTCTATGGACATCGTAATTAGTCTCCCCTAAACTTCCAAAGGAAAAAACGCGTTGTGGGTTGTTCTAGATAGTCTAACCAAGACTGCCCATTTTATCTCCATCCAAGAAGTCATTCCTCTCAATCAACTTTCCAGTATTTACATGAAGGAAGTTGTAAGGCTGCATGGAGTTCCAATTTCAATTGTATCTGATCATGATCCATGGTTCACATAAAAATAATACAGTAGTATTCAACATGATCTAAGCACTGAATTGAATTTTAGAATGGACTATCACCCCCAAACTGATGTCCAATCTTAAAGGACTAATCAAAAACTCAAGGACATGATGAGAATATACTCAATGGAATTTAATGGTGGATGGGATCAACATCTCCCTTTATATGACTTCTCTTACTACAACAACATTCACTCGAGTATTCAATTGTCACCCTATGAATCCTTATTTGGGAAGCGATGTAGAAATCCTACTTGTTGGGATGAAGCTGGTGAGAGAAAGATTCTTGGGCCTGATCTTGTACAAGAGATGACAGAAAAAGGACACACCATCCAACATAACATTAAGGATTCTAAGAGTTAGAAAAATAGCTATTTCAACATCCGTCAAAGGTAATTGGAGTTTAATTTTGGTGAAATAGTCATTCTTCATATTTCACCTTTTAAGAGAGTAATGAGGTTTCGTAATAAATGAAAGCCCATCCGTAGGTACATTAGCCCCAATGAAATCCTTTATCGTGTTGAATCAGTGGCCTATCAGCTTTAACTTCATCCAAATCATTCAAAAGTACATGATGTTTTCCAAGTATCCCTCTTAGAAGATGTACATAAATTACCATTCACATGTTATAAACCAAGAGGTGGTACATCTGGAACATGAACTCTCTTATGAGGAGAAGCTGGTGGAGAAATTGTATCGTAGAGAAAAGGTTATATGAAATAAGACTACCAACCACATTAAGTTGTTGGGGATGAACCAAAAATGTGAAGAGGCCATGTGGGTACCAGAGGAGTCTTTGGGGCAGAAGTTCCCGCACCTTTTTTCTTTTTAGGTAATGAGTTCAAATTTCACGGTCGAAATTTCTTAAGGGGGGACACATTGTAATGACTCAAAATTTTGTTAATGTAAATCCCTCTAGGTATAATTAAATGTCATAATATGTGAAATAGTTATACAAAATATGATTTTTTTTTTATGTTTTTGGATTTTAAAATACCATTATGAATTGTGACAGTTGCTAATATAGCCAATGAATAGTGCTAAGAGAATTAGTATAAATATAGGTATTTAACAAAATTTTTAACTCAGACAAAGGAAGAGATGGCCTCATCCAATAGATTTGCCCAATATGAAGCCAATATATCATAGCTTCGAAAGGTGGTTATGTCAATGGGCTTTACTCTTGACCAGGCCAAGGATGTGCTTTAATATGTTAAGCTTGATTGGAATTGCCTACGGGAGATGTGGAATTTGATAGAGATTACCACTCAAGAAATGTTATTAGAGCCACCCTAAGAGTCTATCACCATCGCGCACCTTAACCTAAGGTCTTATGTGAGTGTTTGAAGGGGTTATGTGACAAGACCCTAGTACTATGATTATGTACATTAATTTTGTATATAATAATGAATGTACTTTCATTCAATTATCGTTACATTGTAAATATTTTTTAAAGCACAAGTAATATTTTTAGTAAAATATTCAACTAAGAAATCTATTTTGATAAATTAATTTATTTTTTAATTAAATAATATATAAATAATATATGATTAATATGATTAAATTATTTTTTATTAAAAAAACTATCATATATTTTTATGAATGCAATTTCAATTTTTATTAAAGTTTGAAAGCCATTTTTGTCAAAACACATGAATTAATGATAAATGTCGGTTTTTATTCTAAAAGGGAAAATAATAATATTTGTAAAATAATTTAGATAAATTTAATATTATTTTTGGAATTAGGATGTTGAAATTAACCAATGGTGAATTTTTTATACTTTTTTGAGACAGTCTAATTTTTGTGTAAAAATTCAGTACCGTATAAATATATAGTGTGTTGTATGACATAATAATGACTCGATAGTGACGAAATAAAATACTATAAACTGTATGTTTGGAAAATATATGTTTTACCATTAAAATAATGTGATTTTGGGTTTGTTTGATTTATTTTACAAAACATTAGTGGACCTTCCAAGACTTATATATCATTTTATCCTTGTAAATTATTTTCCTTAAGAGTGTGACTCACCACAACATAATGAACCCTATTATTTAAAAAATTTAGGTCACTGACCTTATAAATTATTTTATTACACTCCCCTTTGGTAGAAACCTTGGTCAAAAACCATGGGTTAGTTTTTGGTTGGTTTAGATTAATGTGAGGTGTCCCAAACCAAAATATTAATCAATTCCCTATCCATTCCAATATAAACCCACCCAAGATCCCACATTAAATTCACTAAAATCCATTTATGTTCATCAAACCTCTTCCCCCATCTCTCTAGAATCCTCCCAAGGTCATGATCATCATTCTTTCATTGTTACTTTTGATGGTAAGTGAATCATTCACCCTCTTCTGTTAATCCATTACTTCATTTATGTTGTGTCTTCTAGTTTCTATATCATTATGTTGATGGTATGTTCTTATATTTTATAATTATTTTACATTTCTTGTCTAATTTTTCAGATTCCCTTTCTTCTCTCTTCAATTTGTTTTATGAATTTTTAAGTGATGCCGTTAGGCTTCAGAATTTCTCGTAAATGAAATCACATCTTCTCCCTTTTTTCATGATTTCTTTTAATGTGATATGTCATTAAAATATCCATAACATGATCATATTATGTACCCATACTTTATTATAAATTACTTATTAGTGTGTGACCCTTGCACCCTCTAATTTCAATATTTTCATAAACCATGTTATATAGTCGTTATGTTGCAGAAATTTCGCATAAAAATTTATCTCTCTTTCTCTCCAGAAATTCCCTTGTTTTATTTATTTGAATATCCAGATCTATTTCGTTTCTATGGGTGTCATTAAATATATAAATATGATATATTTGATTATATAAATCATATACATATAACCCTCACTCCCATTACATGGGTTATAAATGACATAATGATTTTATTTTTAAGAACTTTTAAAATGTCACGATGTTGAAATGAAACCCTTTTAATTTATTCTCCGTGGTTTATTTATAAAATGATGGATTCTAATATATGTGGATCACATGAAAATAAAGACATATTAAGGGTGCACCCTGATAGTTCTCCAATTATTTGGGAAAATAATTTCATCTCTAGAGATGACAAGTTTAACGATACCATGGTTAATAACATTGGTAATTTTTATGACACCTAGTGGTTGTACCATGGTGATATGTTCATGAATGTCTAAATGAAATGTTGAAGCCACATATGCCAGTTATGTTTCATTTTAATTTTGTTATGATATGCCTATACTTATGTTGATCATGTATTTATGTATTTATCATGTTCTTATTGATATCACAAGTAAATTGATTCCCTTTCATTCATTAATAGGCCTTCTACTCAGCCTTTCCTTTGATGTATGTCTCCAAGTTATATGATTATGTAATTGTACTTATAATTAATCTATTATGATGCCTTATAACTAGATTACAGTAATGTTTTATGTTATTTTTGTGTATTTTGTTCCGGATTTCCAAGACACTAGACTTTACAGTTCTTCTATTTGTAAAATGTAATGAAAAGTTATGTAATAAAAAAGAGGGATGACATATGTAATATATTTTTTGGAATGTTTGGTTTTTCATGGGAAATTGATGGAGTATTCCAAAAATATAAAATTTTATTAGTAGTTGATCTCAACATTATCAGTAAATCTCCAGATATTCAGGCGACATAGAAAACATTTATTTTATTTTAAAAAAATATTATTTCATTTATTAACTATATAAATGAATGTATTTTAAATCGTTTTTTGGGTATAACATGGATTTTTTTTGCTTTCTTATATAATATTAATATTGGTATATATAATTCCCTTTTTTTGTTGTAAACATGTTATATCCAATTTTATTAAGGATATATAATTTATATGGATGTAATAATTGTTGATTGTTATCAAGAAATGTGAAATGGGATTCCCATTTTATGTTATTCTATGTGAACCCTTGGAGACTAAGTGTCAAAGACATTATATTAATGTTAATGGTTTTTGAAATGAAATTTTTGGGGTATCTATTGTGTAACATCACAATCTGAACCAATGGGTCCAATCCAGATGTTATGTGACCTCATGTGGACCACCCTGTACACAATTGGTTTTTTAATGGCATATAGGGTCTAATTCCAATAGTCTTGACACTATATCCTCCACTTGGAGTCATAGAAAAATAATAAATAATAAATAATTATAATAATAAATAAAAACAGCAATGATATAGAATAATAATGATGGAATACATGACATAGAATCTATGTAGCTCATAATTTGGTAATTCTGTCAATATTGTAATCACGTGATAATGAAAATAGTAATAAATATATAGTTGGGTTCTCTAGGATTTTCCCAATATGATATCATCTCTATGATACTCTTCTCATTATTCCACCATAGGGCCCTTTCCCACCTTTTAATCACTCATAAAATATATAGAGCACCTTTCATACGAAATAAAACAAGGTGAGTTCTCTAAATATATATTGAAATGCAAGGGAGTACCTAATATATGTTGTTCCATGTTGTCATTATATCTCACTATGTGGTTAGGTCCATTGTAACAGCCCGAGATTTTATGAAAAATATTCTTTTTTTTATTTTAATAATGTCTTGTGTTATACGCTACACCAAAAGGAGCTTGCACAACACGCATCCTTGACTTTCCTTGCATTACACGCAATCGCAACCTTCCTCGATAGCGTGTGTGGTACGTAATCCTGAGTTTCACGAAACAATGATATGCTATTAAAATATTATTAAAACTAGCCGTTATGAATAGTAATAACCACTTTTTGAAATCCAGTAAATCTTATTTTTCAAAATGAACTTTATTTTTGGATTCGGAGTATCGAATTTAGCCTAAGGTGAAATTTTGGTACTTTTCGGATAACTTTCATATTCTGATGAATAGTGAAAATTACTAAATTATAATTAAAAACAACTTTTTTAATCGAAATAATTAATAGTGATAAATCATTAATTTGAGTGGTTTTAAAGTGTATTTAGAATATATTTTTACAATTTAATACAAAGTTGGTCATTGGATGTAATTTCACATTTAAACCAGTTATAAACAAGTGTCAATCTTTTGATAGTCATTATCTCTTAAAAACACGCTATTTGTTGTAACATCGGAAATTAGTTATAAAATTAATTAATGCAACTTATATGTTTGGAATTTTGTAAAATAGAAATCATTTTTGAATTCGGAATATCAATTATAGCCTAGGGTGAAATTTTGGTACTTTTCTGAAAACATTCAATTTTTGATGAATAGTGATACCACTAAGTGGTAGGTGAAAAAACTGAATTTTGCATAAAACTTAATTTTAACGCTTCTGTGAATGGAATTTCGAAAATCCGAGAGACACGGTTAATATCAAGGACTAAAATGTGGTTCAATGAGATGAAAATAATTTTTTGGTGAATAGTAACTTTTTACTTTTTTTACCACGGTTAATAGAAAATAGGGTAACTAAGGGTAAATATGATATTAATATTACCCTAACACATGTCCTAATTCTATTGGAAAAGTGTAATTCGACCAAAAACAAACTTAGGAATAAAATATGACCACTTAGGCCCACTTGGATTAGATTAGGACATTTATTATTAATTTATTTAAAGAAGGGTTAAAATAGTTAAAATCAAAGTTTAATAAGTAAATAATTTTTAATATGGGGTTAAACATAAGATAAATTCGACTATAAATATTCATTAGAAAGCTAAAAAGATTTCCTACATGATGGTATTTTATTTGTAATTTTTAGACATCAAATAATATAATTTATTTATGACACAAAAATGATGCAGTAATTATCTTATTAATGAAATATTGACATAATTGATAATATAAATACCAAAATAAATGTAATTTAAGACTTTTTATGAATTACACTTATTTTCTAGGCTACTATGATATATTATTGTTGATTTAATAAACTTGGTTCGAACATATAATTCTGTTATGACTTTCACAAAAATCATATATCAAAAAGTGTCAAAATTGACACAAAATAGTTTTTAAATCAAATATTATATTATTAATTGTTATTTTATTCCTAAAAATCTAAGGTTCGGCCAAATGACTTAGATAAGGATATATGTATTAATAATATACAATTTGGGGTTCGTTTGGCATGTTATAGTAAGTTTATTAACCATATAGTGAAAGAAAACAAAAAGACACGGTAAAAGTTAAATTATTTAACTTAGAGTTAAATCTAATTGATAAGGTTAAAATAATACCCTAAACTTGTCTAAATCCTATTGGTTGATAGTATTTAGACCCATCCCCACTTTATCTTCGAAATAAGACCCTTTGGAACCATTATAAACCGATTTTGACTTTAATATAAAATAATATTTTGAGATATTCCTAAGGTGCCCCTCTCCTCCCCTATAAAAGGACACCTCCTCCCCCTCCTCCTCACACCAATTTGAGCACTCAAGCTCGGCCAACCCCTGCCAATTTCTTCTCTCCACTTCCCTAGAAAAATCCTAGAGGTTCTGGTATTCCTCAAAGACCAATTTTAGTGCCCTAACAGGAGGTCTCAAAGAGGCACTTCAAAGAAGAGGTAATTACCGTTACCAATTCTTTCATCTTTATTTCTTCTTCCACTTCTTCTTCTTAGGTTGTTTCATTATGAAGTAATAACATCAGTATCACTCATATACTGATATGTTATTATAAGTATGAAACAACCATATTTCACCATCTATCCATCCTACGGAAAAAGAAATCACCGCGCGTGCGTACGTACGGAATACCGTCTCCACGCCGTGGTGTAATCTATTTTCCACCACCACCTTACATGGATGGGTATAATGGTGTAAAGAATAACTATACATAGTTATTCCAACATAATATTGATTCTGATATATTGTATAATCCACTCCAATTCAATTCAATATTGATATAAATGATATCATCGCTCGTGCGTACGTACGGACTACCGTCTCCACGACGCGATGAGATTCATTCTCCATGTTAACCATTTAAGAATGATTATAAAGTATATATATGAAATAATAATGAAATATATGACATTATAAAGCTACTGTATTTATGTATATATATACATATGTATGTCATCTACTTACTTCCATTTCAAGACAATAAGGAAAGGAAAACAGCGTTCATGCGTACGTACGGACTACCGTCTCCATGAACGGTGTTTTTCATTTTATTATATATCTATTATATATATATATACTAAATATATATGATATATAAATCATATTTTATATTCTGGGAGTAAGTAAATCATGATATAAGTAATAAGGATGTCAAGAACAACAAGTCAAAACACCTACGATAAATGAAACGATTTTACCCAAAACGCTTCTTTAACATGGAATTTACAAAAGAACGGGTAATATAATATCATAAGTGAACCATATATGATATCATAACAATGAATATGATTCTGTAATAAGTCAATAACATGATTTAAATCATTATACAGGAGGTTCGGACACTTACAAAGCAAGTCGGACCTAAGGTAAGGGAAATATCACAATCTCATTTTTATCCGAGATTGTTTATTCGTATGTATTTACTGGGGTGTATTTTATCATCCACATCCATGTTCCCTCAATATGTAATATTATTTCCATCCAATTGCAATAGTTTAAATCCAATTTTACCCTTAGGTGAGTTTTTAGTAAAGAATATGACAGGAATCTTTTGTCGTTTTTCCGTACGAGGTACTTTTTGACTTTTCCGACAAAAGTACGAAGAATGTTTTTTTTAACTTATACGGCACGAACGGATTTATACTGTTTTATAAAGCCTTATTTTCATGAAGATTCCTCCAAAAGATTTCATGACTATTTTCAATAAAATCTCTTTCTTTTAAAATTTCATGATGTTTTGTGAAAAGAAATTGATTTTGAAGAAGAAAGGATATTTTCCTCAAGAATTCATTTCAAGTATTTTATCAAAATTATTTCCATCTAAGATAACATAGGGTTCTGTTTCTATCCCTATTATTACATTGATTTGGTTATGTTGTGATGGAATTATTTTTATGAATTCCTTTATCTTATATGAATTGTTTTATGATGTCATGTTGTTTAAGAATCCCATTTTTATTACATGGGTTATGCTATGATGTATGGTTTATGATTATGTGGCACACATAAGAAAGGATTCATTATAAGATGGGTGGGACCTATATCTCCCTCCAATGCATTGGGTAAAGATTTTATATCTAATGAGATAGACATGGCTCGAATGGTAGGTTATACCGGTTCAGTGAAACAGGACTGAAATGAGGATTACTCGATTCAGAAAGGGACTTTGTCCACTAAGATAGTCTTGGCAATGAGTCCTGACTAACAAGAAATGATTCTCTATGATTATGTGTGTATGCCATAATGAGTAATGTTTTAAGTTATGATTTCATTTCACTACTATGATTTATCCCATGTTATGAAATTATGCTCTCTTTTGCAGGTTAAGATTTCCAAAAAGCTATGTTCTTATGTATATGATGTGATTGATATTTCTTTTGTTTACCCTTACTGAGCATTTGAGCTCACCATTTTATGTTTTCCTTTCCCCAGGATATAAACAATGGTTTTAGGTATAAAAAGGAAGATCTTTATGGGAGATGTTGAAGATCTTCCACCACAATTAGAAGTTTACGTTCCGAGTTTCCAAAGACACTAAACTATTACGATCCTTGTGTGTGTCTTTTTGTTATGTACTAAGTATTCCGCAAAAGTAATGTAATGTCCATGTACGATAAGCTTCGGGTCTCTACAGTTGGTATCAGAGGAAAGGTTTAGTCAACCTTTGGAAACTAGGATGTGAGAACGTTAGTGAGATCCATAGAGATATTTCTAAGGTATGTCTAGGGATGTCCCTAAGGATAAGTATATGTATAGGATATATTCCTAGAACTACGGTAACGATCTTAGAATTTAACCTAATATGTTAGATATTGAGGGTGCTCCCCCTTTACTATGTTGTCTTCCCTAGCATGATTTCGCCTCTCACAAAATTCTTTTTGTGTTTTAGTTAATGGAGGGAACCAGAAGGAATTCGGTTAACATTGAATCCAATGGACAAATTTGTGACTATGAGCAACAAAATTGTGTGATGCCTAGAGATAAAGATATTGTGATTATGCCGAATCAGTCATCACGATATATGATTAACAAGGTGAAATTTAGTGGTATGACTAATTCATCAAAGAAGAGGAAGATAAAATATTATGCATGTTCGCATGTTGAGGATCATAAAGAAAGGAAGATTGAGATTTCTAAAGAAGGGAAGAAGAACCTTGAGGAATACCTCAAATGGAGGGACCGATGTTATCTGTGTGGAGAAAAGGGTCATAGAGTGACAGATTGTTATGGAGTTCAATGTCTTATTTGTGGAGAACATGGGAATTACCCAACTCAATGCCCTGACCTAAAAAGATACTTCTAAATCAAGGAAGGACTTATTCCAGGACAGTCATTGAAGTGGATGGACTGAAGTGTTTATGTATTGGTATTCAAGAATAATGTTGTTGAGGTACTTTTACGGTGTATTGGAATATTTATGTATTGCTCTAATGTGGTATTCGAAGTGATTGAGGTATTTTTGGAAAAAAAGATGATATGTGCATAATGAAGGGAAAATAAGAAAATGAAATATTTGACAGTATTCATGAGCTCATGATTGATATAAGGACTAAGTGATATCATGGTTTGAGTATATAGAATTTTGAGGATTTTGGTATGTGGAAAGTGTTAACTTTTAACTGCATTCATTTTTTCACTAAGGTATTCAAGAGAATACATGATTAAAGACTTTGAATGTTTGGAATGTGACCAACAAAACCTATCTTATGATATATGGGGATCGACGATGGTGTTAAATCTCTGGTAATCGTTGTCACTATATTATGAGAGTGTACTGCAGTATTATGTATAAGCCTAATGATTAGACTGGATTATGTTGGACATAAGTTAGTATTGTTTAAGGATAGAAGATTTTCGATATTATTGATGGGATGTTATAGTAACGTAGTTTTAGAAAAAGGACAACCTGCAAGATGGGCGACAGCCCATCGCTTCGGACAAGGCTGTAGGAATCGAACCCACAACCAAATTGCGACTGGCCTTTATCGCCTACCACTGGCCTACAGGAAGTCCCTGTTTAGTAGAAACTAGTTTTATTATATTAAGCAGTATGATATATGAAGTATAAGTCCATTTTAGGAACCATATATGATTAATCTCACTATAGATCGACTTATGTATATAAGTTTTGCTAACCTTTTGTTTGAGACAGATGGAATGACCCGTCATTCTATCACATGATCTGCTAACACTTCACGAATAACAAATTCAACTTCATTTATTTAAGAGATGAAGTGGAAATTGTTCAAGGCACGAACAACAGTGAGATTGTACCCAAATAAAGTAAGTATTTATTCTAATTCAAATTTTCAACTTTAGGGGAAATGATCTTGAAAACCAAAAATGTTGTCCTAGTGATCTTATACCTGATTAATCATATGGTACCTTATATCATCACAAATATATGGAATTGTGATTACTGTCTTTTCCATAGCCATGTTCTCTACCACTCTCCATCAGAACATGATGGTTAGATTTCTCTTCCATATCCATATTTTCACCTATGTGGAAACCCAGTGATTAGTTTATTTGGGTAATCGTTACATTTCATACTTTAGTTTTGAAAGCCAAGTTTTGGTATTCCTTTTTACGATGTGGGTTTATATTAAAGAAACTTTCGAATAGTAAACCATTTATAACCCCGACGAATTTCGAGGGCGAAATTCATTTTAAGGGGGGTAGAATGTAACAGCCCGAGATTTTATGAAAAATATTCTTTTTTTTATTTTAATAATGTCTTGTGTTATACGCTACACCAAAAGGAGCTTGCACAACACGCATCCTTGACTTGCCTTGCATTACACGCAATCGAAACCTTCCTCGATAGCGTGTGTGGTACGTAATCCTGAGTTTCACGAAACAATGATATGCTATTAAAATATTATTAAAACTAGCCGTTATGAATAGTAATAACCACTTTTTGAAATCCAGTAAATCTTATTTTTCAAAATGAACTTTATTTTTGGATTCGGAGTATCGAATTTACCCTAAGGTGAAATTTTGGTACTTTTTGGATAACTTTCATATTCTGATGAATAGTGAAAATTACTAAATTATAATTAAAAACAACTTTTTTAATCGAAATAATTAATAGTGATAAATCATTAATTTGAGTGGTTTTAAAGTGTATTTAGAATATATTTTTACAATTTAATACAAAGTTGGTCATTGGATGTAATTTCACATTTAAACCAGTTATAAACAAGTGTCAATCTTTTGATAGTCATTATCTCTTAAAAACACGCTATTTGTTGTAACATCGGAAATTAATTATAAAATTAATTAATGCAACTTATATGTTTGGAATTTTGTAAAATAGAAATCATTTTTGAATTCGGAATATCAATTATAGCCTAGGGTGAAATTTTGGTACTTTTCTGAAAACTTTCAATTTTTGATGAATAGTGAAACCACTAAGTGGTAGGTGAAAAAACTGAATTTTGCATAAAACTTAATTTTACCGCTTCTGTGAATGGAATTTCGAAAATCCGAGAGACACGGTTAATATCAAGGACTAAAATGTGGTTCAATGAGATGAAAATAATTTTTTGGTGAATAGTAACTTTTTACTTTTTTTACCACGGTTAATAGAAAATAGGGTAACTAAGGGTAAATATGATATTAATATTACCCTAACACATGTCCTAATTCTATTGGACAAGTGTAATTCGACCAAAAACAAACTTAGGAATAAAATATGACCACTTAGGCCCACTTGGATTAGATTAGGACATTTATTATTAATTTATTTAAAGAAGGGTTAAAATAGTTAAAATAAACGTTTAATAAGTAAATCATTTTTAATATGGGGTTATACATAAGATAAATTCGACTATAAATATTCATTAGAAAGATAAAAAGATTTCCGACATGATGGTATTTTATTTGTTATTTTTAGACATCAAATAATATAATTTATTTATGACACAAATATGATGCAGTAATTATCTTATTAATGAAATATTGACATAATTGATAATATAAATACCAAAATAAATGTAATTTAAGACTTTTTATGAATTACACTAATTTTCTAGGCTACTATGATATATTATTGTTGATTTAATCAACTTGGTTCGAACATATAATTCTGTTATGACTTTCACAAAAATCATATATCAAATAGTGTCAAAATTGACACAAAATAGTTTTTAAATCAAATATTATATTATTAATTGTTATTTTATTCCTAAAAATCTAAGGTTCGGCCAAATGACTTAGATAAAGATATATGTATTAATAATATACAATTTGGGGTTCGTTTGGCATGTTATAGTAAGTTTATTAACCATATAGTGAAAGAAAACAAAAAGACACGGTAAAAGTTAAATTATTTAACTTAGAGTTAAATCTAATTGATAAGGTTAAAATAATACCCTAAACTTGTCTAAATTCTATTGGTTGATAGGATTTAGACCCATCCCCACTTTATCTTCGAAATAAGACCCTTTGGAACCATTATAAACCGATTTTGACTTTAATATAAAATAATATTTTGAGATATTCCTAAGGTGCCCCTCTCCTCCCCTATAAAAGGACACCTCCTCCCCCTCCTCCTCACACCAATTTGAGCACTCAAGCTCGGCCAACCCCTGCCAATTTCTCCTCTCCACTTCCCTAGCAACATCCTAGAGGTTCTGGTCTTCCTCAAAGACCAATTTTAGTGCCCTAAGAGGAGGTCTCAAAGAGGCACTTCAAAGAAGAGGTAATTACCGTTACCAATTCTTTCATCTTTATTTCTTCTTCCACTTCTTCTTCTTAGGTTGTTTCATTATGAAGTAATAACATCAGTATAACTCATATACTGATATGTTATTATAAGTATGAAACAACCTTATTTCACCATCTATCCATCCTACGGAAAAAGAAATCACCGCGCGTGCGTACGTACGGAATACCGTCTCCACGCCGTGGTGTAATCTATTTTCCACCACCACCTTACATGGATGGGTATAATGGTGTAAGAATAACTATAAATAGTTATTCCAACATAATATTGATTCTGATATATTTTATAATCCACTCCAATTCAATTCAATATTTATATAAATGATATCATCGCTCGTGCGTACGTACGGACTACCGTCTCCACGACGCGATGAGATTCATTCTCCATGTTAACCATTTAAGAATGATTATAAAGTATATATATGAAATAATAATGAAATATATGACATTATAAAGCTACTGGATTTATGTATATATATACATATGTATGTCATCTACTTACTTCCATTTCAAGACAATAAGGAAAGGAAAACAACGTTCATGCGTACGTACGGACTACCGTCTCCATGAACGGTGTTTTTCATTTTATTATATATCTATTATATATATATATACTGAATATATATGATATATAAATCATATTTTATATTCTGGAAGTAAGTAAATCATGATATAAGTAATAAGGATGTCAAGAACAACAAGTCAAAACACCTACGATAAATGAAACGATTTTACCCAAAACGCTTCTTTAACATGGAATTTACAAAAGAACGGGTAATATAATATCATAAGTGAACCATATATGATATCATAACAATGAATATGATTCTTTAATAAGACAATAACATGATTTAAATCATTATACAGGAGGTTCGGACACTTACAAAGCAAGTCGGACCTAAGGTAAGGGAAATATCACAATCTCATTTTTATCCGAGATTGTTTATTCGTAAGTATTTACTGGGGTGTATTTTATCATCCACATCCATGTTCCCTCAATATGTAATATTATTTCCATCCACTTGCAATAGTTTAAATCCAATTTTACCCTTAGGTGAGTTTTTAGTAAAGAATATGAAAGGAATCTTTTGTCGTTTTTCCGTACGAGGTACTTTTTGACTTTTCCGACAAAAGTACGAAGAATGTTTTTTTTAACTTATACAGCACGAACGGATTTATACTGTTTTATAAAGCCTTATTTTCATGAAGCTTCCTCCAAAAGATTTCATGACTATTTTCAATAAAATCTCTTTCTTTTAAAATTTCATGATGTTTTGTGAAAAGAAATTGATTTTGAAGAAGAAAGGATATTTTCCTCAAGAATTCATTTCAAGTATTTTATCAAAATTATTTCCATCTAAGATAACATAGGGTTCTGTTTCTATCCCTATTATTACATTGATTTGGTTATGTTGTGATGGAATTATTTTTATGAATTCCTTTATCTTATATGAATTGTTTTATGATGTCATGTTGTTTAAGAATCCCATTTTTATTACATGGGTTATGCTATGATGTATGGTTTATGATTATGTGGCACACATAAGAAAGGATTCATTATAAGATGGGTGGGACCTATATCTCCCTCCAATGCATTGGGTAAAGATTTTATATCTCATGAGATAGACATGGCTGGAATGGTAGGTTATACCGGTTCAGTGAAACAGGACTGAAACGAGGATTACTCGATTCAGAAAGGGACTTTGTCCACTAAGATAGTCTTGGCAATGAGTCTTGACTAACAAGAAATGATTCTCTATGATTATGTGTGTATGCCACAATGAGTAATGTTTTATGTTATGAGTTCATTTCACTACTATGATTTATCCCATGTTATGAAATTATGCTCTCTTTTGCAGGTTAAGATTTCCAAAAAGCTATGTTCTTATGTATATGATGTGATTGATATTTCTTTTGTTTACCCTTACTGAGCATTTGAGCTCACCCTTTTATGTTTTCTTTTCCCCAGGATATAAACAATGGTTTTAGGTATAAAAAGGAAGATCTTTATGGGAGATGTTGAAGATCTTCCACCACAATTAGAAGTTTACGTTCCGAGTTTCCAAAGACACTAAACTATTACGATCCTTGTGTGTGTGTTTTTGTTATGTACTAAGTATTCCGCAAAAGTAATGTAATGTCCATGTACGATAAGCTTCGGGTCTCTACATCCATTGTCTCCATCAGACCAAGTAATGAACACTATACCTCTAATGGATAATCTTGTCATTGTAGTCTGCCTTTTCCAAGCACTAAGAATGGAACCTAAATATAAGTTAACTAACATATATTCAAGGTAGATTGGACTATAATGTATATCATCCTTATAAATTAATAAGAAACACAAAATATAATGTGATTATAATTTGTAACACCCCAACCCTAGTTACCTAGATTCTGTGCATTATTACATAACATTGGCATGATCACAAGAAAGATCAAATATCGAAAGACCGATTGGTTTAGTATCCTTGGAAACATTAGATATATTAATAAAGTTTTACATTACGTCATAAAGTGAAAACTAATACAACAACATAGTCTCCATATCCCACACTCATATCCCCACATACTATCCCTGCAGGTCATTCATAAATTACTTCTTCACATCCTGGGAAAAATAAAACATATAAAAGGGGTGAGCTCAAATGCCCAGTAAGGAAAACAATATAGCTGAAACTTTCATAAATAAGAATAAACATTCAAGGAAATGTATAACTTAAAACAAAATCCTTTTAATCTTGAACTTCAATATAGTATGGAAAAAATAAAATGAAATAATTCCATTTACTAATTCACATGGATATTCTACTCATCGAATAATCACATGAAATATCAATTACAACTTTCATAATGATGGAATGCATAATGACAAACTATCATAACCACATAGCCAAGGCCTCGTGCCAAGACTACAAATAGGATTTTTCCAAGGCCTTGTTCCAAGACACTAGTTTCTCTAATTAGACCTACCGATGCATCGAGGAGCTATAGCGGGTTCCACCCATCACATATTAAGTCCAATGCATTCCCATATGAAAAGGTTTAAACATAACATAAACATTCATATTAAAACTAGCATATGAAATGTCAATAATTTCACTATAAACTATGAACAGTATAAAAATAGCACATCCACAGTCAAACATATCACAAAACCTTCAATACAATTAAGATTTTTGTATCATAATAAATCAACTTCAAATAAGCGTAAAATCCATAAAAGGATGTTGACATAGATGAAATCAAAAATCTTTTTAGAGAAATATCTCTTTCTATTTTGAAATCATTTAAGAGTCATATATTTTTGAAATAAAACATTTTCTGTGAAAATAATCTTATAAGCCCGTAAGGGAAGCATTGACGATTTTATAACGGCAGAAAATAACCGCACCCGCCGTATAAGTTAAAAAAACATTCTTAACTTAATTCTGTCAAAAAGGATAAAAAGCACCTTGTTTGGAAAAATATGGAAATATTCCTTTATAAACCACTTATAAAAAGTCAACAAGGGTATAAATGACTTTAACCCATATTCTTTTGAATAGTAAATTTTTTTTGAAATACATTTTGATGAAACAAGGATGTGGATGATAAAGAGATCCCAGTAGATTATTACGTATAAACAACCTCGGATAATGAAGAGATTGTGAAATAACACTTACTAATTTGGTAAGTTACGAAACGTACAACCCATGAAAGAGTTATCATACAATTAATATTTAAAACACATAAATTAAATTGTATTACACAAAGAATATAATTATGGGTAGTATATACACCACACAAAAAGTAATGGTGGCAATATGGCTTGAATCTCACAGGAATAAGGAGTGAGATGAAAACCCCTTACCTTGTACTTTTCCTTGTTTGGGGTAGGTTAAACTCCTGTATAATGGTGAAATAATTGTTATTAAATTATAAAAGAATCATATACATTAATATGATTTCATATATGATCTTTTAACATTACTTTGTTAATAATATCTTGGTATTATCGTTGTTTCAGGTGTTAGCTTACTTGTTTTCTTTTATATGTTTTGTTACATAAGCCATGTTTGTAATGGATAGGTTGTATATTAATCATATCCAGAATGATATCAAGTCCATAGATACTATTATTAATCATCAAATGAGAATTATACATGAATGGATACGATGGAGAATGAATCTCATCACATTCGTGGAGACGGTAGTCTGTACGTACGCACGAGCGACAATATCATTTTTTTGATATTAAAATAATATATAATTGGACAGTATATCATATATACTGAATAATTATCATGTTATATTTATTATTTACATGAGATACCCATCATTATTATACCCTTCCAAATAATAATATATTGAATAACAATTACACCACGACGTGGAGACGGTAAGCCGTACGTACGCACGTATGGTGACAAGTTATTCAAAGGATGGATAGAATACTGAATATGGTTGTACCATATTTATAATAACATCACATTTTATATATGATACTGGGGTTATTATTTTATAATGGTAACAACAGAGGAAGAAGAAGTGGAAGAAGAAAGGAACTTGGAAAAGGGTGGTGAAAACATTACCTCTTCATCGGGTTCTTCCTTTTGATTTGATCAAAAGGGCTCCATATGATGGCTTTCTAATCAAACTAATGCCTCGAGGTTGTAGTTAGAAAATTTGAGAGAGTATTTGGGCAGATTTTGGCCGAAACAAAAGGCTTTGAAGGTGTGAATTAATGAGAAGGGGGAGTGCCCTTTTATAAGAGGCGTGAGGGGCACCTTTGGAAAAGCTAAAAATATTAATTTATAATAAATTAATATTCGGTTTATAATGGCTCCAATGTTGATTATTCAAACGTTAATGTGGGTATATGTCACAAAACATTCAACCAATAGAATTTAGATAGGTTTGGGTTACTATATTAACCTTATCTTTTAGTTTTAACTCATAGTTAATTAGTTTGACATTTACCATGTAACTTTGTATTTTTATATTATATAGTTAATAAACATTCCATATACATCAAAGCGACCCCCAAATGGTCCATTAATGATACACCTATCATGATATATGTCTCATGTCTGAACCTTAGATTTTTAGGAATTTAATATCAATTAATAATATAATATTTTTTTTAAAACTCTTTTATGTCAATTTTGACACTATTTAATAGTTGATTTTTGTGAAACTTATAACAGGATAATTACTTCGAAAAAAGTCTATTAAATCAATCCTAATATGTTATATTATCCTAGAAAATTAGTTTAATTCATTAAAAGTCTCAAATTAAATTTATTTGGGTATTTAAAATATCAATTATTTTAATTTTTCACTATTATGGTAATTAATGCATCATCATTGTGTCATAAATAAATTAAATTATTTAAAGTCTAAAAATTATGAATAAAATATCATTATGTATGAAATCTTTTTATTTTTCTAAATAATATTTACAATAGAATTTATCTTATGTATAACCCTATATGAAAAGTCTTTAATTAAATAAACTTTGATTTTAACTCTTTTAACTCTTCTTTGAATTAAATAATATTAAATGTCCTAATCTAATCCAGGTGGACCTAAATGATAATATTTTATTCCTAAGGTTGTTTTTGGTCGAGATAAACTTGTCCAATATAATTAGGACATGTTTTAGTGTAATATTAATATCATTTTTACCCTTAAATACCCTATTTACTTTTAACCGTTGTAAATAAAAGTAAAAAGTTACTATTCACCAAAAATTATTTTCAACTCATTGAACCACATTTTACTTCTTGATATTAACCATGCTCTCGGATATTTGAAATTCCATTCACATAAGTGGTAAAATTATGTTTTATGAAAAATTTAGTTTTTTAACTACCACTTAGTAGTTTCACTATTCATCAAAAATTGATGTTTTTCAGAACAATGCCAAAATTTCACCGTAAGCTATAATTGATATTATGAATTAAAAATGATGTCTATTTTACAAAATTCAACACATATAAGTTTCATTAATTAATTTTATAATTAATTCCCGCTATCACAACAAATAGCGTGTTTTTAAGAAACAATATATACCGAAAGATTGACAAATGTTTAGGTCCAATTTCAAAATGAAATTAATTCTGATGAACACCATTTGATAAAATAGTAATAATATATTCTAATTATACTTTAAAAACACTTAATAATATAATTTATCAATATAAATTATTTTGATTAAAAATGTTGTTTTTAAGTATTTTTCATTATTCATAAAAATTTGAAGATCTTAGAAAAATACCAAAAATTCATCTTAGTATAATTTCGATATTCTGAAACCAAAAATGAGGTCCATTTTGAAATATAAAATATATATACTTTAAAAAATCCGGTATTACTATTTATAACGGCTAGTTTGATTAGTTATGGTGTGTTAGAACTTGGTGTTGCATACAACACACGCTATCACATTATTCAAAGAGAAGCGTACCGTAGAAGCTTGGGGTGTAACATTCTCCCCTAATTCAAATAATTTCATCCTAGAAATTTCTAGAATACTACCACATGAAAAGACTCGGGTGGTTCTTCATCATATGTTCATCGGGTTCCCACGTTGCCTCTTCCATCTTATGGTTTCTCCACAAAACTTTTACCAGACGCGCCGTCCGGTTTCTCAGTACTTGTTCTCTTGTATCAAGAATCCTGACGGGCTCTTCACAATAAGACATGTCGGGTTCCATTTATAATTCTTTATAGGTGAGTACATGTGTTGGGTCAGGCATGTATTTCTTCAATAGACATATGTGTAACACATCGTGAACTTTGGAGAGACTTGGCGGCATTGCCAATCGGTAAGCTACAGACCCAATTCGTTCTAGAATTTCGAAAGGTTCGATGTACCTGGGACTCAATTTACCTTTCATTCCAAAACGTACGAATCCCTTTAATGGAGATACCTTTATGAAAACATGATCATTGACTTGAAATTCCAAATCCTTCCTTCGAATATTGGCATAGCTCTTCTGCCTACTTTGAGCTGCTTTGATGTGATTTTGGATTACCTTCACCTTTTCCATCGTTTCCTCCACCAGTTCTGGACCTAAAAATTTTATCTCACCAACGTCATCCCAACAGGTTGGTGTGCGACATATCTTTCCATATAACGCTTCATATGGTGCCATCTGAATACTCGAATGTAAGATATTGTTATAGGAAAATTCTACCAAAGGTAAATATTGATCCCACATACCCTGAAAGTCAAGTGAGAAAGATCTCAACATGTCTTCCAAGGTTTGAATAGTCCATTCTGATTGTCCGTCTGTCTGAGGGTGGTAGGCACTGCTCAAATGAAGTTCAGTATCCAGGGATTTCTGAAGACTCTTCCAGAATCTTGAAGTAAAACGGGGATCAGGATCAGAAACAATCCATATGGGTACTCCAAGAAGTCTCACAACTTCATTAATATATAGTCTTGCTAGACGTTCCAGTGGTAGATCTTCTCTTATAGCAAGAAAATGTTCTGACTTGGTAAGACTATCAACAATAACCCATAATGCATTGTTCCTTCTATGAGTCTTTAGTATCCCCATGACAAATTCCATCGTAATATTTTCCCATTTCCACTCCGTTATGGGAAGAGGTTGCATGACTCCTCCAGGCTGTTGCCTTCCAGCTTTCACTTGTTGACAAATCATACATCATGACACAAAATCAGCAATCTCCCTCTTCATGTTTTCCCACAAAAAATGTTCCTTCAAATCTCCATACATTTTGGTGCTCCCAGGGTGTATAGAGAAATTGGAACTATGAGCATCATCTAGAAATTCCCTTTTTAGATCAGGTATATCAGGAACACAAAGCCTCTTCCCAAATTTCAGAATTCCATCTTCATACACAATGTCTCTCAATCTCCCATCATTCACAACTATAATATTCTTTTGAAATTTTTCATCATCGGTCTGAGAACTCTTTACTCTATCTAGTAAAGATGGTTTGGAAACCATTTGAAAAAGCATTGATGTTTCACCTTCCCTGGTTATTCGCATGTCCATCTTTACTAGATCCATGAAAATTGGATCCCTTTCAATTCTCATATTGTTCAAAACGTCATGGTCTTTTCTACTCAAAGCATCTTCCACCTTGTTTGCCTTCCCCGAGTGGTAGTGTATCAAACAATCATAATCCTTGGGAAATTCAAGCCATCTCCTTTGCATCATGTTGAGTTCTTTTTGTGAGAAAATATACGTCAAACTCTTGTGATCAGTATAAATCTCACATTTTTCACCATAGAGGTAGTGCCTCCATATCGTCAAAGAAAATATTACAGCTACTAACTCGAGATCATGAGTACGGTAGTTTTTTTAACGAATTTTCAATTGTCATGATGCATAGGCAATAACCCTATCATTCTGCAAAAGGACACAACCAAGTCCTTTCTTCGATGCATCACTATAAATAACGAACCCATTATTCCCCGATGGCAGAGTCAATATAGGAGCATTGACTAATCTTCTCTTTAGTTCTTCGAAACATTCTTCACACTCTTTTTTCCAAATAAATTTAACCCCTTTACGTGTGAGCTTCGTTAACGGGTTAGCCAATCAGGAAAAATTCTGGACGAAACGTCGATAATAACCTGCCAAACCAATAAAACTACGTACCTCAGTTATATTCGTTGGTGCTGGCCATTCTTGGATTGACTTAGTCTTAGAAGGATCAATAGAGATTCCATCTTTAGAGACAATATGGCCAAGAAAAGAAATCTCATGAAGCCAGAATTCAATCTTGCTAAACTTTCCATATAATTCATGTCTTCTCAGAGTTTTCAGGATAATGCGAAAGTGATTTTCATGATCTTAGTAGCTTTGGGAGTAAACCAAGATATCATCAATAAATACCACCACAAATTCATCGAGATACTTTTTGAAAACTATATTCATCAGATACATTAATACAGAGGGTGAATTAGTCAATCCAAAAGGCATTACATTAAACTCGTAATGCCCATACCTGGTTCGAAATACTGTCTTCAGAATGTCTTCCTTCTTCACACACAACTGATTGTATCCAGATCGAAGGTCAATATTTGAAAAGTATTGAGATCCATGAAGTTGGTCAAATAAATCATCAATTTGAGGTAGGGGATACTTTTCCTTTATTGTTATAGCATTGATCTCCCTGTAGTCGATACATAACCTCATGGATCCATATTTCTTTTTAACAAAAAGAACAAGGGTGCCCCATGTAGAAACACTAAGGAGAATAAATCCATTATTACTCAATTCCTCTAGTTGTTTCTTTAGTTCGACTAATTCTACAGTGGCCATTATAGAAGGGGTCTTCGATATAGGCCTTGATCCAAGAATTAAATCGATGGAAAACTCAACTTCTCGTTCTGGAGGATGTCCAGGTAAATCGTCTAGAAACACATCTACATATTCTTTAACAATGGGTACATCCTCTATTTGAACATTACTTTCCTCACCCATAGTCATTTCATTCTCTTCCTCCCCAATAATTTAATTTAGTTGAGCTACTGGGGGTGGATCTAGATATGAATTAGGTGGTGATGATTCTGCTCTAAAGATAAGGTGTTCCTTATCATCATCATCATGAATCGTAACCTCTTTATTATTACAAATATATTCGCATCATAGTCTGAAAGCCAGTCCATACCGAGGATTATTTCAAACTCAATCATAGGTATGACGATGAGATCAGCGGATAAAGAACATTTATGTGCTCTAATAGGGACTGATTCACAAAACATTGTTGCAATGATACATCCCTTAAGAGTTTTAACTGAAAAATCCCTTGTTAAATCAAATTGGAAGTATCTAATTTTCATAACAAACTGGGAAGATATGAAATAATGCGATGATCCAGAATCAAATAATGTGTTTGCTAAACTTGAGGAAACCATTAAATTACCTACCACCATGTCTTTCGGAGCTTCTACCTCGGTATTAGTGATAGCATAAGCTTGGCCTTGATCCCTTGGAATTTTCTGAGGTAAGTTCCCCTAACGATTAGGACATTCATTTGCATAATTCCCCATCTCCTTGCAATTGTAGAACTGAAAATTGGTATCTTCATTCTTCCCTTTGCAATCACGAGCTTGGTGGCCTTTTTCATCACACTTGTAACAGACTCACGTTCCCTTCAAGCAAGTACCGAGGTGTTTCTTCCCACATTTACCACATGATGGATATTCAACATTTCCCTTCTTCCACTTATTTTCATTCCCAGATTGATCATTAGATCTCTTCTTCTCTTTCTTTGCTTTAAAGTCATAAGACATAGAGAATTCCTTTTCGGTCTTGATAGCACATGAGAGAATTTCTTCGTACGACGAGAAGGATTGTGATACTAATGCTCGACGGAGAAATGGTTTTAACCCATCAAAGAAACGATCAATCTTACTTCTTGGGTTACGTATATAATCTCCAGCATACCTTGCTAACCTTGTAACGATTGCCTCATTCTTTGTGAAATTCTCATCCTCCTTTTGTCTCAGATTCAGAAACTGCCTTTCCATATTTTCTCGATGGTCACGAGGAAAGTATTTTTCTAAAAACAGATCTTTGAACTCTGTCCATTCCATATTTGATACTTCATCATCTTCCTTCCTATTTTGAATCAATGACCACCATTGATCAGCATCTCCAGTGAGGCGGTAAACTGTCATGATAAATTTTTCCCTTTCACTACTCCCCAAAGCCTGAAATATTTTCTCTAGGGAAAATATCCATTGCTCAGCTACTAAGGGATTTGTAATCCCATTGAACGTTGGTGGTTCTTTCCTCATGAAGAGATCTAACATTGATCCTCCATGCTGTGGATCAGGGTGGTCCAAACGGGTAAGGTTATTATTCATAACCTGAGTAAGTTGTCCCAGTATGGTGATTAGCTGATCGACACCAGTTGCATCGCCAGATCCACAATAATTATCTTGAGTAGGAGGGAAATCCCAACATGGAGTGCGTACATTGATACATTTTCCATTTCTTCCAATAGGAGCCATTTCTAAACAATGGAATAAACTAGATCAGTTTATGAATAAAAATACATAATCCCATACTTATAAAATACTTAACATAAATTGAACTATTTATGGATATAATCCATAATCATAAAAATGTTTTCTTTGAGGAAGTATATACTCATAAACCCTTCATAATGATTTATAAAGAAAATGAGAGTTATCCTAAGATTATCCCCCGGGAGTGTCGTAACCAAGAGTGCAGCAAGGCCCGTTGTCGTTCACCAGTTCTCGTTCGAGTCTAGCTCAAAGCGGTGTTTTCGGGTTTTACCCCTAGGTACATCTGTGCCAGAGCCGCCTCTATCTGCTCATATCCAGACAGGGATGTATTGCTCTGAAAACTCACAAAATCACTACAATACCAAAATTCTAGGAAGTTTGTTCTATACTAATCCTCAAAGTTCATCTTAGGTCTACATGCTCTAATCAGAGTTTATCTAAATCTAGCTTCCATGGTTAGTACAAAATATCATCTTATACCAACTGTAACGCCCCGACCCCAGATACCTAGAGTCGGTGCATTATTACATAACATTGGCATGATCACATGAAAGATCAAATCTCGAAAGACCGATTGGTTTAGTAGCCTTGGAAACACTAGATATATTCATAAAGTTTTACATTACATCATAAAGTGAAAAACTACTACAACAACATAGTCTTCATATCCCACACTCATATCCACACATACTATCCCTGCAGGTCATTCATAAATTACTTCTTCACATCATGGGAAAAATAAAACATAGAAAATGGGTGAGCTCAAATGCCCAGTAAGGATAACAATATAGTGGAATCTTTCATAAATAAGAATAAACATTTAAGGAAATGTATAACTTAAAACAAAAGCATTTTAAACTTGAACTTCAACATAGTATTGAAAAAATAAAATTAAATAATTCCATTTACTTATTCACATGGATATTCTACTAATCGAATAATCACATGCAATATCAATTACCACTTTCATAATGATGGAATTGATAATGCCAGACTACCATTACCACATAGCCAAGGCCTCGTGTCAAGACTACAAATAAGATTTTTCCAAGGCCTTGTGCCAATACACTAGTTTGTCTCATGAGACCTACAGATGCATTGAGGAGCTATAGCGGGCTCCACCCGTCACATATTAAGTGCAATGAATTCCCATAAGAAAAGGTTTAAACATAACATAAACATTCGTATTAAAACTAGAATATGAAATGTCAATAATTTCACCATAAACAATGAACGGTATAAATATAGCACATCCACAGTCAAACATATCACAAAACCTTCAATATAATATATAAGTTTTGTATCATAATAAATCAACTTCAAATAAGCGTAAAATCCATCAAAAGATGTTAATATAGATGAAATCAAAACTCTTTTTAGAGAAATATCTCTTTCTATTTTGAAATCATTTAAGAGTCGTATATTTATGAAATAAAACATTTTCTTTGAAAATATTTTTATAAGCTTGTAAGGGAAGCTTCAACGATTTTATAACGGCGGAAAATAACCGCACCCGCCGTATGTGTTAAAAAAACATTCTTACCTTAATTCTACCGAAAATATTAAAAAGAACCTAATTTGGAAAACAACGGAAAGATTCCTTTATAATCCACTTATAAAAAGTCAAAGAAGGGTATAAATTACTTTAACCCATATTCTTGTAAATAGTAAAAATGTTTTGAAATACATTTTGATGAAACCTGTATGTGGATGATAAAGAGATCCCAGTAGATTATTGCGTATAAACAACCTCGGATAATGAAGAGATTGTGAAATAACCTTTACAAATTTGGTAACTTATGAAACGTACAACCCATGAATGAGGTATCATACAATGAATATGTAAATACACATAAATTAAATTTTATTACAAAAAGAATATAATTTTTCGCAGTACATACACCACACAAAAGGTAATGGTGGCAATATGGCATGAATCTCACGGGAATAAGGAGTGAGATGAACACCCCTTACCTTGTACTTTTCCTTGGATGGGGTAGGTTAACCTCCTGTATAATGGTGAAATAACTGTTATTAAATTATACAAGAATCATATACATTAATATGATATCATATATGATCTTTTAACATTACTTTGTTAATAATATCTTAGTATTATCGTTGTTTCTGGTGTTAACTTACTCATTTTCTTTTATATGTTTTGTTACGTAAGCCATGTTTGTAATGGATAGGTTGTATCTTAATCATATCCCGAATGATATGAAGTCCTTAAATACTATTATTAATCATCAAATGAGAATTATAATTTAATGGATACGATTGAGAATGAATCTCATCGCGTTCGTGGAGACGGTGGTCCATACGTACGCACGAGAGACAATATCATTCTTTTGATGTTAAAAAAATATATAATTGCATAGTATATCATATATATATATAATCATTATCATGATATATTTATTATTAAATGAGTTACACATCATTATTATACCCATCCAAATAATAATATATTGAATAACAATTACACCATGACATGGAGACGGTAAGCCGTACGTACGCACGTATGGTGACATGTTATTCAAAGGATGGATAGAATACTGAATATGGTTGTACCATATTTATAATAACATCATAGTATATATATTATACTAGATTTAGTATCTTAGAATGGTAACAACAGAGGAATAAGAAGTGGATGAAGAATGGAACTTGGAAAAGGGTGGTGAAAACATTACCTCTTCTTCGGGTTCTTCCTTTTGATTTGATCAAAAGGGCTCCATAGATTGGCTTTCTGATCAAACTAAGGACTCTAGGTTGTAGTGAGGGAATTTTAGAGAGTATTTGGGCAGAGTTTGGCCGAAACAAATGGCTTTGAAGGTGTGAATTAATGAGAAGGGGGAGTGCCCTTTTATAAGAGGGGTGACAGGGACCTTTGGAAAAGCTAGAAATACTAATTTATAATAAATTCATATTGGGTTTCTAATGGATCCAAAGATTATTATTCAAAGGTTAAGGTGGGGATAGATCTAAAACTATTCAACCAATAGAATTTAGATAGGTGTGGGTTACTATAGTAACCTTAGCTTTTAGTTTTAACTCTTAGTTAATTAGTTTGACATTTACCATGTCACTTTATATTTTTATATTATATAGTTAATAAACATACTATATACATCCAAGAGACCCCCAAGTGGTCCATTAATGATACACCTATCATGATATATGTCTATTTGCCGAAAATTAGATTTTTGGAATTTAATATCAATTAATAATATAATATTTGTTTTAAAAACCCTTTTATGTCAATTTTGACACTATTCAATAGTTGATTTTTGTGAAACTTATAACAGAATGATTACTTCGATAAAAGTCAATTAAATAAATCCTATTATGTCATATTATCCTATAAAATTAGTGTAATTCATTAAAAGTATCAACTTATATTTATTTGGGTATTTATAATATCAATTATTTTATTTTTTCACTATTATGGTAATTACTGCATCATCATTGTGTCATAAATAAATTAAATTATTTAATGTCTAAAAATTATAAATAAAATATAATTATGTAGGAAATAGTTTTATATTTCTAATGAATATTTAAAATCGAACATATCTTATGTGTAACCCTATATTAAAAATGTTTTAGTAAATAAACATTGATTTTAACTCTTTTAACTCTTCTTGAATTAAATAATAATAAATGTCCTAATCTAATCCAAGTAGACCTAAATGATAATATTTTATTCCTAAGGTTGTTTATGGCCGATATACACTTGTCCAATAGAATTAGGACATGTGTTAGGGTAATAGAAATATCATTTTTACCCTTAATTACCCTATTTACTTTTAACCGTGGTAAATAAAAGTAAAAAGTTACTATTCACCAAAAACTATTTTTGTCTCATTGAACCAAATTTTACTTCTTGATATTAACCGTGTCTCTCGAATTTTCGAAATTCCATTCACAGAAGCGGAAAAATTATGTTTTATTAAAAAATTCAGTTTTTTAACTACCACTTAGTAGTTTCACTATTCATCAAAAATTGAAGTTTTTCAGAACAATGCCAAAATTTCACCCTAAGCTATAATTGATATTCCGAATTAAAAAATGATGACTATTTTAAAAAATTCCAAACATATAAGTTGAATTAATTAATTTTATAATTAATTCCCATTGTTACAATAAATAGCATGTTTTCAAGAAACAATATATACCAAAAGAGTGACAATTGTTTAGGTCCAATTTTAAAGTGAAATTAATTCTAATGAACACCATTAGATAAAATGGTAAAAATATATTCTAATTATACTTTAAAACCACTCAATAATATAATTTATAAATATAAATTATTTTGATTAAAAAAGTTGTTTTTAAGTATTTTTAACTATTCATAAAAAATGGAAGTTCTCAGAAAAATACCAAAAATTCATCTTAGGATAATTTCGATATTCCGAAACCAGAAATGAAGTCCATTTTGAAATATAAAATATATATAATTTCAAAAAGCAGGTATTACTATTCATAACGGCTAGTTTGATTAGTTATGGTGTGTTAGAACTCGGTGTTGCGTACAACACACGCTATCACATTATTCAAAGAGAAGCGTACTGTAGAAGCTTGGGGTGTTACATAATTAATCAAGACAACATGCTCTTCTAGTATCACTTAATGAACAAACATAAAAAAGTGTCCTATGGGATACCCAAAGACCCAAATGTATTCATTAACAATAATGTTATCAAACCCGAAACACCACAATCATAGCATAGATACAAGTGTATATGTGAGCACATGAAAGTAAGGAACATCCTACATCAAATTTGTCAATTCCCATAGCAATTCTTCCAATGGTGTCCTCACCTGAACCACATTTACACACCAACTGAAATATAATCACACCCCAAGGAATCTTTGAACAAAAACTATCTTTTTCATAAAATATAAAATATTTCATGTGATGATACGTTTTCTCCATAGGATAATTTTTGAATTTTCATTTGATAACAATGAATGAATTAGTAATTTTCTTCTTAATAATAATCATCATTTGATATTTTTTAATAAATTGTACTTTAATGGTTTATTATAAATAATCATCTCAAAAATGAGAAAAATAATATTAAATTAAATATTCATAAAATAACTCAATTATCTCAAAAATAACCATTTGACTTAGATTTTGTTCGTCACGACAATCTAAATGGAACTGCCCGTCTATCAATCTAATTAGTATCACATGAGATATTTAGGATGCAGGCATGGAACAATAATATAAAAATAATAATAATAAGATGGTAAGGGAATTTACATACATGAGAAATTGAAAAATGTTAATGGAATTCCTCTAGTCAGCCTACTTATGGAACTCCACATGTCTCATCCTTAAATTTTGTTTTTAATTCCTAAATTTATATTTTTTTACATATTCTCATGAATTTACTCATGTTACATTAAATTCTTCCCAAAAAACACTATAAAATTCCCTTATCTCTACATAATGTAATTTTTATAATCTTAGTAAATCATATATACAACAACGATTTACATTTATACATAGATACATATATTAATATAAAAATATTGATAAACATATGTATATACACACTATATATGTATACATACATATATACATATATACACCAGAATGTATATATATATAATAATTTATTTATCCAAAATATATACACAATATATATATATATCCATCCTTATATAAAAATATACTAATGCACGTGTATATCTATACACACACACAAAACCAATTTCCAAAATTTAAAATAATAATAATGATAAATTTTATT
Source organism: Viscum album (assembly GCA_963277665.1). NCBI lineage: Eukaryota > Viridiplantae > Streptophyta > Magnoliopsida > Santalales > Viscaceae > Viscum > Viscum album. Next base: position 1,451,071,210 of record OY728161.1, read on the forward strand.
ATTTATTAAATCACTTCCCTCATTACCATTATTAATATTTCCTATATAAAGTCCCCTTAATACTAATAATAGATTAATAGTTATTAATTAAGCATATAATTTCATTTATTTAGATGTATTAATAATTTCATCTGTATAACTTTTATAACCATTTAAAAAATTTCCACTCACCCAATATTTCCATTGTAAAACAAATAAGTATCATAACATGTATGTTTCATTTTTTTTATTTGGCATAAATAATGATAATTATAAAAATATTATTTTTATTTTTAACTGAACAAAAATTATTATGATACCAAGTAATTTCAAAATGTTAAATAAAATCAATATAATTTGAGAAAACTATTGGAAAACATATATTCTTCATTTTAGAAAAAATTATTAAATAAAAAATGGATAAAATAATAAATCGTATATTGTATGTAACCAATCATCCAACGTAGATCAATATTATTTTGTGAATAGTGTAAAACATTCATTTTAGACCTACCGACATTCATATATTATACATCTAAGACAGCGTTTTGGATATATTATATTATTTTAGAAAATCATGTTTGTGTGATACTAATATATTTAACATTTTAATTCTTTTAGTATCGAGTCTCTATAAGACATGTAGTATTGGGAAACATATTTTATAACTCATAAACTATTTTATAGAATATTATGAGGTATTGATAAGATTTTAACCACCATAAAATTCCATTAAATCATTTATTAACAATTTTATATTGAAAAATTATATTTCCACTTAATAATACTCATAAATAATTTAAAAATATGGTTTTTAATCTTTACAAACTATAGAATGCCACAATTTATTTAATATATTGATTTCGCATCCCTAAGGAGTATATTTAGCAGTCTTCTTAAAAAATCAATTTTCCATGGTCAAACACCACACTCCATCTCTCACCTCTTCGTAAAAACTGGAAATTTTTTAATATAAAAAATACCTTATCCACACTATGGGATCATACAAGGTTCTCCTAGGAGTCAACAAAAAAAACAAATTTTATACCAGTCCTATCATTAACTCTAGTCTTAAGCAATTCGGGTTGTCACAATCATCATATATAAACTAACACAACAATACTCTATATTCAACATATTAATTCTAATAATGATTCACCGCAATAACACGTTGACCCAGAAAAAATACACATAGAGAAAATATCCTAAAAATATACCAAAATTCATTTCATTTAGTAAAATAACTAATATGAGATGTGAAAACAAAAATATATATGCCATGTGAACCTATATTCCTATTCAGGATGCATTAAGAGACCCAAAATATCATTAATTGCAAATCAACAACATGTGCATAACCAGATGTGATTTTAGTCGATGATAAAAGTAAACATAAATTTACCCCACTTCATGGTATCTCAAACATCCAAAATGGAATAACAGATTTTTTTCTCATCTTTCATCTTCCAAAATATAAACCATGTTATCTCTAGTCAAACCAGTCCCAATCAAAATTATGGAAAAATATGTTACTAGGTCCTTGATATGATACCATTTTGGATTATCTCATCCCCAACAAATAGGTCTGAGCTAGATGATATGTGACCTCATTAATACCTCCCCACACATAATATACATTTTATTAGTAGTGAGGGTGTAATTATAATTTTGGTGAGACCATACCATCTGTATTATGGAAAAATTCATTAATAAACAAACAATAATAATAATTAATTATCAAATTAATCAAACAGAATAAAAAAGATGGCATACACGTATCAAATTATAGGATTCTACGAAGGTGTTAATTAAATATATAGTATAAGTAGAAGTTAAAATAATAATAAATAAAAATAGAGTCCTACAAGTCCATCAAATTCCACAAACATCTATATTCCTTTCTTCTCATCTGTCTAGCACAAGGCCCTTACCCTTCTCAAAATCATTCATAAAATCTGTTGGTTCAATGAAAATTTTAACTTGGTTTTTAGTACAAGACTCATTATGACACCACTAATGTGTCCTTAACCTATATTTCTCATCTATAAATACTATATTCAATAATAAATGTAAATCTATAACAATCATACACACACAATCTGAAACCAAGTGGTCATGTGCTAACCAAGCCAACAAAAAATTCAAGTTGAACCCTCTTCATCTACATGCTAAAAAACTAACAGATTGTGTCGGTAATAACTAAATAAGACTTTGGGATACTATATTTTTTACTTGACAACCTTAGGGAATTATGCATATTTTGTGATATTTAACTTGAATTAGTCATCAATATGAAAAATTAATCTCACATGAGCAAAAAATATACATCATTGAACTAATAAGAGTTCCTGATATGTAGAATGCACCACACATGTGTACCTAATATAAAATATGTGACACTATAAATATCCCTTCATTTGATATATAATCCATGGAGTGACCGATATACTTCATGTAACTTAGAGAATATCTTGATACACAACCTTATTTTATGTCATGATATCTCAACCATTTTCTCAAATACTTCATCGATATCATCATCGTTATCACATGTGAGGCACACAACCCCTAATAGGTATAATAACTTCATGATGGTCCAAAAATTCTGAGAACTACGAACATTATCTCTACGAATGGTAGAATACATACATAAAAAGTAAATAATAAGTGGAATGTATACCAACATGACAAATAATGTGAGAACACATAGAAATATGTGACCAAAATTAAACATGGAATCAATATCCACTAATAACACTCATGAAAAAGACATCAAAAAGGGTCCTAAAAGCTACACAAACACAAGCGATCATAAAAAGCATAATATCAAACCACATTCAAAACCCAACTCAAATACAAACATATGTCTTAGACTCATAAATCCCAAACAATTTATTTTATTTCTATAAAAAATAATTTATTAATTGTAATGGTAATATTCCTCTTGTTGATAATATTATAAATATCATTTTATGCTAACTTATGCATTTTCAATTTTCCCCGTATGAATAACTATATTTTCAAAATTTCTTTTGATTTAACCATGGATAATATATTATCAATTTATATATAAATAATTTGAAATATATAATAAAAATATAGATAAAATACCTTTACAGTTTAGGCAATAAACATTAAGCTTGTATTCTACTCATTGAGAGAAACCTAACAGCAGTAACGACAGATCAGTGAGATAAATATCCTAGTAGATATCAACGGTATAAGTTCAGAAAAATAAAATACAATAATAATAACAAGAATGATGGTGATGAGGGATGACATGATTCAAGTTATGATGTCATATGAACTAGTGCCTGACCTAGTCTATTGCATTTCTTGAAGGGAATTCTCGATCCCCAAGGGTAGACAAAAAGTGCATGGGTTTTAACAATACATCTTAGAAATGATTTCACCCGACTACATACACTTAAAAACCATCAAAAATTATAAAATAAAGAAAACTAGAATTAATAACCACACATAGAATAAAAAATTTCCAAATTTAATGATTACAACTTATAATAAAACCCAAAAAATACTACAAAAAGGGGGAATAAAACTCCCCCCTATAATTGCAAGTGATGAGAGAAACAATATCATCAATCCACCACCACCATGATCCATAAGAGAAGACCACTAGAAACCCCAACCGCCATCAACAAACATCATTCCTTTACCTGAGTCCACAGAACATGACTACATATACCCAACGGTGAATGTAGGGTGTGAGCCAAAGCCCAGTAAGATTACACACAAATAAAAGGATTCAATGCTCTGAATTTTAAAGACAACATAACATGAAAAATTATGTATATGGTTTTAAAACATCTCTAATAAAACATTTTATGGGATACTATTCTAAAAGTAAATGATACACTTACAGGAGAAACACCATAATCATATCATTCTCATGCATGATACACTTAGATGGGAAAACCCATGGGCCTATTGGTTTCCAATAATCATCATAGTATATTTAGTTTTGTAAGTGTCAAAACAACTACGTGAAACTAGGACACTTCCAATTCTAAATCACTAGAGTACTAGAACTAGTTTTTCCACCAAGATACACGACATTCCCTTTTGCTCAGGTTCATGTCATATCTATCACAATACACAATTATTGACATATAGAAACAAAGAATTATAAATATTCTTGGATCTCACAATATATTAAAACCCAACCACCTTCTATTTTTCACACAATTAAATGAGTTTTTAAATTCATTTACGTTCACTCAAACAACTCAGAAATTCACTTTTGATAAATCACAATATAAAAATAAAATGTACTGACTAACTACAAGGGCCAATCCCCCTTTATAAATCCACACATAAACCCTGATCATTTATAAAACATTTTTTCCATCACTAAATCAAATTAAAATTAATATTTTAATATGTAAAACAAAATTCAAATTTCCAAAGTAACCCGATTTTACCTTGAAAAATAATTTTTAGCATGTTTACCAAAAGGATGCCTTAATAAGCTATTTTATCACATTCCAAACAAGAAATAAATATATTTTTTTGAAAAACATCACAATAAATCCTTCACAAGCATAACCTTGCCCATTTTAATAACAGTTTCAATAAGATCTCATGCCAAAAAACTCTAAAAATCTACATTGAACTACACAGTTGATTTATAGAATAAGAATAAGTAGACATATAATCATATTAAAAACATATAAAAATCCTATGTCATGGAACCAAAAACATAATGAGATGAAAAGTATAGAAAATTTTGAAAAATACTATCCACACCACCAAAAGACCATAACAAGGAATTATCCAACCAAAAACATCATGATCAACCACTAATATGGAAGAAAAAACCATAAATTGACCACTATTCTCGCTAGAAAAATAAAACCCCAAAGAAGAGGCATATGAACCCTTAAATATAGTATCAAAACAAGAGATAAGGAATTGACATACATATTCAATGATGAATCCAAGAAGAAACCACCACCAAAATGAGCCCATGGGAGAGGTGGAGAAGGAGTTAGGGGATCATAGGGTTGAGGATGCCGAAGGAAGATAAGAAATGGAGTTTAGGGCTAAAAACGGGGGATAGAAAAGGGGGAAACCAAATTTTACTTACCTGGAATGGAAGTAAGGTTAGATTTCACAGTTTTTCAAACTATTCATTACCATTTGAACCCCTTTCCCTATAAAGGTTCATATCTCCCAGTTAATCTACATGGACAGATATATCGCGCAGAAGACATGCAAGAGATTTTGGCTGAAAGCCACAACATTCTGAACCATTACCTGGGAGGCGTGAAAAATTTCCACTAACCCTAAACCATCTGTGCGCCCCAAAATGCCACCCAAAAACTTATATTTTTCTTTAAAATTCAATGTGAATGTTCTGGTAATTCAGTATACTATCAATAACCAAAGGAAGACCCTCAAAAATTCAAACCCATCAAACCCAGTTTACAAGAAAATAACTAAGATCCAAACCCAAACTATAAAAAATGGTGATGTCAAAAACTCGGGTGTGACAATTCCCCCCACAATAATGCATTCAATCACAAGAAATCCATATAAATCCCTAATTTGAAAACAAAAAACCAATTCTCTTCCATAGCTCATCGGTATTCCCAAATAATGTAAAATGAGAAGAATGAAAGAACTCTATGATCATGAAAAGTGCTTTACATGATAAAATCATGGGGAAAATTAAATAATAGACTCCCCTTTTTTTCTTTATAGCCCAAAAATCCTAAAAAACATAGTTGATTGATATAAAAATGATCTCTCACAATGGAAAATAATCTAATCGATCCAAAAAAATTATACATAAATAAATAAAACTCAAACCACATACATAAAATGAAAAACAAATCCAAATGAAACTACCATAACCGTACATCAATAAAAATTCTAGAAAAACATAAACTCTAACACTCACTCTATAGGAGAAATTATAATTTGGTGGCTTGGTACAACCCCACCCACTACCAAACCAAAATCAGATACTTAACCAGATTTCCATTATAGGGGGTCCAATTGAACTCCCCATCATAAGAAATAGGATAACATAAATTAAATATATTGGAACATCCATGATACCCACCATGGTTCTCCCAACATAGTAAGAAACTGACTTAACCAAGTAGCACATTAAAAAATAATAAACCTAACATGGCCCAACTTGGGAACATCCTTCACACACCAAATCCCTTCCACATGGGACGTGAAGAAGGAAAATGTAAACTAAATATAAAATAAAACATTGTTCAATAGTCCCATGGGATGCTAGCATCCTCATATTATCCCAAACCAAAACCAAGAACGATTCACAATGCTATCCATAAAAGGACCATCAAATTAATAGTCTCAATGAATAAGGCACATCCACAATTATTTTAAAAAGATGATACAGTCACATTTCCTTATAAATGGGAAGGAAATATTCCACCCATATAGTTCACAATATAGAAATATGGTCCCCACACCTACATCCACCAAATAGGACCATTCGAAATGAAATAGCTATAAACAATTCTTAAACTATCTCCATATCCCAAAATATAGAAGGACATTAGACCAAGTTCATTTACACCCATGGGGTTTCCTGACTAGGTGACAAATTCACTCTACAACATACGGATAGAGCCTTGATTTTTAAAGCATCTCCTGCCTCATTGTTAGGCGTTGAAGAACCCTGATCAAAACATCCCTTTTTTATTCAACATGAATCCATACGACCTCCTTGGATGTTCTATGAAAACAAAACACACCATGAGACCCACTTCACCTTGACTTGAAACTTCACCATAACCAGGATGTAGATGATTCAAACGCAACAACCCATTTGACTTTGTATGAGGGAAAATTGTTGGGAGAACACTCAGAAGAAACTTCCACCTGTAACATAAAAAATTCAATATTCCCCAAAATAAAACATCCGTATGTGAAGGTAGAATTTCTATGAGGATTTCGCAATATCTGAACACAACCTACACAGCCGATAGGAAACTACAAGGAGATAGACCTTAATCTGAATCCAGAACAGAGCACTACTCTTGTAAATGGGTAGTGGATTCTATGAAACGGTGGACATAGCTCCATGACACCTCCTAGAAGAACCCTCTTAGAACTGGTGATAATTATTTAAGAATTTTGAGAAATGATATGTTTGTGGAGTATTCAGACACAATAACCTCTTTGACCCACACCTACCACAGTGATGTAATGACAAGGTTTCATGACCCAAATTAAATGTTTAAATACCTAGATATATTTATTACATTTCAACCAGCATCAATATCTTCATGCCATATCCCACTCTCCTTAACAAGAACTCGCTTTACCACATCCAGGCCAGACATTTTGTCCCAAAGGTGTGAAAAATCCCCATCGATGACATATGAATCTCAATAAACCATGTTTTTCCTTTATTACTTATACATATATTCTTCCACATGAAAAGGATCTTCTAAAAAAATTAATAATAGGAGGATTAAATTATTTAATATTATGAATAATGTTGGTACTTTAATAAATTAGTGGGTCTATCGGTGAGATATCACCCACGACCGCACTTTGATTATGCACCAATTTTATATAGGGGAATATAATATCCAACAATGTAAACCAATGATCTAAAAAAACTACCAATTCACCCAAATTTTACCATAAAAATACCAAAACATGGATAAATCCAACCCAATGGCATCCTGAAAAATATTTCAGGGGAACCCACTAACCGTTATTTCAAACTTGAATAATCGACCAAAACAGAACTTGAAAACACCGTTTTGAAATGAAGGACTATAAAACACAATATATATCACAAAAAATATTCCCAAAATATAAAAATACACAAAACACAATCACTGCATATCACAACATCGCATTTCCATATAAAAGAACTTTTAGAAATACAATAATATTTTGTGTTTCACATCCTGAAATGGTATTAAATAGAGTCAACCATATGCATTTTTTAATTCAAAACAGGACATTCATCCACTTACCACACATATCATAGGCATGTGACCACTCATAAGAATACCAGTGTAAAAAAAATTTCTATAAAAAACCAACAATTCAGTTAACACCCATTCTAAAACCCAACACATCAATTATAAAACATTTCATCCTATTTCAATTCATTTTCATCTACACAACAATAACAACTTATTCAACAATGATTTATCTAAAAACCCATCTCTTCTTGATTAAAAAATGTTTCCAAAACCCCTTTCAAAAATATATTTCCATTTTCTAAGAAACAAGTTCTCATTAAACCGAATGTTTTGATTATAAAAACCCAATCTCAAAAAACCCACCCATATTTACTCAAACCACATTATAAAAATAAACCATTTCAAATATCTATTCAAAATGATTATGACCCCCATCATAAATAAAACCATATCCACTTTAAATTATATTTTCATTACATTTTTAATCAAGGGATTCAAAAATATTTTTATAACCTATGGATACAGAAGAATATTATCAAAGGGGGAAACAAGTGTCGATGGGTGACTTGGTCACATGGTTGGTGGCCACATGCCAATCACCCCACCACCACATAGAATATTCTAGGAACATGTACCCATATATATATTATTTCACAGACCCTATGATCTCATTAAGACCAACAACCCAATTTCTATTTCAATTCCCTAAACACAAAACAACCCAAATAAAACCCAACATCACCTAGTAACTTGAGTATAATCATGATGTGTTCTCACCACAAATCATACTCAAATCCTAGACATCAAGTCCCAAAAATTCATATTTCAGTCTACCTTGTCTTTTCCACAAATAACATGACCCAAAAGAGTGCAACCTTCGCTGATTCCATTTTTTCATGAACTAAGACAGGACGTCATCAAAACTACCACCTTACCCATTCCGTGTAATGGACCAAAGGGCATTCTATATCCCCATGGGATAGGGAAAACTATCAGGGTATCAACAATGTGATTTGGGAATGATTTCACATGATTACATCAACATAAAAACCAAATATATTTATAAAAAAATAATGTAAATTAAAATCCAAACATGGATTAACAACTTTACTTATATAATTATTACAACATAGAACAAAACCAAAAAAGGGATTCTACAAAAATTGGACTAAAACTCCTTCCAAGACCTCCCATGTTATGACAGGAGAAACATTCTAAATCACCCACCACCATGATTCATAAGAGAAGACCACTAAAAACCCCAACTACCATGACTAAACACCTCTACATTACCTGAGTTGATAGAAAATTTCTATATACAGAAAATGGTGTATGTAGTGTGTGATCCAAATCTTTGTAGGTTGCAACCCAAATAAAAGGATTCATTGAGATAACAATTAATGAAAAATTAATATTCACATTTTTGTAAAGGATTTCAATGAAATTATAACAAACCATTTTATTGAATAATATTCATAAAAAGAAACAATTTATAGGGAAAATCTTCACAACTACTTGGTAAAGAAGGAATATAAAAATAAAAAACATGAGGTTCAACATATATCAACAGATGAAAACACATCATATTAGCATCATGTAAAAGTAGATAACCACGGCTAAATCCCAAAGGATAATCTAGATCAAGTGGGACACTAGAAAATCATACCTATGTTTAGGGAGGTCAAGAAACCCCAATCACAACATTCTCATTCATGATATACTGGGAAGGAAAACCCAATGGGCCTAGTGTTCTATAATCATCATCATAGTTTAGTTAGTTTTGTATGCTTCAATACATCTATTTAAAACTAGTACATTGGAACTTATAAACCACTATCATTCTAGAACAAGCTATCCAACCAAGATACATGGGATTCCCTTGTGCTCTAGTACATGTTTCATGTTTCCAAAAAGTCCATTTTTCACAAACACATACTATTAATTATATACATGCCAAAAAATCACCATTTTCCCAAACCAAAATAGTTTTCATTTTATAGACACCAAAAAACATTTTCCAATGCATTTAATATTACTAACACAACTCATAAATTTACATTTGATAATCCATAAGAAAATTATACAATTGACTAACCAGTTCTAGGGTCCAAGACCCCTTTCTAATTCCACATATACCTAGATTATTTTTTAAACATTCTTTTCATCATTAATCCAATTTTTAAATCAAATTTAAAGGTGTAAAACCGAAGTCAACATGCCAATGTGACCCAATTTTGAATTGAAAAATAATTTTAAACATGTTCACACCAAGGGTTCCTTTAAAAACAATTTATACATCTTACACAGAATGAATAAAATAAATTTTTTTAGTAAAATAAAACAATAAAACCTTCACAATCATGACCTTACCCCATTGAAAATATACATTCAAATTGATCTCATACTATAAAAAAAGTCAAAAATATACATCTGACCCGAAAATTATATTATAGAACAAAAATAAATAAAAAAATTCTTTTTAAAAACAATAAAAAATCATGGGAAGAATCTAATGTAAAATGATGAAAACCCAATTATCACCATTAAAAGACCATATAAATTCAATATACAACCAAAAAAATCATGATAAACCCCTATTAATCACGAAAAATCCCTAAATCGACCACCATGCCTACTAATAAAATGTATCCCCAAATAGGGAAGAGAGAAAACACTGAATAATGGATAAAATCATGATAGGAGATACATATATGATGGTTCCTTGAAGCATCCATGCCAAAAACATCACCAAAATGATCCAAATTGAGAGGGGAGAGAAGTAGGGTGACACACCTAGGGTTGGAGATGGCGAGAGAGGAGAGGTAATATGTTTTAGGGAAAAAAATTGGGAGATAAAAAAGGTGAAACCCAAATATTATTGACCTTGAAAGGTTGCACTATTAGTACGCATGGTTTGTCAAACCATTCAGCGATTGTGTGCACCTATCTGTATAAGAAGGTATATGTTGTACATTTAATCCACACAGCCTGACATACCATTCTAAGGCCATGATGTTTCTCCTGGCCAGATCCCCATCCTACTAAACGGTTACCTGTGTTGGTTTCATTGTTTTAATTAATCGTGCGCCTACAGTGCACCACACACATTCACCCAAAGAAATATACTTCCCTTGAAAAATCAAGGGGAAACTCACAAAAAAGTACTAAACAAAGAATAACGAATGGAAATCCCTAAATAAATCTAACCCGTTATACTCGGTTCTAGATAAAGTAACTGATAACCTGGCCCAGACTAAAACAATGGGTGAAGTCAAAAACCTGGGTGTCAAAAGTGATATTTGATATATAAAAAGTGGGAATTATATCCAGGGAACAATCATTAGATTTACTCTAAATAATGGAAATATATATTTATATCATAACCAAAAAATATAACTCCATGTGTCCTTAGATGTGATTAGAAATGTTTATTGGTCCCCCACTGTGAATTCCAAAATAGATATGGTGGTAGGAGAGTGCATCTTGAACCCCTACATAGGGGAATCCCCATTTCATAATAAAATTACTCTCCCTATCCTAATGAATTTCACTCGATTTAATTTAATTTCCTCCCTAATAACTCTATACAGTGATTTTTCCCCTTAATATGTTATTTATACCACTATAAAACAAATTTATATCCACCCTTGTTAAGTATGTGTACTAAAATTCCTCAAAATATAAATAGTTATATTCAATAAATATATTCATTCCCACATATACATATATAAACTTGTATATATAAATCTATATATATCCATTTATATCAACCCTTATATACACACGTTACATATGCAGACATCCATATATACATATATACTCCCACATGTATGTATATATATATAACTCATATCAATACATGTTATTTATATATATACACACATTCATATATAGATATATACACCTACACACACACACATATATATATATATGCAACATATATATACAAAAAACTAAAATAATATTCTCATAATAAAAATAATAATTTATTTAATCACATTCATCATTTCCATCATTAAAATTTCATATTTGAAATCCATTAAATATTGATAATATATTTATAAGGATTTATTTATCTTAAAATTGAATTAATTTACTAATGTAATGATTTAAAAAGTATTAAAATGATCATCGTTAAAAAATAAATTTAATCGACCAATATTTCCACAGTAAAACTAATTTTTCATTACACCATTTTAATTACATTTTTTTCATTGACATGAATATTAATATTCATTAATTTATTATTGTTATTTTTAATATCCAAAAAATGTATTCATATAAAAAAATAATATTATTAGTTAACAAATAGAATAATTTTATAAAAATATTTATAGACATATATTATTTCATTTGCTAAAAATTCATATATCAAAAAGAGATAAAATAATTACCCATAGATATGATGTAACCATACACCCGACAGACATGAATATCATGTCACACCTAGGGTAAAATTTAATAACCCGCATCGTCGTTTCAGGTATGTTTTTTATTTTCTGGTCTTTTTTCAGAAAAAGAGGAAAATATGAAAATTTTATATGTACACGCCCTGTACCTTATAAGTACACGCCATGTACTTTTATGCAGCACTAGGCCATGTGCTAGACATGTCCGTGCCACACACACGATGTGTATGGGTGATGTGGAGGCCACATAATGTGGAGTACTGAAAGGCCAAGTACATTTCATGTACTCTAGAAGTACACGCCGTGTAATTTATTTTCTTTCATTAAATGGACCGGGGTCATGCCTGACAGACAAATCAAAATTATTCTTTAGGTTCTTCATCTAAGAGAAACCGTACGGCTTCAGAACTTCTCTGAGCCCCCGAGCCACAGTCCGTTCTCCGAATCGACTTTCATCGATTGCGTTGGAATCGCAGCGGTAAGCCCTTCCTTCACCGAGTGATTTGTTTTCCAATTCCTCATCTTTCTCAAGGAATCGTTGGTTGATCGATATGTGTGTTTTTATATATCTACACCGTTATAAGGAGAATCAAGCGTCATGAGTCAGGTATATTGATCTCCTAGGATCGAGGTAGGTGGTTTGTGCCTTTCTGCAGGAATTCTGTGAATATTTTGTGCAATTCCACCAACTCCCTTTAACGAGGCATTTTGGGTTTTATATTTTTTTCCCTTGTTGTTTGCCTTCATTGCATGATTTCTTGAGTAGAGGTCAATGCTTGTGGATAGGGTAATTTTTTCTATGCTCTGGATGTTTTTCCATGCATGTTATGCGTGTTAGGTGTTTTGCTAATTTCCAGGCCTAGTTGTATGATAGTGGAACTATTGTACTGTTAAGGTGTTGTGCTTTAGAATGATAGCCATGTAGTTCTTGTGGATTTCTTGGGGAGATACGCGCACTATGTATGTTTTTTTACATAGGGTTGTGAGAATATAGGGTAGTGGACCATAGGGAGTATGGATGCAAGGGATTCTCCATAGTGACTTATTAATTTGATGCGAGACCAAAGGGGGAATTGATGATTAGTGATTCCTCAGAGAGTCTATAGTTCCTTGACGTGGGTCACAGTGGGAATGACACGTTGAGTGCTTCCCCAGAGACCCTTTAGTAAGATACGAGACTATAGGGGTAATTAATAGTGAGTGCTTCCTCAGAGAGTCTATTCTTCAGCTGGACCAAAGGGGTGTGACTTTGTGTGCCTCCCATAGGGTTTCTAGTGCTTGTAGGTTGAACTATAGGGGTTAGGATGTGGGAACTACCTAGAGGTTACCTATTTTTTCTGCTTTCTTGAGTGACTGTTGACATGTTTGTATTTATATGCTAGAACTATGGATTGTTACTACTTTGTATTATCATGTTTACTACTTATTGTTTACTGCTTACTATACTTTACCTTCCATTTATTCACGTACTGTTAGGCATAGATATTTGGGTGGTTTCCTACTGGGACCTTGTCTCACACCCTATTTGGGCGATGATTTTTATCCCAAGAAGACTATATAGTTGTAGGTTTAAATAGGGGCATGCACCCTTATTCTTCAGGTACTTGACATTTTGTGGACCTAGAGAGCATGGGACCCAGCTATAGCTTGCGATGCTGAGGAGTTACCTATTTTATTTTTCACTACTTTTTAGTGTTGTATTCATCATTGTGACTTCTTGGGCTGATTTCCAAGACATATTTATCATTCATCATTTTATATACATGTGTCTGTGCTCTAGTTTTTTACTATTAGTGTTCTGCTGTTTATCGTTTGTTCTGGTATGGATGGTTACAGTTTCTGCTGTTTTCTATTTTTTTCTTCTACTGTATACTCTGCCAATGAGTGCATAGTTTCCCCAATATCACACCCAAGGCCCTCACTGCTAGTCGGCAGCCTCTGGCATTTGGGGAAATGTGCTTGAGGCCATATGACCATTCAGGTATGGGGCACCTCTGGGTGGCTTCTAGAACTTAGACATTACAATGTTGTATCAGAGGAATTTATTTTCTCTTGATTTACTATTTGGATCCTTTAACTAGGGATAACACGGATTCAGTACTTGGTATTAAGATGTGCTCCGGAGTAGCTGACCCTTGTACAGGGAAAAGCCAATCTACCTCGCTTATTTCAGTTTTCTGGTTTGCTATATTATAGTTGATCTGATTTCACCTAGAGTGATTCATAGGCTTTGTGTTTTTATTGTTGTTGATAAGTGGTTAGATTTCTATCGCAACCCAATTATATGAGGGTATTCCATCTCATGCATCATAAAGGAATTTGTTAGAAATCACATTCCATGCATTCTTTCTAAGCTAAATTGGGTGCATTAGCAATTATATGTTGTTGTGATAGATGTTGTGTAGATTATTCATGATATTGTGATAGATGATTTGATAGAATCCCTACAGTTTGATAAAGATGTTGTTTGTATTGTACCTTGCTTAAATGAATTCCAAATTTTGGTTCATGAGGAGTTATGGGCCATCATGAATCGGAACATGGTGGATCATTGACTCTTTTCCCTTATATATGATATGTAAGAGATTCCCTGATTTGATTCACGGGGAGTATGGGCCCTCATGTATCGGAATTTGGTACCTTAATTCTTGTTTTTTAGTGTTTTCTGGGCTTCAGTGCAGTTTCCGAGCTACTGCCCAAAAAAACCTAGAATACACGGTGTGTACTTTATATATACATGTCGTGTAGTTTTTACACCGTGTCACTGAGTGTGTGAGCCTAAACACGAGTTGTGAAAAATCTCCAGGAACACACCGTGTATGGTAGATACACGTCGTGTAGTAGTGAGCCGTCTACCCAGGTATGTCACTAACAACATGGGTCGGGGAAGCTCATGTAATACACGTCGTGTATTTTATGAACACGTCGTGTATCCTTGTTCTAGTTTCCCGACCGTGTCATGAACAACACAGGATGGTTTTATCTCCACATATACACACCATGTTTGTTCGGAATACACTGTGTAACGGTATGCCATGTACTTGGATGTGTCTCCAACCAAACAGGTCGGGAAAAATCTTCAAGTACACGTCGTGTTTCTTCAGAACATGCCGTGTAGCCTCAAACGTGTTATCAGTCATGTAACTAACAACATGGGTAGTTGAAAACTTGTCTACTACATGCTGTTTCCACAGGGATCACGCCGTGTAGTATCAGTTTATGATGACAGTGTGGGTTATCTGTTCAAGGAGACTCAGGCAGGGTAATAGAGTTAAGTACTCGTCGTGTAGAGTTTATACATGCCATGTAGTCATGTTTTGTAAATCCTGAGTGTATCCTTCTCCTGTTTCTTTTATGTACTCCTTTTTCCTCTCTCCTTGATATTAATGATCTAAGGTATGCTTTTGATCTTTCAGAGTTATGCCTTAGAGACGTACACCAGTTGTACGTATGTTGCAGGATAGTGATCAGACGCCAGATATGGTTGATCATGGACTTTTTATCGATCCTCATCTCATTCCAGCCTTGGCACCGGCTATCGTACCAGTTGCAGGAGCTGATGCGTAGTTTATTGAAGGAATTATGTGGATGATAGAGACCTTTCAGGGAGCACCGTCTCCTTCCATGACTATGACAGACATGACGTGGGTATTCCAACAGCAGCATCCTTTTACATTCTCGAGGGAATAAGGACCACAGGCTGTAGAGTCATGGCTGGGAGCCATGATGACTATTTTTGAGCATTTGGAAACACCATCAGAGGGGCGGGTCAAACTCGCTACCTATATGCTATGAGATTCCGCCAAGAGGTGGTGGGATGTGATCGCAAATGTGGGTCATTAGCAGGTTATTGTTTGGGAAGACCTCCATAGTGTGTTTTACGACTACATCTACCCAGAGACCATTAGGGCTGATCGAACCCCGTTGTTCATGAGTATTGAGTAGTGTACTCTTTCTGTTTTGGTTTATTCTTCTCGTTTTACCGAGCTGTAGCATTTCACACCCCTCTAGGGTGGAGATGGGATTTTTTTATCAAATATGTTTGAGGATGGTCTCAGGTGGGAGATCCATTCGTAGGTAAATATCTATCAATTGACATCCATCACATCCATCTTCAACAAATCCCTGATTGCAGAGCACAGTTTGAGAGACTCCAGAGCAGAAATCCAGGGTGGTTCTGCTTCCAGAGCTAGTATTCCTCCAGTTGACAGCAGGAAGTGCTATAGGGAGTCTACACATAGTGATCCGAGGAGGAGAGATACATCTACAGGTATCGAGGTAGTATGCTACCAGTGTGGAAGGGCAGGACGCACAAGGCCGCAGTGCCAGATAGACCCAGTGGAGTGCCGATCTTGTAGAAAGATGGGCCAGCTTCAGCATTTCTTCTAGGTTTTCTCACCAGTAGCTGCTGATGGGGGTTCTTCCATGACTCATCGTTCAAGAGCAGTACCACCAGTTTCTCAATATTCGGGGAACTGGAGTTATTTCGGCCGTTCAGGCCAAGGTGGAGGTTGATTCTGTGGTGGTCAGTCAGCAGTCTTTCAGCGTCAGTCGAGAGGATCAGCTCATAGTGGTCCGAGAGGGTCATAGGTCCACGGGGAAGGCCATACTTTTGCATTGGATCAGACCTATCAGGATCAGGATCCCAGAACCTCTACAGTTCAAGGTACGATCTTTATGTCCTCAGTTTTATCTTCAACTCTTTTTGATACTCGTGATACGCATAACTTTATCATTTTTTCTATTGTGGAGAGCCTTGGGATCTGTATCCTTCCTTCTGATGACTTGTTGACACGAGACACACCTTTGGGGACAAATACATCTATTGTACTTCAATGCAGATAGTTCCCTCTCGAGGTTACATGGTATTGCTTCTTATTGGATATCTATGTCCTAGAGATGACATGCTATGATGTCATTCTTGAGATGGACTGGTTGGTTCCCTTCCAACCAGTCATCGACTGTTATCTCCATAGGGTGAGTTTCATTTCACCAGAGGGTGAATCTTTTCATCACAGAGGTGAATGGGATGTTCAGGTGATTCGAGCAGGACTCGAGTATCATGGGCTAGGAAGGGTTATGGCCCAGATTTCTATTCTTTATATGGATGATCAGGGGACTTCACCATTAGACTTTACTCCAGTGGTAGATCGTTTTATAGATGTGTTTCTGGAAGATTTCTCAGGGTTGCCTCTGGAGCGTGAGGTAGACTTATCTATTGAGCTCGTGCTAGGAGTGGAATCGATGTACATTCCTCCCTATAGGATGTCTACACCTAAGTTTTCGGAGCTCAAGAACAGTTGGAGGAGTTTTAATCAAAGGATTTAATCTGACCCAGTAATTCTCCTTTGGGTTCACCTGTCATGTTTGCGAAGAAGGAAGATGGTACCCTTAGAGTTTATGTGGATTATAGGAATCTAAACCAGTTGACGGTCAAGAACTGATATCCCTTGCTGAGGATTGATGATCTTTTTGATCAGCATCGAGGATCCCCTGTGTTCTCAGAGATCGATTCGAGGTCCAGTTATCATTGGTTGCACGTTAGACCATTAGATATACCTCTGAAAACCTTTAGGAGAATGTATGGTCTCTTCGAGTATATGGTTATGATGTTTAGTATAACGAATGTGCCAGTAGTTTTCATGGTACTAATGAACCGAGTGTTCTATCCTTACATGGATTCCTTCATCGTGGTCTTCATGGATGATATCTTGGTGTACTCTCACACTCAACACGACCATGCTACCCATATTGAGATTGTTCTGAGTACACTGAGAGAGCATCATCTTTATGCTAAACTCTCGAAGTGCCACTTTTGGATGGATCAGATTCACATTTTGGGTCTTGTCATCTTAGAGGCAGGACTATCTGCGGACCTAGAGAATGTGGGATCTATAGTTTCTTGGGAGCAGCCGAATTTTTTTTTGAGGTATGGAGTTATTTAGGGCTGGCTGGAGACTAGAAACGCTTCATTCAGGGTATTTCATGCCTAGGAGAACAATTGACCGGTCTAACAAAGAAGGGGGAAAGTTCTTATGGTCAGATTATTGTGAGTCAGCCTTTGATGAAGATGAAGGGAAGGTTGATGTCAACACCGATAGTAGTCTTTCCAGAGCCAGGAATAAGCTATATTGTTTATTGTGATGCTTCAGGTATCGGGCTTGGCACTGTTCTTATTCAAGGAGAGGGAGTCGTTGCGTACGAGTATCAGTAGTTGAGGCCACATGAGAAGAACTACCTGACTCAAGATCTGGAGTTGGTAGCTGTTGTTCATGCCTTGCGTTGTTGGAGACATTACCTTCTGGGAGAGCACTTTGTGGTTTTCCCCGACCACAAAAGTCTCATGTACATCTTCACTCAGCATGATATGAATCTGAGATAGCGCAGGTGGGTTGAGTATCTTCATTCATTTGATTTTGTTCTTGCTTATATGTCGGGAAAGGGCGACACAGTGGTAGATGCGTTGAGCAGAAAAACTCAGATTTAGGCAGTTCAGGAGGCCAGTAGTGAGTGGAAACTTATGGAATTGATATCTGAGAAGAATCTGGAGGTGCACGATAGATAGGGACAGACATACTTATCTTCTATAGCTGTTACCTCTACACTTCTTGATTGAGTACGGATGTGGAATCTATCATACTCAGAAGGCTTAGTCGTGTGGGAGAGTGTGTCAGGAGAAGACCCTCTTCCGAGATGGATAGTGGGCGAGGATAAGATCTTGAATTCTAGGGATTTTTATGGGTTCCAGAACACATACGAGAGGAGTTGATGGGGGGGTTTGAATTCCACAGTTTGGGTAGTTTTTCCTGGCATCACCAAGATGTATCAAGATCTTTATCACCAGTACGGGTGGACAGGTATGAAGAAAGATGTTGCTGGTTTCATCTTGTGGTGTTCTACTTGTCAGCAGTTGATGGTAGTGCATCATCGACCAATACGCCTTTTACTACAGTTACCCATTCTGGGGTGGAAGTGGAACGATGTTGTGATGGACTTCGTAACCGGATTTTCGAGGTAGCCTCGAGGGAACAATGTTTTTTGTGTTGTCGTCGACAGGATTATGAATGTTTTTCACTTTTTACTGATCAATGAGACATTCAGTGTTGATGATCTGGGATTACTATACATCTGAGAGATTTTACCTCTGCATGGAGTTCCACACTCCATTGATTCAGACAAGGATGTGCGCTTTACATATCGATTCTGTCAGGGGAATCAAAGGGATTTAAGTACACATGTACATTTGAGTACAACATACCATCCCAAGATAGATGGCCAGTCTGATCATATGATCTCGGTGCTTGAGGATATGATCCGAGCATGCATTCTAGACTTTGGAGGTTCTTGGGAGAATCATATACCTATTGTGGAGTTTACCTACGACAACAGTTTTCTAGAGAATATTCAAATGAAACCTTACAAGGCTTTGTACGGTAGGCCATCCCAATCACCTTTATGTTGTATGGAGGTAGGAAAGGCAGCTTTGCTGGGACCTCGTCTTGTTTAGGAGAGCTCATAGCAGATAGACTTGATTTGGAAGAGGATGGCTAGAGCACAGTCTCGACCGAAGTCATATGCTGATCAACGGAGAGGACCTCTGGTGTTCGAGGTCAGGGATCAGGTTTTCCTGTGTGTTGCACAGAGGTTGGGACACAATAGGATTCAGAGGAAGGGTAATCTTTCACAGTGGTACATCAGGCCGTTTGAGTTATTGGAGAGAGTTGGGCCAGTTGCATATCGGTTACAATTAAATTAGAGGTACTGAGCCATGCACGAAGTCTTCCATGTCTCTCAGCTCCGACGTTACTTTTAACCCCTTTCTCATGTCTTTCATCACTAGGAGTTTGATCTTGAAGTGGATGCATTATTTGTGGAGCATCTTATCCGAATTGTCGATCGCAGTACGAAGGTTCTCCAAAGGTGGTCTGTTCCTCTAGTATGGGTGCTATGGCAGCATGGGAGAGTACCGGATGAGACCTGGTAGAGGGAGGCCAATGTATGATGGCAGTGGCTGGAGCTATTCGTTTTTTCTTCTTCTATGCCTCTCAAGGGAAATTCAGGGATGAATTTCATTAAGGGGGAAGTTTGTAAGTACCCGGATCTTCGTATCAGGTATGTTTTTCCTTTTCTGGTCTTTTTTGAGAAAAAGTGGAAAATATAGAAATTTTCTATGTACAGGTCGTGTATTTTGTAAGTAAACTCCGTGTACTTTGAAGTAGCGCCAGGCCGTGAGCTGGCCGTGTCCGGGACACACACAGAGTGTGTAAGGGCGATGTCGAGGCTGCATAATGCAGTGTATAGAAAGGCCAAGTATAATCCATGTACTCTAGATGTACACACCGTGTACATTCTTTTTTTCATTAAATGGATCGCGGTTGCGCTTGATGTATGGCACTCACTTCTTCTTTAGGTTCTTCACCCGAGAGAAACCGTATGGTCATGGAACTTCTTTGAGCCCCCGATCCTCTGTCTGTTCTCCGAATCGACCGTCGTCGATTGCATTGGAATTGATGCTATTTGCCCTTACTTCACCTAGAGATTTTTTTTCAGTTACTCCTCTTTCTCATGATATCGTGGGTTGAGAGTTTTGTGTGTTTTCATAGATCTATGCCATTAAATGGAGAATCAAGTCTCCTAGTTCATGTATATCGATCTCCTAGGATCGAGGTACGTGGTTTGTGCCATTATGTAGGATGTCTATGAATATTTTGTTCAATTATACCAATTACCTTAAACATGGTATTGTGTGTTTCCTATTTTTCCCTTATTATTTTCCTGCATTGCTTGATTTCTTGAGTAGAGGTCAACGCTAGTGAACACGGTAAATTTTACTGTGCTCTGGATGTTTTTCCATGCATGTTTTTCCAGTTAGGCATTTTTTAGTTTTCCATGCCTAGTTGTAGGATAGTGGAACTGTTGTACTGTTATGCTGTTGTGCCTGAGAATGATATCCTTGTAGTTATTGAGATTTATGGGAGGTGATACATGTGTAATGGATGTTTGTTTTACACAGGGATGTGAGAACCTAGTGTAGTGGACAATAGGGAGAATGGACGTAAGGGCTTTTCCAGAGTGTCTCATTAATTGGATGTGAGACCAAAGGGGGAATTGACGATGATTGCTTCCTCAGAGAGTCTGTAGTTCCTCGATGTGGGACACATGGGTAATGAGATGTTGAGTGCTTCCCTAGAGAGCCTTTAATATGATACGAGACTATAGGGGGGAATTGACGATGAGTGCTTCCTCATACAGTTTATTCTTCTGTTGGACCATAGGGGTGAGACTATGTGTGCCTCCCAGAGGGTTGCTAGTGCTTATAGGTTGAACCATAGGGGTTAGGCTATGAGAAATACCAATGGGTAACCTGTTTCTTCTACTTGAATGAGTGATTGTTTACTTGTTTGTATTTATATGCATGAAACTGTGTATTGTTACTACTGTGTATTCTCCTGTTTACTTCTTACTGTAATTTACATGCCTTGTATTCACTGACTGTTAGGCACATATCATTGGGTGGTTTCCTACTGAGTCCTTGTCTTACACACTGTTTGGGCCATGCTTTTGGGCTCAGGAAGACTATATTGTTTCAGGTATAGATAAGGTCAATCTCCCTTCTACTTCAGGTACATGACTTGCTGTGGAGCTGGAGAGGATGGGACCATGCTTTGGCATGCGATGCTGAGGAGTTACCTATTTTCTTTTGAACATTGATTTAGTATTGTATTCATCATTGTGACTTTTTTTAATGGTTTATTAGACATATGTATCATGATTCATTTTATATACATGTGTGTGTGATCATGTTGTTTATTGTTAGTCTTCAACTATTTATCGTTTGCTCTGGTATGGATGGTTATGGTTTCTACTGTCGTCTATTTGTTTTTCTTCTACTGTGTACTCTGCCAATGAGGGAATAGTTTACCCAGAATCACCCCCAAGGCCCTCGCTACTAGTCGGCAGCCTTTGGCATTTGTGGAAATGCGACTGAGGCCATGTGGCCAACTGGGTACGGGGCGCCTCTGGGTTGCTTCTGAAACCGGGATGACACATAAAACATACATTATGGACATAATATAAGTCTTGAATTTCACATATGAGACATCATTTGGAAGATATTACACTGTTTTATTAAAACATTACACTTGTGATATTGATATTTTTAATATTTTTATTCTATAATCGAGGTGGATATATGTGCCCCGTAATCCTATTCTAACAGATTACCTATGTCAAAATATATTTCATAGAATATTCCAAGGTGTTAACAGAATATTCACCATTATGTGAGTCCTTAAAATAATTTACTATGTTTTTTTATTGGAATATCAAAATTCCCAAAATAAAAACACATAAAATAATTATTAATAGGGTTTTATTTTCATAAAAAATATTATATTTTACATTTGTTGACACTCAGACTTCAGAACAAGTCATAAAAATTGAATCATTATTCATAATATACCTTCTTAATTTAATTTTTAATGGTTATTCATAAACCTAATATGTTTTTAGTTTATTTTAGTGGAGGATAAACCCCTTCTAATAAAAAAATGTATAATTTATAATTCAATAAATGTTTTACCTTTGTCCCAATGTACACCCTAAGAGGGGGAGGTGAATTAGGATGACGATATTGCTTATTAAATTTGGATAATATAGGATATTTTCTATATATTATAAAAGGTAATGTGAATGTGAATTTTAATGAAAAATAAATGCCAAATTAAAAAGATCATGAATATAATTATTTTAATTGGATCACCAATAAATTGATACCCAAATGATAACATATCTATAAGTTGTTGATATGTCAATTAACCAATACTTCATAATAATTTATTGTATCTCTATATATATAATTTCTTTAACAAGCACAAATAGATAGTCTTGTCTTCAATAAACTCCATTAATGAGGGATGTGAATTTGAAATATATATACAAATTAATATTACAATATATCCATAAATGATATTATATTGGAAAACAATATAATAATCCATGATTCTCTAATTATCAAATTACAAATCATCGTGGATATAAATTACTTATTCTAATTTTAGTATTGATCATCAATGATATTCTACCTCAACTAAAAAATCCATAAATTTGATATTCAATAAAAATCAAAATTATATTATTTGATATTATAGATATTAAAATCTCTTCTCTCTAATAATTGTGATACCATTGTTTTTTTAAATAAGATTATCTAATAATATGGGATGTTTCAATTTGAAATATGAAATTTAAACATCATTTTATGTCCTATTAAAATTTATTACATGGATTTATTCCCTGATAAATCTACATCATTGAGTTCAAATTTATTATTTTTTAACTATTAACATGACATTAAATCTATCCTCATATCACAACCTAAAATTATTTTATTAAATCCTATAAAACTTTGTAATCTAAATGTGTTGTGATATATCATGGAGAGATGTGTTGGAATCTATATAACTTATCAAAACTAAAAAATGACACAAAAACTATTATATCACTCCAAATTGATGTATTTCTACTAGTGCATTGCAATATAATATTTATATGAAAACAATTTCAATTAAAAATGTATCCAAATATTTGTGGACTATTTTTCAATATGAGATAATGTGTCATAGTGTGAGTACATTATATTTAGGATCGTTAGAAACCGGTTGATTTTTTTGGTGTATGACATTATATGTTTGGTGGAACAAACTGGTAAACATAATTTTTTTATCTAAAAAAAATTCCATTATGATTTTATTCATATTGTTTCAATATCATTCAATCATAGAAAATGTTTACAACATAATCCTGGATTCCAATAACCTATTGGCCCCCATAGTTGGGAATCATACACTTTTCCCATGATATGTTAACCATGTTTGAGAATATAAAGGAATACCAATACAATGACGTTTATGTATCATATAAAATAATATGGGATTGGTGAATTGTCTATAAGGTAATATTATTTTGGGTTATTTTAATCATTGTACATAGGATATTCTAATTACTTATTGATCTCCCAATTTTCATAAAATTATTGGCCTGTTATGTTTATCAATCCATGCTCTCTTGACATATGATCATATGGGATTTTCCTAATCAATGAATAGGGAACCATCTCAGCTATCTATAACTGGCGTCGTAGGGAGTGCGAGGATGTTCCATCCTGAGAGAAGCATTGGTATGACATGGGGTGGCAGTGTAGAAGGATTAGTGGTTCCATCATGCTAGGGGGATGGATGGTTGGGGATTTCGGAATGACTAACTATACCACATGATTAATAAACCATAGTGGTGGCTTTTATTAGATTAAATGTGGAAAATTTTAGAGAGGAAACTATTCATCCATTTAAAAAACCATGAGATATAATAATAGTCATCTGATATTCAATCTACACCATCAATTGATTTCATGATCATAACATAAATCAAAATCTGGTTGCACCAAATCTCCCACATGGTGCACTTTTGAAATAATCAGAACACATTAGAAATTATCAATTCATCTTCTTCCTCTCAATGGAACACTTCCCATAAGAGATCATGACAACAAGTCATCTTAATTATATCAAGCGATGTTTGAATCGAATTTAAGTAAGACACAAAATTTTTTATTGAATTTATGTAATGAATATGTACTATTATAAGAACCTATTTAAATAACTAATGACTTAACATGTTTTCCTCACATAAGGATTAATAGATTATATTACTATCCCGATTCCACGATAAAAACATATGGCCACCATGAAAACCCATGAACTCATATGTGGTTTCATTAAGATTTATTTCTGTGATAAGCACCCAGATTTTTCAAGTATTATAAAATTAATTAATTCGGATTTATCAGAAGATGTCATTTAAAATTATAGATGAAAATCATTGAATTGTATGATCAATTGAGTGATTATGTTATGAGGAGACAAAATATCACATGATTCTATAATACTCAATCTTATACCTTTTGATGTTAAATATAGAAATGTTTGTAGAAACATGTTCTTTGAATACTGACAACATTTAGTCAACAGAGAATTCACATGTAGATACTTATATAGTCACATGAATCCAAAATAAGAGGATCCACTAATCACATGATACAATGATGGTAATCAAATGGGTAAAGGAGGAAATCACTAAAGCATCATATAATGCATATAATATCCTTTAATCATGAGATATTTGCATATATGGATAATGTGATGTGTCCACCACCTCAGCCAACACACATAGCGTTCACTCTATATGCATCAGTACCATCATAGACCTTTGTCGGCCCATATAATCCTTAATGACCTTCAAGAAGAGAGACATGAGGGAGAAAGTATTGTAGTGGATAACAAGGGAGTGATGAAGGTAAGGGAATCAGCATAGCAGGCTACCGCCTTTTGAGATCATCTCGAGGTAATCTGGGACTCATGTCACAAGAACAAGTATTGATACTCCACTAAAGGAACTAATTGTGTGTTCATCATACTATCATGTCATAAAATGATAAGAAAATATCATGTGAGTACCCAATGAAATAGTATCTCCATGGATCCATGAACCCCCAATAGAAAAACACCCCTATCCCACAGACCTACCACCATGAAATAGTGATTTAATTCTCATATGATCTAGTGGATTAACATTTCTTCCATGTACTATGTATTAAATGAAAATCATCTCCCATAAATATATCCCTAGTGTGCACCCTCTATACTCATTCACCGGACATCATGAATGATCTTCCATTGGGTTGCGCGAGTGCATTATTTATATAACATCATGTGATGTTATGATGCAAGACCTCAGATATACAAGAAACCCATAATTATGTACAAAAGTGTAAAATAGTTGATATTCCTACCCTCAATCTCATGAATGTCATGACACCACTATTTCTTATTGTTATTACATGCATCTATGGACATGGTTTCTATAGTATGCATCACCCCATGGCACATTTTCTTGACTGATGACCCATCACAATGACCCATTGAAGACCTATGAATCACATAAATAAGGTAGTTTCAGGCACACCATCATTCATTAATCCCCTAGACATATTTATAAACACATGGAAGAAACCTTTTCCATGCACCCCTAGTGCCATGAGTCCTTATAAATGTATACAGAATCAATGGGATGCCTCTTTGTCTGTTAGAAAAACCCATCACAAGATTCAAGTGTAAATCACATAAACATTTTAGAATCACGTGATTTCATCACATGAATACCCACTTTGCATGCATGAGGACCAATGTCCATGAAAATTTATTTTTCATGAAATTAATATGATATGAACCTCCAACATGAGCACTTGTCCACAAACTCCTCTATGAATTTTTTTCTCATTCACCCAAAGAAATATGCTTAAGTCAAGAAACATCAAACACATACAAAAAACATGATCATGAAAATGTTTTTGAGAACCCATCAGGTATTTATTTTATGATGAATTCCATTTTTGACACCAAATTGGTCTTGATATCCCCTTATGAAACATTGGACAACCCAAGTTGGTAAAAAAGAAAAAATATGGAAAAATACAACTTGATCAAGAAGTGGTGTAACAGAAGTTATGTTTTGTCTAGAAAATGTGCCATGTACAATTATATTTGATCTCGATATAGCTTATTAACATTTCATCATGGTCATGTTATAGGCCATATAAAATCCATATTGATCATGGAAAATATTTTCAACATGTGCTCATTGTCACATGATGTCCTATTGCCATGAAACTATTATAATGAAACGATTAAATAAAAATTCATTTTGATCATGTGATATCATAGAAACATGTACACTTTGATTATGTGAATTAACTTACAAAGGTTTACTTAAATCATGAAAAGATGCACTGGAAAAATCAGTCAATCATGTGAATGACACTAGATATGTATTCTTTGATTATGAAAAAAATTATTGAAAATGTTTACTTGATTCAAATGATGACTTCACTGACAATTCACATTGATCATGTGAAATCATACTGAAAAATATTCTTAGATCACATGAATATACCCATGACAAGATATTTTATCTTCGTAAAGGCCTTGAACATGTTAATTTTGATCATGTGAATAACCATAGACATGGAATCATCGATCATGGAATTAATTTCCAAGTAATACAAAAACCCAGGAACATGTATTCCATGTTTTATTGACCCTCCAATCATTTCATGTAGATATTCAAGACATGATCATAAAATATCCACGTTATATCAAGAAGATCCCTTAAGACATTTAAATTCCATCCAATAAGAACACATAGAATTATACCATAAGGATTGTTAACTATGAACCATCTTCTGCATACCACTTTTAGGTTCAACGTGTCCTTGATGGGTTTTGGTTATGGAATTATGACACCCTAGTTGTGTTATGCTCTAAAACTATCCCCCCTCTGACACCAAGCCGGAAAAAAAGAATTTTCCTGGTCACCATATCTTTTTATCTATCCAATGATAGATAATTTCTATATCAAAGGTGAATCTCATATTGTAAACCCAAATAAAAGGACTGATATGATTTGCACCACATTAGAGGGAAAAATTACTGGTGTAATCCATGACCTATCAAAAATATGAGAACTCTAATTCCATGTATATCAAGGATATGTAGGAAACCTTTCTATGTCTCGAGATATAAGAGGGAATCCATCCTAGTATAATCCCCTTGAATACCTAAAACCTTTGGGAGAACCATGATTCTTCCATGAATGATCCCTCACCATATGCGATTAGTAGGATAAGGGGAAACTGAACTATGAGAACTATTATTAGTGAAATAACCATTGTATGTATTACACCTCACTAAGGCCAATCTCAAATTGGGATCCACGTTAATGAATGTACCTATATCTCCCATAAATCTTCCATCCTTCCTCACACTTCAGCATATGAGGAGTGTACTCATACACATGAATCTTTTTAAGTGAACTTATTGACTATACCATTAGATACCCTAACCCCATCCATGGGTTAAGAATGAATCGAACTACGATGAATCTAATTCATTTTATAAAAAACAATACATATGATTCCTTCCATTGGTCCATGATCCATACAAAATACTAGATGATATAGGTAATAATACATCTCAAATGGTGAAATTAATGTGTAATCCATGTACATATATTCTCTAAAGGAACATGTCTGACCTTATGTTATCTCTAGTATCTCACACACAACCAGAATCATGTGATATTTGAGACTAAACTTGATTGTACCAATAACATGATGACAACTCCCTAGTGTGGTGCCATCATTGGGAAGAATGTATAATTACATATCATATTTACTCAGAGGAGAATACTCCGGATGAGACAATCCATGAAGGACTTATATACATATTTCCCACAAAAGTCCACTTTTTTTTACATATCTTATAATAAAAATACCCATATGAGAACTCTGTAGACTCCAATTCCTATCATAAATTGTGTATGGAAGAAACCTCCTTGTGGTGTGAGCCTAATATTTAAATCATTTCCATATGATCTTAAACATCATGGATAAGTCTACCGATAAAACCACATACTGTGAAATTTAAACTACAATATTTTCTTCCACTTATAAACAATATATGTTCGATGCCTCAAATATGTTCAATCCCATCTTCAAGACACCAACTTCCACCCTAGAAAAAAAATCCAAATTTCTATAAAATGGACATAAATTTAAAAATGATATATATATATATATATATAATGATAGATAACATGAGATATGCATATTATCTCCCATATAAAGACATTTTGTTAATCAAGTCATTGACACAAGGGTAACCCATCCCATATTAGGTACTTGGAAGGATTTTATGAATATGTCTAAATCATATAAGATAGTCCCGAAGTGGGAAAAACCTTCCACCTCAACAATTTTGTGACACTAAAGACCTATCCTCCTGACCAATGTGTGTTTCTAGGTTTTATAGGGTCTAAAACCCTAAAGGACATCATGTCCTTTGAAATTAGGTTTGTACACTGTTACAGATGTGGGAAATTTTGGGAGATTCATCGATTTACAAATGGTAAGCCCAATTTAATTGATTGAGTATGTAATTAAACCTCATATAATAAAACCATCAATACAATACCAATCAACGTCTTTTAGGTGAAATAGACACATATTATTCTTATGTAGTTTCTGTAGGACTCATATGATGATATGTCCTATAAAGATCATTATAATTTTTTGATTTCAATTGATTTAAGTGTCCAATTGTGGAATTAAACATGTAATAATGTAAATACCTATGTTTTAACCAAAATATTTATAAAAATTATTTAGAAAATACTCACTTCCATTAATGAACATCAAAACTTCAAAACATAATAATTACTATTTACTTGAAAAAATATTGATATCAAATTCAATAATAACAAACATAGGTTTTAATAATCTCACCATTTGGGTTATTATTAAAAAACATGTAAACAACATGATAAATCATCTGAAACCAACTCTCCTTGAAATTGATATAAAATATACCCATATAGTAATTTCCTTTCATTTTTTTCTACCCCATTCAAAATCCAGTTTTTTTCTCAGGTTTCTTCCCCTTTTATAGAAAAATTCTAGGGGATCATCATCTTTGAGACTGAATATTTCCAAGAACGAAAAAAAAATTGAAAAGAGAACATATCAATGAGTATTTCAATAATATACAACTCTACATGGCTAAATCCTAGTGTATAAACTAATATATATTGTTAAACACTAATTTACTATTCATACTTCCTCATATAAAAAACACATACTTGAAACCCCCCATGAATATTTCTTCCAATGTATTCATTCATCTATGAAATAATATACACCATTATACCAAAAAATACAAAAATAAAAAATTTCTTTTTTTGGGTGGTGAAGTTCTGAACTTATTTTGTTTGAGGAGATTTGTTGAACCTTCAGTTTCAACATTTTTCTTTCAAACACATGATCCACAACTGTTATGTAATAATATTATCAATTTGGGAAAAATTTAATGATAAATTTTACATCCATTGTAAAAAACACCATATATTATCATATTAATCTATTCTTGGATCTCCTACATCCATCAATTTCATAAACATCATAAAAATAAGAACAACAAGGAGGTTGAACTAACAAGTGGTTCTCTTTATAAGTAAGCCACACACATTCAGAATTCAGCTATTGTATCCTTCCTCTCAACTATTAAATTTTCATCCAGGTTTATGAGAACCATAAAAATCAATGACATCTATAAAAATTTCAAATTAATCTACTTTAATACATGAAACATAATCTAGAATGTATTTTTAGAATAGATTTTAATTCATGAACATATCCCAAGAATAGATGACATAACAAATTGTCATCACATAATGATATATGGATCATGCGACTGTAATAACATTATTCAATGAATTAATACAATAATAGGTGGTGAGAAAACAATATGGACACCATGACATCACATTAACTAAGATGTTCTCTCATAAGGAGTTACAATATAATGAAATGTTCATATTGTGAAGGTTTTATTGGATGAATTAATTCAGATTTATCAGAGACTACCATACAAATTTTCATTAGAATCCCATGGAATCTCATGATTGATGAAGTGATCAGTTGATGAAGAAAAAACAATCACATGAAGCTATCATTGGTTGTCTTCTACCCCCATCGCATTAAGGATAGGCATGCAAAGAGCCACACGTCCCTTGTATAGTGAACGTGTTTATAAGACAAAAATTTCTCATGTAGTTAGTCAAAGATCATATGAATCCATCACAAGAGGCACCATAAATTATGTTCCACAATTATTATAATCAGGTGTGTCAATGTGGATGAAATTGAAGCCTCGCGTGAAGAATAATGTATCCCTTTATCATGAGAGCCTTCAAGTCATGGATAATTTGACGTCTCCGCTGATGTGTCCAACACACGTTAAATTCCCCTCATACAAATTTGTATCTTCCTTGGCATATATAAACCATCACCCCTTCAAAAAATAATCATGTTATCGTGGAAGGAGAGTAGAGGTGAAGAAGAGATTGTGTATGAGAAAAGAAACAAAGGATTTGTATGCCCCCGTTGAAGATTATCACCAGGTAATAAGGGATCATATCTTGATAACATTACATGAGATTCCACTATTAAAAACATATCTTTATCATTATAATAACATGTGACAACAAGATAGGATAATATCATGTGATTCCCCAATGAAATAGTGTCTCTACATAGCAATTAACCCATATGGATATACACCCTATGACATTGACCTACCTTCTTCGAACAATGGCTTTGATGTGAATAAGATCCATTGGATATGTCATTTATCCATGTACCTTTAAAACTATAATATTCACCCCTTGTGTGTATTATCAGGACCACATTCAAGACCATTCTTCTAGTCATGTGATCAAATTAGTAATAAATCCCTATGTGATGTGATTATGTAGGCCCTCCAAATCATGGTACACCAATAATCATGTTTGCATGTGTAAAATAGTAGATGTTCCGACCCTCGATTATGTTAATTCCATGATCCTCCTTTTACTGGGGTTCTTTAATGAAGACTTGTAAATAGCTTTAATGGAATGTAGTTCCCTCACAAGACATTGGAATGATCACAAAATCCATCACACGACCCCTTTGAAGACCAAAATATCGCATAAATAAGGTAGTTTCATATGACCTCATCATATATGCACCCCCTTGGCATGTGGATAAACTCATGGACTGACCCTCATCCATGCACCCCATGCACCATGTACCCTCATTCATTTATATGGAATCAATGGGAAACCTATGAGTATGTTGGGAAAACCAATCTCAAAATTCCAAAAAAAGACATAAACCATTCAACATAATTTGATTACATCACCTTGGAGCATCTTTAGCATGAATGAGGACCAGAGAGCATGAATAATCATTTTCCATGAAAATCTTATACCATGTGATTCCAAAATGAGCTCTTAGCCATACACTACTACAATAAATTTCATTTCTCGTGTAACCAAAGCATGATCCTTAGGGTGTGAAACCTAAAATTTTTTGACAAAATCATGATTTTGAAAATGATAAAAAGAACAAACCACCTATTTATCATAATTTCATGATATTTTAAGAACTAGCACTTATGTTGTGATTTTTTATATTGCCTTTTACATACAATGTTTGTCACAATACAGTTAACGAACAAGCTAATTTGGTCATTAAAAGGATACCAATAAAATTTAGTTTAGTCCTGTGAAAGTGCCCTGAAAAATTCAATTTGATCTCAGACATTCCTCCATTATGATGATGTTTTACATTTACATGTCATCGTTGTCATGTGTCAGCCTGAGGAAAATCCTCATTTACCATGTCAGAAATTTTCAACAAATCGACATTGTCTAATGATGGCATATTGACATGTGAGGAACATTATGTGTCAATTCTAGGATTAGTAAGGTAGATCATAAGACATCATAGAAATATTTATGCTTTTGTTATGTTATGTATATATTATATGTTCGCCTTGATTATGTGAATATGTTTTGAATAAGACAATTGATCATGTGAAAGATATTTGGAATGTCAAATTTTATTATTAAAAGATATTTTAGAACTATATTCTTATATCATTAGAAGATATAACATATATGTCACATTGAACAAGTGACAAATATTGACCTTTCCTCTTATATCTTGTGAATAAATCCAATGTAAGATAGTAAATCAAGTAAAAGACACTGAAAATGACTTTTTTAATCATGTGAAAGATCTTAGACATGTCAACTTTGATTATGAAAAGAATCATGGACATCTGAGGAATACACCATTGAAAATGTCTTCTATATCTGGCTGAAACCCCAAACATGTTAGGAGGACAATCAGGACATGTCTTGTATACATGAATGAAATATCATGTTGATCTCATAAGGAAATAAAATCTCATTTAGTAGAAACACGATGAATTATACCATGAGGAACCTTGACTAGGAACTAGTGGCCACATGCCCCATTAAAAAGGGAAGCAACCTTGATGGGTTAGGGTCATGCACTCATGGGACCCTATTTGTGTCATGATCCCAGATTGACCATCCATGTCACACCAATAATGTCTAATTGAATATTCATGGTCTCCAAATAGATTTGTCTTTCAGATGATAGATAATAAATATATCAATTGGAAACCTCATAGAGTAACCCCAGTCAACAACATAATATGATATGTCTCGCATAAAAGGGAACCTTAGGTTGTAATCCCAGACCAAACTAAAACTACTAGAACACTTATATCTAAAATAATGAGGATATATAGGACACTTATATGAGGCACGAGATCCTATAGGGTATACATCATGTATAATCCCTTCACATTCCTAAAAACATAATGATAAGAAATATGTCTCCAAGAAAGATCACCCAGGTTTTCCCATTAGTGGGTTAGGAAAAATCGATCTATGAGAACCCTAATCCATTCTATAACTAGGGTATTCACCAAGCCTCTATGAGGACCTAGCAAAAATAGGAATTAAATTTGGTTTATTTCAATCTATCTCCCATAAGTCTACTATCCTTCATCATCCATTAGTGGAAAAAGAGTGGGATTGTACAAAAACATCATTTGTAGTGTTTCCCCAACTATGCCCTTAGATAATCTAAAACCATCAATGGGTTAAGGCTGAATCATACAATGATGGATATAATACCTATTATAAAATAGGATAAATAGGATGCCTTACTAAGACCAATGATACATACCAGATCATCCATGAGATGTGTACACATGAATCATAAAGGGAGACATTGATATGTAATCCTTGTATAGATATTCTGTCATGCAATATTTCCAATTTTCTTGTATATCTTTTTTCTCACACCATGAACCACTCATGTTGGAATATATACTATAAATTATTGTACCAATAACATGATAGAAATTAACTAGTATAGGCCTATCATTTGAAGAAATGTCTAACTACATATCATTTTCACTCAAAGGTTCATACATAATATGAGATAATATAGGGTACACTTATAAGCAGAAGTCCCACATAAGTCATTTATTGTTTTGTCTCTGAAAACAAAGATTCCATTTGAGAACTATGTGGACTATTTTTCCAATATTAGACATGACATATAGGAATCCTCATCGAGGTATATTCTTGAAATTTAATTCATTACCATATGATGTTGAACTGCTTGGATTGTTAAAGCAACACAACCCTAAAATATGAAAGTTAAACTATGTTGATTTTCATTCCTATTATAAATAGGATATGTAGAATTCCAAAATGATGATCAATACCATCTCTAAGACACCAACCACCACCTTATGTGGAAATAAACTCCAATGTCATCGAACATATATATAAACTAAAGCATTATAAATAAATAAGATAATAATGGAGAACCCATGATATTCATACAGTTGCTCCTATAAACACATGGTCTTATTCAAGTAATTGTAATGGGGGTGGCCTGTCTGATATTAGTGCCTAGGAAGTATCTCAAGAATATATCATAAATCCATAAGAGCATCATAGAGAAGAAAATAGTAATCACGAAAAAATGTGTGATGATCCTAACCTCCCATCCTCTCGACCAATGTGAGTGGCTAAGGGTCATTGGGTCTAAAACCCCAATGAACCCATGCCTTTGTAAAGAATGTCCATACTAAATTATATATGTGGGAACTGTTTGGAGTTTTTATGAAACATTATAAAATTTTAAACTCGATGCATGTGATTGATCAATGTATTGAACCCCCCATAATCAAATTTTTGTGCCCAAACCCATCCACGTATATTTAGGTAAAACAAAAATGGTAAAACTGATGGGAAATTATTTAAATGTGACATCCCATTAATAGGATAAAAAGGATAGACTATCCAATTAACTTCATTTCTAGGTCATTACAAACATGTCAAAAAAAATTATGAACTCGTTGAATATTTTTACTATACTGAAACATTGATTAAAATAATGTAACTCCCCATTAACCTTTTACTTTGAAATTAGATAATCAAACATGTAATATTATATATTATGTTTCATTAATAAGGTGACTTTTTTATTCTATAGGACTTTCTAAATCACTTAAACTATATATGAAAAAATCTAATGTTCCATAGGATTCTGATATCACGAGACAAGCTGTTTTGGATTTGTGGACCAGCATACATTATCACCAACACACCACTAGTAGTTCCAGTTGGTGAATGTGTTGGTTCAGAAGTACCACATCAATTAATCTAGGGAAAATTTGGATTCATCCCATGATTAAATTAGAGTATTAATCCCCATGGGTCATCCTTCTGATGACAAGCCGCAGAAGAGTATGTGGCCCTTATTTCCACATTCAAGTGTTGTGGTAGCCAAACCCTTGAGAAATTAAATGCATATCCTCTCTACCATTGGGAGTTGGATGTGTAACATCATCATATAATCTCAGTCACTTTAGATCTTCCTAGGAGTTCACCCATATATTATAGTCACCATCATTGATATGTGACCATTATTCCACCTGATGAGATTTAAGAGGTTGTACCTATACCACATTGTCCATGTTGGGGCATCTAGCAAGAGATCCATCCATGGGTATCAAAATAATGCAGATCTATAGAATTATTATATCCCTTATTCCACCAATAGATATTAGGACCACCCATGGATCCCAAAAGTATCCCAATATCAATCATATATCATCATTATCCTAGATCTTTTGAATTCATCACATCTAGCCTTTGCGACTGTGGAAT
Organism: Viscum album; assembly: GCA_963277665.1. NCBI lineage: Eukaryota > Viridiplantae > Streptophyta > Magnoliopsida > Santalales > Viscaceae > Viscum > Viscum album. The sequence goes on from OY728161.1 coordinate 1,451,107,259, forward strand.
CCCAGAGGTCTCCCCATCATATAAATATTAGGGCATGTTTACAAAATTTTACAATGTTATTGTTTTTAATATGGTCATCAACCCCTAAAATGATACTATGGGAATCGACCCCTCAAACGTAAAAATGGGAACCAACCCTCCAAAAATTATATCAGGCACAAACATTAAAAACAATATTCTCCATTGAGGAGGAGAACCATCTATCTTATGTCCCACTAAATATGATATCAATCATTTATGGGGACATCTAACAATATATAGATGATAACACTCAATAAGATATTAATAATACTCGTCTAATTTTATATGATTCATACTAGATTGGAATACCTTTAGCCTCTGGCATAGAAAATGAAGTGCTCAATAGTATCTTTCAATAATCTACTGAATGTGTTACCGACCATATTGATATTTTGGAGGATAATGAAAATATTTAATACAATCATCATAAGTAGATTATTAATTATCTTGGGTCCACATTGAAACTCTAATCGTTATCCACTAACCCTACCACCAGAAAATGAAAGGTTGTTATCATGGCTCCTATTAGTCACCACCTTGAAGATGATAGGGCACATTCGGTAGTGTAATTGATTGATCAACCCCAGTGATACAATAATATTCTATGTGAAATAATTATGTGGTTGATCCTAGAATATCTACCCTAGAAATATGTAATAATTCCGACCTTTCGAATCCCACCATGCTATAAATTTCCCCAACCTATAGTGCTAGGAAAATGTTAATATTTTTATCCCTTAATCGCATGAAATCCAAACATTTTTTCATCTCACAATAGCACATAGGTTTGGAGGAATTCACATATTTCCCCCGCATCTTCAAGGTTATATAGGAAGACATCTAACATCATCCATTTCCACAAATATTTCAGGAGATTTGGGTAATTTTAATCCTCATGAAGATTCAACGTCATTTATAAGCCCTAATGATTAAAAACATTCCCAAGGACTATTAAAGATCAAGAATCTCTACCTCATACTCTAAAAATAGTCTTATACTGATTCCAACTGAGGTATATAGGGCATGTGGGAGAAGCATAATTCTCATCTATATCTTAAAGATTGATAGAAAAAAAATATGTACCTTCCAATTAAGAAATTTCCCCATATAGTTTAATTATAGAATGGAAAATGGTTTTATAGAGCTCTTAACTATGAAAATGTTGAGTGATACAAGGGTGATATAACATGAAAATAACTTCGCCTACCATCATTGAATCAGGTATACAATATAAGGTTTTATTTTCTTTAATGATTTTCTTTTGGTGTAGATGGACATAGGGATATTTGAACCACCAACACTTGAATCCCTACTCCGATCATCTGAGTACTCTGAACAGGACACAGAAGTTGTGTAGTGGAGTACGAGACACAAACAACCAATTGATAGATGATAATATTTCAATAAAATATTGAACAAAGGCATGTTCTTCCAGAACAAAATTTCCTTATTATTTTGACTATTCAATGGAAAATGGGTTGATGGATCTCCCAATAATAAGAATTTTGAATTTTGTAGTGTTGATAATACATGAACAGAATTTCCCCTACCATCCACATCTTGAGAATAAATTTGAGCTTCATTGTATCCATATATTGCTTGGTGAGACAGGTAGGTGTAGTTTTGATAGAGTTGAATGTTTCTGAAACTCATAGAATATGCATAAGATTTATCCATATTCCATAAAAAGATACATTCTTGATAGGTTATTCATATTCATCTATTACTCATGATGATAAACTATATAGACAATATCCATACAAAAATATTTAAAATGGAATGGCTGACTTCCATATCACTAGACGTTAAACTACAAGTAAAACATCATTCTTTCATGAAATTAAACTAAATAGCTAATATCCATAGCATCCAACATTAAACTACATGAATGTTTTCCTAGACACATGACACTAAAAAACATTGGTTTTGCATTACTACCTATGTAATTATTCTCATTCAAATGAGAATCCTATGGGATTTATAGATAATATACCATGTTCCATTAACCTATATTTATGTCCTTAGACCAAGTAATTAAACTAAACGGCTGATGTCCATTCAACATTATAATAAACTGTATCAGTTTTACAGAAATGCGTACAACATGATTCTTATTCTTATAAGATATTAAAGGTTCGTTGGATCATGTATCTTTTCCAAAAAACATATATTTATATCCTAAATTTATGCTGATATAATTTATTTACTGATTCCCATCCCAATTTATACTAAATGTTAGGGTTCCCCATGTACATTCCACATGAGGTTAGAATGAATAGACGGAATCCTTTTTGCATGACACTAAACTGCACAATTTCATATGTCCTTTACACTTGATGATAAATTGTAGGGAAACATATTCTCTTCACAGGAAGATAAACTATGAATAATCCTAATCCCTTGGATAAAACATCAACATCAGATTGAAATTAAAGATTCCATGAGTATTATTGATATATAAAGACCTAAATCCCATCTATATAACAAAAAATATAATACCCCTAAGTCACATATTGAGGGAAAAATCTATAAGCACACCTTCGTTGATAATCTAATTACGGAATGAAAGACACCTTATATAATGCAAAAAACTATGAACTATAGGAAGAAGGCACTTATCCATTATAGTTTTAATAAATTCTTCTATAATATTTGGGTAGTAAGCACATGGTACGTATAAATACACACCATTATTAAAAAAGAACATTTGTATATTCTGATTGCAAACATAGGATAGGAGTGGGTGTATATCCCTATCTCAATCAAATAAATTGACCAAAATATCCAGGAAGATGAGAGAATTCATGCTTATATTTATGTTAATACCCTATTGAAGTGGCAATGATTTGAAACAGAAATTGAGGAACTCTGTCGTTATATTCTAGTGATGTTGAATGGATTAGATTATATTCCAATTTCAATATATAGAGCAATACAACACTATGATATTACAAACAAGTGGATACTCCATAAAAAGTGAATATCCATTCATTTTTCTAGGCAGATTGTCGATATATACCAGTAATAACATTACATAGGAATGGTCTTGTATTAACATTCCAATAGGGTTTCAAATAGAAATAGTATTGAATGCCTCAGGAAATGATCATGTTCCTATCGAAAAAGATCAGCGACTTATTCCAAAGGTTCATGATCTATCTCATAACCCATTTTGGGCAGGGATCACCATGTGGGAGCAACACATACCTCCAGACAATATCTTATTCCAATAGAAAAATGACTGCTGATATACTCTAAAGGATTAGGATCAATCTCTTATCTGCGTTATGACCAAGGATCAATAATTGAGCACAGAACATGCCTTGGGATACTCTCATATTCTTATTAAAAAAGATAATCAAAATATTCTAGTAGCTTATAAGAGGAGGTTCATATCCCGAATACAATTATAGAGTTCCTTCATCCAATTTCGATAGGGAATGCATATTCGAATTGGGATCATATTCTCATTCCAACTAGTCCACACCATGTGATCGAGGGGCAGGCCTCATTATATGCTAATATTCATAACGAAAAATTTTGGTGACCTATTCTAATGTCCAAGGATCAGGATTGTTTCCAATTTCTTGGACATGAATCACCATGTTAGAGAAATACATTTCTTTGGACTGTCACATACTTTTTTGAAAAAATACTAGAGGCATAGTCAAATTTCTTAGAATCATTCTCATACCCTTGTTTTGGATGATTCCCACCAACTGAGAGAAGAACACAGCTCTTGATAGGATCATATCTCTACAAGAGAAGTTCATTGACATACTCCAATAATGTCTCAGTAGTTGGAAAATGTTTCGATCGAACTAGATGGTTATCAATATATTTTGGCATATGGCATAGAGTTGTCTTATATAAAAACTCATCCACAAAAGGTAGGATGACATATTCTGTCCATGATGCATAATGAGTATCACACCATAGACCGAAAAAATTAATTCCCAGTTGAGTTTTTAAGGACCCATTCTCGACTCCCCAAGGATCTGTTGACTCTCCATCGAATGTAGAAGTCAATCCTTACCCCAATATTACTCTTCTCGGTAGTGTGAATAAAATGACACGATTTTTATATAATTAAATTCCCTTCTAATAATCATGTCAAATAAAATTATATTAGGAAACATGATGCCACATAATGATACTAAATAACATGTGACTTTTGTAGACATTCCATTGAACAAAATTATTCCACTTTAGTGTTTTGAATATCTAGAATTTGACATACACAATTATGATCAGTATGATATTTAGATTCAGATAAGACAAACATAATTTTTGGGGAATAGTAACATACCCTTATGAATAACAATGATTCCCTTATGTATAGTAATGTGACCTTATGAATATTAATAATAACAATGATAGTATAAATAATATTAATCCATATTATAAGTTACAATACTATAAAAGTGTAAGTAAATATATATTAAATGCATTTTTATTAATGTTTTTATATTTTTTTAAGTCATAAATATTTTTTGATTAATTTTAAAGAAAACATATCTTTATAAATTTATACTAAAATTATTATTTTTATGTACTATGATTTAAATATATTTTTATAAGACCTCATGGAAATTTTCAAAATAAAATAAAATGATCTACAAATATATAATCTATATATTTCTTGTAAATGATGATTATAATTAAAAATTACATTATTTATATGTTGAACATTATTTTCATAAAATGGATTTCATTTTTCAATTATACACATTGAAAAATAAATAGGGAGATTTATTTGGATTTTTTTGAAATACACAAAATATTGGTGAATAGTAAAATATGGTAATTTATAATATTAATACATTATAAGTTAAATACAATATTCCTGATATCATGAGTGATGTAATAACACTAATCTAGAACACACATTCAACGTTTAATATATTTAGTCATGAAATATCACTATTTATTGTCTTGCGGATAAATAATATATTAATTAATATAATATTGAGAAAACCCCTCTCCCTCCATTATAAATGACACCCCTCACAACATCATTCCCTCATACCTCAAAAGTAATTTAGAATTGTCAAAATTTTGACCACACCTCTTCCCTATCCCCTACCCCTTGAATAGTAGATCATGGTCTCATAAAAAAACAAAGGCTACGTTCCATGATGAGGATCTCAAAAATAGAATTATAGAGGAAATTTATCTCTATCTCTCTTTTCTTTCGATTTCCTTTCAAATTTTATTTCATGTATTCAATAATCATCAAATTATCATATAATTATTTCATTAGAACTCCAGAAAATTTTATATATTGGTATGATATCTTTTTAACGAAATATTATTTATTAAACTCCTCCCACCCTCTCTCTTTTATTTCTAATAATGAAATCATCTCCCGTGACGTGTGAATTTACCATCATCATGGGCGCTGCACATTCATATTCTTAAATACCTTCAAGGATATAAATAAAACAATTAAATTGTTGAATATTTTTTTTAATATTTATTTTTTAACACCTTTTAGGATTTTTAAAAAACTTTTATACATAATACTAATTGATAAAACAAAACATGTTCATTGTGATCCAAAATCCTCACTAATTAACCAAAAACAATCGTCATTAAATATTATCTAATGATTAATCCACACAGTATATAAAAAATGTGTTATGAGATCATTTAATCTCCTGGAATATCATTAATATCATTTAATAGCAATTCTAGATTGGTATCCATGTTTTACATGAACTTCCATTCATGAATACTAATTAACCGATCATAAAAACTAAGAAAAAATACACTTACCAACAAAAAATATGAAATATATAACCCATAAAAATTACCATAGCAGATCATAATGAAAACATAATGAACCATATTCACTCAAAAAGGTAATTTAAGTATTAATTAATAAATATAATTTCATTATACGGGATATTAACATGATGAAAGCCTTTAGATACATGTTAAGGGGAATTCTAGAACCCAACTCTCTTTCTTTGTGATTCCCCTTTTTCAATCCATTATCATAATGGTTATTAGTTATAATCATTTATTCATCATAGTCATAACTTTTTTGGGATATATTTTATTTTACTTCACTTTATGAAAGACACATTTTTTCCAAAATTACACTTCTTTAAAAATGTCACCTTTTACATCTCAAGGTTGCTTCCATCACTCAAGGTGGATGAATCATAGATAAAGAATGTTATTCCCTATTTCATTTTTTAACCAAAATTTTATGAATTTATGACTATAAAATGAAACCCATTCTATTACATGGGTTATTATCTATTCAAGGCATATATTTTTTCTATGTTGCATGCATGATAATGTAAATGTTGTGATGCAATGGGTACGCTTGGAATTATATAGTTTTTTGTATATGGTATGATGTGACAAGTTCACCCATTATTATATTTCACTCAAATTGAATGGGTATTGTGAATAAACTCATTAGTATAGTGAATTATATGTGAACATGATTCTACATTTGTTCACAACTATGTGTGGTAGTTGACCACTATGACACGATTTTTCATTTTTATGCATTGCTAAATTCCAAGACTTATCTTAATGATTTCTCTCCTGAATATGATCCTATTATTATGTTATGTTGATTATGATCATTCTCAACCCCATGTTATATTTTTATGTATCATATTACTGGGATTTTATCTGACCCCGTTTTGATTTATATACTCAAGTGACTACTTTTACTATGGAGAAGTCAATAGCCAATAAGAATATAGAGAATAAGGAATTAAATAAATGTTTTGTATTTTAAATTTCATGTATCTTCCTTGTTTTCCTAGGACACTAATCCTTTGGATCATCAATGTGTAATTATTTTTTCATTAAAATGATGTAAAATTAATGTAATGGAAGAATGGTCACTATAGTTGGCAATAAAAGAACCGTTTATTTAATTTGGGAATTACAATTAGAGAAGCTTAGTGAAAACACTTTTATGAGACTATGTTAATGTATGAACAGAAGATGTTTTTTAAACATATGGATTCCAAAATATATGATTTTTTATTAATTTCACAAAGGAATAAATTATTTATTTAGGATATATTGAATTATGTTTTCTTATAACCTTTTATGTTTTATAAAATGGTGGAAACACGGAGAAACCAAGAAAACAATTAGTGTGAGGGAAATTTTATTGATTTCTCAAACAACATCCCAAATACATTGGGACATGGAGTTCAAAACTTCATCGTGATTCTTACCCAGTTGTATCAGGTTATGAATAATAAACTGAATAATGTGGAATTTCATCCTTCACCTAAGAGGGAGAAACTATCTATCGAATGTTTTATGAAGAAAGGACCACTAACTTTTAGTGGGTCTTCTAATCCAGTTGTTTTGGGGCATAAGGTCAAATTGATGGTGAAGATATTTTTTATGGTTCCCTATTCTGATGTAGAGAAGATGACTTTGGTTGTTTATCGTCTTGATGGAGAGGCCGACCAATAGTATTATTAGATTAAGAACAACAATAGTAGAGAAAAAATTAAATATATGGAGTATGAAGAGTTTAAGATAATGTTTCTTAAATGTATTTACAACAAACTCGTTATATGAAGATGGATATAGATTTCTTAAATAGATTGAAAATGGAAGGATAATCTATCACGTCCTACAAAGTGAATTTTACAAGGCTTGCAATGTACTCATCAGAATTTGTTGTCCACAATGATAGTAAAATTGATTGGTTTTTTAATGGATTAAATCCACACATTCAAAAGGACCACTCAATTAGGGACATTGGGAGTTATGAATAATTTGTTGATTGTGCTCTCAAAATGGATTTAATGTTTATAGAATGGTCTTGTTTCAATGGTGATATGAAATGAAAATGGAGTTTTATTTCAGAGGACTTATTGAGAAATGAGGAAAGAACATATAGCCACCCACATTTTAAAAAATTTGGGATGTAGCATCATGGGAGATACCTCTATGTGATGGGGAAATTCTTTTACTCAGCAAGAGAAGGACACGAATCTCAAAAGTGACAAAAATTGTTAAATGTTAGGATAATGTGGTTTAGGATAGGAGAACACCAACCATGGTCCAATACTAACACTGTAGGGAGTACGGGCATGTTGCAAGCCAGTGCACTGAACCTAGAGTTCTTAAGGGTAATCAGCAACATAATATTCTAAAGAAAAAGGATTAAGGGAAGGCGTATTCCATCACTAATACACATGTTGAGAAAGGAAATGATGTTTAACAAGGTATACTTCATATTCACTCAAGAATTGAAATGTCATATTTTATTCTGGTTCCTCACATACCTTTATAACCTCAATGAATTATATAACAGTTGAATTTAATCCCTGAAAACATTTTGTAATGATATCTGTAAAAACACATAGCAATGATTTTAATGCATTCCAGGTATTGGACTCTTTTGTTGTTGGCCTATGTGGGAAGATTCTTCGTATGAATCTCGTAATACATCCCATGGTGGAATTTTATGCTATAATGGATATGTAATGGCTATCATTATATATAAAACATATAATTTTTTTGTAAAATGAAATATATTTTTATATTCAATACCATCCAATGATCCTCTAAAAATTCAATAAATATCGTGAATCATCTTGAAAAATCCATCAACTGTGTGGGTGTTGGTTCCCTATGAAGAATTATACCTTTTTCAAATGGTTGAATCAATGGAAAGTTTCAACCTAGTATAAATTCCCATCATGAGGGAATATAATCTTGTAATACATAATGTGTTACCCGAACTATCCCCAGATTGTGAGGTGGTGTTATTATAAGAACTCATAATGGAAACTACACATATCTCAATGTGTCCCTTTAAGATGGATCCTATTTAACTATAAGAGTTAAAGATGAATGTGTAAGAGAATTTGTAAAAAAGGTTCATATTCCCAAGTGCATGACCTTGGGGTGAACCAATGCTATTTGTGGTGAAGTAGGATGGATCAATGCGGTTGTGTATCAATTATCCAGAACTCAGCAAGATCACCATAAAGAACATGTATCCCCTTCAAATACATGATGACTTGTTCAACGAGCTATGAGGAGATCAGTACTTCTAAAAGGTGGACCTTTATTCCGTATATCATTAGTTAAAGGTTAATATATAAGATATTCAAAAGACTACCATCCGTACAAGGTATGGGCACTATGAGTTTTTGGTGATGCATTTTAGACAAAATAATACCCCAGTAATCATCATGGATTTGATGAATAGAGTCATTATAAATTACCATGATAGATTTGTGGTTGTGTATATTGATGATATTATTATCTACTCCAATATCAAGGAGGAACATGAAGAACATATAAGTCTTGTACTGGAAACATTATGAAATGAGAAGTGGTATTCCATGTTCATAAAGTGGGAATTTTGGATGAATCAAGTCACATTATTGGTACATCTGATCACCAATGACGGTATTTCTATGGACCTTTCATAAAAGTGTGTTTCATGAATGATATATACCCTATAGTGTCATATAAATACATAGATTTTTTGGTCTTAGCATAGAACTATCAACATTTTTTGAGAAATTTCTCACGATTTATCATGATCAGTAACATGATTAAAAAGGAAAGGGGTAATGTATTGATTGATAGAATAATGTGAGGAATGCTTCAAGGAGATAAACATGAGGCTGGTCACCGCACTAGTACTCACAATAAAAAAAAGTGGAGAATTTTTTGTGATATACAGTGATGCATAAAATAATTTCTTGGATTGTGTACTCATGAAAAATTATAATGTGACAGCCTACTCATCATGGAAATAGGTGATCCATGGGTATAACTACCCGAAACATGATCTAGAGCTAGCAATAATGACTTTTTACATTGATAATATAGTGGTACTACCACTCTGAAGAGAAGTGTTACATATATATCGATCACAAGAGACTAAAGTATATATAAAAAAAAGATCTCAACATGAGTTAATGGATATGGTTAGAGATAATCAAAGAATATGACATCTCTATTCAATATCTTCATAGAATGGAAAATAAGGTTGCAGATTCTCTTAGTTAAAAAATAGCCTTCTACTCAATTAAGGATGTGTATAGAGAAAGACTCTATATTCATGGATATGAAAAGTATGGAATTAGAAATAATTATTTAAGGGAAAAAATCCTACCATTCCCAAATGATTTCTCAACCATCTAGCAATGATAATATTATAGAGGCATATTGGTATGATCATGAGTTAACAAAGTAGGTCAATGTAGTAAAGGAATGGAAGATGCAAGAGTTCCTTATCGACGAAGATGGTGTGATTTTATTTTGAACAAAGATTTGTGTTCCTTAATCACCAGGGTTAAATAATGAGATATTTGATAATTCACATAACTCACACTCTATATTTATCCTGATGGCACCAGGATGTAATGTGATCTCCGAGAACACTTGTGGCCAGAAAAAATAGAGAAAGAGATTGTTGATTATTTCTCTAAGTGCTTGGTATGTCAGAAAGTTAATATTGAGAAACATAAGTCCAAATGTATAATGAAAGCATTACCTACACGCATGTAAAAATGAGATAATGTCACTATGGACTTTTTCATGGGTCTCCAGAAGACATCCAAAGGAAATAATGTAATATGGGTTGTGGTGGACCAAATCACTAGGACTAACCACATTATCACTATTTAGGAAGATATCTCTCTAGAGTGAGTTGAAATGATATATGTGAATGATGTGGTCAGACATAATGGGGGTCAACACTAGATTGCCTCAGATCATGATCCAAGGATCACATCTAAATTTAGGATGAGCCTCCAACATTCCTTGAGTACCAGATTTAATTTAGCATGACCTATCACCCCCAAACTAATAGAAAATATAAAAGAACTATTAAAATGCTCGATGATATTGTTAAGATATTGCTCATTGTAAATAAAAGTTGGATGTTATAAACATCTCCCATCGGTTTATTTCTTATAAAACAATTGATTCCAGTCGATTATTCATATAGAAACACATGAATCTTTGTTCTGAAAGTGATGTAGAACACCAACCTATTTGGATGAAGTTGGAGAAAGAAATATATTTGGACATGATCATGTACAAGAGATGACCGATAAGGTTCAATCCATATAACAACATATAAATTCTTCCCAAAGTTAGAAAAAGATCAATTCAAACAACTGTCAAAGGGACATTGAGTTCAACGTTGGAGATAATTACTTACTCATAATATCACCATAAAAAATATTTATGTGGTTTGGAATGAAAAAAAGCTATTACCAATGTACATTGTTTTTTTCGAGATCCTTGACCATATAAGACTTGTTCCATATCAGCTTTCACTACCACTGAATATGGATCAATTCATGATGTGTGTAACGACCCAATCATCTATCAATGAACATTATTCCTATTTTAATTTAATATCTTATTATGTAAGATGGTTATATAATGTAAGAACTTACTTGGTTTTTTGTTTTTTTATTTTAAATTATCGTAATAATTGTTAACATTTGTAATATATCTATTGAAAAATGATCAAATGATTGGTGTAAATATAGGGATTTAACAAATCCAATTTACCCACCCAAAGGAAGTGATGCCCTCATTCAGTAGACTTTCCCCCAACGAAGCCCATTTTTTAGAACTCAGAAAGGAGGTGACGTCATTGGGCCTCTCTCTTGACTATGTCCAATCCAACCATCAACATATAAAGCACATGTCGAACCACCAACCGGAGAAGTGCAGGTTAATAGAGATTACCACTCGATGGATGTTATCTAAGCCACCCCAAGAGATTTCCATCATCGCACTCCTTACCCTTTAGTCTTATGAGGGTTTTAAAAGGGGTTATGTAACAATATCTTAACAATATGATTATGTTCAATATTTTTTATATAATAATGAATATACATTGATTTTATTATTGTTAGATTGTATATAGTTTTTAAATCACAAATTTTATTTTTAGTTAATATTCAACTAAGAAATATATTTTGATAAATTAATCGATTTTTGAATTAAATAATATTTTGATAAAATATTATTAGTATTATTATATTATTTATTATTAAATATAAATTATCGTATAATTTTTAAGAATATAATTGTAATATTTATTAATGTTTGATAGATGTTTTTGTCAAACCCCATTAATTTTCGATAAATAACTATTTTTATTTTAATAGTGAAGATTCTTATATTTAGAAAATTATTGAGATAAAATGATTTTTATTTTTGGAATCAGGACATTGAAATTATCCAACTATGAATTTTTCATAATTTTCTAAGACAATTGAATTTCTGGGTAAAAATTAAATACCATTTAAAAATATAATGTGTTTTATGACATCATAATGACCCAATAGTGATGTAATAAAATTTTATAAACATTAAATTTGGCCAATTTATTTATTAATATTAAAATAATTTAATATTAGGATTTTTTTATTTATCATACAAATTTTTAGTGGACCCTTCAAGACTTATAAAACATATTATCCTTTTAAATTGATTTTCTTGAGAGTGTTACTCTATTCAACATAAGAAAATCTTTTATTTTAAGAAGTTGAACTATTGTCCTTACAAAATATTTTATTCCACTCCACTTTGGAAAAAACGTGGGGTAAAATCCTTGGGATAAAAACCATGGACTGGTTTGGGGATTTGATTAGTTTAATGTGAGGTGTCCCAAACCTAAATAATAAAGAATTACCTATCCTTTCCTATATAAACCCACCCAATATCACACTTCCTCTTTTCTCAATGCTTTTGGAGTTCATCCAAACTCATCCCTCATCTCCCTATAATCCCCCCAAGGAGCTCCATGCTATCAATAAGCCACTCTCAATCCTCTCCCAAGCCTTTGGGATCACACTTCCAAGTAAGGGATTCATACCTTTCTCATTTTATCCAAGATTCATAATAATATTACGTCCTTTTATTTCTAAATGTAAATGTTGGGTTATGGTTTCAAAACTCCTAAATAATTCCCTCTTTATGTTTTAATGTTGAGAGACCTCTTTATCTGTCATTAATGCCTTCTGTGTACACCCATTACCATGACGATCTTTCATATGAGATTCTTTCCTTTCTCATTTTATCCAGGTTTCATAATATTATTATTCCCTTTTATTTTCTATTATAAAAGTTCAGGTATGATTTAACACCTCACCTATACTACCATCAATATGTTTTAATGATGAAAGACCCCTTTTTCTCTTATCGGTGTCTTCCATGTATATCGGTTACCATGCCAAAATTCTGTAAGGATTTTCACTCTCCTCATTTACATTCAAGAAATTATGTTGTATTATGAATATAAAAACCATTTAACTTTTTTAAGACATGTATCCATATGACCCCATTACTTTTAATTTAATTTATATATCATGAGACACCTCTTTCTCTCTCATCGACCATTTTTATTAATTCTTATGTCATGACGTTACTCTACTAAAATTACACTGATTTACCAAGACAATGTCATTGGGTAGTGAATACCATTCTCATTTCTCTATCAAGGGTATTAACCATTATGAAATTTAATTTATTAATTATAAATTTTCATGTATTTATTCCACATCCCTTTATCATGGAATAAATTATGATGATTGATTCTAGGTTCTATGATCCATGTGGAACATTTATTCATTAAATGAATTGGTTATGAAGGGTGCACCCTGATAACATTTCAATTTTAAAAAATAATAATCATGATAATTGTAGTCCAATGAGGATTTACTAAGTTGTATTCAATTGAAATGAGGGTTTACTCATGATCTATGTTCTATGACCCTTATCTAAAGCTAATTCCATGTTAAGTGTTGTTGCTATATTTTTATGTTCTGATAATCATGTTATATCATGCCTTCATGTTCATGTTTATTTTATGCTCCATTGATATTCCTATGGCCTAACATGTATTTTATTCTTAGTTTTATGCATTTTTTATCCCTTACTAGTCTCTATAGCTCACCTTTTTTCCATGTCATCCGGTTATCCCATGTAGTGCAAATTACAAGGGATTGTAGTGGTCTTGTAAAGGATGTTTTCAATAATGATGTGGAGTTTCATGTTTTAGGTCATTATGTATTGTTTATAAGCCCCTGAGACACTATACCTCTCAATATTCATTGTTGTATCACGTGTGGGTTTTATATAAAAATCATGTCTATGATTGTTACCAAACATTTGTAAGGGATTCCTTCCATTCTTATTTTATACATGTTTCTTAATATTTTTATGTTCTTTTATTTTCAATTATAAATGTTGGGGTATGATTTCGACCCTCCCCTATACTGTACTCTGTATTATTGATTGATGATAGCCCTGTTTCCCTCTCATCAGTGCCTTCCATGTATACATGTTACTATGCCGAAATTTCATAACGAATTTATCTCTCCTCATTTACGTTCAAGCAATGATTTTGTGTTATGAATCTAAAATCATTTTACCAATGTGGGTACATGTATCCAAATGACCCCCTTAATTTTTATTTCATGTATATATGATGATACAATCCTTTCTCTCTCATCAACCATTTTTATTAATTATAATGTCACGCTGTTACGCTACTGAAATTGCTCCGATTTTCCATGGAAATGCAATAGTGTAGGGAATACCTTTCATTTTTCTCTATCAAGGGTATTAAACTGTATGGACATTTACTTATTGATTTTAATGATTCATGTATGTATTCTACATCCCTTTATCGTGGAAAAATGATGATGAATGATCCAATTTTGTATGATCCATCTAGCAAACTTATGCATGAAATGAAATGATTATGAAGGGTACTCCATAATAGAACTCCAATGCTTTAGTTAAAGATTAGTATCATGATACAAAAATTGAATGGAATATTTACTCATGCTAATTGAAGTGAAATGGGGGTTTACTCAATATATATGTGCAATGAGCCTTGTCTCATGCTAATTCCATGTTAAGTGTTGTTGCCACATTTCTAGGTTATGATAACCATGTTATATATTTATTTCATGTTCATGTTTCTTTTATTCTCCATTGATATTCCTACTGCCTAACATATATTTTATACTTCATTTTATGCCTTGTTTTCTCCTTTTCTCGGATTTATAGATCACCCATTTCTAAGGCATTTCCTTAGGTTATCCAATGCAATACTACGTTCGAGGTAATGTAGTGGTCATGTAATGGATGTTTTCAATAAAGATGTTATGTTTCATGTTATAAGTCATTATGTAAAATTTCTAATCCCGAAAGACACATGACATATCGATCTTCATTATTGTATCAAGTGATTTTTTATGTAATAAATCACATCTAAGTGTGTAATAAAATGCATGGTTGTTATAGTTGCTGTCAGAGGATAAGTTCAGTTTTTTCTAGGATTAGGATTCGAAAACCCTAGTGAAAGCCTTAGTAATAAGACTAAGTATAATTTAACCATCCCAAACTTTTGGTGAGTATTGTATAAGTGGTTAATCAATCTAATTCACCCCTGTCGGGATATGAGCAGGTAGAGGTAGCTCTGGAATAGATGTACCTAGGATTGAAAACTCCAAGAAGTGGTTTTGGGCTTGACCTAAGGTATCTTGGTACATCACAATGGGACTTTCTACACTCTTTGTTGTGATAGTCCTGGTGGATATTATTTGGTAAATTCACAATATAATTATGAACCATTATTAAGGGTATTAAACAAAATCCCCTCATAATATATGTTATAAAGTAGATCATGGATCACATAAATTGAATCCCATAGATTCATAAGTTAATGAAATAATTTTTTTATAACTCATCTTTTTTTCCTTGGATTATCTTTTATGTGATACCCCTAAAATTATTTTCCTTCCATCCAATGGACGATCGTAGGAGTACTCGAACTAACAACCGATATGAAGATAAATTTGATGACTGTTCTAAAAAGATACCCAATCCAATGGGAGCTGGAATCATGATCTTTGTCACAATAATCTCCCAGTTAACTGAAACATTGATTATAAAAATGGGTCAAAATGAATGGACATCCCCCCCCCATAAAAAACATGTCAAAATCAAGAGTTTTATGAGGCAAAGGCCTCCTACTTTTAATGGATCATCTGATCCGTCAATCGCTGAACAATAGATCAACTCCATTGAAAAGATCTTCTCTATACTTCATTGTTCTGAACAATATAATGTTATTCTAGTTTCTTGTATTATGAACTATATAGCTGATCGAGGGTAGAATTTGATCAACAATTATAAGACTATGTCGGAGATCGAGGTGGTGGAATAAAAGGATTTCAAGAATTTTTTTATGATAAATATTTTCAGTTCACCCTCCCACTAAAGATGGAAAGGGACTTCCTTGAACTCATTAAAAAATATGATGAATCAGTCTAAGTGTATGAGGAAAACATCACAAGGAATGCATGATATGCCTCTGGATTTTTCATTAACCCTAAATGTATGGTTGACCGCTTCATTTTGTGGGATGAAACCTAGCCAGCAGAGAGCCCTGCTGATCCGTGACTTCGACAACTATGAGGAAATTGTTTGGTATTACCTAAAGGTAGAAATGGGGATCATATAATCTCAAGGGTATCATGGGGATAATAAGAATAAGGTGGAATTTAATTATATCAGTCGGATGGATAAATCCTACGATTCAATGAAAAAAAAGAACCCACTTGCCAAATGTGCAGAAAAAAGAGCCCCGGAAATTTCATGAAAGGGATGAAGAAATGCTTTAGGTGTGGAAGAGAAGGGAACCTAGGAATTAACTACCAAAAATGAAAAAATGTGTCTATGATAGAGGAGTGTAATGCTTCATTTGACTATCAATTCATGGTCCATTTCTACAATTACGAACAACCAGTGAACACTGCAAATCAATTCCCTAAGGCAACAGTTTTTGGAGGCACCCAACAACCTCCAAGGAAACCAGGGAGAGATTTTTCCACCACTATAGTAGAAGTGAAACCAGACAAGGAAGTGGTTACATGTCAGCTTGTTGTTCATTCAAAAATAGTCAAAATACATATTGATTATGGATCTATGCATTATTTTGTATCCTGAATGTTTAGTTGAACAATGAAAATACCACCAAAAATATTGGAAGAAAAGTTGTCGGTGAGTATGGAAAATGGGGAAATTATTTCATCCCATGAATAAATGTCCTCCAATAAAATAATTTTTTGATTTATCTTCATGGGTAACTTCATTATACTCCCTCTGTTGAAATCTTATGTAATTATAGGCATGAATTGGATTTCCCTATATATATCCAACATAAATTACCATGAGATGGAAATCAATCTCCATATGGAGAATCAACCCCAAATTCTGTACAAGTGGTATGAGGAAGATGAATATTATTTAGAATCATCATCTCAAGAATGGATATTACTTCCCTATGAGAAAATATATTTTTCAAAGATGGTTGAGTTTGAGGAGGGAACCATCCTTGAAGACATGCCTATTGTGAGGGAGTTCATTGAAGCGTTTCCTGATGAATTACCTAGTCTTCCTCCTAAAAGAGATGTTGAATTCTCAATTGACCTTATACTTGGGGAATAGAAAATAAGCAAGACTGCATATAGAATGGTTTTTGTGGGGAATGAGGATATAAAGAAAAAACTACAGGAGATTATAGATAAAGGGTTTATACGCCTAATTACTTCACCATGGGGTGCGCCAGTCCTCTTCATTAAGTATAATGATCGGTCAATACGACATTTCATTTATTGTAATGAGATTAACAAAATCATGATAATGAAAAAGTATATTTTACCATGAATTGATGAATTGTTCAATTAGCTACATGGAGCACAATACTTCTCCATGGTGTATTTGCGGTCGGGATATTATAAGGTAAGGATGAAGAAGGAAGATATCCCAAATATTGTTTTTCGTACAAGATTCTCGCACTATGAATTCATAGTTAAGTCCTTTTGGACTCACTAATGCTCTCTAAATCATCATGGACTATATGAATAGAGTATTTATAGATTACCTAGACAATTTTTTGGTAGTCTTTAAAGATTATATTTTAATATACTCCAAATCCAAGGAGGATCATGAGGAGCATCTATGAACTGTATTATAGACCTTGAGAATGGAGAATCTCTGAGAAAAGTACAACAAGTGTGAGTTTTGGTTAGAGGAGGTCACATTTATGGGTCATATCATCAAATGAAATGGGATATCTATGGATCCCTCCAAGAAAACTACAATAAATGGATGGCTATGACCAACATCGATAACATATATCCATAGATTCTTGGGGTTAACTGGTTATTTTCGCCGATTTGTGACAAAATTCTTACAATTTTCCTACCCTCTTACCTAGCTAACTCGGAAGGGAGTGACATTTTCATAGAGTGGTAAATGCGAAGAGATCTTCAAGGAGTTGAAAAAGAGTCTTATCACTAGACTCGTTCCCACACTACCAACAAGTGGAGAACTTTTTTAGGTATTTAGTGATTCTTATAAGAAGGGCATGGGTTGTGTGATGATGTATAATGATAATGTGATAGCATATGCCTCAAGGCACCTAAAAATAAATGATTAGAACTATCCCACACATGATATGGAGTTTGCCGTTGTGATCTTTTAATTGTAAATCATGTGGTACCTTCTCTACGGGGTGAAATGTGAGATATATAATGATCTCAAGATCCCCAATTCTATATTCACACCAAAAGAGAATAACATGCACCAATGAATATGGATAGAACTCATCAAGGATTATGACTGCTCGATCCACTACCATCCCAGTAAGGCAAACAAGGTGAATATGCTCTATGCATAAATTATCCTGCATCATTATCAATGAAGAGAATCGAAAAGATCCAATCTTCATAGATTTGTAGAGGATATAAATGGGAATCATTAATGGAGGACCATCACAAATAATTTCTCAAATGATTTCTCAACCATCCCCCATTGAATAAATGATGGACTCTAATGGAAAGGATGTGGAAAATATAAAAAAAGGTTAAATCTATCAAAAATGGGAAATCCATAGATTTCGTGTTTTAAAGGGACATAATTGTGAGATTTGGGGCATGATTGTGTGTACCATCTGATTCATAGATAAAGAAGGAGCTTCTTAATGATGCACATAAATCAACCTTATCTATTCACCCGAGGAGCACAATGATGTATCGAGATCTCGAGGAAAACCATTGGTGGTACAATATGAAAAGGGATATTTCTGAATATACATCAAAGTGCTTTGTATGTCTGCAAATAATGGCTGAGAGGAAAAAATCTAAGGGGCTGATGCAACAACTACCCATACAAAAATGGAACTGGGAAAACGTTACTATAAACATTGTCACTGGACATCCATGGACATCTAGGGGAAAAAATTATATATGGGTCTTGTTGATAGTCTTAGGAAAACAACACACATTATTTTGATTTGAGAGGACTTCTAATTAGATCAACATGTATGGATTTACATCAAATAAGTGATATGGATGAATGGTGTACCACTATCTATTGTATCATATCATAATCTGAGATTTACCTCTAGGTTCTGGAAAAGTCTCCAGCAATCTCTATGAAATGAACTGACGTTTAGTACATCCTATCATCCTCGATCTGATGGCCATTCTATGTAAACTATTAAAAAATTGGAAGATATGTTAATATATTGTTCTACGGACTTCAAACTAGAATGGGAACAACATCTTCCACTGGTTGAAGCCTCTTACAATAACAGTTTCCACTCAAGCATCCAAATAGAACAATATAAAGCCCATTATGGGAAAAGGTTCAGAAAACTGGTGTTTGGGGATGAAGTCGTTGAATGTAAGATGCTGGGACATGAAATGGTTGATGAAATGGTTGAGAAGGTGAAAACCATTCAATAGCTTATTAGGGCATCCCAAAGTCGACAGAAGAGTTATGCAGATAACCATTGATGGGACCTTGATTCCAATGTAAGAGACACGGTATTTCAATGCATATCAACATGGAATAAGTACATGAGTTTTGGAAACAAAGGGATGTTATATCCAAGGAACATCAGCCCCATTAAGTTTATTGATTATTTTAATATTGTTGCCTATTTACTAGTACTTCCACCCACTATACCAAAGTACAAGATGTCTTTCATGTATCACTCTTATGGAAACACATTTTATAAACGTCACATGTACTCTCTTCAGATAGTAGTATAGTTATAATATGATCATTCTTTTGAGAAGAAACCAGTATAGAACGTAGATTTTAGAATAAATATTATATGAATTCAGAAAATTCCCCTCATCAAGCTGTTGTGGTGCAACCACATGTTTGAAGTGGAAAAATTGGAATCACATGAAGTGATGATGGAACGTTACCCTCATCTGTTTTAGTGTGCGAAACAAATTTTAAGGGACATAATTATTATGGGGGGAAGATTGTGTGACCCAAACTTCTATCCCCGAAATTTATTCTTGGTCTAATTAAATTTTATATTAAGGAAGATTGTCATATAATATATGAACATACTCGATTTTATGTTTTTGGATTTTAAAATACTGTTTGAATTTTTTCCGTTGAAAATATAGCTGTTGAACAGATATCACATTATTCTTATAAATATATGGTGTTAACAAATCTAATTTACATAGACAACATAAGTGATGGCCTCATCTAGTAGACTTTCCTCGTATGAAGACCATTTTTCAGATCTCAGAATAAAGGTGGCGTCCTAGGGCATCACTTTTGACCAAGCCCAAGCCTTACTTTAACACATTAAGCTAGAGTGTAACCACCTACTAAAGAAGTTGATGTTAATAGAGATTACCACCCGATCGATGTTATCCAAGCCTTCCCAAGACTCTTCCACCATCGTACACCTTACCCTTCGGTCATATGTGGGTGTTATAAGGGGTTATGTAACAAGACATTTTCAGTATGATTATGTAAAATATTTTTGTATATAATAAATAATATACTTTCATTTTATTATTATTACATTGTAAATAATATTTAAAGCACAAATAGTATTTTTAATTAATATTCCACTAAGTAATATATTTTGATAAATTATTGGATTTTCTAATTATATAATATTTTAATAAAATATCATTATTATTAATGTAGTTTTTATTAAATATAAATGATCACATCATTTTTATGAATTCAATTGTAATTTTTGTTATGGTTTGAAAGCTGTTTTTTTCAAAACCCATGAATTTTTTATAAATATTAGTTTTTATTTTAATTTGAAAATTTAAATATTTAGAAAATTATTTATATAAAATTAATATTATATTTAGAATAAAGACATATATATTATCCAATGGTGAATTTTTCATTATTTTTTGGGACAGTCAAATTTTTGGGTAAAAAATAAATACTGTTTAAATATATTATGTGTTTTATGACATTATAATGACCCAATAGTGATGTAATAAAGTACTATACACATTATAAATGTACAATATATGTTTTTCCTAAAAAACAAGTGTGATTTTAGGTTTTTTTGATTTATTTTACAACGATTTAGTGGACCCTCCAAGACTTAAGATACATTTATGTTTTTTAAATTGATTTCCTTGAGAATGTGACTCATATCCACATTAGAGACCCTATTATTTTATGATATTAAGAAATTCAACCTATAAAATATTTTATTCCACTTCCCTTACAAAAATACCTTGGAAAAAAACCATGGTCTGGTTTGTGGTTTGGATTTGTTAATAGTGTGGTGCCCCCAACCTAAATAATAAATAATTCTCTCTCATTTTCGATATAACCCCACCCATGATCCCACATCCTCATTATTAAAAGCCTTTTATGTTCTTCCAACATATTCATTACTCTCTATAGAATCCTCCCGAAGTACCCCATTATCCCAAGAAGCCTCTCTTAAGCCTCTCCCAAGGCATGGGATCACACTTCCATGTAAGCGATTCTTTCCTTTCTCATTTAATCCATGTTTCTTGATACTGTTATACCCTTTTATTTTCAATTTTAAATGTTGGGGTATGATTTTTCACCTCCCAATAATGACCTATTTATGGTTTAGCAAATTGGATATCTCTTTCTCTCTCAATAATTCCATCTGTTTACACCGGTTATCATGATGTACTTTCAAAAGGGATTCCTTCCTTTTCATTTTATCCTAGTTTTTAATATTGCTATAAAAAATTAGATTCAATTATAAATATTGGGGTATGATTTCTAATGTCCCCTATATTGTCTTATTTATGTTTTAATGATGAGATACCCCTTTCTCTCTCATTTTTTCCTTTAATGTATACCCAATACCATGCCAAAATTCTCCAAGGAATTTATCTATCCTCATTTACGTTCAAGAAATTATTTTGTATTATGAATGTAAAATATATTTAACTATTTTGGGAAATATATCCATATGACAAAATTACTGTCCATTTCATGTATATCTAATGATACAACCCTTTCTCTCTAATCAAACAATTTTATGAATTCTTTTGTCACATTGTTACGCTACCAAAATTGCAAATCTTTTTCTAAGTCAATTCCATTGTATAGTGAATACCATGGTCACTTCTCTATCAGTGGTATTCACCTTTATGAACATTTAATTATTTATTATAAAAACTCATTTATGTATTCCATATCCCTTTATCATGGAATAAATGATGATGAATGATTCCATTTTGTATGATCCATGTGGCACACTTATTCATGGAATGAAGTGTTTAAGAAGGGTGCACATTGATAGAACTTCAATTCATTGTCTAAAGATTAGTAACATGATAATTCAAGTGCAATGAGGATTTACTCTAGATAATTCAAGTGCAATGACCATTTTCTTATGTACCATGTGTAATGTGATTTGGATCAATCTAATATCATGTTTTGTGTTGTTGACACATTTTCATGTTATGATAATCATTTTATATCTTGACTTTATGTCCATGTCTCTTTTATGCTCCATTGATATGAGAAATGCCAAACATGTATTTTATTCTTCATTTTATGCCTTGTTTACTCCCTTACTAGGACTTATAGTGAACCCTTTTCTTATGAATATCCTTGGGTTATCCCATGCAATGATATGTATGAGGAAATTTATTGGTCATGTAAAGGATGTTTTCTGTACAGATGTTGTGTTTCTTGTTTTTAGTCGTTAAGTAATGTTTCTAAGCCCCAATGACTGTAAACCTATCAATCTTCTTTGTTGAATCATGTGAGGGTTTTATGTAATAAATCATGTTTAGGTGTGTAATAAAAATTAGGGTTATTATAATGTTTTCCACGTATCAGTCATGAGTAAGTATATACCATATCAATTGCACGTATAGAACAAATTGGATCTACAGAAGGAAGATGATCTATTTTATGGAGAGCAACAAGTAAAGATTATGGATCAGAGAGGTAATCTTCTACCCAACTAGAACAAAAAAAAATTCAACGTGTTTTTGAGGAACAATAACTATGAAGAAGCTACCTGGGAACTATATGAGTTATTGAAGGAGAAGTACCCTCGCCTATTTATTTAAATCATTCATTCAAGGGAAACCTTTTAGAAGGGAAAAAAATGTAAAAAACCAATTTTTTACAAATTTAAATTCCCTTATTATAATCATGACACCTAAAATCTCATTTGGAGAAATAATGGAAAATATTTCTACTAAATAACATGTTAACTTTATATACTAGTTGTTAAACATAATTCATCCACATCTAGGTATTGAATTTCCAAAATCCTACATACACGGCTGCGATTAGTTAGTTGTTTTGAGTCTCATAAGACAGAAATAATTTTTAGTGAATAGTTACATAATGCGTGAATATTTATTTTACCATAATAAATATTAATATTAATTTTATGAATATTAATCCTTCCAATGATTTTATAAACAATATGAATCCAGCTTATATGTGATAATATGCTAAAATTATAAGTAATAAAATATTTTATAAATTATAAAATAAGTGTTTCTATTTTAATATGAAAAAAATAATTTATGATTAATTTAAATGAAAATTTATTTTCATAAAATGTATACATAAATTAATATATTGATGTCATATTATTAATGTGATAATTTTATATGGCATTATGCAATTTTTTGAAATGTTATAGAATGAATTTTAAATTTAAAATCTGTATTTATCTTTTAAATGATAATATTAATTGAAAATTTAATTATTCATATTAATAAAATTATTTTCATAAAATTGTATTCAATTTTGAATTTTAAATGTAAAAAAATGGTTAGGGTGAATTATTAGGATTTTTCTGAAGTACTTGAATTTTTTAGGAATAGTAAAATACGGTATTTTATAATATTAATACATTATAAGACAAATCCACTATTCCTAACATCATCAATGTTTTATGACCCCAAATAAGAAAATATCATTCCTTATTTTCTAAATTTAGTCATTTAATCCTCATTATTTCTTTTCTGGTGGAGAAATATTAAATAATTGAATACAATATTGGAAAAACCCATCTCGCGTTCACTATAAATACCACCCCTCACAATGTCATTTCTGCACACCTAAAAAGCATAACTCCTGATAAAAAATATTCCTAAAGATATTAAAAATCCCCTCATACAATTACAGTAACTTTTTTTCTCATCAAATTGCCAATCATTGGTTCCTTGAAGTGGATCTCAAAAGAAGAGTTCAAGAGGTAACCCATCTCTCTCATTTCTTTCAATTTCATTTCAAATTACATTTATTTTCTTCTATTATCCTAATTATATCATAATAAATTTAATGATAACTATATTATGATGGATATAATGATATTATATCATGTATATTTAATATTATTTATTAAATTCCTTCCACTCTCTCTTTTATTTTTAAAAATTAAATCATTACTTGTGATATGTCAGTTTACCATCATCATGGGTGATGCACCTTCATTTTCCTTAAATTCCTTATAGGATATCAATAAAACCATTTAATGGTTGAAAACATATTTTAGTATTTATGTTTTAAACCCTTTTATCTTCTTGAAATATTATTTATACATAATACTAAATGAAAAAATAAATCATGATCGTTGTGATCCAAAAACCATCCAAATCAACCTAAACGATAATTATTAAATTTTATTTAATGATTCATCCACATGGTATATAAAAAATAATTATAATATAATTTTAACTCTTTTAATGTCATTAATTTATTTCAATAACATTTCTAGATGTTTATACATTTTTTACATGAACTTCCATTCATGAATACAAGTTAATCGTTCATGAAAACTATGAAAAAGAACAATCTCATACAATGAAGTCATACACTATAACTCATAAAAAGGCCCATAATAGAACATAATGAAACCATAATTAATAATATTCTTTCATAAAAGGTATTTTATGTGATAATTAATAAATATAATGTTATTATATAGTACATTAAAGTGATGAAAGCATTTAGATACAAGGTAAGGAGAATTCAAAAAACCAACTCTTTTTATCTTGTTTTTCCCTCTTTCGCTCCATTATCAGTATAGTTATTCCATAAAAATAATTAATTCATCATTATATTACCTTTTAATATATATAAACATTTTATAAATGAGTTTATGACAAACACAATGTTTTCCAAAAGAACTCTTCTTTCAAAAGAACACACCTTTTACATCTCAATCCTATTTCCATCACTCATGGTGGATGATTCTTACATCAAGTATGTTTTCCCTCATTCATTTGGTAACCAAATTTTTATGAATCTTTTGTAATGAAATTAAACCCTTTACATTCAATGGATTATTATATATTAAATTTTGATATTTTTTTATTTGGCTTGCATGATAATGTAAATGTAGTGAAGTGACAGGTGCACCCAGAATTATATAGCACTCCACTGTATTTGGTAATGATAGTAACCTCATGAGTAAAGTAATATATGTGTGAACATGATCCTATATTTGTTCAAAACTATGTGTGGTTGTTTACAGCTAAGAGATGATGTTTCATTTTAATTCTTTTCAACATTCAAATTCATCTCTTAATGATTTCTCCTAGGATTATGATACTATTCCTATGCTATGATGATAATGATTATACTCACCAAATGTTGTATTGTTATATATCCTCTTACCTAGATTTTAGCTAACACAGTTTTGGATTCATATCCTCAGGTGACTAATTTTACTATGAAAATTCAAAATCTATTAATAAGTAAGATTAAAAGGAATTAAATAAATATTATTTGTTGTAAATAAAATGTATGTATCTATTTTTTCCAAGACACTAAACCTAGGGATCCTGGTTCTGTAATTATTTTATAATTAAAATGATGTAAATGTAATGTTATAAAATAATTTTGTTATAGTGAAGATGGAGTGTAGGTAATCATCAACTGGTATCTACAGTGGTAAACTTTCCCATGGTATTTGCACCCACAGATATGGAAATAATCCATTTTCTTAGACACATATGTATATAGAGGTTCTAAAAATAAAATGCACCATAGAATAAATATATGATACAAAAAATAGGTTTAACTATATATTTAACCCCATAAATTAGTAGATTCATATCATTGTGGTAAGGAGGAAACCCAAGAAGGAAAATGATATGGTCTTACACGGTAAATACATAAAGCTCAGATGAAAAAGTGGTTGACATTGAGATTTGTAAACTGTTTGTCGAAAGCATCTTCCAAAACGTGTACCGACCCATTTCCACATATTTTTACAAGATCCAAAATTGGTTAAAAACATATTACGTGATTTATATTTTCCCAAATATTGTGGTGAGTTTTTGATTATTACGGCATGGTCACCACGCTTTTCAAGGATATAAGGGTCACCTCCAAATAATGAACACATTCTGTTTTCAGTAGGACATGGCCGCATCCTTTGTGACCTGACACCAAATATAGGAAGAGAATAAACAATTAAAATCACACATTTCCTCTGCATAATTATAAGACTTTGATATATGGGAAAAGATCCATCAGATGATTGTATTTTATGATGCAATAAAAATCATCATGAAAACAAGAAATTAAACTGAAAAAAATTAATCCCGGCCATGTGATGAAAAATTGTAATGAGTTTATCCAAACAACATGACATTATAATATTTGGAAAAAATCATATCTAAATTGAATTAATCTATACAAAAAAGATCATGACCATATGAAATTATATATTATGGACCACATTTAGACAACATTATGTTAAACTGTAGGGAATAAGTTCTAGAAGAAAGACTTTATACTATGTAGTAATTTTTATCATAATCACAAAATATTAAACTATATGGATCCCGCCATGTTCACATGATGATAAGCTATGTTAACACATCCTTACCACATGATGTTAAACTTTTCAGATCCCATCCCGGTCACATGATGATAAACTTCATGGATTTTCAGTGATCACATTCATTCAATGAAATTGACCCTCATACTAGTAGCAAGGAGTTAAACTACAAAATGTATTTTTTTTCTTCACCACATGGATTTAAAATTCATAGAATTTGTCTTTACCACATAATGTAAAACTACATTAAATATTTAATGACCAAATAATGTCTAACTATACAAAATTGGTACTTACCACATGATGTTAAAATACACAAAATATGTCCTGATCACATGATTATTAACTACACAAGAAGCATCATACGACCCTTGATTCATCATAAATGAGCATTATCTGTGAAAAAGATTGATGAAATTCCACTATACCTATATACAAATCACATCCACATAAAAATCCTCTTCATCTCTTAATGAGTTATATGAGGATTCCTACCATCATATGACATATTGAGACTCCCAAACTGCTATTCCTTGGCCCAAAATTAGTATGAATTTCTTTCCACATCTAGTGACCCATGTATGTACTGTCGGACATTAATGCACATAGTTGATGTCCTCTATACTTGACACTAAACTTCAAAGTTTCCAAAAAATATATCTGACTTTATTCCTTCCATGATATGATACTAAATAATGTCCAAACCTCTATTATTGGTCCTAGAAAAAATGTTACTCCTCATTCATGGAGCGTCACCTTCATCTTCAATGCGCAATGATAAAATGAGCATCTAATTTCCTTTCACATGACAAAAAAAATTATAGGTTTCTTGAACTAAGAATTGCTTGATTCTTATTTTAATGATATATGTAAGGATGTATCAATCCTTTATCATTGTCTATCCATAACAAGAGAAAAAATGCACATATCCTCTCTATACTCACCTCTTCATGGTTAGAAGAACTCTTTCTAGTCCTTGTTTCTCACACTAAGAATAACTCTCTTGAGCATTGTAATTACAACAAAGGACTCCCAATATAATAAAGGCATATCAACTCATCACATGATTATCATGGTCCTGAATGAAGGACCTTTAATGTCAAACATTGAGCCCTCACCACATGATGTTAAACTACAAGGTTTTTTAATTCATGAAATTAAAAATTACATTGAAATGTACCATCCCCAATTGGAAAACTATTGTTAGTATTGTACTCCCACCACACCTCCAACCAAGAAAAATGTGTAACTTGATTGTTATCATTATAGGATATGTAGAGATACATGAATCAACAATTTTGAGTACACCCACCAAAAACAAACATTAAAATTCTCACTCCCTGTGTACGAGTCATATTTTCACAGTGATCTCATATTTAAGGGATACATGGGGATTTGATCCAATTACCATACGATATATAGTGAGGCCTTGAATACTACTATAGGGTTTAGCCACCTTATCCAATCTTCAAATTTAGGAGCCTAATCCCTTTCCTCATGACATTTGACTGCATGGCTTGTCAATAACTACATGTTTTTTGATTCTTTACTTCATATGATATGTAGTGAGGCATAAACATCTAATAAAAGGTCTATTTACAACTATTAATGGGAAAAATCCCACCTATATTATGGGTAAGAACTACATAGAGTGTTTCCCATCAAAGAATAAGGTGTTGCTTGATTCTATACATCATATGATATGTACTAACACCAAGATCTCGAATCTTATATTTAGCTACAATAGAAAATAGGAAAATTCACCTACAACAACTTAAGGGTCGAGTCATGCAAGCTCATTTTTCCTACGTATGAGATAAATTTACATACAGAATTCATTCACATGAAATAAATATTTCAAAAAAAGTTATTTCATTTCCCATTTTCATACCTCATGACGTTAAACTTCAAGGATTGAAATATTTTCTTACTAGATGATGTTAAACTCCTGAAAAAATGTCCTAGTCATATGACATGAAATCTGAAAAATAATGAATTCCCCACATTCTAGATGTTAAATTTTTATGGCCATCACCCATTGTCATCCCCAATCAATGGACTATAAAACCCTTACCCTAGTCATTAAATGTATAGTTTCTTATTCATCGTTTGACCCCCTCAATTCATAAATCACACTTGATGTCAAGTGTTCTTAGGGATTCTAGAAACCACAATTGATCATGTAAAGGAAAAAATTATCCCTATTTGGATGTACTATTACTTCATAATGTCATTTAACTAGAAACCAAATGCACCATGGCCCTATATGAGAGGATTTTTTATTATTGTGAGCCTGACATCACCATGTCAGAACTCAACACCTAAGGGTGTTATAGGCCATACTGGATATGATTTTCCCGTATCATTAGTTATGACTTGAGAACAACAAGCCATTATTTACAAAATTTTAATCTCCCTCTTATAATTGTGTTGGAGTGATCATGACACTGGGAATCTTAATTAGGATCTTGTGTTATATTTACATCATATTAGGTCCATGTACATAACAAACATAAACTGCATGCACTTTTATAGAAGTTGTATGCCATTAAACTCTAGACATTGACTATCCAAATCAATAAACTAATATCATTTAGTGAGATTTACATAAACCATATCATGAAGAAATCCTTCACGGTGAATTCAGAGAAAAATTCAATTATTCACTTTCTAAACACTTAATCTACATGGTTTAGAAAAAATTAGAGAAAAAATAATAATTCTTAAATAACATATTGCCTAATTTGTTTCCCTTGAATGTTCCAATAATTGAATATTGGACCCCCTGGTTTGTGAAAATGTTAGAGTACTGGTTTGTCAAATATTTTCATTGTGATAACATATTCACTAGATGGTGACATAACTTTTAGGGTACTCGAACCCTTTTTGAATCTTATATTTTCAATAAATCACACTAAATTATTTGAGCACCTTTTGGTCACCTAAATAATTTCATGGCCCTTGAAAAAGAAAACACATCTCTCTATTTAGACATTCTATTGATTTATAAGGAATTATACCTACCATCCAATAAAATATTGGTCCTACATAAATGTATTTCTAATTATTCTAAGCTTGGCTGCACCTAGGTAGATCCCAAAAGCTAGTAATTTTATTGGCCACTTCTGATATGATTTTACAACACCATACTCATTACATGAGCACTTTTGACCATGGATTACAATCCCCAAAACCATAACATTCAAGTGGATTTGACATAGTCAACATTACATCACTGTTAATTGTACTGTTTTCCGAAGGAGGGATTTGACACCACATTCATGGAACTATTGATGGACCACAACCTATGACATGAAACCTAATTTTCCAAAGAATCCCATCCTAAGAGATAATTTTCACCAGGGTTCCATAACCCTCCATGATAGTCCTCTTACCCATTACCCACTTCACAAAATTAAAATTTTAGTCTTTCAATGCCATTCATGGTCCTCAGAATTGAGTGGGGATCGAATCTACTTTTCCCAGAAAGTAATCCATATGTACTAATGAATATGTTCATTGATGTAATAGTTATAGGAGAACCTCCATATATGAATGAAACTCTAATCCTCTTGATCCTAGGTGAAAATGTTGTGGAACTCCGAAAATTTCGGTTTCTTGGGTCCACCTTTTCGTGTTTGACCCACTCCAGGATTCATTGACTTAAGCACCTGGACAAATGAATTACATAACTCATATTACTACTATCCCAATGGATTATATATGATTAATACTTTTACCAATTAAACATTCCACCTATTAAATCATTTAGGACCCTTTTTTAAATAGTGGGTATACATCTTCATTACCATGCTATCAATGCATAAGTTTTTTGACCAACCAACTAGAGGCATATCCTCTATATAAGAAAGGAACTCCATTCCTCATGAGCTCTAAAAACACCATGGATGATTTATAATCATTAGGATGTTTTGTTTTAACCTTGGACTATATTCTCCATCAAAATCCATGTATCATGTAATGGAAGAAATAATTTAAATTGCATTTCATATCAATGTTTGATAAAGTATACCATAAAATATAGCAATAGAATATCCAATCAAAATTTCCCTAAAATACTCAGATTGAAGGTCTATGCTAAAAGACCCTAAAATACCACAATAAAAGGAACAATCTAGTAGACCCAAAAACAATAACACAATGTTTTTTTCATTTTCAGGAAGTTAAAATAGCCAACTAAAGGTGAAAAATGATCTCCCGATTGGAAAATAGAAAAGGTCATCCTAGGGAAAATTCAAATCTCTACTCACTAGACATGTTAATTGTGTGATCCTACCAATATCTAGCATCTATCATTTAGAGGAGTCATAAAACATGTCAGTTCAAAAACCTATTATATGGAGACTATGTAAAAATACAAGTCCACACCCACTATTTCATCATCCATATAAATTTTAGTAAAAATTTAGTCAAATATAAAAAAATGGATACTAATATTATGGTGGCCCATCATATAACCATTGAAAAAATAAATCTATTATCACTAATTCCCCTTACTTGGGAAAATGTTAAATCATTCTCCCATTAGAATAGATACCATATCTTAATTATCCTAGTATATTATATGGAGTCAAGATAGCTAGATATGGTACATCAGTGATGAATCTCATGTTGTAGGGCATTCGTGAGAATTTCTCAAGAAACATTAGTAGTAAGCGAAGAACTCAAATCCTTGTTTTTTGATTTATTTTGTATTACACATAAAGGATAGATAAAATGGAAGATCCAAACAACATATTCCCAAAAATATGGTTCTCTACTTGGTATTTCATCATTAGACAGTGAAATACCCCTTCATATGTATGTGTTCAAACATTTTAATGAGATTTATAATAGATTTATTCATTTATGAACATATATTCTAAGTGCATGATTTTGTTCAACATAGTCATTTATTTCATAAAATTGTATGGCCTGATTACCATTCCCATGGGATATGTAGCAAATTTGAAATAAATTACAAAGGATCTACCCAAAAGGTTCTTTTCATCCAACTCATATTCCATCCAAGAATTCATACTCATTATAGTTTCAAGTTATTCCAACTCAATGCCTTGGATTCATCCATGAACTCAAGGTCAGAAGTATCCTATTAATAGCCCATAAAATTTCACATTCAACACAATATGGAAGAATCTTTTTAGGAGGATTATTATTAATGTCTATCAGATGATCTGTATGAGGAAAATTTATCTACGTATTAGTTAGATCTGCCTAAG
Organism: Viscum album; assembly: GCA_963277665.1. Lineage (NCBI taxonomy): Eukaryota > Viridiplantae > Streptophyta > Magnoliopsida > Santalales > Viscaceae > Viscum > Viscum album. Next base: position 1,451,139,677 of record OY728161.1, read on the forward strand.
AAAATTATAACGTCCCAATTCCAGAAGTTGCCCAAAGATGCCCCATACCTGGTTAGTTACATGACCTCAAGGTCATTTCCCCAAACTTCAGAGGCTTCCATCTACCAGCAAGGGCCATGGGTGTGATATTGGGGAAACTATGCCTTCATTGGCCAAGTAACACAACGAAAGAAAAATAAATATACAATAGTAGAAGTAGTAAATATCCAACAACAGTAAACAGTGGAGGACTAAATGTAATAAACTAATGCACACACACACACATATGATTGATGCATGATACATATGTCTAGGAAAATAGAGAAAAATGTCATAATGCTGTAATATAAACAGTACTAAAACAAAGTACAAAAGAAAATAGTAAACAACTCATCAACATCACAAGCCCCAGCATGGTCCCATACTCTCCATCTCCACAAATAATCATGTGCCTGAAGTAGAAGGGAGATTTCCCTAATCTATACCTACAACAATATAATATGTTTGGGCCCAAAAGCATGACCAAAACTAGGTGTGAGACTAAATTTTTGTAGGCAACCACATGAAGATCTGTGCCTAATAGTCAGTGAATATATATAGAAGGTAATAATAAAAGATACATTAAACAATAAAGTGCTCAGCAATAAAAAGATCCACATATAAAATAAGAAACTAATATAGAAAGGTATCCCTTTGAGAAGTACCCACAACCTATCCACTCTTGTTCATTCATAAGAATATATAAATACTCTATGAGAAAGCACTCACAGTCAATTCCCCTTATAGTAAAAAGTGATTCAAGACACTCTAAGGAAGTTCACAAGATTAATTCCCCTTATAGTCTAAGGTGTTCAATGGATCTCTGAGGAAGCCCACATGGTAAATTCCCCTTATATCCCCAAGTGGTAAAAAACTCTTTGAGAAAGCGCACTTCGTCAATTTCCCAAACAGTATAAAATGGTTCAAAGACTCTCTGAGGAAGCACACTCAGTCAATTCCCCTTATAGTCTACTACACTAGGTTCTCATAGCCCTTTTTAAGTCAACGAGCATAGCAATGCTATACGGACAATGTAAACCTCAAAAACTATTTGGCTAATCAGTCTATAGTATATCAATCATTTCAGAAAATACCCACTCCACCCAACAACATTAGGCATGGGAAAGTAGACAAGGCGGCCAAAAAGGCTAATCCGGACCAAATGGTCGTAAACAGAACATGCATGGAAAAACACATCCAAAACATATCAATCAAAACTATTCATAACCAAATAACATCTAATCATGTATAGAATCATGGAAGGCAATTAACATGCATAAAAGGTTAAACCACTACCACAAAAACAGTTTTTCACAGCGCCCCCTTTTATCAGCGCTAACGAAAAAGCGCAGATAAAGGGGGGTCCCATTATCAGCACTCAAAAAGCGCTGATAAAGGGGCCCCCTTTATCAGCACTTTTGTTAGCGCTGATAATGGGCCCCCCTTTATCAGCGCTTGCTTAGTAGCGCTGATAAAGGGGGCCTTTATCAGCGCTTTTTTCAGCGCTGATAAAGGGTCGGATTCAAAAATATATATATATATATATATATATATTAATATATAAATATAGTTATATTGTTATATAAATATAATATATAATTTTTAAATATATTTTAGATAAGTATAAATGTACATTTACACTTATTATACTTAATATTTAAGATATTTAGTGAAAATGACTTCTTAAAAAATTAAAAAAAATATTTTTAATTAATATTTTGATAATCATTATGGAGTAATAGTCATTTAATAACAATTTGAGTACTAAATAAATTAAAAAAATTAAAAAAAGATCCAAAATATGTTGAAAGCGCAACTCAAACTTCAAACGGCCATAACTTTTGATCCGGGTGTCCGTTTGAGCTCTACCACATATCAAATCGAAGCCTGCGACGAGCTCTACGTCGCTATGACTGGGGTACACCCCAGTCAAGCGATTTTCGAGGCCAAAAGAGTCCCAGAAGGCCTCCAAAACTGAGTTTTTTGTCGGGGTACCCCGATTTTTTAACATTTTGTGGATTTTCACCCTCGTTTAAGGGGGTATTATTGGATTTTTTTGGTGGGGTTTGAATTTATTCCAAGGTATTACATTCATATTAATATTATGCCTTTGAAATTTCATCATTTTTTATAATGCACTACTATTTATAATCAAATATATAACAATATATTCATATTTTTTAAATATTCACACCTAAAAATTTAATTATAAATATAAATAATAAAATATATTTACATATAAAATATATTAGCTTTATCTAAGTAATAACTAACATCCATTTTATTTAAAATACCAATATATGAATATTTATATACCTATATATTAATCTAACTATATATATATATATATTAATCTAACTATATATATATATTAATATAATAACTATATATATATTAATATAACTACATATATATATTAGTATTACTATAAATATATATATTAATATCACCATAAATATATATATTAATATCACTATATATATATTAATATAACTATATAAATATATATTAATATAACTATATATATGTTAATATAACTATATATATGTTAATATAACTATATATATGTTAATATAACTATATATATGTTAATATAACTATATATATGTTAATATAACTATATATTAATATAAATATATATTACTATACAAATAAATATAACTATATATATATAGATATAGATATATATTAATACCACTATATATATATATTAATATTACTATATATATTATAATATAACTATATATATATATTATAATATAACTATATATATATATTATAATATAACTATATATATATATATATTATAATATAACTATATATATATATATTAATATAAATATATATTACTATATGAATAAATATAACTAAATATATAAATATATATATATAGAGATATCATGAATTGTAAAGCAAATCAAAATAGAGTAGTGGTAAGGGCTTAGGCGTGCAGGGGGGAGGTCTCGAGTTCAAATCCTGGTGGAGGCAGGGGTGCGCGCGCATGGGGAATATTGGAGAAAGCGCTGTTAAAGGGTGGAGGGGGTGCGTGGGGTTCGTGGGATGTTGTATAGGGGCCGAAAAGCACTGTAAAAAGGGGGGGGGGTTCAAGTGCTATAAAAGCCCCCCCGATTGGCAGTAATTTTTAAATTTTTTAAATTTTTTTAAATTTTTTTAAATTTTTTTAATTTTTTTAAATTTTTTTAACTTTTATCAGCGTTTTTTTAAAAGCGCTGATAAAAGGGTCCTTTATCAGTGCTAAAATGAGAGCGCTGATAAAGGAAGCGCTGATATAGGTCCCCTTTATCAGTGCTTTTTTTAGCGCTGATAAAGGGGTCCTATATCAGCGCTATTCGGATCGCTGATAAAGGGGACCCCCCCTTTATCTACGCTGGCTTTATCAGCGCTTTTCTAGTGCTGATAAAAGCGATTTTAAGCGCTGATAAAGGCCATGTTTGTAGTATTGAACACACAATACCCTGATAATGGGTATTGGACAAAATTGCACATATAACTCAAAGACATTCAACGGAAATGCACAAACCACCTAACGGGGAGTTGGGAGATCGATATACTCCAGAGTTGTCCATTGGATCGATCACGAACATGGTAGATCTACATTGAAATCTAAAATGATCAACCCATGATATCTCATGAGAGAGGAGAAATCAGAAGATGGTTCTCTAGAAGAAAATATAACTCACCGATTTGATTCCAATGTAACCAAAAGTGTTCCATTCGGAGTATGGATTCTCACTAGGGGTTCTGTCGACGATCTATGGCCATACCGTGCTCCTAGACGAGACGAAAAAAGAAGCGGGTGTTTCTGTCGGTTAGACATGACCTCGGTACATTTAATGAAAAAAAGAAAAGACACGGCATGTACTTTAAAGTACACGGTGTGTAATTTCCATTTCCATACTCCTCTTTAAGAATCCTCCAGGTCACCCCCACATGTCTGTGTGCATGGCCACTACACGGCCAGTACATGGAAACATGCGGTAACCGAGTATAGGGCGTGTACTCAAAATGTACACACCATGTACATCGAAAATTTCTAGAAATTCATCTTTTTCTAAAAAATGACCAATATAAGAAAACATACCTAAAAATAATATCCATATTCTTATAAACTTCCACCCATAAAGAAATTCTTCCCCAAATTTCCCTAGAAAGGTGGCATAGAATAAGAAACCCCAAAAAACTCTAGACACTATGATCGTACATCAGCTTCCCTCTCCCAAGTCTCCTCCTATACTTGCACGTGCTTCCACAACAGTCCTACCAGAGGAACATACCAACCATGGAGAAACGTTGTTCAGAGATCGAGAATCTGGATAAAATTCTCTTTAAATGATGCATCCACTTCCAACTCAACCTCCTTGGATTGGAAAACATGAGATGGTTCTGAAATGTAACGTCGAAGCTAAGAAACGTGGAAGACGTCATGCATAGCCTGGTACCTCTAAGGTAACTGCAACCGATAGGCAACCAGCTCAACTCTCTCCAACACCTCAAACTGCCCGACGTACCTCAGTGAAAGCTTACCCTGTCTCCTGATCCTTCTATGCCCGAACCACGATCTGATATGTAGAAAAAGCCGATCCCTGACCTCGATCACCATAGGACGTATCCGCTGATTATCATAAGACATATGTCGAGACTGTGTCATAGCCATCTGCTTCAGAATCAACTATATCTTTTATGTGGTCTCCTAAAAAATATGAGGTCCCAACAAAGCAGCCTCTCCTTCCTCCATCAAACATAAGGGTGATTGGTATAGCCTACCGTGCATTTCCCCATAAGGTTCCATCTATATAATTTCTAGAAATACTATTATTGTATTAAATCTCCACAATAGGAGTCTGTTTCTCCCAAGAACCTCCAAATTCTAGAATGCATGCTCGGAGCATGTCCTCAATCACCAGAATCGTACGCTTGGATTGACTATCTGTTTGGGGGTGGGGGTAGGTTTTACTCAAAAGTACCTGTATACCCAATGCATTCTGAAGACCCTTCGAAACCCGAGAAGTAAAACAAGAATCTCTTTCGGAAATAGTGTAGTGTGGAACTCCATGTAAGCGCACAATCTCTCGGATGTACAATTTCCCCTAATAATCAACAATGAAGGTCTCCTTGATCAACAAGAAATGATAATCCTTTGTTATTTTGTCAATGACAACCCAAATAACATCATTCCCTTGAGGAGACATTAGCAAAACGAGTCACGAAATCCATCATGACATCTATCCACTTCCACTCGGCAATGGGTAACTACTTCCAAATACATTCTGTTCGTCGATGATCCGCCTTCACCTGATGATAGGTGGACCACCTCATGACGAAACCTACAACATCCCTCTTCATATGTAGCCACCAATACTGATGGTGTAGATCACAATACATCTTGGTGACACGAGGATGAATTTCCCAAACACATGAATTAAAGTTCTGCATTAGCACCTTTCATATGTCTGCTGGCACCCATACGCGCCCCTAGAAACACAAAATCTCATCCTCTCCTATGCTCCACCCAGAAATAGGGTCCTCTCATGAAACTCTCTCCCACATGACTAGGCCTTCTGAATCAGATAGCTGCCTTATTCTCTCATGATCAAGAAGAGTATAGGTATGAGCTACAGAAGAAAGTAATGTCAACCTATGTCTATCATGCACCTCCAAATGCTTCTCAAAGAATTGATCCATAAGAAGCCACTCACTTCTAGCCTTCTGAACTGCCTGTATCTGAGTCCTCCTACATAGTCCATTAGACACTGCATTGTCATTCCTAGGCATATAGGCAAGATCGAAATCAAAGGACTGTAGATACTCAACACACCTTCGCTGTCTCAAATTCAGATCACGCTGAGTGAAGATGTACTTGAGACTCTTGAGGTTGGGGAAAACCACAAAATTCCCTCCCATAATATAATCTCTCCAAAGAGTAAGGTATGAAAATCTATTTCCAACTCGAGATCGTGCGTCTGGTAATTCCTCTCATGTGGCCTCAACTGCCGAGACCTGTACGCAACAAATCATTCTCCCTACATAAGCACAAATCCAAGACTGATAACTGAGGCATCACAGTAAATAGTATAGTTCATTCATGGATCTAAAATGACTAGTATCAAGGCATATGTTAGTCTCTATTTCAGCATTTGAAAGCCTAACTCACAAGAATCTGACCTCAAGAACTTTTCACCCTTCTTAGTCAGACCTGTCAGTCGTGCTGCTAAGAATGAAAAGTCATCTATCAAGACTTTTTAGTATCCATCCAGCCCCATGAATCTTCGTACGTCAAAGAAGTTCTTCGGATAATCCTAGGAAACCACTTCTCTCACATTATCTAGATCGAATTTTACTCATGTATCTGAGATAACATGACCTAAGAAGTGAATCTGATACATACAAATGTGGCATTTTAGAGCTTAAAATATAACTGATTCTCTCCCAGTGTACTCATAACAATCTCAATATGTGTATCATGGTCAATTAGAGTATGAGAGTACACCAAGATATCATCCATGAAGAGAACCACAAAATAATAAAAGTATGGATGGAACACTCGGTTCATCAGATCCATGAAAACTGTAAGGGGGTTCGTGAGACCGAACGACAGACCTATATACTCGTATAGACCATACCTGCTCCAGAAGGATATGAGAGCTATTTTCAATGGTCCAACGCCCAACTGATGATAATCGGGCCTCAATTAAATATTTCATAACACTCAGTCTCCCCGAATCTGATCAATGTGATCATAAATCCTAGGAAAGGGTTATCGGTTCGTGACCGTCAAATGGTTCAACATTTGATAGTCCACTCAAATCCAGAGGTTACCATCTACCTTCTTCAAAAACAAGATAGATAAACTCAAAGAGGAAGTACTAGGTAGAATGAAACCCTTTTCATGTAAATCCTTCAACTACTTCGTGAACTTCTGCAACTCTAGTGAAGCCATCTTGTAAAGAGTAATGGACCCTGGTGCTACTCCTGGAATAAACTAAATAAAAAATTCTACCTCCCACCTTGGAAGAAAACATGAGAAGTCCTCTGGAAGGACCTATCTAAAACGATCAAACAATGGAGAAAATTGCATCTGTCAATTTCCCTGGTAATCTAGATATTGACTCGAAATCTCGTTTGTAACTCCTCCCAAACCATTATGCTCGGGTCCCGCTCTGCCCGCCTGGACAACCCACTCACCCTTGTGAAGAAACGATCTTCCCTATGGTGATGTTAAACTCACCCTACATCGATATCAATCGATGAATGCTTTAAAGGGAACTAACCAGTTAATATTGAGAATGAAATCATATCTTGTCATCTCTAGGACATAGAGGTCTTATAAGAAGTGAACCCACCTACCTCAAGAGATAACTCCTTGCACCGATGTACACTCTTCATTATTGTAACCAACAGAGTGTCTAGCATCAAGATATCTACAGAAGAAGTGAACTAGAGGCCAAGGATCTCCATAATAGTAATATATATAATGCTAATGGAATCCCTTATATCGAAAAGAGAATAATCTAAACTGAGGTTACTATAATCGTACCTGGAACTATAGAGGGTTCGTGATCCTTCTCCCAATGGTTTATGATTCACTGAAAAATTCTTGCCTACATCGAGGCCTTGTGATTTTACCTGACTACTCTAATCTAATCCACCATATTGTCGCTGAAAACTGTACAACTGGATATCATGGCCCCAACCTCCACCTCGGGTTGAACAGACGGAATAACTCCACCTGGCTAATAGAAGATGCATCCTTCCAACTCTGATCTCCCTATGGATACTTCCTATGGAACATCATGCTATCAGAAGAAGGAAAAATAAAACTGGATGTCAAACCTCCCTCGATCACACCTCTAGAATCCTTCATATTACACTCTGTAATCAGCGCCAGGATTGTTATAGAAGGTATTGAAGTTATCCTGAATATGTTCATCTGGGATCAAATATCCTACCTGAGACCATCCTAAAAAATACATGAAAGAACAAATCATATCCCCTTATAATGTGTGTAAATCATTGAAGCTCGTTGAAGCGAGAGGGATACCCCATAATATAAAGAGTACCCTGCTCCAGACTCATGAACTCTCAGGCTCGATTGTCCATGAAGGTGTATGGACAGAATTAATCATAGATGATACATTGAAACTCATCCAAAGACATATTCTTCTAGAATCACGCCTATGAGATTATATCCCTCCACCTCTTGGAGGAGTCCCAAAGCACGTTGGTAGCAAGATTCATCCTCTTCTCTAGAGGTTTCTCTAGATGATCGAAGATCATCAGTGCGGCTTCTAGCTAGCACATTGGATCCTGGGGTCTCTCATCATCTAAGAAGGTGGGAGGATGGTACTTCTGAATGAACCTCGTCAATTCTTCCTTCAATGGTGCTCGAGGCGGTGCTCCCTGAAAAGTTTTCATCATCTTTATAAAACCCTCTCTAAACAAAGAATCAGCTCTTGTGTCTGGTGTAACGGTTGGTGCCAAGATTGTCACAACAGGAGGATCTGTAAGAAGTCCCTAATCAGCCTTGTCCAGTTTCTGTTCACCGCCTGGAAACTGGTGTACAACTAGAGGATGTCTTGGTGGCATGACTCTGCAAGGTCAAGTGCACACATTAGATCTTGATTATGAAGGACTGAAAACTAGATGTGCAAGAAGGGAACATGAGGAAGAAATAATTCATGTATTACAAAACATGACTTCACAGCGTGTAGAATTCATACCTGGGATGTTCCCTTAATCCATTCACATGGACGTGAATTTCTTTCCAAACCAAGTCATGTAACACACACAACACACAACATGGGGTCCTAACACAAGGCGTGTACTTGAATCTTCATTCCCCACTCTAGTCCTTATACACAATTAATCCAAATGGCTCTCATAAGACAACACTACACGACATGTTCATGATAGACACGGCATGTTCAAGATGAGGTTCACAAACCCATTTTGTTAGAGACATGGTTTGATACATGGATCACACTACACGGAGTGTTCTATACAGACATGACATGTACTCAAAAAAGACATCATCTTCCTGTGTTTTTAGTTACATTACAGGCTACACAGCTGACACTACACGACACGTTTCAGGTGGAAACGGCATGTACGATAAAGGATCACTCCGACATGTGTTGTTAGTGACACAATCGGGTACCAGGATCATACTACGCGGTGTGATCCCTATGGAAATGACGTGGATTTGAGAAGACTTGGAAAACCTATGTTGTTAGCTACACAGGAGGACATGAGGTTAACACAACACGGTGTGTATAGATGATACACAACGTGTTCACCCAAGGATTTACCTATCCCGTGTCTCTGCCCACAGGGCCTAGGACATGGTTCAAGACTACACAGTGTGTATATACAACACATGGAGTGCACATAAGAAAAATTTTTTCTTCATGAATAGAAGATCATATGGAATGTAGTCAAAACTACACGAAGTGTATTTTGGGTTTTGCTGGACAGTAAGCCTCAGAGACTACACCGAAGCCCAGAAAAAAAGTAAAACAGTCCCATAAATTCTAAATTCTGATCTGTAAGGGACCATACTCCCCATTAATCAAATCTTGATACCTTATACATGTTATAAACAAGAAAAAACAAGGAAATAATCCACCATGTTCTGGTCCATGAGGGCCCATAACGCCTCAAGAACCAAATTTTGGCATTCATTTAAACAAAACCATACACAAACAATACCATTTCAGAATGTAGGTATTTTTATCAAAGCATCTATCACAAAAACATCCATATTATACACAACATATATCACAACATAATGAAATCTCTAATGCATCCAATTTGACATTGAAGTAATGCATGACATGTGATTTCTAGAAACTTCATATATGATGCATGAGATGGAATACCCTCATCTTATCATGTTGCGATAGAAATAGAACCTCAATAACATCAACAGTAACAACACAAAACATGTGAATCACCCAACGGTAAAATCTAATCAACTGTAAAATTGAAAAACCTGAAAAACTGAAATAAACGATGTATATTGGCTTTTCCTTGTACAAATGTTCTATACTCCAGGGCACAACTTATTACCAAGTACCTATTCCATCATATCTCTGGATATAGGCTCCAAATAGTAAGATAAGAAGAAATGAATCCCTTTGATACCACATTATAATGTCCATGTTTCGAAAGCCTCCCTAAGACACCATGTACCCAGTTGGTCACTTGACCACAAGAGAATTTCACCGATCACCAGAGGCTTACAACTAGTAGTGAATGTCGTGAGTGTGATAGTGGGGAAACTATGCCCTCATTGGCTGAGTAACATAGTGGAAGAGAAATAAATATACAATAGTGGTAGCAGTAAATATCCAACAACAGTAAATAGAGGAAGAAAGGATGTAATAAATTGGATCACACACACACACACACACATATATATATATAAATTATGCATGATACATATTTCTAGGAAAATATCCAAACAATTTAAAATTGTGGAATACAAATAGTACTAAAACAAAGTACAAAGGAAAACAGTAAACATCTCTTCAGCATCACAAGACTCTGCTTTCTCCCACACTCTCCACCTCTACAACAAATCAACTACCTGAAGTAGAAGGGTACTTGACCTTAGATATACCTACAACAATATAATATGTTTGGTACCAAAAGAATGACCCAAAAATGGTGTGAGACTAAATCACAGTAGGAAACCATCCCAAGATCTGTGCCTAACTGTCTATGAATGTATACAGCAGGTAATAAGAAATGATGCAGTAAACATGAATGTACTCAGCAATAAGTAGTTTCACTTATCAAATAAGCAACTAATCATGAAAGGTAACCATCTGGGAAGTACACATATCATATCCCATTTGGTTCAATCATAATAATATATAAAGACTCTCTGAGGAAGAACACATAGTCATTTCTTCTTATAGTGGAAAGTGGTTTGAGACTCTCTCAGGAAGCGTACACGGTCAGTTCTTCTTATAGTCGAAGGTAATCAAGGGATATCTATGGAAGAATACACAATCAATTACCCTTATATCCCCAAGTGGTCAAATACTCCTTGAGGAAGCTCACTCGGTCAATTCCCCTTATAGTCCAAAATGGATGAAGGACTCTCTGAGGAAGCTTACTCACTCAATTCCCCTTATAGTCTACTACACCGGGTTCTCACGGCCTTGTATAGGTAAATGAGCTTAGAAATGAAAAATGGCAAAATTAAACATTTATAAAAACAACGATAATTAGTCAACAACATATAAAGCATTTCATAAAAAATCCACTCCACCCTAAAACACTTGGCATGGGAAAATAGGGAAGGCGGCCAAAAAGGATAAGCCGGGCCAAATGGTAATAAATAGAACATACATGGGAAAACACATCCCAAAATAGAAATCAACCCTATTTATAACAAAATAACCTATACTCAAGAATACATGTCTAGAAGGAAATTAATAGGTATAAAAAGGTAAACACATAATACTCCTATTAATGGTATTGGAAAAAATTTCACATATAACTCAAAGAGTATCAACGGAAAGGAACAAACCACCTACCTTGGTGTTGGGAGACCGATATACTCTGGAATCGGGTCTTTTATTGACCTATAATGTGGTAGATCTATAAAAACGTTTAAAAGGTTCTAACCACGATATCTCACAAGAGAGGAGAAATCAGAAAATGGTGCTCTAGGAAAAAAGAGAACTCACCGATGTGATTCCAATGCAACTGACGATGTCTGATTCAGAGGAATGATTATTTCTCTGATGTTCTTTGAAGATCTGCAGTCATACGATGCTCCTGTATGAGATGAATGAAGAAGGGGTTTTTTCTGTTTATTAGATGTGACCCCAGTGTGTTTAATGAAAATAATGAAGATACATGGTGTGTACTTTTAATGTACACGTTGTGTACTTGCCATTTCCATACACCACATTAAGCGGCCTCCAGGTCACCCCATATGGCTATGTGTATGGCTGCTACACGGATAGCACACGACTACCTGTGGTAATCGAGTACACGGTGTGTACTCAAAAAGTACACCACGTGTACTTCAAAAATTTCCAGAAATTCTTATTTTTCTCAAAAATGATAGGAAAATGAAAACATACCTGAAAAGAAGATCTGGGGCCTTTCAAAAATACATCATATATTTTATCATCCATGAATATATGTTCTATGAGAATGATTTTGATCTATATTGTGGTATATTTCAAAATTAATAATGAATTTACTCTCATTATCATGTAGTATGTAGAAACATTAATGTAACATATTTTGGATCTATGCATAATGATCATTTAATCTAATTCTTATTCAATGCTAGAATTCATACAACTTCCAATTTTAGGACTCAATGGCTTATATTTAGTCAAACAATCTTGTTCAAAAGTCTCCATATATTACCACCATAAATTTCAAAGTCATCAAACCATTCTTAATTACTCTAATGTTTATTGGTTTCACTTCCTGTTTGATGATATGATATGTGAAAAAGTTGTATTTGTTTCCCTTAGAATCAGAACATTTTTATTCCAAACAAATCCAACTCTGTTGGGAGGTGCATTTGGTTGTCACTCGTAATTTTGTATTTAACACTTTTCAATTTAACATTTTAGAATTTTAGAGACTATGAATGAATACCAATATCATGACCTAAATGTATAATCAATAAGAATAAGGTCTTGGGGTATTCTTTATAAGGTGATATGACTTTTTCCTCTTTATTCATTTTATATCGATAATTATATGTATTTTGGGATATCCCCTTTCCAATAATTATGGGCTAGCCAAGACTAACAAGACTATCCAGATTGACCCAGACTCATGTTGGAGTTATCTCATATACACCAAAGCAGACATCCCGAGAGGGTAACTCTGGCGGTATATATATTGCCAGAAAGCACCCGTATAGGAGGGGGAAAGCTACAACACAAAGAAGTAACATACAAGGAGTAGTAGCACCATCATGTGGGGAGGTAGATTGATATGACGATTTTGTAATTTATGAACTACTAGACACACCACTTGATTGATAAACCATGGTGGTAGTTCTTTGCAGTTTTGATGTGGGACTTTTTTAGAGTGGAAAATGTTCATCATTTTTAAAAAACGGCTGAATATATTAACATCTATACGATCTTTTACCTCCAATGTACATTGATTTCATGATCATCAATTCAGTAGAAATAAACATGCACTAGAACACTCACACGGTGAACTTTCAGAATAATCAGTGCACATTCAAGATGTTCCTATCATCTCTTTCCTCTCAACATTACTATTCCCAATCGAGTTCACAACAACAAACCACCACAAACACATTAAAAAATTTTTCAAACAAAATCGAATTAAGACATGAAAATTCATCTTGAAAGTCTTTGAAATGTATATATCATTGTCAAAACCAATTACAAGTATTTTTGACATCACATTTTTTCCTTTCATAAAGATCTATGGATCACCCGATAATAAGGATATCATTTGATAACCCATTGAAATAAGATGTTGTGATAAAATTATATGGACACCAGGATAATTCAAGAACCATGATTCTATATCACGATGAGTAACGACCATGAGAACTATTTTTATTTTTTGGTATTAATTTACTAAATTATTTTGGATTTATCATATGTTGTCATGTGTCATCATAAAATAAAACAAAGGCATCAGATGATTAGTTAATTGTTCATTTGATGAATAATAGAAAAATCATGTGATGGTTTCATTGGTGGTATTCTACACCATATATAGATTTATAGGTAAGATAGGATCCTCACATTCTTCATATACTAACCATGATCAGAAAATAGATACATCACATATAGATGGTAACACAATCATATGAATCCATTGTGAGAGAAAACATGAATCATGTGATATAATGATGATATTCAGATGAGGATAGTTTGTTTACCTTGATGATTTTCAAGAATAGGATCATATACCTTCATATTGAGAGCCTCCCATCTGTGGATAAGGTTATATCCCACCACCTCAAAAAACAAATTTGATGTTCCATCTATACAATTAAGTATCCACATCATCCTTGAACGACCCATATAACCCTGCTCCCATCCAAAAAACACACACATGAAAGACAGATTAGTGTCATAGAGAAGAAGAGATTTTGTTGGAGAAGGGAATAAGGATCTATCTTCCCTGTTGAGAGATCATATCGAGGTAACAATGTTCTCATATTGCAAGAACATTCCATGAGATACTAGCACAAGATCCCCTCATGTGATCATATATAACCCACTGAAATGAAAAAGGGTTATTAATATCATTCCATCATAAACATAAACAATTTAGAATTAGAATAAAAAATTTATACTTTGGATATATCCTAGTAAATCATAAGTAACATCATATAATTTCATCCTAAATGGAATATTATTTAAGAAATATTACATGAAATAATTCATGTGTAAAATATCCTTTCCTTTATGATTTTTAAGAGACACACTTTTATAATCAAAATCGTTTTGTTTTGAAAATAACCTTATAATCATTTAAGTGATTCATCCAATAATTGTGGCATCATGAAAGAATAATATTCCAATAATTCTATAGTTGTTAAAATAATTCTCTTATGTATATATGTATCATCATAGTCACAAAGAGACTTTATTATAAAACTAAAAAAAATATTCATTTCAACCAATTTCATAAAACACAAGTATGATTAAAAATAATTTTAAATATTCATTTGATAATATTAAAAAAACGTTTTCATAATATTTTTATAAAACATTGATGTGAAAGATAAATATTATAAGGTTGATATTAAAAACAAAACTATCCAAAATATTTATGATATTTTGAAATAATCCTTTACCATGTTAGAATCTATAGACCCAGAATCCCCATTAAAGAAATAAAATTATATGTAAATTAAAACATGATAATATTAAGAATAACACTCCTAACAGAAATTATTGAGCAATGTATACAGCATCTAGATATGTTAAATTTGATTATGTGATGATATTCGTGACATGTCTATATTGATCATATGGAGATATAAAAAACAAGTCACTTTAATCATGTGAAAACATATAGACTTGTCCACTTTGATCATGTGAATACATACAAGATAAGTCATTTTATCATGTGAAAGACATTGAATGTGTCTTATTTTATCATAAAAATTTTCTTAGTCGTGTATACTAAGATCGTGTGACGCATCAAGGAAATGTCAGGCAGACACCCTTGATAGCGTCTACCATGTCTGACTAATAGTCGAAACAATTCATTAGATAATCCAGACATGTGTAGTAGATAGCCAATACAAATCAAAAATATCCTTTAGGATATGTCAATTTCATCAGATACGAACACTCATAATTATACCATGATAATCCCTGTTTGGGAGCCTTTGGCTACAAAACCCTTTTATAAAGAAAATGTTCTTGATGGGTTAGGGTTACACACTCATGTAGACCAATTTGTGTTATTCTCTCAGACAAGACCTACATGTCTTACCAGGAATGTCTAATAGACATTGCATTGTCACTAGATCTCTTTATCTATCAAAATATTGAGAATAAATGTCTAAAATGGAAAACTCATAGTGTAATCCCTAATCAAATGTATTATATGATATGTACAATATATAAGGTAATTCTTAAGGTGAAATCCCTAACCCAACTGAACTACAATAACTATGATTCCTACAATAAATAGGATATGAAGGATTCCTCTTTATGAATTGACATGCAAAGGGAATCCATCCCTGTATAATTCCCTATAATTATTAAAACCAGAGGGATAACCATGATGACTCCAAGCGTGATAACCCAACTCCACCCAGAAGTGGTTTATGGGAAAACTAAATTACCTGAAATATATTTCCTTCTATATCAAGGATATGTAGGATGCCACCCTAAGGAACGTGTACCAATATGAATCCCCTTTATTGTAAGTTCCTCTCTCTCCAATTAGTTTACCATCCATCCTCACACATCAGTATATGAGGAGTTGGATCATAAATTGGAATGATGTTTTGTGTAATCTCTGACTATACCCTAAGAGACCCTCAACCCATCAAGGCATTAAGGATGAATTGAATTATAATTAATTTAATTCCTATTAAAATCCAGATATGTTGGTCACCTTCCTACGACCAATAATCTTTACAACAACATCAATGAGACATATAATCATACCTCTAAAAGGGTGCATAAATTTTTAATCCTTGTAAAAATATTATCTCGTTCAAAATGCCTTATATTATTTTATATCTTCTTTGTCACACTCCTAATCACTCATGTGGTCTTAGGTAATGGTGATGATTTTACCAATATCGTTATGATAATTCCCCCACATAGGAACATCATTGGGTTGAATGGCTGATTACATATCATATTCACTCAAAGGAGAATTCTCTCGAGGAGACAATTATGGGTAGCCTTATATGAAAATGACCCACTCAAGGCCTCTATTATTTTATCTCTCTTAATTAACATGCACATATGTGAACATTATAGACTCTAATTATTATCTTTAACAATATAAATTGGACTCATCATTCAGCTCCATGCATTATATTTACATCCATTCCCTAGGATGTTAAGCTTCATTGATTGGTCCAATCACACATCTTTAAAATATGATAGATGAACTACATGGTTTTTGATTTCATTTATAAATAGGATACGTTTGATAACTCACAGAGGATTAATCCCATATATAAGACACCAACAACCTCTCTTGTTAAAAATAAGATTTTTATTGATCGAAAATGGTCATAAACTAAATCATCACAAATAAATAAGAGAATTATAGAGCACCTGTGATATGCCTATAGTTTATGCTATCAACACACCTTGTTAATAATTTTACTGAAATTTGGGTAAAGGGTCTAGTATTGCAGTAAGGGAAGTATTTCAAAAAAATATATCTTAAATCTATAAGAGTCTTAAAATATGAAAACATACCCACAAAATAGGGTTTCATGATCCCTACCCCCCATTATCACTACTAATGTGATTTCATAAGCGTCGTTTGGTAGGAAACCCCAAAGGATCTTCTAATTTTTGAAATAGTTCAATTCTTAGATATAGATGTGTGAATTTTTTGAAGTTTATAATAATGATTATAAAATAGTATAACTAATTTGAGTGATTGAGAAAGTAATTTAACCTCCATAATCAAACCAACGTTCTAAAACCCATCAATTTTTTTTCACATGAATCTAACACGTATTATTCTTATAGAGTTTCTATAGGACTCTTATAATGATGTGTCTTATGATGGTCTACATAAATTTTTTTAAATTGATTTCATATTTTAAATGTGTTTTGAACCATAATGTAATTTAATGACTAATGTTACATCCAATGTTTTTAAAAAATTCATTAAGCGATCAAATACATAAATAAAAATAAGAAAAAAATGATAAGTTTTATAATGACATCAGAAGATATTTAAATTATATTTTTGATGGTTTTAAAACTAAATAATAAATTATATTTTAACCCTAATAATTTTGATGCAATATTATTGTAAATTTATTGACTATATTTTTATCCTTTAATAAATTCGAATGGTTCCCTTCGAATCAATTTTTAATGTGCACATCATCCTTCTCTTTATTAAACCACCTAAATTATTATTGCTAGACAAAAATAATTTATTTTTCTTATAAAATTCCCTATAATAATTATAGAGGTTATTTATTTCCCAAAAAACAAACCCTTTTTCCAAATTTTAGTAATCTAATGTTTTCGTTTCAAAGAGAAGGTAATCACTTTAACAGATCAAATTATTCTTAATATTCCGTAACACCACTAAATATATTGTAATTATAATAAAATGAAAACATAATCATCACCAATATTATGAAATCCTATAAGGATTATAAAAATAACATTATACAACCTCTTTCCAGTCAACTAAGAAGTGAAATTATTATTGATTCATTCATATGTCTTATCATCTCTACGTAGTGATACACTTAATTTTTTTTCAAGATAATATTTTATTGATGGTTATTTGGATGATTTAATGGATTATATAATATTTTTTTGAATGAATTTATTATCTAGATATAAAATCACATATACCTACTTACATTCCAATCCACTAAAAAATGATAATATTGATCGTCTGTTGGTCCAAACAACCACCTCCCTGATGTCATGTGATTTGTATTACTATCTATTTTATTGGGTCATAATAAGTATGGATTTAATGAATATATTTTATATATATGATGTAATAAATATCATTTTATGTTTATTTACTATTTTATTTTTTTCTTTCTATCCATAAAAAAAATGAAATCATCATTCATGTGTATGTAAAGGCTACCATCTCCATGAATAGTGTACAAAATTTCATTATCATTACTCTAAGGAATGAATATAAGAATTAATTTAATTAGTATGTTTCATATTTATTTTATTATTATAATTCTATATATTATTGAACCATTATAAAAATATTTGGACTGAAACTACAAAACCAAAACATATAAGAAAAAGGATTCAGCTATAACCAACGATATTGATTTTAATAATAAATTGTTAATAAATGGGTGATAAAAGGTAATATGTAAAAATTATATGGTATGATATATTTTATTATGGTTATATAACAAATTTATAATAAATATATATTGATTATATAGAATATTCTAATTCATATGAAGGATGTTGGTTCTAATGTAAGTGTTTCTAGTAAAAAATTTACATCCATAATACATATGTCATATCCACCAATTATTTATTTTGTACGTTATATATATATTTCAATTTTAATATTCAATATCATGAACCTATTTATATTCATTTTATTTAATGTTATCTTATATTATATTTTTTTAATGGGGGTTTGGATTCAAATGTAACCAAAATGGAAAGGGTTTTTGTGTTTAAATAATAAATCTATTTTATTTCTCTCTTCAGTCAAGAATACTTTTTCATTCCATTTATAGGATTATAAAAAATGTTTTTAAAAGTTTTTCTAAAATTCTATTATGATTTATTGAATTCATTTTTAAATATTTATTAATTTTAATAAAATGGTTTTAAATGAATCTTTTCTAGTCTTCTAAATGTGCTGCATTGTGAATTTTTTGAAAAAAATGGAAGGACTAATTAAAAAAATTATACTGTATGAGTACCTTTTCCCATCATCATCACTAATTTTTTCTTTAAATATTCCTTTAAAAGTTTACATTGGTATTTTCAATGAATATTATTTCATTTATATTTATGATGTTTTTCCAAACACATGACTTCAAAATAGAAAGGTTATTTTCTTTAAGATTGTTTTAATGATATTTTAGTGGTATTTAAATTCATCAAAGACAAGAACCCTTTGTTTCATATTTTATTTAATCTGGATATGATCCAATGATGGAATTATTTATCTTTTTATGAATTTTTTATGAATATGAGAGGACACAATTGTTATGAAACATGTTTCTTTTATAGGGCTTACGGTATTATGAAGTAATGAAAAGATTGTGTGACTATTTTTTCCAACGGGTTAATCTATTATGAAATAATTATGAAAACAATTTATATTCATTGGTTCTGATATGGGGAAATATTTATGATCTTGGGGAAAACATATGTATGATTTCCATTATGTTGTGGGTTGGACATATATCTCCCTCCAATTAATTGGGTAAATATCGATATCTCATGTGAAATACTTGTTTGGAATGTGGAGTGAACCTAGTTTAGTAAGGGACATTGTCTACTATTATTATCTTGGAATAATCCATGAAAAATATGATGGTTTAGGTAGTGAAACAATTATACTATTACAGTCAAGTAAATGATCCATTACTACTAATGAAAATAATTTCAATGATTTTCTATATGCTAATGAATTTTGTCGTATGACTATTTAATGATCTCAAAGATAAATTTATTTTACTACTTAATTATTCATGTCTTATGAAATGATAATATTTTTCTCCATAAATCATGATTATTATTTATGATATGTAGTGTATTATCATAAAATTTTATTCTCATGATATCATACCATTTTGTTCATGTTATTCTCAAGTGACTATTTTATCTCCCTTGTTAACCATTACTAAGCATATTAACTCACCATTTCTTAGGTTTCATGTCACCATGTTATAAAACATGTACAACATATAATACATCTAAGAATTATTATACTAATGAATTACATTGTGGGAGAGGATGTAGATATTCTATGAAATAATTTTTTTTTATGAATCAGTTTCCAAAGACCCAAAACCAATGTGATTATTGCATGTTTTGTTATATTATGAAATGAATATTCATATATTAATATGTGATATCTATGTGTGAAATATATTGGGAACTATATTTGGTATCATATAATGGTTTAGCTATAGATAGGATACATTGTTGAGATAATGTTAGTTATAACGCTAGGGATAATTCTATGTATATGATGAAATCCTGATGTTTTGGTAATGATCATCATTGGGATATATTAAGCATATGGTTTTTTAAAATAGAAGTTTCATGATTTATAATCCTTCAAATTATTTTTTTGGTATTTTGTTGTTTTTGCACTATGATTATTGTTACCCAAAATGTAATTTTTGGTGTTTTTCATTGGGTTGAAATGAAATTAATCAAGTTATTGTTGAATGTGACAATCAATGAAATAACTATCCTCATGAAAAAAAATTTAAATAATATATTGAATTTGAAACCATGTGATTATGAATAATCATATATATGATTATATGATTAAAAATATAAATATAGGGTACATTACTAATAAAACTAAAAAGAGAGTTTAATTTTTATAAAAACTATAGAAAGAATATTCAACATCCAATATCTCAAGACTATTGAAAGAACCACAAAAGTAAATTTTTATGAATAATGATGAGATGTTTTGAGTGGAGAAATGAAGGACCTATAGAAAATAATTTATAGGGAAAAATGAAAATATCACATCACAAAATGGATGAGATAATTTTATTCCTATGTTATCTTTGATGGTTTAGTGTTTTAAATGTTGAATGTATTTAAACTGTGATAGTAAATGTCATAGGTGGGAATCTATAGAAGATTATTAGTAATGAGGTACGAGTAACGGTTTTACTAATGATGATGAAGAGGCTTGGAATAATTTATGAATGTTATGGGATATTATTATAATTTTACATATTTTACAATTAAGAATAATAATTAAATGGTTGATAGTGATTTCTAAGATATGATTCATCTTTCATTACGTGTAAAAGAATTATTTGGGAGTAATATGATAAATCATATATGATTTTTTAAGAAGGAAGTGTAATGATTGATGTTTTTATATATATTGATTCGTGAATTATTTTATTATAGTGTTAAACAAATGATATTATAATAATAATAGCATGATAAATATATGGATTATTCCATTATAGTTATTATTTAAGGATTTGAAAAATATATTGAATGGTACTAATAACCAGGACAATTGATTTAGTGGAAAGGTGATATTTCTAGAAAACATTTGATTAAGGGGTAGATGAACAATAATATTATTCTCATGTGGAGTAAATAATATTTTCACGGATTATGAGTTTATTTGAATTTATAGAATTAGTAAAAAATAAATTGGTTTGTGAATTCATAAAATGTGATTTATGTTTTCTTTGATAATGTTTATTTATTTTTAGGATTTATCAAAAATATTCAATAGTTTTTAAACTATTTATCGAATAAGTATTGAGATAATGATGGAAGAATATATGTTTTCGTGGTATGATCACATAACTGTTACATATAATATCATGGGATTTTTTATTATGTTGATCGTTTGTTAAAAGGAAAAAATACCCCTTTTCATATTTGAAGTATTCTGATTTTGATACCATATTAATATTTACACACCCATTGGGGTTTATATACTATTATTGACATATAAATTATGCATTAATTGATATTATAATATAGATATTATTGAAAATAGAAATTTAATTCAATGATAAGATAATAGTTATATAGATATGTATGGTCATGTTTATGATTACCTTTCTATGTAGTATCTATGATTGATTTATGATATTTTGGTGAAGATAAATTCAGTTTAATATTATGTAGTAATCTATCATGGTGATTAATAGTATTTGGCGTATTATTTTTGGGGTTTGGTATATGTCACTCTTAGGTATAATAAGTGGTTTAACATGAATGATTATTTTGAAATAATGTATTTGATTTTAATGAACATGAAAGATTAAGGGTATTATATGAAATGTTGAGGTTAATATTTTTTGTAATGCTTAGTTTTTTGAGTTAATTTTATTTTAATATTTTAAAGAAAAATTAAGTAAAATTATGGTTTATTAATTTTATGAAATATCTTATGATGTCCACTTTTGGTTTTGGTTAATTATTAAATATTGGACAAATATCTTGATATACATTTTGAATCCATTACAATTTGATTTTAGAGAATTGAGAATAAAAAATAAATATCAAAAGATCATCATTTATAGAAACATATTAGATTTTTATGGGAATTAATTAAAGGATAAAATTATTCTAGTCAAGTTAATATATTTTTCTATGTTCTTAATCAATATGGTAATGTAATTCATCAACTCTTTGAATATGATCTTATTACTGAAAGTTTTTTCTATATGCTGCAATTACAAAGAATTAAATATCTTTTGACCCCCATTAATTCATCATTTTGGATTTGTTAACATTCTCCAGATCGTGTTCTACATTACATTTTATTAGTCCGTGGGTGTTATTATTTCAATTGCAGCACATATTTAAGATTATCAGTAATGTTATCCTATATGGAAACCCATTTTTGTGGTTTCCATCATACTTCCCTTTCCATATTTAAGGGAATTATTATTAATAATTTTTATTATTTTTCTTTTTAACAAATGTATTTTTAAATATGAAAATAATTATTATCGAACCCAACTTCAAATTATGAATAAATTTTTTTAAAGGGGGAGGGGATTTAAAAACATGATATTAAAGAAAATATTTATCTTTAAATATTTTTATTTCTTTGATTTGTTTTTTTACATTCAACATTATGTATAAATATAATATAATATTTTATTGAAATATAAATATGTTACAACAATTACATAGACATTAAATTTGACTGTATAAATTGGATAACCATTTTTTTAATATATGAAAACATCCTACTAAATATAAAATTATTTTTTAATTGTTAAGAAGTATGCATTCAATTTTCATATAATGTTATATTTCATTTAAAAAAATATATTTCATTAAATTTATATTTATTACATTTTTTGAAAAAATATTACATTCTATTTTTATAAATGTTAAAAAAATTATCGCATAAAATGTACTATATTTTTTAAATCATCATTTAAATACTATCTGAAGGTGAATTATTTGTATTTTCGAAAAAGATGTATTTTATCGGGAATAGTGAAAAATACAGATTTCATATTGAAATCTATATTTCTGTTTCAAGAATTAAAAAACATCAATTTCTTAAAAAATTTATCTAAAAATAAATTTAGATGTTTTATATTTTAAAAAATACAAATATGTTAATTAGAATCAATTCTTTCTTTTAATTTGGTACATAAAAATTTATATATGCAAAAAAAATTAGAATCTAGTTTTATGTGTGAAATTTATTTCCATATTTATAAATTAAATTAATCAATATTGGTGAAATATTTTAATTAAATTAATAATTTATTTATTAAGCCATATTTTTTAAAATTTATCTAATATTTTTATTTTCATCGGATATGAATAAACCATGTTGTGTGATAAAAATTTATTTTTTTGAAAATGTTGGTTTCATCATGTTTCTCACACTATATTTATAAACTAGTTTATTACACTTATATAAGATGAAAAAGATAAAATTTATATCATATTTTTAATCATAATGTTAAAATTTGGTAAACATACCCCTTTTATGTTTTACAAAGATGATTTCTAATCATGGTAAAATTTATCACCTGAGAAAAGGGTAAATCTACCTAATAAAGGTTAAAAATAACTTATAAGGCCTTCAGTTTTGATTATAATTATAATTTTATGTAGGTGGATAGAACATTAAATGAATTATTTAACGTTAGTTGTTTAATGGAATCCTTTCCATGAAGGTTACTATTATATTATTTAAATAAAATAGAAATAGAAAATGTCACTCACTTAGTTTGAAATATCCTTTATGAGTCCACAAATGGAGATAATAATTTATAAAAGAAACCTTATATTAATTTTATTGATAACTAAATTTTAATAAATATTTTATGTTTTTAAAAAATTAATAGGTATTATATAATTTAGTTAAATTAATACACAATGCCAAAACATTATTTATTCAATTAATTGATGAAATATGAATAATGATTTTGAAAATATTATAAGTGATATAAATTGAGAAATTTATCATTTTAGAGAAATTATATAGGTGAATATAAAATATTATATTACTTCTCAAATATAATATTTCAATTCAAAATTTGTCATTATTTATTTTATGTCAAATTAAATGTATAGTGTAAAAATTGAAAGTAAGGATATTTTATCATAATATAATTTTTTAATTATATAAAAAACAAAATAAATATAGAAAAAAGATAATTTTGATATTATATAGTAAAAAATTTCATAAAAATACATTTCTGTACTAATTTTCAACATATAAGTGTAACATACCAAGTAAGTAATGAATAATAGATATTTTTATCTATATCTATTAATGATTAAGATAGTGTTATAGAGGCTTAAAATGAAAATAAATACAATCTTATGAATGGAATACACTAATATTCTTAAAAGATTGTTTTACTGCCTTTTGATGGAAAACCATTTTTCAATCTATATTTTGACAATTTTATAAACTATATTTGTCAAAATAAACTTATTCTTTATGATTGGGATATCAAAATTTACCTTGTGTGAATTTTTGGTATTTTTCTGACAATGTTCATTTTTAATGAATAGTGAAAAATACTGCATTTTACATCAAAACTGCTTTTTAATCTAATTTATTTATATGATTAGATTATGTTTTGAATTGGTTTTGAAGTGAAATTAGAATATAATATTACCATTTTATCCAATGGTGGTCATTGTAATCAATTTCACTTTGAAATTAGACTTAAACTGGGGTCAATCTTTTGATACTTATTGTTTTCTAAAAACACGCTATTTGCTCTGGCGCGGGAATTAATTATTAAATTAATTAATGTGACTTATATGATTTGAATTTTGTAGAACAGACTTTATTTTTGAATTCAGAATATCAAATATAGCTTAGGGTGAATTTTTGGTAATTTTCTGAAAAACTTCAATTTTTTGATGAATAGTGAAACCACTAAGTGGTAATCAAGCAAACTGATTTTTATGTTAAATGAAATTTTACCACTAATGTGTATTGAATTTTGAAAATCCGACATACATGGTTGTCATTAAGAAGTAAAATGTGGTTCAATGGGATTAAAATAATTTTTTTGGTGAATAGTAACTTATTAAGTTTTTAATCGCGATTAGTGGTAATTAGGGTAGTTTAAGGTATAAATAATGCTTTAATAATATGAAATGACCTAGACACATGTCCCAACCTTATTGGATGTGTCATGGCCGACCAAGACAAGCCATGGGTCAACTTGGGGACCCCATGGAGACATTTTGGTTGGGAAATGACATAAATAACTTTTTATTTAATGTAAAAGTAAAAATGTCACAAACATAACATGTTTTACAAAAACAATTTCTACATGGGGTTATAAAGATCATATTTTTGGTTATAAATAGTCATTGGAAAGATAAAGAAATTTCCTACATCATAGTATTTTGTTTATGATTTTTAGACATTAAATAAATTAAATTATTTATGACATAATAATGATGCAGCGATGACATCATTATTTGACGATTTAAATAAAATGGAAAGATAATGTAAAATATATGAACTACACATGTCCATAACCAATTGTATGAGTGGATTTCGAACCCTTATCACCTTATCCACGAATTATATCAATGTGGGACCTTTTAAAACCGAAACACATTTTCAAATAAAGTAATATTTCCTTACTTTCCAAAAGTGCCCCTCCTCTCCTCTTATAAAAGGCCCCCACCTCTACCTCATTTCACACACTCCTCAAGCCTTTGGCTCGGCCAAACCCTGCCCATTTACTCTCTCCACATCCCTCTACTCATCCTAGTGGATTCCCTTTGGGAAGAATCTTTTCAAAGGAAGCCTTTAGGCTCAAATCAAAAGGAGTTACACTTTTAAAGGTAATTCATTCTCTCATGTTCATTTGTTTTATTTTGTTTCTCCAACCCCCTAAACTCTTTTTATTTAATTATTTTGTAACAACACCAGTATCTTAAATATACTAGGATGTTGTTATAAGATTTATTTGAGATACACTCTCACACAACTACATCAAATGGTTAAAGAACATACGGTTTCCGTGGATAGCGAAATTCTGCCTCCCGAAATGATGATTGTTCAATACTCATTTAACACCTTCAAAGGTGGCCATTATGATGTCACTATTTTTATATATGATATATGATATGTTTATGTTTTCCTTAAGCTTCTGTTTTTTTTTCATTTTGGGCATACCTTTATGGTTCCCATAATGGGTAAACATGATATCTTCATTTTAGGAAGTGCGGACTACCGCCCCATAAAAGTGATTTGATTCGTTAATACCATATGTGGGATGTGTAAAGGATAAAGTTAATGATATTATATTTGTTATTATACTGGAATTATAATATACTCTTATATAATTATGATTCCATTCCAGAAAATACGAAATAGAAATGGAAGTAGCGTTCATGCGTACGTACGGCTTAACGTCTCCATGAACGGTGCATTTCATTTCTTACCTCTAAATGTGATGTAATATTATAAATACATGTATATGATGAATATATATGATATATATGTTATCCAAATCACTAATATCATTCTGGATATAATGAACCTTTGACCAAATTAACAACATGTAAGTGTAAGAAGTCTATTATTGACTTAAGAACCAAATACCGAAAAAAATGAACATTATTAACTTAAATGATTACATGATGTTAATAACATGGTATAAAAGGAATAATGAACTTGAAAAAGGTTCATAAGCAAGTAGAGATTAACTCAGGTTTATTATTCAGGAAATTAAAGAACGGTCAGGTCATGTCGGATACGAGGTATGGGACTTCGTCTCAATCTCCTTTCATTGAGGCATATTTTGTTTTATACACAACCTTCTTTTATACGGTGTATAAACCCCTTTGACTTTTATGTTTATTCAAAAGGAATCTTTTTTATACGAAGCGTTTACTAAACGACAAAAGGGAATGTTTTTGTCATATGTAGGCGGCGACAACGACTTCTCCGCCGTCGTGACCGTTATTTGGGTTTCGGCTTCCTCTACAAGCCATACCTTTTTTTTAAAACGAAAAATAAATACCATGTTTTACTTTGGTATTGAAAATGGTTTTCATAATGTTTTTATTATATCAATGTGTTGTATTGATATCTCGTGATTGAAATGTGGAAATGTTACGTTTCCTTTATGCATGTTTTATGTGATATGATTATGTTATGGTTCTTGGGAATTATTATGAAGACGGGTGGTTCCGTGATAAACTAAGGGTGAGTGAGCCCGTTATAGCTCTCCAATGCATTGGGTAACGCGAAGGAGTGAAACATTAAAGTTTCTCCGAAGAGATTTAGGAAATATACTGTGATGGGTATTCCAAATGTATCCAAGAGGGTTACTCCCTACGTAAGAATGTTATGAATGCCTCATGTTACCTTTATGTCTTATGATTTCTATGATTTATTCATGATTTTATGAGGTATGTTAAAGTACTTATGTTTTATGGGTAAAGTAAGATTTCACTCTTATGTATATATGTACCCAGGTTTCCTTTCCATGTTTTCATAACCCATACTGAGCTTTTTATGCTCATCCCAAGTTTTTTTGAAATTTTTTCACAGGTCAAGGGAAAGGTACATGATAAGATGATAGTGTCAAGGAAGTGTCAAGAAAGAATCCATGTTTTATTTTAAATATTTTTCCATTGATGGGAATGAAGAATACTATCTTTAGGTAACCACTTTGTTTATATGTGGAATGTAATGCAAGTTTTATGATCTAATTCTCTAAAACTATAAACCTGAAAAGATCCTCAATGTGTAATCTTGTAATAACTCAAGATTTAAGTAAGGTTTAAGGCTGGGGCCTTATAGTTGGTATCAAAGGTCGGTTTAGATAACTTTAGGAGTTAGAATTCTATTAAATGATTATCCAAAATTTTTTTGTTTGAAATGATATAGCATTTAAAGATTACCATGTTGCTTCATCTAAGACATGTTTGTTCAGAATGGTTTCCCGTAGAGGAAACATGGAAGCAGTGCCAGGAAGGCATACAGAAGGAAATAACCTTCCGAATCCGCATCCCGAGATGGTCGGAATTGGAACTGAACAGTTTTTTGCAGTAATGGCGCATTTGACTCAAGCGATAAATGGTGGTGGTATCCATGCACGAGATCAGCCAGATCAACCGCAGAGGAACATGTCAGTGGTGGAACATTTCATGAGGCAACATCCACCATCATTCAGAGGATCATCTGACCCTGTGCTAGCTGAAGGGTGGATTAAAGCACTGGAGAATATTTTTGATGTCATGGGGTGTTCAGACAATCAAAAGTTTAGTCTTGATATTTACCGTTTGGAGGGTGAAGCAGATCAGTGGTGGTCTATGGTTAAAAATATCAGGGACGCCGATGAGATTGATGCTCTTGACTAGGATGAATTCAAATGTATGTTTCTTGAGAATTATTTTCCTAAGGCTGTTCGACTTAGGATGGAAAATCAATTCTTGGAATTGAGGCAAGAGGAAGACTCAGTGGCTGCCTATGAAGAAAGGTTCACTCGATTGGCAAGGTATGCTCCAAATTTTATCCGAGACCTTGATAGTAAAATCAATCGTTTTTTACTCAGGATTAAAGCCAAAATATCGAAGGGCATTAGCTTCTCATGAGTTTAAAAGTTATGAAAAGCTTGTTCGATGTGCTGAGAAGGTGGAAATGGAGTTTGTCGATGACCAAGTGTTCTATAACAACCAGCAGAAGAAGAGATCGAGGTGGCAGGAGAAAGGTAAGAATTATTCAAAAAAGTCTGATGGTAAGAGAACTAAGTTTCCATTTTGTGATAAATGTGGCAAAAGGCATGCTGGGGAATGTCTTCTGAATTCTGGAAAGTGCTACCGATGTGGTAAGATGGGACATAAGGCTCATGATTGCACTGAAAATGATCAAGGTGAAGGTAAGAACAAATTTGATTTACAGTTAGTGAAATGTTATAAGTGCAATGAGATGGGTCACTATGCAAACGAGTGTCCGACAAGGAGCTTGAGTGATGGGAATCAGTTAGACTACAAGAAGAAATGGGTGGTGAAATCCTTTGCAACTACTTCAGCAGATGTCGGGCCATCAAATGAAGTTGTATCAGGTACTTTGTTTGTTTTTTCAGATTATGCCAGTGTGTTGTTTGATTCGGGGTCTACACATTCTTTCATCTCTGAAACCTTTTCTAGTAAAATGGGAATACCATCTCAAGAAATGACTCCTGAACTTTTGGTAAAAACACCTGGGGGAAATGTTGAGGCAAAAAGAATTTATAAGAATCTTCCTATGCTTGTCTGTGGAAAGAACCTACTTGCAAACCTTATTGTTATACCTCTAGTAGAGTTTGATGTTATCCTGGGTATGGATTGGCTCTCTATTTACCATGCTAAGATTGACTGTAGAGCTAAAGAAGTTTCTTTTCAGAAAGACTTTCAGTTTGTTTACAAGAATGAACCCTTACTTTTGATAACATATCAAGAGACCTAGAAACTTGTAAAAGTTGGAAATGAATGTTACCTTGCACATGTCGTTGAAAATAAAGGAACTGTTCAGATTAATGATGTGTCAGTGGTAAATGAGTATCCTGATGTTTTTCCTGATCAGTTTCCTGGAATAATACCAGATCGGGAAGTTGAGTTTACTGTTGACTTAGTTCCTGATGCTAAGCCAATTTCAAAACCCCCTTATCGAATGGCACAAATTGAACTTTTAGAGTTGAAGGAGCAATTGAAAGATTTATTAGAGAAAGGTTTCATTAGACCTAGCACATCACCATGGGGTGCTCTTGTTTTATTTGTTAAAAAGAAAGATGGTTCTATGAGACTTTGCATTGATTATAGAGCCTTGAATAATATCACTGTTAAGAACAAATATCCTTTGCCTCATATCGATGATTTGTTTGATGAGCTCCAGGGAGCTCAGTTTTTTTCAAAGATTGACTTGAGATCGGGGTACCATCAGCTGAAGGTAAAGGAGGCAGATATTCCGAAGACCGCGTTCCGTACGAGATACGGCCATTACGAATTTGTAGTAATGCCTTTTGGGCTAACCAATGCACCTACTGTATTCATGGATTTAATGAATAGAATTTTCCATGAGTTCTTGGATAAGTTTGTGGTGGTTTTCATTGATGATATTTTGGTGTTTTCTAAAAGTAAAGAGGATCATGAAAGACATTCAAGGGTTATCTTGCAAACCTTAAAAGAAAATAAATTGTTTGGGAAATTCAGCATGTGTGAGTTTTGGTTGTAACAAATTTCTTTCCTTGGTCACATTGTTTCTAAAGATGGAATAACTGTTGATCCTCCAAAAACAAAAGTTGTGGAAGAATGGCCAAGACCCACAAATGTAACCGAGATTTGTAGCTTCCTTGGTTTGGCGGGCTATTCCCGAAGGTTTGTTAGAAATTTTTCACAGTTATCTAGTCCAATGACTAAGCTAACTCGGAAGGGTGTTAAGTTTATCTGGACAAAATAATGTGATGATTGTTTTCAGAAATTGAAAAGAAGATTGTTGAATGCTCCCGTTTTGGAACTACCTTCCAGGAATGGTGAGTTTGTTATATACAGTGATGCTTCATTGAAAGGACTTGGTTGCGTCCTAATGCAGAATGATCTGGTAATTGCTTATGCTTCACGACAGTTGAAAACTCATGAGGTAAATTACCCTACACATGATTTGGAATTAGCTGCTGTTGTTTTTGCTTTAAAAATTTGGAGGCATCATTTGTATGGAGTAAAGTGTGAAATATATACCGATCACAAAAGTTTAAAGTATATATTCACTCAGAAAGAGTTAAACATGAGACAGAGGAGATGGCTATAATTAATCAAGGATTATGATTGTACAATTCATTACCATCCGGGAAAAGCAAATAAAGTGGATGATGCTTTGAGTCGAAAAAGTAATGCTTCATTAACAATGTTGCGGTTGGAACGTGATCCTTTGGTTAACGATTTTATGAACTTTGGCATAGAATTTGTCGGTGCAGGAAGTCCTTCTGTTTTGTTTCAGGTATCAATGAGATCTTCTCTATCAGATAGAATCAATCAAGCACAGAAGCAAGACAATGAGTTGCAGAAAAAGGTAGAGTTGGTTCAGAAAGGTAAGTTTCCTGAATTCAACTTTGATAATGATTGTGTTTTGAGATTTGGGAAGAGAATGTGTGTGCCTTGTGATTCACAGTTGAAGAGAGAGTTGTTATGTGAAGCTCATAGTTCTCCGTTTTCAGTTCATCCGGGCAGTACTAAGATGTATAGAGATCTGCGGGAGTATTGCTGGTGGGATGGAATGAAAAGAGATATTGCTGATTTTACTGTGAAGTGTTTGACTTGTCAGCAGGTTAAAGAAGAGCGGCAGTTACCGAAAGGGATGCTTCATCCTTTACCAGTTCCAGAGTGGAAATGGGAGAATATATCCATGGACTTTGTTGTTGGATTACCGAAGACATCTCGAGGTAATAATGCAATCTGGGTTATTGTTGATCGGTTGACCAAATCTCCTCATTTCCTTGCTATACGAGATACTTTCTCTCTTGATCAACTTTCCCGTTTGTATCTTAAAAAGATAGTTAGGTTACATGGAGTTCCTCTCTCCATTGTATCGGATCGTGATCCTAGGTTTACTTCTAACTTTTGGAAAGACCTTCAGAAGTCGTTGGGTACTGAATTAAATTTTAGTACAGCTTTTCATCCTCAATCAGATGGGCAGTTAGAACGAACAATTCAGACATTGGAGGATATGCTACGAGCTTGTTCTATGGATTATCTGGGAAGTTGGGACCAACATCATTCTTTGTTTGAATTTTCATATAATAACAGTTTCCATTCCAGTATACAGATGGCACCATTTCAGGCATTATATGGGAAGCGGTGTCGAACTCCAGCTTTCTGGGATGAAGTGGGTGAAAGGAAGTTGATGGGACCAGAATTGGTAGAAGAGATGGTAGAAAAAGTTCAGCTGATTCAGAAACACATGAGAACAGCTCAGAGCAGGCAGAAGAGTTATGTGGATAACCGGAGGAAGGATCTATCTTTCGAGGTAGGTGATCATGTTTTTCTCAAGGTTTCTCCTTGGAAAAGTGTGATGAGATTTGGTAAGAAAGGAAAGCTAAGTCCAAGGTTCATTGGACCATACGAAATTCTGGAGAGAGTTGGATCAGTTGCATACCGAGTGGCTTTACCTCCGAGTTTATCTCAGGTACACAATGTTTTTCACGTTTCGATGTTTAGAAAGTATATTCCAGATCCATCTCATGTTTTGAGTCCAGAGGTAGTTCAGCTGGAAGAGAACCTATCTTATGAGGAACAACCGGTCCAGATTCTTGACCACAGGGAGCAAGTGTTACGGAATAAGGTGATTAAGCAGGTAAAGGTTTTGTGGAAAAACCACATGATTGAAGAGGCAACATGGGAATCTGAAAATGCAATGAGGGATAAGTACCCCCATTTATTCGATAAGTAAATAAATTGCGGGGATGCAATTTTCTAAAGGGGGGAAGGATGTAACATCCAAAGTAAGTAATGAATAATAGATATTTTTATCTATGTCTATTAATGATTAAGATAGTGTTATAGAGGCTTAAAATGAAAATAAATACAATCTTATGCATGGAATACACTAATATTCTTAAAAGATTGTTTTACTGCCTTTTGATGGAAAACCATTTTTGAATCTATATTTTGACAATTTTATAAACAATTTTTGTCAAAATAAACATATTATTTATGATTGGGATATCAAAATTTACCTTGTGTGAATTTTTGGTATTTTTCTGACAATGTTCATTTTTTAATGAATAGTGAAAAATACTGCATTTTACATCAAAACTGCTTTTTAATCTAATTTATTTATATGATTAGATTATGTTTTGAATTGGTTTTGCAGTGAAATTAAAATATAATTTTACCATTTTATCCAATGGTGGTCATTGTAATCAATTTCACTTTGAAATTAGACTTAAACTGGGGTCAATCTTTTGATACTTATTGTTTTGTAAAAACACGCTATTTGCTCTGGCAGCGGGAATTAATTATTAAATTAATTAATGTGACTTATATGATTTGAATTTTGTAGAACAGACTTTATTTTTGAATTCAGAATATCAAATATAGCTTAGGGTGAATTTTTGGTAATTTTCTGAAAAACTTCAATTTTTGATGAATAGTGAAACCACTAAGTGGTAATCAAGCAAACTGATTTTTCAGTTAAATGAAAGTTTACCACTAATGTGTATTGAATTTTGAAAATCCGACATACATGGTTGTCATTAAGAAATAAAATGAGGTTCAATGGGATTAAAATAATTTTTTGGTGAATAGTAACTTATTAAGTTTTTAATCGCGATTAGTGGTAATTAGGGTAGTTTAAGGTATAAATAATGCTTTAATAATATGAAATGACCTAGAAACATGTACCAACCTTATTGGTTGTGTCATGGCCGACCAAGACAAGCCATGGGTCAACTTGGGGACCCCATGGAGACATGTTGGTTGGGAAATGACATAAATGACTTTTTATTTAATGTAAAAGTAAAAATGACACAAACATAATATGTTTTACAAAAACAATTTCTACATGGGGTTATAAAGATCAGATTTTTGATTATAAATAGTCATTGGAAATATAAAAATATTTCCTACATCATAGTATTTTTTTTATGATTTTTAGAAATTAAATAAATTAAATTATTTATGACATAATAATGATGCAGCGATGACATCATTATTTGACGATTTAAATAAAATGTAAAGATAATGTAAAATCTATGAACTACAATGTCCAAAACCAATTTTATGAGTGTATTTCTAACCCTTATCACCTTATCCACGAATTATATCAATGTGGGACCTTTTAAAACCGAAACACATTTTCAAATAAAGTAATATTTCTTTACATTCCAAAAGTGCCCCTCCTCTCCTCTTATAAAAGGCCCCCACCTCTACCTCATTTCAGACACTCCTCAATCCTTTGGCTCGGCCAACCCCTGCCCATTTACTCTATCCACATCCCTCTCCTCATCCTAGAGGATTCCCTTTGGGCAGAATCCTTTCAAAGGAAGCCTTTATGCTCAAATCAAAAGGAGTTACACTTTTAAAGGTAATTCATTCTCTCATGTTCATTTGTTTTATTTTGTTTCTCCAACCCCCTAAACTCTTTTTATTTACTTCCTTTGTAACAACAACAGTATCTTCAATATACTAGGATGTTGTTATAAGATTTATTTGAGCTACACTCTCACACAACTACAACAAATGGTTAAAGAACATACGGTTTCCGTGGATGGTGAAATTCTGCCTCCCGAAACGATGATTGTTCAATACTCATTTAACACCTTCAAAGGTGGCCATTATGATGTCACTATTTTTATATATGATATATAATATGTTTATGTTTTCCTTATGCTTCTGTTTTTTTCATTTTGGGCATACCATTATGGTTCCCATAATGGGTAAACACGATATCTTCATTTTAGGAAGTGCGGACTACCGCCCCCTAAAAGTGATTTGATTCGTTAATACCGTATGTGGGATGTGTAAAGGATAAAGTTAATGATATTATATATGTTATTATACTGGAATTATAATATACTATTATATCATTATGATTCCATTCCAGAAAATACGAAATAGAAATGGAAGTAGCGTTCATGCGTACGTACGGCTTACCGTCTCAATGAACGGTGCATTTCTTTTCTTACCTCTAAATGTGATGTAATATTATAAATACATGTATATGATGAATATATATGATATATATGTTATCCAAATCACTAATATCATTCTGGATATAATGAACCTTTGACCAAATTAACAACATGTAAGTGTAAGAAGTCTATTATTGACTTAAGAACCAAATACCGAAAAAATGAACATTATTAACTTAAATGATTACATGATGTTCATAACATGGTATAAAAGGAATAATGAACTTGAAAAAGGTACATAAGCAAGTAGAGATTAACTCATGTTAATTATTCAGGAAATTAAAGAACGGTCGGGTCAAGTCGGATACGAGGTATGAGACTTCGTCTCAATCTCCTTTCATTGAGGCATATTTTGTTTTATACACAACCTTCTTTTATACGGTGTATAAACCCCTTTGACTTTTACGTTTATTCAAAAGGAATCTTTTTTATACGAAGCGTTTAATAAACGACAAAAGGGAATGTTTTTGTCATATGTATGCGGCGACAACGACTTCTCCGCCGTCGTGACCGTTATTTGAGTTTCGGCTTCCTCTACAAGCCATACCTTTTTTTTAAAACGAAAAATAAATACCATTTTTTACTTTGGTATTGAAAATGGTTTTCATAATGTTTTTATTATATCAATGTTTTTTATTGATATCTCGTGATTGAAATGTGGAAATGTTCTGTTTCCTTTATGCATGTTTTATGTGATATGATTATGTTATGGTTCTTGGGCATTATTATGAAGACGGGTGGTTCCGTGATAAACTAAGGGCGGGTGAGCCCGTTATAGCTCTCCAAGGCATTGGGTAACGCGAAGGAGTGAAACGTTAAGGTTTCTCCAAAGATATTTAGGGAATATACTTTGATGGGTATTCCAAATGTAACCAAGAGGGTTACTCCCTACGTAAGAATGTTATGAATACCTCAAGTTACCTTTATGACTTATGATTTCTATGATTTATTCATGATTTTATGAGGTATGTTAAAGTGCTTATGTTTTATGGGTAAAGTATGATTTCACTCTTATGTATATATGTACCCATGTTTCCTTTCCATGTTTTTATAACCCATACTGAGCTTTTTATGCTCATCCCAAGTTTTTTTGAAATGTTTTCACAGGTCAAGGGAAAGGTACATGATAAGATGATAGTGTCATGGAAGTGTCAAGAAAGAATCCATGTTTTATTTTAAATATGTTTCCATTGATGGGAATGAAGAATACTATCTTTATGTAACCACTTTGTTTATATGTGGAATGTAATGCAAGTTTTATGATCTAATTCTCTAAAACTCTAAACCTAAAAAGATCCTCAATGTGTAATCTTGTAATAACTCAAAATTTAAGTAAGGTTTAAGGCTGGGGCCTTATAATAAGTTATAATTACAACCCTTTATTATTAGAAAAGTTTTTACTGTAGTTAATATATATTTTTATTGACTAAAGGTTAATAAAAATGAAATGTTTTAAAATGACACCATAATTTTTCGAAATTTTGTGGATAGATGAGATTACAACACTATCTTATATAGATTTATATCAACATTCATTTGGAATCATTTTTCTTGAAAAGGAATCTATTATATTTTTATATTTTGAAATATTCCCAAAGTGCTAGTCACCTCCATTATAGAAATGAAGACATGCTTCACTTACCTAGAATAATTTTAGCCTTATATATTGAAAAAATTCATTGATTTATTTTTTATATTTACAATTCCAAATACTAGATGACTTATTATTCCAAAAAGATCAACCCTAGATCCTTTTAGAGGAGATATACATGAGTCTTTTCAAAGAATAGATAATCACATAAACCGAGCAAATTCATTTATAATTATCATTACCACTAATAAATAAATTTTATTTATCATATTATAAAAAAATCACTATCCTCAATATTCGTAAATGTTATTATGATTATTAAAACACCATTATACACCCTATTTATTATCAAATTATTCGTGAATGTATCTCTCATGTGTATGTACGGCTTACAATCTACATGTTGCGATACAATTCATTTTTTTCATAAGAATATTATATGGAAATGTATTATGATGGGGTTAAATATTATATATATTATTTTGGAAATAATTATAATTATGTAAATATAATATAATATTGACCTATTTACCTTTCAAATCATAGGAAAACAATAACATCTATAATTCTTAAACGTGGACTACCACTTTCATTATGATGTGTGATTAGTTTTTTATTTATGTTTTATTTCGATAGTATTAAGGGTTTACATAATGAATATATGTTATCTAATAATGACTGTTGTATGTTATGTTATAATTTTCCGTTATATCATTCTATCTTTCAAAAAATGGAATCAATTTTCATGTGTATGAATGACCTACCATCTCTATAAACTATATAGTCCATTATTATATATCAAATTTTATGAATGTCTATAATAATGTATCTGATGAATATATATATTATTTATTTGATACTTAAAATTTTATAGATGATGTAAGATTTATTAAAATACAATTACCAAGACATCCAATCAAAATACATATGTCGCAATGGAAGTAGATATCCCCCGAAATTATGATTTTAATATATAATTATTAGTAAATATGTAATAATAGGTTTTATGTATAGAATATATTGAATGATAAATATTTTTAGGTTTCCATACCATATGCATGATTAACCTATATTTATTATAAATCATTTCATAATGGTTACAAAATGATGTTAATCTTGGGGTTAGGGTTTCTCACCTCACTTTTATATCCATGATACATATTCCATATTCACCACTTATTTATTTAGAGAAGTTTACATACTTCCCCTTTCAAATGTGATACAATTAAACTACATATCGTAATTGTATTTATCTATTAATTTAATTTGTTTATTTCATGGGGGTTAGGATTCATAAGATACCAAAATGGTAATGGTTTAAGTGTTTTTAAGGAAAACTTATTTTTTTCTATCCGCAGTTGAAAACTCTTGTTCTACCATATACATGTTTTCAATGAAAATTAAATATGTTTTATAAAATTCTATTATTATTTTAGAGTGATATTATTCAACATTTCTTAATTTTTACAGAATGTATTTAGTTTATATTTTTTTAATTTTTTTTAAATGAGGTAGTTTTGGACTTTTCAAAAAATGTATTGAAGTAACACTCTTTCACCTTATACAAAATGAACAAATTGTCCTACAACAATGAATAGTCTTTTAGTGGAATAATACTTTATTATTTACATGACACTTTTTAAATAATAAATTTTTCAATATATTTTTTCATTTTTTTAATTTATTGATTTCAAACTAAAATTTTTGTTTTCCACAAGAACACAATAAAGATATTTTACAGTTATTTTTAATCATAAAATCCAAAAAAACCATTATTAAACCTATTCATTAATTGGGATATGATACAAGGATAACATTATTCTACATTATATATATGGATTATGGATATGCTGGATTAATTTCTATAAAACCCTTTTTTATGGGTTATTCTATGATAAAATGATGAACTGTTGATGAAACCCATTTAATTTCCTTATGTTATTTAATAATGAACTATTAATGATACCAATATCATTTCGTTGTTTTTTATATATGTTATTTTTTAGGATCTTATGGAAAAAATCTGTTTAATTTTATTAATGTGATAGTTGGGACCTATATCTCCCTCAAATTAATTTGGTATAGATTGGTATATCGTGAAATAAAGAAGAATGTAATGGGATGTGAACCTATTTTAGTAAGGGTATTTTTTCACCAAGATAGTATTAGAAGTAAAACTTGACTACTATGATGGTTACAATATAGAACCTATTCCACTATTATAGTCTAGTAAATGATCCTTGACTACTAATGATGTTGTTTTATATGTTTATTTTAATGACACAAACTTATGCCTTGTATAAATGTTATGGTCTTGTAGAACATGTGATTAAAATTGTTTATGATTCATGTCTTAATATTCTGAATTTTTTTTCCATGAATAAATATTATGATTGATAATACATAGTATATGATTTTAAATATTATGTTGATGCTCTCATAGTCTTATGATTATGATATGACCAATTGACTATTGATATATCCCTTATTTACAAATACAAAAGATCAGAGATAAGGATTTCTTATTTTTATTTTTCCTAGTTTAGAAAAATATTACTATGTAAAAGCACATCTAATAAGGGTTCATGTTTTGAAGAAATTAGTTTGAGATGATGTAGATATTTATAGTAGCAGATCTTTATAAGTCCACATTTATAATGGAATTAGACCAATGAAATTATTGCATGTATCGCTATAACAGACAATGAATATTTATATATTAAGAAGTGATATCTATGTATGATAATTATGGATCACAATATATGTCATTCCATCATAGTCACAGTTGAACATAAGAATAATTTGTATGTGCTTTTATGAATACAAATTCTAAAGAAGTACCATTCAGACCCATCAAAAATCATGAGTTGGGATGACCTTGATGTGGAACTTGATTTATCTATGACTGAGGAGCTAATTTAAATTTTCAATTCTATGATGAAGGTTTTTTATTTGATGTCTACAAATCGGTTTCATGTTCTTTGGTATAATTATAATGATTTATTGGATACATGTGATACTGAAGCAAAAATGATCGATCAATGGCCTCATATATTATATGTTGAGTCTTGTTTATGAACATTATAGGGGTAGACAGATTTTATGGGGATATATTGCAACATCTTGTTAACAAATTTTAGGTACTTTTTGAAACATTTCATTATAATCCATTTTTGGGGTCTTAATTTTTGTTATTTGTTTAGACCTATTGATAATTTTAGATGTTTTTTGGGTTTGTTCATGGTTAGTGAAAATTGTGTGGTTTTTCCTAGTAAACCATGTACCATGTATAGTGTTACTTGGGGAAGTAACATGGTTATGACTTGGTTAGTGAAAAATATGCATCATCCACTCAAAACCATGATACCATTTTCAGTTTCTATTT
Source organism: Viscum album (assembly GCA_963277665.1). NCBI lineage: Eukaryota > Viridiplantae > Streptophyta > Magnoliopsida > Santalales > Viscaceae > Viscum > Viscum album. The sequence continues at coordinate 1,451,179,748 of OY728161.1, forward strand.
TTATGGTTAGCATATAGTTAGTCTGACCATCCTACCCAACTGTGAAACTATTGTAAAATTTTAGTAAGGTGGATTTATTAGCTACATTGTTATTACCATCCATGAGGAATGACCAAGAATTCATGTGTTTAGGTTTCTAACTCAAATTTTTTTAAAATTCTTAGACCCCCAATATTAACACTAAATAACTCCCATATGACCCCCATCTAGTCATTTTACTATTTAAGGATCTCAATAGAGGTTTTATATTTTTTTGAAACCATTTTATATCAAATTGATTTGTTGGTGGATGTGTTTTATCTCCCTCTAGTGAGTAGATCACTACTCTTATGGTTTTATAAATACATCTTATCTCACATTCATAGAGTATGATATATCCACTTGTTAATATACTAACTAATCCTTGATTTTATGAATTGGGATTCTAATTATTTACATTTATTAATCCTCACCCTCGATTATTTATTGGAAGCTCCAATTTCTCGTGATTGATCATGTACATAAGGGACCTATATAAAGGTCATTCAATAAGGATTTTGTGTAATCTTTATTCATTAATAAATTTATTGATTTGAAATTATTTTTCAATTAATATAATTAAAATTAATTATATTAATGATTGATTCTGAAATGGAATTTATTTTCAAAGGAAACCCTTTTTCAAATGATTTGATAAATTGGAAATATCTTGAGTAAAGATGGCATGAAATGAGAAATTATTTTAGGTTGATCCTTGAAAAAATTATTAAAATGAATGTTCATTTTGAAATGTATAAATTTGATAAAAACTATTAATTTTCATCATGAATATAAATTTCTTGATAAAACAAAAAATTAGGAATTTTGAATGTAAATCATGAATTTATGTATAATTATTTCTCTTTATTGATTAATTTATGAACATGTGATATTGAGTTGTTAGTGGGTGTTTTAGAAAATAGATATAGGAATATGACTCCCTATAAATTAATTGGTGATGAAAACTATCATTATACAATATTTATCAAGATTTTACAACAAGGGAAGATGATTGATTCATTAATAATGACCTCAGCCTTATGGATATGTTCACACATAATGAACCATGATTTATTGAATGAGTATTGAGAGTATTTTATAGTCATATACTTATTTAACTCTGGAAATAACACCATCATCATTTGTTTTATTTTATTATTACATGCTACAGTTTTATTAAATTGGATTATTCAAGTCCTTCTCATTTTATGAAATTTTTCTTTCCATACGATACTGATATACTTTCCATATATTTTATTGCAAATCATGTTTTAATGAGTAATGAATTTCTTTTAAATTCGCACTTTTACTAAAAAATGTGAAACCTAAAAGCTCTATTTGCGATGGTATGTCTATTTTAGAATTTAGTGAAATCCAACGAGGATCTTTTTTATAACACCCTACCATTACAATAATTAATTTTTAGATTTTGTATTTTTAATCCAAGAAAAATGAAAATATAAACTCCAATGTTGATCTTGTTCTTAGCTCACTGGACCCTGGAGGGGCAGTCATGACTGATGGAGCTATGTAGAAATAGTTATATAAGGATTGTCATTATTTATCCTAGTTTATGTTTTGCACTTTTTTGGATGATTTCTTCTTATGGTTTTTATGTTTTTTTTCGTGTGGTGCATTTCTTCTTGATATGTGTTTGGAAAACAAATAGGGTATTTTTTTCTCTTCCACTTTTTAATCATGGTTTCATATTCTCATGTGAAACACATTTTATTTTTCTCTATGTTGATTCCATTCTCTATTCACCGACTCTTGGGGATAGGGAATGCCCACATCCAATCTCTACAGTGGATCTAGTTCCATTCTACCAGACAATAGGGTATTTTTTTAGGAAAACATGTATCCTAAATTCTAATATTTTTATTTTTTTCCATTTTCCCTTGATAATGTAATTTTTATATTTTATGTAATAAAAAATACAAGAAATCACACTTTTCCTCGAAATTCATCTCATAATTTGACATTGGAAGAAATATATTTTTTGAATTAATTTTGAGGATTATTTTGATCATAATGAAACTATTTTTATTATGGTAATATATTTCCATTTGTAGTGATTATATAATTATATTAAAAAATTATTTAATACTAACATAACATGTGTTTAACTACTGTAAAAAATATAATAATTCGTAATGAAAATAAAAATTAATTTTTTTTTCTGAATGAGGATCTATATTAATTTTTTAGTTAATATTTTAGTATTATTTTTAGAGAAAGTATTATATTTTAATTTCATCGTTGTATTTTTGTATTTTATTAATGAAGGGGTTAAACTCTGTGATATTGTTTAAAAACTACATAAATATAACGAAATTTTATTAGTATAATGAAATTAAACCATATACAATATTATATTTTATATTATTGGAACATAGTTGTGTATTCAAATGAATTTTTTTAATATATTTATATATTTTTATTAATTTTATTTGTTTCCTTTCATTCCAAATAAACAAGAGAAATATCTCTTCTATTTTATAAAACACCTAAGTCCCATATCTATTAAAAACCTTGAAAATCCCACATCTATAAATCCTTAAACATGTTATATTGATTTTTATCTTCCAAAAATACTAACTCTAGGTCATTTAATAGGGTTTATAAAAGAGTTATTTCATAGAATAAGAAATAATATTATCCATGAACTGTCATTTTTAATCCTATTTTAGGAAATTATAATATTTAATAATAATAAAAATATAAAAATATTTGTTTATAATATATAATGAGATGTAATTGTGTTTAGGTAATAGTATTTACAATCTTATACTCCATCAAATGGGAATGAACACTATCATTCATAAAGACTACCGCCTTACAAACCAATGTAATCTGTCTTCCATTACCACATCACATGCATTGAAATAATGAGGTAAATAATGAATATATATTTGATAATTAAGTCTTGATTATAAATAATTTCATTTTATATATCTTATAATTCATTAAACTCCCACCTGTTGAAAAATGAAAATGCTACTCGTGCGTATATACGACATATGGTCTCCGTGATGTGATGTGATTCATTTTTCATGTCTATTTCACAATGATGATTTTAAAAATTAATATACTAAATATTTATTATTTTTATTTTTTGATTAAAATTATAGAGAAAATATGACCATGATCAAGATATGAGGAACATAATAACCAAATCAAAAAATACCTAAGATAAGAATTAGTTTCCACATGAAGTGAGGATAATAAATAATGACCATTGAAAAATATTTGATAGGATATTATAAATGGATAAAATTTAATATAATATATATTTATATTGTTTTTTATTTAATTTTTATAAATATAATTTATTAGAAGAGAGTTTAAAAGTACGTACAAGGAGATTCTCACCCGGGATAAGCTATTTCTTGTCAATTTTCACTCCACTATGAGATAATTGGTATTATGAACCTATTTATTTATTTTTGGTATAAATACTACCCATTTGATTTATTTAATATGAATATACATTTCTTAATTACGATTAATGTTGAAATTCACAATTAATCTTTTTGGGGGTCATAATTTAAATGATACTAAAGAGGTACGAAATTATTTTACAATCTCATTTTTTGTGATTGATCTTATTTTCATTGAATGAATCATAAAATATATCCATCATAAACTATTTATATTTTAATATACTCAAGATAATTATGTATTTTTAATTTTTATTGAAAAATTTCATCTCTATTTAAATTTAACCATGAAAATAAATTTTTATAAGAGAAAGAGATCTTATTTCACTTTTAATTGGGTATATTTTTTTATATGTCCATATTATTCTAAATTATTATTCAAAATTAATTTTTTTTTTTAAAAATGATTTATTATAGAATTTTTTTACATATATCTTATTTTTAACAGAACATAAAGGAATCATTACATTATCATTTTTTATATTATTTTAAAAAATTCAAATGGAATGTTTCTTTTCAATGTGTAAATAATTAATAGAGTTTGGGTTGTTTCACTAAACATATTTTTATGATGAATTTTTTGCCATATTTTATCACTTATTAATTTTCGGCCCATTAAATATATCTTGAAACAATCACTTGCACTTGAACATTTTCCATCTCATAATATATTTCTTATCAATTTATTATTCATTGAATTGTGGAAATGATTATTGAATAAAATGTATACCATTTTTATGAATTGTGTTTTACTATTAATCTATTTGATTAACTGGGAAAATATTTAAATTCACCATTATTTACTCATTATATATATATTACAAGAATTAATACAATTTAGGAATTAAAATTATAGTTTATTACAAGAGTATTGGATTTGACATTCAGTCACAAGTGGGGATCCTAAATAGATATACCCTTTATTCCACATCAGGTCACAAGAGAAACAAATGTTGGAAAATATTTTTAAATTGATTTTTTCATTATTTATAAGACTCATTTAACATTTCTATCCCAAGGCCGTGATAGTAATATATCATTATATCTAAAATCATGACATCCAATGCTAATAATATCATTTCGTAAGAAATTAGATATTATTATAAATGATTTTACTACATTTATATTTCTCATTGATGAATTGTGTGCCCATGTTATTGATTAAATGTAATTTTTTTAGTCTTTCACATTCCCAATTTAATTATGCATTATTTATTTTTGATAAATACTGTTTCATGTAACCCTAAGAACAATATAACACAACCCATTATTTTTTTCATTCACCCATTATATGAAAAAGTTTTTTTGAATAATATCTAGGATAAGAAGAATTTTTCATACACTTTTATATTATATTTACTAAATAATATGAGAATAGTATATGTAACTTTTTCTTCAAGAATAATATACTAATTTTTCGTCATGATGATATCCCTTGAATCATATAATAATGTAAAAATGAAAACACCATCATTGGGTTATATGAGTTTTGGTTGTCACACTAAGTACCCACACACCAAATGTTCAATTTAAAAACCAGTTGGAAATCAATGTGTGGTGATTCATTCATAAGAAATCACACTATCTAAGTGACTATGGTTAGATACCATAGAAGTTTCATTTTGGGAGTTAAACCCTAGAATTTCATTGTAGGATACCATTGAGTTATAAAGTTTATGTTTTCTATTTATTTTTGATGTAAAACCCCTCACACCTTCTGTCATGTGCTTCCTTTACTGACCTCACACGTAACTGTTCCACTATTCAAATTGAACCATTATGGTTCTGGTGTTTTACTTCCACTACCTCTCCCTTTTTCTGGGATTCATATTTGGAAATTAATTTATTTAAAATCATGACAAACTTATTTTTCACTTTTTTCTACATGAATTAGTTAAAAAAAGAAGAGACTGAATTGTTAAAGGAGGGTAATTTGGGGTATTTTCATAAAGATAAAACCAAATGAAAGATGAGTACCTTTTAGAATCCCCTCTTATAGTTTTTATTTTATTCCTTTTTAAAATACTAAAACTCCCCTAAAAGTTGTGTAAAAATTTTGAAATCAATTATTAATGTCCACGGTAAGTTGTGACCAATGTATTGGGTAAATGTTCATAATGTTGAAACTAGTTATTTAATAATTTTTTTACTATTATTTGATATGACTTAATTATTCTAAATGCTTAATCCCTTTTTGATTAATTTTTGAAATATTTTCCTTGAACCATTAAATGTTTTATATTTTTCATAATAGTTTGTAAGATCTATTATTGTTACAGAATTCATCATTTAAACGTTGTACTTTTCTAACTCTATTTGATAAAAATTTATTCTATCTCTTATAGAAAAATTAAAAAAAATTATTTTTTTATTTATTTAATATTTTTTCTATATGTTTTTTAAATATCACGTGACACTTGAACAAATTTTTGAACAAACTATTATATAATCTATTAGCTTCTTCCACTTCAAAATTCAACATTATGAAAAATTTCTTAATTGAATTATGAAAAAGGGATCTATTTATGTTCTAAAATACATATCATTGAAAAAACATAAAAACAAAATTATTCAAATAGATGATTATTCAATAATAAATTTTAATTTTCAATGGATGTGTTTGTTATTCTTAATTTCAATTACATTATTCTTATTTTAGTAATTAATCATTTCTATATCCTCATGGATATAATCTACTCATATCATTTTAATTTACCTATAATAAAATTTATTTTTATTCTGTATTTGATAAATGTTTTCAATTATAATTGGTATTTTAATTTGTAATTATATTCTAATTACATATGATCATCATTTTAATAGGTTTTGAAATTAAATCCTATTCCTTGAGAGATTATTAATATATAAGAAACAAAAGTTGGGATAGATAGTTATTATTCATTTAAATTATTAAAAATAATCATTCATTAGATGTTTTTTATATTTATATGTCATAACTATGCAAATATGTTCACTATTTATAAAAAAGAGATATTTTGAAGAACAATCTGAATGAACATATAATTTTTTAAAATCGATTCATTATTTTCATAGTTTTGGTCATTTTTGGTAAATCTATAAACCAAACATCATTCAAAAAATTAATTTTGTGAATAAAAATAAACCTTATTACTTCATATAATCCATGGTGGAAGACATTATCCGTAATCACTTATTGGTTGGAATGGTCGTAATTTAACAGTAATATTAATTTCTTTTCACTAAATTTGGAAAACTGATTTCAAAATGATGAGAAATATTTAATTTTAGATGAATTTGATTTGGAATTTATTTAATAAATTTATTTTTCATATCCATTTCAATAATCTATTGAGTTATTAATTATTTAATTTGATTTAATTGTTATTTTTATATATTCTTTTAAGAAAAAATATATTCTAAATATCATTACAAATTTCATTTTATTAGTGATTTTATGTTTTTCAGGTAAATAATTTTAAAATATCCTAGATATAATTTTAGATAATAATATATTTGACACCTTTTTATCAATTTTTTACTTTTGGAATTTCACCTATAAATGTGGTTCAATGATTAATTTTTATTTCAATTCATTATTTGATGAGAAATTTCAATAAGTTTTATTTAATTTTTTTAGTGTTATATAATGGTAACAATACTAAGAGGATGTAATGTGAGTTTCCATCTATGATGAATAGATCTATAATAGGGTAATATAGACAAATGTTAATGTATCTTCACTGGACATGGGGATACATAAAGATCATCTATGTTTCATCAGGGGGATGTGTCAATTATTATTATGCTTAACAACCAATGTTTAAAGATCATACCCACCACACTCCACTAATCTCATATAAGGATACCAACATAAAGGTCCATATAAAGAGATCAATTAAAACTCACAGAGGATAATAGTGAACCTAGGTAAGGGTGACATCATGCTTCAAAAATTATATATCAAGGTATCTATATCATATCTAAAACACCTTTTTATTAATTCCATGACCATAATAGAAGGAAAATGAAATGGTTTTAAATTCTCATGTAAAATAAAATTTATTATAAACAGTGATGAAAATCTATAAACGGTTTCCTGATGAATTTTGATACATTAATCTATGTACTTCCACGGTTGAGGGGAGATGTTTTGGGGTTAAATAGTGAAACATAGAAACAATGATGCCTTAAAATTGAAAAAAAATTAAACTTAAAGGGATATATATATGTAAATTATTAAGAAGAACATAAAGCTTGTAGAGAAGAAAATGGTGGCTTAAGATACCATGTGATTTCAAAAAAATTTGGGGGGGGGTTAAATTGAGTAAAATCAAACCAATATAGAATATCATTAGGTTCTAACAAAGTTTTCTAGAGGGATTTAACTACAATAACATGGTGAAAATAATCCACGGCAACCTATGACACATAGAAACATTTTTGAACTGGGATTTTTATATTATACAAAGGATGTGGGAGTTATAACACAACTTCATTTTAATTATACCGAAACATACACAATGAGAGTATGAATTCATTTTTGTGGGGACCACATTCTTTAAAAATAAAAATAATTGTTGGTTTAATGTTCAGTTAAGATCTATTTAATCATTGATATATAGTGCGGATTAATTATTAAATATTTTATTTTTTATTCTATAAAAACTAACCTCACGTCAAGTTACATAGAAATGAATCCTGGAAAACAAAACACACATGAACACATATTGGAACATAATAATTTACAGGGTTTACTAGTAAATTATAGTATCTAGACATTGGAAATATTTGAAAATAATATGTATATAGTCATCTATAGAAAAAATAATTTTTTTTATAAAAAACAACATATATCTATTAGTTTAATAGAATTATATTCTTTTTAACGGTACATGTTCTTTTTTCATCAATAATATAATGATTTTTTTCAATAACAAAATAAACCATCAGTAATAATATTCAATAAAAATTTTCTTTGATAATTGAATTCTTTACTATTTTCTCTCTTTATCTTAGTATTATTTTATTGCATGAACAACATTTAAATATCTTTTATATAATTCCCCATCTAGTACATATTTATAATGTTCCACTGTATATGGTAACACTATATATGGTAACTCTCCATTAAATATGATTTAAAAAAACCATATTTCGGGTATCTATCAATATAATACCACTCTTCTAGATCTTATATTGATGCTACCTCTCTATTAGGTGATTCAATAAAATGATCTCTCATTATTCACAATAATCCCCTCACACACTCAAAAACGAAATCACAAATTTTCAAGACCCGTCCCCAGGGACCTTACCATTACTCCCCCAAGAAGGCCTCTCATAGGCTAAGGGTTGGCGACTAGCACTGAACGTGTCAACCTAAAATTTGGGGAATGTTTCCCAAATTTCTATCCACACACACATACAACCACAATTTTTTATATAAAACAACATATATCTACTAGTTTAATATAATTATATTCTTTCTAATGGTACATGTTCTTTTTTCATCGATAATATAATGATTTTTTTCAATAACAAAATAAACCAATAGTAATAATCTTAAATACAAATTTTCTATGCTAATTGAATTCTTTACTCGTTTCTCTCTTTATCTTAGTATTATTTTATTGCATGAACAACATTTAAATATCTTTTATATAATTCTCCATCTAGTACATATTTATAATGTTCCACTGTATATGGTAACACTATATATGACAAATCTCCATTAAATATGATTTAAAAAAACCATATTTCTGGTATCTATCTATATAATACCTCTCTTCTAGAGCCTATATTGATGGTACCTCTCTATTAGGTGATTCAATAAAATGATATCTCATGATTCACAATAATCCCCTCACACACTCAAAAACAAAATCATAATTTTTCATGACCCGTCCCCAGGGCCCTTACGATGACTCCCCCAAGCAGGCCTCTCATAGGCTTGGGGTTGGGGACTAGCACTGAAGGTGTCAACCTAAAATTTGGGGAATGTTTCCCAAATTTCTATCCACACACACATACAACTACATACCAGGAAAATTGGAAAATAGAACGTGCTTGCTATAAAACAACCGTTGAGTGTAAAGTTACAACTAAAAGTAACGAACCTACCTGAAAACCAAATATAAGAATTGTTGAAAATAAGAATGTACAAAAGCTATTTTTATGAAATCTACATAAAACCCTACATATAGGAAATGTATAGAGTTTCTTCCTATAGCTATTGTAGTACGCATGTCTGTTCCATATCACTCAGCGCCACCTAGTCTCGGACCACCGAGGTCTCCATCGTCGCGTCGATCACCTGCAGGATACATGAATCCTTAGAGAAAAGAGCGTAAAGGGGTTAGTAATAAAATACGTTGTAGGGAACCTAGACCACAAAGGAGATTATGCACAAGGTACTTTCAGTACACCTCTGAGGAGAGTACACTATGTATGCCACTGAAAAGAGTACACCAGATACTCTATGTTCAACAGTGAGGAGAGTACCACAAGTACTCTAAGTAAACCACCGAAGATAGTACACCATGTACTCTAAGTACACAACTAAGGAAAGATCAAGAAGTAAGACAGCTCACATTAGGTATAATCTAGAGAACTAAATGTAAGACCATTAGTAATATCATCAATCACCTTGGGATGCTGGAGAACCCTATCAATGAGTATAGTGGTCTGGTCCGGTCACTCAAATCCACTTCACAATAACCTTGTTATTTTTTTATACTCATCCATGATGTGTACATACTGGGTCACAAAAAGCTGCTCCCACTATGGGCATGTCAGATCACACAGATCCACTTCCCACCTTGTCCATAATCAGGTAATCATGTCTTGTACCGTGGGTCTGTCGGGTCACACAAATCGTTTCCCCACTATTGGTCCTCCAGGTCAAACATAGATTCATCCCATTAGGTCAATGTAGTTTATCTAAATAGTGTCACATGCCAATAGTCTTCACGCCTCATCCAACTACATATTTTCCAAACGTTGTTCACTTTATTCTGGGAGAACTGTTCTTGAATCCATTCGCCATGTTTCATCATATAACATAATATAGATATTTTCTCATATCATCTGCATCATCATGAGGGTTCTTATGCCAAAAATTTGTTTTCAATCAGACAATATGTTTGTATGTTGTTGGCGTTTTAGTAAACAGGGGCCAGTTGTGTCTCGGCCTAGTCTGACCGACCCAACCAACACGTCCCGAGGGCCCCACATTCCCTGGTATGGGTTAACTAACCCAACCCATCCAAGATCAGGGTTGGGTTTATATTTCCAGAATAGATAGTGGTCCAACCCCATTAGGGCTTTCTGGACCTGGCCATGTTCAACCAGGGGTCCAGCCGCTGGGTTTACCGACGACCTAGTATCATCCGACCAAGCCCAATGGGGAGCGTCCGACCCGTAGGGTTCGGTCACACCTATCTTGGTCAACTGCTGGTGGACTAGCTATCTTCATCCCAGATGTGTAGCACATATGTGTTGGTGTCACATGGCCAACTGAACCCACCTGTTCAGGTTCGAAACGTGGTGAGGGGACGGTGTGCCACATGATGTCAGCACCCGTTGTTGCGGTCTACTCCACCGACACAGCCGAGGTGCTGTAAAGTCGCATAAATTTCAAGGACATTTTTTCTTAAATACATGGAATTTTACAAGTATGTGGCTTCTAACAAAACATCATTCCAGGGCCCAGTATTCCCAGAATCAATTTTCGATGTTTAGCTCAGGTACGTTCAATAAACGAACAACCATGGTTTTTATATCTTTTTAACTGGTTCTCAGAATTGAAATCCAAGGACACCGATGAACTCGAAATGCCCGTAATTTCATAAAAGGACCTTTACAATAGTTGTGTTTGCATGGGGGGAGATGTTATAATTTGTGGATTAAATGAGAAGTGAATAAAATTTTGGGACAATTTTATTTTTTATTTAATGTGGATATATCCTACATGGAGCAGTTTGGATGGGTCCCACAAGCTTCTAACTACCCATGTAAGGATATTTGTGAGGTGGGGCCCATACGAGACCCAACCATTCACATTCACATAACTCTCTTTTAACTCTAATAAACCACCCCTTTAATCATGACAACTACCCCAAATTAATGGGGACCCTTCCTCTATATCTCTCTCTCACTTCATTAAAACATGCCAACTTGTAACTTAATTAATTAAACAACTCATGATTTAATTAATTAAGTGAAATGGATTTTGAATTTTGAAATGCATGGAATGTTAAATTAAAATAAGGGGTGGCCTCATTTTAATGGTTTTTGGATTGATGTGTGGGGGAAATGTTTGGGAGAGAAATCCTGGGAATAAGAGGAGGATTTCTCCTTTGTTGAAGAAAGCCAACTCTCTGATGAAGAACATCAAAACGACGACCATTGTTCTTCATACTCTTCTTCCTCCGCAGAACGGGAGGAGACACTGATGTGGGAACTCGCTAGAAACAACTTTTCTTCTATTATTATCTCCATAACAAAAGAGGCGACCTAACTTCTTCAGGTGCTCAGCGACGCTGGCGGAAAGAGAACCATCATCCATGGCGATTGTCCAGCGCGAACCCCAATTGAGGTAGGGTGTTTGTTCAAATTTTTTATTTGAATAAACATTTTTGTAGTGGTTCGTGAAACCTTGTTCATATTTGGCCTATTATTACCGCCTAATGAGGAAGGCATGGGCCAAACAAACACGGCTCGATGACCCTCCGTCGTTTCTGGGTCTTTTTGGAATTGCCAATTAGAGGCGGGGAAAGAACATTGTCATCGCGCCGTGCCAGAAATTTGGCAAAGGAAACCGGCATCGTTACACTGGTTGTGCGGGAGGAATTGTGGACCGCAGAACGGGCCGCTTCGGCGGAAGAACCGGTCGGCCCGTCGGCCGACCGAGAGGAGCTGGACCACGGCGCCAAGAGGGCGCCGCGCTGGATGACCGGAGGCCCTGCCATGCGGGCAGCGTGCGCCAGAAGGCCGGCCAGCCTAACCGATCAGTTTGGGGAAGGGCGGCACTGCTTGGGGCTGCAGGTGTGGATAGCCCCCCCCCCCCCCCCGTACCGCTCATCGTATGGGCCGAGCCAGCCGGGACGGGCTGTGCAAGGTTGGGTCGGGCTGCGCCCCGCCGAGCCGGGCCGCGCCACTTCGGGCAGTGCCGCCCCACTTCGGGTCGGGATGTGCCCATTTAGTCTAGGATGCACCCCTTCTAGCTGAGTTGTGTTTTCTTTCGGACCAGTCTGAAACCCCTAATGGGTCGGACCCACCAAACGGAGTTAACCTGACCCGCCAGCCCACTGGGCTAAACAGGTCGGGCCCGTTATTCACGTAAACGTGAATAACATAAAGATCACGTGTCCGATCGAAGCATCGTCAGCAGCACTAGGACCCTTTTGACGAGAAGGTTCTTTTTCAATACTTTAAGTTAGTATTGGGTGACTATGGATATCATCCGGGTTAGAAACGATCTTATTTCTAACCTATCCCCTGGAATGGAATATCCATTATCTATCAGACCAAGCATCCGATTGACGCAACGTCCATCACGTTGAGTTTCTATTGATGAGACGAAACATTTGGATACATCAAATCTTAACTGTTTTATAGTTGATGTATCATCCCTCTTGGCTCCTAGAGCGGACCCTCCCAGAATTGAGTGTGCTGTGTGCGAGAACCCTAGAGCTGGCTGCGACTGCGACGACGATGACGACTGTACATGGATCCTACGTGGGTACGACAGCGAGGACGACTATAGTTGGATCCTCCATGGATTCGGCAGCGATGATGACTGTACATAGATCATAGGTGGGTTTCTCCATGATGGTTACTGTACTTCGATCCTACGTGGGTTCGGTAGCGATGACATCTGTACTTGGATCCAACGTGGGTTCGGCATAGGAGATGATTCAGAGGCTACATCTAATTATCTACACCCCTATTCATGAGTAGTATACCTGTGTGAGCTATGTATTGAAATTCAATCATTAACTTTGGTATAATTGACTTATTTCCTATGTAGACTGGTTGTGATTGGGCTTGGAAGATGGATCCGTACTGAGATTGATGACATAGGAATATGTATGGACATATACCTAAGTAGAGTTGGTTGATACTTCGTGTTTGTATCTTTCCTTTATTTATTATCCTTTGGGGATTCTGGGAGACCTTCGGGGGTCTCAGGGTCCCTACTAAGTATTTTATACTCACCCCAGCACGGGTATCGCCCGCACTACGTTGTGTTGGTTGTAGATGACAGACATCACGGATCGTGGTCAAGGCTTGGGGATCTGGATAGTATCTGGATGTGGACCACCTGGCAGGACGTACACGAAGTGGACAGACATACCCAAGGTTCCGGCGAGACTATCTGTACCCACCCATCAGGTGAGATTCTTGGAGGACGGCCCAATGGTAGCTGGTTTACTTTTCAGCTTTTGTACTTTCTTTCTCAGTTGTACTGTACTTTCAGTTGGGTTTGTATACCGACCCATTTACTTTCCAGCACTTACTTTTGTACTCAGTTTACTTTGTTTTTATTCCATCTTGCATACTATGTTGTGTTGGTTTACTTATATAAAGGCAATTCCTTCCCTTTTATCAGGAATTACCTCTTTGGTGCTAGTCTCCATCCCCTGGCCTATGGAAGGCAGGCTTGGGGTAGTCATGGGACGGGCCCCGAGGATGGGTCGTGACAAATTGGTATTAGAGGAGTCAGTTCTACCGCCGAACTCAGGACTCTGATAATTTCTTCTATGAAGCAATAGTGTTAAAATTATTGAGTGTGGTTTTCAGTCTAGGGAGTCCAGTGTTGGTGCGGGGTCGACGTATCCATACACCAAGACCTTGACATCTGATTTCCGACTAAGTGCTCAAAAACAGTAATGGAATGTGTGTTTCAAAAGTTTTCTTTGTGATTACGTTGTGTCAGATCACCAGGTATACTGTATAAACCATGGCGCACCTGATGTTTTTCAGGATCACCCCACTTAGGCAACCAGCAAGGGTTTTGAGAAACGTGCAAGATCGCAACCCACTGAGGGACGAGGTCACGGTGCAGGGCCCCATTATAGCGGAGGAACCAGCGGTACCACTACTAGCTGGGCCACCGATACCACCAGCCCCAGTAGCGGAGGGTGCTCATTGCCTGAGTACGTTGCATGAGTTTCAGCGACAGAGGCCGCCCAGGTTCCGCAGAGAGATGGATCCTCAGGAAGCCAAGGATTGGCTGGAGGCTATCGTCAGAGTCTTCAGATTAGTAGGGACACCAGCTGACCTTATGGTGATTCTTGTGGTGAGTTTTCTACATGCAGCAGCAGGTATATTTTTGATCCTGATGCTCTAGGTGCACGACGAGGCATCACTACTTTGGACGGACATCAAGATCCTCTTCTGCTCGGAGTTTGTTCCGGCCACCCTCTGTGTCTTGCGCATACAAGAGTTACTAAATCTACGGCAGGGCATCATGACAGTATCCAAGTACTCGGTGTGATTTAATGACCTCTCAAGCTACTCCATGGACATGGTACGAGACCCATTCTTCCAGGCCCAGACCTTCGAGCAGGGACTCTGGCATGAGATCCGGGCTTCGATGGTCTACCTCAGTATTCCAACTCAGGAAAGAGTACTAGAGTGTTCCCTTCTTGTGGAGAGCTTCCTTGCTGAGCCAAATCTAGTAGTGAGGCCTACCACAGGGCGACACGTAGTGGAGTCTTCTATAGCCGGCAGTAGATAGATGTTGCAGTGGTCCAAGCAGACCAGTCCATTAGGTGGGCATCCCTAGGATTCAGGTTCGGATGTCCAGTGCACACACAGCAGAGCCAGTCATAGGAGAGGCACGCAGTGCTATGCATGTGGCAGGTAGGGCCACATGGCTCGTGACTGCGTGACTCGCCATGCAGAGGAACAGTAAACATTAGAGGGACCTCCCAGATAGAGGAAAAGGATCGACCGTGGAGTTCCGCAGGGAGCAGGAGGACATGGTAGAGGATCTAGCCGAGTATCATGTTGTAGATGACGCTTTGAGGCTCTACCACCACCTCCACCAGGAGGGACACCCCGACCTCAGGGAGCTGGCAGATATGGGAAAGCTCAGCTCCTGGTAGTTGAGGCCTACAACCATGGAGCACTTGAGATGATTTGAGGTACTATCTATGTCTACACCACCATTTTTGTAGATATTATAAACATAGGAGTGAGTCATTATTTTATTTCCGCTCCCCCTTTTCAGAGCTCGGAGACACCGATAGAGGCGTTGGCTCGATCCTTACAGCTAGAGACTCTTACGGGAGCAGACTCGATGATTACGCACCAGTGCCGGTAGTGTGAGCTTAATATTGGTGGTGAGATCTCTGGATGGGATCTTCTTGTAGTTGCGTCAAGGCCTTATGATGTCATCTTGGGTTTGGACTGTTTGTCTACAGTCAATGCTCAGATCGACTATATTAGGCGCAAAGTGTGGTGTGTCCGCACAGATGGGAGTAGGTTCACCTTCACCAGCGAGAAGGGAGCCTTTGCAGCACAGGATGGACATATGCAGAGGAGAGGGAGGCTGATCACCCATCAATTGGAAGGACTCATCCTATGAGCAGTTGATGTGAGGAGTCTGAGTTTTCCTATTGTGGTGGATTAGTATGTGGTCGTTTTTCGTGACGATGTTCCAGGACTACCTCCTCATAGAGAGGTAGACTTCTACATTGGCCTCTACCCTAGGACATCACCGATATCTACTCCAGCATATCATATTTCTCCCCCTGAGCTTCGAGAGGTGCAGGTATAGCTGAAGGACTTGTAGGTAAAAGGATTCATTCAACCCAGTGTTTCACCCTGGGCTTCTCTGATTTTGTTCGCCAAGAAGGCGGACATGAGCTTGTGACTGTGTGTAGACTACCATCACCTGAACCAGGTGACCGTGAAGAACAAGTACCCACTTATAAGGATTGACGACCCATTTGATCAGCTCAAGGGAGCATGATGGTTCTCAAAGATAGAACATAGGTCAGGTTATCATCAGCTCAGAGTTCGAGATGAGGATGGGGAGAAGACGGCCTTCAGGTGTCAGTATAGCCACTATGAGTTCTTGGTTATGCCCTTCGGCATATCCAATGCACCATGAGTGTTCATGAGTCTCATGAATAGTATCTTATGGCCTTACCTTGATCATTTTACAGTAGTCTTAATTGACAACATACTGATTTACTTGACTACTGGGGAAGAGCATGCCTACAACATGCTGGTTGTACTGGACAGACTCTGTGAGCACCAACATTATTGTAAGCTCTTGAAGTTACAGTTCTAGATTTGAGAGGTTCACTTCTTGGGGTAAATCATCTTGTATGTGGTAGTTGTTGTGGATCTTGTGAAGATCGTGGAAGTACTTTCTTTGGATCCACCCAGTAGCGTGATGGAGGTACAAAGTTTTCTAGGTCTGGCTGGGTAATATCAGAGATTTCTTCTAGACTTCTCTAGAGTTGCATCACCACTTTCAGCATTGAAAAATAAGGGGAAACCATTCATTTGTTCAGATAGATGTCATAAGAGCTTCCAGGAGCTGAGACAGAGAATGACCAGTGCCCCCATCTTGAGGGTGCCAGAGGAGGGCGTAGGGTATGTATTTTACTGTGATGCATCAGGAACCGGACCTGGGTGTGTCCTGATGGAAGAGCGGGCAATGATCACCTATGGTTCACGAAATTTGAGGAAGCATGAGTAGAAATACTCTACCCATGACCTGGAGATAGCAACAGTGGTCTTCTCCTTGAAGATGTGGCTGCACTATCTAATGGGTGAGTGATTTACAGTCTACACTAACCACCAGAGTCTCAGGTACATATTCTCGGAGAATGACTTGAACCTGAGACAACGGCGATGGCTCTAGTTCCTCCCGGACTATGACTTTGAGATAGTCTGTACTCTTTGGACGGTGAACGTTGTGGCAGATTCTCTCAGTAGGAGGTAGGGCATTCAGTTACATGGACAGGCGACAAAGCAGTTAGCTGCTTTGCAGATATCCTTTGTGGATAGAGATGGGGAATCCTTCCTACAGTCCCTCACAGTCACTCCTCCACTACTTCAGCGGGCCAGAGAGGCACAACGTGGAGATGTTGACTGTGAGACGGGACATGCTCAGATTTCAACAAGGCAGGTGCCTGATGGATTTTTTTGAAGGAGTAGAGCACATCATCCTCTTTAGGGGATGTACCATGGTACCAGTTTCACTGTAGGATGAAGTGCTGAGGGATTTTCACACTTCCCCTATAGCGGTACATCCATGAGTGGTGAATATGTACCAGGACCTCAGATGAAAACATTGGCGGCCGGGTATGAAGAAGGTTGTAGCAAAGTTCATTTCACGATGCCTCACTTGTCAGCAAGTGAAGGCGGAGCACTAGGTACCAGGAGGCTTGGTACATCCCTTAAAAGTTTCAGAGTGGAAGTAGTATGGGATATCCATTTATTTTGTGATTGGGCTCCCATGTACTTCTAGAGGACATAAATCTACTTGGGTGATTGTAGACAGACTCACCAAGTCATCCCACTTTCTACCGATCATAGAACAAGGCTCAGTTGAGAGCTTGGGATGCATCTACATTCAGGAGATCGAATGGCTTCATCGTGTTCTATCATCTATCGTCTCCAATCGAGACTCTATCATTACTTCACGACTTTGGAAGGGGTTACAAGAGGCATTTGGGATGCAGCTACACCTGAGAACCTCCTTTCATAATCAAACGGATGGCTAGACTGAGAGGACCAATCAGAATCTTGAGGATATGATCCCTCCATGTGTCCTCGACTTTGGTCGTAGCTGGGAGGATCAGCTACCCTTGGTGGAGTTTGAGTTCAACAACATCTACCACTCCAGAATCGGGATGGAACCATACGAGGCACTGTACAACCGACCTTGCAGATCAAATTTATGTTGGGAAAACCTTTTGGAGTCAGCACTTGTAGGACCGGAGATGGTCCAGGCTACAGCGGGGAAGGTTCAAATTATCTAGGAGTGGATGAGGACTACAACGAGCAAATAGAAGTCCTATGATGACAGGAGGTAGAGACCACTGTATTTTGAGGATAACGACCACATTTTCTTATGGGTCTCACCTCGATGACGATTACAGAGATTTGGACAGGGAAACAAGTTATCTCCATACTTAATTGGATATTTTCATGTCCTTAGGAGGGTAGGAGAGGAAGATTACCATCTGGACCTTCCACCTCAGTTGAACCGGGTGCACGACGACTTCTTCGTATCATAGCTGAGGAGATACGTGCATGAACAGACCCACACCATTGATCACGGGGAGCCGGACATCGATGATGGGGCTTCCATAATGATGGTCCCAGTGTAGATCGAGGATCAACTATAGCGGGTCCTACGTGGACAGTCGATTCCTCTTTTGCGCATTCGTTGGCAGCATGAGAACCTCCAGGAGAGAAAATGGGAGCGGGAGGCTCAGATGCATCCACAATACCCTCTTTTGTTTCTCTAGATTATGATGTAGCTTTACGGGGACATAAAGCCCTGTGTTGAGAGTAATGTAATGTCCCGGAAATTTCATGGAAATTTTTTTCTTAAATAATTTGGAATTTTATGAGTCTGTGGCTTCTAACACAATTTATTCTGAGGCCCGGTGTGCCCAAAATCAATTTCCAAAGTTTAGCTCGGGTACGATCAGCAAACGAACGAGCGGGTTTTTCTATCTTTTGAACCGGTGCTAGGAATTTAAATATGAGGTAACCGATGAACTCGCAACAACGGTAATTTCTTAAGAGGACCTTTAAGGCGGTTGCGTTTTCATGGGAGGAGAAGCTAATGTTTTTGGATTAAATGATAAGTGAATAAAATTGTGGAACATTTTTTTTTCTAAAGTGGTTATATCCCACATAGGGGAGTTGGGATGGGACCCACAATCTTCTAACTACCCATGTAAGTAATTTGTGAGGTGGGGCCAACACGAGCCCCAACCATTAACATTCCCACAACTCTCTTTTAACACTCATAAACTCCCCCTTTAAACAAGAAAACTCCCCTAAATTAATGAGGACACTTCCTCCCTCTCTCTCACTTCATTAAAACTTTCCAACCTATCACTTAATTAATTAAACAACTCTTGATTTAATTAATTATGTGAAATTGATTTAGAATTTTGAAATGCATATAAAGATAAATTAAAATACAGGGAGGACTTATTTTAATGGTTTTTGGCTTGTTGTGTGGGGGAATTTTTTGGGAGAGGACTCTTTTGAAGAAGAGAAGGATTTCTCTGTTGTTAAAGAACGCCAACTATCTAATGAAGAACATCAACTTGGTGACCATGGTTCTTCATCCTCTTCTTCCTCTACAGCAAGGAAGGAGACACTGATGCGGGAACTCATTAGAGACTGTGCGTCTTCTATTCTTCTCTCTATGACCAAAGAGGTGACATAACTTCCTCGGGTGCTCACCGATGATGACGAAAAAGGCACCGTCATCCATGACACTTGTCAAAAACGAACCTCATTCAAGGTAGGTTGTTTGTTCCAATTTTATATTTGAATAAAAATTGTTTGTTGTGCTTCATGAAACCTCATTCATCATCGGCCTATTGTTACCGCCTAACTTGGAGGGAACAAGCCGAACAAACACGGCCCAATGACCCTCTGTCGTTTCTTGGTCTTCTTGGAATTGGAAACCGGAGGCGGTGAAATAATGACATTGTTGCGCCGTGCCAGAAATGTTTTAAAGGAAACTAGCACCGTCATGCCGGTTGTGTGGGAGGAATCACGGCCCACTACATGGGCCTCTTCGGAGGAAGAACCGGTCGACCCATCGTCCGTCCGGGCAGAGGCAAACTGTGGCTCCAGGAGGGCGTCGCGCTGTGGAACCGGCCAGCCCATCAGCCAGCCGGGCGGAGCTGGACCGAGGCGCCAGGAGGGTGTCGTGCTGGAAGACTGAAGGCCCGCCCGTGTGGACCGCGTGCACAATAATTCCAGGCATCCTAGACAGCCAGTTTGGGGAATGGTGGTGCCGCCGGTGCGGACCTCTCTGGGGACGCGCCCCCTGAACCGCTCGACCAGCATTCCGAGCCAGCTCGGCTGCGCCAGGCCCGGCCGAGCATGGCCAAGCCGTGCTGGGCTGAGCCGGGCCATGCCAGGCTGGGTCGAGTCATGCCGTGCCAGGCCGGGCCATACCACTTTGGGCCAGACCGCGCCTCTTCATGTCGGGTGGTGCCCCTTAGGGCCAGGCCGCGCCCCTTCGAGCTGAGTTGTGTTTTCCTTCAGACCGGTCTAACACCCCTACTAGGTCGGACCCATCAAACCATGTTAACCCGACCCATTGTCCCACTGGGCGAAACGGGTCGGGCCCGTTATTCACATAAACATGAATAACGCAGTGAATGTGAGTCTGATTGACACACCGTCTGTGGCAGTAGGACCCTTTCAACGAGACAGTTCTTTTTTGATACGTTAAGTGAGTTTTGGATGAATATGGATATTGTCCATGATAGAAACGATCATATTTCTAACCGGTCCCCTAGAATGAAAAAGCCGTTATCTCTCAAACCCGGCGTCCAATTGATACGCCATCTATCGCGTTGTGTTCCTATTGATGAGATGGAACTTTTTGATACACCAAATCTGGACTTTTTGACAGTTGATGTATAGACCCTCTTGGCCTGTAGAGCGAACCCTCCCAGAATTGAGCGTGCTATGTGCGGAAACGCTAGAGCTTGTTGTGACTGCGACGACGATGACGACAATACAAGGATCCTACGTGGGTTCGGCAGCGAGGACAACTGTACATGGATCCTCTGTGGGTTCAATAGTGATGATGGTTGTACTTGGATCCTACGTGGGTTTGGCAGTGACGGTTACTGTACTTGGATCATTCGTGGGTTCGACAACGACGACTTTTGTACTCGGATCCTACGTGGGTTCGACAGAGTAGTTGATTCAAGGGCTATATCTAATCATATCCACCCCTCTTCATGAGTAGTATAAACGTGTGAGATGAGTCTTGGATTTCAATCATTATATTTAGTATGATTGTCTTTTTTCCTATGTGGACTGGTTGTGCTTGGGCTTGGAAGATGGATCCGTACTATGATTGATGACTTAGGAATATGTTTGGGCATATACCTATATAGAGTTGGTTGATACTTAGTGTTTGTATCTTTCCATTGTGGATTATCCTTTGTGGATTTTGGAAGAACATCGGGGATCTCGGGGTCCCTTCTGAGTATCGTATACTCACCCCTACACGGCCATCACCCTCATTACGTTGTGTTGGTTGTAGAAAATAGACATCACTGATCATGGTCGAGGTTTGTGTTGCTCGACGGTATCTGGAGGTGGAACACCTAGCGGGACATACAAGGAGCGGAAAGACCGACATGAGGTACCGACAAGACTATATGTACCCACCATTCTGGTGGGATTCCTAGAGAACGACCTGGTGGTTGCTGTTTCACTTTTCAGCTATTGTACTTTCTTTCTCAGTTGTACGGTACTTTTAGTTGGGTTTGTATACCGGGCCATTTACATTACAAAAGTAACTTTTGAACTCAGTTTACATTTTTTTTACTTCATATTGGATACTCTATTGTGTTGGATTTCTTATATAAAATCAATGCCTTTCCTTTTATCAGAAATTACACCTTTGGTGCTAGCCGCTAGCCCCTGGCCTATAGAAGGTGGGCATGGGTTAGTCACATCCCGGGCCTTGAGGACGGGTCGTGATAGGTGGGATGTTCTTATGCTTGCCACTATCCTAGACATTGTCTCATTTTTATTTTATGTGGATGCTACCTCCAGCACGCCGTCATGGCGTACCGCCACACGCCTACGACCACCGCTACGGGCCACTACTGGCGGGTTCATCTGCGGACAATCGGGTCCGCTCTGGTGGACCATTATTCATGTTTCGTGCTCTTATGGAATCTGAGAAATTCCATTTTTCCATGATTTCAATTAATACATAGTTCCTTCACATTGAAGATAAAACCACAATGAATAAAAAAATGCACCAGGCGGAGCAGCTCAAGCCTTTTTCAAGTCGGTATGCTCCCTCAACGTTAGTGTTTTATAAACATGGGATATATAATTGAAGTTCTATCACAATTTAATAAATCCTAATACATGAATTCAATAAAAGGAACCCTCCCAGAAGAAAGAGTGATCTACAGATCAATGTATTCGCTAGTTGATCCACATTCATTGTTATTGAATGATGACGATGTAGATACATTGTTCGTTAGTGAATGAATATTTTGAGCGCTTTGATAGTGTCTAGGGAGGACTAGGTCCTGGTGGTGTTCAGTGATCACAGACATACATGGTTCCCTTCTAAATCATTATACAGATACCCTTCACATTCCATTCAAAAAGGCTTATCAACAAACATTCTTCAGGGACTTATAGTTCTACTTTTGTGCTATTTTTCTTTTGGATAGTTTGTATTCTGGAACAACTTTACACCCTATACATTACTTTCCATTGTACTCTGGTTGAGTTACACATAGTGTGTTTCATGCATGGTTTCCATGAATATTAATTTCTAGTACCTTTGGTTTTGTTTTGTGTGAATATTTATAGGTAATAAAGAAAAGTCTTATCCCTAGTGGAATAATTCCCCTGGCACTAGTCATTGGCTATAGCCTTTGGGAGGTGGGCTTGGGGTACTCATGACATGGGCCCAGGGGGACAGGTCATGACACAATTCACCTACACCCCATTATATAAACAGAGTTTCTCTGAAAATCCATGTAGGAGAGAAAAAAAAATTTAATTTCCATCCATAAATTTGAACTTTTTACTCAAGTCATTATTCATTTAAATATATTTAAATCCCTTCAAAATAAAAATACCAATCATTATAAAAAAATTCCATAAATATCATTGTCGATAATCTTTAAAATTTCCTAAATTCTTAGCAAGATTCATGATTTTCCATTGTTAATTTTGAGATATTGAATCTATAACCTTGCATCATCAAAATGTATTACTACACAAAACCATTATATAGATACAAAAACCACTATCTAGTTCCTATTATTTAGAATTTATCCATTTTTTGATGTTGTATGGTTATTAATTTTTATGTACCATCCATATGGTAGTATTATTTTTCAATACACAATTCTTTAAAATTTTCCCATATTTGGATTATTCATGGAATCTATATCTGATAATATTTTTTCCAATAACCTATATCTAATGAATATTCATCTCAAAATATTTGTTCAATAAATATTATCTAAAAACCTCTACCTGGTGAATTAATTTTGAAATCCAATATTTGATGGGATCATTCCGAAAACTTTTAATAACTTACTTTGTTCAGAAAACCTATTAATGATTAAATAATTTAGAAACATCTATCAAATTACATCATTTGGAAAAAATTATCCTATGAAGATTCTCCTGATTATCTTATTCTCCTTAATAAATTCTAGTAAAAACATAAAGAACATATATTGATTCATGAGAACCCTTTATAATCATGATTTTTGGTACTTTTGAAGAATATCAATGTGTTACGTGATTCCGTTTTTCTAAAAAAATATATACGATAAAGTCATTATTATCCATCACCTATGAATGATTTTTTTCTTCTATCCAATCACATCACTCTACATGACACTATCACATTGTTTTTTTTCTATTAGACTTATATTTCTCTATCAAAAATACTTTTTTAGAAAACATTATAGGAAGGATAATCATCACCATGTGATTAATATACTGACCACAAAAAATTACACTATAAACCATCATTCAGCCTATTAACCAGCCTCTTTATTACTTCAATAATCAACACAACATGCCTTGGACTCAATAATCCCCCACCCCCCATTAGTGTTTTTAACAACCAGGGACCATAAATTGATAATGCACTAAGAATCATGTAATTGATCTTTATCCAACTATTTTTTTCTTACCTGAGAATGATCGATATTATATATAATCATCACCTGAAAATATAACCACTGTATTTATAGTTTAATGATAAAAAATATTTCCCAAATGATTCTATAGAACATTTAAAATAATCATCATGTTCATTCATTGACATAAATAAATTGAAAAAATACTGCACAAATGGTGAAATCATAGTTTACCCATTTTTAAAACTCCACCCTTAATATATTATCTACCTGTAATGGTAAAACACATATCAAAAAATATATTTATATTTTAATATCATCATATACATTTGAATAAAAATCCAAATATATGAAGAGATATTGCATAATGATCACATACCATATAAGTTAGGGGAGTGAGTTTTAACTCCCACAGTTAACTTATTATATATAAGTGTTTACATTGGAAATGGATTAGTGAATATATTAGATCCAAAATCTTTTATATGTATAAATTACATCCCTGTATAATTTATTCAAAAAATTTCTTTGATAATATTATATTGATAATAAATTTAATTTTATCCAGATTGATTCACTAGATTCAATGATAGATATTTATAACATTAATAAACACAACCCATGAGAAGGGGAAGCTTCATATCCACCAAAAAACATTCCACCTTTACCTTCATCCACAATATTTTTTATCTTTAGTTGAATGTAAATATTCAAATTCTATTTTGATGATAGATAATAATAAAAAATTCATAGTATTATAAATTAACAATCATTCTACCATAATGATAATTGCATTAAATTTTTATCTTATGATATCAACACAGCATTATGAGTCTATAAAAATGTATCCAAATATTTTAAACATTTACATAAAATAATAATTAATTCCATACTTTTTAGTTACCATAATTTATCTGATACTTCTTTTTTTCTTATAAAATAATTTCTCGTTTTAGAGCACTCAAAAATCTAGAACACTAGGTAACCCCAAAAACCATGTATAGTCTAGAGACAGTTAAATAAATAAGGCTTCTAGGCAATTTTTAAAATTAGTTAGGAGAAAAATTCATGAAAAAATCATCCGTATTTATATTTTCTAACACTCATATATTCGAGTAAAATTGTTTTGAATCATCCATTCCAAATATTTTAAAAAATTACTTATCATATTCTCTTATGATAAGAAAATGTTGTCATTCTATTGATATATTTGAAATCATTTAAATTAAATTATATCTCTCAACACATAATATTCAACCAAAATATTTATTTCTATAAAAATTATCCCCATAATTGTTCATTATTCCGTTCAAATATTACATCATCGTCATATACAATCCCAATTGTGGTGACCTATTTATTTTCCATCATATATAGTATATTTTAAACATAAATATTATTGATGTTATTTTTTTAAAAATAAATCTAGTTTCAAATACCAAGTCATTGGGGATTATGTCAAATTATATAAATCCATCATCATTTTAAAGACATATTCATTTTAATTTTCTAGTAATTAATCACTTGGATGTTCACAAAATAATTGTTCATCCATATCTTTACTTATAAAATATAACATAAAATATATTTAAAATATCTTATATCACATTTGTCTAAAAATATTAAGGATGATTATGATGGTTTTAAGCTATTATTATAGGGAAATTATCTCATCAAAATTGTTTCCATCATCCACTCAGTTAGTCTTACAATCCAATATTTCCTTTCTTGTCACAAATTAACATCTTTCATTCATCTTCAGTGGGATACACCACTTTGTAACAATCAAATTTTTAACCATTTATAAAGGAAATAGATCCCATGACTTATATTTCCAAATCTGAAACCAATATTCATTCATAGAATCAATCCACTCTAGATTTTATAATGGTTGTTCAAAATTTTATTCATCGTCAAATGAAATAAATTTAAAGGTCCATCTTTCCATGATTTTCATCAAGTTTGAATGTGATTCCCATTATATCTAATAATATTTTATACTTAAACATGATAACTCATCCATTTATGATATGAAACAAATTGTCCATGATCACAAGAAGTAAAAGAATAAATTTATTCATCTCTTAAACAATTTTATATCATAAACAATGTTAAAATAATTTTCATATTTTTAACTGAGACAAAATCATATTTTATTTATTTTGTATACATGAATTGTTATGAAACATTAAATAGAAATTATAATAAATTAATTTAGTGAAAATTACCCTAGCTTCCATTTATAAAACAGATTTCCTCTTCTATTATGAGTCTAACAAATGAAGATACTATCAACATCCCGTTGATCAAACTTCCCAATATTTTCACCATTAACGTTAATAATACAATAGATACTATAAATTATTATTCATTTCCTACAAGAAATACCTTTTTAATGTACTTCTAGTAGATTCCTATATGAGTTTGGCATTTATAAAAAAGTTATTATGAATAAGAAAAATTTCTCTAATAGCTTGTCTCCCCAAATATCTAGAGCTGCCATTTTTCATACAACATCATTTGGTTTATTTCAACCAGTCTTATATTCATTCTTTCATAAACATCATTTTTAATGTATATGGTGCACAATGTACATAACTAATTCCAATATTTTCAAGATAAACTTATTATTTTATATTTTTTTATTCAACACCATTATTTGTTTAAATCTAATTTAGGGGGTATCCAAATTTCATTTCCAAGGTTCTCTTAAACCACTAAAATATTTTGAGTACCACTAATTTCAATTTAAAAAATTAATATACGTAAAATATGTGAAATCATAAATAAAATGAATAATATACCTAACAAATTTTTTAATTTCTTTCTTATATACCCATATATGTTTGAAAGGATAATCTAAAAAGATGAGTTTCACGTTTCCCAACCCTCTCATGTACCAAACATGAAATCATTCCTTTATAGAATATCATAAAAACTGATATAATCTTCTTATCATGTTAGGAACACGATCAATAATTCCTACCTTTTAAACTTGTTCATATCCATCTATCACATATGACAAATCCATTATACCATACCATATTTTCATTCATCATTTATAGATATCATGAACAATGTGCATCTCCCACTAGAAATGAATTTCTATTATTTAATTGTACACATTTAACAATATTTCTATATTAATCAATTTCAATAACAAGGCCAAATATTTTAATGACTACATCGATTCCATTATAATAGAGATTCAAAACCCTATGAAATTGGGTTTTCAATAAAGTAATAAATAAAGAATTGTGACATTTTAATTTTTATTTAGCAGTGATAGAAAACATAAAGCCTTTTAATATGAGAGACCAATTATTTCCAAAAATACCTATCCCTTTTTTCTAATCTTCCACAATTTTTAACAAACAAAATCTATATCAATATGTGATTTAAACCTAATTTCCAAAATCTGAGGTTGTTCTCCTTTTGTTTCTTTGAGCTAATTTTAACTAACAATGTTATTTTATTTTCATTTTATATATTCACATAACAACTTTTATAGTTTCTATACAAAAATTATTGAGATAGTAGAATTATAAGGCATAACTTACCAAGATTTATGGGTTGATAACATTATTTAAAAATAGTTTCTATTGATGGAAATATTTTTTTATTTTCACAATGGAATTTTCAGTCTATCTTTCTGGAGTATAATGACTCCCCTTAGGACAATATATCCAATTATGTTGCGAATCATTGTATTGTAGATGATTAGGACAAAAAATATTCCTCTCCCTAAAGTATCTATATTAACTACAATATCCACATAGATAATACTTTCCTATGTGACATGCATGATACCAGAAACTATGTACTTCTCTTATAACAACATTATGACCATAACCCCTCACCCATTCTATGAACTGAAATATTGGTTAACAGGTGGGATCCTCTACTATATATGATACTTATTCTTTTATTTAATAGAGTATCCAATTGAAGAATATTAGGTATCAATGTAATATTTTTTAGATTTTCTATAATATTATAATTCACATGTTTTGATTCGAATAATGTTATATTAATAAGATTCCTCTTACAATTCATCTTATTTATACATTTATCATTGTAATGAATATTTAAAGATAATTTTTTCTTGTAAACCTCAACATAACCTTTAAATTATGATTCTACAACATCCTAATAAGAATTTTAAATGAAATATTTTCGGCATTCAATTTCACAATGTTTCTATTGTACAATGAAAACTTCTTTCTCCTTGAGCCTTATATTTTCTTTCAAAATTATTTTTAGGGTTTTCTCATAATTATGTAACCTCAATTGATCATTGAAATATTTTTATAATATTTATTTATCATTAATTTTTTATTTATTAATTTTATATATATATCTCTTTTCATAATTTTTTTGTTCCCTTTCTCATTTTTAATATTTTTTTGGAGAAATTAATTTAGTTCCCCTTTAAGGGAAAAAATATCCGAGTTTTCTCTCCCAATTATTAAGAGTATATTATTTCATCCCTATTTAAATTATATTCATTCAATTTTTAATGATAAATGTATAATCATCACAATTTCTAGAACATTTAGGATCCAATTATCTTTCAGTATGCTTCTCAACTTTAAAACGAATCTATATTAATATATTTATATAGCTTCTTTTATTTTACTTTTGAATATGACTTACATTGATTTTTATTCTTCGTTGGAGGTCTTATTGATCTTATATTTTCATCATCACAATATTCATCTTCTTTGAGACTCGAAAAAAAATTTAATGGATTGTCCATTGGCTTCACAGTTGAATAATATCAATGATATCATTCATTTATACTTTTATATATCAAGTTTCTAATTTATTTGGAAAAATTGAGTTTAGATTATGTAACATTATATTCACAGTACCTTCAATGTTATATTAATATACTTCTTCTTTTTAAACATTACTTTTTTTCTTTATTATTATCTTTTAAAGATACTTTTGGATCAACCTTTTCCTCATTCGTGATAGTTTTTTCTTTTCTCTTTTCATATTTGATAACAATACTATGAAAATCATCTATATAAAGAGTTCTATGGTCTATATCTTTTGAATATGATAATGTGGTGTCAAATTAATTTGGAATGATCATTAAAATATTTTTCATAATATTATAATCTTACAGTTTCTATCAAAAATATATTATTATGATTATAATATAATTGAACCATATAAATTACTAACCTAATGATTTATGCAATCCGATTTTAAGATATTCATAATTAATCCTCTATGTATATAAATTTTTTCATAAATTTATTAATTCCTTCAAATATATTTTTAACTTTTCACAGATGCATTTAATGTGTATAATGTCTATAACCCATAGAAAATCACTTAAAGAGAGATATAGAGAGAGAAAGAAAACAGAATATATTTTATGGAAATATCTATCATTATTTATATTCATATTATTGGTTTATGTTATTGGATCACCCTCATAAGGAATATTAAATGCCTCTAATGTGGCTTCTATATCTTCATGTACATTTGATAAATGATAGGTAAATATTTCATCCTTCAAAAATAAAATAGTTCTTACCCTAAAAAAAATAATCACCATACTAATGAAAAATATATAAATACTCATAGAAACCTCCTTCTATATTTTCAACATTTACTAGAGCCTAAAAAAGAGACATTTTATCTAATAATAATAATTCTATTAATTTTGGATCAATGTAATAATATTGAGGAGGATTAATCTATGATCAAATCATTTTCATCATATTCTATTAATACAATATTCCCCTCCAATTACAGAGAAATTACTCTATAGAAACACAAAACATGGGAAAAACCACAAGTATATAAAATTTTATAGGGTTTATTTCTCAATAAGTGTAGTTAGTCCTTTTCATTATTTATGAATAATCCAAGGCGACATGTCCACTAGTAAAAAATATTTTAAGATTTATAATAAGAAGGGTATATCCTAAAATATAATAAAATTATTATCATTTTTATAGTGCATGTTATTATTATATAGCTAATATGATGATTTCTTTTTTACAAAAATAAAATGATCATTTAGAAATAATTTTCAACTCATAACTGTTTTTCTAAAGAAGTTCATCACACATTCTTATCAGTATGTTCTTATTCTTCTATATATTGCACCATATCTTGAAACCACCTTTATAATAATTGTTTATATAGTATATGTCTAACCATAATCTATTTTTTCAATAACAGACTATAGGGTATCTTTTCATTTGGTACCACTATTTATATTATCTCTAAATCCAGTACTAGTATATTTGATACCCACCGATTCAGTACATGTCTATCCAATATGCTATTAGGTACTTTTCTATAAATAAAATATTCATATGGTTCTTGGATAGAATTATCTCTCATGATTATAATTCATCTACACAATTATTTAACAACTTTTTCACTTTACATATTTTCTAATTTATATACTCATAGTCTCTCCGAAATTCACCGAATGAGAATAAGCTTCAACATTGAATTTCCGACTTAAAATTTGAATGTATTTTCTATTATATATTTTTTTAAATTCTATTAATTCCTAAAAATATATCTACTAAATTTTTATTATGATCTATAATCAAATATTAGTGAAATATATCTACAAATATTCATGAAATAATATGATTTTTCGTGATATTTTCTTCATGATTATTGAGAATTTGAATTCCCAACTCAGTACTGTCATAGTGTATGAATTTAAAAAAATTCCATGAAGACCTTGAAACGTCTTTCTAGTTTTTTATCATAAAAATTAATCATATTGACAATAATATATCAACTAAAACATTGTATTGTTCTTCCTTATCTGGTTCCCTCTTTCTCATAGTATTATTATTTACTTTTCATCCAAGATTTAGAGGTTTCATATATATAGTAATTTTATAGTATCTATATTCAAAGAAACATTATCTGGAAACCTCTATCTTATATAACTTTTTCATTAATCTTCTATTTAATGAACCCTAATTCAAAATCCTCTTTCAGGATTACTTGAATTTAAAAACAAATATTTTATGAAATCCACCATAAAATACATGTATGCTAACTTCATTTAGAAAACACTTTTATGATAACCTCATTTGGAAAAATTTTTTTAATAACATAAGTTTGAAACTTTTATGATATGAAAATTATTCCAACTACTATGTTATAATATGATAATTCTATAATATTATTTAAAAACACGCCATATACTACATGAAAATTTTGTAATTCTGATGTTTTTTATGTTGAATAATTGAAAAGAATCACCTAATTTTTTTTCCATAGAACTAAATTTAAAAAAGTCATTAATCTCTTTATGTTATGATAGAATATTTTCTTATGTATGATTAATTCAGACCTTTATAATTTGGACAATCGCATGTTTTAATATGACATTTACTTCATAGTTGGAAGACATTCTTATAGACACATCAAAATAAGGATCCACATTTTTATGTTATTTATGAATTTAAAATAAAAATAAATGGTAAACATTCCATTATCCTTATAAACACAACACCTCCTAGTCTTAACATAAGGATATAATAGATTGGGAGTAGGGTATGGAGTTTGCGTTATGAGATACACATCACAGAATAAGGACAAATGAGATAGATGGTGGATTGAGATCTATATTTAATAGAGAATATTTCTTCATCAGAATATTTGTTCATTCAATATTTCTATATATAATTGTTCATATTTCCTTTTTTTAAACATATATTATGAATAAATCATTTATTAGAATAAAATTATAGTTATATATTAAAATTTTCCTTCTCTTGAATATATTCTATATAATATCCATATATTCTTCATGGGTACTTAAATCATTCAATTATTTTCCAATTTTTTTATGGTATGATATAATAGAACAATGTTCATGAAATTTTCAAACCATTTCAACAAAAATAAGAATTTTAAAAACTGTGTAATGGGACGTGTTGAATGTATATTCAGAGTTAAATGAAAATTCATTTCATGAATCACATTATAGTTAAATTTTTTGTTGTAAGGATCCTATTTTGCATCATAACCTCTATATAATACATTAAATATTATTCCCTCTAAAACAATATTTTATTGTATCCTACCTATAACCCTTATTTTTAGTGTCTAACTTCTTTATCATATCAGTATAATTTTTCAATCTTCTCATTCATTATCCAAACATTAATCATGCATCAATTAATTATTCAATTTAATTTATTGATTTAATAGGTTTGAATAAATCCTTAATACACTTTAACATAGTTTCATTAGGTCAAACATTCTTTTTTTATTCTATTTTGAGTATGCTGATATGAATAATACGTTTTAAAACCATTAATAGTATATTAATAACCATATAAATAATTTATCCCCCATTATGAATAGTATGATCCAACTCTCCATTACTGGATTCAATAGATTCTCCACATATATTAGATTCAACTTAACCATAATATGAAATAGTGTGTCTGTGAATGCCACAAATCTTATATTTCATAAATTAAAATATCATGTTTTTATCATATATCCACATATCAATAAATTTGGTAAAATTTCTATATTGTTTAAAAGTTTTCATTGGTTGATGAAGTATTTTACTTTAATTTCTTGTATATTATATTTTTGTTTCAATACTTTGTAATTAATGTTTTAATATTAAATGTATTACTTTATTTACAGATTCTATTTGATCTTTTAATATTAAAAAATTCATCCACTGTTCATAGTACTCATTTTGGTCACTCTTTTAAAATATATTCTAAAAAACCGAAATGGATTCTTCATATTTTTTTCTAGATTCATTGATTTATGGTTCAAGCCCCTTTATTAGTGAAATGAATATTTTTTCAATATCATCATTATCTTTTACATTCTCTATGATATATAAGAATATACAATAAATAATCTTATACATTTTTTAAATAATTTTCTTATAATTAACTCCATTTTCCAATTTCTTATGAATCCTTTCCTATTAATTCAAAAGAAACCCAATATTATCAAATTCAACATCTTTCTAATTATCATAACATGAATATTACTTCAAACCAATAAAATTTTAATTTTCATATTTCATTTAAAATCAATCTCTTCAAAAGACAGAAAAAATTACAATTTATGTTTTACCAATCCCTATGTTTGATTTTTGAATTCTTATTTTATTTTTTAATTCTCCACTAACACCATCATTTCATCTTATATATTTTAAATAAACTTTATGTGAATATATTTTAATAGATCATCCTCAATATCTACTTCTTTTATAAAAAACTATTTTCCTAAATCTTCATTCAACATTAATAATTATTGTTGAAATTAATTATTGGAATAATTTTATTCTTATATTTTAATGAGAATTTATGCTCACCATCCCCTTTATCAAATCTCATTTAAATACAATAAGGGACGTTTACAACATTCAAACAATGGAAAAAATAAAGTGGAATCATGGTATCAAATATTCTTTTTCAACTTTTATTATTTATCACTACATGTGATAAAAATTCATCACCTACATCATCTTCATTTTTATCTTCCTAAAATCCTTTTTCACTATATATTGAAATTAAATATCTTTTAATGTGTGTCCCAAATAACTCTATAGATTCATCCATATTTCATAAATATATAACATTTTATGTAAATAATTTGGATAACCCCCCCCCCATGATTTGTCTCATCTAGTGGTAACAAATTTAAAATGTACATTGGAAATAATCTAATAATGATCTCTTCAAGGTATTAGAATCTATATTCCTATAGACAACTATATGAATGTAACTAATGAGTTCAAGAATATGATAAATTCAAAAACATAAACTTTCATTATATTTTCTTTTTATACCAATGAGTTTGTTCAAAAAAAAATATACCACTTACTCCTTTACATTTCTCGCACTTTCAAATATTTTATAAAATTTATTCCAATTACATTTATCCATTTAAGAGTCCCTAAATTTATTTTAAATATTGTTAGACAATGCTCTTGGTAAATAATTATGAGCCTTATATTCAGCAATCTACCACGTTATTCATGTACCATTCATTGATCATCTTATGGGATAACAAACATAAATCCCCAAAATAGTTTTAAAATATATATCAAGTATCAAGATCCATAAATATATATATATATATATATATATATGAGATATCATCCTATTGTTACATATTTAATAATTATATCCAATTAGTAAGGTTACTCATTTTCCCTTCATAATATTGTCCACAACAAGAACATCCTTTTATGAATACAAAAGATATCTTATATATATCTCATACAAATTATTTTACACTGGTCCCACTATACAACCTAAGAGGGGATCTAGTGAATCAGATTCATAATACTTATTCATCCCATTTGATTACATATTATCTTTTTTTCACCAATAAATTAACAGTAAATGTATTTATTAATCACAGTTTATTGTAAAAATAAAATATCAAGAACACAAATATCTTAATTTGGTAAACTATAAAATAATCTACAATCGATAAAATATTAATAATGAGTTGATATGTTAAATAGAAAAATTATTACTGGTATCTGACTACAAAATTAAGATGATCTATTTAATATACCATGGTCCACGACTTCTAAAAATCATTAAAAAACATGTTTTAATAAGAATAAAAATTTTGAATTGACTGTCTTTGTGATCATACAATATATAAATGATATATACTACAACAACTAACAAAGTGTTTATATAGGATTTTTCAATTCATTAAGTTAAAATATTTAATGACTAGCATTTATGACTATTTTTTTTAATTTCATTGTTATTTAGTTTCACACACTTTAAAGAAAAAAAGATATTTTATAATATTTAATGTTATATCCAACAATCTTATACATATTTTATTATTTTTTTAATGTTAAATGTTACACAGTTCATTCTCTAAATAAGAGAGCTTAATAACTGAGTATGATTGAATTTCATATTTATGTTCAAAACTCCAACTAATTTTATCTTCAATTTCCTGCCATTAGTTTATTAAAATTTAAATAACCACTTTTTATATTGAATATAGAATTTTATATCTATAAATAAAACTACTAAACCATTTTTTACATCAATATACGAATATTAAATTTAATACTATAGAAACCAATGATAACACCATGGTAGTTCCATTTCAATATAACCACTTTATACTACTAAATAAATCATCTAAAAACTCCTATATCTTCATGGAATATAGACTTCCACTAGAATTTTATTATATAAGCTTCATATTGAAATAACATCAACCACATACACAATTAATACCTCCGAGAATCTTTCATGGTGTGAGAGTTTATGTCACAATGTGGATATATTCATTCAAGATTCATTAAAACCCTCATATTTCATTACATCACGTAATTATCTTAAATTTATAATAACATAGCAAACAAATATTTAGTTATCAGATAAAATTAAATTCATGGTGTGATGCATGTTTTCGTGATGTGTATCATTCATTAAAAATGGAAATCATTACGCATTTCTTAGGTTATAACATATACCATATATATGTTGTTTTTCTTAAGAATATTATAATGATAATTCTTATATATGTATATTTATACTTTTCAATTTTTTCTTGATTTTAATATCCGATAATGGAATGAACCATCTGTCCACGACACATCCCATGCTACATTATATATTTTAAGAAACTCTTTAAAATGATATTTTAATTCCTTCAAAGAACTCAATGAATTCAAGAAATCATAAATACTAAATATTGGTGAAAATATTGATTTAATATACATTGCCTGAAAACAATTATATTTTTATCAACAATTTCATTCAATAAAAAAACACCCTAAACATTATATTGAGAGTGTTCTTCTTTGGCCATGTGATTTTTTAGTTTATTATGTGATAAATTGTGAAATAAAATTAAAAACCTGAAGGTTTTAATGTAATTGTAGATTTTAGATAATATAACATTATTGTATTTTATAAGAGTTAATTGTGGGTTTAGGTTTATGGAAAATCTTACATTGTTCAATAGTGTATTTGGTAAATATTACAGGGAAAATATTTTCCATTTATTTCCAATTAAAAGGAATTTAATAAATATTATATTAAATATCTCTCACATCAAATATTGTAATGATTATTTACAAATTATTTTTTAAATTTTATGGTAAATTGATATAGATAATAGTGGGTTCTAACCAATTACTTGGATTGTAGAATATTTATTTTCGTTTTGAATAATTGTTTATCAGAAAACAATACTATTAAATGGTTATCCTATGTAGAGATTCCAACATTTTCATCATTAAATATTAAATAAAAAATTCACTTCTTGTAACCCTCTCAAATATTCATTAAACACTATAATATTAAATTTGTTAGTTACCATAAATATTACTAAATGATGAATTTGAAATGATATTGATCCAAATTATAAGTATTACTATCCTGAAAATACATGTTACTTTGTTTGAAAAATGTCCATATGGGTGGTATATGCACACTTAGATTGGTGAGTGGTATTTGAAGTATATTCATGTAACTTATATATAACTAGGGGTTCATTAACGAAACAATAAATGAAAAATGTAACAAAAATAGGGATATATCTTCTTTTTTTGAGAGGATAATCTTGATTTATTCTACACATGGGTGGTTATATGGTTTATTGGGTGTGTAGTTTATAATTTTTTTATTCTAGAATATGTCATCTATGGATTATTACTTACCAAATTCATTATTTTTCTGGATCACATTATTCGCAAACTTGTTGGTTGGAGTGATAAACTCAAGAGGGTGGTGATTTTACTACCCAAAAAATTCTGTTAAAATAGATTATTTTGAAATCCCTCAAATGTTTTAATATGTGAATGTTTATCATAATTATTAGTATGATATATTTTTAGAATTTATACAAATTTCTATAATTATTTATGTATTCACATGTGAATAATATATATAATATTATTAAATCCTTTGAAATCAATTTAACAATCTCAAAATACTATATAAACATTAATTAATATAAACACTAAATGTATGAATCTGGTTTAGAGTTGAAATTATTAGTTTCAAATGGGAAATAAGTTAATAAAAAATTAAATAACATAGTAGAAAAATGAATACAATAGGTTTAGTATCAAGGAAAGACTTAGTCATCTCTACTTGGTTATCACCCACCACCATTCAGCTTATATAAAATAAACCAGATGGTCCCCACACTGAATCAAGTTTCTAAAATAGTTTGCAACAATCATGATCACACACTACCTCTTCCACTGTTATCTATGAGAATAAGAAAAAATAGGACACACATGGATCTCTACCACTCTTAGTTGTTAAAGAAACCAATAAGAAAAATGTTTGAGAAAATATCAACTATCTTCCTATTTAGATAGGGAAACATTGTTCATGTGGTAAATCAGAGTAATAAATGGAACTAATAAAAATATAATAAAACTAAATATAATCGAGCAATGTATGAGTTAATAGATTATTAGTTCCAGGACTGTTGCAATGCAGCTTGTCTCTCATAATCTGAATGAACTATGAAGCTTCAGTCAAGTTATTTCAAAATAATAAGGAAAAATAGAGTATCACAACTCTTGTTTTCAGACTTGAGGAGAGAACTAAACATGGTGGGATTTTATTCTTCCTCATTCTAGTTTTCAAAGAAGGAGGTCTATTCATTTTTTCGATCTATATATTCTCATTATCTCTATGATATTCAGGGAATTGTGAAGTCTCTTATGTACATAGAGTTTTTCTATCTTTTATGCACATAGTTCTTTATATCCCTTTGTGTGTATATTGGATGAGGGAGTGAGCTAAAATTTTATCACAAGTAGTAGGAACATCCAAATCAGCTGCTACATCAAAATACTCATTCTAACATGGTTTATGGTAGAAATTTAATGGATAGTCAATTAAATATTAAATATAATTAAATTTTAATATAGTAGTAGTTAGAGTACTACTATTCAAAATATGTAATGTAATAAAAATAGTATGGGTTTGTTATGATCTAACATTGTTATGCTGTAGTGGTACATCACTCTAGAAATATTTTTCTCTTGTGGTATGACACTAGAGGTGTCTTAAACTTGGTTAAATTTAAAATATCTTGGAGGTGTATCACCTAATCGTTTATGTTCTGATGGTGTATTCTCTGACGGTGTCTATGGATTAAGAAAATTTTCAATGTTGGTGGAATGATACTAATGGTTTGACATTTATGGCGACTCATCTATCTTTATCTCATACATATCCAAATTCATGTTTTGGTGGTATTAAATATTAGTAGGGTATTGAATGATGGTGTCTCATAATTTTTCAGTTCTTAAATCCAATTATATAAATGTATGAAGGAGTGATAACTTTGCAGTATCATGGACATTGAGATTTTTCTGTCAGAGGTGTGTCATGGACAACAATGATTGTCTTAATGGTGTCTCATATATAGGTAGATTTATCACCTTTTATCAGAATACATTTTACTTAATAAATAACATTTAATTCAATAGTATTATTAAAAACATTATTTTTTTATCATTAAAACTATAATTTCAACAATATATCGCTTTTGGAAGACCCCAAATCATTTCATCAAAATCATATTATAAATGTAAAAATAGGTCACCAATTATATTAAAAAAAATGATATCCATGTTATGATCTAAACATAAATCAAGACTACTCATTCACAGTAAGTGCAGATGATTCCAATAAAATAATACGAAAAATAGAAAGTTTCAAAAGATAATATAAATGGTAAGAACAAATTTCAAACCTATAAATATTTATGTTTGATAATTTCAATGACAATATAGTTAGAGAATAGATAAAAAGAGTTCCATAAAATACTAAAAATTTCATTTTATCAATTCTATAAGAATTCTCAAAAATACATATTCCAGAAATAAAACACCCCTTATGGGATATTCAAAAAGGTAACGAATATTAAAATAATTACATGAAATGTAGGATGAATATTTGAATTTCATATGAAATAAAAATAGATAGAATAAGAGTTAATATATATATTCAAAATTATGAGCATAATGTTATTACAATACATATCCCATCAAAGAATGTACAACCTAATCCAAAAAAATTAAATTGTTAAGGTGTTGCATAAGGATCTATTTGGTATTTTCCTTTAGCCTTAAATTACTATTTCTCATTAGATTAGGGGGATGGATCATCTAGAGGAAGAGTAGAGGGAACGCTAGAAGAATAACCAGTGAGAGAATAAAGGTGATTATCTTCCAAAAAATCCTAAACTATCAAATAGCATATACAAGATCCCTATGAAAAAGGTTGAAAACTGGCTAGAAGAGGTACATGGGAACCACCAGTAACTCAAGGTAATAAATATATTTTTGGAGTAATAAGAATGGATGAGTGAGAAACCACTACTTGGACTTGAACATTATGAAATGAAATCATGTGATTGATTAAATCCATGATCATTTTTCCACCCTTTTACAATTCACTAAATAAATCTCAATATTCTTCCATGAAGCAGTTCAAGACAGGGGTCATGTCCTAGATCTATCAAACTATCACATTGAATGACTGAGTAACAAGAGTATTCTCAAATTAACAACCATGAATTTAAAATGGGCATCCAAAGTATGTTTCGTATAGAACTCAGAGAGATAAAACATGATTGATTTGTTATAGTTTCCTTATAATAATGCATATATATTTTTTATTTTATAATTATCATATGGTTATGATCACTTCCTTGATAAAAATTTATTAAAATTTCTAGAGGAATAACAGGTTATCCACTAAGGGACCACTGAAATATTCTACAACATCTTCTATACCAAATGATAACAATTGATTAACATAAAACACAATAGGAATTGGTTTAGTAGAAACATAAGTAAATGAACAAGTATCATTAATTATTTTAAGGATACCTAAAATGGAATAATTAAATTCATATTTCATTTCTTCGACAAAATACTTTAGAGTTTCCACATCACCACTTATCAAATTATTCTCTATATTTTATCTAATAAATATGATGCATCATCTTAGGGTGGATATTCTGATTAAAAAAGTCAAATATGTACCATACACCATATTCACTAAGCATTGTCAAGATAGGGGATTGATTCCATACACACCTGTGGATCTCAAACATTATCCATTCAAAAAAAATTCAATTTATCTAGAGCAGCTATAGTCATTGGAACAAATGTAGTAGAAGTAGTAGTAATAGGTATAATTGGTATCTTAGATATGATATTTTCAGGAAGGTCACCTTGATCAACCTGAGATATCAAGGATACCTTAAGATAACCTTTAACACTAACATCTGTTTTATCAATATTTGGAGGGCTTCTTAAAATATTTGATAATTTTTCGCACTCCCCTTCTATAGGTTCCATCCAATCGATTGAAACATATATTATGGAGGAGGTACCTCACTAGAAGAAAAAACAGAAACTATCAAATTCCTCTCACATTCAAAATATGGATCAACCATTGTGTGTTCAATGTGGATAAGCATGAACTCTATAGTGTACCAATAGTTGGGTATATTTACATCTAAACACACGTTACGAAATAAAAATTAGAAGATTAAACATACAAATTGTTATCCATATGAGACTTATGAACTTATAAAAATTAATACTATTCATTTCCAAATACTTCTTCAATTAGATCCTTGTTCCCTTGTTCAGAAACATCTTGCCCACATCATCTATAAATCTTATCTATTTAGGAACAATAGAATATGAATCACCATGAAATACAAAATATGAATCGGCCTCAACATCATCAACAACTAAATCTTCATGAAAAAAATATCCACTCAAAGGGAAAGATCCCCCTAAAAAAATTCATCCTTATGCCAGAGAGAAATTTACATGTCCATTTTGTGGACTCATCCACCATCATCATCAGGTTCATAATCTTC
This sequence comes from Viscum album, assembly GCA_963277665.1. Taxonomy (NCBI): domain Eukaryota; kingdom Viridiplantae; phylum Streptophyta; class Magnoliopsida; order Santalales; family Viscaceae; genus Viscum; species Viscum album. The sequence goes on from OY728161.1 coordinate 1,451,220,957, forward strand.
TCCATCACATCAATTATCATCCTATAATTAATTTTTGTATTCATCCCCGTCATCATAATAAGTGGATTTGGATATTTTATGTTGATCCAATCAAGATATTTCAGTATCTTAATCATCACTCTTAATCAAATTATCTTTTTTTCATCCTCTTAGGTGGACTATGAGTTCCAAATGTAATGGGAGAGGATTTTGGAGAATGTTTTGGGCTACTCCCAATATTAAAATATTGTTCCTTTTCCAATTATTCACTAACACATTATTTGGAATAATATTATTTGACAACATCATTAGGATATAATCCTGGATCAACTTCATCCTTAGGTGTCTTTAGATGATAAACTAGATCATACTCAGTTTAAAAATTATCGCTATCACAAACCCATTGACTCTCCCATGTGTTCCTGCTTATCATGATTATTAAAAAAGTGGAACTTGTTATAAATAAACCAAAAAATTATATAATAGATTATACATTATCAAGAACCAGTCCCTTTTCGTCTAATATAGTAATAATCACATTTGTTAAGATCAGTCAATTTTATCTAGGGGATAGTTTTATCATCCCACACACATATACCATTAGATATCATTAGAAATTCATCGTATTACCCTTTATCATACTGAATAAGTGATAAAGTTTTTGATACATTAGGGATTTAAAATATCATTTTCTTGGATATATTATATGTTATTAGAATGTAAACAATAACCTATATTCTCAATACAACACTGAGGTAGCATGCATTCTCATAAGACCATCTCCTCTGAGAACTGCAAGGGAATCCTAAGAGATGAAAAAATCACTAGATTATACATTAATTGCTTAACATTCATAATTTAATCCAACATGATGAACAATCGAATAGTTAAAATATTTTATTGAATAAAACCCAACAACCTACCATTTTACATAGATTTTAATCCAGTCTTCCCCATCTTATTTAAATAGAAACTCAATGTTTTGATAAAACTCATATACTAACATTGGGTTGAAAGTCCTCTTACTAGATGATAACCACTCAAACCACCCTTGGGTTTGGACAAACATAAGTACCAGATATTTACTCGATAGAAACTACTTCAATTCCACTTCCTTTTTTCCACAACAAATCAATTAAAAAGATACTGATTATCTAAGGAAACCAGAGCAGGTACACTAAGCTCTTTCTTCCGCTTCATAGTGGATTTTGAATTATAATGACATAAAGAAAAATACCAATTCATTATGGGAATTAATATAATCTTAGTAAGCATAGTCAATGGTAAGAATAATTTTTGAATTGTGAGAGACAAAAGGGTTACAGTAGGCTCAAGAGAGAGATACATAATTATCACATGGGGATTAAGGTTTGTTGTAAATATAAATATAAAATCTTCATATCAATTGGGATATTTTATATTTTAAATAAAATTTATACATCAAATAAAATAATAATTAGTAAAAAAACATGCATCAGGTTTCAGAAAATTAAATAATATAGAAAATAAACTGGTAGTTTGAATAAAATAAACAACTGAGAAAAAATATGCAAAAGAATAAAAGGAAGCAACATGGAAAATATAAAACGGAAAAAACAAATGACATGATAGACCAATGACATGAAATACCAATGGACTGACATACTAACAACATGATATGACAAACAACATGAAAGAACAATGAATTTAAAAATCCACCACATGTTATAAATAATGGTACGTCCTTACAAGGTTGTATCATCATACATTATGGAAATTTATCCTTCCTAATTCCTTTTTGATAAAATTCATTATCTCATAATTCAATATCATTGTAAATATCGAAGATAACTAATGTATTGCGCTATTAAACTCAAGATTAATATCTCTTTTTTGAAAATGGTATCTCAAATTGTGATGTATTATATTTATGAGTTTTGTTCTATAATGAGAACCCATATTCCTAGATATGTTTGTTTAACTTTTTTTATCATATTATGTGGGGATATTTTATTATTAATATACATAGTCTAGTAGAGTTACGTTAATCTCCAAAACTATTTTATAACAACTACTTACATAATTGTATATACCTTTGTAGTAGAGAATGCAAAAAAAATCTATCACCCCATTAAACAAGTGACCTTCCTAGAAACTGACATGTTCAAGATTAGATTTGTCAATATAACTTACATCTACTATAATCAGCATCAGAAAAACTTACCAAATAAATTCTTTTCCTGTAGGATAAAACAATCCTAAATTTCCAATATACTTGAGGTAGTTGAAATGACTTTTAATATAAACTAATTGTGACTCTTTGTAGATTTATTGAAAATGATCAAACATAAACATAGTAAACATAATTTCTAGTTTACTAGGAGTGAAATGGAGAAGACATAAAACTATACCTCTATAATTTGTTTGATCAAATAATTTCACAAAATCATTATGATTCATGTTATATATGGTAGTAATTGGAGTATTACAATACTAAGTGTTATTAAGACTAAATTTATGAAATGATCTTTTATATATTTATTTTAGTTATAAATAATTCCTTACATGTTATTAGAAATATGAAATCTGAGAAATAATTTTACTTCATCCATTAAACTATATTGAAATTTATTTTTTATTATATTTGAATTTGTTTTAAATTAATAATTTTTTGAAGCTCTGTAAATAATATCATAAATATAGATATGTACTATTAATAAATCAACTCAAATTAGTTTTATAAAATGTTTAGAATCATTTATTCCTTTTGAGAATCCCTTTGAAATCAATAAATTGATGATCCTATCATACAAAGTACTAGGAGCTTTTTTTAAACCATATAAAGCATTAGTTAATTTAAAAAATGATTTTGATAGTGGGTATTTTAAAAAACGGGGGGTTGTTCCACACAAACACCATCAATTAAAACACCCTTTATTAATTCACTATTAATATCCATTTGATAAAACATTAAATCTATATGGGATGTATAAGAAATAAGGATTGTTATGGAGTCATGTCTGCCCATAGGTATAAAGGATTCCACAAATTTAGTCCCTTCATCCTAACTATAACATTGGGAAGAATCTAGCTTAGTTTATAACTATATTTACTAAATCATTGACATTATTCCAAAACTCCCATTTAGTTACCATTGTCATGGTTTCCATGGGATTATCTATAGGTCCCCCAATTTGTTTCTTTCAAAATAATTTAACTATTCTTTCATTTAAATTTGCCATAATTAATTATTAATATCTTCATTGATGTTATTCAGTTCAAGTTGTGATACGAAATCCTGTTTTTATTCTTGATTTCTAATAAAATATCTACTTTGATTGTTTCTACGTAGATCACCTACAATAGTATCTTAAAAATGATACTTAATAGCTCTAACAAATCTAAGTAATGTTGGATTGGTAACTTCTAGGTTTCTAGGTTCACGTTTCGAATGTTATAGAAATTCATCAGAACTCAATGATTTTTTGTCTTATCTTATAGTAGATTATAATAGTTTTGAATTTATGTTCATAGAAAATAAATATGCCTCATGGATTTATAAGGAGGTATTAGGATCATGTGGATTAGTTTCTTCAATGTTGACATGAAATAATTTATCTATTGTTTTGGATTATATATTGAAATCACTATATGCTTTTCTGTAAATTTAACAATGAATGATAATTCCGTCATCAATTTTTAAAGAAAATTTGTACAGATTATACATAATTTTAATAATAAAAACATTGAATCAAAAAAATCTAATGAAATTTTCCTTAGGTATCATATTAGTATTCCAAACATAAGAGGTGTTCATAATGATAGTTTTGATCAAAGAAAACTTATAATATTATAGGTTGAATTAACAACTTCTTCCCATAAATAGACTGGTAGGTCATACTCATTTAGCATAGTCTGGTCTATCTCTTGTAAGGTACAATTTATTCTTCAAACAACCTCATTCTTATAGTGTGTCTTAGGAGAATATAAGTTATCATTATAGCCATTTTGTGAGAAAAATGTGTCAAAATATTGATTCTAAAACTCATGATCATAGTCAATGCGTAATTTATTAATTCGGAGTCCTCTAATATTTATTAATAATAAAGAATACTTGGTAAAGATAATGAAGGATTCACTTTTGGGTGATATAAATCATATACACATATACCAAAAATAGTAATATACTATAACTTAAACATAGTTTGTCCCATTGATACTTGAAACTCTGGAATGTCCAAAAAAATCCATGTGAACCAACTCCAATGGTTGGGAAGTGGACACATCATTCATTAGAATAAAAAAAATTATGTTGTTTCCATTTTATATATAGGTTATAGACATTATCAGTTGAGATCCCCCATATGGTTAGATCCTTAACTAATAGTATTCTAGTTATATTCTTAAGTGATTTAATGTCTTAATGGCATGGTATCCTATTCCATGTCCATGATTCCTTATGAAATCAACTTAATCCTAAAAATTTATGAGAAAATAAAAAATTTAAATCTATATGAAGAACATTTTCAATTCTAAAAGTACTATAAATTAAATAATATTTATAATAAAAAACATTCAATTCATCATTATCAAACTTAAAAGGAAAACCATCATCACAAAAATTGAGAAATGTTGACCAAATTATACTTTAAACCATCAACATATAAAGCATTGTAAATCAAAACTGACTTCTTGTTACCAATCTAGCCTTGGAAGCCTATTTTTCATTTTGCATTGTAACCAAATAGGGAAATGGTCACCACAAACCTTGACAAGTATTTTGAAGAAATAATAATATCTTTTTATATGTCATGAATTTCTACTATCCATGTACCATATATTTCTATTTGACGTCTTTATGAATTTTTACTTAGTCATGAAGCACAAGTTTTCACTATATGGTTTCTATTTAGATGATGCATCTGAATCACTTGAACTATATTATGAAGAACTCTATGTTTTATTCATGTCCATTTTTTATATAATATCCCAATCTTCTTATTTACTTTTATAATTTAGCTTTGTATAGTCATATTTTATGTGACTATTCATTTTTCATTCATTAAAGTCAACCTCCTTTGGATCATCATAATTTTCCTTCTAATTTCCTCTACTTCATACTTTTTATTATATTTTGGTTGAATCAAAATAGTTTTCTTCCTATAAAAAATCTCAATCCATCTAGATAGGTTTGAAATTTACTAATCCCTATTAGAGGAAGATTCAGTACCCCTGGAACTAGAATATTCTACCTTATCTTTTCCTTTATCCTTTTTTTCTTGGGGAATTATTCCTGAAAGCAGTAGATATACTCTTAACTTTCTCATCCTCATATCTATTTACCTTCAAATCCTCTTCATAAATCATACTTTTACATGTCATCTAAATGAAATGTAATTTATGGATATAATGTGATTCTCTAATTGACACTGACATGCATTTCCATATTTCAGGTAGCCATCTGATCAATCTCATTATCTGATTCATGTTAGATTCAAGAATTCCTAGAAATAACATGGTGTTGGAAATCTCATTAAACCTAAGGTACATATTATAAATAGGCTCATAACGATTCATTATAAAATTATAATATTTTATAGAATATGTATTGAGACCCATTTCTTAACATTTTTAGTTCTTTCATGTGAAATAGTTAGAGTGTCCCAAACATAATTTTTTTTATAAGTATCTAAATCACATCATCACCAAGGGAAGTGTACTTGGAATTCAGATCATTATAATTACTATTACATGCTAATTTTGTTATATCATCCATGATATTCTATTAGTATCATATATAACATTTTTTCTTCTAGTGTAGACCAAAAATAAAAAACCATGCTCTCTATATACATTTTTTTTCTTTTGGGAATAAATTAATCAATTTAAGAAAGGTCATATATTGGTAGAATAAAAATCGTGATGATTATCAAAATTAATGAAAATAAAATTTTAACTACCATAAATTTAACATCATTAATATATAACTAAAATAATAGTTAAAAAATTGACATCATAAATACAAAAAATCTAAAAAATCCATTGATACCAAATTTTGGTCAGAGTGTGTATATTAAGTGGGGTTAAATTGAGTCCCAAATAAAACATTCTATTAAAAATAAATTAATTTGAAATCTCACAAATGCATAAATAATGGAATGTTTGTTTAAATGATTAGTATGATATATATCTTAATCATTCTAAATATTTCCCTAAATATTGATTAGTTATTGAGTGAATAATATATATAATATTATTGAATCATTTAAAATAAATTAACTTTCTCAAAATTCTATATGAATACAAATTAAGATAAACTATCAATGTATTAATTTTATTATAGCTAAAAATAGTTTTTGTAATAAGTAGAAATAATGTAATTCAATAGTAAATCACATAGAGAAAAATTAATTCAAGAGTTTCAATGTCGAGTTTAGAGTTAGTCCTCTCCAATTAGTGATCATCAACCACCAATCATTTTTTATAAAATAAAATCGATGATCCAAAATCTAGATAAGGTTTATACATATGATTATAACTATCCACTCCACACATGAACTGATCCATAGTTATTCATGGGAGTAAAAATGAAACATTTCATACATGGACCTCTACTACTCTTACCCATGAGAGAAAAAATACGTAATGTGTTTGAGAAGATGTTGTGTATCTTGTAGTATACTGTTGGAAATATTGTGCCTAATATGCCATATTTTTTCAGGTATGAATGTTTTAAAAAAATTCCCATGATGGGTTGTTTCAAATTTAATTCACATCTTAAATTGATTAACAACACAAGAAAATTTACATCCATGTAATTATGTTTTATCGTTTGTCTACATGTCACGAATGTAGATTACACCCACAGTAATTATCTTTCACCTTATATTGAAATTTCACAAAATCAAATTACACCATAAGTTATTATATTTCCACAAATGTAAGATTACACCTCATGTAATTATTTTACACCATATGTAATATTTGATTAATGTTTTTAAGGGTATGATGGGATTTTCTCTAGGAAAAGGTAAAATCGCATAAAATTCATTACAAGGTGTGAAATGATGAATGAAATCATGTAATTATCTTGACCATATTTTTTAAAGCACATCTCTAACACTATTTAAACATCATAACCAAAGTTTGGTTGTTAAAGAATTTCATTACACCACCTTTTTGGAACCAAGATGTCTCGAACACCTCATACTTCGACCAAGACTCCCATGTGCATGACAATCATCACCTAAAGACCCTATACACACCTCCCTCCTTGTCAAGGGTCTTCTTAAATTGATTTTAGGGAGTCCTCTTCGACCCTAAAGTTCTCTTATATCAGATATTGGATATCCGGACATAGTTTTTTATTGTATTCATTTTGTTTATTAATCTACTTCTAGATCGAATGATAATGGATTATCTACTTATTGTTTAATATAATTTAGAATCATGTTGTTATCACAGATGTATAGTTTTTTTCATCGCTTCCTTTACATGGAAAGACTGGAGTCAAAATCATTTACGTTGATGTGTTATTGACTGTTCAGGATAAATTTTGGATATTCATTGGTGATCCATACATTTCACTAATTTTGAGGTAGTTGTTCAAAATTCCAATCATATAGTCTCGATTTTTCTTATTTGTATATAATTTTTTAAATTTTGTGGTATGATTAACCATTATGGTTTTTCTAAATTTAATTAATAAATTTAATGAATTTATTTATTTATTTATTTATGGATTGTGAAACTAGGAATGAAACTAGCATGTTTAAATAATTAATTGATTAATTGATTATGATGATTTTTCATTGGTATAATTTGATAATTAATTTGGGAATTAATTAGTGGTTGTTCTATGATTAATTAATTTCTGAATTAATTAATGGGATGGTTGAGATTCTGAAATTAATGTATATAATTATTTTTTTAATTATTTTTTTTATAAATAATGAATTGGTAAAATTTTGTGATAAATTAATTTTTGTGTTAATCAAAGAGATAGGGTCATGATTAATTAAATTGTTAATTAATTATTAGAATTTGAGGTAGTTAATTAATTTTTTTATTAATTAATGGAGTGTAAATGTCCAACTAATTATCAAATTAATTGATGGGATCTATATGAATAATTAAATATAAATTAAAAATGGAATGATTTTGGAAATAATAATTGTAAAAAGGAAATTCAACTTGTGTGATTAAATGAATGGTAACAATTGAATTCATTTGTGTAAAAATGGTAACTTGGTGATTTAAACTGTGTGATTAAATGAATGTTAACATGGTAATTTATTTTTGAAATACGGATTAGAACATTCCATTCATACTATGTGATTAAATTAATGGAAACATGGGCATTCATCTGTGAAAGAAGAGTGGAAACACGGTCATACAAATTTTTTGATTTAAATAAACGGTAACATGAGAATTCATTTCTTAAATAAGAATGGTAACATGGAAATCCAAAAAAAGGTATTCCGTGATGAAAGATCAAATTCTAGAATTGGAAAAAGAATGTATGGATGTATAGGTATCTATTTGAACTCGAGTTCCTTTGTGGTTAAATAGAGAATATTTGGTAATGTGATAAACTATTTATTTTCTCAGTATACAAATTTTTGTTAGAATTTCAAACACTATTGTTGAATGGATTTTTTTGACACCATTAATGGTGGCATATTGAGTTGTACTCAAACTATATTTATGTTTCATGACCAGGTCCTGAATAGACTTTATGGTTCTAGAATTTGTTAAGAGAAAAGTGTATATATTATATTTATAGTTGGGGATAAAGCATGTATAGGGGAAACTAATTTGGTTTAGTACCCGGTTAGGATTTTTTGGAGGATTTATTTTTTATTTTTTCATTTTTGAAATTTGAGATATACATTAGCAGGACATGTTTTCTTCTTGGGTTTGATATTGTATTTACAATTTGTTTTAAGATGTTGGTTTATTTTATGATTATATATGATTAATATATTGCCTATTTATTTCAAATGGTGTTTACTATGATAAAATATTGTATAATCTCCTCATGAATAACTTACTAGACCTTCCCTTCTAATCTGCTGCCTCTAGCATATGGTGTGGCTTGTTTGAGGACATTTGTTGGTTGGCTTAGGGAACCAGTGTGTGAATCCCTAGTTGGGACATTAAAAAATTGTGTCAGATGTCTAGTTTTCTTTCTTGTAATATTTTATTACAATTTAAAAATGGTTGATAGATAACTATGAAGTGTCGAGGCTTGGTAACAAGCTCATTCGTGGGAGATTCATACATATTTATGTGGTAAAACTGAAGTACTCATTGTGAGATTGTTGTTATTGCTATTTTTTTATAGTTCGATATTATTTCACCTTAAGTGACACATGAGTTTTGTGTATTGATAATTATTGTTGATATATTCTGAAAATTGACTCATGGCCCGAAATGGCATGAGATTGGAGACTTCATGAATCATTATAAGAACTCAAGACTACATTTTGACAGTATAATTTTATACTTTCATGGGAAAATGGGTTTTTGGTATTTTGTTGAACATAAATTTATTTTCCTTGCATGTGAATTTAAATTGAGGATGGTACATAATATGAAATTGGACATTGTCATATGATGATAAAAATGTGAATAAATTGGTTTCTAAAAGAGAAAAATGATAAATGAGAATGTGTTCACCTTTTTAAACCAGGACCAATGTGTAGGGTGTTAAGGGTAGTAATTCTACCTTAGTTTTGACAGTGTGGAGAATATTTGGAAAAAAAAATATTTTAACTTGTTTTGTTTCAATCTCATGTAAACATGTTAACATTGTGAACTATTTCCTAAAATGTATGTTTGAATTTGAGGGATATACCTCCAAAATGATACTTTTTTAGGGGGCCAACAGAGGAGATAGCAGGGGATGATCCTCTAATAGTGTAACTTGAGGCACCGATAGTGATGGGTGAGGAATTCAGAGAGAAGTTCTGAGAGAACATTGCTCGATTCATGAAATTGACAGAAATAGACAAATCTCAGGTTGTGAAGTGTATGTCATACCATACATTATAGTTTCAGTTGTAGGACCATCTTACTTTTAATATATAGGGTGGAACATAGAGGGATGTGTTTTGAGTTGAGTCTATTGAGATGATTTTTGACCATATGAAGAATATTACAGAGAAGAAGGTCAAGATGGATGCATGTATGCTTTGACAATTAGTGAAGCATTGGTGGAAAATTCATGTGCGGTCTGGATATGCTGATGGAGTGATATGGAAAGGCTTTTCAGAGAAGTTCTTGTATAACTTATATCTAGAGAATCTGAGGTAGGAGAAACTATAAGAGTTCATGAAAATGACTCATGGATGCATATCTTTTTTTCGATTATGTTAGTCTCTTCACCGATCTAAAACACAATTCTATGTGGTTAGGAACAGATGAGGAAGCAATAGAAGAACAATTTCATGATGGACTTATGTGATAGATTAATTCCCAAGTATATCTATTTCAATTAATAATGTTTTATAAAGTTTTTTATCAAGCTCTCATAGCTTAAGGAAACATGGGGAACGCTTCTAGTATTGAAAAAATAGTTTCTACTAGATGATTATAAGGTTCTACATATGAGAGAAGAAATATCCATTATGATAAATTTAGTCAGGTCATTGGGATGGATGGTACACTGATAGGATCGTTATGTTGCATGACACCTTACTAAAGTGATCAATCACTAGTTCATTGGGTTAGGAAAATATCATAGGATTTGTTCCCAACCCCCATTGTAGTGTTCCTCTTTCATAAATATGTGACATTTACCTAGGTTTAGTATAAAACCTCGACTAACAGTTACCAATCAGTTACCTAGACATATGTAAGGGGCGTGAAGGGGACCTTCATTGCCATATCAGAATGGATTATAGTTTTCTTCTAGCTGAGGTGGTAGAGGGGTAGGATAATGGCATATGGTATAACCAAAACTTGTTGATAGAGAGGTTGGACCCCTGACATTGAGTGGTAAAATTCATGTATCTTATACATTATCTAGTGCCTTATTTGATATTAGTTCTTCTCAATACCTTATATCTACCAAACTATTTAATGGTTTCATCCTAGCGAAATAATTTTTGGGCAGAGTTATGATGATTGATACACTATTGGGAGTACAATCTAGAGATTTTTGTATGTGCAATTGATGTTCCCTTGAGAATGGGGAGTACTTTTTTTATAGGATCTATATATTCTTTATTTGACATGACTTGAATTAATTATGGGTATAGACTAGTTAGTCGCATAATGATCCCATATATACTATTTCAACAGGAGAGTTACATTTGCATCTCATTTGGGTGACCATTACATTCACTCAAGAGAGTGGGATATCGAAGTTGTCCATGTAGGACCAATTACTCAGAAACTAGGAGAGTTTACAACCACACTGACTTTTCTATTACTTGATGATTGTATTTTTAGGAAATATGTCCATCCACCAGTACTGTATGTATTTCGGGATGTCTTTCTTGAAGAAATCATCAAACTATCACCTAATATATATGTGGAATTTAATATTCATCTCATGTTTGGGTCTTAGCCATTATCTATCCATCATAGAGAAAAATACCAATTAATATATAAGAGCTTAAGACTAAGTTGGAGGATTTGGATGATAAGGGATTTATATATCCAAGTACATCTCCTTGGGGATCAGTTTTATTTTTCACAAAAAAGAATTTTGGGAGTTAATTTTTTTCCATTGATTACTGTATGTTATATAAGATGACTATAAAAAATCAATTTCATTCTTCACGTATTTATGACTATTTTAATAGTAAAAATAACCTTGCGTGCTATCATAGATCGAATTGATATTGGGGAATCATTAGTTGAGAGTTCAGACTTTCGATATACCAAGGAATGATTTCGGATAAAGGTATGGCCTGTATGAGTTTTTCATAATGACTTTTGGTGTTATGAGTTCCCCAGCAGTGTTAACGGCCATGAATAATATAAACTTCCATCTATACCTCGATTATATTTTTGTGGTCATTGTGGATGAAATAATAGTGTATTTCAAGACAATTAAACTATCTAGACCCAAATAATAACATCATCCTATGTACAACGATAGATCATCAACTATTTTCCAAGGTATCTAAGTTTTAGTTTTGGATTTACCATGTAAACTTCTTCAAAACTATATCTCATATGATGGTGTCGATGTGGACCAAGAGAAGGTTCAACAAATGGCTTCATGGGAGCATCCCAAGAATATTTTTGATATCTGATGCATTCTAGGATTAGCTGGATAATAAAAAAGATTAATCCAATACTTTAAATGTTTATTAGTTCTAATTTCATGCATGACCAAAAATCAGTGTAAATTTTGAATGCTAATAGTCTTGTAATGTATATTTAAGGAAATTGATGAATTCAATCCCAACAGAACTAATTTTAATCATACCTAAGTTGGGTGAAGAGTATACGACTTATTATGATAGATCTAGGAGTTGACACATAGTTGGGTTGATATAATGAGATTAATTCAAGGAATATGGGTTTTTGTAGTTAAGACAACATGAATGGAATTAACCTATCGAAAAACTCGAGTTAGCTGCAGTGCTGTATGATTTGAAGTGTCGGGGACACTATCTTATTGGTGACAAATTTATATTTTATGTTGAACATAATATATCAAGGTATATCTTTTCTTAGAGATATTTTAATCTTCTACTATGGATATGGGTTTATTATATATTGTCTTCTGATTTTATGTTGGCATATTCAACCAGGTAGGAAAATAGTGTGGTTGGTACTTTGAGAAGGAAAACTCAGAATCAAGTGGTTTAAGAGAACAATGTTGAGAAGAATACAATTTAATTTCTACTTAAGATGCATGTTGTGGTTATATTAGGTCAGGAAAAGTTTCCTCTCATATCAGTTTCTATAGAGTCTACATATTTGAGACTGATTAGGCCGAGACAATATGAGGAACCAGAGTTCTTGGCCGTTAGGGGGATATTTGATGGCTGGGACACACCCTTTTACATTTTTATAGAAGAGGACAAGATCATCTATGTGAAGAATAAAATTGTTGTACCAACGAGCATGTTAGTGGAGGTCATGTAGTAATTTCATGCCTCTAAGTGGGAAGTGTATCCAGGTGTGGCCAATATGAACTATGAACTTTGATCATTGTTATGGTGTCTAGGAATCAAAAAGGGAATAATAGTGTTCGTGACACACTGATATACCTTTCAGCAGGTGAAGTAAGAGCATGAATGACATGTAGGATTGTTACAGCCATTGTGCATTCAAGAATAGTAGTTGGATGATGAGATCATGGACTATATGGTAAGTATAACAATGTTTCCTAGGAAGATTGATTTTTTATAGGTTGTGTGGATCAATTAAAAAAAGTATGAAATTTATTTTTGATTTTGGAAACCATTATAGTAGATTAGATATGAGAAATATATATTCGAGAGATATTCTATCTGCATGGGGTTCTATAGGCTATAGTTTCATACTGAAATTCACATTTTATTTCACTATTTTTAAGGTCTTACAAAAATAACATGGTATACAATTATTATTGAGTATGGATTTTCACCCATATAGAGATAGTAAAATGAAACATGCTATATAGGCACTTGATGATATTTTGTAGTCATGTGTCCTTAATTTCTGTGGGGAATCAGAAAACACCTATCATTGATGTAATTTTTATATAATAATAATTATCAGGAGACTATACATATGAAACCATATGATGATTTTATAGGTAGGTCGTGTATATCACTATAATGCTGGATGGAGGCGGGCGAGTCAGAGTTTTAGGGAATAGTATCATGAAAGTGACGTCATAGCTGTTGAATATTATTCTGAAATGTTTGGATACAGCTTTGATTAGGAATAAATCTTATGATGATAGATGGAGAAGACCTCTATAGTTTACATAGGGTGATATTGTTTTCTTTTTGGTGTTTCCTAGGTTGGGTCACCATGGGATAAAAAACCATGGAATGTTAGCTCCTATGTCTGTAGGACATTTTGAGATAGTGGAGATAATTTGTCTATTGGCATACCAATTGGATATTCCCTAGAAATATAGCGCAATGCATGATGTTTAACATGTATCCAAACGTTAGATATTTCACTACAACTGTTCTCATATGATCGATGAGGATGATTTCATGATTGAGAGAGATGTGTCATTTGAGGGGAATCTGATATGTGTGCTCGATCATAGTGAGAAAATGTTGAGGGGTATGACTGTGCTGATAGTTCATGTTTCATGGAAACATGGAAGTGTTCTGAAGGAGATTTGGGAAAGGGAAGCAGATATATGGGGTCAAATCCCTAATATTTTTTACTCAAAATATTTGTGTGGATTGGGAGTGATGATCGAGGATGATCTATTCTAAGGTGGGTAGATTGTTAGATACGGTCTTCTTCCAAATATGAATCTTTTAAAAAATTTGTGAAGATTAGTTTTCTTGAATTTAATTAATATCATAAAAAAATTCACAACATCGAGATTTTACACACCCCTTATGATTTGTTCACTATGTGTTGACATATCACCGATGTAGATTACATCCCGTATAACTTTCTTTTAGCAAGTATCGATATTTCATGAACTATAATTACAAAACATGTAATCAGTCTTCACCAAGTGTAATATTACACAACATATAATTAGAATACATAATGTGTTATTAGATTACATAATGTGTAATATTTTCTTAATTTTTCATGGTTTTATGTAATTTCATTAGGTAAAATGGAAAATATGTTACAAATAATTACATAATGTGAAATAAGTATTCAAATTATGTAATTATCACACCTAGCTTTATCAAAACATATCTCTAGTATTACCTAACACTCTGAACCAATTTTTTTTGCTGAAGATGTTGTATGCATCACCTTTTTTGATCCAAGATATCCCAGATACATCCTTTTTAGAATTAATCTCCCATGCACAATGAAATCATTTTTAGAACACCCTCCACACACATCCCATCTTATTGTTGGTATTCTACAGTTTATTTACAGGAGTCCTCTATGATTTGAAAGTGATCTTGCATCAGATCATAGAAATTCAGACCTATTTTTATAAGGTACTCCTTCTAGTTATTAATCAAATTCTACATATTTTTCTGATGTATTATCTTCATATTTTTGAATTCAATCCAGATGTTGGATGTTATCACTAACATATGGGTTTTTCATCTCTTACTCTGCTTTTAGGGAGTCTGATCTAAATCGTGTTTTCTTGTTCCTGATTGTTCATGCTTAGTTTGGGATATTCATTAGAAACATTTCATTGTCACTAATCCTAATATTGGTGGGCTAAATTCCAATCCCATACTCTCAATATCATATTGGAATATGGAATTGTAGATATTTTGTGGTATTCTTATCAATTTATTTTTTTCTATATTCAATTAGTTAATTTTATTAATAAATAAATTTAGGAATTATGATATTGGAAATGGAATTTCATAGTTTAAAAATTAATTGAAAAGATGATTTTGAAGATTTTGAAATATTAGAGTTGGTTAATTAATTGTATGATTAATTATTTATTTTGATGTGATTAATTTATTTTGGAATTAATAATAGGATGGTTGAGATTATTAAATTTCTGTAAATAATTAATTGTTGATTTATTTGATTATCAAAAATTGAATTATAAAATTAATGAGATAATTTAATCACTGGGTTAATTAATGGGAGTGGATTTGGATAAATTAATTAGTTAATAAATTAATGGAATTTGTGATAGTAAGTTATTTATTTAATTAATTGATGAAGTTGAAATGACCATTTAATTATTGACTTAATTGAAGGGTTTTTATGATTAATTACGTGAGAATTAATTAATAGAATTATTTTTTAAATAATAATGGAAATGAAAAAAGTCTATCATAGGTAATGAAAAGTGAAAATTTTATGTTTTCATAGACTATCACAATGGTTGACCAGGGTTGTCTCACCTATGGGGCTTTCTAAGTTTGTTAACCTGCACAATATAATTCACCTAAGAACTAATTATTTTGGTTGTTTTTGAATTATGTAAATGTTGAATTTATAAAAATAAAATAAATGAAAATTAATTTCTAAATAACATGAAATGTTAAAGAGAATTTAAATAGATAAGGAGGGTAGTCCTCTTGAAATATTTTTCAAGGAGCACCTTCATTGACCTTCTTGAAATCTCTTTAGTGAACACATTACATCATATGTATGAAAAAATATATATAACCTCGTTAAGAATGAATGTTCTGCTAATATATTGATAAAAATTCCCTCCAATCAACTCCTTAATCAATGAATTTTTTTAGATTATGAAGTTAAACAATATACAATCACATTGAGGATTACATCCACTTAAAATTATCTATATAATTAATGAAAAATGATCAAAAACATAGTCTCAGGTCAAAATCCTAATCAATCCCGTGGGATATTCCTTAGGTCATTTAATCTTGATGTTTTGTATTATATTTTAAGGTGGTATGATGAGAAGATGAAAAGAAAACAAAATAAGTAGATGAATGGAAGAAAAATAAAGTTGAAGAAGATCGTCCCAAAAACAATACATGAAATTATTATATATCTAAATTAAAAATAAAATCTAAAAAAGTAATAATCAAAATAAATAAGAAGAAGAAATGGGGGAAATTTCTGGTCAGCCTACCTCCTTATAGATTTTATTTCGTGTGAATCAAATGGAATGGGATGAAATGGAATTATTTGAGAAGGGGGAGCTCTCCTCCTTTTATAGGTTAGAATATTTCCTCCTTATGGTTGAAATTTTGTTTACCAATTCAATAGATTAATAATAAATTTTTATCTTCATAAAATATTTTCATGAATGTCCTTTTAATTCACCCTCAAAATTTCAGTATAATTTTGTACCTGATGTATGATTTATGGAATAAATACTAAGACTGGCCATTTCTGGTAGAGAATTCCATACTGATTTCTTAAAAGTATTACATAAAATAGAACCCTAATGACTTAAATATTCAAAAAATTAATTGTATGAATGATTATATGTTCCCTAGTTACATTCCTAGTGTAATCACCTCAATCAGAGGTGTTTAGACTGACTTATGGTTCTTTTAGGATGGTGGGGTCCTTGCTGTCTTCCCAAAAAATTTCCCTACATGAATATTTTTTTCTAAAATCATTTTATTTAATTCAGCTCTTGGTTGGATAGACAATGTTAAATAAAATAAATCAAGTAATCACAAAAAATGAATCAATAATATTGAATTAATAATTTAAATGTTATTTCCAAAATATCCCTATTATAAAATTCTGTCAAATTTCCAAAGTTAACCAATTTATTAATTATTTTTGAAAACACACTATAAATCAAAAATTGATCCACATAAGATCAAATTGATAAATTTTGAGGGATTAAATAAATCAATTAATATAAAAATTATTATGATATTATATCTATCAATTAGCTGATACTTAAATCATTCTTTTCTTGAAGTATAAAATATGAACTTGGAAATCAGAAGACACCAATGTAACAAATATTCAAATTCCAAATAAATAGAATAAAAAAATCAATGGGAAATAAAAATATCAAACATACACATAAATTTTTAATTAAATTTCAACTTTCTCAAAAAAAACATCAATTCATGTATTTATATTTTCCCATTTGAAAAATTATTGAACTTCTCATTTATTCATTGAAACGTCCCAATTTATTATTATTAAACATTAAATATCATTATTTACATCACTTTTGATTGTTTCACATAATTTATCAGGATATAACTCAATTATAGTTTTGATAATATTATGAGAACATGATCCTTTTACATATGTTGGTATGTAAACATCTTTCTCCACATTGTAAATGCAAAATACACCTAAAATCTTGAGGACTTGAAATAATGGTTCAAATGACTCTAAAGATTCTGGTTGGTAGGATTTAATGCTTCTTAAAATTAAGGATTGGGGAGGTTTATCTCTTATGTACAATGAATGATATAAAAAATAATAGTGTAATGAAAATTTCCCCATCAAAGTAGAATCTCCCACTTTCCCAAACCCAATGTAATGTTCTAATCAAATTTTTCATAATTAATGATTTTATATCCCTTTTGATATTTATGATATAAAATTTCCCAGTATATTTCCTATCTTAAAATTTAATGTTTCAAAAAAATCTCAATACATTAATCCCACCACATATGGTAAAAATAATATGTCCAGTAGCAGTGATTTATTTCCCAAATAACTACTAATTTTTATATTAGGTTTTCTTGCAATTTTCTTCAAGATGGGAAAAAGAGTAGAATGAATTAATCAAATTAACAATCTAACTAGAAAAAATATAACCCCCCACACACTCACACACAAACAATTCTTCATTACATTTTATATCATCCCTTTCACCATAATTACCTTTATCACACATGTTTTATTTAAAATGTCATGAAAATACCAATAGTATTTTAGGAACAGACCAAAATGGTTTGAAATGTGGACAATCACCCTAAAGGTCATTAATGGTCTTAGTGGGATAAATAATAATTTATATAAAGGTGGTTATTAACGATAAAGGGGTTTTAAAAATATGCATCAAGCTTTTTAAATGTGTTTTTGCACAATCAGTAGCTTTGACATTTATTAATACATGTTCTGGAAGGCGACATGTCCCAAGATCATTAAACACGGATTCTCATGATAAATTTACAAAACATTTCTCTATAAATCCTCTTAATAATGGGAAATATGATTTGGGAAATCACTCAATGAATTATTTATAATAACATATCAATTAACATGAATTTATTAAATTCAAAACCATAAATTGGTAAGGAAATCTCATTTATATAAATAAAATATATACCTCAAATAATGAGTCATAATTTCAATATCTATGAATCACTTTAAATGTTAAATTTTCTATTTCAGTCATTATATTTTGTTGACATTGAGATCTAAAACATGGAAAAACTAGATTCCTATAAAACTCATGTCTCATAAATAAGTCCAGTAATGTATAATTCCATTGCGGACATGTAACGTCCTGTTTAATTCTCATACCAAAATTTATAAAAAAAATGTAAGGAGTCTAAAAGAAAAAAATTAAACGTGAAATCCATTTTTAAATGAATCTTATCCTTCTTCTACAAAATATTTTAGGTCTTCTTTCTTTCATAATGATCCTACAAGAGGGAATTACTCAATTAAGAATAATGATCATTTCATCTAAGCTCTAAAATATAAGAGGGAGTGGGATGTATGATGTATTAATTACTAAGACTAAATTTTAAATCTAAATTCCTAATATTAAAAAAATAATGTACATGAAAAAATGTAAAGGTTAAATTTTTGTACAATCACCCAAGTGGGCCCTGGGTTTTTACTACATCCAGATTGTCGTACCAGCTGTGGTCTATAATTTTATGATGGATAGATCATCTTTTTCTCAATCCAATACTTATTTTTATTCCTTTATTTCACATAATTTTGTAATAGAATTGTGTGAATATAGTACACTAGATTCACCCCCTTTGCAATGTGGTATAGATTGCATTGCAGGAGTCGGTTGATGTTTGTGACATCCTCTTCATTAGTTGTTACTGGTGAAACCTATAATTTTTCTTATAGTGATAGATCAGAAAGTGATGTATGAAATGAATGGTCAAAGGGAATGTAAGTAGATATTTCAGCATGAATATAATAAAAATTTTAATAATAAAAATAATTTTTTCTTTCATAATGATTATCATCATTCTTGATTTCCACAAGCTCAACTAATTTTATTTCTTCATGGGCCTCCTCAAATTCATGTTTAAGAATTTCATGGAGCTCCAATTGCTCCTCAATGATTGCATGATTTGTTTCATACAAATTATATATGGAAAATATATGATTGATACAATCTAAAAATTCAAAACCATAAGAAGTGATACCAAAATCAGATTGAATAAAATCACAAAATAAAGTGTTCAAAGAATGATCATCTCATTGAGTTGGTGTTGGTTCAACCACTTCTTTAGTGGAATGTGCCTATCAATGTTTTAGATCAATGGATGGAAGTAGTTAGTAATTATCCTCTATCCATTCTTCAATTTATACCATTTTATTATATTCTTCATCCATATATATAGAGATATTCAATGATGTTGGCTCTTATTCTAGAGATAGTATAGGGAGATCAAGTAATTCCTCACATTATATCCATGTGTAATCCAATTTTTGTAGATCTCTTATATGTATAACATCTTGAAAGTACTTTTCATATACCTCTCCGTGAAATGGTAGATCGAGGACAAATGATTCATTAGGTACCAATACTTTTACCTCCTCTGGTTCTTCAGTTTCATTGACGAGTGGTAAAATTTATTAAACCACTGCCTCATGTTCTTTAATTGGATATAGGTTTGGAAGATCCATTAATGAATGATCAACGTAAAATTATCTTTGTATTTTACTCCTCATGTTATCCATATTATTTATCATCCATTCCACGTGCTCATTTAGATCACTGTAATCAACTTCTAGTTCTTTATATAGCTCTTATGAGTAATCTACCCATTCATAATAGTATAAATTCAAATAAATCCTGGAAAAAAATAGAATGATTTTTTTAGAGAAGAAATGAAAAGCTATATAAAATTTGAAAATTGAAAATCTAGGTAAAAACCCAATTCTCTCCACAAAAATGGTGGCCATTTTTTAGGCATTCTTGTCAAAGGGCATGGTAAAAAAATTCAATGATTTCTTAGTTTTGAAAAATGGATGACTAGAGTCTTCTCATTTTAGGATCTTTCTATAGATTTTCACCAACTTAATATAATTCCACTAAAAAATAATTATTTTGTTTTTTTAGTTTTATGTATCATTTTTAAATTATGAAAATAAAAAAATGGTAAATTAAATTCTAAATAACAAGGAATTCCAATCATATTTTAGATAGAGAAGAAAGGATGTTATACTGATATAATATATAGGGATCACCTTCATTATCCATATTCAAATTTACATAGTGAACAAACTCTATCATATTCGTGAACAAATCAATCAACACCAGTTTTTAATTAATATTATACAAATAGATCACTTGGAATATCCTCCATTCAGCTCCCCAGTTGACAACAATTGGTATCAGATTATGATGATAATCTTTAGTAAATAACATTTTAAATTAAAACTACTATAAATTAACCTTTAAATTAACTAAAATAATATAAAAAACAATGTTTGGAGTTCACGAGAAAAAATTAGTCCCTCAAGATATTCCTCAAGTCAGTTACTCATGGTCATGTGTACTATTATTCATTATGGAATGATGAGATGAAAAAATAAAAGAAGAAGATGAATTGAAAAAATAATGGTGAAGAAGATATACACAATAACAATGCATGAATTAATTAGAAATATAAACTACATTACCAAACTAATGTAAAAATAAAGAAAAAATAAATAAGGAGAAGAAAAGGGGGAGATTTTTGCACCCTCCCTTAGTATGGATCTCCTCCTTGGTGACTCTAATGGAATAAGATGGAAAAAAATGTCTAATGAAGGATGTGGTCTCCTCCATTTATAGTCCAAACTTTGTACAAATAAGGATTTTCCATTTTTGACATATTAATTTGAAAATTAATCCATTACATCCCTCATAAAGTATTTTTATTAAATTTCTAATGCATTCACCATCAACATTTCATTATATTTGGCGACCTAATGTTTGTGTTATTGAATAAATACTAATATTGACATATATGTCTAAGAATTCAATAATTATTCCTTGAACGTGTTATGTCCAATGGCTCCCATAATGAGATCAAAACTATATAAAATTCATTTTAATAATGGATCCTTAAGTCCTATGTCCATTTTAGGTGTAATCACATAAATTTGAAGGGTTTATACTGATTTATGATTCCCTTAAAGAATGGGGTCCATACTTTTCGGTCGAACAATTGTCCAACTTTAATGATTTTTTGGGCCCCATGTAGTTAGAATCATCTCTTAGCCCCTAATAAAATGTTAATAAAAATAAATCAAGGAATAATAAAATTAATCACTCATGTTGGATTATTATTTTTTGTGTTTTTTCCAAAATACCCTTGCGATAAAATTCAATCAAAATTTTGGAAATAAAATTTTTACATTTTTTCAAAAAACACACCATAAATACAAAATCGATCAATATAAGGTCAAATTTATAATTTTGTACAGATTAAATAATTTAAATTCATATAAAAAATTAAGATAATATTAGCTCTAAGAGGTAACATGGTCATTCAAATTTTGTGACTAAATGATGGGTAACATTATCATTTATTTGTGAAATAAAAATGGTAACATAGTCATTAAAATTGTTTGATTAAATTAATTGAAACATGGTCATTCATTGGTGAAATAAGAATGGTAACATGGTAATTAAAATTGTGTAATTAAATGAATGGTAAAATGATAATTCATCTATGAAATACAAATTGTAAATTGATCATTGAAATTGTGTGATTTAAATTAATGGTAACATGGACATTCAATTGATAAATAATAATAGTAAGAAGTACATTCAAACCCATTGTAGTCCACGGGGAAATATCATATATTGGAATAGTCCAAAATACTTATTTTTCAATGGGTAACTATATGAACTCGAGGTTTTTATGTGATTAAATAGTGAATATTAAGTAATGTTATAAACTGTTTATTTGTGTAATATACATATTATTTTTATAATTATATACACGGTTTTTGACTATATTTGTTTTAGATACCATTAGTGGTGGCCTACTGGGTTGTACTCATACCCAATTTGGGCTGCCTAATCGATAATTTAATAGTCTTTATTATTTAAAGATAGGATGAGGGAAAAATCGACATATTAGATTTTATAATAAGGGCATAGTTTGGATGGGGGAAACGATTACAGATTGGTACCCCATTGGGAGTCAGTGGTGATTTTTTCAGATTTGACACTTGAGACAAACATTAGTATGGAACATTTTTATTCTTTAGTTATATTTTGTATTTCAGGAATTGATTTAGATATTGGGGTTTTTTATTATTATATATTATATTTCAATTGTCTATTTTTTTCTACCAGTGTATTCTCATAAAAAAGCGGGTATAGTTTCCCCAGGACAGACATACTAAACACTTGTTACTATTTTTTTCCTCTAGCATATAGAGAAGAATTATTGAGGTCTTGTGGAGGTCTGGATCGGGGAATTGGTGTGTGGAACCTGAGTAGGAATATTATAGTGTGAGTCTAGTAAAGTAGAGTAAGCACACACACACAACTAAAAAATTTAAAAAACTAAATAGAATCCGGAAATAATGGTGGGTATAATTTAGAATTCCTCAATCTATTATAATTTATACTGTGACACATTAGTTGAATCAAAATTGGAGCTTGGGTCAGCTTCATTTGAAATATTTTGGAAAAACTGAGTTTCACAACTCATGTTTTCCTTCTGGTGGAGAATATTAGATGTCATACAATTTTTTGCCTCCTCAACCTAGTGTTCATAAAAGGTGAGATATTATTTTTTTCACATAGGTTAATCTATTTATATCTCAGATATTCAGTGAATTGTGAGATCTTTTCATTCCACATTATTTCTACACCTTTTAGGTATTTTTGTGTGTATATATTTATGTGTGTACACATCTCGAGGGACTGTGATCCACTTTTTTCAGTAGTAGAAAGAACATCCAAATTATTTAATACATCAAAATAATAATTATGAAAATATTTTTATTTTACATTTAAGGAACAATAATATAAATAGTAAATAGAATTAAATTCAAAGAAATTAACCATTAGGGTAATTTAATTCAAAATAAGTAAAATAATGAAAATATAGATGGTGTCTTAAGATCATGAGGTGTAAAGTTATTGCAGAATGTCTCTTTGGTGGTATGTTTCTCAGGAGTCATGAAACAGGCAGTATCTTAGAAAAATCCAAATTTTCATTATGTTGGATATGTCGTAATTAATGTTGTTTATTCTGATGGTGTATGGTCAGACAATGTCTCAGTGTTAGGTAATTTTTCAGTGTTAGCGGTATGATATTATATGTGTTTCATTAATAGAGATTCATCTGAAGGTTTGTCAAACATATGATAGTTCATGTACATGATGCATGACATCCTGGTAGTGTTTCTTCTAATGATGTATTTTACTTTTTCAATTCTTCTGTATAGTTGTATGATATTATGATTGTGTGATATCGTGGTAGTATCTTAGACATAGAATGTTTTTGGTTTGTGGTACTTCTTGGAAAACAATGCCTATCTCAATGATTTATCAAACTAATTTTGATTTATAACATATTCTGAGAATGAAAATTACTTACATGAAAAAATGAAATTTATGAGTTTCAATAAAAACCTGATTTTGGGATCATTAAAAGTAGGAGGTAAAAAATATTATGTTTTCATCCCTGTGAAGATTATGTAGACATGTTGATAAAATATATAATAAAATTATAGTTATCCTCACATGTTAGATTCATTATACATCACACCCTAATAGGATGATAAAATCTATTTATATTTCGGTATTAACTCATATATATATATATATTAAGTCTTATAGTTGATGATATTGGTCATAAATTTTGGATAGAAAACCCCTCATTAGGTAAAGGTTCCCTATATAGACTCTGATCCTGCCTTCAAATTGGTATGATTGATACCAATAGATTAACTTATATATTTTTATAGTTTTATTTTTTCTGAAATGTTAACAGAATAAAAGGAATAATTATATATTCTTACCTAGCTTAGTTGAAAATTAATTATTTACTATTTTGCATGCTTTCCATTATTGACTATTGGATTATTTTTCGTATAGATTTATAAATGTGTAGAAAGTATTTTCATACATTTTTCATTTCATGGTGCCTGTATAGAGAATAAAACATACTTATGTCTTTGTATGCATTGACGTAACTCTACTTTTAACTGAAAGTTACTTTGTAGTATGGAAAAAGAAATTGAATAGGTATTAAATATGTTTGAGTAACCTAGATGGATATCTCAGAGTCATCAATGAGTTTAGAGTAAATTTTGAATTAGTATTTTATGCATAAAAGAAACTTTTATAAATACTGGAGATATTTAAAAAATTTCTTTCTGCATTAAAGTCAATCTAATACATGTGTAAAATTCCCTAAAGAAAAACTCATGAAATTTAGCTATGTTAAGAATACATATGAGTCTTTATAGGAACATATATATTTAGTTATGACAAATAATATTAATTTTGGATAAGTATCAGAGACACAATAAGATAAATATGGGTCATTTAACCAATACAAAAGAGTCATTACGATAATAATTGGAAATGTATTCCAAAATTCACTACTGTATTTATGATCCACCATTTGAAGCGAAGAAATATATAATTCCTAGAAATCCATAGAAATGTTGTATTCGTTATTCTTAAATGGGTTCTACTCTATGATATTTCGAATCTTACATAAGTTTGTAATAATATGTTCTGAAATGAAATCAGAAGACGCCATGTCATTGTATTAAGTTACAAATATTATGGGTTTATTATAGTGAAATGATTCAAGTTGAGTTTTTATAATGAAATATTGTAGAGGTTTTCCACATAGTTAAAAAGGGAACGACACTCTGAAGTTAACAATGGATGAATAGACAATCATAATTCTTTATTGTTTTGAGATATGACTATTACTTAATGATAAATACCACACCATAGTGATTAATAAAATGGATGATCATGAACGGAACAACAGGAAAGTTGTAGATTCCATTGAGTCATGTATTTAAAAAGAATATTTATATATAAGCATAATGTGGTTAAATCCATGGTGAATTATGATGAAAATAATCTATTCCATGATTGATTCCTTTATAACATGATATTTATGCAATATTTTTTCATGTAGAAGTGGAGTTTCATTTGTAAGTAGTTATTTGGGATGTTTTATGTAAATTTCCATGATAATTAATTGAGATTGTCATAAATAAATGACTATGAATTATGATGTGAATATTTTTAAATATAAAATAAATTTCAATGTATTATATAAATGAAAAGATATATTAAATATTCTATTTATGGATAGATATAAAAAATATTGAATAAAGGAAAGGTGACATAGTGGGAAGGGGACTTGATACCATAATGAATTATAAGGGTAAAATAAATTTATTACAAAATATGAATTTCTAGGTGAATTAAATGATTGGAAATATATCGCATTAAAAAATATATTTTCAATATATAAAATAACTCATATTATTATGGTTTGAAATCCTTGAGTTCATATAACGCTCTGGTTAATTGTTATAGATATTTTTTATCAAATATTTTGAATAATTATTATATTATATTATGATAAAAAGTTATTAAAAACACTTTTTTAGGTTTTAGATGATATATTCCAAAAAATGTATCGTGACCTTTAATATTATTAGAACATCGATAATTTAGATTTTTCCTAGTCAGAAATAATTGAGTAGTTACCATCCTTGGGGGTGAACATTGTAAAAAAATATTTTATACATTTTGAGGTGTTTATTTATTGTAAATTTGGTTATGGACTAGAATAATATTACTCTTTAAAAAATTGAAAAATACTTCTTAGGGTTCATTTTATGAATTGAAATTGTAAAATAATTACCAATGATTAAACCCTAACATCATACTCTTAAATGGTAAAAAAATTCCTCGGAACATCAACTATTATCATAATGGTTGTCTTCCCCTGCTACGGTCTATTACATTTAAATGTGGAGAATTTATATTGTGTTAATAATATAGGTTCTCCAAACATAAATGGAAAAATTTATCATGTATGCAAGAATAATATAATTTCATATCTTCTATAACATAGTTTATAATTATTATATTCCGCTACAATTAGGTTACCATGAGTTTCTTAGTATGGATCCATGTATTTTTCACAAAATAACGACTATGAGGTTAATTATATGGTAATAAAACCTATAAATCTATATTTTTTAGAATATTTATTTAAATTTTAATGAGAATTCACACATAAAATTATATTAGCGAAATCCATAATGAAATTTTGAACAGAATATGATAGTTAATGTTGAGATGTTTAAAATATTGTAAAGAAATATTGAAGATATTAATATTTTTAATAAATTAACCATTTGTATTAGTTAATGTAATTATCATAAATGTTAGTGGTTTTTGAAACAATTCATAAGACGTTAAGATTTTCATGAAGATAATAATGAACTTTCAATAAAAATGGTATCTATTAATTTATGAATTATAAAATAGTGATGATTTATATATTCATCAGTTGTATAATTCCACTATTTGTTATAGGATAAATAATTATATATAATTAATAAATTTTCTTTTAAAATATTTAAATTTTGAATCTAAGAGAAAACTCAACTAGAATAAAGATATTATCAAAATTGGAGAATGTTACTTTGAGAAATTTGAAATCTTAAATATATGGTTGATGATCAAAAATGAAATGAAAAATTATATTGGTGAAATATTAGATACAAAATATTAAGAGTAAAATATTAAACATTCAATGTATCATTAATTAGATAATTCTCTAAAATTTAGTTGAGATTTTTTGGAAAAAATTGTTGATATTTATAAAACATCAAATGACATTGAAAATGTTTTCCTAAAAGGTTCAATATAATATTCCATTTCTAAACAAATATTTCAAACTATTATATATAAAATTTTAGCCTATTATGCTAAAAATGTGAATGTTTGGTCTTAGAGTAAAAAAGTGAAATATTCTAATATTTAATTTAATGATTACTATGGAATAAGAATATCTATTTATCATAGATGTACTAAATCACATAATATAGCAGGAAAATGAATAGTTGTTAAGGGGAAACACTCATCAACATGAAATAAACAAGTTCATTAGATATTAAATTTTGTGTGTAATATTTGAAAATAATGAGCATTAATTATATTATAATGTGTCACATATTGTAATAGAAAGTAGTTGATGTGGAGGAAAAATTAACAATTATGGGAAGTTGGAAAACATTAAAATGAATGTTTTTTAACAGAAAACTATAAAATATATCCACTCAGATCTGATTAACATTTTAAAGAGATGTGTGGAATATGTGACTAAGAAGTTCATTATTATATGAAGTGAATGGCAGATATTCCTGGATTTATTTCATATTGTTAAAAAGGAACGTTAATTCTGAAAATTGAAAAGGAAATAATTTCATTCATTATTGAATATTATTTAACATATTATACTAAATTCAATCCATAGATTCAAGATAGTTTATTTTAATCTTATATAAATGGTATTGATAATATTTTTATGAAAATTAAAGAATATGATGTATAGGAAATTAACATTTGAATTGTTAGTTATCTAAAATTATAATAGTATCCACTACTGAGATTGAAACTAGGAGACTAAAAACCAAATATTTTATTTTTATAGAAGGCTTGAAAATAATATAAATTTTTTCCCAACTCCGTGATAAAGGAAAATAATTTATTATTAAAAATTACTCAGTTATCACCAGGTGCTCGAAATATGGATAAATTATCACAAATGGAGAATGATCATGGAGAAATTGGTTTCTGGATAATAATCATTCTAACTATATATATTTGAGTTCCAAGGATAAAAAACATTTTAACAAAATACTTCATCATCATTGTCAAATAATTTCATGTAAAATAAAAAGTAATAAGGTTGTAATATTTAAATATAAAATTAAGTGAGATATGTATATAGATGTTTTTTATGCAACATTTTATAAGGGTAAGATGGTTCAAGGAACTCATAAAATAGTAGAAATTTATTCTCCAAGTCAACATGAAATAATAAATTTTGGATTACATAAGACTCTGAATCAAAATTATTATAGACATGACAATCAATTTATCATATTGTTTATTGTTTTTAAATATATATACATGTTTATTTTTATAAATAACATATATAATTTAGTATAAATAATTAAACAATATGAAATAATTATTGAGAGAGATATATGTTTCTATATCAAATGTCCAAGGATTGATAATATAATTTCCTTTAGATTTAATTATTTTTAATATTATCATACTATGAATGGGAAAAATATTAAAAAAATACACTTTATAAAACCCCAAAGTAGAGATATAAGAATATTTAATATTCGAATGGTTAAAATAGGATGAAAAATCTATATAAAAAATAAAAAAATTATTATAAGTGGTTTAATGTGTAAAAAAGTACTAATTCAAGAGAAATGCATATAGGCGGTAGAAAATAATATGTATATATATGAAACGTTGAATGGAAGAAATAATATAGAGGAGTACTTATATGTTGTTATAATTCCAGGATTCATGCAGATTAAAAACACAAATATGTTAATAATCCTGGAGAATGATCAATAATAGATATCATTTGGTTTTTAACTGATGGGAGAAACAATTATACTATAAAAATATTTATGGTCATTATAATATTTTAATGAATGAATATTATTAGTATTAGAAATAATTATGTGGCTAGAAATGTACAAAATTTCTATTATCGTCAACTAAGATCAAACAAATTATTATTAATAATTTATTAGAGATAATAAACTAAAACATCAGAAATTGAATAAGAATATATTAAAATAAATAATATTTATTTTTTATGATTCTCTTTAGCATACATGTAGAAGATTGAATGTGGAAAATCCAACAAAATGTATCTCAAAATTTGAATAAACTATAGTGGTTAGGGATATTGATAACATGAAATAAATAGAAGAAATTAATGGTGAGATCGATTATATTAAGAGGATTTCATCCTTGAAACATATTTCCATACCTGAAGGAAAAAATTTCATAGGTATCAATTTTGTGTTCTAAAAAAAACAAAATGAAAATGGTTATGCGTTAAGAAACAAGAAGTGTATGGTATGTAAAATTTATTATTACAAGATATCAATATAAAATGATGTTAAATTATCTGTTTTATCAATAATTTTTTATTTTTGAATATTTTTGGTAGTTTCATCACACAAATATTATATTTTTATCAAATAGATGTTGGAATATTACATTTTTAATAGTCGCTAGTCCGAAAAAGTCCTTATTAAAAAATTTAAATTCTTATTACATGAATGTGATTTAATAATGGTATGAAAATTAAATGATACCAAAACTGGGATAAAATAATCACTTAGATCATGGTATTACAGGCTATATAATTTTTTTAAGAAATTAATATTTTCTAAAGGAAAGAAGAAAACAACATATATGTAACTCCTCGACCCCAGAATCCATGAGCTAGTGAATTATTTTAATACATTAGTATGATACATGGAAATAATGTCCTGATAGACTGATCAATTTAGAAGCCTTAGAAATACTAGATAAATTTATATGGTCAACATTACAAGTTGAAAAGAAAAACAACACAAAATTATTCCATTAGAAACATCCAAGCTTCCCTGATTATGCCTGTAAGTCACTAAAAACTATCTTTTTCATATCCTGGGAAAAATAAACATAAGAAAGGGGTGATCTCAAATGAACAGAAAGAGTAAAATATACGACGGATGATAACATAATCATTAGGCATGGTGAATAATTATAAAAACATGCCTTTGCAAATAATTAACATGAACACTTTATGGATGGAATATGATCTGAGTAAATACTGCCATTATAAAACATCGTAATGTGTATTCTACTAGTTAAATAACCACATGATATATCAATATCTAACCTCACAATGATGGAATGCATAATGTCAGACATCATAACCACATAGTCAAGGCCTTGTTCCAAGACTACAAATAAGATTTTGTCAATGCCTTGTGCCAAGGCACTAGTTTGTCTCATGAGATCTACCGATGCATCGAGGAGCTATAGCGGGGTCCATCCATCAATTACTAAGTTCAATACATTCCTCATATAGAAAATATTAGACATAACATAAACATTGGTATTAAACTAGAAAACTAAATGTCAATACATTAACCATAAACCATAAATAGTATAAAAATTGCACATACACAATGAAACATAACTCATTAAATACAATATGAAAGATTGCATTATAATAAAATAACCTCAATAGAGAAAAATGAAGGATATTGACACAGATTAAAATAATCCTCAAAACTATTTTGAGGGATGTATCTCGTTCTTCTTGAAAACAATCAAAAGTATCACTATTAATCAAGAAGGTGTCTGAAATATATTTTTGCATCAAAGTGTCCCATACCACTTTGAAACATTTAAAAGGAATTTCAATTTTATCAAATTAATTTCCATACAAAAAATATCCTAAAACTATTTTTAAAACATGGACATTAATGAGAAAGATATAGAAGAATTAAATTTTAAAACATTTAAAATGGTATTTAAGTTAGGGTTCCCAACCAAATGTGAGACGTTTGAATACAAATAATTGAGGTCATAAAAACACTAAAATATCATGATAATATAGGGATTTGTTATATATTATGTCAATGTACAGTATATATACCAAACAAAAGTGAGTTGACGTACAACAACAAAGAAGACTCAATAGAATGTAAGCTGAGATAAAATCCACTATAATGACTATATTCTTAGGTAAAGGATAAATAAATTACATAATTATGTGTGAAAAATATAAATAAACATGATGTGGTTGAATATTAATTGTAAATAAATCAGATGGCATTCACACATATTCTTGTAAAAACAACACCAATGAATTGGATGTTTAACTCAATAAAAGGATATTGTGTTAAAATCACTCTTATCAAGTTCAAATAGATGACTTGATAATTTATCAAATCAGTGATTATGTGTTTAAAAAGTATATAAATAGAAATGGGAGTGGAAATTATGGCATAAGAAAATGAATAGTGATTCCACACATAATCTTGGAGTAAAATAATCAATGAAGTATATGTAATGTTAAATGAGTGGAAATTGAATTTTCAAATTCCCTTATCGATTTGGTAACATACAAGACATACAAAAATGAAATAAGGATCATAAAATTATTATTTAAATATGAATAAATTAATGTATATTACAAAATGAATACATTCATGGGAAGTACATAAAGCACATGAAATAAATAGGTGATGAACAACAGAGATCTCATGGAATTAAATGTGAGATAAGAAACCCCTTACAGTGAAAATTTTCCATGGTCAAGGGTAAATTAACCTCCTTTATAATGGAGATATAGTTTTTATTAAATTATACAAGAATCATGTACATTAATATGATATCATATATGACATTTTAACATTGCTTTGTTAATAATATCTTAGTATTATCGTTGTTTCCGGTGTTAACAGATTCTTTTTCCATTATATTATTTGTTATGTGAGTCATATTTTTTATTGATTGGATGTATGGTATTCATATAAAATATTATATCAAGTCTATAAATGATATTTTTAACTATCAAATGAAAATTAGTCTGGAATGGATACGATGGGGAATGAATATCGTCGCGTTCATGGAGATGGTAATCAGTACGTACGCACGAGAGAAAATATCATTTTTTATATGAAAATAAAATATAGGTGGATGGTATATCATATATTAATAATCATTATAATTTTATATGTAATATTTATATCAATTACACATCATTATTATACCCTTCCAAATAATAATGCATAGAATAACAATTACACCAAGACATGGAGACGGTAAGCCATACATACGCACGTATGGTGACATGTCATTCAATGGATGGATTGAATAATGAATATGGTTGTACCATATTTGTAATAAAATCAAAGTATATATAATATATAAGAGTTATTATTTTTGAATGGAAACAGCAAAGAAAGAAGAATTAGAAGAATAAAGGAACTTTTAAAGAGGTGATGAAATATTTACCTCTTCTTTGGGTTCTTCATTTTTATTTGAGCAAATCGTATCCATATGATGGCTTTCTAACTAAAGGATGGACTCTAGGATTAATGGAGGGAAGTTTAGTGGGTATCCGTGCTGGTGTTGGCCTATCGAAATGGAATTGAAGGTGTTAATTAGAGAGAAGGGTGTGTGCCCTTCTATCTGAGGGGTGAGGGGCTCCTTAGAAAAATATAAAAATATTATTTTATATTAAAATCCTTTTCTGTTTCTAAGAGTTAAAAAATTGATTATTTAAATTATAAGGTGGGTATGTGTCAAAAACCAATCAACAAATAGATTTTAGATAGGTTTGGGTCACTATATTAAAATAATATTTTAGATTTAACACTTAGTTAAATAGTTTGACATTTACCATGTCTCTTTGTATTTTTAGATTATATGGTTAAGAAACATACTATATACTTCCAATAGAACCCCAAGTGGTTCACTAATGATACAAATACAATTATATAAGTCTTTTTCTATACCGTTCATTTTTAGGAATATAATATCAATTAATACAATAATATTTGTTTTAAAAACACTTTTATGTCAATTTTGACACTATTTGGAATTTGGTATTTTTTAAATTCATAACAGAATTATAAATTCAAAAAAATCATATAACCAACAATAACTTTTCATATTAACCTATAAAATTAGTGGAATTCATAAAAAGTCTCAAATTACATTTATTTGGATATTTATAATATCAATTATTTTAATATTTCATTAATACGGTAAATATTTCATCATAATTGTGTCATAAATAAATTTAATTACTTAATGGTTAAAAATTATAAATAAAATAAAAATATGTAGGAAATATTTTTATCTATCTAATTAAAATTTATAGTTTAATTTATCTTATTTATAACCGGGTATTAAAAATATATTTGTTATTAGATATTGATTTTAACTCTGTTAACTCTTCTTTAAATAAAATAATAATAAATGTCCTAATCTAATCCAAGTGGACCTAGAGGATTATATTTTATTCCTATTGTTGTTTTGGACTAATTACACATAGCCAATAGAATTAGGACACGTGTTAGGGTAATAATAATATCATTTTTACCCTTAAAACCCCTATTTACTTATTACAGTGGTAAAAAAAATTAAAAAGTAACTATTCAAGAAAAATAATTTTCGTCTTATTGAACCACATTTTAATTTCTGATATCAACAATGTATCTCATATTTTTTAAATTTCAGTCACAAATGCGTTAAATTTATGTTTTATGTGAATTTGAATATTCTCTTTGGAGGTGGGTAAAATACGGTCAGAAATTTAATAAAAAATATATATATATATATATATTTATTTATTTTAAAAATACTCCAATGAATTACATTGAAGATATATAGGAATTATGTACCTATTTTGACCTAAAATAAATTTAATGGAATGAATAATTATTTAAAAAAAATTTATTTTAAACTATAACTCCGTGTTTTCACTATTCATCAAAAATAGAAAGTTTTCAGAAAAATACCAAAAATTCCCCATAAGTTAAATTCGATATTCCGAATCCAAAAATAAGGTCCATTTTGATAGATAAAATTTATAAAATTTAATAATGTTCTTATTAAAATATATAACATCTAGTTTGATTGGTCATAGTGTGTTAGAATCTTGATGTTGCATATAATGCAAGGTATTACATTATTCAATGAAAACGTAATGTGGAAGATTGGGGTGTTACATTCTTCTCCCTTTTGGAAATTGCATACTTGCAATTTTTAAAACTGGGCATCAGAACATAATTTAACGTCCCACATCGGAAAAAGAGTAAACAAAACTACCACTTTAAAATAATGAAAGAGAAGTACGTTGGTCACCCGTTATAACCCATAATAGGATTCCATGTAGGAAACATGGATATGGAAGATAAACTAAGAGTCATGTTCTGATGCAGAGGGATAGAAAACATGATCAAGATATAGATAACAACAAGAAAACCAAAAACTTGTGATGGGAGAAATAGTCATTAGTTTCCCAGTTGGAAAAGTAAATGGACAATGTTTTTTTAAGTTACATTTCATAATGATGAGGAATTTAGTTATGGGATTGACCATGAACATAAAGAGATATACTTAAATATTAAGTAAAGCTTCATTCCTTAATAAATTTCTACTACCAAATCAATTTTTATAAATGATGTGTATTCACGATGACTTGGGCACACCAGATGAGATAGAATAAACTTCTATATAATCACATGATTCACAAAGGATAAACTATATATTTACCTTGCCTTTAGAGGTTAATCAAAACCAAAATGGTTACTAAAAGATCAGATGATCCCCCAAAAGGATATTCCATTAAGGATATAATCACTAATCATTTTTTCTAAAATTAAACCAACAATACCCCAAAGATAAATAAATACCATTCGATAAACAATTGTCCTTGAAATCCTTGAATATAACTCAAACTAATATTGAACCCCAAAACATAGAAGATTTTGTTTATGTAGTCTTCCATTTTAAATTGTACCTCCTAATGACATCGACTACTCTTAAAGTCACATACTTAAAAGTAATTAATCTAATCACATATTATCTATTATAGGTTAATCATTTCCATAAATAATCAAAATCTCTATAAATCCCCAATAAATACACAGATAAAAATCCACCATTACTCATCAACTGAAATATCTTAGTATTCTATTTTCTTTAGGCACATACTGTTCCCAACATAGTATAAATCTTCCAAAACAATATTTATCACTTAATAACCAAATCATATTTCTATACTAAGGGTATTAATTTGAAAAGGCATAATATCCCAAATCAACATATTATTGACGAATAAAATCACTTAAATAAAAATAATTAGCCCCACTACCAGGGACTTCACGTAGTCTAGAGGTAGGCAATAAATTTCCAATCGCACTCTGGTTGTGGGTTCGATTTCCACAGTATTGTCCGACAAGACGGGTTGTCACATGGTCTGTGTGTTTTCCTATTTCAAAAACAATATTTTATTACATGACCAAAATTAGATAAATTCCTCAAAATAACCATAACATAATTTAACCACAAATGTTATCTCATACCTTTCCTTTTCATGACAAAATATAATTACTTGTAAATGCCTCAAATTCAGGGATAATATTAAACCAAATGGTTATTTATAACTATATATACAATAGAAAAGATAATTCATCCTCAAATATCATTTTCACGTTATATATTACTGGGTTATAGATATAATAAAAAATTCAACCAATGTAATCTCAACAACAAAGAGAACTAATAACATTAATCATTTTTTCATCCATTTATTTCCACGTAGGTTATTCCATGACCAGAGTTTATCCTATAGAATAGGGCATTGACATAGGTGATTCTGAGGTCCCTTACATTTACAAAAAATGACCACAATTGGAATCTTAGTATCATTTTTATTTTCTTCCATAGTACTCTTCATTTTTCCTTGGAAATTATTTGCATTATTCCCCTCTTTCCCACACATAAAGCTTATCTTTATTCCATTGAGACACTTTCTAGGGTGTCTGCTTCCACATTTCTTGAATGATTGAAATTGATATTTCTTCTCTCCACGGTCTCCATAGCTGGAGATCTTATCATTCAATGCCTTTGTCCGCGTTTTTGAGTCCGGGAGTTGGTTAATATATCTATTACTGATCATATTTTTGGAAAAAGGATTCGGCATGAAGACAATATTTTTTATTCCAATCAATAATACATTTTATTTCTCATTTCCACCACAGTTCCCACCTTGTACATCATGGTCAATGTTACTGTGACTTCCTGGGAATCCAGCCATTAACTAAATGAACAAAACATTGTGTGAGTAAAAATAGTTCTAAAATTATTTAGAAAATATCACCACAACTTATTTTCAATCAAAAAAACCCTAGTATTAACCAAGGTTATTTATTCTAATATTATATTAAAATCCTTAAAATTGATTTGTAATGAGAATGTAAATTATCCAAAGCATATCCCCCGGGTGTGTCGTAACCATGAGTGCAGTAAGGCCCGTTATCGTGCACCAGTTTCCATTCGAGTCTAGCTCAAAGCGGTGTTTTTGGGTTTTAACCCTAGGTACATCTTTGCCCAAGCCACCTCTACCTGCTCGTATCGAGACAGGGATCTATTTCTTGGAAAATAGAAAAAATCTCTACAATTCCTAATTTTTAGGAAGTTATTCTATACTAATCCTCAAAGACTATCTTACGGCTATGTGATCTTATTAGAGGTTATCTAAATCTAGTTTCCAAGGTTTGTACTAAACTTACTCTCATACCAACTGCAACTCCCCGACCCAAGAATTCAAGAGCCAGTGCATTTTTTTTAATACATTGGAATGAGAAAAAGAAAAAATTTCTCAAAAGGCCGATCCGTTTAGTAGCCTTGAAAATACTAGATATATTTATAAGGTCAAAATTACAACTTGAAAATAAAAACAACACTAAATTATTCCATTATAAACATCCACTAGATTATGCCTGAAAGTCAGTCATAACTATCTTTTTCATATCCTTGATAAATGAAACATAAGTAAGGGGTGAGATCAAATACTCAGTATGAGTAAGTAATACAACAAAAGATTACATAAACATTAGGCATGGTAAATAATTGTAAACACATGCCTTTACAAATAATTAACATGAACACTTTATGGAAGGAATATGAGCTGAGTAAATAATGCCTTAATAAAACATAGTCATGGATATTATACTAGTCGAATAACCACATTATATATCAATAGATAATTTCAAAATGATGGAATTCATAATGTCAGACATCATATCGACATAATCAATACCTTGTGTCATGATTATAAATAAGATTTTGACAAGGCCTTGTTCTAAGACACTAGTTTATCTCATGAGACCTACTAATGCATCGAGGAGCTATAGAGGGCTCCACTAATCACTTACTATGTCCAATGAATTCCTCAATTTAAAAATGTTAAACATAACATAAACCATCATATTAAACTAGCATGTGAAATGTCAATAATTTAACCGTAAACCATGATTGGTATTAAAATAGTACATCCACATTCAAACATAACTCATTCAAAACAATATGGAAGATTGTATTATAATAAATTAACCTCAATCGAGAAAAATTATGGATATTGACATAGATTAAAATAATCATCAAAACTATTTGAGAGAAGTATCCCCATTTTTCTTGACAACATTCATAAGTATCACTATTTATCAAGAAGCTATTTAAAATATATTTCTGAATCAAAGTGTCCCATACAACATTGAATCATTTAAAAGGAAATTAAATTTTAAAACATTAATTTCCATATAAATAATATCCTAAAACCATTTTTAAAAAATGGACATTAATGAGAATGATTTAGAAGAATTAAATATTAAAAAAATATAAAATGGTATTTTAGTTAGGGTTCCCAACCAAATGAGAGACGTTTGAATAAATATAATTAAGGTAATAAAAACATTATAATATCATTAGAATAAAGGGATTCATGATATAATATGCCAATGTATAGTATATATACCAAGAAAAATTGAGTTGACATACAATAACAAAGAATACTCACTCGAATGTAAGTTAAGAGGAAATCCATTATAAAGAGTGTATCCATAGGTAAAGGATAAATCAAGGATATAATTATGTGTGAAAAATATAAATACACTCAATATGATTTTATATTTAGTGTAAATCAATCATTGGTCATTCACACATTTTCTTGTAAAAACAACACCAATGAAATGGATGTTTAACTCAATAAATGGAGATTGTGAAAAAATTACTCTTATCATGTTTATATCGATGACCTGAGATTTAATCAAAGAAGTTATTATGTGTATCAAAAGTATAACCACAGAAAAAGGAGTGTAAATTATGAAATAAGAAAATTAATAGTGATTCCACACATAATCTATGAGTAAAATAATCAATGAAGTATGTGTAATGCCGAATGAGTGGAAATTGAAATTTCAAATTCCTTTATTGATTTGGTAACATAAGAATCATACACCCATGAAATAAGGATCATAAAATTATGATGTAAATATCCATAAAGTAAACTATATTACAAAATGATTAAAATCATTGGATGTATAAACACTACATGCAATAAATAGGAGATCAACAATGGAAATCTTACAGAATTAAAAGTGAGATAGGAAACCCCTTACATTGTAATTTTTCCTTGGTAAATGGTAGGTTAACATCCTATATAATTGTGAAATAATTTTTATTAAATTATAAAAGAAAAATATACATTAATATTATATCATATATGACCTTTTAACATTTCATTGTTGATAATATCTTAGTATTATCATCATTTCGGGTGTTAACAGATTCGTTTTCCATTATATTATTTGTTATGTGAGTCATATTTTTTATGTATGGTATGTGTCTTATTCATATCTAGAATGATATCAAATCTCTAAGAATTATTTGTAATCATCAAATGAAAATTAGTCTTGAATGGATACGATGGGGATTGAATCTCATCACATTCGTGGAGATGGTAATCCGTACGTACGGATGAGCCACAATATCATTTTTTGGATATGAAAATAATATATAATTGGATGGTATATCATATATGAATAATCATTATCATTTTATATTTAATATTTACATCAATTACACATCATTATTATACACATCCAAATAATAATGCATTGAATAACAATTACACCACGACGTGGAGACGGTAAGCCGTACGTACGCACGTATGGTTGCATGTCATTCAAGGGATGGATAGAATAATGAATATGGTTGCACAATATTTATAATAAAATAACATTATATAGAAGATATTGGAGTTATTATTTTATATGTGAAACAACAAAGAAAAAGGATGTGGAAGAAGAAACAAACTTTGAAAGAGGTGATCAAATATTTACCTCTTCTTCGGGTTCTTCCTTTTGATTTGATCAAAAGGGCTCCTTAGGTTGGCTTTCTGACTAAAATAGGGCCTCTAGGACAAAGGGAGGATAGTTTAGAGGTTATTTTTCTAGGGTTTTTTCCCATCCAAATGGATTTGATGGTGTCAATTAGAGAGAAGGGTGAGTCCCTTTTTATAACATTGGTGAGAGGCACCTAAGGAAAAGGTATAAATATTATTTTATAATAAAATAATTTTCCATTTATAATGGCTCAAAAATAGATTATTTAAAGTATAAGGTGGGGATGGGTTAAAAAACACTAAACCAATAGGTTTTAGACAGGTTTGGGGCACTATATTACCTTTATCTTTTATATTTAACTCTTAGTTAAATATTTTGACATTTACCATGTCTCTTGGTATTTTTATATTCTATGGTTGATAAACATACAATATACTTCTAAGAGAAACCTAAGTGGTTAATTAATGATACACCTATCATAATATAAGACTTTTTGGAGAACCTAATATTTTTAGGAATAAAATATCAATTAATAATAAAATATTAGTTTTAAATATTATTTTATGTCAATATAGACACTATTTCATATTTTGTTTTTTTATTTTTAAAAGATTTATTAATTCAAAAAAATCAACTAACTAACCCTAACATTTTATATTAACCTATAAAATTAGTTTAATGCATAAAAAGTCTCAAATTACATTTATTTGGATATTTATAATATCAATTATTTTAATATTTGATTAATACGGTAAATATTGAATCATCATTGTGTAATAAATAATTGTAATTATATAATGTCTACAAATGATAAATAAAATTCTATTATGTAGGAAATAATTTTATTTTTCTAATCAATATTTATTGTCTAATTTATCTTATGTATAACCCTATATTAGAAATGTATTAGTTATTAAACAATGATTTTAACACTTTTAACTCTTATTTAAATAAAATTATAATAAAAGTCATAATCTAATCCAAGTAGACCAAAAGGGTCATAGTTTATTGGTAAGGTTGTTTTTGGTCGAATTACACTTAGCCAATAGAAATAGAAATTGTTTTAGTATATTAATAATATTAATTTTACCCTTAATTACCATTTTTACTTTTATTCGTGGTAAATAAAATAAAAAAGATAAGATTCAGAAAAAATTATTTTCATCTCATTGAACCACATTTTACTTTTTGATATCAACCATGTCTCTAAAATTTATGGTGTTCCAGTCACAAAAGCGGTAAAATTATGTTTTATCTGAATTTTTTAATTCACTTAGGAGGTGGGTAAAAGACGGTGAAAAGTTTAATAAAATTTCTATATATCTAAAATTATTATAAACTATCTTCAATGAATTACATGGAACATATATAGGTATTATGTATCTATTTTGAGCTAAAATAAATTTAAATAAAATACATAATTTTTAAAAAAAAAAATCGGTTTAAAACTATAAGTCAGGGTTTTTCACTCTTCATAACAAATTGAATGTTTTCAAAAACATAACAAATTTTACCATAAGATAATTTTGATATTCCGAATCCAAAAATTAATTCCATTTTGAAAGTTAAAATTTAATAAATTTAGAAATGTTGGTATTTTTATTCCTAACAGCTTGTTTGATTGGTCGCGGTGTGTTAGAATCTTGAAGTTGCATACAATGCAAGATATTACATTATTAAAATGAAACATTACGTGGAATCTTGGGGTGTTACAATATATTTTAAAGAACTGAGTCTGGGTACTTTAATTTATATAGTTTATATTGATGAAATAATTTTTACCAATGATTATGAGTATTATTTTGAATTTTTTTGAATTGAAGATGTATTTTGAGATTTAAATAATGTGTAAGATGTGATAATTTCGAGGATTAATAGTATATAAATTAATTGATAAATTTTTTTATCAAAATAAAAATATATTGAATAATGTTATAAGAGACTTTCAATAGATGATTCTAAGGATCTATCCATACCCACAATAGTGTTCATGAAGTAATTAAAATATAATGTTGGATGTATGATAATATAAATAGAATTTAGTATGAATTTAAAAAAAATCCATTTTATTATAGTATCGATACCATATAATATGTTATGACTCCATGATAATGATATTAAAGTGATAAAAATTAATACCATGTGTCTTCTACAAAATGAATACTCTTGTATATTGATAGGTTACTGTATTGTATAATAGTATATACTGAATTTTATATTTATAAACTAATAACTATTAGAACTATGGAAAAAATTTTCATAATAAATAATCATTCCAAGGTCATTTTGGCAATAAAAATTAAATTTCATTAGATAAAACTTCTCACTAAAGAAATATTCCCAAAAATTCCATTCCCTGAAAAAATAATTTTGGTAATTATTTTTCATGGATAATATTATAAAAAAAATCCTATAATTTAATTTCGATAGAGTTTCATTTTAAAAGATAATCTCTATTATTCATTAGTTTCTCAGGGAGATGAGTACAACAGGTGCCCATAAATTAGGGAAAATGAGAAATCTGATGAAAATAAAAATATGCCTCCCTGATTTATCACAAATTATTAATAGGTAGAAGATAAGAAATACATATAAACAAATTCACAAAAGGAATTCAATTACACATAATATATATAGGAATAACCAAAATATTATATTAAATCAACTATACCCAAAAATTTATGATGTAAAGAGAAAGATAAGAAAAAGATTCTCTGATGTGATCTCTTCCATCAAATAAATCAACTTATTATTGAAACAAATATGATTGTGTATTACCCTATAGAGCTTATCCTCTCAGTAAAATATTTTATATAGTCAATGAATTGTGTATAAATGGTTATTCCTTGATTCTTTTCCATGTCTTAATCTTTTTAAGAATG
This sequence comes from Viscum album, assembly GCA_963277665.1. Lineage (NCBI taxonomy): Eukaryota > Viridiplantae > Streptophyta > Magnoliopsida > Santalales > Viscaceae > Viscum > Viscum album. The sequence goes on from OY728161.1 coordinate 1,451,263,559, forward strand.
CAGTATCTTCCCATATCTATCTAATTGGGTCACATGACATTACTCAGAGGATTATCATTTTGCCACATGGAAGACATTAACTATTCACAACATTCTTCGTAGGTGACTCAAAAAAATACCTATTTGATTATATTACCCAATGTTTCACTTGATTCATTTACTAGTGTGATGAAACATGGTAAATCCCTAGATCAATTCATTCCTCATCGACTATATTTATTATCTTAATCATCTCCATCTACATACATTAATTGGAAAGACCTTTGGAAAAGATCTATACATATAATTGAATTATCCATTTTTTATTTTATGTCTCATTCAAAAATCCTAAAATACAATAATAATACAATATATTATTCTATAATATTAATAATTATTATAATAGAAAAGATATTAATTCATAAATAATTGTAGTTATGTCATTTAAAAAAATGGTAAATATATAAACGGATATTTCATTATAAAAACAACAAGGGAAACTCAATTAAATTATGATTTTAAAATAATGAAAATTTTATCATAGATTTAACTTATATTAAATAATTTATCATTTAAATAATTGTTTTAAATTAAGAAAAAAAATAAAAAACCAAATTATTAATGGTAAAATTAAATCAAAATAGGTGGTGTAAAATTCTCTCAATTGTAATAGTATTATTATGAAAAAGTAATATAATATTAAAATTTAGTGGAATAAACGAGATCTACTGATAAAATAGAGGTTCTAAAATTAATTTTTTTTTTCTAAAATATTTTGTCCCATGTAATTTTTAAATTAGAAAATATAATATCACTTTTTTTAAATTGTGGGCTAAAATTTTGCATTTCTTTTAGAAATATATAGATATTTAATGTTTAGAAAAGGGTTAAAAACAGTAATTTTTTTTCTTAAATAAAACATCAATACAATAATTTTTTCTATAAGAAATATAGTAACAAAATTTTATAGGGAATTAATAGACTATTTAGATGGGATTGTTATTTTAGTATTTTAAAAGTAATATTATAAAACTTTAAAATTTAATATTTATTAAATAATAATGAGTTCTAATAAATTTTGAAATTAATTCAATGGAAATTTAAATTGAAAACATATGAGTTTAAAATTTATTCAAAATGTACAAATAAAATGATGATTTGAAATCCAGCTCCCAAAGTTTAGTAAAAAGACAAAAATGTATTAATACTAATAAAGATGAATGAAAATATTAATTTCATTTGGTTATAGATAAATTTAAATTTCAAAGGGGAAATGAATTTTACAAAAATTGTAAAAAATTATCCTTTGGAAATTATTAAATTTAACCATAATTATTTGTAATTGTTTTTAAGAAACTATTAGTCAAATTTTTATAGCATTTAAATACTTTTCAATGGATTTTGGGCCCCCTCCATCACCATTAAAACCCAAAATTGTCCCTAATGATGAGTAAAATGAAAAAAATTCTTGGTTCAAATAGATTTAGAATAATTTTAGTGGAAATTATTTAAAAATATCTCTGATATTCTCAAAAAACATTTTCTATGAAAAACATTTATCAAAAACATCTTGAAGATGAATTATATTCTAATTGGCTAATTTATAATAATTCAGTATAGAAATAGATTTTTTTTTGAAAATTGTCTTTCTTATCCATTAACATCATAGATTATTATCAATTTGGAATATAAAATATCATCTACGATTAAGAATTAAAAAATAAATAATCCAAAACAGAAGTTGTGACCTATAAGAATTATATAATTTTCATAATGTAACACATTACATCAAACAAAAAAATAGTTCTTGACATTAAAAAATTTAAACTCCATTTAGCCGTCATGGTAAATGAATTTCTATGTGTGGAATTTTCGCTTCATATATGGTTGGTTAACTGACTACCAGCTCACATTACGTGGGATTCAATACACCATTTTTTCTTCCTTTCAATAATCTAAACACGTGGCTGATGAACTCATGGTCATTATTTTTTAAATTTATGTTGACACTTCATTATTACAGTTAATGATTCTATAGAACGTTCTACATCATCTTGAAATCTATTAATTTATTTCACAGTCACTTGAAACTCTTACTATGCTAAATTGATCGGTAATATGATCACATAAATTAAATTAATTACAACCCGTTATGTTTTTTCTTTGTCAATATATCAGTTTTGAGCAAGCATTCGATCAGACTAGCTTAGTAGATTGATCTACTGTCATGCTGCTAGTACATCCCATCTCATGTTCGGTCTAAAACGTTATCTATTTTATAAAAAAATATCATTCTATAGTTATTTAGCTTCTCAACATGTATCCACTTATCATTTTCAATTATGTGATATCATGGTAGATTCAGAGTTAGTAATAAATAGAGAGAGATACAATTATTGGAATTTAAAATGAAGGGAATAAAAATGGAAAACAATGAGTTCACCCCTATGTAGTTTTTTGGTTGTTGTCCTCAACCAGACATTCCCCAAAAATATTACCATGAAAATTTTGTTTTTATGACTTCAAGATGAATATAATTTAACTATTTTATATGAAAACAATGGCATGTCCTATATGAAATTATAAAATATCGGTATCTTGTATAGTTCTTCTAAAATTATCAAATTATTTGGGGACTATAATAGGTATTTCTAGTACAACACAAACAAGCCCATATCATAAAGATAAAAATCTATGAATATCACATAAAACATCATAATTATTTTGTAATTTCGCCCCAATATATAAGAGATTTAATTTTTAAAAATATGGTGTAATAGTTATTGTAGCCTACTCAATGTTTTTAGAAAAGAAATCTAAAACTAATGGAAAACAAAATAATATTAAAAGTTACCCTCACAAATATATTAAACACATCTATCATGATGGAAGTCTCATACTTATCACTTGACTCATAGGAACTGAATTTTTCAATGAGAGGCTAATGCGCATTATGCATAATTTTAATCATAGTATGTGAGTTCTTGTTAAGAAGGAAGGCATGCTCAACGTAACAAATATCATATTCCTCATTAGTTTTAAACCTATTAATTCACATTTATTTTGAGACTTATAAAAAATAATTCCCATATTTAAAAAACTCATAAATAGATTTAATAACTACAAGAAGAACATATAACCTTAAAACTAGGTTGGGATCAAAGGATGAAATTTCTACACTAATAGGTTGTTATGAGGGTTAACCAACAACCATATTTATACTCTTTATGGTCAATATTTTTTCAAGTTTAACCAATTCATTAGTCTTAGTAGTGGTTTTCCTAAAACATATCTTAAGTGTACCCAATATTTATTTCTTTTTTTAAGGATTAATATTCAACATAAAATTCTCTAAAGTGTTCATTGAATCATTCATGGGTTATTTTACCCTAAGGGTGATGAAAATCCATCATTAGTTCAGTTCAATGTATTACATTAGGAAATGAATTTCATTCATGGTAAATTATTGTTTTTATATTTTAAAATCCTGAAACTGTTCTAGATCATGAAAAACATAGAGATATAATTTATCATTTGAACAATAATTAATTTCACCACTAGTTGGAATGAATGATCTTCATAGAATAGTTGAAAATTTTAGGTCATAAACTATTTCAATGATAATAAATTCTGTGTCGAATGTATAATTTCTTATACAAACAATATTTTCATCCTCTTTTATATAGTGATTATTGATTCAACTATCATCAAATAGAAAAAAATAGCTATTTATTTCTGTTCTCTTCGAACAAATTATTTACACAAGTAATATGAAAGGATATTGGTACATGGACCTAATTCATACACACAATTTATTGAAACTCATTATCTTATATTATAATATAGAAAAAACATTATTTTATTTCAATTTTTGAGGTATCTTCATTTCAAGGAAATAATTACACTCTTAGACTATATTTATAGTTGAAAATAAATACCAATCCCTTTTTTTATCTCAAATCTTGTTGTGATATTTAATATATTATGGATTTTTTTAAAAAAATTCTGTAAATGTAATATTGATAATAAGGTTTCAAAAAATGTAATGGGGTTTTATTTAATCTTTATTATTATTTATTATTATTTTTTAGGGAAATGGATTGAGAGGGGAATTATTTTTTTAAATTGGTTGATATTTCACCACAACTATGAACTCTACAATATTTCTACACTATTTCAGTATTCCTTAATTTTTTCATTTATTTTATTTCAATGTGTAGATTAATTATTCTATTATGTTTTTAACTTATTTTACAGTTTTATAGATTTAACATTTTCATGATTTCATGTATTGGTCCTGACTAATCTGGTCTATTAATTTGTAAGAATATAGCATCTGAGGTGTTTTTGGAGGTCATAGTGACTCATTTGAAGAGTTTTTAAAAATTCAAGTTTTTCCAATGGTGAGTCATGACTAGTCTATAGTGATGGTATGTATATAGTTGTGAGTCACAATGGTGACTCAAAATGGTGAGTCATTGATGGTAGGTCATGATGGTAGGCCACCAGTGGGGAGTTGTCTAATGGTCACTTTCCCAACAATAGGTCATTCGACAGGGACTCACCCAATGGTGAGTCATCTGATGGTGAGTCATCTGATGGTGAGTCGTCCAATGGTAGATCATCTAATGGTCACTCATCCACAGATATCTCTTCTAACTATGTTTCGCACCAGTTACTCACACAGTTGACTCATAGTGGTGACTCACATAATGGGGAGTCATTTCCAATAGTTTTTCAAAATTCTAGATGTATCTAGGTATTCTTGTTTCACCCCTTTGACATTGCAGTTGACTCTAAATGAGTTTAATACCATATTAGATTGTTTTTGGAGCTTTTTAAAATCATATGTATCTTCTTTAAACCTAAATAATCCCATGACATCCAGATAGTGTGGTCTTCGTGAAGATCCACCTTTAATGGATTTTAAAAACTATTTCTCACATTGAATTCGGATCCAGAATTTCTAAAGACTAGACAGTTTATTCCATATACATTTTCATTTACCCCTATTATCAAAAATCACCTGAAACCATTCTTCCCTAGTGAGTCGTGTATTATTCTACTGCTTTTGGATCATGTTTTCTTTGTAGGTTCTTATTACTGTTTCTGAACCCCCTATATGGGATCAAGAAAGAAGTATTAATCATCTTATCTTCAAGGTAGGGGTCTCTTCTTCAATAATTTATTTTTGTATCATTTTGGGTGGGGGAATGAATGTATCCCTTGTGAATATATTAGAATATCAAATAAAAAAATATAATCAAACCGGTTTTAGATAATCATTTGTGACCATGAATAATGAATTATATTCTTCTCTACTATCAGTTGATGTTGATTTTTTGAATTGTGAATGGTGGGTGTATGAATGTCTCCATTGGGAAGATATTAGAATACCAAATAGATAAATATAATGAAATCATTTTCAGATCAACATGTGGGGACAGAAAAAGTGACTTTTGTTCTGATTTTCTATCTATTCGTGTTGTGAATTGTATGGGCTAAATTCCAAACACAAATAATGGTCATTGGTGGTCCTTGTTTTCAAACCTATGACAGCCTTTCAATGATTATTGTTGGTTATCTGTTGATGAAATTTATGCATATGAAATTGACTAACAGTGTACATAATGCTAATAAATTGATAACCAAATATCATATTATATCTCTGATAACTCATGAAGTTAAAATGTGGAATTAAAAAACAAAAGATTTGTTAAATAGGAATATGTTTTTTTCATTTCTATTGTTGTACTGTTGGGATAACTATCATTTGTTGTGGGTTAGTTCATAAGGCTTAAAGGAATATCATGTTAAGAGATTTATTTATCATTGAATGGATGAGCATGATTATGTAGTAGGGATATTGTTGGGGTGTGTTGAGTTAGTATTGTTGGATGTGTTGGGTGTAGTTAGGTTATGCGGTGGGGCTACCTAGAGTGATTGTGATGGGACATGATGATCGGTGTGGCTATGACTTGGGAGTTTTCTTTATTGTTAATATGGATTCGGGGACCTTTCATTGAATAATGTTGATGGAAGTGGTTGGTATGGGTAATTTCCCTTGAGATTCTCTATGATTAGCATAACCAAACCGTCACTCCTTATCTCGAGATCAGTTTTTTTATGATATGAATGGGTGTTAATAGAAGTAGAAATTTATGTGGGTTATAATTTACCAAACATCTCTATCTTCCATGGGACTTATTTGTGTCTGGTTGTCATGTTTTGTTCTTGGTAATTACCCAGACAGTAATGGAATAACTGAATTTATTAACAAAGAATGATAATTGCTTAAATAAATTAGATTGTTGTATAATTTTATTTTGAATTCTTGTGTGGTTGCGAATTTAGATGTTGCAACAATTTTGGGAGTGTTGTGATATTGTTGTCTATTGAGAACCCATAAATTGGGCAGAGTGTTTTGTTTCTATTTGTATTAAATGTATTTTCCTTTTTGATTTCTATATTAACCCCACCCTAGTTGATCACTAGGTGTTGAACACCCCCAGGATCAAAGGGGAGGGTGTCTTCCCCAAACATCCCAGTCGGAGGATAGATATATGGACAGTCAATCTTCCCTACTCCCACTTCTAGACCATGATAGTCCAAGATTCTCAGATAGGTTATTGTTTATGAGGCCCAGGTGAGTTTGGGGGAGTTGTGATTTCATGGTGTCATCGTGATGAAATGTGTTATACATTCCCAATTGTCTCCAAGATGAGGTGGGATTTGTGTCCCATGTTTTTGCTAACGAGATATGATGTGGTATGTGGCTGAGGTTTTTTCAGGTAGGATGTGGTGTGATATGTGGTTGAGGTGTCAGTTGGGAAGGATGTGTTGTGGTTGCGAGGCCCTAGTGTGAATGGGAGGGATGTGGTTTGATTTGATTATAAATTGTGGTAGTTCCAGACCCTTTTCCATTAGGGTGTGAGAGCAGCTAAATAGTCATAAATTGGTGTGGGTTACCCCAAGTATCTACTTGTATTATACTACAGTACAAGAATTTCATTAATTTTTGAGAATTCATTAGTGAGGTTGGGGTGATTTTTATAACATGTTAGTTTTTTTTTTGGTTCTATTATTTCCTCACATATGCATTTGTATGCCTATGTCACTTGTTAAAGAAATACATGAATACTTTTATTCTCACCCTACAAGTATAAAAAAGGCTTTCAGTATTCTTAGAGGACAGTGTGAACCATGTGGGTAATTACTAGATCAGACATTGGGATAATTATGGTGTTGCTGATTAGATATATTTTTTGTATTTACATTTTATTTTTATTTTATTTGTAATATTTTTCTTAAACACACATGTGTGATGGATTTAGGATTTATTATTTGTATATATATTTCATGGGGTTGTTTTGATGTTGATTCATGTTATCTACAGTTCTTCTTTTCTATAAACATGTAATGCCTCTAATTTTGTGATATTTGTATACTCATGGTGGTAGTCTCAACCCTAGGGGATATTGGAGGTAGGACTCGAGATCTCATTAAATAACATTCTCTATTTTTCTCTTAGAAAGAAAATTTTTGGGGGTAGGGGTCATGAGAGAATGGTATCAGAGCTAATGGTAGAGAGATAGGATGGAACATGGAGTTAGGTATATTTTGTATTTCATCAATTTGTAGTCCAATAGTGTTGGGGTATCTTGAAGTCTGACATAATCCCATGAAGACCCTCTAGGAAATGAGATTTTAGGGCCCCCATAATCTGACGGAGGGACTCTGAGCCTATCATTCTACCATATAAGGCTACACCGCTGGAAGGGCAGAGACCCTAGGAATGATAAATGTGTCATAATCAATTATTTTATTTCCATAATTGGGTTGTTTTGGGGAATTTTAAATGTATAAGAAATATGTTTGAGGATTTAAAATGAGTCTTATATAAAATTCCATATTACTCGGGCTTATGTTTTCTTGTTTACTATTTTTCGCTATGGCATTTGACCATCATCTATGTGTTTCTTAGGAAGTTGAGGCTCATCATGCTGACTATATTGATCTGTGGAGGATTGATCTAATGGAGGAGGATGACCGGTGGTAGAGAATGTTACATGCCTTTTAATGGTAGACTCTAGTAAATTATGAGGGATGTGGTTTTGACATGCAGACCACTATCGACCTTGAGGATCTTGATATCACCATTATTTTGATTAGGGATCTGACTGATTACTAGGTTTCCTTGTTGGATAGTCAAATGTGGGTTGTTTCATGTTAGTGGTGAACGTTGTCCCTAGGGGAAGGATGTATAATGAAATACATTGGGATGATTTTTAGAAGGAGTTCCAATAATAATTCCATTCATAGACAATGAAGATATAGTATAGGGAGGATTTACTCTAGCTATATAAATATATTATGTCGATACAAGAGATATGGACTATGTTTGAGTATCTCCTTTATTTTTTCGGGATTTTTTTCGGATGAGGATTCTCATGTGAGATGGCTAGAGGAGGCACTTCATCCTTCTATCGCGTACATAGTTACTCCCTTTACATTGATGACATATTGGAGGTTCATGAAGAATATGGATGTTATTGTGTTGATGAAGTCGTTATGTGGTCTTCCGCAGTAGGGATATTATTATAGTTATTCAAATGGAATGGTTACCAGTGGCCGGTCTCAGGTTCCATGGCCTTCATGGTTTCAACTGGCTAAGAGTCGGCCTACATAATTTTTGATTTAACCCTCCAGTCCACATGTTTTTCCCTTAGATTTGGGGATGATTTTTTCATTTATTTAGTCCACTTTAATCATCATAAACAGTACCTAGAGGCCATTCGAGCATATTGTGGTAGAAGTGGGCATGTTCGGCGTGAGCCCTAGTAGTAGTTCCCACATAGGTTGTTCCATTAGTTGGGACAACATGTTCTAATCCACATTGTGGAGATAGAGAAGGTTGAGGTTGAAATAATAACGTTTTTTAGGGACCTTGACATGATCATGGTTGACGATGTGGTCATAAGTAGAGGGTCACAAGATCTGGGCGTTATTAGTTACATACTATAGAGGAAGCAGTTCCAAAAGTGTTAGAGAGAAATATAGGTATGATAAATTTGTTCATTACTCTTATTTGGGCTTCTTTTAGATTCAGGATCTTCAGAATACTTAATTTAAACCATTCTACTCAATGATATACCACTATATGTGGAGAGGATTTCCATGACCCTGGTGTTTACTACGCCTGTCGGAGGTCAGACCAACTTGTTTTTTGTGTTTGTCGGATGTATACTGATGACTGGACGACATCAGTCCCATGGGAATATTTTCTTACTACAGATGTTTCCATACTATGTTATTATAATCATTGACTGGTTGTATTTTGTCATTTCATTATCTGCTGATTCCATGGTGGGGTTACGTTTTCAGATATGGATTGTAGTCATGATTCATTCTTTGATGATATTTCATTATAATTGGTGGTCACTGAGATACTATAGGTTCCCAAAGATTTTGGGAATTTCTTGTATTTTTTTCGAGGAGGTTGTGACTCTACCCCCTAGATGAGATGTTGGGTTAGGGTAAAACTTATATCCTGATGCTTGTCTAATTTCTGTGGATCATTATCAAATAGTACCTTCTCAGTTGACTGAGTTTAGGTTATATATTAACAACCTCGTGAAGTAGGGATTCATCTAGCCCAGTGTGTCCTCATTGGGTACTCTGATGTTGTTCGAAAAGAAGTTGGATGGTAGTTTGAGGTTATGCATAGACTACCGAATGTTGAATAAAGTGACAATTAGAAACCATTACCCTCTCCCGAGGGTAGATGATATTCTCAACTAGTTGAGTGGATATTTTTTTTTCTATGATCGATCTACATTCTAGTTACAACCTATTGTGGGTGATGGAGGGAGATATCCTACAATTTCTTTTATATGTGGGTATGGGAAAATGTAGTTTTTAGTCGTTCCATTCCATGTTACAATCACACAAGCCATGTTCATGGGTATTATGAAATCCTTCATATGTATGTTCCTAGAACATGTCATCTCTGTGTTCATTGAGAAAATTTTGATCTACTCATAGTCAAGGAGGTGAATACAGAGCATCTCAAGAATGTCATACTGTTCTATCGACGCCACTAACTCTACAGAAGTTTTTCCAAGTGAATGTTAAGGACATGAGAGGAGAATTTCTTCATGAATGTGTTTTCTCATCAGGGTGTAGTAGTGGACCCATCAAAGGCCTAGCCAGTTATTTCTTGGGATGATCCCAATAATTTTGTTTAGGTTTTTTGTTTTCTATGTATTTCTGGATATTAATAGATATTTGTACCAAATTTATCCCGACTTGCATCTCCCTTGAAAACACTTACCAAAAACGTTCATGATTTTGTGTGGTGCGAGTTGTGCCAAGCTGCACTCAACTATCTAAATGGTATGTGGTTCAGTGCTCCAGTACTCTAGTATTCATATGAATTGATTATGTTCGGTGTGTTTAGTGATTCTTACTTTATGGCCTTGGTGTGCGTGTTGATGCAACAACAGTGGGTGGTCACTTATGAGTATAAGATGTTCTATCCCCATGAACATAACTATTTCTCCCATGATTTAGATATATTATGGGCTTTGTTTTTACTGATGTTGTGGTGACATTACATCATTAGGGAGTGCTTTAGGGTCTTCATAGATGAAAATAGTTTAATGGATATATTTTCCTAGTAAGATCATAACATTCCATAGATGGGGTGTGTGGAGTTTCTCTAGGACTATGATTTTGAAAACTCCTAAACATTAAAGAAGTGTAATTTCATTGATGATGCATTGAGAAGGATGTCATAGAAGGACTTAGTTTGGGAATCTACAGATGGTTGAAAGGCAATAGAGGAGTTTGAGGGCCTTCACATAGATGTAGGAATAGATATTGACAATGGCTCATTCATTCAATTTCTAGTGATGTCCTCTACGATGAAGTAGTTGGAAGAATCTCAGTGGGGAGACACATCGATATAGGTGATGCGCAATCATGTTGACTATGGACATTCTACGAAGGGATAGTTGAGGGTTTTCTGAATCAGATGTTTTCCCTGGGAGGCTATTTGTTCTAGTGGAGGTGCATGAAGGGAAATCTCCATGAGTTTCATAGATTCACTTTAGCTGTTCTACCAAGAGTTTCTATGATGTTCCATGGCTTCATGATATAGTTTGGGTGGCCTAGGATGAAATTGGAAGTGGTGGCATTTGTGGGTATGTTCTTATTGTTTTAGTAGGTGAAGTCAAAGCACCGTGTTCCCATGCATTTTTTTCATCCCATAGATATCCATGAGTGGAAGTGGGATGAACTCTCGATGGAAATTATCACAAATTTATCTAGGGATCATGGGGTCTATGAGGCATTCATGTTAGTAGTTCATCAACTCAATAAATCATCCCACTTCTTAGATATTAAGGAGTCGGGGACATTGGATTCTTTTTCCAAGAGGTATTTTGATGTGGTGGTGCATATTCACAATGTTCTGAGATACATTGTCTTGGATCATGATAAATGTTTCTTCCCATGACTCTATATGGGAGGTTTTCATTATTTTGGAAAATAGTTATGCCTGAAAATTGCCTTAATCCATCAATATAGATGGGAAGACGAAGCAAACGATCCAAACATTGGTGGAAATGATATGTGAATTCATCTTGGACATTAGTAGATCTTGGGTGATAAACTTTCCCTAGGTATATATTTATTATAATTATAGTTATAACTCTTCCATTGGCAAGGATCCTATAGAAACCTTGAATAAAAATCCATGACATTCAATTTTTCACTAGAAAGATGTTTTAGAGAGCATAGTTATTTACCCTGAGGTTACGTAGATCACAATAGATAAGGTTAAACTTTTTTGTAAGATGATGAAAGTATCCTAGGACTATAATAAGTCATATGCTGGACACTAGAGGAGAACCTTATAATTTTACGTTGGGGACAAATTGTTCTTGATGTCTTCCCCTCGACATGGGCAGCGAAGGTTTGGAAATTGAAGTAAGCTTTCTCCAAGTTTCATCAGACCCTTCGATGTGACGGTGTGAGTTGGTGAGGTGTAAAAAAAGGTATCAATTCCACCATAGTTGGAGAGGATCCATAAATTATTTCATGTCTCTTAACATAATCTATATATTCATGATGACTTTCATTTCATTGACTCGTGAGAGTTGGATATCAAAGACAACGTTATGTTTGTTGAGCGGCTGGTAGAGATCCAGGATCATTGGGAGAAGGCACTACATGGGTGGTCAATTCCTTTTGTTTTAATATTTTTGAGTCATGGTGGCCTTCATGAGAAAACATTAGAGAGGGATGTGTATATGTAGGCCCCATACCCATAGTTGTTTTTATTTTCATCGTGTTATGTTTTTCATTGAAATGTTATGTATAAGCATATATTTTATGAGATGAGTTATTTCATTCTTCAATGATAGGTGATAATGTTCGGACATATCAACAAGGGAGGATGTTCATCGTTATAAACATACATTAATTGAGATGTGATTAAACACGTGTGGGTGATTTAGTTCCACCCATAGTGGATAGTATCTTGACATGTGGGATAGAACTCATGGATTCAATTTATTGGATAGTCATGTTGGTTTTTTTGTGAGGTGTGCTTTCTCATCACTTGGTTTAGTAAATTTTGGTTGTGGTGTTCTTGTATTTTTTGGGTATCACTAAAAATTTCAATCTAAATAGGGTGGTTTATCCTGGATCATTTATGTGTTTAGTCGGTAGTAGTGATTCAAGCGTAGTTGGGTCCTTGAGAGGTATCTCACAAGTTGTTAGTTCAGAAACATAGTTATTTAATTATTGTTCTTAAATTCTAAAAGATGATAATGGTTTTATTTGTATCTGGTGTAATGACCCAGACCTCTCTGGTCTATTACTTTTTGAAAATCTAGAGTTTGAGGTATCCTGGGAGTTCACGGTTACTCCTTTCAAGTTTTGTTAAAAATTCATGTTTTTCTAACTGTGATTAAAGACTGGTAGGTCATGACTGTATATCACCAGTGGTGAGTCATAATAGTTTCTAACACTAATGAATTATAATGGTGAGTCGCATATGGTAGGTCATGATGGTAGGTTGCTAGTTAGGAGTTTTCTGATGGAAAATCGCCCGCCGGTGAGTCATCTAATGGTGAATTTCCCAAAACTGAGTCATATGATGGTTACTCATGCAATGGTATCTCATCTAATGATGAGTCACCCAATGGTGACTCATCCACTAGTATCTAATTCAACATAATGTTATCCAATAGTGAATCATCCTCTGGTATTTCTTCCAATAGTGATTCACAGTAGTGACTCATGCCCGTGACTCCTTGCGGTGACTAACCTAACATAAAGTAATTTCAAACATTTTTTCAAAATTACAGATTTTTTTAGTTTCCCTAGTTTCATCCCTTGGATGTTTCCTTTAACACTATATGAGTTTCATACCATATTAAATTTTTTTCAGAGTTGTTTTGAATCTTATATATCTTAAAAAATATTGATGTTTCCCTTGACATTCAAACTGTGTGGTCATGGCAAAGATCGACAATTAATGGCTTTTGAAAACCATTTCACTCATTTATATAAGATCTAGAATTTATAAAGTTGAGGCCATTTATTATTGGTCTTTTATCTCTTACCATTGAAACCAAACATCCCACATAACATTTCATCGCCAAGGAGTCATGTGTTGTGTTGTAGCTTTTAGATCACATTTTCCCTAGAGGTTCTTCCTGCTAAAAATTCACCCCATATTATTCTGATATAAGGAAATGATGATCATCTTTTCATCACGGTATGGATCTATTGATATCTATTTCGTTTGTTTATCATGCATGGTTATTGTTTGAATTTATCCTTTGTGAATATAGAAGAATAATAAAATAAATAAATATAATCAAATCAGTTCAAGATCAATATGTTGGGATGGGAAAAGTGACTTATATTATATGTTGTTATCTATTGGTTTATTAATAGTATATGATATATGCCTATTGAATATCATTTCATCTACTAGTCCTTGTTTATGCACCAGTGATGGCTTGTGAATGATTATTTTTTGTCTTTATTGAATGATAGTATGTATATAAAATTGATTTACCATGTACAACTAACTAATTAATGGATTCCCCAGTATAAAAATATTTCTATGACAACCCATAAAGTTAACAAGTGGAATTAAAGAATTGATGACTTGTTAAATCTGAATATTCTTTATTTAGTTTGTGTGGTGGTATGGTTGTGGGAATCATCATTTGTTTTCGTTTTATTTAGAAGGTGTAAGGGAATATCTAGTTTAGAGATAGATTGACTATGGAATGTATGAGAACTGTTATGTAGTGGGTTTTTAGTTGGGTTATGTGATGTTTGTATTGCTGGATGTGTTGGGTGTGTTGTCGTTATACAATGGGACTATCCTGAGTCATTTTAATGGGTCATGTTAATGGGTGTGGCTATGAGTTGGGGGTTTTTTCTATTGAGTGGGTTGATTGGGTTGTATGCAATTAATGAATTATGCTGGCAGTGGTGGTTATAGTTAATTCTCCAAGAGTTTGTCAATTCTTATCATTCCTAAATCATCGCTACTAGTCTTAGTATCAATTTTTTTATGATAGGAATGTTTTTAAAATGGAGTAGAAATGTGATGTGGTTAATTTACCATTATTCTACTTCCATGGTGTGACTTTTTCATTTTTTTATTATTATGTGGTGTGCTTGGTAGTGGCCCAGATAATAATTAAATAAATTAATTTTTTTAGTAACGTTTGATAATTGGTTATGTTAATCGGATGGGGGAAGATTTGGTAGTGACTTGTTGTGTGGTTGTGCATTTAGAGGTTGCATCAAAGATGGAAGTGTTATGGGATGGTTTTTTGTTCAGAACCTCTACGTTGGGTTGAGTGCTTTCTATATATATGTATTAATTATATTTTCTTTTGTGATTTTGATATACACACCACCCATGATGAGAACTACGTGTCGAACACCCCCATCGTCATGGTGGAGGGTGTGTTTCCCAAACATACTGGTGGATGGATGGATTGATGACCACCCGTTGTTCCCTAATTAATTATCTAGATGGTGGAAGCCCAATATTATTGGAACATGTTTTGGTTTGTGAGGGCTAGGTGTGTGTGGAAAAGTTTTGCTTCCCATGTGTCTTTAAGATAAAACATGGTGAGATTTATCAGGTGTCTTCGGGATGAGGTGTGGTTTGATTCCCAGATGTTTACAGGCGGGATGTGATGTGGTATGTGGACCGGGTGTCTATTGGTGGGACGTGATGTGGTATGTGGAATAGTTTTAATGTGCAAAGGATGTGTTCTTCTTATGAGGCCTAGGTGTTTGTAGGTAGGATGTAGTTTGATTTGTTCAGAAGATGTGGGATCCCCAACACATTTTTTGATCTGGTGTGAGAGAATATAATTCAAAGGAAATTTATGTGGGTACCCTACTATCAATGTGAAATATAATACATTACTTGACTTGGGTTATTTGGTGAGCGTTCTTCTCTTAGGGTGGTGTGGCTAGTATTC
The DNA here is from genome assembly GCA_963277665.1 of Viscum album. Lineage (NCBI taxonomy): Eukaryota > Viridiplantae > Streptophyta > Magnoliopsida > Santalales > Viscaceae > Viscum > Viscum album. The sequence goes on from OY728161.1 coordinate 1,451,279,068, forward strand.
CTGTTTAGGTTCTATTAGGATATGTTGTTTCCTCACATTAGAATTAGTATGCATCTACCAATTTTTCATGAGGAACATTGGTTTTACAAATGATTATACTTGTATGCTCACAATATGTGTATAAAAATAGTTTCATGTTTCTAAGATAACTATGTGGACATTTCTAGACATTACTAACTCGGAATGGGGACATCTATTGTGCCACTATGTATCCATACTTTTGGTAGTTGCCTTTGAGTTTTCATTGTATTTGTAACATAATTATTTTAAACTTGAATGTGGGATGGATTATGACCTTATTTTATATATATTTCTTGGTGTTATTTTGAGGTTTCTATAGCTTATCTTCCAGTATTTTTTATTAATAAAGTGTGGTGCCTCTAATTTGGTAATATTTTTATACCCTTTGTGCATGTTTCCACCTTGGGTCCTACTAGATGTAAGAATCAAGGGTCATTATCTCTATTTTTCTATTTCAAACATAGGGGGGGCTTCTTTGAAGAGAGGGTTCACGAAATTTTCATATTCATATTGAGTTATATATTCTAACTCATTCTCATTATGATATACTCTAAATTTTTTTTTGTGTATTCAATCCTAATATTGTGTTAAGAACTATCATGTTTTGTTGATGAAAAAACTATTTTGTAGGGAGGTTTACCTTCAATTTAAAACATAAATATCTATCAAGTTGGAAAATTTTTTATTTCAGTTTACAAATTATATAATATGTTTCTTTTTACAAAGAAACTATTTCACCAAATATTTGTTTTGTCTATACATTTAACTCCCCTTAATAATTGCAACTCCAATCTCTATGATGATTTTTGAATTATGTTTTTGGATATGAAGGAATCATATAGACCAAAACATATTTATTAATAACCCCCTGATATGTATATAATATGTTTGGGGGTTAGTGTATTAAATATTATAATGGTTTGAAAATTGGTCATTGATTCCTTTTTTTCATATCCCTATAGTCTATGAATTTATACAAATCATCATACTAAAATGGATTTTCAGTGTTGGGAAAACACTCCTAGTAAAATTGAACATGCCATAGTATGACATTTCTCTTGTAGTAAATTATTAGTGATGACGACAAAAACATGATGAGTTTTCTAACCCCTATGAATATTTTCTTACTAGACTACTTAGTTTGTAACATATGAGATATTTTGTCAAATAATTATTTGAACGTCCTAGTTTTCTTGTCCATGGAACAATATTCATAGCACCGAACTAAAATATCTCAATGGAAATGATTGAGAGTGTTTTAAAAACATTCCATAAGATGATTGGAATCTCATTAGTGGTTAGGAAACATCTTAAGTAGATATCTAAATTTATCTCGTGACTCATGAATGAGTTATACTTCATCATAGAAAAATAAAATGATTTTGTACATCATTACAATAAGGGAGTGTCTTGGTTAAAACTATGTAGCATATGAGTTGAAAACATTATCCCAAGTGTCAAAGCATTCATCATATAAGATCTACAAGCACCTTTTATCCATACTCATTACGAAAAACCACAATACACTCATCTTAATCACATCCTATCAAATCCCTTGGAGTGTTAACTTTTGGAATTACATAAAAACCCCAATGGCCTCAATTAAATCCGCAATTGGTTAACAAGTAACAGTGGGTAGAACAAAATGATGGAATGGTTTCACATTATAATACCTAGACCAAATATAAATCCTTATTCAGGAAGTATTTCTAGATATCGTCTGAAAATAGATTTACCATAGGTTATGTCTTTTATAGAAATTATAATGATATTTTGGTGGATTCATATTTTTATTTATATTTTCATCAATTATGATTTATCTAATTTCAATTTTAGGCATATTTTTTCTTTTTAAGGGTAGAAAAATGTATATTAATATTTTGTAAGAAAGAATCATCTTATGTTTTACAATATGAAGCATTCATGATAATACAAGTAAATATAGATAAAATATTCATAAAACATTGCCAAAAATAAAAATATTTTAATATTTTATATTTTTTTCATTTATTATAAATTCATTTTTTACAGTATTGTTTAGAGGATTTCTTTAGAATTGGATTCATGTTACTTTCCACTAAATGGTGAAAATAATGTGATATAAGATACTCGGTAATTGAATAGTATATATAAAAAATAAACTACATACTACTAATTATATGTAAATTAGGGTCAACCATAGAGAAAAATAATAGTGTGACAAAAAAATTAACTAAAAATATAAGAAATTTAATTGAAATGTGTTGTTTGGAAATGTGTCTTATGAATAGTGATGTAAAATTGTAGTGAAATAGATAAAATAGTGAAAAATAAACAAGGGAGTTGCTGGATAAATTGAATATGGAGTTATGGAGGCATGTATGGATATATCTAAGAGAGAAAAACTCATCGCAAAAAGAAGTAACCATATATGATATAATTTTTTTTGAAAACAGTAACAAAACACCTAACTATAATATAGTGTTGTATATTTTGGATCACGTTTTCCCAAGAGGTTCTTCATGCTGCATATTCACAACCTATTTTTCTTCAATAAGGAAGTGATGATAGTCTTTTCTTCATTATAGGGATCCATTAATATCTATTTTATTTGGGTATCATGTGGGGGGTGTATGAATGTCTCCATTGAGAAGATTGAAGAATACCAAATAAATAAAGATAATCAAGTCAGTTTGAGATCAATATGTTGGGGATGGGAAAAGAGACTTATATTATACTTTGTTATCTATGGATGTTTTGAAATTTATAGGCCATATTCTTACAGAAAATAATGTCTTTTTGTGGTCCTTATTTATGCACCTATGATGGATTGGGAATGAATATTGTTTGTCTTCAATTGAACAACTCTATGTATATAAAATTTATTAACCACATACACATGTCTAATAAATGGATTCCTGAAGATAAAAATATTTTTATGATATCCCAGGATGTTAGCAATTACAATTACTATATAGATGACTTTTTAAATATGAATACGTTTTTTTGGTGGTACAGTTGCTGGCAAATCAGGTGTTGCGGGGTTGTTTGGAAGGTGTAATGGAATATCAGGTTGATAGATTGATTTATTATGGAATGTATATGATGTGTTATGAAAAGGATTTGTGGTATGGATGTGTTATGTTTTTATTTCTGGATGTCTTGGGAGTGGTGTTGTTATACAATGGAACAACACATGGTGGTTTTAATTGGACGTGTTGATGTGTGTGGATGTGATTTGGGGTTTGTATCTATTGGTTGGATGGACTGGGTGGTATGAAATTGATGAATAATGATGTCAGTGGTTTTTGTGATTAATTTTCCTAGAGTTTCTCCATGAGTAGCATTCCCAATGCATCACTTATTGTCTTGGAAGAATATTTTTTATGACATGAATTGCTGTTAAAAAGTGTTGAAATGTGATCTTGGTTATTTTACCACGGTTTTAATTCATCTGTGTGACTTTTTCAATTTGGAATGTTATGTGATGTTCTTGGTTATTTCCTAGATAGTAATGGATTAAATTGATTGTTTAATAAATAATGATAATTGGTTAAATTTATTGGCTGGGGTGACTTTACTGTGACTTGTTGTGTGGAAGCACATATAGAGGTTGAAGACAATATGGATGTTTTATGGGATAGTTATTGTTTTAGAACCTATAGGTTGGGTTTTGTTCTTTCTATCTATATATATTACTTATATTTTCCTCTAAGATTTCAATACACACCCCACCCTAGTTGAGAATTACATGCCGAACACCCCCATCATTATGGTAGAGGGTGTGTTTCCCAAACACCCCAGTGGATGGATAGATCAATGGCCACCCTCTCTTCACTAATACCTCTTAGAGATGGTGATACCCCATGACTCTATGAACATGATTTGGTTTGGGAGGATAAGGTGTGTGTGGGAAAGTTGTGCTTCCTAGGTCACTTCGAGATGAGATGTGGTGTGCTTTCCTAGGTGTCTTCGGGATGTGGTGTGGTTTGTGGAACTTGTGTTTATGTGATGGATGTGATGAGGTATGTGAAAAAAACTTCAATTGGTAGAATGTAATGTGGTATGTGTAACATGTGTCTATTGGTGGGATGTGTTCTAATTGTGAGGCCCATGTGTGTGCATCTGGGATGTTGTTTTATTGTTTCAGATAACATGGGAGTGGCAAGATGTTTTCTACTAGGGTGTGAGAGATGCTAATTAGTTGGAAAGTGGTGTGGATTCCCTACTATCAATGTGAAATATAATACATTACCTCACTTGTGTTATTTGGTGAGTCTGCATTGGGGAGATTGGGGTGGCTTGTATACCTTGTTTGGTGATGTTTGGTTCTGTTATTTCCTCGCAATAGAATTATTATTATTCTCTCACTTCTGCACTAGGGAATTTGGCTTTCAAGCTGAGAATAGTTGAATTCTATTTATACGTGAATAAAACTACTTTTAGTTATTGAGGATGACTAGGTGGGAATTACTGGGAATTACAATATTTTTATTTGGGAAATCTATTCTGTTGTTGTGTAGACATAGATTTGGTATTTACCTTTTAGTTTTTATTGTATTTGTAACAATTTTATTTTAAAGATGAATTCGGGATGGTTTTGGATTTATTATATATATTTTATAGAGTTATTTTATGGGTTTTCGATCTTATCTCCTAACCTTATTTAATATAATGGGTGGTACCTCTAATTTTTTGAGATTTGTATACCCTTGGTGTTGGTCACCACCTTGGGGCCTATCGGAGGTGGGAATTGGGGGTCATTATCTCTCTTTATCTATTCCCAACTCCGGAGGGACATCATTGGAGGAAGGGTGTCATGAAATTTGGTTATTCATATTGATTTATATATTATATCTCATTTTCATTAGGATATAATCTATCATGTTCTTGCGTATTGAATTGTAATATGGTGGTAATAACCATCATATTTTTTTTGATGGAAAAACTATTGGGTTTGGAATTTTCCCTAAAATCTAAAAAAATATCTATCAATTTGGACAATTATTAATTTCAGGTTATGAATTATATAATATGTGTCTTTTTCCCAAGAACCTATTTCCCCTAACATTTTTATCATCTATACCTTTATCTCCCCTTAATAAATGTAATACCTAATACAATAATTATTTTTGATTTATTATTTTTGATATAGATGCAAGATATAAAAGAAAAAATATTTCATAATAACCCCCTGTATATCATTAGTACATGTTTGGGAGATTTTGGAATTGAATATTATAATGTTTTGAAAAGGGTTCATAGTTTCCTTTTTTCATTTCCCCATATAATATGAATTTAGAACCATCATCTGACTAAAATTGGTTTTAAATGTTGGGAAAACACTCCTAATATAATTAAACATAACAAATTGATTACATTACTCTATAAGTAAATTATTAGCGATGAATGCAAAAAAATGACGAGTTACCTCATCCCTATGAATATTTTCCTTCTTAGATTACTTAATTAGTAACATAAGAGAAATTATATAAAATATTTATTTTTTCTTCCCAACTTTCAAGCCTGGGGAACCACCATCATAGAACTGACCCAATATATCTTGATGGAAATGAGTGAGAATGTGGTAAAAAGATTCCATAAGAAGGTGGGGATCAAGTACGTGGTTATGAAACTTCTTAAGTAGATATCTAAATTTATTCCAGGATTCATGAAAGATTTATACATCATAATAGAAAAATATAATGACTTTTCACCTCATTTAAATAGTTCATTGTCTTAGATAAAACTATATAACAAATTAGTTGAAAACATTACCTTATCTGTTAAAAAATTCATCAAATAATATCATGAACGACCATTTAACCCCTACTCATTAAGAAAAACCACAATACACACATACTAATCACCTAATATCTAATCCAATGGAGTTTTAGCTATATAAATGATCTAAAATATTCCAAATGATCTCAATTAAATCCTTAATGGGTGAACATGTAATGAATGGTGGCATTAATAGATGTAATAGTTTGACATTATAACACCTAGACCTAATACAAATCATTTGGAATGAAGTATTTATAGATTATCTGAAAATAAAACTATTATAGTGTAAGTCCCTCTTAGAAATTATAGCGATACTATGGTGGATTCATATTTTTATTTAGATTTTCATCTCTTTATATTCATATAAATCAATTTTGGGATTCTATTCAATATTAATGTTAGAAAAATGTTTAGTTATATTTAGTAAAAAAAATTATAGTTCAGTTTTATAATACGTAGTGTGCATGATAATACAATTATATCTAGAAAAAATAAGCATAAAACTTTTCAAACAAAATAATATTTTAAGATTATATATTTTATGCTTTTTATTTACAATAAAATATTTTTACGTATTTTTTATATGTTTTTTAAAATAGGTTTCATGTTCCTTTCCAATAAATTGATAAAACAATGTTATATTTGATACATGATAATTTTCATGTATCAAAAAATAATAATCTACTGAATAATAATTATACGGAAATTAGGGTCAAACCATATAGAAGGATGATGGTGTGTGGAAAAAAATAGAAAAATGACAAAAAATATAACAAATATAATTGAAATGTGTAGTTTGGAAAAGTTTTTTATGAAATGTAATGTAAAAATGTTTTGAATGTGATAAAATAGTGAAAAATAAACATGAGAGAGGTTGGATAACTTGTATATGGCATTAGGGAAAATGAGATGATATATTTGAGAGAAAAAAAATCATTTGAAAAAAGAATATATGATCTAATTTTTTTGTAAAAATACTATCAAACATCTAATAAGAATTAGATGAACAATTAAGGTAGATAACAATTAGAAGAACTTATATTAATAATAGAATTCATCACTATTTTTCCTCCATATTGGGAAGATAATTATAACAACATATTTTAATAAATTACATCAGTTAAGGCTTCAAAGTCAAATAGAACCTATATTATTTATCTTTTAGTAAATGGAGTAGCATTGAAACGGTTCTCTTGACGAATTAGAAAAGATAAATCTAATGAAAAGTTAAATATACCACTATGATTTTACTCAATATAAAAAAATTTGAATGGTATTCAATCCATCAAATCCAATTCCCCCAAAAAAACATATTGACTACACCCATTGACCCTTACAGACCAACTGATAGAGCATAAGAATGTATGTGAACTTATACAGTAATGTTTATTAATAATATATCATCTATAAACAAATAAAATTACCTAATTTATTATTTTTAGTTCACTTTCTTGTTATAATGTTTATTTCAAATGTAAATTTTTTTTAATAAAAATCATTATAACTTGAATTAATAAAAAATCATTTTTTATAAACAGAACAAAGGGTTTATCTTGAAGTAACATAATGGCACATAACATATTTGATAGTGGAGTAATTTTTTCAGTTTCAATACATTTAATCTAATAAACATGTTTTAAATTTATACACCTTGGTTTTTTAAGATGAGAAATAAATTTTCTTCCCAAGTGTTTAGTTGAATGTTTTGTTTTCTTTAATAACTTGATCAGTGAAATTGTATTTTATTAGTTTTTAGATGAATTCATATTCATGGTTTATAATTTTATTAAAATTATAAATATAAATTATGAACATAACATTTAATTATAAATCATTTAATAAAATTTTATAAATCTATAATAGATTTTTTAAAAGTTAAAAATAGGAACCTTGTAAATGTTCTGGACTTTTATGACTACTGAGTTTTGTGGAAAAATATTTCTCAGATTTAATTTGACCACTCAATCATCACCCTTACAATTCTATATCCAAATTATTTTGTACCAATAAATAAATTAATGTTTATTGATTGGTATCACAAATATAATTATTTAATTTTTAGCAAAAACTAGTATTGTGTGACGCATGATAGATTCACGAGGAAAGACTGAAAAATGTTTGAGTAACAAGGATAAACACATGAAAAAACCATGATATAGAGAATGGAAAATAATGTTTAAAAAATATCGATCAAGAAATAGTCGAATTACAATTGATTATTCTCACTAAAACACATAATTAAATAATAAAAAAATCTTAGATATTTATAGGTGAATAAGAAATGAAATTGAACATGGAATTTTGATTGATTAATAACTTTTATAGTCCCTTGATTTTTTGTAGATATACAGAACCGACATATAATATAAATTTTTATAACTAAATATTTCAAAGAGAATATGGTTAAAGGTTAATATCTCCAGCTTTCCAATAATAATACTCAAGAAAATCATATATAATTAGTGGTTATAATCATCTGGACTGAATTTCCTAATATCCTAGGTCTGACTACCTAAAATAGTTTTTAAAATTTATTTTTAGTATTAATTAAATTAAATTTTATATAAAAATTTTTATGGTTATGAATATTATCATATATCATTGACTCCTTAACAATTTAAAAGTTACTTATAAAGAGAAAAAATATAAGGAAAATGATCTAATAACACAAATAACCCGACTGAAGTGAAATTAATGTAACAGAACAAAATCATTTCTCTCATACTTTTTATCCCACTAAAATTAACAAAATACAAATTTTCGATATTGTATTCATTCAAATATAAGATAAATAGTAATATAGGAAACAATAAAAGAATAAATTTTTGGTGTGAAATAAAATATCTACTTTTAAGTTGATTGTCGTCTCCTCTATGCTCCCACACCAAAATTACAACCTATGTGGTTTAGGTCTTGTGCATCCATTTTTTTCCTTCTCTAAGTACTTATTCATACCCTTATATCCAATCTCCATCCACAAATATTTTATCAAAAATAAAAAATTTAACTATAACCTCGAGCTCACAATTAGATTCACTATAAACAAATCTGGGTCGCCCTACGGTACAACTATTACTATTCTTCCTCATCCACACATAACATGAGATGAATCAATAAAGAAATATCCCTACCCTCATGTGAGATAATAATCTATTTTTTATTGTGATAAACTAAAAACATATTTATAAATATCTATATATATACAGTACATCTCCCCATCATTAATCCTGAATCCACATTTTCCTTTGATTTTTCAAATGCATTAATATTATTTTTTAAATATTGGGTGTTTCTACACATAATTATATAAAATATATAATTATTAATTAGAAAATTAATAAAAAATCATTCAGACATTTAATCTGGGTCATGAAATAATATTTTTCAATTTTTCTTCAATTTCAATATATAGAAATTAATTCCAATAATTAATTTTCAAAAATATATAATGAAATGTTTAATTAATTATGTTTAATAACAACCCAATATCATAATTTTATTAAAAATATATTTCATTCAAAGTACATTTAAACCATAAAATTATATTTGATTAAAATATATATATTTCATTAACAAAAATAACAAGAACTTAATAACAATAATCAATCACTATTATAAAAATAATCAAGTAATTATAGTTACAATATCATATTAACAAATAATTATACATTCCCGATTCAAAACATTATGTATTCAAAATTATGTGTAGGGGGTATAAAAAATTCATCATATCAAATTACCCAACACTTAGAAAACATTTTATCCCAATAAAATCCATTTATCTTGTTCTTGGAAAGAATGTAAATTTCCATACTAATCACATGAAATTCCACAATGTATTATTTTTCAAGATGATGTTACCCCATGGACCATATTAACAAATTAATGCGATTTATCTTGTAAAAAAAAATTCTACAATGAAATGTTCTTTCCAATGATACAAAAAATGTTCATATTTGATAATTAAGAAAACAATTAAACAATATTCAATTTGAATCCAAATAAATATTGTAAATTTTTTGTATTATCTTATTGAATATAAAAAAATAGTTTAGAAAATATAATACCATATAAAAACCTTTACATGGGTTTTATTAAATTAATAGTGGAATATAAACCAATCTAATTTGACAAACTAATTTTTCACATGAGACATGTCGATGTATCGATCAACTATATAAAACTGGTACTTAATCATACCTAACTATTTCCAATGAATTAATCATATAAAAGGGGTGTAACATAGTTAAAATAGACATTAATATTCACTAACAAACATATGAAATGTTAATATTTAGCCTAATCAAATAAACATAATCATAAACATTAACAAATAATTTTGTGAGTGGTGATAAAATTAAACATAATGATAAAAATTAAAATAAACCATCCATGGAAATAATAATTATTATATAAATATAAGATATACCAAATGTATTATAAGAACAATTAAGGGTTGATATCGTCGATGAATATAATGACTTTTAAATTTTAATTAGATACATTCTAGAGAAAAATAACCTTTCACTTTGAACATCAATATAATGAACATGAACCTCTGAGCTTGGAGTTTATGTTTTATTTATTACATTTGAACTAAAAAATGTGATAGAATCCCGAATGAACAAAAAATGTTGTATAATTTTTATAACTATATACATACATGATTTTCAAATTAAATTTGAATAAAAAATTACAACATTATTATTTTTTTAAATAATAACATAATTCACCTTGGAATATCCATATATAAAATTCTTATTATTCTTTTTGGATTCCAATGAAAGAAATAAAAAGAAGTTTGAGAAAAATTCTTAGTGAGGGCTGTGTTCACAGGAAGCTATCATGAATAAATAAGCATGTTTAACATTGGAAGGTGAATAATTGAAAACAAAATAAATTTCAATAATTTGACTATCGGGACTAGATAAGGAACAATAAGCATGTAAATGTAAATAAAAAAAACACATTACATTTACAAAATAACATCACTATCATTAATAAGGATGGAATAAAAAAATTGTAATGGTAAATAACATATAACACATTTCATTCAATCAATTACATCAATATCATGGATAGATAATTCAAAACTAGTATAGTAGGGTAAATAACTGAAAACACTTTCCATTTAATCAATAATAGTGACCAAAATTCATTTGATGATGATATTATTTGAAAAATATAATGGATAATAATAACAAAATTCTCAATGAAAGAGATTATTAATTATCAGGAATCATTATCTCAAGGTTCCTAAAACCTCTACTATTAAGTGATTTCATAATATAGTTGCAAACTGTGGGTAAACCCCTATTTATTTATTGCATATTTTTTAGACACATGATACTGCCGATTAATTGAGGGGATACATATTTCTAATCCCCACCCATCACTACATGTACAAATATATCGAATGATCGATGTAATTCATGAAAAATGTGCTTTATCATCAAATATATCTACTGATTTAAGAATATTGATTTACAATATTTCCCTAGAAAAATATATAATTTTTAAAATAGTACACTTTAGGATGAAATGATATATTGTTTAATCATTAAACATATCCATGTTAAATCACATTGAGATTTTGGGGATATTTAATTTTCAATGATCGTAGGGAAGTGAAGATTTTAATAGAAAGTTAACAACTATATAATTGAATCCTGAAAGTGAATTTTAGTTCTTTCCATAGAAAAAATGACCATAAGACATCAATATAATGAATAATGTTGGAATCAAAACAAAATTCCTCTTCTGTATTATAATTTAGATAAATTATAATTATTAGTTCTGAATAGAAAGTCCTTAAAAATCCTTTAATCAAATTCTTGAAAAAATATAATTTTTTACACTAAAAATATTTGTAAATCAAAAATTAAAATAAATACTTATAAAATAATTTTCTTAAAAATTCACCTTTGAATATTTTTATGGAAAACTAAAGAAATTTAGTGTTTATAATTAAAGTATTTCTATTTATTACATCCATGTAATAAAATTGATTCCATTTACATTTTTGGTAAAATCTAAAATATCTATAAGGAACTGTGTCTATGCATATGTAATTTTCACATATAAATGATGTGTATGTTTTTTTATAAAATAAACTCAACAAATACACAATAGATATTATAATGTAATATCTTTTACCATTCATCATTTTTTAGAATTATATACACGCTATACAACTTATACAAACTGTTAAAAAAATATGAATAGATGTCTTTGAGCATGCATCTTACTTAGTGAAATAAAAATTATAAGATAATACTCTAAACCTATGAGAAATAAATTAAAAATATATTGTGGAAAATTATTTTTCACGTTAAGCAGTTTTCAAAATATTTGTTAAATATTTTTTAAGTAATTTTTTGAATATAACTACAAAATCATTATTTTTTAAATAACATATAAAAATTTATTAAAATAATAGACTCCTTAAAAATACAATAGCACCTTTTAAAATACTTATATTCAAAAATTACATTAAAATAATTCCAATTATTTTCAAAATACAATACGAAAGATCTGTAAAAAAACACTCAGACAAATTTTAGCCTACTCACATGATAAGGGATGAGTTCACTCCTTAATTCCCTACCATATTTATAACATTCATGTTACAGTTTTTATAAAAACACTTTAAACATTCAATATACAAAAATAAATTTTTCATGAGGTTTTCTACTTTAAAAAATTGACCAAACTTGATAATAAATAAATATACAATCATAATGTATTGTAGGTATCTTCTAATAAATTGAAGTAATATACATTATCCAATTATCATGCATACATAAAATGTAATTATCATTATCATTTAAAACCAATATAAAAATAATTCCCTTGGTAAATATAATTCAGTACAGATATAGATGCAGCAAATAAAATCTAATGAATGCATGATAAGTTGTGTATTATATTTTATGTCCATGAATTATTAAAATTAAGACATTTGGTTATGTATAATGACTATGTGAACATGAAATTATATGTTTTATTTATAAGTTCCACATGAATTGATAACAATTATTAGTTATTTATAAAATATTCACATAAAATAATATTCATAAAATTAGTGTCTTATCTCATAATGATTTCATTTATTAATGATACTAATAAAACTAGGAAATCAAAAGAATGAAATTTAAGGAATGTAATTTAATGTAATCAATTTTATGTAATTAATTTTATGTAAAAAATAAAATAAAAATGATTTTTTTATTTTTTATAATTAATAATCTTATAAGATGACTCATTAAAATAAAAATTCCTTGCATATAAATTCTAAAATAAAATATTGATCCCTTTTAATTCATATAAATTTTTTTTCTATATTAATATACATTTATATATATATATATATGTAAATTGATCATAATTGATAAATTTAATACATGATCAATCCAATTGAAATATTGAAATTAATTATCATCTTACATGAAATTAATTGTTTATGATAAATTTTAAATTAATAAATCAATTGAAAATAAATCGATATACAAATATAAAAATTTTAAACTGAAGAATATATTGGTGGAAAAAAATTAAAACATATAAATGGTTTTATAATATTTTGAAAAATGAAAAAAATTATACTTATTTAAATTGTAAAAAACAAATAAATAGATATATAGTAAAATATTCCCACACAAATATAAATATTACTAAATATATCTAGTCTAAAATATATTGATAAAATTATAAATTACACCCTAACATTATTTAAGAAAAGACAGATAAATTTCTTAACATAAGGAAAGTGAAATTGAGGGTTTAGTTTGATGTTTCCAAAGTCACACGCATACTTGTGCGTACACACACACACACGCACACACACACACACACACACATATATATATATATCAATTTGGAATCATGGAGTATAAGCTCATAGGTTTGATTCATAAAGTTTTTTGTAACTAGTTATTTTTCTTTTCAATTTTTTATAATTATATTTTGTTTAGGGATGTGAAGGATTTTCAAAAGTGACACTTAGTTTTGATTTCACACCACATAAATTAATATTTTATTTATTATTTTTTCTTATCTTTAGTTCAATCTTATCACAGTTCTAACTAATTTTTTCTCTCTTTTTTAATTTTATTCATATTTTGTTTCGTTATGTAATGATTACCATTAAATTAAATTATCACGATTATCTCATTCTATTTTTTATTTTTTAGGTTTCTTAGAGTTTGATTTTTTCTGTCCTTTTTAGTCTATGTTTTAATGTTTTAATTTTTTTGAGAACATTTCTTGTATAATTATATATTTTTATAATTATAAAATATATTATAAACCCAATTATTAAATATATAAAAAACCCATTATTATTATTATATAATTATATTCGTCATAGTTTTAGATTTATTTAATATATATATAAAAAACAGCTATCATATCAAAACTTAAAATCAACAATTTTTTAACATATATATAATATACGTATTTTGGTAATAAAATAATTCTCTATATTTATAATTTATAAATTTTGTAAAAAAAAATATAATATATTTTCATATAATTATAATAAAAAATTATTTTAAAATAATAACAATTGTTTTCCTTATAAATTTCTTTATCATTATTTATTATCACAATTATTATTAATATTAGAATCATTATAATATAATAAAAATGTATTTATTTTAAAATATCTATAAAATTTAGATTATAAATAGTATCATAAATTTAAAATTATATATATATATATATGCTGTAATTTTATTATATATGTGTAATATTTAATCATTTTAATTTTCCAAAACATCTGGTTTTTCAAATCACTAATTCTTTACAAAAATAATCAATTAAATATGTTAATAATGAAATAATATTTTAAATAATTTAATACCTTATTCTAATAAAATATTAATTTATAATGTTAAATTAAAATATTTTGGTCTTACAAAACCATTTATTTAAACCATTCTTGAAATAAAAATTAGTAAAATATAATAATTAATAAAATAATTACTATTTTATTTTTTTGGGGTGTTACATTCTTCCACCCTTAAATAAATTGTAAACTCGCAATTTTTCCATCAGTCTAAAAAATTGAATTAAAACAATAAAACATATAATATTCTACACTGTACAGCTTAGACCACATATAATCTCTAATATTTTCTAGACCAGTACTCTGATACTGATTATAATTCCTCATGCATGTACTTCCAGTATCATCAAATATAAATGATGTGAATATTTATTTTATAATATAAAATGAAAAAAATACACAACCTATATTTTATACTTCGAAATTTTTTATTCTTGGCATTTTGATACATGGCCTAAAACACATCAAAATTGTATAAAATAAAATTAAATGATTAAAACACTTTTATTGTACAACTTCCTCATTGAAATACACATCATAAATCCATACACTAAACTTGTGAAAAATAAATTTAAAATATATGGTGATCAATTATTTTTTCTATTAAGGTATTTTAAACTAATTGGTAAATACATTTGAAATATTATTTTGAAAATATTTTTGAAATTATACATTTATAAATAGAATATAAAAACATTATTGAAATTATATACTCCTTAAAAATACTATATTTTGATTTAACATTTTTTTGTTTAAAAAATTATTTAAATATATACCAATGATATTTTGAAAACAACAAGAAAGATTCTAAAAAAGTACATCAAGGACACTTGATACATTGAATTATATTTTGGGCTAACCTACTTTATGAGTGATTGGTTCACTCTCTAATTCCCTACAAAACTTACAATGTTAAAGTGCTAGATGTTATGAATATATTTTATGCTTTCTATATATATGCATACATTGTTCAATCATATTTCTTGTTTAAAAACATTGACCACATATGCAAACAAATAAATTTACAATTATAACATTATAATGTTAGATTCTAACATATTGGATTAAATATCATTATAAACCTACTATATATGAACAAAACTTTATTAATATTTTCACATTAAACCAACAGAAAAATAATTTAATTTATAAATATAATTCAATAACAATATATATATCCAATTAATAAAATCTAATCCATTCTTGAAATGTCATGTATTATAGATTATGGAAATACCTTTTATAAATTATTACAATCATATATGTATAGAGACAATTTATATATGGAATGATTGGTTTTAATTAGAATTGACACATAAAATGTTAATATTTCTTATTTATATGTAAGTGATACTGAAAAAATAATAATAATGAAATGATTATATTATCTCATGGAGATTTTAATAAATAAATTTACCCATTAAATTAAGAAAAATAAAGCCTGAAATTTAAAGTAAACAATTTTGTGTTATGAATTTTAATGAATTAATATGATGTAAACAACAACAAAACAATATTTTTTTTATTTTTTATAAATAAATATATTATAAGATAACACATTAAAACATTAATTCATTGCAAATAAATTATAAAATAAATGGTTAGACCTTTTTAAATCAAATTAATATGAATATATTGATATAAATTTACATATATATATATATATTGAATATAATAGATAAATTGAAATCATGATTAATCCATTTGATAAATAGAAATAAAAAATCTAATTACATAAAATGATAGGTTTAGGAGAAATTTTAAATTCTTATATAAAATGAAAATATGTAGATATATATACATATATAAATCAGTAAATGAAGCATATTTTGATGGAATAAAATTAAAACCCATACCTATTTTTATAAAACATAGATGAATGAAATAAAAATATAAAAATAAAAATTATTTAATAGAAAAAAATAAATATATATGTTGTTAAATATATACATGTATATAAATATATGCGTGTATATATATATATATATATTTGTAGTTTAAACAGATACTGCAAAAAAATTACACCCTTAATTGATTTGAGAATAGGGAGAATAGAAGACGGGAACATGGCATGAGATAAGGAGGGTAGAGTTTCAGTGTTTCCACTGTCACACACACAGAGACACACACACACACACACACACACACATATATATATATCAATTTCATTTCTTACAGTTAAAGCTCATATTTTTTATTAATATAATTTTCTGTAATTATTTTTCTTCTTATATCCTTTATTATAATTTTAGTGTGTGTAGGAATATGAAGGATTTTCCAAAGTGCGAATCTTTTTTGATTTCCCACCACCCAATGTTATATTTTGTTTATAATTTTATATTACCTTAAATTAAATATTCTCACAGTTCCGACTCATTTTTTATCGCTTTTGAAATTTTTTTCATCTTTTTTTTTGTTAAGTAATTATCACCTATATATTATATTCTCAGAATTATCTGGTTTTTGTCATGTATTCTTGAATATGGTTTAGTTCTCTATTTTTTTCATCTTTGTTTGAATGTTTAATTTTTTTTGTAGAAACATTTCTTGTATAATTCAATTTTTTGTATAATTGTAGAATATATTATAAAACCCATTATTATAAATATAGAAAATCCATTATTGTAATTATATAATTATGATAGTTTTAGTTTTATCATTTTTTGACATACATAAATAGATAATTTTATATATATGAATAATTAAAATCAAACATTTTTTATTATATATATAATGTAAAACTTTTATAATAAAAGCATAATATATATTTATAATTTATAAATTTTTTAAATCTAAAACAGATCGTCAGTTAATATATTCATTCAATTTATTATCTTAAAAATAATAATAATAATAGGTTTCATAATAAAATATTTTTCACTAATTTATTATTAATATTACTGTTATTATTATTAATAAAATATTAAAACAAATTATATTTATTTTTAAATAATCTTAATATTTTAATTTTAAATAATATCATAAATATTAAAATAAATATAAATATAAATATATTTATTTCAATATATATTTTTAAAATGAAATAATTTTAATTTTTTAAAATTTTTGGTTATTCGAATATTTAAATCATTGTAAAAATAATCAATTAAATATATTTATATTTAAATAAAATTTTATAAAATCAATACCATATTAAAAAAAATATTTTATTAAATTTTAAATCATAGTATCATAGTTTTATCAAATATTTTATTAAAATGTATTTATTTAAAATACAATAAATTAATATTTAATTAAAAAATTATTATATAAATTTTATAGGGGAATTACCCAAGCCTTTTTAAAAAAATGACCTGAAGGTTCCTTTCAAAAAATATTTTAAATATTATTAAATGGGTAATAGTTTCATTAAGAAATCATTTGGATAATGTTAAAAGCATTTTTAAAATCATTTTTTATGACATGGTTTTAGAAGAAGAATGTTTTTCAACTAAAGAGGGAAATGAAGTCATATTCTATTAAATATATTTTCTCAATCATTTTATCTAAAAAAAGTGAAAAAATGTTATTATAAGGATAAAATATGATTAATAACAATTGTATAATAAAATTAATGTGTTTATTAACCAATGATAAAATTATTCCCGTTAATGGAAATTCAGGCATAAATAATCTAGATAAAAATGATATTATGAATAAAACCATTACAAAGAAAATTAAGTTGAAGTGAGAATGAACCAGAGAATTGATTATGTGTGTCAAAGTTAAATACATAAAAATAATTGGATATAAAAAATTTGTATATTCAAAACTCAAAACAGACATAATTATGTAATATTAATGATAATGATGAAGTAATATAACCTAACGAAAAAAATTGAGTTATGAAATTCATTACCAGTTGGTAATTTTCTTGTCATGTTCCATTGGATGAAATAATTTAATTTGAAACTTAAAATAACATGAATTGTTAATGTTACATAATATTACTTGTAAAATGGGATGATAATACACCATATAAAATAAATTAGGTTCATAAGAATTTAATATGTGTCACTGAAGAGTAATTAAGACGAAGTCCATTTCCTTATGCTCCTTTTAATTAACCATGATTCAACTTCATGTATAATGATTTTAATAATATCCTTATATTAAAATATAATCATTTTAAAATAATATCATATATTATTAATTCATAACATATTATCTCCCATTGAATATAACATTTCATTATATTCACTATCTTGGGTGAAAATTTACTTGTTTTCACATCCATGTTCTATCAAGAATGTTATGGTTCTTCAATGTGTAATATAGTTTTTCCATATCTAGAATGTTATAAATGTTTCAAATATGTTTTCTTCAATACAATAAATTATTGGAATCATTATTGGGATTTTAAATGGGATAATGGATCACTTCTCTTAGTGCAACTGACGTGTTTTATATATGCACGAAACACATATACATTTCCAAAATGGATAAAAGTGTAATTAAGTGCATGAATTTTATTTTTAAAGAATTAATATAAATTCATATATATCACTGGTATTCACTAAATTTTCCTCATTACCTTTTATGAAATGTATATTTCAAAAAAATCACACTCCTTTGTGAGGTTGTAGCCTTCCATACACAGGAGCAACATTATCGTATTTTTAATGGAATGGAACATATCAAGGTATATGTGATTTTAAAATATTATAAGTATAATAATGTCATAAAAATCATATAAATGTGTCTAATATATAATTATAACTACCATTTAAAGTTATTTATTGAAAATGAATTACATCGGTTCGTGATACAGTTGTCCTCAATACACGCGATCAACATTTTCATTTTTCATTTGTTTGAGGTGGAAATAGAAATTGGTAATTCTATTAACAAAATATAATATCATTATATGGATGACATTAATGGTATTATATCATCAGGTGTTAATATGATTTTAATGATGTGGAAGAAGAAAAAAAATAAAAAATTCTTTTTAAGGCTGTCAAGTCTTCTTCAAATGTATTATTTAGGTTTGCAATAAAGGCCTTACTAGGTTATCCTTAAGGTCAAAAAATGGATGTCACATGTTTTTAGGTGATTAATTATGGGATTTGATAAGGTTTATTATAAACTGAATGGATTTGCCTATGTGAATCAGGGAGGAGAGTTGTGGCCATTTATAAGTGGGGGAGGGACACAAATGGAATTTTTTAAAATATTCAACTACTCCCATGTTTTTATCATGATAAAATCCTCTTGTACTAATCATTTTCTATCCTTATAGGTATTAACGTCAAACAATGTCCATAAAATGGGTTTTGGGAATTTTTAAGGTACTTTCAAAAACATATCTTCTTTGTTTAACCTCCCTGATTAAACCATTTTTACATTATCGATTGTAATTATATTATACTTTTTGAAATATTCATTATTGAAAATTTATGTTGAAATTATTAGAAAATATTAATTATTATAATTCCAAATATGGAATCAATTTTCTAAATTCAATTCATAGAAGTGCGAGAATTTAATTTATAATTATACATGAAAATGAGATGATAATGTGGGTTTTAAAAGAAATTCTTATCATATGTGTAGATGTATTTAATACAAAAAATTAACACGAAATTGATTCAAATGACCTAAATTAGATAAATTTTAATATAAATAAATTATTTACACTTGATAACCAATTTAAAATATAATTCAACCTTGTAAATTATTAATATGAAAAGATAATTTCCATTATATATCAATATTTCTCACTCTTTATGAAAAAATGAAACATATGAGAAAGATCACATAATATAACCGAAAAACTATATTTATATATTGAATGAAAATATGAATATAATATTGTAATATAAAAATACCAACAGTGGAAAAAATTAATTTTAATTTATGTTAGACAAGGGTGACTAAATAGTTTGTTAGAAAAGTACATGTTTTTTTAAAACATTTATTTTACATTTAATGGATTATTATTTTATTTTTAAAGAATAGATAAATATAATTTTTATTATTTATTTATAATTATTCATATGAAACAATTTAATTATTCGGTTATAATGATTTAAAATATTACAATAGATTTAGGCTCAGGGATCCATGTTATATAATCTATAAAATATATCTATTATTGTAACAACCCGATATTTTATTATAATTATTATTTTTAAATTCATTGATATATTCTGTTGTACGCTGCACTAAGATTATCTTGCACTATATGCAAAACTGTATTAGCTTGCAGTAAATTCAACACTATTCTTGGCTAATGTTACACACAATTTCATGTTCATTTTGTACAAATTATTCTATGAAAAATTAATTATATATTTTGTTTAATGTATAAATGAAATATGGTTTTGTTTTTTTATATGAAAAAACAAAGGAGTCTTTCACTACACATCACCCTGACTTGGCTTCCATTACATGCAGTCAAGACCTTCCTCGATAGCGTGTGTAGTACGCAATACCGAGTTTCACTAAACAATGATATATTGTTATGATATTATTATGGACTGGCGTTTATTAATAGTATTAACTAAATTTTGAACTTGATAACATTATTATTATGCTTAAATATTTTCTAGAACATGGTATAAGAACAAAATAAATTTTTTGGGTAAAATAAGTATTTTTAAAAAAATGCAGTTTTGCCGCATTTTGATGGCGCACCAACTTTAAATCTATTTTTTGTCATGTTTATAAGTTCAATTTGAAAAAAAAATTCTTCCTTGCAATCAGGATATAAAAATTTAATTTGGATAAAATTTTCATATTATTCTGATAACTTTCATATTTTGATGAATAGTAAAAACATGCTATATTTTAATTAAAAACACATTTTTTCATCTGAATAATTTATATGGATAGATTATCGTTTTATTTGGTTTTAATGTTTAATTAGAATATATTTTTACCATTTAATACAATGTTGGTCATTGAAATTAATTTCACATTGAATTTGGACATAAACAAGTGTCGATCTTTTGATATTTATTGTTTCATAAAAACACGCTATTTGTTTTGATAAGGGGAATTACTTTTAAAATTTACTAATTCTACTTCTATTTAATGGATTTGAAAAAATAGACATAATTTTTTAATTCTGAATATCAAATATATCTTAGGCTGAATTTTTGGTATTTTTCTGAAAAACATCAAGTTATGATGAATAGTGAAAACACTGAGTTTTTTGTTGAGACCGACTTTTTATTTAAATAATCATTTATTTGATTTAAATTTATTTTAGGTAAAAATAGATACAAAATACTTATATAAGTTCAATGAAATTAATTGTGTCATTTTATAATAATTTTAGATTTATAAAAATTGTATTGCACTTTTCACCGTCTTCTCCCCATCTCCTAGGAGCTTTTGCAATTGTTCATAAAACATAATTTTATCACTTCTGTGAGTTGAATTTCGAAAATCTGAGAGACATGGTTAATATCACAGAGTAAAATGTGGTTCAATTTGATAAAAATAATTTTTGTTGAATAGTAACTTTTTACTTTTATTTACCACAGTTAAAAGTAAATAGGGTAAATCAAGGATAAAAGAATATTATAATTGTACAAATTACCTTAGAACTTGTCCTAACCTTATTGTATGAGTATTGTACTACCATGGTCATCCTTGTGTCGATTTTGGGACCCCCATTGAGCCACTTGGTAGTGATAACGACATTTTGGAATAATTAATTGAATGTAAAGACAAAATTGACCTTAACAAAAATCTTTTAGTAAATTAATTTTTATATGGTGTTATATAAGTCCTATTTTCAACTATAAATATTCATTAGAAATATAAAAAGATTTCATACATCATGGTAATTGTTTCATAATTTTTAGACATCAAATTAATTAAATTGTTTATGGCATAATAATGAAGCAGTATTTACCTCATTAATAATTGATTTAAATAAATAAGATTATAATGATTAAAATATTATCCAAAACATGTCCAATTCTAATTGGATGATTTTATTTAGACCATGTGTCATCTTATCATTTTATATAATGATTTTTGGATCATTTTAAACAGAAGATAGGTTTATAATAAAATAATATTTTCCCTCATTCCAAAAGAGCCCCTCCTCCCCCTTATAAAAGGAGACCATTTCTATCCAATAACTCACACCTCTCAAGCCATTTGGCTCACCCAACCTCTACAAAATTTATCTCTATACATACTTCTTCTCCCCCTATAAGCCTTATATTAGGCATAAGGAACTTCAAGAAGTCCCTTTGGTTGAAACCAAAGGAAGTTACCCAAATTAAAGGTAACAGTTTCTCTGAAGTTGTTTTCTTTTATTCTACTTCTCCAACCACTAAAATCTTTTTAATAAATTATATTGTAACAAAAACATTATCCCCAATATACTAGGATGTTTTTATGAGATGTATTAGAACTAAACTTACACACACCTCTGTCTAATGGATTAATAACATAATGTTTCTGTGGATGGAAAACTAACGCCTCACGAAACGATGATTGTTCAATTTTCTCCCACCGCCACTCGTGGTGGCCATTATGATGGTGGTGTATTAATATATGATATATATTATGTTAATGATTTCTTATGATTATTTATTTCTTAATTATATCAAGCCATTATGGTTTCTATAGTCGGTAAATACGATAATCTCATTTGAGGAAGTGCGGACTACCACCCCCTCAAAGTGATGTGATTCGTTAATACCTTATGTGGGATGTATAAAGGATGTGGTTAATGATATTATATATGATATTATACTTTATTTATAATATAACTATTTATCATTATGTTTTAATTACATTAAAATAATAAATAAAAATGAATTTAGCATTCATTTGTACGTACGACATACCGTCTTCATGAACGATGCATTTCATTTCTTAACTCCATATGTTATGTACTATTATAAATAAATTTATATTCTGGATATATAATCAATATATATGATATATAAATCATGATTTACATTTTTTATGCAAGTAATTCATTATATAATTAATAATAACATCAAGAACAACAAGTCCGAACATGTACGATAAATAAGATGATTTTACCCAAAACATTGCTTTAACATGGGATTTACAAAATAAAGGAAAATATAAAGTCATAAGTGAACCATATATGATATGATAACAATTAATATGATCCTGTAATAATTCAATGACATTATTTAAATCATTATACAGTAGGTTCGGATACGTACGAAGCATATCGGACCGAAGGTAAGGGATAACTTTTCCAATCTCGTTTGTATCCGAGATTGATTATTCGTACGTAGTCACTGGGGTTATATATATCATCCATGTTCCTGTTTTTAAAAAATGGGTTCATGTATTTTTAAAGTCATTTTTACCCATTTTTTACTTTTACTACATGGTATTTATGGAATATTTCTTTTTTTTACATTACGAGTTACTTTTTTGACTTCTACGGCTAAAGTAGAAGAAGAATATTTTTTTAACTTATATGACATGAAAGGTTTTTTATTGTTTTATAAAGCCTTATTTTAATTAAGCTTAATACAAAATAGTTCATGACTATTTTCAAAAAAATCTCATTACTTTAAAATTTCATGACATTTTGTGAAAATAAATTGATTTTGAAGAAGAAAGGATATTTTCCTCAAGAATACATTTCAAGTGTTTTATCAAAACCATTTTCCATCTAAGTTGAAATTATTTCAGGTGTTTATCTTTCAAGTATAATGTCTCTATTATTTAAATTGTTTCACTTTTCTTATGATTAAATGATATCCATTTTTTTATATGGATTATGTTGTGATGGAATTATTTTTATAAAACCCAATTTATTCTTTAGATTGTGATGAATGATTTATGATTATATTGTGGGACACGTAAGAATGATTTCAATATGAGATGGGTGGGACCTATATCTACCTCCAATACATTGGGTGACGATTTATATCTCATGATATATACATGGCTAAAATGACATGTAAATCCAGTTCAGTAATACAGGGATGGAACATCAAGTAAACCCAGTTCAGTAAGTGACTTTGTCCACTAAGATGGTCTTAGCAGCAATGAATTGGATAATATGAAAAACATATCATGTGCTTAATGTTTTTCCACAATTACAAGTTTTATTCACATGCTATTTTATCATGATTGATGTTCTGTTATGATCTATGCATTATGTACTTCCATTTTTTATCTCATTGAGCAAGGTTTTCATGATTAAACATTATGGTCATATTTTTTACGGTCAAAAGTATACGGTTTGATTTATTTTCTCCATGATTACCCTTACTGAGCATTTGAGCTCACCCATTATATGTTTTCCTTTCCCCAGGATATAAACAAAGGTTTTAGGTATGAAAAAACGGGGAAGATCATTATGGGAGATGTTGACGATCATTCACTATGATTAGAATATTATGTTCGATGTTTCCAAAGACAATAAACTATTAGGGTCCTTGTGTGTTGGTTTTTGTTGTGTATTAAGTATTCTGCAAAAGTAATGTAATATCCATGTACGTCAAGATTTGGGTCTCTACAGTTGGTATTAGAGGAAAGGTTTAGTTAACCTTTGGAAACTAGAATGCGAAAACTTTAGTGAGATCCTTGGAGATATTTCTAAGATATGTCTAGGGATGTACCTAATGTTAAGTATACATATAGGTTATAATACTAGAATTACGGTAACGGTATTAGAATTAAACCTAAGATGTTATATATTGAATGTACTCCCCCTTTATTTTGTTGTTTTCCCTAGCATGATTTTTTCCCCTCATAATATTCTTTTTAGGTTTTAGAGGATGGCTGGAACCCGAAGTGTAACACCCAAGACTTTGATGAGAAATATTTTGTATTTATGTTATATAAATCATCAAAGGGATAATTCACTACACACAAAACTAGCTTGGCTTGCTTTACACACAATCGTGACCTTCCTCGATAGCTTGTATCGTACGCAATACCGAGTTTCAGTAAACAACGATATGCTATTAAAATATTATTAAAACTAGACAAAATGAATAGTAATACCAACTTTATCAAATTTTAAAATTTTTATTTTTCAAAGAGGACTTTTTTTTGGATTCGTAATATCGAAATTATCCTAGGGTGAAATATTGGTATTTTTCTGAAAACATTCATTTTTTGAATAATAGTGAAAACACTGGGTTACTATTTAAAACCCGACTTTTTATTTAAATAAATATTTATTTTATTTAAATTTATTTTAGGTCAAAATTAATACATAATACCTATATATGTTCAATGAAATTAATTGGAGTCATTTTATAATAATTTTAGATATATAATAATTTTATTGAACTTTTTCACTATGTTTTACCCACCTCCTAGGAGAATTTGCAAATTTACATAAAACATAATTTTACCGCTTTTGTGAATGTAATTTCAAAAATCTGAGAGACACGGTTGATTTCAGTAACTAAAATGTGGTTCAATGAGATGAACATAATTTTTGGTGAATAGTAACTGTTTACTTTTTTTTACCACTGTTAAAAGTAAATAGGGAAACTAAGGGTAAAAATGATATTATTATTACCCTGAAACATGTCCTAATTCTATTGTATAAGTGTAATTCGACCAAAAACAACCTTAGGAATAAAATATGACAATTTAGGCCCACTTGGATTAGATTAGGACATTTAATATTAATTTATTTAAAGATGTGTTAAAATAGTTAAAATCGAAGTTTAATAAGTAAATAATTTTTAATATAGGGTATTACATAAGATAAATTTGACTATAAATATTCATTAGAAAGTTAAATTATTTCCTAAATAATGGTATTTTATTTATAATTTTTAGACATTAAATAATTTAATTTATCTATGACACAAAGATGATGCAATAATTATCTTTTTAATGAAATATTGACATAATTGATGTTATAAATATCCAAATAAATGTAATTTGAGGATTTTTATGAATTTAACTAATTTTATAGGTTAATATGACATGTTATTATTTATTTAATTAACTGTTTTCCTACTAATCATTCTGTTATGATTTTCACAAAAATAAATTACCAAATCGTGTCAAAATTGACATAAAATAGTTTTTAAAACACAAATTATATTATTAATTGTTATGTTTTTCCTAAAAATCTATGGTTCGGAAAAATGACTTAGAAAATGTTATATATAATTATAATAAATAACTTTTGGTTCTTTTTTCTTGTTATAGTAAGTTTATTAACCTTATAGTGTAAGATAACAAGAAGACACGGTAAAAGATAAATTGTCTAACTTAAAGTTAAATCTAAATGATAAGGTACAACTAGAACCCCAAACTTGTCTAAATTCTATTTTATGAGAGGATTTAGACCCATCCCCGCCTTATCTTCGAAATAAATCAATTTGGAGCTTTTAAAAACCGAATATGACTTTATAATAAAATAATATTTTTAGTTTTTTCTAAGGTGCCTCTCTCCTCCCTTATAAAAGGGCACCTCCTCCCTCTCTTCCTCACTCGACTTTGAGCCTTCATGATCAGCCAAAACTGACCATATTCTCTTCTCCAATTCCCTAGAAACATCCTAGAGGTCCTGGTCTTCTTCAAAGACCAATTTTAGTGCCCTAAGAGGAGGTCTCAAAGAGGCGCTTCAAAGAAGGGGTAATGTCTGTTACCGATTCTTTCAACTTTATTTCTTCTTAAATATCTTCTTATTTAGTTGTTTTATTATTAAGTAATAACATAAGTTTTACTCATATACTTATATGTTATTATAAGTATGAAACAACCCTATTTCACCATCTATCCATCCTACGGAAAATGAAATCACCGCGCGTGCGTACGTACGGAATACCATCTCCACGCCGTGGTGAAATCTATTTTCCACCACCACCAAACTTTGATTTGTATAATGGTGTAAATAATAACTATATATGATTATTTTAAAGTGATATTTATTCTAAAATAGTATACATACACTCCAATACAATTCCACGATCATGGGAACGGTATCATCGCTCGTGCGTACGTACGGAATACCGTCTCCACGACGTGATGCGACTCGTTCTACTTGATCTTCATTTCATAATGATTATATAAACAAATTTAATGAATTAATATGATATATATTACACTAATATCATTCTTTAAATGATTTATCTATATCCTATAAAGAGGAATAATGATTTATTCGACAAAACACGCATAATAACATAAATCAATAAACACCCGAATAACAAGTATTAATGAAATACTACTAATAAGAAGCTAAGAATATGACCATATATGATATCATAACAATGAATATGATTCGGTAATAAGTCAATGACATTATTTAAATCATTATACAGGAGTTTCAGACACGTACAAAGCACATCAGACCTATGGTAAGGGACAATCTCGCAATCTCAATTTTTATCCGAGATTGTTTATAATTTAGAATTTACTGGGGAATATTTATCATCCACATCCATGTTTCCTCAATATGTAATATTATTTCTATCCTAATACAATTGTTTAAATCTAATTTTACCCTTCAGTGAGTTTTTATTAAAAGATATGAAAGGAATCTTTTGTCATTTTTCGTACGAGGTACTTTTTGACTTTTCCGAAAAAGTACGAGAAGAATGATTTTATTAACTTATACGGAATTAATTGATTTTTAGAACATTATTTCCATGAAGCATCATACACAAGTTAGGAATTTTATTTTCAATCAAATTATTTAGGTTTAAAATTATATGACATGTTAAGAAAGGAAAATGTTTTTGAAGTAGAAAGGATATTTTCCTCATGAATAGAGTTCAAGTGTTTTATCATAATTATTTTCCATCTACGATAATATAGAGTTCTGTTTCTATCCCTATTTTTACATTGATTTGATTATTTTATGATGGAATTAATTTTATGAGGTCCTTTTTATCTTATATGATTTATGTTATGATGGCATGATGTTTAAGAATCCAATTTTTATTACATGGGTTATGCTATGATGTATGGTTTATGATTTTGTTGCACACGTAAGAATGGTATAATTAAGAGATGGGTGGGACCTATATATCACTCCAATGAATTGGGTAATGATTTATATCTCATGTGATAGACATGGCTGAAATGGCAGGTTAATCTTGATCAGTAAAACAGGACTGAAACGAGGAGTGAACATGGTTCCGAAAAGGACTTTGTCCGATAAGATAGTCTTGGCAATGAGTCTTGAATACTATGAAACTATTTTCTATGATTATTTTTGTATCCCACAAATCTTCTTGTTTTATGTTATGATTATTGGGATTACATTTCACTACTATGATTGATCATATGTTATGAAATTATGATCACTTTTTCAGGTTAAGATTTCCAAAATGTTTAGTTCTTATGAATATGATGTGATTGATATTTCTTTTGTTTGCCCTTACTGAGAATTTGAGCTCACCCCTTTGTATGTTTTCTTTCCCCAGGTTAGGTAGAAGGTTATTAATTAGGATATTACAAAAGGGACTCTAGATATGATGAAATAAATGGGAGATAGTGTAGATGCTTTATGAACCAGTTGTTTATGTTTCCTAGTTTCTAAAGTCACTATACCTATACGGTCCTTTCATTGTTTTGTTATATGTTGTAATAAGCATATGTTAATTTTGATGTAATAACCATGTATGTAATGTATGCGTCGTTATAATTGGTATCAGAGGCAAGGTATAGTCAACCTTTGAAACTAGGATGTGAAGGCCTTAATAAGAACCCTAAGGATAAGTCTAAGCATTGAACACAATCCAAGTGTTTTAGAAATGTCCATGAAAAACCTATGATAAGACCTTAAGTGTCAAATTTTATTCTTGATTATGTGTTTTTCCGATTATAATTAGTGTTGATCACTCTATTCTTCTTGGTTTTAGTCAATGGATGGAACCCGAAGGAACGATGTTAATGAAAAATGCGATGGGAAATGCAATGATTGTCCCCCTGAGAAACCAAATGTTATGGGCACTGGAATGCGAAATCTTGTAGCTATTCTCACACTACTTTCTCAAGCTATTAATCATACATGAATTCCAAAAGAGAAAAGGAAAGAGCAACATTCTATTGAATCCTTTATGAGGCAGCGTCCACCTTCATTCAGCGGTTCTTCTAATCCATTAGTGGCTGAACAATGGATCAGTACCACTGAAAAGATATTTTCAGTTCATCAATATTCTGAACATGATAAAGTCATCTTAGAAATTTATCGCTTGGAAGATGAATCTGATCAATGGTGTAATCTTATAAAAAATACGAGGAAAAGGGATGAAATTGAATCCATGGAATGTGACGAGTTCAAAAACTTATTTTTCAATATGTACTTCCCTCGTATTCTCCAAACAAAGATGGAGGATGAGTTTCTTGAAATAAATCAAAAGGAAGATGAATCTGTTGGTACCTTTGAAGCAAATTTTACAAGACTAGCAAGGTACACTTCTGGTCTTATTATCCAACCTGAGAGTAAGATCGATCAATTCTTTAGTGGCTTAAAACAAAGTCCTCGAAGGGCGTTAGCTATAAGGGACTTCAATAGCTACGAGGAAATCATTCGATGTGCTCTCAAAGATTAGATGGATATTGGATTAGCCCATCAGTCATATGGGTTTGATATGAAGAGGAAAATGGAATTCAAAGAAAAATATTAAGAGCAAACATAAAAGAAGATGAGTTTTCCCTTATGCTCGATGTGTGGAAAGAAACATGGAGGGAGTTGTCTTAAAGGGACAAGTAAATGTTTCAAATGTGGAAAGGAAGGTCATCGGGCATTTGAATGCTGCAATGATGGTAAGAAGATCTCTAGAGATGCGAACAAAGAAAAGGCTACACAATGTGCACCTCCTACACATCAATGTTACAAGGGAAAAGAAATGGGGCATTATGCCAATCAATGACCTAATCCAAGGGATGTTGATGATGATCGATATTAACAAACTCTTAAGGCTAAAGGGAAAGGAAAGTCAATGTAATTTTTATCAGCGATGTGGAGTACAATAACAAAGTGGTGAAAGGTACACATACCATCCACTCTGAAGTAGAAAATGTTTTATTTGATTCTGGATCCACCCAATCTTTTATTTATGAATAATTTTCTAAGGGTATCGTCGTATTCCTTACACAATAAGATGTTGAGTTAGCTGTGACAACTCCTAATGGCAAAAAAATCACATCAGAAGTTTATAATTTTTCTCCAATTGATGTTTGTGGGAAAGTGCTTCCTGCAAATCTTGTGATCCTTCCTATAGTAGAATTTGATGTGATTCATGGAATAGATTGGCTTTATTTATATGAAGCACATATCAATTTCTAAAGAAGGGAAGTCAGATTTCATATTCTAGATCAATCTATGATCGTCTATCGATGCAAGGATGAACATAACCTTCCAGTGGATATATATTCCTTCTTATGGGTCTTGATTCCACTAAATTATGGTTATTTATATCAAATGGTTGGAGAGAAACACACGATTAAGAATATTCCCATTGTACGGGTGTTTGATGATGTCTTTCAGGAGGAATTTCCATGTCTTCCACCATATCGTGAAGTTGAGTTTTCAATAGAACTTGTATCGGGTGTTTTTCCTATTTCAAAGACACCTTATAGAATGACCCCAATTGAGTTGCAGGAATTGAAGAAGAAACTCCAAGTGAATCTTGATAAAGGATTAATACACCCTAGTGCGTTACCTTGGGGAGAACATGTTTTTTTATTAATAAGAAAGATAGATCAATGAGGCTCTGCATTGATTATCGAGAACGTAACAAGATCACTATGAAGAACAAATATTCTATCCCGCGCATTGATGACTAATTTGACCAACTACGCAGAGCTCAATACTTTTCAAAGATTGATCTTCGTTCTGGGTATCATCAATTAAGGGTCAAAATGGAGGATATATCAAAGACGTCTTTCCGTACAAGGTATGGGCACTATGAATTTATAGTGATGCCCTTTAGTCTTACTTATTCCCCTACTATCTTCATAGATCTGATGAATAGAGTCTTTAGATACTATCTTGATATGTTTTTGGTAGTCTTTATAGACGATACTCTTGCCTATTGAAAGAGAAAGGAAGAACATGAATATTACTTGAGAATTATATTGAAGACCCTACGAAAGGAGAAGATTTATGTCAAATTTACGAAGTGTGAATTTTGGATTCAAAAAGATTCATTTTTGGGTCACATAATCTCAAAAGAGGGGATATTTGTGGATCCATCAAAAATAGAGGTTATCAAAATACGGTCGAGACCAACAACAGTGACTAAGATCCAAAGATATCTTGGTTTGACATGATATTATCGACGTTTTTTGAAATATTTTTCACGATTATCTAATCCACTCACCAAGTTGACTCGGAAAGGAGTTATGTTTGTTTGGATGGAGGAATGTGAAGAGATTTTCAAGGAGTTGAAAAGAAGGTTATCCAGTAAACATGGGCTCACACTTCTTTGTAGTAGAGAAAGGTTTGTGATCTATAGTGATGCATCCAAGAAGGAGATAGGGTGTGTTCTTATGCAAAATGATATGGTGATAGCATATGCCTCACGATAGTTGAAAATCCATGAGCAAAATTACCCAACTCATGATTTGGATTTAGCTGCGGTAATCATTGCATTAAAGATTTGAAGGAATTATCTTTATGGTGAAAGGTGTGACTTTTATACTAATCATAAAAGTTTAAAGTATATTTTCACACAAAAGGAGATGAATATGTGCCAAAGAAGATGGTTGGAGCTGAATAAAGATTACGACTGCCCAATTCATTACCACCCTGGGAAAGCAAACATGGTGGCAGATGCATTAAGTTGGCAAGACCATGCTAGCTTATCCATGATGATGATCACAAAAGATCCAATATTTATGGATTTACAAAGGATGGATCTTGGAATTATAATGAAAGGGAAAAAATTGTATCTTTCTCAAATGAATGTTCAACCATATATACATGTGAAGATTAAAGTGGTGTAGTAAGAAGATGTTGTGTTACAAAAGAAGGTTAGAAATGTTCCTAAATTCAGCATTGATTGTGATGTGATAATAATGATCTGGAATCGGGTTTGTGTTTCTCCCATCCCTGAATTAATGAAGGAGCTGCTGGATGAGGCTCATAGTTCTCCATTCTCTATTCACCCTAGAAGCATGAAGATGTATAGGGACCTGAAAGAGTACTTCTGGTGGGATGGCATGAAAAGAGATGTTGCTGAATATGTCTCTCAATGCATTGTTTGTCAGTAAGTTTATGCTGAGATACAGAAGTCTAATGGGATGTTACAACCATTACCCATACCTTAATATAAACAGGAAAACATCACTATGGACATTGTCACTGGAATTCCTAAAACATTAAAAGGAAATAATGCTATCTGGGTCATAGTTGATCGTCTTACATAGTCGGCACACTTCATTGCTATTAGAGAGTATTTATATCTGGATCATCTTTCCAGGATATATGTGAAGGAAGTGGTAAGATTGCATGGAGTACCATTTTCCATTATATCTGATCGAGATCCGAGATTTATCTCGGAGTTCTGGCGAAGTCTTCAGCATACTCAAGATACAGAGTTGAGGTTCAGTACTGCTTATCATCCCTAGAAAGACGGTCATTCTGAAAGAACAATTCAAACTCTAGAAGATATGTTTAGAGCTTGCTCTATGGAGTTAAGAGGTGGTTGGGATCAACACCCGCCTTTGGTGGAATTTTCTTATAATAATAGCTTTCACTCCTGTATTCAGATGGCTTCTTATGAAGCTCTCTATAGAAAGATATGCAGGACTCCAACTTGCTGGGATGAAGTTGGGGAAAGAAAGCTATTAGGACCTGATCTTGTTGATGAGATGGCAGCAAAGGTCAGATCTATTCAACAACACATAAGAGCAGCTCAAAGTCGACAAAAAAGTTATGCCGACAACCGAAGAAAAGACCTAGAGTTTGATGTGGGTGATAAAGTGTTCTTACGAATATCTCATTGGAAGAGGCTAATGAGATTTGGAAAGAAGGGAAAGCTGAGCCCTAGGTATATCGGTCCTTTCGAAATACTGGATCGTGTTGGGAAGGTTGCTTACCTATTGGCTCTTCCACCAAATCTCTCTCATGTTCACGATGTGTTCCATGTATCTCTCATGATAAAGTACATACATGATCCTTCACATCTATGCAGCTCAGAAGTTGAACCGCTGGAAGAATATCTTTCTTATGAAGAACAGCCGATAAAGATTTCGATCGTAGTGAAAAAGTCCTACGGAACAAGACCACTCTCTTGGTGAAAGTTTTATAGAGGAGCCACCAATTATAAGAAGTTACATGGTAGCTTGAGGATATGATGATAGATAGGTATCCTCATCTGTTTGTTACAATGTGACAAATTTCGAGGGCGAAATTCATTTTAACGGGGGTAGAATGTAACACCTGAGAATTTTATGAGAAATATTTTGTTTTTATGTTATATAAATCATCAATGATATCTTTCACTACACACAACACTAGCTTGGATTTCTTTACATGCAATCACGACCTTCCTCGATAGCTTGGGTCGTACGCAATACCGAGTTTTACTAAACAACGATATGCTATTAAAATATTATTAAAACTAGCCGTTATGATTAGTAATACCTACTTTTTGATGTTTTGTAATTTTAATTTTTCAAAACGGACTTCATTTTTGGATTCAGAATATCAAAAATAGCCTAGGGTGAAATTTTGGTATTTTTCTGAAAACATTCAATTTTTGACGAATAGTGAAAACACTAGGTTACTATTTAAAAACTAAATTTTTATTTAAATAATTATTTATTTTATTTAAATTTATTTTAGGTTAAAATTTATACATAATCCCTATATATGTTCAATTCACTTCATTAGGGTCATTTTATGATAATTTTAGATATATAAAAATTTTATTGGACTTTTCACCATCTTTTACCCACATCCTTGGAAAATTTGAAAATTTACATAAAACATAATTTTACCGCTTCTGTGAATGGAACTTCAAAAATCCGAGAGACACGGTTGATGTCAGTAAGTAAAATTTTGTTCAATGAGATGAAAATAATTTTTGGTGAATCGTAAATTTTTTCTTTTTTACCACGGTTAAAAGTAAATAGGGAAATTAAGGGTAAAAATGGTATTAGTATTACCCTAACACATGTCCTAATTCTATTGGATAAGTGTTATTCGACCAAAAACATCCATAGGAATAAAATATGACCATTTAGTCCCACTTGGAATAGATAAGGACATTTAATATTAATTTATTTAAAGAAAGGTTAAAATATTTAAAATCAGTGTTTAATAACTAAAAAATTGTTAATATAGGTTTATACATAAGATAAATTATACTATAAATATTAATTAGAAAGATAAAAAGATTTCCTACATAAAGGTATTTTATTTATAATTTTTAGACATTATATAATTTAATTATATATGAAAAAAATATGAGGAAGTAATTATCTTATTAATGAAATATTGACATAATTGATGTTATAAATACCCAAATAAATGTAATTTGAGACTATTTTTGAATTACAAAAATTTTATAGGATAATATGACATGTCAGTATTGATTTAATTAACAATTTTTGAACTAATATTTCTGTTATAATTTTCAAAAAAATAAATTACTAAATCGTGTCAAAATGGACATAAAATAGGTTTTAAAACAAATATTATATTATTAATTGTTATGTAATTCCTAAAAAGATATTGTTCTTCCAAATGACTTAGATAAAGTTATATATATTAATAATAAAAAACTTGGTGTTCGTTTGTCTTGTTATAGTATGTTTATTAACCTTATAATGTAAGAAAACCAGAAGACACGGTAAAAGTAAAATTATCTAACTTAAAGTTAAATATAAATGATAAGGTTAAAATAGAACCCTAAACCTGTCTAAATTCTATTGGATGAGATTATTTCTACCAATAACCACATTTCATTCGAAATAAATCAATTTGGAGCTATTAAAATCCGAATATGACTTTATAATAAAATAATATTTTTATTTTTTCCAAAGGTGCCCCTCTCCTCCCTTATAAAAGGGCACCTCCTCCCTCTCTTTCTCACACCACCTTGAGCTTTCATGCTCTGCCAAACACTGAAAAATTCACTTCTCCACTTCCCTAGAAACATCCTAGAGGTCCTTGTCTTCTTTGATGACCAATTTTAGTGCCCTAAGAGGAGGTCACAAAGATGCGCTTCAAAGAAGAGGTAATGTCTGTTACCGATTCATTCAACTTTATTTCTTCTTCAACTTCTTCTTCTTTAGTTTTTTCATTATGAAGTAATAAAATCATTATCACTCATATACTGATATTTTATTATAACTATGAAAGAACCCTATTTCACCATCTATCCATCCTACGGAAAACGAAATCACCGCGCGTGCGTACATACGAAATACCGTCTCCAGGCCGTTGGGTAGTCTATTTTCCACCACCACCATACATGGATGCGTATAATTTTGTAAATAATAACTATATATGATTATTTTAAAGTGATATTGATTCTGAAATAGTATACATACATTCTAATACAATTTCACGATCATGGGAACAATATCATCGCTCGTGCGTACGTACGGAATACCGTCTCCACGACGTGATGCGACTCGTTCTACATGATCTTTATTTCATAATGATTATATAAACAAATTGAATCAATGAATATGATATATATAACACTAATACCATTCTTTAAATGATGTATCTATATCCTATAAAGAGGAATACAAATTTATTTGACAAAAAAGGCATAATAACATAAAGCAATAAACACCCGAATAACAAGTAGCAATGAAATACTACTAATAAGATGCTAAGAATATGACCATATATAATATCATAACAATGAATATTATTCTGTAATAAGTCAATGACATTATTTAAATCATTATACAAGAGGTTGTGACACATACAAAGCATATCATACCTAAGTTAAGGGACAATCTCGCAATCTCAATTTTTATCCGAGATTGTTTATACATCAGAATTTCTTGGGGAATATTTATGATCCACATCAATGTTTCCTCAATATGTAATATTATTTCAATCCTACTACAATTTTTTAAATATAATTTTACCCTTCAGTGAGTTTTTAGTAAATTATATGAAATGAATCTTTTGTCATTTTTCGTACGAGGTACATTTTTACTTTTCCGGCAAAAGTACGAGAAGAATGTTTTTTTAACTTATACGGCATGAATGGATTTTTAGAACTTTATTTCCATGAAGCTTCCTTTACAAGTTTTCAAGTTTATTTTTAATCAACTTCTTTTGGTTTAAAATTATATGACATGTTAAAAAAGGAAAATGTTTTTGAAGTAGAAAGGATATTTTCCTCCAAAATAGAGTTCACATCTTTTATCAAAATTATTTTCCATCTAAGATAATATAGGGTTCTGTCTCTATCCATATATTTACTTTGATTTGATTATATTGTGATGTAATTAATTTTATGATATCCTTTTTATCTTATATGATTTATGTTATGATGGCATGATGTTTAATAATCCCATTTCTATTACATGGGTTATGCTATGATGTATGGTTTATGATTTTGTGGTACACATAAGAATGGTATCATTATGAGATTGGTGGGACCTATATGACCCTCCAATTAATTGGGTAAAGTTTTATATCTCATGAGATATACATGGCTGGAATGACATGTTAAACTGGTTCAGTAAAACAGGACTGAAACGAGGCGTGAACTCGGTTCTGAAAAGGACTTTTTCTGCTAAGATAGTCTTGGAAATGAGTCTTGAATACTAAGAAATGATTTTCTATTATTATGTGTGTATGCCAAAAAGCTTCATGTTTTATGTTATGATTATAGGGATTACATTTCACTACTATTATTGATCCCATGTTATGAAATTATGACCTCTTTTGCCGGATAATATTCCTAAAATGTTATGTTCTTATGAATATTATGTGATTGATATTTCTTTTGTTTACCCTTACTGAGTATTTGAGCTCACCCTTTAGTATATTTTCTTTCCCCAGGCCAGGAAGAAGTTTATCAAGTAGGATATGCCAAAAGGGACTCTAGATATGATGAAATAAATAGTAGATAGTGTAGATGATTTATGAACCATTTGTTTATGTTTCCCAGTTTCTAAAGACACTGTACCTATACGGTCCATTAATGGTTTTTATATATGTTTTAATAAGCATACTTCAATTTTGATGTAATAACCATGTATGTAAAGTATGGGTCATTATATGAAGGAACCATGTTGATCAATGTAATGGACAATGCAATGACTGTTCTCATAGACAACCAAATGTGATGGGATATGGTGTGAAAAATATTATTGGTATACTTACACAGGCTATGAATCATTATGGGCTTCCAAATGAGCAGAGAATGGAACAATATTCTATTGAGTCCTTCATTAGGCAATGACTACCTTCTTTCAGTGGGTCTTCTGATCCACTTGTTGCTGAACAATGGATCAGTACCATTGAAAAGATATTTTCCATACTTCGCTGTTCAAGCATGAAAAGTCATTTTGGTTGTTTACCGTTTAGAAGGTGAAGCAGACCAGTGGTGGACATTAATTAAGAATACAATTCCCCGAGATGAAATTGAATCCATTGAATGGTATGAGTTCAAGAACATATTTTTCAATAAGTACATACCTCGTCTTCTTCGAACAAAGATGGAAAAGGATTTCATTGAGCATAAGAAAAAGGATGATGAATCTGTTGGTATATACGAGGAGAATTTTACAAGTCTTGTAAGGTATAAATCTGGATTTATCTTCCAACCTGAATGTAAAGTTGATCGATTCTTCAGTGTCTTAAAAACAATTCTTCGAAGAGAATTATCTATAAGAGACTTCAGTAGCTATAAAGAAATTGTGTGTTGTGCGATCAAGATATAACTGGTAGTTGGTGTTACATATCCGTCTCATGGTTTTGATAAGAAACGAAAGATGGAGTTCAGGGAGAAATCTCATAACAATGGTGAAAGGAAGATGATTGTTTCTTTATGCTCGAAGTGTGGAAAGAAGCATGGTGGAGATTTCCTAAAAGGTACTAGAAAATGTTTTAAGTGTGGAAAAGAAGGTCATCGAGCAGTTGATTGTCGATGTAATGGGAAAAAGGCTGCTAATGATGTGAATAGAGAAAATACTACAGACAACTCTCCACCAACACTTCAATGCTTCAAGTGCAAGGAAATGGGGAATTATTCTAATAAATTTCGTAATCCACGAGTTAATGATGATCAAAGTGAGAAACCTCTTAAGGAAAATGATAATGGGAAGTCCCATGCAATCACTATTTGTGATGTTGAGTATGAAAATGATGTTGTGTAATGATTGAGTGTTTATGTAATGGGATTTCAAAAATAGTATCATGGAATCTCATTTATGGTATTGTCGAATTTTGGAATATCTATGTATTGGTTTTCAATAATTATATGGTACTGGTAACCATGAAAAAGGGATTGAAATATTTTTGGAAAGAAGATGAAATTTGTATAATAAAGGGATAAGGAGAAAATAATATGATAGAAATCATGAGCTTATGAATAAAATAAGGACAAAGTGATATAATGGTTTGAGTATTTAGAAATTTTGGAATATTGGGATGTGGAAAGGGTTAACTTTTGAAAGCATTCATGTTTTCATTAAGGTTCAATGGGTATTCATTTTTCAAGAGAATACATGATTAATGTATTCACACGACTGGAATGTGATCAACAAGATATATTGGGGATAAATGATGGTATTCACATGCTCAGTATATGACATTTATAGTAATTGTTTTCTTTATAATATAAACATGGACAAAAGTATTTTGGATAATCCTAAAGATTTGAAATGGATTATGTTGGAAATAAGTTACTATTGTTTAAGGCTAGGACTATTTTCGATATTATTTATGGAATGTTATAATGATGTAATTTTAGAAAAAGGACAACCTGCAGGACGGGCGACAACCTGTCACGTTCGACAAGGCTGGGGGAATCGTTCCCACAACCGATGTGCGACAAGACTTTATCGCCTACCCTTGTCCTACAAAAAGTCCTTGGTTAGTAGAAACTAGTTTTATTTTATTAAGCAGTATGATATATGAAGTATAAGTCCAATTTTGGAACCATATACTAATAATATCACCATATATGGACTTATGTATATATCTTTTTCTACCATTATGTTTGAGACAGATGGAATGACCTATCATTCTATCGGATGATCCGCTAACACTTCATGGAAAACAAATTCAACTTCATTTATTTAAGAGATGAAGTGGAAATTGTTCAAGAACTGAACAACAATGAGATTGTACCAAAATCAAGAAATAAATTATTTTAATTCAAAAATTCTTCAACATTAGGGAAATTATATTTAAATCCAAAAATATTATCCATGTACTCTTATATCTGATGAATAAGATGGTACCTTAGATCATCCCAAATCTATGGCTTTCTGATTTTTTGATTTTTCATAGCCCTATTCTCTACCACTCTCTATCAAAACATGATTGTTAGATTTTTCTTCTATATCCATATTTTAACTTATGTTTCCCTATGTGGAAACCCAGTGATGTGTTACTTTGGGTGACCGTTATTATTATAACTTCCCTTTTTAAAATGAAGTTTTAGTATTCCATTTTACAATGTGGGTTTCTATGAAAGAAACATTCAAGTTGTAAACCATTTATAACCCCGACGAATTTCGAGGGTGAAATTCATTTTAAGTGGCGGTAGAATGTAACAACATGAGATTTTATTAGAATTATTATTTTTAATTTCATTGATGTATTCTTTTCTATGCGACACCAAGATTATCTTGCACTACACACAACATCGTATTAGCTTGCGGTATACACAACACTATTCTTGGCTCGTGTTACACACAATTTCACATTCGTTTTGTAGAAATTATTATACGCAACATTAAGTATATATTTTGTTTAATGTATAAATGAAATATGGTTTTATTTTTTTATACTCAAAAACAAACAAGTCTTGCACTACATGTCACCCTGACTTGGCTTGCATTATACGCAATCACGACCTTCCTCGATAGCGTGTGTAGTACACAATACCGGTTTTCACTAAACAACGATATATTGTTAAAATATTATTATGGACTAGACTTTATAAATAGTATTAACTAAATTTTTATCTTTATAGCATTGTTATTAATCTTACATATTTTCTAGAACATGTTATGAGAACAAAATAATTTTTTCGGGTAAAATAAGTATTTTTAAAACAATGTTGTTTTGCCACCTTTTGATGGCGCACCAACATTAAATCTCATTTTTTAAATATTTATAAGCTCAATTTGACAAAATAAAATTCATAATTGGAATGAGGATATAAAAATTTAATTTGGATAAACTTTTCATATTATTCGGATAACTTTAATATATTGATGAATAGTAAAAACACGCTATATTTTAACTAAAAACAACTTTTTTCATCGTAATAATTTATTGGTTAGATTATCATTTTAATTGGTTTTATTGTGTAATTAGAATATATTTTTACAATTTAATACAATGTTGGTCATTGGAATTAATTTCACTTTGAATTTGGACATAAAAAAGTGTCGATCTTTTCATAGTTATTATTTCTTAAATACACACTATTTGTTTTGATAACAGGAATTACTTTTAAAATTAATTAATTATAATTCAATGTTTTGAATTTGGAAATATAGACATCATTTTTTAATTCAGAATATCAAATATAGCTTAGGCTTAATTTTTGGTATTTTTCTGAAAAACATAAATTTTTGATGAATAGTGAAAACACTGAGTTTTTGGTTAAAACCGACTTTTTATTTAAATACATATTTATTAGATTTAAATTTATTTTAGGTAAAAAAATATATATAATACTTATATAAGTTCAATGAAATTAATTGGAGTCATTTTATAATAATTTTAGAATTATAAAAATTGTATTGGACTTTTCACTGTCTTTTACGCACCTCCTAGGAGCTTTTGCAATTATTCATAAAACTTAATTTTACCACTTTTGTGTGTTAAATTTATAAAATACAAGGAAAATGGTAAATATTAAGGAGTAAAATGTGGTTAAATTAGATACAAATAATTTTCGGTGAATAATAACTTTTCACTTTTATTTACCACGGTTAAATGTAAATAGGGTAATTCAAGGTCAAAAGATTATTATAATAGTTAAAAATTACCTTAACACTTGTCCTACCCTTATTGGATGAGTAGTTTCCGACAATGGGAATCCTTGGGTCGATTTTGGGAACCCATTTTTCCACTTGGTTTGGATAATGACAATTTGGATTAATTAATTTAATGTAAAGACAAAATTGACATTAACAAAAATCTTTTTGTAAATTATTTTTTATATGGTGTTATATAAGTTATATGTTCGACGAATAATATTAATTGGAATGATAAAAATATTTTATACATCATGATATTTTTCACATAGTTTTTAGACATCAAATGAATTAAATTATTTATGACACAATAATGATGTAGTATTTACCTCATTAATAAATGATTTAAATAAATAAGATTGTAATGATAAAAATATTTTCCAAAACATGTCCAATTGTGGTTGGATGATTTTATTTCGACCATGAGTCATCTTCTAATCATATTTAATGATTTTTTGACCTTTTAAAACCGAAGATATGTTTGTAATAAAATAATATTTTAACTCTTTCCAAAAGAGCCCCCCCCCCCCTATAAAAGGAGACCATTTCTATCCAATTCCCCACACCTCAAAAGCCATTTGGCTCGTCCATCCTCTGCCAAATTAATCTCTATAAATCTTTATCCTACCCCTATAAGCCTTAAATTATGCATAAGGAACTTTAATATGTACTTTTGGTTCAAACCAAAGGATGTCACCAAAATTAAAGGTATCATTTTCTCTTAAATTGTTTTCATTTATTCTAATTATCCAACCCTAAACATTTTTAATCCTTTATTTTGTAACAACACCAGTATATTCAATATACTAGGATGTTTTTATGATAAATATTAGAATTACACTCACACACACCTCCATCTAATGGATGAAGAACATAATGTTTATGTGGATGGAAAACTAACGCCTCACAAAATGATGATTGTTCGATTTTCTCCTACCGACTCTCATGGTGGCCATTATGATAGAGCTGTATTAATCTATGATATATATTATGTTTATGATTTTCTTATTCTTCTTAAATTCACAATTATATCAATCCTTTATGGTTTCCATTGTTGGTAAATACGATAATCTCATTTGAGGAAGTGCGGACTACCGCCCCCTCAAAGTGATGTGATTTGTTAATCCCTTATGTGGGATGTATAAAGGATGTGGTTAATGATATTATGTATGATATAATACTGGAATTATAATATACCTATGTATCATTATGTTTTAATTCCACTGAAATATAAAATAGAAATGAATGTAGCATTCATTCGTACGTACGGCTTACCGTCTTCATGAACGGTGGATTTCATTTCTTACCTCCATATGTTATGTACTATTATAAATAAATGTATATGCTGGATATATAATGAATATATAAGATATATAAATCATTATTTACACTCTGTAAGTAAGAACATCATGATATAAGTAATAATAACATCAAGAACAACAAGTCCAAACATGTACGATAAATAAAATTATTTTACCCAAAACGTTTCCTTAAAATGGGATTTTCAAAAGAACGGGTAATATAAAGTCATAATTGAACCATATATGATATCATAACAATTAATAAGATTCTTTAACAAGTCACTGAAATTATTTAAATATTTATACAGGAGGTTCGGATACGTATGAATTATATCAGACCTAAGGTAATGGATAACTTTTCCAATCTTGTTTGTATCTGAGATTGTTTATTCATAAGTATTTACTGGGGTTATATTTTTCATCCATGTTCATTTTTCCTAAAAAAGGTTTCATGTATGTTTAAATTCATTTTTACCCATTTTTTACTTTTAATACATGGTATGTATGTAATCTTTATTTTGATTAAGTTATAATGTACTTTTTTACTTTTTTGGACAAAGTACGAGAAGAATTTTTTTTAACTTATACAGA
The DNA here is from genome assembly GCA_963277665.1 of Viscum album. NCBI lineage: Eukaryota > Viridiplantae > Streptophyta > Magnoliopsida > Santalales > Viscaceae > Viscum > Viscum album. The sequence continues at coordinate 1,451,322,685 of OY728161.1, forward strand.
ATGAAAGGATTTTTACGGTTTTATAAAGCATTATTTTCATGAAGCTTCCTCCAAAAGATTTCAGAACTATTTTAAAAAAAATCTCTTTCTTTTAAAATTTCATGACGTTTTGTGAAAAGAAATTTATTTTTAAGAAGAAAGGATATTTTCCTCAAGGATTCATTTCAAGTGTTTTATCAAAACCATTTTTCCATCTAAGATGACATTATTTCATATATTTATGTTTAAAGTATAATGTCTCTATTATTTACCTGGTTTCACTTTTCTTGTGATGAAATGATATCCATTTTTTTATATGGATTATGCTGTGATCAAATGATGTTTATGAAACCCAATTTATTATTTGGGTTCTGATGAATGATTTATGATTGTTTTGTGGCACATGTAAGAATGATTTCAATATGAGATGGGGGGAACTATACCCCCCTCCAATGCATTGGGTGAATATTTATATCTCATGAGATAGTCACGGCCGAAACGACAAGTAAATCTGGTTCAGTAATATATTGCTGGATTGACAAGTTAACCTAGTTCAGTAAGGGACATTGTCCACTAAGATTGTCATGGCAGCAATGCCTTGGCTACTATAGAAATCATATCAGGTGCTTAATGTTTTTCCACAATTTCTAGTTTTGTTCCCATGATATTTTATCATGATTGATGTTCTATTATGCTATATGCCTTATGTACTTCCATGTTTTATCTCATTGCTCAAAATTTTCATGTTTAAACATCATGGTTATGTTTTTTAAGTTAAAATGTATATAGTTTGTTTTATTTTCTCTATGCTTACCCTTACTGAACATTTGATCTCACCCTTTATATGTTTTCTTTTCCCAAGGATATAAAGAAAGGTATTAGGTAAGAAAACAAAAGGGTAAGATCATTATGGGAGATGTATAAGTTCTTTCACCATGATTAGAAGATTATGTTCCATGTTTCCAAAGAATCTAAACAATTACGGTCCTTGAGTGTTGGTTTTTGTTATGTATTAAGAATTCCACAAAAGTAATGTAATTTCCATGAATGTCCAGCTTTGGGTCTCAATAATTATAATGAAATAAATTATGAGGGTTGTTTAAGCATGGTATTTCATGTCATATAAACTATAAAATGAAATGTTCTAATTTTATAATTTTATAGTGTCATATTCTTGATACAATAAATAAAGATTTTCCATATTTTTTTCATTTCTCTAGAAAATGAAGGGTTTGATATTTTTAATGTCCTTTGTTGAACACACAACAAAAAGGATTCAATAAATTATCCTTTAAAAAAAATATAAATGGAAGTATAAAATGTCATTAAAAAAACAAAATACTAGGTTTATATATAGAATTAAATTGGGGGTAGGTGAAGATATGGACATATAAGAAAATAATATATAAATATAGATAGTTTTAGTGATAATTTATCACAAGATATTGAATGGTAAATGGAATGCTTAGGACCTCAAAACTATAAATCTGTAATGATTTAATATACCATTTGAATCATCATTAATTATTCTGTTAGGAAAAAATTTATTTTTCAAGATCTACTACTTAAATTTAATACATTGTCTTAATTCCTAAGAAAATAAAGAAATGTACTTACTATATATCTTTTTATTTCATTTGTTTCACTTCTCCCTTTAATTTTTTCCTCGATCAATTTTAGACCCATCACTTCCACCATGAAAGGAATTTCAAAAAATGATTTTTTATGTGGTAAAATATAATTTTAATGGGTCATAAATCCATAAATGAGTGAATTGTATTTTTCTTGGACTCAAACTATTTTACAAAACAAATATTTATAGAATATTATATCCAATATAATACATTAATATATGAACCTCATTAGTAACACCCCAGGTTCATTATTAATTTTAAATCATTATTTTTTTAAAAAAAATAATTAAATATTAACCGGAACATCACTAATGAAAATTTAAGTTATTGATCACTTATCACCCTTCATTTTTGAGTTTTTATCATGCGGATTTGCCAAATGTGATGCATTGTCACAAGACATGCAGGTTTTTGAGTTTTCTAATCCTATATTAATATAATTCATATAAAATATAAAAAGTGTAAAAGTTGATAACTAACTCAACATCAAATAAAATATGAGCCCCAAATTTTAACAATATTATTGAAAATATAACCCAAATTATAAGGTATTTCTTCCGTAAATAAATTTTTTACATACACTTATACAAAACCAGTGTGTTGTATTATCATGAATGAATTAATGATAACCTTAATCTTAGTGTAATGTAGAAACATAATACATAAAATTTAGTTTTTAACAATTTTCACATATTATAAATCATAAAATTATATACCCATGATGTTATAAACAAAAATTTATTTGATAGAGACATGTATACTTATAAAATTCAACACATTCATTAGTTGTTCTATGAGTCTTATAAACAAAATATTTTTGGTAGTAATACCTTAAAATTTTAATTATTTAATTGCAATAAATAAAAAATTCTTCCATTTTATTTCAACATAGGTCATTCCCTTGTATAGGGGATATCATTTAGAAGAGACCATTGAGTCCGATATTTTTAGGTTCCCCACGTATAATAAAACAAACTATAAATCGATCCTTGGGATGAGATTTATTTCCTTCAATCAAATATATATTTTTCTTAGAAATTAATTTCTTTATGCCCTTATTTTAAACAAAGAAAACACATTCCTATCAGATTAATAAATTTTATATTTTCTTCTTCCCACATTTTTTTCATGAAGAATGTGTAACCATCATTCCTATATGGTCTCCACCACTCGATATCTTAGAGAAATTCATCATTCTATTCCTTGGTGAGGCTGATAGTTAGTTAAGGTATAAGTTGTTAAAAAAGATTCATTATAAAAAAACTTGTCATATTCACAGTATGTTTCAATCCTAACATCATACCAATTTTTCTTTGTATTTAACATATTTCCCATAATATTAACTGTAAAAATGATTTACTCATGTTTCAAAAACTGTGAAAAATAAAAATGTGTAGTATAGAAAACAATAATCATAGGTGGAAAACCGTATAATCAATTATAATGTGTCTTGATCATGACACATTATTTTTAATCTAATACTTCTTTGGTTTAACCTTGTTCTTTCGTATTCACCATATTTTTAAATTCATCATAATGGTTTCTAATGAAAATGTGAATTATTATTCAATATCCCCCAAGAGATATAAACTAGGTTTGTAGTAAGACATGTTTTGTGTACATGGTAATACTTGATCCATTCCCAACATTCCTTTTTAGATTTTTTACCTCCAGGTACATCAATTCCAGAACCATGCCTATTTGTATTATCAGGGAAATGATTTATTTCTATGAAGAACTAGATAATCTCTACATTATCAGATCTTTTGGATGTTCACCCACATTAATATTCAATGTATATCATTACGTTAGGTTCCATATTCTATGGTTTCCTTAATTTTGTTCACATGGAATCTATTAATATCGTATGATACTAACTATAACGACTTCAACCTTGTTAATCCAGAGGCAGTTTTGTCATTATAATATTGGCACTAGATACAAGTGATCTCATCCCATGGGACTAAATTTTTTTATTCATAGTATACTAGATAAATACATAATTCCCAAGTTAAATTTGAATACAAAATTAAAACATTAATTTTTTCAAGAATATTTTTGTTCCCTATAACATATCATGGAATATCATTCTTAGTACACTTCCTAGATTCTTGGATAATGAATACAAATAATTTCAACCACTAATTCTTATTAATGGATATGTAAAATAAAATCAATTATGAATTAATAATAATTATAAACATAAAATTTTAAATAACTAAACACACATTTCATTAATGTAATTTTACTATTATTAATAATTAATGAATGACCAACTGGAAAAGTAAACTACTGAACACAGGTTCTATTTAATCAATAACATTACCAACATGAATAGATAAGGAACAACCAATGTGGAAAGATAAATATATAAAAACACATGTCATTTAATCATTAAATTGACTATCATGAATATATAAGGAATGATGATTACATAAAGTTAAATTACATAAAACACATGCCATTTAATAAATAATTGATAATGAAACACATCAGCACATAATAATATCATTGTAAAAATATCATCAATACTAATAATTGAATTTTAATTTTAGGAAATGCTATATTATTAGAAGTCACAATCTCTTGAATCATGCTACCCCTACTATCAAAACCATTCAAAATATTGTTTTCAAATTTGGATACAAATCATAAATATATACTATACTAATTCTCGTCAAGATACGACCATTAAATCGATGGGATATATAATTTCATGCCCCACCAATCACTAATGTTCAATTATTTCACATTATATCAAATAATCTATTTAATTCATGAAAAAATTTCCTATTAATCAAATATATTTATTGAGAGACGAATATAGATTCATCAAAATTTCCCTAGATAAATAATTTATTTTAAATATATAACCCTATATTTAAAATTTATATACAATTTTTTAAATTACCATATAAATTATAAATAATATTGATATTTGGGGGAAATTTGATGACTAATGAACACATTAATGTAGTTTCAAATGAAATATAATGTCTTAAAAATTAATCATGAAAGAAAATTTTAATAGATTCCATGGTCAAAATGATCATAAGCCATCAAAAGAAGAAATAATTATAGTATTAATATTACATATCCACCTGAAATTATATATAAATAAATTGTAATTATCTTTAATGAATATAAGTAACATAAGATTGTCATTAAAATAATTCTTTATAAAAATACCTCTTTACATTGAAAATATTGTAAAAATGAAATGTCATAAAATATTTTGAAAATCAACATCTAGGAAAATAAAATTTTAAACATATTTATAATTATTTAATGCATTCATTTTTCATGATTCCAGTAAATTCCATATTTTTTATACAGGTCAAAACTAATATTCCTTTGTATTTTCAAGCATAAAAACTAGAATTGACTGGAAAATGACACAAATATTTATCTTGAACAAATTCATAAAAACTAAAACATGTGTAAAATATTATTCAATAAATAATTTTAGACTGTTAAAAAAATTGAATTTATTTTTAAAAAACATCTGTTTAGAATAAAAATATTTGAGACTGAACAGAGAAATGAAGTCAGATTTTATTAAGAATATATTCACAATAATTTGATGTACCAATGAGTGGAAATATGGTACTGTTAATTGAAAATATAATCAATTGAAAAATGAGAATAGTATGAAATGGGTTTGTTAAAAAATAATCAAACTAATTCGTTCAATTTAAATTAATGAATAAAATTTCTAGATTAAAATGATAATGAGAAATATATTAGGTTCATGACATTTCAAAATTCCATAATGAATAGAAATTTAGACAGAGTCCCTTAAAATAGGATTCCATTTAGTTGAAAATAATTTAAAATTGATTATATATTTTTTAAATATTTTATTAATTTATTATAGAAATATATTTTAATAGTATATTATATAATCCTTATATGACATCTTATTAGTTAATTGTAAATTATAATTCATCATTTTTGTTGTTTCAAGTGTTAATTTCTTTGTTTTCTCTTGTATATATGTAAGGAATGATACAGTTACTTCACTTATTATATTTATCCAACTTCTCCATTATTATATTAATGTTATAAATTTTATTTTTAAATTATATATTTTTAATACACTCAATATTAAATTATGAACAATGAAAACAGATGACATCGCTTTGTGGAGATGGCTGATTGTACATACGCTCGAGTGTCATTATCATTTCATTAATGGGTGAAATGGTAACGATGTTATAAGTGTATTAATTTTATTAAATAAATATAAAGTTATATATTTTACATGTATTTACTAAATTTATCCTCATTAACTTCCATGGAATGATTTAGTGTAAAATGTATCAGATTGCTTCATGAGGGGCTAGCCCGCTGTACATGGAAGCAACATTATCATATATAAAATGGAGTCAAAGGTAAAAATTTATATGTGATGTTAATAAAAAAAAGTATAATAAAATAATAAATATAATGTTAGTTTTTTTAGTTCACCATTATATCTATTCTAGAATGCTCAAGATTGTAAAAAAATTACATCAGTTCTTGATGCTGTGGTCAGTCATATACACAATCGAGAATATCATTTTCCATTTAGTGGATGATGTGATGAATATAGGTTTTTACCATAACATAATAACACATATGTATATATAGGACAATATTTTTAATATATAATTTTGTAATTTTTTTTACAGAGGTGGAATAAAAAATTAAATGAAAACACTTGGTTAAGAATTTTAACTCTTCATCAGAAAATTTCTTTAGGATTTCACCATAATCCTTAATAGGTTGTATTTAGGATGAAACAAAGGGATCTATGAATTTTTTAGGGGAGTGTGGATTTTATTTTGTAAATTATTTTCCTACTGAAATGGTATTGGAAGTTTTCATATGGGAGGATATGGGGTGTCCTTTTATAAGCATGGGAGACGACTTCTATGAAACTTTTTATATGATTCGATTACACTACTATTTATATCATTCCAGGTACCTCCAAAATTGTTATGTATATAACCTTATAGGATAAAAAGTATAATTGTTTCCATAAAATGGTTTATTTTTTCATTTTTAGGTAATTTTTAAACCATTAAATTCTTTATTTGACCCATAGTAAACTCTTTTGTACCTTAACCACAACAAGTTACGTTTTATTATTTAACAATTCATTATTATCAGAAATCAAGTTAACCTTATTTGAAAATATAAAACACTATCATTATAAAAAATAGAATAACTTTTTTCAAATAAAATTCAATAATTTAGTAGTATCCAATTGAAAATTATACCCACTGACATAACAAAAAAGCGGGTTTCCAAAGAGAAAATACTCATATGTATGAATGGTTTTAATATCAAAATTTAAGATGAAATTTATTATAATAACAATAATTAGAAAATTAAAAAATTATTTAAAATTTTTTACATTAAAAGTAAATTAAAATATTATTTATCAGTGTTAATTATTTAAATGAAAATGCAGTTTAAAATAAATATCACTATTTTTAATTATTCATCTTCAAATGAATCATTTCTGAATAATCCCAAAACATTTACCCTAATATAAATTTTATATTATTATTTAAAAACTAGTGTTTATTTTATAAAATAAATTTCAATGAAGTGATATTTTTTAATTATGTTGGAAACCCAAGACAAACCCTTTATTGTTAAATACAATATTTTCAAAAAAACATTTAATTTTATTTTAAATTATTCTTATTTTATTTCATGTCAATAGAAAACAACATTTTTAATAATATAATTATTCTTATTAGAACATACCAACGTTATTATTTTTGTATTATTGTATACTATATCATAGTTAATTTAGGCTCGAGATTCCATATTTCATAATCAATCTAAATGGATAAATTTACAAACATAAATTAATTTTTTATTTTAAACCCAGTGATGTGTTTTTCATACACTATTGAATAAAATGTTGTTATTTTAGAATTTTGGTGTTCTATAATATCAATTTAATTTAAAAAAATTGAAATTATTTTTAAATAATTTTTTTGAAAATAACTTTTATAACTCATAATATAATATTTATGACATTAAATGTTCATGAATGTGGAAATTTTAGTTTTTGTTGCACACATTAAAATAAAAATTTCATTTAAATTTCAAATAATATCATATGAATCCTTTTTAAAAAACAACATGAATGTTCTATTTATAAAATATTGTAAAAAACAAAATATGCTGAAATTTCATTATTATATCATTTTAATAAGTTCCATACATTTTTTGAAAACATGTGTTTTGACGAAAATTTATTTTTTCCAAAAAGAGAAATAAATTATTATTTTAATATAAAACATGATCAATGATTTTAAGTACCATTGAGTGGAAAATATTAAAAGTAATTACTAAAATTCATGAATAATAATTGGATATGAAATTTTATTGAGATTATGATATAAAATTTGAATAATTCTTATGTAGGAGACTTATACAAATATTTTCTCAAATAAATATGGGACTTTGAAAAAAACCACTACAACATTAGTAACTTCTGAATCATAACACCCATGAATGAAATTAAATAAAATGAAATTTAAATATCGTGATGATAATTATATTCATGGTATAACATAGGAAAAGGGTTATTATAGACACCATACAAATAATAACTGGTGAATATTATGTATCTCCAGGAAGTAAAAGTGGGGTATGAAATTCTTACCTCAAGTTAGAATTCCATTATATGTTTCTAAATATCCTGAATAATATATTTAAGTATATTGTACATCTATTGAAGAACCATACTCATGTATTACATACCATATATTATTTACGCATATTCTTTTATCACCCATTCGTTATTAATTCTTTATTAAAATCAATGTTCTGGGTGATAATAACTTTTTTTTCATGTATTTTTAATTTAATTTAACTATGTTGTAAATACACTATATATCCATTATTTATTTATTTATTTTAATCTATAAAATATAGAGATAAATAATAACAACACTATTCATAGAGATAGTAAGTAATATGTTTGTAGGAATATTGTTTCCATTTTAATCGAAGTATGGTTTGAAAAGAAATTAAAAGTTGGATCAATATTGAAATAAAAATTTTATTTCATTTATAGAAGTTATATTTATCTATAAATAATGTACTATAAAAATTTTAAAAATATAATGAAAACATTCCACATCACTACGTGGAGGTGGTAGTCCACACATATTTATGAGAGATGTTAGTGTTTTCCAAAAGATTTGATGGTATGTTTTTAAAGGTAAAATTTCTTTTATTGAATTATTTTTAGTTGAAAAAAAAATATTGATTAAAATTATCCCAAATCCCTTTTATTTAATGTGTACCAAGAAAAAAATCACATTTCTTCTTAAGGTTGTAATCATCTATACACGCTATTATCGTTACCGTATCCACCAACAGAATGTTAAGTTAGAAGGTATATGTACTGTAATAATTAATCATGTATAATAATTTCATAAATATCACATAATTATTTTAAATTCATCATTATATCCATTCGTTGAGGGTGGTGATAGAAAAAGAATTAAATTAGTTCGCAAGCTAGTAGTAAATAGTCCTCACAATTGAAAATTTTCTCTCTCCTTTCTTATAAGTGTATATAGATATTGATTATTAAATTAACACTATAAATAGTGATAATATATTAGATATATCTGCTATCCTTTTAACAATTTTTTAAAAAATATAGAATGTGTTATAATAATACGAAAAATAAAAATTCATTGAAAGAAACTATACATATACTTCGAGAAACTTATTTTGGTTTAACTTATAGATTTTGATGATATATATTTTGATCTAAACAACCTCTATGATATAAGAATGGAAATAAGAAATGTATTTTTTTTGTATTAAATGAACCATTGGGTTTTGGATGTGTTAATAATGGAGGATAGGGTGACCTTTTGTATGTGGGGGTGAGGACAAACATTTAGTTTTTAAACGTTAATGTAACTGATTTTTTTAAGATAAAATTATGAAAAAATGGTTAATTATAAAAGCTTAAAGATTTTATGGTTCAAATATGTTTATAAAATGGGTTTTTGACATTTTTATTTAGTTTTTTCCCTTATATTATACGTTTCGAAACATGATAAACCTTTTTTTAATCATAGTAATTAAATTCTACTGTTTTTTGTATTAATTATGGTAAAAATTAAGTTTTCATTATTATATAATATATATAATTATTATTCCAAATATTGAAACAATGATTCCAAATTAAATTCTTTTAACTGATAGAATATGACATAAAATTAAACCATATATAAAAAGAATGAGTGGTTCTACAAATAAGATATTCCCAAATGAATATTATGTTTTAATATCATAATAAAATATGAAATATATTAAAATTAACTATATTTTATAAATTTTAATATAATTGGACAATTTTTTTAAAAATATATAATTTTTAAATTATGTTTTTGAATAATATTAATAAATTAAATTCTCAAAAAAATCGTTTTCACTATTCATCAAAACATTAATATTTTTATAGAATTATAAAATATTAATCCAAATATATTTTTGAAAAATACATTTCCTAAATTTTGTAAAATTATTTTAAATTATTTTTTAAAAGCATGACTGGACTATATTTTTGAAAAATATAGTTTTTCATAAAATATTTATTTTTCTTTCAAATGATTCTTATTTTTAAATATAATAAACATCTAACTAGTAAATTTATTTTATAAATATGCAATACATATATGTTTAATAATATAGTTATTATTATTCTTACTATACAATATAACCACTATATTATTTTTGTCATATTTAAATAACAATATTTTTATAATGTATCATGTTTTGTTCAATCCTAGTTTTTCGAACAATGAATGGTTTGAGTTAGATTGAATTTATTTAAAAATAAATATATCATAAAGTCTCAGGATGTATATAGTTATTATATTACTAGTGTTTCATGTCATATATGGTATCAAATATTATATCCCTATTTTAAAATATTGGGATGAAAAATTATACCCCATAAATAAATTGCATCATTGTAATTTATTCTTGATAAAAGTAATCAGTTGATATAAATTTTACAATACATTTTTAGAAATACCACATCATGAGAAGTCTTATAGAAAAATATTTTTGATATGAGAGAACGAGATGTATTTAGGTCGTCTAGAATAATCACATTACAAGGTTTATAAGTAGGGGAACATATATGGGAAGTGAAGATATGGATATTGAAGAAAATAGTAAATAATTATTTAGAGGTATAGTGATCATTTATCCCAAGAATATGGTTGATATAGACTAGGTTAATGAACATAAAACAATGTATATATAAATGGTGAAAGGACCATCTGTTCAGTAGAAATGAAAGAATTGTGATAACATTGTTGTTTCAGGATCCTTTTATTAGAGTTGAGAAATTATTTTACTATCTAAAAATATAATAAAATATAATTTATTTATTTATTTATATCTACTAATAACAAATTAATCACTTAGTTTAACATCATTCTATTTCATCTTTAACTCTTTTCCCATGAATTTAGTATGCCAAAATAAATTTTTTATTCCTCATGTAGTAAAATTAACTTCTATCAGATCATATGACCCTTAATAGTGTAAAAATAAATTCCAATTATCATTACTAAAAAAAGAGGATTGAAAAATTTATCTTATAACTCACAATGTATAAAATAATCCATTCAATAAATATTTTTTATTGTGGATCAGGATGAATTTTTATAAAAAAAATTAAAGGAAGGTCACTAAATCAACGTTATATTCCCTATAAAAAATAAATTTCCCTTTAATGTAACATTCAAAATATGTGAAAAGATTGATCACAAAAAACATTAAATAATACAAACATGCTTAAAAAAATAAAATCATAGACTATAAAATATACTCTCTTAATAAAAAAATCAGTAAAATCAATCAAAATTAATATTAACCTTCAAATCACTATCCAATCCCAAGGTCAAAAATATTTTCCCATAAACATACATTTATCATTATTATATCAACATATATAACATGTTATTTTTTATAATCCTTGAATAGTATTTTTTTGAATAATACAAAATTTCCACTAAATCACTTTTCATTGTCATTAGTACCATTCTGCATATGCTCCCAAATCTATAATGGGAATATATTATAGTACACTCACTAGAAATTTAGTAATTCATATAACATGAATATCAATTAAAAAATAATACTATAAAAATAATACTTGAATAAAACAAAATAAAATTAATCATTCATATTATATGATAGTAATAAAATAATTTTGGCCTTGGTCCCTTGGTTTTTTTATATATATTCCCTTGATTATTAGGTAATTAATTACATAGTTCCTCATCCAATTAATGTTGATGAATTTAACACTATAAACATATTTAATTCCCTTTAAATATTGATATAATCTAACTTTATCTCAAAATTTATATAAAACTACCATTCCTTTCAATCATGTACCGGGAACTTTCATTTTATACTTATCATAAGGTGAAAATACTTCTTTTTATTTTTCCATTTATCCACCTTTTTCACTATCATCCACATCTCCTCTTTTGTCCCTTCAAATCCATAATACTTGTAAAATTCTTTATTTATCTAGATGAACCTAAAAATATGTTCTAATATGATGAGAATGTTTGGGATAGTAGTTCGCTTCAATAGATTGGCTTATTCCCATCAAATAAATGATCATCATCACTTATGGGATTATATATATTGATTAGGTTGTGATTCCTTTTTCTATAACTCATTTATAAATAATTGAATACAATAAGTAGATTATAAAATTATATATCAAAACTTTCAATCCCAAAATTATTTAATGGCGTAACATATATACAAAAAGTTATGTGTGACAACCTAAAAATTAAAATAAATGCCACTTTTTGAACATTTCCATGTCATAAATATATTCTCAAACCCATAATAATATTCATTAAAAAAGGACAATTATCCAAATCATATCCTCTAGATGGGTTAAAACATGTGTTCATGAAAGCCGATTTTTGTTCATTAGGTAACGATCGTTTCAATCCCAACACACCTTTTTTAATGTTTTTATCCCTAGGATTATTTATTATAGAACCACATCCACATATATTTTCCAAGAACATATGTATTTCTATAAAAAACAAGTAATATCTTCCTTACCATGACATTAATATGTTATTATATATTTCTGATCAAGTTCTATCATAGGGTTATGTTCCCTATTCTATTTATCCTTAAATGAAGTTCTCAGGTATCCTACTTAACCACCCTTTAATTCCAAGAATAAAAACCCTAACCCCAATAGTCGAGAGTCGGTGGTTACGTTAATACATTTTAACTAGATACAATGTATCACAACATGAAGAAATAAATTTTTACTAGTCTTGTTAAACTCGAGTCATATTTAAATTTCACGTACATGTGAAAACATAAAATTCACAGTGTTTTCATTGAGAATTACATTATTCCTCAGAGTGTATCCCTTCATATCAATATTAAAACACATCCTAGTATCCTAGGGAAAAAACATTCGAAAGGGTTGAGCTTAGATTCATACTATGGATAATAATACATATAAATATATCATTAATGATAAATAATAATTAGAATGGAGATGTAAATAAATGAAGAACATTCTATTTAATCAATAAACTGAACAAAATATAGAAGAAATAAATGATGAAAAAAAATTTCCATATAAATAATTACATAATCTTGAAAAAAATCCATAGATATTATAACTAACAAAATAAAAAAATTGAATTAATTAATTATAATATAATAAGACAATTCATAATGTTGAACTTATGAAACATTCTATCAAGGCCTTTTAATCGATAGTTTAAATTAATGGGTAGGAACCCATCTAATTTGGAAGCACATTTATTCCATTTAACCTAAAGATACATCAGGGGGATATCTATATCCATGATCTACCCATCACATACTAACTAAAATTCATCCTGTATATTAAATTGTTGAATCATAATCAATATAAACTTTTATATTGAACTACTAACATGAAAATGTTTAATACTCACCCCAACCAAATAAACATAATAATAATCCATCTAGAATAATAGTATGAATTCAAATAAAATCATACTTCCTTATTCATACAGATTGTAAACTATTCAAGGAAACAATATGGATGATATCAATACAACATTTTCCCCTTGAATCATATTTAAAATAATTTTTTATTGCTGTCAATTAAAAGTAATACCATAAAAATTTACATCAATTTTATTTAATGAAAATAACTATTACACGTTGAAAAAAAATCACTAAGAGTTAGAAAACCATTTTGATGGTATTTTTTTTAAAATAAACATAAAATCATATATTAAATTTTAATAAAAAATTTATTGTTTATGATGGTGATAAATTATTTCTATGTTGTAACCATTAAATAAAATATTAATTTAAAATTTTTGGTAAAATCTAAATGGCCCTTGTTATGAAAATGACATGAATATTCCTTTACAAAATATTTTTAATAATTTAAAATTGGTGAAAAATTATTTAATTAATCATTCACTAATGGTTAACAACATTTTAGTAAAAAAAATTAGAAAACATTGTCTTTTTAGTAAAATTTATTTTCGACTGAAGAGAGATTTTTTTTGGAATTTCACAAAAAAACATTATCAATTTACGAAAAACAGATTTAACGAATGGTAATATTTAATTAAATAGTTAATTATAAATTATATTATATAAATAATTATTTATTTTAATGTATAAATGTCAAATAATTCCCCCAAGGATATCTTAAACAAAACTAATCTAGATTAATGATGATATTATGAAATAATACATTACCTATTTAGTAACTATTGAATCAAAATCCCCATGAAAGAAATAACATAAAATTAATAATTAAATAGTATGATTAAAAACAAATTCATTATATAAAATATAAAATGGTTTAGTATATACACCACATAAGGGAAAAAATGTTTAATTTTGTGTATATCTCACGGATGAAAAAGTGAGACAAGAAACCCTTACCTTAGGATTGACTTCATTCCCATGTGTTTAACCCAATTTGATAATAAATATAATGTTATTATACATATATTAATTATTTATAATTATATATATCATTACACTAATTGTTTATTTATATAATTTTATCACCCATTAATTATCAATTCTTTGTTAGAATCAATATTTTTGGTAATAATTGCGTTATTTTCATGTATGTTTTAGTTTGGTAATTTTGGTCATTATTTTAAATAATTTTTACATAAAATATAAAATATTAAACATGATATAAATTTCATATATATTCATTATATATGTATTTATAGTAGTCTATAAATGTTGGAGATAGAAAAGGGATTTCACCATTCACTGAGACCGTAAGTTGGTTGTACGAGTGAACGTTTTTTCTATTTTTTATGAAAGATAAAATGAAAGTAAAATTAATTATAATTCACCATTACATGTTGATAATTAATTTATATATTGAATTTATATTATTCATGTACATGTTTATTACAATCTTATTAAAAATAACATGAACAAGTTGTCACATCGCTCGATGGAGGCAGTAATCCACTCATTCACACGAGCAACATAGTTATATTCCAATTAATTGAAAAGGTAATTAGTTTGATGTAATATTATATTTATATAAATATATTTAGGTCAAAAATTTCACATATTTTTATAAAACATATCTATAATACATTCCATTAAATGTGTAAGTGAAAAACAAATCACATCGAATCGTGAGGTGATGGTCTACCTTACATAAGAGAGATGTTGTTGTATCCCCCTATGGAAAGGTATTTCAGAACATATATGTGATAAAATTTCTAAAAATGTATAATAAAATCAAAAATATAATATATAGATATGTTAGATTAATAATTATATCTATCATTGGAAGATGGTGACAGAATAGGAATAACATTTTTGCTACAAGCGGTAGTCTGTTGTACACACGATTGACGATTTCATTTTCCATTTCATACAAGTAGAGAATGATATAGTTTATTAAATTATAATAATTACATATTTCTTTGTATAATATACTTTTTTTAAGATTTTAAATGATTATAATGACTTAGTAGAAGAATTAAAATGAAAATTCATAGTTATAAACATTAACTCTTATTTATGAAACCTTTATAAGTTTAACCTAATTACTTTATAGATTTTATTTCCAATATAAAAAAGGCTCTATTAATTGTGGTAATGGATATAATAAATTTATTTGGGTAGTAATCCGTAGAAAAAATGGTTTTGGATGTTTTAATAATGCTGTAGAGTGGTGTAATCTTATAAGTGGGGTAGAGAACACACGCAGATTTTTTAAAATATAATCCTATAGCCAATTTTTAATCATGATAAAAGTATCCAAAATTAAATTTTATAAAACCATATAGAGTATAGGGTTGTCATTTTTGCCTAAAATTTTTTGTAGACATATTTTAGGTGATTTTAATCCCTTATCTTATTAGTATCACCCACAGAAAAACCTTTTTAACTTAATTGTGGTAATTAATTTTTACAGTATCAACATTTTATTATTATAAAAAAATCAAGATCACTATATTATAAAATACATATTATTATTTTCTATATTATTTTAAATTATTTTATACATTAAATTCTCATAATTAAATGATTTCAATAAAAACTAAACCAAAGATGAAACGAAAGAGTAGTTTTGTATTACGAAAATTTTCAATATTTATTGAAGGATTTAATACAAAAAATCAATATAAAATAAATTTCATAGACCAAAATTATTTATAATTTTATATTATTCAACTCATTTTACATTAAAATAGTTTTAAATATAATATAACACTGTAATTTTTTTAATTAATATCTAGTTTTCAATAAAAAGATGTATTATTCACTATTAATCAAAAAATTAATTTTTAAGAAAATCATCAAAAATTCACTTAAGATAATTTTTAATTTTAGATTTATAAAATGATTATTATTATTTGAAATATAGTTTTAAAAAGATAAGAAAATAATTATTGAAAAATATTAGTGAAATGCAAGACTAGACCATTTTTTAGAAAAACACCATTTTCAAGAAACATCTCTTTTTATTTCAATCAATTCTTATTATATTTCAAAATAGTATATAAAAATTGAATTAATTTTATAGATGTGTAAAAATTGTAATTTTCATAGTTTAGTTAGTAATACTCAAACATTTATACTTAATTAAAATTTTATAATAGACATGTTAAAATAATGAATTTTTAATAAACAATCATGTTTTCTTAAAACCATTTTCTGCTTGAATTACAAGTTATTTAAGAGACCTAATTCATTTAAAAATAATGATATAATAATTTATTAGGGTTTTAAATTCAATAAAAAACTAAACGTGATTTAGTATACATTTTTGTGATAATTTTTATCAATATATTTGTTTTATAAAAATTCAATGGCATAGAATGTTTGAATTCTATCACTGAATGAGTCTTCTAAATTTTTATGTTTTAAAGGAATTTTATATTAATATTTTACTTAGACCAAGAAATTTTCATTGTAATGATTATTTATTTTTTCTTAATATCCAAAACATGTATTAATTGCATTAGTTTAACTCACATTGTTTACTGCATTTAAAAAATATCTTATAATATTGATTATCAATCAATGTATTAAGAAAATACTGAAATATTTCGTTATATAATGATGTGATGATGTAGTATGTTTTGTTATCAATTTATAGATGAATTGAAGAGTTTAAAGATATATGAAATATTAGGACGATGAATAATATTTATTTTACATAATAAATACATTGGAAAAATGATCAAGTATTTTCTCTTTTATTATTATGTAGTAAATTTTTTTAATCCTGATAAATAATGGGCTACAAACAAGATGGATATCCAAATGGGGAGCTGCATCCACTACATAGTTGGGTATCCACAAACCCAATCCATACAACAAGGCTAATCTAAGGAACATTCATAGGATCACCTACATATAAGTGCATAGAAAGCTAGCCACCAGGAGGGTAACAGTCAGGTTGAGGAGAGATTGAAAAATGTGGAAGTTAAAGGATGTAATGGGATTGGATAGTAAACAATTTTATATTGTATAACGACATGATTTGTATTAAAAAAATCATGTTTGTGAGATGTTTTGATATGTGATCAAATTTGAGGGCGTTACTATAGCTCTGAAGCAACAGCAGCCATGTCATCCTTTTGATCAGTTTATATGGGTTTTTTTGATCTTTTATGTGTGTCTTCTTCTCTACCAATCTCATTTGATAGATCAATACTGTCAAAACACTTCCATGTAACATCAAATGTTGTTCTAGTTGTGAATTTTAATCACCATTTTAGATTTTTTTCAGTATGATCAAATTCTCATGAAAATCCATTTATATGATAAATTTAATATAAAATAAATTAATATTAAAAATGTTAAAAAGTAATGTTCTATAGTTATTGTGATATCATGTGAACTATAACATGAATTTATTTCATATTAGAGGTGATAAAATTATGGGAGAATATTAATGAATATTGAAGAACTGTGTCAGTCGAATGATCACCTATAAATTCCATTATAGAATCTCATTTTTTTCTAAACTTATCTCTCATAGTATAGAATTTTTAAAACATAAGATACAAACAGAGCAATTCTCTAAATCGTGGAATAATGTTCTAAGTAATCATGATGTTTTTGTTACAAAATATATGTTTTCATGATGTTTCCAAAAACAAATTATGTGTTTCAACAGAGTTATGATATTAAGAAAAAAGTATCCATGTATATATTCTCTTGAATAACTTGAATATCCATGAACCAGTTTAGTGATGTAGAATTAGTGAATTTGTTTAGAGAAGAAGAAATTGAACTCATGGTGACGGTGTGTTTTATATAACCACTGATGGAACCCACATTGTTTTTACATGAATAAGTTATCAAGAACTATCATTTTCACAAGAAAGTGTTCCCATGAATTATTATTCTCATTAAAAAACCAATTATGGTAATGATATAGAACTCATGTTTTATTTAAGTTTATGTAAAGGAGGCGCATTTTCTATTTGACTATTTGTTGAAAATATAATTTTTATGATGGAAGATCTTTTTCAGTTTTGAAATTTGGAGGAGGTAAGTGATAGTGTGTGTTTATTCTCTTTAATATATTCAAAATTACATTCCACAAACTATTTTCAGGATAAATGCATTGAAAATAAATAGATGAATCCTCATGAGTATGATTTGTGGGAGAGAAGCATCACATGAATGAATCTTTTTAAATCATGCAAAAGAGTGTTTTGAAAATAGTAAGTGTGACACAATATATCTTAATGTTTTTTTTTTAAAAAGAATCTGTTTTATAGGTTATGTGAATAATATTTTTAGTATACTGATTTAATTCTATATTTTATAAATGTAGATCGAGGGTGTTTATATTATGTTTCTTCATATAAGAATGGAATTATAAATACTTGATATGAGTTTCACACATAAATAATTTAATAAATTATATATTTTAGAACATTAATGATTCACATGTTGATATTCATGCATGGGTATGTAAATTCTGAAGGAAGGTGAGAGAGTATTTGTGTGAAAACTAGTATTGTGTGCTTTCATAGAGAAGATAATGATAATACACATTTTTGTACATTTTTTTAATTTTTTAAAAAATAATCAAAAATAATTTCAATAATTACGATAATTAAATATTTTCATGTGATGTTGAGATATAAAAACATAAAAAGAACATGATGTTCGTGAGTTTATTAATTGAGTTGAGTTAAAGGATTATATTTTTTTACGGCATGGTAGAAGAAAATTTGATTATTATTCAAATTTATATAGTTATTGTTTTCTATTATTATATTAACATCAATTGGATGTAACATCATCGACTTATTTAGAAGAGTATAATGAAATGGAATACATGAAGTGTTTTTGATTGTATTTTTTGGCATTCCAATAGTTTCAGTTAAAGTGAGAATCTGAAAAATTAGTTTATTCTCAGTGGCTCGAGAGGAACATCTATTTTGTGTTTTAGTAAAGGATGGAAGTCCTTTACATAATTTTTATTGTGTTTGTCTTATGCTTGTATTAAATGGTGGGAATAATGTATAAAAAACCCTAGTCCGATGTGAGTTTATTTTGGATAATTTTTCTTAAATACCATCAATGGTTTTCAGGATGATAATTGATTAACCCACTTCTATTTGTTGATTCATTTATAGAAGATAATTATTTCATTGGATCGCCTCAAACATAGCTAGTATGAAGGCTCTTACTTCATGTTAGAACCTTAGAAAAATACTATGTTCTATGCTTTATTTAAATTTTATGTTTCATATGGTATAAATTTTTTTAAACAAGAAAGATCCATTAAATCTATCAACTGTAGAAGTTCAAATTAAAAGTGGTAAGAGAAATTAAAATTAAAAATGGTAACAAACTGTGTATATTGATTCACCCTCCCCCTAAGTGTACCTATATGATCCACTATGCACATAAATTAGTATTAGATCATAATTTACACTTATAATTGGGTATATTTTGTTGTCTTGGTTGTCTTTTTCATATATATAGGAACTGCAGATCCGAATTTGACGATGTAATAATTTTTTCATAGATAAAGAAATCAGTTCCTATCTCTGTCAGTTCAAAAAGTTAGTTTGTACCAAAACCATGAATAATTGGTAGAAGAAAGTGGAAATAATGATAAGAAAAAATTTTAAGAATAATGTGGATACAACACTCATTGAATAAAGTAATTATTGTATTATATTAGTAGTATTTATAAAATTAGTTGACAAATATCCTTTTCATGAGTATAGTTCAAGCATTGATGAAGTCAAATTTAATGAACCACATAGTTATTTTGATTTAGAAATAAAAAATTATATAAATAATATTACTACTGATGTTTTCACAAATATATTTTCATTTATCACGGTAAAATATATTGAAAATTCATAGAATCAAATGAAATATGAGGAAATGGAGAATTCCTTAATTGATATTTTCCTATATGTAAACCTCCCAAATAAATTATTGATGACAATGAAGAAATTGTATCAATTATAAATGAAAATTTCTCCAATGTGGAAAATGAAATTCCCAAAAAATTGTGTGAGGAAAAAGTAACTATGATGCTCCATTGTGAGCTGATAAATACACTTGAATAATCTGTAAATTACACCCTGATTATTAAAGACACAATGTTTTAAATTAAAGAAAATAATGAGACATTTATTCTAGTTGGATAATCAAAAGAGATGTTTTTATTGAATTTTAAGGTAAGACGTGCTATGATTAAAGATAAATTTATAATGATGGTATTTGAGAGGGATGTGACTAGGATTGTTTAATAATATTTAATCTATATGTTTTAAAAACTAGAAAGAACTCCTATGAATTTCAATGAATCTTATCAATATGTTAAAACAAGGAGAAGTAAATATTGAATAATTGTCTATTGATGTAATATAAAATTAATGACAATCCAGTTCAGAAAATAATGATTCAATAAGAATGAAAACTAAATGTTTTTTTAGGATAATTTAAAAACATCCTAAATAATAAGTGTCTTTAAATTAATTTAAATTTCAAAAATAGGAAGGAAACATAATTTAAGGATTCCTATAAAGAATTTAAATATTTTCTATTATCATATATGAACTCTATGAACTCTATAAGTCCAAAATATTTTGAGTTGGAGGTCATTTTTTGATATCTTGTGAAAATTAAAGGTAAATCATCAAAAAATGATGATATCATAATATCTTCTAGAAGTAATTATGAAAATCATCATACTCCTGAAAAAATCATTCAAGTGGAAACAATATTTTTAGATTATCAAAATATAAATCTTTTTCTACTTTAATAAAATATTTAACCCTTATTGTTGAAGTTTTTGTTCATACTAATTTTACTTCATCTATAAGTACAAGTTTCCAAATGAGTTATTTTCTATCATGGGTGATGAATACTAATGAAGAATTCACAATATCATAAAATGTGTATATAATGATGAATGTAAATTCTTGTTACCTACAAAGAAATGAAACGAAGAGTTATACTATCCATAAAAATATGTCTAATCTATCCATGTGGTAGCACAGAAGTTGAAATAGAGATTTTTTTGATTATTTTTGTTATAGTTGAAAATTTTGGCATCGATCTATTGAATAAGTGAATATTTTTCAATTGATGATAATTACAGAAGGCTGGTATTAAGGGGGGATAAGATCAAATGTGGTGATAGATCCTAAAAAATTGAATCATATATTTCAATGAGCCAATGAATTATGTGATTACTGAAATATATAATTCATAATTATGATAAGTACTAATATGTACCAACTATACATTAAGAAAATTATTAAATAAATTTGTTACCAAATAAAATGTATGGGAAATGATCAAAAGAAGAAGAGTCTTCTTAGTTTCACAAAAATGAGATGAATGTTAAGAAAACTATGAAGAAAGCTACACCCAAGGAGAATGACTATATGAATCTAATATAAATTAAAATATTCATATAATGTGAATGAAAGGGTAATATAATAGAATATCTTTAGAAAATCATAAGAACTATTACAAGTGTATAAAATATGAATCATAAAAAGAGATCAATCTCTAAATAAAATAAGTCAGTTGATTTATTTCATGAAAAACAGGATGGAAAATTCAAATTTCAAGAGTGGGATTCTAATAAGATAACCATGTTATTGATGGATATTTGTGTGGAAGCTATGAGATTTTAGGACATGTTGTTGAAAATGGCATGAAATTGTTTACGGATAAGATATTAATAGAGAAGAATAATGGAAGAGAACCAGTGGAAAAATATTCCTAAAATTGAAAAATAAAGAAAGAGTCTAAACACAAGAATAATTATGAGCACATAAAAAAATTATTCATATGGCATGAGGAGGTAAAATTAGCTAAGAAAATATATAATAAAATGAAGAATGATACTGAAATACTTCTTTTAGTGGATAATCATGTTCACTCTAGGATTAAAGATGAAGAAATCATGAATTCTATTATTCCCATAAATGATAAATCTTATAATGTAAAAAAGTACAAATTATGACTGTATTTTAGGAATGTAAACATTAATTTAAAGGATAACTTAGGTTGAGAAATAAATCTCATCTGTATTTCTCTAACAGAAAAAATCATTAAAGAACCACCTTATTCCCATGTATATTTAGTGTCTCATTCTTATGTGATGGGAATTGAAGAATAGAAATATATTAAGATTGAGTCTTAAAGTCTAGAGTACTCTGAAAATATCTTGCAGCAACCCGGAGGCTATCCATCACAGGGTTCGTTACATCCATTTCTGATAAAATTCTTCTCGAAGATCATTAGTGATGAAAGACAATGAAGATGAAGTAAATGAAAGAAGATAATCCCTCTATGATGAGAAAATATGAACAACTATCAATTTTGAATGTCTCAACTTGTATTATATGAATATTTAATTTTTTATAATGTATATATCAGATGATATTTAATTCTAAAAAATAATCCATTTCATTAAAAATTTATATTCTCCTATATCTTTTAGAATTACAATTCAGAATTAGAAGGGGTGGTACTGATAATATTAGGTAAAAAAGTAAAATTAATTGATAACAGAGAAGTGATTTATTGTATTTTAATGATTTTATAATATTCGATGAGATTAATGAAGTAATTTTGTTGAAAATATTATGAAAAAAAATCATTGATGGTTTTAGTGTTGGCATCTTATTTTAAAAAATTTATGAAAAAATTTATTTCCTAAATTGATCACTCTTATTTTCTACACCAGCCTAGCCCATGTAGAGATGGAGATAATTAATTAATGACTCATTTATTTAATAAAGGTGATATCTTTTTTCACTCAAGAAAAACAATTTGAATATATCTTAAGTGGAAACTATTTTGAAATGATGTGATTGAATGAGAATGAAGAAAATTCCAGTTGTTACACAATGAGATTAGTTGAATAATTTTTATACATATATATTTTTTCTTATTGACAAGTACGGGGAGAATAAAAAATTCAAATTGAAATTAGAATGGGTATTGGAAAAAAATCCATAATGGTATATTGAAGAACCCATGTTTATTAATGATTTAGTTTTTTTGTAATTCTTGTTAATAAATTTTGAAGATTAAAATTTAATATTACATAAGGTTATAATTTTCTCGTCAAATCTGTCTTGAGAATTATAAATTTGAAAAGGTTTTTTTTTTATTTTATGTGTTTCAATAGATGAAGAAAAATTAATTGTTATGATTATAAAGATTTTCTTAATATCAAAATCATGTGTTAATGGCATTAGGGTAATGCTCATTTTTTACTACATTTAAAGAAGGTCTTATGATAATAATTATCAAATAGTACGATGATAAAATGTAGAAATGTGGAGAGGAATAATTTTTTATGAGCTTGCATGTATGATTTTCAAATGATTTAATAATTGAGGAATTTTATTAAAGTAGAGATATTATGACCAAGATTGATATTTATTTTCCATAATGAATATTTTGAGAATAAATTTCTTTTATTTTGACTATGAATCTTATGTAGAAAATTTATTTACAATCCCAACAAAAAATAGGAATCAAAAAATCTAGCTAGACAAAGGCAGAGCCGTATCCACTACATCGTTGGGAAGAAAATCCACCAAACTAGCCAATAAGGCTAAGCTCAGGTAATTTCATAGTAGTGCCAACTATGATGAAAAAAAGGATGTGAGACACTATGATAGGTTCCATGAAAGAATGGGTGATCTCCCAGCAATGGGTGGTTCTAAGTAAAAATTAGAGTATATAGTAGTATATTTCTAATCGTGTAACAATATGAGTTTCCATAAAAATAAGGAGGTAGGAAATTGATGTTTCAATGTGGGATCAGATTTTTGGGCATTAATGTATCACTTAAAGAACCACAACCATGTGATATCTCTAATACGTACATAGGAGATATTTTATCTTATATTCATGTAATATTATCTGTTCATCTCATTTAAGAGTTTCATATCTACAGACCTCTTATACCATGCATTGATAGAGGTTCCTACTAAGACATTATATCATCATTCGAGAATGTTTTTGACTCTATCATGATCAATGGGTCATAAAACTAAATTTTTTATGATAAAATCAAGATCAAAGCATTGATTAATATAAATGAGAAAAATATTGTTTTATTTTTTATGGATATATCATGAAAATCATAACCTAAATTTGTTAATTGATTGAGCTGGTGAAAGAATGTTTGTCTCTTCAAAAATATTAGAGCTTTATGTTTGTTGAATTATCGCTTAAAAATATTATTTGAGTAGCTCATTTATTGTGTGGTGTTATATGTCATCTGAGATAATTTGTTAGAACATGATATAGAAACATAACATCACTCTGAATCTATGAAGAATGATTTATGTGATCAATAACTTATACGTTCACATGTTGTTTCAGAAAACTAATTATGTGGTTTAACTAAGTTATGAGGTGTAGATAAAATATCCCATGTATACATTCATGTGAATAACATGAATTTTATATAACATGTTTAGTGATGTTGAGGCGATGAATTTTTTTAAAGGAGAAATTATACCTATGAAGAATGGGTGTTTCCACAAAACTGTGATGGAAACAACACTGATGTTATATAAAGAAGCTATTCTAACATGGCCATCTCATTATCTAGTGTTCCCGCAAACTATTATTCTTTTGAGACTAAACATATTACACAGGTACATAAAACTCAGTATCGAATATGGTTTATGAGAAGTCAACATGCATAATATTTATCTATCCATGAGAAGCAGGTCTACAAGAAGTAGAATTTGTGTTAGTTGTGAAATTTCGTAGAAGGTAGTGAAAATTTGTTTTTATTCATGTCATGACTATAATAGTAACATTGAATATATATTTTATGCTATATACTCATTTATAAAATCATAGAAACACACAATGTATGATTTTTGGAAGAGATCATCACATGAATGCCGATTTTGAGATATAGTGAAGTATTTTTAGTTTGACGCACTATCAATTGATCTTCATACACAAAAATGAATTAGTATTTATGAATAGAAATTTTTATGTATATTCATTTCATGAAATATTTGTTTAATGCAATCTACAGGTTATTATATTGCATTTTTTCATATATTATAGTAATTATAAATATATGTTATGATTTTCACACATAAAACATTTGACGAATACATGTTTTTTAGACAATGCATGATAATAAAATTTTAATGCATGAATTGTCTATGTAATGTTTGGAGTAATATGAGAAAATATTTATTTGCATACTATCATCGTGTACTTTCACATAGATGAAAAAATATACATTATTGTTAATTTGTTATTCCATAATGAAGACAGATAAATATCGTGATGAATTACATGAATCAAGAATTTACATGTGATGTAGAGAAGTAAATACAGGAAAATAAGATGATGTTAATGTATGTAATAATTGATTTGAGTTGAAGGATTATATTTTCAGTAATGTGTGGAAGAATACCACCTGCATATAGTTGATTAATATTCATTTGTTTTTTAAATTACTACTATGTCTTGAAGTGGAAGTAATATCTTTAAATTATATATAAGGGTATATTGAACTATGTTGTCTACATTGTTATTGATTATATTTAATGGAATTCGATGAGTTTTATTTTAATATAATAAGTGAAAAATAGTTTCATTGTTAGTGGTTCAAAGAGGAAGACCAGCTTTGGGTTTCAGCCGTAGGTTGATGTTCTTATGATCATTATCATTTTATTAGTGTTATGTTTGTAAATAACAATGGGATTACAATATAAAAAAAACTGGTGGGTTCAAATTATATTTTTGGAAATAAATCATAACTATATAATATGGTTGTTATGATGATAACTTACCATCCTTCATGCTATTTTTGACTAATTTATATGCAATAATTCATGTCATGGATCATCCCAAACAAAATAAGGACACATTCACCTACATCAGTGGAGACCCTCGTAAAAATATTTTGTTATCTATTTTATTGAATTTTTTTTCATGAAAGTGGTTTAATCAGGTTTCTAAATAGGTAATATTCATTTACTCTATCATGTTTAGAGGTTCAAATTAAAATCGGAATGTGAAAATAATTGAATAAACTGTAAAAACGTATGTACGCTAATTTACCCCATGTGTACCTCTATTATCCATGAGGTACATCATTTGACTAATTTATTTTCCATGTAATATATGATTCTTTAATTAATATTCCTATTTTAAAATCATGCAGTGTTACACATATAGAAAAATGTTATTGATTAAGTTGTACATTGACAACATGATATTAGATGTTGAGAAGACATTAATGGTAAATTTTTAAAATAAAAGTGACACTAATATGTATAACAATAATAACTAAGACCCGAAAACCAAATATACTTATATGAAAATTCATTTCAATAAAAAGATAGGGGAAAATATATATATCACATTATAGTATATCTATACAAAGGATCATAATTTTACTATGATTATGAAAGCTATTATATGGGATATATTTACTGAGTCTAGGTGTAAAATTATTTTTTAGCATTCCAAATTACCTTAAGGTTTGGTGGAAAATATACCACAATTCCTCGTATTATATTTTTAAAGGGGAAGATAGTTACAAAACTCATTATTTATAAGATTTCAATTTTATGTTTTGGTCATTTTGAAAAGAATAAAAAATTTAATGAATATAAAGATTTAGAGGAAGATTATCAATATCATGAGACATATTATCATTATTATTGATGGCTAATATTCTATCAAAAAGTATCCAACAATGTGAAAAAATTACCTTTAGGAAAGTATTTGATTTGTTTTCTTTGTGTGAGTGGTTAATAATGAGTAAAAAAATGTAATGTGAAGACAAAATATACCACTGAAATTATTGAAGTGTTTCATCTATTTTATATTTTAAAAAATATCATTTATCCTCTTTAGAGGGGTTTTGACATGTTTTAGAATGTTATTTAGTTGACATTTGGTTACTAGTGTCATGACCGGTCCCCTGGGGATCGTGTTGTGACTACCCCAATACCTCCTTCAATAAGCCAGGGGTTGGCGACTAGCACCGAAAGGTATATTCCCTAGAACTGGGAAGGAATTTTCTTTATAACTTATAAACTCACATAACCAGGCACACAAAAAGATAGAAATATAAGAAAACTGTATCACAAAAAGAGTAATGAATTTAAAAGGGGGCAGAATTCAAGAACAACTATAAAAAACAAGTCCAATAGAAATACAATATAACTGAAGAAAGAGGAATGATAACTATTGGATCATTCTCCGATGATCCTACCTAAAGGGTATGTATATTTTGGCTCGTCATCAATCCATGTCCACCTGTCTCCTTTGTGTACCGACATTCCATATGGTCCACCTCCGGGTACCGTCCATTCTTGGTACTCTCAGCCTCAGAGAGCGATGTCCATCATCTTTATCCAACACAATAAGGTGATGGTATATCCCACATAGGGGTGAGTATAACGATACACATTAGTGACCCAAGACCCACAAGGTCTCACAAAATCCACCATGGATAAACCACAATGTATGAAAAATAATAGATAACCCTAATTAGTTATATTCCTATTCATATACCAAAGTTATCAAGTAATCCATCTCAAACATTATGAAAAACAGAAGTTTTGACTCAACTCACACCAGGTATAAATTATTTACGGTAGTAGATATGATTAGTTATATATAATGAATCATCATATTCCATTAAGAGTCTCTGTTGTAGACCTGCACAGAATCTCTAGGAGCTGACCCGTAAGGGATCACTTGGACCTAACCAACACATGATTGCTGGAGCTGACCCACACATGATCTCTAAGAGCTGACCCACACAAGATCGCTAGAGCATACCCACACAAGATTGTTGGAGCTGACCCTCACATGATTGCTAGGAGCTGACCCATATTGGCTTGTTATGAGTAGACCCACACAGGATCGCTGGAGCTGACCCACAAAGGATCGCTAGGAGATGGTCCATAGAGGATCGCTAGGAGCTGACCCACATAGGATTACTGGAGCTGACCCACACCGGATCTCTAGGAGATGACCCACGTAGGATCGCTGGAAGCTGACCCACACAAGTTCGCTAGGAGAGCACTCTTCTCGTCACAACCAACTACGAGTTTTCGTCCCTAGTCTTGCTCGTCTTCGGGAGAGTCTGCTCAAAGCCAATGTTCGATTCTCCAATAGCCATGATTTCCCCTGTAGAAGTATCTCAAGGGACCTCCACATCATAGGGGTCTCAACAAAATAGATGGTTCATCAATCAGAAGCCAGGTCTATGAGTTATTAGCCTTTTAGTCCCAAGATCTCGATTAGATTCATACATGATCCAACCCGACCATTCTCCATAATAACCCAAATCTCGATCATGGTATTTTCAAAGTGATTGTCTCATTCCATGATTTCCAGTACCACTGAATGTTCGTCAAACGGATGTTTGGTTCCAATGTTATGGAAAAAATAATGTAAATGTGTCGTAGTGGGCACGGGTCCAGTCTGACCCTGTCGAACCAACTCGACCTGAACCACTGGGTCAGGCTCGGCCCACTTGTCAGCTTGGCCCATTGTGTTCATATCGGCCTGCTGGGTCCATCCCAGTAAGCCATGAGGGGATGCGGAGGGCTGTGGGTGGCCACAAGGTCACAGAGGGTGTTGTGGGGGTGCGTGGCCGCAGGGCAGCTCGGCTGGGGCCGTTCGGTCAGAAGGGTGGCGACAGATCGAGCGATGTCTTGGCCTGAATGGTGCTAGTTTCTTGGATGGTAGCTCGGCTCGGTAGTGGTGGATAGGCCTGGACTGTATCAGTGGCTCGACCCAGACAAAAACAACAACTCGGACAATGAAAAAGACTCAACACAGATAGTGATGGTGACTTGGCGGCGATGGATCGACCAGAATGACGACGATAGCTCGACGCTGATGGGGGTGGTGGCAACCCATCCCGGATGATGGTGGAGGCTTGGCCCGGTGGTGGAAGCTCGGCTGGCAACATCATGGGTCGACTTAGCTGCGGACCGTGCAGAGCGGCATAGGCTACAGAGCAGCGATGGTCTGGGGGTGGCAGTGGTCGTAGACGACGAAGCATCATGGGGCGTGGAGGCCGCGGGGAGGCATGACAGCATGCCTTCATCAGTGGTTCTCGACTTCCACCAGTGCCGCCCGTCGGCCCCGGTTTCCATCACTAATGTCACCTTATACAATCCTAAAGGATACACTATTAAAGAAGAACGGCGTAGGGGTCGGGCCACATTTGTTTGGCCAGCACCGTCCATATTAGATCGGTACCAAGGGGCTCAAAAAATCACGAATGTTTATGGAAGGTATTTAAGAACATCAATCCCCACAACCTTCGTTAATCACTAATCCCATTACTGCAAAAAATAAAATAGAAGGAAAGAACATGGGAACAAAACCCATACCTTAGATTGTTCATTTACATAGGAGTGAGAGGGAAGTATGGATGTAGATTCATCGTAGTTGAAGACGTCCCATGTTGGAGGAAGTCGAAGATATTGAATCTTGTCATGCCCATCACACACCTCTGATCCTGGGATCATTATTTGGTTCTACATAGTCAAAGGCATTCTTCGTTGGTGAGAGCATTCTTCATTGTAGGATGGGATTCTGCACAATTCTCCAATGAGTTCTCTCCTTCTCCATTTCCTCCCAAAAATAGAGAGAGGTGCCAATATAATTTAACATCAGAAGAAATTATATTGGAACACACACAAATGTTGGAAAAATTAATGTATGACGTTGGCATCATTAATGTTGAGGAAGCTGAAGAGGATCCTCCACATAAAAAAGGGAGTTGAGAGGATTCTCCCTCATTGAGATGGGAGTTCAAGAGGTTTAATCCTTGGGTTATCCCTACCACCATAACGTCTCATGGGGGGTTAGTCTTGGGTGGTCCCCCCCACACTAAAAACTAGCATGGGAGGTTAATTAAGGTTGTCTCCACCTATAAAAATCCCACATGGCAGTTTAAAAAAAAAGTGTTATAGACTTTATTTTATTTTATTCTTTTTATGAAAAACCCAAAAAAAAAATTAACTTTCACCATTGACCAACAAACATCGAGACGAATGTATTCTTAAGATAATTCAAGCATTGTGAGTTCAATGGTTCCCTCAGATTTCAATTCCGGGCATCGGTTCAATAGATAGAAAAAACCACTCATTCATTTATTGAATGTACCCAAAAAAATAACAAAAATTCATTCTCGTCAATCTGGGCCTTGGAATCACACGCCGTCAATTTTCACAGACTCATAAATTTCCCATATATTTAAAAAAAATTCATTAATATTATGGATCTTTACATTCTTCCCACCTTAGGACTTTAACTACATGTAATCCACAACCGAAACTATGGTATAAGTTCTGGTACTGAGCACGCTTCTGAGCCTCCCACTCCCATGTGTTCTCCAGGAGGTTCCTATGCTGCCAGGGAACGTGCACCATAGGTATCAACCATCCATGAAGGACCCACTCTTGTTGATCCTCAATCTCAAGTAAAACCTCATTAAAAGTCACCCCATCCTCGACGTCCAACTCTCCATGGTCAATGGCGTTGGAAGGGTCATGCACATATATCCTCAAATATGATACATGGAAGACGTTGTGCACCCAGTGCAACTGAGGTGGAAGAGTTAATTGATATTCCACCTTGCCAACTCTTCTAAGGACTTGTTAAGGTCTGATGAACCTCGGAGTTAACATGCCGCCTCAGATGAATCTCTAAAAACCACATTCAGGTGAGACATGTATAAAGACGTGGTCGCCATCCATGATCTCCAGGGGTCTCCATATTCTATTGTCATATGACTTATTTCTGCTCAGTGTAGTCTTTATCCACTCCGGGATGATCTGCACTTTTTTGTGGTAGCTCCAACCATCTCTGATCCCACTAGTGCTGACTCCCCTAGGTCAGTCCAGCACAAGGGTTATTGGCATGGTTGGACGTACAACGCCCCAAGAGGTTTCATTCCATTGGTGGAGTGATAAATGTCGTTGTAAGAAAACTCCACCAATGGAAACTTATCTCCCAGCTATGAAGGATGTTGAGGACACAAGCATGGAACATGTACTCGAGGGATTTAATAGTATGCTCTGTCTGGCCATCCATCTGAGGATGGAAGGTGGTGATCAATATAATTTGCATCCAAAAAGCCTCATACAACCCCTTTTATTGTCAGGAAGTAAAATGTGCATCACAATAGGAGAGAATCCTTGAAAGTACAACATGTATCCGCATAATCTCTTGCACATAAAGGAATCCCATGCTATATATTGAACTCCACTCTTTGATCGGTAGGAAGTGGGCCAACTTGGTGAGTCGTTCGATGATCACCCAAATCGAGTCATGACCCCTAGTTGAATGTGAAAGTCCTATCATGATGTCCATGGATATCCCACCCCACTTTGACTATGAGACCTCTAATGGCCAAACCAAGCCTGCTGGTACCTGATGCTCTGCCCTCACTTGCTGACAAGTGAGGCACCGATAAATAAACTCTGCTACTTCTTTATTCATTCTTAGTAACTAGTGATATCGTCAAAGATCCTGGTATATATTCAACACACATTGATGTAATGCTAGACGGGATGTGTGGAACTCCCTCAATACATCCACCTGAAGTGACACTGGTACCATGGTACATCCTCTGAAAAAGAAGGACGTGGACCCCACCTTCTAAAAAACCATCAGGTTCCTATCATGTGGATATCTAAGCATGTCGTGTCTTATAGTCAGTGTCCCCACACTACGCCTCCCTAACAAGCTGAAGAAGTTGTGGAGTGATCTGTAATAGACTAAAGGAAAAATGCTCCATCACATTTCACGAAGGATATCTGCTATGTGGCTAGCTGCTCTATCACCCCACATAGCAGCTATATACCAGATCTCCCACTAAGTGCATCTTCTTCAATGTTCCCCTTACTAGGGGAATAAACTATCTCGAAGTTATAGTCCTAGAGGAACTCAATCCAACATCATTGTCCTAGGTTCAGGTTCTTCTGAGATAAGATATACCTGAGACTTTTGAGATCAGAGTAGACTGTAAAACATTCTCCCATAAGATAGTATATCCACATATTCAAGGTGAATACCACTTATGCTAACTCCATGTCATGGGTAGCATAGTTCTTCTCTTTCTGTCTCAGCTGTCGAGATCCATATGTGATCACCGCTCTCTCCTATATCAGAACACATCAGAGTCTGGTCCCTAATGCGTTGCATTAGACTGCGTACCCAACGCCCTCCTCTAGAAGACTCGATATGGGGGCACTAGTCAGCCTCTTCCTCAGCTCCAGAAAAATCCACTGGCATTTCTCTGACCAAACGAAGGGTTGTGCCTTTATCATAAATGCTGAAAGTGGTGCTACAACTTTGTATAATTCTGTTACAATCCTATGGTAGTATCCATCCAAACCAAAGAAACTATGAATCTCCATCACACTTTTGTGTGGATACCATGCAATTACCACCTCAATCTTCACTTGATCCACCACCACTCTAGCCTCCAATATGAAATATCCCAAAATGTGAACCTCTAAGATTCAGAACTGGTACATCCAGAGCTTACCATATATCAGGTGCTCTCGGAGCATGTCCAGAACTATATGAAAATGATAGGCATGCTCTTCATCAGTAGACAAGTAGATCAGAATGTCATTGATGAAGACTACTACAAAGAGAGCATGTTATGGATGAAAGATCCTATTAACGAGTCCCATGAACACTGCTGGAGCATTGGTTACACTGAATGGAATAACCAAGAACTCATAATGGGTGTACCGACACCTGAAGGCCATCTCCTACACATCCTCATATTGTACATCGAGCTGGTGATAGCCTGATATGAGGTCTATCATTGAGAGCCATTGTGCTCCCTTCAGTTGATCAAAGTGGTTGTCAATCCTTGGTAGTGGGTACCTGTTTTTCACAGTCCCCTGGTTCTGGCGCCAGTTGTCAAAACAAACCCTCAAGATCCCATCTACCTTCTTGGTGAATAGAATTGGGGCTGCCCAAGGGGAAACACTAGGCTGGAGGAATCCCTTCCCCTGCAAGTCCTCTAGCTGTAGCTGCTGCTCACGAAGCTCTACGGGAGCCATCCGAGATGCTGGTGTAGACATTGGTGTCTTCCCAGGGTACAAGTCGATGTAAAATTAAACCTCTCTGCAAGGAGGTAGACCCAGAACATCATCAGGAAGACATCCGCATACTGGTCCACCACAACATGATAATTCAGACTCTCCACATCAACCCCTCTGAGGGTAAGGCTTGCCAATTTATGTGTAATCGACATCACCCTCCTCTAAATATGACCATCCAATACTAAAAATTCTCCCTTCTCAATGGCGAAGGAAATCCTATTCCCATCTGTTAAGACACACTGAAATTTTCACCTAATATAATCTATATGATCATGGAATATAGATAACTATTTCATACAAAAGATGATGTTGTAAGGCCTCGATGCATCTACTAAGATATCTTGGATGATGGTCTCGCCTCCTAGAATAAGATCAAACTACCAAAACCAGTGATTAATCGTCGAATCCTCTCCCGTAGGAGACTCTAGCTGCAAGGATTGAGCCAACAGCTCTATCCAAATCTACGAGCTCAGAACGAGGGTAGTAAAAAAAAGAATGACTGGAACCTGTGTCTATAAGTACTGAAACTAAGGTGGAGTTGACACATATTATTTCTCGTATCATCTCCAGAGCACCATGACCGTAGGCCTCAACTACATGGAGCTGATCTCTATTTTATCCACCGGGTCCCTACGGTTGGGGTGGACCTCTTGGTGTTGGTGGGAGTAACATCTCGAATCGTCGTGCAATGCCAGCTGCAGGAACATCTCCTCTGCCACATCTGTCTGTTCCTACAGACCTCCTCGATCAAACCTCTATCTCTGCATGGTCGGTCCTTCAACTATCTACAGATCAGTAGTAAGAAAGGTTGGATTGTCCCGAGCCATGTGACCCTACCTGTCGAATATGTTACATTGCCTGCTCTTGGTATGACTGTATATACCTCAGGTTCTCCACAAAACATATCCTAAGTCATGAAGTCGTCCACCTGTAGGTCTAGTCCTCTTGGACCTCTACCACATCTATCTGCTTCCAGCTACATAAGACACTCCTACGAGACTACCGCTGGTGGATCTAGCTGCTGGGGACTACTCAGCAAGGAAACTCTCAACAATGAGGGCTCTCTCTAAGACACCCGTCTGCATCCGGAAGTTGAGTGAAATCATCGAAACCCTTATCTTCAGCCACAGTCCCTACTCAAAAGTTTGGGCCTTGATGGAAGGGTCCCACAACATATCTGTGGATTAGCGTGAGTGGTTAGTGAACCTGGCAGGGTACTGAGCTCCTGTCATGCAGCCCTGGTAGAGATGAATATGCTCCTGTATGTGCACTGCGCGAAGAGTCGCTATGATAAAATCTTCCTGAAACATGCTCTCTATGTCTTCCCAATGAAGCATCACCTCATCGGGAACCTAGAGAATCAAAATAAAAAATCTTCCGACTACTTCTTGTAGAAGGCAGGTGGAAAGGATTACCATGAGATCGTCCAGTGCCCCTACATGTCGGAAGACTCTCACTACAGCCTCCAACCAACCCTCAACCGCATGTGGTTCCGTCTCTCCCCTTATCCTGGGAGGCCTCTGGAACTGGAACTCATTCAATGAACTCAAGAGGTATTCACCGTCTGATGCTAGGCTGGTGGAATCGGTGTCCCATTGGGGAATGGTACCATTGGTGCCTCTACTTGAAAAGGGCCCTGCACTAAAGCCTCATCACTTGTTGTGCTATCAGTGTGTACAACTCTTGAATCCCTAGATGGATATCTGTGTGTGGGAATCCTGAAAATTAACATGTGTTCCATGGTCAATAAGTTATACCTGGTGAGCTGACTCAATAGATCACAAAGAAATCTTATGAAAACAGACATGCAATCAGGGTTTTCATACACTAAATCGGAAATCAAAAGTTATGGTCCAGGTGTTTGGATACGTTGGACACCGCACCAACACTCGATTCCTTAAACTGATAACCACACTCACTACACATATAACTATTATCATTAAAAAGAAATATTAGTGTCATATGTTCTTCTGTAGAACCTCCCTCTGATACCAATTTGTCAGGACCCGTCCCCTGGGGCCCATGTCGTGACTACCCCAAGCCCTCCATCTATAGTATAGGGTTGGAAACCTGCACTGAAATGCGTATTCCCTAGAACTGGGAATTCATTGCCATTATATCCTGTAAACTCATATAAAAATGCACACAACAAGATACAAACTCGAGCAAACTGTATAAAAAAAATAGTGTTGAAAGTAAAAGGGGTCGGAATACAAGACCAACTGTAAAGATACACATACAACTGAAATACAATACAACTAAATAAAAAGAAAATAAAGCTACTAGAATATCCTATGAGGTTTCTACCTGAAGGGTAGGTTTAGTTCGCCTTCATATCACTCCACATCCACTGGTCTCCTCTTCATACCGAGACGTTGTATGGTCCACATCCGGGTACTGTCCAGTCCTGGTACTCTCAGCCTCAGTCAGTGTTGTCTGCCGTCTGCATCTAACACAATAAGGTGCGGGCATAGCCCGTGTAGTGGTGAGTATATCGACACTTAGTAGGGACCCCGATACCCTCACGGTCTCATAAAATCTACCAAGTATAAACCAAAAAGTATGAAAAATTATATACAACCCAACATAGGTATATGCACATACCAATACCTATGTTATCAAGTAATCCATCCCAAACATGATGAAACACAGAGGTTCTAACTTAGCTCACATGAGGTAAAACATAAATATGATAGTAGAGATGATTTTTTATATCTACTGAATCAACTTATTCCATTAAGAGGCTTTGCTGCAAACATGCATAGTATCACTAGGTGCTAACCCACATAGGATCACCAGGAGCTGAACCACACAGGATTGCTGGAGATGAAACACAAAATATCGCTAGGAA
Source organism: Viscum album (assembly GCA_963277665.1). Lineage (NCBI taxonomy): Eukaryota > Viridiplantae > Streptophyta > Magnoliopsida > Santalales > Viscaceae > Viscum > Viscum album. The sequence goes on from OY728161.1 coordinate 1,451,359,344, forward strand.
TTGACCCACATAGGATCACAAGAGCTGACCCACAATGGATTTCTTGGAGGTGACCCACGCAGGATCTCTAGGAGCGGACCCATACAGGATTGCTAGGTGCTGAACCACATATGATCGCTGGAGCCGACCCACAAAGGATCACTAGGAGATGACCCACATAGGATATCTAATAGCGTACCCACACAGGATCACTGGAGCTGACCCACACAGGATCACTAGGAGATGACCCACATAAAACCGCATGGAGTTGACCCACATAGGATCGCTGGGAGTTGACCGACACATGATCTCTAGGGGAGCACTCTTCCCGTCACATCCAGGTACTGGTTTTCCACAGTGGGCATGCTCGTCTCTGGGAGAGTCCTATACCCAAGCCACTAGTAAATTCTCCAACTACGAAACATTCACATGAATAATTATCCCAATGGACCCCCATGTCATACGCATCTCAATGCAATAGATGGAACGTCAATCGGACGCCCGATCTGTGAGTTATAAGCCTTTTAGTCCCGGGGGCCCGGTTGATTCCGTGCTGGATCTAACCTGACTGTACCCCATCTTAACCAAAATCTCTAGTGGTGTATTCTCAAAGGGACCGTCTCACTCCAAGATTTCCAACGCTATTGACAGTTCTTCAAATGGACGTACGATGAAAAATTTATGTCCAAAAGAATGTAAATGGGTCATAGTGCGCCTGGGACTGGTCCGAATGAGTCGAACTGACCCAGCCCAACCTGGCCTTGGCCGACCTGGTTTGAGTTGACCAGGCCTAACCTGCTTGGTCCAGCCCAGCCTGCTGGGCGGCCGGGCCTGCTGGGATTGGCCCGACCCACTGGGTGGCCCTGCATGCGAGGTCCAGCCTTGCAGGCCATGATTGGTCGTGGAGGGCCACGGGTGGCCGTGTGGCCGCAGAGGGTCACAAGAGGGTGTGAGGCCATGGGACGGCTCAGTCAGTGTGTTTCTATGGGAAGGGAAGAAGCGGCTTGGATGGCGGCTTGACCCATACTGCGGTAGTGACTTATACGACGGCTTGGCCAGGCAGCGGTGGATCGACGGTGGCTTAGCCCGTAAGGCAGCGGTGGCCCGGACCGAATGGCGGCGGCCGCTCAGACAACATTAGAGACTCAGCCTAGATGGCTGTGGGGACGATGGGGAGGGGGCTCAGTGGTAGCCCAGCCCGTATGGCAGTGGCAGCATGGCTTATACTGCGGGGGTGGCGCCGAAGGCGGCGACGTCCCTACTGGGACGGCGACTATGGCTCGACCCGATGACGGTGGCTCAAGTCGGATCAAATGCGGACAACACAGAGCATCTGAGGGTATAAGGAAGTGATGGATGCGGGGCAGTGGTGGCCGCAGATGGTAGAGCACCACGGTGTGCGGAGGCCACGGGGAGGTGGGGCGCCATGACTTTGCCGGTGGTTCTCTAGTTCCACCAGTGATGAACATTGGCACTGTTCTCCATCACCAAAGTCACCTTCTTCCATCGCGAAGCATACACCATTCAAGAATAATGGTGGAGGGGTCGGGTCATGTTTTATTGTCCTACACCCTTCGTGTTAGAGTAGTAGAAAGCGGATCAACCAGAACAAGAACGTGTATAGATGATATTTAAGAACTTCAATCCCCACAACATTTGTCAATCACTAATCCCATTCCCACAAAAGATTCACAGAAGGGAAGAACATGGGAACATAACCCCTACATTCGATTGGTTGTTTATTTTGGCATGAGAAGGAAGTATGGATTTAGCTTCGTCATAGTTTAAGACGCCCTGAATTGTAGGAATTCGATGATATCGGCGTTCGTTGCGTCCTCCACATGCCCCCAATCTCGGGCTCATTAGTTGGTTCGTTGTAGTCGAAGGTGTTCTTCATCGGCGAGAGTGTTCATCATTAGATGATGGGATTCTCCACAATTCTCCAAAGAGTTCTCTCTGTCTCATTTTCCACCCAAAAAAAAGAGAGGTGCCAAAATAATTTTACTTAAGAAGAAATTATGATGGCACACACACACACATGTTGAAAAAATTAATGTATGGAATTGGAACAAATAATGTGGAAGAATCTCAAGAGGCACCTCCACATTAAAATCGGATTTGAGAGGTTTCTCCCTCATTTAGATGGGAGTTCAAGAGGTTTATTCCTCGGCTAGTCCCCACCACCACAACCTTTAATGGGAGGTTAGGCTGTGGTGGTCCCCACCACTATAACCTTTTATGGGAGGTTAATTCTGGTGGTCCCCACCTATTAAACATAAACTTCTGAGTTTCAAAAGAAATTAAATAAAATTTTACACAGATTATTTTATTTTTTTTCTTTTCACGAAAACCCCCAAAAAATTAACTTTCACCCTCCAGTATCTTACGTCGAGTCGGAAGTCTTCTTAAGCAAATCTAGGCATTGCGAGTTCAACAATGCCCTCAGATTTCAATTCCATGAACCTGTTCAAAAGTAAGAAAAATCTGATCGTACAATTACAAAATGTACCCGAACAATTGTTTAGAAATTCATTCAGGGCACTCTAGGCCTCACAATCACATGCTGTCAATTTTGCGGTCCTCTAAACTTCCCATATAATTTTAAAGAAATTACATGGAAATTTTGAGTCTTCAAATAGGGTTGCAATTTGACGGTATTGAATATATTCATGATAATGTCCATGTTATAGAATATTATAGAATGTTAAAAAGAATAATATGGGTAAAACTATAATTATGTTGAAAAATTGAAATTTGTATAATTCAATGTTTTTCAGAAAGTAAATATTCTAATATATTAATGTTTCTCTATAATAGAATTGATTAAATGGAAAAGGAAGTAAACATGGATGAGAAAAATTATTATAAATATATATGAGATTTATCTAGTATTGTAGAATAATATTTGAAAAAGATATTATATTTTTAACAGTATATTTTTCAAAGAAATTTTGAATTTAGATATGTCAATATTTTATAAATTTTAATATTATAAATAAGTAAAGGAAACAATATAAAAAATAATATTTTTTTATTTTAATGTTATTTATACTTCATTTCAATCAAATATTAAACTAGACATGAAACTTGAGTCATAATTAGGATATGTATTGGGAAAACATGAAAACATATATGATCCATTTAAATCGTGCATAATATTAATTTTGGTAAAAAGGGGAATAGTATTGCAGGATTTAGTAGTTTACAGGTGTGTTTCCATTTAAAGTAAATAATACGTAATTTCATAGAATCCCCAAGATATTTAAGAGTCATTTAATTTTATGTATTTTATTTTCCCCACATATAACCATTTCACTACTGGTAATTCATCAAATATCCAAATCAAAATCTATAAAATGATCCAAAATGAGAAAATATCCAACATCATTTCCAAAATAAAATATTTTCATGTCTTCTCTATAAAAATTTATTCCCTGTTATTTTCACCCGACACATTAATATTGTCTAAACCACAAAAACGTATCCAAGAACCAATCACACCCACGTCAAATTGTATTTTATGACACTATTCACAAAATAAAAATTAAATATGGAGTTATTTTTATTCTTATAAAATTCATATATTACTATAGGGTTGGGGAAAGTATATTTTATTGATAGTGTGATACCTGAAAATGAATCCATTCATGAGGACCATTCCATTTAATATCAATTTATATCAGTTTGGTGGGATTATAATTACAAATATTATGTATAGAAAGTGGTGGTTGAATATTTATTTAAATTTCATAAATATTAATGTGAAAACATAGGAAATTACACAATCAATACCTATTAAATAATGAAACACAATTACATTACCTTTTTTGACATGGATGATGATCCATGAAAAAATTACAATGAATTATATCATAGATGTTATACCACCCAATTTCATCTATTATTTATAGAATTAAAAAATAACATATTTTGTTTCTATCTTCCTTCAGTTCAGAGAGGATGATATAGGAATTGAAAATAATGAATGAATAAAAATTCATATAACTTATTTTTGAGTGGGAAATGAGTCACAAAATTAAAAAATTGAATAATTCATGTTCATTTCCAGTTTCATTAGCTATTATTTAATTATTTTAATAGATAACACAACGATACAAATAAACCACAATGAAATAATTAATCAAGACCATTTATCTCTCTATACAATTTCCTAAACGATGATAAGAACATCAAAGAACTCATAAAGGAAACATATCCCAAATAACACTGATAAAAGGTTATTCCTCGCACTTAAAACTAAAATATCCTTATAAAAATATAGAGTAGTTTTAGGATGAAAAAAATTGGAGTGTAATGTAGCTTCAACGTTGAAACAAATTAATTAAATATAAGGGATAAGGAAGAGTAGATTTAATTTATCGGATTCCAGTTAAAATGTTGTGATATTATAAAATTACATAATGATATGAGAATAATAACATTTTGTTTAATTATTTAAAAGAAAAAAAATAAGAAGTTATATTTCGGAAAAAAATCTATACTTATCTCAAGAATGTGTGGTTATAAGGAAAAATATATAAAAAAATTTAGACTACATCATATAAATATAAACATATTTTGAGTCTGTATTTCATAGGAGTGGATTTAAAAAATCAATCAAACACATAAAAATGATTGAAAAATTAATTACATAAAAAATCTTCGACATCAACAATCACTAAAATTACAATTTCAATATTCATTCTAACTATCTCAAAATAAATAGTTGTGTGGAAAATTAAAATAATATCATTGAATCTAAAGGTTCATAAAAAAATGGAAAAAAAGAAAGACACACAAAAAAATTATATAGATTGACACTCCCCCACACATATATTTAACTGCCCCTCATTTTATCTCAATAATATATAAATAAGGGAAGCGAATCCTAAGATAAGGAAAAATACAACTGGATTTTACTTTACATGGGAATATTTATGTTAAGATCCTACATATTATAACTATACCTAGAACGAAGGAATGAAATATAATAATAACAAAAGTAAATAAAAACAAATGGAATGGTATTAGAGGATATGACATGGTTTGGACCCCCCATGTTGGAACTATACTTTTACAACCACTAATCATGAAGTTGATGTGGATTAACAAAAATCTGATGGTGTATAGGGTTTAATACTAATGAATCTCTCCATATGATTTCTCACAACGTCCATACCTTGATGTTAGATGTGAAGACCCCCATTCAAATGATTAATTTCCTCAACACCTAGATGAGAAGAAAAATAAAATTTGAGGTGCCGTGTGGGACGAAAAAAAGATAAGGATTCTCTCTATTCAATTAAGTGGGAGGAGTAGGGTCTATTGGTTGAGAAGTTAGTAGAAAAATTAATTGTTTTCTCTTACATTTATTGTTCATTAAATTATTCTATAATGATTTCTTTTTTTAGGCAATCATCCACAAATTCACCAATTTTAAACTAAAATGGATACTCCATTCATGCCTCAAGACATGAATCTTCTTATTGTTCTTATTCATCATTAATTAGGGCATACTTATTCACCCCTTCATTATAAATTTCTTCCCAAGGGAAGTTATAAAATTTTAAATTGAAGAAAATTATTTCATGATGAATCAAAAAAAGAAATATTACCTTTCCAAAAAACGTGGTAGGACCACATGCGTTTTGGTCTCAACCAAATCTAATTAATGTTCTTCTAAATCATATTGATCCCTAACAATTATATTAGCTAGAATATATAATTCAGATACCACATCATGTAATGGTTAAGATAGGTAAAATTGACCTTTATGTTTAATATTTATGGCCCCCATAGTTTTTTCAACATAAAATGTAGTTGTAATATGAATATCATTATACAAATACTATCTTTATTTAAATTTAATGAACAAAAAGTTAACATATTCATCATTAATCACAAGTTATGCTACCAGCTTGATTTATTTTTCAGAAATATTAAAATCCTCTTGAATCATCAGGGAATATTTTTCGATTTAAATAATAATTGTCTCTTACCTAATATATAAGTTATTACTTGGCCAGGAATATGAAAGACTAGTAATGTAATACAGAACCTAATTATAGAATGGTATTTAATGAAGTTATTTTTCAAATTATAATTTTGAATTTGTTTATTTTTTTTTGTGTTTTATGAAACATAATGTGGGTAATATCTTTTAATACAATGAAGTTTCACTAATTTTAATGTTATGGTTTAGTCATATTAATTATATCAATATATTATTTTCATAAGTATCAAATATAGTCAACGTCCTAGCATCGATATCCCGAGGAGGCCACTCAAAACACACTATCCCCCAATTGTCACTATTATAAATTTACTAATATAAATATACCAAAATAATATAACAATGTGTGTTATGAAACACACGAAGATATAAATATTATAAAAATATATATTCAGTGCATAAAAATTGATCTTATAATAATGAAGTATGTCCCAGTGATTGAAATAATTATTAAAAAGGAACACATTATTCAAACAGCGAGGTGATCAAGTCCTTCCACACATAACCTTTTCATTTTAATTTTCATCACCCCATACTGAGACCACATCATATGGGAAATATATATATTCATAAAATTAGCTATGATACTTATTCTCTGAACATCATAATATATTCTATACTTTATGGAATGCAAAAAACATATACTAAAACTATGGAAAAGTCATAAATGATAAGAACTAGATTGCATAGAAAATGTGAATACCGATCACCATGATTGAGTTAATCATCCCAAAAACTCAAATAATTTAATAATTACATTTAAAATTAAACACAATAGAACTAAATCAAACATTTATTTCCAGCCCCAAACCACCATAATGGTTTGTTATCTATTTATAGTAGAGTTAAAAAGAGATCAAGGTGGGGGAAAACATAAATGTAAAATATTTGTGAGTGATTTTTGAATAATAATCCTAATATATTAATATTATAATAATATTAACTCATTTTAAAGTACAATAAATCTATAGAATATGGACCACATATTTTTGACCAAAATCGAATCCCTTGGAATAGAGATGAGAAGTATATTTTAGGGAATGGTGGTGAAAATTTAGACTCCAATTCTATCCTATTAATTTTTTCTATAGTATAAAAATTAAATTAAATAATTAGTAAATTGTTTCTTCATGAAACATGTTTTCATAAGTATTGTGCATGAAACCAAAAATATCATAATTTTGTGAAATTGATGAAGGATTTATAGCTGATTTTATTTATAAAATTATTTTTTCCGGGTAACTATTTAAATTAAAAAGATATATCTTCTTGTGAATTTGTGAAATTAAATGAATACTATAAAAGAATATAAATAGTAATTAAATTTTTTCACAAATCATATCTTTATCCCAACTAAATTTCAGAATAATTGGGTTGTCGACATGTGAGATATATTCCCACATTTAAAACTATCCATATCGGTTGATAGATTTCGATTCCTGGATTTTGATCATGATTTGGGCCTACAAATGATGTAATTAGATTTAGGAATAGATAAATAAAATGAGTACCATGATTTAAGTAATCCAAATAAATTAAAATTCAAAATATTCATTATTGTTGAAAATGTTATGACAGAAATACTGAAGAAGATTAAAATAGTTGAAATCCACTATTGGTCCATTTTTCCAATGATGAAATAAATAATACTAAAACAAAAAAATGAGATTGTTTCCCAAATAATAACATAATTATGGGACCAAAAAATAATAATTATAGTATTAATAAATTAAAATATTATCTTAATTGTGGATGTATAGTGATATTTGGAAAAGACCACATTTCTAGAAAATATTCATAGAAATAAAATCAACCAAAACTAAATTATTAATTAAAGTTATAAATATCATTTGTTAATGTTTAATCTAGGATTAGTGATTAATTTATATAAGAAGCATTAAGGATGAATGATTTAATGCCTAGATGTACAGAACCACACCATGAAGTTGTCTAATGAAGAATGACTATTCAAATTAGGATTTGGTATCTATGATATAGCAAGGTCATGGATAATATTCCCTCACATCGTTGATTTTGATACATTTATATCATAATGGAAAAATCAATGAATAATGTGTTTCCTTTATAATTTTTTTGATAAATAGAGAGAATTAGTCGCACTATAGTTGAATTCATCGTGACAGATAACGAAATAAAGGAATGCCTTGAGGGAATCTATTATGAAGTGATTTGTTTTCAATAATTTTTTTCATAAAAAACATGAGGTAAATTTGGAACATGTTATTTAAAAAAATTTAAGAAAAAATTATATTATAATTAATAAGGATCATGAGAAATAAACAACCATGGATAAATAAGATATTAATTAAACATCTCTATTAGATTAATATTTATTTAATAAAAGGAAAGAGGTTTTTAACACATGATATATTGATAGATATTGAAAATATTGAATATATTTATAATTAGAAGGGATCTTAAAAAAATGTTAAAGAATAATAATACTTTCTTAGTATAAAAAAAACATGTATTTCTTGCTTTCAATGATTTGGAATATATCATTTCAATTAATTTCTCATATTTGGATGAAGAATAATTTTTATATTGATGTTTTGATATCATGAAAATAATATTAAGGTATTATTCATTGTATTCTTTGATTTTTTTGTCAACTTATGGGAACTAGTATAATATTTTCTAAGGAGAATATGTGTTAGGAAACACATTTGTGTTCAGAATGATATCTAACCAAAACCACTTATAGTCACATTTGATATTAGTGGGAAATAATTGATAAAAATTTGAATGGATCAAATTATTGATAGAGTTACTCACATTTGGGGTGAACCTTGTACAAATATAATGTGCCTTGTTTTATTATTTATGTTGCATTCAAGTAAGGCTGAGATATGATATTTGCGTAGACCATCCTTGAACAAATCACAATAGTTTATTTAAATAAGACAAATAATAAAATATATACACTAATTCAGCCCCCTTGTTAATGTGAAATCCCATTCCATGAACTTTAGTACACATGTAATCATAAGGATGTCTATAACTAAAAATGGTTTTTATATAAACTTTCATGAAATGAATAAATTAAATACAATTCACTCTCAACGTCCTAAAATGATGGTTTATTAGTGATCCCCCATGGACTAAGTCTACACTTTCTAGAGAAAAAACTCCATGTTTGGAAATAATGTGATGGGAATTTCATGTGAATCCTTATAGGAAATGAAATATGTGACTTTTTTACTCAATAGATTTACTAATAAAATCAATGTGATTATTGATATGCCTTTTTTCCTATACAGATGAGATATGAAAAAGGACATGGGATGGAATTGGAATCACATAAGACGTTAAATTTAATTATGGAGTCGGTTTCAATCACCACATGATCAATGTTGTTATTCCTTCAAATGATGAAATATTCCATAATTTCTAGAGATTCGTCCAATTGAGAATCTCCAATCAAAAATAATAAATTGAAATCAATAATAACAGTTTCCCTTGAATCATAAACCATGATTCCCCCTCTCACAATACATGACCTACATGAACCATTTGTGTTTAATTTGGGCCCCAGGATATTTTGGGAATATCTAATTAACTTGTCATGGAAATCAAAGGGCTTTTCAAGGAGATGGGTTTTATTATCCAATAGGGGTCTAAGAGAGAGGGTATTAATATAACTATATATTTATTGAGATAAATGAATAGAAAATAATCAAATTCTATATAGGAAATCCAACATCAAAATATAAATACCTTCGTCGCACAATAAATTCTCAGTGTAATATTATTTTATGATTTATTGGATTCAAAAAGTAATATTGGGGGAAATTTTTTATGTTCCACATTTGAATAATTTGAATAATAGATTATATTTGCTGATTTAATGTGATATAAATTTTGGAAATTATTAGTTTTTCGACCTGATTAGTGGTTTTAATTTCATTCTAGTATTATTTTTTAGAGTTCATATTTTATAATGTTTTTAGTGGTTTTTGGAATATATTAAATGGTTTCAACGTGATTCTTCGGTTTCAGATGTTTTCTAGAGGTTTCACATAAGTTATTTTTCTATAGATGATATTGGATACTAAATGAGAGTAACAAAGGATGGATACACTTATGGGTTTCACTATGTACCTGGTGGAACCACACCAATTAAATAGTCGATATTGTATTGTTTTTTAATGTTGGGAGCTTTATGTATATTCTCTTGTCCTATTTACACCATAGTTTACTTTTCCCTTAGACTTCACTGTCTCCAACTCATGGAGAACTTATTACATGGATTTTCACATCTACTATAATGCCCAAACCCCAGTTACCCAGAGTTAGTGCATTATTTTAATACATTGGAATGATTACAAGGAATCAAGCCCTAAAGGACCGATCAGTTTAGCAGTCTTGGAAAATAGATTACATACATTAACATTACATTACAATTTCAATCATAAAACACATCATAAATAGATCTTTGAGAATTCTATTATTTCCTTTAGCTTAACCCTACATATCAATCATAATAAAATTCTTGGAATCTTGAGAAAAATAAAACATTGAAAGGGGTGATCTCAAATTCTCAGTAAGGGTAAGAAATAATGCAGAAAATGACATAAATATTTTTCATGGTGAATAATTGAAACCACATTCCTTTACCAATAATAAACATGACTAATTTTATGGAAAAAATATTATTTGAGTAAATAATGCCATAATAAAACATAATCATGTGTATTCTACTAGTCGAATAACCACATGAACCATCAATATTATTTCCATAATGAGGGAATATATAATTCCAGAAAATCTAGAACATTTTTTCAGGACCTCGGGAAAGACGTCTAAAATGATTAAGGCCTCAGCCAAAACCACAAATCAAATTGGGAAAGGGCTTCGGAAAATTCAATGTCTAGTTGTTTCATGAGACTTACCGATGCATCGAGGAGCTATAGCGGGCTCCACCAATCACTTACAATGTCCAATACATTCCTCATATGAATATGATGAAACATATCATAAACAATCGTATACGAAATAGGATACAAAATGTCAATAATTTAACCATAATCCATGAATGTTATAAAAATAACACATCTATAGTAAAACATATCACAAAACCTTCAATACAATATCGAAGGTTTATATCATAATAAATCAACTTCAAAAAAAGATTAAAATCCATTAAAGGATTTGACATATATGGAAGTGATTTGTAAAACTCTTTGATTGAAATATCCCTTTTCATGAATGCATTTAAATGTTACAAAATTTAGAAAGGAAGATATTTAACGAAATTATTGAATCAAAGTCTCCCATACCACTTTGAAACTATTGAAAGGAATTAACATTTTTTTAAAATTCATGTCCATATAAATAAATCCTTAAAACCCATTTTGAAAACATGGACATTAATGAGAATTATTTTGAAGAATAAATATTTAAAACATTTAAAATGATTTTTTAGTAAAAAGTCCCTTAAAAATAATCCCTTTGAAAAATCATTTATGAATAAGGGACATGGATAGTAAATATGACCCAATAGATACTTACACAAAAACAACCTTGGATAATAATGATATTGTGAAATTAACCATTACCAATTTGGTAACTTACAAAACAGACAACCCATGAAATAAGTATCATACAATGGATATGTAAATACACATAAATTAATGTGTATTACACAAATAATACAATTATTGGATGTACATAGACCACACAAAATGTAATAGTTCCAATATGGCATGGATCTCATGGGAATAAGAAGTGAGATGAAAACCCCTTACCTTGCACTTTCCATTAGTCGAGGGTATGTTTAACCTCCTGTATGAAGACTAAAGTATGTTATTAAATTATACCAGAACCATATAAATATATATGATATCATAAATTATTCATTTATGACTTTATATTACCCAATTAATAATAATTTCCATGGTATATTAATATTTCGGGTAACAATCGCTTTCTTTATCATGCATGTTTTAACTTATTACTCCTGATTGTATCACATAGATCATGATTTAAATAATTCCATAATATAAAACATGATTTATATATAATATATATTTAGAATATAAATATTTATAATAGACACATATATGAAATAAAAAACACCGTTTATGGAGACGGTAGTCCGTATGTACGCATAAACGTTGTTTATGTTTTCATATAGTATTGAACAGAAGTAAGTGAATAAGATATATGTAAGTAAGTGAATACTTATATATAAAAATATATATATCTCTAGAAGCATTATTATATCATTTATTACATACTTTTTAATAATATATATATTTTTATAATCATCGATGAATGGTGAACTAGGAATTGAATCTCATCGCGTCGTGGAGACGGTAATCCGTACGTAAACACGAGTGAAAAAATCATTATTTTGATATTAAAATAATATATAATTGGATTTTATATCTTATATACAGAATCATTATCATTTTATATTTATTATTTAGATGAATTATAAATCATTATTATACCCATCTAAATAATAATTTATTGAATAACAATTACACCACAACATGGAGACGGTAGGTCATACGTATGCACGTATGGTGACATGTCAATAAAGGTATTGATTGAATAATGATTTTGTATGTTCCATAATTATTATAACATCACAGTATATAGAATATAGTGAAGTTATTATTTTAGAATGGAAATAACAAGGAAAGAAGATGTTGATGAAGAAAAGAACTTTAAAGAGGGTGGTGAAGACGTTACCTCTTCTTCGGTTTTTCCTTTTGATTTGATAAAAAGGGCTCCATAGGATGGCTTTCTGATCAAACTAAGTCCATTAAGATGAATTTAGGGAAGTCAAGAGATTATTTGGGTAGGGGTTGGCCAAACCAAAAGGCTTTTAAGGTGTAAAGAATTGGTTATATGTTGGGTCCTTTAATATGGGGAGGAGGGTCTCTTTAGGAAAAACATAAATTAATAATTAATAATAAATTCTTATTCGGTTTCTAATGGCTCCAAAGTGGATTATTAAAATTATAATGTGGGGCTGGGTCAAAATCTTTTCAACCAATAGATTTTATACTGGTTTGGGTCATTATATTAACCTTATCTTTTAGTTTTAACTCTTCGTTAAATAGTTAGACACTTACCATGTCACTTTGTATTTGTATATTATATAGTTCATAAAAAATCTATATAAATACAAGAGATAAAAAGTGGTCCATTAATGATACACCAATAATGATATATGTCCTTTGGCCAAACCTTATATTTTTAGGAATATAATATAAATTAATAATATAATAGTTGTTTTAAAAACTCATATATGTCAATTTTGTCACTACTCAATAATTGATTTTTGTTAAAGTCTTAAAAACATTATTAATTCGAAACAAATACTTTTAATAAATTATAAAACTTCATATTAACCAATAAAATTCGTGTATGTCATCAAAACATTCAAATTTTATTTATTTTAACATTTATAATAGCTTTTATTTGGTTCTTTCATTAATAAGGAAAATACTACATCATTATTGCATCATATATATTTTTACATTTTCAATGCCTAAAAATTATAAATAAAATAAAATTACGTAGGAAATATTTTTATCTTTCTAATAAATATTTATAATCGATAATATAACATATATAACCCTATGTAAAATTTGTTTTTCTAAAGGATATAAGTTTATTTCATTTTTGTATTTTACTTTAACTTAATGAATATAAAGTGTTCCTATCACCTACAAGTGGCTCCATGGGGTCACAAAATCGACCAAAAGATGCCAATGGTCAGAAATGTGTCCACCAATAAGGATTGGACACGTTTTAGGTTAATTTATTATTATTACTATAATATTATTTTTTACCCTTATTTTCTGGATTTACCCTTTAACCATGTTAAATAAAATATTTACCGAATTAATTATTCAAATTGCCTAAAAAAAGTTACCTATTTACACAATTTGGACATCTTGATTCCAAATATGGAGTCCATTTTTCTAAATTCAAAATACAGATGTGGAAGAAATTAATTTAAAATTAATTCCCGTTGTTTAAACAAAAAGCGTGTTTTTAAGATATAATAACTATCAAAATATTGACAATTGTTTATGTCTGGTTTAATTGTTAAATTATGTCCAATGAAAAAAATTGTATTAAATGGTAAAAATATATTCTAAATGTACTTTAAAACCACTAAAATTAATTATTTATCAATATTAATTATTTTTATTAAAAAAGATGCTTTTAATTAAAATTTAGTAATTTTTACAATTCATCAAAATATAAAAATTATCCGAAAAGTAAAAAAATTTCACCCTAGGCTAATTTTGATATTACAAATCCAAAAATGAATTCCATATTGTGAGATAAAATTTATAAAATTTCAAAAAGTTGGTATTACTATTTATAACGTCTACTTTGATTATTCGCGGTGTGATATAATCCTGATGTTTCGTACCACAGACGCTACTGTATTATTCAAAGAGAATTGTACCATGGAAGCATGGGGTGTTACATTATCCCAACTTTGAATAAATTGCATCATCAGAATTTATGCTCGGTATTGGAAACTTGGGGTTGACATTTCAAAATATCATATTAGAAATTCCACATCAAAAAATGGATTAATGATGCTTCTATTTAAAATAAAGAGTAGTAAGTATGAAGGTTGCCTAAAATAACACATACAAGGGTTCTATGTAGGAAAACATGGATATGGAAGAGAAATCTGACCAACAATATCTGATGGAGAGTGGTAGAGGACATGGCCATGAAAAGGGCCAACATTCACAAATCCATAAATTTGTGATGATCTAAGGTACTATCTAGGACAACATTTTTATTCTAAGATCATTTTCTTAATGTTGTAGAATTTATTTTTGAGATTGGATAAAATCATAAGGATATATTCTTACTTTATTATTAGAGATTTATCCATTAATAAATTTTTACCACAAACTCATTATTCACTCAAAAATAGAATACAACTCAAAAATTCTCTATTAATCCTATTCGTACTGGGTTCCAAATATAATGAATTTTTAATTCAAATATCAGACCCTTTAAAAAAATAAACTACATTATACAATCCAGGTAATTAACATTGTCCAGTGGTAGGTGATAAATCTTGATCACACTATGGTTGTGGGTTCAATTCCGATAGTTTTGTCCAACATGACGGGTTATCACATGGTTTGTGTGTTGTCCTTTTATAAAAAAATCCAAAAATAACCATTAAGACATAATCAATTTCAACCTTTAGACTTATCCAAAATACTACTATCCAAACATACATTCCATAATTTATAAGGATGTTAAACACAAGGAAGATCCCTTTTTTCTATGTAATAACATGTGAACACATTCATCTTGTATTATTTTAAAACATATTAACAACCTAAATTACCAAAAAAACCATTATTAATTACATCCATTATCCATTATTCCATATAGAATATTGGATATAATACTTCTATCCAAATAATGTTTTAAACTCCAACAGTGAAAATTCATTAATCAGTTTCAAGGTAGTCAAGAATATTGAATATAATTTATTCAAATAAACCATATTTTATTCCAAAATCACTAACTCATTATAGGGACCATATTAAGGATTAACTTTCCTTCAACCATGTATTTTCAAAAAAATTTAGCTTACTATTATGTCACATTACTTAGAACCATATAATCTCAAATCCTCTATAAAAATAAAACTGCAGTACAATCCTTATTTATATCCATAATTCATGTAACCAGTATACTTTTGATACAACACTCCAATAAAATAATTCTATAATAACAACATAAGAACATTATTCATTCCTCTTAATATGAGGTAGTATCATAACTTTATTATTATCTAATAGCATCATTTGGTGCATACTCTGATGATTAGGAAATTGGTTTGCGTAGTGACCCAAATCCTTGCAGAAGAAGCATTGTACATTTGAAAACTTTTTCTTACCATTGCAATCATGTACATGGTGTCCCTTTTCTCCACACTTATAACAAACTCTCATTCCCTTAATTAATTTACTGAGGTAATTAATTCCACAATTATCAAATATTGGAAATTCCTTCTTTCCCTTCTTCCATTTATCATCCCTTCTCTCTGCCGTCCTTTTCTTCTATGGCATCCCATTGAATCCATAGGACTCTGAGAACTCTTTACTTATCTTATCAAAACATGATAATATTTCTCCATATGATGAGAATACATGGTAGACTATTTTCCTTCTAAATTTTTTCTTTACACCACGAAATATATGATCCTTCTTACTCTTTGGATCATGCATATTGTTGGAGTTCTCATTATTTCTAATGGGAACCATTTCTAAATAATGACATACACTAGATTAGTTTATGAATAACAATACCTAATCTGAAATTTGTAAAACACTTAACAAACATGAAACAGTTTATGGATATAATCCAAAATCATAAAAATATTTTCGTTTGAAGAATTATATACTCATAAACCCTTTATAATGGTTTTTAAATAAAATGATAATTATCCTAGCATATCCCCCGAGAGTATCGTAACCAAGAGTGCAACAAGGACCGATGCCGTGCACCGGTTCCCGTTCGAGTCTAGGCCAATGCAGTGTTTTCGGGTTTTACCCCTAGGTACATCTGTGCGAGAGCCGCCTCTACCTGATCGTATCCAGATAGGGATGTATTGCTCGGAGAAATCACAAAATTTCTACAATACCAAAATTCAAGGAAGTTATTCTATAATAATGCTCAAAGTCTATCTTAGGGTAATGTTCTCTAATCAGAGTTTATCTAAATCTAGTTTTCAAGGTTATTTCTAAACTTCCTCTGATACCAACTGTAACGCCCCGACCCCAATTACCTGGAGACAGTGCATTATTATAAAACATTAGGATGATTACATGCAATCAAGTCCTGTAGTACCGATCAGTTTAGCAGTTTAGGAAAATAGATTACATATATTGGCATTACATTACAATTTTAAACATAAAACACAGCATAAATAGTTCTTTCAGAACGCCATTATTCCCATTAGCTTAACCCTGCATATCAATCATAATACACTTATTGGAATCCTGGGGAAAATAAAATATACAATGGTGTGAGCTCAATCGCACAGTAAGGTTAAGCAATAATGCGGAAAATGAAATAAATATTAAGCATGGTGAATAATTGAATCCACGTGCATTTACCAATAATAAACATGAATAATTTTATGGAAATAATATGAGTTGAGTAAATAATTCCATAATAAAACATAATCATGGGTATTATACTAGTAGAATAACCACATGAACCATCAATATTATTTCCATAATGAGGGAATGTATAATGCCAGACATTCTAAAACATTTTTTCAGGGCCTCATCCAAGAACTCTAAAATTATTAAGGCCTCAGACAAATTGATAAATAAAAATGGGGAAGGGCCTCGGCCAATTCCATGTCTAGTTGTCTTATGATACCTACTGATGCATCGAGGAGCTATAGCGGGCTCCACTGGTCACTTACTATGTCTAATACATTCCTCAAATGAAAAGGATAAAACTTAACATAAAAATTCGTATAAGAACTAGGATACGAAATGTATATAATTTAACCATAATCCATGAATGTTATAAAAATAACACATCCACATTCAAACATATCACAAAATCTTCAATAAAAATGCTCATTTTGTATCATAATAAATAAACATCAAAACAAGTTTAAAATCCATTAAATGATTTGACATAGATGGAGATGATTTGTAAAACTCTTTGATTGAAATATCCCTTTTCATGAAAACAATTCAAAGTTACACAGTTTAGAAAGGAATACATTTAAAGAAACTTTTGTATCAAATTGTCCCATACCACTTTTAATCTTTCGAAAGGAATTAACATTTTTAAATCATTCCTGTCCATATAAATAAATCCTTAATAACAATTTTAAAAACATGGACATTAATGAGATTTTTTTAGAAGAATAAATTTTTAAAACATTTAAAATTATGTTTTAGTAAAAAGTACCTTAAAAATAATACCTTTTAAAAATAATGTATGAATAATGGACATGGATAGTAAATATGACCCAATATATACTTACCAAAAAACAACCTCAAATAATAATGAGATTGTGAAATTAACCATTACCAATTTCGTAACTTACGAAATATACACCCCATGAAAGAAGTATCTTACAATGGATATGTTAATACACATAAATTTTTATTTATTACACAAAGAATATAATTATGGGCAGTACATAACCCACACAAATGGTAATAGTGGAAATATGGCTTGAATCTCACAGGAATAAGGAGTGAGATGAAACCCCCTTACCTTGCACTTTCCTTTAGTCGAGGGTTTGTTTAGCCTCCTGTATGAAGACTATAGTATGTTATTAAATAATACTAGAACCATATTAATATTTATGATATCATACATTATTTATTTATGACTTTATACGACCCAATTAATAATAATTTCCATGGTATATTAATATTTCGGGTAATAATCGCTTTCTTTATCATGCGAGTTTTAACTTGTTACTCCTGATTGTATAACATAGATCATGATTTAAATAATTCCAGAATATAAAACATGATTTATATATCATATATATTTAGAATAAAAATATGTATAATAGACACATATATGAAATGTAAAACACTGTTTATGCAGATGGTAGTCCGTACATACGCATAAACAATGTTTCTGTTTTCATATAGTATTGAACAGATGTAAGTGAATAAGATATATGTAACTAAATAAATAATTATATATATAAGTATATATATCTCCAAGAGAATTATTATGTAATATATTACATACTTATTAGTAATATATATATTTTTATAATCATCAATGAATGGTGAACATGTAAATGAATCTCATCGAGTCGTGGAGACAATAATCCGTACGAACACACGAGCGAAAATATAATTATCTTGATATTAAAATAATATTTAATTGAATGGTATATCATATAGAACAACTCATTATCATGTTATATTTATTATTTACATGAATTATAAATCATTATTATACCCATATAAATAATAATATATTGAATAACAATTACACCACAACGTGGAGACGGTAGGTCGTACGTACGCACGTATGGTGACATGACATTCAAGGGATGTATAGATTAATGAATTTTTTTGTTCCATAATATAAAAAATCACAATATATAGAAGACACTAGAGTTATTATTTTATAATGGAAATAAAAAGGAAACAAGAAGTTGATGAAGAAAGGAACTTTAATGAGTGTGGTGAAAACGTTACCTCTTCTTCGGGTTCTTCATTTTGATTTGATCAAAAGGGCTCCATAGGATGGATTTATGATAATACTAGGTCCTCTAGGATGAATTGAGTGAATTTGAGAGAGTATTTAGGTAGTTTTTGTCTGAGCCAAAAGGATTTGATGGTGTAAAGTATTGGTTAGAAGTTGGGTCCTTTTATAAGGGGGATGGGGGCTCTTTAGGAAAAACATAAAGTATTAATTTATAATTAAATATTATTCAGTTTCTAATGTCTACAAAGTGTATTATTCAAAGTATAAGGTGGTTATGGGTCGAAATATTTTCAACCAATAGATTTTAGATAGTTTTGGGTCATTATATTAATCATATCTTTTAGTTTTAACTCTTAGTTAATTAGATTGACACTTACCAAGTCACGTTGATTTTTTATATAATATAGTTAATAAAATAACAATATACATCCAAGCGGCCCCAATGTTTTCCATTAATGATACAGAAATAATGATATAAGTCCTTTTTCTGAACCATAAATTTTTAATAACAGAATATTAATTAATAATATAATATTTTTTTTAAAAAATCATTTATGTCAATTTTGTCACTACTCAATAATTGATTTTTTTAAAGACATAAAAACATTATTAATTCTAAAAAAATTCATTTAAGAAATCCTAACATGTTATATTAACCAATAAAATTCCTTTAAATCATCAAAACATTCAAATTATATTTATTTTAACATTTAAATTACCAATTATTTTATTCTTTTATTAATAAGGAAAATAATGCATCTTTATTGTGTCATATATATTTTTATGTTTTCAATGTCTAAAAATTATAAATAAAATAAAATTATGTAGGAAATATTTTTATATTTCTAATTAATATTTATAATCTAAAATATAACATATATAACCCTCCGTAAAAATTATTTTTCTAAAAGATATAAGCTTATGTCATTTTTGTATTTACTTTAACATAATTAATAAAAAGTGTCCCTATCACTTACAAGTGGCTCCATGGGGTCCCAAAATCGACCCAATGAAGCCAATGGTCAGACATGTATCCACCAATAAGGTTAGGACACGTTTTAGTGTAATTTATTATTAGTATAATATTAATTTTTACCTTTATTTACCAGATTTACCCTTTAACCATGGTAAATAAAATATTTTCCGAAATAATTATTCTAAATGTCTAAAAATAAAAGTTACCTATTTACACAATTTGGAAATCCTGATTCCAAATATAGAATCAATTTTTTCAAATTCAAAAAACAGAAGTGGAAGAAATTAATTTAAAATTAATTCACGCTGCCAAAACAAAAAGCATGTTTTAAGATATAATAACTATCAAATGATTGACACTTATTTATGTCCAGTTTAATTGTGAAATTATGTCCAATCACAAACATTTTATTAAATGGTAAAAAATATATTCTAAATATACTTTAAAACCACTCAAATTTATAATTTACCACTATTAGTTATTTTGATTAAAAATTTGTTTGGAATTTAAATTTAGTAATTTTCACTATTCATCAAAATATAAAAGTTATCCAAAAAGTACCAAAATTTCACCCTAGGATAAATTTGATATTCCGATTCAAAAAATGAATTCCATATTGAGAGATAAAATTTATATAATTTCAAAAATTGGGTATTACTATTTATAACGACTACTTTGATTATTCATCCTGTGTTAAAATATCGAAGTTGTGTACCACACACGCTACTATATTATTCAAAGAGAATCATACCATGGTAGCATGGTGTGTTACATCTAAACTTCCTGCTCAATTTTCCTCTTAGTTCACGGTTCTTCCATAGGAAAATTCTATTATTTAACCAAATTCTAGGCATATCCCTTATTTTTATCATCCTTGTTTTTTTATTTTTTCCCCATATCCATATCAGGGATGTCATTCTATGATTTCATGAAGTCATGGTGAAGTCACATATTCATTCAAGAAAACTCATAATGGTTATTTTATCATTTCATCACTTTTTTCCATCAAATATAATAAGTTATGATATTTTATTTGTTTTTTTATTTTAGGATGGAATTTTGAATGTGATATTCTATTTTAATAGATAATTTTTTGGAATATTATTAGATATATAGTTAGGGTCTTTTTAATAGGATTCATTTGGTTTTGTTGGAAATTGTTTTTATTCTTTTATTAATTTATCATCATGGTTTTTTACGAGTTATAATGGATTTTTAGGATCTACCATTATAAATATTGGTGTATGGTAAAACTATCTAATGGTAATGGAAGGTGGTCTTGACCTGAAATAGGATTCTCAGCCCATTTGTATGATGTGAATAAATTTTTCCTTAAAATAATTAATAATGATAATCATATATTATTTAAATATATATTAAATGATTAAATATAGTTATTTTGGTATAAAATATAAATAATTTTAATAAATTTTCATAATATAAAATGTAGATTTGGTGTACCCACCATATTTTATTATAAACTTATTTCCATAATTGTTTTTGGTTAATTAATTTCTAGCCAAATTTTATTTTGATGTATACCTAGAATAGTAAACCATGTTTCCATTTTCATATTATTACATGTACCATTTGGAGAATAAGTTTAACCCATCTTTTTCTATTTTTTAGATAGAGGTATGTTGATACATTGGGGGAATTTTTTTTTACGATACCATTCCCGGGAAACCTATAAAAATAAAGTGTCCATAAAAAATAATCCTTTATATAATAATATTTAATACATAATAAAAAAATTATTATGTTTGAGGTATATTTTAGACATGGAGATCTCCACCAACCTACCCATCCCAGAATAATTTTTAAGTCAATAAACAACACATAACATTGGGTTAGGAGGGAGAAATAGTGACGATGTCATAGTTTGGATGATATAGTGGGATTGTGTGAATTGATAAGAAAAGATTTATTCTTTTATTGTAAATGAAATCATTGAGATAATATCAAAAAAAATTAGAAGAGGTAATGGAAGTTTAGGTTTTTGAAAAATCTTATTATATCTAATGGTTCATTTTTCAAATGTTTTCTTGGTTAATAATTTTTCCATATTTTGCATGAAAACCTTGTTGAAAAAAAGTGTTGTAAATTTTTTTTGATAAAAAGATAATATGAAATGTTTTGTTCCAACCATTAATTGGGTCAATAAATGTTTTTCATTCCTTTTCATTGTACCCTAATTATAAAACACTACTATGAAATTGTAGAGTAATGTATAGACAATACATTATTCCCCCTTAAATATAACTTATTAAAGACATGAATTAAAACCGACCAATATTTATTCTAAAATCGATAACAACATATGTTGTCGAAGCAGTTGACATAACGAAATTGTAAGAGTTGAATGATTATTAACCAAAAAAAAATTATAACTACTTTTACTTTTCTTTTGTCATGGTATGTGAAATATCTAAATGGATGGTAGATGGAAATTAGTTTAAGTGAGTGAAAGGTAAAACCTATTTGAGAAAATTGTAAATAAAAAGTGTTTATTTTACTGACATTTAAATGTGATATGTAATATAAACAATAAATTTTGTATTTATTTGTTTCTTTATACTTATTTTAAATGTTCATGTGTGGTATTATGGTGTAATGGGTTTGTAGTTCCATGTTTTACATATTTCAAGAAAATGTAAGTTGTTTCATATAATTTTATGATTTAATCCTTCAACTTTTTTTATTATGTTTATAGTGGTATATATTCAATGCATTTTAAAACATTGAACTGAGACATGATTGTAATTTCAATTTTCAATGGTGTGTTTTTCCATGGTGTAGGCTAATTGATTGGTATGTTTTCCTAATACATTGATTCCCCTAATGTTATTTTATAATATGGTTGGGTGTATAGACCATTTACAATGTTTTATTATTTTGTTAATTTTTAGTACCTAAAATTGAAAATGAAAATTATGTTGACATAGATTATATAAATTTATTTTAATATATAATATTTATTGTTGACATTTAGATTATATATTATTCATAAAGAGTATGAAAATTATTGAAAATGATATTATTCATACAATATATTTGGATTGTCTATCATTATATCCTCGAAAAATTATTTTACTATATCATATTCAGGTACTTATACGATTAAATTTTAAAAATATTACCTCCAATGGTATTAAATATATTTAGCATTTCCTTTCACTATATTTTATATACTTGTGTAGATAAATTTCATTTTACATCATGCTTGAAAATTTTGTACTTGTTAAACCTGAGGGATAACCTATACCTATGCATATTTCCACATATAAGAGAAGGATTATGTATATGTACAAGATTATGATATATATATATATATATTAATTTATATGATATGATGATAAAACAAAATCATTAAAAAAATTGAATTTCATCCTCTCAGTTTAGTGTGAGTATATGTTCCCCCCAAGGAGGATGATTTTAAATACATATATATACATAAATTGATATATTGATATATATCTATATATATGTGTGTGTGTGTACAATGGTTACTCTGTGAGGTTGATAAGGATGAATGAACATGGAATTTTCCTATAAGGGGATAACATCACTCATATATTACAATGAGTATAGATCGCTTCCTATGATGATAGTTATAGATATACACATAAAATAATAATCATAGACATAAATTTATATATATGTACACTACCACTAATAAAAACTGATTTGTATTGTAAATTTAGATTCCTTAGTTCCCTCATGATGGAGTGGTACCTTCCATGGATTCCTATATTAGATTATATCATTTTTGGATAATGATTCATTATTTAATTATGCTTATTTGAATTTTGTATTCTTCATAATAGTTGATATAATTTTTTTTATAACTAAACCTCTATAACATGTATGTGGGACATGCTATTATAACTTCATATCAATTTATTTTTTCTACAAAAATATGGTCTATAATGTTATTTGAATGTAAAAAAAAGTTTTTATATTAATATTTTTATTCACCATTTTTTTTGAGACACTATTGGTAATTCTCTTCTGTGCATTTTTTCTAACACCATGTACGTACACCCTGGTGTATATGAAACCCAATCATTATTGTATTTTATGTAAAAAGATGAAATTTGGTAGTCCTTCGATATTTACAGATTTATTATTACGTAAAAATGTGTGATTTCATACATAAAAATAGTGTAAAATCATGTATATTTTTATTTGGAAGTTATATTTGAAATATCTAGAATAACTTATTTATTTTTAGGATTTAGTTCATGTTTGGTAATAGAATAATTTAATGTATATTATATTGTTATGTATTACATGTGTATTTTACTGAAATGAATTTTTTGAGTGTATTGTTCATTATTATATGACTTGTTTAGTATATGGTTGAAGTTTAGAAACCTATAACATTATGAATAGTCATTATAGATTTTTGGGATATTCTATCCATGATATATATTGACTCTTTAAATAGTTAAATCATTCCATACATGTATAAGAATAATCATGACTCTAGTCACTAGCCTTATGGTATTTAGAAGCACCATTATGTTTAGTGGAACTGTGACCCTCTCATTGTATGAGCATCTTTGTTAGAATCCCTAAAATAATGGTTTTAAACACTATTATATTACGATTATTATTATGTTTTATATATTTAGATTATTATTAACCATCATGTGTCATTATATTTTTTTTATTAGGCTAATTTGATAATATTAATCAAATATATAGTTTTAATAATGCATTTTTTCATCTCATTCATCTATTTTTGTATGATTATAATTTGATTATAAGAGGAATTTTATATTACCTATTGATATGTGTAAGAGGTTTATTATATTCTATAGGATATTGTATTCCCAAAATATATACATTTTTTATCTATATTTGTGATGATGATGTGATGTGTGGTATATGATATTCTCAACATAGATACAATTTCTTTTGTTATAATATATGGAAGGGGAATTTTTTATTCTAATGTTATATCAAATATACCCATTAATTTTAATTGGAAAATGGGTAATTAATGATAAATATAGGCTTCAGAAATAGATAATTGATCTCTACACTAGTGATTATAGTGCTCTTAAAAAATAATATCTCATCTAATATTGTGGTTTTTAGTAAAATATAATTTTTGGGACATACAATATCTGTGAAAGAAAAAACCATGTTTCGGTTATCTGTAGAAAAACATATAGGCTTTTCACATATGGGTAATTCCTTGTGAAATTATTTTGATAATAAAAATTTTATAATTTTAATTTTATTTTTGAATATATTGTTTATATATAGTGTCAAAAAACATATTGGTTTGTCCAATTACAACATGCATTATAATGAGAAAAACTGTGGTTTGAGTAGTCGTAGTTCTATATGAAATTAGAGTGTAGTTCATCGTCAATCTTGTAGTTAAAAATGAGAATTGTTTATAAATTGTATCAGATTCAAGAAAAAAATGGCATGAGGGCTATGTTAACTTGAAAAGAAATTTCCAAAAACAATTCTAATGGAAAAAACTATCTTATTTTATAAATAATGGAAATTATGTAGAAAAAACATGAAATATTTTACACTTAACATATCAATTATTTGGGATAAATATAGTTTTGAGAAATAAAAATAGAATCCAATATTTCATGGAAAATAATATTTTCACATTCTTGGTTTTCAGATTTTTCATTGATCAAAATATCATGTATTGTTCAAATACTACATGTTAAGGTTTTGGTTATAATTAAATAAATGTTTTGTATAAATTTTTATAAAATAATAAATCCTTAATATAGCTATTGGGTCATTAAAATAATATTTCTATAAATAATTTGGTTTTATTTAGGGAAAAAAATTAATGTTCACAGTTTTTCCATAATTAGAGGCACTTGAGGTTGAATGTATTAGATGGATCATGATCATTGAATCTTATTTTTTTATCTTTCATATAGTATAGCTTAAGATAGTATTCCTTGTACATATAAACAATTCTTATTTTATAATAATTTAATGTCTTGTTAAATGGTATTGTAGTTACTATGTACCATGTAAGTATCCAATCGATAAAAATATTCAATGACTCATAAACTAATTTCTTATATCATGTTCCATTATGAATTTCTTTTAACACACATCATCATAATTTCTTTCTTTAATTCATGATCATACACTATATCAATATTGGGAATAATTGGGGTAAAATTTTCAAGGACAACTAATCCAAGCCCCTCGTATTTATTGGTATCCTTTTTCTAAAATTTTGAATCGGATTCAGTGTGCCCATCCCTATAAGAATTGTAGTACATATGAATATGATCTATATTATCCTCGGGATATTGAGTTTATTATTAATTTTTTATTTCAATTAATATATTAATTTTATGTATAGTATGAATATCAAAAACATTAATGGCATTCCCATCTTCAATGTAATTGGTATTGACATGTAAAATATATCATGGATTTATGAATTTTTTACCTGACATTTTCATTCATAAGATCATAGAGAATTATTTAATAAAATATTATGTTAGTGTATCCTTCACTATTTAGAATAATGTAATACTCAAGTAGAAGATATATCATGTAATTAATTACTTTTATACATCTCTAAGAAGGAATTGACATGAGTTATTATTTTCAAAATATTGACTACTATATTTATAGAAAATCATTGAAATAACTATAATAAGAAGATGTCCAAATATTCATGATTAAAAATATGTTGTCCTTAATTTATGATGAATAATTTATGGTTGATTTCATTATACAATAGAAATATAATTTAACTCCGTCCATGGTTATGGATAAGATCTTAATGACATAGATTATTATAATAAATTTATGCAGATTCCACCAGAAATGATAAAGATAGAAATATATTTTTTAAATGATCTACGAATTGAATAATTTTCCATTGAAAAACAAAAAAATATCTTTATCTATTATAATATTATAATGTTTAGATCGTTGAATAAGAAACAAAATAAAAAATGTGACTATTTTAAATACATATAAAAGATCAAATGTCATTAAACTTATGATGTACCAAAAACTGGATTTCAAATATGAAGATGGGTACATTGACCTCAATTATATTCTATCATTTTCATTAAAATAATATATAAAGGTAAATGTATTTGCAAAAAAAATATTGTTTTTTGTATTAATTGTAGAATGATTAGAAATATTTTAGGTATTTTAAATAAATTAATTAATAAGAAAGGGAGTATGATTAACATAAATGATCATATATAATAATAAATTTTTAAATTAATCTACATAGAAATTTTTTTTAAAGTCCAACGAATTGACAATTAAATAAAGAAAATATGAGATTTCATATTTTAACATGCTAATAAATCCAATCTAGAGTGGAGTGAAGAGTAAGATAAAAATTATGATTATAATGCTCTCGATTCTATAGGGATGAAAAAAATTATATTTAGGAAACCTATAGAATATAAGAATAATCTATCAATGATAACAAATAAGATAAATAGTATGTTAAATAGTTCAAATTTATAATGTGTTTTTAAATGGAAATAACTAAACTACAAAAATATTTTCTCAAAAATTAAAACTAATCATTCCATATGTCCCTTTAGAGATCAAATATCAAGAATAAGTTAAATAAATAACATGAATTATCAATATATCTAATTTAATTAAATTAAATTATTGAATCAATATAAATATATATAAATTATAATAGAAAAATATGTTTATAAAAATGTGGGTTTATTTCATTTCAAGAAAATCTTCTTGAATTTATTAATTCATTATAAAATTTTCAATTTGAGTAAATAAATTATATAAATAATGTATCATAATATTAAAATATTATGGATAATGATTTTGATTCTCCCAAAAAATTATTATTATTTAAATCAATAGAAAAACCCAATCATTGGAACCTAAGAATTTGACCAAACAATAGAAGTGACAAATTGAACAGAAACAGAGTAAGAACATTAACTAAAATGAAAAGCTCCTTCATTTATATCAAAATATTATATTGAGGATTTAAATAAAAATTGTTAAAAGAATAAAATAAAGTTTAAGGATAAAATTAAATGTAAATATATGGATAGAGAATGATTGGAAAAATATTTTGAATGTTTATGGAAAATATAAAATTCTATAACCAAAAAGGGTTAAAGTTGATTTTTATGAAAACGTTTGTAAAGCAATAAAAAATTCTATTATTAATGGAGCATTTTGTGGCTATAGTGTGTTTGTTTATAGAAACTGGATGTGCTGGTATGTCATGTATTTCTATAAATTTTTATTGGACCATGATTTATGATAATGAAAATAGTACTATAAAAATGGAAGATTAAGACACCATTGAAGAGATAAAAGTATATTTTCAAATTATTTTGATTGTACAAAAGAAACATTGGATAATTATGATCAATTAAAACAATCCACCAATAAGTTTCTAATATTAATACTATAATAGATAAAAAATATGAGTAAATTATATCTATTAAGAGAAAGAGTGATCAAGAGAAATACATAATTGTTGATATGGATTACCTATCTTTATATAGATATAAATGTTAGAACATAGATAGTGTTTACTCATCACATGTGACATGAAAAAAAATTTTTAATATAAATTCATTAATATGTTTAAGGACCTATCTATAATATCTTATGATTTTTCATCTCTTATAATTTATATTAAATTTTATAAATTTTGTCACACATTATACCGAATGTAAATAAACAACAACCTATATATAGAGAACATTGTTAGTAAATCTGTAATACAATCTAATATGGTAATATATTAAAAGTTATAACTTTTATAATTTAAATAATTAATATTAGTTAATATTAAAAATAAAATTATCTAGAATGTTTATTTGTTCTATATTATAAATTTTCATTTTAAAAACATAAATTTAAAATTTAATTATTTAAATATGATAATGTAAAATTTATTTTTATAATTCCTCTCATAAAATTTTACATAGTTTAATTTTGTAATATATATTTAAAAATATTGATTTTATGTTGTGAAATATGGTTAGGAAAAAAAATATACTTTTTATGATTCTATCATTATGTATGAATATCCAAAAATATTGAAAATATTTTTAAGTAGTAAAATATTGATTTATTATATTAAATTATGAATTTAATATAATCATTGAGCTTAGAAATCCTATATCCAAATTATTTTGAAAATGTTAATTTAATAAAAACAATTTCTGATGTTTTTTTTGAGTGATGTATTTTAAAGGTGAGATTCGGTTGTGGATTTATAAAAAATCCTCTAAATATTCCTTATATTTATATTCAGTCAATTTATATCATTATAGTAATTACTGAGGAAAATTTTATAATATATCTAAATTTAATGTTAAAAACAATTGTTTTTCTATAAATTGTATTTATTAGTATGTGTGTAAATTTTAAAATTTCCATTCAACAAATTTAATATTTTTATATGAACATGTTATTTTAAAATTTTAAATCATAAGGTAAAAATTATGTAATAATATCTATCTTTATTTGGGTCATTAAAATGAAATACTAATTTTAGTAAATAATTAACTATATAAAAATACAAATGTTAAATAGTATTTATAACACTGAAATGAAAAAAAAACATGTCCAAAAACATATTTTCAAATGACTATTTAATGTTATTTTCAATCCTCACCCATATTCCCCTCAACATTTTAGAAATATATGAAACTAGATGGAAGCACAGTTCTGAGGGATAGTGTAGAGATAACCTTAATAAGTAACCCATCAAAATTGGAGCTATATTGGGAACCTAATTGATTATTTTGAACCTAGTATCAATGAATATGAATAATAATGAAAACATAGTAGATTACCCAAAATACACTAAAGATGGGATATATAGAGTCTCATGAATCATCATGTAAAGATTTTGATGATGAAGGAAAAAAATTAAATTTCATATATGTAAATGTATTGAAAATAATCTCATTTGAAATATCCTCAAAGGGGTCGATGTTGAATTATTTATGGTAAAGGATTCCATTAGCCATCAAACTATTAAGAGGAAATGACGAGATCAGTTAACATAGTGAAGGGATAAATAACACATCCATGGAAACCGCTAAAAATTAAAGGCTTTTGTGTGGATTAATTTGTAATTATCTATGAAAATTTACTAATCCAATGATTGTTGATGATGGATGGAATCCATAACCTACAATACCCATGTAGAATGAAATATTTATTGGTATTATTATCAATAAAGAGTATAGTGTTAATTAGGTTTTATATATCATCCCCTAAAATAGTTTATGTATTCTATTTCAATAACTGCTACAATATTTTTATTTTCTCAGCGAAAATCATGCCACAACCTTCATTGAAATTCATTTTATGGAGATTAATTAGTTGTATGATTATTATGTTTGTGTAAATTAACTTTTTTTCAAAAAATTATATCATTATTTAGAAATTTTTTCCCAAAAAATATTGGTTATATTCACATTGATTTAACATTAATTTATACAGTACAGAAAAATAAATTATAAATCATATATCACTATATGTTACTATAAAATAAACTATTAATTTTCCACTTACAATGTTATTCCTTTACATTGGTCTTAGTAACTAGTTAAGAGATATATTTCCTTGAAATAGTTGGGGAAAATAAGTGTTTTCTAGTCTTTCCTAATATATTGAGAATCATATCCCATTAAGGATAATATCTTGATACATAACAATTTTTCGACACCTTTAGGTATTTTTACTAGTAAATGATAATTAAACTTGTGAGAAAAAATTTACATAAGCGGGTATAATGTAATGGCCTATGATTTTTTGATCCATTAAAATATATATAATGATCATTATTGTATATCACATGTTAGACCAATAAAAAAACCAAAATATATTAATTGAATTTTATTAATAATTCTAGAATAAACACATTAATAGTAAACCATTAAATGTTATTACCTTTAGAATGTAATAAGTAAATATAATTTAATATTGATAAGCTTATCTTAAATTGAAGTCTTTTTGTTTTTATAATATATTTCTTTTTTGAAAGTTGAATTTGAGTATTATATAATTAAAATTTTAAAATTTAAAATTTATTTTTAATTTTTTTATTAAAAATTAATGTTGTATTAGTTTTTAAATTTTATCTAAAAGGATTGATTTTTAATTAAAAAACCATCTTTTTTCAAAAAATTATTTTTTTTTCTTTTTTGTGAAGAAATATTAAACTTTAAAAAACATTTAAAAAAATATGTAGTAATGGAATATGATTATAGATTTTAATATATTCTCTATGTTAATAAAAAGTATGTTTAGTATTTTTTTAAAATGATATATTACAAAAAAATGATTATTCCTTTTCATTAAATTAATTATTATGAAGTTGAAGTTCTATTTTGGATGGCCATGAAATCCGCATAATATTCAATATATTTTTAATAAATCACATTATCTCAATTAAATTTGTTATAATAATTTATTTATCTTATTTTGAATATAAAGATAAATAATCATTTTTCAAAAAAATTATTTTAACATAATTAAGATTGATTATTTTAATATTAATTTTTCCCAAATATATAAATTTTAAATGATAAAATGAATTAAAAAAATTAAATAAAAAGGGTAAATTTTATTAAAATGGTTTATTTTAATTTTTGTGGGAAAAATTAAATATTAAGATAAAAATTTAGTTTCATTAATAAAAAACGAACATTGGAAAAAAACACTTATAATATGGATAAAGGGAGAAAACATGTTAAAAACATGTTCAAAAACGAGTAGATGTGTTTATATTTGACCAAAAACAACTTTCAATTCCCCTTTTTCTCTTTTTTCATTCATTTTTAGTTTAATATTTTCATGGAATTATTGAAAAAAAAAACAATTTTTCCAAAGATGAACTTAAATTATTTTATAAAGACATGATACTTCAACACATTACAGTTTCAATTAAATATATATTTCACCCTTGATACTATTTTATTTTTATCCCTCATTATCCCAATCGGAATTCAAAAATCCTCTAGTAAAAATTACATATCCCAAGACCATAAATTCAATGGTGTATTCCAAGGAAGGATGACGTCTCCAAAAAATTTATTATATTCTTATAGTGTATCTGACTTTTTAATCTTACTCATACAAAATATTATGAAAATAATAATTTGATATATTTACTATAATTATTATACAGATATTTTTTATAAAAATGGTATAATACTTATCCATTAGTTTATATCCACATAGATAAATAAGTGAACATCAATTGGGTGTGTGTGTGAAATAAAAACTTCATGAAGAATGATTTTTTATTTTTATTCTCATTATTAATTATTTAAACAAAACATCTCCAAATATAGTAATCCATAATAATAAAATAAAAAATATTTTAGCAATATTCTATTATGTTTATATTACTACAAAAAAACACCCGCTTGAACATAAACACTCATCATGTTGAAGTGTGTTGAAGATTATGTTAGTTTATCCACTTACATGAATTTTTCTATTAATCTATAACATTGGGGAATCTGGAAATATAAATTATAATAATATAATGATATAATGATAATATAAATAGTTGTATATTTATTTGGAAAACATAATATATTTATTATCAAATTATTAATATACTATCTTTATTCGCTAAAATGTCCTCAATAAGTCATCAATGATTCTTTTTTCATACAACAGAACAAAAATATGTTTCAAATGATATAATATATTTTTTTAAAAATTTAATTTATATATTTTAGTTCCATATTGATATATTAATGATTAAATTGTTTTCAAATAAAGTGAAATGATAGAAAAAATATAAAATTCTTGCAAAATGTTAAATTTATTAAAATCTAACAGTTGAAATAACCTATAACTGATAAATATACAAATAAAAATAAATATAAATGATGTATATAATGTGTAAAATATACTAATAATGAGATGAGACATATTATTATGTTTAATATATTATATAAAACTATTTGTTGTGTCATAATCATAGAAAGGAAACATTGCAAGGGTTTCCCTCTCAAATTACACTCTATAAGACATGTTCGGTATAATTTACCTCATTTCATTTACATGGGGTACATAATACATAATTTATAGATAAAAATATGAATTATATTTTATTCATTTAATTTTATTTTCAACTATAATATCAACATTTTAATAGTTTCTTATTAGAGTGTAAGTCATGCCAAATTGATTTTATCATCTAATGATTTCTTCTTTAAGACATATATTAATATTACTCCCCAATATATAATTTAAATGGTTTATATCCTACCCAATAAATTACTATTATATAATAAATAATTTATTTCATGGGACTAGATTAAAGAATCTTTTTTATATTCTATGTATTTTTTTATTGAAGAGTTACTATCACCATAAGCGATATATTTACTTAAACTCCATTATTTAAGTTACAAAATTTTCTATTCAAACATGATTTTTACTAGAAATACCATATTAAATTATTTTCAATTTATTATTATTTAGAAAATATATTTTTGAAATATTTTGTTTTCATGCTTTAATTCTTTTCATTTTCATTTAATATAATGATGAATTTTTTTTATAATAAATTGTATCAATGAATTTTAATATGATAAATATAAAAAGTTTTCAAAATTTTCATTCATTATTTGGTTTTAATTTTATTTGAAACAATCTTACCATAATAGAGAAATGTATCATTTTTTAAAATAAATTATTATTTTATTATGCAATTATTTTTGTTGATACTGATTTTGGTATCAAACGAATTATTTACAGATAATATTTTATTACGTATTGATTTTTTTGAAAAAAAAAATTCATCCATTTTTCCTTATAAAAATTTAACGATTTACATTAATAATTATTATAAGACCAATATTATTTCCTTCAGTTCTCTATAATTTAAAATTTGAATGATTTTTATGTGTAAATGCTATTTATCAATGAGTGGTAGGTTTTTGCATTATAATCCAAAGATGAGTGGTTCATTTATAATCCTTGGATAGGTGGTTCTTTTATAAATGCTGGATATGTATATTTATTATGAATCTGAGATGGTTGGGTCCATTATATATTTCATATTCAACGTTAAAGATTTTATATCGCATATGATACATATTTATGAGTATATTTTATTTTTCTCATAATCATGGGAACTCATGGAGTGGCTCATGAAATTTTTGTTTCACCAAGATAATGATAGTGACATATTTATAAGAATTTATCCATTATTTTCTTATAATATCATTTTCAAGTATTTTGTTAAATACTTATAATATATTCTAAATATATTTTGGTTCAATGTTTTTATTTTTTGGATTTTTCTTCATATGTCATGTAAATTGAAGATCACTTACATATTATGTGATCATCTAATAAAGTATGATATTTATGTCATGATTATTTTAATTATTATTATTAATAGATTCTTTAGAAAATGGTTATTCACATTTTACTAATTGTTTGAGATCACCCATTTTTTATTTTTAATTCCTCAGTTTATTAAGTGGATTCTTAATAATTTGATATGTAGAGGATAACCAAGTAGGATTTAGTTATGGATATATTACTTAGTATATAAGATGAAATAATTATTTTGCATTTGGTATATGAAGACATAGGACCAATACATCCTTGGAATATTATATTTGAAATTTAATGTTTTAAATATCTTAATGGATGTAAAATAATGTTATATTTACCATGGTACACTATTCTTGGCATTGGTTTTGTTATTTTTGGATATTAGAAAATATATTTTTAGAATTATGGTTATAAAACAATAGTAGAAATAATTAGAGATGATTATAAGTATATAATGAAATCCTAAAGTATTAGTAAAATCATGAGTATATGGTCTTCCTAAAACTTAATTACATTTATAAATAATAGAAAGTGGATTAACGATCTGGAATAGTTATTCCTAGGGATAATTACATAAATTAGATTTATTTTTATGTTCACTCAACCATGACCCAGTTTAAGACCAGCTGTTGAAACTATATACATGGGGAGTAACTATTGAAGGATTTTCTTTGGTTGATCCCATACACATTATGAACCATTTTAAATGATTTATTTTGAATATAGTTTGGGGGATTTGGTAAATAATTATGAGAATCAAACATAAGTTTTAACCAAAAATTATATTTGTTGAACTAAAAGAATTATACAATAGTATTATAGTTCGAATGTCAATGAATTTTTAAGGAATATTCCATTTATAATTTATGTAATTACACTATACTATTATTTAATAGTAACTCATGTTAACCATTTGGATTTTATCAGTGAATGGAAGTTAAAGCAATCATGGATGTTAGGGACAGTGAGAAAAATTCCATAATGAAAATCCAATTAGAAAGGGATCTTGATTGAAGAAACTGATGGCTATTACAAACAAACTACCATATAAAATGATAAATATTATGAATATAGAAAACATAATAAAAAGAAAAAGAGAATAAAATAAAAAATATCAAAGAAGATCATGTGATAAATATGAATAAGAAAAAAAATCTATTTCATTTAGGTCAAAAATGAGGAATGAATGAATAAGGTTATTACCTCAGTCGGAAAAAAGGATACATTAATTTTGTTAAATGAGGACACAGAGCATCAATATGTTGAGAGAAAGGAATGTGTTCAGTCAATATGAAGGTAAGAGAGATAACTCATCCATGGTAACCAATATAACATAATTAAATTATGTGTAGATAATTAGTGTTTTAACTATGTAAATTCCATAATCCAATGATTTTTTGGATGGTTAGAATCCACAATATCCAAGACTAGAATGAAATAAAAAACCTATGAAATGACTATTTATTATGATGACTGTATTGATTAGGATTCAGTTACACTTCCCCTTAATTAGTTGATGTTATCTTATTCTATTAACTATATTTTTTCATTCATATTTTCTAACATAAACTTACCACCCTGAGTGATTTTTTGTTTTGAGGAAATCATTTAGTGATATAATTATGGTGTTTTTTGAAATGAACATTATGCATATTATAATATCATACTTTAAAAAATATGTTTCAATTTTTTAAATATAATGGATATTTAAATTTGATAGATCAATACTTTAGAGAATAGAGAAATGAACATTAAAAATATATTATGACCATCTACACATATAAGTCTGACTATGAAATATCAAAAATGAATACATAATCCTTCACATAGACAATTGTTAATAGTAATATTATGAATTTCCATAAAATAGTTCAGGAAAATAATTTTTTATAGTATTTCCTATGATATTAGTGAGCATATATCATTATAGATAAAATATTAAGTCTTGTGAATCATCTCGCAACCATTCGATATTCCCTCTAGTAAACGATAATTAATATGTAATGATCACAAATTTTTTTAATGGGGTATAATGTGATGACCTAAGATTTAGGGTCCTTTGAAATATATACTATGTTCTCTAACATTAATCATATACTAGATCCGATGTATAAAACTAAAAAATATTAAAATAAATTTAGTATTAAATCTTTAGTAATCAATAATACAATATAAAATTAAAATTTATTACCATTATAACGAAAATATTTAATTTGAGTTAATATTGAAATATTTATTTTTAATAAATTTTTTCTTATTTATATTATGAATTTTTTAAAAGAAAAATTTAAAAAAATTATAATTTAATGTTTATAATATTAAATTCAGTTTTTAATTCATATAATTAAAATTTACTTACAATGAATATATGAATTGTTTCTGAAAAGATTCATTTTTAGATGAAAAAATGGTTTTATGTGAAAAAGATAATTTTTATGTCTTTTCCATTATGTATGAATATATAATAACATCCAAAAACATTATAAATAATAAAAAAATATATTTATATAAAAACATTATGAATTTTAATATATTTTTTATGCTTATAAATCTTGTGTTGAATACATTTTAGAAACGTTAGTTTCATAAAAAATATATTCAATTTTTTAATTTATTGATGTATTTACATTTTATATTAGATTGTTCAATGACTTGAAAGGCTCATACAATAAATTCCATTTATAATAAATCCTTTTTTTTATAAATTTTGTAATAAATAAAATTTTATCTTATATGTAAAATTATTAATAATAACGACATTAATCTATATACTATTTTAATGAAAAAAATGTATGTTTATTTTATAATAATATTTTGACACAATTATTAATTTTTTGTGGTAAAATGATTTAAAAATTTGAATTAGAAAGATCAAATTAGTTAATTTTTGAAAATTTTAGTTTTGGTAATCATAATTAATTATAATGGTTTAAATAGTAGTTATCCAGCCAAAAAATGTAAAAAATAATTTACTATGTGGAATGGGAAAAACAAGTTATGAAAATTACTCAAATAATTTTTGGATGTGAGTTTTGTATGATACCTAAATTCCCCATAAATTTGGTCCATTTATATTCATTTTCCCAGTGATGCTTTAAAGGCACTTATAAAAATTAATGTGTGTTTACAAAAGTTCCCATTAATTCTCTTATAGTGGTATACAGCCTATAGACTTCAATGTTTCATGTCACCTTATAATTTATCCTTTAGATTATGATAATATTATCTCAGCATAATCCACTACAACTTCATGAGTAGCTTGGTAACACTAGGTTATCCTAATCTCCTCACATCCATGGAGCATTCCATGAAAAGATAATGTATTCCACATACATATAATCTATTTATAATGTTTTTTTTGTTAATATTTCATATTTAAATAAATTATAATCATAAAAACATGATGAATTCAGTCTAATTTTTATACTTATATTTTCTAATATTAATGTAAACCCCCATATTTATTCATATTCATTATCTTAGGAAAACATGGAAATATCAACCGAGTTTGTGTGTAGACAACTACCTCTACCAAGAATCATTTTTTAATTTTTATTTCAAATTTATCATTTCCGAACAAAAAATTTCAGTATAATAAAAATAGAAATATATTATTAGTATTAATAATTATGTTACTTAAAATGTAAAACTTCTTATCCATACTCACCCATCATGTTAATGCGTCTTTATGTTTGGGTCTATTAAACCACCCACATGAACAATTCTATAAATGTCTATTGTTGATGACTATGAGAACATAAATTGAAATATTATTATAATATAATAATAAAATCTATAAAGGAATAATTTTATGGGAATTTTAATTAATTTTATTTAACTTCTTATTAAAGTATCATCTTCTTCTACTAAAATCACTGAAACAAACCAATAATGATTTCATTTTCATGGAGGATAACTAAAATAATTATTGAATGGTTTAATATATTTTTATGAAAATGTGAGTTCTATATTAATTTTTATTAATTTATATATTAATTATTAATTTCTTATAAACTAATTGGTAATTATATCATCATTTTAATACATGTTCACATGGATAAGGTAATTAACACCCAATGATTTAAATAATCAATAACAAAACTATATACCCAAAATATATAATTATAAATGAGTGTTATAATAGGTAAAATATAGGAATATTATTATAAAATATTTTATAATGATATCCCTTTTTTTACAAGTGGGTATAATTTCATTAACTAATAAAGATAACATGGTAAGGGTTTTCATCTTAGGTTCCTCTCTTTGAGAGATGCCGGGTATTATCAACAAAATTTCATTATAACGGTGTATATATTACCCATTTCAGATATAATATCATTATTCATATTTTAATAATATTATTTTATGTTAAATAGAATACACACTTCTTCCATTGATTGTTATTATTGTGTTACTCAAGCTGTAATTGTTTTTCATCTCAAATTCTCTTCATTATGGCATGTTTTACTGTTACGGAACAATTTTTTTCATTGTTTACAATGTTCAAAAATATATTTTTGTATATTAATTTTTTTGATTCCTAATATTTTATGCACCATATGATTTTAATCATTACGTTTTCTTTTTATCTGAGAGTTATTAATTTCCTAATTGACATGGCATCACAATCCCTTTTTATTGAGTTATACAATTTTATTTTAACATCATTTTTCAATGAAATACCATTTTAAATGATGTTATTTTATTCATTTATTAGTAAAAATATTTTTCATCCAATATAATTTTAATGATTTTTTTTCTTATTTAATTAATAAGTGGATACATTTTAAAAAGAGACATATAACTATATCTTTTACTATGATAAATAAAAAATTGTTTCAAAAATATCATTTCATGATTTTGTTTTTATAATATTAAAAATGATCTAGATACAATGAATTTATGATTCAATTTTGAAGCTATATTATTATTTATCATGTAATTATTTGTTTTGATCATTTTTTCAAAATAAAATCATTTAGTTCATGATGTTATCCTATACCAATTAGATGTCTTATGAATCACATTTTATTCACATGGGCTCTTTATAAATATGTAATTATATCCATTGGTTATCTTATGAATACCAAATTATTTTCGGGGGTTATTTTTTATGGAATTTTTGAATTATTTTTTCTTAGGAAAAATATGTATGGGTAAATTATGAGTGGTGTCATAATTAATCATTTATGGGTGGTTCTGTTATAAACCATTGATGGGTGGTTTCATTATAAA
This sequence comes from Viscum album, assembly GCA_963277665.1. Classification (NCBI taxonomy): domain Eukaryota; kingdom Viridiplantae; phylum Streptophyta; class Magnoliopsida; order Santalales; family Viscaceae; genus Viscum; species Viscum album. Next base: position 1,451,399,144 of record OY728161.1, read on the forward strand.
CCCTAGAAGGGTGATTAAGTTATAAAAAGTATATGGTTGGGTCAATTATTTCCCTCAAATTTATTGGTGTAGAGATTATAGCTCTTGACATATGTATTTTCTACTACATTTTAGTTCCTTTTAATCATAGTAAATAAGGACGTGGATCATGACGGTAATGATTTTATATGATTATATATGCGCCATAATTTAAGGATGTTATTCACTATGATCATAAAATATCATGAATAAATGTATTTTTTAAATTATTGTAAACATTGTTATTTTTATTATATTTCTTTATTTATAATTTTTGTGTATATTTTCTTCTTCGATGTACTTTAATAATCACATATGTTTTATGTTTATCACTTTTGATGTTACAATATTTATCATATGAAAGTATTTTTTCATATTCTTATGAATGCATACTTGTTGAAATTTTCTTGCACCACTTACTAATAATATTATCCCTATTAGTTAATATGTCTTAATTACCTGGGTTATGAGGATAAGTTTTAATATTGAAATTTCTAAAAGATGGTCTTGTAGGGATCCTTTAAAGAGAGTTGATCTCAAGTATTGTAAAATATAATGATTATACTACTAGTATCTAAATACAGTAATCCTATCAGTCATTGAGATATTATTATTTATGAAATTTACTTATTTAAATCCTGTAAAGGATTTAAAATAATGGAATTTTTATCCATGGTATTTATAGTAGGAATCATATTAATTTTTTATTAAATTTAGAGATTAAACATGTTTATTTGGAATTATGGTTGAATAACCATAGTGGAAACCTATAGATATGAGTTCATCTTTTGGAAGATATCCAAAAAATATGGTAATATTTTGAGTAGGTGGTTTACATGGAATGTGCATCCCCAAAATGATATTGGGATATGGATACAGACTTTGGCACAGTTTCACTGAGGGGTTATGACATGTGGGATATTTTTTGTGTTAACACATCAATAAACTAGTGCATGAAAAATAAACTAATTTCATATTTGTTTAGACACCCATAGGTGTATATTAATAATTTGATCTCATAAACATTACAAATCATTTATTAGTATTTATTTCCTTTCTAATATAAGGGATTAAGATAAGAAGAATGATAAAAACCAATCGAATGTTTATTCCATATTATATATGTTGAATTAAAATAATTATGAAACAATATGATAATGTATAAGAATAAGAAATTTTAAGGTGGAATTAATCTTAGGATTATGGTAATTACCTTTTAATGCAAACATTTAATCACTCAAATTAGTAATTTTGGTTTTATTAATTTTTGGAGCTGGACTGAACCATGAGTTTGAGGGATAGTTTGATATTACCTCAATAAGAGATCCAATCATAATAGGAGATAGAATGAGGAACATTGTGATTATTATAAACTAGTGATCAATGAATATGATTTATAACATCAAAATAGTTTATTTTATAAAAATATTGAAGAGAATGATGGAATATCATGGATGTTCATGTGATTATGTCTATGATGGAGAAAATGTTCAATTTGGTAGTCTTTAAAAAGGGGGGAAATCCCCTATGTAATTTCTACCATGGGACTCTATGATTCATTAATTGTTGAAAAGGAGGTCATTGAGCATAAAACATTCAAATAAAAATAATGATCTCATTTAATATGAGGTAAGGTAGTTTTACTCATCCAAAAGAACCACTAAAAATATTCAGGTTATCTGTGGAGAACTCATGCATTATACATATAAATTCCCATACCCACGGATCTTTTAGGATAATAGGAATCCATAACCCTTTGAACCCGAGATCAAGGAAAAACTGATGAATTCAAAATTGATGAAGTTGACATTGATGATTTGGTTTCATATACCCTCTAACCTGAATTAGTGGATGCAATAGGGTTCTTTGACCAATATTATATATCATATTTTTTCAATGTAACAATTTCAACACCATCAATGATATTTATTTTAATGAAATTATTTATGTTTATTATTGTTGTTTTGAGGAAATAGGTATTGTTCAAATAATAATTTTCACCTTTTAAAAATGAATATATTTTATTACACTAATATCTATCTTTACATTTAATCCACATTAATTTAATAAAAAAAGAAAAATGGATTCTCAATCAGATTTTATCATCTACAAGTGTAATTATATCTTAGAATTATCTATAAAGAAAACTAGATCCATTAAATGGGTCGTATAAGAATTTATGAGAAACATTTCCATAAAATTGTTTAATAAAAATAAGTGTTTTTTAATCTCTAGGATGTTGAGGATCATTAATTAATAAAAATTATATCTTGATACATATCAATATTTACACCACCCTTATCTGTTACTTATATTAAAGTATAATTAATATTGTTAGAATCAAATTTATTTGAAGTGTTTAAAATGTGATGACAAGATATTTCGAATATATTGAAATATATATTATTTATTATTGTAGTTCCGCATTTTATAAAATATGTATATACACCCCATAATTAGGGAAAAGTCATTAATAATTCATTAATAAAAAATAATTTGGTAAACTATTTAATGTTATTAATTTTAGAATAAAAATAATTTATATGGTATCATATTTAAAATGTTTTTTTTCATAAAATATATTTTCATTATGTAATATATTTTCTTCTGTGAATCAAAATCTATAAATGTTACATTTTTAATTTTACATTTTTAATTTATTTTTTAGTTTCTATCATAAATATTTACTTAATTTTCATTTTTGAACTATTTTTGTAATAATTTACTTTTAATCGAATAATACATTTTTTAAATTTTTGTTTTGATATTACAATTATGTAATTAACTCCTACAAAATATGGTAACATTTAATTAATAAAATATTTTTTAAGGAATAAAATAATGAATTTAAATATATTTTCATATCTTAAAAATACAATGTCCAATATTTTCATAAGATGATAGTTTTGTCAACAATTTTATCTATATTTTCTATGAATAAATGATTATAATTTGAGATATAGTTGTGGATTTCCAGGAAATTATCCTACATTTAATTAAATTTTGATGAAATAAATTTACATTAACAAAATAACTATAAATGTTAAATTTATATTATAAATAAATTTAATGTTAAAAAAATTTCTAATTATTTTTTGTACATGATTATGTGTGTTAATTTTAAAATAAAAATTTTAAAAAAATTAAATTTTATATTATAAAATAATTTTAAATTTTGAAATAATAATTTTCATACTATTTAATAAGTTCTATTTTAAATTTTTCCATTAAATTTAACAATATGTTGAAAAATAGTTACAATCAATGAAAAATAAAAATGGTAAAAATTCTTTTATTTGGGATAAAGGATGAAAAGATTTTAAAACCTGTTGGAAAATGAGTAGTTGAGGTGATTTTCATCCATAAAACACTTTTCACTAAACTAATATAATTTTTTTAACCATTAATATTTTAAAAATCACTAGGAAGTATTGAAAAATATTTACTCTTTCTAAATATTTCAATTAATTATATTATAAAGGAATAAAACATCCACCATTAAATGTTAAACATAACCATAGAATTATTCCATGATTCTCTAATATGTTTCTCTCACCACTACACACTATAAAATACTAAATCCTCTGTTCAAACTAATTCATCAGAATCCCTTCAATTTCAATGTGTATTCCAATCAGATATCATGTCTGCAAGATGAGTGTTATCTCCTTTCTATGTTTTTCTTCTAAATCATACTCATCAAAATAGATATTCATCATAATATTATATTGAATTTGGTATCATTATTATATTTGGATATAATTATACTAACTTTATATCCAAAATTAATTCATCTACCTAAACTTAGAAAAATAAGGGAATGTTAATCATGCATGGGCACAAACTATATCCCCCATGACGAACCATTTTTTGGTATTTTTATAATTTTTATAATTAATAAAAACAACATAAAATATGGATCATTGTTATAAGAATATCAAAATAATTTCCTTAATATTATATTATTATGAAATAATTAAAAAATAAACAACACTTTAACCATTCTATATCATTGAGAAAAATCATGTTCATAATTGTGTTGGTTTAACCACTTATATGAATGATGTTGTTAAACACTATCATTGATGACTATGGTAACATATTTACAAATATTATTATATTTTTTTATAAAATATATATTTTTATATGGTTCTATAAATATTATTTTATTTATTTATCTTATTATAAAAGTGTCATCTATATTCGATAAAATCATTGAAATAAGTGCACATTGATTAATTCTTCTTGAAATTTATCCAAAATACTTAATAATGTATATAAGATCATTATAAATAAATTTAAAATATATATTATAGTTTTTTAAATGATATTTTAATTATTAATTTGTTGTCAAGGATTTGGAAATAATATCAATATAATAAAACATGAATAAATTCATAATTTTATTAACAAATAATTGTAGAAATAACATATTACTAACCAAAACCCCCATAAAAATCATCATTAATAAGGGATATAAAAGTTAAAATATATTATTAAGGCTGTGAAATATATTATTATGGTAACTATTCATATTTTATATGATTATATAGTTTCATACACTAAGTATGGATAAAAGGTAACAGTTTCCATAATAAATTATACTCATTAGAATATTCTTGGTATTGTAAAAAAGGACCTAGGTAAACTAGACAAGTCATACAACATGGTTTTACACATGGTGAATTATAAAATTATGAAAAAATATTTCTCTTCATAAACCTAATAATGGAATATGAATAGGGATCAACTTGAAAGTAAGTGAACATATAAATGGGGAAAAAATTCATTCTAAACAATACTACCTAGAAAGATAAAACTTGTCAAGACTAAACAGGTCCCTCTATGACCATCCATCTCCACTAATCCTTCAAGATATAAATATTTATAAAATAATATAACCTGGATGGTAAAAAAATTCCTTACCATTTCTATATTTCTAAAAAAACATATATAACAGGTTGATCATGATCACATCTCAATAAATAGACATATGAAAAACTAATACACATTCTACTTCCAGTCATAGATCATAAAATCAAAAAAAAATAGGATATTATATATACCCAAAAAAACATCTATCCAAAAAAGTAATCCACCATTTCTTGAAAAGTGATGCAGAGGAGGGAGAATGACACAAAAATTCTCTCGACGAATTTGTTATAAAGGGAGATATTTTCACGACAAAACATAAGTGTGTTATATTTGTAGTAAATAATAACCTGCAGTAATGAAGGTTTTATGTTGTGAATCTAAATTTTATGCCACTAATTTTTCATAACACATATACTCTATAAACTTGTCGAACATGGTTTTCATTCCCCAAGTGATAATTTGGCATCATAAGACAATTTTTTATGGTTCAAATACATTGTATATACAAAAAAATTTACATCCTGAAGTGCTTCCATGATGTATTTCCATTTCTAAATGTACATCGTCGTCCATACACTTATGGCATAAATATCATCTATAGGGAGTATTCAAGACATAAACATTCTGGATACTTCTATAAATATCATGATAAACTCTAAATCATTAACTAAATTTATACTCGGAATGCATTAATTTAATTAAAACATATATCTCTAAACATTATGGCCCTTTCCCTAAAAAATTATCTACATCTCTAAAGGTCTGAGACACACTCAAAAAAAATGGGGAACAAAAACAGAGTCAAGAAATGATTAAAAAGGGAAATAGTATGATACAATATACATACCATAAACAAATTCTATCCTATGAAAATCATAATGGGACAAGACCTATTAAAAGTGATGGCCACTACTACCTCATCGACAATTCTCACTCCCGCATCTCATGGAAATCCCATTTTGACTGTATTAGTACATAATCTGAGTAAACTATTTTCCCATCTAGAATATTCTCTCAGTCATCTATAGTCTAAAAATGTTTCTCAACCACCATGGTGTTAGTCTCATGATCATGAACATCTCACCCAATAATATGTGAGGGATATGGCTGATACCACCTCTAATGAGAAATATAAAACACATCATGGATGGATATCAAATAATAAGGAATATCGAATTGATATTACACTTTTCCAAGACACTAATCATTCTCAAAGTGTCCAAATAACATTTTTTCCAACATACCCTATCTACCAGATCAGCGTTGTCCCAAGAAATGTAAATCATTGAGAAAAAACTAATCATTAATATTTCACTGTAGTGGCCAATAATGTTTGTCCACATAGGATCTGTAACGCATATTTGTTATTATAAAACTATTCCATATCAACCACATAGTTTCTATAATATCCTAAATAATACTTTGCCAAAACCAAAACCAATATCCCAACAGTGTCTAGAAAAAGGTAGATACACAAAGCCACCTAAAAAACCCCACAATATTAACCATTATAATCAAGAAATTGTATGTATTATTTTTTCCAAAATAAGTAACTATCTCCCAAACTTGTGGTACAGAAATATAGTATTAACCCCTTTAATATGGGTAGAATATGAATTAAAAACACAATGGTTTTTATTGATTTCCTCCTTGAGGAATTGATATGGAATTTACAGACCTCTAGTGACACTTCTATGGAATTCACCTCTAACATATTTCTATTAAAAATTAAAAATGGATACACTATGTATGATTTGTATTTTATATATCAGTCCATTAAACACTCTTACCATGAAGGCTTGCGCCTCTCAGAGTGGGTTATCACTATTCTCTTATATCCAAATGTTCGGAGTACACCCTAGCTGGAAAGACACATAAATGAAGTTACCACTATTCATCTCCCTATGGAACACTTCTCAATTGCCAATTCTTATAATTATACTACTCTACATGACTGTCTCCCCTATCATACTAGGAAGGATTTATAGATATACCATTTTACCGATATTAATACACTACCCTCCAGGAATGTCTCCCCCATCATACCAAGTAGGGTTTTTAGAGATTCACGTTTACTGATAATGATATACAGGTTTGGACCCCTTATTCCAAATGTTAGTTCACTTCCATGGACTACTGCAGGAATCTATGTATTGTTACTATCACACCCAACTATAGATGCAATATTTTATAATGACTAAAAACTAATTTTTTTATTATGAAAACATGTTTGTGGAAAATGTGAGTTATCACAATATCCAAACATTACAAAAAATTCAGTTCAAGAAGACATGATCTGCCCCTTCCTAGTGAATACAACAAGATGACAATCTGTCAGCATCACATAAACACTCGTCTAGCTGTGACTTGAAAAATTGCACAGGACCAGTACCGATGGCAGAGCCATACCCTCTTGAACATCCTAATAAAAATGGTATGTAAGGTAAAATATTTCTACTCTAAACCACATCTGATGTAGTCCCATGTATTATGCTGTTTACAAACACACCCAAAAATCGATGGAAAACCAAGAAGCATCTTCACCAAATATCCCTAGTAAAATGAACACCTTGTTGTCAAGAACTCCAAGCACTGTAGCACAAATAAGTACTGCATTTGCATCATAAAGAGTTAGGCAATGAAAATTAAAACTTCTTCATCTTGATTCCAACATAACTCAATATGGTCATAGCTAATGTGACATGGTCCAAAGTCACAAAATCATTCAAAAAACAGCATAATCATACACTAACAACAAAACCTCAAAAATGAGAATGAGGTTCACAACACCAATCATGCCAAAACCTGCAAAAAACCAGATCCCATAGCAGAAATTCCTTGTTATAAATCACAGACCCCAGTACGACCCACGAAAATCAGAAACCAAATCTAAAATCAAAAAAAGAATGAAATAAAGTAAGAAAAAGAAACATCACCAAATCATCGGACACTAGAGCTACAGAGATCTCCGAAAAGGCCCCAATAAAGAAAAAAAGTCTCATCACCGCCATCCATATAACCCTCAATGACCACAATGGACCATCCGACCCAAAAACCAGTTGCAAAGCTTCAACCAACAGTCACTAAGGCTGAATCTCGGCCTCTCGACCATCACTGTTCCATCGAAAGAAACCCTATACAACATGGAGAAGTGTGGCATGAAGAAGGCCAAATCGATGAGAAAACCTAGAATATATGAGTCCCCAAGGTCGCATGATGTCCCCGTGGATCCAAAAAAGCTAGTAATACAACACCGAGGGGAACTATTGATCCAACCTGAGGCCAGAGGTAGGCAGCGTCGGGGGAAAAACCCTATCGGAGATGCCCCTTATGGGATCATCCCTATGACCCTAAATATTTTATAATAAAATACATTCTTACCTCATATTAATAGTTTCAATGGAGAATGTGGATGAAAATTCTTCTTATTCATAACCTGCTACAAAAAAATATAAAATCCAGTTGGCTATAGCTTTCTACAGTTGTATACAGGGAGAAGACTCTATTAACCACAAATTTATTTTCTATAGTTTCTATTTTAGTTTCTTGAAACACATGAAAATTTTCATTGTAATTACAGTGGATATAAATGGATTTGATAACGTAATGAAATCCATTTTTAGATCTCACCAAAATGGAGAGATTAATGAAATGATCCTCTCATAAATATCTGTTTTCATTTCATTAATATGGAAATCCTAGAAATAACTTGAATTTAAGGGCAAAATCCTCTCTTTCCAATATAGGGTGAATTATTTCCATCACCCAATCATGGAGGCATCCAATAATTATACATGTTTACTAGGAAATTATCTCTCTGTCATTATTATTCTAAAAAAAATTGTTGTTTCTAGGTGGTCAAGAAAACATTGGTTATAAAGTCCATTATATGGATTCCAACCATTACATTCTTGATGAAATTTAATTTATTTGTGAATTCATTAGGGGAACTAAGACCCTTAGGATGTGGTGGGGTATTTTTCACTCCTTAGTGATTAATTGAATTCTTATTATACTAGTATACTGATAATGGCTCGACTATTGATGTTGTGATTTTCGTTATGATCAATGCAATCAATTATATTATTCATAATGGTTGGAAGAATCTTTAGGTGTAACATGACTCCACCAATATAGTGGATACATTGAAGACTTTCTCCAAGAAAATGTGATTCGGAATGCTTCCATATTGGGTTTAATGAATTCATGGGATTTAGTACATTAATCTAGATGTCATTCATGATTACAAGGAGTCCAACTGGGTTTTGTATTCTCCTTCTAAGAGGAAAATTACATCGACCTCTTCAAAATGGTCATTTGTTGCTATGTATTTTTGTTCAAATCATGTTGGTTTGGATTTTTGTGATGTGTTTCACTATCTCATTTATAAACCCTCCTATCATATTTCTTTTTTAATTTTCTAAAAATATATTTAATGGTGTATTCTTTCTCATGGTTATTTTTTTTTCTTACTTTTTGTTCATAATTAATTGTAAAAAGTGAAAAAATAATTAAAGAGTTTAAAGTTAAAATTGTTTTAATAGGTATTAAAATAAAATGATAATGGTTAAAATAAACTAAAAACATTTCCAACCCCAATGTTATAGAATGATATATAATATATATCATGTAATGATTTATAATGAACCTTTTTTGTTTCCTATAAAATATTAAAAATGAGGATTCAACTTTAACCTTTCTAAAATTTCAAGTGTGTCCTCCCCCTCACTCATAATCTCGATCCACCTCTCATCTCCTACTTTCTGATATAATGATTTTCTTTAAATACCTACCCAAAAAAGTTTCCTACTTTCTACCATAATACCTACACTATGTTTTTTGATCATATATCCAATCTATGCAGGATTTATGTATAATCCTAAATATGTGTCCTGAAGAAGTTATATAATTCAATATTGAGAATATTTATTTATTTATTCTTCCACCTCTATAAAATATAAACCAGTAAATATAATATAATAAAATCTATATATAAATTAAAATATTATTTAATTATGTTAACATAATAAATTAAATTCATCTTCTCTTCTATCAAATGGGAAATGAAAACATCATTTCTGTATACCGTGGGCTACTACCTCGCGAACTGATGTATTTAATTTTTTATTTTAATCTCTACAAAATATTAATTTTGATATATTTCATAATTAAAAAAAATTAACATATCAAATACCTTCTTACCTTATAAAACATTGAAAAGTAACAACAACGATCATCTGTACGCTAGACTATAACCTCACATAGAAAAGTTAATTTTTTTTAATTTATCCATAACCTTGATAGTCATTGTAAGTATATTTAACATAATAATATGATATTTATGATATTATGATCATTTTGAAAATATGAAATAACTCTTACCTTATTTTTGATATGATCATTGAAAAATGGAAACATTACAGAAATGTACATATGGTCTACTATCTTTATGATTGTAATGTAATTAATTTTTCATATCCATAATTAATGTTTTGTTTTAAAAGAATAGCTTAGGTGTAAAATATATAATTATTTCATTATTATTATTCTATATATGATGGATAAAATACCCCTTCGACCATGGTTGACAAAATAATTCCATTTTGAAATTACAAACTGAGCATCATCTAACCACCAGATATAGACATAATAGATTACGTAATTAAATAGATCATTAAAATAAATCATGTAAATGGGTTATGAATATGGTAGTATACATGGAATGGGTTCTTAATATGATAAATTATTAATATAAGTTTATTATACAAGAAATAAAATACATACAATACAACGTTTGTAATCGAACTATGGGTTTCATCTCAAAAGATACTTCACTAAGACACATGTTCATTTATGTGCCTAGTTTATTTTAAATAGTGTAAAAAATGCCACTTTATATACTATATCATGAATACTTCATATGTAATAATATTTATTTTTATAATTTATTTCCATTATTATTGGTGTTATGATTCATAACTAAGCAAATAGCTAAGGGTTTATGTTTCAGTATCATGTTAATTCGGATTATTTTTTCTTGAATATACATTGTTAGAAATTTTCTGATCAATGTATAATAAAAACATTCTATTTTATTATCATCTGGATATTCATGATATTTTCATGTAATGGTACCATTTTTCAATCTTTTTTATTAAAATAATAGTGAATTTTTTAAATAAAATCATACTTTATTTCCATCATTGGTAGAAAATTCATTTTCTTCCTCATCCATCTTTTCTAAAAATATTTTTATGACATCTTCATATTATATCCTAATTATTTATTTTAAAAATTTATTCCCATGTTCTAATTTCTATAAGATGGTGGTAAATGAATACTCATGTAATTTTTTGTTTGATTAACTTTTTAAACTTTTTAAAACAATGTGAAATGAGTGTTTTTTTAACTTATATGGCTTGTACGAAATAACCACCAAAATTGACTACTAAATGCGTTGATTATTACATTATAACATTAAAGGGTTATTTTTAAAAAAATACCTTTACTATAAAAAAGTTATTTTTTATACATTGAACAATTAATATAAAAGTGTAATGGTTTGCTTCCTCAAAAATTATCCCATGAAATATTTTAAAGAAATTTTTATCAATGACAACAACCATTAATATTATGTATTGATTCTAAATTATATATATTTATCTCACATAAATACATGAAATATTATCCCATACTCATAAGTGGTAATAAATTCATTTTTAATGCATTTCAAAAATTCCTTCATTATGAGATTTCTATTGATTATGATAAGAGGCAATATTTTGCAACCCATTTTAATTCCATGAGTAATTCCATTATTATTCACTTTGATCAATTTATTTTATATAGAACACATAAATCTTGTACCTAATATTATAGTAACACCTAAATATTAATATAATGAATTATTTAAAGCTTTAGTCTCATGAGGTATCATGAAATTTATTTGGTATTAGACCAATTACATTATAGACATTTTCGACCATGGGATATTTTTCATGAAGTTAACCTTGGCATATGTTTTGGTTATATTATATGTTTCTACATATTTTCCATGATCCCATGAGTGTATAAAATGATATTATTTATATTATGATTCCAACTGACTACTAATGATCCTTATCTGTTACTATTTCATGTTATACATTCGACTCACAAATTATGGTTCCATTTATTGTTAATACCCATGTTGGTATTTTTAGCTCACCTCATATGTATATATATATTCTCCCATATAATTTAATGAGGTCATAATGATATAAAAAATTATGGGAAAGAAATTAATGATTTTTTATTATAGTCTCACATCAATTTCTTGTGAATATATTATACAAAATACATTATTCCTCACGGTCTTTGGGAATTAATTAGTAGTTGTATATGTTAAAACAATCATGTTGTACTATGTTTAAAATTACAGGGTCTCTGTTGTTGGTGACATATAATGTTATAAATATTTTTGACATTAGTTGATGGACAATTTAGTGATAGCCCTATAGATAATTATAAGAAGAAGACTGTGAATTGAAAAATATCCTTTAATTTTGATGAAGTGTAGATAAATTGGGTTCTAAAAAATTACATCCCTATCTGGATACTACATGTGGACGTCGATCTGCCATAGTTATAAATAGGGGTAATAACTCTGAAAAATGGTTTATTAGGATAGACTCAATCATATCCTAGTAAAAATTAATGGGACATGGTGGACACATATTTTCAAACTCCATGGTGATATGATTTTAAAATTCAAGAAAATGTTTACAAACCATTATAAAGGAAATGAAAAAATTGAAATGTTAGAAAAACCCCTAGTAAATGATAAAATTTAATAACTATAAATTATCCTAGATACAAATAAGTTATTATTTAATTTTCATTTATAATTATATCTTGAAGAATTATAAGTTTCCCATTTTGCATGTTAACGCATTCTCATCGTGTTTCACATGTTCATTTTAGTTAAAAGTGAGAAATATGGGAAAAATTCCAAAAAAATTAGGCAAAATATTGTTTTTTAACTAAAATGATTCCAAACCTAATAAGAATCAATTTTAATCTTCTAGTTATATTTCCATATGATCTATCTTTAATTACGATTGAAAATTGGAACATAGTTGAATTTTAAAAGTCATAAAAGAAGAGAATGATGAAATTCCATGGAAGTTAAAGTGTTGAGTGTGATAAATAATATAGGATTAAATTTCCTACATGTAAAAAAAAATTATAATTGGTATAATTTAAAATTATTTAAATGAACTAGATGATTCTTAATGATTGGAAAATAATGTCAAAATGAAACTAATTCTGGAATAAAAATGAAGACTCTGTTGAACATGATCTTGTGATATAATGTTTTTACTAATGAACCATTAATGATTCAATGTAATATATTTGTGGAACGTTATCATTATATAATTAAATGATCTAATTAAATGGTTAATTAATAAAGTATTATGTTATGAAAATCATTGAATTCGAATGATTTAATTATTTATTCGTTTTAACATTAGAATCATGTTATTATGGATATGAGAATCATCTAACTTCTAAGGATAGTTTTTTATTATTTTTTAATTAAGGATTTTGAAGAATATTTTGAATGGTAATAATGATTTATAATGGACATTTAATGAGAAGATAATAGTTTTCAGAGAAATACATGATTGGGTAAATAATAATCATTTGGGTGTTTTTGATATTGAGGTAAATATAGTAAATTAAATTTAATTAATCTTGTTGAAAAGATTGATCATTATAAAAAGAATTTGTTGTTACGAATATAGATCTGATGAAAATTTTTATTTTTGAAGATGGTTATTATCACGAAGAAAATTAGATATCCAAGTAACATGATAATGAAGACGGTACTGAAAAAACCTAAAGGGTATTCTTAATCCTCGTGAGTTGGAGACTGTAACCAAGAATCATAAAAAAAATTAATGGGAAAGATTTTTTTTCACATACCTTGTGGAATAAGATAAAAAAATCAGTATTTATACAAAGGGAAAAAGGCCTCCGGGAGTAGTGTAACAGAAGTCCAATTGGTAAAAAACTTAAAGTTACTGTAATAATGTAACATAAATATATTATAACATCCCATGTCCCAATGGACACAACACTTTGATCCCAAAATGGTCATCAACTACATCCACAATGTGTTACCTAACCATTGCTCAAACCTATATGAAGATAATCTTTACACACCTGAAGGCATAGGTAGGGTGTGAGATAAAATATTAGTATGGCATCACCAATAAATACATAATATGATTACAACGTTTAATTAACCAATTAGTTATTTCAAGTTCAAATATATAGGTATGAAAATTCAGATCATAATTTAAACAATTTATTCTATAAATTTCAAAATATTGAAATAATTTAAATAAACTGATTTAAAATAAATTATATAAAATGGATTATATAAATTCATTTTTCATGTAAACTAATTCACAAACATTAGCACAAATTTAATTATCCTATATAAAGAAGTGATAAATGTGTTTATTTTCCAAAATGAATGATAGTTTTATGCTACTATATAATCACATACTCAATGATGATCGTAGAAATATTCGTATACACATGTCCCTCTGAGAGTAAACAATAGAGACACATAACCATCCCATCCGAGAAGTGACCTAATTCACAATGTTTTCTTTCATTTGTAATGATTTAATAGAGTGTTATCCCATTAAATCACTAAATACCTAGGATTTAATGTTCTCTATTATATTCAAAGATAGAAAATTTATTTTAAATGTTTTTAAAATACTTTTCATCTCATTACCCTATTCCAAAAGTTTCAATTTTCCATTTAAAAACAGAAACAATTTTTTAATTAAATATTTCCTTTTACAATATAAAACATCTAGGTTTCTATAATAACCCATCTATGTCCATTATCCCATATAGAAATTCGATATAAATTTCATAACTTTAATTCAAACATTTAAATTTCTAAATTTTCCTTCAATTTCTCAAAAACACCCCAATTCAATGGAATTGGGGGGGGGATTACCCAATTTCATTCCAAGATCTAATTTAATAATAAAATATTAAAATTAAATGGAATTAGTTTTTCAATAATTTAATTCAAATAAGTTTATGTAATTTATATTAAATCAAAAAAAATCAGTCAATCAATTCATGGATAATGTAATTTGGCCATCAAAATAGAGCCACCTACCATTCTCATGGAAACAAAAATCATATACTATAACATGTCAACATGCATGAAGGCCCAGAATATCTTGGAACTGAACCTATAAACATGATTCAAAAAACGGATCTTTATTTTCACATATTTATATATGATCTATATAAAACTATGGAAGAAAATATAAATAAAATGAAGATATATGGTGAACACATACTTGGTGAGTCAAATCACATCCACAACGATGACAATATCTTTTCAAAGGATCACGTAATTGTTTGAGGGCTCAAAATTCTCATAGGAAAGTCTACTGGGATTAGATAAATTAAAACTATGGAGAATCAAAAGATGGATCTTCTAATATTACTTTTTAAAAATTATAATTGGGACATTACAAGATGTGTAACATAATTACACATCATGTAATTGATAAATCAAAAAATCACAAAATAAATATTACCTTTTGTTAAAAATTAATTTATTATTATTTAGAACAGACATGTTTGCTAACCATATTAAATGATAGATAAATCCCCATCAGTCAACAAAAATAACTAGTTATATAATGACAATTAATAAATCACTAACTTTACCATCACAAGTATCCTCCCAAATCGTTCTTAGCCCTACCCAATCAATAAAAATCGATAGAAATAAAAATTTATTGTTCCTTTTAGTATGTAAAGGGATGTTATAATATCCCCACCATAAAAAAATTATTCTGGTATATGTCCTATCATGAATCTTCGATATCAAAATGGGTAGGCCAATATTCTCTAATCAGTAAATCACACTCCCATGTCTCTTGCAAATTTGAACTGTACTACCATATACCTCAAACCAAAAATATCTCCATCCAATATAGTAACTTTTTTCCCAAACAACAATCATGATTGGTTGTTCATTAATGGATAAATAAATATCAATATATAGATCACTCCAGCTCATAAAATGTGATTTATTAGGTATATACTTCTATATATGACATACATGGAAGATGATATATATAATTTTTAGATGTAGTGGACGTGATAAATAGTAAAAAAACTTCCCCACCATCTCAACAACATCAAATGGCCTCACAAATTGAGGAAAATGTTTCCCTTTCCTCCCAAGTCAACGATGACCCAGACAAGTTGAAACATTTAAGAAACCTTGGTTAAGAAAATAAAATTACAACAGTCTATGACTACAATATGTAAAAGAATTATACTACCTATATTTCAATAAAATATTATGAATACTCATCCAAGTCTTAACTATCATCTATTGAAACTTTCCCTGTCCAACCAAGTAACATTCACCAATCTATGTCCAACACAATGGGGATTTGTATGGTCGACCATGAAATGCCTCAAAAGGAGCCATTCTAACAGTAGACTTGTAACTATTTTTATCCTAAAAATCAACCATCTCTCTATCATCATCCCTAGCCCCACAAAATTCCAGAACACAAGAAAAAATAAAATCCTCAACAATATATATATATTTTTTAGTTTCTATTTGACTAACAATGATTTTTCGTAATCAAATAGACCCTAGAACCTCATACCACATGAAGTAATCTCTAAAAATTAAAAATGAAACAATGATCCCTAGATAAACCTATAGAATATGAAACAACATGAAAATATAATATGTATTTCACATAGACATTTCTTAACTCCATTGCATTTTTTATTTGACGAATGGGTATAAAGTGTGTCGATTGTTCATCTTATCATTCGCAATCCATATCACATTATTCTTTATCAAAGTACATGGAAACCCAACCATAAAGTAAGTAGATATTCCATCCCACCTTCTTGTTGGAATATGATGTTGATAAATAAAACATGATGTTCTATAGATCTCTTCCTTGAACTTTGGGAATGTATACCAATATGGGAAATAATAATCCATGCCTCTTCTAAAACTTCATCAGAATAATTGATGCCACATAGAATACAACATCTTAGTGGCTATTGGGTTCAATTTCTCACAGGGAGATATAGAAATCCCCCTTTACATATTTACATACAACTAACAACACAAAAAATTATTCTGAAATAATAGAATTACCTATATGGAGAATAAACAATCAACAGTGATCTCCCCATCATTAAGGTAGTATATAATGTTGTCAAACTCATCACCGGGATATAGTTCCTAATGTATCATTTTGAGAAGAGTGGATTCCAATGAAAAAATGGCCAAAGAATACTCATTCTTTGATTGACGGAATCCAATATACAATAGTGCAAAGAGAACCATTAACTCTTACTCTTCTAAAGATACATTCATGGCATGAGATAGAAGTTTCCTTCTCAAAGAATCTATAAATACATTCACATTAAAAATGGTAT
This sequence comes from Viscum album, assembly GCA_963277665.1. NCBI lineage: Eukaryota > Viridiplantae > Streptophyta > Magnoliopsida > Santalales > Viscaceae > Viscum > Viscum album. Next base: position 1,451,416,544 of record OY728161.1, read on the forward strand.
AGGTGATGTCAAAATCGATAGACTACCTATATTCAACCCAATTCCATATGCGAATATTTAAATATTTTCGAGAGAATATATAACATGAGATATTGTTGTATGAAAACATAACAAACCATTCTCTATAATGGTAATTATGCACACTCTTAAGCAAGAGCATCATAGAAAAATGATCAAGGTCCTTGGTTGGTTGATTCTTTTCTTGAATCCTATATTTTTAAGATCCATATGGAGACAAATGATCACCTTGCATAAGAATTCAACCCAAACATAGTCTAGATACATCATAGATGACCATAGATCCATAAACTACCTCTAGAAGAGTCAACATCAGAGTTGTTGTCATAATATTTTAATCTCTATTAAGTATTTTTTACATTTTCCATCTTAATTTTTTATTACTTTTAGAGTTAGATCTGTCATCAGAGAGGTAGAATTTGAGAATCACTAAGAAATGATGATAATAACCATCTAGACTCAAGAAACAATGAATCTATAATATTTTTTTGTTCCCATGTCTTAACAACCTTTAAATTTTTAGGATAAAATGAAGTAACATGTTCCAAAACCAACTGTCCCATGAATATAACTCATGAAATCTAGAAATCACATTTCAGATTCTTGGAATAAGGTCGATGATTTCTCTGAGAAATTAAAACTAAACTCATATGATTCACAAGATCATCCTTAAACATATCATAAATAAATATTTCAAATGCAATCACTAATATAAAATTAATATATACCCATTTTTCAAAACCATAGGTATAACCCCCAAAAACCATGGGTGTATCCTATAACCACGGATTTGGGAATTGTGGTATACTGAGGTTTCAGTATTTCTCTAAGCTATATTGGTGGTTTGAAATAATTATATCCACTTTTTTAGAGCCATGGTAAAGGTATTTTCCACCATGTTATAACCCTTTTCCACAATGTCATAACCCTATACCCATGAATTCACCACATGAGTATAGGTTTAAAAAAAATACAAAATGATTTTTGATCCCACGACATCTTCGTCGCTAACATAATGCTTTACAACTGACCCAATATCTCCTATGTGTGTGTATATATATATATAGATATTTAAATTGTTGGTATAGAGGGAACAATATTATGTATAGGACCCCCACAAAAAATTATTCCCATGGAAAAACTATTCCTACACACACATGGTAAACCTATACAGAAGTTTTGTCATAATTGTTTGTCTAATTTTAGTAGAGGAATATTACAATGTTTTTTGGAAAACCATGGGGATAAGATTCACCTATACAAACAACATAAGTAATATATGTGGGAATATGCATTTTTTCAGAACCTATGCCAACGGTTTTCCCCAAAACCATGGGTATTGGTCCATTTTCCAGTAGTGAATGACTTTGATGATGGTATCAATACACTCATGGAAAATATTATTAATTAAATAATTAATTAATACTAGAGAATTTGTTAGGCCAAAAGTCATGACAAGGTACTCTTAATGATTATACCTGCTCAGAAAGGCAGTTTTCTGAATGTCATAATATTCAATCATCAAATTATGGTAACTAGAAAATTTATTAATCTATGAGAAACACATTAACTCTTTGTAATGATAAAACAGATCGTCAATCTATTTTATTAGATACTTGTTCTTTATGGGGACTCTATTTATTTTTTAATAATAAAAACATAGGTTAAGTGAACCATCATCTTTCATAGAAATGAGAACTGGCACTATCAAATGTGACACAATTGGGTGTATAAATTAATTCAGAAGAAGATCATCCATCTTTATATTCCACACTATTAGTTTATTTGTTTTCATACGGTATGAATGAATTGAAATAGGTTGAGAACCAGGTACTGAATAGATAGAAAACGCTACATCCCTTACCGATGATTGACCAGAGAAGAAAGCAATAATCCCAATGAGAAACTTGATGAAAACATGAGGGATATCACGACTCATATATTCCCTATTTAGATCCAAATAATAAACATATATTAATTTACCCAACTATGGATAAAAACGTCCCACTCTACTCGACCCTGGGTCCCACTCTGCTTGAAGGATTTGAAAACCCCCTTACATGGTGTAAAAGAGAACCATCCTAGAAAGAAATAAATCTGGGATTTATTTGAAATGATCCCATATATTCTAAATATGACGCCAAGAGGATTAATGTTATGAACCTAAAATCTACAGGCAATATTGAAATCTGATAGAGAGACAATTAAAGGACTATATAGAACCACCACTATCTTCTTTTTAAGGGATGTTGTAATATCCATGAATTGAGAAAAAACATCCATAGAATGATTTAGAAGATTAAAATTATAGGAAAAAATAAATTAATGAGATTCAAAATTCCATAATAATGTATTAAATAATGAGAAATCTATAGTTATGGTACCACTCATTTGAACTGGATTCATGTATGGTTGTTCTGGAAACTCTTCCACTACATAAAGAGGATTAATTCTTGATAAATGTTTCTTGAAACACTTTTTACATAAATTATATTATTTCCATATATTGTTTTCAGATCTAATGATTATATTTTAGTATCAGGAGTGGAAAAGTTATTTTTTTACATTTGAAAGTGACCATAGAGTCTTCATGAGCCTCATATCTTAAGTCCATCAGTCTAAACCCATATTGAGTGTCTGGGTATTCCAATATGGTAGTAAATAAAGGAAATACAATAGGAACTAGATGATGTTTAGAAAAACCCTATTGACTAGATACACCATAAGAATAATCACTCTTCCTCTTCATCTTATAGGAAAAACATTTCCAATATGATGAGAAAAGACTCTCATTAACCTTGAATTCCCTACCAGGTCCACTTCAACCATCAATTCATTATCTAAAAAATCAATATAATAATGAAAAATCATCATGAAAATATAAGAATTTATAATAAATCAATGTCCCAACTCTAATCATCAATTCATAACCATAAAATTAAATAATACCTTAGGAGAAAACTGCACTAGTTCAGTTATGTGGTTCATATACACTATCCTAGTTCTTTCATCCTGCTCATGTTTTACAAACTCAAAATCCTTGGTTAACAGCATCGACTCTGGATGGAACTGGTCAGTGAATATCACCATTATGTATTTCTACTATAATCCCTCCCACTTCAACAACTTCACCAACATGTCCCACCATCCCCTACATGACCCCTCCATCATGAAGGTGGAATGCCTCAACTTGATTTCTTCAGGTTTTCTCAAAGAATCCAAAAAATGATCGATTTACCTCAAACTTACATCTTGCTATTGAGGATAATTTTATCATTTGAAAACTGGTGGTTTTTGGTGAAGGAAAACTAGTGAATGATCTCATAATTAATCCCTTTAAATTCCCATGGCTGGTTCCAAAATGGGAAGTAATAGTTTTTCCTATCCTTAGGAATCGGCAGTACGCATGATCAACTCAACCAAAATCATGTCCATGAGGTGATTTTCTCGTAGTGATTCTTCAGCTTCCTCCTAGATTTGGATTGCATGTCTTATTTGAGGAAGGATACTACAGAACATTAGCATAAAATGTTGAAGACATTATATTAACACTGAAACACTAAAACATGGGAAATAAATCCTAACAAAAAAGATCAAATGATTTGTATTTCAATTTATCAAAATCAAAATCAGGGGAAATGTTTAAAAGAAATCCTCAATATTTCTTTTCTAAACATCCCCTAGTGAACTAAGGTTCATTGAGGTGGGAGATATCAAGTTCCTTAGTATCAACTAACTCATAGGTACCATCTTGAATACACATTTTCATACTGACATCAATAAAACAAGACCATCAAATACCTTTGATAAAACATTATCATGATCCATCCCGGGTACCCTTGAATCCCGATAATTGAGCTTGTCCAATCATGGACCAAAGGCATTTCTTTATCCCCATCGGTCGGAGATAAGTACCTTTCATCATAAAAAATAAAAATGGGAATGATTTTTTCCACAAATATTGTGGATGAAGACAAAAAAGTAAGTTTGTATATAGAGGTAAAACTCTATTAGGAGTAGTGTACTAGAATTTAAATTAGTAATCATACCAAATGTACCACCAACACATACCAAAAAGACATGAAAACATCCCGAGTCCCAATAGATGCAACTCCACATTCCCCAAAGGATCCACAGCTATGACCACCAAGTGGTTCCTTACCCTTGATCGAACATTCAAAAAAGGTAATCTTCAAATAGACAAAAACACAGGTAAGGTCTGAGAAAAAATCCCAGTAGTGTCTCACCAAATATTCCATAATAAGAATCCATCATTTAATTAACCAAATAAAACATTCATCTTAAAATACCCAATTATGATAGTTGAGATAATGATTTAAATAATTCATTCATTAAATTTCAGATTATATAAATACATTAACCAAATTGATTCACAAAAAATTTATATAAAAAAACTATATGAATTTATTAGGCATGTAAAATAGTAGTCAAAAATTAGAACACAATTATATCTCATATATAAAAAAGAAATAAACGTGGTCATCTTCCAATGGAAATGATAGTTTCAGGATATGGGAACCTCACACATTAAAAGGTGATCGTGGAAATATAAATATAGAATGTCTATCTGACACTAGACAAAGGTGACTAACCACCATCCCATTGGGGATGAGACATGATGGAATTGGTTTTTTAAGTGATAAATCATTAAAAGAGTGTTATTCCAATGACACATTGACTACCTAAGATTCCATATTTTCTAGTACAATGAAATTAAGTAAATTTATTTTGAAACAATTTAAGATACAATTCATACCATTTAACCATTCTAAATGTTCCAATTTTTTTTATAAGAACCAAAATGGGGTTTTAATTGATTCATCCCTTTTCAAAGATAAAACCAATATTTTTTTTTATCAAAAACCATTTTCAGAAAAAAGATTTATTAAAAAATTGAAATCAAATTCATAATTTATATTCAACTATTCTAATTCCACAATTTCAATAAATTTATCAAACTTACCCGAGTTCACTGGAATTGTCGGTTACCCAAATTTTAAACAAAAATTCAATTTCACATCGAAATCCCCATCTTCAACAAAATTGGGTTTTCAATAAACCAGTTGAATGAAGTTTAATTTATTGAATTTAAATCAAAAAATATAATTTAAATCTATAAATTCATTGATAATCAAATTTTAACATCACAATAGAACCACCTACCATTATCACAATAACACAATGCCTAAAACGAAACCCGCCAACCAGCAAGTAGGTATAGATGAACTAGGAAATCTATGTAAATAAATGATGCAACAAAATAGAGTTTAGATTCATCAATTACTATATGATATATCAAAATATATAAAAGAAAAGGTAATTAATATGAAGAGATGTGGAGAAATATTACCTAGTGGGTCACACCGCAACTATAATGATAACAAATCCCTGATCAAAAAAACCTAGAAGGGTTTTTGAGCTCCAATATTTTATGGGAATGGCCCATAGGTTAAGAGAAATGAAAACAAGATAAGATAAATAGAAATAACAGCCATTATTCTTATTGAAAAGCAAAACTTCCGAAAATAAATGACATATATCCCAATTACTTATCATGTAATTGAAAAATCCCAAAAAAAACTATATACTTTTATAAGAAAATAAATTATTATAATTGTAGAACATACAAATGAGTTAACTATATTATGTGGTGTGTAAATCCCCAGGATGCAGAAAATGCCACATGTTTTATTTTGAGAATCAGGAAAATTTATTTCCTCACCATCACATGTATTATGTCAATTCATTCTCAGCCCTACCCAATCCATGAAAAATAAAACATTGGAAATTTTTAAAGAATACATTTATGGAAGGTATCAAGATGATACATTCATTATATTATTGATAACATTATCCAATTAAGGGTAATTGTGATTAATAATATCACATTTTTTTTCTAAATTTTTATAAAAAGGATAACCACTAGCTGGTCGACAACCCAATGCATTAGGAAAAGTCACGGGGGTTAACCAAAAAACTAAAGGGTCACAATTGTGCATCCTTACCACATACTTACATTATGTAATTTTTTGTATGAAATTTTTTTTTCATAAATTATTTTGATAGATAAATGATATGTTTATTTTGGAAAATAAATCTAAGGTCAAATATTTTTCAATTTTTTAAGGATTTTGTGGTGATTATTGATATTTTGTGAAATATTTGATGATCTATGTTTATCACATAGTTACACAATTTCAGTGATCATAATGGATTATTTATGGATAACAATTTTAAAAATTATTATGTGGAGGTTATTTTGGATGTTGGATTATTTAGTTATCAAATGATTATTTGCACACTATATTTTGATATTTATATGAGAAGTGTTTATTTTTTTGAATTATCTTACCATGTTCCGAATTATTATTATTTGATTAATGTCCAAATATTATAGGAATATCTAGATATCATTTTTTTTATCATGTCTCCTATTAGAATTTTATTTTAGTTCTTAAAGAGTGTTTAATTTTTCCTTATTACTCATTTTTTTGAGAAAAACAAGTGGATGTTGTGAAATTTGTACAATGGATGAAATAAAACATCTTGAGTAAGTATATTTCTTTATTTTATTATTTTAGGTTTTAAAAGGATCTCTCAACTATAGAAAATGAATGTGGAATAAAAATGTTATTAATTTTTGATAAATATATGGTGTTTTATCTCTTAAAATGGTATAAATTGATCTCCTAAATGGATCTTATTTGAATATAAATGGCTTCACTTCTGAACAATTTTTGTCCATTTTAAAAACCAAAATATGTTATGAACTTTATATTTATTTTTACCTCGATTCTGAGAGGATGTTTTATTTACACTTTTTTATGGATCTTCTAAAAAGGAATTTTTGAACATCAAACCCCTAATTATTTAGAATAATTGGAAATTGTGAGGATGAAATTTATTTATGATCAAAATATATTACACCCGTTTACATTAAAAAACACTATTTTTTATAGTATAAAACATCCATCACTGTATTTAAATGAATTGTGGTATACTATATTATTTGTTAAATGTGATCATTATAACATAGGAATTAAATTTCGTGGAATGAATAAAAAACCATATTTTAAAAATTAATTATGATGGTTAAATAAAATATATTGATAAATATGTAATTAATTTTTAGAAAATTTATCATAGTTATTGATAATAATTTCTTTCCAAATAAATTTTATATATTTTTGTTAAGAAAATAAAATTAATTATTTTCACTTTTATAAATTTTACATAAAAATGAACTAAATTATCATAATCCATATATAGGAAATAGATAAGGTTCAATTTTTACATTATTTTATAAAAACAATATTTTTTAATGAGTGGTAAAAATTAAATGTTATATTAAAAACTGCCATTTTATTTAAATCATTTTCAAAGCTATATTTTAAAAAAATTTAAGGTAAAATTAGTTGATTTATGTTAATATTAATCAAATTTAGTTATTTTTAATAGATTTTATATTTTATTTTGAAATAATTTTTTCATCATATGAATAAATTTTCCATAGAAAAATATTTTTCATCCAATAAGAAATTTTAATTTTAAATTAAATTTTATGAAATATTTTGGTTTGAATTTTTAAAAATGGAATAAATATTTGGTATCAGAATAATTAACATTATATAATATGTTCAACTTATTTTTATATAATTAATAGTTAAAATAGTTAAAATAAATTACCGTGACTAATTTTAAAACTTGTTTACCATGGGCTTATAAAAATATATCTTCGTAAAAAATAACCTTGAAACATTTATAACTCTTATTTTATAGAAATATATCAAACCTATGTCATCTATGGTATTATAATGATCCATTTTGGGGAATTTTATAAAGTGTACAATGTGGAAATATCTTTTTCATTTTTTAACTCAATTGTACCCTCTTTCCCCCCTAATAAAATGGAACCCCAATTCTATCCACTTTACACCTATAATGACTTGTTTTTTATATATTATTGATGAAAAAATCATTCATAGTTCCTTAAATACATCCAACAGACCTTGGTTTGAGCATAAATCCACTCTTGGAAGGCTTTAGGTATAGTCTAGGTTTTCTGAAGAAGTGGTATCATTTTTAACCGAGCATCTTTATTTTATTTCATTTTCCACCAAAAAAAATATTACATAATCAATCTACTATTATAACATAAGTATATACCATATAAAAATATATTTTTTTATGATGACTTCATAACATAAATTCATATCCTCTTTTATCAAATGGGAAATAAAACCATCATTCATGTGTGTGGTGGACTACCGCCTCGCAAACTGATGTACATCGTTTTCCATAAAATCCCTTAATCAGAGTTTATAATTATTTATTTAGTTTTTATATATGATATTAATTAAATATTAATCAATATATAAAAATAATATATCATATAAATTTTAAGATTACTATCTATCAAATAATGACAATATTGTTCACGTTTGCGGTAGACAGCCACCTTGCAATGCACTTTTATTCATTTTTTTATTATCGCATCACATGGATGGTGTATATTATTGTATTTAAATAAATAATTTTATATTTATTATACCTTATCCATTATATAAATATAAAATTACACTTAACTTCTATCCATCATGGTTATGGAAAAATAGGAAGGTTAACATGCATATGTATGCCTTACCGTCTCCAAGATTGTAACACAGTTCATTTTTCATAACCATAATTTATGATTACTTATAAAAGAATAATTAATGGATAAAGATAATAGTAATTTCATCATAAATATTTATTAAATTATAAAAAATTAACCCTTATAACCTATTTAACACATTGACGCAATATTGAAATTATAAACTAGGAATCGTGAAAACACCTGACATTGACATAAATTATAATCTAATGAAATATAATAATAAATGAAAATAATTAAATGATTTGATTGTAAGGGACTAAACGTTTAAAGTATTGATAATAAAAAAATTATTTTTATATGTTTTTTATAAATGATATAAAGGTCATACATTTCAAGGTTTGGACTCAAGGTAAGGGTTTCTTCACTAGACATTCTTCTTTGAGACACATGTTATTTTATGCACCTAATTTATCATAAATGGTGTATATATTTTCCCATTAAATATATTAAAACTAATCATTCATAATTAAGTAAATTGTATATTACAATTCATTTACATCATTTATGGGATTTATGATTCAAATGTCACCAAAGAGGTAATAGTAAATGATTAAATATCATTTTAATTAGGGGATTTATTAATGAAATTGGGGTTGTATGAATTTTTTTTATCATTGTTTAATAAGAAAAACTGTTAATTTTATTATCCACATTATATTCAATAAATATTACAAAATTAGTACAATTTTCCATTTTTTTACTTAAAATGTTATTAAAAAATATTTTTAAGAAAATCATACATCATTGTTTAAATAATATTTTGAATATATTATTTCTAATGTATTACTTTTTATAAAAGGGTTTTAAAAGAATTATCTTATTATCATATGAACAAGAATATTTTTAGCATTTTTAATATATTCTGAATGGAATAATTTTTTTTAATTATAAGGCATGAACATACTTACTCATCGTTATTACAACAATATTCTTAAAAACTAATTTGGTAATATTATATGGTTATTTTTTAACCAAATATTTTCAATTATAATATGTAATTTTTTTAATTTTTAAGATGTTATTTCCAAGTAAATATTGAATTTTCCCCCATGAAATATTCTATGTAATCATTTAAATTAATATTTATCAAAGAAAAAAATCTATGACTTAATGTATTTCTTATAAATTATTCATTTATTTCTATCATTTATGTACATAACATATTCTTTTTTACATTAATGTGGAAATACATGCATTTTTTCATTTCTCAAATTGTTTCAGTATGAAATTTTCTTTTCTTGTGATATGAGGAGAGATTTTTCAAACCATGTTCTTTATATGTGTAATTCGTATATTATACCTAATGATTGATAATAATTATGTGTCACACATAAATAAAAAAATTTATTATGGGTGCACCCTGATATCAGTTCAATTCATGGGGTAAATCTTTAGCCTCATAATGAATTACTATTGAGATTACAAACTAAAGCTAAAAAATAATGGTACTTTTTCCACCTTACTATATTTTATGAGTAGTTAGAATTGAATCAGTGTTTATATAATGTTATATATATCTCCAATGTTTTATATGATTCCATGAAGTTATGAGAATATTTTATTTATGTTATTATTCCATGTGATTACTCTTATTCCAATCCTTTTATGGTATAATGTAATATAATGTACTCACATGATATGATTCAATATCATGTGTAATACTTTACTTGGATTCATAACTCACCAATTCTGTCTATATATTTCCTAGTTTTTCCAACATAGTTTTAGGGCTTGAAAATATTTAAGATCACACAATGGAGAATTAAAAAAATAATTTTTATTTTATCCCCACATTAATGTATTATAAACATAGTATTCCAAATACACTAGGCATTGTGATCATTAGGTTGTAATTAACACATATCAATGTTAAAAATAATGATATAATATATATATGTTTTGGGTCACTATATTTTGTATGATAGATAGATAATATATTAATGGGATAATTACTAGAATAATATATTTAAATCCTATGTGTATGTATATGGATAAGAATAATAATTGAAAAATGTACTTGAATTTTGGTGATTTATAAAGTGATTATGTTCCTAGAAATTACATTCCTATTTTGATACTACAAGAGGATGTGGATTTGGAGTAGCAATACCCGTGGGTAATAATAATGAAAAGGTAGTATTGAGAAGGACTCGATCATCACTTGGTGTATGAAAATAGGCCTTTCTATACTATTAGTTTCAAATTAATAGGGATTATTTTTTTAATGTAAAAAACTCTTTATCAGTGATTATGATATAATTGATAAATTGTTTAGGTTATAAAAATGAATCGGAATCATTACCATAGATAACCAAGATTTATATTTATAGAATAATTAATGAGGATATACTTATCATTTATAAGTTATTCCCTATAGGTTTAAATGTTTCACCCATTGTATATTAGTTTAATATCATAATGTTTATTTTGTTCCTATTAGTAAATAGTTGGAAATATGATAAATCAATCCAACAGAAAATGTGATCGAAAATATAATTATTTCAAAAAAATTTAAGTCTAACCATTTGGGAATAAATGTTTGGATTATATTGATAATACCCAATGATCAATCTCAAATTATTATTAACAAAGTTGAAAATAGTTATATTTTTAAAAACATCAAATATTATAAGGATAAATTTTCATGGAATTTTAAGAGTTAAAGGTGATAAATAATATAATTTTAAATTTTTTAAATGGAAAAAAGTGGGATGAGGTTCCATGGAAATTTTTTTTATAGAAAATGTAAGTTGATTTATGTGAGGAAATAGATATAATTAAGTAAATAATATAAAAAAATGAAGAGTATGGTTAACAAGATGTAGGGAAATAAGGATCAACATAAGGCACCATTATCAGTTCAATTCCATAGATGTGTGGAATTTTTTCAATATCCATGTCATTTCCATTATCTAAGGATTAATTTTTAATCACCTGTGTTATGATAATCATTAATGGTTAATTATTTAATTATTTATGTTTTTAACTCTATAATCATGATCTTGGAGTACTCTTATCAATGTTGAAATGGTTATAAGAACTATGAAACTTATATTTATTATTATGTAATAAATTTTTTCTTCAGTATTTTCCAGAATATGTTGACTGGTACTACTAAAATATATTTTTCATTTAATGATAAGATTATATTTTATGTAAAAACACATTATTTAGGAAAATTAAATATTTTTGAATTTCTTTATGTTGATATAAATATTGTAACATAAAATTATTTGATCATCTTGAAAAAGTTGAGTAGGATAAAAAAACATGGATGTTTGAAAAATGTGATTTGATGACTTATGATATTTTTGATTATTTTAAATATATTATTATGAATTTTATAGGATCAAATTTAATTTTAAATGTGATTATCATATATTATTTTTCATTGTTTTTTAAAAAGGTCAACTGTATGTTAGGTGACTACCAATCACATCCAGCAAGTCTCTGGGGCATAAACCAACAACTAAAGGCTGAGACTCGTACATTTCCTACAAATGTACTATTTTATTTAGATATTATTAATATGTCTCTTCTTAATTAATTTTATGAATAAATAATATCATGGTTTTTGGAAACATGTCTTACGATCAATTATTTTAAAATTTATTTAGTACTATTAGGTGATTAATGATATGTAATAAAATGTATTATTTTGTTGAGGAACATGTATCCCTTATTACTAAAATGTATTTTAACATGAAGAATAATTTTTTAAGACTATAGTTATAATATTTTGATGTTTTGGATGTTTTTTATGTGGGGTTATTTAGTTATAGAATAAATTAAGTCGATCATTTGATTTTGATATAAATATGATGGTGTATTCAATTTTAGAATTATATTACCTTGTTCAAATAATTTTTGTTTTTGGTTCATGTATAAACACATGAATAATATCTTGATATTATTTTATAATCATTATATCCATTATAATTTTGTTATAGTTCTTCATTAATGAAAACATGGAGACCTACCTGAAAATTTATCATGATTACTCATAATTCCTTAAAATTAAAAATTTAATCCATTTTGATAAAATAATGATATATTCTCCCTCAAAATAATATAACATTTTATAGTTAATATATATTATTTCTAAATCCATTTATGAATTCCCATTAATATTCCTTTATTTTTAGACATAGTTATGTGATGTTCTTCATATTTCCTTTTACATCTTTTTAAGACAATGTTTTCATAACCCTTCATAGGATGTGAGTTTTCGCAAAAAGGAATTTATAAATGTCAATACTTAGTCTAATGAGAAGTATTATATGTTATTAGTATGAAATTAATGTATGGGGGTAGAATCTAACTCTTGGGTGTTTTATAAAAAAACTTTTTATAGCATATAAAACACAAAAAAATATGTTTAAATGAATAGGGATAAATAATTAAAATATTATTGTTTAAACGCAATGGTTATAACCATTTTATTTATTTTTTTTATGAATTGGAATATCCATATCTTGATAAACATGTTTGAATGATAAAAAAATTTATTTTTTAAAAATTTATTTTTTTCGTAAAATTATAATAGTCCTAGAAAAGAACTTTTTTCTAAAAAAATTATTACTTTTTGTGAAAAAATAATAAAATTAATTTTTACAACATTAAGAAAAAATATAATAAAAATATTGATTGTTTTAATAATGCTAAATTTATATTAAGATTTTCCTTTGGAATTTTTTTTTAAAAATGAAATGAATAATGAATAATACAAGTTTTTATGGAAAAATTCTTTTTTCGTTTAGATCATTTATACAGTTATTTTTTGTTTAAAATATTTTAAAAGTAAAATTGGTTATATAATGTTAAGATTAATCATAATTAAGTAATTTTAATCAGGTTCATGTAGAATTTTGATATAATTTGTTTTATACTTACGTAAACAATTTCTTGGGAAAACTGTTTTTCATCATCTCTTGGAGTATAATTTTAATTTTTTCACCACATTTACATAATGAATTCCAAAAAATGAATTATATATTTTGAATCAAAAAATTAATTTTATATAATAATATAAACATATGTTTTCCATAATGAATAGTCAAAATAAAAATAATTAATAATAGTGGTTAAGGTAAATTGATGTTTACCGGGGCTTAAAATAAATTTTCAATAATTAAAATTACCAAAAGCTTGTCCAACATCAATTTTTGGTCCATATTTTGATCATATATAATATATTATTCAATAATTATCCTTTTATGATCCTTTTTTCATCTGTAAGACATAGGAATCACTTTTTCTTTTCCAAAATTTGAATCGTGTCCTCTCCCCCACTTATAAAAGGGTACACCCCATACTCATTTATTTTCACCTATATTTCATTAAGAATTATAAACTATCTACCCAAAATATCATAATTAATTCAATAATCACTTCTTAGAGGCATTTTTTTTATCAGAAAAAAAATTTATCGAGGGCATTATTTATAATCGAAATTAGGTAGTATAGAGAAGAGTGATTATTCTTAACTGAGAATCTGTGATATTATTTAATAATCAACATTATTAAAATATTATTATATATATATGATATAAAAACATTATTATCTACATTATATTATGACTTTATAATGTGGATATAATAATATAAATCAATATCATCTTCAATCAAATAGGAAACAAAAGCATCATTTTTGTGTATGGTGGACTAAAACTTCACAAACCGATGTAATTAGTTTTCTAAAATAACCTCTAATGATTCTTCCTGATAAGGGATTTAATAAATATATATTATAATCTGTAATTATTAATTATTATCTTGAATTAATATTTCATATAACTTCTTACATTACCATCCATTGAAGAATTATAACATCATTTGTTTGTATGGAATAATACCACATAAAAAAACTCCATGATTAATTTGTTTATTATTGTATCACATAAATTGTATACATAATTTTATAAAATAAAATAATGAAATATATATTTTTATGACCTTTTTGGAAACATTAAATAACATTTAATTTCGTTTTTCAATGATCTTTTAAAAATGGGAATGGTAGAAATGAATATGTATGACCTAAATTCTCTAAGATTGTAACGTAGCTCGTTATTCATAACCATATTTAATAGTCATTTTTTATAAAATACATAATGTATAAAATTATAATTATTTCAAGATTATTATTCTATAGATTATGGGACAATGATACCTTTGACCATGGTCAATACACTGATGACGTTTTGAAATTATGATTTGGGAATCCTTAAAAAACCCGATGTGGATACATATGATTATTTAATTTAAAATGTCAATAAAATAAATGAAGTTAATGGTTAGAGTATAAATTATTAAGATATTATAAAGTACATATGAAATAAACTAATTTAAATAAGTTTATTTTATTTTAGATAAAATACATAGATCACAAATTATGTACCCAAGGTATGGGTTTCATCTCAAAACTTCCCACTTTTACACAAACGTTTTTTGATGGACATAATTTATTTAAAATTGTGTATATATTAAAAATTTATATATTATAGAAATATTCCATAATAATTAATTATTTATTATTATTTCATTAACTTCATTCGTGGGATTTATGATCCAATTGTTACCAAATTTGTACTAATTATTTTTTCACAGAAATTTTAATCGGGATTGTTAATGCTTAATTTTTTTGGGGAAAATTATTTGATAATAGTATAATAAAACCATTTAGTTTTATTATAATATATTTACTCATTAATTTTTATTATAATAATAGATCATTTATTGCATTTCAAATTAATAATATAAATAATTGTTTCTAATTGAGGATGACTTCACTTTTCTCTACGTATGAAAAGCATTTTTCATCCGCATCCCAATTTTATGAAAATATTTTTTTTAAAAATAACCAAATGATTTATTAAATAATAATTTCCCCATGTTTTAATTATTATCCAATGGTTTGAAATTATTCTTACTTTTTTCCAAATGAGGTACTTTTTATCCTTCTTATAATAGCGGGAAAATAATTATTTATAACCTATACCAAATGTATGGAATTTCCCATAACATAAATACTCAATTATTTCAAGATTCCTTTAAATTTTCCATGGTTTATGTATTAATTATAATGTTTTATATAATATTTTTTATATATTATATTTTTAATAAGTGATTTCAAAGTGAAAAGGTTACTTTATCATTAAAATATTCCATTTAATCATTTTAATTGCATTTCATCAACAATGATAGAAATTATCATTATAAATTGATTCTAAATTTTGTATTTATTTATCTCACATATATTCATAGATTATTCTATCTTAATTTGAAGTGGTAATACAATCTTTTTGTTCTTGTGTCAAATTTTGAAATTATAAAATTTCATTTGATAGGAAAATGAGGTAATGATATGTAACCCATTTTCATTCCATAAAAAATTCATATGTAATGTCATATGATATGTTTACATTATGTTAAAGAAATAAATCATGAACATGTTATAATGGTTTCACCCGTATAGAATCCAATGCTTTTGGAGGAACTGTAGTCTTGTGAGGCATTTTATATGGGATTAGGGAGTAAACCTAATACATTATCGTTTTTTTCACATAATTTGATATTTTCAAAGAAGTTAGCTAACAATAATTTTTATTTCTTTCTCTATATGTTTCTACATAATTTCCTATGTTTCTATGATATTATGATAGCATGGTATTTATTTTATAATTCCATGTGGTTACCTATGCGCCTTCTCTCTAATGATATCTTGATGTACCCTTGACTCACATGGTTTGTTTCCTTCTCTTGTTAATTGAAATAATGATATTTTTAGATCACCCTAATTTTCTATATATTTTATAGGTTATCCGATAAAATTTTAGTATATCAAAATTATTTAAGATATTATTAGGTAGAGTTAAATAACGTTGTTTAGTTTTAGTGTTGCATTGTTGTATTATAAACCCAGTAACCCATAGGCAACATGCCTCATGATCACTGGATTATAATTGATATATGTTATTTGTTAAAAACATGTAATAATTTGTATCAAATGATAGGATCTCTAGAAAAATGATATGGAATATTTCATCAATAATAATATTATTATGTGGAAAGTTTCCTTGTGACTTTTTCCAATCATTTTTCTTGAAAATTTCTAACAAATTTCATTATTAATAATTTCTATCTATTATGAAATTTATATTCAAATACTATTCCAATTGGGATCATGTTCTTTTTATATTTTTTGGATATGTCTAACATTTTTTTAAGAAAAAATTTCTACTGGAACAAATCAGATCCTTAATGAAACTCAGAATCTTTTACATCCTCAATTCTGATTCCTTCGAAATCATGAATCTGATTCTCTCAAAATATAGAATTAATTTTTTCATGTTCCATAAATCTTGAATCATCAAAAATTTAAATTTTATTCATTGTTTCATAAATATCAATTCTCTAATTTTGTTGAATTATATTTGATGAGTTTTCCAATTCTGAATTGTTCAAAACGTAAAATATAATTATAAGTTTCTCAATTTTGAATAATAAAATATTTTTAATTGGATTTTATCTATCTCAACATTGATTCGCATAGATTAAAAAATACTATTTTTCATGTTTCTAAATTACGATTCTCAATTATTTTAAAATATAATTCTCATAATTCCTAATTTGATTCTCTTTTTTTAAGAATATGATTTCATAACTACCTTAAAATTACTATATATTATTAATTTATTGATTTATATAATTATATTCATAAACACATGATGATTCTTATGAAATTTACTTGTATTAAATAATGATTTACAATTTTTTTATATGACCATTGTAAGTTCTAACTATACAGGACTCTCCGAAATTTCATGAAAAATATGACCGGTGCAGGAAAATTCATCCATTGGAGATCTCTCAAATAAATACTTGTTCATTTGGATGAGCTCAACACATTCAAAATTTTGGATTTTGGAGACATGTGAGAGGATTTCCAAAATTACTTCTTGTGAAATCCTTTAAGAGATCATGTTTTGAAATTCTTGTTCAGTAAACTTGAAATCATCAATAAGACTTGTTATTCCTTGTGCAACACTGATAAAAGGTGATTACAACTGAGGTCTCCCAAAATAAATTAAGATAGATGTGTTGATTTCCTTTGTAATCGAGGGCTTGAGGTGATAGAAAGATAGAAGATGTATCAAATCATTCATAGATAGAGGGATTAACTAGGTGTGGGTAAGACAGAATTTCATGAATGTATAAATCATTTTAGCTTTATCCAAGTTGTTTGGATTCGCTACCTTTTGGGTTAAAATAATTGTACTCTTGTTTATGTACATTACTTTCATGTTGTCACTTGTTAAAAATATAATATTTTCATAGACATTCACTTTTGTAATAATTATATTATAAGATTCTATATACTTTATGGTAGTATCTTGTTTATGTATATATGTGTTCTTATTTCATTACACATATTTAAAAAAAACGAATGTGATTTCTATTAAACTTACTAATACAGGGTTTAGTTAATATTAATATTTTTAAATTTTTCAAAAAATGACTTACTTGATGTTACAAATGAATGTTTTTATAATTATAATTCACCCCCTCTTGTATCTAAGCATATGCATACATATTTTTATTCTACAATTGGAATTAGAGGAGGTCTTTGGGATACTAATACATACACTTAATATGAAGGGAGTATTTTCATTTCTCATTTTACTTACTCATTATTTAATTCATTATGTTGTTCATAATTTCCTTTATAAACAGTTTGTCTATAAATATTTACTATAGTAACATGTGTTGTGGAATAAAAGAATTTTTTTATTCTATAATGGAAGGAATGACTGTCGAATACTAAGATAATATGAACCCTACCAGAATACCAATTTTTGAAAAAAATGATTATGAGTACAGGAGAGACAGAATGAATAATTTTCTTATCAATACTGATGTGGATAAAATTTTTATGCTTAATGTACATTACAAGATACCTTCCAAGGAAGTTCAAAATATTACTTATCAATAAAAACTAAAATATAAGTTAAACTATAAGGAACAAAATACTCTACTGTGTTCTATGACCATGAATATATATAGCCAGATATCATCATGTGAAGCAGCTAATATCATAAGGAAGAAAATGAAAGTCACACATTTTTATATTTCTAATGTTATTGAGACTAGAAGATCCATTCTTGGAGAGGAATATCATGTTTTTTATTTTTCCCTATGTTGAACCTGTAGTTAAATTTTAGTAGATATTAATGACTATTGTAAAAATTATATAGTCAATGGGAGAAAAAGAAATAGATGATGGAGATTCTAGAAGATATACTTATTGACATCATCGAAAATGAATGGGAATCGAAGAGATCTTCCATTGATGAGTAAAGGAATGTTATGACTATTAATCATGATGTGTTTTTGGGAACTCTCAGACAACATGAGAAAAAATAAGAGGGAGATTCTGAGAATATAAATAAGATGAATGGGAGTGTTTCTTTTACTACAACATTGAATCAGAAAAAATATAAAACTATAGAGAAATTTCTTACCTAAGAAAAGTATATGAATTTTTTTTATTCAATCAGATTCATGAGTTATTGATCACTCAAGTAATGAGTTATCCAATATTACTCGAAGGAGGAACATGATTTTTTGAATGAAGTATTCTCAATACATATATTAAAAAAATTATAGGAAAGGTAAGACTTATTTTTAAGTCACATTCTATGAGTGTAATAAAGGAGGAAACATCAAACCTGATTGTCCATGGCTTAAAAGAAAAGATACGAAATGTAGACATTCTAAAAGAAATAAAAAAAGATATTAAAAAACTAAATTAAATAATTTTTTGAAGGAAAATTATTCTTAGAGTGTAAGTGCTGGAGAGTCTTCTAATAATCATCAGATAATGAATATTTTTGAAAAAATAGAATTTTCCTTATTACTATAACACCTATTGAAAACCATTGTTTCATGGATAAGTTAAATTCATCAAATCCATAACTAGCATATCAATATGCGATAATTATCATGATAAATAAATGTATAAATCCTTAGATAAAGAATCTTATTTTGTATAAGATATTTATTTTCCTTCATTTGAATACGTATCATGATTTTCCAATTTTCATAAAAATGTAATTTGTAATATCAAAAAGAAACATGATAATGAGAAATCAAAAATCATTGTTTTGAAAATATAATTTTTAGATATTTCTAATGATCATTATGATAAAAAAATAATGTTTTCTTATTTAAAAACCTTGGGGATGTTATTTCTAGAAAGGATAAATTTTTTTATGGAATTTGAAAATTTTATTTCAAATAAAATTGTTATACATAAAAAATTGAATTCTAAAACCAATGACTACTGTGAAAAGAATTTAGTCATTATACTAAAATCTGAAATGTTTTTCTTAATGAAACGCTTATAAAATTTAACTTAAAATAATGATAATTTTGGTATGATGTATTAAAAAATTCATCCTCTCAGTAATTATTATGTATTTTGTTATTCTGACTCAAATCTAGTTTCCAACACTATTTTTTTTGTTCCTAAAAGTTCCTAATTCTACGCTAAGTGTCAATGTGGTGGACACTGGGAGAAAAATTGTTCTTTAAAAAAATATAGTCCTTAAAATTACATAAATCTCAAATTTCACTGAAAATTTTGATTTTGGGATTTTATTTTCTAACATTTCTAGATCCACAATTGTATGGATTCTGAAAAAACCAACAGTTTTATTTTCAAGAAAACAAAGGATGTACCAAAAATTATACATGGTACATGGATGATGGATCTTCCTCAATCATGACTGCTAACAAAAATATCTTGGAAAATTTTTTCAAGATCAAAGGTGGAAGAGTAACTTTTATAGATAATAAAAAATGAGATATTGTTGTTATTGGTAACATTATTCATCATGGAAAAGTCTTTATTTCAAGTGTTTTATTTGTTATAGGTATTTAGTACAAGGTTATAAGAATATGTCAATTATTTTTTGAAGGCTACCCTATATATTTTATGAATGGTAAATACTTAATTCATAATTTCAAGGATGAATTCATTATTTCAACTAATTGGCATGAGAATGTTTATACAATTCACATAGAAGACCATTAGAGCTGGGACATGCCCTGGATTAGTGAAATGGAGTATAGGTCTTTTATATTACATATATGGATAGGAAATTGTATCTTAAGGAACATTTTTAAGGTATCCAAAAAAGTGCTTGTTAAAGATCTATTTGATCTTATAATTTATTCATTAAATGTTTGCTACACTTATCAATATGGAAAGCAACATAAGTCAATATTTAAATATATAATTTATGTCTCAACTTATGATTCCTTACAAGTACTGCATATGGACGTGTTTGGTCCTACAAAAGTTGGATGTATTGGATAAAAATAATAAATTTTTGTTTTAGTTGATGATTACATAATATTTACATGGGTATATTTTATAATAATGAAATATTATGATTTATCATAGATAAAATATTTTTTAGATAAAGTAAAATATGTGAATAATTTTCCGTTGATAAATATTCATAGTGATCGTGGTGGATAATGTGAAAATTCGTATTTTTATACATTATGTTGTAATAAATGCATTACTCGTAACTTCTCAGTTCCATGAACTCATCATTAAAATGGTATTGTTGAAAGATTGAATTGAATTATTTATGAGATAATAATAACCATGTAGAGTGAATACTCAATTACAAAACATTTTTGATATGAAGTTATTAGTTCTTCGTGTACTATAAATTGAGTTTTAATTAGAACATCTCTCAATGAAACACCTTATGAGTTATGGATGGTCCGAAAACCAAAAGTTTCATACTTAGGAGTATTTGGATGTCAGGTATTCATTTTGAAAACAAAAGATATTTTTCACAAAATCACACCCAAATATAATGAAGTTATTTTCTAAGTTTGTTCCACTACCTCTATGGCTTATAATGTTTAAAAAATCTTATACTATTAAGGAATCAGTAAATGAAAAATTTAATAAAACAGATCCTTTTATAAAATTGGGTACAACCAAGAAATAAGAACACATGCAAGGAAGAAAAATAAATTAAATCGCATGCCCGGGGACATGACCCTGCGACCTGCCCCTCACCCCCCCAAACCCTTAGCACCCCACCACCGATAGTCGGAGAAACATATCCTTTTATTTTTAATGAACCCCAACATATAACTTCATATGTGTTTTCAAAAAATAATTATAATCCTTTGATAGAAGATTATTATAATTTGGTAAGGATTAACTCAAGAATATATTTTACCCAATGTTTATGAACATGGATTACAATACACCAGTTTTTTGTTGTTAATGAATAATTTCAGGAATTTATCATTGATGATATTAATTAAATATAATGACTAGAAGTTAATTATGAAATGAGGAAGAGAATATTAAATTTCATTTTCAATTTGAAACTACAAGAATTGATGAATCATTAGGTGTTGATGATTAGATTAAAGCTATGCAAGATGAAATAAATATACTTGCAGGGAACAATGTTTGTACCATGGTTGAATGACCTAAAGAAGCTTTTTTAATTGGAGTAAAATTCATCTTCATAAATAAATGTGATGAAATTGGAATCATTGTTAGAAAGAAAGGAATATTAGTTACTAAAATCTATAACAAAGAAAGAATCATTTGATTATAAATTATCCAATGTTCTTGTAGATATACTTGAATTTGTTGAAATTCCTTTATCCTTTGAAGTATTCGTTAAATTCAATCATTTTCAAATGGATGTGATGTTTTATATCCTTAACAGATATGTTCAAGAGGAATTTAATATTAAACTACCTTATGTTTTTTGAAGCCAAAAAAGTTACTAAACATGTTTTTAAACATAAAAAAGAATTAAATGGCCTTACACAATCCCCCAGAGTCTGTTATGATAAATATATAGTATTTTTTTCAAAACAATTCTTTTAGGGAACAAGGGATCCAACCCTTTTTATAAATAAAGAAAAAAATGTTTTGGTTGATAAAATAAATGTTTACAATATTATAATCATATCAAATCAACAATCCTTAACAAATTCATTTTAAAATATAATAAAATATATATTAGAAATTATAATGATGGGAGAGTAATTATTTTTCCATGGTTTTAAAATTTCTAGAAAAATGAGAACAATCACATTTATCTCAACATAATTATATTAAATGTAACCATAAAAATTATATATATGAAAACACTAAATGTATATGTCCTACAGTCGATTCCTCAAATACTCTTGATCGTGATGAAGCCATAAAACTAATAGATCAAACATATTTTATAGGTATGACAGGAATATTACTGTACTTAATATCTATCCATCTAGTATTAATTTTTCTAGTATGGTTGGGTAAAAGATATTGATATTACCCAAAAGAATCTCATTTAAAAGTAATGAGATTAATTTTTTTCTATGTAAAGGAAACTATGAATTTATGACTACTCTATTCTTCTGGAAGTGATTTTGTTTAATTTTTTTTTGCAAATGATGAATTTGGTGGTTTTAGAATGGATTAGAAGAGTACAACTGGAACATTCAATTTCTAAAAAAAATTAAATACCTTGTCATGTAAGAAACAATTATCTTTATCACTTTCCACTCTCAAAGATGAAAATGAGTTAGATGGAAGTTGTTATGCTCAAGTGTTGTGGATGCAACACCCACTAACTAATTATGGAATGAGTTTTACTAAATATTAAATACTATGTGACAACACTGGTTCAATTTACTTATTAAAAAAACTTGTACATCACTCTCATTAAAATCACATTGATGTAAGGAATTACTTCTTTTGGTATCACACACTTAATAGAGATATTATTTTACAATTCATTGAAACCCAAGAAAAACATTCTGTAATATTTACAAAATCATTACATTCTGATAGATTTGAATGAATTTAACAAATTTTTGGAATGATAAATCCAAAGTAATCATTGATATTCAAATTTAGTTTGAACTATCTCCAAACATTATGATATTGGTTTCATAGGGGTAGTATACTTTTTTTCCTTAAACAAAATTTTATGGAACCTGAAAAAAGTTTTTAAAAACTATAAAAAGTTTCCTAACTCTAATAAAACATTTCTCAATCTTTTATTTCTATGAAGAATCATATCAAAAACTAAAACCATTTTGAGAACTCTGATAGGGACTTTATCTTACCTAGTAATTATTAACATTCATTTCTATTTGTTGGTATTTGAATGTTTTGTAAGAAAACGTTTAACAGATTCATATTTCATAAAATCCATTATATTTCATTAAAGCTCAAAAGATTGAAACCTATAAAACTTCATTGGTTTAATCTCAAAATCTAGATTAGATCTGTTAAGATTCAACTATTGTATTAATGTTTCAATTTTGAACCATCATATCGACACTTATATAAAGGAGGGGACCCCCCATGTCCCACATCGTTTTCCAGATATTTTTTCATAAGATGTTTCCTCCCTTTAAAGTCTTTATTCTTTTTTCTATTTCTCTTTCATAAGTTCCAGATCACTTTCTTAATGTTATAGATTACTCTTTTTATAACTTCTTAGACTTAAAAACAAGCCAAATAATTCAAGTATTAGTTAATTTACTGAGAATGGTTAGTCGATCTTAATATCTACAATATGTATGCTCCTTTAATAAAGAAGATCTTAATTTTAAATTTCTATGAAATCATATTCATTTCCAATAATATGGGAGAAAAATATCTTGTGTATGTGGACATGTAAATCGAATTTTGTGAATCAGTTGATTTTTTCATTGATGGTGGAATGGACAAGATTAAGTTTATGAGTAATTGGAAAACATGTTCAATGTCTTGTAATAATGGGGAAGATATATTTTTTCTACCATATGATGATGAAGCATATTATCTATCACAAAAGCTGCTAAATTCTGAAGGATCTTTTTACAGGGATAAGGATATTGACTACTTAGGTCTTCTGGGAGTAAATAATCTAAAGCATTAAAATTAATCAACAAACTACATGATTATGGAATTATGTATTCACAGTCTATTAGTTCCGAGAAAAAAAGATAAGGGCACCATAGAAATAATAGACATCTTCAATGTGTATTTTCAATTTAATATAAGGAAGATCAACCTGGTCAAGTATATCTTTCCCTCAATCTGTAAGGTAAAATATGTTTGGATCATGTCACATATTCTTGAGTTTTTGGCAATATTATCCATGATTATTGTTAATTTTTTTGAAAATTTTCAATATCACTTGCAATTAAATGCCATGAATTTCAATATTTTTCTTTTAAGTGAGGAGTCACTTAAAATAAAGACATTTTATTTTAGTGATAAGAAAAATCAGATTGTTGAATTATCTAGAATATTATGGGGGGTTTGGGAATGATCTAAGAAACAGTTAGTCCAGCCTAAGAAAAGAATGTCTCATGCCTTGGAACAAAAGAAAAATATCAAGATTCTGAACCACTAAAGATGAAGGAACATAAATCCTACCCATATGAAGTTGTAGAAAAGTGAATACAATACAAAGAGCTAAAGAAGAATGAAATGCAGTTTTTGGGTTATATTTGAGAGAAGAAGAAAAAATTAAATATTCAGGAGTCTCAAGAACCTAAAAAACTAGAAATGGAAAAAAATAATTAGAAAAATAAATTTGAATCCGAGATGATTCACGTTTTTCTGAAAGATACCGAAGATAATTCAATCAATATGATGTTCCAAAATCATTCTATATAGAAGAAAAACATCCTCAACAATTAAAAAAAAGGCAGTATAGGCAACTCTAAAAGAATAAAGAAGGAATGTTGTTCTAGGATCAGTTTTTATTGTTCAAGAAAATTCTCACAAAGAATAAGAGTAATAAATTTACCCAAAAAAAGTTAGTAATAATGAGATACAATAAAGTGGAGAAAGAAAAATGGAGATTAAATCTTATAGGATCTCCATAATAACATCTCAAGAATTGTCTTCTAAACATGCTTCAATTGAGAAGAAAGCACATAAAGAAAATGTTTTTGATACTGAAGTGCCTCTAATCCCATCTGATGATGATGAAGATGATGGTTATGATGTTGGTAATGGTGATAAAGGATAATAATATGGTTGTGTTGATGATGTTGATTATGATGATGATTATGAAAAAATTATTCAATATTTCGATTAATGTAATGTAATTCAGAATTCTTAGAGATCATAATTTAAGAAAGTCAAATGGATGAAAATATGTTGTCACATCTATGCAAGATGGTTTAGAATATGAAAGATGTTCCTCCTCTATATGAGAAGATTTTCATGTTTGGTATTATAAGTAGTTGGTGAACTCTATTTCATATTTCACGAACCATGTGTCAAAATTATAGCTTTTTCAACTAATCATAAATCAGATATTAGAATCAATAATGATTTTCATAAAAAAAAACTAATAACACTTGAAGCTGAATTCCATGTGTTTGTGCCTAATTATTAATCTCATTGGAAATCGTGTAGAGATATGACAAAGTGGTTGATGGATATCAACATTAATCTTAATGTTTTTGATGATATGTCTGAGTTAATAACGGGTGCCTTGAAATAATCAGAGGATAGTATCAGAAAAAATTAAAAAATTTATTTTTATATGATAAAGGAAGAATAATAAATTTGATTTCAAGAAGACAGTAATTTTATGTGAAACTGAATTATATCACAACTAAGGTGAAAGAGTAAAATCTTACAAAGATAACATCATTGAGAATCAAAATTCAAATGAATAAAAGATTAATTCTTAGTAAGATAAGATTATACTATGAGAAGTAAAAATACAAAACCATGATAAGAAGAGTCAGGTTCAATAAGTACTCCTAGTGATGTTTAAAGATTATCATAAAGAGATAAAAAAATTAACGCCTATTGTCTAAACAATAATGGAAAAGAAGGAATGATTTCTTTGTAACTTGATATTTTTTTCTAAATATCATTTTCAATGATAATAAATTTTTATATATATTTTTTTGTATATGATTCCTAAATTTTTCTAGGTACAATATACAAAACCCATTACTTTTTTAGAAACAAAAACTGGAAGAAGAATGTTATTAAAAGAATATTAATCTAAGCAAGAGAATGTATAATAATGTGGTAGATATATCTTCAAGGAAGTAAGTAAAATAAATAAAAACAAAAATACGATCCATATTGGATTTCATTACATAATGGGAAGATAGTTGTATTCATCTTCAGACATAAACTAGGGGAGTTATTTTTTACATTTAATTTCAAATATGAAGTCATTCAGTCTTAATATTTTTCTCTCAATTTGACTATTTGTTCTTTCCATAAAGGGGAAGGTTGTTATGTAAAAATATTCCTTATGAATTTACCATTCCTTTTTTAGAAATCACAAATGAAATTACTTAATAAATATTTATATCTATAATTTAATTTATATGAAAATCCAATTCTAATTGGAATTATACTCATTATCATTTTTTAGTTAGGTCTATCACTATTTTATTGAGACATAATAGCTGCTAGAAAAATATAATCCTTAATGAATATCAAACTCATTAACCTCCTATATTCTTATTCCATCATAAACATGAATCTAATTATCACAAAATATAAAATCAAATTCTCCATCTTCCTTAATTAGGAATAATCCAAAATAAATATTTTGGTTCTTTGTTCTCTAAAATCTAATTCTCTCAGTTATTTGAATTTATTTTCCTATGTTTCTCAATTATCAATTGTTCAAAATTTTGAATTTGATTCACAGTTTCTCAATTATTAATAATATAAAGTTTTTGAATTTAATACTCTCTTTTTCAACTCTGATTTTCACAGATTTTCAAATTTGATTTAACATGTTTGTGAATTCCAATTATCAATTAAGTATAGATTTTATTTTCAAATATCCTTATATTATTGGAGGAAGATTAGACTATATAATATCTTTCATATAAATACCTGATCATTTGGACACGACCATCACATTCACAGATTTGAATTTTGGATACACATGAGAGATCTTCCAAAATTGATTTCTGATACATCCTTTAAGTGATCAAGTTATGATCTACTTGTTCAATATACATGAAATATTCAATAAGCTTTTGTCTAAATTCTGAGACACTGATCATTGGTGATTATGATCAAGGGTTTACAAGATGGTGTAAACTAGAGGTGTTGATTACCTTCTTAATCAAGGGCTTCCAGCTGAAGAAAGACGGATGGGATAATTACTTTTTTTATCATGGGCTTATGTGGATAGCAGTATAGAAGATGCCTTTGATATTTCATAGATAGGGGGATTTCCATGGTGTGTGTATGACAGGATTTCATGAAATTATAACTCAAAGGGAATTTGTCCATGTTTTTTTGATACCCTACTCTTTTGGTTAAAATAATATTACTCTATTATATGTATTTTAATTTTCTGGTACAACTTCTTACAAATAGTAAGTGTTTCTTTTAATTTCACATTTATAATATCTCTAATATAATATTCTATAGGCATTACGATATAATACTGTTTATGTATACCAATTTACTTATTTTATTATCTGTCTTTATCAAACTTATGGTGATTTTCATAAACATTACAAAACATTGTTTAGTGAATCTGAATTGATTAACTTTTTAGAAAAACGTCTTTAAGGTTAAAAATACGGTTTTTCTAGTAAAATTTAACCCCCCCAACTAAGAATCTACAATCATATTTTTAACCTATAATTATTATTATTTTTATGAATCATAGAAATTCTAGATTTGGTAGAATTTTTTAAGAGGAAGATGTTAAACAAGTTCATAATGCATTTTACCTTCGTGGTTCCCATAGATCAGATTACATATCAGGATCCTTCTAGGCTATAGTTTATACATCATTAATAATGTCCATGTTGATGTGGTGAAATAGGTCATTAGAGGATGGTCTGTCACCAAAGTAACCATATATACATCTCTTGTTCTTATTCCTATGCATAAATCACTTTTATCCACTAATCTTTATTGGTCTATCTGTATGTTTAATTGAATATAAAAAGTGATAGTTTCCATCATCAATGTTGGACAACTGATATTTTTAAAACATATCCCATCTACTTTATATTTTAATGATCACAAATATTATTCATACTTTACTGATGATAGTTTTAAGTGTGTTTATTGGGTTATATTTTTTAATTGCGTCGACCGTTAATATAATTTTGTATAGATTATTAAATATTTTGATAAATTTTTCCTATGTTTAGAAAATTTTTACATGTGATCCATTTAACTATATACAGAAATAGATATAGGAGCATTGAGAAATGTAAAAATATTTTTTGAAGTATTCACTTATCGAAATCAACAATATTGAAAAATCACTTATGTGGAAATTTCCAATATCAACGAGATCACCTATATGAGAAATAGGATACATAGAAAAATATGTTTAATGGAATTTTATACATAGTGAAATTAAATACTTCATTCCAAATGGCAATATTAGTTTATAGATATTTAGAGATATTGTTTATATAATGGAAATTTTCTACCTGAAGATGCCCTATGTGAATTCAGTTATGTCATTTAAATTAGATAGGTGGATTCAAATATTAAAATTTATTACATGAAAATCATTAATAGGCTATTTCATATTAAATTTTTATTTATTACCATTCTATCACATTAGTGATCTTTTAATATTTTCATACAATCTTTTTATGTGGGATTAACAATGTATGGTAATATTGATTATAATTAGTTGTATATACTGACATTGGAAACAACTATGAAAATATTTTATTTTTATTTTCTGTTAAATGGGTATTTTTGGAGAAAATAAACTCTCTGTGACCCCAGACTATATGGATGTTGTGTTTTGAATTTATGTGATATGTTTTTCAAAAATTTCATAAAAATACATCATGAGAACTCATAAAAAATAAGTAGTATAGGTACAAATAAATAAATTACAATTTGAATATATTCAATAACACTATCTCAAAGATCAAAAATAATTCTCTATTTTATCATGGAAGAAGAAAAATATTCACGTTCTACAACTATGTATTATCCATCACTAATGCTAATATTTTAGAATATTTGCATAATTTTTATTTCATTGTAATAATCACTTTTATAGATTTAATCCTTATATCATTTGTAGAATACAATTGTGTGATGAACCTATAAAATTTCAGTTTTACAATATTTTATATTAATGTTTACCTGTATAATAACCTAATGGAATGTTTTTTAATGAATTTATGGATCATGTATGAAATATCATATTCATTTGTAATAAGTTTTGACTATATTCACTCAGTCATGTATTCCCTAAAAAAATTATTGGTAGACCCCATAAAATATACTATTCTAGTGAAAATAGCATTACTCATGGAGAAGCTTGTTTCTAGAGTGGACTAAGATGATTTTATTCCCTAAACCACTATAAATATTGAGGTTTATTTAATTTCATTCTACTATTACTTTTCATGAAGATATAACATGATATTTTAATAACTATAAGAGTGTGATTCCATATATGAAGAAAATTTACAAACAAAATTTAACTCCCCCCCCCCTCTTGGGTATTTTTTAAACCTTTCATTTTTAAAAGTTCCATTAGAGTTATTGATGATTTAGATCCATACTGTTAATGTTTTAAGTATAAATATCATACTATAAATTTATTAAATGATCGATAATATAGACTATATGCTGATGGTAAGATCTCTATGCTTCAATTGTGATAATTACTGTTGTTTTAAGTCATAGATGGGAATTTATCTAATGAACCATGTTCCAATGTCTTCACGCAAATATGTAAATCCGTATAAAATTCTAAAAAACTCAAAATTACATGTTTTATATAGATATTTAATCTATTTATGATATAAAATTTAAAAATATGAATACTATTATTCTTGTTCTATCATAGGATGAGTTTAATAGTGTATTTCTATTCCAAAAAACTCATGAAATGGGAAATACTATTTTAGTATCTTGTGAATGTAAAAATAATGCGAGTTCCCCAAAATATAATAATTCCAATTGTAAGTATGATAAATTCATAATGATGTAAGGATAATGTGTCACCCAGTTAAGTGGAAGGATTTATGTGACTATAAATAATATTTTTCCCGGGGATCAGTTGTTATTGATAGAGTGAAATAATTAGAAGTGTTAAATGTTTTACTACCTAAATTGTGTGGAATTTCAAATTCCACTTGGAAATATAAAAAGGTAAATAATATTAAAATAAATAATCTTATAGGAACTCTTATGATGTAATGATAAGATAAAATAGTTGAAGTTTTTGCGAATATGTCAATTAATAAGGAAAAACTAATATGAATATGTCAAAATAAAAATATACAATGACATAAAAAATAAAAAATTACTAATAAAGATGCATCACAAAGATATTATTCAGATAGTGATCATACTCACTCTTAGATTAAATTTAGTATTTTTTATTAAAATACAAGAGGTATTAAGAAAACTAAAAATATTTTTATAATGATCAAATGACATTCTATAGAAGTAAAACTGTATAAAAACAAAAATATTGAACATATCAAGAAATATTTTCCATTACTACAATACTATAATAAGTTATTGAAAAAAATCATCATAAATGTTGGTCCTCAGAATAATGATAACAAACTTATGAAGAAAACATAGTGTTCTTCTTGGGATACTAGTCATGTTTCATCTTCGGAATCTGAATCAGAACAGTAAATTAAAAAAAACAACATCTTCTTTATAGAGAACTCTAATGAGGTGCATTAAAATTATAATATTTCTTGTGATGATAAATTTGATAATGAAAATATTTCTTCTTAATAATTAAATTAATATCCCATTATGCTATAATATATGTATGAATCCTTGATAAATAAAACCAATGTTATTAAAAATTCCAACACCAACATGGATAATGAAAAGGTAGAGTGGAATAAAAAATATAAGAATAAAAAATAATGCATTAAAATTATTCTACATCATGTGTTGAATATGACTATAAGATTAAAAGAATTAAAAAATAATTTTGTGTTTTTAAGGATGCCTCCATTATTTTTCCTAGAAGATAAAAATAGTTATATTTAATTATATGAAAAAAATGGTTAGAAAATTGGAATTTTAGGGATTGTTGAGCTGAAAAACATTTATAAAAATATTTTTTCCAAGTTTAAAAAACTAAAAGATTGTAAATTTACATTTCTTCATTTCAAATAGATTCTATATTATAATAACAATTGTTATTTAAAATTTCAGAAATGTGGTTTATTTTTAATATAATTTCTGATTTATTTTTGTCTTATCTTGGTCATTTAGTTTTCCTAGGTTTTTAAAAAAAATGAGTTTTTGAACCTAATAGTGAGTGGTTAATAGTTATAACATATTAACTAGAAACCATGTTTGATTCAAGGAAAGCATGTACATCCTAAAATATCAAAATGTCTAGGATGCACATCCTTTTACATAGTTGTGTGGATAACCTTTCACCAAGACTAATGGTTTTTTATGAGGTTCACGGTTGGTTTCATGATCATACACCTTCCTTGAAGAACCATGCATCCTTGTTCCTCTTTGGACAGAGAGGGACACATGATTTCCATATTTTTTCTAAAATTTGTGTCTAAATAATTTGGTGTATCTATATCATTAGAAATATTGAAATTACCCTTGTGTCATCTTATAATTTAACCCCATATCCACCCAAATGAATCCCATTCAATATTCATAAACATAGGAACACCTCACTCTCGTCTAGTATTTTTAAACCATAAAATCATGGGTGATTTGGTGCATATCTTTAAAGAGACATTTTTAATCAATTTATTTCTTAATTTCACCCTAATTTGTTTTTTCCTTCCACTTTATTAGTTTATTCTCTATTGGTAATATTGGTTTCACGTATATGTGTTTAATATTTGTGTCTTGGGTTCAATATTGATGTTATGGAATGATCATGACTTCACAGGGAATCTTTGTTGTGTAATTATTGATTTCCACTGGATTATGGAGGTTTTAAGATTGAGATAGTTGATTCCATACATTATAATTAATGGTGGTTTTTGGAATACATGATGTATTTTTAAAATGTTCTCTTTTGTGTGTGTTTCGTGGTGTGTATGGTTTGAAAGGTTAGTTTCCATGTGAACTTGTTTGGGTTTCACATGTTTCTTATTTTTTATTATTTCTAAATATGTTCAATAAATTCAGTAAGTAGTGAAAATAATGTTTTCAAATATATTTGGAGTTTTAGGGATTTTAATTAACTTTTCTTTTGGAAAATGGTGTTTTATCTAGCTATTAATTCTTATTTTGTGTCAATGTGAAATTGTTTATCTATGTGACATAGAAAATAGAATTGTAAACAAAGATAATCCTAGATATATAAATGGGTAGAATATGACTATCACCCTATTAATATCTACGACCCTATGGAATGGTTCCTATTGCAGTATTGATTCTATAAAACTAACTAAAATATAATGGTGATTGGAGAACACTAGAAATTTGGATGGATTCGTCTATTGTGGATCATCCATGAAGATGTTGTGGTTCAGGATTTATATACCATATCACCAAGATACAAGAATCCTAGGGTCCCACTAGTGCTATACCCCATTTTGATTTCCTATGGTGCTAATGTGATGTTATTATTACTATAGATATATGGCGGACATTATCACTAATTTATTTTCAAATCACACCTTTCTTGAAAATGTTTTCTTTAATTTTTTTATTAAAAATGATTCCAATATCATTCCAAAAAATTTCATGATAATTTTTTTAATAATTTTTTGGCATGGAATCATTTTTTGTGTCGTATCCAGCTAGGAGTTGGTTGACACCCAACATATATCCTTGTTTGTATGTAGACCAGGGGATGTTTGACACAGGTAAAGGAAAGGGGTTCCCTAGCGGTGATGGTGGATCTGGTATCTAGTGTTTCCCCTTCTTGTTTGTGTTGGTAGATGTGGCATGAGGGTGTTACCCTATTGTATCATGGACGTTAAGTTATGTATTTGGTACCCCTCCTCATTTTGTTATGTTGGATTTTGTTAAAGATGAAAAATGGTTAATATATAATAGTTGTACTTTGTTTTTTAATAACACTCTTTGTGGGTTGTCTTATTCATATGAAATGTTTACAATAAATTATTATGGATTAAATCACACCAAAATGATTTTTTTGATACCCAATAACTAGTTTCCATCCCATGATGATCAAGAACACACGTCGCACTATGCCACAGGATGAATCGAATGTTTGATGGATGGAATCTCAGGATGGATTATGAAAACATAGTATTAAAAATTGGTTTCAAGCATTCATTGGGTCATTATATATGGTAGAGTTTAGATAGAGTAGTTGGGACTATTGGGTGTTTAGATTTTGGTTATGGGTAGGCTTTCTGGCTAACACACACCATGAAAGGCCTTAGTCCACTAAGGGATGATGATATTTGGGTCAAATGCCCCTCAAGATGAGATGGACAAGTTATAGAATTTGCATGGACACTTGTAATATGTGAAGTGTTTTGGCTTATTGTTGCGGTGGATATGGTTTTCTTAAATATTGAAATTTTTTAAATTTTTTATGTATGCTACAAATTTTCATAATGGTGTGTTGATTGTTTTAGTCGATTTTATTTATAGATGTAGAATTATTCTACTGTAGATATGTCCTTGGAAACTATAGGAAGATGCCAGAGAGAGTTCTCCATCACCAGTTGATTAAAAACTAGTGGAAAGAGTGGTTCAGGTTGTCCAATCCTTAGGTCATAGCGCAGGCTCTGGTCTTGCTCATTTAGTGCAATTCGAAATAGGTCTAGGAAATGATAAGGATTAAATGTTTATCAATAATAAGCCTCTATTTATATAGGTTATCACATACCCACAAGAAGTAGTGTACTAAATTGATATGATAGAAATGATGTTTGGGTTCTTGAAACTCCTGAGGCAGTCATGGTTAAATGTGATTTTTTTTTTGTCAGAAGGCCCCAATAGATCAGGTTGGGAAGCATGCGAAAATTGGTTGGAAGGGTTTTAAGGTTATCTTTCTTGAGAAATATTGCCAATATACCTTGTCCTTCACTAAATTCAAGGATATTTTTTCACCTCTATGGATATCAAAATATGTTATAGTATACAGATTGTTTCACTATGTTTTAACGTTTTGTACCTTTTGTGGTTTCCAATAAGAAAGTGGTGGCTCATCATTTGAATTGGGTTGCGACTGGATATCTAGTCCCAAGACTTATTATTCATGATTAAGATATATTATGATGTTGTTACCCTTGATTTGATGATGGATATTTAATTTAATCAGATAATGGTTTCTATGGTGTGGTTTTAACAGTTCTCCAGAGTTGTGGAAGTTTGTATGAAAATAATAGGATGTGAGATGAGTAAGAAAATAGAATATGTGGTAGCTCATTCCATCTTTCCCTACCCCTTTTGTCTATATCATGGGATATTGAAACAGTTTCACGACATCTATTTGGGAATGACAGATATGTAAAGTCAATGTGTTTTTCTCCACCTATTCTTTTACAAAGGTGTTAAATTGTAGGGAACTTGCTATAATTTTTCTTATCTACACATCCATATTATGGTAGTTCAGAATCTATAGCCTCTAGGTGAATTTAATCCTAGAAAAATCCACCAAGTAAAGCAGTTTATCATATTGGTAGTTTTGGGGGTATTAATAGATCTTCTTCTAGTCTGATTTGGCATAAGGTAAAGTTGTAGATCAGTGGTAACTCTTAGTACAAATTAGAGGTGAGATAACTCCTTTATTTGGAAATGCACCAGTAAAACATAATTTAGGTCCTTTGAATGATTGAGGAACTTTTTTAATTTCTTCATCTATTAAATTTTTTTATATTATACAGGTTCCCCAAATTCATTTATTTTTTCCTGTTTTGTGGATGTTTTTATATTTACAACTAATCATATGACATATTCAATAGAGTTGGTTAAGCCACATGTTATAAAGAAATAGAAGGGTTTCCAATTCAGGTCATTTTTACTCTACAGGTTAGGGATCATGCATGAATGAGACTTCATGTTTCCTTGAAAATGACGTCTTCAACAAACTTATCTATATGGTTTGGATGGTGAAAATTCTAGTTCAAACTGATTATTAATGATGGTGATTGATATTTGTGTCCCTAATTGGAGATCTCATGCTTTTCAATGTGAATTCGATCCTCAACTAGGTTGATCCATACCTCTACTTCAAAAAATGGGAAGTCTTGTTTTTCACAAAATTTTCAATCAAGTAGAAAGATAATAGTAGAGTCTTTAAAGGTGGATTACCTTGTATGGTGGATGATTTCCCAGTGGTATTTACAAATTATTTTTTAGGTTTTCCTTAAGAGTGGGATGTGGAGTTCATCATCAATTTTTAAAAAATGACACAATAGATATACATTCCCCCATATTGTATTTCCCCCATGGAGAAGAGGGAGTTAAATATATAGATGGATGATTTAGAATTTAAAAGAATTAATTTTCCAAAGAATCTACACATTTTCCACTATAATTTAGTTTACAATAATGGTGCATTTATCACTCTGGTTATGTATTGGCTACAATAACATTAATAATTTTAAAATCAAATTCAAATACACCTTTACCTGCATTGATGAACTTGTTTATCAGTTAGACGGGTGTGATGGTTCTCCGAGATTGAATTGTGTTTTGAAAATCACTAAGTTAGATTCAGTGTGTCGAATGTTCCTAAAACATATTTTTGAAGTAGATATGAACACTTGTAGTATTTGGTCATGACATTTAAGGAAAATAAATTCTCTAGAATTAATAATGGCTATTATGAACCAGTAATTCCAATAGAATCTTGACTCATTCATCATTGTGTTTTTTGGATGACATATGACTCTGCTTTGGGACCGAGGAACAGTACATGTATAATTTCGAGATCATGATATGCACTGATCCAGATCATTGACTCTATACTAAAAATTATATATATACCTTATGGATATATGATGAAAAGTTTCTTTGGCACATGATTTGAGAACCAGA
The DNA here is from genome assembly GCA_963277665.1 of Viscum album. NCBI lineage: Eukaryota > Viridiplantae > Streptophyta > Magnoliopsida > Santalales > Viscaceae > Viscum > Viscum album. Next base: position 1,451,453,254 of record OY728161.1, read on the forward strand.
TCATACAAAGAATGATTTTGAGATCAGAATATTTTTGGTTCAAGTAGGGTATTACAGGTGTTTCATTATCGATTTATCCCAGGGTTCATCAACCATGAAAATGAATACCAAAAAGGGGAATTATTTTAGTGGATTCTATAATTTTTGGAATCCTTTGATTCTCTTAAGAGATGATTGAAGACATAACAAATTCTCTCATTTCTAGAATCTGTAAAGGGATATTCACTCAATGTTAATGCTTCAGGTATAGACATTGGGTATGTTTTAAAAAAGAATGACAATGTTGTGGAATATGGTTCTTTAAAACTACAAGATGATAAAAATAATTACCAAAACAATAACCTAGAATGTTTAGTAATGATTCATTCCATAATTATGTGGTGTCATTTCTTATTTGGGGATGAGTTTTTGTTTTACTAAGATAATAAGAGTTTTTATTACATTTTCTCTCATAAGGATCATAATTTCAGACAACTTTAGTGGGTCAATTACTTTCATATGTTCAATTTCATATTGTATGTACCCCAATAGAAGGTTATTATAGTGGTTGATACATTGAGTAAGAAATTTCCATTGAAATATTTGAAGGTGTCTTGTGATGAGTTTATTTTTAAAAGGATTGTAACTAGATGCATATAGAATCCAAGGATAACAATGTTTGGGAATTATTATCCCCTTTTTTAAAAAGACCTCCCTTCAAGAGATTATTTTTCTAGATAATCAATGTCATGGGCTATTACAATAGTTTAAGTGGTTTCTCAATTTAGCGGAGGTTCTTAGTGACTAGGATTTGTGTTTAGATGTGGTTTTTTTTATCAAAGGTTTTTTAGGATGTAGTTTTTGTTATGAAAGTTAGTGATATAGGATACCCAATATTCTAAGTGATTCATTCATCCCAGTAGCAACATGTTTTTTTTGAAATGCATCATTAGTTTTGGTGTCTATATATTAAGCATGACATAGCTGATTTTGTATCCAGGTGTTATACTTATTAGCAGGTTAATGAAGTTCTGTAGAGGCCCTCTATTTTGCTTCAACCACTAACCACTCATAACATTAAGTGGGTGAGGTAACCATGTATTTAAATATTGTATCCTCTCATTTAACACAAGGAAAAAATATGATTGATTGGTGATTGATAATCTCACCGAATCATCCCATTACATTCTGAATAGATATTTAGGCAATGTGGATGAATTGGGATGATTGTATGTATATCAAATAGCAAGGCCTCATAGTGTTCCTTTGGATATAATTTTAGAATGGGAGCCTCATTTTACCTAATGCTTTAGGGAAGGCCTTTATATATAAATGAGGTCATAGGTAAAATTGAGTACATCATACAACCCCCAAAAGGATGGTATAATGGAGTGGGTGAATAAAATCATAGATGATATTTTCTGATCATGTCTGTTAGATTCTGAGGTGTATGGGTTTCCCATTTGGAATTTTTTACATTTCATATAATAAATATTACCAATCCATGAAATGTATGTCTCCCTTTGAGGGGTATTATGGTTAACTATGGTGGTCTCATTTATATAGGAAAAAGGTGGTTGAGACATCATAATTGGGACCAAGACTTCTAAAAGATACTTCTGATAAATTTTAGTAGGTTAGGAGTATGTTTTATTATGAACAGATCTTCCATAAGTTTTATGTTTGTCCCTGACGCTGAACCTGGGATTTCATAGTGGGTTACCAGGTTTTTCTAAAAGAGTTAAATAGTTTGGGTCACTAAAATCTAGGTATGAAATGGAAGATGACACTAAAGAAATGTAAGACCTTTTAGGTTATTGAGAGTGTTGTTAAGGTGAAATATTTATAATCCTTAGATTTTTGTTTGATGTTCATTTATGAGGTGTTTCATGTATCTTAGTTAAGAATGTATAATCTACACTCATCTCATTTGTTGAATTGGGAAGAGTTGGAGTTTGAAACCGATTTACCTTTGTCTTAGAGGCCAGTGCAGATTATGGATTCACATGAAAAAGTGTTTCATGGGATATTTGAATAATGAAAATATAGATGTTTATTCTCAATTACAAAAGGGGGTTTAATTTTAGGTTTAAAAACATTCTTTTTTATCCTAAAGAGAATATATTTTTAACAAGGCCAAACCAGATGGATTCATAACCCCCTTTTCGTCCTTAAATAAGAAAAATACTTTCATAGGATCTGATAATATGGATTCCAAAAACTAACTTATTAAAAGTTTACTTATTGAAATATTCACCTTTATAGAGTATATAATCTTATTTATATCTATGTATACAAGTATAAGAATGTATAAGAATGTTATAAATTCCTTCACTTATAAAATATATTGCAAATAAATCTTGTAACAACAACAAGTAAATATGTATAAGAAATATTTTAACCCAAATAGAAGGGTATCCACCAACCTTGTAGAAATTTACCTTGATTTATACATTAAATAATTTTTATCTTACCCAAACAAAGGTAAGTCTTAAATAAGAGTATTAGTGTCTGTATTACTAACCCTATAAGTCGTCAAACATTATGTTAGTCAGCATCTTTGTATTCCTATACCCCAAAGCCATAGAAATTTTATTTAATCAGCACCTCTTTATTTGAATCCCTAGAATCCCTTTATTGATAATCCAATCAGAATCACACTAAAAAGACTGAATACATTGTTTATAGTTGAACAAGATGTCTATAGATCACACATGGCATGAGAGACTCTCTTTCTCGACATTATTTCACATCATCATATCATGTCATATCTAGATGTGTGTTCTATTTTTGGCTAGTTAAAATGACTTGGTATATATAGGCGAAAAATCCCAATGGGTAACTCATCCCCCAATGGTTATAATTTTTCTAGATTTTTTGAGGGTCTTGTACACATTTCAATCATCCAATGGTTAGTTTATAAACTATTTTTATGACATTGATTCATATAAGAAATAATGGGAAACATTATTATGTGTCAAAACAACAATATGTGAGGAATAAAATTATTCCTAAGATACATTAAAATTTTTATGAAACATTAAAATATTTAGGATCAGATAAAATGAAACATTATTTTAATGAAAATAGGTAATTTTAAGTAATAAAATTATTTTAATTCTTTGAAATGTGAAAATCAGAGCATGAATTATAATTAATTTGGAATATTATTTTTAATGAATTACAATTATGATTTACGAGGAATCCATGTTTTAATTTATAAAGAAATCAGAGTCTTATTTTTGATGAAATTGTGGTATTAATTCAAAAGAAATGAGTGTCGGATTTTAGAAAATTAGACATCATAATTCATATGTAATTGATGTCTGATTTTAAAACAATCGGAGTCTAATTTAAAAATAAATTATAGTTTGATTTCAAAAGAAATGAAACACTAGTTTCTATAGAAATGAGAGTCTGATTTCAGATGAAATTGGAGTCTGATTTAAGAATAATTTGGAATATGATTTCCAAAGAAATTGTAGTCTAATTTTACATGAAATCGGATTAAGAATTCTAGGGAAATCAAAAACTAAGGAACATAAAGTTTGGAGTTAGTTAAGGATATGATTTTTTTACTAAACAAAAATATGGGTTTTCTTGGTATAAAAAGACACTAGATAATATAATGAAAACGATAGGTAAATTCAATTTTTTTTTACAGAAACTCAATTTTCCAAAAGAAAATATTTTTTAGAGAAATTGAATTTTCCTTAAGAAATTTTTTTGTGATATTCAAAATATAAATGAATTAAAATGTAATACGAAAATATATTGACACAATAATTTCCCCCTTTTTAAATGTACACACAATATTTCATTAAAATTTTTAAGGAATTTATAAAACAATTTAATGAATTTGTAAACGAATATAAGTATCTAAAAAGATTCAATTTTGAACATAAAAGAGATACATATCTCCCCATTAACACTTTCAAGTCTCATGATGAATACGAATAACTCCACCATAGGTTATTAAATTCTTAAGGATTATATTCTTTTCATTCTTAAAGGAATAATTTTTCCTTATATAATAATTTATTTTTTATATAATCTCTCCCTTATATATTCTCTCAATTTCATGGATATTTCTATTATTTTAACCAAATATTATTTTGATCGCTATTTTCTCCCCCACTGTAATTTTTAAAATGGAATATATGGAAAAACAATTGTACCTGAAATGTTAGCAAAATACCAAACAATTCTATGGAAGGATAACAAATTTCATTAAGATATAAAAATTTGTTATAAATAGAATACATAAAATATCGGAATTTAGGAAAAATTCATTCATCCTTCCTCTTCTCTTTTGGAATTATATTTCTCAAGGATTCCATAATCATTCTCACGTCCCTGTGATCATCCTCAAAACTTTTGAGTATTCCTTCCTGATTAAAATTTTTCATTTCTAGATATTTGATCCATTCTACCTAAGGCATTATCACTCTATATTATTCTTTTAAAATTTTCCAAATATTCCATGAGTTTCCTTTACCTTTTCAAATATAAATCAACTGAATTCAACTTTTCATTCAGGTATTTATCATCTTGAATATGATAAACTATATTTTGTTTCTATGTATATGAAATTATTTTTGAAAAGGTCGTGATCATGTCTTCTAACTTATCAAAGGAATACTTTACTAAATCATTTAAATCATCCATTATTTTAAGATAATCAATCACTGACTTAGACCACTTGGTTATATCTTTGCAATATCTCCTATGAGAATCATAACCAATTTGAAATTTTTTAAAATTAGGTTCAAATTTTACAAACTTTTTCTTGATAATTCGTCTTGAATATGACTTTTGAATGATTTTCTGTTGGAGAAGCAGATATCTAGAGTAAATTCTTGGAAAGAAGGAAATTATATTCAAAAGATTCTTTTAGTACTAAAACACAAAATATTGTCCTAAGGAAGATGAGGTTTCAAGAGAATATTCCTTTCTAGAATGGGAACTTAATCTTTCTCATATCTTTATCTAATAGATGTTCCAACAACGTCATTCATGTATTTTTCAACCATAGCATTCTATGGTGAATCAACAACAAAATGCTTACCTATCTCAAATTTAATATTTCCTTCTCAAAATTCAGAGTCTCACAGTCAATATCTGAAACCTGGATTATTATATCATCATCTTTCTCTTATTTTTCACAAACATTATCAGAATCTTCTTTAACATCATCAGGATTAATAAAATCATGATTACAAACATTCATCATCTAACGGTTTATCAAATTCATCCTGTGCATCATAATTTTTTGAAACCGATTGTTCTTCTAAAATTATCTTGGTTGATTCAACTGGGATTTTTTGATATAAACTTTTCAAAAGATATTTCATTCTCTTGATATTCTTCCGCCATTTTAATTACGACTTCAATTTCCTCTTCATCATCTTCTTCTTCTTCTTGATTATAATCTTATTCAATAATGGGTTTTTGGAATTGAATTTTTTTTTCACATATATGCACCTATAGTTTAAATTTCAACTGGTTCTTACAAGGAGGATTCTAGTACAAGAACTCATTCCGATTCCTTCTTTGTATCGCTCTACACATATTTAACAATCTAGGATTCTAAAATCTTCTTCTTTAAAAATTTCTATTTTTCTTCATCCTCAATCTCTTCAGCTGGTTGTATTTTTAATCCCATAGCCTATGTGGGATTTATCCTAAAAACTAGATCTCCCTATTTCATTATCTTATTCTTATCTCTCAATTTGGAAACAACTACATCATAAAAGGTTTTTTTCTTTTTCAGCTTGGGTGTAGTAGAAACTGATTCTGGTACCAGTTCTTTCTCTTTCATGTTTAGTTCATTCTCTTTTCATTTCTTTTGTGTTTTCTTGGAAATTTTTCAGACACCTCCTTTATTTTTTTATCATGAACATTTATATTAGAATGTTCAATGAACTCTATTATAATAATACTAAAACATATTTTAATCCTTTTTATGGTATCATCACTCAACAACATAATCATGAAAAATCTAGGGTTGGAGCTACAAGTAATGTTAAATGATTCTAGAAAAGGGGATATAATATTTGATAATATTGATGGATACTATATGATCTAAGTCTTGAGGGTAGAATTATTATTATTCTATATTTTCAAGATAATGTACCTGATGTGGTTTATCATTCGTAGATTCACCCAGATATCCATCATGAAGATGCCACATTTCATAAGGGAATCAATGTCTCCCATTCTCAGAAAGAGAAAATCTGGCTTCCATAGAGCTAGAAGTATATCATTGGTTGAAATATGAGTGATCCTTAGTGACTAGACTCCTTTAAGTACATGACATTAAATTTCCATAACCTTTTCAAAAGATCCTCTCTTGTCTAGAACCTTTTTATAGAAAAATATAGACTGTCTTTCATAAAGTATATCCATAATACGTTCGGCCTTATTGAAAGATAAGGAATGAGTTTTCCCATTACTCTTGAATGAAAATAACTCTCTTCCTCCTAGTTCATAAAAACTAACTTTATCATAGAATTCTATAAGGAGATCCAGATCAACTAGATCCTGATTCTTTGGTCTAGAAATGTTAAGGATATCTCATCAATTATTATTAAATATTATTTAATTAGATAACCATACATGAAAAAAAATATGGATCCCCCAACTTTTCTCTATAACATGACTTCCTTGTTGGAGAAAATTGAAATTTGGGATGAAACATCTGAAGACAGTCATATATCAAATAAGTAGAGAAAATTGAATGGTATCTTTGAATGGCAGTAGACCTTAGGTGAAAAAAAACAAGGACAACTGATGTGGGGATGTGAGTAGGGGTCCTTTATAAAGGCTTCATAATAATGGTTGGTGTTCGAGAATCAATTCAATGGTTGAGATTTCGATGGTATATTTTTATGGGTAACATCAATGATGAAGATGGATTTATATGTTACAATCATTTGAGGTTTCAACAAAAAATCTGATATAAGGAAAGTGAATCTATTATAGTTTTCTTAAAAAAAGATATAAATACAAACAAGTAAAAAAATTCAATTATGAAGACTTAATAATGGAAACATGCCTTCCGAATTTCTTAGAATGAATTATCAATATTGATAAGTCTCTTCTTTAAGTACTAAGGATTTATAAAAAATTATTTTTGAAATAAAATATGAGGTTTTGAAAATTTTTTAAGGAAATATAAAAGAGTAAACATATGTATCCCCCCATTGAAAAAGAGTATCTAATAAAAATATATTTGTTCTAAAATAATGTGAAGAAAGATGATTAACTTACATTTATCATTCCTAAATTTTTTTATGTATAAAAATCTGTCAGAGGTTAATAAATTTGTAAATATTCCAGTAATTTGATAATTTTATCTACTAAATTGAAGCAAGATATCTTATTTTACTGTGTGATATCTAGAATATTGTTGGATAATATATATGATCATTGCAAAACAATTATGTCAATGTTTTTTCTTAGGACAATGGAATTTTTATTTTCACACATTATTTGTGGTTTTGTACAACTGATGACATAGTCTATGAGTGTGTTTTTCATACACAATATTTGAGCACAACATCTTCTAGCTACAATATATTCATCTTCATTAGTGGAAAGTGATACTAAGTGTTTCTTCTCACATGACCAAGAAACTAATGAATATCATAAGAAATGACAACTTATGGATGTATTTTTCTAATAAATTCTACGTTCATTAAAATTAACATCTGAAAAACGTTTTTTACAAATAAAATATTTTCCAGAAGAGAAGAAAATTAATTATTCCCTAACTCTATTTAAATAGGGAAAAATCATTTTCACTGCATTAAAATGGGATAAATTTGTATTATATTGATATATTTCAAATAAGATTTCTGAAAACATTAAGTCGTGTTGACTTGCTATTAATTATAATAAAATTCCTATCATACCTCTAAAAGATGATTGATCTACTGGTTTTCCAATTTCATCAAGATAATGAGTATTTGAGGTACCAATTTGAGTACATATACTATTAGTGTTGTCATATCCATACTTCTTAAGAAGATATTTAATATTCTTATGTTGAGATATATAAGTTCAATCTGGTGTTTATAAATTTGAAAACTAAGGGAAAATGTTAACTAACCCATTATACTCATTTCAAACATTGATTTCATGAGATTCATAAATAAATTCAATAAAGATGGTTGATTTGATATGAATATAATGTAATCAACATAAATTTGAAAAAAGAAAACATGTTTCATATCTTTATTTATAAAAGTGTTAGATTATTAGTTCCCTTAACAATTTTTTTTGTTATAAAATTCATGTAAATCTATCATATCAGGTTCTAAGGGCTTGATTGAGTCCATATAAATTATTGGTGTGTTTTTAACATGTTTAGGATGTTTTTTATCTTCAAATATACAAGGTTTTTCAACATAAATACCAACTCTAACATATCTATTAAAGAAAGCACACATCACATCTATTTGAGAATTTTTTAAATTACTAAATGCGGCAATGGATATTAGAATACGAATAAATTCGAGTCTTGATACTAGTGTGTAGGTTTCATTCTATTTTATTCCTTTTGGTTGATTATAATCTTTAGCAATGAATGTTGCTTTATTTATTAAAATGATTCCATTTTCATCACATTTATTTTTGAAGTCCCTTTTTACTCCAATTATAGATGTTTCTTAAGGTCATTCCACCAATGTCCATAATTTTTTTATTTAGAATTCATTTAGTACTTCTTTCATAGATTTATTCCAATCATCATCATCTATAGTTTCATCTGTGCTTTTAGGATCTAATTTGGAATAAAATTAGAGATTTTATACATCATTTCATAAATAATTTCTAGTCCTTACATATTGATTAACATCACAAATTATACTATCACAAGAACGATCCTTTAGAAACAATTGATTTGGGATGTGTGAAACATGATCATCAACATAATGTATAAAATAATATATGGTAAATACTCGAGAAAAAGTCTCTTTAGTATATTCCTTATCATAAGAATAATCCATCAAAATGATCTCAATATATTTTTGAAAACACATTCGATGATGTAGGTTGGGGTTGTTTATAATCCAAATTATTAGTTTTACTCAAATTTAACATATTCTTCTTTATCAACAGTATAATAAATTTTGTTAAAAACTCTTTAATTCGTAGAAGTAGTGGAATACCCTTATAAAATTCCTTCATCAAATTCTTTGTGTGAATATTTTTATGTAATCTATAGTATTCAAGATTAATATTATGAATCCAAATACTTTGATGTAAGAAAAATTAGGTTGGGGAAAAGTCCACAAAACATATGGTGTTTTGTATAGAAAATGTCTGATTAAATTTCAATTTATAATATAGTACGTAGTACTTATAGATTTACCCCAAATGTTTATAGCAATGTAATATTCACACAACATGGTTCTAGTTATCTCGTGAGTAATTCTATTTATTCATTCAGCAAACTCCATTATTTTAAGAGTTATTGGAGTTTAGAAGTTATTAGTAATGATTTATTTATAGACTGTTTCAGAATATGAATTTTAAAATTATCCCCCATGATCACTATGAATAGTTATCAATGGAATGTTCTTTTATTTTTAACTTTTGATTGAAAACATAAAATTATAAAAGTATTTATATTTATTTACTTGAAAATAGACCATTGTAAATCTAGTGTAATAAATAAAAAACAAAAACATAGTATTTTCAAATCATTCTTCTACTTTTTTTGACGGAAAAGATCCATATGCACTAGCTATAATGCATCAGAATCTCAAAGTTCACAAATTGATTTAAAAACGACTAATGTTGCTTTCCATATTTATGATGATCCGATTATTTTTAATAATCAAACCTAAGCTCTGGTAGATCCTAAACCAGTCTTTTCTTTGAGAGTTTTCATATGTTCCTAAGGTTACAGTGTCTTAGTATTCTATTCCATAACCATGATTGATATTTCATTTCACTAAATCAATGAGGAATTGGCTCCTATGGTCTTCTAAAATAAGTGTGTAGACATCCTAATTCATATGGACAGAGAGAATAAAATCTTCCTTGGAATTATGTACTAGATATTTATTAATTCTAAAATTCATATAGTAACCTTCATCACATAATTGGGTTATACATATAAGGTTGTCATTATAACCTAAAAAATATAAGACTTTTGAAATTAAATATTTTCTATGAAGAATAATGTTACATATTCAAACAATTTATCTTTGTTTATTATCTCTGAAATTTACTTTTCTTTCTTCTTTCTTAATAATATTTTCCCAGAATTTTTTATTACCAGTCATGTTCCAAGAATATCCACTATCCATGTACCATGTATTTTTGTTGGCACATAAATAATTTTCCTTAAAATAAAATAGTTATACTTTCAGAATCCGAACATTCATGGATCCAAAAATTGTAGAATGTAAAACATTTGGTATCAATGTTTACATAAAAAATATTCTTTATGAAATCCTAAGGATTTTTTTTTATTCAAAGAATAAATTTTCTCAAAATTTCCACCACATTGACACTCTGGGAAAAAAGGATCATATTAGGGAACAAAATAGTTGTGACTAAAAATTGGTTTTGAATGTGTATAAGAAAATCCATAAGAATTACAAATAAGAAGAATTTTTGAATACATTCTATCATATTCTATTCTTCTAGAAGTGAAATTTGATAAAATAATATTTAAGAAAAAAAAACTAAATTTTAGTATGATGATTAAATTCCTTTCCTAATATTCATTAGACTTAGAGTTTGAGTTATTATCTAAAGAATTTTTCATAGAAATAACATTTTTATGATCCTTATAAAGTTTATCTTCCTAAAAATTAACATTCTAATGGTTTTTTGAAATAATTTTTATAGAAATTGTTTTCTGATCATGTTATTTTAAAAGATTAGATACTTCTTTTGTTAAAATAGATATTTTAGAATTTTTCTTGTGATGTTTATTTTTTTATCATTCTATTTTCATTCTAAAGTACCCTGGAAAACATATATACAAATTTTAATGAAGGTAATATATTATCTTTTAATGAGGATGATTCCTCATATTAATTTTCATTATATTATATATTGGGATAATGAGCATTAAATGAAATATTGGTTAATGATTCTTCATTTTATAACTTTTCCATAAGACAATGATTTTCAATAGTAATTTTATCTATAATGTCAATATCATTCCATTTATATGATTCATATTCCAAGGATTCATCTAATGATTCACCACCACTGGCACACTAGGTGTAATTATCCTTTATGGACGTCTTATCCTTAGATTTGTATTACTTCTTCCTATTATAATTTGAATGATTATCATTTCTATCTTATATCTTTAGCATAAGACAATTAGGTTTGATATTTCTAGATCATTTTAATTTAATATAACATTCGTATGAATACTTCTTGTCCATTGTGTATTTCTTCTTATATCTATTCTAATAATATTTCAATCCCATAATCTTGTTCTTATTTTGAGAAATATTGGCATGTTCACACTCTAATAGATCATTATCACCAGATTCAGATATTATAATATCTTTCATATCTTTATATATAGTTATCCTTTTAAGAGTGTTGGATTTAGATATAATAGTGAAGGAAACACTTCCATTACTATTCTTCTTCTTATTAATATTTTCATCTCTCTTTATTCTTATTTCATTTTAAAGAATATTTCCAAATAACTCATCGTGAGTAATGTTAGATACTTTTTTATTTTCATCAATAGTTTCCCTTTTATATTCATACTCATTGGGAATGATATAAAATATATTTTCAATTAGAATATCATAATCGAGTCATTTCAGTCCCATGTATTGAAGACTAATGTTGATTGTCATACATCTTTGATGAACTTTGAAAACAAGTTCTCTATAAGGATATTCAGATCCATGATATTAAACTATTAACATAGATATTCTAGTTTCTATCACTTTTGAATTTCCAAAAGACTGTAAAATCATGTTTCTCCCAAATTCTACTGGATTCTTCACAAGAAGAAATTTATATATATATATTCTTGGTTATGGAATATAAAAGTTTATATCATACCTTGTAGTTTAGTTTATATTCATAGTTTTCCGGATTTTCGAATGTCCAAATTTCGTTGTCAGTAATCATGTTTTTACCAATGATCATGAAAATATTTTCCACTCTAGTGTTTATAACAAATATCATCATCATATATCTCAATTTATCATAATAATTACCAAAAAAAATTAGAGATATGTTAGGATGTAAATTTTCTATAAAACCGACAATTATTCATTCCATTCTATAAGAAAATATGACAGAAAATATTCTCTACCAAAATGATTATAAACAAGAGTTTATAAATAAACAGTTTATAAAATATTAATCAAAACATGAACAAGTAATGTTGAGCATGTAAATTTGAGAATGAAAACATATTTGCAAGAATATTTATATTATAAACCGTATAAGATTATAATTTTAAGATTGAAATATAGATATATATTCTCTATTACAACTGGGGGTGAATTGTATGTTTAAAATCATTATTAATTTCCATAAGTGAATTTATACTTAATAGGGTTAAATAAGATGGATTCACAGACCCTCTTTAGTTATTGACGAGGTCGGAGGTCATCACGACCCTCAAAATTTTATTTGTAAACCTACACTACTCTAGTGGTGAGGGTCGAACCCAAGGTAATGGAGGTAAGTTATCTAATGTTTAAATAAAAATATACTTCACTATTGTCAGTAGTGGAGGATGTGAACATCTTCATAAATATTATTTTTTAAATTTATTAAATGGTGATCTATAGACATGATTAGGAAACAGTTTTTTTTACAATGATACTAAATCTTATACTATAATTCTGAAAAAATAATGAAATATAGTTAACTAATATTTTCAGAGAAAATTCTATGTAGTAATCATCAATTGTAATCATCACGAATTATAACTACTAGTTAAAAGGTTGTCTTCCTCGCTAATTTTATTTATATCACTCCTCAATAAATTACTGAAAAATCACCCACACCAAGAAAATCAATAAGAAGAGGATTATGTCATGGAGTTCACCACACCAAAAATAATCTAACTTTTAGAGATTTTGAAAACATTACACATGAAAATAAACTCATCATAAAATTTCAAATGTGAATGACATTAAATCTAGGATAAAAATATTCAAGATCGACCTCCCTAGTTGATAATGAAATTATTAATTTGGAAGAATTGTATAGAAGTGAACAGAAGAAAAGAGAATCATAAGTTAATCTCTAGTTTTGATAATGATGCTGAAAATAAATAGATGTGAATAGATTTTAGATTAAAATCTAGTAGAATAAAATTCCCAAACTAAGATCTTAGTCTATAATAGTATTGATTAAAGAAGTGAAAAACAACCAAGAATAGATTAAAAAATTTAAGGATAGAGGGAAGAATAACTCCCCATATACTACTCTTATCTCGGGATCCTTGGCATCCAGCTCTACTCCAGCGATGCTACCGGGAGTCCTCTCTCGAATGGTGTCGCGTGGAATCAAAATGAGTGTGTCCTCTCTTCTCCAAAAGATCATCTTGTGAAAATTTATGAGAGTCCTCCCCAAAATTCTGTTGCAACTTTTCCTTAAAACTCCACTTTCTTCTTCTACCCTTTACTAATTCTTTTCCACCTACGTTACGTGTCCTTTACCTATGCACAACACACATGAATTTTTTTTGTTACTGACACGCTGCGCTTTTTTTCCTTGTAACTAACTCACGGTGAGTTAATTATGTAAACCCTGAAGTTTTTTAGACTTGGTTGTGAACCTGCACGTGTTTGTGACACTACTGTGAACATGTAAAGCTAAAAAAATACATAGTTAAAACATGAAGAAATTTAAATAATAGTTATTTTTTAAATGTAATGTTTTAATATTTATCCAAATGTTATTAATGTTAATTAATAAATATCTTAATTGATAATTTTTAATAAATATTATTATTATGATTATTTATTTATTATTAAATAATTAATTAGATAAAATTTAATAAAATCTTAATTCTTTATTTTTAATTTTAGTATTATTAATAATAAATTATATTCGTCAATTGAATTAATATCAATTACTTTGTTTGATTATTTTTTATTCTATTAAAAAAGATACATTATAATTAATGTGTTAATTTAAATATATTAATTAAAGTTAATAATTAATTTTATAAATTATTATTGTTAAAATTTTAATTTTCGTAATTCATACAAATTTATCTTACATTTTTTATAATAAATTAATAATTTATTAATATTATATTTGTTATATATTGTAATTATTACATATTAGACATATTTATTTAAATTAGTACTTTTTTATTTTTATATTGTTATCTTTCTTTATTTTATAATTTTTCTTCTTCCCCCATCATCTATGGGTAGCACCGCACAGGGGGAGTTCTATCTTTATCTGAAAGATGCTCAGTGCCAGCGTGCGATTAATGATCCAGGAGGCTGTGGCTTGATCATCTTCCATGGCCTTGATTCCCCATGACTTAGAGGTATTTTGTTCACTGGTGAAACACTCATCATCCAGTAGTATGATACCCTCAGTCGTGGGTTTGTAAAGGAATGGATTTCATATATGTTGAATCGAAATTGGCCCGTGATCTCCCTTTTAGTTACGGATATTTGACAGATCCATTGGATTTCAACGACATGCTTTGTAGGGAACTTTTCCTCCAACTGTCTCAGATTAGACATTTTCCTCCTATTAGTGGCCTGTCGCCACAAATCATATTTGGTGACCTATTTTCAGTGATTATATCCTTTGGTGAATGGAAGTGAATCATGGTAGTTTAAGCTGTGGTGCATTGCAAAACTAAAACTTTGGTGGGGTTGGTGGTTCCTCAACAAATCACAGTTGGGAATCACCAACTTGTGAGGGATTTATTTGGAATTTCAGAACTGGATCATAAATGTTCACTGGTTCATTTTGTTCTATCTCTATTTTAGTGGTAAATGAAATGGTGACACCGGTTTGATGATGTTCCAATGGTTGCGGTACATCAGGAAAATGGAGTTGCAAGTTTTGGTTCCAAGAAGATTGAGTTTGTGGTGAGATAATGTAACAATAAATATTTAACCAGTTCTTTGTGTTTTGTAGAATATGTTATGGGGGTAGTAGATATGGTGCATGAAGTTGTTGGGGAAACATTAAAAGTTTGAAACTGTGTTCCAGGATAAAGGAGATATGGTGTGAGAGAATTACGATGGAAACATTTTAGATGAAATATAGAGGAGGTGGAATTGTGACGAGGAAACGGTCATAGGGAATATGGTGCCATAAGTTTGATATCGTGGCACCGTTAGGAAAAAAGATGGATAATTTAATGATTAAACTAGTGGCATCAGATTTTGTCTGCAAATAAAATAAATTAAAAGCAGATTAAAAACATAAACTGAAATACATAATAAATAATTGATTTAAAACTAAAACTAATATAACAGTTAAGAACAACATGAAAAACAGAAATAAAACAAATGATACAAATAAATCCTTGATTAAATTATTATTGACATGAAACTATAAAACATAAATTGGAACTAAACTAAAAAATAAATTAAGAATCGCTAAAGTTAAAATAATAAGAAATTTAATTTAAATTATTAAAATTATATATCAAAAATAATTTTTTTTATTGTTGGGGCTGAAGCCTCAATTTATTATTAAAAAAAAGTCCTCTTTAGACTGAGTATAGGGTGACCCATTACATAGCCCGAAGTCCCAAGGCCATGTGGCCAACATACAGGTCTAGAAAGCCCATTTTTGGCCCAACGGACCCCTCGTGGAACAGTACTGCTACATTACCAACACAGCTAAATTACCTGCTACAGTACCGCCGCCGCTGATATACCCTGCTACAGTCCCTCCGCCGTAACAGTGTTGTCGCTGCTATAGTCCGCCGCTACTACAGTACTGCTATAGTGCGCTCCTCCAGTGCTGCTATAGTACTATTCTACAGTACTCCGGAATTCTCCCCTACTCGGATTGGATCCTGGGTTTGGATGCCAAGCAGGAGCCTGAACCACTAGGGTACAGGCTCGTTAGAAGAAATTAATTAATCATTAAAAAATCGAACTAGAAGTGTAAAAATATAGCAATGTTATTGAATTTAATGAATATATTTACTAAGTGTTAAAAAGATAAATTTAAATGATTAAATGATAAAATAATTAATTTAATAATTAAATGAAAATATTGAGGTTAATGGATTAAATAATAAGAATGTAAAAATTTAATAAAGCAGTTATAATTCTAAAATATTTAATAATTTATTTAACTAAATAAAATTAAATAAAGTCATTAATTAGTTACATTAAAAAATATAAACAAACAATTAATTATAAAAAATTGATTCAGTATGAAATTTAGTTATAAAAATACAAATGTATGATTATTTAATAAAAATTGTAAATATAGTTAATTAAATCATTAAAAATGAACTAAAAATATGTTCAAAACATTGTAAAATAAGGTAACATAAAATTCCCAAACAGTTAAGCCTTGTTCACTCAAAATTATTTATTTAGGAAGGGCAAGGAAAAAACAAGCAGTCCGAAACCAAAGGGGAAAGGAGGAGGAGAACAAAATCATGGGGGTCTGAAATAGTGTAAGCCAAGGGCGTCCCCTCTCACAAGATCCTCTCCCTCAGCCTTGAGAGTGCTCCTACCGTCGAGGCCCAAAAAGACCGAATTGTTGGACACAATAGAGGCAAGGTGGTCGGCCACTTTGTTACCCTCGCGCCAAGTGTGAGCCACTTTGGTATTTCTTGTCAGGAGGCCTTTGCATTTTCTGATAGTGTAGGAGATAGACCAGGGGGTATTACATGTACCTTGCAGAGCGTTGAAGAGGGCCATGCAATCTGTCTCCGCTTCACTGATGATAATATTATGATGGCAACATAGCATGAGACCGGAAAGCATGGCTAAAGCCTCCGCCTGGAGAGAGTGTATGCGCCCATACTGGGCTGTGAATAGCAGGATGACAGAGCCCATGTAGTCACGGGCCACTCCGCCACCCCACATGATTCCTTGATGGAAGGAGCCATCCGTATTCAGCTTTATACCCGTGGAAGGAGGCATCCAGCGTACCCAGTGACCTACACCAGCTCTGAGAGAAGCAGCGGCAGCCGTTGCGTTCGGTTGAAAGGGGCAGAGCGAAGGAGCAAGCTGCAGCTGGCTGTTCGACCTGAGGAAATCAATGAGCAGACTCCGAGTTCTGATGATGATGGATCTCCGAGACGGGCGAACACCTTCATGCCTGGCCATATTCCATGCTTTCCAGATGCACCAAAGACCAGCAGTGAAGATAGCAGCCCGAGCCTTCCTCTCCGTGCTATGTTCAGGTGCTCCCTGGAACCACTGATCCAAGAAGTAAGCTTCAGAAAAAACCTGCCCATTATAAGCAGTGAGACCGCCAAAACAACTCCACACTGCATGTGACCATGCCCCTTCGAAGAAAAGATTGAAAGTGCTCTCCTCCTTAGCATGGCAGCACAAACATCTGGACACCATAGGGATGCCGAGCCTTTTGATATTATCGTCAGTTGGAACTTCACGATTCCAGATGCGCCAGGAGAGAAAACTATACATGGATTGAATTTTCCTGCACCACTTGGTCTCATGCCATGGGTCGGGACTGTCGTGAGAGTGCAAGGTTTTCCGAAACTCTTTGGTGGAAAAAATTCCTGAAGCTGAAGGAGTGAAAACACACTGGTCAGGCTCCATATTTAACTCAATACTCTCATAGGTTGCCTGCTGATCTTGGTTCAACACTGCCCTGATAAAAGAGGGAAACCTTCTTGCCTCCTTAAAAGAAATCTGGGGGGCCGGACAGCCAGGAAAACTATGACTTGAGCCAGCCCAATTATGGTGCCAAAATAGGATATCCCCTTTACCAATGACCCAGCGTGATAGGGGAAGGAGGGAGGGAAGGAAAGCAGTAATCATGGACCAGAGGGGAGAGGTGAAACGGGACCCAAGAGCAGGAGCATCACTGAAACGAGGGCTCATTACCCTGCCCCACAAGGACCTACCCTCAAGGGCCTCCCAAGCCAGTTTAGAATGCATGCACTGAATGGTGTCAAAGAGGTTTCTGACATCAATACCTCCATTCCGGATAGTTTGGGCCATTCTCCTCCAAGAGACCCAGTGATGTTTTTCTTCAGAGGGCATCCCAGAGAAAACAAGCAAGGATCCTGTCAATGGACATAATGACTCCCTTAGGAACTTTGATGAATTCCATCGCGTGAACAGGAATAGAAGACAACACCCTATTGATGAGGATGATCCGGCCTCCGAAGGAGAGAAATCTGTTCTTCCAATTGAGTATTCTGCCAGTGATTTTCTGCACGATGTGATCAAAGTCATGGATGTGGAGTCTTTGAGGGGAGATAGGTGCACCAAGGTAGTCAACAGGAAAGTTTCACCTTTGCATGTTCAGACTGTTCTCTAAGGTGACCACACGCCTTGCCTCGCACTTATTGGATATAAAAAGGTTACTCGTAGAATGGTTGATGAGTTGGCCGCTCCAGTGGCAATATTCCTCCAGCACTTTAATGAAACTTCGGACTGATCTTAAGCTGCCATTCAAGAAGACCAAGGTGTCATCAGCAAACATGAGGTGAGTCATGCTGGAGGAGAGTGTATGACTCCGATATGGAAGAATCTTCCCTTGGATCCTGCTCCTGTTAAGTAGACGGCTAAGCACATCCTGGGCAATAATGAAGATGGTAGGGGATAGGGGGTCCCCCTGCCTGAGACCACGGGTGGCTTTGAAAACCCCTTGAGTCTTCCCCATGAAGGAGACAACCAGCCATGAAGAGCTGAATCATCTAAAGATAATGTCGGTGGCCCGGGAAGAAAAGCCCATACCTGTGAACACTTTGTTGATGAAGCTTCATTCAATTCTGTCAAAGGACTTACTCATGTCCAATTTGATGGCCATATTTGAACCATGAGATTTGATGTTAATGTCCTAGATCAGCTCCTGGGCCAAAGCTATAGCTCCTTGTATAGACCTTCCTTTCACAAAGCCATGCTGCTCCAAGGAGATCCAATGGGGAAGAAAGCGAGACAACCTTTTGTTGATGATGTAGGAGAGGATTTTATAGGGGAAGTTGCACATGCTGATATGCATATAATGATTCAGATAAGATGGGTCTTTGATCTTAGGAATAAGCACCAACGTTGTTGCACTGGCCACACGAGGGAGAATGCCACCCCGAATGAAATCTTGGATGGCTAGGACAACATCATGCTGAACAACTGACTAGGATTCCCTGTAGAAAGACCCTGGAAATCCGTCCGGCCCCGGAGCGCTCTCGGGGTTAAGGCTCATCATGGCCTCATGGATCTCCTTCTCGTTCGGGATTGCTTCAAAGGACTCATTGTCTTGGCTAGAGACTTGAGAGGGGATCACATCAAGGAAGGGGGCCCTTCCACTTGGGTAACCCTCAGGCATACCAGGGTTAATGCCTGCAAGCAAAGCCTTAAAATGGGAGAAGGCCAACCCACCAACCACATCCCTATCATCAGTGTAAGAGCCATCCTCCAGTCTCAGATTGGGTTTGAGATGACGCCGCTTTTCCTTAATGGAAGCATGAAAATAGGCAATGTTTTTGTCCCCCTCTCGAAGCTATTGAACCATGGATTGCTCAAGGGCAAGGCGCTCTTGTGTTAGGAGAGCTTCCACCAAACTGTCTTTCTTCCTAGCAAGATCTTCAAACACCTAGTCATTCCAGCCATTTTCAAGACTAGCTTCAAGTTGTTCAACCTCTTTCAAGAGCACATCTTTATCCTTGTCAGTTGGGGGCACCTGTTGAAACCAGACTAATATGTCATTCCATAGGCGTCTCAATTTTTTGTGGAGCCCGATCCATAGGTGACCAAATTCAGGAGGTCCCCATGAGCTTTTGACCACGTGATTATAGCCTTCCATGTGAGTCCAAAGGTGATAGAATCTGAAAGAGTTATTGGTCTCTTGTCTTGAGGACAGGGAGAGTAGCAGGGGGGAGTGAACAGAAACACTGCGGGTAAGATGTGTTACCTGAGCATTGGGGTAGGCGGAGATGCCATGAATATTAGCCAAGCACCTATCAAGGCGGCTCCAAGATCTGCGTCCTCCTCTTTGATTGTTACTCCTATTGAAGCTGTCCCCGGAATAACCCATGTCGGAGAGACCCTTACCGCCCATGAATTGTAAAAACTTTAAGCTCCCCTTCTGAGGGAAGGGACCTCGCCCCCTCTTCTCATCCGGATCAGCAATGACATTAAAATCGCCGCCATCAAACCAGGGAGAGTTGCCTGGGTCAAAATAATGGAGCCCCTGCCATAAAGAGCACCTTTTGTGGGGATCACAACTCCCATAAATGAAAGATGCAAAAATGGAGTCATTTCCAATTGTCACTTTGGTTGTGATGGATTGGTCATCAGCAGAAAGCTTGGCCACTGAGATATCCTTTTGCCATAAAATCCAGATGTGGGTATTAGTTGGGTCTGCATGCATAAAGGCCTGCATCCTGATTTTGTGGGAAAACTCCCCAATTTTGGAATGATCCTGCTTGTGCTCCAAGATCACGACAATAGAGGCCCTATATTTCTTCGATTCCATAACAATGTAGTCAGTTTTTACCCGGGCCCCTAGGCCGCGGGAATTCCAGATTAAGATGCACGTCATTGAAATAGGGGGTGCCTGGCTTTGGCCCCAGGAGAACGTAGCTCACGCGGAGGATTAGAGGGGGAAGTAGAAAGACCTCTGCGTTGAGATCTCGTGCGCACACCAGAAGGAGGTGTCATGTGAAGAAGCCCCTGCGGAGAAGAGAAAGCCAGCTGATTGAGGGCAGGAACCTCGCCTCTGCAGAGCTTTCCATGAGGGGAAGTATCCTGAGCATCTGGAGAGAGAGCACCCGTGACCCTCTTCTCCTCCCATGTAAGAGGACCGATGGTCAGAAGCATGGCACCCTTAGAAGTCTGGGAAAGGAGTGAAAGTGACTGCTCCTCAGTCGGCAAGAGGGAGGAGAAACTGGGTGCTCGAGAGGAAGCACTTCGGAAAAACAGACCGCCCATAAGGTTCTCACGGATCCAGATGGCTTTGAAAAACGGTTCCATGGGAGGCTGGAATGACGCCAAGCCTGGAGGAGCCTGCTGCATAGATGAAACCAGAGGAAGGAAGGATTGGGTAAACTCATTGAGGTGAGGCCCCACCGACGATGATCCGCGGCAAACAACCCGCGGAGCAGCTAGGCCGAAGTCAGGAACAACATTGTGAGTGGACTCCAGGGAGACCACTGGTTTGGGGCCACGAGTAGGGGCAAGAGGATCAGACCTCCTAGCCACACTCAACTGGCGCCGAGGTTTAGGATCACTGGCTAGGGGGCGCCGATTCCTACACCAGCCTTCAAAATGGCCTTGAAGCCGACAGAAGGGGCAGTACCTCGGAAACACTGGATAAAGGATGTCCTGCTTCCAAACCAACAAGTCAGGCACCCGCAGGCAGAGGCTTTCCGGAGGAGGGAGGGAGAGGTCCAGATCCACGCAGATGCGCACGACCGAGGACTCCTCGCACCTTGATGTGCGATCATCGACACAAAGGAAACCCCCAAGAGAATCACCAATGGATTTAAGGAAAGCCTGATTTTGAAAAGGGAGCGGGAGACCCGGTAAGCTGAGCCACACCGCCGCACGAGGACCCTCTTCTCCTGTGTGAATCTCCATCGACCAGCGCACCAAGTTGAAACGCAAGCGCCCAGCCACCCGCGGAGCTTTGCACCAAGCCTGCACAAAGTTTGCTTCCAAGGACAGAGCCACACAGAAGGAATTCCAGTGAATTTGCAAGATCTGGGCAGGCGAGGAAAGACCCCACGAATCCATGAGGCCCCGAAAGATCTCCAGAGAGGGCATCGCACCGCCAAATCTAGCCACGAGAGTCCACTGCAGGCAACCCACTGCCTCCTCAAAAGCCGCCACAGGGACATCAAGGGTGATACGGGGACCAACCCAGGATAGAGAGGGAGAAATTCGTCCGATTTCTGGATAGAAGGAGATCGAGAAGGCCGGGGAAGGGCCACAGAGGGCATCCTTGAAGGAAGGCGGATTCCCAGCCTGAGGGGCATGGAATGGGGGAGGAGAGACAGGTGGGGAGGCCTCCCGGCGGGGCTAACCAGGGTCAAAACCCGCCGGAGGTGGACAACACAGTGGAGGGGGAATGGGTGCTGGCGCGTAACCAGACGAAAAAATTTTAATCTCAGGAGGCGCGTGAGGCGCGTTCTGAGGGGGGGAAGTCATCATTTGTTTTACAGTTAAGGCTTGTTTGTCCTCAAATAATCTCATGTTTTATTATATTTTAAAATAGAAGTATGATATTCATGATACTGCTCAAAATGTAACTTGTCTATCAATTTGAAACTGAGGATAAAAACATGTAAATAGGCTTTAGAAAATTAATTGCCCGTATGAATCATTCTTCTCACAAATATTCAAAGGGTAATCTTGAAAACAATGAATCATCAAGAAATAAAGATTCCATGCCTCATATGTGATACTTATTAGTCACTCATTTCAGTCCAAGATCAGTCTCTAATTCGAAGAGTGTCCAGATATAAAATATATATGCAATTAAAAAAATACAAGAGGAAATTTGTACTTTGAATTTTCACTTAAGCTCTAAAAATAAATATTTTTCTATGAATCTCCTTAATTATACAACCTAACTGACTCACATATAAGCCAATTGACCCCTTCTTCATCTGACGATCATCATTCCCTCAAATTAATGAACTTTTTTTCGACCCTAGACACTTTGTTTAATTTTTTCTAGCCTTTAATCATGTTCTATGCACTATACATGTATAATTATTCAAATTTTATAGAGGGCACATAGTAAACAGTAATGTGCCCTACATCTATGGTCATAGAGATTCATCATGGGATCTATAATGGCAAAATTAATCCAGTTTGAAATGATTTTTATGAAAATCATTTACATTGTCTAACTAAGGTAATCACTTTGAATAAATAATAAAATTGTGTGTCCTCTAGGATCAATATCAGACTTCTAGTTCCAAGGGCTATGATCATAACTCCACTAAAACGTTACCCAAATCACTCTCAGAAGTAGTTTTGAAACCAAATTTCCATTTAATAACTATGTAAGATCCATCAACAATCATCCATCCACATTATATTTATATTCAATGAAAATCTTAACAACCAAAGATATATTATCCATAGGTAAGACCCATTTGAAGAAGGAAGCAAGCCTAAAACTGGGCATGATTTTTGTACATTTTTAACAATTTTTAGAAAAAAATTAATGTCATATGGGAATTGATGAGCTTGCAATTAATCACAGTTAATCACATTCATGAATTGACACCCTCCCCCACACTTAAAACTAATCTTTGTCCCCAATTTTGACTTCAAAGGTAGAGAAGAAAAAATTTTCAGTTTATGTTCAAAAAATAATTTGTATTTAATTAGATAGATGAAATGTATAAAGGGTAACTTTGAAGTTCAAAAATATTGTTTTCCACAATGAATAACTTAACAACATATTCATCAGAAAGTAAGTGCATAAAAATTTAAGTCAAGTGACAGTTATTTTCCATTAATTTTCCAACATGGAATGTAACGTGTCGATGTAGAGTAAATTGGGTGTAATAATTTTAACAAATTAGTTTCAATTGGATGTTTAATAATGAAGAAAAAGACAAGATAAACACCCCGGCCTATTCAAGAAGATTCATCCAAAACACAACAAAAAACCTATACCCACCACACATAATTTCTTGCACTGAGAGGGTTTGAACCATTGAGTTCCAATTTCTTGAAAAGAGGAACATGAACAATTTTACATTCCAGAACATGCAAAAATATTTTTAGTAGGGTGGTATGTAACATAATTTTTTAAAAATTTCAATTCATGGAGCAGACTCATTTAAAAGCAGCATAATATGTTGACGAATTTTTATACAAATATTTTTTTTTATATAGGACATGGAACATATTTTTTAATGTAGTAAGGAGCTGAATAATGAAATAGAAATTAATAGTAATGTACTTCCTAGACTATGTTAATTACTCCTTAAGTACGATAACTCCTCTCATTAGATGGCACCAGAAGCAACATCTAAAAAACCATAAGGCAACCATAAAGAGACAAAAATTTCAGGTAGAGACATAACAAAAAAAAGGCAGCAAAAAGCATTATATTCAGCATAAAAATTGTGCAAAAGTGAATTCATTGAAAGATCATGGGTTGACTCCCATGAAGCATTTTGTTTGAAGTCATCAGTTAGACTTTATTTAATCACATTATTTTTTATTTATTAACACAACAAAAACCATGGGTTGCCTCCCCTGCAGTGCAAGATTTATAGTCCCCTACCGTACATACCTAGAAACTAATCGTGGACACTAGGTTGATGTTGTTACATTAAAAA
This sequence comes from Viscum album, assembly GCA_963277665.1. Lineage (NCBI taxonomy): Eukaryota > Viridiplantae > Streptophyta > Magnoliopsida > Santalales > Viscaceae > Viscum > Viscum album. The sequence goes on from OY728161.1 coordinate 1,451,477,693, forward strand.
GAACCACCACATATGTTTGGCCCAAAAAATTTTAATGGAGAAATGAATTTTAAGGGCACAAAAACATTACAAAAAAACACTAAACTCTCATATCCTGAATTAACCCATAAAAACACAACATAAGAGTTCGTAGCATAGTACATTCCACTTCTAGATTATGTATATATTTTACACATTTTACTTTTTTTAGGGAGGGACTAAAAAGTTGGTGTTTCAAATAGTATGGACTTATTCGCATGGATATATAAATCAACATTAACACTAAAAAATTCACATTCAATGGTGAAAATTGGTAAATTCTGATTTATAGGTTCAATGTGGGATTCAATAATGTGATGAACATAATCATGTACAATAGAACTCAAGGATAAATCCAATTGTAAAATACTATCATCGTCATGATGATAGTTTTCACCCAAATTAGATGAGGATGAAAGGGATAGAAAATGAAGACAATATATTTTATCACCATTTAACGATTCCGGTTTAAAAAAGTTATAAATCTCATCCAAAGTATCCTCAACTGTTAAATCAGAATGAACATCTACTAATTATAACAAACCACTTCTACAACCATCTAGTGTGTGCACAACATATCTTTCATGTTCAGTTTTTAACGGATCACATTCTAAAACCATGTCATTTAAGAGTTGCACTTCAATTTTAGTGGAAGAATTATACAATTTAGTTTTTATAAGTTCAGTTTCCAGAATGATCAAATCCAGAAAATTCTCCTAGAGTTGGTTAGAACTTCTTTCCATTTCAGCGCACATTTCAAGAAGGGGACTACTATGAGAATAAGGAAATGAAAACTCATCAGTTATCCTTTACTAAAATATTTTTCCCCCTTCCTCGTTATGAGAAAAGTAGATATTATTGGGTTTACATGTTCAAAACATCATAGAGTGGTTTTCTATTTAGGTTTAATGATTTGAGATTCCCCAATTTCCTGCATAATGTTCTCTTCCAAAGTGTTCGAAATATTATGTTCAGACACATTATTCACAACATCATAACAGTTAGGTAATGTGTTCTTAACACTCAAATATTCATTCTCAAATAGCTCTTCTACCTGAGTGACATCATTTTTAAAACTCATAAAATTGTGATTTTTCCTAAAACAAGGGATGATGAAATGAACTGGGAAGTCTTTTTCAAATTTTATCAATTCAATTTAAATTTTTTTATACACAACAGCATTAAAGTGTTTTAGGGTATTCAACAATGTTTTCTTGATTTAGTGACTTGATAGTTTCCAAAATTGGTACATCAAATTTATAATTTTCTGAAATAAAGTGTTGTTTCTCAATTTCAAAATCACTTTCTCCTTCAATTTTATTTTCAAATATTATATAAACATATTATTTTTCATTTTCTTCAAATTATTATAGTTCCTTAACAATTTTTTGTAAATAAAAGAGGATGTTTTCTAATCAGTTCATTATTTGATCTTTCTCTTGAGTGTATTTAGTTTGAATTTAGTGGGATTTATTTAACTGAATGGTCAAAACATCTGATATAACATTTAATTTTGATAAAATGTCACTACATTACTCTAGGATGTCAGAACAAACCTCAATGTTATGTCTATTAACATCAAAGTGATGGAACTACTGTGGTATGTTTTAAACCCACTAATAGGCAGTATGTCCATAATCTCCACAACAAACACAATAAGGTCCAATGTGACAACTTCAGCTTTCAAAACAGTCCATTTTTAAAAATTTTAGATTAAACACACACTCAAATCCTTGATGAATTTAAACATGAAAAAAAAGCAGCATATGCTCACAGTTATTTATGCAGATTATTTATATGATTTTTTATGTTTTATTATTTTTCATAAATTTTTTAAAACTTATAACACTCAAAAATATCCTTCCGAGGAAATGACACCAAATTTTTTTGTGGTCAGAGGTCGTAACACCCCTAAATATATTATTTATAAGCCTAAACTATTCTAGTGGTGTAGGGTCATACCCAATGGAAGGTAGGTTCGTTATCTATGGTTTAAATCAAAATATACTCCACTTTTATCAGTAGTGGGGGAAGTGAACTTATTCATACTTTTTATATATTTTTTAATTTGTAAATAATGAACTACAAACAGGATAATGAAACATTTTTTTAAAATGTAACTAAATGTTATACTATAATGTTGAAATAATTAATGAAATAGAGTTAAATAATATTTATGAAGAAAATGAAAAGGAACAATGATCAGTTATTATCCACAAGAACTCAAACAACCAGTTAAAGTGTTTTTTTCCTCAAAAATTTTATTTGTATCACTCCTCAACAAATTGTTGAAGAATATCCCTCACTAAGAAATTTAACATGTAGAGGATTATATCTTGGATTTCACCACAACAAACATAATCTAACTGATTGAGATTTTGAAAATGATAAAAATTGAAAGTAAAATCTCCATAAAATTTCTAGTGTTAATGATATTAATGATTTGATAAAAATATTCAAGATCGACCTGTCCAGTAGATAATAAAATTATGCAATTGAAAGAATAATAGAGGTGTGATCAATTGAAAAGGGAATCATAATTTAATCTCATTGATTGATTATGATTCTGAAAATGAAATTATGCTATGATATTTTAGAATAAAATCTAGAAGAGTCAAATTCCTGAACTAAGATCTTAGTCTATGATCATATTTATTAAGGTAGGGAAAAACATCGAGGAACAGAGTACAAAAATTAAGGACATAGGGTAGACAATCTCCCCAAATACTGCTCTGCTCTCGAGATCCTTGACTTCTAGATCATCTCCAGTGCTCCTCCTGGGAGTCAACTCTCAAATAGTGTCTCATGGCATTAGAATGGGAGTCTCCTCTCCTCTCCAAACTAACGACTCGTAAAAATGAATGTGAGACCTTCATAAATTTCTACTACTACTCTACCTTGAAGATCCTCTGTCATCTTCTGCCTGTCACCACTTCTATTCCACCAACTTTAAGGGTCCTTTACAGGTGCATCAGACACATGTGTTTTTTCATGACTTACATTTCATGCTTTTCCCCCCTAGACCTCACTTCATGTGAGTTAGTTGGGTAAACCTAGATTTTTTTTGGCTTTGAGGTGAACTTGCTCGTGTTTGCGACTCTTCTGGAAACCTATAAAGATAAAATAAAAAAACAACTCAAACATGAATAATTTAAATAATAGTTATTTTTTATATCTAATGTTATAATATTTATCAAAAATTAATTAATGATAGTTAATAAATATTTTAATTGAAAATTATTATTAAATATTATTATTATGATTATTAATTTACTATTTATTCTTTGTTTAGCTAAAATTTATTACATTGTTAATATATTATTATTAATGAAGTATTTTTTTTATATTATATTATATTCTTAAATTATATTAATATCAATTACTTAATTTTATTATTTCAATTATTCTATTAAATATGTTACAATATAATTTATGTGTTAATATAAATACATAAATTTTAGTTAAAAATAATTTTTTAATTTATTATTTTTAATATTTTAATTTTATTAATTCTTACAATTTATATTATTTTTTATTTAATAAATTTTTTATTTATTAATATTATAATTGTTATATTTTATAATAAATACATATTATACTTATTTATTTATTTTATTATTATTTTATCTTTCTTTTTAATATTATTTTTCTTCCCCCCCCCCCATTTTCTCTACACAATGCCGCACATGGGGATTCTATCTTCTCATTGAAGATGGTCGGTGCCAGCGTATAGTCAAAGATCTAGGTGATAGTGGCTTGATCATCTTTCTCGAAATCTGTTCACAGTGACTTAGAGGTCTTTGGGTCTATAGTGTGGTACCCATCTTCCAACGGTCTGAAACCCTCTATCGATGGTTGGTATAAGAATTGATTTCATATCTGGTGAATGAATTGTTAGTCCTGATCTCCCTTGTAGCGGAGGACCCTCGACGTCTCGTTTAGTCTTTAGAGACATGCTTGGAGGTGTACATTTCCTCCAACTATCTTAGCTTTGACATCTTCCCCCTATCAGCGGCACGTCATCACAAATCATCTTCAGCGGCCTATTTGTAGTGATGATATCTTTTCTGAATGGAAGTGAATATCGGTAGTTTAAGAAGTTGTGAAACACCAAACTCTACCTTCACGGATGCTGGTGTTCCCTCAACAAATCACTGATGCGAATCATTGACTTTTGAGGGTCTGATTTGGAATTTCAGAACTGGATCTTAAATGATTACTAGTTGTTTTTTTTTCGATCGTTATTGACATTGAAAATGAAACGGTGACACTGGTTTGATGATGTGGAAATGTTTGTGGTACCATGGGAAATTGGAAATTCAAGTTACGGTTCCAATTAGATTGAGTTTGCGGGGAGACAAAGTAACAATAAAAATAGATCTGGTGCTTTGTGTTGGGAAGAACAGGTTACAATGGCATTAGATACAGTGTGTGATGTTTTTATGGCACCATGACATGTTTGAAATAGTGTCGCACGATAATTGAAAAATTATGTGATGGAATTATGGTAGAAAAAGTTTAGATGAAGTCGAGAGGAGGTAGAACCATGATGAGGATACGATCACATGGAATGCGATGCAAGAAGGTTGAAACGGTGTAAAATCTAATTATTAAACCTATGGAATCTGATTTAGCCTGCCAATGAAATAAATTAAAAGAATTTAAAAAAATCTTACTAAAATACGTTTTAAATAATTTATTTAAAAATAAATTTAATTAAAACAATTAAGAACAAATTAAAAAATTAAATAAAAAATGACACAGATAACACATTGATTAAATTATTGTTTACATCAAACTATACATCATAAATTATCTCTAAAAAAACATAAATTAAGAATAATTTAAATTAATATGATAACAATGTGAATTTAAATTAATTAATTATATATTTAAATTAATTAATCATCAATAAATCGAATGAGAAGTGTTAATGTTATGAATTGTGATTGAATTTATATAATAATGTTTTTAGATGGTAAAAAGATAAAGGTGAAAAATTTAAAGTCGAGGTATTGAATTAATTAATTAAATGAAAATACAAATTTTAATTCATTAAATAATAAGAATATCAAATTTTCATTAAGCATTAATAATCATGAACTAAATAATAATTTGTAAAACTTATTATAATTAAATAAAGTCATTAATTTGTTACTTTAAACACTCTAAATAGACAATTAATTTAAAAAAAATTAATTAAGTAACAAATTTAGTAATAAATATACAATTTTAATATTATTTAATAAAATTTGTAAAAATAGTTAATTAAATCATTAAAAATTAACAAAAATGATATTGAAAAATATGTAAAATATGGCAACATCAGTTATTAGCTGAGAAAAAATCTTGCTTAGGATCCGATAATATGGATCCAAAGAGGAAACATAAGAAAATATGAATTAGGTAAATATTCTACCTTAAATCATGTAGAATCTTATTAATATCATAGTATACAATTATAAGAACGAATAATAAAGTTATACTTTCTCTCTTTAACAAAATGCAGCAGAAATAACACTTATATCAACAATAACTAAACAAATATAATAAATATTTTAACCCAAAGTGAAAGGATTCTAACAACCTTGGATAAATGTCCATTGATTTATCCTTTCATGAAATTTTTTCTAACCCCCACCAAGGTAATTCCTCACTAAAAGTATTAGAGTATGTATTGTTCTCCCCATAAGCCCTAGAACTTTAAGGTTGTCAGAACATATATCTTCATTTCCCCAAAATCCCTCGATCAATAATATAGTCATCACCTCTCTCTTCCTATCCCAGGAATCCCCTATTTAATTAGCCAATCATAATTGCACTAAGAAAACTGAACAATTTGTTCACGGGTGAACAATATGTTCATAGATCACACAAGTCTTGAGAGTCTCTCCCTCTAGAAATTACTTCACAACAACACAACATTTAATCCCTAGATGCGTGTTCTATTTTTGTCTTGTTCAAATGATAGGGTATTTATTGGACAAAAATACCAATAGTCGACTCAATCTCCAACATTAAAATTTTTCCTTAAATTTAGTAGGAACCTGTACATGTGTCACTCAACAAACTATTAGTTTTAAAATAGATTACATGACATTATTTCATGTAATAAATCATGGGAAACATTATCATGTGTAATAAAAATTTATATTTAAGGGAAAATTTAATCATAAAAACATTAACATGTTTAGGATCTGATAAATTTAAATGTTACATAAAAAAATGAGGTAACCTTAAGAAACGAATTTCATCATATTCTTAAGAAATTTAAAATCAGAGCCCAAATTAGGATGAATTCAGAATCTGATATATAATGAATTAAGAATATTATATATGAAGAATTATGAGCCTAATTTGAGATGAAATCTATGTGAAATTTTAAAAGAAATCAGAGTCTGATTACAGAAGAAATTGGAATCTGATTTCAGAAGGAATCAGAATATGATTTCAGAAGAAATCAAAGTGGGAATTCAAAAGAAACCAGAGTCTGATTATAAAATAAATCAGAATATAATTTCAAATGAAATCAAATTATAATTTCAAAAGAAATCAGATATTAATTTTAGAAGAAATCATAGTCTAATTTCAGAAGAAATTTATGTCTGATTTCCGAAAAATTAGAGTATGATTTCAGAAGAAATAGCTATCAAATATCAGAAGAAATCGGAGACCGATTTCAAAATAAAGCGTACTCTAAATTCATAAGAAATTGGTGTCTGATTTCAAAATTCATCAGATTCATATTTCAAAAGAAATAAAATATTTAATTAAAAATATATTAGAGTCTAATTTAATATGAAATTGGAGTCGGGTTTTAGAATAATGCAGAGTTTGATTTTATAACAAATTAGATTCACAATTATTGTGATCTTAGAGTCTAAGGAACTGATGGTTCTGAGATTATTATGTATCTAATTTATTAATTTATGAATAATATGGTTAGTATTGGTTTAGTGAATCACTAGATAAGATAATGAAAACCAATGGTAAAGTCAAAAAAATCAGTGAATGTAAATTTTCCTTCAGAATATATTTCTTATAGAATGATAATATTAAATAATAAAATGTTTTTGTGATTTTCAAAACATAAAGGAACGTAAAAAATTCATAATGTATCTTATTGACTCAACAATCTCCCCCTTTTGAAAATCACAAAAAAAATCATAAAATAATATAAGGAATTTGTAAATGAATATAAGGAACTACAAAGTTTCATTTTTTGAACATAAAAATAATACATATATATCCCCTTTACATATTTTATCCAATTTCATTAAGATGTAATAAAATTACAATGAGAATACAATACAAGATTGGAGTTTCGGAAAAAAATCATTCATCTTTCATCTTCTCCATTGGTATTAGATTTAATATGTTTTCCATCAAATTTATGAACTCTTTGTGATCATCTTAAAACTTATTTAATAGTCCATCCTAATTGTGATTTTTTTCTTTTCTAGATCTTTGAACTTTTCTTCCTGAGACATTATAACTTCTTCTTGTTCATTGAATTTTTCTTCCATCTCTTCCCTGGGATCCCTTTCCCTTTTTAAATTTATAGAAAAATAATTCATCTTTCTATTCAGGTCATTATCTTCATGAATCTTGGCATCATGGTCTTGATTTATCTTCTCTAAAATACAGGTTAAAAATTTCATCATTGTTTCATATAACTTATTATAGAAATATATTAATGAATCATATAAATCATCCATAAATTTAATGTCATCAATCAATAACATATACCACTTGGTAATGTTTTTGAAATATCTCTTATGAGTATCATAAGAAATTTGAATAGTTTTAATATTGACTTTTTGTTTTACTAACTTTTCCAGGAGAATTCATGTTGAATTTTACTTTTTATTGATTTTTTTGGAGCAGCATACATCTATAGTCAATGCTTGGAAATAAGGAAATTTTATTCACGAGATTCATTAATGACTAAACCACAATATCTTTTTTGATGGAAGATGATAATTTTGAAGAAGATTATATTATTATCGAGGGATCTTTATCTTGCTCATCTATTTTCCATTAGATTTTCCAACAACTCCTTTCTTGTATTTTTCAACAACAAAATTCTTTGGAAAATCAACAACCACATGCTAACCTTCCTCTTCTTTGGAGATTGATTTCAAAACATTTGGAGTCTCATGAACTCTATAAAAAACACGAATTATTCTATCATCATCACTAGATTATTTTTTTAACACATTATCATGAAATTCATTAACATCATTAAGATGAATATAATCATGATTATGACTTTTGTCATCTGAAGTTTTATCAACCACATCCTAAGCATTATAATTTTTCTGAACTGATTGCTATTCTAAATTTATCTTGGTTGATTCAACTTGGGAAGTTCTGATAGACAACATGTTAAAAGAGATTTAATTCTCTATATAGTCTTCCACCATTTTTATTACATCCTAACTTTCCTATTCAACTTGTTGTTTTATTATTGTTATTCTTTTTGAGCTTCTTACCTAATAATGGGTTCTAGAATTAGAATTTATTCTCTTATATGCACCTATAGTTTTTATTTCTAGTTGTTCATGTAAGAATGATTCTTGTACCTGAACTTTTTCAGATTCTGTATATGTATCTGAAAGTAGATCTTGAAAAATATTGGCTTCTGACATCTTATTAATTTACTTTTTTACTTTTTCAGTTTTCTCAAGCTCTTCAAATGCAAGGATTTTTATGGTCTTGGCATCGAGAAAATTTATCCCAATACTACATCTACCTATTTATTTTTATTATTCTTCTCTATTTATTTAGAAATAACGTCATCAAATAGATTTTTATTCCTTTCTAGTCTTGGGTGGAGAATATACTAATTTCGGTACTGGTGCTTTATCTTTTGGTTATGGTTCTTTGTCTTTTGTTTTCATTGATGTTTTCATGGTAGTTTCTCTTACATATTCTTTTTTCAAGTAGCTATCACATCACTATTAAGAAGATCAAATAACTCTGTATTCAAAATACGGAAACCATTTTTTATCCTTTTTTGAGTATCAACACTCAACAATGTAATATGTAAAACTACGGGTTTGAGATTCAAGGAATTTTGAATGACTCTTGGGAATGAAGAATAAACATTGACATGATTTTTGGATACACTTTGATCTAAGACTAGAAGGTTCCACTCAATGATATTTTTTATTGCCAGGAGAATATACATAATTCGGTTTATCATCCTTATAATTTCCACGGAATCCATCATGACGATATCACAATTCTTAAGGTAATCATTTTAATTATTTTTTAAAAATGATAAAACATTGCATCAACATGTCTAACAATAAATAGATCATTGAATGATGATTGATCTTTCATAACTTAAATCCTTTAATTATAATGCACTCAATTTTTATAATTGTCTCAAATGTTCCTTCATCGTTTGGAAACATTTGAGAGAAAAATATCTCCTCTCATTTCTAATGTATATCAAGAATACTTGGTGCCTTTTTGAAAGATAAGGAATATGTTTTCCATTACTCCTGAAAACAGAAATGTCTCTTCTTCCTAGATCAAGAAAACCAACTGTATATTAGAATTATATAAAGAGATCAAGATAAACAAGATCATTATTAATTGGTTTGGAAATGAAAAGTCTTTCTCATCGATTATTTTTAATTAGTTTTGAAACCAAATAATCATTCCTGAGAAAAAAAATTTGATCCACCAACCATTATTTGAAAATTAACAAATCTGTGACTTCCTTGTTGGAGGCCGTTGGATTTTTTTATTAAACTTCAAGAGACATTTGGAGCTTTAAGAAGTAGATAAAACTAAATGGATGAATTTAAAGGAAAATTTTTTTCGATGAAAAAACATAGAGATAATCGATGTGGGACAGGAATAGGGGCCCTTTATATAGGCTTCACATCGATGGTTCATATTCCTGAATCAATTTAATTGTTTACATTTTCTTAATCTAGTCTAATAGATAATATCAATTCCTTAGAAGGATTTATTGGTTCAGATCTTTTTAGGTTTAATGGAAATTTTTTATTTTGGGAAATTGAATATGATAAAGTTATCTAAAAACAATATAGAAATACCATCAAATAAAAAATTCAATTATAATGATTTATTTAAGGAAACTTATTTTCAAGATTTCTCAGAAAGAATTGCCACTTTTGATAAGGTACTTCTTGAATAACATAGGCAACACAATTTTTTTGGGAAATAAAATGGTAGGTTCTGATATTTTGTTTATAGATATATAAAACAGTAAACATATATACTCCCCCTATAAAAATAAGTATCCTAATGTAAGGATATTGAATTCAAAAAGATGTTAATGAGGATTATTACCTTGTAGTTATCATTACAAACTTTTTTTAATGTATTCAAATCTATCGAAGGGTAATGATTTTTTAAATATATTAATATGTTGATCTTGTGTTCTAATAAATTAAAGAATGATGTCTTTTTTTTGTATCTGATCCCAAAGAAAGTGATGCCTAATAACTATGTTTTTTATATGAGAGTGATGTGTGGGGGTTATCATAGAGAAATGGAACCTGTATTATAACACATTATCTGTGTTTTGATTAAACATATCCCATAGTCTGTGAGTGCGTTTTCCATCCAAAAAACATGATCACAACCGCTTCCAGCTTCTACATATTTAGCATCAGAAGTGGAATGTGATATTGATTATTTATTCTCACATGACCCGTATACTAATTTATCTCTAAATAAATGACATTTTTTGATGTACTTTTCCAATCTATTATACATCCACACAAATAACCATCTGAAAAAAAATTAATACAAAATCATTTTCATAAGAATAGAATAGTCTGAAATCCATTTTTCACCATAAATAGCGAATAATCCTTTTCACTACTTTAAAATGATATTATTTTTTATTAGATTAATATCATTACATAAGCATGCATGAAAAAATTATATCTGTATTTAGAACTATGATGTATAATAAACATCCTATAATACCTCTAAAAGATGTTTGATCTATTGGTTTTCCGGATTCATCAATATCAAGATTATATGAGGTACCAATTCGAGTACTTATACTTTTATTTTTTTCATATTCATACTTCATAAGAAGATATTAAATATTATTATGTTGATGTATATATGTTCCTTCATGTTTTTGAGAATTTTTAAAACCATGGAAAAATGTTAACTCACCCGTCATAATCATTTCAAACTCATATTTCTTGAAATTCAAAAATGAATCAGTTAAAGAATGCTGATTTGAGCCAAAAATAATTTCAACAAAATAAATATGAACAATCAAAACCTTTTTCTTATCATTATTTATAAAAAATTCTTGGATCATTAGTTCCATTAACATAATTATTTTGTATCAAAAATCATGTAAGTCTATCATACCAGGCTCTATAAGCTTGTTTAAGTACATATAAATATTTATCAAGTTTTTAAACATTTTTAGGATGTTTTTTGCCTTCAAATTATAGAGGTTGTCCAATATAAACATCCGGATGAACATATCTGTTATGGAAATCACACTTCATATCCTTTTTAAAAAGTTCAAAATTTAAGAATAATACAAAGGCTAGTAGGATATAAATATATTCAAGTCTTCATACTTGAGATTATTTTTCTACATAGTATATTCCTTCTTCTTATTTATAGATTTTAGTAAGAAATCATTATTTATTTCATAAAATGATTCCTTTTTAATCACATTTATTTCCAAAAATCCGTTTTACTCTAATTACAATTTTTTCCTTAGGGATTTTAACTAATTTCATGTGTTTTTCCATTAAAATTAATTTAGTTCATCCTTAAAATCTTTAATCCAGTCATTATCACAGAAAGCTTCATTAGTTCATTTTTTTCCTATTGATAAATAAGTGTTGTATGTTTTAATTTATGTAATAATGAACTAATTGTCCTTATAGGTTGATTTAAATCAACAACGATACTCTCACTTGGTTGATTCTTTAAAAAAATTGATTTGGGTTTTGTAAAACCTATTCATCTACATAAGATATATAATCTTATAGGGTAAATACTTCGGAGACATTTTATTGTGTGTTTTCATTATTATAAGAATCATCCATCAAATGTTTGTAATTAGTTTTTCAAAACAGATCTGAATATTTAAGTTGGGGTTTTATAAAAACAAAAGGATCACTTTCATCAAACTAAACATGTCATATTTCATCAATAGTACAATATTTTTTGTATAAAAACTCTATAATCCTTAGAAGTAGTGGAATATTCTAAGAAAATTCCTTCATTGGAATTGGGAGCAATTTTATGTAAGTTATATTTAGTATTCATTATGAGTACTTTTCATCCAAATACTTCTCAGTAAGAATCCTTAGGTTTTAAACTAGTCCATAATTTTTATGGGGTATTAGTAATAAAAGTTATGATTAAAACATGTTTTATTTTATTGTAAGAAGTACTTAAAGATTCCTTCCAAAAGTGTTTAGTAATAAAATATTCACTCAATGTGGTTCCAGTTATCTCTTAAAGAATTATATTTCGTCTTTCAAAAACACCATTTTTTAGGAGTTATTGGATCTCAAAAGTTAGGAGTAATTATTTTTTTAATACTACAATTTTCGACATCGTAATTTCCAAATTCTCCCCCACGGTCTCTATGAATACTTATCAATTGATGGGTTTTTATCATTTTTAACATTGGATGTAAAAGATTTAAAATATTAAAAGGCTTCATATTTATTTTCTGGAAAATAGTCAAAATCAAATCTAATGTAATCATTAACTAAAAAAGTAAATAGTATTTACACCCAATATATATAGTTTGTGTTAGATATAAAAGATCTATATGCAATAGTTTTAATGTATCATAATTTCAAACATCACTGATTGATTAAAATCATAAATAATTTTTATTGGCATATTGACAATGATCATAATCTTTTTTTGAATCAAAACTAAGCTCTGGTATATACTTAAAAAGTCTTTTCATTTAGAGTTGGCATAATTTCCTAAGGATAAAGTGTCCTAGTATTTTATTCCATAACAAACAATGATCTTCCATTGCACTAATACATGTTAAGAATTGGCTACTATGGTATTCCAAGTTAAGTGTGTATAAATTTTCATGCCTATTGGATGAGAGAGTAAACTCTTCCTTAAATTGTGTACTAGAGATTTATCTTATATAAAATTCACAACATAACCTTCATCACATAATTGGATTATTCATCTAAGGTTGTGCTTAATACCATTAGAAAATAAAACATTTGAAATTAATGCTTTTCCAAGAAGGAAAATGTTACCTATACCAACAATTTCACCCTAATCATTATCTTTCAAAGTTAATTTTCCTCATTCCATGTTGATAATATTTTCAATAAATTTTATATTACCAGTCATGTGTTAGGATCCTTCACTATCCATATACCCTGTATTGTTGTTGGCACTTCCTTTTTTCTTGAAAATAAAATAGTTAGACTTTCTACGTCCAAATATTCTTGGATCCAAATATTTTAGAAAGTAAAACCTTAGGTATCTACATTTTCTTGTAAATGTTTTTTTATTAAAACCTTATTGTTAGGTTTTATACAAAGAACTATTTTCCCCAAATTTACACAACATTGAAACTCAATGAAAAATATATTACTTTGAAATAACATTGTCAAGATCTTTTGGATGTTATTTTCTAAATCATTTTTCTTGTAAATAAAATTTTCAAGATCCTTTGTGTACTTATCATTATCATAATTAACTTCCTCATGGTTTTTGAATGTATTTTCAAAATCAAGGGTTTTCTTATCATGTTGGTTGGAATGATCTGATACTTATTTTATTAAAATTAAGATTCTATAATATTACTTACCATTTTTATTTTTTAACATACTATTTTAATACTCGTATAACATGGAAAACCTAGATTCTTATTTAAATTAAGGTAATGTATTATCTTATGATGAGGAATATTCTTCTTTTAATGATTCACAATATTCTTTATCAGGATAATTATCATTTAATGATATATTGGTTATAGATTCATCATTGTGTACCATATCCATAAGATATTGATTTTTAAAAATAAATTTGGATATAAGACCAATATTCATATGACTAAAATATTCATATTTCAAGGATTCATCTAAAGAGTCACCACCACTTGATCTCCTGGTGTCATTAACCATCAGTACATTCATATCATTATATTTTTAGTACTACTTTATGTTCCATTGATAATACTTATCCTTTTTGTATTTTCTCTTGGGAAATAGAGCATCAGGTTTGATATGACCATCCAATTTCATTCCTAAAAACATAATTCTGAATCAATATTTTCTTTTCTATCATTCTTTTTATATCTATACTAAAAATATTTATGTCCCACAATCATTTCCATCATTTGAGCTAGATTGGAATGTACATTCTCTGACTGATCACTATCACTTGGTTCTGATAAATTGGTATCTTTTTTAGAATTAGATCTACATACCATTTCTGGAGTCTTACATTTAGATTTAGTAGTGAAAGTAACACTTACATTATCAGTATTATTATTAATAATATATTCATCTCTATTCATTACAATTTCATTATAAAAAAGTGTTCCAAATAACTCATAAAGTGTAATGTTAGATACTTTATTATTTTCATCAACATATGCACTTTTAGATTCCCACTCATCGGTCATGATATCAATTATCGTTTCCAGTAGATAATCATCATCAAGTCCATACCCCCCCCCGTAGATTGAATTCTATTGATGACGGTTATAAATATTTTTTTAACTTTTAAAATGGGTTCTCTGTAAAGAAATACAAAACCACAATAATCAACTCTTGACATAACTCTTCTAGATTCTATCACTTTTGATGCTACAAAGTGTGTAACATAATGTTTCATACAAATTTATTTGGATACTTCAAAAGAGTATATTTGTATTTAGATATTCTAGGTCATATACGATAAAAGAGTATTTTATACCTTTTAGTTTAGTTGATATCCATTTCGTTTAATTTGTGAATGTTATGATTTCCTTGTCAGGAATCTTGTATTTATCCATGAGTATGATAAAAATAACGCCTCTAGTGTTTATAACAAATTTCTTCATAATAACTATCGAGTACTCATAATAATTACCATAACGAAATTAGTGTACTGGTTATATTTAAATTTTCTATAGAGCCAACATTCATTCATTATATTCTATAATAAAATATAATATAAACTTTTTTCCATAAAAAGTATTAGAAAGAAAGATTTTATAATGAACTATTTTATAAAATATTATCAAAACATGAACATGTAATGTTTAGTTAGAAAATTTCAGCAAAGAACTCTTTATGAATGTATAAGTATTTCATAAACCTCATTTGATAAAAATTATAGGATTGAAATATATATGTGGATTATCAATTACAATAGGGGTGAATTGTAGGATTAAAAGAATTCATTTTTATCCTTAAGATAATATATGTTTAATAAGGTTAAACAAAATGAATTCACAAACCCTATTTAGTTCTTAACTAAGAAACAATATTTCATAGGATCTGATAATATGGATCCAGAAAAGAAATATATGAAATGTTTAATTAGGGAATGATTCTACCTTAAATTATATAAAATCTTATTTATATAAGAGTATAATAGAATAAAAATATATAAAAAGGTATAGTTTCTTTATTTGAAAAAATAAAATGGAAATAAAAAGTCTAACACCAAAAAGTAAACACCTATATGAAATATTTTAACCCAAAGAGAAGGGTATCCAACAACCTTGTATAAACATCCCTTGAATTATACATTCATGAATGTCTATCTTACCTACAGCAAGGGAATTTCTCTACAAGATTATAAATTTTTGTCATACTATCCTCATTAGCCTTCAAACATTAAGGATGTTGGAACCTATGTCCTATTATCCCCAGAATCCCCCAAACATTAAGTTGGTTAACACATCTATCTTCATATCCCTAGAACCCTCTATTGATCTTCCAATTGAAATCACACTAAGAAGATGGAAAAAGTTGTTCACAACTAAATAAGATGTTCATAGATCACACAAGGCATGATAGTATATCTCTCTAGAAATAAATTCACAACATCACAACATTTAATCAGTAGATGTGAGTTCAATTTTTTGCCCGTTTAAATGACTATGTATTTATAGGAGAAATATCCCAATGGTTGTCTCCTCCCCCAACGATCATATATTTCCATAAATTTTAGAGGGACATATAAACGCATCACTCTACCAATATTTAGAATTAAAATAGATTGTATGGAATCAGTTAATGTAATAAATCACGCTGAACATTATAATTTTTAAGAAACAATATTATGTAAAGAAATATTTCTATGCTTAAGAAAAATTAACAATTTTAAGAAACATTAACATTTTTAGAAAACATAACATTTTTAGTTTCCAATAAAATGAAATGTTACCTTAATGAAATGGGGTAATTTTTATAAATTCATTTAATAAAATTCTTAAGAAAGTCAAAATCAAAGTCTGAATTTTGATGAATTCAGAATTTGATTTATAAATAATTCAAAATCAGTTTTATGAAAAATTTGGAGTCTGGTTTTAGATGAAATTAGAGCTTGATTCCAACTAAATTAAAAAAAAATTGGAATCTGATTTTAGAATAAAACAGATTCACAATTCTAGGCAATTCAGATTCAATGGAACTGAAGGTTTTTATCTAGGAATTAATCTAATTTTATGACATAATAAAAACATGTTTATTGTTTGTTTTTTAAAATTCTATATAAGTTAATGAAAACCACAAGTAAAGTCAAAAACTTTTTTAGATAAATTATATCTTCCTTAAGAAAATATTTCTTTGAGAAATATAATATTCCTTAATAACATGTCTTTTTTATATTAAATGAAGAAATTAATAGAAAATTCAAATAGAAAATTGTTGACCTAAAAAAATTTAGTGTTGGTTAGTTCTCATTGGAATCATGGTAATGGTTAGAATGATACATGGGGGTGGAAATATTTTGATGAGGAGAAGTAAAAAAAATTTCTATGATCAGACTTCAAGATGACTTTTTTAGGACTTAACATTTTCATAGATGTGAGAATTGTCACACATGTGGTTTCTTTTTAGGTGTTGTATTGTCCATTTTTTTCATATCTTTGTTCTTTAATTTTCATGGGTGTTTTTATATAAAATATAATATTTGGAATCAATAGTAGTTGGTGTTCCATTTAAGCATTGTTAGTAGAAACTATGAGCTAACCTAGGAGAGACTGTGCACCCTGGACAACAGCATTGTCCATGCGAGATGGCCTACAACATGGGCGTACGACTAACCGTGAACCCAGACCATTAGTTCTATTTGTGGTGAATGGTTGGTCACATAGGTATGTGACTTACCCCAAAAATAGTGCAACCTCATTCTACTTTGTATATAGAAAGACACACTTTGGTAATATAGTTTGGAAAACTATGTGACCAAACCATATAGACTTTCCAGGTCATTTAAAATTTGAAACTGAATTTATTCCCTCTTTTAATTTTACAACAAATCTATCCCATTTTTAATTGATAAACATATTCATGCCTTCCTATCCTTATTGATCCCTTTTACATTCATGTATTGGTTGTTTTTAGTGTGTATATTTAAAGAATAACCAATCATTCCCTTTATTTCTTGATTTATTCTTTATTCTTGGGTTCTTCTTTCCTCTTGTTTGGGTACTTATCTCTCCAAAGGATTTTTTTCTCTTAGATGGGTTGAATATTGGTTTCTTGGTTTCAATCACGATGTTATGGTATGATCTTTACATTTTGAGGTCTCTTTGTGGTGTGATTGTGGATTTACACTAAATTATGAATGTATTTATTATTGAGGCAGTTGATTTCATGATTTAGCTTTATTTGATGATTTTTGTATGCTTGATTTTATTTCCAACTGTGTTCAATGAACTATTTTTGATCTTGGAAAAATATTTTCCAAGGTTTTCAATCTGTGTATACATTGAAATTTTATTTTCAAAATGAAATTATTTATTTTTATATGTGAATTATTTTTCATGCCTTATAAATGTGTTCAAATAATAATATATGTGGTGAGAAGTGTGTTTTAAAATGGAATTGGTTTTTATATGGATTTTAAAGAGGTTTGTATTATGAAAAATGGTGTTTTTTCATGTCTATTCATATTGTTTGGTGTGTTTATATGAAATGTGTTATTTTTGTGACATGGGAAATGTATTTGAGTGAAAAGGGAATCTTATGTATCATGGTGGGAGAACTAGGACTAGAATTATAATAGGATTTTAGGGTCCAAGGAGATGTTCTATCTACCAGGATTGATGATATAACACTCACAAAACTATGATGATGATTTGAGACCACTAGAACTTTGGATGTATTCTTCTCTAGTGGCTCATAAATGAGGACACTGTGGGGCATAGTTGTTGTACCATATCATTGAGAAATGCGGTTTATATGGTCCCAGTACTGCTGAAGCCTTTAGTGAATAAACATTGTTATCATGTTAAGTTATTCTGATCATCAGAATATGGTGTAATTTATCATTCATTTTTATTTAAAAGAATACTTGTATTGAAAATGTTTCCCTTAAAAAATATATAAAAAGGGTTTCCAATATCTTTCATAAAATGATTGTGTAAATTTTTCTTATAATTGTCTAGAATAGAATACAAAATTTTGGCTAGTATCATACATGGCATTGGATGACACCCAACATACACCCTCTACTATATGTATACCTCTTTCTGTTTCACCCATGTAATTGAAATGTGTTTCATGGTAGTGATGGTGGATCTTGTTACCAGTGTTCCCCTTTGTTTTAGGTGTTGGTGGAGGTGGAATAATGTTGGTTACCTTATTGTTACATATTGTTTTATTTTTTTAGTTGGTAGAGATCCCTGTTTTGGTACATTTGTTTTGGTTAATGTTAAAAAATGGGTAAATGGTTATAATGTTACTTCCTTTGGTTATTGACATTACTCTTGGTGTGATGTCAAATTATTATAATTTTTTTTAGTAAATTTTTATGGGATAAATTTTTCCAAAATGTATATTGCGGACACCTATTAACTAGTATATTGTCCCTATGTAATAGTCCATTGGATCTTGGACATAGGCTAGGATGGGTGTTTGGTTTCATGGGGTCCTAATTTGGTTCGTAACATAAAAAACCTCAATTATATGGATTTATGAATTATTGACTATCAAAATTCTTTTCAAAACATAGTGTTGTAATATATATATATATATATAACAGATTTCAATTCCCATATCATTAGTTCCCAAAAATATTGGACCCATGAAAATATGTGTTCTAGAATAATTTCTTGTTTTATATTTTATTTTAGGGAAAAATTCAAGATTATAAATGATAATAGGAATATGGATAGTGGATGTTCATGAAATATGATAGGGAATTTTTATAATTATCTCTACCTATCAATAGTTGGTGGATGATACATCACATACAATAACATTTCCAAATGAATAATTATGGGAGTTGGATTAGTTTTAAATACATAATTATTAGTTATAAAGAAGGTTATTTTGGGGAACAAATAAATAATAAATTGATATGTATTTCTCAATAGTTTTATGAAATTTATTTCATGACATTTAAAATAATTCACATTTAGTCCTCAAAGATAAAAATCATAAATTCAATGTACCAAAATGGGAGAATGTTTACACTCTCGATCATAATTCTTTGAGTTTATCGAAAGAGAAAATTTTGAATGTATAAATAATTTTATCTTTGAAATGGAATAGAATATTTAGACCTATTAATTTTTATTCATTGATAAAATTTTCATAAATATATTTAATTATAGATTTACCTCAACTTAAGTTGAATAAAAATAAGTTATGCATTGTATGCTAAATTCGATAGAAACAAAATTCTTCTTTTAAACCATTTAAAGAGGCTTTGAATTCTATATACACAGAACATATTTATTTATAAAATGTTGGGCTATATATAGTTTCACTACTAAGAGGGAAATATTTTGTTTATGTATTGGTTGATGATTTCCATAAATTTTCTTGGGTTTTTTTACGTGTCATGAGTGACGGTTGTTCATTTTTTATAGTTTTTTTAAAACACTCACAATGATAAGAAGAAAAAAAATTATTTCCTTAAGAATTAACCATATATTATACTTGAAAAACAATAACAAAAATTCCTATTGTACGAAACATGTTATCAAAAATAATTCTCCTTCCTATAGGGCACCTCAAACAAAGGATGTTGTTGAAATAAGAAATATATCTTTTTAGAAATTTACAAGAATAATGGAGTGTGTATATAACCATCCTAATCAATTATTAGATGAATATATAAATAAATAAAACAATTACTACCATTAATAAAAATCCTGAAAAAAATAAATATGGGAACACAATTGAAAATAATATTTACAAATAAATAATTTTATGTTTGTGGTATTTTACTATTTTTCCACAATAAATTATGTATGCAGTATTCCAATGTGATATATTTTATTTAAATCCTATGGAATCTCATTTAATGGATACCAAATGAATTTTTACATAATTGAAAATAAAAATTTATCTTTTCAATAGTTTTCAAAAAAACTTATAAATTAATTTTAACATCATATTTGTATGCTAAATTAGGTGGTTTGAGACGAGATAGAAAGTGTAATACATGAACACGAAATTTTCATGGAAAATCTTGGGTATCCTACTTTAGTAAGAAAAAACATTATTTCTTTATCAAATACTAAAATAGAGAATATGTTTTGTAGTCGTTTTCTGGAATAGGTATTGTAAATGAAACACACATTGATGAATTTTAGAATCATTTATAATCAATTTTCAATGAAATTTTATAACATTAGGACTATAAATATTTATAGGAATATAATAATCCATTTATGAAAAATTCATGTGGACATATGGCATCGTTTATTGAAATCACGCACAGAAAGGAGATATTACTCATGATTTTATATCCAGAGAGAGTTAGTTAGAAAATATATTTACTAATCCCATTTCATGTGACCATTTTGATTCTATCAAAATGGAATTGTTTTTTAATTTAAATTATTTTTAGTCTATTTCATATTTCTTTTTTATTTTTTTGTTTAAATTTATTTTAATTATTTATAAATAAGTAATTATTCTATTTTTTTAATTTTTTTATAATTATTATATTTAGGAAATAAATTTTAAATATTTTAGATTTTCATTAATTAATTTATTTTTTTGAAATTCTCCCTAATAACCATTCGGGTAATCATTTAAGGCTCTGGTTCATTGAAAAAAAACAAAAATGGCACAACAACCATTATTCATTAGCATATATTTCATCTTACTAAAGTTGAAAAATCTCCCTTAACCCAAATCCTTTTGATTCCTCTATAAACTATAAACGAAACTAGTAATCCAAAGGAATGTAGAAGTAACCAAATAAAGGAGAATGTTGTTATTTTATGAAATACTAAGGGAGGGAATCTCTAAGAGTAATATCTTGTAAATCCATAGATATATTATGGATGAAGAAAACTAATAAATTTTGGAATAATGTAAATTATTTTCAATGATGGTAGTTTGTATTTAATAAAAATATGTCTTGATTTTTTTTAGGAATAAGTTATTATGGTTTCTTGTAATAAATAGATTCATTTTAATCAAATAGATGATATAGTTTCATAAAATATTAATATAACGTTAGTAATGGTTTCATCTATCAAAATGTATGAGGTGTTCCATTTTCCCCATGAGGGGGAGTTTAAATTTATTCATACCTTGACATCTATAAGTTATATTAGCCCCTTAGAGGTGTTCATGCTTTTGTTTCGTACCAATACTTTTGAAAATATAAATATGAAAGAATTTAAGTATAATGGAAAGTATTAGGTTTTTTAAAATAGTTTGGGATAGACCATAGTGTATGTGATTTGGGTAGTGTTTATTTTTAGGACATGTATTTTTTTTACATTATGTTATATAAACTGAAATTGAATTTTTCAAATTATATTTTGTTCTTCATGCATTATTTTTTCAAAGTATATTGTAATATCAAATAATATCTTTATAGATGGATGGTCTTCCTGATTTTGAAGTAGAAATCAGTCGATTTAAATAACAGATATTGAGAAAAGTTTCACAAACATAACATGTTATATACATTATTTTTGAAGAAAAATATTTATTTTTGTGAACCAGATAAAAATTTATTAAAGGAATTTTATTAAGATGGTGTGGCTCAAAGGGGCCCATTTAAATCCTCTATGCCTATGAATGAAACACCTACCAAGACAGTTTCTTCTAAGGAAGTAGAGGAGTCAGTATCTGCCAAATTAAATCATTTAGTACCAGTTATAAATTCTATCATTGGTGCACCTATTAATTATCGGTAAAATAATATTGAGATATAATAGGATGGAGTTTCTAGGTCTACATAATGATTTCATAAAGTTATAGTAACACCGAAATGTTTTTATGAAATATTTTCTATAAATAATTTTAATTCATCAATAGCTTCAATTTCATGGAATCATGATTTTAATCAAACCCTGAGTTTCCCTTGTTATAAAATTATAATTTATCTAGCTGTTATGATAGCAGGAATAAATATAACCATATTATTAAAATTAATGGTGAAGTCATTCATTACCAATTACATATGAAAAATATAAATCATTTATATATTTGTATCATTGGTAATAATAAATTGACTAAATTAAAAATAGTATATTAAATTAATTAAATATATATATTTTTTATTATTAATAAATTTTTTTTATATTCATCAAATAGATATTTTGTAATGGGGTATGTATAAACCCTATTTGATGTATAAAATCCTATATTTTTCAAAACCATAATTTTCTATCATTTAGTGACAAAAACCATTTAAATTAAGATTTGGAAAAATTAATCAATTTTACATGACAAGATAAATATTTTCATTCAAAGCGGTATATAAAAATTTACTTTTAATGAATTTTTAATATTTTTCTAAAAACTTTCATATTTTTATGTATATTAAAAATGCACTTAATTTTAACTAGAAACACCATTTTCATATAAATAATTTATATCATTAAATTATATTATTTAATGGTTTTAAAGTATAAATAAGAGATATATTTATCCATCCATATAATTTATGGCATTGGAATTATTTTTACATTGAATTTATATGTAAAAACATTTCAATCTTTTGCAATATTTTTACTTTAAAAACCCATTCTATCTTTTTGATGATAGGAATAATTATAAAATAATTACGAAAACTTATTTGTTTTAAATTTTGAAAAATGTTTTCCATAGTTTTAATCATTATGTCTAAATTATATAAAAATATTTATTTTAGTTTTGGGCATTATGAATAGTAACTTTGATAATTTTTTAAATTTAGTAAAAGGGTAAATATGTTTTTTAAATGTATGTATACTATTATAAAAATACCCTAAACCATTAATTAATATCATTGGATGAGTTTTTTGAGACCAAAATCATCATTAGGTAGAAATATTATCCTTTGGACGCCACTTGGAATAGATTAGGACATTTAATTTAATTTATTTGATGAAATTTTAGATATGACTCACTCAAATTTTAAAAAATAATTATTATTTATATAATGTTATTCATAAGATAAATTCAATTATAAATACTACTTAGAAATTGAAAACATTATTATTTATCAATTTAATTTATTAGTAATTTTTATCAAATAAATAATTACCTTAAATTCTTATACTATGATGATGTAAAGTTTAATTAATTGATTAAAAATAAATATTTTATTATTATAACACTAATAACCATAAAAAACCCAAACACATGACCAAATTATATTGGTCGAGTATATCTAAACCATAACCATCTAATTGTTGGTTATTGACCATTTTTCCTTTTATAGAAAAGGTTCTGACACTTATATTATTTAATTTAATGTGATGTTAAAGTTGTCACATTCATAATTTAATAAGTAGAAAAATTTAAATATTGGATTTTACTATTGATGAATTAGATTAAAAATATTATTATGAAATATATATGATTTATATTCATCATAGTATTTTATTTTTAATTTTTATTCCTAAAATTAGCATATTATATAATTACAGAAAATTAATGTTGTAATTATTTTATTAATATATATAAATTAAATGTTATAAAAAATATGAAAAAAATAATTTGCGATAATAAATATATCTAATTAATTTTATAGTCTTCCTTGACATCGTAAGATCATAATAAATTTTTTTGCAAAGTTAACTTGTTATCTTAATATTTTTAAAAAATAAATGAATTGAATAGTTTATAAATTGAAACTAATGATTGTTTATCATAATAATGTTTTATTAAATTATTTAAAGGTGTTAAATGAGTATTGAACAATCATCGTTTCGGGAGGCAGAATTTCACCATCCACCGAAACCGTATGTTCATTAACCATTTGATGTAGTTGTGTGAGAGTTTAGCTCGAATAAATCTTATAACAACATCCTAGTATATTGAAGATACTGGTGTTGTTACAAAAGAAGTAAATAAAAAGAGATTAGGGGGGATGGAGAATCAAAATAAAACAAATGAACAAGAGAGAATGAATTACCTTTAAAAGTGTAACTCCTTTTGATTTGAGCCTAAAGGATTCCTTTGAAAGGATTATGCCCAAAGGGAATCCTCTAGTATGAGGAGTGGGATGTGGAGAGAGTAAATGGGCAGGGGATGGCCGAGCCAAAGGCTTGAGGAGTGCATGAAATGAGGTAGAGGTGGGGGCCTTTTATAAGAGGAGAGGAGGGGCACTTTTGGAAATCATGAAACTATTATTTTATTTTCAAAAGTATTTCGAATTTCTAAGTTCCACATAGATATATTTCAAAGATAAGATGATAAGGCTTCGAAATATTCCCATCCAATAGGTTTTGGACATGTGTAGGTTTTAGATATTACATTATCTTTCCATTTTATTTAAATCGTTAAATAATGAAGTCATCGCTGCATCATAATGATGTCATAAATAATTTAATTTATTTAAAGTCAAAAAATTATAAAAAATATACTATGATGTAGGAAATATTTTCAGACTTCCAATGAATATTTATAATCAAAAATATGATCTTTATAACCCCTTCTAAAAAATGTTTTAGTAAAACAATTTATGTTAGTGTCATTTTCACCTTTATTTTTTTAAAAAGGCATTAAAGTCATTATCTCACCCATGTGGCCCCATGGGGTCCCCTAAATCTACCAATGGGTTTTCTTGGTCGTCCATGACATAGAAAATAGGGTTAGGACATGTGTCAAGCTCATCTCATTTTATTAAAGCATTATTTTTACCTTAAACTACACTAATTACCTCTAATCGTGATTAAAAACTTAATAGGTTACTATTCACCAAAAAATTATTTTAATCTCATTGAACCACATTTTACATCTTAATGATAACCATGTATGTCGGATTTTTGAAAATCAAAACACAATGATTGCAAAATTTCATTTAAACGAAAAATCAGTTTTTATAAGTACCACTTAGTGGTTTCACTATTCATCAAAAATTGAAGTTTTTCTGAAAATTACCAAAAATTCACCCTAAGCTATATTTGATATTACGAATTCAAAAATGAAGTCTATTTTACAAAATTCAAAACATATAAGTCGCATTAATTAATTTAATAATTAATTCCCACTTTCAGAGCTAATAGCGTGTTTTTATGAAACAATAAGTATCAAAAGATTGACACTAGTTTAAGTCCGATTTGAAAGTGAAATTAATTCCAACGACCACTCTTGGATTTAATGGTAAAAATATTTTCTAATTTCACTTTAAAACCAATTCAAAAGATAATCTAATCATATAAATAAATTATATTAAATAGAGGTTTTGAATTAAAATACAACATTTTACACTATTCATTAAAAAAAGAACTTTATCCGAAAGGTATCAAAAATTTACACAAAGTAAATTTTGATGTCACGATTCTAAAGAAGAGTTATTTTTGGTCCAATAGAATTTATAAGATTGATCAAAAATATATTTAATGACGGTTCGCCATCAAAAGGTGATAAGTGAACCCTTAGTGAAAATTAGGGTATAAATGTCTAAAATTGAACTCTTTCCGTATTTTAAGCCTTTATCTTTTATTGGGTAAATGTAAAAACATTTAAAACAGATATAATCATATTTTAGTTATTTATATCCATTCCCACCAGTACAACGACTACTTGTTAACTAACATTTAAAATAATATTATTTTATTACTTGTGTGCAACGTAAGTTTTCAAGGAAACTCATCGTTGCGTATCGAGTAAGCTATTGAACGTAGAAACCCCTTTTAATTAAAATTAATATTTAATTCGTAAATATTAATAAATATGAAAATTCTTTATTCTTTAATTACCTGGGATGTTACATCCTTCCCCCCTTTTGGGAATTGCGTCCTCACAATTTTATTCACTTATCAAAATAAGTGGGGGTATTTATCCCTCATAGAATTTTCAGATTCCCACGTTGCCTCTTCAATCACATGGTTTTTCCACAAAACATTTACCTGATGAATCACCTTATTCCGTAACACCTACTCCTTGTGGTCATGAATCTGGACTGGTTGTTCTTCATAAGATAGGTTCTCCTCCAGCTGAACTACCTCTGGACTCAAAACATGAGATGTATCTGGCATATACTTCCTCAACATTGAAACATGAAAAACATTGTGTACCTGAGATAAACTTGGAGGTAAAGCCACTCGGTAAGCAACTGATCCAACTTTCTCCAGAATTTCATATGGTACAGTAAACCTTGGACTCAACTTTCCTTTCTTACCAAATCTCATCACACTTTTCCAAAGAGAAACCTTGAGAAAAACATGATCACCTACCTCGAAAGATAGATCCATCCTCCGGTTATCCGCATAACTCTTCTGCCTGCTCTGAGCAGTTCTCATGTGCTTCTGAATCAACTAAACTTTTTCTGCCATCTCTTCTACCAATTCTGGTCCCATCAGCTTCCTTTCACCCACTTCATCCCAAAATGCTGGAGTTCGACACTGCTTCCCATATAATGCCTCAAATGGTGCCATCTATATACTGGAATGAAAGCTGTTATTATAAGAAAACTCAACCAAAGAAATATGTTGGTCCGAACTTCCCTGATAATCCATCGAACAAGCTCGTAGCATATCCTCTAAGGTCTGAATTGTACGTTTTGACTGCCCATCTGATTGAGGATGAAAAGCTGTACTAAAATTTAATTCAGTACCCAACGACTTTTGAAGGCCTTTCCAAAAGTTAGATGTGATCCTGGGATCACGATCAGATAAAATGGAGAGGGGAACTCCATGTAACATGAATACCTCTTTAAGATACAAATGGGAATGTTGATCAAGAGATAATGTATCTCGTATAGCAAGGAAATGAGAAGACTTGGTCAAGCGATCAACAATAACCCAGATTGCATTATTACCTCGAGATGTATTCGGTAATCACACAACAATGTCCATGGATATATTCTCCCATTTCCTCTCTGGCACTCGTAAAGGCTGAAGAATCCCTTTCGGTAACAGCTGCTCTGCTTTAACCTGTTGACATGTCAAACACTTCACACTAAAATTAGCAATATCTCTTTTCATTCCATCCCACCAGTAATACTCCCTCAGATCTCTGTACATCTTAGTACTGCCAAGATGAACTTAAAACGGAGAACTATGAGCCTCACATAACAACTCTCTCTTCAACTGTGAATCACAAGGCACACACAATATCTTCCCAAATCGCAAAACGCAATCACTATCAATGTTGAAATCAGGCAACTTACCTTTCTGAACCAGCTCTACCTTTTTCTGCAACTCACTGTCTCGCTTCTGTGCTTGCTTGATTCTGTCTGATAGAGAAGATTTCACTGATACCTGAAACAAAACAGAACAACATCCTGTACCAACAACTTCTATGCCATTGTTCATTAAATCTTTAACCAAAGGATCACGTTCCAAACACAAAATTTCTAATGAAGCATTACTTTTTCAACTCAAAGCATCAGCCACTTTATTTGCTTTTCCCGGATGGTAATGAATTGTACAATCATAATCCTTGATCAATTCCAGCCATCTCCTCTGTCTCATGTTCAATTCTTTCTGAGTGAATATATACTTTAAACTTTTGTGATCAGTATATATTTCACACTTTACTCCATACAAATGATGCCTCCAAAATTTTAAAGCAAAGAAAACATCAGCTAATTCCAAATCATGTGTAGGGTAATTTACCTCATGGGTTTTCAACTGTCGTGAAGCATAAGCAATTACCTTATCATTATGCATAAGGACACAGCCAAGTCTCTTCAACGAAGCATCACTATATATAACAAACTCACCATTCCTGGAAGGAAGTGCCAAAACTGGAGCATTCACCAATCTTCTCTTCAACTCCTGAAAACAATCATCACATTATTTTGTCTAGATAAACTTAACACCCTTCCGAGTTAGCTTAGTCATTGGACTAGATAACCATGAAAAATTTTCAACAAACCTTTGGTAGTAACCTACCAAACCAAGAAAACTATGGATCTCAGTTACATTTGTGGTTCTTGGCCATTCTTCAACAACTTTTGTTTTAGTAGGATCAACAGTTATGCCATCTTTTGAAACAATGTGACCTAGGAAAGAAATTTGTTGTAACCAAAACTCAAACTTTCTGAATTTTCCATATAGTTTCTTTTCTTTTAAGGTTTCAAAGATAAACCTTAAATGACTTTCATGCTCCTCTTTACTTTTAGAAAACACCAAAATATCATCGATGAAAACTACCACAAACTTATCCAAGAACTCATGGAAAATTCTATTCATAAGGTCCATGAATACAGCAGGTGCATTGGTTAACCCAAAAGGCATAACTACAAATTCATAATGGCCATATCTAGTACCGAACGCAGTCTTCGAAATGTCTGCGTCTTTTACTTTCAACTGATGGTACCCCGACCTCAAGTCAATCTTCGAAAAATACTGAGCTCCCTGGAGTTGATCAAACAAATCATCGATATGAGGCAAAGGATACTTGTTCTTAACAGTAATATTATTCAAGTCTCTATAATCAATGCAAAGTCTCATTGATCCATCTTTCTTTTTAACAAACAAGACAGGAGCACCGCATGGTGATGTGCTAGGTTGAATGAAACCTTTATCTAATAACTCCTGCAAATGTTTCTTTAACTCCAAAAGTTCAACTTGAGCCATTTGATAAGGGGGTTTTGAAATTGGTTTAGAATCAGGAACTAAGTCAACAGTAAATTCAACTTCCCGATCATGAATAATACTAGGAAACTCGTCAGTAAAAACATCAACATACTTATTTACCACTGGCACATCATTAATCTGAACAGTTCCTTTATTTTAAACAATATGTTCAAGGTAACATTCATTTCCATCTTTTACTAGTTTCTCAACTTCCTGATATGTTATCAAAATCAAGGGTTCATTCTTGTACACAAACTGAAAATCTTTCTTAATAGAAACCATTTTAGCTATGCAGTCATTCTTAGCATGATAAACAGAAAGCCAATCCATTCCCAAAATAACATCAAACTCTAATAGAGGCAAAACAATAAGTTTTGCTGGTAGATTATTTCCACACACAAGGATATGAAGGTTCTTATAATTCTTTTTTTTTCTCAACGTTCCCTCCGGGTGTTTTTACCATAAGTTCAGGATTCATTTCTTGATATGGAATTTCCAATTTACTAGAAAAATTCTCAGAAATGAAAGAGTGTGTAGACCCTAAATCAAACAACACATTGGAAAAATCTGAACAAACAGTGTACCTGATACCACTTCATTCGATGGCCCAACATCTGCTGAAGTTGTTGCAAAGGATTTCACCACCCCTTTCTGCTTGTAGTCTGGATTCATTCCCCCAGTTGAGTTCTTCGTTGGACACTCGTTTGCATAATGACCCATTTCATTATACTTAAAACATCTTACAGTTGGCTTTTCATTACCTGCTTGATCATCTTCCTTACAGTTACGAGCAATATGACCAGACATACCACACTGAAAGCACTTACCAGACATGGATAATCATTCTCCAGGATGCATTTTACCACACTTCTCACAGGATGGATATTTGGTTTTCTTACCTCCTTGCTTCTTTGATGAATTCTTCCTCTTTGCCTGCCAACTAGACCTCTTATTCTGTTGTTTGTCATAGAACAACTGATCATCGGCAAACTCCATTTCCACCTTCTCCGCACATCGAACAAGTTTTTCATGACTTTTGAACTCACGAGAAGCTAAAGCCCTTCGATACTTTGGCTTTAACCCTGAGTAAAAACGGTTTATTTTACTATCAAGATCCCGTATGAAGTTTGGAGCATACCTTGCCAATCGAGTGAACTTTGCTTCATAAACAGCCACTGAATCATCCTCCTGCCTCAATTCTAGGAACTATTTTTCCATCCTAAGACGAACCACCTTAGGAAAATATTTCTCAAGAAACATACCTTTGAATT
Organism: Viscum album; assembly: GCA_963277665.1. NCBI lineage: Eukaryota > Viridiplantae > Streptophyta > Magnoliopsida > Santalales > Viscaceae > Viscum > Viscum album. Next base: position 1,451,508,155 of record OY728161.1, read on the forward strand.
CGTCCCAGTGATGATCCTCAATCTCATCACTATCCCTGATATTTTTCACCATCGAACACCACTGATCAGCTTCACCTTCAAAACGGTAAACAACAAGACTAACCTTTTGATGTTCTGAACACCCCATGACATAAAAAATATTCTCCAGTGCTTTAATCCACCCTTCAGCTTGCATAGGGTCAGATGATCCTCTGAATGATGGGGGATGTTGCCTCATGAAATGTTCCACCACTGTCATGTTCCTCTGCGGTTGATCTGGCTGATCTCGTGCATGGATACCACCACCATTTATAGCCTGAGTCAACTGTTCCGTCACTGCAACAAACTGTTCAGTTCCGATTCCGACCATCTCAGGTTGCTGATTTGGAAGGTTGTCTTCCTCCTGATGTCGTCCCAACATAATTGCTTTGATTCCTCTGCGTAAAACCATTATGAACACAGAAATATCTTAGGCGAAGCAACATGGTAATCCGTAAATGCTATATCATTTCAGTCATATTATAATTTAACACTTTTCTAACTCCTAAAGTTTTCTAAACCGACCTCTGATACCAACTATAAGGCCCTAGCCTTAAACCCTACTTAATATTGAATTAAATGAATAATTCACGTTGAGGATCTGTTCAGGTTTAGAGTTTTAGAGAATTAGAACATAACTATTACATCTAAAAAGATTACAAAGTAGTCACTTCTACTAAGTTTCCATAATAAAAAAACTCTTAAAAGAAACATGTCTAGTTCCATGTTTTATATAGCATGACATTCCCTTGATCCCATCCTAGACCTTATTCCACATTAAGTCCTATGAAAAAAATTTCAAAAAAACATGGGGTGAGCATAAAAAGCTCAGTAAGGGATACACAAAGAATGAAAACTGTTAGTTTTTCAAACATCAAGTAAACCATGTATACTTTATCAAAGTAATACCTTCAACTTCATGAAGTAGTAAAAACTCTTCACTGAATAAAGTTTCATTACATACCTTTTTGTAACCAAAGGATTACCATAAAACCCATATAAAGAACACATAACATATATAAAGGTAACTTGGGACATAAACATACTTAAGTGGAATAACCATACGGTCGACTTCCTCACATATCACTTAATGGAATAGCCATACGGCCAATTTCCATACATACTTAATGGAATAGCCATACGGCCGACTTCCATACCCAATGCATTGGAGGTTATAACGTAACCACCCGTCTTGGTATTCACGGCACCACCCGTCATATGGTTTATAACGTAACCACCCCTTAAAATGTCCAAGTACCAATACAAAATCATAAAACATAAAACCAATATAAAGGAATGATAACATTTCCACATTTCAATCACAATATATCATAAATATATTGACATAATAGAATCCTTTATCAAAACCATTTTCAATACCAAAATACATAAAAGAGTATATGGTATTTATTTTATTTTAAAAACATTACGGCTTGTTGAGGAAGCCAAAGACCAAATAATACTCGCGGCGGTGGAAAAGGTCGTTGTCACCGCGTACGTTAAAAAAACATTCCTTTTTTGTTGTTTAGTAAAACGCTTCGTTGAAAAAGATTCCTTTTGTATAAAAGTAAAAGTCAAAGGGTTTTACACACCGTATAAAATAAAGTTGTGTATAAAACGAAATATGCCTCAATGAAAGGAGATTGAGACGAAGTCCCTTACCTCGAGTCCGACTTGACTCGATCGTTCTTTAACGTCCTAAATAATAAACTTGAGTTAATTTATACTTGATTAAGAACCTTTTTAAAGTTCATTATTCCTTTTATATCACCTATTTCCATGTCATGAACACTGTGTAATTATTTAAGTTAATAACGGTCTTTTTAACGATCATTGGTACTTGAGTCAAAAATAAGCCCTTTATAATTACAAGTTGTTCCTGTATCCATTATATCCAGAATGGAATTCATGATTTAGATATTATATAAGTCATATATATCCAGTACATGCATGCATTTATAATATTACATGATCATTTATAGGTAGGAAATGAAATGCACCGTTCAAGGGAAGATCTTTATGGGAGATATTGAAGATCTTTCACCACGATTAGAAGAATACGTTCCGAGTTTCCAAAGACACTAAACTATTACGATCCTTGTGTGTGTGTTTTTGTTATGTACTAAGTATTCCGCAAAAGTAATGTAATGTCCATGTACGACAGGATACGGGTCTCTACATTTGGTATCAGAGGAAAGGTTTAGTCAACCTTTGGAAACTAGGACGCGAAAACATTAGTGAGATCCCTAGAGATATTTCTAAGGTATGTCTAGAGATGCCCCTAAGGATAAGTATACGTATAGGATATAGTCCTAGAACTATGGTAACGATATTAGATTAAACCAAAGGTGATAGATATTTAAGTTACTCCCCCTTTATTATGATTTTTGCATCTAACACTATTCTTTTTGGGTTTTAGAAAATGGCTGGAAACAAGATGATTCACGATAATGGAGAATATGATGGACAATGGAATGATATTCTTCATAATGAAATGGGATTTGGAAGTCCAAACATAATTATTATGCCAAATCAGCAATATCACAACATGATCAATAAATTAAAATTTGGTAAGTTTCCTGACTCGACTAATAAGAGAAAGATGGAGTTCCATGATGATCATAGAGGAAAGAAAGTTCAATTTCCCCTATGTAAATCATGTGGGAAGAGGCATCAAGGAGAATGTTTCAAGGGAACTGGAAGACGCTTTGGGTGTGGAAAAGAAGGACACAAAGCAAGTAAGTGCAAAGGAAAAGGTTCAGTTAACACCATGGATGAGGATAATGGTATTGCTACGACATCAAAAATGGTTAAGTGTTTTAAATGTGGAATGTATGGGCATTATGCAAACCAATGTCCTAAGGGAAAGACTCATGAAGAGAATCAGTATGGACGTATGGGTAGTATTTATGTGGATGATGATGAAGAGACTACAAATGATATGTGAGATGAAAGAATTTTTGAAGCTCGGTCAATGGTTTGAGAATGTAGTGGAATGATTATATGTTTATCATGTGTAATTTTGGAATAAAGAGACATCTATGGATTGTTACACTGTTGTCTTTCCTTGTGTTTTGAAAGTGTATGATTAATGTTACCAGTATCCATGAAAGGTTATTCAGATATTTTTGGAATGTAAATGATATGCGCATAATGAAGGGATAAGGAGAAAATTAAATGTTTGATAGTATTCATGAGCTCATGATTGATATAAGGACTAAGTGATATCATGGTTTGAGTATATAGAATTTTGAGGATTTCGGTATGTGAAAAGTGTTAACTTTTAACTGCATTCAAGTTTTCACTAAGGTTCAATGGGTATTCAAGAGAGTACAAGATTAAGGCCTTTAAATGTTTGGAATGTGACCAACAAGATATATCTTATGATATATGGGGATCAACGATGGTATTAAATCTCTAGTAATCGTTTTCACTATGTTATGAGAATGGACTGCAGTATTATGAGCCTAATGATTGGAATGAATTATGTTGGACATAAGTTAGTATTGTTTAAGGATAGAAGTTTTTTTTCGATATTATTGATGGGATGTTATAGTAATATAGTTTTATAAAAAGGACAACCTGCAGGACGGGCAACAGCCCATCGCTTCGGACAAGGCTGTAGGAATCGAACCCACAACCGAAGTGCGACTGGCCTTTATCGCCTACCACTGACCTACAGGAAGTCCCGGTTTAGTAGAAACTAGTTTTATTATATTAAGAAGTATGATATATGAAGTATAAGTCCATTTTAGGAACCATATATGATTAATCTCAATATAGATCGATTTATGCATATAATTTTTGCTAACCTTTTGTTTGAGACAGATGGAATGACCCGTCATTCTATCACATGATCTGCTAACACTTCACGAATAACAAATTCAACTTCATTTATTTAAGAGATGAAGTGGAAATTGTTCAAGGCACGAACAACAGTGAGATTGTACCCAAATAAAGTAAGTATTTATTCTAATTCAAATTTTCAACTTTAGGGGAAATGATCTTGAAAACCAAAAATGTTGTCCTAGTGATCTTATACCTGATGAATCAGATGGTACCTTATATCATCACAAATATATGGATTTGTGATTACTGGCTTTTCCATAGCCATGTTCTCTACCACTCTCCATCAGAACATGATGGTTAGATTTCTCTTCCATATCCATATTTTCACCTATGTGGAAACCCATTGATTAGTTTATTTGGGTAACCGTTACGTTTCATACTTTTGTTTTTAAAGATTGGTTTTGACATTCCTTTTTACGATGTGGGTTTCTATTAAAGAAACTTTAGAATAGTAAACCATTTATAACCCCGACGAATTTCGAGGGCGAAATTCATTTTAAGGGGGGTAGAATGTAACAGCCCAAGATTTTATAAAAAAATATATTCTTTTTAATTTTATTAATGTCTTTTGTTGTACGCTACACCAAAAGGTGCTTGCACAACACGCATCCTTGTCTTGCCTTGCATTACACGCAATCGCGACCTTCCTCGATAGCGTGTGTAGTACGCAATACCGAGTTTCACTAAACAACGATATGCTATAAAAATATTATTAAAACTAGCCGTTATGAATAGTAATAACCACTTTTTGAAATCTAGTAAATCTTATTTTTCAAAATGAACTTTATTTTTGGATTTGGAGTATTGAATTTAGCCTAAGGTGAAATTTTGGTAATTTTCGGATAACTTTCATATTTTGATGAATAGTGGAAATTACTAAATTTTAATTAAAAACAACTTTTTCAATCGAAATAACTAATAGTGATAAATTATTAATTTGAGTGGTTTTAAAGTATATTTAGAATATATTTTTACAATTTAATACAATGTTGGTCATTGGATGTAATTTCACATTTAAACTAGACATAAACAAATGTCAATCTTTTGATAGATATTGTTTCTTAAAAACATGCTATTTGTTTTAACAGCGGGATTTAATTATAAAATTAATTAATGCAACTTATATGTTGGGAATTTTGTAAAATAGAAATCATTTTTGAATTCGGAATATCAATTATAGCTTAGGGTGAAATTTTGGCATTTTTCTGAAAAACTTCAATTTTTGATGAATAGTGAAACCACTAAGTGGTAGGTTAAAAACTGAATTTTGCATAAAACTTAATTTTACCGCTTCTGTGAATGGAATTTCGAAAATCCGAGAGACACGGTTAATATCAAGGACTAAAATGTGGTTCAATGAGATGAAAATAATTTTTTGGTGAATAGTAACTTTTTACTTTTTTTACCACGGTTAATAATAAATAAGGTAACTAAGGGTAAATATGATATTAATATTACCCTAACACATGTCCTAATTCTATTGGACAAGTGTAATTCGACCAAAAACAAACTTAGGAATAAAATATGACCATTTAGGCCCACTTGGATTAGAGTAGGACATTTATTATTAATTTATTTAAAGAAGGGTTAAAATAGTTAAAATCAAAGTTTAATAAGTAAATCATTTTTAATATGGGGTTATACATAAGATAAATTCGACTATAAATATTCATTAGAAATCTAAAGAGAGTTCCTACATGATGGTATTTTATTTGTAATTTTTAGACATCAAATAATATAATTTATTTATGACACAAAAATGATGCAGTAATTATCTTATTAATGAAATATTGACATAATTGATAATATAAATACCAAAATAAATGTAATTTAAGACTTTTTATGAATTCCACTAATTTTCTAGGTCACTATGATATATTAGTGTTGATTTAATAAACTTGGTTCGAACATATAATTCTGATATGACTTTCACAAAAATCATATATCAAATAGTGTCAAAATTGACACAAAATAGTTTTTAAATCAAATATTATATTATTAATTGTTATTTTATTCCTAAAAATCTAAGGTTCGGCCAAATGACATAGATAAGGATATATATATTAATAATAAACAATTTGGGGTTCTTTTGGCATGTTATAGTAAGTGTATTAACCATATAGTGAAAGAAAACAAAAAGACACGGTAAAAGTTAAATTAATTAACTTAGAGTTAAATCTAATTGATAAGGTTAAAATAATACCCCAAACTTGTCTAAATCCTATTTGTTGATAGGATTTCGACCCATCCCCACTTTATCTTCGAAATAAGACCCTTTGGAACCATTATAAACCGATTATGACTTTAATATAAAATAATATTTTGAGATATTCCTAAGGTGCCCCTCTCCTCCCTTATAAAAGGACACCTCCTCCCCCTCCTCCTCACACCAATTTGAGCACTCAAGCTCGGCCAACCCCTGCCAAAATCTCTTCTCCACTTCCCTAGAAACATCCTAGAGGTTATGGTCTTCCTCAAAGACCAATTCTAGTGCCCTAAGAGGAGGTCTCAAAGAGGCACTTCAAAGAAGAGGTAATTAGCGTTACCAATTCTTTCATCTTTATTTCTTCTTCCACTTCTTCTTCTTAGGTTGTTTCATTATGAAGTAATAACATCAGTATCACTCATATACTGATATGTTATTATAAGTATGAAACAACCCTATTTCACCATCTATCCATCCTACAGAAAAAGAAATCATCGCGCGTGCGTACGTACGGAATACCGTCTCCACGCCGTGGTGTAATCTATTTTCCACCACCACCTTACATGGATGGGTATAATGGTGTAAAGAATAACTATACATAGTTATTACAACATCATATTGATTCTGATATATTGTATAATCCACTCCAATTCAATTCAATATTTATAGAAATGATATCATCGATCGTGCGTACGTACGGACTACCGTCTCCACGACGCGATGAGATTCATTCTCCATGTTAACCATTTAAGAATGATTATAAAGTATATATATGAAATGAAATATATGACATTATAAAGCTACTGGATTTATGTATATATATATATGTATGTCATCTACTTACTTCCATTCAAGACAATAAGGAAAGGAAAACAATGTTCATGCGTACGTACGGACTACCGTCTCCATGAACGGTGTTTTTCATTTTATTTATCTACCTATTATATATATATATATACTGAATATATATGATATATAAATCATATTTTATATTCTGGAAGTAAGTAAATCATGATATAAGTAATAATGATGTCAAGAACAACAAGTCAAAACACCTACGATAAATGAAACGATTTTACCCAAAACGCTTCTTTAACATGGAATTTACAAAAGAACGGGTAATATAATGTCATAAGTGAACCATATATGATATCATAACAATGAATATGATTCTGTAATAAGTCAATGACATTATTTAAATCATTATACAGGAGGTTCGGACACATACGAAGCAAATTGGACCTATGGTAAGGGAAATATCACAATCTCATTTTTATCCGAGATTGTTTATTCGTAAGTATTTACTGGGGTGTATTTTATCATCCACATCCATGTTCCTTCAATATGTAATATTGTTTCCATCCACTTACAATATTTTAAATCCAATTTTACACTTCGGTGAGTTTTTAGTAAAGAATATGAAAGGAATCTTTTGTCGCTTTTTCATACGAGGTACTTTTTGACTTTTCCGACAAAAGTACGAAGAATGTTTTTTTTAACTTCAACGGCATGAACGGATTTTTACGGTTTTATAAAGCCTTATTTTCATGAAGCTTCCTCCAAAAGATTTCATGACTATTTTTAATAAAATCTCTTTCTTTTAAAATTGCATGATGTTTTGTGAAAAGAAATTGATTTTGAAGAAGAAAGGATATTTTCCTCAAGAATTCATTTCAAGTGTTTTATCAAAATTATTTTCCATCTAAGATAATAAAGGGTTCTGTTTCTATCCATATTTTTACATTGATTTGACTATGTTGTGATGGAATTATGTTTATGAATTCCTTTATCTTATATGAATGGTTTTATGATGTCATGTTGTTTTAAGAATACCATTTTTATTACATGGGTTATGAAATGATGTATGATTTATGATTTTGTGGAACACATAAGAATGGTATCATTATGAGATGGGTGGGACCTATATCTCCCTCCAATGCATTGGGTAAAGATTTTATATCTCATGAGATAGACATGGCTGGAATGGTAGGTTATACCGGTTCAGTGAAACAGGACTGAAACGAGGATTACTCGATTCAGAAAGGGACTTTGTCCACTAAGATAGTCTTGGCAATGAGTCTTGACTAACAAGAAATGATTCTCTATGATTATGTGTGTATGCCAAAATGAGTAATGTTTTAAGTTATGATTTCATTTTCACTTCTATGATTTATCCCATGTTATGATATTATGAGCTCTTTTGCAGGTTAAGATTTCCAAAAGCTATGTTCTTATGTATATGATGTGATTGATATTTCTTTTGTTTACCCTTACTGAGCATTTGAGCTCATCCTTTTATGTTTTCTTTTCCCCAGGATATAAAGAAAGGTTTTTAGGTAAAAAAAAGGGAAGATCTTTATGGGAGATATTGAAGATCTTTCACCACGATTAGAAGAATACGTTCCGAGTTTCCAAAGACACTAAACTATTACGATCCTTGTGTGTGTGTTTTTGTTATGTACTAAGTATTCCACAAAAGTAATGTAATGTCCATGTACGACAGGCTACGGGTCTCTACATTGGATATGTTTTTAGGATATATTAAAATATTCCTTTTTATATTATCCCATGGTAAACCTATTTTAACCTTAACAACATTAATTAATAATTACCATTTTTTGTTAATTTTGAAATAAATCTAGTTGATATTGTTATGTAATATTAATTATTATAATTCCAAATATTTATCAATTTTTTCGAATTCAATTCACAAAATTGGATGATTTTAATTTAAAAATAGAACTTTTGAGGCGACAAAAAATTGTTTTCTAAAGAAAATGTATTCGTAAGTGAAAAATGTTTTATATTAAAATTAAACATGAAATTAATTTCTAAGAAATAAATTCGATTGATAATAAAATCAATGAACTAATTTTATTTTTAAAAAATTTTAAATAAAAATATATAATTTTAAATAATTTTAATAAAAAGTAACTTTTAAATAAAAACCATTATTTTCAATATTCATATAAAAAAAAATTTAGAAAAAATTGTGAAATTCATCTTAAGAAAATTTTAACATGATGATTCTGATAATTTATTTAATTTTTTCAAAAAATAATTTTTTAATTGGAAAAAATAAATTTTATTTTATAGTCCAAAAAAGTAAACTTTTTTTATAGAAAAGTATTTTCTATGACTATAAGTACTTCACTAAGAATTAATTACTTAATTATAAATATATATTTTTTCATCCATATTTAATTTTTTATTTTTCATTTCAATTCGTACCCCGAAATTTGATTTTTAACTTATAATTGTCATGTATAAAAAATATTATTTTAATATTATATCTTGGTCCATTTAAATTCAACGTTACATATTTTATATACTATAAAAAAAATTTCTATTAAAATTTCAGGGTGTTACATTCTTTGTGATTGCATAAATTGCATCATAAAAATTTAAACTTGTGTGTGGTAATAAGGGGTTTGAAATTTAAAAACTCTTTTATAGAAAACCAAAATCATAAAGGGGGTTAATACAATTTCCATTAAAAAATAGGGAAAAGTAACAAAGAAGGTTGTTGCATAACTATGTTTCCAAATGCAATAACATTGGAATTAAGTAAAAACATGGATCTAGAATGTTGATCCATTATAGAGATAACATTATACTTTTTCTAAGAGAGAAGAGACAATCAATTTATAAAAAGTGAACAATATTTATATTTCAAGGTATCATTCCAAAATTTGAGGGATTGTTTTTTTATATAGAATAATAACATAATAAATTATTCTTAATTGAAAAGTATAATTTTATCCTTTGTTTATTTTTCACCATAACCTTATCTTTCTCTCCATAAAATGAGTATTCAAGATGAATTTTTGAATCATAATGCACTAAAATTATTTTTTAATAGTTCACATGATTCCAAAAAATGATATCAATATATTTATATTATCCATAATCATTAAATAAAACATGAAATGGTTATAATAAGGTATTATAATTCCAAAAATGAATACACCTTCATATTAATATCCAAATCTAATGTTCAATAAAAATCATTCTGTAACTAATTAAACCCACATCCCAGATAACCTCAACATTCAATTATTTAATTATTTTCTTTAAAAATAATCATTTATGTTAAATCACATATTATACATAAGTGTTACATATACCTTAAAAAAATCAAACCTTCCCCAACATAGCATTAATCACCGGAAAGTACAAAAAAAATCAAAAACAATTGATCATCAAATATATTCATAAAATTAAAATTTTATTTATCCATAAAATCATTTAAGTAAAAAAATTCATAGTAACCATTACATCATGTAGGCTAGGTGTAGGTGTGACACACTTTTTCACCCTTAAATTGTGGGTTGAAGCCCCCACAAACTTTCCAAATATGATGGGCTGTTTCCTGAAACAAAGTTTATCTTTTTTGAAAAATATGGAATTTTTTTTGATAATCATAATTAAAATTCACCTTCATCATATTAAATTATCATAAATATGATGAATATCTTAAAAAATAACAATATTCATCAGATCACCTTTTTTAACCACTATTATTTTCTATCCATCTCAACCTTTTCCACATGAAAAACTAATTTTAATTGACTTTATCTATCTCAACATCAATCACATCACAATGATTATATTTTCCTCGATCATGTGTTTTTACCAAAAATACCACCTTATTTTTAAATTATGATCCTGGTCTATTTGTATTACTTATATTATTCTTACAGGTCCATGAGGAAATAATATTATAGAAAAATATTGAGAAGTTTCATGATTCTTATAACTAATATACCATAGATAGAAGTACATAAACAACACTATTCTAGAGTTTCAACATATAAAAAATTCAATATTTTCATTTCAATGATTTTCATAACATAGTTCCTTAGGAATTAATCCTTTTATTGGAGAATTGAATATGATAATGACCGATTTTCTTATATCTCTAAAATTTAACTATTAGGGGTGACATAGGTTGAACTTTATTTCCTTAAATCTTGTTAATATGACTCTTTATTTTTATTTGGAAATTTGATTCTTTATGATATCATTTTCTAAACATAATGTATCTTCTAGTTAGTTTAAGAAAGTATTCATGGTGTCAATTACCACATTTTTTATATATAATAAATTTAATATTATTTTCATTGTACTATTTAATACTTGAACTTCTATGAGACACCATCCATGTCTTCATTAATTTTTTTGGAAATTAAACAATGTTCCAGTTTTTAATTGTAATTAGAATAGATCATTTTGAATTATCACCAGATATCTAACATCCATTCCCACCAGGTTAGGAATCTTGTTATGTAAATAATTATATTTCCCATTACATTAGTTACTGTTATGATATATCTAATTTTAAATAATTAACCAAAAATAATAAATGAAACAAGGTGGGAATGAATTAACATTCAAAAGGAGAAACTTATAAACCATGAATGAATAACATATCAATGAAAATCATATCCTTACTTATTATTCACTAGGTTTCAATATAAACTATCCATGCTAACTTTTCATATTACGTTTTCTAACCAAACAATCTATTCAAGTCCTTTATAATTGTTAATAAAGAGTTAGTGAATTTCCAGAACATATAGTATGGGAGTGTCAAAATAGGTGTTTTATAAGGCCTTTTGTCATTCACTGTAAAATAATTGAGTTAAGTCTACTTCAATATTTTCAAGGTTATTTATCCTTTGAAAAAGTATTCTAGAACCACATCCACTTGTAGTATCTGATCATGGATGTAATTTCATAGAATCCACTCACTATATACTTCAACTAATTATAGGATATTTTTTATATACTTAGTCTTACCGTTATACTTTCCCATATTTATCTCACTAAATTATTCTACTAATAATCCACCAAAATTAAATGGCCTCCCAATGATACATACTATTTCAACATAAAATCATTACGAGTGGGTTATAATTGATATATAATAGACACTCCATAGAAGGCATCACCTCTTAGTCAAGAATCTTACCACCAATCCTTATGGAAACCCATTTCTCATGAAGCCCTTAGGTGGAGATCCATGATTTTACCAACCCTCACATGTGGTATTTCTAAAGGATTTGATTAATTCCTTTTTATGATACAAACTATGGAAACCCAAAACATTTGAACATATTATTACATGATTTTTAACATAAAAATCATTTAACTATAACCCAATGATTACAATGCCTAATATAATGCCCCATCATTAAAACATTACTTAATCATGAGATCAGTCAATAATTTGAGTTTAATTCACATTGAGGATATTTTTAGTTTTAGTTTTTTTTATATAATTAAGCCATAACTATTATATTAAATCTCAAATATTACAATGTAGACACTTCTACAATATACAATTTCTCAAAATAATAAAACTCATTAAATAAAAAAAGAATAATTTTCTAAAAAAAATATTCTTGAATTATTCATTTATCATACCCTATTTTATACCCTATGAAGTAAAATTTCAAAAAAAATGTACAAGAATAAAAATATTAGTAAGGGTTATAAGATAAAGAAACAAAAAATTAGTCCATAAATACATGCAAATCAATTAAATCATACTTTTCACTCATAAAACATAACTCTTTAATAATCCTAATGAAATCATAATATTTATGAATTACTTATAGAAATGATGAATCATAAAGGTAATTTGTGGCATAAAAAAAACATAAATTTTAGCTTTTACAGCTATACAGGGAGTAACCTTCATGGTTACATTTGGAATACCCATCACAATATATTCCTTAAATCTCTTAGGATAGACATTAAAATTTACCTCTACCATGTTACCCAATGAATTGGAGAGCTGTCACGGGATCAACCACCCTCATTTTATTATATAAAAACCCTTATATGTAAACAAATTCCAAGAACCATAACATATCCATAACATAGAAAACAAGCATAAAGTAACGATAACATTTACACATTGTAATCAAATGATATTAGTTCAAGATATTGACATAATAAATCCATTCTCAAAATGATTTTCAACCCCAAAATAACCTAAATAGGAAGATAGAATTTAATTTCCTTTTTAAAAACATCACGGATTCTGTTGGATGCCTAATAACAAACAATGCTAACAGTGGTAGAACGGTCATTGTCATAACGTACATTAAAAAGAAACATACCTTTTCTCGTTTAGTAAAACGATTCATTAAAAAGGATTAATTTTGAAAAAAAATGAATTAAATTAAATGTAAAATGGGTTTATTATATATTTTATAAAATAAATTCATGTATAAATCAAAATATGGCTCAATTAAAGAAGATTGAGACGATGTCCTTTACCTTTAGTCCAAATCATCACATTTGTTCCTTGTTCTTCTTGAATAATAAAATTATTATAATTTATACTTGTTGGATAAAATTTATCATATTTTTCATTCCTTTTATATCACTTATCACCTTGATATAAGAATCACATAATTATTCAAGTTCATATCAGTCATTTTGTCGATATTTGGTACATGAGTCGAAAATGAACATTGTTCGATGTAAATTGTACATGTAGTCAAAATTCAATCAGCTAAATAATGATATTAATGATTTAAATATCATATATATACACAGTAAATAAGTATTTATAATAGTTCATAACATTTGGAGATGAAAAATGAAATTCACCTTTCATAGAGATTGTAGGTTTTACGTATGCATGAACACTATTTTTATTTCTCTGTCTTCTTAAAGGAATGAATAATAAATGATACATAGTTATGTTATAATTATAATACAATATATATGTTATCAATTTTACATAATTTAATTAATTATACCCTTTATACTTTTCATGCATAGAATGAATGAGTTATATCATATTAAGGGGGCGGTAGTCCGCACATTATCAAATGAAATTATCGTATTTACACATTATAAAAAGAATACAAGTTTTCTATAAAAAAATACATAATAATAGAACCAATATATATATAATATATATCATATATAAATATAGTTCCAGCTTAGTGGCTAGTATGAGAGGTGATAAGAGAAAATTGTACAATCATGGTTTCATGAGGCAGTAGTTTTCCGTACACAGAAACCGATGTTTGTATACATTAGATGGAAGTGTGTGGAAGTGTAGATTGAATAATTTTAATAAAAAAGTCATATTACATTTAGGATACTGTTTTTGTTTTGTAATCATATAATAATAACATCATTGGGAGTGAGGTAGGAAAATAAAACAAAGGGACTTGAGAGAAGACATAACCTCTAAATCGGGTAACGTCTTTTGATTTGAACCAAAAGGATTTCTTGAATTACATATTGTCCTATTAAATCACCATAGTATGAAGGGAGGTATTATAGGAATTTTTTTAGTTGAATTTAGATGAGACAAGGTGATTGAGATGTGTGAGTATGTGGGTAGAGGTGCTGGCCTTTTGTAAGATGGAGGAGGGGCACTTTAGGAATGTCTTGAAATATTATTTTATTATAAGTTGATTTTATAATTATAATAGTTCAAAAGTGATATAGATTGAGTATAATATGAATATGGGTCTAAATAATCTCAAATAATAGGTTTTAGAAATTTTTACGTCACAAAATTATCCATATTTTTAGCTTAAACCCATAGTTAAAGACATTAACTCTTACCATGTCTTATTGTATTTTCATAATATATGTTTACTATAGTTACTATAAAATGACCAGAGAACATAAAGTAGATCATTAATTAAATTTTTAACAATATATTATTATTTTCTTTGAGTTATATATATTTATGGTTATTATATCATTTATTAAAATAGTATTTGTTTTAAAAACCCATTTATGTCAATTTTGACACTATTTAGTAATTTATTTTTTAAAAGACATAAAAACATTATTCATTCAACCCAAACGCATTAAATCAAAGAAAATATGTCATAATAATTCATAAAATTCTTGGATGGGATCCAAATATTAAAATTACATATATTTTAATATTTATAATATCATTTATTTAAATATTTCATTAATAAGGTAATCACTCCATCATCATTGTGTCATAAATAAATTTATTTATTTAATGTTTAAATGTTATAAATAAAATACAATTATGTATAAAATATTTTTATATTTCTAATTAATATTTATAGTCAGACATATCATTTATATTACCCTGTATTGAATTTTTTTTTTGTAAATGATACATGTTTATGTTATAGTACTCTTTACGTTAAATTAATTATTATAAATGTCATTATCACACCCAAGTGGCTCTACGGGGTTCTAAAATCAACCCTAGGATTTCTATGGCCATAAATATCTCAATAAATAGGACTAGTACATGTGTTATGGTAGTTTTATATTATTATAATATTATTTTATATTCTTATTTACCATATTTACCCTTTAACCATGGAAAATACTTTTTTTACTAAAGTTACTATTTATAATTTTTATAAAATAAAACAAACTCATTTAAAAAATTTTGATAATATGATTTATAATATAGAATACATTTTTTATAAATATAACACATATAATTTGAATAAATTAATTTAAAATTAATTCCTGTTGTGAAAACCAAAAAACTAGTTTTTAAGAAGTAAAAACTATCAAAATATTGACATGTGTTTATATCCAATTTAAAAATGAAATTACTTTAAATTACCAACATTGGATTAAATTATAAAACAATAATCTAATTTAAATTTATAAATAATTAAAATGACAATCTAACTGTATAAATAAATGAGATGAAATGTCGATTTTGAATTAAAATATAGTAATTTTCACTAATTATTAAAAAATGAACATTATAAGAAAATTTCAAAAAATTTAAACAATGTAAATTTTGATGTCCTAATTCTATATAATAAGTTTATTTTTCCATATATAACAAATATATGTGATAAAAACTATATTTAAATAGGGTTATCCTTTAAAATGTGGTAAAACTACCTTTTAAAAATATTAGAGTATTTTATGATTAAAATTTGATTCACCCTCATTTAGCCCTTGAATTTTTTTTTGTCAATTGTAAATACAATTTAAAAACATATATAATCATATTTTAGTTAGTTATATTCATTATCTCCAATACATTGACTATGTGTTAACTACTATTTAAAATAACAAGATTATTATATTATTTTTTGGAATGACATAATGTTGTGTGCAACATACGATTTCGAAGAAACCCGTTGTTGTGCATTGAGTACGCTATCAAATAAAGTCTCCATTTTAATGTAAAATTAATATCTTATTCATAAATATTATTATATATAAAAATAATTATTCTATAAATACATTGGATCCTACATCATTCCCCCTTTTGGATATTGTGTCCCCATAATTTTATTTACTTATCAAATAAGTGGGGGTATTTATCCATCAAAGAATTTTCAGATTCCCACATTTCCTCTTAAACCATATGTATTTTCCAAAAAACATTTACCTGATGAATTACTTTATTCCACAACACTTTCTCTCTTTGTTTAAGAATTTTGACTGGCTCTTCATCAAAGGAAATATTTTCTTCCAACCAAACTACCTATAGATTCAAGAAAATAGATTGATCTGACATATATTTTCTTGATATTGAAACATGAAAAAAATGTGTACCTAGGATAAACATGGAGGTAAATTCACACTATAAGAAACTGACCCAACTTTCTCAATGATTTCATTGGTTCCAATAAACCTCATACTCATGTTTCCCTATTTACAAAAACACATGACACTTTTCCATGGAGAAACATTGAGAAAGACATGATCACATTCCTCGAAAAAAATATCCTTCCTCTGATAATCCATATAATTTTTCGACCTACTCTAAGATGTTCTAATGTGATTCTGAATCAACTAAAATTTTCTGCCATCTCTTCTACCAATTATAGTCCCATCCACATCCTTTTACCTATTTCATACCAAAATTCCATATTTCATTATATATTTCTATATAATGCTTAAAATAGTTCTATCTGTATACTGCAATGGAAAATATATTTTTTAAAGTCTGAAACACCATTTATTAATTGAAGAAACAAAAGTTTACATGAGATGAATGGATGGGATTTTATTACAATATCTTTCAAATAGGTGACGAAAATCAGCTGGTAGAGCTTCCAGCCATGTCATGTTCTGGTGGACACCTTTGTTGGCAAGGGCATTGCAACAACATTTTCTTCACGGAAGACATGTGTAGCAATGTAGTCGATCTCCTGAAGCGAATTAAAGCAGTTCATCCAACGCATAGTAAGCGGCCATGCGAAATGAATAACTCCATTCCAAATGGATTGAACAATGGTGGTAGAATCACTTTCAATCCACAGTTTACACCAACCTCTTTGCAGCGCAAAATCAACAGCATGTATGACTCCAAGAATCTACACTTCAATGGAAGAGGCAATCCCACACCCACCGTAAAAGTAACCATGGCAATGGTCATCAGAATCTATGAAAATGGCCCCACAACTGGAAGGTCCAGGATTGCCTTTTGAGGCACCGTCAACATTCGATTTAATCCCACCCGGCATCGGAGGTTGCCAGAAAACTTCAAAGGGTTTCTTGAACTTCGGGAAAATACCCGGGACACAGATACGTCTGAGGATCTCAAAGTCTCCAATATTATTGCTGCAACAATATTTTTGATTTGATGTAGCTTCATGTATCGCTGTTTCCATATGGATTACGGGGATGACCTCCTGGACAGGAGATTCAAACGTTCCGATCGGTTTCTAGTGGGTTTGTTCGTAGAACCGGAAACATCCAATGATTCCACAGCCGTTTGGACCTACTTTCCAAAGACATGCGCTCATTAGCTTGTGGACTGATGAGGCTTAGGAATTTGCATTGGTCGAGAGGATGGGAGGTCGGACTCATCACACCTTTTTGAGGGGAATTATTGTCTACTCCGGGACTCTCTTTATAGATTTAAGTTATGTTCGTGAATCCTTATTATATTACCAAGTATAAAATGAGCTTTCCTTTAGTTTTAACAATCAATGATTAAATATGCAAGAAATTTTAGAGAATCTTTTATATGTATTCGAGGTTCTTCATCAATAGAGAATCATCTATATCTGTTTAGAGATTCTTGGTCAATGGTATCCTTCAAAACATTTATATAAAAGTCTCTTGGTCATTATGATGACCAGGCTGGTTTTAAAGCCACTCAGTGGGGCACTTGAAGTTTATCGTCATTCAGAAGGACATAGATTATTTCAAAGTTGGGATCGAACCCATAAATGGGCTACCTACGTATCCTTTGTTTTGGAAAAGGAATAAGAACCCACGTAGTTCGAGGAATGGGGTATGATGTTTATGATTGATGGCTCAAAGATGAATGTCATAATTACTTTTACACTCTAAGCTCACGTGAGTCATGCTCGGTGTGAGAAACAAGAGGTATTGGTAAAATTTTTACAATTGTGCCATGAAAGATGCAATCATATGAATTTGTTTGGGGCTTATGTATGGATGACTGCCCAGATATATGAAGGTTTAGGATTTACTTTTAGGGAGAAAATCCATGAACAGGGTCCATAAAGTTATATGTGCTTCATGGAGATTTGAATACTCTAATCTTGGGGCTTACTCCTAAGGAGGATGCCCAAGTTAGGAGGGGACTTATGATTGGGTTTTACTCCTGAAAAGGAAACCCAAATCAAAGGTAAATTATGACTGGTTAAGAGAAGTTTAAGGGGACTTGGGACTTACTCCTGAAAAGGAAGCCCAAGGTTATGACTGAGTCTTATTCCTGAAAAGGAGACCCAGGTTAGGGATTAAGGTTTGGGGCTTACTCCTGAGGAGGATGCCCAAAATTAGAGGACTTGATTGGGGCTTACTCCTGAGGAGGATGCCCAAGATTATGACTGGGACTTACTCCTAAAAAGGAAGCCCAGGTTAGGGGACTTGGGACTTACTCCTAAAAAGGAGGCCCAAGGTTATGACTGAGTCTTATTCCTAAAAAGGAGACTCAGGTTAAGGATTCAGGTTTGGGGCTTACTCCTGAAGAGGATGCCCATATTTGTGGTTGGGGCTTATTCTTAAGAAAGATGCCCAAGATTAGAGGACTTGATTGGGACTTACTACTGAGGAAGATGCCCAGATCAAAGATTTTATAACTGGGGATTATTCCTGAAAAGGAGACCCAGGTTAGGATTCTCTCATCTTAAAGGATGAGGTTTAATGAATGAACTCTCAATCTTTAGTGACATAAAGATGTTTAAATCACTAGGTTTTGAGAGATATTTCACAGAATTTCTTTCAGATAAGGATGTCAAATCAAGAAATCATGCCATAAATGGCTTTGAAGAGTATCTTGAAGACTGAATCTTGAATAGGAAAGGTGAAATGGCTTAAGAGGGGTAAAATGGTCAAGATGGGCACCCCAAAAAGATAAGGGCGCGCAAGTCTTGAAAGACGCGCAAGTCCTGCGGCGGCGCGCAAGTATTGGTCGCGCAAGTATACTTGCGCGACACATGGTGTACTTGCGCGATTTTCAACCAGTATTGAAATACTTGAGCGACTCTTTAGAAAACCCTTTACAATCCTCTTGAGGTTCTTCCAGAAGAGGGACGCGCAAGTTATATTGAAGGAATTAAGTCGGCGCGCAAGTGTTTGATAAGTTTCAACACTTAGGCCTTCATTCTTCTCTTTAGATCTTCCATTCTAGGTAAGAAATTACCTTAGAAGTGTTATGGAAGCTTTAAGAAGAGACTTGGGCGTCGGGAGCTTTAATCCGAGTTTCTGAAAAAAGATCCTCTCGAATGGGGGGCCCACAGGGTCTATTTATAGGCAAAAGAAGACCCCGGGCGGTTACTGGGCGGTTACCAGGAGGTTTACCACATATGTCGCGCAAGTCCCTTGCACGACCATGAGGAGTCGCGCAAGTGTTGAGGCGGCGCGCAAGTGTACTTGCGCGACCAAGAGGGAACTTGCGCGACCTATGGGCAATGTTCTCCTTTTTCATCCCTTTGTCGATTTTTAATGTTTCTTCAAAGGATTAATCACTTTGAGCTCAGATATTCCCTTTTCTGATCTTTAGATTCTGTGACGAAAGGAGCGTCAACAAAAGTCCCCCCTCAGAGTTGGATCCGGAATGAAATGAGGATTTGACTCTGAGGAAATTGAATCCATCCAAAGGAAAAGGGGGGCGCGCAAGTTTCAGTGCACAGAGGGCAGCGCGCAAGTGTGCTGGAACTTGACTTTTATTCAGAGTTCCTTTGTCTTTTGTGGGCAGTTTAAAGTCATGCATGCCGGACATAAAGGGGCTAATGTTTAAGGTCGAAATAGCTTTGACCAAAAAAAATGGAAAAAAAAAATGGATTCAATTCCTTGACAATTTATCTGAAAACATATTTACCATACTCAAGTATGAGGGAAAAAATGTAAACTATGGCTTAAAAATATTTGAATCTGAGGAATGATATGAAAAAGAGCTAAAAGGCATTAGAAGAAGTAGTTTCCAAGAATGAAGTTACTATTATTTAACAAAACCCGTTAGGGGGTTGAAATATGCAGGGCCACCTATGGGCATTGGCTACATAATCAAATAAAATTGCATCTTTTGGCTGACAAGTCTGTTATGTGGACTGTTTATGCAAGGCCACCTATGGGCACGTGCTGCATAGTCAGGCAAAAGAACTCCCAGAAATTTACTTTCCTAGTGCTAAAAGCTAGTGAAAGTTTATGGAGATTCAAATTTTCTAAAGCATAGAGTTTGTTGTATGGAAAGAGGTACTTGAATATGGAGAAGATATTTCCAAACAAGAATATCGAAGAACTGGATGAATATCACTCCTACGAAGGTCTGACCCAAACGTAGGGAAGAAGAATAAACCATAGACTTGAATACTTTCAGATCATGAAAAAGGATATGGGACAAATATGTTAAGGATGGCTATTTTTGCGGATCCCTACATACTGTCTTTTAAGACAAATAAGGACAATTGAGGCATTCTTCCCAAGAATGAAGTTACTATTATTTAACAAAACCCGTTAGGGGGTTGAAATATGCAGGGCCACCTATGGGCATTGGCTGCATAGTCAAATAAAATAGCATCTTTTGGCTGACAAGTCTGTTATGTGGACTGTTTATGCAAGGCCACCTATGGGCACGTGCTACATAGTCAGGCAAAAGAATTCTCAGAAGTTTGACATTTTTGTGACTAGAAGTCATGAAAAAGGGTTATGAAGATCTGAAAATATTTAAGGTTAGGATTATAACACATAAATATGGGTATTGTCCAATGTATATAGAGATACATAGGTCAATGAAAACCATAATCATGTTGTGGCTGGGTCCTAAATTGAAATTCTGGACTTCACTACGTATCTCATAAGAATGAGAATCAAGCCATACGTAGTTCTTGAAATGTAGTTTAACGTCGTGCAGGACGAAAGTATGAGTGATCTAAGTTTAGGGTCATAGAATTCGGACCATAATAATGAATACACAGTGTGTGTTTTCATGAGGACTTTTCAGCCAAGGGACTGAAAGTGAAATTTGGGGTTAGGCCCAAAAGACTTGGGATTGGATTCGAGGGACACTCGAATGTTCCTACGTATCCCATAAGGATGGGAATCAAGTCCACGTAGTTCTAGAACTACCCTTTGTACAAATTTGGTTCGTACATGTGAAGGGTGAAAGGGGACTTTAGTGCAATGATGTTTTAACCTGAGATAAAAAATTTAGGCATTACCATGTATGCATGTAGTCTTTTTGAAATGAAACACGATTGAAAAATCAATGTCAATAATAGTTCTCTCTCAAGTGAGGAGATCAAAGAATATTGTAGTTTATTGTCGTACCGGACAAAAGTGTTGTATAGTTTAACGTCATATAACAAGGACGATAGTGAATCAATGTAATGATATTGATTCCAGGGGCGGTTTCACAAATCAACATCATATGAGGTTGTGGTGAACCGATGTGAAGAGATTTTTTTTTGAACAAAGATCTAATAAAAAATGTTGTTGGGACTTACACATGGTTAGTGGCCCAAAGGGAGTGTTATGGTTGATGTTCGCTCTAAGCTCACGTGAGTCATACTCGGTGTGAGAAACAAGAGGTAATAACAACCTTAACGATGCACAGTTTAATGTCATGTAGGACATATCAAGGACTTTCTGTACAGTTTAGCGTCATGTAGTTAGGACGATGGGGACAATACAGTTTAACGTCATATTGGACGAAAGGGGGATTGTGCAGTTTTAATGTCATGCTGGACTTTTGATGATTATATAGTTTAACGTCTTTCCGGACGTGAGGGACTTTTATACAGTTTAGCGTCATGTAGTTAGGACGTCACAGTTTAACGTCTTGCTGGACATATTTGCAAAATAGTTTATGGTCATATACATGGACCAGGGATGATGCAGTTTAGGGTCATGCTGGACGGTTCATGGAATTTTTTTCACAGTTTAATGTCGTGTGGGACGAAGTTGCAGTTTAAAGTCATACTGGACCATTGCTGTATAGTTTAACATCATATAGCAAGGACGAACTGGTGCTGTACAGTTTAAAGTCATATAGCTAGGACTAAGGTGAACCAATATGAGGATATCAGTTCTGGGGACTTTTTACAGTTTATCGTCATGCTGGACGTTGGAAGTGTAGATACCCGTAGCCTGACGTACATGGACATTACATTACATTTGCGGAATACTTAGTACATAACAAAAACACACACACAAGGATCGTAATAGTTTAGTGTCTTTGGAAACTCGGAACGTATTCTTCTAATCGTGGTGAAAGATCTTCAATATCTCCCATAAAGATCTTCCCTTTTTTTTTTACCTAAAAACCTTTCTTTATATCCCGGGGAAAAGAAAACATAAAAGGGTGAGCTCAAATGCTCAGTAAGGGTAAATAAAGGAAATAAAAATCATATCATATCTTTATGAAAATCAAAACCTGCAAAAGAGATCATAATATCTTAACATGGGATAAATCATAGAAGTGAAAATGAAATCATAACTTAAAACATTACTCATTGTGGCATACACACATAATCATAGAGAATCATTTCTTGTTATTCAAGACTCATTGCCAAGACTATCTTAGTGGACAAAGTCCCTTTCTGAATCGAGTAATCCTCGTTTCAGTCCTGTTTCACTGAACCGGTATACCTACCATTCCAGCCATGTCTATCTCATGAGATATAAAATCTTTACCCAATGCATTGGAGGGAGATATAGGTCCCACCCCTCTCTTAATGAATCCTTTCTTATGTGTGCCACAAAATCATAAATCATACATCATTGCATAACCCATGTAATAAAAACAACATGACATCATAAAACCATTCATATAAGATAAAGGAATTCATAAACATAATTCCATCACAACATAGTCAAATCAATGTAAAAATATGGATAGAAACAGAACCCTTTATTATCTTAGATGGAAAATAATTTTGATAAAACACTTGAAATGAATTCTTGAGGAAAATATCCTTTCTTTTTCAAAATCAATTTCTTTTCACAAAACATCATGCAATTTTAAAAGAAAGAGATTTTATTGAAAATAGTCATGAAATCTTTTAGAGGAATCTTCATGAAAATAAGGCTTTATAAAACAGTATAAATCCGTTCGTGCCGTATAAGTTAAAAAAAACATTCTTCGTACTTTTGTCGGAAAAGTCAAAAAGTACCTCGTACGACAAAAGATTCCTTTCATACATATTACTAAAAACTCACCGAAGGGTAAAAATGGTTTTAAACAATTGTAGGTGGATGGAAATAATATTACATATTGATGAAACATGGATGTGGATGATAAAATACACCCCAGTAAATACTTACGAATAAACAATCTCAGATAAAAATGAGATTGTGATATTTCCCTTACCTTAGGTCCGACATGCTTTGTAAGTGTCCGAACCTCCTGTATAATGATTTAAATCATGTTATTGACTTATTACAGAATCATATTCATTGTTATGATATCATATATGGTTCACTTATGACATTATATTACCCGTTCTTTTGTAAACTCCATGTTAAAGAAGCGTTTTGGGTAAAATCGTTTCATTTATCGTAGGTGTTTTGACTTGTTGTTCTTGACATAATTATTACTTATATCATGATTTACTTACTTCCAGAATATAAAATATGATTTATATATCATATATATTCAGTATATATATATATATAATAGGTAGATAAATAAAATGAAAAACACCGTTCATGGAGACGGTAGTCCGTACGTACGCATGAACGCTGTTTTCCTTTCCTTATTGTCTTGAAATGGAAGTAAGTAGATGACATACATATGTATATATATACATAAATCCAGTAGTCATATATTTCATTATTATTTCTTATATATACATTATAATCATTCTTAAATGGTTAATATGGAGAATGAATCTCATCGCGTCGTGGAGACGGTAGTCCGTACGTACGCACGAGCAATGATATCATTTCTATAAATATTGAATTTAATTTGAGTGGATTATAAAATATATCAGAATCAATATGATGTTGTAATAACTATGTATAGTTATTCTTTACACCATTATACCCATCCATGTAAGGTGGTGGTGGAAAATAGATTACACCACGGCGTGGAGACGGTATTCCGTACGTACGCACGCGCGGTGATTTCTTTTTCCGTAGGATGGATAGATGGTGAAATAGGGTTGTTTCATACTTATAATAACATATCAGTATATGAGTGATACTGATGTTATTACTTCATAATGAAACAACCTAAGAAGAAGAAGTGGAAGAAGAAATAAAGATGAAAGAATTGGTAACGGTAATTACCTCTTCTTTGAAGTGCCTCTTTGAGACCTCCTCTTAGGGCACTAAAATTGGTCTTTGAAGAAGACCAGAACCTCTAGGATGTTTCTAGGGAAGTGGAGAGGAGAAATTGGCAAGGGTTGGCCGAGCTTGAGTGCTCAAATTGGTGTGAGGAGGAGGGGGAGGAGGTGTCCTTTTATAGGGGAGGAGAGGGGCACCTTAGGAATATCTCAAAATATTATTTTATATTAAAGTCAAAATCGGTTTATAATGGTTCCAAAGGGTCTTATTTCTAAGCTAAAGTGGGGATGGGTCGAAATCCTATCAACCAATAGAATTTAGACAAGTTTAGGGTATTATTTTAACCTTATCAATTAGATTTAACTCTAAGTTAAATAATTTAACTTTTACCGTGTCTTTTTGTTTTCTTTCACTATATGGTTAATAAACTTACTCTAACATGCCAAACGAACCCCAAATTGTATATTATTAATACATATATCCTTATCTAAGTCATTTGGCCGAACCTTAGATTTTTAGGAATAAAATAACAATTAATAATATAATATTCGATTTAAAAACTATTTTGTGTCAATTTTGACACTATTTGATATATGATTTTTATGAAAGTCATAACAGAATTATATGTTCAAAACAAGTTGATTAAATCAACAATAATATATCATAGTAACCTATAAAATTAGTGGAATTCATAAAAAGTCTTAAATTACATTTATTTTTGTGTTTATAACATCAATTATGTCAATATTTCATTAATAAGATAATTAATGCATCATCGTTGTGTCATAAATAAATTAAATTATTTGATGTCTAAAAATTACAAATAAAATACCATCATGTAGGAAATCTTTTTAGCTTTCTAATGAATATTTACAATCGAATTTATCTTATGTATAACCCCATATTAAAAATGATTTACTTATTAAACTTTGATTTTAGCTATTTTAACCCTTCTTTAAATAAATTAATAATAAATGTCCTAATCTAATCCAAGTGGGCCTAAATGGTCATATTTTATTCCTAAGTTTGTTTTTGGTCGAATTACACTTGTCCAATAGAATTAGGACATGTGTTAGGGTAATAGTGATATCATATTTACCCTTAGTTACCCTATTTACTATTAACCGCGGCAAAAAAAAGTAAAAAGTTACTATTCACCAAAAATTATTTTCATCTCATTGAACCACATTTTAGTCCTTGATATTAACCGTGTCTCTCGGATTTTCGAAATTCCATTCACAGAAGCGGTAAAATTAAGTTTTATGCAAAATTCAGTTTTTAACCTACCACTTAGTGGTTTAACTATTCATCAAAAATTGATGTTTTTTAGAACAATGCCAAAATTTCATCCCAAGCTATATTTCATAATCCGAATTCAAAAATGAAGTCTATTTTACCAAATTCATAACATAAAAGTTGCATTAATTAATTTTATAATTAAATCCCGCTGTTAAAACAAATAGCGTGTTTTTAAGAAACAATATCTATCAAAAGATTGACACTTGTTTATGTCTAGTTTAAATGTGAAATTACATCCAATGACCAACATTGTATTAAATTGTAAAAATATATTCTAAATATACCTTAAAACCACTCAAATTAATGATTTATCACTATTAATTATTTCGATTAAAAAAGTTGTTTTTAATTATAATTTAGTAATTTTCACTATTCATCAGAATATGAAAGTTATCCGAAAAGTACCAAAATTTCACCTTAGGCTAAATTCGATACTCCGAATCCAAAAATAAAGTTCATTTTGAAAAATAAGATTTACTGGATTTCAAAAAGTGGTTATTACTATTCATAACGGCTAGTTTTAATAATATTTTATAGCATATCGTTGTTTAGTGAAACTCAGTATTGCGTACTACACACGCTATCAAGGAAGGTCGCGATTGCGTGTAATGCAAGGCAAGTCAAGGATTGGTGTTGTGCAAGCTCCTTTTGGTGTAGCGTACAACACAAGACATTAATAAAATTAAAAAGAATATTTTTTTTATAAAATCTTGGGCTGTTACATTCTACCCCCCTTAAAATGAATTTCGCCCTCGAAATTCGTCGGGGCTATAAATGGTTTACTATTTGAAAGTTTCTTTAATAGAAACCCACATCGTAAAAGGGAATACCAAAACTTGTCTTTAAAAACTAAAGTATGAAATGTAACGATTACCCAAATAAACTAATCACTGGGTTTCCACATAGGTGAAAATATGGATATGGAAGAGAAATCTAACCATCATGTTCTGATGGAGAGTGGTAGAGAACATGGCTATGGAAAAGCCAGTAATCACAAATCCATAGATTTGTGATGATATAAGGTACCATCTGATTCATCAGGTATAAGATCACTAGGACAACATTTTTGGTTTTCAAGATCATTTCCCCTAAAGTTGAAAATTTGAATTAGAATAAATACTAACTTTATTTTGGTACAATCTCACTGTTGTTCGTGCTTTGAACAATTTCCACTTCATCTCTTAAATAAATGAAGTTGAATTTGTTATTCATGAAGTGTTAGCAGATCATGTGATAGAATGACGGGTCATTCCATCTGTCTCAAACAAAAGGTAATCAAAAGTTATTAAATATACATAAGTCATTCTATAGTAAGATTAATCATATATAGTTCCTAAATGGACTTATACTTCATATATCATACTGCTTAATATAATAAAACTAGTTTCTACTAAACAGGGACTTCCTGTAGGTCAGTGGTAGGCGATAAAGGCCAGTCGCACTTCGGTTGTGGGTTCGATTCCTATAGCCTTGTCCGAAGCGATGGGTTGTCGCCCGTCCTGCAGGTTGTCCCTTTTTCTAAAACTACGTTACTATAACATCCCATCAATAATATCGAAAATCTTATATCCTTAAACAATACTAACTTATGTCCAACATAATCCAGTCTAATCTTTAGGCTTATACATAATACTGCAGTCCACTCTCATAATATAGTGACAACGATTACCAGAGATTTAATATTATCGTTGATCCCCACATATCATAAGATATGTCTTGTTGGTCACATTCCAAACACTCAAAGTCCTTAATCGTGTATTCTCTTGAATACCTTAGTGAAAAAAGTTAACACTTTCCACATACCAAAATCCTCAAAATTCTATATACTCAAACCATGATATCACTTAGTCCTTATATTAATCATGAGCTCATGAATACTATTAAACATTTCATTTTCTCGCATATCATCTTATTTCCAAAAAAAATATCTCAATCACTTTGAATACCACATCAATAAATATTGCAATACTCAATGATACAACATTATTTTGGAATCCCATTACATAAACACTTAATCATTCCACCACATCGTTGTCATATTCAACATTGCCAATAGTGATCGCATGTGATTTCCCTTTGTCCTTTTCCTTCAGTGGTTGCTCATGTTGATCATCACTAACCCTTGGATTAGGGCAATTATTAGCATAATGCCCCATTTCCTTGCACTTGAAGCATTGAAGTGTTGGCGGTGCGTTCTCTGCAGTGTTTGCTTTATTCACATCATTAGAAACCCTTTTTCCATTACTTCGACACTCAGCTGCTCGATGACCTTCTTTTACACACTTAAAACATTTTCTAGTCCCTTTAAGACAATCTACACCATGCTTCTTCCCACACTTTGTGCATAAAGAAACATTCATCTTCATTTCATCATTATTCTGAGATTTCTCCTTGAACTCCATATTTCGTTTCTTGTCAAAACCATGAGATGGATATGTAACACCAACTTCCATTTCTAACTTGATAGCACAACGCACAATTTCTTCATAGCTACTGAAGTCTCTTATAGCTAATGCCCTTCGAAGACTTGGTTTTAAGCCACTGAAAAATCGATAAACTTTACTTTCAGGTTGAATGATAATTCCAGAAGCATACCTTGCAAGTCTTGTAAAATTTGCTTCATAGGTACCAACAGATTCATCGTCCTTTTGCTTCAGTTCAAGAAACTCTTTCTCCATCTTTGTTCGAAGGATACGAGGGAAGTACTTACTGAAAAACAGGTTCTTGAACTCGTCCCATTCCATGGACTCAATTTCATCTCTTGGCCTCGTATTCTTGATAAGATTCCACCATTGATCAGCTTCACCTTCCAAACGATATACTGCTAAGATGACTTTATCATGTTCAGAACATTGAAGAACTGAAAATATCTTTTCAGTAGTACTAATCCATTGTTCAGCAACTAATGGATCAGTAGACCCACTGAAAGAAGGTGGACGTTGCCTCATGAAGGACTCAATAGAATATTGTTCCCTTCACTGCTCATTTGGAAGTCCAGAATGATTCATAGCTTGTGTAAGTATAGCAATAAGATTTTGCACTCCATTTCCCATAACATTTGTTTGTTCAGGAGGGCAATCATTGCATTGTCCATTGCATTGATCAACACGGTTCCTTCGGGTTCCAGCCATCGTCTAAAACCCATAAAGAATAGTGTGAGAGGCAAAAATCATGCTAGGGAAAACAACATAATAAAGGGGGAGTACCTTCAATATCCAACATCTTAGGTTTAATTCTATGATCGTTAGCGTAATTCTATTACTATAACCTATACGTATACTTAACCTTAGAGACATCCCTAGACATACCTTAGAAATATCTCTAGGGATCTCACTAACGTTTTCGCATCCTAGTTTCCAAAGGATGACTAAACCTTTCCTCTGATACCAACTGTAGAGACCCGTAGCCTGACGTACATGGACATTACATTACATTTGCGGAATACTTAGTACATAACAAAAACACAGACACAAGGATCGTAATAGTTTAGTGTCTTTGGAAACTCGGAACGTATTCTTCTAATCGTGGTGAAAGATCTTCAATATCTCCCATAAAGATCTTCCCTTTTTTTTACCTAAAAACCTTTCTTTATATCCTGGGGAAAAGAAAACATAAAAGGGTGAGCTCAAATGCTCAGTAAGGGTAAATAAAGGAAATAAAAATCATATCATATCTTTATGAAAATCAAAACCTGCACAAGAGATCATAATATCTTAACATGGGATAAATCATAGAAGTGAAAATGAAATCATAACTTAAAACATTACTCATTGTGGCATACACACATAATCATAGAGAATCATTTCTTGTTAGTCAAGACTCATTGCCAAGACTATCTTAGTGGACAAAGTCCCTTTCTGAATCGAGTAATCCTCGTTTCAGTCCTGTTTCACTGAACCGGTATAACCTACCATTCCAGCCATGTCTATCTCAAGAGATATAAAATCTTTACCCAATGCATTGGAGGGAGATATAGGTCACACAATCTCTTAATGAATCCTTTCTTATGTGTGCCACAAAATCATAAATCATACATCATTGCATAACCCATGTAATAAAAACAACATGACATCATAAAACCATTCATATAAGATAAAGGAATTCATAAACATAATTCCATCACAACATAGTCAAATCAATGTAAAAATATGGATAGAAACAGAACCCTTTATTATCTTAGATGGAAAATAATTTTGATAAAACACTTGAAATGAATTCTTGAGGAAAATATCCTTTCTTTTTCAAAATCAATTTCTTTTCACAAAACATCATGCAATTTTAAAAGAAAGAGATTTTATTGAAAATAGTCATGAAATCTTTTAGAGGAATCTTCATGAAAATAAGGCTTTATAAAACAGTATAAATCCGTTCGTGCCGTATAAGTTAAAAAAAACATTCTTCGTACTTTTGTCGGAAAAGTCAAAAAGTACCTCGTACGACAAAAGATTCCTTTCATACATATTACTAAAGACTCACCGAAGGGTAAAAATGGTTTTAAACAATTGTAGGTGGATGGAAATAATATTACATTTTGATGAAACATGGATGTGGATGATAAAATACACCCCAGTAAATACTTACGAATAAACAATCTTAGATAAAAATGAGATTGTGATATTTCCCTTACCTTAGGTCCGACTTGCTTTGTAAGTGTCCGAACCTCTTGTATAATGATTTAAATCATGTTATTGACTTATTACAGAATCATATTCATTGTTATGATATCATATATGGTTCACTTATGACATTATATTACCCGTTCTTTTGTAAACTCCATGTTAAAGAAGCGTTTTGGGTAAAATCGTTTCATTTATCGTAGGTGTTTTGACTTGTTGTTCTTGACATCATTATTACTTATATCATGATTTACTTACTTCCAGAATATAAAATATGATTTATATATCATATATATTCAGTATATATATATATATAATAGGTAGATAAATAAAATGAAAAACACCGTTCATGGAGACGGTAGTCCGTACGTACGCATGAACGCTGTTTTCCTTTCTTTATTGTCTTGAAATGGAAGTAAGTAGCTGACATACATATGTATATATATACATAAATCCAGTAGTCATATATTTCATTATTATTTCTTATATATACATTATAATCATTCTTAAATGGTTAACATGGAGAATGAATCTCATCGCGTCGTGGAGACGGTAGTCCGTACGTACGCACGAGCGATGATATCATTTCTATAAATACTGAATTGAATTTGAGTGGATTATACAATATATCAGAATCAATATGATGTTGTAATAACTATGTATAGTTATTCTTTACACCATTATACCCATCCATGTAAGGTGGTGGTGGAAAATAGATTACACCACGGCGTGGAGACGGTATTCCGTACGTACGCACGCGCGGTGATTTCTTTTTCCGTAGGATGGATAGATGGTGAAATAGGGTTGTTTCATACTTATAATAACATATCAGTATATGAGTGATACTGATGTTATTACTTCATAATGAAACAACCTAAGAAGAAGAAGTGGAAGAAGAAATAAAGATGAAAGAATTGGTAACGGTAATTACCTCTTCTTTGAAGTGCCTCTTTGAGACCTCCTCTTAGGGCACTAAAATTGGTCTTTGAAGAAGACCAGAACCTCTAGGATGTTGCTAGGAAAGTGGAGAGGAGAAATTGGCAGGGGTTGTCCGAGCTTGAGTGCTCAAATTGGTGTGAGGAGGAGGGGGAGGAGGTGTCCTTTTATAGGGGAGGAGAGGGGCACCTTAGGAATATCTCAAAATATTATTTTATATTAAAGTCAAAATCGGTTTATAATGGTTCCAAAGGGTCTTATTTCGAAGCTAAAGTGGGGATGGGTCGAAATCCTATCAACCAATAGAATTTAGACAAGTTTAGGGTATTATTTTAACCTTATCAATTAGATTTAACTCTAAGATAAATAATTTAACTTTTACCGTGTCTTTTTGTTTTCTTTCACTATATGGTTAATAAACTTACTCTAACATGCCAAACGAACCCCAAATTGTATATTATTAATACATATATCCTTATCTAAGTCATTTGGCCGAACCTTAGATTTTTAGGAATAAAATAACAATTAATAATATAATATTTGATTTAAAAACTATTTTGTGTCAATTTTGACACTATTTGATATATGATTTTTGTGAAAGTCATAACAGAATTATATGTTCGAAACAAGTTGATTAAATCAACACTAATATATAATAGTAACCTAGAAAATTAGTGGAATTCATAAAAAGTCTTAAATTACATTTATTTTGGTGTTTATAACATCAATTATGTCAATATTTCATTAATAAGATAATTACTGCATCATCGTTGTGTCATAAATAAATTAAACTATTTGATGTCTAAAAATTACAAATAAAATACCATCATGTAGGAAATCTTTTTAGCTTTCTAATTAATATTTACAATCGAATTTATCTTATGTATAACCCCATATTAAAAATGATTTACTTATTAAACTTTGATTTTAGCTATTTTAACCCTTCTTTAAATAAATTAATAATAAATGTCCTAATCTAATCCAAGTGGGCCTAAATGGTCATATTTTATTCCTAAGTTTGTTTTTGGTCGAATTACACTTGTCCAATAGAATTAGGACATGTGTTAGGATAATAGTGATATCATATTTACCCTTAGTTACCCTATTTACTATTAACCGCTGTAAAAAAAAGTAAAAAGTTACTATTCACCAAAAATTATTTTCATCTCATTGAACCACATTTTAGTCCTTGATATTAACCGTGTGTCTCGGATTTTCGAAATTCCATTCACAGAAGCGGTAAAATTAAGATTTATGCAAAATTCAGTTTTTAACCTACCACTTAGTGGTTTCACTATTCATCAAAAATTGATGTTTTTCAGAACAATGCCAAAATTTCATCCCAAGATATATTTCATATTCCGAATTCAAAAATGAAGTCTATTTTACCAAATTCGTAACATAAAAGTTGCATTAATTAATTTTATAATTAAATCCCGCTGTTAAAACAAATAGCGTGTTTTTAAGAAACAATATCTATCAAAAGATTGACACTTGTTTATGTCTAGTTTAAATGTGAAATTACATCCAATGACCAACATTGTATTAAATTGTAAAAATATATTCTAAATATACCATAAAACCACTCAAATTAATGATTTATCACTATTAATTATTTCGATTAAAAAAGTTGTTTTTAATTATAATTTAGTAATTTTCACTATTCATCAGAATATGAAAGTTATCCGAAAAGTACCAAAATTTCACCTTAGGCTAAATTCGATACTCCGAATCCAAAATTAAAGTTCATTTTGAAAAATAAGATTTACTGGATTTCAAAAAGTGGTTATTACTATTCATAACGGCTAGTTTTAATAATATTTTATAGCATATCGTTGTTTAGTGAAACTCGGTATTGCGTACTACACACGCTATCAAGGAAGGTCGCGATTGCGTGTAATGCAAGGCAAGTCAAGGATTGGTGTTGTGCAAGCTCCTTTTGGTGTAGCGTACAACACAATACATTAATAAAATTAAAAAGAATATTTTTTTTATAAAATCTTGGGCTGTTACAGGAAGTGCCACACAGTTTAATGTCATGTTGCTAGGACACAATATAGTTTAATGTCATCTCGGACATATACAGTTTAGTGTCATGTAGGACATATTAGTAACCAATGTGACAGTTTAACGTCATGATGGACGATGAAAGTGCCGCACAATTTAATGTCATGTTTCTAGGACACAATATAGTTTAATGTCATCTCAGACAAAATACAGTTTAGTGTCATGTAGGACAATAAGGGACTTAACACAGTTTAACGTCATGCTGGACGATGGAAGTGTCACACAGTTTAATGTCATGTTGCTAGGACACAATATAGTTTAATGTCATCTCGGACAAAATATAGGAACTTCTATACAGTTTATTGTCATGTAGGACAAAATCAGGGACTATGCAGTTTAAAGTCTTGCAGTTAGGACTATTGGTGTTGCACAGTTTAGTGTCATGTTGCAGGGACATAAGTGCGAATAGTTGAAGGTCATATGCATGGACCGTAGTGCGAATAGTTTAAGGTCATATGCATGGACCGTAAAGTTTATCGTCATGCTGGACGTAGTTGTAGTTTAAGGTTATACTGGACCATAGTGCGAATAGTTTAAGGTCATATGCATGGACCGTAGTGCGAATAGTTTAAGGTCATATGCACGGACAGTACAGTTTATCGTCATGCTGGACGTAGTTGTAGTTTAAGGTCATACTGGACCATTACTGTACAGTTTAAAGTCATGTAGCTAGGACTAACTGGTGTTGTACATTTTAAAGTCATGTAGCTAGGACTAAGGTGAACCAATATGAGGATATCAGTTCTGGGGATTTTTTTACAGTTTAATGTCATGCTGGACGATGAAAGTGCCACACAGTTTAATGTCATGTTGCTAAGACACAATATAGTTTAATGTCATCTCGGACAAAATATAGTTTAATGTCATCTCGGACATATTTGCAGTTTAAGGTCATACCGGACCATTACTGTACAATTTAAAGTCATGTAGCTAGGACTAAAATAATATAGTTTAATGTCATCTCGGACATATACAGTTTAGTGTCATGTAGGACATATTTGCAGTTTAAGGTCATACTGGACCATTACTGTATGAACCAATTGTAAGAGTCTTGGTTCTGGGAATAATATTTTCTGTTTATATAAAATACTTCTTCAGAAATCTGGCATTAGTTGGAGTCGTGATGTGTTCTCCATCCATTGAGATTAAACAGAACCAAAGATTAACTCTTCGTCTGATAAAGACTCTGCCTGGTTAGCCTGTTTAGGCTGTGCCGTTTGGTGGGACGGTGCCCGTTGCTTTGAAGTAGATGGCATGAAATCTTCCAGAGTCAAAGACAATTTAGGCTTTGATGCATACTCATCTTCTCCTGATTCCTCTTTCTTCTTTGAATTGTGCTGCCCTTTTGAGGATTTGTCCTTTGATGGAGGCTTTACTGCAGCTTTTGTAGGAGACACAATTGGCTTCATCAATTGTGTTCGCAAAATGGAATGGGTCCGATTGATTGTCTTTCTGACCATCCAATCATCATATTTTTTCGCAGTTTTGCTTTTGACTTCCTGCCACTCGCCTCCTTCTTCTGGATCTGTAGCGGTAATACACGCTACATGAGCTGAAGAACCCTTCAATTTGACTTGTCCCAAGTCGACCATCTTTTGCAGGAGGTCTTTAAAGACAAAACACTCCTGGATGGGATGCCCCAACATTTGATGAAAGGGACAATAATTGGGATGGTCTTCATCTCCTTCCTGGTTTGGTCTCTTCGACACTGGTAATTGAACTAAATTATATTCCAGAGCTGAAATGAAGTAACAGGAACTTGCTCACTTCGGAAAGAGTATGTTTTACTCTTCATATCATCAAATTGTTTTCGTCGTTGATCTTTTTGATCATTTGGACGAAATATCCTTTGTTGTTGGCGTTCAGGAGGTGGAGCCCTTCGAGAAGATGAAGGTTTTGAAGTAGAAATAGGTACAGGTGTCTGTTTAAGCATAACTGTAGCAGTTTCTGCTTTACCTATTCTTCTTCCTGGATCTGATGGAATTACACGAGATTTAACCTTAGCATGTATAAGGGAATCTTCAATCTGTTGAGCGATTGAAATAAGGTCTCGAAACCCTCCTGTGTATTTCACAGGGATCAATGGCGTGCGTAATTCGTCACGCAAATTTGCCACACAGATTGGCAACAATTCCTCCTGAGGGAGTGATAAACTCAAGGAATACGTTAATCCCTTCCAACGAGCAATGAAATCAGAGACTCTTTCATTCTCCCTTTGCTTGCAGTTTGTAAGATCGAAAACTGTCGTTTTTGGCAATGTTGAGCTAAACTGAAGAAGGAATTTTTGACGAAGATCCTCCCATCCGATGACTGACCGGGATTTCAAGCTTGTATACCAGACAAAAGCTGGTCCTTGCAAGGTTCGCACGAAGCATCTTAGTTTCACTGCTTCTTGCTGCTCTGGAGTTCCCATCATAGGATCACAACAAGATACGTAATGCGTCAAATGTTGTTCAGGGTCGCCTGATCCATTGAAAGTAGGGAAAATAGGGTTTCCAAAACTGGATGGAGGAAAAATTGAATATACCCATTCAGGGTAAACTTTCTTTTCAGGTTGAACTTGCGCCCGTTTCCCTTCCATAGTTTCTAACCGAGCTGTTAATGACTCAATAGTAGTTATTAACTTTTGAGAAATGTCAGGTTGAACTTGGTTTTGGGTAGGTGCAATGAATGAAGCTTGGACAGACGTGGTGGTTGGTGCTGCAACTGATGGTAGTGCTGCCAACCGTTGTTGCGTTTGACCCGTAGGATTAGACCTATGTGGGTGTATTGACAAAGGAGGATATTCTTGATCCATCTCAGTAGTTACAACAAATTCCTTCGGCTGTCGGACTTCAGCATTCTTAAGAAGAAGACTACTCTGAAGTAGTTCTGCATTCAACCTTCTTAATTCTTTCATTTCTTCCTCCTGTTGTGCAAATCTTTTCTCTAATGAGAGCGATTGACCTCCTTCAGAGGAAGGGTGAGAAGTAACCTGATTCTTTCCTTTCCCCTTATTGGATCCTTTTCGGAGAGGGGGAAGTGAGTTACTTGAAGGAATACCCAGATTTTGGGTAAGCCTTTGATTACGTGTACGCACACCTTCTTCATTTAGGTCTGTGTGCGCAACTTCTTGAGCAGGAACCTCTTCGTCTGATCCCTCTGATTGAGCCTCATCTGGTGAATCAGCAGCAACAGCATTGATGACATTAATGGATGCATATTGCATGGAATCCTTTCTATCAGCATTTCTGTGATATTGCCTCCTTCTATGTCCATGATGAGACATGACATTCCGTTGACTTGATCCCTCAGGAATTTCTTGGAGAACCGTCACTTGGAGAGAATCTCCTGACATCTTGGCTCTTCGTTCCTCTTGAGGTTTATTCCCTAATCGAGAGAATACTGACTTTCTCTGAGGTAGGGATTGAAGATTTGAAAAAGTCCCCAGTCCAGTGGACTGGGGGTGTTCCTGTTGCTTCCGCTCAACTCCTCGAATCCCATTTGTTGACTTCGAGGGTTGGGTTAGAGAAGTCCCCAGTCTGGCAAGCTGGGGTGTCTCTTGACATGCTATGTCTGAGATCTTCTTGAAATCTCTCTTGATCTTGCGAATCTTAGTTCGGAAATTAGCTGGATGCATTAACCTGTATCCACTTTTATCACCTGGTTCAACAGACCGTTGGATGATTTCCGAAACTTCTGTCATTTGATGACGTGTTTGCTCCAGACGAGAGGCTTGTGCAATATTCTCGCCTGCTTGGTGTAGGAGCAATTCAACAACCTGTTCTCTATATACTTGATTTTGAGAGGAACTAGTTGAAGCTTGTTCTTGAGCAAGCTTTTGATTATGAACAAAGCCCATTGACTGTGACCGGCCATGGGCAATAACATTGCATGAGACCATTTTCGGCGGGCTTTGATGACCGGAAAGCACTGTGAAATGTAGTGCTCCGTGAACACCCCATCCTCTGATATGAACATTAGATGGAGCATTGGAAATTAACTGACACAATCTTCTTAGTGCGCCAAGGCATGAACATTGAAGGGTTCTCTGTTGCTTTTCAGCCTTCGGATACCGAGAGACTGATAGAGATGCCAAATCAATTTGGCGTTGTAACCCTTCTATTATCTTAAGATGATTTTCATATTCATCGTAAGATAATACCTTCTTCCTTAATTGACAAAGAGTTTTCCATATGTTGAGACGAATATCATGGATTCCATCATCCGTCAACATCTTTGGAATGTCGTACTGTGAATCAGCCAAAGGCCAAAACATGACTGGTACTTCAACTTTTGCCAGTTTTTTCCTCATGTTTAGCATTTCCTCTTTATCATTAAATGAAGATTCTTCTACCTGTTTGGACCAGAGTTGGTGTTTCCTTGTTGCTTCATCGGATTCAACAAGATTGGTAGAGAAATCATTATTCATGCTGGAAGATGAATGACCCAGGGAAGGTTCGGAGAATAACCTGATCCCCAGGCTATCTTCTGATGGAGAAATAGTTTCACCTGCCGATAGTAAAGCATCAGACATGACTGGTTTTACGTTTGCAAGTGCCTCAAGATAAGAGGGCTTTCTCGGTACTACATTGTCTGCTGGAGTATTCTCCAGGCAATGTGAATAACTACTGCGGAGAGGACTTTCGCAGCGAAGTTCATCACCATGAGGAGGACCGTCATGATGGGTTACAGCAAAAGATGAAATCTCTTGCTCCTTGGCCTTCTGACCACACAGAGGGTTCCTGTGGCTCTCATCTGAAGAAGAAACATCAAGATTGACCGAATTTTCATGAAGCAAGTCTTCATGAGGAAGTGTCTGTTGAAGACCTTCGTGATTAATGTTCCTGTTATTGGAAACTGAGGGAGTAGAATCTTGAACTCCGACAGATAAATGTCTGAGGGCTTCAAGAACTCCAGCATCGAGCAAGGCCTTGTTGCAGATTGGCCTTTGATCTCCTGACTGTGCTGGGAGGATCTTTTTCTTAGATGCCTTCTTACTCGCTTTAGAAATCACTTGATGACGAAAGTGATTGCTCTGAGCAAGTGTATGTGCC
Source organism: Viscum album (assembly GCA_963277665.1). Lineage (NCBI taxonomy): Eukaryota > Viridiplantae > Streptophyta > Magnoliopsida > Santalales > Viscaceae > Viscum > Viscum album. The sequence continues at coordinate 1,451,546,890 of OY728161.1, forward strand.
TGATTAGGAAAGATGGTCAGGTTAGGCTGACAATCATCGCTCAAATCAGGTGTATGTGCCTGACTTGGTTGTCCGTATGATATGGGGGAGTATGCCCCATAACCCTCTTGGACTGGAACAGATGTGTGTGTCTGTTCCGGAGTGAATTGTTGATGTGTCACTCCACTTCTAGGGATAGATTTATGTGTCTGTCCCTGAGATTATGCTGAAGTTGTTATGATATCCTGGCAAGCATCCAGAATATGAGCAGGAATTTGCTTCTGCTCTTTCACCATTGACAAAATATGTTTGGTGACTTTAGCCACCGGAACGGGGATATACGTCCATTCCGAGCTTGGAGTAGGTGTATGTGCCTGCTCCTTTCCTCCTTTTCCTGTCAGTGAATCCTGACAGTACTCAAGTGTGGAGGTAGAGAGTTTAGTCTGCCTCCTGTTTGTCGTCGGGACTTTCCGACGGACTTCTCCGTGCGCTACCAAGCGAGACTGTTGGTAGGCTTGATTAGTATTAGCAGGTGTATGTGCCTGTTGATTACACTTCGCCAAACGCGGTTGACGAGATCCAACATATGTAGTCAGACGAGCCTGCTGACTAACTGTTGATGTATAAGCAGGTGTATGTTCCTGCCTATGGTACTCCGCCGGAATTGCCTGGCGGGATCGGCTTGATGCTGCCAGACGAGTCTGCTGGACAGCGGGATTAAAACGAACAGCTGTGTATGCCTGCTCGTTATTTGCCACCAAGTTAGGTTGGTGGACTTCTCCGGAGATGGCAGGGATGACAACCTGCCTATTGTTAACCGGATTCCGTCTCTGGCGGTTCATCTTGCCTGCTCGGGTTCGAGGAATCTGAGCTGAATGCCTGGAGTCGGTACCCTTATCATGTTGAGGGCGCACTACCGCACGAGTCTGGCGGCAATTTTTGATGGGAGCCCTTGAGAAGGACTCTTATCTTTTTGAATTAAGGTCCTGCGGGACCTGCTCATTCACTTCCTCGGAGTCAGGGAGTGAATGGAAACTGCATTCCGGGGATAACGACCCAAAACGGTTAGAGACGGTAGTCAGCACCGCCTGCTTCTTGATTGTTGGTCGCCGTTGTCCGGACGACCAGGTAGAGTTGTTAACTTGGAGGGCTTGACGAGCGGCCTCCAGAGTTGGGATAGTACCGTTGCGACGGTACTCCTTAACCAGTGCATTAGAAACACAGCGTTGAAGACGCTGAGTTGGTGATGTCATCCTCAGAGCAGATGACGTTTCAGCAGGAGTAGCAGCATTGGTTTTCACAGCAGCAGACCTCACAGTAGAGGTGTTCATAGCAGCAGTATTCACAGGGGTGAATTTAAGGAAAGCCATTTTTTGCAGAAGATCTTTGAGAAAAGAGTGCCTGTTCCATGTAACAGACATAATCAAGATGAATCTGGCTACTGCATCTTTTGGATGAGCATATGTCAATGATTGCTTTGTTGGCCCAAGGGGCCTAACAAATAAGAAGAACATCACTTTAACATGGTTAAGGATTCACGTCGGGTTCACCATTTTTGTTTCCATACGGATTACGGGGATGACCTCCTGGACATGAGATTCAAACGTTCCGATCGGTTTCTAGCGGGTTTGTTCGTAGAACCGGAAACATCCAATGATTCCACATCCGTTTGGACCTACTTTCCAAAGGCAGGCGCTCATTAGCTTGTGGACTGATGAGGCTTAGGAATTTGCATTGGTCGAGAGGATGGGAGGTCGGACTCATCACACCTTTTTGAGGGGAATTATTGTCTACTCCGGGACTCTCTTTATAGATTTAATTTATGTTCGTGAATCCTTATTATATTACCAAGTATAAAATGAGCTTTCCTTTAGTTTTAACAATCAATGATTAAATATGCAAGAAATTTTAGATAATCTTTTATATGTATTCGAGGTTCTTCATCAATAGAGAATCATCTATATCTGTTTAGAGATTCTTGGTCAATGGTATCCTTCAAAACATTTATATAAAAGTCTCTTGGTCATTATGATGACCAGGCTGGTTTTAAAGCCACTCAGTGGGGCACTTGAAGTTTATCGTCATTCAGAAGGACATAGATTATTTCAAAGTTGGGATCGAACCCATAAATGGGCTACCTACGTATCCTTTGTTTTGGAAAAGGAATCAGAACCCACGTAGTTCGAGGAATGGGGTATGATGTTTATGATTGATGGCTCAAAGATGAATGTCATAATTACTTTTACACTCTAAGCTCACGTGAGTCATGCTCGGTGTGAGAAACAAGAGGTATTGGTAAAATTTAGACAATTGTGCCATGAAAGATGCAATCATAAGAATTTGTTTGGGGCTTATGTATGGATGACGGCCCAGATAGATGAAGGTTTAGGATTTACTTTTAGGGAGAAAATCCATGAACAGGGTCCATAAAGTTATATGTTCTTCATGGAGATTTGAATACTCTAATCTTGGGGCTTACTCCTAAGGAGGATGCCCAAGTTAGGAGGGGACTTATGATTGGGTTTTACTCCTGAAAAGGAATCCCAAATCAAAGGTAAATTATGACTGGTTAAGAGAAGTTTAAGGGGACTTGGGACTTACTTCTAAAAAGGAGGCCCAAGGTTATGACTGAGTCTTATTCCTGAAAACGAGACTCAGGTTAAGGATTCAGGTTTGGGGCTTACTCCTGAAGAGGATGCCCATATTTGTGGTTGGGGCTTATTCTTAAGAATGATGCCCAAGATTAGAGGACTTGATTGGGACTTACTACTGAGGAAGATGCCCAGATCAAAGATTTTATAACTGGGGATTATTCCTGAAAAGGAGACCCAGGTTAGGATTCTCTCATCTTAAAGGATGAGGTTGAATGAATGAACTCTCAATCTTTAGTGAGATAAAGATGTTTAAATCACTATGTTTTGAGAGATATTTCACAGAATTCCTTTCAGATAAGGATGTCAAATCAAGAAATCATGCCATAAATGGCTTTGAAGAGTATCTTGAAGACTGAATCTTGAATAGGATAGGTGAAATGGCTTAAGAGGGGTAAAATGGTCAAGATGGGAACCCCAAAAAGATAGGGGCGCGCAAGTCTTGAAAGACGCGCAAGTCCTGCGGCGGCGCGCAAGTATTGGTCGCGCAAGTATACTTGCGCGACACATGGTGTACTTGCGCGATTTTCAACCAGTATTGAAATACTTGAGCGACTCTTTAGAAAACCCTTTACAATCCTCTTGAGGTTCTTCCAGAAGAGGGACGCGCAAGTTATATTGAAGGAATTAAGTCGGTGCACAAGTGTTTGATAAGTTTCAACACTTAGGCCTTCCTTATTCTCTTTAGATCTTCCATTCTAGGTAAGAAATTACCTTATAAGTGTTATGGAAGCTTTAAGAAGAGACTTGGGCGTCGGGAGCTTTAATCCGAGTTTCTGAAAAAAGATCCTCTCGGATGGGGGGCCCACAGGGTCTATTTATAGGCAAAAGAAGACCCCGGGCGGTTACTGGGCGGTTACCAGGCGGTTTACCACATATGTCGCGCAAGTCCCTTGCACGACCATGAGGAGTCGCGCAAGTGTTGAGGCAGCGCGCAAGTGTACTTGCGCGACCAAGAGGGAACTTGCGCGACCTATGGGAAATGTTCTCCTTTTTCATCCCTTTGTCGATTTTTGATGTTTCTTCAAAGGATTAATCACTTTGAGCTCAGATATTCCCTTTTCCGATCTTTAGATTCTGTGACGAAAGGAGCGTCAACAATCGCAAAGAGAATTTGAGAATTTCCTTCATTGAGACAGAAAGAGTCATTATTATGGATAAGATCGTTTCTTACATACAAGATTTCATGTAGGTGTTCATCCACTGCTGTAAGAAAAATGTTTTTGACTTGCTGAGAGGCTTCGAATTTAGTACATTTCTTCAAAAGTAAACAGATCGGGTCAGATAAGGACCATGAACAATTAAAAAGCTCAAAAATGTAGTTCCATAATGTCGTGGCCATAGCACAAGACAAGAAAAGATGATGACAATCCTCTCTGTGTTGATTACATAAATGACATTTTGAGCAATGTTGAATGCCAAAGGCTTGAAGTAGATTTTCAGTGGGCAATCTATTGTGAGAAATATGCCAAATAAGGGTGAACCTGGAGGGTTTGATTTAAGTATTATTGAAGTTACTCACCCATTTATAATTAGGTTCTTTGTCAGAGAAGTTGTACATGTAGAAGTTTTTTTAGTCAAGTATGCCATTGGGAGCAGGTTCCCAAACAAGGAAGTCCCTAGAAATGGAGAAGGAATAATTTTCAATGATTTGAGCAATGCTGTTGGGGAGATCATGCCTATAAAGTTGCATAACTTCTTTAATTGTGAGGGTGGTGTTTATAGGAGTGTTATTAGGAGGCAGCATAGAAATTAAAGGATTAACTATCTAGTTGTCACACGAGAAATTAATGTTGGAGTCGGCGCTAACCATCCATCTAGAGTTAGCCATAATCTTTTGATAAGAGTTTTTAATAGAGGGCCAGATGGAGGAGTTGATGAAATTAAGGTTTCCTTTTAAAAGATTTTTTAAGAATCTATGTTTTAAAATTTCAAGGGCTTTAGAGTTACTATTAATAAGACGCCAAGTGAATCTCGCTTGTAGGGCATCATTGAAAAAATTTAAATTTTTGATGTCAATTCCTCCATTATCAAGAGGTTTACAACAGGTCTTCCATGGGATGGTGACAAGTTTCCTTTCAAAGATATTTCCCGTCCAGGTGAAATTTTTTATAAAGGTATTGATTTTCTTGAAAGATCCTATGGGCCATTTATAAATCATGAGCGAGTAGACCAAATTAGAGACAATGGTAGATTTGACAAGACAAATTCTACCAGCCATGGAAAGGGATATCCCATTCCATGTAGAGAGTTGATTAATGATTTGATCAGTGATATTAGAGAAATAAGATGATTTAGGACATCCCTAGAAAATCGGGACGCCCAAGTACGTGAAGGGAAAAAAACCTTCTTGAATTCCAAGGTTACTGGTGATAATGGATTTCCTTCTAATATGGAATGAAAAATATTATTATAGGAAAAATCAACCATAGAAAGATGTTGGTTCCAACATCTATATTAATCTATTGAACAAGAACATATCATATATTCCAATGTCTGAATTTTTCATTCCGACTGCCTATCTGATTTCATATAAAAAGATGTATCAAAATTTAATTTAATACCCACTGACTTATGAAGGCCCTTATAAATGTTAGAAGTGCATTTTGGATCAAGATCAGATATAATGGAGAGGAGAAATCCATATAGCAGAACTATATCTTTAATATACAATCGAGAAAGTCAACCTAGAGTTAGATTATATTGAAAATAATGAAAATTATGAGATTTAGTCAATCAATAAACAATAACCAATATTTCAATATTACCATGAGAAATTTTTGGTAATCAAACTAAGAAATCCATGGACACATTCACCCATTTCCATTATGGAATTGGAAAATGGTGAAGCATACCTTCGGTAAATACTACTATGTTTTACCCTATTTAAAAAAGAAAACATCTTAGGGTAAAGTCAGCAATATCTATTTTCATTCCATTCCCCCAGTAATACTCCCAATGATCTACTTTTATCTAAGTACATCCATAATAAAATGAAAATAGAGAACTATGAACTTTATATAATAACTCTTTCTTCAACTTTGAATCCCAAATAACACATAAACTCTTTGTCAACCTCAAAAGACAGTCTTTAACATGTTTAAATTTAGGCAACATACCCTTCTAAACCATATCAACTTTTTTCTGCAACTCATTGTCTTATTTCCATGCATTCTTAATTGTATCCAATGGAGATGATTTCAATGCCACCTGAAACAAAATTGAGGAATTCTCTACACCAACAACTTCCAATACAAAATTCAGCAAATTGAAAAACCACAAGATCTCATTCCAAACATATCATGGTTAATATATCATTACTATTTTGACTCAAAGCATCATCCACTTTATTTTCATTTCCTTTATGGTAATGAATCATAAAATCATAATCCATTATTAATTCCAGCCATCACCTCAATCACATGTTCAATTATTTCTGATTGAATATATACTTGAATATTTTTTGATCAGTATATATTTCACACGTCATGCCATAAATATTATGACTCCAAAATTTAAAAGCAAAACCAACATCATTTAATTTCAAATCACGTGTAAACAAATTTAACTCATAACTTTTCAACTGAAAAAAGTATAATGAATTACTTGATCATTTTTCATCAGGAAACAACCAATTCCTTTCAATAAAGCATCATTATATATATATATATAATTCCTCATTTATTTATGGTAGTGAAAAAACTAGTGGATTCACCAATATTCTTTTCAATTATTGAAAAAAATTTATCATATTTTTTTCTCCAGATGAACTTTACACCTTTTCGAGCTAACATAGTCTGTAAGCTAGATAACCATGAATTTTTTTCAATAGATATCCAGTAATAACCTGATAATCCATGAAAACTATTAATCCCGGTAATATTTGTGTTCCTTGTCCCTTCATTAACATCATTTGTTTTAGCAGGATCTACAGTTATTCCATCATCTAAACCATGTGACCATGGAATGAAATTTGTTGTAACCAAAACTCAAACATTCTGAATTTCCAATATAGTTTATTTTCATTTAAGGTTTTCCTGAATACACTTAAATGAATTTGATGATCCCATTTAATTTTAGAATTTACCAAATTATCATCAATAAACACAACCCAAAACGTAACCAAGAACTCATAGAAAATTCTATTTATAAGATCCATGAATATAGCAGGTGCATTGGTTAACGCAAAAGGAATAACTATAAACTCATAATGGCCATATCTAGTACAAAATATAGCCTTTATAATGCCTACTTTTTTTACTATCAATGGATGGTACCCCTACCTCAAGTCAATTTTCAAAAAATACTAAATCCATGGATATGATCAAACAAATCATCTATATAAGGAAAATGATACATGTTCTTAATAGTTATGTTATTCAAGGATCTATAATCAATGATAAGAGTAATTGAAAAATCATTCTTAAAAAAAGAAAAGATCACCGCATGGTTATGTTCTAGGTAAAATGAATCATTCATCTAATAAATCCTATAATCTGTTCTTTAACTCTAAAAGATCAATTTGAGCCATTTGGTAAGGGGATATTGAATTTATCTTAGCATCAAGAACCAAGTCAACACTAAATTAAACTTACTAATTAGGTATTATACTAGGAAACTCACCTGAAAAAACATCAAGATACTCATTGACCACTGCAACATCATTAATCTAAATAGTTTCTTTGTTTTCAACAATATGTGCAAGGTAACCTTAATTTCAATCCTTTACTAGTTTCTCATATTCCTAATATGTTATCAAATGTAAGGGATCATTAATTTAAACAAACTGAAATTATTTCTAAAAAGAAACCTATTTATCTCTGTTTTCAATCATAACAAGATAAATATAAATCAATTCATACCCCAAATAATATCATACACTACTAGAGGAAAAAACAATAATTTTTGCAGGTATATTCATTATGAACACAAGGAAAAGATGGTTTTTATAATTTTTTTGTATCATCATTTCTCTCAATTATTTTTATAGTAAGTTAAGGATTCATATCTTGAGATGGAATTCAAAATTTATGTGAAAATTTAATAAAAATGATAGAATGTGTAGACCCGGAATCAAACAAGAAATTGGAATAATATGAATAAACAAATATACCTGATACTATTTCATTTTATGGCCCAACATCTATTGAAGTAGTTGAAAAATATTTCACCACATCCTTCTACTTATAGTCTACAATTTTACATTATTTGATTTCTTTGTTGGATACTCATTTGTATAATGACACATTTCATTGAACATAAAAAAAAATTCTAACTGAAAATCAAATTTTGTCTTACCACTACCCTAATCTTTTTCTGTAAAATTGTAGGCCTTTTGACCCATTTTACAAAATTGGAAGCACTTACTATAATTCAAAATGCATTCATCGATGTTTTTTAACACAATTTTCACAAAATGTAAACTTATGTTTCTTACCATTAGACATTTTTGAAGAGTTCTTCCCTTTCATCTGCCAACTCATCCACTTTTTTTATTGTTTTGAAAAGAAATTTTTATCATCAACAAACTCTATTTCCACCATCACTTCACATCAAACATGTTTTTCATAACATTTCAACTTAATAGAAGCTAATTACCTACAATACATTGGCTTTAATCCTGAGTAAAAACAATTGATTTTACTATGAAGATCCCATATTAAATTTGCAATATATCATTCTATTCAAGTGATATTTTTTCATAAGAATCCAATGAGTCGTCCTCCTGCATCAATTGCATGAATTTCTTTTGCATCCTAAGTCGATCCTCCGTAGGAAAATATTTCTCAAAGAACATAACTTTGAATGTATTGTAATCAACAGCATCAATATCCTCACTATCCCTAAAATTTTTAAGCATCAATCACCACTGATCAACTTAAAATTAAAAACGGTAAATAACAAGACTAAACTTTTGATGTTCTGATCACCCCAAGACATCGAAAATATTTTCCAGTGATTTAATCAACCCTTCATGTAGCATAGGGTCATATGATCCTATAAATTATGGGGGTATATTTCCTTATGAAATTATCCACTACGAACATATTCAGTTGTGGTTGATCTGGACAATCACATGCATGGGTACCACCACCATTTATATCCTAATTAAAATGTTCCATCACTACAAAAACTATTTAGTTCTAATTTCCACCATTTCTGGTTGCTGATTTGGCAGTTTTTTTCCTCTTGATGTTGTCCAATCATAGACTCCCGATTTCCTCTTCAGAAACCCTTTCGAAGAATAGAAAAATATTAGAAGAAGAAAATTGGTAATATTTAAATGCTATATCATTTCAATATTACCATAAAGTAATAATAATATATGGATATTAATTTAACAATATCCTAACCCCTAATCTTATCTAAACTGACCTCTGATACCAAATATAAACCCCCACTGTGAAAACATTACCTATTCGTGAGATCAGTCAATAATTTGACTATAATTCACAATGAAGGTATTTTTAGGTTTAGCATTTTAGAGAATTATGCCATAACTATTACATTACATCTAATATATTACAATGTTGACTCTTCAAATCTGTCCAATTTTTCAAAAAAAAAATCCTTAAATAAAAGTCCAAGGTTGAAATAAATAAAAGAAAAAGTTATACCCTTGTTATACAATTTAAAAAAATAATGAAAAAGGATAATTCTCAATCATTAGAAGATGTAACATTAAAATATGGCCATTAATGAGTATTTGGAAATGGTTTTAGGCCATTTTAAACATTATATTTTTATTTTATCCCTTGGTCATCTTATTTTAACGTCAACCAACATAATTAAATTTTATTGTTTTCATAATTAATTATGGAATAAAATTATGTGGAAATTATTTTATAATAATAATAATGCTAATTCAAAACATTGAACTCATTTTTCAAAAATATATTCACAAATTTCCATAATTTAGTATAAAATTTAACCTGCAGATGTGATAAAAATGATTTTTCAAAGGAAGTGTTTTCATTTGTATGAAATTTTTTTTATCAATATTCAACTTGAAATACACTAATATTGAGGAAATTTGGTTAACAATAAAATAATTCTATATAGTTTACTTATAAACTATTAAAAATGAAACTTTTCAAAAGTCTTAAATGAATAGGATGTTTAAAAAATCTAGTATATTTAACTATTCATTAAAAAATTAAACTTTTTCGATAAATATAAAAAACTCAACCTTAGTTAATTTTTAAAATTTGATTAAAAAATTTTATTTTATTTTTCCCATTTTTTTTAAAATTTTCACAAAATTATTTTTATTATTTGTTCACATAAAGCAAAAAAAATTGGAGACAAAAAGTATTTTTGAAGCCTATAATAAGACTTGAGTACTTATTTATCAGTATATTTTCTTTATCCTCCATAATAATTTTTCCAAATGTGGTTATTGATATTTGTACCACTAAATTTAATGAATATATTATAATGTCCATGTCTAAATAAAAATATTTTAATAGAATATAACTATTCATTAAAATTCAGTGTTGCAGATTGTATACATCATTAAAGACCTTGTTATTTTAAAATATCTAGATGTTACATCTTTTACAGTGAAATGATTTCCTTAAGTTTATTTATCAAAATAAATAAATAAAATAAAACTTGATTGATATGAAATTTTCTATCCCTTAATCCATTTTTGTAATTCTCATTAAATTTCATTATTCTAATTCATTATTTTTACTAAATGAAGGAATATTTTAGGTATAAAAATTTTGGTTTACCTCTGGTTTTAAATGAAATATCCATAAATATTTTTTATTAAAAGGCCTTTAACTTATTCATTAAAACAAAATTTTGAAAGTTAATTTATATGCCCAATTATCTACTCTTTCTCAATATTTTTTTCCAAATGAACGCCATATTAGGAGATATATTATTATGTACTCTAATATGAACATCTAGAATATTTAATCTCTTCTTATCTTTAGAATCATTACAAAATATACTTTTATTATGATATAAAGAAAGATTAGTCAACCCATTTATTCATATGGGTAATTATTATGTCTATACCTTAGGATTTGTTTCTTTTTATTTTATATATAATCCATTCCATGTTATGACTGATAAACCGAGGTTGTGATCCAATGAATTTGGTAATTTCTTATCATGTTATTATATGTGAGGGATTTAGGGGTAAACCTAGTCTATGATGAGACTATGTACACCATGTAATATTGCCTTAGAATATATCCTTGACTTATTATTATGTTATGTTTTTTATTGCTATAAATTTTTTATGTTTCCATGATCATATGATACGATTTTCTTCATGTTATTCTCCCATATGATTATTCATGAGGCCTCTATTTTATGATTCCATGTTATATTTCTTGGCTCTCATGTTATGATTCATTATCATGTTTATTCCCTTAATAGAATTTAGGGATCACCCCTATCTCTTATATATTCCCATGATATCCTATGTAGGTTTAGGATCTTTAAGGGATTTAGGATCTCATTATATAAAATAAATTAAATATTCAAAATTTAATGTTATTTTTGAGGCATTGCGAACCTCTCTTTCCAAAGAAAATAAGCCTTATTATCTTTAGATTGTATTGAAAATAATTTAATAATATTTATAGATATATTGGGTTGCTATAACTGTCTTCCAAATACCATGAAGATATCCTTAGTTATTCTCATGTACTTTTGGATATTATTAATAAAAATCTTATGAATCTCAACAAGAATGGAAATTTTTCTACTAGTTACTATCAATTCATAATTGATATATGGTCAAGTAAAAACATGGAATGCATGATATATCTTATAGAGGATTAATAAGCATGTATATCTAACATGTATAACCCTCTAAAATTTATTGAATCATTGAAATATCCATTCCATACAAAACTAGAAAAGTCCCATTTTGTATTTCACTATTCTAAAGCTATTTTTTTTACATTACCAGTATATATGTTATAACTTAACCAAATAATACACTTAAATATATATTTATATATATATTCCTAGAATATATGTTAGTTCACCCATGTCCCTCCTTGAGAATAATTTTACCAACCAAATGTCTAGAGGGTGTAAATTCGATACATAATTTATGATAAAAAGTATGAAATCCACATTCAATATATAAAATAATAAAACACTACCACTATTTTATTACTATATAAAAGTTCATATGATTTCTTGATGACTAAAACCTCTTTGATTGAAATTCCATCTATATATTTTAACTCTGATAATATTTTTTCAATCTATAAATGGATTTTTATATTTTTCATACATTACTAATCATATTAACTACATCAAAACCTTATTGTTATATCATGTATATATCATCTAATAAATTTATTTTAAGTAAATTAATTTTGAAACCCATTTAATATATCTCCTATTAAAAACGATTTGTTATTGAAATAGAAATCTGAATATACATTTTTATCAAATTTATTTAAATGTTCTATTAATTATCATACCAAAATTTATCTTTTTTCCCACCAAATATGATTTATATGTATAACATACTCTATCCATGTTAATTTGTATATGTAAAAACCACTTGAAATTGATGGGTTTGACAAATTAAATTGCATAAACCATGTCCCAAACATAGTTAATATACATGTAGTCTATTTAAGATTCCCTATGTTTTAAACATTTTTATAAATGATAACTCTCAATGGCCTCTTAGTTGGTATTTTGTTTATCATATATAAAAATTAATTTATCATTAAATTCCATATGAAATACATTAATCTGATATTTATAATGATTCCTACTAGAACATAGATTTTATAGTGTAACTTTACTTTGTTCATCTTCCATAACTCGTTTTTAGAAATGGGTTGATATTCATATTAGAAAAACTTCATATTTTTTATCATGAAATTCTATAAGATTAAATTTCCTCTAAATAACTACTAAATTTATATATTAATTCCCATGAAATATACCAAATTAGGTCACAAACACTTTTTGACCAGTAGGATTATAGAAATAATTTTTCTTAGTTTCCTTAGGATAACAAAAAATAATTATTTTTCCACCATTGTGTAATTTTTTTCAAAATCCAAATGTTGAATGAGTTCTTCACAACATAAAATATTTGTAAAATAAAAACTGGGGTGTTTTAAAACCCATACCTTGATCCTAGGAGATCGATATACTTGATCCACGAAAATTGATTCTCCTTAGAACGATAAAGATCTGAGAAAACATCCAAAATGATCAACCCTTGATAACATGAAAACGAGGAAAAATCATGAAACATGGATAAAGAAGAATAGAGAGATTACCAAGGCAATCCCAAAACAATCGACAACGGCTAAATTGGAGATCAGACGATAGCTCGGGGTATCGGAGAAGAATCACAGTCCAACGAGAGCTCTCAGCCAAACAAAACCTAGAAGAAGGTCGTTCTGGAGATTAGGCGCGACCCCGGTGTGATTAGTGAAAAAAATACACGGTGTTTACTTCTGGGGTACGCAGCGTGTACACTATTTTTCTGTACACCGCATTAAGCAGCCTCCACATCACCCCTACACACCGTGTGTGTGTCCTGAACATGGCCAAAACAATGCTTAGCGCGACAAGGGAGTACATGGAGTGTATTCAAAAAGTGCACGGCATGTGCTTCAAAATTTTCTAGAAACCCCTCATATCTCAAAGACTTCAGGAAAAAGGAAGACATACCTGAAATGAAGATCCGGGTTCTTAAAAATGAGATAGAGGTAAAGAAATTGATATCTATAACATTCACATTCAGATTCTCATAATACTTCTCTTTAAAAACACATCTTAAACAAACAAACCAATATTGGATTTTTTATAGGTCTTACCTATAAAATATCACAATTTTAAATACATGATACATTCAATAATATAAAAAAACTATATCTATGGTTGAGTATCAGGTTTTATAACATTTGTAATGTAAATTTAATAAATTTACTCCTTATAAAATTTATGAAAACATAAATTATATGAATTTGGTGAGCAAGATCCAAATTTAACTAAAAAGTGAATTTGTTATTGTTTTTTCACTCACCATGTAGTTTTTTGGGTTTAGGAATCAACTCATTCATATCATATATGACTCTTGGATATATTAGTGGATACATATTTACCCAATCCATCATATGGATAAATTCAAACCTATTACTCTAATAACATAATAATAGTAAGGTCTCCTAAAAAGTGTAACCTGAAGAAAACACTAGGATTAGGATCCTAATCACATTGTGGTTACAAATTTATTGATTTCCTAACACAAGGTAAAACATGGGAACCCAACTATGGTATGACCTAAATAAATATATGATCACGTTCATGAAAATTAATCTTTTGAATCAATCTCACAATTTTTACATTAGGTATTATTTTATTGTCTTGAAAATTTAATATTCAAAATATAAATATTAAATTAAAAACTATTTCATGTCATTAAATATGTATTATATCAAATTTTATTCATTTATATATGATTTCTTCAAGAAATTTACTTTGAAAATTATTATTCCAACCCCCAAATTATGATATCTATTCCACATTAATGTGCAACTCTTCACACAAACCACAGTTTGCATCGGTCACCAAAAAATATAACCCAAAAATATTTACAAATATCTAAATGCCTCACATGTATAAGGATATTAAAATTTTATTACAAAGGATTATAATTATATGATATTGAAAACCACTATTGGATTAATTCTATAGAAACTATTAGGCAACCCCCACTATAGCAACCCAAGATTCTCATACATTGGTATTACATATTTTTAGAAGGATATTCTATACAATATACAAAAACACACAACTGAGGACCATAATAGTTTAGAGTATTTAATGACTTGGTAGATCATATTCTAATTTGGTGAATTTTCTTCACCAACTACAATAATGATCTTCCCCTTTAGTACTATTAACAAACAAGCCCTACTTAAAACCATTATTCATAAACCAGGGAAAGGAAAGATAAGAATGGGTGAGATCAGATTCTCTATAAGGGTAAACAAGGGAGATATATAATCTGACATGAAACATATGGATATGAGAACATGAGAATAACATTGGATGACCATACCTTTCATATAAAATATCATAATATCAAGTAATAGAAGGAATATTTGATGTTTATTATACTTTAAACAGAGGGGAATCAAAGAAAATTATCCATGAGAGGATAACATTGGACTAAGATATATAGTTGTGGAATTAAAATAAGATTATAAAATTATGAATACACACAATCAAACATATAGGAATATTCAATCATTATGTTAATTACATGAAGTGATGTCCCCACATAATGTTATGGACATGCAACCTGGTCCATGTATAACATTATATACATGAAGTAAAAGTCAATTCATAACACTATGAACATATAATCAGGGTCATACATAACATTGTGAACATGTAATTAGGTTGACACATAACATTGTGAACATTCAATTAAGGTCACAGAAAATGTATTTTTTCATGATTTACATATCATTAGCCAATTCATTGGAGGGAGATATAGGTCCCACCCATCCCATAATTAAAATTATATGTTTGTGAAGCAAAATATCATAAAACATAAATAATATAATAAACCAAGAAATTGAATATGTTTTATAAAAATTTTATTAACCATAACCTATGGAAAATAGACATGTTTCATAACCATTTGATCACAGTATAACCCATTAAAAATGAATTAGGTTTTATAATAATTCTTTCATGGTATAACACATGGAAGTTAAACAGTTTTCATAAAAATTTTATCATGAAAGAAAATTCAAATAAATAATAATAATGTTATCTTTTGTTCATTTCTCCTATAGATTATATGTTTCATTAATGTATATCATCTTAGATAGTGAATTATTTTAGAAAATTACATTGAACATTTCTTGATGAAGATACCATTTCATTAAAATTGCTTTTTGAAACAAAATATTCATAAAAAATTTGAAAATCATTTTCTATTAAATAGATTTCAAAATATATAATGTATGATTAAAATAAAATATTGGTAATTTTTGGGGGAGATTACATTCACGATGTATACATTAAAAAAAATATTCCTTATAATTTTTATGTAAATTCAAATAAAATCATTTCTTTGAAAATGACATGAAGATTCCTTTAATGTAAATTTTAAAAAAATAAAACACGGGTAAAAATTTATTTGTTATATCATTTTTATAATTATAAAAATATTTTTTTGAAATATTTTTAGAAGTCATGGATTTAGAAGAAAAAGGGTTTTAGACCAAAGATAGAAATAAATATATTTTTTCCTAATAATTTAATGTTGAAAAATAAGAACATGAAGTGAGAAAGATTAAGGGTAGAAAAATACTAGCATTACATAAAAATATTAAAATAAAATTCTTGATTTTATTGAGATATATATCATAAAATTTTAACTTTGGAAGTATAATCATAATAAATCTGAATAAAGAATCAGATTTTATCATAAAACCATTACCACTTTGGTAATATTGAATAATAAATCCCATGCAACAATAAAATTAAATGAAACACATAACATAATTATAATAATTAAATTCATGGTATTACATATAAAATGATAGTATATAAGTTTTATAATTGAATACTAGTTCATAACATCACATATGTCTCAAAGTAGGAAAATTGAGACAAAAATCCATTACCGCCATGGAAACTTTGGACCATAAATCTCTTGGAAAATAGGTAATGAAATGGATATTTAAATAATTTTTTTTTAAATAATATTATTAAAATATATTCATGGGTATTATAAAAACCACATAAAATAAATAGGTGGTGAATTGTGTATCTCTCTCACAGATGTAAAATTTTAGACAAAAATTCATTACCTTATGTCTCAACTTCCATCATACATGTTCAACCCACTTATAAAATAAATATATAATTATTATGAATATATTATATATTTAGACACACACAGACACAGACACACACACATATATATATATATATATATATTCTAAAATATATTATTTACTTATGATCGTTCATTGCCCTTTTATTTTTGATTCCTTGTTAAAATCACTTTTCAGGGAATAACTAATTTGTTTTTTTATTTGTGTCTTGATTTGTTATTTTTGGTCCTTTTACGTTGATCATTGTTCCATAATCATGAGAATAATTAAAATTAAAAAATTATAACATTTAAAAATAAATTATAATTTTAATACAAATCTTGAAATATAGAATTGGTATATAAGTATGTTACGATCGTGAAGGCGGTAGGCCATACAAACACATGAGTAACATTCTTGTTTTTCAACAATCATTATAGAATAGAGGTAAGTAAAATTTTATAGTTATAGAATGATAATAATATCATAAATGACATATTTTAATTTAAATATTTATATACATATCATCCACATGGTGTGGTGACTAAAAGAGAGAGTCACATCACTCTGTGTAGGTGGTATTCAACACACACACAAATGCCATTATCATCTTTTAGTGAGTTAAAATGTTATAAAAAATGATATATTATATTTTAATAATGATAAATATGTCATTAATAACAGATTTATGTTATATATATAACATATATTCATTAATTTTATACATATTATCTTCCATTTAAAGTGTTAATGAAAAATGAATCGCATCGCTTCACTAGGTGGTAGTCTATCATACACCCAAGTGACATTATTGTATCCCCTACATAATGTAAATTTAAAATATATATATGATGTAATGAATATATAGGATTAATTATGTTATGAATATCATATATATAATTTATATCCATCATAATACCCAACTGTGAGAGGTGGTAATAGTAAAATGAATGGCATATGGTCACAAGGAAGTCGTCCACCTTCCACAAAAAATGATGACTTTTTAACAAAATTGATAGAAGTGGAAATTTTTAGGAAAAAAAATGTACGAAAAAAAAACTTTATATATAGAAAATTATTCTTTGATAATATCATTATGGTTTAATTATAATATAAGTAGGTGACATAAGAAATAAAAAAAATACTCATTGTATAATGTTACATATTTTTAGAAAGACCACTATATATTTGAACCAAAAAATCATTTATTGGATTAATGACCAAAATAAGGATTTTAAGATTATAGTGTTACTATTGGGAACTTATTTTGGTGTGTCTTCGCTGAAATAAAATTGATTCGCTCTGTGAAAAAGAAAATAGAGTGGGTGGCCTTTTATAAGTGAGGTGACTGACAAACTTGTGATTTTTCAAAATAAAAAGGTGTACCAAGTTTTTTACAAGCCATAATAGTCAAAAAATGGATTATTATAATTAATTTTAAATTATAGGGTCTAAATGTGTCCATAAAAATAAATTTATTCCCATATTTATGTCATTTTAACCCTTATATTTTTCGTTTAACCCCATGGGTAACCTATTTTTACCTTAACCGCGGTAATTGATATTTACTATATTAATTATTCATTATGGTCAAAAATTATGTTTTCCATACTATATAATATATATAACCCCTATTAAAAATATTTAATATATTTTTAAAAATTAAATTTACATATGTAGAAACTGTTATTTTGATATTAGTCTTATAGACGTGATGAGAAAGTAGAGTTAAAAAATTGTAAAAAAGTTTTCTTAGTTTTTATATAAATATTATATATCAAAATGATTAAAATGAAATAAATTAGATTAATAGATATATAGTAAAACTAATATTAATTTAAAACCATTTGAAAATATAATTTAACTTTATAAATAAATTAAATGAAAAGGTAATTTTAAATTAAAATCCTATATTTTTCACTATACATCCAAAAATTAATCTATTCATACAATTATAAAAAACTAAATCAAATATAATTTTTACATGATTATTTGAAAAAAAAATTTATCGGAAAAAATTTCTAAAATTTAAAAAAATTAGTTTTAAAATAAGCGTTCAAAAGGTTATAAACCTTATTTTAAGAAAAATAGTGTTTTTAAGTATAAATTTGGATTTATACTTTTCTATTATATAAAAAACAAATAATATGAATGTTAAATATTTGACTAAATATACAATATATATATTTATTTAATACTATTCATCAAATTTAGTTTTTATTTATTGATGTAGAACTTGTTATTTGATAAATAATTATTTTCAGAAAATTATTTCCATTAATTTAAAATAGTTTTATTTTTATTTTTTAGTAAAATTTTCTCAAAATAATTTATTTTATATAAATCTCTAATCCATATTTTTTTATAATTTACAAAATCCTATCCATACAAAAAATTATAACATCTAGGTGATACAAGTAATATTAGATAATAATTTTTTAATAATAAGTCATGTCTTGTTTAAACTTGGTGTTTTGTGCAAGACAAACTACACACAATGTTTCATGTATTTCAAGTCAAACTCATGGTTTCATATAATGCATACTAAAATTAGTATTTAAAAATATAAAAAATTATAAATTTATTTGAAAAAATATGTTTCAAAAAATATCAGGGTTTTATATTATACTCACCTTAAAATGAATTTTGTAACCAAAATCCACCACATTGCTACCAATTGGTGAGGACAATTCTACCATATTACATATTCTGATTCCCACATAACATTTTTAAGCTATTGATTTCTCCACAAAATAGTAACTAGGTGAGTTGACCTATTTTGTAGAATTATCATTGATCTAGAATCTCAAATAGTTATTACTCATAAGGAAAATCAATCTCCTGTATTATGACCCGAGAGACTGGTATATGTGATGGATAGGGTATTTACTTCTTCATGAGAGATAAATGAAACACATATTGAAAATGAGAGTGTTTGATTAGAAGTTAAAATCGATATGATACCATCCCAACATCATATATAATATCAAATATACTTTTATATATAAGGTTAGCTTTCCATTGCATCGTAAGCACAATTTCATTTTTAAGTTGTACATCAATCAATTTCAACTTCATATCTTACTTCATGAAATGGAGATGAATTTTTATGCTTGAGTCACTTCCAAATAATAAGATATTTAATATAATGATAATTTATTCTTTCTATATATAGTTAAAAAAATCTTAACACTAGTTGAACAATGTGCATAAATCATCTTATGGTGCTATAAAACATTAATATATAAAACCACTTCCAAAGACCGACTAGAACCATTCCATAACTTATTAATCTTATACACCTTCCAAAATATTAAAATCCAAAACATTGGATAGAAGGTCACTAAATTTCCAAAATTAATATATCATTAATACCCCAAAAAATATGAGGTATATATTAATTCTAAATAACCAAACATGTGAATAACTTATTCTTATATTATCTTGAAACATGTTTATAACATTAATTTACCAAAAATTTCATTGAAATAATAAAAAATTATTTATTCCATTGATAAAAAATATATTTTTAAAGATACTATTTAAATACCAAAATGATGTAAACTCCATCAATTATATCATAAACAACATTTTAAAAAAATTATTAATAATCTCCAAGATAATTAGAACTACTCAATTTACCTTATCCATATCAATCATATCATTATAAAAATAATTTTATTTTTTTTCATCAGGAACATGTTATATGTGAAATTCATTTACTCTTGGGTTTTTTCATGAAATATAATATTTCCATTAAATAAAATTTCTAGGTTATTAGTATCATTAAATATATTTTTATTTAAAATATTATGGAAAACATAAAAAAATCCATATATATTTAATGATTAATATAGTATATTTATTGAATTACCCTACACGAACCTTCAATCATTCTACTTCATCCTTAATACATTGACTAGGATTCATCATCTTATTACATAATACATACTTTATTTCATATGTAATTTATTATATCATCATCATTAACAAAAAAATTAATGATACAACCTTATTGATTTTATTCATAAGATATCCCCTTATAGAATTGATTTATATGATTCACATACATTAATATTTAAAAAATGAAACACTCAATGATAACTTAGGGAGACCATTACACTTATCTATAGTGTTAATGAAAAATTTCATTTTACCTCTATAATTACTTACTTTTTGTCCTTTTCCAATTTAAAAATATTTTCCCATACCATTGAGACATTCTCATAGGTGATTATTCCCACACTCATAACATATAAGAAATTTAATCTTTTTCCTCCATGGAATCCACTATCCTAACTCTATGTAAACCATTAAATTATTTGTTTCTATGTGTATTATAGTAGGTTAAGGTTCACATTATTAATAATGTTTTGTGATAGCTGATTTAGAATAATCACAACATCCTTTACTCACTTAATCAGCCCATTTAGATGCTTAACATCAAATTTAATATCACATTCAATATGAACCCAGTTAATTTTGGTTACCTCCATTGATTAAATCCAAGAAGAATAGTTTGAGAAATATTAATCATAGTAGACTACCACAGAGTTATGAAAAAATAGATTATAGGTTATTTAATTAACCATAGATTATTTTTTCTCTATGACACATTCGATTTAACCTAGGCCATTCATAGTCGTTATATTTTTAAATACTTAATTATAGTTTGTAAATATTTTGTATATTTCTAAAGAATATACCACAAGAGTGTCAAATATGTGAACAACAAGGAAAATCATCATTCACATGGTAATGATTATGTCTATATTAATGAACCATTTGTGATTTAATTACCCCGAGATACCTCAATTCTATAGCCACATAAACATATTGTATCGATATATTGATTTAATTTCTTGTAATCCTATTTATTATTTACCTTAATTTCCAGAAATGATCCAATACTTTGAATCATCCTTAGACTTATCCTTAGAGATACCCTTTGGTATATATTTACAAATATCATAAATGATGTCACTCATGTTTTCCCAATATAGTTTTTAATGTATAATTAATACTTTCCATTTATACTAACTATAGAGACATAGGATTATCATACATAGATATTAATTTTTTAGATGAATATTCAGTACATTACAAAAAAATAGAACTCATGACCATAATAGTTTGTGTCTTTGGAGACAGGTAAACCATATTCTAATTTAGTGAAAGATATTAAACACACCCATAATGATATTTCCATTATAGTATTATTCAAATAAATACCCTAAATAAAACCATTATTTATATCATAGGGAAAGGAAATATCATAAACAGTGAGATCATTTGCTCAGTAAGGGTAAAAAATGGAGATATGTAATCATAACATGAACCATAATGTTTTAAGAACATGATAATAAAATTTTAAAATCATAACCTCCTAAAATTGAGTCATGAAAAAAATATTTTAAATTTACATGACATGATTCATAAGGGAATTAAAGATCATGATCCATTATAGCATAAAATTGGTATAAGAAAAAGTTGTTTGGCATAATAATTGACTTATAACATTTTTATCCTTTATAAATAAAGATTGCTTCACTCATTGATTTAATTACATGGAATCAAGACCTCATATAAACATATGAACATGAAACCATCTTCAAAAATAACATTTTGGAAAGGAATTATAGGTACACACATTACACTATAAACATTTAATCAGGTTCACACATAACATTCTTAACACGTAATCTGGATATTGTATAACATTGTGAACAAGTAACCAGGTTAAAAATAACATATTTTCTCATGATTTATCTATATTTACATAATTACTTTTATGAAATTATGGGTCCCACCAATTATATAATAAAAATCATAAATATGTTTCCCATAAGTTCCCAAAAACTAAATATATCACAAACCATTGAATGAAATGGGTTTCATAAACATTTTATTATATAACAACCTATTTAAAATAGAGGATTCATAATCATTTCATAATTTCTTCATAGTATAAACCATTGAAAAAATGACGGTTTCATAAGAATTTTATCATGGTATAACATGTTGAAGTGAAACAAGTCTCACAAAAATCAGGTAATGATAATCCATTCAGAGAAAGAATAATAATTGTATCCTTCATTCATATCCCCAAAAATTCCAAAGTAATATTAAAAGATATCATCTTAGATAAATAAGTAATTTTAAAGATAAATTGAATCATTTCTTGTAGAAGATAAGTATTATATTAAAATAATTTTTTAAACTAAAAATTAATAAAATTTATTTGAATAAGTTTTATCTAAAAATAGACTAGAAATGATATAAAATGAATATTTAATGAAAATTATGTTATTGATGGTGGAAAATTATATTCATGATGTATACTTTAAAACAAATATTCCTTTCACTCTTTTAGTAATTCCAAACATTAATTATTTCGAAAATGAGATGAATATTCCTTCCAAAATGTTTTGTAAAAGGAAAAAATGGGTAAAATTTTATTTAAAAAATCATTTTATTAATGTTTAAATCATTTTTGTAATTTTTTAGAAAATATGGTTTTGGAATAATTTTTTTTGATCAAAGAAATAAATAATGTAATTTTTTCTTAAAATAATTTATTTTGAAATCTTGAGAAAAAAATAGATGAAAATGAAGGGAAAATTTATTATACTAAAACAAATATTTCTCAATAAAATTCATTATTTCATTGATATATATATCATAATATCTCATCCTCAAAATTATAATCATAAACAATCCTGATAAATGATGAGATTGTTTCATAAATCCATTAAAACTTTGGTAATAATGAATCGTAAAACAAATGAAAGAATAAAAATAACTAATACTTTTAATATCATTATTTCAAACAATTTATTGATATTAAATGTAAAATATGTAGTATATAAACCTCATAAAAGAAGATAAATTCATAACATGACATATGTCTCAATGAAGGAAAATTGAAACAAAAATCAATTACTACATTGGAAACGATTAAACCATAAAAAACTTAAAATAGAGGTCCTAAAATGGATATGTAAATAATAATAAATTAAATAATAATATTAATAAAATAAATTACTAGGAATTATTCACAAAACATTAATTAAATAGGTGGGGCATATGGTATGTGTCTCCTGAAAGTAAAAAGTGAGACAAAAATAACATACCTTAAGTTATAGATTCCTTCATACATGTTTGAACATAATATTTAATAAATATAATTTTTTATAAATTCATTATCGAAATACAATTACATATATTTTAACATACATTATTTATATATGTACATTGATTTCAATTTTATTACCAATTCCTTGTTAAAAACAAATTTCGAGTAATAATTTCTTCGTTTTCCATATATGTAATGATTTGTTATTTTCGATTCTCTTACATTGATCATGAATCCATCATATTCTGAATAATAAGAATGAAAAAGTTATAATATTTAAATATAAATTATAATTTTATATCATTCATTAAATATGGTTTTGTGACATTATGTATGTTACGATCAAGGATACTATAGGCCCTACGTACACATGACTAACATATCTATCGCTCAATGATCGTTATGGAAAGGGGATAATTAATATTATATCTATATAGAATGATAATAATATCATAAATAACATATTCTTCCATAAAATAATATTATATATATCATGCATGTGTTGTCATGACAAAACAGTATTGTCACATCACTTAGTAATGGTGGTAGTCCACATGTACACGTACGATGTTATCTTCTTCCTGTGAGTGAAAATATTAAAAATACGATATATTATAATTTAATAATTATAAATATGTTATTAATATAATAATTATTTTATTTATATCACATAATTTCTAATATTATCTTTATTAACTTTTATTTAAAACATTAGTGAAAAAAAATCACATCGCTTCATAAGGTGGTAGTCTACCATAACCATGAGGGACATTATGATATCACACATAGAATGGAATGTAAAAATATAAATAATATATAATTACTATAGAGGTATATTTATGTTATAAATTTAATATATATAATTTATATAATTAATCACACCCAACTTTGAGAGGTGGTAATGTAAAAATGGATGACATCAGTAAATGAGGTTGTAGTCCTCTATACACCCAAAATAATTTTTTTATAACCAATTAGTTAAGAGTGGTGATGGTTTTAGTTTCTAAAAATAAAATAAAAATATATTAGTATATTTAATATAATGTTGTTATTATACTAACATTTATTTAATAACAATTTAAGGATGCAGACGAAGAAATAAAATAAAAACGCTCATTGAGGTACGCTACAACTTCTTTGGGTAACCTCCTTAGGATAGAACCAGAATAACTTCTAGTTTGTATTTATGAATAAATAAGTCTTATAGGATGATAATAGTGATTTTGGGAAGTAATTTGGAGAGTTAATTGTTTAACTAAAAGGGTTTTATGGTGTGAATAGGGGAGGAGAGGGGTAGAATTTTATAAGTGATGTGTGCAGCACACTTAATTTTTTTAAATAAAAATGTATGACCAATTTTTCCACATTTAAAAAGTGTAAAAATAGATTATTTTTTAGAAATATATTTTATAGGGTCTAAATATATCCATAAAAATTAATTTAATCAAATTTTTATGCCATTTTAACACTCATCTTTCATGATTACCCCTAGTAAACCCATTTTTCCTTATCTACAGTAATTAATATTTACTATTTGTACATATAATTTTTGTAAAAAAATAATTTGACCATATTATATAATATTAATTAATATTATTCCAAATATGAAACCATTATTTCAAATTCAATTCATGAATTTAGAAAATTTCAATTTATAATTAATCCCACAAATACGACAAGAAGGTGTGTTTTTTTGAAGGGAAATGTTCAAAAGATTATAATATTTTTATATCAAAATTAAATACTAAAATGATTCCAAATATCAAAAATGTATTAATAGATATATTATTTATCTAAATTTATTTCAAAACAAACTAAAAAAATAATTTAAATTCATAAATAATTTAAATGAAGAGGTATTTTTTTATTAATAATATTTATTTTTCATTATTCATAAAAATTTAATCTTTTCAGTGATTTATAAACAATTTACCCTATGATAATTTTTATATGATAATTTAAAATTTTATTTTTTTATAAAATAAACATTCATAATGTTTATGAATTATTTGCAAAAAAGAAGCACCAAATCTTCATTTGTGAAAAATTTAGTTTTTAGGAAAACAATTGGTTTTATTCTTATATATTATCTTGAACACACATAAGATGAATGATAAATAGTTTATTAAATATATAATTTATACACCTCATTAAAATTATACACCTAAGTTGGTCTTTTCTAATTTATTATGTAAAAAATGTTTGTTTTAATAAAAATATTTTTTCAAAAAATTATTTCCTTTATTTTCAAATAATTTTAATTTTCATATATAATTAATTAGTCAATAAAGAAGTAATTTTATATATGAGTGTAAAACATATATATTCATAATTTAGTTAATAATATTCATAGCCACCATTCCCATGGATTGGTGATAAAAATCATATTAAATAATAATTTCTTTAAAATAAATCATGTTTCATTTAAACTCGATGTTTCATGTTGTGAAAAATATACCTAGTGTTGTTTATAACACAAGATAAAATTAGTGTTCTGTATAATGATTGAGAAACGTAGTACTAGCTGTATTGAAAAATAACAAAATGTTTAAATTTATTAAAAAAACATTTCACAACATTTTGAGGTATTACACACAGTATTATAGAACAAGGAAAAAGCCTCAAGGATAAGGGGAATTTTGACCCCAAGTCCTCACCTCAAGGGGTATTTACTCAAGATATAATTTCATTCATCATAAAATTAATACCTAATATTTATAAACAATATTCCACCAATAAATCCAATATAATAACTTTAATTACAAACTAAGTTTAAGGTAGATGAAAGAAATATATTTTGTTATCGCACCTAACTTGAAATGCATATCTTTTATATTATATAAGAATAAATTTATATCATAGAATAATGAATAAAAAATATTCTTATTTCCTAAAAAAATTATAATCCAAAATATTTTAATGAAATAAAAATATAATCTATTTATTTTCCAAAAATGAGATAAAAATATTTACAATTTATATTTAATTTAAGAATTAAATATATCATTTTAAATTTACTAAGACATCTCTTTTATAAATATTTTATTAATCATAATAAAATCAATAAAAATATTAATGTTTTTAACAATTTTGGAATATATAAATTTATATGACTAATAATTGGATTAACAATCATAATCCATGATGTCGGTATAGGGTTTGAGCTTCAGATCCTGCATTCTGAGGGTTGTCACTATGTCTGGTGTTGGATGTGAGTCTGTTGGGAGGATCTGGTCTTCGTGTGAAGCTTTGAATGAGGTGATGTGATCTGTGGTTGCCATGAAGCAGGGGATTCTTTCGGAGATATATTCTTTTGGAGGTTATCTCTTCACTGTTGGTTGGTTGATTTCTCTTTTTTATGTGTTTATAGTTGTGTTGCTTCTTGATTTTCAGTTTGGGGGATCTATGTTTTTTGGTTTAGATTTGTTGCTCGCGTAGAATTCTGGAATTTCGGAGCATATTGGTTTTGATTTTTTTTGGTGATCATGGAGGAAGTGAAGGTTTTATGTTGTGAATTAGTGTGTATGGTTTAATCATGAAGGTGGGTTATAGTTTTTATATTTGTAGTCAGTCGAGGGAGGGAGACCGTGCAGCTAAGCTTGACCACATGGTACATTCTCTATAGGAGGATCTAGAGCGGGTGGTTCATCTTTGTAGAGCTTTACAGAATGAGATGTTTGAGAGGGTATGGTGTCATCCATCAGATTGGTCATGTGCTTTGAGACATGACACATTATTTCTAAACAATCCTACAAAAATAGGGAGCTACATCATGATTAAATGTTGGGGAGGGGAAACTCTATGTTTTCAGTCTGGTTTTAAACTTTTTGACATTCAGTTATGATTTGTTTTAAGTTCATGATGTCCGTTTGTGTTCCCTATTCTTTCCATAAAATGGGGTTTTATTATTATAATAAAACAATTAGAGGCCTTCGGGCTATTGGATGGATGATATCATTGCTTACGATAGGTGTAGTCATATGTCTCCTACCATGCATCGTGATTTTTTATATACGACTAATACAACACAATGATATGTTTTGTGAAAATTGATGGTTTAGTTATATTTTACAATATGTGATATAATAAATTATGGGATTAAACAAAAATAATGAATTTCTATATATCTTAACTTTTTAAATAAATCTATCATTACATATTACCCTGAAAAATAGAATAATTTATTCAGATAGTGCATTATGATATGAATTTAAATACCTCATCCTAGAGATTTTATTCAAATGACAATAGGAAAAAACATATTGATCTATTAATGATCATGGATGTAATAATATTTATGGGTTTACAGGAATAATTTATTGATATTTTTAGTGAAAAACATCTATAATATTCTCATTATGTCATTAATAGTGTCAACATAATATAAACAAAGAAAAAATGAGTATACCTTCATCACATTGTGTTTTATCTTTTACCCTTTGAAATAATATTCTCCATGGAAACCATCATTTTATTAGCCAAATGTTTTAGGTTTAAGTGACATGGAAATATGCACTAGAGGGGGGGGGGTGAATTTTCATTTTTCAATATTTGTTAAATTATAATTATTACAGTAATATCTAGTGTAACGATGAAGAAAAATACAGAATTAAAAAACTAAATGAAGGGAACATGTTATCATTATTGTAGTTGGGATCAATAAGATCCTAAATATACTCATAAATCCTCTCCACTATATGTGAATATTGGTATTCAATAAGTAAATCACTTTTTATAGGGAGTAATAACATATTTACAAACACACCCTTTTTCACCTAGTGGTATAATCCAACATATTTCTATAGGACTAACATCCCATACCATACCTAATGTTTGTTTGGGAGTCAAATATAAAAAATCCATTTTAATAAGAGGAATAACCTAGGAATAGAGATTTCAGATATAGAAACATTAAACCAACTTGGAAGGAAAAAACCAAAAATTAGAAAATACAATAATGAAGACCTGAATGAAATTAATAATAATAGTAAGGAAAAAGAGTATGAATGTCAATGTAGCTCAAAAACGTTGACAAGTAAAGTATTAAAATAAAAAATGATGATGTTACTTCATGATCATACTATTGAAATAATTTAAAAAACATGAATTTACCATATATCAATTCTTGTATAAATGTTTTGCTTTTCTATATATCTCATTGAATAAACTTTTTTTAGTTTATCTATTCACATTCCCCATTTATTTCATGAAAATAGATAATCTCATTGCATGAAATCTATTATCCTCTCGATCGCAGGGTGTCTTATTTAGAAAAAATCACATAATTCCATGTCAAAAAATAATATACATGACAATATACTTGTTACATGTTATCTGAAATATTGTACCCATTATCAGATAAATCTCATAAACATTTATTAATATATAAAATAAATTTGAAATATAGCTAATATGATCTTTACAATAAATGAGTGTTTTTCATGAAAAATATCCTCATAGACTTATAGTAAATCTTCAAAATTTTCCCCCATTTTTAAGATATCATGAAAAGTGCAATATTAGAGAAATCAACTATTTGATTTACATAGGATATGTAGTAATTTAGATACATTTTCAAAATCACTAAATTGTTCTTAAAAAACGTATAGTATTAATCAATATGGTTCAGATGTGTTAGAAGTTATGTTATATAGATTTTGGTATGTATATTTTTATATGTGATGAAATCTATGCTTCCATAGATCTCTATATTCTACTAACATTTTAGTGGATCTACCATTACGATTCGCGTATGCCACCATTAATATAGTGCTACCATAATTATATGGTTATGATATTTCAAATAATGTGTTACCTCTAATGGGGTTATATTATTTCAATGAAAATTATATATGTTGGGTAAGGGTGAAACGTGTTTTTATAGGGTGCCTAAAGGTATGAAATATTTTATATTTGTTGAAGAAAATTATTTAAATAAATGTGTAATGGTAATATAAATATTCAAATTCATATATAAAGTTGATATAAATAGTATATAAGGGTAACTTAAATTTTTTATACACAATATGAGTATTTTAAGAAACACATGTTATATTAAGATGAATTTTCTAAAAGCTATGTAAAGGCAAGCTTCATGATATAAAGTCTAAATAAGGGTATCTGAACACACTACATAATTGTAGGAAGAGTTCATATGTGTTTCTTAAAGGTAATAAAAAACACTTGTTTCTTATGGGTAACATTATAAGCTGCGTAAGGGAATGTTAATAATTACATAAAGGTGAAAAAAAGTTTAAGAATCATATAAAAGGGAAAACATTATATTATACTACATATTTAAAGGTAAAATATGATTTATAAACCTTACATAATTGTATATGAAAACATACATAATGTTAACAAAATGGTTTCAAAACCCATATAAGGGTAAAAATGAAGCACACATAAGGGTAACATGAAACATAATAGGATTTTTCATTTTTAACAATATGCATTTAAGGAATTTTTACGGGTAAAAGGGAACATATAAGGCTTATGTACGAGTAAGGAAATTCAATAGAAAAATAATTTTTCACAATAAATAATTGAAAAAAATACAAAATAATAATAATAATAATAATAAACGATGAATAAAGTAAAAAATTAAATTTAATGAAATTATTTTCAGAAATGAAAAAATAATAATTTCAAAAAATATATTTATAAATAACAAAGACAAATATTTAAATATTTCTCAATATATATAGGCATTTGGAATTTAATAAAAAATAAAAATATTATTCCACAAAAAATCCACGAATTAGTAATATCCCCCTTTTTATAAATTTTCACAATTGTATTTTTTATTTTTAATTAAAACATCAAACATTCATCCCCTTTATGAAACTAAAAATAATAATTTTTATTTGAAAAAAATTAAATTATTATACACTTTTATTCTCTATTATAGGTAATACTATTTTTTTAAAAAGTGATTCATTATCATTTTAAAAGATTAAAAAACTAAAATTATTATGCAATAAATTCCCCAACACATATATGGAGAAATAAAAACATGTTTATAAAAAATTAGAGGCAGAACTTCCCTTAAATTAATATTTTTATAATAGTAATATAAGTCCATTTAAGTAAGAAATTGGAAAAAATATGAGATTCTAAATTTTAAATATGAAATATTTGTGATTATATAATGATAAGTTTATACATTAACATAATATAAATAATTTAGATATTTAACATTTTTTGAGAAATTTCCATCAACTGTATTTAATACATGGTTTTTCAATCATCACATGGTCTAATTGTTTAGTAAATATATTTATAGGTTGATTTTTTTTATTTCAAAAAATTCAAGGATGATATCCCCATTATTAAAATAATCTCTTAAAAAATGAATTATAACATGTATATGTATTCTATAGAATACAGTAATGACTTTTTATACAAAAATAGAAGAAATATTATCATGATATAAATTCATTTTGTATAAATAAACATTAAAAATATAGAAATATTTTTTTTCTAATTTTTTAGAAATATAATTTGTAGCTAAAATATAATCAAAATTTAGCTATGGAAAATGAATCCAAAAATGTCATTTTAGAACTCCATAATAATAAAAATTCAACAAATAAATTACACATGCTATATGTGATTTTACTGTCATGTCTAAAATCACAAAAATTAGAGTAAAAAATTGATAAAAACTGAAAAAAAATAATAATGGGTTAAAAAAATTCAGTTTTATTAGTTACATTAACATGATCCATTATTATTTTAGTTGAATTTAAGTGACATTATTTTATAGTGGACCTATATATTTCACACATAAATAATAAAAACATAATATTAGGCATTGAGAAATCAAATAATTTAGGCTTCATATGATTCCTCTATGTATCATACCATTCAAATATTTTATAGATTTGTACAAAAAAAGTATAATTTTTTTTCTATTTGAAGTTCTCATAGTTTTAAATAATTCAAGAAAAAATTTAAACCACATATATATCATGGTTTCTTTGATTTGAAAATATTCTATATTTTTTTTCAAAATTGTTTGACAATGTAACGTTTAATTCACCCATTAATATTATAAATAATTAAGTTGTCATTAATTTTTAAAATTTGTTACTAATATTATCATTTTCTATCCAAATATAATGTCATAAATAAAAATTTATATAAATAAAATATAATTAGAAACATTATTTATAAATCATGTTAGATTAGTCATTACATAGTTAAAATCATTTTACAAAAAATAGTGTTAGTATATATTACCAAGATTTTAGAACATGATTTAAACCAAAAAAAGATATATATAATCATAAAAAAAGTTTTGATATTCCATCATTTTCATAACAAGTTTGTTGATTAACATAAATCTCTTTAGAAATTACACCTTTTAAAAATTCACTTTTTTTACTTCCATGTGAAACAATTTATAATTTTTTTAAAAAAGGAAAAACTAATAGAATAGAAATTAATTCTATTTTATAATTCACCATAAATTAATCATTAATAATAATATATTCCATATGAAAATATCATTTGGATAAATGTTTATCCTTATTTTTTATTATATTATTAGACTAATCCATTTTATTTACAAAAACCCATTTGGTTCATTAGAATGATTATCTATAAAAAACTCATCCAAATTAATCATTTTATATATTTCATACATATTATGCTAATAATTAATATAATTTAACCAATTTTTATTATTTATTACTTATTTAACAATAATATTTCTGAAATCAGCAACAATGGATGCATTATCACAGGCATAAATAATTTATTTTTTTATTCTTATTCTAAATTTATCATATCTAATTAAATTTTATAAAGAATGATCTTTATGATTTTTCTAGTTCATAAGATCATGTTCAAAATAGACATGGTCCAACTCAATAAAGAAAATATTATTTTTCTGTTTATCTTTTCCAAAATTGAGCTTTATAAATTATTCATTATTATTATCTAAAACTGCTATTTGTAAACAAATAATTACAATGAGTTTAATTGCATATATAACACCATTTACATGATTCTATTATTATATATTATATAATATTTATTTTTATATAAATATTCTAGAAACATAAAATCATCAAATTTATCATAAAACTTGAGCAAATTATTTTTAGTGTTTAAAATATTCTCTCTACAACTAAAAAATTTAAAGTGACACATTTTGGATTTATTTTCGTCAAACAGTATATAAGGAGTTTTCGTTATAATTTCTAATAAAAATAGTATTTATGATATAGAAATTTTTATTAACATATTCTTTCAAAAAATATGTTTCCAAATTGAAGTTATTTATTATAGTTCATATTAATTAATTAGTAGTTCAATTCTGTATTTATGCAACACCATTTTTTTTGAAGTTATCTAGTTGTAGAAAAAATATAAAAGTATCCACTTTTATAAAAATGTTTTTAAAAAACCTGGTTAAACAATTATCATATTTTATAACTTATTTTTAATTTTTATAAATTTAATTTATTTAATATATTTAAAAAAAGTAATAAAATTGTTTACGGTGTCATTTTTATGATATTTGAAATGATCTCAAGTGAATATATTTAAATCATCTACCATTACAAACAAAAATTTCTTACTACAAAAACTAGTAGTTTAAGTGGGAACAAATTAATCAAGATAAATTATTTTGAAACATATTTTTATTTTAAAAATTTTAAAATATTTGAAGGGATTTTTTTACTGCTTTCCCTTTAGACATGAATCTAACAAATATTACTTACTTTCTATGAATTTTGTAAGTTCCAAAACCTATCCTTGTTTTCCAAACTGATATAATTTTAGAAGGTGACCATATTAAAACCTTATTTTAAAAATAATATGGCTTGATTATAAAGTAATTAAACATTTTATATTTTATTGGGTAAGATCATAAAAATATATAGAGTTGATATTTTCTTTTATATTATCAAAAAATAAAACCACATTATAATTTTAAATAAGAAATTTATTATATTGAAACTTCCAACTCATAATATCATGAAAATTTTGTTAGATAATAATTAATTTGTCTCTTAATGTATCTAAATATTGTACTTTAGATATTATAATATATTTGAACATTAATACTTCTCTAAAAACTATTTCCTTTACTTTAGATTTATCACAAAATGTTATAGTTCCTCCATCACATTAATTAAAAGAAAAAAAGTTATAAATACCACCAGTAAAGTTTTTGGAACCACAAATATCCATATACTATATATCTTAGGAACTATTTAGGAATATTTATTGTGAAAATAGATAAAAAATATATTTTTTGATACCCAATCTATTTTGGTTCCAAGATCATTAGTGATAAAATTATAGGCACCCATATGGATTTAAGAAATTTATTATTCAGTAAACTAGAAGATATATTATTCAAAATAAATTTCTCAGTATTACCTAATGAATGGATAAATTTTAATAAATCCTTACTTTCATAATTATCATTCAAATTAAATATAATGTATGAATGCATTAGGATTTCCCTTTATTTTAACAAATGTTCTATAAATCGTATGAATCAGACATCCATAAATAAATCAAATTTTATATTTATTAGTTTTTTAATAGTAATTATATTATTTATTTTTTTACCTTGAAGAAAAATAAGAATAGTATATTTTAATATTGTAATTTTCCATTTAATATTTTAATTTTATTTTTGAATAACTTTTATGTCATAATAGATTTTCCTATTTGAATGTGATATAATATTTCTTAATTATTTATTTCCATGATTGAGATTCTTACATTCATTTTTAATTTTATATAAATCCTATAAATATTACTCAAATCCCCTATCTTGTTTTTAATTTGTTTTATTAAGATTAAATCCATTATTTTATTATCAAATTGGAAATTTATCTGTTTAATATTTCAAATCATTTTCTCTCTAACATTATCTGAAAAAATATATTCAATTTTTCATGTTATTCAATAATTTTATTTTATTTTTATCATTTTAATTATCTATATAGCACAATGATTCTCAAATTATCCTCCTGAAACTTTTCATTTTGTTTATTTAATTATTCATCTTCAGTTTTAATATAACACACATAATATAAGATAGAATCAAAATTATTGCTTACCTAATTCAATTTTTTATATATAGAATATATTGGATGATTCTTTTACACTCTTATAATTATCATGTCCCTAGTCTGACTCCTCTATGAAATTCCATCTAAAATGATATGCATGTTCTACCTACTTATATTTCTTGTATTTCTTTATTTTTTAAATTTAAAAAAATTTAATTTGATAAGTCACTTTTTACTATACATATAGATTTTTTGAAGAATTATATTTACTAATCTTACCTTATTACTTCCCTTAATGTTATAATTTTAAGGATAACTTATCATATTCTTCTTTTAAACATACATTCATTTCATGTACTTATGAACTCATTTAGTAAAATTCTGTCTTCTATCTTTATATCTTTATTATAACATATAATCAAAGGAAATAAAAAAACAATTATAGTATATTTGGGTTTTATAAATTTCCATTTATCATATTCTTATTCATTATAATTCTTCAACTACAACTTTTATTGATGATGTTGTGTTATTAGTTTAGGCATTAAATATTTAGTGAAAACATTACATTCCTCAATCACAACCCTTTAGGAGTTCAAACATTTAGGTAGAGACCAACGTATTATTTCTCAAATAAAATCATTATTTATGTTGTCTCATACTACAATCATGCAATTTTCAATATTAGTGAATCTTTTGTACATCTCACTAATGATATCCTGATCACTCATTTTTATTTCTCAGAACACGTCCATGTGAATACCCAACATGATTTTCTGTAATTTATCAGTTCCTTAATGAGTCACTATTAAATTCTTCTAGATTATAGTTTTTTAAAAAATATAAAATATGGATATACATATTTATACTAAAATGATAAAAAATTATTCTTAACATTTTAATCTAGAATGCATTTTGTTATAACATTTTCTGTTAATGTTCCTAAATCGATCTTAGGGAATTTATAGGGTTTTGACATGATAATCTGAAATTATAGTCCTGTAATTTTTTTTAAATACCACCATACAATTCTTTCATTATACAGAATCACATCCATTTAAATGATACTGATGGATGAGAATTAAAAAATAGAATTCCAAACATTCGAAAACAAAGAATTGGAACTTTCTTCAATCTGTACGGTTTAGGATAATTGTTAGTACAAATAAGATAATAGAGAATTAATCAGTAACAAAATCCTTAAAAGGA
Source organism: Viscum album (assembly GCA_963277665.1). Classification (NCBI taxonomy): domain Eukaryota; kingdom Viridiplantae; phylum Streptophyta; class Magnoliopsida; order Santalales; family Viscaceae; genus Viscum; species Viscum album. Next base: position 1,451,582,747 of record OY728161.1, read on the forward strand.
ACCACAATTTGATACCAATTTACTTGTGTAAGTGATATAAAAAGAAAGAATCTGGGTGAATAGTTCTATTTAATTATTTGATCAAATTATAATTTTTAGAGTAATAAATGGCGCAATGATAAAAAATATTGCAATAGAAAATAAAAAATATATCACATGATATTTTTCTATTTGATCCGATCACTGATTCAATAAGACTACTCTTCAATCTTTTATACACCTTGAGATGATTTTTATACCTGAACTCAATTATTATAGGGGTGATAATTCATTAATAGAATTAAAAGTTTTCAACTAGTGGTAAAACCAAATCGACTTTTAGAATAGTCACAACCCAAAACCAACTTGAATTTTTTCTAGGAGTCACAACCCTACCTTCCATTTTCATTGAAGGAATAAACTATAAATATATATTTTGTATGAGAATATAATAAATAAACTTTAGAGGAAGAAAAATGAAATAATCATAAAATAAAATAATGAAAAACCAAAATAAATTAATAACATAAGTAAATAATATGATGGTGAACATTGATGAAGCTCATGAACATTGATCAATTCAGTAGTAGAAGATATTATAATGAAGTTACTTAAGATCTAATGAATATAAATAATGTATCAATAGGAATTCAATAATTCATAATTATCATATGAATTTCATATTTCTCTTTAAGTCACATTGACGAAATTCTGTCAAGTTTATTTAATAATGTTCCTCCTCAATCGTATTCAAAAAGATTGTCCCACATTAGTAACTGTAATATCTTTTTGAGAATATGTGATCTTCATTCAAAAAAATTACATAATTCTTAATTAGTAAATAATAAACCTGAAAATATACTCGTTACATGTTATTTGTAATATCATGCTCATTATCATAGAATTATCATTCGATTTTATTCCAACTAGAAATAAGTCCTTAATAATTCCATTACAATCACTAAAATAATCAAGATATTTTAAAAATGTATCATGGAATTGTAGTAGATATTTAATATTATCCAAGATTTTCATTTAATTATAAAATTAGATACATAATAGCAATCAACTATGTTATTTAATTTGGATACAAATATATTCGGATAGGTTTCACTAATAGTTTGGATGAGTTTATATATTTTGTAATTTCTAATAATTCCGTTGATGGGGAAATAATATGTATATTTCCAAAATTTAAAATGGAATGATGTTTGAAGAGATATTTTTAGGGCTATTGGAAAACTAGATGATGATTGAAACATATCATTGGTTCCCCTCTTGATTGGGGGGATAATAATGCAAGATAGAACTTTGCTGAGAAGACAAATTTATTTCATGATTTATTTGATGATTGAAAAAATGATATGTGTGGTGTATATTCAAATTATTCAAAAAATTATGTTCTACTAAAGTTTAATCATATCAAATTCTTATGGTGAATTAAAAATAAGTTAATGTCCATGATATTGTAATTTTTTCATGCTTCATTTCTTGAAACAAATATCCATGTGTTTTTCCTGAAAATAATTTATTAACAAGAAAGGTCTGAATTATAAAAAATTAAATCCACGTAACAAATATTTTAATCTTTATTAGGGAGTTGATTCAAGTATAAAATATTGAAAATCATTTTTTCTTCAAGATTTAATTCAATGGGTGATATTGTAAGTATGAGTAAACATACTACTATGAGGAACATGAGAATAAAAACACCTACAAATGTTTTTTTACTTCCCTTTAAATACTTGATTACAAATATTATTCATGTCATTGAAAACCACTGAGGACATGAAGTGGAATTATATGGAGAATAATAATGATGTGTTAATATGACATCATAGAGGTTAAAAATCATGAATGAAAATCATTTAATTATATCTAGATTTCTCATCTAAACCTTGGAATGTGTGATTCAGATTGGATGTTGATGGATTCAGCCCCTTTGAGAATTTTATCACCATTTATAACATTTGGATGGATGTTTTGATCCCTTACAATATTCCTTCATGGATGTGTATGAAAAAATATATTTTATCATTTTAATGTTGATTCCTGGAAAAAATTGTTTGGAAATGATATTTATGTATACTTTAAGACTCCAATTTAATAATTAAATGATTTATAGAGCAATGAGGTTTAAATATATGTTGCATCTTTTAAAATAATGTTTTAAATACACACTACTCTAATGTGTACTATTAGTGACTTCACTATAATTATAAACATATTTAGTTTCAAAATTACACGGGTTTGGATTTTCCAATTTTTAATATTGATTTTGATTATAAATGAATAACATATCATAAAAAACTGGGTTTCTTTTGTCATAGAATATTTACTGATGCATCTAATAGATTTATGTTTAACAAGTAAAAACTGAATGGGGTTTATTGACTATAGTCTAGCTCCAAATTTGTTTAGAGGTTCTGAAATATTGCCACTACTTGGAAATTTTGAAATATATTTTCAAAAGGTTCTTTATTTGAATGATAGTTGGAAACAAGTTTGAAGTGTATCTTCATGTTAAATCAGAAGACAACAATGGTAGAAAAATGTATTCCTTCAAACTTCCTAATTAGGAGTTTAATTTCTTACCTAATTATCTTTAATTTATAAGTTTTGAAAATACTTTTTGTGAAAATTTGAAATTTACATTTCTTAATGAGTATAGAAAATCAAAGGAACAACTCAATTCTCGGTAGAAATTATAAATAGTGAACATACATCCTGATCTTTAGATAGATGATAAGGGTAGTTTGCATTGGAAAACATTTTACTCTAATGTAGGGATATAGATGCATTCGTTTGAATTTCCAAACATCTTAAGGTTTTATGGATATTTAAGTAATATCTCAAGGTGTTTTTAGTTAAATAATCCTACGATACATGGAATGAAAATTTAGTATTCATATATATATTTACAACAATTTCTAACATTGGAAATGTGTACATTATTACCTAAAATGTTTAAAACTATTGTACTCTAATTTTGAATATTTTGTAGACAACAATGTGAGAAACTCAACAACCATCTGAGCTTGAAAACCATCGGGAGATTTTTTTATAAACTCGGTGATATATAGATGATATTTCCTCTATTTGTTTATTATAATGATGTATTTAATTGTGTATATGGGTGATGAATCTAATTTAAGAGGCCCCATAAATTATTCATTGATGTATCCAATTGGGTGTAACATTATTAATTTGTATTTAATCTGAAGAAATCAATTTATGGAAACTTATTAAATACATAATTATGTTTTATTTAGTTTATTTCCCTGATATCTTAGTCATTTTAAATTATACATAAAAAAATAAATCTCAGCATTAAGGATATATTTCTGAAGGATATTTGTAAGAGGATTGTCTTACCTTTTGTTATAGATACTTCGATGATATTGAGATAAGATTTGATTGAGTTATACTTATTGACTACACATCGACTCAATATCAACTACATGGGAAATAAAAAAAATATTGCTATTAGTCGATCAATTATGAGGACCTGAAATGTTAGATTGATATAAATGGATTTATTAAAGTAAAAAAGATATGTGATACTGAATAGTGAGATAATAGATCAATTTAAAAAAATATTAGGATAACAAAAAAGATATGAATGAGAGGTAAAATAAAAAATAAAAAATATATAACAAAAACTGTTAACAAGGATCTTATAGAATGTTTTTCACAATGTGTATGTTTAGAAATATGGAAATATATATATATATATTAGGTTTGAAAATATATATTTTAAATATTATAATGTATATTAATTTTTGTGAGACTATGAATACTAATACTTGGGATGAGATGTCAAAATATTTTATGTTTCTGGGATGAGGTCCTCTAAAATAGGTTTTGAATGTTTGACTCTTAAAATGAGAATTTATTTAAATTTCATAAACTTTATTGGGAAGAGGTTTTAAAAACATATAATAGTTGAATATTAAATGTTTTCAAATTTAGATACTATGTAATGTTTAGTGGTATTATATAATTAAACAACAACTATCATTTTTTGTGGTTTTAATCAATTTCAGGGGGGTCTATATTATCATGGGTATTAAAAGAGATTCCATTCAATTAACTTATTTTAACTTCTATTTCTTGATGGATATATATGACCCTGAATTAGATGATCCATATGTTTTATCATCATCAAATAAAATGGTATATTATGTGGAAGATAAAATAAATAAAGGGTGGAGTTTTATTGATCACCTAAAACAATGAGACTTGTATGATATGGGTGATGAAGTGGATGATTTGACCAGTAATATTAAATCCCATTAATAAAAAGAAATGAACCTATTTTTTCCTCATGATATTGAAAACAAATTCTTAAAAGGGAGGATAAAGTGGATGAAGTAATGTTGGAGCAGGACAATGACATGATTGATGGGCATAATTATTGTATGTTTCGTCATCCATTAATTTATCAACAATAATTTTTATATGTAAAATCATTCATTATCACATATATTAATATTTTTTTGTAATTACATTGGATCTGTTATCATTTATAATGTTTTTCATAATCAATTTTTTGATATTAATGATCTGCTGTTAATTTTAGTTGATTAAATGACATGAATGTCAAGGAGGAATCATTTCACAGATTCCAGTCAACTCTTAGCATCTGAGACATCGCCTCCACATTCATCTGTGAGGAATAAGGTCTTAACTCTTATTTATTATTGGGGACATTGAAGGGTTATAATTATTATTAAAATATTAATTTAAATATAGTTGTTTCACTTATTTATACTACTAACTGGTTTTTCATAAAATATGAAAACTATGTTACTATAGATTGAAATATAAACAGTTTATATGGATAGATTCTCTATAAATTGAGGATAGTTGTTCCATTTTAGTATTATGGGGTCCCTATGAATGATTCCACAAGATTATCTGTCCACATTCTTGGCCACCTGGTAGTAGAGCTAGTTACTCTTCCGAATACCAATGCTGATTGGAGGCATGTGCCTCAATTTTGTAAAAATGATGTCTTTGATTCAATTATAATGGTAATTTTAATACATTATGGTTTAATTGAATGTAATTATTTTATTATATTCTAACATTATAAAAACGATCCTCTTTATATAGATTTTATTCCACTTTACAATAGGTGAGATGGAGTGTGTTGCAATGAAAATCACTATTTTGGAACATGGGGATCATATAAAGTTACTAGATGCTATGGTTGTCACTATATAGAATACATTGATAGAATTATATCAGAAGATGACAAGATCTTTCCCTAGAGATATTTTGACAATGGACGATAGTAATAAGTTAAATCACACAACTTAAAAAGAATTTAGTAGATATGTTTTTATTTGTTTTAAGTTTAAATTTAAATATAAAACACTATTTTCATGCAGGTGCAGGTATATGGAAGTGGAGATAAATATAGAGAGGTTTTTGAATATAGTTCATTAGTATAGTACATGGAGTAGTGAATGTGGAACACTAATCAATGTGAATTTTGTCTATTTCATCTACATCTTCAAATTTGGGAGTGTTTTCCTAGGGTCATATGCAGCTGATTGTCTAAAATGCTTTAGATAATTAATTTTATAAATCCGTTACACATAAACTCATTGAGATAGTTCATTTAGTTCAAATTTTAGGGCATAAAGGATAGTTATTTTTTATATCCTTATGTGCTATATTTGGATATTGATTTTTTTGACAGTTCTGGGGCTTTAGATTCGACAATTGTATTTTTTTAAATTGATATATCATGATGGTTTAAAAATCCACCATATATTCTAAATTATTATTTAGTGGTGGTTTAAACTACTATTATTTATGGGTGATGTGGTGACCCAGACACTCTTGGTCCTTCCCTTTGTCAAAATCCGTGTTCTAAAGGAGTGGCGTCTCGTTGAGACCGATCGGTGAGACTGATCAGCGAGACCGATAGGCGAGACCGATCGGCGAGACCGATCGGTGAGACCGATCAGCGTCACCCGGCCTTGTCAAGTTGTTTCCAGTAGCGCTCCATTGCGTAAATAGGATTTTAAACCATATTCTGACTCATTTAACTGTGTTTTTAATACCTGTAACGCCCATAAGAGCATTAATTAAATAATTAATCAATTTATGAGTCGTCTTAAACCTCCTGACCCCCTTTTGTGACGAGTGGAGCCGCGTGATCAACCCAAGACCCCCGCGCCTTACCAGGTTTCACGTTTTCACCTCATCCATCCCCGGATTTTATAAACAAAGGGTTAGTTGTGGTTTCTCCTTTCCTCGATCGAGACTTTTCACAAACATCTTCTGGTGCATCGGGCCCGCCGCATCGTTATCCATAAAGTTCCGTTCCCCTGGCCTAAACGTCGATCATCTATCAACAAGTAGGGAATTTCTCCTTCGTCTATCTTTTGTGTATCATGCTGGGTGGGAGTGCTTTTGATTCTGTAGAATTGGGTAAACCAGATCTAAATAAGATAACGAAGGAATTCTATAAAGAAAGCTGGGGGTTGTGATTGTTGATGGTGCTTTATATTTTGATGTTGTTTCTTCTATGAACATCTTGTCGAGTTGTGCTGGCTTACGTCTCCTGAAAATCAAGGCCGTTGGTGGTCATTGTTTGTGCACTAATAAACCCTGATGATGTTTTAAATGGGTTGTTTGTGGTTGTAAACTCCTGCTGTGAAAAATGATTCAGTTAATCACGTATATCCGGCTGAATAATCGAAAGCAACAGGATAAACCCTTCTGTGATAACTCCCGGTTAGAACACGCGGAATTTGAAATCATGGAGTGTGATAAGTCGTTTAAATCTGAAAATCCATGTCTTGTGTTGGTGGTGGTAGTTGGTTGTTTTCCTTTCGGGCCGATTGCTGGAAATGTGGGAGGGGATGGGATCCCCTGTTCATTTATACTCTCGGTGGTTGTATGAATCTGGGGGATGGGATATCCGGTTGGTATGGTTTCGGTGGTTGTGAGTTTTAAATCCGGGTGGTTACTTGTTTATATCACAAATTGGGGAGGAATCCTCTATTGTTGAGAACCAGGTGTGGAAGTTTTGGTTGATGTTTGACTGTTTACTTTCCTGGACTTATGCTTACACCTACTAGTTGCCCAGTAGTGCTTAAACATAAAAATTGTTACTGAATGTGAAATAATAAATGGGACACATGGGTTGTTGGCGTGAGTCGTGACTCGGACTTGAGTGATGTTGTGATCTGTAGGCTGTCTAGAGAAAAACCTAGCTTTTGATGAGTGCTTGTTATTTATATATATACTTCTAGATTTGTGTTTCTTATTCGCGCCCCACCCAAGTTAGGCACTTAGTGCCGAACACCCCCATTCCATGGGGGAGGGTGTTTTTCCAAACACTATTCATAGTGGCTGGTTATTAGCTCATTTTCTTCTCCCTTTCCCGAATAGACCAATTATCTTCGGGCAGGCTGTGATGGCCTGAGGTCCATTATTAGCCCAAGAACCTTCGAGCGGGGTAGTGTGGTGGTTGGCCAGGTGTGTGCGACAGGTGATTTCCCAAGGGTCTTCGGGATGAGGCCCAGGTGTCTTCGGGCGTGGCAGGGGATCGTTTAGCCCATGTGTCTTTGGGTGTGGTGGTGGTTGTTCTGGCCTAGGTGTTTGCAGGCATGGTTACATGTGACAGTTGTGGCCCAGGTGTGTGCGGGCGGGATTCAGCAGTGGGATTGCGTGAGGTTGAGGCCCAGGTGTGTGCGGGCGGGATTTTGGCAGTGGGAATGCGTGTGGTTGTGGCCCAGGTGTGTGCGAGAGGGTGTGGCAGTGGGACTGCGGTGTGAATGGCGGGATTGGTCCGATGCGTAGAATGTCTCAATAACCAGTGGGAAAGTGGCGCGGGGTACCCAAACATCGATGTGCTCTTATTATATATATTACTTGACTTGCATTATTTGGGGAGTGAGCCTTTGTGAGGCATGGGATGGATATTTCTCCTTGTTAGGTGTTTGGTTTACTCTTTTTTTTCTCTCACGGGACTTTAGTACATTCCCCCACTTGTGCACGAGAGTCTTCGTTTTCCCTATTGAGTGTACTTGTATGCTCACCCTAAGTATATAAAACTACTTTCAGGTTTTTAGGAGGACTTCGGGGATCACGCAGGACCTTACTAGCTCGGGCTTTTGGAGCATTTGCTGTTGTAGTTTTTTTGGTACTTACCTTTTAGTCACCTTTTGTACTTTGTGGATTTTACTTTTGGAACATGCATGTAGGAATGGTTTACGTTTGGATTTACTTTTCTTTCTACCTTGGTGTTGTTGGGTTTTCTTCTCCTTATCTCTCTATCCTATAAAATAAAAAGGGTAATGCTTTCCATTTGTGAGAATCTTTTATACCCTTGGTGCTAGTCACCACTCCGGGACCTATTTAAGGCGGGTTTCGGGGGTCATTATCTCTCCTTCAACTTAAAGAAGGAAGGGCCTGGCAATCTGCTGACCCTTCCCTCCTTTTGGTGAAGGCGGGTAGTGACAGAATGGTATCAGAGCGGATGGTTGAGAGATAGGATGGAGTCTGGAGTTAGGCACGGTGAGGATTACATGGGATGGTAAGGCAATAGTGTTGGGTGACCTTGGCGGGTGAATTAGGCCAGGGAAGACCGGCTAGGACACAGGATTTTAGGGCCCCCCGTGATCTGATGCAAGGACTCTGGACTTACCGAACGACCAACTGAGGCCACATTGATTGCAGGGTAGAGACCCTAGGAAAGGTATATGCATCATAATGACTTGTGTTCTTGTGTTTTTGGGATGTCTTTGGGGTTAAGAATAAATAAAATTCTAAGAAGTTTTTAGAATGATATTCCGCACTACATGGACATAGCCATTCCTTGTTTACCTTGCAGCTATGGCACCCGGAAGGCGACCACGTGTGGTACAGGCGATAGAGGCCCCAGAGACTACTTTGGCCAATCGGAAGAGAGCTGATCGAGAGGAAGGGGATGACTAGTGGAAGAAGACTTTTCGAGCCTTCCAGCGACAGTCCCATGAGAAGTATGAGGGCAGCACCTCCGATACGAAGACGGAAGGCTGGCTAGAGGAGCTACTTATAGCCTTCGGCCTGATTCGGGCCCCGACTGAGTTCTGGGTTCCCATGGCCGTTAGCCAGATGCGGGGAGTGGCACGTCAGTGGTGGATGCTTTACCTGGGAGAGAGGAGATAGTCTGAGGTGGCTTGGGTGGATTTCGAGAAGGACTTCCGGGCAGAATTCCTCTCCTCAACGATGAAGGCAGAAAAGAGGCAGGAACTACTCTCCCTCCAGTAGGGGAGTATGTCTGTGAGGGAGCTAGGGATCAAGTTCAAGGACCTACTACATTTTTCCCCAGACCTCTTTCCCGACGAAGAGTCTTAGGCAAGACGTTTGGAGCAGGCACTCCGACCCTCCCTCCAGTATGCTGTTACCCCCTTTACCCTGCCGACATACTTGGAGGTCCAGAAGAAGGCCGAAGTGGTGGAATAGATGCATGATCTAGGGGGAGTGTCATGAGAGGGGATCTAGCAGGGACCATAAAAGGGGAAAGTCATCAGCACCAGGCCTCCGGCGTCAGGTCCCTCTAGGTTCCAACCCGCAGGGAGCAGGCCGCAGCAGTTTCAGTTTCAGTCCCCCGGTCCTCGCCCTTTTCCTACGGGCCCGGGACCACAGTGCTTCATCTGTGGCAGCCCTGGGAATCTCCGGAGTCAGTGCCCAGATTGGGTGTAGTACAGCAGTGGCAGTTATCCCCAGCACCCGCCCCAGCAACAGCTTCCAGCTGGACCTTTCCAGCAGCAGCTTCAGGGACAGTGAGCTCCCGCTCCTCCGAGGGGAGACGTAGGAGGAGGCCGACCTCAGGGCACTCCACAGGGACCTCGACCAGGGCGTGGTCAGGGGGGGTGTCCGATAGTTAAGGGGCAGGGGATCTGGGCGTGGATAGTTTCACGCTGTAGAGGTATCAGTCCCAGCAGGGCCAGAGGTTGTTTGAGGTACGATCAGTCTATTTAGCACACTTTCTTATGCTTTGTTCGATACCGGAGCTTTTCACTCCTTCGTCTCACCCATTCAAGCCCATTTCTTGGGTCTAGATGCCGAGAGATTTCCAGTGCCCCTGGTGTTGAGCACACCAGTTGGATGTCCGACTGACTTGTTGTTCGTTTGTCGGGGATGTAGACTGATGACAGGGCCACATCAGTCGGTTCGGGATCTTCATCTGCTATAGATTCAGCCATACGATGTCATCCTAGGCATCGACTGGATATTTTATGTGTGTGCCGTCATAGACTATTTTCAAAGGAGGGTGTTGTTCTCAGACTTGGACAGCCGGCGTGTTACCTTCACCGGATAGCGGAGCAGTCCGAAGGGAAACAGGAGAGAGGAACCTCTCCTCTCATTGTTGACCGAGCTGATGGTAGAATCAGTAGATGCGGAAATGGTGGAAGTGCCAGAGATCGTCCGAGAGTTTATGGAAATCTTTCCTGGGGAGGTGACGACTCTACCCCCTCGACGTGATATCGAGTTCAGGATAGACCTGCAGCCTGACGCTCATCCAATCTCAATGGCTCCTTACCGGATGGCACCTTCAGAGCTACGAGAGTTACGGATACAGATTGAAGATATGATGAAGAGGGGTTATGTTCGTCCGAGTGCGTCACCGTGGGGTGATCCGGTCTTGTTTGCAAAGAAGGCAGATGGTGGTCTTAGGTTGTGCATAGACTACAGGAGGTTGAATCAGGAGACGATCAAGAATCGCTACCCTCTCCCAAGGATAGATGATCTGTTCGACTAGCTGAAAGGGGCAGGATGGTTCTCGAAGATCGACCTGCGGTCTGGGTACCACCAGCTGACGGTGAAAGAGAGCGACATCCCGAAGATAGCGTTCAGGTGCAGGTATGGACACTTCGAGTTCGTAGTCATGCCCTTCAGTGTTACGAATGCCCCGGCTGTGTTCATGGGGATTATGAACTCCATCTTCTTGGAGTACATGGATCGGTTTGTGTTTTTGTTCATCGACGACATCCTGGTCTACTCTAGATCAGAGGAGGACCATACAAGGCACCTGAGGATAGTTTTGGAGGTCCTACGAAAGCACCAGCTATATGGGAAGTTGTCAAAATGCAAGTTATGGACACGAGAAGTGCACTTCCTCGGGCACGTGGTTTCTGAGAGGGGGGTAGTGGTGGACCCGTCAAAGGTTGAGGCAGTTGTTTCTTGGGCAGCACCCAAGAATGTGGCAGAAGTCCGAAGTTTCCTCAGGCTGGCGGGTTACTACCGGAGATTCGTACCCATCTTCTCCCGGGTAGCAGCCCCTTTGACGGCTCAGACCAAGAAGGACCAGGCTTTCGTATTGAGTGAGCAACGCCAGTCAATCTTCAGCTATCTGAAAGAGAAGTTGGTCAGTACACTAGTACTGAGATTACCAGATGAAGGGGTGGCCTATGAGGTATTCTGTGATGCTTCGGGACAGGGCCTGGGATGCGTGTTGATTCAGCGACGAGGGGTGATCTCTTATGGGTCTAGGCAGCTGCGTTCCCATGAGCGTAAGTACGCCACCCATGACCTAGAGCTTGCAGCGGTCATTTTTGCGCTAAAGTTATGGCGGCACTACCTCATCGGGGAACGCTTTGTGGTCTTCTCGGATCACAAAATCTTGAGGTATATCTTCTCCCAGCGGGACTTAAACATACGACATCAGAGATGGGTGGATTTCCTCCAGGATTAGGACATTGATATCTCTTATACTGAGGGCAAGGGCAATGTGGTGGCAGACTCCTTGAGCAGGAGGACGCTGAAGGATGCGGTCCGAGAGTCGGCAGATGCCTGGAAGACAATGGAAGAGTTGGTTGCCTTACACCTGGATGCGAATATGGATAGTGGCAGAGGCTGCCTATATCATATGACAGTGTAGTCATCCCTGTTTCAGCAGGTGGAGGAGTCTCAGTGGGGAGACCTAGAGTGTGAAGTGATGTGTGACCAAGTTGACCAGGGAAATGCTCCGGAAGGATGGACCAAGGATGGTCAGAACCTGATGCTTTTCCAGGGAAGGTTGTTTGTCCCAGAGGCGATGCACGGCAGGGTTCTCAGTGAGTTCCAAAAATCACCCCTGGCGGTACACCCTGGAGTTTCCAAGATTTACTAGGGTTTGAAGAGGCAGTTTTGGTGGCCCGGAGTTAAGCGAGCGGTGACAGAGTTTTTGGCCAAGCGCCTAGTGTGTCAACAGGTGAAGGCTGAACACTGAGTTCCAAGAAGCCTACTACAGCCCCAAGATGTCCCCAAGTGGAAGTGGTATGACATATCAATGGATTTCGTCATGGGACTACACAAGGCCCAAGGAGGGTATGACGACATCTGGGTGGTAGTGGACAGGTTGACGAAATCGGCTCACTTTCTGGCGATCAAGGAGTCGAGTGTTATGGATACATTGGCGCGAAAGTACGTGGATGAGGTGGTGCGGTTGTATGGGGTTCCGAGGTCTATAGTATTGGATAGGGATGCACGGTTTACCTCACGGGTCTAGAGAGGATTGCAGCATGTGTTTGGCACCCAGTTACGACTTAGCACTACTTTCCATCCCCAGACAGATGGACAAATGGAGCGCACCATCCAGACCTTGGAAGATATGATGCGATCATGTGTTCTGGACTCAGGAGGGTCATGGGTGCAATACATTCCTCTGGTAGAGTTTTCCTACAATAATAGCTACCACTCTACCATTGGCATCACCCCGTTTGAAGCTTTGTACAGGAGGCCATGTCGTTCGCCTGTGTGTTGGACCGAGGTAGGAGAGGCATGCATCCTTTGTCTGGAGGTGGTGAAGAACTTGACAGAGAAGGTTCAGCTCATACGGGAAAGGATGAAGGCGGCCCAGGACTGACAGAAGTCGTATGCTGATACCAGGAGGTGGCCCTTGGAGTTTGAGGTTGGGGACCACGTGTTCTTGAAGGTCTCCCCCTGGCGTGGGCAGCGGAGGTTCGGAAAAGGGAGTAAGCTTTCTCCCAGATTCATCGTACCCTTCCAAGTGTAGCAGCGGGTTGGCAAAGTGGCTTACCAGCTAGCGTTCCCACCGCCGCTACTAAAGATACATGATGTCTTTCTTGTGTCCCAGCTCCGTCAGTATCTGCACGACGATTCGCACATCCTTGATTGGGGTGAGCTGGACATCGAGGACGACATGACCATTGTGGAGATACCAGTGATGATCGAGGATCGCGTGGAGAAGGTGCTTTGTGGGCAAACCATTCCCTTGGTTCGCGTGTTGTGGAGACATGGTGGGTCTGAGGAGAGTACGTGGGAGAGGGAAGAAGAGATGTGTACCCAGTACCCAGAGTGGTTTTGAGTTTTTTTCCTTGTTGTACCTATTGTGATAGATCGTTTTGTCCTTTGGATATGAAATGTACTTGTTTCCTTCCTCTCCTTGTGTGTGAAAACCCCCGGCTATAGCGAAGGAGAGAACCCGACCCCTAATCAAGACACATTAAGGTGGATGCGATTAAACCCGTGCGAGCGAGTCAGTGCTACCCAAAGTGGATAATATCTCGACATGGGGGAAGAGACTCCCCAACCCACGTGCCCTGGTAGTTTGGCATGGTATGTTGCTTGGTTCATGACAGGAATATGTTCTTAGTTAACAACGAGGTTCACACTTGAGAGGTATCTTTTGGGGTGGTTTTTCGGACCCGCCCTTCCCTTCCAGGTTGTTTAAATTCTCGGGGACGAGAATAGTTTGAGAGGTATCTGATGTGATGACCCAGACCCTCTTGGTCCTTCCCTTTATCAAAATCCGGGTTCTAAAAGAGTGGCGTCTCGTTGAGACCGATCGGCGAGACCGATCGGGGAGACCGATCGGGGAGACCGATCGGTGAGACCGATCGGGGAGACCGATCAACGAGACCGATCGGTGAGACCGATGGAGAGACCGATCAGTGAGACCGATCGGCGTCAGCCGGCCTTGTCAAGTTGTTTCCAGTAGCACTCTTTTGCGTAAATAGGGTTTTAAACCCTATTCTGACTCGTTTAACTATGTTTTTAAGACTCGTAATGCCCATAAGAGATTTAATTAAATACATAATCAATTTATGAGTCGGCTTAAACCACCAGACCCCCTTTTGTGACGAGTGGAGCCGCGTGATCAACCAATGACCCCCGCGCATTACGCGGTTTCGGGTTTTCACCTCAACCGTCCCCGGCTCTTATAATCTAAGGGTTAGCCATGGTTTCTCCTTTTCTCGATCGAGACTTTTCACGAACATCTTCTGGTGCATCGGGCCCACCGCATCGTTATCCATAAAGTTCCGCGCCCCCGGCCAAAACGTCGATCATCTATCAACAAGTAGGGAATTTCTCCTTCGTCTCTCTCTTTTGTGTATCATGCGGGGTGGGCGTGCTTTTGATTCTGTAGAATTGGTTAAACCAGACCTAAATAAGATAACAAACGAATTATATAAAGAAAGAGGGGGGGGGTTGTGATCGTTGATGGTGTTTTATATTTTTATGTTGTTTCTTCTATGACCATCTTATTGAGTTGTGCTGGATTACGCCTCCTAAAAATCGAGGCTGTTGGTGGTCGTTGTTTGTGCACTAATAAACCATGCTGATGTTTTAAATGGCTTGCTTGTGGTTATAAACTCCTGCTGTGAAAAATGAATCGGTTAATCACGTATATCCGGCTGAATAATTGAAAGCACTAGGATCAACCCTTATGTGATAACTCCCGGTTAGAACATGCGGAATTTGAAATCACGGAGTGTGTTAAGTCGTTTAAATCTGAAAATCCCTGTCTTGTGTTGGTGGTGGTAGTTGGTTTTTTTCCTTTCGGTCCGATTGCTGGAAATGTGGGAGGGGATGGGATCCCCTATTCTTTTATACTCTCGGTGGTTGTATGAATCTGGGGGATGGGATCTCATGTTGGTATGGTTTCGGTGGTTGTGAGTTTTAAAGTCGGGTGGTTACTTGTTTACATCACAAATTGGGGAGGAATCCTCTGTTTTTGAGAACCTGGTGTGGACGTTTTGGTTGATGTTTGACTGTTTACTTTCCTGGACTTATGCCTATGCCTACTAGTTGCCCAGTAGTGCTTAAACATAAACATTGTTACTGAATGTGAAATAACAAAGGGGACACATGGGTTGTTGGTGTGAGTCGTGACTCGGACTTCAGTGTTGTTGTGATCTGTAGGCTGTCTGGAGAAAAACCTAGCTTTGGGTGAGTGCTTGTTATCTATATATATACTTGTAGCTTTGTGTTTCTTATTCGCGCCCCACCCAAGTTGAGCACTTAGTGCCAAACACCCCCATTTCATGGGGGAGGATGTTTTTCCCAACACTATTCATAGTGGCTTGTCATTAGCTCCTTTTCTGCTCCCTTTCCTGAATAGCCCAAGTATCTTCAGGTAGGCTGTGATGGCCTGAGGTCCATTATTAGCCCAAGAACCTTCGGGTGGGGTAGTGTGGTGGTTGGCCAGGTGTGTGCGGCAGGTGATTTCCCATGTGTCTTCAGGATGAGGCCCATGTGTCTTCGGGCGTGGCAGTGGAACCTTTAGCCCAGGTGTCTTCGGGCGTGGTGGTGGTTGTTCTTTCCTAGGTGTTTGCAGGCATGGTTACATGTGACAGTTGTGCCCCAGGTGTGTGCTGGCAGGATTCAGCAGTGGGACTGCGTGCGGTTGAGGCCCAGGTGTGTGCAGGCGGGATTTCGGCAGTGGGACTGCGTGTGGTTGTGGCCCAGGTGTGTGCGGGCGGGTGTGGCAGTGGGACTGCGGTGTGAATGTCTAGATTGGTTCGATGCGTAGGATTTCTCAATAACCAGTTGGAAAGTGGCGTGGGGTACCCAAACATAGATGTACTCTTATTATATATATTACTTGACTTGCATTATTTGGGGAGTGAGCCTTGGTGAGGCCTGGGATGGATAGTTCGCCTTGTTAGGTGTTTGGATTACTCTTTTTTTTCTCACGGGACTTTAGAACGTTCCCCCACTTGTGCACGAGTGTCTTGGTTTTCCATACTAAGTGTACTTGTATGCTCACCCTACGTATAAAAACTGCTTTCAGGTTTCCAGGAGGACTTCTGGGATCACGTAGGACCTTACTAGCTCGGGCTTTTGGAGCAGTTGCAGTTGTTGTTTTTCTTTTTGCTACTTACCTTGTAGTCACCTTTTGTACTTTGTGGCTTTTACTTTTGGAACATGCATGTGGGAATGGTTTATGTTTGGCTTTACTTTTCTTTCTACCTTGGTGTTGTTGGGTTTTCTTCTCCTTATCTCTCGATCCTATAAAATAAAAATGGTAATTCCATCCATTTGTGAGAAAATTCTATACCCTTGATGCTAGTCGCCACTCCGGGACCTATTGAAGGTGGGTTTCAGGGGTCAGTATATCTCCTTCAACTTAAAGAAGGAAGGGCCTGGCAATCTGCTGACCCTTCCCTCCTTTTGGTGAAGGCGGGTCGTGAGAGGTGATATTTTTTAGCAGAGTTTTTTTGGCTTTAGAGGTGGGTTAGGCTTCCAATAAATGACTCTAAGATAGCATGATTTAAATTTACACTATACATTAGGTATTTTTTGGAGGTGAAATCCTTATTAAATTTTTTTAAGTGATTGTTTTTAGAAACCACTCAAAAAATGGATGGAACCAATGCAATTTGAATGCGGAATCTAACAGTAGTAGTAGTTTTTAAAACCATTGCAGAATCATATGGGGTGGCTTAAACAACTGCGAAATCCAAAAAAAACTGCTAACATATGCTCATTTTATTGTATTTTACTTTTCCAATAACATATAATCCCATCACATAATGAGAATAAATTAACTATGATCCCGATCGATGATACCCAAGAGGGGTAAGAAATAGATTTCAACATGACAATGTAATTTGGTATGAAAAAGAAATCAAATTAGAGAATGATTTCATACTATATCTAGTTTATTTTTATAGCCTCAAGAACTAGACACCATATTATTCATTTCATCCCTTGAAGAAGATATATCACTCATTTATATTTTTTCCTATCATTGATACCATATTATTAGTGAATCCGATGAACATATTTTTTATGCATATTCATAATTGATATTAAATAAGGAACATTTGGAAAATAATTTGGCCTCAAGTCTGTGTTTATGATTTGGGTTTCTATATTGAGGTATGAATCTTTTAAATTTTAATTTTAACTACCTATTTTTTTCTAATAAATGTACCTAATAGTTTTAGGAAGGGATCATGACCATCCACGACTTGTTCTGAGATTGGAGCTTATTTTTTTGGAGAAATAGGATAAGGATCATGGTAGGAACACAATTAGTAGTGATCATATAGATAAACCATGGGGACCTATAAATGAATATGCACAGTTAACTAACCATGAGGAGTAGTCTATATAGTAGTGTAGAAAGCTGAAGGCATGTTTTAGATCAGAAATGAACATTTAGCTCCACATTTGTCTGACCATGTTCCTAACCATGTGAGAATGGATGGATATTGTACAGAGAGTCCACATAATATGTACATGGTTTTTATCTATGTTCAAGGATGTGCATGGGGGTGTAACTCTTGAAAGTGAATTATAATGGTTGGTAAATGGTTTGGCCAGTCATGCATCTAAATCATGTGCCCCTTCAAAAAAGGTTGAAATCCCAGTTTACCCATACTTCTTTATGACCTTATTCTTCCTTTTTCCCTCAAACACACAATACCTTCCTCTATTGTAATATATCGTCCACCTCCACCTAGGTTTTGAGCTCCTCCCTCAACCAAACTCTAATTCAAGTTCTATCTATCACATTAGATTCACATCGACAATACCTTAAATCCAGTTTATTCATTTCTTAATTTATATATATGTATGTAATATTAAATTTTTGTGAGCTAATATTCACTATTTCAGGATATTTTCCTATTTCCTGTATTTCTAGCGTCCTAATATTAATCCAATGATGCTATCTTAAGGGGAGTCATCTACCAACATAATGTATCTTGTCTCACGATTTTCCATAAATTTCATTATTTATATAATGTATATAATCATCCCCTGATCTGAATCATTTTTTATCCCCTATCTTTATTTTCCACATTAATTAAATATTTATCATGGTTTATATACTCCTAGATATCCATTAAAAATCATCATTGGTTAAAAAAGTAGACTCCAACACCCCATTCGGTGTGTTTTTATATGACATTGTACTTTTACCATGATAATCTGACCAAAACACCCCATAATGTGGGTTTGGATAGAAATTTGTTATTTAAATGGGTATATTTAATTTATTGAAATTTTATATGGAATAAATGAAATTTTAATGGAATGGCCATATTAATTAACCCGTATTAAGTTATGAACTATCCCTATAAATAAATTGGATTAAATGGAAGTTTGTTGGTATAAACTCATTTCATGTTTCTTTTTAATTGATGAATTATTCCCATGACTAAATGAGATTAAATGAAATTTGAAACGTCTTATACTTAACTCAATTCTTACTATGACAATTTAATATAGTTATAAGGTGGTTTTCATGGGGAATGTATATGATTCCTCCTTGTATTTTCTTCAAATACCCAGAGAATGTCGGACAATTCAGTGATTTGTTTTCAATGAGTTGATAAACCTCTTAGACTAAGTCAATTCCTTATATTGGTGACTGCTTGAACATAACTCCAAAAACTAATATAATACATATATTTGGATTTATAATACCTTTTATTTCCTCCTTGATTTATTAAGGATGAAAACTACCTCAAATAATCTCTTAGGGATCCATTCACTCTATCATGAGGCTACATTGGAAAAGTTTCTATGACTCAACTACATTATCATTATAGGAGTGCATTGTGATGGTTCCATCCCAATCATACAATCATACACCTATTATCAGACCACATAAGATATTATTATGTGTTATCTTGACCTTTTGAGTTCATGTATGCCATTTTTATACCTTTGGTCTTAAACTATAAATATTATAACATGGTCACTTACTCAACGACATTCAGTCTTAGGCCGATGTATGTATGGTCAGATGGGTTTCACCTAAGAACCCTATATAATGTGGTCTATTTATTTTGGTACCTTAATTATTACTTAAAATATGTTTATTTTATGTTAACTAAATGTGTAACATTATACATTTTTTGTGGTGACCTACTATGTTTTACTCACACCCTGTTCAGGCCATCGATTAGTTTATGGATATATTTCACGGGTGCATGCAGGGATAAAGATAATACATCATCTTTGGATTATTGACTTCTATCATAGGATGTATTATGGGATAAGTGGACAATACCTATGTCGATTATGACATTGAAGATATATTTTTGTCCTTTTCCCTTTTCTATATCATTTTTTATATTTTATTCCTACATCCATGTAACCCTTTATCACCATTTTTTATAAAATCGTGACTTCATTTTGGATATGAATCTATTATCATTTATTTATCCTATATTATTTATCTAGATGTTGGATTATACATTGCATAACCATTATAATATATTTATACTGTTGATCTATTGATTATACCACTTTTTTAAACTCTGACTTGAGGGTATAGTCTTTACATCATACCATTATAGGCATTGATTATTTTTTGAATAATCTATCATAGGGAGAGGCTCATTTGAGGCCATGTGGTAACCAAGATAGGTTACATATTGGTAAGTTGGATTCAGGTTGTCAAAATATGTTATCATAGGTATTTATTTTCTTGAATTTCTATTTTTGGATGGTATACATGAGATTTGGAAGTGAAGGAATTGATTATTGAGATTGTGATCCCCACAATGGGAGGGAGTCAAGTACAACTATAATTTCACTAAGGCTTTCCTGTATATCTATTCCCCTCATAACCCTTCCATCCTCAAATATCTGGGTAATACTCTGGGTTATTACCTATGATAATCTTAAGATACTAATTTATTAAATTCATCAATTAACCCTCGAATATTTGTTGAAATGGATATTTATTTGTATCTTCATGATATTGTTTTGATCAGGGTGGGGGACAATTTTTCTATATAGAAATGGGTTTTTAATCAGGGCATTCCCCAATTCTATATATAATCTACCTTCAAGGCCACTCTTTCGATATATGTAGGACAAGGAAGATGGGGTTTAAGGTGTCAACCCCAGTTTTTGGTTCGTCTTCGAGGGATATAATGGGTTAGGAAGAACTCTTTGTCATGTGGGATACTTTTCAGGTTGAGTCTGAGATGCTGGAAATTGATCTGATGGATGTCATCTCATCAGAGGATTCTAATATCAATTTTTAAAATAGTGTGGGATTTTCAAATGGGAAATATTATTCTAATTCCTCAAGAATTTATTATGACACACGAACCATTGGTTTATTTGTTTCACATGTCTCATCCACTATACCATAGCCCTCAAATCCAAAATTTCTTCTTAGATGTGTATCAGAACGTTATTACTTTTTGTAGGATTATTAACAATCATCATTCATACTTACTTTGAGGCTCAACAGCATTGGTTGGTGTCCATGGTTGGATTTGTCTGAGATTTTTCTCAACAAAAGAATGTATGTGGGTATGATTAGGGAGATTATTTCTCAAAAATATTTGGGGGGATTACTTATTAATTTTTTTATTTGTTGAGATAGTTCCATCAACATCTATTCTATAGTTGAACCATGTTTTTAATATAAATACAATTTTAAAAGAGGATGATGTTACATGGAAGTGTAACACTTCATCATGTGGATGGAATAAAGGTAAATAAAAAACTATCTCTTCAATAGTAGACAATGGATGTATTACATACTCCAAATAATGAGATGCTGTAATTAGATCAAATGTGACAGTATTCTCACAATACTTTGTGGATGATGAAACTATCATTTAATGGTTTAAATTTTCACATGGAACACTAGGGGTTTGGGATTATGGTTGAATTCTTTGTTTCTCTCTGATGCATTGAGGTATCATCATTCATCATTAATCATGGTATTAGAAGCCAAACACACATCTGATTGTATGGAACTATTCTCTAGGAGGTTGGTTTTTTTAGAGTTTCATCATACAGGTCCCTATAAAAAATATTTTGATTTATTAGAGGTTGGGAATATTAGTGGAATGTATAAAGTCTTCCTCATAGTATATCACCACCAAAATAACGATAAGGGTGAATAAATTTGTTTTATTTTCTTTTGTATATGCGAGATTAAATTCTAAATACAAAATGGATCTATAAAATTGTTATACCTATTTCAACTATGTGGATTCCTTGGGTTTATCAGGGGGATTTTAATATGATCATGGATTTTTTTTCAAAATGACAGTAGGAATTACCATCATTAATCACTACATGAAGGACATCATAGAATTATTGGCTTCAAAGGGACTTTTTGATATGGGTTTTTTAGAGAAAATACACTTGGTGAAGCTATAGAAATGGGAATGGAAATGTTTGGAGTCATATCAATTGGTGTCTAATGAATCATCAGAGGTTAGAATCTTTGTGTTGGCCTTAACAAGTCACTACACTAGGTCAATTTCTGACCACACACCTCTACTAGTATATTTAAAAAATGATAACATGTGGTATAATAAATTTCAGTATTCTAGAAACCTGAAATGACTGGAGGTCTTTATGAAGATGGCTAGGAGGTCTTGGGATCAATTGAAATGGACTACTGTCTGGGTCAAATTAGTTAATAGGTTGAAATGTTTGGAACAAGTTGCATAGTCTTGGTTTGATAATAGAAGTGAAAGGGATTAAAATTCATAAAATATAATAGAGGAAATAAAAAAATATAAAGGAGAGGCTTCTAGTCAGATGGTATGAGGACCAATTCATTGTCTTATATGATAAACCAAATTTTCTTAATGAAAAACTCTTAGGTATTGGGAGATATTTTATGGACAAATCACAATAATGTGGATCAAATAGGGAGACCAAAACACCGAAGATTTTTAAGCATGTATGAATGAGAGGATGGTAACAAAAAATAATAACATTCATATGGAAAATTGGTCATTTTCTATTGATGAAGAAGGAATAGGAAAATTAGAATTGGATAACTTTGATAACCTCCTTACTAGCTAGATTAGGGGTAGGGGTGCACGAATTATCAGGCCTAAATAGGAGGATTATATTTTGATTCACATTCTGATGTTGATGGTTGATCTTGAAAATGACATGTTGGTTTCGCCTCTAATGGAAGAAGAAATTGAAAACACTGTCCTTAACATGAGTCAGGACAATGTATGAGGTCTGAATGGATTCCATATTACATTTTATGTGTATATATGGGAATTTTTAAGACACCGGTAAAAGAGGAAATTCAATTTTTTTAAAGGTGGAGAACTTATGAGAACCTTATGTGCATCAAGGGAGTTTTTGATCCAAAATGTTAAAAATTATACTTCTTTGAACCAATATTTTCTAGTATGATTTTTTAAATTCAGTAAAAAAATCATTAAAAGCATATCAATTTGAGGATTATTAGTTTTATTACAAGTATTATATCAATGGAAAGCATGTATTTTTTAAAGGAGAGAACATTTAGGGGCCATCCGAATTGAAAATGAGATGGTCAAGGATATAAATAAAAGGGTTATTTTGTCAAATTTCATGATTAAGGTGGACATTTGAAAATACAATGAGAGTTTGAAATGGTCTTTTATTTTAAGTGTCCTTAGGATATATGGATTCAATTAATGTTTTTGTGGTTTATGCTTTATGTTTTAATATTCTCCATGGATCCTAATCTCCTGGATTGGAAGGGTATTTGGATTCATCAAATTGGTTTATGTGGGTACACAAAGAGAATTGTTATATCTTAGTCACTTTAGTTTGGCTCAAGATTCTCTTACATGATACGTCAAGTAGGTTCATGAGTAAAAGAGGGTCAAGACATTCAAAAAAAATTCTAGAAGTAGTATGATATCTCACTAAATGTATGCTGATGATGTGCTATTTTTTATCAATATTTAATAGTTTCAATTGAATCATGTAAATTTATGGATGTTTAAGTGGGATGTGCATAAACCTATAGAATATAAGCATGTTTAATTCTAAAAAATATGGAATAAGGCAAGGTAATATTATTTTGGACAAAATTTTCAGGAAAAAGAGATATCTCCCAATGAAGTATCTCATAGATAAGATATCTAATTTAATAATAAAAAATGTTCTATTTTATGGAATTATCACATAGATTTTAGGGAAGATATAAAACTGAAAAAAATTTAACGTTTGGAGGGCTATGTACCCTCATTAACATTATCATTCCCTATAAACCGATGAATATAATCAAGATCATAAAACCACCAAAGTTAACATTATAAAAAATGGATATGATCATGAATTTTTTTGTGGGATGATTATTAGGCCGTAAGTATCATTGGGAATCCTGGAGACATTTGGAAAGTAAATAGATGAAGGTGGGATTGATCTATGTAACATTTAAGAATCCATGTATACCAAAATTATGTGTGATATTATCAGTAGTAGTTCATTAAAGGAAAAATATATGAGGAACAAAAATTTTGAGAGTTGGGAAATTTGGCCAGATCATTCTAAGAAGCTTATCATCCCTTCACACAAAATGGTAGAGCATATAGAAGACATGAATGGAAAATAATGATGGGTCATCATCTAAAGTGATATTAATTTCTGGAAATCATACTGGTCAAGTGATGAGTTAATTTTTTGCGATTTCCACTCTTAAAATATTCTTCCATAGAGGCCTCTTGGTATCAAGATTTTATTAATTATAATATTAATAAACAACAAAAAAATTATGTGATAGTATATTCCTCAATGATT
Organism: Viscum album; assembly: GCA_963277665.1. Taxonomy (NCBI): domain Eukaryota; kingdom Viridiplantae; phylum Streptophyta; class Magnoliopsida; order Santalales; family Viscaceae; genus Viscum; species Viscum album. The sequence goes on from OY728161.1 coordinate 1,451,606,489, forward strand.
AGCTACACTACTGCATGTTTAAGGAATATGTGATAGGAATTGTTTTTGTCAAAGACATCAAGAAAATGGTTCATCATAGAAATGGGATGAAATTATAGGCACCAAAGTTTTATTTTAGATACATTCCAAGAAAGGGTAATTTCATTGTTTGAATATTGAAGAAAAATTATATCCCTATATATGAGAACATAAAGACTAATTGTATCCTATTTCTGTCTAAATTTCATTGTTGTGATTTTTCACAAAAAGAGTCTTCAGATTTCTTATTTTTTAATAATGAGTATTAGAAGAAGATATTTAGGTTCAAAGGTATAAAAATAAATATGTGTATAGATCGATACTCAATGTGGGATGTCATCTTTGACTGGATTTATAGTGACAACATCCTAGGCATGTTGGTGAAGATTCATGCAACCATTTTTTCTTTAATATATGGGACTCTCTAGGATGATTGGAATAAGGAAAGAGATCTCATGAGAATACCACAAATATTTTTATAGGTTCATGTTAAATTGAGGGGATAGATAATAGGGCCATTATTCAAGGTCGGATATTGACTTTGACATTTAGAAGGTTAATGTTGTGGCTCTCATCTTCATGGGATAGTAGGAATATCTTATGAGATAGATAGACTCAATAGAAGGCTCCCATAACATGACTGAAACTAAATTTCAATGGATCACGTTTGTTCAAGAATATGATAGGTTTATTACTTATCTAAGACCAAATGGGTTTGGTTATTTTGGTTTTTAGTGAATTTTTGGTGGAGTGAACCCTATTAAAATTGTGTTCAAGGCCTTGTCTACTTGGATGATGCTTTGTAAGAGGCACCATATTGATATCACTAATGTTGAATCAGATCAAAATATTCTTATAGGTTTTTTATTGAAAAAAAGAAACCTTGGTGGTTGACATATACTATTAGGAACTTTGACTTTTCCACAATGGTACCCTATTCATCAACCTTTGGAGAGAAGGTAATTTTGTGGTTGATGTGCTAGCTATTAAAAGGAGTCCAATATAAAATATTATTATTTATGATATGGTAGGGACCTAACTAAATTATGTTATGTTATTTTTTAAGGTTGATGAACTCATTATTCATTATTTTCTACCCCCAGAGTGAAGATGTGTTTTTATGCTTTTAAATTGATAAAAAGTTAAATTTCAGTTAGTTATTTATCCTATGTATATGAGTAGTTGACCCCAAAAAGGTAAAAAATCATTTTTTTTCTAGGATGGTACTTTATGTTCTTGTTTTTAATTATTATATTTTAATTTATTTCACCATTGGGTGATGCACATGATTTCTGTTTTTTTGTTATGATTGTGGATTTACTTTCACCCTTGGACGTGTATAGAATGAGAGTAGTGTTGGATTCATAATTATTTGCACTTGTGGATTTATCTATTATTAATATTCCATTCCATGATTATTTTAATGCATACATAGACTAAAATATGTTTATTCTCATTAACATATATATATATATATATATGATTTGACTAATAGTTCTTTTAGGAAGACAAATAATTGGGTATATAAAATTTCTACATCAACCTAAATTATGTTTCTTTTATATCTTGATAGTGGACCCATGACTAACCAATTATGAAACAATTAATCCATGTTCATTTATTTTCATAGGAAAATGAATTTTTGGTTATAATTACATGGAAATTTTTTTTAAATAATAATGTTTATGAGCATTTACGAATTCAAAATAGTGATCCATATACTTGAAACATGATATAAGCCCAGTTGAATTTATATGAGATTCACATTTTATTTCTTATTAAGAATTGGACTTTGTAACTTGGGAATGATAGATTCTTTTAATTAAAACATGATATTTTCATCAAAAACCTATAAAATTGAAATTCATAAATGAAATAGTTTCTATTAAATGGGGATTCCAATTGAAACTTATATAGTTTTTCCTACATAACTTTGAATTGAAACCCCATATACAAAAATATCTTCTATGATGTGTGAGACATTAACTTAGACCATGCCTTAGTAGTGGGTGTTGGGAGTGTATCACAAGTTTCTACATAATCATATGAATTAAATAGTTCCCCTTTGAGGAGATAGAATATGGTTATTAACTCTTATATAGAATGTATTTGAACACATCCAATCCATTTATTTATGATCATTTGGTTACCAATTAAAAATCGAGGGAGGGAATTTGGAATTAAAGAAATATTCCACCACAATGACCTCATGTCATATTCCAGGATGGGAGAGAGTACCTTGCTCTAGTGGTTGTAAGAGAAGAACCACTAGTGACACCTCTGATAGTGCCACCTATAGAACCTCCCATTATTCCTCTATTGAGAACATACTCAATTCTTCAAGATCAGTTTAATAATTAGTAACGTCTATATAGGCATCTCCACAACCTACACTGACTATGAAAAATTTGAATCAGGATCTCCAGTAGTATAATACTCATATATTTTTGGGGGAATATTGTCCACATGCTACCGAGTTATAGTAATAGGATATGATTAAAATATTTGACAATTTTCAGACACCTCTGGATATGAGAGATAAGCTCACATCATACATTCTTAGAGGATCAACAAAAAGATGGTAGGATGTTTTGACATTAAAGATCAATATTGGGAGATGGTTTATTGGTATTTCAAATATAGATTTTATGATTACTTATTTATCAAGACATTGATAGCTGACTGATCTATATAATTTATACACCTTGAGTAGGGGACATTATCCATTATGGGATACTCTTCTAGTTTCATATATATTCACTATTTTTTTAATTTCCTTGATGTTGAGTTATCTAGTTGTATGAAATTTGAGGATCAACTCAGTTATTCCATCCGATCACAAGTTATCATTTTCTGTATGATGATTGTTTCCAAAATAATCAATAAGGACCTCATCAATGAGGATAACCTGAGGGAATATGATGGTGTGGGTCTAATTATATTAGTTCTCAAATAAGGAAGTAGTTTTTATAGTGGTATACTGTTTCACATAGAGTCTTCTCATTAATGAAATGTAATCCTAATTATCCACACCAGTATTAGTGTGGCATACCACTAGTATGGGAGGCCATGGAATATGAAACACTAGTATACCTAAGAGTTGGTTTAGTGCTGAGCATGTAGAAGAATAATTCATCTATATAATATCTATAAAAACATTAATCCACTGTACAGTGAGAGGGGGTATAAACTAACTCTGGATTTAGTGGAGGGATCACCATATCCACATCAAGTTGGGAGATAGATTACTACCATCCATTTAGGGTGAGTAGGTTGTTTTGGTTGAGGTAGCTAGACCTATGAAATGAACATCTAGTAGGGTGTACCTATTCTATATAGTTAGTATATCTTTTAGGGTGGTGGATCATGTAATATTTCTATAGTACAAAATATGAATGAGGAGTTGGGTACCAATCCTTCAACTATACAAGGTATGATTTTAGTATCCTCGGCATTGGTTTCTACTTCATTTGACATAGGCAGTTCACACTCTTTTATTTATATGACTTACTTGGAGAGTTTTTGTCTTATAATTTAGTATTTATCTAGATTGATGACTTTTTACCCTCAATTTCGGTTTCAAGTAAAATGTGTAGGTCTATGTAATGAGTTCCCTAGTAGATTGGTGGTTATTATTTTCGTTAACGTATTTTCCCCCAATATTAAGGGATTCAGAATCATTCTTTAGATGGACTGATTAACAACTTTTTTCCCATATTTATTGTTATTTAAAAAGGGTTACCTTCACATTAGCCATGGATGGTGACTAAATTTACAAGGGGGAGTGGAATTTCAATGTAAGTAATGTTGGATCTGACCATTGTCGGTTGTGGGGAGTAACAATTCACATTTCTAGTATTTATGTAGATGACCAAGGATTACATGAAATAGTTTTCTAATAATTAGTGTAATTTTTCTGGGATATTTTTATGACCAATTTTATAGGTTACATCTTAAGAGGGAGGTGGAGTTTTCTGTAGAGATTATTCTAGGAATTGATATATTGATTATTCCTCCATTCAGGATGGAACCTACCAAGATCTAGTACATCAAGACACAATTATATCAATTTGAATCTATGGATTTGATAAGACCCAGTACCTCCCCCTTGGTCTTACCTATTCTTTTATCAAAGAAGGTTGATAAGAACCTCATGAATTTCATGGATTACTGATGGATGAATCATCTAATGATTATGAACTGGTATCTAATTCCATGTATAGATGAATCTTTTGAACAAATCTGAGAAGATAAGGTCTTATTAAATATTTATTTTCGTTCGAGATGTCATTAGGTATGGTTCAGATCATCATTCCTACCTTGTAAAACTTTTCAAATAAGAGAAATATTATATGAGTATCTGGTAATGTCTTTATTTATGAAGAATGTGTCAAGAGTTTGGATGGATCCGATGAATCATGTTTTCAACCCATATATAGATTCCATTGTGGTAATTTTCATGGAATACATATTGGTTTAATAAAAAAATATACATGATCATTGCATAATATTTGACATCATATTGAGTACACTGAGAGAGCATATGTTGTATTCAAAAATAATACAATGCCATTTTTGAATCGATAAGGTTTAATTACAAATTAATATAATATAAGAGTTAGGGGTTCCTATTAAATGGGAGGGGTTGATAGATACAATATTGTGTGTGAATCCCAAAAATTTAGTTCACATAAAATGTTTCTTAGGTATAATGTGATATTTAAGGAATTTTATTTAGGATTTATTATGCCTTTATTAAAATATAAAAGGGTTTAACAAGTAGGTAATCAAATCTATATGGTTTGAAACTTATGAAAATCCATTATAGAACTGAAAGTAAGACTAACATCATCACTATTTCTCAATATTAAAGAGTTAATAAGATGCCATATAGTTTATTCTGATGCTTCAAGCATCAGAGTGGGAACCATTTTGATGGAGGATGGTTAAGTTCTTATATATGAGTCTCATCAGTTGAGGCCTCAAGAGTGGAATTACCTAAAAAAATCTTGATTTGGATGTTATGGTACATAAATTTTGTTGCAGGAGACGTAACATACAAAGAGATCAACTATTGGTATATATAGACCAAAAAATATTAAAATATAATTTAACTCATCGTGAAATAAATCTCATATAGTTTTGAGGGGTTGAATACAAATAGTTATTTGAATTTGAAGTTGTTTATATTTCTAGAGATGGAATGGAAATGGTAGATTCTGTGAGTAGGAAGACTCAAACAAAGGCTATTCAAGAGGCCAATAGTGAGTGGAAATTGATGAAAATATTTTCTATGATGAAGTTGGAAGTTTAAGACCACTGCAAGTATCAAATAATTACTTTGTTACTAGTGAATAGTTCACTAGGACATAATGTTATGCTTTACATAGTAATTATAGGACACAAAGCTATGATTTTTCAGTGTTCCACCTTCACCTCATAGTACTGACATCGTATGGGTTGTTATGGATATTTTAATGAAGGTCTCTCATTTTCATCATGTTCAAGAGACCATCTTAGGTGATGAAAAATCTATGCTTTACATCGTTGAGACATACAAACATCATGGTATCCCTTGTACTATCTTATCGAACAGAAATTATTTATTTATGTCGTGGTTCAGAGAGGTATTGCAAAAATGGCCTAGAACTATAGGTCTATTGAGTATTTCCTATCACCCATCGACTAATTATCAGTCTAAACATGTTATTCAGGTGTTAGAGGACTTTCTTTGAGTATGCATCCTTGATTTTGGACGTTCTAGAGAAAACATATACCTATTTTTTAATTTTTTTTAATTTTTTTTCCAAGATATGATATATATGGCTCTTTATGAGGCCATTTATGGTAGTCCATACTATTCACCCCAATTATAGTTAGAAGAAGGAGATATATAAATATTTTTACCTCATCTCATTCAAGACACACTAAATAAAGTACAAATTATCAGGAAGCATATGGATATAACTCAATATAGGTAGAATTCGTATATCAATCATTGTCACCGTCCTTTAGAGTTTATGGTGGGAGTTCAGGATTTATTTTTTATTTCAACTAGGATAGGGAATATAAATATTCAAATATAACGTAATATATTCTTTTATAATACCAGAACTTTTGAGATCATAGATAGAGTTGGGAAAATATCCTATCACATAGTTATTCCTTAGAGGTTCCATGAGATGTATAATGTCTTCAACGTATCTCATCTACTCTATTAACAGTAAAAACCATCTCATTACTTGGTGCAATTTAAATTTAACTAGAAGCTAATGATTCTTTTGAGGATCATCAGAAATGTATTTTTGATTGGAGCATGAAGGAACTTCAGGGTTGGATGGTTCCTCTCATATGGATTCCATGATTGAATGATAATTTATAGAATGATACCTATGAGTTAGTGTCCTTTAAACATTCATAATATCCTGAACTATTCTTAGATATTGATTAACATCCCTTAGAATGGAAACTATGCAATATGTTGATTTATAGAAGGGAGGTTAGAAGATCCCAATTTTTCTCTTGAGGTACAATTTTCTTAAAATTCAAATTATCCTCTTCGTTTTCTCTATTAAATTTACCTAAAAGTTTGAGGATGGGACAAGAGAATAAAAGGCTTTTTTGGAGCCTATATCTCAAATTCTTGATGAAATGGGTATAGACACATTGTTAGTGTATGAATAGTAGTAAACATGAAGCTCAAGCACATGAAACTATAGGATTAGGTTCACAATTAACTTATTATTCTAGGTTTGGCCATATGGTAGTGTGAAAAAATGAAAGCATGTTGGAGAGAAGAAACATAGAGTTAGCACATATTTTTTCTAACGAGGAGCGTAATTGTTTGAGGCTGGATGGATCATGGATAGGGAGTTTGGATGAGTTGTGCATGGGTTATTAACTATGAATTAGGCTTTGAAGGTGGTTGATACTTTGGATAGTGCTGGTTCAAAATTGGCATATGGTTTGGAAAACAATTTTTCTAAACCATGAGTCCATTTAAAAATGGGTGAAATTATAATTTTACGCCTAATTGTTAATAAAACTATTCTTCTTATCATTTTACTACAAATACATAGTGCCTCCATTTATAAAAACCTATTTTCCACCTCCACCTAGGATTTGAGCCTCTTCCCATAATCATAATTTGATTCAAGTGTCGTTCATCGCATTGGATCACTATCAATAAGACCTTCAAACCTATTTCTTATTTTTTTCATTTATCTCACCATATGGAATGATAAGTCTGTATGAGGTAACATTCCATATTTTAGGGTATTTTTCTACCTAATATATTTATCCCATTTTACTTCAAATCATAATATGATATCAAAATGGGATTTATCTTTCAACATCAGTAAGGTGGTATAATGCTTTTACCTAAATTTCACGGTGTTTATAAAGTGCATTACAATGTTGTAATCTAGATCTTACATTAATAAGCTATAAAATTTTCTGTTTTTTATTTAATTTTTTCCATTGATGAGATACCCCCATAAAGACCTTAATAACTACCATATGTTAATGAACTCGAATCGACCACCCCATTGGGTGTGCTTATTAAAATCCATGGTACATTCACTATGCCTATATAACAAAACCATCACTTAGGGGGGGTTTGTCTATAAATTTATTCTTTCAATGGGTAAATTGAATAATTTTGAATGTTAAATTAAATTAATTAAATGTAATTTTTTAGGCAATGTCATTAAACCATGTTAAACTATAAACTATTCCCAACAAAAAATGGGATGAAATGGAAATGTTTTGGTATAAATGATTTCTGTGGTCTTTATTAGATGATTAATTATGATATATAATAAATAATATTAAGTGAATGTAAAATAGATTATATATAATAATGATCCTAATATAAAAATTAAATATATTTATAGGATGACCATCCTTGGGAAAGTCTTGGACTTACCGATAGGTTTTATTTGACTACCCAGAGGATGACACTAAATTCATGGATGTATTTGAAATGTGTTTATACCCATATAGCCCTTGGTCCATGTATTATATTGATGATTTCACCAACATAGCTTATTTTAGTCATCTGTTACTTTTATATTGATTTAAAATACCTTGTATTATCACCATAGATTTGAATTGATGTCTTTAGGATGGATAAAACCTTAGATTATCACCATGGGTTCTAATCAGGTTTATCTTGAGGATAACATAGACTTATTCCATGGGATCATCAAAATTATTGTTATAGGAGTTAATTTAAAAGGGATCAAACCATGAATACACACATACCCCTAAAACTAGACTACATGAGTTATTAATATAAGTTATGTTGACCTTATATGGTCCATGAACCATTAGTTATACACCAAGACATGTATTATTATTATTATTATTATTATTATTATTATCAACTAGAAAAATACTTGGAGACATTCCATATTAGGATGAGTAGTTATGAAAAACTTGTATCCTCTAGGAACCCAATCTGATGGTGTTTATTTATTTTATTACCTTATTTATTTCATATAGAAATTTATTTTATATAAATTTACTTGAAAGAATTATAAAATAATGTGGTGGATAACTGATTTTTACTCACACCTTGTTTCAGACACTAATAGGTTTTATGACAGACATCATGGTAATTGCTAGGGACAATGGAATGTTCTTAAATTTGGACACTTGACATATATCATATGATGGTGCATTGGCACCGAGGGATTCATTGATTCTCGTGATGACATTGGAGATTTCTTTTAGACTTTATGTCCCTTTTTTATAACTTGTATAATACTATATAACTACTTTCATGTATCACTTGATCACCATTTTTTTATAGAATCATGAAATTATTTCTGAAATAATCCTATAATCATTTCCTCATCGTGCATTATTTATGAGGATGAATTATTATAATGGTATTGATAATTTTGAAAATTTTCTAATGTTCATCCAGTTATTATATTTTTGTTATGCACTCTTCCATGAGGTCGTATTCCCACACCATAACTTCATAGACCCTCATTGATAGTCACCAGCCTCTGACATATGGGGAGGCATGCTTGTGGTTATGTTGAGTCCAATTCAGGTTAGTAATTGACAGACTTGACCTTGTATGTCACACTCTATCCCTATCAGAAGGCATTGTTATTTTGAGGGAAGATGGAACTCTCAAATATATAAAATGAGGTTCATTCTTTAATGGATTCAAGATTCTACAATAAAAATGTAACATTTAAATTATATTTTAGAGAAAATGGATATCCATGTATCATCTCACTAGGGGAATTATGAAATCAATGGCTCTCTAAGTTATTGAGTTCAATATCATGTTATTATACATATGATATATATTTACACAATCCTAGAGTATGCATTATTTGAAAGAATATTGTGATAATTGGTATGGAAGATCATCGAGTGGTTGGTTATGGAAACACCACTCAATGTATTTAGTATCAATTACCTAAATTTCTACACATGTTCACCGCTATAGTAAATATAATCTTCTATTACAGTGAAATCCATGATGGTGTGAATATCATAAATGGTGTGTGAGATTAGAAATTAGTATATCAATCAGAATTTTTGGCAACAAAGTGAGAATAATTATAAAAACTCAAGATTTACAGACGTGAAATTACATTTCTTTTTAATAAACATTAATACATGTGACAAACCGGTTCCCAAGACCGTATTAGACTAGTGACATTGGAAACATGGAATATAATCTTATAACTTGGTGGAAGATCCTCATTATCTCCCATAATGATCTTCGTCTTTTATTCCTAGCTAAAACCATTCTTTATATATTGGGTGAAAGAAAACATAAAAAGGGTGATCTAAAATGCTCACCAAGGGTAAACATGGAGAACATAAAACAAACCCTAAACATAAGAAAGAAAAAACATAAAAATTATGTTTAAATATAAAAATCATGAGTCGTGAAATAAATCATTGAACTTTATAAGGTATAAATCATAAATTAACATTAATAGTGATAAAAATGAATTGGAATAAGACATGAAATTGTATAAAACTTATTATCATATAATATTATTTCCATATTTTTCAAGGCATTATTTACAAGACCATCATAGTGGATAAAGTTCATTACAGAATAGAGTTTACTTGTCGTTCGAGCCATGTGTTACTGAATTGGATTTACTTTTCATTATTGTAATTTATATCTCATAAAATAAATGTCATTATCTAATGCATTTGAGAGAGATATAGGTCCATCAAACATCATAATTAAATCATTATGACATGTTCCACAAAAAAAATAAATCATTCATTACAACATAACCCAAGAAATAAAATATGTTTCTTATACATCATTCCATCACAACAGAATCCAAATAAAATAAATGGATTTCATAAAAATAATTTCATAAAAAATACAATCAAATCAAATTAATAATAGGGATATAAAAATATACCTGTGTCATCCTAGAGAGAAAATAATTTTATAAAACACATGAAATTAATTCTTGAAGAAAATATCCTTTCTTTTTCAAAAACATTATCTTTTCTCAAAATTCCACACAATTTTAATAGAAAATAATTCAGTTGAAAATAACCTTGAAATAATGTGGAGGAAACATAATGGAAATAAGGTGTCATGAAACTATATAAATCCATTCATTCTGTATAAATTAAAAAACATTCTCCTCGTACTTTTGATTGAGAAGTCAAAATGTACCTCATATAGTAATCAAATGAAATATTCCTTCTATACCATGTAGTAAAATTCAAAAAATGGTAACAAATTACTTTAAACATTCATATAAGAGTAGTAGAAATTTTATTAAAACATTTTAAAAGAACATGGACATATCTGATAAATATATCCGCTGTAAATACTTACGTATAAACAATATTGGGTGAAAATGAGAATGCAAAATTATCCCTTACCTTGTACTTTTCATTAGTTTAAGGTGTGTTAAACTCATGTATAATGGTTAAATCATGTTATTAAATTATAACATAACCATATCAATATTTATTATATCACATATAATCTTATTATTTTATTTTTCTTAATATTATTTCTATATTACCATTATTATGGGTATTAACTACTTCAATTTCCCATTTCTGGTTTTCCGTGTAAGTAATTTTTTAATGAATAGGATGTATTTTATTAATGAAATTAAGTACATATTAATTATTTTCACTCATCATATAAATTTTATAATCATTCTTTAATTTTTGACATGGATAATGAATCTCACCGTGTCATGGAGACGATAGTTCGTATGTACAAACGAGCGACGGTGTCATTCAATTAATGGTTAAATATTATGTGATTAGATGTTATATAAATTATAAAGAATTTTTATCATGTTATATTCATTATTTAAATCAATTATACTCTTCATTATACCAATCTTAATAATTTATTTGTGAATAACAAATTACAAAACAGCATGGAGACGGTAAGCCGTATGTATGCATGCATGGTGATATTGTTTTTCATAGGACGGATAAAAAGAGATATAAGGTTGTACCATTATTATAATAACATATAAAAATTTATAATATAATATAGTTATTACATTAGTTTGTTATCAACATAGAAATAGGATGTAGAAGAATAAAAGGAATTGAATGGAATTGGTAAAGCAATTATTTCTTATTCAGTGGAATTCCTTTGGATTTATTTTTAGGGACACTAGGGATAGAATTCATGGAAAAAAAGGCCCTGAAAAAGTTAACTAAGAATTTTTATAGGATAATTGGGAAGGGTTTGGTCTTGATATAAGGCTCGATTAGGTGTGAGGATATGTGGGAGGAGATTCTTTTTTTATGATAGAGGAGATGCACACATTAGGAAACTCCCAAAATATTAAAATATAATTAAACCATTTTGGAACTAAATAATTAAAAATGGCTCATAAATGAAATTTATAATACATTTTATACCATATCATATCCCCTTGTGATTAGTCAACATATTTTTGATTTATAAATAATATAATAATAAATTATTCAATAAGATATTATTATTACCAAATTTAATAATATTCATTTAATTTGACTTGAAATACAATAAGTCAAAGTGGGAATTTGAATATAATTCTTTAAAACATCTATAATATATCTTATAGATCTTATAAATTTTCTAGACAGAATAAATAATCCAAAATATAACAAAATTAATATTACTAAAATCTTTTATTCTATTTTAATGTTAATTGAATTAATGTTTTTAGACATGATTAAAGTTTTAAGGTATTTATATAACTTATAAATATTAAAAATAAATATAAATAGTTAAAATGTTTTCATTTATATCAAAATATACATTTATTTTCATTCATATATTGATTTTGGACCTATGTGAACACATAAAAGATATTAAAATACCAGATAGTGATATTTTGTAACTATTATTGATTAAAATAATTTATAATTTATTTTCAAGTTAAAGGGTTAATTAAACAACTAAAACTCTATAATATTTTGATATTTATTGAATATTAATCATGAAATAATTTTTTTGGACATTTTTCAGTTTTATTTTAAAATATATAATTTTGATTCACCCTTAATTAATTACTGAAAACTCTTACCATTACAACATGACTTTTTATTTTCTATGTGTTAATATAGTCACTATAAAATGTCAAATGAGACATAAATGGACCATTTGTGACATATTTAACATCATCCAAATTATTTTTCTAATGTATATATTTTTATAAATTTTATACACTTTAATAAAATATTATTTATTTAAAATATCAATATTGTAAATTTTGACACTATTTATTAGTTTAATTTTTAGAAATATCATAACATGGATATATTTTCAAAAACAATCCTTTAAACCATCAATTAAATATCAATTTCATCCATAAAATTAGTGGAAGAAATTAATTCCCTGAAATTATATTTATTTTAATATTTTTAATATCATTTATTTGATATTAATATTAATAAAATAATTTCTCCATCACTATTGAGTTATCATTAATGATAATTATTTAATCTCTAAAAATTATTATTAAATTTATATGATGTAGGTAATTATTTTATATTTCTAGATACTACCTATAGTCAATTTTATTCCTTGGTAATCCCTAAATTAATATTAATATACTTATATAAAATGAGAGTGTGACATTTTCCACATTCAATAATTTTTTTATATCCATGTCATATTCACAGGAAAGTGGCCATTAAGTGATTACATATTGAACCATAGATGATAAGGTTAGAATTTATTCATCCAATAGGATATTTACAGGTGTTATTAAAATTTTGTAATATTTTATTTACCTTTAATTACCTGACTTACTTTTAACCATGGAAATAGAAATAATTAGTAATGTTTATATTCATAATTCCCAAAAATAAATTCAACATATTAACATAATTTGGTCCAACTAATTCCAAATATAGAATAAATTATTCATAATTAAAAACATATAATTGGGAAAAATTAATTTAAAATTAATTCCTATTGTCAAAACAAAAAAGTTGGGTTCCAAGAAGTAGAAACTTATTAAAAGATTGTAATGTGTTCATATCCAATTTAAATGTCATATTACATTAAATGGAAAAAATTGGATTAAATGATAAAAACATTATCCAATTACACTTTAAAACCAATTAAAAAGATAATCTAACAATATAAATAAATTAGATGAAAAGGTAGTTGTGAATTAAAATGCAATATTTTTCACTTTTCATTAAAATAAGAACTTTATCAGAGACAACACAAAAGTCAACAAAAGAATTTTTTTATGTTCCTCTTACAAATAAAAAGATTTTTTTTTCAAATAAACTATATAAATGTTTTAAAAAAATAATCTAAAATCGGTGCGCTATCAAAATGTAGAAAAAAGCATTTTATGAAAAATACATTTTTATCAGAAAAAATTGAGTTTTTTCGAATATCATTTCAATAAAATACATAAGAAGAATGTTAATTTTATATAAAATTCAAAATTTGGTTAATAATATTCGTAAAGGCTAATTTATATCCTAATAAATAATAATATTTTAATAATATATCATTATTTAGGGAAACAATGTATTGCGTACAATGCAAACTATCGAGGAAGGTCTCTTTTGCATGTAACTCAAGCAATGTTAGGGTTGCATTTATTGAATGATTATATGGTATTTCATATAGAAAAATATAATATTTTTGTAGTGTACAATATAATACATCAAAATAATTAAAAATAATCTATCTAAAAAAATATCAGGGTGTCACATTCTACCCCCCGTAAAATGAATTTCCCCCTCGAAATTCATCGAGGGTTATAAAAGGTTTAATACATTTATGTTTTGTTCATGGAAACCCACATCGTAAAAAGGATAAATAAAACCTAATTTAAAAAATGAAATTTAGAAATATAAAAATCACCCAAAGTAACTTATCAACAAGTTTCCATATAAGAGAACATAAGTGAGAAGTGAAAACATGGATATGGAAGAGAAATTTAACCATCATTTTATGATGGATAGTAATAGAGAACAATTTTTGGGGAATTTAAACTAAAAGAGATCCATAAATCTATAACAATTTAAGGGACCATATTATTCATCAGATTAGAAGGCACTAGGATAACAGTTTTGGTTTCTTGATCCTTTTACTAAAGTTGACGAATTTTTTCATGGGAAGAAATACATACTTTATTTTAGAAAAATATCAACATTTATCAATCCATAAACAATTTCCAATTAATTTATTATTTGAATAAATGAACTTTATTATTTCATTTTTGATGTGTTCACATATCATGTAATAAAATGATAGGTCATTCTATCCATCTCAATAAAAATTGTTAGAACAAGTTATCAAATATTCATAAGTCCGCATACATTGAGATAACATATTAATCTAAGAAACATAAACAAGAATATAACAAATACTTTCAGTCAATGAATACCATTACAATACTTCCAAAAACTAAATCAACATAACATTTTGAGTCTGATATATAATTTGGATGTTCTGGGTTGTCACATTAAAAACATGTGGGTGCCTTATTCATTTATTCTCTTGAAACATGGTAATGACATGAATTACTATAGAACCTTAGTGAAAACATACTTCCTATCAAAATTAACTCTTTACAAAGTCCAAAAATACAAAAAAATACAATAAACTCAACCCATGATATCACTTTTTCTTTATATCAGTAATGATCTCATTAATACTATCAAATATCTCACAATCTACTTATCCCTTCATTATGCACATATTGTGTTTATAAGGAACCGATCATAAAACATTACATAATATTGAATTAAATGAATAATTCACATTGAGGATCTATTCAGGTTTAGAGTTATAGAGAATTAAGCCATAACTATTACATATCAACTTTAAAATTACATATAGACACTACTAACCAATATCAATTTCTTCATAAAATAAAAACACTTAAAAAGAAACAGGTCTAGTTCATTGTTTTAGAAAAAATGACACTTCCTTGATCACATCCTTGACCCTGTTTATATTTATGTCCCTTGATTTTTTTTATAAACATGGGAATAGCATAAAAATCTCAGTAAGTGTTACAAAATAAGGAAATGAAAAATTAACCCATCAATAAATACAAATCAGTGAAATCATACATTTCAATCATAACATACCTCATGAAATAATAATATTTAGCAATATCACATAGAAATCATAAATCATAAAAGTAACATAGGGCATATTTATCATAATTACATTATAGCTATCAAAAATATGTAGGGAGTTTCATTTGGAATACCCATCACAATATATTTTCTAAATATCATAGGAGAAACATTAACATTTACCTCTATCACGTTACCCAATTCATTGGAGAGGTATCTCGGGCTCACCTACCCTAGGTTTATCACAGAACCACCCATATATGTAAACAATTCCCAATAACCATAACCTAATCATAAAACATAAAAAATAATAATGGAAAGATAACATATCCACATTCCAATCGCAACATATCAAATCATGATATTGAAATAAACAATTCTTTATCAAATGATTTTTAAAATAATTTAAAAAAATTAATAAAGTGATTTTTTAATCATAGTATCCTATACCACTTTGAAATTTTAAAATGAATTATCATTTGAAAACATTAATTTCAGTAATTATAAATCCTAAAATTCATTTTGAAAACAAGGACATTAATGTGAAATATTTAGAATAATAAATCATTAAAACATTTAAAATGATATATCTGTTAAAGAGTTTTTAAACGAATGAGAGATTCTTTAATACAAATAATTGAAGAATAAATTTTAATACTAAATTTTTAATATCACGAGAATAAAGGTATTCATGATATAATATTCCAAAGGACATTTTATACAACATATAAGAGTGAATTGGCGCATAACAACAATGAAGTCTCAGTAGAATTTAAATTGATGGTAAATCCCTTATAAAAAACGTATCGTTAGATTAAAGATAAATAAATTACATAATAATGTGTGAGAAATATAAATTCACACAATATAATTGTATATTTAGTGTAAATCAATCAGAATACATTCACACAAGTTCTTTTTAATACAAAACCAATGACTTGGATGTTTAACAAAATCAATGGAAATTGAGCTAAAATTACTCTAATCAAGTACATATTGATGACTTGTGAACCTATAATTGGGGTGATTATGTGTATCAAAATTATATCCAAACAAAGGGGAGTGGAAATTAAAACATAAATAAATAAATAGTGATTCCACACATAATAATAGCATGACATAATTAAGAATTAGAATATTAACCCAAGGAATGGAAACTGGGTTAAAAAGTTCCCTTATCAATTCGGTAACATATGAAACATACACCACATGAAAGAAGGATCATAAAATGAATATGTAAATAGTCGTATAATAAATTATATATAAAAAATAATACAATCATAGTTAGTACACAAACCACACAAATAGAAAATAGTGGAAAATATAGCATGAATCTCACGGGAATAAAACGTGAGATGAAACCCCCATACCACGTTGTAATCAATCGAGCATTATGACCAAAAGTTAATAACCACCAAATGAATCAAAAAATATCATGAATATAAATATAATAATGATAATATATATGAAATTTTAGTATACAATACACCAAATGGTATAAATAAGTGGTGAACATTTGAAATATCATAGAATTAAAAGTGAGATAAGAATCCCCTTACCCCATGTCCGACTTGACTCGTTCATTATTTAATCTTCTAAATAATAAGATAAAGATAATTTAAAATTTATTTAGAAACATTTATAATTTTATTATTCGTTTAACATCATTTATTACCAAGTTATAGAGATTAGGAAATCACTTAAGTTAATAATGTTCATTTTGTCGATATTTGGTACTTGAGTCAAAAATGAACTTCTTATAATTACAAGTTGTTCATGTGGACTAAATTACATTATATGTAGAATTATATTAATGATTTAGATATCATATATATCATATATATATAGTATATGTATGTATTTATAATATTACATAACATTTGGAGATAGGAAATGAAATGCACCGTTCATGGAGACGGTAAGCCATACGTACACATGAACACTACTTTAATTTGTATTTTAAAATTAATGGTATGAAAAAATAATTATACATAAGTATATTATAAATAAATTATAATATCATATGATATATATGTTACATAATTTCATTAATTCCATGCTTTATACGTTCCATGAATATCATTAACAAATCATATCACCTTGAGGGGGCGATAGTCTGCACTTCTTCAAATGAAATTATCGTATTTACACATATTGGAAAGAATAAACGTATTATTGTAAATATAAAATACAGAAGCATAGAGAAAAAATAAAAATAGAATATATCATATATATATATATATCCATCATAATGGCCACCATTAGAGGCTGTAGGAGATAATTGAACAATTATCATTTTGTGAGGCAATAGTTTGCCGTCCACAGAAACTATATATTCTTTAACCATTTGATGGAAGTGTGTTTAAGTGTTGTTAGAATAATTATCATAAAAACTACCTATTATATTTATAATACTATTGATGTTATAAAATAAAGGAATAAAAAGAGTTTATCAGGTTGGATAAGTAAAATAAAACAAAAGAAATTAATAGAAGATGTTACTTTAAATCGGGTATCTCCCATTAGTTTTAACCAACAGTTTTAATTGAAATTCCCTATGCCTATTTAAGGATTATATTAGGAGGATAGGAATTTATGGAGCTTAATTGGGACAAGCTTGGATGATCCACGAGGCTTGAGATGTGTGAATAATTAGTTAGAAGTGAAGGATTTTTATAAGGTGGGGGAGTGGCTCTTTATGAATGTTTAAAAATATTTTTTTTATTATATAATTAATTTCGGTTTTTAAAGGTCCAAAACATAATAAATTAACATATTATATGACTCATGTTCTAAATAAAATCATCCAGTAAAAATTAGACATGTTTTGGATATTTTTCTAATATTTATATTCGTATTTTTTTAAATCAATCATTAATGAGGTAAACACTGCATCATTATTATGTCATAAATATTTTTATTTATTTGATGTATAAAAATTATAAAAAATTCATGATGTAATAAATATATTTATATTTGAAATGAATATTTATATTCAAAGATATTACTTATACAAAACCATGTAAAAATTTATTTACTACAAGGTATATGTTTAAGTCATTTTTGTCTTTACATAAAATTAATTAATATAAAGTGTCATTATCACTCCCAAGTCGCTCCATGGGGTCCAAAGATTGAACAAAGGATTCCCATGGGTTGAAATGTATCACCCTATAGGATTAGGACACATTTTATTGTAATTTAATATTATTAAAACAATATTTTTTTACCATTATTTAACATATTTACCCTTTCACCATGGTAAATAAATTTTTTACTGAAGTAAATATTCATAATGTCTAAAAATAATAGTTTCCAATGTATACAATTTGGACCTCATGATTCCAAATATTTAATAAATTTTTTTAATTCAAAACATATAACTAGAAGAAATTAATTTAAAATTAATTTCTGTTGCCAAAAAAAGCGTGTTTTTAAGAAATAATAACTTTCAAAAGATTGACACTTATTTATGTCTAATTTCAAAGTGAAATTACTTATAATGACCAAAATTAGATTAAATAGTAAAATAATAATATAATTACACTTTAAAACCAATTAAATTATAATATAATTTTATAAATAAATTATATTAAATGAAATATTTGAATTAAAATACAGTATTTTTCACTATTCATAAAAAATGAATTTTATCAAAAAAATACCAAAAATTTACCAAATGTAAATTTTGATGTCCCGATTCAAAATAAAAATTTTATTTTGTCAAATAAAATATATAAATGTGACCATAAATATATTTAATGATGGTTCGCTATTAAAAGGAAGTAAATCAACATTTTAATGAATATTAGAGTATTTATGCTTAATATCATATTCATTGTTATTTTAAGACACAAGAATTTTTGGGTTAAAAGTAAATACATTAATGAAACATATTTTATCATAATATGGTTAGTTTTTTTCATTCCCGCCAATATAATAACTATGCGTTAACTAGCTTTTAAAATAATAAAATTATATTAATATTTTTCTATATAACTCAACATATTGTGCAACGTATGTTTTAAATGAAACCTGTTGTTGAATATCAGGTATTCCGTCAAACATAACATCCCCTTCAATGTAATATAAATATTTAATTCACAAATTTTAATCAATATAAAAATGTTATATTCTTTACTTACCTAGGATGTTATATCCTTCCCCATTTTAGGAATCACAGCCTCACAATTTTAAAATTGGGCTTGGAAACATCATTGATAGTTCCACATTGGAAAAAGAGTCAATAAAAGTATCACATTAAAATAAAGAAATCAAAATAAAATGATCACCCGAGATATCCCATACTAGGATTCCATGCAGAAAAACATGTATATGGAAGAGAAAAAAACCATCAAAGTTTGATAGAGAGTGGTAGAAAACACGATTATGAAAAGTTGACCACAAATAAATCACAAACCTGTGATGGGTTAAATGGTATTTTATTTCCCAGTATGAAAAGTCAATGAAAAATGATTTTTTTTAAGTTACTTATCATAAAGTTGAGGAATTTATTTATGAGATTAAATAAAAACCTAAGGAAACGTACTTAATTGTCATGTACACTTTCAGCTTTTAATAAATTTCTATCAAAAGCTCATCTTTTTTTCTAAATGATGACTATTCAAACAAACTTGGTCACATTAAATGTGCTAGAATAAACTTCTATATTATCAAATAATCCATAGAAGATGAACTGTATATTTCCCTTGTCTTTTGACATCAACCAAAACCAACACATTTAGTACAAGACCAAATAATCCCCAAAAAAGGATAATACTTTATGAAAATAATAACTACTCTTAATAAAAAAAAATTTCTAAAAATACCCAATTTTCAAAAAAGGCCATTCAATAATAAATATCCATAAAATTTTTCAATGTAATCCATACTAGGATTGAAACCCAAATCTAAGAAGGATTTAATCACGTATCCTTCCAAGATAAATATTCACATGTGTCTCCAAATAACATCAATTACCCTTAAAGTCTCATACTAAATAGTTATTAAAAACATCACATATCCTCCATGAATGGTTAATCATTTCAATAAATAAACCAAATCATCATAGGTCTATAATAAAAACATAGATTCTTCAAAATTAAATTTCAACCATTACTCCAATAATGAGATCGCATGGTATTTTATTTCCCTTAAGCATATATTGTATCCAAAAGAGAAAAAATCATCTAAAGTAACCATTGTCACTTAATCAACAAATCATTTACAGATATTAAGGATATCAATTTGATAAAAAATAAATTCCCAAAATCAACTTATTATTTATCCATAAAATCATTTAACTTAAAAGAATAAGTCATACTAACTTGGATCTTCACATATGATAGTGGTAGGTGATGCACCCCTATCACCCTTCAGTTGTGGGTTCGATACCTATGTATTTTTCAGACGTGATGGGTTTTCACCCATCTTACATGTTGTCTTTTTTATAAAACTCAAAAATAACCCTAACAATTTTTAACCTCAATGGTTTCATTATACATTTAATTTTCATCCCAACACATTAAGACGTCAATATCAAATTCATAAATCCATATATATATTGTAATTTTTTTCTTATTTCATCTTTATATGATAAAATAAAACTATTCCTAATTGAAATAACATTATACCTTCATCATGGTGTCCATATGGTTTCATCGTCATCTTTTGAAATCGGTAGAAGGTCCATGCATTGCAAAAATGATTTAAATATCATTTAGAATCATTTTCTTCCTTCATCCAAATACACCTTGTACAACATGGGTCATATGGGTGTTCACAGAAAACTAGTTTCAGAAAATAATCATGTATGACCTATAATTTCAAAACATCTGATAAAACATGATTTTTATAAAACAACCAGATCATGTTTGAGTTGAAACTTTCAATCAATGGTCCTTTTAAAATACCAAAAGTATGTGTTGAAAGACTATATTGAAAAAGATAATATAAATAGGTTGTGTAAGGGTCTCCTTCTTCAAAACATTTTTCAAAATCATAATATGCTTAAAAAACTGTTGATAAGGTAAAATATTTAAAAATGTCTTGATAATATTTTCCTTTCTTGAAAATAAAAGAATATTGAGAAAATAGGATTTGATTAAATACAATTCATGATCCATAATGATATCAAGGTATAGTGGATGTGTTTGATATCTCAAAAAACTGGTTTCATGTGAGTTTTATATTAGAAAAAGTTTTACAGTCATCTGAACATGACATTGCAATAATTATGGAATGCATGTCATCTGGAAGAGATAGGAATGTTGTTTGAGATCCTCCTACTTCCATTTTTAACCGACATTCCTTGATCATAAAAATGTATAAAACAAGTATTTAACTAAAATAATACACATAGGGACTATCATTGTTTTTATCTAAAACTCATAATCCCTAAAGTTGTCAAAACATACCTCTGATACCAACTATAGGGACCCACCCTTAAAACATTACATAATCATGAATTAAATGAATAATTCACATTGAGTATTTTCAGGTATAAAGATTTAGAGAATTAGTCCATAACTATTATATATCAACATAAAAAATACATGTAAAAATTACTACTTAGTTTCCATTTTTTCGAAAAATAAAAACACTTAAAAAGAAACATGTATAGTTCCAAGTTTTAGACAACATTTATTTTACTTGATCTGATAGTTGACCCAATTAATATTTATGTTCTGTGGAAATCATTTAAAAAAATTTAGATGAGCCTAAAAAGTTCATTAAGGGTTACAAAATAAGGAAAGGAAAATTTAACCCATTAGTAAATATATATAAATGAAACCATACTTTTCAATCATAACATTCCTCATGAAATCATAAGATTTATGAATAACACATAGAAATCATAAATCATAAAGTTAACTTGTGGCATCCATATCATACATACATTATAGCTATCATAACTATGTAGGGACTTATGTTTTGAATACCCATCATGGTATATTCCCTAAATCTCTTAGGAGAAATATTAATGTTTACATCTGCCACACTACCCAATGCATAAGAGAGCTATCATGGGATCACCCGCCATAGGATTATCATGGGACCACCCATATGCATAAACAATTTCCAATAACCATAACATAATCATAAAATATAACACAACCATAAAAGAAAGATAACATTTCCACAATCCAATTACAATATATCAAATCAAGATATTGAAATAAACAATGCTTTATCAAACCATTTAAAACACATAATAAAGAGATTTTGGAATCAAAGTGTCCCATATGACATTGAAACTATAAAATGAATTATCATTTGTAAAACATTAATTTCCATATAAATAAATCGTAAAAACCATTTTTAAAACATGGAAATTACTGAGAAATATTTATAAGAACAAATATTTAAAACACTTAAAATGATATATTAGTTAAAGTGTTTTTAACAAAATAAGATATAGTTAAATACAAATAATTGAGGAATAAAATTTAATCATAACCATATAATATCATTAGAATAAATGGATTCATGATATAATATGCCAAAGGATAGTATATACACCATATAAGAGTGAATTGGTGCATAACAACAATGAAGTATTAATGAAATGTAAATTGAGACAAAATCCCTTATAAAAACTATATTTGTAGATTAAGGATATATAAATTACATAATAATGTGTGAAATATGCATATACACTCAATATAATTGGATATTCAGTGTAAATCAATCATAGTACAATCACACATGTTCTTTTTAAGAAAATACAATGATTTGGATGTATAACTCAATGAATGGAAATTGGGTTAAAATTACTTTTATCACGTTCATATCGATGACTTGAGAATTTATCAATGGAGTGATTATGTGTATCAAAATTATTTCCAAAAAAGCGGAGTGGAAATTAAAACATAAATAAATAAACAGTGATTCCACATGTAATCATAGCTTCGAATAATTAAGAATTAGAAGATTAGCCCATGGAATGGATATTGGGTTACAAAGTTCCCTTACTGATTTGGTAACTTACGAAACGTGCACCAATGAAAGAAGGATCGTACAATGAAGATGTAAATACCCATATATTAAATTATATTACAAAAAAATAAAATCATGTGAAGTACGTAGACCACACAAAAGGAAATATTGGCAAATGTATCATGAATCTATTGGGAATAAAAAGTGAGATGAAACCCCCTTACCATGTTATAATCTATTGAGTCATACGAAAAAAAGATAATAACCACCAAATGAATCACATAATTCCATGAATATAAATATAATAATGAAAATATATATCAAATGGTAGTACAAAATACACCACATGTAATAAATAAGTGGTGAACAATGGAAATCTCACAGAATTAAAAGTGAGATAAGAATCCCCTTACCCCATGTCTGAATTGACTCGTTCGTTATTTAATCTTCTGAATAATAAGATAAAGATAATTTATAATTTCATGAGAACCTTTTCCAAGTTTATTATTCCTTTCATATCACTTATTAACATTTTATAATAATTTTTCAGTCATTTAAGTTAATAATGGTTGTTTGGTTGATATTTGGTACTTGAGTCAAAAATGAACTTCTTATAATTTCAAGTTGTTAATGTGGTCAAACGTCCATTATATCCAGAATGATATTCATGATTTAGATATCATATATATCATATATATCTATTATATTTTATTATTTATAGTATTACATAACATTTGGAGATAAGAAATGAAATGCACCGTTAATGGAGACGGTAAGTCGTACGTATGGATGAACACTACTTTCATTTATATTTCATATTTAATGGAATGAAAAATTAATGATACATAGGTATATTATAATTATAGTATAATATAATATGATATATATGTTACAGAATTTCATTAAAACCATCATTTATATGTTCCATATATGTCATGAAATAATTATATCACTTTGAGGGGGCGGTAGTCCGCAGTTTCTCAAATGAAATTATCATTTTTACACATATTGGAAAGCATAAAGGTATGTTTGTAAAAAAAATTACAAAAACATAGAGAAAACAAAAACATAATATATATATATATCGTATGTAAATACAATTTCATCATAATGGTCACTATGAGAGGCGGTAATAGATAATTGAACAATCATCATTTCGTGAGGCAGTTGTTCACCATCCATAGAAATAGTATGTTCTTTAACCATTAGATGGATCTGTGTGTAAGTGTAGTTCAAATCCTTCCCATAACAACAACCTAGTATATTGAGTGTACTAGCGTGGTTATAAAATTAAGGAATTAAAAGAGTTTATGGTGTTGGAGATGTAATATAAAACCAAAGAACTTAGGAGAAAATGTTTCCTTTAAATCCGGTTTCTCCCTATAGTTTGAACCAAAAGGTTTAATTGAATTTCCTTCTCCCTAGGGGATGTCTTCTAGGTGGGGTTGTTTAAGAATGTTTAAAAATATTTTTTATTATAAAATTATTTTTGGTTTAAAAATGGTCAATACAAATTAAAGTTGATGATAATATGACTCATGCTCAAAATAAAATCATCCATTAAGAATTGGACAAGTTTTAGATATTGATTTAATCTTTATAATCTTTTTTTTAAATCTTTTATTAATGAGGTAAACACTACATCATTATTATGTCATAAATATTTTTATTTATTTGATGTCTAAAAATTATTAAAAAAATATCATGATATATGAAATCTTTTTAGCTTTAAAATTAATATTTATAGTTAAATATATAACATATATAACCCCATGTAAGAATTTATTTACTTAACAATATATGTTTAAGGCATTTTTGTCTTTACATTAAATTAATTAATATAAAGTGTCATTATCACTCCCAAGTGGCTCCATGGGATCCCAAAATCGACACATGGATGACCATGGCCAGAAATGTATCAACCAATAGGATTAGGACACATGTTAGGGAAATTTAATATTATTATAATAATATTTTCTTACCCTTATTTACCATATTTACCCTCTAACCATGGTAAATAAAAATTTTACTGACGTAAAAATTCATAATGACTAAAAATAAAAGTTACCTATTTATACAATTTATACCTCCTAATTCGAAATATTGAATACATTTTTCCAAATTAAAAAAACACAGATGTGGATGAAATAAATTTTAAATTAATTCCCACTATCAATACATAGAGCATGTTTTTATGAAATAATAATAATCCAAAGATTGACACATATTTATGTCCAATTTTGTAGTGAAATTACTTCCAATGACTAAAATTTAATTAATTAGTAAAAAAAATATGATTACATTTTAAATCCAATTGAAAAGATAAAGTAACCATAAATGTAAATTAGAATAAAAGGCAGTTTTAAATTAAAATACAGTATTTTTCACTATTCATAAAAAATGAATTTTATCAGAAAAATACCATAAAATTACCCAAAGTAAATATTTATGTCCCAATTCTGACGAAAAATTTTATTTTGTCAAATAGAAAATTTAAAAGTTACCAATACTATATTTAAATGGGGTTCTCCATCAAGATGAGGTAAATCGACCTTTTAATGAAAATTAGAGTATTTATGCTTAAAATCAGATTATTTATTATTTTATGCCACTAAAATTTATTGGATAAAAGTAAAAACATTTAAGAAACATATTTAATCCTAATATGGTTAGTTTTTTTCAATCCCACAAATACCACCACGATGCGTTAACTACAATTTAAAATAATATTATTATATAAATATTTTTTCGGTATAACTCAATGTTGTGTGCAACATATGTTTTCAATAAAACCGGTTGTTTCATATCAGGTATGCCACCAAACATATCATACCATTTACGGTAAAATTAATATTTAATTCAAATAATTTAATAAATAATAAAGTTATATTCTTTATTTACCTGGGATTTTACAATGTTCTTTTAAAGAACATTTCAATAAATTTTCAGGGTTACCAGAACCTTAAAATTTTGGAAAACCACAATGTAACAATACATAGATATTTAAATATTCCATAATACTATAAAATAGGTCCCAAAACACTATTTTGAAATCTCATTACATAAACACATAATCATTCCACTAGTTTGTTTTCATACTCAACATCACCAATAATGATTTTATGTGATTTTTCTTTTTCATTGTCCTTAAGATGTCACTGATATCGATAATCATTAACCCCTAGATTAGGTAATTGGTTAGAATAATTCCCCAATTTATTGCACTTGAAGCATTAATGTGTAGGAGGTGCATTCTATGTATTCATTTCCCTATTCACATCATTAGAAACCTTTTTCCCATTACTTCAGCACTCAACTGCTTGATAACCTTCATTCCCACACTTAATACATTTTTTAGTCACATTATGACAATCACTAACACTATAATTTACATACATTGAGCATAAGGAAACATTTATCTTCATTCCACCATTGTTTTTTTTCATTGAACACCATATTTAATTTCTAGTCAAAACCATGATATTGATATATAACACCAACTTCCATTTCTACCTTGATAACACAACCCACAATCTATTCCCAGCTAATGAAGTCTCTTATTGTTAATTCCCTTCAAAAACTTGGTTTTAAAACACTGATGATTTAATGAAATTTACATTTATGTTGGATGATAAAACAAGAATCATACCTTTCATGTCTTGTAAAATTCTCCTCGTATGTACCAATAGATTTTTCATCTATTTTCTTAAGCTCAAGGCACTCTTTTTCCATCATTTATTGAATAATACAAGGGAAGTACTTATTAAAAACAAGTTCTTCTACTCGTCTAATTCCATGGGTTCAATTTCATCTTGCTTTCTTGTATTCTTAATTAGATTCTACCATTGGACTAATTCACCTTCTAAACAATAAAAAACCAAAATGAATTTTTCATGTTATGAACAGAAAAAGATGAAAAAAATCTTCTCATTGGTAATGATCTATTGTTCAGAAACAAGTGGATCGTGAGACCCACTGAAAAAAGGTGTATGATGCCTCCTAATGAACTTAATATAATTTTGTTCCTTTCTCTAGTAATTTGGAATTCCAGACCGATTCATAGGTTGTGTATGTATATCAATAATATTTTTCATTACATCTCCCAAAAAATTTGGTTGTTCAAGAGGACAATCTTTTCATTTCCCAGTTCATTGTTCATTGAAATAGTTCCTTCAGGTTCAAGCCATTGTCTAAAACCACAAAATAATAGTGTGGGAGGCCAAAATCATACTAAGAAAACAATATAATCAATGGGTACATTAAATATCTAAAATATTTGGTTTAATACTATGTAATTAATTATTGTTAACATAAGTATAAGACTATGAACTATAGTTATACTTACCCTTAGGGGAATCCCTAGGAATAACATTAATATTCCTATAGGGATGTCACTAAAGTTTTCGCATCCTCGTTTCCAATGGTTAACTAAAAAATTTCTCTAATAACGACTATAATTACCCAAGATTGAAGTATATGGACAATAAATTTATTTTTCAGAATAATTAATATATGACACAAACTGATGCATAGGACTATATTAGTTTTGTTATTTTAGAAATTGAAACATAATCATCTGGTTTGGTGAAATATCATCAAAATATCCCATAAAGATCTTCCTCTTTTTTTCCTACCTAAAACATTTATTTATATCATGGAGAAAAGAAAACAAAAAAGGGTGAGATCAAATTCTCAATAAGGGTAAACATGAAGAACATAAAACAAACCATAAACATAAGAATGTAAAAACATGAACATAATATTTAAATATCAAAATCATGAGTAATAGAATAAATCATGGTAGTTCATAAGGCATAGATCATAAAAGAAATAGTAATAATGTGAAATAGCATTGGAATAAAACATAGAACTGTTGAAAGTTAATAGAAATATTAAATTATTTCCATATTAGCCAAGGTATTTCTTCCAAGACAATCATAGTTGACAAAGTCCATTACTAAATTGGGTTTACATGCCATTACATCTACGTATTTCTTATCTAGATTTACATTCCATTCCTATCATGTCTATATATCAAGATATAATTCTTTACTCAATGCATTAGAGGCTGATATAATTCCCACTCATCTCATAATGAAATCATTCTTACATGTGCCAAAAAAAATCATTCATTATAACATAACCCATGAAATAAAATGAGTTTCTTAAACATTATTCCATCATAACATAATCCATATAAAATAAATGGATTTCATAAAAATAATTCCTTCAAAAAAAATTCTAATCAAAGTAATAATAGTTGTATAAACATAACCCTATTTCATCCTAGATGGAAAATAATATTGATAAATCACTAGAACATAATTCCTAAGGAAAATATCCCTTCTTTTTCAAAATTGTTTTCTTTTCTCAAAATGAAAATCAGTTTTAAAAGAATACAATTTAGTTGAAAATAATCAGGAAATATTGTAGAAGAAGCCTCATGGAAATAAGGTGTTAGGAAACTGTAAAAATCCCTTAATGCAATATAATATTAAAAAACATTCATCTCATACTTTTGTCGGAAAATTCAAAAAGTACATTGTATGGTAAAAAAATAAATATTCATTCCATACCATGTAGTAAACATCAAAATGGGTAAAAATGAATTTACAATTGAATATAAGAGTAGTAAATATTTTATGAAAACATTTTCATAAAATATTGACATGGATGATAAATATATCCCCAGTAAATACTTACGTTTAATGATTCTCAAGAAAAAATGAGATTGAAGAATTATCCCTTACCTTGTTATTTTCATTATTAGATGGTTTTATCCCTCTTGTATAATGTTTAAATCAATTTATTAAATTATACCCGGACCATATTCATATTTATGATATCATATATGATCTGATTTTATCATTTTGTTAATAGTATTTATATATTACAATTATTTTGGGTGTTAACTGCCTCATTTCCCCAAGTCATGTTTTATATGAATATAATGTATTTTATTCATGATATTAAGTTCATATTTATTGTTTTCACTTTTCATATAATATTTATAATGATCCTTGAATTTTTGATGTGGAGAACATAGCTCACTGCGTCGTGGAGATGGTAGGTCGTACGTATGCACAAACGGCGATATTGTTCTCTTGATGGATAACTGGTACTTAATTGGATTGTATATTAATTATACAGAATCATTATCATGTAATATTTATTATCTAAATCCATTAGTCACATCATTATACCCATCCTAATAAATTATTTTTCAATAAAAAGTTACAACACATCGTGGAGATGGTAAGCCGTACGTACACACGCATGGTGATATTGTTATTCATAGGATAGATAAAATGAGGTATAAGGTTGTCCCATAAATATAATAATATTTTATAATTTAGAATAATCTAGAGTAATTACTTTAGTATGTAATTAACATAGAAATATTAAGTAGAAGAAGAAAAGTAATTGAATTGAATTGGTAAAATAATTACCTCTTCTTCATTCGACTTTATTTGGATCTCTTCCTAGGGAAACTAGGGATGGACTTTTTGGAAAACCAGGATCTCCAGATGTTTACTAATAAAGTTTATAAGTGAAATGGGTATGTGTTGGTGGAGCTATAAGTCTCAAAGAGCTGTGATAAAATATTGGAGGAGATTCTTTTTTATAAGAGATGAGAGGGGCACTTTTGGAAACTCTCAAAATATTAAAATATAATAAAACTATTATTGATCTAAATAATTACAAATATCCCAAAAATGAAATTTATAATACACGTAAGACTATATCTTATGCCCTTTTTATTATTTAAAATTTTTCTTATTTTTAATTAATTAAATAAAAAATTAATTCAAAAAGATATAATTATTTCCAAATTTAATAATATCCATTTAATTTGAGTTAAAATACAATAATAAAAAGTGGTAATTCGAATATAATTCTTTAAATCATCTATTATATATCTTATGGATATTTTAAATTTTCTAGTAACATTAAATAATAAAAAATATGACAAAATTTATACTATGAAAATCATTTATTATATTATTTGTTAATTAAATAAATATTGTTTTAGAATTGAAGAGACTTTTAATGTAATTATATAACTTATAAAAATTCAAAATAATTTCATATAATAAAAATTGTTCCATATATATCAAAATAAAATTTTTTATTCTTTCATATATTGTTTTTTCCCTATGTGGACACAAAAAATATATTAAAATACAAGATAGTGATATTTTGTAACTATCGTTGATTTAAATAATATATAATTTATTTTCATGTACTAGTGTCCATTAAACAACTCAAAATAACTAGTATTGTGTTAATTTTTGAATATTATTCATCCAATTATTTTTTTGGACATGTTTTAGTTTTATATGAAACCTAATAATTCCGATTTACCCTAAATTAATTCCTCTAACTTTTACCATGGAAAAATGTTTTTTTAATTACTAAGGGTTAATATTGGCACTGTAAAATTAAAAAGAATCCATTCATGGACATTTGGTGAAAAAAATTTCTTCACCGTAATTAGTTGGCCAATTTATATATTTTTATAATTTTTATATAATTGAACAAAATATTAAGTAATTAAAATATCAATAGTGTCAAATTTCGACACTATTCATTAGTTGAATTTTTAAAAATATGATGACAAAAAGATATGTTCAAAATAAATCATTCAAAACATAATTCACATGTCAATGTATTTCATAAAATTATTGGATTCCCTTAATTCAGTCCAAAATTATTTATTTAATATTTTTTATATCAGTTTTTTATATTTCTATTAATAAAATAATTTCCACACCACTATTGAGTTATCATTAAGGATAATTATTTAATATCTAAAAATTATAATTAAATTTATATAATTTAAGTAATTCTATTACCTTTTTATATACTACCTATAGTAAATTTTTTTAATTTTTTATCCCAAAATTAAAATTAATATAATTATATAAAATGAATGTGGCATTTTGTCACATTCATTAATTTTTTTATTCATGTCACATTCATGGTAAAGTGGCCATTAAGTGATTCCATTTAGAACAATATATAATAAGGGTTTAAATTAATTATCCAATAAGATTTTGACAGGTATTAATGTAATTTTATAATATTATTATTTTCCTTTAATTACCCTATCTATCTTTAAGCATGAAAAAAAAATTACTAATGTTACTATTCACAATGCCAAAAAATAAAAGAAACATAATAACATAACATAGACCCACAGATTCAAAATATTTAATCAATTTTTCATAATTCATAACAAAAAATTGATAGAAATTTATTTAACATTATTTCATGTTGATAAAACAAAAAAGTGGGTTTTTAAGAAGTAGTAACTTATCAAAAGAGTTTTATGTGTTTATATCCAATTTAAATGTGAAATTATTTCCAATGATCTACATTGGACAAAATGATAAAAAAACAATAAAATTAAAATTTAATCCAATTAAAAAGATAATATAAATATATAAAAAATTATATTAAAAGGAATTTTTTAATTAAAATTCATTATTTTTCACTATTAAATAAAATAAATTTTTTTCAGAAAAATATAAAAAAATAAAAAAAGAAAATTCTTATGTTCCTTTTCAAAATAATAATTCTATTTTATAAAATATAATATATAAAATTTTAAAAAACTAAATTTAAAATGGACAAACCATCAAAAGGCAACAAAACATCATTTTTTTAAAAATACTTCTTCTATCTGAAAAATTGATTTTATTTTTCCTCATGTTTAGAAAATACATAAAATTAATTTTAATGATATATAAAATTATAAATTTGTTTTATAATATTCATAACAACAAATTTCTATAGAATTTAATAATAATATTTTAATAATATATAATTATTTAGGTAAACTCGGTATTACATACATTACAAGCTATCGAGGAAGGTCGCTCTTGAGTGTAATGAAAGACAAGTTAGTGTTACGTTTACTGTAAGATAGTATGGTATTTCATATAGATTAATGCAATGAAATATAATGGTATACGAAGCATCTCTTCATATAGTATTGATAAATCCTAATTAATAAACAAATATAGTTAATCATCTATATCAGTATATTCGTATAAGTAGGAATGATGTGGGGGAGAAAAGAAATCTAGCTGAAGATGAGTGAAACACATGGATGAATATTACTACAAGTGAAAAACACAACATCTTGATGAAGAGGATGTGGCTAGGAAGATTGCTAAGCCTCATCAGGCTACTGAGGAACCAAATCGATTATTGGTTCATCTTTAAAATTTAATGAATCATTCTATATATTAATATTATAATACATTGTAGTCTCTCCATTTTTTATTAATAATCCTGGAGAGACTCTATATTATAGGTGTCCCCCATCATCCATTGTTATTAATGAATGTCAAAATTACATAACTAAAAATAATCATAAATTTTTTAGTTTCTATAATCTATAAAATACATCATTTATAACTTGAAAAAACACATAATTAGTAACATCCTAGTAACAGAGTCTATCAAAACATCGAATGAAAATAGATTTGGTAAATCACAATTTCAAAACACATGAGTTCGTGATAAAAATTATTGATTCTATGTATTATCATCATGTTTTGTACTTCTAAATGTTATAATTTGGTTGTAAATTCATTAGTATTCATAAGATTCCATGTGAATTTCTTAATTATAGCGCCATTAAAGATCTTCAGATCTTTAATTCCAAGTACACTAATTTCAATAGGCTTGGTACAATATTTACATGCCACTATAATCAACATCCTCTCATGAACCAAATCGTACCATATGATGTTTCTTATCATACCTTTTATCTTTTTTATGAAAATTCATGGAAGCATATAAATAGAGAATTAATAAAAACTTATATATAATCACTGAGTTGACAAGGAATAACCTTACTACAAGGGACCTTGATTTAAATTTCTATCTAGATAATTAATTAATGAATCCATAGAAATTTATCCCAAGGAACCGTGTCCTCATTTTTCTAAAAAATAAAGTGACACCAAGGAAATTAAAAGGGAGGGACCCTTTTTATCGTTTAGTCTCCTAGGGATTCAGTTTTTCTTTCCAACCATAATTGCCTCTCCAAAAATAATGAAGGATTTGATCCAACTGATGGTCAACCCTATAAATTCCTCATAACGTGTGAACATATCCTTAATTTCATTGATTATTTTCTTGTAATCTTGACCTAATATAAGAATTCCATAAAATTATTAGAGATGTGATAGGGTGAATTCATTTCTTCCAGCGATGATACACATATAAATTCCATTTTTTTCCACATCATTAAAAAATATACTCATATAACCTTTAGAAATGAAAAACAATCCTTAATAGTGGGTAACCTAATCTAACACGTCGAGTGTATTGAAATAATCCTCTTGGTGATAAATTGATGGCTATATGTAGAATTGTAGGGGTGATGATGGTGTAAAAAATTCCAATAAAGGCATCTAAAAATCCCTATTTCTAGAGAAAAAAATAAAACTCCACATTATTATATGAAAATAAATTTTAATTTCAATCATGAGTGAAAATTTCCCGTCCTTAAGAATACTATTCCAAGGATTAGTTATTTATAATTCATTGAATAATCAATTTTGTATGCTTTTTCCTAGTGAAAACCCAAGTTCATTAGAGGTGATGTGTTCTTTAAAAATCCCTAACACCAATCATTATCATTTTACTAATAAATTTATGTATATTGTTCCCAATATAAATTATAATTAAATATATTATGTCAGTAAATCCTTTTATTTTAGGAATCAAGGTAATTAATAGTGAGTTGACTCTATAGAGCGTAAAAACATAAGTGAAAAATTCCATCACTGTGTTCATCAGTTCATTAGGGAAAATATCCCAATAGAAAATAATGATTTTTTTAAATCATTCAGATCAGTTGTACTGTCTATATTGAGGAAGAATATAGCCACATTGAATTCGTATTTTGAGTTATCCTTAATTCTTTCTTTATTTTTATACTCCTTTATAAAGGGGGTTATATTGTCAATCATTTTTATGTTCCACCTATTCCATCATCATAATACATACCTTGGAAATAATCCACCACTACCTTGAAAATTTCATATTTAGAGGTATGGAGGTGTCCATCAATTCTCATGGAACTATTCCTTACTCTAACTCTCTTTTAATTATGCAATTAATGAAAGAGGCTCGAGTTCCTTTCATTATTATTCAACCATTTAACATTCAATTTACTACAGTCAAGAAATTAATTCACAGTTAGAACGTCATCCAATTTCTAATGATCCTGAACATCCTCTCTAGATGAGATATTTTTCTACTAATTTAAATATTATTGTGAGTGGGTTTTTCCTCAGAATCCTTGAAATCATGATCAAACTGATAGAAGTGATTTATACTCCAATCCATTAATAATATTTTGTTGTGCTTTAATTATCATCATTAATATGAAGTGGGATTTTAAAAGGATTACATTAACATGCATATAAAATAAATTCCATACATTTAGGAGTTACAATCCACCAATTTTTGAATAATAATTGAAGAGTTATTGACCTTGTAATTTTAGTATAGATCTCTGAATTAATGGGGTTTTAACTTGAATGATTATTTGGAAGTGTGAAACATGAGATGAAATTTTCAGCACATATTTCATACTTTTGAACAATTAATCTATCAATACAACATGATTTTATTCCATATAATGTGTACCTATTCCATTTAAATTCATCTCTTGAAATTGGTACTTCCACAAGGATGGATTCTTCAATGCAGGAGGACCAATCTAGAGCTGCTGTTATATTGAAGTTAGATCAATTTTTTTCTTTTGGTTTAAAATTAGTTTTAAAATCTCCGATTATCACCCATTTGTGGTTCATGTTTTCTCATTGAATCTAATGATTCTTCTATAGATCTATTATTCTAAAGTATTATGTGGATTTGTATACAAAATAGATGATTGTTTTACAATATTATCTATTAAAACAAAATGAGATACTCTGGTTCTTCATGCTAAATTTTAAAATTTGAATTTTTTCTTATTGAATAATCCATAAAAGATCCATACTCGAGTCATGTAGAGTTTTTGAGAGAAACCTCTATCTAAGGGTGGACCACATGGAAGCATTATGATTCTAAAAAAGAAATTATTGGATTAGAAATTCTGTGAAGCATGGTCTTATAGGCCTTGATATAATTTATAAGTGACATAGCCATTAGGGAATTCCCTTTCCGTATAAAACTCTATTAATTTTTCGTTATTATTCAAGGGATTTTAATATAGCTATAAGCCCATCTTATTGCTTCACATTCAATTGAATTGCCTCATTTATTCCTTTCCTCTTTCAATTCCCCCTTTGGAGATTTTTTCAATATTGTTTCCTCATTCTCAATAGGTTCATCATTTTTCCGATCAACTTTTATTTTAGAATTATGAGTGATTTGAGAATTCTCAACTTTATTAGACTTGAATAATCAACGTAGTGGAATGAATTTATTGCTTGATTTTATCTTATGACGGGTTCAATATACTTTTACCCTTATATTGGAAGCCATGAATGATGATTCATATTTGAATTGTCCATCCGTAGTGGCCTTTGCAATATGTCAATCTTTCTAGTCTTGAGAT
Organism: Viscum album; assembly: GCA_963277665.1. NCBI lineage: Eukaryota > Viridiplantae > Streptophyta > Magnoliopsida > Santalales > Viscaceae > Viscum > Viscum album. The sequence goes on from OY728161.1 coordinate 1,451,642,619, forward strand.
ATATTATTCTATCCATAGAGGTGTGTTTTGTAAATTGAGGTGTATATGCATTACCAATATACTCATCAGTTTACATTGATAATTTGTGTTTCTATCCAGTTTAATGTTCATCTACCTACTGACCTGGAATCCTTTAATTTTTTATATCATAGTGTTTTTCAACATAATTATGATTCCCTTGAGATTCATGTACTTTCATCATAGATTGAGGCTGAAAATAATTATACCCATGAGAGATATCCAATTGTGAGTAGGCATATACATTCACTTCTTCCCTACCAATTATCAGTTCATCATGAGAGTGTTGATCTTGAGAGGCTTTCATAGATTCCTTAACTTGCATAATTCTAATGAGAGAGAATATTATTTTATAACTCCCTTATCTCATCTTCATAGTTTGGTTAGACTTTTACAAAAGGAAATGGACTCTTCAAAGTAGAATATCCCATTTTACCATTAGGATCCCTATCAATGGGGCTCACATTAGAAGGTCATTTAATTGGGTTATAATGTTAGTTGGGAGGAAATATATTTCTTTTCTCCTTTATTTTTTGTAATCTAAATCATCATGACCCTTAAATTGAAAAAAATAAATTCCTTGTCACTATTTCATTTAAGGGATAAATTTCAAAATATATTTCAGCACATAAAATATTTAGTCTTCCTTTTATAATGAAATTCAAACCTGATGCTATCATCCCTTATTGTCAGCACCACCTTTCCACTAGAGTGCTATACATGTCAACCTCCACTAGTATTCTATAAAAATTCGCATATTAGGGATTATCTATTTTCAAATCCTTACAGATAGGATTCCTAATAGATGATGAAATATCCCATAGAATATGTTGGTTCCAATAAATCTAATTTAGCATAAAGATAGTCCCCCAAATCTAGTCATGATAATTCCTCGCCTTTTTATAGTCAAACTTATTTTCCCATTCCAAAATTTTTATGAACCCATGTTTTAAAGAGATTGACCCAAGAACCCATTCTCCTCTCTTACGTTTATCACAAGAAAACAAGACATGATAATATACCATCCCAATTTCCACCTTTCTCTAATCCTCAAACCCCACATCTCTATGGTCTACTGAGTAATATCATTAAACATCCATAATCAATCATATGTAGGATGAATAAATCATGGAATACTATAATACATGAATTGATTCACACCATCTTCAATCTCTTATTGATTGGTATAGACATGGGCTATACTTCCATTACTGATAATACTTCCTTGAGGGGGTGTGTCAAAATCCAAGAAAAAGAGGCTAGATATAAATTTTACCAACACTGTAGAATTCTTCCTCAGTTTGGTGACATTGATAGGATTTACCCTTTTTACTTTTTATTTCAATGAAATATTTAAAATCTCTTTATTTCCAAAATTTTAAATCTAAAATTTATGTCTTGAAATTGTCACATGATTCCCATTATCAAATTATACAATCTCATTAGGGTTGGATTCCTCCATTTTCCCTATTTCTACTCCATCACTTATTTTTTCTATTTAGATTTAAAATTTAAAAAAAACATCTATAGGATAACTACCAATCATTAAAATATTCCCATTAACATAGGATTACCAATTATGTATTTAAGTAGATACACATAAATATTTGGTGGATATCATGATTTAGTAGATAATGAAAAGGATTTTATAACATAACGATCTACATGAAACAATTCCTCTCATTGTTTATGCACAAATTATCATATTCCAATATTGTTTGGATTATAAAATAAAAGATATTTTCTTTTCCTTTATTATTCTTCTATTAAATAATCACTCTAAGGGATTATTCCATTTTCCCCATATAAAGGAAATTTGTTCCCCATATACTAATAGAATAAAAATAGAGCATGTAGAAGATACATATTGAGATAATCAAAATAATTTTGATAATTCCCATCTCACAGATACGTTTAACTATTATCAATAAATTTCATGGAGGGAAAAAAATTTCAAATAAGGCTCAAGATAAATCATAGAATGAGGGAAATGATCCATTGAATTATACTCTTGAAGGTATCAGATGGTTCATATCATGAATTTCATTAGATATATTATTTTCAATATTGATTCCATGGAAATGGTCATGAATTTTATAAACATTCATGACATTACCTCATAGGCACAAATTTGTGGATTTATCTTCAAGATCTGTGGCCAAATATTAGAGAATACAAAAACAATTTTATTGAAGTCATCATGGATTAGACATGAATCAACAATAAGATATCCATGTAACATTATACTTTTTTTTCAATGAGGGGATTCAAAATGTGATGCATCACCATATAGTATATGACCCATAAATTACCATGGTCGAAGGGAATCACTCTGTAACATATTTCCATTGGTACAACGAAAAAGAAATATGTTCTTTATTATTATGATCGATTTTTAGTTTATTGTATCTATAGTACACATATATGAATTAGAGGCCCTTAAAACCAATAATCACATCAATTATTAACATTGTGATTGGGATAGGGAAGTCATCTTTCATAAAATGATGTTTGAGATCCTTGAAGTCAATATATACACAAATTTTTTAATTTTTTTTTGAAAAAAAATGATGTTAGTGAGAAATTTAGAATATTGGACCTCTCAAATAAAATTATACTTGATCATATTGTAATACATGGTTTATATCTTGTAATCATGAGTTTGAAACATCCTTCTCGCTGCCAGGTTATAAAACTGATCAATCTAAACAAAACCGAAATGACGAATTGATACCCAAGGATCTGACCCCATAATATTTGTGTATTTTTCATGTGACCTAATTATTGTGTTCTTTCTGATAGGTTATATATTGCTTCAATTCATCCCAAGTTCTCACTACAAAGAACTATGTTAATCATGAGCATTATTTGGTTCCCAGGTCCACCTTCTTTTATTTGTTGACAATTACTGAAACATCTTTCGGAGAATGTAATGGAGCATATCTAATATCCTTTCTCTAATCAATATCATAGCAGGAATATATAATATCTTCTTGAGGTATTGAAGATATTACAACATAATCATTATCTTTGTAGAAGTGACACTCATCACAGAGTTCAACATTCACGACCAATATAATTTTAAAAAGACTCTATGGTGAAAACTTCCCATTTCTATATTTAGTGGTACATGTATAATTAATAAAAGAGATAATGTTTTGTTAACTAAATATCATTCAATCTAGTATCCTTATAGAGTAACTTTGAGGAAATATTAATATACATGGATTTCATGAGAATATTCACATCTGTTGATGTAGATAGATCAATAAAGGAAATATTTTATCCATCATATGTGAGGAAGAAAATTTTAGGATCCTATTGGGTTAATTGAATGATTTTATGATTATCAGGTTTAGAATTGTTTATTAAATATGATTGGTATTGAGGAAAAAAATATTTATTCATAAAATTAAATGGATTAATCAGCACCTTTTCCTTCCCATTAAGGGTAGTGGTGTGAATTATATTATTCAAAAATGACTTCTTACATCCCCCTATATTTATATGTATCAATATTGATAGGACTTAAGGGAGAATTTTAACTATAAATAAATTGAACTTACATATAGTAATAGTATTTTTGGGAATATGGTGTGAAGGGGGATATACTACATGTTTGTGAAGCTATAGATTTCCCAAAAGAGGCATTTAAGACTATGTATTGTTGAATTACCCCAAGATAAAAATTAGATACTAGATCTAGAAACTAATTTTTTTATCTAATAATTATTAGAAAAATTTTATTAACATATTTATACCCTTGAATTATCAAATAATAAGAGGATGGGTTAGCCTCACTATATCCAAAAAGATGAATGTTATTGACTAAAATGATGTTAATTCTCAAACTATTGTCCACTACGTCTTAGTTAATCCTAATTTTATCTAGTTTTATAAATATTTATGAGGGTATAATGAGCCAATTTTTGGAAGATTAATTATCATAATCAATAAATAAATTACTTATGAAATTAAATAAACCCAATTTATACATGGTAGGCCTTTAAAGAAAAATACATTTTCCAATAATAATTAGTATATTTCACTATTCCTCAAGAAATTAATCTCTTCTGAAAATGATCAAAAATTCATTATATGAAAATATTCACATGATGATTTAAATAAAATTAATTATTAAGAATATATTTTATAAAATAGGTACAAATAAATTTTTTTTAGATTAGGAATGTCATAAAAACCATTTTTATAGAAAACATTATTTTTCTGAAACATAAAAATACTTTATTAGAAAATATTTTATCTTTATTTAAAATGATTATAAATATCTTAAAATTTATTTACACTTATTAATAATTCAATATTTAGTGGACTGGTTATTATTTTCATGTTTGAATAATTATATAATTAGTACATTATGATTCATTAAAACATGATGTTGTGTGTAATGCAAGAAAATGAAGAAATTTAATATTATCCAAAAAATATTTCATAAAATATATGGTGTTACAAATATCATGAAATAGAAGGATAAATGGTAATAACCATTGATAATAGCATAAATAACATGATTTTATATGATCATGTCATCACAAGATATGTGGATGCAACATATAACATGACATAAACCTATTTTAAGGATAACTAGCTAGAAAATATCACATAGTGGAATAATCCCCATAATGGATTAGGATTACTTTATAATGTTCTAAATGATTCCCAATGAGACTAAATGTTTACCCAATGCATTGGATCACTATATAGTTTCAATCATCATAATATGTTCATTATTTATGTATTCCACATAATGTAAATCAATCATAATACATAACATAATAATTAACTATGTAAATAATATGGGTTTACTAATCTTTCCTAGTATCCAAATTGAAGAAAATTATTATTGAAGGAATTAGAGAAATGATTATAAAGGATTTAATACCCCATCAAAGTAATGGAGAATAATCTTGGTATATATGAGTGAAAAATAAATATACATAATTTATATGAAATCTATAACATCAAAGGTATTCATCATCAATAAAATTTTTATTAAAAGATTACACGAAATGATTCTATTAGAAAATAATACTTTCACTCTAAAAAACAACTTAAAATCTTACAAATTTAAAAGATATTTTTGAGAAATTTATCATTTAAAATAATTTCATTGAAAATTATAAATGAATCTTCAAATAATTGAGTTCTCAGGACAAAGGGTAATTTCATACATAATTTATATGTTAAAAAACCTTCTTTTACCATTGTTGTGAAAAAGATAAAAAGTACCTATATTAGAAAACAATAATAATATTTCATTCAAATAATTTTATTTAATGTAAATCCAGGGTAAAAATTTCATTAAAAAATCATTTCTATAAGGATGAAAATATTTTTGATAATTTTTTCTAAATGCAAGGATATATAAGAAAACATATTTTTGACCAAAGAAAACATTGATCTAGTATTTTATCATTAATTTTTTCTCAAAAATTTTATGCACTAAAGAGAGGAAAGTGGTAATATCACGTGAAAATTTGATGAATAAATACAGTATAATGCCATGATTGGGTATTATTATATAATAATCAAATAATTTCATACATAGGAAAATCATGCATAAAAAATCCCAATTAATATGAGATTGAATAATAAAACCTTACCAATATGTAACATTTGAATCATAACTCAAAAATATGATGTAAATGTTTTTTAAAATAAAATAAAAGGAATTATTAAGGATTCATGATATAATATGTAAGGGGTTATTATATAATCCATTTAATATAAATTATGTTAATAACGAATATGTGTCTCAAAGAAGGAATTTTTGAGATGAAAACAATTCCTCTAGTATAAAATTTGTCATGTTTGTATTTTATCTCATTTATAATAAAATTGTGTCCATTATTTCAATAATAATTTTTTTAGGTTTAATAATTCATAGTTAAGCCATTTACTTCATTTGTTTTAATATGTTATTTAATTTCTTAATCAGATATCTTCACATTGGGTGTTTTTAAGATGCTCAGTTCATAATTTTAAAATGGAAGTAGTGTGTTGACCATGGAAAAAGGGGTATTTGTTACATAATATAAATAACAATAATAATTATATAGTTATATTTTTTAAAAAAAATTATAATTTTAAAAATAACCATTAATTATGGTATTGTAATATTAATTACGTTATAATCATTGATATTGTAGGTCCTACATACCCATGTTTAATATTATGATTTATAAATGATCATGATAGAAATAAGTTATGTATTATTTTATCATTAAAAAATTATAAAAATATAAAAATATAATATTTTTCATTATATAGTCATATATATTGCTTCCATGTGATATAGAAATAAATAAAATGTATCACATCACTTCGTGAGGTGGTAGTTCACTGAACACACAGAAGACGTTATCATTTTTCCATGATTGGAAAGGTAAGATATTTTATCATATATTAATTTTAAAATTTGATTATTATGTCATGAATATAATTTAAAAATATTAAATCTATCATTGTAAATATCATGGGAGGTGATGATGGGAAATGAATAACATCGTTTTTTGGGAGGTAGTCCACCACTCACACAAATAATGGTCTCATTTCCTGTTTGATCAAAGAAAAAATAGATTTATGTTATTTTATTTACATAATAAATATTATTATATGTGATATATTGATTTTTTATATCATAATTGTAGAGTATGTTTTAAATTAGGAGGAATAATAATTTAAAAAAAGATGCTCAGTTAAGAACGATACCTCTTCTTGATACAACTTCTTTAGGATAATAACTAAATCCTCTTAAGATTATAATTATGAACTAAAAAAGGACTCTAGGAAGTGGGGAGAGAAGTAAGGAATTTGTTTGGATTAGAATTTTTCAAACCACAAGGCTTTCTAGGATTAAAATTGAGAAAAGATTGGGTACCCTTATAAGTGGGGGTGATAACACACTTGGAATGTTTGATTGGAAAAATGTTCTAACCACTTTTTACATAAGAAAAAAGAAACCAAAATGGATAATTATTGAACATCTGATGGAATATAGCCTAAATATGTCCATAAAATAGTATTTTGATAAGTTTTTAGGACATATTAAAACATAACTTTTTAGTTTAACCCTTGGTAAACCTATTTTAACCATAACCATAGTAACAAATAAATACCATTTTACTGTTAATTTTGATAAAATCTTGTTGGCCTTGTTATGTAATTTTATAAACATTTTTCCAAATATTTATCCATTATTTCAAAATCAAATAAAAAAGTTGGGTGACTTTAACTTAAAAATAAACCGGTAGAGGTGACGAATAATAGTTTTCTAAAGAAGATGTTTTCATATGTGTAAAATGATTTTATATGAAAATTAAACATGAAATTGATTTCAATGAACTAAATTGGATTAATATTAAAATTATGAAACTAATATTTATTTTAAAAAATTTTCTGAACAAAATATATAATTTTAAGTTAGTTAAAAGATTACACTTTTCAGTAAAAACCACTATTTTACTATTTATTAAAAAAAAATTAACTTTTTATAAAATTATGGGAAATTAATATCCAGATAATTTTGAGTTGCTGGTTCCAAAAATTAATTTCTTTTTTTCAAATAATATTTTTTTTAAAAATTTTAAAAAATTTGTTTTATTATTTGGTCCCAAAAAGTATAAAAAAAATTTTATTTGAGAAACTTTTATTTTCTAAACCTATAAAGACTTTACCATGAATGATGTAATTATTTATAAATATCTTTTCATTTTCCACTATATTTAATATTTAATTTATTTTCTATTCATACCACCAAATTTAATTTTAGATTATAATGGCCATGTTAATTATTAATATTCTAATATTATATATCAATTTGTTTAAAACTCATGTTGTGTTTTGTATATACTACCAAACAACATGTTCTATAAAATTCATGGGTTGTCACAATCTTCTCCATTAGAAAAATTGCATCCTAAAAACTTGAACTTGTCTCTCATTGGGCCTCTTGTAAGCGGATGGAGTGACCAATTGCTGAAGGAGGCGTCGACTTGTATGATAATCATGAGACCATCCTTGGTTTACATGCTCGTCTTGCATGAGATATTATCGTCGAGGAGACCATGTGGGAAAAATGCATTAGTGGGCATTATGGTTGTATTGGGGAGATCAACATGCACATCACAACGTGGTTGGCCAAGTGTATGTTAGATCGTATGGAGGAATTTCATGGTTACTCCAGATGGATTATCGGCAATGGGAATATTAGCTTCTGAAATGACAACTGGGCGGGTGGAATGCTGACCTTCAAAGGCTGCTCGTCTCCTGAAATTTCATTCAGGGAAGCTTGTAACTGGTATGATGTCATCCATGCGTTGTTAAACCACACCCAGATGGGACTTTTTTAAGATATTGTGATGAACGAGGAACCAGATGTATGCTGCTTGACACAGGCGGCTTCCGGTTGGTTCAACGTCTGTGACTATAGGAGAATTCATCGGAGCGAAATACCCATGGTGTAAGGGGTAAATGTTACTAGGTGGAATGAAATTTCGATGGGGATGAACTTCTTGGTGTGGAGAGTCAATAACATAGCTCTACCGACAGAGGAGAATATCTAGAAAAATGGGATCTACATGGCATCTCGGGGTTACTGCTGTGAGAACCCCTGTATCGAGACAACGATTCAACTTTTCTTCCAAGGAAAATGGGCCTAACTTCTATGGTCTTCCTTCACTCACTCTCCGCTTGAAGATAGTGAAATATGGACCTATTGGGTCATTGTTTTAGCTTGGTTCTTGGGAATGAAGAACAGGTTCATGGAAAGAATGATTAGGAACATCATCTTGATTGCTGTCTATTGAGTGATTTGGGAGGTGCGTAACCAGGATAGGCTAGGCTCCAAATGATATCCATTGTCTCTACTGATTAGGATTAAAACAGTCTTTGTGGAACTGACGTTCTTGGTTAAAGGGGGGGAGTGATTCAATTTTTCTCTGTAACTTTCTTAAGAGACCATGCATACTTCAAAGGAGGGTTGGTGTTTGGGTAACGTAGCAGCCTCCTAGCCACGGGTTGAAACTGAATATCGACAGGTCTTTCATGGAAGTAGTGATGAGGGGAGGAGGATTACTGCGAGACTGTTGGGGATCGGTGTACGTTGCCTTTAGTGTGTTTTATGGTCCTGGTAACTCCTTGGGGGAAGAGGCTCGAGCACTCCTTTTTGGATTTATGGATTGCAAGAGGAGGGGCTTGACAGTGACAAAGGTTGAATCAGATTCAGAGGTCCTGGTTAGGGATGTATAGGGAAGTTAAGGGATTCTTTGGGACTTGACTTATATTATTATAACGTGCAAGAAGGAAGCAAGTCAAGGAATGTTAATTCATCATAGTTGGAGGGAATCCAATTTTGCAGCTGACTCACTTGCTCGTTTGGGTAGGAAGGAGGAAAATATTTTTGTTTATGATAGTCTTCATTCTCTTCTCCTGGAGTGTTTATGTGTGGTTCAAGGGGATTATCTTGGCATGCACTACTTTCTCCCCCCTTGATGGGATTTCTTTGGTTCCTCTTCTTATCCTTTAAAATAATAATAATAAATAACTTTCAGACCAGTTATACTTTTTCTATGAGATAAGAGACCATCAATTTATAAAAAGTGAATAACATTACCATTTCAAGGTAATTTTCCCAAATTTGAAGTATCCTTTTTTCAATATAGAATAAGAACAAAAGGAATTATACATAATTTAAAATTATAATTTCATCCACTATTTATTTTTCACCAAAAACTTATCTTTTTCTTTAAAAAATGAGAAATCGAGATGATTTATTCATTCCTAATGCACTAAAATAAATTTATAATGCACCAAATAATTCCAAAAAATGATATGAAGACATTCTTATTGTTATTAGACATTAACCAAAACCTGAAATGGTTAGAAAAAGTATGTTAATTCCAAAAATGAATACACCTTCAGAATAATCGCTAAATCCAATCTTCAATACAAATCATTCCATAATTAATTAACCCTACATCCCAAATAACCCCAATTTTAAAATATTCAATAGTTTTCTTAAAAAATAATCATTTATGTTAAATAAATTGTTATCACTAAGGGTTAAATTTACCATAAGAAAATGAATGTTTCCCCAAAATATCATTAATCACCTCAAAATCCCAAAAAAATTTAAAAATAATTGATCCTAAAATATATTCCCAAAATTAATATAATATTTATCAATCAAATCATTTAAGTAGAAAAACATCATAATAACCATTAAATATTATAAGAAAGAGGTAGGAATGAATCCCTTTTAACCCTTCGGTTGTGGGTTTGAGCCCCATGAACTTTCCAGATACAAGGTGTTGTTTCACAAGATTATGTTTTACTTTTTTGAAAACAATGAAAAAATTGTGATAATCATATTCACAATTCGCCTTGATTATATTAAATTATCAAGAATATGATGAATATCTTTAAAAATAACACTATTCATCATATTACCTTTTTAACTACTATTATTTTTTATCAATATTATCCTATTACACAAGATCAAATAATATTAATAGCTTTTATTTACCTCAACATCAATCACATCCCAATAATTATATTTTCCTTGATCCATTGTTTTTACATAAAATATCACATTAGATTTAAATTACCATTCAAGGTTACTAGTACCATTTGACTTATTCTTAAATTTTTATAGCGATAAACAAATATAGAACAATTTTTATAACATTCATGAATCTTAGATAGCTAATGATTTCAAAAAATCATATGGAAGATTTCTTGATGATGATAACATTTCTCCAAAAACCACTTTTTGAAAAAAATAATTCTAAAAAAATTTGAAAATAATATTCTTTAAATGGATTTGAAAAAATTTAATGTATGATTCAAATAATATAATGGTATTGAGGATGGAGACTTCCATTCTTGTTGTACACATTAAAACAAAGTCACCTATCACATCTTTAATAAAATCCAAACATGCATTGTTTGGAAAGTGACATTAAGATTACTTTGAAAGATATTTATAAAAATTCAAATATGGGTTAAATTTTATTTATTAAATATTTTTTTATAGGTTTATAAATAATTTTTAAAATAATTTTACAAAACAGGGTTTTGGAAGAAAAAGTGTTTCCACCGATGATTGAAATAAAGACACTTTTTCCTATAAAATTATTTTAGACTAATGAGAACATAAATAGAGGATGATTAATGGAAAAATTAATTACCATTACATAACCATAATACAATAAAATTTGTGAGTATTTTGAGAGATATATCATAATATATTATTACTAGAAGTCCAATAATAATCAATCCTGACAAACAATGTTATTTTATCATAAAAAGATTACCACTTGGATAATTTTGACTCATAAGCCCCACAAAAGAATAAAATTAAATGATACATATAAAATAATAATATTAATTATATTAATTATTTTACATGTTAAATGATTGTATATATACATCATAATAGAATATAGTTTCATAACATAACATGTGTCTCAAAGAAGGAAAATTGAGACAAAAATCCATGACCACATTTGAAACTTTTGAACCATAAAACACTTGAAACAGAGGTACAATAATGGTTATAAAAAGAATTATAAATAATATTATTAAAATAAATTAATGGGTATCATACAAGCCACATAAAATAAATAGGCAGTAAATTTGGAATGTTTGTCACAGATGTAAAACATGTGATAGAAATCCATTACCCTAAGTTTTGAATTATTTCAAACAGGTTATAACCACTTGAATAAGAAATATATGTTTATAATTAATATATATATATATATATTATACAATATATTATTTAATTATGACCACTAATTACCCTTTTATTACTGATTCCTTGTTAAAATCAAATTTCAGGGGAAAACCACTTTGTTTTTTATATGTCTTGATTTGTTATTTTATGTCCTCTTACATTGATCATGGTTACATCAACATGAGAATAATAAATAATAAATATTTATAAATCATTTTTTACTTTTAATATTAATCCTGAAATATAGCATTGAAAAATGATGTATGTTACAATCATGAATACAGTAGACAATACATATGCATGAGTAACTTTCCCATTATTCAATAATCATTTTGGAAATGAGTTAGTAAAATTTTATTGATATATAATGTTAATAATATTATAAGTAAAATATTATTCCATTCAATATTCATATACATATCATCCACATTGTGTGGTTATTAAAAGAGAGAGTCACATCACGTTGTGAAGGTGGTAGTCGATGTAATGTCCTACTTTCAGAAGTCGTCCAGAGGTGTCCCGTACATAGTTGATCATATGGCCTGAAGAACATTTCCCGAAATACCAGAGGCGTCCAACTAGTTGCAAGGGCCTTATGTCTGATTGTGAGGAAACTATGCCCTCTTTGGTAGAGTAACACAATAGAAATAAACAGATAACAATAGCGGAAACAATGATAATACCATACAACAATAAACAACTAAAGATTGAAGAAATTAATAACTAGAGAACCTATACAAATGATGCAAGAAACATATGTCTAGGAATGTATCCAACCAAGTCACAATGCTAGAATAAAGTACTAAAAAAATGTAAAAGGAAAAAATATTAAACTCCAACATCATCACATTATCCAACCTGGTCCCATTCTATCTAGCACCACAACAATCATGTTCCTGAAGTAGAAGGGCACTTTTCCGTATATAGACCAACAATAATATAATCAGTCTTAGACCAAAATCGTAACACAAACAGGGTGTGAGATGAATCTCATTAGGCAACCGCCCAATGAAATGTTCCTAACAGTAAGTGAATATATATGACAATCAATATGAAAAATAAAGCAATAAACAAGGAAGTACTAAAATGTAAAAAATCCTACAGTTCCAATTTCATTCATTTTCATTTATTAGTTAGGAAACCGACAATCATAAGTAAACCTATTGGAAGTACTCACAACATAACCACTAGAGTTCAACTAATCAAACACAATAAACTCCTTGGGAAGTACTCACAGCCTAACGCCTCTTGTTCAACCAATAAAATAGAAGAAACCCTCTTGGTAGTACTCATAGTATAACCCTCTACTTAAATATTAAAAAAATACTCTCTAATGAATCACTCTCCATAAATTCCCCTTGTGGTATCATATCAGTAACTATAGACACTATATGGAAGCTTTCAACATCCAATTCCCCTTGTGGTCTTGTAATGAGTAACTATAGACACTCTAGGGGAGCACAAAGTCCACCCCCCTTTGGTCTTACAATATAAAAGTAAACAGACACTCTGGAAAATCCATCAACATCCATTTCCCCTATGGTCTACTAAACCAGGTTCCCACTATGATATGTAAGTAAATCATGAAGAAATGGTATATGGAATCCAAATTAAATCTCATGATCTACTTGGATATATACTCGACAATATCTCACAACTTGTAAAATAAATTCACTCAATCATAACAATAATAGTTATTTAAAATAATGCAGCCTAACATGCAAAGGTATACCAACTGGTAAATATCAATAAAACATTGAAAACAAATCCATATCAAGGTAAATAACCATATTTACAATCATAAATCCTCTACTAAAGCACCGAAGGCACAACAGGAATTAACATAACTAAAAACTATAAACACCAAATACCCCGAACAAGGGTATTAGGAACTTTTGCACATATAACTCAACGACTAACAAAAGAAAGGGAAAAACACCTTCCTCCGCATTGTAAGATTGATATATGTGAGCCTCAGTCCTTGTATTGCCTTATAACATCATAGATATATAAAAATGAATAAAAAGTTCAATAGAGGATAACTCACAAAGTAAGAGGAATTAGCAAAAAAGGCTTCAGAAGAATGAAGATCTTATTGTGATAATTCCAACGCAATCCATGGTGGTAGATTCGAAAAATGGATGGAATGTTGGGGGCTTAGAGAAGATACACATTGTAAGAATTCTCCTAGGCAAGACAGATGAAGAATAAGGGTGTTCTGCTGATTAGACGCAACCCTAATACATTTAATGGAATAAAAATAAATTACACAACATGTTCATTAATGGTATACAACTTGTACTTTATTTAGACGACCTCCTCATTTGGTGGTCAAAAGGTCACCCCACATGACTATGTTTTTGGCTATTACCCAACCATCACATGATTAGCTATGGATACCGAGTACATGACATGTACTTATAAGTACACGGTGTGTACTCCCAAAATTTCCATAAACTCATCTTTTTCTAAAAAAACAGAAAATAACGACATACCTAAAAAAATCTGGATTCATTCAAATATATCCCATTAAATCAATTCATACCTGAATTTCCCTATCAAAGAAGTAATGAAGAATAATCCTCAAACAGATACATCCACAGTGATCATACATTGATCTCTCTCTCCCAAGTCATGTATTGTACTAGTCTTTACTGCCAAGCATGCGTACTAGTGGGACAGACCAGCAATAGAGAACCTACATGTTTTGAACAACAGTCCAGATAGGATTCTCCTTGAATGATATATCCAACTCTAACTCATCCCCCTTAGGTTAAAAAACATGATATGGGTATAATAGGTAACACCATAGTTGAGAAACATCGAAGATGTTGTGCATTACTCAATACCTCTGAGGTAACTACAACCAATAGGAAACCAGATTGACTTTATCCAAATCCTCAAACGGTCCAACATATATCGACAAAAGATTTCCCTATTTTATAATTTTATTGTATCCCAACCTCAGTGTGACACATAGAAAAACATGATCTCCGACTTCAATCTTTAGAGGTCGTCTTTTTCGATCAGCATAAAAATTTTATCGTGAATGTGGAATAGCAATTCTCTTCCGAATCAACTCTACCTACTCTATGGTATCTTAGACAAGATGACGTCCCAAAATAGTTTCCTCTCCTGCCTCTATCCAATATAAGGTTGTTCAACAAGGTCTACTATACAAAGCCTCATTAGGTGTCATTCGAATAGTTTCATGAAAATTATTATTGTAGGAAAACTCAACAAGAGGTACGTGCTTCTCCCAAGTACCTCTAAAATCCAAGACGCATGCTCAATGAATTTCATCAATAAACTAAATGATACTCTTGGACTGGCCATCTATCTGGGGATGGTAAGATGTACTCAGAATTACCTGTGTACCCAAATCTCTTTGTAATCCATTCCACACATGAGAAGTAAAACAGGCATCCCTGTCTGAAACAATGGAGTTCAGAACCACATGTAGATGTACAATCTCTTGGATGAAAAACCTTCCTAGCTCATCAAAACTAAAGGTATCCTTGATTGGAAGTAAGTGAGAATCCATCATATTTCTATCAATAGCAAACCAAACTACATCGTTCCCTCGAGGAGACCTCAGTAAACCTGTCACAAATTCCATCGCAACAACATTACACTTCCACTCGACAATGGGTAAATACTATAATAGCCCTTCTGGTCTCTGACGCTCCGCTATCACATATTGATAGGTGGAACAAAAAATGAAATACCCAGCAACATCTCTCTTCATACTTGGCCACCAATACTCGTGGTGCAGATCTTGATACATCATGGTGACACCAAGATGAACATCCAAAAGTAAGGAATGAATATCTCACATCATCTCCTCGCGCATGTCTGCCGACACCCATACATGTCCATGAAAATGCATGATCTCTTCCTGACCTACGGTACATCCAAAAATATAGTCCCCTCCTGACACACTCTCTAATATAACGTGGCCATGATCATCTAATAGATGCCTTATTTGCACTCGATCACGTAGAGTAGAGGTAAAAACGACATTAGAAAGGAATGTTTTCCACTTTCCATCACAGAGAATAGATCTATAAGACACCACTCACTACTGGCCTCCAGAACTCCCTGTATCTGAGTCCTCCTTCTCAACACATTAGAAACTATGTTTCTTTTTCTAGGTGTGTAGGGAATCTCAAAGTCATAGGACTGAAGGTACTCAAACGACCTTCGCTATCTCAAATTCAGATCATGATGAGTGAAGATAAAATTGAGACTTTTGTATCTATTGAAAACCCCAAAATGATCTCTGAATAGATAATGTCTCCAATAGCATAAATCATGATCAACTATAAACAACTCATGTTCATGAGTTGGGTAATTCCTCTCATGTAGCCTCAACATACGAGACCCATACGCAACTAATCCTTCCCCATATATAAGAACTCCTCCCATTCTGATACATGAAGCATAATAGAAAACAGTATTGCTCTTTCTAGGCTCTGGATATACTATTATCGGTGCTAAATTTGACCCCCCTTTAAGCTCATGAAAGGGTGAATCACAAGAATCTAACAACATGTACTTCATACCCACCTTAGTATGGCCCTCCAGGGGTGCTTCTATGTGTGAAAAATCATGTCTGAAATGATTGTACTAACCGTATATCCCTAGAAAACATCATACCTAAAAGACGTTATTCAGATGCTCACAGGAAACTACTTCTCTCACTTTCTCTTGGTCTACTGACACTCTTGTCTCTGAGATAACATGACACAAGAAGAGAATCTGGTCCATCCAAAAGTGGAATTTTGAGATCTTACAATATAACAGGTGCTCTCTCAATGCATTCAGAATGATATCACGATGTGTGTAATGGTTGCGTAGATTGTGAAAGTACACCAAAATATCCTCCAGGAATACAACCATGAATGAATCCAAATATGTATAGAACACTGGGTTCATCAATACCATGAAAACCATTGGCCCATTTGTGAGACTGAATGACATAACCACATATTCATATAGACCATACCTGCTCTAAAAGGCTATAATAAGTGTATCTGATGGTCTAATGTGCAAATGATGATAACACGATCTCAATTAAATCTTTGATAAAACATGAGATCCTAGAATCTGATCAAAGACATCATCAATCCTTGGAAAGGGATATCATTTCTTGACTGTCAACTAGTTCATCATTTGATAATCCATACAAAGTTTGAGGGTACCGTCCGACTTTTTGAAAACCGGACAGGTGAACCCCAAGGAGAAGTACTCAGTCATATAAAACACATTTCCTTCAACTCCACCAACTACTTATTGAGCTCATGTAACTATAGTGTATCCATCCTATAAGAAGGAATAGAAATTGCTGCAGCTCCTTGAACCAGATAAATAGAAAAGTCTACATCTCTCTCTGGAAGAAAACCTGAAGAGTCCTTTGGAACGAAATTATGAAAATGATCAACCACTAAAATAAAGTCGAACTGTGAAGCCCCCTGGTCATCCAAATAAATATTATAAATTTGGGTTGTAACTCCTCCCAACCCATGATACTTGGGTCCCGCTCTGGTCACTTGGACATCCCATTTTCCCTTATGATGAAATGATCTTCCCTCTGGTGATGTGAAACTCTCCCTAAGACGATAACAGTCAACAACATCCTATAAGGGAACTAAAAAGTCCATTATGAGAATGACATCATTTCACATCATCTATAAAACATAAAGGTCCCATAAGAAATATCACCCACCATATAGTAGAGGGCATTCCATTCACTGATGTACAATAGATTTCTTTTCCCCCAACAGAGTGTCCAACATCAAGACATTAGAATAAGGAAAGACACAGAGCCAAAGGCTATCCACAACAACAAAATATATAAGACTATGGGAAGTCCCTTTATCAAAGAGTGCATAAGATAAAACTGAAGCAATTAGAATAGTACCTCAAACTGTAGAGGGGTCTAGATCCTGCGCCTACTGGGTCTACTCCACTGCAAAATTCTAGCCTATACGATGTCCCTATGACCGTGCCTGACCACCCTATTGTCGCTTAAAGCCTACTGACTGGATACCAAGTCTGTGACCTCCACCTCATCATAAATGGCTAGAATATCTCCAGTTCTTAGACTGATGAGGAACTAGTGGTCCGATGAATGTGGAGTAATAGAAGAACATCTATCACCTTCTACTGGTGGAAATATTTGGCAAAAACGCTGGATATGACCCATATTACCACAATATCGGCACTCCATTGGGTCTCTCAGGCAATGTGGCCTCATATTCCCGATTTTTCACAAATAGAAAACAGAAGAAGTATCACAGTTCATAGGATCCCCATGCATAAACTCCCTACGGTGCTTCAGGCTATCAATAAGTGGGGTACCCACTCCAGATATCGATCCTCCATGGCTCACAGCTCAGGAATCCCTCAGATTTTACTCCGTGATAAACACCTGGTTGACTACGATCAGATGGCGTGCCTGAGACCATCGAGAAACTTCCTATACATAAATAAGTCATCACCTCTTATAATACGCGTAAATCTCTGCAACTCTATGAAGCAAGAGGAATAATCGATAACTTAAATATTACCCTACTCCAGACTCATGAACTCTCGGGCTCAATCCTCCCTCAAAGTCTTCAGGTAAATGTAGTCATAGAAGGCCCACTAGAAATCATACCAAGGCATAACCTGGTGGAGTCCCGCCTATGAGATCACATCCCTCCATCTCTTGGCGGAATCCTAAAACACATACGTAGCAAGCATCACCCTCCACTCTGGAGGTATCTCTAAATGCTCGAATATAGATAACATAGATTCTAACCATGAATCAATAGCCTGAGGTCTTTCATCCCCTATAAAGGTGGGAGGATGCTGCTATTGAAAAACCCACGTGAACTCTAACATAGATGGGATATGATGCGGTACTCATTGGAAGGTCTGCATGAACCTCATGAAGCCCTCTTGAAATTGTTCATCCGCACATGCATCAGAAATAACGGCTGGTGCCAAGAATGGCACTACAGGAGGATCTGCCGGTAGTCCCTATTTAGCCATGTCTGGTGTCTGTTCACTAACCTATAAATGGTATAAAATCAGAGGATATCTCAGTGGCATGACTCTGCAAGGTCAAGCACACATATTATTTAATGATTATCAAGGATTGAAACATAGATGTGTAATAAGTCAAAAAGAGAAATAAATAATTCAGTATTTCCAAAAGGTGGATACACAGCGTGTAAAACTCCTAAACGGTGTGTTCCTTCAAGCCGTCACATAGGTGTGTACTCCTGCTAGCCTTGGTCTTGTGACACCCCATACACAAGAGTGTTCCTAAGAAACACAACATGTAATTGAACCGTGTTCCCCTTCCCGAGTTCTTCTACATGACTAACCCACATGATTCTCCTAGGACAAGACTGCACGATGTGTTTATACCAGACATAGAGTATAATATACAAACTTCACCAACCCATGTTGTTAGACACAAAGCTGGTAACCCGGAAGACCTTACATGAAGTGTTTTTTCCAGACATGATGAGTAGTAACTTCCCATTATCCACCTGTGGATTTGGTCACATGGTTAGACACATACTCTATACACATGGTGTGTTTCAACAATGATTTCCCAACCCTGTGTCTCATCCCACACAATTAGTCACACAGTTGGGGATTACATGGCGTATACATTCAGTACATGATGTGTACTTAAGAAAAACATTTCTATCCTAAACAAAATGATACATGGCGTGTATTTTTCATTACACACCGTGTATTATGGGTTTTCCAAACATTACTCCTGAGGAACTTCTCTGGACCCCAGAAAAATACTAAAAAGAACATTGAAGTTCCAAATTCTAATCCACGAGGTCCTATACTCCCCATGAATAAATGCCACAAATCTTATACATATCATATTCAAGAATAACAATGCAATGATCCACCAAAATCTGATCCATGAAGGCCCCTAACACCTCAAGAAATTTTTTTTTGATGTTCATTAAATCTAATCCTTAAATAATACAATATAATATATAAAAAATTAGATATTCCATTAAGGTATTTATCACAATAGCATGCATATCGTGCACCAAATCTTTAATAAATACATGGAATCAATAATGCACCCTAAATGGGATGGCAAGAATTCATGACATATGATCTCAAGAAAGTTCCTATATGACTCTTGAGATGGCATTCCCTCATCGTATCGGTTTGAAATAAAAAAATAAACTCAATAATATCAAAAATAATAGTACAAAACATGTGAATCACCCAACGATGAAATCAAATCAGCTATAATAATTGAAAAACCAAAAAAATCATAATATTTGAGGTAAATTGGCATTTCCCTCTACATGGGTTAGCTAATACCAGGGAAAACTTATTACCAAGTACATATTCCATCCTATCCCAAAACATAGGATACAAAAAGTACATTAAGAACAAAATAATTACATGGATAATACGTTTTAACATCCCAATTCCGGAAGCCGCTCGGAGGTGCCCCATACCCGGTTGGTCACATGGACTCAAGCACATTTACCCAAATGCCAGAGGCTACTGACTAGTAGTGAGGGACTCCAGTGTGATAGTGGGGAAACTATGACCTCATTTTCAGAGTAAATCAATGGAAATAAGCATATAAAAATAGAAGAAATAGTGATAATACCATACAACAACAAATAGTGGAAGACTGAAGAAATAAATAACAGGAGAACCTATATAAATGATGCATGACACATATGTCTAGGAAAGAATCCTAACAAGTCACAATGCAGTAATACAAAACTAAAACAATGTAAAAAATAAAAAAATATACACCAATAGAATCAAAAGCCTCATCATGATCCTATTCTCTCCAGCTCCATAGCAATCAAATACCTGAAGTAGAAGGGATCTTGCTATTATCTAGACCCACAACAATATAATCTATTTCGGCCCAAAATAAGGACCCAAATAGAGTGTGAGACCAATCCTAGTAGGAAAAAACCAAATGATATATGCCTAATAGTCAGTGAATATATATGGAAGGAAATATTTAAACTGAAGCAATAAAAAAGGAAGTACTCAAAAGTAAACAATCCTACAGATCCAATTACATCCATTTTCATTTATTTGTTCTGAAAACAACAACCATAAGTGACCATATGTTATGTACTCACATCCTAACCCTACTATTTCAACCAATCAAACACAAGAAACCCTCTAGGAAGTACTCACAACCTAACCCCTCTAGTTCAATCAATAAAAAACAAGAAATCGTATGAGAAGTACTCACAGTCTAACCCATCTGGTTTATCTTTTTCAAAAACTCTCTAAGGATGACATTAGCGTCAATTCACCATATGGTCTCAAACACTCTGAGGGAGCACAATATCTATCCTCCCTATGGCCTCGCAATGTAAAAGTAAACAGACACTCCAGGAAAGCCCTTAGGTTCCATTTCTTTAATGGTATACTACAAAAGGTTCCTACAACCCGATGTAAGTCAATCGTGCTCAAATGATATATGGCTACAAAAGTAAAACTCAAAAACCACTTGGATAAATAGTATACAGTATCTCACAACATGTCAAATAAATTCACTCCATCCTAACAATACGAGGCATGGAAAACAGAGCGGCCTAACAGGAAAAGCTAGTCCAAATGGTCAATATCAAGAAAACATAAGAAACACTTCCATAGTAATGTAAAGAACCCTATTTAAAATCATATATCATATACTCAATCTCAAAACGAATAGAAGGCATTTACTGGTCTAACTAACATAAACACACAATACCCTAAAAAAGGGTATTGGGAACTTTTAAACGTATAACTCAATGACTATCTACGAAAAATCACAAAACACTCACCTTAGTATTTTACGATTGATATACGTGAGTCTCTGTCCTTGAATCACCCTAGAACACCGTAGATCTACAAAAACATCTAAAACGTTAAACCGAGGATAAATCACGAACGATGAGGAATCAGGAAACATGGCTCTAGAAGAAGGAAAATATAACCGTGGAAATTCAAACACAATCAACAGTGGTTGATTCAGTGGACAGATGGTGATTCAGTGTCTTAGTGAAGATTTGTGTCGTATGGTCGCTCCTAGATAAGACGAATAAATAAGAATTATGTTCTGTTGTTTAGACACAAGCCCGATCAATTTAGTGAAATAAAGAGATAGTACATGACGTGTACTTGCTTTAACTAGCCTCCTCTTTAGGTGGTCTCCAAGTCACCCCACACGACCATGTGTTCGGCCGTTACACGGCCAGCACACAGCTACCTATGATAACCGAGTAAACGGCGTGTACTAACAAGAACACGATGTGTACTCCTAAAATTTACAGAAACTCCTATTTTTTAAAAAAACCACCAGAATAGAAAGACATGCCTAAAAAAGATTAGGGTTCTTACATTTGACACATACAAGAATGACATTATCATCATTTAGGGAATGAAAATGTTATAAAAATGATATATTATATTTTAAGAATGATAAATATTTCATTAATATAATAATTATATCATATATATTATTTTTATTCTTTAATTTCATACTTATTATCCTAAATATAATGGGTTAGTTAAAATTGAATCACATCACCTCGCTAAGCATTAGTCCTTCATATACACAAATGACATTATTTTATCCCCTACATAATGTAATTTTAATAGTTATATATGATATTATGGAAACATAGGAATAATTATGTTATAAATATCTTATTTGTACTTTATATCAATAATCTAACCCAACAGTGACAGGGGTAATAGAAAAATGAATGACATTAGTTCACAAGGCAGTAGTCTTCCTTACACATGAATGATGACTTCGTAACCCATTTGATATAAGTGGAAATTGTTATAGTTAATAAAATTTATATAAAACACCTCCATATATGTAAAATAATTATTTAATTATATCATCCTGGTTTAATAAGAATTTAATGAGGTGAAGGATGAAATAAAATAAAAATTTTCATTGAAGAACATTATATCTTCTTAGGGTAACCACTATAGATTTGTACCAAATGATCTCTTATATTGGATTCATGACCAAAATAAGGCTTTTAGGATTATATTTTTTCCATTGGGAAGTAATTTTGGTAGGTTATGGCTAAAATAAAATGGTTTTACTATTTGAATAGTATATGAGAGTGGGTGGCCTTTATAAGGGAGGTGGCTGACGCACTTGTGAATTTTGAAATGAAAATGGTGTCCCCACATTTTTCACTTGAAAAAACTGCAGAAAATGGATTATTATCATGAATTTTACATTATAAGTTCTATATATTTCCATAAAAAGGATTTTATTCAAGTATTTAGGTCATGTTTACCATTATATTTTTATTTTAACCCCATGGTAAACCCATTTTTTCCTTAACCACGGTAATTGATATTTACTATTTTCATTATTAATTATGGTAAAAAAATATTTTTACTATATTAGATAATATAAATTAGGATTATTAAAATTATTTAATATATTTATCCAAATTATATTCTATTAAGTGGAAACTTTTAATTGGAAATTAATCCTCATGACACGTTGAGAATGTATTGTTTTAAAAGAGAAAATGTTAAAATGTTTTCATAGTTTTTATTTAAAAATTAGATTGAAAATGACTCCAATGATCAAAATTTGATTAATAGATATATAATTAAACTAATATTAATTTAAAACCAATTGAATATATATTTTATATTTATAAATAATTTAAATGAGAAGTTGGTTTTAAATGAAAATCATGTATTTTTCTCTCTTCATCAAAAAATTAATCTTTTCAGAAAATTATAAAAATATTACTAAAATATAATTTTTACATGATTACATAAAAAATAAAAATTATTTTATGCAAAAAAAATTCTAAAAGATACAATATTTTTTAAAATAAGTGTGAAATATGTAACCAAATGTATTTTTAGAAAAAATATAGTTTTAAGAATAATATTTGATTTAATCATTTCAGTTATATATAAAAATTTGAATGATAAATAGTTGATTGAATATACACTATATATATTTATTTAAAATCATTCATAAATAGTGTTTTTTAATTTATGGAGGTTGAACTTTTTTTTCATAAAAATACGTTTTCAGAAATATATTTCCTTTAATTTCTAATAATTTTTATTATCTTATTTAAACAAATTTTCTCTAAGTAATTAATTTTATATAAATGTGTAAACCATATGTCTTTATAATTTACTAATATATTTTAATACCTATAATTATAAAATCTAGGTGATAAATTTTATATTATATAATAATTGTTAATTGTAATTCATGTTTCATTTTAACTCAGTGTTGTGTGTAACACAAACTACACCCAGTGTTTCATGTAATTCCAGCTAATAATTTAATTTCATATAACACATGCTAAAAAATGTCTTTAAGAATATAAAAAATACAAAAATTATTTTAATAAAATCAAAAAATCATTGGGTGATACATTCTAGTCGCCTTAAAATGAATTTCTGCATTAATATTTGTCATTTTGGTACCAACATATGTGGATAATTCTAATTTATTACCTCCTTACGTTACCACATAACATTCTTAAGCTAGTTATTTATCCAAAAAACATTAACTAGTTGAGTGGTATTGGATTTTAGATTATTCACTAATCTAAAATCTATATTGTTCATTCCTTATATGAAATATCATTCCCTTATAGTGCGACCCTAGATATCGGTATATGTGATGGATAAGTCATTTACATACCTAGGAGATATAAATGGAACACATTTTGAGGCTAAGAATGTTTTATTGTAAGTTCTAGTTGATATGATTCCATCCCAACATGATCAATAATTTCAAAGGGAACTTTATACCAACATTTAGCTTTACATTGTATCATAATCAAAATTTCATCCTTAAGTTGTGATTTGATCAATATCATCCTCATATCTTACTCCATGAAATGAAGATGAATTTTTTATTCCTGAAGCACTAACAAATAACAAGATTTTAAATATAATCATAAGTCTTTCCTTTTATATCAAGTTAAAATAATGTTATAACTAGTTTTCCAATATTCATAAATATTATTATGGTGAGGTAATAATTAATCTATAAAACCTCTACCAATTATCATCTAGAATCATTCCGTAAATGGATAACCTTATAACCCTTAAAAAATATTAAAATCCCAATCATTATAAAGAAGGTCACTAAATTTCCAAAATCAACTTATTATTAATCCACCAAAAGATATGAAGTATCTATTAATGATCCCTAACCAAACATGTCAATACCTTTATCATGTATTCTATTAAAACATGATAATAAATTGAATTACCCTAAATATTCATTGAAATAATACATGATTATTTATTCCCTTGATAAAACATTGATTATTGGAGATACTCTTTAAATCAAAAAATGATGTAAACTATATCAATGATATCATAAACCACATTTTAAAAAAAATCATTAATCAGTTCCACGAAAATTAGTACTATCTAATTTACCTTAGACATATCAATAATCAATTAATAAAAAATATTTTTTTCTTTTCATCAGGATCATATAAGCGGTCACATTCCTTTAATAATGTATTTTTCAATAAAAATAAAATTTCGATAAAATAAATTTTGTAGGTAGTCAGTCAAAATTAAACATATTATTTAAAATTAATTATAAAAAACTTCAATAGAAAAATCCATATATATTTCATGATTCATATAGTGTATTTATTGAATTCCCCTACATGATCCTTCAATCATTTCACATCACCCTTAAAACATTAACTAGGATTCATCATCTTATTACTTAATACATAATTTATTTCATATCTCATTTATAGTATCATTATCATCAATAAATAACCATTACTTATACAGAATTGATGATTCAATTGATGATATTTCCCCTTAGAGAAATGATTTTTATGGTGCACATAATTTTAGCATTTAAAAAATTAAACACAAAAGGATACCTTAGAGAGACCATTACTATTATCTATTGCATTAACTATATATTTCACTTTAACATAATAATTACTTTGTTTGGGTCTTTAATTTCGACAATCAACCCATATTCCCATAACATTGACACATTCTCTTAGGAAATTCATTGTTGACTCTTGAAATATAAAAAATGAATCTTCTATCCTTCATGGATTCCACTACTTGGACTCTCATTAAACTCTTCCATTATCTTCTTTGGTGAGTACAAGAGTTGGTTATGGTTTACGTTGTGAATATTTATTTCATTTATATCACATATTTTTTGAACATGTTCTTTTTTATATTCAATGTAAATAATTATTTAAAAAAGAATCACATCGATTCGCGAGGCGGTAGTCCGCCATACACATGAGGTACGTTATCATATCACATACGTAACAGAAAGTAAAAATATATAAAAGATATAATAAAAATAGAGGTATATTTATGTTTCAAATTTCATATATATACTTTATATAAATAATATTACCCGACTGTGAGAGATGGTAATATAAAAAATGAATGATGTTTGTTTATGTGGTGGTAGTCCTCGAAAAACACAAATAAATATTTCGCAACCAATTTAATGATAGTGTAGATGGTTGAAGTTCATAAAAATTATATAAAAAACTATTAGTATCTGTAATATATTGATGTTGTTATCATCTCAATTTTTTTAATAATAATCGAAGGAGGTGGATGGTTAAACTAAATAAATATGCTCGTTGAAACATGTTACCTCTTCTTTGGGTAACCTCCTTAGGTTTTCACCAAAATTATTATGAGTTTTTATTTATGAAAAAATATGTTTTATAGTATGATAGGTTTTATGTTGGTAAGTTATTTAGGGAGGACTTGGTTGATCTAAAATGGTTTTATGGTGTGCATAGGATAGGAGAGAGGTAGACTTTTGTATGTGATGTGAGTGGCACACTTATAGTTTTTGTAAAATAGAAATTTATGACCACATTTTTGACATTAACAAATATTAAAAAAGTAAAATTTTTTAGGCTTATAAATTATAGGTTCTGAATTTATACAAAAAATTTGATTTCTACATTTTTATTGGTAAATTTAACACTCATATTTTATGTTTAAGCCCTAGTAAATCAATTTTTCGTTTAACCGTAGTAATTTATATTTAATTTTTGTAGTTTTAATTTTGGTAAAAAATTTATTTGAACTTATTATATTATAATAATTAATGTGATTCCAAATATATAACACATTTTTTAAAATTAAATTGGACATTTCAGAAAATTTTAAACTTATGAATAATCCCATAAATGCGATAAGAATGTGTGTTTTTCGAAGAGAAAATGTTCAAAAGATTATAATATTTTTATATAAAAGTTAAAAAAAACCATTACAGTATATTAAAATGTATTAATAGATATATTAGTGAAATAAATTTATTTTAAGATCTATTATTAATATAATTTAACTATATAAATTATTTAAATAAAGATGCCATTTTCAATTAAAACCCATTATTTTTCATTATTCATAAAAAAATTAATCTTTTAATAGATTCATGTACAAAAAATCACCCTATGATAATTTTGGGATGATGATTTTGAAAATAATTTTTTTAATATATATTTTCTAAATGTGTATGATTTATTTACAATATGTGCTAAAAAATACCTCAAAAATACGTTTTAGAATAATATAGTTTTTAAGCATAAAATTGGATTTATTTTTATCTCTTGTTTAAAATCACATAATATGATCGTTAAATAGTTTATTAAACATAAAATATATGAAAGTCATTAAAATTAGTCCCCAAAATTTGTTTGTTTAAATTATTTTGTGGAAACATGTTTTTTTTTCATGAAAATAATTCATCAAAAAATAATTTACTTAATATTAAAATAGTTTTAATTTTCATATTTAATTAATTGGTCAGAAAAATTAATTTGTTATACATGTTTAAAAAATATATTTTTTAATTTAGATAATAATATTCATACCCAGCATTCCCATGGCTCGGTGATAAAAATCATATTAAATAATAATTTCTTAATAGTACGTAAATTTCATTTAAACTTGACGTTTCGTGTAATGAAAAATAAACCCAGTGTTCTATATAATGAAATATAAAATTGCAGTTCCATATAATGAAAGATAAACTTGCTATTGAATGTATTGAAAAATATCAAAAAGATTAAATTTATTTGGAAATAATATTTCACAAAATCTTGAGGTGTTACACCCACCATTACAGACAAAGGAATAAGCCTCTAGGATAATGGGATGTTTGACCCCAAGCCCCTCACCTCATGGGGTATTTACTCAATATATAATTTAATTCATCAATATACTAATACATAATATATATAAAATATATTCAACTAATAAATTCGACCTAATCACATTTATTAGAAACTGAGTTAATAATTGCTTGAAATGAATAGCTTGTAAATTTTATAAGAATAAATTTATATCATAAAATACAGAATACATAATAATCATATTTCATAAAAAATTTATAATCCATAATATTATAATGGAATAAAATTATAAACAATCTATTTATTTACCAAAAAATGAGATACAAATATTAACTATTTATATTTAGTTCAAGAATAAAAAATTTCATTTTACTATTCCTAACTGTTATAATTTAAAAACAATTATAAATCATAATCTAATATATCAAACTATTAGTTTTTTTATCATTTTTGGCCTATATAAATTTATATAACTTATAATAGGATTAATAATCATAATCAATGATTGATATCATGGATTAATATAGGCTTCATCATATGTATCTTAGCACATTTCGTGATATTTTATATACCACTAATACAACAGAATGCTCTTTTTTTTTGAAAACTAATGGTATAATAATATTTTATAATTTGTGATATCATAACCTATGGTATGGAACAAAAATAGGGGATTTATAAATATCATAACTTTTGACATAAATCTAGCATAATCTATTGCCATGAAAACGAAAATAATTTCTTTAGATAGTACATTATGATAGGAATTTAAAAACATCCTCAACGAGATTTTATTCAAATGATAATAAGAAAAACGTGTTGATACATTAATTTTCATTGATGTAATAATATGTATGGGTTTAGGGGATCATTTATTGATATTTTTAGTGTAAAAAATTCATAACATTTTCATTCAATCATTAATAAATTCAACAAAATATAATGAAATAAAAAAATGAGGATACCTTCATCACTTTGAGTTTTATATTTTACCCATTTAAATAGTATTATTCATGGGAATCATAATTTTATTATCCAATTTTTTTATTTTTAAGGGAAATAGAAATATTGACTAGAGTGGGGATGAATTTTCCTTTATTTATATTTCAGAAATTATAAGTATAAGTGTAAAAAATAGTGCAATGATGAAGAAAATATTGAATTAAAAAATTAAACAAAGAGAACATGCTATATTTATATTAGTATGGGTAAAATAAATCATACATTTACTCTCAAATATTACATAATCTATATGAATATCGATATTAAATAAGTAAACCACTTTTTATAGGGGGTGATAACATAGTTATAGACTTATGAATTTTTTAACTAGTGGTATGATCCAACTTAATTTTCTCTGTATAACATCCCATAAAATCTTAACTTTTTTTGGGAGTCACAAATCAATACTCCATTTGAATAAGAAGATTAACCAAGGAATATAGCTTTTGTATGGAGAAATATTAAACCAACTCGAAAGGGAAAAATCAAAGAATAAGAAAATATAATAATGAATACATGAATGAAATTAAGAATAATAGTGTAGAATATGAGGATGAATTTAATTGTAACTCAAGAACATTGATCATTTCAGTACTAAAAGATACTATTATGATGTTACATCATGATCAAACCAATGAAATATTTTACACAATAGGAATTTACTACTTTTCAATTATTCTTTTAATTTATTTTATATATATATCCTTGAATAAATTATGATGAATTTATTTAATCACATTCCCCCTTGAACTCATTCAAATAGATAATCCTATATCATTAACACCATTATCATCTCGATGATAGGGTCTCTTTATTTAGAAAAAATCGCATAACTTCACGTCAAAAAAATAAACATGAAAATAAACATGTCACATGTTATTTGAAAAGATGTAGTCATTATCAGATAGTTATCACTATATTTCATTTATATTTAAAGTAGCTCTAAAACATATCAAATATGATCATTAATATAAATGAATTATTTTCAAGAAAAATAGCCTCGTAGACTCGTAGTAAATCTTCAAAATTATCCACTATTTTCTGGTCATCATGCAAATGGATATATCGCAACAATCAACTATTTCATTTACATTTGATATGTAGTAAATTAGGTACATATTTTAAATGACTAAATTGTTCTTCCAAAAATATCTATGTATCATACTCACCGATATGATTCGGCTGTGTTGGATGTTCTGTTATATATATTTTGGTATGTATATTTTTACGTGTGAAGAAATCTATGCTTCCATCGAGCTCTGGCTTCTGCTACATTTGAATTGGAGATACCATTATTAATGTGCTATGCTACCGTTAAAGTGCATCTACTATAATTATATTATTATGATTTTTCAAATAATGCATTACCTATACTGTAATGTTAATGTTGCAATGAAAATTATATATGTTGTGTAAGAGTAAAACATTTTCTTATAGGATGCAAAAAGGTTTGATTTTTTTCATAAAGGTATTTAAATGAATGTGTAAATGTAATATAAACATTTAAATTCATATGTAATGTTTAGATAAATAGTAAATAAGGGTAAAACACATTTATTATACACTATATATGTGTATGAAGAAACCCTTGACATGTTAAGAATAATATTCTAAAAGCGATGTAAAGTTATGATTAAAGTTATAATATCTACATAAGGGTATGTGAATACAATACAAAAGTTTTGGAAGAGTTTATATGTGTATCCTAATGTTAAGGAAAAAATACCATTTTAAGGGTAACATTTGAAGATCCAAAGGGAAAAGTTATCAATTACATAAAGGTGAAACAATTTTTAAGAAGCATATAAAAGGTTAAAAATTATATTGTACTACTTATTTAATGGTTAAATATAATTTATAAAACATAATTAATTGTATAATAAAACATACATAAAGATAACAAAATAGTTTTAAAACACAAATAAGGGTAAAAATCAAGCACATGTAAGGGTAACATGAAACTGAGAAGAGTTATGGTTGTTAAACAGTAAGTATATAATGATTTTATACGGGTAAAAGGGATCATATATATACTATTAAAAATTAAGGGAAATAATAGAAAAATATTTCTTTAAAAGAAAAAAATTATAAAAAATTATAAAATAAGAATAATAATAAGAAATGATGAATAACTAAAATAAATAAATTTAATGTAATTATTTTTATAACTAAAAAAAATTCAAAAATATATTTCTCAATAACAAAGAAAAAAATTTATATATTTATCAATAATTATAGGAATTTGAAATTTAATAAAAAAATATTATACCAAAATTCTCAAAATAAATAAACTCATATTTCTTATAAATTGAAAATTTTAATTTTTTCATTAATTTTAAAAACATCAAGCATTCCCTCCTTTACAAAATTTAAAAAAGTAAATTTTTTAGAAATTTAAATAATAAATTCTTATAAAATTTTATTCCCCCTTATACGTAATAATAAAAAAATAAAAAAATGATTCATTAATATTTTTAATGATAATAAAACTAAAATGATTTAACTATAAATTCCCCTAAACTAATATAAAAAAATCAAAATATGTTTATTTAAGAAAACAAAGGGTTAAATCCCCCTAAATTATTTTTTTATAAAAAATATAAGGCCATTTATGTAAATAATTAGAAAACATACGAGATACTAAATTTTAACCATGAAATAGTTGTTGAAGATTTCTCGATATTCCTCATCCAGAAAAACATTGCAGAATGAAGGATAGATACTCACTTCCCTAAAAGTGGTCATAGGGACTTGGCATATAGGAAATCTGATAATAGATCCTACACAGTTATGATACCAGAATAAAATATTACCTCGCCTGACAATCAATCGTGAGTGCTGTTGTAGGTCAGAAATAAACGGGTGGATCTTGGGGTAGAAGGAAGATACCTGGCCTCTTGTGGCTTCCATATTGCCTTCCTGAATGTGTGGCATCGAATTCCACCATAACGTAGTTCTTAGATGGCTTCCCATGCAACTTCTGCCACAATGAATTGGATAGTATTTTTGAATCTCCTAACATTGATTCCCCCATCATGGATATGCTTTTTCATTTTTACCCATGCAACCTAGTGCCTCTTTCCTTCTGAGCAAGCATCCCAGAAAAATGTGGCCAAAATATTATCAAGTTTTTTGATGATTCCCTTCATAACAATGTAGGAATACATAGCACGGATGGGAATGGCCGTGAAAACTATATTGACGAAAGAAATCCTACCTCTGAAGGATAGGTACTTATTCTTCCAGTTAATCACTTTGTCTGATATTCTTCTCATGGGGTGGTCATAATTGAGAACTCAGAGTCTCCCTGAAGATATAGGCGAAATAAGTTACTCCAAGGGGAAAGATGCATGATGCATGTCCAATGTATTGAAAATCTAAGAGGCCTGATGAGAGACACACTTGTTGGAGATAAAGAAATTGCTCTTGACATTGTTGATATGCTGACCCCTCCAAGAGCAATACTCCTCAAGGATCCTCTTGAGACCAATCACTGATCTCCTACCACCATTGAAAAATAAAATGGTGTCATCAATGAACATCAAATGAGAAATAGTAGGGAGGTAAATTTTTCTCTTATAAAGAAGAGTAATAACATGAGTCAATCCTCTATTGATGAGGTGATTGAGAGTGTCCTGCTCAAGGATGAATATGCAAGGGGAAATGGGATCGCCTTGCCTCAGTCCGTGGGTCACCTTGAAAAATCCTTATGTCTTCCCCAAAAAGGAGACCTCCATCCATGAGGAAATAATGCATTTGAATACAAGATCAATGACTCTGGGAAAGGATCCCATAGTCCTAACCACTCGGTTGATAAATACCCACTAAATCCTATCATAAACCGTACTCATATCTAGTTTAACCGCCATATTAGAACCATGCGTATTGATGTTAATGACTCTCAACACCACTTGAGACAAGCCTATAGACCCATGGATGGACCGTCCCTTCAAAAATCCCAGGATTTTTGATTGAGATCCATCGAGGGAGGTGTAGATTAATCCTTAAATTGGTGATGCCTGAAAAAATCTTGTAGGGAAAGTTGCAAATAATAACCAGTATATAATCTGTAAGGTAAGATGGGTTCTTGATTTTAGTAATGAGCACCATTGTGGTAGTCAAGGACACCCACGGGAGGCTACCTCCCCTGAAAAACCCCCGAATTGCTTCAATGAAATCACCCTTAACAATGTCCCATGCATCCCAATAAAACACGCTAGATAAGCAGTCTGGACCCGGTGCACTTTCTGGGTTTAGGTTCCTCTTGGACACTTGAATCTCTTCCTCCTCTGGTATATTTTCCTTCCTTTCATTGTCCCATTGATAGAATATGGTGTCTACTACATCCTATATCTCTGCATCTCCCATGGGGTATCTATTGGGAATCATTGGTTGGGGTTGACAAAGAGATCCTAGGAAAACATATCGAACATGCCACCTATAGTGTCTCTAAAGTCAGAAAATGTGCCATCCCCAAGCATGATTTTGGGGCTAATATAGATCCTTTTCTATTTGATACAAGCATGGAAGAAACATAGTTCTTATCACCCTCATAAAACCATTTAATCTTGGATCTCTCCCTAGCCATTCTATCCTAATTTAGAATCATTTGAGACAAGATATACTTTTTCTCCGCAATGTCTTCAAAAACCGTGTCAATGCAATTCTCCTCAAGACTGGTATCCATGATCTCAATGATATGTTTGAGGGCCTCTATATTCTGATCAACTGAAGGGAGTCTCCTGGACCATGCATGGAGCCTCAGCTTCAGCTTTAGAGCTTGTTATGGATGGAAACCCATGTATGCCATTGGGTCAGTTCCTACCACGAATCACTAACAATCATATAGTATCAAAGTTTTCTAGACCAGTGTTGGAAGAATGTACACTTGTCTTGGAAATCCTGCCTTATGGAAAATGGAACCAGCAACAGATAATGGATACAAATACCGCTAACAGAATGTTTTATCATGGCATTCAGGAACATGGATATTGCATTGATATTCACAAGGCAATGATCAATCCAACTCCAACATCATCTATTTCCCTTTTGGTTTTCATACCATGGGTAAGAATCTCAAAAGTATCTCAGGTCAAGAAGACAAACAACCTCCAGAAATATCATCAAGTCAAAGCTGGATTATCGATGGAAAGACCATCTTTCTTTCTTCTCCATGGGTTCAGAGACTATGTTAAAGTCCCCACCCACCGGACATAGAATGTCACCCAGGACAAAATACTTGAGATCATGCCATAACCTAACTCTGTTGTGAGAATAAATCCTACCGTACACAAAATTCTCTTATAGGCTTTCCCTACCTTTCATAACATTCATAGTGATAAATTGGTCTCCTGCCTGAATTAAATCCACCAAAACCTCTTTATTTCAGAACACCCATATGTTCCTATTAACTCGGTCCACGTGCATGGAGACATGTATCCAAATTCATCTACAAAAGTCGTTAATCTTAACCAGGTCCAACTTATTCAACTCCTTTTGAAACAATTATTTTTCAAACCTCGCATAATCTAATGTCTTAGTAAAGATGTCTATAGGTGGATTTTTTTATTTCAATAAATTAAAGGATGGTATTACCTTTATTAAAATTATATCTTAAAAAATGAAATATAACATGAATATTTTTTCTATAAAATATTGTAATGGATTATTTAAACTAAAATAGAATACATATTATCATTATATATACTTATTTTTTCTAAATAAACATTGAAACCAGAGAGAGTTTTTATCGAATGATTTTGAGAATAATAATTTAAAGATGAAATATAATTATCCTCAATTATGGCCAATAAAAATAAAATTTTCCTTTTGGAACTCTACGATAATAATAATTTATTGAATAAATGAAAAATACCATATAGGATCTTCTGGTCAAGTCTACAGTCTCCAAAATCAGAGTCAGAATATGATAATAATTGAATAACTTCTTATCGGGGTAAAAAAATCAGTGTGAATGGTAAATTTAACACATTTGATTATTATTTTAACTTCATTTATGTGACATTATTTATGATTTGACCTACATGTTTCACACATACATAATGAAAACATAATATCAGGTGTTGATGAAGTCAAATAATTTAGGCTTCCTATAATTCCACTATACATCTTACCATTAACCTATATCCTTGATTCATACAAACCAAGTATATAATTTTGTCTCATTGAATATCTTATAGTTTTAAATAATTAATGATAAAATTTTTTAACTATATATATATATATATATCATAGTTTCTTTTATTTGAAAATATTCCGTATATTTCATTTTAAAATTTAATGACAATGTAAAAAAATTTAATTCACCCACTAAGCTTATATCAAATTCATTTGTCATTAATTTTTAAAATTTTTTACTAATCTTATCATTTTTCTATCCAAATATAATATATATTTATATAAATAAAATATCATTAGAAACATTATTCATAAATAATTTTGGATTAGTCATTACATAGTTAAAATCATATTACAAAAAAGTGTTAGTCTATCATACCAAGATCATAGAACTTGATTTATACCATAAAAATAATATAGATAGATTTAAAACTAGTTTTGAATTTTCATTATCTTCAAAACCAGTTTTTTTATTGACATAAATATCTTCAAAAATAATCCCATTTAAAAATTAAATTTTTACTTCTATTTGAAAGAATTATAAATTATGATAAAAAATAAAAATATAATATAACATGAATGGTTTTTATTATAGAAATCCCCATAAATTAAATTTTAATATAAATATCACCATTATAAAAATATCTGTGGGAAACATGTCTATCCTTAATTCTTACTATATTACTAGACTCGTCCATTTTTTTTATGAAATCCATTTAGTTCCAACAGACTTTTTATGTAAATGAAACTAATCCAAATTATTTATTTTATATATCTACTACTTATTAAGCCTATAATTCCATCCATTTATCCATTTTAATAATTTATTACTTCTTCTACATTAATTTTCATTAAATCAACAATAATCGATGAATTAACACAAGTGTACAAAACATATTTTCTGGTTTTTATTCCAAATTCATCATTTAAAATGATATTTTCTAAAGAATGATATATATAATTATTTCCAACAAAAATTATCACATTCATAAGAGACATGATCACCCTCAACAGTGGAAATACCATTTTTTGGTTTATTCTCACCAAAATGGAACTCTATAAATAATTAATAATGATTATCAGAAACTCCATCATGTTTTTGATTATTTTTAATGAGCCTTACTTGAATATATTCCACCATTGAAATGGTTCTCTTATTATATACTCTATATACATTATGATTCTTTAAATAGCCAACAAAATTAACTTCATCAATTTTATAATCAGTCTTATGAAAATTATATTTAGTGTTTATAATATTCACTCCACAACTAAGAAATTTAATGTGACTAATTTTAGGTTTCATTTAATCAAACAGTTCATAAGGATCTTTCACCAACATGTATAATGTTAACCTAAATTAAGATATATAAATAAGTATTTTCCTATTATTCCTAAAAATATTATAATAAATTAAATTTATTTATTATAGTTCTTTTTATTTCATTAACAGTACCATTTTTCATTTATACAACACCATTTTGTTGTGCTGTTCTAGTGGTTGAAAAATTATGGAAGTGTACATTTTAATCACAAAATTTCTAAAAAAAATGGTTAATAATTTCTCATATTTTATCACTTATAATTAATGTTATTAATTTATTTAATTTATTTACAAAATGTAATAAAAATTTTTAGGGTTTCAATTTTATGATATTGGAAATGAGCCAAAGGGATTGTACTAAAATAATATACAATAGAAAATTTTCTTAATCCCAAAAATAGTATTTCTCATGGGTAAAAATTAATAAATATTAAATATTTCAAAATATATTATTATTTTAAATTGTTGAAATATTTAAACGTCTCTTTATTCTACTTTTCCATTAGATATGAATCACACAAAAATACGTACCTTCTTTGAAATTTGGATGTTCCAGAACCTATCCTTTTTTTCCAACATATATAATTTTAGATTGCGATTATATTAAACCATTATTTTTTAAATAATATGGTTTTTTATAGAGTATTTAAACACATTAAATTTTGTAGGGTAAGTTCATAAAAATCTATAGAATATATATATTCTTTTCTGTTGCCACAAAATAAAAACATATTATAATTATAATTTAGTAATTTGTTATATTGAAACATACAACTAAATCTATCATAAAAAATTAGTGATATAATAATTACATTTTTAGTCCCTCTATATATTTTAATGTAGAAATTATAATATATTTTAACATTACTAATTCTCAATAACCACTTTTCTTTCCTTTAGAGTTATCACAAAAAGGTACATTGCCTCCACCACATGAATTAAAAGAAAAAAAAT
Source organism: Viscum album (assembly GCA_963277665.1). Taxonomy (NCBI): domain Eukaryota; kingdom Viridiplantae; phylum Streptophyta; class Magnoliopsida; order Santalales; family Viscaceae; genus Viscum; species Viscum album. The sequence continues at coordinate 1,451,679,979 of OY728161.1, forward strand.
TATAAATAACAGTAATCATGTTTATGGGACACCAACTATCCATATACCATATATATTTAGAAAAAATTTAAATTATTTATTTTAAGACTAGATAAACAAATTATTTTTTATACACATTCTATTTTGGGTCCAACATTGTTAGTGATAAATTTTTAGGCACCCATATGAATTTAAGAAATTTATTATTGGGTAATATAGAGGATATATTTCTAGAAATAAATTTCTCATTGTAGCCTAATGAATAGGTAAAAATTTAAAAAATCTATTTCATGAATTCCCTTTTAAGTAAATATGATGTGTTAACCCTTTAGGATTTCCCTTTACTTATCTTAACAGAAATAGTAATGTACATCTACGGAATATGAAAGTCATAAATAAATCCTATTTTATCTTTCATAGTTTGTTAATATATATTACCTTATCGATTTTTTTACCATGAATAAAAAAATATAACCTATATTTTAATCTAATAATATTTAATTTAATATTTATATTTTCTTTTTGAATAACATCTTGGTAATTGTATATTTTCCCATTTGAACGTGATCTTATATTTCTTAAATGTTTATTTCCTTAATTTCCATTCATAAATCCATTTTTAATTTTAGATAAATCCTCACAAACAATCTTAAATAACATATATTATTTTTAATTAGTTTTAGGAATATTGTATTAATTCTTTGATTCTAATATTTTATATTTTTGAATTTAATATTTATATCCTTTTTCACTGTAACGTCATCTAAAGAGAAAACATTTATTTTTATCATTTTCTTCATTAATTTTTTTTATCATTTTAATTCTATATATAGATCAAAGATTCTCAAAATATCCTTTTGAAACTTTTCATTTTTTTATTTAAGTATTTATCATTAGTTTAAATATCATACTCATTATGTAAACTATTATCAATATTAGTACTTACCTATTTACTTCATTACAGACAAAATATATTGGATGATACATTCCCACTCTAAAAATCATCATTTCCCTAGTCTAATTCCTCTTTAAAACTCCATCTAATATTATATGCATGTTATAACTCCTTATATTTCTTATATTTTCAGTAAATTCATAAAATTTTAATATGATATGAAACATTTTCCTACACACATGGAATATTTTTTAAGCATTATATTTACTTATATTACTGTTATTACTTCCCTTACTATTATACTTTTAAAGATATCTTATGTGATGCATCTTTTAATATTAATTTATTTTCATATACTAATGACCACCTTCAGAAAAATTTTGTGCTTCATCTTTATCTTATTATTTCAAAATAGAATCAGAGGAATTAGAAAAAAATTATAGTTGATTTGAATTTTTTAAATTTCCTTCTATCATGTTATTAATCATTATAATTTTTCATATAAAGCTCATATTGATGACGTTGTCCCATTAGTTTATCCCCTGAATATTCAGTTAAATCCTAACATTCATCAATGAAAACCATTTTTTGAGTTCTGATATTTTGGTATAAACCAATGTATTATTTCAATAATAACTTCATTCTTTATGCTGTCTTGAGTACATTCATACAATTTAAAATATTATTGAATAGTTTGTACATCTCACTGATTCTCTCTTGATCATTCATTCTAAATTCTCAGAACACAACCATGTGAATGCCCAACATTCTTCTCTGTAATTTATCAGTTCATTAATTAGACACTTTTAAAGTCCTCTATATTCTAGATGTAGTTTTACAATATAAAATATGCCTATAAATATTTATACTAAAATTAAATAATATATAAATCATCTCATTGCAATTTATAATGCATTTTTTAGCACCATTTTCGGTTAAAGTTTCAAAATATAACTTAGGAAATTTATAGGGTTTTCATATGATAAACAAAAATTATAGGCCTGTAATTTTTTTAAATACCACCATACAATCCTTTCCTTATACATAATCACTTCTGTTTAAATGAGATTGCTGGATGGGAATGAAAAAATAAAATTCATGAAATTCCAAAAACAAATCATTTTATCTTTCTTTAAACTTATATGTTTAGGATAATGGTTAGTGAAATTTAGATAGTGAAATAATAATTAATAAATAAATAATCAAAAGGAACCAAACATTGAAACCAATTGATCAATTTGACTGAGGTAGAAAGATAGATTGTGGGTGAATTAGCATTTTTAATGAATTGAATAAATTATATTTATTAGAGTAATAAATGGTGCAATGATAAAAAAATAGTGAAATGGAAAATAAAAAATAGATCACGTAATTTTTTTTAGTTGACCAGATCATTGATTTTACAGGAATACTCTTTGATCTTTTATACTCCTTGATAATATTTTTATCACTAAATCAATTTTTTAGGGGTGATAATTAAATTATAGAAGTTAAATTTTTCACCTAGTGTTATAACAAAATCTACTTTTCTAAGAGTCAGAACCCACAACCAATTTGAATTTTGTTTCGGAGTCACAACCAAACCCTCCTTTTTAATAGAAATAATAAACTATGAAGATAGATTTTTGATGGGAAAATAATAAGTGAACTTTATAGGAAGAAAAATGAAAGAATAATAAAATAAATTAATGAAAATCCAAAATAAATTAAGAACATAATATAAGAATATGATGGAGAATTTTGATGCATATCATGAACTTTGATCACATTAGGATTTGAATATCATATAATTAACTCCCTTCAATTTCATATAAATATACAATTAGTCTCAATAAGAATTCAATAATTCATAATTATCACAACAATTTCATATTTCTCATTAGCTCTCATTAACGAAATTATGTCAAGTTTATTTAATAATTTCCCTCCTTGATCGTATTCCAATTGGATAATACCACATCATTAAATATTAGATATTCTTGAGCCTATGGTATCATATTGAGAACAAATTACATAATTCTATGTTAGAAAATAATAAACATGAAAATAGACTCATTACCAATAATTTGAAATATCATGCTCACTATCAAAGACTTCTCATTAATTTTTATTCCCACTAAAAATAGGTCCAAAACACTTCCATTACGATAGCTAAAATAATTGAGAAATTTTTTTTAAAAAATCATGGGGACATTCAGTAAATATTTAATGTTATCCAATTTTTCCATGTAATTATACAATCAGATACATCATACAAATCAACTATGTGATTTACTCTGGATACAAATAAATTTGTACATGTTTCACAAATGGTTATATGATTCTACCCAAAATTCCTATGTAGAAGATTGATCTATAAGAATCATCCACATATAAATTTTAGTTATGTATATATATATATATATTCAATGTATATTTGGGAATGTGATGGAAAATTGTACTACCATTGAGGTCCAACATCCTCTATAATTGAATAAAAGATACCATTACTATTATTATATTCTCCCAATAAAGTATAGCTACCATTAATAAGTTGATATACTTCCACTAATATGGTTCTATAACTAATATGGTGCGACCATATCATGATAAATTGTATACATTTCATGGGGTTAAAATTTATTTTTTTATAGGATCTGTAAGTGTATGAAATATTATATATAGGTTTAATTAGAGTGTTTTTATATATTCATAAAGGTAATGAAAACTTTCAAAATCATTGGTAAGGGTAGGATAAATATCATGAAAGGGTAACTCACATTTTATATTCACTATTTAATGGTGATAATAAAGACACGTAAAGCTAAGAGTGATTTCCTAAAAGAATATTAATATTTAGAATCAATTTATATTGACTACGTAATTTTAAGTGGACACACTATTTAAGGGTAAGTAGAATTTATATGCACTTATTAAAGGTTAAAAGACAAAACATATATTCTATAAGGGTAACATCATAATTATGAAAGTGAAATTTAGGTGTTATGTAAGGGTAACAATAAGTTTAAGAATCATATGTAAATTTAAAAAATAAAATTATACTACTTATATATAGGTATAATAGAATATATATTCAATTAAAAAGAGTATACACATGCTTTTGGGAAGGTAATTTTTTTTTTCAAAACATGTGTTTAGGTTAAAATAAAGCTCACATAAGGGTAATAGGGAATATATAAGACTTATGTATGTGTAAAATAGAATATATAAGGATTACATAAGGGTAACATAGAATATATAAGATTTATGTATGGTTATAGAAAAACATTATGGAAATAACTTTTCATAAGAAATAATTGAAAAAAGTATTTTGAATATTGAGAATAATAATAATAATAAATGATTAATAAATAAAAAAATTATTTTCAAAAAAATTAATATTTTAAATAAAAACAAAAATAATTTTTTTATAAAATATTAGTAATTAAAATAATCATTAAAATAATTGTCAATATATATGAGGTTTTTATATTCATAAAAAAATAAAAGATATAAAAATTTTTGAATCTTAACACTAACAAAATGACCACTACATCAAAGGTACACATCATAATTCAGATCCTATTTGATAATGAGAGTACCACAAGATATGTCATGGTGTTCTAGAGCATTATAAGTAAATACAACAGATGAAATAGGAATCAAATGTGTGTATCAACTTTAGTTTAAAGGCATTGAGGTATTCCTTAGTGCATTTGATACCATCTCACAAAATCCATACATTAATATGTAATAAATATTTTAATTATTAAATTCTTATTCAATTAATATCATTAATATACAACTACAATGAATCAGCCTCCCAGATTCATAAATGATGTAACCATGTAGGAAGATATGGAAGTGATTTTTCACTCCCAATACATATAATTCTCCTATCATATGTAAATATATTGAAAAATTGAGGAATCCTGATTCCATTTTGATATAGAATATCATAAGCCATGTTAGGCATCTCATGCATATCACATATTACAACTCAAGGTATAACATAAGATACAATAAATATTATATTACTATATATATAATGAATTTTGTGTGTCTATTTTTATAAAATCCAATAATCTAAATATCATATTTTTTCATATTCATATTCTAATCTTTTATACAACGTGTTTATCACTTTTTTCTATTCCAATTAATCCCCCACCCAAAACTGGATCTGATCAAGATGAAGATGATTAAATTATGAGGAAGATATGATCTTCAATTTCAATACCTAATAATTCATATAAGGTCTCAGTCATAATCACACATTAGTCCATATAAATAAGGTATCACAGGGGATCATAATAATTATCTAAAACAAAAATAAATAATATATCTTCCATATAAAATGAACTTATTATGGATGGTTCCCGACCACAATAAAAGTAATTTTTCATAATAACTATGTGACCACATCACCAATAAATAAATAATATTACTTTAATATAGAATGTGACTACTATGAATGTTATCATGTAGCTTTTTCCCATTCAAATAGACGTATGCAGACATACCTTAAAAATTGTTCTTTTGTGAAATTCCTAACTTTTTTATTTTAATTCATTCCATTCTAATTCAAGAATTTTTCATACATTTTGGAGTGATTTAAAGGGAGTTAGATTGTTTGAAATAGTTTGTGTCTCGAAATTGTTTCCCACCAATATAATAAAATCATACCCAACCAGATCACTAGGTAGATACCTACCATTAACATATTACATTTGATGTATGGAGATGTTGTGACTAGTCTCTTGGATATGAACATGTCCAGTGTGGCCTTGACCATGGGATAGATGTATAATCAGTTTATTCCCCTTCCTTCACATGAGATAAAATAGGGTAAATAACCCCATTTGTGAAGAAACAAATAGAACTACAGAGGGAAATTTTGGATAAGGTCCCTACTAAGGCATCAAGATCCCTTTCACCCCTAGGTTGATCAGTTAACTAGATGAAATATTTAGGTACTAGTGATAGAGAGCATTTGGAGTTACCTTACACATATGATCTATTGATCTTAAGTCACATATTGATGAATGATAGAAGAGGGTTGTTATAATTACTATGGATTGGAGAAAGTTCTTTGATTCAATCCCCATCCTTTTTAGCATTATTCATAGAAATTATGATTATTTATTATCACCTTCTAGTGGGAACTTCATATAACAAAATGTAGTCTAGAACACTTATGATGGTGGAATAGCTACAACATGGTAAATTGATCAATAGAGATCCAGTGATATTAGATAATATTCAATAGATTTTGGGGAACATATGTATGGTAAGACAACATTTATAATTTCAACCCATTTTATGTGTTTTGGGGTTGGATCATAGAAAATTTGTGAGGATATTAATTTATCAACCTCAACAACATTCTCAAGGTTCGATTCAATATATATATTTAGAGTATTTTTGAGGTTTGAATACTCTCCTTATGGTAATGGGATATCACCACAATGCTAAAATTCAAAAATAATTTTATATTTACGATATATGGATCCCCAAATATTAAAATGTTCCACAAAACCACAGTCACATTTGATAAAAGATAATTCCTCATAGAATCAATTGAAGGAATTATTGTTGACATGATCAATGAGGATACTATATATGAGGATTATTCACAATATAAATATTCACTCTAGTATGATTCTATTCAATGGATATATCATACTCCAATCTATTTTGAATGAACCTAATAAAATCATATTATTGTGTGTCAGTTTTGGTTGATATTCATGAAAAAGTACATGGACATGTGGATAACCATTCCACTGAATGATGCATTAAATATGATTTTTCCACCTTTGTTGATATGTGGATAAGGTCTTACCCTAGTGGAATAATATAGAACATAGAGGCCCACATTAAATTATCCCCACCATCTAAAGTTGGAATGTAGAAAGATCTCCCAAAAGTAATAACACAATCAAGTTTGTAGAATATGGATAAGAAAAGAAAACCCATGATCAAAAAAATTCCTAGGATATAGTCAATGTAAGTGGAGACATGTCCCTACATCCATACAATAGATCTCGAATTAAATATTACTATAAATGTACGACTCCCATGAGCATGAAAGGAGTCAATTTTAGCAGATATTTTCATACATCATAGAAATTTTGGATTCATTATAGAGAGAGGAGAACTATCTAACTGATAATGATAAAATAACCACACCATTTAATATTATTTTTAAGGACCAAAACACTGTATTTACGGCTTATATTGATGATTTTTATATTTTGTTCCATTCCATCGATTAAAAACACTCTAAAAAACATTGAGTACTTGGAATAGTCGGAATTTAATTGAGTAGTTATGATGATGTAAATGGTTTTGATGGGTCGACAGAAAATGGGAAACAACTGGTGAATCATAGAATGAATAAAGATATTTGATGTATGAGATTATTTTTAGCCCTTTAAAATTTTAATTACATCATCAACACTTCCAATGGTCATTCCTTTTTCTTTCTATAAGAATAATAGAACATTTTATCCTTAATTAAGTCTCTATAGTACTCACCAAGAATGATTCAAGTTAGTCTAGTGTTTAAGAAAAGCATTGAGGCTGAAGTGAACCCTTTACCCACTAAAAAAATGTAGTAATAGGTTATAATATTTCAAACTATGAAATTATTCCCATTCCCATAATCATTGAGTTTCTCCATTTATCATTCCATAAAGGATGTTAATTGTTTGGATTATGAAAATATGTTAATTCTTTGCCTCTACTTTGGGATAAAAGGTGAGGTATGGATTTATATATCAAAATATTGACTCTTTAAACTCTTTTTCTAACTCTTAATTTTATTAGATACTAAACCATGTTCTTTAGGATCAATAATGTCACAATAAATCAAATTTATATTTTAGCTGTGGGTTTTTAGCGACAGTTTTCTAAAACATAAAAAAAATTGTGAATTTTGTGGATTTGTTTTAAGAACCTTCTCTAATTATTAACAATTTATTACCAAATTACCCTTTCTCCCAACCCCCTGGCCTCATCACCAAGCACCCCAACATATCCCTAAAGCACCCCTATCTTGAACTATAACCACTTCCCCCTAGTCGGTGGTTCGATGTTTCCCACTCTTATCAACATTATTTTTTCCCCTAATCCCCACCTAAACTCAAGTCCCGGTGGCCCTCACCCTATCTAGTGCATGAGGCATATTCCCTCTCCACCATTTAAGCCCCCACACCCTCTCTAGTGCTTGATGCACCTGAACCCTCATCATTTCCAATGATCAAGACCGAACCATTCTAGGATACACTATTTACCCTTAGTCGTTTGATCTTTAGGTTCACACTCACCACCTATCGGTAAAGTTTCTCCATGAAATGAAATTTTTTCTATTTTTCCACTATATATTTTTCACTATTCCTACAATATGATGTGATGGGTTTATTTTCTTATTATATACCATGATGTCTTGGTGATTTCCGCATGTTTATTCTTAGTTTTTCTATTTCTATTATCATTATCATATTCTTCATTTCAATATGGACTCCTCTAGAATATAAATTCTTAAAGGTTTCATAAAATTAATTTTATATAATCATGTGATAAATTTTAATATTTCATGAATATAATTTAGCATATAGATTCTTATTATATATAATTAATTTATATCATATAAGGGTTTCTATTAATGATACGTTGGCTCTTCCTGATTTGTTATGTAAACATCATTATATGATATAAAAAATAAAAAATGTTTTTGATCGGGAACCAATTATTAATAAAATATAATGTTTTTATTAATTTTTAATTTTTGGTATTGATTATATTGTATTGAATATAATTATTATATTATAATTTTATTAAATAAAATGGATATTAATTATATATAAATTTTGAAAATCATGTTGAATAATATTATTAGTAAATTTATTAATTATGTTATAAAAATTTTATTCTTTCTACTTATATACATCATTTTTTCAAATAAATTGACAAATATAAATTACCTTGGGTTCATGATAATGTGATAAACCAAATGAGGATTTGCTAAAACAACACTAGTGATGTTCTACATTCAGTAAAATTAAACATGAACATTTTGAATAATTATATGGGAACCTACAAAATGTATAACTAAATTTCCATGGTTTCATGTAGAATTAACATGATTATGTTCCAAAATTTTAAATATATTCTCTTTTTTTACTTTTTATATGGATTAGTAACCAAATTGAAAAGTAATTTTAGTTCATATATTTTTAAGATAGACAATCTATATTTAATTGTATTTAAAATATGATTAATGTGGATTATTTATGATGATAAGTGATAATAATTATGGGAATAATGTTTTAATATTATGAACTATTATTAAACAAAATCATGTTGTGAAAGGAATGTGGGGAAATGAATGGTAAGATTATAGAGATGATGGAATGATTATAATTTAATGATGATGAAGTAATTTAAGAGGAAGATAATATTCATGGGTGTTCTAAAATGAGACCATTTAATACTAATGGACTATGGTTTAAGTATAATTTTTGTTAATTGATAATGGTTGTTCTGGTGAATTATCAATGGTGATTATGGTTTAATATCAGTAATTATTCCCAATAGTTAAAAAAAATTATGATTTAATTTAAAATTTATTTTTATATTAATTAATTTTATATCTATACAATTTATGATGTGTTTGCTTCCCGACATTAGCTACCTAGGTCAGACGATAATGTCTAGATAACATGTATTTTCAATGGTTACATTTTCTACCATGGTTGTTTCTTGATGTTGTTTAACATTTATGGATGTATTCATATTTTTATTGAATTTTTATTTTTTTATGTTGTTCATAATGATAATATTGGTGCAATTTTAGCAGATAAATATATTTAAGGTTTATGAGAAAAAATTCTTTGTAATAAATGTTTTTTATTGTAAGGGTTAGTATGTGATGTGACATTATTGTTTTTATGATGTATAATGTGTTAATTAGTTTTTATATACATAGTGTTGATTTTTTTTAATTTATTGTTTCATAAATTCTATCCACTAATTTTTAATAGTTATCATTCAATAATTTGATTGATTTGTTTCACATTGTAATGTTTAGGAACATTTTGATATATATGGATAAACATGGATAACATTATCTAGGAACACATCTCAACATGAAAATTGTTTGGAGGAGTTTATAGATTTCAATGTTTCCATTAAATATGTTGATTTGACAATAATATATCCATGTACAAAATTTAAATTTAAAATATGGTTAAAGAGAGTTGATGTTTCAAAAGAATCGATATTGAAGAAATTCCTTGCTCAATATTTATGTTGAATTTGGAAGGTTGAATTGAACGTTACATAAAGTTCTCATATTGGTTTTAATAAACATAATGAGTTCCCAACATCATATAAAATGAGAAATGAAATAAAAAACTTTATAAATGATCATTTAAACATTGCATGAAAAAACATCAACATCAGAACACATTAGAATAACCTTTTGGGGGTGATATAAATAGTAACATGAAAAGTGACATTTTTGGGACTATAGGAAAACTATATCAGGGTTGCAACATATCATTGGATCCCTGTATTGATTGTGTGGATAATAATTTAAGATAGAACGTCACATAAATGAAAAATGTTTTTCATGATTTAGTTGAAGATGGAAATCATGACCTGTGAGCGGGATATTTGAGATATCCAAAAAATTAGTTTCTGCTGAAGTTGTATAATATCAAACACCTATGAAGAATTAAAAATAAGGTGATGTCGATGATACTTGAATCATTTCAAGATTAATTTACCTAAGCTAAGATCCATGAGTATTTTTATGAAATAAAAATAAATAACAAGAACGGTATGAATTATAAAAAAGTACATCCATCTCGCATTGATTTCATGCTGAATTATTGAGAAGATTCAAGTGTAAAATATTGGTAAAATGTTCTAATTCTATATAGAATTCAATGGGTGATGTTGGAATTATTAATAAACATACTTCTACGATGAATATGAAATAGAACACATCTACAATTTTTTACTTCCCATTAAAGCCATGATTCAAAATATTATTCGTGAAATTGAAAACTGATGATCACATGAAGCAGAATCATATAGATAATAACCATGATGGTTTAATACAACATCTAAGAGTTTCACAATTATAACAACCTTTCACTTTATTACACACATAAACATGATTTATTACATAAACCTGTATATAAGGCAACTCAAAGTATCGAGAGGTATATTGTCTAGGAAATTAGTAACATTACATTACATCATAGAATATAAAATACGACATATTTATTTAAAACATCTTTTACATGACCACAACATTCTTTCGTACATAGCATTGCAAGAGATAACCTAAGGACATGCATAAGAAAATGGAGAGCTAAAAAGCCCAGTATGGGTGTAAACAAGGCATAAAATGATGAATAAAGTACATGTTAGGCAATAGGTATATCAATGGAGAATAAGAGAAAGATGAAAATAAAATCATGATATATCATGTTTATTATTACATGGAAATGTGGAAACAACATTTAACATGATACTAGCATGAGCCAAGGCTCATTTCCCATGGATCATGAGTAAAAGTTATTTATACTTGAATTATCAGGATTAAACCCTCATTATACTTGATATATCATGATACTAATATTTACCAAATGCATTGGAGTGCTATCAGGGCGCACCCTTCTTAATCATTTCATTTCCTGCTTAAATGTGGAACATATATCATACAACATAAATTCATTAAAAATAATCATTTATTCCATGATAAAATATTGAGGAATTTATACATGAAGCTCTATAATAAATAATTAATTTTTCATAATGGTGAATACCATTTATAGAGAAATAAGCATGTTATTCACTACACAATGACTTGGTTTGGAGAATCATAGTGCAATTTGGGATACATAACAACATGAAATAGAAATTCAAAAAATTGGTTGATGAGAGAGAATGAGCTATTTCATCATATATAAATTAAATGGAAAATAAGGGGGTCATAGAGATACTTTTACCAACATATGTAATTGAATTTATATGCAAAATATAAAATAATTTCATGAATGTAAATGAGAAGAGAGAAATTATTTACAGAATTTTAGTATGGTAACAGGTGTGCATGGAAGAAATTAATGAGAGAGAAATATGACTATAATCATTCAAAAATAAGTAATTATGTATAGGTGAAGTTCAAAATAATACCCCAACATTTTTAATTTAGAATACATGGTTATATAAACATAATGAATCTTGGAAAAAAATGAGAGAGGAGGAAATCCCATACTTGGAAGTGTGATCCAAAAGGCTTGGGAGAGGCTTGAGAGAGGCTTCTATAGATATTGTGGTGTATTTATAGGATTATAGAGATATTTTGGAATATTATGGATGTGATCAAAGGGTTTTGAGTAAATATAAGTTGGAATTTTAGTGGGGTTATATAGGAAAAGTTAGGGAATTAATTATTATTTAGGTTTTCAATGACACACATTAAACTAATCAAAACCACAAACCATGTAATAGTTTCCCATGTTTTATGCCAAATTGGAGTAGGAAAAATTATTTTTTAAATATAATGTCTGAAGATATAAAAATATTGTGATTTCTTATGTGGATGTGAGTCACACTCTCAAAGAAATCATTATAAAAAGTTAAAATATTTTATAAGTATAGGAGGGTACACTATGGAACCATAAAATCCAAAAAATGTAAAATCAGATTATATTAAAGAAAAAACATATAATGGCCAAAAACATTTTTTTATGACATCATTATTTAGTCATTATGATTTCATAAAACAAATAATGTATTTAAACAGTATTTAAAATTTTACCCAAAAATTTGACTATCTCAGAAAATTATAAAACATCCACCGTTGGATAAATATGATGTACTAGTTTTAAAAATAATAATCATTGTATCTAAATACTTTTCAAAATATGTGAATTTTTTACTTCTACTATTAAAATTAACATTCATAAAAACTATAATGGTTCTTACAAAAATATATTTCAAACATTAATAAAAATTACAATTGTATTCATAAAAACTAAATGAAAATTTATATTTAATAAAAGGTAATATATTAATGATACTTTATTAAAATATTATTTAATTGAAAAAAAATGAATTCACCAAAATGGATTTCTTAATTGAATATTAACTAAAAAATATTATTTTTTCTTTTAATACTATTTACAAAATAACAATAATAAAATGAAATTATTTTATATATTCCATAAATAAATAATGTACATAACCATATTTCTAGAGTCTTGTTAAATAATCCCTTATAACACCCTTATAATATCTAAGGGAAAAAAGACCGATGGTAAAAGACTCTTGGGGTGGATCAGATGTCATTTATCAAGTGGTAATCTCTATTAACTCCCACTTCTCCCATAGGCTATTCTGTTCAAGCATAACGTGTTGAAGCTCATCTTGGGATTAGTCAATAGTGAAGCTCAGTGATGTCACCTCTTTTCTGAGATCTGAAAAATGTGCTTTGTATGGAGTAATTCTTCTGGTTGATTCCATCTCTTCATTAATTTGAGTAAATTAGATTTATTAAATCCCTATATTTATATTAATCATGTGGTCACTGTTCAATGGCTATATTAGGATTAATTAAAATTCATAATCATATTTTAAAATCTAGTAATATTAAACCAAGGATGTACATATGTTTTATATTTCCATTTTACATAATAATATATTTAATTAGATCAAGTTATATCTTTCTTAATAAAACATTGGGTCGTTACAATCTTACCCTTAAGAAATTTTTCCCTTGAAATTTCCTTTTCCCACACTAAAACATATGAGGGTAAATCTGATTCATCACCTCTTCCGATTCCCATGATTCTTCTTAAAACGTGTGGTCTCTCCACAATATATTCATGTGGGGAATTTTATCATTTCATAGAAAATTTTCCTGACAGTCTAATATCTTCAACATATTCTATTCATATGAGAGGTCATTCTACAATGGTACACCCTCTTGATTGAGTACATGCGATGGTTCAGGTATTTACTTCCTCAAGAGTGATACATGGAATACATCATGAACTTGAGATATGTTCGGTGGGAGTGATAGTTGATAGGCCACTACTCCAATGCGATCAAGGATATCAAAAGGGTCTATGTACCTTGGACTAAGATTTTACCTTATTCCCAAATCTCATAACTCTTTTCCATGGTGATATGCAGAGAAACACCATGTCTCAGACATTATTGTCTAGGTCTCGTCGATGATTAACATCATATATCATTTATTAACTCTAAATAGATTTAATGTGATGCTAGATCGTCTTTATCTTCTCCACTATTTCATAAAACATTTATGGACCTAGGAGTTTCCACTCTCCAACATCATCCTAACATACTGGTGTTCTACACCTCTACCGATAAAGGGCTTCATAATGAGCCATTTTGATGCTTGAGTGGAAACCGTTGTAGTAAGAGAACTCAACCAAGGGAAGATGTTGATCACATCATCCTTTTAAGTCCAATGAGCATGATCTCAACATGTACAGAAGTTTTTGGATAGTCTATTCATAATAGCCATCAGTTTGAGGATGATAAGACATACTAAATTTTAGCTCAGTATTCAGAGTGTGTTGGAGACTCTTCCAGAACATTGAGGTGAATCTTGGATCTTGATTGAATAAAATCAATAGTGGAAATCCATGCAGCCTTACCACTTCTCAAATGTATATCTGTTCTATTTGATACAATGAGAAATCCTCTTGAATTGAAATGAACTATGTTGTCATTAGAAGACAATCCACAAAAACCTAGATAGAATTGTTTCGATTTGACATCTTTGGAAGCCCAGTGACAATGTCCATGGTTATGTCCTATTATTTCCTTGTTTTTATGTGTAATGTCTGTATAATCTCTTTATACTTCTATCTCGTATCCTTCACTTTATGAAATAACAGACATTTTTATGTATACTTACTGATCTCCCTCTTCATGTTATCCTACCAATAATTCTCTCGGAGATCCCAATACATATTTGTGTTTCCTGGGTGGATGGGAAGATTTGAACTATGTGAATCATCCAAAAGATCATTATTTAAATTTGGATTTTATGGAACACATATTCTAGTCCTAGATCTCAAAATTCCTTCTTCATTGACATTGAACTCATAGGAATTAACTTTATTTATAGTTTCCACCTTGTTTTTAATTCCCAGATCTTAATTTTGAGAATCCTTTAACCTTTCCCAAAGAGATGGTTGAGAAATCATTTGGGAAAGTATTGATGATGTTCCCGTCTTTATGATTCTCATTTCTATCTTTATCAAATACTAGAATATTGGATTCTTTTCAATTCTCATCAATGATAGAATTATTGTGTCCTTTCTACTTAACGAATTTTCCACCTTGTTCAAATTCATTGGGTGGTAATGGACAGAGTATTCATAGTCATTAATCAGATATAACCATCTTCGTTGGGGCATATTCATCTATTTCTATGGGAATATACACTTGAGGTTATTATGATCTATATATATTTTACACTTCTCCCCAAAGAGATAATGTCACAAAATTTTAAAAGTGAATATTACTACTGTAACACACCAAAATCAACAGTATGGTTCCCTTTGAATAATGAAATACCTTGCATTGTACGCAACTTCAAGATTCTAACACACCGCAACCAATCAAACCAGCCTTTATGAGTAGTAATACCCACTTTTAAAAATTTTATAAATTTTATCTTTTAAAATGGACTTCATTTTTTGATTCATAATATTGAAATTATCTTAGGGTGATTTTTTGGTTTATTTCTAAAAACATTCAATTTTTGATGAATAGTGAAAAACACTGCGTCTTTGGTTAAAACTGAATTTTAATTTAAATAATTATTTATTTTATTTAAATTTATTTTAGTTCAAAATTGATATATAATACCTATATATGTTCAATGTAATTCATTGTATTCATTTTATTATAAATTTAGATATATAAAAATTTTATTATACTTTTTACCGTCTTTTACCCACCTCCTAGGTGCATTTTCAAATTTGAATAAAAAATAATTTTACTACTTCTGTGAATTGAATTTATAAATTCTGAGGGTCATGGTAAATACTAGTACATAAAATGTGGCTCAATAAAATGAAAATATTTTTTTTGAATAGTAACTTTTGACTTTTATTTACCACTGTTAAAAGTAAATAGGGTAATTAAGGGTAAAAATGATATCATAAGTACCCTAACACATGTCCTGGTTCTATTGGATAAGTATAATTTGACCAAAAACAACCTTAGGAATAAAATATGCCCCCTTTGGTCCACTTGGATTATATTAGGACATTTATTATTATTTTATTTAAAGAAGAGTTAAAAGAGTTATATTCAAAGTTTAATAACTAATCAATTTTTAATATATAATTACACACAATATAAATTTGACAATAAATATTCATTCTGAAGATAAAAATATTTTCTACATAATGGTATTTTATTTATAATTTTTATACATTAAAAAATCTAATTTATTTATGACACAATGATGATGCAATAATTACCATATTTAAGAAAGATTAAAAGAATTGATATTATAAATATCCAAAGAAATGTAATTTGAGACATTCTTGGAATTAAAATAATTTAATATGTCATTTTAGGGTTGATAAAATAATTTTTGTTTTAATTAATCATTCTTTTATGATTTTCAGAAAAATAATATACTAAATAGCGTCAAAATTGACAGAATTGAGTTTTTAAAACAAATAATATATTATTAATGGATATAATATTCATAAAAATATAAGGTTCTTACAAAGGGCTTAGATAATGTTATATATATTTATAGTGAACCACTTGGGGTTATTTTTTAAGTTTATAGTAAGTTTATTAACTATATAATATAAAAAAACAAAGAGACATGGTAAATAATGAACTATTTAATTAAGAGTTAAATCTAAAAGATATGGTTAATATAGTGACCTAAACCTGTCTAGAACCTATTAGATGAATTTTTATTGACCCCTAACCACCATATCCCTTAACTAAATTATTTTGGATCCATTAGAAACCAAAAATTATTTTATTGTAAAATAATATTTCAAACTTTTCCTAAAGTGACCCTCACCTCTCTTATAAAAGGGAACACACCCTTCTATTAATATCACCTCCCAAGCCTTTTTACTCAGACAAACCATTAAAAAATATCCTAAATAATTTATTCTCTTCATCCAAGAGGCATTTCTTTGGTCTTAATTCCATCCTAAGAAGCCCTTTTGATCAAATCAAAAGGAAGAACCCGAAGAAGAGGTAAATACTTCATCACCTATACCAAGTTCTATTCTTCTTCCACTTCCACATTCATTGTTATTTCTATTATAAAATATTAAATCCATTATATTATATATACTGTGATGTTATTATAAAAATATTACAATCATATTCATTATTCTATCCTTCATTTGAATGACAAATTCACCATATGTGTGTACATACAGCTTACCGTCTCCACGTCGTCGTGTAGTTTGTTGTTCAATCACTTAATTTTTTGGATGGGTAAAATTATGAGTATAACTAATGTAAATAATAAAAATAAAATGTTAATTAATCTATATATATGATATAAAATTCAATTACATAGGATTTCACCATCAATATAATGCTATTGTTGCTCGTGCATACGTTCAGATTACTGTCTCTACGAACACGTTGAGATTCATTTACCATCATAATCATTGAAAAATTAATATCATTTTATGATTAAAAATAATGTTTATGAACATTATGTAATTTTTTATATAAATATAATACAACGTATCCATAACAAACATGGCTTACGTAATCAAGCATATAAAGGAAAATGAATTAGTTAACACCCAAAACGATGGTACTACTAAAATATTACTAAAAAAGAAATATTAGAGGATCATATATGATATCATATTTATGTATATAGTTCTTGTATAATTTAATAACATTTTTTAACTATTATACAGGAGGTTAACATATCTTTGACTAAGGAAAAGTACAAGGTAATGGTTAATTTCACTATCTCTTTATTATCCGAGGTTGTTTTCACGTAAGTATCTACTGAGACCCCTTGTCATCCACATCCGTGTTTTCATAAAAATTTAATTCGAAACATTTTTAATATTTCCAAGATGATATGTTAAAGTCATTTATACCCTTTTTTGATGTTTTATAAAATATTTATAAAGTAATCATTCCTTCATTTTCCAAACAAGGTCCTTTATGACCTTTTTTGATAAAATTAAGGAAAGAATGTTTTTTTAACTTTTACAGTGGGTGCAGATACTTTTTGCTGTTATAATACATTAGAAATTATCTTACAAGATAATAAAAATATTTCCAAAATAAATTTTTTCATTTATAATTACATGACATCCAAATTACTTCAAAATAGAAAGATATATTTCTCCCAAAAAGTATTTATTTCATCAATGTCAGCATCGTTTGATGAATTTTAAACCTGTTTAATGTTGATTTATTATGATAAAAAACATCCATATTGTACTGAAGGTTTTGTGATATGTTTGAATGTGTATGTGTTATTTTTACACCATTTATGGTTTATGGATAAAGTATTTCTATTTCATAGGGATGTTTTATACGAATGTTTATGTAATGTTTAAACCTTTTCATATGAGGAATGAATTAGAATTAGTAATTGACGTGTGAAGCCTGCTATAGATCCTCCATGTATCAGTAGGTCTCATGAGACAAACTAGTGTCTTGGAAGAAGGGTTTTAAAAGAAATTATTTTTTGTCTCGGAACAAGGCCTTGATTATGTGGTATTTAGTCTAGAATTATGCATTCCATCATTATGAAAGTGTCTATTGATATTTCATGTGATTATTGGACTTTTATAATATCCATGTGAATAAGTAAATGTCATTATTTGATTTTAACTTTTCCATATTATGCTAATGTTTATGTTTAAAAGGATTTTTTTTTGTTTTATACAATTCCCATAATGTTTTGTGCTTATTTAAGAAAGTTTATTCAAAATTGTTATCCTTAATGAGCATGTGAGCTCGCCCCAATATATGTTTTATTTTTACTAGGATGTAAAGAAGTATTTTATGGTTGACCTACAGGGATTGGATATGGATATAAGTGTGTTAAAAAAGGGGACAAATTGTTGTTGAATTTTTTATTTCATGGTGTAACGTAAATCTTATGAATGTATCTAGTACATCCAAGGCTACTAAACAAATCTGTCTTTCAGGACATGATTTGTTGTATCATTACAATGTTATGTAATAATGCACTAAATCTAGGTATCTAGGGTCGAGGCGTTATAGTTGGTATTAGTGGATGTTTAATAGAAACCTTGGAAGCTAGATTTAAAAAATCTCTAATTAGAGCACATTTCCCTAAGATAGACTTTGAGGATTAGTATAGAAGAACATCCTAGAATTTAGGTACTATGGATATTTTGTGAGTTCCCCAAGAAATACATCTATGTTTGGATACATGTAGGTAGATGTAGCTCTGGTACAGATGTACCTAGGGGTAAAACCTGAAAACACCGCTTTGAGCTAGACTCAAATGGGAACTGGTGCATGACAACAGGCCTTGCTACACTCTTGGTTACAACACTCCTAGGGTATATGATTAGGATAATTATCATTTTATTTACAAAAAATTATGATGGGATTTTGAGTATATACTTACTCAAAGAAATTTTTTTTATGATTATAGATTTTATCCATAAACTGTTCAATTAATGTTAAGTTTTTTACAAGTTCGGAATTATGAATTGAGATTAATAAAATAATCTAGTGTATTAAATTTTTTAGAAATGGAACCTAGTGGAAGGAATGGAAACCGTATCGATGTAGGTAATCCATGCAGTGATTTCCCTCCTACTCAAGATAATTATATTTTAGATGGTGATGCAACTAGTGCGGATTATCTTACCACCATACTAGGACAACTCACTCATGTTATGAATAATAACCTTACCTGTATTGAGCACCCTGATCCAGAACATGGAGGATCAATGTTAGACTGATTCATGAGGAAACAACCACCAAAATCAAATGCGAGTAAAAATCCATTTGTATTTGGGAAATGGATAAATTCCATAGAGAAAATATTTCATGCTTTGAGGAGTAGTGAAAGGGAAAATGTTGTCATGGCAGTTTTTCTTCTAACGAGAGATGTAGATCAATGGTGGTCATTAATCCAAAACCCAATGGAAGATAAATAAGTATAGAACATGGAATAGAGGGAGTTTAAAGATATTTTTTTGGAAAAATACTTTCCTTATGACCATCTAACAGATATGTCAAGACAATTTTTGAGTCTGAGACAAAAAGAGGATGAGAATGTCACAAATTATGATTCAAACCTCACAATGTTATCAAGTCATGCTACATATTATATATATAACCCATGGAGTAAGATTGATTGATTCTTTAATGGGTTAAGACCACTTTTCCAGATATCATTAGTCTCACAATCCTTCTTATCACACAAAGATACTTTCTCATGTGATATCAAGATAGAAAAAAAAATATCTAAGTCTTACGACATAAAAAAAGAGCGAGAAGAAGAGATCTACTAAACACTCTGGAAATGTAAATAAGGGGAAGAAGGGAAGTGTTGAATACCCATCCTGTGATAAATGTGGTAAGAAACTCCCTTGTACTTTTTTGAAGGGAATGGGAGTCTGTTACAAGTGCGGTGAAAAAGGCAACAAACTCTTGCTTTTAAGGGGAAGAAAGATGATGTCAATGTTGAATGATACAATTGTAGAGAAATGGTTCATTATGAAAATTAATGTCCTATGTGACACAGGTAATTAACTCAGAAAGTCCAAGGGAGAAAGGCCAAGCTTATCTGATCACTACTGTTGAGGATGATGCTCTGAAAGACGTGGTGGAAGATAATTTAATGAGTTCATCATGTTTATAAAATTATTTATTTGATTCTGGATCATGTCATTGTTCCATATCTTCATATTTTTCTAAGAAAATTATACATTTTAAATTTGACTTAACAAGGGAGTTTTTAGTCAAAACACCTAAGGGAAGTATCATCGCAACAATGTTTTGTGAATCAGTTCCCATTAGAGCATATAAATGTTCTTTATCTGCTGATCTCATCATCATAACCATGATTGAATTTGATATAATCATGGGTATGGATTGGATTTCAAACCATGATGCAAAAATTTATTGTGAGAAGAATGAGGTAACAATTATCAATGATGATAAGGAGTACCTAATATTTAGAGGAGAAATGTCACCACATGATTCTTATTTAGATCCGCCCCCAATAGCTCTACTAAATTCAATTATTGGGGGAAAAGAGAATGAAATAACATTTGGAGAGGAATAGAATGGTAGAATAGAGAACAGAACTATTTTGCAAGAATGTGTTGATTTTTTTTCCTAAGGATTTACATGGACATCCACCTGAATGAGAAATTGAGTTTTCCATTGATTTAATTTCTAGTTCAAGGACCATATCGAAGAACACTTATAGAATGGCCACTGTGGAATTAGTAGAAATAAAGAAACAACTATAGGAATTTAGGAATAAATAATTTATTCTCCCTAGTGTTTCTTAGGGGATCCCCTCTCCTTTTTGATAAGAAGAAAGATGGATCTATGAGGTTGTGCATTGAATACAGGGAGATCAATGATATAATAATAAAGAACAAGTATCTCATACCTCGAATTGATGTCTTATTCGACCAACTTCAGGGATCCCAATATTTTCCAAAGATTTCACTTTGAGATGGATATCATCAGTTGTTTGTGAATAAGGAAGACATTCTGAAAACAACATTTCGAACTATGTACGGGCATTACGAGTTTACATTAATGCCTTTTCTATTGACTAACAAACCCTCTGTCTTCATGGATCTAATTAATAGTGTTTTCAAGGAATATCGTGATGATATTTTAGTAGTATTTATTTGTGATATATTTGTATACTCAAAAAGATACAAAGATCATGAAGATCACTTGCACATTAACATAAGGAATCTTAGAAGAAATGAATTATATGTGAAATTTATCAAGTGTATATTCTGGATTCAAGAGATTTATTTTATAGTTCATATTACCTCTAAGGATGGAATCTTTGTTGATCTTTCAAAGGCAATGGAAATCTATGAATTTACAGCCTCGAAGAGTCTAATTGAGGTATGCAGTTTTTTTGGTTTACCAGGTTATTATCGGCATTTTGTCCAGATTTTTTCCCAATTGGCTCACCCATTAACCAAGATCACACATAAAGGGGTTGTGTAGACAATAGAGTTATTACCTATGCATCACGACAACTAAAAATTCATGAAAAAAACTATCCTACTCATGATATTTAATTAGAAACTGTAATCTTTGATCTGAAAATAGGGAGACACGATCTCCATGGTGAAAAATGTGATATTTATACTGATCACAAGAGTTTGAAGTATATTTTCTCA
Source organism: Viscum album (assembly GCA_963277665.1). Classification (NCBI taxonomy): domain Eukaryota; kingdom Viridiplantae; phylum Streptophyta; class Magnoliopsida; order Santalales; family Viscaceae; genus Viscum; species Viscum album. Next base: position 1,451,702,284 of record OY728161.1, read on the forward strand.
CAAAAACAACTCAACATGAGGTAAAAGAGATGGCTAGAACTACTCAAGGATTATGATTGCACTATACACTACCACCCGAGGAAGGAAAATAAGGTGGAAGATTCTTTGATTAGAAAGGATCATGGAGTTTTGAACAAGATGATAATTGAAAGAGATTCTATTTTCATGGATCTAGTAATGATGGATATGTGAATAATAATGAAAGGTAAAACATCAATGATTTTTCAAATGGTTGTTAAACCATCTTTACTAGAAATAATAAAGAGTTCTCAGACTGATGATGAGGAGTTTCAAAATATGATTAAATATGTGAATGATGGGTGATTGAGTGACTTCATATATGAAGATGGAATTTTGAAATTTGGGAAGAGGCTTTTTGTTCCTGATTTACCTGATCTAAAAAGGGAATTGTTGGATGATTCCCACAGCTTCAATTTTTCTGTACACTCTGATAGCACTATGATGTATAGATATTTGAAGTAAAATAATTTGTGGGGCAACATGAAGAAGGAGATTGCTGATGTTGTGTCAAAATGTATGGTTTTCCAGCAAGTGAATGTTGGTAGGCAGTAACATGGAGGACTCATGCAACCTCTTCCCATACCTGATTGGAGTTGGGATAATATTACGATTGAAATTGTCATCAGGCTACCAAAGACTCCTAGAAAAAATGATGTAATATGTGTCATTGTTGATCATCTTACCCAGTCACCACATTTTCTTTCTATAAGAGAATATTTACCACTTGAACGTATTGCAAGACTATATATTAAAAATGTTTTAAGACTTCGTGGAGTACCCCTATAGACTTTTTCAAATCGTGATCACTGTTTTATATCAATGTTATGGTAAATTGTTAAGAAGGACCAGGATAATGAACATCGTTTGAACACTACCTACCATCCTCAAACTAATGGACAATCAATATGGACTATCCAAACATTATAAGTCATGTTGAGATCCTTCTCACTTTACAGTCACGGTATATGGGATCAATATTTACTTCTGGTAGAATTTTTCTATAACAATAGCTTCCATTCAAGTATTTAGATGGAACCATATGATGTTTTATATGGTAAGAGATGTCGCACACCAACTTGTTGGGAAACGTTTGGTGAAAGAAAACTCATAGGTCCAAAACATGTTGAGGAAACAATGGAAAAGGTGAAGGTTATCCAAACCCACATCAAAGTAGCTCAAAGTAGGTATAAGATCTATATTGATAACCGAAGGAAGGATTTCGAATTATAGGATGGAGATCATGTTTTCTTGAACGTATCTCTATGGAAGGGAGTTATAAGATTCAGTAAGAAGGGTAAACTAAGTCCTAAGTACATAAAACCTTTCAAATTCTATAACGAATTTGAGTTATAGGTTATCGTTTGGAAATTCCTCCAAGTCTCTCCAATGTTCACGATGTATTCAATATATCACTATTAAGAAAATAAGTTCCTGAATGAACTCTTGTACTCAACTATGAGGAAATTGAACTAGAAAATTATTTGTCTTATTGGGAAGAGCCTGTAAAAATTATGGATACCAGAGAACAATTGATGAGAAACCAGATTACTAGTCTGGTAAATGTTCAATGGAGAATTCATAAGATGGAAGAGGGAATGTGGGAATCCAAGGAACTTATGATGAACCACCCAAATATTTTTATGTAGTAATATTTTAGAAATTACAAGGATTAAATAATTTTAAGGAGGGTAGAATGTAACACCCCATGTTTCCATAGTACGTTTCCCTTTGAATAATGCAATAGCTTACATTGTACGTAACTTCAAGATTCTAACACACCACGACCTATCAAACTAACAGTTCATAATATTAATACCAAATTTTTTAAAGTTTATAAATTTTATTTTTCTAAATGACTTCATTTTTTGATTTGGAATATCGAAATTATCTTAGAATGAATTTTTGGTATTTTTTTAAAAACATTCAATTTATGATGAATTGTGGAAAATACTGCGTTATTGGTTAAAACCAACTTTTTATTTAAATAATTATTTATTTTATTTTAATTTATTTTAGGTCTAAATAGATACAATATATATATATATGTGTGTGTTCAATGAAATTCATTGGATTAATTTTATAATAAGTTTATATGTATAAAAATTTTATTAAACTTTTTACCATCTTTTACCCACCTTCTAGGAGCGTTTGAAAATTTGCATAAAACATAATTTTACCACTTCTATGAATTAAATTTCAAAATCCTAAAGTACATGGTTGATATCAGAAAGTAAAATTTTTTCAATAAGATTAAAATAATTTTTGGTGAATAGTAACTTTTGACTTTTATTTACCATGGTTAAAAGTAAATAGGGAAATTAAGGGTAAAAGTGATATCATAATTACCCTAACACATGTCCTAATTCTATTGGATAAATATAATTCGACCAAAAACAACCTTATAAATAAAATATTATCCTTTTTGGTCCTTTTGGATTAGATTGGGACATTTATTATTATTTTATTTAAAGGAAAGTTAATAGAGATAAATTCTATGTTTAATAACTAAACCAATTTTAATATAAGGTTACACACAATATAAACTCGACTATAAATATTCATTATAAATCTAAAAATATTTCCTACATAATGTCATTTTATTTATAATTTTTAGACATTAAAAATTCTAATGTATTTATGACACAATAATGATGCAGTAATTACCTTATTAAAGAACGATTAAAATAATTGATATTATAAATATCCAAAAAAAATTAATTTGAGAATTTTTATGAATTAAAATAATTTAATGTTAAATTTTAGGGTTGATAAAATAATTTTGGTTTGAATTAATCAAGCTGTTATGATTTTCACAAAAATCAAATACTAAAAAGTGTCAAAATTGACATAATAGAGTTTTAAAAACAAATACTATATTATTAATGGATATAATATTCCTAAATATATATGGTTTGGCCAAAGGAATTATATAAGGTTATAAATATTAATAATGAACCACTTGGAGTTCCCCTGGAAGTTTATAGTAAGTTTATTAACCATATAATATAAAAATACAATGGGACATGGTAAATGACAAACTATTTAACTAAGAGTTAAATCTAAAAGATAAGATTAATATGGTGACCTAATCATGTTTCAAACCTATTGGTTCAAATTTATTTGACCCATAACCACATTAACTTCTAAATAAATTTTTTGGAGCCATTAGAAACCAAAAAGCATTTTATTATTAAATAATATTTCAAGCTTTTCGTAAAGTGACCCTAACCTATCTTATAAAAGGGAACTTCCCATACTCTTAATTTCTCAATTTCAAAGACTTTTGACTCGGAAAAACACTACCCGAATATCCTCCCAACATTTCTCTCTTCATCCTATAGGCCTTCCATTGGTTATAAAGACAACCTAAGGATCCCTTTTGATCAAATCAAAAGGAAGAACCCGAAGAAGAGGTAAATATTTCTTCACATCATTCAAGTTATTTTCTTCTTCTACTTCCAATTTCATTATTGTTTCCAGTCTAAAATAATAAATCTATTATCTTCTATATACATTGATGTTATTATAAAAATGGTACAACCATCATCAATACTCTATCCATCATATGAATGACAAAGTCACCATACGTGGGTACGTACAACTTACCCTCTCCACGTCGTGGTGTGGTTTGTTTTTCAAACACTTCATTATTTGGATGGGTATAATAATGAGTATAACTAATGTAAATAATCAATAAAACATGTTAATGACTCTGTATATATGATACAACATCCAATTACCTACGAATTAACCTTCAATATATTGATATTGTCGCTTGTGCATACATACAGATTACCGTCTCTACGAACACGATGAGATTCATTCCCCATCGTAATAATTAAAGAATAATTTTGATTTTATGATTAAAAATAATTTTTATGAACATAATATAATTATTTGTATGAATTAAATAAATTCTATCCATAAAAAACATGACTTACGTAACATATAATATAAATGAAAATGAATCAATTAACACTCAAAACGATGATACAATAAAATATTATTAACAAAGCAATATTAGAGGATCATATATGATATAATATTTATATATATAGTTATTTTATAATTTAATAACAATGTATTAACTATTATAAAAAAGGTTAACATACCATCGACTATGGAAATGTATAAGGTAATGGTTAATTTAACAATCTCTTTATTATCTGAGGTTGTTTTTATATATGTATCTACTAGGACCCATTTATCATCCACATCAGTGTTTTCTTAAAAATGTAATTCAGAACATTTTGTCTATTTCCTAGAATATAGGTTAAAATAAATTAAACCCTTTTTTGACTCTTTATAAAATGTTTATAATGTAATCTTTCAGTCGTTTTCCAAAAAAAGGTCCTTTATGACATTTTCGACAAAATTAAAGAAAGAATGTTTTTTAACTTATACAACGGGTGAAGCTATTTTCTGCTATTATAACACCTTCGAAGATTCCCTTAAAAATTATATTAATGTTTTCAAAATAAATGTTTTCTTTTATAAATACCCGACTTCTAAATGACTTCAAAATAGAAATATATATTTCACTCAATTTTTTTTGATTTCATCTATATCAACATCTTTTGATGAATTTTAAACTTGTATGAAGTTGATTGGATATGATAAAAAACATCCATATTATATTGAAGGTTTTGTGATATGTTTGATTGTGGATGTGTTATTTTTACACCATTCATGGTTTATGGGTAATGTATTGAAATTTCATACGCTATTTTTAATAAAAATGATTATGTTATATTTAAACCTTTTAATATGAGGAATGCATTGGATTTAGTAAGTGACGGGTGGAGCTTGTTATTTCTCCTCAATTAATCAGTGGGGATCATGAGAAAAACTAGTGTCTTGGAGCAAGGCCTTGAAAAAATGTTATTTGTAGTCTTGTCATAAGGCCTTGACTATGTGGTTATGAAGTCTCGATTTATGCATTCCATCATTATGAAAGTGGCTATTGATATTTCATGTGATTATTCGTCTAGTAGAATATCCATGTGAATATGTAAATGGCACTATTTGATTTTATATTTGTGATATTATTTTGATGTTAAAGTTTAAGAGGCTTTTTTTAGTCTTATACATTTCCTTAAATGTTTATGCTTATTTATTAATGTTTCTGATATATTGTTATCCTTTCTAAGCATCTGAGCTCACACCTTTCTATGTTTTATTTTTCCCAATATGTGAAGAAGTATTTCATGGTTGACCTGTAGGGATAAATAAGGATATAAGTGTGTTCAAAAATGGGAAAAAATGTTTCTGAATTATTTATTTCATGATGTAATGTATATCTTTTGAATGTATCTAGTACTTACAAGGCTACTAAACTGATCGTTCTTTCGAGACATGATTCCTTGTATCATGCCAATGTTATGTAATAATGCACCGATTTTGGGTATCTAGGTTCATGGTATTACAACTGAAGGCAACTCCAGATCATGTGTTATAATGTTTTTATCCTTAATATTCAATTTCCTTGAAGCATAGGCAGTGACATTATCATTTTACCTCAACACACAGCCTCAATACCTTCTTTGAAACATCACAAAACATCACAAAAATTTCTCCACTTGTTGGTAGTGTGAGCACAGGTGTAGTGATAATACTCCTTTTTCAACTCCTTAAATCTATCTTCAGATTCATCACTCCCTGAAAACATGAATCCCTTCGAAGTTATCTTGTTAAGAGGGTTTTCCTATTGTGAGAAATTTTCCACAAATCGGTGATAATATCTAGCTAACCCCAAGAAGATACAGATATCAATAACTGATGTTGGCCTTAGCCATCCCTCAATTGATAGTGTCTTGGTGGGATCCATAGATATCCCATTAGTAGAGTTTATTTGACCTATGAATGAGACTTCATACAGCCAGAACTCACACTTTATGTACTTTTCATAGAGATTCCCCTTTTGAAAGGTCTCTAGTACTATTCTTAGATTCTTCTCATGCCCTTCCTTGGTTTTTTAGTATATTATAATATCATCAATAAATAGTACCAAATTTTATTTGAGGTAATCTATTAGACTCTATTCATCATGTCCATAACTATTACTGAAGCATTAGTGAGTATGAAGGACATTATTATGAATTCATAGTTCCCGTACCTTGTACAAAAGTAGTTTTGGGGATATCCTCCTTCTTCACCATTTCATGGTAATATCCCGAACACAAATCCACCTTGGAGAAGTAATGTGTTCCATGTAGCCGATTGAACAAGTCAGAAATTCGGGGAAGAGGATACATTTTATTTATTGTGATTTTGATTAGATCATGATAATCAATACAAAGGAACATTGACTCATCCTTCTTCTTGACAAAGAGGACATGTGCACCCCATGGTAATAAATTTATTTTATAAATCATAAACATTTATCACACCCCCAAAAACATTATTTTATAAATCATAAATATTTATCACACCTCTAAAAAAGGAAGATGGGTTTTGGAAAATAAAAATTGAGTTGTTTAAATAATTAAATTATGATATGATTACTTATATATTTGGATAAATAATTACACTATTTGAATGATGGTCCAATTACAATACAAATAAAAATATTTACTATATATTACTGTCGAACACATTCGAATGAGGGGTACTGCATTAATGTTGTCTAAGTTTATTTAATATTAAGGTATCTTATTCTAAGGGAAACAAAAGGTCAATAAACTGGTTATAGGGGAGGTTTTTATGTAGAAAAAATATATTCACCATGAAGAGGATATCCTTTGGAATGAAATATACTTATTACCCAAATCCATAATAATTTTTTTAATTAAAATATTTTAAATAAAAATGTGATGTAGAAGGGAATGTTATTGTAAAGGTTGTTGGAATATTTTAATTCAAAACTAAGTAGAATTAAATTTTTAAACCATTAAATGTGGTGAAGTAGTTGTTGATAAGATATTTTTGGGTTTGAGATAGGTGGTCTTGACACCAATATGTATCCTAAAATTTACCAAATTCAAGACACAAGTAGTGATTTTATATTGAGAGGAAAATTTCACTGAATAAAAGTTTTAATGAAATAAAAAATAAAATGAATTGGTACTCCAAAATGACAGGATGATTGGGGGATAATATGAAAGTATAATTTATTCATAATCCTAGTACTGATGTATTAAGAATAATTTTATATTATTTATTAATATGAATCATCAAAACATTTTGTTATTTAAATAATTTATTTGAATATACTTGACCCATGTATAGAATAAAATAGAATAATTATAGTCTTATCATATATCATTTGATAGAAAAACTAATTTTATTGAAGTGAGTTTATATGTGAGGATGGAAATTGTGATGTTATGAAGGAGTTGGTTAGTGAGAGGATAACATATTGATGTTTAATGAATTGATTACATTTTTAGAACAAGAGTGAGATAATGAATTGGGTGTAGGTGAAAGAGTGTGGGTGGAACCAAGATAGTTGGTCTTCATTCCATTACATATCTTGTAGGAGAAAAAATTATTATTCACATAGTTATTAGAAATGGGACTTCCATAACAATATTTATTCAAAATACATGATTGGAGTGATGGAATCATACATTAAGAGAGTTTGGATGATGATGAAATTTGTGAATAGATACAAGATAGGTGGTCAAGGTGTCAGTACATATCCTATAGAAATATGAATCAAGGAACATGTAGTTATTTATTAATAGAATTTTTTTTTATCATGGTATATGTTTATATCAGAATACCGATATTATATGGGAATTACCTACACTAGTATCACTTATATGGATCATAATACTATTTAATAAACTAGTTCATAGGGAATTGATAGCTCCATGTAGTTTAGGATTCATATGGGATGTACTATATACCGTTAATTTTTAAGGATTTGGTAGTAAGGACCATCATGTTTTTTATTTTAACATCTTATAATAACGACATAAGTCAAATCCATTTTTTCAACCAAAGAAGACCTTATGCTATACAGTTTGGATTCATTATGTGAGTATTTCCATTCTATAAAATTTGGGGTTATACAAAGATGACCATTATAACATCATGTGGAATCATAAAATGTACTTTTTGAGGAAAAAAAAATTAGTGGGAGTCATGACACAAAATTTATACATTATAATAAAAAAATATGATATATTAAATTTTAACATGTATATAATGATAGGTTATTACAACCATTGATCTAGATTTATAGGATTCTTTTATGGGTGTCATTAATATTCATGAGGCCAATACTAATTACCCTTGGATGAATGAGAAATGGTTACCATTTTCTTATATCCTCATGTAACATGGTTTTATTATACCTCATGTTTATGTAATGTGTGTAAACATCGCTCATCGGGTTATTATAACTCAAAAATTTGAATTTTATATTGTTCGTTTTCTGTCAGTTTAGGAAATATTTCTATGTGAAGTTAATGAAACAGAAATTAAATAAGAAATAATACTTATTTATCATAAACCAAAAAATATATGATAAATTTAATAGATTTATAGGTAACAATGTTATAATCCCAGAAATCATGATAGATATTTTTCAAGATATTTGTTTTTTATCATTTTCCACATTTTTCTAATGTATTTTAAAAAATTAATATTGAAAAAAATAAATTTCAACTTTTAGCTACATGATAGTATGATAAGTGATTGGACTAGATATCATAATCCCCATATTACTTATTTAGCTCAAATGTAAATAAATTTTTTCCATTATCCATGAACATTGTGCAAGAAATTCTAAATATCATGATTATGTCAGATTTCAAAATTAAGTTCACCAATGTTGTTTAAATTTTTTAAAACATAAAACTTCGACATATTTGGAGAATAACTCATTGGAAGTATTAATGAACTTAATTTTTAAGAATGGGTTATGGGTAAAGAACAAAAAATATGGAAAACAAAAAAATGGCCAGAATTTTTTGTGGTGTAAAAAACACTAGGCATTTATAATTGAAATTATCATGTTTTTTGAATCTGTGAAAACTTCTGGTGAATTCCATACATTCATGAATCATTTATGGCCAGATACTCCCAGGTATACAAATTTAGTTGGAGGTTTTAAACCCTATTTTATGGGCATACTTGTTAGAAACATAGACATATTGAATGATAGTGGTTGTCACATATCCTTAAATGTATCAAAGGATGAATTCATCAAATGGTAATTTTATATTAATTTTTAGGATGATATAATATAATAAAGGAATAAATATACATACCATCAATAGATTTTCTATATATCAGATTAACCTTGAGAAAGAGAACTATCCAAATTAAAATTAACTATGGTTGAAACCCAATTAGTTGTTATTTTAGATAGGTAATATGAGGAGTCTAATTTACATGATGTGACATAAAGTAAATTTATTTCCACAATATCATAACTAATTAATTTAGAAATAATATTTATGGTGAAATATTTATAACTATATCATACTGATTTAGATCAATGTGGGTGATGACCATATTAGCCAATTCATCTTCTTAATCATTATTTTAGCATGAAATATGAGATTAATTTGGTTTTGGCTGAAATTATGACATCAATTCATGAAAATTATAAATTATATGTGTGAATTTTTTTAATTAAGGAATAATTTCATTTCATCACCTAATTTAAAATGTTGAATTTTATATTCTATTTAGTTTGTTTATTGGTATCAACAAATCCAACTCCAAACATGTGATGAGAACTCAATACATTTACTCTTTGTTGGTCCATCCAATTGAGAGGAGGAAAGTCTAGAAAAATGGGACGTTATTGGAAAAATGAAGCTAATATAAAAGATGACTCGGTAAAATCTCAGGTCCTCGATGAATTTCCCATTCGAACTATATAAGGCACCATAAATGTAAATTTTCTTTGTTTAAGAGGTTTCATGGATAGAGAAAAATATTACATCGAGCAGTTCTGTATACAATAGTGATTGTGTCATGTTAGGGTGTGTTACTAGGAATTATTTAAGTGGATATACTTTTATTCTATTTTGATATATAACAATAGTTTTTGGGATCTATGTCAACTCACACCCAAAATCTATTATGGAAAAGTGAATATAAATGAAAGCTGTACAAGGGGTTTTTATAAAAATAAGAGAGGACCACTCCCTCCATATCTACATCCACCATTGGTGTATTGTATTATGGGGATTTTAAATTCCACATTGATCTCATTTATATGATCTTACTCTTTGAAAAAAAATCTTCCAGTTGGTTCTCATCCCTATAGACATGTGGAACAACCTTATTGAGATTCATGGAATATTGAATGAAATCAATCCAATGATCTAAGAGCTTCCATTTACTTTTCATGTATATTTACCTTATGTCCCTGAAAAAAATTTAATAGTTATATTCAATCAATAATGAGTTATAATTATACAATAAAACATGTTTTATAGAATATATTGTATTCCAAACTTTCGATTCATAAGAAGTTCGAATTCCAGTGATATAATAAAAATATCATTTGAAAAAAACATGTTAGGTATGGAAAAAACCTACAAAATAAATCTCATTGATTTCATTCCATACCAAAGATATGATGGAATATCTTATATACAATGGAATATTGAATATCATCTAACTCTGTTTAGTTTTACAGATCACCTCTAAGAGTTGTTCAAGATGAAATTCAATGTATATATGAATAAAATATCGATTTACAACATAAATCCAAGGACTCTATAAAAATTTTCAGCCCATGAAAATTTTTTATATATCATATTCGTCATTCAAGCCTAAATTAAATTCTAAAACAATGTATTGACCAACCTTATTTTATTGGTCATGTGAGAGATATATCTTTTTCCATATCTTCCATATAAGAAAAAATCTCAAGGGTTGTATAATGTGTACATTAAACATCCGAAACAATGTCGGTGGTATGTTTAGTCATTCACATTTCATATTATAGTAATATTTATTATGTAACATCAAATTTCTGTTGGGGCTCTAAATTATAAGATCCATTTTCTTTATAAGCATAATTATATATTTCCATTTTGGTTTGTAGAGCTATAATTCCATTAGGTCTATTTTTAGGCATCAAAATATTAGAAATGGAATTGTTTTCATTATGTCATAGTACATGAATAATGTATTTATGTGGGATATACAGGCATAAAGTCTTACAAAATTTGAGATTATATTTCATGCTCAATAACCATATTATATACTGAATTATTTCATTAAAAGAATTCATGATTAAAGCACAAAAATTTATTGAGAGGTAGTTTTAGTATCATTCCATCTACTTCATTTTGATGTTTTTTGATAAAAATCAAGAGAGTGATTAAGGTTCATAAATTTCCATGTTAATTTCTTTATAAGAGTATCATTAAATATATTTAGATATTTAATTCCATATACACCGATTTCAACATTCTTGATATAGTCTTTACATGCCCCCATAATCAACATCCACTCTCGAATTGAACCTTTCCACATGATTTCCCTTATCATACCTTTTATATTGTTCATGAAACATCATGGAAACCTATTAATAGACAAGGAAAAAAATATAGATGAAATCAATGAGTTGACAAGGAATACCCTTCCTACATGGGACATCTGTAACAACCCAAAATTTTATTAATTAAAATTCCTCTTGGTCAATTTAAATGTCTCCTTATGGTTATGTAAAATGTATGGACTTATTTGTTTCTTTGTTTTGTTTTTTTAAATACCATTATATATTGTGATGGTGGCTAATATAGATATTAAACAGTGATCACATCATTTGTATAAATATTGGGATTTTATAAATCCAATTTACTTAGATAAAGAGAGTAATGGCCTCATCAAGTAGACTTTCCACATATGAAGCACATTTTTGGGAGCTTGGAAAATAGGTGGAGTAATTGGGATTTTCTTGTTACCATGCCCATTTTGAGCATGAATACATAAAGTTCAAGCAGAACCACCTACGAGAGAAGTGGAATTTGAGAGAGATTACCACTCGAGCAATGTTATTCAAGCCTCCCCAGGAGTCTGTCACCATCGCGCACCTTACCCTATGGTCTTATGCAGGTGTTTTAAGGGGATATGTAACCCGATCCTAGTACTAAGATTATGTACAATATTATATTATAGAGAATATAAATTTTTTTTGTTATTGTTACTTTGTAAATGGTTTTTAAATCCCAAATAGTATTTTTAGTTAATATTTAATTAAGAAATTATATTTGATGAATTAATTGATTTTTGAATTAAATAACATTTTAATAAAATATTATTATAATTATTATTAAATTACTTTTCATTAAATAAAAATGATCGTATAATTTTATGAATGCAATTGTAATTTTTATTAAGGTTTGATTGTATTTTTGTCAATACCAATGAATTTTTTATAAATGTTGGTTTTTATTTTAATAGTAAAAAATCAAATATTTAGAAATTGTTTTAGATAAAATGAATATTATTTTGGTAATAAAGATGTAGAAATTATCCACTGGTGATGATTTCATAATTTTCTAGGATAGTTGAATTTTTGGGAAAAACTAAAATACCTTTTAAATATATAATGTGTTTTATAATATCATAATGACCCAATAGAGATGTAATAAAATAATATAATCATTATGTACAGAAAAGATATGTTTTAAAATTAAAATAATAGTATTTTATATTTGTTTAATTTATTTTACAAAGGTTTAGTGTACCCTCCAAGTCTTATAAAACATTTTTCCTTCTTAAATTGTTTTTCGTGAGAGTGTGACTTGGCTCCACATAAGCAAACCTATTATTTTAAGAAGTTCGTCCATTGGCCTCATAAAATATTTTTTCACAATACCATATGGAAAAATCCATGGGAAAAAACCATGGGATGGTTTGTTGTTTTGATTAGTTTAATGTGAGGTGTCCCAAACCTAAATAATAAAGAATTCCCTCTCCTTTCCTACATGAACCCACCCAAGATCCCACTTCCTCTTCACTCAATTACATTGAATTTCGACCAACCCCTACCCGAATCTCTCAAGAATCCTTCCAAAGTGCCCCAATCTTTCAAGAATCCTCTCTCAATCATCTCCCAAGCTTTTGGTATCACACTTCCATGTAAGGGATTTCATCCATTCTCATTTTTGCCCAATTTTCATTATGTTGTTATGAACTTTTATTTTCAATTACAAATTTTGGGGTATGATTGAACACCTACCCCATATGTTTGTATTATGGGATATCCCTTTATCTATAATTAATTCCTCCCATGTACACCCGTTATCATGATGCAATTCCATGAGGGATTTCTCTCTCCTCTTTTATAGCCAAGTAATTCGTTTGTATCTTGTATATAGATTCCATTACATTTTTTGGGACTGTATCTATATGATCCCATTTCTGTCCATTTCATGTAAATATGAAGAGACACTGATTTCTCTTTCATCTATCTTTTTCATGAATCATTATGTCACGTCGTTCTGCGGCCGAAATTGCACTGTGTTTTTCCAAGCCAATATAATTGTGTAGTGAATACCATATCCATGTCTCAATCAAGGGTATTCACCTTTATGCACATATTCATATTGAATGTTACATTCGTTTATTTATTACACATTACTTAATCGTAGAATAACATATAATGTTTATTGATTCTATGTGATATAATCCATGTGGGACACTTAAGCATGAAATGCAATGTTTAAGAAGGGTGAACCCTGATAGAACTCCCATGCATTGGGTGAAGTATAGTATCATGATATGTCATGTGAAATTGGTGTAGAATCGTGCTAATTCATGTGAAAAATTGGTTTAATAGTTCTTCATTTGCAGTGAGGGTTTACGATTTCTCCATGTCCAATGAGACTTAGATCATCTTAATTCCATGTTATGAGTTGTTGCCACATTTACATGTTATGATTAACATGATTTATCATGCATTTATGTTCATGTTTCTCTTGTGATCCACTGATATTCCTATTGTTGTACATGTATTGTATTTCTCATGTTATTCCATTTTTATTCCCTTATTGGGCTTTATAGATCACCTTTTCATATTCATGTCCTCATGTTATCCCATGCAATGCTAAGTATGAGGGAATATAGTGATCATGTAATTGGTTTTTTCAATAAAGATGTTATATTTAATCTTTTAAGTCATTATGTAATGATCCTAAAACCCATATACACAAGAACCATCGATCTTCAATGTTGTATCAAGTGATGTTTATGTAATCAATAATGTTTTAGTGTGTAACAAAGAGCAGGGATTTCATAATTGTTATTAAAGGATATGTTTAGTTATATTTAGGATCAGTATTAGAAAACACATGTGAAGCCTTAGAGTCAAGATTAAGTATAATAAAAACATCTCCATTTTTTGGTGAGTATTGAGTAAGTTGTTTATCAATAAAATACATCCCTATCTAGATACGGGCAGGTAGAGGCGGCTCTGGCACAGATGTACCAAGGGGCGAAAACCCCAATAAGGAGTTTCAGGCTTGATCCAGGGTATCTTTGTACAAAATAAGTGGACTTTCTTCACTCTTTATTATGACACTCCCGGTGGATATGCATTGGTAAATTTATAACATAGTATGAATAATTATTAAGGGAATTAAAAAATATCCTAATTATATATGTTGGATAAAATTGATTGAAGCCTATAGATTCATAAGATAAGAAAATAAAAGCTATTTATAAGTCATCTATTTTGTCTTTGGATTACCCTTTATGTGTTACCCCTATCTTTCCTTTTATTCCAGCCAAGGGCTGGTAATAGGAGGACTTGGGATAACAAACAATGTGAAGATCAATGGGATGAAAATGCTAATGAGATGGCCTATCTTATGGGAGAAGGAATTGTGAACTTTTTCAGGATACTATCTCAATTAACTCAAGATTTTAAAAGCAATATGGGTCTATAGGAACGTTCAAACCCCCCTAAGAATGAACAAGTTGATATCAAAGGCTTCGTGATACAAATGTCTCCTACTTTTAATATATCATATCTTACCTCAATCACAGAATAATGGATCAAATCCATTGAAAAGATATCCTACATCCTTCAATGTTCCATACAAGAGAATTCTATTTTGGATGCTTATCGTATGGAGGGTGATGATGATCAATGTTGGTCATTGATTAAAAATAAAAAGCCTGAGGAGGAGATCGAGGCATTGGAATTGTTGTATTTCTCGAAGATGTTTTTCAATAAATATTTTCCATGCACCCCCCGGCTTAAAATGGAAAGGGACTTCCTTACTCTCTATAGAAATATGAAGAATCTGTCATAGTGTACAAGGAAAACATCACAAGGCATGCAAGATACGCCTTCAACTTTTTCATCAACCCTGATTGAAAGGTTGAACACTTTTTTGGTGGGATCAAACCGAGCCTAGGGAAATCCCTGGGGATTAGCGACTTCGATAGCTTTGATGAAATTGTACGATGTTCCCTCTAGGTTGAAATACAGATCGCCAATCCTTAGGGGTATCACGGGGATAATAATAATAAGGTGTAATTAAATTATGGAGGTATGATGGATAAATAAAATGGTTATATGAAAATCTAGTACTCCACTTTCCAAAGGTGTAGAAAGAAGCACCCTAGAAATTTCCTGAAGGGGATGAGGAAATTCATTAGGTGTGGAAGAGAAGGGCATTAGACTATTAACTATCCGCAAGAAAAACCCATGGCTTTGATAGAGGAGAGGAACAATACATTTGACTATAAATGTGTTGTCCATTGCTCCAACTACAAAGAAGTAGGGCACCATGCAAATCAGCGCCCTATACCAAGGGTTTTCAGAGGCAACTAACAACATCCAAGGCATCAAGGGTGATCTTTTGCCATCACTACTACCGAAGTGAACCCTAACAATGATGTGGTGATTGGTATGATACTTATTCATTCAAGAATAGAGAAATTACTTTTTGATTCAGGTTCTACGCATTATTTTATATCCTGACTTTTTAGTAGAACAATCCCAACACCACCACAATTCACGGAATTACAGTTGTCGGTGAGTATGGAAAATGGGGAAATCATTGCATCACATGAATATAACTCCTCCCCTTTCATAATCGATGTATATAAATTCTTGGAAAATCACATCATACTCCATCTACTAGAATTTCATGCAATTCTTGTCAAGTATTGTCTTTCCCTATATAGATCCAACATAAATTTTCATAAGAGGGAAATCACTCTCCATGTGAAGAATAAACTCCCAATTCTGTACAAGTGAAAGGAAGAAGATGAATTTTTTTTATCTCCATAATATCAAGTGTTGATATTATTTCCCTATGAGCATGAATATCTAGATCAGATGAGTGAGTCTAATGAGGAAACTATCATAGAAGACATGACGATTGCGAAGAAATTTGTTGAAGTGTTTCCCGAGGAATTTCTTGGTATTCCTCCTAGAAGAGATGTTGAATTCTCAATTGACCTTATACAAGGGGAGTTTACAATATTAAAGAATCCATATTAAATAGATGTTGTAGAGACTGAGTAGTTGAAAAAACAACTACATGTGAATCTTGATAATGGGTTTATACACACAAGTACTTCACCATGGGGTGCACCAGTCTTCTTCATCAAGAAGAAGGATGGGTCAATGCACCTTTGCATCGATTACCGTGAACTTAACAAACTCATAATAAAGAAAAAGTATCCTATCCCACATATTGATGACTTTTTCGAACAGTTATGTGGAGCACAAAACTATTCCAAGGTGGATTTGCAGTTAGGATATTATAATGTAAAGGTGAAGAATGAAGATATCCCCAAAAATGATTTTTGTACAAGGTACGGGCACTATGAATTCATAGTAATGCCTTTTGGACTCAAAAATTCTCTATCAATATCCATGGACTTGATGAATAGAGTCTTTATATATTACCCTGACAAAGTTGTGGTAGTCTTTATAGATGATATTCTAACATACTCCAAAACTAAGAAGGATCTTGAGGAGCATCTAAGAACTATACTCGAGACCATGCGAAAAGAGAAGCTTTCTGTAATGTATAGTAAGTGTGATTTATGTTTGAAGGAAGTCTCATTCTTAGGCTATATCATCAAAATATATGAGATATCTATGGATCCATCCATGAAAAAATAAATAGAGGGATTGCAAGGATGACATCTGTAGTGGATATCCATAGCTTCTTGGGGTTAGCATGATATATTCGACGATTTTTGGGAAATTTATCTCAATTTTTCAACACTCTTACCAAGATTAAATGGAAGGGAGTATTGTTTTCATCTAGTGATGAATGTGAAGAATGATTCAAGGAGTTGAAAAGGAGGCTTATCACTGTGATAGTGATCACATTACCCATATGTGTAGACCTTTTTGTGGTATTAAGTGATGCTTCAAAGAAGGGAATGGGTTGTGTGTTGATGCAAACTAACTAATTAATTTCTTATTCTTCAAGGCAATAGAATGTTCATGAGTAGAATTATACAACACATGATTTGGAGTTGGCTGCAGTGATCTTCACTTAAAAAAATTGGTGGCATTATCACATTGGGGGGAAGTATGAAATATATATAGACCACTAAATTATCAAGTATATATTCACACAGAAAGAGTTCAACTTGCGCCATCGAAGATGGTAATAACTGATCAAAGACTATGGTTGGTCAATCCATTACCACCCTGGGAAAGCGAACAAAGTGGTGGATGCTCTATGTAGAGAGGAAGCACCAATTTTATCATTTCTGAAAATGGAAAAGGATTTAATCTTCTTTGATTTGTTGAAGATGGACATTGGAATCCTAAATAAGGGAACATCATAAATACTTTCCCAAATGATTTTTTAATTGTCTCGTTCGGAATGGTTAAAGGATTCTTAAAAGGATGATGTGAAAATTCAGAATAAAGTGGATGATATTAGAAAAGGGAAATCCATGGAGATCAATGTTAATAAAGAGGGAATTGTGAGATTTGGGAAAATATTATGTGTTCCATCATGTCTAGGGATAAAGAAGGATCTTCTGAATGATGAACATTGTTCAAATTTCTCTATTCACCAAGGAGAAACAAAATATATATTGAGATCTACAAGAACATTATTGGTGGGATAATATGAAGAAGGAGACCACTGAGTATACATCAAAGTGCGAGGTGTGTCAGCAAGTGAAGGAAGAGTGGCAGAAGTCTAAGGGGATGATGCAACCATTGCCCATACCAACATGAAAATGGGAGAAAATAACCATGGACATTGTCACTAGACTTTTGAAGACATCCAAAGGCAAGAATAAAATTTGGGTTATTGTGGATCATCTTACAAAGTATGCAAACTTCATTTCAAATTTATAGGATTTTTCAATGGATCAACTGGCACATATATATATCACGAAGTGGTAAAGTTGCAAAGAGTACAATTATCTATTATATCCTATCGAGATCAATGATTCATCTCTATGTTTTAGAAGAGTATTCAACATGATTGGGATACTGAACCGAACATTATTATGGCCTATCATCCTCAAACTGATGGCCAATTTGAATGTACTATTTAAACACTGGAAGATATGTTAAGATCATGTTCAATGGAATTTAAAGGATATTGGGATCAATATCATCCTCTGGTGGAATTCTCTTATAATAACAATTTCCACTTAAGCATCTGAATTGCACGTTATGATGCCATGTATGGGAAGATGTGCTGAAAACTAGCATGTTGGGATGAAGTAGGTGAGCGTAAGCTACTAGGACCAGAAATGGTTGAAGAAATGGTGGAGAAGGTGAAAACCATTCAGCAGCATATCGTGGCAGCCCAGTGTCAACAAAAGAGTTATGTAGATAAATTTCCACGACAACTTGAGTTTAATGTTTGATACATTTCATTTCTATTGATATATACATGGAAAAATGTCACAAGGTTTGGAAAGAAGGGTATTTTATGTCCTAGGTACATCATCCCCTTCGAGATTCTTGATCATGTCAGGGTTGTGGCCTATCGACTAGCATTTCCACCTACCATAGACAAAGTACATGATGTATATCATGTATCCCTCCTATAGAAGTATATACCTGACCCTTCACATGTACTCTCTTCACAGGTAGTACAATAAGAGGACGATCTTCCTTACGAGGAGAAACTAATGAAGATCTTAGATCGTAGAGAAAAAGATATATGAAACAAGACAATGCCCCTTGTCACGGTGTTATGGGAAAACCAAAAGTTTGAAGGTGTGATGTGGAAATTAGAGGAATTGATGAAGAAAAGTTACACACATCTATTTTTGTGTGAGAAAAGTAAAATTTTGGGGCGGAATTTTTTAAGGGGGGGAGATTGTAATGACCCAAAAATTTATTAAAGAAAATTCATCTCGGTCTATTTAAAAATCTCTTTATGGTTATTTAAAATATATACACTTATTTGGAACTATGTTTTGTTTTTTTTAAATACCGTTAAAAAATTTCACCGTTGCTAATATATTCATTGAATAGTGATCACATAATTAGAATAAATACAGGTCTTTAAAAAATCCAATTTACTCAGACAAATGGAGCGAAGGCCTCATCCAGTAGACATGCCCCATAATAAGCCCATTTGTGAGAGCTAGAAAATGAGGTGGCATCATTGGTATTCCCTCTTGACCAATACCAACAATAGCTTGAATACATAATGCTCGAGTGGAACTGCCTACGAGAGAAGTGGAATTTGATAGAGATTACCACTCAAGCAATGTTATCTGAGCCACCCCAAGAGTCTGTCACCATCGCGCACCTTACCCTAAGGTCTTACGAAGCTGTTTTAAGGGGTTATGTAACAAGACCCTATTACTATGATTGTGTAAATTATTCTTATATAGTGAATATACATTCTTTTTATAATTTTTACTTTGTAAATGGTTTTTAAATCGCAAATAGTATTTTTAGTTAATAATCAACTATGAAATTTACTTTAATGAATAAATGTATTTTTGATTTAAATATTATTTTAATAAAATATTATTATTAATATTAAATTAATATTTATTAAATATAAATGTTTTTATAATTTTATGAATGCAATTTTAATTTTTATTATGGTTTGAAAGCCGTTTTTGTCAAAACCATGAATCTTTGACAAATGTCGGTGTTTATTTTAAAAGTAAAAATTCAAATATTTAAAAAATTATTTTGATATATTGAATATTATTTCTGGAATCATGATGTCGAGATTAACCAACTGTGAATTTGTATAATTTTTTTGGGGTAGTCAATTTTTTGGGTAAAAATTAAATACCGTTTAAATATATTATGTGTTTTCTGAATTCATAATGACCCAATAGGCATGTAATAAAATAATATATACATTATGTTCAGATAATATATGTTTTACCATTAAAATAATGTGATTTTAAATTTGAATGATTTATTTTACAATGCTTTAGTGGACCCTCCAAGACTTATAAAACATATTTTCTTTGTAAATTGTTATCCTTGAGAGTGTGACTCACCTCCACATGAGAAAAATTATTATTTTAAGAAGTTAGGCCATTGGCCTCATAAAATATTTTTTCCACTATAATTTTTATAAAACCATGTGTAAAAATTATTGCATGTTTTGTGGTTTTGATTAGTTTAATGTGAGGTTTCCCATGCCTAAATAATAATGAATTCCCTCTCCTTCCCTAAATAAACCCACCCAAGCTCCCACATCCTCTCCACTCAAATTATTTAGAGCTCGACAACCCCCGGAAATCCTCTCTATAAAATCCTCTAATAGTTCCACAAGATCTTAATAATCTTCTCTCAATCCTATCCTAACCATTGGGGATCGCACTTCAATGTATGAGATTTCTTCCTTTCTCATTTTGTCCAATTTTAATTAAGTTGTTATGACCTTTTTTTCAATTAAAAATGTTGGCATATGATTTTGTACCTCCCCTAGAATTCCCTTTTAATGTTTAGATGATGTTAGAACCCTTTATATCTCATTAATGCCTCTCATGTACACCCATTACCATGCCGAAATTTCCTGAGGGATATCTCTCTTCTCTTTTTTATCCAAGTAATTATTTTTTATTATGCATCTAAATTCAATTAAGTTAGTTGATAAATGTATCTATATGACCCCATTACTGTCCATTTTATGTAAATATGATGATACACCCATTTCTATTTCATCAACCATTTTCACGAATCCTTATGTCACACTGTTATGATGCTGAAATTGTACTGTGTTTTTCCAAGCCATGACCATTGTGTAGTGAATACCATACCCATGACTCTATCAACGGTATTATCCTTTATGAACAAATAAATATTGAATGTTACATTCCTATATTAATTAAACATTACTTAATCGTGGAATAACTTATGATTTCTATTGATTCCATGTGATTTGATCCATGTGGCACACTAATGCATGAAATGAAATGTTACGGAAGGGTTCACCCTGATAGCACTCTGATGCATTGGGTAATGTATAATATCATGATAAATCCTGTGGAATGGGTTTTGACTGATGACTATTCAAGTGAAATGTGGGTTTACTCATACTTCATGTGCAATGGGGGTTTAATCATGATCCATGTGCAATGAGCCTTGGCTCATGATAATTCCATGTCAAATGTTGTTACCACATTTCAATGTTATGATTATCATGATTTATCTTTCCATTGTGTTCATATTTATTTTATGCTCAATTGATATGAATTTTGTCTAACATGTATTTTATTACTCATTTTATTCCATCTTTATTCCCTTACTAGGATTAATAGCTCACCCTTTTCTTATACATGTCATCAGGTTATCTCATGCAATTCAAAGTACGAGGTAATGCAGTGGTCATGTAAAGGATGTTTTCAATAATGATGTTTCATTTCATGTTTTAAGTTGTTATGTAACGATCATAAACCCTAAAGACACTAGACCTCTTGATATTCTCTTCTATATCAAGTTTAGTTTATGTAATTAATCTTATTTTAGTGTGTAATAAAAAAGTAGGGTTGTTATAACCTTTATTTCCCTTTCCATCATGACAATTAATTAATGAATCAACAGAGAAGTTTCCCAATGATCTGCCTCCTCACTTTTCCATGTTAATAAGGGGAAACCATGGTAATTAAAAGAGAGGGAGCCTTTTATAACCCATATTCTTCTGTGAATTAATTTTATTTCCAAACATAATTCCCTCATAAAAAATTAATGATTTCCTCCAACTAATGGTCTACCATGAAACTTCCTTATAATCTGTGAACATATAATTAATTTCATACATTCTTTTCTACGAATCCAGAACAAATATAATATATCCATCCAATTATAAGATATGTGATAGTGTGAATTCATTTATTCCCACCTTGATACACATATAAATTCCAAGTTGCACACAATCATTAACACATACAATCATATAATCATAAGAAATTGAAATAAAATCCCTGATAGAGGGTCAACCTATCCAACACCTCTAGTGCGTTGAATGAATACCCTTGGTGATACAGTGTTTTGTATATATAGCCTTGTACCTGTGATAATGGTGCAGAAAATAATGATGAAGGAATCTTACAATTCATATCTGCAGAGAATAACTAAAACAAAACTCTACTTCAAAGTATGAAACATATATTAGATATCAATATTGAGTGAAAAGTTCCATTAAATAATTTTCCTCTTCCTAATATTAAATCATTCTAATTCCATGAATATGTAGTTTTGTATGATTTATCCTGGTAAAAACCCATGTTCATTAGAGGTGATGTTTTCATTAGCAATTACCCAACCTTGGTCATGAACATTTTACTAATCATTTTAGGTATAGTGTTCCCAATAGAAACTCTCCAAAAATATTTTATGCCAATCGAACATTCCCTTTTAGTAATCAAGGAAATTAATTATTATTTGAATCTATAGGGAATAACTCCATGAGTGAAAAATTCCATCACTGCGTTAGTCAGTTCATCAACAAAAATATCCCATGAAGAAATGAATTTTTTTTAAACTTATTTTGACCAGCATTATTGTCCATATTGAGGGAGAATAGAGACAATTTTAATTTATCTTTTGAGGTTTCCATAATTCATTCATGATTTTGGCGCTCCTCTATAGAGGGGTTTATGTTTTCAATCATTTATTGTGTTCCACACATTCCATCAACATAATACATACCATGGAAATAATCCACCTCTTCCTAGTAAATTTCATTTTGAGAGGTATAGAGGTGTCCCTAAATGGTCATGGCACTATTCATTTATCTATATACCTTTTCATTATCAAATCAATGAAATATATTATAGTTCCTTTTATCATTGATCAACCATATATGAATCAATTGAATTTTTTCAATCCTTTACTTAAATGTTAGAAGGTCATCCAATTTATAATGATCCAATATTTTATATCTAGATGGGAAATTACGCTACTAATTTAAATTTTATTATGAGTGTGTTTTTCATTAGCATCCTTGATATCATGATCAAACTGAGGTGAGGGATTTAAACTCCAGTCCATAAATAATAATTTGTTGTGACTTATTTCACTACATGTATATAAAGTGGGACTCTAAACAGTTTACTTTCCCATGCCTCAAAAATAAATTACATACATCTTGGAGTGATAATTCGCCCATTGTTGAAGAAAAATGGAGGAGGTACTAACCTTGTAATCTGATTGGATATCTCTAAAACAATGGGGTAGTGATTGGAATGATGTGTTGACAGTGTGAACCTGAGATTCCATTTTCAGCACATCAGTCTTCCATTTTAAAAAAGAATATATGAAGCATACTTTCTTTTCTTCAATTAAATGTGTACCTATTCTATATAGAGTCAGCTCTAACTATTGGGAATTCCACAAAGATGGATTGATAAATGCATGAGAAGAAATATATATCTACTATTATTTTAAACATAGATCTACAATTTTTATTCTGGTTTAAATTCATATTAAAATCTCCCATTATCACCAATTTATGGTTCATGTTTCTGCCATTACTCTCAAGATTCATCTATATCTTTCTTATTCTTAGGTATGTTATGGATTTATACACAATAGAGTTTAATTGTTTACGACATAAGGTATTGAAAGAACTTGAGATTCTCCGGGCCTTCTTTCTTAATGTCATAATGTGAATTTTTTAATATTGATTAATCCATAAATGATCCATAATATTGTCATGTATATTTATTGAGACAAACTTGTATACAAGGGAGGACAACTTGAAACCTCTAAAACTCTCAAATTGAGTATTTATTTAGAAATTATATGAAGCATGAGATTATATTCCATGATATAATGTATAAGTGACATGGAAATTAGGGAATTCCCTATACCATGAAAATTCTAGTAAATTATCATCATTGTTTGAGGGATTTTCAACTTATTAGATACCCCTCATATTATTTCACATTCACTGGACTTACCTGACTTTTTTCCATTCTTCTTTTTCTTCCCACTTTTTAGTTTTAGTACACTATTTTTCCCTCATTCACATCTGGTTCAACATTATTTTGATCATCATTTTTCTTGTGAATTCTTTGTGAGTTGATAATTATTACCATCATTATATGATAATAATCCACTAAGTGAAGATAATTTATATCTTGATTCCATCATCTGATGGGTTCTACCTATTATTACACTTCTGTTGAAAGCCTTGGATGAGGAGACTTATGTGAATTATTCATCCATAATAGCCTTTGCAGCATGTTTTATAGTCTAGTCCTAAGTCATATTATTCTATCCACATAGTTGTGTTGTTTCAATTTTTGTGTCTGTGAATTACTAATATACTCATAAGTCTACATTGGTAATTTTTCTTTATATCTAGTATAATGTTAATCTAACAACAGATTGGGTATACTTTTAATATTTCAATCATATTTATGCTCAAAAAAATATTTATTTACTATATATTGGACTACATTCATCATAGATAGAGTCACAATTACATCATGACAATGAGAGATATACAATTGTGAATATGAATTTATATTCACTTATTCTCTAACAATTATCACTTCATCAAGAGTGTTGAACATGAGAGATTTTCATAGCATCCTCAACTTGCATAATGATGATGATAGAGAGAATATTATTTTCTAACTCCTTCATCTCATCTTCATAGGATGGTGAGGCCTCTCTATAGTGGAAAACACCATATACAGTAGAATTTTCCTTTTTTCCATTAGCATTTCTATCAATTGGGATTACATAAAAAGTTTATTTAATCAAGTAATAGTGCGAGTCAGGAGGAATTATCTTGTCTTTCCCACTCCTTTTCTTTAAGATACATCATCATAAACCTTAAATTGAGAAAATTACATTCCTTTTCACTATTACATTTAGAGGTTAAATTTACAAAGAACATTCGGAAAATAAAAAATTTAGTCTTCCCTTCATAATGAAATTAAAACATGATACTGTCATCCATTGTTGTTAGAACCACCTCATCTACAAGAGTTTTATACATGTCAACCTCCACTCGCATTCTAGAATAATTCCCAAATCAAAAAATATTTATTTTTTATCCATCTAGATATGATTACCAACAAAGGATAAAATATCCCATAGAATACATGTGTTCCAATAAATCCAATTAATCCTAAAGATAATTATATAGATCTATACATGGGAATTCTATACACTCTCATAGTTAAAATTCGTATTCCATTCCTAAATTTTTAAGATGACATAATTTAAGGAGATATACCAAATAATATATTCTTTTGTCTTACATTCATCATAAGAAAACACCACATAAAAATCTCTCCTCATATTTAAATACTTCTCTAATCCTCAAACCCTCATATCTCTAGGATCCTTTAATTAAGATCATTAAACATATGTATTCTCGTCTATATAGGAACATGAAATCATAAAATAATAGATTGCGTACATAGATTCACCCATTCTTCTACTGCTTTATGATTGGCTAATACATGGGCTATCATTCCTTTCATTATAATCCTCCCTAGAGGGGGTGTGTGAAAATCCAATAAATAGAGGTTAGATGTAGATTTTATTACCTCTGTAAAATATTTCCTAGGTTTAGTGACATTGACAGGATTTCCCCTTTTCACTGTTGATTTAGAAGAAAATTTGAAAATCTATTTATTCTCAACATGATCAATTTAAAATTTATGTCTTTAAATTCTCAAATAATTCCCCTTATCACATTATATAATCACATTATGGTTGGACTCTTCCCCCCTCCCTATTTCCCCCTATCTATTATTTCCAATTTTGAGATATAAAATGGGAAAAAAATTAAATTGGATGACTACCCATCTTTAAAATAATCCCATTAAGATAGGATTACCAAGTATGTATTTAAGTTGACACACATGGCTATTGGGTGGATCTTCTGATTTAGTAGATAATGAATACACTTTTATACCACAATTATAAACATAATTCAATTCCTCTGAATGTTAGTGTACAAATTATCATATTCCTATATTTTTTCGATGATAGGATAAGAGATATTTTCTTTTCCATTATTATTCTTATTTTAAATTATCTCTCTATGGGATCATTACATTGTACCCATATAGAATAAATTTGTTCCCCCTATACAAATGGAATAAAAAACAGTGCTTGTAGAAGATAATTCCTAGGATCATTGAAATCATTTTAATATTCCTCATCTCAGTGATATGTTTCTCCATTATCCATCAATTTCATGGAGGGAAAAAAATTCATATGTCTCAAGATAAATAATCTAATAAGGGAATGGATCCCTTTAATTAAAATCTTGATTGTCTCATAAGGGTCATATCATGTATTTCCTTATATTTCAAAGTTTCAATATTGATTCCATGAAGATGGATATCAATGTTATACAATTTTATTGATGTTACCACATAGACAGAAATTAGTGGATTTATCATCATCTTATGGGACCAAATATTAGATAATACAAAAACTACATTGGGGAATTTAATATATCATTGACATGACTTCACAATAAGATCATTCATGTGACATTACACATTTTTTTCAATTTGGGGATTCAAAATGTGATGCGGAACCATCTAGTATATGACCCATAAATTTTAGAGGATGAAGGGAATAAATCCATAAAATATTCCCATTGGAATTATAGCAAATAAATTCGTTTTTTTATAATAAAGATCAATTTGGATTTGATAGTATCCAAAGTACACATATATGAATTAGAGGGACTTAAAACCAATAGTCACGTCAATTTTTAACATTATGATTGGGATTGGGAATTCATCAATCATACAATGATGTTTGATATACTTGAAGTCGATATAGACTCTTATTTATACATTGTTTTTTTATTAAATAATGATGTTAGTGAAAAAATTAGATATTTAACATCACCATTAAAATTGGAATTGATTATCTTGTCATCTTTGGTTTCCATATTGTAATCTTGGGATTGATACATCTTTATCACTGCCATTTTATAACCACGATAGTTCTACAGAGAACCTAAATAGTGAATGGATAACCAAGGATCTGAACCTAGAATCATTGTGCATTTTTTCATGACTACATCTTGGTGTCATTTTTAAAAGGTTATATATTTCTTATGTTCTTCCCAAGTTATTATGTTATTGAACCATTTCAGTAGTGATAATTATTTGGTTCTGAGATCCACCTGCCTGTATTTTTTGAAACTTATTGAAACACCATTACCAAATGGTAGGGAAGTGTATCTATTTTCCTTTCCATCATCTACATAATATGTGTAATATATAATATCTTCTTCAGGTATTGAGGATACTACAATTTAATAATTATATATGTAGATGTACCACTCATCTTATATTTCATCAATCTTGACCAATACCATTTTGAAAAGAGGCTATGGTGACAACTAACTCTTTACATATTTAGTGGTACATATCTAACTGATCAAAGATCCTTGGTTACATTAACTAAATATCATTCAATCAAGTGTCCAACTAGAGTCATTATAAGAAATTATTAACATGGATGGATTTAATGAGATTATTCCTATCTATTTATGTAAATAGATCAAAAGAGGACATTTACTATCCATAATATGAGAGGAAGATGATTTCAAGATCCCATAATGTAACTAAAATGATCCTTTTTATTTTTAATTTTTTTAATTTTTTATTCAATAAAAATGATATGGAGAACAAAAGAATTTTTCATACAATTTTAAGGATAAATAGTCAATTTTTCAATCTCGTTAAGTGTAGTGGTTTGAAATTTATTACAAAAAAATGACTGCTTACATCCCCCTATATTTATATATATCATGACTAATATGACATAAGGGGAAATATTTACTATAGAATACTTGATGTTACCTAGAGTTGATGTATTTTAGAAAATTATGGTACAAATAAGGAACTACTACATGCCTTTAGAGTTATAAAATTCTTAATGGGGGCATGTAATACCATGAATTGTTGAATTACCACACGATAAAAATTATATACTAGGTCTATAATCTAATATTTCAGTCTAAAATTTACTAGAAAATTTTGATTATCATATTTATACCACTAAATTATCAAATATAAAGGGGATGTGTTAGCCTCAATATATCACAATTGATGAATGTTATGTAATAAAATGAAGTTAATTACCACACTATTGTCCACCATGGATAAGTTAATGCGGATGTTATCTAGTTTTATAAATATTAATGAGGGTTTAATTGGACCATGTATGGATGCTTCCTAATAATTCTCAATAAATAAATTAATTTATGACATTCAATAAAACCAATTTATAAATGGTATGACTTTTTTGTAGTAATCTATCTCAAACTCTTGGGGAGATTACATAGCCTCAATGTGGGACTTCCTGAGATACGTGCGGAAGTGTATGGTGTCTTGGATTGAAATTGTAATAGTTATTTGTTATATATTATTCAGGATAATACAATTTTTGAGGAAAATGATTATTTACTCTACCATGAAACTTTTTCTAAAACAAATATTATGATGAACCTCTCTCTAGGTCATAATTTCATTGTGTTTTTAGTATAAATAGTTTATCCTGAGTTATCCTTCAAATATTATTCAATTGATCAAATTATGTTATAGCCACCTATTAATTCCTTAATATGAATTGGTTAGAATGATATTTTTAAGACTCAAGTTTGGTTGTATGTTATTATAATCGCTTTAATGTTTCTACTTCACTATTTTAGAAAAATATATGATTTTAGAGATTATGAAACCTAACCATCGGGGATGACATTAAAGGAATATACCTCATCCTCTATGGTCTATTCCATGGATACTAGTTGGGAACAAAGATCCACATGTGTTATCTTAATTAGTGAATGGGTGTTTCAATTTAATATTATAATCAAAATCATATTGTGGCTCATCAATATAGGTAAAACCTATTAGGTGGGTTCATTCCAATATTCATAATGAATGGGGTATGAAATCCACAAGAATCAATAATAGTTTTGGTATCTATGGAGGACCCTATTTCTATGTATTATTTAATAGATAATGGTTGTGTTAGATTTTGGGATACAATGAGTTTGGTGATGATTTTATAGGAGTCAAACAAGTAATTATGGTCTTAATTAGTTGTTTCAATTATAGAAAAAATGTTAATAGTTTGTTATTAAACAAATTTTGATTCATACATTAATAATTTTTTTACACGTTCTTATATGGTACATTCTATCATTATAATTCTAACTTAGATGGACTGGTGGACACAAAATCCACATTTTTATGGGATTTTGAAGCTCTAAATTCCCATTATCTAGATCATGTCGATAAGGATAATTCATTCATGAATATTTATCCATATAATTTGATGGTAGGGTTACTAGTTGGGATGATCATTCAAATTTTCCTCATCTGATTTTTTGATCTCCAATAAAGTGAAAAATTATTTTACAAGGTAGAAACAAAGAACCTAAAAATGAATTAATTTCAAAATATAATAAAACATATTCACCCTATTTTTAAATTATTAATGATTTTAATTTTTATTTTATATCCAATGTATTTTCATTATGATTTTTATGTTTTTTTTTAATTTCATAGAAGGAGGATCCACATTTTATTTATAATATTAAGGGATTAGAACTTGTACCGAAGCTACATTAAGATTTATTGTCATAGTTTTTGACGTTCCAAAATTCTTTCCTCTATATTAAACTCTACCATTCCAATTTTATTTTGAAGTACCTCTCCATGTGTATAGTAGTAAAATTTTAATAGGATATCTAATATATTTTTATTCCATATGTTATCTATCATGTAATCCATCATCTTGTATTTTTATGTGATTGAAATTTCAAGAATACACTTCTTCATTATCATGTTCCACTCTATCGGTGTCATGATTCATGATATTAGTAGAATTTGTGTTGACAATATTCCCCAATAAAAATCCCATATTATTAATCCCATCATATAAATAAGAGTAATATAGGGATTCACAATCATCAAAATATTCTTTTAAGGATGGATCATAATTCAAATATTATATTTCTTTTTTGGTGTGGCTTTTTGACTTGAAGCCCCTATAGGCCTTCTTACCATACATTTAGTTATTCCCTTGATTTTAATTGGGGGATTATTTATAGATAGTGAACCTAAGGTAATATCCTATAACATTCAAAGAACATGTTACAAATAGAGGTGATTCATTTATTTCTAATGGAATGGTATGCGTATGTATTTTTTATGGGGACTCACTCAGTCTAGAGAACAACAAACTCTTTAGATGATGGGGTAAAAATATAACCACCTCAATATGATAGGATTTTTATTGCATTTTGGAAAGCATAAATTATTTCTTTTTAACGATTTTTGTTTCTTGGGGTGGAGGTGGTGGTAAAAATTAAACACATACCTATAGGATATAGATTCAATTTTGTTGGTATTTTAATTGATTGGATAACCCATCAATACTTCCATGATAATATCCTATAATAATATTAGTGGAGTGTGTTATTTATTAATTATAAACAAATTGGTATCCACTATATGAAGTGGACCCATTTTCGTATGTTTTCTACATCTTAGGTTTATCACATGCTTTAATTTTTTAGGTGTCCAGACAAATAACCTATTAATTTATTGCTCCAATCAACTGGATATATTTTTCACCCTTAGAGTAGAGAGGTTTCACATGATTTAATAACAAGTATATGTAACACATGGGCATAAAGAAATGTATGAGATCATGATGTTTCATGATGACTTATACGGATGACCGTGTTAATCATTGGGAGTGTTAATGTGTAACACCATGAATTTTCTTAATCCTTTGGTACAACCTAGGGAGTAGTTTCATTGATAATTTAGTGGATCTCTTTGAATCCAAAGAAATATGTTTGTTGAAGTTTATTATATTTTTTTGACAAACTCGAGATACCGAGCCACTAGGTGGGAATCCAGATCAAAAAGGAATAAATACTCATCTAATTTTTTGTTATGGTAAGTTTATCCCCCCTAAGCAATGTTTCTCAATTTTATGGGATGGGTTATTTCTTAATGAATTTGATAATGATGAGGTATGTATTCTAAATTATATATATTCAGAATAACATATTGGGAGGTGTCCTTGGGACAAAATATGATTGGTATCTTGCAATTGGACAATTCATTCCACATGATGTTAGAACCATCTCCATCTTAATTGAATGGTTCATTAACCCATTCCAACCACAAAATACATTTTCCCACTGACTTATTTAATGGTATAGTATCATTCTGAATAATTTAAAATAATTATTGGATGACATGATATATTAGTGAAAAAAATTATGATATTTACTTCTAATAACCCAAGGATGTGGAAGAGGACTCCACTATTTGACAATTAACAGCATAGTACAACTATTATGAGATGGATTTGACCGGAGAAGGAACATTGTATCAAGGAGATGTATCTTTATAAGGAAATTCATGAAATGTACAATAGGTAGGGGACATTAATGATTACTATTTTTTATATTTATGGAATTAGGATGACCCCTATCTTAGTTTTATACTTTACCATAAGGAGTGACTTCATGATATATAACCTAGGTAGAACAACTGAAGCTATTAATTATCTATAGGTATATAGAGGGATGAAATGTGTATCGATTGAATTTCATGAATCAGGGATAACCAACAAAATTTGTACCATGAGGAGTATCTCTATTATTTTTTTATTGAGAATCACCATGTATAGGACCTCTACAGTTACCATTTTTTATGATCACTATAGGGATGTAATCCATGGTTGTTGGATTTTTATTCACTGAGGGGAGGTAACCAAAACTAGACATCATATTTTTTTCAAGGATTTCCACAATTGGAGGGACTCATGGGAGAAAATACAGTATCACATTTATATGATTGATCATATGAAGGGAAATAATGTTTATAGATTAATTTGTGGTTTCAATGGATAGGATCTCCATGGTTGGAATTCAGGTTATCATGTGATGGAACATTATAACATGAATTGTAATAAGGAACTCCATAATTATTTAATGTATTACAATAGTGAGTACCTATAATGTGATTTTTGTCTTCCCTTATTGGTGAATGATTTTCTATTGCATCTATCATCATGATCCTTATAATGATCAGGGGATTACTTCTAATGAAAATTCTAAATCATCCCCATTTAACCATTACAAATGTTAGTAGGTTTTAAGGTTTTATTGATAATTTTAATGTGGGGACTAGATCCCATTAAATGATAGTTTAAAATACATGTAATCCCTTTATCATTAGTTTTCTTATATAGATAGATAGTTTATTAAAAATTTCATCTTTAGTATCCTATGAAATTGATGCATAATTTCCATGAAATTAGTCAATGTTGATAGGATCCATCATAGGTTGTTCTTGGGTGTTCATTTATACAAAGTTGATTTCCTCGGATAAATCCCAAATATAAATAATTTATGGTTTCTTATATATATAGTTAGGCTCTTTAAATAATTTTATATTGTTATGGGGGATACTTTCCACAATTTTGTTTCACTAATATGACAGTTGGGGTATGTAAATATCCTGAGGCAAGATTGATTATTATTTAGAATTAAAATGTTAATAATGTACATATATTCCCACATTAGGGAATTTTCTTTTTGGAAGTAATGGTTCTAGGTTTGTGACACCATTCATTGGGGTTTTGGATTCATTATACTTTAGAGAAATACATTATAGGTGGTATTTATTAGTTATTCATAAAATCATAGGATAACCTATATCTTCCCCTAGTCTAGAAAAGGAACATGATGTGTTGTAGTGATTCCATGAAGACTATCATTTAGATATCATAGGGAATATTGAGATAGAAACAAACTGGGAAGCCATCAATATAACATCTCAAGGGAGGATGTATTGTTAATTGATCTCTTTTATAGGTATAATATTTCAAATTGGGTATGTCATTTTATATTTCTAAAGTTTTCTTTTCCATTTTTTGATGAACCAACTTTTAATAGGTGATATACCATTATGTTAATTTACTAATGCATTAAATATCATCTTCTAGAAACATAAGGATATAAGGTGAGATTATCTCATTATAAAACATATCACCTTTTCTAGAACTATTTTATAGATTAAAGATGTAGTCATTAAATCATTCATAGTAATAAAACTAATTAACCATGTTTTGTAATTGATCCATTAATACCATACATATATTAAAAATAAATATATGAGTTTTTCTATCTTCTTTATCATTAATTGGTTATTAACACTATAATTTTAAGTTTTATAGTTTGGAACTCCAAAATTTATCATTATATAGGTTAAATAAAGGTGTTATAGAATTATAATTAGTCCCATGAGAGTGGATTTCAACATATATATATTAATGGAATAAAAAACATATTATTTAATTCCATTTAATGAGGAATACCATACTTTTATGGTCATGTGAGAATGACTGATGTGGTTCCTCTAATGGTTAGGAATCAATGATCAATGTTGTTTCATTTAGGATTACGCACCTATAACTATGAATTAATTTATATTTAGGTTACATGAATATGACATATTTTAATTAGTTTAGATTCTTGTGAAATAGACTATAATGTGTGAATTAATATCAATGATTTGGTATGAAAATTATGCATGAATGTCAGTTTGTAGTTTGACGTGATATATGATTTTGGTAAAGGAATGTTGTAGACCACACTAAGATGTAGGATGTTTTATATCTCTAACTCATTATGGGAACATAAAGAGGGTTACATGATTCTTGATAGATAATAAGGACTAGTGTAGATTATTCTAGATGATTATCTTGAGCTATGAGGGATACCAAAACATCCATCAGAAATGGGATCCTCATTATCAATGGGATACATAATTTTTGGAACCTTTAAGACCCTATAAGATATTGAAAATAAGGAGGAGGAAACCTAGTATAGATGTAATAGATTATTAATGTGGATCATACTACTGTATAAAAAAATAAATTTGTTTGGGAATAATATGTGTAGGAGGACATTTATGGATTTAATCTTACAGAAACATTGTAAAAAAGTACTTTTGGTCTATCTAGGAGGTTTGAGTATCCATAGGATGGATTCGTTGTGAAATAAGCTACCATTGGTCAAATATTATATGGTGATATACAATTTAATATAGGAAAAAGGTACTTCATGAAGATATAATTTTTCATACGAGTTAGGGATTTATGAAAATTATTGAGGTCCACAAGAGATATATAAGTTTACATTTGAGAACATATTGTATTCTTTATAGTGGGTATCCCTCTATGAAATATATATGTTGGAAAAATGAAATAATTTTCAATGGTTCTATGTAGATCATGATGTAAAAATTTTATACAAAATGGATATTCTCATGATAAACTTATGTAAGAGGTACATTTATTTTTTATACTTAAATTCAATGTCTTCCAGAGATATTTCTCCTTCAATAAACATTATTAAAAAGGTTTTCTTGAAGATTTTGTGATTTTTCAAACTTCGTGATCTAAATAACTACATGTATCTTGAAATTAATTTTGTGGGGTATATTTATAAGAATTAGATGATAGTTAATGGCTTGTAAAATATTTGGAACTGGATAATATAAATTATTATTGATCATAATAAAGGACTACATCATCATCACGAATAATCAAGGACCTAGATATGATATTAGAGACCATAGAAAAAATATTCCCCTATGAATAAAGAATGTATGGATCTATATAAATTTTTTCCTGGTGCATGAACTCACTACTTTTGGGTTGTAAATTAAGTTGGTACCATAAATGATTGATGATGTTATAATGCATGTTTCCATACATGTTTGAACGATGCTTAGTCCTCCTAACTTTTACATTACCATGTAATTTTTACAAGGTTGATAATCATGAATTATCCCAAAGTATATATTTTTCCTATTCATCTTTTTAATTTTTTTACATGTGCTTATTACTTTTCCAATTTCTAATATATGTTCTAGAGTCATATATATCATGGTCTATAGAGCATGTGCATTCTCTATCTCATGATATAAAAACATAATACTCATTATTATACATTTTTTATGTCCCTTCCTCTTAGATAAATTTAGTTTAAAAGTATATATCACTTCCTATGATGAAAAATTACATAGACCTAGAGTTTATAATAATCAATTATGATATGCAACTGAGAGTTTATTGTAGAATTAAAAATTCCATAATCAATACTTTTGATTGAATTGGGTTGGTGTGTATAACATCATCACTAAATATTTACCACTTTGAGATTTTTTTGTATGATTACCATGAAATCCATAATGTTCTAATGGATTCGATCACTAAATGGGAAGGAGTATTGATTTCATTTTCAGAGCACATTTTAATTGAATATTAGTGTTGTTTTATAGATATCCAAGACTTATAACTTCGAGACAGATTTCACCATGTGGAAATGGATACTAAATATCTAGCCCTATTTGATGAATAAATATCTCTCATAAATAATGTGTGCTATTAATTATTATTAATTAAATAGGTAATAGAATGATATTTGAATCTCATTCAAAAAATAATATTAAGGATCGAAGGAAACAATTACAATGGTTGAGGAACTATTCCTTGATGGATATAATAAAATTTCATGATTTTCCAAAAATTAGAAAGTGGTTGAGAGATTATATCAATCACTAAATCAAATAAAAAAATCAATTTAAGATATGTTATTTTTTTGGGGATAAACTATATTTACTCCTTTCCTTTATATTATTAAGAAAAGTTTCTAAATTTAGGATTTCCCATCATCTATTTGAAAAAAGTAAAATAGACCTTTTATTAAATATTATTTTTCTCTTTTCCTATATTTTTAACATGACATTATAGCTGGAATTCCAAAACAGTCACTCAATTACTATCTAGATACTTGAACTTTCTA
Source organism: Viscum album (assembly GCA_963277665.1). Lineage (NCBI taxonomy): Eukaryota > Viridiplantae > Streptophyta > Magnoliopsida > Santalales > Viscaceae > Viscum > Viscum album. The sequence goes on from OY728161.1 coordinate 1,451,738,547, forward strand.
TTGATCCAAATATATATCAACTCTTTATAACAATAAGAAAATGAAAATAGAATGACAAAAATAATGTAATCGAAAAAATATGAATGTTTAAAGAATTTTATAAATTAGGGGTTATATGTATTGAGTTGGGTATAAAATGGTTTTATTGATCTATTATCCACTCATGTGTGTGCTCGCAAATGAGTATAAAAATGTGTTATATATTGTGTATTTGAAGTAATTATTAGATGATGTTTTTTTAATTAGGAAAAACATTAATATAATTTTCTCCCTATATGATATGAGCCATTAGAGAGTATAGGTGGGTCATATATGTGATTCATCTTCCATCACCATAAGATAATGTTAGTCCATTAAGTAATTAGAATTTCCGATCCTCAAGACAATTAAAACTATATAGTAGAAATAATTATAATGAGTTAATTTTCATTATTTGTTTTTTTACCCTATAATTAAATCTCTGAACCATACAGAATTTAACTAAACTAATGTAATTTGGGAACACAAAGGTACTATAATTATTGTCTTCCTTTTTGTCCTAAAAATCATGTATTTTGATTTTTTTTGGACCAAGTATTTTTCCTTTCATTCTATAATTATTTTTTAGAAATTATATTTTATACTTGAGATTTATTATATGTATAATGTTCTAGGACATAAAACATTGTTCTAAATAGTATGATCTAGTTTTGGTTCAAAGATCCCAACCCATATTGGGAGACTCATGTAAAAATTCATACAACTTAGACAAATGGTGGATGAATTTTAAGGTCATATATCTTTAACCTAAAATGAGGATGAAAGATAAATATAAAACAAATATGAATGATAAAACCAATTTTTAAATAAGAACCATAAGGCAAAGAAATTTATATAGTTCAGGGTCATACTACTCTAACCATACTAGGGGTTTCTTGTATAAAGAGACAATAGTTAACCCAATGTGAATGAAAACAAAAAAATATTGGATAAAACCAAGGATTAATAAAATTTATGATAAGATTATAGTCTGAGGTTCATATAGATTTGAAAAAGTGATTCCCTCGTATTGGAAGAGGTAATGTTTTTCCTATGTGAATATGAAATCTTTTATTGATGCAAGAAACCTTGGTTTTAGTTACAGACATAAATATTCATGTCGTATAAGTTCATAAATCTTTGATGATGGTTTCAAATTGTTTATGACAATTAATCATGCATAAAAATGTTTGAAATAAGGGTTATTTATCTGTTGATAATAATTAACATGATATGAATTAATAATAACACAATTAGAAAATTTTAATCCAAACACAATTTTATATATTAATACTTTAATGGTTTATTTTGGTCACATATAAACAAAATAAATTCATGAATGTTTATAAAATTTAAAATACCATGAAAATAACTTTATCTAATTATGAAATAGAAATTTTAAATATATTAATTCAATAGAGTGGAGTGGAAATATATAGACTAGGTCAAATTATGGCCACATTTCAATGACTCGTCCATAATTGTACCATTATAAACATATCATGTGAAAACACACTAATTGTATTCGAATAATGGTTTCCCTAAAAATACTTCCTAATAAAAATAATACCATATAAACTATTCCTTAGGAAAAGTATATTCTTTATAATGGATATATAGATTTTATGTGGTGTATATAAAATTTCTATACTTAAGGGGTTCCCTTTAGATTATGTAGTCTTGTACCAAGGTCCATGAAAGATGAGTGATAATACAAAAAAATTATATATAAAAAATAGTATATGGATGTAATGATTTTAGTGGTATTCATAATGTTTTGGATCTAAAAAAATATATGGAATTGGTATAAATTTATAAGAATTTAGATGACAAAACAATTGATGACACAAAATGTGGATTGAGGGTTTATTTAATTTAATAACAACATAATTTAGAGGGTAAGATAAAAATTATTTAAATATTATGATATTTTTTGGTTGGTTTTATAATATAAAATATTGTCATCAATATGAATACAATTTTTTTTGAATCAAGAAACATGTTGTTATTTTAAAAAGGATAAAACATCCTTATATAAAACTAATATTAGAAATTTAATGTGAGTTTCATTATTCAAAGACCAATGATATCTAAAGGATAATAAAATTAAATGTGGGGGAATAATGTGGTTGTGTTTCAGATATGATATTCAGGAATCATTACATATATTGTGTTAATAGTTATCCAGATAGATATAGTCTTAATGTTAAATTGTTACGTGTGTGACCCAAAATGGATAAATGGAAACCAAATTATAGAATGAATATGTGTGGGAATTTTTTTTATTATATTCCTAATTAGGATATGATATTAAATAGTAATTAAACATTTCCTAGTTTCATGAATCAAGTCCTATTTGGTTCTCATAAAATGTGTTTGATTCATCATAGGTTAGGTAAAATCTATCATTTTAAAAGTAAGTTTTATTAATAAGAATAAAATAATCCAAGATAATGGAATATTACAAAGATCAAGATATTATATATAAAAATTTATATAGTTTATGTTTTTATAGGATGGACCACTCCAGGATGTTTGGGGCCATGTTATATAGAGAATATGTAATGGGGTTTAAATTAATGAAATGTGGGCTCTATATCGTACAGTTTATGGTAATGTATTAATGACCATGGAAAAAACAATGTTTATTAATTTGATGTATTTTTCAATAAACCTCACAATTTTGGAAGGGATTGTAAAATTTTTGATTTGGTAAATATGAAGTATGCTCTATTTTAGCTGTCATTATGTATGATATAAGGTCCTTCTCATTTTGAAATTAATTATTGTGGTTTTACCCTGGTGTCATCAATTTATTAAATATCACTATTGGTTACCCTTGCAAAAAATAGAAAATGTAAACCTTCATGTTTATTTCATGAGCAATATTGTTTGGTGAACAACAAGGTTTTAGAGTGCATGATGAATTCTCTCATAATAAAATTATATTTTATAAATCAAAATATGTGATTGTTTTCTTTATTTAGTTTCAAACACTTTCATTAAATGTAAAAATAATTATGTTTTTAGAGATGGTGTATAATATAGATAATAACATAGGACTTATAATAAGGAACATTGAAGTTTTAATGTAAAATTTTAAAAAATATTTGTGAAAGGAAAACAAAAAACAAGGGATTTTATGATATTTTATAATCAACTATAGCTTGAATAAATAATACTGACATGTAAAATAAGTTTTATATTGATAGAAATATGAGAAGGTGGTCATTTATAGGATGTTAAATATCTATTAATGTTACTTATTATTATATTATTATCTAGTACCAGCATAATTAGTTCATTATGTTTTAACAAAGATCATGGTTACCCTTTTAACCTCTAAAATGAAGCACGTAATACTATTCATTTAAATTAAAATTATATACATAGGATTGAGTACATATTCATATTAAAAGAACATATAATTAAAAAAATATCTAAAATGATTGGGGAAAAATGATTCTTAAGAATTCCAATTAAAATAATACATGTCACATAAATAAAATTTACTATCCCTTGGTAATGAAATAAAAATTATTTCATTCAATTTCAAAAAAAAATTGAATAAAATTAATAAAACTATAAATATACTTCTAAAATAACTATTTAAAACCCACAAATACACCGAATCCATTCCAACTTATGTACCAAAACTCTCTCTTTATGTGTTTATCACCCTCATAATGACCATTCACTGTTATGATCCTTGTCGAGAAGAGAAGGAAGATTATATAGAACTCTGCATTAGTAAATTCTCTAAATATGAGAATAGGGAGATACATAATTTTATGATAATAATTACACCCTGGTAACTCTAAAAAATGGAATAAAATGACCCATATTTCTAATAATTTAAATAAGGTTTCCAAGTTTCCAATTTATTGGAAAATTATAAGGTGGTTTTGGCACACTTATTTGGAAATATGACTTGCAACAAATATTTGGGAAAGGAAAAATTCAAAACCATATTTTTGTAAACTTATTTTTTTTCTCACATCATTGATTTCATAAAAAATCAACTTATATTAAAGGTATAAAAAACAAGATATAGTTAAAATATTGATGTACCCACAATAACGCGAATAGTAAATATTCCATTATTTTTTTAAAAGTTTAAGCCATAGAATTAATGAATTAGGATAAATGTTATTATAAAACACCATATATCAAATATAAATTAATGTGTATACCAAAATTTAGCCCAATGTTTTTGACATATTTAGCATAACATGGACTTCATTTCACTTTTGTGAAATGTTTCCACATTGCCTTCCAGTTTTGCTCAAATTTCACCATGTACACCCCAAATCACCTTCAACTACCATGAAAACAGTAATATAAGATAAATAAAATTATTATATAGTACTTATCGTGAATTAAATATATCAAATTTGGAGTAAAAATAATTCTAAGGTTAATAAAAAATTAACTTATAATCATTTAAAAATGATGGTGTGAGGGGGAAAATGAATATTAAATCACTACATGATAACCCTAAAACACATAAATGTTTACACTATGGGTCAAAGTCACATTTTAGAAAATTATTCAAGAAGGCATTCCATATTTAATGGATAACATTCGATGTAAATTCAATTTTAATATAATAATGCGAGAAAATAAAAAAACACACAGTATATTCAATATATTTAATAATGGAAAGAAATTTCTCATAAAATATATCTAAAACAAATTCAAAGATATTATTTATAATAATATTAGTTAAGAAATTAATGAGGAACCCATGACACAAATCCCATAAATGTATGTCTGTGATAATTATTTCAAGATTATTTTCTCCCTTTCTATTTAGTAAATATAGGTTAATTTAATACCTTTTAATATCACTAGTTATTTCCTCAGAATCATTATTATACCATTTGTAACCAAATTCCCAAACCCACTCACTTAAGAATTCAATGAAATCAAAATTTCTTAGTCTTTTCTAAAATGTTATTTTAAATTATTATTATTATTAATAATTATTATAATTTTTTTATTTTATCAATAACTACATTTTTTATCAACCATAGGTCAATACTATATAAGAAGTAAACCCATTTTATATTAAACTAATGTTTGATTTTTTTTGGAATGTTGAATAACATTAATCTAACTTATAAACAACATTAACTCAGTTAAAAATATTGTGATTTTTTTATTGTGTGCAATGATGTGTTAAGATATTAAATGACATAATCTGCACATAAAAACACAAAAATAGGTTATCAATATCCTAATGGTTTTTTTTATTTAAAAATATTTATACTGTGGAATATTTTTTTACTAAAATTAACCATAAATTTAAAATATCCACACATACTCACATTCTATTAGTGAAATAAATTTTTATCAAATGTAAAAATAACTCGACACTGGGAAATTTTACATGAATTTTCAAAAAAAATCCCACACTTATGTGGAAATTTAATAAGACTATTGTATAAAAAATATGTTAAAAAGAAATGAAATTAATATCATGTAGAAAGAAAAAGGGAAAAACAAGAATGGTGAAAATATTCCTAACTTAATAAATAATGTATCCACACCAACAAAAATATAATTTACAGTTCCATCCCCTTAATGAAATATAATGTGTGAATGGGGAATTAATCAATGTGTGTGTCACTAATAATTGGATTCTTTGTGGCCGAGTTCCTACACTAAGGGATCTGGAATTGTCTTATTGATATTTTTTCACTACTACCCACTATGAATGTATATTGGGTTTCACTATTCCTAACCTATGAAACACTAAAAGGATATGCATTAGTATAAATGTATGGACCGAACCAATAAGAACAGATCTCAACTAGGTGAAACTTTATCCTTTCATTGTAATGGAGGACTCTCATCACAATGTATAATTGATTCGGAAGGATTAAGTATTCATTAAAATTCTTGGTTCATTCCTTATAGATTCAAGTGTTCTCATAAGAATATTTTTTTATTTTCACAATTACAATTACCAATTAACATTCATCAATGGAACTATTAAAATTATAATATCATTATTTAATAAATCAATAACCTTGGTTCTCTCTCTCATTAATGAGGTGACGACTCTTTCAAAATACATGGTGATAAAGTGACATGATTATGGGACTTTTTAAATACATATAATAATCACATAACATATCATCATGTTTAAGCCTCTAAAATTTTCAAATGGATCATATATCCTTTGAAGAATATTTTTTACCTATTTGTTAAAAACATAAAATCTCTCATTGTTTTAAAGGTTATATAGTATAGAAACTTGTTGATTGACCCTATACTGACACCAATGTTCTTGAATTGGGTGGCTATATAATTAAGAACCATGGTTATTGGTAAATAAACAAAAAAAATTAATCCTATAAATAGTTTGTGTTCTTAAAAATTACACAACTACCTTTGATCAATCAGTCCAGACCGGTCATGCTTCATCCCATTCAGAAACATAAACCATTACCAATAGAATGTACACATTTCCAAAATATTTGGAAAATGTACATAGAAATTCATTTCCCTGTAAACTGAAAATTATATTGAAAAGAAAGTGGTTTTGAGGTATTTCCCCTCATTTACAGACATTTACTATCCTTTAAAAATGAATAAAATGTGTTGAATGATTACGGGAATGATAATATAGTGTTTGAGGAAATATTAGAGAGTAAATAATGTTACATGAATTCAATTAGATATCAGAGTGAAACCCATGATCAAGAGTGTGATTGAACATAAGGAAAGGTTGAAACTTGTTATCAATAACACAATACCTTAGTACATGATCACTTCATGTGCACTAAAGGTAGGCGACATCCCAAATACAATAATAGACTTATGTTTAAGATTCGCAGTTTATTTTTTTGATTAAATATAGATGAATGAATGATCCTAAAACATAATGTAAAATCTCATCACACTGGGGAATAATATCTTATAATAAACATAATTTCATATCATGAATGATTTAATTTACAATAATTCAATTATTTAATTTACAAGAGGGTTTCTTTCTCAAGAACATAATAAAATTTGACTCTAAAAGAAATGAACTAAATTTATCTTTGGAGAACATACTTTTAAGAAGTAATTATTTTTAGATTTGGTGTAGTTTTCTGAGTAATGTTACAATGTTCACGAGACATTTTCAATTATATAGTTTGATCAATTGAGATATTGTGATATGACATTACAAAATTCATATATGGAAGTATAAGATGTGATATAAATTTTTAAATCTGATTGTAGTTCATGGATTTTTAGAGTTTATGTTACAATAACATTCAATTTTTTACAAATCTTCACATGTTTTATCAAAATCAGTTCCATTATATTTTGGAGTAATTAGAAGATGTTATTTATAATAATATGATTTTATATAATGAAATGGTAATGAAAACATGAGTCTCTTAAGAACTACAAAATTTTTGAGTTAAATAATCATGTTCTTTGTTTTACTTGAAAATCATTATATTCATAATACGAACTTGATGAAACTTTTCTTTCCTACCTAGTTGTTTTTTAATTTTCTTATATAAAATATGGTGAACGAATTTCTAGTGGTTTCTGTTGAAAGGATAAAAATATAACGAAACAATAATTTTTTTCAAATTATATACACTGTATGTACACGAACTATTATAGTTCTTGGATCACATCATCATAAGTTTACATATAATACTAATTTCATAGAAATGTGATAATTCTACTTTCTTTTTAGTTAGAAATAAAAAATAGATTAAGGGGTCCAACTGTTTATTGTTTTCTTATAATAAACTATATCATTGAGGATATGAAGAGGAATAGTAACTAAAATTTTATAAAGTGTTTCAATGTTTTTAATGATTTCACCATATAGTTTCGATGTGCACTTCTAATAGTTCCATTTTTTATTTTTGAGATTTTTCCTAGTGTATTTATTTGTGTGGATCTCATTGTAAATTTTCTATGATTTATTATTTTAATAATTTTATTTTATATCATTATGATCTATGTATTTTACGGATAGAAATATAAAGATATATCAAATCATATGTGACATAGGGATTTGAAGGATAAGAAGATGATGTTTTTTATCGTTCTAGTAAATGGATACTGGGGATAGAATTGCAGAACACCTTTTGGTTGGATTATGTCAATGGACTACTAGTATTGGAATATAGGTAAATTCAATGAGGTATTATTATTATAATCCCACTTTTATTAAAAATTCATCTGCATATTGTCATTTAATGGATAATTTGGTTTACAATTTGAAACTCCTTTTTTTATTTTCCACAATGCATAAATTTTAATTGTTATTATTTTTGAATATTAATGAACATTTAAAGAAATTTATTTCTATTGTGCTTATAAAATTTACACATGTTCATAATTTTTTGAAATTATATCAATTATATGATTCGTATAAATTCTATATTTTATAAATTAATAATTTATTGGTTGATTTAGAAGTCTTATATTCTATTCATTCACCTCTTTGAGGTGTATGAAAATTCATGGTGTTTTAGAGTTAATTAGATGTGGGGGGGGGATAATTCTTAAATCATTAATGAAATGATGAGAAAATTAATCATAACATATAAATATTCATACTTATCATAAATTTCTAGGGAACCAAAAGGATGAAATGTTATTTATTTTTGATTTATGGAATTGGACACCATTTTATGAAATGATATGTCCAAGAAAAATATCATATCACACCATGAAATTGATGTTATAATAAGTTAATGTAATATCTCTTTCAAAAGAATGATAAATTATAAAACATGATGTACAAAAATAGTCATTAAAATAATTACAATATATACATAAATCCTCCATGAATGCATCTGAAAATTTATACAAAAAATATGAAAAAATGATTACGATGTATCACTAGAATGCACCTAGATCATTATACAGAAATAATGGAATTATATTATACGAAAATTTACTATGGATAAAATTGAGGTTTGAATTTTCTTTATCCTTGATAAAAATATGGAAATTAAATAATCTGGAATACCCAAAAACGAAATTGTAGTGGGGCTTTACTACTACCCTCTCTATCATCTAGTAATTGAATAAAAATGGTACATGGGTATTTATATTTTTATATTTTAGTCTCCTATAGTCTATTATTATAGGCTTACTATTCCATACCCTATTTTTATTAAAATAATAATTCCCAATTTTGTTATTGCTATAATAAATTTTTTAGGAACAACTTAAACTAGACTAAAATATTGGCTATTTAATATAGGATAAATGTTTTCAGTGGAAAATAACTTTGTTTCCTTTTTTTGATGATGTAAAGGTGGGTAAACTCTAGTCAATGTTTTTATTCGTTATAGGTTTAGCCACATCAATCAATGAAAAATGATGCATGGAAATAGATTGGCTAATACATAGAATATCATGAAGTCTCTACAACATTTCTTGTTCATACTTTTATAGAAGTCTGATCAATAAAAATTCGTGAAATGAAATAAGTGAACTATAAATGATGACTGGAAAATTATTTTCATTCACAATATATGAATATTTAGAAAAAATCATAATTTTATTCTATAATGCTTTGGTATTTTAGATTTATGGCATGCAATTGGAAGGATTGAGTTCCATGATCTAATTTAACTACTCAAGGGAACCATCTCTAGATTAGGAGTAATATTTTACAAGAAGACAAAAATAATTTAGTTTTAATTATAAATTCAATGTAAAATAAATTAAAAATTAATAGAAATTCATTAAATTTATCCAAACCATTATGAAATTCAATACATGAATCAATACAGACTATATCTGTCAATGATGAAATATCAAAATATGGGTCAGGGGAATGATGAGATGTTTTTATGGGGATATGGAGTATGTTAATAAAATTTTAACAAATTATATTAATGCATTTATGATGGGTGATTCATGGTATCAAGTATTTCAATGTACAAAATTCCACACCCAATCATAATTGACAATATTCTGTTTTAAAATATAATGATGTTTTTGGTACATTCAAGAACAAGAACACAAAAGTATATAAATAATGCAATGAAAAAGAAGGTAATAGTAATAATAAATCAATTTACATTCTTATTTAAATTCATGATTTGATTTTATGGTTTCATATTATTTATATTGATTTTAAAAAACATTCAGTCGAAAAAGTATATTTCTTTTAAACAAAACTTTTCATGAATTGTATGATTTTATTTAAAATTGAAACTTCTCAATTTTAGTTGTTCAATAATATAAAATGGAATTAATTTTGTAGGAAATTATTTTAAATTTATCTTAAGGTGGTTTTTTGTGTTTTTAAAAAAAATATTCTTTAGTGAATTCGGGGAAATGATGATATTTTAAGAAATTTCATTTCTTCTCTTTAAATAATGAAATCTAAAATCCACATTATGTTTTAGGTTTTTTTTAAAGTAACCCAAGATCCATTTGATATAACTTAATAAAACCAATTCCATAAAAATTGAAAAAAAAATAATTTCTATAATTTTAAATTGAAATTAAATATATTTAATCCCAAAAGGTTTTATTTTCTGGGAAATTCTCACATTTTATGATTTTAGTGGTATTTTAATCTCAATCAGAAAAATGGACTATTTTGAATTTTAACTATTTTATTTTATTTATTTATTTATCCCATGAAACAATTTATAGTTATCCAAATCATGAATTTATATAATTTTAGGATTCTATACAACCTGGGATTCATTTTATTCTATACGGCCCAATGCTAAATCAACCATTTGGAAGCCCAAAACATGATTAGATGTTGGGCCTTTAAAACCATTCATAGATCTGGAGTGTTTTTATAGTTGGACTATATATCTAGATTGTACATACCAAATCAGATTAAATTAAGACATATATGGGAAAGAAATTTCATAAGAAATTTTATTAAGGAATCCATATATGAATTGGTTACTTTCAAGGCCATTAATTAATAGGAAACCAGAGACATGGAATATAGATAGTCTATCATGGATGAAAAAATTGTCAGTGTGAAACAAGTATAAATCTCTCTACACCTTTTAAAAAACACTTATTATTTGGGGAGGGACACCGAATATATTACTTAACAACGTATATGAATGAGTCTATGTGTAATAGTATATTTAATGTTTAAAATAAGTACCATATTTCTATGTACAGATTCTAGAACAAAAAAGCAACCATCTCCACCTATAAAAGAATGTGAACCCCTCCTTTCCAAACTATTAAAGGAACCAAAGTGGAGATCTCCACCGAGGGAGTCCATTTACTGAATCCTTATCCCATATTTCTCTTTATTCTATATATTTGTCATTATTTTTTTTATATTAAAATATTCATTTTTATTTCTAATAAATTCTTGAATTCTTATCTATTTTCTTCCACATTATTATTCATGTTCAATTATAATAGTTATAATAATAATTAAAATTATTATCATATTTATTATTATTATTATCACATTCTTTATAAATAATATATTAATTTTATTATGTTTTTTTATTTTCTTTCTAGTATTATTGTCTTCATTATCATATTTCCCCCATGACCTCATACTCTAACAAAAGATAGGCTAACCCGAGGCCTTGCCCATGGGAGGTAAGTGAAAATTCCATTCATTATGAAATTAATTTCTTTTGTTTATTAATATTTTTATGGGAAATATTAATAATGCACGGGAGTGGTAGTCATCAACTATGACACTGAACTCAAACTCATTTCTATTATTTTATTAAATATTTCCCCCTTATATTGGATATAATCTCTTTATACAATATAGTTAAGACATTTAGTAGATGAAATGGAATACGATCTAGCGTGGTATTTGAAGATGTCACACTCTTGATTGAGGTGGAATTATGATTTCTATATTCATTGAATATTTCACACCACTATATAAAATAATATCAATTCATGAATGAGATCTCAGAATTAAATTCTGAACCTTAATGTAAACACTAATAATAAGAATGATGGAACCCCCAAACAAAACCAAAAATGACCAGTTCTTTATTCACTAAATAAAATTTCCAATTCCATGTGAGTTTAATCTTTTATTTAATTTAAATTAAATTAAATTCCTAATTTAAATAGAAAACCCAAAATGAAGTAGTTTAGGTGAATTATATTAAATGATTAAACAACTTAGAAATATCCTCAAGTGAGATAACCCTGATCATCCTCCTTTCTACACTAGGAAAATAATTTTTATTTTATATTCCCATCAATAAGAATGTTTCAGTAATCAATATTATAATTTATATTGGTTTAACTTCACTTTTAGGTTAAAAACAATTTTTGAAAAAAAATCATCGGTTTTTTATTATTAAATTTATTAATTTTAACTATGAAAATTAAAATCATGAAAAAATAAATTAATTTTTTGAATAAGGATTTTTAAATTTATTAATTATTTCAATTTAATTTTTGTATTTTTTTAATAGAAACCTCATCAAAAATGATTCCACCTTACTAAAAATTGTAAAACATGTAAATTAAGGATAAAACTACATAATAATATGACAAAATCACATATTAATTATTATTTAATGTGATTATTTTAAATCTCATTGAATTACAATTGAATTTTAAATTTTTAAGTTAAAATTACCCCTGATTAATACTTAATATTATTTATGAACATTGAATAATTTCAAGACTTCCACTCCTTTAGATGTAAAAGGGGACCCCTCTCATCTCTTCTTTAGAACACATGAGCCTTTTAACTCAACAAGATCAAAAATATTACCATCCCAACATCCCTACTAACATTCTAGAGATCGAATTCCTAGAAAATGACGAAACCTAAAAGGATTATGGTGTATGGCAAGGGAGATATTAAAAGAAGTACTATAGATACTAATAGAGTGTTTTAATGTTTAGTTATTTTCAAACCTCCTAAAAACATTATATAACTATGATTATTTAATAAAATATTTATATTACATATAATTAATTTTAATTTTGTTGATGGAAAAAACTTTTTTTATCTCATTTTCTATCATATGAGAAATAAAAATAACACTTATATGTACGTGTGGACCACAACCTCCATGAACTGGTGTGTTTTATTCTCCATCATTACCTCACATAATTTATTATAAGAAGGTAGTTAATGAATATATAATAATATTTTAAAAATTATATTACTATATAAATATATGATATTACTTATGATATTAATTTTTCCATTAATTGGAAATTAAAATCATCACTACAACATACATGTGGACTATTGCCTCCATGAAGCGATATGAATTTTTTTTCAATAGTAACTCATATGGTTGAACAAAATGATGGAAAGAAAGAATAAATATTACATTTATATTATAATTATTTATATAGAAAGATATAAAATTATACAAATTATTTATTTTCTATCTAGTATGAAAATAGAAATGACCCTTATGGGTATGTGAAAAATACCACCTCCCTGATATGACATATTTCAACTTTCACATAAACCATACATTTATATTAAAACATTTTTAAGGTATAATATAACAATTTTCCAGTAATTTTTACATGATCCCTTTTACCTTGTTAAACCATACAATGTAATGTATGACTAATAAATTGAATATCCTAAAAATTTCAAACAAGAATATAACTATTTTAATATTTTAAAAATTATAGAAAAAAATGAAATGAAGGGAACAATTATAATGGAATGAAGATAAAAAAGTTTCATAATAAATTACGTAACTAATATAATTTTCATAGCCATGTAGGTATATAAATAAATTATAATAGTCATTGACCGAGATATGGAAATTTATTTTAAATATCATGTTTTTAATATTTTTCTTGAATTTTTTTATCTTAGTTATCCAAGTTAAAATAATATATTCATGAATAGTAATTACAGTAGAAAATGAATATTTAAATTATTTTTAAACCATATCGGAATTTATTTTTCATTATTTTAAAAGGAATATTATTATCTTTTTCTAATCATGGTATTTTTTGAATTTTTACCAAAATTATGTTAGAATTTTTTTTAATATTTACCGATCAAATGTATTTTCCCATCGTTGTGGTCGATCACTAATTTGAGGATTCATTTAATGGATTCAGTGGTTATTTTAAATAAAATAATGTTTCTTATTATTTTTTGAATTTTTAGTCTTAATTATATTTTAAAAGGAAAAATTTATTTCTTCTCATTTTTATGAGATAACAAATAGTACTATATCTTATGCTATTGAATGAAAATTAAAATGAGTTTTTTTGGCTAAACATCAATATATATTTTTTCTATTCATGATATAGTTCTTGTATATTTAATATAATTGACTATTGTAACCAAGATATCTCTTTTTATGAGTGATATTGATATTGTTATTTAATGTATTGGGTAAATTGAGAGAGTTTACTAGGGATAGGTTACTCCTATGAATTGTGGGAAATATATAGTTATTTAATTCCATTATCAGGGTTCATGTAAGAATAAATGTACAGATAATGTAAAAATTTACCCACATAAATTAATTTCAATGTTTATTAATGGAAATGTTTTTATTTAAAAAGGTAAATATATGAGAATAGGTTTCTTAAGGAAACATTCAGTGTTTTTTAAATATTAAAGGAATATTTTTAAATGAATGAAATTCATGATTTTCCATGTCTTCAAAGATACATTATGTCAATGTTTTTTCACTTCAGGATTTCATATTAACTTTTTTATAAATTTTGTTAATAAGTTAAATTATTTTCATAAAAAATAGAATATAAAGTGAATCTAAAATGATTATTTTAAAGAAATAAAATCTTCATAGCATTTATTAGAATTAAAAATGGAATAAAATATCTATTTTCATTTATTTAACTTACTGAGATTTATTTTTCTCATCCTAAATTTTAAAATGATTATTAAATGTCATTAAGATGATTGGAAACATTATTAATGTTAGAGTTATAGTTTTATGAGTAAATCGGAATAAAGAATGTGTGGATTTTTAAATAACCCATTTTGTGGAAAAAATATCATCTATTAGAAAGTGTCCTCTTTATTATACAATATTTTAACTAATTCCCTAAAAATATAAAAATTAAAGGATCCTATAATTATAAAAACATCCATACCATTTTAATAATCATGTAATTATTGGTTTTCTATGGTATTGATTTTTATCCATACTTATTCACCCCATCATCATAATTTTGAAGCACATAAAATTAAAGGGGAAAAAGAATGTTTTTAACCCACATAAGACCATCCTATTGTACATAGGTAGGGTGTGTGGTACTCTTGTTTTCTTGTGATCAACTATTCTTATAGGACTTAACTCCCCAATATTTAATGAAGAGAAAATGTTGTGATGCATCACATTTAAACAATCAATCAAATCAATCATGGAATAATTAATAAAATATTACCACATGGTACATTGAATCAAGAATTTCTATAATCCTTGTTTTTTAGGGATGTGAGGTCTAGATCAACATAGATACATTCCTCCCCATGTTCACGTTTTGATTGACTTGAAGTCTCCTTTAGTTTGTGAATTTATACTTTAGGATCTTGGAATATTATTGAATTTTCATTATTGTATAAATAAATAGAATCATAATCTATAGTATTTTGAATGATCCTAAGAGTTACCTATCAAATTATGTATCTTTTTGATTTTGTGTATGGTTTTCCATTATAGGGAATGAAATAATAAATTTTTAGAAAGGTGGATCATCAAAATTCACTCACTTTCCTTTAGTTGGACTTCTAAAATGTTAATTATTTTCATCATTTGGATCATTCAGGTTGTTGGGAATAGTGGTTATCTTATGATGGAATGAATATAATGATAGGTCATTTATATTTTTAGTTTTGAATACTCTGAATGGTGATAGAACTAACATTTACATTATATTTTATGTTTTCTAGAGATAGAAAATGAATTTTACCCTATATTTGGAATTGGATTATACCCATGGAGTTAGTGAGTAGTCAAAATCAATTTCATAGGTCATGTATTATAGCATGGGATGTTTTTGGGTATTGAAATTTATTTTCAACAATATTTTTTCTATATTCATGTCTTTGATTATGTTTTTTAAGGGGGTTAGTAGAATTTTTTTAGTGGATTAGGATATTTTGGTGGTGGTAGAGGGTGACTACCTTTCCCCATTTGGTTATATGGGTATTGAGGTTTGTTAAAATACACACTTCTCTAATGGCTTGGAATCTTTCTATATGAATATCAATTGATAACATTGTTTTTAAAAAATGGGTTGGTTTTATGTGTGGCCAAGAGAGATTTCATCTCAACTATTAGAAGGATGTCTTAATCATGGGAATAGAATATAATAATTGGTTTTGGTTGCAGAATTACAATAATAATGTAGAGGTGGGTGAAGATATTATATGGGTAAGGTAGATTTGGAATATTAGTAAATTTTCTTCTTTAATATCGATATCCAACATCTTCTAAAAATCATAAAAATGCACCTCATGGACTCCACTGTTGGGTAAAATAGAAATTTAACAAAACTTTTGAGTGTTATATGCCATTTTTTATTGAGGGTGCTTAATGTGATCAGAGGCATTCCAAATAGGGAACCACATGTATCAACATTAGTAATATTATAATCAATGAGATTTAAAACAACACAAAATTATTATATAACATATTTATTTCCTATCTGGAAGTGTAGAAATATTTTAGAATTTATTTTAATATATTCAAATAATTATTAAATTTTTTTCCATTAGATTTTATTATTCAGAATATTTAATTTCTTATTGTTGAAATTCAGTGGTATGGGAAATAATTTTTAAGAAAAATTCATTTCATGTCTACTCATTCTCAAATTGGGGTGTTCTCATAGTACAACCTATCATATTTAGTGTCTTTTAAAGAGAATGAAAATGTAATTAGTTATACAAGTTCCTCAATCCCACCTATCCATTTTAATATGGATAACACACTATGGAATAAATTTAGATTTTCATACGAATATCTATCAAAATGTTCATTTAATTTTGGAAATAAATGAATTTTACTTGATTTTAGCTCAATGTTCCTGAATCAAATTATATCTAAATATACATAGGTTGAATAGAAACATCATTTTATGTTAATTTCTTCAATGTTTTTAGATTTTATGACATAATATATAATTTAATTTATGTTATAACATTTATTCAAGAAGAATAAGGGTTTATAATAGTCTTTGTGTGAAGTAGTTTGGGTTTGGATAAGTGGTAAGCAACCCATAATCCTACATGAGAAATGTGGGTTAAAAACCCATTGGGTGCAGGTAGTATAGCCGTAATGTAGTATAGAGTAGCAACAACATAGTTGTAGCAATGACAAGCACTATAGCGGTGTCAGTGTACTATAGCATCCGCGGGTACTGTACAGTACTGTATCAGATGGGTACTATAGCAGAAATATTCACCAAACGGGCTTTAGGACAAAACATTGGGTCTATGGGCCATGTAATGGGATAAATTCTCATAGGGCCTTCGGGCTATGTAATGGGTCTCCCACTACCCATTTAAAAGTTTTCTTTTCTTTGATTTAATAATAATTGAGGCTTCGACCCTAACTTTTTTAAAGGAAGAGTCCTTATGTGAAGTCTTTCCACGTCCAAATGATAATTTGTGTGCTATAAGTTGTTGGTTCTGTAGAATCCCCTCTAGTTATAGTTCAAAAGGTTCTATTTCACTCATAGAAGAACACATCCTCTACTAAATCCTAAAATAAAATTATTTTAGAACAAAAATTTATATAAACAGTTATAAGATATAAAAATAAATAAATTAATACTTATAGATGTTATATATTTCTTATATAAACACATTCCCTAAACTTGTATTAATCCCCTTCAACGATTCCAAAATTTGAATCCATTTTCCTGAAACATCATGTTAATTTGGTTTTTAGAAATGATTAATAATATAGGGTAGATTCAAGGTCATATCGTAAATATTGTTTGGTGATTAAATTTTGATTTATAAATAATATTTAAAAAAACTAAAACATTGGTGTTTTAGTGGTATTTTACAAATCAAGTAGCTTCAATAAAGGAAATTTATATAAAAGTAAATTATAATTTGAGAGAAATATGAGAAGCTGATCAAAAATAGGTCTGTACACCTCTTATAATGTAAATTTTTCATATACAATTAGTAAGATTAAGAATAATTATTTTTTTGAGGGATGACAAATATTTTTGTTTCCCTTTAAGCCTCTAAAATGATGCACATTAAACTAAACATTGAAAAAACAATCATATAGTGAACTTATATCATGTATTATTGTAACATGGAATCACAAAAAACATTTTATTCTCAAATTATATTTAAATAAAATTATTCTTGTGTTATAAAATAATAGTAAAATAGGCCACACTCTAACGGTTACTAAGCAAAAGAAATTGAAATAAACTAAGTTTTATTCTAATTCATCACAACATTTATCTAAAATAATTAAGAAACTCAATATTTATGTTGAATATATAATTTTTACCCCAAAAATACACTGGACTAGTGAAATAATACATTTCAAAACTCCCTCTCAATATCTATATAATCCTTATAATTAGTTTCCGTCATCTAGATCACCATCAAGAAAAAAAAAGAATCTTTTAAAGAACTACTTCTTTATTCATGATCTCTTTAAAGGTATATGGATATCCAAAATGTATCTGATAAGAAGAGGAAACCTATCAATATTTAAAATATAACTACATTCACCACTTTTATGAAAATCAAAATGGGGTTTTCGATACTATAAGTTACCATTAAATTTTAAGATATTTTTGAATCCATGTATTTATATACAACTTGGAACCCATATTTATGCTAGGTGAATTCCACATTAGTATTTTAGAAAAACGAAATATATTTTTCACTACTCTTTACAATGTATACATAAAATTTTTTCAGTAATTATATTTCTATAAATATGAATATATCAATATTATTAAATTATCTATAAGAATATGAATAGTCATTATTCATTCAAATGATTCAGGCTTTTGGGAAATAGAATGGATATATTGGTATTATTTATTATCTAAAATATTATATTGAAAAAATTATTGTATAATTACACAACATTTCAGCCTAATTTGTTTAAAATATGATAGCAAATAAGTATTTTGGTCCACAAGTTTTATTGGGATTTCAAGCAGTTTCGGCATGTTTTTCTCAAATTTCATTGAAGAGTCACTAAATCACCAGTGAATTTCAAAAAAGAAATAAAAAAGTGAAATATAGATTTTAAATACTATTTAAAATGGATTAAATTAATTAAAATTTGGGTATAAATGATACCGGATTTTATAAATTGTAACCCATAATCAATTAAAAACCTCGATATAAAGTTGGAAATTTATAGTGAATCAATATACAACAATCATTTGACAAAGAATTTTATTCATTATAAATTAAAACTAAATATTATAACAAAATATCTCTTTCCTTTCATATATAATTAAATATGTATTTTATTTTACAAATGCTTGTATAGTGTTGTGGTATGTGAAAAAAACATGAGATGATTATTTTGAAAATCCCTCTTATCATTACCCACCATCTATTATTATATATTGGATAATGAATTTTTAAATTTCTTTATCTATTTATTTATTTCCATATGAAAGTGGGGAGAGTGATTATACTATATATTGTATATTTATTGTAGTTTTATCACCTAAAATGCACAATTTTTTTCCACTATCCACATGGATAATGTAAAAAACAGAAATATTGTTATAGTATTAGTATTCCCAAAACTAATCATAGAGTTTATTTTAAAATCTTTTATAGGTTTTGATTCAACCAAATTGGATAATAATATGGTAGAAATAATGAAGAACTTAAATTGGTTAATGGCCACTATTGGGTATAGATTTATAATATTTATTCTGCATTGAAAAAAATGTTTAGGATAATATGTTATCATACAACAACCCTTGGGGTTAATAAGTGAATTTTGTGTATAACTAATTTTTATGAGACTTAATTGTGAATGTTACACATTTTTGAAATATATAGGGAATGACTAACACAATTCTCTTAATTTTTTGACACAAATTTGTACCTTTTTTGTTACAAAACATGTTCTAACATGGATATCTAAAATAACATTAGTGATTTATACTCAAACAATTCTAGTGAAAATGATCCAATAAAATACATATTTAATGATGCTTTTATAGGATCTTGGGAAATGAAAAACATATATAATTTAATTTTTTTTGTGAACCAACCCTTTCCTAGATCTCTCCTACAGTTGAACTACATTATAGAGGAAATTAACTACTAGATAATTATAATTTTCCACCTAATTAGATTTTGGATATGATTCCAAACCAATGTCAAGGAAGGTTTACAATGTTTGTCACATGTACATCCTAATTTTGTAAAAGAATAACTACCCTTAAGTGTGAAATATTAATGAGCATATCATCATGGTATTTTCTAGGGAAAGACACAAAAAAATTGGCCAATGTGACTATTGGAACACTATACTGGTGCAGGATAAATGATAATAACATTTTAGAGGGAATCAGTTACATAAAATCTCATGTGGGGTCATGTAATGGGATTAATTCATCCCTTTTAACAACACATTAATCACTAATTTATTTTATTAAAAATCATACCTCTATTTTCATATTTAATCGAGTTCTTATATTTACAAAAAAAATCCAATCCTATAATGTGGTTTAGGTAACCTACCACATTTTTGGAAAATAATTTAAAAAGAGAGAAATTTTTATGAAGGGAATTACCTCATTTTAGATACAAGTATGAATCTAAAGCTAACACAATTATGCTTTGGGTACTACATTCTAATTCTATAACGAAATTATGAAACAACATTTAAATATATTTCTCATGTAAAAGATTCATCATTAAAATAGAATACCAGTATATAATTGTGTTTTATATCTAAATTTAATTCCTTTTTGGATGTTTCTATTTACATTAAATTTTAAAATACATGTCATATGGTCAAAATAAGAGAGGAAAAAAAATTTATAATTCTAAATGAATGATGAACTATTTTACAAATCATCTAATATGTATTGGTTGGCCAATGCTTTATTTCAAAATATAAAAATAGAATGTTGGATAATTATCATTCCATAATTGATAACAACACAAACTTTAGAATATAACGACTATGGAAAGATTATTATTATCTATATTGGGGTATTTTTTCACAGCCTTTAAAAAATATTAACTGAGAATAAAAAAGATATTTTATTTACAACACTTGTGAATAGATATCATTAAACATGATCCTCTAGAACCAATTCTTAAAATGACATACGATATAAATATATTCATTATATAGGGAATGTAAAAATAATAAAAATGGTTATCTTGAATTCTTATTATGGGAAACATATCTTTTAGTCACAACGTTTAAATCATACACATCAGGGAAAATTAATTATGGGAGAAATATCAGCAAAAAAGATCTTATGATCATTAGTGAAAATCATAAAACATGATTTATCATTACAAATATTTTTATATAAATAAAATATCCATGAAATTTCATAAAAACATGTATAAGAATAATATATAAAAAATAAAACAATACATTAAATAATAAAATTACAAAGAGGTATATCATTAGAATATGGAAGATAATAAATATTTTGAAATGATTGGAAACAGAACATACCATAAGAAAAAATAAGTGGTGAATGCCTAATATTAGGTATTAATTTCATGGTACAGAAGAAATCACCATTATATTACCATATTAGAGTAGGTATCCATACCTAATTCCCATAATGGGGTGATCATTCCATACATGATTACTATAGTAAAGTGATAATTCCCTACTCAATTTATATAGTTATCTCATGAGAAATAAAATATTAACCAATGAAATTGAGGGTGATATAAGACCCTTCCCATCATCATACATACATATGATTACCACATAAAATCAAATAAATAATATGATCATATATAATCCATGGAAATAAAATGGGTTCATAAGATTTCTAAATGGAATCACAAAAAGAGATTCTCATTTGAAATCAAAAATTGATCACCTAAAATTCGTATTTTAAAAAATAAAATATATGGATATTTATGAAATATTACTTCAATGTGAATATTACTTTGTTAATGGAAGATAAATAATAAATAGTGTTTTAATTTAATATCATATCATAATATCATATTAAAAATTTGTGATTTTCACGTCAAATTCAAAAATCCCCTTTATAAAGGTTAAGGTTAAAATTTTGAAAACATTATTTAAGAAAATTTTCCAATAAATAGGCCTTGATATTAAATAATACATATTTTAAAAAATGAATTAAAATGGAAGAATATAATATCATGGTAAGGAAAAAGATTTTTAAAATATTTAAAATACTATTATTGAAAAAAGGCATCATGAAATTGTAAACATAACATTTTTTTATTATTAATAGAGGAATATAAAGATCAATAGAGACAAAAAATATGTTATTATCCACTATGAAAATGATATAATTGAAGAAAAACAAGTATACGGTAAAAAATCCTACAAAACAAATAAGTTTTTTATAATATTAATTTTTTTATAAAACAACAGATTCCTCAAAAAAGAATGATTCATTGTTAAAAATGATTTTCTTAGAACAAAGATTTAATAAAAATATAAAATCATCATATTTTATGATAATTTTATGTTAAAATAATATAATCCGGGTGAAGTGATTAAGACTCAAGAGAGAACTTTTAGTCTAGAAAACCCCATACGATTTAAATATTATATGAATCATTAATTATTGAAAGAGATATAGACTTAAATTGTACATAAATAACCATGAATAAAATATATTTAATGATATCCAATTAGAAATAATATGCCCCAGCTAAATGAAATTATGTTAACAAAACAACTCATGTATTAAAGAGATGAATATGAGATACAAACTCGTAACTTATTTTGGATTGGTCTTTCACACTTGGATAACTTCGTAAATAATAAAATTATGTTTATTAGATACCTTATGATGAATCATAATATTATTTTTTAAATTTAATGTTATAATTTTATTATCATATATTATTTATTTATTATATAGTTTTCTTTGCTGTATCTGTAACTTGAGGTCGTTTGATCAATTTTTCTATAACTCCCTATATATTTTGACCATGCTAAAAAGTTTATTTAAAATTTAAATAGTATCCTACTTATTAATATAATTATGTAAATAGTTTTTATATATTAAATAATTTTTCAAATACCACCATGTAAATTAGTGATGAAAAATAAAACTCATTGCTCATAGTGCCGGTAGTCTACACATATGTGTGATTAATGTTGTTGTTTCTCAATGAATGAAAGGGAAGTAAAGTATATTATAGTTAGAAATTTCAAAATCATATTTAAATAACAAATATATTTATTCATAAATTACATCAATGAAACCAACCAAGAGAGGCAGTTATGAAAAAAAACAATATCACTTTATTGAGGCAATTGTCTACACATAATCCCGAGAGATATTATATTGTTTTTTATAGTGGATAAATGAATTGAATAATTTTACTATAATTAATATAATAAAATTATATTATTATAATAAAACATATTTTATTATATTAAAACTTATAGTGAATATTATGAAATATTATTGTAAAATAATATACTAAGAGAAATTAATACTCATGTTTGAAGCTTGTGTTTTCTTTTGGAAAGCTCGTAAATAATTTAAATAATAATAATAAAGGTGCCATGATGATTATTGTAGTGATATAGGATTATAATATAATTAAATAATCTTAGTTTCGATGATAAATTCAAATTAAATAGTGTAATGTGAAGGAAAATAAGTGATCCCCTTTTATAATTGAATATAATGGTGTTTTTGAAATACCTACTTAATTCCAAATAATTTTCCTCACTATTAAATGTACAAGGGATAAAAATATGGCAAAATTATAAATATATGCCTGTTTTGTTTACAAAATCCACACCCAACCTATTGGAAAAGTGTTTTTAACATTTTTTGTTTTTTTTCTTTTTACTAAATGCCTTGCTACCGTTTTTACTTTTGACTATGGAGACTAATTTTGAACCGTTTTAATTAGTTTTAATAAAAAAAATTAGAAATATAATTATTAAAAAATTTCAACCTTGTGATTTAAAAATTTATGAATAATTTTAACATATAATATATCAAAGTTTGTATACTTCCAATTTGAAAAAAGTATCATGTAATCATATAGAAACTATTTTTATGAAAAATGTGTTGTTAAGCATAAATATTTTCTGTAAGGAAAAATTTTAATCGTTAATAATTTCTATAGAATAAATGTATTTAGTATAAAATAAATATACAATTTGTGGCTTTCAAACAATCCAAAATAGAATTTAAATTTTAAAATAATCTATTTAATAAAACGACCATAAATAATTTTTTAATAAAATAATTTTCTAATTTTCTTTTAAAAAAATTTGGCATAAGTTTTCCATGTTTAATGAATATTTTAAAATTTAAAATTTTATTAATTATCATCATTTTTTATTAATTATAATTTTTTTTATTGTAGTTCATTTTTAAATAATGATAATATCATAAAAATCATAATTTTGGTTAAAAGAGCTTTTTTAAATACATATTCATTTTTTTAGAAAAATTTGAAAATTTCATACTATTTAAATTATGATTTCATGAAAAATATAATGTTCATTTATTAATTTTTAATTCTATAAATCATTGATATATCCAACAATATAAATCTAGAAGATACAGAACAATGTTTTTTCAAAAACATATTTTTATGGCTAATGTGAACATATTCTTATTTATTTTTAAGAAGTATCTATTATATTGAAAAATAAAATATTTTTATTTATAATAATATCTTATTGATAGATGTTTATGTTAATATATGAATGTATAACTCAAAAAATAAAATATATTAGGATTTGAATGGATTTTATATTGATATCCACTTTCAATTTTATAGATAATAATTACATATTGATATCATACTAATTTCTACTTACAAAATAACTTATATCAACCACATGATATATTTATGGGTAATATAACTGTTAGTGGAAGTGGTTTTTGGTGATTTAGTTATCATGTGGTTTTTATTGAGTTCTAAATAATTATGTATTCCCAAAAAAACATTTCACATTATGATATAACTATTGGATTTCAGTTTGGGAATGGTCTAGGGAAACCCCAAGAAAATATACCTGCCACTAGAGATTATTAAATGGGATTAATAAAGAATAATTATAATCTTGGATGGAATTTATTAATACATATTTAATTATGTTGTTATATATTTACGTTAATTTTTACCAACAAATTTAATGGCCACAATTTAATCATCATGTTTTATTTTCAAAATATGTCATGTGTTTTTATTGATTTAGATTGGTATATTTTGGGAAAAATGTTGTTTAATAGTTTCTCATTATGAACTTCTTTTCATTGAGTTCAAAATTCATACCTACAATGATACATTAAAATAAAATTTTTTATGTTGTGAAATGTGATTTCTTATTATCATAATAGCTAAACAACAAAAACCTATCACTCAACCCAATGTTTTTCATCATGGATGTTCCTATGGAATTTTATGGTTTATTTATGAAATTGATGAATAATTCTCCTCATCCTTATAAGTCTCATTGAGATCCATGTTAAAAACACTCTTAAACATTTTTATAGTTTCTTTCTCCACCACACTAGGTTTTAATATATCCATATTATCCGTCTCATGCACACCCAAATTCAATATATAACCACCCATCTCCTTTATGTTTTTATGAAATAGTCATTTCATTCCATGCTCAATGAAACTCTCTAAACTAAAATGTATAGGGTGAAGGATTACCTTCCACATTAACTCAAAGTGGATCATCATGTTCCTAAATAGGAAATTTTAAGAATTAAACTATTTTCACATTTACTAAAAGTGATCATGTTCTCTAATAAGTCAAACATAATTCTAAATAACTTCCTATCCCCAAGGTCACTAGGAGGCCTCCCCCCATTTCCTCCTAACCACCATGTCCTATTATACTAGAAAAAATGATAAAGGGTTTTATTATAGTTCCACAATTTCCATGGTTAATTCAAATTGTATAGAAATACTATGGCCAACACAAATGGGAAGAGTATTTTTGGATGAAGGTGAAATAAATTCATTATTTTAGTTTATTGTTACGTTGACATTAAAATATATCCATGGTAGTTACGATTTTGTGTTTCCACCCCATCCATTTTTAATAGTGAGGATGTTGTGAGAATTCTATTAATGAGTGGGGAAAATAGCGTACATGTCGAAATAATTATTCCATTACCTTAATTACATCAAATCTATCTAAAGGTCCTAAACTAATATTTTTATTTACATAAATAAAAATATCTATATACAACCGAAATAAAAAATATACTTTATTTTAAAAAGTAAACATATGGTTTTTACACATAAGAAACAATATAGGGATCATAGAGTAGATATAATAAATATCTCATATTCTCAATATTGATTAAACGTGTTTATATATTAAAATCCATCTCATTCATAGTCACTACACATGCCACAAATTTTTCCCTTATTTGTGATGGATGTTCCCACATATCATTATAATCATCCTTGGGATTATGAAATTTAATTTGATAATGAATGTTTGTATTTATTTTAGATGAAGGTTTTACACTCCCATCTTGTTTACTGACCTCTTCCTTTATCAATATAAATTTAATGGTTCATGAACTCCTCTTACAACACTAAATATTCTTCTTTTCCCCTTTAAGAAATTTAATTAGTGTTTCTTTCCATATTTCTGACATATAAGAAATTTGTTATTCTTTTAGTATTTATCTTCATCCCATGACCCTTCATGAGACTCCATCCTTAAACTATTTTGTGTGTTTCAGATGTTGACTATTTTTTCATTGTTAATAAAGAATAATGATAGATTATTATGAATAATCACATGTTTTCTCACTCTTTTTCCAGTTTAAATGGGTTATTTTTTGAGGTAATCCTTATATTTTCCCTTCCACCCATTGTTCCTTCTAGTTTCATCCATTGCTAAAACTAAAATTTTTTTGACTAAAAATTAATATAACAGTGGAATTATTTTAATCATAAATGGAATTGGACCTTTTAATTTTAGTTTCATTTACATTTTCATGTTTTCCTATTTTTTATTTAGTTTATCTTATATCGATCAATGTTTAAAATTAGTTACTTTAATTTGGGTTATATTATACTTCTCAATGTATTCCCCCAATGTAACTTAGAAATTAATACATTATAGTTATTCAAAAAAATAATATGATCAACCAAAAAATATACCCTATGAGTGTCTAGCCACATGAACTATTAGTCCACTTTTTCATGCACCAGGTCAAGATTGAGTTAATACACATAAGTCCCACATTGGGGTTATTATCACAGTGTAATAATATTTTAGATAATTATCCACATTTAATTATTTAGAAACGAATTTGTTTCTATGAAAATTTCATACACATAACATTACTAGTATTTAATGGCATCATCTTGTATTTAGACTCATATAAAGGGTTTTTACTAAGGTTATCTAATCATTACAATAAATTTAACCATAATAAAATATAAAAAAAACTAAAAAATTTATATAAAATTAAATATGGTGACCCAATATAGATATAAATAAATTACACATTGATAAAATCACCTAATTAATATATATCACAAATAGTCTCACAACCAAAGGACCAAATGATCTAATGTATTAGATATTGACTACATAAACATCATATTTTACAAAACATGTGATCATATATCCTTAATTTTACTCCTCTATACCATTTTATAGAAATATTTTATGATATAATACTTTTTATAAAATATGTAATATAAACATATAATGTGGCGATCTTGAGTTCTCAGTGAGGTAAACACATCGAACATTTATAATGATTGCAAATTAAACAATATGTAAATCAAGAGTAATGGAGAAATATCATCTAAGTAGATCACGAGATAAAAACCGTCCATCATAAAAATTTATTTATAATTACTGATTATTTCATATGAACATAATACCAATGAATAGTAATAAAAAAGGATTATGAGCATATAGAGAAAATCTCACAATACATGGAATCATAACATAAAAATGTTGAGTATATAAATAACAAGGAATCACATAATAAATTGTCATAGCATAAAAATAAAACATATATTTTGGATAATAAGTGTCACAATCATAAGAATATGTAATAATTTAATTGTATAATATGATTCACCACATGGTTACCCTAGTAGAGATGGTTTCCTCACATCATTCTCCATATGGAGGGGAAATTCCATACCTAATTCCATTAATGGAGTCATCACTACACACTCTATTCCCATAGTTATCTCATAATATATATAAAAAAAATCCAATTAATTGGATGGAGATATAAAAATCCACATTTCATCGTCTATACCTTTGAGTTTCACATAAAATTAAATCATTCATCTTATTAAAAATAACTTATGGAATTAAAATTGGTTTCATAACATTTCTATATAGTATAAAATTAAAATAATGATCCTTCGATACAAAAATGAGATTACCCAGAATATTTATTTAATCAGTGATCATATAGGATTATATATGAATATTAACTTCATTTTTTATTAATCCTATAAAAATGGAAGATAAATAATAATATGGATTATTCATAAAATAAATTTAATAATATCATCTTAAGAAATGTGATTTTCAAGTCAAAATATAGATTTTATTTAACATAATGATAAAACATATTAAAATAATACATAAAAAATTCCACTAAAGCATCCTGGATAATATTTAAAACATATGTCAATAAGTGAAGTATAAGGGAAGTATCTAAGATCGTGGTAAGAGAAACCCATTTAATTATTTTTTAAACACCTTTTGGAAAAACCCTAATCGTTAAATAGATAATGAAACATATATTCTAAAATTAATAAATGGTTATATAATGTCACACGTGATGAAAAATTTTATTTTCAACTCAGTAAAATAAAAATTTACCAGGGAGTAAAAAAATGGATATGGAAAAAATACATTAAAAGTGGCAAGAATTAATCATCACAAAATAATATTTTTATGAAATAATAGATTTATAAAATACTAATAAATTTTTATGAATCAATATTTTCTCAAAAAATAACATCAAATAACTGTATAACAACATCATTAGTTAGGATAATTATATATTTAAATATTATAGTTGATGTGTAGTGATTATGACAAAAGTGTATGATCTGATTCAAGAAAACCACTTTCAATTTTAGGAGAATCTGACTTAGAACCTCTTGAAATATGTATAAATTTAATTAGAATATAAATAAAAATTAATAAATGGTACATAGTTATGTAACATGTCAATAAGGAGACATATACACCATTTAAATAAAATAAGATAGATAAGAGAAAACATGTTTTAAAGGGAGGAAATTCAGAGAAAAACCATTACATTATTCTTGGGATATTCTGTATACATGCCTAACTTCTTAAATAATCATATTAATTTTACTAAGGGATTTATTAATAACCTAATAATGACATATTAAATAATTATGCACCATTTTAAGATTATTTTAATTATTTATAATATAATTTTCTTTCCATTAATGGTAACCTAAGACTATTTATTTAGATATTTTGTAACTCAATAAGTGTGTATAACATTGTAGAAGGCATCATAAAAATAGTTCCATAGTATCAAAAATAGTAATGTTTTTATGTATATAATTTTAATATGTTATATATTTTTTTAATCATTCTCAAGTCGGGGGTTATGGCAAATAAAACTCATTTCATGTGGATATGGTAGTCCTCACAAAAAAATTATTAATGTCTATATTTATCAATTAATGTTAGGGAAATAAAATAAAAAATAATTATAATTTTAATAATAATATTTAAATTTCATATATAATATTGATTCATCAATCTGATTAATAAAACCAATAATTTGATTAGATTATAAAAACAACATTGCTTCATGGATGTGATAGTCTACACTTACACACAATCGATGTAATTTTGATTTTATGAATGGATGGAAATTACAGATAAATTATTTTTCAATTAATTTAATAAAATTTATGTATAATAAATATAATAAATTAATTTTGATAATATTTTTTTTGAGATTATAATGGTGTACAATAATAGAAAATACTAAGAGAAAGTGGTACTCATGTTGTGAACCAAATTTTTCTCTTGAGTAACTATATCAAAATACAAGACATAAAAAATAAAGGATCCCATACGATTATCTAATTAGGAGAGGGTTATATGAAATTAAAATTTTTGTAGTTTAAACAAGATATTTTATGTAATGAGTGTACTAAGAAGTGGTTTTTTGATCCTCTTTTATATGTAAATATATGGAATGTTTTGGAAATACCCACTAAATTTCAATAAGGTTTCTTTCACTTTTAAAAGGAAAATATTCTATAAAAATATTTGGAAATGATTTTATATCTTCAAAGAATAATTTAAAATTCATAATTTTATTCCAAAAATACTTATTTTATTATGTATAATTGTTTTTTAGTATTTTATTTCATTCCTAAATAAAAACATAATGATAAAGAAACATAATTTTTCAAAATACCATATTTTTTAACTAAAAAATAATATAAAATAGATTT
This sequence comes from Viscum album, assembly GCA_963277665.1. Taxonomy (NCBI): domain Eukaryota; kingdom Viridiplantae; phylum Streptophyta; class Magnoliopsida; order Santalales; family Viscaceae; genus Viscum; species Viscum album. The sequence continues at coordinate 1,451,769,181 of OY728161.1, forward strand.
ATATTTCATAATAAGTATATCTTTACATGCTGAATTCATAATAATGTCAATTTATGAATTTTAAATTACAAAATTCATATAAATTTATTGAAATATGAAGGTGAAAGGAATGGAACAATAATTCAGAGAAAACGCATTTTTTAAGTATTATATTAATGTATTTTTATTTGTTATCTTGAAATATATATTAGTTGGATGATAAGATATTTTTATCAATATTTATATAAATTATTGATATTATTTGATTTTCAAATTATAATTAATAAATTGAAAAAATATAATGCCTAAAATGGATTTCATATTTATATTTCAATTCGACTCTATAGATAGTAATAACCTGTTTAACTAACAATGATTTATAATTATATGAAAAATTATATCCACCACATAAGATTTAAGGTTAAGATAACTTTCAGTGGTTGTTGTGGGAGGAGATTCAACTTGAATTGATTTCACTTAAATTTCTAAAACCATATACATTTTTTCAAATGATTTTATTAATTTATAATTTCTCATGTTTGGATTGGGCTAGATCAAGGTAAAACCCTTGAGATGCGAAATCCCTTAAAAAATCTGATTAATGGAATTTTTATATAATACATTTGCTTTTGGATTCCATTATTCCTAATTTTTTTTTAATATAGTTAATTCAATTTATACATGATAAATTAACGACTTTTTTTCAACGATAATAATTAGTATTGAAAAAATATCAAGGTTTTATTTATTTTATATTCATATAGTTCATAAAAAACTTTATTTAATACATTAATTTTTTAATTACAATACATAATAATATATAATGGCATTTCCTAAACACACATTAGAAATATATATCTAATAATTGAACTTCTCCGCACCAGCATCAAGAACTGAAAACATTTTCCAAAAATAATTGTGATAAAACTTATTATGTACGAATGAATTAATTAGAGCCACATTAAATATCAATAATTTTTAGATGTGAATATTTTGGCCATCACCTTGGTTTTTTTGGATGAACCATGATTCCATTATTGACGAAATAAAATTCAGGTAATTTTATTGAAGTCAATATAAATGTGAAATATGGTGTTTTAAACATTAGGTAATGGAAGTATAGTTCATAAAATACCACTTTGAGATCTACAATGTTATATGGAAACTAGAATGACTAGAAACCAGATCATTCATATATAATTTAATTTATTTTACCAGGATGGGATTAAAATTGTAATTTAAATACCTTTGACAAGTTCCTACAACATTTTCCAGAATAAATATATTATTATTTTGTTAATAAACTCATTGGATCAATCAAAAAGTGTATCCACTTTATTTTTTGGGGCTAATTAGATTTGTTTATAACAATAACACATGTCTATGAATTATATGTATTATAGACACATTGTTACATAAATTAATAAGTATAAAATTAGAAATAAAAAAAATTCCTTAATAAGATGAATGTTAAGGCCCTATAAGTTAATGAAAACATTAATTTTCTCTTTATGATTATTAACATGAATGATATTTCCAATTCATTTGGTGCATCAGATCTTTTGAAATTTTTGTCCTTGATTAAATTAATAAGAACATCTCAACCTTACTACAATGTAATGGATGCATCGTTCCTTATATTTTTTAATAGTAGTGATTAGATGATATACCTATGTGATTAATTGATACATATGTATTTTAATTTAGTTTATCTTTATAAATAAAAACATGATATCATTTTTTTAGAATGGAAAATTACTTCTCTTGATCCCAAAAAGTCATGGACACTCTGATTTTTTTTCATGGGGTTTATTCAATAACCAAATTTTCTTATTTGTGATAACTAATATTAGTAGATATTGATTCATTAAAAAAATATAGAGCATCCCTAGGTTCTATCACATAAACATCAATAATAAAGGAAATTTCAATATCATTAACTTTAACTGATCCCATAATAATATCGTTATATTATCTGATATAATACTAATTATAAGTTCATAAAAATTCATCAGGACAAGTTAATATCATGAAAATGGAAAACATGGTTACCAATATTTGAGTCTTATAATATTCGTATACCATTAATTTATTAAAATTAATTAGTTATATCGATTATGTATCGAAACAACATTTGTTTTGATAGATATATTTTAAGTCAGAATAAATGTATATGTGTTTAAAAAGATTTTTTTCATTCATAGAAGATGAAATATCAATATATTTAGTTTCATTCCAGTCATAAGGGAAGAAGGTGGTCTATTGATATTTCTATTTGGAGGGATGAATTCTATGATTTTCTTGGTATGTATTTACTACATTAATATAATTAATGAGTACCAATAAATACTCCTACACATCATCACAAGGTCTAATGAGAGTGTGATGAAATCTCTCTAGGTTTCCACCTATTCCTTGTATTCAATATAGAGATACTTCCATCCTCCTTCACAGTACCCTAAAATGAAATATTATGCTTAAAAGAAGTTAAAAGTGGTGTTTTCACCATAATGTACTCTATTTTCTAAATTAATATAATTAATTGAGGATCATTCGCATGGAGAGGTAAATATTTCATATAGATGGTCTCGTAGCCTTCATAGTAGAGAATTTAATGTTGTGTCTTGGAAACCCACTTTTAACTCAATGTTAGACACAATAGCCCCCAATTTGTTTTTCAGTCTTCTCATGATCATGGTTTTTTTCACTCCTATTATATCTATAGTTAAGTAAAAAATATATCTAAATTTTTTTTTCACACCATAAATGAAAGTTTTCTTTGGTCAGAATGATATTGATTCCTAAACCATTTATTTTTCTGTATTAATAATGTAGATTGTTTGTTGGCATTTGGTGGATCCAATATTACCAAGATACATCCAAGTGGTAGATAGTCTTTTCCAAAACCATGTGCACTTTTAGTATCTAATCACAGATGTATTTCTAGTAATTCCTATACAATATCTACATTTCCAAAATTCTAGGAAGTTATTATATACTCATCCTAAAATTATATCATCGGGTTATGTTATATAATGTTTTTTTTTCAAAATATTGTTTTAAAGGATGTTGTTATACTTCTTCTGATACAAAATATAACACCAGAACCCCAAAAGCTCGCAGATGGTGCATTATTTTATTACATTGGCATGATTAAAGGAAATCAAATACTGAAATAATAAAAATTTTAGTTTTCATGGAAATACATAATACATAAGTGATACCCATAATACATTAGGAAACAAGAAATACAAACATGATATTAAATATTATGAAATAAAATCCAACATTGAATGCTTATTCAAATATTTAATCATTACATCCTAGGGAAAGGAAACATAATAACAGTTAGAGCAAATGATCAGTAAGATTTTTTAATGAAAAATAATTAATGAATCAGTGAGAATAAATCAATATGGAATGGTGATTAATTTAAAAAAATTCCATTAAATAACTAGATAGGGAAAAATCAATATGGAAAGGTAAGAAACTCAAACACATTCCATTTAATGATTGAATTGAAAATAAAATTTATATAGATATATATCAACCCAAAATACTATGAATGAATAATAATAAGAACTAAATGAGGGAAATTTGTTATTAATGGGTGTAATTTATAGGTCACATGAAAAACAATAACATCAAGTTCTTTCTGAAGATAGGTTAAAACTATGGATATAAATCCATTTCATTTTGCCGAATTATTTCTCAAATTAGAACCTATCGATACATTGAGGAGCTACATAAATTGTGGAATACTCCAATTATTTACATTTCAAATAATTACAAACAAAAATATTCAATATTAATAAAATTCATTATCAAATAATAATATTGAATAAAGAATACATAATTATCATTATTTCCCAAAAATAATCAAATAACTATCAAAATAGACACCATATGTAAAATAGTATATAGTTTTGGAAATAATAATATCCATCATATTAAAATAGGGATATTCAAAAAAATTTCCATTATAAAATTATTGAAATAGAATTATTTTTTCTAGAAATAGTAAAAAATCACAAAAGGATGTCATGTTGCAAAGATAATCACTAAAAATATTCCTGATGATAGTAATGTTTAAACATTCCAAAGTTCCATATAAAACTTTGATATATTTTCATAATAATGTCCATGAAGGAATAAAAATAAAATTAAATTAAAATATCAATAGAATAAAGAGTTTCATGATAAAAAATTTCAAATGGAAACATATATACTTTATTAAAGAAACTAGATTCATAAAAACAAATAAGTCTCAATGGAATGTTAATTGAGACAAAATCCCATACAACTTAAGTAGATTTTGGATTATGGGATTCAAGAATGATTAATATTCAATAAAAACGTTTATTATCATGATATTGAGGTATTAAATGATATAATATATAATAATGGTAAGTAGTTATACCATAAAATAGATGTGAGTGGAGAATTTGAAATTTAACTCACAAATGTAAAAAGTGAGATTGAAATCCATTAACATAACCATTCTTTTGATCGGTGGTATTTTTTCTCTAGTATATTGGTTGGAAATTTGTTACTAAATTATACCAAAACCAAAACCATAATCATATTCATTATATCATATATTAACTTATTATAACATCTTATTAACAATTTGTTAAAAACATTCATTATTTTAACTATCTTGGGTGTTAATTTCCTAGCTTTCTCAAGTATGTTTTGACTTGTTATTTTTTGTAATAATAAATCATATAAAGGTTTCATAAAATAAATATTGTAAACCATGAATTAATTTTTTTAATATATTCATTACATATATATTTATATTAATATATAATGTTTGGAGATAATAAATGTATTGTACCATTCATGGATACAGTAGGTCGTACATGCGCATGAACATAACATTCATTTCTTTTTCATATAAAAATAAAGTATTTTATATGATAAATATGTTTATTATAATTCTATTATAATACTTATGTTATATATTTTACATATTTTTATTGAAACCATTCTTTATACTTTCTATGTATAGAGTGAATAAGTGATTTTATTATGAGGTGGGTGGTAGTCTACACTTCCACAAACGACATTATTGTATTTACATAAAAAGGAATGTATAGAGTTATTTTTTATAAATAATAAAATAAGAATAAATAAATTATAAATATCATATATAATATATATAAATATATTTTCCATCATAATTTCCTCCATGAGAGGTACTAAAGGAAAAATAAAGAATCCTCATTTTGTGAGGTAGCAATTTTCTGCACACAAAAATAGTATGTATGTTACCCATCATATGGAGATGTGTGCAGTTTCAGGTTTAAAAAATAGAATAAAAACATCTAAGTTTATTTACGATACTTTTTTCATTGCATGATAATGTAAAAAGGATATTTAAGTGTGCGTAGAATGGATGTAAAGCATAAAAGTTTAAGAATGTTTGTTACCTCATAATCAGGTAATTCCTTTTGGATTTCACCAAAGGGATTCGTTGGATTGACTCATTCATAAGGGAAGGTTTCTAGATCAAAGGGAGGTTTATTTAGAATCTATATGTGTATATATTTATAGATCGAATGTGTATTTAGAGGTTTGAGTAATTGGAAGGAGATGAGGTCTTTTAGAGATGAGGAGTGACATTCATGTTATATTTTGAAAAAATAATTCCATGCACATTTTTAATGTTTCATGTGGAACCAATAGTGGCCAAATTTATATAAAAGAGGGGATAGGGTTGATATATGTCTAGAAAATAGATCTTTGAAAAGTTTACAAGTCATATTGGACCTTAAGGTTAAGGTTTAGTCTTCTATTACACTTAATTTAACATTAATAAATATAATTAATTTTATTTATATTAAATAATATTTTTGGTGAAAAACAATTCTGATTAGATATTTTAAATTATTATAATTTCAAAAATTAACAAAAATTCCAAATTAATATCATATATGTGTATGAAATTAATTTCAAATTCATCCTGTAGGCAGGATGACAACATCGATTTTTAAAGTAAAAATGATCAAAATATTTCATTGTGTTTATAATTAATTTCAAAGTTAAATTGATTATAATGATATAAATTGTATTAATTGATAAGAAGTTTATATAATTAAACTATAAGACCAATTAAAAGTATAATTTTACCTTATAAATAATATAGGTGAAAAATCTGTTTTGAACTAAAATTTTGTATTTACAACTATTCATTAAATATGAAATGTTTCCCTAAAATATAAATAATTCACCGTAACCTAATTTTTATGTTTCACTTTAAAATATTATGATTATTTTGACATATTAAATCAATTAGTTTTTCAAAAATCACAATTAAAATGGGTTTTCCACTTAAAGGCGGTAAAATTTATTTTATGAAAATATAGGTTTATATGTATGAAATGGGGTTTCTAATAATCTTATTCCTATCAAACCTAATGGATGAATATAAAAAAATTTATGAATATATATAATATGTATTTAATTAAAATAAATATATAATTGTAATTAATTTTGTTTATTAAGACAAAACTTTTTTGGAAGCATAAAAACAAATAATATTTCTTTTTTATATCTAGTGGCTTCTTATTATCGTTTCCCATTAATAGATAAACAACGATTTCCTTTTATATTTAAATAAAACATAAATTTTCATAAGTTAGTAAATACTATTCAAAACTGCTAATATAAGAGCTGGCATAATGGCTATGTTATATCATGTTATATTAAATAATAATTTTTAAATAATAAATTTTTATTTGGTGAAACATGATCTTGCAAGTAATGCAATCTACCGAGGAATGTTTCTCTTGTGTGTAACACAAGATAACTTTTTTGTACCCTGAATTACAATCTATATAATATATTACATTTATTTATGATAGTAGATATATTTTAATGTATTGGGTTAATATATTCCCTTTTTTACACATGGTGTTACGTGTCATAAAAACTTTATAATATAATGATGTACTTTATAAATTATGGGTGTTACAATCATGATGGTTCGCTTGAGATATTTTAGGGCTACTAATCTTCACTGTCGTCACATGATTTCATTTCTTCATGGCCCTTTAGGCTGGTAGAGTGGTGCTCCCCTTTTATCAGGGTGCTAGTCTTCTACTATAAGATGGGTTTTGATGTGAAGTGAGATAGTTGTGATGATCCATAAAGAAATTAATGACCGATATTAGAGAATAAATTGGGTTTTTAGAGATTTTCTGGGACTATTTACCCCCTTTCATAAAATGGTGTGGGTTTAACTTACCTCTTAGATTGGTATAGATAGAACTCCCCCACAACAGGTGTAGGTCCTCTATTTATGGAGTAGTTATTTTGGGACATTATTATGTTGGACCATAGAATGGATCCCACATGTCATTCATGATGATGAATACATAACACTCCTATGATATAATGTAATATCCCCCATTCCCATTGGGTATAGGGATTTGGCACTCCCATGGCATTCCAGGGTGTGGGTCCTATATCCATGGAGTCATTACTCCCTGTCACACTTGGGTGTCTGTCCCCCATAGGTGGTGTTCCAATAGAGTTGGAACTCCATTGTCATACAAGGGTTCATGTCTTCTATTTTAGAATTGGCACTTCCCTATCGTGTTAGGTTGCGGGTCCCCCATTGTGATCCAACATATAGAGATGGCACTCCCCTATACAAAGGTTTCAGGTACTATATCTAAAGTGTAGTAGTCCCCCATGTTTATGTAGTAGCGGGGAGTGGGCCCTCCATGGGATTTGGAGATCCCTTAACTATAGATAATAGTTTTGAGGAGCATAAACCTCTATATTATATTCATTATTCATGGTTAGGAGGCAGTGCTCTCTTGATATAAGGACGTTTGGTCCTCTCCCAATGGTACTACATTGGTTTTGTGGGATGTTTAGTGGTTAGTACTCCCTTGGATGTGAGGCAATAATGAGGTTTGGGTCCCACCTTACATTATCATTATAATGGATGCATGCGGTGTTCAAACTAGCATAGTTGTCCTTTGACTGTTTTTAGTGGAGAGGGGTAGACAACTTTTCTGGTGTTATTATAATATTTCACGTGGTTCATGAAACAAGAAATAAGACCTCAAGTGATATGAATTTGAGTTGGAACTATATAGAAATTCGCAATATTTTTTATCTCTTAGATGTTCGATCTATGATTTCAAGACAACTCCTGATGATTTTTAACCCATTGAGGCTTCATCAAGGATGGTAAGGCCCATGGATTGACTTCTATTAAATGATTTTTACCTTTTATACTTGAGTAATATAATTTGTCTGGATATGAGGTTAGGACCTCACAAGACTTGAAATCTATGATGGGTTTATCTAGTTTTTTTGGTATAACTTCTGATGATATCTCATATCTTGATTAACACGGCATGTGTTTAGAGATTATTAGTCATGTTTTGACTAGGTGCGGACAAGATGGAGTTTTTATATCACTTAGGTTCCCCCTATATTGGGTTGAGTAGACTATTGCCTTTCAGTTACTTTTTTTTATTTTGGGGTTTAGAGGTGCCTACTGGGTATTACTATACTCAACCTTGTATGGGAATTACTCAAAAAAAATTTTTTATCCAAATTAAATAACCTTCAATGAAGTCCCAAGAGGTATTAAATGAGGTAATGATTAACGAGGTAGGCGTAACAAGTTGTATACCGGTGCTTGACCAATGTTTGTTCTAATGGTTTCATTTGACACTCATCATCTATTTTTAAGTGGTTTGGAATGTTTTTTCATTTTATATGGGCTTTTATTTTTCCCTTTTTATCCTTTTAGTACTATTATTGTTCTATTATTGTGCTATATATGTATGCATTCATTTTTAATTTCAGTTATTATCTACAGACGATTTAATGGACATTGATTTGGGTGCGTACATATATGTATCATAGGCCAAGTCCTCCCACATCAATAATATTCTCTCTTGGTAGCAGTAAGATTCCCCTAGAATATTAGTTCTGGGATTGGGGATGTCATTTCTTAGGGCCTGATGGGTGGGGTAATGATAGAGTGGTGTCAGATCGGGTTCCACATTGTAACTAAATTGTAGTGTTTATCTACTTGTGATCCTGGATTCAGATTTAATGCAATAGTGCTAATGTTTTCTAAGTTTGAATTTAAATATAGGGATGCCAATATTGGTGTAAATAGTAACGTACCCATTCACTAGGACTATGATAACATGATTTTCAACTCAGACCATTGATACCCTAGTTGTAGGTTTATTTTGGTACATCCATCATGTAGGATTGAGTTATGGGTTCCATGTCCTTGAGTCATCTCTCGAGGTATATTCTTTAACTATGGTTCATCTTGATTATATTTCTGGATGCCACCCTAATGAGAACTAGATAATTTTCAATGGTAGGACTGTAAAGATGATATGGCTAGTGATGATGCTTTAGTATAGATTATTAGGCATATGGTGCAACATTCTTGTGGTCAGCTAGTTGAGCCACCACCCATTGAGTAGCATGCTATATCAGTAGCTCAAACCATGGATGTAAGATATAATAGTGTGTTTCATGAGATCCAAATGAAGAGACCTCTTATGTATCAGGGTGATATAGAACACCAGGAAGATGATGATTAGATTTTGGAAGTCACGCATGTTTTTTTCCTTTTGATGACATCTACTGATCAAATGGTTGTATTGGTTGTAAGACTTCTCAAAGGGTCGTCTAGGAATTGGTGGAGTCTTTTGACATAGACCTATGATGAGACGACGCTCACTTATATAGAGTTGGGAGGCTCTTTATGGATGTGTTTTACAAAGACTTGTTGTGATCGGTATGTGTCATGAAGCTTTCGTAGCTTTATTATAGTAGCATTTACATGGAATATTACATAATGGGGATCACCGTCCATTCACGATACTCCCAATATATTATTTGAGGTCCATTTTTCTGATAATGAACCCCTGACCAGGACCACTGTGGTGATATCTGAGAAGGTGTGGTCCCCTTATGCCTTCCCTCTTATGATTGGGTGCTATAGGGAGTTATAGATACTGAGACCATTCTAGTGAAGGATCAGGTGCACAAAGTCGATAAATGTGATCATAGGTATGAGTTTTTTTATTAGCTTGCAGGCCTAAGTTGGTAGGATCCTGAGGTAGGAGGCATACCCTTTCCACGACTCAGAATCTAGGGCCTCTATAATTAGAGTCACACCAGTGATCAAGTCAACCATAAGAGATGTGATTTTATTCTAGTCATAGATATGGGAATCTAATAATTTTTTCCCAAATCATCATGCTAATTAGAGGGAGATGGTCATTGAATCACCATAGTAGATGAATTATCTAAAGAATGGAGTTTCTCATTATAATATATTTAGTGATGGAGTAGGGACAATAATAGGATGTGGTAGATAGTTTGAGATGTTTCTACCCCCAGCATTATGTGGTCCATGTCAGGCTTAAGAAACTAGAGGATGGTGGAATGGACAGATGTAAGTCATAGAGGCCAATGACCTACAGGCTCTATGAATGATTAGACGTACCCTCTACATCCCTTATAATTTTCAGTATTATTTTTAAACACCATTGTGAGGTACTCGATACATTCCACTTATTTACCAAGGATTATAGAGGGTGAAATTGGGAATTGTTAGAACTAGATGATGGTGTGGATTGATATAACTTCAAATGCATGAAGAAATGGGATGTTTCTAACTTGGATATGCATTATTGTCACATGATTAAAACCAATTGAGAGAGTAAGTTACACCCAAATAAGATAGTGTCTGTGTGTGGTGGATGAGTTCCTTTGAATTGTGTGTTCAGAGCAGAGTTGTGTGTTGGAGTTTTAGAACAATATCTAGTGTTACTATTGGAGCCCTTATGCTTTACCCTTATAGTGGAGGATCATATATAGAGGATTAGTAACCACACAATTCTATCAAATGTGTTACCTGATTCATGGTAGAGAGTTCCTAACATATAACCTTTTATTAGAATAATAATGAGTCCGGAAAATGTTTCCTCACTGTCGATTGGTTTCCTACCATCCATGATTAGAATTTTTTCCACTAGTTGGTGTGGTGGTGTACCAACTTATGGGATGGTGTTTTCCTCATTTGAGGGATGATCCAAGGTCAAGATAGAAAATCAATGGTGGGGGAATATAAGCCTGAATATTATCAGATGGATAGTATGACCTTTGGAGAAGAGGTTCTATGAGCTTTTGGATTCCCACTATCAGTGTGTGGTTGGGGGTTTGCATATAGAGTTCCCAGTAAGACCTAGTGTGAACACATGGTAGGACTTCTATTTTTTTGTAACCCTTTTTTTCTTGGCAACATATTTTTATGTGATATTCTTGAGGATGGAATATTCTAGGTCATCTAGGGGACGTTATAAACGGACAGGTTACATTTGTATAGACATCAGTTTAGTGAGGTGATGCACTCTAGACTTTATGACCACATGTAGGATACAAGATTGGTGTTTTCCACCTATATAAAATTTTGAGACACATTCACGTGTCTTTTCATGATGTCGATCTGGTTGATATGTATATAGGTGTGGATTTTATTTTGAGGGTCCCCAGAGTTCATGTTGGTAGAATGCACAAGAACAATCTAGTGATCTCACTGCTATCAGAGATCTATTTAAAACATTAGTCTTCCCTTTGGCTATAGTTTTTTATTTTTTTGGATGAAATAATTTTTGGTGTATAGAATTTAGTGACTTGTTTTTTCCATGTAATAATTTAAAATTTATCTAGAAATATTTACTAAGCTATGTAGTGACTCAGAATTATAATGCCTAAATAGACATGGTATGATGATATTAAAAATATTAATTTCATTAAATCATTTTCAAATAGCTTCATTGTAAATGTGGGTAAAATCGTGATCAATGTATAGAATAAAAAATGTCATACAATTGTTGGTTTTGGATTGAAATTTTTACCATATACGAGACACAATGTTAGTAATCATTAGAGGATCGGTTGAGGCTGTGTTGTCAGGTGATTTGATGATAATGGTTTATTAAACTTAACTAATATCCTCTCCACCCCCTTATCATTCACAAAAAAAAAGGAGCGGAGAAGAACCCCTTTACACAATGGAAATCCTAAGGCTGAACCAATGGAGACAGATTTAAACCTGAATACTCTTCATTTTACTATGAGGAAGTCATATTTGAGTCTGAAGTCATGTTTCCTCTATTTATGAATTTTTTATGGTTCTAGATCCCTATTATAAATTCTAGTGATCATCTGGGGTTAGATCTCTAGGATTTGTTGGAAACTGGGATGTTTTGGATCACTCATACTAAATTTTTATTCAGAATTCTAGATCACATGATGTATAGTGTAGGTGCACATTTTTTCTATTATTTTCATTCATGGAAGATGATCTTTTTGGGACTATGCGCAATTTACTGTGGTTACACGCCATGTAGGGATCCCATGTCATGTGGATGAGGTACATGTACAGGGATTCCATGTCAAGGGACATGGTGGTGTGTGAGTAAACATACTTGGTTCAAGAAAATTTCATTTCATACATATGAATCGGTTTAGGACATGTCCAATATTCTAGTTATCTAGATCACAATATCTACTAGTGGTACATGTTGTATTGAAGACACGACTATCTGATCCATGTTGAGAATGACTAAACTAAGGGCTAGGGTGAGGTGATACAGGACATGTATTCCAGGTACATTCCATATTAGTGAACATGGCTAGCCACCTCATGTGAAAGAGAACACATATATGTTTTAAGGTGGGGTCACATTCCATGTGCACCCTAGTATATGTTCAATACTATTTTAAAGAACATTATCCTTCTGTATCTTCTTCTTAGGGGATTAGATTTTGGCTTCAGAGTAGCCTTTCCAATGTAGTTTTCCACATAGAATGCAATGGTAACATTCTTGGTTGATTTTGATATATGGAATGCCGTGATTCAATCTCAACATTGTATTAGTTATTCTTAATGATGGGTAATGATCAGGTTGGATTCTTAGAGAGATGTTGAGGTCGGTACCCTTTTCTATTTTCAAAGGATGTTGGTTCTCCTATACTCATTAGGCATGTAGAGTGATCCTCCCATGATATATGGGTTTGGGTCTATTACCAATAGTCGAGTTATGGAGTGAGTTGTAATAAAAAATATGCTCTTTATAATGATGTGTGACTGATGATGGATTTTATATTGGTTTATTCATGATATTCTTGGACCGGTACCCCTCTTTCAAAATAGGGAGTGGGTTTCCCTTACCCCTTGAATCAGAAGAGATAGAAGTCCCCCAAAGTGAGAGAAGGTCATATACCACTGTATTCGTTATTCTAGGGCCAATAGTCCCATTTTGGACTAGAAATAAGGTCTCACGTGTCATTAGTATTGATATTGATAGATATACCTTTTTTAATCAGGTATTGGGTCCTCTATACGTATTCAGTGGCCAAAGTGGGTACCCCTGTCATGTAAGGGTATGGTTCCTCGATCCATGGGTTTCGTACACCCCTATTGCAACAAGGTGAATGTCCTCTATATCTAATGTTCATATAGATTTTGTACTCCCCTTCCCAACTTGGGTGTAGGTCCTATTTCCATGGATTCGTGTGAGGTTGTGGGTCCCCTATTGCGATCAAATAAGAAGAGACATAACTCCTCCTCATAGAGGGTATAGTTCCTTTATCTATAGAGTTTTAATCCCATACCACGGAGTATTAATGGGTATAAGGTCCTACAAGGGAGTTCGATCTCCATCGGTTGTATAGAACAATTTTCAGGAGAGGGCCCATACAGTTTTTATATGTGATACATAGTTAGGATATGGTTCTCCCTCCACACAGTGAGGTGCATGCCTCTACTTACAAGTTCTAAAGAGGGTTTTTTTGAGTTGTTTAGGGGTTATAACTACGTCTTATATAGGAAAAATATGAGCTTTGGGATCCACTTTCTCTCCTTTTAAAGAGGATTCCCATGTTTCACATACTAGATAAGTGTCCCCTATACTATGTGTAGTGGAGATAGGAATTAATCTCTACTCAGTTTATTATGAGCTTGCGTTGGGAACATAACAGAGGATATAAGACCTATGGTTTTGAGAAATATACTGGTACCTAAAAAACGTGTCCTGATGGAGTGTATCTCTTAGATGTTCCATATGAGATGGTAGGATCACACATGGTGAGGGTTACCACATATATGATTCATTTATGATTAAAGGGCTCATGGAGTGAGTTATCCTAGATGAGTGATACCATTGAGGCTCATGTAGAATCACATGGATGGATATGATGATGGTAACTCATGATACTTTCAATCGGTGAGGATTATATCTTGGTGTTCTCGTGGATACCTTGTGATGATATTACATATCTAGATTGGACCACAATGTGGCTAGAGAATACTATACATGTTTAACGAAGGAGTGGTCGAGATGGAGTTTCACTTTCCCATGGGTTCCCTATGACATTGGTTAAGCCAAATTTTTTCCTTTTCATTTCTCCATTATCTTTTTTTGTATTTTGGGGTTCATACATGGAATTTATGTACTTAGCCCTACATAGGATTTTCCCACAATTTTCATATCTTATAGAGAAGACATACCATTTGATAGAGTCTTGGGGGGACCTAGAGCTAACAAAAATTAGATTGATTGATATGAAAAGGTGCATATTGATGCGTGACATAGGAATGTTTTGGTGGCTGCATTTGTCAGTAATACCCTCCAACTAAGAATGGTGGACTCTTTTGTAGTTTTTTTTGGGATTTTATTTTTCCAATTTTACACTTTTAGTAATATTATTGTAATCTGAATGTGGGACAATTATATTTAAGAATTTATACATTCACATGCTATATTTTCACTATTTCATGGAGGTGGCTGTTGGTGTGTAGAATAGGTACCATATGAAAAGGAATCCTATGTGAGTAATATTCATACTCTATGTTGGTTATTATCCCCTAAACTAGTAAAGGTGGGATTGGGGTAGTCATTGGTTCGGCCCTAGTATACTTGTTCATCAAAATAACTTAACAAAGCATGAAAAATTAGTCATAGTTCTTAAATAATGGGTTATTTCAAAAAAATAACAATACAATACATAAATCATTACATTGTTTAATCATAATTTATCACTCATTAGTCATTAGAGTATAACATAATAACATTTCATAAAATTGTGGCACATTAATAATCATAGAAAATAATTTCATTATATTAGTAACATTTCAAAGACCATCCAATCACCGTGGAACAAGTCCCACAGTAGATTAGGATGATTACTCATTATTATCTCATTCATGATAGAAGATGTCCCAAATTCGGTTGGCTTTACTCCCCATTCCAATTTCATTATAGGATTTGCTTTACTCCCCATTAATTTTCATATTATCTCATGAGATATCAGTCTTTACCCTATGGATTGGGGATTTATATAATTCTATTCCAACCCATCACATAATAAATGACATATATATATACATACGGGTGTCATATGATCACAATATAATTCATTATTTCAATATATCTTAATTCATCCATGGGATATAAATGTGTTTATTGAGAATACCTTTTAAAACATCATAATCCTAAGAAATATAGATAAATCAATAAATATGATTCATTATAGAATATCATAAATCCATAAAAAATATTCTTTGAAATATTTTTATAATGATAAAATTTAATTTTATAAAAGCATTTGAAACATTCTTTTAAAAATAAAAGATACACGCAATTTTTTTTGTAAATTTGAAAAAACTAAAATAATTCCGAGAAAACAAAAATAGATCATTTTTTTAAAAAAATTGGAAATTTTTATGTGATCTTAATAAAATAATGGTCTTGATGGTGGGGAAATCCATTCATATGGTAAACAATAAAAAAATCTATTTTTCTCATTTTAGGAAAAAGGTAAATATACAGATTAAAAAAACTAGAAAAAATAATTTATAAGACATTTAAAAATAAATTCAAATATGGATTAAAATGGAATTAATTAGTATTTATATTTTATAAAATAATATTACATTAACATTTTATGGTATATATACATAGAAGAAAATGGTTCCCATCCTAAGAGAATAAATACGATATGTTTTTCTAGAATTTTTTTATTTTTAATTTTTTTGTATCAATATGGGGAAAATATAAATAATAAATTAAATTAATAGAAATAACCATTATAAAAAGAAATATTTTTGGTTTTAGATTGTGATATAATATAATATTGTCAATAGTTATTTATCCATGAACAATCTTGGTTAAAAATGATATTGCAACAGAAACCCACATCTCATGTTTTGAATTTCATCATACAAGATATTATCACATATATAATAAATTGATATATATTATTGATATATATAATAATAATACTCATATATATTTCAATATATATATACATATTTATTCAATATTTATAAAAACGTATTTTTTACTAATTATCCACTAAAAAATATTCAGTGTAAATTGTTCAGTTTTACATGCATGTTTCAGTTTGGAGTTTATAGTCCCTTTATCAGGGACCCTATTTAATCATCTAAAGAATATTAATCATTTAATAAATAAAATATTTATTAATTATATAATCTTATATAAAAATACTTGTAATTCAGTGAAGAAAAATGAATTACATCACTTCATAGAGGTGGTATTCCACAAACAAATATGGGTGATGTTTAAATTTTTAACTAGATGGAAAGAAATAAAGTAAAATAATATTATTTATTAAAAAAATAATAATTATTTCTTAAATTTAATATTTATTTATTAAATTCTTAAGAATAACCATTTTTGAGGTGGTTCTGAAAATTGATCTAAATCATGTAATTTTGATGGTCGTCTATACACACACATGAGAAACAATATTATTTTCAATTTGATATAATAAAGATAAAAAATTGTATTAAAATAATCATAGAAGCATTTAATGACAATAAATATATTTATATAATAATATTAATATGGATTTATATTATTTTGATGAGGTGGAAAAAGAAATAGGCATTCAAGAACTTGGTTAAGAATAAAACCACTTTTTTTGTATCTTCCATTAGATTACTCATTAAGCATTCTTAGGATGGTTTTTTTGGTGATACCATGAAATAGATAATGAGTGTAGAAGATTTTTTAATAGATTTTAATAGAAAATTTATGATCTATGCTTCTTATAATGAGTGATTAATTTATAATAGGAGCTACCTTTTCTTAATTAAGTGGAGTGGAACCCTTTTGCACATTCAATTATTTAAAATAATATAAAGTTATTTTATTTGGAAATTTGAACCAAATGGAAAAAATTATGAATTTATTATACATTATGGTTGAAATAAACTCATTAAAACACATGAACACATGTTTTTTTCTTAATTTAATCCTTATACTATATTTTAACCCATTGTTAACTTTTTTAATCATTAATATGGTGAAATGATTTTTCCCGAGTAAATATTCATTATGGATAAATATAGGTTAACTTGTTAAATAATATTTATTATATTTACTATAAATATATAATACATTCGTCAAAATTTAATTCCTATAGGTGGCCGAAATTTTTTCTAATATTTCCATACAAAACATGTAAAAACCTATTTTTAGAATGAATTTATTTTCTACCGTAAAAATGATTTAATACTCATTACATTCCTTGTAAAAACTATTTTATGAATATTAATTTATATTATTTAATATATAGTATAAATGTTGCATTAAATTAAATCATAAACAGTTATTAATTTATTTTACTAATTTAACAATATATCACAAGGAAAAAACAGTTCTCTAAAAAACACCTTTTTAACCTACAAATGCATTTATCTACATTTCTATCCAATTAATAATCATTGTATAAATATTAAATAATATCTATCTATTTGTAAAAAATATTTTCCAATAATTTTACTATGTATAATGAAATTAAATAATATATTATTAAATCATATATAATGAAAAAACCAGTGGATGAAACAGTTCTATTTAGCTATGAACTGTAAGACTAACATTCCTTATCATTTCTCAACAATTCCAATTATTTCATTATAATATTGTATTAATTTATTTTTATTAATTTAATTTAAAAATTTATTTATTTTATTCATTTCAATTTTTCTAATAAGGCCTTATGACATAAGGTTTGGTGCTTCTTTCATTAAAATGTTTCAGACACATCAATTTTTTATAGATAAATATATTCTAAAGTATCAGGATGTTACACCCTGCCCCTTTATAATAATTACACCCTTGAAATAGTTTTACTCTAAATAAAAAAATGATGATTACTTTTCTTATTACCTCATTGGGTTCCATTATATCTCTCTTATGAAAGATCATGATCTAGTGTTTCAAGATTGAAGTAAAATACATGTAACATAATAGGTATTACTTTTTCAAAATATATACATGGAAAACATCATGAATATGGGAGAGGTTCAAAATAAGTACCAACCAATAAGATACTATCCCTACCCAATCATGAATCTGTAAAGGAAAATGAATCTAGGACTCAGCTAATGATGCACCAGACCTATAATCCTAGATCCTGTGTGTAAAGTCCCAAAAATTTATCAATTAAATTTTTTCCTTCTTGAATAAATTTCAAAATCATATAAAATCACACTAAGAAACATAATGCCACATCATGATTAAATGAACTACTATGTGACCTTCAAACATAAATTTTCCGCTTCTATATTTTGAATTTTTAGAATCTGACATACACGGATGTGATTAGTAAGCTATTTAGAGTTCTATAGGACTAACATAATTTTCGATGAATAGTAACATAGCTTTATGAATTGTAATGTTACCCTTATGAACATTAATATGAACCTTATGAATAGACAATCATCCATGTGAGTAGTAACCTTAATAATGAGGGAATAAATAATATTTATCCCTCATATAAGTGAAAATATGATATTATTACATTATAGTGTTTGTATTTTATTAAGGCATGATTATTTAATGATTAATTTAATAGTTTTAAAATAAATTTATTTTCATAAAATGTATTCATAAACAAGTACTTATATGTCTTATGATTATATGATTAGACATTAATTAGTTTTTCACTATGTTAAAAAATCAGGTTTAATTTATAATTTGTTTTTTCTAGTAAAGAATGAATTTAAATAAAAATTAAATTCTTCAGATTTAGAATAATATTGTCCAAAAATGGAGTTCAATTTTTAATTTTAGACATTGAAAAATGGTTAGGGTGATTTTTTTGAGAATTTTCTCAAATACATGATGTTTTTAGTGAATAGTAAAATTCATTATTGTGTTGTATAAATAAATTATAATTTAAATCCATTATTCCAAACATTATGTGTTTTTTAAGCACAAAAATATAGAACACAATTAAATTATTACAATTTTTATTCATATAAATCCCCATGGTGTCTTCTCATACAGTGAAATAACAAATTAATGAATATAATATTGAGAAAAATACTCTCCCTTCCACTATAAATACCACCATCACAACCTCACATCCTCACACCTCTCCTGCCCTGTGCCTACAACATATTCTGATCAAATCTTCCCAATAACCCTACCCACATCCATCATACCTTGGTCAACAATAAATACCAAATCCTCTCCCCTAAAGAGGAACTCAAAAGATATTATTAAAGAGGTAAATTCCCCATTCAAATTATTTTATTTTCTTTCACATTCTTTTAGTTTCTTTTTATTTCCTCTCCTATTTCCAAACAAATGGTATGATAAATCCATTAAAAATCATGTAATTGAATTTTATTATGCTAGTGGTATATATAATCATAATCTCACCTTCATCCTCTATTAATACTATAAATGGAGACGGCGTCCGGTTTTGTTAATTTATCACATTCAAGGACGACGAGTTTTCAAATTTCATTACCATCATTGAGACTGGTCATGCAACCATTTTTATGGTTGAACCATATCATTATATATTTATTTTTTATTTGATATTATGTAATCCTTATACACTCATGATATAATATAATTATACAAAAAAAAAGTTCATTGTGAGCAAAATTGGAAAATTAATCCATGATTCATATCATTAAAATCTTATATAATGATTCATCCTAATTGTATATAAAAAAGTCATTATAAGATCTTTTTTAAACACACACACATATATATATAATTCCAATAATAATAAAAATTAACAATTTTTATGTTTAACTACATTTCAAATTAACATCTATTCATGAATACAAGTGAACCGTTCATAACAGCTATGGAAATTAACAGTTGAGAACAATGAAATTATGATCTAAAACTCATTAAAAGGTCCATAAAAGAACACATGAAAACTATAAGGAATAAAATTCATGAATTTAATGATATAAAATTATTAATTAAGGATTATAATATCATTATACAGGAATTTAATGTTAAAAAAGCATTTGGACACAAGGTAACGGGAAATTATCGAACCGAATTCTATTTATTTGGGTTTCCCCCTTCAACCAATTTTTAGTATACATATGGATTTCAAATAATTTATTCATCATTATAATAAATTTTCTAGTTTATTAATTTTCTATAGTTGATTTTATGTAAATAAATTTTTTTAAGAGAACTCTTCATTCAAATAAACACACCCTTTTTACTTCTCGAAGATTGTTTCACTCTTCAATCAATGTTAGTGGTTCTATGTCACAAATGATATTCACTCCTTATTATGGGAACCAAATTTTTATAAATGTATGATGTATGATGTTGAACCCTCTTTTTTCCATTGGTTATTTTATGTTCAGGGTGGACATATTTTCTATGTGGAATGCATGATAATGTAAATGTTATGATGTGATGGGTGAACCCAGAATCTTATAGTGCAATATAAATGTTTGAATTTGATGGGTGAACTCGGAAATATAAATCACTCTAACTCATTTGGTAAATTGATGAATCTCATTAGTTAATGTGAAATTATTTTCAAACATGACGTTATCTTGGTTTATAACTATGTGTGGTGGTTTACAACTGTGACGTGATGTTTTATTTTTTTTGAATTTCCCCAATACAAGCCTTTATCTAATGATTAATATCACGATATTGATGAAGAGGTTATTATTTTGATCTCTCAATATTGTAATGTTCTTATATATCCTCTTAATGCAATTTGATTTCACCCCTTCTGATATATATCCTCAAGTGACTATGTGTTCTAAGGATATTTCAAGTGAAAATAAGAAGCTTGAGAAGAAAGAAATAAATAAATGTTTATGCTTTATGCTTTAAATGTTATGTATAGTCCCTGATTTTCCAAGACACTAAAACTTTAAATCCTCATTGTGTAATGTGTTTATGTTTTTTATCATTAAAATGATGTAAAAGTGATGCATGTAAAGGTCGTGTCACTATAGATGGTATCAAAGGCACAATTTAGATAATTTCAGAATTAAGATTGGTGAACTCTAAATAAAACCTCTACTAATAGACTCAATATATGTATTCAAATGAGAGGATCTGTGAAACATAGGTATCCAATAAGATATAATTATTATGCTAATTTAACAAATAATAAATTTTTTATACATGAATTTTTTACTTATGTTTTGTTCTAACCTTTTATATTATAGAAAATAGTTGAAACCAAAAGAAGCAATGAAATAACCCATGCGAGAGTCAATTCATCGATTAACAAAATGAAATTTCCAATGCTTTGAGGGGTGGAGTTCAATAATTAATGGATATTCTTACCTAGTAGGCTCAAGATATGAATATGAACCTGAATAATGTTGAACATCCTCTTTCACCTAGGAGGGAGAAAGAGGCTATCAAGTGTTTTATGCAGCAACAACCACTGATGTTTATTGGATCTTCCGATCCACTTGTATTAGAATAGTTAGTCAACTATATGGAGAATATATTTTATGTGATTCACTGTTCTAAGATGGAGATGGTCATTCAAGACATTTATCATCTAGATGGAGATACTGATTAATGGCGGGCATTGATTAAGAACACCAAGCCTACTAATGAAATTGAAGAGATGGAATGAGAAGACATTAAAATCATGTTTCTTAAAATTTATTTCGCAAGAATCATCATTCAATAATAGAGATAGAATTCATATCGATGAATAAATATAAAGGATAATTCTTCATGACCTATGAAGAGAATTTAACATGGATGGAAAGGTATTCTTTAGGTTTTCTTACCAAAAATGATAAGAAAATCGATAGATTCATTGTGGGGATAAAAAAACACAATCGAAAGGATCATTCCATTCAATACATTGAGATTTATTAAGATGTTTTTTGATGTTCTCTAAATGTTGAGTTGTAGTTTTGAGAATGGTCCCATAGATATGGTGATAAGAAACTAAATTTGGAGAATCAGGACGGAGGATCTAATGATAATAGTGGGAAGAATAATAAACCACCACACACAGAAAATGTGAGAACAAGCATAATGGGAAATGCCTCAAAGAGGTAGGGAATTGTTTTTTTTCTTTAGATAAGGACACCAAGCTCTTAAATGTTTAAAATACCTTAAAATAACGAATAATTTGGTGGAAGAAAGTAGAGAACCACCCATGGAACAATTCTACAACAGTAGGGAGAAATGGAATTATGTAAGATGGTTCACTGAACAGTGATCCCTCAAGGTTAATTAACATCATAAGGAACCGAAGATAAAGAAAAGAGGGAAGGCTTACAAAACAACTACTATGAAATTTTAGAAAGAAAATGAAATCATACAAGGTACACTTCCTATTCACTCATGAATGGAAAATTTCTTATATGATTCAAGTTAGAAAAATTACATTATACCTTTCAAGTTTGTTAGAAATATGGAATTGAAGCCCTGGATCCTTGAAGTAGAGATATCTATTAAAACTCAAAGTGGAGAAATCATTAAAACCCATGTGTTGGACTCTTATCCTATTGGCATATGTGGGAATATTGTTCCATAGAATCTCATAATACTTCCCTGGGTAGAATTTGATTCAATAATGGGACTAGATTGTTGTAGAGACCCGAAGCCTGACGTATATGGACATTACATTACTTTTACGGAATACTTAGTAAATAACAAAAACACACACACAAGGATCGTAATAGTTTAGTGTCTTTGGAAACTCGGAATATAATCTTCTAATCGTGGTGAAAGATCTTCAACATCTCCCATAAAGATCTTCCATTTTTTTATACCTAAAACCTTTCCATATATCCTGGGGAAAAGAAAACATAAAAGGGTGAGCTCAAATGCTCAGTAGGGGTAAACAAAAGAAATATCAATCACATCATATTCATAAGAACATAACATTTTGGAAATCTTAACATGCAAAAGAGAGCATAATTTCATAACATGGGATAAATCATGGCAGTGAAATGTAATCACAATAATCATAAATTAAAACATGAAACTTTGTGGCATAAACACATAATCATATAGAATAATTTTATGTTAGTCAAGACTCATTTCCAAGACTATCTTAGTGGACAAAGTCCCTTTCTGAACTGAGTCACCCTCGTTTCAGTCCTGTTTCACTGAACCGGTATAACCTACCATTCCAGCCATGTCTATCTCATGAGATATAAAATCTTTACCCAATTCATTGGAGGGAGATATAGGTCCCACCCATCTCATAATTATACCATTCTTATGTGTGACACAAAATCATAAATCATAAATCATTTCATAACCCATGTAATAAAAATGGGAATCATAAACATCATGACAGCATAAAACAATTCATATAAGATAAAGGAATTTATAAAAATAATTCCATCACAATATAAACAAATCCATTTAATAATAGGGATAGAAACAGAACCCTTTATTATCTTATATGGAAAATATTTTTGATAAAACACTTGAACTCCATTCTTGAGGAAAATATCCTTTTTGCTTCAAAAAAACACACTTCCTTTCTTAACATGTCGTACAATTATAAACTAAAAGAAGTTGATTAAAAATAAACTTTAAAACTTGTAAAGGAAGCTTCTTGGAAATAATGTTTTAAAAATCCATTCATTCAGTATAAGTTAAAAAAATATTCTTCGTACTTTTGTCGAAAAAGTCAAAAAGTACCTCGTATGAAAAAAACGACAAAAGATTCCTTTCATATCCTTTACTAAAAACTCACCGAAGAGTAAAATTGGATATAAAATATTGTATAAAGATATAAATGTTACATATTGAGGAAACTTGGATGTGGATGCTAAAATACACCCCAGTAAATAACAAAGTATAAACAATCTCGGATAAAAATGAGATTGTGATATTTCCCTTACCTTAGGTCTGATTTGCCTCGTAAGTGTCCGAAACTCCTGTATAATGATTTAAATAATGTCACTGACTTATTAAAGAATCATATTCATTGTTATTATATCATATATGGTTCACTTATGACTTTATATTACCCGTTCTTTTGTAAATTCATGTTAAATTAGCGTTTTGGGTAAAATCGTCTCATTTGTCGTTCGTGTTTTAACTTGTAATTATTCATATGATTACATAGATTATTATTACTTACTTATAGAATATAAAACATGAGTTATATATAATATATATTCAGAATATACATATATATAATGGATCGATAAATGGAAAGAAATACACCGTTCATGGAGACGGTAGGCCGTACGTACGCATGACCGCTGTTTTCGTTTCCTTATTGAATTGAGTGGAATTAAGTAGATGACATACATATATATACACATAAATCCAGTAGCTTTATAATGTCATATATTTCATTATTATTTATTATATATACTTTATAATCATTCTTAAATGGTTAACATGGAGAATTAATCTCATCGCGTCGTGGAGACGGTAGTCCGTACGTACGCACAAGCGATGATATCATTTCCATAATTATTGAATTGAATTAGAGTGGATGATACAATATATCATAATCATTATGATGTTATAATAACTATGTATAGTTATTCTTTACACCATAATACCCATCCATGTATGGTGTTGGTGGAAAAACAGATTACACCACGGCGTGGAGACGGTATTTCGTACGTACGCACGCACTGTGATTTTGTTTTCCGTAGGATGGATAGATGGTGAAATAGGGTTGTTTAATACTTATAATAACATATAAGTATATGAGTGATAATTATGTTATTACTTCATAATGAAACAACCTAAGAAGAAGAAGTGGAATAAGAAATAAAGTTGAAAGAATCGGTAACGGAAATTACCTCTTCTTTGATGCACATCTTTGAGACCTCCTCTTAGGGCACTAAAATTGGTCTTTGAGAAAGACCAGAACCTCTAGGATTTTTCTAGGGAAGTGGAGAGGATAATTTTTCAGGGTTTGGCCGAGCATGAAGGCTCAAAGTTGTGTGAGGAAGAGAGGGAGGAGGTGCCCTTTTATAAGGAAGGAGAGGGGCACCTTTGGAATAACTAAATATATTATTTTATTATAAAGTCAAGTTCGGTTTTAAATAGCAAAAAATTGATTTATTTAGAGGCTAATGTGTGTATGGGTCTAAATCCTCTTATCCAATAGAATTTATACAAGTTTAAGTTCCTATTTTAACCTTATCATTTAGATTTAACATTAAGTTAAATAATTTTACTTTTACCGTGTCTTCTTGTGTTCTTACACTATAAGGTTAATAAACTTACTATAAGAAGCCAAAAGAACCCCAAGTTGTTTATTATTAATATATATAACCTTATCTGAGTCATTTGGCCGACCCTTAGATTTTTAGGAATAAAATAACAATTAATAATATAATATTTGTTTTAAAAACTATTTGTTGTCAATTTTGACACTATTTAGTAATTGATTTTTGTGAAAATCATAACAGAATGATAAGTTCTAAAAAAGTTAATTAAATAAATACTAACAAGTCATATTAACCTATAAAATTAGTGTAATTCATAAAAAGTCTCAAATTATATTTATTTGGGTATTTATAACATCAATTATGTCAATATTTCATTAATAAGATAATTACTGCATCATCGTTGTGTCATAAATAAATTAAATAATTTAATGTCTAAAAATTACAAATAAAATACAATTATGTATGAAATCTATTTATCTTTATAATGAATATTTATAGTCTAATTTATCTTATGTATAACCCAATATTAAAAATGTTTCAGTAAATAAACTTTGATTTTAACTCTTTTAACCCTTCTTTAAATATATTAATAATAAATGTCCTAATCTAAACCAAGTGGGCCTATATGGTCATATTTTATTCCTAAGTTGGTTTTTGGTCGAATTACACTTGTCCAATAGAATTAGGACATGTGTTAGTGTAATAATAATATCATTTTTACCCTTAATTGCCCTATTTACTTTTAACCGGGGTAAATAAAAGTAAAAAGTTACTATTCATCAAAAATTATTTTCATCTCATTGAACAACATTTTACTTACTGACATCAACCGTGTCTCTAGTATTTTTGAAATTCCACTCACAGAAGCGGTGAAATTAAGTTTTATGAAAAATTCAGTTTTTTTAACTACAACTTAGTGGTTTCACTATTCATCAAAAATTGAAAGTTTTCAGAAAAATACCAAAAATTACGCCTAAGCTATATTTGATATTATGAACTCATAAATGATTTCTATTTTACCAAATTCAAAACATATCAGTTGCATTAATTAATTTAAAAATTAATTCCCATCGTCAAAACAAATAGCGTGTTCTTAAGAGATAATAACTATCAAAAGATTGACACTTGTTTATGTTTGGTTTAAATGTGAAATTACATCCAATGACCAAAATTGTAATAAATTGTAAAAATATATTTTAAATATACTTTAAAACCACTCAAATTAATAATTTATCACTATTAATTATTTCGATTGAAAAAGTTGTTTTTAATTAAAATTTAATAATTTTCACTATTCATCAAAATATGAAAGTTATCCGAAAATCACAAAAATTTCACCCTAAGATAATTTAGATATTACTAATCCAAAAATAAATTCCATTTTGAAAAATAAAATTTACAAAATTTCAAAAAGTGGTTATTACTATTCATAACGGCTAGTTTTAATAATATTTAAATAGCATATTGTTGTTTAGTGATACTCGTTATTGCGTACTACACACGTTATCGAGGAAGGTCGCGATTGCATGTAATGCAAGGCCAATCAAGGATGTGTGTTGTGCAAGCTCATTTTGGTGTAGCATATAACAGAAGACATTAATGAAATTAAAATAATATTTTTCATAAAATCTCGGGGTGTTACATTCTACCCCCCTTAAAATGAATTTTGCCCTCGAAATTCGTCGGGGTTATAAATGGTTTACTACTTGAAAGTTTCTTTAATAGAAACCCACATCGTAAAAAGAAATACCAAAACCAATCTTTAAAAACAAAAGTATGAAACGTAATGGTTACCCAAATAAACTAATCACTGGGTTTCCACATAGGTGAAAATATGGATATGGAAGAAATATCTAACCATCATGTTCTCTGGGAGAGTGGTAGAGAACATGGCTATGGAAAATCCAACAACCACAAATCCATAAATTTGTGATGATCTATGGTACGATCTGATTAATCAGATATAAGAGCACTAGGACAACATTTTTGGTTTTCAAGATCGTTTCCCTAAAGTTGAAGAATTTGAATTAGAATAAATACTTACTTTATTTTGGTACAATCTCACTGTTGTTCGTGCCTTGAACAATTTCTACTTCATCTCTTAAATAAATGAAGTTGAATTTGTTAATCGTGAAGTGTTAGCAGATCATGTGATACAATGATGGGTCATTCCATCTGTTTCAAAGAAAATGTTAGCAAAAGTTATCAAATAAACATAAGTCTATCTATCGTATATCGTTCCAAAATAAACATATACTTCATCTATCATACCACTTAATAAAATAAAACTAGGTTATACTAACCAGGGACTTCATGTAGGCCCATGGTAGGCGATAAAGGCCAGTCGCACTTCGGTTGTGGGTTTGATTCCCACACCCTTGTCTGACGCGATGGGTTGTCGCCCGTCCTGCAGGTTGTCCTTTTTATAAAGCTATATTACTATAACATCCCATCAATAATATCGAAAAACGTTTTATCCTAACTTATGTCCAACATAATCCATTACAATCTTTAGGCTTATCCATAATACTTCATTCCACTGTCATAATATAGTGAAAACGATTACCAGAGGTTTAATACCATCGTTGATCCCCATATATCATAAGATATGTCTTGTTGGTCACATTCCAAACATTCAAATGCCTCAATCATGTACTCTCTTGAATACCCATTGAACAATTGTGAAAACATGAATGCAGTTAAAAGTCAACACTTTCCACATACCAAAATCCTCAAAATTATATATACTCAAACCATGATATCACTTAGTCCTTATATCAATCATGAGCTCATGAATATAATCAAACATCTCATTATCGTCTTATCCCTTCATTATGTGCATATCATCTATATTCCAAAAATATCTGAATAACCTTTCATGGATACTGGTACCATTAATCATACACTTTCAAAACTCAAGGAAAGGCAATAGTGTAACAATCCTTAGATGTCTCTTTATTCCATAGTACCATGAGATTACTTATACAAAATTACACATGATAAACATGTAATCATTCCACTAAATTCTTAAACCATTGACCGAGCTTCAACAATTCGTTCATCTCACATATCATTTGTAGTCTCTTCATCATCATCCACATAAATACTACCCATACGACCATACTGATTCTCTTCATGATACTTTCCCTTAGGGAATTGGTTTGCATAATGCCCGTACATTCCACATTTAAAACATTTAACCATTGTTGATGTCGTAGGAATACCATTATCCTCATCCCTGGTGTGAACTGAACCTTTTCCTTTGCACTTACTGGCTTTGTGTCCTTCTTTTCCACACCCAAAGCATCTTCCGGTTCCTTTGAAACATTCTCCTTGATTCCTCTTCCCACATGATTTACATAGGGGAAATTGAACTTTCTTTCCTCTATGATCATCATGAAACTCCATCTTTCTCTTATTAGCTGAGTCAGGAAACGTACCAAATTTTACTTTATTTATCATATTATGAGATTGCTGATTCGGCATAATAATGATGTTTGGACTTCCAAATCCCATTTCATTTGGTTCCTCATGAAGAATATCATTCCATTGTCCATCATATCCTCCATTATCGTGAATCATCTTGTTTCTAGCCATTTTCTAAAACCCAAAAAGAATAGTGTGAGAGGAAAAAATCATAATAAAGGGGGAGTAACTTCAATATCTAACATATTCGGTTTAATCTAATATCTTTACCATAGTTCTAGGATTATATCCTATACGTATACTTATCCTTAGGGACATCCCTAGACATACTTTAGAAATTACTCTAGGGATTTCACTAACATTTTCGCATCCTAGTTTCCAAAGGTTGACTAAACCTTTCCTCTGATACCAACTATAGAGACCCGAAGCCTGACTTACATGGACATTACATTACTTTTACGTAATACTTAGTACATAACAAAAACACACACACAAGGATCGTAATAGTTTAGTGTCTTTGGAAACTCGGAATATAATCTTCTAATCGTGGTGAAAGATCTTCAACATCTCCCATAAAGATCGTCCATTTTTTTATACCTAAAACCTTTCTTTATATCATGGGGAAAATAAAACATAAAAGGGTGAGCTCAAATGCTCAGTAAGGGTAAACAAAAGAAATATCAATCGCATCATATTAATAAGAACATAACATTTTGGAAATCTTAACCTGCAAAAGAGACCATAATTTCATAACATGGGATAAATCATGGCAGTGAAATTTAATCACAATAATCATAAATTAAAACATGAAACTTTGTGGCATAAACACATAATCATAGAGAATAATTTCATGTTAGTCAAGACTCATTGCCAAGACTATCTTAGTGGACAAAGTCCCTTTCTGAACCGAGTCACCCTCGTTTCAGTCCTGTTTCACTGAACCGGTATAACCTACCATTCCATCCATGTCTATCTCATGAGATATAAAATCTTTACCCAATGCATTGGAGGGAGATATAGTCCCACCCATCTCATAATGATACCATTCTTATGTGTGCCACAAAATCATAAATCATACATCATTTCATAACCCATGTAATAAAAATGGGAATCTTAAACATCGTGACATCATCAAACAATTCATATAAGATAAAGGAATTTATAAAAATAATTCCATCACAACATAATCAAATCCATGTAATAATAGGGATAGAAACAGAACCCTTTATTATCTTATATGGAAAATATTTTTGATAAAACACTTGAACTCCATTTTTGAGGAAAATATCCTTTTTGCTTCAAAAAAAACTTTTCCTTTCTTAACATGTTGTACATTTATAAACTAAAAGAAGTTGATTAAAAATAAACTTGAAAACTTGTAAAGGAAGCTTCTTGGAAATAATGTTTTAAAAATCCATTCATTCAGTATAAGTTAAAAAAAACATTCTTCGTACTTTTGTCGGAAAAGTCAAAAAGTACCTCGTATGAAAAAAACGACAAAAGATTCCATTCATATCCTTTACTAAAAACTCACTGAAGAGTAAAATTGGATATAAAATATTTAATAAAGATATAAATGTTACATATTGAGGAAACATGGATGTGGATGTTAAAATACATCCTAGTAAATAACAAAGTATAAAAAATCACGGATAAAAATGAGATTGTGATATTTCCCTTACCATAGGTCCGATTTGCCTCGTAAGTGTCTGAACCTCCTGTATAATGATTTAAATAATGTCACTGACTTATTAAAGAATCATATTCATTGTTATTATAACATATATGGTTCACTTATGACTTTATATTACCCGTTCTTTTGTAAATTCATGTTAAAGTAGCGTTTTGGGTAAAATCGTCTCATTTGTCGTTCGTGTTTTAACTTGTAATTATTCATATGATTACATAGATCATTATTAATTACTTGTAGAATATAAAACATGATTTATATATAATATATATTCAGAATATACATATATATAATGGATCGATAAATGGAAAGAAATAGACCGTTCATGGAGACGGTAGGCCGTACGTACGCATGAACACTGTTTTCGTTTCCTTATTGAATTGAGTGGAATTAAGTAGATGAAATACATATATATACACATAAATCCAGTAGCTTTATAATGTCATATATTTCATTATTATTTCTTATATATACTTTGTAATCATTCTTAAATGGTTAACATGGAGAATGAATCTCATCGCGTCGTGGAGACGGTAGTCCGTACGTACGCACGAGCGATGATATCATTTCCATAATTATTGAATTGAATTGGAGTGGATGATACAATATATCAGAATCATTATGATGTTATAATAACTATGTATAGTTATTATTTACACCATAATACCAATCCATGTAAGGTGTTGGTGGAAAAACAGATTACACCACGGCGTAGAGACGGTATTCCGAACGTACGCACGCACGGTGATTTTGTTTTCCGTAGGATGGATAGATGGTGAAATATGGTTGTTTAATACATATAATAACATATCAGTATATGAGTGACAATGATGTTATTACTTCATAATGAAACAACCTAAGAAGAAGAAGTGGAAGAAGAAATAAAGTTGAAAGAATCGGTAACGGAAATTACCTCTTCTTTGAAGCGCCTCTTTGAGACCTCCTCTTAGGGCACTAAAATTGGTCTTTGAGAAAGACCAGAACCTCTATGATTTTTCTAGGGAAGTGGAGAGGAGAATTTTTCAGGTTTTGACCGAGCTTGAAGGCTCAATGTTTTGTGAGGAAGAGAGGGAGGAGGTGCCCTTTTATAAGGGAGGAGAGGGGCACCTTTGGAATAACTAAAAATATTATTTTATTATAAAGTCAAGTTCGGTTTTAAATAGCTCAAAATTGATTTATTTCAAGGATAAGGTGGGTATGGGTCCAAATCCTCTCATCCAATAGAATTTAGACAAGTTTAAGTTCCTATTTTAACCTTATCATTTAAATTTAACATTAAGTTGAATAATTTTACGTTCACCGTGTCTTCTTGTGTTCTTACACTATAAGGTTAATAAACTTACTATAAGAAGCCAAAATAACCCCAAGTTGTTTATTATTAATATATATAAGCTTATCTAAGTAATTCGGTAGAACCTTAGATTTTTAAGAATAAACTAACAATTAATAATATAATATTTGTTTTAAAAACTATTTTATGTCAATTTTGACACTATTTAGTAATTGATTTTTGTGAAAATAATAACCGAATGATAAGTTCTAAAAAAGTTAATTAAATAAATACTAACAAGTCATATTAACCTAGAAAATTAGTGTAATTCATTAAAAGTCTCAAATTATATTTATTTGGGTATTTATAACATCAATTATGTCAATATTTCATTAATAAGATAATTACTGCATCATCGTTGTGTCATATATAAATTAAATTATTTAATGTCTAAAAATTACAAATAAAATACAATTCTGTAGAAAATATATTTATCTTTCTAATGAATATTTATAGTCTAATTTATCTTATTTATAACCCCATATTAAAAATGTTTTAGTAAATAAACTTTGATTTTAACTCTTTTAACCCTTCTTTAAATAAATTAATAATAAATGTCCTAATCTAATCCAAGTGGGCCTAAATGGTCATATTGTATTCCTAAGTTTTTTTTTGGTCGAATTACACTTGTCCAATAGAATTAGGACATGTGTTAGGGTAATAATAATATAATTTTTACCCTTAATTACCGTATTTACTTTTAACCGTGGTAAATAAAAGAAAAAAGTTACTATTCACAAAAAATTATTTTCATCTCATTGAACCACATTTTACTTACTGACATCAACCGTGTCTCTTGGATTTTTGAAATTCTACTCACAGAAGCGGTGAAATTAACTTTTATGAAAAATTCAGTTTTTTTAACTACCACTTAGTGGTTTCACTATTCATCAAAAATTGAATGTTTTCAGAAAAATACCAAAAATTAGGCCTAAGCTATATTTGATATTATGAACTCAAAAATGATTACTATTTTACCAAATTCAAAACATATCAGTTGCAATAATTAATTTAAAAATTAAATTCCGTCGTCAAAACAAATAGCGTGTTCTTAAGAGATAATAACTATCAAAAGATTGACACTTGTTTATGTCTGGTTTAAATGTGAAATTACATCCAATGACCAACATTGTATTAAATTGTAAAAATATATTCTAAATATACTTTAAAACCACTCAAATTAATAATTTATCACTATTAATTATTTCTATTGAAAAAGTTGTTTTTAATTAAAATTTAATAATTTTCACTATTCATCAAAATATGAAAGTTATCCGAAAATCACCAAAATTTCACCCTAAGCTAATTTATATATTACGAATCCAAAAATAAATTCCATTTTGAAAAATAAAATTTACAAAATTTCAAAAAGGGGTTATTACTATTCATAACAGCTAGTTTTAATAATATTTTAATAGCATATTGTTGTTTAGTGAAACTCGTTATTGCGTACTACACACACTATCGAGGAAGGTCGTGATTGCGTGTAATGCAAGGCCAGTCAAGGATGCGTGTTGATGAAATTAAAATAATATTTTTCATAAAATCTCGGGGTGTTACATTTGTCTCTCATTATATAGAGCACATATCAACCCTCGGAAAAAGGAAATATCCTTTCAAATTCTGAACCATACCATGATCCTATAAAAATTCTAGGAAAATCATGAATATCTCTTTGAAAAATCCTTCAATAGTGTGGGTGTTGATTCCCTATGAAGAAAAATATCTTCTAAAAATGGTTGAGTCAAAGGAAAGTGTCAACCTAGTTGAAATTCCTATTGTGAGGGAATACATTTATGTGTTTCTATAAGAGTTTCATAGACTTCCACCAAATCGTATGGTATAGTTTTTAATAGAACTCATACATGGAGCTACTCTTATCTCAAAGTGTCCATGTAGGATAGATCCTATCAAACATGAGAAGTTAAATATGTAGCTGCAAGAACATTTGAAAAAAGGGTTCATATTCCCTAGTGCATCACCATGGGGTGCACCAATTCTGTTTGTGATGAATAAAGATGGATCAATGTGGTTATGTATCGACTATCAAGAACTCAGCAAGAACACTATAAAGAATAAGTATAATCTCCCAAGGATTGACAACTTGTTCGATCATTTGCGAGGAGCTCAATAATTCTTAAAGGTGGATATCCATTATGGATAACATCATTTAAATGCAAAGAAGAAAGATATTCATAATACTGCCTTCCATACATGGTATCGACGCTATGAGTT
Source organism: Viscum album (assembly GCA_963277665.1). Lineage (NCBI taxonomy): Eukaryota > Viridiplantae > Streptophyta > Magnoliopsida > Santalales > Viscaceae > Viscum > Viscum album. The sequence goes on from OY728161.1 coordinate 1,451,803,357, forward strand.
TCATGAGATTTCATTTTTAATTACTAATTCCCCAACAATATTAATGGATACAATGAATAGAGTTTTTAGACCTTACCACAAAAATAATTTGGTTGTGTTTATTGATGATATTCTCATCTACTCCTAAATCAAGGAGGAACATAAAGAACATCTAAGGCTTGTGTTGAAAACATTAATGAAGTAGAAGTTTTATTCCATGTTCAAAAAGTGTGAATCTTGGTTTAAGTAATTCACATTCTTGGGACATGTGATCATAAGTGGGGAAATTTTTGTGGACCCATAAATAACAGCGGAGGTTAAAGAAAAGACCAAAACCTATAGTGTCACAAAAATTAATAGTTTTCTTGGATTATATTTGTACTACCAATGTTTTTTGAAAAATTTATCCCATTTTCCAGCCTGTTAACTAAGTTAACAAGTAAAGTGGTGCAATATTTGTAGATATAAGAATGTGAGGGATGCTTCAAGGAGCTAAATATAATGTTGATCTATGAACCTGTAATCACATTACTAAAAAATAGAGATTTTTTTATATATAGTGATGATTTAATGAAATTATTGGGTTTTATACTGATGGAAAATGATAATTTGATATCTTACGCCACACGGATGTTGAAGATCCATGAGCATAACTACCCGAAGCATGATCTATTCCTAGCTGCTAGGATTTTGGCCTTTAAAATATTGTAGCACTACCTATTTGATAAGAACTGTAACATAGACACCTATTATAAGAGCCAAAATATATATTCACACAAAATAATATCAATATGTTTCTAAGTAGATGGTTAAAGACAATAAAAGAATACAATTTCTCTATTCACTATCATCCTGGAAAGATGAAAAATGTAGCTAATGCTCTAAAAAGAAAAGTACCTACTATGGTATCCATTATGCAGATTGGGAAAGACCTTATCTTCATGGATATGGAAATGATTGATTTGGAAATAATAATGACATAGATTACATCCTACATTTCCAAAATGATTTCCCGACCATCGATATAGGATAGAAATAATAGATAACAAGGGGGTGATTCATTGGTACAATAGAGGGTGAATGTAGTGAAGGAAGGTAAACTGATAGAGTTACATATCGATGATGTTGGTGTGATTTGGTTTGGAATGTTTATTTGTGTACTGTCATAACCATGGATAAATAATGAGGTATGTTATAATGCACATATCTCGCCTTTACCTATCCATCCATGTAGCACCATGATATACCATGATTAAAGAGAACACTTCTGGTGGGACAACATGAATAAAAAGATAATTACATATATTTCAAGGTGATTGATATGTCAGAATGTTAATGCAGAGTCAAAAAAACTCAAATGGTTGATGTAACCATTACTTATACCCATGTGGAAATGAGATAATGTCACTATGGACTCTGTCACGGGTCTCCAAAACATGTCCAAGAGAAATAATTCCACATTGGGTGTGGTTGACTAACTTACCATGACTTCCCCACATTATCTCTATTTGGGAAGATCTCTAACTTGAAAAACATGAAAATATACATATGAGAGATGTTGTGAGAGTGCGTGGGGTTTAACTCTCAATTGTCTCTGATAATGATCCAAGGTTCACATCTAAATTCTACAGAATTGTCCAACAACATTTTAGTATTGAATTAAATTTTATCATGACCTATCACCCCCAAAATGATGTCCAATATGAAAATACTTTTAATATACTTGATGATATAAAAAGTAACTACTCTTTAGAATTAAATGGAGGATGATATCATCATCTCCCATTGGTTGTGTTCTTATACAACATTAGCTTCCATACGAGAATCTAGATGGCTCCATATGATTCACTATATGAAAATTGATGTAGAACACCAAACGATTGGGATGAAGTTGGTGAAAGAAAGATACATGGTCCTAATCATAGACAATATATGATGGGGATGGTTCTTTCCGTACATAATCAATCAAAGCTTCTCAGAGTCGGAAAAAAAGATATGATAGAAACTATAAAAGGGAAATGGTGTTCGACATCAGGGATAAAGACATCATTAGAATATCACCATGGAAGAGAGTCATGTGTTTTGTAAATAGAGAGTACCTAAGCCCAAGGTACATTGACCCATTTGATATCATTGACCTCATAAGATCTGTGTCCTATCAACTTGCACTTCCATCGAATATGGATTATGTTCATGATGTGTTTAATATATCACTCTTGAAGAAGTATATTCTTGATCCCCCACATGTACTTAACTCAGAGATGGTATTGCTGGAAGATGGTCTATTTTAAGAGGAGTACTGAATAAGGATTCTGAACAAATGAGATAGGGTTCAACACAACAAGAAATCCCACCTTTTCAAAGAGTTGTGAAGGAACCATAAGTATGGAGAAGAATCTTTGGAACCATAGGATGCAGTGAAGGATAATTACACTAACTTATTTATGTAATATGAAATTTCAAGGGCGAAATTGCAGAAAGGGGGAAGAATGTAATGACCCAATCTTTTATTAAAGAAATTTATCCCTTCATGGAGTAATATCAAAATAATATAAAATCATATAAGGGAACACAATTCCACATCATCCTTAAATGAACTACTTTGTGACATTTAAATTTAAAATTTTTACTTTTGTGTTTTGAATGTTAGAAATCTGACATACACGATTGTGATCAGTAACCAGTTCCAAGTTTAATAGGGAAAACAAAATTTTTGGTGAATAGTAACATAACCTTATGAATAGTAATGTCACCATAATGAATAATAATGTTACCCTTATGAATAGTAATATGGCTCTTATGATTTGTAAATCCTCTAAGTGAATAGTAACATTACTAATGATGGTATAAATAAAATTTATCTGTTCCATATGTGACAATATATTTAATTACATTATAGTGTTGGTATTTTTATAAGTCATGAATATTTAATGATTAAATTAATAATTTAAAATATAATGTATTTTCATAAAATATATTTATAAACTTGTAATTAGAATTATTTTGATTTTATGATGAGACCTTAATTAATTATTCAAAGTCTTAGAAAAGCAGTTTTACTTTTATAATTTGTATTTTTCATGTATTTTTTTATTTTAAATAAAAAATAATTCAATCATATTTATAAAATTATATTCATAAAATGGAATTCATTTATTGATTCTACACATTAATAAATGGTTAGTGTTATTTTTTTAGATTTTTTTGAAATGCATGATTTTTTGTGAATAGTAAAATACAATAATTTCTCTTATAAATACATTTTAATTTATATCCACTATTCCTGACATCATGAGAGATGTAAGAACCAAAATATCTAACTCAAATTAAATTATTACTCTTTTTAGTCATTATAATCCCCACTATTGCATGTCTTGTGGCTAAATAATTAATTAATGAATATAATATTGAGAATACCCCTCTCCCCTCCCTTATAAATATCACCCCTCACAACCTCACTTCCTCACACCTCTCAAGCCTTTTACCTACTCCAAATTCTGATCAAACCATTCCCCAAGACCCTTCCGCACGTCTATCAACCCTTGGTCTACTCCAAATACCAAATCATATCCCTTAAAGAGGCTCTCAAAGGAGATAAACTCAAGAGGTAAATTCCCCTTTTCAATTGTTTTATTTTTTATCCCGTTTCATTATTTTAATTATATTTCCTCACCTATTATAACTGAAATGGTATGATAAAACTAGTAAAATAAATGTATTTGAATTATTTTATTATTATTGGATATTTCCTTCTAATCTCACCTTCCCCCTCCATTTATACTATCAATTATAACACCATTTGAGATGGGTTAATTTATCACATTCAAGGTTTACTATTTTTCAATTTTCCTTACCATATTTGGGACTAGTCATGAAATGTTATTAATGGTTGAACCAAATCATAATATATTTATTTTATCGTATTTTATATTCTTTAATCTTTATACATTTCTGATATAAAATAATAATACAAAACAAGTTCAATGTTAGAAAAACTGCCAAGTTAATCCAAGAATTTATCAATAACATTTTATATAATGATTCATAATCATGGTATATAAAAAAATTCATCATATAATCATTTATAAGTAGGTAATTTCACTAATAATATATATTAACAATTCTGAATGTTCGACCACATTTCAAACAAACATCCATTCATGAACACAATAGAATAATTCATAAAAGCTAAGAAAATTTACACTCCTAAAAAATGAATTTAATCTCTATATCTCATTTAAAGGCCCATAAAAGAACTTAATAATACCATAATGAATAAAATTAATATATTAATGTCTATTTAATTTTTTATTAATGAATTTACTGTTATTATATAGTATTTTAGTGTGAATAAATCATTCGGGCACAGGGTAAGGGGAAATTCTCAAACCCAACTCTCTTTCATTGGGTTTCCCCTCTTCAACCAATTTTCAGAATTTGTATGCAATAAAAATATTTTATTTATCAATACCTATTTTTTTTGGGATATACATGTTATATAATTTATTATTTTAAAAATACAATGTTTCTAAGATATCTCTTCTTTCTAGTAAACAAATCCTTTTTTACTTCTTGAAAGTTGTTTCACTATTCACTCTAGGTTAATGGTTTCATGTCAAGAATGATATTACCTATTTATTTTTTATCCAAATGTTTATGAATGTATGATTAATGATGTGAAACACATTTATCTTCATGGGTAATACCATGGTCATGTATGATATATTTCTATGTCACATGCATGATAATATAATTGTTTTGATGTGACATGTGTGCCCGAAATTTTAATGCACAATTTGAATGTTTAAATGTGACGGGTGTGCCAAAAATTATACAGAGCTCTAATAAAGTAGATAAAGGGATGAATCTCATAAGTTAAATTTAAGGAATCATGAAAATTATTTTATCATTCTTCACGAATATGTGTGGTAGTTGACCATTAATACCCGATGTAACATTTTTATGTATTTCCACAATACATTCCATTATCTAATGATTCCTCTCATGATTTTGATAATTATTTTATTATTATGATCACCACATATTATATTATTCTTATTTATATTCTTACTAGAATTTTATCTCACCCCTATTTTTTATATCATACGGTGACCATGTGAACTAAAGAGATTTCAATGGATAAGAAGAAGTTGCATAAGAATGAATTAATGAAGTGTTTTGGTTTTATATTGAAAATGATATGTTTGGTCGTATTTTTTCCAAGACAATAATCCTTGGGATCATCATTGTGTATTTTTTTTGGTTTTTATCAATAATTTGATGTAACAGTAATATAAGAAAAGGTTGAGTCTCTATACTATGCCATAATAACTTACATCAAAAATTGGATTCGATAAAAACTGTAGATTCTTATACATAAGTATCACATAATTATATTTATTAGATATAATATTGTATTAGATAAAATACCATAAAATTATCAGTTTATAAAATTATAGAATTGGTACAAAAGAAAAAATAGTAATGTAATTATCATTATCATCAAATTGAGAATTTTTTACATTATATGATAAAATATATATTCAATAATAATTATTAAATAAAAGAAAAAATCCACCACACATTCTATTAATTTAGTTATATCATTTGTAAAAAATTACATTATATCATAATGAAATAAATACACTATAAGGGGTGAGATCAAATTATCATTACTGTAAAACATACAATTGCTGAAATTGTGGAATAAACCTCGCATAAATATTATTACAAGAATAAATCATCATCACAATTCCATAATATAATGAAACAAATGTTATTATATATCCATGTTTAACAATGGAAATAAATTGATCACATAGATATCAATAACATGATTTTTAGATCTAAAATTTATAATTTCACACAAGTAAATCCATACCATAATCCAATACATCACGATCCTACTTATTATGATCAAAACATCAGGGAATAATATTATTTTGCTTTTTAATACACCAAAATACCCAAAAATGTTTGTCTCAAGAGACCAATTGAAGAATCTAGTGGCTATATAATTTTGAGTCCCACCTGTAACTTGTTTATGTATAAGAAATTGAAAATATGATAAAATTAAAAAATAAATCATAACCAAATTTTCCAATACTCATCTATTTTTTAAATTACAACATATTTAATGTAAAAACATTTCCAAATCATAAAAAAAGTGATAACCCTATCATGACCCACATAGATCAATTAAGAGGATGGTTAAAAAATTCATAGTCAACTTGCCAATAATCATCCATATTTGAATAAAAATATATGTTACTATAGTATATTTTCCTATGTAAAAAAGGGCTAACATTGTCATTTCCCATGTAGGAAATGAAGGTGTAAGGTTAAGAAATATATTATAATTTATTGATCATTTATCTAGTAGAAATTAACATTTCATTATCCATCCAGAAAAAGAATTAGGATGGTTTCCAAACAATATATCCCTATTATAACAAATGAAAACTATAAGGGTGATTTCATGGATGAAAAAATCATTTGAAAGGAATTATCTGAATGGTATAACATAACAATAGATCAAGAATAAAATTGTTTGGTACCAAGAATTAAAACCCAAAATATATATATATGAGGTTAAATCACAAGACATTAAGAAAATATATTTAATTTATTTTTAATATAATAATTATTATTTATGATAAATCATAAATGTGTTTCTTGAAATCATATTTTACATTTTTATAAGAGACAACGATATGAGTCACTTCAGGATATAATTTTTAACATGATTAAGTGATTTTTGAAAATGTTTACTTTTATAAATAATCTCCAATAATAGTTCCTTAGAAATGAAATTATGGGTTCCCAAAATAAATATTCTCTGTAAGATAATGAAAATGGGATTAAAATATAAAACCTTTTAAAACATTTTTATATACAATTGTTTAAAACCCACATGGTAAAAAGAGTAGTAAAACAATCCTTATATTAAAACATTATTTTCAAAAGGGGGATTATATAATACGATATAATATTACATTAGGATGGAATAAATAATTAATTTAAGAAAAATTACCTTGATAAAGATACATAACTCAAATAAGAATATTTTAGTTACCAATATCCTTACGGGAAACATATCCGAAAAAGATAGAATTTTTTTTCAAAGGGTTAATGTTGTATGACTGTATATACTAATAGAAATTTGGGAGAATAACATAAAAAATAATCAAAGGTAAGAATGTACCAAAAATATATTATTTAATTTTTATATAATGATCGTAACTTAGTGATTTAATGTTTAGTTACAAAAAATAATTTCTACTGGGAAAAAAATAAATCAATAGACACTTGATTAAAATGAAGTCATTTGGCTTAGTATTTCAATGATTAAAAAAATTATAAAATACATTTATGGTAATTTAATGCATAATTAAAAGGGAATACTGGCAAGTAACATAAATATTTTTCAATGAAATTAATTTTGATATAATAAAACATTGTGTCTTGAGTAACAATTTAATCATACCCCCTTAAAAGATGGTACTTGTAATTGAACATGAAATACCATGATTAATGTATGATTCATGATATAATAACTCAAATAGACTTTATATTCACCATATAAGTTCTATTTTATGTATAATACCAATTTTTTTGGAAGATTTGAATTTGAGATGAAAAACCAAGACCTCTTGTCCAATATTCCAAAAAAGTATTTTTCCAGCATTGAGAACATGAATTTTCCATGGAATTATCCCTAAAAATAAGTTCATTTTCCTAAATATTGGTGGCCAAAATTTTTTTAAAGTGTGATTGTGTTTTAGTTGTAGTAATGTGGTATAGTTTCAAGAAGAAATTTTATGGATATGTGAGTCTTAAAGTGATGCAAGGTTTTCAAGTTAATAAAGGATCATAAGAGTAGTTTTGCAAGTAAATATTCTATTTTAAAAATGTAATGTTACAATTAAAATATTAATAAATCCAAAAGAGAAACAATTTGAAGGGAATGTGAGTATGGGTTGAAAATCACATTAAAAATAATTTTTGGACAAATCATTAGTGGTTTTAGGATTTTTATTTCAAATTTTTATTCTTCTTCCCAAATTTACTTTTAACTAGGTAATTAATTTCCCAACAGAATAATAAATTTTAATGAAAAAAACTAATATTGACCCTTATATATAATATTAAACATAATAAATTATATTTGGAAATAATTTTATCAATAAAAATTTCTATGGGTCTGAAAAGATAAATTTATAATCAGTGCACATAATCTGTAAACACAATTTTCAAAAATAGTGTATTTTTTAGATTAATAAAATATATTGAAGATAATATTAACTTATATACTATTTATTATTACATTAATTGGATAATAATAAACTAAATAAATGGTAGGTAGATTATAAATGAATAGAAACTTCAATTTCACCATCAAAAGACTTAATTAAAAGAAAAAACCAAATATAGTTTTCACTAAAGAATCATTTTAATTTTTTTCATAACAATATAAGAAATAAAATTTATAAGGATTATGAATAATTTAAAATGAATACAATTTTCATTAAAAAAAATATCTTATCCCTTTAATGTTTTTTAAAATCTTTTATGTTATTATTATATTATTTTAATGTTATAAAAAATATAATTTTCGTGCAAACAATTATTTTCAACTAAAATAAATATTTTAAGAGAAAAAAAGAAAATAGCATACTATAAAAAAATATACGGGAATTATGAAATTATTTTTATTTTATAAAATTTATAGTATATAAATTTTAATTTTTTTTAATAGAAAATTAAAAATTTAAAGAAAATGGGGTTTATTGGAAATAACCTTCTCATTATCAACTAAACTTAATTATTTACCTTCTCAAGGTTATAAAATTTAATGGTTAACAATTTTAGTGTTTACTATAAATTTATTATAAGTTTTATTATAAAATTTTGTTGTTAATAAACATTTTGTGTAGCATATATTACATGTTATCAAATATATAAATAGTTTTTGCATGGATTAGAAATTTGGGTCCTTACATTATCCTCCCCCCATACAAATTACATTTTAGAAATTTAATTTATCACACAATAATAAATTTGGTGAGATAATTCATAACATATTTTTCATTTGGGATATAATATAAGATATTATGTATAAATCACTATAGTAGAAAATTTTAATTTCATATATTTCATCAAAATACATTAATCATTCACAAAACCATTTACCCAAGTTTGTATATACCATAATCATATATTTTTCATAATAAACCTTTCCCAAAACCACGTGTATCTATTTGAAATTAATCCATAGTGAGACCATATATTCTTACAAAAATTAACAATAATTGTATTCATCCAATTGTATAAATTAACATAGCAGTCAATATATTACACAACCCTAAAATATGATGAACATCTCCAAAAAATCATTAATCAATTATTTATCCCAAGGTTACCAATACTATATAACTTATTTTTTTAATGGATCAATCCATTTTTACCTAAATATGATGAACATATTAATGAAAATACTTATACATTCCTCTTTAGATTTTCTTTATTACTTATACCCAAAAAATATATCTATATCATAAAATAACCTTTCCAAGGATATTGGTACAATATAATATATACCTCCCACCAATTAAATGAAAAATTATCCTAAAAAATCTCTATATGTTTGATATTATCCCGATAACTTTTAGAATATACATAAATTTCATCTATAAACCACTTTTAGTAATGAAAATAGATTTCAGTTTCATTAATTAATATATATATATATATAAACCTCATTAACTTATAGAATGCTAGGAATATCAAATTTTTCCATCATAAAATATAATTATGAGGATTCTTGTCCATTTAATTAATCCCCCTTAGTCATTTATAATATATATTGGTTTTCTTGACACATACCATTCTCATCAACATTTCATTGATTGGATTCAACAAAATACTAATACAAAAAAAATATGATGATATCCAAAATATAAAAATTAAAGCATTAGTATGTCGATTATTTTACCCATAACACTATCATAATTAACATATGATAATTTTTGTTCAACCTATGAATTTCTTGTTTAAATTCATTGTAACCCATGGTAATTTTATATGACTTTCACTATGTGAATTGGTTAACATCATAATTAAATCGTTCTTAATTATCTATAAATAGAATAATATCATCCCAATAATATCCCTTAAGAGTATTAATAGAGGTGTTTAGTTTTGGAACCATTCATTGGGAACAAGAGTGAAGTTCAGTTAAATGTTCAATAAGTCATTTAATGGTGATTACCCCTCGATAAATGAGTTCCATAGCTACATCAACAGTTCAATCTCAATAATAGTATGAAAATAAATTTAAAACAATATTATCATAATATTACAAAACCATCAAGGGGTTATTATAGACGTAGACTTATTCCTATGATTTTCACTTAGGTCCTCTAATCATAATCCCTAAAACAAATTTTCATTATTTCCTAATAATTAAATCATATTCTATCTTAAAGGATTATCAATATCGTGAAATTTATGATTAACCATAACATATCAACCATTAAATTATCCTTAAAAAATATCAAAATCATAAATGTTATCCAAATCCTACTCTAATACCAAATGTGATGCATTGGAACCACACTCCTAGATCTGGTTCCATAATGACAAACATTATATATTCTATTAGACACTAACTATAGATTCACATACATAAATATCCAACAACTACATCAAATTATGAAAATATTTCATAAAATATATTCCTATAACATTTTACGATTATAGATTTAGATAATTATAAAAAAATAGTCTAATAAATCCCATGTGATTCTAAACTGATATAGATTTTAAAATATATAGGAAACTACTTAATCAAAAATAAGTTTTCAACATATCAAATAAATCACCAAAACATTCTATTCTAATAGTCATATCATGTACAATACTTTTAATCGGAACATACAAATATGGAAATATAGGAAGGGGTGAGCTCAAATACACAATAATGGTAAAGAAAAAAAGTAGTAAATCAGGGAATTAATATGGTTTAAATATAATTAAAGGAAAAAATAATTAAAATTTCATAATATAATTATATTTAATGTATAATATACCCCGTTATAACAATGGAAATAAATTTATCACATAGATATCAATAACTGATTAATTATAGATGAAATTAATAATGTCAGATAGTTAATTTCATAACATATTATAATAAATCAGGATCATAGATATCATGATCTTATCATCAGTGAACTGCATTTTAATGGGTAGGAATGCACCAAAATATAAAAACATGTCTGTGTCATGAGACCAATCCAAGAATCTTGGGGATATTAAATGTCAGTCCCCAAAACTATCTTATTTAATTCAGAATCATCCATTATATAAGAAAATGGATAAATTTTTTTGAATAACATATTTATATAATCATATGAATTGGAATACCAACCTAATGATTTCCAACAATTTTCTTTACGTAAATAATTTGGATAACATGTTCATAACCCATCCGGATAATGAAGGTGAATGGATAAACAATGTATATTCAATATCCTAATAATCAACCATATTTTAATAACAACATATTGATTTCCAACACTTTTTCCTATGTTAATAAAACCGATAAATTGATCATAAACCATCTGGAGAAGGAAAGTGGTTGGTTAAACAAGAAAATGGATGCGATGGATCATCATTATTATAAAATTAATCCATTTATTGTACATAAAGGAAATAAGTAGGATGGTTGAAAAAGGACATATCTACAGTGAAATTAAGGAATCATAAGAATGTTCTCTTAAATGGAAACATCAATTAAAAGGAATTATTTTAAAAAAATAATGCAACAAGGGATTAATATTCAATTTATTTGATATTATTTATTTAAAACATTATAACTCACACACATATATATACAGTCGAGGTCAATCCATTTAACATGAACACTGTGAGGGTAAATCTATTATAATATTATAATGAAAATGGATGTGAAAATATAATAAATTTTTTTAGAAAGCATTATTAACATTTTAAAAGATACAACGTTAGGGGTCACTTAATAATGTCATTCTCAAAAGGGTGAAGTTATTTTTTTTTTGAAATAATTTAATTATAAAAATTATTTAAAATAATGAATATTTAATAATGACATAATAAGTTTCTCAAATTATTGTGTTGAGGATGATATAACACATGTATTTAAATAGAAACCCATATAAAAAATTGTTACAATCCATCATTTAAATCCCATTCCATAAAATTTGTAGTAAAACTATATTAAAAATAATTTTTGTTTTCCTTAATAGGAATATAAATATAACAAAATATTAGTTTTTAAGAACCCATTCATGGAATAACAAATCCCAAGATGAGACTTTTTCACATAAAGAATAGGATTTGAGTTACCAATAACTGTTATGGGAAACATTTCCCATGAAGTAAGAATTATTTATCAGGGGATTTATCTGGTAGGAATTTATATCCTCCTTAAATAATGAGATAATACCACTTAAAATAATAAAATGAAAAAATAGAGAAAACTTACTTGAAATATGTTTAATAAAATGATCATAAGTCAATTAATGATATTTGAGTGACCTAAACTCCTTACTAATTGGGAAATAACTGAATCAATACCCACTAGCTGAAAAATAACTGATTTGGATAAACATTTCCTATAATAAAAAAAATATGAAAAAATACTTCCATGGGTAGGAATACATCATTCAATGAAAAACATGGAGGATTACAAAAACATATTAAGAAATTAAATTTTTTGACAATGAAACATTGTTGCTTGAGTTACATTTTAATAAAAACAATTTGAATGTTTTTTCATATAATTGAATTTCAAAGACAAAGATTATAATATAATTAATGCTATGATATATTAAATATGTACTACATACCCCATATAAATGAAATTTGTTTTATAATACTGAACATGTTGTAAAGTTAAAAATTTTAGATGAAAAACACTTACCTCTTATCTTGACTTCCATGAACATACATTAACAATGTAAGGGACTAGAATTTTCTATTTAATTATCCATGGAAATAAAGACTTTATTTTATGTAATGGTGATCATATTATTTTGTTTATAGGATAGAGTTATTGTATGAGTAATTTGTTGGAGTATTAAGAAAATAAATTTAATGAGAGTTGATGCTTAGAGTGATATAAGTGTTACTATTTAATAATTTAAGAGAAGGGTAGTTTTAAAAGAAACCACTATATTTTTTATTATATAAATTTACTATTTAAAATATAATGGCTCATAAATGAAAAAAATTTGAGGTGATTGTTATTTGGGTCAAAAGTCTTCCCAAACACCCTTTTTATGGAGAAATATGATTTTCTAGGTTCGCTTCTTATAACGCTGTAACTTTTACCCTAATTTAATTTTACCGTGGTAGTTTATTTTTAACATCAGAAACTAATTTTAAAAAAATAATTAATATTATACCCTATAACTAATCTAATAATCCTAATATGAAATTTTTAAATATTTTTATCATATAAAAATTATAATTTTGGAGAAGTTAATTTTAGGATTAACACACATATTGCATAAGAAAGTTTTTTACTAATAAAAATCATCTTTTTAACAGTCATGTTTTATGTATAAATAAATGTTATCAGAGATACATATTTTTAAGACATATATTGGTTTATTATAAAAAAGATAAAACATAGGTGGAATTCAAATAAATCTAAAATTGAATCTCACCATCAAAACACTTAATTTGAATAAAAACTTGAGATGATTTTTTATTAAAGTATTGCTTTAATTTAGTTATAAAATATAAGAAATAAAATTTAAATTTTAAAAGAATATTTTAAAATATATAAATACTTGAATAAATATTTTCTTACTTAAATTGTTTTTTAATCTTCAAGTATACACTTAAATAATGTTAAAATCATAAAAATTATAGTTTTCACAAAAAGAATATGTTTTTATTTAAAATGTATTTATTAAAAAAAAAATTAAAAATTCATAATATGTAAATTATGATATAAGTAATTAATAAATTATTTTTTTAGAAATTAAATTATAATGTTTTAAAAAATTAGTTTTAAATATATATTATTAATAAAAATATTTTTATTTGAAATATCATTTTTCAATAATAAATCAAATAAAAAATTTATATTTTAAATGTAATATATTTTAATGGTTATCCATTTTATTGTTTATTATGTATTTATTAATATTTGTCTCTTAATAATTTTATGTTTATTTACATTAAGTGTAGCATGTCATGCAAGTTGGTGAACATAAAATTTGTTTTACATGATCTAGAATTTTTGGCCGTTAGAAAAATTCACCTTCACTCTAAATAACATAGACATATTATATAAAGATATTTGTAAGAATATCATCTATCCAACATCAAATTTTAGATCCCTTTGTTGGTTGATAAATTATGTTTCTGTAAGAGTACGAATATTCATGATGGAGTGTAAATTTTGGATTACAGGATGGGTTGAATTATGATTAGAGAATCAAAAGGAATTCTGAGAGTTGGAATGTCTTAAAATGATTCTTTTATATATAAAACATATCTTAAAAGGTAGATTTAATGTATAGTTGAGACACATGATGTTTAAGGTAGGTATTATAATTTTTAGAGGATTATATTGATGGAGAATGTTTGGGATTAATAGTTTAGGGTAAACCATGTAACACCCTGAACATATGGCCATTTTATGTTCAATTTCTTCTGAGCACAGTTTGATAACATGGTTAAGGAAAAACCACATGAATCTATTATGGGAAACCATGTGATGTTTTTTAGGGGTTACAAAAACACCCACCTAACTGTCTCATAATTTGGTATGTTAGGTGACTAAACCATGCAAGGTGAATGGTTTAGAGGAATTTATAACCACACAAACATAATAATTTTTGGAAAAATATGTTTCCTAAAAATGAATCTCAATAAAGATTATAAATTACTATTTTACTCCATGGTTTTAATGGGTAAACCCCTTCCTTCCTGCCAAAGTATTCATGGACATCCTTCCTCCCTCCCCTTTGTTTTATCCTCCCCTTTATTTTTGATGGATTTGTTTACCATTATCCAGTGATTTAAAATATCTATTCCACTATGTTTTCCTCCATTTAAATTATATGTTATTTTTATTTGTTTTTTGTTTTCCATATGTTGCCTTTTGATGTGGATGTTTTTTCATACTCTTTTTCACATCCTTTTTATATTTTTTATAAACTCTTTAATACCAATTTTTTATTAAATAATTTCTAATTGTAGTGGTTTTCTAACTTGGTGGATAAAATAACCAATTTTAGTTTATATCATGTGTTTTAGAGCTCATTATTTTCATTTTAAATAATTATTAAAAAAATATTCATGTGAATTTGTATGTTATTTTTTATTTTTGTATTTTTTTATTTTTATTTCTTTTAATTCTAGTTAGTTTATTAATTATTTAATTCATTAATTATTTATTTTCTAAATTTTATGTGAACAAATATCATTTTTTTCATAATTATTTAATTATTTTAACAACATTAGTTGATTTAATTAATATATTTATTTATTTATTAATTCATTAATTAAATATTTAACAAATTAATTGATTAATTAGTGACTTTAAATGATTTAATTCATTTTAAATTAATTTTTTTATAATATTTAATCAAAATAAATCCAATATTCTAAATAATAATTAAGTGAATTTGTTATTTAACTTTGTATTATTTTTTAATTATTTATTAATTCTTTTTTTATTTCAATTGATTAATTTGTTAAACAATTTCTTGTTTTTTCAACATTTTAATTAAATTTTTTGTTTTTGTTTTGTATGAGTTATGGTCGCTTTGGATCAATCTGTTGTTGTGCCACTATTTTCATGCTATCATAGTGCCATAACAACCCAATATCACACATCATCATGTCATTGTTTCTTCTCACATGGCCACTAGTTCATTCACCTACCATTCTAATCACGGTTCCACCGTGTCCACACTAATTTTCATAACCCTTTAATGTGCCACTATTTGGCCCGTTTTCCACACCAGTGCCACAATTTCACCAACAAACAGGGGAACCAGTCCCCAGCATAACTTCTTCACATATACCCTCATCTGGTGTCACCCCTATGTTGTTCCTCATACATTATATCGACCAGATCCTCTCTACTCATCTGATTCACCATCCAAAACTTTGACACCCACTGTCTCGCCTCCATTCTTCACCTTCCAACTCACAGAACCGACCTACCTCAGCCTCATTTTTTCACAAAATGGTTTCACCATATCCCTGCCTCCATAACAATTCCATCAACAGAATAAGACACTATCATACAAGAAAACTGAAAGTATAATAACAACAATGAAATCACAACAACATCATATTAACCAAGAAACTACTTATCCAATTAAATAAAGAACCCAGAAGCACTGAACCAGATCTAAAGAAATAAAAAAAATGAAGAAGAAGAAGAACCAATCATGATTTATTTACCTTGTGCTCCACCTTATCCATCTCCATCCCAGCCAGTGCTTATCTCTGATTCTACCAGAGATTCCCCCCACAAAAAACCCTAAAACACAAGGACCTAGCCGTGATTCCAAGCCTCCTCCCACAATAACCGAAATATAATCCCAACTGACCTCCACCATTCCCTACATAGATAAAGACCTTCCACACTCCCCTTGAACCTCTACGACAACCCACACCCTCTCTTTGGACCCAAACAACCATGAATCCCTTGCTCTATTCTTCCCCTTCGCAGTGGCCCAGTCACGACCCTCCACTCCACTTCGCACGAACCCTTCTTCCCCTACCTTTATTCTATTTTTTTTTTAATTTGTATAAAATATATTGTATATAATGTATATAAAAACGTATATAATGTTAATATATTATAATAAAAAATAATCATAACAACACATAATTCAATAAAAATAATATAATATAACACATATATACATATATATACTATATGCATAATAATAACTGTATACTTATATATATATAATATAAATCGTACTCATATATTAGTATTTTATAAATTTGGTATTATATATATATATATAAGTATTTTCATTAATATAATGTAGTTATACAATATATGATATATAATTGTTTCATTTTATTTTTATATGACTCACATGTGTTTTTGTTGTTATATGAAGAGGGAGGGTTATAGCTCAGCCCGCATGATCCATTCATTTAGTTATGGGAAACTGATCTAGTGACTAGATAGAGGAAGCAACACTATTAAATCTCAAAGTGGATGCTGGTGAACACATCGTGCATGACTCTAGAGAGTTCTTTTCATCGAGTGGGGGAGGGGGAGCATGTGACATGGAGAGGGAGTAGATTCCAACAATTAGGGAATCAGATATATTTTTTTTATCTCAATTCCTAGGTTGGGACATAGATCAGAATCCATTGTCATATCCACCAATGAGCAGCCGTAATTATAGGTTTTTTGAGATCAATTAGGGGGATGCACATCATTATTTTTCTTGTGCTCTGTTTTTCTTCCACATATTTTAACATGAAATTCATTTATTTTAATTATTTTTTTTACTGAAGACAACCATTATGTCTGTCTAAACACCTTCAGGGAGAAATAAGCTGGCTGGTTAGATTTGTTTACTCAGATTCATACACTGCAACATTTTCTAGATCATTTCTCTCCAATTTTTTGGGGGACATTTTTATTTTCAAAACAACAAGGTTGAGTGGAAACCGATCTTGGTTAATATAAAGGATATCTGTTTCAATCTGAGATATTCACTCACAAATGAATCATGTTCAAATGAGAGAGACACGCTGAACTAAAATAATAGCTTGAGCCCAGTGACATCTAACTATTATCACTGTGGGATGGAATGACTTTCACAATTGAAGGACTATAAGGGTTACTTTAATGAAAATTTACCAGACGATAAATATGGCCAGTTACCTTAATTTAGATCCATATTACATAAACATTAGTGCTGGAATGAGGTTAACCAATATCAAAATTAGCTAGTGTACTTTCCCCCTACATTTCTATTGGCTGTTTTCACCACAAGCTTTCTTTATGTCTTATCTTCTTTATGCACTCACATATTCTTTATCACATCCACAAACACTGGGTTTTACTCACTTCGTTCCAATAACATATTTTTGTTGTTTATTTTTTCTTCTTCATTTGTGTTTCATTTGTTTTTTAGTAGATAACTAAACACAACTTTAGCCCTTTCTATGGTTCGACCCTATCATGAAACTGTTCTATGTATTACGTATGTTATAAATCATAGTTTGTCTCTCATACCCAACAATGCACGAGGGTGAGAATTTTGAATCCGTTTATAGGGAGTCTAGGTGCAATATAAAAAACAAAACAAAAATCCACATAAAAATTTGGGAAAAAAAATCAAAAAAACAAAAAAAATTGAAAAAAAATTGTAATAAAAAAAATTGTGGACCTACTACTCGAAAATTTTGTATATGTCTGAATACATAGTACCTGGTAATCCTAAATTTGATAAGAACTTAAAGGAATTGAAAAAAAATCAACGAAAAGATCAAAATGGAGGACAACATAAATGAAAACTTTAACAATCCACTTCCTGATAATTTTGACCAACATAGAATGATGAACCCACCTAGAATTGAGATAGCTGAGAGGAACTGTTTGAGAGATTTCATGATGCCTTCGGTGTCTAGTAACACTTCATGCATTAGACATCCTCCCAGGTTCATGAATTAAGAAATCATGAAATCTATGCTTAGACAGCTTCCTACCATAAATGGAATGCCTAGTGAAGACACTCTTGATATCATTAGAGCCTTCTATTGTAGTGTCCAGTAGCTACCACATAGGGGTCTCAATGAGGAAGAGATTAAAATGAGGGTGTTCCCCTTCTACAACAAGGTAAATTCTATGACTTGGTTTCAAAAGTTAGAAGAAGAAATATTCTTCACCTGGGGTTATGTTTATAATTCTTTTAAAATGAAATTATATACTAGGAGGTTGAAATTAAAAATTAATTCCAAATTAACTTGATTCGTTCTGGATGAAGGATAAGTGTTTCATGAATCCTGGAATAGGTATAGTTTTTTTATAGGTAGTGTCTAGAACATCAATGTGCACCCGAATTCATCGTGGACACCTTCAACAACAGTTTGACACCTTACCACCAATCCTTGGTGGATCAGTCTTCTGGAGGAGGATTTAGTGGTAGAACTTCTGAGGAGATCAAACAAATCATTAATAAGATAGATAAAATCTCCCAGCATAGATTCTCTAGGAGGATAACCATTATGAGAAAAGAAACTTCCCCTGCTCCTCAAGATGAAGCCCAAACTGCTGTGTTCTTTAATAAGAGCCCACACCATTCATTTAAGGAGTATTCCACCACTATGGAATGTATGTCCATTCTCAAACAAGATGTCAAAACATTGATTTGCCTATATAACATCATGAGAGTGCCAAATTAGCTGGCTATACACCTCAGATGCAGGATATGGATGATCCTTTTTTCCAACACCATCAATCTGTTGTATAGGAACTATCTAAACCTATCATAGAGGGAGTAGGGAGTCCTCTGACCAAATTCCCTTATTCAATTCCTACAACCTCATACGCAATAATTCCAACTCCAAACCTAGCATATGGCTAAGTTATCCAACTCAAAAGATGAGGTGAGAGATATTTTCCATTAGTTGAAAGATATTTTTTATAAAAAAATACAAAAATGATTATGAAAAAGTTCAAATGAATGCAAGAATGATATATTTTGAAATTAAAATGGGGCTGTTGGCTTGGGATGCTAGTAATAGATAAAAGGGTATGCTACCTGACACCACTAAATCCAAAAATAGGGATAATTCCATTGATGAGACCACCATAAGTGGTATTCAAACACCCCACGAGCCAAGAAAAAATCCTAAAATGATGAAAATGAAAAAATGGATGAAGCTAGAAACTCAAATCTGAAAAAAACATGAATCTGGAAAATTGGACAGCACTACAAAAAGCCCTCTAGTTCCTCCTATTCTAGCTCAAAAACTCAATGAAAATGGCTTGATAATCAAAGAAATTTAAGGGAATATATTTATTGATTAGGATTTTGTATAGATACCACCAATTGTGAGGATTGTTTCCCTATAATCCCCTTACCAAAAAGAACAAAGAAACTAATTCATGATTTGAAACTATTGAAATTTATGAAAGTGTCAAAAAAGATGAACATTTATATCCCATTCTTTGATGCCTTGATTCCAAGCATGTCATATCTGTAATCACTCAATAATATCTTTTAAATAATGATATTGGAATAATTTTCCAACTATAGATTAATAGAGGAGTGTAGTGTCGTATTACAGAATAGGATACCTCCTAAGCTTTAGGACCCAAGTTTCTTTGTCACCCCTTTCACCTTTTGGGATATAGGTGGTAAGTTCAATTTTTTGTGTGATTTGGGTTCTAGTATTAACGTGTTTCCCCTGTCACTTTTCGTCTCCTAAGATTAGGAGTTCCCCAACCTGCCAATATTGTGTTACAACTTGTTTGATAGGTAAATTACTCATCCAGTGGGTAAGATCGATGATCTGTTAGTGGGAGTAGGAAAACTCCATTTTCCTTCTGACATTCTTATCCTTGAGATATAGTGTGACTAGGGGGATCCTATAATTCTTAGTAGGCCCTTCCTGGCCATAGGGGGAGCTGTGATAGATGTGTTGAAGGGGAAACTAATTTTCAATATGGGTGAAAAGAATGAATAATTCAATGTATTTAATAAAATTGATGAACCCACCCACCCAATCTTCCCCAAATTTGAGATTTTAGTTTCTAGGAGTATTATTGATTAGGAGGGAGAAGAGTTTCTTATAATTATGGTTGAAATCAATAGTGGACCTAAAATCCCAGCTATTTCTTGCATGGAGATCAGTTCAAGCGAGGATAGAGCATCTATTGATGAGTACGAGAGAGAATTGTTGAAGAACCTAGATGATTTTTTTGGATATCATTCATACTCTGAGAGAGGAGTCCACGTTTAAGGAGAATTATTTTAGAGGCTCTAGTGATGAAAAAGAATCCTTATCAACTACCTTCTTCAAGTGGAAGCATGAAGTATTTGGGCTACCCAGGCCCAAGTTACATCCCTCAAGAATGTTACCTCCCACCCTTGAACTCAATACCCTCCCTACTCATCTCAAGTATTATTTTTTAAGAGACAATTCCACCCATCTTGTGAACATTTCATCCAACCTCGAGGGGAGTAAATAATATACATAGTTTTTTGAATAAGTAAAAATCTTTTATAGGAAGGTTGCTTTCTTATATCAAAGGGATATATCCAGTCATCTGTATGAATAAAATTCCTATGGAACCTTAGTGTAATCCTAGATTACAAGAACCAATAAGACTCATCCCAAACATGAATAATGTTTTGAGATAATAAGTGATTAGGTACCTTGATACTGGAAAACTTTTTCCCATTTTTGATAGCCCTTGGGTAAGTCTTGTTGTGGTTGTACCCAAAAAGAATAGAGTGTTTGTGGTAACTAATGAAGAGAATGATCAAATCCAGATAAGATTAGTGAATAATTGGAGAGTCAATATGGACTATAGAATGTTGAATGCTACCACAAGAAATGATCAATTTCACATACCATTTTGGATAAAATGATAGGGATATTGATAGGAGATGAATTATTTTACTTTCTTGATGGTTATTATGGTTTCAACCAGATTTCCATTTCACCTGAGGTCCAAAATAACACCACATTTACCTATCTATTTAGGACATTTTACTACAGGTGGATTCCCTTTGGCTTGTGTGGTTTTCATGCCACTTTTTAGAGGTGCATAATAGAATTTTTTTTAGATATGATTGAAAGGATAGTTGAAGTGTTCGTGGATGATTTTATGTTGTGGGACGTAACATTTAGAAATTTCTAAAAATCTTGGTTCTTGTGTTTGAAAGGTGCCAAGAGACCAACTTAGTATTAAACTGGGAAAAGTGAAAATTCAAGGCAACTGAAGGCATAGTTTTGGGACATAATGTTTCTAAGAAGTGACTGGAGGTCGATAATGCTATAGTTGAGGTCATACCAAATTTACCCCCACATGATAATGTCAATGGAATCAGATGATTTTTGGGTCATGATGGGTTCTATAGGATGATCATTAAAGACTTTTCTAAGATTATAAGTCCCCTATACTCTATGATGTTTAAGGAAACACCGTTTTTATTCTATAATAATTGCTTAGAGACCTTTAATCAATTCAATTATATGTCTAATACTTCACATGTAATCACTTCTCTTGACTTGAAGCTTCCCTTTGATGTGATATGTGATGCTAGTGACTTTGCAGTATGAGCTATTTTGGGGAGGAGAAAGGATATGAAACTGCATGATATTTACTATGAAATAATTCTTTAGGATGATTAATAAAAGAATTATTCAAACACATAAAAGGATTTGTCTTTTGGGATGTTTGATTTCATAAATTTCATGTTGTACATGATAGGATCAAGGATCATAATTTTCACAGAACATTCAGCCCTGAAGTATTTTCTTGAAAAAAAGGACTCAAAACCCAGACTCATGAGGTGCTCCTTGTAGTTACAATAGTTTGATTTAGCGATTGATGATAAGAAAGGGACTGAGAATTTAGTTCCAGATCACTTGTCTTGATTTACCAATACCATAAGTAAGGTTATAAGAGAGATCAACACTTCATTCCAAAATGAATAATTGTTTGATGCGTTTATGCAGTAGATTTCTTGGTTTGATGATTATGGAAACACTCTGGTAGCTGGAGTCATTCCCAAGGATCTCTCACACTACCAAAGGAATAATTTTATATATAAGATGAAATATTATATTTGGGATGACTCTCTTATCTTTAGGAGATGTGCTGATGAGATTTTGAGAAGATGTGTGGTTGATGATGATATTTTTTCCATACTTGACAGATGAAATTCACCACCTTGTGGGGGCCACCATGGATGAGAACGGACTACTCAAATGGTTCTACATGCTAGTTTCTACTGGCTAACATTGTTTGATGATGCTAGGAGTCTGGTTATTGGCTGTGAGAAAATTCAAATTTTGGGAAATGTTGGAAGAAGGAATGAACTACTCCAAAAATAAATTGTGGAAGTTGAAATATTTGATGTATGGGGATTGGACATCATGGGACCATTCCAAACCTCTTATAAAAATGAGTACATTTTGGTTGCTGTGAAATATGTATCCAAGAAGGTTGAAGCAGTTTCTCTACCTATCAATTATGCTACTAGTGTTGTGAAACTCATCAAGAAAAACATCTTTTCCATGTTTGGTGTGCCTCAAGAATTCATCACTGATAATGTGAATCACTTTAAGAATTATATGTTCAATGGGTTGATAGAGAAGTATGGTTTCTCACATAGGATACACACAACTTACCACCCATATTCTAGTGGGAATGAAAAAGTTTCAAACTGAGAGATCAAATAGATTTTAGAAAAAACAGTGTATAGCTCTTTAAAGTTCTGGTCATGAATGTGGTATGAGGCCCTTTGGGCCATTTGAACTGCTTATAAGACTCCTATAGGTATGTTACCATATAATATACTCTTTGGAAAAACATGTCATCTACCTATTGAGTTACATCAGAGATCTTATTGGGTAGGGAAGCCTCTTAACTTTGATTTCAAGTCTACTTGTGTGAGGAGACTATTAGAGCTGAGTGAGCTCGAGGAGATTCGAAGGGAGACCTATGAGAATGATGAAATTTACAAAGAGAAAACAAAGGATTTTAATTAATCAATAATTCAATATAGGAAATTCAATTTTGATGACAGGGTCCTACTTTTTAATTCTAAATTGAATCTTTTTCTAGGAATGTTGAAGACCAAGCGGTCAGGACCCTTTACCATTGTAAGTGTTTTGGTTAATTGACCTCTTGATTATGTTGGATAAGATAATTGACCTTTCTTAATAAATGGTAATAGAATAAAGAAATTATTTGAAGGGTATCCAAAGGTCTTGGATGCCATATCTTCAGTGATCATGGTGGATCTTGGTGAGGATTTTTTGATTCTCAGGGGGGTTTTGTGTTTCATGTTAAGAGGGAATCTTAATACTATTTTTTTACTTCACCATATTTCATTTCATTAAGGAATTATTTCACTATGATATTTCAAATATTTTGATCTTAAATTAGACTAATAGTTTCATGTCATTAGTGTTATAAATTATACTATAAATGAGGATGTGTGTGTGCCCCGGATCTCTAGTGAGCGTTTTATCATAGTTCCAATACAATGAGGTCAACAAATGAGCATTTAGGCATTTATGATTTTTTTAAAATAAAAATTTATTTATTTTTTGAATTTATTTAATTTTTTATTATTAAAATATAGTTAATTATTTTTTTATATTAAGTAAAGGCCTTAGTGTTTTGCATAATGTCCATCTAGGCTTAGAGAGCCTCTATGAGAGCTTTCGAACTTCATTGCAAACATGATTTCTTAAGAATAAGTTTGGTAATGAATCTACCCTTTAGTATTGTAAATATTATTATATTCATATTCTATACTGGGATCCTACATTAAGTGGTTAGACTCTTTAAATAGTTTAATTTTTTAATAAAAAAACGAATCTAATGATTTAATTCACAATGATCTAACGGCTAGAGGGACCGGCGAATTCTAGCTAGAAATCTTGACCACTAATGGAAGAAAATATAATTTGACCTTTGGAGTTGGGATGAATTGGACAAGGGCTTATTCATAAGATAAAATATTGGGATGATGTGATATTTTAGATGGATATAGAGAGAATTTTCTTCCCTCCATGAGGGCGTGACTACTTCTGTGGTTATACCCCTTGAAAATTGGGGGATGAGTCAGGTGAGTATCTCAACCTAGGATGTCAAGGAAAGAGAATGGGTATAAATAAAATTTCCCAAGAGTGAATTGAAAAAGATTATAATAGAGATTAAAAAAGCCATAAGGGGTCCCTACTAGGCCCACCTTTGAATTTTTTCACAAATGAGAGGGTTACCATGGTAACATGTGGAGATGGTGTTGGGTTTCATCTTAGAATCCATTCAGAACATGCAAGCTCGATGGATAGTAGACAAAGGTGGGGGTCTCCAAAATTCAATCAACCAATTAAATATATATATAAATTGAGTTTTTATTTCTCTTTATGAAGTTAAAAATTCCCATATGTGCATCCTAGGACTCGACCTAATGGCTTTATGTGATGTGACCGTGCTATTGGGGATACTCATTGGTTCATCATGGGATTTTCCTTTAGTCCCTTTGTGATACCAAAATGATATTTACTAGACCATAATGTATCCATTTATTCCCATTTCCACTTAATATATGATTATTAATATGGGTAAATAATTCATAGAAAACCTATATTCTACCATAGGTGTATATGTAATGCTTTAGATACCTATGGTATCTAGGATTCCTCGTATGTATGGGATCCAACCGGGTAGTCTTAGGTGTTTTACTATTAGAACATTATTATGATGAAATTTATTGTTCACCTATAGGATCCATACAATGAAGCATAATTATATTCGTAATTCTTTATTTGGATTCCAATGATTCATGGGATATTTTTGTTTTTCACGGTGACTTGTGGGGATTATTTATTTTTGTGATTTACAATGATGTTGTGAATCAACATTGATCCATTATATAAATATTGAGTTTGTATAGAATCTCAGCACACCCGGAATCTATCAATTGATCTATTTATGGGATTTTTTTTGAATATTGTTATGATAGATACCTAGGTGGAACTATTATTTGTTCTTTATATAGTTGGATCAGTCATCCGAGACTGTTCAGAGACACCCTAGAACAGGTTTAAGAAAGTACAGTCAATTCGAGTCACATGAAAAATGTTCAAAAAATGTATGGTTTTGGAACATGGGTTAGAATGGTCCATACGATGTACTTAATGGCATCTCATTATCAAGAAAAATATTTTTTTTCTTGTTTGTTTTTATATATTAGTTAGTTGTTCATTAATTTAGTTTTATTGAGCATGTCACATGTACATGATTTCATATAATGGTCATGTATGGGATCACATTGCTGGTTCTCTAATGAGTTATATATTCAAAACCAAATCAGGTGACCATGACACTTACCTAAACATAACCTCCACTTATTTTAGGAAAATTTTAGGTTGATTCCCAAGTTAGATTTCTCCTTAGACATCTTGGATGAGATTATAGTGTGGGGTGAGGTGAGACACTGGGATATAGGTTAGCCTCATGT
The DNA here is from genome assembly GCA_963277665.1 of Viscum album. Lineage (NCBI taxonomy): Eukaryota > Viridiplantae > Streptophyta > Magnoliopsida > Santalales > Viscaceae > Viscum > Viscum album. Next base: position 1,451,829,594 of record OY728161.1, read on the forward strand.
AATATTATTTTATTATTTTATTATTTAATTTCGTTATATGTGTTCATCTGAGTAGAAGATCATCCTTGTCTTTTTTCCTAATATTTTCATTACATATAACTACTATTTTGGTTGTTTTATTTTTCCTACACACTCAAGTGTTTATTGTTGACTTATTATACTTAGTGATTTATTTATATAACATTCACTCTAATGAATATTTATATTCTCCCAAAAGTACAACCCTAGTCTTATACTACTAGTTGAGAGACTCTAACCTATATTTAGGTGAATCTAAAGTCTTTTCATGAATCATGTTGGTGAATCAGTCAAGTGTCCTCCTGACCGGGACATTAAAAAATTAGTATCAGATAATTTTTATCTTTTTATTAATATTTTTTGTATTATGGTATCAATGATAATTATGAATGTGTGGGATCCTATGAGGGATACTAGGATGGTATGTTGAGAATACTTATTCTGATCAGAATAATAGGTTACTAGTGACCTGGGATTCCTATTTTAACAATTTATGTAATTCTTGTTGATGACTTTCACCTCTAGTGAATCACATGATTGTTTGAAGTTCTTGTTATATGATTTTATTTTCTCTATTTTCCATTGGGAAATGCCTAGATTTTTTATCTGATTACTAGCTAATAGAATCAAGAGGTATCCATTAAATCATATCAATATTATAGGATTCACATGGAATATTGGTCTTCCATTTTTATCTTTATTACATGGATTCACATGGAATATATATCTCATTTATTTGAAGGTTTTTTGAATAACTAAAAAGATAATTAGTTATTATGATGATGTTACAATCCCCATTCATAAGAGGTGTATTTTCCAAAGCTAGTTAATATGTTCATTTTATTCCCTCATGGTAATCCCCTTGAGAGTTGTCGGTATATGAGATCGGTTGTTTAACATGACTACTAACAACTAGTATGGTGTTTTACCAAATATATTGGAATGAAACATTTCTAATCAAAATTAGGTGGTGTGGATCATTTTTCATATATCATTTTGGATGATGTCATTGTGTAGTTACTTTCCGTTGAGATTATTATTTTCCTAGGGATAGTAATGTGTATGGATTCTCAGTTGGAATTAGTTACCTTGTCATATATTTAATGGATATGAGGTGCTCGATCTATATATATGTTTGACCCTAGTGTGGCATTTGGAACATGGATTCCATGGTTTGTTGAGATGGTAGAATGTGGTTTCTCGTTAGTTATGGTCATGTGGTGTTTGGATTTGCCTATGTGGTTTGACCTAGAGAACTCATTTTACTTCTCTGGGTTTACTGATATGAAATTTTGTAGATTGTGGTTGACCCATCATATGAGTTTACACGAGTTACTATTTTCCATAGAGAATGAACCGTATTTTGGTTCGTTGGGGGTATAAAACTAATTAATGGGAGGATATTGGGATTTTTCTATGATGAGAACCTTATATTATAGTGCCTTAGTTATCATTAGTTATTTTTAAGGGAAAGAGCATTCGATGTCATGAACCTATATAATCTACTGTTGTTTTAATAATTTGGTAAGAGACTTTGTGGATTATCCTGACCAGAATGAAACTAGGTGGTTGCTAAGCATGTGTATGTGACAGATACACCTAAGACCATACATGGGAGCCCATAATGATAGTAATTAACCACATGTTTTTCATTCATGTGAATATAAATGGAATATGTAGGGTTCCCAATTTTTATAATGCATGTCTAGATACAAAAGTTTTATGGGTTAGACATGTCAATGTTCAAGGTCCCCCTATTTGGTAAAGAAACACATAGGATCATGAGTTAAGTGATAATATTAGGTTTTTAGGGACTATACATGTAACATCCTAGAAAAATAAACAATAAAACATTTTCATATTTATCAAAATTTGTGAATTAAATATTAATTTTACTTTAAAGGGGATGCTATCATTGATGGTGTACTCGATACATAACAACATGTTTCTTTGAAATCTAATGTTGCACACAATGATGAGGCATACTAAAAATATAATATAATAATATTATTTTAAATGGTAGTTAACGCATAGCCATTGTATTTGTTGGAATGGACAAGACTAACTACAGTATGAATATAGACGTTTTTAAATGTTTTTATATTTACCCAATAAATTTTATATTATTAAAATAAGAAAGAATGTGATTTTAAGCATAAATAATCTAATATTTATTAAAATGTCAATTTACCGCCTTTTGACGGAGAACACTCTTTGAATGTTATTTTTTTTCACATATATATGTTCTATTTTACAAAATAAAATTCGTTTTTAGAATCAGGTTGTAAAAAATTTCATTGGGTAATTTTTGGTATTTTTATGATAAAATTCATTCTTTAATGAATTGTGAAAAATATTATATTTTAATTTGAAACAACTTTTTAATCTAATTTATTTATAAGGTTAGATTATTTTTTAATTTGTTTTAAAGTGTAATTATAAAAAAATTTCAATCTTTTGGTAGTTATTTTTTCTTAAAAACACGCTTTTTGTCTTAATAGTGGAAATTAATTTTAAATTAATTTCTACTAGTTATGTGTTTTTAATTTGGGAAAATGGATTGCATATTTAGAATCAGGAGGTCCAAATTCAGTAAATAGGTAACTTTTATTTTTATAAATTATGAATATTTACTTCAGTAAATATTTTGTTTATCATGGTTAAAGGGTAAATATAGTAAATAAGGGTAAAAAATATTATTATAATGACTTATAATTAACCTAACATGTGTTCTAATCATATTGGTTTATAAATTTCTGTCCATGACCATCCTTTTATCGATTATAGGTCCCCATGGAGCCAATAGGGAGTGATGATGACACCTTATATTAATTAATTTAAAGTATAGAAAAAAATAACACAAACATATATGTTTTTGTAAATAAATTTTTACATTGGGTTATATAAGTCATCTATTTGACTATAAATATTCAATTGAAATATAATAATACTATCTACATCAAGATATCTTTTATATAATTTTTAGACATCAAATAAATAAAAAAATTTACAACACAATAATGATGCAGTGTTTACCTCATGGAAAATGATTTAAATAAATAAGATTATAAAGATTAAAACAATATCCAAAACATGTCCAATTATTATTGTATGATTTTATTTTGAAGACGTGGCATCTTATATTCAACAATAATATGTTTTGGTTTTTTAGAAACCGAAAATCATTATATAATAAAATAATATTTTTAAACTTTCCTAAAGATCCCCTCCCCCTTATAAAAATCCCTCACTTATAACCCATTCCTCACACTTCTCATGCCACATGGATCATACAACCTCTACCCAATTAAGCTCCCTATATCCCTATCCTAATACTATAAGTCTCACCCTAGGCTTGATGGAAATTAAATTAAACCTTTTGCTTCATTTCAAAGGGATCTACCCGATTTAAAGGTAACGCCTTTTGTTAAGTTCTTTTTTTATTTTAATTCTCCAACCCACTAACCTCTTTTATTACATTATTTTTTTAAAAAAGCAAAATCATTAATATTCTAGGTTCTTTTTATTCAATGAATTATATCTACACTTACACACACTTATATCTAATGGGTAAATAATACACTGTTTTTGTGGACAGCGAACTCCTGCCTCACGAAACGATAATTGTTCAATCTTCTCCTCCAACCTCTTAATGGTGGAAAATAATATGGAACTATATTTAGATATGATATATATTATATTTATATTGTTTCTATGTTTCATTATTTATCATTTATATAATTCCTTTATGGTTTCCATAGTGGGTAAATAATATAATTTCATTTAAGGAAGTGAAGACTACTGCCCCCTCAAAGTTATACGACTCATTCATGCTATACATGGAACGTATAATGGATGTAGATAATTAAATTATATATGATACTATAATATAATTATAAAATACTGATTTATCATTAAAATTTCATTCCATTAAATATTAATTAGAAATGAATGTATCGTTCATGCGTACATATGACTTACCATCTCCATGAACGGTGCATTTCATTTCTTATCTCCAAATGATATGTACTATTATAAATATATATATATATACATTAAATATATGATATATAATATATATAAATCAGGAATATCATTCTTTAAATAATGAACTTTTGACCACAAGGACAACTTGTAAATATAAAAAGTTTATTTTTGACTCAAGTACCAAATATAAACAAAATGACCATTATTAACCTAAATTATTGCATAATGTTTATAACATGGTAATAAGTAATATAAAAGGAAATATAAACTTGAAAAAGGATATAAATCCTGTCGAAATAAAATTTAGTTTATTATTCATGAGATTAAATAATTAATGGGTCAAGTTGGACATTAGGTAAGGGGTTTCTTATCTCACTTTTAATTCCATGAGATTTCCATTATTAACCACTTATTTATTACATGTGGTGTATTATATATTGCTATTTGATATATATTATAACTAATCTATTTATATTCCTGGTATTATTTTATTAATTTTGTGGTTATTAACTTTTGGTCATATGACTCAATTTATTACAACGTGGTAAGGGGTTTTCATCTCACTTTTTATTCCAGTGATATTAATGCTATATTGGCCACTATTTCTTTTTCTGTAGTGTATGTACAGCCCATGAATGTATTCATGGGGTAATATACATTAATTTATGAGTATTTTCATCTTAATTTTATGATCCTTATTTCATGGGGTATGTATTTCGTATGTTACCAAATCGGTAAGGGAATTGCAATTTTCAACTTCCACTCGTTGGGTTTTACGCAAACATCATTGATTATTTTACTCCAAGATTATATGTAAAATCACTATTTATTTACTTTTGTATTAATTTACAATCCCCTTTTTGTGGATATATTTTTATACACATAATCACTCCATTGATAAATCTTCAAGTCATCAATATAAACTTGATAAGAGTAATTTTAACTCAATTCATATTTATTGAGATAAACATCCAAGTCATTGGTGTTGTTTTTACTAGAATATGTGTGGATGTCCTATGATTTATTTACACTGAATATCCAATAATATTTAGGGTATTTATATTTTTCACACATAATTATATAAATGGTTTATCCTTAATATAAAGATATGGTCTTTATTTGGGATTTCATCTCAATTTACATTCCATTGATACTTCTTTACTGTTATGTGCCGATACACTTTTATATGGCATACATAATGTACATTGAAATAGTATATAATTAATCCATTTATTCCCATTATATTATAATGTTTTTATTGTATCAATTATTTTTAGTCAAGCATCACTCGTTTTGTTAGAAACTCTAACTAAAATATCAATTTAAATGTTTTAATGTTTTATTCATATAAATACTTTGTATTAATGTCCATGTTTTATAAATGGTCTTAACGATTTATTTATATAGAAATTAATATTTTAAAATCAATATTCCTTTTAAATGTTTTAATTTATTAGGGGACACTTTGATTCAAAAATCTATTTTAAACGACTTCTTCATAAATAGCGTGACTTTACAATGTTATCAAGAAAAAGGGGGATATTTCTCTCATATTGTTTTGATGACTATTTTCATCTATGTAAATATTATTTATTATTCTAGATTGAGGATAATTTATTACAATAAAATCTTCCATATAGTATTGAATGAGATAGGTTTGACTGTGGATGTCATATTTTTATACCATTCATGGATTTTTAATGTATTAACATTTCGTATGCTAGTTTCAATATGAAGGTTTACGTTATGTTTTAACCATTTCATATGAAGAATGAATTAGAATTAGTAAGTGATTTGTGGAGCCTTATATAGATCCTCATTTCATAGGTAGGTATTATGAGACAAACTAGTGTCTTGGAATAAGGGCTTAACAAAATCATATTTTTATTCAGGGCATGAGGCTTTGACTATGTGGTTATGATGCCCGATATTATGTATTCCATCATTGTGAAATTAGAAATTGATATTACAAGTGATTATTTGACTAGTATAATATCCATGTGAATATGTAAATGAAATTATTTGATTTATATATTCCATATTATATTGAAATTTATGTTTAAATGGATTGTGTTTTTGTCTTATACATTGCCTTAAATATTTTTTCCTATTTATATATGTTTCTGTTATATTATGATCCTTACTGATTATCTGATCTCACCCCTTTCCATGTTTTATTTATCATAGGATGTGAATCATTATATCATGATTAACCTACAGGGATAGGCTAAGGGACAAGAGTGTGTTCAAAAGGGACACAATGTTGTTTTTCTTTATTTCATGATGTAATGTAAAACCTTTGTATATATAAAGTACTACCAAGGATAATAAACTAATATGTATTTCTGGAATTTATCTCTTGTGATAATTCGAACGATATGTAATAATGTACTAACTCTAGGTAACTAGGGTTAGGGTGTTAATGTTGGTATCAGAAGAATTTTAGTACAATCCTAGGAAGCTATGTTTAGAAAAACTCTGATTAGAGAACATTACCTTAAGATAGACATTGATGATTTGTATATAAAAACATCCTATAATTTTGGTAATGATGGTATTCTGTTTATTTTCAATGAAATTAATCCCCATCTAGATATGAGCACGTAGAGGCGGCTCTGGCATAGATATACCTAGGGGTAAAACCTGATAACACAACATTGAGCAAGACTCGAATAAGAACTGATGCATGACAACGAGCCTTGCTGCACTCTTGGTTAAGACACTCTTGCGGGGTATGCTTAGTAAAATTCTCATTTTAATTACAAATTCATTGGAAGGATTTTAATATATGATGATAACAAATAACCTTTTTTAATCATAAGGTGTTTTAGATTGAAATTAATATGTCATCATATTATTTCAATGATTTTTTGACTATTGTAATCACAAAATGATTTCGGGTTTTAGTCATTGGATAGATTCCAAGGACATCGTAGTAACATTTAACATAATGTAAAAGGTGGTAATAGTGGTGTAAATGAGAAAATAAATGGAATATTGATAGGTGTAAAATATATTGTGTTCATACCGAATCAATTTTCGAAAAATATGATCAACAAAATATACATTATCTAACTCCTAGACTCACCAAATAAGAGAAAGGCAGTGAATGATAAGAGCTCTAGCATTAGAGACCATGGAGAAAATAAAGATCGATTTCCATAATGCAGGAAATATAGAACGAGATACCCAATGAAGTGTCTCAATGGAACAAAGAAATTCTTTATTTGTGGGAAAGAAGAACCTAAAGTAAACAAATGAAATGGAAAAAATGAAGAGTACTATGGAAGAAAATAAAAATTATCCCAATAATATATTAACATAATTTTCCATAAATGTATGGGACCATGACATTACCCAAGTCAGTTCTCTTTTTATACGATAACCTATTGGTCAAGGAAGAACCTATATAGAAATAAATGGATGGTGAAATGTTTAAATGAATTAGTACTCTTTGTTGATTGGATTACATTATAAGACTATACTCTGATATTCGTATCCCTACAGTTTGTTATGTGGAAATTATATTTGAGGAAGAATAATATTTTTTTGGGTATATTGTGATAAATAACCATTTGGGTTTATATGATCCTTGAATTTGAGGCAATTACAAGTTATTAATTTTTGGGATGAAAATGTGTGGTATGAGAAAACATTTGTGGTTATATTATCTTATGGCTATTTTTAGGAATTTATATCATTTTTGGAATGTTATAATATATTATTTTGGAAAAATGACAACAAGAAGACAGTGTGACAACCCATCATGTCGGACAAAGTAGCGGAAATCGAAACCACAACCAAAGTGCAACTGACATTTATCACCTACCACTTAACTACATGAAGTCCCTATTATGTGTGACTTAGTCTTTTAGTTAAATTATTTTATTGATCAATAATAAGTTGACTTGGTATCTTATGTTTTATCAAATGGATATCCTTAGCGTATGAAAATGATTTGGTCATTATGTGATAAATTTTATTCTGGAAGATGTTCACTCTCTTGGGATAAATGTATGCCTAAGGAAAATAGAATACTATGGGATTACATTTAAGGAGTAATGGTGTATTTTTATATATGTTTTAACTGTAGATTTACATAGATTTGGGTTATTTATGGAAATGATTTACCAGTCATAGAGAATATGTTTTTAGGTTAATTACTTTAAAGTATGTGACTTTAAGAGTAGTCGATGCTATTCAGAGATACAATTTAATGTGGAAGACTATGTAATCAAATTATTATATGTTTTGTGTTTCAATATTAGATCGGATTATATTAGCATATTTTAAGGACAATTGTATATTAAAAGGTCTTTTTTTGAACATTGGGTATTGTTTGGTCAATTGAGGAGATTAAGAGTAGTATTTCTTTTTATAAATGATTATCCTTTTGTGTATTATCATTTTTTGTACAAAAAATATTGGTTTTGGTTGATGTATAAATATGGGGGGGAAATATAGTTCATCTATGGTATATTATTTGATACTCTAAAATTTGATTCTAGAACTTTGGGTGTGACCAAGTCATCTGGAATACTCGTCATTTTGATAATAGATGTTTTTTTGTAGTAATTTAGTAAAGGATGAAAGTCTACAAGTCAGGTATGTATGTTTCCTTATATTTTAAGTTAATCTCATAACTTAATTACTCAAATTTATGATATGTAACTTATAGTAATTTTTTTTCCTCTAACGTTTCTTACCAGGGAATCAATGACCATTTAACCAAGTACATGTTAGTTATTTTCTAGTGTTTATCTTTCTCCTAATCATGTTTTCTTTCACTCTCCACCAGAACTTGACACTTATTTTCTCTTCCATATCCATGTTTTCAGGGAATCTTAGTAAGGGTTATCTTGGGTGACCTTTTTTCATATATTTATTACCTTGAAAGTGATATTTTTATTGACTGCTTTTTTGATATGAGACTTTCAATGATGTTTCCAAGCCCAATTTTAAAATTGCTAGGACGTAATTCCAAAAATGGGGGAAGGATGTTAAATCCTAGGTAAATAAAAAATATAATCTTTTCAACTTTATAAAAATTTGTGATTTAAATATTAATTTTAATTTAATGGATATTATATGTTCAATGGCATACCTGATACGTAACCTCTGGTTTCTTTGAAATCGTATGTTGTACACAATGCTGAGTAAAACTGAAAAAATAATAATATAATATTATTTTAAATGGTAGTTAACTCCTAGACATTGTATTGGAAAAAATGGGCAAAACTACCAACAATATGAATATATATTTTTGTTAAATGTTTTTACATTTACCCAATAAAATATTGAGGCTTAAAATAATAAAGAATCTGATTTTAAGCATAAAATACTCTAATATTCCTTAAAAGGCCAATTTACCGCCTTTTGATGGAGAAGCCAATATAAATCTAGTTTCGTTAACTTTTATATGTTATATTTTACAAAATAAAATTCTTCATTAGAATCAGGAAATAAAAATTTACTTTCGGTTAATTGATGGTATTTTTCTTATGAAATTAATTTTTTAATGAATAGTGAAAAATACTGTATTTTAATTCAAAAATTCAATTTAATCTAATTTATTTATAAGCTTAGATTATTTTTTTAATTGGTTTTAAAATTTAATTATATTATTTTTTACTATTTAATCCAATTTTGGTCATTGAAAGTAATTTGACATTGAAATTGGAAAAAAACAAGGGTCAATATTTTGATAGTTATTTTTTCTTAAAAACAAACCTTTTATTTTGATAGTGGGAATTAATTTTAAATTAATTTCTGCCACTTTTTTGTTTTTAATTTGGAAAAATGGATTCCATATTTCAAATCAAGAGGTCCAAATTGTGTAACTAGGAAATGTTTATTTTTAGACATTATAAATATTTACTTTAGAAAATATTTTATTTATCACAGTTAAATGGTAAATCTGGTAAATAATGGTAAACAATTAGTATTATTATTATATTAAATTACCCTAACATGGGTCCAAATATTATTTTTGGATACAATTTCGACCATGGAAATCCTTGTGTCGATTTTGGGACACCATGGTGCCACTTGGGAGTGATAATGTCACTTTATATTAAACAATTTAATGTAATGAAAAAATTTACAAAAAAGTTTATTTTCTAGTAAGTCAATTATTAAATGGGGTTATATAAGATATCCCTTAGACTCTAAATATTAATTTTAAATATAAACATATTTCCTAAATCATGATAATTTTTATAATTGTTAGACATCAAATAAATAAAAATATTTTTGACACACTAATCATGTAGTGTTTACCTCATTAAATAATGATTTAAATAAATATGATTATATAGATTAAAACAATATAAAAAACCTGTCTAATTATATCTGGATGATTTTATTTCGAACATTAGGCATCTCATATTCGACGTTAATAAATTTTGGACCTTTATAAACCAATACTCATTATATAATAAAAAAAATATTTTTAAACATACCTAAATATCCCCTCTTCCATCTTGTAAAAAACCCTCACTTCTAACCCATTCCTCACACTTCTCAAGCCCCTTTAGTCATCCAAAATAATCCCAATTAATCTCTCTATTTCCCTATCCTGCTCTTATAAGCCTTCCCTTAGGTATAAGGTAATTCAACTAATCCTTTTGGTTCAGACCAAAGGGAGATGCTCGATTTAAAGGTAACGTCTTTTCTTATGTTATTTTGTTTTATTTTACTTCTCCAAACCCATAATCTCTTTTTATTACTTTATTTTATCATAAAAATAGTGTCCTCATTATACTATGTTGTTATTTTTATAATTATTAGAACTAAACTTACCCACACCTCTATTTAATGGGTAAAGAACAGATTGTTTCTATTGACGACAAATTACATCCTCAAGAAATGATGATTATTCAATCATATCCTACCACCACTTATGGTGGAAATTAAGATGGAAATATATTTATTTGTGAAATATATTATATTTATATTGTTTCTATGCATTTTTATTTTACCCTTATATAATTCCTTTATTGTTTACATAGTGGGTAAATACGATAATTTCATTTGAGGGATTGCGGACTACCTCCCCCTCAAAGTGATATGACTTGTTCAATCCATACATAAAACATATAAAGGAATAAGATAATTAAATAATATATGATATTGTACTGGAATTATAATATACCTATTTATCATTAAATTTTCATTCAATTAAATATGAAATTGAAATGAAAGTAGCATTCATGCATACGTACAGATTATCGTCTCCATGAATGGTGCATTTCATTTCTTATTTCCAAATGTTATGTTCTATTATAAATACATATATATATATATATATTTGATATATATCATATATATGATATCTAAATCATTAATATCATTATATATTTAATGTACTATTGACCTCATGGACAACTTGTAAATATAACATGTTCATTTTTCACTGAAGTACCAAATATCGAAAAAATGACCATTACTAACATAATTGATTTCATAATGTTTATAACAAGTTAATAAGTGATATAAAAGTAAAAATAAACTTCAAAAGGGTTCTTAATAGTGTAAAAAATAACTTTGGTTTATTATTCTGGATATTATAGAATGAACAGTTCATGTCAAACATGAGGTAAGGTGTTTCTTATCTCACTTTTAATTCCGTGAGATTTCCATTATTCACCAATTATTTAATCCATATGATGTATTTCATACTACCATTTGATATATATTATAATTAGTATATTTATTTTCATGGTATTGAATGATTTATTTTGTGGTTATTAACTTTTTTTTATACAACTCAATTTATTACAACGTAGTAAGGGGTTATCATCTCACTTTTTATTCTTGTGAGATTAATGCTATATTGGAAACAATTTCCTTTTGTGTTGTTTCTGTACTATCCATTATTGTATTCTTGTAGTAATATACATTAATTTATTTGTATTTACATATTCATTTTATGATACTTCTTTTAGGGGTTTTATGTTCTGTATGTTACCAAATAGATAAGGGAATTTCAAATTTCAATTTCCACTCATTGAGTTTTGCACAAACTTCATTGATTATTTAACTGCGAAAATATGTGTGAAATCACTATTTATTTACATATGTTGTAATTTACACCTCCCTTTCTGTGGATACACTTTTAATACACGTAATTACTCCATTTATAAATTCTAAATTCATCAATATGAACTTGATAAGAGTAATTTTAACTCAATTTATATTCATTGAGTTAAACATCCAAGTCATTGGTGTTGTTTTTACCAGAATATGTGTGAATGTCCTATGATTAATTTACACTGAATATATAGTCATATTGAGTGTATATATATTATTCATACATAATTATGTCATTGTTTTATCCTTAACATAAGGATATAGTCATTATAAGGAATTTCATCTCAATTTACGTTCAATTATGTTATCTTGGCTGTTATGCACTGATTTGGTTTTATATGGTGTACATTTTCTAATTTGACATAGTATATCATGAATCCCTTTATTATCATTATATTATAATGTTTTTATTACCTCAAATATTTTTATTCAATCCTCTCTCATTTGGAAAGGATCTCTAAATAAAATACCATTATTAATGTTTTAATGATTTAGTCTTATAAATCATTCTCATTAATTTCCATGTTTTAAAGATAGTTTAACGAATTTATTTTTATGGAAATTAATGTTTTAAAATTACAATTCCTTTTAAATTTTTCAACGTTGTATGGGACACTTTGATTTAAAAATATATTTTAAATAGCTTCTTGATAAATAATGAGACTTTAAAAAGTTATCAAGAAAAAGGGGGATATTTATCATATATAGTTTTGATGACTATTTTTATATATGTCAATATTCTACCTTATTCTCGATTAGGGATAATTTATTATAATAACATCTTCCATATTGTATTGAATTAGTTATGTTTGACAGATTTGATATTTTTATACCATCCATCAAAATTTACTTTTTTATTTTCCAACACTTTTAAGAGGGGAAGTGAGAACCCTCACAGTTCAACAGATCAACCATCAAAAGTGACTACTGACTTATTAAACACTAGATTGAGACTATTGGAGTCGAATTCCTTATATAGTTTCCATGGAATGGACTTTACCTGGAAGTATGGATTATCTCCAAGAAGTGCTTCATAACAACTTTCCAGGTATTCCCCAGTTTTCATATACTATTCTTTGCTAATTTCCCCCTTATTCAATCCTCTAACCAATATGTGGTTTTGCATGTTAATACACTCCCCTTGATCCTGTGAACCTTCAACATGGAGAAATCTACTCATCATTTGATCAATATCTTCCTTTGTCACCATAATCACCAGGACGTCCTCCTATATTTCCACACCAGAGTGCATAAGTAAATCCATCTTCTTATATGAATCAATATCCCCCAAGCACAACAAACCAACAAGAGACTCTTCCATAGGCCGCTGAAGATCATCTTCCATTGCCACCATCACCTCAACGATTGATTTCGGGATTGGATCAACCTCTTATTGAGTACCCCCACCTACTAGGGAAGGGTCATCTCCTTGTGTATCCTCCATCTTGATGCCTTCTTCAGGAATCTGACAGTCTTCTTCTTCCAAAACATCAAACTTGTTCTGAAATTTTTTAGCATTCCTCCAGTTTTAACCTTCTTGGCATAAGAAGGTTGTGCCCGCATGTTCTGCACTTCCACGTCTGGACCCCTTGGTTGGACATATCCACCACCCATGTATTGAAACTTCAAAGTGGTGTCGCCGCTAGAGTTTGGATACACACCCACTACATCAATCACCATGGAACCACAGGGAAAAAATGAATCCAGATGCCTAACCATCTCAGTATTCAAGTGTGGATCCCTCTCCTCAATACCTATTTCCTTCCCCCGCACCAATCCAGCAATACTAATGAACCTGTTTATTCCAAAACACACATTACCATAGGATAAAACCCAACACCCAAATCACCTTTCGGTCTATTAAAAATACTAGATAAAGTGGGGTCTCTATGAACAACCATAACTGACTTTCGAAAAGCCTCCACATGTTTCACAATAGCCTCCAACACCTCTGGTGCTGCCTCACGCATCACCAATTTCTCACCCAAAACTTCCACTTCTCTCGACTTTGTCATCAGTGATCTGATTTCTTCTCTTGTGATAGAAGAACTCCCAATCACTCTGGTAGCCAGCTGACCCATCTCCGAGGCCTTGCGCACTACAACAGAATCAGTATATCGGAGATCCTTATGGGGATCTCTCTGAAGAAAGGGAGAAGATCGTCTACGTCATCTGCTAACATCGTGACATAAATTATTACAGCCTACATAGAGTTGAACCCATGAATCGTAGCATACCTTCTGGTTCCAGCATAATTCTCCATTAACCTCTATCATTATGAACTCCACTAGACTCTTTGAGACATCAACATCAACACAAATTCTAGGAGAAATTAGGTGGCCAATCGAGTGTGTAAGGGCATCAGAACAAAGGTGTCGACCCATAATATTACCAATCAACCGAAGAATACCTAGATTCTGGAATGGTAATGGGACTCTAGGGAGTGAAATCTAGATCGTCGTAACCGAGGGGTCGCATAATAGGTGAAATTCGAAGGACCGCCAAAATAGGAAGAAACGAAAACCCTCCATGACTCACGGAGCATTAGCCCAAGCCTTGATCAGATCTTCCTCGTTAGAAAATTGAATCAAAATATGCATTGAATATATAATTACAAAAACTACCAGATCCTAAAAATTCCATGAAGACAAGACAAATTTTTCGAAGGCATCTACAGAGGGCTGCTTTTTCCCAAAACGAGCAACTGCTATATTGTTAACCTTACTGATCTTCTAAGCTCACCACTTTCCTTGTTTTATTTTTCATAGGATGTGAAGAAGTATATCATGATTAACATGTAGGGATAGGCTAAGGGATATGAGTGTGTTCAAAGGGGACACAATGTTGTTTTTTTTATTTTATGATGTAATTTAAAACTTATGTATGTATCTAGTACTCCCATGGGATACTAAACTAATCAGTCATTAAGGACTTGATCACTTGTGATCATGAAAATGATTTGTAATTATTCACTAACTCTAGGTAATAGGGTTTAGGGTGTTACAATTCACCCACCACATTGGGAGCCATGTAATTAGTTCATATTAGTTTCACATGGTACTTATGAATTTCATTAGATTTTGAGTGGTCATGTGAGAGACAAGGAAATATGGATCTTGATGAAGCACCATCATGCATAATAAGTTGGGGTTTTTATGTAAGAAGATGTGTACCACTATGGTAGGGGAGACCCTAAAATTGGATCAGGGGTAGTGTCATGCCCATGATGGGTGGAATATTGGAAAGGTATTGATGGGTGAGATAACTGTGGCATGGGAGGAGAGCCATGCAAGATTACTTGGAACCTTTATAGGTGATACTCTAAGAGAGGTTTATTGAAAATCATATAACAAGGATACCTCCATAGGATTTTAAATTATTTCCATCATGTGATAAGGGTCATTTGAATGGTCCAACCAGTTTATGGACATTTGATGTTATGTTTGGATGAAGTTGAGATGTAATTACAAGATATGGGTTTTAGAAGAGATTTTGGATGAGATGGTGAACTATAATTAGACTTGGGGTGTTATAGAGTGATTTGAGGGTAACACATGGGGTGAGACACAATCTGTGACATGTTTTAGAGGTGAAACCCAGTTTCATTGCATGTCTTAGGGGGTGAATCATGTGATTAAATGAAAACTATATTGTTTTTGGTGAAATGTTATTGGAATATAATGGTAGAATGTATTTTATTTAGGGAATGTCATATATCATAACAAAAGGATAATATGAGTTTTTTTGTACCATTAATGGGATAGTTGGTATATTTATGCCCCGTGTATGGGAAGTGGGTATTCATATAGTTTGGTTTTAAATTTCAGATAATAGAAATTGTCTGATTTTGGATGATTTTTATATATGTGGTTGGATATAGTGATATTTAAACCATATCTACTGGATCATATAACCATTGTAGGATGTGGTTTATTAGGCTATTTTGTTTCTGTGGAACATATTAACATGGAATCGGCCGTTATGACCTTGGCCATATAGCGAGTAGTTCCAATAGTTGAATGTTAAATCAGATGATGACATGAGAGCTTCATGTTGTAGAAATGATCAGGTTAGTGACATATTATTGTATTAGTGAGAATTTTTGGTCTTTTATCTAGATTTGGTGGTTTAAGATCCTTTCAGTGAAGGATAAACATTTGATGTGCATACGGTGTTCTGGAATGAAATTTAAAGAATTGAGTAATAATTGATGAATTGAATCATGTTAGTGATGTTGTTTGATATCCATCTATACATATTGAGTATGATAAGTGTTATGTCATGTATAATTTATGATTCCTTGTTCATGTGAGTCTAATAATTTTTAAGGTAATTTGAATTTTTAGTTAATGGATTGGTCAAATATCTATCACAGATTTGGAACATAATTTTGAGAATTATAAAATATGAAATGTTGTATTTAGACATGGAATTAGGGTCATATAATATCTCATGTGTTTGGGTGGGTCTTAAGATATTGGGGTTATGTTTCATATATTTTAGAGGATTATACACTGGGAGGTTGTTTTGGAGAACATAGTTTATATGAAACCATGAAACACCCAGAACCACTAACAATTTTAATTTCAATTTCTGTTAAGCATGTTTTTTTACATAGTTATGGTAAAAAATGTAAGGTTTTAGAGGGAAAACATTTGAGGTAACAGATCCACCCAAATTGTTGGTACGATGTTTGATAAAAATTATGATTAAACTCAACACGGTGGATGGCTGAGAAGTATATTAAACCACAATGTTTGAACAATGTTCTGAAAACAATGTGGCCAAATCATACATATGAATAAAAAAGAAAAACAATATTTTCACCTATGAATTTATATAGAAAATATACCCTTATTAATTCCATATATCATGAATTTGTACATCCCTCCTCCCTCTCCTTTGGTTTCTCCTCCCCTTTTTTAGGACGGGTTTTGGCACCATTATTCAGCGATAGAGGTTACATTCTCTATTCCATTATCACCCCCTTGACCTGCTCCTATATTATTCTTTTATTTTGGTTTTATTAATTTTAGTTTTTTTCAGGATTCAACAAAATCAAGGTGAAACAACCTAATTATCATGTGGTTTTATGCTTCTCAAACAAAGGGAATCCCAAGATGATCTCCACACATTTTTTTGTGTCATTCCATTTAGGTGTTTTATCATTGTGGTTTTTCCATTATTTTTAACATAAATTAGTCTAAATCATGGTTTTTATTGGCATACCATGTTAGAATTTTGATTTTTTAAAAATTAGTATGGGTGTATGTTATAGACCATTGGAAATGATTTAGTTATAGTTTTGGTATAATGAGATCGACTGGTGAGCTTCTAGAAATTTTTTTCTATTTTAATTAAAATTTGAAATTCTATAAAATTATGTGAAATATATCAAATAATTAACTATAATTTGAATTAAATATTTTCTAGGGATTAGTGTTTGTTATAATGGTTAGATGGTCTTTGTGGGCCTCTGCAGGAGTTATTGATGTACTTTTTAATGGTATTTCACTTTTGAATAATATTTGGGGTACTAATGCAAACACCATTTGGAATTATGAAATTATTTTTATGAATATTTTATGTATGGACCCACAAAATATTATTATGAGAATATTTAAATTTTTTAATTATTTTAATAATAAATGAATTTAATGAAAAAATGAATAAAGTGTCGAGGTCCTGATGAACACATGTGTATTGGATACATATATCAACCACTAATGGATGAGAATATAATTGCTCCTTTTTACATGAGATGCATGGACAATTATTTGAAAATGATTGATACTCTAGTCTAGATAGGATCCTTGAGATGACCCTGAGGGGAGGGTTCCTCCTGAATGAAAATGTGACTACCTGGGATGTTTGACTTAGTGAAAACTGGAGGATAACTCAGTTATTTGGGCTGACCACAGATTATTGGGAAAGGGAATGATCCTAAGGAAATATCCTTAGGGTGACCTTAAAAAGAGTCTATGAGTCCTTAATAATACTTATAGGAAACCCAATACATTCGCATGTGACTTGTGATTGTAATGGAAGAGTGGAATTGGTAATAGGTAGAGATGGTGTTGGGTGTCAACTTAGAACCCATATCGATGAAATAAGCCCAGAGGGATGTGGAAATATGTGAGTGGTTTTTTATTTAGTAAACCCCTACATTATATTTATACATTCAATTATTTACTCTTTATATTTCTATAAATTTCTTGACTTGCTTAATGGGATGTAACCTAAGGGCCTGATGAGATGTGATGATGCTATTGGGGATGTCTATAGGGTTTTCCTAGGATACAAATTTGGAACTTTTTTGATACATTATGTGATGTATGGAACAATATTTCATCATGGATGATTAGTTTCACATATAATAAGGTTTTTGAGAAAATTGAATATTTCACAGAGAGTCTAGAATCAATATAGGGTATATATGGGATGCTATGGAAACCTTTGGTCCCTAGGAATCCTAGTATTTTTAGTATATAGCTATGCGAGCTTGGAGATTTTACAATAAACAATTTTATTGTGATATGATTCCTAGGCCACATCAAGGATATAGACAATAAGGATAATTATTTTCATTATTCTTTATTGGGATGTCAATGATGCCTAGGATCTAGTTGTTTAACATCCTGGCTTGTGGGGATTATATTATTCAGTGATTTACTAGGATACTGGGAACCAACCTCAAGACATTATTTATATATATATATTGGAGTTCTTCCTATAATGTATGGGATCCATACATTGTTCCATGTATGATGAGTTGTTTCCCATTGAGCTCAATTATGATTGATTTGTTGGTGACACCGTGATCATGTTTTTATATAGTAGGTATTTTTATCATCATGTGATAGGAGACACCTCGACACTAGATAATAAACATATGTTCAATAATTTTCATGTGATTAAGGATAGAAAATGTAATTTTTGTGGTATATGGGTTTGCATGATCCGTGAGACATGCTTAGAAAAATTCCAACATCGAAGCAATGTAGGTATTGTTGGTTTATTTTTATTTATTATTCAGTAGTTTATTTATTTATTTAATTTGGTATTATCAAATGTATATTCATTTCCGAAAATCCCAAAGGCCATAGTTAATTTTTTTGTATAATACCCTTTTTGTTGTTGAGGTGGAACATTACACGGTCTATACGTCTAGGAGGAATATATGATCCCTAACATGAGCCTTAGTATAGATCCAAATCATATATATATATATATATCAAACTCCGAAACACTGAAAGGTTGCATAACTAGAATTTCCCTCTACAAAGTTCATGGTTCCTAGTTTAGATAGAAAGTACCATTCCCTATAATTCTTCCTAAACTAAAAAATCAGGAGAAGATGGAATCTGTTACCCTAAGCCTCTTCTGGATCTTGTACCGATGGAGGAAAGTTTTTCATTTTGTTTTTCCAGCAACAACCAATGTCTGGATCATCATGGACACTGGGTGGGATACACTTCTTCTATCTTCTTCCAGAGAGCCCCCATCTATCATCATCCATCTCGAAACCTCCACATCAACTATTTTTTAGTCTATCCCCACCCAACTCAAGATCCACCGGCCAACTCTCCTTCGATGCATGACCAATCCAAGATTTCATTATAGGATATCATGACTAGTATTGGAGACCAGGTTGAGGTGAGTCTTACGGATATAGATTATCTACTTATAGATTTATTTTTTCATCTATTTTTTCATATTTTAATATGTGATTAGGCTAGTAGGAGACCATCATTTTATATCTAAATTTGTTTTTCATTAAATACTAATACAATTTGGATTGTTTTTTATTCTACACAGTCTTATGTTTATTGATGATGATTCAAAATTTATCATTTATTCAATTACTACACACTTTTATTAAGGGTTTTAGCCTCCCTATGTAATTATAATAGACCCATATTCCTAATTGATTGCATCTGTGGATATAAAATTTTATACAGTTCCCAAAACTAAATCTGGTCCTAGAATCTTTCATTCTCCAAATTCATCCTATAACTTTATCATTCTTCACATCATTAAAAATATAATTTCATAAGTATCCAAATGAATTCTCAAATGAAAGATGTTATTTTGGAATAATATTACTAGGTGAATGTTTTGATGTCAACCTTAATTGAAATCCAAATATTTTTATCTCAGAATAATTTAATTATTCTCTTATGTTGAGAATTTATTTCAGGATAATATACAATTTTAATGTTTAAATCTATATTCAATGGTTTCAGAATAATTATCCAATATATTGATAAAATTATTAGATCTAAATGATATTATATTGAGATTGGTTATCCCTGAAACAGTAAAACTTCTCCAATGTATATTATGTCAATTTTATGATGTGATAAATATTAGGTAATATAAATAAAATAAACTAACTTCATAAGGAGATTCACTAGTACCCAAATACCATTACGACCTTCATAAGTCTAGGAAAATCGTATGACAAAATCCATGGTCATTTTTCAACATTTAAAAACATGTATCAGTAATGATTTCATTATTCACTAAGAATTATGATGTTCGACATTAACTTACTGGAATACTATGAAATTAGATATATCTTTAGAAATATCCAACATAATGTTTTCCCCTAGAAATTTTCTTTAATATCTCTACACATCTATTTACACCAAGGATTGGATAGTGGCTGATGAGATATGTGATTTGTCTGAAAACTCTTTTTTTATTTTTGTATTGAAATTGCATATACTCAGCTCATGAACATGATCATTCCATCATTATCATAGTTTAATTAATGAAAAATCCTTACCTTTATTTATAGTTTTAGATTCTATTTTTTTCACCATTAATCTGCATATAAATCGATGGTTGAACATTTATATAATAAATATAATATTAATCGCCTTCTATCATCATTTCAAAATTTATCCTTTGAAAATATATAAATATTTGATCACATTAAATAATACATATTGATAATATTGAATTCTGTTGTTAATCAAATTATCAGACACCTTATTCACCTTCCAAGTGTGGTAATGTATCAAGAAGACATCATTATTAATCAATTATAACATTATCCCTTAGAGATTATTCAACCTTTTCTCTAGGAATATATACTTAAAGATTTTATAGTATGTATATATATCACCCCATTAACCATAAATGGTATTAATTTATGTATTCGAAGATAAAATTACAAATTTAAACTCTATATCATCAGTTTGGTAATTTTCCTCATGAAGCATCAAATAGAATGAGGCAGACACAACCACAATGTCATTCAACATGGAATAATAACCCAATGCATTCATTAATACATTTATATAGATAAAAAATACTAATATAATATAGTTTAGTGTGAGCATAGGAGCATTGTCAATCTATCTCTTCTATTTCTTGAAATTCCCTTCACATTTATAAGTCCAAATAAAACTAAATTCACTTAAATGTAAACGTAGTTTGTGGATTTTATATTTGTGAGATATTTTTTCATAAGTAGTGATAATATCTATAAAATATAAGAAAAATTTGAATAACATACAATATAATAGGTCTAGAACAATGAATAATAAATGTTGTAATTTATATATCATCTAATATTCCCCCTCTTGTAATAATATAACCCATGAACGATAACTTTTTATCAAAATTTATCACATTTAGTATTTTTATTACACCTTCTCATTTCTCATGGTCTCCAATATAACCCTCAAATGATATTAATGCTCTTACCAACTATGGGAATATATAATATAATCATAATTTAAAAAAATATATAAATAAGACAGTATATAAAAAATCTATTTATCATATCAATCAAGATAGATGGGAATTTGTAAGTCCAAATAGAATCCATATAAATTCATATTGTTTGTTCCCTATGAAAATGGTCGTATTGGGAATTAAATATATTTTTCCCCTAAACCGTTGATTTCCTCATTTAATATTAAATATGTACAATTATTATACTCATTATAGTTGTTTAATCATATCATCAATATGCAGTAGTGGATTCTTAATCATTATCTTGATCTTATAAGGTTTCTGATATTAAATAAGGTTTCTGATATTAAATACTGAAACACATTGAACCTCATTCGTATTTTATAAAATATTAATAGGCACTTCATGGTGAATAAAATTCATGAATGAATCTCTTATCCATTTTAAGTAGGGTTTATTTATTATGTCGAACAACTCAATCATGGCTATTCTATAAGGATTCATTGAAATAAGAATAAAAAGTATATAAGTTCAATTGAAACAAAAATAGAGGATTCATTGGAATAAGAGGAATATATTTAGTAAATACATTAATATATTCCCTAAAAATAGAAACACCTTTAGTCCAGGTATTCTCTCTTACCATTTGAGATAAATACCGCTCATGAATAAGTAATAATACCCATATAATGGAATTAATTTTCATTGGTAGTTTATGTTTATCCACACATAGATATGAAATAATTTGTTTATTAAACATTTCAAACAGAACATTTTTTCTTCACAAATTCTTATAAGATTTATATAGATAGATAAAATCCCAAATTCTCATTGAATTAAAATAAAGGATGAATAGTAAGATTAGCAGGAATCATATTACTACATTCATCTATTATAGAGGAGATATTTACTTGAGAGGTAATCATCATACCATTATTATTTTTCAATGAAAATTAAACATATAATCATTTAAACAATGATGTGATACTCTATTATAATTTTTCATATATTAAATAGAGCATATACGGTGAATCATAGAAGAATTCTCAGTCAAACAGTAGTTGTTAAATGTCTCTTTCACATCCTTGTTCCCAAGAATTAGTTTAGTAGTTGTGATCACATGATCCTTACCTTTTCCAATTTGTTTAAGAGTTCAATTAAGCATATTGTTACTATTAATCATTAGTTTTATACAATTATTAGAATAATTAACATTCTCTTTTCTATTCACGAATTGTAGCAAGGGAGGTGTATTTGATTGAAATTATTTCTAATCATTGACTTGGCTCGTTATATTATGATAAAAATCATTTTTAGATGAAATTATTTCCCACAAATGAAACATTTACTTTTTCCTCGATGATAAGATCCATGTTCCTTTTTCTATATTTGTAATATTTTTAAAGATTAATTTTATTCCACTATGTATTTTATTATATTAATTTCTTCAAAAATAATTATTTATCTTCTTATCCCAAAAACCATTAAAAATTTCAATCTCTAATCAATATTTTATCCTTGTGAACTCATTAAATGAATTATTAATATATATTCAAGTCCCTTATGTCTAATGCATTCAGGGGAGTTGGATTTAAACAACTAAAGAATCCAGAAAATTTTCATTTAGAATCAATGATAAAACCATAATTGTACCATAAAACTCTTGTAAAAGTTTCCTCTATAATACCAATGGATTTTTTCAGTGTTCTCATTTAGATTAAGTAATTCCATATCCATTCTGTTATAAACACTTTGGGGAAATTATTTACTAAAAAGTATCTTCTTAAACTCCTCCCCTTCTATAGAGTAAATTTATTCAACTTGCCTTATATTGTAAATAGTGGTCACCTATTTAATGGATTACCAACAAAAGATTTTCATACTCGATGTAATGGATAAGGGAAAATATTATTGTAGTGGTACTGATCCATTTCTCGATAATTAGTGGGTTAGAGGACCCACTAATTACTATTAATTATTCCTCATTAATGACTCAAATTGTATTTTTCTTCTTCCTTTTATAATTTATAAGATAATTATTATTTGTATCTTTTGATAGTTTCATAAGAGTAGAAACAATATATCTCATCCCATTAACCCTGAATTTTGGTTTTTCTGGAGGATAATCATTACATAACCCACCAAATTCATTATTAGCTCAAATAATCATGGTTCCAACAATTATGTAAAACAAAAAAAAATATTATTGTAAGACTAAATAATAATTAATCATTGTGAGAAATCATATAATCCTTATAATATTTCCAAATATGTCATAAATTACGAAACATTATTTTCAAGGGATGAAACTTTTGGTTTATCCTATACTGCATTATGTTCATATTATATATTATTTTATTTATATATAATCTTCATAAACTTGTTAGAACAAAAACTAAACCCAACACTATTTCCAATTAAGGAGACAAGAGTATTCTATACATAAATAATACATCAGTTTAGTTGAATATTCAACACAACACATAAAAAGTCACACCCTGTAAATTTAATTCATTAGGGTATTTGAATAGTAGATACATAATTGATTTATTTCATGAAATATATTTATCATCTACAAAAAATTTCCGCTCAAATAGTTCCTCTATCTGGTATACAAAATGTAAAACCTTTCATCAAATACAATGGAAATAGAAACATAATAAATGGTGAGAAACTATTTTTATTAGTGATGACCATGTAAGAGATCAATTATTTACCATATGTGAGAATAAGAAAAGCATAAGGGTTTGGGATCATGATTATAACTTACATGTGCATACCCATTTAGTCATAGATCATAAATAATGAGTCACATGAAAAAATATTTGTCTTAAAAACATTTTATTAATTATAGTTTAGAATCACCAATAATTAATCCTGATCTATCACTGAATATCATAATCACATGTTACCAGATCATGGAACAATAATTAGAATAGTATATTGTTACATTAGTCAAGGATCACATTTAGGATAATTATAACATAGTGATAAAATTCCAATAGTTCATTGTTATAACATCATATTCCATTTAAATTTATGGTGTGAAGAGTACCATATTTTATAAGGTTTACCACCCATTCATTTTTATTTTATGGTTGATATATTACCATATTAGATTGGGTGTTATCTCTATTAAAATTAATATTATATCATCAGATATCAATATTTGCCAATTAATTGGAGTTCTATATAATTAGTTTCCCACCCAACATTAAATTAAGACCATGAATAAGTGTTCTACCTGATCAAAATAATGATACTCATTTCATCAAAGATTAGCTATCCCATGGGAATGAAAAGAGTTTCCTGAAAATATACTTTAAAATTCATCATCATTAGATACCCAGAGAAAGGAATTGGATGTAATAGTTATAGAATATCAATAATGAAGTATAATATTTCATAACAAATGTTAATAGAGATTAAAAATTATTTTATAAAATAATATTGACAATACATTGAAGATAAAGAAGAAACAAATTATTTTTTATTAACCTTAAAAATCATCAAGATTAATAGGACTGCGATTTTATTACTCATCCCATGGGAAAATATAAAATAGGCTTAAAAATAAATAATAGTCATGATGGTGTAAAAAAGTGTTTATTGAGTGAATTTTAAAAATATTCATTTCATAAATTTTTCAAAATTGAAATATAACTCATATATAATAAAATTTAAAATTTATTTTTATTCATTTTAAAAGAATATTAAATAGTATAACAAAAAATATATTTTTTGAAATGTTCTAAACAATAAAAACATTGAAT
Source organism: Viscum album (assembly GCA_963277665.1). NCBI lineage: Eukaryota > Viridiplantae > Streptophyta > Magnoliopsida > Santalales > Viscaceae > Viscum > Viscum album. The sequence goes on from OY728161.1 coordinate 1,451,855,171, forward strand.
AAATATATGACTTACAAAAAAAGGATCAATAAGGAATTTTTTTCGTAAAAACATAACTTTTTTATTTTTTTTGTTTTAATGAGGGGGAAATAGAAATAATACCATAAATATAATTTGTTGAACATTTGAAAAGAAAATGGGATTATAATATGAACCCATACATCATGTCCCAACAGTTTTGTACATGTTATAACATATGGTATAATAAAATTATAATATATACATATATATATGACCATATAATTAATTATTCTTCATGATATAACACATTTGTAATTTTTAGTCAACTATTTATTAATTGGTTTCTAACAGAATGAATATCTTGAATGTCAAATAATCCATTTTTCATGAGTGTTTGATTTTGTAAATTTCATTCCATTCAAATTAGTTAATTTATAATTAACTTTATAATCTTGATAATGTACTCAATATAATATTTATTAATTATTTAATATTTTAGAATAAATAAAGCTAAAGGGTGTTGAAATATTAATTACATCACTTCATGGAAGCGGTAGTCCACATGAATAAAAATGTGACGTTTTATGTTTTTCAACCAATTGAATGTAATGAAATTAAAAAATAATTTATTTTTATATAATTATTATTATATTAAACAAATCATTAATATTTATTAAATTAATTAATATAACTATTTATTTGATTTGATTATGAAAAATGAATCATATCGTTTCGCTGATATTATATTTTGTACCTATGCATGAGTCAGACATTCATTTTGAAATGGACGGAATGGTGATAGAAATAAAAAATTAAAACCAGATAATAACATTTTTACAGTAAATATACTGATTTTAATATATTAATACAGATATATATTTTTTCAGTTATATATATGATGAAATAAAACCAAAGGAAATTAGTGAATATGATTACATCATGATTGGGTATCTTCATTTCTATTACACCTTAAGTCATATTAATATGGATTTTTTGTGATAATATTACTTCTAGGATGTGGTAAACAGTGTTTTTTAGTTAATTGAGTAGATAATAGATTGGTTAGGTTTGTCAATGTGCGTCAAAAATTGAAAAGTGGTGGTTCCCATTTATAAGTGAGTGGAGTGTAACCCTTTTAAATATTCATCATTTTAAAAATATATAAATTAATTTTCCTAGTAAAGTGAATACTAGTTTAAATGGTTCCCAATATATTATATGGAAACCAATATATAATATATTAAAATTATATTGAGTCATTTTCATGGGATAATTGAATCTCTATATCTTATTTTTACCCCCATGTTATGCCTTTTATCCTTTAGTGTGGTGACATGATTTTTACCATGGTAACTATTAATTATATTAACTAGAATTTCATTTTTTTTCCAAATATATAATATAAAAAAAATATTTAATCCTTAATGGTTTAACCAATTAATTCTAAAATATTCACATTGAATGAAAAAACCAGTTTTTAGAAATAAATGTATTATAAGCATAAAAAATATTTTATTCTCATCAATATCCTTACAAAAAAGTAGTTGAATATTTATTTATTTGATTAAACAAATAGTATACAAATTTGTATAAAATAATTCATCAATATTTAATAATTTAAACTATCAACATAAAAACACATTATGCGGATAAAGATTATTTATGGAAAAAATATTTAATTTTACCTTTAAATAACTTTATATTATTTTTTACCATTATATAATCAATCTATGAATGATCACTCATTTTTATTCATGTGTAAAGAATAATTTTATATTTATTTTTATTCTCAAAATCAAATGAATTTCCTTTTATATTTCAAAATATATAACAAATAAGAGTCTGTAAACAAAATATTTTCATTTATCCAGGAATTACTAGACTAATATCCTTTTAATTTCTCAACTCTTTCTTGAATGTCATTAAATTATTTCAATAATGTAGTTATATTATATTCATCTAACAATCTATTAATGGATTTAATTTTATATATTTAAAAAATAACAATTGACTTAAGTAGGTGTTGTGTTCATTAAAAACTATTGAGAAGAAAGTATTTTTATAAAGAGGAATATATTTTAAAATTATTAGTCATTGCATCATGTTTGGTCAGGATGAGTTACATTAACATGATATTAATAATGATCCAATAGAATATTTTTTTAAAAAATCATCCTTCATTCATCTGAAAATAATTCTATAGTTTCATGCTAACATAACATCTTGAATTTACATTTTTGGGTCATAAAATACCATCCTATCAAGAATATTCAACTGAAGAAGGTATGGATTTAGCTTCGAGGTTATGTCGGATTATTATTTTATCCTTTGATTAGAAATGTGTTAATATTCAAAATATTTTCTCATTTGGATAGTAGTTGAGTGATTTTTTCTCAAATAGGGATTATATAAAAATTATCATGTTCTGAGTGAGATGATTATATAGAGATTACATTTCCCTTCTGTTTATTTCATGATACTTATGTAGTTAGTAGTTTAAAATATATAGAAGATCCAAAATTTTGGGTTATCCTTTGATTTTGAGTTCATTTTCTCTTATCAAATACCTTACTGCAAATGAAATATTTAAATAGTGTCACTTATCTATTATAGTCATTATTGGAATCTTGTTCTATAATATTGATGGGGTTATTAAAAATAATATTAAATGTCTTGAATACATTGATTGGAAAAAAATATCCATCTATATTTGAGAAATATTGGGATTCAACAACTACAGAGTATCAATCAAAAATACACTCTTAATCATATATAACATCGATCCCCTCTTCATTAAGTTGATAATTGAGGGGGGAGTCACTGGACTTATGTGATATACCAATGACACCATAGGCTATAAATAAATTATAAGTACATAATGAAAATTGGGGGAAAATTTTCCCATTAAATATAAAATGAAATATTAACCCTCCACCATAAAATCCAATACAATATATATGATGCATGAAAAAAACCATGTAATATAAAAATAGAAATAGAACAACTAGAAATATTAGATTGATAACTGAATAAATTCATATACCAGAAAATACCATAATAAAACTGAATCCAAAGACACCAAGCTGGAATCAAGATAATCTACTCAATATCATATCCAAGCTCCAAATCAACTTTCATTTCCATATTATCAACAAGCATCACTAATAAAATGATAATCATTTCCTCTTTATTCATAATAATACATGTAATATTCAACCCACCCAGGTACCTAATAAGGGGGTGAGTATAAAATCTATAAGATTTACCCAAAGACATCCCGAATCTTCTAATAGGACAAGAATTGGTTAACAATTTTATGTAAAATATTTTAAATAATACATTTTTATTAGTTTATAATAAAATTCAAGTGTTTTCCAAATGAAATAAATAATGAAAACATTAAATCATTTCTTATTATTTGGTATACCCAATTACCATGTTTCCACACAAAAACACAAACATTCATGTCATGTGATAGTTCCAAACTTCATATCAATCTCTCATCAATCCCAAACGTATTCACAAGGAGGATTGTATCCTTTTTTATTAATTCAACATGCCCTATATTCTATGTCACATCTCGGTACCCCAATTGTACACACCATTTATAAAGGGTCTCAGAAAAGGACATGGACATATTCCAAATATGCATGCCAAATTACATTCAAAACCGTTTTATAATAAAACACTTTTTCATGAAAACATTTTACCATCCACCTTGTATTCCTAAATCCAATTCAAAATTTAAAATCCATCATTTTAAAATTATAAAAATGGTTTTATAAAATACATAAAAATTTCTAAAATTTACATAGTCCAAACCACAAAGAATTTCCACAAGGAATAACATATCTATTTCAAAACAATATAAAGAAAATAATTTAATAAAAATAATCGTTAAATTTCTAAGTAATCTGGAGATGAGAGAGAATCAACCTAACTCCCAATTATTTGTGAAAATAAAAAATGACACAAATATCTTCTAGATCTAGCCTCAGTTATTTTATTTAAAAGATTTAATCATATCCCAAAAATAATAACACCATAAATCATATATATATCCATAAATATATATATATATGGTTCTAGGCAAATGGATAAGTTTATATCTACAAATATCATAAAAAAATGATGTCTTACTAAAAAATATGGATTTTTAATACACTTAGATTTGGAAAATTATTTTTACACAATAAAATGAATCACTAATAATGGCATCAATGAAAGGGTATTTAGAGATCATATGGGATTAGGTGACCAATAAGGGTTTCGATATTTAATTATGACATAAAAACAATTTTTTTTCCATTAAAATCATTTTATGGAATTACATATAACAATTTTCTAATTTTCTTCAAAGCGTGTATATGATACTAGAAAAACCAAGAAGACGCATGGTTTTCAAAATGGTGTTCCAACCATGTGTTTCTACTATCTCACACCAACCACTCACTTTTTTTTCATTATATGAAATAATAACTATGTGTCAACCATGATTTTTACTCTATTTTACAATCCATAGTTTCACTTGGGAACTCATGTATTGAATTGAGTTTTTTGAATAGGTCCAAATCCACACATGGTTGGAATATTTCAAATAGTGGCAATAAAAAAATTTACTCATTGATAATAAACCAATTCTGAGAGTTTTGTTGTCCTTTAAATGTGTTATGTGTTGGTTAAGAGGATAGTAGAGTGCCATAGGGGTTCATAATGGTTTTGGGAGCATAGGAGGCCAGAAGGACCAGTTTTTTGGAAGAAGGTATAGGTGCATGGTCTGGGAAAACCATGTGATTACAGTTTCATGACCATATAGGATCATCTTCAAAAGATATCGAGTGGTACCGCATAGTTTTCTCATAGTTTATCAAATAGTGTAGGGTATCAATGCAGACCTGAATCCCTATAAAGTGGCTTCCACAAGATTGAAACACAGGTTGGAAAACCGTGCGGGTAAACCGTGTGGCCAATGTTGGGCGTTTTATTATTTTTTATTTTTTTCTATTTCTTCTTTCATCCCCCCTTTCTTCCTTATTGGCCAGACATGGTAGGGGTTCATCCCCTTTCTCCCATTTCTCCTCCTTTGATCCATATTATTCCTCGGTTGTCCATTATTCTATCTATCAGAAGCTACATGATTATATTGGTATGTCTAACCAAAAACACTATTCTCGTCATCTTGGTTTTTTTCTGTTGGACAACTATTCCAATCTAAGCCAATTTTAGGGTTTAAGAAGAAAACATAGATCTACATCGATCAAATTTTAACTCGACTTCAATATCGTACGTGACTATATCTATGTGTATAAGGTTGGTGATGCATACCCTGTTTTGAGTTTTTGGACTTTGGGGGTTGTGATTTACAATCCCAATGATGGGTTTTGAGCAAAACCCATTATAGAATATTGACTTGACTGCTATACCAAGTGGGATTTTGTGGGAATTTCTTATTCCAATTACACTTAAGCAAGGCTAGGTGAGAGGTTGTTCCTTTTTTGTACATTTTGGATGTGGTTCCAAAATTGGGTTTAATTGATTTGTTTTTATTTTAACTACTATATTTATTTTTTAGAAGATCAATGGAGATTGTTAGAGGCATTCAAGAACTTTGTTCCAAAGTAACATAGCTAGTAGATATAGTATCTAAATATGTTTAAATTGAATTTCTTTTTTAAAGTGTCGAAATGTATTTTATATTTATATAATTATTGAGATTGCATATGCTGAGACCCTTTTGGTTATAACGAGCTTTGAATGTGGTTGGGATGGCATTGACATTAGGGTTGAGTGATGTTGATCATAGATTGGACATGGACCAGGTTAGCGTGGGTGGTTTGGACCATGACATTGGGAATCATGGACATTGTTTTGAGGAAGTGTGACTATTAGTTTCTGTTAGGCCCATGATTGTTGGTTAGAATGACCATTATATTTGAGTGAAATGGCCGTAGGGGCATTAGTTTCTAGAGATGGTGTAGATTAGGTTCGTTATTGGTTGATTTCTTCTCACCCATAATAGAAAAAGTATCGATTGAGTCCTATGCCCATAGGTTGACTTCATGATGAGGTGGTTTCGACAACTCATGTGGGTAGAGGCGCCCAATAGTTGTGTCTTAGGTATTTATGGAATTAGGGTCCTTACTATAGAAATCCACGTGGAAATAGATGAAACTTTAGTTAATATAATTGATGATATTAGTTTCTGGGAGGAGGCATATCATTTTTGATATTAAGGGCCTAGAAATTTATTTAAGGACATACATCATTGTTCCTCTAGCTGTTGTTCAATGGGATGATGTGAGCTTTCGACCAGTGGTCCTTGGGACTAGGATACAATGGTTTGGGCATTCCTTCGAGATTATGGTACTTGGAGAAATGATGTGTTAAGAGGAATTTTGGGCAAGACATTGTGATTGAGGTGGACTTAAGAGTTCACATAGACTTGTGTCTATATGGGTACCTTAGGCCATGGAACAAGAATCAATATGTTATTAAGATTCCGGGGTTGGTTGAAATAGGTGGTACTCCCTGGTGGCTAATAAGAACCAATATGGGCCATGTTTATTTATTTCCTTGTACTGTTTATGTGTATAGAGATGTATGTATGATTAAAATATTATACTATGTATGCACCATTGTGGGGTATCCTACTAAGAATCATCTTGCACCCTACACGGGCCTTTCAGGATGCATGCATACTTTATAAATTTACGTACACTTAATGGATCTACATTGAGAACTAGATTATAGTACTGTTGGGCATGGAGATTGGCATGGACCTTAAGGCCGAACCTAGATGGAATTTTACTATTTTTAGTCCCCTTTTAGTATCAGAATGATTTTTTATATACAGTTAAATTGGATATCCATGGGTTCCCTTTTAGTATATTGATACGTATGAACTGTAATGGATAGATGTATGGTTTGATTTTAGTGGATTCTAGTGATTAATTGGCATTTTGTTCTGTTTACTATCTTCTTCTGTTGTTTCAATATTACGTAATCATTAATTTATATTAGTTGATCTTCCTCTATGTGGGTTTATTATGAGTCTATTGATTCATTTATTTCCACTGCATGTTTTATTATAATGCTCATACTTGTATATTATCTATTTCTAGATGGTATAGATTCCCCATTATACATATTAACACTTTCCCTTTAGTTAGCAGCCATTTTCATTTGGGGAGGTTCTCCTAAGGCCATTGTAATCTAGACCGTTAGCATTGTTCAGGTGGTAGTTCAGGTTGTGGATTCTTCAAGTGGTATCATAGGGGGTTCATTAACCTCTTTTCATGGTATTAATGTTTTGAGTTATTGTATATTGGATATAGGTTATTTTTGGAACTAGATTTAGAACTTGTTCTGGGGGGCCTACATCCCCATGTATGAGGGATCTATTGAGTTAGTGTGGGTGAGTTATGTTGTTTTTCCTTTTCTAATATTATACGTTATATTATTTCCACTATGGTGGATTACTTGGTTTGACTAAATTATTAGTTGTTATAAGTGACTAGATTATTGGTTGTTATAATCTTGGTCCACTTCTCCTATGATCTAACTCAAAGTAAATCATATTAAGAATCTATACTAAAGAACAATACCCTATCCATACACATAGACATATAATCTATGCAGGTTCAAAAGGTTGTCTATGTATGGTGGGAGAAAAAATCAAATTTGGCGACCACCAATAGTGTTTAGAAGTTACCCATGCATTTTGCGTAGTGATAGCAGTTTTCTGGTACCTGAATACTAGGTACTGGCTCAACCAGGGAATAACTACAACATCTATAACATGTCTAAACAAGATAATAATATCCAATAGGGTTACAATCCCTACATCTCTTAATGGATGTGATACATCATTCTCATCACTCGAGATGGTGGGTGATTCATCATGTTAACACTGGTAGTAAGGGATGTTGTACATTATTCCCACCATCTAAATAGTTTCAAGGGTGGGAGACGTCATGCTCATCCCCTAGTGCAAGGGAGAGTGAATTTAATTCCTCAAAATTTACCTTGAACATCATTCCAGAACCAATATAGATGGTATAATAATAATATATGATAAAACAAGGCATCTCCTCACAACCAATATAACCAACAAACCCATTATATATATGAAGTGTGTCACAATTTATTTAATCAATAATCTTAATCATTCATAAATATTCATGGACTTTCCACCCATTATCTTTTATCATAATTAATCCATTTAATTCATTAATCAATGGAAAACCATCATGAAGAAATCCATTCCATATATACATTCCATTTAGGTAAGCAAGGAATGAGAATTCAATTTCAAGGTTCAACTAAGAACATTGAAGATGATAATATTAATTTGAAAATTACTGACAACGGTAACTCAATTTATAAGTTAATCAAAGAATTTAAAAGGTTCTTGGGTTATAAAATATTTATATAACAATGGTAATTCAATTTACAATCCAACTCAAATTATTAGAAGTGATTCCAGGAATTTAATCAATTAATAAAAAAGGAAAATTTCAAGTTGAAACACCAAAGCAGTGCCCATATTTTTGTTCGACATCCTCTATTTCCATAAAAAGTATCAACCAGAGTATAACAATATTTTTATGTTAATAGAATTAAAAGAACTCATTTTTTGGAAGCATACCAGAAATGTTGGTGTGAAAAAAAAAACAATGTGACTATGAAAAAAACTCTATTTTCAAGGAAAACGACTATACCACTTACTGATGGTTGTTGCAAATTCATTTTTATATAGAGGAATCATATTCAAAGTAGTTTGGAAGAAGTATAAAAAATTGAGAATGGCCCTAAAAACTGTGTGAATGATCTTACACCTAATAGGAAAAATTGATTTGATGATAAACCTAGAACAAATTGAATAGGGGTTACGATAATACCAATTTCTATACAAAAGTTCTGATGGATAACAATTTAGTCCTCAGTTCTAAGAGACATCTCAATTCACCAACTGGGATGTGAAAAAATCTACTCGAGAGAAATCAAGGGCGTTATCCACTATAATTGGGGGGAAGAATAAAGAACCAGATTTAAGGATTCCTTATGACCATTTTAGACATTTCACCCTTCTAAATAATGTTGCATTGTTTCTCCACATGGTTTGGGAAAACCATGTGTAAGACACACTAATTTAATTGTCCAATGAGAGATCAAACATGGTTAATGCACAAGGTTTCCCTTATTATGCAAGAACCATGAAAAAATACAATGAAAAAAACTATAGGTGTACTGCAAAGGCATGTTCCTAGGGGTTCATAGTTGAAGAAGAATTGTGAGGCCCCTAGTACTCATATATTTTCACATACAATTACCCCACATAATAATTAATAACCATGGAATAATAATACAACCTGCAATTTTTTCTTATTTTCTATTTCTCTAGTATTTGAATAAACACTATAAGCTCTTGGGATCTTCCTTTGGATATAGTGCTCATTTAGAAAGATTAAAAAAGGGTAAAAATGAAAAAATTAAGGATTTGTACCTTCATAATAATATGGGTCTTCACTTCCCATACCAAATATTCCTAATTAATTTTCATTGTACATTCTTCACACTTAAAATCTCATCATTCTCATTAGACAAGATGAGATTTGAGTTTTAAAATAAAAGGAAACATCTCAACACCCAACCCCATAAGTTAAACAAAATTATAGGAAATAAATTTTTTAGACACACCCATATCAAAAAATTCCAACATAATGGTAGAATTCACAAGAATCAAACCCTGCACCATCGAATTACCAAACTGATTGTCTGTGATCACATTCTCATCACTGTACATTTACTTACTTGTTATTTATTTTTATTTGTTCTCAATTTAGAATTCATGTGTCAAGGGTTCATGGTGTTTGTTGACAATCCGTTTTCGTCACAGAGTCCAATGGAATGTAAAGGAAAATGATTGACCTCAAAATGATTCATCCTTTGAAGAAAATTTCAAAAATCGACAAAGGCATGAACAAAGGATCAAAAGCACATGTGTCGCGCAAGTTCTATCCCTATCGTGCAAGTCCACTTGCATGACACATTATGTTCACGCAAGTGACTTGCACGACCTAAGGGATAACCGACCGGGGTCTTCTCCTGCCTATAAATAGACCCTTTGGGCCCCCCATTCGGGGAGGATTTTTTCCAAAAACCCATATTTGAGCTCCCTGCGCCCTAGTCTCTTCTCAAAGCTTCTGAAACACTTCTAATGTAATTTCTTACCTAGAACGGAATATCTAAAGAGGGGGATGAAGGCCTTAGTGTTGAAACTCATCAACACTTGCTCGCCTGAGTGACCATCCCTTAAGGGAAAAGGGCCACACTTGCGCGCCGCCTTACTCCTTCAATAGATCTTGTGCGCCCCTCTTCTGGAAGAACCTCAAGAGGATTCTAAAGGCTTTATTGAAGAGTGGCTCAAGTATTACCCTGCTGGTTAACCGTCGCGCAAGTACATCATGTGCCGTGTAGGCGTATACCTGCGAGGCCAAAACTTTCACGCCCACGCAGTACCTGCGCCCCTGCCAGGACATGCACGCCCCTGCCTTTTTTGGGTGCCTTTATTTCTCATTTCACCCCTCTTAAGCGATTACACCTTTCCTATTCAATATTCAGTCTTCAAGAAACCCTTCAAAGCCATTTTATGGAATGATTTAACTATTTGACTTCCTTATCTGAAAGGAATTTTGTGGAATATCTCTCAAAACCTAGTGATTTACACATATTTATGTCACTAAAGATTGAGACTTCATTCATTCAACCTCATTCTTTACGATTAGAGAATCATTAACCTGGGTCTCCTTTTTAGGAATAATCCCCATTCATAAGTCCTCTAATATGGGCATCCTCTTTAGGAGTAATCCCCAAATCCCTTAATTTTTTGGGATTCCTCTTAGGTGTATGCCCCAGATCCCCTAACCTGGGCTTCCTTTTCAGGAGTAAGCCCCAGTCTCAAGCTTGGGCATCTCCCTTAGGAGTAAGCCCCAATTCATAAAATTTCCAAATCTGGGCATCCTCCTTAGGGGTAAGCCCCAATATCCTAATTTGGGTATCCTCCTCAGGAGTAAGCCCCAAACCTTAATCCTTGGCCTGGGCCTCCTTTTCAAGAGTAAGCCCCTGTCTTAATTTCTCTTAACCAGTCATAATTTACCTTTGATCTGGGATTCATTTTTAGGAGTAAAACCTAATCATAAGTCTTTGAATAATTTGGGCATCCTTTTCTGTAATAAGCACCATGTTATAATATTCAAAATCTCCATGAATCACATATACCTTTATGGACCCTGTTCCTGGATTTCTTCCCTAAAGTAAATCCAAACCTTAATTTATCTGGGCAGTCATACATACATAAGCCCCACATTATTTCTTATTATTGCATCTTTCATGGTACAATTGTCTAACTTTTACCAATACCTCTTGTTTCTCACACCGAGCATGACTCACGTGAGCTTAGAGTGTAAAAGTAATTGTGACATCCTTCATTGAGCCATCAATCATAAACATCATATTCCCTTACTCGAACAACGTGGGTACTGATTCCTTTTCTAAACAAAGGATACGTAGGTATCTCTTCTATGGGTCCGATCCCAACACTAAAATAATCCATGTCCATCTGAATGAAAATAAAATTCATGTGCCCCACTAAGTGTCTTTAAAACCAGCATGGTCATCATAATGACCAAGAGACTTATGTATAAATGTGTCGATGGGTACCATTGACCAAGAATATCTAAAAAATATAGATGATTCTCTATCAATGAAGAACCTCGAATAAATACATAATATTCTCTAAATTTCTTACATATTTAATCATTGATTGTTAGATCTGAAGGAAAGATCATTTTATACTTTGTAATGTAATAAGGATTCACGAACATAACTTAAATCTATAAAGAGAGTCCCGGAGTAGACAATAATTCCTCTCAAAAAGGTGTGATGAGTCCGATATCCCATCCTCTCGACCAATGCAAATTCCTAAGCCTCATTAATCCACAAACTAATGAGAACCTACCGTTGGAAAGTAAGTCTGAATGGATGTGGAATCATTGGATGTTTCTGGTTCTATGAACAACCCCGTTAGAAACCGATCGGAAGGTTTGAACCTCCCATCAAGGCGGTCATCCACGGATTCTGAGGGAAAAAAATGGTGAACCCGACGTGAATCCTTAACCAAGTTAAAATAATGTTTTACCTATTTTTTAGGCCCCTATTTAAAACTCAATGAGAGGGCCAACAATAAAATCATTGACATATGTGCTCATCCAAAAGATGTAATCGCTGAATTTATCTTGATTATGTCTGTTATATCAAACATGCACTCTTTTCCCATATCATCTGCATTTCTAGAATAGATGCTCTCAAGTTCACACCTATGAATACTGCTGCTGTAAATTCCACTACTGCTACTCCTGCTGGATCATCGTCCGCTCTTAGGATGATATCACTTACACAACGTCTTCAACGCTGGGTATCAAATGCACTGGTTAAGGAGTACCGTCAACACGGTACCATCTCAACTCTTGAGGCTATCCGACAAGCCCTCCAAGTAAATAACTCACATCGGTCGTCCGGAAAAAGACGACCAGTGATCAAGAATCAGGCGGTGCTAACTACCGTCTCCAACTGTTTCAGATCGTTATCTCCGGAATGAAATCACCATTTGCTCCCTTATTCTGGGGAGGTGAATAGGCAGGTCCCTCAGGACCTTAATTCAAACAGACATGAGTCCTTCCTGAGGGCTCCCACCAACAATCGCCACTAGAGTCGTGCAGCAGTGCGCCCTCAACATGATGAGGATCCCAACTCCAGGCGTTCGGCTCAGGTTTCTCGAACCCGAGCAAGCAAGATGAACCACCAGAGACAGAATCCGGTCAACTATGATAAGGTTCTCATCTCTTCCATCTCCGGAGAAGTCCACCAACATAACATGGTGGAAAGCAATGAGCAGGAACATACACCTGCCCGTTTTAATTCCACAGTCCAACAGACTCGTCTGGCAGCATCACCCCAATCCCGCCTGGCAATTCTGGCAGAGTAATATAGGTAGGAACGTACAGCTGTTTATACATCATCATCTAGTCAGCAGGCTCGTCTGACTACATATGATGGATCTCGTCAATCACGTTTGGCGAAGTGCAATCAGCAGGCACATACATCTGCTAGTATTAATCTAGCCTACCAATAGTCTCTCTTGGTAGCATTCAGATAAGTTAGTTGAAAAGCCCCGACAACAAATAGGAGGCAAACTCAACTCTCTGCCCCCACATTTGAGTACTTTCAGGATTCACTGATAGGAAAAGGAGGACAGGAGCATGCACATACACCTACTCCAAGCCCGTAATGGATGTATATTCTCATTCCGGCAACTGAAGTCACCAAGAATATTCTATCAATGGCGAAAGAGCAGAAGAAAATCCCTACTCATATTCTGGATTCCTGCCAGGATATTATAACAACATCAGCGGCATCTCATGGAAATACACATAAATCTATCCCTACCAATGGAGTGATACATCAACAATTCACTCTGGAACAGACACACACATCAGTTCCAGTCCAAGAGGGTTATGGGGAATACTCCCCCATATCATATGGATGACCAAGTCAGGAAAAAACACCTGATTTGAGAGGGGATCGTCAGCCTAACCTGACCATCTTTTCTGATCAGGCACATACACGTTCTTAGAGCAGCCACTTTCTTCAACAAGTGGTTTCCAAGGCGAGTAAGAAGGAGTCTAAGAAAAAAACCGCCCAGCACAGTCAGGAGATCAAGGGCCAATCCGTAACAAGGCCTTTCTTGATGATCAAGTTCTTGAAGACCTCGAAAAATTATCTGTTGGAATTCAAGATTCTACTCCCTCAGTTCCCAATAGTGGGAACATTAATTCCGAAGGTCTTCAACAGACACTGCTTCATGAAGGCTTGCTTCATGACAATTCGGTCGATCTCGAAGATTCATCTTCAGATGAGAGAACCAGGAACCCTCTGTGTGGTCAGAAGACCAAGGAGCAAGAGATTTCATCTTTTTTTGTAACCCATTATGGTGGTCCTCCCCATGATGATAAATTTCGCTGCGAAGGACCTCTCCGCAGGAGTGATGCACATTGCCCGGAAAATGCTCCAGTGGACAATGTAGTGCCGAGAAATCCCTCTTATCTTCAGGCACATGAAAATGTGAAACCAGTCATGTCTGAAGCTTCATAGTTAGCAGGTGAAATGCTTTCTCTGTCAGAAGATAGCCCAGGTGTAGGTCATTCTCCGAACCACCCCTAAGTCATGCATCTTCTAGTTTGATCAATGATTTCTCTACCAATCCTATTGAATCCAATGAAGAAACAAGGAAACACCAACTCTGGTAAAATCAGGTAGAACAATCGTCATCAAATGATAAATAGGAAATGCTGAATATGAGAAAATAACTGGCGAATGGTGAAGTGTCAGTCATGTTTTGGCCTCTGGCTGACTCTCAGTATAATATTCCAGAAATTTTGATGGAAGATGATATTCATGATATTCATCTCAACATATGGAAAACTCATTGTCAGTTGAAAAAGAAAGTATTATCTTATGATGAATATGATAATCATCTTAAGATAATAGAAGGGTTACAACGTCGGATTGATTTGGCATCTCTATTAGTCTCTCGATATCCGAAGGGAGAAAAGCAGCATAGAGCCCTTCAACGTTCAAGCCTTGGTGCACTAAGAAGATAGCATTAGTTAATTTCCAATTCCCCATCTGGTATTCGTGTTAGAGGATGGGGTGTTCATGGAGCACTGCATTTCACGGTGCTCTCCAGTCAGCAAAGCCCGCCGAAAATGCTCTCAAGAAATGTTATTGCCCATAGCCGGCCATAGTCAATGGGATTTATTTCTAATCAAAAGCTTTCCCAAGAATAGGCTTCAACTAGTTCCTCTCAAAATCAAGAATACAGAGAACAAGTTGTTTAATTACTCATGCATGAAGAAAACGAGAATATTGAATAGGCCTCTCGTTTGGAGTAAGCACATCACCAAATGACAGAAGTGTCGTAAATCATCCAACAGTATATTGAACCGGGTGATAAAAGCGGATACAGATTAATGCATGCGGCTAATTTCTGGACTAAGGTTCACAAGATCAGGAGGAAATTCAAGAAAGTCTCAGACATAGCATGTCAAGAACCTCCCCAGCTCGCCAGACTGGGGACACTTTTAAACCAACCCTCAGAATCAAGAAAAAGGATTTAGGGAGTTGAGCGAGAACAGCAAGAACAAACCCAGTCCACTGGACTGGGGACTTTTTCAAATAATCAATCCCCTCCTCAGAGAAATTCGGTCTTTTCTTGATTAGAGAAGAAACCTCAAGAGGAACGAAGAGCCAAATTATCAGGAGATTCCCTACAAATTATAGTTCATCAAGAAGTTCTTGAGGCATTGAATCAACAAAAGGCAATGTCTCATCAAAGACATGGAAGAAGACAATATCACAGAAATGCAGATAAAAGGGATGCAATGAGTTATGAATCAATCAATATCTTCAATGCCGTTGTTTCTAATCAACTAGATGAGTCTCACTCTGGGGACTCAGATGAAGAGGTTCCTGTTCAAGAAGACTTATGCACCGACACATATGAAGAAGTTGTGCGTACACAAAGTCAAATGATTACTCAGAACCTAGTTAATCCTTCGAGTAACCCACTTCCCCCTCTCTGAAAAGCATCCAGCAAAGGGAAGGGATTGAACGAGGTAACATATCCTTCCTCTAGATAAGGTCAATTGCTCTCACTAGAGCAGAGATTTGCACAATAGGAGGAAGAAATGAAAGAATTAAGAAGGATGAATGCAGAACTACTTCAGAGTATTCTTCTTCTTAAACATGCTGGAGTCAGTCAGCCAAAGCAATTTGTTGCATCTATAGATATGGATCAAGAATATCCTCTTCTATCAGCACACCCTCACAGGTCTAATCTTATGGGTCAAGTGGAACAAAAGTTGGCAGTGCTACCATCTGTAGCAGCACCAATCACAACTTCTGTTCAAGCTCCAGTCATTGCACATACCCAAGTCCAAGTTCAACCGGATGTTTCTCAAAAGTTAATAACTACTATTGAGTCATTAACAACTCGGTTAGAAACTATGGAGGGGAAGTGTGCACAAGTTAAACCAGAAAAGAAAGTTTACCATGAATGGGTAGATTCAATTTCTCCTCCTTCCAGTTTTGGGAACCCTGTATTCCCTATTTTCAATGGATCAGGTGATCCTGAACAACATTTGACGCATTACGTGTCTTGTTGCGATCCTATGATGGGAACACCGGATCAGCAAGAAGCAGTGAAACTCAGATGCTTCGTGCGAACCTTGCAAGATCTAGTTGTTGTTTCGTATACAAGCTTGCAATCCTGGTCAATTACCAGATGAGAGGATATTCGCCAAAAATTCCTCCTTCAGTTTAGCTCAACTTTTCCAAAGACAACAGTTTTCGATCATACATACTGTATGCAAAGGGAGAATGAAAGGGTCTCTAATTTCATTGCTCGGTGGAAGGGATTAACATATTCCTTGATTTTAGAACTCCCTCAAGAAGAATTGTTTCCAATCTTTGTGGCAAATCTGCGTGATGAATTACACACGCCATTAATCCCTGTGAAATACATAGGAGGGTTTCGAGACCTTACATCAATCGCTCATCAGATTGAAGATTCCCTTACACAGGCAAAGGCTAAATCTCATATAATTCCATCAGATCCAGGAAGGAGAATGGGTAAAGCCGAAACTGCTATAGTTATGCTTAAAAAATCACATGTACCTATTTCTACTTCAAAACCTTCATCTTCTCGAAGGTATCCACCTTCTGAGCGCCAACAACAAAGGCCTTTTCATCCAGATGATCAAAAAGATCAAAGACGAAAACAATTTGAGGATCTGAAGAGAAAAACATATTCTTTCTGAAATTAACAAGTTCCTGGTTATTTCATTTCGGCTATGGAAAACAATTTGGTTCAATTGACAATACCCAAGAGGCCAAACAAGAAAGTAGATGAAGACCTTCCTAATTATTTCCCTTTTCATCAAATATTGGGGCATCCCATCCAGGAGTGTTTTGTCTTCAAAGTCCTCCTGCAAAAGATGATCGACTCGGGATAGGTCACATTGAAAGGCTCCTCAGCCCAAGTATCTTGTGTCACTGCTATAGTTCCAGAGGAGGAAGATGAATGGAAGAAAGTGAAAAGAAAAAATGCACAAAATTATGATGATTGGATGGTCAGAAAGACAATCAATCGAAATCATGCTATTTTGAGAACACAATTATGAAAACCAATTGTGTCTTCTGGCATGAAGGTTGTGGCAAAACCCTCTTCGTCATAGGGAAATTCCTCAAAGAAACGGCATGATTCAATGAATGAAAAAAGAATAAAAAGAAGATGAGTATGTGTCAAAGCCTAAGTTTTCTCTGACTTTGGCGGACATCATGCCATCTACTTCAAAGCCACGGGCACTGCCCCACCAAACGGCACAGCCTAAACATGCTAATAAGGTAGAGTCTTCATCAAACGAAGAGTTAATCTTCAGCTCTATTAATATGATTCAATTAACAGATCCATCTGCCAGTCGCAGTTTCAATTTTGATGAGCATGAATTCCCTGTATCAAATAGAGGAATCAGAGGATGTTCCAGGGGCTCAGGATACAGGGGAAGACGTGGATCTTTCAGAAGCCACTATTCCAATTCTACCCCTGCTATAACTGTGTACGTAGCAGAAACTCATGGTAGAGCCCTTCAGCGTGCTCAGCAAGAACAAGCATGTTTTCTACCAATAGAAAATTCAGTCCTGACACAGTTTTTTTGGATGCCCGGTTGAAGGTTACATCTTCTTCCTCTCAACAAGTAAATGGATCTAATCGGTCTAATATTCCAAAACCAGGAATATTGCCAACTCCTATCGCAAAACAAGATGCATCAACTTCAAAAGCATATACTTCCAAGGTACCTTCTAAACCACATATTACTATTGGGATACATAGACCTCTAGATCGAAAGTATGATATATTGAAACACTTGGCCCTAGTACCAGCCAAGTTATCAATTATAGATGCTTTGAATCTGTCAAAAGATCTTCAGGAAGAACTTATCGAGGCTTTTTCAAGTCCTCATGAGTTTGAAACTGAAATTGTTGCAGCAGAAGTCTATCACATAGAGAATAATCCTGCAGAATGCAATGCAATAATATCCTTTAATGATAAAGATTAAGATGATGTTGTGCAGGGACATATTAGACCATTTTACTTGTCTGGAAAAGTTAATGGCGTGGATGTTCGAAGAGTTTTCATTGACAATGGTTCAGGAGTCAACCTCATGACCATTCTTACACTTCGTCGATTGGGCCTCACAGAATCTGATTTATCTCCCTCCACCATGATACTACATGTATATGATAAAAATGAACCAGAACCACTGGGTGGGGTTACACTCAGAACTCAGTTTGGAGATCATGTATCCAATTCATATTTCATGGTTGTTGATCAAGACTCAGCCTTCAACATTTTTCTTGGAAGACCATGGTTACATCAGCATGCGGTTATCCCTTCTTCATACCATCAATGTCTCAAATATTGTTTCGATGGTCAAGTTGGGATGTTTTATAGTGATATGGCCTCGTTCAAGACATGTGAGTCTAAATACATTGAGGCAGAATTCTATCACATAAAGAAAAGGGAGAAATCCATAACAAAGGATATTACCAAAGTTAATGCTCCATATGGTTTTGAAAAAATTCCATTAAATCCATTTACACATGTCAGTACAGATTATGTGTTGTCTATCAGTCAAATTGACAAGATAGACACAAATAAAAATGCTCTTATGGAAAGATCCATAATGTCAATTACGACAATCGAGCCAGACAACATAGGAGAAATTGGTAATCTACCAAGCAGTGATGAAAGCACAAATGGTGGTGTCTTCATTTCATCTGCTGAAATCCAACAAGTCTATGGTTCACCAATTAGGCTAGAAGAAGTTATAGCAACATCGAAGGTGAACAATGATGTTGATTCTCAATCCATAATCTCCTCTTTATTACCCAAAGAAGACCCTTCATCAGCAATAGGGTCAAAAATGTAAACATCCTCTTCAAAATGTGCTAATTTCGAAATCTCTTCTGATCATGAAAATTATGCTTTGTCATCTACTATGCAAGAAGAAACAGAAGAAATAACACATGATGAAGAAGAAGAGGAAGATTATAGAGATGCTCCTTCAGCATTTGAAGAGGGCATCTCTACCACTGTGGATGAACTCAGAGAAATAAATCTGGGTACAAAGGAAGATCCATACCCCAGCTTAATCAGTGCGGCCATGACCCTTGAAGAGAAAGAGATGTATATTTCTTTTCTAAAGAGAAATAGAGATATTTTTTCTTGGAACTATACAGAAATTCCCGGGCTTGATACTGATGTTGCTACTCATCATTTGGGTTTACTAGAAGAACATTGAGGATTTAAGAAAGCTGCTAGAAAAACACACCCAACTTATGCTTCCAAAATTGAAGCTGAAGTGGAAAAGCTTATCAAAGCTAACTTCGTCAGAGAAGTTCAGTATCACAAGTGGTTGGCTAATATTGTCCGTGTAGAGAATAAGAACGGACAAATTAGATTTTGCATTGATTTCAGAGATCTTAATCGACATTGTCCTAAGGATGGTTTCCCAGTTCCGATTATAGAACTTCTGATTGATGAAACAGCTGGCTATGAAGCACTTTCCTTCATGGATAGATATTCTGGATATAATCAGATCCGAATGGCCCCAGAAGACGAGGAATCTACAGCCTTCAGAGCCCCTCAGGGTGTGTTTTGTTACCGAGTAATGCCCTTTGGCTTAAAGAATGCAGGTGCAACATATCAGCGTTCCATGCATCGTATCTTCAAACCCTTCTTAGGGAAGTTTTTTGAATTCTATGTAGACTATTTGGTAGTTAAATCAAAACATTTTTCTAATCACTTGGACGATTTGGAAGTCATATTCTGCAAGCTTCGACAATATAATTTGAAGATGAACCCCTTAAAATGTGCTTTTGGGGTAACCTCAGGAAAATTTATCAGCTTTGTTGTACGCCATTGTGGTATTGAAGTCGATCCTGGGAAGACCAAGTCAATCCTTGATATGTCACCTCTTAAAAATTTGAAATAATTAAGAGAAATTCAAGGACACATAGCCTATATTCGGCGTTTCATCGCCAATTTACGAGGTAAAAGTTTACCCTTCACCAAATTGATGAAGAATGGAGTCACATACCAGTGGACTGAAGAATGTCAAGAATCATTCGATATTCTCAAGAAATACCTCTTGAGTCCACCGGTACTCATGACACCTATTGAAGGAAGTCTACTTATCCTCTACGTGACAGCTCTAGAGCGATCATTGGGTGCCTTTCATGCTCAAAAGAATGATGCTGTGAATGTAAACAGCCTCTACTATCTCAGTCGAACCATGCTTGATGCAGAAACCTGGTATTCAAGTATTGAGAATTGCTGCCTGGCATTAATCATTGCAGTTCATAAGTTGACACATTACCTACAACATCACGAGGTCCAATTGGTATTTTTCAATATCCCGCTCAAATTTTTCCTAAGTCGTCAAATTCTTACAGGACGTCTGGTAAGGTGGGAAGTCATTTTGCAGCAATTCGATATTCATTATGTGTCTCAAAAGGCGATAAAGGGCCAACCTCTGGCTGATTTCTGAGCTGAACACCCTTCAGTGGAAGACACATCTTCAGATATTGAACTCCCTGACGAGGAAGTCTTCTCTATTCAAGAAAGTCCTCAGGCATGGGAAATGTATTTTGATGGTGCCACCAGATGTCCAACAGGGAGGAAAATGGAAAATCCTAAATTCAACAAAGTTGTCTTAGGAATTGTGCTCTTTTGTCCAGAAAAGGTTGTGTTACCATATTCCTTCTTATAGTGGGAAGGAGGTACCAATAATGAAGCAGAATGCCAATCTCTCATCATAGATTTGGAATTAGAACATTAAGCTCAGGTGAATCACTTAATGGTGAAAGGTGATTCAGACCTGGTAATCAAACAAGTCAATGGGGATTATGCCATCAGAAAAGAAGAACTAATCCCTTTGTATGATTACATCAGAGAGTTAATGGAAAAATTCCCATTGGAACTGACATTTTCTTATGTCCCAAGATCACAAAATGCTCAAGCTGATGTATTGGCTAATATAGCCACAGCTCTGGCAGATCCAAATCGGGACAAGACAGCCATCAATACTTCCCACCGTCATGCAATTTCACCTTATGTTCGAATCAGAACAGAGGAAATTAATGAAATTAGTCCCATTCCTGAACTGTATGTTCATATTACAGGATGGATGTCACCTATCAGGGAATACCTTCAAAATGGAAGACTTCCACTTGATAGAGCCGAGAAAGAACAAATCTGGCGACGTGTGGTAAATTTTACTCTTTATGATAGCCCAGATCACCTAGGGAAAATTCTCTATAAACATGGTTATGATGGAGTTCTCTTCTGATGCATTGATGGTGAAGAGACAATGGTTGTCATGAAATAAGTGCATGTAAGAGTCTGTGGTGCCCACCAGTCTGGACATATATTGTCAGATCAAATTCGAAGGGTTGGATACTTTTGGCCTTCAATGATTCGAGATTGTGTCAATTTCACAAAGAAGTGTCATTAATTCCAAGTACATTCCAACTTCATTCATTAGCCTCTAGATTTTCTTCATACAGCTAAATACTAATGGCCATTTTCCACATGGGGAATGGATGTGGTGGGACCTTACCCTTCAGTTACGGCTAAGCAGTTTAAGGATATTTTTACTGCTACTGACTTCTTTTCCAAATGGGAAGAGGAAATACCTCTCAAGGAAGTCCGTTTTAAATGTATTTTTAGCTTAATCAAGTCTAACATCATTAACATATTTGGTGTCCCTCATACCATATTGACAGACAATGGCACCAATTTCTGTTCAACTGAGATGAAGAAGTAGTATCAAGAATACATCATCAAATCCACCCATTCATCTCGGTATCATGCAGCGGACAACTGCCAGATAGAATCCTTTAACAAGACTCTTTCAAATATACTGCAAAAGATAGTGGATAAAGATAAGAGGTCATGGCCTGATAAACTATGTCATGCTTTATGGGATTATCGGACTACCACCCGCACTGCAACTCGGTCAAATCCATATTCATTGGTATATGGAATGGAAGGTTACTTTCCCATTGAAGTTCAACTACGCTCGCTCAGAGTTTCCATTTGTGATCAATCATCTACAGAAGAACAATCTCAAAAGCGATTGAATGAATTGGAATGGTTAGATGAGAAAAGATTTTTCAGTTTGAAACACTTGGAAATCTATCAGAATCGAATAGCATGAGAGTTTAACAAAAAATTTCATCTTCGCTCATTCACTCAGGGAGAATTGGTATTAGTTCTCAGAACTCCAATAATACCATGAAAGAAACCTCCCAAGCTTGAGCCAAAATGGGAAGGACCTTATTCAATACATAGTGTCTACTCCAATGGAGCTTATTCATTAATCTCAATGGATGGAGAACTCATCACTACTCCAACCAATTCCAAGTTTTTGAAGAAGTATTTTGTATAAACTGCAATGTTCTAGTTTGTCCCTGCAACATGACACTAAACTATGCAACACCAGTTTGTCCTTGCTATATGATGTTAAACTATACAGTAACGGTTCATACATATGACCTTAAACTATTTGTACTTTTGGCCCAAACAACGTTAAACTATGAAAAAGTTCCCTACATGGTCCATTATGACCTAAAACTGCAACTAGGACCAGTTTGTCCCTGTAACATGACACTAAACTGTGCGACACCAGTTTTTCCTTGTTATATGACGTTAAACTATACAGCAAAGGTCCATACATATGACCTTAAACTATTTGTACTTTCGTCCCACACGACGTTAAACTGTGAAAAAGTTCTTAAATGGTCCAGTATGACCTTAAACTGCAATGAGGTCTTGTATGACCTTAAACTGCATCATCAACGGTCCATGCATACGACCCTAAACTATTTGAAAGTCCCTTACGTCCAGCAAGATGTGAAACTGTGACGTCCTAACTACATGATGCGAAACTGTATAAAAGTACCTTATGTCTGGAAAGACATTAAACTACATAGTCATCAAAGGTCCTGTATGACCTTAAACTACACCACTGTCCAGCATGAAATTAAACTGCACCATCCACGGTCCATGCATATGACCTTAAACTATTCACACTTTTGTCCAACATGATGCTAAACTGTATCGTCCCTTTTTCATCCAATATTACGTTAAACCGTGGAAAAAATCCCCAATGCATCCAACATGATGTTAAAATGGTGCACTCTTTTGTCCTCTCTGCATGACATTAAACTGCACAGTCCCCCCCTTTCGTCCAACTTGACGTTAAACTCTATTGTCCTCATCATCCTAACTATACGACGCTAAACTGTATAGAAAGTTCATGATACATCCTACATGGCATTAAACATTATTTTTTCGCCGCTACATGACACTAAACTGTGTAGCACCAATAGTCCTAACTGCATGACTTTAAACTGCATAATCACTTTATATGTCCTACTTGACACTAAATTATGCAGCACCAATAGTCCTAACTGCATGACTTTAAACTGCATAGTCCCTTTATATGTCCAACATGACATTAAACTATGAATCGTTAAGGTTGCTGTTTCCTCTTGTTTCTCACACCGAGTATGACTCACGTGAGCTTAGATAAAACCTCAACCATAACACTCTCTCTGGGCCTCTAACCATGTGTAAGTCCTAACAGGATTTTTTTAGGTCATTGTCCCCAAGAACAACTTGATCATTAATTCATTCTTTAATTGAACTACACAGACTTTGATCCTTGCCTTCTAGGCTGGGTATGTAAGCAACCTACCAAGGTTCAAGCCGAAAACCAATCTCTTCCCGTCGATTCATCTCTATCTCATACGATGATAATTCGTGAAACCTCCCTTAGAATAAATATCATTACATTGGTTCACTTTTGTCCTTGTTATAAGACATTAAACTGTACAACAATTTTTTCTAGTATGGCAATAAACTACAAATTTCTTTGATACCCTCACCTGAGAGGGAACCATTATTTTCATTGATTTTTCAATAATGTTTCATTTCAAAGACTACGTGCATACATGGCAATGCCCGAACATTTTATTTTGGGTTAAACCATCATTGCACTAAAGTCCCCTTTTCACCCTTCACATGTATGAACCAAATATGTACAAAGGTTAGTTCTAGAACTATGTGGGCTTGATTCCTATCCGTATGGGCTACGTAGGAATGTTCGAGTGTCCATTGAATCAAGTTCCAAGTATTTGGGCCTAACCCCAAATTCCACTTTCAGTCCCTTGACTAAAAAGTTCCCATGAAAACAAACACTGTGTATTTCTTACAATGGTCCAAGCTCTATGACCCTAATCTAAGATCTCTACTCCTTTTGTCCCACACAACGTTAAACTGAAGTTTAAGAACTATGTATGGCTTGATTCTCATCCTTATGGGATACGTAGTGAAGTCCAACATTTCAATTCAGGACCCAGCCACAACATGAGTATGGTTAGCATTGATCTATGTATCTCTGAACACATTGAAAAGTACCCATATTTATGTGTTACAATCCTAACCTTAAAACTTTTCAGATCCTCATAGCCCTTTTCATGACTTCTATTCACAAAAATGTCAAACTTTTGAGAGTTCTTTTATCTGACTATGCAGAACGTGCCCATAGGTGGCCTTGCATAACAGACTTGTTAGCCAAATGATACTATTATTTGACTATGCAGCCAATGACCTTAGATGGACCTGCATAATTCAACCCCCAACGGGTTTGTCGGATAGTGGTAACTTCATTCTTGGGAAGAATGCCTCTTTTGTCCTTATTTATCTTAAATGAAAGTATGTAGGGATCTGCAAAAATAGCCATCCTTATCATATTTGTCCCATATCTCTTTTCATGATCTGAAAGTAATCAAGTCCATGGTTTCTATTCTCCTTCCCTACGTTTGGGTCAGACCTTCGTAGGAGTGATATTCATCCAGTTCTTTGATAAGTTTGTTTGGAAATATATTCTCCATATTCAAGTACATCTTTCCATATAGAAAACTCTATACTTTGGAAGATTTGAATCTCCATAAACTTTCACTAGCTTTTAGCAGTAGGAAATTAAATTTTTGAGAGTTCTTTTGCCTAACTATGCAGCACGTGCCCATAGGTGGCCTTGCATAAACAGTCTACATAACAGAATTGTTAGCCAAAAGATACTATTTTATTTAACTATGCAGCTAATGCCTTTAGGTGGCCCTGCATAATTCATCCCCCTAACGGGTTTGCTAAATAATGGTAACTTCATTCTTGGAAACTACTTCTTCTAATTACTTTTAGATCTTTTTCATATCAGTCCTCAGATTTAAATATTCATAATTCATAGTTTACATATTTTCCCTCATACTTGCGTATGGTAATATGTTTTCAGATGAATTTTCAAGGAATTGAGTCAATTAGAATCCATATCGATCAAATCTATTTCGACCTTAAACATTAGCCTTTGTATGTCTGACGTGCATGACTTTAAAACTGCCAGATTTCTTGTTTTTTCTTTTTTACCTCAGAGTCAAATCCTCTTTTCTCTCTGGATCCAACTCTGAGGGGGGACTTCTGTTGACACTCATTTTTTGTCATAGAGTCCAATGTAATGTAATGGGAGATGACTGAGCTCAAAATGATTCCACCTTTGAAGAAAATATCAAAAATCGACAAAGGCATGAACAAAGGATCAAAAGAACATGTGCCATGCATGTTCTATCCCTGTCACGCAAGTCCACTTGCGCGACACATTATGGTCGCGCAAGTGACTTGCACGACCTAAGAGATAACCGCCCGGGGACTTCTCCTGTATATAAATAGACCATGTGGGCCCCCCATTCGGGGAGGATTTTTTTTCCAGAAACTCAGATTTGAGCTCCCGGCGCCCTAGTCTCTTCTCAAAGCTTTTGAAACACTTCTAAGGTAATTTCTTACTTAAAACGGAAGATCTAAAGAGGGAGAGGAAAGCCTAAGATTTGAAACTCATCAACAATTGCGCACTTGAGTGGTCAGCCCTTTAGAGAAAAGGGCCACACTTGCGCGCCACCTTACTCCTTCAATAGATCTTGTGCACCCCTCTTCTGGAAGAACCTCAAGAGGATTCTAAAGGCTTTAATGAAGAGTCACTCAAGTATTACCCTGTTGGTTAACCGTCACGCAAGTACATCATGTGTCGCGCAGGCGTATACCTACGTGACCAAAACTTGCGCACCCAGGCAGTACCTGCGCACCTGCCAGGACTTGCGCGCCCCAGCCTTTTTGTGTGCCTTTCTTGCCCATTTCACCCCTCTTAAGCCATTACACCTTTCTTATTCATGATTCATTATTCAAGACACTCTTCAAAGCCATTTTATAGCATGATTTCTTTATTTGACTTCTTTATCTGAAAGGAATTTTGTGGAATATCTCTCAAAAACTAGTGATTTACACATCTTTATGTCACTAAAGATCGAGACTTCATTCATTCAACCTCATCCTTTAATATGATAGAATCCTTAACCTGGGTCTATTTTTTAGGAATATTCCCCAGTCATAAGTCCTCTAATATGGGCATCCTCTTTAGGAGTAAGCCCCAAGTCCCTTAATTTTTTGGGCATCCTCTTAGGAGTAAGCCCCGGATCCCCTAACATGGGCTTCCTTTTCAGGAGTAAGCCCCAGTCTCAAGCTTGGGAATCATCCTTAGGAGTAAGCCCCAATTCTTAAAATTCCCAAATCTAGGAATCCTCCTTAGGAGTAAGCCCCAGTATCCTAATTTGGGCATCCTCCTCAAGAGTAAGCCCCATACCATAATCCTTGAAATGGGCCTCCTTTTCAGGAGTAAGCCTCAGTCTTAATTTCTCTTAACCAGTCCTAATTTACCTTTGATCTAGGATTCCTTTTTAGGAGTAAAACCCAATCATAAGTCTTCTCCTAATTTGGGCCTCCTTTTCAGGAATAAGCCCCAAGTTAGAGTATTCAAAATCTCCATGAAGCACATATACCTTTATGGACCATGTTCCTATATTTCTTCCCTAATGTAATTCATAACCTTCATTTATCTGGGCAGTCATACATACATAAGCCCCACATTATTTCTTATGATTGCATCTTCCATGGCACAATTGTCTAATTTTTACCAATACCTCTTGTTTCTCACACCGAGCACGACTCACGTGAGCTTAGAGTGTAAAAGTAATTGTGACATCCTTCTTTGAGCCATCAATCATAAACATCATACTCCCTTACTCGATCTACGTGGGTTTTGATTCCTTTTCTAAACAAAGGATACATTGGTAGCCCATCTACGGATTCGATCCCAACTCTAAAATAATACATGTCCTTCTAAATGACAATAAACTTCAAGTGCCCCACTGAGTGGCTTTAAAACCAGCATGGTCATCATAATGACCAAGAGACTTCTGTATAAATGTTTCGAAGGGTACCATTGACCGAGAATCTCTATCAAATACAGATGATTCTCTCTCGATGAAGAACCTCGAATACATACAAAAGATTCTCTAAATTTCCTACATATTTAATCATTGATTGTTAGATCTAAAGGAAAACTCATTTTATAATTGGTAATGTAATAAGTATTCACGAACATAACTTACATCTATAAAGAGAGTCCCGAAGTAGACAATAATTCCCCTCAAAAATGTGTGATGAGTCCGAACTCCCATCCTCTCAACCAATGAAAATTCCTAAACCTCATTAATCCACAAACTAATGAGCACCTACCTTTGCAATGTATGTCCGAATAGATGTGGAATCATTGGATGTTTCCGGTTCTACGAACAAACCAGTTAGAAACCGATCGGAACATTTGAACCTCCCATCAAGGCGGTCATCCCCGGATTCCGATGGAAAAAGTGTTCCTATAATTAAATTGACTCACCTGGTTCTAATGAAGGTGGTAATTCTTGATGAGATATCCTAATTAAAGCATAGGATGAATGAGACATTTGAGATGCATTTACAATACTAAACATTGGAATAATAAACATCACAGCACTGAATATGTCCCATATTTTTATAGTTATGACCTGGAATAGGTAGTTTCATGAAATATCGTATGATATTCTCAAAATAGACAAATTACAAATACCACTACTTACTTTAGGGAAAACAAGAGAAATTAATATATCCTTTGGTCCGATTATATGATGTTTTACAGTAATCAAAAAAAGTGTACCTCTAATTGATTTTCCTAGAATTGGAGTTTCCACATGTTCCCAGTGTAATTAAAACACTACCTATTGTTTGATGTCCATAAATATCTATTTTCACCACTATAACTACATTCACCATATCTGTGTAATCTATAATACAAAGTACACAAATATTTGATAAAATTTATAGTCATAACAGTAAATAGAAAATAATTATTTTAATGATTCATGAGTAACAACATCCAAGTAAATGTGTATTAAATTCATAAAATTAGATACGTAATATGTTAAAGAGAGATCCTCTTGTTTGAGGCTATCTTTTTTTTTTCTTGAATTCTGAATGTGAGTAAAGAGAATTTATTGTTAAGAAATTCTAAAAAATAATCCAATGTAATGCCTTAATTAGGCTTATACAAAACTACTAAATCATTCCGTTGTTATTATATACAAAAAATAGTGTTGGTTTCCAAAAAAACATTTTTATCTGGTGGTGTACCGAATAATTCAATGTTTTTATTTACTCAACTCAACCAAGGCTCTATTTTCTACGGTTCTAAATCCCCCACCAAAAAATTTGATATATATGAATTTGAAACTGAATTGAGTGGTCCACCAATCAAGGATCATCATTCTAATTACACATTTTAATGGATTTAAAATACTTACTACCACTTTGGACCAACTTGTAGTTTAGTAGTGACTTATGTGCAACCAAATTTTATGCCACCTCTTCTATTTGATTATTATGATGCCAAATCAGTTTCATTCCCTATAACTAATATATAACCACATTTAGTATCACTTAATAAAAAATCAAGACTTATAAATTACAATCTATCATATAAATATTTACCACAAGAATTATTTTCAAAATCCAAAAATTGGATACATTTTCAAAAAAAATCATAAATTATAAAACAATTTATGATTAATAGAATCCTAGTGGAATGTTTTACATACAATGCATGATATTAATTCCTAATTTGGTAAATCCAAGATTATGATGTAATAACAAACCTAGAAGTGTCGTAGGTATCATCCATAAGATACAAAACGAAAAAATTAATTCTAAGTGCCACATGATTATTAGAGGGGACAATTTTACCATAAAAGATAAAACACTTGTTAAAACTGAAACATAACATCCAAGAAAATTTATATGATTTTGGAAAAAATTGAAATTAAAAAAGAACAACAATATTAGACTAAAAATGAAAAAAATAAATGTACTAAAAAGACCCAAATAAAACTGAACACAAAGACACCAAACAATCATCAATATAATGAACTACCAAATAGCTATAAGATCCAAATCCACATATATCACCATGGTATCAAGAAGAATAAAAAAATAAAATGACAAACATCTATTATACCTAATAATTGATAAATGATATTTGTAAATGCACCAAATATCCCAAGTAGAGTTGATTATAAATTCAGTATAATTTCCCCAAATACATACCATCATTGGAAACTAGGACAAGAACACTTTAGCACGTTTACCAGACACTATTTATGGAAAATATTTTAAGGAGTTTATTATAAAACCATAAATTATTTCCAATGAAAACAATAAAAAAACATTAAAACATTTATCAAAATTCTATATACCAACTTACCATGTTTCCACACCCCCACACACTCACACAACATGTCATGTGATAGTTACATATTCATGAGTGGTGCCTCATCAATCCATGAAGTCCTCAATAGGTTCCAAAACTCCTTATGCCCAAATTTTACACACCACATATTCTGGATTATATCCCAATACAATATTTATAGACAACCCTTATTTTTGGTCACGTTAAAAGCTCTAAACTCAGAGAAACCATATATTCCATGTTCTAGGAAAAATCATTCTATAAAAGAAATTGTTTCATGAAAACATTTTATTAAACAACTTTTATTAATCATAACATTCCATAATTTTAAAACTGTCATTTAAAAAATATAATTCAAGGGGTTTTTTGAAATCCATTGAAAATGAAAAAAATTCTAAAGTCATAACTGAATCAAATCTATCAATAATCACAGAAGGATTTAAATTTTTTTAAGAAAATAATTTAATAAAAACTAATCTCTCAAGATTTATGTAAATTGGAGATGAAAAAGAATCCACCAACCACTCAAGGGTTGGAGAAAAATAAGTATAACACCATGATCATCAAGATCTGGACTTATATATTATTTACATAAATAGAATCAACCATATCTCATCAATATTAAAATCCTAAAACATATATCTATCAATAATGAATGATATCTATGTTTATAGGATAGTGTAGAAAAATATATCTAGTATTAACTAAAAAAGGATGACTTTATGATTAATATATATCTCTAACACACATTAATTTGATAATAGTTTCCTCTATATCAAAATTAATTTCCATCAAATCCTTAAGAGAATAGGTAATTCATGATGCCATGATTTTAGGTGATGGATGTTTATTTTATTAAATAATTATGATTAAAATCATAGTTTTATGTGCATTAACTTCACATCACATGGTTAAGTCATTTAGTTTGTCGAAATATTCTCCCACAATACATGTGGTACTAGAAAAGCCATTTTGTATCATGGTTAGGAAGAAACTATTTAAGAACTTTTGCACTAACCATGTGGTGCTACTATTTATACCCAACCTCTCACATGAATTTTTTGTGTGGTTAGAAAAACCATGAACCAACCATTATTTTCCATTTAGTTCACTTTTCATATATTCACATGGGAAATCACAAGGTTTTTCAAAACCAAGTGAAGACCATGAACCTATCCAGTTACTTCCAAAACACATTACAAAATTTTCAAGAGATGGTACTTCGTTTCTACTAACCATAAAAAAATATGCATGCCCAGAAACACCATTAAAATATTTGAAATTATTCCAAAACGTCCTAAAACACAAAAAAATAATTATGTAGGTAAAAACACATTAAATAAGGGTAATATACCAAAAACCAAGGAGTCTGAATCATCCCTCCATTATAGTTTAATTGATGGTTATAGAGATTTATAGAAATTATATAAATTAAACCTTTTATAATGTAACCATTATCAAGATAATTTATATTCCATCTATTGATACTTGATTATGATAACATTCCCATCAATCAATATTATGAATTTTCTAAGTATATGAGTTGGATCATGAAAAATCTATGGAGATTCAAGTGGATCTATACCCAAACATAAAAAATATTAATTTCCTAAGAGTAATTATATTAGTAACTAATAAATAACTTTTTTTATTGATGATATTCAGGGTAATTTTGTGAGTAAACTCGAATAAAAATTATACTCTAGAGTTTATAATGGTATGTTGTGGTAACAACATCAGTTTTATTCACAAATTGAGGTCATGATTTGATAAATGTTAAATGTGGATTATATTTTGATAATTATAGCTGTGGGGTTCCCATCATATAAAATAGACCCACCTTTATAAGTTTAGACTAACTGAGATTTGATATCGGTTTTACTTTCCGGGTAGTCTGATGAAGAAGTCCATCAATTTTTCATTTTCATCATGTATGTCTCCTCTATGATCTCGAAAAGGTAAAATATTACAAAACTAATGGGATGGTTTTTTTCTACAATGTACTTGTTTATTAGTATGAAGTAATGAAATTACACAATATTTTTCATGGAAGTACATGTTGACTAATGATCACGTTGAAATGAAATGCCTTGAATTCTACCTAACCAAAAATGAACACATGACATTAAGGTAAATTAATAATTTTTAAATAATACTTGAGGATATTTAAGAAGGATTATTGTAGACACTCATATTTTTTACCATATTTATGATTCCATAGTACTAGGGTAGTGGTAAAGTTAAACTAGCATCATTAGTGATATAACCCTTTAATAAGACCCGTGAAGAATATTCCCTTTACAATACCTCTCAATTATGATATATTATGGGATTTAAAAAAAAATTAATGGTGAATCATTAATGTTATATCAGCCAAACCTCACCCTTTATTATACTTCCTTGTTTCCCATTTATAGGTTTTCCTAATATTGTCTAAAATAACTAATCTTTGTCTAGGAATTATTTTATTTGGTGTTTTTTTTTGTTTTAGGGTTTCATTGAACCTCTTAGAGTCTTTCATGAATATTATGAGATGGATTAATATAATTATTTATGTATGTGTTGTGTTGGAAGAATGGTTCTCTATGTTTTATACTTTAGAATTGAAACCATGATTTATTGTTGGATTTTAATTCATGTCTTACATGTTTTATAAATGCTATCAATTGTATATACTACTTTTTCAAAAGGATTATAGTATTATATTATACATAATTGAATTTTAATGGATTATCCACTTTGGTATTAAAGATTAAATATAATAATATTCCATGCACACCTAGTATTCATTTGAATTTCTTAATTGATATTCTAAGTAAATTTTTCAAACTAAAAAATTACTTTGATTATAAAATTAATTTAATAAGTTTTATTTCATATTAAGGATATTTTTGGGATTATAAAGGTCAATAAGTAATCATGAATTGTTTGAGAGATTTAATTATGTTTATATTATTTTTAATAATTTTTTTATTCTTTATTTATTTAAATAATTTATAATTTCTGAATCAAAAGAATCAAAAAATGTTTTATAAAAATAATACGAATAAAGAATGACAATTTTTTTATTATAGAAAATTATTGGATGTTTAAATATTGTAATGATGTGTAATTTACCATTAAATGGATATATATATATATATATTATTTATTCTTGATGAAAATGTGTTGTTTCTGTGAAAGGAGCTCAGAGGTGTGGGTGAGTTTATTTGTTAATAAGATTGTATTATTATGAAATTATTGAAGAATTTATCTCAATTTATATATCATGGAAGAAAATGGGTTTATAAGTGTGAAATATATGTTCACATACAAAACAAGTTCAATATCATTTTTTGGTAAGTGGCCTAAAGTGGGAATTTGATATACTTATGGGATTTTATAATTGTTTATGATAGATAGGTTAATAATGTTTGCTAGTGTAGGTTTTTTGATATCTAGTTCTTCTATATATTATCACATTATTTTCTTCATCTATGATTGTCCGAAGATGTTCTAGATTCTCATGATTATGATCATGATTGTTTTATTCTTATATTGTTATTTGAATTGTGATTTGATTTTCTATATCTAAACATGTTTATAAAGAAAGTGTTCAGTTTCACAATTTTTATTGATATTCTTATATTAATATTAAAATCTTTTCCCTTATATAATGTGTCCATTTTCAAAAAAGAATTAAGGTTTTTTTTAATATGTATAATATTCAACTCTTAAATGTAATGATGGTTTCAATAAAAGAGAATCTAATGTATCTTTTTAAATAAAATTTATATTTTAATATTTAGATGTATTTAAAAAAACATGAAATGGTTTTATTTTTGAAAGCACTGGAATTAATATTGGGTATGATACATAATGGGGATATTTTTCAAAGCACTGTTATATTTTAGGTCCTAACATATTTCACACAGATGTGGCCATTGATATTAAGGTTCTGGTTCTGGTATTCTGGTGGTTCTAAGAAAAGGGTAATTGGATTAATACATAGAGATAGTTAGCAGGGTTTAATGAATTTATTATTGACATTTCATATCATTTTTACTATAAATTTTTTCTTATATTTGTTTTATCTCTTTTTTTCATTCCATTTTTGTTTCTCAAATTATCATTATATGGATTATATCATATGTTTTTGTTCTAATTTACTATCATTTGAGTTTTTTTATTTTTCATATGAATCATTTAGAGTTTTTTATAATATTGTATTTATTACTTTTTATTGGTAAATATTAAATGTATTAATTTTATATTTATAGGAGGAATTCCCTAGTTATTTTCATTTTATCAAGAAAAATAATTACCAGTAAATTTTATTTTGATGCATGAAACTATTTTTCGTCATGTGTGGATATATAAATCCCATTCGGTTGTGTCATGGATCTCCTTGAGTAATAAATTTTTTCGGGGGCCTTGTTGTTATATGGAAATTTATTAATAAAGCACCATGTTTGTAGTTATGGAGTTATTATGGAAATTAGATAGGATATTAAAGGCTCCAGAGTTTCTCTAGGAGTAGTTTCTTAATAACAACCTTTTCAGGATGAAACTAGAGTTACTAATGATTTTTAGGATGTTCATATCTTGAATTCAAGAATTATTCTTGAAATTATTCATTTTTTTTGTTTCTATTTGACTATTTTAGTTTTAAATTGAATATTTATGAGTTATATTTTGAATTCCTATGTTTTTAGTGAAATTGGGATAATCCCATGGGCCCACAGTTACTCTGCAAAGTATGATACTCCATGACCATCCTGTGTAGACTGGTCTAGAAGGATTACTGTGGGAATCACATAGATAGTTCATGGTTTATCAGTCCGTGTTTTGAATACATTCATAGTGGTCAAATTTAAAATTTTGATGGTTGACTCATTGAGGTTCTAATCATTTTCCATTCAACATAATTTTTATTTTATATGAATTTGACATTTTTCTTTAATTTTTGATATTTTATTGTATATTAGGGATAAAAATTAAAAATTAAAACCATAATATTAATTTTAAAAATCATAAGTGAGTTTTATATTCATGGTGGTATGTGATAAAATGGTTCAAAATTAAAAAATATTTTGTTTTAATTAAGGAATATAAAATGTTTTAATTTTTACCTTGTATATTTATGAAAAATCCTTTCATCCATTCAAAAATTAACATTTAAATGTTCTCAAAAGATGGTTTTTATTAACATGAATTTTAATGGTCGTTTTTTATGTTATAATGTGTTTTTTTATTTTTTTTAAGAATCACAATAGTTTTTTATATGTTATTAAATTAATTAAATAGGTGATTCAAATGATTGGGTAAAAGAGATTTTAGGAATTTCATGTGTTTTTTATTTTGACGTGTGAATTTGGGATATTAAAGGCTCTATTATTATTCATTATAAAATGTGTTAATGGGTTTTTTAGAACCATTATGATTTACTATAAATGATTTTATATAGTATTGTTGCGTATAAAGGGTGATTCACTTTTAGAAATATGAGATATATTATCAATCTACAATTAGTTTTATGATGTTTCAGATTTTCAGACTTCTTCCAACTGTGTTTCATGTTTAATGGTTTTTAGTAAACCATAGTAATGTAATATACACTATTGTTAGGTATTTTTATAATTATAAATTATAAATTACATTGGGTGATCATGTCTCACATAAATTGATCATCTCATCCACTCTAGTAATAGAGCATATTAGTATTCCTTTCTTAGTTAACATAGGGATTTCATTCAAGAGTTACATAACATAAATACTCATCTCATAATTAATTAATAGTATTCCCATAAGTGGAAGTGTGGTTGTTGATTATTAAGGAGATATTTTTTACAGGATCTCATATAGTGTATTAAATTATTGTTTCCACCACTATGCTAGAACATCTATGTATGAGGTGGTGATAGTCTATTATCAGGAATAATACATAAAATGACCATACATAAGAAGGATCAACATATTTTTTTAATTAGTATTCATTCTAATTGTATATTAAAGTACCAAAGGAAGTATAATTTTATATAATACATAAATTATATTGATCAATATTGGAATATGTTCAGTAATTTGATGAGTTTGTACTAGGTCATCCCAATATTTCTATGGATATATCCGTTAAATATTGACAATTTTCTAGGAATCCTTGATCAAATATTATATTGATGGTTTCCACTTTGATCCCAAACAAAAATGGGTAAGTGGTGAAACACGCCACTAAAATTAAGTCCATCATGATGGTAGATCCATAAGTGGTGTGTTTTTCTCCTATACCCAATATAGTGGAGGAATATCTTGTAGAAAAAAGTGGAAGTCAGCTATGCCTAATTAAATGATTTATAGTGTTAAAAGGTCATCATAATTATTTAAATAAGAAACTTTTAATAGTCAATACATAGTGTTCCATCAAAATATAGTGTTTAGAAAGAATAAGGCTTCATGTGAGGGAATCATAATACATTCCATACATCTAGTCATTTTGTCACCTATAATGATTTTTTATACTATTTCTTATTAAAATGGTGGAGCCAAATATTCCCCTTAAAAATGACCCCAATCTCAATATGATGAATATGATGTTGATATAGAAACTATTCAAGATGTCTCCAATGTATTTTGATTCCACTTATTAGTTTCAATATATTTTTTGGTGATAGAGAAATGGGATTTATGTAACTTATTATTGATAGGATTAATGTGTCTCAT
The DNA here is from genome assembly GCA_963277665.1 of Viscum album. NCBI lineage: Eukaryota > Viridiplantae > Streptophyta > Magnoliopsida > Santalales > Viscaceae > Viscum > Viscum album. The sequence continues at coordinate 1,451,891,737 of OY728161.1, forward strand.
ATAGAAGTCATAATATAGTAGGGATACCCTCATAGATGAATTATGGTAATGAATCAAAAATATAATTCGGGATTTCAATGGACATATTTGTGTAACTCTATTTATTTATAAGAAGATACAATTTTATAGTTTTTCAAGCCTATTTAATTTACTCATCCCCATGACACCTTGAGATCATCATTTTACTTCGATCATATTGTCCACTCTAAATGCATTATGAGCTATGTATGTGGGTTTTAGAGGGATATTTTTTTAGTCTTTTTTATTCTTGGGTTAGTGTGTTACTAGGTATTCAAGAATTTATTATATGAAATTACCATTCATTTATTTTGAATAAAATTTTATATAATTTTTAAATCACATTGTATTTAGAATTGGTATCCTTTATAGATTTTATTTTTTAAGGAGATGTGTCTATTATTCTATGAATGATTCTCGAATTAGTGAAATATATGGTGTTTGGGGGTAATTATTTTCCATCACTGTGTTCCCCAATCTCTTATAACATGTACTGAATAAAGAAATTGATCCTCACTTTTCTTCCATCATCAAACCACTATTTTAATACATTATTGGTGCATAAATTATTACATTTTCAATATCTGACATTAAATAATTATTTTTCTCTATTATATTATTTATTAGAAAAATTATCCATATCCTTGAGTTTCATGTCATATTTATTTGAATTTTTATTGAAATGGGGGTTAGGAGCATGTTTCATGGTTTGTGCATGGTTAGTGAAAACTATATTACCTACTTGTGTGAAACCAATAGGGGCTTACAGTAGAACTAACACCATTAGTGCATGGTTAAAAAATGTACAACATGAGAGAAATTATCCAGTGAGGGTTTAAAGGTTTGGTAGAACACACATATAAAGTTGGGTGGTCCACTTATATTATTAAAAATGGGATATTCATCACCCCCCACATTAAATTTAATGCCACAAGGGTCCCCTCTTCCTTTCATTTGGCCACTATGACCCATAGATCCTATCAATTTCACATTCACTCTATTATTGTGGAATTAGAGGGTATTTATGAATTTTTCAATGATTAATAATCATTTTAACCTCAACTAGACCCTCTCCACTATTCATAAAATTTATTTTACCTTTCAATATTTCCCTAATATGATCTTGATGCCCTAGGTTTTGTCTTGAATTGATTTATTGGGGTTTTCAAGGTATAGGGTACTGTCATGCCTCTTAGGGTATTTCATGGAGTTTTTAGATGGAATAATGTCATTCTATTTGGAAGAAATTTTGTTGATGTGGTTTTATCCATGCGTGAAAATTTTTAATTAAAAACATGATTTCTTGTTGGATTTTAATGCAAAATTTTAAATTATAAAAAAAATGTAATAAAATTACTGGAGGGAATTTTTTATTATAACTTAATTAAATGAAAAAGGATTCCCCCCTTTAATTTTAAGGAATATACCATTTAATAATATTCTACACAGACCTAGTGATCAATTAAATGTGTGAATTAATATTCAAGGGAAATTTATAGAACTAAAGAAGTAAATATATTTTCAATCTAATGTAATAAATTGTAACTAAAATTAAGGGTGTGAATAAGGTTTTTATTGGTCGTTGTGTGCAATTAAATTTTCAGATACTAAATTATGATTATATTATTTGTTTTCAAAGGTGTTTTGTAATACGTTTTTTCTTAAATAATATTATGAAGGATTTTTGGGAACATTCAAAAACATTTTATAATGAATATAACCATTAATCGTTCCCTTTTATGCATTATAGAGAATTTATAAATTTGAAATATTATAAGGATGTCTAATTTTTAACCCTTAGAGATAAACATAAATATATATATTATGTTTTTTGTTATTATTGATAAAAGGGGATTATTTATTTCATGGTTTTTCGAGGAAAAAGAGTTTTTTATTTACAACATTTTATTATTATATAATAATTTATCAAATCTCTTTATATTTATTTTTCATGGGAAGTCTTGGGTGATGGGTGGGAAATATTTTTACACATACAATGAAATTTTAGTATCATTGAATGTCTAGTGGTCTTGTGTTATACTTTTTTATACATGGGTCATTTCCTCCTCTATTAATGTATGAATGGTAAGACCAAGTGTTAGGGAAATTATTTTGATATCCATCATCGTTCTACATTGAAAATATTTTATAAATTTCCTATAATGGCCCTATATCTCCTGGGATCCCATGAAGATGATGATGAATCTTTTAGTTTTATATTACTGTTTAATGAAATTTTAAAATAATCATATTAATAAAGAATGTGTTTAGTGGAATCAATTTTTATAGATAACCCTAAAGTAAAATTAAAAAATTTTGTCACTCTAAATTTTCATTTTTTATAAAATTTTATTAATATATTTTATCTTATAAAATATATGACCCATAAATTAATATTATGGTTTTAATGTAGGAAAACTATTTACATAATTTAATAAAATGTAATATTTTCATCCTACAAACCTTTCAAACTATAATGAAATGGTTTTCTTATTGATGTTCTTGCACGGGTTGGGGGAGGATATATTTTTGGAAAATATTGATCGAATCTATGATATTATAGGTCTAGACTTGTTCTTATTAGTTGTGGTTTTTGGTATTTAGATTTTGGTTCAAGTGTTATAGAGGTGACAAGTGATGTGTCATTATATTGACACAAAGAGATTATTGGGTGGAGTTTATTATATTCCTTTTTAAAATATTATATCATTTGTATCAGTCACTTTTTATTTTATTTATTTTATCTTTTTATTTCATTCAAGTCATTATTATCAGTGTGGATCTATATGATGTTCAAAATGTTTATTGGATCTTAGAGTTTATAATATGAGATGTATAATTTTTCTAATTCCTCATTGTATTTTATTTTTAAATATGAGTTTCTTATTATGTATGGTTGACTATAAAAATTATGGATCAGTTAGGCCAATGTTCTATGTAAAAGTCCCTTTTAATTATCATTATATTTGGAAATTTTTTCCTAATAGAGTATATTTTTATGCCTCACACTAATTACCAACCACTACATATTAGGAATTCCCTTTTGGCCATTTCATAGACCTTAACTACCCTGATCATGGGTGTCCCTAATCGGATTGGAAAATATATATATGTAATATTTCTTATTGATCTCAATAAGAAGGACCCCCCATTTTAGATTTCAATATCATTTCATGGAATACCTCCTTTGTGAGAACCATATGGGAGACCTCCATGGTTTTTTGAGTATTTTATTTCATGGGTATGATATAAATATTTGAATTTTTAGTGTTTATCTATATAAATTTTATTTTCTAAAAACGAAATTAAATCTGATAGATGGATATATTAAGATATTGATATTTTTTTCGTGAATTGATATGGTGATGTGGTAGTGTTATATCCACATGCTTCGATATTTTTATCCTATATAACGACTTTGAATGAAAATAATATAAATTTAAGTTGGAGACCCTATTATAAGGTGATAGAGTCATATATTTCACAATGAAGGATTTCATGAGGTATATGGTTAATGAACCATGTTTCGTTAGATTAAGTTGACGTTATATCTTGAAAATTGTATTTTTAATTGAAATAAAGGATCATGCTGCTGTATATCCATATAAAAGAACATGGTTACTATGAATATTGGATCTAATATGGAATACACCCCATATATATCAGAATATAGGGTAACTGATTGCACTAATAGAGAATTATTATATTTAATAATGTGGATTCATTTCTTGAATGTTTTTTACACATCGTATGCATCTTATGATTCCTTGATTAAAAAGTATCACATTATTCCCCCATGTTGTATAGATAATTCTAAACCACATTAAACTTAATTTGTTTTATTTATTTTTTGTTTCGATAAATATTTAATATAAATTATTTCTTGGATCATTTGGATATTTTATATTCTTGTATAGTGATTTTAGGTGGGACATGATTTCTAAATTTTATTACACTAAGGATGTGGTCTCACATGAGTTCTATTTTTACACCTTTTATATTCCATAGGATATATTTTGTGTATATGAAAAATTTATCATACCCAAAACGTGGTATCAAATATTGGTTAATGTTTTTTGGATGAAAAAACTCTAGTTATGGTATTTCAACTCTTGGTTTAGTATCATCATTACCCCTGGCCTTGTTGGTCAATTTTGGTTAGTAGTTCCGGACACCTCATACGCGTAAAGGAATTTAGTGGGAGGTTATTTATTTCATTATGTTTTTGAATTGTATGAGGATAAGATATGGGTTTATATTTTTGAAAAATTGTAATTTTTATTCTAGAGAATTAATATAGTGGATAATATAAATAAAATATTTTTTATTATTTTGTTTACGGGATCCACATAACATAGAATGTATAAGTAATAATAAGAGAATATATATAATCATAAAATGAGGTTGATCTAGTTGAATTATCCTAGAGTGGGTCTCATAATATCCAAGTTGTTAATACTAATTTTGAAATTATGAACACTCTCACTATCATGTATGAGAAGATAACCTTGATGAATGTGATGTTCCTTTTAAAGAGGTTACATTGAATGATTATGTCAGAATAAAAAACAATGATGGATCACATAAAAGATTTCAATATGATTTACATTCGAATTCAGTTAGTAAATAAGAATGTTGGAAATAAATTGTTGTAATTATTGAATCTATAATAATTCCCATAATCATGGGATGTGGTTGTGACTGTAGTAAGTAACTCAAGAAGGAAGATGAACTTAGTGTTTATGGATTTTAGATATTATATATTGAGTGAATAAATTCATAAAAAAATATATCAAATGAACATATTTAAATGAATATAATATTAGAGTGAGGGGACGTCTTGTAACCTAGAGGAGTCATATAAATGAAAGGGAATGAGAATTCATATTAGGGGATTTTCAACATAAGGTAGTATCATGTGTTTGAATTCTAGAAATATGGTGTTGGATATACACTTAAAATAGGTATGTACGATACATATAACCTAAATAAATTTTGGTTCCAAACATTCCTTATGTTCGAGGTCCTGATTAAATTATACTCATCAATAAAAAATCTATGAACATGTGCCTTCCACCTCCCACCCATACAGTTTTCTATAGTTTCTAAATTCATTTTTAATTAATTAATGACATTTTATATTTTCATAAAAAAATAAATGAACTCATCAATGATAAGTAAATATAGGGTTCCATTTGATAACACGTGATGAAACTGATGTGTTCTTAATTTATGGTGGATTGTAAGGAATAACCGATATAACTGATGTTGTCTCACTTATATTGGTGGGATTATTAGTGTGATGAAATGTTTTTCAAACTATATTCTCTCAAAACACATACATCTAATTCCATAAAATGAACTATTACCCCTTTTATCATTGTGGGAATCCTTAGGATATAAACCAACAAACATTATTTGGGGCCCCCTACCATAAGTAAAGATGTGATGTTCCAATTCTTCTTGATGATATTCAGTAATTATATAAAGAATACTGAGGCCATCACATTGGTGAAATAGTTATATCATACATCATTTATATATTAATGTATAATTTTATGATAATTGATTAGAAATTTCAAAGGTTTTTTCCCAGTACATGATATCATAATATGATCCCTCAGAACCCATCAATGGTATTAGAGACATTTTGATGGAATGCATGTATTTACATTATAGTTTTTGGCAAAAAATTTTATCAACATTCATATTTATTCATATCATAATATACAATACATTGTATGTATTTTGTTCTAATCTACAGTATTGCATGATATTTTGGTATTGTATTTTAATATATAGAATAAACATACAATTTTTTCTTTTATTGTATCTTATGATATAGGGTATCGTAATTTATGATAATATAATGGTTTTAATTAAAGAAAATAATTGTAACACTATTGTGATTCTCATTATATCATTAATTATAATTGGCATTATATGATATCAATAATCATATGGAATGATAAGAGATGTATTTTATGAATTAATTACATATCATCAATTATGATTACTCCATGGGTATTCATCACCCTACTTCTAGTTGTATTTTACGAATGATAATATGATTATCCGAAATATAATATCACATGTACCAAAAAATTTATTTTGTAATTTTTTTTATTTTAGATATAATATTTAAATTATTGATAAATTATAGGATTTATGCATTATAAATGTCCATCATGACAATATTAAAATGTGAAAAATTAATATTTATTTTTAATGATAAATAAATTTTTTTTATTTAAAAATACTTAGGCTTTATAAATTAATTATAAATGATAAGTATTCAAATAAATTTATAACAGCATATTTTATTTAAAATCCAATACATAAATGTGAAAATAGTATATATTTTCTTGCAAGAAATATGTATTTATCTATTATGTAAATTCAATACTAAAATTATTTAGATAATTTATAATGTTTTTATAAATAATAAAAAAAGTTATTTTTTAATTTTTATATAATTTATAAACGTTTTTATAAATTAATAAATTATAAAATTTATGTGGTTAAATAGAAAATATCTTTTAAATATTATATATATTCAATAATTTTAATAATTTAATACTAAGAACATTAATTTAAAATTTATATCATTTATAAAATTTAAATTAATCATAGTGAAATGATTTTTTACATTCACTAAATTATAAAACCGTCATTATAATTTTAAAATAATATGCCTATTTTGAAATCATATAGATAATTTATAATGAATTCATAATTTTAATAAATGATTCATAAATATAAATGAGTTAGTATTTAAACATAGTAATTTTTAATAGTTAATTATTTTCAAATGGTCGGATTAAAAGGGATATTATATAATATATTACTTAGTCTACATTAAATATTTTTTATGATAATTTTTTAATGTTTGAAATAATCATTAAGTTTATGATATTAATGTATAAATTGTTTATATAATAATGTCTTGGATTATAAAAAAGGTGCATCCCCAGATGAGGATTCAGAGTAGGTGCACTCACCAGAGCAGAGCCAAATGGATTGTCAGAATGAGAGGTTATGGCTATGCCATCGGTATAATCCTGTGCTTGCTCGGGAAGCCAAGCCAGAAGGTCATGCCAAGGTGGAGAGCTACTATAAAGATGCAGATTCTGGGGAGGGGCAGTTCCTTGTAGATATTCTGGAGGGATTTCCTAAGTCCATCGGGTCATGTAATCTCCTAAGCCTATGGTCCATGTAATATCTGAGCCTACCAGCCTCGTAAGGGTTCCCCCTCATTCTTTGAAATGGGGGTTATCAAAAATCAATAAAAATGAAGGCCTTTGGGCCATTCAGGAAGGCCTAATGAATATCTAATTTATAAAAAGTTAATAGTTATCTTTTTTTATGAATTGATCAAAATTATTTATCTGAGTTTTAAATTTATGAAATGTTTGTTTTAAAATTTTATCCTTACATTGTTTATATATATAAATAATTTATATAATAAGAATATTGGCTATGAATATTTTTTATCAAATTGATTTTAGGAGATAAATTCTTGCATTACATTATATGTATGGCTCCATATGATTTAGTTTTAATATAAAATGATCATAGTTTTTTTTGGAGTTATCAACATGTGAATAATTTTCCAATATTTTTTTATATTTATCTATTAGAGATTTCATGAATTATATTCTATCTTAATTTATGTCTCTCGAGGATAGGGGCACGGGGTGGGACAACATACTATTCTGGAAGATTATTCCTTGATTGAAATGTGAGGGTTAGACATTTTTCACTATGAGATTACACATGTAAAGATTTTAAATATCATATAAATCTAGAAATGTACATGAATTTTTTTGGTATATTATAAAGGTGTTGTATTTAGATGTTTAAGAATAAATTATATTTGGTTTTGGGTGAATTATATACATTTATGGTTTGTGTAAATAGTTAAACCTTAATGTGGTGAAAAAACATTAATATGGTGGTTGGTATAGGGATTTTAAAAAATAAACATTATTATAATTCTTTGAAAAAGTTTAAAAAGGGGATGAAAATTATTTTATAATGTGTAATATTTTTAAAATTATTATGTATATGATTTAAGTTAAATTTGATACATTTAAAATAAAAAACCCCTCAAGTGTTAAGTGTGGGATTACTTCTAAAGAGGCACATTTCCAGACAATGATTATCTAGTTGGGTAGTAATTTTCCCTTAATTGGGGTCCCCTAGAAAATAGAGTATAAGTAAAGTAGGTAATATGGTTACCCTAATTGTTAAGTGAATTTTTTTTGGAATTTTTTTATGTTGTAATAACTAGGAATCCATAAAATTTTGGATACCATAGGAATATATTTAATTATATAAATTTAATTGATTAGGAAAATGAATTGTGTAAACTTCTATACCCATTAATCATATGTGATCTGATTAAAAATATTATTTCTTATGAATACAGTCAGGGATTATTATTGTACTCAAACTAGTGTATGTTATGATAAGAGATAGATCCTTCCTCATTAGATGGATATGATGTATGTTTCCATCAATTACATTTGGGCTGGTATCTTAGTGGTTAACACACCCTATAATACTATATATAACCTAGGATCATTTTAAGGTGGAAAGATATTCCCAGGTCACTGGAGTAGTTACTATTTTATTACTATTATAGTTAGAACTATTCAATCAATTTGGGCCATCGGGACACCAGATCAGGCCTAGGGCCATAGGGGCTTTGATCCACCATAATCCTCTAGGACCAAAGGCCTTTAGGCTACCATAGGCCTCTAAGACATTGAATTTTGGTCAATAGGGACTCTAGGATAAATGGAATTCATGTCAGATGACATAGGAGCTGTCCCTATAGTTGAAATTAGAGAAACTAGTACCCATTAATGAAGATATGACACCATTGGGAATGAGAATTGGGTATGGAAATCACCATCGATACTAGGCATTAAGAAGATCAACATGGGTAAATTCTTGCTTATTACCTATGTGAGGTGCCGAGAAAGGAACCATCAACGAAGAAGATTCAAGTGTTTAGTAATTATATGTGTAGTCAGGTACATGGACATTCAGGTCTTGTACTAATCCGTATTCTTCATGGAATATGGGTCACATAAGGGTTTCATCTCAACCAAATTAAAAATTGAAATATACAAGAAACAAAAAAACATATATGCACTTTGAGGAATTTATACCTATATGGTGTGATCAATTTTAGTGGGAGTACATTTTTCAAAAATCTCTGATGGAAATGTATAAAAATAGATATTCAGTAGATAAAAAGTTTCATTCTATATAAACATTCTAGTTACCATAAAAATTATCTTTTAAACATAACATTGAGATAAATAAACATAATTTAAGAAATTATTGATACATGTACCTTTAGAAATGATACTATGTAAAAGAATTTGTATATCATAGAGAAATACCTTCCTAAGTAACTAAAAATTTGATGTCATCCAAATGAAAAATCAATATTATTATGTGATTAATTAAATGATAAAATTGATATTTCAAATTCATTAGATACCAAAATATAGAAATGAATTTTATTTATTTCCCATATACTCAAAAATATTTAGGATAACAATGCGAGACTAAAGGTTAATTTTATACTTTTTATTGCTAATGAATTTATCCTAAAACATTTTATGGTGATATCCTGGAAATTTAGATGAATAAAGTAATTTTTACCTAATGTTCTCAAATTCTATGAATAGATGAACTATACATGTTATGTCTCACTGATAGTACCGAATAAATAGTAAAAATGTGTAAAATCTATAACCATATAATGGAAAATGTTAATTAGAGTGTCCAAAATTGTTATATAAAATATCCAAATTCATCAATATATTTAATCATCTTGATGTAAGAATGATGAATCCCTAAGGTGGAATTACTTGAGATACTTTAATGGGTCTATGAAACTCTATAAAACGTACATGCTAAATATTTCTTCTATAGAAATAAATTATCCAGTTTTTAAGTGTATAAGATACTATATTTATTTTGAAGGCATTATTAATATAAATTCCATCCAAATCAAATTAAGAGTTAAAAAATATATTATTATTTAATCAACTAGTGTGGAAAAATAGTTTCTACATTACGGGTTTGAATTTAATGGAATATATCAATGATATATGGACAATAAATAGATATGTTTCTTTGTCTTGTTTCTATTATGGGATAAGAAATGTTGTTCGTTAATAATTTTTTTTATAAACCAGAGATATTATTAATTATTTTCACATGATTTATGATTTGTCGTTTTATATAACATGTTTTGAGATGATGATAAGGATAAATGTATTTTATATAATATAAATATTTTATCCAACTATTTGGTAATCTATAAGGAAATATGTTCCATGTAACCATTGGTGGTATATTTTAAAAAATAATATTCTTTTAAAAAAATTTCCAAACACATAAAATAACATATATGATATAGAAACAATATTAATTATTTGATATGTTTTATTAATGAGACAAAATAATTATTATTTATTATCAAAAAGAAATGTGTATTAAATCATTAAAAATGATTCTAAAAGGAATTTATCATATAGTGGGAGTATTTTTTATTTATAGATGATAAAATTTGACAATTAATTATTATACAACTTTATAATTAGGTTACTTTTTATAGATACAATAATATTTTTAGGGTAATGAATTATATAAATTATTATATTTATTTACTCTGAGAATTTGAAAATCATTATATCCAAAAAAAATTAAAAATTAATGTGAACGTCAATTTTATCCTAAAATGGGTTAAGATGTTGCTTTAAATGAAAATTTAAATAGTTAAATTGTTTTATGGAAAAAAAAGTCAAATTTTAATAATTTTAGAATGAGAAATATTTAAACATATATATAAATAATTTATCACTAAAACGTATGATGTTGTGGAGTTAGGTTGTTTGAATATGTTTAAGGAGTTGAACATTAGGAATATGAATCATAAATCTCACCAATACTCAAACTATACTTATTCATATCTGTTACACCATAAATAGTTTATTGAAATGTTTTTAATATATTGTCTAAAATATTTGTAACATGAGTTTTAGATAGTTTTATTGAGTTAATATATGCATAACTATTTTAACAAATAGAAGGATGATTCAGTAGTCTATCATATGTGATATTTTTATGAATATTATTATCTATGGTTTCGTTAAATATTCATAAAATGTTTAGGAATATTAAATATACAATGTTATATATGATGAAATATGCACATTGTCATTCTTCCATGTGGTTTTCATGTCTTTTTATAAAGTTAAATTGTAATTATCTCATTTAAGTACAAGAATAAATTATCCCTAATATATGATCATCATTGAGTATTATTGGTTCGGATGATATGATAAAACTAACATGCATAAAATAATGTACTCTTTATAATGGTTTTTATACAAGATGTGAATACTTGATTTATATGTTAATAGGTAGTGACCTGACCCTAGAAGTCCTGGAGCTAGTGTCTACTATCAAATATATAGGCATCATTACATGAAAAAATCCCAATGTGACAATCAGTTTAGTAGTCTTGTTAAACCATATACATACATTACTCATGAATTAAAATTTAATAGAATAATTACAACATATATTTTTAAATAACTTTGTCGGTAAATTTTTTCCACGTTGCATAACCTGGAATATATTTCTTATTACACAACATATAATCGTCAAGAAATTTAAAAAATTATGGGTGAGATCAAATTATTTTTAAGGTTAATGAATAGAATAAGAAAAAATGAATCAATGAGAATAATAATAATGGAATGGAAAATAACTGAACACAAATACTGTGTAATCAAAAAACTGATAAGGAAGTACATAATAAATATGGTAAGGTAATAAGTGGAATCACATGACATTCAAATAAATAGATAAGGAAAAATAAATATGGAAATTTAAGAAACTAAAACACATGGTATTTAGTCAATAATAGAAAAATGAAATGATTCCATAGATTTTATCATGTGAAAACCTCATGGATAATGAACATGTAAACTATAATGTCTATGAAGGAAATTCATAATAATTGGATGTCATGTCTAAGTCATGTGTGGACCAATACTATTAGTATCCATCCATAGGATTGTTTAAAAATATGGATAGAATCCTTTTTAATTTGGGAATCTTATTTGTATCATGATATCATATCGATGAATCATAGATCTATAAAAAGTTCAAATTCCACTCATCCTTTTAGGAATAAATCACTCTTCATATTGAGAAATAGATTTAATTATTAAACAATCAACCTTATCAAATATTCATATGAAATATGGAATACTTAATTATCAATATTTATAAAAATAATGAAATAAAATATAATATAGACATCCAATTTAAAATGTTTTATGGTTTAGTAAATAATAATACCCATGATAAATGAAATTAATAATTTAAGTGAAATTTAATGTTCAATGATCATATGAGGTTGAATATTTCAAGGGGACTAAAAATAGAATCATGGAAGTAAATGTGAATACCATTCACGACCAAATAAATAATAAACCATCTAGAAGAATATTAATGATGGTATCAATTCAACATGTCCCAAGTGTAATAAATAAAAGTTTATTGTTTTTCTGAATGTAAACATTATAAAAATAAATATTAAAAATATTCATGAGGAAAATATCCTTTTGTTTTGAAAAAAAAATTTCAATATCACTTTTGAATTTTTTAATGTATCCTTTTAAAAATAAAAAATATGCCTCAATGAAATTATGGAGAGAATATTCATACTTTCTGTACAAAGTTAAAAATAATATTCTTTTTGTTTGAAAAATTCATTAGAAAAATTCATTTTTTAGAAATCCACAAGATGATTTACATGAAAAAACATGTAAAATAAAAAACGGTGAAATTTATTTAAAAATCATGTTATAAACAATTTATAAAACCTTTTTAGAAAATGGGGTTTTTAGAAGAAAATAGGTTCTCTGACTAAAGAGAGAAATGAAGCCTTGGTTTCTAAAAAAAAATTCTAAAACATTTTTAGGAACAAAGAGTGAAAAACTGGTACTATTACATAATTAAAGTCATGAATAACAATATAAGAAAATAATTACGGTGTTTATTATATAATGTTCAAAAAAGTTCCACTAATTTAAATTTATGTGAAAACAATCCTAACGAAAATGATATTTTAACGTAAAAATCATTAAAATATTATAGCATAATAGTGAGAACAAGTCAATTAGTATATTAATTGTATCAACTGTAAATCAACATATATAAGAGGAAATACATAAACAGATAGTAAAAAAATTATATAGATGGTAACAAAATATTAATCAAAATGAGGAAGTAAAATAACGAAATTAAAATAAATTTGGATATTAAATTATATTATACTTGGTAACATTTATCACTAATCACCTCTAGGTGAAATAATTCAAATAGAAAATATAAATATCATGAGGAAAGACAGAATCATGATATTATATAAAAACATTCAAGTATATGCACCATATAAAAAAAATTAGGTGCACAACAATAATGTGATTGTTTAATGAGAGAGTTAAGAATCAAAAAATGATGTGAGGTTGTAAATATAATCATTAATAATGTTATTAAGGAGAATAATATTTATAAATTCAAAACATTTCACATTCCATACTAAAACATTTGAATCATTATATCTATGAATCAATAAAATTAAATGAAACTTATAATATCATGTGAATAAATAGTTTCATGATAAAAAATTTTAAATTAAGGTATATATGTCATATAAAAAACTATTTTCATTGTATCAAATTAGTCTCAATAGAATGTAAATTGAGACGAAATCCCTTAAATATGGTTTTTTCATTCAAGTAAACATTCATGTACATTTTGTATAATAAACTTATGTTAATTATATACATTCTTGAGAACCATTTTCATTTTTATTAGATCTATTTCAATTATTTCTACGTTGTATAAAAATTCTTAACCACTTATTTTTATGTTAGGTGTTTTGACCAAATTCAGTTTAGGTGTCAAAAATAACATTGGTAGGTTAACTATGGTCAAAGGGGTTGTTACCTAAAAATATACCAAATAAAATATTTAAATATTTATCATATTTATATAATAATTTTACATTTAAAAATAATTATTAAATATGGTTATGAAAAATTATTCAACATTACAATCATTGAGACTGTAGGTCGAATGTACACATGAGTAACAATCTCACTTTTCAATGATCATTATGGAATGAATGAAATTATCATTTTATTATTCTAGAATTTTTATCATATCAAAAATACCATATTATTTAATCATATATAACTATATATATAATTATTGTGATGTAAAAAGAATCACTTCATGTCAAGGAGGAAGAATCCCACACATCCACGAACGACTTTTCACTTTTTAAGATTGTGAATGGGTGATAATGAAATATATATATATATATATATATATATTATTTCAAAAAAGGTAATTATGTAATGAAAATCATATAAATTTTTTCTATGTCACATTTGTTAATTAAAATAATCATTTATGCATTCCATATATTGTGTTAATGAATAATATCACTATTAGGAGGTGGTATTCCACTCTTCAACAAATGATGTTATTTTATTCCCACATAATGGAGATCATAATGATATGTTTTATAAAATTATTACATAATTTCAAAGACATTATTAATATAATATTTAATATATAAACAGTTTTTTCATCATAATGACCACCATTGTAGGTGGTAAAGGAAGAAGGAACAATCATCATTTTGTGAGGTGGTGTTTTGCTCTTCACATAAATTGTATACTCGTTACCCATTAGATGGGAGTGTGTGTAAGTGTAGGTAGAACCGATATCATAAAAAATCCAATTATATTTAGGATTATGGTTTTATTATGTTATCATCAAATAGGAAGAGTTAATGGGTAGAGAATAGAAGTAAAACAAAATCGTTTAAAGAATGATGTGAACTCATATTCAGGTAACTCATATTGGTTTAAACCAAGGGAAGAATTCGATGGATTTATTGTCAAGGTCATTATTATTGGTTTTGGGGAAAAATTTTGATAATCTATTTGGATATATCATGGCTGTAATGACCCAACACATACCAGAGCTTGATCCACAACTACCCCAAGCCCGCCTCCATAGGCCATGGGTTGGAGACTGTCACTAAAGGGATAACAAACTCAGTGAGGCCTTTGCATAATTAATTTCACACAAACATGCGTCCAACTCAATGAAAAAGTGCATAAGTAAATGGAAAAAATATATAACACTTCTATATTTAAAAACCAAAAATATGCATCATCCTCTAAATAGTATAAGTACAGAAAAGTAAGTAGAATGTAAAGGGGGAAAATAAAATCCCAACCAAAAAAGTGGCACAACCTGAAAATGGGTGGTAATGTAAAATAGCTGAGAGAGAGCCCCGCTCATGGATCCCATGAAATGACCACTACACACAGTCAAAGAACCCCATATCCCTATGCTCCTTTGAAGTCATGACCAACCTATCTGTTCCTTGTAAGGGCACATTGAGTGTGGGAAAATCCCAAGAATGGGTGAGTATAAAAATACTCCAAAGTATACCCTGAAGGCTCTAGGGAGTAGCAAGTGAGGAACTAAACAGGAAATCAGTATATTGAACAATGTACCACAAAAGAGTATAACTCAACCCAAAAAATATGTGAAGTAATCTAATCCAAACACGAGGAGATATAAATTGGGGGAAGATGAACTTATTATCGAGTCTATGTTATCTATAATAGGAGAGTAGAATCATTCAACCAATATAATCTAGAAACAGAAAACATGTGGCATACCCCCAATGTATTCTATTATCTTGTAATGAGAATAACCAATACCCAAGGTGTGGGTACTAGAAACAATATATATATTTATATATACATATGATCAACTAAAGTAACCCAAAAAAGTGAGCAAGGGGGGTCTCCATATCACTAGATCAACATAGGAAAAGAGTCACCAATATTCCAATAAGTAGCCACCATCAATGACCAATATCACACACGTCTGCCCTGAACTTCACGTCAAAGGGGCTCAATCACATCACCCTGATACTATTCAGTTTGGGAAGTTTTGTATCACCGTCATGGTTTTTGGTCACCTTAAGAGGACATGTCTTTGGTGGGAAAAGTTTCCCTCTTTATTGAGAGTCCAAATTCACATCAAGCATGTCTCATCACTATGTCGCACATTTGAGAGATTGTATCACAATGTTGAGAACCCCTTACCCAGCCACACTACAGGTTATGATCAGAAGAGTTATGGAAAACCCACTTCCCAGCCCAGTAGGAGCCTAAGACAGGAATAGTAACTGAGGAAACTCACTACACAGCCACACTAGAGGGTACGTATTAAAGGAGTAACTAGTGAACCTCACTACCTAGTTACACAGGAGGGGAAGCCTTGAAGAGATATCAACGAACCTCACTGCCCAACCACACTGGAGGGAAATCCTAAAATAGTAAATGATGAACCTCTTTTCCAATTACTGCTATAGGGTATTCCCTAAAGAGAGAACAACAATCCTCACAGCCTAGTCGCTCTGGAGGGTAAGCCGGTAATTCTCTAATGGTTCTAAAAACATCACTTCCCTCACTTTTTCCATTGGGCATCGCCTTAGATAGGCGCCACGCCCAAAACATCAATCATCTCCATAGATATAAAACACACTCATAATAACTCACATAGTACCTTGAAAACCACTACGGAGGTCAAGATCCTATTCTACATGAAAAATCACTCGGGATAGGCTACTCACAGACCAAAATATGAGTTCATAAGAATGTGATACGACAGGTAGAAAATTCAAAAAGTGGAACACAACACGTGTGGGGCGCACATGATGTGTTACCCTACCTCATCTTTTGGCCATGTACCTAGTAATACACGGGTACTAAACTATGAACAAGTACCCATAAGGTGTTCCAGTGTACTCACGAAGTAAATTGAACCTCTAGCCAAAAGAATGAAGAGTGAACGTTTCTCATTACTGATCTGAAGGGAGAAAACATAAGTCTTCCACATGCCTCTTGCAAATGTCCCAAGATAACCAAACTGATAACACTACTGCAATCCTTGAAGAAAATCATAAGGGATAGACTATTCATTTTCTCAGAATGGACTCATGATGAAGAATCTTCATTGCACCATGTTGTGAACAAATCGTTCCCTATGAGGACCAGAT
The DNA here is from genome assembly GCA_963277665.1 of Viscum album. NCBI lineage: Eukaryota > Viridiplantae > Streptophyta > Magnoliopsida > Santalales > Viscaceae > Viscum > Viscum album. The sequence goes on from OY728161.1 coordinate 1,451,908,952, forward strand.
ATTTATCTCGAAACACATAATTCGGATTGTGCCATTGTGATACCCTCGAAAAAACACACAGGATATGTTATTCATTCATCCAATGCATACTACTAGTGAAAATGGTGCTTTTCACAAAAAATGATTGATCATTTCTCAATCAAAACAGACCATGAAAAGGCTACACACATCCAAACAGATCTATCCATTTTTATCCTTGTGGAAAAGAGTGCAACGCAGACTATTCATTTTCCCCAAAAGAACATCTGATGTTGAAGTTTTAAAACATAGCATTACTCTTAAAAAAGTGTCATCTGGGTTCCATGTCGTAGCCCCAAATTTAGTCAGTCAGATCACACCATTGCAATCCTTACGGGAAAACACGCACGATTGACTACTCGAACATCCAACACTGATAACCAGTGAAAAAATCACATTTCACTGAAAATTCCCAAAACTGGCCTCATAAGGACTAAACCACTATTTCAATTTAAAAACTCAAAATAATACTTGGAAAGTGTTCCTATACTACAAGGTCACAGTTCATATGATGGAGCATCAATTGGACATCAGACTTAGAATTTATGTACGGTACCAGAATCGTCAAATAATAATTGTTATTTTATTATTATTAAAAAGGAATGTTTCGTAGTGCCAAGCCGCATGCCCAAGAAAAAATGACATAAAAATGATCTCAAAAGGATATCTGTGAAATAAAGATCACATGGCCACATATGACATTAAAATTGTTCCCCATATTGACGGATACTAGGTTTTTATTTAAAATGTTGTTCTGAACTGGCCTGAACCAACCAGTCCAGCTCGAACCGCTGGCCACCACCACACTCTGGCGCTTGTCATTATTCACTCCACTGCACTACATCTTTCCACCATGCCCATCACCATTCCACCACCTTCCATAGCCTCCATTACCAAAACACTCATCGGAAAACATCTGCAGACCACCGAGATCACCCTAGTGGTCCAAATCGTGATATGCGACCAGATCTAGACTCCCCAAGAAGGGACCTTCATAGAGCTCAACTCCACTCAACTATCCATCAATGTTTCGACATGTAATGAATCAAATACCACCTAGTCTCTCCATTGAGCTTAATATAGCACCTAAAACCATAACTCTAGAACATATTGGGACTCCTCGTGTCAAGGGTTGCACAGATACATGTCTCACTCCACGATTTGAGGTTGTTTGTGCAAGATGAAATGTTTTGCGACGAAAAACATGAAGAACACGAAGAACATGCAATAATAAATTGAAACAGATGATGGTCATTGTTTGTCTGGCCATTGTTAAAGGTTTCCATAACATCTAAAATGAATAGAAGATGAAAATGATGACAAAACATTCATCTTGGGGGATACATAATCTGAAATAGAAATCCTACTTTGAATCCAGGTCTGCTTTTGTGTTCGCATCACTCTAATCTATCAGCGTTGGATGGTTATTTGTGTTCTGAGTATTTTTGAATGTCTAATCACCATTTTCAAGATCTCCACCATCACAGAGATAAATGATCCATCCCTAGATCAATCCTCTAATATATTATTTTTTGAAAACATCCAGCAGATGCGAAATCTGAATCTCCCATTCTCTCTCAATTGAGGATACCCCTAGGGTAAAAACCATTCTACTAAATCAACAGAGTTCTCATATTTCCATTAAGTGTTCCCATTTGGATGTTATTAAATGTATAATTTCAAATAAAATAATTTAATATATTTATTTTATTTTGGGGTTTTCCCTCTAGGACTTCATTCTATAGGAGGCTTGCTCCAATGAAACTTATAATCCTCTTAGGGGAAAAACATGCGTTAGACTCAACCTTGGCCTCATATTTATTATCTGAGTTACCATTTGATAGTTATTTGGGTTTGAGCTATTCAATTAATGAATTAATAAATTAATTATTCTAATTAACATACCACTAATGAAAGAGGGACCCGAACATCCCACATCGATATATTTCATGTCATGCTTAGGGTAAAAACCATGTTCTATACCCAACCATGCTGTAAGATATTTTATCTAAGAATCTTTTTAAGATATATTCTGTTTCTGTTGCATGAATATTAAAAAACATAATATTTTGGTATTATTTTTTCAAGACACAGTAAGTCTTGAAATTGCACGCCATCTCAGCACTAAGCTCTAGAAATATATGTAGACATATTCAAAAGTATTATTGGTTGAAACATGTTATCTACATAATTCCACCCATTATGATTTTTATCCCTGAAAAAAAACTAGCAAAAGAAACTCGGGATACTGAGCTCACACCTGGCTCTCCAGCTGCTAGGAAAAGCATGCACATTTCTTTGTTGTCACTACACGTGAACCAAAAGGATGTCCCAAACTCATATGTTGTACTCTTTTTTATGATGTGCATAACAACACACACATATCACATTAGCTATGACATTTCGAAGACGTCGTTCACCAACTCCAGCAATTGGGGGTAGTGTAAGGATTTAGGAAAACATGCAATATCTTTCACGATTACAAACTGCCCGAAGAAACTAGGGGGTTAGATTACTTCCCTGGCCAAACCTCTACATTTCACGTCATGTCTAGAATCACTATTGACCCTGGAACATTGTATCATGATTACCTCCTTAAAATATCTATATGGTGAAACACCCAAGGATATATGGTCACACAATATTTCACAGTTGATGCATCACAACTATGACTCTCTAAATAACTTGAGAAGCGAAGGAGTCAACACCATAGGCAGAAGAAAATTTTCACCCTTCTTCTCCACTAGGGTCAGCTATAGGGAAGCTAACTGTTCCAAAACATCCCCCATTTGGTGATCCTGGGATATTTTTCAATGGTCATTCACACAACATCCCCCATTTTCTAGTGTATAGACTACCTCAAAGTCATAGTCATGTAGGAATTTCAACCAGAACTACCATCTCCGATTCAATTACCTCTAGGGGAAGACACTCCTGAGACTCTGGTGGTCTCAACAAAACCCAAATCACTCTCCTAGAATATAGCATCTCCACATTCTCAGGATGAAGACTAATGATTCTATAATCATATAGTGAGTAATGTAGTTCTGTTAATTTGGTTTCTATCACATTAACATGTACATTATAACATTATCAAGATTGATGTAGAGAACACATGTTACCAATGAATAGGGAAGGTGGGAAAACTTATCCATCTACAAGAGGCCAGACACAAAAAGGACATGGAATACACAACATGATTTTCCCCTCATGGATGGAGAGTAATCCTCAATAAATCACTCTTCCAAATACAATAGTGGAACCTCACGAAAAGGGATTTCAACCAACACGACTCCATTGGAAATGCTAAGGCCTTCATTGGAACTCCACTACCTAACTCCACTAGGAACACACAACTAAAAGGGATTCATCCACCACACCTCGACACTATATACTTTGGATGGTACTGACTCTCCCTTACAGTTTTGATCATGTTACAAAAATGAATCTTAGTGAGGGGAAAACCCTCTTCCTCTTGAATTCAATGATATGTTGAACAACAAGAACACAGGGTTGCACCGATTCCGCAAATCACCCTTTGTTACTTCTCAATAAAGGAGTTGTAAGAATGGATTTTCTAATGCATTGTCTAATAAATTCTAATAATGAAGTTATAAAATACATAGAGTGTAAATCTTATCATCTCATGCAATGTAGGATTATAGACATCCATAGCGTGCAGCTGCCCACAGCCATGACCACCACCTACCACAAAATTAATGTGGTCTTCCTAGTGGTGGTGGAAGCACCTCACAATGTCGTCCACCAATTGCAGTTCATCCAACTCTCTTAACATCACTACCTCAATGAGGAAAACAAATCCATGCCTGGGAGATCCCTAATCATGAAAGCAGCTCTACCATGGCGGTGAATCTACCAAATGACTGGGAACCTCAACACATTTGTTCAGGTAGTCTCATGCCACGTGACCTCACCCATCACAAGAATAAAACTTTCCATCCCTTTGATGTCCTAGTGATTTACGTTGTCCCCGAAAATGTTCCTCAGTCTTATTAGGGTGCATACTACATTGAGGGCCTTCCAAATGATGTTACCTAACAGAGGTAGAAATCCCAAGTCTGTTTCACCCATATCCAAAACAATCCAACTGACACCACTCTGATAGGAATCTCTCTATCAGTATTCCATGATCCAGTAACCCGAGGAAGGTGAGGATTCACAAGGGAACCTTGATGGCGTGAATATCCTCTATAGATACCATGCTCAATATTCTATGCCTAGAAGTAGTCATCATGGACCACATCCAAAGATTACTAAGTAAGTCCTACGAACCTAGTCTCGTACATAGGAAATTTAATCCCTCCCCACTAATGCTTCAGTAGCTTCGGAAACAGTATAAATCATAAGGAGGATGGGTATTAATTTGTACGACATAGCTACTTGAATTTATACCATGAGATTTCTGTCTCATTTTGCATATGGGTATCCCAAATCTACCAATTCCAAGATCCTCTATTAAAAAAAGACTAGATTCCAATGTTTCCAACTAATTTTTCAGTGTACGAACACGACTAAAGAGGAAAAACTCCGACTCTAGCCAAACCTGCTCTACCTGAGGGTATGAATCACTGTAAAACATCAATGGTCTCTGACACTGGAACTCGCGGAGCATGCATAGCCTACGATAATCATCATCTTATGAAGTTGGTACTAACTGCTACTCCATAGGTAGAGGTACTGCATCCTGCCCTCGTGAGGAAAGGGGAATCATATGATAGATCTTAAATTGATGCCTCATCGCTCACAGAATCGTCATCACGAACCAGAGTTAGTATCAAGGGTGGCTATCACCGTAGATGCATCCTGAATCCCATAAAAGATTACTATAATCAAATTAAAATATATATATATATATACATCAATAACGATGGAGATATGTCTCAAGAAAGATAGTAAAAATTCAATCCTATACGATGCATATACCATTAATCCCTACAACATGTGTATCCACATTCCTAGTTTACAAGAGAGTAATCACGGTCCTTGTGTATTGCTACGTCAGCTGCCACAACATCACTAGTATCGCGGGCCTCAGAGAGGCTATCGAGAAACATTGACACTGTTTCCCTATACACATCCATGACCTTTTTAGGAATAATTCTAAACAGTGTCTCAAGGTTTGAACGACCATTGATACTACTTGAAACGACCTGATCCATACTATGGATTGAGCCGCAACAACCCCATGCCTGCCTCTAAATCCTAGGGGCTAGAAACCAGCATTGAAGGTATAAATAACTGAAGGAGGCCTTTGACTAAGTACCTATAAAAACACACACACATCCAACTCAATGAAAATGTGTAGAGGTAAAGCAAAAATATTTATAACATGGCTTTATATATAAACCACAAACATGCATCATCCTATAAACTGTACAAGTATAGAAAAGTAAGTTGAACGGAAAATTTAAAAATACACACCTAACAGGAAAAGTGTCACAACCCAATGACAGGTGGGAAAGTAAAATATATGAGAGAGGGAGAGATCCCCACTCTTGGATCCCATGGAATGACCACTGGATGCTGCCCATGCACCCCGTAACCCTCTAGTCCCCTAAAGTCATGATCAACTTTTCCATCATCTACATGGTCACACTGAATGTGGGAAAATCACAAGTATGGATGAGTATAAAAATACTTCGTATGATACCCCGTTGGATCATGGGAGCATCATGTGAGGTACTAATTGGGGAAGTAGTAGAGAGAACATTGTACAACAAAATAGTACAGCATAACCCAACATTGATTTAGATTATGCTTTTCCAGACATGAGGAGGTAGAAATGATTATAATATAAACTTCATGTCAGTATTATCTACCTATAATAGGAGAGTAGACTCATCCAACCATGAGAATCTTGGAACGGAAATCATGTGTAACACCCTAAATTTCTTCGCCTCTACTAGATGGAGAGTAACCAAAACCCAAAGACTAGGTACTTCATATAAGATATATATTTTCTCATCCAAAGGAACCAAAATGAGAGAGAAATGGGAGCTACATATCACTATATCTTCCCTGAAAGAGAGTCATAAACAGTCCCATTAGTAACCACAATTGATGCCTAGTATCCAATACATCTAACCTGAACCGCAAGTCAAAGGGGCTCAATCACCAAACATTGATACAATTCTCTTTGGGTGGGTCTGTCTCACTAACACGATTTTAGGTCGTGTCAGAAGGATGAGTATTGATGGGAAACACATCCCTCTTTCTTGAGAGTCCAAATTTACATCAAGCACATCTCATCACTATGCCACACAGTTGATAGATCGTGTCGAAATGTCATGAACCAACTACACATCCCAACTAGAATGTATTCTTAGAAGAGTCAATAGAGAACCCACTGACCAGCCCCACAAGAGGTTAAGACCATAAGAATAAACGATGAACCTCATTTCTTAGTCACATTGGAGTGTAATTTCAAAAAGAGTAACTCGAAAAATTCACATTGTAGCCACACTAGAGGGTAATCCATTAAGTGAGAATGACAAACCGCACTCTGACACCACATGATTTTAAGAGATAGATTCATTTTATTTCCATTGATGTCTTGTGTTGTAAACAACACTAAGATTATATTTCAATATTTGAAACAATGTATTATCTTTAATTAAATGCAACACTAACTTGGTTTGCGCTACATGTAAGGGAGACCTTCCTCGATTGCTTGCGTTGTTAGAAAAACCGAGTTTCACTAAAAAATTATATATTATTAAAATATTATTATTTAATGGGATATAAATTAGTCAGTATGAATAGTATTTAGCACATTTTTAATTTTATATAACATTAAAATTCATATTATGTATTTTCTATGCATGATATGAGAACGAATTCAAATTTTCAATTAAAAGAACCATTTTTCAATAAATGCATTGTTTCCACCTTTTTGATGGCACACCCATTTTAAATTTAGTTTTTAACACATTTATATATTATTCATGACAAAATAAACTAAATGTTTTTAAGAAGAACATTAAAATTTACTTTTTTTTGAATTTTTGGTATTATTCTGATAAAATATTTATTTCAATGAATATTGAGAAATACTGCATTTTTATCTCATTTATATATTTAGATATATTTTCTTTTTAATATGTTTTAATGTATAATTGGATTATGTTTTTATAATTTAATCTGATTTTGGTCATTGGAAGTAATTACACATTTAAATTGGACATAATCACATTACAATCTTTTGAAAAGTTTGTACTTCTTAAAAACCTGTTTTTCGATTTTAACAACATGAATTAATTTTAAATTAATTTCTTCCAGTTCTATGTTTTGAATTATGAAAACATTATTCCATATTTGGGTGAAATTGGGTCCAAAATATGTTAATAGGTTACTTTTATATTTGGGCATTATGAAAAGTATCTTTAGTAATTATTTTTATTATCATAGTTAACAATAAATATGGTAATTAAAGGTAAGAGTAATATAATAAAATTACATTAACACATATTAAAATCTTATTGGATGAATTAATTCAACCATTATAATCTATGATTTTAAATGGAATCACATAATTTCCAATTTTCTAGTAATGTGACATTAATATAAATAAAATTAATGAATTTAACAAAATGTCACAATCCCATTTCATATAAGTATATTATGTAAAATTTAGGGATTACCAAGGAATAAAATTGAATATAAGTAGTATATGGAAGGCTAATATAATTAACTACATCATAAAATTTATTTATATATTTTTATATATTAAATAATTATCATTAATGATGTCTCAACAGTTATGAATAAATTATTTTATTAATAGAAATATCAAATATATGAGATAAAATTTTTAAAATAAATAAAATTTGAGTGAATAAATTTCATCCAAAAATTTTATGGATGACCTCGATGTAATATTTATTGTTTAAAAGAGATTTTTTAAAAATATATATATATTTTTTATTATATTCCTAAAAAGTCAACTAATGAATAGTTTCAAAATTGACTCTATTGATATTTAAAAAAAATATTTTTTGAAATTATATAAAATTATTAAAAATATAAACATAGGAAAAATAATTGGGATAATGTTAAATATCTCACCAGTGGTCCATTTATGGCTCCTTTAGGATTTTTGAGTGACTATATGAAGCCTTAGTAAATAAAAAATACATGTTTCCATGGTAAGTGTTGAATGAATTAATGAAGGGTAAATCAAATTTATAAGTATTAAAATTAAATGAAAACAGGTCTAAAAATCTATTAGATGAATAATATTCAGTAATATTAACAATATGGTCGATTTTGAAATGTTTAATGGACACTTGTACATGAAAATAAATTATATTTTATTTAAATCAAAGATAGTTACAAAATATAACTTTAGTGTATTTTAAATACTTTTATGTGTCCACATAGGGCCAAAATCAATCTATGAAAGAATCTAAATTACTATTTTGATATAAATGAAACAATTTTCATTATATTTATTTATTTATAATTTTTATAAGTTATATAATTAGATTAAATGTATCTTCAATTCTAAAACATTATTTATTCAATTAATATAAAAATAGAATAAAATATTTTAATAATATCAATTTTTTATGTATTAGTTAATGTGTATATAAAATTTATATTATATATATGATATATTATATATTTATAAAATATTTATATTTAAATTCCTACTTTGACTTATTATATTTAAAGTGATATTAAATGGATAATATTAAATTTGGAAATAATAATATCTTATTGAATTAATTTATTATTAAATTATTTAAAAATCACCAAAAATGTAAAATAATAATAAAGGGATAATATATGGTCTAAAATGAATTATAAATTTCATTTATTGAACATCTTTAATTATTTAGATCTAGTATAGTTTTATTATATTTTAATATTTTTAGAGTTACTTAAAGTTCCCCTCTCCCCTCTTATAAAAAAGAATCTCCACTCTTATTTCCTCACAAATCCTTGATCCTTACAGCTGAACAAAAACTGACCAATTAACCTTTAAAATTAGTTATTAAACATATAAATGTCTTAGTTTTCCAAGAAGTCCATCCCCATTGTCTCTAAGAAGTGATCCAAAGGAAGTCCAACAAAGAAGAGGTAATTACTTTACCAGATCAATTCAATTTCTTTTCTTCTTCTACATTATTTTTCTTTTTTGACTTTAAAATAAATTAATAAATCCTGTATATTATAGACACTGACATGTTATTATAATTATGGTACAACCTTATAACTCATTTTACCCATCCTACGAATAACAAAATCATTATGTGTGCGTACATGCGGCTTACCATCTCGACGTCGTGGTGTAATTTGTTATTAAGAAATATTTTATTTGGATGGTTATAATAATGATTATTATGAATTTAAATAATAACTATAACATGATAATTATTCTACATAATTAATATACCATCCAATTACATACCAATTGACAATAAAGAGAATGATGTTGCCGCTCGTGCGTACTTACGAACTACCGTCTCCACAACAAGGTGAGATTCGTTCTCTTTATCAAAAATTCATGAAGGATTATAATATTTATATGATGAGGTAAAATAATAAATATAAAAATAATTTACTGAATAAATTATTTCATATTCATAATAAACATGACTTAAATGATAAACAATGAATAGGAAAACGAAGCTGTTAACAACTGAAATAATGGTAATATTGAAATACTATTAACAAAATGAAATAATTTGATCATATGTGATAACGTAATTATGCATATGGTTATAGTATAATTTAATAACATGATCTTACCCTTATAAAAGAGGTGATATCAACCTCTAATAATGAAATTGACATGGTAAGGGATAATTTTTCAATATCATATTTACCTGAAATTGTTTATACGTAAGTATTTATTAGGGATATATTTATCATCCATGTCCATGTTTTATAATTTTTATTTCATAAAATATTCAATACTCGTATATGTATATATAAAGTCATTTTTACCCATTTTTTACTATTACTATTATATATCTAGGGAATCATTCTTTTATATACCAGACAAGATACTTTTTGAAATTTTGGGAAAAGGTGTGAGTATAATGTTTCTTAAACTTATACAGTACGAATGGATTTTTACGATTTCATGAAAACTTATTTACATGAATCTTTTACGACACGATTTCAAGATTATTTTTAGATTCATTAATTTCTTTTAAAATTTTGGGGAATTTTGAGAAAACAAAATATGTTTGAAAAAGAAAGGATATTTTCCTCTTGAATAAAGTTCAAGTGTTTTATCAAAATTATTTTACATATAGAATGACATAGGTTTATGTTTATATCAATATTATTACATTTATTTTATATTTTTTGGGATGGAATTATTTATCTGAAATCCATTTATTTTATATATATTATGTTATGATGGAATGATGTTTAAGAAACCTATTTTATTTCATGGGTTATGTTATAAAGAATTGTTTACATTTTGTAGAACATATAAGAATTAATTAATTATGATATGGGAAGGAATTATATCTTCCTTCAATTAATTGGGTAATGATTTATATCTAATGAGATAGACATGACTTGAATGACAAGTAAACCTGGTTTAGTAATACATGGGTGAAACAGAAAGTAAACTCAATTTGGAAATGGAATTTTTCGACTATGATGGTCTTGGAAACGATGTTCTGGTTATTATGAAAACAATATTATGTGTTTATTAGTTTTTCACAATTACATGTTTTATGAAAAGGATATTTTATCATTGTTAATGTTCCTTTATGATATATACCTTATGAACTTCCATGTTTTATTTCATGACTCATGATTTTGATATTTAAACATCATGTTCATGTTTTTACATTTTTATATATAGGGTTTGTTTTATGTTCCCCATGTTTAACATTTATGAGAATTTGATATCACCCATTTTACGTTTTCTTTTCCCCAGGATATAAAGAAAAGTTTTCGATAGGATAAAAAGTTGAATATCTTTATGTGAGATGATGAAGATATTTCAACATGTTACAAGATTATGTTTCATGTTTCCGAAGACACTAAAAAAATACGGTCATGGGAATCAGTTTGTGTCATGTATTAAGTATTCCACAAAATAAATGTAATGTCTATGTACATCAAGATTGGGTCATTATAGTTGGTATTTGAGCGATGTATTGGTTAACCTTTTGAAACTAGGATGCGAAAACATTAGTTATATCCCTAGAGGTATTTCAACGGCATGTCTAGCGATATCTCTAAGACTAAGTATAACTATAGTTTATAGTAATATACTTATTTTAATGACCACATATAAAATAGAATAAAACATAAGATGTTAGATATTTCATGTAATCCCATGTATTATATTATTTTTATAGTATAATTTTTTCCTCTCGCATTGTTATTTTAGGGTTTTAAACGATGTATAGAACCCGATGGAATCGTGCTAAGGATCAATGCAACAAGAAATTAAATGATTTTATCCTTGAACAACCAAATTATATGGGATATGTAATGAAAAAAATCATATTTCTATACTTACACAATATTGGAATCATTCAAAAATTATAAATGAGTAGTGAAGGGAACAAAATTCTACTGAGTTCTTCATGAGGTGACACTCACTTTCTTTATATAGACCTTATTATCCACATTTTACCTGAAAAATGGATTAGTTATATTAGAAATATATTTTCCATCTGTTTGTTGTTCAGAACATGAAATTTTCATTTGGGTTATTTATCATTTAGAAGGTGAAGCAGACCAGTGGTGGACTCTAATTAAGAATACAAGGCAGCAATATGCAATTGAATCCATGGAATAGGATGAGTTCAAGAAATTGTTTTTCAATAATTATTTACCCCATATTATTCAAGAAAATACGGAAAAGGTGTTACTTTAAATTAATCAAAAGGATGATTAATCTTTTGGTACATACGATGCAAATTTTGCAAGACTTTAAAGGTATGCTTCTTGCTTTATCATCCAACCTGAAAGTAGAGTCGATTGATTCTTCAGTTGCTTAAAACAATGTAGTTTAAGGGAATGAACTATATGAGACTTCAGTAGCTATAAAGAGATCGTGAGTTGTGATATAAAGGTATAAATGTATGTTTTTGTTATGTAGAAATCTCATGGTTTAGACAAAAATCAAAATATAGAGTTCAATTGGAAATCTCAAAACAATGGTGAAAAGATGCTGAATGTTTCCTTATGCTTAATATGTGGAAGTAAGAATGGTTGATATATTCTTAACGTGACAAGAAAATGTATTATGTGTGGAAAAAATGGTCATAGTGTAATTGAGTGTCAATGAAATGGGAAAAATGTTGTTAATGATGTGAACAGAGAAAATACTTCAGATAAAAAACCACCCACACTTAAATGCTACACGTACAAGGAAATGAGAAATTCTGATAACCAGTGCCCTGTTACAAGGGTTAATGTTGATTGAAATCAGCAACCACTTAAGGCCAAAGGCAATGGTAAATCACAAGCGATCACTATTGGTGATGTTGAGTATGAAAACGAAGTGGTGGAATGATTATGTGTTTATGTAATGGGATTCAAAAATAATGTTATATGGTCTATTATATGGTATTATGGAATATTGAAATATATATGTTTTGGTCCATTGTAGTTTTCCATAATTATATAGTACTAGAAACCATGAAAAGTGATAGATATATTTTTTGAAAGTACATGATATGTTCATAGTGAAGGGATAAAGTGAAAGTGATATGTTTGGTAGTATTAATGAGATCATTACTGATATAAGGACAAGGTGATATCATGGTTTGAGTATATAGAATTTTTGGTGTGTTGAAATATTTAATTTTGAAATAATATATGTTTTCCATAAAGTTATATGGTAATTATTGTCATTACCATGTTTCTTGAGTATACATGAATAATCTATTCACATGTTTGGAATGTCACATCCAAGAATTTCCAAATGAGATATGGAAGAATAATGATTAGTCGATTTAGTATTTGGAAGGATTTTAATGTTATCCATTAATGGATAGTCTATGTTATGTTCTGGTTTATGTTTATTAGATTAATGTATTATCGTACTATAGGTGGACTTATTCATATTTTCTAACCTGTTATAATAATTTTTTGAGATAGATGGAATGACATACAATTATATCTCATGATCTGATAACACATCAAGAATGAAAAATTCAACCTCATTTCATTAAATATGATATGAAGTGGAAATTGTTTAGGGAACGATCAATAGTGATATTGTACTAAAATCAAGTAAGTATATTTTCTCATGAAAAAATTCATCGACTTTACGAAATGGATCATGAATCCAAAAATGTTATCCTAGTGCCTTCTTATCCAATGAATCAGATGGACCCTTAAATCAAAAAATAATAATGTAATTTTAGTAGAAAACATTCCTTAAACCATATTCTCTATCAATATCCATCAGAACATGATGGTTATATTTCTCTTCCATATACATATTTTCACTTCTCACTTGTGTTCTCCTCTGTGGAAACATAGTCATGAGTTTCTTTGGGTAACATTTATAATATTACATTCCTTTTATAAAATTATGTTTTAGTATTACTTTTTACAATTTGGGATTACATGAATGAAACTTTCAAGTAGTAAACCAATTATATCCTCAGTGAATTTTGAGGGAGAAATTTATTTTAATGGTTGGTTGAGTGTGAGACCATGAATATTCTATGACATATATTCTTTTTCATTTCATTGATTTATTGTGTAGTGCGCTACACCAAGATTAAATTCTACTATACATGATATTGTATTATCTTGCAGTAAACGTAACACTAAGTTGTCTTGTGTTACACTGAAGTGTGACCTTCCTCGATTGCTTGCGTTGTACGCAATACAGAGATTCACTAAACAATGATATATTATTTACATATTATTATATAATGGGATATAAATTATCTTTTATGAAAAGTATTAAACACACTAGGAAATTTATATTACATTAAAATTCATATTATGTGTTTTATAGACATGATATAAGAACAAATTCAATTTTTGGGATAAAAGTAGTATTTTGTAAAAAAATTTATTTTCCTCATTTTAATGGTGCACCGATTTTAAATTTAGTTTTTTACAGTTATATATATTATATTTGATAAAAAAAATTTATTTAGAAGAGGAACATAAATATTTACTTTTTTTTGATTTTTTGGTATTTTCCGGTTAAAATTCATCACTTAATGAATCGTGAAAAATACTGCATTTTAATTCAAAACTATATTTTCATCTAATTTATTTATATAGATAGATTATCTTTTTAATTGGTTTTAATGTGTAATTTGATTATGTTTTTATCATTTAATACAATTATTATAATTTGAGGAAATTTCACATTTTAATTGGACATAGACACATGATAATCTTTTGAAAATATTTTACTTCCTAAAAAGAAACCTTTTGGTTTTAGCAACTAGAATTGATTTTAAATTGATTTATATGAATTTTTTTTAATAATGATAAATGGATTCCATATTTAGAATCAATGGGTCCAATTTTTTTATAGGTTACATTAATTTTTGGGAATTATTTAAAGTAACTTTAGAAAATATTTTTATTACTGTTATTAAAGGTAAATAAGGTAATTAAATTTAAAAATAATATTTTAGAATTACATTAACAATAGTAAAAATTCTATTTGATGAATAAATTAATCCCTTATCCACTGTGGTTAAAAAGTAATCACATAATTTCTATTTTCCATTGAATATGACATGAATATACAAAAATTAATGACTGTGACAAAATGTCACACTCTCGTTTTATATAATTATATTAATAATAATTTGGGGATTAACGAGGAATAAAATGACTATAGGTAGTATCTAGAAATCTAACAGGATTAAGTACATCATAGAAAATTAATTTTAATTTTTAATGGTTATATAATTATCATTAATGATGACTCAATAGTGATGGTGAAATGAATTTATTAATAGAAATGTGAAATAAATTACATTAATAATAATTAAATAAATATAATTTGAGTGAATTATTGTCATAAAAAATTTCTTGGATGACTTTGAAATTTTATTTATGGTTTAAATGATTTTTTTCAAAAATATTTCTATGATATGATATTTATAAATTTAAACAAATAAATAGTGTTAAAAATGTCAATATTGATATTTTAAATAAATATTATTTTTTAAAATTATATGAAATTTAGAAAAATAAAAACATCGGACAACTAATTAGGATGAAGGTAAATATGTCACCAATATCTCATTTATGGCTCTATCATTTTAATGTGACTTTATTGACCTTTGGTAATCTAAAAGACATGTTGTCGTGGTGATAGTTAAATGAATTAATTAAGGGTAAATCAAAATTCTATGGTTTAAAATAAAACCATAACATGTCAAAAAAATATTGGATGTATAATATTAAATAATTATCATAATATGAATGATTTTGGGTAGTGTAAGGGGAACTTGTAAAGGAAAATAAATTATATATTATTTAAATAAATGACAGTTACAAAATATCAATATCTTGTATTTTAATATCTTTTATGTGTCCACATAGGGCCAAAACTAATTTATGAAGGAATATAAATTTAAATTTTGATATAAATGAAACCATTTTCATTATGTTAATTTATTTTGAATTTTTAGAATTTATATAATTACATTAAAAGTCTCTTCAATTCTAAAACAATATTTACTCAACTAACATAAACAAAGAATAAATTATTTCAATAATATTAATTTTGGTATATTTTGGATTAGTTTATGTTTCAAAAAAAATTAAAATTTAAATGTGATATAATATATATTTTTAAAGAATTATATTCTAATTATCACTTTTTATTATTGTATTATAAGTAAAAATAAATGAATAGTACTGAATTTAGAAACAATAATATCTGATTGAATTAATTTATTATTAAATCATTAAAAAATTAAACAATGTTAAATAATAAATAGGGTATAATATATAGTCTAAAAATTATTATAAATGTCATTTATTTAAAATTTTAAATAATTTTAACCTATAATTGATTTTTATATTTTAATATTTTGAGGGTTTCCTAAAGTGCCCCTCTCCTCTCTTATAAAAAAGCTACTCCTCCCACATTTCCTCACACATCCACGAGCCTTCTAGTTTGACCAAACCGAACAAAATTTTCCAATAAACATTCCAAGTTAACTTTTTTTGATCCTATTTTTCAAAAAAGTCCATCTCAAGTGTTCCAAACAAGAGATCTAAATGAAGTCAAACGAAGAAGAGGTAATTGCTTTACCAATTCAATTTAACATCTTTTAATCTTGTAATTCCTATTTATCTATTGATTTTATAATAAATTAGTGAATACAATATATTATTCATAATTACATGTTATTATAAAAATAGGAAAAATGTGTACCCCGTTTTATCTATCATATGTATAACAATATCACCATGTGTGCGTACGAACATCTTACCATCTCCACGTCATGGTGTAATTTTTTAATTTTTTTTATTCTGATGGATATAATGATGATTATAATGGATTTAAATATTGAATATAAAATAATAATTACTCTTAATAATTAATATATCATCAAATTAGATATCATTTAATCATCATGAGAATAATATCATCGATCGTTTGTACGTATGACCAACCATCTCCACGACACGGTGAGATTCATTCTCCACATAAACTATTCAAGAATGATAATAAAATTTACATTATGAGTGAAAATAATAAATATGAACTTAATTTAATGAAAAGATACATTATATTCATAACATACATGATGTACACAACAATCCAGGAATTGTAAAACGAAGCAGTTAACACCCAATATAATGGTAATATTGAAATAATATTAAAAAAATTATATAATTGGATGATATATGATATAAAAAAATTGTGTATGGTATTGGTATAATTTTTTAACATGATCTAACCACTACAGAGGAGGTGACCATACCCTTAACTAACAAAAATAATAATGTAAGGGAAAATTTTGCAATTTATTTTTACCCGAGATTGTTTATACGTAAGTATTTAATGTGGATATATTTATCATCCATGTCCACATTTTGAAAAAATGTTTTTATAAAATGTTTACTACTCTTCTATGTACTTATAAAGTCATTTAAACCATAATTTACTTTTAAAAGATGGTATGGAAGAAATATTTATTTTGTTTACCACACGAAGTACTTTTTAACTTTTCTAGAAAATGTACAAGGAGAATATTCTATTTAACTTATAAAATATGAATAACTTTTTTGGGTTTCATGTCACCTTAATTCTATGAAGATTACTCTACAAAATATCAACATAATTTTCAACTAATTTATTTTCTTATAATAATGCGAGACATTTTTATAAAAGAAAACATTTTTGAAAACGATAGGTTATTTTCCTTAGGAATTACTTTCTAGTGTTTATAAAAATTATTTTCCATATAGGATGACATAATTATATTCTTATATCCCTATTATTTCATTAACTTGTTTTTTTTTTGTGATGGAATAATTTTTATGAAATCTATTTATTTTATGTGGATTATGTTACAATGGAATGATGTTTAAGAAACAAATTTTATTTAATTGGTTATCTTATAATGAATGATTTATGTTAATGTGTAACATGAAAAAATAATTTCATCATGAGTTGGGTGAGACATATATCTCCCTCTATTGCATTGGGTATAGATTTATGTCTTATGAAATAGACATGACTGGAACGAAATGTAAATCCATTTCAGTAATACATTGCTGGAATTACACGTAAACTCAGTTCCGTAATGAAAATATCCCACTATGACGGTCTTGGAAATAATTACTTGGATACTATGGAAATCATTTTATGTGATTATTAGATACCCAAATTCCATGTTTTATGTTTATTTTATTTTATCATGTTTAATTTTTTTTATCTATGACTTATGAACATAAAAGATTTATTTCATGACTCATGATTTTGATATTTAAACATTATATTCATGTTTTTAAATTATTATGTTTATGGTTTGTTTAATTTTCTCCATGTTTACCCTTACTGAACATTTGAGTTCACCCTTTTTATGTCTTATGTTCCCCAGGATATAAAAAAATGATTTAGGTAGGAAAAAATCGGAAGATATTTATGGGAGATATTGAATATCATTCACCAAATTAAAATATTATGTTCCATGTTTCCAAAGTCACTAAAATAATATGGTCTTGGGCATTGGTTTGTGTAATGTATTAAGTATTTTGAAAATAAAATAAAATGTCTATGTACATAATGTTTGGGTAATTATTCTCACTATCTAGCCGCACTGGAGGGTAAAACTAAAAGAGTGAACTATGAACCTCACTACCCAACCCCACTGAAGGCTAAGTCCTAAAGAGAGAACGATGAACCACACTGCCCATCCATGCTAGAGTGTAAGCTGGTATTCATCTAGTGATTCTAAGAACAATACTTTCATCACTAGAATCATCATGTGTCGTATCAGATAGGTGAATCTCCTAGAACATCGAGCATTTCTAAGGATAGGCATCACACTCATTACATTCTCACATCGTAACTAGAAAGCCACTATGGTGGGAACCATCGAATTCTACGTGGAAAAAAACTCAGGATATGGTACTCGTATGCCAAAATCCGAGTTTAGAAGAAAGAGATATGAGACATATAAGATTCATAAGGTGGAACACATCACGTTCGGGGCCTACACGACATGTGACCCCACCTCATCTTCTAGAATTGTACTTATCCATAAATGTGTAGTAAATTGTGAACTAGTACTCACAATGTCTGCCATTGTACTCCTAGAGTACATGGAACCTGTATCCAAAAAGGCTGACGAATGCAAGTTTCTCATTAATAATCCAAAGGGTGAAAAGGTAAGTCTACCAATATGCATCTTGTGTATGGCCCCAGATAACTAAACAAATAACACTATTGTGATCCTTGTGGAAAAGCACACATGACCCACTATTCATTATTTTGAAACGAAATCATGTGGTAGAAGTTGTATTCCACCGTGCTGCGCACAAATAGCTCCCTATGGGACCCAAACCTTGACCCTGAAACACATCACAAAGATTGTGCCATTGTGTTACCATTGCCAAATAACCTAGGATTATCTATTCATTCATCCAAAATAAAAATTTGGTGAAAATGGTTATTTTCACTACAAATGCTTGATCAGTGCTCCATCACTACCGATGACGAAAAGGCTACGCACACCCAAATGGATGGCACCATAGAAATCATTGAAAAAAATCATGCAAGGTAGACTATTAAACTATCCCAAATGGAATTGTAATTTCGAAGATGTAAAAAACTGGACTATGCCAAAAAATCCATCCTATAGGGCCCACACATCAGCCCCAAATTTAGACAGATAGATCGCACCATTGTGATCCTAATGGGAAAAAACACAAGGTCGACTACTCGATAATGGAAAACAGATACCTAGTGAAACGTCACATTTCACCAAAAACACCCGAAAATAGAGTGTTTCAGTTTAAGCACCAAAAATAAGAGTTGAAATGTCTGCCTCAACTCTAGGGTCACAAATCTTATGAAAACACATCAATCAGACATCATACGTAGAAGTTACATTTTTTATGAGAGTCGTCAAATAATAATAATTATATTATTATTATACGGGGACATTTTATAGCACTAGACCTTTTTTTCCAAGAAAAAATGGTCTCAAAACGTCATCAAGTGGTTTTTTGTGAAACAATGATCAAATGGCTGTAGAAAACATGCCAAATGCACCCCCGAACTGAAAGATATAGGGTTTTTGTAAACCCCCCAGTCAGAATAGGCTTCTACCTACCCGAAGAGGCCAGTCTGGCTTATACCGCCAGACATCTCCAAGGATTCTCCACCTGCCACCATGATGCTAATGCACCCCATCGCCTACCACCACACCCAATTCCACTAGCCAGAGCCACCCACACTATAACCCATTACAGAAAACATTTTTGGACCTCTTGAATCACCATGAGGTTCCAAATCTCTAGCTGAGACCTGATCTGGACTCCTTAGGATGATACCTTCCCATTCCCTTCCTCGGCTCGATGGTCCAACTATGTTTTGGCATGGCGTAAAGTAACCACCACTTTATCATGCCATTGAACATCATATATCTCCCAAAATGTGAACCTGATAACATATCGAGAATCCTCGGGTAGAGGACTTCACAAATACATGTCTAACTCCCCAATTGGAGGTCGTTTGAGCAAAAAAAGTATTGGGATGAAGAACGTAATGAACATGAAGAATGGGAAATCAGAAATTGAAGCATACGATGGTTATTGTTTTTTGGGCATCATTAATGGATTACATAGGTGAAAAAATGATCATAATTCTAAAATGACGACAAATTATTCAATTGTGAGGGGGCATGGGGTTGTAGTATCTAAAATTGAAATACTACCTCGAACATGGATCCACCATTCTGTTCACTGCACTTTGATCTACCATCTTAAAGGAATCATTGTGATCCGATGACATTTAGATGTCAAATCGCTATTAGCTAGAGCTCTATCGTCCGAGATAGAAAATATCCAACCATGTGTCATTCCTCTAATCACCAATTTATAGGAATCATCCAACGAACACAAAAACTGAATCTCCTGCACCCTCTCAACTGAGGTCACCTAGATGGTAAAATCCACACTACGAACATCACCACAGTTTTAGATTCACTTTCTGAGTCCCCATTTTGATATTATTCAAAGTATCATTTCCAATAAAATAATTTAGTATAATTATTTTATATATGGGTTTCCCTCTGGACTTCTTTCTATAGAATACTTGTACTGAAAAACATATACCCCTTCTTGGGTATATAATATGATCAATACACAACCATGACCTCAAATTTATGATCTGAATTATTGTTAGAGAGATTTTTAGTATTAGATATTAAATGGATGAATTAATAATTTATTTCATCCATTTGAAGTTCTACTAACAAAAAAGGGGTTGGAAAGTCCTATGATGATATATTTTTTGTGGCACCGAGAGCAAAAACAGCTTTTTGGACCAAACTGTGGTCTTAGATTTCAGATATGACAATCATTTCAATAGATATATCATTTTCATTATGTGAATAGTAAAAACACTTAATATTTTTGTACAATTTATTCTAGGGACATCATGCCACAGAACTGCATGTCATCTTAACACGTAGATCTAGAAATATATGTATAAATATTCCAAATTCTTTGACTGTGAAAACCAGGTCTCTACATTGGTTGAACAAATGTGTATTGAGAGGTGTGAGGACATGAGAGGATATGAGGATTTTTTTATAGTAGACGAGGATTGTAACTCTTGTAATATTTTGAAAAAATAATTTCATACACATTTTTCACATTGAAATTCACTCCAATAATGGATAAATTTTGATATAAGTTAGTATATGGTATAAATATGGCCATACAATGAATATTGGAGAAGTTTCTAGGTTATTTGGTCTCTTAGAATTATGGTTTGGTCCCTTATTAGGCTTAATTTTTCTTCAAAAATTGTAATTAATTTTAATTACATTCAATAATATTTTTTCTAAAAAACCTATGTTGAACTTATTAGGAATTATAAATTATTATGATTTAAAACATGGAATAAAATTTTCCAAATTTTAATCAAATATGTGGCATAAATTTATTAGTATTTAATTCTACAGATGGGATGACAAAACAAGTGTTTAAAGAAAAACATTTGAATTTTTTCTATGTTTTTATAGTCAATTTCACAGTTAAATTTATTCTAATGAAATATTATGGATTAATTTGTAGAAATATGAACTAATTAAACATTAAAATTAATTTCAAATTAATTTTATCCTTATAAATAAATTAAATGAAAATTCAGTTTGGAATTAAAAGTTATCATTTTTCATTATTCATTAAAAAAATGAATCATTCATAGATAAATACAAATAATTCAGCCTCACCTAATTTTTTTGTTTTTATTTTCAATATTATGTATTAATTTATGTATAATATTTATAAAATTTTCAAAAATATTTCTTAAATTGGTAAATCATTAAATTTCCATAAAAGTGGCGTAATAAAAATATTGTATTTTATGTGTAAAATCGGGTTTGTTATTATTTTATGTATATCAAATATTTTGGGAAAATATTTAACTGAATATATAATATATGTATTAAATTAATATAACTCACTAATTAAAATTAGTTTATTTTATTAAGATAAAATATCATTGTGACAATAAATATTGTTTTATATAAAAATAAAATTTTTATATTCAATTGGTTCATATATTCATTTCTAATTAATTTTTAGCCAATGAATTAGTTGTGTAAACAATATATTTTTATAAGTTATTTATTAATATTCATAACGAATAGTTAATATCTTATTATATTAAATAATAATATTTTAAAAATATATATTTGCCTTGTAAAACTTGGTTTTGTGTGTAATATAAGCTATTAAAGAAACTCATTGTGGGATGAAATGTACGCTAACTCTGTGTCATGGGAATTGAATTCTATAAAATATATTTAATTTAGTTGAAATAGTAAATATTTTATAAATAATTGAGATGTTATAATCCCTTACCTGCTTGATGTTGCGTGTCATACATTCCATCTAATATAATGTTTATACTTTAGATTTTCAGGCAGTTATATTCTCCCCTCCTTAATTAAATTGTGTCCTCACAATTTAATCTCGATCATGTTGATGGATTGTTTGATATTTACTAGTTTTAAAATACCACATCTTTAAAAGGGTTCATACGAAATTATCAATATAATAGTGAATGGGAAGTACAATGGTCACATAGAAAAACTTATAACAAGGTCTGTAAGTATGATAAAATTAGTGGCAAGTAGAAATTTATACTTGTAAGAAATGTATAACTATATAGAGTGAGTTTTTGTGGTCATTAATCACAAACAGGTTAGTGATCATGAATAATTTCAAGGCCTCAAATCCATTAATCTAAGATGAAATAAAATCCCATTGGTCAAACAAAAAATGTGTTATTAGTAAAATTTTTAAGTTCCTTTTCCTTATGTTGGGAAATACTTTTACATCCTAAGAATATATGAAATATAATTACATGATATATTTCTATAGACATAATTCCATCCTTTGGTTGTCCTTGGATAAAATTATAGTTAATCCATTACTTCAAGAAATGTATGTCAAATAAACAAAATTTTACACCACAATCAAAAAAATACACTTTTAAAGGATCTTAAGCCCCATAAAAGAGTGCAAGGTCAAACAATTTTACTCTAACTATTTTCGAGAAAATAGTATTTTAAATACATTAATTTATATACATAAAAATGAAAAATATAGGTTAATCATTAGTATCTATTTATCAAATTTTTCAACAAAATACAATGAAATATTAATTAGGAAATTACATAGTTAGTAGATGGAATTATACCCTTATCTTCCTTAAGTCATGGGTTTATGTCCCATGTCCTTGCTAGATTCGATGGGTTATCACCCGGTATATAGGGTTTCCTTTTCTAGAACCATGTTAATATAATTTACAAAATAAATATGACAAATATCCTTAAAATAAGGTTAATCAATAAATATAATTTTAACTAAATTTTTATACACAATATTAATACATAAATATTTTATCCGTTTTATTTCAACAGTAGTCCATCCAAGGTCCAATGTTTATCCATAATATCATTTCTCGGATTTATACTCCATTAAACCTATTATAAAATATGACACATCTTAAGTCTATCCTAGGATAATAATTTTATAAATCCTTCATTGTGGTCTGTAAAAAAATTTGATTTTTTTATGAATATCTCTTTATTTTGTCAAAAGATGTTAGTTGTAAGGCCTATTTTCATGTACCAGGATACACCGAGTCAGGACCGACACACCTTGTATAAGTTGATAATCCTAGGTACATATATTTTAGATTCATGTCGAATGGTAGTATCTAGATACTGATGTATTGGTAGGAAACCCACAAAATCAATATCTAACAAAAACATTAGTATGTTCTTCTGTAATTATCCTCTATGTCTACATTATGGCTATGTTATCTAATATAAGTTTTCCAAAATCTTGTTCCCAAGGTTTCTAATAAACTTTCTTTGATACCAACTATAGTGACCCGACTCTAGAAGGCAAGGAACCCATGTCTTCTATCAATTAAATTGGCACAAGATTACAAATAATCCAATCCCAATAGACTAATCAGTTTAGTAGTCTTGGTAAAAAAAGATACATATGTGAGTCCTATATTAAAAATTAATACAATAATTAAAAAATATTTTTTTAAAAACAAATTAGAGCATAACTTTATTACATCTAGTTTATCCTTTCATATATTTATTAGTATAGTTCTTAAAATCTTGGTAAAATGAAACAAAATTGGGGTGAGCTCATATTCTTTGTAAGGGAAACATATAGTTGAACCAAAAATGTATCAATGCGAATAATAATTATTAAATGGTAAATAAATAAACAGAAATAACATGTAATAAAAAAATAAGTAAGTAATTAAATATTAAATATTGAAAGGTATTAAATTAAAAAACATTCCATTCAAAAAACTACATAAGGAAAAATACATATGAAAAAGTAATAAAATGAATCTCATGCAAATTTAAAAAATAAACTCAGAGTGAAATACATCCACATATTTTATCATATGAAAACAATATGGATAATAACAATGATAACTAAGATTTTTATGATGGAAATGAATATTTATTGTATGACATGTCTATGGAACTGGAGGACCTATACTGTCAACATCCATCCTCTGGATAGTTTGAAACTACAGATAAAAACCTGTTTAATTTTTGAAACCTATTTCTCTCATGAGAACCTATAAATGCATCAAGGATGTATATAATTTCTGGGATCCACCCATCACATCATGTCCAAATCATTCTTCATATCAAGTAATCAATTTAATTATTAAACAATATTCTTTATCAAATATCAGTATGTAGTAATAAATATTAAACTATAAATATTTTACTAAATAATCAAATAATTGTCAAAGTAGACACTATTTGTAAAACTATGTGTGATTTATGTAATAATAATATCCATGATAAATTAAATTGAAAATTTAGTAAAAATTAAATGTTCAATGATAATAAGATATTGAA
Organism: Viscum album; assembly: GCA_963277665.1. Taxonomy (NCBI): domain Eukaryota; kingdom Viridiplantae; phylum Streptophyta; class Magnoliopsida; order Santalales; family Viscaceae; genus Viscum; species Viscum album. Next base: position 1,451,934,067 of record OY728161.1, read on the forward strand.
TATTTCAAGGGGAATGAAAAATAAATCAAGAAAATGAATTTGAATACTATCCTTGTTCAAACCCATCATAAATCATCTAGAGGAAGATAAAAGATGATATCAATTCAATATATTCGAAGTGGATTAAATTAATGGTTTGTAGTTGTTGATAAATGTAAACATTATAAAAAATATCTTTTAAAAATATTCTTGAGGAAAATGTCATTTTCTTATGAATAAAATTTTTTAAAATCATTTATCTAAATCGAAAATTTTAATTTTTTTTATAAATTATCAATTAAATAATGAAAAATAAACATAAATGTAATGATGGTGATTGAATCCTTACATTATTTATGAGGTAAAAATAAATTTCCATTCTTAGGATAAAAATATTATAAAAATGATTTGTTCGGAATGGGACAAGGAGTTTTCATTGGAAAAAATAGTAAAAGAAAAAAAGGGTATAAAATTTATTTACTAAATCATGTTGAGAAAATTTTTGACAACCATTTTTTAAAATAGAGTTTTAAAAGAAAAAAGTTTCTCCAGCTGATGAACGAAATGATATCATGTTTTGTTAAAAATAATTTATAAAAACTTTTCAGTACCAAAGGGTAGGAAAACTAAATTTTCACTTAATAAAGGTCATTAATAACATGAGGAGAATAAAATAAAAGAGTATATTATACAATAATAAAATAATTTCCTTTGGTGTAAATTAATTTGTAAATATTTTCATATAAAATGATAATGTAATGTAAAACATTGAAAACATAATAATATAAGATTGAGAATCAATCAATGTGTTGATTATGTATATGAAATATAAATCCAAATATAAAAGAGTAAATACATAAATATATAAAATATTTCATTATACACAAGATTAAATACTATTAAGCTCAATTAATAATTAATATAATTAAATAAAATGAAATTAGGTTATGAAATTCTTTTCCACTTTGTATCTTTTAACTCTAATCCCATTTGATGAAATTATTAAAATTGAAACTTAAAATATCATGAAGAAGGATTGAATAATGTCATTATATGAAACATTTCAAATATGTGCACCATATATAAGAAATTAGTTGAAAAAATTAATTTTATTGTTTCAATAGATATTTAACAATAAAAAAAAGAAGTGATATAACAAAGGTAATCATTAAAAACATTCTTGAGGATAATAGCCTTTAAACATTCCAAGGTGTCCCATGCCAATTTAAAACATTTTAATCGTAAAATCTATGAAACAATAACATTAAATGAAAAATATAATATCATGAGAATAAAGAGTTTGATGACATAAAAATTTAAATGGCTGTATATATACCATTTTAAATAAACTAGGTAAAAAATAATTAGTCTTAATGGAATGTAAATTGAGACAAAATATTTTATATTTGTTTTAATTTCAGGTGAACATCCATTAAAAACCTATATGATAAACTTGTGTAAATTGTTTACTTGATTTAGATCCATTTTAATGTTTATAATTAATTTTTTCTCACTTATTACATTATTTTATAAAACAACTTAATCAATTATGTTTACATCTATTTTTTATCCCAATTTAGTTTATGTGTCAAAAAACGTTGGTAGGTTAATTATAGTAAAAGGTGTCATTTCATAAATATAGACTCAATAATAATGATGTCATTGTTAACAGATATATACATTAATAATACTTATAAAATTTCAATTAAATATAGTGATGAGACATGAATCAACTTTACACTCATAAAATGGTAGGTCGTACGTACAAATAAGTAACGTTGTCATTTTTCAATTATCATTATGGAATTAAGTTAAGTAATATTATATATTTATAGAATTATAATTATATTCAAAATAAAATATTATTTAATCTTATACACTCACATATAAAATTATTCTTATGTAAAAGTAATCACATCATGTTTAGGAGGCGGTAGCAAACACGTCCACGAAGGATGTCATCCCTTTTTAAGTGTGTGAAATAGTTGAAAAGAAAATTATATATATATATACATATATATATTATTTACTGAATTTTAATTATGTTATTAATATAATATATATGTTTTATATGTCACATATTTTTAATTAAAATAACCCTTCATACATTCCACTTATCTTGTGAACAAATCATATCTCTTTTAAGAGGTGGTATACCAGACATCAACAATTGATGTTATCTTATTCACAACTAATAGTGTTCATAAATATATGTGTTATAAAATAATTAAATAATTATTAATAAATAATTAATATAATATTTAACTCATATAAATATAGTTTCTATCACAATGACCACCATGAGAGGCAGTAATGAAAGAACAAACAATCATCATTTCATAAGGTGATAGTTAGTCATTCACATAAACAATATGTTCATTTCCCACTAAATGAGAGTGTGTCTAAGATTACATAGAACCCATAGAATAAAAAATCAATATAATATTTTAGATTCTGGTGTTTTTATACAATCATGGAATAATAATAGTTTATGGGGTGGACAATGGAAATAAAACTAGAGAGCTTAAGAAATGATGTTACCTCTTAATCGAGTAACTCCTATTTTTTTAAACCAAACGGATTCCTGGAAAGGATTATGAAAAATGGGGTTATTTTAGTTTTAATCTATTAATGATTATGAGCTATTTAGAAAGATATTTTTGGAAAAAGTTTTCTTGAGAGGTGTGAGGAAGTGGGAGGAGAAGAGGACTTTTTATAGTGGAGGTGGAGTGGAAGTATTTTAATCTTTTTACAAAGGAATTCCCTTCGAAATTTTCACATTAAATGTGGATCATGTAATAAGATAATTTCCATAAAAGTTATGAGAGGGTCTAAAAATGTCCACAAAATGGATTTTTCATAAGGTTTTTTATCTTTTGGTCCCTTATGATTAAGGTTTAGAACCTTATTAACCTAAAATTTTCATTTATCATTATAATTAATTTTAATTACCTCTTCTATTATTATTGATAAAAAAATAATGGTGAACATAATAGATAATTAAAATAATGTCGATTACAAATGTGGAATAAATTTTCCAAATTCCATTCATAAATTTGGATGAAATTAAGTAAAATTAAATCTCGTAGACATGATGACAATATAGGGTTTTAAAGTTAAGAATTTCTAAAGAATGATATGTTTTTATAGTAAATTTGAAAGTGTAATTGAATATAAGGGAATAAATTGGATAAATGGTTAAAAATATTTCCTAATTAAACATTACACTCATTTTAAAATATATTTTATAATTATAAATAAATTAGATGGAAAAGCAGTCTTGAATTAAAATTTATTATTTCCCATTATACATTAAAAAAATGAAAAGTTCACCTAAAAATACAATACATTCACTATAACCTAATATTTATGAATATATGTCTAATAATAAGAATATTATTAAATATATAATTTATAAAATTACCCTAAAGTGTTTTTAAAATTTGTTTTCCATTAAATGTAGGTAAAAGTCCCTTAACAAAAATATAGGATTCTTGTATAAAATTGGGTTTGTTCTTATTTTATATCTATTAAATATATTAAAAAAAATATTGGATAGAATAAAATATATATATATATTACATTAATATCTCTTAATAATTTTAAATAATTTAATTTATTATGATAAAATAACTTTGTGACCATGAAAATAGATTTCTATAAAAATATTATTTTTATATTAAATAGGTTTTATATTTTTTTATAATTAATTTGTAACCAATGGATTATTTTTGTAAATTATATGTTTTATTATATTAGTTAATAACATTCTTAAAATATTTTTTATATCTTATTATATTAAATAATAATATTTTAATAATATATTAATGTTTGGTAAATATTGGTATTGCATTTAATGGAAGTTATTAGAGGAACATATTGTGGATTACGATATATTCTAACTGTGTCTCCCAGGTGTAGAAAGCTATAAAATATATTTAATTTACTTAAAATAGTAAATATATTACAAATAATTAGAATATTATATTCCAGTATGAGTTTGGTGTTGTTTTTCATACACACTATCGAATAAAATGTTCTTACTTCAGTTTTTTTGGGTGTTACATAATAAGTACAAAATTATTACAATTATTTAAATGCCAATATATATAACACAAAACATCATATATTAATTTTATATACATAGTGGAGTATGATTACTATCAATCGTATCTCTAAAATGTTTGAAAAATACGTAACAAGTGATACTTTATTCATTGATACCTTAATTACACAACTCAATAGAGGCATAGCTATTACAACACTAATTTTGTATGTTTCTATTTAACCCATTAGTTCGAGAATAGTGCATAGGGGATTTTTCATGTATTTGAAAAGTAAATAAATCTATTGTTTTATTGAATTAGGATAAGTAATGGAATAGAAATTATTAGTTAATTAAAATGTGTTGCATAAAAAAACATAGATTATGGAAATGTGATGTATTCATATTCTTGATAAATGATATTTGATATATTCATCGATATAATCAATAATTTGTAAATAATAAATGAAATATGATGTAGACTATACTAGATTAAATCGTTCCACATACATTGATAACTTTATTTCATCGACATTTTGTATCATATAGGTATATATATGATATATATGATATATATTTTGGTGTATATCTATATTAAAATATATTAGTACGTTTGATGGTGATCAAAAAATACACCTTAGTAGATAGAGTAGTTTATATGATTTTCTATAGGTATATTTTTTTAATATGTCTAGGAAATATGAATTTTATAATTTTTTCCATATCACCTAAAACACATAGGTTCATACAGTTAGGTCATTGGATGTCTATTACTTTTTGGAAAAAGTGTTTGATAAAAAATGTTGGGTGATTGGTAAAAGAATATCCAAAAGATATTTTGATAGATTCAAAAATAGTTTTAATGTTATTCATTGACACCATATATATTTTATTGAAATTAGTATTTTATTAGATATTCACAATAAATTATGTATTTGATAAATATTCCTTAAGGGTACATTGGTTCCAATGAATCCTTCAGCATAATCTTGGGATTATGTTATACCCAAAATAATGTAAGCTAAGTGTATTAAACAGGGACATTCCTCCCAAGTGGTTTCCAAGAGTTTATAAATCTATCAAAAATGAATTAATTAGTTTTTATAAATTTATTCAATTATTTCAATGCACTCTTCAATGAGACATAAATAAATTGTTCCATTTAATGAATCCTAATGCACCTAGAATTATTTCATTCATTATGGGCTTCAAGGATATACATCATAAAATATATTTTCTCAATAGTATGGATTTCGATCATAAATGTGTGAAAGGTGATAATTATAATTAGATTGATGCAATTTTTTCTTAAAATCTATTCTCCAGAACATCATTAATAACATTATAGAAAAGGAGAGAGAACCCCTTTTAGCATTCTAGGAATCCCAAGGATATGAAGTATAATCCATTGGTCGATGTCCTCTATCAGAGGCAGAAGTGTACAACTGTTTATTATGATCGTCATCAGGAATGATTCAAAGAAATTTGATTCCAATAATATGTGGTATTGGTATGTTGTTCTCTATTTACATTTATGTCTCTAATTCAATTATGGAATATTGGGAATTTCATGGGAATTTTATGCAACTTGAGATCATATTATTATCAATAGAAAACCGTTATAGTGACCACCTTTAGAAAAGTAATTTGTATAAATGGTAAGTTCTTGAATATGAACTTCCATTAAAACATTTACCAACCACATATGAGAAGATATGAGTGGTCTATTTTGTGTTTTTTTGATTTAATAGAATCTTGGATTATATATTCTATAGCTCTGTTCCCATCAACATCAATGAATGAAATTATGAAAAAAATTATTCTAGAAAATACCTCAAGATATATCGTTTTGATAATTTAAAAATTGGTATTATGAAAAAACATTGATGTTTCTATTTAGACAAATAAATGAAGTTTGTTTTAATTTCAATGTCGGTGGAATATAATATGAGTAAATTAAAACATAAGTCATTAACTAGACTAGTTACATTGGAAACATGAAAACCAAGACAATATCTACATGGATAGAAGGGTGTTCCCTATTACCATGGGTTGGAGACTGGAACCTGTCATTATACAAAATTAATGTGGGGAGGAATTTTACACAAGCATCATAGAATAAAGATGAACAAGGCATTATGTGTATAAAAAAATCCACACAGGGTAGTGTAACAAAAGTCAAATAGGTAAAAACCCGATGTTCTGTATAAAAGTACAAGAAAACAGAAAAATAACCATTTACCAATGGACACAACTCTCTAAGACCAATGATTGATTACTCCTACAAATTTTATATGGAGCCATTCCCTTTTTCAAACATTAGAGAATAAAATTTATAAACACCTTATGGTAAATGTACGGTGTGAGTTAAAAGCCCAGTAGAGTCTCACCAAAGATTAAATAATTGGATACTGAAATTTAATTAACCAAATAAATCATTTAATATTAAATAAACATGTAAGGATTTTCAGAGCATAATTAAAACAATTCATGCATTACATTTTTAAATGATAGAGATACATTAAAAATGGCTTAAATAATCATTTTATATAAAACATTTTAGATAATTTCAGAAGGAATAGAAATCACAATAAAAACATTAGCATATTAATTTCAAACACAAACAAAAAGAAACATGGGAATATTCCAAAAGGTACGATAGTTTTAGGCTTTGGGATCTCACAGAATTGAATGTGATCATGATAATATTTGTCTTCAATCATCCCTCTAAATCTTTCCAAATCTATCTCATAAAAATCTTATTGGGTAAGTGACCTGATAAAATTTATTTTTTAGTTGTAAAGAATAAAAAAGAGTGAAATCCCAATGACTCACTAACTACCTAGGCATACATGCTTTCTGAACAACAACCCATGATAGTAAATTTATTTTAAATATGTTTAAAATGGAATTATTCCCATTTCAAATTTACAATATTCCAAATTCCACTTAAAAAACTACATATTGGGTTTTAATCATAACATTCCCTTGCCTAAGATAAAACCAATAGGTTTCTATCAAAACAATTTTAAGACATTTTATGATATAAAAATTCCAAATAAATTTTATCAAGTCAATCTCAAAATTATAATTCCAAAATTTAATTCCAAAATTTAATTTATATAATTTCTAGCCAATTTCAAAACACACTGCAATTCATTGTTACTGGGGATTTTTTTTCGAATTTAATGCCAAATATTATTTTAAATCCAAACCCTCCATTTCAATGGAATATTTATTCTTCTAGACCAAATGAAAGAAACATATCATGAAATAAAGTTTAAATAGAAAATTGAATTTAAACAAAGAAATTTAGGTTTATTGAAAATTCACCATTTTAATGGAACCACCTACCATTTAATGAAAACACAAAGCCTCCAACGGAACCTGCCCACATGAATAAAGGTGTATAAGATCATGGAAATCAATGTAGAAACAATATTCCAAAACAAAATGTATAGATACATCAGTTATACAAATAATTATGAAAATCCAAGGAGGGAAAGAGAAATATACGAAGTTATATGGTGAACTATTATTCAAAATGTTACACCGCAATCATAACGACAATCATTTGAATAATAAATTGAAAATAAGGGTTGGATGGCTCAAAATATCCTAGGGATGGCTCTGAGGATGAGGGTAAGGATTTCTAGATAAGTGAAATTAGAAATTTCATCCAATACACCTATTTTTAAACAACACTCATGACATTACATGACATGTAACCTAGTTAAAATCATGTAATTGAAAATTAGGATAAATTTTAAAAAACACTCCACCTTTTATTAAAAATGGATTTATTAATATTTTAGAATTTACATATCATGTAACTATATTACATGGAGTGTAAATCCCTACAATACAACAGAACCAATAGGGTTTATTCCAAAAAATCTAGACATTGTATGACTTCATCATTTAATGTATCCTCCCAATTCTTTCTCAACCCTACCCATACAAGGAATAAAGGGAAACATGGAAAATTAATGAAATGTACCTGGAATAAAGGTAAAAGGATGTCACAACACAATTTACATTGGACAATTAGATTGTGAAGGGTTCTTTATAACTTATGTTGATGGAGTGTGGATCATTACATTAAATTATGTGGTGGTTTACAATGGGGTGAATGATGGGTCCTTGCACCTTACCGATGTTTTAGAAGCTGAAATTCATGCTAGACTGATAAAAACTAAAAGGCATGGAATAAGAATCTCAATAATTTGACTAAAACATATAGAAGTCAAACCAACTAAAAGAGTAATAAGTATCAAAATTGTGGAGTACTAAATATACGAAGAAAAAATATTTATAAATAAAAACAATGTCTCATTAAAAATTGATGGAAAACATTAATGAATCAGAAGCTAGATATGGTTCATAACGATGTATGGTGGCCAACTCCATTTTATTCTTATAGCGGTTCACTATTCTATGTGACCTTCATCAATGATGAAATAACAAAAGTATGGGTAATAATTGTAAATACCATGGTTGAGTTTTTATAATCTTTGGTTGATAGAGAATAATTCAGTAAAATGTAAGTAGATGAAAATTATGGGTTTCATTATTGATTTTAGGGGGTTACGAATGTAGACTGTTCTAGAGGTTTTTATTAAGGAAGGGAATATATATTTATAAGACAATAACATTTAAATCAGAACATGATGGTGTTACAAAGACAATGAATCATAAATTATTCGAGATTGAGAGAGGCCTGAGGACTCACCCTATATTCCATAAGGTTTTTTCGGTTTAAGTTATGAATTTTGTAGCCTATTTTGTAAATATTGAATATCCCACATTGTATATGGATGGTATTTTTTGTCAAATTTATTTCCATTGGTTTTAAATGGATATAAATGATATATGATGATCTCATTTATATCAATATGATTATGTAAATCTAATGTTAATGGTTCTTGGATAAAGACCTCAATTCTTGATATTTTAATAAACATGTAAATGGATTGAATAGTTTGAGTTTCAAGGTGATTCCTAGAGAATTGATATGGATTAATAAGATTAAATTGGATGTCATTTCATGGTTGAATAACTCTACTCGTAAAAAATAATGATGCATTACTAATTGTTATTTCTCATATATCATTTCTCATTTGGTGAAATTATGATGCAATACTTATGAAGGAAAGGGGGAGTGTAGGTATTTTCAATCATATTTAGGTTTGATTGGAAGCAATGATTTTGTTATAAGATAAGGATTGTATATTAATTTCATTTGAAAATATAACAGTGAAAAATAAAATTAATCAATGGTTAAAACTCATGAAAATTAAGTTTCCTGATAAAATAATATGATCACAAATCAGTATAATTGGAGTCACCGAAGCTGATTTTTAAGGTGGCGCCACTTCCCACGATTGAATTATTTTTGGCCCCAAAAATCATAAGTTAATCTGATAAAAAAGGAATATTGTATGCAACATAGTCTGAAAATCATAGTTCTCAGACTACAATGCATCATTCGAGGACCGCATAATAGGTACGTAGAATGGGGAAGGAATGTCGGAAAATGAAATATTCTCATAGTAGTGATATGCAGACGAAGATGGTTTCAATGTGGACTACATAGAGAAACATGGTTCACACGGGGTTCAAAATATAGTGAATATATTTTTAGAAAGGCTATCATTAGTGCCTAAGAGGCGGTGATTTGTTATTGGATTTAACTGGACTACATGAGGAATGAAAGGCGATACACAAACCATATAGGAGAAAATTGTTCGGGGGAGGAGCATAGTTCGCAGTGAAGGCTGTCAAGAAACAAGGTTTTGGGTAAATCAGACTAGTGGGGGTTTTTAGATATATTTTCCTCCATAATTACCCATAAATAGATCATTAGGAAGATAAAATTTCATTATAAATGGTAATCACTGGAGGAAATTCAGGGATGTCTGAAGAAGTTAATGTGGTGGAATTCTAGGAAAGGAAATAGTTTGTAGAGATAAAATTCCATGAATGAGGAAGAATAAATGGTTTGTAGGGGATAAAATAGTCCACAGAAGAGGAGATGATCTGTGGAAGAAGGTATGGTCTATGGAGGATAAATTTATCATTGAAGAACTTGCACCATGTGGTGCAAGATAGTTTGCAGAGGAATAAGTAACAACCCAAGGTAGGAAAGGATGATTGTGGAAATGAAGGTTGTCTACAAAGTATAAAAACATGTAGTACAAGGGAACTTTTATAGGATAAATGACTATCCTCAAAGGATAAATAACATGCATAAACAATCGGTGTTTACACTCACATCATTCTTAATGAAGAAGATAATTTAAGGACACTCCATACAAGTTAAACTAACATTCTTGGAGTGATTCTTGAAGAATGTTTCTATGAACCAGTTCTTGGGTATAATATACCCACTATGTTTCAAAATGTAAAATGGTGTGTGTACTTGATTGATACAGAATGGATAGAGAATCTAGAGCTCTGAATGTTTTTTGTATAAAGAAGAACTGGATGTGAACCTAAACTTATATTTTCACAAAGGAAGAAGTTATTGGGAAGAAGAAGATAGTAAAAAATATAAATTATGTTACTCGAGCCATATATATAGTAATGATTCTATGTTTAGATGATCTCCATTGTTTTAATAATCTTAAAAGATGTTTTTAATACCTATAAGATATATATGAGAGCTCAGGGTTGTTGTATTTTCACTAAAGAAGAAAGTGTAAAGAAGAGTAGAAGATCTAGGGACAAAAATTGATATTACCTGATGATAATTATGATCATATAATATTTAGTGTTCATCATTCCACAACACATTCAAATAAGTGTGACTAAAAAATAAGAATTTAATGTATCAATAATGTTTTATACTAGGAATAACTAAGAGTAGTTACTTGTATTGTTGTGTGAAAGCAACAAAGTGAAGAAGATGGTTGTGGAAGAACAAATAATAACATTGATATCGGACATGCCTCAACTGTTGGAAGTCATTTCTGGTGATACAAGTCCTAATCAATAAGGAGAAGACTGTATTGGGGGATGTATAAACATCCATCCAAGTGCTATAAAATATGCACTATTGGATTGTTTTCATAGTTCCCCATGGGTTTAAGGGTATATAATTTTCATTTTAACCACACAAAAGGATTTTTTTCAATGGTGTTGTGTTCATAATTATTTAAAGACTATGCTGAGGACTAGATACCGTTATTGAGAATTGAAACTTGTAAAAATATCATGTGCTAACTTAACTATGTTCGTATATTGGAATGAGTTCCCGAATAAAGAATAATAAAATCAAGATCCTAACAGGTCTAAGTGGTACAGGGATAAAAATTCAAAAACCAATTAAAAAGTCCCCAACACTGATTCACATCCTCAAAATGTTAGGTGTATTCTAAACAGGTCATTATAAATAATAGTCCTTTTTCTCTATTGGTATAAACATTAATGAATGATTATTCCTTTGGAATAAATATTGATATGACCCATATAAATGTCTTTATATAACTCTCCAACACCCATGTTATGTATAATGAATGGTAAAATCCAAATTAAAATTCTAGAGCATTATACATTAATTTATAGTGATATGAGAAATTTTTTTTAGCTATATGGTAACAATTCATAGAATATTTCTAGATAAAATTATGTTCTCTTAAATAAAAATATTTTATAGAAATATCAAAACTAGAAGAATATTTATAATATGGTAAAATTATCATTAGTTGAGGTTTTTCTGTATGGATTTTCATAATTTAAAGATGTTCATGAGAATTCATGGGTAATGATCAGTTCTAGAAAGCCAATATATTCAAGAAGTAGATCATAAGTATAATCTGGTTTCATTGGTGTTTAAAAAGAATAAATTATATAAAATATTAATTACTATAAATGATAATAAAATATCACTAGAATGTGAAGTTTCAATTGTATGAGTTCTTAAAAAAAATTGGAAGTATTATATTTGGATAGAGTAGTGTCGTAATTTTAGATATAGGTTTCTGTTAAAATACAACACCATATTAAATGAAATGGTTATTTATTACAATATTTCATAGTCATGCACGATGGTGAAACAGATATCCGTAAAGTAGAAATAAGTAAAAAATATATGAAATAGTGATAATTTTCCATGATGGATGAGATTGCATCCTTCAACGTTTTTGGAATATGAGATTAAATGAAAAGGAAATTGGAAGGTATGTTCGATAGAATAAATGGGTTAAATGAATGAGAATGAAGATTGTAGATAGAGGTAAAATGTAATAATTATAATTAAGGGATTGAAATAAACATAATGAATGACTTTTTTAGATATTTTCATTGGTTATTAAACATATGAAAATTCATCTATAATTTAGCAGGATTTTAATGGAAGATTTACATTTGGATAATTTAGATGTCAAGTCTATTTTTGTTCATGGGGATTTAGATGGAGAAATATACATGTAGAACCTAAAATAATTAGTGGAGAATAAAATATGAGATCATTTTTGAAAGTTAATTAAATTAATTTTTAAATTAAATCAATCACCAATGCAATGGAGTTGAAAGTCCAATATCTTTATGATAGTATCAATGTTCACTTGAAACAATATAGATCATGGTAGTTATCAGAAGTTATTAGATGAAGGTACCTTCATTATCCCACTTATCTATGTTGATAACATGTTTATCCTTGGGTTATAAAAGAAAATAATCCATTAGAATAATGGAAAATTGTATAAAGAATTTTAGATTCAGGATATTTGTTCAGCTTAAGGTAATTTGGTGATGTTGATGGTACATGATATATGTTTTATAAATTCCTTCCAAAAATAGATTGACTAAATTTGCAATATAGTAGAGGAGTTCATAATTATAGAGTCTAAACTAGTTTCCTACCCAATATGGAGATTTGAAGATGAGAATAGATAAAAAATTAAATATAAGCTATGTTTGAGTATATTATAAAGGTTCTGTATACAGTTCCAGAACAAATTGTGTCGTATGACATGAATTATACTCATCCAAAAATTTCCCATGAAGTTGGAGTAATGAAAATGTTCATTGAGAATCCTATTAGAGAAAATTTAGAATTACTGAAATATATATTAAGATTTCTCAAATTTCATAAAGCATAGTAACTATATTTTTAATAGATGAATCATTACACAGATTTTCATATTCAAAATTTGAGGGAGATTTAGATACCTGGAAGAGCACCATTGGCTTTGTGTTCACTTTCAGAAACTCGTATATGATTTTGATTTCAAAACATGAAATTTAACATTAACTTTTAACAATAAATTTTTAATAAATTTCATTAATAAATGTAGGTAAGGAGATGTTCTGGATGAGGGGTTTCTTAAAATATCATAGAAGAAGAAAGAATGGATATTGTATTTTTATTCAAAAATTAGATTCACTTGAAAAGAGAATTGATTTTTTATTCCCAATCAATAAACATATAGTTGAAATTTCAATTTTTTAGATGCTTTTTGAGAATGAATTTATAGATCTATAAAAGATATGTTGAGTTATGAAATTAAAATATATTAAAACCAAAGTTGAAATATAGGTTATTTTGTGGTAGTTCTACTCTAGAGTTGAGATGGGATATCAAAATTAATAGTGGGGTAATCCTAAATTTTTAAAGGATATATTTGGAATAGAATAGAGTTTTTGATTTCATGAAAAGGTATTGGTTGTGAATCAAAGAAAATTATTATCCAGTTGGATATTTTTTGGTTTCAGCTATGTGAAAAATTTTTCTATAAAATAAATTAAATCCAATTTATGGAGTGATCCCAAAAGTGATAATCTGTGATAATTGATAGAGATGATTGGGTGGGGGTAGAAAATATTGAATTTGTGTAATTTAATATATTATATGATGTTACTTGAATTAAAAGAAGTCAGAACATACACTGTGGACTCTTTTAGAAGGTGAATATATCTTCTAATTTACCATTATGGATTTATAGAGGCAAAAGATTAATCAAATTTTTCGTATGATTAAATAATCATAAAATCTATAAGATTATAATTTTCACCAAAAGAAGATTTATGGTGGTTTATTTATTTGACCAATTATAAGTATGTAAATGAAGATTAGATCTTATTTGGGATGATCTCCATGGAGATATAATGATTGCAAAATCATTTTCATTGGCTAGGAAAAACTATTTACAATAATTTTGATTTATTTATTCAATCTATGGTTTCATATGTTAATATAATCTGATTCCTTAAATAAAAATAATTGTAGTTTTCTCTATAGTATGATTAATTTATTACTAAAAAAATCATCTCATGTTCTGTCACATTTTTTCCAGTATTTTCATCCTATAATTTATTATTTTGTCTGTTCGGATGTATCATGTTCTATTGTGTTTAATTGGGTTCAATGTGTATTATATGTTCATGTAAACTGAGTAAATTTTTCTATAAAGACCCTAAAATTTAAAAAAAAAATTATAATTTATTTTGATTTTTACGAGTCTGAGGCTTCTGACGGCACATGATTCTGAGGACCGGTGTGCTCAGAATCAATCAACGAAGTTTATCTCGGGTACGTTCAATAAACGAATGATCAGGTTTTTTTATATTTTGAACTGGTGCTCGGAATTAAAATTTGAGGGCACTGATGAAATCACAATGCCGATAATTACATAAGGGGACCGTTAAAATAGATTCGTTTTCAGAGGAGGAGAATTTAAATTTTTTGGATTAAATAAGAAGTGAATAAAATTGTGGAACATTTTTATTTTATATCTAAGGTGGTTATATCCTACATGGGGGAGTTGGGTCAGACCCACAAGCACCTAACTACCATGTGAGGATATTTGTGTGGTGGGTCCCACACGAGCCCCAACCATTCACATTCCCTAAACTCCTTAAACTCCCCCCTCTTTAATTTTGCTAAATTCTATTTAATTAAGCAATCTCTTCCTCTCCCTATCTCAGTCCATTAAATATTTCCAACCTACCTTATAACTAATTAAACTACTCTACATTTAATTAATTAATGGATTTAATTTTTGAATTTATAAATGCATGACAAGATTAATTAAAATATGGGGTGGCCATATTTTAATTGATTTGTCTTGTTGTGTGGGGATTGGGAGATAACTCTTGTGAAGAAGAATAGGATTCCCCCTTTGTGGAAGTTCATCATCATAAAACAAAGAATGGATCTTCTTTAATGAAGAACGTCGACCCTTCAACGTAGAACGACACAATGACCACAGTTCTCCATTCTCTTCTTCCTCTGCAACAAGGGAGGAGACACCGACGTGGGGAACTTTCCAATGATGATGTGCCTTATTTTATCTTCTCCGCGACAAGAGAGGAGACACCGCTTCCTCCTCGATGCACTCCTACAACGACAGAAGCAACACCGTCATCCACGATGCTCGGCTACCGCAGATCTTTCTAAAGGTAGGGGTTGTAGTTTTAATGTTTTAATACCGTCTTAGTAATTCTTCAATTCTCGAGTTCTGTTTGGCCGCTTGATACAATCATGATGAGGAAGGATTTGGATAGCACGAACACGGTCCGACCCTTCCCCTCTCGTTTGTTGTTTATGGACGATGCAGGCGGACTGCGAAGAACCGGCTGGCGTTGGACCGACCACGAGCGGATCGTCAGCGCATGATTATCGGGTCGCCGCAAAGGCACGACACCATCGTGTCGAACAGAGTAGAGCCAGACCGCGACCTAGTCGGGTTGTGGTGTAGGGGTGTGGTGCCATCATGCCATGCTGGTATTACAAGGGGGTCACGGCCGGGGCGGGCCGTGGCTGAGGGGCGCGGTGCCGTCGCGCCGCGCTGGTCGAACAGAGTCGCGGCCTAAGGCTTTGGTGGATAGGGAAGGGCGGCTGGCTATGCCGGTCGCTTGTTCCATAAAGAGGCAGGATCCGAGGGGGTCCCACAGTTACCAAGGGACTATCCTAATGGCTGGCCGTTTCCGATGAACAAGGGGGTGTAACCCCTCCTGGTCGCCCAGCCACGCATCCAACCGTGTGGGTCACATGGATCGGACCACGTTCGCCAGGCCGGGCCGCTAGTGCCAGGCCAGGACATTCCCAACTGAGCTGGATCCAGACCCGGGTCGGGCCGACCCGAGGGGTTTTGGGTTGGGCCGGACCGGGCCCAGACCCCCTATTTTCGGACCGTTTTCGGTTAAACAGACATATCATGAGGTACAGACCTCCAATCGATGCACTGTCAGTTGAGTAGGATTTATTTGATCAAGAAGGTCATTTTTGTATATTACTCTCAAGGTTTTGGTGAAGTATATATTTGGACAGGTTGGTTCAAATTTGAAACCAAGCGGGCCCTCGGAGCGGAAACACTTATAACTTGAGCTCCAGACATCCGATTGACATTCCATTGACTTTGTTGGATTCCACATGATGAGTCGGTTCTTTTGGAATACTTCACCTAAGGTTTGGACATAGTTGGAGTATGGTCGGGTTGTATTGTACCCAAAATCCAACCGATCCCCTGGAACGGGAATTCCAGCAACTCTCAAACCGGACGTCTGTTTGACGGATCATCAGCGGTTTTGATGATCTCGTTGAGAAATGGTTCGTTTTAGTATACCCCATGGGAATTCGGGCTACAGTTGAGATACGGCTGGGTTTGTCCATACACGAAACCAACCGGGCCCCAAGGACTAAAAGGCTAATAACACACAGACTGGGCATCTGATAGACGTTCTGTCTATTGCATTGAGGCCCTTTTGATGAGGCAATACTTAGAGATACTTCATTGTGGTATTTTGTGATACTTGGATTATTGACCGTTAGCTCGTGGTGCGGATCCTCCTAGAGACGATCGTACATAGTACAGAGTCCTTGTAGCTGGATGAGACCTAATTATTGTTTGTCCGATTCGAGTCAGAGTGACATGACTAACCAAGTGGGGAGCACTACTGTGTTTGGGTGGCAGACCCACAGTGGGGAGCACTACTGTGTCTGGGTGGAAGACCCGCGGTACTTAATAGAAGGAGTACCTTTGTAGGCTATTAGGGGGAGCACTACTGTGTTTGGGTGGCATACCCACGGCTGGGAGCTCTACTGTGTTGGGGTGGAAGACCCGCGGTACTCGATAGGAGGAGTACATCATCTGTCTATGGTTAGTGAGCAGCTCCTCGGAGTCGTGACAGGATCACTGTACTCGACAGAGTAGGATCTCTTCAGCAGTTGTGGTTTCAATATATTTAATGAAAGTCCATGTTTCATCTGAGTCAACGACCTTTGTTTTTTCATCATGATTGATATGGGTTACATGATAAAGGTAATGTATGGTCATATAACTAAGTAAAGGTTATCAGTTGATATCTTTCTCTGTGTTTTATCCTTGTTGGATTTAGTGAAACCTTGAGGGTCTCGGGGTCCCTACTGAGTATCGTTATACTCACCCTTGCACGGGCTATGCCCGCACATCGTTGTGTTGGACGTAGAGGACGGACAACACTGATTGTGGTTGAGGCTTGTAGAGATGGACAGTACCTAGAGGTGGACTTCACAATATGACAGTACCCGGAGGTGGACTTCACGACGAGATGGTACCCAGAGGTGACAGACAGACATGGAGAGCAGAGGTGGCCATCTGTACCTACCCTTCAGGTAGGAATCCCGAGGACGATCCAAGAGATTCTTCACCTTTCAGTTGTTGTCTTTTCAGTTGTACTTTCTTTCTGTAGTGGCTATACCTTTAGTTGGGTTTGTATTTACGGCCCCTTTGTACTTTCATCATACCAGTTACTGCTTTACGTAGTGTTTTCTTCCGCTTGTTCTCTGAGTATGTTTATGTTTACGTTTCATAAAGTCATTTCCTTCCCTTTTTATCGGATTTATGCCTTTGTTGCTAGTCTCCATCCCCTGGCCTATAGAAGGCGGGCTTGGGGTAGTCACATCATGGGCCCGAGGATGGGTCGTGAGAAATTGGAATTAGAGAAGTCGGTTCTACAATAGAACTTAGGACTCTGATATTTCTTTTCTGTGATGCAATAGTGTTAAGGGTACCGAGTGTGGTTTTCAGTTCAGGGGGTCTAGTGTTGGTGCGGTGGCTGGCGTATCCATTCACTAGGACCCCGAATTCTAATTTCGGACTCAGTGCACGAAAACTATGATTGTGTGTGTGTTTTCAAAAGTTTTCTTAATGTCAGCTCAACCAGGTTAGCTCACCTGGTTTAAATCATCTGACCGTGTCTCATCTATTCAGGATGTCTCCATGTAGACAGTTAGTTGGAGTTCAGAGAGAGTACTTTTTTACGGCCCACCGAGTGATGAGACTCTAGTATAGGGCCCTCTTTCTATGTTGGCACCTTCGGGTGGTGTACCTGCATCTCCACCACCCATTAGGCAGCAGATTCCACCAGTCGTACTAGTGGATGGTGTACACTGACAGAGTGTGTTTCACAACTTCCACTAGCAGAGGCCTCTGATGATATGAGGCGAGGCAGATTCCCAGGTAGCAGTGGAATGGATGGAGGTGATTGCTAGAGTTCTACACCTTTTTAGACACTAGTAGAGTAGATGGTGATCTTATCTACCAATGATTTTCTCAGTGAGTGACCATTAGGTTGGTCCTTATAGTGATGAGGATTCGGTACATGGACAGATTCCTAAGATAGTACTTTTGGGTAGTGTTGCAGCTATATCACTACATGTTGGTCAGTAGTTACAAACGATGGTACTGGTAGATGACACATATAGGCTTAGTTCCTTACACATGTTTCTGCATTAGATACCCCTTAGGTTCTGAGGCAAGCCTAACTCACAGGAAGCTGAGGACTGGGTTGAGGATGTCGCTGATAATTTTATAGAGCTTATACAACCTCGGTAGGACGACATTTCGATAGCTGAGTATTCATCGGGGCGTATCGACCATTCCTGGTAATCGATGAATATGATTCCATCAGTGCATCAGGGATCAGACTCTTGAGCGAGGTTTGTTTAAAGGACATCTGAGCCATAACTTCCTCCACTATTCATTCCTACATATGATAGGGTGCTAGAGGGAGCCTTTGTGGTTGAATGTTCTTTGGCTGAATGAATACAACTAGTGAATGTAATCAGTAAGAAACAAGAAACTGGCACCAGACTCAGAGACTTGGGCCTGTAAAATGTTTCATGAAGAAGAAGTGTTAAGGATAGATTAATATGCAGAGCAGCTGATGTGGAAGTAGAGCTTGGAGAGCAGCATGAGGTGGTGAACATTTCGACATGTTACAACCACCCACCTTTGTAGTCCCCACTAGGCTCAGGGAACTGGAGGGCAGGGGAAGAGAGTAGATTCATGCAGTCAAGGAGTGTGACTGAAAGGCTCTAGGGATGATTCGAGGAATGATATATGTCTAATACTAGTTTCCATATCAACATAAATTGATACGAATCAATCATTGCTTCCAAGAATCTTGTCCCAGACCTAGAGTTTCCGGATATAAATGTTGACTCAACCCTCACGTCTGGAGATACCATTGGGAGGAGACTTGATAATCACACTTATGCTGAAAGTGTGATCTGACCATTGAGGTGAGAGTTGCGGTTGGAACCTCTTGGTGGAAGTGTCGAGGACATACGACGTTGTTCTGGGTATGGATTGGATCCCTAGTTCATACACAGATTGACTGTATTAGCCAAAAAGGTTATGGTTTACCTACAAAGTTGGTATGGGGTTTTCCCTTGGTCGGTGAAAAGGGAATCCCAGGCAGCACAGGATAAACTCATGCATAGGAGGGTGTGGCCAATCACTTTGGAGATTGCCAACCATATGCTCGTGGCAGTGGGATTTTTGAGTAATCGGTTCCTCCAAGACTATGAATTCGAGATACTATATACTCCTGGGAAGGGGAACTTTGTGGCTGATTCTTTTAGTATGATATCGGGAATTCAGCTGTAAGGAGTGGCGAGACAGTAGCTGGACGAGTTTCAGATATCCTTTGTGGATAGTGATGGAGTCAGCTCGTGTAGAACCAGAGATGGTTCATGCTATGATGGAGAAAGTGCATATCATCCAGGAGTGGATGAATATTGCACATAGTAGACAGATGTCCAATGCTGATAGGAGAAGAGACCACTGGAGTTCGAGGGTAGCGACCACGTCTTTATACTGGCCTCACCTCGATGGGGTCTACGGAGTTTTGGTCAGGGTGGCAAGTTGTCTCCACATTTCATCTGGCCTTCCACCTCAGTTGCACCTGGTGCATGACGTCATCCACGCATCTCAGCTGAGGAGATCTGCGCACAACCTATCTGACATCATCGACCATAGAGAGTTGGACATCGATGAAGGGGCAACTTTCACGGGGTTCCAGTAGAGGTTGAGGATCGATAGGAGCGGGTCCTATGAGGAAGGATGATTCATCTTATGCATTTTTCCTGGTAGCATGAGAACCTTCAGGAGAGCACATGGGAGCGGGAGGCTCAGATGCATTTTCGGTACCTACTTTAGTATCCCTAGATTGTGTTGTAGCTTTACAGGGGTGTAAATCCCTGAGGTGGGACTAATGTAAAGACCCAGAAATTTCTAGGAATTTTTTTTCTTAATTTCTTTGGAATTATATGAGTATGAGTATTCTGATGGTACTTGATTCCGATGCCTAGTGTTCTCAGAATCAATTTCCAAATTTTAGATCGGGTACTTTCAGTAAATGAACGATCGGGATTTTCAATCATTTGAACCGGTGATCAGAATTGAAATCTGAGGGCACCGATTGACTCGTAACGTCAGCAATTGCTTATGTGGACCTTTATAGCAGATGCGTTTTCACGGGAGGAGAAGTTAAAATTTGTGGATTAAATAAGAAATGAATAAAATTGTCGAACGATTTTATTTTATATCTTATGTGGTTATATCCTACATGGGGGAGTTGGGTGGGACCCACACGCACCTAACTACACATGTGGGGATATTTGTGAGATGGGGCCCACACTAGCCCCATCCATTCACATTCCCTAAACCCCTTAAACTCCCCCTCATTAATATTGATAACTCCTATTTAATTAAGAAAACTCTTCCTCTCCCTCTCTCACTCCATTAAATCTTGCCAACCTACATATTAATTAATTAAAATACTCTACATTTAATTAATTAACGGATTTGATTTTAGAATTTATAAATGCATGACAAGATTAATTAAAATAAGGGGTGTCCTTTTTTTAATTTGGATGGTTTGTTGTGTGGGGATTGGGAGAGAACTCTTTTGAAGAAGAAGAGGATTCCTCCTTTGTTGAAGTTCATCATCTTAAAATGAAAAATGGATCTTCTACAATGATGAACGTCAACCATTCATCGTAGAACAACTCGGCGACCATGGTTCTCCATTCTCTACTTCCTCTGCGATAAGGGAGGAGACACTGATGTGGGGAACTTTCCAATGATGAAACACCTTATTTTCTCTTCTCCGCGACAAGAGAGGAGACGTCGATTCCTCCTCTGTGCACTCCTACGATGACAGAAGCGACATCGTCATCCATGGTACTTGGCTACCGCAGATCTTTCATAGGGTAGGGGTTGTAGTTTTTAAGCTTTAATACCATCTTCTTCATTCTTCAATTCTTGAGTTCCGTTTGGCCGCTTGATACCATAATGATGAGAAAGGATTCAGACCGCAGAAACACAGTTCAACTCTTCCCCTCTCATTTGTTGTTTATGGACGAAGGAGGCGGACTACGAGGAACCGGCCGGCGTCAGGGCCGACCATGAGCGGATCGTCCATGCATGATTTCTGGATCACCGCAAAGGCGCGACACCATTGTTCCATAAGTAGTTGAGCTAGACCGAGGCCTTGACGGACCACGGCGGAGGGGTGCAGCGCCGTCGCACTGCGCCGTTGCTTCAAGGGGGTTGTGGATGGGGCGGGCCGCGGAGGTGGGCCACATCGCCATCGCACAACTCTGGTCGTACAAAGTCGCGGCCTAATGTTGGGGAGGACCGGGAAGGGCGTCCGGCTGTGTCGGCCGCCGGTGCCTTCAAGAGGCGAGACCTGAGGAGGTCTCGCGGTTTCCAAGGGCTAGCCCTATTGGCCGGCCGATTCGGAAGAACCGGGGGGGTGTAACCCCCCCTGGTCGCCCAACCACGCAGCCAACCACATGGGTCACGTGGACCGGACCAAGTCGGTAGCGCCTGGCCACTAGTGCCAGGCTGGGCTGTGGCCAACTGGGCTGGATCTAGACCCGAGTCGGGTTGACCAGGATCGGGCCGACCCAGGGGGTGTAGGGCCGGGTCAGACCGAGCCTAGACCTCCTATTTTCGGACCATTTTCGGTTAAACGGACATATCATGAGCTAAAAACCTACGATCAATGCACTGTTAGTTGTGTATAATTCCTTGGATCGATACGGTTGTTTTGGTATATTACACTCAAGGTTTCGGTAACGTTTATATATAGATGTCTTTGTTAGAAATTGAAACCAACCAGGCCCTCGAAGCGGAAACACTTATAACATGAGCTCCGAACATTAGATTGATGTGCCGTCGACTTTTTTCAACTCCTCTTGATGAGATGGTTCTTTTGGAATACTACACCAGTGGTTTGGACATAGTTGGAGTATGGCCGGGATGGATTTTAACCGAAATCAGACCGGGCCCCTGTAATAGGAATGCCAATAACTCTCAGACCTAACGTCTGTTTGACAGTTAATTAGCGGAGTTGGTGATATCATTGAGAAACGGTGCCTTTTAGTATACCCCATGTGAATTTGGGGTACAATTGAGATACGTCAGGGTTGGTTTGTACACGAAACAAACAGGGCCCCTGGGACAAAAAGACTAATAACTCACAGACCGGGCGTCCGATAGACGCGTCGTCTGTTGCGTTGAGGCCCCTTTGACGTGGTGGTACTTAGAAACACATCTTCGTGGTACTTTGTGATACTTTGAGTATCTACCAGCAGCTCATGGAGTGGATCCTCCCAGAGATGAGCGTACGGAGTAAGAAGACCTTGTAGCTCGCTGAGACTTGATGACTGCTTGTCCGATATGAGTCGGAGTGGCTTGAGTAGCCCAGTGGGGTGAACTACATTGTTTTGGTGACAGACCCAAGATTGGGAGAACTACTGTGTCTAGGTGGCAGACCTACGGTACTCAACAGAAGGAGTACCTCAGTAGGATATTAGGGGGAGCACTACTGTGTTTGGGTGGCAGACCCACGATGGGGAGCACTACTGTGTTGGGGTGGCAGACCCGCGATACTCGACATGAGGAGTACCTCAGTAGTCTAAGGATAGTGAGAAGTGCCTCAGAGTCATGTCAGGATCACTGTACTCGATAGAGGAGGATCTCATCAGCACTTTTGGTTTCGATATCTTTAATGAAAATCCAGGTTTTAGCTGAGTCAACGACCTTTGTGTTTTCCTCATGATTGAGATGGTTTACTTGATAACTTAGGTATATATGTGGTCATATACATAAGTAAAGGTTATCTGTTGAGATATTTGTTTGTGTTTTATCCTTGTTAGATTTAGTGAAAACTTGAGGGTCTTGGGGTCCATACTGAGTATCGTTATACTCACCCCTGCACAGGCTATGCCTGCACCTCGTTGTGTTGGATGAAGAGGAAGGACAACACAGATCTTGGTTGAGGCTTGTAGATCAAGACGGTACCTGGGGGTGGAATTCAAAATGAGACATTACCCGGAGGTGGACTTCACAACGAGATGGTACCCAGAGGTGACAGACGAACGTGGAGAGCCGAGATGGCCATCTGTACCTACCCTTCAGGTAGGAACCCAGAGGAAGATCCAGGAGATGCTTCACCTTTAATTTGTTGTCTTTTCAGTTGTACTTTCTTTCTGTTGTGGTTGTCCCTTCTATTGTGTTTGTATTTATGGCCCCTTTTTACATTCATCATACCTGTTACTACTTTACTTAGTGTTTTCTTCCGCTTGTTCTCTGAGTATGTGTGTGTTTATGTTTCATAAAGGCATTGCCTTCCCTTTTTATCGGGATATACGCCTTTGGTTCTAATCGCCATCCCCTGGCCTATGGAAGGCGGTGTAACACCCCGAGCTTCCATGATACGCTTCTCATTCAATAATGCAATAGCTTGCATTGTACGCAACTTCGAGTTCTAAAACAGCGCGACTAATCAAAGTAGCCGTTATGAATAGTAATAACCACTTTTTAAAATTATAGAAATTTTATATTTCAAAATGGACTTAATTTTTGGATTCAGAATATCGAAATTATCCTAGGTTGAAATTTTGGTATTTTTCTGAGAACTTCTAATTTTTTATGAATAGTGAAAAATACTTAAAAACAACTTTTTTAATCAAATTAATTTATAGTGATAAATTATATTGTTTAGTGGTTTTAAAGTATAATTAGAATATATTTTTACCATTTTATCCAATGGTGGTCATTAGAGTTAATTTAACATTGAAATTGGACATAAACAATTGCCAATCTTTTGATATAAATTGTTTCTTAAAAACACGCTATTTGTTGTAACAGCGGGAATTAATTATAAAATTAATTAATACAACTTATATGTTTGGAATTTTGTAAAATAGACATCATTTTTGAATTCGGAATATCAATTATAGCTTAGGGTGAAGTTTTGGCCTTATTCTGAAAAACTTCAATTTTTGATGAATAGTGAAACCACTAAGTGGTTGTTAAAAACTGATTTTTCGTTAAAATGAAATATTACCACTTCTGTGATTTTATTTTCAGAAATCCGACATACATGGTTGTCATTAAGAAGTAAAATGTTGTTCAATGAGATTAAAATAATTTTTTGGTGAATAGTAACTTTTAATTTCTTAATCGCGATTAGAGGTAATTAGTGTAGTTTAAGGTAAAAATAATGTTTTAATAATATGATATGAGCTTGAAACTTGTCCTACTCCTATTGGATGAGTCATGGCCGACCATGACAATCCATGGGTCAACTTGGGGACCCCATGGAGCCACTTTAGTTGGAAAATGACATAAATACCTTTTATTTAATGTTAAAGTAAAAAATGACACAAACATGAGTTGTTTTACTAAAACTATTTTTAAGTGGGGTTACACAAGTCCAAATTTTGATTATAAATATTCATTAAAAGCTAAAAATATTTCCTACATCACAGTATTTTTTTTATAATTTTTAGACATTAAATAAATGAAATTATTTATGACATCATTATGATGCAGCGATGACCTCATTATTTAACGATTTTAATAAAATGAAAAGATAATGTAAAATCCAAGGCTTACACTTGTCCAAAGACTATTGGATGTGTAGATTTCGAACCCTTATCACCTTATCCACGAATTATATATGTGTGGGACCTTTAGAATCCTAAAAGCATTGTGTAATAATGCAACATTTCAATCTTTCCAAAAGAGCCCCTCCTCTCCACTTATAAAAGGCCCCACCTCTCCCACCTCATTTACACTTTCAAGCCATTTGGCTCGGCCAACCTCTGCCCAAATACTGTCCAAACTTCCCCCTCTTACTCCTAGAAGCCTCACTTTGGGCAGAACTCTTCCCAAGGAAGCCTTTGGCTCAAATCAAAAAGAGTTACCCGATTTTGAGGTAATGTCTTCTCTAATGTTGTTTTGTTTCATTTTTCATCTCCAACCCCCTAAACTCTTTTTATTCATTTCTTTTGTAACAACACCAGTATCCTCAATAAACTAGGATGTTTTTATAATAAGGATTCTAGCTACACTTACACACACTTACATCTAGTGGTTAAAGAACATACGGTTTCTGTGGATGGCGAATTTCTGCCTCACGAAACGATGATTGTTCAACACTCATATAACACCTTCAAAGGTGGCCATTAAGATGTAACTATTTTTATATATGATATATAATATTTTTATGTTTTACTTATGCTTCTGTATTTCTAATTTATGGCATACATTATGATTTCCATTATGGGTAAACGCGATAATTTCATTTTAGGAAGTGCGGACTACCGCCCCCTCAAAGTGATTTGAATCGTTAATTCCATATGTGGGATGTATAAAGGATGGAGTAAATATTATTATACACTATATAACACTGGAATTATATTATAAATTTATATCATTATGATTTCATTCCATTAAATACGAAATAGAAATGAAAGTAGCGTTCATGCGTACGTACGGCTTACCATCTCCATGAACGGTGCATTTCATTTCTTACCTCTAAATGTTACGTGACATTATGAATGAATGTATATAATTTATATATATGATATATATGATATCTACATCATGAATATAATTCTGGATATAATGGATATTTCACCACATGAACAACTTGTAATTATAAGAAGTATATTTTTGACTCAAGTACCAAAGATCGACAAAACGACCATTATTAACTTAAATAATTAAATAATGTTCATAACATGGTAATAAGTGATATAAATGGAATAATGAACCTGAAAAAGGTTCTTAAGTAAATATAAATTAACTCTAGTTTATTATTCAGGAGGTTAATGAACGGTCGAGTCAGGAAAAGACGCAAGGTAAGGGAATTTCTTAACCCAACTTCCATTCTTTGGGTTAATCTCCTACTTTCAAATTATGTTATGATATTATTATGTCCTATAATATATTTTTACTTTCTTTATGTGTACTTATATTTAATACACATAATAGATCTATTTTATTTAAAAAAAATGTTCTTGGTAAGGACTTCGTCTCAATCTCCTATCATTGAGGCATATTTCGTTTTATACACAACTTTCTTTTATATGGTTTATAAACCCCATTGAATTTTAAGTTTATTAAAAAGGTTTTCTTTTATATTTATGTGGGTTTTAAATGATTTCAAAAAATAGATATTTCTCTCCAACATATGAAAATCCAGTGCAAATGTATACATATTTAACACAAGCTTAAAAATGTTTTCAGAAAACCCGACTCTCGAGTGTGGTAGACAGGAAGGGATTGGGCGTGGACCCATCATGGCCTGTAATTAGTCGAGCAGTCTCAGAATTAGTTATTTTGTTTTCAGAAGCTTGCATAATGTTTTCTGAAAAACACTGGAGTATATTTGAGCAATTTTAAACGTAATTATCTTCTAAAAAAATTGCATCGGCAGGTCTCATGAGACAAACTATTGTCTTGGCACGAGGCCTTGACAAAATTTTATTTGTGGTCTTGGCACGAGGCCTTGGCTACGTGGTTATGATAGTCTGGCATTATGTATTCCATCATTATGAAAATCGTTATTGATGTTGCATGGGATTATTCGATTAGTAGAATATCCATGTGAGTAAGTAAATGGCATTGTCTCATTTTATTTTTTCCATATTATGCTAAAGTTCAAGTTTAAAAAGGATTTTGTTTTAGTTATACATTGCCTTAAATGTTAATGATTATTTATGACAGCTTCCACAATATTTTTATCCTTACTAAGCATCTGAGCTCACCCCTTTCAATGTTTTAATGTTTTCCAGGATGTGAAGAAGTATTTTATGAATGACCTGCAGGGATAGTCAGAAGAGGATAGAAGTGTGGACTATGGAGACTATGTTATTATAGTTTTTCACTTTGTGATGTAATGTAACATTTATGAATGTATCTAGTGATTCCAAGGCTACTAACTAATCGGTCTTTCGAGACTTGATCTTTTGTGATCATGCCAATGTTACGAAGTAACGCACCGGCTCTGGGTAGCTGGGGTCGGGGCGTTACAGTTGGTATCAGAGAAAGTTTAGTACTAACCTTTGAAGCTATATTTAGATAAACTCTGATTAGAGCACATAGCCCAAAGATAGACTTTGAGGATTAGTATAGAAGAACATCCTAGAATTTTGGTATTATAGAGATGTTATGAGTTTTCTGAGCAATACATCCCTGTCTGGATACGAGCAGGTAGAGGAGGCTCTGGCACAGATGTACCTAGGGGTAAAACCCGAAAACACCGCTTTGAGCTAGACTCGAACGGGAACTGGTGCACGACAACGGGCCTTGCTGCACTCTTGGTTACGACACTCCCGGGGGATATGCTTAGGATAATTCTCATTTTCTTTACAAACCACTATGGACGGTTATGAGTATATACTTTCTAAATGAAAACCTTTTTATGATTATGGATTATATCCATAAATAGTTCAATTTATGTTATGTATTTTATAAGTATGGAATTATGTATTTTGATTCATAAACTAATCTAGTTTATGCCATTGTATAGAAATGGCGCCTAGTGGAAGGAATGGAAACTGTATCAATGCACGAACTCCGTGTAGGGATTGCCCTCCTGCTCAAGATAATTATTGTGGGTCTGGAGATAAAACTGGTGCTGATCAACTTATTACCATACTGGGACAACTCACTCAGGATATGAATAATAACCTTTCTCGTATGGAGCACCCTGATCCGCAACTTGTAGGATCAATGTTAGACCGCTTCATGAGGAAACAACCATCAACATTTAATAGGGGTACAAATCCATTAGTAGCTGAGCAATGGATAAACTCCTTAGAGAAAATATTCCATGCCTTGGGGAGTAGCGAAAGGGAGAAGGTTGTCATGGCAGTTTATCGCCTCACTGGAGATGCTGATCAGTGGTGGTCGCTGATTCAATACACAAAGGAAGATGATGACGTATCGAATATGGAATGGAGGGAGTTCAAAGAGCTTTTCTTAGAAAAATACTTTTCCTCATGACCATCGAGCAGATATGGAAAGGCAATTTCTGAGTTTGAGGCAGAAGGAGGATGAGAATGCCGCAAAGTATGAGGCTAACTTTACAAGGTTAGCGAGGCATGCTGCCGATTATATACGTAACCCAAGGAGTAAGATTGATCGGTTCTTTGATGGGTTAAAACCATTTCTCCGTCAAGATTTAGTATCACAATCCTTCTCATCATACAAAGATATTGTCTCGTGTGCTATCAAGACAGAAAAGGAATTCTCTAAGTCTTGTGACAACAAAGTAAAGAAAGAGAAGAAGAGAACGGGGGAACAAGAGACAGATAAAGGGAAAAAGGGAAAGAAGGATTTTCCATTATGTGATAATTGTGGGAAGAATCACCCTGGTACGTGCCTAAAAGGAATGGGAGTTTGTTATAAATGTGGAGAAAAGGGTCACCGGGCTCTTGATTGCAAGGGAAAGAAAGAGGCAGTCAAAGTTGAATGCTACAATTGTAGGGAAATGGGGCATTATGCAAATGAATGTTCTAAGCGTCAAGGAAACTTACCTCAGAAAAGGCCAAAGGATCAAGGCCAATCTTATGATGTGACTACAGTTGAAGCGGAATAATTAATGTATTGGTGCTTTTGGACTCGAGGATTATATTCTGGTTATAAGAATAATGTGATATATATAAAGATTGTACTGCAGTACTTTTTGATTAATGTAATATGATTAAGGTAATCATATTTTTAGTATGTGACAATAAGAGAATCTTTTCTTTGTTTGGGGAATCTGATGTTACAATTGATTTTGGAATTTAGAGACCTTTTAGAGAAAGTCTGGACGGAGGTATTTTGGATAACTATTAAGGTTGGAATGGATTAAGTTGAACCATGGATAGTATTGTTTAAGGTTAAAGCATTTATGAAGATTATTTTTGGAATATTATGATACTATAGTTTTAGGAAAAGGATAACCTGCAGGGTGGGGCATAACCCGTCGCGTCGGACAAAGCTTAAGGAATCGAACCCACAACCATAGTGCGACAGGCCTTTATTTCCTACCACTAGCCTACAAGAAGTCCCTGGTTATTACAAAATAATTTTACTAATCTAAATGGTATGTGTTAATATTTGGAACCTCATACAATTAGGATAAGTATAATATTTTTGAGTTATATATCTTTTTGAGTGAAAGATGAGTTGAAGGTTGAAACTCTAATTGTCAGTCATAAATATATATATATACCTATCTCTTTTTCAATGAATAAATTAATTCTTAAACTTTAGTAAAGGGATATTAAAACAAAAAAATGTGTTATCCTAATACCTTATGTCTTTTTGAACTGATGATATTTCAAATCAACATAGATTGAAGGCTTTGAGGCCCTCAATTTGACAGTTGATTGTGATTGATGACCTCAATCACTCCCTACAAATATTTACGTTTTTCCTCCAATTATATGTCTCTAATTTCCACCAATGTTCTCCTTATCGAGATCATAGTTTGGTGGTGACTTTCTTATTTCCATTTCCCCCTTATTAAGACTAAATTTTATTAACCTTATTTCCGATGTGGGCTTTCCACAAAGGTATTTTCTATTTTCAACCTTTTATTTTCAAAGAAAAAATTTCAAATTGCGAGGACGAAATTTATTGAAGGAGGGGAGAATGTAACACCCCGAGATTCCATGATACGCTTCTCATTCAATAATGCAATAGCTTGCATTGTACGCAACTTCGAGTTCTAAAACACCGCGACTAATCAAAGTAGCTGTTATGAATAGTAATAACCACTTTTTAAAATTATAGAAATTTTATATTTCAAAATGGGCTTCATTTTTTGATTCGGAATATCGATATTAGCCTATGTTGAAATTTTGGTATTTTTCTGAGAACTTCTAATTTTTTATGAATAGTGAAAAATACTTAAAAACAACTTTTTTAATCAAAATAATTTATTGTGATAAATTATATTGTTTAGTGGTTTTAAAGTATATAATTAGAATATATTTTTACCATTTTATCCAATGGTGGTCATTAGAATTAATTTAACATTGAAATTGGACATAAACAATTGCCAATCTTTTGATATAAATTGTTTCTTAAAAACATGCTATTTGTTGTAACAGCGGGAATTAAGTATAAAATTAATTAATGCAACTTATATGTTTGGAATTTTGTAAAATATACATCATTTTTGAATTCGGAATATCAATTATAGCTTAGGGTTAAGTTTTGGCCTTATTCTGAAAAACTTCAATTTTTGATGAATAGTGAAACCACTAAGTGGTTGTTAAAAACTGATTTTTCGTTAAAATGAAATATTACCACTTCTGTGATTTGATTTTCAAAAATCCGACATACATGGTTGTCATTAAGAAGTAAAATTTGGTTCAATGAGATTAAAATAATTTTTTGGTGAATAGTAACTTTTAAGTTCTTAATCGCGATTAGAGGTAATTAGTGTAGTTTAAGGTAAAAATAATGTTTTAATAATATTATATGAGCTTGACACTTGTCCTACTTCTATTGGATGAGTCATGGCCGACCAAGACAATCCATGGGTCAACTTGGGGACCCCATGGAGCCACTTTAGTTGGAAAATGACATAAATACCTTTTATTTAATGTTAAAGTAAAAAATGACACAAACATGAGTTGTTTTACTAAAACAGTTTTTAAGTGGGGTTACACAAGTCCAAATTTTGATTATAAATATTAATTAGAAAGCTAAAAAGATTTCCTACATCATAGTATTTTTTTATAATTTTTAGACATTAAATAAATTAAATTATTTATGACATCATTATGATGCAGCGATGACCTCATTATTTAACGATTTTAATAAAATGAAAAGATAATGTAAAATCCAAGGCTTACACTTGTCCAAAGACTATTGGATGGGTAGATTTAGAACCCTTATCACCTTATCCACGAATTATATAAGTTTGGGACCTTTTGAATCCGAAAAGCATTGTATAATAATGTAACATTTCAATCTTTCCAAAAGAGCCCCTCCTCTCCACTTATAAAAGGCCCCCACCTCTCCCATCTCATTTACACTTTAAAGCCATTTATCTCGGCCAAACTCTGCCCAAATACTCT
Organism: Viscum album; assembly: GCA_963277665.1. Lineage (NCBI taxonomy): Eukaryota > Viridiplantae > Streptophyta > Magnoliopsida > Santalales > Viscaceae > Viscum > Viscum album. Next base: position 1,451,965,743 of record OY728161.1, read on the forward strand.
CCCAAAATCCCCCTCTGACTCCTAGAATCCTCACTTTGGGCAGAACTCTTCCCAAGGAAGCCTTTGGCTCAAATCAAAACGAGTTACCCGATTTTGAGGTAATGTCTTCTCTAATGTTATTTTGTTTCATTTTTCTTCTCCAACCCCCTAAACACTTTTTATTCATTTCTTTTGTAACAAAACCAGTATCCTAAATATACTAGGATGTTGTTATAAGAAGGATTAGAGCTACACTTACACACACTTACATCTAATGGTTATAGAACATACGGTTTCTGTGGATGGAAAATTTCTGCCTCACGAAACGATGATTCTTCAAAACTCATATAACACCTTCAAAGGTCGCCATTAAGATGTCACTATTTGTATATATGATATATAATATGTTTATGTTTTACTTATGCTTCGGTATTTCTCATTTATGGCATACTTTATGATTTCCATTATGGGTAAACGCGATAATTTCATTTTAGGAAGTGCGGACTACCGCCCCCTCAAAGTGATTTGAATCGTTAATGCCATATGTGGGATGTATAAAGGATGGAGTAAATGGTATTATACACTATATTATACTGGAATTATATTATAAATTTATATCATTATGATTTAATTCCATTAAATACAAAATAGAAATGAAAGTAGCGTTCATGCGTACGTACGGCTTACCGTCTCCATGAACGGTGCATTTCATTTCTTACCTCTAAATGTTACGTGACATTATGAATGAATGTATATGATGTATATATATGATATATATGATATCTACATCATGAATATAATTCTGGATATAATGGATATTTCACCACATGAACAACTTGTAATTATAAGAAGTTTATTTTTTACTCAAGTACCAAAGATCGACAAAACGACCGTTATTAACTTAAATAATTAAATAATGTTCATAACATGGTAATAAGTGATATAAATGGAATAATGAACATGAAAAAGTTTCTTAAGTAAATATAAATTAACTCTAGTTTATTATTCAGGAGGTTAAAGAACGGTCGAGTCAGGACAAGACGCAAGGTAAGGGAATTTCTTAACCCAACTTCCATTCTTTGGGTTAATCTCCTACTTTCAAATTATGTTATGATATTATTATGTCCTATCATATATTTTTACTTTCTTTATGTGTACTTATATTGAATACACATAATAGATCTATTTTATTTAAAAAAATGATCTTTGTAAGGACTTCGTCTCAATCTCCTTTCATTGAGGCATATTTCATTTTATACACAACTTTCTTTTATATGGTGTATAAACCCCTATGGATTTTAAGTTTATTAAAAAGGTTTTCTTTTATATTTATGTGGGTTTTAAATGATTTCAAAAAAGAGATATTTCTCTCCAACATATGAAAATCCAGTGCAAATGTATACATATTTAATGCAAGCTTAAAAATGTTTTCAGAAAACCCGACTCTCGAGTGTGGTAGAGAGGAAGGGATTGGGCGTGGACCCATCATGGCCTGTAATTAGTCGAGCAGTCTCAGAATTAGTTATTTTGTTTTTAGAAGCTTGCATATTGTTTTCCAAAAAACACTGGAGTATATTTGAGCAATTTTAAACGTATGTATCTTCTAAAAAAATTGCATCGGCAGGTCTCATGAGACAAACTTGTGTCTTGGCACGAGGCCTTGACAAAATTTTATTTGTGGTCTTGGCACGAGGCCTTGGCTACGTGGTTACGATAGTCTGGCATTATGCATTCCATCATTATGAAAATGGTTATTGATGTTTCATGGGATTATTCGATTAGTAGAATATCCATGTGAGTAATTAAATGGCATTATCTCATTTTATTTTTGCCATATTATGCTAAAGTTCTAGTTTAAAAAGGCTTTTGTTTTAGTTATACATTGCCTTAATTGTTAATGATTATTTATGAAAGCTTCCGCAATATTGTTATCCTTACTGAGCATCTGAGCTCACCCCTTTCAATGTTTTAATGTTTTCCAGGATGTGAAGAAGTATTTTATGAATGACCTGCAGGGATAGTCAGAAGAGGATAGAAGTGTGGACTATGGAGACTATGTTATTATAGTTTTTCACTTTGTGATGTAATGTAACATTTATGAATGTATCTAGTGATTCCAAGGCTACTAAACTAATAGGTATTTCGAGACTTGATCTTTTGTGATCATGCCAATGTTACGAAGTAACGCACCGACTCTGGGTAGCTGGGGTCGGGGCGTTACAGGCGGGCTTGGGGTAGTCATGGAACGGGCCTGGTGATGGGTTGGGATAGTTTCATTCTTATTCATGTATACTTCAGTTTATGTTTAAGAGTATTTATTATAGTTTTTTGATGATTGATCAAACCTAGAATTATGTTTTTCCTTTTACCTAAAATGACTCCACATTAGGTACCATATGGGGGACCTCAAAGGATTAATGATTGTTTATTTTTCATGGGTGTGATTTTTCTAGAAGGTTATTGATTTGTTTCTAGATTAATGAGTAAATTCATTTCAGGTACTATAAGAATAACCTCTATGGATTCTTGATTCATGATTTTAAATTGTAAGACATCCCCGATGGATTTATATGTCATAATAAAGAGAAACTATATTGTTTACTATTATTTTTCCATTGAGAGAACATCCACACTGAGTTATATGATGAATAACTCTACAGTTAGTGAATTATTTATTCTCATGGGGAAAATCTCCATGGAGGTTTAGTTTTTTAGTATATGGATGAATTGAATATGAGGAATAACTAGGAGGGTATTAATGGATTATTTAACATTGATCACTATGGTATGAAACTCCATGATGTATTTTAATATCATCATGAAATGGCTCTGCATATCTAGTAACATATTGGAACCATCCAGTTAGGTTAGATATTATTTTCCACATGTAAAATATCAATGTTGTATTTTTTTATTTCCTTGGATAAAACCTCTACAGAGGTTATCAAATCGGTAACCTTCATGGGTGTTATCCCACACGGGGAATGTATTGGTTGATAGTTTCACCAATATTAATTATGAATATATTTAGAATATTATACTAATGGAGACCTAGAACTATAACTAGGATACCATCAAACAATGATGGTGATAATTAGGGATGATAAGAGTGGTAACCAAATTGATCCGATCATTGTTTATTGAAATTTTATTCACTTGAGGGGCACTCCTTCTTGGTGCCAAATTTTGGGTGTTTATAATGGTTCTTACCTCAATATTTCCAAAATATTTTGGGGTGGTTTCAGAAGAATTTAATACTATCATTTCCATGATCCCATGAAGGTGAATTTTGTGTACTAAAAATAAAATTGGGGGGATCCTAGTAAACAACTCTCAAATATGGAATATGAGAATTATCACAATCTTGGAAGAGGATTTTGATGCCTTTTTACATCATGATGGTGGCCACCTACACGTTCAATAATACCAAAATACATTCATATTTCTTGGATTAAACACTTCTATATTTTCCTAAAACATTTCAATTTTTTATTATTCTATGATGGATGAACTCTTAAATAATTATGTTCACTATAATTTAGTGAAATAATTGTTACCAAGAGTGTATATATTGGTGTATTGAAGTTGAGTTTTCTCATTTGTAGTAATATTAATTTAGGTTTTGGTGATATCGGTTAGTAATTCATAGAACTCCTAGGTGCCATCTGATTTTTCCCAGGTGGGTTCGGGATCATAATGCCCTACCATACATCATTTATGGGAACTATGTAGATTATAAGGTGAAAATTATCAGTCAAATAACCCATCAATGCAGTATCTTAAATGTTGATTCATGGACAAATAAAAAATTTAATAATAAAATGATTTCCTTTTAAGTTTATAAATTTTATGTTCTGTTTTTTTTCATATGAATATAGTGATTTTTGGGTTTTAATGGGGTGGGTATCTAAACATAGAGTTCTAGGTCAACACATATATTTATGTAGATCATTCTATAGTATATGAATCACATATAGATTAAATAATATTCATATAATCCATTACAATAAAAATATTGGTGACCATTTTATGTATGTGATTTTTTTACATTGTTTAATTTTAATGAATATTATATAATGAATTATTTTTCACTTTATTTCATATTAGATATTGATTATATTTTTTTTAATAGTAAATAGTAAGGGACATTCAAATCCATTCCACCCATGGTGGAATATGAGATAATATAACGTGGAAGGATCCATGATGAGGTGAAATGAGCATAATCAACGTAATTATTACTGCATTTTAGACGAATATTCAATTAATTTCATAATAATACACACCCGAGTGTCATAAATGATTACTGTATTTAGAGACTAGATATGTGAAAAAACTTATTTATTATATTATATTCAATATACCCCAAAAATATCTTTATGTTAGAACCCTTCTATTTATATCATTCTTATAACCTTCCTCTAAAAATTAGGGAATTAAAAAAATGAGAAATAGAGATATCAATTGATCAATATGGGTAAAAATAAGTGATATTAATCACAATAGTTTAATATGATTATAATGTAATGATAACATAATAAAGTTCATGTTATCAATGAAAAATAATCGTCCATGGGAAATATTAAATCATAAAAATCCAAATCATGTCATATCTAGAAGCATGATAAATAAGAGTGTCAAAGTTGTAATCATCATTTAAGACTCATCATATTGGAATAGTGTGTCACAAGAACAAGAAATAGTGTTATTTTTAATATATCCATTTACAATCATTTCCAATAATATTCCTGTGATAATAGCTAGAAAGTTAATAGACTCAAAGATCAAAATGTGATAATATCCATTCACTGTCATATATTTTAATAATATTATAAAAATATATTTATGTAATCAAAATCACCCTTAAAAATGTGGAACAATATATTTTTGATCATTCCAACACAAAAAATTATCATCTCATAAGATTACAATAACATATTACACAATACATTTGAGGGAAATTGAATTCATATCCCACCCATTAAATAATCAAAATCTATTCATAAGTCTTCAACAAGATCAGAATAAATCGATTATATCATTATATCGTAACACATAATAAATGATTTTTTAATAAAAATTTGATCATGATAATCATAAACACTATTGGGAAATAATTAGGATAATATCATTTGATTATATCCATAGGAAAGAAATTGTAACTTTATAATATTTTATCATAGAGTGAAAAATTATTTCAAAAGATCATTAGGATATTTCATGAGAAAAATACCATTTTCAAATTAAAATAACAGAATTAAAATCTATAAATTTTCAAAATATTAGAAAAAAATCATTGAAATGTAGTATAGAAAATTATAATGGATGGTTAAAATAATTAAGTTGTTATGATGAAAAAAACATTGATCATGCCGTAACTATTTAAAACAATGATTTTGTTAAAACCTTCAGTAACTATTTCTACATTCATAATATGATAATAAATTTTAATTTTTTTTAAAGAACTAAATCATGGGAAAAATGAGTTTAAAAAATCATTTGAGTAGGGAATAATAATTATTTTAATCATTTAAATAAAAAATTATATGGAAAAGAAATATTCTAACTAAAAAAGAAGAAATATGGTCACCTTATCATAAAAAACATTTTATGGACCATTTTGTGAAAAAAATATAATAAAATGGAACTACTACATCTAAATTATAGTAAAAACTAGAGAATTAGAAAAAAACTATATTATGGTAAGGATAATATATTTTCCCTCAATTTATGTTTAAGAATAAATAATCCTGATTAAAGTTTGGTTGAAACATAAATCTCTTACCTCATGTTTTGTCTTACATCACACATTTTTTCACCTCTTCTATAATAAATATATATTTTATTAGTATATTATTTAACAAATATCATTTATTTCATTCTATATATGATTTACTTATAACATATTATTACCCATCTATTAACAAATCATCATTAAATCACTGTCAAGGGTGATAATTGCTTCATTTATCATACATATTTATGTTTGTTTGCCCAAATTATTTTACATTTATTATGATTCAATCATCCCTAGACATTTAATAAATTCATTAGTATCATATATTATCATTATATATATTTTATAACTATTTATATAATGTAGTGATGAAAAATGAGATACGTCACTTCATGGAAATGGTAGTTCATACATACGAACAAGTGATGCTTCCAATTTTCAATTGATGGAATGATAAAATGAATAATAATTTACTTTTTTTAAAAATAATTATAATATAAATATCAAATATATTTAGTAAATACAACATTATAACTATCAATGTGAAGTTGTGATGTAAAATGAAAAACATTTATTTGTAGAGGTGGTAGTCAACATGTTATCATGAGTGATGATTTAATTTACCATAGGATATAAAGTACGTGAATAATGAGTTTTACCTCACATGAATAAAAAAAGTTATGTTTAATATACTAAATAAATTATTATAGAATTTAAAATATATAATTACAGTAGGTGTAAAAAATTTAATTGAAAGTACTTGGTTAAGCATTATACCACATTATTGGGAAAACTCATTTGTATTATTTCTCATGAAATTAATGAATGGTATTTTGAATGTACCATAAGCACTAGTACATGAGTAATGAATATATCAAGTATTTATGATAGGTATTTGGAGATATATAAGGGTCAAACATATTTATTAATGAAGGATATTAGCTTCCCTTTTATATGACAATGATATGACACAATTTGAATTAAATAAAATATTAAATAATATATATATTATAATACTATCATGTTGTACAAAGAAAACCCAAATTTTAAAATAAGAAGTTATATGGATTAAATAAACTAAACCAATCAGAATTATATACGTTATTGATACATATATTGTCACGAACTGTCCCCCTAGGGCTTGTGCAGCGACAACCCCAAACCCATTTCCCAAAGGCCAGGGGATGTGGACAAGCTCCAAAATAATTATCCTATAAGTGGGAGGCATTTTATGAGTTCCTGTACACAAAAAAAATCACTACCCAATCCCACAATGATGAAAAGGGAAAACATGCATGCTACAAAGAAAACTACTAAGAATAAAGTGTACAATGCCAGAAGTGAAGGGGGCCAGAATACAAACTAAACAAAAGAAAATATGTATATATGAGGGTAAAAAATTCCCCATAAACCTGTCCATATGAACCCTACTTGAGACGTATATGAAGAGTATCTTCCTGAAGAAGTAGGAGTAGGCCTCGCCTATTTGTCCTCACTAGGAACCACCTAGTCCTAGACCGCGAAGGTCTCTATCAAAACATCGGTCGTCTACAAAAGACAGGATATGTGAGGGTGGATCCCATTCAGGGGTGAGAAAAAAAATACTCACTAGGAATCCTAAATGAAAATAGAAATACTGCAATGAAAATTAGATGTGATGTAGTGGAAATCACACACAGGTATAAACTAATGTATTGAAAAAAAGATTTCCAGTCGTAATGTTGAAAATATTTTACTGTTTAGGGACTCATCCGTGATGAGTCACTGTGGCCTACTGAGTCTCTATGGCCTGCTGAGACACTATGGTTCACTTGTCAATTAGGTCCTCTATTACAATGAGGTATGCTAATCATTGAGGTTTTGGTGTGCAACCGAGGTCCACTCATTTTTTGGGCCAATGAGGTCCACTCTTCTGGTCGGCCACTGAGGTCTACTCATTTCTGAGGTTTGCTGGTCACTCAGTTATGTCGGAAAACTATTTTCTTCTTGTCACATAGGTATACTGGTCCACTGAGGTCTATGAGTTACTACCATCTTGTCAAAGCTTGTCGTATGATTCATGCTCACATCGTGCATGATTCTGGGAAAATCTGCACCTCAAGAAATTGATAGTATCCTATATTCCAAAAAAAACTCACATCAGATATTTTCAAAACAAACACATCATTACAAGGATCACAACGCTTCAAACGACTAATCAATCAGATGTATGGTTTCAGATCTTATGCATGATTTACTAAAATGGGGTCGGTCAGACCCAACCAACCCCGGTGTCGGCTGACCTGGATCAGACCCAGTCTAGGTCCAACCTTCTAGGTTATCCGAGTCTAGCCCACCTAGATGATCATGGTGACTAGCCTTCTCCATCATGGACAAAAATGACCAGGTTGACTTGCTCAGTCATAGACATGGTCCTTGTTGTATTTCCCTCTAACCTGCGGGTCACCGCGGTGTCCACGATCACTTTCCAGCTTTCCCATGACCCTACAACTATGTGACACAACAAGGTTCTCTGTGTTCACTCACGCCACCGCCAGCTATTATCGTAGGATTCATCTTCCAATACAGTGCGCAATCAGTGTTTCCATCTACGGGCCACCAAACATAATCTGGTGGTGTGTTTCTTGATCTGTGAGTGCCTTCAAGATCCTCAGGTTGTCGCAATCCCTATTATATACTCTAGGTTGTCTCTCCATCGATCCATAGGTCTGGTCACAATGAACATAAGAATGAAACCAACAGAGGGATCCATTCTTTTTTCGTGTCGACCTCATCCCTTCATGTTATAATTTTAAAAAAAATTAGGGAGGATGTTTAAAAATATAACATGGATAACTCAAATTCAAACCATAAGATGAAAACCCCTCCCACATAAGTGATAAATCCATGGGTCATAATTTTTTGGTTTGACATTCATTCATTGCTCTAATCCATGAAAGGGGAAAAAGTCAATTCACCTAGAATCTAACTCCTACATTGAGGTTTGATCGTTCATGGGTGAAGATCATACCATTATCGTTCATCATTCCATGATCAGTTGTCGGTGCTAGTTATTCGATCGTCACTCCCAAATTCCAAATATCCAAGGGTTTAGAGAAATATTGTATTGTGACAATGATACCATATTCAGTTAAACCATTAAATAGAAAAAACTTGTTTCAATGTTTCTTTTACACTGTTTCATGACCTCGTTACACTGTTTCATTTAAGAAAAATATTTTCTTTTACACTTGGGTTGGAATGTTGTTATGTTGCAACAAAATTTGAAATTCAAATAAAATAATCATAATGTTTATTTTATGTTTCCTTAAGAAATTTTTATTAAATATTTCTTAAATAAACAAAAACTAACTTTTTCCCTTGACCTATTTTAGTTGATGTTAGGACTTTACATAGGTAAATCCATTGTTCTAGACACATCGGTGCCCTAATATTTTTACCTTTGGAATCTATTTAAAAGTTTCAAAAAACACATACATGTGTTTTGTTTAAAAATATAAAAATGTTTAAACACTTATTTCAGGTTCAACAGACCATGAAATCCAGGTCTGACTAGGGGCCTGGTCTATAAATTATCCCACATAATTTTGTTAAAAATTTTACATGGAATTATGGGACATTACATTCTCGCCAACATAAGGCTCTACATCCTCATAAGGCCAAACAAGGACTGAACAAAAAAATTGAGGAATTCAGCATGGATATAAGGTCCCTGCTCCCATGTTCACTCCTATAGATTCCCATGATTCCATCAAAAGGGAACTAGAAGAATCAACCATCCACAAAGTACCCTCTCCTAGCGATCCTCAATATCTTACAGGAAGTCTAAAAACATTTCCCCATTATCATTGTCCCACTCACCCCATCTGATGACGTGTTATGGATCATGTATGTACATCAGATGCAATACATTAAAGAAATTATTACCCTATTTCATCTATGGTGGAAGAGTTAGGCTGTACACCACTAGATAGTCTCTGCCCATAAAATGAAAAGGGACACTGAATCTTGGAGACAACTTGCTACCCCAACAAAATAACTATAATCCTCTTTGAGGTGAGACTTGAAGAAACACATGGTATCCCTTCCCAAACACCATGGTCCTCCGTCTCCAATCAGTATATGAATTTTACAACTTTGTGCAGTCCTCATATTGTCTTGTACAACTTGAACCTTCTCAGTGGTAGCCCATACCAACTATAGACACATGAGTGTTCACTCCCCTGAGTTTATCCAGTGTAATGGCGATCTGTATGTTCTCCCATATAGTGTCTCAAATAGTTACATACCAATTGGGGAGTGGTAGTTGTTGTTTTTTTGTTAACTACACAAGAGGTAGATGATCCTCCCAACTGCGACTGTAGTCCAAGATGCAAGATTAAAGCTTGTTCTCTAAAACATGGTTAGTATTCTCCATCTGACCATCTGTCTAGGAGTGGAAAATTGTTATCAAGCTTAGTAGAGTTGCAAATGCCTCCATAAATCCCTTCCAACACCGGGATGTATAGTGTGTCTCTTTATCTGAGACTATCATCAATTGGACTCCATGGAGTCGAAATATCTCCTGCATATACAGGAGTCCTAAGATCTTTACTGAACCCTACTCGCATAAGGGTATGAAGTGGGATGACATGGTGAGTTGGTCATCATTTACCCATATGTTATCATGCCCTCTGGGTGTGCGGTGTAAATCCAACATGAAGTTCATCGAGATACCATCCCACTTCTACTATAGAATCTCGAGTGATTGAGTCAATCCTACTAGAACATGATCCATCATCTTTAGTTATTGACTAGTGATGTACCACAAAATCAACCTAACTAATACATTTTTCATCGCTGGGGACCAATACTGATGTTAGAGATCCTAGAACAACTTTTTCAGTTCTATATGTACCACTAAGGGGGGGGGGGGTTGTAACTCCATCATAACATCCTCATGTGAAACCTTTGTACAACGGTGAACCCTCTGTAAATGATGACGTAATCCCCACCTACCGAATATCCATTATGTTCTTGTCCAGAGGCTAACTATGCATGTTAGGCCTCGCACTCAATATCCATAAGTTTTGCCTCCATAACCCTCTTTATGAGTGGGGCAGTGACAACCATTCACTAATGATATGTTTATCTCTCACCAATCATGAAAGATATATTTGTCGTGGATAACTACAACAACGATTCACTTAGAAACAGCAAATCAGATCTCCTACTAAGCATGTTCTCCACCAAGATTTCCTTCTCCAGAGTATAGTCAATCTCAAAGTCATAGTTCCGGAGGAAATATAACCAACACCATTTCCTCTAATTTTGTCTCTTATGGGAGATGATATACCTGAGACATTTTTGGTCAGAGTAGATAGTAAACTGTTATCCTATCAAGTAGTGTTGCCATATCTTCAATGAAAATACCACCACCACTAGCTCCATGTCATGGGTTGCCTAATTATATTATTTCTTACTCAACTACCTTATTCCATAGTAGATCACTTCTTACTCCTACATTAGGATACAACCCAATCTAATTCCTAATGTATCATAGAATAATACATACCGAATGCCCTCCTACGGTACTCTCAATATGGGGCACTCGTCAATGTGAGCCTCAGCTCTTGAAAACTCTGGTGGCACTTCTCCATCCACATGAAGGTCTATCCCTTCCAGGTAAAACCTGATAAGGGTTCTTCTAACCTAGAACAGTTAGGAACAAACCTCTAGTAGTATCCATGGAAACAGAAGAAAATTTTTACATCAGTCACGCTCCTAGGTGGCTACAAAGTAAGCATTGCCTCTATCATTACCCGATCCATTGAAAATACAGCATCTGAAATGACATTTCCCAGAATGTAGACATTCTGAATCTAGAAACGAAACATCGAGATCTTTCCATAAATCAAGTCCTCTCAGAGTGCATCTTGGACTACCTGTAGGAGTATCATGTTCTCCTCCTTGGATGCTGGGTACACTAGGATGTCATCAATGAAGTCCACAAAAAATCAATCAAGGTAAGGATGGAAGATCCTATTTATTAGTCCCATGGACACTACTAAGGTATTGGTCACATCGAAAGGCATCACTAAGAACACATAAATTCCATACCAACAACTGAAGGCTGTCATTGGTACATCCTCATCCCATAAACGAAGCTGATGAAAAATTGAGTCGAGGTTTATCTTTGAGAACCTTATCGATCCCTTCAAATTATTGAATAGGTCAGAAGTCCATGGAAGTGGAAACTTGTTCTTTATAGGAACCTTATTCAGGCACATGAAGTCTATGAAAAACCTCAAAATCTGGCCAGATTTCTTATCAAAAATTACTAGGGCTACAAACGATGAAACACTGGGCCTCACGAATCCCTTCCTTTATAGAGCCTCCTTCTATATCCTCAACTCACGAAACTCCAACAGTGCCATATAATATGCTTGTGTGGATATAGGTACCTTCGATGGGAATAGATAAGTATATAATTTAACCTCCCTATGTGGGGTTGAACCTAGAACATCCTGATGAAATATTTCATTGTACTCTTCCACCACTACGTGAATGTCAGGACTCTTATCATCCACCACACCGAGGGTGAGGTAATCCAACTAGTGACTGATAGAATTCAACCTTCTCTAAGAATGTATGTCATGTGCTACAGGTGTCATATTCTTGCTGGTGAAGGTAATCCTAGTACCAAATCTGTGGACACGCCACATTTTTCTCCTAATACAGTCGATCTGAGCATGAACTGTAGATAACCAGTCCATACACAAGATAATTTTGTAAGGACTCGACACTATTACTATGAGATCCCATCCAAATCTCTCACCACCAAGAGGATGTTAATTCTTCCAGCACTAGTGTTTAATTGTCTCATTGCCTCCAATAGGTGTCTCTAACAATAAGGATCGAGCCAACGACTCCACCGAAATAGCCAAGATCTGAACCAGGTATGTTGATTGAAATGAGTGACTGGAACCTGTGTTTGTAAGAAATATAGTTAAGGTGGAGAAGACACATATCATACGTCCAATTATAACTAGGTATATGTGATTGGAGGCCTCCATACCTTATATCTGGCCTCATTGATATCCACCATAACCCGAAACCTATGGTGGACCACCTGGGGTTGGTGGTGGTAGCACCTAAAAACTCCACCAATAGCCCACTACTTGGAATGCCTCTACCACATCCTCTTCCCAACAAACCACCATGTTCAATCTTCATCCTCTAGCTCTACTGTACCCCAACCTTTTGACGGTGGTCTACGTGGTGAGTTGGGAAATCCTAATACATGTTTCCCTACCCTGCACATGAGTAGTACACCCTAATCCTCTAATGAGTCCCTCTTCCCTGGGAGCCTTGTACCACTGATCCTACATCCTTGGGTCATACCCCAAAATTCATGACCCTTTAGGGTCCTCGTGTCTACTCCCTACTACCCAGGGCTGAAGACTCTATAACCCATAGTTTACTGGTATCTCTAGCTTCTAGTGCCTACTCATCTAGGAATATCTCTACATGTATAGCTCTCCCGAGCACCCCATTCTATGTAGAGATGATAAGAGATAAAATTTTTGCCCTGATTTATAGGAATAGTCCTTGCTCAAAAGCCCGCGCCCAAAGGAACTGGTCTCATACTATGTTTGTAAATTAAAGAGAAATCTCTATGAATCTCGATGAGTACTCCGCTACAGTCATACTAACCAAGGTGAAGTAGCTCTTGTATGCATACTAAGAACAATACTTCCAAAAATAAATCCTCCTTGAAGATTATTTCAATATAGGTCTTGGTGAGGGCTACCTTATTGTGCATCTAGATCGTCAAGCCCCACCCCCATCCCACTGAGTCCTGAAGAAGGCTTGCAGCTAAGATCTACATCTGGTAAAGAGTATTCTTCAACATATCGAAGACTCACATATCTGCCTAGATCCAATCCTTGGCCACTTGGGGATCAAATTCATCCCTGCTTCTGGGTGGTCTCTACCTCGGGAATTTAGTTCAGGAATTGAGCTTTCATGCATCCTCTACCAGTAGAATTGGTAGGAACAACTAATGAAGGGATGGTGGATACAATGGGGAAACTCCTAGTGGGGCCATCTCTAGTATAGGTACTTGTACTGATGCCTCATTGTTAGGTGTACCATCTGTATGGTCATGCACTAGATTCCTGGTAAAAAATCTACATCGTGGCATCCTGAAACAAATCAAGATGATCCAAAATCTGTAGAGAATACCTAGTGAGCTGAATCTTACTCAAGAAGTACATGAGTACACCCAAAATTCAAATATGATACATGAAACTATTGTTTTCATGTATTGAGTCTAAAAATAGGATTCTTGGTCCTGGTGTATTGATATATTGGCCTCCGTACAAACACTGGACTCCCAAACCTTAAAAGTGAAACACAATAGATTTAACACTATTTCCCCAAAACAATGCCACAGACTATCATTGATTAAGGTAGAACCAAACACTTTTGATACATTTTTTGTTTCACGAACCTTCCCTCTAAGGCCCAATCTATGACTACCCCATGCTCGCCTCCCAATGAATATGGGCTGTCAAGTAGAACTGAAGTCATTATCGTGCATGTGGGAGGCATTTTCCATGTACGTTTACACACTCACACCCACAAACACATCCCACATTACTGAAAAAGGAAAACATGCATTATAGATAGAAACATATTTATATTAAATTGTACAAAGATCTATGTAATGGGGGGATTAGTACAAAACCATCAAAATAGAAGTTTTAAAATGGGGTAGAAAAATCTCTAGAAACTCATCCGTAGAATACTTTACCTAGAGATTTGGGGAAGAGTATATGCCTAAAGCTGTAATAGTATGCCTCACCATTATGTCCTCACTGGGCACCACCTAGTCCATGATTGGTAATGTCTTTGTCAAAATTATGGTTATTCTCACCAGACACGATATGTGTGGGCATAGGCCATGCAGTGTAAAGTAACACAATACTATTTAGGGACCCCAAACCTCAAAGAAAATACCACAAAGAAAAGTAAAGATGATGTAGTGGATAAACCAAATAGTTATAAACAAAGTATATAAAGAATGACTATCAGTCATAATGCTATGAATCTTGTACTACTGAGGGACTCGTCCCCATCGAGTCACTGTAGCCAGCTGGGATGCTAAGGAACGATCATCATTGAGGTCTTTCAGGACAATAAGGTCCACTCTTCAGTAAGGTATGTCGGTCCATTGAGTTCTTATCCTCCACTGGGCTATTGAGTTCTGCTTGTCTACTAGGACACTAAGGTATGATCTTCCCTGAGGTCTGCACGGACACTATGGTCTTCTCATTTGCTAGTCCACTGTGGTACTCTTTTCACTATGGTCTACTAGGCCACCAAGTTCGGCTCGTTACATAGGTCTACTGGGAAACTTAGTTCCACTTGTCACATCCTTCTCGTTACATCCATTCTCATGATTCTCGCTTGCATACCTCTTAATTCATAGAGAATCTACTACTCAAGTCATCAGTCATATCCCAAATTCCATGATAACTCACTTGGAGTATGTCAAAAGGAATGTATTATCACAAGGTTACCCAGACTACAAACCACTCATATATTGGATGTACAGTTTAGAAGTCATGTCAATTTTAATAAAATGGGGCTGGTGGGGTTTGGGTCCAGTTCGGCCTGACCTGACCTAGATCCAACCCAACCCGGATCCGACCTGACTCAGTGCTGGTCTGACCTACCCCGTTGGGCCGTAGGTCCGGCCTGCTGGGCCACATGAGGTGGCCCACCTTTTCCAGTCTCGCCCACCGTGAGCCGGAAAACATCCTCCATCAAAGAAATGTGCTCACAGCATCTATATCTACCCCGTAGGTCACCAAAGGCTACAATTCCACTGTCCAGCTAGATTGTGGCCTTCATGTTGTGTGACATGATATCTCACAATGCATTTGATCGTGCAACCATTTTCTACATCTAACAACCCTGATCCATAATCGATGGCCATTTCTGTGGGCCTATACAATTTACATGGGCCTCGTCTGCCACCCTGGCACACACCGCCTCCTGTACATGGTAGACATTGGCGACGACACACATGTGATTCCTTCCATGGGCCTTCGAAACCAGTCTGGTGGTTCATTTTCAGATCTGCGAGCACCTTCATGATCTTTGGGTGGTCACCATCACTAATAAATAATCCAATTTATCTCACCATAAATTCGGGTGTCTAGTAACAAAGAATACAAGAACTCCCACAACAGAGGGATCTGATCCTTGTTCTTGTCAGTGTGATCCCTCCGTGATAGAATTTAAAATCATGTTGGGAAGATATTTTTGAATTTAACATATATAAATCTGATTCAAAAACTGATATTAGAAGCCCTCCTATAAAAGTGACTGATCTACGAGTAACCTATTCGTGGGTTTACCCGCATTCATCGCTCAAACCCAAGAATTGGGAAAAAACATCACATAAAATCAAACCCTATCTTCGTGGTTGGATCATTTGATAGAAAATCAAGCTCCACTTTTATTATTCATTACTCGGTTAGTCATTGGTAGTGGTTCATTGATCATCACTCAATGACACCAAATCTTCAAGGGTTCATCGAAATACTAGATTGTGCTAATGACCCCATATTCTATTAACCCATTAAATGGAGAAAATATGTTTCAGCGTTTCTATTAGGGTGAGTCGCAGTGTCGTTACAAAGTTTCATTTATGAAACATTTTTTCCATTACCCTTAGGTTGAAATATAATTAAATTGAAAAGAAATTTTAATTGTGAATAAAATATAATAATATTTTATTTTATTTTATTTTTCCTTAATAAATATTTAATATATATTTCTTAAAAATTCAGCAAAATATCTTTTTTCTTTGACCTGTTTCGATCAAGGTTAATTAATTCCCTATCTAAATTATTAATTACAGACCAAATGATGACCTCATATTTTTAATATGGGAACCCATTTAGATGTTTTGAAAACCGCATATGCAACTAATTATAAATAAGACTAAAAATGTTCAAACACTTCTTTCAGGCTCACTGGGCTTCAGAATCAAGTACCATCTTAGTGCCTGGTCTCAAATTATTTTGATAAATATAATATTTTCAAATATTGTATACAATAAACAATTATCTATAATCCCACCATACTTTTATTTTATAATTAATTGTTATATTTATTTCATTTTAGTGGTAATTTGAGATTAAATAAAAAAACTGGTTAAATATGGAATTTTGAAAGATTTTTATCATAGGGGTATTTTGGGATAAAATTTTAATTATTATTATAAATTGTTTGATTTTTTAAAATCCTTATTTTATTTCCTATTAATTTTTATTTAGGAAGAAATGCTGATTCAAGCATTTAGAGGCCAGAAAAAATAATTGTTTTGGGAATTTTTCTGGGTAGACAGCATAGACCCCACCACCATAATGGAAGGATAAATCAATTTATAAACCAAAAATTGAGTTAATTACATATTTTGATGAAATAATATTAATTAATATGTTTCCATGATATGTTTCATGTCAAAATACTATCATTAAGGAATTTTTTGAATGCTCAAAACAAGTGGAATATGAAATCTCTTCTCAGGCAGAAACGGTTCCATTGAGTAAATAATTCATATCATCTGATGAATGATTCCAAAATGTATCATATTTCTTAGATAATCTAAATCAAGTGGTTAAAAACGTTTATTAAGGATCTGATTCTTGAATCGACTTGTTAGAGGGTCATAATGGTATCAAAATATGAAGATTTTGAATCCGATGAGGCACATGGAAAAATTAAATGTCACTTAGTAAAATGATCATATCATCTTACACAGATTATTAATAATTGTGAATGTATTATGGGAAATTTAGGAGATATTATGGAACTAATTTTATGAATAAAACTATCACAAATTCATCTATTTAATAGAAATTCCATGCAAAATAAATTGGATGAGTTTTTTTGGGAAAATTCTTTCACCTCTTCTCCTTATAAATATATATCCACACCCCTTCCCAAAATATTGGGTCTTCTATGTGGCCATTTTATATTATTTTTTAGATTAATTGAATTTTTAAATTATTATTAATTTTTAATATATTTTTCTCTTCTTCTTAATCACATTCTCAATTTTTATCATTAACTTTCCACCATGTTGTTCTCCACTACAGTATCTTATACAACTGACCAAGTGTAACTTACCTGATAAAGTTCCTGGGGGATCAATCTGGTGTTTAACACAAGTAATTATACATTAATTTTTTAGTATTATTATTAAAATTGTGTGAGTTCTAATGAGATCTTTGTGGGTAAGGTGCCTTTGTGTCTCCACCTGCCACCCGAGTATTAGCTTTCTCTTATACAATATTCTCCCTTGATAGAGGAGGTAGATGTGTGGTATCTATTAAATCATTAAGAGAATATTGTATTCACAAAAATAGGTATAAGAGGGTGTTTATTCCTATGATGGTTCATTATAATTATGTATATTTGAATCTAAAAAGTAGTGGTGAATGTTTATTCTGGATAATCATCAAGCAGGATCTCCTTTCTATCTAGAATTATTTTGTCTTCATTCATTTTGTCTTCATTATGCATTGAAAATTTATATTTAATTATCTCACATTCACATTTTTAAAACATAAATTTCTTTTAAGATTATTTAATAAATTATAAAAATATAAAAATATAGTATTATAAGTAGTAATTGATATAATTCAAAAGCCCCTCAAGAGAACGGCCTAGGTCGGCCCGTTTTCTATTCATAGTTATTAATATTTTTAAGAGTGTGCATGAAAATTCTTCACCAAATTAAAAATGTTTCATGTGATCCAAGTTTTATAATTCACTATTTTATTCTAATATTTAAAATAATTTTTATTTTTTTAAATAGAAAAAATCATAAATATTTAAAAAATGGAACTTCAAAAAACTCTTTTATGGTGATGTCTTTCAATTCAATTTATTATTCAAGGACTAAACAAACATAGGTTCCAATATATATTTGAAATGATCATGATGCTCAATTTAAAATGATTATTGATTATCTGAATACCCTATAGAGACCAAAAGAATTGATTTCTCAATATGTACCCACATCCCGAGAGGAATCCAAACCTGAGTTGGATCCTGATCCAGAACGAGTTATGGAAGGGATTTCACCAATAATTTTTTCTATGTTAGTGAAAATTTTGAGGGTGATATGGGTCTTCTAAATAAATTAATCACATCATCCAGCACTCAACCATTTCTTGAGGAGGTCCCTGAAATGCACATGCTAGCTAATGCACTTATGGGAGATCAACAATTTTTATAAGAATCATAGAATTGATTTATTGAAGATAACATAAAACATGATCGTGTCAATCATGATAATGAAGACTCATCACATTTATAGCTATCAATTTCTTTGAAATACAATTATTATGATTCATTTTCTATGATTGATTTTCCAATGGTCATGTCGGAAGAGATCCATTACCGAGTGGAATTAATTAAAAAGAATATTTCTTTTTTAATAATTCAAGTTCTAATATTATTCAAGATGAATTGTTTTCTTACTTATCATTCAGTGAATATTTTGATACATCAAAAATAAAAAAAACCATGTATGATAAATAAGAGACTAACATGGTGGTGGCGATTGAATAAGATTAGTTGGAAAAGAATTTGGTTGTGCGACTACCTCTTCAACAAAAATTTTCAAACAATATAGAAGAGGACACCACAAAAGTAAAAAAGGAGAAACTCTATCATATAGTCCCTCCAACGTCAGACATCAAATTCAATCTCTATTTCTTCTTGGGGCATGAGAACTTTCTTATATTATTTGGGGTTCTCTATTTTAAGTGTTTACTCAGGGAAATCATGATAATTATCATGTTGTGGTTCATCTCAATAAAACCACTCCCACCATCTGATTGGGGATAATAAACTACAATTTCCTGACTAAAGACTGTGAAATCCTAGCATCCACAAGGGGGTATAAACCATTTTCTATTATATTATCACTTTCTCTTATTTTATGTTTCTTATTATTTTTTATATTTCTTGATTTCTCGGTATATTTCAATTAACAAAGATATTTACTCATGGAATCCACTTAATAAATTATATCAAGTCCTATCTTTCCATCCCTTATATTTTCATCCTTTATATTTATGTATTATATAGTTTAAATTAGGGGTTTTAAAATTTAATTGAATGGGGAGTGTCAAACTATTTAATTCTTCTTTTCTGAATTTCATTTTTGTTTTTCATATTTTTTGGATTTTTTAGCTTTAACGAATATTCTTATCACTTTTCAAAGATCAATTAATTTTTAATGAATGTAAATGGTTTTTGAAAGAATGGATTTTAAATGTTTTTGGATGTGAAATATCTTCCTTGAATTGGATTATAAATATTTTTTTTTGATTTTGAATGATTTTGGTAATCCATGCCCGTGAACCATTGAATCAAAATATTTTTCTAGTATTTTGTGATATTCCAAACCAATTTGACATATTCTTCTTAATACCCAGACTTTCTTGATGGAAACATGAATTTTGTGTAAGAACCATAAATTTTGTTTTTCATATTTTGAAGCCTTAGTTTTAGTGAAATGTTTTTAATACGACTGTAGAACTACGTAGAATACCCCCATATTTACATGATATCTATCGCTACATTTATCCTTCATAATCCCTTAGATTCCATGAATTTTCTCTACACGTTTAAACCACATTACAAGATGATTTTTCCTTACATACCCATGCTTTATGTATTTTTTTTAAGGTTATTTCATGGTTGAGAGTGGGGGAAGGGCCTTTCATGTGTGTTTATTAAGATTTTTATGATTTATGGGTTATGTGAGCTGTGTTACATTATATTGGTAGTTTAAAAATAAGATAATTTGGTATGTGTTATCATTTAATTGTGCATTATTTATTTCATCCATTTGTCCTTCAAAAAAAGAATAAATAGAGATGAGACTGAAATTATCATTATACATTCTTTGATGACTCATGTCCCTCTGAAAAATCAAGGACATGAATTTTCATTAATTCATTGTATTCATTTTTCATCTCATACTCCATGAAAAAGAAATAAATTATAATAATGTTGTTCCTTTTGAGAGTACTGCAAATAAAAGTGGAGAATATGGATGATATCATTATATTAATCTCAGAATGGATCATAAAACATGTCATATAAAATTTTTGGGTTGTGTTATACAATTTCAATGGAATTTGATTGAGTTTAATCTTACTTTTTCTCTTTATTATTTATGGATTCAAAGATAGTTTCCAACCTCTACATTTTAGATTTAAATGCTTGTCGATGATTTTCCCATTAACCGTAAGCCAATGAATATACCTTGAAAAATTCCTCATGATTGTATTCATTTTATTATTTCACACTGTGTATAAATGATACTTTTTACAAACCTATGGTGATTCATGTGATTTCCAGGTATGGGCATAACTCCATTTTCAATTTATCTTGAGTGAAGAGTGACATAATGTTTAGGGTGAGGTAGGTTGTGTTTGTGACATGGATGAATTTTTAGGTTGAAAAAATTGTAATTTTTGAAATGAAAATGTTAGAAAATGTTCGATCATATAAGAGAAATGATTTAATTTTATTTTGGATAATATAATTGATATTTTATTATTTTTCATTATTTTCTGGATTTGAATTCAGATGTAAGATGATTTCCCATTATTGCAATGGTTTAATGTGGGGAGTGATGTATATAATATTTTAATATATTTTATACAATAAATAATTATTTATTATCCCACCATAGTGTTATTGTATGGGTAATTGTCAAATTTTTTTGTTTTAGTGATAATTAGTGCTTAAATGCAAAAAATGTTTAAATTTGGAATTTTAAACGATTTTTATCATCGGGGTATTTTGGGAATTAAATTTAAATTAATATTTTAAATTTTTTCATTATTCTTCTATTGAAATCATGTATTTATTTATTACAACTTTTTCTTCAGGAATAAATGATGATTCGAGCATCAATATGTCCGAAAAAATAATTTAAGTCACAAAATTTTCTAGGCTGACAGTGTGGACCCCACCTCAATAACGAACGAATTATTTTGTTTATACACATAAAATTGAGGTACTTACACTTGTATATGAAATAATATTCAATATTTTTCATCATTGTTAAGTGTCATGTCCAAATACTGTCATTATGGCATTCATTGAATGCTCTAAACAAGTAGAATAAAATAGGTCTTCTCCCGAAGGAACAATTTCATTGAGTAATTAAATCATGTCATGTTAATAATGAGTCCAAAATGTATTTTATTTCTCAGAGAGATGATAAATCCAGTGGTAAAAAACTTCTATTTAGGGTACAATTCATGAATCGACTGGTTGGTGGGTTATAATTGTATCTGAATGAGAAGATAGAGAATCTTATGTAGAATATGGATAGATTAAATATCTATAAGTAAAATAAAGATAACCCCTTATACCTTTTCTCAATTATTATTAAATATTTCGGGTGATTGGTGGATATATAATTAAACATATTTAATGAATACAATGATTACAAATTCTGTAATTTAATGGGACATCCACGTAGAAACATTTGTTAGAGACTTTTTGGGAGAATTCATTCACCTCCTCTCCCTGGAAATATATATCGACACCCCATCTCAAAATATTGTCACTTATATGTGGCCATTTTCTATTTTTTGTAGTATCGTAACATTGTAATAGTATTATTTATTTTTTATATATTTTTAATTTTTTCTTAATTTCAATATCAATTTTTTTCATTAATTCTCCACCATATTCTTCTCTGTTGTGATCTCTTATACTCGTGATCATTAGTAACTAACCAAAGGAAGTTCCTAGGGGATCAATATAGAAATAAACACAAGTAAATATAAGTTCATGTTTCATGTTTATTTTATACATAGTGTTAGGTGAGGGGGATCATAGTGGCTAAGGCACCTTTGTGTCTATAATTGCCACATGAGGCTTTGCATTATCTTCTACAATATTCTCCCTTGATAGAGGAGGCAGATGTGCGGTATCTTGGTTATTTTTGAGATCCTCGTATATCGACAACCATAGGTAATAGAGGATATTAATTCATATTATATGGAATTAAAATAATATATATTTAATTATAACAAAAAGATGTTGATAGATCATTCTATATAATCTCCTGATAGGATCTCCATTCTATCTAGCATCACATTGTTGGAATTCATTCTTCCTGCATTAGGAATTTCATATTAACTTTTCATTATCATGAATCCTCATTTCTCAAACATCGTTTTATTTTAGTTTTATTTAATAAATGAGAAATATAAAAAAAATTATCTAGTGATTGATTGACCATATTAGCTCTTCAAAAGAATGACCTAGGACAACCATTATATTGTAGATAGTTATAAATAATTTTGATAGAATAATGATAATGGTTCATAATAATCCCATATATATTTTTTCAAAATATATATATGTAATTTTCATGTCATGAAATTTTTAACCTCATAACCTAGTTAAACCACTTTAAAATCATCTTACCTATAGTGGCTTAACATTTAATAATGATTAATTAATTATGTGAACAAAAAATGAAAGGTAAATTATAACCAAATATTGAAATTATGATGGAATATATGGAATCAATTTTATTCGATTAAATTTTTATATGTGGAAGAAGATTCACTTAATATTGGAACCAAAAAATGAATAAAAACAATCATTAGTAAAGTATGTGGTTTAATCATAAAAATAATTACATAATGAAATTAGTTAATAAATTCATTTATAGATTTTATTTTTTGAAAAATCCAAATTGAAACATTTTATAATTTTTGAACTGTCCACAATTAAATGTAATCTTCCAAAATTGAAATTTAATGTAAAATTGAAAAAATATTACCTCAATAAAATATAACATAGATTCATAGATTTCAACATTGGATTCCCAAATTAGAAATAATGTCTCCAAATAAAATAAATGGAAACATAATTTTTTTTAAGAAAACGGTGTCAAAATTTATTATGAAATAATTACAATATGATAATGGTTTAAAAGTAAGATTATCTGAAATATTAGCATTATCACTATTCATAAAAAATCAACTATTTTATGAAATTATTAGAAGAGTATCATAAGGTAAATTTGATTTGATGAATAAAAAATGATATCTAATTTTTCCAATCCAATTTTGAAAAGTTGTAAAAATTAATTATAACATCCATGAACAAAATACTATAAAATACAATTATGATGATAATGTATTTTTTAAGCATAAAACTATTTTACTAAAAATTGAGTAGATAATTAATATAGATTAATCAATACATTTTAAATATATAAAAAAATTATACCCATTAATTATAATGTCATTATTATAAATCATACCACTTTTAATGTCTATGTCATAATGCTCACAATTAAATAATAATATTTGTATAGCATAACGACGTTATTTAAAATTTGATGTTTCATTTATAGAATGATATCAAAGAAAAATTATTTAATTTAAGTGAAATAGACCTCAAATATCTTGTTGTTAAACATGGTACTAAGATTATGACAAAATATTGATTCTCATGTATAACTTATGATTGTATAAAAATGTAACACCTTGAAAAAATTTCTTAAAAGTATATTAGGCTCGATAGCTTTCATAACATGCAACACCGAACTTTATGTGAATTGTATTGTAAAAAAATTAATATTTAAATATGACCATTATAACACAGACATTAAATTAGAAGGGTTCGATAGTAAAAAAAATTCTGAAAATTTTTACAGAGTTTATAAATAAAGAAATTTTATTGAATAATTCATATAAATAAGTATTCAATTTTCAATAAAGTCATTTTATGATTCAAAAATATATTTTTATCAAAAATGGGTTTTATTGATTTTTTTATGGAAATTATAATTAGTTTCTACAATAATTTGAATCTTTTTTGAGTGATTTAATATCATTTTTTAAAACATCAGTAAAATAATATCATAGAGGGAATTTCTTGGATTTCTCAAAAAAAAAGATTTATTTTAAGTGAATAGTTAAAAGTAATGATTTTTTGAAAAAATATATTTTATTTTCATTAAATAATTTATTTTTAAAGCTCCCTTAGTTTTTTTATTTTATTTTAATGTATAATTATTATTATTTTAATTATAAATAATACAATTAATTATATATTAATCATAAATATTCTTGATCTTCGTAGAAGTTCATTATTTTTCTTATAACACATATTTTGGAAAACTATATTTATGTGTGAAATGTGTTCTAAACGTAATAAAATATAATAAAATATAATTATAAATAGATTTTATGAAATTTTTATTTTATATATTCAATAAAATACTATAATACTCATTTTATAGGTTTTTTACAAGTTAAGGAATGTATGTAAATTCATTTTTATTCTTAAAATAAATTGTTCTAAATGTTTATTCACATTGTATTATACGTTATTATTTTCAATTAAATTACAATAATTATTGAAAATAAAATCATAAAATTGGATTATATATTTATATCAAACAAAATCATTACATTTTAGTATGGTTACATTAATTTTTCATCCTAATGAATTGTAAAAACAGTAATTTTTTGTTACCATATATAATGTGAAAATTAGTTCCCTTGTTGATAAACTATGAGATATGTATAGAAATTTCCCATAAACAAGAATAATTATTATTTTATAATTAGATTTAATCATCATATTATATCACCTTATAATTATTGGATATCTTTTCTACTCTCTAATGAAATTTTCCTGATATAATTGAAATCAATGAATTAATTCCTTGTGTGTCCCTCCCCCTTAACAATAAGAGAGAATCTCTTATACTCTATTATTTAAAAAAATTAGGCATATATTTCATCCCTTAAATAAATTTAAAACATAAAATATTCACTAATTCCTTATTTAATTTATTTTCTTATCCTAAGACTACTCTTTCTGGGCATAAGGTGTATGCTAATGTTGGGGTTCTAAATAAGTATTATTCAACTTATCATGCCTTATTCAATTTTTTTATTCACAAATTTTTTTTAAAACTATATTATCAATATAAAAACATTAATTTTGTATCATAAATATACTGTGATGTTATTATTATGATCAAATAACCATTTCCCACATCTTCTCTTTCAAATATTAAATGAGCGTATCACTTGTGTTTACCTATGGACTATAACCTCAACCTGGTGATATCATTGATTCCCATTAAATTTAATTCATGTTCGGTTATTTTTATGGATTTTATATTCATATATTATATTTATGAAATTATAAATCTTCAATAATTATAATATTTTATCTAATTTCTTTCTTTCACATCTGTTATAAACTGATAATATCATTAGTTCGTATGTGTGGACTACCCCCTACACCAAGTGATGTGATTAATTTTTCATATCACCTATAAATGTATAGAAATAATTATATATTTATATAATATATATATAATATATAATATAATATTTATTCTTCAAATTTAAATAATTTTTTACTCTTATTTTGTTCCATCCCTAGAAAATTGGAAACACCACTTTTGTGTACGTACAAACTACCATATCCATGATGTTATGTAATTCATTTTTTG
Source organism: Viscum album (assembly GCA_963277665.1). Classification (NCBI taxonomy): domain Eukaryota; kingdom Viridiplantae; phylum Streptophyta; class Magnoliopsida; order Santalales; family Viscaceae; genus Viscum; species Viscum album. The sequence continues at coordinate 1,451,992,052 of OY728161.1, forward strand.
TCACCAAATTATTGGGATAATTTTAAAATAGTTTTTTATTAATAAACATTATTAATATTTATTTATAATTATTTTATATATTATACATTTCTTTTCAATTTCTGAGTCTCATATGTTCTAAACATAAACACACATGAAAAAAGAAACAATTATCACATGAAAATGAGGATTTTAAAAAATAATTATTAATAAAAGATTGTTTAAATGTTATAATTGGGTCATATATGATATCGTAAGTAAATAAATATGCATTTTATATAATTATAATAAATATAAATCTATTTTAAATGATTTTAGTGTGCTTACTAGTCATGTAATATATATGTTACAAGTTCTCAATCTCAATATTATATCATTAAGACACGTTTGACGTTACCAACATATTTATGTTTATGTGGTGTATATAATACCCCATTTAAATTTCATATATAATTTAAAATTCATGGTACTTAAAATTAAAATTTTAAAATTTTCATCTAATAGTTTTTTATTTAAATGTTTTCAATGTTAAAAGGGTTTATTATTGTATATTGTCTTCTTTGGGACATATTTATTATTATAAAACAATATTATTTCAAGATATGTATTTACTTCCCATTTGATATGTTGTATCTTTAATAAAATTATGTTCATTGTATTTATTATTTTAGTTAATAAATTTTTATTTCCTTGTGGTTAGGAATCAAATTATACCAAAGATGTGAGGGTTTTAAGTTACAATGTCACTTTTACCAGGATTATTTATGCATAAATTTATGATTCATAAATTATAGGACCTATCTATTGAAAATTTTATATTTTATATTATAATATATATATTTCTTGAAATTAAATTATTTCTTTAAATTTTCATATCTTTGTGTAATCAAGCGAATGAAATAATGTATTTATGAAAAACTATCTTTTTTCGCTCTTTTGTCGAGAATAATTTTCTTATTTATCCATATTTTATATAAAATGTTTTGTATAATGTTAATACAATTTAAAATTAATTTTAAAATTTAATTCTTAACATTATTTTAATTTATATATAAAGATTGAAAAATAATTTATTCCTCATTTTATGAAGGTTGAGGTTTTTATATTTTACCTAAAATCGAAAAGGATGTTTTTTACAATACACTATGTGAACATATTTTCCCACTATCATGAATTATATGTTCATTAGAACATAATTTATGTGTTTTTATAGTTCAAGTAAAATAAAACATTTTCATTATTATTTATGGTATTTTTTAAATTATTAAAAATAGATTTCAAAATAAAAATGTTATTTTCCATATGAAATGGTTCATTGGTCTTATAAAAGTGTGTTCATTTGTAATTAAATACTTTGATTTTTCTTATGAACTATTGGGAATATGAAACAATTTTACTATTTTGATTATTTATTTTTATGTTTTAGGATTATTATGATATAATATTGTTGAAAAAGCTTTTCATTAACATGGGTTATTATTTGATGTGATGATAATTTTTTATCATAATCTTCTAAAATACATGTTAATATATTATGAGAATTTTATGAGTGTTTAAATTATAGAAAAATAATTCATTAGAAAAAAATTAATGTTTTATGATATCAAAGATCTAATTGGAGGATATCCAGATCCCAAAAATAGGGTATATGTGAGGTTATCCTGATCCTAGAAGTGGGTAGTTGGGGGGTTATATCGAGCCTAAAGCAGGTACATGGGTAGTTATCCCAAGCCAAAAATGTGATGAGTTTCTTTATAGGTATCCATGAAATAAATTTTTTTAATTATGACTATTTCACACTTCATGCCACAATTATATGATATGATATTAGGCCAATGTTATTCTCCCATGGATCATGTTTTTAATTCATTTATGAATAATGTCTTATGAACATCCAATATTTATACCAGGACTCAAAATTATCAACAATTAATTTATATGTATGATTGTCTAATATTAAGATAATGTTATTATACCCTTATGCTTTTGTTATTATTTTAAATGATCATTAATTGATATATCCATTATTTAACATTACCAGTCATCTAATCTCAATAATTATTATGTATCATATTCCCTGGGATAAAAAAAGTCTTACAAGTATGATATCTCTAAAAAGGGTGCTAGTTGTGAAGAAACTAATTATATATGATGCATATCTTTAATGTAAAAGTTAATTATGTATCCAATTTTACATATACACTAAACAATAACAGTTCTATTGGGGAGTGTAATGATTTTTAATAATATTTCATCTAATAATTTTTATTATTTATGTATGTGATGTTTGGGTCAACTCATAAAACCTACATAGTTTTATTTCAATTTATACAACTATATGAAATGGAATGAAAAAAATGTGTGTTTGGATTGCAATGAATTGATAAGAAATATAGTAAAATATGTTTAAATAATTTATTTTAAGGTCCTGAAATATGTATCAATGTTGTGAATATTAATATCTTGAAACATGAACCAATTTTATACCTTTTTTTATCATGAATCCATCGCCATTTTGAATTGTCGTTTGAAGTTATATGATAAAGGTTATTTGTTGAATTACAACAAAAAACAAAGGAAATATTCATGAGCATCCCTTAGGGTTAACACTATTAGTTGAGTTATGTGATGGTATAAGAATTTCCTCATGTAAATAACCCCGGCGATTATAAGTATCTAGAAATTATGGAATCTAAATGTATTTCGAGAAGTATGTTTATAATCAAGATGAATATTTTGGGAATTAATCTATGGTTGAATAACTGAAAAAGAAAGAGGTTATCATAAAAAAATATAGAAATACACGACTAAAGTATTTTCTACTAGTTCATTATGAAAAATAATTATCATTATCAAATGGATACATGATTGATATCCCTTTAAGGATACATGTTAGAGGAAATCCATAGGATAAATAATATATAGGATTCATGGTTCTCATATTCAAATGGATACATTATTTTAATGATCACATGTCTGTAGAGGATATAATAATCATGTATGTAAGGGTTTTATTTGTATAGTATGTAGAAATACTACCTTTTAAAAAGATATACTAGGATGAAATGATACTAATAAGGTCTCATAGTTCACTAAGTCCAAGTGGAGTTCAATATCATAGCTCAATGACACGAGTGAGTTATGAATATGGGATATTCCATTGATGTTATGAAATAAATAATTATAGTAAAGGTGGTCAAGATCCAATTGCTTTCACACTACCTATCTTAAAATCCTTCTTATTAGGTATCATATTAAATATTCTATAATTTATGCCTTAGTGAAATTAATTTTCAAAATAGTTGTTCTATCAAGCATCTTTTAATGATTCAAGTACCTCCATTTTTCATCTTTTTCCAAATTTATTTAACTAAGAACCACCTTTTGGAGTATATATAGTATTGTAAAACGATACATAGATTCTTGAATTTTCTATTAATATATATTACAATCTATGTAAAATTTGAATTTTAAATGGTCTATTTAAGAGAAATAATAAAATTAGAACCCATATCTTATTTGGGATTATATTAACTACTTTGAGAAATATTGGGTGTCATTTTTCTAGGATGAAATTGATTGATTTTTATATAAGGGACACATACTAGTTCATAGTTGGTCATATCATTTACCTTCCCTAGTGTTATAGTTTATCATTAATTAGGGAACACCACTTTTATTTTATCTAATAGTATTCAATCATTAAAAAATATGAATGAATTTGTTACAAAATTCAAGGGATCATATTTACCATGAAAATACTACAATGGTTTCTCATTATTCCTGAACTCATAGAACACTATCAAGAAATAAAGTTATATTAAATCGTCCATCTCTTTTTCTAATATCTAACTTACGCAAGATTGTTCGTTTCATCAAAGCTCTTCATACCCCCTCATCGTCACTGCTATGGTTGCACTGTAATCATACACATAAAAAATATCATCTTATAGTAACAATTTTATCTTAAGACATTCAGACAGATCTATGAAATTAATTATTCCTTTTTAATCAGGAAAATGAACAATAATTCACTCATAAATTTATAAAAGGATATTATTTCCTTAATTTAAATGTATAAAAATATAAAATTTCTAAAACATAATATTTTTGTTACTAAATATAATTAAAAATACAATAATTGTGATATATGCGAAAAACCATTAAGTAACACTATTCATAAATGTTGTACAAATAAAATTTTTTTTTTTAAAAAAATAAGTTAATAATATACCTAACCAATTATATATATATGAATTTATTATGAAATATTTATTATATATATAAATAATATAATTTAAATGAACCATGAATTTCATGTTACATAGTGAGATATGTTTTTTTTTCAATTTCCTTATTTGAATGAGTGGAGCCCCTATTAATATATCACCCAACTATATATATATAATAGTATACAGATATATTTTTGGTTAAAATTTTGGGCCCATGAAAGTGTTTTTAAATTCAATGATTGACCCCAGGACCATTATAACGACCCAGGGTTTCCATAAATCGATTTTACATCTTTTTAAATGATGATTCATTACATTACCTAAACACACACTTGAGGACCAAAATAGTTCACATTATTTGAAATTATGGATCAAATTATTCTTAATTGGGTAAAAAATATTCAATTCATATCATAAAGATACTCCCCTTCAGTACTCCTAACAAACACACCATAATTAAACATTTACCCATAAATTGGGAAAATGAAACATTAAAAAGGGTGAGTTTATATGCTTAGTAAGGGTTAAAAAGAGAGATATATAAGTATTAAATGAACATAAGGGAAATATAATAGGAACATAACATTTGAAAACCATACCACGAGTATAAAATATGACAATATGGGGTCATGGAATAAATATTTGATGTTCATAAGGTGTTAATCATTATTTAATAAGAGAACATGATCCATAAGAGCCTTAAATTTTCCCAAGACATTGATCTATTTAATAAATATAATAATAGAAAATATTTTCTCAATGATACCCAATAATAAATTCATACCATTTTAAGCTTGGGATAACCATCCATTTACCAACTTCGGGCTTAGGATAACTAGCAGTGTACGATATTTTTCAGGATTTGGCTATCAACTCCTATATACCATCGTTATGGGGCTGGTCCTAACCACCTGTGTACACTCGGATCCCATATTAAATTTATCATTTCACAATGAATTCGATGGAGATATAGGTCTCACAAGTCCCATAATAAAATTTATAAATATGTGTGCCACACGATCAAAATAGATTTTATATATCACAACCTTGTAAATGAAAAGGGTGTCTTAAACATTTCATCATATCATAAACAATGGAAAATAGATATGTTTCCTAACCATTTAATAATTTAATCATATAATAACCCGGGAAAAGAAGTGTATTTCATAAGAGTTCTATCCTATTATAACCAAAGAGTATGAAATGGGTTTCATAAAAAACAAAATCATCATAGAGACAAACTATTGAGATAAATAATAAGAATGATATCCTTAAACCATATGCCCCATAAAGAATAAGTAACCTCAAAATATTTCATCTCATATGGAGAACTATATCAAAAGATAGCTTGGAGAATGATTTAAGGGAAATATTTTTTTTAAATCACTTCTTAAAGAAATAAATATTTTATTAACCATTTTATTTTCAAATAACATAAAGAACAAATAAATGATGATTTAAAATAATCATTTAAAATATTTATTTTAGGAAAATATCCTTCTCCATTTAAAAATCTATTTTTAAACCATTTAAAAAATTAATTATATTTTAAAATAACATTGGAATCTTATAAAATAATGTTTAAGTCATTTTTATGTCATCATGGTAGAAAAATCAATACATGTTGTACACTTTAAAAAAATATTTATTTAACATTCTTTATAGAATCCATTCAGTAATTTGTTGGAAAAAGGAATGAAAAAACATTTAAAAACATATTTAATATAGTAAAAAATGGGAAAATGTTTTCCTTAAAGAATTTTATCAATTTCAAAATCATTTTTGAACAATTGTGTAGAAAAACACTTTTTGGAATAAAACAGGTTTTCGACTAAAGAGAGAAATAAAGTCATTTTTTCTTAAAAAATTATTTTTAAATATATAGTAATTAAATATAGGAAAACAAATAACGAATATTTATTCATATACAATTACCACAACGGAATAAAAATAATTATTTTATTGAGATATAGATCATAATATTTCATCATTATGAGCATAAACAAAAACACTCTCGATAAACAATGAGATTGTATCATACACCCTTAACAATTTGGTAACTTTTGAACCATAAGCCCTATTAAATATATATCCTAAAATAGACATGTCAATGTAAATAAAATTAAGTATAATAATCAAACAATACTATCATTAGTGGTATATAGAAAACATAAATGATATATGTGGTGAATATGGCATGTGTCTCACCGAAATAAAAAGTGATGCAGAAATCAATTTCCTTAAGTCTTGGATTCATTCATACACATTTATACATCCTATATAATAAATAAAAGATTAATATTGTTTTATTACTGAAAAATTAATGTATATATAATACCATATATCATTTAATTATGAACTTTTATAAAAAATTTCTTTAAAATTCCTTGTTAAATTTATGCATCTTTTAATAATATCTATTCATTCTGTATATGTTCTGAATTGTTATTTTTTGTTTTACAACATGGATAATTTGTTAATAATTTAACAAATGTTAATTTTATAAATAAATTTTATATTAAGTATATATCTATTTAGATTTATCCATTAAATACAGATATTGAAAATTAAATACACAATTCATAGAGATGATATATTTTATGTATGCACAAACATTGTTTCAATTTTCTCAATGTATCGAATAATTGTAATTAAATTGATATATTATCATTAAAAAATAATTTTTAGGTCCTTTATATCACATTTTATCACTATATCCATCCTTATTTCATCCTATATAAAGCATGAAAATATCACATCACTTTGATAGGCCGTAGTCCGTGGTACACACGAGTGACATTACTATATTAAAAAAATAGAAATATGAATGTCTGAGTGATGCAATAAATATTGAATAATTCTTAAATCAGATATATATATATATATATCCACCATCATTTAATCCCATGATAGGTGGTAATGTAAAAATGAGTAATATTAGTTCGAGAGGTAGTAGTTTTTTGTATACAGAAAGGATGATTTTGTAATGCATTTCATAAAAGTGGAGATCATATTAGTTAATAAAAATAACATAAAAACAACTCAATATATGTAATATAAATATTTTATTATATAAATAATGTGTAATAATAAATAATGGAGTTTTAGGAAGAAAAAAATAAAATTCTTATTGATAAATGTTACTTCATTTTTAGGTATCCCTGTTAGGTTTTCACCAAAAGTCATCCTAAGCTATATTTCTGTATAAAATTAGGATTATAAGATTATATGAGGGTTTTTGGGAAGTTATTTGGGAATATATTGGATGAAATAAATTTATTTAGTGTTGTGAAGAAGTGATGGGTGGTGGGGGGCTTTTATAAGATGGTGAAAGGAACCCATTTGGAAACTACATTAAAATTTCCCACAAGAATCCCAATTGATAAAACAATTTAAATAATATAAGCTTAGAAATGAAATTATATTTGTTATTGGTGAGGATAATATGGATATATTACAAAAAAATATGAATTATACATGTTTTATTTTATTTTTAACCATTATCTTTTTTAATTTAACCCCAATTAAACATTATTTTACCTTAACTGTGGGGATTAAAATTTTATAGTTTTCACCCATCATTTTGGTAAAAAATTAAATTTAAAATGTTTTAAAATATAAATTATTATTATTAATAATATTTATTACATTTTCCCAAATTAAATTCATATATTTTATAAATTTTATTTGAATGTATTCCCAAAGACATGACGACAAATTGGGGTTTCAAAGGGAAATTGTTAAAAAATGTGTAGAATTTTTATATCCATTTTAAATATGAAATTGACTGAAAAGAAATATGTTTTATTAATAGATATATAATTTAACTAATATTACATTAAAACAAATAAATAATCTAACTTAACATTATAAATAAATTAAATGAAAATTCAATTTTCAATTAAAATTTAGTATTTTATACTATTTATCAAAATTTTATTCCTGTATAAAAATTATAAAAAGTGAACCCTAAAATAATATTAATTTTATTATTTAAAAAATGATGTTTATTTAATCAATTTTTTTATAAATGTTTCAGAGATTAATTCTACATCTTCTCACAAAAGATATAATTTAATTGAGAAAGTAGTATTTTCAATTCATATAAATACTTTCCCAAAAATTATGTATTTTATTAATAAATTTTTTTATTTTTATTAAACATTTATACATAGTATCTAATTTTTTTTCCTATTCATATTTATAGGTTTAATTTCTATGTAACAACAGTCTCGTTTAAATAATTATGTGAATAAAATACCATGGATTTTTAAAAACCCAACAAAAAATGTAACACAATATATCAATGAAATTTGAATTATTAAAAAAATAATTCAGAAAAACACATGGTGAAAAATTTTAAACATTATAAAATTAATATATCCCTTTACATTATTTACTAGAGTAAAAATAATTGTGGATAATTCGTCCTCATTACATCCTCAAAATCCACATGTAGCTTACCAAAGTGGGTGTTTAACCAAAGAAGATCAACCATGTGGTTGGTGTTATTTTGTAGTATTTTCAACGTATGATCGATAATCACAACCAACATCTCCTTATATGAAAGATCATGATACAGATATATGACCTCCTAGTTCAATATATGTGAAGGATCTTATATGTCAATCCTCGGGTGAGATACATGGAACACACTGGGACCCCTAAAGATGTTTAGGGGAAGTGGAAAATGATAATCTACCATCCTAATATGATCAAATTTTTATAAGGGACCGATATACTTAGGGATTAGTTTTCTCTTTTTTTTTTAAAATCATTTAGAATACCTTCTTACCAACACTAAATTATAGATAATGTAAATGAGTATCAATAAAAAAATTATATCTAATTATTACTTTCCATAAATGTTTATAAAGGGATATAAGATTCTCTTACATCTCACCATATTCCTCATATCCCAATAGATTTATTTATATAACACCATTCCAGTATATGTGAGATCTACACATCTATATATAAATGGATTCATAATATGCCATGTTAATTCTTGAGTGAAAGATATTTTTTCATAAAAACAATATTAGGGGAAGGTATTAGTCCCAAAAACCTTTTAAATCCACAAAATAAGATATCAATAAATCCTATAGGGATTTAATTTTTAAATTAGACTGAGCATCATTCTGAGGATGATACATAGTTCTGAAACACAAAAATTGTATCAATATTTTTAAAAATATTCCTCTAGAAAATCGAGGTTATCCTCAGATCCTGATTAGGTATAAATTAATTTGGTACTCCATGTAACCATACAACTTCTATAATTTATATATTTTAAAGATGATCAAGGGGAAAATGTTTTATAATAGTAATGAATTATGATAACATTTTATGGTGGTAGACTATAACTAGTATTTAACTAATCATCTATGATTAGATAAACAATAAAGGTCAGATATACATGTAATAATATTTAAAGAATGTAAAAACTCATTCATCGTCAACTTACATTGTTATCATATTTGAAACAAAAGGGATTCATACACATAAATATCTTTTAAAAACTATAATATTGAAAAACACCCACCACCAATGTAAAGACCCGGAATTTACATGTAATTTTTTTAAATATATTGGTATTTACGATTCCATGAAAATAGGTGGCACGTGATTCTAAGGCCGTAGTTCCTGGAATAAATTTCTGATATTTTTTCAGGAACATTCAGTAAACGTGCAAGCATGTTTATTTAACTTTTGAACCGGTGATCAGAATTGAAATATGAGGACAACATAGAACACACAGTTTTAGTATTCACTTATGGATACCTCCACCTCGACCGTAGTGGGTCATGGGAAAAAGATAGAATATGGTTTTTCGTAAAAAAATAAAAAAACAATTGTGTGACACTTCATTTTTATTTGCAACACCCATGTGGGTGTTGGGAGTTGGGGTCAACTGAAACTAAACCTCCCTGTGGAAGTTGGGAAGTTGGGACCACTTGACTGTAACCTCCCATGAGAGGTTATGGTAGTGGGGACCACCAGAATCAAACCCCCCATGAGAGGTTATGGTGGTGGGGACCACCCGAGGCCTAAACCTTCCAAGTCCCCTCTTAATGAGCGAGAAAACACTCAACACCTTCATTAATGTGGAGGATCCTCTTGATCTTCTTCTACATTAATTATTCATACTCACCACCATTATTTTTTCCAATATAAATTAATTGGATTGAACCCATTTTTAAATTTAGTAACTGTGTCATTGGAATTTAGAAGGTTCTTAATAAATGAACCCTCATAAATTCCACAATCATTACATACCTTCCCCCCTCCCCTATATATATGGAGGTTGGGAGGAGGTTTTGGGATGGCTTCACCAAGGGAAGAAGCAATGGTAAAGTGACACGATTCTCAACACTTGTAGAATTACGCTCTCCAATGAAGAACGCTCCACCAACGAAGAACGTCGACGAGGAATGCCTTCGACTACGAAGAACGACCTCGAATTCGACTTTCTTCCTTGGAACTTCCTCTAACGTAGGATGTGTTCCTATACAATGAAGCTATGTCCGCCTTCTCATGCTAATGTCAACCAACAATGAACAAGGTAGGGGGTTTATTTGCGTGATAATAATTTCCTTGTCTTCTTTTGACGATTGGGAAAGAATTGTTGTTGAGGTTATAAAATTGGGAGTTTAGAGTTCTTCTTTCTTGTTGAGCCAAATGCTACCACCTTAAACGTGAAGGGTGAAAGCCAAACCAACATGGCCCGACCCCTCAGCTGTTCTTCGTTGTGGTGTTCTTCGAAATAAAGGAAGGTGAAAAAAGATGACGAAGGTGATGAAGGCAATGACGCCACCAACCACAACCACTGTGACCTGCGCTTCCCCCGCGACGCTCCAACCTCTGAGTCGAACCGACCGCGCACCCTTGACACACCATGCCTCCCCAGACCAAACAAGCCCCGCTCCCCGGCTCATGCCTCCCGCCGGCTGAGCCACCCCTGGAGGCCGCACCGCCCTCACTGGTCGCGCGACCCTGGTCGCGCCGCCTGTCGGCGCCTGCTGGTAGCACTGCCCTCGCCGGCCGCGCCACCCACACCGGCCACGCATCCCATTGGCCAAGCCAAACTGGTCGTGACACCGCCTGCTGCACTGCCCGCTAGCCGCACCGCCCGCTGGCGGACCCCCCCCCCCCCCCCCCCCCCCGGCCGCACCACCCACTCTCCGCACTTCCCTTAGCAATCGCTCCGCCCGCTAGTCGCGTCCCCCACAGCCCTCTGATCTTCCCCGTCTCGCACCGCTCATGACCCTCAAAGCTGCCTCATAGGCTCGTTCCCTCATGGCATCCTCCGCGGCCGAGCTTCCCTCGCAGATCTTTGTGAACCCTCAAAACCTACTGGACCGGACCCAATGGGGCATGCCAGGTTAACCCAAACTGGGTCAGGCTGGGTCGGTCCGACCGGGTTAGACCAAACCCGGTCCCACTATGCCTCTTTACTTTATTTTGGCCATATCATTACCACTAGACGTCCATTTGACGAACCGGTAGCGGCGATGGAAATCCTGGAGTGAGGCGGTCCCTTACAGTATACTCTACTATGGTTTTGGATTGAGATGGGAAACAGTCAGGTTGGATCGAGCATGAATCCAATCGGCCCCCTGGACTAAAAGGATAATAACTCATAGATCGAGCGATCGTTTGACGTTTCGTCTATTGTGTTGAGACCCCTATGACATGGATGACCATTGAGACACTTCTTCGTGGGACATCGTGACAATTGGAGTATCGAACAGTAGCTTGTGGAGCGAATCCTCCAGGAGACGAGCTATCATAGAGCAGATACTTAGTAGCTAGATGAGACCTAGGGACTGTTAACCGTTTGAATCAGAGTGATTCTACTAGCCTATTGTGGAGCGTGTGGATGTGGTGGAAGACTCGTGGTGGAGGAGTGCTTGGTTGTGGTGGAAGACTCACAATACTCGACAGGATGAGTAATTATGTAGGCTATGAGGGGGAGCACCTTGGTGTGGCAGCATAACCAAAGTTGGGATCACCTTTGTATGACGTAGCAGACCCACTGTACTCAATAAGATGAGTACCTCAGCAGTCTAAGGTTAGTGGGAAGCACCTCTGTGTGACGGAGCATGCCCACTACACTCAATTGAGCAGGAGTTCTTCAGCAGCCAAGGTTTCGATAATGTGAAGAAAAATCCAGTTTGAGCTGAGTCAACACTTTTGGGTTTTCCTCATGATAGAGACAGAATACATAATAACTTTGGTATATGTATGGGCATATACCTAAGTAGGTTTATCTGTTGATATCATACTTTGTGTTTTATCCTTGTTGGATTTTTTGAGACCTTGAGGGTCTCAGGGTCCCTAATGATTATCTTTATACTCACCCCTACATGGGCTATACCCGCACCTTTTAGTGTTGAATGCAGACGACGAACAACAATGACTGAGGCCGAGAGTACCAGGACTGGACGGTACCCGGAGCTGGACTATATTTCTTATTTGTACATGGATGAGATGGAAGGATGTGGAGTACTGAGAAGACGATTTGGACCTACCCTGTAGGTAGGAACCTCGGAGGACAATCCAGTAGTTGCCTTTTATTTTTCTTAAGATGTATTGCATTTTAGTTGTACTTGTACTTTCCATTTGGTCTTATATTCTGGCCCCTTTTACTTTCATCACTCTTTTTTTATAAATTTTACTTGGAGTTTCGTCCAATTGTGTTCTTGATTGTGTGTGTGTTATATTTTATAAAGGCAATTCCTTCCCAGTTTTAGGAAATTATGCCTTTGGTGCTAGTCCCCAGCCCCTTGCCAACAAATGACGGGCTAGGGGTAGTCATGACATGGGCCCCAGGGGATGGGTCATGAAACATAAGTATCAAAGGAGTCGGTTCTACCACAAAACATAGGACTCTAGTATTTTCTGTGAATCAATAGTGATAAGTGTTGTGAGTGCAGTTTTCAATTCAGCGAGTCTAGTGTTGGTGCGGTGGCTGACACACCCATACATTAGGACACATACTTATGATTTCTAACTTAGTTCATGAAAATACTGATTGCATGTGTGTTTTATTTGTGGTTCCTTAATTCATATCACCAGGTATAATCTTTTAACCGTGTCACATCTGTTTCTTTCAGGATTCCTCAACATAGACAGCTAGTTAGAGTTCTGATATTTGTACGCACTGACAGCCCACTGAGAAATGAGGTTCCAGTGCTTGGCCCTCTTAATATGTTGGCACCTTCAAGTGGTGTACTAGTAGCACCACCACCAATACGGTAACAAATACCTCTAGCTACAGTGGAAGACAGTGCCCACTGACTGATCGTGTTGCACGAGTTCCAGCAGCAGAGGCCTTGGAGGTTTTGATGCAAGACAGATTCCCACACAACTGAGGCCTAGGATAGTCCTCTTTGGGATGAGGCTTCAGTACATGGGACATTGTCTAAGATAGTACCTTTAGGTAGTTTTCCAGCTATATCACTACCTTTTTGTCCGCAGTTACAATGGGTGGTACCGGTAGAATACACATGTAGTCTTAGTGACTTACAGGTGTTTCAGCGTTAAATACACCTCAGGTTCCGAGGGGAGCCCAACTCATAGGCGACTGAGGACTATCATGAAGTGGTGGCTGAGAGTTCTCTAGAACTTCTACAGTTTCTATAAGAACACATGTCGGTAGCTGAGTATTCATCAAGGTTTACCGATCTTTCTTGGTACACAATGAATAAAATACGATCAATGCTTTAGGGATCAAACTTCTGATAGAGGTGTGTTTAAAGGAAATCTGAGACAACACTATTCCTTTATGAATTCCTACTTATGGTAGGGTGCTAGAGAGAACCTTTGTGGCTGAGTGTTCTTTGGCTGAGCAGATACAGCAAGTGAATGTTAGCAGTGAGTAAGTGTGAAACTGGCGCTGGTCTCAGAAACATGGTCATGTAAAATATTTCGGGAAGAATAAGTGTTAGGTACAGATGAGTCTGCAGTAAGTAGATGTGGAAGCAGAGCTAGAAGAGCCTCATGAGGTGGTGTACTTTTCGACATGTTACAACCACCCACCTTTTTTTGCGGACCCCGCCAGGATTAGGGAGCTGGAGGACAGGGAAAGAGAGTAGTTTCATTCAGTCTAGGAATGCGACCCAAGGGCTCCATGAATGATTCAAGGTACGATATATGTCTACTAATAGCTGTCTTATCAATAGACATTGGTTCCAATCATTCCTTCCACAAATTTTGTCCATGACTTAGTGTTTCTGGTTAAACTGTTGACATGACACTCACTTATGGAGATACCTTGGGGAGGAGACTCGATAATCACACATATTTCGATGGTGAGATCTGACCCTTGATGAAGAGTTTTAGTTGGAACATCTTGGTGGCAGCATCAAAACCTTATGATGTTAGTTTGGGTTTGGACAGGACATCCACAATTCACAATCAGATTGACTGTATTAGGAAAATATTTTGTGGTTTATATACAACGTTGGGATGGGTTTTTCCTTTATCGGTGAAAAAGGAAACCCAAGAAGTACCTGATACAATCATTTATAGGAGGGTGAAACCAATCACCTGTGAGTTGGTCAACCTCACCATCACTGAATTAGATGTTGACTTTGAGATAGTCTATACTCGTGGGAAGGGGAACATGGTAGCAGACACACTCAGTAAGAGGTCAGACCTGCATCTGCTGAGTGAGGTGACAGAGCAGCTGGCCACTTTTTAGATATCCTTTTTGGATCGAGAAGGTGATGATTTTCGTCAGTCTATTACAATCACTCCCCCACTCCTTCAATGAGTCAGGGAGGTGCAACATGGGGACATTGAATGCAAGACACAAAGTTCTTAGATATCCACAAGACAAACAGCTGATGGATTTTCTGAATGTGGGGAGCATGTCATTCTGTTCTGGGGATGTACCATGTTACCAGTTTCCTTAAACAGGATGTGTTGCGGGAGTTCATCTCATCCCCTTTAGCGGTACATCCAGGAGTAGAGAAGATGTACCAGGACCTCCGATGACATCACTGGTGGCCGGGAATGAGGAAAAAAGTTATAGAGTTTGTATAGAGACCCAATGCTTGATGTACATGGAAATTACATTACTTTTTCAGATTACTTAATACATAACAAACACAGACACACAAGGACCGTAATAGTTTAGTTTCTTTGGAAACTCAGATCTTAATCTTCTAATCACGGTGAAAGATCTTCAACTTCTCCCAAAAAGATCTTCCCCTTTTGTTTTCATACCTAAAACCTTTCTTTATATCCTGGGGAAAGTAAAACATAAAAAGGGTGAGCTCAAATTCTCAGTAAGGATAAACATAGAGAATATAAAACAATCCATAAACATTTGAATGAAAAAGTTCGAACATAAAATCTAAAAATCAAAATCTTGAGAAAATACATAAATCTTGGAAGTACGTAAGGCATATATCATAAGGTAACATCAATCACGATAAAATATAAAGGGAATAAAACATGAAATTATGGAAACCATTCAGAACATGTTATGATTTCCATAGTATCCATGGAATTTCTTCCAAGACCATCTTAGTGGACAAAGTCCCTTTCTGAATCGAGTTTACTCCTCGTTTCAGTCCTGTAACACTAGATGGGATTAACTTACCATTCCATCAATGTATATCTAATGAGATATAAATCTTTAGCCAATACAATAGAGGGAGATATAGGTCCCACCCATCTCATAATGAAATCATTTGTACTTGTGACACAAAATCATAAATCATACATCATAGCATAACCCATGTAATAAATTGGGATTCTTAAACATCATGCCATAATAACATAATCCATATAAAACAAATAAATATCATTTCATCATAATAAGAATAATACAAGGTAAATAATAGACACAATATACTTGAAACATATACATATGAAATAATCTCATCTTAGATGAAATATGGTTTCGATAAAACATTTGAAATGAATTATTGAGGAAAATATCTGTTCTTCTTAAAAACCATTTTCTTTTCACCAAATTCCATGAAATTTTGAAAGAAATGTATTTTTTTGAAAGTAGTCATAAAAGAATGTAGAGTCAACTTCATGAAAATGAGGCGTTATGAAACCATAAAAATCTGTTCACACCATATAATTTAAAAATAACATTCTTCTCGTACTTTTGTCGGAAAAGTAAAAAAGTACCTCATATGGTAAACAAAAGAAAGAATCCTTCCATACGATGTGGTAAAAGTAATAAAAAGGGTAAGAATGACTTTGAACATACTTGGAAGAAAAGTATACATTTTATGTAAACATTTCGAGAATATATGGACATGGATAATAAACATAACCCCGTTAAATACTTACGAATGAACAATCTCGGATAAGAATGAGATTGAAATAATTATCCCTTACCTTAGGTCCGATATGCTTTGTATGTTTCCGAACCTCCTGTATAATATTAAAATAATGTAATACACTTATTAGATAATCATATTCATTGTAATTATATCATATGTGGTTCACTTATGACTTTATATTACTCGTTCTTTTGTAAATTCTATGTTAAAGCAGCGTTTTGGGTAAAATTGTTTCATTTGTCGTACGAGTTTGGATTTTTTTTCTTGATATTATTAATTATATCCTGATTTTCATAATTTCAGAATTTAAAACATGATTTATATATAATATATATTTAGTATATACATATATATATGATAGATCGATAAATGGAATGAAATACACTGTTCATAGAGATGGTAGGTCGTACGTACGCATGAACGATGTTTTCGTTTCCTTATTGAATTGAATGGAATTAAGTAGATGAAATATATATATATATATATATATAAATATCATTATTATGTCATATATCTCATTATTATTCATTATATATGCTTTATAATCATTCTGGAATGGTTAACGTGGAGAATGAATCTCATTGTGTCATGGAGACGGTAGTCTGTACGTACGCACGAGCGATGATATCATTCCCATGATCGTGGAATTGTATTGAAGAGTATGTATAATATTTCAGAATCAATATATCTTTACAATAATCATATATATTTATTTATTTACACAATTATACCCATATAAGTAAGGTGGTGGTCGAAAACATATTACACCACGGCGTGGAGACAGTATTCCGTATGTACGCACACGCGGTGATTTAGTTTTCCGTAGGATGGATATAAGGTGAAATAGGGTTGTTTCATATTTATAATAACATATAAGTATATATTTAATACTTATGTTATTACTTTATAATGAAACAACTAAAGAAGAAGAAGTTGAAGAAGAATCAAATTGGAATGGATCGGTAATGGATATTACCTCTTCTTTGAAGCGCCTCTGCTTAACCTCCTCTTTGGGCACTAAAGATGGTCATTGAGGAAGACCAGAACCTCTAGGATGCTTCTAGTGATGTGGAGAAGAGAAATTGGCAGGGGTTTGCTGAGCATTAAGGCTCAATGTGGTGTGAGGGGGAGAGGAAGGAGGTTCCCTTTTATAAGCAGGAGAGGGGCACCTTTGGAAAAACTGAACATATTATTTTTTTATAAATTCATTTTTGATTTTTAATAGCACCAAATTAATTTATTTTGAATCTAAGGTGGTTTCGTGTCGAAATCCTCTCATCCAATGGAATTTTGACAAGTTTATGTTACTATTATATTTGTATCATTTGGAATTAACTTTAAGTTAAATAATTTTACTTTTACCGTGTATTCTTGTTTTCATAAACTACAAGGTTAATGAACATACTATAACAATCCAAAAGAACCCCAAGTTGATTATTATTAATATATATAACCTTATATAAGTCGTTTGGAAGATCCTTAGATTTTTATGAATAAAATAACAATTAATAATATAATATTAGTTTTGAAAACTATTTAATGTCAAATTTGACAGTATTTGGTACTTGATTTTTGTGAAAATCATAATAGCATGATTAGTTCAAAAAACGTTAATTAAATCAATCTTAACATGTCATATTAACATAGAAATTTAGTTGATTTCATAAAAATTCTCAAATTACATTTATTTGGGTATTTATAATATCAATTATTTTAATACTTAATTAATAAGATAATTACTTCATCCCCATTGTGTCATAAATAAATTAATTTTTTCAATGTCTAAAAATCATAAATAAAATACAATTATGTAGGAAATAATTTTATCTTTATAATGATTATTTATAGTCGAATTTTTATTATGTATAACCCTATATTAAAAATGTTTTAGTTATTAAACTTTGATTTTAACTATTTTAAATATTCGTTAAATAAAATAATATGACATGTCCAAATCTAATTCATGTGGGACTAAATGGTCATATTTTATTTCTAAGGTTGTTTTCGGTCGAACTAAACTGATCCAAAAGAATTAGGACATGTGTTAGGGTAATAGTAATATCATTTTTACCCTTAATTACCCTATTTACTTTTAACCGTGGTAAAAAAGTAAAATGTTACTATTCACCAAAAATCATTTTTATCTCATTGAACAAAATTTTAGTCCTTGATATTTACCGTGTCTCTAGGATTCTCAAAATTCCACTCACAGAAGCGGTAAAATTATGTTTTATGTGAATTTCCAATTCTCCTAGGAGGTGGGTAAAAGGCGGTGAAAAGTTCAATAAAATTTTTATATATCTAAAATTATTATAAAATGACTACAATGATTTACATTGAACATATATAGGTATTATGTATCAATTTTTACCTAAAATAAATTTAAATAAAATAATTAATTATTTAAATAAAAAGTTGGTTTTTAAATAGTAACCCAATGTTTTCACTATTCATAAAAAATTGAACGTTTTCATAAAAATACCAAAAATTCACCCTAGGTTAATTTCGATATTTCGAATCCAAAAATGAAGTCCATTTAGAAAGATAAAATTTAATAAATTTTAAAAAGTGGATATTACTATTCATAACGGCTAGTTTATATAACATATCGTTGTTTAGTGAAACTCGGTATTGCGTACAACACACGCTATCGTGGAAGGTCGTGATTGCGTGTAAAGAAAGAAAAGTCAGGGATGCATGTAGTGGAAGCTCCTTTTTGTGTAGTGTACAATAGAAGACATCAATAAATTTAAAAATAATATTTTTCTTAAAATCTCGGGGTGTTACATTCTACCCCCCTTAAAATGAATTTCGCCCTCGAAATTCATTAGGATTATAAATGGTTTATTAAATGAGATTTTCATTCATTGAAACCCACATCATAAATAGGAATACTAAAAATTCATTTTAAAAATGAACGTTAGAAACATAATGGATATCCAAATAACTCAACACTGGGTTTCCACATAGGGGAACATAGGTGAAAATATGGATATGGAGGAGAAATCTAACCATCGTGTTCAGATGGAGAGTGGTAGAGGACATGGCCATGAAAAATCCATTAATCACAAATCCATTAATTTGTGATGATTTAAGGTACCATATGATTCATCAAATATAATGGCACTAGGACAACATTTTTGGTTTTCAAGATGATCTCCCTAATGTTGAAGAAATTGGAATCAGAAGAAATACATTCTTGATTTTGGTATAGTCTCACTGTTGGTCGTTCCTTGGACAATTTACACTTCATTTCTTAAATAAATGAAGTCGAATTTGTCATTTGTGAAGTGTTATCATATCATGTGATAGAATTATGGGTCATTCCATCTATCTCAAGCAAAAGGTTAGAAAAAGATTGCAAAAATAGATAAGTCGATCTATATTGAGATTAATCATATATGGTTCCTAAAATGGACTTATACTTTATATATCATACTGCTTAATATAATAAAACTGGTTTCTACTAAACAGGGACTTCATGTAGGCAAGTGGTATGCGATAAAGGCCGGTCACACTTTAGTTGCGGTTACTATTCCCACAGTCTTTACTGACGCGACGGGTTGTCGCCTGTCCTGCAGGTTGTCCTTTTTCTAAAACTACATTATTATAACTTTCCATCAATAATATCGAAAAAGTTCTCGCCTTAAACAATACTAACTTATGCCCAATATAATCCATTCTAATCTTTAGGCTTATCCAAAATACTGCTGTCCAATCTCGTATCATAGTGAAAAACGATTATGAGAGAGTTCATATAACACGCATGTAAATACCATCATTGATCCCCATATATCATAATATATGTCTTGTTGGTCACATTCCAAACATTCGAAGGCCTTAATCATGTATTCTATTGAAAAATGAATACCCATTGAACCTTAGTGAAAACATGAGTGCAGTCAAAAGTTAACTCTTTCCACATACCAAAATCCCAAAATTATGTATACTCAAACCATGATATCACTTAGTCCTTATAAAAATCATGAGCTCCTGGATACTATGAAACATATTTTTTCCTTCTTATCCATTCATTATGTGCATATCATCTTCTTTCCAAAAATATCTGAATAACCTTTCATGGTTACCACTACCATTAAACATATACTTTCATGTACTTTAGGAAAAAAATAGTGTAACAATCCTTAGATGTTTCATTATTCTATAGTACCATTAAATTACATATACAACATAACTCTTGATAAACATAAAATCATTCCACTGCCTTCTTAAACCATTGACCAAGCTTTAAAACTTATTTCATCTCATATATCATTTTTAGTCTCCTCATCATCATCCACATAAATACTACCCATATGCCCATGAAGATTCTCATCAGAATATTTTCCCTTATGGCATTGGTTTGCATAATGCCCACACATTCGACATTTAAAACATCTAATCATTGTTGATGTCGTAGCAATACCATTATCCTTATCCATGTTGTTAACTGAACCTTTTCCTTTGCACTTACTGTATTTGTGTCCTTCTTTTCCACACCTATAGAATCTTCCAGTTCCTTAGAAACATTCTCCTTGATTCATCTTCCCACATGATTTACATGATAGAAATTGAACTTTCCTTCCTCTATGATCATCATGAAACTCCATCTTTTTCATATTAGCTGAGTCGAGAAACATACCAAACTTGAGATTATTGATCATATTATGAGATTTATGATTAGGCATAATAATGATATGTGGACCTCCAGATCCAATTTCATTCGGTTTCTCATAAAGAATATCATTCCATTGTCCATCATGTCCTCCATTATCGTGAATCTTCTCGTTCCCAGCCATTTTCTAAAACCAAAAAAGAATTCTGTGAGAGGCCAAAATCATAATCAACTGTGACTACCTTCAATATCTAACATCTTAGGTTAAATTCTAAGATCGTTTCCATAATTCTAGGACTATAACCTATACTTATACTTAACCTTAGGGACATCCCTGAACATACCTTAGAAATATCTCTAGGGATCTCACTAAATTTCTTGCATCCTGGATTCCAAAGGATGACTAAACCTTCCCTTTGTTACCAACTATAGAGACCCACTACTTGATTTACATGGAAATTACATTACTTTTGTGGAATACTTAATACATAACAAACACATACACATAAGGACCGTAATATTTTAGTGTCTTTGGAAACTCGGAACATAATTTTCTAATAATGGTGAATGAACATCAACTTCTCCCATAAAGATCTTCCCCTTTTGTTTTCTTACCTAAAACCTTTCTTTATATCCTAGGGAAAATAAAACATAAAAATGGTGATCTCAAATGATCAGTAAGGGTAAACATAGATAACATAAAACAATCCATAATCATTTGAATGTAAAAGCTTGGACATCAAAATCTAAACATCAAAATCTTGAGCAAAGACAAAAATCATGTAAGTACGTAAGGCATATATGATAAGGGAAAATCAATCACGATAAAATATACTTGGAATAAAACATGTAATTTTGGAAACCATTCAGCACATGTTAATATTTCCATAGTAGCCAAGGCATTTCTGCCAAGACCATTTTACTGGACAAAGTCCCTTCCTGAATCGAGTTCACTCCTCGTT
Source organism: Viscum album (assembly GCA_963277665.1). Classification (NCBI taxonomy): domain Eukaryota; kingdom Viridiplantae; phylum Streptophyta; class Magnoliopsida; order Santalales; family Viscaceae; genus Viscum; species Viscum album. Next base: position 1,452,014,154 of record OY728161.1, read on the forward strand.
TCAGTCCTTTAACACTAATCCAGATTAACATACTATTCAAGCCATGTCTGTCTCATGAGATATAAATCTTTACCCAATGCATTGGAGGGAGATATAGGTCCCACCCATCTCATAATGAAATCATTCTTACTTGTGCCACAAAATCATAAATCATACATCATAGCATAACCCATGTACTAAATTGGGATTCTTAAACATCATGCCATCATAACATAATCCATATAAAACAAATGGATATCATTTCATCATAATAAGAATCATACCATGTAAATAATAGAGACATTATTCTGGAAACATATACATATGTAATAATTTCATCTTAGACGAATAATGGTTTTGATAAAACTTTTCAAATGAATTCTTGAGGAAAATATTCATTCTGCTTAAAAATCATTTTCTATTCACAAAATTCCATGCAATTTTGAAAGAAATGTATTTTGTTGTAAATAGTAACAAAATCCTGTAGAGTATGCTTCATGAAAATGAGGTGTTATGAAAACGTAAAAATATGTTCACACCGTATAAGTTAAAAATAACATTCTTCTCGTACTTTTGTTGGAAAAGTCAAAAAGTACCTCGTATGGTAAAAAATATATTTCGTCCTTATGATGTGGTAAAATTAAAAAAATGGTAATAATGACTTTAAACATACATGGAAGAAAAGTAAACATTTTAGGAAAACTTTTTTAGAACATATGGACATGGATAATAAACATAACCCCAATAAATACTTACGAATAAACAATCTCGGAAAAGAATGAGATTGGAATAATTATCTATCACCATAGGTATGATATGTTTTGTACGTATCTTAACCTCCTGTATAATGAATAAATAATTTCATTTACTTATTACAGAATCATATTCATTGTTATTATATCATATATGGTTCACTTATTACTTTATATTACCAATTCTTTTGTAAATTCTATGTTAAAGCAGCGTTTTGGGTAAAATCATTTCATTTATCGTAAGAGTTTCGACTTGTTGTTCATGATATTATTACTTATATCCAGAATTACTTAATTTCAGAATGTAAAACATGATTTATAAATAATATATATTCATCATATACATATATATACGATAGATCGAAAAATGGAATGAAATACACCGTTCATGGAGATGGTAGGTCGTACGTACGCATGAACGATGTTTTCGTTTCCTTATTGAATTGAATGGAATTAAGTAGATGAAATATATATATATATATATATCCATTATCATTATTATGACATATATCTCATTATTATTCATTATATATACATTATAATCATTCTTGAATGGTTAACATGGAGAATGAATCTCATCGCGTCGTGGAGACGATAGTCTGTACGTACGCACGAGCGATGTTGTCATTACCATGATCGTGGAATTGTATTGAAGTGTATGTATAATATTTCAGAATCAATATCACATTACAATAATCATATATCTTTATTTATTTACACCATTATACCCATCTAAGTAAGGTGGTGGTCGAAAACATATTACACCACGACGTGGAGATGGTATTCCGTACGTACGCGCGCGTGGTGATTTTGTTTTCCATAGGCTGGATAGAAGGTGAAATAGGGTTGTTTCATATTTATAATAACATATCAGTATATATTTAATACTGATGTTATTACTTTATAATGAAACAACTAAATAAGAATAAGTTGAAGAAAAATGAAATTGGAAAGGATCGGTAATGGATATTACCTCTTCCTTGAAACGCCTCTTCATAACCTCCTCTTTGGGCACTAAAGATAGTCTTTGAAGAAGACCAAAACCTCTAGGATTTTTATATGGAAGTTTAGAATAAAAATTGGCAGGGTTTGGCCGAGCATGAAGGCTCAAAGTGGCGTGAGGAGGTGAGGGGGGAGGTTCCCTTTTATAAGGGGGAGAGGGGCACCTTTGGGGAAACTAAAAATATTATTTTATTATAAAGTCATATTCTGTTTTTAATATCTCTAAATTGATTTATTTCGAAGATAAGGTGGGTTTGGGTCAAAATAATGTCATCCAATCGAATTTGGACATGTTTAGGTTACTATTTAAACCTTATCATTTAGATTTAACTTGAAGTTAAATAATTTTACTTTTACCGTGTCTTCTTGTTTTCTTACACTATATGGTCAATAAACATACTATAACAAGGCAAAAGAACCCCAAGTTGTTTATTATTAATATATATAACCTTATCTAAGTCATTTTTCCGAATGATAGATTTTTTAGGAATAAAATAACAATTAATAATATAATATTTTTTTTAAAACTATTTTATGAAAATTTTGACACTATTTGGTACTTGATTTTTATGAAAATCATAACAGCATTATTAGTTCAAAAAAAGTTAATTAAATCAATAATAACATGTCATATTAACCTAGAAAATTAGTGTGATTTATAAAAAGTCTCAAATTACATTTATTTGGGTATTTATAATATACATTATTTTAATATTTTATTAATAAGATAAATACTGCATCATCATTATGTCATAAATAAATTAAATTATTAAATGTATAAAAATTATAAAAAATATACCATTATGTAAGAAATATGTTTATCTTTCTAATGAATATTTATAGTCGAATTTATCTTATGTATTACCATATATTAAAAATATCTTAGTTATTAAACATTGATTTTAACTATATTAACTATTCTTTAAATAAAATAATATTAAATGTTCTACTCTAATAAAAGTGGGCCTAAATAGTCATATTTTATTCCTAAGGTTGTTTTTGGTCGAATTAAACTTATCCAATAGAATTAGGACATGTGTTAGGGTAATAATAATATCATTTTTACCCTTAATTACCATAATTACTTTTAACCGTGGGAAAAAAGTAAAAAGTTATGATTAAAAAAAATTATTTTCATCTCATTGAACCACATTTTAGTCCTTTATATTAACTGTGTCTCTTAGATTTTTGAAATTCCACTCACAGAAGTGGTAAAATTATGTTTTATGTGAATTTCCAAATTCTCTTAGGAGGTGGGTAAAAGACGGTGAAACGTTCAATAAAATTTTTATATATCTAAAATTATTAAAAAATGACTCCAATGAATTACATTGAACTTATATTGGTTTTATGTATCAATTTTTACATAAATTAAATTTAAATAAAATAAATAATTATTTAAATAAAAAGTCGGTTTTTAAATGGTAACCTAGTGTTTTCACTATTCATAAAAAATTGAACGTTTTCAGAAAAATTCCAAAATTTCACCCTAGGAAAATTTCGATATTCTGAATCAAAAAATTAAGTCCATTTCGAATGATAAATTTTATAACATTTTAAAAAGTGGGTATTATTATTCATAACGGTTAGTTTATATAACATATTGTTGTTTAGTGAAACTCGGAATTGCGTACAACACAAACTATCGTGGAAGGTCGTGATTGCGTGTAATGCAAGACAAGTTAGGGATTCTTGTAGTGTAAGAATATTTTGGTGTAACGTACAACACAAGACCTCAATAAAATTAAAAAGAATATTTTTCATAAAATCTTGGGGTGTTACAGTTTGTCTCTCGGTGACACACTTGTTAGCAAGTGAAGGCGGAGCATTAGGTACCAGCAAGATTGCTTCAGCCTCTAGAGGTCCCAGAGTGGAAGTGGGATGGGATATCCATGGACTTCATGACAGGACATCCACGTACATCCAGAGGCCATGACTCGATTTGGGTGATCGTTGACCAAGTCACCAAGTCATCCAACATCCTACCCATCAAAGAATAGGGTTCAGTAGAGATCTTGGGACACCTCTATGTGATGGATATTGTGCGGTTACATGAAGTACCCTCAACGATTGTTTTGGATCATGATGCACATTTTTCTTCCTAACTATGGAAGGGGTTGGAGGAGGCTTTCGGGACACATCTTCGTTTTAGCACTGCCTTCCATCCTAATACGGATGGTCAGACTTAGCGGACCATTCAGACCCTCGAGGACATGTTGCATGCTTGTGTCTTCGACATCGGTTGTAGATGGAAAGATCACATACCTTAGGTGGAGTTTGCATACAAAAACATCTATCAATCAACCATAGGTATGGAACCTTTTGAGGCATCGTATGGGCAACCTTGAAGATCACCTTTGTGATGGACTCACCTAGGGGAGTCAACACTCAAGGGACAAAATACTGTATTGGCTACCATAGAGAAAGAGCAGATCATCCAAGAGGTGATGAAGACTTCACAGAGTAGGCAGAAGTCATATGCCGATAGGAGAGAGAGACCTCTGGAGTTCGAGGATGGTGACCATGTCTTCATACGGGTCTCACCCCGACGGGGTCTATGGAAATTTGTCCGAGGTGGAAAATTATCTATGAGATTCATCATACCATTTCATGTCCTCAATAGAGATGGGGAGGTGGCTTACCACTTAGCTCTTACACCATAGTTGCACTAGGTTCATGACGTCTTCCACGTATCCCAGCTGAGGAGATACGTGCATGACCCTTCTCACATCATCGACCACAATGAGTTGGATGTCGACGATGGGGTGACTTTTATGAAGGTTCCAATTGAGATTGAGGATAATCAGGAGCAGCTCTTTCTTGGATGGTCGATACCTCTAGTGCATATTCATGGGAAGTACGGGAACCTCCAGAAAATCACATGGGAGCGGGAAGCTGAGATGCGTGCTCAATACCCCCACAAGTTTACCTAGATGAGTTATGGCTTAAATGGACGTAGAGCCTGAGGTGTGGAGAATATAAAGTCCCATAATTTCCATGTAATTTTTTTTCAATATATGTGTATTTTATGAGTCTGCAAAAATTGACAGCACGAGATTCCGATGCCCGGAGTACCCGGAATGAATTTCAAAATCCATTTTCGGTTACGTTCAGTAAACGTGCGAGTGAGTTTTTATAAATTTCGAACTGGTGCTCGGAATTCAAATCTGAGGACACGGTTGAACTCGCAACGCTAGTTTTTGATTAAGGAGACCTTCACCTCAACTACTACGGGTCGAGAGTGAAATATTGAATTTGTGTTTTTCATTGAAGATGAAAAATAAAAATAAAATTGTTTGTCACACTTTATTTTTATTTGAAACACCCATGTGGTTGTTGGGATGCGGGGTCCACTAAAACTAAACCTCCTTGTAGATGTTGGGAAGTGGGGACCACCAGACCTTAACCTCCCATGAGAGGTTATGGTGGTGGGGTCCACCAGACCCTAACCTCTTGTGAGAGGTTATGGTGGTGGGGACCACTCGAGGCCTAAACCTCCCAACTCCCCTCTTAATGAGGGAGAAACCTCTCAACTTCCTAATTAATGTGGAGGAGCCTCTTCAGCTTCCTCCACAATTATTATGTCAATGTAAAACCATTATTTGTGCCAACATAACTTAATTTTCTTAACACCCTTTTGAAATTAAGTAACAACGTCATTGGAAATAAGGATGGTTCCCAATAAATGAACCGTCATAAATTCCCCAATCGTTACATACCCCCATCTCCTATATATATGGTTCTTGATAGGAGGATTTGGGACAACATCACCAAGTGACTAAGTGTTGGTAAAGTGACATGATGCTCAACACATGGAGGATTACACTCTCCAATGAAAAATACTCCACCGACGAAGAACACAAACGAGGAACTCATTTGACTATGAGGAAAGGCCTCGACATAGACTTTCTTCCACAAAACTTCATCCAATTTAGGACATGATCATCTTCAATGAACCAATTTCTGCCTTCACACGCTAACATCAACCAACAACGAACATGGTTGGGGTTTTATTTCCCCGATATTACTCTCCTTGTTTTCTTTTGCAGTTTCTGAAAGAATTTTTGCTGAGGTTTTAAAATTTGAAGTTCATCCTTCTTAATTTTTTTTGAGCCAAATTATACCACCCTAAACGCAGAGGGTGTTGGCCAAAACAACATGGCATGACCCCTACACCATTATTCTTTGTGTTGATCCTTGGAATAAAGGAAGGAAAACAAAGACGACGAAGGTGAAGAAGGCCAAAAATACTTCACCCGCAGCCACCGTGACCCATGATGCCCCCGGGGTGCACTGGCCTCCTGGACGGATAGGCTGCTCACCCTTGTCGTGCCACACCGCCTCGAGCAGAACCGGCATTGCACCCTGGCTCGCGCCCCCATCGGCTATGCCGCCCCAACCGGTCGCGTTGCTCCCATTGGACGCGCTGCCCGGCTGCGCTGCCCGCCGGATGAGCCTCCCTGGTCGCGTCACCCGCCATTTTCTCCACCCCCTCCGGCTCCACCGCCCTCACTAGTTGTGCCGCCATCTCTGGTTGTGCCTCCCGCCGGCCGAACCACCCCGGCCGCAACCCCCTCCAGTCGCGCTGCCTGCCAGCCATGCCGCCCTGACCGGTCATGCTTCTCGTCGGTCGCGTCGCCTCATGGCCTCATACCCTCGCGGCACCCTCCACATCTGAGCTGACCTCACGGCTCTCCATGCCCCCTTCGTAGGTTTTCAGGCTGAGTCGGTCTGACCAGGTCGGACCAGACCGGGGCCCACTATGCCCCTTTACATTCTTTTGGCTATATCTTTGGCACCAGATATCTGTTTGATGAACCATTAGCGGTAATAGAAATTTTGGAGAGAAATCGTCCCTTTTAGTATACTCAACTAGAGTTTTGGATTGAGATGGGAAACGTTCTGGTTGGATTGAGCACGAATCCAACCAAGCCCCCGGGACTAATAGACTCATAACTTACAGATCATGCATCTCTTTGATGGGTCGTATGTTGTATTGAAACCCCTATGACATGGAATATATTTGAGATACTTCTTTGTGGGACTTTGTGACAGATGGGGCATTGACCAGTAGCTTGTGGAGCTGATCCTCCTAGAGATGAGCGAGCATGGTGTGGAGACCTAGTAGGTGGTTGAGACCTAACGAATACTGACTATTTTACTCAATGTAATTATATTATCATAGTGGGTAGTTCCTAGTATTATAGTTAGACCCACAATGTAAGAGCTCCTGGTTATGGTGGAAGACCCACAATACTCAATAGGAGGAGTACCTCTGCATGCTATGAGAGAGAGTGCCTAGGTGTGGCGGCAGACCGACGTAGGGGAGTGCCGCTGTTCGACACAACAGACCCATGGTACTTGACAAGAGGAGTAGCTCAGTTTTCCATGGATAGTGGTAATCTCCTCTGTGTGACGCGACAGGCCCAGTGTACTCGATTGAGCTGGAGTTCTCCAGGATCCGAGGTTTCGATAATGTGAATAAAAATCCTGGTTGATCTGAGTCAGTACTTTTGGGTTTTACTCATGATTGAGATGGATTTCTTAAAAACATAAGTATATGTATGGGCATGTACCTAAGTAGGGTTATATATTGATTTCATACTTTTTTTTATCTTTGTTGGATTTTATGAGAACTTGAGGGTCTCGGGTTCCATACTGAGTATCATTATACTCATCCCTACACGGGTTATGCCCGCAGCTTGTTGTGTTGTATGAAGATGACAGACACTGCTAACTGTGGCTGAGAGTACTAGGACAAGACAGTACCTAGAGATGGATCATACGACTTGTCGAGACACGGAGGATACAAACAGACATAGAGTGTTGAGGAGATGATATGTACCTACCCTTCAGGTAGGAACCTCAGAGGACAATCCAGTAGTTGTCTTTTCTTTTTATTCAGTTTTATTTCATTTTAAATGTACTTATACTTTCCAGTTGGGATGGTATTATAGACCCTTTTACATTTATCACTCTTTTGTTATAAAGTTAATTTGGTGTTTCATCCAGCTGTGTGCTTGATTGTGTGTGTTTTATAGGTTATAAAGGCAATTTCTTCCCAGTTTTAGGGAATTACGCCTTTGGTACTAGTCCCTAGCCCCTGGCCTATGGAAATCGGGTTTGGGATAGTCACGACACAGGCCCCGGGGGATGGGTCGTGACAACCAAAAACCATAAATGTGGTTTCAACAACATTGAAATTATTATCAACCTTATACTCAAAAACCAATGATGGTATCCATAACTAATATGTTAATATTACCTAGATACGTATATGTTTCCAAAATATAATTCATCCATTATTCATGAAATACACTTTTTTCTTATACCGAACAATTCCATTGTATTATTAGTTTCAGTATTGTATCGATAGATAATCAAATGTGATTTCATTATTCTGAATTCATATAGGGGGATATAATCAGAAGATATATTTCAAAAGTGTGAATAATAATAGTTTCATTGGGCTTAGTCATACAAAATCAATCATGACATTCAAAAAAAATAAAGGTAGGATTAATGTGACCTAATTATAATGATTAACTTCAATAATATTTATTTCAAAATATTTTATTATGTCAATTATATTTATAGGTTGCTGCATCGTATCTACTTCAGTAGCCCTTGGGTTGGGGAATTTATTCATATATGGCCCATACCCTAGAATTTGAAACATTAGAGTATGGATTGTTTATTATGTTTTGTTTCTATATATTCACATCAACTACTAACATCTTCCCATCAAATTAAAAATGAATTCCACAATTAATGTCCCTTCAAAGCATAATAAATATAATAGCCGCCTTAGTAATTATTTGATGTTTTGTCCAATACATTCACCTTAAATAAAATTTCATCATCTTATATTTATGGTTCATAATGTTTCCCTTTAATTCTTTTTTTCTCTTCTCACTAAAACCCTGATATTGATAGATAAATTCAACCTCAATTTACACCTTTATAGAACATAGATTATCCTGTTTATAGATATTCATTTATCTAATGGATAACTCCATTTAATGACTTAGTTTTAAGCTACTAAATTATAGATCAACAATACTTTTAAGTTTGATGACAATTGATGAAGCATTCCATGGATGTATTGTAAAAGATTCCCTATATAAAGTAATAGATTATTCATACTTTTTCATTAGATCAATGGAATCCTTATCCATCATCATATGAATAATAATAAGAATGTAATTACTGAAAAATATGTTCCTTATCTTTCCCCAATCTAGGGAGTTATTTTCATCATGTTTCTTATTCTTCTGTTAAGTTTCCACCATTGATCCACTTAAACATAAAATAACCTATATCCATAATAAATTTTTCATGTTCTTAACTATGGGTAATGGAAAATATATTTTCATCTATGAGGATCTATTATTCAGTTTCATGGGGATCAGTGGACCCATTGAAAGAATGTATATATTTCCCTATGAATGAGTTAATAAAATATTATTCATTCATTTGATTGTTTGGAAACCTATAATGTTTTGTAGCTAATATATGTTGTGTGAGAATATAAATCATATTTTTCATTATATATTCCATATTATTTGGATTCTCCAGAGTACAATCATTGTATTTCCATCAAACCATTAATATGGTTCCTCTGGGTTTTATCCATTGACGAAAACCAAAAAAATAGTTCGAGAAATAGTAGTCATAGCGTGTAACAAAATAATCATGATAAATAATATATAGGGTGTCTAAATCATGAATCATTATTTTTAATTTATGAAAACAGAGGCTAATTATAAGAAATTCATGGTCATTATCTATTTAAATTCATCATGAAGGTTCATAAAAAGTTCGTGAATTTCAAAAACATAACCACAAATATGGTTTAACCAAGTGTGAGAAAAGATCTTTTTAATTAATTAGGTAACGATTGAATTCACTTGAATGTTTCTATTTCAAATTTATTAATCATAGTTAGTATTATTCTATAGAAGCATCCACTTGTAGTATCTAGATAGAAACATAATTTCATGGACACAACTTCATATATCTTTTAACAAAAATCAATTAAAGTTTCCTAAAATATGATTCATCCTTAGACATATCCTTATAAAAATCTATTAATATATCACTAAAAAATCCTTAGTGATCTCTTTAGAAATATCCATAGTTATATCATCCTAGTAACCAAAGAAAAACACAACATTTCCTCTTATTAAAATTACAAAAACTATAGCTTATATACAATGATAGTATATCTTTTTAGATGTCTATTAGTTACATTACACAAACTAACACCTGAGGACAATTATAGTTAACTGAATTTGGAAACCTGGAAGAAAATATTCTTTATTTAGTGAAAAATATTCATTGTCTCCCAAAAATATCTTCCCCATTAGTATTTTTCCCAAAATACCCAACATAAACCATTCTTCATAACATGGGGAAATAAAACATAATAATGTGTTATATGAAATAGAAAGTATGGATAAATAAGGGATATATGTTGGATTATCCTTAATATAATGGTATAAGAACACAAGAATAAAAATTGAAAACCATAAAATTCATTTTAATCATCATAATGTAGTGTCATGAAATAATGTTTTTATGTTTTATGAGAAGAATGATAAGATAATAAAATAAAATGATCCATGAGAGAATAACGTAGGCATATGGAATACACATAAAAAAATAGAATATTATGTCTAGGCATGTCTCATTAACAAGACTTTCATAACATGATAGGCTAGGGGTATCAACCTATGTACCATTTTGGGCTTGGGATAGCCACCTATGTACCCAATTTTTTTGGATTCAATTAACCACAAGTGCTCCCTCCTTTTGGGATTAAAAAAACCACCAATGTACCCTCTGGGCACATAGAACATTAATCATTACCCAATAAATTGGAGGGTGACATAGGTCTCACCCATGCGATAAATAAAATCATAAATATGTGTTCTAAAATATCATAAACACTTTATCATATCATAAACTATGAAATAAAATGATCTTCACAAACATTTCATCATATCATAACATTTCGAAAAGAGATAGGTTTCATAATATTTTCATTATTTTTTCCCAGAATAACCCATAAAAATAATTTAAATTTTATATGTTTTTGTCAAGGTATAACACATCAAATAGAAATGAGTTTCATAAATATCACATCAGCATAAATATAAACCATTCAGATAAATAATATGAATTGTATCCTTGGATCATATCCCCAGAAAAGAACTAGTAACCTAAAAAGTAGTCTCATTAGATAAAGATGAATTATGAAACATCACCTGGTATATTTCTAAACGGAAACAAACATTTCTTATAAATAAATTTTTAATATATGAATCATTTGAAAATAATTTTCTTCCTAGATAAAAATGAAATTTTTTAAATGAATCTTTTAATAAATTATTGAAAATGTATCAATAACGAAAATATAATATTCACATTGAATAGTAAATTCTTTAAAAAAGTAAATACCATTCACTAATAATAAACATGGATTTTTATAACGTAATCGTTAAAACATTTTATGGTAATAAGGATGGAAATTCAAATACATGCCGTAGATTTTAAAATAATGATTCCGTTTAAATTTTTGAAAAAAATAGAGGCATGCATTTGTTAGAAAAATAAATATATATTGCACTGAATTAATTTTTCAAGAAGTAAAATATGGGAAAATTTTTATTTAGAAAATCATTCTTGGAATTTTGAAAACATTTATTAATTTTTTTTAGAAATCAATATTTTGGAATAAATTTTTTATACCGAAGAGGGAAATAATTTTTTTTATTAAATACATTTTTATACTCATTATATATAAATATGGGAAAATGAAATTGAATAATGTATTACCATGAAAAAATTGGAGGATAAGAATATTCAGGAACTTCTTGAGAGACAGATTATAATATGTCATCATCATAAGCATAAAAATAAAAAATCATTACCAATGATGAAATTGTATCATAAAATCCCTTATTACTTTGGTGAATTTTGAAACATACACCCCATGGAATATATATCCAAAAATTTATATGTAAACCAAAATAATTTTTTTTATAATAATAGTTTAATACATTATCAAATATTTTATAGACCACATAATATAAATAGGTGGTGAAAATTTCATGTGTCTCACAGAAGTAAAAAGTGAGATGAAAGTCAATTACCTTAATTCTAAACTTCTTTTGTACACATTTAAAACAAATATATAGTGAATAATTGTTTTATTTTTTTATTATAGAATCATGAATATATATATAAACATATAGGATTTACTTATGACATTTTATTACATTTTTATTTATAATATAATATTAATGTTATGTTTTGGGTCATAACTGCAAATCTTTTCATCTGTGATTTGATTTTTTTTGTTATATTAAATTCCTGATGATTTAATTATCTCCAAAATGAAAAAAAGGATAAAAATATCATATATATTTAGTGTATACGTATTTATTATAAACCATAATATATAGAGAGAGGAAATTAAATATACCATTCATGGAGTGGGTATGTCGTATATACACATCTATATCATTTCAATTTTGTCAAAGTATTGGAAGAATGAAAGTTAATTTATATTTTATCATTCCATGATATTTTCTTATGTCATTTATATCATATTTATTCATTAAAAAATCCCCATTACCTTCCATTTAATGAACGAATGATTCATAATGCTTTATGAGGCGGTAGTCCACAGTACACACGAGCGACGTAATTGTATTCCAACAAAATGTAATGTTAGATAGTTTATTTGATATATTAATTACTGAAAAATAATAATATAATATAATATATATTTATATATATAAAATAAATCCTTTAGCAAGTTCATCCATGATAGGTTGTGATAAAAAAGAAATGACATCGGTTCATGTGGCGGTAGACTACAGTAACACGAAAGATGATTTGGTTTCCATTTTGATGAAGGATGATATAGTTCTTGGTAATTTCTATTAAATTGAAAAATATCACTATATTTAATATAATGATGTTATCATATTAGTATTTTATAATAATAATTGAAGTAGAAAGAGAATTATAAAATACTAAAATGATATTACATAAACATTTCCTCTTATTCAAATATCGTCATTATGTTTCCACTGAAAGACCTCATAGGATTGATTAATTCACAAAAATAAGGTTTTAAGGATCATAGTGGGGGTTTTTGGAATGTTATTAGGGTATGCTTTCATTGTACTATATTTTTTGACTGGTGTGATTAATTTAAATGAGGTGGTAGTCTTTTATATATGCAGGAATGAAACCCCCTCAAAAATACTTGAAAATTTCCCAAAATAATCCAAAATGATAAAGTCATTAATAGGAACAAAGAATTAAAATGACCTTATATTATAAAATAATAAAAATAATATGTATATATGTCCATAAAATGGAATTTATATGTGTTTTGGATTATTTTTAACAATCATTTTTTAATTTAACCACCCCAGTAAAACCATTTTTAACTTACTCTTTGTAATTAAATTTTTACTATCATTAATATTAATTTTGGTAACTAATTATGTTGAATTTATTAGATAACATTAATTATTTGAATTCTAAATATTCATTACATATTTCAAAATTCAATTCATAGAAATAGAAAACTAGATTGAAAATCAATCATGTATAATTAAAGAGAAAGAAGATTCTCAAAGAAAGAATGTTCAAAATTTTTTATTGTTTTTATCCAATTTCAATATTAAATTTATTTTCATGAATTAAATTGAATTAATAAATATATAATTCAACTATTATTACTTTAAAAAAAATGTATAATATAATTTATCTTTTCAAATTAATTCATTGGAAAATATGTTTTCAATATAAATCCCTTCTTTTTAACTATTTATCAAAACATTTTTCACTTCATAGAATTATCCAAAAATTCATTCAAAATAATGTTGATATTATAATTTTAAAAACTAATTTTATTATGTAATATTAATTTTAAATAATTTTATAAAAATAATTTTATTATTTTTCACAATTGATATACAATTCTTTTTATGAGAGTATAGTATTTTTGAATCATATAACGACTTTACAAAAAATTATACATTTTATTATAAATATTTTTTTTATATAAAACCATTATAAAAAATATCTAAAATTTGTTTTTTAATATTCATATTTCAATGATTACTGTCTGGTCTCATTTGAGTAATTATGTTAATAAAATATTATGGTTTCTATAAAACTCAGTGTGGAATTTAACACAAGTTATCAATGAAATGAATTTTTTTAAAAATAATAACAATTCACAAAAACATGGGGTGTTAAAACAAATAAAATTTAATGTATTTGACTACCTCATCATATTTTATTAATGTTTATTATATCCCATCAACTTTAAATTTATTTCTCGGGTTCATCCTAAATCATTAATTTATGATTTGTGGGTTTTCCATGAATCATATCCTATGACCAAAAAAATATAGAGATAAGTTATAATTAAAATTAACTGATATAGTTGATTTATATTAATTGTTTTACTTTTATTTTTAATATAAATGTACGTTTATTTGTCTCAATGATACATTCAATCTGATATAAGTATGAATTCAGGATTCAATATGCATAAATATTTATATATCTTTTATTAAATGTAAAATAAAATGTTCTCTCTAGAATTTATGTGAAACTATAATTCATAAATTTTAAAATTTTGTGTATATAGGTTTATCATAATTACATATTTATTTTAAAATAATTCATAATAATTATTCAAATAATAGATATTTCATTATATTTATTCACATAAACACAAATAATGCATGTGATATATTGTATATGAGATTAGAATCAATGAATCGTATCTTGTGATGATTTCTGGACATGATTATCTAATAAAAATGATCTCCCCCTTTATTTTTTATCCTCTCATTAAGGATTAAATAACTATCAGATGTATTATTTAAAAAAATATTATAATGGTTTTTTGTGAAATAATTTAATTTAACATAATTTATTAAATTACAATGATAGAACAATTATAAATATGTCATGTCTTTGAAAAAATACCACAAAAATAAAAAATATTTTTAAATATTTTAATGATAAATTATATTTCTTAATATGGTAATCTATTTATAGTAATTTTTCATCTTTACCCTTGGTAGGCCTGGAATCTAAGTAATATTATTTTGTATTTCAGTTCTAAAAAGTTTTATAATACTAAATTTTACCATAAAAAGAAAAAATTAAACAAATAATAGTTTAAAAAAATATTGTAATTCAAACAAATTCCAAATTATCATCTCAAGAAAATTCATTTTCAGAAAGTACCCAAGAAAGTATATCCACCATACCTTTGAAATTTCTAATCCCAAAAAATAAATAAAAAAACTATCACCCAAATAAAATATCAAATATGTTGAATCAGAATCAAAATACCACCAAAATTAAAACTCCACATCTGAGATTAAATTATGTCTTCCATTTACCAATCTAATTCTTTATTTATGATAATTTTACAATTTTACACATAGTAGACCTAAAATATTTTAGAATTATTTTTTTCATCTTCTAAAGATACATAATTAAAAAATCAAGAGACAGAATCAAATAAATATGATTACCAATGAATCCATGCAACTAAAAATAATTCAAAATAAAAAGTGAATCAAAGTCATTATTAGAATGATCATGGGGTAGTGCATCTTCCCCACCGTTGAAATTTTTTATCCAAAACAATAATATTTTGAAAACTAAATCTAATCCAATTTAGTACATTCTCACAAAAATTAAATAATTTCAACCATGAAAAATTAAAAAACCCACACAGAATCTAGGTAATAACATCCTTCCCCAATTTTAATAATTTTTCTTCAGATGACGATATTAAAATAATAGTATGAATCAATTTAATACATGAATATCACTCAATGGAGGTGGAAACTAATAATGTGTCTAATCATCCCAAATTATCATCATTATATGGATGTAAATTTAGTGAATAATATAAGTGTACTGAAAAACTACTAAAAACCTATATAATATTTTGAGCTAACATAAAAATAAAATTAATATGCTTGTAAATGATGCACTATTAAATTTCATATCCTCAAAAAAAATTATCATATCAAGAAAGATATTGAAAAACATCATAATTCCTAAAAATATATATGATATAAAATGCACACTTACTATAAGAGACAGTTACATTGCGACGACGGTCAGTATTACAACCCAATTGATCATTCATAGTAAAATGACATTCACATACATTTATAACTCATATCCTAAAATTTTTTATCCATTTAAAAGTAAATATTTATTTTTATATGTATAGTCCTAAATTTACCTTGGTCCAATAAATATTTTAGTTTTGGGAGTTAGTAGTGTAAATGATGAGTTTGGTGGTGTATGGTAATAAATAAGTGGTTTTTTAGCTGTATGTAAAGTCATGGAATGATAGGGAAAAATTATTCCAGTATTTCCATATTAGTGGGTCTTGAGGAGAATATTTTATTCTGATCATTGTAGAAAAAAAATTATTCAATTTTTGGATTGTGGAAAAAACATGAACCCATGATATTTTGTGTGTGTATATGGTTATTGTTACAATGAGTTTGACATTGATTTCTTTATATTGTAGTGTGAGGGGTTTTTATGTGTCATGATTCCTTTGTCAGTATTATTCTTTTTACAACTATTTTATTAATTACATCATGATTATTGTGATTACATCATTAATATGTCAAAATTTTTATTTTGAAGAAATTTGATTTGGAATTTGACATAGGATAATGTTTTCATTTCCATGTTTAAGGATTCATCCATTGTGATGTCACACAAAGAAATATACAATAGTGTTTTGTGATATCATTAATGTTAAATTATTAATTACTATATGGTTGGGCTATAATTAGGGAGATAATAATATGGTTTCCAGAGTTTTGGCTTCCCTATATCTATTTCCATCTGATAATAGGCATTACACTCTAACTTTCACCACATATTTTTTTTTATAAATTTAAAGTTTATTTTTCATGTTATAATTACATTACTTTTTATCAATCCCATGATGTATCAATGGATCATATTTGGTTTATTATTTATTTATTGGTGGATAGTTACCCTTATCTTTTGTAATCTATATTTTTTATCCATATTTCTATTCATTTCCTCTTCCTCATTTTCATTCTTGTTATGTGTTATCGATTAGGTTATGGTATAGTTTGGATATATGTTTTGTAGAATACCGTCAATATATATATGGTGGATTGATATATTATGGGTTATTTAAGGTATCATATGTACTTTTACCAGTTGTTTATCTCTTCCTTGGAAATGCATTGTTTGAAGCATCACTCAAGGTAGGGAACTCTTATTTAACTTTTATATATTTTGACAAAACAGATATATCCTGTTTGGTATGACGATTGGAAATATATTTTTATCTTACAATTTAAATAAATTTAACAATGATCATAAGATGAGAGAGAATAATAATAAACTATTTAATATGAAATGATGTGATAATTAATGGTAGTAATGGATATTTAAAAGGAATAAAAATTTTAGATAGTGGAAAATATAGTTTAAAAAATAATTTGAGTAAATTAAATGATAATACATGTATGATCACACTGTCATTATATAATGTTTATCATACATCAAGGATCGTTTAGTTGGTGGTTTAAGTTGAAATTATTTTGGGTCTGTGTTGACTTAGTTTGGGGGATATTGAGTCAATTTTGAGTGCTGTCTTCCACATTACTATTAGTGTTTTGGGTTTTTTTCATTAACATAATCATGTATACATAATTTAATTTATTTTTTAGGGATTTTATTCATATTTTCAGATATTATTTTCTCTTGAGTTTCGTTTCTAATTCATAAAAGGTAATATATACCAAAAATTGGTTTAATATCCTTGGTTCTAGTATAAAATATGTATCCAATTAGAGGTGATCATTTGGTTAATTCCCGATCTCATTATTGTCCTAGGCGGTGTCCAAGTGACGTCAGGTTATGATACTATGACCCATAAAATATTCCATTTTATCACCTACTTAGGATGTTAATCAGAATTTTATGTCACCTCACTAACTTTAATCATCATCAAAACATTATTCAACAACCAAAGAGTCTCACATCATTAATCTGATTTATTTACCCCCAAACAAAAAATTACCTCAAAATATATGAGTTTCTTATACGACTCATCCTGTAAGTTAGATAATAATCCATGTTAATCTCATTGTTTTTTTATATAGTCATTCATATATTTTTAGAAAACCAAATTCTAATTTAACTTAATATCGTGAAACCACATCAAGATATGCCCCAACAATGATGTGAAATATGTATTCTACTAGGAAATATTGATAAAAAATATCAATGTCAAAACATGATCTAAAATATATAAATTAATATAATACATTCCATTAATATAATCTTAGAAATGATCAAAAAAATACAAAAGTGTCCAATAAAATATAATTTATTTTACATCATATTCATCAACTAAATATAAACTATTTTTTGGAAAATATTACTATAAAATATCCCTCCCACCACTGGAAAAACATTGTTTAGAAATATATATATCACCCTTCACCTAATAACAAAAAATAAATTTTATTAACCTTAATTCAACACAATTCATTTCAATTCCCTCATGTTTCCACCGATACTCAATATAAATCTTTCAACATTTAGGTTTACCATCAAATGTAAAGTGTCAAACATAACAATTTTATTCGATCACATGAACATGTTCATTATTCATCTTTTTGGGAGAATTTTTCACCATAAAATTTAATAATAACCTTACGAGTGATCACATGATGATCCCTGATCACATATAACATAGAAATAAATTCCTTTTAGTTAATCCACCTTGCATAGTGTATATGAGAAAATATTTCTATCATCTATAAAAAATAATAAAATTTCTCATTTGTAAAAAATAGTTACATATTTAAAAACTATTCCAAATGTTTAAGAAAATTAAAATCATCCTTATGAATATTTCATATTTTACTCTTTACTTGTAACTTTTATAAAAATTCATACATTATACTCATCTCACACAAAAACTAACAACACATGTTGGAGTATAAAAACAATCCCTAAACATGTACTAAAATAGTTTTTTGCCCAATAGAATTTGTAAATTATCCAAATCATTAACATATCTTCAAAATAAATAATAATAAACTTCTTATTTTTCATTATAGTCATTCATCATCACCAGTATAGGGAATAATATAAATATCACCAACTTCATTGATAATGTAAAACATAAACATTCCCATTCTACCAATTTCCAACATAGAAACTCAATAATAACATTTTATCACATATACATAATTTATAAAAAACCGTGATAAGATAAAAAATTAATTTTATGCTGACCTTGGTACATTTTTCTTTTATAAGTAGTATAATATACATTTTTCTAATTCATTTCCACAATTATTATGTATGTTTTTTTCAAGGAGGTTATATAAATATTAAGAAATATTTATTCACCATCACATCACACCCACACGACCAATGGCCATTATACCAAAAAACATATATATAGGGGAACCATAAAACTACATATATAGTGGATGACTCGTCTCTCAACTACATGGCTATTACTATGTACCTTTTAATATAAGAGAACACTAATAGAATCAAGATGCTCCAATGAAAACTATAATAAATTAGATTCATCTAAAAACTTTTTGATGAAAAATTAATTTACATGGTGGTTATTATATTTAAAAAATACAATACATTACTATATAAACATACACTCTATACCTTTCCAGACATCCATTTACCTATCTCAATTATTAATAAATACAAAACGTTAATATTTGTCTATAACCACTAAATTAGTTATTCATTATAACTCTACCTATTCAAATCATTGATGTGCTTCTTACATGGATACATTAGTGCTATAAAAATGTTACCATATTGATGTAAATTTAATACCAGATTAGTCATTATCTATTATCGATCCATGCTCTATATATGATCACATCCAAATAAATAATAATAACTATATAAATAATGATAGAATATTAAAATAAATTTTAAATGTATATATTATATAAAACCATCCATGAACCGATGACCCCTATAAAAAACAACAGTATTAATCACATTGAAATTAAATGAACCATAATATATATATATATATATATATGAACCAAAAAATATTTGTAAATTTTAAAAAAATAATAATATTTCATCCTTCAAAACTGATATCTAACTTATATCAAAATAATTTAAAACATAATCTATAAGTCAATCACTACAAGTCCCTAATGTGAAAAATACATTCATTCACCACATTCATAATAACGAAAATAAATAAATTTCTTGAAATATATATCTTCTACAATAAAATAAAAAAATTCAACTATTAAATCCATATACTGACTATTCATTAACATCCAAACACCAAATATCAAAAATAATTATTATTAGAATAAAAATTTTAGGAATTAAAAATGATAAAGTAGGTAAAAAATAGAGATAAAATATTATAATCCATTGATATAAATAATAATCAAATTGTTATGAACTAAATATCAAAAGAAATAATATGATATTAGTCATCACCATGGGGTTAGCCACTAAAATCAACTCATAATAACTTACCAAGAAAACCAATTTTAATATTATCTTAAATTGATCTATATCCACCCACCAAATCAAGTATAATCGATATCTATATCATAGATAGAATCTCATAAACATATGTTTTTTTGTCTGTAAATTGAATGTAATCATTTAGATGTTTGATAATTATGTTTCCTTATACTACATACTCTAGATGAGGACACATCTCTATTTATGATGAACCATAGGTGGAAATCTAGTTAGTTTACGCCCATTCATTCCATGTTGATGATTTCATATAGAATTTTCTTAATGGAAGAATTTCAAATTGAATAAAAAATCTTAATTTGTGACTGTTTTCAAGCATAAAAATAAGAAATATTTTTTAAATATTCATATTTTTTTTATTCCATCATATAATATTTTTTAAGATTTATGAATAACATATGAATGATATAACCATTTCTAAATTATATTTTTCATTTATTTCAAAATATAGATATATAGAATTAGCTAAATGGAACATATATTATAGAATTTGATTGAATATAATAATTTTTTATTAAATTTTAATTTATGATTAACTTTTTTTTATTTCTTTCTAATCCAATTCACATTCATCATTGTTGACATCATTTCATTAAAATCAGAGCATTAGTTCTTCTATAGATATCCAAAAATGATTAATGAAGCACTATATATCGATTGTAATTCATCGGTAGTTATCATGATGAAATTATACTATTTTAACATTCTTTATTTATCAAATATGAATATATCATTTGTTTATCTCTATAAATTGAGAGTAAGTGGTAATTATTGTCATTATATGACATTCAAAAAAGAGATAGCGATGGATTTACTTAATTGGTATAACAAAAAATAAAATTATACAAATATTTTTGGCTCTAATAAATTTTACATTAATATTGTACATTTTGTATAAACCTAAACATGACCTCATATTATTAATTTCATTAATTAATCTATCACTAAATAATTTATTATTATTATTTAAGTGGTAAATAATTAATTTCAATTTTAATAATTTTTTTCAATATATCACTTCTTATGTAAATAATTTATTATGTGGAATATTAAATCAATGATATAAAAATAATCAATTCTAAAAATTAAATAATTATATGGATTTTTACCATTGACATATCCCATGCTCTCCTGAACAAATATTCACTTGTCCTTGCTAGTAATTTTTATTGAATAAATATGAAATCTAAACATATATATATTATTATGATCTATAGTAACATGGGATTGAATTATGATCCAAATAACATGAATATAATTTCATAATAGATATATAATATTCATGAGTGTGAGAATTTAAATTAAAAAAACAACTTCTCACATTCATAATTATAAATAGTTTCAATGTTATAGGTTTTAAAAAAATCATTGTAAACAAAAAATAAATGATTAAAAAATTAAATGATATGGAAGATATATCTAGATTAATAAAGAAAAAAGAAATATGATAATTCATAAGGAAATAAATTAAGTTCCAAACAAAAATCCATACAATCTTTTAAAATATATTAAAAATTGATATGAATAATAGTAGTTAAATAAACACTTTTATTTTAATGAGATGTGATAGGAGGATCCATATTCAGATAATAAAAAGTTCTAATAATTTGAAACTTCCTTGATCTAAAAAATCAAAAGAAATAATCCCAATCCCTTGACTTCCTATATGGATATAAATAGAAGAAAGATCAATCATTGAGCTCTTGTTTAATAACATGATCAATAACAAGTTCTAAACTCTAATTTATCTAAATAAAATGTTTGAAACCAATAAGGTATATCTATGGAATCAATTAAATAATATAGGTTCATAATAAAATTATTTCAAAAACAAATATTTGATATTTTACAACAAAAAACTATACAAACCAAATATGCATGTACCCTCTAAAAATATGGAAAATTATCTCTAAGCACTATGATGGTGCACAAAATAAAAATTCATATAATCTATCTATTTCTAATTTTTATATATATATCCCTATATTTAAATACAATATCTACTATAAATAGGTGTTTGTGTAATAATATCACAAATGTTAAAATAAGAGTTCTCTAGGATCAACATTCACTATATAACAATAATTTTAAATTCATCAAACAATATTCTACTTGTAGTAATATCGGTGACTTCATGAAGTTCTATAAATAAAATAATAGGAATCGCTTCACCCAAACATGCTATTAAAATGATAATAATGTTTAAAAATTGAACAAATGAGACTTTAATAAACTATATGTAAAAAAGGAGACTGTTATGATTCATCAAAAAAATACAAGAAGAATTCGTTTAGAAAAAATGGCTTAGTAGTATATCCTATTTAAGGATCACTAAACAAAAATAAAACGACGATGAAATTGTTTAAAAAAATTATTTATTTATAAAAAATACATAATATACCTTATTAAAATAAATAAACAGTATATTCTCATGAAATATATATTGTACATGAACATGAAGTAATCATGGTTTTATATAGAATATAATTTCCTCCTCCTTTCATAAGATGTTTTTAGTGTTAGGTGAATAGAAAAAATTAAATGAAAAATAATCACATAGAATTTATCATACCCATATTCTATATAATTTATCCAAAACGTTTCATATGTATGTTTTTTGTAAATATATCCATAGGAAATATTTAGTTACAATAATTTGTGAATAATGTATCATTTTTGTGTATCAACCGAAAGGAAATATGGAATTATATTGATTCATTTAATAAATGAGTAATGTTATTTATTAATATACAAATTAATATCATAGGTAATATCATAATTAATTGTATTTTGAGTAAAAATAATACCAAAACCAGTTAGTGTGTCTTCTGTCAACAAAAATAGGGTGAAAGAGCTTTTAGCTAAAAAATATTCGTCTTTAGAAAAAAACCATGAAATTGTGTCTTTGTTCATACTGATGAAAAAAATAACACTTTATTAAGGATGTTAACAGTTATACAATTATAGTTTATATCCATTATGAAACCATTGAAATTTACATTTGAATATCTATGATGAAGATAACTAGATATTGAATAATAAAATTATCTATTTTTTGAAGTCCCATTAAGATTTTGTAAGATATATTTTCCCACCATAATATGGGACACTATATAATTGGATTAAAATATTGAACACAACCCCAAAATATATCTAATTCATGTTTAACAATCTTCTAAATAAATTAATCTTATAATCATACATTTTTAAATATTTTAATTTAATTTTTCTAAGATTAATCAAGTTCAATCTTAAATAAGGTTCCTATGATATTACATATTCTATAAAAATTATCAAAATAAAAACATTTATGTAAATATAAGATATAATTATTTTTATTTATAAGAATTCAGTTTAGTGTTTGGGTTATTTTGATGTTAAGAATATATTAATGTTTAACCGTCGTACTAATCTAAAAATTTCATTACATAAATTTTAAGAAACTAACTTCATTTTTTATTCCATAGAACAATGAATAATGAAATGGATATATAATTTTATTATTATATTGTTATTAAAAAATATTTATAAAAAATAAGTATCTAATATTCCTTTAAAAAATTAATTTTTTATAAAAAAAATCATACAAGGACCTTAGAGCTTGTTTAGGTCTATAAAGGCCCATAGTATGTTTAAAAACATCTTTCAGAAAATTAGTACCATTAAAAATAGGTGGTTGTTCATTATAAAACATCTTATAAACCTAATCATTAAGGATTAAAATCATTATATACATTTGAAATTGAGAAAAAATCATATGATATTTGAAGGATAATAGGATATGGATATATTTGAGTCTAACTAGTGGAGAAAAGAATTCCTCAAAATTTATTCCTTATATAAGATTTTAATCCTTAATATATATTTTTTCTTTATTCTAAAAAGTAATTTCATTATCAACATTTATATTTGAGAAGAAATATTTAACTCTTATAAGCTAAGGAAAAATAGAAAATTGAAATCAATACTAATCATTGTTCTATTAAAATTTATTAAAATATTCTTTATTATAATTATAGAAATCCATTCACCCTTGTAATCATCTATATTTTTATAATAAAATTGGGAAAAGAACTCTAGATGCATACACTCAATCTATAAATAAAATATTCTTCTTACTGTTTGATATTCATCTCAAATTCTATTATCATTCAGATGATTCATTATGTTCATATTGTTTTTAGGTAAAAGGAAGGTTGTTAATAATTTATTAAACGATTATAATCATTCATAAATTTTTCTAGAATGATATTTATTGATATATGTGGTCCAATTTATCAAACTAAAATAGTGGAAATTTCAAATAACCAATAATTATTATTCTCTTAATCATAATGTTTTGAAAATGTATAAGGTTCAACTATGTTGAACATGAAATAAAATATTTTCTCAATGATATGTGTCTGCCTAATGAAAACATTATAATACATACTTGTGGTGGTGTAACTAAGAAAAATTCCATCAATATATTTTAGATAAAATTTAAGAATATTATCTTTAGTATTAAAAATGAACCCTTTGTATTTAAAAACATTAAAGTAACTATGTTTTGGCTTCCTATTATTCCATAATTAATTAGGTATTTTGTCAAAAATTGGGCGAATTATAACATTATTTATAGTGTAATAAAAAATATAATTATCTCCAGCCCATAATTTCATAGTAACATAATTTTCCCAAAACATATACTAGGAGATTTATTTATGTGTTTCATTCTTCATTTCTTTGAACACATTTTTGTGTGGGTTATTAGTGCATTAAATTTATGCGTAATGATTTATCCACTATAAAATTTTTCAAAAGTAGAATTTAGAAAACATCTTTACCAACAACTCTAGATAGTGATTATAGTAATATTTTTCACATTTATAATAAGAGATAAAATCCAAATAAAATCAACATTTCTTATGATTTATGTGAATGTAAAAAAAATAAATAATATCTAGTGTAATATTAAACATAAAAATTTATATGTATATAGTGATTTACCATGGAACTCATTGGTTGTATAGGTATAAAAAGATAAATTTTAACTATTTAAGTTTTCTTGAAGTTGATTTTTCCCCGCTATACATTAAACTCATCTTACATTTCCTACTTTGTTTTCCAGTGTAATAGAATATGGATGAATTTGATATAAAGTATGGAATATCCTTCATTAGTAATATATTATAAATTTTATTATTGTTTCAAAAATTCCTTTTTCCTAAAAATATAATCAAAATCAAATTAACAACTTCTACAGAAAAATGAAAAGGATATTTTTAGGTAGTAACATCCTCTTTCTTAATAGTGTTGACATTTTCTCTATCAACATATAATATATGAACATTTTTTAAAAATTTTATATTAAATAATTCTTTTCAAAATTATATATATTAATACTCCTCAAAAAATTTAATTATGATAATAAAACTATTATTTAGTATTATAAAATAAAGTTCACTTGAAATTAATGACTCACCAAAAAAAGAAATATCACTAATACACAAAAGATGATCATTTACAAAATCTCTAAAAGTAAAATTTTCATCATTTATTTTTCTATAAGTTCCAAAAGATAAACTTGTTTCTAGTCATGTGATGAGAATAACCATTATCTATATAAAAGGTATTCTGGATGGTGGTACTCATCATTTTCTCTTGAAATCAATAAAACTATAAATTTGGTAACCAGCCTTGTTTGGGACAAGAAATATTAGAAAAGACACCATCAAAAGCCATATATGTCCAACATTATAACGATAAACAACAATTATTTCGCACATGAGCCTTAGCCCAGTTGGTGAGAACTCAGTAGGTGCATCCACAATACCCATGATCTAATTTGGGTGGAGGAGTATTTCCTATGTACTATAGCACATACTGTAGCAAGTATTGTTCTGTACTGTAGTAGCCAGAACGATACAATCATTTGGGCCTTGGGGCCACCAATTTGGTGCTCGAGTTCTGCAAATCATTCGGCCCACCCAAGACCTTCAGGTTAGTTGATTATAAAGGCCTTCGGGACACATTAAGGCATTTGGGCCACCTCAAGGCCTTCAGGACACATGAAATTTAAATTTACCAGTCATTCAAAAAGGGGCAGAGCTTTAGAGGAGGAATCAGGGTAGGTGCATTCACTAGATCAGAGCTGACCGGAATTAAAAAAAATGAAAGGGTATGACTTTTCCATGAGAACTAGGCATGTGAAGCTTTGCATTGGACAGTTAGCCAACTAGCTCTGCAAAGGTGGAGTGATGATATCATGATATATGTTGGGAAGGTGCAGTTCCATGTTTTCTTGTTTGGTGATTACCTCTAAGACCTATAGGTCATGTAATTGTCTCTAAAACATCAGTCCTTTTATGGGTTCCACCTCACCACTTGAAATGTGGATTATCAAAATAATAAAAAAAGGCTTTCAAGACATTCTGAATACAAAGATTACTTTATTAAAAATAAAATGTTTAAATTGATTGATCCTTATTCAAGGTTCAATGATTCCTCTAGGGAATTTCCCCATATCAATTATTGTCAAAAGATATACTAGTTAAAAAATTACCGATAATTTTTAATTTTCAATGGATTGATAATAAATTATATAAGATTCCCTCTTTGGATTTAACTATCATAGTAGCTTATTAATCCTTTCCCTTATTAATGTAAAACTAGTTTGACAATTTTTAAGACTCTCAACTTTGGATATAATTTTCAAAATGTAATTATGATAATTAGAGGATTAAATAGAAATATATTTGATTACGAACTGAATATTAATTTTTAAAATACAAGTATTTTCATTATAAATAACTAAATTATCTTAGTAATACAATTAATTAACACATGATATATTCCTCCATTCCATTCAAATATTCATCCATCCTCCCAAATAATAGAGTATAATATTCATTACATAATTACTAAAGTGAATTTAAATTTAATGAAAAATTAGTAAGTTCATAATATGTTACCTTAACTGTAAAGAATGAATCACAACAAGGTACAAAGGAATATAAATATTTGATTTTACAATAATTTTCACTTTCTAAATAACATTTTGAAGTGGATCTTGTTTACACTATGAGATTTAATTAGGATTAAATAACATTCCATCTATTCCATTTTGATTATATTTGGGATTATCCATCTTTATTATTCAATATTGAAAAATTCAGTCTAATATGGCCTTGTGTATGACAATAATAAAAAATAATTTCTGAATAATCCTTCTTGTTACACATCCCCCCATAATTATCATGTTTATATATTACCTCCAAACGATAATCATTCAGGAAATTCTTCACCCCTATAATAATGTTCATACAGTTCACATGTTATGAAAGCTCAGCTTCACTAAGATTTAAATTAATACCATTAAAATAAGACATAGACTCACTATTTTAAGTAAATAACATTTAATTTTGTCACTCTATAAACAAAATAAAAAAATTATACTTCATGATTCACCTCCTCTTTATCTTCATCCTAATTTAGTATAATTTTTTATAGTATAAAAGTATTGATTGGATCGTTTGTACTAGATTTATAAGATTTTTTTTATCACAAATAATTTTCCGTTTTACTCAAACTCTTTATCTGTATGTCAAATAACTTATCCATTACTTTTTTATTTATAATATTTATCTCAATAAGAGATAATAATTCATTAATTGTATACATAAGAAAATGATTCATCTTAGTAAATGAATTCCCCATTAGAAAATTTAATTCTAGATAATCCAATCTTAATATCGCGCTACAAATATTAGGATCCTACAATTTTTGGTAATTTGTAACATTATTATTTCTATAAATTTCACTTCAATTTTCATAAGAAGATATCAAAAAACATATAATTTTATTAATCAAACACAATATAATATTTTTAATATATAATTCATGTAATATTAAACTCTTTATTTGTTAGTAAATCTTGGTGTATCCTTATCATGAATATTATAATTACTAAACATAATTAGATAGCTGTTACATATCATGTTAGTAAAAAATTTATTCTTCTGATACATTTAGTAGAAATAATCATAACCATGAAAAGGTGTTCCTATAATATTAAGATATTATAAATACCACATATATGAAACCCTTAGGAACCTGTTTTTAATATATATAAATATTCCAACTCAAGTAACATTGATCATATGGATACATTTCTACTTTTTCATGACATACAAGTTATAACACCCCTAAGAGATGAATAGTTTTGTAGTCTTCATAATCTATATACATGAATAATTAACTTATAAAATTTTATTAAAAAATTTAAAAAATATTTTTTCCCTACAATTAAATTATTCCCTCAACCATATTCATGCATATAATTTTTTTACACTTCTAGGATTAATGGGAAAAAATAGTGGTGATCTTGAATGATCGGTAAGCGTTACATAATGCATAATCTATCATGTGTAAATAAAGAATAAGTAATATCAAACAATTAATGTAACACCCCAGGTAAATAATGAATATGAAATTTTCATATTTATCTATATTTGTGAATAAAATATTAATATGACTTTAAAGGGGACGCTATGCTCGATGGCATACCCAACACGCAACAACGAGTTTCTTGGGAATCTTACGTTGCACTCTAATAATAAAATAATATTAATTCAAATGGTAGTTAACATGTAGCCGTTGTATTGGCGGTAATGGATAGAAATAACTAAAATATGATTATATATGTTTTTTAAATGTTTTTACATTTATCCAATAAAAGCTAAGGCTTAAAATACGGAAAGAATTCAATTTTAGGCGTATATGCCCTAGTTTTCACTAAAGGTTCACTTATCGCCTTTTATTGGAGAACTGTCATTAAATATAGTTTTGTTCACTCTTAAACATTATTTTGGACCAAATAAAACTCTTATTAAGAATCGGGACATCAAATTTTACTTTGTGTAATTTTTTGGTATTTTTCCGATAAAGTTCATTTTTTAATGAATAGTGTAAAATGTTGTATTTTAATTCAAAACCTCTTTTTAATATAATGATTAGATTATATTTTGAATTGGTTTTAAAGTGAAATTAGAAAATATTTTTACCATTAAATCCAATAGTGGTCGTTGGAATTAATTTCACTTTGAAATCAGACTTAAACTAGTGTCAATCTTTTGATACTTATTGTTTTATAAAAACAAGCTTTTTGCTCTGACAGCGGGAATTAATTATTAAATTAATTAATGTGACTAATATGTTTTGAATTTTGTAAAACGGACTTCATTTTTGAATTTGGAATATCAAATATAGCTCAGGGTGAATTTTTGGGATTTTTCTGAAAAACTTCAATTTTTGATGAATAGTGAAACCACTAAGTGGTACTTATAAAAGCTGATTTTCCGTTTAAAGGAAATTTTTCCATCATTGTGTTCTTAATTTCAAAAATCCGACATACATGGTTGTCATTAATAAGTCAAATGTGGTTCAATGAGATTATAATAATTATTTTGTGAATAGTAACTTATTAAGTTCTTAATCGCGATTAGAGGTAATTAGTGTAATCTAAGGTAAAAATGATATTATAAGAATGTGAAAACACCATGAAACTTGTCTTACACCTATTGGGTGAGTCATGGCCGACCAAGACAAGCCATGGGCCAACTTGGGGACCCCATGGAGACACTTTGGTTGGGAAATGACATAAATAACTTTTTATTTAATGTTAAAATTAAATTGACACAAACATGAGTTGTTTTACTAAAATAATTTTTAACTAGGGTTACACAGGTCCGAATTTTTATTATAAATAGCCATTGGAAAGATAAAAAGATTTCCTACATCAGAGTATTTTTTTTATAATTTTTATACATTAAATAAATTAAATTATTTATGACATAATAATTCTGCAGCGATGACATCATTATTTGACGATTTAAATAAAATGGAAAGATAAAGTAAAATCTATGAACTAAACATGTCCAAAACCAATTAGATGAGTGGATTTCGAAGCCTTATCACCTTATCCACGAATTATATCAATGTGGGACCTTTTAAAACCGAAACACATTTTCAAATAAAGTAATATATTTTACATTCCAAAAGTGCCCCTCCTCTCCTCTTATAAATGGCCCCCACCTCTACCTCATTTCACACACTCCTCAGGCCTTTGGCTCGGCCAACCCCTGCCCATTTACTCTCTCCACATCCCTCTCCTCATCCTAGAGTCTTCCCTTTGGGCAGAATCCTTTCAAAGTAAGCCTTTAGGCTCAAATCAAAAGGAGTTACACTTTTAAAGGTAATTCATTCTCTCATGTTCATTTGTTTTATTTTGCTTCTCCGACCCCATAAACTCTTTTTATTTATTTATTTTGTAACAACACCAGTATCTTCAATATAATAGGATGTTGTTATAAGATTTATTCGAGCTATACTCTCACACAACAACATGAAATGGTTAAAGAACATACGGTTTCCGTGGATGGCGAAATTCTGCCTCCCGAAACGATGATTGTTCAATACTCATTTAACACCTTCAAAGGTGGCCATTATGATGCCACTATTTTTATATATGATATATAATATGTTTATTTTTTCCTTAAGATTATGTTTTTTTCATTTTGGGAATACCTTTATGGTTTCCATTATGGGTAAACGCGATATCTTCATTTAAGGAAGTGCGGACTACCGCCCCCTCAAAGTGATTTGATTCGTTAAATACCATATGTGGGACGTATAAAGGATGGAACTTTGATATTATATATGATATTATACTGGAATTATAATATACCTTTATATAATTATAATTCCATTCTATAAAATACGAAATAGAAATGAAAGTAGCGTTCATGCGTACATACGGCTTACCGTCTCCATGAACTGTGCATTTCATTTCTTACCTCTAAATGATTATGTAATGTTATAAATGCATGCATGTACTGGATATATATATGACATATATTATATCTACATCATTAATACAATTCTGGATATAATAAACATTTTTCCACATGAACAACATGTAATTGTAAGAAGTCCACTTTCGACTTAAGAACCAAATATCGGCAAAACAAATATTATTAACTTAAATGATTACATAATGTTTATGACATGGTAATAAGTGATATAAAAGGAATAATGAACTTGAAAAGGGTTCTTAATGAAGTATAAATTAACTCAAGTTTATTATTCAGGAGATTAAAGAACGATCGAGTCAAGTCGGACCCGAGGTAAGGGATCCTACTCCTCTCTTTCTTTTTAAGTACACACTTTTATGTCATTCCTTTTAAAGCTCATGTTTCTTGTTATTGGGATGATATTTTATATTACACTTACTGTAATTTTTATGTTCATGTGATGAGAGACCCTATTCTCTCTCCTCAATCCATTTTGGGAGTTTTGAGTGGCGCCGTTAGGCTGCCGAACTTTCGTAAGAGATCTAACCTCTCTCTTTCTTTTTACGTACTCTCCTTTATGTCACTTCTTTTAAGCTACTTTTTGTAATGTTGGGGGATGTTCCATTATATTCCTCTTGCTTTAAATTTTATTGTAATGTGATGAGATACCCCATTTGATCTCATAAATCCATATTCGGAAGTTTTATGTGGCGCCGTTAGGCTGCCGAGTTTTCGTAAGGGATTTTCATCTCACTTTTATTCCCGTGAGATTTATGCTACATTTGCCACAAATTCCATTGAGTGGTGTATGTACTGACCATTATTCTACTCTTTGTGTAATATACTTTCATTTATGATTATTTACATCAATGATCTATTTTCCTTCTTTCATGGGGTGTATGTTTTGAAAGATACCCAAGTCGGTAAGGGAACCTTTCACCCTCCTCTTTTTTAAAAGACTTCTTTTGTTGGGTCTTTTAATTTACATATTGTTATGTTGGGATATGTTCTCATATATCCTTATTGATGTAAATTTTATGTCCAAGTGATGAGATACTCTTTTTATCTCTCATCAACTCATTTTGATGTGATGCCGTTAGGCTGTCAAAGGAACTTTTTAACCCAATTTCGATTTCTTTGGGTTCAACATGTAGTCATTGAATATGTCATCCATTGAATATGTGTGAATGACCTTTTATTGTTTTACACTTAATATCCACTTATACTGGGTGTATTTATATTTGTCAAACATATTTTTGAGAATTATTTGTCCTTAATTTAAGGATACCTTCTTTATAAGGGATTTCATCACATTTGACTTTTCTATTGAGGGTTCATTGTTGTTATGCACGAATTAACTCTTATATGGTGTATATACTGTCCTTTGGAGTATTATATCATGAATCCATTTATTCTCATGATATTATAATGTTCTGATTAATGTTATTCCTCAATTATTGTATTCAAGTGTCTCTAATTTTGGTAAAACCCCTTTAACCAAAATATCATTTTAAATGTTTTAATTATTTGTTCTTATTAATATCCATGTTATCAAAATGGTTTTAAGGATTTATTTATATGGATATTAATGGTTTAAAATTTTAAGCTTCAAGGTGGTATGGGACACTTTGATTCAAAAATCTATTTATTAAATGTTTTAAATGGT
The DNA here is from genome assembly GCA_963277665.1 of Viscum album. Lineage (NCBI taxonomy): Eukaryota > Viridiplantae > Streptophyta > Magnoliopsida > Santalales > Viscaceae > Viscum > Viscum album. The sequence continues at coordinate 1,452,047,009 of OY728161.1, forward strand.
TTTGGAAATGGTTTCTTTTTGAAAGGATTCATTATTTCAATATACTAAAATGTTATATTGTGATTGAAATGTGGAAATGTTATTTTTCCTTTGTGCATGTTTTATGTGACACATTTATGTAATGGTTCTTGGGAATTGTTATGAAAACGGGTGGTTCTGTGATAAACTAAGGGCGGGTGAGCCCGATATAGCTCTCCAATGCATTGGGTAATGCGAAGGAGTGAAACGTTTAGGTTTCTCCGAAGAGATTTAGGGAATATACTGTGATGGGTATTCCAAATGTAACCAAGAGGGTTACTCCCTATGTAATAATGTTATGAATTCCTCAAGTTACCTTTATGTCTTATGTTTTCTATGATTTATTCATGATTTGATATGCCTATGTTTTATGGGTAAAGTGTGATTTCATTCTAATGTATATATGAACTCATGTTTCCTTTCCATATTTTTTATAACTCTTACTGAGCTTTTTATGCTCATCCAAAGTTTTTGAAATGTTTTTCACAGGTCAAGGGAAAGGTACATGATGTGATAATAGTGTCAAGGATGTGTCAAGAAAGAATCCGTGTTTTAATTTAAATATGATTCCGTTGATGGGAAGAATGAATGATGTCTTTTATGTAACCACTTTTTTTAAATGTGGAATGTAATGCAAGTTTCATGATCTAATTCCCTAAAACTCTAAACCTGAAAAGATCTTCAATGTGTAATCTTGTAATAACTCAAGATTAAGTAAGGTTTTAAGGCTGGGGCCTTATAGTTGGTATCAAAGGTCGGTTTAGATAACATTAGAGGTTAGGGTATTCTTTAAGAATAAGTGACATTACCATAATGGTTAGGACTTCAGAAAGAGTCCTAGTTTTAGATAAAGTGAATGAGTAAGTGTATCTTAGTGTTTACCTTCCTCATTATTACATGATGGTTTTTCTGATATACTCACACTGAAATTTCTATTTTTAGTGAATGGATGGATCTAGCAGGCACCAAAGAGACAACAGGTTTGAAGGAAACTGTGGTGGTTCTCTGATTAAGATACTAGATAAAATGGAGGATTCAATGAGGAAACTCGTGGTTGTTCTAAACCAAATATTAAGGAGTCATGATCAACCACTTCAACCTTGGTGAGTTCTCTAATGCATCATGTACGAGATGGCCAACTCTATGTGGAAATTCAGGTAATAATTATTAAGGTAACCATTAGGGTTTATATGATACTTAATTTTTAGGTAATTATGGGTTACTCTATGATATGATGGAAAATGAAAGGAATGAGATAAACTTGAGGTTAAAATATGTTATGATTATTCTTGAAGATTTTATCTCATTTTGGGGAATGTTTTATGAATTATATAGTTTTGAAAAAAGGACAACACGCAGACCGTGTGACAACCCGTCGCGTCGGACAAAGCTGCGGGAATCGAACCCACAACAAAAGTGCGACTGGTATTTATCGCCTACCACTGGACTACGTGAAGTCCCTGGTTAGTTTGACTAATTCATTCTAGTTATATGATTTTATGAATTAAGAGTAAGTTGATTTTGGGTTATTTATGAAAATGATTAACCTATCATGGAGGATATGTGATTAGGTTAATTACTTTTCAAAATGAGACTTTAGGAGAAACTGATATTGTTTGGAGATAAATGTTATGATTTATCTTGGAAGACTATGCGACAAAATCCTTCAAATATTTGGGTTTCAATCTTATATTGGTTTACTTTGAGGAATTTTATGGACAAATTTGTTTATAGAATGGTCCTCGTTGAACTTTGGTTTTGTTTGACAAATTTTGGAGGTTAAGAATAGATTTTCTTTTATAAAGGGTTATCCTTTTCGGGATTATATGATATTGTACTAACCATATTGGTTTTGGTTTTGGTTAAAGTCTAATGACATGGGAAGTATGTAGTTCTCTTTTGTGGATTAGGTGATTTTCTAAAAGTTGATTACAGTACTCTTAATGTGAACAAGTCTTCCTAAATACTCGCCTTCTGGAGAAAATATGAGTTGGATTAAGGAATCTAATAAGAGTTGAAAGTCAACATGATAAGTGATTATTTTTCCTTATGAATAAATTCCTCAATAAAAATTAACTTAAAACAAAAATGTTGTCTATTAACTTTTCCTACTGGGGAATCGAATACCGTTTAACCCATCACAAGTTTGTGATTTCCTCATGGTTAACTTTCTCCTAAACATGTTTTCTATCACTCTCCATGAGAACATGAACCTATGTTTTCTCCTCCATGTCCATGTTTTCATACTTGGAATCCTAGTATGGGTTAACTCGGGTGACCTTTGTACTTATCTTTCTTTATTTTAAAGTGTTTGTTTTACCGACATTTGTTCCGATGTGGGACTTTCAAGGATGTTTCCAAGCGCAATTTTAAAATTGTGAGGACGCAATTCCCAAAAGGGGGGAAGGATGTAACACCCCAGGTAAATAATGAATATGAAATTTTCATATTTATCCATATTTTTGAATAAAATATTAATATGACTTTAAAGGGGACGCTATGCTCGATGGCGTACCCAACACGCAACAACGAGTTTCTTGGGAATCTTACGTTGCACTCTAATAATAAAATAATATTAATTCAAATGGTAGTTAACATGTAGCCGTTGTATTGGCGGGAATGGATAGAAATAACTAAAATATGATTATATATGTTTTTTAAATGTTTTTAAATTTATCCAATAAAAGCTAAAGGCTTAAAATACGGAAAAAATTAAATTTGAGCCGTATATGCCCTAGTTTTCACTAAAGGTTCACTTATCGCTTTTTAATGGAGAACTGTCATTAAATATAGTTTTTTTCACTCTTAAACATTCTTTTGGACCAAATAAAACTCTTATTAAGAATCGGGACATCAAATTTTACTTTGTGTAATTTTTTGGTATTTTTCGGATAAAGTTCATTTTTTAATGAATAGTGTAAAATGTTGTATTTTAATTCAAAACCTCTTTTTAATCTAATGATTAGATTATATTTTTAATTGGTTTTAAATTGAAATTAGAAAATATTTTTACCATTAAATCCAATAGTGGTCGTTGGAATTATTTTCACTTTGAAATCAGACATAAACTAGTGTCAATCTTTTGATACTTATTGTTTTATAAAAACACGCTTTTTGCTCTGACAGCGGGAATTAATTATTAAATTAATTAATGTGACTAATATGTTTTGAATTTTGTAAAACGGACTTCATTTTTGAATTCGGAATATCAAATATAGCTCAGGGTGAATTTTTGGGATTTTTCTGAAAAACTTCAATTTTTGATGAATAGTGAAACCACTAAGTAGTACTTATAAAAGCTGATTTTCCGTTTAAATGAAATTTTGCCATCATTGTGTTTTTAATTTAAAAAATCCGACATACATGGTTGTCATTAAGAAGTAAAATGTGGTTCAATGAGATTATAATAATTTTTTGGTGAATAGTAACTTATTAAGTTCTTAATCGCGATTAGAGGTAATTAGTGTAATTTAAGGTAAAAATGATATTATAAGAATGTGAAAACACCATGACACTTGTCCTACACCTATTGGGTGAGTCATGGACGACCAAGAAAAGCCATGGGCCAACTTGGGGACCCCATGGAGACACTTTGGTTGGGAAATGACATAAATAACTTTTTATTTAATGTTAAAATTAAATTGACACAAACATGAGTTGTTTTACTAATACAATTTTTAATTAGGGTTACACAGGTCCAAATTTTGATTATAAATAGTAATTGGAAAGATAATAAGATTTCCTACATCATAGTATTTGTTTTATAATTTTTAGAAATTAAATAAATTAAATTATTTATGACATAATAATGCTGCAGCGATGACATCATTATTTGACGATTTAAATAAAATGGAAATATAATGTAAAATCTATGAACTACACATGTACAAAATCAATTTTATGAGTGTATTTCGAAGCCTTATCACCTTATCCACTAATTATATCAATGTGGGACCTTTTAAAACCGAAAAACATTTTTAAATAAAGTAATATTTCTTACTTTCCAAAAGTGCCCCTCCTCTCCTCTTATAAAAGGCCCCCACCTCTACCTCATTTCACACACTCCTCAAGCCTTTGGATCGGCCAAACCCTGCCCATTTACTCTCCCCACATCCCTCTCCTCATCTTAGAGTATTAACTTTGGTTATAATCCTTTCAAAGTAAGCCTTTAGGCTCAAATCAAAAGGAGTTACACTTTTAAAGGTAATTCATTCTCTCATGTTCATTTGTTTTATTTTGCTTCTCCAACCCCCTAAACTCTTTTTATTTATTTCTTTTGTAACAACACCAGTATCTTCAATATACTAGGATGTTGTTATAAGATTTATTCGAGCTACACTCTCACACAACTACATCAAATGGTTAAAGAACATACGGTTTCCGTGGATGGAGAAATTCTGCCTCCCGAAACGATGATTGTTCAATACTCATTTAACACCTTCAAAGGTGGCCATTATGATGACACTATTTTCATATATGATATATAATATGTTTATGTTTTCCTTAAGCTTCTGTTTTTTTCATTTTGGGCATACCTTTATGGTTTCCATTATGGGTAAACGTGATATCTTCATTTAAGGAAGTGCGGACTACCGCCCCCTCAAAGTGATTTGATTCGTTAAATACCATATGTGGGACATATAAAGGATGGAACTATGATATTATATATGATAATATACTGGAATTATAATATAACTTTATATAATTATTATTCCATTCTATAAAATACGAAATAGAAATGAAAGTAGCGTTCATGCGTACGTACGGCTTACCGTCTCCATGAACGGTGCATTTCATTTCTTACCTCTAAATGATTATGTAATGTTATAAATGCATGAATGTACTGGATATATATATGAAATATATTATATCTACATCATGAATACAATTCTGGATATAATAAACATTTTTCCACGTGAACAACATGTAATTGTAAGAAGTCCACTTTCGACTTAAGAACCAAATATCGGCAAAACAAATATTATTAACTTAAATGATTACATAATGTTTATGACATGGTAATAAGTGATATAAAAGGAATAATGAACTTGAAAAGGGTTCTTAATGAAGTAGAAATTAACTCAAGTTTATTATTCAGGAGATTAAAGAACGATCGAGTCATGTCGGACCCGAGGTAACAGATCATACTCCTCTCTTTCTTTTTAAGTACACACTTTTATGTCATTCCTTTTAAAGCTGATCATTCTTGTTATTGGGATGATATTTTATATTACACTTACTGTAATTTTTATGTTCATGTGATGAGAGAACCTATTCTCTCTCATCAATCCATTTTGGGAGTTTTGAGTGGCGCCGTTAGGCTGCCAAACTTTCGTAAGAGATCTAACCTCTCTCTTTCTTTTTACGTACTCTCCTTTATGTCACTTCTTTTAAGATCCTCTTTGTAATGTTGGGGGATGTTCCTTTATATTACTCTTTCTTTACATTTTATTGTAATGTGATGAGATACCCCATTTGATCTCATCAATCCATATTCGGAAGTTTTATGTGGCGCCGTTAGGCTGCCGAGTTTTCGTAAGGGATTTTCATCTCACTTTTATTCCCGTGAGATTTATGCTACATTTGCCACAAATTCCATTGAGTGGTGTATGTACTGCCCATTATTCTACTCTTTGTGTAATATACTTTCTTTTATGAGTATTTACATCAATGTTCTATTTTCCTTCTTTCGTGGGGTGTATGTTTTGAAAGATACCCAAGTCGGTAAGGGAACCTTTCACCCTCCTCTTTTTTTAAAAGACTTCTTTTGTTGGGTCTTTTAATTTACATATTGTTATGTTGGGATATGTTCTCATATATCCTTATTGATGTAAATTTTATGTCCAAGTGATGAGATACTCTTTTTATCTCTCATCAACTCATTTTGATGTGATGTCGTTAGGCTGTCAAAGGAACTTTTTAACCCAATTTCGATTTCTTTGGGTTCAACATGTAGTCATTGAATATGTCATCCATTGAATATGTGTGAATGACCTTTTATTTTTGTACACTTAATATCCACTTATATTGGGTGTATTTATATTTGTCACACATATTTTTGAGATTGATTTGTCCTTAATTTAAGGATACCTTCTTTATAAGGGATATCATCACATTTGACTTTTCTATTGAGGGTTCATTGTTGTTATGCACCAATTCACTCTTATATGGTGTATATACTATCCTTTGGAGTATTATATCATGAATCCATTTATTCTCATGATATTATAAAGTTCTGACTAAATGTTATTCCTCAAATATTGTATTCAAGTGTCTCTAATTTTGGTAAAACCCCTTTAACCACAATATCATTTTAAATGTTTTAATTATTTGTTCTTATTAATATCCATGTTTTCAAAATGGTTTTAAGGATTTATTTATATGGATATTAATGGTTTAAAATTTTAAGCTTCAAGGTGGTATGGGACACTTTGATTCAAAAATCTCTTTATTAAATGTTTTAAATGGTTTTGGAAATGGTTTCTTTTTTAATGGATTCATTATTTCAATATACTAAAATGTTATATTGTGATTGAAATGTGGAAATGTTATGTTTCCTTTGTGCATGTTTTATGTGACGCATTTATGTTATGGTTCTTGGGCATTGTTATGAAAAAGGGTGGTTCCGTGATAAACTAAGGGCGGGTGAGCCCGATATAGCTCTCCAATGCATTGGGTAACGCGAAGGAGTGAAACGTTAAGGTTTCTCCGAAGAGATTTAGGGAATATACTGTGATGGGTATTCCAAACATAACCAAGAGGGTTACTCCCTACGTAAGAATGTTATGAATGCCTCAAGTTACCATTATGTCTTATGTTTTCTATGATTTATTCATGATTTGATATGCCTATGTTTTATGGGTAATGTGTGATTTCATTCTAATGTATATATGAACTCATGTTTCCTTTCCATATTTTTTATAACTCTTACTGAGCTTTTTATGCTCATCCCAAGTTTTTGAAATGTTTTTCAAAGGTCAAGGGAAAGGTACATGATGTGATGATAGTGTCACGGATGTGTCAAGAAAGAATCGGTGTTATAATTTAAATATGATTCCGTTGATGGGAAGAATGAATGTTGTCTTTTATGTAACCACTTTGTTTAAATGTGGAATGTAATGCATGTTTCATGATCTAATTCTCTAAAACTCTAAACCTGAAAAGATCCTCAATGTGTAATCTTGTAATAACTCAAGATTATGTAAGGTTTTATGGCTGGGGCCTTATAATTAATGAGGCAAGTTATATAATTGAACACAAATTCCATTTAATCAGAAACATAACTATCATGATTATATAAGGAATAATAAATATGGATAGGAAAATAAGTTAACAAAAAGTTATATTTAGATAACATGAATATAATTAATATATAAGGGAAAAAAATAAAGAATGGTAAATAAACGAACAAAAATTCCATTTAAATAGTATTAGAATTATTAATTGATAAATAATAATCAATATTAAACGGTAAATAATTAAACAAATATGACATTAAAATAACTTGACTATCATGAATATATATGTAATGATAACTATGGAAAGGTAAATAACTTAAAAACATCACATTTAATCATTAATAGAGAATGAAATTCATCCAGATACAATGTCATTATGAATATATCATGGATAATAATAACTGAATTCATAATGATGGAAATTATTAATAATTGGATGTGATGATCTTAAAAATAAAGATACCTCTATTATCAAGTCCTTTCACAAGATAGTTTAAAACTAAGGGAAAACCAATTTAATGCCAGATTGCTAATTTACCTCATGATATTGTAGATGAATTTAAGGGATATACGAGTTTGGGTCCCACATATCACAAATTTTCCAAATAATTCTTGATATATTGAATAATTGATTTAGTTTATATTCAATGTGGATTATCACGAAATATCCATATTGAGTAAAAAATATGGATTTATCAATATTTCCCTAGATAATTAAATAAATTTTAATGTGGAACACCATAAATAGAAATGATATATCTTTAATTTAATAAACATATTCATGATATGTAATATGGATATTTAGGGGAAATTTAATGTCCAATGATCAAAAGAAATAAAATATTTCAATGGAATGTTAATGACTAAAAAAATGAATCAAGATTGTGAATTTAAATACATTAATTGTTAAAATGATCAAAACCATTCTTAGAAAGAATAATGGGGGTATCAATACAACATATTCCAATTTTAGTATAATTAAAATAATGTATTGTTAGCATCGATGAATAGATATACTATAGGAATATATTTAGTAAAATGCTTGAGGAAAATATCATATTCTCCATGAATATCATCTTGAAAATAATATATGAAAAATCAAGGTTCATCAAATAGTTTTAAGATATTTTCTATGAAAATAACATTTTTTACTTATAAAATATGCTTTAAAGACATTCAATGGTCATGTTAGATGAAATATTTTTCATGTCATATATGTTAAAAATAGAATAATTTCACCTTTTTAGATAAATAAATACATATTTTATTTTGGAGATGACATGAATATTCATATAATTATTTTATAAAAAAAGTCAAAATGGGAAAGAAATAAAAAAAATTATATGAAAAAATTTGTTAATTTTTTATCAAACAAGTATTTTGATGAAAAATGATTTTTTATTGTTGAAAGAAATGAAGATCTAATTTATTAAATACATTTTATTATTCATTAAGAATACCAATATGTGGAAAAATATAATATTACAGGAAAAAAATAAAAAATTTGAGGTGAATAAAATTTATTTTTTTATTATAAAATGTCCAAATGACATTCTTCAATTATAATTCAACTATAAAAATATCAATTGAAATGATATTGTGAAGTAATACCTTCCAAAGAACCTAACATTGATGTGAGAATTAATCAAAAAATAAATTATGTACATAAAACGTAAATACATATAAAAAATTGGAAATAAATCATATAATAGTTGAAATCATTTAAACACATAATTGCCTGATGTTAACTAAGATGAATTATTAATATAATCCAATGAAAATAAATTTTGTTATGAAATTATTTACCACTTGGTAATTTTATTGTAAATTACACTTTTATTGGAAAAACAAAAATTGAAATTTAAAATACTATGAATTCTAACTTAATTTTTATATTACATGTCAAATGGGTAGTAAATACACCATATAAAATAAATTAGGTGCATAACATTACAATAATCCTCAATAAATGGAAATTGAGATAAAGTCCTTTACTTCACACTTGCTTTTCATTAAAATAACAGTTAAAATCCTATATAATGGTTTTAATAATTTCTTTAACTTGTAATAGAACTATATTTATTTTTTAAATAACATATATTGTCCTATTATTGAATCATATCACTTGTTTCTTAATGATGATTCATTATCTGTTTTTTTTTGTTAATTTCCTTATTTTCTCATTCATGAATTGTCATAAAATTTATGTTTATAAAAAATATTATATAGTTATACCATATACACAATTATATTAATTTAATAAATATCATATTTATATTATATACATTTTATAATGATTATTGAATGTTGTACATGGAAAATGAATCACATCGCAAAATGAAGAAAGTAGGATATACATATACATGAGTGACAATATCATTCCCTTAACAAGTGAATGGGTAAGAAACTGGGATATATATTAATTTTTTATAATCTATAAAATTAAATATATATCACATATATTTTATTAATTTACCATTATAAATTTCCTTGAGAATTGTATGTGAAAAAATATTATCATTGTTTTCTATGATTATAGTCAGCTATATACACGAGCGACATAATCATACTTAAAATAGATTAGAAATATAGAAGTTACATAAGATATTATAATTAAATATTTATAATAATATCATTAAAATAATATAATTTTTTGATGTATCACTATATCCATCCCAGAAAACTAGTGATGGAAATTTTTTTTCATCGGTTCAGGAGGAGGTAGTCTGATATACACATGACTGATGGTGTCATATCCCAATTGATGGAAGTGGTGATGGATATAGTTTATTCCGATAAAATATTAACATATTATAATATTTATGATACTTGGGATATTATAGGATCTCTATTTAATAATATTTGAAATATGTGGATGAAGAAACAAACTAAAAGTTCTTGTTTAAGAACGTAACCTCTTCTTTAGAAGACATCTTGAGGTTTCCAAAAACAATCCATCCTTGGTTGGATTTATTATTGAAACAAAGATTAATGATGTCTCTAAGGGAATAAATAATATATTTGGTCTGTTATTGGATCATTAAAATTGATTTTGTAGTGTGAGTAATATATGAGAGTCGATGTACTTTTATAAGTGGGGGAGAGGACACAAAAGTAATATTGTAAATGAATCAGTTACAAACACATTTTTCACATACCAGAAGATGAAAAAAAAATCATTGTCGAAGCATATAGGTATAGTGACTAAATATTTCCATTAAATTGGTTTTGGAAAATATTTTATGTCTTTTTACCCCTCACCCTTTTAGTTTTACCCCTGATAAAACTATATGTACCTTAACCACATCTATTATATTTTTATAGTATTATTAATAACTATAAAAATAAATTTAATATTATAAATAATATAAATTATTCTAACTCTAAATTGTTAATTCAATTTTATGAATTCAATTCCTCGAATTTTATGAATACTATTTAAAAATATACCCAGAGACATGGTAAAAAACCCTGTTTCCAATGAGAAAATACTGATAAGTACATAGATATTTAATATAAAAATTAAATATAAAAATGATTCCAATGACATAAATAAGTAAAATTGTGCTATTATGTTACTATTTTTAATTGTAATTAAATTTAAAATAAAATTTAATCTTTTAATTTATTTAAATGAACATAATGTTTTTGAATAAAAGTATATATTTTCAATATTAATCAAAAAGTCAATTATTTCAATAAAATCCCAAATATTCACCCTCTATTAAATTAAATATGATAATTTAAAAAATTAAGTTCTCTTTTTAATATTAATTTTATAATAGTGGTAAAACGTAATTTTAACTTATGTGAACAAAGCGTTCCCAAACCATTTATTTAATAAAAATTAATTTTTTCATAAAACATTTGTATATGGAAAACGAGTGAAATTTTATCTATAAATATGAAAGATGAGAACTTTTTTAATAATTCAGTTAGTACTATTAATACAAAAAAATTTAAAGGCTAGGATATTATGGTATTCAATATTACAACTCATTAATGATCGGTGATGGTTTTTTCCACAAGATAACATGGAAATTAAATTTAAAGAAGTATATTTTATGGGTTGTTAAAGATTGTGGTTCCATATAACATATTCTATTGAATAAAATGTTATTATTTTAAAATATTGGGTTTTTACATTATACCCACCATCAATAAATTATTTCTTAAAACTTTAACCATGATCATTGTAATCGAGGGGTTGACATTTTGAAACTCATTTATTGTAATCACACATCAAAAAAGGGTTATTAAAACTTCCCCTTGATAAGAGAAAAAGGTATATACGTTGGTAATCATGAAAACATTTATTGTGTTTCTACGTAGGATGACATTGTTATAATTTAATGATATGTACATGAAATAAAAAAAATAAAAAATTATTGATAGTGATATATATCATTGATTAAACAAAAGTTAATGATCAATGAAATGTTAAGGAACTCAAAATAATAAATATACAATGATATGAAAGACCATGTGACTCATCGGATATGAAGTCGATAGTTTCAAATTATTATTTAATGATCCATTTCATTATTTTATGGAATTATTTTAGTATATATGAATATATGGAAATATATTTACATGATATATTTCAATTTCATATTCATAATTTCATCCCTTGGTTATTCCATTAAAAATTTCCAATTCAACTTTTACGACAATATATTCATATCCAAAAATTGTATTTCTTTTTTCCAATTCACAAAAACTAACATCTAAAAGTTTTTAATATTTATAATAATTTTAAAAATCATTATTTCAATCTGAAACTATTTTCTTAAAAAACAATAGTTAGCCTAAGTTATACAATATAATACATTAATATCTAAACCTAAATAGTAACGCCACTGCTTCATCATTAATATTTATTCATAAAAAAATTTAAGTAAAATCAATGAATTAATAACTATAACATCATGTAGGATAGTGGTAGTCATTAAAGACTAATATCTATTTAGTTGTGGATTCATGACATGAATCCCTACCAGATGAGATGGGTTGTCACATGATATATTGGTTGTACTTTTTCTAATAATATTATAATATAACTACTATATTTTTTCGAAACCATAATAAAAGTAAATACATTAACATTAAAGATAAGATAAACCCTAAATATTACCAAAAACATTACTCTTATTTCCCAAATAGTAATGGAATTATTCCATAAATAACATTTCCACTAAATTATATATTTAGAACCAATGGGTTGTCTCTATATAAATGTCTCCAAATATACACGTAATATTTGTAGTCTCTCGTCACATAAAACCTACAAGGGGCTATTTATGACTATGGACATGTGAAAAATTTAAAACTCATAAACCCATGATGGTATCAATATGTTTTACATTTTTTAATACCTATATGCTTCTTAAATTTTACACAATCCATAAATATTTGATAAAAAAATACCAGTGGTAAAAAAAATATATATAATAAAATTCTTAAATACAAAAACATCAATACATTAATCACATTACATTAACAAAGTTCCTTACAGGTTCTAAGAAATAAACTTAAGAAGAGTTAATTGACTCAAATAATTCCATTATTCCCCAAATTTAAGAAGAAAACTATAAGTGGGTACGGAGGATGAAATTTATTTCCTTCCATCATACTGTTTATTTTTTATGGTAACTCATTACTATATTTACTTTTTTCCACAAACAAAAATTTCTTATTCCCTTTATAAAATTTCAAAGATATCTCTTTCAAAATTTATAACATGAAAGAAATAAATCCTCTATTAATCCATAGTCTCAATCACTAAAGCTCTTTGTGATCTATATCCTTCCCTTATTCAGTGAGTTCATGAGTTGTTTAAGTTAACATTTTTTAATCATATTTCAAGATAACATATTTTTTATAATCATAATATATGTTACTCCAATCCTAATATCATTTGGGTGATCATAGTCACCATAATATCTATTTTATTCAACGTTAACACAAGTGTTTTAGGTTCCAATCATTGACTAAAACCAAAAATCAATGTCTCAGAAACAAAAATCATAGTTAAAATCCAAATAATCATTTATAGGATCCCTAAGTCATGAAACCATATTATCAATCTATGAATCTTTAGGTTTATCATTCATCATTTGTTTTCATTTTCTATTCAAATATTTCATAATGGTTTATAATGAAATTGTGAATTATCTAAATCAAATCTCCTAGGTGTTGAGAACAAGGTGCATAGTAAGGCACATTATCATGTACCAAGTAACAATAGAGTTAATCTCAACTAACCATTTTTAGAGTTATTACCCATGAGTACTTCTATGCTTGAACAAAATCTAATTATAGTATCTAGATAATGACGTATTGATTGGAAACCCCTTTCAATCTATACATTACGAAAATAGTAGGTTGGTTTTACATATTTATTCTCAAAGTATGTCATAAAGGTATCTTCCCTGATCTATGTTTTCTTAAATCTAGTTCCCAAGGTTTATAATAATATTAATTTGATAACAACTATAATGCCACTAAATCCAATAACCTGGAGTCGATGGATAAATTACTAATTTGGCATAAGATACAAATTATCACATCCCAGAAGACAAAATAGTTTAGTAGCCTTGTTAAACATGATATATTATTTATTCACCTATTATATATGAATAAAAAATTACAACATAATATTTTAGATTATATCATTATTCACTATATAATATACTTGCATATAATTTTTAATACACTTACTGAATTCTTAGGAAACAAAACAAAATAATGATAATCTTGAATTATCTGAAAGAGTTACAAAATATGGAAGATATCCCGAGAAAATGAAGAATACTAAATATTTCATAATCTATGTTTAATGTTAAATAGTTGAAATAAATAGAAATTATTTAATAACATTAATATCAGGATTATATAGAAAATCATCATTATATAAAAGTAAATAATTGAATACAAATTACATTTAAATAACTTGACTATCAAGAATATATAAGGAGTAATAAATATGATAAATTAAATAATTGAACCCACATTTCTTTTAAATAACAAGAATATCATTAACATATATGAATGACTAAAAAATGATTTTTTATTATTATCATAAACCCCCTTTTATGAGATGATGGAGAACCCAACATGACATCACAACTAAGACAACAACTTAGACATCACAGTCAGTTTATAGACAAAAAAATCATTCAAAACAACAAATCAATGATCTTAATCAGTATCATAACCACGAATACCAGCTTCAACATACACATTACTACTCAGAAAGTTGTCACGTGCAAGAATTCATGAGCTCGATACCAATGGTGTTGCTATAAAATCTCAAATGTCTAATTCTGAATAGAAATTCTTGGTGGAAACTCTTTTCTCTAAACCTACTCTGGATCACCCCTTTGTATGTGAAATGGTTGAAAATTCCATCCAATAAACCAGTTCTTAGATTGTTTCTCCTCCATTAATAATGAAAAACCATCAAAAAACTGATCAATCTGTAACTTGTATCCTTCACACTACACTATTAATAAAATCACAAAACCCCAAAAATATATCATTGAAAACCGCTGATACCAGACCACTTTCACAATGCCGGAGCAGACCAAACACATAGAATGTTCCCAAATCCAAACTAAGAACCAAAATAACTACCATATTGAACAACTGAGCAACATTCCCACTTCCACCTTCATGCCCACACATGACATCAAGATCCTCCCAACAGACCCAAAATCAACACAGAAATGTGATGGAAACGTCACCACCTAATTTGGAAACTCGAACATTGGACCCTCAGTGCTATAAATTGTCATAAATGTCCAGATGAAAGGGTAGGGCCTGAAAAAGGAAAACAATTATGAGATTCTCCAAGATTTTCTATCCCACTAAGTCGATGATTCCCCCATAGGAAGAGACCACACCATGAACTTGATGGACTGAGGCATCATGGAGAGGGAAGCTGGTATAACACAATTTAGAGGATGGAGACAGAGAGGTGAATACTTACCATGGAGATAATATCATTGAAAAAATACTATCGAAAAAATTTAATTTTTAATCAATAAAATGATTAATTATTGGAATTCATGATCTTAGGCATCATGATACCTCTACTTTAGAAACGATTCATAGGCCAGTTTAAACATATCCCTGACAAGAAATATGGATATATAGAGTAAATTTAATTTTCATTGATCACATAAATGTAAAAATTCAAATAGAATTTTATTTAATGTAAATATGAAACAAGAAAGTGAATGTCAATACTTGGAAACAATTATCATAAACAATCATTATAAATAATAAAAATAATATAAATAAAACATATTCCTAATTTATTATATGTAAAATAAATGGGGGATTCCATTGAAAAATAGATACACCATAAAGATATTATTCAAAACATTCATGAGAAAACATTCCTTTCATCATGAAAATCTCATTAAAAAAAACACAATTCTCTGAGGTTAAAATTTTAATATTACAAAATAATATATAATTCAATTAGTTTTTATGATTGTTGTAAATCAAGTTCACGTAGTTAATGTGAAAATGATTGTTTCTTTTACTTTTTAGTAAAATCCCAACTAGTATTTTCTTGAAAATGACATGAAGATTCTATCCATTTTTTTTGTTAAAATTAAAAATGGTAAAAATTTAGTTTAAAAGTAATTTTTAAAGGTTAAAAACTATTTTATAAAACATGTATTTTGATGAAAAATGATTTTGGATCAATGTGATACATGAAGCCATATTCTATTAAAAGATTATATCATTCATTTTAATTACCCACTAATGGAAGTTAATGGTACTATTACATGAAACGATCATGAATAACCAGAGGATAAGAAAAATATGTGGATTTATTAAAAAATTATTAAATTATTTATTTAATATAAATTCAAGTACAATCAATCGCGATTAAAATTTTATTATGAAAAAACCCTCACAATGATCATAAAATTGTAGTGAAAATTTATCAATGTTTAAATTATGTATAAAAAAATTTAAATCAAAATAACTATAGTTTAAATAAAATGTAATATAATTAAAATTATTTATAAGAATAATGATTGAATTTCAAAGACAACAAAAAGTAATACAACACAAATAAAAGAAATCGTGTTATGAAATTAATTATTAATATGTAATTTTCATGTCAATTACCCTTTTTGAGATAATTAAAATTTCCCAATAAAATAAAATAAACAATGATCAAAATTCAATATTAAATGTCAAATTGGAAGTATATAAACTATATAAATTAAATTAGGTGCACAACATTACAATGTGCCTCAGTAAAGGGAAATTGAGATGATGTCCCTTACCTCAAAATTCCTTTGGGTGGAATATATGTATAATGGATTAAATATTGTTATTAATTTATTCCAAACCCATATTAATATTTATAAAATCATATATCCTCATTTTAACAGCCATTTGTTAGTGATCATTCATTATTATCACTGTTTTTAGTGTTAATTTCCTTCTTTTCCCTTGTGTGTATTATCATTAATTGTTTGGTTATGGAACATATTATATAGTTTCACTATCTAAAATTTCCTATAAATTTAAAAAATATAATTTTTTATTAGATATATTTTTATAGTCATTATTTACTATTCTACATGGAAAATAAATCACATCACTTTGTGGATCATGCATGTCATGCATTTTCAAAAGTGACGATGTCATTCCCTTAACGATTGAAAGTTTAAGGAAGTGGTTGATATGTTAATTTTAAAAAATAATTATAATTTCATATATATGGAGTATATTCTCTAAATTTACCCTTATTACCTTCAATGTAAAGTATTAGTGACAGAATAATCACACAACCATAGGAGGAAATTGTCCACTGTACACACGAGCGATTTTATCATAATTTAAATAGAATTTAATGTAATAATTTTTGTAATATATTATATTTAAGAAGTATAATACCATATTAAATATCAAATAAATGTGTCAAATCCATCTTTATATCCAAAATTTAATTTTTGTGATGGAAATAGAGTTACAAAGGTTTGTGAGGAGGCCCTATATCAAACACATGATCCACAGTTTTGTATCCCATTGGATAAAAATGAGATATATATTGTTAATGCGCATAAAATAATATAATCTATATATATTGTATATTATGAGGTTATTATAAGATTATGGTTTAATATTATTTTATATATGTTAAATAAGAAAATAGATAAAAATGCCCGTTAATAACTTTACCTTTATTTTATACAACTTATTTAGGTTGGTAGACTTTTTTTTCTTAGGATATATTTATGATAAATAAATGGTATATAGGGGTTGGTTGGGTATTAAATAACTTTTTGGGTAGGTATAGGCTAGGCAACATGGATTTTGATGTGTGGAGAGGCATTACGAGTGGATAGACTTTTATAAGTGGGGGAAATGACTCAAATGAATTTTTTAAATAATATCAATTACACCCAGATTTTTATTGTTATTAAAGTCTAAAATATGGATAATTATTAACAATTATATGTGATAATATTTACATATGTACATTAAATAATTTTTTACAATTTGGTAAAACATTTTAAGCCTTATCAATTTAGTTTGACTGCTGGTAAATCAGTTTTTACATTAATTATGATAATTATGTATCATTACATTTACTATTAACAATACATAAAAATTAAATCAAACATATGAGATAATAAAAGTATTTTTATTTCAAATCTGATATAAAATTTTCCGTATTCAATTCACATAATTCTCAAAATCCAATTAAAAATAATGTAGCCAGAGAAGATAAAAAGGTGGGTTTTAATGTGAACATTCTCATAAGTATAAAAGGATTCAATATCAAAATTAAATATACTATTTACTCAAATGATCTAAATTAGTTAAATTATAATAAAATATAACTAATATTAATTTAAAATCAATTTAAAATACAATATTACCTTATATATTATTTAATAGAAAAGGTAGTTTAAAAATTTCAATATTTATCCCCATTCATCAAAAAATGAATTTTTTTTGAAAAATAAGAAAAATTAACTGAATGAAAATTTTGGTATCCTTATTTTAGAAATCAATTTCATTTTATTGAATAATTTCTCTAAAATTTGTAATAAATATTTTCAAATTTTTCCGGCAAAGCGTGACTAAAACATTTCTATAAAAATTACAACTTTTCAAAAAATATATTTTACACTTTGAAATGATTATTATTTAATTTATAATAAATATATAACCATTAATTTAATAATTTAGTTAGTAATATTCATTCCCAAAAATTTATTGGATAGGTTATATTGATATACTATGTTATAGTTCATTTAGGCTCAGTGTTGTGTCTTCAACAAGCTTTCAAAGAGATTCAATTTAATGAAATATATTTCATTGGTTGTTTATGATTGATTTTCCATGCCTCATATGCTATTGAATACAGTTTTTATTAATTTAAAACCTTGGAGTGATAGAAATATATTATTTTTCATTTATTTTTTTTAATTTGATGGTGTTTCAATCAATTTTTCAATTGTTTGGAATGTCCTAGAATGAAGGAGGTCTATACAGCACTTTTCTATGCCATGGCCTTATAATGACACAACGAACACCAATTATTTTCCTTTATTATATTTTTATGTAAATATGTTTTTTTACGTAGGTAATGGGATACAATTTGAATGTTATTTATTTTCCCAAACGGTGTTCTTTATTTACTTTAGGAAGTTTCTTAAATAGGAGTAATAATGGTGTATCTAGGGTGTACTACGCCTTGTTGATGGTGTCATGCAGAGAGTTACACTATAGAGATGTAGGTCTATTCCACAATGACTTCTGACTCATGAGTCATAGTTGTATGTAATTTTTATTAACCACTATAAGGGTATTAAATTAAAAAACAATTATTTTTATCATTTAATGTGAATGGAGGAAATATATGGTGTATTTCTATTATTATCTGTGGATTGTATAAGGTTTATTTATTTTTAATTAGTTATAATTCTTTTTAGTTTAATTCGATGTTTTCATGAAATTTAGAAAGGTGATATATATTATGTATCAGGTATAATTTAATTCATATTACCGATATTTGTTATGTATTGATTGAAATATTTTATGTGTTGAAATTAAATATATTATTCAAAGAAATAATATTATATATCATCAATGATTTTTATACAAGTAAATAATTTAACAAAAATAAAATATTTCCTTATATATAAAACAATGTTATAAAATCTTAAAAGTGGTTTATTTTCAAAAATATAATATATATATATATTTATTTATTTATTTATAATATATATATATATATATTCACACAAAGGATGTGAATAAAGATAGGAAAATATTTTAGAAAAAAATTTCTCTAAATTTTTTAAAAATCATTGAAATGGAGGGAGGTTCATGACGTGGAAGGAAATACGGGGGGAGGAGAGAAGTTGTTAATATAAAAAAAGAATGTTAAATTCATTAAACCATGATCTAATGAGGTTTTTATTTTACATGTTTATAGGTTTTTATTAAAATAAAAAACATAGGAGTTTTACGCCTACAATTGTGGAGTGATTCATTTTTTTAAGGTGAAAAAAAATTAAAGTGTAATGATCTGATGTTTTATAACTAAAATTCAATTTTCACATTAATTAATGACTTATTAGTAAATAAAATATTAGAAACTAGATACACAATTTTTTTATTTTTTTGACTATTGTATGTTATATCCTATCGTGTTTAAAATATTTTTTAATATTAAAGCTATTGATTATAAATACATTGTTTAGTGATCATAATGATTAATATAAATTAAGGGTGATGATAATCCCAATGTATATAGAAAAAAAATCGATGGCCATGTCATGTAGGATCATACCCAATGAGGATCAATTATTCGAGGTTCCAAGGGAGAAAAATCATTGGGTTTTAACTATGACTATTTTTGAGTTGATATTAAAAATCTAAAGAAATAGAGAAACCTATTATAGTATAATTTCAAGCTTATTACGATCTCAAACCAATCCATGTTCACTGAACCACCCTAAGAATGTTTCACCCTTATATAGTTTACCCCTAGGGCTTAAGCCGGTGTAATAAGAGATTATGAATCTAGAACCTAATAGTATGACTTTTTAAATGATTATTTATAATGAAAATATAAATATAAATATAATTTTTTATTTTTACATAATAAATGATTAAATAATGTGTTTGTTAAATATTTTATTTTGATATGATGAAACAAAAATATTATTTTTTAAAAAATATATATAGATTCACTCAGGATACAAAATTTGTTGAATTATAAAATTTTTTAAATAATTTTTATTTTAAAATGTATATTATTATTAAATTATATTAATTTAAATATGAATTAAAATATAACTTTATGATGTCAAATGTAATTTTTATATGGGGTAGAAACTATTATATTAATAATTCCCTATGTTTCCCAGAAAAGAAGGATTTTTATTGAAAGTTAAGATAATCATATTTTTGTTAATTATTTTTATAAAAGATACATTATTTTTTAAATAAGTATGTGGAAATTCGCCAACGGTGATTTATAATAATTGTATATGGAAACTGATTTTTTGGGTAAAAATTAAATGCGGTATAAATATAAAATCTATATTACGACATCATATTATCCCAAAAGTGATGTAAAAAAAATATAACATGTATCCATGAAAAAATATATGCTTCCACTTTAAAATAAAATTTTATGTTATTTGAATAATTTTATAAACCCTTAATGAATCTTCCAAAACATATATTATATTTTAAGGCCCCAAAATTAATTCATGAAAAACAAGACTCACTTCCACATTACAACATGTATTATTTTAAAGATACCCGTTATTTTACATTTAACATAGTGAATATAACTTCACATTCAAAGAAAAAATGGGAAAAATCTATTTGAATGACTTTATAATTGATTTTCTATCATATAGAGACTAAAAACTATGATTATAAATTAATAAATAATTCCATTTTCCTTTTTCTATAATAACTCACCCATCCTCCCATGAATTTTTATCAAGAACCCATTAAAAATGAAATTTCTTTGAATTTACCTCTATAGAGGCTACCTAAGTTAGTACCAAGTACTTATGAATCTCCTCCAATCATTTAGAATCTCTCTCTCAATGTAAGTGATCCTCTCCTTATCTTTATTATTCAAGAATATTTTTTATATTATGCATTTTTATTTCTAAATTTTCATATTGGGATATTTTTTTACACATCACTATTACTCCCTTTAAGATTTCCAAGTGATGAAATCCCCCTTTCACTATCATTAAACAATTTCTTGAATCATTATGCACCAACATTATGATTCTGTAATTAACCTATGATTTTTCTTTCCAAACATTTATTTAGTGAATACCCATCCCCATTTTCACTCAAGTTTAGTAACCTAGATGTAAATATCATTATGTTTTGCAGTACATCTATATATGAAACCCACATTTATTAGTTAGGGGATTAAATGTTCTATACAATGTTCTAATATTGTATGATAGGCTGGGCACAAAAAGGTATGTACCTGATATGAATGGAATAGGTGTGACTGGAAATATATAAAGCTATAATGTATTGGTTATTGTCATTATAATATATGATATCATTTACGGTGTGAGGAAGGTTATCATAAGAAGACTATGTTAGGATTTACTAGTGGTTTTCATTGAATTAGGTTTATGACATCACATTTTTTGTTTATACCACGTTACCATGTTTCCTTTATATTATAATCTTATATAATACTTCATTTTATTGGGTTATCATTATCACCCCTCTTTTTTTTGCTTGATATGACTCTTGACTCTCATGTAATACCTTACCTTCTAATATTCTTTTACTTTCCCTAAATAGGATTTATAGATCACATTTTTATGTACTTTCCTAGATTCTCCCATTTACTATTAAAAGAGCATTTTAAATTTTGGGAGAAGTTGTGGAATATTTAAATAAAATAGTTTTACCCATGTTTCTACTTATTGTTCTATGTAACTAATTATCCAAAAACACATGGCCTCAAAATTTTATGTGATTGTATTATGGGAACCTCAATATAATAAATCATAAATTAAGGGGTATTGAAATATGGGTTGTCATCATTGGTATTTGAGGTAAAGTATAATTATTTTTGTGAATTAAGATTATACAACCATATTTAATGATTTAGAGATAATGATAAACATCAAAAACATAACTAAATTATTGTAACATATATAGAATGTGGTTTCAAAATATAAAAAATCCATGAATGTATAATATAGGTGGATTTTGATCTGAAAAAATTGAACCTATAGCTAATAACCCTGAAAATGATGCATTAGGATGGACTTTATCATCACCTAGTGCATGAAAAGGAGACATTTCTACACCCCTAGTTTAAAAAACTGGGGATTTATGTTTAGGTAAATTTATTATATCATTAAAACCCATTATTAAGGGAACACAAAATGAATATAATTTTTATTTCAAAAAATTGACAAATGATATATTGGAATGAAACCTAGAAATTTATTGGGTGGGGAATGCATTCCATTTATGAGTTATCCCATCAATGTTCATGGTTTTTACTTTATGTGATTATTCATTTTAAAATTTTCATCTCTAAGGATATTTTGGACGATTTAAATTATTAGAACCAGGGTCAAATAGATAATGGTAGGCTTATCATCTATAGTTCAATAGATTCATTCATTCCACAATAGTGTTATAGAACTATTCAAACACCACCTAAAATCACAGAATTTTTGTAATCAATAGACATGGAAAATTGGTAAACTATTACATCCCATGAAAATAAATCATCCACAATAAAAATTTACTGACTTAAGTTCCCATCAATCCTTGTGATACTCAATTTTGTCAAATTTAATGCTATTCTAGTCATGGATTATCATCACTTGTATAGTGCCAACATAATTTGCAGAGGGATGCAAATAATCATCTATATCAATTTTTTTTATTATAGACAAGTAAAAGTAGGGGGATAAATCTACATTGGTATCATAATCTCAATAATGGATGTTATTAAATATTGAGAAATAATATCATTTTTAAATGGTCGATACTAAGGAAAAAATTAATATTTTATGACAATTTAATTGAAAGGGAATTCACTAACACCTTTCTCATTGAATTTTTTGGTTGTCTTCCAAGCCGATAGTTTGAGTTATAAACCTATTCTATACCCAAATCATGTCCAATATTTAAAAGTCCTTATATAATGGCCACCATCGAACTTCATGAGTTGAAGAAGAAACTATATGAGAATCTAGATAATGGGTTTACACACCCAATTTATTCACAATAGTGTGCACAAGTAATTTTCATTACAAAAATGAAGGGTCAATGTGCCTAGGTTTTTATTATCATGATCTCAATAGGTTCAAGATATATTAAAATCATTATATGAAACAGTTGATGAATTTTTCATTTATTTTTATCGAGTTCAATAGTTCTCCAATGTTGATCTATGTTCATGATATAATCATGTAAACATGAAGAATGCAGATATCCAAAAAAATTATTTTCATACAATGTATGGGCACAATGAGTTCATATTGATGGAATTTGGACTCAATAATGTTTTGGGTATCTTGATGAACAGAATTAATATATTCCTTAGGGATTACCTCAAAAAAATGGTTGTATTCAATAGAAGATATTCTTTTCTACTCCAAAAGAATAGAGGAACATGAGGAGAATTGTTATGTTGTACTTAAGGCATTAATGAAGAAAATTTTCATGGAATGTACAATAAATGTGAGTTTTGGATGGTGAAATTAACATTCATGGGGCTGGTTATCACCAAAAAAGGGATATACATGGATAATTCCAAAAAATAATAAATTGAAAGATGTCCCAAACCTACATCGGTGATATAAATTTGTAAGAATCCATGGATTTTATGGGTAATATCATTGAATTTTGAGAAGCATGTCGTGATTTTCAATCCCATTAACCAAGATAACTCAAAAGGGAACCATGTATCTTATTATTGTTGAGTGTGATGAGTGATTTAAATGGTTAAAGAAGAGGTTGATCACTAAACATGTACTCAATTTATATACTAAAAGATAATTATTCTTTAACAACAAAGAAGCTTCTAAAAATGTATTCTGGTTTTTAGTCATCTAATATGACAAATTGATATCATGTGACTCCTTATAATTAATGATTAATTAATAAAACTTCCCAATTCATGATCTATAATTTGATGGAGTGATGTTAACATAAATGATTTGGAGACATTATCTCTTGGGGAGAAAGGTTATGGACATATAGATCATAAAATCCTAAATTATATACTCATACAAAAGGATGACAATATGTTCCAATGAAATAGGTTATAGATGTTCAAGTATTATGATTCTTCATTCCATTGCCATCATGGGAAGGTGAACAATGTTTTAGGTTATTTATGTTGATAGGATCCTAAAACCCTATCAATGATAAGTATTGAATGGAATCTAATCTTATTGGGCCTAGAATGGATAAAAATTTTAATAATAAAAGGAACTTTACCTTACATTATCAAATAAAAACTTAAACATCCATTATAGATAAAATCAATGTATTTTAAAAGGATTATGAAGTGATATAGAAAATAGGTAATGAATATTTATGAATTCATCTTTTCCAAAGATAAAGCTATAATGTTTGGAACCTATATATGCATCCCCTTAAAACCATAACTGATGGTGGGACTTTTGGATCATTTGTATATTTCATCTTTATCTATTCATATTGGAAGATATAATTTGAATAATTATCCAAAGGATGTCTTCTGGTTGGATACCATAAAGTGGGTATTGAATAATTATTATCTTGATTCTTGGTATGCCAACAAGTCAATTTTGAAAGAAATATAACAAAGGGGATGATATAATAGAAAACAAAATGTAATATATTTTCTTGTAAGACTCCATATGATATATAAAACAATAAGGCTATATAGATGGAATTTTATCACCTCAAAATGTTTGATTATTTCATTTCTATCAATGAATATTTATCCATTGAATAACTCACCACGATATACATAAGAGAAGTGGTATGACTGTATGGAGTTAAAATTTCTATTATATCTGATCGAGATCCAATGTTTACATTGATGTTTTAGAGAATCCTTTATCAAGCACGAGATACATAGTTGAGTATTATTTTTATTTATCACCCTCATATAGATGACCAGACTAAGAGAACTATTTAAACTATACATGATATTTTGAGATCATTTTCAATATATTTCCAAGGATCTTAGTTTCAACAGCTTCCCATAGAATAGTTATCTTATCAAAATAGTTTCAATTATAGCATTAAAATATTTCTTTATGTGTCATTAAGTGAGAATAATGTTTGAATACAACGTACTAGGATAAATTTGGACATAAGAATTTTATGGGTCCTAATCTTTTCAAATAGATAAAAAATTTGGTTTAAATAATTCAACATCAAATGAAATTAGTGAAAATTTAGTAGAATATATATATATATATATAATCATTTATGATATCTGAAGTTTGAGGTCAGAGATATTTTGTTCTTTCATATATCATCTTGGATGAAAGGTGCATGGTTTTGGGAAAAGGTAATTCTTAGCCTAATACATATCAACCCCATTTAAATCCTATGTCAAATATATTTTATATCTTATAAACTAGAAATCCCACCTCATATATCTAAAATACATGATATGTTCAATGTATTCCTCTTAAAGAAGTACATATCAAAACCCTTACATGAACTTAATCAAGTGGTGGTATCATTGGATAATTATCACTAATATGAGGAGTATAATGTGAATATCATAAAATATAAAAAAAATTCTTTTGAAACAAGATAAATTTCCACGTAAAAGTGTTTTGGTGGAACCACTTGTTTAAGAAAGAATCTTTAGATATTGAAGAGGTGATAAAATAAAATTACCATCATCTTTTTATCATATGATATGAAATTTAGAGGGTAGAATTTCGAAAGGGGAAAAGGTAATGACATAATGTTTTATAAATAATATTCTAGTTTCTAATTAGTAAATTAATTCTTAATAATCGAAATTATAGAAAACACATGAACTAAATTTTTTATTATGTAAAATTATTAGTTATGTATTTTTAGATTTAAATTAATATTAAACATTATAACTACTGATAATATTGTAAATATAAAATAATCATCATTATTAATTTATATTATGGTTTATGATAAATCCAATTGAAATTGAAAAAATGTGTTGGCCTCAACTAGTAGGCTTGTTCTCAAAATGCTCATTTATCATAGATTCTATGCGAGATGGAATCAATCGTATTTTTCTTGATCCAAAACCAATCCTTGATTCATAAACTGAAGTACACACCAAAAAAATATAAGGATAATTTCAAACCTATCAACATCATGGACAAAACCATGTTCACAAAACAAGTATAATAACGTGTCAAAATTACACACCTTATCCATATGACATGTTTTGGTGTAATGATTGTTATATATCTAGATCATAATTGAATTAATTTGTACATATATATTTTTAATTAAATTATTATTATATATTTGTTTGTTTTTTACATTATAACTGATTAAATAATAAGTTTTTAAAATAATTACATTTAGATATGATGAAACAACAATTATATTTTTCGGAAATATTTATTTCCATCCAAGACACTATTTTTTACAAATAATTTTTTTGAAATAAATGTTATTTTAATAAAATATTCTTATAAAATATCAAATATTTAAATATAAATATCAATTTATTTTTATGAATCCAAATGTAATTTTTATAAGGGTTATAAACTGTTATGATTATAGAATAAAATATTCTTTTATAATTAAGGATTTTTTAAATCTGGGAAACATTATATTTATGAAGTTATTTATATAAAATAAATATTATTTATTAGATTAGCATGATTAAATTATCCAATGGTGATTTTATCAATTTTTTCTATGATAGTATATTTTTATGTTAATATTAAATACGATATAGATATATGATCTATATTATTACATCTATATGGACCCATCTTTAATCATTACATAATCTTGAATTAAGTTAATAAATCACATTGGGGATATTTTCAGGTTTATATATTTAGAGAATTATATCATAACTTATATATAAGAACTTGAATATTACAAGAAGACACTTCTACTCACTATCCGTTTTTCAGGAAAAAAACTCTTAAAAAATGAAACATGTCTAATTTTATGTTTTAGATATCATGACATTTCTATGATCTCATACTTGACCATATTCATCATTACATCCTGTGAAAAACATTTCAAAACATGGGATGAGCATAAAAATATCAGTAAGAGATACATAAAGAATGAACATTGTTAATTTTTCCAAAAAACATGTAAACCATGAATACATTATCATAACATAATACATTTCACCTTAAAGAAGTAGAAAAACTCATCACTAAATATAATTTCATTGCGTACCCTTTTAATAACCAAAAGGTCACCATAAATCCAATATAAAACAATGTATATCATGTAAAGGTAACATGGGACATAAACAGACATAAATTGAATAACCATACAGTCAACTTCCACACATATCACTAAATAGAATAACCATATGGTCAACTTCCATACCCAATGTATTATATGTTATATTGTAACCATATTTCCTAGTTTTATCACTTAACCACTAGTTATTTGCCTTATCACATAACCACCCATCATTGGTTTATCATAAAACCACTCGTCAAATGTCCATGTACCATTATATAATCATAAAACATAAAATATTGAAAATATCGATATTTCCCTAATAACACTTTATATAATATCACAATAAATAATTTCAAGATATTGAAATAAAAAAATCATTTAAAAAAAATTATATATGAAAAAACACAAAAAAGAGATAGGATATTTTTATTCTATTTAAAATCATTAAGGCTTGTAGGGGATGCCAAACAATGATTATGGTGGTAGAAAGGTCATTGTCACCAAAAACGTTAAAAAAATCCCTTTTTTGTTTAGTAAAATACTTTATATATAAGGGATCCCATTTTAATGAAAGTAAAAGTCAATGTGTATTATTATACACTTTGTAAAAGGATTTGTATATTATCAAAATATGCCTTAATGAAAATAAATGGAGACAAAGTCACTCACCTCATGTCTGGCTTGACTCGTTAATTATTTAATATTCTGAATAATAAAGTGAAGTTAATTTATACATTCGTAAAAACCATTTTCAATTTTATTTGTCCTTTTCTATCACTTATTAACACATTATAAAAAATACATAATTATTTAAGTTAATATCGATTGTTTTGTCGATATTAGGTACTTGAGTCGAAAGTGATCTTATTATAATTAGAATTTTTCAATGTGGTCAAGAGTACATTATCTCCAAAATATTATTCATATATATATCATATATATCCTGTATATATGTATTTATAATATTCCATTACATTTGGGGATAAGAAATTAAATGCACCATTCTTGGAGATGGTAAGCTGTACGTACACATGAACAATAATTTCATTTCTATTTCATATTTAATGGAATGAAAACATAAAGATACATAGGTATAATATTATTCTGTTATAATATCATATTTTATATATTTTACATATTTACATTAACATTGTACTATATACCTTTCAGGTATGGAATAAATGAGTCGTATCACTTTGAGGGGGCGATATTATGTGCTTCCTCGAATGAAATTATCAAGTTGAAAAATCATGAAAAGCATAAAGGTATTTTGTAAATAAAAATTACATAAGTTTAACGATAATATAAAAATAATATATATCATCTAAATATTGTTCCATCATAATGGTCCCCATGAGATGTAGTAGGAGATAATTGAACAATCATTGTTTTGTGAGGCGATATTTCACCGTCCACTAAAATAGTATGTTCTAAATCCATTATATGGAGGTGTGTGTATGTGTAATTCAAATTATTATCCTAAAAACATCCTAGTGTATTGATTATAATATTTTTTTATGTTATAAAATAATAATAATATAATACAAATTTAAGAAGTAGAATATTGTAAAGGAACTTTAGAAATGACACAACCACTTAAAATGGGAAACATCCTTTTATTTGAGCCAAAAGAATTTATTAAAATTGTTTCTGCCTATGCGATGTCATTTTGGAGAAATAGAGTAATAATTGGAGCTTATTTTAGCTGATTTTGTATGAGATAAGGGGCTTGAGATGTGTGGGTAAGTGGTTATAGGTGGTGGCCTTTTATAAGAGGGAGAAGGTATACTTTAGACATGTCTTGAAATATTATTTTATTATAAACTGAATTTTGATTTTCAAAAGGTCTAAACCTCACATAATTCGAAGATAAGATGAGTATTGATATAAATCTTTTCTTATTGTAGTTTTTAGAAAATCTTTGGTTTCAAATTTAACATTATCATTTAGATTTAACCCTTAGTTAACTATTTTAACTATTCCCATGTCTACTTGTATATTCAAACTATATGGTTAATATAGTTACCAAAATATGACAATAGAACCTCAAGTGGATTACTAATGACATTATAAACATTATCTCAACAATATGGATGGATATTATATTTTTAGGACTATTATATCATTTAATAAAATAGTATTTGTTTTCAAAACTCATTTATGTGAATTTTTGTACTATTCATATCATGACGTTGTAGAAATCCATGAAAACTTGATTCGTTTGAAAAAAACATCATAAATTAAAATATATTAAGTGATACTCATCCCTATCATTTGTGGATGGCATATAAAGTTTCAAAATAAATTTATTTTAATATTTATAATCTCATTTATTTAAATCTCGCATTAACAAAATAATCACTACATCATCAATGTGTCATAAATGTTTATATTTATTTGATGTCTAAAAATATTAAATAAAATACCATGATGTAGAAAATATTTTAATATTTTTATTGACTTTTTATAGTCTAAAATATAACTTCTATAACTTCATATAAAATTTTTTTACTAAAAGATAAATGTTATTTTATATTTCCCTTAACATTAAATTAAATTTAATAAAATGTCAATTTCACACACAAGTAGCTCCATGGAGTCCTAAAATCGGCCCAAAAAATACCCATGATCGGAAATATTTCATTCAATAGGGTTAGGTCATTTTTAATGGTAATTTAATATTATTAAAATTTTATTTTTTCCATTAATTTCTGGATTTACACATTAACTTTGGTAAATAAAATATTTACTAATGTTACTATTCATAATGTCTACAAATAAAAGGTATCTATTTACAAATTTTGAACCTTCTTATTCAATATATGTAATATATTTTTCCAAATACATAACATTGATGTTGAATAAATAAATTTAAAATTAATTCCTGTAGTAAAAACCAAAAAGTGATTTTATGAAGTAAAAACTAACAAAATATTGACACTCATTTATGTCCAATTTCACCATTAAATTACTTATAATGACCAATATTGGATTAAATGATAAAAATATAATACAATTGCACTTTAAAATCAATTAAATTCATAATCATACTATATAAATGCTGAGATGGTATGTGGAGTATGATATACTCTATAATTCCAAATTTATGATCGAAATAATAGAGATAATAAATAAAGCTTCTAATGATGCTCAAAATACAAGAGGGGGGTGAAATGTATTCTTTTAAAAATTTCCTTTGAACATTTAAAGATGGATATGTTTAACAATGTTAAACAACATAATTTACAAAACCTCTAGTTCTACACACTTGATAGATTCTAGAAATATGATTCCGAGAATGTGATTCCGAAAAATAAAACGTAATGAATGTTTACAAAGATAATGATTCCAACTTAAAGAATATAGAATCTCACTAAATCACAGTATACAAATATAATTATGTATAAGATAGTTATACTTTCTTCAACAAATAAAATGTAGTAGAAAACATGTAACAATAAAAGTAATAAGTAGTAAATCATTTAACCCAAAGAGAATGGTATCCAAAAACCATGGATAAAGGTCCCTTGATATATAGTTTCAAGAAAGTTTGTCTTACACACACTAGGGTAAGCCCTCAATATAAACATATAAGTATGTCTTTCTATCCCCGCAAGCCCCCAACATCAAGGTAGTCAACACCTCTATCTTCCTCAGAAAGAATGTTCTCGAAATTTAAGGTAGTCGACACCTCTATTTTCCTATACCTGGATGCACTCGATTGTACATAACAATAATCAGAGCCACACAAAGTAGATCTATACACGAAGTTCAATATGCACAAAGAAATAAAGTCAATCTCTCTAGAAATCACATCAGCAGCATGTAATCTCTAGATTGATCAATATCTTGTGAGCTCTTTCAAATGAGCTCCTATTTATAGGCAGAGCACCAATGGTCAGCTCCCTCCTCCAACATTCATATTTTTATATGAATTACAGTGGGACCTATACAGATGTTTCTCAAACAATGTTAAGTTAGTAACTGATTTCACGACATCATTTTATAACAAAAAAAGTATAAGAAAATATCTTGTTACATAACAAAAATCAAATATTTGGAATGTAAGAAAATAAAAGTTTAGAGTCGAACAGAAAACACATTCAGTGTCTATAATACAAGGATATTCGTATTCTATTTTATAAGGAATTCGGAGCCTGAACTCTATATAATTCAAGAGTATGAATTTTAGGAATATTTGGAATCATGATTCACAATAATTTGAAACCTGAAACTACAATGTTTGGAGTTGGAGTTCATGATAATTCAGAGTCAGAACTTACAATGTTCGGAGTCTAAATTCATTAGAATTATGAGTCAAACTCACAAATTTTAGAGATTGAATTAATTATAATTTGGAGTCATAACTCACAAAGTTTGGAGTCTGAATTCATTAGAATTCGGAGTCAAAACTCTCAATGTTCAGAGTCTTAATTCCTTAGAATTTAGAGTAAGAACTAAGAAAGTTCGGAGTCTGAATTCATTAGAATTCGGAGTCTGAATTCAAATAACTCTTTATCAATGTATTATATGATTATGAGGATTTAGATATGAAATAGAATTTTAAATTTAGACAAGATAATGAACAATGAAAAACATGGTATGTATAAAGTTCCTTGGGAATGGAAAATTAT
Organism: Viscum album; assembly: GCA_963277665.1. Classification (NCBI taxonomy): domain Eukaryota; kingdom Viridiplantae; phylum Streptophyta; class Magnoliopsida; order Santalales; family Viscaceae; genus Viscum; species Viscum album. The sequence goes on from OY728161.1 coordinate 1,452,079,350, forward strand.
CCTAATAGATGTAAAATACATGGTTAAATGAGATTTTTCCTGAGATAAGGTGTTAGTGATTTTCAAAACAAGAATGAATGGTATAGTAATAAGGTGACCTTACTGACTCATCAATATCCCATAAATATGAAGGAATGAAAAAGTCATAAGGAAAACCTTATGGACTCAAAAACCTCTCCCTTTCTGGAAATCACAAACATCCTTACCAAAACAAATAAAAGGTCTTATACAATATTTTTATATACTTTGAAAGTAAAACATATCTCTATCATCATATGAGAAATGATGGATATGAAAAACTCCCCTTTAGGATTTGGAACTCTAAGGATCGTTTTCTAGATTTCCGGAATTATATTCTTCATAAATATTGAATATATAATTCTTCGTAATGAAAACATCCCCCATGGATAAACTCCCCATTATTTATGGATATTTCTTTCTTTTTTTATTATTGTTTTTCCTTTCTACCACTTTGTGATTTTAAAAAAGAATTTGATGGAATGGAAAAGAAATTATAGTACATGAAATATTAGTACAAATCATCCAATCAAAAATGAGCAATCAAAAATTTCATTAAGATAGGAAGAATTTTTAAAAGGAACGAATACAAAAAAATATCGGATTGGATCTATTTTCCTTCCTTCTCCTTGGGTATCAATTTCTTTACTATGGTTTTCAGCTTTTTGAGTTCCTAGTGGTCTTCCTCTTATTGCTTTAGGAGATGATTTTGATCCTCTTCTTTTTTTCTCTAAAGCATTAATCTTTTATTCCCGAGCCTTCAGAGCCTCTGCACGAGCCCTAAACAACTTGTCTTGCTTAAATAACTTCACTTTGATCTCGATCCGAAGATCTCTATTCCCTCTTCAAACATTGGGTAACAAAAATACAACTTTCTATTCAAATCCTTTACCTCTTGAATCCGATTATTCTACTCAAGAGTTATCTTTTCCTCAAAGGTAGTTGTGAGATCCTTGATTTTACTATCATTATTATAAAAATATTCTTTAACTTCATGTTGAAAATCATATTTCTCTCTCAAGTATTAAACTACATTCTTCGACCAGCTAATCACTTTCTTACAATATTTTTTGTGGGAATCGTAGTTAATCAAAAATTTCTTATGATCAGCCTCAAGCTTTACACATTGTCCATCACCTATGATTCTGAATCCGAATTTTGATTCATGACATGTTGGAGAATATAACATCTCAATTAAATGAATGGAAAGACCAAAATAGAGTCAAGAAGCTTCTTTAGTGATTGAATGAAGAAATCATGTCTTAGGGGTGATGATTTTGAATATGAGAATTTGATTGCTGAAGGCTCTTTCTCTAGCTCGACAAGCTTCGTCTTCGAAGATCCACCAAATTATTTTTTCTTTAAAAAATCATTATAGGTGTATCCACAATCACCTATTTCCCTTTATCAATTCTTATAGTAGCTTCTTCATCCGGAGACTCTTGTTCACTATCAGACAGCTGAACAATTCTATCTTCATCTATTTTCTCCTTCTCAGCTCCTACCTCAACATCTTCAGGGTGAATTAAATCATGATTATAACATTAGTCCTCATATAGTTTATTAACTTCTTTTTTTCCATCCTTATCACCACATTCCTCATCCTTCCTAGGAGTTGCGAGCATTGAAGACTCTGCTTTAGAAGTTCAGATAAACAATTTCTCAGATGCACATTACTTCTTATTAAAGTCTTCAACATGATTTATGAGGTCTTCTGTGTCACCATGGCATTCTTCTTCTTTTACTTCTTCCACATCATCCTTTTCTTCAACGAACATTTCGTGTACTTTTTCCGGATTGAGAAATTTCTTCCCCAGTGTCTCAGGTAAGGCCCCAAGAAAGAAGGATTTTAGTATAGGTATATTATCAAATGCTTTCTATGTATCCCTCATAAGGTATTGCACAATATCAGATTCCAACATCTTCTTCTTTTGCTTCTTTTCCTTAGCTTTCTTCTCAAGCTCATCAGCTGTATTTTCTTTTGAAGCCTTGGCCTTAGCAGGTTTCAATCCAAAACATGGCTCCCCTTCATTCTTATTCTTTATTTCTTCCATCAACATAGCTACAACCTCATCCGGATAATCTTTCTTCTTCTTGGGATTTGGAGGTACGGATTTGGTTCCTTTAGCCTCTGGGGTTTTACCTTCAACTACTACTTCTCTCAACGTCATATTCTTTCCTACTTTTTTTGATAGTTCAATAACTTCTTGTTCCTTTGGAAAATTATTATCCTCTTCCCCTAGTAGATCATAAAATCCTCATGAGTCCTTAGAAAATCCCATATTCATTCTCTTCAAAGTATCATCAATTATTAACATGACATTGCAATTCATCGGCATGGAACTGCAATGAAATTTAAAAGACTCCAGACACAGAACAATAAACATGGAAAGAATATCCGGATACATTATAATCTGAGCTTTCAAGTTTCCATTCTTGATATTCTCAATCGTAATTATAATATACCTCATAATGTGGATCTTCCTCAGATTCAATGGAAAATCTAAGATGTATATGTCGGTATTATACAAGGTGTAATTATCACCTTTTATCGGAATGATAAAACCTTGAACCCAGAACTCAATGATCCAATTATTTGTTGTCAAATGAGTAATCTTCGGAGTCCTGACATCTGAAATTCCAAGACATTCCATATCTTTCACCTTGACAAAACATCCATGTATATCTGACAATTTATGAGAACAAAATTCGTCTTTCCCTTCATAAGACAACCCCACCATGCTAGCATCCTTGGTGTATGAATAGGAATACGTTTTACAATATCTCTTAAAATAAAACTTCTTTATGCCTTCTTACTTGAAAAATCACACAGATTCATAAAATTCCACAAGAAGATCCAGATATACTACATATTGAGCTCCTGGCTTTCATATGCAAAGGCTTTCCCATCCATTCAACCTGATATTCTTGGATATAACGGAATCGTACATGGAAAAGAAATTCTGATTCACCAACTTCTCACTGTAAATCTGCCACTCTAAAATCGACTTGATAGTTGACATCTTATGAGAAGGAACTTCACAATACATTCGGATTTCAGAAATATTTGAGTGATTCTGAACGGTATTTTGAAAGGTGGGAAGAGATTTGACATGAAAAGGCTTGAAATTGATGTGGTACAACCCTTCGAGGGTCCATTATAGAGCCATTTGATGTGAAAATTAATCTTCCCAACATGATCCAATGACTGAAAAACCTTCTTATTAGATCTGATGATTGAACAAATAACATCATGAAAAATTCAGTAGGATCTGATCTTTTGAGGTATTTAATGAAAAAAAAATCGGATTTAAGGAAACTGGAATTTGAAAATTTTAAAACAAAAAAGAAAATACCAACATGTAAATGATGACTATGAAAACATAAGAAATAAATAATACCATTCAGATTTACAGGAAGATTATTCGTAGTGAGGAAAAAATTTTCTTGATAAAATTTAGATTTCGAGAATTTTGATTACAAAAAATGAAAACAGGAAAAAAATACATTACGAAAATCTTCATTACGAAAATATTGAGTACGAAAATCTTCAATAAGTAAACTTTATTACGAAAATTTTGTGTATGAAAATTTTTGAGTACCAAAATTTTTATTATGAAAGATTTGAAAAATATAAATACTAAAATATTAAAAACATTAAAAACATTATTAAAAAAAACTTGAAAAACATCATTATGAAAAAATTGAAAAACTTCATTACAAAAAACATGAAAGACTGAAAAGAAAACATACTCCCCCTAAGAAAGAGAGTTTATTATTATAAGAAGATTGATTTTAATTGGAATTTAATAAATATTATTAACTTATGTTTATCATTCCTATATTTTTTTAATGCATTCAAATCTACTAGAGGGTAATTATTTTGTGAAAATATCAACAATTTCATCTTGCGTTCCGATAAATTGTAGAATAATATCCCATTTTGCGTGTGATCCCTAAGAAATTAATGCCTAATATCTATGTCTTTTGCACGAGAGTGATGTGCAGGGTTTTTAATAAGGGAAATGACACTTGTATTATCACAGAAAATTTGAGTTTTGTAAAAACTCATACCATATTCTTGTGAGTGTGTGTTGCATCCACAATAGTTGAGAAAAACAACTTTCAGCTGCCACATATTCAACTTCAGCAGTGGAAAGTGATACTGATTGTTGCTTCATGAATGACCAAGATACTAATGAATCTCCTAAGAAATGAAAAATTATAGATGTACATTTTCTATCCATTCTAAATCCACCAATGTCTGCATCCGAAAAACTTTTTAGAATAAAATGATTTTCAGAAGTATAAAAGAGTCTAAAATCCATGTTTTCCCTTAAGTAGAAAAAAATTCTTTTCACTTCCTTTAAATTATATTCCTTAGGATTTGATTGATATCTTACACATAAGAATACTTCAAACATTAAGTCTCGGAGAATAGCTGTCAAGTAAAGTAAACGTCCTTTCATACCTCTAAAAGATGTTTGATCTACTTGATTCCCAGCTTCATCAAGATCCGGGGTGTTTGAGGTACCAAAGGAAGTACTTACACTCTTAGTGTTGTCAAATCTAAAATTTTTAAGATGATATTTAATATAATTATGTTGGGTTATATAGATTTTTCTTGTTTTTGAGAAATTTTAAAACCAAGGAAAAATATTAACCCACCCATCATACTCATTTCAAAATCATATTTCATTAGATCCGCATATGAATAAGTTAACTATTGCTGAGTTGAACCAAATATATTTCCATCAACATAAATTTTAACAATCAAAACATTTTTCTTATCTTTCGTTAGAAATAAGGGATGGATCTTCATTTCACTTAACATAATTATTTTTACGCCGAAATCCAATAAGTCTATCATACCAGGCTTAAGGGGCTTGCTTAAGTCCATACAAAGCTTTGGTAAGTCTAAAAACATGATCAAGATATTTTGTATCTTCAAAACCAGAAGGTTGTTCATCAAAAACTTTTTCTTGAACATAAACATTAAGGAAAGAACATTTAACATCCATTTGAAAATGTTCGAAATTGAAGAATGCTGCAAAGGCATGTAAGATATGAATAGATTCAATTCTTTCTACTAGAGCATAGGTTTATTCATAGTCTATTCCCGCTGGTTGATTATAACCATTAGGAACTAATCTGGCTTTATTTCTCACAATTATTCTATTTTCATGAATCTTATTTCTAAAAACCCATTTGACTCTAATAAAATATGTTTACTTAGGTCATTCAACCAAGTTCTTGACATTGATCATTTCGAATTCATTTAGCTCATCTTGCAAAGATTTTATCCAATATTCATCACCTAAATCTGTATCCATGATTTTTTTGGTTCTAATTGGGAAAGGAATGCTTGATGTTTTACTTCATTCCTTGAGGAACATCTAGTCCTCACAAGTTGATTCACATCACCAATGATACTATCACTGGGATGATTCTTTAGAAAAAAATGATTTGGGTTTTGTAAGACATGTTCATCAACATAGTGTAGAAACTCTTCGGGGGTAAATGCTTCAGAAACATTTTCTTGGGAATTTTCCTTATTATAAGGATCTTTTAACAAAGGTTGATAATTAGTTTTTTAAAACACATCTGAAGATGTAGGTTGGGGTTGTTTAAAAACAAAGGGATACATTTCATCAAATTTTATATGTACTGTCTCCTCAATAGTACTAGTGTTTTTATTGAAAACCTTATAAGACTTAGAGGTTGTGGAGTAGCCTAAGAAAATTCCTTCATCTGATTTTTTTGCAAATTTTTGAATATTATCTTTAGTATTCAGAATGAATACTTTGAAACCAAAAACCTTGAAGTAGTAAATTCTAGGTATTATACCCTTCCATAACTCATAAAGAGTTTTATTAAGAAAAGGTCTAATCAAAACACGATTTACAGTATAAAAAGTAGTACATACAACTTCATCCAAAAAGTGTTTGGCTACAAAACACTCACACAACATGGTTCTTGTTATCTATTGAATATTTCTATTTCTTCTTTCGACAACACCATCCCTTTGAGGTGTTCATAGTGCTGAGAAATTATGAGTAATGCCTTTTCTAGTACAAAAAGTTTCAAAATCAGAATTTTGAAATTATTCTCTATGATCACTATGAATAGTAATCAATGGAATGTTTTTCTCATTTTTTAACATGGGCTCTAAAACATTTGAAATAAGAAAAAGCTTCATATTTCATTGCTAGAAAAAAGACCCATGTAAATCTAGTGAAATCAACAACTAGGAAAAATACATAATATTTTCCTACAATGCTTCCAGTTTGTGATGAACCAAAATGTTCCATATGGACTAACTATAATGCATCTGTTTTTAATAATTCTCCGACTGATTTAAATCCTGATTTATTCTACTTTCCATATTGGCAAGGATCAAAAAAAATTTAAGAATCAAATCTCAACTCTGGTAAATCCTTAACTAATATTTTCTTAGAGTGTTTTCATAGGTTATTAAGGATATAGTGACCTATCCATCTATGACCCAACCAAGAATGATCTTCCATTTCACTAAGTAAAGGTATGACTTTGCACCTAAGGTCTTCTAAGTTTAGTGTGTATACATTCTCTTGCCTATCGGCAGAATGAATAAACTCTTTCTTTTAATTGTGTACTATGATGTTATCATTCCTAAAATTCACAAGTTAACCTTCATTACATAATCAACTTAAGCTAATGTGGTTGTGAATACGACCCTTTACATATAAAACATTTGAAATCAATGTTTTTTCAAGATAAACGATGATACCTATACCAATAATTTCTCCCTGAGCATTATCTGTGAATGTTACTTTTTATCCTTTCTTCTCTATAATATTTTCAAAATAGGTTTTGTTACCAGTCATATACCGGGAAGATCCACTATCCATGTACCATGTATTGTTGTTGGTACATTCCCTATTTTCCTAAAAACAAAAGAGTTAGACTTTCGGAATCCAAACATTCATGGATCCGGAAATTTAAGAATGAAAAATCTTAGGCACCCACATTTTCTTAGAAACATAGGCTTTATGAATTCTTAAGGACTGAGTTTTGTTTATGGAACAATTTTTTTCCCAGTCTCCACCACACTGACACTTAGTGCATATTGAAGCACTTTGTGAAAAAAATAATTGTTACTAAAAATTGGTTTAGAACGAGTATAAACAAATCCATAATTATTTCTTAGAGGTTAGATTTGAGAGTACATATTATCAAAATTTTCGTTACCTAAGGTAAAATTTGACAAAGACTTCCTCAAGGAAAAAATTTTAGATCTCAGTTTGATAACTAAGTTCTTGTCTTCTAGAACATTTTATCATGAAATATAGTTAGGGTTGAAAACATTTTTCTTAGAAATTATGTTTTCTAGATCCTTAGAATGATTATTCTTCATATAATTTACTTCCTCGTGATTTTTTGTAATAATTCCAAAATCAAAAATTTTCTGATCATGATATTTATAAAGATCAGATATTTCCTTAGTGAGAATAGTATTCCTAGAATTTTCCTTATCATGATATTTCATTATTTTTTAATTCTCAATCTCAAGGGGTTTGGAAATCCAAAAAACTTCATCATAGACAGGTAAAGTGATATCTTCATCAGAAGAAGATTCTTCATATGAAGATTCATAATATTTATCATTACTATAATTTGAATTTAAAGAAACATTTGGCATTGATTCATCATTGTGTAGCTTAGCCATCAAACAATGATTTTCAATAGGTAGTTTTCTTGTTAGACCAAGATTCTTATATCTAGATGATTCATAATCTGATGATTCATCTGACGAGTCACCACCACTGGCACTCTAGGTGTCATTAACTTTCATGACTTTCTTATATTTATCTTGGTAGTACTTCTTTATATTCCTCTCAGAATGCTTTTGCATTCTTTCCTTTCTTTTAAGAATAGGACAATCTGGCCTTATATGTCAATCTCTCTTGCATTCATAACATGTAACATCTGAATATTTCTTATCTTTCATTTCCTTCATCTCATATCTGGATTGAAATTTCTTCTATTTTATAATATTTTTCATCCTTCGAGCAAGGAAGGCTAGCTCATTATCTGATGATTCACTTCCACTAGATTCGTATTGTATAACAATATTTATAGATTTGGATCTAGTAACTCTCTTAGGAGACTTGAATATCATATGATTTGATATTGTAGTAAAATATACACTAACATATCCATTTTTCTAATTTACATTATCAGCATATCTCTTCATTCATGTCTCATGTTAAATAAGATTTCCAAAATGTTAATCAAGAGAAATCTGAGTAACCTTTCAGTTCTCATGAATAGCAGTCCACTTGGATTTCAACTCATTGTGCATGATGTCAATGATCTTATCAACAAGAACTTCATTATCTAATCATTTCTCACCCATACATTGTAAACTATTCACAATAGTTATGAATATTTTTTTCACCTTACATATGGGTTCTTCATAAGGAAAGAAAAAACCATGATATTTAGCTCTGACCAAGGCTCTTCTATTTTCAATAACTTTGGAAGTTCCAAAGAGAGAGACTTCAAGTTTCATCCGTATACAATTTTCTACTTTACAAGATGATATTTGGCTATATATATTTCTAGTCATAGATCCAAGAAAGGTATTGAGTACCTTATAATTCAGTTGATATTCATGCTTTTCTTGATTTGTGAAAGTACTAGCTTCCTTTCCAGGGATTTTATATCCTCCAATAAGCATGAAAAAATTGTCTACTCCAGTATTGATAATAAAATCCTTCATGCGATCTCTATAATATTAATAATCATTTCCATCAAAAATAGGTGGTCTTTTTGGATTTAGGTTGTCAATTGAACCAACATTGATTCCTACCATTGTAATGAAAACATTCCATACAAACTTGTTAGTAATAGGAGTTTGTAAACAAGGATAATATTCCTCAGTACGGAAAATGTGAACAACAGTATCTCTAAGAAAAATATGAATCCGAACTTTTTGCGTCTAAAAAACTGATTCCGAAAATAAAAATAAGATTAATTCTCTTCTTAATCTAATAGTGAGATTAATTTCGATTGAACCAATGTTGTGATACTAATTGTTGAATTTGTTCAGTGTACAAGGTCACCTCCTCTGATAATAATTGTTGAGATGGTATGTGGAGTCTGATATACTCTATAATACCAAATGTAGGATCGAAATAATAGAGACCCTTAATAAAGTATATAATGATGCTCAAAATACATGAGGGGGTGAATTGTATTCTTTTAAAAAATAATTTGGAATGTTAATGATGGTTATGTTTAACAAGGATGAACAATGTAATTCACAAAACCTCTAGTTCTGTAGAATTTCTAGATTCTGGAAATAAGATTCCGAGAAAGTGAATCTGGAACGATGGTTTCGGATAATGAAACATAATTAAAGTTTACAAAGATAAATATTCTACCTTAAAGCATATAAAATATCACTAAATCAGAGTATAAAAATATAAGGATGTATAAGACAGTTATAGTTTCCTCAACAAATAAAATGCAGCAGAAAGTTTTTTACAAAACAAGTAACATGTAGTAAATCTGTTAACCCAAAGAGAAGGGTATCCAACAACCTTGGATAAAGGCCCATTGATTTATACATTCAAGAAAGTATACCTTACCCACACCCAGGTAAGCCCTTGATATGAAGATCAGAGTCTGTCTTGCTATCCCCGCAAGCCCTCAACTTCAAGGTAGTCGACACCTCTATCTTACTCAGCAAGGATGTTCTCAATCTTTAAGGTATTCGGCACCTCTATCTTCCTATACCCAGAAGCCATCTATTGTACACCGCAAAAATTGGAGTCGCACAATGAAAATCTGAACTAGAAGTTCAGTACACACAATGAAATAATGTCTATCTCTCTAGAAATCACTTTAGCAGCATGTAATCTCTAGATTGATCGACTTCTTCGGATCTCTTTCAAATAAGGTCCTATTTATAGGCACAACACCAACGGTCGGCTCCCGCCTCCAATGATCTTATTTTTCCATGAATTTTTGAGGGATCTATACACGTGTAACACAAACAACAGTTAGTTAGTAAATAAATTCACGACATCATTTTATAACAAAAACAAGTGTAAGAAAAAATATTTTTACATAACCGAAATCAAATATACAGAATATAAGCAAATAAATGTTCGAAGTCTAACCAAAAACACATTTGGTGTCTATAATACAAGGATATTAGGATTTTTTTTTCAAAGCAATTTAGAACCTGTACAATATAGAATTCCAGAGTATGAATTTCAGGGAAATTTGGAATCTGGATTCACAAGAATTCGGAACCTGAAGTTATAATGTTCGAATTCAGAGTTCATGAGAATTTAATGTCTGATCACACAATGTTCGGAGTCTGAATTAATTAGAATTCAGAGTCATAACTCACAATGTTTAGAGTCTAAATTAATTATAATCCATAGTTAGATCATAGAATGTTCCAAGTCTGAATTCATTAGAATTTGGAGTCAGAACTCACAAAGTTAAGAGTCTGTATTCATTACAATTCGAAGTCATAACTCACAACGATCGGTGTCAGAATTCAGGGAGTTCTTCATATAAGTATTATATGATTCCAAGGATTAAGTTGTGAAATTGAATTTTAAATTTTGACAAGATAATGAACAATGAAAAACATGGTAAGGATCAATTTCCTTGGGAAAGGAAAATTTTCCTTATAGAAGTAAAACACATGGTAAATGAGATTTTCCATGAGATAAGGTGTTTGTGATTTTCAAAACAAGAATGAAAGGTAAAGTCATAAAGATGCCATATTGACTCAAAAATCTCCTCCAAACATGAAGGAATGGAAGATTCATAAGGAAATTCTTATGGACTCCACAACAAATAAATTAGATTAAAATGTAGTTTTGAATTAATGTGCAGTATTTTTCACAATTCATTAAAAAAATCAACTTAGGCCAAAAATTTCCAAAATTTCAACCAAAGTAAATTTTTATGCTCTAAATATAAATAATAGGTTCTTAGTGAATAAAACATATAAATGTGTCAAAAAATTATATTTATAAATGGTTTCCATCAAAATGTGGTAAAACTGAATTTTTTGAAAAACACTTCTTTTATCCGAAAAAGGGAATATATTATAATATCATATCCGGAAAACATATTAAAGGAATTTAAATAATTACATTGAATATATATCATATATTTTACATTGAATAAATATCACCAAATAGTGATATGAAAACACTATTATTTTCTTTTAAATATGTTTTCATAAAAACACATCCATTACATTCAATTTGATTTTATTTCCATTACTAATAAATTTCATAATTAATGAATCAACATTTAAACAAGTGTAAAACATATTTCAGAATTTATTTGATACTATTCATTCTCACCACTCCAACAGATAACCATTAACAACCATTTTAATTAATATTAATATCATTGTATTATAATTTATTATAACTCCACATTGTGTGCAATGTAAGATTTCACAGAAGCTTGTTGTTGTGTGTCGAGTACACTATCATAAAAAGAATCCCCTTTAACTTAAAATTAATATCATATTCATAAGTATTCATAAAAATCAAAAATGTATTATTTTGTAAATACATGGGTTGTTACAACATAATAAAAGCCCAAAAGTGATGTAATAAATACAATAAAGTGTATTCACTGAAAAATTACCATTCATCATTAAAATAATTTATTTTAGCAGTTATTTGATTCATTTTATAAAACCTTAAAGAATCCTACAAAACCAATATTTTATTTTTTAGGTTCTAAATTTAACTCTTTTTGTGCATGACTCACTTCCACATTACCAAGGGTATTATTTTAATTAATTTAGTTATTATGATCCTATAATAATGAAATGCAGTCCTATTTTTATAGTAATTGAGAAAAACCATGAAAGGATTTGTGTATTTGACTATCTTATCATATAGATTCCAAATCCAATGTTTGTAAATTTATAAAAAGTACCTCATCTTTTTTTAAACACACCAACCACCCAAATATAATTAGTAAAAAAGTATGAATATTGTTACACTTCCCTTCCCTATATGGATCCCTCCTTTAGTCTTCCGAATATCTTAATAATATCCTACGAAGATTTTAGAATCACCCTCACAAGGATTGTAAACCTTTCTTCCCCACTTGATTCATGCAACATATATTATGCTATGCATTTTTATTTCCAGTTGTTCAAATTGTGATATATTTTAAACATTAATATTTTAATCCTTATTATTTTCTAGTGAGTATATACCCATTTTAATCCCATTAAACCCTCCCCTAAATAATTATGAATCATAATTTTTCTGATGATATTATCTAATGATTTCTCATTCCAAATACTTTTGTACTAAATACACATCCCCATTTTTACTCAAGGGTATGAACCTAGTTAGAACTATCATTAATTTATTTGGGAATTACGTTTACTTAACCCAAATTAGTTATTTTGGGGTTAATTGTGATTAATAATTTTCTTATGGAGTATGATCTGTGTGAAAAAAATGAATGTACATCATATAAATGTGACTGGTGGACCCATAATTATATAACACTTAAAATAATTGGGTAATATTTTATCTCATTAGACACTATGTATGATTCAAAATAGGTTATCCTAATCCCAATATGTTTTTAGTTATCCTTCAATTGTGTTTATGTTTTCATATTTTATGTTATTTCATCATTCCCATATTTCTATTATGTTATCATCTTATATCTTGATTTAATGTTCATGTTTATGATTCTAACAAATATGATATTACATTGAAATGATTATTGACTAAAATTAATTTTATTATCTTATTCTATAGTTTGATTATTTCCTTAATGGAATTTAGATCCCAATTGCTTCTTCTATAGTTTCTCATGTTATCAAATAAATGCAAAAAATATGAAGGGAATGTTATGGAGTCATTAAATAATGTTGTATTACCCATAATTCAAGTTTTTATTATATGTGCATAATTTCCCAATGAAACTAGGAATCATGATCTTTGGGTATTATATTAACTATACATTTACTTTATAATTCATGAATTATGGTGTTCCAAAATATGGGTTTTCATTATAAGTGAAACTCTTTTTATAATTGGAATATAAAACTAGGTTTTTTATAACTAAAAAATTAAATGTCTAGATATATTATTTTATTGAAGTCAAAATAATTTACTAAATTACTAAATTGGGATTCAAGTAGGGGCACATGGATCTCATCACTACATAACGTGTTATGCTTAATTTACAAGGGTAGAACCTTATATAATGAGTGTATATACAAGGAATCTACGATAGATACTAGAATGAGTCTAATTTATCTATTTTTTCTTTAAATTATAACATATATTTTTACATTGACCCCCCATATTGTAATATATTTAATTTAATGAAAAGAACTTGCCCTTGGGTTTTTATGGCATTTTATTTTTTTTCAACATCACAATGATTATAGGTTATTGAGATTTGTTACCATGTATTACTAGTATTAAAAACATTCTTATTATTTAATAATCTATGAAAAATGAATAATATATCATTTATAAATTGTAATATATTCATAAACATACTTATTTTTTTTTTAAATAATGGAATAAATGTTCCCTTTTTTCATCAAAAAAACTGTCTTTAATATCCAAAAAATTATAAAATTGAAATAATGGAATAATTATAAATTAGGGTCATATGATGTTTAAATATATTTTTTATTTTCTTCGTTTAGTTATTGATATTATAGTTTTTTATATTTAAAGGAATTAGAGTGATTTATATGACTAATTATGTTAATTTCCATTATTGATGTGTGGTATTTATACTTCATAACATGTTTCAAAATTATCATAATTAAATTATTAGAATCTACAATTATTAATGGATAAACACATAAATAATCATAATTAAGGGTTTATTGGGAAATATGAAATATTTTTGTATTATAACATTGAATACACTAAATTCATAAGATATAGATTTCAAAAAAGGCTTCTTGAAAAATTTAATTGTTGGTTATTACCAAAAATAATGTTTCTTATGCATGAAAATATAGTTGACTGACGTGTGATGTTAGGATAATTCAATTTATCAAAATTGATAATTTATTCACCCTTATATTTTTCAAAATAACATAAATCTCATAATAAACTAGTAATTCTAAATCAATAGTCATGTTTATGTTGTTTATGGGAACAATGTCAAAATTACATAAATAATTATAAAAATTGGAATCATGAAAAATTTTATTATTATTATTGGTTGTTTCATTTTTTTTATATATTTGATTTTATAAATAAATTAAATATATAATTTAATTTGTTTGGGGGTTTTTTCAATTAAATTTGTGGAAGGGTTTATAATGTTCATTCTATTTAAAATTACATGATAGTCATAGAGGGTGTGGCTATGTGGTGGACATTTGTGTATTACGCTGGTTGATATAATTGGTTACATGGTAGTGGTTTTGATGGATACTATTTGATGTGGGATAGATTATATATATTTCTTGAGTTATTGAACACAACATAATATGATGGAATATTACTAACAAAATATGTATTTTTGGATAAAAATTAACCATTTGGTAACTCTTACTCAACTGTTGTGATGATAAATGGATGGGAAAAAGGAAAAAAAGAATATGGGTGTTGGATAATGTGTAGTTATTCATTATATATGATTAATGAAAGAAATTAAGATATATATATAACCATTAAATAATAAATATGACAATGATTTTATGGTTAAATTTCGTGGGGGGGGATATGTATTTTATTGTGATTGTATTGAGTGGGAAAACAAACTAGTTTGAGATATAGAAATGGTAGAAGTAATAAATAGAATGTTAAGATGTAATAGTGATGATTATGGGTTGTGGTAGAATTATTTTGAAATGTAAAGATGGGTTGGGATTATATATAGCTATAACTAAAATTTAATGTTATATTTGCTTTTGATATACACCCAGGTCAAGTCATATCATCTTACTAATGCTCAAATTTTCTAGCTTCTATGTATTTTCAAAATATATAAGATGGTCATGGAATATAAGGATGAATACTCCCACTTCCCCACTATCCAACATAATTATATAAAGGGATAATATGGATCACATTAGGTATTAAATTATAGGTTGTGATTCAAATACATAGAGTATGTTATATAGTGGAAAACATTATGGATTTGATGAGATAGTATTATAATGTAGTGGTCAAGAATGGTTGGTGGATATAAAATGGTTGATACATTTCATACCCTTGATAACCTATTATAATAAAAATGTGATTTTTGAATGATATTTGTTATGAGGTTGTGGAAATGGGATGAAGAAAATTATATGGTTATGGTTTATGTTATTATTGTTATATGACATATTATGTGATGTTTCACGACTATGGAAGGGATATAAGAACTTGACATTAGATATTAGGGTGTGAGAGTGAAAAAAATAGAAAAACATGTGTTTTGTGGTTCTTTATTGATATTATATTTATATTATATTATTATATTTGGGTGAAATACATGGTGAAAAGAAATTTTTACGTCTTGAATAATTTACTAAAACATGGTCCACATTAATTTTTTTATTTATTCACTAAGACATCTGTATACTTATTCCACTTTTTCGTGAGAGGTCATGATGAGGATCTTACTTATTTTACATATTATTTTCACCCCAATATCTATAAATTGGTTTATAGGTTCCCATGAGATATTTACGTACTAATATATACATGATTACGTTGGATCATGGGGATGTGGTGGTAGCTGCTGTATAAAAATTTATTATGTCATGTTATTTTGGGATATTGATTTGGATAAATTTTCATAGAGTTTGTGACCATAGTTTAATAATATATATAGGTGTTTATTAGTGGGATGAAATAATTTATCCCTAATATTATTAATGGAAAATACTACAATCTATATGAATATAACCTGAGTGCTAGTCTCCACCATGTTTTCTATAGGAGGTGGGCTTCAAGGGTTACTTGCGTCTTCACTTCCGGGAAAATATGGGTTCTCATTGGGGATTTTTCATGAACTCCTAGTATAATATATTTTGGTGGGGAGTTAGCATATATCATGGGAATGAGAATTAGAGGGGATTTACTGAGTTGGTATAGCCACAATATATGTTGGACCGAGTACAAGTTACAATAAATGATGATTGGTTAGGACACTAAATTAATATAATCTATGTGATTTTTCACAAGAAACATTAATTTTCAAAGTATACTATGTGATGTGATGTAACATTCAAGATATAGGAAATGGAAAGTTATATTCATCATACGTGATTATGATTGTGTTTAATTTAGGGTGATTTTGGGGAAATAATTAAAATAAAGAAAATTAATTGATTATATGCGGGACTCAATTCTCTGGGATTATGTATTGATTTCACATTGTTGTCCTATGTTATCATTTTAGGGATACAACTGGGTGTTATTGGGGCCCTTTAGGGTATTAAATTTATAATATGGAGAAGATTTTTTAATTGGCATTTGTGTGGAGGGTAACCTCTTGTCAATATTGATTTGTCTATTTGGATACACATATAATAATTTATTTGTGATCTCTTGTGCATTTATTATTTTAATGAAAATATATAATTCATTGATTTTCAAACAAAAAAATAATTCCATGTAAAAATAATTCCAACATAACATTGATTAATTTGAAACCAACTTCATGATCTCTACATTTTCTATGAAATTGTATTTTCGGTGTTTATAAAAGTGAATTTTTGATACTTTATGATGCATTAATAACCTAAGGGACATTTAAATTTGAGAAAATAAATTGACATAGGTTATTTTTTTAAACCTGTTTTGTGATAAAAAAGGTTTTCTAGTTTATAAATTAAAATTTTTGATGCTGATAGAATAAAGTTTATATTAGGAATGAATTTGTTAAACTAATTTTTTTTATTAATTATGTAATCTTCTCTATTTTTTAAACATGTGGGTCACTATTATAAGAACAATAAAAATAGTACATCAATCCGCATTATTATAAAATCATAAATAACTTATGTTTAATGGTAGGGATCTTTCTAAAATTCTAATATAGATCTTGCTAAATTTTCACTACCCTATCATGAATCAATAGAAAAACTGGATAAATTATTGAGTAAATGATTCTTTATAATTTATAATGGAATTTTTCTTGAAATTTGGTTTTGATTATAGAATATTAATCATTAATAATTTTTCCATGTTATACCATAATTTTTATAATGATTTTCATAGATTTTTACATGACATTTTTAAATGGTGGTGTTCATGTTAAGAATAAATTTTCCATAATAAATTATAGAATATTTTTTTAAAAGTGGTGTTAATTTCAAAAAAATTTCTAGAAAAACAATTATTTCTTATTTTACAATGGGCTTTTATTACTTCTTTATTTTGAATAAATATTAAATTAATTTTTATATAAATGGTATAATGGAAAATGTGAATTTTTATATTTTAAACACATTATTGATATGCGAAAAATATTTCTCTAGTATTAAGGAAAAGAATCATTTATATAATAATAATATATATTTATATAAAATTCAAGTCCTTGTGTTAAATCCTAATCATTAAAATACAGATTCTATTGGTAATAAATGTGAGTATGAGGTCATAAAATTAAATAATGTATAGAGGTATGTATTTTTAATTATAATAACTCAATGAGATATTTTGATGTGTGAACTTGCATTTATAGGCAAAATATCTAATTTTTTTAAATGTTATAAATGATTTTGAATGTGACTGTGAATAATTATATGATATGTTAATTATTGTTTATGACTAATTTTTTATGATGAATTATAGTTGTAAAACAATAATTTATATTCCTTAATTTATTATGCTATGTTTTTATTAATTATAAAAAAAATTAAAAGAAAGCATGTGGAAAGTAAGTAATTGATTATAATCATTATATTATGTTAATAAAAATTTAATATTGTGAAGATATTATGATTCTAGTCATATAATCATTGGTAATTAAAAATATAATATAGATGAATTATTCTATGATAACCTCCCATTAATTATTAACTTATTAGATTTATGGGTTATTAATGTTTTTATTGTCATTTTAATGTATAAATACCTTATTTAGAATAGGTTTTATTTATAATTTTTACAAGATAATTAGGTCATAGAGTAAACATTAGACAGTGAATATGTGTGAAATGAATTATCTTTTAAGAATAATTTATATATTTTTACTATTTGAAATTATAATTTAGAAAGAATATTATTGATTAAAAAAATTATGGTTTTGCTGGATGTTTATTTGGAAAAAGTTGTTGTTAATGACAACTATCTTATTTTTTAATTGTCCTATATATATTTGTTATCTTTTTATGATTATTGTGTATCCATGGTTAACTACATTGTTCAATATGATAGTTACCAACATTGAGTATATTTTATTAGTTATTACGAATTCTTATATATAGTTTTAATGTTGGATTATTTTCTGATTGAAATGCTTTCAATATGAATTTTTAGAGGTTTTTACATCCCTCAATATTCAAAAATAAGTTATTTATAGTTTGGGATGTGTTTAATTCTATGGGTAGTTACCTCTACACCAATCATTAAATAACTCAATAATGGTTTTAAAAATGAATGTTTTTTAATGAAACTGGATGTGCATTTATTTATTTGAACATAAAATAATTTTCACCTTATAAACAAATATGAATATTTAAAAAATTATTTACAGATTCATTAATTTTTTTTTGAAATGTAGTTTTTATAATAGATGGTTCTTTGTTGGAATTTCCATGATGTAAATGTTCTAGTTTGATATATATTTTATATGGTTGTCATATTTCAAGATGTTATCTTATTGGAAGTGAGATGCAGTCAAATATTACCCTTTTTTATAGAATGCTTGTTGTGATTCTTCCTAGTTTGAGAGTTATATCCAAATTAATATTAATATTTGGGAATTTATTAGTATATTTTCTAGTCTTTTTTTTAAAGGGAGAGATCTTTTTGAGAGTTATTTAATGGGAATGCCTAGGATCCCTTTCCTTTTACAAGGTTTGGCCTATCTTTTCAATGTGCATTGCTTTAATTCACAAGAACATGAATTATTTGAGTGCTTTTTGATTTTATGATCTGGATTTTTCTGTACCTTTCCATTTTTCATATCATTATCATTATTGGAATTCCATATGTTTGAGAATGCTTTATTTAATTCTACGTAATTCTATTTTTTTAGTTTAATTATTTTTAATAAATGTTTTTCTATATTAAATATATTATATATCACTAGAAATATCATGCATGCTTCTTGTATTTATTTTTTATTAATTTAAATATCATATTTAATGAAATATTATTATGTATCATCTATATTTTTATATGTTCATTTTTATGCAAGTCAATAATTATATATATATATATATAATAAACTACGTGTATATGTAATGTTGTTTTAAAATGTTCAAAAAGGTTAATTTTATTTAAAAGTTTATATATAATGTTGTAATATTTATATATAAATATTTTAAAATGTGGAATTAATAAAATAATAATAAAATATCTCACAAAATGTTATGGGTAAATGTTTAAAAATGAAGAATAACAGGGAAAACATAAATTCGAACATGAAATGTGGGGGAGATATGATGTAGGTAGAAAGGAAATTAAAATACCTTGAATTGTTAAATTAAGGGGTTTTGATTTCAACATTATTAATTTATTTAATTTAAATAAAAGTCATTGGAGTGCTATACTTACAATAGTGTAGTAATTCATGAATTTTAATTGGGGTAGGGGAAAGTGAAATGTTTTATAACATGGGAAAAAGGAAAGGGGTTTTATTAAATAAAAAAAATCATCAGTTTAGATATTTTATTATATTAGAGTCAAATAAGTTAATTAAATTAGAATACATGGAAATCAATTTGGGTATATATATATATTACATTAATATAATACTATGATAAATTTTTTGGGGATAGACTGCTTAAATTAATATATAAGTGAGGATTTTTTGTGAGATGTTTTATAAATACTAATGCAAGTATATTTTTTTTAAATTTGGATACCCCTTTTAAAATTATGCATTCTTGTTATTTCCTGATTACGTGAATTAATAAGGCCATACCTTGATTTTTTTTTAGAACAATGAAAAAACAACTAAGTGTATAAGGGTTATATTTTTGTGGGGAAATTCATCATAAATTCATATTCCTTAAAATATTATTATTACTAATTGGTTCTTGTTCATTGAACCATCTAGATTTTAATAAAGGTAAGGGATTTTAGAAGTCTCTAATTTCTTTTATTTATATGATGTTATTACAAAGCATGTATTTTTATATGAATAAATCTTATTAAATGACCTATGAATGAAAAAAGTTAAAATATTAAAATATAGGTAAAGGGTATCATATGAGTTTTATCAAGATTTGTATCTCTTATGCTCTATATTTTTTATTGTTAAAACACTAATTTTTTTTAAAAAAATATAATATAAATTTAGTCTTTTTTTAAATTTCATTCGTTTTGTGTGTGTTTATTTTCTACATTATTACATGTTTTAAAGTAGTGTCATATAGTTAAAGGAATTACCCTTTATTAAAGGCTAACTACTTAAAAAATGTTAATGAAATTGTTGTTCAAAATATGGAAAAATTGTAATTTGATATATGATAACCACACAAAATATTTTATAAACAGTTATTGGAAAGTGTTTTCTTATTTTATTTAGGTATTAGTGATTATTGAGACTATTGTTTCTTTTTAGTTTAAATATATTTTATTGATGAGTTGTGGTGTGATAATACTAGTTATCAAAATATATATGCTATTAACCTTGATAATTTGTTAAATAATGTAATGTTTGTTTCAAATTGATCATGTTAAATCTATAGTAATTTTGATACTACATAAGGAAGAGGAGATGTTACTATTTGGATCATTCTAAAAAGAGGTATCATTGAATTATTTGTTATATTTTTTAATAATTTTTGATCATGTATGTTTTTTTTATTAATTTAGTTAATTTGTAATTGAAACTAGTAAAAATTGGTTTATTTTGGGAAGTGGAATGGTCAAGAAATGGATAATATGGGGAATGTCATGCTTTTCCTAAGAATAAAATGTAATCAACCACATATTTTAGGGTCGTAATTTTTTTTATGGAAAATGAATTTAAGGAATATAGAATTGGAAATTAATTAAATTTGTATTTAGAATGGGTATATAAGATTTTAAACATAAATAAAAGGCATTTTATCCTTGTTTCGAGAACATTAAAATGTATTGGGGGCTCTGATGAAAGTTTGAGATGGTTGGGGGTGACCTTGGGGATGAAATTTAGAAGCCTTCCTCCACTCACATAGTGAACCATGGTTCATTTTATGAATGGGTATAGATGAGGGGAGAACCTCCTGACTGAAATAGTTCACATCATGGATAGTGGTTGACATAGTGAATCTCATAGGAAATGGGCATTCATATAAGGATCCATATGTTAAAATCTCGAATGGTTCCTTGTGGGATCCTTCATGATTTGTGGAAACACTTTATTTTATAGGTTGGGGTGTTTTTGATGTATGGGACATAAAATCAAAGGAGAGGTAATCTAATTTACAATTCTTCCCTCCCATTTATCTCCATTGACCCCCCTTGAGAGGGGACACTTATTACTTAATTTGGATTGAAATGGGTTAGATCTTATGTATTTTTCTTTTTTATTAGTTATTTTATTATCAATGATTTATTAGTTAATTTTCCTAGGGATCTGGGGATGATTTAAATGAACAATTGTGAAGTCACTTTAATTTCATAGTTATTTCGTTTGGATTGGTCAGAGGAGGTCCTGGTGAGGTGAACTCATAGAGCCTATCAATGATTCAATCTTGGTATGTTACTATCCTAATTTATTTTGGTATTTTTATGAAATTAAATTGAATTTGAAATTGACTAGTTGTTAAGTAGTAGGTATTTTTTTCAGGATAGTCTTGGGGATGCTCTATATACCATCCATATGGTTATGAATGGGGTTTCAGTGCAACAATAATTCTATGTGTGTTTTAGTCAATTATTTGTATTTATCATATATTATATAATTAATTAAACACATTTATAATTAATTATTGATGATATATGGAGTGATATAAGATATCAGGTATATGTACATGTTTGGAACGGGAATGGATGGGATTTTATGTGGCTTAACGAAGTTTGGTGATTTTGTTAACGTCATGTTTAAGGTATGTGGTCCTAAAAATACAATACCATGTTTCTTCATATGAATTATTTTATTTTTCATGAATTTAATTATTGGATTTGTTAGGGAAATTACGGATTGAGAGTGACTAAGTTGAAGATTTTTGTGGCTATAATTACTCTATTGTTTGGGTGGGTACTCATAAGTACATTTAATATTTTTTAGATCACCTAGTGACTATATCTACAAAATAAGGTTATGCCGATGGTTTTTAAAAGTGACCAATGATGTTATTACAATTCTATATGTGGCGTGGGTATCCTAGGAAGGATAACCCAATTATATTTTGTTGGAATGGAAGAAATATGATTTAGAGTGATGGGTTCGATGGTCATACGTCTCATGCTTGTAGAGTGACACCCTTTTGAGGCTGGATTGAGGATTGTAAATCATTATGATCAATAAGATACCCCTAGGGATAAAAATATTTGATAGAGAGGTTATTAATACAAGTGACGAAATGAGATATCTCCCTTATTATATGTGATATGATACCCAGTATGGGTTATGGGTGTTTCTCGGGACATTGTATCCAATTTCCAAGTGACTTAGTGGTAGATAACATAAGATTTTTCCTGTTTTATTGGGAGGAAATTTGGATGGTTCTCAATAATAGTATTAGAAATCACCATTAAAGTATAAATTCAAAATAAAAAAATGGGCAGTGTGGTCCCTATATGGGTTATGGGTTCATGATTGTATTGATGAGTAGAGACAGAGATAGGTTTGGAGGACCTTAATCAACAACATGATGGGTGATGTGACATGTGTTCTGATGTGATAGGAAAGTTGAGAGATATGATTGGATGATATTTTTTCTTGATCTATGTGATAGGTTTCAACCCTTAGTGTGTTTCATGTACTTGTGATAGGTGAAGTATTCTGGAATCAGTGATGGACTCTTGGGCCTTTCCAGGTTATGAGTGAGGCAGTGTGGGTGGGACTTCCATGTTGATTCAGCTTCCTTGATATATATGGGATGTTTGGGAAAACCCTAAGTTATATAGTGTGTCTTAATACTATATTGATCCATTATATGAGTGATAAGGAATTTTTGGGACCTCTATGAGGGAGATGGGGTCCCTAGTATGAGAGTGATGAAAAATAATCAGATGATTGAAAAAAAATGAGTGAGATAAGGTGTATATGTCATGAAAGTTAAAATGGATGGATCCTCTTATGAGGGAGACGATGGAGATGAATAATTGGATGTAGGGACACCTTGGATAAGAAAGTTTGTAACACAATAAGCTATAATGATATATTTATCTTTAAATAAATATGATGTGTTTTAGATATTTCATTAGGCAATATAAAGTTTAAAGGAAGCACGATATAGTATTTAAATATTTTTATTTAATGTTCCTATTATCACAAAAAGAAATTATTTATGGGTTTGAGTAGTGCTAAATAAATAATGAATAATTTATGTATTAAATTTTTCCATAAGGAAATAGTTTTGATTAATTCCAATGAAATAATTAACCAATTTTGAAGGTTGAAAGTAATATATATTTAAATTAAATGACCGATTCTTCATCATATTGGACATTTGTATATATTATTTATATTTATCACTAATAAAATAGGTTTTAGATGAAATATATTTTTAATGATTTTAAAAATTGAAAACTTTGTGCCACATTTATTATAAATTGGTTAGAAGTGAATATAAAATCATTTGATGGTAAATTCGTAATTATAAAAAAATCATCTAAAAATGTTTTTTTATTATAGAATATTAAATTAGTCACAACAGATTATTGAATTTAAATTTATGTGTTGATAATTGATTCAAATTCATATAATGGTATATACAAGGTGATGAATATTAATATTATCATTTTTCTACATAAAATATTATTTCTATAAACTTTGTTTTTGTGAATTTTATGTGTATATATAATATTTAATTTAATCCATATATAATAATTTTATATTATAAAATTTATTCTATATTTTTAATAATAAAAATTAATATTAGGTAATATTTTCAACTTCCTTTTTTTCATAATGAATAATAACCATGTCAAAAAACATATTACCATGGTAAGGATTAAAAGGGTTAAAAGTGGGGAAAACCTAAGAGATAAGGCATTAAATATTATAATAAACATGTCTTAATTTAAATATATTTTTTTATTAGTGATTTAAACTACTTATATATGATTAATTTTAAATTTGTATCCACTTTCCCTTAAGAGTGAAAAATTTATATCGTAATGTACTTAATATTTACATGTTTTCCACCCACATCGTTTATAAATGCATATGTCCTCTTCTCACTTATCCACACCAATTGAGCCATTTATCATAAATATTATAAATTAAAATACCCTCCAAAAATCATTATACATTTATTTTTGGTTACATCCTTTCCAAAAGACACATATTAGGATCCTTAAGGCTAATTTGAAATAAGGTTATCCGAAGATGAGGTATATGTTCTATCAAAACTTTTCATGATTATTTCTTTTTAAACAAACTTTATTTGTCCCGTAAATATTTTACAATGATAGAATTATTATATTTACTATACTGGTATGTTTTTATTTATATTCTATATCCCTTTCCTATCATCTTAATATATTAAAAAATTATAGTGTCACTCATGTGTAAATGTCTGATTCCACCTCTACAATGAAAACAAAATCATTTTCTATTCCCTATTTACATGGATGGTAAAATGTATATATATATATTATGTTATATTAATGATATTATGATATTTTTATAGTGGTTAATTATTTTTAATCATTCTTTTTATCATCCATGTACATCTAAAAACATCAACCATATGTGTATACGGACTAATATCTCCACATAGTTATGTAATTCATCTTTTATCACCACTATATATGAATAGTTAAAATATAAATATAATTAATAAATTTGAAATTAATTAAAATATTTATATTTTATAATAAATGAAACATTGATGACGGTGGAGGGACTAAAACTTTCGAACCAAACAATTCCTGTAAAACTAATAGTTATTACCTGAATAATGATTTTAATGAAGAATTATCAATAAAATTGTAATTGGAAATTATAAGGGGATGATATATAGAAAATTCAATATAAATATAAATATGAAATTAATGAATAATGAATATGTATTTTTTTGAGTTCTGGATGCGTAAGAAGAAATTATGGTCCATACGTAACTCTTCATCATCTTAATATTATTTTATTGTAACATGATTCATATTATAAAAAAAAAATTCTTTATATAGTGAATATATTTATCCATTGAAATGTTTTATCATGAATAAAATTATATTCAAGGAATCTGAAGTTTCAATTGGAGTTATTTATTTATATTGGTTTATGATTCAAAAGTTATCAATGTGGTAAGTGATTATGTTATAACCTCGTTTTTTTTAGAATTATCAATTTTGAATTTCCATTGAAGGGAAATTTAATTATACATATATTATAGAACCAATAAATTTAATTATAATCTGTTTATTCCTTGTATTTTCATATATTAGTTTTATTTTTCTAACTCTAGTACAAAAAAATGATTGAGAATGTGTTTTTTAGAAAATACAACCTTATTTACCCTTTTTTATAAAATCATTCCCTTCCATTTCCATGTTCATTGAAATGTTATATGGATGTTTTATACGTAAAAATATTTTATAATGATTAATTTTACTACATTTCAATTTATTTAAAAATTATAAAAACTAATTTTGTCCAATGTTCAACATAAAACTCATTTTTAATTTTTAAAAAAGTGTTAATAGAATGTTCTCTTTTAATATATTTGACATGAAATAATAATATGAAAATCATGAAAATTATATTCTTTGAATTTTTCATTACATTATTCCATGTTTATTCTAAAATAATGCATTATTTTTAATATTTTAGTAATTTTTTTTCAATAAGTACTAAAATAAAATCATATTTTCTCTATTTTCAAACAAATATCTAATAGCTCTTTGATGGTATTTTTCTTCATTGTATACATAATTTAAGGATTGATATGATTCAAATGGGATATTATATTATTATATAATATAATTTATTTAAATGTATAGATTATGTTTTTTACTTTTTATGAATGATTCAATTGAAGTTGTTTCATTCCAATGGGTTAATTATGTTATGATGAAATCTTTTTGAATCCAATTACATTCCCACATGTTATGCTAAATGGGATGTGTTATGATCTTAAGGAAAAAATGAATAATTTTAATTATTTGATAATTGGGCCAAATATTATTTATAACTCTATTTAATTAGGTAGGAAATTATATCTCATTAGATAATATAATGTAGAAATGTCAGTAAAACTCTTTCAGTAAAGGACTCTATTAACTATAAAAGTCATAGGGGTTATCCTTAACAAATTAAATCATGGAATGAAGATTAATCCAAAATATACTATAGTAATCTGTATACTATGATAGTATAGAAAGTGATATTTGATTAAATAAATGATGGAATGATGTGTATATTAAATATATTAGTGGAATATTTCAATTTTTGATGTTCTTTTCATGGATCCTAAACTAATGAAATGATTTTCTATTTTTATTTGAATGCCACTAAAGTAAATCTTATTATTAGAAAATAATCTCATGAGTCATGATTGATTATTTATGACTATACACTCTTATGAATTATCTATTTCATTATAAAAAATCCTTACTTCATAACCCATAATTAATAATACATGTTAGATTTGTGAGGACGTTTGTAAATTATGATTTTGTAATCATACAATTATTCTTATATTTTTCTCACCCAAACAATTGATTCATATACTGTATGTTTTCCCTTTCTAAGAATTTTAACTCACCCTTTCATATGTTTCCATTTCATTATGTAATATAGAATGTTTTTTAAAGGTTAATTATAAGAGTGTTATTAAGTGAGAATTACATTGTGGGGTATTTTGATAATATTTCATGTAATAAATATTTTATGTATCTGGTATTATTAGAAACTAAATAGTTAAAAATTTGGGGTGTGTTTTATTATGATATGTGTGGAATATATATCTATAATCTTGTTAAATTTTTTATATAAGTAATAGTTCACCATAATTGGTAAGAGATAATTGTTTAGTTATTTTTGAAATATTGGAATTATAAAAAACGTGGTGAAAACTCTTTTAATAATTCTATGTATAAGATAAAATCCAAAAAATTTGTGATATTGATTGTGTGGTTTCGTAGCAATGAAATTGAAGTCTGCAAAAAACAAAGGTGGATTTAGGCTCTATAAATAATTCTCATAGAGTTAATAACCTTGAAAAGGTTGGTTGGGTATTAACTAATTTTTAACCTAGTTCTAGATAATGAAACCAAAATACACACCTGGGTTTAAAATATCAATGTTTATTCTTTTTTTAACTCACATTGTCTTTATAAACCACAATGATAAATGATAGGTTAAAATATATAACAACCATTAATGAACTGAATTTAATATTTGATAAATTACATATATCATTGATTGATAAGAATGTTCCATTTTTTTTAAAGGTAGGTTCTGGTCAAAAGACCAAAACTAAGAAATTTATTCAAAAGAGAAAGTCACAAGCGAGTTACAACAGATGGAAAGAGGGAAATTTTCTAGAAACCTTTAATAAAAGCAGGAATAAACTCTGGCTGGAGTTCATTCATCCAAGTGATCTAATGAGAGACTCCCATGTTGGCAAGTCCATCAGCGACCATATTATCCTCCTGATAGGTATGCGTGGAAAAAAAATTGAGGTCATTGAGCATAGCGAGGCAATCCTTCTATCTGGGGGTTAGAGGCCATGCCAGATGTTCATCACCCTTCCAGATGGCTTGTACAATGGTAGTGGAATCGCTCTCAATCCATATATTCTTCCAGTTGAAGGGCTTTGCATAGGAGAAGGCATGAATAGTAGCAAGCATCTCGGCCTCCAGCGCAGAAGCAGTTCCACAGCTTCCAAAGAAACATCCAAGGATCTGGTCTTGATGATCTCTAAAGATTCCCCCGCATCCAGCCAGACCAGGATTTCCCTTTAAAGCTCCGTCCACATTTACTTTAATCCAACCAGGAGCAGGTGTCTGCCAGAAAACTTCAATAGTGTATCGAGGTTTCGGGAAAATACCTTTGATGCCAATTCGGCGAAGGGTTTCAAAATCAATGAAATTTTTTCCCAACAATCCTTTTGTATCGTAGCCACTTCCCTCATAGCCAGTAGAATCTTCATTTTACCTGCATTAATATTAAATGAATTATTGTTGAAAACAGAATCATTTCTACCATACCAAAGAACATGCATAAGCTCCGCAACATCCGTTAGAAAAATATTCTTGATTTGAGGAGATCTTTGGAATTCCAACGTTCTTTTTAGTTGAGAGAGAATAAATGTATCTAAAAGGAATCTTCAATCAAAAAGGTTAAAAATGTAATGCCAAATGGCCATAGCAGTATCACGAGATAAAAAAAGATGATTGATGTCCTCGCGATGTTGGTTTCATAATCTACATTTAGAAAAAAGGCTAAAGTCGTAGGATTGCAGGCAGATATCAGTTGGAATTTTTTGATGAGAAATACGCCACATAAGGGTAAGGAGAGAAGGCTTAATCCAAGATTTATTGAGGTTAGAAACCCAATTAAAATTTTCATCCTTATTAGGGAATTGATAGAGATAAAACTCTTTAGAGTCTAACAGGACATTATGAGCAGGTTCCCAAACAAGGAGATCCTCATTGGAGGTGAAATAATAATTATCGACAATCCCCTTGATAGGATCCGGATGTTGAGAATCAGGGGAATTGATCATCTCTCTAATATATCCATTTGAAGTATTATGAGAAAAGGTATTTGGCATATCAGTAATGAGAGGGTAGCCAGTCCAGTTATCAAACCAGAAATTTAAAGAAGAGTTTTTACTAACAAGCCATCTAGAACATTCCATGATAGAGTGAAAAGAAGCTTTGATCGAAGGCCAGATAGAAGAAGTCATATAATTAGAAGAGCCAGACTTAAGCTTATCAAGGAAGCGGATTTTGAGGAATCTCATGGAGAGAGGGTTTTTATGAATGGGGGATCATGTGAGTTTGGCTTGAAGAGCCTCATTAAAAATTTTACGATTCTTAATACCGATTCATCCATTTTCAATAGGTTTACAACAAGTGGCCCAAGAAAATGTAACTAATTTCTTTTCCAGAGTACTTCCACTCTAGATGAAATTCCTGATAGTTGTATTAAGTCTTTTTATCATCCCCAAAGGCCATTTTTAGACCATCATGGAAGAGGCAAGCTTAGAGACAATAGTGGATTTCACAGGGCAAATTCTTCCAGCCATAGAAAGGGATTTACCTTTCCAGGAAAAAAATTGATTTAGAGTTTGATCAAGAAGGCTAAGAAAATAACAATCTTTGGGCCGACCCCAGAATAGGGGAACACCAAGATAAGTAAAAGGAAGGTATCATTCCTTTGTCCCTAAAACATTGGTGATATGAGATTTACTATTAGAGTGGATGTTTTTACCAAAGAGAATGAAAGATTTTTTCCAGTTAATGCATTGACCAGAAATCTCCTCATAGTGAGAAATGATGGATTTAAGGTTATTGACATTTCTTTTATCTCCCTGAAGGAAAAGGATAACATCATCGGCATATAGCAGGTGATAGGGAGCATGAATATTCCTGGAAGCAATGATAGGTTTGATTCTGCCTTCCTCAACATTGAGGGAGAGCAGTCTACTAAGATAATCCTCCGCGATAGAAAAATGATCGCAGAAAGTGGATCACCTTGCCTAACACCTTTAGAGCATTTGAAATAACCCCTAGGTGAGCCATTAATAAGCACAGATATGTTTGCAGAGTTGAATATGATTTTAATTTTATTAATAAAGGAGTCATTGAAGCCAAAACTGGAAAGGACCTTAAAAATTAAGGTCCAGTCAATCGTATTGAAAGCCTTAGTGAGAATGTTCCATAATATAAGTTAGATTTGGAAATATTTTTATATTATTTCTTAATCTGTTATGTTAAACATCTTACTTATGTTAGCAATTTTGGTTTTAGTAACTAATTTAAGATAACATGATTAAGTTTCGGTGGTGGTGGGTATACATAAATATAGAAGTATCCAATTTTATCATAGTCATACGAAATCTTTAATATCATGAACATTGTATGGGAATGTTTCTTCATATCCTAAATTCTAGGATGTAGAGTGAGTAATAAAATATTATAATTGTAAGAATATTTCATTGACAGTCAATATCACATCTATTATAGAAGATTATTGGTAAATTATTTATAAAAATAATGTTATTATCCATCTAGTTAAATTTCCTTTATTTCTAGTCGTGGAATGTCTTTTTTTTATATAGACCATATTAATTTATTAGGAAACGAAGTCACATTTTATATTGTAAATAAACTTTTGATCGTCTCTCATTGAGAAGATTTAGATGCCATTATAATGGAAATTAATTTCATTTTATGAGTCATTGAACTTATTCAGGGGGAATTTATCCAAAATGGGTATAGATAAAATCAACCTCAATGATATACTTATTGTTTGGGAATATACATATGTATTTATATAATTATTTAAAATTAATTCCCCGAACTGTGAGGTTTATTTTTCAATAGAACTAATACTTAGTGATACACATAGTTGAAAGATTTATTACCGAGTAAAACCCATTATGTTGTAGTAATTTAAGTATAATGTCCACTGTTATGTTAAAAATGCAACATATTACCACGTTCATCATGATGGGGTTCATTTATTATTTTTTTTAGAAAAATACGGTTCAATACATTGTTTCATTGATTATTAAGAATATAAAAGAACAAATATCAAGAAAAAGTATCATATACTAAATATTAATACATATTTTGATCAAATATAAAAATATAAATACATCGGCATGAATGACATTCATCCTGAATATCATCAATTGAGGGTTAAGAATGAAGATATAACTAAGACAACCTTTTGTCTGAGTTATGGTCATTAGGAACTTATTGTGATTCTATTTAGACATACTAATCCCCATATTATCTTCATAGATCATGTGAATGTTGTCTTAAGAGATTACCATTATCATTTTTTGGTCATCTTGTATATGATATTCTTATATATTCAAAGGAAAATTAATATAAATAAGTTCATATGAAGATTTTGTTGAAGTCAATGGGGAAGAAGTAGTTTTATGATAAATGTTACCATTGTAAATTTTAGATACAAAAATTTACAATTTTGGGTCATATAATATAAAAAATTCAATATCAACAGTCCCTTCAATAATGCATGTTTTTGAGCAAATCCCTAGACAAACCACCGTAATTAAGATCTTTATATTTGTTAGGTTTGATAGATAATACAAATTCTATATGAGATATTACCCATGAATATCCTATATAATATCCTTGTTGAAACAGATGGTATCAAATTTCCATTTGATAAATGAATGTGAGGAATATTTCAAATAGTTGAAAAGAATGATGTTACTTCACTTTTTCGCATACTCTTTTTTAGTTGATAAGGGTTTTTAATATATAGTGATGTATTAGAGAAATTATTGTTATGTTTCCACATGAATGATGATATGGTGATAGCCTATTAAAAACTTCAATTGATAATTCAAGAGAATGTTTCCCCAAAAAAAATTTAGAGTTGTTTCTAGTAATTTTCTCATAATTTTTTTTGAAGAATATTCATTTTGGTGAATTATGTGATATATATATTTATCATACAATAATGAAGTATAAATTCATTTACAAATAGTATAATATGAATCATATGATATGGTAAGAATTGATTAATGATTATGAATTATTAAGACATTTCTACACTTGGAATGAGTCAAAAGTTGGTGATGTCCATAGATAGAATGATTATTCAAGTGCCTCAATGATAAAGATTAAAAGAGGTGAATTACTTATATACTTACAGAACCAGGATCTTCAAATCATGAGGAAATGGTATAGATCATATTATTCTCATTGAATTTCTATATATCTATCCATGTGAGGATTAAAGAGGCACAAAAGGATGATTTAGAACTATAGAAGAATGTGATGACTGATTGCAAGTTCAACCCTGATTTTGATGGAATCATAATTATTGATAACTAACTATTTTCCCATTTAATACAGGATTTGGAGAGAGATTAAACAGATAATGTTCATATTTAATCATTACCTATTAACCATAAAATTTTTAAGATGTATAGAGATCTGAAAGTGTATATCTGGTGTGAAAACATAAAAAAATAGATATTTTAGAGTATATAAATAGATGCATGGTATGTTAATAAGTTTAGTCTTATTGAATTATTTTTAAGGGATTGTTAAAACCATTAACAATTCTATAATTGGAATGTGAAAAAATCACCTTCTATTTATCTATTGACTCCCAAAAATATCTCAAGGACATACTGTTGCTTGGGTTTTATTCAGTTTTATTATTTAGTTAGTTCATTTTGTTCAATGGAGAATACTATATTTATCTTCTATACTTAATTTACAATATTAAATTGTTAAGGATCCATTTATTTCAATATACTGATATATATAATTGAGATATGATCTTTTCAATAATGTTTTAGAAAATTATTTTGAATGATTCCATTTGGAGTTGAATTAGAGCACTACATATCATCTTGAAAATGTTTTTTTATTTTAGATGGACCACTTAAACCATAAAAGATATTTTGAGAGACTAATCTTCTGATTGAAATGGTGTTTGAGATCAACACTATACTTTTATCACATTTTCATATAGTAATAGATTTCACTCAATCATTTAGATGACTCCTTATAAATTCTCTTATGGAATTAAGTATAGGATTAATTTTAATCGGATAATGATATAGAAAAAACATATATTGGTACATTATCTAAATAAGGAAATAGAAAATAAAGATAGTTTCATTCAATAACACAACAGAAAAGCATAGAGTTGATGGAAAATTTATGATGATAATTGCTGGATAGATATAGATTTTGAATTTTATAAAATAATATTCCTATGAATATCACCATAGAATAATGTTTTGAGATTTATATGGAAGGTATAGTTGAGAAAATGATATATCAATCCTTATAAGATTCATGATCATATAGGGTTGGTGTCTTATCAATTGGTTCTTCCACTAAACCTCTATTAATATCTACACATTTTCAATGTATCTCTCATGAGAAATTATATTCTGGATTCATCACAGATATTGAGCATAGAAGTCATAACACTAGAGCATGATCCTAATAATTATGAATGGATACTTGTGATTTAATATTTAAGTGATAATATTATGTGTAACATGACCACTGACCTGTTAAAAATTTCAATCAAAACTATAAATTTGTAGAGCCCATGTGGGAACCCGAGGATGTGATGAAGAAAATGTGTTTTCATTTCATTATTAATGAAATATAATTTTAAAAGAGAAATTATTATAAGGGGGATGTAATGTTACACCCTGAGATTTTATTATATATTTTTTATTAAATAAATTTGATGTGTTTGATATATTTCTTTACATGAAACACTTAGCTTAACGGACTGTTAAATAATATTTATGTATTATTATAAAATGATATTACTATCACATATCGATTACATAAGTAGTAATGATTTATATTGACTAAAATATGAAAAAAATGGATTAAAGTTTTCCCAAATGAAAATTTATTTCTTCATTGATAATAAGTATGTGCTCAATTTTTAATTTCAAAATTTATATCATTTTTAAAGGTCATATTTTCAAATTATTTTATTTTTCAATATATTATTTATTTTTATCACTAATAAAAAATTATTTTAATGATATATATTTTATTTAAATTTATACTATTGAGTAATAGTTTATACATTTATTACCAATTCCTTAAAAGTGAATCCAAAATCATTTAAAGCTAAAAACAATCAATTTTCAAAAAATACTTTTTATATGAACAACACAATTTTTCTCGTAGTAAAATAAATTTTACACAATAGATAAATTAATTTATTTTATTTTTTAATCATGTTTTCACATTAATCTTGTACTTATTAAAATTCCTAGAATGGGAATAAAATCATTTTTATTATTTAAAAAAATCTCTAAAAATAATTTTTACTCATTATGTGTTGAGATTTTAGATTTAATTTCTACCACTTAATAGATTTTATAATTGTAAAATGGATTCTGAATATTGAATTATAAAAATTACTATTTTGAAATAATTTAAACTGTTTCTTGTCGTATTGAATTGTATCTATGGTATGATTTTTGTTACCATAATAAGGGTTAACGAGGTTAAAAGTGGGGTAAAACAATGAGATATGATTTAAAATATCCAAAAATCATTTTTAAGTTTTTTTATAGTGATTGGAACTCATAATTAACCTTATTATAGTATAAAAAATGGATATTTGGATCTACATTACTATTATAGTGACATTATCATCTTTTAAGGATAATATTTTCACGTTTTCCACCCACCTCACTAATAAAAGGGAAGCTCCTAATTAATTTATCCACACCCCTTGAGACAATTTTGTCGAACAATATTTACAAAAATTCCATACAAACATTAAATTCTACTACCATTAGGATCTGTTATTACCCAAAAACCATCTAATAAAGCATATGGTGTTATTCAAACGAAGATACATAATGAATAGGTATATGTTTCTACCAATATTTTTCAGTTTGATTTCATCATAAAATTACTAAAAATTTTCATTGATCATCATTACAAGATTTCATCAATATACTTACTATATATAAATATTTTTATATTAATTTGATATCCATTTTCTATGTCATCCCCATCTATTGGATAATGGTTTTATTGTTCATGAGTACGTCTTTACTGCCACCGCCACACAACGATGCAATTGTTTTTTAATTTAATATTTTAATAGATAAAAATAAGGTTATATATAATATATATATATAGATGTTATTTGTGATATACTTATTATTAGAGTATGTATAATTATATTTAACCTTCATTTTATTCCATCCATCTAACAAATAAAAATATCACTTATGAATATATATAAACCAATTTCTCCTCAAGGTGATTTACATAATTTTAATCTCAAATTTATATAAATGGTTATTAAAGATTACATTATGAATAAACATGATACTTAGGACATTATTAATATGATTAATATGATGAAACCATGAACAATGTTTAAGGATATGAACCTTTTAACTGAATCATATTGGAAAATGGTCCATATTTCACCTAAATAATGATTTTGATAATGATTTTTAAATTAAATTTTAGTTGTAAGTTATAAGTGAATGATATATATTATAATGTGTATTAATTTTATTCTATAATATATGTATAATTTATTAATCCCAGAATATGACAATCAAAAAATACAGAAATGAATAAATATCATAATATGGGAATTATTTTACATACAAAGTAATGGAATACAATAGTGGGATTGATCACAAGGATCACACAAACATCTAGTTTACATGCTATCAAAAGAATACAAAATGTTTTTGAGGATGGTCACTTGTAGCATAGATACTTTATAAGACCATATGAAGTCCCCTCAATAAGTCATTATGCTCTTGCGAATTTTCCATTGATAATTAATGATCATGGAACCATAGAAAGACAAGCTTTTCCATGCGACACAACTTTTCAACAAGTAGATGCCCGAAAAATGATCCAAAATTCATGTATAAATAGGATGAAAATATCCAAAAGTATGGATTCTCTTGTTTTATTAAACCTCATATTATGCCTCACCAACATGAAAAATTATTTTCCATGATGAAAATCAAGGAAACCAGTGAATGCCAGAAGTATTTGATCAATAAAAATAAAAATAAAATTGGGAGAATGTGGTAACATCTTGTAGTTTTAAAATCCATGTCACACATTTCAGGTGATATAAAAGACACTAAAAGAATTCGAAAAAATTCTTGCCTCATCACACGAAAATTCTTTGAAAATCCATCTTTGTCTTTTAAATGGTTCAGAAATGTTGCAAAAATTTCATAAAGGAGTCTTGACAATCCATCATTGTCTCCCAAAATATTCCAGACAGACCCCTTGATCTCCAAAAGGCCCTTTGAAATTTCAATATGACTACATCAATTTCCCTCATAATTTTGTAATGATTCAAAAATACCCCATTAATTGTAAATAATACAATAAAGTATTGTTTTGAAAATTTGATCTTGCAGTTTCTAAAAATGATGTGATCCCCCGGAAGGATTTATAGTGGGATCCCACAGAGAGCATGACACCCATTCTAGTCAAGATATGTATGATAAAAACCAATTCATGTGACGAACTACTAGGGTGGTGAGGCCTATAAATATCACACCCCAACATGAAAAATGTATGCTTATGCACTGACATAAGGTTTATGCACCACTACCTTTGGAAGGAAAATGGATAATCCTTACAAAATCATATCATCATCATATTGGATTCCACGGTGTGGATGATCAAGATACTAGTGATGTTTTCATCATGTAAGATAACGACAAATAACTAGAGTGATCATGGAATATTCCTAAAAACTTCACATGATCACTCGTAGATCACACAAAAGACTTATATCATGACACACATAGAACATAGAACATATTTTTGAGATCACGTGGGACATAAAACAAAACAATAATGAATAAAAATAAGATATTTTTTATAAGGCCTACACAAAGACTATATTATGGGAGACTTATGTGAAGAACCTATCTTTTGATACTCAAGAGCTTCATGAGAACTGCTCTGGACATGGAAAAGTCCTATATAATGTCTTCAAAATCTCCCAATTGTCTTTTGGGATACTATTTTGATCATGCATGGTCCTTTTGAAATGTCATAGATGATCACATGATGCTCTACAACATGCCACCCCAATCTCACGAAGCCCTCTAGGATCCCCATCAAAACCATGTGGAGTATTTTATTCATGTTTCTCAACTCATACAATGGCACCAACATGTGTTTTTTGAGTCTGGTGATATCACCCGAGCATGTCAACTGGTTCTCATGATACACTCAAGGCATGCTAGCCTGATCTTGCGATGACCACCAAGCATGTTGGCCTAAATTATGTGTCTCCATCCAGAAATGTTTCATTGACTCTCATGAATCCCTTCAAATACATCATTCATCTTTTGTGATGACACCAAGGTATTTTAGTCGGGTCATTCATTTCCCTTTAATCTTATTATATAGGATCATGTGATGTATTGTAGGACATGTGGTATGATTCTTGCGATGTACTTTGGAAAAGTAATCATTGACTATAAAACGACATTCATACATGTCATCCAGTTTATGTGATGTCCGTCATACAAGTCAAACGGATTATGATTTTTTTTACATTAGAGGAAGACACACTCTAAAATTTCAAGTAGAAAATCAATGAATTTCTAGAGTAAAATCATTTCATATTTGGTAGATAATAAGGATTGGTCAATCAGGCATCTCAATACATGATACAATTGTCCATATTTGTTATAGGACCCAACTATAAGGTAAACATTAAAGTGTAATCCCCTTCCAACTAAACTATGATGACACAGATTCCTGCCACAAATTGGATATTTAGGATGCCTTATTATGTTCCAAGATCCATGTTAAACATCCCAAGGGACTCCCATCACATAATCCCTTCATCCATATATATTGGGTCAAATAACATGTTATCCTTTGTTTCTCACATAGATGATGGATCACATGAGCTAATATAGTTGAAATGTTCATGTCATTCTCATCATGAATCTCCAACAGCCTAGAAAGCCTCAATGTGTATTTCCTAATAAAGGGCATGATATAATTTCCTCAATACAAGGGAATATGCCTTGGGTCTAGTGCCTAGAAAATTTCTAAATAAAGAAAACATTGATTCCTTCTCTAACCAGGATATATATGATGCATCTTCGAGTCCTGAGCACTATAT
This sequence comes from Viscum album, assembly GCA_963277665.1. NCBI lineage: Eukaryota > Viridiplantae > Streptophyta > Magnoliopsida > Santalales > Viscaceae > Viscum > Viscum album. Next base: position 1,452,117,519 of record OY728161.1, read on the forward strand.
TAGCCTTCTAAAGGGAAGTCCCAAAACATAACTCCAATTTACACAGTAAATTAGAATGATCATTTACTATACGTTATTTCTCACACTAAGAATAGATCATGTAGGATTAAGGTGTTTCAATAATTATATCATTTTCACTAAAGCCTCTATTAAGATAAGGGAGACTTCAAAGTGTATAACCTGATCAATGGTTAAATATGTTGTTCCCTATGTGTAAGGGAATCCTCATTGTGTAAACCCTAATCGAATGAATTATGATTTCTCTTATTCCTACCATATATAGGACACATATGACACCTCTATATGGCCCAATCTATATAAACCTCCCAAGGGTTGTGCTAGTACATAAGTCCCAAATTCATATTATGTTAGACTGGATACATTTTATCATTTTTTTTCATACTTAGCATGGATGATGTGGTATTAGGGAGTTGCAACGGTCGAATCATTCACATCATACATCTCCACCGTCCATGGTATTGTTATAATTTTATCTCAGATGACTAGCATCATATGATTTCCCCTATATAATGGAATATTTCTTGGGGAAACTCCCATGTTCATGAATGAACTTTGAAAAAATTGATCCCTATGATTACTACGATATGTAGGATGACTCTCTGAGACCCAAGATCAAATAGGAATCCACATCAGTGTAAGTCCCAACATGTCTCTCACATTCCAACCATGGAGACCCAATCATTCACATGGTATGAACATCCTAACTCATCCATCAGTGTACTAAAAATCCAAATGAACTATGAAAACTCGAATTCAAAACATAATCAGTATACACATGATGTATCCTCGAGAATAGATTTTGAATATTTGGTGCCTAACTACACACACATATATACACTCTAAATAAAATGAAACTACATGGGTTTTAACGAATTACATGGGTTTTGATTCATGTAATAACATATATATGTAGGTTTCGTCATAATGTCTCATTACCCTCATCATAATATTAATTGACTCCCTACATGGTAGAAAGTTATATGAAACCTGGTTATATGGCTTCATTACAGAAGTAGCTTCACATTTATGGGAAAAGGAATGAGGAACCTCATATAAGGGAAAATAGATTCACTAATAAATACACATTCATCTACTCATGAATTGGGTTAACATATGATACTTATTTCAGGGTAACAAGTTTAGTATTGGGATTAGGAAGAGACTCACAAACATATCTTAAATCTATAAGAGAGTCATATAGTAGGCTACAAATTCCCCTAAAAGGGTGATATTATCCAAAAATCACATCCTCTCAGGAAATGTGTGTTGTTAACCATTATTGGGTTTGAAACCCTAATTGAATACCTACCTTTGGAAATAATTTTTATACCCATGTATGGATGTAGGAAGCATTTGAAGTATCTAGGTATGACTAAACAAATAACAAGTCTGGTGTGAGTGATTAAGCAAGGCACTAACCCCATCACCCCACAATAGAACCACCGTCCCAATATTTAGTCATAGAATATCCTTCTGAATATGGACATTATAGACTACCCTATTCTCAAAAGTCCATTCCTTTAATCATATTAGGGAATCACATCCAAATCCTTTCCCAACAAAAAACGGTGAACCCTATTTGAATATTTTAAATAACTGAATGATCGGTTAATCATGCGTTGTTCCATTTTTGATTTTCAAACTCTATGCAAGATATGATTTCAAGTTAAAACCCATAAATAGTTGTATAGTTGGATTTCTATGCATTAGGCCACATTACGTGAATATAAAACAAATATAATAATCCCAACATAAATCATATAGTAGATCTTCTCTATAAATGGATCCCATGAAATATGTCCATCCTTTCATGGAAAATTCAACGTAAGAAGAATGGTCAGATTGGGAATAAAGTGGAAAATATTTTTATTAACACATATATGATTGAGGATGCATCATGCCTAAGATATTCCACATATTAGTAAAAATGTTCCTTATTATATAAATGAATGCAGATACTTAACACATCATAAGAATATAGATCCAAGATAATTACTTCATCCAGTGACTATTCTAGTAAATAACCTACGGTTTCAACTCCCGTGGGTCACAAAATGATCTGACATGACTAACATCTTCAATGTCATGTGAAAAAAAGGATCTGAAAATACCACTAATGTTGTATAATCTTGAATCTCAATGATTCCCATAAGGTTCTCTATGAATGGATACTAATGAGTCCACATCGTCCATGAAATGTTTTAGCTAAACCAGTGGACCTCCTCATATAACCTACCTCTTCGAGTGCATGTATCCAGAGCACTACAACCACAACCTTCTATGATATATGAAGGTTGACTTGGGAGTAAATTACGACTCCAATTTGGTTTATGAGCCTCCAAGGAGGTCTCTTATCAACCATCATTACAATCACCAACCTAGCGGTACCCATCAGTCTCTTGTTGAGGGTACCACCTGACACATTTTAGCTTCTAAAACCCATGCACAAGATACAAGGATGATACACCATGAGGGGAAGGCGCTTTGTAAGGCCCTGACCCCGGTTACCCAAAATCGGTGCATAATTACATAACATGTGCATGATAGAAGGAATAATGTCCTAAAATACCGATCAGTTTAGTATCCATTGAAGCACTAGATACATACATTTGTTTTACATTACATCGTGAAATAAAAAAACAACATTGTGACCCCTTTGAACAGACTTATATCCCTTAGACTATTACAGAAGGTTAATAATAACATGCTTCTTTACATCCTTGGAAAAATAAAACATAAGAATGGGTTGAGCTCAGATTCTTAGTAAGGATAACAATATAGAGGAAAATGTTATAAATAAGAATAAATTTTTTAGGAAATGTATAAAACTAGAACACAATACTTTTAATCTTAAACATATCCATAATATTGAAAGGATAAATAATATAATTCCATTTACATATTCACATGGATATTATAATAGTCGTATAATCACATGTAATATAAATATAAAATTTCATAATGATAGAAAACATAATTCCAGACATCATAACCACATAGTCAAGGCCTTGTTCCAAGACCAAAAATAATTTTTTGTCAATGCCTTGTGCCAAGACAACAGTTTGTATCACGAGATATACTAATGCATCGAGGAGATATATTGGGCTCCAACAATCACTTTCTATGTCCAATTAATTTTTCATATGAAAAGGATGAACCTTAATATGAACATTCTTATTAAAACTAGCATACTAAATGTCAATATTTAGGCCACAAACCTTGAAAGGCATAAAAATAGCACATCCACAGTCAAGCATAACTCTTTCAATACAATATGTATGATTGTATTATAATAAATCAACCTAAATCAAGAATAAAATACACTGAATTATACTAACATAGATGAAAATAATAATGAAAACTACTTGAGAGAAAAATCCCATTTTCTTGAAAACATTTAAGGGTCAAATTATTTATCAAAGAAGTCATTTAAAAGAGATTTTTCAATTAAAGTGTCCCATACCACATCGAAACATTTAAAATGAATTTTAATTTAATAAAATTTATTTCCATATAAATAAATACTTAAACAAAATTTTAAAATAATGACATTAATGATAAATATTTAGATGAATACATATTTAAAACATTTAAAACATCTAAAATTATATTTTAGTTAAAGAGTTCCTAACCAAATAAGAGACGCTTGAATACAAGTAATTGAAGAATAAAATTAATCAAAACATTATATTATCATGAGAATAAAGGGATTCATGATATAATATGTCAAAGGATTGTATGTACACCATATAAAAATGAATTGGCGCATAATGAAAAAGAGGAATCAAAGGAATGTAAATTGAGACGAAATACCTTATAAAGATAGTAGCCTTAGAATAAAGATAAATTAATGAAATAATTATGTGTGAACAATATAAATATAGTCAATAAAATTTTATATTCGGTGTAAATAAACCAGATTACATTCACACATATTCTCTTAAAAACCAAAACAAAAACAATGACTTTGATGTTTATCTTAATTAATGGAAATTGAGTTCTGATTACCCTTAAAAAGTTTATATCAATGGAATGTTAATTTATCAATGGAGTGGTTATGTGTATCAATGGTATATCCATATAAATGGGAGTAGAAATTAATACATAAATAATAAATAGTGTTTCCACACATAATCATGTAGTGAAATAAATAATGAAGTATGTGTAAAGCCCAATGAGTGGAAATTGAAAATAGAAGTTCCCTTATCGATTTGGTAATATACGAAACATGCCCTCAATTAAAGAAGGATCATACAATGAGGATGTAAATACCAATATATTAAGTTATTTTACATAAATAATACAACCAAGGGTAGTACATACACCACACAAAAGGAAACAATGGAAAATATCACATGAATCTCACGACAATAAAAGTTGATTGAAAACCCTTTACCATGTTGTATTCAATCAAGTCATATGAACAAAAGATAATAACCTCAAATTGAATCCTATAATATAATGAATATAAATATAATCATGATAATATATATTAAATATAAGTACAAAATACAACACTTGTAATAAATAAGTGGTGGACAATGGAGATCTCACGAAATTAAAAGTGAGATTAGAAACCCCTTATAATGTACTTATCCTTAGTATAAGGTAAGTTAACATCTCTTATAATGGTGAATTCATTGTTATTAAATTATAAAATAACCAAATATATAATTATGATATCATATATGATTTTCTAATAATTATTTTTGATGATATTTCAGAAGTATCATTGTTTTGGTTGTTAACTGGTCCCTTTTCCTTTATATGTTTTGTTATGTAACTCATGTTTCTATGTATAGATTGTATTTGATTCATATCGAGAATGATATTAAATTCTTAAAAATTATTTTTATTCATAAAATGAAAATTATTCTTTAATGATTATGATGGGGAATGAATCTCATCACAATTGTGGAGACTGTATGTCGTATGTACGCACGAGTGACAATAACATTATTTTGATGGTGAAATCATATATAATTGGATGGTATATCATATATAAAGAATAATTATTGTGTTATATTTATAATTTAAATCTGTTAAACTAATTATTTTACCCATCCAAATAAGGATGTTTTTGTATAACAAACTACACCACGACGTGGAGACGGTAAGCCGTACGTACGCACGCATGGTGACTTTGTCATTTATAGGATATATTGAATAAATAATATAGTTGTAACTTATTTATAATAAAATAAAAGTATATTAGAGGTACTTTATTTATTCTTTTGTAATGGAAAAATCAAAGAAAGAGGATGTAGAAGAAGAAAAGAACTTGAAAGAGGGTGGGGAAGTTATTACCTCTTCTTCGGGTGTTTCCTTTTGAGTTGATCAAAAGGGCTCCATAGATTGAATTTATTAACAAATTAAAGACTCTATGTTGATGTGATATAAGTTTGGAGGGTATTTGGGCAGGGTTTATTTGAGCAAAATGGCTTTGGAAGTATGATTTTGATAGGAGGGGAAGTACCCTTTTATAAGAGAGGAGACAGTTACTTTAGGAAAACCTTGAAATATTATTTTATTATAAATCATTTTCAATTTATAATGTATACCAATTGATATATTTAGAAGATAAGTTGGGTAGGGGTCCAAATACTTTCAACCAATATGTTTTAGACATGTTAAGTTCGCCATATTAACCTTATCATTTAGATCTAACAATTAGTTAAATAGTTTAATTTTTACCATGTCTTCTTGTATTCTTACATTATATGTGTAATAAACATACTCTAAACATCCAAGAGAACATAAAGTGGTTCATTAATAAATTAAATATTATTATTTAAGACCTTTGGTAGATATTTAGATTTTTTAGAATATTATATCAACCAATAATATAGTATTTGTATTAAAAACAAAATATTTTCAATTTTGACAATATTTAGTATTTGGTTTTTGTGAAAATCATAACAGCATGATTGCAAAAAAATTTATTTTATCAACCCTAAAATGTCATATTAACCTATATAATTAGTGTAATTCATAAAAATGATCAAATTACATTTATTTGGAAATTTATAATACCAATTTTTTAAATCTATCATTTATAAGGTAATTACTACATCATCATTGTGTCAAAAATATATTTAAATATTTAATGTCTAAATATTATAATTAAAATACCATTATGTAGGAAATATTCTTTCCTTTCTATCAAATATTTATAGTTGAATTTATCTTAGCTATATCTTTGTATTAAAAGTGTTTTAGTTATTAAACATTGAATTTAAAACTTGTAACACTTCCTTAAATAAAATAATAATAATGTCATAATATAATATAAGTGGAACAAAAGGATAATATTTTATTCCTAAGGTTTATTGGTCTTATAATACTTATCCAATATAATTAGGACATGTTATTGGTTAATTATAATATCATTTTTACCTTTAATTTCCCTACTTAGTTTTAACCGTGGTAAATAAAAGTAAAAAAAATACAATTCAGAGATTTTTTTTCATCTTATTTAATTGAATTTTACTTAATAATGTCAACCATTTCTCTCAAATTTTTGAAATTCAACTCACAGACGTGGTAAACTTCTGTTTTATGCAGAATTGCAAATGCTCCAGGAAGGTGGGTAAAAGACTATAAAAATTACAATATAATTTCATTCACCAAATTTGATTATAAAAATAACTCCAATGAATAAAATTGAACTAATATACGTATTATGTATTTATATTAACTTAAATAAATAAAATAATCAATTATTTAAATAAAAATTCAGTTTTTAAACAATAACGTAGTGTTTTTCACTATTCATCAAAAATTGAATGTTTTATGAAAAATACCAATAATTAACCATAAGATAATTTTGATATTCCAAATTCATAAATGAATTCAATTTAACAAATTCATAACATATAAGTTTCATTACATAATTAAAAATTATTTCCCATTGTCAAAACCAAAAAGTGGATTTTTAAGAAGCAAAAACTATCATAAGATTAACATGTGTTTATATAAAATTTAAATGTGAAATTACTTATAATGACATAAATTTTATAAAATGATAAAAATATAATCTGATTATAATTACAAACCATTGAATTTCATAATTTAACACAATAAATTATTTCTATTAAAAATGTTTTCAATTAAAATTTAGTATTTTTAACTACTCATCAAAATATGAATGATATCAGAAAAGTGCCTAAAATTTATCCAAAATAAATTTTTATGCCCCAATTATAAAGAAGAATCATTAAATTGAATATATAAAAGTGTCAAATGTTTGTTTTAAAAAGGGTTTCCATTAAAAGGTGGTAAAATTCCATTTTTTGAAAAATACTTCTCTTATCTGATAAAATGAATTTGTTCTTATATTATGTCTAATAAACACATAATATAGATTCTAAAATTATATGGAGAATATAAAATTCAAAATTCAGTTAATAAAATTCATAACAGGTTTTTAAATGGCTAGTTTGGTAAGTGATGCTGTGCTCGAGCTATGTGTTGCGTGTAGCGCAAGATAATAATTTACTTTAAAGAAAATAACTCAATATGAAATATTTGAGTGTTACAATCTTCCTCCCTTTTGGAAATTGTGTCCCTATAATTTTCAAATTGTGCTTGGGTACATCATTGAAAGTCCTGCATCAGAAAAAAAGTCAATAAAACTATCACTTTAAAAGAAAGAAAGATAAGTACAATGGTAACCCAAGATAACCCATACGATGATTAAATGTATGAAAACATGGATATGGAAGATTAAAATATGTGTCATGTTCTGATGGGGAGTGATTAAAAAAATTATTAGGAGAATGTTACTAATAAGAAATCTACAAACATATGATGCGATAAATAGTCATTATTTTCCTAAAATGAAAAGTAAATGGACAACGTTTTTTGTTTTAAGTAAAATTTCATAATGTGAGGAATTTATTTTTGAGGTTAAATAAGAACATAAAGAGATATACTTACTTTTTAAGTATAATTTCAACCTTTAATAAATTTTTACCACTAAATCGTCTTTTTTTCCAAACAATGAGTATTCAAGATGACTTGGTCACACTTGAAGAGCTAGAATCAACATCTAAAGAATCACATGATCCACAAAGGATAAACTATATATCTCCCTTGCCTTTAAAGAGTAACCAAAACAATAATGGTTAGTTCAAGATCAGATGATCCAAAATATAGAATCCTTTAGAGAATTAAATACTAACATTAATTGCTAAAATTAAACCAAAAAATACCCAAAGTTCAATAAATACCATTCAATAAACAATTGTCCTTAAAATCCTTCAATGCAATCCAATATAATATTTAAACGAAAAATTTAGAATAATTTTATTATGTAGTCTTCCAAATTAAATTGTATCTCTAAATAACATCGATGAATCTTAATGTCACATAATTAAAAGTAATTAACATAATCACATATTTTCTATGATAAGTTAATAATTTCTATAAATTATCCGAATTGTTATAAATCCACAATAAAAACAAAGATAAAAGGTGACCATTACTCTCATACGAAATCCCATAGTATTAAATTTTACTTAGGCATATAGTGTTTCCAACAGAGAGAACATCTTCCAAAATAACATTTATCACTTAATCACCTAATAATTTTCCTATAAGAAGTATATTCCATTGATAAAACATAAGATCCAAAATCAACATATTATTAATCAATATAATCATTTAACTCAAAAGAATTAGTCACACTAACCATGGACTTTACGTAGTCCAGTGGTAGGTGATAAATCTCAATCGCACTCTGGTTGTGGGTACGATTCTCATAGCTTTGTCCAAGGTGATGGGTTGTCACATGGTCTCTGTGTTTTCCTTTTTCAAAAACTATATTTTATAAAATTCCAAAAATGAGATAAATCCCTCAAAATAACCATAACATAATTTCACTACAAATGTAATCTCATACCTCGCATTTCCATCCCAAAATTTAATAACATGTAATTTCCTACAATTCTAGTATAATATAAACCCAAATGGTTATTTTAACTATATCAAAAATAATAAATATAAATCTTCCTAAAATAGCATTTTCACATAATAAACTGCAGGGTTACACATAAACATGAAAATTATTCCAATGTAATCCCAGTAAAAAAGAGTACTAATACTTTTAAACATTTAGCCATCCATTTATTTCCAAATAGGATCATTCCATGACCAAAAGATTATCCTATAGAATAGGAAATTCACTTAGGTAATGACTAGGTCCACAACATTTATGACCAATGTCTGTAAATGGATTCTTGAGATCATATTTATTTTCTTCCATAGTACTCTTCATTCTTCCTCGACATTTCTTTAATTTATGGCCATATTTCACACACATAAAGCATTTATTTATTCCATTGAGAATCTTTAATAGGTGTCTCCTTCGACATTTCATGCATGATGAAAATTGTGATTTCTTTTCTCCATGGTCTCCACTATTAGAGATCTTATCATTTACCGCCTTTCTCTTCCTTGTTGAGTCTGTGAGTTGGTTAAAATATATTTTGTTGATTATATTTTTGGAAAAATGATTCAAGATGAACACGATATCTTTTATACCTATCAACATTGAATTTTTTTCTCATTTCCACCAACGTTCCCACCATGTGCATCATGTTCAATGTTATTATGACTTTCTTGGAATTCATCCATTAACTAACACAAGAAATCATAGTGTGGGTTATAAAATAATTTAGAGAATATCATAACTCTTTATTTTCAATCTAAAACACCATAAGATTAACCAAAGTTATTTATTATCATCTTATATTAAAGTCTATCAATTCAGTTTGTAAATAAAATGATAATTTTCCTATGCATATCCCCTAGGAGTGTCATAACCAAGAGTGAATCAAGGCTCATTTTCGTTTATCAGGATTCCCCAAGTCATTCCGGAAACCCTTTGTCGGAGATTTCACTCCTAGGTACATTTTTTCTAAAGCTTCCTCTACCTACTCGTATCCATATAGGGATGTATTTCATGGAAAAACCACATAATATATACACTACCAATTTTTTTTGATGTTCTTCTATACTAATCTTTAAATTCCTTCTTAGGGTAGTTTTTTCTAATCATTGTATTTTCTAAATCTAGCTTCCAAGGTTTGTACTAAACATTCTCAGATACCAACTGCAACACCCTGACCCCAGTTACCTAGAATCGGTGCATTATTACATGAAAATTTAATGATACAAGGAATCATGTCCCGAAAGACTGGTCAGTTTAGTATCCTCTGAAGTACTGGATACCTACATAAGATTTACATTACATCAGGAAATAAAAATCAAATTTGTGTCCCCTTTCAACACTCATATACCCCATAGCCTATTCCTGCAGGTTAATTGTAATGTTCTTCTTGCATTCTGGAAAAAATAAATCATATGAAAGGGGTGAGGTCAGATGCTCAGTAAGGATAACAATATAACTAAAACTGTCATAAATAAGAATTCCTATTTAAGGTAATGTATAAGACTACAACATAGGCCTTTTAAACATAAACTTCAGCATAATATGGAATTGATAAATAAAATAATTCCATTTACTTATTCACATAGATATTCTACTAGTCATATAATCACATGTAATATCAATAACTAGTTTCTTAATGTTGGAATCCATAATATTGGACATCATAACCACATAGTCAAGGCCTTGTGCTAAAACCACAAATAAGATTTTGTCAAGGCCTTGTGCTAAGACACTAGTTTGTATAATGAGAACAACCGATGCATCAAGGAGCTTTAGCGGGCTCCACCCATCATATACTAAGTCTAATTAATTCCTCACATGAAAATTTTGAAACATAATATGACCATTCTTATTAAAACTATGATACAAAATTTCAATATTTTAGCCACAGACCATGAATAACATAAAAATAGCACATCCACAGTCAAACATAACTAATTCAATACAATATGGAGGAGTTCATTATGATAAATCAACCTCAATCAAGAATAAAATGCACTGATGTATATTAACATAGATGAAAATAGTCAATATAACTATTTAAGATAAATATCCCCTTTTTCTTGAAAACATTTAAATGTAATACTATTTATCAAAGAAGTCGTTTAAAAGAGATTTTTGATTCAAAGTGTCCCATACCAATTTGAATAATATAAAAGGAATTTTAATTTCAAATAATTTATGTCTATATAAAAAATACTTAGAACCAATTTTAAAAAACTTACATTAAGGAGAATTTTTTAGAAGAATAAATCATTAAAACATTTAAAATAATATTTCAGTTAAAGAGTTCTTAACCAAATATGAGATGCATGAATACAAGTAATTGAGGAATAACATTAATCAAAACATTATAATATCATGAGAATAAATTTATTCATGATATAATATATCAAAGGATGGAATATAGACCATATAAAAGTGAATTGGTGCATAACGACAAAGATATCTCAAATGAATGTAAATTGAGATTAAATACCTTATAAAGACCGTATCTTTAGAATAAGGATAAATCAATGATATAATTATATGTGAAAAATATAAATAAACTGAATATAATTGGATATTCTATGTAAATTAATAAGATTAATTTTATGCATATTATTATAAAAACAAAACCAATGACTTGGATGTTTAACTCAAGGAATGAAAATTGAGTTAATATGTCAATTAAAAAGTTCATATCAATTGAATTTGAATTTATTCTTGGAATTATTATGTGTATCAAAGGTATATCTATAGAAAGGGGAGTGGCACATACTTCATAAATAATGAATAGTGATTTCACACATAATCATGGAGTGAAAAAATCAGTTAAGTATGAGTAAAGCCCAATGAGTGGAAATTGAAAATAGAATTTCTCTAACTGATTTGGTAACTTATGAAACAATCACTCCAAGAAATATGGATCATACAATGAAGATGTAAATACCCATATATTAAGGTATGTTACACAAAAAATACAACCATGTGGAGTACATACACCACACAAATGGAAATAATGGAAAATATAACATGAATCTCACGAGAATAAAATTGAGATGAAAACCCATTAAAATGTTGTAATCAATGAATTTTTATGACCAAAAGTTAATAACAACAAATTTAATAATATAATATCATGAATATAAAGAGAATCAAGATAATATATATCAAATATAAGTTCAAAATATGCCACTTTTAATAAATAAGTGGCAAACAATGGAGATCTTACGAAATTAAAAGTGAGATAAGAAACCACTTACCATGTATTTTTCCTCAGTATAGAGTTGATTAACCACTGGTATAATGGTGAAATAATTGTTATTATATTATTAAAGAACCAAATACCTAAATACGATAACATATATGATCTTATAATATTGCTTTGTTAATGATATTTTAGTGGTATCATTGTTTTCATTGTCAACTGATTTGTTTTACTTTATATGTTTTATTACTTAAGTCATATTTGTTATTTATAGGACATATTTGATTCATATACTCTATAATATTAAGGTCTTAAACATTATTTTTTATCATAAAATAAATATTATTCTTGAATAATTACAATGGGGAATGAATCTCATCGCGTTTGTCAAGATGGTAAGTCGTATGTATGCATGAGTGACAATATCTTTATTTTGATAGAGAAATCACATATAATTGGAAGGTATATCATATATTAAGAATACGTAAGATTATATATTTGTTATTTGAATAAGTTATACTCATTATTATAGCCATACAAATTATTATGTTTTTGAATATCAAACTACACCATGATGTAGAGAGGGTAAGTCGTACGTACACACGTATGGTGACATTGTCATTTATAGGATGGATAGAATAATGAATATGGAATTAACATATTTATAATAACATCATAGTATTTATGAGGAATTGTATTTATTATTTTGTTCAGGACAAAACAAGGATTGTGGAAGTGGAATAAGAAAAGAACTTGAAATAGGGTGGTGAAATTATTACCTCTTCTTCGAGTGTTTCTTTCTGTGTTGATTAAAAGGGCTCCTTAGGCTGGCTTTATGATCAAAGTAAGGACTCTATGTTGATGTGAGGGATGTTGGGAGTATATTGGGGATGGTTTTGGTAGTGAAATATGGATTAGGATTTGTGATTTTGAGAGAAGGAGAATTAACCTTTAATTAGAGAGCTGGGGTCACTTTACGAAAACCTATAAATATTATTTTAATATAACTAATTTTCATTTTTTTAATATATAAAATTGAATTATTTCAAAGATAAGGTGTGTATGAGTCGAAATACTTTCATCCAAATTTTTTAGGAATTATTAGGTAACCATATTAATATTATCTTTTTGATTTAACTATTTGTTCAATAGTTTATCTTTTTACCATGTCTTCTTGTATTCTTACACTATATGGTTAATAAACATAATATAAATATCAAAAAGAACGTAAATTGGTTAATTTATGACATATATAATATTATTTAAGCCCTTTGGACTAACATATAATTTTTAGGAATATTATATCACCCAATAATATACTATTTTAAGAAAAACTCATTTATGTCAATTTTGACCCTATTTAGTATTTTGTTTTTGTGAAAATCATAATAGTATGATTACATCAAAAATAATTATTTTATCAAGAATAAAATATCATATTAACCAATAAAATATTTGTAATTAATCAAAAGTCTCAAATTACATTTATTTATATATTTTAAATATTAATCATTTTAATCTTACATTAATAAGGTAATTATTGCATCATAATTGTGTCATGAGTAAATTTAATTATTTAATGTCTAAAATTATACATAAAATACCATTATGTAGGAAATAATTTCATCTTTCTAGTGAATATTCAATGTCAAATTTATCTTATGAATAACCCTACATAAAAAATGGTTTAGTTATTATACATTGAATTTAACACTTTTAACTCTTATTTAAATAAAATATTAATAAATGTACTAATATAGTCCAAGTGGTATAAGAGGATCAAATTATATTCCCAAATTTGTTTTTGGTTGAATTATACTTATCCTATAGAATTATGACATGTGTTTGGGTAATTATAATATCATTTTTTCCTTTAATTACACTATTATCTTTTAACCGTGGTAAATAAAAGTCAAAAAATATCGTTCACCAAAAATTATTTTCATCTTATTGAACAAATTTTTATGTACTGATTTCAACCATGTCACATGAATTTTTTAAATTATAATCATAGAAGTAGTAAATTTATGTTTTATGTAAATTTTCAAATTCTCCTAGAAAGTCGGTAAAAGTCGGTAAAAAGTTCAATAAAATTTTATACATCTAATTTTATTCTAAAAATGAATCCAATGAATCAAGTTAAACTAATATAGGAATTGTGTATATATATATGGACCTAAATAAATAAATAAAATATATATTTAAATAAAAATTTGGGGTTTAAACAATAACGCATTGTTTTTCATTATTAATAAAAAATTGAATGTTTTCAAAAAAATACAAAAAAATCACTCTATGGTCATTATGATATTCCAAATTCATAAATGAAATCTATTCTACCAAATTCAAAACATATAAGTAGTATTAATTAATTTAAAATTTAATAACTGTTGTCATAACCTAAAAGTGAGTTTTTATGAAGTAAAAACTATCAAAAGATTGACATGTGTTTGTGTCAAATTTAAATGTGAAATTACTTATAATGAACTACATTGTATTAAATCATAAAAATATAATTTAATGATACTTCAAAACCATTCAAATTAATAATTCAATACTCTAAATTATTTCAATTTTAAATGTTGTTTTCAATTAAAATATAGTATTTTTACTATTCATCAAAATTTGAATGTTATTAGAAAAGTACCAAATATTTATCCAAAATAAAATTTTAAGTCTTGATTATAACTAAGAATTTCATTTCATTAAATTAAATATATAAAAGTGTCAAATATTGGTTTTAAATACGGTTTTCCATTACAAGGTGGTGCAAACGCATTTTTTGAAAAATACTTCTTTTCTCTAAAAAATGAATTTTTACTTTTAATATGTCTATGAAAGAAATAATATAGATTATAAAATAATTTCGAGTATATAAAATTTAATATTCAGTTTATACTATTCATAACTGGTTTTTAAACAGCTAGTTTCGTAATTCGTGGTGCGCTCGAATTCGGTGTTGCGTGTAGCGTAAGCATTTGAATTACATTAAAAAAATAAATTACTATGAATTCTTTGGGTGTTACACGCTTGATATCCAGGAGTACGCTCTTGTTCCCACTCCCAATGGTGGTGTCTATTAACATATTTTTGTAGTTACCAATGAGAAACATCATATCCCTACTCACTCAAAACATGTTTGTGGGAATACCCTTCAACCATCATCGGTAAACACTATAATCATTATAAACAAGTGGTTTATTTGCAGAAAGCACACCTTTTATCTACCCTCATAGAGGATTATAATCATTTTATAGTAAAGGAAGAGGCATTAGACTAGGCTCATATTTCAATTCCATATAGGGATCACCATATGAGAGTAGTACAATCCTAAGGACAAGGGAGCATTCATGTTGAAAACTTTTGAGGGAATATTCCTAAAGCCCATGATTATGATAATATCCCCATTCTGGAATGGGATAAAAATTTTATAGGGGAGCATTCTATAAGAAAATCTAATATTCGTATCTAAGAATACAGGTATCATACTCTAAAGGCCTATACCCGTGCTCAAATCCCTACTCTAGTCAGGGTTGACCAAGTGATATTTGGGACATCCCTTAGGAAAGTCTCTTATTCCTATCAGTGATTATTTATTGCATATTATAGCAGATCACAAAATCATAGCACACATTTCTAATTCATTCGATAAATAACTAGACCGGCGTCCTTTTGAGCCAATACAAGTGGTGGCTCATATCTCTTCCCCTGTTACAGCGGTCTGTTGGCATATTCTAATGAGGAATTCATCGAAGGATCATGCTCATATTCATTTTATAACTGATTCTCATCAAGTAACATTGTAAAATTACTTAGGTCATGCCTAAATATCTAATATAAAAACAATAAAATATTCTAAAGGATCTGGACCAGGATCATACTATCATTTTGAATGAGACTCACCAAGTTAGAATCGTACATTCCTCGGTACTGGATCATATTATTATCAATAATGGGAAATCTCATTGGAATATTCCAATAGCTTATGAGTATCAGTCACATACTCCCATAGTAGAATGCTGTTAAAAACACTGGTAATTAAACATCCTATAGTGGGCTCGTATCCCTACACAATTCATGATGGAAGGTCGGTATATTAAATAAATGACACCAAAAAGGATTATATTCTTTATATGATTAATGCTAGTGTCTATGAGGCCACTCAAAATACATTATCAACACCCCAAGAGTCCATCATCAATTCATTTGATAAAGAAGATAATCATTACCATGGTATTCTTCTGCATAGTTATGTGGTAATGGATCATAGGGACTCTACTCCAAACAAACCCCATGGGAAACCTCTTTCACGATGATATCTGTAATGAATAATTAAATTATCCCCTTTACTAGTCACCTATTTATAGTTAATGGTTAAAAACTTGGATTCCTACATCTGGAGAGCTCGGAAAAACATATGGGTCAGCCGTATATAGTTCCCCATCAACTTCTAGAAGAAATACACTTCATTCATCATGGGACCAATAGATGAATCTTCAATGGTATGAATGGATGGATTCATGTATTCTTGACAAAGTGAATTTAGACAATGGAATATGGATATAATTTCTGGAAAAAAAACTCCCCCTCTTTTTTTGGCCCCTCTCCACTTTTGAATATGACGTCCTAAATGAGATAGTAAAGGAGTGAATTCCTAATCTACACCAAAATATATGGCATGTTCCTCAACGAATAATTGATATAAATATACCCTATTTAATATGTAATTACCACCTTCATCTAATCAATACAATATATTTTAAGCTTGAAAGGGATTCTAAACTATGTCCTAGAATTTTTAGTGGAAGAGATTGAAAAATTCTGATGGAGTGTTTGTCACTTCTTTGCAACAAACCCCCACTGACTGATTTATCGAAGATTTCTAGATATTCATATCTGAGGACAGGAGAAATATGTATAATTACACTTCATTGTGTCCAT
This sequence comes from Viscum album, assembly GCA_963277665.1. Classification (NCBI taxonomy): domain Eukaryota; kingdom Viridiplantae; phylum Streptophyta; class Magnoliopsida; order Santalales; family Viscaceae; genus Viscum; species Viscum album. Next base: position 1,452,134,624 of record OY728161.1, read on the forward strand.
ATAATAGTATAATACTCAGATAAAACATCTTATAATGTCATATCCTTCAGATAAAAAAGAGTTTCAAGTAATTCATGAGTTAGTTCGTCACTATACCAGAATGTCGCTAATTTAACCGCACTCATACATGAATAACATAGGCAGTGGATAGGAAAATATTGTTTGAACTATGCCCCTCAAATAAATAGGAATTAATTTCATAAATTGAAGATGAATTTTTAATCAACCAAAAAATGTAACATGAAGAATGATTTCTATCATGGACTGCCATCGCTCCCATCTCCTATATGAGAAAAAGTATTGCTCCTCAAATGGGTCATAGTAGCTGCTCCAATAATGTATTTCTAGAAGATATCATAGCCCAGTGGTTTGCTGTACTATATACAACCGCCTCCTATCCTATGATCATCAATTCTTGTATGGATTCATAATATATCCTCATCAACTATATGAAATCCCCATCCCACTAGGCTAGAGAAATTTATATTTCAATCACCATCACCATGTTCTTCATCCCCTGAGAGGGTCCTTGGGAATCAATGATGATTTAAGATCATAGAAATAGAACAATGATTGGGGTATTTACACCTCAATGACTATAGTTGGAGTCATTAAATCTCGAACTACAATCATTGGATCCTCAACAACAAGATCAATTGATGGAAATTGTGGCCCCGAATAAGCCCCAGTCTATATGGATGGGGGAATTTTCATTATCATGATCATCATAGAGATAATAAATAATATTTGAGATGTGAGATATATATCAATGGATTCCATCCCATTCATTCATACCGTTATAATACAAAACTTTTTTATTTGGGGCTCATTCGAAAATAATGACCAAATATTCTTTCATGGTCATTACTCATAGGATGGGATACGAGGAAAATATGGTGAAGGAAATCAGACCACACCCATCCAAAATGGACTAATATGGACAAGATTACAATGAATGAACATGATGAAGGTATTATTGAATTATCCAATTTCATTGAATGAAATGGAACAATCAGCATTGCATGATATGCCTATGTGAATGTCATCGTTGTTAACATGATTTTCATTGTGAGTTGATTCAAAAAATCTAAAGGATACAACAATGAAAATCCACCCCAAGAGGAGTATCATTTGGATGCCCCAGACCTGGCTTCATGCACCTGGAAGAAAAGGAGGTCCCAAAATTTTTCACCTCTAAATATCGAGTTTTTAACTCCATAATTCAACACTTCTAATTAAAAATTGAAATTTGTAGTTGTATAACAATCACTAACTAGATGAGTTGAGTGTCCTACCAGAGAATAATAGTTCTCATCTTATGAGAATGAGAAAAAGACTCTCATAATTCACAATGATGAGCTACTTATGGGATATATTCTTACTGGGTATCATCTCCATACAGAGAAAAATATTGTCCCCCCATATCTGATCCATCAGTAAAAGTAGTATCTAAGCATCAAACTTTCCCCAAATATAAAAATATGTTATACATAAATGAGTAAGTTTAAAATGATAATGATTTTTCTCCGTTGTTGTGAAAACCATTCTTTAGAAAAGGTAATCAATCAATCGTAGGATGAATAAAGAATTAGTGTTAGAGAAATTCAAGGGCCCATCATCAACCACCAAGAACTCTATATAGACTAGAGGTGTATCAAAAAATTGTAAACCTAGATATTATTAATCTCATAAAGTCCATGGATACGTAAATGGAATACATAGAATGTGACGATCACTTGTGAAACATGAGAGGAATATATATCCAGAGTGAGTGTGTGACACTTACCCCACCCCCAGTTTCCAAAATCAAACATTCTCTTCTTTTGAAAATGTTGGTGACCCTTAACAATATCTCACAGAAATCATTTTCTGATTTGGGATGATGATGGGCCCTCATGATCAACATTAGACCACAATGGTGGGGTGTTTTGTAATGAACATGACAAGAACTCCTTTATTTGGTACAATAGTATTCCTATAGGGTCTATTGTAGGATATGAAGTCCATTTCAATAAATTCATTTACTATTTTATCTCCACATTGTAGAAATAAAGAATTTAAAAACTAATGAACTAAAAACTACATGAAAATGAAGGTGCTTTTTAGTTCATAGCTATGTAGAAGGGTTTAACATATTTTCTCAGCATCCTTATCGTGTAGGAAAATTTTATGGGAATCTATGCTATAAACAGGAATGATGGGAACCAAACACCTATGATCTTAGTAGAGTATCCTAGTGGGTTCAATGAGTTCAAATAAATGTAACAACATCTTCAAGTCACCATTTTGTGAACCCAATCCAAGTATCAACTCATGCCCTCATAACAGGTGGAAATTATAGGTAATGAAAAATCTAAAACTGTATCTATTAGGCTAGAAGAAGTTCTCATCCATGTACTGAATCATGTAATGGACTACCCTATACAACATATCGATTGGTGAAAACTAGAAAATTTCCCTCACCTTGAAACATAATTAAATCAAGGTCACTTGAGATGTGAGGAATGGATGAATAAATCATACTTCATATGAATTTAACATGTACTTGGTTATTTCATGGTTACCATAGAAAATAACCTCCTCAAGCTGCAACATCCTAGGAAACCCGATGAGATCAACCTCACCGACCATCAGAACTACTCCACTTTCTATTGATGTTTTGTTCATAATATCCCAAACAAGATCATTGCTAATTATATCCTTCAAGGAATGATTGATTATTGCATGATGGTTTTAGATAACTCCTTATAGTTGGGGACATTTATAACCATCTCCTAGTCCAATGAAAAGGGTGACTGGATTAAAATTTTCATCCAACTGTGAGTGAAAGTTAGAAAATTGGACGAATTAGAAAATAGATGACTGACCTCATACAACCCTAATATAATAACTGAATAGACCCAAACTTTCTCCACCACAAAAGGTGTTATCATAATATGTACCTTATAATTGTGGGAATGATCACTGTATGAAGGAAGAGATAGAATATGATGTGTTTTATTTCACTATAACACAATTATTGGCTCTTCTAGATTTCATTCCTACAACAGCTGAAGCAGGGGAAAGGCCCCAAAAAATGGAACCATTCTCAAACAAATAGCTCATATTTGGTTATACCAATGTGATAAACTTCGAAAAAAATTCTATGATGATGAATATGCCTCATAATATGTGTTTAGCACACATATTCAGGGATCAGGAGGCCGACTACATAGGAATCCAGGATACAACAGATAACATAGGTGTGTTCAGACCGAATATTTTGGTAAATTTTCTTCAAAGGACATATATATTATTTATTCCCAAGGAAAGATGTTTCGGTGATCCTAGAAAATACACATTGGCGTCTAAAAACCTTATAGTGGTCATTCGCACGCAGTTTTCTTACATGGCCTCCTTGTGGTGGTGTGATTATCTAATAATCCCAATCCACATGGAAGGTTGGCATTAATCATGCCACTGTAAGCAGATTCCACCACATATTTTTCATAATAACCCATACCGAAAATAGTAAATGGTTTAGTACCTGAGCCTTATATCATGGAGAAACCCTACCTCAAGAGACCCCGACCTTTTCCACAAACTATGACATTTGGAAGTAGTTGGCGGTTTTCCCATCCATTCTCTCAATCCATGGTGAAATTCATCATTAAAAATAACTCTGAGAGGCAATTGTTAAAGCCCTACAAATTCAATAGTTATTTGGGAAAGAAATTTCATCTGAGCTCTATAGAATAGAGACAATGTTACTAGAATTTTAGGTTACCATGTCATTAACATAACAAGACCATTAATAAGACAATAAGGGAAGAATCAATCCACTATATATTGTAGGAATAATTTATAATGTCATCATATGAAAGTATTTTATTGAAAATGGATCTAGGATAAATATCACTTTTATTTTAAAAATCCAATGTTTGTGATATAGAAAAAAGTATATGTCCCCCCCAAAAGCTGACCATTAAAGGGTTTGATAAGGTTGTGAAAAGACCTATCAGGATAATCATACTCAAAAATTAGTTTTGTGGAATCACATATGAAGATGATTTTATGTTTATCCTGAAGGACACCACATACTATAATCTACTGTGATGGACCAAACCCTAAAGTGACATGGTGATACCTATAATATTTCATCAATTTTAAAAATAATAATCTATCAATGGAATGTTCAGTATAAAAAATTGTGAAAGTTCCCACTCTGATAAATATGAAAGCACATATGCTGAGAAAAATTTCCCCAAGAAGGGAGGTACACAACTCATTATGGATGGTGATACACATGTTGAAGCTCCCAATGGATTTGGTATCACCCCTACAAATCCAAGGAATATTCTGGACAATGACTATGTGCTCCCTATAAATGTAGTTATGGTGATGGACATGGTCCTAGGGATATAATATTCTTTATTCCCTAATGATATTGTAAAAGGAAACCAGATTCATCATCTCTTTGAAATGAATTAAGATGTAGGGGATTATAATGCATCATTATATGGCCTTTCTCACATTTTTAGTGAATGATAATCCCCCATGTTTTCAACATTTCATGAAATTTTTCCTGTAGACTTGTATGTAGAAGAAAATGAGGATGACCTTAGGAACTCCCCTCATGCATTCAAGAATGGTGTATCCACCCCGATTGATGAGATCAGGTAGGTGAATCTTGGAATAGATGAAGACCAGTGGCCTAAACTAATTAGTGTCTCTATTCCCCGATAAGATTAAGGTAATTACACTGCATTTGTAAAGAAACATTGATATGTGTTTTCATGGGACTATATAAGAATTCCCACTATGAATCCTGATGTGGTTATACATCATATCATCTTCCCTAATGAGAATAAGGGATTTCAGTAGGTAGTTACGAGGATGAAACCCTATCATTCCTCTAATATAGAGGTGGAAGTTAAAAATTGATCAATGAAAACTTTTTTTGAGAAATAAAATACAAATGATGGCTAGCCAGCATTATCCCTTTTAAGTAGATGAATGTGTATATTAAGGTCTACATCAAGTTCAGAGAAATAAATCAGTACTTCCCAAAGGAAGATTTCCAATTTTTTGTTATATTACAATATATTAATGGAACTGGTATCTTCCATACCCTTTCCTTCATGTATAATTATTTAGGGTGAAAAAAATAGTGATTTTACCTAAAGATGATGAAGACACTACCTTTAGAGCCCCAAAATGGAAACATTTCAATCAAGTCATGACCATTATCTTAAGGAATTATGGATAGACAAATTAGATCACCATGCATGATATCTACAATCCATTCTTGATAAGGATAACTAAATCATACATTGATGACCTGGTTGTCAAATCCTGAAAGAAATAAGATCACTTCACTAATATTAAAGTAATATTAAAAAAGATTAGAAAACACAGTCCAAAGATGAATCCAGTAACATTCACTTTTGGGGAAACAAGAAGATAATTCCTCATCTTTTTGAAAATTCCCCCATGGCATTGAGTTCTACCAAGAAATGAATAGTTCTATTTGGGCAATGTCACCCCCAAAAATCTCAAACAACTAAGGGGGATCCAACAAAAACTTTTATACATTCAGAGTTTCATATCCAGCATGGATGAAAATTATCTCCCCTTTACCAGGATAATGAATAATGAGAGCACCAATCAATGTGATGATGATTGTCATAAATCCTTTGAATGTCTCATGTAGTTCATAACACATGCACCAGTTCAGATGCCTTTAGTGGGAGGTAGGGCACTCATATTTTATGTGGACTCCATGGACTTCCCACTAGGTTCCCTCCGTATATTGATAAATGAAGCAGGAGGAGAAAAATATATCCAATACGTCATCCAAATGATGACAGTTACTCACACTTGATACTCTAATGTCGAAAAGAACGCCATTTCAATCATTAATATAGTGAAAATTTTGTGGTATTACCTATAAAAAATGAAGCCTATATTGTCTCTTGTATTGATATATTAAAGTAAAACCTTTGTCATCCCATACTTATCGGGTTCTTGGACCGATGGGGAGTTATTTTGTAATAACACGATATTCAATTCCTATCATAAGAATCAGTGATTTCCCCATATCACATCCTTACCCATAGAATATATCATTGGACAGTGATATTTTAGATGAGGAGGTTTTCAATTACCATGAAACTCCCTATACATGGAAGATATATTTTTATTGAACCTCGTGTAATACTATCGAAAAAACAATGGAGAACCCGAAGCTCAATCGAATCAGTCATGTTATTGTATTTTTCTCTCCAGACAAATAATTTTTCCCTACAGATTCTCACAATTTGAGGGCTACAAAGATAAATGTGGTCAAAACCCGAGTCATCATCACTATATTGGAACTATCCCTATAGCTGTATATATAATACCTTAATATGAATTATGATTTAGATCAAGTGATAGACTAGGTCAAATAAAAAAATATTCCATCAAAAAATAAATAAATAACCCATATCACCAGCTATGTTATTGGACCAATGAAAGGTTTCCCTTTTTAGCCCAAATTGCATCATCTTGTGTGATTGTAGAATGATTGTATCATTTCATTGGCTACTATAGCCATGGTCCTGGAGAACTCTGATGAGGAGGATGTAAATTTCCATATCACACAATGATTAAAGGTTCATTATATCATCGTCTAAAATATTTATGAAATCAATTAAGTTTATATCACGCCCAGAGCATGATGAGATCATATCCACCTCTGAATGGTTGGAACCAATAATTGGTAATCTCCAAACCCTTGGTCTTCTGACTAATTGGGGTTAGAGGGAAAATATTCAGTGCTGTGAAATGAATATTAACAATCTAGATGTTCCGAATGAAAAAATAAACTCTATAAGAGAGGATTTTATGGAATCATTCTTAGATTCATAGAATAATGAGATATTATCATCATCAGGGAATAGATCCTTACAGGCTCATGTGGAACTCATTAGTCTGGAACCTGGATCTCCCACCAAATTAATAGGCTGAGTTATTACTAGGAAACCATGATACATATCTATTTGGACTTCCCTATGAAATTTCATGCATTCTAGATCCATGAGAAATACCACTATCACCCCCATAATAATTGCATAAAACTAAATTTTCTTTTCCATTTTTGGTTTTGGGAATGGATTTCTTGGGGAAATGTCCCCCAACCATAGGTAAATAGTTCATGTAAGTCTTTATTTATATCGACATATTTTCCATGAGGGATGAGATAGTAGACCACAAGGAATTTATTTTAAAAAATATCATCAAATTTGTAATGTCTTATATAATCAGCATTTTTGGGGATTCTCACACAAGGTTGATGGACAACGACACCAAATTTTTTTCTACCTATTTGAAGAAACTCTACCATGAGTACAATATCATGACTAATCATTCGTATCTATATCATGATATTTCATTTGGACATATAGAGGCTTACAATAAGACTCTATCAAATATACTTCAAAATATGGTGAATATGGAAAAGATGTCATGGAAAAAATACACACCCATGCTTTATGGGCCTACGGTACCACTGTATGTACTTTTAAAAAAGAAACACCATATTAAGAGGTGTAAAAGACAAAGAATGTCATACCCATAGAAGGCCAACTACATACTCTCTAAATAGAAATTTGACGATTAATCTCAAATTTTGAGGAATCAGAAAAGTAGTTGGATGAATTCGAAAAACTCGATGCAAATAGTTTGTGTACATTGATCTACCTTGAGGTATATTATAATCGGATTTCCCAACCCTTTGAAAAAAAATTTCTCCTCCATTCATTCTTCCAAGGAGAGATGATATTGAATATTTGAACCCAAATGATACCACAGAGGAAACCTTGAGATATGGAACATAACGGGAAGGTCCTCACATAATTTGTATGTTTTATCATAATAGAGCCTACTCATTGACCACATTGGATAGGGATCATGTCACACCCACACTAATGCAATATTTTACCTGAAATACGTTGTGCAACTATCATCAAGAAACTTTATTCCTAGATAATGGTCTATAAACATCATGGTAACCTACCTCCTGGCCACATGTTCATAAATTATATAGTATATTCTGGATAATAAGGCACTAATCTGCACAACCTTCAAGGTTCTACCACCAAGACATCAAACTACATAGAACCTCTCTGTCCTTGCCAAGTGACATTAAAAATGAACATCTTACATCTTTTCCTCATGATGCTAATGTTTTTGGTTCTCTAGAAGTATGTGTGGATTGATTCTTCTATCATAGGATATATAGTGATTACTAGTCCTCTATTCCTACGCCTATCCATATGATTACATTCATCTTATAGTGGATGATCCATGTCCTTACCATAAGTTATTAAATTGTATGGCTAATTTCCATCCCTTAAGATATTACACATAATGTTTTTCTTGACTTACATATGGATTGATTCTCATTTTAAATGGGATATGTAGGGACATCTCGATCTTATATCATGGTCCAACAACTACATGATATTTGATTCACCAATCATATCATTTTACAACTATTTATAATAAGATTAACCATTCAATTCCTTGTTTCTCACACAGATCATAGCTCACATGATTTTAGGAATTTTGGTAAGGGATTATCTACACAAGAAAGGAATAAAATCTCATGGAAGAATCATCATGGTCGTGAATTTATGTCCATAAAAGGCATACCATGACTCCTCTACATGTGCTGTTAAACTACATGGGTGATTTCCCATTCATGTCATAAAATAATATATTCCCAGGGACTTCACCTAAGAGGACCCCCATTATTGTTGTTGGTCCCCTACCAAACCTCTAGTAAATAAAAACATATTAATTTATTGATTACATCATACGATACATAGTGACACCTAGATCAAAAATTATAGCTCTCGTCCCAAAAAATATGAAAATCTCTCTCTCTACATATAGTGAAAGCCTATGTATGGAGGTACATCCTTAAGAAATTCAAATGGATTGATTCCTATTACCAATGGATACATAGTTAAACCTTGATTTCCATCATTTGGTCCAGCCAAATACCCAATTTCACATCGAAATTCCAATATTCCTTGTCAGATAATGATATACTACATTGTTACGCAAGAAATACATGTGAATTAATTTCTACCATCATTGGATATATAGTGATTCTTAGGTCTACAATTCTAGGTCCAACTACAATAATCAATAGAAAAAATTCCAACATATACTTATGGTTCTAACTTTTATAGTGTGTTTCATTCAATAACTATATGTGGCTTGATTTCAATCATCTAGTGATACATAGTGAAACTTATCTCCAATCCTTGGCCAAACAATAATAATAAATTGATGAAATTTCCACCATGATGTATTGGTCGTACCTTTGTAGAGAGTTTCATATTCATGAAATACATGTGGAATTATTCATGACATAATGGGTTATGTAGTGATGCATGGATCTCTATTATTTGGTCAAAATAAAATAATCAATTGAATCAATGGCCACCTATGTGTATGTTTCATACCAATGTAGAAAGTTTCCCATTCATGATCCACAAGTGGCTTAATTCATATCATCATAGGATATTTTGTGACTTTTGGAAATCTAATCTTGGCCCCAGATACAACAACTGATAAAAAATGCACCCAACTGCCTAAGGGATGAAGCATACAAGTCTTTTTTTCTATGTATGATTATGATCTATGTCTGGAATATATTTACATGTAATATCAGGAACAATTATTCATTTATGTTTCCACTTCATCATCATATGATATTAAAGTACCAGTAAAATTTCATAGTCGTATGACATTAAAATATCAAAATAAAAATGTCCTCACAACATGATATTCAACTTTATGGAAATGAATTCATCCGGACCCCATTATGTTAAACTACAAGGAAAATATCATTATTTAACGAAATTAAAATTTCAAAAAATAAACTTAATCTCTCCTATATGAAGTTAAATTGTGTTTACCAGCAACCATTATCATCCCTAATTAAAGGACCACAAAATCTTTATAACTATTCATCCAAACTATAGGGTTATTATACCATCTTTAAGCACCTCAGTCTATAAATAACACTTCATGTCTCCAGTACCTCTTTTTTTGTCAAATATTTCACAAAACATGGAAAAAGATACCAAAATTTATGGTAACATTTTTTTTACTATTAATTTACTCCTATAGATCCTGAATATTCACTTAAGGACATTAATCAAATGCATCACTCTACATAAAGGAAATTATTATCCTTGTAAGCCCTAACATCATAGTAGTAGATCACAACACCATAGTGTATTTTGGGCCATCATAGTTATGATTGTCCTGTATCATTACTCGTGACCTGGGAACCTCGATTAGTGATTTAAAAAAATTTCATCTCTTGATAAGAAGGTTCATGAAGCACTTTATGCCTTGGGTCTCCAAATTAGGATCTTGTGTATCATCCCCAAAATTAATTCTATGTGCATCATAACCATAAACTAAATAACTATTGGTCAATGATATATGACCATAAAATCTATCCAATAATGGTCCAACATTGAATACCTTAAACTGATAGTTAAAGAGACACAAAAATATTTGGGGTGAAATCTCATATAGAGAGGAATAAGGAAAAGTATATTCTTCACTCACTAAACTCTTCATCTCCAGATATTAGGAAAAAAATTAAGACAAAAATAAATAATATGAAAATCTCATAGGGCTCAATTTTTAGGCATATTAAAATCCAAGATATGTTCATTGAATCCCCTACTCTTGGAATAAGTCTGAATAATGGTTTTTCACATCTACTCTATGAGATAATGTGATTGTTTTATGGTGGAACAACATTTATGGTGTTACAACCCCTCTTGGTTCTTATACTTTCACAAATCACACATCATGATTTCTAACCTAGGATCAAACTAAATATTCCACGGACCTTGGAAAAGGATACCCATATTCAATGGACCCATTTTTGGACTATTCGCATGTGACTATTTCTTCTGCAAATGTTTCTATGGTCATCAACCAAATGTGTCACTCAACAAAAAAAGGTCTTTCTGATCCTTGTGATCACTGACATTACCCTAGCAAAACTCAACAACTCAGTATGTTTTGGGTCATTCATGGTATGATTTTCCCATATCATGATCCTAACCAGGGTACTTTAGAACACGATTTATGTTACACACTAATCTTCCATGATATGATTCTCCTTGAATAATACAATAGCTTTCTTTGTACGCAACTTCGAGTTCTAACACAACATGACCAATCAAACTAGCCATTATGAATAGTAATACTCAGTTGTTAAATTTTTTTTTTCAAAATGGACTTCATTTTTGGATTTTGAATATCCAAATAATCTTATGGTCAATTTTTGGAATATTTCTGAAAAAATCAACTTTTATGAATAGTGAAACACACTTGGTTATTTTTTAAAATCAAATTTTTATTTAAATAATTAGTTATTTTATTTAAATTTATTTTTGGTAAAAAAAAAGATAAAAAATTCCTATATATGATCAATGTAATTCATTGGAGTCATTTTAAAATAATATTAGATATGTAATATTTTATGGAACATTATACCTTCATTTACCCAGCTTCTAGGAACATTTGAAAATTTGCATAAGAAATAATTTTATTCTTCTAGGAATTGAATTTCAAAAAACGGAGATACATGGTCGAAATCAGTAAGTAAAATGTGGTTCAATAAGATGAATATAATATTTGGTGAAGAGTAAATTTTGAATTTTATTTACCACGGTTAAAACTAAATAGGGTACTTAAAGGTAAAAATGATATTATAATTAACCTAAAACATATATTAATTCTATTTTATAAGTGTATTTCAACAAAAATAAAACTTAGGAATAAACTATGTTCCTTTTGGTCCACTTTGATTAGATTAGGTCATTTATTATTATTTTATTTAAAGAAGAGTTAAAAGTGTTAAATTCAAAGTATAATAACTAAATCATTTTTAATATATGGTTGTATATAAGTTAAATTTGATTATAAATATTCATTATAAAGATAAAAATATTTCTTACATATTGTTATTTTATTTATAAATTTTAGACATTAAATGATTAAATTTATCTTTAACACAATGATGATGGTGTAATTACATTATTAAAGAATGATTAAAATAATTGATATTATAAATATCCATATAAATGTAAATTGAGACTTTTGATGATGTAAACTTATTTTTTTAGGGTAATATGACATGTCATGGTTGATTAATTTTTTTCTAAGTGATAAAGTGTTTATGACATGCACAAAAACAAAATACCAAATAGTGTCATAATTGACATAAATGAGTTTTTAAAACAAATAATTTATTATTAATAGATATAATATTACTAAAACTAAAATGATTGGAAAAGACTCATATAATTTTATATATGTCAATAATTAACCAATTGGGGTTATCTTTGATTTTTATAGTAAGTTTATTAACCATTAATTATAATAATACCCGAAAAAATGGACAAAGATAAACTATTTAACAAAGAGTAAAATCAAAATGATAAGGATAATATGGTGACCTAAACCTATCTAAAACCTATTGGTTGAGAGTATTTCTACCCATCCCTACCTTATCCTCAAAATAAATCATTTTCGATCCATTATAAACAGAATAAAATTGTATATTTAATTAATATTTCAATCTCTTCCTAAAGTGACCCTCACCTCTCTTATAAAAGGTTACATACCCTTCTCTCAAAGTCACACTTCCAAATCAATTTGGCTCATGAAAACCCTACCCAAATATCCTCCTGACTATCATCACATTGACCTAGAGGCCTTATATTTTTCAGAAATCTAATCCACAAAGCCCTTTTGATCAACTCAAATTGAAACACCCGAAGAAGAGGTAATAATTTCAACACATCTTTTAAAGTTTTTTCTTATTCCACTTCCACCTTTTTTATTATTTCCATACCAAAATAATAACTCCAGTACCATATATATACTATGATGTTATTTTAAATATTTTACAACCATATTCATTACTCTATCCATTCGATGAATGACATGTCACCATACGTGTGTACGTACGGTTTATCATCTCCACGTCGTGGTGTAGTTTGTTTTTCAAACACTTCATTATTTGGATTGGTATAATAATGAGTATAAAGGATGTAAATAATTAATATAACTTTTTTATGATTCTATATATATTATATTCCATACAATTACATACGATTTCACCATCAATAGAATGATATTTTTCGTTCGTGTGTACGTACATATTAACGTCTCCATGAACGCGAAGAAATTCATTCCTCATCACAACAATTCAAATATAATGTTCATTTTAGGATAAATATATCTTAATAACTTAATATCATTCTGAATATGAATAAAATACATCCTATTCGTAACAAACATGTCTTACATAACCAAGCATATAGTATAAAATGAATCAGTTAACACCCGAAACAATGATACTACCGAAATATTATTAACAAAATAATATTAAAAGATCATATATGATATCATATTTTTGTATTTGGTTCATTAATAATTTAATAACAATGATTTAACTATTATACAAGAGTTTAATGTACCTCAACCAAGTAAAATTACAATGTAAGTGTTAATTCTCCAATCTCCTCATTATCTGAGGTTGTTTATTCGGGAGTATCAACTAAGACATATTTATCATCCACATCTATGTTTCTTAGAAATGCACTACATAAAATTTTTAATATTTAATTGAATATTAATTAATATCATTTATACTCTTGTTTGACTTTTTATATGATGTTCATAATGGAATATTTCTTTCGTCTTCTGAACAAGGTCCTTTAGGACCTTTTCAACAAAATTAATGAAATACTTTTTTTATCTTATAAAGTGGGTGCCTCTATTTTTGACCATTATAACACCTTATAAGCCTACCTTACAAGATTATATGAATATTTTTTAAAAAATGTTTTCTTTTATAATTTCATGTCTTTTAAATTATTTCAAAATAGAACGGTATATTTCATTCAAACAGTTTTCATTTCATCGATGTCAACATCATTGATGGATTTTTCAGTTGTTTGAAGTTGATTTATAATGGTACAATAATCGATATTGTATTGAAGGTTTGGGGATATTTTTTATTATGGATGTGTTATTTTTATACAATTCATGGTTTAGGGTTAAAGTAATAACATTTCGTATGCTAGTTTTAATTGGAATGTTAATGTTTTGTTTCAACCTTTCTATATGAGGAATGCATTGGACATAGTAAGTGACGGGTGGAGCCCTCTATCGCTACTCGGTGCATCAGTAAGTCTCATGAGAGAAACTAGTGTCTTGGCATATATCCTTGAAAAAATATTATCTTTACTATTGGCATGAGGCCATGAAAATGTGGTTCTAAAGTCTGCCATTATGCATTCCATCATTATGAAATTGGATACTGATATTACATTTGATTATTCAACTAGTAGAATATCCATGTGAATATGCATATGGAATTAAATGATTTATATTTTCCATATTAGGATGATGTTTCAGTTTAAAAGGCCCGTGTTTTTTTCTTATACTTTTTAATAAAGGTTTAGGCTTATTTATGATGGTTTCCTCTATATTGTTATCCTTACTAAGCACCTGAGCTCAACCCTTTATATTTTTCCCAAGATGCGAAGAATTATATTAGGACTGACCTTAAGGGACAGTCTAAGGGAGATTAATGTGTTAAACGGATACATAATGTTGTTGTTTTTTAATTTCATAATGTAATATTTAACTTATGTTTCTATCAATTATGCCGAATTCTACTAAACTAATCAGTCTTTCGAGATTTATTCCTTGTGATCATGCCATTGTTTTGTAATAATGAACTGACATTAGGTAACTAGGGTTGGGGTGTTACATTTGGTATTACAAGAAGATTAGTACAAACCTTAGAAGCTAGATTTTGAAAAACTGTGATAATGGAACATTATCCTAAGATATACATTGAGGATTAGTATAGAATAACTTCCTAAAATTTTTAAATGGAATGATTTTCTGATATTTTCACGAAATAAATTCTTTTCTCAATAAGAACAGGTAGAGGTGGCTCTAGCACATATGTACCTAGGAGTGAAAACTCTGAAGAGGAGTTTCTGGCTTGACCTGGGGTATCCTGGTACACGAAAACCAGACTTTTTCACTCTTGGTTACAACAATCCCAGGTGATATTCTTAGAATAATTCACATTTATCTTACAAACTATTATGAAGGATTTACGAGTGTATACCTCCTCAAATAAAACAATTTTATGGTAATGGATTATGTCCCTAAACTTTTCAATTTATGTTATGTGTTTTACAAGTTATGAATTACGTATTTTGATTCATAAACTATTCTAGTGTATGTTATTTTTTAGAAATGGCTCATAGTAGAAGGAATGGAAACTGTATCAACACACATAATCTATATAGGGATTTCCCTCCTACAAAAGAAAATTATAGTGGAGTTGGTGATGCAACTATTTTTTATCATTTTATCACCATACTGGGACAACTCACTCAGGTTTTGAATAGTAACCTTACACATATGGATCACCATGATCCACAATGCAGATGATCAATCTTACACTGCTTAATGAGGTAACAACCACCAACATTCAATCGGACTACAAATCCATTTGTATCTGAGAAATGGATATGTGCTTTAGACAAAATATTTCATGCTTGGGGAACTAGTGAATGAGATAAAGTTATTATGGTAGTTTATAACCTCACAGGAGTTGCAAATCAATGGTGGTCATTAATTGAAAACACAAAGTAAGATTAAGACATACCAAACATGGAATAGAAGGATTTTAAAGAACTTTTCAAAGAAAAATATGTTCCTCGTGACCATATAGTGTATATGGAAATACTATTTATGAGTCTATAGAAAAATACGGATGGGAATATCACAAAGTATGAGGCTAAGATTACAAGGTTATAAAGAATGCAATATATTATATACATAACCAAAAGAGTAAGATTGATCGATTCTTCAATGGGATAAAACCATTTATCCATCAAGCATCAGTCTCACAATCCTTATTATTATATGAATCTATTGTCTCATGTGCAATCAAGATAGAAAATGAATTCATTAAGTATTGTGACATTAAATAAATGTAAGAAAAGAATAGATATTTTGAACACTCTCGAAATGGAAATAAGGTGATGAATGGAAAGGTATAATATCTATAATGCGGTAAATGTGGAAAGAAACATCCCATTACTTTCCTAAAGGGAATGAGAGTATGTTATAAGTATGGTGAAAAAGGCCACAAAACTAGTTATTTCAAGGGAATGAAAGAGGCGGTCAATGAAGAATGATAAAATTGTATAGAAATGGGGTATTTTGAAAATGAATGTCTTATGTTCCAAGGAAACATACCTCAGAAAAAGAAAATGGAGAAAGGTCTAGATCAGGTGATCACTACTACTGAGTTTGAAGATTTGAAAGATATGGTGGTATGTAATTTAATGGTTTCCTCAAGTTCATACAATTCGTTATTTGATTTTGGATCACCACATCATTTGATATCTTCCTAGTATTCTAGGTAAATTTGAGATTTCCAATTGGATTTTACAAGGGAGTATTAAATCAAAACTTCTAAGGTAAGTATCATTGAAACTATGATAAGGAGTACTTTATCATTTGAGTAGAAATGTCCCCACTTGATTTTTATCAAGATCCAACCCCAGTATCTCTTCTAAATTCAATTATTGGTGAGGAAGAGAATTATATAACTATGTGTGAGGAAAAGTATTTTTAAATTAATGATGTACCTATTGTGCAATGATATTTTGAAGTGTTTCAAGAGGATTTACCTGGATATCCATTGGAATGAAAATTTGAGTTTTCCATTGATTTAATTATAGTTTTAAAGTCCCTTTCTAAGACCCCTTATAGAATGTCCACTATGGAATTAGTGGAACTAATGAAATTACTAGAGGAATTAAGTAATAATGTATTTATTTTACTAATGTTTCTTCAGGGGGAGACCCTGTTCATTTTTTAAAAATAAAGATGGATCTATGAGGCTGTGCATTGACTACAGGGAGATCAATTCTATAACTATAAAGAACAAGTATCCCCTACCTCTCCTTGATGATTTATTCAACCATATTCATGGAGATAAATATTTTTCAAATATTGACCTTTGATGAGGATATCATCAGTTCTGTTTGAAAAAGGAAGACATTTTGAAAACATCATTTTGAACTAGGTACGGATATTATGAGTTTACAATAATTCCTTTTGGAATAACAAATAAACCCTCAGTTATCATGGATCTAATGAATAATTTTTTCAATGAATATCTTATGAATTTTTAGTGGTATTTATTGATGATATCTTGGTTTACTACATAATCTACAAACATCATGAAATTATCATGCACAGTATCATGAAAACCCTTATAATAAATGAATTTAATTGGATGTTTCACAAGTGTGAGTTCTGGCTTGAGGATGTTTCTTTTCTTGGCTATATTGTCTCCAAGGATGGAATCTCTTCCAATCTTTCAAAGACCAAGGCTCTCCATGAATGGACTGAACTGAAAAGTATAACTAAGGTATGTTCTTTTATATGTTTAGCAGGTTATTATCAGTGTTTCATCTAGAATTTTTCCCGATAGGCTAACCCATTAACCAGGCTCACACGTAAAGGGGTAAAATTTGTTTTGAAAAAAGCGTGTGAAGAATGTTTTTAAGAAATGAAGAGAAGATTAGTAAATTATACTATCTTGTCTCTACCATTGGGGAATGATGGGTATGTTATTTATAGTGATACTTCAAAGAATGTACATGGTTGTGTCCTCATACAGAATGGTAGAGTTATCACCTATGCATCACGATAGCGAAGAATTCATGAACAAAACTATCTCACTCATGATATTGAGTTAGCAGATATAATATCTTATTTGATGATATGGGGACACTATATTTATATTGAAAATGTGAGATATATATCGATGAAAAGAGTTTGAAGTATATTTTCTCACAGAAAGAACTCCACATGATGAAAATTTGATGGCTAGAACTATTCAAAGAATATGATTTCACTATACACTACCACCCAGGGCAGGAAAATAAGGTGGAAGATGCTTTGAGTAAAACAATCATGGATTTCTGAACAAGATGAGTGTTGAAAGGGATCATATGTTCATGGATATAGTATAAATTGAAATGTGAATAATCATGGTTGTTGGAACATCGATACTTTTTCAAATGGTTTCCAATCCATCTTTACTAGAAAGGATAAAAAGTTCTCAAAATTATGATGAAGAGTTTCAAAATAAAATTAAAGCTATGAACAATGGGAGATTGATTGATTTCATATATTAAAATGTAATTTTGAAATTTTGGAAGATAATTTGTGTTCCTGATATAGCTGATCTAAAAGGGGAATTATTGGATGATGCTCATAGCTCCAGTTTCGTTATACACCCTGTTAGAATAATGATGTATAGAGATTTGAAGGAACATTTCTGGTAGGCCAACATGAAGATGGAGATTGTTGATTATTTGTCAAGATGCATGGTTTGTAAATAGTTAAAGGCTGAAAGACATCGTCCTAATGGAGTCACGTAACCACTTCCCATACCTGAGTGGGAATGGGATAATATTACAATGGACATTGTTATGGGGAAACCAAAGACTCCTAGAAGGAATGATGAAATATGTGTCCTTGTTGATCGTCTTACCAAGTAAGAACATTTTCTTTATATAAGCGAAGATTTACCGCTTGAATGAATTGAAAAACTATGTATTAATGAATTTTTATGACTTTATAGAGTACCCCTATCGATTGTTTATAATTGTGATCCCTGTTTTACATCATGATTATGGAAGAGTCTTCAGAAGGCCCTAGATACTGAACATCGTTTGAACACTGCCTATCACACTCAAATTGATAGACAATCAGAATAGATTATTCAAACCATTGGAGATATATGGATATCTTGCTCACTTGACATTAAAGGTATGTGGGATCAATATTAACATCTGGTAGAATTTTCCTATAACAATTGATTCCATTAAAGTATTCAGATGGCACCATATAAATATTTATATGGAAAGATATGTCTCACACCAACTTGTTGGGATGATTTTGGTGAATGAAAAATTGAAGGCCCATAACTTGTTGAGGAAACAATGGAAAAGGTGAATATTATCCAAACAAACATCAAGGAAGATCACTGTAGTCCAAAGCGTTATGCTGATAACTGAAGGGAAGATTAGGATTTTAAAGTAGTAGATAATGTTTTCTTGAATGTATCTCCATTTAAGGGTGTTATACGGATCAGTAAGAAGGGAAAATTATGTCCTAGGTACATCAGAAAATTCAAAATTCTTGAACGAATTGGAGTTGCGACTTATTGTTAAAAAATGCTGCCATGTCTCTCAAAAGTTCATGATGTGTTCCACGTATCACTATTGAAAAAATATATACTAGAAAAAACACATGTACTCACATATGAAGAAATAAAACTGGAACACAATATATCATTTTTTGAAAATCCTTTCATGAATCTTGATTCTAGAATACAACTCATGAGAAACCAGACAACTCGTCTGGTAAATGTTCTATAGAGAAACCATAAGATGGAAGAGGCAACGTGGGAACCCGAGGAAATTATGATGTAGAACCAATCAAATATATTTATGCAGTAGTTTTCTAGAAATTTCAAGGATGAAATTATTTGAAATAGGGAAGAATTTAACACCCCAAGCTTCCACATTACGCTTCTTATTAAATAATGCAATAGCATGTGTTGTACACAACTTCAAGTTCTAACACACAACGACCAATAAAACTAACCATTATGAATAGTAATACCCAGTTTTTAAAATTTTATAAATTTCATTTTTTAAAATGGAGTTCATTTTTGGATTTAGAATATCAAAATTAGTTTAGGGTGAATTTTTGGCATTTCTGTAAAAACTTTCAATTCTTTATGAATAGTGGAAAACATAGCGCTGTTTAAAACTGTGTTTTTATTTAAATAATTTGTTATTTTATTTAAATTTATTTTAGGTAAAAATAGAAAAATAATACCTATATATGTTCAGCGTAATTAATAAGAGACATTTTATAATAATATAAGATATATAAAATTTTATTGAAAATTAACCGTCAATTACGAACCTTCTAGGTGCATTTGAAAAATTGCCTAAATCATAATTTTAATGATTCTGTGAATTTAATTTCAAAAATAAAAGAGACATGGTTACATCAGTATGTAAAATGTGGTTCAATAAGATGAAAATATTTTTTAATAGTAACTTTTGTCTTTTATTTACCATCTTTAAAAGTAAATATGGTAATTAAAGGTTAACAAATGATATTATTATTAGCCTAACATATTTCTTAATTCTATTGGATAAGTGTATTTCTACCAAAATCAGCATTAGGAGTAAAATATGATCCATCTGGTCCACTTGGATTAGATTTGGAAATTTATTATTATTTTATTTAAAGATGAGTTAAAAGTGTTAGATTCAAAGATTAATAACTAATCCATTTTTAATATAGTTATATATCCTAGATAAATTATACTATAAATATTCATTATAAATATGAAAAGATTTATTACATAATGGTATTTTATTTATAATTTTATTACATTAAATAATTAAATTTATTGATGACATAATGATGATGCAGTAATTACCCTATTAATGAAATATTGATATAATTTATATTATAAATATCCAAATAAATGTAAATTCAGACATCTGATGAATTCCAATAAATTTATAGGATAATATATCATTTATTGTTGATTAAATAATTTTTTAAAAAAATTATTTTGTTATTATGACTTTCACAAAAACAAAATACCAAACTGTTTCAAAATTGTCAAAAATGAGTTTTTGAAACAAACACTACATTATTAATTGATATAATATTCCTAAAAATCTATGGTTTGGCCAAATGAAATAGATAAAAATATATATACCTATAATGAACCAATTTTGGGTCTCTAGGATTTTTATAGTATGTTTATTAACCATTTATTATAATAATACAAGAATACATGGTAAAAGTTGAACTATTTAACTAAAAGTTAAATCTAAAATATAAGGTTAATATGGTAACCTAAACCTCTCTAAACCCTATTGGTTGAGAGGTTTTCAACACATCCCCACCTTATCCTCAAAAAAAATAATTTTTTAGCCATTATAAATAGAATATTATTTTATAATAAAATAATATTTGAAGCTTTTACAAAAGTGACCCTCACCCCTCTTATAAGAGGGTACTTCCCCTTCTCTCAAAATCACACCTCCAACATCATTTGGTTCGGCCCAACCCTACTAAAATATCCTTCGAACTACCCTCAATTAGACTTAGAGGCCTTATTTTTTTCAAAAATCCAACCTACAGAGCCATTTGATCAACTCAAAAGGAAACACCCGAAGAATAGGTAATAATTTCACCTCCTTTTTCTATGTTCTTTTCTCCTTCCACTTCATATTTCATTGTTATTTCCTTAAAAAATAATTACTCAACTTCCTTATACATAATTTTATGTTATTATGAATATGGTACAACCATATTCATTATTATATCCATCATACGAAAGAAAAGTCACCAAATGAGTGTGTGTACGACATACCATCTCCACGTCGTCGTGTAGTTTTTTATTCAAACACATCATTATTTGGATGGGTGTAATAATGAGTATAAATGATGTAAATAAAAAATATAACATGTTAATTATTCTATATATATTATATACCATCCAATTACATATGATTTCACCATCAATATAATGATATTATCACTCATGCATACATATGTATTACCGTCTCCACGAACACAAAGAAAATCATTCCACATCATAACCTTTCAAGAATAATTTTTATTTTATTATTAAAAACAAATTTTAAAAACATAATATCATCTTGGATATTAATCAAATACATTCAATCGATAACGAACATGGCTTATATACCTAATCATGTAATGGAATATGAATCAGTTTACACCCAAATAAATGATACTATTAAAATATTATAAACATAGAAATATTATAAAATCATATATGATATCATATTTATGTATGTGGTTCATTTATAATTTTTTATCCATGAATTAACTATTATGCATGAGTTTAATGTACCCTCATCCAAGGAAATGTACAAGATAATGGATAATTTTACAATTTCTTCATTATCTGAGGTTGTTTATACTTGAGTTTCTAATGGGACCACTTTATCATCAACAACTGTGTTTCTTATAAATTTATTGAAAAACATTTTTAATATTTCCTAGAATATGGTTTAATTTAGTTTATACCATTTTCTGAATTTTTATAAGATGTTTATAAAGGAATCTTTCTATCGTTTTCTAATCAAGGTCATTTACAAAAATTTAATGTAATATAGATACATTAATGGTAATATCATGATACATTAGAGATAAAGTCGTTGATGAGTGGGAAATGGATTCACATCCTTATAAACACAATTCTTCCTCATGACTTACCATGGACAGAAAGTATTATGGTGGGGAGTTTGTAACATCTTGTTACCCACAATCAGTTATTAATTATCACTATTTTCCCCACTTTTTTGGGTTTGTTTAAGGAATTCTGAGGATGGATAGACATTTATACATAATATGATGTAATTTTTATATATGTATGTTTTTTGGAATTATTTTAGCCCTTGTAGAATTGTGAAAAATGATTAAAATAATGTTATATGTTGTCTGAGTTAAACATAGGGGATTTTTCTAAGTGATACAATAGAAGCATTCTCTTAGATGATTTTACATCATGAATGGGTAACACAATGTGAATATGTTATCGGGATGATACATTTATTTTTTAGATTGTTATTTTTGTACACATCATTGTAATGGTTCAAAATTTCATACATTTTAGTAATTCTTTTTTTGTCTAAGTGATGTGTTTTTTTGATGGATATGGATTTCATAGGTTTTATACAAGTATTTCTAGATTCACACAATGAAATGTTTGTGGTATTTATGTTTTATGCTATTCATGTATGATTTTTTTCATTCATTCATAGTCTTCTCTATTGAGACATAGGTGATCTCAAAGTTGATTTTGGGTATCTTCTATCCTTTTAGATCATTTTTTTTATTTTATATTCATAATGTATTAATTTTTTCTCTTCATGTAAATGGCCTTTTTACTTATTCATTGTCGTTAGTAACAAAAGCACCATTTCCCTTTTTTTCTTATTTATTAGTCTTCTATTGTTGATTCTCTAGTTCGTTTCTAGATCTGTTGTATGATCTTACTTTTGAGGATGAACTATGAGTTTTTTATAATAACCTTTCTCTTTATTACACACATAAACATTATTTATTACTTTAAATATTCACTTGATATGACATGGATGATCGAGTAGTAGAGTGTATTTGGGGTTTAGGAACATTACATAACTACTTAATACATAAAACACGACATCATTATTGAAAACATACGTTTGATGACCAATTCATTCCCTCGTACATAGCATTTCATGGGATAACCTGAAGACTTGGATAAGAAAAGGGTGAGATATAAAGCCCATTTGGGGAGTAAACATGTAATTAATGATTAATACAATACATTTTATTAAATAGGTATATCAATGGAGCATAAAAGAAACATGAACATAAAGGCATGATATAGCATTACTATCATAACATAAAAACGTGGCAACAACACTTAACATGGTTTTAGCATGATCGGAGGAATAATTTCACATAGAACTTGAGTAAAACCTAATTTCACTTGAATTAGTATGTTTAAACCCTCATTGAACATTATGTGTCATGATACTAATCTTTACCCAATGCATCACAGGGCTATTAGGGCGCACCGTTCTTTAACATTTCATTTCATGCATAAGTGTGCCATATGGATCATACAACATGGAATCTTTAAAGATTATCATTTATTCCATGGTAAATAAATTTAGAATTCATACATGAAACTATATAATCTATATTTAAATGTTCATAATGGTGAATACCCTTGATAGTGAAATGGTCATGGTATTCACTACACAATGACTTTGGGTTGACAAAAATCGTGGTGCAATTTCGTCAGCATAGCGGCTTGACATAATAATTAATAAAAATGTTTTATGAGAGAGAATTGGGAGTATCATCATATTTAAATGAAATTGATAGTAATGGGGTCATATAGATACATGTTCCAACTAATTTAATGGAATTTATATTCATAATACAAAAAAGTTTCGTGAATGTGAATGAGAAGAGACGAAATCCTTACAGAATTTCAGCGTGGTTTGAGGTTTACATGGGAGTCATTATTGAAAGGGAGAGAGGTATAAAATCATTTCAAACAAAGGTAGGGGAATATAAGGGAATTGAAAAATCATACCACAGAATTTTTAATTGAAATTAATAGGGTATTACAACATAATGAAACACGGATAAAAATATGAAAGGAAAGAACCCCTTACAAAATTCGGCATCCCAACAGGTGTACATGGGAGGCATTAATGAAGAGATAATGGGTTATCTAATAATTCAAAAAAAGGAGTAAATTTTATAGTAGGTTTGAAATAATACCCCAAAATTTATTATTGAAAATAAAATGGCATAATAATATTAAGAAACATGGATACAATGAGAATGGAAGGAATCCCTTAATTGGACGTGTGATCCCAATGGTTTGAGAGGGATTGAGAGATCATTTCTAGGAGAATGGGCTGCCAAGGTAGGATTATTAAGGGAGAATGGGAGATTTTGGTTGAGCTGTGATGGCTTTGAGTGAAGAGGAAGTGAGACCATGGGTTGGTTTATATAGAAAAATACAGGTAATTCTTTATTATTTAGGTTTTGGAACATTCACATTAAACTAATCAAAAACACAAACTATAAAATGGTTTTATCCCATGATTTTTTACAAAGGGTAGTGGAAAAAAATATTTTATAAGTCCAATGTCTGAAATTATTAAAATATTAGGCTTTCTTATGTGGAGGGGAGCCATACTCTCAAATAAATAATTTTAAAAATAAAAAATGTTTTATAAGTTTTGTAGGGTCCACTAAGGCATTGTAAAATAAATAAAATAAAACTAAACTAACATTATTTAAATGTTAAAAGATATTTTATCTTAAAATAGTGTTTATAGTATTTTATTACATCACTATTGGGATTTTATGATGTCATAAAACACATTATATATTTATATAGTATTAAATTTTTACCGAAAATTTTGACTGTCTTAGAAAATTATGAAAACTAAACGTTGGACAAGTTATACATCCTGATTCCAAAAAATATATTCATTTTATCTAAATAATTTTCTAAATATGTGAATTTTTTATTTTAATAAAAAAACGAACTTTTATTGATAATTCATGGGTTTTGACAGAATCAGCTTTCAAACCTTAATAAAAATTTCAATGGTTTTCGTAAAAATTTTATGATCATTTTTATTTAAATTGAAATTTATTAATAATATATTATTAACATATTATTTACTTATAAAATCCATTAATTCAACAAAATATATTTATGAATTGAATATTAATTACAAATATTATATGTTCTTTAGAAAAAAACATTTACAAGTTAACAACAATAAAATGAATGTATATTCTTTATTATATACAAAAAATGATGCAAATAATCATAGTGATAAGATCTTGTTACATAACCCCTTATAACTCATGCATAAGACTGAATGGTAAGGTGTGTGATGGTGACTGACTCTTCGGGTGTCTCCTATAACATCTCTCAAGTGGTAATCTATGTCAACTTCCACTTCTCCAGTAGGTGGTTCCATTTGATTTTAACATGTTCTATCTCGACTTGGGATTGGTCAAGAGCGATGTCCAATGATGCCACCTCCATTCTGAGCTTTGAAAAATGGGCTTCATATAGGGCAATTCTACTATATTATGCCATTGCTTCGTTTGTTTGAGTAAATTGGATTTGTTAAAGACATATATTTATACTAATAATGTGATCACTATTCAATAACTAAATTTTTAATAATAGTAATCCATAACGGTATTTTAAAATCCAAAAACATAAAACCAATGAAACGAAAATTTTATATTACCATTTTACATAATAATTCATTTAATTATATCAAGAGGAGTTTCCATTAATGAAAGTTTGGGTCATTAAAATCTCCTACACTTATGAAATTTTACCCTCTAAAATCCCTTTAACCACATTAAATTGTTTTGGGTTGCTTTGCTTCATCAAACCCTCTGATTCCCACATTTCCACTTCAAACTTTTGGTTTCTCTTCATCATTTTCACAAGGAGAATTGTCTAATTAAGTAGAAATGTTTCCGTACGATCTAATATCATCACCAGATTCTCTTAATATGAGTGGTCATTATCCAATGGTACGACCACTGAATTTATTACATGTGATGGGTCAGGTATGTACTTCCTCAAAAGTGATACATAGAATAAATCATGTACTTGAGATAGATTCGGTGGGAGTTATATTCAAAAGGACACTGCTCCAATGCATTAAAGGATTTAAAAAGAGAAAATCGATATTCCACTAACCTTTTCCTTCTTCAAAAATCCGATAACTCCCTTCCATGGTTATATGTGGAGGAATACAATGTATCCAACATCAAAATCTAGGTTCATCGATGATTACCATCATAGAAATTTTGTTGACTCTAAGAAGATTTAATTTGCTGCAGGATGGTCTTAACCATTTCCACCATTTCTTCGACCTTTTCTTGACGTAATAATTTTCACTCCCCAACTTCATCTCGACATGCTTGTTTTCTATAGCACTTCATATAAAAGTATTCATAAGGAACCATCTTGATGCTAGAGTGGAAACAATTATTATAATAGAACATAACTAGAGGGAGATGTAGATCCCATTCTCCTTTTATGTCCATTGAATATTCTCTCAACATGTACTAGGGTGTTTGATAGTCTGCTCAGATTTCCCATCAGTTTGAGGATGATAATTCATAATGAAGTTAAATCAGTACTCAGAGCATATTAGAGACTCTTCTAGAACCTAATGGTAAATATTGGATCTCGGACAGATACAATCTATAGTGGTACTCCATTCAGTCTTACCACATCTCTAATGTATATCTGTACCTATTGATCTGGTGATAAATCTTTAGAATTTCAATGAAGTGTGATTTATTTATAAGAAGATCCACAACAACCCATATGTCATTGTTTCCTATGGATTTCTTTATATGTCTGGTGAAAAAGACAATGGTTTTGTTATCCCATTTCCATGATGGAATGGGTAATGGTTACATCATCCCCATTGACTTTGGTCTCTCAACCTTCACATTGATGACATACCAAGCTTTTTTATGTATACTCAACGATCTCCTTCTCCATGTTATCACCCCAATAATGATCTCGGATATCTCAATACATCACTGTGATTCATTGTTGAATGGAGAAATTGTCAAGATGTGCATCATCCAAAAGTTCATTCATTAACTATGGATTTGATGGAACACATATTCTTGACCCAAATCTCACAATTACTTCTTCATTAATGTTTAACTCAAGGATTTACCTTTTCTGATAGTTCCCACTTTCTTCTAAATTCCTAGATAATACTTTTTACAATCTATTACAATTCCAAAAGAGATGGTTGAGAAATTATTTGTTAAAGGATTGATGATGTTACCAGATTTACGATTCATATGCCCATCTTTATCAAATATATGAATATTGTATCATTTTCAATTCTCATTAATGTTAGAATGACATGGTTATTTATACTAATATCATCTTCCACCTTGTTCACATTCCCAGCTAGTTAATGGATTGAGCATTCATAGACTTATATCAGATCTAAACATCATCATTGGAATTTGTTTAACTTTTTCTGTTTGAATATATACCTATGTATTTTGTGATCTATTTATATTTCACACTCCTCCACAACGAGATAAGCCACTAAATTATCAGTGCGAAGATTACTACAGCCAACACCATATCACATGTTGGATAGTTTTTATCATGAACATTCAATTTCCTTGAACCATAGGCAATGACTTTCTCATTTTTCATTAACACACAACCCAAGCCCTTCTTCGAAGAAATACAGAATACCACAAAAAGTACACCATTTGTGGGTAAAGTGAGCATGGGCACAGTGATAATCCTTCAATTCAACTCTTCGATGATCTCTTCACATTCATCACCCCAATAAAAAATCACTCCCTTCCGAGTCAACTTGGTATTGGGGTCTGAAAATCATGAGAAATTTCTCACAAAACGGTGATAATATCTAGTTAACCCCTAGAATCTACCGATATCCATTGCTGATTTGGCCTCGACCGTCCCTCAATTTCATATGTTTTGTATGGAACCACCGATATCCCATTACTTGTGATTATATGTCACAAGAATTAGACCTCCTTCAACCAGAACTCATACTTGTTTTACATTTCATAGAGCTTCTCCTTTCACAAGGTCCCTAGTACAGTTCTTAGATTCTCCTCATGGCTATCCTTGGTTTGGAGTATATTAGAATATAATCTATAAATACTACAAAAAATTTGTCGAGGTAATGTCTAATGACTCTACTCATCATGTCCATGATGATTTTTGGGGAATTAGCATGTCCTAATGGAATTACTATGAACTCAAAGTGCCCATGTCTTGTATGAAATGATGTATTGGGGATATCCTCCTTTTTAACCCTTACTTGGTTATATCCCAATCACAAATCATCCTTGGAGAAGTATTGTGCTCTGCATAGCAGATCGAACAAGTCATCGATTCCGGGTAAAGTATTCTTATTCTTTATCAAGATTTGGTTGAGCAAATGATAATCAATTCAAAGGATCTTTGTCCCATCCTACTTACTAATGAGGTGGGATGGTGCACCCCAAGGTGAAGCACTTGGGCATATAGACCATTTATACATACTCTATTGTAGTTGTTTCTTCAAATCCCCAAGCTCTAAAAGAACCAATCTATATTTATTCTTGGATATTGGAAATAGACCAGGTATACGATCAATTGAGAATTCAACATCTCTACAAGAAGGAAGACAAGGAAATTCGTTGGGAAACACTTCAATGAATTCCCTCACAATATGCATGCCTTCAAAGATGGTTTATTCTTCAGACTCAATAATCTAAGATAGATAGGGATGTTCATAGGATAGTAATATCCACACATGAGATGATAGTGCAAAAGAAGACTCATATTCATCCTTGAACTTGTACAAATTCGGGGGTCTATTCGCCATATAGGGAGTGATTTCCCTCCCATGGAAATTTATGTTGGATCTATATAGAAAAATACAATCCATGGAATGAATTGCATCAAATTCCACTAGAGGGAGTATGATGAGGTTTACTGGGTAGTTATGTCCACAAATTATGACATAATAAGAGTTATATTCATGGGATCCAAGGATTTCCCATTTCATGTACTCAACGACATCTTTACTATCACTATTTGTGGTGGGGTTGGATTGTTCTACTAAATAATTAGGATATAGAAGAATGCATAGAACTGTCCAAGATAAACCTACCTCTCACTTTTTGTTTCTGATTCTACTTATTTACTTCATACAATAAAACATAAGGAAGACATATATTAAAAAAATAAAGGGTAATACAAACACAAAAACTAATGACTTGTAAATTACTTTTATTTCATTAACTTATGAATTTATAGGCATCAATCTCTATTATAAATTTTATACTTCCCAACATATAATTATATGGGATTTTTTTAGAATTACCTTTATAATGGTTATTATTAATATTATGAGTTTAACATAGCATAACCCCTGGGATTTTGTTAACCAAGAGTTCAAAAAGTCCCATTTTCGTGTACTAATATAGCCTAGTTCAAGCCTGAAACTCCATCTTAGATATTTCCCTCCTAGATGCGTATGTCCCAGATCCACCTTTAACATCTCATATACAAACATGGATATATTTTCTTTATAAACCACTTACTAAATACTCGCCAAACTTTTGGTATTATTTATTATACATAGTCTTATCCCTAAGTTGTTAACTAGGGTTTTCGAATCCTAATAACAAAAATAACTAAACAGATCCTTTGATACTAAATAGAACAAAACTTCTTTATATTACACACATAAATATGATTTATTAAATAAAATATTCACTTGATACAACATGGATGATTTATAGGTCTTGTGTCATTGGGTATTATGAACATTACAAAATGTCTTAATACATGAAACACAACATCTTTATTGAAAACATCCTTTACATGACCACTACATTCCATCATACTTGGCATTGCATGCGATAACCGGAGGATATGTATAAGAAAAGGGTGAGCTATAAAGCCCAATAAAGTAGTAAACAAGGAATTAAATGAATAATACAATAAATTTTAGTCTATAGGCATATCAACAGAGCATTAAATAAACATGAACATAAAGGCATGATAAAACCTGATTATCAAAACATGGAAATGTGACAACAACACATAACATGGTATTACCATGAGCCAAGGATAATTGAACATGGAGTAAGAGTAAAACATCAATAAACGTGAATTAGAATGATTAAACCCTAATTTAACTTGTCATATCATGATACTAATCTTTACCCAATACATTGGAGCGCTATCAGGGAACACCCTTCTTAAACATTTCTTTTCAGGCATTAGTGTGCCACATGGATCATAAAACATGAAATCACTAACGATCATCCTTTAATACATGATAATCTAATTTTTAATTCATAAATTATACTCTATAATAAATAAGTGAACATTCATAATGGTAAATATTATTGATAGAGAAATGGGCATGCTATTCCCAACATAATGAATTTTTCTAGAGAAGAATTGTGGTGCTATTTTGGCAGCATAATGGAGTGACATATAAATTCCTAAAAGTGGGTGATGAGAGTGAAAGAGTTGTCAAATTATATGTAAATTAAATGGATAGTGAGATGGTAATATAGATACATGTCCAAACAAACTTAATAGAATATAGATTTATACTAAAAAATAATTTCTTGAGTGTGAATAAGAAGAGAGGAATTCCCCACAAAATTTATGCATGGTAGCAGGTGTAAATGGGAGGCATTAATAAGAGAGAAATAGGTCACTTATAATTTAAAATGTAGGGTGGGGAATAAAAGGGATGTGATAAATCATACCCCAACATTTTCAATTTAATGTAAAAGGGCATTACAAAATAAAGAAACATTTATAAAAATAAGAAAGGAAGAAATCCCATATAGAATTTAGGCATGATAACAGTTGTACCTGAGAGGCATTAATGGGATATAGATGTGTATCTAATCATTAAAACATATGGAGGACAATATAAAGGAGGTTCAAAATCATAACCCAACTTTTATAATTGAAGATAAATGGGCATAACTATATTAAGAGATGAGGATAAAATGAGAAATAAAGGAATCCCTTACGTGGATGTGTGATCCCAAAGGCGTGGGATTGCTTGAGAGAGGATTCTTGGGAGTTGGGGGATCCATGGGAGGATTATAGAGAGTGTAGAGAAGAGGTTGGTCTAGCACCAAGTGCTTTTAACGAAGAGTAATTGGGTGCTAGGGTCGGTTTATATAAGAAAAAAGAGGGAAATCTTTATTATTTAGGTTTTGGACCCTACACATTAAACTAATCAAAACCACAAACCATACCTTGGTTTCCCCATGTTTATAGTAAAAGGAGAGTGGAAAACAAAATATTATTTGGGAAATGGCCGAAATTCTTAAAATAGTAGGCTTTATTATGTGGAGGTGAGTTACACTCTCAAGGAAATCATTTTAAGAAGATAAATTGTTTTATAAGCCTTGGAGGGTCCACTAAGGCTTTGTAAAATAAATAAAATAAACACAAAATTACATTATTCTATTGGTAAAACATATATTGAAAGAAAATAATATTTATAGTATTTTTTTCATCAATATTGGTTCATTATGATTTCATAAAACACATTTTCTATTTTAACAGTATTTAATTCTTACCAAAAAATTCGACTCTCTCAGGAAATTATGAAAAATTTGTCGTTGGATGATTTTGACTCCCTGATTCCAAAAATAATATCTATTTTATCTAAATAATGTTCTAAATATTTGAATTTTAACTTTTATAAAAAAACATACATTTATCTGAAATTCATTTTTTTTTACAAAAACAGCATTCAAATCATAATAAAAAGTTCAATGTTATTCATAAAAATTTCACAATTATTTATATTTAAAAAGTAATTTATAAATAATATTTTATTAAAATATTTTTTAATTAAAAAATCCTTTAATATATAAAAATATATTTCTTAATTCATTAATAATTAAAAATATTGTATGTTCGTTAGAAAAAATCATTTACTAAGAAACAACAATTAAATAAATGTATATTTTTTTATATAAAAAAATGATACACAGAATCATAGTGCTAAGGTCTTGTTACATAACCCCTTATAACACCTACATTATACCAAAGGGTAAGGTGTGTGCTGGTGACCAACTCTTGGGGTGGCACCGATAACATCGCTCAGGTGTAATCTCTACCAACTTCCACTTCTCCCATAGGCAAGTCCATTCAAGCTTAACATGTCAAAGCTAAACTTTGGATTATTCTAGAGCGAAGACAAATGATGCCAACTCCTTTTTGATCTCTGAAAAAATGGATTAGTATGAGGCAAGTCTACTGGATGAGGCCATCACATCCTTTGTTCGAGTAAATTGGATTTATTAAAGCCCTATATTTATACTAA
Source organism: Viscum album (assembly GCA_963277665.1). Classification (NCBI taxonomy): domain Eukaryota; kingdom Viridiplantae; phylum Streptophyta; class Magnoliopsida; order Santalales; family Viscaceae; genus Viscum; species Viscum album. The sequence continues at coordinate 1,452,167,302 of OY728161.1, forward strand.
TCATGTGATCACTGTTCAACAGCTATAATATCAACAATAAAAAATATTAATAGTATTTTGAAATACAAAATGAAAAAACCAATGAAGTGAATATGTTATATAACCATTTTACATATTAATACATTTAATTAAATTAAGGGAAATTTCTATTACTAAAGGTTTTGGTCGTAATAGTTTTTGGTATGGTATTAGAGTTTCTCGAGGTATATGTTGTGTTATATTCTCCATTGACTATTTTACTTATTGGATTCATTTTGTGATACAAGGATATTTTATAGGTCCTCTATTATTGTCCTTTCATTCATCTATGTCGGTAGATACCATATATAGAATGTGTAACCAATTATAAATGATGGTGGTTTAGTATCTAGCCTTTGTTGGATGAAATATATTTCTCTCATTTTGATATATATTTTAATAAATAGAATATCAGGATACATTGATTGAATTGTGTGTGTTGAAACTTGTTTTTGAGAATTATTGGTTTTATACTTATTTTTATAAAGGAAATAATATTTTACAATCATTGTGAAATGGGTTTATGAAACTATTTTCAGAACGTGTATTTGATTAAATTGTTTGGAAAATATAGCACACTACTACAAAACTACACTTTAATATCACTGGCCTTTTATCAACCCTAGAAAAAACCACTCGTAAAGGTTCAATTTATCAATACTAAAATAAGAACTGATAATTGGTACCATTTATCATAACTTTTTTCTATTGCAGATAAATGAAACCCTTTATGAGCACATTTTTTTAGAAAAGATAAAGGGATCCCTTTATTGAGGCTTTATTTATAGCATTGATAAAGAGAGTCATTTATCAACGCTTCATTTTTATTCCCAATAATATAATCCTTTATCAAATATTTTTTATCACTCATAAAAGTCACAATAAAATGTAATATTTAAATAAATGAATAATAAAAATACTTTTAAAAAAAATCATATATTAAAATTTTTATTAATTAAATAATTATTGATAAAATGAATAAATTTATTATAATATATATATATATATATATATTAATAAATATTATATATTAGAAATATATATATATGTAAATTGAAAATTAAACAAATAAAAATTATAAGTAAATTGAGATAAATATTATTCATTTAATTAATTAAATAATTATTTATATTGTTAATAAATAATATATATTAAATATATTGATATATATGAATTTGTATAAATATGATATATATAATAAAAAATATTTATAATTTAAATTTAATAGTATTATATTTTTTGAATAATAGTTTGTAATTAAAAATTATTATGAATTAAAAATAAAAACTAATATGATTGATTAATGTACATAATTGAGATTCGTTTGATTTTTAAATTTATGATAAATGAAACCTGTGATATATTAATTTCACTTATTAGTAAATATAATGTAATTCTATGTACAACACACAACACAAATATTTTTCTATGAATTTAATTTGTTTCTATTATTTACGTTATATACTTGTTTTTACACAGTTACATCATTTTCAAAAGGTATTCATCTTTATTTCAATATATATCCATTTTTAATGATTTATATTTATTTAATTAAACATATCCAATTTTTAAATATTTTTAATTAATGAGTACTCATTTTTAATTATTTGATTTTACTCAATCAGAACATACATGCGATTCAGATAAAATATACCTGAATAATGTTAAAAAAATATTTGAACTAAAATATTTATAAATATATATTTCTTCTTTTTATAAATTTATATTAACCAAAAAATAAATAATATTTGTTTGAAAATATTATTTAAAATTATAAATAAAATTATATATATTTATTTAAATAATGATTATAATTACTATATTTATATTTATAATTATTAAATATATATATATATATAATGAAATAAATATTATTTATTAAAAGTATATATATATATATAGTTGTAAATAAATAAGCTTATATTGAAATAATTAGAAAATTATTATATTATAAAAATTATTACTATAAATATTATATTTATATATAATAATTAGAGTTCTTTTAACCATTTTTTGTTTAACGTATTATAAGTATTTATCGGTGCTTTTTAGCGTAGTTAATATAGAGATTTATCATCATTGAAAAAACACTAATTAAAATAACCATTATTAGCGCAAATGTTTTAAAATTGATAAATATTTATTTTATCAGCTCTAACTAAATTAGAACTAATAAAAGGCATCTTTAAGAGCACTTTTTTGAAATCATTAATAAAATTTTTCATGGTCTATTTTAAAAACCATATCCATTGTTAACTATTTCACAACATCTGAAGATCATTGAAAAGGGTTTAATTTTTCATTCCTCATTATTGTTGAATCCAAGATCAAATCTAGAATATAATTAAGTCTCTAACAATTCAAAGGTTTAAATCTCGGGCTCTAGGGATTCAAGGGAAAAACGAATCTCTGGCTCGAACCAAATAAAAGTTTTCCAATAACAAATCATTTACTCGGTTATCCACTAAAATGTTTCATCACACATATGTGTATCCCAACAAAACCCATTGTAATATTCTTTAATAAAACAACCAAAAATTCTTTGATTCTTAGATATACTGATGTATCATCTTCCCGTATAGCATGTGGATCTCTTTAGGATATCATTGGTATCGCGGGAGTTCAAATATATTGAACACAATGTTGGTTCATGTTTTTTTATGTATAACAGGCTTCAAATACCTATATTCAATGACATGAATTGTTTAAAAACGTTGTATTTGAAAAAATTAATCCATATAGTGGTCGTTGTTGTCATTGTTTTGGAATATTCCATTGAAAGTAACTTGAGAACCTCTTTTTAATTTTTTGAGGGAGAAATTAATGTTATGCGATTTCATTGATTCATATATAATCCATGAAAAATGTTTCACCATTAATGGAAATCTCAATATCATATATCATACGTTCTATACAAAAAATTGCATTGTTCTTTGTGAAATCCTCAAATATTATATCTTACTCCATAGAGTTTTCACCGACACAATCTCATCATAAATGAGATTTTCTTCATTGATTTTGGCCTTTCGTGTATTTTTATAAGTTGAAAATACCTATCCATTTTTCTCACCATCAATTTATTTTTTTAGTCTACCTCATCCCCATGTGCTCCCCTAATTCTACTCAATTCAACATTAATTTCCTATAATATTTCTTCATTATTTTAATTATTAAAAATATTCCCATTAAAATTATTTATAAATATTTACCAATTTTATCTAGTCAGTGTAAAAACATCTCAACCAACCCTTTTTAATTAATTATTTAATTGTATCATTTTGTAATATGATCAATTTTTCACTAGTACAAATCAATTTCGTATTTCAAACAAAAGTACCTTCAAATTTTACCGACCCCAAAAAAAAAATGGTTTATGATGACTTTTTATACCTTTGTAAATAAAATATAAATCTCTGAAATGATAACCCACTTACAAATACTTCTTAAAATCACATCAATTCTTTTATCCCAAATATAATAAACACTATGTTTGTTTTACTAGAATCCATATAAAAACAAATCATTCTTTAACATTACCTTTTGGTTCCATCTATAGGAATATATGATTAACATCTATGTAATTATGACAAATGGGAGTCATTTCCCCTTTTAGAGAACATAATGATGTTCAACTATCCTTACCATCAGTTTCATCTCCTGGAAATTTATCATTCCAATTTTTTTAGACTAATCCCATATTTAAGTTTCTTTTACTACTCTTAGATGTTGAATTCATATGAATGATTTACACTTTGATTATTTAATGAAACATAGGTGTGTGTCCACAAAAGATGGAGGATGAGTGACGAATAACCAAATAAAATGATAAGTTCTCAAAAAATTAGCTAATGAGGTTTGAAATTGTCTATAAATATAATCATTGGATGAATTTAGAGGATAACACCTACCATAGTAGTTTAAGTATTTTCTTAAATTCAATTACCCATTTTCATCTAAGCATACTGAAATTGTTAGATATAGTCAAATGATTTGATTCCCTTATTAGAATTATATATAAATTTTACCATTGATAATGAATATATTATTTGTATTTATTTATTTATTATAAAAATTGAATATTTTATGAACCTAATAGGATATATCTATATTCTCTCTGACAATTAAAAGTTTCAATCAATGAAATCATACTTTATCTTCATCAAACTCAATCATTGGTTGATTGTTTAGCCAACTCTATTTTTTAATCATCATTCCTGCTTTATAGTCAGCATATACATATAGTCTATAATGTTTTCAATGTAAATACATAATCCAAAAAATTAATTTATTATTTCATATTTATTTTTAATTTATTTATTTTTACTATTACTCACATAATAAATTTTCATTTTATAGTTTGATTCTTTTGTTTGATTTGGGGTGGTTAGATTGAAGCTACTCATTATTATGATGTATTGTGCTTTATTCTAGCAACTGAGATAATGGAAACAAAGAAAAACATCAATTATTCATAAAACCATTAAAAAGGTAGATACATACAACTTCATTGATTAATTTTCTAATCATATTATATTCAATTTTTCAGTTACCTTTCTAAAAAAATTCAAATAATTATTTATTTTTTTCACTGGTTTTATTGGAAGTCAATTTTTTTTAACTATCTAAAACATGTTAGAAAAGAGGAAAAATCTGTATTTTTGAAAAAATTTCAACATTTTTTATTTTCATTGCCTTTTTTGTCTAACATCTAATTCTTTATATGTTTTTAGAAGAAACACTTTTTTCATTGTTGAAATCCATATGAGTAGAGGAAACTCATGTTCCTATTATGGTGACATATCATGATATAATGGAAACATGATCATATTCTCCTATTATGGATTTCAATAATGAGAATGGTTTTTTAGATAATAAACTTGATTCAATATATATGAAAAATTGGATGATTGACATTGAAAGGTAGTGGAAGCATCATAAAATTGGTAGTTGGTATTTATTTAGAGACATTGAGAGGTATAGGAATCAGTCACACCTTAATCCAACACATTCTGTGACCATAATGACTACAATATTTTATTTCTATTTAAAATTGACATTAATTTTAGTAAAAAGAAAATATTACAAACTCCAAAGTGATAAAACATATTCCAATTGTTTTGATACTTTATGGAAACAATCGGTATGTCATTTGGGACATGTAGTATTCAGACACACCTCAACTAGATGTACGATGGTACTTCTAAGACTCAATCATTCCATTATTAGTTAAAAATTAATAGTTTGGTTCAAAAAATATCATCTACTTAAAATATAGCAAACAGAGTCATATTTCCATGGTAATTTAGGAAACTAATTAATCAGTAATTTGTGACATGTAGTAATTAGGCACACATCAATCTGATACATGCTATTATTAGTATGATTCAATGTGTGTGTTTCTAGTTTAAATTGGAATATTATTTAAATAACAAGTGACGTAATCAAAAACTAGGAAATACTTTCACATTTTTTTGATACGTTATGGAAATGAACCATAAGTCATTTGAGAGGTGCAGAATCATCCATGACTCAATATGATGCACGATGTTACTAGTATGACTCCAAGTTCTTATTATTATTTAACATTGAAATCTAATTTAGTATAAAGGAATATGTGTTGTATGTTTTTGTACAACATAAGGATACATGATGTTCCCAATATGACTCAATGAGTCTAATATTAGTTTAAAATTGACGGTTTAGTTCCAAAAGTGGCATTCACTAAAAAAAGAGAAAATACTATCATATTATATTGATAATTTAGGATATCAATTAATAATTGATTTTTCAAATATAGGAATTGTTCTAACATTAGTCTGATAACTGATGTGATTTGTATGATTCGATGAGTTGGTTTCCAATTTAAAATGACATTTGAGAGAAAATTGCATGTGACATACTCAAAACCAAGAAAACATGTTCAAATTGTTTTGATACAATATGAAAATGATCCAAATGATATTTGGGATGTGATAGAATCAACCTCATCTAAATATAATGTATTTTGTGTCTGGTATGACTGTAATTATATATTTCTATTTAAAATTCTCTAAAATTTTAGGAAAAATAACAGATGACCTAATGAAAACTATGAAAATGCATTTTGAGTTTTTTTATAATTGAGGTAAATTATCCATAAGTAATCTGTAATGAGTATAAATACTACAATCCTCAATCTGATGCATGATGTGACTGTTATGACTCTAAGTGCATATTTTTATTTGAATTTTATAAGAATTTGAGTAAAAACGACAATTGGCCTACTCAAAACCAAGAAAACACTCCCAGTTTATTTTGATTTTTTTTGTAAATTATCTATATGTAATTTTTGATGTGTAGGAATCATACTGATATGAATAGAATGAATTTTGTGACCAATATGACACCAATTGAATCTTTTTTAATGAATATTGTATAAATTTGTGTAAAAATGAAAACTGACCAACACAAAATGAAGAAAAAATAGTCAATTTTTTTTATATTTTAGATAAAATTATATTTAAGTTAATTTTTACATATTAGTGTAATTAAATCATGAATCTAATAAACGATGTTCCCATTTTAACTCAATTTGACATTTATCAGTTTAAAATTGATATTTTAGTTTAAAACGTTTCATTCTTGAAAACATTGAAAACATGATCAGATTTTCTTGATTTTTCAGTAAATCTACTCTAAAGTAATTTTTAACATTTGGGAATAAATATAATTTAAAATCGAGAAACTATGTGATAAATATGAGTCAATTTTTGTGTTTCCATTATAAAATGAATATTTTGTAAAAAAACATGTGACATACTCAAAACTGAGGAAACACATTCTAATTGTTTTGATACTATAGTAAAATGATCCATAAGTCTTTTGAGGCATTTAGGAATTATAAACACCTAATCCTAAAACATCGTGTGACCAATATACCTCAATGTGAGTCTTTTCAATATATAATTATTGTTTTTGTTTAAAACCCACATCACATTGCGAAAACAGAGTGGCGAAGCCTAGATTGTTCTCATTATTTTGTTTAAAATAACCTATATAATTTAATTATCATTTATATATTATAATTTTTTTATTAATTTTCACATAGATAATTCTTGAAGAAAAAAAAATAATGTGATGTGAATGAATCAACCGAAACTCGATCCTATACACACTATTCTTGGTATGAATCAATGTTTAGTTATAATTAAAACTTTCAGTTCATTTAAATCTTATTTTTATTTACTAAAATAATAATTGTTTTCTTATATAGGTGTTTTTTTCATGAGTAAGGGTTAAGATCAAAATATAAAGGAGGACACCTATTTTATATTTCATGTAATAATTTTTATTTATTTTATTATATAAATTTCAATTTTAAATGTATATAATATTGTGTTGTTCTTCCATATGTGATGTAAATTACATTTCATTTTAAATTATTTATTTCTAAATGATTTCCTTGATTTCTTGATGTCTTTTTTTCTATGGTGTGCTGCTATAGAACACTACACCAGTGTTGGAGTTTGTTTCTACACATCTATATGCATTGATAAATGATTCCTTATTAGTGAAATAATTCATTGATAAAGGGATCCTTTATCTCCACTTTTTTAATTTCTAATAATGTTTCCTTTATCATATATTATGAAGGACCCGTTAATCATCACATTTTCAGTGATGATAGAGGACAAGGGATTTTAATATCTCTCCTGTAGTCACTGATTTTTTAATGACGTTAAAAGCCATTTTTATTGATTTTAATGGATAATATTTTAGTTGTGGCACATGTGAAGACCTGATGACCTAGTTGGAAGGTGTAGTAATAATCCTCATTAAGGGATATTCACTACTGAAAAAATGACCTATACCCACAGTTCAAAACCATGGGTATAGCCCCCAAAACCGTGGTTATAGCCTATACCCACGGTTTTGGGAACCGTGGGCTGGAAAGGCATCGGTATTGGGGTCTTGACCTATACCCACGGTTTTTGGAGAACCGTGGGTATATGGGAGTCAAAAAATTCAGCGCTGGGGGGAATTGAACCCAAGCCTCACACAACACCTAACATGCATGCCCCAGCAAACGACCAACCAAGCTGCAATTCTATTTTTCTATATAACCATATATCCGCGTATATATATTCATATAACCCAGCGCGCTATTTAAATTTCAAAAAACGCAGCCAGTGAGAATCGAACCAGCGTCTCGTGAATCAATTAACAATCGCGCCGCAAAAACTAACCAACCCATCTGCGACATTCAACTATTGAATATGAATATATTTTAGTATATATATTAATATAATCCGGTACAGTATTTAAATTCAAAAATCATTGCCGGTGTGATTCGAAACTGTGACCTATAGATCCCACCCAGAAGTCATTACCAACCGAGCTAAAGATTTTTGAAATAATATATCTATATTGTTGTGAATATATTAATCTTAACCGTGAAAAAATGTTTTCCACACCAATTTGTTTCGTGTCCCGCCTAGTTTTCTTTTCCTGCCATAATGCATGAAATCTATACCCACTGTTCTGGAGAACCGTGTGTATAGGTCCTCCAAAAAAACCCCTATACCCACGGTTTGACCAAACCGTCGGTATAGGGTTTGAAAAAAAACACATATACCCACGGTTGTTCAAAACCATGGGTATAGGTGTTCAAAATAAACATATACCCATGGTTTGAAGCAAAACCGTGGGTATAGGTGACCTATACCCATGGTTTTTCAAAACCGTGGGCATAGCGGTACTCTATACCCACGGTTTTTTCTAAAACCGTGGGTATAGACCCATTTTCCAGTAGTGATTATTGGTGGGTTTAGTCCCGAGGTGTTCCACTGATCTGTATAGCCATTGTTCATGGGACAAGAAAGAGCAATTAGGAGGATATCTCATTGATGTGTTCCTATAATCTCTATATTATATGAATATATTTAGAGACATGATGTGAGTGATTTTCACTGATTTTGTACATGTTTAATATCCAACATTACCAATTATGATCCTTGGAATGATGTTATCTATTCTCTAATATATACTATTTTGGATATGAGATGACATGTGACTAATTATTTTCCTTGAACTATTTTGATATGTTCATGATATTCTTTGAAACTATTTTACTCGTATAATTTTTAACTGTGGAAAAAAAATAATATTTTACCAGGTTTTTTATAGAAATTTGTTTTGCTGATTATCCTGAATTATTTTCAATATAGTTGACCAAGATCAAATTTTTAAAAAGAGAGTTGATATGGAAACCATGGTGTAATCATAATGTTTATTCTTATCTCAATCCATGTGCACCCATCTAATGATTTGTAGACCATATTATGTATTAAAATTCAGTAATGTAAAGGTGTCGTAGTGAGGTTTTAATGTTTCTATTAGTTTTGTCTGGGTAGTTAGTGGTGGGATGGTCAATGTTTGACCATAACGCCATATAGAGTAGGTATTTTTTAATATATCCTTGTTATATTATACTTGTATCCTTGTGATTGTTTAGCTATTATTGAGTTGTATCAGTTCAATTTTTTCCTTTTTTATATGACATATATTTCAGATTTTACACTTTCATTGTTTCATCCCACTATGTATATATGTCTATTATGTTTTCTACTTTATTTCGAGATAAATTGTTACCTCTGGTTGTTTTTGATGCCCAAGTGTTATTCACCAACCCATGGGATTGGGAACACACTTTGGGTATTTTATTGTTTTGTTCTGGTATGACTTGGATGGGGTATCCATTTTAGGTTTATCAAACTACTACTAATTTATGTCTCTATTTTTTTGGAATTTTTTATAATTTAAAAATTATTTATAAAATAGTTTTAAATTTTTACTTTTAAGGTTAGAGTGATGTTATTTTTAGTAATGGTGTTGGGTTTTTTTTTGAAATGTTGAGAAAGCTGTAGTTTCTATTTTAATAAATTTTGAAGACAAAATTGTAATGCTTTAAGATATTTTTTCCCAAAAATTATTATTCCACATTTGTTTACATTAAAATAGGGGGATGTTTTTAATGAATAATTCATGTGATTTTTCTTCATTGTACTTTTAAATGTAGAAGAAATATTATTTTATTTCAATTTCAAACAAAAATTTATGATTTGTTTAATATATAGAATATTATTTACCCCATGGTGAAAAAATACTATGCATATTTATCTCACACCCTACATACACACAGTTATGTGTGTGTCTATGTGTCTCATATGTGTTCTTTTATGTTCAAAGCCTATGATCCCACTGAACTTTTGATTAGTATAGTTATGAACTATTTTATGGTGGTGAAAATAAATCACATGGTTCCCTTATATATGATTATTAGGATTATTAATATTTCTTAGATATTTATGTATTGGGAATTTTTGTCAGTTGTGACTATATTATTGGCGAATTTTTTAAATTTTTTTATATATTTAAATAAAAAAATTTGTGATTTAGAATGTGAATAGTTGATGTTGTTGATTATGTCTTATTTGGAAGTTTATTTCAATTATTCCATGTTTTTATGGTTTTATAACATTGATCTATTTGTTTACTTCACATAGATATGCAACATCTGTAATCCCCATGATGGAATCTTTGTAGTAATTCTAATTCTCAGTTTTATAATTTAATATGACTGGGAATGCATTCTCAAGGGTGAAATCTTGACACTTAGGAAAGTTCATTACATGATAATTTGAGAACATATAATATAAAAAGATTACTTTCATAAAAATTATATTTGTGTAAGGAAAAATAGAGTAAATTTGATTCAAAATATTTCCCTACATATATATGACTCTCAGGGGATATAATTTATGTAAAAATTAATAGTTTATCATGGACTTGATAACAAATAGTTCATAATTTATATGTTATGTTAATACTAATATTTTTTCATTTTATTGGTTTTCAATACTGTTTTATTATTTATGGATCATGATTTTAATATGCTGATGGAAAATTAAAATTTAACTGAATAAGATAAGATTGGATGTTTTTTAGAGAGTCCAATATTTTCTTAAGGACGTTCCCATGTATTGAGCTGCATTATATTAGATGCTTCTTAATTGGATGAAAAATTGGATGGTTGGTTTTATGTTTTTTATATTTGTTTCCTTTGACAATTTTGGTCAATAAAATATATTATTAAGTGAATAAATAAATTTGTATATGTTGAGATCCATGGGTAATTAATAAAGATGAATTCAATATCTATGATGAAGATACTTTAATAAGATCAATCCATGTTGTTTATGAAAATAATTAACCACATGGACTCTATTTTTAAATATTGGTGAAGAATTAAATGGTGGGTGGATGTTGGATTTTTGTATGGAGTTATAAGATGCAATTATGTTTGAGAATATTAAAGGTGTTTATTAAAAAATAATCCATATCAAAGGAAGCCAACATGAGAATCTTGATTATGTTGAATAATTTCAACTATGATTATGTTCTAGACATCCATATGTGGTATGAATCAGGATAATCACTTACATGGAATGGAATAATAGAAAAGTAGTTAAATTATTCTGGGATTGTTTTTATTGGCATTGATTGGGTCCAGAAGATGCACCACTAGAGACCACAAGAAATATTAGTATTTCACTAAGTCCCTATTAAAAACTCAGAGTAATTATGAAGTGTCATACCACATTTTGATTCTATGTAAGAAATGGGTTTTATCATAATATTCATTCATTTAAAAATATAAATACATGCCAAAATGTAAACGAGATAACATCATTCATCCCTTCATCTTCAAGCCTCCTGTCCAGTCTTTCAAACATTGATCAAACTAGAAATTCAAAATAACAACATCATTGTAATATCATGACATTATTTGTTTTTAAGAGTCATCTAAACCATAAAAATACATATTTAAGAAAATAAGATAATATGAATAATAGTTTATTTGTGTAGAAGAATGGCAGATCCAAAATAAAAAAGATTACATATATCATTGTGATTATATTTCTTGTGATTTATGACTATATCATACAGTATTGATCATATTAATTGTTTCTAGAACATCCATATCAAATGAATTTTTTTGTATGAATATGAATGTGTGTATATGGTATGGTTTGCGTGTATTTCTTCAATATTATAGTCATATAACTTTTTCATACAACATCGGTGAATGGTTTGAAGCATGACATCTATAGTTTAATGATACTCTAATTCACAAGACTCATTGTATGATATTATTAAATTAAAATTAATTGATATATCATGGTTTATGAACTTTTTACAAAGAATAAATATTTATAGTATAATTATTTGACATAAATGGTTATGCCACAATTGTAATAGTCAATATCATATATATATATATGCATGTAATCATTTTAAGAGTTAATGTGAAGAGGATATAATGGAAAGATGAATGAATAGGTACATGATCATTTAATGAAAATAAATTTTGGTAGTTACTATATATTTCTGGTAGTTCTCGTTGATGGAAAATAAGATTGGTGGGAATAGAAATCCATCATTCCTTATGTTTCATAAATTATAAACCATGAAGTGGTTTTAATTAATGTATTTATATATTGTTTTAAATTATGATAATAGAATATAATCTCATTGAATAAATAATTGAATCCATTACATTAAGTTGTTTATATATATATATATTGGTTGTTTATGATAAAAGAGGGTAATAGAGAGCCTCAACCTTGATATTTTCATATTTAAGTAATAACTTTATTCTGGAAGAGACTAAAATAAATTGATAATCTCTTATATTTTGTGACTAGAATTCATGAAAAATAAATAGTAAATAATTTAATCACTAATGTAGAATAATAAAATAAAATAGGGAAGTATGAGAATAATAGGTCATTGTGCACATAAGATCACATAGAGTTATGGGAAGGATATAAAATCATTTTTTAAATTATTGATAGAAGTTCTTAAGAAGAGGAAAAAGAATGAAGAAGAAGAAGTTAATAGGTGGGTTAGTCATGAATATCTTAGTATAGAAAAATAAATTTATAGATTCCAATTTATAAATAAATACGAGACATTCACTCATGTAAAAAAAGTAGAAGAATTATCCTTCTGGTTCACAATAGTGAAGAACAAAAAGATGGTTATATACACTAAAATGAGTACATAAGAATATTTTGAGTCATCAAATGACTTTTTTAAGAAGTATTTTCTTCATACTAATGTGATAATAATATATGATCAGTAAAAATATCTAACAACATGTCAAAAACATGTTTGATTTCTCAATTGGTTTTAAAATCTCTTATTTTCATCAAAACACTCATCGTTTTAAGCTGTAGGATGAATTAAAATGTGATTCACACCATTTCAATATACTAATATGTTAAAAAACGAATTTCAAGGTCAGTCACTTCTAAATTGGGACTCATAAGTGAATTCAATATGATAGTTTCAACTTAATGAGTCACGAATCACACCAAGGATAATCCTTATGAAATTAAAAAGTGAACCAGGAAAATATATATTAACTTTAGGTTTTCATGGTTTGTATGGGATTAATTATAAAAAATAAGTCTAATAAGATTAAATTGAATATCCAATTATCATAAACATTGATAGAAGGTAAATAATGAAAAGAATTAAAATTTTAAATAGATTATAAAACACAGACACTTATCACCCCATCAGTGTTCCAACAATCCCTAATCAGTACCCTTAAATTGGTATCTGAATGAGGATCACCACTTATTGGATTCTTGGTTTTGGATTTTATTATCTATTGAATATATTAGAGTATTTTTATAATAATGTGATGTTTCAGGAGATATTCATTTGTCTTATATCACAATTCCATCTCAACCAAGAATAAAATGACCAGTGTAAATAAAGAGAAGAATATATTGAAGTGAATTACCCTCTTGTCCAAAGAAGAATTTAGTTCATATCCCCACGAAATATTATAAAATAAGGAATATATATCTTTGAGGTAGAATAATAGGTTGTTTAGTCTACCACTATGGTGTTAGATATCCCTTCTTCTTCAGTTGGATTAAAGAGTTTATGTGATTTTGAGGTATGTTAAAATAATTTCTCTTATTATCATATATAATATTCAGTAATTGTTGAGATTGATCACATGTCAAGTAATTTTTCTATTTAATAATTAAATAATTTTCCAGATACATTTCCCAAAGAAACAATTTCCTATATTTTTTTGGTTTTTAATGTCAATAGGATGAAATAACATTATTTTAAGAGGAGTAATATAATATGGATAAGGATTTGCATGAAAATTATTTTACTTGAATTAATATCTCCAAAAAGGTAATATCTGTACAATAAATGAGAGTGTGACTTAAATAAAGGTTCTTGAAATTTGTAAAAGTTTTGTTTTGTTCAATTAGTGAAAATAAAGAGGCTAATGAATAATAATAAGATATGTTCCATGTCTTTTAATATTATATTTCTATCAAGAATACTAAAATATTTTTCAAGGGATAGATTATTAAAGACCGGGAAACATTTTTATAATAGAAAGTCAAGAATGATTATTAATTTGTTGAAATAATAATGAAATACTATGAGGATGGTATTAAAGTCATTAATTTTTTTGACAATTATGTCAATATGAATTTTCATAAAATGGAAGTAATGTTCTTCAAATATTAAATTACATATATTGTGTCATCACATTTTAATAATATTGTAGATAAATCCGTTTAATGTTTTAAGGTGTATTATAATGATAAAATACCTCCAATAAAATGAATGAATATCATTACATCATCTGATAACCATTATAATGATGGATCATTATTCATGGTACCATCCATATAGAATACTAATTAGTGTAACAAATATGTTTCTATGAAAAGTACATATTTTAATATAAAATATATATTTAAATACATAAAAAGATAGAATAAAAAAGATATTATTCCTCCCACTTTGTCTATTTTGAATATAAAGAGTATTATAAGTGATGATTATCTAAAATAAGCTCAAATTGTAGTGGATAAGAACAAAAAACATTATGATCAATGTCATTGAAATTTTATATTTCATGTAGTAGTAAAAATAAGATCATGATTTCTGGGTCATTGTTAGTACGAAAATATAATTTTTTTCATTTTCAGTGGATCATTTGTACATTTCATTCATGTATAAATCAGAAAAGGAAAAAATTTTCTATGGGAATAAACCATATGAGGAAGTGACAACCACCAATTTTGACGAACAACTCTACCTCATAAACAATTGATGTACTTGGTAATATCTGTGATGTTTCCAATATGTGTGGTCATATAAATGATATGTTTTTTCGTATAATATTTAAAATTTGAATGAAAAATTATGTTTAAAAAAATATAAAAAATATTTCTATCTCTTGTAATGAAATAAAAAAGTAGCTTCAAATCATAATACTCCCATAAAGGTTTCAAAGAGGATTTGTGAGTGATTAGTGGGTAAACCCAATAAGTTCAAGTAAAGTGATATATCTAAAATTATTGAATATTAGAATGAAATAAATAATTATATTCAGATAGTATCCAAACAATATTCTAATTTTCCCAAATAGTTTATTTTTATTTGAAGTGTATATTTATGGGAATCTAGAGGGACAGATGAAGAAAAGGTAAAATAATGTGAAAAAAGGAAATAAAATTGTCTACCTGAAGAACCATAATTTCATGCAAGGTTGTTAATTATAGGTAGCTCTTGTGTTAAAATTTAATTGATTTTTATACTCAACATGTAACATCCCAAGTAAGTAATGAATAATATATATTTTTATCCATGTCTATTAATGATTAAGATAGTGTTTTAGAGGCTTAAAATGAAAATAAATACAATCTTATCCATGGAATAAACTAATATTCTTAAAAGATTGTTTTACTGCCTTTTGATGGAAAACCATTTTTGAATCTATCTTTTGACAATTTTATAAACTATGTTTGTCAAAATAAACTTATTCTTTATGATTGGGACATCAAAATTTACCTTGTGTGAATTTTTGGTATTTTTCTGACAATGTTCATTTTTTTAATGAATAGTGAAAAATACTGCATTTTACATCAAAACTGCTTTTTAATCTAATTTATTTATATGATTAGATTATGTTTTGAATTGGTTTTGAAGTTAAATTAGAATATATTTTTACCATTTTATCCAATGGTGGTCATTGGAATCAATTTCACTTTGAAATTAGACTTAAACTGGTGTCAATCTTTTGATACTTATTGTTTTGTAAAAACACGCTATTTGCTCTGGCAGTGGGAATTAATTATTAAATTAATTAATGTGACTTATATGATTTGAATTTCTTAAAATAGACTTCATTTTTGAATTCGGAATATCAAATATAGCTTAGGGTGAATTTTTTGTAATTTTCTGAAAAACTTCAATTTTTTATGAATAGTGAAACCACTAAGTGGTAATCAAGCAAACTGATTTTTCAGTTAAAAGAAAGTTTTCCAATAATGTGTATTTAATTTTGAAAATAAGACATACATGGTTGTCATTAATAAGTAAAATGTGGTTCAATGAGATTAAAATAATTTTTTGGTGAGTAGTAACTTATTAAGTTTTTAATCGCGATTAGTGGTAATTAGTGTAGTTTAAGGTATAAATAATGCTTTAATAATATGAAATGACCTATACACATGTCCCAACATTATTGGTTGTGTCATGGCCGACCAAGACAAGCCATGGGTCAACTTGGGGACCCCATGGAGAAATTTTGGTTTGGAAATGACATAAATAACTTTTTATTAAATGTTAAAGTAAAAATGACACAAACATAATACGTTTTACAAAAACAATTTTCACATGGGGTTATAAAGATAAGATATTTGATTCTAAATAGTCATTGGAAAGATAAAAATATTTCATACATCATAGTATTTTTTTATGATTTTTAGACATTAAATAAATTAAATTCTTTATGACATAATAATGATGCATCGATGACATCATTATTTGACGATTTAAATAAAATGGAAAGATAATGTAAAATCTATGAACTACACATGGCCAAAACCAATTGTATGAGTGGATTGCGAACCCTTATCACCTTATCCACGAATTATATCAATGTGGGACCTTTTGAAACCGAAACACATTTTCAAATAAAGTAATATTTCTTTACTTTCCAAAAGTGCCCCTCCTCTCCTCTTATAAAAGGCCCCCACCTCTACCTCATTTCACACACTCCTCAAGCCTTTGGCTCGGCCAAACCCTGCCCATTTACACTGTCCACATCCCTCTCCTCATCCTAGAGGATTCCCTTTGGGAAGAATCCTTTCAAAGGAAGCCTTTAGGCTCAAATCAAAAGGAGTTACACTTTTAAAGGTAATTCATTCTCTCATGTTCATTTGTTTTATTTTGTTTCTCCAACCCCCTAAACTCTTTTTATTTACTTATTTTGTAACAACACCAGTATCTTCAATATACAAGGATGTTGTTAAAATATTTATTTGAGCTACACTCTCACACAACTACATCAAATGGTTAATGAACATACGGTTTCCGTGGATGGCGAAATTCTGCCTCCCGAAACGATGATTGTTCAATACTCATTTAACACCTTCAAAGGTGGCCATTATGATGTCACTATTTTTATATATGATATATAATATGTTTATGTTTTCCTTAAGCTTCTGTTTTTTTTTCATTTTGGGCATACCTTTATGGTTCCCATTATGGGTAAACACAATATCTTCATTTTAGGAAGTGCGGACTACCGCCCCCTGAAAGTGATTTGATTCGTTAATACCATATGTGGGATGTGTAATGAATAAAGTTAATGATATTATATATTTTATTATACTGGAATTATAATATACTCTTATATCATTATGATTCCATTCCAGAAAATATGAAATAGAAATGGAAGTAGCGTTCATGCGTACGTACGGCTTACCGTCTCCATGAACGGTGCATTTCATTTCTTACCTCTAAATGTGATTTAATTTTATAAATACATGTATATAATGAATATATATGATATATTTGTTATCCAAATCATTAATATCATTCTGGATATAACGAACCTATGACCAAATTAACAACATGTAAGTGTAAGAAGTCTATTTTTGACTTAAGAACCAAATACCGACAAAATGAACATTATTAACTTAACTGATTACATGATGTTCATAACATGGTATAAAAGGAATAATGAACATGAAAAAGATTCATAAGAAAGTAGAGATTATCTCAAGTTTATTATTCAGGAGATTAAAGAACGGTCGGGTCAAGTCGGATACGAGGTATGGGACTTCGTCTCAATCTCCTTTCATTGAGGCATATTTTATTTTATACACAACTTTCTTTTATATGGTGTATAAACCCCTTTGACTTTTACGTTTATTCAAAAGGAATCTTTTTTATATGAAGCGTTTACTAAACGACAAAAGGGAATGTTTTTGTCATACGTATGCGGTGACAACGACTTCTCCGCCGCCGTGAACGTTATTTGTGTTTCAGCTTCCTCTACAAACCATACTTTTTTTTTAAACGAAAAAAATAAATACCATGTTTTACTTTGGTATTGAAAATGGTTTTCATAATGTTTTTATTATATCAAGGTGTTGTATTGATATCTCGTGATTGAAATGTGGAAATGTTATGTTTCCTTTATGCATGTTTTATGTGATATGATTATGTTATGGTTCTTGGGCATTATTATGAAGACGGGTGGTTCCGTGATAAACTAAGGGCGGGTGAGCCCGTTATAGCTCTCCAATGCATTGGGTAACGCGAAGGAGTGAAACGTTAAGGTTTCTCCGAAAAGAATTAGGGAATATACTGTGATGGGTATTCCAAACGTAACCAAGAGGGTTACTCCCTACGTAAGAATGTTATGAATGCCTCAAGTTACCTTTATGTCTTATGATTTCTATGATTTATTCATGATTTTATGAGGTATGTTAAAGTGCCAATGTTTTATGGGTAAAGTATGATTTCAGTCTTATGTATATATGAACTCATGTTTCCTTTCCATGTTTTTATAACCCATACTGAGCTTTTTATGCTCATCCCAAGTTTTTTTGAAATGTTTTTCACAGGTCAAGGGAAAGGTACATGATATGATGATAGTGTCAAGGAAGTGTCAAGAAATAATCCATGTTTTATTTTAAATGTGTTTCCATTGTTGGGAATAAAGAATACTATCTTTATGTAACCACTTTGTTTATATGTGGAATGTAATGCAAGTTTTATGATCTAATTCTCTAAAACTCTAAACCCGAAAAGATCCTCAATGTGTAATCTTGTAATAACTCAAGATTAAGTAAGGTTTAAGGCTGGGGCCTTATACAACGAATATGGATGCAATCAAAATTTATGTTTAACCATTATATTAGAACTAGAATAATACTTAAATAATATTAAATCTACATTAGAATTGAAGGATTATTATATGATAAAGTCCCCACACAAATAATTTGAGGATGTGAAGATGTTCATATTGTTCAAATAAAATTTATATCCAAATAATAAGATGTGAATTCATAATGAATAGAGAAATTGTGATATGAAAATACTCTCATCTTTTTTGTATACATTTAAGAGAAAGGAGAACCATCTTAATCCCTTAACTATTTGTGTTGAGTTTTTTATAATCAATATAGGAAATTATTGTATGTGATATTCTTAGAGGTATATTCTATGAATCTGAATATTTTTTTGTACTTTAGATAAAAGTGATGAATTAACGATCATAGATTGATCATCCAAGTGGTATTGTTATGAAAACCCTATGAATTTATTATATATAATAATGTTTGAGTATTTTATAAAATCTAAATAAATGTTTGAATTGTTCTATTTTGGTGTATTTTTTATATAGAACAATATGAATTTTTTCTTTTAAATATTACCTCATAAATGAATGATTTATAGTGTTCCTCTATGTGGTTGGATATGTGATGAATGAAGAAGAAGCTAACATAATCATTAATTCATTAATAAATGATTTTTTTGGAATTTTCGTGATTAAATATAATTTTAAAGGTATTTATTCATATTGTATCATCCTTTTTAATTAAAAAAATGACATATTATTAAGAGGTGAATTAAATTAATTAATTACATAATAGTTTATTATTTAATATGTTTTATGTTTGTTTAAAGACCTATTATGTTTGAATGTTATAATATTTGTATTCAAGTTAGCGAAATAAATTCTTATTGATACACATTGTAACGCCCCGACCCCAGTTACCCAGAGTCGGTGCATTATTACATAACATTGTCACGATCACAAAATATAAAGTCTCGAAAGACCAATTAGTTTAGTAGCCTTGGAATCACTAGATACATTCATAAGGTTTACATTACATCATAATGTGAAAAACAACAATTATAGTCTCCATAGTCAACACTCATATCCCCTTCATACTATCCCTGCAAGTCAGTCATAAAATATTTCTTCACATCCTGGAAAAATAAAACATAGAAAGGGGTTATCTCAGATGCTCAGTAAGGATAACAATATAGTGGAAGCATTCATAAATAATCATAAACATTTGAGGCAATGTATTACAAAAACAAAAGCCTTTAAAACTTGAACATCATAATAATATGTCAAAGATAAAATGAAATAATTTCATTTACTTATTCACATCGATATTCTACTAGTCGAATAATCACATGCAATATCAATAACCACTTTCATAATGAAGGAATGCATAATTACAAACCTTTATTTCTTTTTCAAGGCCTCGTGCCAAGACCTAAGGGATAATTGTAACAAGAACCCAACCTAGAGAGCCTTTGTAACCGGACTCCAACCTGAAGTGCCTCTAATAACCAGACACCAACCCAGAGTTCCTCTAATAACTGGACACCAACTCGGAGTGCCTCTAATATCTAGACACCAACCCGAAGAGCCTCTATAACCGGACTCCAACCTTGCGTGCATCAAATAACCAGACACCAACCCGGAGGGTCTACTGTAACAGGACCCCAAATAGGAGGGATTACTTTTACCAGTCCCCAACACGGAACAAACTAGTCCAACACATTCATCATAAGAAGAGGTTGAAATATAACATACACATTCGTATTAAAAATAGCATAAGAAATGCCAAAACATTAATCATAAACCATTAATGACATAAAAATAACTCATCCATAGTCAAACATATCACAAAACCTTACATACAATATGGATGATTTTTATCATAATAAATCAACTTCAAATAAGTGTAAAATCAATCAAAGGATGTTGACATAGATGAAATCAAAACTATTTGAGAGAAATATCTCTTTTCTGAAATCATTTAAAAGTCACATAAATAAAAAATAAAACATTTAATTTGAAAATACTCTTATATGATTTTAAGGAAATATTCAAATATTTTACAACGGTGGGAAATAGCCGCACCTACACTATAAGTTAAAAAAAATACATTCTTACCTTAATTTTGTCGAAAATGATAAAAACGACCTTGTTTGGAAAACGACGGAAAAATTACATTAAAACCATTTTATAAAATTCAAACAAGAGTATAAATGACTTTAACCCATAGTCTATTAAATATTAAAATTGATTTGGAATACATTTTTATGAAACATGGATGTGGATGATAAAGAGGTCCTGGAAGATAATTACGTATAAACAACCACAGATAATGAAGAGATTATGAAATAAATCCTTACCAATTTGGTAACTTATAAAACATACACCCACTGAAATAGGTATCATACAATGAATATGTTGTTACACATAAATTAATGTGTATCACACAAAGAATACAATTATGGGAAGTACATACACCACACAAAAGGTAATAGTGGAAATATGGTACGAATCTCACGGGAATAAGGACTAAGATGAAAAACCGATTACCTTGTTCTTTTCATTGTTTGAGGGTATATTAACTTCCTTTATAATTGTGAAATAATTGTTATTAAATTATATAAGAAGCATATACATTAATATGATATCATATATAATCTTTTAACATTGCTTTGTTAATAATATCTTAGTATTATCGTCGTTTCGGGCGTTAACTTACTCGTTTTCTTTTATAAGTTTTGTTTCATAAGCCATGTTTTTTATGGATATATTGTATCTTATTCATATCCATAATGATATCAAGTCCCTTAACATTATTTTTAATCATCAAATGAGAATTAGACGTGAATGGATACGACAGGGAATGAATCTCATCACGTTCGTGGAGACGGTAGTCCGTACGTACGCACGAACGAAAATATCACTCTTTTGATATAAAAATAATATATAATTTGATATTATATCATATATACAGAATCATTATCATTTTATATTTATTATTTACATTAATTACACATCATTATTATACTCACCAAAATAATATTGCTTTGAATAACAATTACATCACGACATGGAGACGGTAAACCGTACGTACGCACGTATGGTGACATGTCAGTCAAAGGATAGATAGAATACTGAATATGGTTGTAAAATATTTATAATAACATCTCATTATATATAATATACTGGACTAAATATTTTAGAATAGGAATAACAAAGAAATAATATGTTGATGAAGAAAGGAACTTGAAAAAGGGTGGTGAAAACATTATCTCTTCTTCGGATTCTTCCTTTTCATTTGATCAAAAGGGATCCTTAAGATGTCTTTCTGATAAAACTAATTCCTATAGGGTTAATTTAGGGATGTTTAGAGAGTATTGGGGCAGGTTTTGGCCGAACCAAAATACTTTTATGGTGTGAATAATTGGTTATAAGTTGTGTCCTTTTATAAGGGGATGGAGGGGCTCTTTAGGAAAAACTTAATGTATTAATTTATAATAAATTCATATTCTGTTTATAATGGATCCAAAGTGATTATTCAAAGTCTAAGGTGGGTATGAGTCGAAATACATTCAACCAATAGATCTTAGATAGATTAGGGTAAATATATTAACCTTATCTTTTAGTTTTAACTCTTAGTTAATTAGATTGACATTTACCATGTCACTTTGTATTTTTATATTATATAGCAAATAAACGTACCATATACATCCAAGAGACCCCCAAGTGGTCCACTAATGATACTAATATCATGATATAAGTCTCTTGGATGATACTTAGATTTTTAGGAATTGAATATTAATTAATAATATAATATTTGTTTAGAAAACTATTTTATTTCAATTTTGACACTATTGTAAATTTTGTTTTTGATAAATTCATAACAACATTATTACTTCGAATATAATATATATAAACAATCCTAACATGTCGTATTAGCCAATAAAATTATTGTAATTTATAAAAAGTCTCAAATTACATTTTTTTGGGTATTTATAATATCAATTATCTTAATCATTTATTAATATGGTAATTAATACATCATCATTGTGTCACAAATAAATTAAATTATTTAATGTCTAAAAATTATAAATAAAATACAATTATCTAGGAAATATTTTTATATTTATAATTAATATTTATAGTTGAAAATATAACATATATAACCCTATGTAAATATTGTTTTGCTAAAATATATATGCTTATGTCATTTTTGTATTTATTTTAACTTAATTAATATGAAGTGTCCCTATCACCTACAAGTGGCTCCATGGGTTCCCAAAATCGAAACAAAGATTCCCATGGTTGGACATGTATCAACCAATAATGTTAAAACATGTTATAGGTAAATTTATTATTATTATTATTATATTATTTTTTACACTTATTTACCGGATTTACCCTTTAACCATGGTAAATAAAATATTTACCGAAATAATTATTCAAAATGTCTAAAAATAAATGATACCTATTTAAACAATTTAGACATCCTGATTAAAAATATGGAATCCAATTTTCCAACTTCAAAACAAGGAAGTGACAGAAATTTATTTAAAATTAATTCCCATTGTCAAAACAAAAAAGCGTGTTTTTAAGAACTAATAATTATCAAAAGATTGAAACATTTTTTTGTCCAGTTTAATTGTGAAATCGTGTCTAATGACCAAAATTGTATTAAAAGATACAAATATATTATAAATATACTTTAAAACCACTCAAATTAATAAATTATCAGTATTAATTATTTTGTTAAAAAGTTGTTTTTAATTAAAATTTAGTAATTTTCACTATTTATCAAAACATAAAAGTGATATGAAAAGTACCAAAATTTCACCCTAGGATAAATTTGATATTCCGAATCCAAAAATGAAGTCCATTTTGAGAGATAAAATTTATAAAATTTCAAAAAGTGGGTATGACTATTCATAATGGCTACATTGATTGGTTGTGGTGTGTGTTAGAACTCGAAGTTGTGTAAAACACACACTACTGTATTATTCCAAGAGAAGCGTACCATGGATGCTTGGGGTGTTACATTCTCCGCTCATTCAATAAATTGAGTTCTCTCAATTTGAAATTGTTATTCGAAAATAAATGGTTTAAAATAGAAAATACCTTTGTGGAAAGCCCACATCAGAAATAAGGTTAAAAAATTTAGCCTTAATAAGAGGGAAAGCAAAATGAAGAAGTCACCACCAAATTATGATCTCAATTGGGAGAACATTGGTGGAAATTATAGACATATAATTTTAGTAAAAACATAAATATTTTTAGGGAGTGGTTGAGGTCATCCACCACAAAAAAATGTAAAATTGAGGGTCGTAAAGCCTTCAATCAATGTTGATTTAAAATATCATCACTTCAACAAAACGTAATGTATTAGGATAACAAATTTTTTGTTTTAATATCCCTTTACTAATGTTTAAGATTAATTTATTCATAGAATACGATTAGGTATATATATATATATACATGACAAGTATATTTTCAACCTTCAACTAATTTCCACCACAAACTCTTCTTTCACTACAAAACACAATACAACTCAAAAAAACTCTATTTATCCTAATCGTATAGGGTTCCAAATATAATGAATATATAATTCACATATCATACCCATTAAAAAAATAAACTATATTATACAATCCAGGGACTTAACGTAGTGTAGTGGTAGGCGATAAATCCCAATCACACTATGGTTGTGGGTTCGATTCCCGCAGCTTTGTCCGACACTACAAGTTGTCACAAGGTCTACATGTTGTCCTTTTATAAAAATCCAAAAATAACCATTCAAACATAATCCATTCCAACCTTTAGACATATCCAAAATACTACTATCCAAACTCACAGTCCAAAATTTATAAATAAATTAAACACAATGAAGATCCTTTTTTCCATGTAATAACATGTGAACACCTTCATCGTGTATTCCATTACAACACTACAACATCATGAAATACCAAAATCAACCATCTATTATTCCAAAATCACTACCTCAGTATCATGACTATTTTATGTATTTCCATTCCTTCAACAATTTATTTTCCAAAAAGTTTTTCTTAATATTATGTCACTTTTCTTAGAACCATATAATCTCAAATTCTCAATAAAATTGTACTTGAGTACAACCCTTATTTATCTCAATAATTCTTGTAACCAATATATTGTTGATACAACAATAAATGAAATAATTATATTATAAAAACATAATAGCACTAGTCATTCATTTTTATCTGAGGTACTATCATAACTTGATCATTATCCAATAGCGTCATTTGGTGCATACTCTGATGATTTGGAAATTGGTTTGTATAGTGTCCCAACTCCTTGAAGATGAATCATTGTACATTTGAAAACTTTTTCTTACCCTTGAAATCATGTACTTGGTGTCCTTTTTCTCCATACTTATAACAAACTCCCATTCCCTTGAAGAATTTTCCATGGTGATTCATTCCCTATTTATCACATATTGGAAAATCTTTCCTTCCATTATTCCCTTTATCCATATTTCTTTCTACCATCCTTTTCTTTTCTGGATTCCCTTCAATGCCATAGGACTCAAATAATTATTTACTTATCTTATTAACACATGATACTATTTATTTATATGATGATAATACGTGGTAGACTATTTCCATTCTAAATTCTGGATTAATACCATGAATGATATGATCCTTCTTACTCTTGGGATCATGTGTATTACTGGAGTTTTCATTCCTTCTACTAAGCACCATTTCTAAGCAATGGAATACACTAGGTCAGTATATGAATTGAAATTAATAATTCAAAACATGTAAAATACCTAATGTCAATTGAACAGTTTATGGATATAATCAATATTCATAATAATGTTTTCATTGAGTAAGTATATACTAATAAGACATTCATAATATTTTTTAAATAAAATGAGAATTATCCTAAGAATATCTCCCAGGAGTTTCGTAACCAAGAGTGTAGAAAGTCCTGTTCTCGTGCACCAGATCCCATTCGAGTCTAGATCAAAGTGGTGTTTTCGGGTTTTACCCCTGGGTACATCTATGCCAGAGCCGCCCCTACCTACTCGTATCCATACATGTATGTATTGTTTGGAAAACTCACAAAATATCTACAATAGGAAAATTCTAGGAAGTTCTTCTATAATATTCCTCAAAGTATATCTTAGGGCTATGTGCTCTAATCAGTGTTTCTCTAAATACTATTTTCAAGGATACTGCTAAACATTCATTGATACCAACTGTAACACCCCAACCCCAATTACCAAAAGTCGGGGCATTATTACATAACATTGGCATGATCACAAAAGATCTAGTCTCGAAAGACCGATTAGTTTAGTATCTTTGGAATCACTAGATATATTCATAAGGTTTAAATTACATCATAAAGTGAAAAACTACAATAATATATTCTCCATATTCCACACTCATATCCCCTTCAAACTATCCCTATAGGTCAGTCATAAAATATTTCTTCACATCCTTGGAAAAATAAAACATAGAAAGGGGTGAGCTCAGACGCTCAATAAGGATAACAAAATAGCATAAGCTTTCATAAAAAATCATAAACATTTGAGGCAATGAATAACTAAAACAAATTCCATTAAATCTTGAACTTCATAATAATATGTAAAATATAAAATGAAATAATTCCATTTATTTATTAACATGGATATTATACTAGTCAAATAATCTCATGCAATATCAATAACTACTTTCATAATGATGGAATTTATAGTTCCAAACATTAATTTCTATGCCATGGCCTCATGCCAAGACCTAAGGGATAACTGTAACCAGAACCCAACCTGGAGAGCCTCTATAACCAGAATCCAACCCGAAGTGCCTCTAATAACTAGGCACCAACCCGGAGTGCCTCTAATAACAGGACACCAACCCGGAGTGCCTCTAATATCCATACACCAACCTGAAGAACCTCTGCAACCAGACTCTTACCCAGAGTGTCTCTAATAACCAGAAACCAACCCAGAGGGTCTTCTGTAACCAGACCCCTACACGGAGGGCTTACTTTTATTAGTCCCTAACCCAGAACATACTAGTCCAACACACTCATCTTAAGAATAGGTTTAAATATAACATAAACATTCATATTAAAACTAGCATACAAAATGCCAAAACATTATTCATAAACCATTAATGAAATAAAAATAACTCATCCATAATAAATGATATCAGAAAACCTTACATACAATATTGAGGATTGGTATCATAATAAATCAACTTTATATAAGTGTAAAATCAATCAAAGGATGTTAACATAGAAGAAATCAAAACTATTTGAGAGAAATATCTCTTTTTTGAAATCATTTAAAAGTCACATAATTATAAAATAAAACATTTACTTTGAAAATATTCATATATTCTTGTAAGAGAAGATTCAAAGATATTACAATGGTGGAAAATATCCGCTCTTGCTGTATAAGTTAAAAAAAGACATTCTTACCTTAATTTTGTCGAAATGTTTAAAAAGGACCTCGCTTGGAAAATGACTAAATGATTCCATTAAAACCATTTTATAAAAGAAAAAAAAAGATTATAAATTACATTAACCCATATTCTAGTAAATATTAAAAAAAATTTGTAATACATTTTTAAGAAACATGGATGTGGATGACAAAGAGGTCCCAGTAGATAATTACGTATAAACAACCTCAGATAATGAAGAGATTGTAAAATAAACCCTTACCAATTAGGTAACTTATGAAACATACACCCCATGAAAGATGTATCATACAATTAATATGTATATTCATATAAATTAAATTTTATTACACAAAGAATATAATTATGTGCAGTACATACACCACACAAAAGGTAATAGTGGCAATATGGTACGAATCTCACAGGAATAAAGAGTGAGATGAAAACCCCTTACCTTGTACTTTTCCTTGGTTGAGGGTATATTAACCTCCTGAATAATGGTGAAATAATTGTTATTAAATTATACAAGAATCAGATACATTAATATGATATCATATATGTTCTGTTAACATTACTTTGTTAATAATATCTTAGTATTATCGTCGTTTCTGGTGTTAACTTACTCGTTTTCTTTTTTATATTTTGCTACATAAGCCATGTTTGTTATGGATAGGTTGTCTATTATTAATATCCTGAATTATATCAATTATTTTAACATTATTTCTAATCATCAAATGAGAATTAGACTTGAATGGATACGATTGGGAATGAATCTCATGACGTTCGTGGAGACGGTAGTCCATACGTACTCACGAACGCCAAAATCACTATTTTGATATTAAAATAATATATAATTTGACACTATATCATATATACAGAATAATTATTATCTTATATTTATTATTTACATGAAATAAACATCATTTCTATACCCATCCAAATAATTATGTTTTGAATAACAATTACACCACGACGTGGAGACGGTAAGCCGTACGCACGCACGTATGGTGACATGTCACTCAAAGGATGGATAGAATACTGAATATGGTTGTAACATATTTATAATAACATATAAGTATATATAATATACTAGATTTATTATTTTATAATGGTAATAACAAATAATGAAATGTTGAAGAAGAAAGGAACTTGAAAAAGGGTGGTGAAAACAATACCTCTTCTTCAGGTTCTTCCTTTTGATTAGATCAAAAGGGCTTATTAGGATGACTTTATAATAAAACTAAGGCCTCTAGGTATAATTTAGGGATGTTTAGAGAGTATATGGGCAGGGGTTGTTCCAACCAAAAGGATTTGACGGTGTGAATAATTGGTTATTAATTGCGTCCTTTTATAAAGGGAAGGAGGGGCTCTTTAGAAAAAACATAAAGTATTAATTTATAATAAACTCATATTAGATTTATAATGGCTCCTAAGTGGATTATTCAAATTAAAAGGTGGTTATAATTATAAATACATTCAAACAATATATTTTATACAGGTTTGGGTCATTATGTTAACCTTATCTTTTAGTTTTAACTCTATGGTAATTAGATTAACATTTACCATGTCACTTTGTATTTTTATATTATATAGTTAATAAACATACCATATACATAGAAAATACCTCCAAGTGTTCCATTAATGAAACACGTATCTATATATCAGTCTCTTAGTAAAACCTTATATTTTTAGGAATTGAATATCAATTAATAATATAATATTTGTTTTAAAAACACTTTTATGTCAATTTTGAATGTATTGGGTATTTTGTTTTTGTTAAATTAATAACAGAATTTTTACTTCGAAAAAAATTTATATAAACAATCCTCATATGTTATATAAACCATAAATTTTTTTGGAAATTATAAAAACTCTCACATTACATTTATTTGAGTATTTATAATATCAATTATCTTAATCTTTCATTAATATGGTAATTACTGCATCATCATTGTGTCATAAATAAATTAAATTATTTATGTCTAAAAATTATAAATAAAATACTATTATGTATTAAATCTTCCTATACTTCTAATGAATATTTATAGTCGAAAATATATCATATTTAACCCTACGTAAAAATTCTTTTCCTAAAAGATATATGCTTATGTCATTTTTGTATTTACTTTAACTTAATTAATATAATGTGTCCCTATCACCTAAAAGTGGCTCCATGGGGTCCCTAAATTGACCAAAAGAATTACATGGTCGAAAATGTATCCACCAATATGTTTTGGACACATTTTAGGGTAATTTATTATTATTATAATATTATGTTCTACCCTTATTTACCGGATTTACCCTTTAACCATGGTAAAAAAAAATATTTACCGAAGTAATTATTCAAAATGTCTAAAAATAAATGATACGTATTTACACAATTTGTATATCCCGATTCCAAATATGGAATCAATTTTTCCAAACTCAAAACAAAGAAGTGGCAGAAAGTTAATTTACAATTAAATCTTGTTGTCAAAACAAAAAGCGTGTTTTTAAGAAATAATAATTATCAAAACATTGACACTTGTTTATGTCTGGTTAAATTGTGAAATCATGTCCAATAAAGAACATTGTATTAAATGGTTAAAATATATTATAAATATACTTTAAAACCAATAAAATTCATAATTTATCAGTATTAATTATTTTTATTTAAAAAGTTATTTTTAATTAAAATTTAGTAATTTTCACTATTCATCAAAATATAAATGTTATTCGAAACGTACCAAAATCTCACCCTAGGATAAATTATATATTCTGAATCCAAAAATGAAGACAATTTTGAGAGATAAAATTTATAAAATTTCAAAAAGTTGGTATTACTATTCATAACGACTACTTTGATTGGTTGTTGTGTGTGTTAGAACTCGAAGTTGCGTACAACACATGCTACTGTATTATTCAAAAAGAAATGTACCGTGGAAGATTTGGGTGTTACACATTTCATGAGAAGTTTTATCACCAGTGGCCCTGATTAATTATATCATCCTAAATTCTATATTAAACATTATTGAATATTGTTTAAATGTTTTTTCATTTTACAAAATAATCATATTCTATTATAATGAAAAATATTTTTGTTTAAATCAATACATCTTGTTCTTACAACAAACATGGTTCATGTTGACTTATATTGGAACAGTGGATGGAATATTAATCATTTATTAAATTATATAATCATGTATATATGAACGTCATATTCAATATAGATAAAGAGATATAAATTAAAAGTTATAGGTTTATAATAAAAATGGATAGAACTGAAATGTAGATATAAATAATTGTTATTTTTAAATTGATACATATTAAGAACTAATTTTATATAAATATATTTAAAAACATTTAAATAAGAGGATTTTTAATCCCACTATGTGTATTTTATATTTTTAATGTGTTTTTTGTAATGTTGGAGAATCATGACAATTTGATGAGGATGGATTAAAAGTTAAAATGATGTGATTTTATGTTTTTTTGGAGAACCCAAGCCTATAATTGATGAATTTTTTCCGATGATTTATGTATCCTTATATTGGGTGATTCATAATTGGATGAAAGATCTTAGATGATTTGATTGAAGTTGCTTATAGTTTTTTTCGTGGAATCTTTTGGTGGGATATATTTATTTATAAAGGAATAATTTTACTGAAGATGTAGAGATCTATAGAGAATTTTGAAAAATGGATTATACCCCTATGATGAAAGAATTTTATGAATGTTCATATATATTTTTTATGATAAGAATAAAAATTTTGTATTAAATTTTTACTGAAAGATGATGGAAAATAAAAAATGATGTTGGATGTTTATCAATGATTTACAGACTATTGTTATATTTGAAATAGGGATCTCAAAGGAGTTTATTAAAAAATAATCCAATTGATCCCATCCAAACCAGGCATCCAAGATATCTTAAATATCATCATCCATGTTTAAGGTCCAGTGAACCTAGACTAGAAAAAAGTTAGATGATACACTATTGATTGTAGCATTGGATAATGAGAGTCAATGAAGTACCTACTGTTGCTAATTAAAACCATGTGGGTTTTCACAACAAACCACTAAAGAGGATCCAATCTAGATGGATTTCAGTGAATTCTTGTTGAGGTCCTCCATATTATTAATAAGTGAGTTAAAACCTAATGGTTTAATTTAGGACACATTTTCTTTATGTTCTATTAATCCATTTAAAATATATAGACATGTGTGAATTTAAACAAGATGATTTCATTCATACCTTCATTTTCAAACACCAACAATATCTTGAAAACCTCTACTTATCTCAAATATGATAACATGTATGATCACATAAAGTTATTATGTGAATAAGTTTTAATGAATCAAATGAACATTTAATACTCATGAATTAGTAAATAAGAGTAGATGAAAAATAATTTAGGCTTAAATAAGGCTAATGGGACTAAAAAAGAAAAGGTTTGTATATGACTTTATGATGGTACTTATTTTTCTATATTACTTGATTGTACGACATTAATAATATTAATTGCATGAATGACATTCATATCATGTGAAACTATTATAATGATGTTGAATAATATTTTTTTGATTAAATTAATAGTTTGCGATATGATAATTTTGATAAATCCATGTTATAAGTACCCGACCTTATACATTACCTAATCTTGAATTAAATGAATAATTCACATTGAGGATCTTTTCATATTTTGAGTTTTAGAGAACTTCTCCATAACTATTAAATTAAATCTCAAAAAATTACAAGTTAGACACTTCTATTCAGTTTCAAATTTTTTCATAAAATATAATCTCTTGAAAAAAAGAGTCATGTCTAGTCCCATGTCTTTGAAAGCATGACTTTTCCCTGATCCAATCCTTAACCCTAATCATCATTAAGCCCTGTGAAAAATATTTCACAACATGGGATGAGAATAAGAAACTCAGTAAGGGTTATAAAAAAAATAAAGAAAACATTAGTTCATCATTACATACATAACATAATCTATTTAATGTACCATATAAAATCATAATATTTATGAATAACACATAGAAATAATGAATCATAAAGGTAACTTTTGGCATCCATATCGTACTTATATTGTAGCTATCACAAATACATGTATAGTTATGTTGGAATACCCATCAAAGTATATTCCATAAATCTACTAGGAGAAAAATTTATGTTTACCTCTGTTATGTTACCCAATGCATTAGAGAGATATCTTGGGATCACCCACCCTAGGTTTATCATGGAACCACCTGTATACATAAACAATTCCCAAAAACCATATCATATTCATAACACATTAAATAAACACAAAGGAAAGATAAAATTTCCATATTTCAATCACAGTATATCATTTAAATATATTGACATAAAAATCCATCATCAAAACCATTTTCAATAACAAAATACGTAAAATATTATATGGTATTTATTTTCTTTATAAAAACACTACAACATGTTAAGGATGCCAAAGATCAAATAATACTCACGGTAGTGGAAAATGTTGTTGTCACCATTTACATTAAAAAACATTGTTTTTCTCATTTATTAAAACACCACGTAGAAAAATATTCCTATTGAATGAAATAAAAATTAAAAGGTGTTTATACAGTGTAAAAAATAAATTCATGTATTAAAACAAAATACGCCCCAATGAAAGGAGATTGAGATGAAGTCCCTTACCTCGTGCCCGACTTGACACGTTCATTCTTTAATCTCCTAAAGAATAACTAAAGTTAATTTCTACTTTCATAGGAACATTTTTCATGTTTATTATTGATTTTATATCAATTATTTCCATGTTATAAACATCATGTAATAATTTATGTTAATAATGGTTATTTTGTCGATATTTGGTACTTGAGCCAAAAATACACTTCTTATATTTAGAAGTTTTCTATTTGGTCAAAATTACATTATATCCAAGATGATATTAAGGATTTAGATATAATATATAACATATATATCAAGTGTATACCTGTATTTATAATAGTACATAACATTTAGAGCTAAGAAATGGAATCCACCATTCAGGGAGATGGTAAGTCATACGTACGCATAAACACTACATCCAATTCTATTTCATATTTTAATAGAATTTAAAAATAATTATACATAGGTATATTATATTTCCAATATAATATCATATATAATATCATTAACTCTATACTTTATACGTCCCACATATGTCATTAACGAGTCATATCACATAGAGGGGGCGGTAGTCTGCAATTCCTCAAATGAAATTGTCGCATTACCCATAATGGAAACCATAAAAGAATGAAATAAATGGAAAATAAAAAAGCATAAAGAAAACATAAACATAATATATATCATATATAAATATATTTCCATCTTAATGGCCACTATGAGAGGTCATAGGAGAGAATTGAACAATCATCGTTTCTTGAGGCGTTAGTTTTCCATCCACAGAAACATTATGTTCTTTACACATTAGATAAATGTTTGTGTAAGTTTAGTTCTAATAAATATCATAAAAACATCATATCTTATTGATTATAGAGGTGTTGTTATAAAATAATGGAATAAAAAGATTATAGGGTGTTGGAGAAGAAATATAAAACAAAATAACTTAAGAGAATACATTACGTTTAAATTGCGTAACTCCCTTTGGTTTGAACCAAAAGGGTTTGTTGAAGTTCTTTATTCCTATGTTAAGGATTCCATAAGGAGGATATGGATGAATAGAGCTTAATTGGGCATGGTTTCAACGATCCAAGGCGCTTGAGTGGTTTGAGGAATGGGTTAGAGGTGAGGGCTTTTATAAGGGGGAGGTGGCGCTCTTTAGGAATGTGTGAAAATATTATTTTATTACATATTGATATTCGGTTTCTAAATGTGAAAAACTTGTTAAAGTCGAATATAAGATGACTCATGGTAAAAATAAAATCATCCAATAATAATTGGAATGATTTTTTATATTATTTTAATCTTGATAATCTTATTTATTTAAATCATTTATTAATGAGGTAAACATGGAATCATTATTCTGTCATAAATAATTTAATTTATTTGATGTCTAAAAATTATAAAAAAATTACAATGAGTTATTAAATATTTTAATCTTTCAAAAGAATATTTATAGTTGAAAATATATGTAACACCTGTGATATTTATGTGAAATATTTTGTGTTTATACATCATCAAAGGAATCTTTCACTACACAAAACACTATCTTGGTTTGCTTTACACGCAATTGCATCCTTCCTTGATAGCTTGCGTTGTACGTAATATCAAGTTTCACTAAACAATGATATGCTATTAAAATATTATTAAAACTAGCCGTTATGAATAGTAATAACCACTTTTTGAAATTTTATAAGTTTTATTTTTCAAAATAGACTTCATTTTTGGATTCAAAATATCAAAATTATCCTAGGGTGAAATTTTGGTATTTTTCAGAAAACTTTCAATTTTTGATGAATAGTGAAAACACTGGGTTACTATTTAAAAACCGACCTTTCATTTAAATAATTATTTATTTTATTTAAATTTATTTTAGGTAAAAATTGATAAATAATACATATATAAATTCAATTTAATTCATTGGAGTCATTTTATAATAATTTTATATATATATAAATTTTATTGAACTTTTGACCGTCTTTTACCTGCCTCTTACGAGAATTTTCAAATTATATAAAACTAAATTTTACCACTTTTTTGAATGATATTTCAAAAATAAGAGAGACGCATTTGAAGTCAGTAAGTAAAATGTGGTTCAATGAGATAAAAACTATTTTTGGTGAATAATAACTTTTTACTTTTATTTACCACGGTTAAAAGTAAATATGGTAATTAAGGGTAAAAATTATATTATTATTACCCTAAATCATGTAATAATTCTATTGGATATGTGTAATTTGACCAAAAACAAAATTAGGGATAAAATATTGCCCTTTAGGTCCACGTGGATTAGATTAAGACATTTAATATTATTTTATTTAAAGAAGCATTAAAATAGTTAAAATCAAAGTTTAATAACTACAACATTTTTAATATAGGGTTATTAATAAGATAAATTCGACTATAAATATTCATTAGAAAGATAAAAATAATTCCTACATAATTTTATTTTATTTATAATTTTTAGACAATAAATAATATAATTTATTTATGACACAATGGTGATGCAGTAATTATATTATTAATGAAATATTAACATAATTGATATTATAAATACTCAAATAATGTAAATTGAGACTTTTTATGAATTACAATAATTTTATACGTTAATATGACATGTTAGTATGGATTTAATTAACTTTTTTCGAACTAATAATGTTGTTTTGATATTCAAAAAAATCAATTACCAAATAGTGTCAAAATTGACATAAAATTGTATTTAAAACAAATATTATATTACTAATTGTTATTTTATTCCGAAAAAATCTTAGTTTAGTCCAAATGACTTAGATAAAGTTATATATATTAATAATAAACAACTTGGGGTTCGTTTGTCTTGTTATGGTATGTTTATTAACCTTATTGTCTAAGAAAACAAGAAGACACTGTAAAAGCTAAATTATCTAACATAAAGTTAAATCTAAATGATAAGGTTAAAATAGAAACCTAAACTTGTCTAAATTCTATTGGATGAGAGGATTTCGACGCATCCTTACCTTATCTTCGAAATAAATCAATTTTTACCTATTTAAAATTGAATATGACTTTATAATAAAATAATATTTTTAGTTTTTCCAAAGGTGCCCCTCTCCTCCCTTGTAAAAGGGCATCCATCCCTCTCCTCCTCAGACCACATTGAGAAATAAATCTCGTACAAAACCTGACAAATTCTCTTCTACACTTCCCTCAAAACATCCTAGAGGTCCTGGTATTCTTAAAAGACCATCCCTAGTGCCCTAATAGGAGGTTAAGAAGATGCGTGTCAAAGAAGAGGTAATATCCATTAGTGATCCTTTCCAATCTCTTTCTTCTTCAACTTCTTCTTCCTTATATGTTTAATTATGAAGTAATAAAATCAGTATAACTCATATACTGATATGATATTATAAATATAAAACAACCCTATTTCACCTTCTATCCATCCTACGGAAAATGAAATCACCACGCGTGCGTACGTACGGAATACCGTCTCCACGTCGTGGTGTAATCCGTTTTCCTCCACCACCTTACATGGATGGGTATAATGGTGTAGAAAATAACAATATATGATTATTTTAAAGTGATATTGATTATGAAATAGTGTACATACACTCCAATACAATTCAATGACCATGGGAATGATATCATCGCTCATGCGTACATACAGAATATTGTCTCCACGATGTGATGCGACTCGTTCTACATGATTTTCATTGCATAATGATTATATAAATGAATTGAATGAATAAATAAGATATATATTACACTAATAACATTCTGTAAATGAGGTATCTATCATCTAAAAAGAATAATAAGAATTTATTTGACAAAACACACATTATAACAAAAAGTAATAAACACCCGAATAACAAGTAACAATGAAATATTACTAATAAGAAGCCAAGAATATGACCATATATGAGATTATAACAATGATTATGATTCTTTAATAAGTCAATGAGATTATTTAAATCATTATACAGGAGGTTTAGACACTTACGAAAGAAATCAGACCTAATGTAAGGGAAAATCTCACAATCTAATTTTTATCCGAGATTGTTTTTACGTTGGAGTTTAATGGGGTTTATTTATCATCTACATCCATGTTTCCTCAATATTTAATATTATTTCTATCATCCTACAATTTTTTATTTTTAATATTACATGTTGGTGAGTTTTTAGTAAAAGATATGAAAGGAATCTTTTGTCATTTTTAGTACGAGGTACTTTGTGACTTTTTCAGCCAAAGTATGAGAAGAATGTTTTTTTAACAAATACGGCATGAATGGATTTTTAGAACATTATTTCCATTAAGATACCTTTAAAATATTTCAAGTTTATTTTTAATCAACTTCTTTAAGTTTAAAAATATATTTCATGTTAAGAAAGGAAAATGTTTTTGAAGTAGAAAGGATATTTTCCTCAAGAATGGAGTTCAAGTGTTCTATCAAAATTACTTTCCATCTAAGATAATATAGGGTTCTGTTTCTATCCCTATTTTTACATTGTTTTTATTATGTTATTATGGAAGTATTTTTATGTTGTCATTTTATCTTATATAGATTTTGTTATGATGGCATGATGATTAAGAATCCCATTTTTATTACATGGGTTATGTTAGGCTGTATGATTTATGATTTTGTGGCACACATAAAAATGGTATCATTATGAGAAGGGTGGGAACTATATCTCACTCCAATGGATTGGATAATGATTTATATCTCATGTGACAAACATGGCTAGAATGGCAGGTTAAACTGGTTCAGTGATACAAGACTGAAATGATGAGTGAAATCGATTCATAAATGGACTTTGTCCGCTAAGATAGTCTTTCCATGAGTCTTGACTAATAATAAATAATTCTCTATGATTATGTGTGTATGCCACAAAGTTTCATGTTTTAAGTTATGATTATTGGGATTACATTTCACCACTATGATTTATCCCATGTTATGATATTATTATCTCTTTTTAAGGTTATGTTTTCCAAAATGTTATGTTTTTATGAATGTGATATGATTGATATTTATTTTGTTTACCCTTACTGAGAATTTTAGCTCACCCTTTTTTATGTTTTCATTCCCCAGGTCAGGAACAAGGGTACTAAGTAGAATATGCCAAAAGGGACTCTAGATATGATGAAATAAATGGGAGACAACGTAGATGATTTATGAACCAGTTGATTATGATTCACTGTTTCAAAAGACACTATACCTATATGGTCCTCTCATGGTTTTGTTATATGTTGTAATAAGTGTGCTTCAATTATGAAGTAATAACAATTTATGTAATGTATGGGTCATTATAGTTGATATCAGAGGAATGGAATAGTCAACCTTTGGAAACTAGGATGTGAAAGCCTTAGTAAGAACCCTAAGGATATATCTAAGCATAGAACACAATATTAGTGTTTTATAAATCGCCATGAATAACCTATGATATGACCTTAAGTGTAAAATTTTATTTCTGATTATGTGGTTTTCCTATTATAATTAGTGGTTCTCACAATATTCTTCTTAGTTTTAGTCAATGGATGGAACCCGAAGTAACTGTGATAATGCGGAATGCTACGGGAAATGCAATGATTGTCCCCCTGAGAAACCAAATGTTATGGGAGCTGGAATGAAAAATCTTGTAGCCATGATCACACAACTTTCTCAAGATATGAATCATGCAGGACTTCCAAACGAGAAAAGTAAGGAGAAAAATTATGTGGAATCCTTCATGAGGTAGTGTACACCTTCTTTCAGTGGGTCTAATAATCCATTAGTTTGCGAAAAATGTATTAGTACTACTGAAAAGATATTTTCAGTTCTTCAATTTTCTAAGCATGATAAAGTCATCATAGCAGTATATCGTTTGAAAGGTGAAGCTGGTCAATGGTGGAATCTTATCAAGAATATGAGGCAAAGGGATGAAATTGAATCCATGGAATGGGATGAGTTAAAGAACTTATTTTTCAATAATTACTTCCTTCGTATTCTTCGAACAAAGATGGATGAGGAGTTTCTTGAACTGGAGAAAAAGGATGATGAATCTGTTCGTACCTACGAAGAAAATTTTACAAGACTTGCAAGGTATGCTTATGGGATTATTATCCAACCTGAGAGTAAGATCGATCGATTCATTAGTGTCTTAAAACCAATTCTTCTAAGGGCATTATCCATAAGGGACTTCAATTGCTACGAGGAAATCGTACGATGTGCTCTCAAGGTTGAGATGGAGATTGCAGTAACCCATCAGTCATATGTGTTCGATATGAAGAGGAAAGTGGAATTCAAAGGTAAATCTAAAGACCACACTGAAAAGAAGATGATTTTTCCCTTATGCTCAAAGTGTGGAAAGAAACATTGAAGGAGTTGTCTTAAAGGGACAAGTAAATGTTTCAAATGTGGAACGAAAGGTCATAGGGCATTTCAATGCCGTAATGATGGGAAGAAGATGTCTAGTGATGTGAACAAAGAAAATGCCACACAGAGTGAACCTCATACACATCAATGATACAAGTTCAAGGAAATGGGGCATTATGCTAATCAATGCCCAAATCCAAGGGTTATTGATGATGATCGACATCAACAAAATCTTAAGGCTAAGAAAAGGAAAGTCACATGAAATTTCTATCAGCGATGTAGAGTATGATAAGGAAGTGGTGAAAGGTACACTTACCATCCACTCTAAAGTAGAAAATGATTTATTTCATTCTGGATCCACCCACTCTTTTATTTATAAAGAATATTCTAAGGTTATTGTCATATTACCTCAACAATTAGATGTTGAGTTAGCTGTGAATACCCCTAATGGCACAACAGTCGCATCAAATGTTTATAATTCATCTCTGATTAAATATTGTGGGAATGTGCTTCCTACAAATCTTTTGATCCTTCCTATAGAGGAATTTTATGTGATACATGGCATGGATTGTCTTTCTAAATATGGAGTTCATATCAATTTCCAAATATGGAAAGTCAAATTTCATATTCCAGATCAATCTATGATCGTCTAACGATGCAAGGATGAACATAACCTTCCAGCGGAAATTTATTCCATCTTACGGGTCTTGATTCCACTAAATGAAGGTTATTTATCACAAATGGTTGGAGAAAAATTCATGATTAAGAATATTCCCATTGTACGAGATTTTTATGATGTCTTTCTGGAGGAATTTTCGGGTCTTCCACCAAATCGTGAAGTTGAGTTTTCAATAGAACTCGTACCGGGTGCTTTGCCTATTTCAAAAAACCTTATAGAATGGCCCCAATTGAGTTACTGGAATTGAAGATGCAACACCAAGATAATCTTGATAAGGTATTCATATGCCCTAGTGTGTCACCTTAGGGAGCAAATGTTCTGTTTGTTAAGAAGAAATATGGATCAATGAGACTCTATATTGATTATTGAGAACATAACAAGACCACTATCAAGAAAAAATATCATCTCCCATGCATTGATGGCTTATTTGTTTAACTACGTGGAGCTCAATACTTTTCCATGATTGATCTTCATTCAGGGTATCATCAATTAAGGGACAAAAGGGAGGATATACTAAAAACGGCTTTTCGTACAAGGTATGGACACTATGAATTTATAGTGATGCCATTTGGTCTTACTAATTCCCCTGCTATCTTCATGGATTTGATGAATAGAGTATTTATAGACTATATTGATCAGTTTTTTGTAGTCTTTAGAGACAATATTCTTGTCTATTCAAAGGGAAAGGAAGAACATGAAGATCACTTGAGAATTATGTTGAAGACCCTAAGAAAGGATAAGCTTTATGCCAAATTTACCAAGTGTGAATTTTGGCTTCAAAAAGTTTCATTTTTTGGTCACATATTCTCAAAAGAGTGGATATATGTGGATCCAGCAAAAATAGAGGTTATAGAAAGATGGTCGAGACCAAAAACAGTAACTAAGATTCGATGTTTTCATGGTCTGGCAGGATATTATCGACGTTTTGTGATAGATTTTTCATGATTATCTAATCCACTCACCAGGTTGACCCGAAAAGGAGTTATGTTCATGTGGACAGTGGAATGTGAATAGAATTTCAAGGATTTGAAAAGAAGGTTATCCAATGCACCTGTACTCACAGTTCCTTGTAGTGGAGAAAGGTTTGTGATCTATAGTGATTCATCCAAGAAGGGGTTGGGGTGTGTTATTATGAAAAATGATATGGTGATAGATTATGCCTCACGAAAGTTGAAAATACATGAGAAAAATTACCCAACTCATGATTTGGAGTTAGCTACGGTTAACTTTGCATTAATGATTTGGAGGCATTATCTTTATGATGAAAGGTGTGATATTTATACTGATCATAAATGTTTGAAGTATATTTTCAAACAAAAGGAGCTGAATATGTGCCATAGAAGATGGTTGGAGCTGATTAAGGATTAAGACTGCTCAATTCATTACAACCTTGGGAAATCTAACAAGGTGGCAGATGCATTAAGTCGACAAGACCATGCTAGCTTATCCATGATGAGGATTGCAAAAGATCCAATATTTCTGGATTTACAAAGGATGGATCGTGGAATTATAATGGAAAGGGAAAAATCTTATCTTTCTCAAATGAATGTTCAACCATCTATACTTGTGATGATTAAAGAGGAACAGAAAGAAGATTTAGAGTTACAAAAGAAGGAGAGAAATGTTCCTGAATTCATCCTTGATTGTGATGTGATAATAAGATTCAGGAATCGGGTTTGTGTTCCTCCGATCCCAGAATTAAATAAGGAGCTG
Organism: Viscum album; assembly: GCA_963277665.1. NCBI lineage: Eukaryota > Viridiplantae > Streptophyta > Magnoliopsida > Santalales > Viscaceae > Viscum > Viscum album. The sequence continues at coordinate 1,452,209,348 of OY728161.1, forward strand.
CTAGATGAGGCTCATAGTTCTTCATTCTCTATTCATCCTGAAAGCACGAAGATGTATAGGGACCTGAAAGAGTACTTCTGGTGGGATGGCATGAAAATAGATATTTCTGAATATGTCTCTCGATGCTGGGTTTTTTCGCAAGTCAAATATGAGAGACAGAAGTCTAATGGGATGTTACAACCATTACCTATACCCTAATGTAAATGGGAAAACATCAATATGGACTTTGTCACTGGACTTCCTAAAACATCCAAAGGCAATAATTCTATCTGGGTTATAGTTGATCGTCTTACGAAGTCGGCACAGTTCATTGATATTAGAGAGGATTTCTCTCTTGATCAGCTTTCCAGGATATATGTAATGGAAGTGGTAATATTTCATGGAGTACCACTTTCCATTTTATCTGATCGGGATCCGATGTTTACCTCGAAGTTTTGGAGAACTCTTTAGAATACTCTGGATACAGAGTTGAGCTTCAACACTATTTATCATCCTCAGACAGACGGTCAGTCTGAGAGAACAATTCAAATTCTAGAAGAAATGTTAAGAGCTTTCTCTATGGACTTCAAAGGTGGTTGGGATCGACACCTACCTTTGGTGGAACTTTCATATAATAATAGCTTTCACTCCAGTATTCAAATTCCTATTTATCAATCTCTCTATGGAAAGAAATTCCAAACTCCAACTTGCTGGGATGAAGTTGGGGAAAGAAAGCTATTAGGACCTGATATTGTTGATGAGATGGAAGAAAAGGTCCGATCTATTCAACAACACAAAAGAGCAGCTCAGAGTCGAAAAAAAGTTACTCCGATAACCGAAGAAAAGACCTAGAGTTTGAAGTGGGTGATAAAGTGTTCTTACGAATATCTTCTTGGAATAGAGTAATGAGATTTGGAATGAAGGGAAAGCTGAGCCCTAGGTATATCATTCCTTTCGAAATACTGGATCATGTTGGGAAGGTAGCTTACCGATTGGTGCTTCCACAGAATCTCTCTCAAGTTCCCGAGGTGTTCCATGCATCTCTCCTGAGATATTACATACATGATCCTTCACATTTACTCAGCTCTGAAGTTTTACCGCTGGAGCAAGATCCTTCTTATGAAGAACAGCTGATAGAGATTCTGGATCGTAGCGAAAAAGTTCTATGAAACAAGACCACTCTCTTGGTGAAAGTTTTATGGAGGAACCACCAATTAGAAGAAGATACAAGGGAGCTTGAGGATATGATGAGGGAGAGGTATCCTCATCTGTTTGTTACGAAGTGAAGAATTTCGAGGGCGAAATTCATTTTAAGGGGGGTAGAATGTAACACCGGAGATTTTTATGAGAAATATTTTGTTTTTATACATCATCAAAAGAATCTTTCAATACACACAAAACTATCATGGATTGATTTACACGCAATCGCGGCCTTCCTCGATAGCTTGCGTTGTACGCAATATCGAGTTTCACTAAACAACGATATACTATTAAAATATTTATAAAACTAGCCGTTATGAATAGTAATAACCACTTTTTGAAATTTTATAAATTTTATTTTTCAAAATGGACTTCATTTTATGATTCGGAATATCGAAATTATCCTACGGTGAAATTTTGGTATTTTTCTGAAAACTTTCAATTTTTGATAAATAGTGAAAACACTGGGTTACTATTTAAAAACAGACTTTTTATTTAATTAATTATTTATTTTATTTAAATTTATTTTAGGTCAAAATTGATACATAATACCTAAATACGGTCAATGTAATTCATTGGAGTCATTTTATAATAATTTTAGATATATAAAAACTTTATTGATCTTTTGACAGTCTTTTACCCACCTCCTAGGAGAATTTGGAAATTTACATAAAACATAATTTTACCGCTTTTGTGAGTGGAATTTAAAAAATCCAAGAGACACTGTTGAAGTCAGTATGTAAAATGTGGTTCAATGAGATGAAAATAATTTTTGGTGAATAGTAACTTTGTAATTTTATTTACCACGAATAAAAGTAAATAGAGTAATTATTGGTAAAAATGATATTCCTATTACCCTAACACATGTCCAAATTCTATTGGATAAGTGTAATTAGACCAAAAAAAACATTAGGGATAAAATATTACCCTTTAGGTCCACTTGGATTAGATTAAGACATTTAATATTATATTATTAAAAGAAGAGTAAAAATAGTTAAAATCAATATTTAATAACTAAAACATTTTTAATATAGGGTTATACTGAAGATAAATTCGACTATAAAATTTCATTTGAAAGATAAAAAATTTTCCTACATAATTTTATTTTATTTATAATTTTTAGACATTATATAATATAATTTATTTATGACATAATGGTTACGCAATAATTATCTTATTAATGAAATATTAACATAATTGATGTTATAAATACTCAAATAAATTTAATTTGAGACTTTTTACGAATTACACTAATTTGATAGGTTAATATGACAAGTTAGTATGGATTTAATTAACTTTTTTTAACAAATAATTCTTTTTTTATTTTCACAAAAATCTATTACCAAATAGTGTCAAAATTGACCTAAAATAGTTTTTAAAACAAATGTTTTATTATTAATTGTTATTTTATTCCCAAAAAAACTAAGGTTCAGCCAAATGACATAGATAAGGTTATATATATTAGTAATAAACATCTTCAGCTTCGTTTGGCTTGTTATAAAAAGTTTATTAACCTTATAGTGTAAGAAAATAAGAATACACTGTAAAAGTTAAATTATCTGACTTAAAGTTAAATCCAAATGATAAGGTTAAAATAGAAACCTAAACTTGTCTAAATTATATTTGAGGAGATTATTTTGACCCATACCTACCTTAGATCTTAAATAAATCAATTTTTAGCTATTAAAAATCGAATATCACTTTATAATAAAATAATATTTTTAGTTTTTTCAAAGGTGCTCCTCTCCTCCCTTATAAAAGGGCACATCCTCCATCTCCTCCTCACACCACATTGAGCAATCATGGTCAGACAAACCCTGCCAAATTCTCTTATACACTTCCCTAGAAACATCCTAGAGGTCCTGGTTCTCTTAAAAGACCATCCCTAGTGACCTAAGAGGAGGTTATGAAGAGGCGCGTCAAAGAAGAGGTAATATCCATTATTGATCCTTTCCAATTTCTTTCTTCTTCAACTTCTTCTTCCTTAGTTGTTTCATTATGATGTAATAACATCAGTATCACTCTTATACAGATATTCTATTATAAATATGAAACAACCCTATTTCACCTTCTATCCATCCTATGGAAAATGAAATTATCGCGCGTGCATACGTACGGAATACCGTCTCCACACCGTGGTGTAATCTGTTTTCCACCACCACCATACATGGATGGGTATAATGGTGTAGATAATAACTATATATGATTATTTTAAAGTGATATTTATTATTAAATAGTATACATACACCCCAATACAATTCTACAATCATGGGAACTATATCATCGCTCGTGCGTACGTACAAAATACCGTCTCCACAATGTGATGTGACTCGTTCTACATGATCTTAATTTCATAATGATTATATAAATGAATTGAATGAATAAATATGGTATATATTACACTAATACCATTCTGGAAATGAGGTATCTATAATCTAAAAATAAGAATAAGAAATTATTCGACAAAACACGCATAAGAACAAAAAGTAATAAACACCTGAATAACAAGTAGCAATGAAATATTACTAATAAGAAGCTATGAATATGACCATATATGAGATTATAACAGTTATTATGCTTCTTTGATAAGTCAATGACTTTATTTAAATCATTATACAGGAGGTTCGGACACTTACGAAGCAAATCAGACCAAAGGTAAGGAAAAATCTCACAAACTCATTTTCATCCGAGAATGTTTATACTTTGGTATTTATTGTGGTGTATTTATCATCCACATCCATGTTTCCTCAATATGTAATATTATTTCTAACCTCCTAAAATTGTTTAAATCCATTATTTTTTGTTGGAGTGTTTTTAGTAAAAGATATGAAAGGAATCTTTTGTCGTTTTTAGTACGAAGTACTTTTTGACTTTTTCAACCAAAGTATGAGAAAAATATTTTTTAACATATAAGGCATGAATGGATTTTTAGAATATTATTTCCATGAAGCTTCCATTACAAGTTTTCAAGTTTATTTTTAATCAACTTCTTTTAGTTTAATATTATATGACATGTTACGAAAGGAAAAAAATTTTGAAGTTCAAATGATATTTTCCTGAAGAATGGAGTTCAAGTGTTCTATCAAAATTATTTTGCATCTAAGATAATATAGAGTTCTTTTTCTTTCCCTATTTTTACATTGTTTTGATTATGTTATGATTGAATTATTTTTCTGATGTCCTTTTATCTTATATGGATTGTGTTATGATGGCATGATGATTAAGAATCACATTTTTATTACATGGGTTATGTTATGATGTATGATTTATGATCATGTGGAACACATAATAATGGTATCATTATGAGATGGGTGGTACCTATATCTCCCTCCAATTCATTGGGTAAAGATTTATATCTCATGAGATAGACAGGGCTGGAATGGAAGGTTAAACCGGTCCAGTGATACATGACTAAAATAAGGAGTGAACTCGGTTTAAAAATTGACTTTTTCCGCTAAGATAGACTTGACAATGAGTCTTAACTAATAAGAAATGATTCTATATGATTATGTGTGTGTGCCACAAAGTTTCATGTTTTATGTTATGATTATTTTGTAATAAATTTCACCACTAGGATTTATCCCATGTTATGATATTATGATCTCTTTTTCATGTTATGTTTTCCAAATGGTTATGTTCTTATGAATATGATGTGATTGATATTTCTTTTATTTAACCTTACTTAGCATTTGAGCTCACACTATTGTATTTTTTCTTTCCTCAGGTCAGAAAGAAGGGTACTAAGTAGAATATTCCAAAATGGACTCTAGATATAATGAAATAAATGTGAGAAAACATAGATGATTTATGAACCAGTTGTTTATGTTTCCTAGTTTCTAAAGACACTATACCTATACGGTCCATTCATGGTTTTGTTATATGTTGTAATAAGTGTGCTTCAATTATGAAAAAATAAAATTTTATTTAAATTATGGGTCATTATAATATAACTTATACAACCATATGTAAAAATTAATTTACTTAAAGATATTTGTTTTTGTCATTTTTGTCTTTACTTTAAGTTAATTAAAATAAAATGTCATTATCACTTTCATGTGGATCCATGGGGTTCAAAAATCGACCTAAAGATGATAATGGTAGGATGTGTATACCCCAATATGATTAGAACACATGTTAGGGTAATTTTATGTTATTATAATAATATTTCTTAAACCTTATTCACTAAATTTTACCTTTAACGATGGTAAATAAAATATTTACTGAAGTAAATATTCATAATGTATAAAAATTAAAGTTACTTATTTACACAATTTTTACCTCATGATTCCAAATATGGAATCCATTTTTTCAAATACAAAACCCATAAGTGGTAGAAATTAATTTAATATTAATTCATGCTGTCAAAACAAAAGGACTGTTTTTATGAATTAATAACTATCCAAAGTCTGACACTTGTTTATGTCCAATTTCAAAGTGAAATTAATTAAAATAACCAAAATTGGATTAAATGGTAAAATTATAATCCAATCACACTTTAAAACCAATTACAAAGTTAATCTAACCATAAAAATAAATTTTATTAAAATGATGTTTTGAATTAAAATACAAGATTTTCACTTTTCTTTAAAAAATAAACACTATTAAAAAAATAAAAAAATTTAATCAAAAGTAAATTTGGATGTCCCGATTCTAAAGAAGAATTTTAATTTTTAACATAGAACATATAAATGTGACCAAAACGATATTTAAAGGGCGTTCTCCGTCAAAAGGCGGTAAATCAACCTTTTAAATTATATTATTCTTAAAATTAGAGTCATTTACATTTTAAGACTCTAACTTTTATTGGATATATGTAAAAACATTTAAGAAATATTGATAATCATATTTCAGTTATTTTGGCTCATTCCCACCAATACAATGGTTATGAGTTAACTACCATTTAAAATTGTAATGTTATATTATTGTTGTGTAACATAAGAATTAAAAGAAGCCAATTGTTGCGTATCAGGTACGCCATTGAGCATAGAAACCCCTTTAAGGTAAAATTAGCATTTAATTCACAAAATATAAATTTCAGTGAAAATTTATTATTTCATTATTTACCTGGGATGTCACATCCTTCCCCTCTTTTGGAAGTTGCGTCCCCACAATTTTATTCACTTATCATATAAATGGGGGTATTTGCCCCTTATAGAATTTTTAGAATCCCATGTTTCCTCATCAAAAATATGGATTTTCCAAAAAACCATTACCTGGTGAATTACCTTATTCCATAATAATTTCTCACTTATATCAAGAATCTTGACTGAATGTTCTTTAAAAGATAGATTCTCTTCCAACTGAACTATATCTGGGATGAAAACATGATATGGATCTGGCATATACTTTCTCAACATTGAAATGTGAAAAAAATTGTGTACCTAGGAAAAAATTGGAGGTAAATCCACTCTGTATGAAACTAATACAAATTTCTATAGGATTTCATAAGGTCCAATGAATCTCAGACACAACTTTCCCATATTACCGAAATGCATCACACTTATCCATAGAGAAACATTAAGAAAGAAATGATCACCTACCTCAAAAGAGAGATCCTCCCTCCAGTTATCTGCATAACTTTTTTGTCTACTCTGAGCTATTCTCATGTACTTCAGTATCAACTAAACTTTCTCTAACATCTCTTCTACCTATTATAGTCCCATTAGATTTTTTTCCCCTACATCATCCCATAAATCTATATTCCTACCCTTCTTCCCATATAATGCCTCATATAAATCCATCTGTATACTGGGATGAAAACTCTTATTAAAAGAAAATTCAACCAAAGAAATAAGTTGGTCCGAACATCCCTGGTAATCCATCTAGAAATCCTATAACATATCCTCCATGGTCTGAATTTTCATTCTGACTTCACATCTGATTTCGGATGAAAACTTTTAATAAAATTTAACTTAGTACCCAACGAATTCTGAAAGACTTTTCAAAGTATAGTAGTAGACATGGGATCATGATCATATAAAATGGAGAGGGAAACACCATGAAACATGACTATCAATTTAACATACAACCAAGAACGTTGATCTAGAGACAGAGCATCTCAAAAAGGAATGAAATTAGAAGATATAGTCAATGGATCAACAATAACCTACATTTCACAATTACATCGAGACGCCTTTGGTAATCCCACAATGAAGACTCTGGATATATTCTCCCATTTCAACTCTAGGACCAGTAAATACATAAGAATATTTTTTGGTAATTTTCTCTCTACTTTAACCAACTAAAATGTCAAACACTTCATAGAAAAATTAACAATATCTCTTATCATTCCATCCCACCAGTAAAACTCTTGAAGATCTCTGTACATCTTAGTACTACTATGATGAAATGAAAATGGTGAAATATGAGCTTCACATGACAACGCATTCATCAATTGTGAATCACAAGGCACACATAATCTCTTTCCAAATATCAATACACAAACATTATCAATGTTATATTCGATAAAATCAACCTTTTGAACCAACTATACTTTTTTCTACAACTCACTATCTTCCTTTTGCAATTGCATTTTTATATCTTATAGATATGATTTCTCGGACACCTGAAACACAACAGAATAATTTCATGAACCAAAAAATTGTATGCTAAAGTTAATCAAATAAAAAAACAAAGGATCTCATTCCAAACGTAGCATGGTCAATAAAGATATAATTTTATAAACTCAATTATTTACCCAATTTATTTTCCTTTCCTAGATGATAAAGGAATGTGCAATCATAATCCTAGGTTATTTCCAACCATATCCTATGTCTCAAGTACAATTATTTATGAGTGAATATTTACATTAAAATTTTGTGGTCAGTATATATTTCACATTTAACTATATACAAATAATGCCTCCCCATTTTAAAGCAAAACAAATAGCATCTAATTCCAAATGATGTTTACGGAAATTTATCTCATGTTGTTTCAACTAACATGAAGCATAAGCAATTACCTGATCATTCTTTATAAGGACACAAACATGTCCTTTCAATGAATCATCAATATAGATAACTAAATCACTATTTCTGGAAGGTAGTTACAATACTAGAGCATTCACCAATATTCTATTCAATTCCTAAAAACAATCATCACATTCTTTTGTCAAAATGAACTGAACACCTTTTCGAGTTAACTTAGTCATTGGACTAGATAACATTGATAAATTTCCAACAAACATCCGGTAAAAACCAGTCAAACCAAGAAAACTATGAATCTCGGTTATATTTGTGGGTCTTGGATATTCTTCAACAACTTTTGTTTTAGCAAGATCAATAGTTATGCCATTTTTTGAAACAACGTGACTAAAGAAGGAAATTTGTTGCAACCAAAACTCAACCTTGCTGAATTTCCCAAATAGTTTGTTTTTTATGGGTTTAATAACAACCCTTTAATTACTTTCTTTATCCTCTTTAATTTTATAATAAACCAAAATATCATCAATGAACACAACCAAAAACTTATCCAAGAACTCATGGAAAATAATTTTCATAGGATACTTGAATAAAGTAGGTGCAATGGTTAAACCAAAAGGAAAAACTACAAAATCATAATGGCCATATATAGTACAAAAATGGTCTTTGGAGTATTTTATTCCTTTAATTTCCACTGATCATACCCCGATCTCAATTCAATCTTCAAAAAATACAGAACTTCCAAGGGCAGATCAAACAAATCATCAATACGAGGAAAAAGACACTTGTTCTAAACTGTGTTGTTTTTCAATGATCTATAATCAATCCAAAGTCTCATTGAACCATCATTATTTTTTATAAATAATATAGGTGCACCCCATGGTGATGTTCTAGTTTGAATGAAACTTTTATCTATTAACTCCTGTAATTTCCTCTTTAACTCTAAAAGTTCAAATTGAGTCATTCGATAAGGGGGTTTTCATATTGGCTTTGCATCAATAATTATTTCAACAGTAAATTCAACTTCTCGATCAGGTATAATACCAGGAAAATCATCAGGAAAAATGTCAAAGTACTAATTTAGCACTAGCACATCATTAGTCTAAATAGTTCTTTTAATTTCAATAATATGTGAAAGGTATCATTATTTTCCATATTTTAGTAGTTTCTCGGATTCCCGATACGTTATCAAAAGTAAGGGTTCATTCTTGTACACAAACAAAAATCCTTTCTGAAATTAAAACTCCTTATCTCTGCATTTAATCTTATAAAGATAAACATAAAGCCAATCCATACCTAGAATAGCATCAAACTCGGGTAGAGGAAAAGAATAAGGTTTGCAGGTAGATTTATTCCCCACATAAGGACAGGAAGGTTCATATATTTTCTTTTTTGTTTCAAAATTTCCTCTAGGTGTTTTTACCATAATTTCAGGATTTCTATATGGAGATGGAATTCACAATTTACTAAAATACTTCTCAGAAATGAATGAATTTGTAGACCCCAAATCAAACAACACATTGGCATAATCTGAACAAGCAAACAGTGTACCTGATACTACTTCATTTGATGTCCCAACATCTACTAAAGTAGTTTCAATAGACTTCACCACTCATTTATTCTTGTACTCAAGTTGCTTTCCCTCAGTTGGGTTCTTCATTGGACACTCATTTTCATAATGACCAATTTCATTGTACATAAAACATTTTACTAATTGTAAATCATATTTTGTTTCTTAATATTAACCTGATCTATTTCAGTGCAATTAAAAGAACTATGTCCCATTTTACAAGATCGATATCACTTACCAAAATTTAAATGACATTCCCCAGCATGTTTTTTTCCACAATTTTCAAAAACTGTAAACTTAAGTTTCTTACCATCAGACATTTTTTAAGAGTTTTTTTCTTTAACCTTCTACCTTGATCTCTTATTCTGTTGTTTGACAAAGACCATTCGATCATCTAAAAACTCCATTTCCACCTTATCCCCACATCCAAAAAGTTTTTCATAACTCTTAAACTCAAAATAAGCTAAATCCCATCAATACATTGGTTTTAATCCTTAGTAAAAATTGATGATTTTACTATCAAGATCTCAAATGAAATGTGAATCATACTTTTATAGTCAAGTGAATTTTACTTCATAAGTTACCAGTAAGTCATCCTCTTGCCTCAATCTAAGGAAATGTTTTTCCATCCTATGATGAACCACCATAGGAAAATATTTCTCACGAAACATACCTTTGAATTCATTCCAATCATGAGCATCAATCTCTTCACTATCCCGGATATTTTTCACCATCAACCACCACTGATCATCTTCACCATAAAAATGGTAAATAACGATATAAAACTTTTGATTTTATGAACACCCCATGACATAAAAAATAATTTCTAGTGATTTAATCCACCTTTATGCTAGCACAGGTTCAGATGATCCTCTAAATGATAGGGGATGTTGCCTCAATAAATGCTCCACTACTAAGATGGAAGGTTGTCTTTCTATGGATGTCATCCCATCATAGATACCATGTTTCTTTTGTGGAAAACAATTCTAAACAAAAAAATATCTTAGGACAAGCAACATGGTAATCTGAAAATGATATATCACTTAAATCATACCAAAAATTAATTTATTGACACTAATTGAACAATATCCTAACTTATAATGTTATCTAAACTAACCGATGATACCAACTACAAGGACCCGGCCTTAAACATTACATAATCATGAATTAAATGAATAATTGACGTTGAGGATCCTTTCGGGTGTAGTGTTTTAGAGAATTATCCCATAACTATTAACATTACATCTCTAAAATTACAAGGTAAACACTTCTACTCAGTTCTCATTTTTTTCATAATTATAAAAACTCTTGAATAAAAAGTCATGTCTAGTCCCATGTTTTGGGCAAAAGGAATTTTCCTTGATCCCATCCTTGACCCTATTCATTTTTAAGACCTGTGAAAAATATTTCAAAACTTGGGATGAGCATAAAAATCATAGTAAGGATTATAAAACAAAGAAATATAACTTTATTTCACATTACATACATAAGAAAAGATATTTAACATACCTCATGGAAATTATATGATATATGAATAACACATAGAAATCATAAATCATAAAGGTAACTTGTGGCATCTATATCATACATACCTTGTAGCTATAATAGCTATATAGGGTGTTACGTTGGAATACCAATCAAATTATATTCACTTAATCTCTTAGGAGAATCATTTACGTTTATCTCTGCCACATTTCCAATACATTGGAGAGCTATCTCAGGCTCACCGGCCCTAGGTTAATCATGGAATGACATGTATATGTAAACAACACCCACGAACCATAACATATTCATAACAAAAAAATAAACACAAAAGAAAGATAAAATTTACACATTTCAATCACAGTATATCATTTAAATATATTTTTATAACATATCCTTAATCAAAACCATTTTCAATACTAAATTATATAAAATAGTATTTTGTATTTATTTTCCTTTTAAAAAGAACTATTGATTTTTATGGAAGCCAATTATCAAATAATACTCATAGTGGCGGAAAAGGTCATTATCACTACATACATTAAAAGAATCATTCTTTTTTTTATTTTAGTAAAAAACTTCATTGAAAAATATTTCCATAGAATGAAATGAAAATTCAATGGTTTTTATAGAGAGAATAAAAGAAATTCGTGTATTAAAATAAAATATGCCTCAATAAATGGAGATTGAGACAAAGTTCCTTACATCGTGTTTGAATTGACACGTTCATTCATTAATCTGTTGAATAATAAATTTAATTTAATTTTTAACATCTTAAGAAACATTTTCAAAGTTTATTATTCCTTTTATATCAATTATTTCCATGTTATAAACATAATTTAACCATTTATCTTTATAATGGTTTTTTTGTCGATATGTGGTACTTGAGTCAAAAATAAACTTCTTATATTTACAAGTTGTCTATGTTGTAAAAATTCTATTATATCTAGAATGATATTCATGATTTAGATGTCATATATATCATATATATCTATTATATACATGTATTTATAATAGTACATAACATTTAGTGGTATTAAATGAAATGCACAGTTCATGGAGACGGTAAGCTGTACATACACATGAACGCTAATTCCATTTAGATTTAATATTTTAATTGAATTAAAACATAATGATACATAGGAATATTAATATAATAACATTAAATCCATCCTTTATAAATCCCACTTATTGCATTAACAAGTCATATCACTTTATGAGGGTGGTAGTCTGCATATAGTCAAATGTAATTATCGCATTTACCCATAATGGATACAAAAAAGGCATGATATAAATGGAAAATACAGAAGCATAAATAAAACATAAACATAATATATATCATATATAAATAAATTTCCATGATAATGGAAACCATTAGAGGTTGTAGGAGAAAATTTAACAAAAATCGTTTCGTGAGGCGTTAGTTTGTCATCCATAGAAACAATATGTTTTTACCCATTAGATGGAGGTGTGTCTAACTGTAATTAGAATAATTTTGATTAAAAAATACTAATATATTTTGGATATTGGTTTTGAAAAAAAATAAAGGAATAAAATTATTTTAGGAGGTTGGATAATTAAAATAAAACAAAATAACTTAAGGGAAGATGTTACCTTAAATCGGGTAACTCCCATTGGATTGAACCAAAGGGTTTTTTGAGGTGCCTTATGCCTGTGTAAAGGTTTATAGGAGGAGAATAGGGAATTATAGAGCTTAATTGGGAAGATTTTGAATGATCCATTGACCTTCATAGGTGTGAGGAATGGGTTAGAGTTGAGGGTTTTTTATAAGCGGGGGGAGGGGCTCTTTAGGAAAGCGTGAAAATATTATTTTATTACATAATGATTTCGGTTGGTAAATGTCCAAAAAATATTATAGAAGAAGATAAAATGACTCATGGTCAAAATAAAATCATCCAATAATAATTGGAAATGTTTCGTTTATTATTTTAATCTTTATAATCTTATTAATTTAAATCATTTATTAATGTGGTAAACGTTGCATCATTATTGTGTCATAAATATATTAATTTATATGATTTCTAAAAATTTAAAACAAATTCCATGATTTATTAAATATTTTTATATTTAAAAATAGTATTTATAGTCTAAAATATAACTTATATAACCTAATGTAAAAATTAATTTACCAAAACATATTTGTTTATGTGATTTTTGTCTTTACTTTATGTTAATTGAAATAAAGTGTCATTATCACTCCCATGTGGCCCCATTTGGTTCCAAAATGGTCCCAAGGATGCTCATGGTAGGAATCCTATCAACAAATAGGATTAGGAAACATTTTAAAGTAATTTTATATTATAATAATAATATTTTATTACCCTTATTTACCAGATTTACTCTTTAACCATATTAAATAAAATATTTACTAAAGTAAATATTTATACTGTCTAAAAATAAAAGATAAGTATTTAAAAAATTTGTACCATATGACTCCAAATTTGGATTCCGTTTTTTGAAATTCATAACACAAAAATTGTAGAAATCATGATAAAATTAATTCCCATGGTCCAAACAAAAGGTGTGTTTTTATGAAATAATATCTATCAAATGATTGACACTTTTTTTTATCCAATTTAAAAGTGAAATTAATTCCAATAATGAAAATTGGATTAAATGGTAAATATATAATCTAATTAAACTTTTAAACTAATTCAAAATATAATCTAACCATATATATTATTTAGATTAAAAGGCAGTATTGACATAAAAAACTACATTTTTTACTTTTTATTAAAAAATGATCATTATCATAAAAATACCAAAGATTCATCCAAAGTAAATTTTGATGTCCTGATTATAAATAACAATTTTATTTGGTAAAATAGAACATATAAAAGTGACCAAAACTATATTTAAATAGGTTTCTCCATCAAAATGTGGTAAATCAACTATTTAAAGTAAATTATACTAAAAATTAGGTTCATTCACATTTTAATACTCTAACTTTTATTGAAAAAATGTAAAATCATTTAAAAAACATGTATAATAATATTTCAGTTGGTTTTTCTCATTCCTTCCAATAAAATGTCTAGGCGGTATCTACCATTTAAAATAATATTATTATTTTATTATTGTGCAACGTAAGATTTCAAATAAAATTGTTGTTGCATATCGAGTATGCCATCGAACATAGACACCACATTAAGGTAAAATTAATATTTATTTCAAAAAATATTTTTTAAAAATAGAATGTATTATTTATTTCTTTATCTGGTATGTTACACAAGTATTATGTTTATAAATGAAAAAAATATCAAGATCAGTTTATCATTATTTAGGAACAAATAAAAATTGAAAATTCTTTTGGATTATTCTGTATTATAAATGGTGATGTCGATATTGTGATGGTACATTTTTTCATATGGATAAACAGAAATGTGAAGAAGAAATTAAAAAAAATTGGTAGAGGTAAATGTTTGGTTGATGGAAAGAATGTTATGATATATATTTATATATCATATTTTATATGGTAGAAAACGATTGGGGAGAAGACTGATGGCTATTCAGATATTGATATTCCATAAATTTTTAAAATTTAAAAATATATGGAAATTTAGATTAATTTATTTACATGATATTTTAAAAAAAGATATTATATGATAATTTGATGATATAATTAAAAGACTCTGCTACATTCGATTACATATATATATATATATATTACAAACTGAATAAAAAAATTTGTAAGAGAAATTTGTGACCATGATATTTTTTGTACGGAAAAACATTCATTATGTTTAGAGGTTTCATGGATCAGCTGTTATTCTCATGGAATTTGTGGTAATAAGTTAATAATTATATGTAGTAAAAACAAAATTTAACAAAATAATCACAATATAATAATATAAGGTGGTGGAAGAATAAGAGGTTGTTCTGCACTAGTGTTCATATAGTATGATAAGAAAGAGATATCAATATTTTTTACTTATCATTAGAAGAGAAAGGAATAGAGAATAATAAGAAGGATAAAGTAAATAATCTGTCAAAAAATATTTCATAAGGAATAAGAGTTATATGAAGTCTATTTTACGATAAATAGGTGTCTTGGAATCATGTAATAAGAGTAAAAAAATCAATCCTTTCCACTACTGTGAAGATAAAAATGCTGGTTTAATATAATTTTGGTAAAAAAAGGCTCATCCATCACCCAAATTTTTAGGTAATAAATGCATTCATGTTGTTATATAAGAGAAAAATAATTTGATGACTTAGATACACATCAAAAACCTGTAAAATTTCACAATTAGTTGACAGATTTCTAATTATTATGAAACTATAATCATTCTTTGGTTCATGTGGCACATGATTATGGGTCCCAAAAAATAACTATTGAGTGACATTAAAAAAAAGTTAGTGTCATATCATATTTTTTGTACTCAAAAGTCAGTTTTGGTGGGAAATGTGGTATCAGTGAATTCGGAATTAGAACAATGATTAGACTTAACACATTTGGAGGTGATGGGTGTAAAATGTTTTTTATGTTTGTGTATATGTGTGTGCATTTTGGACATGATTCATGTGAATAAAAATTGGAAATGTTGAAGGAGTATTTCATTAAAATTAACAAGTAAAAGAGTAAAAATAATGAAGGGGATTAATATATTATAAGGATTAAAATTAACTGACATTGAATCTTCCTCCCCCTGCCACTCTCAATTATGAGTTCCTCTTTATCCAAACCCCTTAATAGTCTAATTATTTTAGAGCACAAAAATAAATAAATACATTGTAAATTAAATGATTTATAATATGTAAATAGATTAATTAAATCAATAAAACTATAAAAACATATAATAATACAATGTAATATAGTTTTTTATTATAATCCATATATACATTTAATTTATATTATTAACGAATATAAACAATTAGAATCAATGGAAATATATAGTTTTAATCCAAATTGGTGGGAGGATCAATACATTGATCAAAATTAATCATTTTATGATATTCTGAAACTTATTTAATATAAAATTTTAAATGATATAACTTACACCCCCTAACATCATTGATAATTGTAGATGGGTAAAAACATTATCCTCGACCATCTCTTTGATCACAAAATTATAATAATGTCATATAGTTGGACTTTTTATAAACATAAATAATAAAATAATGGATTCATATGAATAGAATCTCATTGATCATACAAGATCAGAATAAAATAATATCAATAATAAATCATAGTTAATTAACAACGAAAATCCTCAGAAATGGAATCTAAAATAAGACTTTTAAAAAAGTAAAAATATTGCATATCATAAATATTTTAGATGGTTAATAGCTCTTGAATACATATTATCAATCTCTTGATACTATTTCTAACATTCTACCATTATTTGAAGCATTGGTTTCTATCATATAGTTATTTGTGTAATAAGTTCCCCAATTGTATGATTTAAGTTCCATGGGAATTAATATCACCATATTACCATCATTAATGTTCTTCACAATATATTCTTCATGAATTAAATCTGCTGATCTCATGATGTTTTAAAAATACAAGGATTAGAGTAAGCTCACTGAATATTGTTTTTTTGAATTTTATGACTATATGAAAACTAGAATAATTTTTTCAATAAATTATAAGTATTACATGGTCTATGCATGGAATCATCAATACAACAGATCCAATCATTTTTATGAAAATTAATCAACATAGACATCGATAAATAATTTGGTATTGGTCTTATTGTAATAATTATTTCCACCTAAACCTAATTAACATATAAATATACTTATTATTGACCCTATAGTTTCCTTTCTAAGAATATGTTGGATATAATAACAAATAAATATTAGTATCTGGAAAAATATTAGGGGTCTTGTAAAGAAAATAAATCACAACAATGATTATCTTTCTAGGAATTAAATTATGTAATAAAATCTCATTTTCACCTAACATATCATCAATATATATATATGTATATAAATAAATAAATTAGTATTCTATGTTTTATTCAATTTCTCGGGCTCATTTCCTTCTAATAACTGTGCTAATATATTTTCTCAAGAACATTCATCTCTCTTAAAGTGATAGAGATATCTTCTTCTGAAATTTGAAAGTGATAAATTCTATATCTATCTTTAGTTAATATCATATCACATATGAGGCATCCATTGAAATGTATTGTTCTATAATAATATTAAAAAATGCTATTCATTATGTATCATCATATGAAATTTGAAATATACATCAACAATGATAACATGTGTATAGACCAACACACAAATTGTATAAAGGATCACCCAGGGACGCCTAAAGCACAAGTGGTTTCTTTTTAGGATTTTTTTATCACAATATGATCACCCTTGTAGATAACCATGTATAATGTTCATTTGAAAGTTTTAAAGGTTAATAAATACCCAAATCCTGATACTCATATACCATTGGTTTATTGTTAGAATGACTTATTTTGATCATACAACAATCTTCTATAATATTATAATGTAAAATATATCATATGAATAGGAAAGATAATTTCTATAACCTATTAATTCAGTAAATACTCTTTGAACATTATCATTTATTTTATATAAAAATAATTGTGATACAAACTCAATATTTCAAACAAAAATAATTAGATAAAAATAAAATGTACATAATAATGTTTTTTCATGGGAACCAACTCTAATATAATCCCACATTAAATATATTTAAATGGTTTCTTTAACCCTATATCTCTCACATGATATTTAATATTTTTCTAAAATAAGGATTTAGTATATAGGTTTTTTTATTTTCTATGAATAATACTTTTTTTGACATAAATTCACCTTTTTAAGATAAATTTATCTAGTTATTATATACTTAATGTATATTTTTTATATTCATGTATGATATGGGATATTTGGAAAGAACTATTTTAGTAATATTATCACAGTATATTGAAATATTATCCAAAATAGTTTGTATTATACTATGAAAAGAGACAAATTTTTATATTTATACTGGTTATTTAGAATCATTATGAGTTATAATATACTCATATTTTATTTCATAATTTATGGACATGCATTTATTTGTTCTTTTCCATTTAATAGTATCACTATTATGAAAAAATATATTTTTATTCTGAAATTAGACCATCATAATAATCCATATATCCCTTCAATGATAGTTATTCATCTCCATCATCAACAAAGTACACCTAATTCTACATCTCAAGTACAATATGATAGATATAATTAAATCCAAATAAATCTCTTTTGGTATTTCTTGATATATACTAACTATCTTCTTTGAATAAGAATCAGTGAACATAGTTTGTAAAAAAATCAATGATAAGACTGATTATTTATGGTCAAAGAATTATATGAATATTTAATTCTTATCCTGCATTAGAGGATATGTTTAGAAGGAGATATTTATTACCTGTGACAAAAGAAACAATCATCTGTTAGATTATTCAAAATTATGTACTTGTAATAACATCATAATTTAGATACTATGATTTTTTTCGAAATGAAAATTGTGTTTATCTTTTCATCCCTAGAACATAGGTTTACTCATCTATGTCCTTCTTATAGAGGCATCAATTTAACTATGTTTTTAAAAAATTTAACAAAAATATCTAATTTCTAATTAATTGTATTTAATAAGCATATATTCCTTGAAAAAATATTTTACTGTCATTAAACTTATTATAGATGCATATCAAAATTTTATTCATAAAAATATCACATTCACTTATGTCCTAATAAATATAAATATTCTATGATCCTCATGTCTTATTCAATGCATAAATGGATCTTTAAAAATGGTATAACATTTTTCCCTTTATTTTGTGTCACAATCCCATTTGGTTATATCATATGGAAATCTTCTATTAGTTATTCATTCGTGAATTTGTTTTTTGAAAACAATATACAAAATCATGTAACTAGTGTAAGTTGTTATTGTATGTAAAATTATAATATATTTTGCATAAAAATGTGGGAAAATGTTTCATCCTATTGTATATATATTTTTCTCTTGAGACCATTATAAACCAATCATCTATTATAGGTATTAGAGTTTCCATCCATGTATAGTTATTTCTTTAACAACCATTTATATTGTTGATCCCAGAAGGTGATTTGATGGTTGTAATTACTGAGACGGAATATCAGGACAAGATGATATGATTAGGTATTTTTTTTATTTCAATACATATATCATATTCTAAGTGACCAAATGATATTATTCGCGATGAAATTGACTTGGTGTTTATATAATGAATTATGTTGATGATGAAATATAATTTTGATAGGCATAAGAAGAAGTGGAGATGATGTAAGTAGTGGAACATGTAATTGTGAAAGGACAATGTTGCTATATCTATGAACATGGTGCAGTGGGAAGTATACTATAAAAAGCTTAGTTGGAAGGAATTCATAGATTTTGGAGATTTTGGAACCTCCATTCCACATCCACATAGCATTGTCATGAAGAAGGCTCAGAAGGTTTTTGTGCCACTAGAAAATTGAAGACCTATACACTGTAGTGATCAGTCCATATTGTAGGGTACCGTTGGATAGAATTCAGTGGATCTAGATATTTTGAAACCTCTATGAAAGAGCTTCATGGATTACTCCATAGAAATAAAATTTAATTAAGACAACACTGCATCATATAAGACCACACCGTAGATATGATTTTACTATTTTTTATTCATTATAGAAACGGTAGGACCTCCCAACAAAAAAACATTGTCCACTCAACAACCCCATATGGTAGTTATAATAAAAGTACATAAAATTAGTAGGTTGTATCTTAATCCCCATCAACACACTATTGAAGAAATATTCAATGAAATTTTATGAAAATTGAATTGGTGGATTCATTTTATGATTTTGGTGGTTATTTTTGTCAAAAATAAGAGTCATATTCAAAATGCATTATTTGTATCTTTTGAATTAATATCAAAACAATGAGTTTTAAAGGGGATTTTATTGATTGAATTTGTATTTAAAAATAAAAATTGAAAAGAAATGGTAGTTTGTACTGTGTAATATTTGTTTTTGGAGAATATTATAGAGATATTTAGTGAGTAAAATATGGAGAGAAAAATAAGAAAGTGAATAAGAATATGTTTGAATATTTGAAAAGTGTTATGTTATCATACATAAGTTTGAAGAGGTTAATGAATAAGTATAAGAACATTAAATCATAATTTTAAGACTACTGTTGGAAGTATTTGTTGTCAATACCAAAGAATTTTTATTATTGTCTTACTGTGTGTTGCAAATTCATAGTAAGGAGACTTAATATAATAAAATTTCAAGGATAAACACATTAATTTAAACCTTCATGATAAAACTAGTGGGTCAAATATCTTGGTGAAATATAGATCATTCAATGGAATAAAATTTTCATTCTTAGAGGTGAACCTAATAATTCTATTGTTTCATTCTCATGTGTCTGTGTGTTGAATAGGGATTAAGATTCACATTAATAATTGATGACAGTTGTATCACTAAGAAATTATGAAATATTTTGAATCCCTAATTCATCCCCCACACAAAGACATACACAAATTTACTTGGTGATTCCTCATTGGTCTAGGAGGATCCATTTTCATGTGGTATCAAATAATGGATCCCCTAATTGGTGATTTTTTATATGAATTTTTATTATATTGCACTATATATTTTGTATAAACCCGATTCTTAGTTTTATGGTATGAGATTCTTCTTTTCTCTTTTCCTTCAGTGTTTTTCAAAAAATATGGAAAATGGGGAAAAATTCTAAATTTTTAGAAGTACACACCGTGTAACATTCCACACGCCGTGTACTTTTTCCCATGTGGGATGAGTACACAGGGCATGTGTCCATGTCAGCAATGAAGGGTGTAGAACCTAACTACACACCGTGTAGTGGTCCTTTACACGCCGTGTAGTCATTCAGCAGGAGAATAGTAAGTCGGTGGCCAACTGTGCAACCAAACACGCCATGTACCCAAGAAGACATGCCTTATAGTCATGTCAGCAGATGAACAGTGCCACACTGGTAGGAAACCGCCAGAGGAACAGTTAAAAAATCTGAAGTACACACTATGTACTTGGAAATACATGGTGTTTACTTTGTTTTTTCACTTAAAATGGGTTGTAGCCTCCCCTTATCACTGGGAATTATTAGAACCGAAGGAAGGAGTGGGAGAGGAGGCCGGAGCTTTGGAGATCCACCGAGCAAATGTTGGGAATCTGTTTTCTACACCGTCGATCTCCCTATAACCGCACGGATGAGTTCTCCCTTCTCCTGGAGTAGTTCTTACCAATTCTCCCTCTAAGGGAATTTATTTGGGTTTGAATGAGTTTTCTTTCACCTCAGATCTACCTCGTTCTTGGATGATTCGTGGAATGTCATTCGAGTATACTGATTAGGGGAGTTTAAGGTAGGTGGCTTGGTGTTTAATTTTCAATTGTTGTGTGTTTTGTGTGAATTGTTGTTCCATAAACCCATGTTGGGGTATCGTGTGGTTGAGTCCATGGCTATTTTAAATACCTATAATGGAATATGTAATTAATTGTGTTAATAAACTGCTACCTGGGATCGTTTCATGGATCCAGGACCACCCCGGGGGTACGTTCCACTGTTTAGCCATTTGGCTAGGATACCCGAGGGTATACCTTAAAAGTAATGATTGTAGAATTCCCTTGAGAAGAATATATTGTGTACTGCTTGATTACAAGTTGGGCATGTCCTGTTTACCTATTTATCCATAGGGCAATGTTGTGATTATCCTATGGGCATTGTACTATTTATCCTATGGGAAACTTATTCCTTTCCTGTGGGCAGTTGATTCTGTGCCTGTGGGCGACACTTCTTACGCCCATGGGAAATATCCCTATGCCTGTGGGCATATCATTGTGTTGGATTCTCTTTACCTGAGGGTAGGGGTTTACGTGTATGAGGACATTGGCTGATTACTCAGAATATTTACTATTGTGATATTTTAAATTAAATGATTAAATGTAAATGTAAATGGCAATATAACTAGTTATGTTAGTTACTATTCAGTACAGATTACATTATTGAATTTTACTACTACACACTTCTGTTGCATTCTTTCACACAGTTAAGCACGAGCCTTTGGTGGGTGCCTACTAGAAATTATTTCTCACTCCCTGTTTGGGTAATGCTTTTTGGCCCAAACAGATTATGTTTCTATAGGTTTGAATAAGGGCAAGGGTCCTTATACATTTCTTTTATTGCTACAGAGGAGTAGGGGATCATGGTATCGAGCATAGTCTTGCGATGCTACTGGTTACTTTGTTCTATTTTGTTGTACTCTGTATTGTATTACACTGCTATGTAACATGTTCTGGTTGTTTTCTTAGAACATGAGACATGTTGCGTCATATCTATATAACTATTTGGTTATCTCTTACTACAGTTGTTATATTAAATATTTATAGTTTTTTGCTTCTGCTGGTGTTGTATGAATTTTATTATATTCTGTTGCACTACACTTTGACAAATGAGGACATAGTTTCCCCACCATCAGACCTGGGCCCTCGTAGTTAGTCAGCAGCCTCTGGCGTTTAGGGAAATGTGCTTGGGGAGATGTGGCGAACCGGGTTCGGGGCACCCGTTGAGTGGCACCCAGAACTGGGATGTTATAAAGGGGTATCAGAGGGGTTCTTTTCCTTGACATACTATTTGGGGCCTTAGTCAGGGGTAGGATAGACATGGTAATTGATAATAAGTTGTGCCCATGTGTAGCTAACCCGTGTATAGGGAAAGGCCAGTCAACCTCATATTTTTGCAATTCATTTGATTTTTCAAATTTTATAGTTGATTTGATTTCACCATTGGGTGACGCACTTGTGATTGTGCTGTTTATATTTTATCTATGGGTTCCATTTAGTTGCAACCCGTGGAGATGAGGGTATTCCATCTCATGCATCATTTAGGCACATGCTAGGAATCAGATGCCATGCACAGTTTCCATGCCATGTAGGTGTATTAGGAATTTCATGATGTTGTGATAGTTGTTGTACTATAAAATAATGTTGTTGTGATAGCTGCATGATAAATACATAATATGTGATAGGGTATTGTTTTATAATCTTGTTAAATGAATGGACAACAAACTTTGGTTTTTGGGAAGTATGGGCCCTCATTGACTAGAATTTGGTGGATCATTAGTTGTTTATTTTGTTAAAACACAGATAAGATGTAAAACCTTTATTCGTGGGGACTATGGGCTCTCATGGGTCAGAATTTGACACTTAGGTGTTTTTTTAGTATTTTCTGGGGTTCCGGGGAAGTTTTTGAGATATACTGTCAGGAAAACCCAGTATACACGCCGTGTAGTACTCTAAACACGTCGTGTATGGTCTTGTATTTGGGATGAAGAAAAAATAAACTTTTGAGTACACGTTGTGTAGCCTAAGTACACACAGTGTAGTATCTTCCCGTGTCACAACCCGTGTGGGTGGCGACATAGGGAATAGAAGAGCTTGGGGTGAACACGCCTGGTAGATGATATACACGCTGTGTAGTGTTGTCCTAGTGTCCGGCCGTGTAACTAACAACAAGGACAGAGGAGACCTTAAGACATACATGTCGTGTCCACAATGGAACACGGCGTGTAGTGTGACCTAGGGACCCGGCCGTGTAACTAACAACACGGGTCGATGTAATCATTTTGAGTACACGTCGTGTGTATATAGAACATGTCGTGTAGTGTGATCCATGTGTCAGGCCGTGTAACTAACAACATGGGTCAGTGAAGCTTGTCTAGTACACATCGTGTAGCTGTGGGACATGTTGTGTAGTCTCGTCCGAGGGCAGACCATGTGGATTTAGTTGTTTGGTTGGAAAATAGGGTGGTTTACACGCAGTGTTTGGATGTCACACGTCGTGTAGTGTCATGCCGAGTAGTCAGTCGTGTCACAAACGACACGGGCATTTGGAAAATTACACCACACACGCCGTGTAGATCATATACACGGCTTGTAGTTTTGTTCAATGGGATCTATGTGGATTAGTCGTGTAGAAGGACCCGGACATGGGAAGGGAAGTCAAGAACATTATGTGTAGTCAATATACGTGTCGTATGGTCTTGTTTTACAAATTTTCCATGCCTTCTTCCTTCTGTTCCCTTTTCAGTCCCCTCATTTTCAGTCATTGATAATCATGTACTAAGGTGTAACGCCCCGACCCCAGTTACCCAGAGTCGGTGCATTATTACTTAACATTGGCATGATCACAAGAATGATCAAATCTCTAATGACTGATTGGTTTAGTAGCCTTGGAAAATAGATTACATACATGAATGTTACATTACACTTCATAACATACAAAACAACATAAATAATCCTTTATGAATTCCATTATTCCCTTGTCTTAACCCTTCTTATCAATCACAATATACTTCTTGGAATCCTGGGAAAAATAAAACATTGAAAGGGGTGAGCTCAAACGCTCTGTAAGGGTAAGCAATACAGCGGAAGCATTTTATAAATAAGCACAAACATATAAGGCAATGTATAACTAAAAAATTGTCTTCTAAACATGAACTTCAACATAGTATGGCAAAAATAAAATGAAATAATTTCATTTACTTATTCACATGGATATTCTACTAATCGAATAATCACATGCAATATTAATAACCACTTTCATAATGATGGAATGCATAATGTCAGACTATCATAACCACATAGCCAAGAACTCGTTCCAAGACTACAAATAAGATTTTTCCAAGGCCTTGTTCCAAGACACTGGTTTGTCTCATGGGACCTACCGATGCATCGAGGAGCTATAGCAGGCTCCACCTGTCACATATTAAGTCCAATTCATTCCCATATGTAAAGGTTTAAACATAACATAAACATTCTCATTAAAACTAGCATACGAAATGTTAATACTTTCACCATAAACTATGAATGGTATAAAAATAGCACATCCACAGTCAAACATATCACAAAAACTTCAATACAATATAGATGTTTTGTATTACAATAAATCAACATCATATAACCATAAAATCCATCAAAGGATGTTTACATAGATTAAATCAAAACTATTTGAGAGAAATATCTCCTTTTTTGAAATCATTTAAAAGTCACACCTTTATAAAGGAAGTAATTAAAAGATATTTTTGAATCAAAGTGTCCCATACCACTTTGAAACTTTTGAATGGAATTAACATTTTAAAAACATTCATGTCCATATAAATAAATCCTTAAAAACCATTTTGATGACATGGACATTTATTAAAAATATTTAGAAATACAAATCATTAAAACATTTAAAATTCTGATTTTGATAAAGAGTACCTTTCCGAAATTCTTAAAATATTCATTTTGAAATCATTTAAAAGTCACATAATTATAAAATAAAACATTTTCATTGAAAATATTCTTATAAGTTTGTAAGGGAAGCTTTGACGATTTTATAACGGCGGTAAATAGCTGCACCCGCCGTATAAGTTAAAAAAACATTCTTACCTTAATTCTGTCGAAAAGGTTAAAAAGCATCTTGTTTGGAAAATGACAGAAAGATTAATTTATAAACCCATAAGGGTATAATTGACTTTAACTCATATTATTTGTAAATAGTAAAAAAATTTTGAAATACATTTCGAAGAAACATGGATGTGGATTATAAAGAAATCCCAGTAGATAATTACGTATAAACAACCTCGGATAATGAAGAGATTGCGAAATAACCCTTACCTTGTACTTTTCCTTGGTTGGGGTAGGTTAACATCCTGTATAATGGTGAAATAATTGTTATTAAATTATACAATAATCTTATACATTAATATGATACCATATATGATCTTTTAACATTGATTTGTTAATAATATCTTAGTATTATCGGTGTTTCGGGTGTTAACTTACTCATTTTCTTTTATATGTTTTGTTACGTAAGACATGTTTGTAATGGATAGGTTGTATCTTATTAATATCCATAATGATATCAAGTCCTTAAACGTCACTTTTAAATCATCAAATGATAATTATACATTAATGGATACGATGGAGAATGAATCTCATCGCGTTCGTGGAGACGGTAGTCCGTACGTACGCACGAGCGACAATATCATTCTTTTGATATTAAAATAATATATAAGTGGATGGTATATATATACAGAATCATTAACATGTTATATTTATTATTTACATGAGTTACACATCATTATTATACCCATCCAAATAATAATATATTGAATAACAATTACACCACGACGTGGAGACGGTAAGTCGTACGTACGCACGTATGGTGACATGTTATTAAAAGGGTGGATAGAATAATGAATATGGTTGTACCATATTTATAATAACATCACAGTATATATATTATACTGAAGTTATTATTTTATAATGGTAACAACAAAGGAAGAAGAAGTGGAAGAAGAAATGAACTTGGAAAAGGGTGGTGAAATCATTACCTCTTCTTCGGGTTCTTCCTTTTGATTTGATCAAAAGGGCTCCATAGGTTAGCTTTCTGATCAAACTAAGGCCTCTAGGTTGTAGTGAGGGGAGTTGGTAGAGTATTTGGGCAGAGTTTTGCCGAACCAAAAGGCTTTGAAGGTGTGAAGAAATGAGAAGGAGGAGTGCCCTTTTGTAAGAGGGGTGAGGGGCACCTTTGAAAAGCTAGAAATATTAATTTATAATAAATTCATATTCGGTTTCTAATGGCTACAAAGTTGATTAGTCAATGGTTTTGGTGGGGATAGTTTGAAAAAAACTCAATAAATAGAATTTAGATAGGTTTGTGTACTTATAATAACCTTATCTTTAAATATTAACTCTAAGTTAATTAGTTTCACTTTTACAATGTCTCTTTGTATTTTTATATTATATGGTTAATAAACTTACCATATACATCCAAGAGACCCCCATGTGGTCCATTAATGATACAACTATCATGATATAAGTCTCTTGGACGAACCTCAGATTTTTAGGAATTTAATATCAGTTAATAATATAATACTTTGTTTAAAAACACTTTTATGTCAATTTTGACACTATTCAAGAATTGATTTTTTTAAAAATCATAAAATAATGATTACATCGAAAAAGGATAAATAAATCAATCCTAATATGTCATATTATCCTATAAAATTATTTTAATTCATTGAAAGTCTCAAATTATATTTATTTGGGTATTTATAATATCAATTATTTTAATTTTTCACTATTATAGTAATTACTGCATCATCATTGTGTCATAAATAAATTTACATATTTAATCTCTAAAAATTATAAATAAAATATCATCATTGAAGAAATCTTTTTATATTTCTAATTAATATTTATAGTCGATAATCCAGCATATATAACCGTATGTAAAAATTGTTTTTCTAAAAGATATATACTTATGTCATTTTTGAACTTATTTTAACATAATTAAAATAAAGTGTCTCTATCCCCTAAAAGTGGCTCCATGGGGTCCCAAAATCGACCCAAAGATGACTATGGTCGAACATGTATCAACCAATAAGGCTACGACACGTTTTAGGGTAATTTAGTATTATTATAATATTATTTGTTAACCCTTATATACCGGATTTATCCTTAACCATGGTAAATAAAATATTTACCACAGTAATTATTCAAAATTGATAAAAATAAAAGTTACCTATTTACACAATTTGAACATCCTGATTCCAAATATGGAATCCATTTTTCCAAATTCAAAACAAAGAAGTGGCAGAAATTAATTTAAAATTAATTCCCGTTGTTAAAACAAAAAGCGTGTTTTTAAGAGATAATAACTATCAAAAGATTGACACTTGTTTATGTCCGGTTTAATTGTAAAATTATGTCCAATGACCAAAATTATATTAAATGGTAAAAATATATTCTAAATAAACTTTAAAACCACTCAAATTCATAATTTATAACTATTAATTATTTTGATTAAAAAAGTTCTTTTTAATTAAAATTTAGTAATTTTCACTATTCATCAAAACATTAAAGTTATCCGAAAAGTACCAAAATTTCACATTAGGCTAAAATCAATATTACGAATCCAAAAATGAAGTCCATATTAAAAAAATAAAATATATATAGTTTCAAAAGGTAGGTATTACTATTCATAACGGCTAGTTTGATCGGTTGTGGTGTGTGTTAAAACTCGAAGTTGCGTACAACAAACGATGCTGTATTATTTAAAGGAAAGCGTACCGTGGAAGCTTGGGAGGTTTTATTTTAAATTTTTGATGTCCCCATTTAGTCAAAATGTTTAAAAAATTGTATTTAAAAAGGGTTCACTATTAAAAGTTGATAAAAGTGAAATACTGAAAATAAATTTGTTCTCATAATATGGATTCTAAAATTATAAGGATTATATAAAGTTTAAAATTTAGTTAATACTATTGATAACCACTTTTGAACGGCTTGTTTTGTAATTCATGGTTCACTTGAACTCGGTGTTGTGTGTAGTGCAAGTTATTGAATTATTTTGAAGAAATAACACACTATGAAATCTTGGGGTGTTACATTCTCCCCTCCTTCAATAAATTGCGTCCTCGCAATTTGAAATTGTTCTTCGAAAATAAAAGGTTTAAAATAAAAAAATATCTCTGTGGGAAAACCGACATCGGAAATTGGGTTACTAAAATTTAGCCTTAAAATGAGGAAAAGAGAAATGAAAGGGTCACCACCAAATTATGATCTCGATTAGGAGAAAATTAGTGGCAATTAGAGACATATAATTGGAGGAAAAACGTAAATATTTATAGGTAGTGATTGAGGTCATCAATCACAAACAAGATTAAAATTGAGGTCTTAAACTTATCAATCTATGATGATTTAAAATACCATCGATTCAACAAAACATAAGGTATTAGGATAACACATTTTTGACGTTTCAAAATATCTTAGTTGAAATCCCACATCGAAAAATGAATTAATAAGGCCTCTATTTAATATAAAGAGTGGAAAGTATGAAAATTACCGAAAATAAAACATACTAGGGTTCCATGTAGGAAAATATGGATATGGAAGAACAATATAACCATCAATTATCTGATGGAGAGTGGTAGAGAACATGGCTAGGAAAAGGCCAACAATCCCAAAGCCATAAATTAGTGATGATTTAAGGTACCATCTAGGACAACATTTTTGTTCTAAGTTCCTTTTATTAATGTTGAGGAATTTATTTATGATATTGGCTAAGATCATAAGGAGATATACTTAATTTATAATTAGAGTTTTATCCATTAATAAATTTCTACCACAAACTCATCTTTCACTCTAAAAGATAATAAAACGTAAAAAAAATTTATTTATACTATTCATACAGGGTTCCAAAATAAACGAATTTATAATTAATCTACAAGATCTTTTAAAAAAAACAACATTATTTAATCCAGGAAATCTCGTGGGCCAGTGGTAGGTGATACACCCTTGTCGCCCTTCAATTGTGGGTTCAAGTCTCGTGGCCTTGCCGGACGTGACGGGTTGCCACCCGACCTCCGGGTTGTCCTTTTATGGAAATCCAAAGTAATCCAAACTAGAACTATCCAAAACACATCTGTGCAAACTCACAGTCCAAAATTTATAAGGAAGGTAAACATAATGTAGATCCTTTTTACCACGTAATAGAATTTGAATACCTTCATCATGTATTCTTTTAATATATTGAAACATCCTGAATTACCATATTCCTTATTGATTACATTCATGATCCCTTATTCCATATAGAATTCTAGATATACTTCATCAATCCAAAAAAAATTTAAACCCCAACAATGATGGAATATACAAACCATTAATCAATTTCAAGGTAGTCAAGAATATCCAATATAATTTATCCAAATAAATCATGTATTATTCCAAAATCACTACCTCGGTATCAGAACTATATTATGGTTTATCATTCTCTCAACCATATATTTTCCAAAAATTTATCCTCCTATTGAGTCACTCTTCATTGTTCCACACAATCTCAAGTCCTTAAAGAAATAGTACTGCAGTACAATCCTTATATACTCCATAATTATTATAATAAGTACATTGTTGATACAACACTCAATTGACATAATCAACATAAGAACCTTGATCATTCATCTTCATCTGTGGTAGTATCATAACATGATTATTATCCAATAGTATCATTTTCGGCATGGTTTGATGACTGGGATATAGGTTCGCGTAGTGTCCAAACTCCTTGCAAATGAAGCATTGTACATTTAAAACCATTTTCTTACCCTTACAGTCACGTACTTTGTGCCCTTTTCCTCCACACTTATAACAAACTCCCATTCCTTTCAGACAAGTTCCAGGGTGATTCTTCCCACAGTTATCACATATGGGAAAATATTTCTTTTCCCTCTTCCCTTTATTCATCTTTTTCTCTTCCATCCTTTTCTTCTCTTGTTTCCCTTCAAATCCATAGGACTTAGTAAAATCTTTACTTATCTTATCAACACATGATATTATTTCTTCATATGATGATAATACATGGGAGACTATTTCTCTTATAAATTCTGGCTTAATACCATGAAAGATATGATCCTTATTTCTCTTTGGATTATGTGCATTGCTGGAGTTATCATTCCTTCTACTGGGCGCCATTTCTAAAGAATGGTGTACACTAGATTATTTTATGAATAACAATACCTAATCCCAAACTTGTAAAACACATAACATAAATTAAATAGTTTATGGATATAATCCATAATCATAAAAATGTCTCCTTTGAGAAAGTATATACTCATAAACCCTTAATAATGGTTTTTAAAGAAAATGAGAATTATCCTAAGCATATCCCCCAGGAGTGTCGTAATCAAGAGTGCAGCAAGGCCCTTTATCGTGCACCAGTTCCCGTTCGAGTCTAGCTCAAAGCGGTGTTTTCGGGTTTTACCCCTAGGTACATATGTGCCAGAGCCGCCTCTACCTACTCATATCCAGACAGGGATGTATTGCTCAGAAAACTCACAAAATCTCTACAATACCAAAATTCTAGAATGTTCTTCTATACTAATCCTCAAGGCCCATCTTAGGTCTATGTCCTCTAATCAGAGTTTACCTAAATCTAGTTTCCAAGTTTTGTACTAAACTTCCTCTGATACCAACTATAACACCCCGACCCTAGTTACCCAGAGTCGGTGCATTATTACTTAACATTGGCATGATCACAAGAAAGATCAAATCTCGAAAGACCGATTGGTTTAGTACCTTTGGAAAAAATATTACATACATGAATGTTACATTACACTTCATAACATACAAAACAACATAAATAATACTTTATGAATTCCATTATTACCTTGTCTTAACCCTTCTTATCAATCACAATATACATCTTGGAATCCTGTTAAAAATAAAACATTGAAAGGGGTGAGCTCAAACGCTCTGTAAGGGTAAGCAATACAGCGGAAACATTTTATAAATAATCATAAACATTTAAGGCAATGTATAAGTAAAAAAATTCCTTTTAAACTTGAACTTCAACATAGTATGGCAAAAATAAAATGAAATAATGCCATTTACTTATTCACATGGATATTCTACTAATCTAATAATCACATACAATATCAATAACCACTTTCATAATGATGGAATGCATAATGCCAGACTATCATAACCACATAGCCAAGGCCTCATGCCAAAACTACAAATAATATTTTGCCAAGGCCTTGTGCCAAGACACTAGTTTGTCTCATGAGACCTACCGATGCATCAAGGAGCTATAGCGGGCTCCACCCGTCACATATTAAGTCCAATGCATTCCCATATGAAAAGGTTTAAACATAACATAAACATTCGCATTAAAACTAGCATACGAAATGTCAATACTTTCACCATAAACTATGAATGGTATAAAAATAGCACATCCACAGTCAAACATATCACAAAACCATCAATACAATATAGAAGTTTTGTATCACAATAAATCAACTTCATATAATCATAAAATCCATCAAAGGATGTTGACATAGATGAAATCAAAACTATTTGAGAGAAATAGCTCCTTTTTTTAAATCATTTAAAAGTCACACATTTATAAAGGAAGTAATTAAAATAGATTTTTGAATCAAAGTGTCCCATAACACTTTGAAACTTTTTAAAGGAATAAACATTTTAAAAACATTCATGTCCATATAAATAAATCCTTAAAAACCTTTTTGAAGACATGGAAATTTATTAAAAAGATTTAGAAAGATAAATCTTGAAAACATTTAAAATTCTTATTTTGATAAAGAGTACCTTTCTGAAATTCTTAAAATATTCATTTTGAAATCATTTAAAAGTCACATAATTATAAAATAAAACATTATCTTTGAAAATATTCTTATAAGCTTGTAAGGGAAGCTTTGACGATTTTATAACGGCTGTAAATATCCGCACCCACCGTATAAGTTAAAAAAACATTCTTACTTAATTCTGTCGAAAAGGTTAAAAAGCACCTTGTTTGGAAAACGACGGAAATATTCCTTTATAAACCCATAAGGTTATAAATGACTTTAACTCATATTATTTGTAAATAGTAAAAATGTTTTGAAATACATTTCGAAGAAACATGGATGTGGATGATAATGAAATCCCAGTAGATAATTACGTATAAACAATATCGGATAATGAAGAGATTGTGAAATAACCCTTACCTTGTACTTTTCCTTGGATGGGGTAGGTTAACCTCCTGTATAATGGTGAAATAATTGTTATTAAATTATACAATAATCTTATACATTAATATGATATCATATATGATCTTTTAACATTGATTTGTTAATAATATCTTAGTATTATCGTTGTTTCGGGTGTTAACTTACTCGTTTTCTTTTATATGTTTTGTTATGTAATCCATGTTTGTAATGGATAGTATGTATCTTATTCATATCCAGAATGATATCAAGTCCTTATACATCATTTTTAAATCATCAAATGATAATTATACTTTAATGGATACGATGGAGAATGAATCTCATCGCGTTCGTGGAGACGGTAGTCCGTACGTACGCACGAGCGACAGTATCATTCTTTTGATATTAAAATAATATATAAATGGATGGTATATATATACAGAATCATTAACATGTTATATTTATTATTTACATGAGTTACACATCATTATTATGCCCATCCAAATAATAATAGATTGAATAACAATTACACCACGACGTGGAGACGGTAAGCCGTACGTATGCACGTATGGTGACATGTTATTCAAAGGGTGGATAGAGTACTGAATATGGTTGTACCATATTTATGATAACATCACAGTATATATATGATACTGGAGTTATTATTTTAGAATGGTAACAACAAAGGAAGAAGAAGTGGAAGAAGAAAGGAACTTGGAAAAGGGTGGTGAAATCATTACCTCTTCTTCGGGTTCTTCCTTTTGATTTGATCAAAAGGTCTCCTTAGGTTAGCTTTATTATCAAACTAAGGCCACTAGGTTGTAGTGAGGGAAGTTGGGAGAGTATTTGGGCAGAGTTTGGCCGAACCAAAAGGCTTTGAAGGTGTGAAGAAATGAGAAGGAGGAGTGCCCTTTTATAAGAGGGTGAGGGGTACCTTTGGAAAAGCTAGAAATATTAATTTATAATAAATTCATATTAGGTTTATAATGGCTCCAAAGTTGATTATTCAAAGTTTAATGTGGGGATAGGTCGAAAAAAACTCAACCAATAGAATTTATACAGGTTTGGGTACTTATATTAACCTTATCTTTAAGTATTAACTCTAAGTTAATTAGTTTCACTTTTACAATGTCTCTTTGTATTTTTATATTATATGGTTAATAAACATACCATATACTTCCAAGAGACCCCCAAGAGGTCCATTAATGAAACAAATATCATTAAATAAGTCTCGTGTCCGAACCTTAGATTTTTATGATTTTAATATCAATTAATAATATTATATTTTTTTAAAAAACTCTTTTATGTCAATTTTGACACTATTCAAGAATTGATTTTTGTAAAAATCATAAAATAATTATTACTTAGAAAAAAGTTAATTAAATCAATCCTAATATGTCATATTATCCTATAAAATTATTTTAATTCATTAAAAGTCTCAAATTATATTTATTTGGGTATTTATAATATCAATTATTTTAATTTTTCACTATTATGGTAATTAATGCATCATCATTGTGTCATAAATAAATTAAATTATTTAATCTCTAAAAATTATTAATAAAATATAATCATGTATTAAATTTTTTTATATTTCTAATTAATATTTATAGTCTAAAATCCAATATATATAACCCTATGTAAAAATTGTTTTTCTAAAAGATATATACTTATGTCATTTTTGTACTTATTTTAACTTAATTAAAATAAAGTGTCCCTATCACCTACAAGTGGCTCCATGGGGTCCCAAAATCGACCCGAAGATTCATATGGTCGAACATGTATCAATCAATATGGCTAGGACATGTTTTAACGTAATTTAGCATTATTATAATATTATTTTTAACCCTTATTTACCGGATTTACCCTTAACCATGGTAAATAAAATATTTACCGCAGTAATTATTCAAAATGTCTAAAAATATAAGTTACCTATTTACACAATTTGAACATCCTGATTCCAAATATGGAATCCATTTTTACAAATTCAAAACACAGAAGTGTCAGAAATTTATGTAAAATTAATTCCCGTTGTTAAAACAAAAAGCGTGTTTTTAAGAGATAATAACTATCAAAAGATTGACACTTGTTTATGTCTGGTTTAATTGTAAAATTTTTCCCAATGACCAAAATTATATTAAATGGTAAAAATATATTCTAAATATACTTTAAAACTACTCAAATTCATAATTTACCACTATTAATTGTTTTGATTAAAAAAGTTGTTTTTAATTAAAATTTAGTAATTTTAACTATTCATCAAAATATTAAAGTTATCCGAAAAGTACCAAAATTTCACCTTAGGCTAAATTCGATATTAAGAATCCAAAAATAAAGTCCATTTTAAAAAAATAAAATATATATAGTTTCAAAAAGTAGGTATTACTATTCATAATGGCTAGTTTGATCGGTTGTGGTGTGTGTTAAAACTCGATGTTGCGTACGACACACGCTACTGTATTATTCAAAGGAAAGCATCCCGTGGAAGCTTGTGATGTTTTATTTTAAATTTTTTATGTCCCCATTTAGTCAAAAAGATTAAAATATTGTATTTAAAAAGGGTTCACTATTAAAAGTTGATAAAAGTGCAATACTGAAAATGAATTTGTTCTCATAATATGGATTCTAAAATTATAAGGATTATATAAAGTTTAAATTTTAGTTAATACTATTGATAACCTCTTTTGAATGGCTTGTTTGGTAAGTCATGGTGCACTTGAACTCGGTGTTGCGTGTAGTGGAAGTTATTGATTTATTTTGAAAAAATAACACACTATGAAATCGTGGGGTGTTACAAAGGTGTGTGTTTGACCTTGTAGAGTCATGCCACCGAGACGACCACACGTTGTTCACTAGGAGAGCGGAAATGATTATACTCCATAGATGGTGGGCCATGGGCTACCAGTGGATCCTCCAGCAGAGCCAGATGTGGTGCCAACCGTTATACCGGAAACATGCGCAGATGCGCAGTTCCGTGAAGGCTTCATGCGGTTCACGTAGATCTTTCATGGAGCACAGTCGGCTGCAACATTTATGGCCGAGTTGACTCGTATCTTTCAGAAGCAGCATACAGCAACGTTTTTAAGGGATGGTAGACCACAGGCTGCAGTGACTTGGCTAGGGTCTATGAAGACTATCTTCGAGCATCTTGAGACACCTCCAGGGCGAAGAGTCAAGCTCATGACTTACAAGCTGTGTGATTCCGCCAAGAGGTGGTGTGATGTTATCACCCAAACAGAACACCACAGAGACACATTGTCGGAATATTTCCAGATAGCCTTCTATGAATTCTTTTTCCCAGAGACACTGAGGGAAGATAGAACTCGAGAGTTCATGAATCTTGCAGCAGGGCCCTATGTCGGTGATTGACTATTCTTCTCTCTTTACCAAGCTTCAACGTTTTTCACCTATTCTGGTGGGTGATGAGACATTTAGGTCCATGCACTTTGAGGATGAACTTCGATATGACATCTGAGGACTGGTGAATTTTCTCAG
This sequence comes from Viscum album, assembly GCA_963277665.1. Taxonomy (NCBI): domain Eukaryota; kingdom Viridiplantae; phylum Streptophyta; class Magnoliopsida; order Santalales; family Viscaceae; genus Viscum; species Viscum album. Next base: position 1,452,245,554 of record OY728161.1, read on the forward strand.
GTTTCCTTCAGTACATTCTACTATGAATCAGGCACTGATTACAGAGGGGAACCTGCAGGAAGCTAGTGGTGTGGTCCAGGGTGGTTCAGCAATATTTTCTGGTACTATTTCTACTGGTAAGAGGAAGAAACAGATGGACTTCTCTCGGGGTGGTAGTACCAGCCAGATGAATGCATCATGTGGCCAGGTCATGTGCTACTAGTGTGGAAGAGAGGGGAACAGGAGGCCATAGTGTCCACGAGACCCATTGGAGTGTCAAGATTGCGGCAGGATGGGTCATCTGCAACGCTTCTGTAGGGTGTTTCCACCAGTGACTAGTGAGAGGGGTTTTGTGCAGACTCCGCGTGCGGGAGCAGGACCTACAGCTTCTTACCAGTCAGGGAACTGGAATACGTCAGGGCGTGCAGGGAGAGATGCTGGTTGTGGCTGTGGTAGATAGACACCAGGTTCACAGAGGCAGCAGAGTGGGACAACTCAGGGTAGCCAGGCTGTGTAGCAGGGCTGCGACACTTGGCAGACATATGCAGTGCAACAGACCCAGCAGGTGTAGGATCCTGAACCTTCTTCTGCCAGAGGTACTATTCTAGTAGCCTCTGTTTTATCTTCTATAATTTCCGATATGGGTGCTACACATAGTTTCATATATTTTCCTGTTGTGGAGATCATTGGGCTCTGTGTTTCGTCTTCATCTTCTGTTATGATGCTAGACAATCCATTGGGGACTACAATGACATGTGTGTGTTAGTGCAAGGAGTGGCCCCTTGAGGTTGGTGGGTGTCACATTATTTGGGAACTCTAGGTCTTAGAGATGATAACATGTGACGTCATTCTTGGGATGGACTAGATGGTTCTCTTTCGAGCCATTGTAGAATGATATTGTCACAGGGTGAGCTTCACGTCACTAGTTGGTGGAGAGTTTCCATACATGGGTAAATGGGATGTTCAAGAGAGTCGAGTTGTACTAGAGCATCGTGGTCCAGGTGGAGTCATAGCCTAGATTAAAATTTTATATCTGGATGATCATGGAACTTGTCAGACACATTTCCCTCCAGTGGTTGATCATTTCAGGGATGTCTTCGCGGACGACTTTTCAGGTCTACCACCATAGAGAGAGGTGGATTTCTCTATTGAGATTGTGACAAGAGCAGTGCCGGTGTTTATTCCTCCTTATAAGATGGTCACACAAGAGTTGCAGGAGCTCAAGAGGTAGTAAGAGGAGTTATAGGAAAAGGGATCCATCTGATCTAATACTTCTCAGACTCTGTGTGGATTATCAGAAGTTGAACCAGTTGATGGTTAAGAGACGATATCCCTTTCCAAGGATTGATGATCTTTTTGATCAACTTCTTGGAGAACGAGTGTTCTCAAAGATTTAACTGTGATCATGATATCATCATCTGCGTGTGAGACCATATGATATACCGCATACAGTGTTTTAGAGAAGATATGTTATGTATGAGTACTTGGTTATGCCGTTAAGACTCACGAACGCGCCAACATTTTTCATGGATCTGATGAATCATTTGTTCCATACATATCTAGATTCTTTTTTGGTAGTATTTGTGAACGACATCATGGTGTACTCTCACACTCGACATGAAAATTCCACCCATCTTGAGACCATATTGAGTACACTGAGAGAGCATAAGCTATATGCTACGCTCTCAAAGTGCCACATTTGGATGGACCAGATTCACATCCTCGGTCATTTCATCTCAGAGGAAGGAGTTACAGTAGACCCAGAGAATGTAATAGTAGAAGTTTCTTCAGGGAATCCTAAGAACGTTTTTGAGATACGGAGTTTCTTAGGGCTGGCTAGTTACTAAAGACGCTTCATAAAGGACTTCTCCCACATAGCAACGCCATTGATGGGTTTGACTAAAAAGGGTGTGAAGTTTGTATGGTCGGAAGCATGCGAGACAGCCTTTCAGGAGCTAAAGGGAAGGTTGACATCATCACCAGTCCTGATACTCCCAGATCAAGGGATGATCTATATAGTTTACTTTGATGCATCAGGTATTAGGATGGGAGCAGTGTTGATGCTAGGTAATCGGGTTATTGCGTACAGGTCTCGGCAGTTGAGGCCACATGAGATGAATTACCTGACACATTATCTCGAGTTGGCTGCAGTTGTGCATGTGTTGTGCTGTTGGAGACATTACCTCTTGGTTGAGCGTTTTATGGTTTTCACTGACCACAAAAGTCCCAAGTATATCATTACTCAGCGTGACTTGAATCTGAGGTAGCGAAGGTGGGTCGAGTACCTTTAGTCCTTTGATTTTGTGCTTGCCTACACACCTAGTAAAGGTAATGCCTTAGTTGATGCACTGAGCAGGAAGACTCAGAAACAGGCTCTGCAGGATGCCAGTGATGAGTGGCAGCTTATGGATTTGTTCTCTGAGATGCATTTGGAGGTGCATGACAGTCAGGGGTAGAATTATCTTTCATCTTTAGTTGTGACTTATACCCTCCTGTATAGAGTGAGTATGAGACAACTATCTGATTCAAAAGGCCTAGTTCTATGGGAGTCGGTGGCATGTGAGGACCCTCCTCCTGGTTGGGCGATTAGCGATGACGTGATTCTGCATTTCCATGGACGAGTATGGGTTCTAGGGGATACACCTAAGGATCTAATGCGGGAGTTTCATTCTTCATCATGGGAAGTTAATCCCAGAGTTACCAAGATGTACCGTGACTTGAGACGTCAATACTGGTGGTCGGGTAGGAAGAGAGGTGTAGTTAGTTTCGTTACGAGGTGTTCCACCTATAAGCAGGTGAAGGCAGAGCATCAGAGGTCAGTCGGACTGTTACAGCAGTTACCCATCCCGAAGTGGAAAGGGGATGATGTCGTGATGGATTTGGTGACTGGATTGCCGAGGTCACCTCGAGGCAATGATTCCGTGTGGGTTGTTGTGGATAGACTCACAATGGTATATCACTTTTTGCCGATCAAGGAGACCTTTTGTGTTGACGAGCTCGACAAGTTGTATATCCGAGAGGTCGTGCGTCTTCATAGTGTCCCTCGTTCTATCGTTTTAGATAGGGACACCCATTTTATGTCTCCTTTCGAGCAATGTTTTCAGAGGGCACTGGTTACACTGGTGCTTATGAACACAACCTACCACCCTCAGACAGATGTCTAGTCACAGTGTATGATACAGGTGCTTGAGGACATGTTGTGTGCGTGCATCCTAGACATTGGGGGCTCTTGGCATAATCGCATCCCCCTAGCCGAGTTTTCTTATAACAATAGTTTTCATGAAACTATCGAGATGGTACCATACGAGGATTTATATGGTACGCCATTCCAATCACCCATGTGCAGGTTAGAGGCAGGTGAGGCAGCTTAATAGGACCACATCTCATGCAGGAGACTTCTGAGCAGGTCCAATTGATTCAGAAGCGGATGGATACCACACAGTCTCTTCAGAAGACTTATACTAATCACCGCATATGACCTTTGGAGTTCATGTCCGGTGATCAGGTTTTTTATGTGTTTCACCGAGGCTGGGACACAGACGGATCAGAATACAGGGTAAACTTTCACCGAGGTATGTGGGGCCATTTGAGATTTTGGAGAGATTCAGGTCGGTTGCCAATCGGTTGCAGTTACCATAGAGGTACCGAGCCATGCACGATTTATTCCATGTATCTCAGTTACATCGCTTTCATTAAAACCCGTCACACATCTTTCAATCCGAGGTGGTTGAGCTTCATGTCGATGTGTCCCTTGGGGAGAATCTGATTTGTATCGTTGATATGAGAATGAAGTTTCTCCGATACCGGTCAGTTCCTCTCGTGCGGGTGTTATGACAGCATGGCCAAGTGCAGGACAAAACCTGGGAGTCGGAGACCTACGTACATGCATAGTGGCTAGATTTGTTCAGAGCTATACCTTCACCACCCTTGGAAGGGAAATTCGGGGACGAATTTAATTAAGGTGGGATGTTTGTAAGAACTCGGTTCGTAGTATAGAGGTACGAGATTGTTCTTTTCCATTTTCCTTAAGTGTTTTTCCAAAAATAAGGAAAATGGGGGAAAATCCTAAATTTTTAGAATTACACGCCGTGTACTTTTACACACGCTATGTACTTTTGGCAGTGTGGGATGAGTACCCAGGGCGTGTGGGAATGTCGGTGATGAAGGGTGTAGAACCTAACAACACACTATGTAGTGGTCCATTACACGCCATATAGTCAGTTGGTAAGAGAATAGTAATGCAGTGGATAGCTGTGTGACCGAACATGCCGTTTACCCAACAAGACACATCGTGTAGTCATGTCGGCAGATTAACAGTGCCACGCTGGCGGGAAACCTCCAGAGGAACAGTTATAAAATGGGAAGTACATGCCGTGTACGTGGAAATACACGATGTGTACTTTTTTTCACATAAATTGGGTAGTAGACTCCCCTGTTCACATGGAAGGAATAGAACCAAAGGAAGGAGTTGGAGAGGATGCCAGAGCTTTGGAGATCCGCCGAGTGAACGTCGGGAATCCATTTTATGCACTGTCGATCTCCCTGGAACCGCACAGGTGAGTTCTCCCTTCTCCTGGAGTAGTTCATAACAATTATTCTTCTAAGGGAAGTCATTTGGGTTTGAACAAGTTTTATTTCACCTCATATCTACCTCGTTCTAGGATTATTTGTGGAACATCATTCGAGTATACTGATTAGGGGTGTTTAAGGTAGGTGGCTTGGTGTTTAATTTCCAACTGTTGTGTGTTTTGTGTGAATTATTGTGCCACGAACCCATGCTGGGGTATCGTGTGACTGAATCCATGGCCAGTTTAAATACCTATAATTGAATAGGTAATTAATTGTAATAAAAAACTGCTTTCTAGGATCGTTGCTTGGATCGAGGACCACCCCGGGGGTGCGTTCCTCTATTTATCCAATTGGCCAGTATACCCACGGGTATGCCTTAAGAGTAATGATTATAGAATTTCCTTGAGAGGAATTTCTTGTGTACTGCTTGTTTACATGTTGGGATGGCCTGGTTACCTATTTGGCATGACGTAAGTGTTGTGATAAGCCTGTGGGAACTGTATTATTTAGCCTGTGGGAAACTTCTTCCGTGCATGTGGGCAGTTGATTCTATGCCTTTGGGTGACACTTCATATGCCCATGGGAAATATCTGTATGCCTATGGACAGATCCTTGTGTTGGGTTCTCTTTACCCGAGCATGGGGGTTTACGTGTTTAAGGACATTGGCTGATTACTCAGAATATTCACTATGGTGATTTTTTAAATTAAATGATTAAATGGAAATTTAAGTGGCAATATAACTGGTTATGATAGTTATTGTTCAGTCATGCTTACTTTATTTCATTTAACTAATGTACACTATTGTTTCATGATTTCACACAGTTGGGCATGGGCCTTCGGTGGGTTCCTACTGGGAATTAATTCTCGCACCCTATTTGGGTCATGTTTTTTGGCCCAAACAGATTACGTTTCTATAGGTTTGGATATGGGAAAGGGTCCCTATATAGGTACTTAATTTATAATGAAGAGTAGGGGAGCATGGGATCGGTCGTAGGCTCGCAATGCTACTGGTTCTTTTGTTCTGTTTTTTTTTTTGTACTCTATATTTTATTGCACAGCTATGTATCATGTTCTGGCTAATTTCTTAGAAATTGAGACATGTTTCATCATATCAATATAACTGTTTGGTTATCTTTTGCTGCAGTTTTTATATTAAAAATGCATGTTTTATTGCTTCTTCTTCTGTTCTACACTTTTTATTATATTCTGATGTGCTACAATTTGAGAAATGAGGGCATAGATTCCCCATCATCAGACCTGGGCCCTCACTGCGAGTCGGTAGCCTCTGGCATTTGGGGAAATGCGCTTGAGGTCATGTGGAAAACCAGGTCTGAGGCACCCTTTGAGTGGCACCCAGAATTAGGACGTTACATATTTTAAGAGTATAGTTTTTGATTTTTGGTGTTTTCATATACAACCATAATTCAATTAATAGAGATGGGATTCACAACCGTGATGGAAAATGTATCATATTTTGAAATAAAATATCGATTCTGGTATTTTGATAGCTAGATTATAAGTTTTTTAGGATGAAACTAATGGTTTTCCATAGAAATATATGAATATTTGATTGAGAAAAATATGTAGAAAAATTATTGGAAATGATGGTCTTTCAAATAATTTCCAACGATCATTTTTATCTGAGATAGAATTTCTGACTGTGAGATGTATTATGACAAAATGAAGGAATTGGGGATACAAATTTTAATATAATTAACGGTAATAAGAATTTGAAGGAAGAAAATATATAGATTTAGAGACTAAAATAAAAATATTTTAAAATGTATTAAAAATTTAACTGTATATGACTTATTCACAAGATTTAATGATATTTTGAGTATTATTAGATGTTATGGTGATAAATAGAAACATACACAAGTGTTAGAGAAGATAAATAATATCATACCAAGATAGATTGATGCTAATGTTTCTACTGATGAAGACAAGGATTTATGATCATGTTTTTATATTATTTTCATTGATCTATAAATTCCTATAATATTATGAAAAATTCATTCTCTAAAAGAGGAATAAGGTAAAAAAATAAATATTTTTTAAAGTATCAAAGAAAGAGAAACATTAGAAGAAGGATGACAAATAAAACGACGAATATTCTAATTTCAATTCTAATTTGAGTCATATGATCGATAATATTATGTCGAAAATATATATAAATGTGAAAAGAGGGAAGGAGTGGTTTAAATATAAGATTAAACATAAATTTATTGTGTATGGATAAGTATGAAATTTTTCTATAAACCCTCCCAAGCTAAAAGAAAAATAATTTCATGAAAAATAATAATAAGTACCAAGAATATTATTTTATATAAAATCATAAAAGATTTAAAAATATTTGGTATCTTATTAAATTAATGAGAGAACATTATAAAAATTCAGAAATTAAAATATCTTATTAAAATCTAAAAGGATTGACCTTGGTGATGAGGAAAATTAAATGTATATGAAAATCATTGTCTATAAAAAATTGCTCATTGAGAAAGTCAATGGAGAAGAATTCAAATGTGAATATTTTTGGGAAGTTTAAGAAATGAATAAACAAATATGGAACTCATGATAAATTGAAAACCCATGGAGTGTATCCCAAAAATCTCTAATAATGAAAGAGAGATAATAAAACTGAAAGAGGATAATCAATAAAAAAATGTATAATTTTTTCATGAAAAATAATGAAATTTTCAAGATTAATTTTATGGATTGAATAAGGTTATTGTTTAACTCAAAAATTCAATAGTGAAAACAGAATAATAAGTTAAATAATAAGATAAAGAGTTTGAGATTTTATAACCAAAACTGGAAAGTATTGAAAAATAATATGAAAACATTTAAGCTAATTTTTTTGAAACAAATTAACAATGTTGTGTGATGTTCAACAATGGTCAAGGAATAATGAAATTATCATGTATTAGTACAATGTAAAAATAAAAAAAACTATTGGAATATATTTTATGTCTTAGTTGAAGACAAATATTAGGAATACTATACTTGTAGAAAAATCAACGGATTTAATAGTTTCATGAATTTTTTATTGGAACCAATTCATGATAAAATATACTATAAATTGGATATTCGTAATGGCTAATATAAAGTTGGATTTGAAGAAGTAAGAGACACAAGTTCATGAAAATTATAGTTTTCATAAATGATCAAAAATTAATGGTGGGGATAAGGATGAAAAATGATTTTGTAGTTCAACACAACATGATGTATATAATGGAAAATATGTCTTTGTGGGTATTACTAGAACAATAGAGGATTTGGGAATTTGGTGAGGATGTGTTGGTTTAATTACTAATACAATAATGAGTTTATATATTTTTAAAGGAAAAAATTGGGGGGGTGATAAATCTCACTCAAAATAGATTAATTTATAGAATCCACATGAAATTATAATTAAAAAACTAAATATAGATTTTAACTATTAGATGTTGGTTGGAAATTATGTGAGCTACCAGGTCATATTTCATAGCCTTATCTTCTTTTCTTCCCATATAAAACGTGCTTAGGGTAAATTTCATTGATGTTTATGAATATTAAGGAGAAAGGAAATGAAAAATCTCAAGTTAATGATGTTTCATACAAATTATCCAAATGAGAATGATTAAGGTTTTTGTACAACATATATTATACTAAATTGAAAGGATATATAAATCTACTCTAGTATATAGAAAATTTAAATAAAGGATCAGGGACTTTTGGAAATTATTGATCACTAAAAATCTATGGTTTATGATTTTCATTGACTGGTAAATATTAATTGAAATATAAAAAACATTTTTTACTGAAGTACAGAAACAAAATCAAATTAGTGTATTTCAGTTATGTGATGATGTAAATGAAGTAAATTTTAAGAATAAGGGGTTTTTTGTGAATATCTTGATAGATGTTTGTATATTGAAAGGGGAATATGAATAAGGGGCAATATGTTTTAGATTTTTCATATTGGAAGTTATAATTATTTATTTATGAGAGAATATGATAAAAAATTCCATCAAATATTTCCTCATCTTGGATAAAAGATAATATGATATATAATTTAAATAGATATGATCTTGATTTTCCTAAGTTGAAAAGATAATGGAATTATCTATGATTCACTTGTAAAAAGTGAATGATTGGGAATACTATATAAAAGAGGGTTGAAAAACCAATGACTCTTCATTTATAGATATTTCACACTCGCATTTATAGGCCTAAGGGGGTATAGTAAAAAAAATGAAGATAAGAATTCTAATTTAATTATTGTTTAATTTACTCAAATTACATTAATTATATTTTCGAATCATATATAGTAGGATTTAATGATTTTCAAAAAATTTAGAATAAGAGTATAAAAAGTGTTTGGTTACACATTGAAGATGATTAAAACTAAAATTGGTGTTTAGAATACCAATGGAATATTTTAAAAATATTTTGAAAATCATGGAATTATTCCCGAATTTAGTGATCCAAACACACTATAAAAAATGGTGTTTCTGAATGACCAAAATTTAATTCTGGTCTAGAGGGATCGAATCATATTATCAGAGCATGCCAACTCATTTTTCCAGAAAAAATATATTTATGCAGTGTTATATATTCAAAACAGTTTTCCGTATTGAATAATTTTTGATATTTCAACATATAATATGTATTACTAGAATCTAACACATTTTATGTATCTAAGATTGTTTGGAAATGCCTTCATTATCAAAGTTAAAGGTGAAAATCTTGGAAACATTTAATGAATATGTATTTATGGAATCTTATTTAGTAATCCATAAAATATAATATTATATTGTTGTTATGAAAAATAGAGAAGGAATATTATTTATTCTATTGATTTTAATGTCTTGGAATTTATAAATTATATCAACCAACCTGAATTACAAAATGCTAAAAGGGATAATCAGGAATATGTTTTTATAAAACAATAATGTGATATTTTTTAAAATGGTTAGAATAATGAGAAAGCTGGAGGTGAAGAATTTTATTCCTAAAATTATGGTGATGTTGAATAATATTATTCAAATTATCCTAGGTTTATTAAGAATGTTTAGTTCTTAAATATCATTGGAAATCTTGGGAATAGATTCAAAATATAAAAATCATTGAGTAAAAACTCTCATATCATAATGTTCACTCATGTTGAACGTAAATATTTTGAAGAAGTAGTAATATATATATAATGGGTTGATGAAATAAATTTATAGATGTATCATATTAAAATGAATTAATCATTAGAGTTGATTAGTAATCAAAAATGAATGAATATTATAAGAACAAAGTAGTTTTTACAAAACAAGATGATTGAAAAATGTTTTCTTGAGATAAGTAAAGAAATATTAGTGAGTAAATTATATTACATAGTCTATATAGATAACATCGAATAAAATTTTTCATCAGTTGAAATACTTGAGAATATAATAATTTTTCATCAAATATTAAAAAAAATGAATAACAAGTTCCTTTAAATAGACATCATGTAATCCTTTCATAATAGTTTATTGAAATTTGATTCTTATACTGAACAACCATGTTGTTTGTTAATTTATGAATATAAGAAATATGGATTATGTTAATTAAGAATTTATATGGGATAAATAAAGCCCCAATTTATAGGTATTATAATCTTTAAACATTCCTAAAGTAGTTGAATTTTAGAAAAGTGATTATTTATAGAAACCTCTACATATATTATGATAATGAGGTATTTTTTCAATATTTAAATAAATGATTCAATTTTTTATATAAATAATGAAATAATATGTAAATAATTTCCAAAAATAAATGATGAACTTTTTTGAAATATCGATGCATGGGTAGATGAGAAACATTCATGTCTTAAAAATTTCCCAAGAGAATTATTAAAATATTTTATCATAAGAAAACATTGATAATATAATGTAGGAGTTTATAAAGGGGGGTTTGAAGCCAAATTATACTGTAATTTCTATAGGAATAATGTTAGTAAAATATGAACAAGGAAATAGTGGTGATCTAGAATAATTCTAGTAGCTAATTGATAGTTAAAATTATTTAACAACTTCATGAATGGAAATTGTGGAAGTTATAATTTTTTAGGGAAAAAATAGAACTAAAAGAGTATCATTTTATTTTTTAGATAGATAATACATTGATAAATCATAAGAAAAATATAATTTTAGTAAATGTATTACCGTAAATGGAACCTTAATCTGTTTAGTTTTTCAAATGTGGATTGGGAAGGATGTGTAGACCATACGAGCACTACATATTATGGATATTTATTTGTAAGAAAAATATGATTTTTTCATTTTAAGAAAGAAACATTTAGTAACCTAGAGTACTAATAAGGGTAATTATTTGGTTTCCACTCATTCCTTATCACAACATATGTGGATGATGAATCAAGTAGTTGATCTGAAAGTAAATGTGATGTAATAGTTAATTTTTGGATGTGACAATCATTGTGAAATTGGACATTAAAAAAATCATACAATAACCAAGGTATATAAATATTAAATTGAAATCTCATTCAATAAAACATATAATAGAGAAAAATAAATAAATATAGGAATTTGTTTCAACAAAGTAGTAAATTTCATATGGATTCACTAAACCACTATCTGAGGAAGGATTTCGGAATCTGATGTTGATGCTTGGTTTTCATTGTCATTCCTTACTTGGCCATGGTATGGTTTTCCCTCTATCTTTTTGTCTGCTGATATTGTTTTCAAAAGGGGGGTTGGGGTTGAAAACAAAATTATTTATTTTATGTTTATCATTTTATTATTTTCAAAATGGGAAGTATACAATGTAGATAGATTATTCGTCTATATGTTTTAACATTTAGGGAAGAACATATTTATAGAGATTCATTAAAATAGTTATGTTGTGTTTTTAGAATGTATTAAATTTTTTAACAATCTATTTGATGTGTTTTCAAGGTTGTTTAGGTTGTGAATGAATTTTTGTTCAAATAATGTACTTTATTTTGAATGTTGTGAAGCATGTGCTTATGAAATCTACATATAGATTAATATATAATGTGAATCATTGTATTATTTTTTCAATGTTTTAATTCGTACACTAATTGCACCAATATAGCTTTATATGTTTTGAAAGCTGACCCATTTCAATGATTTGAGAGTTAAATAGTTATTTTTGTTCCTTTATTTCTAATATAATCCAAAAGGGGAGATTTTTTATCCCAACATGCACTTTGATAGTTGTTTTGATTTCTGAGAGGTAAGATTTAATGCGGTTGATATGATTTTTTATGCTATAAATTTTATTAATAAATAAATAATATTCCATGTGTTTAAATTTGAAGATTCCATGTGAATGGTTTGTAAAGTCTATATTATGAATAATGTTAATGATATAGGGTAATTTAGAAAATTAGGGGAAGAATTGTTTATGCTTCCAGTTGTGGACCATTCAACAAATCATTGACAATGAAGCATTAAAAATGACCATTGAAAAGTGTGAATTCCAATTTGTAGAGGTGATTTTTTATGGAATTTAGAGGTTTTGGAATTTTTTCACCATAATGTCACACCCCCCTAGGAAAACCACATTGGAGGTTATGTTATTTTATAGTGCCATCGACAAATTGAGGAGATCTGTGCCGCAATAATCAATCGAGGTCACATGGTACTATTGGATTGAATTTATTGGATATGAAAAATTTAGAACCTCCACGCTAAATCACCTTAGTCCACTCCATAGTAATGAAATAAAATATAAGCTATGTTGAATCTCAAAATACCACACCATAGTGAACATTTTTCTAGATTTTTTTGGATCCAACAACATTAGGACATCCACACCATATAAATTCATCCACACTAAAATATAATATGGAATTAATAGAAAAATAATTAAAAATATCAGACAAAACAATAATTATTATAACCAATATGTAGAAGTGAAAATTTGTGATGTTTTGAGAACATTATATTATTGGATTCATTTAATTTTTTTGTATTTATATTAATTTACAATCACAACTAATTTCATATTTTTTGATATGCATCTTTTGAATTATGATCCCAAGGATATGTTTGAAAGAGGATTTGTTGGATTGAGTTTTAATTTCATATTAAAACATCAAATGAAATGAATATTTATATTGTATAACATGGGTGTATTGATAATAGTATAGAGAAATACAGAGAGAGAAATAGGAAAAGATAATATTGTAATGTTATGAACAAGAGTCGTTTATATTGGCATAGAGTAGAGATATCATACATGTGTTTATATAGGTTGATGATGAATGAAAAGTTTCTATGTTTATGGTTTGAATTATTTTTCTTCTTTAAAAAATTATCTATTATTATTTCAGTGATGTCTACACTATCAAAATTGGGGTACATCATGTAATACCAATTGTAGGATAAACCCTACTCATTGTACCTAAATGATAAAACATGGGGATTTTATGATTTTTAAGGAACTCGAATCGTACTAAAGAATAAAATTATTATATTGAGAGGCTAACCATGTAAATTATTTATTCCATTGTTGTTTGTGTGTATGAGAACAATGATAAAGATTCACTTTTATCGATACTGGAAGTTGTTTCATTATGAAAATGAATATGATTTAGAATCATTTATTCATCCCCCTCACTCTACAATTCCTCATTAATATGAGATGTTGATTTTTCATATTTATTGGTAATTATTCTACAAATATTTTCTACAAAAACCAAAACTATATTTTAGAATAGAGAATATGATTTCAAATTCATAGATCTTACCCATTTAGCGGATTCTATTCCATTTACCTCCTCTTTTTACAATGAGGTCTTATTATTCTCAATAAAATAACATGTAACATTCCCTGCTGATAATAAATCCATATCAACCTAGTTTTCTAAGTTACTTATTTGTCTTATATAATACATGTTTCTTTGGAATAGTTTTTTCTGTGGGATCTTCAATATTTTATTCATTTTTAACTCTTATGAATATTTATCATTTTGAGCCTCTATTTCGGGAAAATAATTCATGATGCCACTCAATCCTTTGAGAAATGTACCCATTTTATAGAAATACAACTCACACCTTGAGTATAAATCTCATATCTTATGCATTATATATGTAGTGTTTCATTTTATTTTGATTATATATAAATATGTAAACCATTTGTTGTGAACTATGATGAATACATTGATTACATTTAAAAAATTCTCCAAATTCCAATACATGAATATGTGGTATGATATGTTTTATCGCATCCCATTATTCATAAGGAATATTATCTACCACATTAATAATTTCATGGTTATCTGTGCATATGTATGTGTCTTGAAATATTTTGTGTTTAATTTTACAATATTTTAATTTGAATATTGGAAATTTTACACCTGATGGTGGGGATTGGATTTAACCTATTAAACAATAAAAAAATTATAGTGGTTACATTGATAATAGAATATGGTGTCTAGTCAAGGGTGGGTATGTTGTGAGTATCATCGGTATTTTTAATTATGGTGTAATATATAAATTAAATAATTTATTATTCAAAAGATTCATGCTCTTTAAATTTTTTGTTGAAAATAAGTAATTAGAATATAAGATCATTAAAAAAACAATTCCATTAATCCTAGAATATGGTGTTTACATTAGTTCGAAATATTTTGTAAATTTGAGATCCTTTGATTTTATTATAATTTTAATTTATTCATAAAATATGGGGTGACATATTCAATTAATTTTATAAAAAATATATCTTTGATTAGAATTTCATAAATAGAGTGATTAATGGTGCTCAATTTTTCGTTGTATAGTGATTTTAGTCAATCTTTTCTATAATTTCCAACCCTAGAACAAAATGAACCAATCATATATTAATAGTTTAACTTGATTATTGTGTCTCATTAAAAAATTGGTTTATAGTGAAGATATCCATAATTTATGTGGTGGAGTTGGTGGTCCTCTAAGTTAGGATCTATCACCTTTTTCAACTTCATTAATACAATCTGTATCAATGTTGTTAATTGGTATTTACTATTTTTTAATCATTAATATTTACAGTACATTATGTATTTAGTAAATCATTTTATTATTCTTCATTTTTTAACCTTCATAGAATAATAATTTCATTAATTATATGGATTGGTTTTATCCTTAACCCCTATATTCAGGGTTATTTTTACTTTCCCATTAATGAAATGTGACCTCACAAGACTACCAGGACGAGGAGCCACCACTGGTATGTTTGTGGCCAGTAGAGCTTCATGTGAGGAGTGGATAATAGTTGGAGAAAGAAAATATGGCGAATGATGGAGTTTTGGGATGGTGATTTTACATGATATCATCTAAGATATGAATATGGATAATCAAATTATGACATACCAGCGAGAAAAGCATGGGAAGTGAGGTTCACAGTCCAATGGTGACACACTTGGTCACCATTTTGGAATTCTATATATTCAAAAATATTAAATGATATCCTTTATTAATAAAAAAACATGGTTAAATGATACCTTTTTATTAGTTCTAACTACAAGCATTGGAAAATGTAGACATTATCCCTGCTAAAAATGGATAAAAATCTATCTTTTCCCATACATATTTTTTCATTGATGAAGGTATATTTTGTCTGAGCTTTTTATTTCTAATAAAGTTCAACATGAATAATATAATTTATAAATAATTATTTATATATTTTCAGTATGATGTTATACCATAAATGATATATATATTTATATAAATACAACACCAATATATTATAAAATATGTAATATAAGATATTATTTATTCTCCCCCACAAAACATACACAAAAATCAAAGGCTCCTCATGACTTAATCCAAGGAAATCCAACCCCCAAGAATGTGTGTGTATATATACATGATTTATATAAAAATATGTCTATATGTTTATGTAAATATGTTTTAATGATATATTGTTATAAAAAATATTATAAATTATTTTTTTTGTTTTATATGTAAAAACTTAATATATTTATATTAATCAATAAATTTTTTAAAAAATTTATTTATATACATTAAAAAATAATATTTAAATATAATAAAATAAAATTATATTTAATCACTTTTATAAATATATAATTGATCATATATTTATCTAATCATATTTATAATATATAAATATATTTTTATACATTTTATATATAGACATATATATTCTTTAATAAGATTCATATAATAGAAAATTTTCACAAAGTTGTTAATTATTTTATACTTTTATAGACTTATATATAGTTTAAACTATATATATATATATATTTGATTGTGTGTGGGTATTAAAATATAGTGATACAAACTATATCAATTAAAATATAAAATATATATAAGAAAGATAAACAATGTCTATATTTGACTTTAAATATTTATATTTATATTAAATATTTAAAATATACACATATATTCTTGTTTTTATATATGAATTTTTATGAATATAGATGTATGTGTGAATCTATATTTGCATGTCTTTATGCATATGTATTCCATATGTGGCATATCATTACCTTATTTCTGATACATTTGGAATCTTTTTTATGCCCTTTTTATTTGGGTATGTTCCTAATCTTTCAGGGATGAAGAAAATTTTTTGGGGGAAATTACATGATGATTGGGGTTGCTTTTTTTGAATTAATAGAGTCCACGTATAATCATTTAAAAGATTTTGAGGGTACAATTTGGGTCCAAAATTTAATAGAAATCCTTATAGGTTATTTTGTAGGGGTATTCTCCTCAGTAGTATCTAAAGAAAATTTTTTTTATAGAAATTACTATTTTATGACATAAATTATTCCCAATGAAAATACATAAAACATTTTATAGAACCAAAATATTTAATTTCTTGAAATTATATTTTGGGCCATATAATTTTATTTTACCCCATAAAATATTCGATCAGGGGTAATCAAGTTGATGTGATTTATTTTTTGATGTATATGAGTTATGGGATATTTAAACCATAGATGAGGCGTTTAAGAATAACTCCTCCAACCCAAAAGTGTTGTATCACACTGCATGTCTTATGTTATTCATATTTAGTCGGTAGTTTTCCTCCCTCGAACCCCATATCTCATTTATGTAATTTGGGCATCTCTCCCTCCTCCAAATCGCTCTTCTTAGCACGTTTGATTTATAGTGTAGTGGGTTGTCCTCTGTATAGTATGCATGATACCCATCGCCCTATTTATATTTTTTATTTTGGATTGGATGTGGTGTGAACTGCATTTTTTAATGTTCTAATAATCAGGATGTGATCTTGGTCAATCCTTTGTTGTATTCCATCATGATTTATCTTTCTGGGGTTGATATACATTATTAAAATCTCTTTTGTCAGAGGATATTATGTTTTCTCCATTATTAAGTTAGGTGTATCTATACAAGGGGTTAATTCTTGAATTATTATATGTTTTTGTCAATTATTTTTGGTTATTCAATGAAAACTATATATTTTACATTGGAATGATTTTTATGAATGACATTCTTGTTTTTAAATGTGTTTTCCATAAAAATAGATCTGTCACATTAAGTGTTTGATTGGTGGAGGGGCACGATTATAGTGGAATTCTAGAACTAAATATAGAGGTCATGTGGAGGCGTGGGGATGGTGATTAGAGCGTAGAGGGTAAAGTTTGTATATTTACCTTGTTTAAAGTGATATATTTTCCCTTGTAGAGGATGAAACCACAGTTCGAACAATTTTTTGGAGAAACCATGATTTTATTATTTTCTGGAACAACATGTATCATTTTTTACGGACCAAATGTTCAAAATGATTTTTTCCATTATTTCCAGTATTTAGTTCCTTTTTACAAAACTGGGCTTAATGATTTCTGTGGTAATAAAATAAGGGGATGAACTAGATTTATAAAAAATATATTATAGGAAAAAAATTTATAAAATGAAAATTTGTGTACAACCAATGATGGTGGTTTTGTGAAGGGTGGTTCTAGGAATATATTATGTACTTCCATAATAAATATCTTATTTTACTGTTAAATATATACATTAGATATATGGAATGATGATATCCTTTTGAAATTATATTAAAACATAAATTTATATGAAATATTAATTAAATATTTCATTATAAGGATATTAATTAACCACCTTTAGGTATAATTTACGATTTGATACAATATGTTATTATGATATATAAATATAAAAATAAATACAAATACAAATATAAATCTTTTTTAGGAAGACACCCCAAAGGAAAAAAGGTATTGGTGTTCATATGGGGACAAAGACATAAAACATTACATAATATTGAGTTTTAGGTCAATTATTAATTTTCATAAATTCCTGAAGATATTTTTAGGATTATAATTTTAGAGTTTTGGGTAATAAATCTTAAATAATTAACATGTTTAATGCATGTTTGAAAATTCATTTCAGTATAAATTTTTACAATAATACAATCCTTTTGAAACATTATTATCTTCATGAAAAATCATTATGAATTTTAATGTAAACACTTATTTATTCATAATCATCATTAATTCATATGAAAAATAATTAATAATATGTTATAGTCACAAGAATCGTAGAATGGGACATAAAAATAACAAAGAATATCTATAGTATACTTAAAAACTATGATATCATAAAATAAATTTTTTCTTTTAAATAATAATCATTGAGATCAAATAATCCATTACATTCAGAGGAAATATTATTTTCAAAAAAAAATTCAAAAGCAAATTATAAGAAAAAATAAATTCCAAATCATAATCATGATGGATTCTTATAAAACATGATTACCCATTAATTTTTTTTTAAAAAACTTACCTATTTTCCCGAAAATAGAATAATTATTTATTTAAAATAAAATTCCCATATCGTAACTTTTGAAATTAAAATATTTCCTTAAAATCTCATTAGAAATTATTGAAAATTAATAATTTTTTTTGGTATATATTATTAATATAACCCTCACAATAACCATTAAAATAACCCTACAGAATTATAATAAGCATTAAGGTAGACTTGTAACATTATTTTTCAAGGAACATAATCATTACTCAATGAATTGGAGTGATATACCATCTCAACCTATCGTGAACAATTTTCAATGGCCAAAACATGTAAACATACATAAAATACTATATTTTCATTACTAAACTCATAAAAATATTCATTAAAACCAATAAAAGGTTCTTGTCGGTTTTTGATATATCCCTTTCATATAAATCCCTATTTAAAATAATCACCAAAATAAAGGGGAGGTTCTCTTTTCTTTGGATAATATGTGGAATATTATAAAGTAATAAAAAATTAAAATAACCCCTATTATGGAATGAAAATATGTTGATATCATAAATGTTAAAAGAGAATATTAATTTAATCTTTTGTAAAAATAGTAAAACATTTCCTTATAAAATAAGTTAAAATATTCCTTATCAAAAACATTGAAAGAACATAAAAAATAAAATATATATTGTAATTCATATATTTCCATATATATACATGGATAAAATTATTTTAATAAAATGGAATTGATGAAAAATATATCAAGAATAAATCATTAAAACAATTAAAATGAGTTTTTTATTATAATGTTTCCTTTACTTCGAGTTTGACTGGTAACATATGTTATTTGCCTTTTTAAATAGTAAACATATGTTAATTATTTACATTATTATTAAAAATTTCAATTTAATTGTTATTTTTGTTTATTTAATATCATGATATGATAAATTACTTAATCAGTTAAGTTTGCGTCAAAAATTTTGATGATATTCATCCCTTTTATCCAAAATGGCATTGGTTTGTTGCCTTTGGTAAAATAGGGTATAGTTAAATCATCACCATAATAATTATAATTACATAATTATCATTTTAATATATTATTCACACTTTTAAATCCATCCAATACTGATGTATATGAAGCATTAATTACATTACAATCATGGAGATTGTAGGTTGTACGTACACAACAATGACATTTCCATTTTTAAACAAATATATTGGAAATAATTTATGTATTATTTTTCTTTTAAAGAATTATTATATTATTATATATATCATATTATATTTTTAAATTATTTTATATATAACATCCATTTGATTTGATCAAGAATAATGAATCACATCTCTTTGTGGACGTCATAATCCACTCGTATGCACAAACGATTTTATCATTCTTCAATGAATAGAATGATAATTAATTATATGATATGTTATATTAAAATAATTATAAATATTTTATTAAAGTAATATATATAAATTAAATCCATCATTATATTAAACCATAAGAAGATGCCCTGGAAAATAAATTACATCGATCCATGAGGCGATAATCAAACGTACACATGAACTATGGATTCAATTACTATTTGATAGATGAAGGATATGTATATATATTATTCCATTAATATGAAAAATATTACTATATTTAAGATATTAGTGTTATTATTTACTTAATTTTGATAAAATCTGTAGGATTTAAATGAATAAATAAAACTAAAACAATTAGTTACAAGAAATAACTCTTTTTTGAAATAACCTCCTTTTCATTACACCTTAATACATATATGGTTGGTATTATGTGAAAATAATACCTATGAAACATAGGTGTGGATTTCAACAATGAATTTGGGAATTTATTGGAAGATCTAGTTTGCTAAAAAGGTGTGAGGAAGAGATGAGCGGAGGTTCTATTTTATAATTGAGAGGATGAGAATTCGTTGTGTAACACCCCAAGATTTTATGAGATATATTATATTTAATTTATTTGATGTCTTCTATTATACACTACACCAATATTAACATGTACTATATGAAACACTGTATTAGCTGGCAGTATACACAACACTATTCTTGGGTCGTGTTACACACAATTTCAAGTTCGTTTTGTGGAAATTATTTTATGCAACATTAAGTATAGATTTTGTTTAATGTATAAATGAAATATGTTTTGATTATACGCAACACCAAACGGATCTTTCACTACACGCATCCTTGAGTTGGCTTGCATTACAAGCAATCAAGACCTTCCTCGATAGTGTGTGTAATACGTAATACCGAGTTTCATTAAATGAGATATTATTATAATATTATAATGAACTAGACGTTATGAATAGTAATTTTAACATCCCAAGTAATTAATGAATAATAGATATTTTTATCTATGTCTATATATGAATTAGATAGTGTTTAGAGGCTTAAAATGAGAATAAATCCAATCTTAAGCATAGAATACACTAATATTTTTAAATGATTATTTTACTGCATTTCGATGTAAATCCATTTTTAAATAAAACTTTTGACAATTTTATAAGCCATATTTTTCAAAATAAACATATTATTTATTATTGGGACATTGAAATTTAGATTGGAATAATTTTTGGTATTTCTCTGACAATGTTCAATTTTTATGAATAGTGAAAAATACTGCATTTTACATCAAAACTGCTTTTTGATATAATTTTATTATATGGTTAGATTATCTTTTTAAATGTTCTTAAAGTTTAATTATAATATATTTTTACCATTTAATCAAATGGTGGTCATTAGAATTAATTTCACTTTGGAATTGGTCATAAACTAATGCCAAACTTTTCATAGATATTGTTTCAAAATAACCCGCTATTTGTTTTGACAACGAGAATTATTTTTAAATTTATTATTGAAATTTATGTGTTTGGGATTTGGTAAAATGGATTAAATATTTGGAATCAGAAGTTCCAAATTATGTAATCCAAACGCTTTTGTTTTTGGACATTATGAATAGTAACGACAGTAATTATCTTTAATTATCTTGATTAATGAGTAATCGGGTAGTTAAGGATAATAAAATAATATCATAATAATATAAAATGAAACCAACATATGTACTAATGCTACTGGTTGTCTCATGGAAGACCAATGGATGCCTTTTTCCAATCTTGGGGACCCCAAGGAATCACTTTTGTAAGATAGTGACTTTTTATCTTTTTATTTTTAATGAAATTAAATATAACAAAGAATGTATCACCTGAGTAAAACATTTTTAATTTTGTCTAAAAGGATTATATTTTAGACTATAAATATTTATTGGAAAGGTAAATATATTTCCTACATCATAGAATTTTTTTCATAATTTTTAGACATTAAATAAATTAAATTATTTATGACATCATGATGATGCAGCGATTGTATCATTATTTAACGATTTAAATAAAATAAAAAGATAATGTAAAATCTAAGACCCACACTTTTAAAAGACCTATTTAATGAGTATATTTCGAACCCTTATCACCTTATACTCAAAATAAATTAATTTAGGACCATTAAAATCGGAAACCCATTTGAAAATAAAGTATCATTTTGTAACATTCCAAAAGTGCCCCTCCTCTCCTCTTATAAATGGCCCCCACCTCTACCTCCTTACCCACACCTCTCAAGACTTTGGCTCGGCCAAAACCTACTCATTTTGTCTCTACACATCCCTCTATTACTCCTTGTAGCCTCACTTTGGGCATATGTCTTACCATGGAAGCCTTTGATCTCAAATCAAAAAGACTTACTCGTTTTTAAGGTAATGTCTTCACTTGTGTTTTTTTTGTTTTATTTTGCTTCTCCAACCCCATAAACTCTTTTTATTTATTTATTTTGTAAAAAAACAGTATCTTACATATAATATTATGTTTTTATAATAATTATTCTAGATACACTTACACACACCTACATCTAATGGTTAAAGAACATACTGTTTCCGTGGATGATGAATTTCTGCCTCACGAAACGATGATTGTTCAATATTTTTCTAACACCGTCAAAGGTGGCCATTAAGATGTCACTATATTCATATATGATATATAATATTTTTATGTTTTCCTTATGATTCTATATTTTTCATTTATGGCATACCTTTATGGCTTTCATTATGGGTATACGCGATATCTTCATTTTAGGAAGTGTGGACTACTGCCCCCTCAAAGTGATTTGATTCGTTAATACCATATGTGGTATGTATAAAGGATATATTTAATGATATTATATATGATACCATACTAGGATTAAAATAATATTATGTATCATTATTTTTTAATTCCATTAAATATGAAATAGAAATGGAAGTAGCGTTCATGCGTACATACTGTTTACCGTCTCCATGAACGTTGCATTTCATTTCTTACTTCTAAATGTTATATAATATTATAAATTCATGAATATACTGGATATATATGATATATATGATATCTACATCATGAATAAAATTCTGGATATAATGGATATTTTACCACATGAACAACTTGTAATTATAAAGATTTTATTTTTGACTCAAGTACCAATGATCGTTAAAACGAACGTTATTAACTTAAATAATAACATAGTGTTCATGACATGGGAATAAGTGATATAAAAGGAATAATTATCTTGAAAAAGGTTCTTAAGAAAGTATAAATTAACTCAAGTTTATTATTCAGGAGATTAGAGAACGATCGAGTCAAGTCGGACCCGAGGTATGGGACTTCATCTCAATCTCCATTCATTGAGGCATATTTTGTTTTATACACAACCGTATTTTATATGGTGTATAATCCCCTTTGAATTTTACGTTTATCCAAAAGGAATCTTTTTTATACGAATCATTTTACTAAACAACAAAAGGGAATGTTTTTGTCGTGCGTATGCGGCGACAATGACTTATCCGCCGCCATGACCATTATTTGAGTTTGGGCTTCCTCTACAAGACATACCTTTAAAAAAATTCCATTTTTTACTTTTCTTTTATTTTGGTATTGAAAATCGTTTTAATAATGTTTTTATATCAATTTGTTGTATTGATATCTTGTGATTTAAAGGTGGAAATGTAATGTTTCCTTTATGCATATTTTATGTAATACGATTATGTTGTGGTTCATGAGGATTATTATGAAGATGGGTTGTTCCGTGATAAACTAAGGGTGGGTGAGCCCGATATAGATCTCCAATGCATTGGTTAAAGAAAAGGAGTTAAACATTAAGGTTTCTCCGAAGAGATTTAATGGAATATACTATGATGGCTATTCCAAACGTAACCAAGAGGGTTACCCCCTATGTAAGAATGTTAAGAATGGATCAAGTTACCTTAATGTCTTGTGATTTCTATTATTTATTCATGATTTTATGAGGTATGTTAATGTTATTTTGTTTTATGAGTAAAGTATGATTTCATTGATTCTTATGTATACATGTACACATGTTTCCTTTCCATATTTTCATATCCCTTACTGAGCATTTTATGCTCATCCCAAGTTTTGAAATTATTTTCATAGGTCAAGGGAAAGGTACATGATTTGATGATAGTGTCAAGGAAGTGTCATGAAAGAATCCATGTTTTATATTAAATAACTTTCTATTGATGAGAAAAATGAATACTATCTTTTATGTAACCACTTTGTTTAAATGTGGAATGTAATGCATGTTTTATGATATAATTCTCTAAAACTCTAAACCTGAAAGATCCTCAATGTGAAATCTTGTAATAACTCAAGTTTAAGTATGGTTTAATGTTGGGGCCTTATATTTGGTATCAGAGGTCGGTTTAGACAACTTTAGGAGTTAGAAATTTGTTAAATTATAAATTAATTTATGGTATGATTGAAAATATATAGCATTTGAAGATTACCATGTTGCTTATCCTAAGATATTTTTGTGTTAATAATGGTTTTTCATAGAGGAAACAGGACAGATTTTCTGGGAAGGCATACCGATTGAAATGACCTTTAAAATTAGTATCCTGAGATGGTCAAAATCAGAACTAAACAGTTTTTTGCAGTGATGGCTCAGTTGACTTAGGTGAAAAATGCTGGTTGTTTTTATTGATGATATTTTGTTATTTTCTAATATTAAAGAGAATAATGAAAGAAATTTAAGGGTTATTTTACAAACCATAAAAGAAAATAAATTGTATGGTAAATTCACTAAGAGTGAGTTTTGGTTGAAAAAAATTTCTTTCCTTGGTCATATTGTTTCTAAAGATGGAATAACTGTGGATCCTACAAAAACAAGAGTTGTTGAAGAATGGTGACGACCCACAAATGTAACCGAGATCCGTAGTTTTCTTGGTTTGGAAGGTTACTACCGAAGGTTTGTTGAAAATTTATCATGGTTACCTAGTCCAATGACTAAGCTAACTCGGAAGGGTGTTAAGTTTACCTAGAAAAAAGAATGTGATGATTGTTTTCATGAGTTGAAAAAAATATTGGTCAATGCTCTAGTTTTGGCACTTCCTTCCAGGAATGGTGAGTTTGTTATCTACAATGATGCTTAATTGAACGGACTTGGCTGCTTCCTAATGCAGAATGGTCAGATAATTGCCTATGCTTTACGTGAGCTGAAAACTCCAGAGGTAAATTACCCTACACATGATTTGGAATTAGCTGATATTGTTTTTGCTTTAAAAAATTGGAGGCATCATTTGTATGGAGTAAAGTGTGAAATATATACTGATCACAAAAGTTTAAAGTATATATTCACTGAGAAAGAATTGAACATGAGACAGAAGAGATGGTTGGAATTAATCAAGGATTATGATTGTACAATTCATTACCACCCGGGAAAAGAAAATAAAGTGTTTGATGCTTTGAGTCGAAAAAGTAATTATTTATTAACAATGTTGTGTTTGGACATGATCCTTTGGTTAAGGATTTGATGAAATTTGGCACAGAAGTTTTTGGTGCAGGATGTTATTCTGTTTTGTTTCAGGTATCAGTGAAATATTCTCTATCAGACAGAATCAAGAAAGCACAGAAGCAAGACAGTGAGTTGCAGAGAAAGGTAGAGCTGGTTCAGAATGGTAAGTTGCCTGAATTCAACATTGATAATGATTGTGTTTTGATATTTGGGAAGAGATTGTGTGTGACTTGTTATTCACAGATGAAGAATGAGTTGTTAGGTGAGGTTCATAGTTCCCCGTTTTCAGTTCTTCCTGGAAGTACCAAGATGTACAAATATCTGTGGGAGTATTACTGGTGGGATGGAATGAAAAGAGATATTGCATATTTTACTGTGAAGTGTTTGACTTGTCATCAGGTTAAATCAGAGCGGCAGGTACCGAAAGGTATTCTTTAGCCATTACCAGTTCCATAGTGGAAATGGGAAAATATATCCATGGACTTCATTGTGGGATTGCCGAAGACACCTCGAGGTAATAATGAAATCTGGGTTATTGTTGATCGCTTGACTAAATATGCTCGTTTCCTTGCTATACGAGGTACTTTTTCCCTAGATCAACATTCTCGATTGTATCTTAAAGAGATTGTTGGGTTGCATGGAGTTCCCCTATCCATTGGATCTGATCGTGATACCAGGTTTACTTCTAACTTTTGGAAAGGCCTTAAGAAGTCGTTGGGTACTGAATTAAATTTTAGTACAGCTTTTCATCCTCAATCAGATGGGCAGTTAGAACGAATGATCCAGGATTTAGAGGATATGCTACCTGCTTGTTCTCTTGATTATCCAGGAAGTTGGGACCAACATATTTCTTTGGTTGAGTTTTCTTATATTAAAAGTTTTCATTCCAGTATACAGATGGCACCATTAAAGGCGTTATATGTGGAGCAGTGTCAAACTCCAGCTTTCTAGGATGAAGTTGGTGAAAGGAAGATGATGGGACCAGAATTGGTAGATGAGTTGGCAGAAAAATTTCAGCAGATACAGAAACAAATGAGAACAGCACAGAGCAGGCAGAAGAGTTATGCAGACAATAGGAGAAAGGATCTCTCTTTTGAGGTAGGTGATCATGTTTTTTTTCTAAAAGTTTCACCATGGAAAAGTGTGACGCGATTTGGTATGAAAGGAAATCTGACTACAAGGTTCATTAGACCATATGAAATTCTTAAGAGAGTTGGATCAGTTGAATACCGTGTGGCTTTACCTCCGAGTTTATCTTAGGTACACAATGTTTTTCTTGTTTCGATTTTGAGAAAGTATATGCTAGATCCATCTCATGTATTGAGTCCAGAGGTAGTTAAGTTGGAAGATAATATATATTATGAGGAAAAAACGGTCCGGATTATTGACCACCGGGAGCAAGTGTTGCAGAATAAGGTGATTCACCTGGTAATGGTTTTGTGGAAAAACCATATGGTTGAAGAGGCAACATGGGAATCTGAAAATTCTATGAGGGATAAATACCCCCACTTATTCGTTAAGTAAATAAATTGTGGGGATGCAATTTTCTAAAGGGGTGAAGGATGTAACAACCCAATTAAGTAATGAATAATATATATTTTTATCTATATCTATTTTTTAATTAGATCGTGTTTAGAGGATTAAAATGAGAATAAATCCAATCTTAAGCATGGAATACACTAATATTTTTAAAAGATTGTTTTACAACCTTTTGATGGAAAACCATTTTTAAAGCAAACTTTTGAAAATTTTATTAGCCCTATTTTTTAAAATAAACATATTCTTTATGATTGGGACATTGAAATTTACATTGGATAAATTTTTGGTATTTTTATAACAATGTTCATTTTTTTATGAATAGGGAAAAATACTGAATTTTACATCAAAACTGCTTTTTCATCTAATTTAATTATATTGAAATATTATCTTTTTAATTGGTATTAATGTGTAATTATAATATATTTTTACCATTTAATCCAATGGTGGTCATTTGGATTAATTTCACTTTGGAATTGAGAAGAAACTGTTGCCAAACGTTTCATAGATACTGTTTCAAAAAATCCCGCGATTTGTATTGACAACAGAAATTATTTTTAAATTAATTATTCCAATTTCTGTGATTAGAATTTGGTTAAATGGATTACATATTTGGAATCAGAAGGTCCAAATTATATAATCAAGACACTTTTTTTTGGACATTATGAATAGTAACGACGGTAATTATCTTTAATTATCTTGATTAATGAGTAATCGAGTAGTTAAGGATAATAAAATAAGATCATAATAATAACAAATGACACCAACATGTGTCCTAATGCTACTGGTTGTCTCATGGCCGACCATTTTATTCATTTTTCCAATCTTGGGGAACCCATGGAATCACTTTTGTGAGACAGTGACTTTTTATCTTTTTAAAAAATAAAGAAAATATAACAAAGAATGTATCACCTGAGTAAAACATTATTAATTTTTTCTACATAGAAGATATTTTGTACTATAAATATTCATTGGAAAGGTAAAACTATTTCCTACATCATAGTGTTTTTTGCATAATTTTTAGACATTAAATAAATTAAATTATTTATGACATCATGATGATGGAGCGATGTCCTCGTTATTTAACGATTTAAATAAAATAAAAAGATAATGTAATATCTAAGACCTAAACTTGTGAAAGACCTATTGGATGAGTATATTTCGAACCCTTATCACCTTATCCTCAAACTAAATTAATTTGGGACCTTTAAAATCTGAAACCCATTTGAAAATAAAGTAACATTTTGTAACCTTCCAAGAGTTCCCCTCCTCTCCTCTTATAAAAGGCCCCCACCTCTACCTCCATACCCACACCTCTCAAGCCTTTGGCTCGGCCAAACCCTACTCATTTTGTCTCTCCACATCCCTCTATTACTCATTGAAGCCTCACTTTGAGTAGAAGTCTTCCCAAGGATGCCTTTGAGCTCAAATCAAAAAGATTTACCCGTTTTTATGATAATATCTTCACTTGTGTTCTTTTGTTTTATTTTTCTTCTCCAAACCCCTAAAATATTTTTATTCGTTTTTTTAACAACACCAGTATATTCCACATACTAGGATGTTTTTATAAGAAGTATTCAAGCTAAACTTACACTCACCTACATCTTATGGTTAAATAACATATTGTTTCCGTGGATGGCGAATTTCTGTCTCACGAAACGATGATTGGTCAATATTCTTCTAACACCTTCAAAGGTGGACATTAAGATGTCACTATATTCATATATGATATATAATATTTTTATGTTTTCCTTAAACTTATGTATTTTTCATTTATGGAATACCATTATGGATTCCATTATGGGTATACGAGATATCATCGTTTTAGGAAATGTGGATTACCGCCCCCTCAAAGTGATTTGATTCGTTAATACCATATGTGGTACATATAAAGGATATATTTAATGATATTATATATGATATCATACGGAAATTAGAATACTATTTTGTATCATTATGTTTTAATTCCATTAAATATGAAATAGAAATGGAAGTAGCGTTCATGCGTATGTACGGCTTACCGTCTCCATGAACGGTGCATTTCATTTCTTACCTCTAAATGTTATGTAATATTATAAATGCATGCATATACTGGATATATATGATATATATGATATCTACATCATGAATACAATTCTGGATATAATGGATATTTTACCTAATGAACAACTTTGAATTATAAAGAGTTTATTTTTGACTCATGTACAAATGATCGTTAAAAAGACGGCTATTAACTTAAATAATAACATAGTGTTCATGACATGGTAATAAGTGATATAAAAGGAATAATTAACTTGAAAAAGGTTCTTAAGAAATTATAAATTAACTCATGTTTATTATCCAAGAGATTAAATAATGATCAAGTCACGTCGGACACGAGGTATGGGACTTCGTCTCAATCTCCATTCATTGAGGCATATTTTGTTTTATACACAACCTTCTTTTATACGGTGTATAAACCCCTTTCACTTTTACATTTATCCAAAAGGAATCTTTTTTATACAAAGAGTTTTACTAAACGACAAAAGGGAATGTTTTTTTTGTATGTATGCACCGACAACGACTTCTCCACCGCCGTGACCATTATTTGAGTTTCCGCTTCCTCTACAAGCCATACCTTTTTTAAAAGAAAAGTAAATACCATGTTTTACTTTTCATTTATTTTGGTATTGAAAATGGTTTTCATAATTTTTTTATATCAATGTAATGTATTGATGTCTTGTGATTTAATGTTGGAAATGTTATGTTTTGTTTATGCATGTTTTATGTGATACGATTATGTTGTGGTTCTTGGGCATTATTATGAAGACGGGTGGTTCCGTGATAAACTAAGGGCGGGTGAGCCCGATATAGCTCTCCAATGAATTGGGTAACGAGAAAGAGTTAAATTTTTAGGTTTTTCCAAAGATATTTAGGTAATATAGTCTGATGGGTATTCCAAACGTAACCAAGAGGGTTACTCCCTACGTAAGAATGTTATGAATGCCTCAAGTTACCTTTATGTCTCATGATTTCTATGATTTATTAATGATTTGATGAGGTATGTTAATGTGCTTATGTTTTATGTGTAACGTATGATTTCATTTATTCTTATGTATACATGTTCTCATGTTTCCTTTCCATATTTGCATTTCCCTTACTGTGATTTTTATGCTCATCCCATGTTTTTTAAATTATTTTCACAGTTCAAGGGAAAGGTACATGATGTGATGATAATGTCAAGGAAGTTTCAAGAAAGAATTCATGTTTTATATTATATATGTTTCCATTGATGGGAAAAATGAATACTATCTTTTATGTAACCACTTTGTTTAAATGTATAATTATATGCAAGTTTTATGATCTAATTCTCTAAAACTCTGAACCGGAAAAGATCTTCAATGTGTAATCTTGTAATAACTCAAGATTAAGTAAGGTTTAAGGCTGGGTCCTTATAATAATACCCACTTTTTGAAATTTTATAAATTTTATCTTTCAAAATTGACTTCATTTTTGGATTTGGAATATCGAAATTAGCATACGGTGAAATTTTGGTATTTTTCTGAAAACATTCAATTTTTGATGAATAGTGAAAACACTGGGTTACTATTTAAAAACCGACTTTTTATTTAAATAATTATTTATTTTATTTAAATTTATTTTAGGTCAAAATTGATACATAATACCTATATAAGTTCAACGCAATTAATTGGAGTCATTTTATAATAATTTTTGATATATAAAAGTTTTATTGAACTTTTCACCGTCTTTTACCCACCTCCTAGGAGAATTTGGAAATTCACATAAAATATAATTTTACCACTTTTTTTAGTATAATTTCTAAAATCCAAGAGACATGGTTAATATCAAGGTCTTAAATATGGTTCAATGAGATGAAAGTAATTTTTGGTGAATAGTATCTTTTTACTTTTATTTACCACCGTTAAAAGTAAATAGGGTAATTAAGGGTAAAAATGATATTATTATTACCCTAACACATATCCTAATTCTATTTGATAAGTGTAATTAGAACAAAAACAACTTTATAATTAAAATATGACCATTTAGGTCCACTTGGATTAGATAAAGACATTCATTATTAATTTATTTAAAGAAAGGTTAAAATAGTTAAAATCAATGTTTAATAACTATTTCATTTTTATATATGGTTATAAATAAGATAAATTAGACTATAAATATTTTTTAGAAAGATAAAATGATTTCCTACCTAATGATATTTTTTTTATAATTTTTTGACATTAAATAATTTAAGTTATTTATAACACTACGGTGATGCAGTAATTACCTAAACAATGAAATATTAAAATAATTGATATTATAAATACCGAAATAAATGTAATTTGAGACTTTTAATGAATTCCACTAATTCTTTAGGTTAATATGACATGAGTTTATTGATATAAATAACTTTTTTCGAACTAATCATGCTGTTATGAGTTTCACAAAAATCAATTACAAAATAGTGTCAAAATTGAGATAAAATAGTTTTTAAAACAAATATTATATAATTAATTGTTATTTTATTCCTAAAAATATATGTTTCAGCCAAATGACTTATATAAGGATATATATTTTAATAATGATCCACTTGGGGTTCGTTTGGATTGTTATAGTATGTTAATTAACCATATAGTGTAAGAACACAAGAAGACACGGTAAAAGTTAAATTATTTAACTTACAGTTAAATTTAAAAGATATGGTTAAAATAGTAACCTAAACTTGATAAATCTTATTGGTTGAGATTATTTCGACCCATACCCACTTTAGCTTAAAAATAAATCAATTTTGATCTATTATAAACCGAATATGACTTTATTATTAAATAATATTTTATGTTTATCCGAAGGTGTCCCTCTCCGCCCTTATAAAAAGGGCACCCCTTCACTATTCTCTTCACACCCTTTTGAGCCTTGAATCTCAGCCAAAATCTGACCATTTCTCTTCTCCACTTCCCTAGAAATATTCTGGAGTTTTTTTTATTCTCAAAAGACCAACTCTACTTCCATAAGAGGAAGCTTAAAGGAGGTGCGTCGAAGAAGAGGTAATTTCTTCTTCCGATTCTCTCAAGTTTCTTTCTTCTTCTACTTCTTCTTTAGTTGTATCATTATATAGTAATAAAATAAGTATTACTTATATACTGATATGTTATTATAAATATAAAACAACCCTTTTTCACCTTCTATCCATCCTACAGAAAATGAAATCACCGCACGTGCGTACGTACAGAATACCATCTCCACACCGTGGTGTAATCTATTTTTGACCACCACCTTACTTGGATGGGTATAATGGTGTAAATAAATTAATATATATGATTATTGTAAAGTTATATTGATTCTGAAATATCATACATACGCTTAAATACAATTCCACGATCATGGGAATAATATCATCGCTCGTGCGTACGTACGAAGTACCGTTTCCACGACACAATGAGATTCATTCACCATGTTAACCATTCATGAATGATTATAAAGTATATATAATGAATAATAATTAAATATATGAAATAAAAATGATACTGGTTTTATGTATATATATTTGTGTGTCATTAACATAATTCCATTCAATTAAATAATGGAACGAAAACAGCGTTCATACCTACGTACGGCCTATCGTCTCCATGAACGGTGTATTTCATTCCATTTATTGATCTATCATATAAATATATATGTATATGCTGAATATATATTATATAAAAAACATTTATTTACATTCTTTAATTAAGTAAATTAGTATATAAGTAATAATATCAAGAACAACAAGTCGAAACACGTACGATAAATGAAGCAATTTACCCAAAACGTAGCTTTAACATGGAATTTACAAAAGAACGGGTAATATAAGGTCATTAGTGAACCATATATGATATCCTAACAATGAATATGATTATGTAATAAGTCAATGACATTATTTAAATCATTATAAAGGAGGTTCAGATACATACTAAGCATATTAGACATAAGGTAAGGGATAATTATTCCAATCTCATTCTTATCCGAGATTGTTTATTCGTAAGTATTTACCAGGGTTATGTTTATTATCCATGTCCATATGTTCTCAAAAAAATTTCATAACATTTTTACTTTTCTTCCATGTATGTTTAAATTCATTTTTACACATTATTTACTTTTTACCACATTGTATGGATGGAATCTTTTTTTTGGTTACCATATAAGGTACTTTTTGAATTTTCCGACAAAAGTACGAGGAGAATGTTATTTTTAACTTATACAGAATGAACATATTTTTAGAGTTTAATAACACCTCATTTTCATGAATCGTACTCTACAATATTTCATTATTATTTTCAACAAAACCCTTTTCTTTTAAATTTTCATGGCATTTTGGGAACAGAAAATTAATTTCAAGAAGAAAGGATATTTTCCCCAAGAATTCATTTCAAGTGTTTTATCAAAACTATTTTCCATATAAAATAACATTATTTAATATGATTATGTTTCAAGTATAATGTCTCCATTATTTTTATGGTTTGATATTTATTATGATGAAATTATATCCATTTCTTGTATATGGATTATGTTATGATGGCATGATGTTTAAGAATCCCATTATATTACATAGGTTATGCTATGATTTATGATTTATGATTTTGTGGCACATGAAAGAATGATTTTATTATGAGATGGGTGGGACTTATATATCCCTCAAATTCATTGGTTAATGATTTATATCTCATGATATAGACATTTCTTGAATGGTAAGTTAATCTGGTTCAGTGTTACAGGACTGAAACGAGGAGTGAACTCGATTCAGAAAGGGACATTGTCCACTAAAATGGTCTTGGCAGTAATGCCTTGGCTACTATGGAAATCATATCATGTGCTTAATGTTATTCCAAAA
Source organism: Viscum album (assembly GCA_963277665.1). Taxonomy (NCBI): domain Eukaryota; kingdom Viridiplantae; phylum Streptophyta; class Magnoliopsida; order Santalales; family Viscaceae; genus Viscum; species Viscum album. The sequence continues at coordinate 1,452,279,080 of OY728161.1, forward strand.
TTACATGTTTTGTTCCCATTCTATTTTATCATGATTTATGATCTATTATGATCTATTCCTTATGTACTTCCATGTTTTATGTCATTGCTCAAGATTTTTATGATTAAATATTATGTTCATGTTTTGAAGTTCAAATGTATATGGTTGGTTTTATTTTCTTTATTCTTACCCTTATTGAACATTTGAGCTCACCATATATATGTTTTTCCCCAGGATATAAAGAGAGGTTTTAGGTAAGAACAAAAGGAAGAACTTTATGGGAGATGTTGAAGATCTTTCACCAAGATTAGAAGATTAAATTATGAGTTTCTAGAAACACTAAACTATTACGGTCATTTCGTGTCTATTTTGGTTATGTTTTAGATATTCCGAAAAAGTAATGTAATGTCTATGTACGTCAAGCTTTGGGTCTCTATAGTTGGTATCAGAGGGAGGTTTAGTTACCCATTGGAAACTAGAATGTGAAACCTTTAGTGAAATCCCTAGAGATATTTCAAAGGTATGTCTAGGGATGTCTCTAAGGTTAGGTATTTGTATAGGTTATAGTCCTATAATTATGATAACGATCATGAATAGCCTAGTATTAGACCTATGATGTTAGATATTTTAGTACTCCCCTTGATTATGTTCTTTTCCTAGCATGATTTATGCCTCTCACACTATTCTTTTTGGGTTTTATAAATTCGCTGGAAACCAGAAGATTCATGTTAATGGAGAATATGATGGATAATGGAAAGATATTCTTTATGATCAAGCAAATGAAATGGGATTTGGAAGGCGAAACATCATTATTATGCCTAATCAGAAATCTCATAATATGATCAATAATCTCAAATTTGATAAGTTTCCTAACTCGGTTAATAAGAGAATGAATAAGTTTCATGATTATCATATAGGAAAGAAACGTCAATTTTCCTCATGTGAATCATGTGCGAAGAGACATCAAGGATAATATTTCAAAGAAACTGGAAGATGCTTTGGTTGTGGAAAAGAAGGACACAAAGCCATTAATTTGCAAAGTAAAAGGATCACTTAACACCATGGACAAGGATAATGGTATTTCTAAGACATCGGCAATGGTTAAATGTTTTAAATGTGGAATGTACGAGAATTATGCCAACCAATTCCCTAAGTGAAAATCTCATGAAGAGAATCATCATGGATGTATGGGTAGTATTTATGTTGATGATAATGAAGAGACTAAAAATGATCTATGAGATGAAAGAATTGTTGAATCTCATTCAATGGTTTAAGAAGGTAGTGGAATGATTTACGCTTATCAAGAGTTATGTTGTATAGGTAATGGTAATATGGAATAAAGACACATATAAGGATTGTTACACTATTTTGTTTCCTAAATTATTTGAATCTATATTTTTAATGGTACCTGTAACCATGAAAGGTTATTCAGATATTTTTGGAAAGTAGATGATATGCACATAATGAAGGGATAAGGAGATAATGTGATTTTTGATAGTATTAATGAGCTCATGATTGATATAATGACAATGTTATATCATGGTTTGAGTATATAGATATATTGGTATTTTGGTATATGGAAAGAGATAAATTTTGACAACATTAATGTTTTCACTAAGGTTCAATGGGTATTTATTTTTCAAAATATTACATTATTAAGGAATTAAAATGTTTGGAATGTGACCAACAAGATATATCGTATGATATATGGGGGATAAATGATGGTATTCACATACTTGTTATGTAACCTCTCAAGTAATCATTTTCTTTACACTATGAGATTGGAAAGAAGTATTTTCGATAATCATAGTGTTAGGAATGGATTATGTTGGACATCAGGTATAATTGTTTAAGGATAGATTTTTATTTCGATATTATTTATGTAATGTTGTAATTATGTAGTTTTAGAAAAATGACAACCTGTAGGACATGCATCAACCCATCGCATTGGACAAGGCTGTGTGAATCAAACCCACAACTGATGTGTGACATGCCTTTATCGCCTACCACTAGACTATAAGAAGTCCATGGTTAGTATAAACTAGTTTTATTTTATAGATGAAGCTTAACTTCATTTTTGGAATCATATACGACTACCCTCACCATAAATGGACTTATGTATATTTGATAAATTTTTCTAACCTTTTGATTGAAACATATGGAAAGACCCATCATTCTATCACATGATCTGCTAACACTTCACAAATTAGAAATTCAACTCCATTCCATTAATAGATGATGTGGATATTGTCTAAGGAATGACCAATGGTGAGACTGTACCAAAATCAAGAAAATATTTCTTCTAATTCCAATTTCTTCACCTTTAGGGATTTGATCTTGAAAACCTAAAATGATATCCTAGTGCCCTTGTATGCGATGAATCAGATGGTACCTTAGATCATCACAAATCTATGGCTTTTTGATTGGTTGTTTTTTCCTAGCCATGTTCACTATCACTCTCCATCAGAACCTGATGGTCAGAATTATCTTCCATATCCATATTTTCATATATGTTATCCTATGTGGAAACCCAGTGATTAGTTAATTTGGGAAACCATTATGTTTCATAATTTATTTTTTAAATATTGGTTTTGGTATTCCTTTTTACGATGTGGGTTTCTATTAAAGAAACTATCGTGTAGTTAACCATTTATAACCCCGACGAATTTTGGGGGAGAAATTCGTTTTAAGAGGGGTAGAATGTAACACCCCGAGATTTTATGATATATATTATTTTTAATTTCTTTGATGTCTTCTATTATACACTACACCAAGATTATCTTGTACTATATACAACAATGTATTAGCTTTCAGTATACGCAACACTATTCTTGGCTCGTGTTACACAAAATTTCCAGTTCGTTTTGTGGAAATTATTTTACGCAACATTAAGTATAGATTTCGTTTAACATATAAATGAAATATGTTTTGATTATATGCAACACCAAACAGATCTTTCACTACATGCAGCCCGGACATGGCTTGCATTAAATGCAATCAAGATCTTCTTTGATAGCGTGTGTAGTACGCAATACTGAGTTTCACTAAACAAGATATTATTATAATATTATTATGAACTAGCCGTTATGAATATTAATACCCAATTTTTTAAATTTTATAAATTTTATCTTTCAAAATTTACTTCATTTTTGGATTCGGAATATCTAAATTAGCATAGAGTGAAATTTTGGTATTTTTCTAAAAAAATTCAATTTTTTGATGAATAGTGATAACACTGGGTTACTATTTAAAAACCGAAAATTTTATTTAAATAATTAATTATTTTATTTCAATTTATGTTAGGTAAAAATTGATACATAATACCTATAAAAGTTCAATGTAATTAATTGGAGTCATTTTATAATAATTTTAGATATATAAAAATTTTATTGAACTTTTCACCGTCTTTTACCCACCTCCTAGGAGAATTTGAAAATTCACATAAAAAATAATTTTACCACTTTTGTGAGTGGAATTTGGAAAATCCGAGAGACCCAATTAATATCAAGGACAAAATTTTGGTTCAATGAGATTAAAATAATTTTTGGTGAATAGTAACTTTTTACTTGTATTTACGACCGTTAAAATTAAATAGGGTCCTTAATGGTAAAAATGATATTATTATTACCCTAAAACGTGTCCTAATTCAATTGAATAAGTGTAATTAGACCATAAACAACCTTATGAATAAAATATGATCATTTATGTCCACTTTGATTAGATTAGGACATTTATTATTAATTTATTTAAAGAAGGGTTAAAATAGTTAAAATCAACGTTTCATAACTAATTCATTTTTTATATAGGGTTATACTTAAGATAAATTCAACTATAAATATTCATTATAAATATAATAATATTTCATTCCTAATTTAATTTAATTTATAATTTTTAGACATTATATTATTTATGTTATTTATGACACAATGGTGATGTAGTAATTACCTAAATAATAAAATATTAAATTAATTGATATTATAAATACCCAAATAAATGTAATTTGAGACTTTTTATGAATTGAACTAATTTTATAGGTTAATATGACATGATAGTATTTACTTAATTAACATTGTTATACCTAATAATGTTGTTATAATTTTCACAAAAATCTATTACCAAATAGTGTCAAAATTGACATAAAATAGTTTTTAAAACAAATATTATATTATTAATTGTTATTTTATTCCTAAAAATAAAAGGTTCGGAGAAATGACTTATATAAGGATATATATATTAATAATTAACCACATGGGGTTTTTTGGATTTTTATAGTATGTTAATTGACCATATAGTGTAAGAAAACAGGAAGACACGGTAAAAGTTAAATTATTTAACATAGAGTTAAATTTAAAAGATAATGTTAAAATAGTAACATAACTTCTATAAATCCTATTGGTTGAGAGTATTTAGACAAATCCCCACTTTACCTTCAAGATAAATAAATTTTTATCTATTGTATACCGAATATGACTTTATTATAAAATAATATTTTATGTTTTTCCAAAGTTGCCCCTCTCCTCCCTTATAAAAAGGGAACCCCTTCCCTCTTCTCTTCACACCCTTTTGGGCCTTGAATCTCGGCCAAACCCTACCTAGTTCTCTTCTCCACTTCCCTAGAAAAGTTATGGAGGTTTTGGTCTTCTCAAAATACCAAATCAACTTTCATAAGTGGAAGTTTAAAGGAGGTGCGTCGAAGAAGAGGTAATTTCTTCTTCTAATTCTCTCAAGTTTCCTTCCTCTTCAACTTCTTCTTTAGTTGTATAATTATAAAGTAATTAAATCAGTATTACTTATATACTGATATGTTATTATAAATATTATATAACCCTATTTCACCTTCTATCAATCCTATGGAAAACAAAATCACCACACGTGCGTACGTACGAAATACCGTCTCCACGTCGTGGTGTAATCTATTTTCGACAACCACCTTACTTGGACGGGTATAATGGTGTAATTAAATAAATAAATATGATTATTGTAAAGTGATATTGATTATGAAATATTATACATATGCTCCAATACAATTCCACGATCATGGGAATGATATCATCGCTCGTGCGTACGTACGGACTGCCGTCTCCATGACGCGATGAGATTCATTCTCCATGTTAACCATTCATCAATGATTATAAAGTATATATAATGAATAATAATTAAATATATGACATAATAATGATACTGGATTTATGTATATATATATATGTATAGCATCTAATTAATTCCATTCAATTCAATAAGGGAACAAAAACAGCGTTCATGCGTACGTACGGCCTACCGTCTCCATGAACGGTGTATTTGATTCCATTTATTGATCTATCATATATATATATATATATGTATATTATGTATATATATTATATAAAAATAATTTTTTTACATTATTGAATTAATTAAATCACGATATAAGTAATAATATCAAGAATAACAAGTCGAAACATGTATGATAATTGAAACTATTTTACCCAAAACGTTGTTTTAACATAGAATTTACAAAAGAACGGGTAATATAATGTCATTAGTGACCCATATATGATATCATAAAAATGAATATGATTATGTAATAATTCAATGGAATTATTTAAATCATTATACAGGAGGTTCAGATACATACGAAACATATCAGATATAATGTAGGGGATAATTATTCCAATCTCATTCTTATCTGAGATTGTTTATTCATAAGTATTTACAGGGATTCTTTTTATTATCCATGACCATATGTTCTAAAAATGTTTTCATAAAATGTTTACTTTTATTCCATGTATTTTTAAAGTCATTTTTACCCTTTATTGACTTTTTACCACATTTTATGGATGGAATATTTCCTTTGGTTACCATATAAGGTACTTTTTGACTTTTCTGACAACATTACCAGGAGAATGTTATTTTTAATTTATAAGGCGTAAATGGATTTTTACAGTTTCATAACCCCTCATTTTCATGAATATTCCTCTACAAGATTGTATGATTATTATCAAAAAAACCATTTTCTTTTAAAATTGCATGGAATTTTGTTAATAGAAAATGATTTTCAAGAAGAAATGATATTTTCCTCAAGAATTCATCTCAAGTGTTTTATCAAAACTATTTTCCATCTAAAATGACATTATTAAATATGTTTATGTTTCAAGTATAATGTCTCCATTATTTAGATTGTTTTATTTTTCTTATGATGAAATTATATCCATTATTTGTATATGGATTATGTTATGATGGCATGATGGTTAAGAATCCCATTATATTACATGGGTTATGCTATGATGTATGATTTATGATTTTATGGAACACGAAATAATGATTTCGTTATGAGATGGTTGGGACCTATATATCCCTCCAATACATTGGGTAAATATTTATATCTCATTAGATAGACATGGCTGGAACGGTAAGTTAATCCATTTCAGTGTTACAGGACTGAAATGAGGAGTGAACTCGATTCAGAAAGGGACTTTGTCCACTAAGATGGTCTTGGAAGCAATTCCTTGGCTACTTTGGAAATCATATCATGTGCTTAATGTTATTCCACAATTACATGTTTTGTTCCCATGCTACATTATCATGATTTATGATTTATTATGATCTATACCTTATGTACTTCCATGTTTTATGTCATTGCTCATGATTTTGATGTTTAAATATTATGTTCATATTTTGAAGTTCAAATGTATATGGTTGGTGTTATTTTTTTCATGCATACCCTTACTGAGCATTTGGGATCAACCTTTATATGTTATTTCCCCAGGATATAAAGAATGGTTTTAGGTAAGATAAAAAGGAAGATCTTTTTGGGAGATGTTGAAGATCTTTCACCAAGAATAGAAGATTAAATTCCGAGTTTCCAAAGACACTAAACTATTACAGTACATTGGTGTCTGTTTTTGTTATGTAGTAGATATTCCGCAAAGTAATGTAATGTCTATGTACGCCAAGCTTTGGGTCTCTACACGTTGAATTTCATAAAGAATTAAATTAATATAAATTAATTTCATGTTCTTGTGGATCAAAAATAATAAAACTAAATTATATTATAATAAAGGATTTAAATTATCCAATATAATAATCTTTTTGAATGTATATTTCTTTTAACCTTATATATTTGTTTTAAACCTCCTTAACCATTTTGACAAATTCATTGATATCAATGTTTTTTAACATTTTAGGGGTCAATAATGATAATATGAAATGAAAGATGTTCCATAAATATATCATTATTTATATTTTAACCCATATAATTATGACCATTCCAAAGTTATTTTGTTTTTGACATTTAAATAATTTAATAAAATATTATTTATTATAAAATATCATTAAATTAATTTGATGAAAAATTTATTTTCTATAACATTAAAGTCATCAATAAAAGACATTTATTTGTTTTTTATATTTTATAACATCCATTTTATATTTTTCTATAAAATTTATTGTTAAGATTAATTCAACCATAAAATATTACTTTTTGATTTTTTGAAATCGTTTACTTGATTTCTCGACTGGTTGCACAAGAATAATGATGGAGTTATATAAAATTTTAAGGTAATTATTTAATTAAAAAAATTAAAAAACATTATAATAATAAAAAAATTCAATTGATATAAAACTTTATATTTTTTAAATATTTATATTTACTCACATCTATATCATGAAATCATATTAAATATGTTATTTTGACTTTTATAACATTACACAAGCATTACACAAGAATTATATAATTCCCTAGGTATATATGTAAAAAATCAAAAATAAATATGTAAAAATAATAAATTATAATATTTATATTTTACCCAGAAGTTACAATACATCTCCCTTTAAAAATATTATAGTTAGTGTAAAAATTTTTCTTTTTCTTGTGCTATGCAGGTACTACATCAGCACTAAAAATTATTTTTTTATTTATCATGATATGAATTGAAAAAAATGTATATTATATTTCTAGTATATTATCAAATATTTATTTATAATATATGAATAATAATATTTTATATAATATTTATTTCTATGTGATGTCATAAAAGATTCCAAATTTTATAAAAACTAAATTTTTTGTTTTTCAACAAAAATTAAACTCTATTAGATTAATATAAAATATTCATTTTAATATAAAGTTGAATTGAAAAATAAATAAAAATAATTCAATTTCATATAATCATAATTTTATATGTTAAATAAATTACTTTGAAACAAAATTTTTAGAACACGGAAAAAAATATAATTTTTTAGAAAGATGATTTTTAAGAAAAAAATTAAACATATAAAAAAATCCAATATAAAGTCTTTTCAAATGTAATTAATTATATAATAGATAACTAATGGAAGATTATATTTATTTGTGATAAAATTAAAATCATAATGAATATTTTTAGTGAGAAAAATGGATGTTTTACAAAAAACTTATTTTCAAAATTCATTGGAAAATCAATCTTTTCAGAAAATCCAAAAATTTATCCCTAGGGTAATTCTGAAATAAAGATATAAAAAATATTATAATTTTTAATAAAATGAATTTAAAAAATTAGAGTTATTATTTATAATATTTTTTCACCAAAAGAAAATAAAAACAAGTTATGAAATAAAATATATTTTTGAAGAATAATTGGACTTAACAAAAGATGGAGTACATATTAAACAAGAATTAATTAATTTTTTTATTTTGTATGAATATTTTATATATTTCACAATGTTGTTTATAATATTCACACACGCCAATTTAAAAACTAGGTTATAAATATAAAATTTAAATTTTAACATGTAACTGTTCATTTAATATCATGGTTGTGTGTTTTGTAAATTATCGAACATAGTGTTCTTTTCGAATCATATGGTGTTACAGTTCTCACCCCATCCAATCCAATCACACCAAAATATTAGAGCCTATAAATGGGGTTGTATAATATTCCTTAATGGTATTTTTTATAAAAACATTATTTATTATAATAATATTTTTCATCTCATTCATTTTTTGTTTTAGTTCTATAATATCATTTTTATTTTTCATTTCAACAACATGATATTAGTAAAAATGATTAATAATGGACAAATGAGTGTTTTTATTCTTTTCATTATTTTCATCACCGAGTTTCTTGTTTCTAATTATTTATACGATATTATATATTTTACCTCCAAATTGGATGAAATTATCTAATTTATTTATTTAAAACCATAACGATTATATTATCACCTCCCCAAAGGATATAAATTTTATTTATTTTACACTACTATAATGTTTGATATAATAAATAAATTGAAACACATGAGAATTTATTAAGATAGGTAACATAATATATTAATTTATTTCTTTTAAACCCCCATGTGAATGATTTATTAATATATTTAGGTGAGATATAATAAGGTCATATTACTATAATATAATATTAATAAAATGATTTGGTCTTATTGATTTCAATAATTCTAATTACAATTATACATCAATTATAATTATTGATGTATATTCAATTATAAGTAATTCTCTATAAATTATTTCATTAACATGACTCTTTTATATATTTTATTTTTTGAGAAAAATATAATTTCTAATTTATTCTTATTATTAATTATTCTAGAGTGCTTTCCCATGTTCTCAACACATCTAATCTCATGAATGTTGAATTCACAACACCTAATATTATCATAATTAACTACATTCCTTGTAAAATTGATGTTGAAATACATATATAATTGATGGATATCAAAGAAATAAATAATTAAAATTATTCCTAAACACTTAAAAATAATGAAAATTTAATGATTGTGTTGAGAATTCATCTCATTCAGGGACTAAAATGTGAATATATCACATAAATTGTTAGTGTTAGTAGTTTTAGAAAAAAGGTTGTTGGTTTTTAAATTACAAATCCCTTCATTTAAAAGACTATATTGAGAATCTTTTCATTTTTATTTTTAATAATATTTACGCTTTTAATTGGTTTATTTTAATAATATTTTTCATATTGAAATTATGTTGAATCATTTTTTATTTGAATTATTATTTAATTTCAATATTTACTTTTTTAATGGATTATTTTTATTTGTTTGAAATGTTTGTTTCTGTTATAATAAATTACATTTTGTGAATTATGTTTTTGAATATAAATATTAATTTTAGTTTTAATAATATAATTTAATATCATATATAAAAATATATATTTTTATATATCAATATATATATATATAAAGAGAAAAATAATCTCCATGGCACTTCCTCTTTCTCTTATCACTCTATAAAATACCAGCGGTCATCCATGATGGTTCTCAAAGAAGTATGTTGGCTTGTGATCATCTTTAGTGACACTGACATCCACACAATAGTAGCGGTCTCAACTTCACTACCAATCACAATCGTATATGATTTCATATCAAAAAATCAGTTTATGAATATGTAATGTTTTTAATATCTACTATAATGACACATATTTAGTTTTCTGACCAATGATGTCCCCACTATGAGTATGTGTATATAAATTCATCCATGAAATCCAACTCACCATTTACATCATTCATGTGAACTGGAAACACTTCAACCAAGATGGGCTTTGTTTCTGTCACAGTAACATTTCTATGTTATATCCTTCACACTATGACCATTAATAGAATCCACTCACACTTATGATCATTCACATCCTATGATAATTTTTGCAGTGCCTGGAAAATCCTCCTCTAATTTTGGAATAACATATTCATTGTTCCACCAATAACCACTAAATGGTTTAATATTAAACCCCTATATCAAAAAATTACATTCTAAACTACTTGACTATCACATGGTACCATTGTATCCTTCTTCATGAGTACATTAGTTTACATTGATTGTGGAATAAGTACTACCTTCCTCTCTATGGTAGAAAACGTGGGACAACATGGGTCCTTCCACAGTGGCATCATCCTCACCATCATCTGATTATTTAATATTTAAAGTAGCAGATGCATATTTCCATGATTGCAGAAGGAGTATCATTGATGGAAGCTTGTGGTGACATCATGTCTATTTAACATGGTAGCACCTGTTTAGTGGTACCATATACTACCCCAATAAGAGATGAAAAATAAAGTGGAAATAAAATATTGATTGTCATAGAAGTAGTTCTAAAAATGTAGAGGTAGTATTACTCTTCCATCCATTGTTTCTATATCTCTAATGGTAATAGCACTCTTATAGTTCAATTTTAGCATTAATAATCCTCTTCTTCAACTTTACTGGCCTCAACGATTTTACTCACCCGAGTTTTAGTAGGACACATGAATCCTTTAGGGTAGAAATCTTCTGGGGTCCTAATGATATAAGATACTCTATTTTCTAACATCAAAAATGCTCATGTTTTTTTATTTTTACATTGTTTACATTTTTATTTATTTAATTTTTAATTATTGAAATCCATATAAAATATTTTATTTATCAATTTAATTAATTAACTAATTATATACTCTAAAAAACTGATATTTTTTAATAAATTATTTATTATTAAACATGATCTTATTATGTAACGATACAATTTTCAAGTTATGTTTTGATATTTTTATAAATTTTTTATTCAATTTATTTTTATTTTCTGATTTATTTATAAAATGAATGTATAATCTTAAAACCATATTTCAAAATTTTGGGTAGATAAATATCAAGTAATTTTTTTTAGAATTAATGATTTAATAATTATTTATTCTATTCAAAATTTTTATAGTTATTTGGATTATCCAAATACTTAATGTGTATCAAAAAGGTTATCATGGGTTTACATAATAGAAAATGTTTTATTTATTCTAAAAATCATATTAGATGTTGTTTTAATGAGTAAAATGCATAAAATAAAGTATGCCATAATTATTTTTTGATTATATAGGAACTTTAAGTTGATACCGATATATTACCATATTATTTATTTATAACCATTAAATGAATGTGATAAGTTTAGTAAACTACCACATAATTAGAATCAAAAGATATGGATGATTGTTGGTAATTTTTTTTAAAATAATGTGATGCTTGAAATGTGAGTATATACATGACATGCAATATATATCTATATCAACTATTATTTCATTATCATTGTCATAAGGGAACTTTAATGACAGATTCTATACTACATATATAGTTATATATAATTGAGCTACATCAACTTTGATATCATCAACTCTCCATTGAACTTAATTGTTTTATAGTTTTCATTGTGTTATTTTTTCTTTCATTATTTTTTAATTTCCAGTGTCGTATTATTATTTTCCAAATAAAAATAAATTCTAGTATTGGTTATGTTACTAACAAAATTTTATATCCTTGTTCTATAGATATTTTTCATATGTCATGTTAATATAGTATGTGAATCCTATAAAAATTCATGTTGTTTGTACCTCCATGTTTTTAAAAATCTAGGATCTATAAATAGGTTATCACACCTTTAAAAATATATTTCATTGTCATTGTCCATTTTCTCACTGAGTGGGGAATATTAAAGGGTAGAGTGGGATCTTGGTGACTAAAAATACTATAAAAATTATGTGTTCATAATTTAGTTATACTATATTATAGTTTGAAAACTACATTACATTGTTTATTTATTCAATATTTAAACAGATTGATTATTTGTGTTAAATATTTTAAATGACTAATCATCACACCCGTAGTCTATTAATTCCTACTATATGGGTCAATAATTGGTATAAGTGGATATATTTCAGGATATTGTAATTTTATTATTTTTATATTGTACTCACCCGAATAGCCTTGACCAAACATTCTATGTAATAAGATCCTTGAATATAGGAGGTATTAATGAAAATGATGGTCAGATACCTAAGAAGAACAATTTTTTTAAAGAAGTGATTGTGTTTGTTGGAAAGAATGAATTGAATAAAATAAGAGAAATTTAACTAGGGATAATAATATAACAATAGAGATACCGTAAAAATAACCAGATACTCATCCAAAAAACATATAAGTAATGATTTGGAATGTATGTTCTAAATTATAATGTATAAAAAAATTATTGTGCTAAAAGTAGAGGGGTGTATATCCATGTTTTAGCATGTAGGAAAACCCATAAAATATAGATAATTAAACTAATTACTCTTTATAAGACAAAAAATCATAAAATAAGCATGCCTAGAATGAATCAAGTTGAATATAAAGACTTCAAAATGGGAGATGATCAATTAGTATACAACATGTTTCATTGTTTTAAAATCATTCAAATTAAAAAGAGTGTACTTGATGAGGTATTGGACAATATAGCTCTAGTCGAAAGCATACTAAGAGAATTAATAGAAAATACATGCAATTAATGTCGATAGAATGGAATGTAATAATTTTAAAGAGTATACTTCAGATGAAATAACAGTTTTCTTTATAGAATATGAAATTTAATTGAAAGAATTACTAACATTGATTCTAAAAAAAGAATGGTATTTCAATTATTAAAAAAATAAATGATTTATCTTACTCTTATGAATATGAATACATGGAATGTGATACATATGTGGTTTCAATAATTATAATGGTTTTAAAATATAATAATGTAATGGTTTCTAGAAAAATTTTAGAAGGAATAATGAAAATGAATAATAGGAAAGAAATACTGAAAAGAATAATGATGTTTCAGATATAATGTGTTACAAGTGCGGGAAGAAAGAAACATCAAGGATAATTTCACTATAAAATAGAATTAAATAAAAGATAAATAAAAAAGGTGAATGGAAAATAAATCATTATTTTTTGTATGGGTCTATTCAGACACTTATGATTCAAGAAGTTACTCAGGATGTGAACATGAAATACGTTACCTTACATTGATCATTGAACACTATGAAGAAACTGGTTCTTTTTTTTCATTTTTTTCCTAACCTAATAATAATTTTTTAATGGATGAATATAATAGGAAACCTGAAACACTGTTTACTATGATACTTGCAAATGTTGATCATGCTATTATTACTGAAGAAGATAATGAAACCAATTATGATACATGTAGTGATTATGATTTTGGGAAATATAATGTTAAAAAAAGATTAAATAAAAGTTGGTGTTAATAAATTAATTAATCAAAATGATTGAAAAATATAGATATTTAAAAGCTCAAAATACCAAATTTACCCAAATTAAATGAGAAAATTAAAATTTGAAATGAAAATACAAGAATTATTATTTATCAGATTAAGGAATATAAAATGAACTAGGATTCTAAGATTTTGATGTGGAGAAATAAAAATTCATACAAAATGATTTTATATAATTAAATGAAAAATATTGATAAACAAGGATAATGTAGACTGTGGATAACATGATTAATGCTAATAATGAGTCTAGGTAGCTCAACATATGAAAAAAGTTATATGAAATAGATCTTATAGATCTAATGAGAACATCCATATGTTGCAAACATAATTATTTTAAAATTTATGTTTCATATCTGATAATTTTATGCTTATATTTTATATAAAGATACATATATATATATATCTATAAAATAATGGATTTATTGGGAATTACTTCTTATTTATGAACTTAATTAATATGATGGTATTGATGTCTTAAATCTGTTTTCAAATTGTTAGTATATATATATTTCAGTTTCCATTTTTGAAAAAAAATTTAATAACTAATTTTTGTTTTGGGTAATAAATAATTTATTTATTATTATCTTATTATAACTTGTTTCTTTCAATTTTTAATGGTATTATTTTATTTTAAAGTGATTTAACCACCAACCGCTTTAACAATTCCTTTCTTATAGTATTTCACTGAATTAAATTTTTTTAACACTATTAATTTAATTATTTATTCATTAAACATATAAATCTAGTTTAGGAATTATAATTTAGTTTATTTTATAATTTATGTTAAATATTTTTGAACATAGAAATCCATTTTATAGTTTTTAACTATTTAAAGTCATGTTTAATTCGAAAAAATAGCTTATTTTTTTAAAATTACTTTAAATTAAGTGAAATTTCATGTTTTGAATCACTTATTAAAACCTCATCCAAGTTGATTAAATTTGTTTTATATTGAAATTATATTTTAGTTTAATAAAATATACCCACTATAATATACTAGACCATACTATTCAATATAATGGAACAAATGTTTGATTTATTTTTTGAATTCTCTATGTAATAAATTTTCTTTGATCATGTAATTTACATGCCTAAATCAGAGTGAGATCATTCTAAAACCCTTTAAAAAAATAGCATTATCATTTTTTAGGGAAAATATTATGTTAGAAGAATAATTTTTTATTTATAAAATTTTCTTGAAGGTCTTTTTATTTCGTGATATAAATCATATTAAATGACTAGTTTTGTTAAATATATTTTTTCAGATATACTTTTTAAATCCATTATCAAATTTGGATAACATATACAATTTTTTTCATCGATTTTTGGTATAAATATTTTTCTTTTAAATTTATTTTTATTTTTATGGGGAGTTTAATAAATATATATTTTGGGTTAATTTATATTATGAAATGAATTTTTTTACAAATTTTTTTATATTTTGATAAATTTTAAAAATTGGGAGAATACATTGTGTTTTTAAATGATTATATTAGTTTATTAATTTAGAAAAATAGGGGGATTCAATATGTTGGGATTAATTATTTTTTTAATTATCATTACAATTTATTTAAATTGAAAACCCCTTAATTAAAATATACTTATAAAAAATAATATATGTTTCAATTTTTATTAATAATTTTTCTTTTAGTTTTATTGATTAATTTTTATTATTATTATTATTTTTAATAATATTTTTAAATTTTAGTTAATGTTTTAATTTCAGTTTTTAGAATTGTTGATTTAAATTTTTTTATTTTTATTGTATTTAAATTTATAATTATATTATTTAGAATGTAATTTTGGAAATTTTTTAAGACATATATATATATATATGTATATATATATTATTTTTAGCTTTAGTGTCTAAATATTGTATCAAATATATAAATATCTTATTATTTTATATATCACTATTTATATTTATCTATATACATATTCCTCATGAAACTTCATCAGATGCCTCTCACTCTACATGATACCAATACTCCTCTAAGTTTCTTCTATCGAAAAAGGGTTTGGATAAATATTTGTAGCATCACCAGCTCATCTCCATCACATTATTCACATTAACAGATGCCACATGCACCTTTGATCATGCACATCATTCGATCATGATGGAAGTGCTTCAACAAGCATTCTCCAAGATTGTATACCTCTAATGGTTATGTAACAATAGATGATCTTTTATTATATAATGATATAAATCTTGATGAGATATTTTTTAAGATGGTTTAAACATTAATGGTTTACATTTCTAATTACCAAAACATAGGAAAAAAATTATTTATTTTTTAATTTAATAACTGCTTCCATTTTCTTAAAAATATTAATATCTGATTAATTAATTTTTTTTCTATACATTATTTATTCAAATACACAAGACTTAATCAGGTAGTGATTCCTTGTTTTAGTAAAAAATTGTGATATTTTATTAAATTAGATTTTTTTTTCAATTTATTTTATTTATTTATTTCTTTATAAAATAAATGTACATTCTAAAAACAATATTCAAAATATGTTGGCAGAGAAATACCATTGATTTTTTTGGAATTAATAATTTCAAAATTGATTCTTCTATACTCTATTTTCAATTTTTGGGGTTACCAAATTAATAAATTTCTTTAAAGCTGTTTTTATCGGTTAAAAATATTGAAAATAAATCATGAAATATAATTTTAATATTGCATGTGGTTTTACTGAGTTCAAATAATAAATTCTAGCAACCAAAAATTATTTATTAATTATATGTGACAATTAATAATTTAAATAACTGTTTATATATATATATTTTTTTTGAATGGCCCGAATCATGTTTTCCATTAGATATTATATCTAAAATTATATTTTTTAAAAAATATAAATTGATATCACATTATTAAGATATTTTTCTCCATTAGGATTCATGTGTTGATTTATATGATGCATTATTAGAACTGAGAAAGATAAAAATAAAGTTAGAGATTAATATAAATAATATTGATATGCAGTCATCCAAATGGAATAGAAGGTAGTAATGTGACCACCCCAATAAATCACTTATAACCCCCATTAGCATACTACTGATAAATGGGTAGAAAAGTATCCCTTAAAAGGAGTGTTGTGAAAATTATAATTTTTATAATTAAATTACCATTCAAATTATTTTTTTGCATGTTTCTATAATATTTATTTAAATTATTATTTAAAAAACATGTTATTGGTTATAAAAATCAAATAGGATAAAAGGTGTGTTTTATTTCAAGTATTATATTCACAACCTGGTTCGACATTTATAATTATTTAAACAATATTATTTTATTATTTTGAAATTCGATGAATGTATTTATTTTATTTACATTCCAACATAAAGATCTACTTTCCACCTTGTCATGACCCGAATCTGGAGCCCGTCAACTGGTGCCTCATGCCCAGTTCACCACATGACCTCAAGAACATTTCCCCAAATGTTAAATGCTGCTGAATAGTAGTGAGGGCCTTGGTAAGTTATTGGGGAAACTATGTCATCATTTGGTAAGGTATACAAGGTACATGAAATAACAGTCAATAGTGGAAGCAGTAAATAGAATTCAACAACTGAAAATAAAAGTGGAAGCAATGTATAATATAATAATGATGCATCATGGTACATGTATCTAAGGAAAACATCAAACACAACAACGTGCTGAAATACAACTGAGAACAAAGCACTAAAAGTAAACATCAACTCCAACTGCATCACAAGCCTAAGCTCGGTCCTATTCTCTCTAGCTCCAACCATCAATCATGTACCTGATGTAGAAGGGCCACAATCCCTATCCACACATGCAACCATATAACCTGTTTGGGCCAAAAAGAAGGACCCAAATAGGGTGTGAGACTAATCCAAGTAGACAACCACCACAAGATCTGTGCCCTACTGACAGTGAACAATAATGCAAAAGTAATGGAAATAAATGCAGCAGAGAAACAAGAGTAAATTAAGGTAAAAAATCCTAAAAATATCCATTCACATTTATTTATTAATTTATACAATCATTTAATTATTAACCAAGGAATATAGAAAACAACTCTACATTTCCAAGGCAATCAAGTATCACAACAGTTATCTCAGTATACTACCTAAACAACAAGCAGTAAAAAACCCAAGCTTTTTTTGGCTTAGTGGACTCGTCACAACCAACCAACAATAATCATGGTGACTCTCCGGGTGGCTCAGACTGGAAGACCCCTCTATTCAATTAAACATACAAAGTCACAGACACTCTGGGAATCTCTCACCGTCAATTCCCATGCGGTCTTACAATGATTGCTATAGACTCTCTAAGGAAGTAATTACGTCCAATTCCCCATATAGTCTCAATACGTAACTAAGGACACTATAAATAAGCACAATGTATCATTCCCGTAGGTCCTGCGAACGATACAAATTTATAACAGACTCTCTATGGAAGCCCTTAATCGTCAATTCCCTCTTTAGTCTACCACACCAGGTTCCCACAGCCCTGAGTAGTGTAGTCGTGCATAATCGACTCTTATCATCCCAATGTAAGATCAAAAAACTACTTGTCTAATAGATAAAATGCATCAAAAGCATATAAACAGCAGGCAATATATGCAATCAACTATATCAAGGAAAGAAAGCAATGCAAAAAAGTATGCCTCACAGGAAATCTATGCCAAATGGCGATAAAGAGAAAAAATAGGGGGAACACCCACGAGGTGATTCTCAAACATGATTACAAGAAATTACCAATCATCTAATAATGTCAAGCATACATGAAATCTAAGGAAGATAACAAGATAGGATCAAAACCCTAACCCGAAATACCCGATACATGGGTATTCAACACTTTTGCACCAAATCATAAAGACAATCAATGTAGGGCAACAAACCACAATCATCGATCCTCGGAGAATGATATACGTGACCCTCAGCAAGTGAATCAGCCTAGAATGGAGTAGATCTGAAAAAATGTCTAAATTGTTCAACCACAGATAACTCTCATAAGAGAAAGAATTAGAAAATGTGGCCAAATAAGAAACAAGAAATCACTGCTTCAATTCTATTGCAACCGACAGTGTTTGATTCGGAAAACCAGTGACAGATCAGTGGCTCAGAGAATATCCAGCCTCCTCGGATTCTCTGGACAGAATTAGGTAGAGAAGAGGATGAAAATAGGTTTAAGACGCGACCTCGGTCTGATTAATGAAATAATAATAAAAGTACACGGTATGTACTTCATGAGTGTAGGGAATGTACTCTCCCTTTCCGTACACCGCATTAAGCGGCCTCCACATCACCTCTACACAATTTTTGTAAGGCCCAGACACTTCTAGCACATGGCCTCACGTGGGAGAAAAGTACACTGCGTCTACTCATAAAGTACACGACGTGTACTTAGATAAATTCCATATTTTCTTCTTTTCCTAAAAAACAACCAGAAATGGAAAAACATACCTGAAATGAAGATCCGGGTTCTTACAAACATCACCCCTTAATGAAATTTGTCCCCAAATTTCCCTAACATGGTGGAGAAGAATAAACCTCGAACAACTCTAGCCACTGTGATCACATATCAGCCTCCCTCTCCCAAGTCTCATTCTGTACACGGTCCTACTTCCATAGCACCCATACTAGAGGAACAGACTGGCCACAGAGTATCCTTGCACTATGATCAACAATATGAATAGTATTCTCCTTGAATGATGCATCCTGCTCTAGCTCAACCTCCTTGGGTTGAAAAACATGAGACGGGTCTATGAAATAGTGGCGAAGCTGAGAAACATGGAATACATCATTCATATCCTAGTAACTCTGAGGAAACTACAACATATAAGCAACCAGCCTGACTCTCTCTAGAACCTCAATTGGCCTGAAGTATCTCGGTGATAATTTACCCTGTCTCCTGATCCTATTGTGTCCCAGCCTCAGGGTAACACATAGGAAAACATGTTCCCCAACCATAAACTCCAAAGGTTGTCTCTTCTGATCAGCATAATATTTCTGCTGAGACTGTGCAATATTCATCCTCTTACAAATGAACTCTACCTATTATGTGGTCTCTTGAACAAGATAAGGTCCCAACAAAGCTACATCTCCGGCCTCCAGCCAACACAAGGGTGATTGGAATGACCTTTCCTACAAAGCCTCGTAATGTTCCATCTAAATAGTTTATTAAAAACTATTATTGTAGGAAAACTCCACTAGAGATATATTTTTCTCCCAAGAACCTCAAAAATCGAGGACACATGCTCATAACATGTCCTCTAGCACCTAAATCGTCCACTATGACTGGTCGTCTGTCTGGGGATGGTAAGTTTTACTCAGAAGTACCTCTGTACCCAAAGCCCTATGTAGCCCTTTCCGAAAATGCGACATGAAGCAGGTGTCCCTAACTGAAAAGATAGTACTCGAAACCCCATGCAAGCGTACAATCTCATGGATGTACAAACCTCCAAGCTCATAAACATAGAAGGTATCCTTAATCGGAAAGAAGTGAGAATCCTTCATGAGCCTGTCAATGACATCCCATACCGAGTCATTTACTTGAGGTGATCACGGTAACCCTGTCACGATGTCCATCGTGACATCATTCCACTTCCACTCGGTAATGGGTAGCTACTGTAAAATACCTATCGGTCACTACTGCTCCGCCATCACTTGCTAACAGATGGAAAATATCATGCCAAAACCAGCACCATGTCTCTTCATAAATGGCCACCAATACTGGTGGTGTAGAGCATGATACATCTTCATGATGCCATGATGAACTTCCCAGACTAAGGAATAAATGTCTCGCCTCATCTCCTCGTGTATATCTGTTGGCACCCATATGCATCCCGGGAAACACAATATCTCATCCTCGCCTATGGTCCATCCAGGAAGAGAGTCCTCTCCTAACATGTTTTCCCGTAGGACTAGGCCTTTAGAATATAATAACTGCGACATTATAAATCGTTTGAGCAGCGTAGAGGTAACATCTGCAAAAGATAAGAATGTCTTCCCCTCTCTATCATGCACCTTCAAATGCATCTCAATGAACAGAGCCATAAGCTGCCACTAATTATTGGCCTCCTGAACTGCCTGTATCTGAGTGCGCCTTCTCAGTGCATTAGCCACTGCATTTCCTTTCCCAGGAGTATAGGCAAGCTCGAAATCGAAGGACTGTAGGCACTCAAACCACCTTCACAGTCTCAAATTCAAGTCACACTTCGTGAATATGTACTTGAGGCTCTTGTGGTCAGTATATACCACAAAATTATCTCTGAGAAGATAATGTATCCAACAACGCAAAGCATGAACAACTGCATCCCACTCCATGTCATGTGTAGGATAGTTCTTCTCATTTGGCCTCAACTGCCGAGATCCATACGCAACAACTTGATCCTCCTGCATAAGCACTGCATTGAGCCCGATGCCAAATGCATAACATAAAACTGTATAACTCATGCACGGCTCCGGAAAAACTAGAATCGGTGTTCAAGTAAATATCAGATTCAACTCCTAGAAGGCTGAATCACCGGCTTATGACAAAACATACTTTACCCCTTTCTTAGTCAAGCCCGTAAATGGTGATTCCAGGCTTGAGAAGTCTGGTATAAACTGCCAGTAGTAACCCGCCAGCCCTAAGAAACTCTGTACCTCAAAGACATTCTTTGGATACTCCTAGATGACTACTACTCTCGCCTTCTATGGTTCTAATGATACTCATGTCTCTGAGATTACATGACCCAGGAAGTGAACCTCGCCCATCCCAAAGTGGCACATTGAGAGCGTCGCATATAACTGATGCTCCCTCAGTGTACTCAAAATGATCTCAAGATGGGTAGCATGGTCATGTCGAGTGTGAGTGTACACCAAGATGTCTTCCATGAAAAACACCATGAATGATCCATGTAAGGATAGAAAACTCTGTTTATCAGCACCTTGAAAACTGCTGGTGTGTTCGTGAGACCAAACATCATAACGAAATACTTATACAGACCATACCTACTCTGGAAGGCTGTAAGAGGTATATCAGATGGTATGACATGAAAATGATGGTAGCCAGATCTCAAGTCGATCATCTAGAACACTCTGGATCCTCTAAGATGATCAAAGAGATAATCTATCCATGGAAAAGGATATCGGTTCTTGACCTTCAACTAGTTCAGCTTCTGATAATCCACACAAAGCCTAAGGGTACCATCTTCCTTCTTCGCAAACAGGACAGGCGATCCACAAGGAGAAGTACTGGGTCGGATGAAACCCCTTGTCTACAACTCCTCCAACTACTTCTTGAGCTCCTGTAACTTGGTTGTATCCATCCTATAAGGAGGAATGGAAACCGGTGATGCTCCTAGAACAAGCTCAATAGCGAAGTCCGCCTCTCGCTCTGGAGGAAAACCTAAAAGGTCTTCTGGAAAGACAACTGGGAAGCGATCAACCACAGGAGGAAAATTTATCTGGGAAGTCTCGTGGTCTACTAGATATAAGATAGAAATCTGGGCCATAACACCGCCCAACCCATGATGCTCTAGTCCAGCTCTACTCACCAGGACAACCCATTATCCCTTGTGAAGAAAATATCTGCCCTCTAGTGATGTGTAACTCACCCTGCGGTGATAGAAATCGACAAAGGCCTAGAAGGGAACTAACCAGTCCATCCCTAGAATGACATCATAGCATTCCACCTCCAAAACATAGAGACTCTATGAAAAATGACACCCACTAACCTCAAGGGGGAAGTCTAAGCACTGTCGCCCGCTATCAGTTCTAATTCCCAAGGGAGTGACTAGAGTCATCATATCCTCAGAAGTATAAATAGTAAGTCTAAGGAATTTGACAGTATGCACATAAATAAAGCAATGGCAAGATCATGTATCGAAAAGTGCTGAGGATAAAACTGAGACTACTAAAATCGTACCTCAAACTGTAGAAGGTCCAGGATCCTACTCCTGATGAATCTTCTCTACAGCAAATGTCTGGCCCATACCGCGTCCCTGCATAGCAGCCTGAGATCCCTGTGCTTCTCCTCCATGAGCCTGACCACTGTGTCCATGGCCTCTACCAGAGCCGGAAACACCAGAAGAACTCCATCCCCCAGTCTGTCACGGAACTAGTAATCCTGCTCCTGTATGCGGAGTCGAAACTGATCCACCTTCACTAGACACTGGCAGAAGCACCTTGCTGAACTGCTGCATATTACCCATCTTGCTGCAAGATCGGCACTCTATTGGGTCCCTCGGGCACTGGGGATTTTTATTCCCACTTCTTCAACACTGATAACACACCACTTGGTTTCTATAGGGAAGATCCCTTTTACCATAAGGAATACCTTGCTTCCTCATGTCACCTCATGTGGACTCTCGGTGGCGCTTCCTGCAATCTATCTGGAGAGAATCAGCCCTGGATGCTGAACTACCCTAGTCCATAGCTCCAGCCTCCCTCAGTTTTCTATCCGTAATAAGCACCTGGTTGACTATCAGAGTGATAGAAGTCAACTGAAAGACGTTCACCTATGACATGATGTCTGGTCTGAGGCCTTCCTCAAACTTCCTCACCAAAAAAACTCTCCATTCCCCAAAATGGGAGTGAAACACTGTAACTATGTAAAGCGGGTGGAATACTGAATAACTGTCAGAGTACCCTACTGTAGGTTCATGAACTCTCTGGCTGTATCGGTCCTCAGCGTTTCCAGGTAGAAGTAGTCATAGAACGTACACTAAAACTCATCTCCAGCCATAACATGTTGGCGCCCTGTCTGCAAAACCACATCCAACCATATCTTGGTGGAATCTCACAACATATAAGTCGCGATCTTCACTCTACTCTCCAGAGGTGTCTCCATATGCTCAAAGATGGACAGTATGGCTTCTAACCATGAATCCGCAGCCTATGGTCCTCCATCCCCTGTGAACGTGGGAGGGTGCTGCTGCTGAAAAACCCGTGTCAGCTCTGCCATAGACGTGGCAGGATGTTGAGTTCCGTAGAAGGTCTGGATGAATCTCCTGAAACCCTCTCTAATCTAAGTGTCAGAACCATTGTCTGGAATCACATAACGTGCCATGTCTGGGATGATTGGAAGAACTACTAGTAGTCCCCGATCTTCCGTATCATTCATATGGTCACATCCTGGTTCCTGATGTGAAACGGGAGGATATCTTGGTGTCATAGCTCTGAAAGGTCAAAATCAAAACTTAATTAACGATGAACACAGATGAAACTTAGGAGAGAAAAATTGAACAGGAGGTAAAAACATTAAAAATTTGGGAAAACATGACTACACGGCATGTAGTACTACTACACAACGTGTTTCTTAATGTTTACTCTTGGCGTGTACCTTGTCCATAAATGGTTGTGTAAACCACCCGGCTACATGGCGTGTTCGTAAACTACATGGCGTGTACTAACCCTTTTTTTCCCTGGCCGTTAACTCCTACATGACTAGGAACATGGACTATCCCAACAGGAAACTACACGGCGTGCTTTTACACTACACGGTGTGTCCTTAAGATCTCTCCCATGTCTATGTCATTAGTCACATGGACTAGTACACGGACCACTACTACACTGCGTGTCAAAGGAGACACAACGTGTACTTGAAATGCCTTACCTGGCCTGTTTTGTTAGTGACACGACCTGAAACATGGTCAACACTACACGGCGTGTTCTATATGGATATGGTGTGTACACCGAAGGATAACACCAACCCGTGTTGTTGGCTACACGACTGGCTACATGGTCAAAAAAACAGGGCGTGTTCCCAAGGGAAACAACATGCACCTGAAGGAAAAACATGGCTCATGTTGTTTGTGACATGGTCGGATACCTAATCCAGACTACACGAAATGCTAAGCTAGTACACGGTGTGTTACTACAAGAAACATTACAGCCCCGTGTCTCTTCCCAACATAGTTAGGGACACTGCTAAAAACTACACAACGTGTTTACAAAAAGTAGATTCCGTGTATTCTGGGTTTTTACTAAACATTAGCCTCAGAATTGAACTAGATCCCAGAAAACACAGAAAACAAGTGTTAAGGTGCCAAATTATGATCCATGGGGGCCCATACTCCCCCCGAATCATTGATTCACATCATAACAATGGATATAACAAGTAAAAAGTATAACAACTCACGATCCACAAAATTCCAATCCTTGAGGGCCCATAACACCTCTAAGGCCAATGATTGGCATCCATGAAAAAGAATCTCTAAAAAACGATACCTTATCAACATAGAAGGTATTATATCACAGAATCTATCACAACAACATGCATATTCTATCACAAATTATATCACAACAACATGCATATTCTAATAAAATCTAGATGTCATGGAAAAATGCATGACATGTTATTTTCTAACAAGTGCATATATGATGAATGAGATGGCATACCCTCATCCCATCGGGTTGCAACAAAATAGATCCACAATAATACAAATAGTAATAGCACAAAACATGTGAACCACCCAATCGTGAAATCAATTAAACTATAACATTTTCAAAAACACAAAATTTTGATATTCAAGGTAATATGAATTTTTCCTCTATACACGGGTTCCATAATGACTGGGAATGGCTATTTACCATTTACCTATTCCGTCATATCCCTGTCTAATGTCGATAAACATTAAGTCAATAGAAAAGGAAAGAAACACCTTTGATAACACTTTGTAATGACTCGAATCTGGAGCCCCTAAACTGGTTCCCTGTGCCCAATTCACCACATCACCTCAAGTGCATTTCCCCAAATTCCAGAGGCTGCCGACTAGCAGTGAGGGCCTTGTTATGTTATTAGGGAAACTATGCCCTCGTTTGGAAAGGTATACAAAGTACAGGAAATAATATTCAATAGCGGAAGCAGTAAACATCGTACAACAACAGAAACTAAACAGCGGAAGCAATGTATAATATAATAATGATTCAGCGTGGTACATGTATCTAAGAAAAGCATCAAACACACAAACATGCTGAAATACAACTAAGAACAAAGCACTAAAAGTATACAACAACTCTAGCAGCATCGCAAGCCTAACCTCGGTCCTATGCTCTCCTGCTCCAACAAGCAATTGTGTAACTGAAGTAGAAGGGAAACAATCCTTATAAACACCTGCAACAATATAACCTGTTTGGGCAAAAAATTAGGACCCAAACAAGGTGTGAGACTAATCCTAATAGGCAACCACTACATGATATATGCCCTACTTTCAGGGATCAATAAGAATAAATTAATGGAAATAAATGCAGAAGAGTAACATAAGCACACTAAAGTAAACAATCCTACAAATCTCCATTAAAATTTATTTATTAATTTCATAAAATCATTAAATTATTAACCAAGGAATCTTGAAAATAGCTCTATATTTCCTAGGCAAGCATGTAACACAACAGGTATCTCAGCAGACTACCTAAACAGCAAGCTGTACAAAACCCAAGCTTGTTCTTTGGCTTGGTGGACTCATCACAACCAAACAACAATATTCATGGTGGCTCTCTGGGTGTCTCAGACTGGCAGACCCCTCTAGTCAAGTAAATATCAATGGCACATACACTCTAGGAAGTTCTCACCGTCATTTCCCATGCGGTCTTGCAACGATAGCTACAAACTCTCAAAGGAATGACTTACATCTAATTCCCCATATAGTCTCGATACGCAACTAAAGATACTCTAAGGAATCACAAAGTCCCATTCACGTAGGTCTTGCAAAAGATATTAATTTATAACAGACTCTTTAGGGAAGCCCTTAATCATCAATTCCCTCTTTAGTCTACAACACCAGGTTCCCACAGCCTGGAGTAGTGTAGTCGTGTGTAATCGATTGTTAGAAGTCCAAATTAAGTTCAAAAAACTACTTGGATAATAGATAAAATTCATCAGGAAATACATTCAATCAACTATATCAAGGAAAGCAAGCAATGCAACAAGGTATTCCTCACATGAAATCTAAGCCAAAAGGCGATAAAGAGCCAAAACTGGGGGAACACCCATGGGGAGATCCTCAAACCTTTTAACAAGAAATTATCAATCATCTAATAACCTCAATCATACATGAAATCTAAGGCAGATAACAATACAAGATAAAAACCCTGACTCGAGATAACTGATACATGGGTATCCGACAATTTTTCACCAAAACTCAAAGACGTTAAATGTAGGGCAACAAACCACCTACCACTATCCTCGGAGATCAATATACATGAACCTCGGCCTGTGAGTCGTCCTAGAATAGAGTAGATCTACAAAAACATCTAAAAAGTTAAACCTTAGATAACTCTCATAAGAGAGAGAATTATGAAATGTTTCCAAAGAAGAACCAATAACTCACCGTTGTGATTCTATTACAATATACGGTTTTCGATTCGGACAACCGGTGACGGATCGGTGGCTCGGAGAAGATTCTGCCTCCTTGGATGCTCTGGACGGAATTAGGTGGAGAAGAAGATGAAAATTGGTTTAAGACGCAACCCAGATATGATTAATGAAATAAAAAAAAGTATGTTACATGTACTTGATGAGTACACGACATGTATTATCCCTTTTTGTACATCGCATTAAGCGGCCTCTAAATCACCACTACACACCGTGTGTATGGCCCGGACATGGCCAGCACACGACATCACATGGGGGAAAAGTACACGTCATGTACTCATAATGTACATGGTGTGTACTTAGAAAATTTTCATATTTTCTTCTTTTTCTCAAAAAACAACTAGAAACAGAAAAACATACCTAAAACAAATTACACACCTACTCCAAAAGATTTACATTATTGATCTTATACATCCAATTCAGATGATATTATTATGAATTTGATATAAATGAGATTGTTTTTAAACTATTTATATGGTGTAATAATATATTTATTTTAAACTCCAACGTGAAAAATAATGAATCAACTATGGTTACATATAACAAAAAATTACTAATAGGTAGCAATATTATTTTTATATGCCTGATTATGATTCTTTCACTCCTCATTACTATAATTATACTTCTATTTCAATTATACAATAATACATTATTATAAATAATCCTCTAAAAAATTTATTTATTTTTAACTTTTATTTGTTTTATTTCTTTATAGAAATATGTACAATAATAGTTTTATTATTCACAATAATAAAAAATTTCCTTTCCCTAGTTATCATCATTTCAAATCTCATGAAACTAAAAATCATTTCTCTCAATATTATGATAAGTAATTATATGTTATGGAAAATGGATACTGGAATTCATCTTGGATAGATAAATATCTCAAAAATATAATTAAATACTTCAAACAGATCTAAAAATGAGAAAAACTTATGACATTACTCCAGATATATCTTATTTAGGGATTGAAATGTGAATTACCCAGTGAAATAGAACTATACAAGCTCTGAAAGAATCTGAAAGAGGGATTTGGTAATCAAAACAAGGTTATTCTTCCATATCCCCATAATGAATTGAATTTTATAATCGTACAAGACTATTAAAGGGTTAGTGATTATTATTCTACCTTTTATAGAATAGAATCACTATTAATGTATTGTGTTATCTGGGTTAATGATGAAAATATCTGAGAGAATAAGTATATGATTTTTTCCATTTTACATTACCCTAATATAATTATATCACTTTCATGGGTATAAAAAATATTCCAAACTCATATCATAATTACTTATAATATAGATGAACTGTATGATTTTGATTAAAACTGACGAGTCTAATATTATGGGTTCTTTAGTATCACTTCATAAAGAAAATTTCACATTCCATAAAAATAATCACGAGGTATAATGAACTTTCTATAATGTAGGACAACAAGTCAGTTCAACAGAGGTCTGTTGCGGCTCTAGGGATGCCCAATGTGGTGTGGTAAAATTTTACTGCATCCTAATTTATAGAAAATTATGCATTTCCACCTCTTACCTCCTCCAATAATCATATATCTCCCTATAGAACCATTTTAAATCCACCATCCCATTATTTGATTCATCACTCTACTTTGGATATTACCACCACTACCACAAAACACACTTTATTAATTATTGGATTTTATCATCTCTAATCAAAAAAAGGCGATAAAAGGGTGATCTTTATCAGTGATAGATAAAATATCTTATAAAGTTACATTTTATCAATGATAAAAAGTGATAAATTTATAAACTTTTTCAACACATTCTTTATTTCTAATATAGGTGCATATTTATCAATTATTTTACAATTTTCTTTAAAATACAGAAATAATATTATTAATATTTATAAAATTATCATATTAATATTCAAAAATTAATGTGTATTTATATACATAAATTACAAAATTCATGTAAATATTTAATATAAATATGATATATTAATATATCTTTTATAATAAATCAAACCCTTATATAAATATAAGTCATGTATTGTTAATATGTTATATTTAAACTTATATATATGTGAATGTCTCTAGGAATATATGTATATTCTTTATGTTGTGTGAATGTATTTTATGTATATGTATATATAGATATTATAGGAATATAAATTTATGTGTGTGGATGTATGTGTATGAATATGTTCACATGTACTTGGGAATATATATATTAATAAGATAATCTCAATTGTATTTATGGAATTCACTTATTCCACATTTGATGTATATCTTTTTCCATTTTTGATATACTTATTTTGAAATTTGTTTTATTTTATTCATATTTATATTTTAATAGGTATTGTTTTTAACATGTTTTTAATTTAAGTGATTAATATTTATTCAATTTTATATATTGAGTTCTAATATTTTTAAAATGTTTGAAATTTATAAAATAGTGTTAGTTAATTTTTTTTAATGATTCCTTTATTTTTGTATGTGTTTATTATTCATTAAGTTACTATTATATGAATTAATTTTCTAAATTTATTTTTGTACTAAATTATATTTATTCATTTTTAATATTTATCTCATTTATTTTTATTTATTCCTTTTTAATAATATTGATTTTTATATTTTTATGGTAGTTATAATTTTTTAATATTTATTTCTTACATGTATTTATTACTATAGTTTTAATATTTTCAACATGTTATTATCTAATATGATTAATATTAATTATTTTTTGGATTACCATGTTTTAAAAATTAAAATAAGTGTGAAATATATATATTATAACTATTTATAGTATTTTTTAGATTTTTTGGCATAAAAACTTAATAATAAAAATATAAATATACGTACTGCATTAAAAATGTATATATGAAATTAAAAATAAAAATAAAACTGTATAAAAATTATAAAATTGTAATAACTACTTTTAAATAATATATATATTTATATTATTTTTAATTATATATATTTATATATTAATAAATATTATATATATATATATATTTATAAATATATGAAAAAGGTATTTCAAGAAGAAAAACCTCCTTTCCATTTATTATAGTTGAAATAAAAAATAGAGAAATAAAGTATTATAACATATTTGGTAATATAAAGGGACATGTTCACATAAAAAAGTATAATACGAATCAAAAAAATGCAAGATCATTACCATATTCATAATCAAATTCCTCAAACATCATGAGAAGTTTCCCACTCTGATTGTGAATTACCCTGATTATGGATTCCAAGGATCCTCTATTTGGACCTTTATTACTTTGGGGTGAGATGGATTTTAAATCCCTTTGATTACCGGTTAGACACATTTGGCGAAGATCTGAGAAATACTTCCATTACCTTATTTTATGAAGAATTATAGATAAACTTTAACTGATGACCATATTCTCAATTCAATTTAGAACAAAATACCTAATGAAAATAAGGTCCCTAGTAATTGTGGATCAGAGATGAGTGGTGCCCCGTAATACCATCTGGTGCCCCTTATAACTTCCATCATCTGATAGATTATCCCATTTTCCTGAAATTCAAGAATAACTGATGACATTATTAATCTCTTGATAAAAATCCACATTAATTAGAACTTTATATTGTCTGAACCCATCTTCCTTTGGATCCTTCCCTAATAAATCACCATCAAGTTGATGCATAATGCAAACTTGGATGCCATGTTGTAAAGGAATGACCTCAATAATGTCACCGTGAGTACGAACCTTATTTTTTAACTACTGACCATATCCAGGTAAAACACCTAGAAATTTCATGTCCAATCCATATGGAGCACTATATAATTCCCTCTGATGTTCAATTTCATTAGAACAAGGGGGGCCAACACGATCAATATTTACTCCAACATTTCCATTTCTAATTGGTAGATCAACTTATTTAGTTATAGATTCCAAATTAATTCACGATTAACTAGAACCAATGTGGTCCATGCCCCTATCAATAGGGGGTTGATTTCCACCCCCAGGAACCACATTAATTTTTACTTTCAGTATCCTTAATTTATTTCTTCAAGATGACTCATGATGCCTTTTAATGAAAAAAAGAGATAAATAGATTACTATGATAGAACTCCTTGACATGACCAATAACACAATATGTTTAATATATTTCTGGTAGTCCTTTATAATCCACATCAATAGAGATATCATTATCCTATATTGATAAGAATGATATTAAATTTACCTCCGACAGAATCCTAGCATAATAAAAGAATTTGGAAACCTCTACATTCCAATCCCTTTATATTAGAATTACCACAGTAGAGGATATATCAAAAAAATTAGGATGCAAAAGTACATGGTTAAGTCCATTAACATGAATCCAAAATTTAACCCCAATTTTTTATTTAACGAAATAGGGTTAAAATGAAAATATCATTCTTAAAAGAGAACAATATCTAAATTTAGTGAAATTAATCATTTTTCCTTGCTATACGCATCAAATACTCTATTGAAATAATGATAGGAATGAATCTTCAACCCATTGAAATTAATTTACAATTAGAAAACCCCCAAACAGAATTATGCTTCCAAACAAGTTCATCAATTTTCCAAATCCATCTTCCAATTGGTAGAACAAGACTAAAAATATTAGATTGCTCATGAATGCTGAAAAGTTCAAGGTTGTCCTCTTTATTAGAAATCACTTGAGAAGTATCACATTTTTAATGATTCATTCATGAAAAATCTCTTTCAGATAATCAAAAATTCTTTTCTGGGACTCTGGATTAGTTGATGCAATACCAGATACAAAATTTGTCAAATGACCTGATTTCTTTATGTTAGAAAAACAAGGTAGCGCCACCCCAGCATCTATCACTCCCACAACAGATCGATGTTGTCTGTTCGCCTCATTCGCCACTATCCCAGAGGATTGATAGGTTCCATTCACCTCCTTCTTCACAGATCGACATTTGACACCCCTCTCTTCCAATGCATAAGATAGACACGCATCGATTGCTTTTGCCACTATTCTATAATAAAATACAAATATTTTTAAATTTGTTATTTATAATTCTAATTATATATATTTATAATAAAATATCATAATAAATAAATTTAAATTATGAATAAATATATCCTATTTATAATTTATTATATTTATATATTAATATATATATATATATATATATAATTAATTAATTAAATGTATACAAATATATTTATAACTATAAAAAAATATTAATAATTATGTTTTATATACAATTATAATTATAAATAAATAGATATATTTATATAAAACAAACATAAACAGCATCAACTAGGAAAAGTAAAAGCATATAACAAATGGAGATATTTAGAAAAAGTAAAAGCATAAAAAATTGAGATAGTCAAAATAAGAATCAATTGAATCAACTAGAAACTAAAAGTCACTTCTATCTAGCGTCAAAGTTCAAAGGATATATTCCTCTCCCTTTTAGGTGTCGGCCTCAGTTTCATTCCTTAGCATGTTGTGGCGGTACATTCTATTCATTAGATGAAAATTATGAGGATTGCTCCAGCATGAAACTATAAATAAATATATATTTATGTAATTATAAAATTATAATAAATATATTTAACTAATAAATATAATGATTATATTTATAATTACATATATTTACATGCTAAAACACATATATAATTATATAAATAAATGTTATTATACAAAAATATAAATAAATTAATAAATATATTTATTTATAATTATGTATAATTATTTTAAAAAAATATTTATTTATAAATAAAAATATGAATATATATATATTTATTTATAAATGTATAAAAATTAGATTTAAGTAATAAATATTTTCTTATAATTAAAATTATATATATATATATTGATAAATAAATATATATATATATATATTCAGATATAAATATATATATTTACAATTATAATTTTTATATATATTTTGAAAAAAATAGAATATTATAAAAATTATTTTTATTAACCAATATATTTATTATATTTAAAACTATATATATTTATATATTAATATACATAAAAATTTATTTATAATTATAAACAATTACTTATAAATATATTATATATATTTATGTTCTTAGTGGTACAATTACATTCAACCACACACACACCACACACACAGGATGAAAAGGTATGTCATAACCCCTAAAAGGTGATAGACCACCCATTATGCATTATTTATTTAATACATGGCCCATTGACCCAGTGGGCATGATGCCCATAACCAGGCCTGAATTCCCAGTGTAGTTTCATGCACACATCATCCTACCTGCATCACCAAACATGTGTCATGCTAGCGTCACACCATTCTAGGGTCATTGTCTGTATCACCACATGAAAGATACTTTAATAGTACATTTAGATATCTATTTATAGTTATATACATTTACATTTATTTCTTACTATATAAATTCAAAATATTAATTATATTTTAAAAAATTAAAATTTTCTCATTATCAGTGCTTTGTTAGTGATGATAAGAAATTATTTTCAAAATCAGAAAAAATATAGATAAGGCATATAATTTTCTTTACTAGAATGTTATTACTGCAAAAGATATATTTTTTTAATTAATTCTGAAATTTTATAGTGATATATCTATGTTAGAATTTTTTTTGATAGCACTGATAAAATCATTCCTGGTCTATCAAATATAACCCGAATCATGTTCTTTTTTTATCATGTCATTAAAGATACCACAAAACTAAATCATTTTTATCGTACTCCCTTGATCATTTTGATGAATTTAATCCATTAATATCCAAGGTATTTGAAAACATGTGATTATCACTCCCCCTAAAAAATAATTTTTTATTTTTCAAAATGGTTTGAACGGATAGAACACACAAAAATATAATATTCCTTTACATCTAAAAAATTCCATAAGTTGAAATCCTCCCTTCATACATATTATCATCTTTCTCTAATATCCATTTTTGTGAAACTAGATTCCAATATTTCACAGTGAATTGAGTATCCAAAGACCTTATATCTGTTGATTTGATCAACTCCATGATGTAGAAATATCTTACAACATAAACCCAACTCTGTTGGAAATCATTTTTTTCCTATGTTTCTTTCATCATCCATTATCAATATACAATGTTGAATTCTACTCGTGCATCGCCTTTTGTGAATAAATCTCCAAATTCCATAAATTCATATACACCTCCCACGAATCGATATCATACTTTTGTGAATTTCATGTTTCCAAACATGAGGCAATGATCCCATATGATGGATATCTATACAAAAAAACAATGTCTCATGTCCATGTATTTGAAAAATATATACAACACGTGATACACTATTGTGTAATGAATAATAATAAATCTAGTTTTGATATATTGAGTTTCATTAATACCATAATCTATAGAGTTATGTATATGGTGACTTAGATGTCAAAATAATTATTTTCTATTTATCAGGAATACATGGATATAAAAATATCTAAATGTTTTTTTATATATTTTGGATAGTTTTTTACACGTTCATCTCATGAGTAAATGAAACTTCATTGATAGGAATGATAAATAAGACCGATTTTATGAGGAACACCGAAGGAAACAACAAACTAATATTTTAATTTTATTAAAATAACTCACAAACATCATTCTAAATTACTTATATTTTATTGAATCGTACACACAAGGCCCGTTGTATTTCTATATAAAGGAATTTTATCTTGAGTGACATAATTCCTCTCATATTAATATGATCTCTCCATACTAAATGTGTTTTTTATTAATTTATTGAAATATAATTTATCAATCAACCCCATTAATTCTTCCTTGATAAAATATTTCATTTATAATTTAAATATTATCATTTATTATATATTTACAGATGATACATAATTTTATAATTATTTTTTTCTTTTTTAAAAAATATTATATCTATAAGATGTTATATATTAGTATTATTATATTACGCTGATAATATATATAAATTATTCATAATGAGCATAGTTTATTCCCCAACCATTATAACATTCCTCAAGAACTTTATGGTTCACCCTCTCCCAAAAATTATTGTTTCTTTTCACTAATTCATCAATATTTCTCACTTTGATTGCATGGAGATCATGGTTGGGCTTTGGAAAACCCCATATGATTATAATATAAGGTGGTGACAAAAACTAATAAATAGGTAGAGATTTTGTGGTTCATATATGGGAATAAACTCCATGTTCTATGTGGCCCCCTTACTCTCATGGGTTAAAATAAATCAAACGGTCCCATTTTTTTCCATTACCAGGCAGAAGAACCCCAATAATTTTATTAACTGCTAATTTATTTATAAATTTTATTTGAATTTTGAAATGGGTTTAATTTAGTTTGTTTTATTTTTTACCTTTTTTTATATTTATATCCTCTAATAAGAATTATTTCATAATACATTGTGATTCTAATACACAAACTCATTGCATTAGACCAATGTGAGGTCATTATGTTTTCCATTGATGAAATTTTTTATATATTCTTTGTAAATTTATAGATATTACACATTACATTCCTTCAATGATTTAAAAAAAGAAAATATAATGTGAATAACCATTATTCATATTTTATTATATTATAAAAATGACTTCAAGTATCTTAAATGAATCTTTCAAAATGAACTTTTATGGATTTCATGCTCAAAATTTCTATGTCATTAGTTTTAGAAATATTATTATTACCATATGAAATAGTATGTATATGAATATATAAAGGATGGATGTAAATAGTATAACAAAATATTATTATTATGATGTGTAAGAGTTCATTAGTTTTTCAAAAGATCATGCATATGACCCTTATCAAATACTTTTTCCATGTTTATTATTATTTTATTAATGACTAATTTTTCTAGAGGAGTTGGATGAATACTTGATCTATCACGAAATATATGAAATTTATAAATTTTAGACTAAACATAGTGAATAACTGAAAATATCTATTGATTAGGATATGAATGTGTTTTATGGATCATATGATATGATAATAATTGTGGAAAATAATGAATACTGTATCAGAGATGGGATTATAGGAGTGACTGATGGTGAAGATTGTATTGAGGAATTGAAACTGTCTATAGAAGATAAAAATTGTGATTGTCCAAATTTTTTGGAGAAGTAAAATAGTTTTGTAAAGATTGAATTAAATTGTAAAACCCCAAATTTCTAATTTATTTATATTTTATTATTTTTGTGCATCGCGTTCTTGCGTAAAGGATCAGGCTGGGACCCAGTTTAAAAATTTCTAACCTGTAATGTTTTTAGTGGGTTTTAGACCCATGTATGGGCACCACATGGTTAGCAGTGATGGTGTGGTCACCCCAGGTGCTTGTGCGGGGCCCCAAGTGGACTGCGTTGAGGTGAAAAATTTGCGTGCAATTATTTTAGTATTGCGATGAGCGCGTGGGTACTCAGTTTCTATAATTTGATAATTAATTGGATTAGGTTTTTAAAAGAATGGTTGGTAATAATAATATTATTATTTTGTTGTTATTATTATAATTATTATTATTCTTTATATTATTAATATTATTACTATCATTATTATTATAACTATTTTTATTCTATTAAAATGGAAAAATCCTAAACCCTTATCTACCCCCTCCTTCCCCTTCCTTGTCCATGCGCACACACCCCCCCCACCTAGTCCTCTCCACTACGCCGCCTCCCCCGTTCGGCCTCCTCCTCCTCCTAGTGGCACTCCGCCAGCCTCATTCCGCACTGCACCTGACCCCCAGCCTCACCGCACACTCCCAGGACCCCACCTCGGCTGACCTCGCCATGCCCTCCTGATCCTGCTGCCATCTTCTCTTCTAGCCTACTGTCGTAGGCTCACCCTCCATTTCTAGTTAGCCACCTCTCCCTGTCGTGCCTTTGTCGGGTTGTGCTTTGAACCAGCCCCCACTCCGCACATTCGTCCATCCGGCCCCTCTACGATCTTCACCGACGAAACCGATCCCAATGACCGACAACTCCTTTCCTTCTGATAATCATCTCATTGTTATATAACATCCTTAGATTATAGTTTTTTCATAATTTTTCGAAACCCTTATTCCGCCATAGGTAATTCGTGTGGTTTCCTCGTTGTTTAGGGCATGCGATTAGTCCGCAACGTTTCTCTCTAACTTCCATTGAGGTTCCATCACGTCCGCTCTTGGTTTAAGGTAGGTAATTCTGTGGTTTTCCTTTATGTAGTGTAATTGATTTTTATTTGTTAAGATAATTTAATTTTGTGTGATTCGATGCTTTTTTATACATATAATTTTTCCAGCTATAGTGCTTTTATATTTTTAGAATTAGTCAAAACCATGTTTTGAGTAAATTCCTAGTTTCATTCTAAAGTTATTTAATTATTTTCAAAATCCTATTTTGATATTATTGATGGCTATTTTGTTGGGGAATTTCTTTTTATGTTTATATAGTTAGATAAAAAATAATACTTTTAAGTTAAATATTTGGTTATGATAATGTTTATGTGCACTTGGTGCATTTGATACAATTCTATAGTGTTCAAAGTGGAATTGAGGGTTTTTATGAAATATTAAGTCATGATTACGTTTTTTGCCGGCATTGATTATTTGTAAACATGGTTTGTTTTATAATTTTGGTATTTGTATAACTTTATAATAGTGTTATGTTGTTAAAATAAAAAGGGGGCTCTTTGGTTTTTAATATAGTGGTGTGAGTTCTTTTTAAATAATGTGAGAAGTTGGTTTTAGTTCTAAATTGGTAGTTTTGTGGAAAATATTTTGGTTGTTTTCATGAAATGCAGGAATGCCATTGGATGTTGGAACATCTGTGGGTGCACTCGGTGCACCCATGGACGTGCCTCCAGGTGACAGTGACACCTTTAAACTAGTGTTTCCTAAAAACCTTGGGTTTCTAAACGGGTTTTTCTCCAAAGTAAGATTAGGTCATTTGTGTAGATTATGTGAAATGATAGAAGTGTGATCTCAAGGGTGTTCTATCTGGGATTTGAAAATAGAAGAGTTTTATTTGTGTAATGTTTTGGGTAATGTTTTTGGACACGACAACTTAAATGCCCATTTGGCTCTTCCAAATCATGGGTGGAGTTGTGTTAACATTTAGTATGGTTTGTTTTTTGAAATAGTGTGGTCCTGGTTGGATCATTAAATGTTTTTATAATAATGATTTTTACATGGGTGTGTCATGACAACCCTTTTGGAACTTTTAGATTTAATGTACTGTTTACGTTGACTCTTTGAAATGATGTCATTTTGATTACCGTATACCCATATAACAACATTAGTATTTTGAAAAAGGTATCAATTTTTTTTAGGATTTCATGGAATGAAGTCCCGGTTGGCACCTTTTTTGTTATGTTTTATACATATATATATTGGGGAACCTCAATAGGGGGGATATCCCTTATGGACTATCGTATGGAGTGCATGTGTTTCGGGTAGGAACGGGTGGTGAGATGAGTCATGCATGTGAGGGCCTCCAACATACACAGTATTATTGTAACCACCATGGGTTCTTAGTCATATTTTAGAGATCAAGTTATGGTTACTGACCAACCCGGATTAGACGGGTTGGTACCCCCTAGAATTGTTGTCAGGCGAGGTGAGCTTTTCTACAAGATTGGTTAGTTAGGGCGGCCAGTTGGTTATAGACATAGGAGATTCATCATACACCATTATGTGTTTCCGAAACCGAGTATGTCACGGGGTCTTCTAGATATGATCAAGACCACCCATGGTTAATATATTATTTTCATTTCTAGTTTAATTTTCATGCACTAGTCTTGTTTACTTTCTGTGCACTAGTTTATTTTCAACTTTCACTCTTACTCGTGTTACTCTAGCATAGCAATGGTATATTCTGTTATTGACTTAATCTAAAAAATGAAAAATGATTTTGGAAAGTGGTATGAAATGTGTGTTGGGCTTTTTATTGGGAAAAATGTGTTTCTTATATTCCAATGTGAAAACCCTACTTGTATAATTGTATTTCAATCTTACATTAATGGATTGGTTTGGGAATGGAGACATTGGATATTGTGGTTTATCTTGGAAACCCTACAGAGCATCTTTAATGATAACGCATAACTTTATCATTTCAGTTGCAGGTTTCCTTGCTCAAGTTTTCTTGGTTGAGTTGCTCATTATTGGAGAAAAGTAAACCATTGATCGGGAGGTGGCCTGAAAGGTCAACTGGAGGTATTTTTAGTTTCACTTTCGTTCTGCAACTAGTATAATGTTTATCAACTTTTTTTACTTTACTATTTTTTTCATGGGAAAAATCATTCCCAGCGATTAAAATATTGATTCCCGGCACAAGTTTCCAACCCGTGGGGATAGAGAACGCCCCTCGGGCCATGTCACAGACCGGCTCAGGTGACCGATTTAGGGTCAACCCAGTTTGGTTCGAGACAAAATTATATACAAGGGAGGTTGTTATTTGGGGTGTTCGGTAGATGGATATTATGATTTTTGGGACTCGATAGGTAGTTATTGGTAGGACGTCATGAACCCTCACACATTCTGAACCTCGAGTCACCAGGGGTAGTCTGGGAATTGAGTTTTTGTCTCGTTCATATTTTTTTTGAATGAGGGATGAAAATGGAGGCAAAGTGATGATACATTGTGATTTTACAAGGTGTAGTGACCCATGTGGAGTCATCGTACATGGTTTAAGTTCCTCCTCTTCGTTGAAACTTTCTTGGGGCATGGACAACTACAATGTTTCTATGTTAAGCATGACTACTAGTCCATCCCTTCATTGATTTGATGCATGTTACGTGACATATTGGTTTGGGTTGGTTTAAGTGCATTCGTGAAAATAAAAAAGGGTTTTTAAAATGAAAAATGTTTTTATTTTAAAAGG
Source organism: Viscum album (assembly GCA_963277665.1). Lineage (NCBI taxonomy): Eukaryota > Viridiplantae > Streptophyta > Magnoliopsida > Santalales > Viscaceae > Viscum > Viscum album. The sequence goes on from OY728161.1 coordinate 1,452,319,254, forward strand.
ATTCAAATTTTTTAAAAGGATTTTTTGAAACTGAATGACCTTGGTCTAAGAAAACGGTGTTTGCATGGAACTGGAAGAGATATGGTTTGGGTGAAACCTCAGGTACTTTTTTGAATGATTGCACATGTGATCAAATTCATGTGAAGTGCATGTTGGTACATATGGACATAAGCAGATGAATAAATGTGAAATGTTTCATAGGATTAGTGGGGTGTGCACTTGGATTTAAAGGCTTGACCTCGTTTTTTTTTCTAAAGTGATTTTAAAAAGGGAAATTGTTTTTTGGAAATTGAGTTTTCTTTCAAATGTGGGATTCATATTTGGAAAGTGGCCTTGAATGAAGGTAGTTTTGAAACCAAAAATGAAAAAGAGAATTTTGGCTATGTTAATATTTTCTTTTTTATTTTGATCTGTTTTTTTTTGGATGAAGATGCTCTCTTTAATGTTACTTCAGATTGATATTGGTTTTGGTTCATTGTTTTATATTTTGTTCAAAAAATGATGCCCAGAAAGGTCCCCAAGGTTTCTTATAATTCATTCCCAATTTTTGTTCCTTCTTAGACATTACCATTCCATCAAGGTGATCGAGGTCCATTAGAAGATGCAGAATGCATTCAAGGGGTCCAGTGCATATTAAGGGTTTTGGGAACTCTTGAAGCTGTAAGAGTGAATGTTGTTTTCGGTCTGTTTTATTTTATATCTCTAGATGAATGGGAGTAGGTTTCCCCATAGTCAATGAGAGTTTGGATGACATATGATGTCTTTAAATACATCTTCATCCGATGGTTTATACCTGAATATGTAAAGATGGAGAAAAGGGAAGATCTCCTGCGTATTTGACAAAGCCAATGGAGGGTGAAGGCATATGTTGACCATTTCAATGATCTTGTGTTCTTTTCTCCAGAGGTTGAGTCACATGATATGATGAAGACTTCTCTCTTCATTAGGGGTCTTAATATAGAGATCAAGGAGTGGGTCCTCCTTTCTAAAGACCATCGTTTCGAGAAGTTGGAGGATGAGGAGTTCTTTGCTGAACCGGTCTCCAGAGCATAGGTGCTTGGCAATCCAACATATATAGTTACTCATGAAGGTTCCCCATCTAGAGAGAAGGATGTTCCTAAGGAACATGCTTTAATAGAGTCCTTTGTAGTTATTTTGTCTTCTATTTCATTGGTCCATTCAGTGGTATTCCACCAGTGGGTCCGGTTCGGGCACGTGAAGCCATCATGTCATATCCCTCCCAAGAAGTTTCATCGTTGCGGGTGCCTGGGTCATCTAGAGAAGTTCTGCAGAAAGAGTCACCTAAAAAAGATACTGTTACTGGAGTAATTTCAATGTCTAAATGTGAGGTAGAAGATGCTTTATCCATCAGAACCTCAGCCACAGGCTTGGGGTGAAGCCCGTGCTTAGTCAGGAGTTCCTAGGGCTATGAAGCCTTGGTTTGGGTCTTGTGTTTCATGTTGGCATTAGAAAATTTAAATACATTTCTTTTTCTTTTTTACTAATAATGTTTTGATGTTGTTGTAAGTGCACAATTTAATTATGGTGTTAAAGTAGACAAGTTATGTTGTAATCGAACATTTTTCTTTGTCTGATTATGGTTTTAGGAATCGTCCATTTTTCTAAAATGTTGTCTAGCCTTTTTCTGGGATGATCTTGGATTAGCGGTGTTTGTTTGGAGATGTAAGTTCCTGCTAAGTAGTTAAGGATTGTAGTTATACTCGGGTTCACTTTTGGGATCTTTTTCTTATCAGATGATTTTCTCTTGTGTTTGAGTTTTTTGGTATGAGTCGAGATTTCTATGTTTCAGTAGAGGTGTTGTTTTTATCATTCTATAGAAGATATTTTGTATTAGTTGGGAGTTCCCACGTAACCCCCCCCCCCCCACTCTCCCGGGGTGGTTTTTTTAGGTGTTGAAGTTCGGCGCTAGTTGAATTATTTTAGTGGGGAGAACCCTCTTGTGTTCTCCCATTCTCTTGTGGTGTGGTCCATTTCAGTTTCAATCGGGCATGGATTCTTTATTTTTCCATTGTTCTGCTATGTGACTTTCTTGGGGAAGAATGTGTCTGTGGTGTGGAGAATTTTTAGACCCCAACATTCTAATTTACTTTTTTATTATTATTTCTGGGCTACGCATTCTCGTGTTAAGGATCGGGTTGGGACCTAGATTAAAATTTTCTAACATGTAATGTTTTTGGTGGGTTTTAGAACCGTGCACAAGCATCGTGTGGTTAGCAGTGATGGTGAAGTCTCCCTAGGTGCTTGGGCTGGTGCCCATGAAGAGTGTGTTGAGGCATTCAATTTTCATGCACATATTTTTATGTCGTGTGATGAGCACACGTGTACCCGATTTCCAAATTTTGATAATTAATTGGATTATGTTTTAAAAATAATAGTTGTTAATAATATTATTATTATATTGTTATTATTACTATTATAATAATTATTATTATTTATATTATTATTATTAGTAGTTGTTTTATTATTATAACTATTGTTATTCTATTAAAATGAAAAAAAAGTATAAATCTTAATCTTCCCATGGGCCACCCCACTCCTTCCACTTCCCTATTCGTGCGCACCCCCCCCCCCCCCGCCAACCCGATCTTCTCCTCCACACTACCTCCCCCTTCCAGCAACCTCCTCCACCCGACAGCACCCCACCAGCCTTGCTCTACGGTGCACCCGACCCCCATCCTCACTGCGCTGGCCCATGTCCTCACCCCGTCTGACCTCACCTCGCCCTCCTAATCCCACCACCCTCTTCTCCTTCGGCCTATCACCTCACCCCGCCACACACTCACCTCTATTTCCAAACATCCACCTCACCCTATTGTCCCTCCTGCCAGGCTGTGCTCTGAACCTGCCCCCTCGCCACATATCCGGCTAGCCGGCCCCTTCGTGATCTTCTCCGACAAACCCGATCTCAAAGACCAACCACTCCATTCCTTCCGATAATCCTCTCCTTGGTATATCTATTTCTTAGTTTGGAGTTTTTCATTAATTATTTGGAAACCCTTATTTTTTGGTTGGTAATTCGTGTGTTTTTCTTGTCATTAAAGGCATGTGATTGGTCTGCTCTCTCCCTTCTATTGAGGTTTCATCGTGTCCGCTCTTGGTTTGTGGTAGGTAATTCAATGGTTTTTATTTTTGCAGTCTAATTGATTCTTGGGTGTTTAGAATATTTTATTTTATTTGATTCACAGCATTGTAATACCTATAAATTTTATTTCTATGGTTCTTTTTAATTATTAGAATTAGTCTGAAGCATGTTTTGAGTTAATTTCTAATTCGAGTCTGCAGTTATTTGATTATGTGCCAAATTCTGTTTTGATATTTTTTATGGCTATTTTTTGGGGAGTTTCTTTTTATGTTTATAAAGTTTGATATGAAAATTATACTGTGAAGGTAAATATTTGGTTATGATAATGTTGATGTGCATATGGAGCATTTGATAAAATATTATATTGTTCAAAGTGGAATTGAGGGTTTTAATGAAATATTAAGCCTTAATTATATTGTGTGTTGGCATTGGTTATTTGTAAACATGGTTTGGTTTATAATTTGGTATTTGTAGAACATGCTAATAGTGTTAAGGTGATAAAATAAAAAGGGGCTCTTTGGATTTTAATATGGATGTGTGCGTTCTTTTGAAATAAAGTGATCGGTTGGTTTTAGTTTCAATGTGGTAGTTTTGTGGAAATAGTGTTTGCTATTTTCTTGAAATACAGGCCTATCATTGGATGTTGGAATATCCATGGGTGCACTCGGTTCACCAATAGACGATCCTTCAAGTGACAATGACACCTTTAAACTAGTTTTTTTAAAACCTTGGGGTTTTAAATGGTTTTTGTCTCCCATGTAAGATTCTGTCCATTGTCTGGATTTTGTGAAATGTTTGAAGTGTGATCTCAAGGGTGTGATAGTTTGGATTTGGAAATATAAAATTTATATTTGAGTAATGTTTTCAGTAATGTTTTTGGACATGAGAACTTACAGACCCATTTGGCTCTTCTAATTCATGGGTGGAGTTCTGCTAAAGTTTAGAATGGTTCGTGTTTGGAAATCCTGTGTGCCTGGTTGAAACATTAAATGTTTTTAAAATAATGATTTCTACATGGGTGTGTCGGGATGGCCCATTTGGCATATTCTTCTTTAATGCAATGTTTGTGTTGATTCATTGAAATGATGATATTTTGAATAATGTGTGCCCATATAACAACTTTAGTATTTCCAAAAATGTATCAAATTGTTTTAATGACTTCATGGCATGAAGGCCCAGTTGGAACCTTTAATGATTATATATATATATATATACTGGGGAACCTCTATAAGGGGGATATCCCTTTTGTGTTATCATATGAAGTGTCTATGTTTGGGGTAGGAAATTGCGGAGAGATGAGTCATGCGTGCGAGGGCCTTCTACATACATAGTATTATTGTAACCACCATGGGTTCCTAGGTATCTTTTAGAGAACGAGTGATGGTTTCTGACCAACCCTGATTAGATGGTTTTCTACCCTCTAGATTTGTTGTTAGGTCAGGTAGGCTTTGCCACTTGATTGGTCAGTTAGGGAGGCCAGTTGGTTATAGACTTATGAGCTTCACCATACGTCGATAGGTGTTTCCGAAACCAAGTATGTCGAGGGGTCTTCAATGGATGTTTAGGATCCCCCATGGTTACAAGATTATATGCATTTATTTTTTACTTTTCATACACTGGTCTTCTTAACTTTCCATGTGCTTGTTTACTTTTATCTTTCAGTCTTACTCATTTTACTCTAGCACATCATTGGTATATTCTGTTTTGGATTTTATTTATAAAATGACAAATGATTTTTGAAAATGGTATGTAGCATGTGTTGGGTTTTTAAATGGGAAAAATGTGTTGCTTATTTTTAAAATATGAAAACCCTACTTTTATAATTGTATTTCAAACATGAATTAATGTATTGTTTCAGGAAATGAGACGTTGGATTCTGTGGTTTATATTGGAAACCCTATTGGTCATCTTTAATGCTTACGCCTATCTTTATCATTTCAGTTGTAGATTTTCTAGATCAGGTTTTCTTGGTTGAGTTTCTCGTTATTGGGGAAAAGTCAGCCTATGCTGGGGAGGTGACTTGAAAGGTCTCGTGGAGGTATGTTTAGTTTTAGTTTCTTTCTGTTTCTAGTATTATTTTTATCTACTATTTTTTTTATCAGTTTTTTCCATGGGCCAAATCGTTCCCTATGATTAAAATTTTGATGCCTGACACAAGTTTCTAGCCCTTGGGGATCGAGAACAGCCCTCAGGCCATGTCGCAGATTGGCTCAGGTGACCGGTTCAGGGTCGACCTGGGTTGGTTCATGACTAATATGTTTCTGGAACTAGATATATAGAATTATTAGTCATAATAGATCTATATTATTTAAAATCTATAAACAGATCGAGTGGAACAATTTTTACTGAGCTAATTACTCTCTAAAATGATATTCTCCTAGAAGATAATGAGTTTCCATTCCAAAAATATGATGATAAATGAATTATAAATTCAATGGGTATAATCTATAAATAAATACATGCATTTCCAAATGATAATATACTATTTCATAAGGGCCATAAATCACATTGAAAATATGCACTGTGTGGTGTATTTTGATACAATAAAGATGAATTAGGTGATACAACAGTTTTATAGTTCCTTAAAATATGTTTGTTCCACTAGGTAAAATACCATTATAGGGGGGGGGGGGTGAATCAGGGAATGACAGGTTTAAATAAATTCCCCTTTTTATATAGTTTCGTTGTTAAACCAAACTCTTATATATCTCTTTACCATAGAAATGTATGAACAGAAATTGAAGCGTGCATGAGACACATCGATTTTAATTGGATCACAATCACTATGATACATCTAAAGATCATTCCATAATTATGTTCCGATGTACCAAATAAACTAAAAGCCCAATTTTGTTTACAATGATCAGAGTGGACTCACTATCCCACATTGTTTACCACCAATAAAAATTTAAAATCTCACTACTCTCTCAAATCAGTCACTAATTCTTCAAAATATCCACTCATAATTTATAGACGTGTAGTTCCCATAATTATCAATAATAAATTCAACCCCCACTATATGTAGATGCTCTATCGATGTATCACTTTCAACCACTGATGAATACCTCTTTACCACGAATGTAAATGGAAACAGGAAATCATTTGCGAAAACTATACTCTGTCTTGCACACAACATTAATTCCTTATGCACATGATTCAACTTTTTATTGTGAAAACCGCATTGTGCACAACTTCAATCTTATGGACGACTCAAATTTTACTCGTAACTTTCATATCTTGTACATGACTCAAATTACTTTCCTTAACTCCCTTTTGCATAAAATTTTACATGATTCAGAGTTTGTATTTCCTCTATGTCTTGACCTGCCTCGAATGAGGGGAGTCACCTCTTATTTATATGTTTCACTAACCACTGAACAGAAGATTCAATGCATCGTACAAGATCCCCTCTGTGGATGAATAACCCAATTTGATGTCATGTTAGGCAGGGAATTTTATTTCTTGCAACCTCATCTTTAACGTACATTTACAAATCTTTCATGCACATAATAACTTTTCTAATTTTTACATTATGATCCCAAAACATTCCCTTCACACAAGATTCAATATCTTTTGTCACCTCTTATAAATTTTTTTTATACAATATCCAGATCATTATTTTCATTGAAATGATTTTATATCATCATATTTTGACTACAATATGTCTGGGACACCATAATTGACCAACGAAACCCTCTTTTTTAACAAACATAATCAACCCAAAAATTCTTCAATATTTCCTTCAGGGATTTTCCCAAATATAATCATTCCATGTTTTAGGAATCTATATAGAATTTATGAGACAATGACAAAATTGATTTGGAATAAATATAGAGGGAATAATGATGTAAAAAATTATCACCCAACAGAAAATCCTAATTGGATGTGAATTAATCATGGGTATCTAGAATTTGGAAAGGATCTGAGAAAACATTGTTTTGTTCTATCTACCGATGGAGTGGATGTTTTTTGTTTTCAAATAAGATCTCATGGTACATGGAAAATTATGTAAATAAATTATAATTTCCACTATGGTTATGAATGAAATTAAAATCCATTATGTTATCCCCACTTATATAATGAAAAATATAATTGTGTAATGATATTGATGTTTATTTGGTTCAATTGATAATATATTTTTAATTATTATGATATTAAGGAGTAACATTGGATTATTCTTACATAAATGAATATTTCATTTTTATAGACATATTGTGTGGTACCATAATTGAGTTTCCTACTTATGTAAATTTTTTAAGATATATCATTAAATTTATCTCATGGGTGTTGTAACAAACCAAATTTAATACCATCTGAAACTGGTACCTTGGACCGATCTTCCACATAATCGAAGGGAAATGTTGATTTCCACGGGCTAGGAACTGGCACCCAAGTACCTAACAACGAACATAGGGAATGAGTTTTTCTGACATTAAGAAATGAAATGGTATATATATAACAGTGACAATCGTAGAAGTGATAAATATATTCCATGACAGAAAAAAATATCGAAAACTAAACAACTCCATTGATGAAAAAATATCTAATAAAAATTACAACTAAAAAGGACTTCATGTACAAGATAATCAACTACTTTTTGTGATATCATAGGCAGACTCCCACCATCTCACCACCAACTACCCATCCCAGCTGATAAAAAACATCACTACCTAACTCCGACACCTTGCCTTTCCCTACATCAAAAGACATATCCAGGTCTGGAAAATGTTGATGAGGTATATCAGGTGTGAGATAATTGGGATAGTAGGTTATTACCCAAATATTCCATTTCCATCCCGTGAACAATAATCCATGAATGCTCAACTTTACAAAAATAAATGCATGGAAACATTTTAATAGTTTTTATATCAAAAACATGAAAAAACAAATTAATGTCTCCTTTTTACACATTTCAAATTAAGGATGTTAAATTAGATTCAATGAATGACATATAAAAATATATCACCAGATATATATCATGTCAAAAAAACAAAGAATTCATCATTACTTGTATCAAGTATATAGGAGTATAACAAAACAATACAAGCTAAATACAACCCAAATTGACCAAGATGAATAGGTAAAAACACACGAATGATCACACTAGGTTAGGATATTTAGCACACACATACCTTACATAAAAAATAGCATATGAATCAGGAAGCTATACATGTGTGTTGAGTCTAGAGGGAATAGAAACACCCTAGAATGTGAACCTCCCAGTAGGTCTAACAAGTCACCTAAATAATGGTCTTTGGGAGAAGAGATAATACGCATGAGAAGATCGTCCAAAATTTTATGAGACGTATTACTATACCTTCGAAATAATTACCCAAGGCTTAACATGTGCTCTATTTTCCATACTAATTCATCAATTCATTTTATCATATCATGTATTTAAACCCATTTCACAAATCCATTTCAGAATGCGTTGAAAACACTTTTCACTTCCAAAGTCTAGGGTAACAAATTTTTTATAAAAACCAAATTCCACACAAAAAAATAAAATAAATCATATCATAACATTTATTTGAATAAATAAATTTATAAAAATAAGAGCTATGAATTTCACAAACATAGGCTAGTGATGGAACCACCTACCTCAAAACTCGGGGTTGCACATGCCTATAATGTAACCTACCACGAAAGGATCCAAAAAAGAGAAAAATTTCCATGGAACCAATATGAGAATATTAGAATTGGTTTAATTGATGGAAATGAAAAAAAATAAGGAATCAACACATACCTCAAGAACTCATACCCACCACACTACAACCAAAAATAAATGGCCCTCGAAAGAAGACTGCACAATGGATATATAAGAAACAATAATAAACATAACCATGGGTAAACAAATCTGATAAATCAATGAAATATATATACCAAAATAAAGACAACTAAAAAATAGTATCTCTCAGTCAAAAAATGTAAACCAACCACCATGGTGATCAATATCTAAATAGATGAATCTGCATTGAATAGAGACTCCAAAAATCGATGGAGAATACTTCTAGGTTGAGAGCCAAAGGATCTATGGATGAATTAAATGACATATCACCCACACAATTCTCTGAAATCATTTTTCAAGAAACATACATGATATTTAATCCAATTATCTGTCATGTAATCCAAGAGGATCACATACACCTAAAAATATATTTCCTTCTTAAGGAAACCCAATTTTTTATTATTATACGGCATGGAATCTGTAAATGGAATTTACTCACTTCATGTTATACATCGAGTACCCATTATATTCCCAGAACAACTTACATGTCATGTACACTGATTAGAAATCATGAATTATTTATGTAAACTAAAAAAATGAAAATTCTTACATAAAAAAACAAAAACCAACTTGGGAATTCTCGGAACTTGTGGAGGATCCTACAAAGACATTACACATTTATACACAAATTCTATTAATTCAAAAAAAAATCAATGAAATTTAATTCATGTTCTCAATGAAATTATCCCTATCTTTTGGAGAATAAATATACACCCAATTAAAGAGGAATACAATAAAATAGAAGGTAGTTACCTTAATGCGGGTAATAAGATGTTACAAACAACCCACCATAATACTTTATATCCCCAGGAAGTCTTGTGGAAGAATAAAGTACAATAAAGAGGAATTTTCAATGCTCCCTCATAAATGATTCATGCTACCAAGACTCATGAGAGTATTATCCAAGACATTATAAAACCCTGACCAACATAATCATATTATATCGCAATAATTTCACCTGAGAGTCAACGATCTCAACCGGCTATTGAAAACAGAAATGACTCAATGTGTCGTAGTCTTTTCCAAACATAGAACATTAGGGGGATGATGATAATATTTCATAAGTTGTGATATGTGGAATACATCATGAATTCTTATCAACTAAATCAATAATTCCAACCAATAAGAATCCTACCCGAGATTCTCAATGACCTCAAATGGTCCCAAATATCTCAGAGCCAACATTCCTTGCTTTACAAGCATATGATGACCTTATTGAGGAGAAACTTTAACAAAAACATTATCACCTATGGATAAAACCTTTGATTCACATAAGATATCTATCAAATCATTGATATAACCAGACACCTATAGATATCTTGAATCCTTACACACATCTCCTATGAAAAACCTGGTCACACCAACAAAGATTCACCCAACTATTCTATAAAAAAGAGGTGATCTACAAAGGTGACAATACAAGGATTCAAATGGACCCATTCTGATTGATGAATGATAACTATTTTTAATGTAAAACTCAACCGTTACTAGATGGATATCCAAATATCCATCAAAATCCATGACTCATGAACGAATCATGTCCACCAAAACCTGAATATTTTGTTATGTATGACAGTTTAACATTGGATGATAAATTGTAGTTAATATAACCTAAGTCCCCATCACAAATTAGAGACTTATCCAAAATATGGATGTAAACAAAGGATCCCATTTTGAAACAATGAATTGAAGGAACTCCATGTAAACTCACAATATCAATCATATATTGTTTACCCATATCATAAACTTTTACAATGTATTATATTATAATAAAATAAGATGAATTTTTAAACCGATCAACCACTACCAATATAGGATTACACAACCTAGGAATCCTTGGAAATCCAATAATATTGTCCATGGATGCCTCTTCCCATTTCCAAAACCGAACTATAATTGGATTAAGTAAACAATATGGTTTCAGATGCTCTACCTAAATATTTACATATGTAACAATGGTACACAAAAAAATTAATTTTACACTTCATAACATACTACTAAAATCATCGTCTCATATTGTAATACATATTTATATCACTCAAATGACTTACCCATGATTAACTATGATAATTAGAAAAAAAATAATCTCCCCATAGATGTTGTGATTACAATCCAATCACCAAAACTAATAATACCATTTTAGGAGAGAGAACAACTTGAAATAGTCCCCCACCATATAGGGATTGTCAAATTCCTCGGAACTCATCCTTATACTATTGATTCTATAGAATAGACTCAAGAAGAGATGACGATAATTGTACCCTATTCAAAACCATGCCTAAAACATCCTTTTATGCATCCTGATGAAACAGATTATCAAGCTCTATTACGTTCCACTCCTCCTACTAAAAAATGGAGTTTCTCGATGGTTTAAACCGCCACTAAATGATGCATGATACTTTGTAAAAGCATTGCATATTTGTATGCAAGGAATCACTTAACAATTCTTTTTCTCTAGTATGTTTTTATATTGCGTCGTTTCATTTAGCGACTGTTTAAACAAACACTAAATGATGTGTGATGCTTTCTCAAAATGTGACATATTTGCATGTCAGTAACCATTTGGTGAAGCTTTTTGTGTGGTGGTTTCTTTATTTAATGAGGTTTTGATTAGAGAAGGTTTTTTTAATATAATTAATTAATTAAATAACTAATAAACATTATTTTTATTATATATTATTATTATTAATTTATTATTATTAATTATTTACTTATTATTATTTTTTAATATTTATTATTTAGTATAGTTTAGTATTATTGGTTATTTATTACTTTTTATTAATATTTATTTTTATTTAATATTATCTATTCATTTTTATTGTTTATTTATTCATATTAATTATTTATTTATTCTTATTTATTATGTATTATTATTTTATTTATTATTTATTATTAATTTATTGTTATTATTTATTTACTAATTTCTTATTATTTAATTTTTATTTATTTATAATTACTAGTTATTATATATCCTACCATGCATGTCATGCATGCCTGGGGTATTGTCGGAAAATATATGTGCTGGGGGAGATTTGAACTCCTTACCACTTGGATACACTAAAAAGGATTTACTCCTATAAAAAGCTCATCATCTAGTGAGTAACTAGTATGTAATAAACATATATATATATAACAGATAATGATATTAAATAATAATAAATAGTGTATATATAATGTTTATATAATAAATAATTAACAAATTAAAAATCTATAAAATAAAAACTAGATGACAGATAAATAATAAATAGATTATAAATAATTATTAAATAAATAATAAATACGAAATAAATAAATAATAGCTTAGTATTATATAAATATTAAATATATATTAATAATATATATATATACTATTAATAAATGATAAATAATAATAAATAATAAATAATAGTAAATACTAAATACTAATAAATATATAACAAATAACTAGTAAATAAATGATAATGAAATACTACATAAATAATAAATAATAAATAATAGATAAATTTTAACTGAACAATAAATAATAAACAAACTATAAATAAGTTATAAATAATTAAGAAATAAATAATAAATATGTAATAAATACATAACAATTAAATATGATATTCATAATAATTAAATAAATATTAAATAAATACATAATAAATAAATTGTTGATATAGAATAAAAAATAAATTAATAATAAAAGACTAATAAATAATAATAAATGCCAATAAAATATAATATATAAAAAATAATAAATAAATTAATAACTAATTTATTAACTTATTAATAATTCATATTTAATAATTAATAAATAACTAATTAATAAATAATCACTAAATAATGAAAGAAATAATTAATAAATAAATAATAAATAATAATAAATGATAATAAATAATAATTATTAATAGAAAAATAAATACTAAATAATAAATACAAAATAATAAAATATAAATAATCAATTAAAAATAAAAAATAATATAAAAAATAACTAATATATAACAAATTAATATTAAATGAAAAATAAATAAATATTAAATATTAAATATTAAATTTATATTAAATTAATATTAAATATATAATAAATAAATATTTAATGGGTAATGAATAAATAGTAAATAAATAAATGTTGAATAAATAAATATTCAAAAAATAAACAAGAAATAAATACTCAATAGACAATAATAACAATAAGAAATAAATTATTAAAAAACAATAATAAATAAAAATATATAATTAATAAATAAAAAGTAAATAATAAATAATAAATAAATTATAAATTATAAATAAAAAATAAAAAATAAAAAATACATAAAAAATTATAAATAATAAATAATAATTTAACTATAAATAAATTAAATAAAAATACTAAAAATAAATGATAAATAAAGATTAAATACTCATTTAACATTTAATTAATAATAAAAAATAGACCAATATATAATAAATCAGTAAGAAAAATATAATAATAAACAATAAAATAATAAATGGATATAAAATACTATTAATACATATACATATAAAAATATTTACATTAACATATATAAAAACATATTTATGTCACATAAATATATAAACAAAATCAGATATATTAAATTACGTATGTTGGCGTACATTTTCCAATAACAGTCACACAGCACACATAGAGACCAAAAATGAAAAACTCAATGCCCTAGGGGATAATCCCCCCATCACGCCTTATTTATTCACTACATTGCCCGAAGGCCTAGTGGGGCCTAGAAACCATTATGTATTCTAAAGGCAGAAAAAGTTTACATTAAGGCACAATGCAATTTCATTCCTACATCATACTGCATGCCTCATGCATGCGTCACTTTATCTTTATACCAGGCCTACATCACCACCTGCGAGCAAAAATTATTTCCCACCCGGATTTTAACCTAGGTTTTATGTAGGATAACATGAATCCATTACCACTCAAGCAAGACCCAAATATAAAACACAAAGAGATATGTAATTATATATTAATAATATTATTAATATAAATTTAAACATAAGAAAATATAAATAAATATATATATATATACACATATATGATATAAAAACCATAAAATGTAAATGTTTATAAATACATAAAAATGTATATAAGTATACACAAATATTTACATATATATAATTATTTACATATATTTGAGTATAGATGAAAATATAGTTTTTTAGCACACATATGTTTATATATAAACATTACTTATATATGTATATAAAAAAATTTAATGCATTTTTTATAGTAAATAAAATCAATTATAATTTTTATTAAATTAAATTATTAAAAAATATTTATTTTCATAAGGATTATATGATTAAAAATACAATTCTATGTAAATTTGTATTTATGTAAGTGAGTTATTATAAGAAAATTTTATAAAATAAGAATATATTTAATAAAAAATACATTTTGGAAAATGATAAATCCTAAAAACAATAACATCTATGTAAATGTAATCCTTGAGATAAAATTTAGTATGCTAAAAAAATCAATTAGAACCCCTTAAAAGAGAAAACAACTCCATCAAATGTTAAAAATTGGGATACCCAGAATAGAAATTATATTTAGGAGGACTTTATGGACTCATTTGACCTAAAAAACTGGGGCTAGGGTTCCCCCAATCATCGTGGCATTGAGCTCATCACATGCTTTGATTTTATGTGGTAGATTCAAAACAGACACACATATCAAATGTTATGGTATTTTCAAGTTCGAGTACGAAATTCAAATTTTCTTGAAATTATAATATATTTTATATTTTCAATTATTAAAATACATAAATCTAATTTGGTTTTAGATCATTTCATAAGTTAAAATTTTATTGGTTATAGAGATAAAATAGACTCTCAGACCAAAAGTTATTCTCAATTGATGTCAATTTATGATTTTCAACTTATTGTACATTCTTATTATTTTCAAAATTATTAAAAACTAATAAAAAATTATGTAGTAATTAACACATTATAATTAAATAAAATTCTAAACTATAAACTATATATGATAATAAATCTTAAATCAAAAATCATAAATAAATTTTTTAAATTTTTTTCTTTTAGTGCAGATTTTATAACCCGCCAATAATTTTGTTAGGATAAATATTGGTGGTTACTTTAAAAATAAACACTGAAAACCCAACACTGGATGACTATTTTCCATTATGTCATTTGATTCCTAAATATCATGCAATATAAATTTCATACTAAGAACATTTACTATAAAATTCTATTTCCATATGGCATATATGATATCAAAGTCAAATGTATAAATGTATTAAACCAACCATCTCTGTCAAAGATTAAATTATTTCTAATAAAAGATATAGACCAAACTGTTATGGTCAGAAAAAATATGAACCTTTCCCCAAAAAGATAATGATGCGAAAAATTAAGCACATGTATAACTATAGGAATATCTAAAACATGAGTGGGGTAATTCTAATCATGTGGATTTGGAAGATGAGATTCACAAGACACCACATTATTATCATACGTGGGAAAAACCGTAAAAAAGTAATACCAGAAGAATCATAGAAAACCATATACCCCTTAGCAGGCTTAGTTAAGTTCAATATATGAGATAATTCCAAAATTCATATCCACTCATCGAATCAATATTGAAAATTTTCATCCCATATGATTTTCTTCCATTCTCTGGTAAGAGTAGTCCATGGTGATGGAAACATTGATAAGTCATTACAAATTTGTTAATAAAATCCTTCAAAACAAAGGAATCTATGAATCTAAAATACATTATATGGCTATTTTTCTGGGAAAACAATCATCAAGGCAACCTCTTAGAATGTATTCAGTGTGAATTTGTTTGTTGAAAAAGCCGAATTACCATGAATGAGCTTGGTTGGAGTTTTTTAAATTCGATGTTTAATGTGGCATAGTTTCCAAGCGTTTTCCAATTTTTTCTCCTTAAAACCAGTAGACGGTTTTTGGGAAAGGGATGTTTTCAATGATTAAGTGAATAGTTTTCAAATAGTGAAATATAGTTTGCAGACTGGAAAGGAAGTATGTAGAATGGAGAAGGAATTTAATAAAGGAAGATTTATGCATAGCAGCTCTTGGCTGACCACTAAGCATAGTTTGCATAAAACTTACGAAAATTATTCATTGGAAGGAATGCAGTTGGTGGGAGGAAAATGGGTTGCGAAAGGTAATCGGTACACATAATGGATTATTGTTGGCAGAAATGAGATGGTTATTTGTAATTCCATGAAATAATAAATAAAGTACACATGCCATGTAAGGAAATGGTTCCTAGAAGAAGTGGTATGAGGTGTTGATTTAGGAAAATATCACATTATCTATTGATGTGGGTCTATTTTCCAATATAATAAGTGATAATCCCGTAATTTAAGTTGGAGATATTTTCATAAGAAAAAAACTTTTCTCTGGGAATTTGAAGAAGTCCTAAAGTGGTTTCTGAGGGAGAATTTTGTGAAGGTTGAAGTAGTTTGTGGGTAGGATTCCATGAAAGGATAAGTAGTCTGTCGGAATTATTTATGAAGGGGTATTTTGTGGATCTGAAGAATGAAATGGAAAGAGGTATATGATGTTGAAAATTTTGAATGGAATACGAATCTGTCTATAGGAAAAAGCAGTCTCTGAATGTAGAAGCGGTATAAGGAGCTGGAATGAAGAGACAATTCATGGAGGCAGTACAAAGTGGAGGCACTTGATAGTGGAATTAGAGGGAGTCTGTGGAAGTGGTGGTTCATGAAGAATATGTCCATGGATGTTCATGGAATAAGTAGGTCATTCATGAAGTGACTTACATAGTTCGCAAGAGAAATTTAAGATAACTAACAGTACACAGAAATTTGGATTTCATCTATGTGGGAAAAAGGGATATCAACAGAGAATTTACATACATTTTAGGATACATTTTTTCATTTACAAAAAGGTACCCAAATTACCATAAAATATGGGTGGGTCCCTTCAAATAATAGTCATAAAATGAATATAAATATTTTGATCATGTATCCCTAAATTGAGCTAGAGAAGGAGAAAAAGGGAGTGACCCTTGGGAATGGAGTGAGAAGACCCTAAATCTTATAATTACAGTGATCCAAGGAGTGTAAGTGATCTGGTGGGAACATTTAGATTGGAAGTGAGATATAGTGTACTTGGTACATTGGCATATCACTGTTGTATACTCCTTGAACATAGCCCAGTGAGGTTGAACCAAGTAAAATCATTGTGTCTTGTTCGTGATTTATTTTATGTTCATATATTACTATGAGAGAGAGAGATAAGTATATTTTATTTAATGAAAAAACAATATCTAAAGGGGAAGGAGTTTTAATTTTTAACAACCTGAATCACCACCCATAAGGGTATTTGACCTAGTGGTCCTAACATATTCCAATGAAAAATAGCTTTTCCCTTCTCATGGTCATTATATAAGACAAGCTATACAATCCCATTCCCTATGTATTTCGATTCATGAATATAAAGGATTCATTTCAAAATACTTCCATACAAATGGTGACTCATTAGGATTTCCTTATCCAAATTGAAAAGATTCTCATTCACATTCTACGATCTTGAGAAAACCAAAATTTTATATACCAACACAGCCAAAAACAATTCGTGATACTAATAGAATATTTTATTCATAAAATCCATAAAAATAGTATAATATTTATTTATTCGAATGGAAATTATAATATATTTATAATGGACATACATACTCTTAAAAGATATCTTTGGTATATCACACTCATTATCAATGAGTTAATGAAAACCTGACCGATGATTAATCTTAAAAAACAAAATTCCCTTTTTTAATGAACAACAAAATCATCAATAAAAGGAAAAGGATACTTTTTCTTAATGAATACATGGTTCATGTTTTTATAGTAAACACATAATTTGAGTGAACCATCTACCTTCTTGGAAAAGATCACTGGGGATGCCTATGTTGAAACCCAAGGAATATCTAAACATTTTTTAACCAGATAATCCAACTAAACCCGGATCTCTTTGATCTCTTCTAGTGCCATGTGATAAGAATGTCCCAATATTGGATACACCTCTATTACAAAGTAAATTTTGAACTCTACCTCTCTCTCAAAATGAATCCCAAATAAATAATGTAGGAAAATATTATGAAAGTACCAAAAAATGGAGGAGATGTCAATGGTAGAAGAAATTTTTTTAAGATCAACAATAAAAATAGAGAAAAACATCTTGATCCTTGGGTGGGAAGGTCTTACATGACCAGACTATGTTCCCCACTCTATTTAATACACCCAAGAGCTCCCATCAGATGAAATAACTGAGACACGTAAATGATAAAAATTAACCTCATCATGATGATCAATAAGACAATCCATCCTAATGATGATGTTGAACAAATATAGATCGATAATAAATAAATGTTACACTAACTCTGTATTATCTATTGATATCCCATAAGAAAGACACTAAAACCCGCAATTTTTCATCATTCTAAGAGGTTATTCAAACTCCATACCAAATTACACGAGCTCAATTGGATGGTAAAGAATATAAAAAAGGCCAAAAATAAATGAGTGCGAAGCTCCAATATCAAAAATAAATCAATCAGTACGAAGGATGCAGTAAATATGGTACTTCTCACTATTAATGGACACACATCTACATCCACTGGAAAATCATGTACGGTGTGAAGGTTCTTCACTCTTGAGTCTTATGGATGGAGCATTAAAGTCTTTAATGAATATGATGTTATCATATTATCCCATGAAGCCAATATTCCCTAACCATATCAAGGAGTAGACATAGCTGAATAGAAATTATTCAGATGACTATAACATCCGAAATGGGTACCCATCATAGCAGGTGAAGGAAACAAACATTGTGATTGTTCGACATTGGCACAATGATTGAAAGTTATAGTGTAACGACCTAAAATTTTATCATTGGAAATACACTTCATAATATTTTTTCATACAGTATAACCCATATTAAATAACTTTTAGTACACAATAAAAAATTTATAAATAATGAATGAATGAAATAAGAGTTATTTCTATAATTTATTAAACCTTTACCTTTGAAATAGTAAATTTAGATTTGGAATATTAATGTGACTAAAACAAATAGTAAATAATCGAATTTAATATTTAACTATTATATAAAATTATAAATAAAATTTAGCCTTCTTAAAAATGATAATATGATGTAATTAAATCATATTATATATAAATAAATATTTTAAAAAATTTATTAATTATGTTTTGGAGTTTTTATAAAACATAAATATTTATATGAAAATTTATTATTAATATAATGATTTAAAATAAAATTTATTTTCAGAACATTTATTCATAAAATAATATTTTCTTTTCCTATGTCTATATGTTAAATTTATGAGACCACAGTTAATTATTCAATGTTCTATAAAATGACGTATAAATTTAAAATTGATATTTTCCAAGTAAATAATGATTTCAATTAAAAATAAAATTTCTCATATTTTGGATATTATTTTTATAAAATAGATTCCATTTTTGAATTCTACACATCAAAAAATGGCTAGTGTAAATTTCTGTATTTTTCTAAAATATATAAATGTTTAGGGAATAATAAAATATGATAAGTTATGATAAAAGCTAAATACATGGAATATTATGTCATAGATGATGTATGGATGATGTAAGAATAAAATATAATACTCTCATTCATTATTTATATATATATTTTATGATGACTCTAAAACTATTCAAAAACATGTACAAAAATAATAAACTAATGAACAATATAATGAGAAAACACTGCTCTCATCCCCTATAAATTCCACCCATAGGCACGTATTCTCCAAACACCTTACAAGCATTGAGAATTGAAAAAATTCTGTCTAAATCTCTTACTAAGACCTTCCACCCTGTTTTGGAGACCATGGTCTCAACAAAAGACCAATCCCTTTTCTCTAACGAGACATTGTGAAATATGTGTGAACATGATTCTAGATTTGTTCACAACTTTGTGTGGTATTTTAATAATAATACATGATATTTCATTTTTATGCATTTCCACATTCCTTGTATTTATATAATGCCTCCACCAATGATTTTGATAATGATTATAGGAAGTGGAATTTTTTCATCCATGTTTCATGTATCTGATTCATCCTCATACTAGGAATTTATCTTACCCATTTTTGTGAAGTATATACATTGGTGAATACTTTTACTATAAAAAACATGAGGTCCAATAATAAGCTAGAGAAGAAGGAATTAAATAAATTTTAATGTTTTGTTGTTTAAAATGAATGTACATTCCTAATTATCCCATGACACTAAACCTTTCGATCCTGGTTTTGTAAGAAAATTATGTTTATCTTTTAAATGATATATTAGTAATTTATGAAAAAACATTGATTCTATAGTTGGGATCAGATAAATAATTAGATAATTTGGGAATTAATATTAGATAATAGTACTAAAAACCCTTTTTATGAGACTATCTATATGTAATCACCCAATTAGATTTATTTTAGAAAAATTATAAACATTGTAATCCCACATGATATGCCTTTAGATTTAATTTCAAAAAGGAATAAATTGTTTATTCCTGAATTCTTGACATTTGTTTTGTTAAAACCTTCTCTATTTAATAAAATGGTGGGAATAAGGAATAACATGGACAACAAACTATGAGAGGGACATTAATGTTATTTCCAAAAGAGCATACCCAATTTCATTTGAAGGTGGAGTTCAAAAGTTCATGCTGATTCTTACTTGAATCTCTTAGGAAATGTACAATAACCTGAATAATTTTGAACATCATCTACCACCTAAGAGGTAGAAACTGGATATCAACTCATTTATGCATCAATGACCATCAAAATTTAGTGTATCATCTGATCCCCTAGTCGAGTAATAGTGGGTAAACTTGATGGAGAATATATTTTCTGTGCTCCATTGTTTTATGAAGGTGAAGGTGAATCTAGTCAATCATCATCTTGACAGAGACATCGATAAATGGTGGGAGTTGATTTCAAAAACATGTCAAAGTTTGAAATTTAAAAGATAGAGTGAGAAGAATTTTCGATAATGTTTCTTAAAAATAATTTCCCCTAAAATATTCATTCAAATAAGGAGAGAGAATTCATTGAGTTGATAAAAAAGAAGAAGAATGTTTTGCAGAATAAGATAAAAATTTCACAAGTATTCCAAATTAGGATTTGGGTGTTTTTATAAATTATATAGAAAATTATTATAATACTTAGTTTTTTAAAACTAAACCTTTAAAATTATATAAAAATTTGAGACTTTTGGTGTTATGAAGATGTTTTTTGATGTGATCAAAAAGTGGAGCTAGATTTTGTAGAATTGACTCCAAGCCATGTTGTTATGAAATTAATGATGGAGTTTCATTACAAGTGATATAATGGGAAATTTGGAAAGAAATCTACCACTCACATGTAAAAAAGGTGGGAAAAGGGATAGTGGGTACTGACTCAAAGTGATATGGAAATGACAGAATTGTGTTAGATAAGGAAACCAAGATCCCAAATGATGAATAGACATAATGAAGAGAGCCAATATGATTGATTAAAGAGTATAACCCCCCCCAGGTTTTAATGTTGCAACTATATACAGAAAAGTAACAATTAAAGACAGTGAACTAAACCTCGAATCCTTGGGGGAAATCAATGTTAGTAGCCATGAAATCCAAAAGACAAAGGGAAATCATGTGTCATCACTACTTCGTAGGTTGATCCTGAAAATTATGTGGTGACATGTATGGTGGTTATTCAATCAATAATAGAAAATACACTATTTGATTCTGGTTTTATGCATTCTTTAATATCATGAATGTTTATTAGAACTATTCAACCATCTCAAAAAGATATAGAGGTTTAGTTGTCTATAAGAACATAAAATGGGGATGTTATTGAAATCAAATGTATATAAATCCTCCCCAATTAGTGTTTGTGAACTGAACCTCCTATAAAATACTTTCCAAAATCCATTGGTAGGGTTTCATTCTATTTTAGGCATGGATTGGATATCATTAGAAAAATCTAACAATAACTATTGGGAAAGGGAGATCCCTCTTAAAATCCAAGTGCATACTCCAATTATATACATGTAGAAGGAGGAGTATGGATATAATTTAGAATCACCATCTCAATTGTTTATATTATTTCATTATTATTATGTACATCTATAAAAAATCATAGAGACATATGAGAGAATCATTCTTGAGGACATGCCCATTGTGAGGTACTACACTGATGTGTTCCCTAAAGAACTGTTCGGTCGTCCTCAATACCAAGATGTTGAGTTCTCAATTGAATTTTATTATCTGTATCTATATCAAAGAAATTTTATAGAATAGACACAATTGAGTTTGATGAATTGAAGAAGTTGTGGCAAGAGAATCTAGCTAGGGGTTTTATAATCTTGAATGCTTCACCATGGGGTGGAACAATCTTCTTCACCAAGAATAAGGATATAATAACGTGAATATGTATTGATTATCATGAGGTGAAAAAAATAATAGTGATGAACATGTATCCCCTTACATGTATATATTAATTTTTCTATTAACTACAAGGGGCCAATTATTTAACTAATGGGGACATTTGGTTAGAATATCACTAAATAATGGTGAGGATGCAAGATATTCCTAATACAGCCTTTTGAGCAAGTTATGGAAACTATGAGTTCACAATCATGACCTTATGACTCACTAATTCACTTAAAATTTTCATTTTCCTAATGAATAGTCTTTTGAGATAATTTTGATATTTTTTTGTAGTTTTTATTGAAGGTTTTTTGATATAATCTAACAGAATGGAGGAACATGATGAGGATTTGAATAGTATTATAAAGGCTTTCGGAAGGGAGAATCATTATGAAAAGTTTAGAAAATGTGAGTTATATATGGAGGAAGTAACATTCTTGGGGAATTTTATCACCAAAAAAGGATCTTATGTGGACCCTTCAAAGACAATGGCCATATAAAAGTGCCCAAGAAAAAATTAGTAATGTATATGCATAGTTTCCTTGGTCTATATTGATATTACCTATGATTTTTGAAGAAATTAACAAGATTATGAAACCCAAAAATATATTTAACTCAGGTGAGAGAAAAGTTTTACTGAACCCGTGAATGTGAAGATTTCTTTACAGAGTTAAAAATAGGCTTATCTCCATGTTAGTATCATACTTTTGATAAGTGGAGAACACATTGTGGTATGAAATGATGATTCAAATAAGGTATTATGTTCTGTATGAATTCAAAATGATTAAGTGATATCCAATACCACATGGAAGTTCAAAATTCATGAACAAAACTATCCTAAGAATGATTTTGAGAGGGATGTTGTGATCTGTGCCTTGAAAATATGGTGGTATTATATATTTGGTGAGAAGTGTAAAATATATATTGATCAATATATATTAAAATATATATTCAGATAGAAGGAAACTAATATGCACAAGTTAATATGGTTAAATCTAATCAAGGATTATGACTGCTAAATCTACAACCATCCTATTAAGGAAAATAATGTGGCAGATAATCTATGTAGAAATTATCCTACAAAGTTACCAATGAAGAGAATTGATAAGGATCTATTCTTATAATATATTCAAATGATGGATATGTGAATCATTATGAGAGGAACATCACCAATCATTTTTCAAATGACTTATCAATCATCCTGCATGGGGAAATATTGAATACTCATTATTTGATATGTCAATGTTGAAGAAGGTGGAATATGTCAGAATGGGAAATTTACTTAGAGATTAATATTGATGAGGAAGTAATTGAAATATTTTGATCTCGAGTACGTGTACTATCCAATCCAATTATAAAGAATTATATTCTAAATGATTCACATAGCTCAACATTCACTATTCAACCAGGGAACATAATTATGAAATGAGATCATTGATAGAACAATTGGTGGGACAAAATGAATATGGAGATTGGGAAATAAAAATAAAAGGGACCGGTAAGTCAGCATGTTATTTATGATGTAAACAAGTATAAGTGGATGATGAATCTATTAGCCATACCAACATGAAAATGGGAAAACATGACCTTGGACATTTCTAACAGAATTCGATAGACATCAAGAGGAAACAATTCTATATGGGTTATTACAGATATACATACAAAGAAAAATCACTTTATAAAATGTTCTAGAGGAATTACCATTGGATCCACTTGAATAGATATTCATCATATATATTGTAAGGCCACATAGAGTACCAATATAAATTATATCTGACTAATATCCACAAATCAAATTTATGTTCTGGAAAAGTCTCCAATATTCTATAAATATTTAGGTGAACTTGAGTATGACTTATCATCCTGAAACTAATGTCCAAGAAAAGAATACTAGTCAGGCACCAAAAGACATGTTGAGATCCTGTTCTATGAACATCAAAGGTGGATAGGACCAAAATCTACCACTATTTGAGTTCACATTTAATAATTGTTTCAACTCGAGCATCCAAATGTCTCCATATGAACTGATTTATTATAAAATTTTCAGAAAACTAGCATCTTCAGATGATTCTAGTGATTATATGATTCTTGGACCTGAAATGGTTAATGGAATTGTGGGAATGGTGAAAACCATTCAGCAGTACATCATGTTAGTCCAAAGTCAGCAAAGGTGATATGTAGAAATTCATCGATAAAACCATTAGTTTATGTATGGAGACATGGTACTCATCTATATATATCCAAGGAATAATATCATGAGATTTGTTAAGAAAGGAAATATAAGTCTAACGTACATTTTCCCCTTTATTATCCTTGATCATGTCAGAGTTGTGGCCAATCGAATTGAACTTCCACCTATATTCTCTCAATACATGATGTATTCCATGTATCCGTCTTGAGTAAAGACTTAAAAAATCCCACACATGTATGGAATCCAGAGGTAATACTATAGAAAAATGATCACTCTTATGAAGATATGCAAGTGAATATCTCAAAATGTAGATTTAATGTTCCATGCAACAATACAACTCACCTAGTAAATGAACTATGGTAGAACCAAGTATGAAGAGGAAACATGGAAATTGGATGAATCAATGAAGGAAAATTATAATCAAATATTCTAAACAATGAATATTAAAAAAAATTCAATTGTGTAATTTCATATGTGGGGAAGAATAAAATGACTCATTATTTTATCAATGGTAATTGCCTACTTATAATTATTTATTATAGTATAAACCCTAAAAAATAACTATTATAAAACAGTATAATCAATATAATTGAATAATTAATGAAATAAGAGGTATTTATATAAGTTATTGAGCCTTTACAAAAGGAATAATAACATTAAATTTGGAGTATTAATATGACCATTAGGAGTTGTAAATAGACTTATAGAATAGTAACCTTTTATATGAAATTATTAATAAAATTTAGGAATCATATAAATTATAATATTATATAATTATATCTTAAAAAAAGTAAATGAATTTTTTTTAAAAAAAATATTAATTTTTTGTTCATGTTTTTCTAAAACATTAATGTTTATTTATAATTTTATTTTTAACATAATGATTAAAAATAGATTTTATTTTCATAAAATGGATTCATAAATAAATATTTTAATATTTTACAACTATAAGATAATTTTATGAGACCTAACTTTTGTATTCCAATTGTTTTAAAATCAGTTATAATTTTAAAAACGTTATTTTTCATGTAAATAATGTCTTTATAAAATATTAAATTTTACAACATAACAAAGTTATTTTCATAAAATATAGTCCATTTATAAACTACACATTTTGAAAAAAAATATAGTGTGAATTTATGGATTTCTCTTAAATACATGAATCTTTATGAATGGTAATATTTGATAATTTAAAATAAAATATAAATGCATGAATTATTTATTCATAGATGATGTTTGGATGATTTATGCCCAAAATCTCGAAATCTAATTAATTTGTTTAATATATTTTATTATAATTGTAAAACTATTTTCAGTCCTAACCCAAAATAATAAACTGATGAATAAAACCATGAGAAAACACATATATCTTCCCCTATAAGGACATAACCTAACAACGTATTCTCCTAAAACCTTTAATTATTTGAGACATATCAAATTTCTACCCATTAAACCTCCTGAGCCCTTAAACCACATCTAGGAGCCTTTGGTTTCACCAAAATAATAAATCCATTTCCCTATGGAGGTTCTCATAGGGGATAGATTCAAGAGGTAAAATCTTCTTTCTTTTTCTATTATTTTATTTTCAATTTCATTATTTTCTTATCCTTTCCTCACCTAAAACAATAAAAAATGAATGATAAATCCAGTATAATTTATACATTTTAATTTTATTATATTAATGGAATGATTCCTCTTCACGTGTCTTCCATTTTCCTTTTTTTTATAAACATGGAAATATCATTCGTGGTGTGTCGATATACCACCACCATGGATGACGGGTATTCATTTTTCATGGTCGACTTCAAGGATAGGAATAAATTTTCATTACGATTAGATAATATTTTATTATACATATTACATTTTATAGAATGTTATGGAAGAAATATGGATATATGATGTTAAATAAAATGACATAAGCTCATAATGGTCGTAAAACCTCCAAAAAAATTAAATAATTTTCATAATATTTATATATAATAAATCATCCTCATATAATATATCAAAATGATAACGAATACCAATTAATAATTTTCATGTTCATTAATAAAAAATAATTTCAATAATGTATAATCATTTTCATTTTACATGAACTTCAATACTTAAAAACAAGTGGACCGATCATGAAAACCAAGAACACAAACACTCCAGCACGATGAAATAAAATCTTTAACTCACCAAAATGACCATAAATGAACATAATAAAAGTATAATGAATCCAATGAATTTATATAAGGTTATGTATTTGATAATTATTCGATTTAATTTGAGTATACATGATATGAAAGTGAAAAAATCATTTAGATATAGCGGAATGGTATTCTCAAACCCAACCCACTTTCTACGGGGTTTCCCTTTCACTATATTTTTAGTATAGATATTCCTTTAAGATTCCATAAATATCCTTTACTTTTTCCATACCTTTTATTTTTTGGGATATACATGTTTCATATTGGGGTTTATGATAAATGAAAATATTTTCCAAAAGAACTCTTCTTTTCAAAATACATCTTTTACATCACAAGAGATTTTTTCTTCTTCACTCAAGATTGATGATTCCTATACCAAGTATGATATTCATATTAAGATGGTATGTGGATTATTATATACTCTATAATACCAAATATAGGGTTGAAATAATATAAATACTGAATAATGTATCTAATAATACTAAAAGTACAATAGGGTGGGATGGTATACATTAAAAAATTCCTTTGTAACTTTTAAATAATATTATGTTTAACAAGGTTAAACAAGGTAACTCGAAATCCTCTAGTTCTACACGCTTTCTTGATTCCGGAAATAAGATTCAGAGAAAGTGTTTCTGGAAAAGATGGTTCTGGAAAATGAAACATAATGAAAGTTTACAAAGATAATGATTCTACCTTAAAGCATATAGAATCTTACTAAATCATATTATACTAGTATCAGGAAGTATTAGATAGTTATACTTTCCTCAAGAAACAAAATACAGTGAAAAACGTCAAACAAACAAGTAACAAGTAGTATGTATTTTAATCCAAAGAGAATGGTATCCAACAACCTTGGATAAATTTTCCTTGATTTATACTTTTAAGAAAGTCTTTCGTACCCACACCAGGGTAATCCATTGATACGATGATTAGAGTCTATCTTGTTACATCTGCAGGCCCTTAACTTTATGGTAGTCGGGACCTTTTTCATCCTTAGAAAGGAAGTCCTTGAATATTAAGGTAGTCAGCACCTCTGTCTTCCTATCCCTAGAAGCCCTCAAATGTACTCAGTGACATTTGGAGTCACATGAAGCAAATCTGGACTAGGTGTTCAGTCCGCACAAAGTAATAAAGTCTCCCTCTCTAGAAATCACTTCAGCAGAATGTAATATCTAGATTGATCATCTTTTTCTTGATCTCTTTCAAATGAGCCCCTATTTATAGGCACAGCTCCAACGGTATTCTCCCTCCTCCAATAGTCATATTTTTTCGTGAATTTCGGAGGGACCTGAATATATGTCACTCAAACAACGGTTAGTTAGTAACTAAATGCAAGACATCGTTTTATAACAAAAACAAGTGTATGCAGAAATATGGTTACATAACCATAATCAAATATTCTGAATGTAATAAAATAAGATTTCGGAGTCTAACCAAAAACATATTCGGTGTCTATAATACAAGGATGTTCAAATTCTATTTTATAGGGAATTCAGAACTTGAACTCTGTAGAATTCTGGAGTCTAAATTTCATGGAAATTCAGAATTTGGATTCACAAGAATTGAAAACCAGAACATACAATGTTTGGAGTCAGAGTTCATAAGAATTAAGAGTCAGAACATACAAAGTTTGGAGTCAGAGTTCATGATAATTTGAAGTCGGAACATACAAAGTTTGGAGTCAGAATTAATGAGAATTTGAAGTCAGAACTCATTAGAGTTCAGAGTCTGAATTTAGAGAACTCAGAGTCCAAACTCATAAGATTTTGGAGTCTGAATTCAGAGAACTCAGAGTCAGAATTCCGATCCTAAAAACATAATGCTCTTTATCTAAGTATTATTTTATTCTGAGCTTTTAGCCGAATTTTACACTTAGACTAGATAATGAATCATTAAAAACATGGTAAGGATAAATTTCCTTGTGGAAGGAAAATTTTCTTTATGAAAATAAAACACAGGGTGAAATGAAATTTTCCTTGAGATAATGTGTTTGTGATTTTATTAACATGAGGTTTGGTAATGTCGTAAGGAAAACGTATTCAGTCAAAAATCTCCCCAAAAATGGAGGAATGTAAAATTCATAAAGAAACCTTATTGACTCAACAATCTCCCCCTTTGTGGAAAGCACAAACTTCCTTACGAAAAAGAAAATAGGAACTTAAAAAAATATTTTTTTAGACATTGAAAATAAAACATATCTCCCTTATAATATTGGAAAAAAATGGATACGACCAACCCCCCGGGCTTTGGAACACTAAGGATCATATTCTTGATTTCCAGAATGATATTCTTCATTATCTTGAGTATGGAAATCATGGTAATGAGAACTCCCACTTAGATAAACTCCCCTTTAGATAAACTCCCCCTTACTTAGGTATATTTATTCTTTACTTAGAATTATTTTATCATGTATCCCCCTTTGTGATTTTCAAAAAGAATTTGAGGGAATGAAAAAGAAATTGTGGCACCTGAAAGATTAGTACAACACATAATAAAGAAAAGAAACCAAAAATTCCATTATGATTATAATGAATTTGTACATGGAAGAAAAATGCAACAAAATATCAGATTGGAAAAAAATTATCCTTCCTTTTCTTTTAGAGTCAACTTCTTGACTATAGTCTTCATCCTTTTTAGCTCCATATGATCTTCCTCTACTCTCTTTAGAATCTGTTCATGATCCTCAACTTTCTTCTCTAAGGGTTTGATTTTATCTTCTGGAGCCTTAAGAGCCTCTTCCCGAGCCTTTAGGACATCTTCCTTCTTAATAAGCTATTCTTCATTCTCAATATGAATATACCTTTCTCTTTTCCAGCTATGAGCAACTGAATACAAATTTCCATTTAAATCCTTCATTTAATGAATCCGAGAATTTTTCTCAAGAGTTATCTTTTTCTTCAAAGCTATTCGCGAGTTCCTTGATCTTACTATCATAAGTGTCAAAAAACTCCTTGACACTTTTTTGAAATTTATCATGAATCTACATTTATTCTATAGTTTTTTTGACCAAGTGGTCATCTTCATGAAGGATCTTTTGTGGGCTTCATATTTAATGAAAAAATCCTTGAAATTAGCCTCAATCCTCACACATTTATCCATCACCATGTATACCGAATCTGATTTCTGATTCGAGGTGTGTTGAAGCATATGACATCTATAGTCTATGCTTGGGAAAATCGGAATGGTCCTAAAAAGATTCTTCAATGACTGCACAACAAAATCATTTCCTAGAGATGTTGATTCTGAATGTTAGACTTTTCTAGGTGATGCTTCTTTCCCTAGTTCATCTACCATCATTTTTTATGATCCACTAGTTTCCTTCTTCTATAAAATGGATTTGATATGTGTCTCAACTATAACATGTTTTCCCTTATCATTTATTAGAATGACTTCCTCATCCAGAGATTTGTGGTCAATGTTAGATAGTTGAAAAACACGGTCTTCATCAATATCTTCATTCTCAACTCTTGCCTCAGCTTCCTCAAGATGAATGAAGTCATGATTAGAACTTTTTACCTCAGAGAGCTTATTCACTTAATCATTAGCCTTGTCATCTTGTCCTTTCTCATCTTGCCTAGGTGTGTCTAACTCTGAAGATACTGCTTCTGAAGTTTGGATTGACAATTTCTCGAATGTAATTTATTTCTCATTGAAGTCTTCAACTTTCCTTATGAGATATTCGGTATCACCACTGCTTTCTCCTTCTTACACTTCTTCTACCACTACTACTTCTTTTCTTTTCACTTCTTTATGAGTGACAAACTTTTTACCCTGAGTCTCAGGTAAATATTCTACTATGATATATTTTGGTATTAGGATACTCTGTGATTCATTCTCAGTATCCCTCCGAAGGGATAGAACAATTTCATTCTCTGAAATATTCTTTTTTTTCTTTTACTTAGATTCCTTCTCAAGCTCATCAGCAGTCTTCTCTTTCATATCCTTTGCTTCTGTAGGATCAAAGCCAAACTGTGGCTCTCCATCCTTCTGGTTTTTCTTATCTTCATTCCATTTTGCTACAACTTCATCCAGATAGGATTTTTTCTTCATAGGAATAAGAGGTGCTGATTGGGATTCCTTAGCTTTTGTGGTTTATCTTATTCTTATACTTTATCTAACTTCCTCTTCTTTACAACCATTTTTGATGTCTCAGCCATTTCTTGTTTTTTCGGAACGACTTCAGCTTCTCCTTCAAGTGGATCATAAAATTCTCTAGAGTCCTTGGAAAAACCAATGTTGATCCTTTTCACTGTATCATCACTAACTAGCATAACATTACAGTTCTTCGGCTTCGAGCTACAAGGAATTTTAAAATATTCTACACACTGAACAATTAACTTTGATAGAATAGTTGGATACATAATAATTTGAGCCTTTAGTTTTCCATTCTTGATATTCTCAATCTTAATCCAAATATTATTAACCAAATTGACAATGCATAGGTTCAGAAGAAAATCTAGAATTTACATGTCACTCCTCCATGTCACATTTTCATGGAATGATAAACATTAAAACCCAAAATTCAAGGATCTGATTATTTAAAGAGAGGTGGGAAATTATCGGAGTCTTGAAATTAGTAATACCAAGGCACTCCATAGCTTTCACCATAACAAATATTCCTTTGACATCAAGCAACTTGTGGGTACAGACTTCTGCTTCTCCTTCGTATGGAACACCAATTAAACTGGCTGCCTCATTATACAAAAGAGCATAGGTCTTTCCATAACATTTGAAGGAAAACTTCTCTTTTCATTTTTCCTTAAAGATACTGAATGATTCATAAAACTCAATAAGAAAATCTGAACACAATATGTCTTGATCCAATGGCTTTGATATGAAAACACTATCATGTCCATTAATCTTAATGTTCTTTGAAATAATAGAATCATACTTTTTGAAGAATTACAGAAGCACCAACCATTCTCTATACACCTGCCACTTCAGAATTGGCTTGATAGTAGAAATATCTTTCTGAGAGAATTCTTTTACAGATATTCGAAATTGAGAAAACTCTGAGAAATTCGGAATGGGCTTACGTAGAGGGCCAGAACTTCAGCATGCGAGAGCATCAGATCGATGTGGGACAACCCTTCGAGGGTCCTTTATATAGGAGTTGGAAGTGATGATTCATCTCCCATAATCAATCCAATGGATGAAAATACTTCTGATCAGATCTGACGTTTGATATGGTAGCTGCTAGGAAAACATGATAGAATCTGATCTTTTGAGGTTTTTGAGAAAAACCTTCAGATTTTTAGGAAAAAAGAATTGGAAAATTTTTAAAACCAAATGAAAATACCATCAAGTAAATGATAATTACAAGAACATAAGAATTGAAAAATACCTTTAATATTTATAGAAAGATTATTTGTATTGAGGGAAAAATATTCTTGAATAACATTATATTGCAAAAAATTTTGATTATGAAAAAAAAATTGGAAACTGAAAACTTCCTTACCAAATGGTTTGAGTATGAAAATCTTCATTACGAAAATTTTGAGTACTAAAATATTCATTAAAAAAATTTGAGTACGAAAACATTCATTAAAAAAATTCTTAAAAAAAACTATGAAAATTTTAATTATGAATTTTTTTAAAAAATTGACTACGGGAAAAAAAATTCCATTAAAAAGACAATTTAATTAACAAAAAAATGTAATCCCCCTATGAAAAGTAGTTTATTTCTATAAAGAGATTAGTTTCAAAATAAATTTAACAAGGATGATTACCTTATGGTTATAATTCCTAATTTCTATTTAATGTATTCAAATCTATCTAAGGGTAACGATCTTGTGAAAATATTAGCAAGTTGATCTTCTTTTACGATAAATTGAAGAATGATATCTCCTTTTTGTGTCTGATCCCTAAAATATTAATTCCAAATATCAATGTGTTTTCACGAGAGTGTTGTGCATGGTTTTTTATTAATTAAATGGAACTAGTATTGTCACACAAAATACGTATTTTGGTAAAACTCATACAATAGTTTGTGAATGTGTGTTGTATCCACAACACTTGAGCACAACAACTTCCATCTGCTACATATTCAGCATTATCAGTGGAAAGTGCTACTGAGTGCTGCTTCTTGCATGAACAAGAAACTAATACATCTGCTATGAAATGAAAAGTTCTAGATGTACTCTTTCTATCCATTATACATCCACCAAAGTCAGCATCCAAATTTTTTTTAAAATAAAAAAAAATTTCGAAGTATAAAAGAGTCCTAAATCCATTCTTCTTATTAAGTAGAAAAAAATTCTTTTCACTAATTTTAAATGTGATTACATAGAATTGGATTGATATCTTGCACATAAGCATACAAAAAAACATTAAGTATGGATGACTAGATGTCCAGTAAAGTAAAATTCCATTCATACCTCTAAAGGGTGTTTGATGTACTAGTTTCCCAGCTTCCTCATGTTCAAGTGTATTTGAGGTACCAATAGGAGTCCTAATACTCTTAGAGTTGTCATATCCATACTTTTTGAGAATATCTTTAAAATAATTATGTTGGGATATATAGATTACTTCTAGTTTTTGAGAAATTTGAAAACTAAGGAAAAATGTTAACTCACCAATCATTCTTATTTCAATCTGAGATTTAATTTGATCCGCAAAGGAATCAGTTTAAGATTCCAGAGTTGAACCAAATATAATGTCATCAACATAAATTTGAACAATCAAAACATTTTTCTTATATTTATTTATAAAAATGTTTGAATCTGCATTTCCTTTAAGATAATTATTTTAATGAAAAAATCCTATAAGTCTATCATAACAAGCTAAAGGGGATATCTTAAGCCCATAAAAGGATTTGGTATGTTTATAAACATGTTCGGGATGATTTGTATCTTAAAAATAGGAGGTTGTTCAAAAAAACATCCTCTTATATGAAACCATTATAGAAAGAACATTTTACATCCATTTGAAAATGTTTAATGTTGTATAATGCTTCAAAGGAAAGTAAAATATGAATAGATTCAAGTATAGCTACTGGAGAATATGTTTATTCATATTATATTCCATCTTGTTGATTATATCCTTTAGCAACCAATATAGCTTTATTTATTACTATGATTCCATTTTCATCACACTTATTTCTGAAGACCAATTTTATGCCAATAACAAATGTTTCTTTAGGTTTGTCAACCAAGGTCCAGACATTATTCCTTTCGAATACATTTAGCTCATCATTCATAGATTTTATCCAATCATCATCACCTAAAGCTTCATTAGTGCATTTTGGTTCTAATTGGGAAAAAAATGCTAGATGTTCTACTTAATTTCTTAAGGAACTTCTAGTCCGTATAGGTTTATTCACATCACCAATGATACTATCATTGGGATAATTCTTAAGAAACAACCGATTTGGTTTTTGTAAAACCTGTTCATCTACATAGGGTAGGAAATCATCTGGGTTAATTGTTTCGGAATTATCTTCTTGGACATTTTCTTTGTCAGAAGGATCTTATATCATGGGTTGATAATCTATTTTTGAAAACACATCCGATGATGTAGGTTGGGGTTGTTTAAAAACGAAGGGATCTGTTTCATCAAATTTAAGATGTATTGTCCCTTCAAAAATACAAGTGTTTTTATTTAACAATATATAAGCCTTAGAATTTATTGTGTAACCTCAAAAAATTCCATCATCAGATTTTTGTGCAAATTTGGGAAGATTATCATTAGTATTCAGAATGTATACTTTGCAATCAAAAACCTTAATGTGGGAAAGTCTAGGTTTTCTCCGATTCCATAACTCATAACATGTTTTATTATGAAATGGTATAATCAAAACACGATTTAATGTATAATATGCCTCACATACCTCTTAACCCAAAAACAATTTAGTTATAGAATACTCACTCAACATGGTTCTTGTAATCTCTTGAAAAATTTTGTTTCTTCTTTCAACAACACCATTCTGTTTACGTGTTCTAGGTGATGAGAAATTATGAGTAATACCTTTTCTACTACAAAAAGTTTCAAAATCTGAAATTTGAAATTCTCCTCTATGATCAATATAAATAGTTATCAAAGGATGATTTTTCTCATTTTTGACTTTGGCTCTAAACCTTTTGAAATAAGAAAAATCTTCATATTTTATTTTTGGAAAATAGACACATGTAAATCTATTTTAATCATCAACTAAGACAAATACATTATATTTTCCTCCAATGCTTCCAGTTTGTGTTGGTCCAAAAAGATCCTTATTCACAAACTGTAATGAATCAGTGGTTGAGACTTCACCGACTGATTTGGAACATTATTTATGTTTCCTTCCATATTGACAAGGATCACCAACTTTTGAAAATCAAATCAAAGCTCTGGTAGATCCTTAATTAATATTTTCATCGAGATTTTTCATTGGTTTCTAAGGTAACATTGACCTATGCTTCTATTCCAAAACCATGAACGATCTTCCATTTCACTAAGGCAAGGTATGTTTTGGCTTCTAAGGTCTTTTAAGTTTAGTGTATAAACATTCTCTTTCCTATTGGAAGAAAGAATAAAATCTTCTATGGAATTGTGTACTAAGCACTTTTCATTCCTAAAATTTACAAGGTAAACATCTCACATAATTGACTTATGCTAATGAAGTTGTTATTAAGACCCTTAACAAACAAAACATTTAAAACCAATGTTTTTCAAAGAAGAACAATGCTATTTATACTAATAATTTCTCCCTCAGCATTATCTCCAAAAGTTACATTCCCTCCTTTTGTATTGATAATATTTTAAAAGTAGTTTTTATTACTACTCATATGATAGGAACACCCACTATCCATGTTCCACGTATTGTTGTTGTTACTTTCATTATTTTCTTGAAAACAATATAGGTAGAATTTCAGAACCCAGACATTTTTGGATCTGGAAATTTCTGAAAGAAAAATTTTAGGCACCATCATTTTCTTAGAAAAATAGGTTATATGAAATCCTAATGACTAGGTTTTGTTTAAGGAAGAACTCTTTATCTAGTGTCCACCACATTGACACTCAGTGTAGAATAGATCACTTTTAGTAACAAGATAATTTTTACTAAAAACTTGTTTAGAAATAGTACATCCAAATCTATAATTGTTCCTTATAGTTCGAATTTGAGAATACATCATATCAAAATTTTACTTACCTAAGGTAATTTTTTACAAACACTTCCTCAAGGAACAAATTTCAGACTTTAGTCTAATAACTATGTTCTTTTCTTCTAAAACATTAGCTTTAGAACTAGAGTTAGGCTCGAAAACATATTTCATAGAAATTAAATTTTCTATATCTTTAGAATGTTTATGCTTCTCAGAATTGACATCCCGATATTTTTTTAAAAACATTCAAAATCAAGGGATTTCTTATCATGAACATTATAAAGATATAATATTTCTTTAGTAAGCATATAAATACAAGAATTTTCCTGATCAAGCTTTTTGTTGACTTTAGAATTTTTATTCTCAAGAAGCTTAGCAAACCTAAAAACTTCTTCATAGGGAGGCAGAGTGTCATCTTCATCAGAAGAGGATTCTTCATCCAAAGATTCATTGTTTTTATCATTACTATAATTTTCATTCAAAGAAATATTTGACATTTATTAAGAATTGTGTACCTTATCCATTATGAAATGATTGTTAATTGGTTGTCTGGATATTAAACCATGATTCTTATATCCAGAAGATTTGTAATCTAATGATTTATCTGAGGATTCACCACCAATGGCACTCCAGGTGTCATTATCTTTCCAAACATTCTTATCTTTAGATTTATAATACATCTTTTTTGTTTCTATCAGAATGATTTTCATTTCGTTCCATTAATTTAAGCATAGGAAAATCAGGTCTTATATGTCCATCTCTCTTGCATTCATAACATGTACCTTTTGAATATTTCTTATCTTTCCCTTCATTCTTCTTTTATCTGTATTGAATGTTCTTCTATCCAACTATCTTGTCAATCCTTCAAGCAATATTGGATAGTTCATTTTATAAAGATTCACTTCCACTTGATTCAGATTTTATGAAAACCTTCTAAGATTTAGATCTAGTAACTATCTCAGGAGTCTTGGCATTCATTTGATTTGAAGTTGTATAAAAACCAACACTTCCATCTCCATTCTTCTTCTTTACATTATTAGTGTCTCCCTTCATTCTAGTCTCGTGATGAAGAATAGTTCCAAAAAGTTAATCATGAGTAATCTAAGTGACCTTTCTATTCTCTTCAATAGCTGTTCTCCTAGATTCCCACTCATTAGGCATGATGTCAATGATCTTATCAACAAGAGCTTCATCATCTAATCATTTATCACCCATATATTGTAAACTATTAAAAATATTCATGAATCTTTGTTGCACCTTACACATGGGTTCTCTATAAGAAATAAAAAACCATGATATTCATCTATGAGCACAGCTCTTATTTTTTCAATTACTTTTGATGTTCCAAAGTGAGTCACTTCAAGTTTCTTCCAAATACAATTTGCTGCTTCACAAGATGAAATTTTGCTATATATATTTCTAGCCATGGAAAAAATAAATGTATTTCATACCTTATAATTCAGTTGATATTCATGATTTTCTTGGTTGGTGAAATAACTATCTTCCTTATCATGAATTTTATATCCTCCAGTAAGCATAAAAAAATTTTCTTCTCCAGTATTGATAATAAATGTCTTCATGCGATCTCTACAATATTCGTAATCATTCCCATCAAAAATAGGTTGTCTTGTTGGATTTAGGTTTCCAATTAAACTAGTATTGATTCCTAACATCTAAAAAAAATTCACACAAACATGTTAGTAATAAATGTTTGTAAACGAAGAAAATATTTCGTAGTAAGAAAAATATAGAGCAAGAGTGCCTCTAAGAAAAAATGAATCCGAACATTATGAGTCCAAAAATTTGATTATGAAAATAGGAAGAATATGAATTCTCACCTGAATCTAATCGTTAGATTAATTCAGATTGAACCAATCCATTGATAGCAATTTTTAAGATGGTATATAATGTATGATACACCATATAATACCAAATTTAGTATCAAAATAATATAGATTTTGAATGATGTATCTAATAATTATCTTAATACAAGTGGGGGGGGGGATTGTATAATTTAAAAATAACATTGGAACATTTAAAGATGATTATGTTTAAATGGGTTAAATAAGGTAATTCACAAAACCTCTAGTTCTACACACTTGCTAGATTCCAGAAATATGACTCTGATAAAATGATTCTGGAAAATATGGTACTGGAAAATGAAACATAATAAAATTTTACAAAGATATTGACTCTACCTTAAAGCATGTAGAATATTACTAAATAAGAGTATACAAGTATAAGGAAGTATAAGATAGTTATACATTCCTCAAAAAAAAATATACTGAAGAAAACATGAAACAAAAAAGTAACAAGTAATATGTATGTTAAACCAAAGCAAAGGGTATCCAACAACCTTGGATAAAGGTCCATTGATTTATAATTTTAATAATGTCTGTCTTACCCACACCAAGGTAAGCCCTCGATACGAAAATCAGAGTCTATCTTGCTATCCCCACAACCCCTCAACTTTAAGGTAGTCGGAACCTCTATCTTCCTCAGAAAAAAGTCCTTGAAAATTAATGTAGTCATCACCTCTGTCTTCCTATCCCTAGAAGAACTCGAATGTACTTAGAAACATTCAGATTCGCTCGAAGAAAATCTGAACAAGGTTTTTAGTACACACAAAGAAATAATGTCTCTATCTATAGAAATCACTTTAGCAGCATGTAATCTTTATATTGGTCAACTTGTTCTTGAGATCTTTCAAATGAGCTCCTATTTAAAGGCACAAGTCCAATGGTCGGCTCCCTCCTCCAACGGTCATATTTTTCCATGAATTTCGGAGGGACCAATACAAGTGTCACTCAAACAATGGTTAGTTAATAACTGACCGCATGAAATAATTTTATAATATAATCAAGTGTAAGAAAAAATATGGTTACATTAAAAAAATCAAATTTTTGGAATGTAAGAAAATAAAAGTTCAGAGTCCAACCAAAAACATATTCGATGTCTATAATACAAGGATATTCGGATTCTGTTTTCTAAGGAATTCTAGACCTAAAATCTATAGAATTCTAGAGTCTAAATATCAATGAAATTCAGAATCTGGCTTCAAAATATTTTTTAACCTGAACATAAAAAGTTCAGAGTCAGAGTTCATGAGAATTTAGAGTTATAAATTACAATGTTCGGAGTCAGAGTTTATGAGAATTCGGAGTCAACACTTACCATGTTTGGGGTCAGAATAAATGATAATTTGGATTCAGAACTCATCAGAGTTCAGAGTATGAATTCAGAGAACTCGGTGTAAGAATTTGGATCCTAAAAATAGAATGCTCTTTATCTATGTATTATATAATTTTGAGGTTTTAGGTATGAAACCGAATTTTAAACCAAGACATGAAAATGAATAATGAAAAACATGGTAAGGATGAATTTCCTTTAGGAAGGAAATTTTTTATTATGAAAGTTAAAAACATGGTAAAATGAAATTTTCCTTGAGATAAGGTGTTTGTGATTTTCAAAACATGACGTTTGGTAAAGTCATAATGAAACCTTATTGACACAATAATCACCCCAAACCTGAAGGAATGGAAAAGTCATAAGAATACCTTATTGACTCAACAATTCCCTATTTCATTTCAGAACCCCAATTTTTATTAATGAGTTTATATATTAATAAAGATAATACCATTCCTATCAATTAGTTATTTTATTTCCACGATTGATATAAGTTTTATGTGGAATGCATGATAATTTAATTGTCATTATGTGACTACTAAACCTGTAATTATATAGTTCATGTAAATGTTATGACGTGACGGGTGAGCCAGAAACATATAGTGATATAATTCATTGTGTAATGTGATGTATCACATGGTATAGTTTTCAATATGTGTGAACATGATGCTATCATTGTTCACAATTATGTGTGGTTTTTGACCACTGAGACATGATGTTTCTTTTTTATGCATCTTCACATTCCATTCCTTCATCCAATACATCCACTCATGATTATTATGATGATTTTATGATGATGATGATTCTCACCCATGTTTCATTTATCTTATTTATCCTATAGCTGGAATTTTAGCTCACACATTCTTTTAATGTATATCATTAGGTGAATAATTGTACTAAGGAGAAAATAGGGGCCAATAAGATGCTAAAGCTAAAGGAATTAAATAAATGTTTTCCTTTTTTATGTTAAATTTATGTATGGTCATAATTTTACCAGGACACTAAACCATAAGATCCTTTATTTTGAATCCCTATTATTTTTTTATATTTAAAGTGATGTAATATTATAGTGATAAAATTTTATGTGGCTATATAGAGGCACTCAATTAGCTGAAACTAGTGGTTCCAAAGAGGTTTGTTGTGGACAACCACCTCCACCACTTCTATGACAACCTATCCACTTCATATTTTTTCTCAGGGATACACTAAAGCCACCACTAAGTGGATGGTAATGTGAAGAATATCACACATTTCCTTAAATATTCATCCCTTACATAATATTCTTTTCAATAGTCTCAATATAAGAACTATGATTCATCATACATACTTTTAGGCTGGTATCTGGTCTCAAAACCCACATGTACTTTTGATCATTCATTTATTCATTATTTACAACCTCTGTTACAAAACGAACAAGATCAACAATCTAATTGGACTATCCTGACTCTAAATTCTCTCCTAGATGAATAGAAAAGAACTCTAGAGACTTTTCCATCGTCAGTGTGTCTGAAAAAAACTACTATAATAAAAGAGAATTGAAGCCCTTCTATTCCAATCACATGTGGGTATCTACATGTTCCATGGAACCCAAAAAATGATTATTAGGGGCCTTAATTAAGGAAATTTCACACTTTATCATTAGATTTTAAGGCACTTCTAGGAAGTGGATGATCTAACTGATCATGTCAATACATTCCACCTCCTATTGTGGATAATTTGTACCTTTAAAGGATTGTCATTTCTTGTACATGATATCTCAAGATAAATATCATTCTTATAATTCTATTGGTTATATGTCAACAATAGAGTTCTAGACATGAAGTACACTCTGGTCAACAACATGGTCCACTCAAACAATTGCCTTCATAAAGATATGATCAATCAGAGGATTTCCTTGAGGAACATCAAATACAGCCACATGAGGAACTCACAGAATGCATCTTTAAGGAACACTAATGCACACCAAAACAAAAGAAATTATCATAAAATAAAATAACATTATTTTAAACAAGAAATCGAAAAATTAAAAAAACTGATTTTAACATCAAGAACAAAAATCTAGAGACAAACATCCCAATATCCGATGGTAACTTGAGTCTTATCATGAAAATTAATGTCTAGGAACTTGTTTCCATATACAACTCAAGTCCTGAAAAACCTATCTACAATCTACCAATTATAAAAAGATAAGGATATAACCCAAAATTTTATATTCTCATTAAAATCTATAATGAACTGACGTGAATTCTCTCTCAAACTGGTACCCTACAAAATACGCCACATACTAAAATGGAATTCCTGATCCCCATGGGGTGATAACTAGAACCGATGAATTAAACCAAAAATAGATGGAATGATTTATCCCAACCTGACAGAATTTGTGGAAACTCGTATATAATAGAGATGATAGAATTTGAGATGAATAAGATCCATAACTTAAAATAAACAATGGAAACTAAAAAACTCAAAAGAAGAAATAATCTCCAAGTAAAATTCAAACAAAAAGGAATACTAAAACCAGAAAACCAACTAATCTATGTGATAGCATGGTCATACTCCCACCATATCACCACTAGATAACAATCATAGATGAATGAAATCCTCCCCACTTGATTTTGTTTCCATGACTTTCCCTAAATCGAAAAACATAAACAAGTCTATACACCACTTAAGAGGTACACATGGTGTTAGCTAATAGTTTTTGTATGATATAACCCTAATGTTCTATATAATGTATCTAAATAATAATCCAAACATTCTCCAATTTAATGATAAAATGAAATATTATATTTTAGTTGTTTTTTATATCAAAATCATGGTAAAATAGTTAAATTTCCTCCTTTTCCACATTTCCAAATAATGTAGGCAATAAAATTTAAAATCATCTCATATAAAAATATCTCAATAGATATATATCAAGTAAAAAAACAAATCATGAATCATTTATAATATCTATTATGTATAACTATAAGAAAACCTTAAAAGCTAGAAGTATCCCAAACAAGCTAAGAAGCATCAATAACAACACACCAAGGATCACAGTGGTTCTGTATAGCGTTGAAATTCTTACCTAACATAGAAAATATCATACAGATCAGGCCACTTGACATATTTGTCAAGTCTAGAGAGAATAGAACCACAACATTCATATGGAGCTAAGATAATACCCATAAGAAAACCCCCCTGTAGTGGATGAGACCATTTACCGTACCTTCCACTTGAGTACCTATGTCTAAATATGCAATCTATTTTTTAAATCAATTAATCAATCCATTTCGTCATTTTATAATTTGATTCCCATTTCAAAAACCCATTTCACAATGCTTTGTAAATCCTTTTCATTTACCAAAACTATGGAAAACCCATGTTTTATAAAAACCTTGTTCTACACACACTAATCATATCAATCAAATCATTCCATTTAATTTAGTAAAATAATTTATCAAAACCAGATAAATATAGGTCACTAACATAGGATAGAGACGAGAAAACATAACTCAAAACATGGGGGTGCACATGCCCACAATAGAACTAACCATGAAAGGACTAAAATACAACAACAACTTTCCTTGAACCAATATACTCATCTTATTGTTTATTAAATTGGATGAAAGGAATAAAGTGGAAGAAGAATCATCACATACCTCTAGAACTCATACCCACCACACTACAACAAACAAATTAATGGAACATAGAACAATATCCCACAATAGATATCAAAGGAAACAAGAAGAAACATCACACAGGTCAACTGATCTAATAATGTAAGAAAATATTTATTCAATGATCAAAAAACGAAGAAGTGGAAAGGATCACCCACATACTGAAATGATAACTAACCACATCAGTGATCAGTCACGAAACTAATGGATCAATATAAATCTAAGACTCCTAAAAACACTAGAGAGGCTATTTAGGTAGGGATATAAAGGAGATTTGGAAGAAAGAAATAACATATCACCCAAATTCCATCCTAAAACCCTCCTTATGGCAGTTATAGGGTTTGTAATCCCATTACAAATTGTGTAATCTATTGGGATAACATACACTAAAAATACCATCAACTTTATAAGAAAAACAATATTTTATTATTACACATTGTTTATGTAGAGACACGAATCGTGACATATATGGACATTACATTAATTTTTCGGAATACTCACTACATTACAAAAATAGACACCAAAGGACCGTAATAGTTTAGTGTCTTTGGGAACTTGGAATATAAACTTCTAATCATGTTAAAAGATCTTCAAAATCTCCCATAAAAATCTTCCCCTTTTTGT
The DNA here is from genome assembly GCA_963277665.1 of Viscum album. NCBI lineage: Eukaryota > Viridiplantae > Streptophyta > Magnoliopsida > Santalales > Viscaceae > Viscum > Viscum album. The sequence goes on from OY728161.1 coordinate 1,452,362,520, forward strand.
TTTCATACCAAAAACCATTCTTTATATCTTGGGGAAAAGAAAACATAAAAAGGGTGAGCTCAAATGCTCAGTAAGGGAAAACATAGAGAATATAAAACAATCCATAAACATTAGAATGCAAAAACTTGAACATAAATTCTAAAAATTAAAATCATGAGCAATGACATAAATCATCGAAGTAAACAAGGAATAGATCATAAAGGAACATTAGTCATGATTAAATAAAATGGTAATAAAACATGTAATTGTGGAATCCATTAAGAACATGGTATGTTTTCCATATTAGCCAAGGCATTGCTAACAAGACCATCATAGTGGACAAAGTCCCATTCTGAATCGAGTTCACTCCTCGTTCCAATCCGGTAACACTGAACCAGATTAACTTACCATTCCAGCCACGTCTATCTCATGAGATATAAATCTTTACCCAATGAATTGGAGGGAGATATAGTTCCCACCCATCTCATAATGAAATCATTCTTACTTGTTCCACAAAATAAACTTAAAACATTCATCATTACCTAAAGAATAAAATGGGTTTCATAAACATCATCCCATAATATCATAATCCATATTAAACAAATGGACATTTCATTTTATGAAAATTGAAACCATGTAAATCATAGAGATATTAAAATTGATTCATACACATATGAAATAATGACATCTTAGATGGAAAATGGATTTGATAATACATTTGAAATGAATTCTTGAGGAAAATATCCTTTCTTCTTCAAAATATTTTTGTTTTCAAAAAATTCCATGCACTTTTTAAAATAAACGTATTTTGTTGAAAATATTCATAAAATCTTGTAGAGTATGCTTCATGAAAATCAGGCTTTATGAAACTATAGAAATCTGTTGACGCCGTATAAGTTAAAAATAACATTCTTCTCGTACTTTTGTCGGAAAAGTCAAAAAGTACCTCGTATGGTAAAAAAAGATTCATAACATACCATGAAGTAAAAGTCAAAATGGGTAAAAAGGACATTAAACATACATGAGAAATTTTTTATAAAACTTGGAAATGGATGATAAATATAACCCCATTTATTACTTACGTATAAGCAATCTCGGATAGAAAACAATTGAGATTGCAACATTATCCCCTGCCTTATGTCTGATATGCCTCGTATGTATCTGAACCTCATGTATAATTATTTAAATATTGTTATTGACTTATTGAAGAATCATATTAATTGTTATGATATCATATATAGTTTACTTATTACTTTATATTACCAGATCTTTTGTAAATTCGATGTAAAAGCAGCGATTTGGGTAAAATAATTTCATTTATTGTATGTGTTTCGACTTGTTTTTCTTGATATTATTAGTTATACACTAATTTAAATAATTAAAGAATGTAAAAAATGATTTATATATAATATATATTCAGAATATACATATATATATGATAGATCGATAAATGTAATGAAATACACCGTTCATGGAGACGGTAGCCCGTACGTACGCATGAACGCTGTTTTGGTTTCCTTATTGAATTGAATGGAATTAAATAGATGAAATACATATATAAATATATATATATACATAAATCAAGTGAAATTATTATGTCATATGTTTCATTATTATTCATTATATATACTTTATAATCATTCATGAATGGTTAACATGGAGAATGAATGTCATCACGTCGTGGAGACGGTAGTCCGTACGTACGCACGAGCGATGATACCATTCCCATGATCGTGGAATTGTATTGATGTGTATGTATAATATTTTAGAATAAAAATAAATTTACAATAGTTATATATAGTTATTTATTTACACTTTTATAACCATCCATCTATGGTGGTGGTCGAAAACAGATTACACCACGGCGTGGAGACGGTATTCCATACGTACGCACGCGCGGTGATTTCATTTTCCGTAGGATGGATAGAAGGTGAAATAGGGTTGTTTCAAATTTATAATAAAATATAATTATATAATTAACAATTATGTTATTACTTTATAATGATAAAACTAAAGAAGAATAAGTAGAAGAAGAAAGAAACATGAAATAATCGGTAACATATATTACCTCTTCTTCGACACGCCTCTTTGAAACCACCTCTTAGGGCACTAAAATTAGTCTTTGAAGAAAACCAGGACCGCTAGTATGTTTCTAATGAGGTTGAAAAGGGAAATTGATAGGTTTTGGCCGAGATTAAAGGCTCAAAAGTGTGTCAAGAGAAGTGGGAAGGGGTTCCCTTTTTATAATGGAGGAGAGGGGCACTTTTGGAAATATTAAAAATATTAATTTATAATAAATCTAACCCAACATAGAAACAATCAAAAATAACTCATATTTAAATATTAGATGGGATAAGGTTGTAATCTCATCAACCAGTAAAATTTAGACATGTAGGGAATTTATTTTAAACATTATCTACTTGATTTATCCTTATTTAATCTATTAAATTTTATTTGTGATAATAAGATTGTAAATTATAAATTGTTAAAAATAATTACATATGTGCTGTTAGTTATCCATAATTAGATTATTTATGACATTTTAGACTATATAAATTACAATTTATAATTTTTAAATATTTTTGTGATTTTTAAACAATTTAATAATATGTTATTTTTATAAAATAACAACAGTGTCAATTTTGAAACTATTAATTTATTTGTATTTAAATAAAATCCACACAGAAGATATATTATAACTAAAATATTTAATAGGTTACTAACATATAATAGTAATCTAGAAAATTCGTGGAGCACATTAAATAGTTCATATAATATTTATTTTACTATTTGTAAAACCATTTATTTTATATTTCTCTTAAAAAAATAATTACTAAAAAATTTTTGTATAATAATTAAATATACTTATTTTTTGTATAAAAATTAACAATAAAATACTAGGATGAAGATAAATATTATATATTTGATAATAATAAATTTATTCTGATTTATCATCTAAATCACCCAAATTTTAAAATGTTATATTTATTAAATTATGAAGGTGACAACTTTGACATCATATAAAATAAAATAATATAAGTGTCATAATCCCTTTTATAAGACTCCAAACGGTCATATATTCGGTCCTTGGATGCTTATGATGTATATATACACTACCAATATGTTTTGGTCAGGTTTGTGAGCCCTTTAATATGTATTACTATTTCAATAAAAACAATATTATTGATTTTTTTTAAATAATTTCTGCATCATTAATGTATAAGCTAATATGGTAATTAAATAACAATTAAAATTTACAAATAAATTATCATGATAAAGAAAAAAAATTTATCTTTAAAATGAGTATTTATAACCGAATTTATATTCTATATAACCTTATATTAGAAATACTTTAATTATTAAAGTTTGAGTGAGACATATTTCACTTTCCTTTAAATAAAATAAACTAAAGGTCTTAATCACCTCCATGTGGATTCTAATGGATTCCATTTCGATCCAAATATTACTTAGGACGAAATATTATCATCCAATTGTATTACGAAAAGTGTTAGGGTAATTTTATAATATTATATTTACCCTTAATTAACCGATTTCCGTTTACTATGGTAAAAAAAATTTATTGTAGTTACTATTCATAATGCCGAAAATTAAAAAGTAGTCTATTAATATAATTTGGACCCACTGATTCCAAATATGAAATAAATTTTTCCAAATTCAATACACATAAGTTTCAGAAATTAAATTAAAATTAATCTTGTTGTCCAAAGAATAAGGGTTTTTACTTAAAACATAACAAATGATTGAATTGATTTAACCTAAAAATTCAATGTAAAATCAATGCTAATGACATAAATCATATTAAATGGTAAAAGTATATTCTATTTATACATTAAAACCATTCAATATTATAATTTACCCACATAAATTATTATGATAAAAAGGTTTTTTTAATTAAAATATAGTGTGTTTTTACTATCCATTAAAATATGAAAGTTATCACAACAATGTGAAAATTTTATCCAAATTAAATTTTAATATCCTTATTCTAAAGAAGAATATTATTTTGTCAAATTGAACTTATAAAAATGTTAAAAACTATATTTAAAGTGGGTGCTTCATCAAAAGGCGGTGAAACTGCATTTTTTTAAAATTACTTATTTTACCTGAAAAATATATTTTGTTATTATACCATATTCTAGAAAATCTGTAAGACGAATAATAACGTTATAAAATTAAAAATTTAGTTAATACTATTCATAACTGCTAGTTCATATGAATATTATAATAATATATCATTATTTAGTAAAACCAGTTATTGCGTACAACACACGCTATCGAGGAAGGTCGTGATTGCGTGTAATGAAAGCCAAGTCAGGGTTGCGTGCAGTGCAGGACTCCATTGTTGTACGTAAAAATAATCCAAAAATATTTCATTTATAAATTGAATATATATATATATAAACTCAATGTTGCTTAGAATAACTACTATCAAACAAACCTGAAATTGTGTGTAACAGGATCCATGATTAGTGTTTTGTATACTGTAAGATAATACGGTGTTGCGTATAGCGCAAGATAATCTTGGTGTAGCGTACAACAGAATATATGAAAGAAATTAAAAGTAATATATCTTGTAAAATCTTTGGTTGTCACAATCTAGCCCACTTAAAATGAATTTCTCCCTCGAAATTCGTCGGGGTTATAAATCATTTACTATTCATAGAAACCCACATCGTAAATTGGAATACTAAAACTTAATTTTAAAAACAAAAGTATGAAATGTAACGATTACCCAAAGTAACTCATCATTGGGTTTCCATATAGGAGAACAATGGTGAAAATATTTATATGGAAGAAAAATCTAACCATCAAGTTCTGATGGAGAATGGTAGAGAACATGGCTATGAAAAAGCCAACAATCACAAAGTCATAAATTTGTGATGTTCTAAGGTTCCCTTTGATTCATCAGATATGAGGGCACTAGGACAACATTTTTTTCAAGGTAATTTCCCTAATGATGAATAATTTTCAAATCAAAACAAATACTTACTTGATTTTGTTACAATATCACCGTTGTTCGTGCCTTGAATAATTTCCAATTCTTCTTCTAAAGAAATGAAGTTGAATTTTTCATTCGTGAAATGTTAGAAGATCATGTGATAGAATGATTAGTCATTCCATCTGTTTCAAAAAAAGGTATGAAAAAGTTATCAAATATACATAAGTCTATCTATAGTGATATTAATCATATTTGGTTCCTAGAATGGACTTATAATTCATATATCTTACCACTTAATAAATTAAAACTAATTTATACTAAACAGGGACTTCCTTTAGGCCAGTGGTAGGCGATAAAGGCATGTCGCACTTTGGTTGTGGGTTCGATTCCCACAGCCTTGTCCGACACAACGGGTTGTCGCCCATCCTGCAGGTGGTCCCTTTTTCTAAAATTATTATAACATTCATGCAATAATATTGAAAAAAGTTCTAGCCATAAACAATACTATCTTATGACTAACATAATTCATTCCAATCATTAGGTTTATCCAAAATACTTCGGTCCAAGCTCATAGTAGAAATAAAATGATTAATTGAAAGGTCATATAACAAGAACGTGAATATCATCATTTATACCCCATATATCATATGATATATCTTATTGGTCACATTCCAAACATTCTAAGGCCTTAATCATGTATTCTATTGATAAATGAATACCCATTGAACCTTAGTGAAGACATGAATGCAGTTAAAAGTGAACACTTTCCACATACCAAAATCCTCAAAATTCTATATACTCAAACCTTGATATCACTTAGTCTTTATATCAATCATGAGCTCATGAATACTATCAAAAAATTCATTTTCACTTTATCCCATCATTATGAACATATCATCTTCTTTCCAAAATATTTGAATCAATTTTCATGGTTACCGGTACCATATTCTTATAGAAAACCACAATGGACCAATTCACATATATTTCAAAATTCCACGATACTAAAAATGAGATTCCATGATACTATTTTGAAATCTCATTACATAAACACTTAATCATTACACAACATCATACTCAACATCTCAAATAGTGATCGCATGTGACTTCCTTTTATCATTTTCCTTAAGAGTCTTCTCACGTTGATCATCATTAACCCTTAGATTAGGTCACTGATTAGCATAATGCCCCATTTCCTTAAACTTGAAGCATTGAAGTGTTGGTGGTGCGTTCTCTGTAGTCTTTTAATTATTCACATCATTAGCAGCACTTTTTCCATTACTTCGACACTCAGCTTCTCGATGAACTTTTTTTCCACACTTAAAACATTTTCTAGTCCCTTTAAGACAATCTCGACCATGCTTCTTTCCACACTTTGAGCATAAAGAAACATTCATCTTCTTTTCACCATTTTTTTTGAGATTTCTCCTTGAACTACATATTTCATTTCTTGTAAAAACCATGAGATGGATATGTTACACCAACTAACATTTGTACCTTTCTAGCACAACCGACAATTTCTTCATAGCTACTGAAGTCTCCAATAGCTAATGCCCTTCGAATAATTGGTTTTAGGCCACTGAAAAATCGATCAACTTTACATTGACGTTGGATGATAAAGCTAGATGCATACCATGAAAGTCTTGTGAAATTCTCTTCATATATACCAACAGATTTATCATCCTTTTGCTTAAGCTCCAGAAACTCCTTTTCCATATTTTTTCTAAGAATACGAGGGAAGTAATTACTAAAAATATAGTTCTTGAACTCGTCTCATTCCATGGATTCAATTTCATCTTGGGGCCTTGTATTCGTAATTAGAGTCCACCACTGGTCTACATCACATTCTAAACGGTAAATAGATAAAATGAATTTTTTATGTTCTGAATAGTGAAGTATGGAAAATATATTTTCAATGGTACTGATCCATTGTTCAGCAACAAGTGGATCAGAAGACCCATTGATAGATGGTGCATGTTTCCTCATGAAGGACTCAATAGAATATTGTTCCCTTCTCTGATCATTTGAAAATCCAGAATGATTCATAGCTTGTGTAAGTATAGCAATAAGATTTTGAACTCCATCTCCCATCACATTTGGTTGCTCGGGAGGACAATCATTGCATTGTCCATTACATTGTTCAACATGGTTCTTTCGGGTTCCATCGATTGTCTAAAACCCAAAAATAACAGTGTGAGAGGAAAAAATCATGCTAGGAAAACAACATAATAAAGGGGGAGTACCTTCAATATCTAACATCATAGTTTTAATTCTAATATCGTTAGTGCAATTCTAGGTCTATAACCTATATGTATACTTAACCTTAGGGACATCCCTATACATACCTTAGAAATATCTCTAGGGATATATTTAAATTTTTCGCATCCTAGTTTCCAAAGATTAACTAATCCTTTCCTCTGATACCAACTATAGAGACCTGAATCCTGACGTACATGGACATTATATTAATTTTACAGAATACTTAATACATAACAAAAATAATCACCAAAGGATCGTAATAGTTTAGTGTCTTTGGAATCATGGAATATAAACTTCTAATCATGTTGAAAGATCTTCAACATCTCCCATAACAATCTTCACATTTTTGGTTCCATACCTAAAACGTTTCTTTATATCCTGGGGAAATGAAAACATAAAAATGGTGAGCTCAAATGCCCAGTAAGGGCAATCATAGAGAACATAAAACAATCCATAAACATTTGAATGCAAAAACATGAACATAAATTCTATACATCAAAATCATGAGAAACGACATAAATCTTGGAAGTACACAAGGCATAGATCATAAAGGAACATTATTCATGATAAACTAGCTTGGTAATAAAACATGTACTTGTGGAATCCATTAAGCACATGTTATGATTTCCATAGTAGCCAAGGCATTGCTGCCAAGACCATCTTAGTGGACAATGTCCCATTCTGAATCGAGTTCACTCCTCGTTCCAGTCCTGTAACACTGAACTAGATTAACTTACCATTCCAGCCATGTCTATGTAATGAGATATAAATCTTTACCCAATGCATTGGATGGATATATAGGTCCCACCCATATCATAATGAAATCATTCTTACTTGTGCCAGAAAAATAAACTTAAAACATTTATCATAACCCAAAGAATAAAATGGGTTTCATAAACATCATCCCATCATATCTTAATCCAAATAAAACAAATGGAAATTTCATCATAAAAAAAGTTAAACCATGTAAATCATAGAGACATTAAACTTGAAACATACACATATGAAATAATGTCATCCTAGATGGAAAATGGTTTGATAAAACCTTTGAAGTGAATTCTTGAGAAAAATATCCTTTCTTCTTCAAAATCATTTTATTTTCACAAAATTCCATGCACTTTTTAAAATAAAAGTATTTATTTGAAAATAGTCATAAAATCTTTAAGATTAAGTTCATGGAAATGAAGCGTTATGAAACTGTAGAAATCGTTTTACACTGTATAAGTTAAAAATAATAATCTTCTCGAACTTTTGTCGAAAAAGTCAAAAATTATCTCATATGGTAAACCAAAAAATGATTCCTTACATACCATGTAGTAAAATTCAATAATGGGTAAAAAGGAAATTAAACATTCATGAAAACATTTTTATAAAACTTGGACATGTATGATAAATATAACCCCAGTAAATATTTATGTATAAGTAGTCTCGGATAGAAAACAATTGAGATTGCAACATTATCCCTTACCTTATGTCCGATATGCCTCGTATGTATCGATCCTCCTGTATAATGATTTAATTAATGTTATTGACTTATTAGATAAACATATTCATTGTTATGATATCATATATAGTTTACTTATGACATTATATTACCCGTTCTTTTGTAAATTCGATGTAAAAGCAGCGATTTGGGTAAAATCGTTTCATTTATTGTACGTATTTCGACTTATTGTTCTTGATATTATTACTTATATCCTGATTTACATAAATATATAATGTAAAAAATGAATTATATATAATATATATTCAGAATATACATATATATATGATAGATCGATAAATGGAATGAAATACACCGTTGATGGAGATGGTAGGCCGTACGTACGCATTAACGTTGTTTTCATTTCCTTATTGAATTAAATGGAATTATGTAGATGATATAAATATATATATATATATAAATCCAGAATCATTATTATGTCATATATTTCATTATTATTCATTATATATACTTTATAATCATTCATGAATGGTTAATATGGAGAACGAATCTCATCGCGTCGTGGAGACGGTAGTCCGTACGTACGCACGAGCGATGATACTATTCCCATGATCATGGAATTGTATTGAAGTGTATGTATAATATTTAAGAATAAAAATATATTTACAATAATCATATATAGTTATTTATTTGAACCATTATACCCATCCATGTAAGGTGGTGGTCAAAAACAGATTACACCACGGCGTGGAGTTAGTATTCTATACGTACACACGCGCGGTGATTTCGTTTTCTGTAGGATGGATAGATGGGGAAATTGGGTTGTTTCATATTTATAATAAAATATCAGCATATAATTAATACTTATGTTATTAATTTATAAAGAGACAACAAAAGAATAAGAAGTAGAAGAAGAAAGAAACATGAAAGAATCAGAAACAGATATTACCTCTTCTTCGACACGACTCTTTGAAACCTCTTCTTAGGGCACTAAACATTGTCTTTGAAGAAGACCAAGACATAAAGTATGTTGATAAGGAGGTTTAGAATGGAAATGGGAATGGGTTGGCCGAGCTTCAAGGCTCAAATTGGTGTGAAGATAAGTGGGAAGGGGTTCCCTTTTTATAAGGGAGGAGAGGGGCACCTTTGGAAATATAAAAAATATTAAATTATAATAAATCTAACCCCACTTAAAAACCCCCGAAAATAACTCTTATTAAAATATAAGATGATATAGGGTTGTAATATCATAAACCAATAAAATTTAGACATGTAGAGAATTTATTTTAAACATTATCAACTTGATTTATCCTTATTTAATCTATTAAATTTTATTTGTGATAATAAGATTCTAAATTTTAAATTGTTATAAATAATTACATATGCACTGTGAATTATCGATAATTATTTAATTTATGACATTTTAGACTATATAAATTTCAATTTATAATTTGTAAATATTTTTGTTATTTTTAAACAATTTAATAATATGATATTATTGTAAAATAACAATAGTGTCAATTTTGTCAATATTCATTTATTTGAGTTTAAATAAAATCCAGACATAGGATATATTCGAACTAAATTATTTAATAGGTTCCTAACATGTCATAGTAATCTATAAAATTAGTGGAGAACATTAAATAGTTCATATAATATTTATTTTACTATTAGTAAACCTATTTATTTTATATTTCTCCTAATAAAATAATTATTACAACATTTTGTATAATTATTAAATATACGTATTTTTGTTTAAAAAATAAAAATAAAATACTAGGATGAAGATAAATCATATATATTTCATAATAATACATTTAGTTGGATTTATATTCTAAAACACCCAAATTTTAAAATGTTGTATTTATTAAATTATGAAGGTGACAACTTTGACATCATATAAAATAAATAATATAAGTGTCATAATCACTTTTATCAGACTCCAAAAGGTCATATATTCGGTTATTGGATTTTTATGGTGTATATATACACTACCAATAATTTTTTGTCAGGTCTTTTAGCCCTTTAATTTGTATTACTATTTCAATAAAAACAACATTATTGATTTTATTTTCAAAAAATAATTTCTGCATCATTAATGTATAAGTAAATAAGGTAAATAATAACTATTAAAAATTAAAAATAAATTATCATGATAAAGAAAAACATTTTAGCTTTCAAATGTGTATTTATAACCGAATTTATATTATATATAACCTTATATTAGAAATACTTTAATTATTAAAGTTTGAGTGAGACATATTTCACTTTCCTTTAAATAAAATAAACTAAAGGTCTTAATCACCTCAAAGTGGATTCTAATGGATTCCATTTCGACCCAAATATGACATAGGAAGAAATATAATCATCCAATTGTATTAATACATGTGTTAGGGTAATTTTATAATATTATATTTACCTTTAATTACTATATTTACCTTTTACTATGGTAAATAAAATTTACCGTAGTTACTATTCATAATACCCATAAATAAAAATTAGTCTATTAATATAATTTGGACCCACTGATACCAAATATGGAATTTCTTTTTCCAAATTCAATACACAGATGTTGCAGAATGTAAATTAAAATTAATCCCGTTTTCGAAAAAAACGGGTTTTTGGTTAAAACATAACAAAAGATTGAATTGATTTAACCTACGAATTCAATGTAAAATCAATGATAATGACATAAATTATATTAAATGGTAAAAATATATTCTATATAAAATTTAAAACCATTCAATATTATAATTTAACCACATAAATTATTACGATGAAAAAAGTAGTTTTTAATTAAAATATAGCGTGTTTTACTATTCATTAAAATATGAAAGTTATCAGAACTATATGAAAAATTTATCCAAAGTAAATTTAAAATCCTGATTCCAAATAAGAATCTTATTTTTTTTAAATTGAACTTATAAACTTGTTAAAAACTAGATTTATTGTGGGTGCGCCATCAAAAGGCGGCAAAACTGCATTTTTTTAAAATTACTTATTTTACCCAAAAAAATTATTTTGTTCTTATACCATGTTCTAGAAAATGTGTATGATGAATAATAATGTTATAAAATTAAATATTTACTTAATACTGTTCATAAAGACTAGTTCATAATAATTTTATAATAAAATATTGTTGTTCAGTAAAACCCGTTATTGCGTACAATACACACCATCGAGGAAGGTCGCGATTGCGTGTAATGCAGGCCAAGTCATGGTTGCGTGTAGTACACGACTCCTTTGTTTTTGCGCATAACAAAATCCAACCATATTTCATTTATACATTTAATATATATATATATATATACTCAATGTTGCATAGAATAACTACTATCAAACAAACATGAAATTGTGTGTAACAAGATCCAAGATTAGTGTTTCATATACTGCAAGATAATATGGTGTTTCATATAGCACAAGATAATCTTGGTGTAGCGTACAACATAATATATGAAAGAAATTAAAAAGTATATATCTTATAAAATATCGGGTTGTTACAGTTTAGTTAGTACAAAATATTTAATCACTGCATGTTATAAATATGGTTCATAGTATCATTCCTACAAATGTTACATGTCATGTTATCTAATTTCATGGAATTTCTTCTCCTATAAATAATATAAAATTTAGATTCATACATGAATACACAAAAACCAACTCAATTTTTCTATGAACTTATTGAAAATCATATAAAAACCATTAAAATTTTATACAATGATTCCATTAATTCAAACAACATCCATATCCAATAATTAAATCATTTACCCAAACAAATTATCTCCAAACGTGGGAGTCCCAAGATGCACAAAATCAATGAGAAATATATTTTCATAGAATGGAATTATCTGAAAGATACTAATGGGATGTTATATGTGTCCCATTTTTTGAATAAGATACATAGTTATTTTGGTTGAATCGTTCATCGTATATTGTAGTTGTAAAATATCATATAATATTATTCTTGTGAAATAAGTACTAATCATGGAAGAAAACATTTGAGTGATGTTAAAATGAACATACATCACTAGCTCAACTAATAGGTAATCAAATTGTCAATAAAGAAAAATATATGAATGCTGATTTTGGTAATCCCTTTTAGAAAAACCGTACAAATTTCATTTGGGAAAAGCGGTCCATTTTTATGAATTATCATATTTGTGTAAATTTTACATCATAAATTTCATAGATTTTTTTCCTGTTCAAAAAAATATTTAAAAGTTTCATTAGAAGATAACTAAATTCCAAAAAAATCCAAATAAGGCTTGTTTGGTCATTATGAACATGGGTAAATGATGGTTCTATTAAATAGTGAAAAACAATTTTTTATTCCTCTTGCATAATATAGTCATTATATAAAATGGATATATTAGTTTTGGAAGATATTGAATGCTGAAAATTCTCCAAAGGGGAATTCATCAAACATCAAGAATATCGTATCAATTAATGTTTTAATGTTAAATGGTATTAAATAACATGACTATCATGTTTTTATAAAAGATCTAATTCCTATATAATTACATTTCTTTAATCCCAAGAATTTACTCCATACATTAACCAGGATTGTTTATTTTTCAGCACTATATGCTTGAATGTTATAGAAATAGTGAAATATCCATCTTTGGAATATTAAAATTCAATTATATGATTTGAATTAGAGAGGTTATTTTTGTCATAGTTATATGATATGGTGGTTCATTTTATGGTTCACATGGGAAGATACATCCAACTGCGTGGTACTATACATTATAGATGGATGTACCCAATTTCATGGTATATAAATTCTTTGAAAGGGTATATCAAAAATCAATGTTTTCTCTAAGGATGTACTCTAGAGAAATATATTGTAGAATAATTCATTGAATATTATACCGACAACCAATCTGAAATGGAACCAAAAGGTCTAATCAAATATTATCATACCAGGTTCCTTGTTGGTGAATGAATTCTTTAAATAAATGTTATTAAAATTACTATTATAGATATGGAGTAGGACCTCCATAATTTTTTTTATTTTTTTATAGATTTTCCAAATTTTGAAACCTATAAAAAATTATAATTCTTCCAAATCAATCAAGGGATGAAATCTATATATCAAATACCCATAATGAACATTTTATAGGATGGTTCAGAGACCATATGTTTTAGGAGTCGACTAGAAACACTAATTCAATTTCAAAAGGACTTCAACGGATAAAAAATATCAAATGTGCATTTATTATCTTATAATGGTTTTGAAATTAATGGTTACACATTCCCTATTATTAAACCTGATGAATGTTGTACCATGAAAAATAGTGGAGTTAAACTTGTGCAATATGTGATGCATGTAACTATTTCCAAGTATATAAGTCAAATTTATGCGAGTCTATCAAACATTGGAATAATCAAACAATTATGGGATTTGGATTATAAAAATTCCGTGTGCATATTTTTCGATGAATGTTTATTGATAATATTATATCTATTTAAATATATTAATATAGACTCATAATACATATTTTCTACACCAAAGAATACAATTAAAAACTATTTATAATGGAATCATGAATAATATGTGTATTTTATGTTCCATATCCTGAAACCTATATGTTTTCAATTTTTCTGTTATCTACTTAAACCACTTAAGAGTCAAATTAAAATTCAACTGAGGATGAATCAGTCCATAAGACTTCACAATCATTTCACAGTGTTCCAAATGACGATGGGGTCATGATTGACAAAGGATACTATATTAATGGGATTTGGATACACAAGATATGTGTCAAAATCCTCCAACCATTAAAACTGATTTTAATAATCATGTTATATTTTTTGTAACATACATTTCATTACCTAATATTATTATCTTTTACTACTCCATTTCTGTAATCATAATTAAATGTTCAACCACTTCTATATATAATGACTTATTCCCATGTTGATGCTCCCAATCCTGATAAACACTAGGTCTCTCAACATGTTAGTGCTCCGAATTCATTGAAAAAACAACCTTGTACATATATTGATGCTACCAATTTATAGGAACAACATATTAATGATGTTTAAGGTGAGGAAATTATGGATAATGAATAAACAATATCTAATAGAAAATTAGATAATTATAGCATGATGTTGTAGAAAAATATATTATGGTGATAAACCACTGCGTCAAATTTAAGGTTGTAAGGAATGCATTAAACAAGAATTTTAAACCCAACAATTCCATGTTTAGTAGTTACATCAGGCTCACCATAAGCATGTGTGTGTCGATTGATGTAGATCCTTGGATAAATATTTAACCTATTATAAAGACTCTAATTTTGGGAGATATTGGGGTGACCTTATGATATAAATTCATTATTTTACTAAAAAATATTATGAATCATTGATTTTATATTCATTATCTATTGAAAATCACATTTATAAATGATGAATATCAAATTAAATTATGTATTAATTCTCACTAAAAGGATCATAGATGTAGTTTCAAAATTCTTACAAAGTATCACTTCAATGATTCTCAATGGAAAATAAACACACACCAAACACATATATATGAACACGTGATAAAAAATAATGGATGGATTGATTACTTGGTAATCATGAGAAGAGAAAATTTTAGGTATTTTGTGACTGGTAAAATATTTCATGACAATTCATGTATTAATATAATTGATTAATAATTATTAAATTATGAAAAAAATGGAATGATGAAAATAAGCAATGATTACTAAAACAAATGTTACACTACAATAAATAATAGAGAGAGTATTATTCACTTGAAAAATATGCAATTTTTTTAAATATAAAATCATATATTTATGTGACCTGAAGAAAAAACATAATCATTTTATTTTTTTTCATATACATATTAATGAATCCAAATAAAAATAAACTTATATCTCTCATCATGTGATATATATGTAGTCACATAAAAATTAATATGATATACTAATATGTGGAAACACGTAATTTTTTTTGGGAATCATGTGTATGTATGACATGATAAAAATTGTTTTTTTTTAAATTAGTATTACACAATAATGAACACATATTTTCAAGTATTTATTATCTAAATCAGGGAAAATAATAATCATAAGCTATACCCAAAAAATATCCCATATGAGTGGCCTTGGTGCTTCCACAATAGTATATCTTTATCGGAGATATTGGTTTTGGGGTATAACTACAATAATAATTTGAGAATAGAAAATAATATGGGAATGAAGATAATAAATTGGAAGAGATTCGGGAATGAATATATTATCTATAAGAAAAATATATATTTTTTAGTCTGAGTTGTTAGAAAATATTATGGGTAGGAATCAAAGAGCGGAAACTACATATGATGAACAACTATGTGAGGATCGCCCCACCCCAATATCTTTTTGGTGAGTCATTCTCCTCGATGATCTACCATAGAATTGGTAATAAATTTTGTTGTAATTATATATATGATATGTGAATATGAAAGTCACTAATAACTTTCCGATACTAATATTCTATAAGGTGAAAATGATTATGATCTATATCATTCAATTCCCACCCATCACCTTGTTGTGAGGGGTACCATGTACAATATCCAAAATGATACTATAAAAAACAACTTCAAGTATGTGATTTGAATGTGGGGATTCACATAGATCATGATCTAAGTCACGATTTGCATATTCTAATTGATGGGAACAATATTCATACAATCAAGAAAGCTATTGAAATTTCATTACATGGTTTTTAGATGTTGTCAAAATACATGTCGATATGTAGGTATTCTTTTTCAATTTATTTTTTATGAAACCCCTATAAATGTTAATGAAAAATGTCTATACCAATGAATTTTATTGGAGATGGAAAAATGGAAGGGGTGAAATGGATGGTTGAATCAAAATGACCTAAAGGACCAACCAACATATCAATAAGATCATAACAATGTGCCTTTACCCTACCAATTTAATATTCGTATTTACAAACATTAAAAGTTCATGTGGATACAAATTTAGAAATTGGTGATACAAAAATAATTTATTTTGAATAATAGATATATACAGAGGCTATTGATGAATTTATATTTCTTGAGAATGTAAATGAATTCCTTGAGATGAATAACTAGGATTATATTCATTAAATGTATAGAAGAGGTGTGTTTTCATGATTTTTTTAATAGTTAATCTACTATGGTAATTATGACTATATATTATTCAATATTTTTATGGACATGTATATCTATAAAACTTGAAGGAAAAAACATATGAATATAAATTTGAACTAATTAGTCCGCATATCATATATACACAATTATTCTTATTATAACCGATGAAATGAGGAGTAATAGTTAGAAAACTAGCCATAATGATTGAATTAAAACCGACAGATGACATGATATTCCTAATACCTATTATCGAAGGGATATAAAAACACAATTTAATCATATAAATAAATTTTCATTCATCTTATTACTTATTATGTTTTGTTTCGTAGGAATTATTTGTTATTCATTGTAGTCAATTTTGAGACACCAAAAAATTATTTTCTGGATTCAATGTATAGATAAACAGAAAATCGACAATATATAATGACTTTAAACTATTTTTAAAATAAAAAACATGATATTTTAAAAATAAATATCATGTTATAATTTTAAATAATTTTTTAATTATTAATTTATTATATTATGGAGACATTTAAATATGATAAAAGCATGGATTGTGGATAGTCCATGAGTATAAAAACCACATCGAATTATAAAAATGTATAAGTATTTGGGTATATATAAAAACATTACACTATAAATACATATATCAAAACAAATTATTATTTTTCAATGATTGAATAATTTATTAAACAAAATAATGGTAATGATTGGGCTTGTTTTGTTTTAAAATTTATGTAATATATCATATTCCATCAAAAAAAAGTTAATCTTTGACAAGGTATTTATGAAGATATTTACACATTAATTTAAATATTTAATATTTACTTATTTATTTATATTTTTCTATTCAAATAATCAATATTCAAAGAACTAATGTTCAAAAAAGGAAATATATTTATTTATAATTGAATGGGAATAATATAGGGTGTTCAATTGTATACATGCATCAGGATGAGGTAACTTCCTACTAAATATTTAGTTAATCTTCTTATCATTTAATATACTTTTCTAGTTAATTTCCTTACCATATTTATCTATCACTCTCTGGTTAATTTTCATAAAAATCATAAAGAAGGATTATAAACTCATGAGTCACTCATGTACTGTGATTATGTACTCAATTTGGATAATGAAAATAGAATGATTCACTTTTCTTTTTATTAAAAATTAATTCAATATTATAGGTTAGGAAACAATAATATTGTTTGGTAACACAAAATGATCAACACATTGAGAAAAAAGAACATTTTCATGTTTATGAATGAACTATAACTCAATCTGATACATGATATTCCACGTACAATTGAAAGTATATATTAATATTCTAAAACTATTTTTTTAGATAAAAACACATTATAGATAATCAAAATTGAGAAGAAATTATTATTTTTTATACTGTATAAAAATGATTCATAATTATTTTTTGAGACGTAGGAATCAACTACACTTCAATCCAATACTTGATGATCCCAGTACGACAGAGTAAGTAACATGTTCAATACTTCTCATGCTCCTGTAGGAATCACACTCAATTGAATCATCCACACCTCAATAAAATAAATTGTGTTTTATATATGACATGAAGTGTATAAAATTGGTTTATAATTTACATTTTAGTAAAAAAAAATTCACACTCAAAAAAATGAAAATAAATTCATATTGTTTTGATACATTATGACAATGATCCATAAGTAATTTTTTAAATGTAAGAATCAACCACAACTCAAATTGATACATAGTGTTTCTAGAATGAATAAAATATCATGTTTTCGATTAAAAATTTACATTATTGTTCAAAAAAAAGACACATACATGCAACTGAGAAAATTAATTTGTATTGTTTTGATAGTTTAATACAAGAATCAATATTTTATTTTTTATGTAAAAGATTCTTATATACATCAATCTGACACATGATTTCCCCGGTATGACTCAAAGTGTCTCTTATTATGTTAAAATTAAAAATTAGTTCAAAATGTACGCCACTCGATAAAATAGATAAAAAACTCATATTATGATGATACATAGTGAAAATGAATTTTTAGTCATTTCTGACATATATTAATTTTTCTCACATCATACTAAGACACGATGTCACCGATATGAATCAAAGGGGTTGTTTTTTGTTTTAATGGAGACTTCAGAAAAAAAGGTATGTGATGTACTCAAAAATAATAAATAACATTCAGATTGTATTGATAATTTAAGAGATTGTTCCATAAGTAATTTTTTATGTGTAAGAATCAAAGACTTATCAATCAGAATCATAGTGTGACATGCACGACTCCAAGTTTGTCTTTTTATTTAAAATTTAAATGTTAGTTTAAAACATATGTCAAATATTCAAAAACTGAGAATGCATGTTCATATTTGTTTTATACTATAACAAAATGATCTGTAAGTCATTTTTGATGTTCAAGAATCATCCACACCTCAATTTATATGACTCAATTATTATGTTATCAGTATAATGTTAATAATTTAATTCAACACATATTTCACTCTCTGAAAACTATGAAAACATGATAGGAATATCATTATACATTATTAAAATAATTAATAAGTAATTTGTGAAATGTAGGAATTTGCCTCACATCAAGATGAAACATGGTGTTATTGGCATTTTTGAATGTGGTTTTTTTTCTTTTTAAATATGAATTTTAGTAAAAAAGACACATAATAAAATAAAAATCAAGAAACCACATTTGGAATATTGGTAATATTTAGTTAAACCACCCATAAGTCATTTCTGGATAAGTTAGAATTAGCCTCATGTCAATCTGATGCACGGTGTGATAAGTGTGACTTAAAATGTGACTTTTAATTTAAAATTTTCATTTAAGTTAAAGGCACATGTATCATTATGAAAACTAATTAATAACTTCTAGATGGTTTTGATAAATTAATAAAAATTTTGATAAGTCATTTTGTACTTGTTGGAATCAATCACACCTCAATCCTACTCAGGGTGTTTCTGATATGACTAAAAGTGTTCGTTATTAGTTTAAAAATAACAATTTTGTTCAAAAAATATATTACTCAGTAAAAATAGAGTAATCATTTTTTGTTTATACTTCGGGATAATGATTCCTGATTTATTTTAGAGGTGTATGAATCAGTCTCATATAAACATAATACATGATGTGACCGGTATGACTCTTAGTTCCAATTTTTATTTAAAATTAACAGTTTAGTAAAACAGTAAACTGATATACTAAAAAATAAGAAAATACTTTATTATATTCCCGAATACATTAAAACATGATACATATTTAATTTATATACTTTTAGGAATTATCCGCACATCAATACGATGCACGATGTGACCGAAATGACCCCATGTGTCTCTTTTTAATTTTAAATAGTTGTTTTATCTTAGAACACACAGTCATACTCAAAAATAGGAAAAAACATTAATATTGTTTTTATACATTATGAAAATTATACATAAGTAATTTTTTACATTTTGGAATTATGTTTACCTTAATTTGACACAATGTGTGCCTGATATGTCTCAAAGTGCCCTGTGTCAATTTAAAGCTAATAATTGAGTTCAAAAGGTGTGTCAATCACTAAAAAAGTAACTATTATTTTAGTGTATTAATTATGTAAACAATGATTCATTAGTCAGTTGTGAAATTTTATAAATATTATAACATCAAACCAACACACTATGGGAGAAATTTGACTAAGTGTGCTTGTTTTCAGTTTAGATTTACATTTTAGTAAAAATGATGTAGAAAAACCCTAAACTAAATCAAACGATTTCATTATATCTTACCACTTCTTTAATAGGATTTTTATGTCACCTATGACATGTAGAAATCATCCACATGTTAATATGATGAAAAATGTGATTGTTATGAATATAAGTGCAGATTTTTATTTAAAATTGACATTGTAGTTCAAAACACACAACATATACTAAAAACTGAGAAAATACATCTGTATTGTATTCATATTTTAGTAAAATGATATGTATTACAATTTTTATATATAATAATCAATCATACCTCAATCTAATAAATTGTGTGATCGGTATGACTCTAAGTGTCTATTAACTATTTAAAATTGACAAATTAGTACAAAATGTGTGTCACTTAGTGAAAACTAATAAAACACACTTTCATTATATTGATACATTAGAAAAAGAAATCATATGTTATTTTTTAGGTATAGGAGTTAGTCTCCTGTTCAAAAAATAGACAATGTGACCGGTATGACTCAAAGTGTGTGTTTTTATTTTAAATTATCATTTTACTAAAAAAGACACTTAACATACTCAAAACTGATAAAACACATTCTTATTATCTGAATACTTTTGGAAAATGATCACAATGTCATTTTAAATGTGTAGGAATCTTCTGTACATCAATTAGATGTGCGGTGTAAAAATTTTCAATCTATGAATGTATTTTTATTTAAAATTTTCATTTTAGTTAAAATGCACATCATATACTCAAAACCAATAAAACACATTCAGAATATTTTGATTCTTTAGTAAAATTATCAATAAATAATTTGTGAAATATAGTAATATATTTCAACTCATTTTTCTACATGGTGTACCTAATAGGACTAAATGTCATATTATTTATTTATAATTGACTATTTTTTAGAACATCCATCGCTCACTAAAAAACTAGAAAACATGCTCGGATTATTTTGATAACGTAGAAAAATTATAACCAAGTCATTTGTGGAATGTTGGATTCAGTTTGATATAAAATTGACCCATGATGTGGTGGGTATGACTAAAAGTTCATGTTTTGAGATTAAATTGACCTACTACAGAAAAAGACATGTGAAATACAAAAAAATGATAAAACAGATTTGGATTGTCTTGATACTTTATAGAAACTATACATGCATAATTTTTTTGTGTAGTAATCACTTCACATCAATATGACACAAAATGTGAGTGGTATGACTCCAAATACATCCTTGTATTTAAAATTGACATTTTACTAATGTATTATTTTATATTTAGGTTTAATTTATTTCTTTATAGTTTTATTATCATAATAATATTTTTCTTATACTAGTGGATTAATTTTCTCTCTATGGAGTGGTTTGTTTGATAATTGATACCACCATTGGTTGTTTGTAGTGGAGGTTGGGTGCCAAAGACCATGGATCCATTGATTCTTTTGAATGTTGTTGATAGTACTATCAAATGTAATAGTAAAAAAATATTTTTAATGAATATTATATTGTGGGTTTTCTGGTATTTTTGTGATAATATTTATTAAAATTTAATTATGAATCTTACATAAATAGTTTTATTGGCTGGTATTGTGTTCTATAACTTTAGCATCACGCTATAGTATATCTATTTTTATCAATGGTAAAAAATCACCGATAATTGAAAACATTAATCCAATGATGTCTTTAATACTAATAAAGGAACCCCATGATTAGCTCATTTATATCACGAATAAATGTTTACCACTTTTAACGATTCTTGTATCAACAATTATTTTTTTATCTCTGATAAAGTCTTTATCAAATGCTTTTAAAATACACTTATAAAGTAGTTCACCTCCTTTCCACACCACAACACCCAATAAAACATCACCCTAAAATTTTCAATTCTATGTAAGATATATTAATTCTTATTATTTCACCACTGAGCCTCTACTCTTACAAAAATGTTTTGATATCCCATATACTCCTATTAATATCATTGTATATGCACCACTATAACTCTTATCTTGTCCAATATCAAACATAGAATGTTTTTTCTTCAATTACAGTCCTATCTGACTTCTACCCTCACTATTGAAACCATTTTTATGACTTCCATCACTATCTATTCATTACAATCCAATGCACCCCCACAATATTTACATTCATATCTAGTCACCATTGTAAAAGAAAATTTTGTATTTTTATTTATATCTATATATTTTATAGTTTTTATTTGATAAATCTCTTTCTGTATTCTAATTATACCAAATAATTGATTACAAAATTTTTACTTTAATTCACACTCATTTCCATTTTCTATTCCATTCCACATGCATCAAACAATGCCTTTATGTTTTCGTTGGTAATAGATGAAGGGGCTGGAGAAGATTCATAAAATAAAATCTATAAAAATTACCTAATTTAAAAGTATGAATTTAATCTACAGTTTAGGAACATGGACACGAGAATGGTGGATCTTGGAACCCATTATATGCTTCCATAATAAATATTTTAGTCTATTGTTAAATAGAAATATATATATATATATATATAAAATATTGTTTGAATGATGATTTACATTTGATATTCTATTTAAAATATAATTTTTATGAAATATTTATTTTATATTACCTTATGGGGATATTAATTGGTTACCATTAAGAATCATGTACTGATATATATAATGTTTTATTAGAAGAGCGGGATTCTAAAAATAATTATAAATATAGAAATATCATTAATTAATGGTCTCAAAGGAAAATAAAGTTGTGGTATTGTCAACCTAATAAATACCATTATTATCCTTTCTTTTCACTACCTATAATTGTAAAATTAAATATTTCTTAACGGGAGAGTTGAGAAATGTATAGTTTATATAATAATTATTTCTTTACCATTCCATTTTATTTTTCTTTATCTCAAAACCATTTTAATTTCTATTTACATAAATTTTTGGTGGAATGAATTCTCAAAAAGGGAGATATATGTGTTTTCGTTTTATGGCTTAATTTTTTCTTCTTTGTTTGATAGTTCTTGTTATTTATAAAATATTATTTATTTACTACAAAAAAATAATCCATATCAAATATATTAAATTACACCCATAATGGAGAACATTCCACAGTACCATAAGGTTTATTTTAATCATATTAATCCATCAGATTTGATGCTATAATTAACAAATTGGCATATGTGAGAATGTTTTAAAACAAGTTACATAGTGTGTTAATTTATCTATTTTAAACCAAAAATGTGAATTATTTAATAGTATATTAAGGTGTAATATATAAAAATTAAATTAATAAAAAATATTAATTTTATTAGTTTTATGTTTAGATTAATACTCCATTAGACTATGATTTTACATCAATTATAATTATGGAAGTACATCCCTGTATTTATAATTATCTTAAACTAATTTATATTTTTTTATCATTTTTATTAATTATATTTTTATGTAAAATGTGATGTTTTATTGTGTCAATACAATAAAATCTTCTTTATATAGATATATCCATTATCAATACTAAAAAATCACTGATAAATGGGGGTACTTATATTAGTGATACCGTTTATCATTAATTTTCTAATGTTGATAAATGTGATTTCCAACACTATTAAGAGGGGGATTTTTGGTAGTGTATTGTTATTCTAAATAATAATAATAATGTGTCTTTCCTTATTTATAACAATGAAAAAGTGTGTGATACAATAATTCATTACCCTCAATATTAAAAAAAGTAGTTACATGTTTTGGAAAATAGATGTGTAAATCTATATCGAATCGATAGATCTTATTAAAAAATAAAATGAAATAATTCATTGACCATTCAAAATATACCATTGGTGATGGTATTCCTCAGTAGGATTCTTAGTTTGGGACTAAAATGTGAATAAAATATAGAGATAGATCCATTAAAGATCATAAATAGTTTTAAAGGGTGATATGATCATCAAAAGGAGGTTCTTCTTCTTAAATCACATGATTAATGTAATTATTTACACTAAAAATAATATAAAAACATTAGCGATTATAAATTATCAATTTATAGAATTGTATTATAATTATGTATTGATTTATTGAGGTTATAGATACCAATATTCTATAAAGTAAAAAATTTGAATTTTTGTGCATCTCACATAATCTTATAGAAATAATATCACTATCATCGGTATAAAATTTATTCTGATATAATTTTTTCATTCCTTTTAGTAAATAATAATAGTGAGACTTGGATGAAAAATAATCATTCTCATCCTACTCGTTCTGTTGTAGCCTTACTTAAATAAAATTTCACTTTCTACAAAAATAATAATGGAAGAGGATGAACATTTGACCATCTAGTTCAAAATGTTATGGTAATGATTATGGTTCTTGGATTTTCTTTTGTGAAAAAAATAAATTTATAGAATCCAAATTACTAGAATATTTTGTGTAACAACAACTTATATTCAACATTGGGCAAATATGTCCCTCTAAAAAGCTGTAACTACCACCCTCCCCTATTTATTATTTTATGATTCTTTGTATACAATAACTTCCCTTCCCCACTATGACACCAAACCAGATACCACCCAATAGTTATCAATTTGTTAGATGTGACTATAATCTTGATTCCTCCAACATTTAGCCTCTAATAGTACTCTTTCACCATTATCCCCATCTTTTACTCATACTATTACTATATATATACCCTTCCTTTTTCTCCCTCCATCACCACTCCAATCAAACATCTTCGATAACTCTATTCCCATCATTGTTACTCATATAGGCACCTTACTATTCGCCACACCATTAGATGTTTCCAAACCCATCATTTCGACATAGACTTCTAATGTATCCCATCCTGCTACATTTTTTCCTTCTCTTATATATAACCGACACCATTATTCACTTCTATTATGCTATTATCACACCTTCCAACCATGTTGTTGTGACCATCACTATTGTACCATCCACTAGTACCCATCCATTCCCAATCGTTTAACCCCACCATTTCACCTCTAGACCTATCTGATCCCCATTATAGACAACGTGAGTTATCATATTTTTGTTACAATATTTTCACTTTTTTTATTTGAATGGTTTTTTTTTCATTTCTAATTATACCAAATTGTGAAACAGAATGAATTTTAATTTCCATTTCACTCCCATTTCCCATTATAATTCAATTATATGTATCAAAAACATCAAAAAGGTTTCCCAATTAACAAAAGAAGGTGGTTGGGTATATTCATAAAATAAATTCAATTTAAATAAATTAATTTAATAATTTGAAATTAATATATAGTGAATTGAGAAGGAAACCTGAAGGCTGCATCAAAAACCCTATGATGTGATTAACTATAAAATATTTCTTTTGATTGATATAAATATATATATTGAATGAACTAAATGGGCATTGTATTTTTCCATAATGGGAGAGTTTCTAAACCCATAGTTTCTATAAAAAATTTTCTCTATCATTATATTTTCTTTCCCTTTCACTGATATCAATATAAAATTTTATTTCCATGACATGTTATCAACCCAAAGGATTAAAATAGAAGAAATACATGTATTAATTTTAATGCTTATTTACTTAATTACTACTATAAATTTTGGATTTCCACCTACCCTAGTTATTTTAATTTATTAATTGTACACCTCCATATTGGATGGACTAAAAAATAAATAATTACATATGAAAATGTTTTAAAAAATAACAATGTCTATTGTTCTATTTATTTTGAACAACCATTTAAAAGGATTATTAATCAATTAATGTAAGGTCTCACCAATTTTTTTTATTAAGAAACAACATTAATTTTATAAACATGATCATGATTTTCTTACTCTATATGACTATTGTTATAATTACTTTAAACATATAAAAATTCTATTCCAATATAAATATTTTTCAATAAATAATATTATATATTTTTTATATATATTTATTTTATTTTTATGTGAAATGTGAAATTTTATTGTATTATTATTCTAAATAATAATAATAAATTTTCTCCTAGTCATCATAATATAAAATCTCATGAAATTGGAATTCAATTTCCTCAATATTAAAAAAATTATATATATTTTAGGAAAAATAAATATTTAAATACATCTCAAATTGATGGATCATAGAAAAAATATTGAAAATAATTCACAAAACCCTCTATATAATACAGGGGTGATACTATATCCTTCAAGACATCTCTATGAGGGACATAAATGTAAAACCCTCATGGAAAGAGAATCCTAAAGTCTCAATAAGAGTTTTAAATGGAAATATGATCAATAAATGTAGTTTTTTATTCATATAACACATGATGAATATAATGATCTATGATTATAAGACTATAAATGGTATGGTGATTACAATTTACATATGTATATAATTATATCATAATTAATGGATTTTTTATTGGGGTTATGGATGCAAACATAATTGAAATGACATATAAGAATTTTTATGAATCACACAAAACCATATAAAAATAATATCACTTTCAGGAGTATTCAAAATATTCCAATATCATACCATCATTTCATGTAATATATAATGGAATAAAATATTTTAATTCAAATACATTTGACTCATCCTAATGGTTCCACAATATGATTTTTGAATTAAAATTAACCAATTCATGAAAATACTTTTGAAAGAGGTTGGATCTGAGGATGTGATAATCATGGTGGATGTGGGTTCAGAGGCATATGAGGTTGAGGATGTGGTCATAGTCATAGGCACCATCAACAGTTTTTCAAAATCAATGAAATATCAGCTCAAGAACTATGAGGAATTGTAATTAATATTTTTACAAGTTTTTTACTATGATACATTGTTCATGATTCTATTATATCCTAGAGAAATTATATATTCTCTATAAATACTATCTTGAAGAAAAGAAGAGTGGATCACATTTCACTAATACATCATATTGAAAAAATTATGGTTGGTGGGGACAAATGGTAGTAAAGAACCATGACCAATCAAATGAAAATTCTACATACCTCAAGGGATGTTATTTTACTTGTGATGTTGATGAGATACAAATTATAAATAATTCAATTTATTTGTACATATAAAATAATGTTTTGTTTTTTTCACAATGTTTTTTTATTATATTGTTATAATTAAATTTTAAAAAGTTTTTTGTCAATATTATTTTCTATAAATTGAATATTTAAAATAGATTTCATATATATAACTGATATTTTATTACATTATTGTGGAAAAATTCACATAATTATTAAAAAAATAATATTTTTTGTAATAATAATATGAGAAGACTAGCTATGAATACTATATTAGGTCTTATAGATCTTATATAATTTACTAGTGAAGCATGTTTTTATATACCTACTTTGATAATTTTCATCAAAAGAGATCCATTGTTTTTTCTATGGTACAAAATAGACATATTAACCTTGAATGATATATAACATAATTGATATGATATCTTAACTCTATCTTAAAGAAAAAAAAGTTCATTTCCATTACCGTTAATAAATTTGGGAAGAGTCATGTTAATGAAAGACTAACAAAATCATCTTGTGTATTATATTTTAAATTTATTTATTTTACTGAAACATGTATGGTAGTAAATAATATGGCCAAAATTATTAATTTATTATATAATGAATTTAGAAATATATGTTATGTAATGATGTGAAAAATATTTGGAAATTCTCATTAGTATTAAATATTAGTATAGAAGATCATTATAATTAGGAAATTTCCATATGAAAGGAATTCTCTGGGAAATAATATTGTGAGACAATCAGTATCTAAAATTATGTCCTAAATTCCAAAATTTCATAAATGAGTTTAAGGGGATTTACGTTAACCAATTAATCCATAATGAGGGGTATAAAATATTTAATGGTATTAATGTATAGATCTGGTAGATGGTCTCCCATTTTATTTAGCTCAAAATTTTATGTACCATTCAAAAACAAATCATTCATCAATATTTAGAGTGAGAGAATAACATCCAAATAATGTTATCATGAAAATAATGTATGATAATTCTATAGAAAATATATCTCAATCATTGCACAGATCAATTTATACTGATGGATGTTATTATAGAAAATCCATTTCCCATTTTAATTTATAAATTCTTAGTCTAATCAAATATAAAACCACTCAAACATATTTTTATAGAATTGATAGTGAGATCAATGTTATTGATATTTTTATGGGGTCATGAAATATTTAATTATTTATCATTATTTTAAAACGTACCAAGTACATATTAAATGAACTAACCATAATAACTATAAATACATTTTTATATTTAAAATAAATAATTTTTTCATTACGTGAGAACTTTGCTTAATATTTGGGACCTAATTCCACTTCACCAATGTTTCTAAGTACACCAGATTCAAAATAAAACATAACTTTGGGAACCTAATACCTCTCAGACTAGAATCTATCCAATAGATTTATCACTCACTTAATATTTTTATATTGTGTAGTATATGTACTAATTCCTTCCACACAAAATAAAACAATGGGGCCTAAAAGGTGTGTGGCAATTTATGTTGGATATGAGTCAAGATCCATCAGTAATTTTCTTTAACCACAATCGTGTGGTATATTTGAAACACATTTTTCTGATTTACACTTCAATGAAGATGTATTCCCAATATTATGTGTATAAAATAATAAAATATAGGAGACATCCTAAAATACAAAAAACAATGATCAACCCACACAATATTGTATTATAGAAGTGAAAAAAAGTATTTTTTAATGATTGGAAATTTAGTTACCTGATGCATTTACTGATATAAATGGAGTAAAAATGGCATGTATTAGCTATAAATTCACAAGTAAATATTTATTTCTTGAACAAAATTAAATAATTATGTTAAAAAAATGAAACAAACCTCAGGAAGTTTTGTAGGCCGATTGGATATATGGATTAAAATCATTGAAAAAAGTCAATAAGCCAGTATAGTTTAAAACCCTATAATGGTGGTGTGTTTCTGAATATAACCCTATACATTATGTGTACCTAAATATAAACGTAATTATGATCATAAAGATAAAAAATATGATATTGAATAAATGTTTTTTTGAAAATAATGAAATATCATTTAACTAATCTTTTACAAGTGATATATCAAATCAATATATACTAAAAAGTGTTGAAAAGTTAATTTCATATTACATGAAGAATGTTATAAATATTAAATATCTTGAACAAATCTGTGTTTTATAATATAAAAAAACTTGTATTGGAATAAACAGATTGATGCAATTCATGTTTAATTAAATTACCTAAATATTTAGAGGGTCTTTGAACATATCAAGATAATGCCATTATTTTTAAAACCTATTGTATATACAATTTATTTTTGAGTAAATTTTATTTAAATAATTCTGATTTTAAAATATAAATCTCTTCTTTTCACATAATTGTTTTATTAGAGATCCACAATTGATTATGAGGTTATATACTCTCCTAATATGGATTTAATTAGATTTTGGTGTGTAATCATACTTATAAAAGACAAAAGGTATAACATTTTTCTTATAGATGTTTTCACAACTTATTTATATGGGTTAGTTTAAAATATATATATATACATATATTATAATTCATATAGAATTAAAACCCCATAAAAAGTTGATATAGATATCCAAAAACCAATATTAATAAATATTATAGAAATATTTATATGTATTAAGGATATTTGGTTGTTTATTGTATAATATAAATGGAGAATATATGATAATAAAATGGTATGTAAATGATACTATATTACATAATTTTTAATTAAGAAAACAATACATAGATATAAAATTAATACTGTTATTGTTGATGTTTTAAAGACAACTAGGAATATTAAAGATATCCATAGAGAAATAGGGAGCATAAAGGATGTATTTGAAATGAATAACTAATGAGATACCTTGTATTTTCTATGATTAAATATTGAAAACATTTCAATCAAGCTTTTTTTATATTATTCAAATAACACTAAAAGGTCCTAAAATGAATTAACTTATATAAAAATATTCCTTTATGTACTCCAATGTTTTTTTATATTATAAAATTATTACGGATCAAATATGACCTTCAGAAGAAAACTAAGAGTTAATAGGTCTATATATACCATATAATTGTTACATGAGATAAATTTTTTATTTTAATAATTATACTGACCCTGATATATTATTTTTTTACTAATATGATGGAAATGATATGCTCATTTCCTCTATGAACACATTAATGGAATTAGTTTTATTAATATTATTGGATCTATTGATTTGGGTTTATTCTAATTGTATAAATTATAGAAAATACGGTCCATTTTGCAGATGAAGGTTATTTATTGAATTTCTATAATGTATGATCACAAAATGGAGATATCTTCATTTTCATAGGTACTACCATATTTTATAGATTAAAAATATTTATATTAATTATATAATCTTATAATAGTTCCAAATTGAAAATAATAAACAAAAAAAACAAATAATGTGTTTCATTATAGTCTATAACTCAACACCTTGAATCAGAAAGTGTATTTCCCATACATAGTACGATGATAATATTATTTTAAGATAATGTTGTCTTTATCACACTAATAAAGGATGGATTCATAAAAAAATGCACATTTGAAATACATACCATCAAAGTTATTATATTTTACACAATATTTAAGGAAGAAAGGATATATCATCTTGAAATATGATCAATCTAGAAATAAGGTTTTTGGTCTATTAAAAAATACCATTGATTATATTTTTATTGAACTTGTTCGTGATTTATGGATGTTTTGGTTGAAAAATATGTAATTTTTTTATCTAATAGAACATGAATTGGGGGTCTATATGGTTGGAATATTATTTTTTTTATTTTTTATCACTGGTTTTTTAGTAAATATTTTTTAAAGAGATAGAATTTAAACTCATAAAATAGGATATGGATTGTTCATTCCAAGGAGAAGTATTATGAAATATCCTTATATATGTGTTGAATTTAAAAATAGGTAGTGGGATGCCCAAACCTATAAATACCCTCATACCCTACTCATGATGGTTCATTAGAATGGTTTGTGCAATATTCGTTAATGGGGTAGTTGAGAAAAACATACTTTCATTAATAAAATTATCTTTCCCATTAAATAATGTTTTTCTTATTTCCAATATCTTTTTTTGTTTTCATTTTCCTAGAAAATACATGATTAAAATCGATGATAATATGAATGAATTCAAATAATATATAAAAATCAACATATTAATAATATTTTTATTATTATTCATATATTACAACCTTAATTATTATTGTTGATTATTATTTACTCAATAACTTTTATTTAAAAAATCCAATTAATAATTATTCTAAGACAATTTAATAATGAAATTAATATGGGCAATTCAATAATAATATGTGATATGTAATTATGTACCACTTTATAGGACTCAAGACAACACATGACATCATCTTGTAGAAAAATCAATATAATGTTGATTTTTAATAGATTCAAATTTTAAATTAATAAGTAATCAAAATCGATCTATTTTTCATGAATATTTCAATTGTTATTTTTTGTGAATTTAGATTATATTGATAGGAGTTTTAATCCAAAAAATATTAGGCGTTATAAATGAGGGAAACTTTTAAAATATTATAACATTAATCGGATAATTTTAACATGGAAAAAAAGATGATGCCCCCAATTTTTTAATTAAATAACCCACAGTTGATAAAAATTACATATTAGGATTATTGATAAGATTGTAAAAAAGTATGGCCATGTAATTTGTGTGATAATCATAAAGCATCAAGAAATTTCTATTATAATCAATATCATGATTACAATTTGAATCACTTCTAGAGAATAGTTAATCAGCCTGAGAAAAGGATCGTAGGATCATTTTAAATTCTGTGCCTGTTAAAAAAACATTGATATGAAATTTGAGATAGGTAGTTGATTATATAAAAATTCAGAGAGTTAATTCAAACTATCAAGATAATTGATGAATAAATACATTTATTATCCTCATATTTATGATGTGGTGTTTTGATAGATACAACTATAGATATATATTAAAATAATTTCAACATTGAAAAAATGATAACATGCGATAATGAATGATGTTGTGTAGCATGAAACTTATCCTATGAAATTATGTTATGATATGATAGTGAACATTATGTTACTCCTCTAATTTTTTATTCAATATTATCTAATGTTAGTGTATATAGGGTTTGGTTCCTATAGATATAGGGAATTACATAAAAATTGTTATAAAAATGTGATAGGATGACTGAATTTTTCATGAGAGTATTCTAGATTGTCATTGTCAAATTATTTTAACAATAAGAGATTAATCTTGATATTTTTAATCCTATTGAAACAATTATATTTATAATATAGATTATCTATGATGATGAAATCTATATGGTTTTACTAAATGGTTTTTCCATTTTGGATTAAAGTAATGTGTCTATTGGAATGAGTACCATGACCTTGTGGTAGACATGATTTGGAAAATGACAATGACGTCTATATTATGATGATGGAATCAATAAGGTGAATAGAATTCATTATTGTTGTTCATTTCATATAAGTGATGATTATTGTATGATTTTCACCAAACTTTATGTACATGGGATGCATGTAAACATGTATAAGATGAATCAAGTATATATATATATGTCATTATATATAGTGTACATTAGTTAGAGAATATGATAATCATATTTTTCACTCATGTGAT
The DNA here is from genome assembly GCA_963277665.1 of Viscum album. Lineage (NCBI taxonomy): Eukaryota > Viridiplantae > Streptophyta > Magnoliopsida > Santalales > Viscaceae > Viscum > Viscum album. The sequence continues at coordinate 1,452,395,711 of OY728161.1, forward strand.
TCATGAATATGAACTATATATACACATATATTGAATTTTATTATTAATGTTATCCAAAATGGTTTATTCTGTAATCCATTAGGAGTTGGATAATATATCATCATTAAATTCATTGAAAATATTTAATGAATTAAAAATAATATACAGAAATTCATATGTTGTGTTATGAAGTAGGAGCGTTGGGATTCAGCAATATAAGTGGATAAAATCATTTCATAAAGAGTCTGTGATTTGTGTGGTGTGTATGAGTATCTGATAAACTATATTCCTCAAATAAATATGTTTATCACTTTTGATAAGGCACTAATACCCCTTCATAATCCTGGATTCCTCAAGAAAAATATGAGGATCCATTGTTTGGTGAACTCCCACATAGTTAGTGTGATTTTATTCACCACTACTCAGGATCTTCCATTAAAAAAATTTGTTAAAAGAGGATTGATGTTACAACAATTCTGGAAAACAAGGTGCTAATGTTTTACAGTATTATTTACTTATTAATTCCTCAAAGATAGATCTCCTATTCAAGGGGTTATATTCCATTTAAATTGATCATATGGAGGAAATAATAAAACCTTTAGTGGTATGAGAGTGTTTTATTTATGAACCAATTTTTTTTTATCACTGGTTTTCAAAGAGGAATGATGAGTAAAATTTTCATATAACAGTTTCTTGTTAGAGAGTCATACAAGAGCTGTCTAAAGGTAAATATTATTTATTCTTACACTAGTCAATTATGTAAAAGTCTTACCCTTATATAAAAGGTCATTTTAAGGGTAACTTCTATATTACCTTTATACAATTAGATTTTTTAATGGTTCTAACCTTACATATAAGTTCATTTTATAATGGTAAATATTATTTACCCTTACGTGATATCCTTACACAAGTCATTGTGTAATGGTAGGTATTCCATTACACTTACATGTAAATTAATTTGAGCCACTCGGTAATGGTCCCAAATGATTATCCTTATAAAACTCCTAAAAAATTAAGAGTACCGATTTGTAAATGATATGGGTAAAGTAGATACATTTACTAGAGGGATCTTTGTAATGTAATCTACTTTTTACTATTATATAGTGGTGTTCAAATCAAGATGAAAAAAGATAAGAACCATTTAGGTAAGCAGTTTAAGGAAAAATTGATATTACTATTACACATGATTTTAAAAACATAAGTTTCCCTTATGAAAATCATTTTCATAAGGGTAAAAGGGAGGATACCATTATATAGAATAGTGGTTTTATGTATGGTTAACAAGAATCAATATTTAATTTCTTTATATATTAAATGATTGTTATTGTTCATAAATTGATTTTAAATCATAACTAACTGTAATTTTTGATATATTAGTCTATATTTATTTTATAAATAAATAATTAAATAAAATTATATTTTAATTAATTCAATTAATTTTTGGGAAGTATTTTTCTCAAATGTAAAAGACTGATATTTATAAATACCTTTTGACAAATATAATAGCATCCTATGATCTTGAATTAAATGGTTCAATTATAAATAATAAGTGTTCATTTACGATTATGTTATAAGTTACAAAATATATGATATTGTTGGCACTCGAATACGTGCTACTAGGGAAATGGAGAAAGGCCCGTCCATCTTGAAGCTATGTTGGGATAAAATAGACACAAATTAATTAATGGTGTTTCTCTTTCTAGGCACTGTTGTGGCGACCTCTTGCTAGTGCATGTGTGAAGGTAGATGAAGGTACCTCCAGTATTTTGATGAGCCCTATGACAACACGAGCATATTTGATGGTCCCTCCACATGTCTAAAAGAGCCTCACCACCTTGCGGAATACATTTTTCACTTCGATGCCCCCATGAGGTTCGCGTGCCTCATTTCATATAAATATGCATATCACAACCACTTCAAAGGAATAATTAACCTAATAATTCAACATTTGGTCTCCCATCTCATGAATCTATTGAGCACCATGAATCTGACCCAAAAATAGAACACCCAAAGTACTTGATCATTACGAGCAATGCATTACTTTGTTCCACAAAGCCTCAACCTATGGTAAGGATTATATTTGTGAATGCATCTACCCTCCATGAAAGAGAGATGAAATTCATTTTTCTAGGGGATTTTTAAAGCATTAGTCCTTCACGAATTACTATTCTATTAATCACAGACTCTTTTCTAAGGTTGGGGCCCCATGATTTGTGAGTCCCTTTCCTTCACGAATCTCCTTTACTTCATAAAGAACCCAAGATTCAAAATCCCATCATTGCAACAAACCTTGTTTCATGATGGACTCATCCATGAGTCCCTTCAGTCTTTAACTTTAGGATTTTATTGCCCCTGATGTTGTTTCCCTTGTTATGATGTCCTAGCCCTTGATTGTTAGCATAGGTACACTATTGGCTCTTGATTTTTGTCCTAGACATGATAACATGGACCCTGTGAGTGACCACTCCTCCACCCCACACTCTAAGGGAATATATGATGCCTACCCTTTTCCAATTATTGGTGGTAATCAGTCATTTCATTCCAAGGGGTGATGATCAAGTCCTCCCCATCCATGCTGTAGTAAATTGAACTCTAAAGTGGAATCATCCTCACTACATGATGTTAATCTATAGCCTCAATAAATTACATGAACATCAGGTTCCCTACCTCGGGAATTTTCTATTCCCATTAATACCTAGAAGAGTGATTTCTTCCTCACATGGAATGTGATCCTTCGTATAATGAGTAGTATTTTCCCATGGTGAAAGGGATTCCATTTGGGTGTAATCTCCTAGCCATTTTTACATGGGGTAGAACTCTTAATCCTACATCCCTCCTCTAGACACAAATACTATGGGTGAGATGGGCATAGGGGACACTCAAAACCCCATCCCTCTCCCATTGAGCCTTTTCTCTATTGGATGCTCCTATGTGTATGCCCCGCTCCATCCCTGACTGATGTATCTTTAAGGAAATGACTATTTGGTGTACTGATTCCTCTTTTTTCTCAAACCAATAATGACTCACGTGAGCTTAGAGATTTGTAGTGAACAATAAATCTCTATTTCTGGAATCCATCCTATAGTAAGCCCTGTATTAAACCTTTATGGTCCTCTAATCACATATGATCCTAAAACCATGAATCTACATGGGTTATGATCCCTATACATTAAATAGGGTTTGTAGTAAGCCTCAATGAGGTTTTATCCAAACCATCTATAAACCATGGTTCTCCCATACTATAGGGTGAACCTCTTGGATCTCAGTATCCACCTTCATCCATTCCCATCATGATGTTTCCCATGATTTACTGTATCGTAGGAGGATCATTCCCCACTCAAAGGTCGCATATCCTTCAGAACCATATAGGGAGCTTCAACACATGATCCCCATCACCCCTTATACTCCTTCGATTCCACCCACTTTATTTCAACACTTCTTACATTTATATTCTAATTCTAACCAAGGACACCACATCTCAGTGGTATCATTACTTCCATCTAGGCCATCATAGTGCATAATCCCCATACATAAGACTATTTCTCCTAGAATCACCCAATTGTATAACCGTGAATAATCCCTACACAATAAATATTCATCTAACCATGACACCTCCTCTTATGACGGGTGGATAACCATGTGTAAGCCCCAAGTAACCCTTTTAAAAGATGTGTGTTTTAATACCTATATTCTAAATAGTGAATGTTTAAAGCCTCTCCAATGTTTAATCCCATGCAACAGTAAACCATAATGTCCCCCACATTGGGGTCTGACTCCCTCATCCATCCTCAATGGTTTCTATATCATCAGTCATGATGTAGAAATTTCTATTTATGGGATACATCACCTGGGTTCATCGTTTGATTTCTTCCTACCATGATGATAAAAAACATTGATGCCTACCTCCTAGTTATTTAACATTTCATGGTGTGAAATATTCTCTTTACATGGTACACTATCCTAGGCCCCATCTCATTGGGCGTTCCGACTCTCCCATCTGGTAATCTATCCGTGTTCTCCCTCATAGGGATGTACCTATTTGATCAAACATCAGAAGTGTTTTGATCAATACATCCCAGTCTACACTAGTTGTTAATCTCATGGTATGCCTTGTTTTAAACATGTGCTGCCAAATAAATTACACTAAAGATATTCTAATAGCCTAGGATACCCCACGAGCACTTCGAAATCCATCTTATATTAAAGAATATAGGTTCTCCAATGTTGTAGTGTCCATTCATTCCACTGATTCCAAATGTGACTACTATGTTGACTGATGGTGGATACCCTGACTAGACGCTTTGTAATTTGTAGAAAAAATTAATATAATCATCAAAATTACATGACTATATGAAACTAATAATTATTTTCACAAAAAACTTCTTAATCTATGAGGAATACCCGAACTAGGTGAAGACATCAAAGGTGGAATCCATTGAAGGATGAACTGGCATACCATCATCCCCTTTAGATCAAATATAAAACATCACTAAAGATGTGATAAATGATTCATACATTTGTAATGTGTGAAAGAGGGGTACACTATAGTTTTTCTGCAAACAACGACATCTGATGAGAAGATGCACACCAATAGAAAGCATCAGAAAAAAATGGTGAACCCAACATGAATTATTCTCATCAACATGGGATTAGTAATATTTGAGATATCAGAAGAAGGTAGTTTTATCATATATAGCTAATTAGTTGTAGTTCCCACCAATAAAATAGTGGTCCTTCCATCAAACTCACATTAGATTGGAGAATTTAATCATTGGGAATTGCATTCTGGAACCTCATCAGTGTGTATATCTCTATCTAACCATGGAAGACTAAACTATAGTGGGGAATTGGGAATTGTTTTTACACTATGTGTATGGTTGGATAAAACTTCCTACTTTTCCTGACCTGAGACACAAAAAATCAATAGCCCTCTCCCTGCAGACACTAGGGCAGGAGGAATAACAATGCCAAAATCACACATGATTACACCTCCTCTCTGACGTCATCTACTCCCATCGATACCACGAGCCCATTCCCCCACATAAATGTTGGATATAGTTAAAAATGGGGTTGACGGACATCCTCTTTTGACATTATGAGTAGGAGGGGGTCATTCCCATGAAGGAAATGAACTGTTAGGATGTGGAGGATTCTATGCATCGATGTCAACCCCACACCCTAATGGTTTCATCAGGATCCACTATTTCCCACTCAGACCTCCAACCACTTAAGTAGTATCTCCCTAGAATGTTCCTTTAACTCACTCACCAATTGTGATGAGGTAATGGATATCTATGTTATCCAGGTTGTGATTACATCCTGGGATACATCATGAATGTCTCTCACTATGCCACATCAACACCATTAATTACTAGTTCCTCAAGACAAACATTAAGCAATCAATACCTCTGATCATTTGGCCCCAACCAAGATGACCTGACGCTAATTTCAAGAGCATGCTCAGTAAAAATCCTGATAGTGGGGCCTCTTTTATAGATTTAGTGACCCATCTCACCATAGAAACAACATACCACTTCCGTACTACATTAGAGATGGGAAACTGCATCTCTTGGTTGGGATCGAGACCTATTCTTCTCCAGGGGCAGGCTGGGTTGACTCTTTCAATTTCTCGTGCATCCAAATGCCTTCATGATTCATCATGTGACATTGTGATTCTATACAGGAGCCCTCCTCATACCATATCTAGCTCAAGTGGATGTCCTCACCAATTTTTCAACATCCATTATGAAGGTACTCTTCATGCTTATGGTTCCCAGTACTTAGGTCCATTATATTCCACAGACCCTCAACAAAAATGCCCCCCTCATGCCATAATCATATCTATGGGAGGACCCCCATACTTCACAAATTATCATTATAGAATTACTACATGTGATTTATGTATCCAACATGTCAGTACACCCCATTTTCAACACAAGATTCGGTAGAGGCCCTATCGTCACTAGTAATACCATCCATACACGTCCTCCCAGCTTGTTCACCAATTAGTATTAACGTTATCCCCATACCCATGGTAAAAAACATGGAGGACCTCCCCTTGCCCTGCTTGATATTTTCCCATGTGATCCTCACATCTCATATCACAAGGGAGGAGGTTCTTCCTACTCTCATATCCAATATGGAGGTCGTCCAAATATCCAAAATGATTCCAGAAGATGTCCTCCTTGGAACATCAGCACCCTGGGTGGAGGTCTTCCCCACTATCATAGTATCCCTAGTTGAGGGCATTCGTTCATTGATAGAAACTAATACATAGGTCCTCCTCATATTCTAGCCAACTCAAGTGTAGGTCCTCCTGGCTCCAGCACCAATCTTTACATAGGTACTCCCCATTCTGAAAATTTAACCAACCCTGACTAATCCTCCGGGGGAAGAGGTGTAAAACACCTCCTTTATAGAAAGAACTCTAAGAGGTATCGAGTTATTATCAAACTAGTCCAATATTTAGATTTTTAAGTAGAATGCGACTCAATCATGGAGACTCCACCCTAGTACTTAGCATCAAAGTCTAGGGAAGGAAACTAGTGTGTGAGTTTCATTATCCCATAAGATGAGATGCACCAGATCCATAAATCCCTTCTAAGGTACTTGTATGTGGTGGATTTGTCTCACTTCTAGAGTCTCACTGTGTATCCCTCCTTATCATCACCAATATCATTCTTTACATTAATAATAGATCATGGAGAGTTATTTTGGGGAATGATAGGTGGGTAGCACCCTCAATGATTACCACCAGTACCTAAATCCCTTGTACATTAGGTAATGGGAAATACCCCATCCTATAGATACATGATGATGTGGTCGGTATCATATTTGACAGAAAACCAAGTGAGTGTATGCCAATCAACTCGGTCAATGTTCTCTCCACCAAAAAGTCCACTGGAAAAAATGGTTAATATCTATACCCTGACTAGTTCCTTATCTCGCCCTAATTGAAGATAGGGGAAACCTATGTCCATGCCCTACTTTGGAGTAGAGAATATTGTGCGAAATTATATATATCGATCCTTTAACTGAGTTTTTTTGGACGAGCGCTACTCCTAAAATTGTCATTTCATGGTCTCTCAGGCAATATGACCTTTTTATCATCTTTCATACCATATAGGTAAAATATTTTCACCTTTATACCCTTTTGTTGGACTTTCCAATGAGCCTTGATAATTATGATGAAATTAGACAATAATCTACAATGGATGAGTTAGTAGTGATTCACGTGGTATAATACCCTAAATTACATATCCATCATTGAACACTTAAATAATGAATCATTTAGAGCTTCACCATGTTAGAAAGAATTAATTAAAGGTAAATACCACATCTCTATACCCATGTCTAGGTGAATTAAGATTCTCTTCACATTAGTCTCATCTTATGCCAACCTGACTTGTTGGCGATATAGATTATAATTTGTCGAGTGTAGTCCCAATAAATATGGATGACATTAATCCACTCAAGGGAATGGATAACGAGTCTGGTATTTATGAAGTGGAATCCCACAATGGTTATATAGTTACTTGTGGACACTAATATGGTCATCATCACTAACCATCAAAGGATGATACTCGGCCATGTAGAGCCCACTAGGTCATTACACATTGTTCGGGACCCCAATAAGGGTATAAGATTTACTAGGGCCTTTAATCTCTCTAACCCATCTAGTTCAGTGTAGAAGATGGAGGACGATCCCATAATGGCCTCTGTTATCCAACATCATATAGAAATAAGAGGTTCATTGGTGAGAACCTCATTGAGTGCATTGTAGAGCGACACTTGTACTATGGTAACCCTTAGTATGATCTTGTTCCTCTACCAATAGGGAAGTATAATCAACCATAGTTCATCCATGGACATTTTTTCCCATAGATTTAGATAATCCTTTTCATCATGACATGATAAGAACTGAAACGTATTGAGAAAGTAAAAAATATTTACCATTGAATTTTATTGAGCTTCTTGAGAACTATCCTTGATACCCAGTTCAGATCAATCCTCTTCCATCCTCATAGTTCATACCTCTATTAGCTCCAACAGCTACTCTATCCACTCCACGAGTCACCATTCCTATCTAACATGTTTATAAGAAATTATATGCACTGTTGTTAATGGATCCAAATCTAGATAAGAACCCCCACATGGAAGACCTGGTTGTAGCTCTCATCACCCACATTGAGTCCATTGAGCCACTGGTGGTGGCATTCCCACCTAAATGTAATCCATATCCAACATTATTGTATGACATGAAAGCACCCCAATATTTATGGAATCATACACTTTACCCCTTTAAATGGATGGGAGACCTGGTGAAACATTTGAACAATAGAATATCAATGTGTGGACTGATGTTGGGAACTCCATCACAGTAGGATGCCTCCAAGCTTTAGTGTTTTGTACAATATTGGAAGGGAATGTGTTCTTCTGGTACAACCTATTATCTAGCTGTTCTATTGTTGGTTGGGATGATCATTTCATGATGTTTCTATATCATTTTATCTCCACCATATTTAATAAACTTATCCTTAACATCGTAAATTGAAAGAAACCGACAAATTATTGGGCCACAGACTTTGTTGTCCTGTGGAAGTGCCTCACATATTCACTTCACATGCCACTGACTCAGGACTAGATAATAACGATGTGCATTGGTAATGTTACGAATGAATTGTTTCCCTATATCATCACAATGAATTTAACAGGTGGGTATTGATACTTTCCTGAAAAGTTTTATTCCCTAGAGGAAGCTTTGATGTAGTCTAAGCATGCCTGATTGTTGCCTCCAACTCTTTAAAGAATAGTTTCCATTTCTAAGACTTCTGTCATCAAAAAATAGATGCCCAAATCTGTTAGATTTGATTAAGGCATAACATAATCCACAACCTCTTTGAGGGAAAAAAAGTATAAGTCTAGCCTAAGGCACACCACCACCCAATGTATACTCCGATGGAGCTACCATGCCACACACCGCCACCACCTAGGAAAGACAATCAGGCTATGGAGCCTATTTAGGATCCATCCACTCATCAAGGTTAGTCACTAATAATTCCTTTTTCATATGAGATAAACTAGACCTATTCATTAAACAAGTCTCAAGTTCTCAGTAGTTTCTATAGTTAAATCAATCAGAGGATTCATATGTTTCAGAAATTCAAGAAATACTATAAGGTTGGTCAAACTGGTCACCCATAGTACTGACATTATCATAGGTTCTGTGGTCATAGCATCAAGAAGTATTATTTTTCATGGAAGGTCTCCAGGATTAGGTTGTTAATAATGTTATCAGATTGGTTAATGCCCCATTATAGGTAGAAAGACTCTCCACAAAGTCTAAAAGTGACGTTGAAGGTGAATGGAAGCAGTTCCCCACTCATGGGTCACATATATATGGTGGTTGGTTAGTCTAAAAAGTAATTTAACTCAAAAATTGTTCCATCCAATCCCATTTGAATCAACCCAAGACTCCTGATATTGTAACACCTCCTCCTACTACAACAACTTCTTCCACACTGTATCCTACCTCCTTTTAGAATATCATATTCTAATGGTGTAACACCACAGGCTTTCATGATATGCTTCTCATTCAATAATGCAATAGCTTGTATTGTACGCAAGTTCATGTTCTAACACACTGCGACTAATCAAAGTATCCTTTATGAATAGTAATACCCACTTTTTAAAATTATAGAAATTATATATTTCAAAATGGACTTCATTTTTGTATTCACAATATCGAAATTATCCTAAGTTTATTTTTTTCTAATTTTCTGAGAACTTCCATTTTTATGAATTGTGAAAAATACATAAAAACAAATTTTTCAATCCAAATAAATTATAGAGATAAATTATACTATAGAGTGGTTTTAAAGTATAATTAGAATATATTTTTACCATTTTATCTAATGGTTCTCATTATAATTAATTTTACTTTGAAACTGGACATAAACAATTGTTAATCTTTTGATATATATTGTTTCTTAAAAACACGCTATTTGTTGTGACAGCGGGGATTAATTATAAAATTAATTAATGCAACTTATATGTTTTTAATTTTGAAAAATAGACAACATTTTTGAATTCAGAATATCAATTATAGCTTAGGGTGAAATTTTGGCATTGTTTTGAAAAACATCAATTTTGATGAATAGTGAAACCACTAAGTGGTAGTTAAAAAACTGATTTTTTTAAATGAAACATTACCACTTCTGTGACTTGATTTTCAAAAATACAAAATACATTGTTGTCATTATGAAGTAAGATGTGGTTCAATGGGATTAAAATAATTTTTGGTGATTAGTAACATTTAGGTTTAATTAATCGCGATAAAAGGTAATTAGTGAAATTTAAGGTAAAAATGATATTATAAAAATATAAAATTACTTTTACACTTGTCCTACTCCTATTGGATGAGTAATTTACGACCAATAAAATCCATGGGTAATCTTGTGGAGCCCATGGAGCCACTTTGGTAGGAAAATGACATTAAAATTTTTTATTTAATGTTAAAATAAAAATGTCACAAACATGAGTTGTTTTACTAAAACAATTTTTAAATGGGGTTATACAAGTCATATTTTTTACTATAAATATTCATTAGAAATATAAAACGATTTCCTACATCATGATAATTTTTTTATAATTTTTAGACATTAAATAAATTAAATTATTTATGACACCATGATGATGCAATGATTACCTCATTAATTAACGATTTAAATAAAATAAAAAGATAATGTAAAATATAAGACATAAACTTGTCAAAAACCTATTGGATGAGTATATTTCGAACCATTATCACCATATACTCTAAATATATAAGTTTGGGACCTTTAAAATCCAAAACGCATTATATAATAAAGTAACATTTCATTACCTTCCAATAGTTCCCCTCCTCTCCTCTTATAAAAGGCCCCCACCACTACCACCTTATTCACACCTTCCAATCCATTTGGCTCGGACAAACTCTGCCCAAATACTCTATCAACATCCCTATATTACTCCTAGAAGCCTCAAATTGGGCACAATTCTTACAAAGGAAGCCTTTGGCTCAAATCAAAAAGAGTTACCCGTTTTAAAGGTAGTGTTTTATCTTGTGTTCTTATGTTTTATTTTGCTTCTCCAACCCCCTAAACTCATTTTATTCATTTCTTTTGTAACAAAAAAAGTATCCTCAATATACTATGATGTTTTTATAAGAATTATTTGCGCTACACATACACACACCTACATATAATGGTTAAAGAACATATTGTTTCTGTGGATGGCGAATTTCTGCCTCACAATACGATGATTGTTCAACACTCATATAACACCTTCAAAGGTGGACATTAAGATTTCAATATATTTACATATGATATATAATATGTTTATGTTTTACTTAAGCTTCTGTATTTTTCATTTATGGCATAACTTTATGTTTTCCATTATTGGTAAACGCGATATTCTCATTTTTGGAAGTGCGGACTACCGCCCCCTCAAAGTGATTTCAATCGTTAATGCCATATGTGGGATTTATAAAGGATGGATTAAATGTTATTATACATTATATTATACTGGAATTATATTATACCTTTATAAAATTATAATTTCAATCTATTAAATACGAAATAGAAATGAAAGTAGCGTTCATGCGTACGTACGGCTTACCGTCTCCATGAACGGTGCATTTCATTTCTTACCTCTAAATGTTATGTAATATTATAAATTCATGTATATACTGGATATATATGATATATATGATATCTACATCATGAACATAATTTTGGATATAATGGATATTTCTCCACATGAACAACTTGTAATTATAAGAAGTTTATTTTTGACTCAAGTACCAAAGATCGACAAAACAATCGTTATTAACATAAATAATTACATAATGTTCATAACATGGTAATAAGTGATATAAAAGGAATAATTAACTTGAAAAGGTTCTTAATGAAGTATAAATTAACTCTAGTTTATTATTCAGGAGGTTAAAGAACGATCGAGTCAAGTCGGACACGAGGTAAGGGAACTTCTTAACCCAATTTCCATTCTTTGGGTTAATCTCGTACTTTCAAATTATGTAATGATATTATTATATCCTATATTGTATTTGTACTTTCTTTATGTGTACATATAGTGAATAAACATAATAGATCTATTTTTTTTTAAAAATTATCTCTTTAAGGACTTCGTCTCCATCTCCTTTCATTGAGGCATATTTTGTTTTATACACAACATTCTTTTATACGGTGTATAAACCCCAATTACTTTTACGTTTATTCAAAAGGAATCTTTTTATACGAATCATTTTACTAAAAATCAAAAAGGTATGTTTTTTTGTCGTACGTATGTGGTGACAATGACTTCTCCGCCACCGTGACCATTATTTTAGTTTCGTCTTCCTCTACAAGCCATAATTTCAATTTAAAATAAAAAATAAATACAATGTTTTAATTTTCTTTTATTTTGGTATTGAAAATGGTTTTGAAAGTGTTTTTTATTATATCAAAGTTTTGTATTGATATCTTGTGATTTAAATGTCGAAATGTTATGTTTCCTTTATGCATGTTATTTGTGATATGATTATGTTATGGTTTATGATATGTTTAAACCTGTTCATATGAGGAATGCATTGGACTTAATAAGTGACGGGTGGAGCCTGCTATAGCTCCTCGATTCATCGGCAGATCTCTTGAGACAAACTAGTTTCTTGGCAAGAGGCCTTGAAAAAATCTTATTTGTAGTATTGGCATGAGGCCTTGGAGATGTGGTTATGATAGTCTGGAATTATGCATTCCATCATTATGAAAGTGGTTATTGATATTGCATGTGATTATTCGACCAGTAGAATATCCATGTGAATATGTATATGGCATTATCTCATTTTACTTATTCCGTATTATGTTCAAGTGAAAGTTTAAAAGGATTTTTTTAGTTATACATTGCCAATGTTTATGTTTATTTATGAAATCTTCCAATATATTTTTATGCTTACTGAGCATCTGAGCTCTCCCCTTTTAATGTTTTAATTTTTCCAGGATGTGAAGAAGTATTTTATGAATGTCCTGCAGGGATAGTTGGAAGGGGATATAAGTGTGGACTATGGAGACCATATTATTGATGTTTTTCAATTTATGATATAATGTAACATTTATGAATTTATCTAGTGTTTCCAAGGATACTAAACTAATCGTTATTTCGAGACATGATTTTTGTGATCATGCCAATGTTACGCAATAATGCACCAACTCTGGGTAACTGGGCCCGGGGCGTTATAGTTGGTATCAGAGCCAGTTTAGTTCTAACTTTGGAAGCTAGATTTAGATAAACTCTGATTAGAGAACATATCCCAAAGATAGACTTTGAGGATTAGTATAGAAGAACTTCCTAGAATTTTGGTATTACAGAGATTTTGTGAGTTTTCCAAGCAATACAGCCCTGTCTGGATGCGAGCAGGTAGAGGCGGCTCTAGAACAAATGTACCTAGGGGTAAAACCCGAAAACACCGCTTTGAGCTACACTCAAACGGGAACTGGTACACGACAATGGGCCTTGCTGCGCTCTTGGTTACGACACTCCCGGGGGATATGCTTAGGATAATTATCATTTTCTTCACAAACCACTATGAAGGGTTATGAGTATATACTTCCTCAAATAAACCATTTTTATGATTATGGATTATATCCATAAATAGTTCAATTTATGTTAAGTATTTTACCAGTATGGAATTATGTATTTTGATTCATGAACTAATCTAGTTTATTCCATTGTTTAGAAATGGCGTCTAGTGGGTGTAATGGAAACCGTATAAATGCATGCACTCCATGTAGGTATTTCCCTCCTGATCAAGATAATTATTGTGGAGATGAAGATACAACTGGGGATGATCACCTTATCACCATACTGGGAAAACTCACTTATGATATGAATAATAACCTTACTCATATGGAGCACCCTGATCTGCAACTCGGAGGATCAATGTTAGACCGCTTCATGAGGCAACAACTACCAAAATTTAATGGGGGTACAAATCCATTAGTAGCTGAGCAGTGGATAAAATCCTTAGAGAAAATATTCCATGCCTTGTGAAGTTGTCATGGAAGTTTACCGCCTCAATAGAGATGTCGAGAAAATTTTGGTCAATGTTTCAAAACACAAAGGAAGAAGAAGAAGTATCAAGTATGGAATGGAGGGAGTTTAAGGAAATTTTCTTAGAAAAATACTTTCCACATGACCATCGAGCAGATATAGAAAGGAAATTTCTGAGTCTGATGGAGAAAGAGGATGAGAATGTCGCAAAGTATGAGGCTAACTTTACAAGGTTAGCGAGGCATGCTGCAGATTATATACGTAACCCAAGAAGTAAGATCGATCGTTTCTTTGATGGGATAAAACTGTTTCTCCGTCGAGCATTAGTATCACAATCTTTCTCAACATACGAAGATATAGTCTCGTTGCTATCATGACAAAAAAGGAGTTCTCTATGTCTTATGACAACAAAGTAAAGCAAGAGAAGTAGAGAATGGTGGAACAAGAGATAGATAAAGGGAAAAAGGGAAATAATGATTTTCCATTATGCGATAATTGTGGGAAGAATCACCCCAGTACTTGCCTAAAAGGACTGGGAGTTTGTTATAAATGTGGAGAAAAAGGTCACCAGTCTCATGATTGTAAGGGAAATAAAGAGGCTATCATTGATAAATGCTACAATTGTAGGTAAATGGGGAATTGTGAAAAATAATTTCCTATGCCTTAGGGAAACTTACCTCAGAAAAGTCCAAGGGATCAAGGACAATCTTATGTTGTCACTACAGTTGAAGTGGAATAATTAATGTATTGGTTCTTTTGGACTCAAGGATTATATAATGTCCGTAAGGATAATGTGATATATATATAAGGATTGTACTTCAGTACTTGTTGTTTTCATTAAGAATTTAATATGATGAAGGTAATCATATTTTTAGTTTGTGAAAATAAGAGAAACTTTACTTTGTTTGGGGAATCTGATGTTACAATTGATTTTGGAATTTAGAGACCTTTTAGAGAAAGTCTGGATAGAGGTATTTTGGATAACTATAATGGTTGGAATGAATTAATTTGAACCGTAGATAGTATTGTTAAAGGTTAAAACAATTCTGAAGATTATTTTTTGAATATTATAATACTATTGTTTTAGGAAAAGGACAACCTGCAGGATGGGGGATATCTCGTCACGTTGGACAAAGCTGTAGGAATCGAACCCACAACCATAGTGAGACATGCCTTTATTACCTACCACTAGCCTAGAGGCAGTCCTTGGTTATTACAAAATAGTTTTCAAAATCTAAATGGTATGTGGTAATATTTGGAACCTTATACAATTAGGATAAATAGAATATTTTTGAGTTCTGTTACCATTTGGAGTGAAAGATGGGTTCGTGGTAAAAAATTATTAAAGAATGAAAGCCTACATGACAAGTAAGTGTATTTCCTTACGTTCTTTGAAAATCTATTAAATAAATTCCTCATCTTTATAAAAGGTAACTTAAAACAAAAACGTGGTCGGTTATCTTTTCCAACTGGGGATTCAATGACCATTTAACCACTCACATGTTTGTGATTTTCTTGTGGTTAACTTTCTCATGATACTATTTTCTACAACTCTCTATCAGACCTTGATGGTTTGTTTCTCCACCATATCCATATTTTCTTAGAATCATAGTATGGGCTATCTCGGATAACCTTTGTACTTCTCTTTCATTTAATGTTATATTCTTATTAACCATATTTCCGATGTGGGTTTTCCACAAAGGTATTTTCTATTTTCAACATTTTATTTTCGAAGAACATTTTCAAATTGTGAGGATGCAATTTATTGAGGAGGGGAGAATGTAACACCCTAAGATTTCATGATACGCTTCTCATCCAATAATGCAATAGCTTGCATTGTACGCAAGTTCGAGTTCTTACACACCGCGACTAATCGAAGTAGCCGTTATGAATAGTAATAACCACTTTTTAAAATTATAGAAATTTTATATTTCAAAATGGACTTTATTTTTGTATTATTAATATCTAAATTATCCTAAGTTGATTTTTTTGTAATTTTCTGAGACCTTCAAATTTTTATGAATAGTGAAAAATTCCTAAAAACATCTTTTTTAATCAAAAAAATTATATTGATAAATTATACTATAGAGTGGTTTTAAAGTATAATTAGAATATATTTTTACCATTTTATCCAATGGTGGTCATTAGAATAAATTTTACTTCGAAATTGGATATAAACAATTGTCAATCTTTTGATATATATTTTTTCTTAAAAACACGCTATTTGTTGTGACAGCGGGAATAAATTATAAAATTAATTAATGCAACTTATATGTTTGGAATTTTTTAAAATAGAAATCATTTTTGAATTCGGAATATCAATTATAGCTTAGGGTAAAATTTTGGCATTGTTCTGAAAAACATCAAATTTTTATGAATAGTGAAACCACTAAGTAGTAGTTAAAAATTTGATTTTTTTGTTTAAATGAAACATTACCACTTCTGTGATTTGATTTTCAAAAATCCGACATACATGGTTTTCATTAGGAAGTAAAATTTTTTTCAATGGAATTAAAATAATTTTTGTTGAATAGTAACTTTTAAGTTTAATTAATCGCGATTAAAGGTAATCAGTGAAATTTAAGGTAAAAATGATATTATAAAAATATGAAATTACTTTTACACTGGTCATACCTATATTGGATGAGTCATGGCCGACCAGGACAATCCATGGGTCAACTTGGGGACCCCATGGAGCCACTTTGGCAGGAAAATAACATTAAAAACTTTTTATTTAATGTTAAAATAAAAATGTCACAAACATGAGTTGTTTTACTAAAAAAAAGTTAATTGGGGTTATACAAGTCATATTTTTAACTATAAATATTAATTAGAAAGCTAAAAATATTTCCTTAATCATGATAAATTTTTTTATAATTTTTAGACATTAAATAAATAAAATTATTTATGACACCATGATGATGCAGCGGTTAGCTCATCAATAAACGATTTAAATAAAATAAAACGATAATGTAAATTCTAAGACATAAACTTTTCAAAAACCTATTGGATGAGTATATTTCGAACCCTTATCACCTTAGCCTCGAAATATATAAGTTTGGGACTTTTAATATCTGAAACACATTATATAATAAAGTAACATTTCATTACTTTCCAAGAGTGCCCCTCCTCTCCTCTTATAAAAGGCCCCCACCACTACCACCTTATTCACACCTTCCAAGCCATTTGGCTTGGCCAAACTCTGCCCAAATACTCTCTCAACTTCCCTATCATACTCTTAGAAGCCTCACTTTGGGCATAATTCTTCCCAAGGAATCCTTTGGCTCAAATCAAAAATATTTACTCGTTTTAAAGATAGTGTTTTATCATGTGTTCTTAAGTTTTAATTTTCTCTTCCAACACCCTAAAAAAAATTTATTCATTTATTTTGTAAAAACAAAAGTATCCTCAATATACTAGGATGTCTTTATCATAAAAATTTGAGCTACACTTACACACACCTACATCTAATGGTTAAAGAACATACTATTTCTACAGATAGAGAATTTCTGCCTCACAAAACCATGATTGTTCAACACTCATATAACACCTTCAATGGTGTCCATTAAGATGTCACTATATTTATATATTATATATAATATTTTTATGTTTTACTTAAGATTCTGTATTTTTCATTTATGTCATACCTTTATGGTTTCCATTATGGTTAACCCGATATTTTCATTTTAGGAAGTGCGGACTACCGCCCCATCAAAGTGATTTAAATCGTTAATGCCATATGTGGGATGTATAAAGGATGTATTAAATGGTATTATACATTATATTATACTGGAATTATATCATACATTTATATAATTATAATTTCAATCCATTAAATATGAAATAGAAATGAAAGTAGCGTTTATGTGTACGTACGGCTTTCCATCTCCATGAATGGTGCATTTCATTTCATACCTATAAATGTTATGTAATATTATAAATTCATGTATATACTGGATATATATTATATATATGATATCTACATCATGAACATAATTCTTGATATAATGGATATTTCTCCACATGAACAACTTGTAATTATAAGATGTTTATTTTTTACTCAAGTACCAATGATCGACAAAACGACCATTATTAACTTAAATAATTACATAATGTTCATAACATCGTAATAAGTGATATAAAAGGAATAATGAACTTGAAAAGGTTCTTAATCAAGTATAAATTAACTCTAGTTTATTATTCAGGAGGTTAAAGAACGATCGAGTCAAGTCGGAAATGAGGTAAGGGAACTTCTTAACCCAATTTCCATTCTTTGGGTTAATCTCCTACTTTCAAATTATGTCATGATATTATTATATCCTATCATGTATTTGTACTTTATTTATGTGTACATATATTGAATAAACATAATAGATCTATTTTATTTAAAAAATTATCTTTGTAAGGACTTTGTCTCAATCTCCTTTCATTGAGGCATATATTGTTTTATACACAACTTTTTTTTATACAGTGTATAATCCCCTTTGACTTTTATGTTTATTCAAAAGGAATATTTTTATACGAAGCGTTTTACTAAACGACAAAAAGGAATGTTTTTTTGCCGTACGTATGCGGCAACAAACACTTATCCACCGCTGTGACCATTATTTGAGTTTCGGCTTCCTCTATAAGACATTACTTTTTTAAAAAAATAAAAAATTAATACAAAGTTTTAATTTTATTTTATTTTGGTATTGAAAATGTTTTTGAAAGTTTTTTTATTATATCAATGTGTTGTATTGATATCTTGTGATTGAAATGTGGAAATGTTATGTTTCCTTTATGCATGTTTTTTGTGATACGATTATGTTATGGTTATGATATGTTTAACCCTGTTCATATGAAGAATGCATTGGACCTAATAAGTGAAGGGTGGAGCCTGCTATAGATCCTCGATGCATTGGTAGGTCTAATGAGACAAACTAGTGTCTTGGCACGAGGCCTTGACAAAATCTTATTTGTAGTGTTGGCACGAGGCCTTGGATACGTGGTTATGATAGTCTGGCATTATCCATTCCATCATTATGAATGTGTTTATTGATATTACATGTGATTATTCGACCAGTAGACTATCCATGTGAATATGTAAATGGCATTATCTCATTTTAAATTTTCCATATTATGTTAATGTTAATGTTTAAAGGTATTTTTTAAGTTATACATTGCCTTAAATGTTTACGTTTATTTATGAAATCTTCCACTATATTTTTATCCTTACTGAGCATCTGAGCTCTCCCCTTTCAATGTTTTAATTTTTCCAGGATGTGAAGAAGTATTTTATGAATGACCTGTAGGGATAGTTGGAAGGGGATATGAGTGTGGACTATGGAGACCATGTTATTGAAGTTTTTCACATTATGATATAATGTAACGTTTATGAATGTATCTATTGTTTCCAAGGCTACTAAACTAATCGGTCTTTCGAGAATTGATCTTTTGTGATCATGACAATGATACGCAATAATGCACCGACTCTGGATAACTAGGGTCGGGGCATTACAAATGGTGTAAGGTATGTGAATTAAACAATAGTGCCAAAACTATCTCTCACCCTTTAGGATTTCATTCCTCTATAGATGGGAATTCCCCCCCCCCCAATCCATCCATTGTTGGAATATTCTTCTAATGATGATTTGGAGAACACCTCTATGAATACTATCAAGTTCTTGAATCCCTATATGATTCCCAATGAAGAGGAGTGTCAATCCAGTCATCCTAATTTTTGACAACATCATCAACGTGGATATTTAAATCATTGGAATGCCTTGTAAAATGATTCAATCCATGTCATTCATTCTATTGATACTAGACAATAAGTTTTATGTATGGCTTAGTAAGAGATATCCTTTTAGCTTATCTTGTTAGATTCTAATCTTCCACTTTTCATACTTCTTGACCATGACGAGACATCTTAAACATATCATGGTTATTCATGCACCACTATAGATAGGCATCAATTATCCTTCATGTTATCAGTAGAAACATTTCAATGTTTATCTACTGAGAAATGAGAAATTCCTAGCACTTGAAAGAGTCTACCAGTTAGACCAACAACTCCCATCGTACCTCCCACTAAAGAGAAACCTCCCCTTTCCAGAAATGTGTTCCTAGCATAGATGTATGATTTGATTAAGAATATTTTCATTATTCTTTCAATGATCTAAATTATAGATTACCTACAACTATCAGAGGAGCTCTGAGAAGAACTCCCAGAGCCCTAAATACCCTCCCCTATTTTGAGAAAGAGGTGGAAGCCCCAAATGACCTATGGGATGAGGATGTTGAGAAAGATGTATTACATTTCATCATATCAAAATCGAGAAAAGATGGAATTTCTCTCATAAAAGGGAACATTCACCTGTTGTATGTCAAATTCATGTTCAATGGTGTGCATTTTCCCCATTGCCTCTTCGACATAGGTTCATGGATCCATCTCACCCCAATCAAGATGATTTTCAGTCATGGATAGAATAAAGTAGATTTTAGTTCCTTCGACCTGAAAATAAATGGTTATACAAGATGGAGAAAAGGAAATATGGAAAAATCCATCTAAAGACCCAGCTTAGTGGCTTTATTGCAACCACTGAATTTATGGTTTTCACATGGGATACTTCCTACAACATGTAAAATTGTAGACCCTACTTTCATATACTTGAAGCGGTTCTATCCTCATATCATCAATACCTCTATTACTCCTTTAAGAATCAATTTGGCATGCTCTAAGGTGACACATCTCTTTTCACCACTTTTTAATCCCACTATTTTGATGTTGATTACTAAAATAAAAAGGGAAAATGTGTTCAAACCAATGATATTGAGAACATAAGTACAAAGGAAAACCACTAAATGGATGTGGTTGATGCTTTCATCCTCCAGATTCATCGATTGGAGGCCACAATTTCAGATGTGGTATATTGCTTAATCTTCACCAAGATGAGGGGAAGTCACATTCTAAGGTATGAATAACATTGGAAGATTACCTTATGAACTTGTACAATACAAGATAGTATTATAACATAGCCTCTTACCCCTATTAGGTATCGGGATGTTCAACCCATGGATACAATAGTGCACTATACCATCTTATTTAACCAATCTGGGATTTGCTAACATTGATTAAGTAGCCACCACTAGTTTGACATCAACAAGCATGGGCATGTAATTCAAAGCCCTGATGGAATCAGGTCAACAACCTTTGTGTCCATGGTTTCAACAGTGAAAGATAATCGTGATGATGATTCCGCTACCGATGAATCCAACACCATTTTTCGTCTAGTGCTAGCTATCTCAAAATAATTTCCTCATTCTGATGATCCTATCACCTCCAACAATAAAGTGGATCAATAATATTCTCGTCCAGTATTCGAAGAGGGTGACTCCACCACTATCGATTAGTTGGTAGAGGTGAATCTTGGCATTGAGAGATATTTGAGGTAGACACTGACCAACATTTCCATGCAAGTACATGAAAAATAGTTATATGTGGAATTCTTGAAGAAAAAATTGATTCCTTTTCAGAGAGTCATGATAATATTCTAGGACAAGACCCTCAGACCACCATCCATAATCTTGACATCTTGGAAATTCATTACAGATTTAAGCTACATACCGTGACAACGATTCCCTCTCCTAGTGACGCCATTGAGGTTGCAGTAGATAATCTCCCTAAGGAAAAATTATCAAGAAGGTTTGGTACCCTATAAGTTTGGACAACATAATTCATTTCATGAATAAAAACATACAAATCAGTGTCTATATCGACTTCTAGGATCTCAACCACCACTGCCTGAAGGATGGTTTTCCCCTTTTGGTGACAAAGGTGATTATCGATGCCACTAGTGGATTCTAGGCTCTATCCATAATGGATTTTTATTCCATGTATAATTAAATCTGGATGGATCATGAAGACGATGAATCATCCTTATTCAGATCACCACAGTGTGCTTTTTATTTTTTAAGTCATGCCTTTCGTTCTTAGGAATATACGATCCACCGATCAACCTTCCAGGAACTGCATATTAAAATAGATTCTCAAGATTCTAGTTTAATGATTCATATATGACTTGGTGGTCAAATCAGACCAAATTCAGAGAAATATCAGATAACTTGAGAAATGTGTTTTATTCCTCTGATCCCACCATATAAAAATGATCTCCTTGAAATGTGCTTTTAGGGAGACCTATGGGAAGATACTTTTTTGCAATGTTAGGTATAAATTCATCGACATCAACGAAAATAAGATCAAGGATATCTTCCAGATCCCCAATATGGGAATCAACATGTATATTTGAGGCTTCTAGTGACACATAGACAACATATACTGATTCATCATGAATGTAGACAACATGTGAACGAGCTTTTCAATACTCATGAAGAATGTTATTGTCTACCAATTGGATTAATATTGAGAAAAAACTATTGATTAGATCAAGTGGTATCTACTGCAGCCTCTGATTCTTTTTCTCCCCATCTCAGGGAATCCATTGGTCTTCATTGTGACCTCCCTGGAATTATCCCTTAATTCCATTCTCTCCAACAAGAACAAATAAGGGATATCTAATAGTTTGTATTATCTCAATCTCGTGATCCTAGACATAGTTTTCTGATATTATCATATCTAGAAGAGTGGTCTTTCACTGTATTTTTAGTTAATAATATGCAACAAAACCTTCAACATCATGATATAAAGTTGGTTTTCCATGTGGATATGCTAATATAAATTCTAAACTAGAACATGTTGATTGGAAGACTATCACTCTAGGCAGTGATTCTTCATTAGTTTGTTATTAGATTCATCCCACCGAAGGCTGTGAGGTGTCATGTATTAGATGATTTTTTGGCAACTCACTCTGCCCCCACTTATCAGTCTAGGAAATATGACTTTCTAGATGAGACTATACTCTTAATGGACCAAGCTATTCCATGTAAGAAAATCCAATTCAATGGTTTCTGTCGATGTCCTACTGATGAAAGAATCAATGATCCCAATCTTAATATAGTAGGCATATGGATTGTTTTCATTTCACCTACACCATAAATATTTCTTTATTTGTTCTTGTTATCAATGTTATGGATCCATAATGAGGTTGAGAATCATTTCCTCATCATTGGTCTCAAGTCAGATATCATGATTGATTTCGCCCCCTAAATGTGAATGTTGACTATGAGCTATTCATAAAATAAATTAATGGTGACTATATAATTAAGAAAATAGATATGATACTATTGTTCAAGAATATTATCTATATAATGGCCATGTTCCACTCCCAAATAAAGGTAATTCATGTTCCATAGTCCCAAAATGGTATAGATTATGCCATGGAAGGTATAACATCTTCTCTCATAGAGCCTGAGTATGAATATATTCTATTTCACAAGGTGAATCGAAGAGTTGTCTCCCTTATCAATTCTAATGATGTTTTAAGATAGCAGGAAAATGAACATACCTGTCATGCTTGTATATTGGATCCTCTAGATCCCCATTTAGCTAAAAAATCCATTGATATGGCAACTACATTTGTTAATTATCTACACCATGGAAATATCCCATTAGATAGAGCTGAACATGAGCAAATTTGTCACCGTGTGACACAGTTCACCCTCCATAGAGGTCTAATAATAAAGAAGATCCACTAAAAATGTGGGTTTGATGAAATTATTCTCATATACATTCAATGATATGATATTCCATAGGTAATTGAGGAAGTTAATGCTAGTTATTTTGGTGCTCATTAGGTAGGAATGGGACTATACCACCAGATTTGATGGGCAGGCTACCACTGGACTAGCATGGTCCATGACTATAATTATTTATACAGATTTTCTATTCATGTCATATGCATTCCAACATATTGCATAAACTAGTATATATTTTTCATACTAAAAGGTATTATGGGACCTTTCCTATCATGGGACTCGATGTTGTGGGACAATACCCTTGAAAAATAGATCTCTAGTGTAGGTTCATTTTGATCGAGATAGAATTTTCCCATGTGGGAAGAAACTATTCCTCTGAAGGAATTCAAGGGCCAGTCTATTATTGAATTTTTGAGATCCAATATCATCTATCAATTAAGGGTTCCTCATATTGTTCTCAGCGATAACAACAGCAATTTTCAGGAAGATGAGTTGAAGAAGTTTCATTCCATGTATAGTGTTCATTCCATCCACACTCCTCACTACCATGCACAAAAAATATGATGATAAAGGAATTATATAATACCATATCCAAAATTTTCTAGAATATTGTGGTCCAAAACAAGAGATGTTGGGTAGAGAATCCCCCCAAAACTCCATTGGGTTATCACACGATGACATGTAATTCCACCCATGTGACCACATATTCTTTTGTATATAGAAATCAGGTTCCATCCCCCTTCGAGATTTAATTCCCCTCCCTCCGTACAATTGTATATGATAAGAAGATGTTAGGTAGTGTAGCGAAAGTCCCTCTAGATGAACTAGAATGTCTCAATGTAAAAATTTATTGGGCATTGCCTAATCTAGAGAGACTCCAAAACAAGAACCCTAGAGCATTCAACATGAGAGCTGATCTCCACTCCTACCTTTATGGGGACACAGTTTTCTCCTCCAATTTACAATGATACATGGAAGGAAAATTCCATACATGGTACCCAAATAGACATGAACTCAAATCAATAACAAATTATATCTTATTGGTGCATACTGGATGGTCACCATGGGCTCTGAGAGAATAACTTTTCCCACTAATGCCATGTTCATAAAATAGTACATCACATAAGCACCCATTGGTATGATCTCTATAACCATAAGTAAGATCTATTTTTTCCAAAAAGACGTGATGCTAAACTATGATTCCCCATCCCACATGAAATTAATTTTTTATTTCAACCTCAATTCAAGATGTGATATTATGAAACAAATTAGTGCATTGGTTGCGTGATGATAATCTACACAATGAACCCATCGATCTGAGCACTACAAAATTAAACTAAGATATCTTTTCTCCAATAAACAAGATGTTAAATTGTTATACTAAATCCAACATGATGTTAAACATTTATTTTTTTACCATAAGAAGATATTAAATTATGAATAAATGAAGGATCCTCGGTTCATGATGATAAAATATAAAATTTCCCATTGGACTGAGCTATATTGACTTAAAATAAAATATCTATCATCCCACAAGACAATAAAATATTTCATGGACTATATAGCATGACATTAAAATATATGTGGTGGAATCCTCCATGATGTAAAACATTCACATCCTATCTACAAGAGGTCAAATTTCACAGCATTGACGGTCCTTTATGCATGACCTTAAAAAGAAAGTGCCCTTTTTCTTAGACGACGCTAAAAATCTCTTTCTTACATGACATTAAACTATGCGCGACATCATTTTTTTAAGAAATTATACTATATGGTTCTACAAAACTATTTATGGCTTGATTTACATTCATATGGGTTACGAAGCGATGTCCAAACACATCATCTCTTTACCTAGAAAAAAATCAAAAAAACTATTTTATTCTTCCACAATGACATTAAAATTTATATGATTTATTTGTAGTGATATGCCACGTGGTGTTGGTAATTCTTGATCCTCATTCATGATGGTTGGATCCATGGAACCAAACTACACATTTCCATTTTAGAAGCCTCATCCTATGGTCTGAACTGTACGACCATAAACTAGGACCACCTAACATCTTTGTTACATGATGATACACTTTATAAAAAATACCACCCTTATTGTATTGTGTTAATCGACATATTCTGCATAATTAGATATATTATGATTAACTATATAGTTCCCTGATGTTTTCACTTAAGGTGAAACTACCCCTTGGAATTCCTCATCAACCATGCCATCACCCAAAACAATATTTGTCTTGATTCACGTCCTTATAAGATATGTAGTGATTCTTGTACATATTTTCCTCAGGCCTAGAAATGATATCAGAAACTAAACCCTTTGGGACCTTTCCCATAGTTGCATTTAACAATGTGTAGTGCATCTTGCGAGTCTCCATAGCCCACATTTATGTCAGGTTGCCTCATGGTGACACACTACACATACCTTCTTTAATCGGTCTGAATATGTAACATCCCTTGTAAATAAATAATAAGAAATATTTAAAATTTATTAATATTTTTGAATGAAATATTAATTTTACTTAAAAAGGGTTTCTATGTTCGATAGCATACCCAATACGCAACAACAAGTTTCATTGAAATCTTATATGGCACACTAATAATTTAATATTATTATTTTAAACGGTAGTTAACTCATAGCCATACTATTGGAGTGAATGAGAAAAATTAACAACAATATAATTATACATGATTTTAAAATTTATTTACATTATCCAATAAATTTTAGAGGCTTAAAATGTGAATGAATCTATTTTTATGCATAATTTACATTAAAAGGTCGATTTATCACCTTTTAATGGTGAACCCTTTTTAAATTTAGATTTGGTCACATTAATATATTCTATATGACAAAATAAAATCCTTCTTTATAATGGGGATATCAAAATTTACATTGTGTAAATTTTTAGAATTTTTCCGATAAAGTTCATTTTTTTAATGAATAGTGAAAAATTTTGCATTTTAATTCAAAAGTGCCTTTTAATTTTATTTATTTATATGGTTAGATAATCTTTTTAATTGGTTTTAATGTCAAATTAAAATATATTTTTACCATTTAATCCAATTTTAGTCATTGGATGTAATTTCACTTTGAAATCGGACATAAACAAGTATTAATCTTTTGATAGTTATTGTTTCTTAAAAACAAGCAATTTGTTTTGATAACGGGAATTAATTTTAAAATAAATTAATTAAACATCGAGGTTTTGAAATTCTAAAAATATACATCATTTTTTAATTCGGAATATAAAATATTTATTAGGCTGAATTTTTGGTATTTTATTGAAAAACCTCAATTTTTGATGAATAGTGAAACCACTAAGTGGTAGTTAGAAAAACTGTATTTTTCATTTAAATGATAATTTACCACTTTTGTTAATTGAATTTCAAAAATACTACATACATGGTTTTTATCAAGAAAAAAATTTGGTTCATTAAGATGAATGTACTTTTTGGTGAATAGTAACTGTTGACTTTTATTTACCATGGTTAAAGATAAATAGGGTAATTCATGGTAAAAAGAAAATTATAATAATTAAAAATTACCTTAACACATATCATAACATTATTGGTTGAGTCATGGCCGACCATGTACATCGTTGGGTCGATATTGGGACCCCATGAAGCCACTTGAGAGTGATAATGACACTTTAGATTAATTAATTTAATGTAAAGGCAAAAATGACATAAACAAAAATCTTTTAGTAAATTAAATTTTATATTCTTTTATTTAAAGAATAGTTTTTCCTATAAATATTAATTGGAAAGATAAAAATATTTCTTACATGATAGTATTTTTTTTATAATTTTTAGACCTCGAATAAATTAAATTATTTATGACATAATAATGATGCAGTGTTTACCTCATTAATAAATCATTTAAATAAATAAGATTATAAATATTAAAATAGCATCCAAAACTTGTCCAATTCTTATTGGATGATTTTATTTCTAATATTATTCATCTTATCTTCAACCTTAATGATATTTTGATCATTAGAAACCGAATATAATTATATAATAAAATAAAGTTTTCACACTTTCCTAAAGAGCCCCCCTCTCCCTTATAAAAGGAGACCATTTCTATCCCATTCCTCACATCTCTAAAGCGATTTTTCTCATCCAAACTCTGCCAAATTAATCTCCCTACATCCCTTTCCTCCTCTTACAAGCCTTACCTTTGGCATAAGGCACTTCAATGTGTCCTTTGGTTCAAACCAAAGGGAGTTACCATAATTAAATGCAATAGTTTCTCTTAATTTGTTTTCTTTTATTTTACTTCTGCAATCCCTAAACACCATTTATACTTTTATTTTGTAAGAAAAAAATTATCCTCAATATACTGGGATGTTGTTATGAGAATTATTTGAGCTACACTTACACACACCTCCATCTAAATGGTGAAGAACATAATTTTTCTGTGGATGGAAAACTAAAGTCTCGTGAAACGATGATTGTTCAATTACATCTTACCACCTCTCATGGTGGCCATTATGATGGAACTGTATTTATATATGATATATATTATTTTTATTATTTTATTATGTTTCTGTACCACAGAATTTATTCCAAGCCTTTGTGGTTTTTATAGTGGGTAAATACGATAATCCCATTTGAGGAAGCGCGGACTACCGCCCCCTCAAAGTGATGCGACTCGTTAATGCCTTATGTGGGATGTATAAAAGATAGAGTTAATTATATTATATATGATATTATACTGGAATTATAATATATTTATGTATCATTATGTTTTAATTCCATTAAAAAATTAAATAGAAATGAATGTAGCGTTCATGCGTACGTACGACTTACCATCTCAATGAACGGTGCATTTCATTTCATACCTCTAAAAGTTATGTACTATTATAAATACATGAATATACCAGATATATATGATATATATGATATCTAAATCATTAATATCACTCTGGATATAATGAAACTTTGACCACATGAACAACATGTAATTGTAAGAAGTCCATTTTTGGCTCAAGTACCAAATATCGACAAAATAAACATTATTAGGTTAAATTATTACATAATGTTTATAACATGGTAATAAGTGATATAAAAGGAATAATAAACTTGAAAAGGGATTTTAGGAAATTATAAATTAACATTAGCTTATTATTCAGGATATTAAAGAACAATCAAGTCAAGTCGGACACGAGGTAAGGGATCCGACCTCTCTCTTTCTTTTCAAGTACTCTCTTTTATGTCATTTCATTTATGCTCCATGTTATTTTGTTTGAGGATTTTCTTTTATATTCAACATATTGTAATTTTTATTTTAATATTATGAGATACCATCTATTACTCTCATAAATTCATTTTAATAATTTTTAAGTGGCGTCATTAGGCTGCCGAATTTTTGTAAGGGATTTTTTATCTCACTTTTAATTCTGTGAGATTTCCATTGTTCATCGCGTATTTATTACATGTGGTGTAATGTGTACTTACATTGATATATATTATCATGATTATATTTATATTCATGGTATTCTATGGTTCATTTTTTGGTTATTAACTTTTGTTCATACGATTCAATTTGAATACAATGAAGTAAGGGTTTTTCATCTCACTTTTTATTCCCGTGAGATTCCTGATATATTGGCCACTATTTCCTTTTGTGTGGCATATTTACTATCCATGATTGTAATATATGTGAAATATACTATCATTTATGATTATTTACATCTTCATTGTATGAAACTTCTTTCATGTGGCATATGTTTTGTATGCTACCAAATCGGTAAGGGAACCATTCACCCTCCTCTTTATAAAAGACTTCTTTTTGTTATGTATTTTAATTTACATCTTATTATGTTGGGATATGTTCTTATATATCCTTATTGATGTAAAATTTATATCCTCATGATGATATTCTCTTTTTTATCTCATCAACTAATTTTATGAATTTTAAATTGACGTAGACAGGGTGTCGAATTTTTTCAAGGGAACCTCTTTACCCAATTTCAATTCTTCGGGTTCAACTTGTACTTCTTGAACATGTCATCATATGAATATGTGTGAATGACCTATGATTTTTTTACAATTAATATCCACATATATTGGGTGTATTTATATTTTTCACACATAATTATGTGATCGATTTATCCTTAATTTAAAGATACCATCTTTATAAGGGATTTTATCCCAATTTATATTTGCATTGAGACTTCATTGTTGTTATGAACCAATTCACTCTTATGTGGTGTTTATACTCTCATTTGGCATAATATATCATGAATACCATTATTCTCATGATATTATAATGTTTTTAATTAATTTTATTTCTCAATTATTTGTATTCAAGTGTCACTCTTTTTGTTAAAAAACACTTTAACTAAAATATTGTTTTAAATGTATTAAAAATTTTTTATTCTAAATATTTCTCATTAATGTCCAAGTATTAAAAATGGGTTTTAGGATTTATTTATATGTAAATTAATGTTTTCAAATGATAATTATTTTAAAATCTTCAATGTGGTATGGGACACTTTGATTCAAAAATCACTTTTTAAATGGTTTTGAAAATGATTTGAAAAAACATTGTTTATTTTAATATATTGATTTTATATGTTGGAATGTGGAAATGTTATATTTCCTTTATAAATGTGTTATATGTTATGCTCATTTATGGTTATTGGGCATTTTTTACGTATACGGGTGGTTCCGTGATAAACCCAGTGCAGGTGAGCTCGAGATAGCTATCTAATGCATTGGGTAACGTGATGGAGGTAAACATGATGTTTCTACTAAGAGATTTAGGGAATATACTGTGATGGGTATCACAAGTGTAACTCCCTACGTAGCTATGATAGCTACAATGTAACTTTGATATGTATTCTATAATTAACCTTTATGATTTATGATTTATGTGTGTTAATCATAAATCTTATGATTTCGTAAGGTATGTTATGATTGAAAAGTATGGTTTCATTGATTTGTATTTATTGATGGGATAATGTTTTAATTCCTTATATTATAACCCTTAATGAACTTTTTATGCTCATACCATGTTTTTTCAATTCTTTCCACAGGACTTAAAGATGAATAGGGTCAAGGATGCGATCAAGGAAAAGGCATGTTGTCTAAAACATGGAACTAGACAAGTTTTTTTTAAGAGTTTTTATTTTATGAAAAAAATTTATACTAAGTAGTAGTGTATACATGTAATATTCAAGTTGCTATGTAATATTTATGGCCTAATTCTCTAAAACCATAAACCTAAAAAGATCCTCAATGTGAATTATTGATTTAATTCAATATTTTGTAAGGTTTAAGGCCGAGTCCTTATAGTTGGTTTCAGAGGTTGGTTTATACAACTTTAGGTATTATGAATTTTCATTAGACATATGGTTAGTCCCTATCTATTATTTCAGTTAAATCCTTGTTTTATAACTTTTTCAGATCAAGGAAAGTCAGTTACAAATGGAAGGAGGAGGATCTCAGACGACATTCTTATCTTTTCCTGATGACATGCTTGCAATAATTATTACAAAGTCATGTTCGGATGATTGTGAATCTTTTTCTAGCATACAACTCACTTACAAGATTTTTTTTGACATATCAAGCACCTCCACTATACCTAGCTATCATCTTGGATCATGGGTTGTATTTAGAAAATTATATTTTCACAATATTCTCATATTTTCAAGAAAGATAAATATTATCAAGGTATTTTCAAATATTTTACCTTATCACAAGATTTTGAAACATATTAGGATTTTAAAAAAGGTGCTGAAGAAGAAGACCCTTGTGCATCCTAATTATATTTATTTTAAAAAATTGTCTCTCAACACATACATATGGAATTTTAAAAGGTCCGTTAATTGAAAGTTTCAACTCAAATTTGGTTTGACTGTTTTATAGAAATCCTATTTTATCAGATGTTTTGAAATTAAATGTCATACATGATTATTTTCCAAAACTATTTTTCTGTGAACACGCCTATGACCCATGTTGTACAAGGTGTATTTGGATGGATGAAGAAAATTATTTTGAAGGATATATAAATCATTATTGCAGTGCATGGACCTTCTACCTATATGAACAAGATGGTGATGAAACTAAATGGACGACATGATCAATGTATGATGTTATTCATTTTGGGGATTGTTTTATTATATTATATGGTGGTAAAATAAGACTTCAAGAATTAATATGATGATATCATAATGAATTTGGGTGAAAATGAGAGGTATAAGGAGACATTTGAGGATAAAACAAGTTAGGTTTATTTTTGAATTTTATAAAAAGGACAACCCATAGGATGGGTGACAACCCGTCGCATCCGGAAAGGATGCAGGAATCGAACCCACAACCGAAGGGTGACAAGGGCGCATCCCCTACCACTAGCCTACTTGAATTCCCTGGTTTTTATGACTTATTATAATGGTAAAATGATTTTATAGAATAATAATAAGTTGTTTTTTGGAACATATGTTTTATCAAAAGTATAAACTTTTAATAGAAAAATGATTTAGTGATTAAGTGATAAAGGTTGTGGAGGAAGACGTTCTCTCTTTTGAGGAAACACTATATGCCTATGGATGATAGAATACTATGGGATTTCAGTTGTGGAATAATGGTTGAAATTTTAGTTTAGAAGAATCTATGTTTTTATTATGGATACATGATGATTTGATTTTTTTATGAAAATGATTAACCTATCAAGGAGAATATGTTATTAGGTTAATTACTTTTCAATATGAGACTTTATGAGTAACTTTTGTTACTTGTAGATAAATGTTAAGATGTATATCGGAAGTCTATGTAATTAAATCCTCAAGAGATTTGGGTTACAATCACAGTTTGGATTACTTTTGAAGAATTATTATGGACAATTGTTTATAAAATGGTCTTTGTTGAACTTTGGGTTTTGTTTAGACAAATTTTGGAGATTAAGAGTAGTTTTTATTTATGTAAACGTTTATCCTTTTGGGGATTATATGATCTTATACTAAACTTTTTGGTTTTAGTTAATATCTAAAGACATGGTAAACATATAGTTCATCTTTTGTGGATTATGTGATTCTCTCTATGTTGATTATAGTTCTCTTAATGAAAAAAAATCATCCTAAATATTCAACGTTTGGGGAAAATATGACTTTGTGTTAGAAATCTAGTAAAAGATGAATGTCTACATGACATGTAATTAAATTTCCTTATGTTTTTGGTTAAGCTCATAAATAGATTCCTCAACAAAAATTAACTTTAAACAAAAACCTTGTCTGTTAACTTTTCCTACTATGGAATCAAAGACTGTTTATCCCATAAAAAGTTTGTGATATCTTGGTGGTTAACATTCTCCTAAACATGTTTCCTAACACTCTCCATTACAAAATGACCCTCTTTTTCTCTTCCATATCCATGTTTTCATGGAATCATAGTATGGGTTAACTCGGGTGACCTTTTCGCTTCTTTTTATTTTTTTTAATGTGATAGTTTTACTGACACTATTTCGATATGAGACTTTCAATGATGTTTTAGAGCCTTTTTTTTAAATTACGAGGACACAATTCCCAAAAGTGGGGAAGGATGTAACATCCCAGGTAAATGACGAAGAAGTAATATTTCAAATTTATTAATATTTTTTTATTAAATATTAATTTAACTTAAAAAGGATTGCTATGTTCGATAGGGTATCTGATACGCAACAATGGGTTTCTTTGATATCTTACGTGGCACACTAATAATATATTATTATTATTTTAAACGGTATTTAAATCCTAGAAGTTGTATTGGATGGAATGAACAAAACTCACTTAAATATGATTATACATGATTTTTAAATGTATTTACATTATCCAATAATTGTTTTAGGCTTAAAATGTGAATGAATCTAATTTTAAACATAATTTACATTAAAAGGCAGATTTATCGCCTTTTAATGGTGAAGCCTTTTTAAATATAGTATTTTCCTCTTTAATACATTCCTTATTAACAAAAAAAATCTTTCTTTAGAATGGGGATATCAAAATTTACTTTGTGTAAATTTTTTGGAATTTTTCCGAAAAAGTTCATTTTTTAATGAATAGTGAAAATATTGTATTTAAATTCAAAAGTGCCTTTTAATCTAATTTAAATATATGGTTATATTTTCTTATTAATTGGTTTGAAAGTGAAATTAAAATATATTTTTACGATTTAATCCAATTTTAGTCATTGGAATTAATTTCACTTTGAAATTGGACATAAACAAGTATCAATCTTTTGATAGTTATTGATTCTTAAAAACACGCTATTTGTTTTGATAACGATAATTTATTTTAAAATTAATTAATTCCACATTTGTTATTTGATTTTGGAAAAATAGACATAATTTTTGAATTTGGAATATCAAATATAGCTTTGGAGAAATGTTTTGTATTTTTCTGAAAAACATCAATTTTTGATGAATAGTGAAACCACTTAGTGGTAGTTAAAAAAACCGACTTTTTCATTTAAATGATTTTTTATCACTTATGTGAATTTAATTTCAAAAATAAAACATACATGGTTGTTATCAAGAAGTAAAATGTTGTTAATTAAGATGAAAATAATTTTTGGTGAATAGTAACTTTTGACTTTTATTTACCGCGGTTAAAGGTAAATAAGGTAATTTAAGGTAAAAAGAATATTATAATAATTCAAAATTTCCTTAACAGTTTTCCTAACCATATTGTTTGAGTCATGTACGACCATGGGCATATTTAGGTCGATTTGGGGCCCCATGAAGCCACTTATAAGTGATAATGAAACTTTAGATTAATTAATTTAATGTAAAGGCAAAAATGACATAAATAAAAATCTTTTAGTAAATTAATTTTTATATGTTGTTATATAAGGAATCGTTTTGTCTATAAATATTCATTGTAAATAATAAAATCTTTCCTACATGATAGCATTTGTTTTATAACTTTTAGACATCTACTAAATTAAATTATTTATTACATAATAATGATGTAGTGTTTACCTCATTAATAAATCATTTAAATAAATAAGATTTTAAATACTAAAATAGCATCCAAAAAATGTCCAATTCTTATTGATTGATTTTATTTTGAATATAAGTCATCTTATATTCTCCCTAAATATTTTTGGACCATTAGAAACCGAATATCATGGTATAATAAAATAATGTTTTCACACTTTCCTAAAGATCCCCACCTCTCCCTTATCAAAGGAGACCATTTCTATCCAATTCCTCACACCTCTCAAGCCATTTGGATCGTCAAAACTCTTCTCAATTAATCTACCTACATCCCCCTCCTCCTCTTAGAAGCCTTACCTTAGGTATAAGGCACTTCAAGAAGTCCTTTGGTTCAAACCAAAGGGAGTTACCCAAAATAAAGGTAACGGTTTCTCTTAATTTGTTTTCTTTTATTTAACTTCTCCAACCCCTAAACTCTTTTTATTCATTTATTTTGTAACAAAACCAGTATCCTGAATATATTAGGATGTTTTTATTAGATGTATTCAAACTACACTTACACACACCTCCATCTAATGGGTGAAGAACATAATGTTTCTTTGGATGGACAACTAATGCCTCACGAAAGGATGATTTTTCAATTACATCTTACCACCTCTTATGGTGGCCATTAAGATGTAAATGTATTTATATATGATATATATTATGTTTATGATTTCATTATACCTCTGTACTACCCAATTTATATCAATCCTTTACGGTTTCTATAGTGGGTATATATGATAACATCATTTGAGGAAGTGCGAACTACCACCCCCTCAAAGTGATGTGACTCATTAATACCTTATGTGGGATGTATAAAGGATAGAGTTAATGATATTATATATGATATTATACTATAATTATAATATATCTATGTATCATTATGGTTTAATTCCATTAAAATAGGAAATAGGATTGAATGTAGCATTCATGCGTACGTCCGGCTTATCGTCTCCATGAACGGTGCATTTCATTTCTTACATCTAAATGTTATTTAAAATTATAAATACATTTATATACTTGATATATATGATATATATGATAAATAAATCATGAATATCATTATGGATATAATGAAACATTGACTACATGAACAACATGTAATTATAATAAGTCCATTTTTGACTCAAGTACTAAATATCCACAAAAACGAACATTATTAACTTAATTAATTACATAATATTTATAAAATGGTAATAAGTGATATAAAAGGAATAATAAACATGGAAAGTTTTCTTAAGAAATTATAAATTAACATTTTTTTATTATTCAAGAGATTAAAGAAAGATAGAGTCATGTCGTACACGAGGTAAGGGATCCGTCCTCTATCTTTCTTTTCAAGTAATCTCTTTTATATCATTTCTTTTATGCTCCATGATATTATGTTGGATGATGTTATTTTATATTAACCATAATTTAATTTTTATTTTCATATTATGAGAGACCCACTCTTACTCTCATCAATTCATTTTAAGAATTTTTAAGTGCCATCGTTAGGCTACCGAATTTTTGTAAGGGATTTCTTATCTCACTTTTAATTCCGTGAGATATCAATTGTTCGTCATGTATTTATTACATGTGGTGTATTGTGTACTGCCATTGATATATATTATCATGATTAGCTTTATATTCATGGTATTTTATGATTCAATTTTTTATTAACTTTTGTTCATAAGATTCAATTTGAATACAATGAAGTAAGGGTTTTCTATCTCACTTTTTATTCCTGTGAGATTCATCCTATATTGGCCACTATTTCCTTTTGTGTGGTGTATGTACTATACATCATTGTACTATTTGTGTAATATAAATTCATTTATGAGTATTTACATCTTCATTGTATTATCCTTGTTTTATGTGGAATATTTTTTGTATGCTACTGAATCGGTAAGGGAACCATTCACCCTCCTCTTTATAAAAGACTTCTTTTTGTCATGTCTTTTAATTTACATATTATTATGTTGGGATATATTATTATATATCCTTATTGATGTAAACTTTATATACAAGTTATTATATTATCTTTTTTTCTCATCAACTCATTTTCTGAATTTTAATGTGACGCCGTTAGGCTATCGAATTTTTACAAGGGTACCTCTTAACCCAATTTCAATTCTTCAGGTTAAACATGTAC
The DNA here is from genome assembly GCA_963277665.1 of Viscum album. Classification (NCBI taxonomy): domain Eukaryota; kingdom Viridiplantae; phylum Streptophyta; class Magnoliopsida; order Santalales; family Viscaceae; genus Viscum; species Viscum album. The sequence goes on from OY728161.1 coordinate 1,452,432,511, forward strand.
TTCTTGAACATGTCATCCTATGAATATGTGTGAATGAACACTGATTGTTTTAAACATAATATCCACTTATATTTAGTGTATTTATATTTTTCACACATAATTATGTGATTGATTTGTCCTTAATTTAAGGATACAATTTTTATAAGAGATTTCATCTCAATTTACATTTCCATTGAGACTTCATTTTTGTTATGCACCAATTCACTCTTATGTGGTGTATATACTGTCCATTGGAATAATATATCATGAATACCTTTATTCTCATGATATTATAAAGTTTTGATTAAATTTTATTCCCCAATCATTTGTAATCAAGTCTCTCTTTTTGTTAAAAAAACTCTTTAACTAAAATATCATTTTAAATGTTTTAAAGATTTCTTATTCAAAATATTTATCATTAATGTCCATGTTTGAAAAATGGGTTTTAGGATTTATTTATATGGACATTAATGTTTTCAAATGATAATTCTTTTAAATGATTCAAAGTTGTATGGGACACTTTGATTTAAAAATCTCTTTTAAAATGGTTTTGAAAATGATTTGATAAATCATTGTTTATTTAAATATATTGATTTGATAGATTGGAATGTGGAAATGTTATCTTTCCTTTATAAATGTGTTATATGTCCTCATCATGTATGGTTATTTGGAATTGTTTACGTATATGGGTGGTTCTGTGATAAAACTAGGGCGGGTGAGCCCGAGATAGCTCTCCAATGCATTGGGTAACGTGACAGAGGTAAATGTGATGTTTCTCCTAAGAGATTTAGGGAATATACCATGATGGGTATTCCATGTGTAACTCCCAATGTAGCTATGATAGATACAATGTAAGTTTTATATGTATTCCATAAGTAAACTTTATGATTTATGATTTTTGTGTGTTATTCATAAATCTTATGATTTTGAAGGTATGTTATGATTGAAAAGTATGGTTTCATTGATTTTTATTTATTTAAGGGATAATGTTTTCCTTCCTTATTTTATAACCCTTACTGATATTTTTATGCTCATCCAATGTTATTTAAATGCTTTCTGCATGACTTAAAGTTGAATAGGGTCAAGTATGGGATCACGAAAAAGTCATGTTGTCTAAAACATGTAACTATACATGTTTCTTTTGAGGTGTTTTTATTTTATGAAAAAAATAGATTCTGAGTAGTAGTGTCTACATGTAATATTCAAGTTGTTATGTAATATTTATGGCCTAATTCTCTAAAACTCAAAACCTAAAAAGAACCTCAATGTGAATTGTTCATTTAATTAAATATTATATAAGGTTTAAGGTAGGGTCCTTATAGAATTATATGATCTTAAATGAATATTTTCAGTGCCTTAGTTTCAGGAAAATAAACTACCGATCAACCAAAATATTCTCATTTAAGAGAATATCACCCCACATTTGGCACTAGGAAACTTCCATGCCATCATATTGTAGTATGTGTGTCTTGATTCCCATCCTTATGGGATAAATTATGAATCCCATACATTTTTTCCTCTGGAAAATCCATATAATCAGGAACATTTTCTACCCCTCTTATCATGGGTTTCCTCCTTGGGAATGTGTGGTTTGTGGAGGATCTCTTTTGTACTCATTCATGCTTCTTATGGTGGCCGTCCCAAGCATGTTCCATGAGAATAAAACCTCCAATATTAATCCTTAATACATTAAGTTAAATAGTAATGATATCCAAAATAATGTCTGTCATGATTACTATCCTTATGGGACATGTAGTGAAGCCCAAACATTTTGTCCACAAATTCACATTTTGGTCCCTTTGGTCTGATTTCTCCATTGAGTGTATGGAGTGCTGTGGAAAATTATTCCATAATTCAAAATGGATTATTTTCTACCCTGCACACTTCCCTTTTTGGGTTCATATGTCATAGTATCAAGAATATAAATTGTTTGAAATATTTATCCTCACCACATAATGGTAAATTAAAAGGACATGTCCCCCACACATGATGTTAAACTGAACAATCAATGACCTTAAACTAAGATCTTATAGTTATAGGTACACACCCTTAAACTGTTGTCAATACCCCACTTATGAACTTCATCCTTGAAGTTATATCCTATTATTCTTATGGATTCTCTACACGAATATGCTTGAATGAGCGGTGGTATGAGACCTAGAGTGTTGGATTCCACAACGACATTCCCCAAGTCTATTTACATTCTCTGTGTGTTCCAATATATTTTCCCCCATTCTCTTCCAAGTATGAAGGGACTTTCTAATGGCATGTCTATTCTGCATCATCCCACCTACCATTCTAGGACAATGCGCTGGAAGACATTTGATGATAAATTGAGACAGGTCACAGTTTTTAAATATGGTTAGTCTTAAACCCTTATTTGTATATTCCCAGCCCTGGTCACACAATATGAATGATAAAATGTGAATAAGGTCAAAATTTATCCTCCATCATTTCTCCACAATTATTTATTTAAGATATTGGGTATAGTGAATAATATTTTCCACTTCCCTATGTTCGATTTGATCTACAACACCCCTAGTATGGATCCCTAGTCCATCATCACACAGTGAGTGAGAATATCCCATGTTTAAAAATTATACATGGGATGTTGAAGGGATGACATAATTCATTGTTTCCCACACTGTTCATGGATCACATGGTCCTAGGGTCTTGGTAGGATTTTTACCTGAAAAGAGAATTTTTGTAGCCTTATAGTCCAAAATTCATGGCCTAAAAATTAGAACTCAAAGGTTAAAACTCTACGACCTTAATCCAAAAGATTCTTCGTGGTTTTCATAAAAGTGTATATTGTGCTATTGAGATATTTAAACCACATTTATGTTGGGTTTCCATTAGTGACACCACATATACCCCTTTTGAAAAACCTCATGTAGAATCCTTACAACATGATGTTAAAACACATGGGACTATCCTGCCATATGACCCTAAACTACGGAATCACTGTACTAGACACACAACAGAAATGTACAATGTGTTGAGGTTTTCTCCCTTGAGAGTCAATCTGTCTTGGGCTTAGTCATCTAAATTCCACTAGTTGAGACCTACACATGGATTTATTCTTCTAGACACTCCCAGACACTTCGTCTTTGGGCATAACAACAAACTCTCATAATCCTCCGACCCCTTTGCCACCATCATTGTGAATGATATATAATTTTAAACTACAAGATAGATTATTTAGGAATTAATATGTGGTGTATGTGTTCCTCCTGAGTCCCTATTCTCAGAAGGGTTTTCATGCCAAAAAATTACACATTTATCTCTTAGACAACCCCCACGGTCCAAACTCTATGACCCTAAACTATGAGCATAAAAACATTATTCTTTTCATGTATTTGTTTTTTGGAAGGAGGCATCACTAGAACTTATACACATTGGGTTTATCATAATAAAAAACCAAACATACCGATTTGAGATACCATAGATTCATGGTCCAATGTTTATTCCCATAATCTAAGAGCATCACTTTGATATTTTACCCATTTTCAGGTCACATGTGATTCTTTCGCATATATTACTTGATACATATATGGTACATAAACCTCCCCTAGCACATTCCCATCAGGAGTATTTTCTTTCATTCCCTAATAATATTATAGGAAACAAAATTTTTGTTTTCCATGAAACAAGAATCTAAACTGTTGGACAAGGTCTATGCAATATGACTTTATAAACTATTTTCAATGTTAAAGTTGCATTATGTTAAACTATGATTTGAATCATGACCATATAAAGTTAATCTATTCCATTCATCATCCTCACCATATAATTTTAAACTATGTGTATATAATCATTATTTCACATTATGTAAAACTACTGGATCTCTTAGGACCTCATTATTGGGGTCCCCCCTTCAATATGGTTTTGATCTTAGTTTGAGCCAATGCTTTTACACTAATGATCATTAAGACAATGTGGTGTAATTCTAAAAGCATTGAAATCCTTCAAAACATTACGTAACTCCATACCATGGTATTCAAGTTTCCTTTATGAGGATCCTCGTCCTCTTTCACATCTAATGGGGCACCCTATTAGACGGGTCCCATGCCGCTTCGAGTCACTTTTCTTTCTGGGCTAAAATCCCAGATTTAATTGGACGCCATTTCAGGAAGGGTAACATGAATCAAAAATAGTCATCATTCAACAATTTTATGTTTTTCCCATATTAGGATAACAGATGTAGATGTTGTGTTTGAAATATGGTTAATAGTCATCCAATATCATGAATCCATCATCTCTGTTTTCTGAAAATAAGGATTTCAATTCACACTTTTCAATTAACTTTTTTTGTATTGATTCCAATGCCCCTTGCGTTATTAATGTCGTGCAATCACGTATGTCAGGGAAACAGAATTGGCTATCATGAGATACGTATTCCCGAGTAACGGTCTCCCTCCATCCAAACACTTTTGGTGGTCAATCAATAATAGTAGAACACATGTATTTGATGGTTATCCGGCACTCTCATTTGGATGTAATGATTAAGTTCTCATCCCTTGTTTGTCAAATCAGGCATAGACCACGAGAGCATATGGATCACTCATTAGTTGTTTTAAATAATGATAAAGTGTGATAATATAATTAAATAAGATTTTTCTCATTAACATAGTTAAAATTTAGAAATAAAGAAAGTATGTTTTTAATTATTGAAAAAACATGTCCCTAATATATCTTCCCCTTCAATGGAGCACTTCAGCTACATCATCATCGAATGTGTGGCCTCCAAGGACTGTGTTTTCCTTATAAGCCCCTTTAATTCATCGATGAACTGAAAATGAAGCTAATACAGATTAATTTTAAGATGGTCCCACTCAACTCTAAGATTAGTCCCCGGACATTATGCATACCTTATCTGATCTTGGATATCATCCAACTGAGCCCTTAGTTGTGAAACAATCCTTTTTTGCATATAAATAAAGGATAATTTATCTTCCAATAGTTTCTCTAGGAACTGTTTCACCTTTTTAGCCTTCTAAATAATCTAACTACTGATAGGATTCTCCTTACTCCACGATACATTTAGTTTGTGACTGGTATCCCATATTTCCTCAATGTGGTAGTCCCATATCAGCTTGTATGGACCTTGTGCATCCTTTCCTCCAGTGAAAATATCAGATAGACAATGTGAAAGAGATCCCATTATCATTATCCAATGTGATTATAGTTGCTAAATAAATAATCTTCTTAACTTCAATGCTTCGAATCATGTAGCTCAGGTGTCCTCAACCACATCAGAATTAGACTCATCCCACTCCACCTGATAAGAATGTTCATAATCTAGAAGTGTTTCCAGGAATTCCTCAATAGGATCCTCCCCTAAAATCATGTTCAATGGTTAGAGATACATTTTTTTGGTTGATCCTCATCACCGAATCATATCTCAACAAGGGTCTCTTTATCATCTTTTGGTTGCACCCCACCAATGATTCCACCCACAATCAAGATTGATTATTTACTAGAATCCAGGGCCTGGTTGGCTCAGATACCAAGCCTCGTAAAGACTAGTTCCACTATTAAGAAGGGTTCCAGATGTCCTCCAACAATTCTCACATTTAGGGAACCTTATATTCCCAATATCATTTATATAGGATCATATCAGTCAATCTGGTCGAATACACAACATGTATTACTCTTTGAATTTTGAAACATATATATGTCATGTGATGGTTGCCCATGTTTTTGGGTTATTTATAGAATCCCAAGCCTTTTACACATATCATTACAAGATTTTAAGAATAATTATACATCAGAGTACATGGAAATTATCATTAAGTCTAGTTTCTTGGATGAATAGCTATATAAAACATAAAACATGGGTTTAAAAACATTTTTTACTTAATATACATAAATAGATCCAAACTTCTTTTGAGCCCTTACATCTGCATAGGGTACCCTAGGGAACACATGAACAATAGGATGAGATGAAATCACCAGTAAGGGAATGAACATATGGATATGTCTTAAGTGCATGAGTTAGGAGGCATGACATAATGATATCCAAAGAAAGTAATATATAAAATCATATCATAGTGGAATGGAATGATATAAACACGGAATCATATAAATTTAAAAGAATTTTAAAACATGTCTTTAGTAAAATTCATGGATAACCTCCAATACCATTTCCAATATTAGTGCTGGTCAAGGCTAACCACCAATCCCATTTTCCATTTTTTTCAGGGTGAATACTAACCGCCAATCCTGTTTCGTATCACATCTCAAGAGACTTATCTTTACCCAAATCATCGGAGCACTATCGAGGCACGCCCATCTCAAAATTTTCATGAATATTCTTTCCAAATAATTAATCATACATAATCAACCATACATAAACATAAGGGTACCCATGGAGAGAATTGGGTAAAACAACGATTACTTAAAGCCTAACCAGTGGGCTATCATGAAAGTGTCCATGAAAGAAAGGGAATAGAACAAAAATGGAAGTTCATAAGGAAAATTAGGCATATAAAATTGTATGTGTTTTCAAACATAAGTGACTAAATATAATAAATGTATTTGATAAACATCATCTTTAAAAAAATTTGTGCGGTTTATGGAAAATACTAGAGATCTTTTAAAATAAAAATGAGAAAAATATTTTATATAAAACCAGAATTGAACCAAGATGTTTTTAATAATAAAATAATGATTTTATAATGATACTTGTGGATTAAAACAGAGTGTATAGTGCACTAAACATTTTTAAAAAAAATTGGAAGTTCCCTTAAAACAGGTTTTCTTATCGGAATGTTATAAAGAGGGAAACATTTAAAAACATATATATCCCCAAAATAGAGTGATGAAAGGGTAATAATAAATGAGTTTTGTAAAAACAAAGAGGTTTTAAAAATTGTACATAAATAGATAAGATAATAACATTTTCATGTAAAGAATGATAATGCAACCCAAAAGAACAAAAACGGTTCGGGTGGAATTCGTTACGGTTTGTCGGCCTGGTGTGGGGTGGACCAAAGAGGAATTGATGAGATAGAAAATGGGGTTCTCATTACTTAAACATCCTGAGAGAATAATGGTTAAGGTTTGAAAACATACCCCATCATTTGGGATTATGCATAAAAGGCATAGCATTGAGGGAAATCTTAATTAAGAGAGAAATGGAGAGGATCCCTTACATTAAATCTTGTTGTGTTCTCCACTTGTTATTAATGACCTCAATAAACAAAATAGGTTTATTAATTAATAAATCCAAAACATGTTATATATATGTAATTGATTTATTATAACCCTTTTAGTTAATTAAAGACTTTGTTGACTGATTATAAGGATCAATTTCATTGTTGGGGCACGTTTTCTTACTTGGTTTTTAATGACCAGTTTGTTAATATTCATGTTTGGAATCACATAAAAGATGAAAGTGGTATTCCAGAAATGATGTTATATGCTATTATTGAGAGTACTAAAGAGACGAGGGAGTTGGGGGGGTTATAGTGGATGAGAGGAGGGTTTTCATAATTATTTAATCATTACATAACTAATTTTCCTCAAGGCCAGAAGTAGTGATGATTACAAGACCAAGAATAGTAATAAATTCATATGAATTCGAAATAATTAGTAATACATCCCTATATCACCATCAATGACTAAAAAAATACATTATTTAGCATTTACCGTAAATTTTCGTATTTTACTATTCCTAAAAATTCATGTATTTTAGAAAAAATATCAAAAATTAACCCTTACCAATTTTCGACATGTAGAATCAAAAAATGAATTAAATATTTCAAAAATATTTTTCTATAAAAGATTATTTTAATATTTATTTAAAATCATAATTTATTATCAAAAACCAATTTTAAAAAATTCATTTACTTATTCAAAAATATAGGTATATAGTACTTTTAATTGAATAGTATTTAAAGATTATCTTAGGTAATTTTACTAGTAATAAGGTTATGTCATTATTCATAAGGGTATGTTAATATTCATAAGGGTTTGTTACTATTCACTAAAAATATTCTTTTCAAATCGGAATCCAAATAACCTATTGATTGTAACCGGGCATTTTAAATTTTTGAAATTCCAAACAAAGAAGTGACAAACGTATGTTTAAAGGTAACATAGAACATAGTAGTTCATTATGTTGTGTTATCATGTGATTTTATGACATATTTATAAGAACTTAATTTTCCATTTATAAATAATTGGGTCGCTACATTCTTCCCCTTCTAAAATTTGACTGAATGGCCTGAAGGCCTTCTTTTTTTTATTTTCTAATAGCCCCCCTTTCAAGGGATGAGGGGGAACCCTTAAAAGGCCTGTAGGATTAGGAATTACATTTCTTGTAGTCTTGGAGACATTACATGACCCATAGGTCTTAAGGAAATAATACATACTATGACAACATGTGTCACGACCCAACCCTACCCGGGCTCGATCCGCAACTACCCCATGCCCGCCACCATAGGCTAGGGGCGGGCGACCAGCGTCGTAGGAACAACAACTCGGGGAGGCCTTTTCCTAAGTACATGTACACACACACGTAGCCCACTCAATGCAGAAGTGTATAGTAAAAGAAAAGAAAAGTAAAGTAAATAGGAAACTGCTATATACAAACCACAAAAGTGCATCGACCTCTAATCAGTAAAAAGAAAGTGCTAAAAGTAAACTAAAAAGAAATGGGGCAAAACATGCGCCAAACCAGAAAATTGTCACAACCAAGAAACATGTGAACCATAGTAAACAGCAGGAAGGGTCCCCTAACTAGAACCCGACACCGACCACCACACGCAGTCTAAGCTCCTAAACTCCTAAGCTCTGCTGAAGTCACGACCTACCTGTTTGTTGTCTGCAAGGGATCACCAAGTGCGGACAAAGCCCATGAAGGTGTGAGTATAAAAATACTCAGTTGGATACCCCGAATCCTTGAGGGAGAAAAAAAGGAGGTACTGAAGGGTGAGAAGTAGATCGAACATGGGAAAAGTAAAGGAGTACAACCGAAAGTGAAGTAAAGAGTCCAGCTCAACCCAACAAGAGAAAGGAAGTAGACTTGTCCAAAAACAAGGAGCTGGAAATGGTGAGAAGATGAACTTCTTGTCGAGTCTTCACTACATATAGCAGGAGATTAGAATCGTCCAACCATGAGAAGCTAGACACGGAAAGCACGTAGCATACCCCACGCATCTTCGCCTCCCCTGGAAGGAGAGCAGCCAAAACCCAAGGAGTGGGGATAGGAACAAGGTATAAACATATCCAGGTGCTCAATCAAAAACCCCAAACAATATCGTAAGGGAATCTCCATCCTATAGCTCATCCCATGAAAGTGAGTACCCAATATTCCCGGAAGTAAACACCATCAATTCCCAGCATCCGAAACGTCTGCCCTGAACTACAAGTCAAGGGGATCAAATCACCGCACCTCAAAACTATCCGCTTTGGGAGGCACTGAATCACCCTCACGATTTTAGGTCACATCGTAAGGACGTGTCTCAGTGGGGAAAGAGCCCCTTGTACTTGAGAGTCCTAGGGTAACATCAAGCCACACCTCGTCACTACCCCGCAGTCGAGAGGTCTCCTCAAAGTCGACATGTGACCCCCTTCTCATCCCCACTGGAGGTTAATCCCTCGAAGTCGACAGGTTCTCACTGGAGGGAGACCCGACAAGAGTCGACAGGTGCCACACTGTCTAGTCCCGCAAAAGGGAAATCCACTGGAGGGTGACCTGGCTAATGTCATCGACGAGTCCCAATGCCCAGTCCCTTAAAAAGGCACTCCACTAGAGGGAGGCTTGGGACCGTCATCGGGGACCACTTCCCAGCCCAGCTGGAGGTAAACCCATCATCGAGGACCACTTCCCAGCCCCACTGGAGGTAAAACCGGAACCGGTCAGGCCATCCCAGCTGGATGGTACTGCTCGGTGAACACTGATGTACTGGCCATCCTTGCAGGATGGTAACCCACTAGCCATCCCTGCAAGATGGTACTACTATGGCCATCCCTGCTGGATGGTACCCAACTTGCCAGCCCTACTAGAAACAGCTTTCTGTCCAGCCCTACTGTAAACAACCTCCTGGCCAGCCCTGTTGGAAACAACTTCCTGGGGAGAGGATATGTGCCCGTGAAAAGTTTGGTCACACTGAGATCCACAAGAACTCTACCAGGGAACACGAAGCAACTCTGCCGACCAAACTATCGAGAACAGAACCAGGGGAAAACCACTCAACCCTGTTGGTCGAAACCATCGTGAATAGGACCAGGGGAATACCCACTCAACCCTGCTGGTAAAAAAGAGAAAGAAGAACTAGGGGGAAACTCAACCCTGCTGGTCAAACAAGCAGGAATAGAACCAGGGGGAACCTCAACCTAGCTGGTCAACCAAAGGAGAATGGAGGGACCCTCTACGCCAAAAGAGGTTAATAGTACATAAAGCAGAACACGACAGACTCATGGGGTCCACACGACGTGTAGCCCCAAGTCAACCCTAACCAAGCGCACAAATGTTATTTGGTACAACCATCCACATGTACCTCCCAGCATTCTCGTATACTCCCAGAGTATACCACGTTTCCAGCCCAAAGGCTATCGTGCAAACGGCACCCAACGTCAATGTGAAGGGTGTAAACGTAACAATTGTAACATTCCACCTCATCAGCCTAGGCACGACCAACTACATCTCTTCAATAATTTTCTTCACTCACACGAGAGTGCATGCGATCACACGCTAAGGGTACGCTACAAACACTGTAGGAAAAACCATCACCAGTACACCTTTCATATTCCCAAATTTAATAAGATCGGTCAAGACGCTCTCCACTCCTGAACAGATTACACCGTTGTAATCCTCGGAGAAAAACAGGCGAGATAGACTACTTACTCGCCTCAAATGGATATACGACGAAAAAGTCACCAACACCGCCTTACGCCCGAACGGTGTCCCGTGATCCCGAGCCTCTTCCCCGAAAATAGTCAGGTGCATCTCACCATTGAAATCCCCTCAGGAAAACAATTCAAAAGGACTGCTCACTTGAGTGCAACGGAGATCCGGAGAAAAAGATGCACTCCGGTGCACCGCACACGAGCGGTGCTACATGGGACCCACATCTCGGTCACAAATCACAATGAACAGATCACACCGTTGCGATCCTCTCGAAAAAGTACACAAGATAGACTATTCACATATCCAAAATGGACACCCGGTGATAAAGATGGAAATCACCACCAACTCCCAAAACAGCCCATGTGGGGCCTGCACCTTCGTGCAGAATTAAAGCGGAAAGACTGCGCCATTTCAATCCCCTTGGAAACACACTCTAAAACGACTGCTCGCACGCCCCGAACAGATGTCCGATGAAAAAGTTACAAACGCTGCTAACAGCTCAACAGACGGGTCATGGGGCCCATGCCTCAACTCTAGTTCCAATGCCCAAAACCACACTAGAAACCTCCGGCTCGACGCCAGGGTCATACCGCCTCTAACAGCACTCAAGACGGACTCTGGATGTGTTCGTGCTACCCAAAACAAGAACTCCCGGGATAACGCCAACCCACATTACGGGCATGTCGCTCCACCGGGGCCTCCTTCCTGGGATTCAAAAATCCTTGATACCATCTCAAAAGGTTCACCATGACGTGAAGTCCATTATTCCACAGACGGTACGTGAATCAGACGTCCGTAGCAAAATATACGGGCGTCCGAATTTTTAAGTGGAAAACCCTTTGGGCCGGACCGGCCTGGTCCGAGCGGCACGCGCCGGCCCATTGTGTCGCGGTTCACCGGCCGCGGCCCAACCCTCCATGGTCCGTGGGTCCCGTGACTCTGTACGGGCCACTTCACCATCCCCCGACATGCCCTTGTGGTTGGTCTTGTTCCCCGCAGTGACCCACGTTACGCGGGTCACGGTCGCGCCACACGGGGCCGCGGGCATCGGGGCCCCCTCCCCCTTGTGCCCTACGCCGACTCCCGGCGCCCGGGACCCCGCCAGAGTCCCCACCTTGCAGCCGTCCGCACCTGCCGCCTGCCGGAGCCACCGCATGGAGCCGCTCCGCCCACCGGAGCTCGCCGGACCGCCCTGCCGACCGCCAGAAACTGACGGTCCGGCCATAAACCCGCAAAACCACCTCGAAACATCACCAGACCACTACAGACACCTCGGAGCTCAGAATTCAAATACGAAAGATGCGTCAGAAAGCATGGATCGAGATATACTAATCAATGGGATTTTCTCGAAGATCAGGCAGAAATTTGATAGAATAATTTGGGCTTAATGAATTCGGGAATAAAATAAACAGAAATGAAACCTCCTACCTCGTTGGGCGTAGCCCAACGCTTCAAGTGGGGTTCGCCGGAGCCACCATTCTGGAGTCCTCACACCTCGCCGGAGAGATGGATGCGAGGGAAGGAGCTTCCTCCTTGAGAGGGATCTTCCAGGGGAGGGGTTTGAGGAATAATAAGGGGAAGAAGGGTGGGGGTTTTTAAGTAGGAAATACTTAAACCCCCTCCCATAGGCCCCCTACCCGAACTCCCGACGGGGTCATAATTAATCCTCCCCTAGGATAAAAACTATGATATGAATGCAACAGCTGTATCTGAATTTTAATTCGAGGCCCCATTCCAATGTTATAAAAACATCGTTTGAGGCCGCTAAATTACGAAAACGCCCCGAGGCCATTTTTCATTGACGGCCCGCACCCGCAAAACTTACACCCCTCGTAGGGTAAACGACATGCCCCAGACTCAACGGTGCACTCAGTTTTCCAATATGATCCACCATTAAATAGATACTTGATCTTAACCAATAAAATAATTAATTAATTGTTTAATTTATCCGTTTAACGTTCTGAATGTGAGCGAGGGGTCCAAACACCCCGCACCGACATGCTTTATGTCATTCCTAGAGTAAAAACCCATTTTGGACCCATCTGTACACTCAAATATCTGATCGGAAACACCATTTAGGATTTATCCCATTTATTTGGCATGTCCAGTGTGATGGCACTGAAAATTTAATTCATGCCACACCATCGCTCGGAATCGCACGTCATCTGATGGAACTGCTCTGAAATAGTATCAAGAATATTCCAAAGTCTTTTATATCCAAAAACCAGGTTCTTACATCATTACATCATTCAAGCTTTTCATCCCCAAAAAGAAAATCTAGGGAACAACTCAGGGTAATGAGACCGCACCTGGCACTACCGTACCCAGAAGAACTCTTGCACAGTTCTGCGTCACCGCACACAGACCAAAGGATTTTATCTTTTCATGCAAGGTTTTCCCTTACCGATGATGTGCATAGAGTCATGAACACATCTTCTAAGGCAAGTCATGTGGGAGATGTCATGCACCCACTCAAGACTTTGGGTTAGGACAAGGTGGTAGGGAACCTAGCCTCCCTTAGCACGTTCTCAAACGGTTCGAAGGACCTCAGTGTGTAGCTCACCTCTCCAACTGAACCCCTATGTCACATGACATGACTGGAATCACCACCCGCACCAGGGACAAGGCCAGATATGTCCCTCCTTCAGAATATCCATATGGTAAAACACCCAAGGATATCTGTTCACACAAGGTTTCACAGTCGATGTCTCACAACCAAGACCCTCTTACATGCTCATAAACGAAGGAGTCAACACCATCAACTGAAAAAAATTTCATACTCCTTTTTACCTTACCAACACAGGGCCACGCCGATGCCCCACGTCACCCTGGTAACAACTCAAACAACGAGAAGGGAGAAAATAATTTCACACACAGAGTCTAACAATTATACTATAAAAAGTCGAAGAGCCATGGAGCGTACCACTTATCACCTCATGCTCTACAAGATCGTAGACATCCAAAACTCACAACTGTCCTTGGTCCCAGCTGTCAGCTCCCAGAGCCTCATGTGGACCTCCTAGTGGTGATTAGAAGACCATGTAAGGTCTTTCTCCACTTCCAGCTCCTCTCGCTCCTCTGCTGGAACCACCTCTCTAAGTACTACTCTGATCATGGTGCTGCCTCCATCGTGGTGGTGCACCTACTGCCTGCCCGATGCTCTCTACATGAATGGTCGGACAATCATGTGCCATGTGACCTGGGCCATCACAAGCATATCACCAGCGTTCTTCTAGTTTCCCTATTTCCCTTCGACGCCACTGTGGTGTACGACCACACCCCTGAGTCCGGTTATCAGAAATCCAGTTGTGCTGAGGTCCTATTTGCGAATGTCCGCTAGCTGTGGCAAGCATCTCGGCTCTGTCGAGCTTGCTGCCACCACCAATGGTAGAATGTGACTGGAAGATCTCTATCACCAACGCCTACTCTAGAACCCCGACATATGTGGAAATGCCTAAGGGTACTATGACAGAACGAATCTCTCGGTGGGGACCCTGCTTAAACTTCCACGCTCGGATGTTATCATTGTGGACCATGTCCGGGTAAAAGCGTGCACAGTCTGAGAATCTAGTAGTGTACTCAGCCACCGTCATCCCTCCCTCCTTGAAACTGCAGGAGCTCCTGAATCTGAACGGAGCATAAGAAGGAGGGGAAAAACTCATCATGAAACAACAACTGAAAGTTTCTCCACAAAAGCGAAGACTCATCAAGAAAATGAGTCACCAGACTCCACCAACACCAAGCTGCTCCGTGAAAAAAAAAGGATGGCGGCCAAAGCCACTCTCTGATCTGTTGGCGTATGCACAAGCCTAAAAATGCCTACCACTGTCTCTGACCAAACCTCTACTGCCTGAGGGTCTGGCTCACCACTGAACCTTAGCAGTGTCTGCCGCCGGAACTCACAGAGCGCGCTCAACCTGCACTGAAGCCCCGTCTACTCTGTTGGAGCTATCTGCTGCTCACCAGGTGGGGGTGCTACTACCGGCCTACCTGGAAAAGGGGATCACATGAGGGGTCCTAGACTGAGGCCTCGTATCTCATAGGGTCATCATCACGAACCAAAGCTCAGATCCTGGATGGTTGTCCTTGCTGAGACATCATGACTATTATCAAGTAGCATCACGATCTGATGAGAATATATGTATATTAAAACAACCAAAATGGGGAGCTGGCTGAATAAGGACAGTCAAAGACTCAATCCTATGTGATGCACAAACCAATTTTCCCTTCAAAAAGTGTCTTAGCATACTGCTTTGACAAGCGGTTTATCATGGTCCTGGTAAATGGATACGTCATCCGCTGCACCATCACTGGACTCCCTGGCCCGAGAGCCACTCTCGAGACACGTTAACATTGTTTCCCTAAATCCCAACCAATTCCCTTTATTTTAGGGATGTCTGAACAGTTTCCCATGGAACGAACCACCTTTGATACCACTTTGTCATGACCCGACCCTACCCAGGCTCGAGCTCCAACTACCCCAAGCCCACCTCTATAGGCCAAGGGTTGGCGACCAGCGTCGTAGGCACAACAACTAGGGGAGGACTTTGCCTATGTACCTGTACACACACACGCATCCCACTCAATGCAGAAGTGCAGAGTAAAAGAAAACACATGTAAAGTAAAAGGGAAACTACTATATAAAAACCACCAAAAGTGCATCGACCTTTAATCAGTACAATGAATGTGTTGATAGTAAACTGAAAAGAAAAGGGGAAAACACACGCCCAACCCGAAAAGTGCCAAAACTCGACAACAGGTGGGAAAACGTAAACATCTAGAAGGGTACCCTACCTGGAACCTGAATCCGACCACCGCACGCGGTCCAAACTCATTAAATCTTAAGCTCTGCTGAAGTCACGACCAACCTGTCCATCGTCTGCAAGAGAACACCAAGTTTAGGAAAAACCGATGTAGGGGTGAGTATAAAAATACTCAGTAGGATACCCCGAAGGGTCGAGTGTGCAACCAAGGAGGTACCGAAGAGTGAGCAGTAGATCGAACAGGGTAAAAGTAAAGGAGTACAACCAAAAGTGCAGTAAAGAGTCCAGCTCAACCCAACAATATAAAGGAAGTGGACTCGTCCAAACACAAGGAGCTGTAAACGGTGAGATGATGAACTTCTCGTCGAGTCTTCGATACCTATATCAGGATATTAGACTTGTCCAACCACAAGAAGCTAGACACGGAAAGCACGCAGCATTCCCCGTGCGTCTTTTCCTCCCCTAGAAGGAGAGCAGCCAAAACCCCAGGAGTGGGTACTGGGACAATGTCTAGACATATCCATATGCTAAATCAAGAAGCCCATACAAGATCATAAGGGGATCTCCATACCATAGCTCATCCCAAGAATGTGAGTAGAAAACAGCCCCAGAAGAAAACACCATCGATGCCCAGCATCCCACACGTCTTCCCCGAACTGCAAGTCAATGGGCTCAAATCACAACACCTCAAAACTATCCTCTATGGGTGGAACTGACTCACCTTCACGGTTTTATGTCGTGTCACAAGGACGCTTCTCGGTGGGGAAAGTTCCCCTCGTACTTGAGAGTATTGGGGGAACGTCAAGCCACACCTCGTCACTACCCCACAGTCGAGAGGTCTCCTGAAAGTTGACATGCGACACCCTGATCAGCCCCCCTGGAGGTTAATCCCTGGAAGTCGACGAGTTCCCACTGGAGGGAGACCCGACAAGAGTCGACGGGTGACACACTGCCCAGTCCCGCAAAAGGGTAATCCACTGAAGGGAGACCCGGCTAAAGTCATCGAGGTGTCCCAATGCTCTATCATGTAAAAGGGTACTCCACTGGAGGGAGGCTTGGAACCGTCACCGAGGATAACTTCCCAGCCCAACTAGAGGTAAACCCGGCATCAGGGACCACTTCCCAGCCCCGCTGGAGGTAAACCCGAAACCGCTCTGGCTATCCCAACTAGATGATACTGCTAGGTGAACACTGCTGTACTGGCCATCCCTGCTGGATGGTAACCCACTAGCCATCCCTGCTTGGTGGTACTGCTCTGGCCATCGCTGCTAGATGGTACCCCCCTGGCCAGCCCTACTAGAAACAACTTCTTGGCCAGCCCTGCCGGAAACAACCTCTTGGATAGAGGATCGGTGCCCGCCTAAAGTGTTGGTCACACCGAGGTTCACAAGAACTCTACTAGGGAACACAATCAACTTTACTGGCCAAACATTCGAGATCAGAACCATGGGAAATCCACTCAACCGTGCTAGTCGAAAACATCGTGAACATGACCAGGGGAAAACCCACTCAACCCTGCTGGTCAAACAAATGATAGCAGAACCAGGGCGAAACTCAACCCTGCTAGTCAAACAAGAGGGAACAGAACCCGGGGGATCCTCAACCCAGCTGGTCAACCAAATGAGAATGGAGGGACCCTATAAACCATGAGAGGTCAAGAGTATGTAAATCAGAACATGAAACACATATGGGGTCCACACGACGTGTGGCCCCAAGTCAACCCCAACCAAGTGCACAAACGTTCTCTAGTATAACCATCCACATGTACCTCCCATCGTTCCCATATACTCCCAGAGTATACTACGTTTCCGGCACAAAGGCTATCGTGCACACGGCACCGAACGTCAACGCGAAGGGTGTAAACGTAACAACTCCAAATTTCCTCCTCATTGGCGCATGCATAGCCAACTACATCTCTTCAAGCATTTACTTCACTCACATGGGAGTGCATGCGATCACACGCTAAGGGTCCGCTACAAACACAGTAGGACGAACCACCACCGGTACAACT
This sequence comes from Viscum album, assembly GCA_963277665.1. Taxonomy (NCBI): domain Eukaryota; kingdom Viridiplantae; phylum Streptophyta; class Magnoliopsida; order Santalales; family Viscaceae; genus Viscum; species Viscum album. The sequence goes on from OY728161.1 coordinate 1,452,450,122, forward strand.
TTTATATTTCCACATTTAATAAGATAGTTCAAGAACCTCAGTATACCTGAACAGATCACACCGTTTTAATGCTCGCGTAAAAACATGCGATATAGACTACATAATCGCCTCAAATGGATATCCGACGGAAAATTCACAAACATCACCTTATGTCCCGAACGACGTCCTGTGGTCTTGAGCCTCAGCCCTGAAAATAGTCGGGCGTACCACAACATTGTGATACCCTCAGGAAAACACGTCAAAAGGACTCCTCACTTGAGTGCACCGGATATTCGGAGAAAAAGATGCATTTTGGTGCACCACACACGAGCTGTGCTACATGGGACCTGTATCCCGGTCCCGAAACACAATGAACGGATTAAACTATTGCGATCCTCTTGAAAAATTACACAAGATGGACTATTCACATGTTCAAAACAGACACCCGGTGATAAAGCTGGAAATCACTACCAACAACCAAAACGACCATCGTGGGGCCCACACCATCATGCAGAATTAAAATAAGCAGGTTGTGCCATTGCAATACCCTCGGAAAAACACCCTAAAACGACTACTCGCACGCCCCAAACGGACGTCCGATGAAAAAGTTACAAAAGCTGCTAACAGGTTAACAGGCGGGCCGTGGGGCCCACACCTCAACTCTGGTTCCAATGCCCAAAACCACACTAAAAAATCCGGCTCGATGCCAGGGTCACCGCGCCACTAACATCACTCAAAACAGACTTAGGTTGTGTCTGTGCCGCCCAAAACAAGAACTCCTGAGATAACGCCAACCCACTTTACGGGCATGATGCGCCACCGGTGCCTCTATCCTGGGATTTATAAATCCTCAAGACCATCTCAAAAGTTTAACCTTGACGCGAGGTCCACATTTCTGCAGACGTCATGAAAAACGGATGTCCATAGAAAAAGATACGGGCATCAAAATTGTTAAGGGGAAAACCCCTTTGTGCCGGCCCAACCCGCTGAACCGCGGCCCATGACTACCGTGGCCAGCGCCGTGCACGGCCCGACCCTCCATGGCCTGTGGCTCCCGCAGCACACCGCGGGCCCTGTCACCGCCCCCAACCGGCCCTCGTGGCCGGTCTTGTTCCCCGTAGCGACCCACATTACGTGGGTCGCGGTCACGACGCACAGGGCCTCGCGCCACGCGGCACACTCCCCCTTGTTCCCTATGTCGGCGCCCGCTGCATAGGACCCCGCAGGAGTCCCTGTCTCAAAGCCGTCCGTGCCGACCGCCTGCCGGAGCCACCGCCCAGTGTTGCTCCGCCCGCCGGAGCTTGCCGGCCCGCCCTACCGACCGCCGGAAACCGCCGGTCCGGCCATAAAACCCCAAAACCACACCGAAACTACGTTGGATCGATTCAGACACCTCAGATCTCAGAATTCAAATCCTAAAGATGTGTCGGAATGCTCGGATTGAGCTATACTAATCTATGGGATTTTTTCGATGATCGGGTAGCAATTCGACAGAATAATTTGGGCTCAATGAATGCGGGAATTAGAAAAAACAAAAACGAAACATCCTACCTCATTGGGAATTTCCCGAATCTTCATGTGGGGTTCTCCAGAGCCGCCTTTTCGGAGTCATCGCGCCTCGCCAGAGAGATGGAAGCGAGGGGAGGAGCTTCCTCCTTGAGAGGGATCCTCCTGGGGAGGGGGTTTGAGGAAGAAGGGGAAGAAGGGTGGGGGTGTGTAAGTAGGAAACACTTAAACCCCCGCCCGTAGGCCGCATAACCAAACTCTCGATGAGGTTGGTATTAAGCCACCGTTAGGTTAAAAACCACACTCTGAATGCAATGGTGAGCTCTGAATTTTAATCAGAGGCCCCATTAAAAAGTAATAAAAACAACGTCGGGCCGAAAAATTTCGAAAACACCCCCGGGGGCCATTTTTTACTAACGGCCCACGCCCGCGAAACTTACACCCCTCCTTGGGTAAACGGAACGTCCCAGAATCAACGATTCCCTTGGCTTTCCAATCCGAGCCATTGTTTAATAGATACTTCAGCTTAACAATTAAACGGATAAATTAATTGTTTAATTTATCCGTTTAACGTTCTGGAAGCGAGCGAGCGGTCCAAACACCCCGCGTCAACACACTTTATGTCATTCCTAGGGTAAAAACCCCATTTTAGACCTATCCATACACTCAGATCTCTGATCCGAAACACCGTTTAGGAGTTATCCCATTTATTTGGAGTGTCCAGTGTGAATGCACTGAAAATTTAATTCTGGCCACACTGGGGCTCAGAATCACACGTAGTCTGAAGGCGCTGCTATGGAAAAATATCAATAATTTTCCAAAGTATTTTATAGCCAAAAAACATTTCATACAACTTCAAACTAGTCCTCCTCAACATCTACATCGTGATCAGCTGTCCAGCATTACATAATTGTTCTGCAAGCATGTCCTTATGCAGGGGTGCACAGGAGCGGTACTGATGGAAAATTTCATACCATCTCATTCATCAAAATTAAGTTTAGCCCTACTGTGGTGGATGTGCCCTGCTATTTTTCTTATCTGGAGTGATTTCTTGTAGAATCTGTCTGTGCAACTACAAATCAGGTGGCCCGGAGGGCTTTGAGGAGTCCCAAAATCCTCCTCTTATGGAATTTCACCCTCAAAATTTTGCTATACATTATAATCCAAAAATAGGTGGGGTAATTTTCCTTCATTAATTCTTCCATTTCCCATGGTGCCTCTTCATACTTATAGATTTTCCATAGTACCTTGACTTGATGACTAGTTTTTTTTAAGTAGAACATTGAACTTACAATCCATGATTTTCACTGGCTACTCCTCATATGAATGATCATCCTCCAACTGTACCCCTTATAAAGATAGTACATTTGAATGGTATGGTATTTACTTCCATAGGAAGGATACATGAATGAAATCATGTACATTTGACAGGGTAGATGGAAGTTCTAGTTGATAGGCCATATCTTTGACTCCGTCAAGGATCTCGAAGGGGATTATATACCCAAGACTTAACTTCCATTTATTTCCAAACCTCAGGACCTTATTTCATGGAGATATGTGTAGAAATAACAGGTCTCCAACTTTATACACAAGGTCTCATCGACGATTGTTTGCATAACATTTTTTTCACCTTTAGGAAGCCTACATATGTTAATGAGTGGTATTCACCTTCTCCACTATTTCTTAGACAATTTTATGTCCTTGTAGCTTACACTCATATACATTATCCCAACACCCTAGTGTTCTACATATTTTCACATAAATGGCTCCATATGGGGCCATTCAGATGTGTTAGTGGAAACTGTTCTTGTTGGATAATTCTACCACTGGAATATGTTGGTCCCATCCTCCTTTGAATTCCATAGAACAATATCTCAACATGTCTTCCATTTTAAGAAATGTTTTCTTGGATTGTCCCTCAGTTTGAGGATGATAGGTAGTACTAAAGTTTAGTTCATTTCTTATAGAATGTTGGAGACTTTAACAAAACGTCAATGTGATTATTGGATCACGATCTGATACAATATATAGTGGCACTCTATGTATCCCTCCCACATTGTTGATATAAATACCTGAATGCTTATCTATTGAGAAGGCCTCTAAAATTGTGATAAAGTGAGCTCTCTTTATATGACTATCCACAATGACCCATATATCATTTTTTCCTTTATATGTTCATGGATGTCCAGTGACAAAGTGCATGGTAATTTTCTACCACTTTAATACTGTTATGGGTAGTGGTTTTATAATCCCCTTAGACATTTTCCTCTCAGCCTTCACTTGCTGACATACTAGGAAATTTGATGTATATTCAACAATCTCGGTTTTTATATTGTCCCACAATATGTTTTTTCGGAGCTCTCAATACATATTTTCCCCCAAGGTTGATAGAGAAATTCATGATATGTTAATAGTTCAGTAGATCCTTTTTTATGTTTGGATCGGATGGTAGACCTAATCTTGTATGAAATATTACAACATCTTCCTCATCAATTTTGAATTTAGAGGATCCCCTTTTCTAATTTCGTCTAACCTTTTCTGAATTTCTACATCTTTTCTTTGAGCATCCTTTAGTTTCCCCATAAGGGATGGTTGAGAAATCATTTGATAAATTATTGTTGACATTCATCTCTTAAGGATTCCTATATCCATCCATTTCAAATATAAGAAGATAAGATCCTTTTCAATTCTCATCATTGATAAAGATGTTGGATCCTTTCTACTTATAGCATCCACCACCTTGTTTTCCTTATCGAGATGGTATTTGGCTGAGCAGTCATAATCCTTGATGATCTATATCCATCTTCTATGGTGAATATTAAGCTATTTTTTTGTGAATATATATTTGAGACTCTTGTGGTTAGTATATATCTCACACTTCTCCCCATATAGATAATGCCGCCAGATTTTCAATGCAAAGACCACCGCCGCCAACTCCAAATCCTGCGTAGGATAGTTTTCCTCGTGGATTTCCAACTGTCTTGAGGTGTAGGCTTTCACATTATCATTTTTCATTAACACACATCCTCTTCCCTTCTTATAAGAATCACAATACACCACAAATTTTTATCCACTTTTAGGGAGTGTGAGTACTGGTGTAGTGATAAACATATTTATCAACTCCAAGAAATTGTCTTCACATTCATCATTCTATACAATCTTTATTCTCTTTCATGTTAGCTTGGTCAATGGGGTCAACAACGGTGAAATGTTATTCACAAATCATAGATAACACCTAGCTAGACCCAAAATGTTGTGGATCACTATTACATAAGGTGTTCTGGGCCACACTTGAATTTCATATGTCATGGATGGGTCTACATGTATACCTTTGTTGGTGATAACATTCCCCAAAACGAATCTTCCTCTATCCAAATCTCACATTTACTATAATTTTCATACAAATTATCACTTCTCAATGTCATTAAAAAAAATTTCAAATGTCTTTCAGGTCCCTCTTTTCTCTTGGATTATATCAAAATATCATCAATAATGATTACCAAATAAATTTCAAGGCAATCTCTAAAAACTCTATTAATTAAATCCATGAAAATTGTTGGAGTATTAGTGAGTCTGAAGGGAATCACTATGAGATCATAGTGTACATACCACGTCCAAAAGGAAGTCTTGGGAATATATTACTTCCTCGCCTTTAATTGGAGATATCCCGACCGAAGGTCCACCTAAATGAAATAACTGGCCCCATGAAGATGATCGAACAATTCATCTATTCCTGGAAGGGGATACTTGTACTTTATCATGATTTTATTGAGCTGATGATAATAAATTTAGAGCCACATTGATCCATCCTTCTTCTTGACAAAGAGAACTGGAACATCCCATAGTGAAGCACTCAAACATATAAAAACCTTCTCCATATTCTTCTGTAACTACTTCTTCAGCTCTTCCAGATCTACAATGGCCATTTTGTAAGGTGTATTTGAGATATGATGCGATTTATGGATAAGATCAATTGAGAACACCACCTCTTGGTCAGGAGGAAGACCAGGAAACTCTTCAGGGAATACATCAGTGTAATCCCTCAAAACGGGCATGTCTTCAAACATGATTCTCTCCTTTGTCTCAATCGTTTTAGCTAGATATTCCAACTCACAAGTCATCAATATCCACACTTGAGATGATGATTATAAAAAGGACTCATCTTCCTCCTTACACATGTAATGAATCAAGGGATGCTTTGGGATGTGAAAAGTGATATCCCTTTCCCAAAATCTGAAATTGGATTTGTATATAGATAGCCAATCCATGACCAAGATAGCGTCAAACTCTACTAAAGGAAGTATGATGAGATTTACTAAGATGTTAAGTCCACAAACATTAACTGGGGAGGGGTTATAAATAATGTCCAAAATAATTTCTCCATTATCTATTCTCATAGATAAATTTTTCTCCAAATTCTGAGGTGGTGTTTGAATAGTTATAATAATATTCAATGATATGAAAGAATTCTTAGAACCAGAATCAAATATTGTGTTTGCTATTATTGAAAGAATAACTTGCATACCTATCACCACATCATTTTTTTGACTCTAGATAAGAAGTAGTGATATGATAATCCCTTCCATTTTTCATTGATGGTTGATTCTAATTGCCTCTGATAACCCCCCAACATTGGGAAATTGCTTTAATAATGACAATGCTCCTTGTAGTTGTAACACTGCACTGGAGGATGAGAGTTAATTTGAACCTTCCTTTCATCTTTAACATTATTGGGACATTTTATATCCTTGTGGAAGTTCTTGAAATGTTGACAAAACCTTCCACATTTTAAGCAATTCTGGGTTCCCTTTTGAGAGTTACTAGGATACTTCATCCCACTATTTTTTCAAAGGGAAAAGTCAAGATTCATTCCATCAAGGGATTTTTTTGATGAATCACCCATGTTGTTCTCCATTTTCTACTTATTATCATTGGTCCCACGAGACCATTGATAGTATTCACTCCCCATTTCAACATCTAGGGCACAATAGACCATATCCTCATAACTATCGATGTCTCAAATATCCAATGCTTTTCGTAGACTCGACATTATCCTTCTAAAGAATTGAACCACCTTTCTTTCAGTGTTCATGACCAATAAATCGGAATACCATGCATGACTTGTGAAGTTTGCATTATATGCCCTAATGGACTCATCTACCATCTTCTAGAGTATGAGGAACTCTCTTTCCATCATGAGATGAAGGGTTCATGGATAATATTTTTTGAAAAAACACCTCTTTAATTCCTTCCAATTAATGGAATGAATTTCCTCTTAGAAAATTGTATTATTGAACAGTGTTCACCACTGATTATCTTCCATATAAAAACGATAGACATCCAGTACAACCATCTCTTCTTTTGAGAAATGGAGGATGGGGAATAATATTTCAATGGTGTTTATCCATTGTTCCTCAATGAGGGGATCAAAAGATCTGCTAAGCCTGGAAGAAATTTTCTACATAAATTATTCATTGGAAACATGGCCTTTCCATGGAGGAGGAGGGTGTTCCACATGATTCATGTTATTATTCATAACTCTAGCCAGCTGAGAAATTACTATCCTGATGTTTTGAGCACCCGCTCTCGTCATATCTGGCATATCATTAGGGAAATCATTACATTGCCTATCACATTAGTTGATGGAACATTTTCTTCTATTTATAACCACTAAATAAGAAAAATAATGTATAATTAGATGTGTTTAATACTTAGTTATAGAACAGAAAAAGGAATCTTTTGAATATAGAAAGATAAATATGAAGAAGAGAAGTATATTCTATCATGTGATTCCCCAGGTTTAAAACTAGGTTATCCTTGATCTATTTCTTAATTTGTATTCTTATGGAATTCTAACCCTTTATAGTGGTTTGTATTAAGCTTGTGAACCTACCAAAGAATATCCCTGGGGAGTGTTGTAACCAAGAGTGAAGCAAGGACCATTTTCATGCACCAGTTCCCATTCAAGTCAAGCTCAAAGCCGTGTTTTCAGTTTTTACCCCTAGAGACATCTATTCTAGATATTACTCTACCTTCTCGTATCTAGACAGAGATATATTTTATTGATAAACCACTTATTCCATACTCACCAAAACTTAGGAATGTTTTCTTATACATAGTCTCATCCTTATGGTTCTCACTAAGGTGCTCTATTCCTAATATCCAAAAATAACTAGACCATCATCCAATACCAACTATAACAACCCTATCCATTTACACATAACAATACATGTTTTTAGGCATATGTATACATCAGAGTACAAGCCTAGGATTGATATGTCTACTGTCTGGGAACACTAGGTACATAAAACTTAAATAATGGGGATAAAAAACATTTCATTATTTAATCTCTCTAAAGGTATACTAACTTACTTTGATCCATATCATCTTCATAGGTTACCCTGGGGAACACATGAACAAAAGGATGGTCTGAAAATCCAAGTAAGGGAATGAACATAAGGATACCTCTTAAGGACATGAGTTAGGAGGCAAGACGTAATGTTATTCAAAGATTGGAACATATAAAATCATATCATATAATCATGGAAACATATAAAAATAGAATCATACATTTGTGTAATAATCATAAAACATGTTTTTCTTACATTTCAAAGCTAACTGCCAACCGCGTTTCCCATTTCAGTATTGGTCAAGGCTGAACACCATTCTCATTTCACAACGCATCTCGTGATAAATAACTATACCCAATACATTAGAGCGCTATCTAGGAGAACCGATCTCAACATTTTTAGTATTATTCTTGCAACATAAATAATAATACATAATCAACCATTAATTAACATATGGGTACCCATAGAATGAATTGGGTACCACATTCATGACATAAATCATAACAAATCGGCGTTTCATTAAAATGTCCATAAAATATAGGGACTAAAACATACAAGGATGTTCATAATGAAAAATAAGAATATAAAATAATCAGTGGTGTTAGAAATAAGTGAGAACATATAAGAAATGTATTTGAGAAAAATAAGAATTAAAACATTTTAGTGAGGTTTTGTGAAAAATACTATATATGTTTTAAAATAGAAAAGATGAAAATATTTTATATAAAACCATAATTTAACCAAGAATATTTTCATAATAAAAGAGAGATTTTAAAAAGTCAATGGTGGATTAAAATAGAGGATAGATTTCACTTTAAATTGAGTAACATTTTGGGAGGATCCCTTAAAATAGGTTTTCTTATTGGAATGTTATAGGGAGGGAATATTTTAAAAACATATATATCCCCAAAAAATATTGATAAAATGGTCCTTATAAATTATTTTTGTAAATATATACCGAATTTAGAATATGTACATAAACCAATAAGATAATTTCATGTTTATAAAAATAAAGATAATGCAACTAGAAAGAACAAAGAAGGTTTTGGTATAATTTGTTACGGTTTATCATCATGATGTTAGGTGTATCAAATAGGTATTAATGAGAGATAAAATGGGGTTTCCATCCCCTAAAAAACATGAGGGAAGTATTGTGGATGTGTGAAAACATACTCCATAATTTCAGATTTTTCATAACAGGCACAACATAGAATAAAATCTTGATTAAGATAGAAATGGAGAGGATCCCATACCTTAAATCAGGTGGGGTTATCCACATGTAATTAATGAACTATAAAAAAATAAGGATTATTAATTAATAGATACACAACCTATTATATATTTAATTGATTCATTATCATCCTTTTTTTAATTTAGGGCCTTTTTGATTGGTTATATGCTTCAATTTCAATATTCAATATTGTTTTCTTACTTGGATTTTAATAACCGGTTCACTTATATTCATGATTGGATAAAATTCAAAGATGAAAGTGGTCATCCATAATTAAAGTTATATAATATTATTTAACATCAATTAGATCAAATAGTTTCAAATTTAGTTTGGTTAATTATTGTGAAGTAGAATTATAATATAAAACATTAGTGATAACCTTTTTAGTAAATCGGTGGGTTTGATTATATAGAACATGTTTTGATTTATAAATTAATACCATTTGTACAAATGGATTAAATAACCAAAACAAAGATATATTAAATATATAATAATCTAGTTCAAACATAACACAAATGGTTTCATGAATAGAATTAAAAATGATAATATAAATTGATAAATCGTTTTCCTTGAATGTGCTAAATTTGAACATCTCAAACAGTAGTTTCCTTTATTTCAAATAAAATGTAGGAAAAGGAAAGAAGATAATGAAATATCCCATTAGCATAAAAAATCATGTACATGTATTTCTCTGGAGTTATCATTTTATTTGGGTGAAGGGTGGAGAGGAATAAAATAAAATGAAAATACATAAAATAAAAGAAGGAATTGGAAAGAGGAATTTACCTCTTGAGACTTCATCCTTTGATAACCTCTTAAAGGGAGAGGTTTCGGAATTTTTATGAGGCTATGGGATTTTAGACGTGGGGGAGGAGCTTTGGGAGAGATTTGGGAAGAATATTGGTATGGAAGAAGGCTTGGTAGTAGTGATGAGAAGAGGGAGTGAAGGGGTTTTTTATAGTGGAGGAGAGGATGGTTTTCATAATTTTTTAATCATTAGTTTATTAATTTACCTCAAGAACATAAATAGTTATAGTTCCAAGACCAGTAATAGTTATAAATGAATTTTAATTCATACCTATTGGGCTTATATCATCAAATCATCATCAATGACTCATATAATTTGTCACGACCCGTCCTCGGGGCCCGTTCCGTGACTACCCCAAGCCCGCCTTCCATAGGCCAGGGGCTGGCGACTAGCACCAAGGCGTAAATTCCCGGTAAACAGGGAAGGCATTGCCTTTATAAGTAACAACCACCACAGAGTCAGCAAGCGGAAAGTAACTACAAAGTGCAGAAAAGTAAAGGGGGCCGGAATACAAGCCCAACTGAAAGTACAACTGAAAAGTAAAGTACAACAACTGAAGAAAAGACGGCGGCCTCGTGTCGTCCACTGGCAATCCCACCTGAAGGGTGGGTACAGATAGCCTCCAGGCTCCTCGGGTCCCACGTCCGCTCCGAGCACGTCCCGCCCAGTGGTCCACCTCCAGGTACCGTCCTGCTCCACGCCCCAACCGCGATCAGCGCTGTCCGTCGTCTGCATCCAACACAACAAGGTGCGGGCATAGCCCGTGCAGGGGTGAGTATAAGCTACTCAGTAAGGACCCCGAGACCCCCGAAGGTCTCCCGAAATCCACAAAGGATATAGCACAAAAGAAAGATACAATCACGAAGTAACATCTGACTCGACTTAGGTATATGACCATACATATACCTAAGTTCCCAATTCTAGCTCTGCTCACGAGCTCAAGAACAACTCAATCCACAAAGGAAAGCAAGACTCAAATCCACAAGGAGAGTAAACAGTAAATCCACATAGGATAGTTCAACACAATCCACAAAGGAGAGTAACATAAGATTCAGCTCAACCAGGTATACTTTTTCAGATGACGTCAAAGATGATCACTGATCCATCTAAGTCGTCAGACCCACGAAGGATCGATAGGTACTAACCCCCGCAAAAGACCCACTCAGGATCGGGCTCACACAGAACCTGTAGGCAGTGGCTCACACAGAACCGGTAGTAAGGACCCACATAGGATCGGGCTCACACAGAACCTGTAGCACTGATCCACGTAGGATCGCTGAGTGCAGTAGTCGACGCAGTCCACTGAGGATCTCTGCACAGTCGTCGCCGCAGTCCACGGAGGATCTCTGCTCTGCCGTCGTCGCAGTCCACGGAGGATCTCTGCTCTGCCGTCGTCGCAGTCCACGGAAGATCTCTGCCCTGTCGTCGAAGTCACAGCCAGCGCTAGGGTTCCCGCACATAGCGAGCTCGTTTAGGAGGGTCCGCTCCACGAGCCGAGAGACTGATACATCAACTGACACGTAGTCCGAAGTTGATGTATCCAAAAGTTCCGTATCGACAACAGGATCTCAACGCAACAGACGGCGCGTCAATCGGACGCCCGGTCTGGGAGTTATTGGCATTTTCGTCCCAGGGGCCCGGTTGGTTTTTAGGACAAAACCAACCCGACCGTACTCCGCCTGTATCCGATCCTCGGGCGGAGTATGCCAAAAGTTCCGTCTCACTTAGAGGAAACTACCACAGCTGACGGTACGTCGATCGGACGTCCGTAGCTCAAGTTATGAGCGTTTCCGCTCCGAGGGCCCGGTTGGTTTCGTGTACGAACCAACCCGGCCGATCCCAAAGTCTTCCGAAACCTTGAGTATAATATACCGAAACGACCGTATCGATCCAAGGATCGCGTAGCCGCTGACGGTTCGTCAATCGGAGGTCTCAGGCCCAAGATATGGGCGAAAGACCGAAGAGGGCCCGAAACGGGGGTTTTGGGCCCGGGGCGACCCGGCCCGAACCCCCCCTGGGTCGGCCGAACCGGGTCGGCCCGAACTGGGTCGGCCCGACCCGGCCCGACCCGGCTAGGCCGGGTCCGGTCCGGCCTGGGCGCGGCCCGGCCGATCGGACCGGCCGGCTCGGCTTCGGCCGAGCGGCCGAAGAGCTGCCGCGGGTTTGACCCGCGGCTTGAAGGAAACGCGGCCCCGCGGGGGGCCGCCTGTCACGCAGACGCGGCCGGGCCGCCGCGTCCCTCCCCGGTTCCGCGCGGCCGTGGAACCGGCCGCGGCGGATCTCTTCCACGGCGGCGCGCCGGGCGCCGCCGCCTCCGGCCGCCGGCGCCGCCGCCGCCTTCCGCGGGCCGCCGGAGTTGCTCCGGTGGCCCGTTTAGCCTCCCGTCTGCGCCGTTGCTCCTCCCGGGGGCCGACCTTCACTGCGGGATCAACAGATCGCCCCTGCCGCACGGTTCTTCATCGTCCGCCATATCCGCACAACAAAAGAGATCGGCGGAGGGTTGCCGGGTCTTGTTCGTTAGACCCGCACCCTCCGCGTTAGTCATAAACAACGGGAGGAATAAAAACAACCAATCAACAATTTTAAAATAATTTAAAATTGTTCTGAGGTCGGGTTCTTTATTCCAAAAGAATAAACACGGAAAAAAAAATAAAAGAATTCCAACAACCCTTACCTCGCAGCTGTCGTTGCCGAACGAGGGATCGTCGCGGGATTGCTCGTCGCGGAAGAAGGGGGATCGTCGCGTCATCGCGGTATCCGGCGTCGCGTTGCCAATCTCCGGATCAAGATCAAACGGATTTAATTAATTAAATCCGTTGTCATTGAAATTTAAAAAAAAAAGGTGAAATAAACGATTCGTTTCTCACCATAATTGTCGAACGAGGATCGGCCGCGGAAGAAGAGGCGTCACCGAAGAACGTCGCGGGTAGAGCTCGTCGACGTCGCAGATCACGGTGTGCGTCGTCGAATTCCGGTCGCCGGCGTTCTTCTCATTCTTTGCGTTCTTCGCGTTCTTCGCGTTCTTCGCGAGGAGGGGAGATGAAGAAACAAAGATCCTCCCAAATCCTTTCAAAGGATTTTTAGGTTGGTCTTATTTTATAAACATGCCAACAAACGCAAAAGCGTAAGTAACGACCCATCAGTTTGTTGAATTAATTCAACGAGCGAAACAGCCCATTTAATTCACGAAATAAACCGCTCAATTAAATGGTCTGTTAAGAATTTAAGAAAACGCGTCGGTTGACTTTTCAGTTACTTTGACGGGTTTTCGCGGGTGCGTTACTTAGCGAAAGAAACGGCGGGGCTCGTGCGGGCCCCACCTCACAAATATCCTACCAAGGGGGTAGGATATTTCTGGATAGCATCCTATCCAGTTCAACTCAGATCAAGCCGCCTTTAAGTGGCTTCAAGTGGCTTCCAAGCAGCTTAAGTGAAATAAAATAAAGTTGTCGCACAAATTTTATTTTATTTCTGACTTTAAGCCCCAAAATTTAAAAACCACGTCTGAGCAAACGCATCTCCGGAAGAGGCGTTTCTAAGCAAATATCGGCGCTGCGATTTCATCGGTGCCCTCAGAATTCGATTCCGGGCACCGGTTCAAAAGATAGAAAAACCCGCTCGTCCGTTCACTGAACGTACCCGAGCCAAACTTCGGAAATTGATTCCGGGCACACCGGGCCTCGGAATCAGGTGCCGTCTGAAGCTGCGCTCTTGTAAAATTCCAAATAAAATTAAGAAAAAAAATTTCCTTGAAATTTGCGGGTCTTTACATTACTCCCACCTCAGGGCTTTACGTCCCCGTAAAGATACATCAAAAACTAGGGGAACAAACGGGGGTACTGAGCACGCATCTGAGCCTCCCGCTCCCAAGTGCTCTCCTGGAGGTTCCTGTGCTGCCATCTGTCGCGCACAAGAGGAATAGACCGCCCACGTAGGACCCGCTCCTGTCGATCCTCGATCTCCACTGGGACCTCCGCAAAAGTCTCCCCATCGTCCACGTCCAGCTCCCCAAAGTCGATGATGTGCGTCGGGTCGTGCACGTATCTCCTCAGCTGAGACACGTGGAAGACGTCGTGCACTCGGTGCAACTGAGGTGGTAGAGCCAGGCGATAATCCACCTCTCCTATCCTGCTGAGGACCTGGAAAGGCCCGATGAAGCGTGGAGACAACTTTCCGCCTCGGCCAAATCTCCGTAAACCACGTCGAGGTGAGACACGCAAAAAGACGTGGTCGCCATCCTCGAACTCCAGTGGCCTCCGCCTCCTGTCAGCATATGACTTCTGCCGGCTCTGAGCTGTCCTCATCCTCTCCTGGATGATCTGGACCTTCTCTGTCGTGGCTCGGACCATCTCTGGTCCCACGAGTGCTGACTCCCCAGGGTCTGTCCAGCACAACGGTGATCTGCAGGGTCTGCCGTACAACGCCTCGTATGGTTCCATCCCGATGGTGGAGTGGTAGCTGTTGTTGTACGCGAACTCCACCAAGGGTAGGTGGTCCTCCCAGCTGCGACCAAAGTCGAGAACACATGCACGGAGCATGTCCTCGAGTGTCTGTATGGTCCTCTCAGTCTGACCATCCGTCTGAGGGTGGAAGGCTGTGCTCAGATGGAGCCGTGTCCCGAACGCCTCCTGCAACCCCTTCCAAAGCCGGGAAGTGAAACGAGCATCTCAATCGGAGACGATAGACGATGGCACACCGTGAAGCCGTACGATCTCCTGGACGTAAAGACGTCCCAAGATCTCCACTGAGCCCTGCTCTCTGATGGGTAAGAAGTGTGCCGACTTGGTGAGTCGGTCGACAATCACCCAAATGGAGTCGTGACCTCTGGAAGTGCGTAGAAGTCCAGTCACGAAGTCCATAGATATGCCGTCCCACTTCCACTCCAGGACCTCCAAGGGCTGTACCAAGCCTGCTGGTACCTGATGCTCTGCCTTCACCTGCTGGCAGGTGAGGCATCGTGAAACGAACTCTGCCACAGCTTTCTTCATGCCCGGCCACCAGTGCTGTCGCCTGAGATCCTGGTACATCTTCGCCACTCCGGGATGTACCGCCAAGGGAGAAGTGTGAAACTCTCTCAGCACCTCCTCTCGTAAAGCGACTGGTATGAAGGTACGTCCTCTGAAAAGGATGTCGTGCTCTGCTCCAAGGGAGAAGCCATCAGGCGCCTGACCTGAGGATATCAGTGCACGCCGGGTCTCACAGTCAGTGTCCCCACGCTGAGCCTCTCTGACCTGCTGTAGAAGTGGAGGAGAGACTGTGAGAGACTGAAGAAAGGCTGCTCCGTCTCTATCCACGAAGGATATCTGCAAGGAGGCTAGCTGCTTCGTCGCCTCCTCAAGTAGCTGAATGCCCGTCCTCCTGCTGAGGGCATCGGCTAGCACGTTCCCCTTCCCAGAAGTATAGACTATCTCAAAGTCATAGTCCTAGAGGAACTCAAGCCATCTCCGCTGTCTCAGGTTCAGGTCCTTCTGAGAGAAGATATACCTGAGACTCTGGTGGTCAGAAAAGACTGTGAAGCGCTCGCCCATCAGATAGTGCCGCCAAGTCTTCAGAGCGAAGACCACTGCTGCTAACTACAGGTCATGAGTGGCGTAGTTCTGCTCATGCGGCCTCAACTGACGTGATCCGTAGGCGATCACGGCCCGCTCCTGCATCAGGACGCACCCGAGTCCAGTCCCTGATGCATCGCAGTAAACTACGTATCCAACTCCCTCCTCAGGCAACCTCAAGATAGGTGCGCTGGTCAATCTCTGTCTCAGCTCCTGGAAGCTCTGCTGACATCTGTCTGACCACACGAAGGGTTTCCCCTTCTTTGTCAAGGCTGAGAGTGGTGCCGCAACTCTGGAGAAGTCCGACACAAATCTCCGATAGTATCCGGCTAAGCCCAAGAAACTCCGCACCTCTGTCACGCTCTTGGGTGGCTCCCAAGCTAGCACTGCCTCGATCTTCGCGGGGTCCACTGCAACTCCCGCCTCAGAAATGACGTGCCCCAAGAAATGGACCTCACGTAACCAGAACTGGCATTTTGAGAGCTTTCCATAAAGCTGGTGCTCTCGGAGTGTGTCTAGCACAACTCGCAGGTGGTAGGCATGCTCCTCCTCAGTCGTCGAGTATACCAAAATGTCGTCAATGAAGACCACAACAAATCGGTCGAGGTATGGCTGGAAGATCCTGTTCATGAGGCTCATGAACACTGCTGGAGCATTGGTTACGCCGAACGGCATAACCAAGAACTCATAATGGCCATACCGACACCTGAAGGCCGTCTTCTGCACGTCCTCGTCTCGAACTCTGAGCTGATGATAGCCTGACCGGAGGTCTATTTTCGAGAACCACCGCGCTCCCTTGAGCTGATCGAAGAGGTCATCAATCCGTGGCAGCGGATACTTGTTCCTCACTGTCACCTGGTTCAGGCGACGATAGTCGACACACAGTCGCCAGCTCCCGTCCGCCTTCTTGGCGAACAAAATCGGGGAAGCCCAGGGTGAAACACTGGGTCGGATAAACCCCTTGCTCTGCAAGTCCTCCAACTGTACCCGCAGCTCCCGAAGCTCGGCGGGGGCCATCCGATATGCTGGAGTAGATATCGGGGCTGTCCCGGGGTACAAGTCGATGTAAAAGTCTACCTCTCTACGAGGAGGTAGCCCTGGAACGTCGTCGGGAAAGACGTCCACGTACTGGTCCACCACTGCAGGAAAAACTGGACTCCGCCCGTCCACTGCTCCTAGGATGAGGCAAGCCAACTGATGAGAGATGGGCTGCACTCTCCTCCGCGTAAGTCCATCCTGTGCTGCAAAGGTTCCCTTCTCGCCGGTGAAGGTAAACCTGCTCCCGTCGGTGCGAACACATCGCACCTTGCGCCTAAAACAGTCGATCTGGGCATGAACCGTGGATAGCCAATCCATGCCCAAGATGACGTCGTAAGGCCTCGACGCCGCTACAAGGAGATCCCAGCCGAAGCTCTCGCCTCCTAGAGTAAGCTCACACTGCCGGCACCAGTGCGTAATCGTCGAGTCTGCTCCCGTAGGAGTCTCTAGCCGTAAGGATCGATCCAACGGCTCAGTCGGAATCTCCGAGCTCCGAACAAGGGCAGAGGCTATGAAAGAGTGACTCGCTCCTGTGTCTATAAGTACTGCAACAAGGGTGGAATAGACAAAGATCGTACCTCGAATCATCTCTGGCATGTCGGGGTCGTAGGCCTCCACTGCCTGGAGCTGGGCCTGTCCCTGCCCGCCGGCTCCCTGTGGTCGAGGTGGCCCTCCTGGTGGTGGTGGGGGTAGAGCCTGGAAGCGTCGCCCACCACCCGCTGCTCGGCCAGCTCCTCTGCCACGTCCGCCTCCTCCCTGCGGACCGCCACGGTCGACCCTCTGCCTCTGCCTGGGTGGCCCCTCCACCGTCTGCTGCTCCTCTGGTCAGCGAGTCGGGCAGTCACGAGCCATGTGACCCTGCCCGCCGCAGGAGTAGCACAGCCTGCCTCTCGGAAGGCTGGCACTCCGTTGTGTGCCCCGCACTGCTGAGCCGGTGTCCTGAGGCCGTCTGCGTGGGGGTCTGGTCTGCCTGGACCCGATAGTCATCCGTCGGCTACCTGCTGCCGAAGACTCAGCTACCTGCCGCCCTGCGCTAGGTCTCGCCGCTGAAGAAGGCTCTGCCAGGAAGCTCTCGATCAGGAGGGCTCGCTCCAGCACTCCCGCCTGGGTCGGAATGCTGAGGGAGATCAGCGACGCCCGAATCTCCTGTCGCAAGCCCTGCTCGAAGGTCCGGGCCCGGAAGAAGGGGTCCCGTACCATATCGGTCGAGTAGCGAGATAGGTCAGTGAACCTCGCCGCGTACTGAGCGACCGTCATGCTGCCCTGGCGCAGCTGGAGAAGCTCCTGGATGCGCACCGCTCGGAGGGTGGCCGGGACGAACTCAGAGCGGAAGAGGCTCTCGAAGTCCGCCCAGAGCAAGGATGCCTCATCGTGAACCTGGAGCATCAAGCTCCACCATCGTCATGCCGCCGCCTGCAGGAGGCTCGCCGCGAGAATCACCATGAGATCCGCTGGTGTCCTCACTAGCCTAAAGATCCGTACCACCGCCTCTAGCCAGTCCTCGGCGGCCTGGGGGTCCGCCTCACCGCAAAACCTGGGCGGTCGCTGGCTCTGAAACTCATGCAGTGCCCTGAGGCGACGTGCATCGTCAGCGTCTGGTACTGGTAGCATCGGTGGCTCGGCGGGTAAGGCTACCGCCGGTGCCACTGCTGGCAAAGGGCCCTGCACCGAGGCCTCGTCGCTCGGTGGGCTGCCGTCGCGCCCTACACTCGGAACCCTAGCTGGCTGTCGTCGCGGGGCCATCCTGAAAAGGAGAACAAGAGCACCACAGTCAGAATAGTATACCTGGTGAGCTGGCACAAGTAATCACAAGGAAAACTTGAGACTTTAATGAAGCAGATCAGTATACCCGGTGAGCTGACACAAGTAATCACAAAGAAGACTTGAAACACACACGCAATCAATGTTTTCATGCATTAAGTCGGAAATCAGGAGTCAGGGTCCTGGTGTACGGATACGTCGGCCGCCGCACCAACACTGGGCTCCCTGAACTGATAACCACACTCAATACACTAAACACTATTGCTTCATATAGAAAGAAAAGACGATCAGAGTCTGCGGTAGAACCGACCACCTCTGATACCAATTTGTCACGACCCGTCCTCGGGGCCCGTGCCGTGACTACCCCAAGCCCGCCTTCCATAGGCCAGGGGCTGGCGACTAGCACCAAGGCGTAAATTCCCGGTAAACAGGGAAGGCATTGCCTTTATAAGTAACAACCACCACAGAGTCAGCAAGCGG
The DNA here is from genome assembly GCA_963277665.1 of Viscum album. Lineage (NCBI taxonomy): Eukaryota > Viridiplantae > Streptophyta > Magnoliopsida > Santalales > Viscaceae > Viscum > Viscum album. The sequence goes on from OY728161.1 coordinate 1,452,468,824, forward strand.
AAAGTAACTACAAAGTGCAGAAAAGTAAAGGGGGCCGGAATACAAGCCCAACTGAAAGTACAACTGAAAAGTAAAGTACAACAACTGAAGAAAAGACGGCGGCCTCGTGTCGTCCACTGGCAATCCCACCTGAAGGGTGGGTACAGATAGCCTCCAGGCTCCTCGGGTCCCACGTCCGCTCCGAGCACGTCCCGCCCAGTGGTCCACCTCCAGGTACCGTCCTGCTCCACGCCCCAACCGCGATCAGCGCTGTCCGTCGTCTGCATCCAACACAACAAGGTGCGGGCATAGCCCGTGCAGGGGTGAGTATAAGCTACTCAGTAAGGACCCCGAGACCCCCGAAGGTCTCCCGAAATCCACAAAGGATATAGCACAAAAGAAAGATGCAATCACGAAGTAACATCTGACTCGACTTAGGTATATGCCCATACATATACCTAAGTCCCCAATTCTAGCTCTGCTCACGAGCTCAAGAACAACTCAATCCACAAAGGAAAGCAAGACTCAAATCCACAAGGAGAGTAAACAGTAAATCCACATAGGATAGTTCAACACAATCCACAAAGGAGAGTAACATAAGATTCAGCTCAACCAGGTATACTTTTTCAGATGACGTCAAAGTTGATCACTGATCCATCTAAGTCGTCAGACCCACGAAGGATCGATAGGTACTAACCCCCGCAAAAGACCCACTCAGGATCGGGCTCACACAGAACCTGTAGGCAGTGGCTCACACAGAACCGGTAGTAAGGACCCACATAGGATCGGGCTCACACAGAACCTGTAGCACTGATCCACGTAGGATCGCTGAGTGCAGTAGTCGACGCAGTCCACTGAGGATCTCTGCACAGTCGTCGCCGCAGTCCACGAAGGATCTCTGCTCTGCCGTCGTCGCAGTCCACGGAGGATCTCTGCTCTGCCGTCGTCGCAGTCCACGGAGGATCTCTGCCCTGTCGTCGAAGTCACAGCCAGCGCTAGGGTTCCCGCACATAGCGAGCTCGTTTAGGAGGGTCCGCTCCACGAGCCGAGAGACTGATACATCAACTGACACGTAGTCCGAAGTTGATGTATCCAAAAGTTCCGTATCGACAACAGGATCTCAACGCAACAGACGGCGCGTCAATCGGACGCCCGGTCTGGGAGTTATTGGCATTTTCGTCCCAGGGGCCCGGTTGGTTTTTAGGACAAAACCAACCCGACCGTACTCCGCCTGTATCCGATCCTCGGGCGGAGTATGCCAAAAGTTCCGTCTCACTTAGAGGAAACTACCACAGCTGACGGTACGTCGATCGGACGTCCGTAGCTCAAGTTATGAGCGTTTCCGCTCCGAGGGCCCGATTGGTTTCGTGTACGAACCAACCCGGCCGATCCCAAAGTCTTCCGAAACCTTGAGTATAATATACCGAAACGACCGTATCGATCCAAGGATCGCGTAGCCGCTGACGGTTCGTCAATAGGAGGTCTCAGGCCCAAGATATGGGCGAAAGACCGAAGAGGGCCCGAAACGGGGGTTTTGGGCCCGGGGCGACCCGGCCCGAACCCCCCCTGGGTCGGCCGAACCGGGTCGGCCCGAACTGGGTCGGCCCGACCCGGCGCGACCCGGCTAGGCCGGGTCCGGTCCGGCCTGGTCGCGGCCCGGCCGATCGGACCGGCCGGCTCGGCTTCGGCCGAGCGGCCGAAGAGCTGCCGCGGGTTTGACCCGCGGCTTGAAGGAAACGCGGCCCCGCGGGGGGCCGCCTGTCACGCGGACGCGGCCGGGCCGCCGCGTCCCTCCCCGGTTCCGCGCGGCCGCGGAACCGGCCGCGGCGGATCTCTTCCACGGCGGCGCGCCGGGCGCCGCCGCCTCCGGCCGCCGGCGCCGCCGCCGCCTTCCGCGGGCCGCCGGAGTTGCTCCGGTGGCCCGTTTAGCCTCCCGTCTGCGCCGTTGCTCCTCCCGGGGGCCGACCTTCACTGCTGGATCAACAAATCGCCCCTGCCGCGCGGTTCTTCATCGTCCGCCATATCCGCACAACAAAAGAGATCGGCGGAGGGTTGCCGGGTCTTGTTCGTTAGACCCGCACCCTCCGCGTTAGTCATAAACAACGGGAGGAATAAAAACAACCAATCAACAATTTTAAAATAATTTAAAATTGTTCTGAGGTCGGGTTCTTTATTCCAAAATAATAAACAAGGAAAAAAAATAAAAGAATTCCAACAACCCTTACCTCGCAGCTGTCGTTGCCGAACGAGGGATCGTCGCGGGATTGCTCGTCGCGGAAGAAGGGGGATCGTCGCGTCGTCGCGGTATCCGGCGTCGCGTTGCCAATCCCCGGATCAAGATCAAACGGATTTAATTAATTAAATCCGTTGTCATTGAAATTTAAAAAAAAAGGTGAAATAAACGATTCGTTTCTCACCATAATTGTCGAACGAGGATCGGCCGCGGAAGAAGAGGCGTCACCGAAGAACGTCGCGGGTAGAGCTCGTCGACGTCGCAGATCACGGTGTGCGTCGTCGAATTCCGGTCGCCGGCATTCTTCTCATTCTTTGCGTTCTTCGCGTTCTTCGCGTTCTTCGCGAGGAGGGGAGATGAAGAAACAAAGATCCTCCCAAATCCTTTCAAAGGATTTTTAGGTTGGTCTTATTTTATAAACATACCAACAAACGCAAAAGCGTAAGTAACGACCCATCAGTTTGTTGAATTAATTCAACGAGCGAAACAGCCCATTTAATTCACGAAATAAACCGCTCAATTAAATGGTCTGTTAAGAATTTAAGAAAACGCGTCGGTTGACTTTTCAGTTACTTTGACGGGTTTTCGCGGGTGCGTTACTTAGCGAAAGAAACGGCGGGGCTCGTGCGGGCCCCACCTCACAAATATCCTACCAAGGGGGTAGGATATTTCTGGATAGCATCCTATCCAGTTCAACTCAGATCAAGCCGCCTTTAAGTGGCTTCAAGTGGCTTCCAAGCAGCTTAAGTGAAATAAAATAAAGTTGTCGCACAAATTTTATTTTATTTCTGACTTTAAGCCCCAAAATTTAAAAACCACGTCTGAGAAAACGCAACTCCGGAAGAGGCGTTTCTAAGCAAATACCGGCGCTGCGATTTCATCGGTGCCCTCAGAATTCGATTCCGGGCACCGGTTCAAAAGATAGAAAAACCCGCTCGTCCGTTCACTGAACGTACCCGAGCCAAACTTCGGAAATTGATTCCGGGCACACCGGGCCTCGGAATCAGGTGCCGTCTGAAGCTGCGCTCTTGTAAAATTCCAAAGAAAATTAAGAAAAAAAATTTCCTTGAAATTTGCGGGTCTTTACATAATTAATCAGAAATTGTCGTATTTCAGAATTCAAAAAAAATTCATGTATTTTTGAAAAAATATCAAAAATTCACCATAACCATTTTTCGACATGTAAAATGCCAAAATAAAATACATATTTCAAAACTAATCATATAAATATTATTATTTTTATATTAATTAAAATTATTAATTTTTTATCAAGAACCAATTTTAAAACATTAATTTACTTATTCTAAAATATTGGTATATTGTACATTCAACATGAACATTTTTATATATTATCAAAGGTTACGTTATTATTCATTATGTATATAACTATTCCAAAGAATATTTTACTACCGATAATGATATGTTACTATTCTCCCAAAATTATGTTTTTCTTATCGGACTCCAAATAACTTACTGATTGCAAGCCTGTATGTCAGATTTTTAAAATTCCAAACACAGAAGAGACAAAATTATGACTAAAGGTCACTTAACACTTAGTAGTTCATTATGTTGTGTTTTCTTATGATTTTATGACATATTTATAATAAATTAATTTCAATTTATAAATCTTCGGGTCATTACATTATTATCATTAGGATTCCAAGGCATGATCCCCTGTATATAAAGAGGGCTCTCGGGACCTTGGGTGAGAAGTTCCAACCACTTCAACTCCAGCTGGCCTACCAGTTTCTCCCACATCAAGAAGAAACCTTACAAATTTTCTCTTTTTGATGGTTTTACCCTATTCCCTAAGATATGGGGTAAGCATTACAAGATTATCCTACATGGAAAGGTAATCATTTTAGAATACGTATTAATCACAAGAAGTGGTGAAAACATAAGGAGGTGGGTCAACACATCATCTGTTTTTGAAAAACCTTCCCAGGAAAGGACTTTTATGAATACTACCTCACATTTTCCATTAACGCTTCCTTTGAGGCTACAATCTAGGTAACCTCTTGAGGGTTTTTAGGGTAGTATTATTACCACTAGGAACCATCCGAGATTTTAGACAATGGAAATTATTTCACTTGATTAGCAGATAATAACATTAGGGTAGAAGTCATGTTCATTAGCACCCCAACTCGATTTTTCATATGTTTCATAATGCCTTGAGATTTCACCAAGTCTTCTATGTATGGGAAAATTTATTCCCTCTACTTGGTATGCATTGATACATCATTTAGAAAAGTCAATACCTTCTATTTGCATAACATGGTTGTTTAGATGATCCCAAATTTTTTTAGTGTGGAGGAATTGTTAGTATGTATTTGAGGTCTTAGAAGCCAAAAGATCGACAACATTGTGAGGATGTCCCACATCATGAAATTTCATTCTGGGATCCTAATGAGAGATCCCATAGAACCCATTCGAGGAGTCCCTTACTCCCAAATCCACATGACTAGGAACACTAGATATAGTACTACAGCTCCTCACCCCTAACTTCTGGTTGTTACCAATCCGTGGAACTACTTAATTGATACTATAGTCTTATCAGCATGATGTAAATTAGTAATTCCCATATGAGGATCCCTTTATACCCTTTATACTCGGCCTTAAGGTAGAGGGGCCACTCCTTCACTGGCCCATATCATCCATTACTTCATCTTCTCACCTTGATAGGTAGCCTACTATCACAATTCAAATTCATGGACTGCAACAAATGGAGAAATGGATGACAACAACTCATTTTTAATATTTCATTCATCACAAATGAACATGAAATGGATATAATTTTTCATGATTGGGTTGTCTTCATGACATACTCCTACGTTCACTCTTGAGGATAGCCTTTGAAGACATCTAAACAAGTTTTAAAAGAGGTGATGGGTGTGTGGTTCCCATATCAGCTCGCAGTCAACCCATGGCACCAACACTCTTACTCAAAATAGAAGAACATAAGACCATAAAATCATGGTTTCATTACCATATTCTATAAATTACTCCATCGGCAGAGGGGAATAGGTGAAATATGAACCGATCTACTCGCCCTATCATCCTTAGAAATCCCACAGAGCCTATCTTGATTAGAAAAATTACTCTGATGTTCAGAATGACTAATAGAATTTTTATCTAATGGGGGTGGGTGATGTGATTGACGTATTCATAACCTTCCATGTACACCACAACCATGATGTATAGAATATGAAACATCCCATAAATGTACATTGGCTTCGTCCTCTTACTGATATCCTGATGTACACAATAAAACTTTGCTCGCACTAGGATAACTAGAATGATGTGATGCTTATTGGATAACATATCCTTAATGATAAATTATATTTGGTTGTGCTCTTATAATTACATCTCTCACTAGTAGTATCCACATGCATATGAGTTCCAAAATGTATATGGCCATCCGGACTATCAGTCGCTACTCAACCTTGATATTCTACCCCCACAACTGCCACTGGATATCCTCCATAATCTTTTGGTAAGATTCATCCATTCCCCAATGAGGACCTTTGGGATAGGTATGAGGACATATTTTAATCTTCATGGGTTTCTTCCCTCCTTCGTCTGACACCCTAATTGTAATTATTAGAAAATTTCTAAACCATTGCATAAAATGGAAGTCCCTTTCAGTCTAATTGTCGTTGTTCTTTCTCGACACCAAATCCAGTAGTTCCTAATATTTTTTGGAATATTCTCTTTACCCTTACAATAACATTCATTTAGGATAAAGTCATTATAAATTTCCCCCAAAAGTATGATTCACGAAGTCTGATGTATATCCCAAAAGCTAATTTCCACATCTCAATAGAAAAGAGGAAATGTGTGGGTGTCTGGTGACCATCGACTCAAAAATTAATGCATGATGTCCTATGGTTGAGAGTCTTGGTATTTTTAATCCCATTATTTTTCATAAAATCCCACCCACCTCAGCCCCATCCCAAACTCAATGAATGAAGCACATAACCAATAGGCCCAGGCCTAATAATCTGTGATGTTTCCACCCCGATGAACATCTCAAACATCGATCCACCCTTTCTCTGGGTTCCAAGTCCATTCATTGATGATCATATTATTTTTAAAAGGGAATTTTTTTGTTCTATTGGTTTCCCATTAAAAAATTTGAGTTGCTTTTATAGGAATTCATTAGTGATTGTCATGTGGTCTTTCCCAATGTGGATGTTAGTAGCTCTATGGCACTGACATTTCTCAGGTTATCCATTGAGCCTGTAGGAATGTATTTACCTGCTTACCTATGGGATGAAGAAATCATCTGACTCGGTGAATTAGTATAGTGGAATCCTTTTTCAAATATTATGTTATTTCTGAGAGTTTGACAGAATCTCTTACAGATATTCATGGTGTGAGTGGATCTGAACAGACAAAAAAATCATGATATTTTTCTTCATTTATTTATGTATGGTGGCATCCACAAGGATGTCCTAAGAAGATTCTTGAGCATCTAATTAATCAAATAAATAATAATTTTTTTACTATTCATGAAGATCGCTCCGGGAGATCCATTGATAGGCTACAACTTGAAAAACACCATTATGTTCTATGTGATTCTTGAAGTAGTAGCTGATTGTGATGCTCTAGTTTTCTGAATAATAATTCACAAGGAAAAGTACCATGAGAGCCTAGTTCGTAGAGATGCAATCACTATGTGGATTTCTCTGAAAAAATAGAAATCTCGCGGAGTTTTTCATGAAGAACCGCTATGAAAAATGGGCCTCGGGAGCCCTATATATTGGTAAATGTTGATCGAGCATCACAACAACCTCAGCAGCCCTGAGATTCACAGTTAACACATATATACATGATTTTCACTCATTAATAAAAATCCATCTTTACATGAAATAGAGTATTTTCAATGATTGACCCTCAGAATCGGAATCACCTCTTCCCATAATCTCCCATTATGGGGGGGGGGGGGGGGTATTTGATGGAATCAAAATACATACTATTGGAGACATGGGGAAATAGATGGCTTATTAGAAGCCAGTTCAGGCTCAAATAGTCCAAAATTCATCAAAGGAGTCTGTCTTGGGATGATCCTTCATTTAGACCCCTACACTAGTACATTCATGAAGGGGGTGATGGTACCTCTGTGAGACCGATGAAACCCATGACCGATGGAGCATATTTGTTGATACCTCTACATTCCCGATATAGCCCCTCCACCTCATGAAGTCCTTTTTATTTTTCAACCCACCCCATTAGCATCACGAATTTCATTGCCTATAAATATTATGATCACCCCCACCTCAAAAGCATCGTTACCCTGAAAACTAAATTTCTCATCTTCCTTGTCACAAAAGTCAAAATAACCCCAAAACTAACCCAAAAATGGATCTCTTAATGTACATGAGCATTTAGATCCAATATATCATTTGTTTCTAAATACCACTACCTATAGTAGGGATGCTTTTCAGGATGTCTTGTTCTCTTCATCATGGAGAGAGTCCCTTCATTGTTCTTGACTCTTTATGAAGCATTAACCCTTCATGAAGAACTCTTATATTATGTTAGGGAAAAATTATAAGTCATGGTATCCATGCTTCCTACGGCCATTTCCTTTGCGAATACCATTTCCTTCACGAATAACACTAGATTCGTGAATCCTCTCTTGGTGAGGCACTATGCATTGAAAGGCTCTATTCCATTTAGCCCTCTAGGATTACACGTGGTCATTTCCCAATGTTTTTAATGAATCCATTATTACAATATCGTACATCATTCTTTTTTTGGCATAGGTACAACATGGGATCTGGATTTTTGGCATTTCCATCCAAACATAGACCCCACGAGTGACCAATAGTCCTCTCTTCTATGAAAAGGTATTGTTGATGGATTTCCTTCCCCAAATATGTGTGGGAATCATCCATAGAGTTCCAAGGGGTGAGGAGGTAGTCCTCCCCACCTATGCTGCATGATGCTAAATTTCCAAGTTCCATCATCCTCAGTAAATGGCATTAAGATCTAGCCTATCCCAATGTCATACACATAGGGTGTCCCACCATGGTCATTTTCCACACCCACTATTGTTTGTGGTAGTTAGATCTTCCTCACATGTAATGAGATTCTGATTGTATGGAGTGTCATTTTCCCATTGGGAATGTGTATCCATCCTGTTGTAGGCCCCTATCCATTCTTGCAGGAGGTAACACTCTTTATCATCCTTCCCCCTTGGATACAATGATTGTAGATGAGATGGGAATAGGGGACTCACAATAAACCCTCCCTTTCCCTTTTATCATTATCTCCAAGGGCCAATCTGATGTGTAAGACCTAGTAATTCATTCACTAAAACATATTTCATGATGTGAGAGTTTGGTATACTACTTATTATTATTTCTCATAACTGATCATGAATCATGTGAGATAAAAGATTACTAGTTATTGTGAGATAATCCCATTGGAAATCAATCCTAGTGTAAGCCATGAATTCTGCCTTTATGGGCAGATAACCATGCATAACCTCCAAACCACCAAACTACAAGGGTTTTTATCTCATTACTATAAATACGGTACATTGGAAACCTGAAACAGGTTCAATCATATCCATTTGTAAAACACAGTTCCCCCACCTAATGGGTACACCTTCAAATTCTCAGTATCCACCACCATCAATTCCTACCATGATCATTCACTTGAGCCACTATATATTATGAGGATCATGCCCCACTCGGAGGTCACATATCCTTAGGGTTCATCTTGGTATCTTAACGGTCTAATCCCACACCACATGTTTGGTACACTAAACTAGTGTATTCCAAAACACCCCCATAATAACTAAATGGACCTTGATTTGTAACAAAATGGGATACGTAAGAACCTTGCATGAGGTGTAAGTCTAACACTGTCATATTTATCTAGATTAACATTTATCCCATCCATAGAACTTTAAATAGACTGGGAATTTTGTGGAATTTTATATCTATAATCTTAAAAGGGTACTTAAGAAGCCTCCTTGATGTTTAAGCACAACAATCACATCACAACTCACATTCATTCCATTCCATCCACTATATTTCAACAATTCTTCCACTACCATCATGATTCTCACCCAGACTGCCACATCAAGGTGGGATAATGCCATCCAATTGGGTCAACTCAGTGTTTGTGACACATACTTACCAATTTTTTTCCTCATAGCACTCTAGAGGATAACCATTATTAAGCCTCACACAATCAATATTTATCAATCCACGATTTCAACTATTACGATGTGTAGATAACCATGTGTAAGCCTGAAATAACATTTTTTAAAATCAATGGTTTTTATACTTGTAATCTAAGTAGTGTATGTAGGAATCCTCTACAAGGTTCAATCCCATCCAATGTAAAACCTTGGTTTCCCCATCATAAGGGTCTAAATCCCTAGTACACCCTCAGTGGTGTCTAGATCAACCTTCAAAATGTGACATTTCCCATTTCGGGAAATATCACATAGGTTTGTTGTTAGAGGAATTTTGAACTTGACAATGGTAAACCTAGGCGCCTCCCTCCTTGGGATGTACTCTTTCTTTATGTGAAATAATCCCTTTATAGGATGCTCTATCTCAGGTCCACTTTCATTAGACATTCTAATCCACCCATCTGGTAAACCTTCAAGGTGATCCCTACAAGGGATATACCTATCTGACCCACCTTCATATGTGTTCTAATCATTCCCTCTTTAAGTTTTTTAGTAGTTAAAATAATGGAATACCCCTTGTGATTCCTGAGGAAAACCTCAAAAGACATGCCTCCGGTATATGGTACCCCAAAATGGATGAGGGATCACACATGTTTGGGTGCCCTTGAGAAGAATTATAAGAGGATAAATAAAAGTGATCTAATGTTAAAGAGTCCAGAAATGCCCCTGATTCCAATCATGACTAATATCTAGATATAAGCAAATTGACATAACGAGACCCTTTGGAATGTCCATAGAGTAGTAGGGTAATTAACTAGGGTCCATCAAGTGATGGCACCAAGAATGATTTTCACCAACAATGTATTAATATATGATGGGTACCCAGAATATGAAATTAGTTCCCAGGAGAAATCCATGGAAGGAGGAACCAGCATCCCATCATAACCTTTTGTTCAAGGAGTTGACATCATTGAAGAAATGATGAATGCTGCATGAATTTGGAATGTTGGAATTTAGGGTAAAATGTAGTCCATCAGTGAACAACATTGTGCGACGACCAGACATTCTCCAATGGAGATCTTGAGAAAAAAATTATTTAGATTATATAATTTTTTTATATAATATATGTTGAATTAAAATTTTGTATGAATCATGAAGTATCACATAAATTCAATGTCAAATTATATTTTAATTGGTTCATATAAAAACCAATATAAAAATTTAATTGTTAATTCTATGCTATAAAATAATTACTATGATTATTTATTTATATGTAGTTTATAAATGTCTTATATTTTGACAAATAAATAGAATGTTTATTTATTTGTTAAATATCCTTGATATTCAGATTTAGTAAATTTTATATGAAATATAAATATTATGTATGGAAATTTATATGATAAATTACTTATATGAGAGAGCCTGGGAAATCATGTTTGGTATTATATTTGAAAATAATGTTTTCACCTACCATGACATCATTTGTTAATTTTTGATATATTATTGGAATAATATGTGAATATTAGGGGTTAGATAATTCAATAATTGAACTCTATTCTGAGTAAAGTGTACCTAGTTAAATATAAATAGTGTTTGACCACATAATTTCATAGAGGCTCTCCTAGAATATTAATGTGAATAGGGTTAATTATCTTTCACTTCATGATTACTCATTTGGTGTTTTTGAATCTCATTTAACTATCTTTTTTAACATAAATCACTCATTTACTTTATTCATATGATGTATTTTTATAGGTAAGAATATACTCAACTTCATTTCTTATGTGATTAACATTGATATGTGGGATATTTAGAATGTTACACAGTAATATAATGCTAACAAATTAAATAGTTTGTTTGAAAATGGATCTCTATAATTAAATTATTAAAATCAAGAATATACAAAAGGTGATAAAACATGGGGAGATACTTATTACATACAATTTAATAATATTACATTTAACATTCCAATTATCTATATAACTGTATTGATACATTTAACCCCCCTAAAATACAATGTTTGATATTCTTTCCAAAGAAACACTATCCATGACCGTAATTATCTTACTGAGTACTTTTGTGTGAAATCTAGTTACCCCTAGATTATCATGTGTAATTAAAATAATGTTATTTTATATTTTATTACAATTTAGTTTCAAGAAAAATCCAGGTGACCCTAGATTATCCTTGGTTAGTCTATTTTTGGCATTTTCATTTGGTTACATTAGCAAGAAATGTATATAATTGGGATACCCGAGGAATAGAGTTGAGCTAATCCATAAAATGGATTTGGATAATGTGTTACCCACTCAAATATACAATAGTCCCAACAATTTGTATTGGGATGATTCCATAAATAAATAACTATGTAGTGAGATAAAAGCTAAATACAACTCATTTCCTTGTGATATATTGTTGTTGGATAACTAAATGGATATAATGTATAGTGTCAAACTTCTTAGTGGGAGCACATTTATTAAAATTATTTTATGAAAATATATAATAAATGATATTAATCTAATAAATATTTGTATTGTATATAAATTAATCACCAGCATTATATTAAACATTATATTAATCCTTCAAATTAGAATCTTAGAGTATGAAAGTCCTAAGACATTAAGATAAATAAAGATTCATTATCAACAGAAATATTTTATGTTATAGAATAATTCCTTCTCATGTAAACATGAACTATAATTATTCAACATGAGAATATAAATTCTTATAGAAGAATAGAATGAATAATTTAATGTTTCAAATGAAATAGATGTTAATTTACCTAAGGGATTCTAGTTTCATATTCTCAATATGATTTGGTACGTCAATGAGAATCAATGTGATGTAATATGCTTATCGAGAGTTAAAGATTTTTTAAAAGTATTATTGAAGTTAAGAAATCAATTCATTTTTCATCAAAATAAATGATCTAGATTGAATTATTAATTTAATGAATTCTTACATGATATACTCAATGTGTTGAGAATATATAATCTAGGTATATGATGTCTATGTTCTTGAAAATTATAGCTAGTATACGGGGGGAAAAGTTCAACAAAAGTGATAATGCTCGAAATTCCAATTATATTTCATCAAGAGTCCATTTTATGTAATTTGAATGTTTTGTTTATTATTATGAAGGAGTAACAATTAAATTCCATGGGATAATCTAGAATTCACAAAGGGTTTTGGTAACCCTATAAAAGTTTCTTGTCTTGTATTAATGTTAGAGAAGTTTATTCTTTGATTCTGAAAGGTATGTGAAACTAATTGTATGGTTTAAATGTGTTGTAAATATACATGGTCTAAAAATAAAAGGAAGAATTAATAGATTTTATTTATTCTAGTGAAGTATTACGCGTTTCCTACATCATAAATTTGAATGTACAAATATATATATATATATATATTCTTTATGAATCAATGTAAAATAATTATATCTTCATCGTACATATCTAATAAGGTAATAACTGTTAACAAAGAGTTATTATAAGAAACATGGGATGTTTAATTTTATAAAAGGCTTATATGATTCATTTTAATCTATAAAAATATTTTAAATGAATATATGGATGAATGTATTTATCCACCTATCTGTTTTAATATTATGGAATTTGATTTTCTCCCTATATTAGTGTATTTAAATGAATACAGCCTTTTTAAAATACTATAATAACATAGAAATACATATGTGATATGGAAACAATAGTTTATTTGATAGATAATTCAAAAAAATGAATTCATTTTTATTACAAAAATCCTAATTTAGTTTATGTACTGTATTAGAAAAATATTAAGAATAGAATATAGTTTATAAGAGGATAAATATATTATAATTAATTATATAGATGTTAAAAGTTGACAAACAAGATATTTTACCATATCTAGTTTAAGTGACTATTTAAATTATATACTAACATGTTAGTACAAGTGACTTTAAGGAAAAATCTGACCAATTACATTTAGTTACTTGAATAAAGTAAGTGTCATGGTTAAAAAATATGATTTTACTAGTGTATGATTATTTTTATTATTCATATAATCTCCAAAATATGTTTTGGATGTGAAATGGTAAAAGAAAAAAATGTAAAGAGTTATATTTTGATTTCATAACATTTGAGCATTATTATTCTCTTAAGGCATATACCAACCTATACACAGAGTGTATCTCTTGGTATCCTCGAAGTGTTAAGAGTACTAAAGCAATTTGAATTGTAATGTGTTGAATTAGATGTTGTTATAAAGTGGATATCAATTTAAAATTGTATCATATGAGATGGTAAAGTGATAATGTAAATAGTTATTTTATTTATTGAATATTTCATGGAAATTTTTTGATTGGAAGGGTTATAAAGATGATGACAATATTCATATAGAGTGTTCAAAGTATAAAATATTATATAACATTATAAAATTCAATATTATGATGTTGAGGAGTTTGAATATATGTTGAAGTAGTTTAAGATAAGGAATATGATTCCAGAGTGTCACAATTATTCAAAATTACTTTATTCATAAATGTTATTCACTAAGATGTTAGTTGGATTATTTTTTCCTATTCTCATATAGGGATGTTGTATGAATTAAATAAGGATGAAATGTTAACAAACCATATCTTCAGGAATAATATGGAAGTAATATAGAATCTATTAATAGATTGGTTGGAATGGTTTTAAAAATATAATTAAATTATAATAAATTAAATATCCATTCATTATTCGTTATTTCATGCTGGATCTTTAATTTTCAGGAAATGTCAAATGATAACTATCACCAAAAAGTATGTAATTCTATTTTTCCAAAACTGTTGATCATTATTGAGTATAATTGTATATTGTGACAATTAATGATTATCATTAAATGATTATTATATCTGTTAAAAAGGGTTGTATATGTGAAATGATGGATAAATTATTTAGTTAATAAGTATAGCTTTATTACTCTGACTAGCCCACAAAATTATATCATATGGAATTTCATACGATCATATATATAGATAATGGATGAATTCTTATTATCAATCCCTATTATATAAGGATAGAGTGATATCTATAATGAAAAATTTAATAATTGGATAGAATAATTACATAAGTAAACATATAAACATAGATAATTAGGGTGAGGATGGTTACATTTTTGATAATTTCATCGGTTGGAGTGTAATCAGTATTGGGTTTTTCTAAAATTATGATATGTAAAATACATATGTCCCTTGATTGAAATAGACTAACTAAATATATGTACATGATTACTTATGTCTCATATAATATAATCAACTACATGGATATATGTCATTTTATGGAGTTATAAAATCAATCAATGACATGTGATGTATTCATTAGATTAGTTAATTATTTTCATAGAATCCAGATACGAGGAGAGGAAAATAATAGATTGACATGTTCCATGTCACATGGTCATTTGATGTTATGGATGAAATAATTATATAGTACTACATTCGATTCTCATAATTCATATTGTGGTAGATATGATTAAATAAAAATATGAGACTGTTTGATTTGTATCACACCAATCCTACTAATAGCTTGATCAGCACAAATTCCTTTCAATAGACCACTCTTTACATATAGAAATAAAATTGTGATTTCATAATTTTTGTAAACACTAATAAGGGACATTGGGTTATAAAGATAGGCCCTTGTATAATGATTATATTTTGGGGAAAAAATATTTGTACTAAATGAAGAGAGTTTGATAATAAACCATGAAGATTTTTTTGAATAGATTCATAAAGAGTTGTGATGTTTTCATATATTCTTTATGCGATTTTAGTACATGTGGGATATTTTTTGGATGTGCAATTAAATGTAAGTCTATGGGACTTATATACACATGCATATGATTCATGATATATATATATAATATTATATTATATATTGTTTCCATATATTATAGCATGTGATGAACTCATTTCTATTTCATAGGATACATGAATATTATATCAATATATGATATATTTATTTTCTATTTTCTCTAGAATAGTTTATTCATCAAAAAAATGAATTGATTTAAATATTTTCATCAAATTCATTGAAAGTACATGAGTGAAAGGATGTGCCCATAAGGGGATATACTCGAGAGGGTTTCACCTCGGCGCTGCCTCCTTAGTTTAGGGTTCGTGTCGCGCCTCCTCCCTCATGCACGACAATTTTGCGGTGGTGGATCCTCTATTGCGGCGACATCGGCGCATTCTCTTGGTCGGCTCGTTCTTTTGCACCGTGGCTGTCTTTCCTCGCCCATCTCAGTTGGATAGGGTCTCAATTCGATGCAGTGCTGGTTCGTGGCTGTGTCCAGCTTCCGTGGCATGAGGGTACCACCTGATCTTCGGCGTGTGCAATGGGTGGTATGTCGGGGTCCCTGCATGCGCACAAGATGGCAATGTCGGGATTTGTCTTGCGGCGGAATTCCTCCGTCGTGCTGGTGACATTTTTCTTTTTCTTTTTCATTTTTTTGTTTGTGTTGGCGTGATTTGTTGGATCGTGTTCTGGATGAAGTTTTTGTGCTGGATTGGGAAACAGTTTCTTGGATCTGTGTTCATGCTGCTCCAAGGGATGAAGATTCGGTTCGACATTTTGCTGATTGATGTTAGGTTTTGGTTTTTTGTGAATGGTGTTCAGCTGTGAGCTTTGTGGTGATCGTGCGATGGAGAAGTAGTTAATATTGGTTGATGTGATATTGGATCTGAAGATTGTTTGGTTCCTGCTTGATATGGAATTGTTGATTTCTCTGATTTTGGATGGATGGAGGATGATGGCGGTGGTTTGACGCCTATTGTGATGTTTTTATGATTGTTTTTGACAATTTTATTAGGTCCTTTCAGTGGGTTTCATATTTATGGGATGCGATGACGAGGCATGGACTACGAATCTAGGAGCGTTCCATGAGGAGGTGGATTTGAAATATGAATTTGTGTTTTGATGTTTTGGGGTGGATTTTGGATGCTTTTGTGATGTTTGAAATTTGGTCCTTTGAGGTTTGAAATTTAGCTCTTGTATTGTGAGGTTCCCACTTACCATTAAAGTGGTTTATTCAGAAAATGAAAAAAAGGATTTGATTATTGAATGTACATAATGAATAACACCTAATAAACAGATACACGTATGATTTTTTATAAAGTGGGATCCATGAAATTGAAAATTTTAATAGGATGGGATACTTCCCTATTATGTGTGTGATAGGTAAGGTGTGTATGATAATATAAAAAACAATCTTCCTCCCAATTATCTAATTATATATTTTCTGATAGATTTAGAACTGCTTTTTGATTTAGGATATCCTCATAAATAATTTATGGATCAATTGAACAATGTTCTCCCTCAATGGTAGTGCCGTTTTGTTCACCACTTCTCATGATCTTCCATAAACAATATCATTGAAAGGAAGATCAATGCTACAAATGTTTAACAAGTCCATGGACTCTATTAATTTTTTTAGTTATAAGTAAATTTCATCAAGATTGATCTCTTTTGTTTTGTGTTTTCTTCTATGCTATATTATCCAATGAAGGTTAAAAAAATCTCATCAGTGGTGTAAAATATGTTTCTTCAATAATTAATCATGCTTTTATCTTCTTTTTCAAAGAAAAATGATGAATTGTGTTTTTTTAAAATGTATACATGATATAGTCCATTACATGAGATGTATAACTGTAAATATCACTTACCCTTATAATGGTTGGTTATGTAAATGTCACACCCTTCTATATAAGGTTTGTGTAAGGGTGAAATATATATTACCTTTATGAAAATGTTTTTTTATAGAGGTAGGGCCATTATGTAGTTTTTCCCTGTGTAATGGTAAATATGATTTAGCCTTACATGATACCATTACGGGAGGAATTGAATAATGATAGATTTGCCTATACCCATATGTGCAAATGTATTCAAGAAACAATGTAATGTTCTTTTATGTTTATCTTTACAAAAAATATGAAAAATTTAATGTAGCCTTATATAAAGGAGTTGTGTAAAGGTAATAACTTTTCTAGAGGGAGCTTCTTAATATTAACATGCATATTACCTTTATGCCGCAATGTTAAAATTGAGTCATTAAGGAAAGCTATATAAATATAATCTTTATAAATGTTACCATTATATAACATGTACACATGTTTTTTAAAAAATATTTTACCCTTATACAAAGAATCTACATAAGGGTAAATTAGAGGATACTATTACACAAAATTGGGGTTCTATTCAAGGGTAACCATAATCTATCCATAAAAACTACTATTATATATAAATTTGTTATGTAGAATTTTTTTAAATCAAAATTTAATTTATTTTTGGAAATTATATTTTATATGAATTTTATAAATTATTTAATTAATTATAATTTTTTTTCTAATTAATTAAAAAATATTTAGGAAATTTTTTCCCCAAACATAAAAGGTTAACATATTAACATGACATTTAAAAAAATTAAATAACATTATTTTTTATGTAGAAATAAATTTTGTATTTATATAGCATGAGGAATTATTAATGATATTTTTATCAATTATAGAATAACTGATATTTAAATTACGTAATATGTTTATATATAAGATATTGAATTATAATTTTTTTATAAATCATATAATATAATATGAATTATTTATAATATAATATATGAAATGGTATATATTTAAATGAATATTAAATTTTCATATTCATTCAAATTTATAAAATGATTATAATTATATTTATATTTTGATAGTTCATAAAGTTCTCTTGTTCTGGAAAATAAATAAAATTTTAATTTTTCGTGAATTTTCATAGATATTCATTCTTAGAAAATATTTTAGGAAATATAATTATTTTTTAAATATATATGATGATAATTTGATTAATTGATAGATAATTGTATATCATGCTAGGTTTGATATCATAAAGTTTACTTTTCAGCTACCTTGAACTGAATTTGTCATTTTAGTTCTGATCTAGTGTGTTGATTTTTGTTATAGTTTTCATATATTCAGTGTTAGAGTTTTCACAATTGAACTCCGTCTTGGGAAATGAATTCCTTAGAAGAGGGACATAGGTTCATATCAACTAGTTTCCAGGATAATTTCATTATCTTGAAATATTAATGGTTTTTTCTATACGTCACTCTATTCTTACCCATGTGGAGTTTTAAAATCTCATATAACCCTATGCCTTTATATGAAATGTTCATGTAGTATAGGAATATGATGCATATGAATTAATATGAATATAACTGACTTCTGTTTTTGGGTGATTAAAAAATATTTATTTGTTGGTATTTGATTTATACATTAATGTGATGTGAATACATTATTTTTGTGGTTGGGATTTGAATTTCCAAAACTAAATTTTTAGAAGCATGTATACAAAAAGATAATAAAACATGAAAATATAATTATTACATAATAGATAATAATAATTTATTTAATATGAAAATGATGTATTTTAATTTGGCCGGACTTTACATGAATCCGCCTAAAATACTAAGTGTGATATTTCTATAATGAATCACTTTTAAAGTCCTAGAACATCCAATAGGGTATTTTAATGAAAAATTTTAGTTACAATGGAGTGTACCCGGTTATGAAAAAAAATAAGTGATCTGGGATTTTTTTTAGGTAATTTAATGCCAAAATAGGCCACCCCCATATTCTATTTGTTTTCCTTATTTATTGACATTTTCATTCACTTATAGTATATGGGAATCCCTAAATGTTAGGATACAAGAGTAATAAAGTTGAGTGATTCCATAAATGGATTTGTATATAGGGTTGAACTCTAAACTATCTAAGAGTCAACAGTTCTGTGATTGGGATGACCCACTACCTAAATAACTATGTAGTGAGATGAAAACTAAAGACAAATAATTTCATAGTGAAATATGGATCTTGGATCAGTAAATGGATATGATGTATGAAGTCAACAGTTTTTTGGGGGAACTTATAACAAAATTCCATGATAAAAATATAGTATACATGATATTTATTTGTTAAAAATTATTGTTATCGATAAATAAATCATCACCATAAAACAAAAAATTATATTAAACCGTGAAATGAAATGATTAATGTAACCAATTCCTATGACTGATAGTTTAATAAATGTTCATGATTAAGATAGATATTGTATCATAAAAAAATTCATTAGTATCCAACTGTTGAAATTGTTCATCATGCCAATATAGAGTAGTATGTAATTGTTTAATTATTCATTTAAGGTTTAATGTGAAATATATTATATTTGAACTAAGGGATTTTTATTTTATATAATCAATATTATTGTGTATGACAATGATGTTTAATATATGGAAATATATATAACGATTCTAAATGAATTCCTACAATACGTATTCTGTTTGACTAATTAATTCTGTTTTTATATGGAAATGTTCTAGAAAAGTGGATCAATTCAATAAAATTTTACCCAGTATTCTAAATGTGTGTGGAATTTATAATCTAGGAATACAAAATTTATATTATACTACTATACACACTTTAAAAGGAGGTAAAATATCATCAAACCAAATAGAAAAAGTTTTAAATTCTATTAAAATTCATTCAACATGATGGTTAAGGTTATTTAAAACTTTCGTGAATTATAAGTATGGATTGATGAATCCATATAATGATATTATCATGGATACCAAAATTGATTTCGTAACATTATGGAATTTCACGTTCTGCTATTAATTTAATAAAAGTTGATCTATTGAATTAGAACGGTATATAATATTGAGTGTATATTTTATAAGTGTTACAAAAATTATGTGTTCTAACTCAATTTAAGGAGTGAATGTGGTAGTATTTTATATTCAGGTTATATAGTAAATATTTTTAACATTATGAATTTTCATGAAATGTGTTTTTTAGGCATGGATGAATCTATGTAAAAGAAGTTCATCTTAAAATAACATATATTATATGATAAGAGAGGTAAATAAAATGATGTTTTGAACAACATGATATTATTAACTGTATACAATGTGTTTATGATTCATTCAATTATATAACATGTTTAAGAAGATATAGATGATTTGGTTTATAACACACCTAGTTCAAACATGATGGAAATTGATTCCCACCAAATAGTGGGGTATTTTAATTAATATAGTCTTATTTATATAAAACTCTAAACACATATAATAACATATTTGATATGGGAAAATATTTCATTTTTCAGATATTTTTACTAGAAAAAAATTTATATTATTTCTTAAAAGAAAAATTATTTTTTGTTTGGACTGATAAAGATATTCCACAGAGAATATTGTGACTAAGAGAACAATGTTATTGTGTTCTAACATAGATAAATTCGAAGTAAAAAAATAAAATAATTCATTATAGTTAGTTTAAGTGATTATTTACTTTATATCCTAATAGGTTATGATATGTGATAGTAAAAGAAAATAATAAATAGTTACATTTAGTAACTCTATAAAATTGATTATCATAGTTAAATACAAAATTATACCAGTTTAAGTTTACATTGATTCTTTACATAATAACCTACTGATTTTTAGGATATGTGATGGTGAGGGAAAAAATTAAAGAGTTACATTCAATTTCCATATCAAGTGAACATCACTATTCCCTAAAGTATTATATCAGTAAATAAAGAGAGTATGTCACATGGTATCCTAAATGTGTTTTTGGAATAATGTTAACCAAAACATATTTATTCATAAATACAACACACTAAGAGGTTGGTGGATCTATTTATCAGATGGTCACATGAGGTTGTGATCGTAATATCATATGGATGTTAATTTCAAAATCCATTTCTATAATAACAATATAAAATTAATAAATAATATCTTAATGTATTGGTTTTAATGGTTGTAAACATATCATGTAATTATATTGATGGATATATATAATTATCATTATTTAACATGGGACTCAACCTTACATTGGAAGAATTTTCAAACGATAAATATCCCCTCAATTTACAAAATATTGTGTTCTACCAAATCAATGATCATATTTGAGTATAATTTGTTTTAGTCATATGTAAAAGTTACCTTGAATAGATATTTATATCCATTATAAATGGTTTCATATTAGACATGGAGGATTGATTTTTGTGGTTATAAGTAGTAATTTCTTTCTTCATCTATCACACTAAATTATATATCATGGAATGTCATGTTTAAATTTTTATATATAGGGTGTGTATGCATAATATTAATCTATACTACTCAAGGTTTTTAAAACATTCATACATTTATATACTAATTTTTTAATTTAACATATGATATCATATATTCATGGGCTTCTGGGTGTATTTATATTAATTTTATTAGTCATAGTGAAACCAAGAATGGATTTTTATACTTGTTTGAAAGGTTAAATATATATGCCCCTTGATTGAAGTATACTATGTAAATACATTTCCATGCTTGGTACTTTCACATATGATGTGTTCTATTAGTTCAGTATGTTATATGGGATATATAAATATTATAAATTAATTACATGTGATTTATTCCTTGACATGTCCAGTATTTCTCATAGAATCAACAAATGATGATTGGACAATATGATATTGACCTGTTCCATGTATAGTGGTCCCTCTATGTCATGGAAAAAGGTATTATATAGATATAAATTTGATTCATATAATGATTTACATGTTAATATAGAGATATAATAACATTTCATGGAGATCACACATGACCCCTTTGTAGAATTAGTAGCATTGATGCTTTTATAAAGGCCTCTCTTTGTGTATATCTATTAAATTTGGAGTTCATAGTTTTTTCCTATGATGAAAATTCTTGTAGTGTAATATTGTTAAACCCTTGGATCAAGAAAAAGTTCTATTTGATATATTTATTAAAAACTATTTGAATTCGATGAAAAACTATATCCACAAAATATTGGATGGATTCAAAAAGAGTTGTGAAGTTTTCTATAAAGTCCTTAAATGATTTTTAGGAAATAAGGAGATTATTGGATATACACTAAAATTTTCTTGAATGGTATTCATGCACACATTCATATGATTAATTATATATATATATATATGTATATTTATATAAATATTTATATTATATTGTATAATGATTTCCACATATGATGCACATATTTTTCAGCCATGGTATACAAGAATAATATATTTATATTCATGATATATATAATATTCATTTTCAAATAGGTGGTTTATTAATTAATCCATTATAAATGGATCAAATTATTTCCATTAAATTCATTTAAAACATCCAATTAATTACACCAAATTGAACAAAATTCATATGATGCGTTATGTAGTGGGAGCCTCAGTCTTCTGCAATATAAGAGGATGTGATATTATTTTGTTGAGTGTTTGATCTGTGTGGTGTGTATGAGAATTTTACCAACTATAAACCTCTCCAAAATATTTTTTTATATTTTTTCGAATGTACTAGAAACCCTTTAGATTGTAGGCATCCATACAAATAATTTGTGGATATATTGGCCGATGAACTCTCTTAAAGGCAGGGTGCTTTTGTCAACCACTCCCCATGATATTTCAAAAACATTTTCCCTGAAATGAATATTATTGAATCTATTATTAATGAAATCAATGACCTATATTTTATAGTTTTTTTTATTCTAAAATCATGATGATTGTACAATTTTGTTTTTGGTTTTATTCTACAATAATTAATCACATAAATATCATACCAATCATATCAATAATGACCCATGTTCCATGATAGATTATAAGAATGGGATTGTGTGATATTTGAATATAATATATATTAATGTTTGACTGATAGTTGTACCATTCCATATAAAAACACAACCCAAGAGCAGTTTATTTAGGTGTATTCTAACACACGCTAAGAGAGTAGGCAAGCGTGTTGTACAACCAATAGACTTTTCTCTATCATTACTAATGGAAGTATTTTTTATGTAGATATATGGTTTACAGGATCATAAGGATGAGTAAATGGGGTTGATTTCATTTATTATGTATCTATGTACTAGATGTGATCCAAAGAAGTTGGGAATTAAGATGATGTATTTCACAACATGAGGCATTGGGAATATTTGTAGATGGGTTAGGGGGGTTCATTTACAGGGGACTTAATATATTTTTATGGTGTATGTTATTCTATATAGGAATTGTTATTTGGTGTGTGATACATGAGAGGATATTGGGAATGACATACCCATATGATATTATTTTATTATTAATTATGTGTAAACTCTTTTAATTTTTTAATGTTCTGCACAATAATAAATGATACATGAGGATATGATTATTCATTAATTTATATTTCACCTAGTATACACATGGATTTTATGAGTCTACTGAGTATGTAATATTGTATTATGATATCACTAGTTTGATTATTATTCATTAATAGTATTGATTTTTTTTCATTCATGCTAAGCGGATGGCCTAAAGAGCATAGTTATTTTTATGTCATTTACATTACATATAGATTTTTAGGGTTGTGTTATTGGGGGTACCATTCTTCATTAGCTTTAAAATATGGGTGGATGAAAAGAGAATTATTTTTTGGGATTTTATTTTGTATCATTTATTTCTATGAGTTGTTATGATTAATGATTTTATTAGTATTTAGATGTTGTTTTTTGCAAAATCAGTTTCCTTTTATTTTTCTCATGTTTGATTAAATTTAATCATTTAACAATTCTTATGATATAATTTGATCATTTGTTCTTTATTTTTCATGGATTAGTGGATTGTATATTATTTTTTAGTCTTTCATTTAAGGTTACTGATTCAAGAGTTTGGTTGGATAGATTCAAGTAGAAAACCTAAATATTTTGTTGATTTCTATTTAGTTATTCATGAAATTATTTGTGAACTGTTGGTGGATGTACAAATAGTAACTAAAATAATTCTGAAGTTATTTTGATTGTTTTATAAGTCCTTAAAGTATGTTGAAGAGGTCATATGTGTATTTTTGTTAAATCTAGATGTTTTGTGTAATAGATTAAAAATGAAAATAGAAATTATCTTCTTTCTCATAAATTTCCTAAATTTTTGGGAAAATTAATCAATATGTAATATTTTTCAGACAGTAAGCTAGAATTTTAAAAATTGGAATCAAAATTTATCTAATGTCTACTAAATTTCATCTACATCGTTGATGTTAGAAGAAGTAGAAAAATAAGTTGTCTTATGTATAAGAGACTACGGACTACTCTTGAGATATTTTGTGATTTTTATATGACATCAAAGTCGTTGAATTAAATTTTATAGGAATTCATTCTAAACTATATCAATTATATAATTAAATAATTTTGATAAATAGTTTAGAAAAAAATAATAATTTTTGGGGGAAATGGGAATGAAATAATGTTATGGTTTAAGTGATATTCTCAATAGATAAAGAATCAAAAATATATTTCATTTGTATATTATCTCATAGTATCAATATAATGGTGATATTGTGAAGAATAATGTGAATCTATGGAATAGTGAAGGTCATGTTTTATGTAAAAAAATCTGTTGATAATCACCACACCATAGTGATGTGAATTTTCAATTAGAATACCACTTTTTGGAAACAATGAGTAGGACCACGTAGATGTACATTTTTAGTTATTATATTTGAGATGGGATTCATAACGCTAGTAGAAGTTCCACCTGGAAGTCAACCATAATACCATGAATGTTGTAGATTTATAGATAATTATAAATAGTGGATTTTAAGTAGAATAAAATGGATAGAACACTTGAATCATTGGATTATTTAAATGAGGATTATTGACTGATATTTGAGAATGTATTAAATGGTTGAAACCATGGGGATCATAAGAAATCACAATCCATGTGATAAATTATGAAGGTATTACAAGATTAATTGGATATTTAAAAGAAGTGGGATGACCAAGGGAGTTTACTCATATCAAAATCAAGGATCATTGGAAATATTTATTGATTTATTATACCCCATTAATCAACATTCATGAATTTTTGAGTAAAATAATTTAATGTAAAAATGTATGTAGATTGAAAAAAGGTCACATGCTTCCAGGATATAATGAATATACATAAATTAAATAATTTGAAATTTACTCATTATATTATTTTCTGAATATATATAACATAGGTGTGAGGAATTAATATTTTGAGTTTTCTAGGAAATTGTATGATATCATGACACTTCTAAACCAAATAAGATTATAACTTGTTTACCAATGTATTGAAACTGACATATCATTGAGAGCCTTTCTGTCAATGGAAGATGAATAAATTAGGAAGAGAAGAGGAACCATTGAGATTATTTTTTATAATAGAGTGATAAAGTTGAAGCGATCCATAAATATATGAGTGTGCATAGAGACATGAAACAAAACAAGGAAAAAATAAATCCGAATATAGGGTGACAAAGACCTATTCGAGGAGGTTTTTAAGAAGACCCCTCATGAACTATCAGTAGGTATGATAATGATCTCACCAATTGGTGGATTGAATCATTTTCTAAGATGAATTCAATTAGTAGGATGTCAACACAAAAAACCAATTTGGAGGTGGTTGTTATGTTACAATGAAGACCATATATTTAATGAGATTATATTATAGGTATTTAAGGATATTTTTTTGTTATTTGTCTGATTGATAGCTTATACATTGTACTCAAGCAATACATAGATGAAAAACCACGACTTTCTACACAACATGAACAAAAGAAGGTGTTGGCCTTCATGGTTGAACATTGTAATTCCATATGTCTTGTTCCTTTTACATTCATAATGTTCGACTAAGAATGAGAGAAATATAGTGGAAAAAATTTAATATTTAAGAGGTTAAATTGGTAAAATTAATATGATAAATTCATAAAAATAAAAAAGTATCATTGATTTACCCCCTCTATCCCATGTGATCTCACATGTCATACGTACAACTAACTGTATTAATGTCATTATTTCTTGTAAAACATCCAACTGAAATAAAATCAGGGAGTATCATAATTTTATAAATATAAAAATAAGTTTCAATTTTTTGTGTAAAACTAATTCATGTATGGAATAATTATATAATTCCATTTTAATTTCTATATGGTCTTAAGGGATGTGATGTTTTCATAGTGGTATTTAGTTTACTTCGACGATATTCTCACATGACTTATTCATACAAGAGAAATTTTAATCTATATGGGAGAACTAGATATAAAATCCTATTATATTTGTCTTATAGAATATTTACCATGATAATGCTACATAAAATATCCACAGAGATATTGGAAATATAGAGAATATATAAAATTTGTATGTGAATATTTTGTAATCTAACTTCTATATCAGAGAGAAATTTTTGATGACATTCATATGGATAATGATGAAAGTATTAATTAATATATGAAATGGTGAAAATGAAATTTTAAGTCACATTATAGGGATTTGAGATGATTTATAATATTACACTATTATTAAAAATATGATGATGAATTTTCTCAATAGATTTAATTTGGTTGTATATTCCTTGGATGAAATTGGTGTCTTTTCACTGATGAGACACATAACACTATCCCCAATTATGAGATGATGAAAACCATAGTATTTAAAAATTAATAAAATGAATAAATTCTTTTCAAATACATTTAAACATGTGTTTGAGTATAAGGGAGATGAATTATTCTCAGATTATGAGGAAGATTCAGAATGAAACGAATGAATATTTGATGGAAATAAGATAATAATTTTTTAATCTATGTAAATATTAGAAGTGGGAAAGGAAAATTTAAAGGTATGATTCATCATAAATGGTATGGATATAGAGGTGTTTTTAATTTGGCAATTAACTATCCAAATAAGAAGAAATTTGATGAATCTGAAAGTGTTGACAAACATGAGGAACTTTTCAAAATAATTTCAAAAAATTTAGCAAATATAAATATAGAAATACGATGAAGTTATCTAAAATTTATATGATTAACTTTATTGGAATTTATTAAAGTTATTAAGCTTCAATAAACAATAATTAAAATGATAATGTTGTCTCTCAAAATAACAAAACCTTCATTCAGAAGTCAAAATTAAAAAAAATTGATGTAAAAGAAAAAGAATATTGATATAAATATACTAAATATATATATGAGTTTAATAGAATAGCTAACATTAATCATAATCCAATTTAATGACGATATTTAAATTTATGGAAAAAGAAGAAAATAAGTGACTATATGAAGGAAAGTGATATCATTAAAGAGATTAAAATTTCTAAGGTGAATGTTATTAAAAATGATAATGTTCTCGAATTGATAATGAAAAATGAATCCCAAGGATAAAATAATTAATTAGAAAAATTATAAAAGTATTAGAGAAGAAAAATCCATAAATACCTTGAGGATAGAATATTGTAAATAAGTGGATATTCTAGTTGAGTCGTTCAATAATTTTGAGATTACTAACCCCATGAAAAAGTTACAATGTGTTTCCAAATGATCAAGTGATACTGAAATAGTTTCCTTTCGTTTTATTGATTTTAAAAACCAGTAGAAAGTCATATATAATAAATAATGTTGTAAAAAAGTTCATCCTATTGAAAATGATGTGTAATATGATCTTATAAAGGAAACCCCAAAAGGAATGTTCAATACATAGTTTGGAAGGATCCTACAAAACAATTATGTTTTCATAATAAAACACAATGATATTATGAATGATATTGCATAAAAGGATATTTCTAGTATGGTGATGTATTCGAGGAAAAAATTTATACAATTAGTTTCAAAATATCCCTTCCCTAGAAATGATATACATACTGGGGAATCCCTATGTAGAGTACTTCTTTGTTAACAATAAATAATCATATAATACATTAAAATATTATTGGGAATACAGAAACAATGACATAATTTATTGAAGAATTTAAAAAGAGTCAATAAAGGAGGATACCTAATGAATATAATTATGGTTTTTATTGTCTAAATATGAAAATAAATAATGTAAAATGTGATTATTATAAAATAAAAAATATAACAATCACAAAAATTAGTCTACTAGTAGGAAAGATAATGTTGGAAAGAGTGTTGAAGATTATTCATTTGCATTTCCAGGTTATTCCAAAATGATGAAAAGGAAAATAAAAATATTGGAGGGAGAATTTAAATTAATTTCTCCCCACAAGAAGAAGTATTACAATTAGTTTATTACTGTAAAATTGGTTGAATTAATGTTTCATATAGATATTTATAATAAGAAATTAAAAAAATGTGAAAAAAATCATACAGAAAATTACTAAAAAAAGGAAACCTTTGTTGAGAGGAACATCCCAATATTTCTTATCATTTTTAAAATCTAGAAATTAACTCCTCTTAATTCAATAATTTTTTTATTTTTCTACTATTATATTAATTGATGGAAATAATAATAAAGGGGTTAGTTTTATCATGTTATCACCACTTGATAATAATGGAATTATACATCAAATAATTATTCTCACTAAAATGATAAAGGGATTGAGTACATCTCTTGATGGGGAGTAAAAATGAGAGTAATATATAAAAAATATACTTTTAATGTGAATATGGAAATCTAGAAAATATATTATTTATTGATGATTATGGTATTCCAATCACACATACCTTCCCTATTTTTATTCTGATAAAAACATTACAATGGGTGAATGTTAGTTGATGTATTTCTTAGGATAATGTTGGAGTAATATGTATTTTGATTTAAATTATCGAATTAAAATTTTTATTTTACTATAGGATATGAATTTCGTGGTAATTATATGGAAAATATCATATAATTTTATTTTTGAAGTGGTATCCTATAACTAAGTGTTAATGGATAGTCTTAATATTGTGGGGAAGTCACTCTTGTTTTTTAAATCAGGTTCTCTCTTATAGAGTTAGAGTGGACCAAATAATGGATATTGTATATGTTTTTCGTGGTACCATCCTTCCTTCACAGTTTCTTTATAACAATTTTCTGTGATAGTATAAGGATTCATCATGTGAGGTACATCCCCTATATTATTTTCAACAAAATTACAATAAGTCTACGAAGAAAAGGCACCAAATTGGAAAAGAGTATAATGATATTTTTGAATAATAATATGGGGGATATTAAATCACCCATACTTGGAAATAATTTTATGGTAATAAAGAAGGATGTTAGGATGATAGGAAGATATGAATATGTTTAGGAGGATAATAAGAGTCAATTAAGCTGCTACTATCATAAATGAAAAAGTATGTTTTAGGATGATTCTTAATGAATTTTGGAGATCATATTCAAGTAGAATCTCCAATATCATGAGGATTATTGTATTGATATTTATATATGCCAAGGGGAATTCATTTTAGGTATATAATCAATTTGTTCATCTATTTATAAGTGTATTCTAATTTTTAGAATAGATTAGAATAAATTAATGATGTCAAGTGGGTATTTGAAAAAATATAGTTGTCATATATGACAGTGGAAACTCAAAAAAAAATAAATTATACTTTTCAAAGTAAATTTCAATAATGCATTGTAAATTTTAAACACAATTATGTTATTATTAATAATGTTCTATAGTTGGGAACATTAATAAATGTATTTATCCTATACATAAATAATTTCTTCTATGAATCTAGGGTTAGAAGAAATAGACAAAGAAATAATCCTACATGTAATCGATTTTAATCAGTCCATTTGATATTTGAGGATTTTTCATAAGACAACAATGTAAAATTAAATAGATTACATATTACCTTAAACTAAAATTTTTGAATTCGAAAATAATTTCAAGCATTGGGGTGGGTGAAAATTATAGTTTATAGAATTAGTATTACAAATAATTTATAAATAAATAAAAAAATATTTCATTTGTTGTTTTATAATGATTAAATATCAAAAATGTATTATGATTAATGGTATCATCATTGAATCAATTAATTTTTGATATTGTGAATAAGAAATATATTCCACGTCATAATTAAAGTCGTAGTGCATTTAATTTGGGAGGCAGATTCTCAAGATGTCAGGGTGTGAGGTATTCTTGTAAAAATAACTTATATGAAAAATAATGAGATTTAAGACACAATGGTTCAATTATATTATGTTTCACAAAGATGAGATTCTAATCGTTAGTAGAAGGTCCACAGGGAAATTTTGCATTCTTCCTTGAACAAGGTGATATTTCAAGAATTAAAACAGTGGAATTACATGAGAATAAAAGGAAGGGAAGACCCAAATATTTGAGGGATATAAATGAGGATACTTGAATAAGATACAATATATTTATAAAATTAGAAAATAAAAGAGATCACAATATATTGGGATTTATGATTTAAGGTGAGATGATATGACTCATTTACAAGAATATTTTAATGTAGTGAAATAACCAATTCTATTCACTTGGATAAAAATATTATATTATTGGAGACTAGTTAGAAATCCAATATCCACATAATCAAAAATAATTGAGATTTTGAGAATAATAATTTGACAAAAAAATTTCTCTAGTTCGAAAAATAAGATATCCCTCTACCATCATTTAAGTAGTTTAAAAATCTAAAATATGGAGAAATATATTCGTAATATGTTTATATGAATATATAAAATATGGGTGTGATAAATAAAGATTATGATTATTCTATGAAATAGATAGAGACTATAATACTATCAAACCATAGAATAAGATCAACGTGTATTGATGTAGAAAACTGAACACATCCATGAGGGCCTATGAGTTGATGGAAGAAGAAATAAGTGATAAGATATGAGGGACCACTATGGTTTATTGTTATATTGGATTGATTATGGCAATGTTTTACTAAAAAAAGATAAATGGAATTAATTGTTTATGTATAACATGGTTGACAGACACTACATCTGTAGATAGTGCAATGAAAGACCTGTTTGTGGTGGGGTTCAAGAGTATCCTTGAAGAACTATCTAGATGTACTATAATGGTATCAATAGTTTCTGGTAAGAATATTTTTTGGAGATTGATTCAATTAGAGGGTTGGCTATATAAATGAACCATTAGGAGAAACCTAATATGTTCAATTGATGGAAAAAAATTAGGAGATTTTATTAGAAGTATTTTAGGATATTGATCATCATTATTTTTATGATATATCATGTACATTGTACTCACGTGTTTTATAGTGGAGAAGCCATGTCTTGGAAAAACCATGAACTTGGATAAGAGCATACATTCATGGATGAAACTTGTAAACCATTGTCCCTAATTCCTTTTACATTCAACATATTTGGGTGAGGATATGCAGAAATAAGAGTAGGGGATGAAGATTTAATTATCTAAAAATGATGAATTAAGAATTAATATTCTAAAAAATAAAAAGGTATCACTAATTCAAACATACCCCTATCGGTGAACTCAAATTAAATGTGTACTACATATGGTATTTATTCCATGGGTTTCTATAAACTATCTATCTAATATAGAATCACAAAAGATCGTAATTATATCAATAACATAAGAGTACTGATTTTTAGTATTAGGGTGCTTAGTCGAATCCATTAAGATAGGTATTTAAAATTTCTCATCACTGAAGATATGAAACCATGCTATATCTGAATATTTGAGCCCCGGTATCAGTCTAAGGATCTCACATGAATTTATTTAAGCACAGAAAATAAACCAAACATTTACCTCATTCCATATGATAGTACGTTTGACTATTTTAACAGTATAGTGACCATTCTATGAACTAAATTAATAAATTGTCATCTAGATTATCCACACATTCTTAAAAAATTTCATTGTACACTGATTGTCAAATTTTGGTGGATGACATGGAGATCTGATGATTCATTCGATTCCAAAACAAATAACGACAATCTCCTCCCATAGATCTATGAAAGTGTTGTTCAATTGATTTATCAAAATAACACTTTCTCTTTCAAGTAAGTGGGATGAAAATGGATGAGGTATAAAATATAATGTGATTGGAAATTTTTTTTAAAAAGAGAACACATTTTATTATATAGCTGAGGTTAAACCCTTGGAATGGGTTCCCTGACCCACTTTTATAAAATACACACTAAATTAGTAGTAAATGTCATGTCGTAATGAACTAAATAAGTCATAATTTAAATAATATTTTTACCACCAACATTTAATATATTCAGATACATTATGTGATATATCAAATTCATTTACTAGACTCATAATTCCTGAAATACTAAATGCACATTGGATAATATTATGATATGCGTTCATAAAATATTTTTCGTTAAATTCACAAAATTCCTTTCGATACATTACATAATTAATTTGAACATATTTATTATATAATTGAATAATATTGTTTTTTTTATTTTCAACATTGATTCGTAGACACAACATGAACCACATTGTTCACCCCACCATGTCTTATACACCTATTAAATATAATCGAGATAAATAATTAATATGATATTATTTTTACCCTATAGTCCCTTATCATGATAGAATTGAATCTATTTACCCATTAAGTCCACCAATGAGATAAGTAATTGTTATTTCAAAAAAATTCTTTATTTAAAAACTAACCATGTAATATAGTCTCCTTTTTTCACAATATATCATAAATAACGAGGCACAATTCATGTCATCATCTTTTCTTGTTTTATTATTCATTTTTCTAATTGTATGGATATACCATATTCCACCATAAGAATAGATTTAGTTGGTGTACACCATGTTGATTAACTATTCTTGAGATATACCTTCCTCATCTCAGAAGAAAAAAATTATATCTTTACCATTAAAGCAATGTCATACCATCAAAGATTCACCCAACACATGCTACATCACCATGAATTCAATGTCATGGGATTTACATGAAGGATGGTATGTGATCAAATGGAACACGTTGATAATAATCCCATGTTGAGAGACCAATACACATGTTTATAAAGAGGAACAACCAGTGAAACCTCAACCATATGATGTTCTTATTAGCGGGTCTGCCAACATGATCTCATCTACCCGAGATCACCATGTAGGAACTTAATGAGAATAAGCCTCAATGATTTCGAACCACCATATCTCAATATTATTATATCATATGTATCCGGTTAATATGATTTATAGATAATATAGGAATAAAATTTATGATTATTTTAATAGTATATATAGCTTGAAATATATCCTACAAACTACTATAACCATTTGATATAAAATATAATCTAAGTAAATTAACTCAAATATAGTGGATGCAGAAGTATCAACACTATTATGGTAAGATTAACACATGTATATACAAAACGGTAAGCATGTAATGGTAACCAAAGTACATAAATGTGTTGGGTCTAGAAAACCAACTTTTAATGATCCCACGTGTACAAGGGGAAACTACTAACATGTATCAACCCAGTAGTTCCCACATAAGGATCATCCTTCTGATGAGTTATGAATTTTTTGAACGATTCTTCCATGTTAACCTTTATCACTACACTGGAAAATATGACATCACTAATCTGAGTAAAATCCATCAATCGATGAAACTTCCAAATTATATTCTTTATCCTTTGGTGAGACATCAGTTCCTTGGAAAACACAAATAATGTAGTATTATCATAATAAAATATATTAGGTTCTACAATTCTAGGAACAATAGAAATGGTTGACACAAAAATGTGTATCAATACTAATTCCATATCAGTATTTAGAATCCCTAATATTCTTAGATTATACCACTATTGGGAAAATAACCAATACCATAAGTTGAAAACAATGTCTATAGCCCCAAAAACTATGGGTATAGGATGTACGCACGGTTTTGGGAATCGTGGGAAACTAATGCATCAATATAGATCCCTGGCCAATACCCATGGTTTTCAAAACCCTGGGTATATATTTTTTCCAAAAACTCATGACCTTATACGTATAGTTTTAAAACAATGGTATAAATATTAGAAAAATGGTGCTAGCAAGTTTCATTCCCTCGACCTAAACTATTACCACAAAGAGTCCCACAAAACCAGTTGCATCATTTTTGTTTATATATATCTAAATATCTACCTAATCATATTAATTCCAACAACATATATAAAAAATACACAATGGGATTCGATACTACAACATACACTACAAATGGACATCACCTCACCAACCATGATACATAACATACATAATAGATAATTATACTTACGTTAATATACTAATATAAATTGTCTCTAAAAATTTACACCAAAGATATTCAAACCCCCACCTTGGCTACTCCACCGAACTCCCCTACCACTAGTCCAATTGAACAAATATATATATATATATATATATATATTATCCTTCTTGACCTCACCTATTTTGATAATCCCATTTATGCTTTCACATACATTGATACTCCCAATTAATGTTTATCTATATATTAATTCTTTCAATCTATGACATTATATTATCAAGTTGATAATAATATAAAAATAATCTTTGAAATAGGTTCATCAATGTATATCTATGTGTGTATGAACTTTGAAATAATTCTATCTCAATCGGCATTTTTGTTGCATAGAACAGATAAGATTCAAGTCCACTGGTATGCACTTAGCTACTGATACAGACAAATAGAGACCTACTGGTACATAGTCTACCTATAGACAAAGGTTACCGATAGAATGAAGAAATCACTAAAACAGAACAGAGTTACTGGTATGTATAATTCTACTGGTATGGAAGTCCACCGATACAGAGTGCTACCGAATGAAGCAGAGCTACTGATAGAACAAGTCGATTGGTGTGCATAAGTCCACTGATATGCACTTAATCAGTTGTATAGAATGGAGATACTAGTATAAAAAAGTCTACCGATAAAAAATTCTACCAATACAAAAGTCTACCGATAATAGCTACCATTAGAGAGCTACAGACAGACAGCTACCGATACAAGGAGTCACCAGTACAAGAATGGAGAGCTTCTTATAGGAAGATCATCGCTACAATTTCCACCGTTACAAGTCTACTGACAGAGAGCTACTAATAAAATGAGTGCTAACCAGTCAATGCTACTTAAACTCTATTTGTATTTATTTAATTATTCAACAATCATACTTGATGATTTTAATGAAATTAATGTTATTTGATGGTAGTTTTTGGGTTTTCAAGGAACCGTACCTAGTACCCATGAAAAAGTAATCCTTCCCATTTCCGGAGATGAACGATATAAAAGGATGGACAAATGCCATGTAAAAAGAAGTGTGGGAGTGTGAAAAAAGGGGAGAAGAGTTCTGAAAAGTGGTGAATACACACAGAAACGAAAGGCTACATCCATACTGGAAGAATACTGGACATACACGAAGTAATTCATTCTAGAATAGAACACAAGCTGCACTTTATCCAAAGTGTAAAGACCCGGAAATTTCAAGGAAATTTTTTTTCTTAACTTTATTTTGAATTTTACAAGAACGCAGTTATTGACGGCGCCTGATTCTGCGGCCCGGTGTGCCCGGAATCATTTTCCGAAGTTTGGCTCGGGTACGTTCAGTGAACGAATGAGTGGGAATTCCTATCTTTTAAACTGGTGCTCGGAATCGAGTTTCGAGGGCACCGATGGAACTGTAGCGCTGGTAATTGCTTAAGAACTCCATTTCCGGAGTTGTGTTTTCATGAGAGAAGATGATAAAAATTGTGGAAGTGTAATTTATAAATTAACTACAATTTTTATTTTCTTTTAGTGGTTTAAGGCTTTGGGTAGAAGTTGGGTGACTACCCAACTTCCCAATGGAGGTTATGAGGGTGTTGGGGTCGACACGAACCCCACCCCTTCACATTCCTTAACTCCTTCATCTCTTGTTTAAATTTGAAAACTTAAGAGTTTGTAACATATGTTATTAATGAGGTGAGTTTAATGTGTGTGTGGGTTTGAAATTCAAACTCATGTATAGTTAATAAATTAAGTGAGAACTTAATTTATTTTGGGTTAGTTTCTTGTGGTGGAGTATTGGGGAGAAAAAAAAGATAAGGATTGAGGAACTTTTTCATCTTCGACGAAGAATGCGAAGAACACATCAGTCTCCGACGAAGAATTCCGAGTTCTCGGAAACCGAATACGAGACACCGTGTACCGCGCCGGTTCTTCCGCAACGTCTCCTTCTGCGACATCTCTACCCGCGAAGAATCCTCATTCGACGAACCTCCGTTCAATATCGCACGAGGTAGGGGAAGTTATTTTTGTGTTCTCTTATCTTTTGAGAGATGAACGACGAGCGCGGACCAACCAATTCTAGGTTGATCTGCGGATCGTTCGTTCATGCGGATTGATGTTGAGGATTATTGTTTTTCCCGTGAATTATTTCTTGTCGTACATCAACTTTTATTAGATGGCTGCTTGCTATCATTATAACGGGAGGTGGTCGGACCGCACAAACATGATTGACCCTCATCCCCCCTTGTTGTTTTAATTTGTTGTGGCACGTGAAAGGCGGCGCGGTGCCGTTGCACCGCGCCGAAATTATGAGGAAGGGCTAAGAAGAGCGGGGCCGTCGCGCCGTGTCGATGGAGTTGAACAAGCTACGGCGCCGTCGTTCCACGCCGGAAAACGACAAAAAAAGCCGCGAAGGCATTTTGAACGGTTTGCAGCGAAGGTCGGGTTTTGAGATAATCTCTGGCGAAGACCACAGGAGAATCGGACCACCGGAGTGCATCCGGTGGTCCGCGGAATCCCCCGTCGGTGCGCCACGCCGGCGCGGCGGTGCCGGTGGTCAGGGGCGGCGGCGCCCGGAGCGCCGCCAGTAAAATCCACCGCGGATGAAGCCGCAGTGGCGGACCGCTGTCCCGCGACCGCGCGGGACAGGATGGGAGCGGCGGGACGCGGCCGACTGTCGCGTCCGCTGGCACAGGCGGCCCCACGCGGGGTCGCGGTTCTTCACGTGTGGGTAGCGCCCCGCTCTACTCCGCTCGGCCGTAACCGGCCGAGCCGACCCACCGGCCGGGCCGGGTCGCGCCCAGGTCGGGCCGGGCTACCCCGGCCGGGCCGGGTCGGTCCGGACCCAGACCCCACATTTTCGGACACCTCACGGTATTTTGCCCATATCATGAGTTGTAGACCTCCAATCGACGCACCGTCAGTGGAAATGCGATCCTTGGAGCAAGACGGTCGTTTCAGTATATCACACTCAAGGTTTTGGTATACTTTGGGTTCGGTTGGGTTGGTTCGTACACGAAACCAACTGGGCCCTCGGAGCGGAAACGCTCATATCGTGAGCTTCGGACGTCCGATTGAAATTCCGTCGACTTCGTTGAATTCCTAATGATGAGACGGAACTTTTGTCTTACTCCACTCGAGGTTTGGACTCCGTCGGAGTGTGGTTGGGTTGGTTCGCTCATGAAATCCAACCGGGCCCCTTGAACGAAAAAGCCAATAACTCACAGACCGGGCGTCTGATTGACGCACCGTCTATCTCGTTGAATTCCTATTGATGAGACGGAACTTTTGGCATACTTAGCTCGAGTTTTTTATGATGTCAGAGTGTGGTCGGGTTGGATCGCTCACGAAATCCAACAGGTCCCCTGGAACGAAATAGCCAATAAATCACAGACCGGGCGTCCGATTGACGTGTCGTCTGTCTCATTGGATTCCTCTTGATTTGACGGAACTTTTGCCATACTTCGCCTGTGTTTTGGTTGTTGATGGATAGGGTCCGGGTTGGATTGTACCTGAAATCCAACCGGGCCCTTGGAACGGAAAAGCTGATATCTTTCAGACCGGACGTCTGTTTGACAAACCGTCAGCGGCGCTGGTGATCACATTGAGAAACGGTCCCTATGAGTATACCCTATGAGAGTTCGGGGTACAGTTGAGATATGGCCGGGTTGGCTCGCTCACGAATCCAACCGGGCCCCTGGGATGAAAAGGCTAATAACCCGTAGACCGGGCGTCCGATTGACGCACCGTCTGTTGCGTTGAGACCCCTATGATGAAGCGGTTTTTTGAGATACTTCTTCGTGGGACTTTGAGATAGTTGGAGTATTGACTAGTAGCTCGTGGAGCGGTCCCTCCTGGAGACGAGCATACGGGGTACGGAGACTGTGTAGATGACTGCTTGACCGACTCGACTTGGAGTGAGTCGACTAGCCCAGTGGACGGAGTGCCCAGTATTTTGTGGCAGGCCCACGACAGACGGAGCACCTGGTAGTTGGCAGTAGACCCGCGGTACTCGACTGGAGGAGTACCTATGTAGGCTATTAGGGGGATCGCCCGGTATTTGGCGGTAGACCCACAGCAGACGGAGTGCCCAGTATTTGGCAGCAGACCCGCGGTACTCGACAGGAGGAGTACCTTAGAGACTTGGATTAGTGAGCAGTACATCGGAGTCGTGACAGGACCACTGTACACTCCAGAGACGGGGCTCTCCACCAGTTACAGTTTCGATAATGAAAATCCTGGTTTGAGCTGAGTCTATGACCTTGTGTTTGCCTCATGATTGAGATGGGCATATATCCGGGTAGTGGTTATCCGTTGATTTCATAATCTTTGTGTTTCCTCATGATTGAGATGGGTTACTTGATAACTTAGGTATATGTATGGGCATATACCTAAGTAGAGGTTATCTTTTGAGATCTTATTTGTGGTTATCCTTTTTGGTTTTAGTGAGACCTTGATGGTCTCGGGGACCCTACTGAGTATCATTATACTCATCCCTGCACGGGCTATGCCCGCACCTCGTTGTGTTGGTTGCAGACGACGGGCAGTGCTGATGGAGGCCGAGTGTTTGAGGACTGGACGGTACCCGGAGGTGGACTACACAACGAGTCAGTATCCGGAGGTGGACATCACGGTGAGACAACACTCGGAGGAGGTTGACGGGTGAGAGCGTTGTGGAGGCTATCTGTACCTACCCTTCAGGTAGGATCCGTGGTGGACGATCCAGGAGCTGCACCATTTGTACCTACCCTTCAGGTAGGATCCGAGGAGGAAATCCTAGGAGCCGCTTCTGTTCTTCCAACTGTTGACTTTTTCTATTTTACTTTTGATCAGTTGAAGTTGTACTTTCATTTGGGTTTGTATTCTGGCCCATTTACTTTTCAGAACTTCTCTTTGTAGTTAGTTTTTTACTTACTCTTGTACTCTGTGGTGATTTGTTTACTTTATAAAGGAAATTCCTTCCTAGTTATCAGGATTTACGCCTTTGGTGCTAGTTGCTAGCCCCTGGCCTATGGAAGGCGGGATTGGTGTAGTCACGGCACGGGCCTCGTGGACGGGTCGTGACAAATTGGTATCAGAGGAGTCAGTTATACCGCATAACTTATAACTCTGATATTTTCTTTCTATGAAGCAATAGTGTTAAGAGTACTGAGTGTGGTTTTCAGTTCAGGAAGTCCAGTGTTGGTGCGGGCGGCTGACATATCTATACACCAGGACCCTGACAACTGATTTCCGACTTTGTGCACGAAAACACTGATTGTGTGTGTGTTTCCAGAAGTTTTTAAATGTCAGCTCAAACCATGTATGCTCACCATGTATAATATTTTGACCGTATCATGTTTGTTTCTTTCAGGATTCCTTCCTGCGGACGACCAGCTAGAGCCCCGAGAGTTTTTCGTACTGATAGCCCGCCGAGCGACGTGGCCTCAGTACATGGCTCTATTCCTGTTGAGGCACCAGTGGAGGCACCAGTGGTACTATTGCCCATTGGGCCACCGATGCCACCAGCTCCAGCAGTAGATGGTGCACGTCGCTTGAGCGCACTGCACAAGTTCCAGCGCTAGAGGACACCCATGTTCTGGGGAGAGATGGACCCGCAGGCGACTGAGGATTGGATGGAGGTTGTGGTGAGAGTTTTCAGGCTAGTGGGAACACCAACAGACTTCATGGTGATCCTTGCTGCCAGCCTTCTTCACGCAGCAGCAGGCAGATGGTAGAGCCTGATGTTATAGATGCATGATGAGGCGATACTTATTTGGGCAGACTTCGAGAGCATGTTCCGGGCAGAGTTTGTACCAGCCACTCTTCGAGTAGTGCGTATACAGGAGCTACTTCAGCTGCTGCAGGGCAGCATGACAGTGGCGCAGTATTCAGTGTGGTTCATAGACCTCTTTCTCTACTCCATAGATATGGTATGAGACCCGTTCATCAGGGCCCGAACCTTCGAGCAGGGGCTCAGGCGAGAGATTAGAGCTTCTGTTGTTTCTCACAGCATTCCGACGCAGACATGGGTGTTAGAGAGAGCCCTCTTAGTGGAGAGTTTCCTTGCTGAGAAGTCTCCAGCAACAGGACCCACCACTAGCCGGCTTGCGGAAGTGTGTTATACAGTAGGCAGTAGACAGATGACGCAGAGGTCCAATAGGACCAGACCTACCGGTGGCCGACTGCACGACTCAGGTTCAGTTGTGCGAGGGAATTGGGGTGGAGTCAGAGCCAGTCGTGCCGAGAGTGGACAGTGTTACTCCTGCGCCGGAATTGGTTACATGGGACGTGACTGTCCGATCCGCCATGTAGATGACCAGTAGTTAAATGATAAAATTCCTAAGCAGAGGCATAGTTTCGATCAGGGCGGACCGCAAGGAGTAGGCGGCCATGGAAGAGGAGCTGGCCATGCAGCTGGAGATGGACGACGCTTCGGGGTGTTGCCACCACTACCACCAAGAGGTCCACCTCGACTGCAGGGGATAGGAGGACATGGGAGAGCTCAGCATTAGGCAGCTGAGGCCTATGGTCATGGAGCTCCAGAAGCAGTTGGACAAGAGCGGGACTAGCTCCAAACCTGGAGGCTATTGATCATGTTGCTTCTAGTTTTGTTGATGTTTGTTTGTAGAAGCTTCGTGTCATTGTACTATGAGCTACAATAATAAAAAAACAATTATCTTTGTGATGTTTTCTTTCCAGTCCTTTTTTTGGTTGATACTGAGTGGTCATGGATAAGACTGTTGACTTGACCATCACTTTCATGATTTCTACTGGAGGAGACCTAGTGACCTCACACTAATGCCGACAGTGTGACTCGACCCTTGGAGGTGAGAGTGACAGTTGGATCTCTTGGTAGTTACGTCGAGGCCTTACGACGTCATCCATGGAATGAATGCATCATTCATGTCAGGTTTTACTATATTAGGCAATGAATGTGGTTCAACCAGGGGATGATATCGGATTTCTCTTATCGGCAAAGAAGAAATCATAGCATCTCTTGTAAGACTAGAAAAGGTCCACGTCATCCAAGAGTGGATGAGGACATCACGGGGCCGACAGAAGCCTTATGCTGACAGGAATTGGAGGCCTCAAGAGTTTGAGGATGACGATCATGTCCTTTTACGGGTTTCACCTCGACGAGGTTTACAGAGATGTGGCCAAGGCGGCAAGTTGTCCCGGAGGCTCAGTGGAACTTCTTAGGTCCTCAGCTGGGTAGGCGAAGTGTTTTACTTCTTGACTCATCCACCTCAGTTGCACCAAGTGCACGACGACTTCCGCGTATCTCAACTGAGGAGATACGTGCTCGACCCTTCGCATATCATCGACCATGGGGAGCTGGACTTGGTGATGGGGTGACTTTCACGGAGGTTACAGTGGGAATCGAGGATCGACAGGAGCGGATCCTATGAGGATGGATGATTTTTTGGGTGCGCTTTCACTGGAAGTACGGGATCCTCCAGGAGAGACCATGGGAGCGGAAGGCCTAGATGTGGCTCAGTACCGTTTTTGTATCCTTAGTTTGTGTTGAAGCTTTACGGGGATGTAAATCCCTGAGGTGGGAGTAATGTAAAGACCCGGAAATTTGAAGGAAAATTTTTTTCTTAATTTTCTTTGCAATTTTACAAGAACACAGTTTCTGACAGTGCCTGATTTCGAGGCCCGGTGTGCCCGGAATCATTTTTTGCCGTTTGGCTCTGGTACGTTCAGTGAACGAACGAGCGGGAATTCCTATATTTTGAACCGGTGCTCGGAATCGAATTCTGAGGGCACTGATGGAACCGTAGCGCCGGTAATTGCTTAGGAAAGTCATTTCCGGAGTTGCGTTTTCATGAGAGAAGACGATAAAAATTGTGGAAGTTTAATTTATAAATTAACTAAAATTTTTATTTTCTTTTAGTGGTTTAAGGCTTTGGGTGGATGTTGGGTAACTACCCAACTACCCAAGGGAGGTTATGAGGGTGGTGGGGCCCACACCAACCCCGCCCCTTAAAATTCCTTAACTCCCTCAACTCTT
Organism: Viscum album; assembly: GCA_963277665.1. Classification (NCBI taxonomy): domain Eukaryota; kingdom Viridiplantae; phylum Streptophyta; class Magnoliopsida; order Santalales; family Viscaceae; genus Viscum; species Viscum album. The sequence goes on from OY728161.1 coordinate 1,452,511,223, forward strand.
GTTTAAATTTGATAACTTAAGAATTTATAACTTCTGTTATTAATGAGGTGAGTTTAATGTGTGTGTGGGTTTGAAATTCAAACTCATGTCTAGTTAATAAATTAAGTGAGAGCATAATTTATTTTGGGTTAGTTTCTTCTGGTGGAGTCTTGGGGAGAAAAAAAAGCTATGGATTGAGGAACTTCGTCATCTTCGACGAAGAACGCGATGAACACATCGGTCTCCGATGAAGAACGCCGAGTTCTCAGAAACCGAATACGTGACACCGTGTACCGTGATGGTTCTTACGCGACGTCTCCTTCCGCGACATCTCTACCCGCGACGAATCCTCGTTCGACGATCCTCCATTCAATCTCGCACAAGGTAGGGGAATTTATTTTGGTGTTCTCTTATCTTTTGAGAAAAGATCGACGAGCGCGGACCAACCAATTCCAGGTTGATCCACAGATCGTTCGTTCATGCGGATTGATGTTGAGGATTATTGTTCTTGTCCGTGAATTATTTATTTCCGTACGTCAACTTCTATTAGGTGGTTTCTTGCTGTCATTATAATGGGAGGAGGTCGGACCGCACGAACACGGCCTACCCTACTACCCCCTTGTTGTTTGAATTTGTTGCGGCAAGTGAATGGCGGTGCGGTGCCGTTTCACCACGCAAAAATTATGGGGAAGGGCTAAGAAGCGCGGCGCAGTCACGCAGCGCCGATGAAGTTGAACAAGCTACGGCGCCGTCGTGCCGTGCCGAAATACGACAAACAAAGCTGGGAAGGCGTTTTGAAGGCTTTTCAGCGAAGGCCGGGTCCCGAGATGATCTCTGGAAAAGACCGCAGGAGAATTGGACAACCGGAGCGCATCCGGTGGTCTGCGGAATCCCCCGCCGGCGCGCCCCGCCGGCGCGGCGGCGCCTGGAGCGCCTCGGGAAAAATCCACCGTCGCTGAAGCCACGGCGGCAGAGCGCGGTCCCGCGACCGCACGGGACTGGAGGGGAGCGGCAAGAGGTGGCCGGCTACCACGTCCGCAGGCACGGACGGCCCCACGCGGGGCCACGGTTCTTCACGCGGGGCCATCGCCCCGCTCTGCTCCGCTCGGCCGTAACTGGCCGAGCCAACCCACCGGCCGGGCCGGGTCGCGACCTGGCCGGGCTAGGCCACCCCGGTAGGGCCGAGTCGCGCCATCCGGGATGGACCCGGACCCGAGTCGGGTCGACCCAGTTCGGGTCGACCCTGGGGGGGTTGGGCCGGGTCGGTCCGGGCCCAGACCCCCCGTTTTCGGACCCCTCACGGTCTTTCGCCCATATCTTGAGCTGTAGACCTCTGATCGACACACCGTCAGTGGCGATGCGATCCTTGGATCGAGACAGGCGTTTCGGTATGTTGCACTCAAGGTTTCGGAATAATTTGGGTTCGGCCGGGTTGGTTCGTACACGAAACCAACCGGGCCCTCAGAGCGGAAACGCTCATTTCTTGAGCTTCGGACGTCTGATTGATTTGCTATCGACTTCATTGAATTCTTATTGATGAGACGGAACTTTTGGGTTACTCTGCTCGAGGTTTGGACGCCATCAGAGTGTGGTCGGGTTGGCTCGCTCACGAAATCCAATCGGGCCCCTGGAACGAAAAAGCCAATAACTCACAAACCGGGCGTCTGATTGACACGAAGTCTGTCTCGTTGAATTCCTCATGATGAGACGGAACTTTTGGCTTATTCCTCTCGAGGTTTGAATGCCTTCGGAGTGTGGTCGGGTTAGTTCGATCAAGAAATCCAACCTGGCCCCTAGAACGAAAAATCCAATAACTCACAGACCGGGCGTCCGATTGAGGCACCGTCCATCTCGTTAAATTCCTCTTGATTTGACGGATCTTTTGGCATACTTCGACTGAGTTTTGGTTGCTGTTGGATAGTGGCCAGGTTGGATTGTACCCGAAATCCAACCGGGCCCTTGGAACGGAAAAGCTGATATCATCCAGACCGGACGTCTGTTTGATGAACCGTCAGCGGCGTTGGTGATCACATTGATAAATAGTCCGTATGAGTATACCCTTTGAGAGTTCAGAGAATAGTTGAGATACGGCCAGGTTGGTACGCTCACGAAACCAACCGGGCCCCTAGGACGAAAAGGCTAATAACCCACAGACCGGGCGTCCGATTGACACGCCGTATGTTGCGTTGAGACCCATATGACGAGGCGGTCATTTGAGATACTTTTTCGTGGGACTTTGAGATACTTGGAGTATTGAACAGTAGCTCATGGAGCGGTCCCTGCCAGAGAGAAGCATTCAGGGTACAGAGACCGTGTAGACGACTGAGACCTGTCGACTGCTTGACCGACTCGACTTGGAGTGAGTCGACTAGCCCAGTGGACGGAGCGCCCGGTATTTGGCAGCAGAACCACGGTGGACGGAGCGCCTGGTAGTTGGCAGCAGACCCGCGGTACTCGACCGGAGGAGTACCTCTGTAGGCCATTAGGGGGAGTGCCCGGTATTTGGCGGCAGACCCACAGCGGACGGAGCGCCCAGTATTTGGCAGCGGACCCGCGGTACTCGATAGGAGGAGTACCTCAGAGACTTGGATTAGTGAGCAGTACCTCGGAGTCATGACAGGACCACTGTAAACACCAGAGACGAGGCTCTTCAGCAGTTACAATTTCGATAATGAAAATCATGGTTTGAGCTGAGTCTATGACCTTGTGTTTTCCTCATGATTGAGATGGGCATATACCTGGGTAGTGTTTATCCGTTCATTTCATAATCTTTGTGTTTCCTCATGATTGAGATGGGTTACTTGATAACTGAGGTATATGTATGGGAATATACCTAAGTATAGGTTATCTGTTGAGATCTTCTTTGTGGTTATCCTTGTTGGTTTTATTGAGACCTTGAGGGTCTCGGGGTCCCTACGGAGTATCGTTATACTCACTCCTGCACGGGCTATGCCCGCATCTCGTTGTGTTGGTTGCAGACGATGGGCAGTGCTGACGGAGGCCAAGTGTTCGAGGACTGGATGGTACCCGGAGGTGGACTACACGAAGAGTCAGTATCTGGAGGTGGAATTCATGTTGAGACAACACTCGGAGGAGGTTGACAGGCGAGAGCGTTGTGGAGGCTATCTGTAACTACCCTTCAGGTAGGATCTGTGGTGGCCGATCCAGGAGCTGCGCCATCTATACCTACCTTTCAGGTAGGATCCGAGGAGGACGTCCCAGGAGCCGCTTCCATTCTTCCAGCTGTTGTCTTTTTCTGTTTTACTTTTGTTCAGTTGTAGTTATACTTTTATTTGGGTTTGTATTCTGGACCATTTAATTTTCAACACTTCTCTTTGTACTTAGTGTTTTAATTCCGCTTGTACTCTGTGGTGTTTTGTTTACTTTATAAAGGAATGGACTTCCCAGTTATTGGGATTAACGCCTTTGGTTCTATTCGCCAGCCCCTGGCCTATGGAAGGCGGGCTTGGGGTAGTCACGGCATGGGCCTCGAGGACGGGTTGTGACACAAAGTGTGAAGAACTACATCAAAATTGAAGAAAACAACCCTATGTTTTTCTATAAAAAACCAGAGAAGGACTCAGAAACATTTCTGATCAATCAAAGGAGTCCAGAGTTGCACTTCACATCACTAGAGCATTCTAAAACTCATATCTACTCACTTAGTGATTATTTCATTAACATTTTGAGTAGTGTGAATACTATGTATATTTTATACACACACAATCTCTTTTACTAAATTGGAGGATTTATAAATCCTCACAAAAACCTTCCATAACTCTCTCTTGTATCCCACTGTGGATAGTGGTAGTTTTCTAGTATGACTTGGACAACCAGTGTGTTGTTGTTTTGTTTTCCCACGTATAACTGTGGTTGAGGTCTTATGACCAGGATAGTCTTTGTACTGTTTTTTACCCCCAATCCTGGGTGTGGATCAAGATTTATATAACATATTTGGAGAGGACTAAGTCTCGGATTGAGCCTGAACCACTTGTTTTAAAAATGTCATGCTTACTTATTTTGGTTTTAACCTATATTGAATATTTCCCTACTAATTACATTGAAATATAAAATTGTTTTAAATTTACGTTGATAGATAATCTTGAAAGTGTTTGTATGTACTGTAAAGTATTAGTTATTTTCGATAGTTAATTAATCATTAGATTAGATTAACTGATAACTAATCAATCTTTTGATAACCTAACTGACCCTTTATAGTTTTACAAATTCACTACTGATTATCTTTTTATTCAATTTGGTGGATTTTAATAAGAATAATTTTAACAGAAATTTTTAATTGGAACTCAATTCCCCCCCTCTTGAGTATCCACTTCGACAAAAATTTGGTATTAGAGGATTGTTTATTATTAAAGGTTATCCAAACACTTTGTTTTTATGCTGTGATTTTAGTTGTATCTTGATGATCGTAAATTTCAGTCAGTTCTAAATTTTATCTCTCTGAATATATTTTCTAAAATCTAATTATGGATAATAGACAAGAAGGTGTTGTTACCAACATGCTACCTTTCTTTAATGGTACAAATTATGCCCAGTGGATTTTCAAAATGAAAATTCATTTAGAGAGTTGAGATTTGATATCTGGATGGGTATAGAAACTCAATATAAGATTCTAGAAACTGAAATAACTACTTTGTATGAACCTACTAATACTAAATACAATAATAATTGTAAATCAATAAATTCGTTGTATTGTTCTTTAAGAGATGAAGAATTTCATCACATATCTTCTTGTAAAACTGCTTATGAAATCTGGGACACTTTAGCTATTTCCCATGAGGGAAAAACCAATGTAAATAAATGAGATTGAATACCTATACTATTAAATATGATAATTTTAAAATGAAGTCTGATGAACCCATTTATGACATGTATCTTAGGTTCAATGAGATTGTCAACACTATGATCTCACTTGGAAATGTTGTTCCTGAAAAGGAGCAGATTATGGGAATGCTAAGATGTTATCCAGAAAGTTGGAGAGGCACATTTTTCTCCATAAGATAATCGTCTGATATAAGTTCACTACTTATTAATGAATTAATTGGTAAGCATATTATGTATGAAGAAGAACTAAAGGTAAACAAGGAAGAAGATGATGAACCAAAAAGGAAGTCGGTAGCATTTAAGTCTACTGCCTCAAAGTGCAAGGATAAGAAGAATGTTAACATACCAACTGAAATCTCAACAAGTGAATGTTTAGATTCTGATAGTGATGATGAGATGGATCAAATAGCCAGAAGATTTAATAAGTTCTATAAGAAGAATAAATTCTTCAGAAAATAAAACTAGAATGGAAAATATGACAACAAAGGTCATTGGAAGAAGGATTGGAAATAGCCTGATAAAAGGGAAGAAATTGTTTGTTATGAATGCAAAAGGACATGGCATGTAAAAGAAGGCTATCCAAAATTAAATTTAAAAAAGAAACATGACTACAAGGAGAATATCTATAAGAAATCTATGAATGAAACTTGGAGCACTTTAGAGTATAGTTAAACTAATTCCGATTCTACTCAAGATCAAACATCTTAAAAAGATAACATGTGTTTCATGAAAAACACATCTTAGGTAACATTGGATACTCCTACATTAAATTCATATTACCCTGGAGTTGATTCTGATTCAGAATCAGAAAATATGTCTAGTGAATAAATATTTGAATATTGTATAATGCAAGAAGAATACTAAAATGAATTTATGGATAAGTATAAGACCATGAAGAAACAACTTTCTTTAACCAGCTCTGTTAAATCTACCCTAGATATAGAAAAGGAAAATAATGCTCAATTTCTGAAGGAAAATACTGAAATAAATTGTCTAATGAGAAATTAAAGAAGGACTTAGAGAAATTCACAAATGTAAAGAATACTATAACTCAAATGTTAGGTAAAAAAGTTGCACCAAAACATACCACTGGAATAGGCTATCAGCCTGTACAGAGACAGTTTACTAAAACAAGATTTATTTCTAAATCTAAACAGAATGATGCTAGTTATAGTTCTGGAAATTCATTTGCTTCAACTAGTCACTCACATAGTTATAGATCAAATAAAGTTTATCTTTCAAAATATATTGATTCTTTAAATTATTTGAAACCCATAAGACCAATCTGGGTACCTAATGCTTTGCATGCTAACCTGTCTGGACCCATGAAAATCTGGGTACCAAAATCATTTTCCATCTAAACCTATTTTGTGGGAAACGTGCTTGAAGAGTTCCCATAAGAATATATGGTACTTGGAATGTGGATGTTTAAGGAATATGACAGGTGATTACTCATGTTTCAAAAGCTTAATCAATGTTGATGGAGGCCATGTCACCTTTGATGATAATTCTAAAGGAAAGTCCTCAGCTTAGGCCAGATTGGTAAGACTGGTTCAGTTTTAATTTCCAATGTTTTATTTGTTGATGGACTTAAATATAATTTTTTATGTATCTCATAGTTCTGTGATGATGGATTCGAAGTTAAATTTGAAAAATATTCTTATAATGTTTTTAACACTAAAAATGTTTTAGTATTTTCTAATTTGAGAAATGAAAATGTTTATGCAGTTGATTTGAATTATTTAGCCCAATAAAACATTACATGTTTGAATTCTTTTCATAAAGATTGTTGGGTATGTCATAGAATATTAGGACACTTCCAAACTTATTCACTTAGAAAAATGACTGGGAAAAACCTAGTTAGATACCTACCTAAACTTGAATTCCCAACTGAAAAGTTTTGTAATCCCTGTCAAAAGGGAATGAAACACAAAGTTTCTTTTTAATCAAAGTAAGATGTTTCATCTTTTCAACCTCTCAAGATGGTTCACATTGACTAGTTTGGACCTTCTAGAGTTTCTAGTTTAAATGGGAAGCACTATGTCTATGTCTTTGTAGATGACTTTTCTAGGTACACTTGGGTATACTTATTAACTCACAACAGTGAAGCTTGTTCATACTTTATTATGTATTCCTAGTCTATAGAAAACCTTAGTAGACTTAATATTAAAACCCTGAGAAGTGATCATGGTCTTGAGTTTGAAAACCATGAGTTTGAATCTTATTGCTCACACAATGGCTATAATCGCAACTTGTATGACCCTAGAACACCTCAGTGGAATGGTGTAGTAGAAAGAAGAAATAAAACCCTTCAAGATATTGCAAGAACTATGCTTAATGAGTATGACCTGCCAATTTATTTTTGGGGTGAAGCTATCAACACGGCTTTCTGTATTATAAATGGAGTCTTAATTAGACTTGTTCTTAAGAAGTCCCTTAATGAATTGTGGAATAGTAGAAACCCTAATGTTAGTTACTTTAGAGTTTTTGGTTTAAAAGTCTTTATTAATAATAATAAGGATAATCCTGAGAAATTTGCATCCAAGAGTGATGAAGGAATCATTTTAGGATATTATTTCACTACAAAACCCTATATATTATTTAACAAAAGAACCAAATGTGTGGAAGAATATGTTCACATCATGTTTGATGAAACTGATCCACATGAACCCAAATCTTCTATTGAATGTTTTAAAGAAGACTTTTCTATTATGGACCATAATGATAAAATCAATGAACCTATTGTAAAGACATCTAGTTCCGAAAACATTGTAGAACCTTCTTCTGTTGAACTAGAACCCACAGATGAACCTGAAATTTCTACTCCCACCTTTACTTGTTCAACTATAATTCTAAAGAATCGTCCTTTAGATGTTGTTGTTGGTAATCATGAAAGAGGAACACATACTAGAGCTTCTCTAAGAAACCAGGTTGAACATCAAGCCTTCCTTTCATAGATAGAACCTAAAAATTTCAATGATGCAATCAATGATGAATTTTGGGTAATGTCTATGAAATAAGTGTTAAATTAGTTTGAAAGAAACAATGTCTGGGAATTAATAGAAATACCTAAGGACACGTTGACCATAGGCACTATATGGGTTTTAAGAAAAAGTAGATGAGTCAGGAAATATAGTAAGATATAAAGATAGGCTAGTTGCACATGGTTATAGTCAAGAGTAAGGAATATACTATGAGGAATCCTTTCCACCAGTAGCTCGATTAGAATCCATTAGGATCCTACTTACCTATGCTGTTCATTTGAATTTCATGTTACATCAAAAGGATGTTAAAAGTTCTTTTCTAAATGGTTTTATAATTGAAGTGATTTTTGATGAACAACCACTTGGATTTACTAATCCTCATTTTCCTAATCGAGTTTTCAAACATTGAAAAGCTTTTTATGGTCTGAAACAAGCTCCCCGAGCTTGGTATGATAGACTTTGTAATTTTCTTATTTCAATTGGTTTTACTAAAGGGATTTCTGACCCAACTCTTTTTATTAGAAGAATTTCTAAAGAAGTTTTGATAGAACAAATCTATTTTGATGATATTATTTTTGGATCTTCTAAACATTATTTATGTACTGACTTTTCAAAGAGTATGCAAAATTACTTTGAATAGAGATTAATGGGAGAACACAAATATTTTCTTTGAATTCATGTTTTTCAAAATGAAAATGGAATTACATTGAATCAAAGTAAATATACAAAGGATATTTTTAAACGTTTTGGTCTGGATAGTATTAAGAAAAGTTATACACCTATGAGTACTATCTGTAAATTGGATGCAGATGAAACTGGGAAAGAAGTAGATCAAAACGATTACACAGGTATGATTGGAAGCTTACGTTACCTTACTGCCAGTCGACCAGATATTATGTTAAGTGTGTTTATGTGTGAAAGATTTCATTATAATACTAATGAATCGCACTTGCTTGCTGTTAAAAGAATTTTTATGTATCTTAAACATATTGAAAATTTGGGTTTGTTTTATCTGAATGGACAATCTTTTGAATCAATGAGTTATTCAGATGCTGACTTTGCTGGTTGGAAGTTGGATAAAAAATCATATCTAGAACATGTAATTTATTGGGAATATCCTTAGTATCTTGGTGTAGTAAGAAACATAATTCTGTAGCTTTGTCTACTGCTGAAATAGAGTATATAGCTGTTGTTAGTTGTTGTGCACAAATTTTGTGGATGAAACACACTTTTTGAACTATGTATATGACTTTAGACATGTTTCAATAAACTGGGATAACACTAGTGCAATTCATATCTCTAAGAATCTTGTCTCTCACTCTAGGACCAAACACATTGATGTAATGCACCGCTTTTTAAGAGATCATTACCAAAAGGGTGATATTAGTTTTGAGTTTATAGGTACTGAACATCAATTAGATGATATTTTCACAAAGCTATTAAGTTCGGATAGGTTAAGATTCATTAGACATGAATTAGGAATGATAGAATCTGTTAGATAGAAACCTCACTATTATACCTCACTGGTATGACACCTCACCATTATACCTCACTCATATGAAACATCACTATTATACCTCACCGGTATCAAACCTCACCGTTATACCTCACCAGTATGAAACCTTACCGTTATACCGCACCGGCATGAAACCTCACCATTATACCTCACTGGTATGAAACCTCACTGTTCTACCTCACCGATAGTGAACCTCACCTTTAGTAATTCACATTGGTATACCCTACCATCAGTATGCGTTGTTTTAAACTTCTGTCTTTAGCTACTGGTGTAACGCCCCGACCCTAGTTACCCAGAGTCAGTGCATTATTACATAACATTGGCATGATCACAAAATATCACGTCTCAAAAGGCCAATTAGTTTAGTAGCATTGGAATCACTAGATACATTCATAAGGTTTACATTACATCATAAAGTGAAAAAATACAATAATATAGTCTCCATTGTCAACACTCATATCCCCTTCAAACTATCCCAGCAGGTCAGTCATAAAATATTTCTTCACATCCTAGGAAAAATAAAACCTAGAAAGGGGTGATATTAGATGCTCAGTAAGGATAACAATATATCATAAGCTTTTATAAATAAGCATAAACATTTTATGTAATTTATAACTAAAACAAAACCCCATAAAACTTGAAATTTAGAATAATATGGGAATGATAAAATGAAATAATTCCATTTACTTATTCACATGGATATTATACTAGTTGAATAATAAAATGAAATATCAATAACCACATTAATAATGATGGAATGCATAATTCATAATTTCAATTTCTGTGTCAAGGCCTCGTACCAACACCTATGGGATAACTCTAACCAGAACCCAACCTCGAGAGCCTCTGTAACCAGACTCCAACCCGGAGTGCCTATAATAAATTGACACTAACCCGGAGTGCCTCTAATAACCGGACACAAACCTGGAGTGCCTCTAATATAAGGACACCAACCCGAAGTTCCTCTAATAACAGGACATCAACCTGGAGGGTCTGCTGTAACTGGACCACAACCCGGAGGGCTTACTTTTACTGGTCCCAAACCCGGAACTTACTAGTCCAACACATTCATCTGAATAAGATGATGAAATATAACGTAAACATTCGTATTAAAACTAGCATGCCAAAACATTAATCATAAACCATTACTAGCCTAAAAATAACTCATCCATAGTCAAACATATCACAAAATCTTAAATACAATATGGATTATTTGTATCATAATAAATCATCTTCAAAAAAGTGTAAAATTTATCAAAGGATGTTGACATAGATGAAATCAAAACTATTTGAGACAAATATCTCTTTTTTTAATTCATTTAAAAGTCACATAATTTTAACAAAACATTACTTTGGAATTATTATTATAATCTTGTAAGGGACTCTTTGATGATTTTGTAATGGTGGAAAATAGCCGCACCCGCCGTATAAGTTAAAAAAGACATTCTTACTTTAATTTTGTCGAAAAGGATAAAAAGGAACTTGTATGGAAAATGACAGAAAGATTCCTTTATAAAAATCTTATAAAAATTCAAAAAGGGTATAAATTAATTTATCCCATAATATTTAAAATATTAATAATTATTTGAAATACATTTTTATGAAACATGGATTTGGATGATAAAGAGGTCCCATTAGATAATTACGTATAAACAACCTCGGATAATGAAGAGATTATAAAATAAAACCTTACCAATTTGGTAACTTACGAAACATACAACCCATGAAAGAGGTATCATACAATGAATATGTAGATACATAGAAACTAAAGTGTGTTATACAATGAATACAATTATGGGCAGTGCATACACCACACAAAAGGTAATAGTGGAAATATGGTATGAATCTCACGGGAATAAGGAGTGAGATGAAAACCCATTACCTTGTACTTTTCTTTGGTTGAGGGTAAATTAACCTCCTATATAATGGTGAAATAATTGTTATTAAATTATACAATAATCACATACCTTAATATGATATCATATATGATATTTTTATATTGCATTGTTAATAATATCTTAGTATTATCGTCGTTTCGAGTGTTAAATTACTCGTTTTCTTTTATATGTTTTGTTACATAATACATGTTTGTTATGGATAGGTTTTATCATATTCATATCCATAATTATATCAAGTCCTTAAAAATTATTTTTAATAATCAAATGAGAATTAGTCTCGAATGGATACGATGGCGAATGAATCTCATCGCGTTCGTAGAGACGGTAGTCCATACGTACGCACGAGCGACAATATCATTTTTTTGATATTAAGAAAATATATAATTTGAAGTTATATAATATATAAAGAATCATTATCATGTTATATTTATTATTTACATGAATTACACATCATGATTATACCCATCCAAAAAATAATGTTTTGAATAACAATTACTCCACGGCGTGGAGACGGTAAGCCGTACGTACGCACGTATGGTGACATGTCATTCAAAGGATGGATAGAATACTGAATATGGTTGTAACATATTTCTAATAACATCACAGTATATATAGGATACTGTAGTTATTAATTTGGAATGGTAATAACAAATAATGAAGAAGTTTATGAAGAAAGGAACTTGAAAGAGGGTGGTGAAAACATTATCTCTTCTTCAGGTTCTTCTTTTTGATTTGATCAAAAGGGTTCCATAGGTTGGCTTTCTGATCAAACTAAGGCCACTTGGTTTAAGTGAAGGAAGTTTAAAGGATATTTTTTTAGGGTTTGGCCGATCTAAAAAGATTTGATTGTGTGAATTAGTGGGAAGGGGGAGTGCCATTTTATAAGAGGGGTGAGGGGAACCTTGGGAAAAGCTAGAAATATTATTTTATAATAAATTCATATTTGGTTTCTAATGGCACAAAAGTGTATCATTAAAATTATAAGGTAGGTATGGGTCGATATAATTTCTACAAATAGATTTTAGACAGGTTTGGGTCATTATATTAACCACATCGTTTGGATTTAACTCTGCATTAATTAGTTTGACATTTACCATGTCACTTTGTATTTTTATATTATATAGTTAATAAACATACTATATACATCCAATAGACCACCATGTGGTCCATTAATGATAAAACTATCATGATATAAGTCATTTGGTAGATCCTTAGATTTTTAGGAATAGAATATCAATTAATAATATAATATTTGTTTTATAAACTCATTTATGTCAATTTTGACACTATTCTATAATTGATTTTTGTTAAAGTCATAAAAACTTAATTAATTGGAAATAAATTAATTTAATAAATCCTATAATTCCCTATTAACTAATAAAATTCATGGATTTCATCAAAATATTCAAAATATATTAATTTTAACATTTATAATACCAATTATTCTATTCTTTCATTGATAAGGAAAACACTGCATCATTATTGTGTCATAAATAATATTAATTATTAAATGTATAAAAATAAAAAATAAAATAACAATATGTAGGAAATATTTTTATATTTCTAATGAATATTTATAGTCGAATATCCATCATATATAACCCTATGTAAAAATTGATTTTCTAAAAGATAAAAGCTTTTGTCATTTTTGTATTTATTTAAACATAATTAATATAAAGTGTCCTTATCACCTACAAGTGGCTCCATGGGGTCCCAAAATCGACCCAAAGATGCCCATGGTCGGACATGTAACAACCAATAAGGTTAGGACAAGTTTTATGGTTATTTAATAGTATTATAATATTATTTTTACCCTTCTTTACAGGAATTAACCTTTAACCATGGTAAATAAAATATTTACCGAAATAATTATTCAAAATGCCTAAATATAAAAGTTGCCTATTTACACAATTTGGAAATCCTAACTCCAAATATGGAATTTATTTTTCCAAATTAAAAACACAGAAGTGGCAGAAATTAATTTAAAATTAATTCCCGTTGTTAAAACAAAAAGCATGTTTTTAAGAGATAATAACTATCAAAAGATTGACACTTGTTTTTGTCCAGTTTAATTATGAAATTATGTTCAATGAACCAAATTGTATTAAATGGTAAAAATATATTCTAAATATACTTTAAAACCACTCAAATTCATAATTTATAACTGTTAATTATTTCGATTAAAAAAGTATTTTTAATCCAAATTTAGTAATTTTCACTATTCATTAAAAGATAAAAGCTATCCGAAAAGTACCAAAATTTCACCATAGGCTAATTTCGATATCCAAATTCAAAAATGAACTCCATTTAGAATGATAAAATTTAAAAAATTTCAAAATGTGGGTATTACTATTCATAACGGCTAGTTTGATTGGTTGTGGTGTGTGGTAGAACTCCAAGTTGTGTACAACACACGCTACTGTATTATTCAAAGTGAAGAGTACTGCGGAATATTGGGGTGTTACATTCTCCCATCCTTCAATAAATTTAGTCCTCGTAATTTGAAATTGTTCTTCAAAAATAAAATGTTGAAAGTAGAAAATACCTTTGTGGAAAACCCACATCGAAAATAAGGTTATATAAAATTTAGCGTTAATAAGAGGGAAAGGGAAATGAAAAAGTCACGAACAAATTATGATCTAGATTAGGAGAAAATTGGTGGAAATTAGAGACACATAATTGGAGGAAAAAACATAAATATTTGTAAGGAATGATTGAGGTCATCAATCACAAACAAGTGTAAAATTGAGGGCATCAATGCCTTCAATCTATAGTGATTTAAAATATCATCAATTCAACAAATAATAAGTTATTAGGATAACACATTATTTTAAATACCTTTCCTAAAGTTTAATAATTAATTTATAAGATAGAGGTATATATATATATATGGGACAAGTAGAGTTTCAACCTTCAACTAATTTCTCCCACAAACTGATATTTCACTCAAAAAGATAATAGAACTCAAAAATATTATATTTATCCTAATCGTACAAGGTTCCAAATATTAACACATACCATTTAGATTAGGAAAACTGTTTTGTAACAACCAGGGACTTCCTGTAGGCTAGTGGTAGGTAATAAAGGCCTGTCAGTGTATGGTTGTGAGTTCGATTCGTGCATCTTTGTTCAATGCGACGAGTTATCCCAAAACCTGCATGTTGTCCTTTTCCTAAAAATATAGTATTATAATATTCCAAAAATAATCTTCAAAAATTATTTAACATTAATCCATACTATCCAATGATCAACATAATCCATTCCAACCTTTATAGTTATCCAAAATACTTCTGTCCAAATTATCTCTCTTAAAGGTTTCTAAAATCCAAAATTAGTTGTAACATCGGATTCCCCAAACAAAGTAGTGATTCTTATTTTCACATACTAAAAATATGATTACCATCATTATATTAAAACCTTAATGAAAACAACAATTACTGAATTACAATACTTATATATATCACATTATTCATATAAATAGAATATAATCCTTGAGTCCAAAAACACAAATACATTAATTATTCAACATTATCTGTAGTAACATCATAAGCATAGACTTGATCCCTTGTCCATTTTTGAGGTAAGTTTCCTTGAATCATAGGGAATTAAATTTCATAATTTTCCATTTCACTACAATTGTATCATTCTATACTGACAACCACTTTCTTCCCCTTATAATCACGAGTCTGGTGACCTTTTTCTCCACATTTGTAACAAACTCCCATTCCTTTTAGGAAAGTACCGGGGTGTTTCTTACCAAAAAATATCACATAATAGAAAATCTGTCATTCCCATTTTTCCTTTATCTATCTCTTTCTCCACCGTTATATTCTTCTATTTCATTACATTATTGTCATAAGACATAGAGTATTCCATTTACATCTTGATAGCACACGAGACAATATCTTCGTACGATGAGAAGGATTGTGATACTAAAGATCAACGGAGAAATGTTTTTAACCCATCAACGAAATGATCAATATTAATTCTTGGGTTACATATATAATATGAAACATGCCTCGCTAACCTTGTAAAGTTATACTCATACTTTGCAACATTCTCATCCTCCTTTTGCGTCAGACTCAGAAATTACCTTTCTATATCTGCTCGATGGTCACAAAGAACGTATTTTCCTAAGAAAATCTCTTTGAAATCTCTCCATTCCATATTTGATACTTCATCATCTTCCTTTTTTTTGTATAAATGACCACCGTTGATCAGCATCTCAAGTGAGGCGATAAACTGCCATGACAACTTTTTCCCTTTCACTACTCCCCAAAGCCTAAAATATTTTTTCTAGAGGGCTTATCCATTTCTCAGCTACCAATGGATTTGTACTCCCATTGAATGTTGGTGGTTTTTTCCTCATGAAGTGATCTAACATTGATGATCCACGATGTGGATCAGGGTGCTCCATATGGGTAATGTTATTATTCATAACCTGAGTGAGTTGTCCTAGTATGGTGATTAGCTTATCAGCATCAGTTGCATCACCAGCTCCACTATAATTATCTTGAGCAGAAGGGAAACCCCTACATGGAGTGGGTGCATTGATACAGTTTTTATTCCTCCCACTAGGATCCATTTCTAAATAATGGCATAAACTCGATTAGTTTATGATTCAAAAGACATAATTCCATAATTGTAAAACACTTTACATAAATTGAACTATTTATGTATATAATCCATAATAATAAAAATAATGTTTTCTTTGAGGAAGTACATACTTATAAACCCATCATAATTGTTTGTAATGAAAATAATAATTATCCTAAGCATATCCCCTGGGAGTGTCATAACCAAGAGTGTAGCAAGGCCCATTATCGTGCACCAGTTCCCATTCGAGTCTAGCTCAAAGCGGTGTTTTCGAGTTTTACCCCTATGTACATCTGTGCCAGAGCCGGCTCTACCTACTTATATCCACACAGGGATGTATTGCTCGGAAAACTCACAAAATCACTACAATACCAAAATTTTAGGAAGTTCTTCTATACTAATCCTCAATGTCCATCTTAGGTATATGTGATCTAATAAGAGATTGTCTAAATCTAGCTTCCATGGTTTGTAATAAACTTCCTCTGATACCAACTGTAATGCTCCAACCCCATTTACCCAGAGTCGGTGCATTATTACATAACATTTGAATGATAACATAAGATGAAGTCTCGAAAGACCGATTAGTTTAGTAGCCTTGGAATCACTACATACATTCATATGGTTTAAATTACATCATAAAGTGAAAAACCAAAATAATTTAGTCTCCATAGTCAACACTGATATCCCCTTCATACTATCCCTACAGTTCAGTCATAAAATATTTCTTCACATCCTTGAAAAAATAAAACATAGAAAGGGGTGATCTCATATGCTCAGTAAAGATAACAATAGAGCATAACCTTTCATAAATAAGCATAATCATTTGAGGCAATTTATAACTATAACAAAAGCCTTTAAAACTTGAACTTCAGAATAATATGGAAAAGATAAAATTAAATAATGTCATTTACTTAATCACATAGATATTCTACTAGTAGAATAATCACATGGAATATCAATGACCACTTTCATAATGATGGAGTGCATAATACCGTACATTAAATTCTTGTGTCAAGGCCTTGTGCCAAGACCTAAGGGACAACTATAATCAGATCCTATCCCGGACAGCCTCTATAACCGGACTCCAACATGGAGTTCCTCTAATAAATGGGCACCAACCCGGAGTGCCTCTAATAACCAGACACCAACCCAGAGTACCTCTAATAACCGGACAGCAACTCGGAGTGCCTCTAATAACCGGAAACCAACCCGGAGGGTCTACTATAACTAGACCCCAACCCGGAGGGCTTACTTTTAATGGACCCCAACCAAGAACTTACTAGTCCAACACATTCATCTTAAGAAGAGGATGAAATATCACATAAACATTCGTATTAAAACTAGCATGCCAAAACATTAATCACAAAACATTAATGGCATAAAAATAACTCATCCATGGTCAAACATATCACAAAACCTTATATACAATATGGATGATTTGTATCATATTAAATCAACTTCAAACAAGTGTAAAATTTATCAAAGAATGTTGACATAGATGAAATCAAAACTATTTTAGAGAAATATATCATTTTTTAAATCATTTAAAAGTCACGTAATTATAAAAAAACATTTACTTTGAATATATTCTTATAATATTGAAAGGGAATCTTTGATGATTTTATAATGGCGGAAAATAGCCGCACCCACTGTATAAGTTAAAAAAGACATTCTAAACATAATTCGGTCGAAAAGGTTAAAAAGGAACTTGTTTGGAAAATGACAGAAAGATTCCATTATAAACATCTTATAAAAATCAAACAAGGGTATAAATGAATTTACCCCATAGTATTTAAAATATTAATAATGATTTGAAATACATTTTTAAGAAACCTGGATGTGGGTGATAATGATGTCCCAGTAGATAATTACATATAAACAACCACAGAAAATGAAGAGATTGTGAAATAAACTTTTACCAATTTGGTAACTTACGAAATATACACCCTATGAAAGAGATATCTTAAAATGAATATATAGATACACATAAATTAAAGTGTATAAAACAAAGAATACAGTTATGGGTAGTACATACACCAAACAAAAGGTAATAGTTGAAATATGGTATGAATATCACGGGAATATGGAGTGAGATGAAAACACCTTACCTTTACATTTCCTTGGATGAGGGTAGATTAACCTCCTATAAAATGTTGAAATAATTTTTATAAAATTAAACATGATTCATATACATTAATATGATATCATATATGATCATTTAGCATTGCTTTGTTAATAATATCTTAGTATTTTCGTCGTTTTGGGTGTTAACTTACTCGTTTTATTTTATATGTTTTGTTACTTAAGCCGTGTTTGTTATGGATAGTTTGTATCTTATTCATATCCAGAATGATATAAAGTCATAAAAATTATTTTTATTCATCATATGAGAATTATTCTCGAATGGATACGATGAGGAATGAATCTCATCGCGTTTGTGGGGATAGTAGTCTGTACGTACGCACGAGCGACCATATCATTCTTTTGATATTAAAATAATATATAATTTCATGGTATATCATATATACAGAATCATTATAATGTTATATTTATTATTTACATGAATTACACATCATTATTGTACCCTTCCAAATAACAATGTTTTGAATAACAATTACACCACGACGTGGAGATGGTAATCCGTACGTATGCACGTATAGTGACGTGGCATTCAAAGGATGGATAGAATATTGAATATGATTTTACCATATTTATAATAACAACACAGTATATAGAGGATACTAGATTTATTATTTTAGAATGGTAATAACAAAAAAAGAAGAAGTTGAAGAAGAAAAGAACTTGAAAGAGGGTGGTGAAAACATTACCTCTTCTCTGTGTTCTTCCTTTTGATTTCATAAAAAGGGCTCTATAGGATGGCTTTATGATCAAAATAAGGCCTCTAGGTTGAAGTGAGGGAATTTGAGAGTATATTTGCATAGGTTTTGGCCGATCCAAAAGGATTTGAATGTGTGAATTAGTTAGAAGTGGGAGTGCCCTTTTATAAGAGGTGTGAGGGGAACCTTTGGAAAAGCTAGAAATATTATTTAATAATAAATTCATATTAGATTTCTAATGGCTCAAAAGTGGATTATTAAAATTATAAGGTGGGTATGAGTCGAAATAATTTCAACCAATAGATTTTAGACAGGTTTTGGTCATTATATTAACCATATCTTTTAGTTTTAACTCTTAGTTAATTAGTTTGACATTTACCATGTCACATTGTATTTTTATATTATATAGTTAACAATCATACTATATACATTCAAGATACACCCAAGTGGTCCACTAATGATTCAACTATCATGATATAAGTCCTTTGGCTGAACCATATATTTTTAGGAATAGAATATCACTTAATAATATAATATTTGTTTTAAAAACTCATTTACGTCAATTTTGACACTATTCAATAATTTATTTTTGTTAAAGTCATATAAACTTTATTAATTCAAACCAAATTCATTTAATCAATCCTATAATGTCATATTAACCAATAAAATTCATGTTTGTCATCAAAACATTAATATTATATTTATTTCAATAATTATAATTCCAATCATTTGATTCATTCATTAATAAGGAAAATACTACATCATTATTGTATAATAAATAATATTAATTATTAAATGTATAAAAATTATAAATAAAATACCATTATGTAGGAAATCTCTTTATACATCTTATTAATATTTATAGTCGAAAATCCAACATATATAACCCTATGTAATAATTGTTTTCCTAAAATATATATGCCTATGTCATTTTTGTATTTATTTTAACTTAATTAATATAAAGTGTCCTTATCACCTACAAGTGGCTCCATGGGGTCCTAAAATCGACCCAAAGATGCCCATAGTTGAACATGTATCAAAAAATATGTTTAGGACACGTTTTAGGGTAATTTATTATTATTATAATATTATTTGTTTATCCTTATTTACCTGATTTACCCTTTAACCATGGTAAATAAAATTTTTACCGAAGTAATTATTCAAAATGTCCAAAAATAAAAGTAACCTATTTACACAATATGAACATCCTGATTCCAAATATGGAATCCATTTTTCCAAATTCAAAACACAGAAGTGGAAGAAATTAATTTAAAATTAATTCCCGCTGTTAAAACAAAAAGTGTGTTTTTAAGAGATAATAACTATCAAAAGATTGGCACTTGTTTGTGTCCGGTTTAATTATAAAATTTTATAAAATGACCACCATTGTATTAAATGGTGAAAATATATTGTAAATATACTTTAAAACCACTAAAATTCATAATTTATCATTGTTAATTGTTTCAATTAAAAAAAAAATTTATAATTAAAATTTATTAATTTTCATTTTACATCAAAATATAAATGTTATCCGAGAAGTTCCAAAATTTCACCCAAGGATAATTTCGATATTCCAAATACAAGAATGAAGTAAATTTTGAAAGATAAAATTTATAAAATTTCAAAATGTGGGTATTACTATTCATAACGGCTAGTTCAAATGGTTGTGGTGTGTGTTAGAACGTGATGTTTCGTACAACTCATGCAACTTTATTATTCAAAAAGAAGCATATCGTGGAAGCATGGGGTGTTACAGCTGGAATTTATATCGTTTATACTTTACTTATTATGTTTTATTTATTTATTTATTTTACGATTCCTAAATGATAAAACACGAGTCATAACCTCTCTCGATCCACCTCAAGCCCCTTTCCATCAAACCTCTCTCAAACCTTGAGAACCCTAAGCCTTGCGATTTAATGGAAGAGTAAAGAAACATTTAATCAGTGAAAAATATGATAAACCAAGTGCCAAGAGACTCAAATGTGAGTCTAGCAGTGTAAGTGAAGTGAATAAACCCACAAATCCGCATCTAATTCAAAGGAAGATAGTATTTGAAAGGGAGCTATGCGTGGAATGACTAATGTCAAGTGAATTGTTAGTTCTAGATGTTTTGGAAAATCAGAAATGGATAGAATATTTCTCTAACAACAATGGCCCCTACTATCCGAACCTGGTAAAATAATTCTATGAGTATGTTCAGTTTGAGAAATCAGTAGTTGAGAATAGGATGGTATATGTGGTGAATTGAAAGGGGATAGAATTTTCATCTATTGAGTGGGACGAATTCCTGAAGGTTCCACATGAAGGTGTTTTTTGATATTTCTCAAAATCAATACCACCTAAAAGTGACATATTTGATTATGAGACTACCATAGAGGAACTCACTGGTAGTGGAATGTAGAGAAAAGTAGTGGCCGTAGAAATGAATAGAGAGAAACGACTGTTGTTTATGTTCATTCATCATGTTTTAATTCCCAGGAGAGGGGACATTGCAAATTTGAGATATCATGATATATATCTACTATATCTCCTTAGACATGGTGTGAAGGTAAATTTATGGAGGTTGTTGATGACTCAAATATATGATATGATTATACCAAAATCAAAAACAAATGCCTTATTCTTTTCCAAGTTGATTTCGATTATGATCAAAGTAAAGGGAGTAGTTGAGTCTAAGGATGAGAGAGTTGTGGTCAAGAAAAACTTCTGTATCACAAGCACAATATGAAAATACATGAAGATCAATTGGAATCCCTAGAAGAGAGAATGGGTTAGTGATGATGAGAAGTTGTACGATAAGTATAATCCTATGGATCATCCTTCTAGGAATAAGGATGTAAGGGATCCAGGTCTCGGACCTGATGAAGAAGAGCCACAATACAGTGATGATTCAGAAGAGGAAGATTCCTCTTCCACAAATGGAGGAGATCCAGACTTGCCATCTAGCCCAACTCCTGAGATTGTATCATAGAAAAATAGATGTACTTCTTTGAACTTACCTTGTACAGAAACTATTTTGGGTGTAATCAATGAAGAGATGCCTATGGATGGGGAAGACCAGTCGAGATAAGATCAAGAAGAGGCTTCCCTAGGGAATGAGGAAGAAGGGAAAGAATCTAAAACTAAAGCATCTGCTTCTGCCACCTTAAGTTTGATTCCTCTTATTAGATGTTCTATTGTGCCTTTAAAGGTTGTTATTATTGAAGTTGATAGACCTGCTCCAATTCACATAGAGCTTCCTGTTGTTGCAGAAATAGAGGTGGTTGTGCATTATTCTGATGAGGAAGACCGAACTGATGAGGGAGATGTTTCCATACAAGAGAATTCACCAGTTGAGGGGGAGTGTCCAACAAGATTTGGCAGTGTTTCAGTGGCTATTGATATCGATGACTGGGTTGAAGAACCATGGTTTGTATTTTGTGGATTGGATTATCCATATTCTGATAATGAGACATCCCTCAGTCAACCTGGAGTCAATTATGATATTCTGTCTGAGCTATTACCTTCAAATATGGTACGAAAAGTTTGAATGGATCAGTTGCAATCTGATCTTAAGACATCTTTTGTGGAATAGATAAGAAAAATGTAATCATCCATAGTGTCATCCATTCAATCAGTTATGAATGACTCAGTGGCAAGTATTGTGTTTGAGAGAGCTCCTGTTGTTGTGCCTGCTAATATAGTCATAAGGGATGACATATCATATTTGAAGGCTGAGATGAAATAATTTCAGAGTGCTTCTATTGCCAAGTTAAATATTTGATTTGGTAAAGTGATGAGAAACATGGAAAAGTACATTGAACTCTCTCTTGGTTTTAAAGTGTCATCCTTTCTGGCAGGGACAGTAGATGAATTCACAGCTTTCTAGAATCAGATGTCTTGCTTGGAAGAAAATGTTTAAATTCCAAAGTGATCAATTATCTCTCTGCAATCCTATATGAATTATAAATCTCAAGTAGACAAGGATTTTGCTTATGTAAAAAGTGTGGTCAGTCAAATGGTCTCTGTTTTTTAGGTGTTTAAGCATTCCATAACAACCCATGTTAGCACCCATGATTCTGCAGTGAAAATTCTTATTAATGGGCTAACTAAGAGTTTCAATGAAACTGTGACCTTTTCTATTGGTTCTCTTGCTTCCAGACTTTCAGTGGTTTTGGATCAGATAAGAGCTTTAATAAAGGAGGATCTTGGTTCAACATCAACTGGTGGCTCTGTGGACTCATCTGATCTGACCAAAGTGGTAACTTCTACTGGAGATTCCACCAGAGATATCATGAAGATTTATCAAGACTATATGAAAGAAGAATGTGCTTCTCATAAAGAGGTTAAAGATAAGGATGATTATTATTTCCAAAGAGTTTATACCATGAATCAGCTCAACAACCATTTCAAGATTATGTTATAAAGCATGAAGCTACCTCCTGTCAATCAAGCCTTCAGAGAACAAGTCAGCAAGCTCAAAGAGTTGACACATGCACTAGAAAAATTTGTGGAAAACATGGATGATTTCATTTCTGCTATGGAAAGTGGAGGAGGAATCATTATGGGTTTCAAAAATCTCTTCTTTCTTTTCTTTCATGTTGATGCTCGACCATTGATTATACCTCCAGCTTTACCTGCATCTTCCACTACTACTTATCCTGTTTAGATGACTCCACCCCATGCCAACTGCAGACTTACTCCCATTATCACACAGAGATCTTCACAGTACCGACCATGAACAGTTTCAGTAGCTTAGCCACCTCTGATCATTTATGGTGTTCCTAAGCCTTCTCCTGCATCAACCTCGCCTGAATCCTCTTCTGATCCCAAGGTAAAATCTCATACTGAGGATGTGGATTGATTGTTGTCTAGGATTTTTGATAAGAATCACCAGTATTTATTTTTGTTTCATTTTTGTATTTCTTTGTATCTGTTTACATCAGGGAATATATATGATCTTACATTCTTTTACATGTCGTTACTTGTCTTCTCCTATATTTTATTTTTGTCCCACTTTTTTCTAATCACAAAGGGGGAGAAATAATATCTAAGGGAAACATATCTGGGGGAGAAATAATATCTTTTATTCCAAATGGGAAGAAATACTATATTTTATGTGTTTAATTTTTTTTATGTGTTTAATTCATATTCATTTAACTCTGGTACATTTGTTTTATATTTAACCTTTGATATATTTGTTTTGTAATATATTTTTTTCTCTGATACAATTGGATTTAATGAAATATCCTTTCATGCATTATTGATTATTTTTGGGACTATAATATCATAAGTTGTGATTATCAAAATGGGGGAGATTGTTGACCTCACCTATTTTTATAATCCCAATTATCATACATTTATAATCCCAATTAATGTTTATCTATATATTAATTATTTCAATCTATGACATTCTTTTATAAATTTGATAATAATATTAAAATAATCATTGAAATAGGTTAATCAATGTTTATCTATGAGTCCATGAAGTTTGAAATAATTCTAACTCAATAGGCATATGTGTTTCATAGAACAGATAAGTGTCAAGTCCACTGTTATGCACATAGCTACTAATACAGACAAACAGAGACCTATTGGTACTTAGTCTACCGATAAAAAAAGTTTACCAATAGAATGAAGACTGTCACTAAAACAGAACAGAGCTATCTATATATGTAAGTCTACCGGTATGAAAGTCCACCGATACAGATAGCTACCTATAGAAGCAGAGCTACTGATAGAACAAGTCGACCGGTGTGCAAAAGTCGATCAATGTACACTTAATCACTGGTACAGAATGAATCTACTGGTATAAAAAATTCCACCAATACAAAAGTCTACCGATACAATAGTCTACCGATACAAAATTCTACCGATACAAAAGTCTACCGATAAGAGCTACCGTTAGAGAGCTACCGATAGACAGCTACTGATACAAGGATCCACCGGTATAAGAACGGAGAGATACCTATTAGAAGCTCACCACTACAAAGTCCACTGTTACAAGTCTACCAACATAGATCTATTGATAAAATGAATGCTGACTAGTAAATGCTACTAAAACTCTATTTCTATTTATTTAATTATGAAATAGTCATATTTGATGATTTTAATGCAATTAATGTTATTTAATGATATTTTTTGGCATGTTAGGGAACCGTACCTAGTACCCATGAAAAGCTAATCATTCCCTTTGCCAGAGTAGAAAGGTATAAGAGGAAGGACAAATTCCACGTAAAAAGAAGTGTGGGTGTGCGAAAAAAGGGATGAAGAGTGGTGAAATGTGGTGAATACACACAGAAAAGAGAGGCTACATCCATACTGGAAGAGTACTGGACATAAATGAATCAATTCATTCTAGAAGAGAATACAAGGTGCACTTTATCCAAAAAGTGAATAACTACAATGAACATGAAGAAAATGACCCTTTGTTTTTCAGACAAAAACCAGAGACGGACTCAGAAGCATTGATGATCAATCAACGGAGTCCAAAGCTACACATCACAACACTAGAGCATTCAAAAACTCATATCTACTCTCTCGATGATTATTTCATTTACATTTTGAGAAGTGTGCATACTCTGTATATTTTATTCACACACTATCTCCTCTACTAATATGGAGGATTTATAAATCCTCACACAAACCATCCATAACCCTCTCTTGTATCCCACTGTTGATATTGGTAGAGGTCAAGTAAGACCTGGACATCCAGTGTGCTGTTGTTTTGATTTCCCACATATAACTTTGGTTGATGTATTATGACCTGGACATTCTTTGTACTGTGGTTTACCCCCGATCTAGGGGGTGGATCAAGATTTTATATAAATTATTTTGAGAGGACTAAATATCGACATGATATTGATCCCCTTGTATTAAAATTTTAATGCTTACTTATTTTGGTTTTAACCTATATTGAATATTCCACTGCATATTACTTTGAAATATAAAATTGTTTTAAAGTTACATTGATAGTTAATCTAGAAAGTGTTTTTATGTAATGTAAAGCATTAGGTTAGCTTCAAAAGTTAATTAATCATCAGATTAGATTAATTGAGAACTAATCAATCTTTTGAGATCCTAACTGACACTTTATTGTTTTACAAATTCACTACTGGTTATCTTGTTATTCAATTTAGTGGATTTTAATAAAAATATTTTTAACAGAAATTTTTAATTAGAACTCAATTCACCCCTCTCTTGAGTATCCACTCCGACCAACAATCCTATATATATTAATCAAATGTGGGTGTAAATAAAATGTTCTGCACGAAATTAGAATCTATCTCACAAATTTCCCACCGAATTCCATCTTCAATATGCTAGTTACAGTTATATATATATATAATGTGGTATATGTAAAATGTCCTGTGAGAGATTTGAACATGTTCCTCTATTCCACTGTAGAACCCCCTACCACTACAACAATTTAAATTATGATTATATATACATATATTATCTTATATATATTTTTTCCACATCAAAAATTAAGGGACCATATACCCATGGTTCTACTGAACTGTGTGTATGGGGGACATCTATACCCATAGTTTTCGTAAACCATGGGTATAATATTAAATACCAAATGATCTACCCACAGTTCATGAATACGAGGGGTATATATTCCACCTAAAACCATTGTTTATTGTAAACAGTGGGTGTAGGTTTTCTTGTATCATTCACGTGTAATGTGTAACACCCCAAGCATCCATGGTACACTTTTCTTTGAATAATATAATAGCGTGTGTTGTACGCAACTCCAAGTTCTAACACACCACAAAAAGAAATCTAGATGTTACTAATAGTAATAACCAGATTATGATTTTTTTAAAATATATCTTTTAAAATGGACTTCATTTTTGGATTTGGAATATCGAAATTATCCTATGGTGAATTTTTGGTATTTTTCTGAAAACATTAAATTTTTTATGATTAGGGAAATACACTATGTTATAGTTTAAAAACTGATTTCTTATTTAAGTAATTACTTATTTTATTTAAATTTATTTTAGGTCAAAATAGATACATAATACCTTTATAAGTTCAATGTAATTAATTGGAGTCAATTTATAATTATTTTAGATATATAATAATTTTATAGAACTTTTCACCATCTTTTACCCACCACCTAAGACCATTTGAAAATTTACATAAAACATTACTTTACCACTTATGTGAGATGAATTTCAAAAATAAAATAGACAATGTTGATATAAGTATGTAAAATTTGGTTCAATAAGATGAATTTTTTTTGGTGAATAGTTACTTTTTTACTTTTATTTACCACGGTTAAAATTAAATAGGGTAATTAAGGGTAAAAATGATATTATTATTACACTAACACATGTCCTAATTATATTGGATAAGTGAAATTATACCAGAAACAACCTTAGAAATAAAATATGATCCTTTAGGTATACTTGGATTAGATTAGGATATTTATTATTAATTTATTTAAAGAAGAGTTAAAATATTTAAAATCAAAGTTTAAAAACATAAACATTTTTAATATAGGGTTATACATAAGATAAGTTAGACTATAAATATTCATTATAACTCTAAAAATAATTCCTATATAATTATATTTTATTTATATTTTTTAGAAATTAAATAATTTAATTTATTTATGACGCAATGATGATGCAATATTACCTAATTAATGGAATATTAAAATATTTGATATTATAAATATTCAAATAAATGTAATTTGAGACTTATTATCAATTACACTAATTTTATAGGTTAATAGGACATGTTATGGTTGGTTATATGAATTTTTTTCAAAGTAATAATGCTGTTATAATTAAAAAAACAAATACGAAATAGTGTCAAAATTGACATAACATATTTTTTTAAAAAAAAATATTATATTATAAATTGATATAATGGTCATATAAATATAATTATTGGAAAAAAGACTTATATAATATTATATATGACATTAATGAACCAATTGGGGTTCTATTGGCAGTTTATAGTATGTTTGTTAACCATATAATGTAAGAATACAAGAAGACACGGTAAAAGTTTAATTATTTAACTTAGAGTTAAATCTAAATGATAAGGTAAAAATGGTAACCTAAACTTGTCTAAAACCTATTGTATAAGAGTATTTCGACCCATACCAACCCAAGCCAAGAAATAAGTAACTTTGGAGCCATTATTGTTAGAATAATAATTTATTATAAAATTATATTTTAAGTTATTCCTAAGGTTCCCCTCATCCCTCTTATAAAAGCGAACTCCCGCTTCTCTCTAATTCAACCTTAAAAGCCATTTAGATTGGCCAAACCCTGCCTAAACACCCTCTCAAAAGACAACCCTTCATCCTAGAGGACTTCCTTTAGTAATAATGTTAATCTATGGACCCCATTTGATCAAATCAAAATGAAGATCCCAATGAAGAGGTAAATATTTCATCACCTCTTTCAAGTTCTATTGTTATTCCACATCCTCATTCTTTGTAGTATCCATTATAAAATAATAACTCTAGTATATTCTATATACTGTGATGTTATTATAAATATGGTACAACCAAATTCATTATTCTATACATCCCTTGATAACATGTCACCATACGTGCGTACGTAAGGCTTACCGTCTCCATGTCGTGGTGTAATTGTTATTCAATAAATTATTATTTGGATGGGTATAATAATGATGTCTAATTCATTTCAATAATAAATAAAACATTATAATGATTCATTATATATGATATACCATCCAAATATATATTATTTTGATTTTTTCGCTTGTGCGTACGTATGAATTACCATCTCCACGAACAAGATGCAATTCGTTTCCCATCGTATCCATTCAAGACTAATTTTCATTTGATGATTAATTTTTTTTAATGACTAGATATAATTCTGAATATGAATAAGATACATCCCATCCACAAAAAATAAGACTCACATAATAAATAATATAAAGGAAATTGAATCAATTAACACCCGAAATGACGATAATACTAAGATATTATTAACAAAGAAATGAAAAAATTGCATATATGATGTCATATTAATATATACGATTCGTGTATAATTTAATAACAGTTATTTCACCATTATATAAGAGGATAAACTACCCTAGACCAAGGAAAATTACAAGTTAAGGGGTGTTCATCTCACTGCTTACTCCCGTGAGATTCATGTCATATTGCCACTATTACCTATTGTGGTGTATATACTACCAATAATTGTATTATTTGTGTAATAAAATTTAATTTATGTGTATTTACATATTCATTGTATGTAAATTATTTCATGGGGTTCATGTTTCATAAGTTACCAAATTGGTAAGGGGTAATTCTACAATCTTTTCATTATATGAGGTTGTATATACATAATTATCTACTGGGACCTCTTTATCATCCACATCTATGTTTCTTAAAAAAGTATTCCAAAACATTGTTAATATTTTCTAGACTATGGGTTAAAGTCATTTATACCCTTTTTAGAATTTTTATAAATTTTTTTATAGAAATCATTTCGACATTTTCCAAACAAGGTATTTTCTGACCATTTTGACAAAATTAAGGTAAGATTGTATTTATAACTTATACGATGGGTGAGGCTATTTTCCACCGGTATAACATCATCGAAGCTTCCCCTACAATCGTAGAAGAATATTTTCAAAATAAATGTTTCCATTATAATTATGTGACACGTAAATGATTGCATAATATAAAGAGATATTTATCTAAATAAATGTTTTGATTTCATCTATGTCAACATCCATTGATGGATTGTAAGATTATTTGAAGTTGATTTATTATGATAAAAAACATCCATATTTTATTGAAGGAATTGTGATATGTTTGATTGTGGATGTGTTATTTCATACCATTCATGGTTTATGGATAATATATTTACATTTTGAATTCTAGTTTTAATAAAAACGTTTATGTTATATTTCAACCACTTCTTATGATGAATGTATTGGACTAGTATGTTGTAGGTTGGGGACCGATAAAAGTAAACCCAACAGGTTGGGGTCTGAATACAACTGACCCTCCGGGTTGGAGTCTGGTTATAGAGTCTCTCTAGGTTGGAGTCTAGTTACAGAGGCTCTCCAGGATAGAGTCAGGTTACAAATTCTCTCCAAGATGGTGTCTAGTTAAATAGGCTCTCCAGTTTTGGGTCTAGTTACAGTTTTCCCCTTGGTCCTGGTAGGAGGCCTTGACACAGAAATTAAAGTTCGAAATTATGCATTTTGTCTTTATGAAAGTGGCTATTGATATTACATGTGATTATTAGACTAATAGAATATCCATGTGAGTTAGTAAATGGCCTTATTTTTATTTTATCTTTGCTATATTATGTTGAAGTTAATGTTTAAAAGGCTTTTGATTCAGTTCTATACATTGCCTTATATGTTTATGCTTATTTATTAAAGTTTACACTATATTGTTATCCTTACTGAGAATCTGAGCTCACCCCATTCTTTGTTTTATTTTTCCCAGGATGTGAAGAAGTATATTATGAATGAACAACAGGGACAGTCTATGAGATCTTAGATTTTTCTATGGAAACAATTTTTTTTAGTTTTCCATTATATGATGTAATGTAATCATTATGAATGTACCTAGTACTTACAGGGATACTAAACTAAATGGTCATTCGGGACATGATATTTTGTGATCATTCCAGTGATACGTAATAATGCACCGACTCTGGGATTCTAGGGTTGGTCTGTTATAGTTGGTATTAGAGAATGATTAGAACAAACCTTGGAAAATGGATTTAGGTAAACTCTGATTAGAGCATATAGCCCTAAGATAGACTTTCATTATTATTATAGAACAAAATCCTATAATTTTGGTATTGTAGAGATTTTATGAGTCTTCCCTGAAATACATCCCTATGTGGATATGAGCAGGTAGAGGTGTCTCTGGAACAGATGTACGTAGGGGAAAAATACAAAAACATCTATTTGAGATAGACTCGAATTGGAACTGGTGCACGACAATAGGCCTTACTGCATTATTGGTTACAACACTCCCGGGGGATATGCTTACAATAATTCTCAGTCTCTTTACAAACCATTATGAAGGGTTAATGAGTATATACTTCCTAAAAAACATTTTTATTATTATGGATTACATCCATAAACTGTTCAGTTTATGTTAAGTGGTTTACATGTTTGGAATTATGTATTTCGATTCATAAACTAATATAGTGTATTACATTGTTTTGAAATGGTGCCTAGTGGAGCGAATGGAAACCATATCAATGAACACACTCCATGTATGGATTTCCCTCCTACTCAAGATTAGTATAGTGGAACTGGTGATACAACTGGTGCTGATCAGCTAATCACCATACTGGGACAACTCACTCAGGTTATGAATAATAACCTTACCCATATAGAGCAACCTGATCCGCAGCATGGAGGATCAATGTTAGATCGCATCCTAAGGAAATAACCACCAACATTAAATGGGGGTACAAATCCACTAGTAGATGATCAATGGATAAATTCATTAGAGAAAAAAATATTCCACGCCTTGGGGAGTAGCGAAAGGGAAAATGTTGTCATTGCAGTTTACCGCCTCACTGGAGATGCTGATCAATGGTGGTCCTTGATTCAAAACAGAATAAAATATGAGGAAGTATCAGATATGGAATGGAGGGAGTTTAAAAAAATTCTATGATGAATACTGTCCTCATGACCATCAAGAGGATATGGAATGACAATTTATGAGTCTGAGGCAAAAGAAGGATGTGAATGTCGCATCACATGAAGCTAACTTTACAAGGTTAACAAGGCATGCTGAATATTATATACGTAACCCAAGAAGTAATATTGACAGTTTCTTTGATGCATTAAAGCCACTTATCCATCAAGAATTATTATCGCAATCCTTCTCATCGTATGAAGATATAGTCTTGTGTGATATCAAGACAGAAACGGAATTCTATAAATCTTATGACAATAAAGTAAAGAAAGAGAAGAAGAGAATGGTGGATCAAGAGATAGATAAAGGGAAAAAGGAAAAGAAGGATTTTCCATTATGTGATAATTGTTGGAAGAAACACCCTGGTACTTTCCTAAAAGGAATGGGAGTTTCATACATGTGTGGTGAAAAAGGCCACCAAGCTCGTGATTGCAAGGGGAAGAAAGAGGCTATCAATGTTGAATGCTACAATTGTAGAGAAATTGGGAATTATTCAATTGAATTCCCTAAGAGCGAAGGAAACATACCTCAGAAAAGGTCAAGGGATCAAGGCAAATCTTATGCTTTTACTACAGTTGAAGTAGAATAATTAATGTATTTGTGTTTTTTGGACTCAATGATTATATTCTGGTTATAAGAATTATATGATATATATAAGGATTGTACTGAAGTACTTTTTGTTTTCATTATGGTATTAATATGACTAGGGTAATCATATTTTCTGTATGTGACAATAAGAGAAATATTATTTTTTTTGGGTAATATAATGTTACAATTGATTTTGGAATTTAGATACCTTTTAAAGAGAGTCTAGATAGATGTATTTTGGATAACTATAAAGGTTGAATGGATTAAGTTGAACTTTGGATAGTATTGTTCAGGGATAAGACATTTATTATAATTATTTTTGAAAAAGGACAACATGCAAGTCAGGAAATAACCTATCGCGTCAGACAAAGCTGCAGGAATCAATCCCACAACCATAGTACAACATGCCTTTATTACCTACCACTAGCCTACAGGTAGTCCATGGTTATTACAAAATATTTTTCTTTAATTAAATGGTATGTGTTAATATTTGGAACTCTATTCGATTATGATAACTATAATATTTTTTGGGTTCTATAATCTTTTGCAGTGAAAGAAGAGTTTGTGGTAGAAATTAGTTGAAGGATGAAACTCTATTTGTCAGGTATATATATATATATCTCTCTCTTATTCTATGAATAAATTAATTCTTAAACATTATGGAATGGATATTAAAAACAAAAATGTATTGTCTTAATACCCTATATTTTGTTGAACTGGGGATATTTTAAATTATCATTGATTATTGGCTTTGAGGACCTCAATTTTACACTTGTTTGTGATTTATAACCTCAATCACTCCCTATAAATATTTACGTTTTCCCTCTAATTACGTATCTGTAATTTCCACCAATTTTCTCTTATTCAAAACCCTAATTTAGTGGTGAATTTATCATTTACCTTTAACTCTTATAAAAACTAAATATTATTAACCCTATTTTGGATGTGGGTTTTCCACAAAGGTATTTTCTATTCTCAACCTTTTATTTTAAAATAATAATTTAAAATTGCAAGGATGGAATTTATTGAAGGAGGGGATAATGTAACACCCCAAGCATCAATGGTATGTTTCTCTTTGAACAATGCAATAGCGTGTGTTGTATGCAACTCCGAGTTCTAACACACCACAAAAAGAAAACTAGTCATTATGAGTAGTAATACCCACTTTTAGAAATTTTATAAATTTTATCATTCAAAATTGACTTCATTTTTGGATTCGGAATATCAAAATTAGCCAAGGGTGAAATTTTGGTATTTTTCTGGAAATTTTCAATTTTCGATGAATAGTAAAAACACTAAGTTATAGTTTAAAAACCGATTTCTTTTAAATAATTATTTATATTTTAAAATTTATTTTAGGAAAAAATAGATAAATAATAACTATATATGTTCAATGTAATTCATTTGAGTCAATTTATAATAATTTTAGATATATAAAAATTTTATAGAACTTTTCACCGTCTTTTACCCACCTCTTAGGAGCATTTGCAAATTTACATAAAACATAATTTTACCACTTCTGTGAGTTGAATTTCAAAAATAGGATGGAAAATGTTGATATAAGTAAGTAAAATGCTGTTCAATAAGATGAATAGAATTTTTGGTGAATAATAACTTTTTTACTTTTATTTTACCATGGTTAAAAGTAAATATGGCAATTAAAGGGAAAAAATGATATTATTATTACCCTAAAACATGTCCTAATTCTATTTGGTATGTTTAATTCGACCAAAAACAACCTTAGGAATAAAATATTATCCTTTAGATCCACTTGTATTAGATTATGACATTTATTATTATTTTATTTAAAGAAGAGTTAAAATAGTTAAAATCAAAGTTTAATAACTAAAACATTTTTAATATAGGGTTATAAATAAGTTAAATTCAACTATAAATATTCATTAGAAATATAATTATATTTCCTACATAATGGTATTTTATTTATATTTTTTAGACATTAAATAATTTAATTTATTTAGGACACAATGATGATGCAATAATTAACTAATTAATGGTTTATTAAAATAATTGATATTATAAATATCCAAATAAATGTAATTTGAGAAATTTTATGAATTACACTAATTTTAGTGGTTAATATGACATGTTAATGTTGGGTAGATTAATTTCGTTCAAATTAATAATACTTTTAGGATTTTAACAAAAACAATAGACCAAATAGTTTCAAAATTGACACAATTTTTTTTAAAACAAATATTATATTATTAATTTATATAATAGTCCTAAAAATTTAAGATTCGTCCAAAAGACTTATATAATAATATATATGACATTAATGAACCAATTGGGATTCAATTGGATGTTTATAGTACATTTATTAACCATATTGTGTTAGAATACAAGAAGACACAGTAAAAGTTAAATTATTTAACTTAGAGTTAAATCTAAATTACAAGGTTAAAATGGTAACATAAACTTGTCTAAAACGTATTGTTTGAGAGGTATTGGACCCATACCCACCCTATCCTCTAAATAAGTCACTTTCAAGCCATTATTAACCGAATATGAAATTATTTTAAAAAAATATTTTATGTTTTTCCTAAGGTGCCCATAACCCCTCTTATTAAAGGGTACTCCCCCTTCTCACAAATTCAAACCTTCAAATCCATTAGGATCGGCCAAACCCTGACCAAATACCATCTAAACTCTCCTCCCTTTATCCTATAGTACTTCATTTAATTATAATGCCAATCTATGGAGTCCTTTTGATCAAATCAAAAGGAAGAACCTCAAGAAGAGGTAAATATTTCATCACCTCTTTCAAGGTCCTTTCTTCTTCCACTTCCTATTTCTTTTTTGTTTCCATTATAAAATAATAAATTCAGTATCTTCTACATACATTGATGTTATTATAAATATTTTACAACCAGATTTATTATTCTTTCCATCCCTTGAATGACATGTCACCATACGTGCGTACGTAGGGCTTACCGTCTCCACATCGTAGTGTAATTGTTATTCAACACATTATTTTTTGGATGGGTATAATAATGATGTTTAATTCAATAAAATAATAAATATAACATGATAATGATTTTTATATGATATAAAATCCAATTATATATTATTTTGTTATTGTCGCTCGTGCGTACGTACGGATTACCGTCTCCAAGAACATAATGAAATTCATTCTCGATGGTATCCATTAAAGATTAATTTTCATTTGATGATTAAAAATAATTTTTTAATACATGATATCATTCTGGATATGAATATGATACATCCCATCCATAATAAATATGACTCACATAACAAAGAATATAAAGGAAAACGAATCTGTTAATACCCGAAATGACGATAATACTAAGATATTATTAACAAAGAAATGCCAAAAGATCATATATGATATCATATAAATGTATATGATTATTGTATAATTTAATAACAATTATATCACAATTTTATAGTTGGTTAACCTAACCTTGACAAAAGAAAAATACAAGGTAAGGGGTTTTCTTCTCACACCTTATTCTCGTGAGGTTCATGCCATATTGCCACTATTACCTTTTATGTGGTGTATGTACTGCCCATAATTGTATTCTTTGTGTAATAAACTTTAATTTATGTATATTTACATATTCATTGTATGATACTTATTTTATTGGGTGTATGTTTCATTTGTTTCCATATTGGTAAGGGTTAATTCTATAATCTCTTCATTATCCGAGGTTTTTTATACGTAATTATCTAATGGGACCTCTTTATCATCCACATCTATGTTTCTTAAAAATTTATTTCAAAACATTGTTACTATTTACTAAAATATGGGTTAAATTCATTTATACCCTATTTTTACATTTTATAAAATCTTTTGAGAGGAATATTTCTGTCATTTTCCAAACAAGGTACTTTAGGACCTTTTCGACAAAATTAAGGTAAGAATGTTTTTTAACTTATATGGCGGGTGCAACTATTTTATGCCATATAACATCATTGATGCTTTCCTTACACATTTATAGGAATATTTTCAAAATAAATGTTTCCTTTATAATTATGTGACTCTTAAATGATTTCAAAATATAAAGAGATATTTCTGAAAAAAAATGTGTTGATTTCATCTATGTCGACATCCTTTGATTAATTTTAAGATTATTTGATGTAGATTTATTATGATACAAATCCTTCATATTTTAATGAAGGTTTTGTGATTGTTTGAATGTGGATGTGTTATTTAATACCATTCATAGTTAATGGATAATTTATGGAAATTTCGTATAATATTTTTAATACAAATTTTTATGTTATATTTCACCATCTTCTTATGATGAATGTATTGGACTAGTATGTTACGGGTTGGTAACCGGTATATGTAAGCCCTCCGGGTTTGGGTTCGATTACAGTAGACCCTCTGGGTTTGAGTCTGGTTACAGAAGCTCTCCAGGTTGGAGTACTATTATAGAGGCTCTCTCGGATGGAGTTCGGTTACAGAGGATCTTCAGGATGGAGTCCCATTACAGAGGCTCTCCAGGTTTGGGTCTGGTTAAAGTTTTCCCCTAGGTCCTGGAACGGGGCCTTGACACATAAATTAAAGTCTGAAATTATGCATTCCATCTTTTTGAATGTGACTATTTATAATGCATGAGATTATATGACTAGTAGAATATCCCTACAAGTAAATAAATGTAATTATTTTTATTTTATCATTGCCATATTATGCTGAATTTCATGTTTAAACGGATTTTGTTTTAGTTCTATACATTTCCTTAAATTTCTATGCTTATTTATTAAAGTTTCCGCTATATTGTTATTGTAACAGCCCGAGATTTTATGAAAAATATTTTTTTTTATTTCACTAATGTCTTGTGTTGTACGCTACACCAAAAGGAGCTTGCACAACACACATCCTTGACTTGACTTGCATTACACGCAATCGCGACCTTCCTCGATAGCGTGTGTAGTACGCAATACCGAGTTTCACTAAACAACGATATGCTATAAAAATATTATTAAAACTAGCCATTATGAATAGTAATAACCACTTTTTGAAATCCAGTAAATCTTATTTTTCAAAATGAACTTTATTTTTGGATTCGGAGTATCGAATTTAGCCTAAGGTGAAATTTTGGTACTTTTCGGATAACTTTCATATTCTGATGAATAGTGAAAATTACTAAATTATAATTAAAAACAACTTTTTTAATAAAAATAATTAATAGTGATAAATCATTAATTTGAGTGGTTTTAAAGTATATTTAGAATATATTTTTACAATTTAATACAATCTTGGTCATTGGATGTAGTTTCACATTTAAACTAGACATAAACAAGTGTCAATCTTTTGATAGATATTGTTTCTTAAAAACACGCTATTTGTTTTAACAGCGGGATTTAATTATAAAATTAATTAA
This sequence comes from Viscum album, assembly GCA_963277665.1. Classification (NCBI taxonomy): domain Eukaryota; kingdom Viridiplantae; phylum Streptophyta; class Magnoliopsida; order Santalales; family Viscaceae; genus Viscum; species Viscum album. The sequence continues at coordinate 1,452,548,493 of OY728161.1, forward strand.
TGCAACTTTTATGTTATGAATTTGGTAAAATAGACTTCATTTTTGAATTCGGAATATGAAATATAGCTTGGGATGAAATTTTGGCATTGTTCTGAAAAACATCAATTTTTGATAAATAGTGAAACTACTAAGTGGTAGGTTAAAAACTGAATTTTGCATAAAACTTAATTTTACCGCTTTTGTGAATGGAATTTCGAAAATCCGAGAGACACGGTTAATATCAAGGACTAAAATGTGGTTCAATGAGATGAAAATAATTTTTGGTGAATAGTAACTTTTTACTTTTTTTTACCGCGGTTAATAGTAAATAGGGTAACTAAGGGTAAATATGATATTAATATTACCCTAACACATGTCCTAATTCTATTGGACAAGTGTAATTCGACCAAAAACAAACTTAGGAATAAAATATGACCATTTAGGCCCACTTGGATTAGATTAGGACATTTATTATTAATTTATTTAAAGAAGGGTTAAAATAGTTAAAATCAAAGTTTAATAAGTAAATCATTTTTAATATGGGGTTATACATAAGATAAATTAGACTATAAATATTCATTAGAAAGATAAAAATATTTCCTACATGATGGTATTTTATTTGTAATTTTTAGACATCAAATAATATAATTTATTTATGACACAAAGATGATGCAGTAATTATCTTATTAATGAAATATTGACATAATTGATAATATAAATACCAAAATAAATGTAATTTAAGACTTTTTATGAATTACACTAATTTTCTAGGTTACTATGATATATTAGTGATGATTTAATCAACTTGGTTCGAACATATAATTCTGTTATGACTTTCACAAATATCATATATCAAATAGTGTCAAAATTGACACAAAATAGTTTTTAAATCAAATATTATATTATTAATTGTTATTTTATTCCTAAAAATCTAAGGTTCGGCCAAATGACTTAGATAAAGATATATATATTAATAATAAACAATTTGGGGTTCGTTTGGCATGTTATAGTAAGTGTATTAACCATATTGTGAAAGAAAACAAAAAGACATTGTAAAAGTTAAATTATTTAACTTAGAGTTAAATCTAATTGATAAGGTTAAAATAATACCCTAAACTTGTCTAAATCCTATTGGTTGATAGTATTTCGACCCATACCCACTTTATCTTCGAAATAAGACCCTTTGGAACCATTATAAACCGATTTTGACTTTAATATAAAATAATATTTTGAGATATTCCTAAGGTGCCCCTCTCCTCCCTTATAAAAGGACACCTCCTCCCCCTCCTCCTCACACCAAATTGAGCACTCAAGCTCGGCCAACCCCTGCCATTTTCTCCTCTCCACTTCCCTAGAAACATCCTAGAGGTTCTGGTCTTCCTCAAAGACCAATTTTAGTGCCCTAAGAGGAGGTCTCAAAGAGGCACTTCAAAGAAGAGATAATTACCGTTACCAATTCTTTCATCTTTATTTCTTCTTCCACTTCTTCTTCTTAGGTTGTTTCATTATGAAGTAATAACATCAGTATAAATAATATACTTATATGTTATTATAAGTATGAAACAACCCTATTTCACCATCTATCCATCCTACAGAAAAAGAAATCATCGCGCGTGCGTACGTACGGAATACCGTCTCCACGCCGTGGTGTAATCTATTTTCCACCACCACCTTACATGGATGGGTATAATGGTGTAAAGAATAACTATACATAGTTATTACAACATCATATTGATTCTGATATATTGTATAATCCACTCCAATTCAGTTCAATATTTATGGAAATAATATCATCGCTCGTGCGTACGTACGGACTACCGTCTCCACGACGCGATGAAATTCATTCTCCATGTTAACCATTTAAGAATAATTATAAAGTATATATAAGAAATAATAATGAAATATATGACATTATAAAGCTACTGGATTTATTTATATATATATATATATATGTATGACATCTACTTACTTCCATTTCAAGACAATAAGGAAAGGAAAACAGCGTTCATGCGTACGTACGGACTACCGTCTCCATGAACGGTGTTTTTCATTTTATTTATCTACCTATTATATATATATATACTGAATATATATGATATATAAATCATATTTTATATTATGGAAGTAATTAAATCATGATATAAGTAATAATGATGTCAAGAACAACAAGTGAAAACACCTACGATAAATGAAACGATTTTACCCAAAACGCTTCTTTAACATGGAATTTACAAAAGAACGGGTAATATAATGTCATAAGTGAACCATATATGATATCATAACAATGAATATGATTCTGTAATAAGTCAATAACATTATTTATACCATTATACAGGAGCTTCGGACACGAACAAAGCAAATCGGACCTAAGGTAAGGGAAATATCACAATCTCATTTTTTTTATCCGAGGTTGTTTATACTTTAGTATTTACTGGGGTGTATTTTATCATCCACATCCATATTTCCTCAATATGTAACATTATTTCCATCCACCTACAATTTTTTAAATACAATTTTACCCTTCGGTGATTTTTTAGTAAAAGATATTAAAGGAATCTTTTGTCGTTTTTCGTACGATGTATTTTTTGACTTTTCCGACAAAAGTACGAGAAGAATGTTTTTTAACTTAAACGGCACTAACAGATTTTTAAGGTTTTATAAAGCCTTATTTTCATGAAGCTTCCTCCAAAATATTTCATGACTATTTTCAATAAAATCTCTTTCTTTTAAAATTGCATGATGTTTTGTGAAAAGAAATTGATTTTGAAGAAAAAAGGGTATTTTCCTCAAGAATTTAATTCAAGTGTTTTATCAAAATTATTTTTCATCAAAGATAATAAAGGGTTATGTTTCTATCCATATTTTTACATTGATTTGACTATGTTGTGATGGAATTATGTTTATGAATTCCTTTATCTTATATGAATGGTTTTATGATGTCATGTTGTTAAAGAATCCCATTTTTATTACATGGGTTATGCAATGATGTATGATTTATGATTTGGTGGCACACATAAGAAAGGATTCATTAAGAGATGGGTGGGACCTATATCTCCCTCCAATGCATTGGGTAAAGATTTTATATCTCATGAGATAGACATGGCTGGAATGGTAGGTTATACCGGTTCAGTGAAACAGGACTGAAACGAGGATTACTCGATTCAGAAAGGGACTTTGTCCACTAAGATATCTTGGCAATGAGTCTTGACTAACAAGAAATGATTCTCTATGATTATGTGTGTATGCCACAAAGTTTCATGTTTTATGTTATGATTATTTTGATTTCATTTCACTACTATGATTTATCCCATGTTATGAAATTATGCTCTCTTTTGCAGGTTAAGATTTCCAAAAGTTATGTTCTTTTGAATATGATGTGATTGATTTTTATTTTGTATACCCTTACTGAGCATTTGAGCTCACCCTTTTATGTTTTCTTTTCCCCAGGATATAAAGAAAGGTTTTAGGTATAAAAAAAAGGGAAGATCTTTATGGGAGATATTGAAGATCTTTCACCACGATTAGAAGATTACATTCCGAGTTTCCAAAGACACTAAACTATTACGATCCTTGTGTGTGTATTTTTGTTATATACTAAGTATTCCGCAAAAGTAATGTAATGTCCATGTACGTCAAGCTTTGGGTCTCTACAGTTGGTATCAGAGGAAAGGTTTAGTCAACCTTTGGAAACTAGGATGCGAAAACGTTAGTGAGATCCCTAGAGGTATTTCTAAGGTATGTCTAGGGATGTCCCTAAGGATAAGTATACGTATAGGATATATTCCTGGAACTACGGTAATGATCTTAGAATTTAACCTAATATGTTAGATATTGAGGGTGCTCCCCCTTTACCATGTTGTCTTCCCTAGCATGATTTCGCCTCTCACAAAATTCTTTTTGTGTTTTAGTTAATGAAGGGAACCAGAAGGAATTCGGTTAACATTGAATCCAATGGACAAATTTGTGACTATGAGCAACAAAATTGTGTGATGCCTGGAGATAAAGATATTGTGATTATGCCGAATCAGTCATCACGATATATGATTAACAAGGTGAAATTTAGTGGTATGACTAATTCATCAAAGAAGAGGAAGATAAACTATTATGCATGTTCGCATGTTGAGGAGCATAAAGAAAGGAAGATTGAGATTTCTAAAGAAGGGAAGAAGAACATTGAGGAATACCTCAAATGGAGGGACCGATGTTATCTGTGTGGAGAAAAGGGTCATAGAGTGACAGATTGTTATGGAGTTCAATGTCTTATTTGTGGAGAACATGGGCATTACCCAACTCAATGCCCTGACCTAAAAAGATACTTCTAAATCCAGGAAGGACTTATTCCAGGACAGTCATTGAAGTGGATGGACTGAAGTGTTTATGTATTGGTATTCAAGAATAATGTTGTTGAGGTACTTTTATGGTGTATTGGAATATTTATGTATTGCTCTAATGTGGTATTCGAAGTGATTGAGGTATTTTTGGAAAAAAAATGATATGCGCATAATGAAGGGAAAATACGAAAATGAAATATTTGACAGTATTCATGAGCTCATGATTAATATAAGGACTAAGTGATATCATGGTTTGAGTATATAGAATTTTGAGGATTTTGGTAACTTTTAAATGCACTCATGTTTTCACTAAGGTATTCAAGAGAATACACGATTAAGGACTTTGAATGTTTGGAATGTGACCAACAAGACATATCTTATGATATGTGGGGATCAACGACAGTATTAAATCTCTGGTAATCGATGTCACTATATTATGAGAGTGGACTGCAGTATTATGTATAAGCCTAAAGATTAGACTGGATTATGTTGGACATAAGTTAGTATTGTTTAAGGATAGAAGATTTTCGATATTATTGATGGGATGTTATAGTAACGTAGTTTTAGAAAAAGGGACAACCTGCAGGACGGGCGACAGCCCATCGCTTCGGACAAGGCTGTAGGAATCGAACCCACAACCGAAGTGCGACTGGCCTTTATCGCCTACCACTGACCTACAGGAAGTCCCTATTTAGTAGAAACCAGTTTTATTATATTAAGAAGTATGATATATGAAGTATAAGTCCATTTTAGGAACCATATATGATTAATCTCACTATAGAATGACTTATGTATATTTAATAACTTTTGCTAACCTTTTGTTTGAGACAGATGGAATGAACAGTCATTCTATCACATGATCTGCTAACACTTCACGAATAACAAATTCAACTTCATTTATTTAAGAAATGAAGTGGAAATTGTTCAAGGCACGAACAACAGTGAGATTGTACCAAAATAAAGTAAGTATTTATTCTAATTCAAATTCTTTAACTTTAGGGAAATAATCTTGAAAACCAAAAATGTTGTCCTAGTTCTCTTATACCTGATGAATCAGATGGTACCTTAGATCGTCACAAATTTATGGATTTGTGATTACTGGCTTTTCCATAGCCATGTTCTCTACCACTCTCCATCAGAACATGATGGTTAGATTTCTCTTCCATATCCATATTTTCACCTATGTGGAAACCCAGTGATTAGTTTATTTGGGTAATCGTTACATTTCATACTTTAGTTTTTAAAGCCAAGTTTTGGTATTCCCTTTTACGATGTGGGTTTCTATTAAAGAAACTTTCGAATAGTAAACCATTTATAACCCCGACGAATTTCGAGGGCGAAATTCATTTTAAGGGGGGTAGAATGTAACAGCCCGAGATTTTATGAAAAATATTTTTTTTTATTTCACTAATGTCTTGTGTTGTACGCTACACCAAAAGGAGCTTGCACAACACACATCCTTGACTTGACTTGCATTACACGCAATCGCGACCTTCCTTGATAGCGTGTGTAGTACGCAATACCGAGTTTCACTAAACAACGATATGCTATAAAAATATTATTAAAACTAGCCGTTATGAATAGTAATAACCACTTTTTGAAATCCAGTAAATCTTATTTTTCAAAATGAACTTTATTTTTGGATTCGGAGTATCGAATTTAGCCTAAGGTGAAATTTTGGTACTTTTCGGATAACTTTCATATTCTGATGAATAGTGAAAATTACTAAATTATAATTAAAAACAACTTTTTTAATCGAAATAATTAATAGTGATAAATCATTAATTTGAGTGGTTTTAAATTATATTTAGAATATATTTTTACAATTTAATACAATGTTGGTCATTGGATGTAGTTTCACATTTAAACTAGACATAAACAAGTGTCAATCTTTTGATAGATATTGTTTCTTAAAAACACGCCATTTGTTTTAACAGCGGGATTTAATTATAAAATTAATTAATGCAACTTTTATGTTATGAATTTGGTAAAATAGACTTCATTTTTGAATTCGGAATATGAAATATAGCTTGGGATGAAATTTTGGCATTGTTCTGAAAAACATCAATTTTTGATGAATAGTGAAACTACTAAGTGGTAGGTTAAAAACTGAATTTTGCATAAAACTTAATTTTACCGCTTCTGTGAATGGAATTTCGAAAATCCGAGACACACGGTCAATATCAAGGACTAAAATGTGGTTCAATGAGATGAAAATAATTTTTGGTGAATAGTAACTTTTTACTTTTTTTTACCGCGGTTAATAGTAAATAGGGTAACTAAGGGTAAATATGATATTAATATTACCCTAACACATGTCCTAATTCTATTGGACAAGTGTAATTAGACCAAAAACAAACTTAGGAATAAAATATGACCATTTAGGCCCACTTGGATTAGATTAGGACATTTATTATTAATTTATTTAAAGAAGGGTTAAAATAGTTAAAATCAAAGTTTAATAAGTAAATAATTTTTAATATGGGGTTATACATAAGATAAATTAGACTATAAATATTCATTAGAAAGCTAAAAAGATTTCCTACATGATGGTATTTTATTTGTAATTTTTAGACATCAAATATCATAATTTATTTATGACACAAAGATGATGCAGTAATTATCTTATTAATGAAATATTGACATAATTGATAATATAAATACCAAAATAAATGTAATTTAAGACTTTTTATGAATTACACTAATTTTCTAGGTTAATATGATATATTAGTGATGATTTAATCAACTTGGTTCGAACATATAATTCTGTTATGACTTTCACAAAAATCATATATCAAATAGTGTCAAAATTGACACAAATAGTTTTTAAATCAAATATTATATTATTAATTGTTATTTTATTCCTAAAAATATAAGGTTCGGCCAAATGACTTAGATAAGGATATATATATTAATAATAAACAATTTGGGGTTCGTTTGGCATGTTATAGTAAGTGTATTAACCATATTGTGAAAGAAAACAAAAAGACATGGTAAAAGTTAAATTATTTAACTTAGAGTTAAATCTAATTGATAAGGTTAAAATAATACCCTAAACTTGTCTAAATCCTATTGGTTGATAGGATTTTGACCCATCCCCACTTTATCTTCGAAATAAGACCCTTTGGAACCATTATAAACCGATTTTGACTTTAATATAAAATAATATTTTGAGATATTCCTAAGGTGCCCCTCTCCTCCCTTATAAAAGGACACCTCCTCCCCCTCCTCCTCACACCAAATTGAGCACTCAAGCTCGGCCAACCCCTGCCATTTTCTCCTCTCCACTTCCCTAGAAACATCCTAGAGGTTCTGGTCTTCCTCAAAGACCAATTTTAGTGCCCTAAGAGGAGGTCTCAAAGAGGCACATCAAAGAAGAGGTAATTACCGTTACCAATTCTTTCATCTTTATTTCTTCTTCCACTTCTTCTTCTTAGGTTGTTTCATTATGAAGTAATAACATCAGTATCAATCATATACTGATATGTTATTATAAGTATTAAACAACCCTATTTCACCATCTATCCATCCTACGGAAAAAGAAATCACCGCGCGTGCGTACGTACGGAATACCGTCTCCACGCCGTGGTGTAATCTATTTTCCACCACCACCTTACATGGATGGGTATAATGGTGTAAAGAATAACTATACATAGTTATTACAACATCATATTGATTCTGATATATTGTATAATCCACTCCAATTCAGTTCAATATTTATGGAAATAATATCATCGCTCGTGCGTACGTACGGACTACCGTCTCCACGACGCGATGAAATTCATTCTCCATGTTAACCATTTAAGAATGATTATAAAGTATATATAAGAAATAATAATGAAATATATGACATTATAAAGCTACTGGATTTATTTATATATATATATATGTATGTCATCTACTTACTTCCATTTCAAGACAATAAGGAAAGGAAAACAGCGTTCATGCGTACGTACGGACTACCGTCTCCATGAACGGTGTTTTTCATTTTATTTATCTACCTATTATATATATATATACTGAATATATATGATATATAAATCATATTTTATATTCTGGAAGTAAGTAAATCATGATATAAGTAATAATGATGTCAAGAACAACAAGTCAAAACACCTACGATAAATGAAACGATTTTACCCAAAACGCTTCTTTAACATGGAATTTACAAAAGAACGGGTAATATAATGTCATAAGTGAACCATATATGATATCATAACAATGAATATGATTCTGTAATAAGTCAATAACATTATTTAAACCATTATACAGGAGCTTCGGACACGAACAAAGCAAATCTGACCTAAGGTAAGGGAAATATCACAATCTCATTTTTTTATCCGAGGTTGTTTATACTTTAGTATTTACTGGGGTGTATTTTATCATCCACATCCATATTTCCTCAATATGTAACATTATTTCCATCCACCTACAATTGTTTAAATACAATTTTATCCTTCGGTGATTTTTTAGTAAAAGATATTAAAGGAATCTTTTGTCATTTTTCGTACGATGTATTTTTTGACTTTTCCAACAAAAGTACGAGAAGAATGTTTTTTAACTTAAACGGAACTAACGGATTTTTAAGGTTTTATAAAGCCTTATTTTCATGAAGCTTCCTCCAAAATATTTCATGACTATTTTCAATAAAATCTGTTTCTTTTAAAATTGCATGATGTTTTGTGAAAAGAAATTGATTTTGAAGAAAAAAGGATATTTTCCTCAAGAATTCAATTCAAGTGTTTTATCAAAATTATTTTTCATCAAAGATAATAAAGGGTTCTGTTTCTATCCATATTTTTACATTGATTTGACTATGTTGTTATGGAATTATGTTTATGAATTCCTTTATCTTATATGAATGGTTTTATGATGTCATGTTGTTAAAGAATCCCATTTTTATTACATGGGTTATGCAATGATGTATGATTTATGATTTGGTGGCACACATAAGAAAGGATTCATTAAGAGATGGGTGGGACCTATATCTCCCTCCAATGCATTGGGTAAAGATTTTATATCTCATGAGATAGACATGGCTGGAATGGTAGGTTATACCGGTTCAGTGAAACAGGACTGAAACGAGGATTACTCGATTCAGAAAGGGACTTTGTCCACTAAGATAGTCTTGGAAATGAGTCTTGACTAACAAGAAATGATTCTCTATGATTATGTGTGTATGCCACAAAGTTTCATGTTTTATGTTATGATTATTTTGATTTCATTTCACTACTATGATTTATCCCATGTTATGAAATTATGCTCTCTTTTGCAGGTTAAGATTTCCAAAAGTTATGTTCTTTTGAATATGATGTGATTGATTTTTATTTTGTATACCCTTACTGAGCATTTGAGCTCACCCTTTTATGTTTTCTTTTCCCCAGGATATAAAGAAAGGTTTTAGGTATAAAAAAAAAGGGAAGATATTTATGGGAGATATTGAAGATCTTTCACCACGATTAGAAGATTACATTCCGAGTTTCCAAAGACACTAAACTATTACGATCCTTGTGTGTGTATTTTTGTTATATACTAAGTATTCCGCAAAAGTAATGTAATGTCCATGTACGTCAAGCTTCGGGTCTCTACAGTTATCCTTACTGAGCATCTGAGTTCATCCCTTTCTATGTTTTATTTTTTCCAGGATGTGACGAAGTATATTACGACTGACCTACAGGGACAGTCTATGATATCTTAGTGTTGTCTATGGAAACAATGTTGTTGTAGTTTTCCATTTTATGATGTAATGTAATCCTTAGGAATGTATCAGGTACTTCCGAGGATACTAAACAAAACAATATTTCGGGACATGATCTTTTGGGATCATACCAAAGATATGTAATAAGGCAACGACTCTAGGCTTCTGGTGTCGGGGTGTTACACAATTTTTTTGGCATTTCATGCTTATGTGGGTACCCTATAAACAAGGTTTAGCATGAACCGTGGGTATAGGTTAGAAGATGTAACCTATACCCACTTTCCACAAAATCAGTTTTCATATTTCAGTCAATATCAATAATTAATAGGAAAAATGTGGGTAAAGACTAATTTTTTGGTACTGTACTTTAGAATTAGTGACCAAAACATTTATTGAGATTTTATTACCCATTACACCTCCATTCAAGAAAACTATAAGGCAAGATTTTTAATTGAGATCATCATGGTCTATCTAGAAAGTTGAATCAGTGTATCCCATCAATAATAGTTACTCATATCCTATATACCAGTAGAACCTAAACTTTAAACATCTTAAAATACACTTGTATTTTTTTAAGGATTCCCAATTCATCTCTCCTTTATTATATTTATATGTTCCCACCACTATGAAATAAAAGGCAACATAAATCCTGGATCATAGTGTGGAATACATGGTACATCCCACTACTAAATATCATGTTATGCGACTCATTCATCCAATATCATCCAACATTTTTTGACATATTTTCATAGATATATTGATAACACGTGACATTCACAACAACTATATGTTGGATTGTTCCATTTTATAAATTTCTCATGTTTTTATAATATATGTACTTTTACATTTCCCAATATTCCACAGGGATGTATATTCATATATCTTTATCAATAATAAGAAGGTTTATTCAGCATGTATTTTATGGAGAAGCACCCATTTAACCATGTATTAAATTATTTTATTACTTGAACTTTATTTCCAATAATTAACTTGTTATCAACATATAACACAATTAGAATGATGGAATTAACATTAACATTATTATAGATACATGGATTAATTGTATTGTTGATAAAACCAAATTTCCTCATAGCCTAATCAAAATGAACACTCTATAATCATGATACCATCTTCAACCCATAAATGGTTCTCTATCACATCCATACATAATTAGATATCATTCACGTAAAAAAACATTCAGGTTGATTAATATGGATTTCATTAACAGACGTACCATTTAGAAATGAAGTTTTAACATTCATATTCTAAATATCACAATCATGGTTTATTTTTATTGTATGTAATATTTCCATGGACTTCAACAATACTACATATTAGAAGGTGTCTTCATAGTCAATTCATTTCACATTTCATGAAGACCTTCCCTATTTTTTTACCATATTAGTATTCAATTTACCATCCATACAAACTATTTACTTTAATAACCATTTATACATAGTTGGCTTTACATCAACTATAGGGTCTACCAAAATTATATAATGATTTTGATACATGTAATATAACTCAGAATACTTGGATTCTATCTATTTACTAGCATATATTCCTTCAACTACTTCCCTATAGGGTAGAGGTTCATCATTAACTAGGAGTATTTTCTCCACTAAATTATAAATAATAAACCCATAATTCCCTAATTCTCTATAATCTTTCGTTGAACTACACAAAACATGTGTCTCAAGAAAATCATTATCTCGCACCACTTATTGTGGAGATTTTTCTTGTAGAAACTCTCATAAATATATAGAGTCAAAATTTTCAATTTCTATCTTACTCTAGCTACTTATATTGTGAATTTATTCCCCATAATAAAATATATCATTTATTTCCATGATCAATTTGTTATGTTATGTGTTTTATAGGTAAAATACAATTTTCTCTTTATGGTAACCAAAAAATTCACAATTCAGGATTTGGGATGCTAATTTTTAAATTCATGTATTCTTGAAAAATAATCACATCCCCATACACGTATGTGTGAAATACTGGGTTTCTATTTACGCAATATATCATATGGAATCCCATAAGTTTCATGAGTTGGTACTCATTTATGTGTATATGTCATTATCTGCAACGTGTTTCCCGAAAAGGACAAACGAATTGATTCATGGATCATCCTTGATATAACCATGTCATAAATGGTTTGATCCCTCATGTAGAGTCACAATCATGATGTACATGGACATTTCATTACTTTTGTAGAATACATAATACATAACAAAAATACACATCGAAAGACTGTAATAGTTAAGTGTCTTTGGAAACTCAAAACATAATATTCAAATCATGGTGAAATATATTCAACATCTCCCATAACGATATTCCCCTTTTTTCTTACCTACAATATTTCTTTATATCCTGAGGAAAAGAAAACATATAAAAGGTGAGCTCGAATGGTCAGTAAGGGTAAGAATGAAAAAATAAAACAAACCATATACAATTGAACTTAAAAACATGAACATAAAGTTTAGACATCAAAATCTTGAACAATGACATAATACATGGCAGTACGTAAGGCAGAGATCATAATGGAAAATCAATCATGACAAAATAGAATCAGAATAAAATATGTAATTTTGGAAAACCATTAAGTACATGATATTATTTCTATAGTATCCAATGCATTTCTTCCAAAACCATCATAATGGACAAAGTCCATTACTGAACCGGGTTTACGTGCTATTCCAAATGTGTATTACAGAACTGGATTTACTTGCCATTCCAGCCATGTCAATCTCATGAGATATAAATTTTTACCCAATTAATTGGAGGGAGATATAGGTCCCACCCATCTCATAATGAAATCATACTTATGTGTGCCAAAAAATAAACATAAATCGTTCATCATAACCCAAAGAATATAATGTGTTTCCTAAACATCATCCCATCTTAACAAAATACTTATAAAACAAATGTATATCATTTCATCACAAGAAAAATCAAAACATGTAAATAATAGAGACATTATACTTGAAACATAATCATACTAAATAATGTCATCATAGTTTGGAAATATTTTTGATAAAACACTTGAAATGAATTCTGGAGAAAAATATCATTTCTCCTTAAAAATCATTTTATTTTCACAAAACGCCATGTGTTTTTAAAACAAAAATATATTGTTGAAAATAATCATCAAATCATGTAGAGGAAGCTTCATTAAAATAAGGCTTTATGAAACTGTAAATATCCATTCATGTCGTACATGTTAAAAAAATCTTCTCGTAATTTTGCAGGAAAAGTCAAATAGTACCTCGTATGGTAAACAAAATAAAGATTCCTTCCATAATACATATTAAAATCCAAAAGGGGTAAACATGACTTTAATCATTCATGAAATAATATTAAAATTTTTTTGAAAATTTTTTGATAAAACAAGGACATTGATGATAAAGTTAACCCCAGTAAATACTTACGAATAAACAATCTCAGATAAGAACAAGATTGAAATAATTATCCCTTACCTTAGGTATAATTTTTTCCATACGTGTCCAAAACGTCTGTATAGTGGGTTTAAACATATTATTAAATTTATATATAACCATAATAAAATTTATAATATCATATATTATTCAGTTATGCCTTTATATTACCCGTTCTTTTGTCAATTCCATGTTAAAGCAGTGTTTTGGGTAAAATCGATTCATTTATCGTATGTGTTTGGACTTTTTGTTCTTGATATTATTACTTATATCCTGATTTACATAATTATATAATTTAAAACATTATTTATATATAATATATATTCATCATATAAATATTTATGATTGATTGATAAATGGAATAAAAAACACCGTTCATGGAGACAGTAGGTCGCACGTACGCATGAATGCTGTTTTCGTTTCCTTATTGAATTGAATTGAATTAAGCAAATGAAATATATATATACATAAATCCAGTATCATTAATATGTCATATCATTTATTATTATTTATTATATATACTTTATAATCAATCTTGAATTGTGAACATGGAGAATGAATCTCATTTTGTTGTGGAGACGGTAATCCATACGTACGCACGAGCGACGATATCATTCCTATAATTGTTGAATGGTATTTGAGTGAATTATATAATATCTCAGAATTATTATAATATTATAATAATAATAAATAGTTTTTATTTTCACCATTATACCCATCCAAGTAAGGTGGTGGTGGAAAAACACATTACACCACGGCGTGGAGACAGTTTTCTGTACGTACACACATGTAGTGATTTCGTTTTCCGTAGGATGGATAGAAATTTTAATGGGTTTGATTCATATTTATAATAAAATATCTTTATATGAGTGATACTTAATTTATTAATTTATAATGAAACAAATAAATAAGTGGAAGTAGTATAATAAATAAACTTGAAAGAATCGGTAGAAGAGTTTACTCTTCTTCGACACGCCTCTTCTAAACCTCTTATTAGGGCTCTAAAGTTGGTCTTTTGAGATAAAAATTACATCTATTATGTTTCTAGGAAAGTGGATAATGGGAATTTTAAGGTTTTGGCCTAGCTTGAAGGGTCAAAATGTTGTGATGCGGAGAGGGAGGAGGTTTCCTTTTATAATAGAAGATAGGGGTACTTTTGGAAACCTCTAAAATATTAATTTATAATAAACTAAAAACCCACCTAAAACCTCAAAAATGGCTCAAATTAGAAGATGAGATGAGATAGGGATATAATCTCATCACAAAATAAAATTCAGACATGTTGGAAATTTATTTTATACCTTATCAACGTGATTTATCCTTTCTTAATCTATTTAATTTTATTTAGGGTAATAATATTATAAATTTTAAATTTTTATGAATAATTTATTAGGTGTTGTGAATTTTCCATAATTGGATAATTTATGATATTTTTGACCATATGAATTTTAGTTTATAATTTTTGAATATTTTTCTGATTTTGTAAACAGTTTACTAATATAAATTATCAATATTGTCAACTTTGACACTATTCATTTATTTGAATTTAAATGAAATCCACAAAAAAAGGATGTTAGAATGAAATTATTTAATAGATTCCTAAAATGTCATATTTATCTGGAAAATTCGTGGATAACATTAAATAGATCATATAATATTTATTTTTATATTTTTAAAACCATTTATTTGATATTTCAATAAATAAAATAATATATACATCACTATTGTGTCATCATTA
Source organism: Viscum album (assembly GCA_963277665.1). Taxonomy (NCBI): domain Eukaryota; kingdom Viridiplantae; phylum Streptophyta; class Magnoliopsida; order Santalales; family Viscaceae; genus Viscum; species Viscum album. The sequence goes on from OY728161.1 coordinate 1,452,563,679, forward strand.
ATGAAAACTATTTAATCCATAAAAAATATAAATAAATTCACATGATGTAGATAATTTTATTATATTTATGGAGACTATTTATATTTGAAATTTTATTAAGTTTATCACTAAATTAAAATTATTTCACTTATAAGATATAAGAGAGTGACATGTTGTCACTTTCATTGGTTTTAATAATAATTTCATCATTTTCAAGGTCAAAAGTCCATGGAATGAATATATTGAAAACATTAGGTTATATTTGCCGACTTTTATTCACCCAAAATAATTTTATCAAGTGTTAGGTTAATTTTATAATCTTATTTTTACCCTTAATTACACGATGTACCTTTAACTGTAATAAATAAAATTTATCATTGTTACTATTCATAATGTCTAAAAATAAAAATTATCCTATTAACATAATTTGGACCTAATGATTCCAAATATTAAATCCATTTTTCATATTCAAAACAAAGATTTTGTAATAATTAATTTAAATTAATCCCGTTGTTAAGAAAAGGGGTTTTAAAAGTTAAAACGTTGCAAAAGATTGAAATATTTTTACCTATGAAATCGTTGTAAAATTATTGCTAATGAATTACATTATATTAAATGGTAAATATATATTATACATATACATTAAAACCATTAAATATTATCACTTATCCATATGAATTATCTTGATGAAAAAAATTGATTTTAATTAAAATTTAGCATATTTTAACTATTGATCAAAATATGAAGGTTGTGAGAATAATGACTAAAATTTATCAAAAGTAAATTTCTATAACATGATTTAAATGAATAAGTTTATTTTGCCTAATTGAACTTATAAACGTGTAAAAAAACTACGTTTAAAGTGGGTGCGCCTCAAAAGGTGACAAAAAATCATTTTTAAAAAAAATTATTATTTAACTAAAAAAATTATTTTGTTCTCATAACATGTTCTAGAATTTGTGTAAGATGAATGATATTGTTATAAAATACAAAATATGGTTAATACTATTCATAACTTCTAGTTCATATTAATATATAATTGTTTAATGAAACTCGGTATTGCGTACAACACACTCTACTAAGGAAGGTTGCTCTTGTGTGAAACACAAGCCAAGAACAGTGTTTGCGTAAAATACAAGCTTATATAGTTTTGTGTGTAGTGAAATCTAATTTTGGTGTAGCATACAACACAAGATATCAAATAAATAAAAAAATTATATTTCTCATAAAATCTCAGGGTGTAACATTCTACCCCCCTTAAAATGAATTTCCCACTCAAAATTCATCGGGGTTATAAATGGTTAACTACTTGATTATTTCTTTCATAGAAACCCACATAATAAAATGAAATATTAAACATAATTTAAATAAATAAAGTATGAAACATAATGGTTACCCAAATTAACTCATCACTGGATTTCCACATACGATAAAATAGGTGAAAATATAGATATGGAAGAGAAATCTAACCATCATGTTCTGATGAAGAGTGATAGAAAACATGGCTATGAAGAATCCAAAAATCACAAAGCCATAAATTTTTTATGATCTAAGGTACCATCAGATTCATCAGATATGATGGTACTAGGAAAACTTTTTTGGTTTTCAAGATCATTTCCATAATGTTGATGAATTTTTTCATAAGGATAAATACTTACTTGATTTCAGTGTAATATCATCGTTGGTCATTCCATGAAAAATTTCCACTTCATCTCTTATTTAATTGAAATGATGTTGAATTTTTCATTCTTGAAGGGTTTGAAGATCATGCAATAGAATGATAGTTCATTCCATCTGTCTCAAAAAAAAGTTTAGAAAATGTTATTAAATATACATAGGTCCATATATGGTGATATTTATCATATATGGATCCAAAAATGGACTTATACTTCAACTATCATACCAAATAATAAAATAAAACTAATTTCTACTAACCAGGGACTTCCTGTAGGCCAGTGGTAGGCGATAAAGGCCTGTTGCATTTCGGTTGTGTGTTCGATTCCCGCATTCTTGTCCGATGCGATGGGTTGTCACCAATCCTACGGGTTTTCCTTTTTCGAAAACATTACGATTATAACCTTCCAGAAATAATATCAAAATGTTCTAGCCATAAACAATACTATCTGATGTATAACTTAATCCATTAAAATATTTTGAATTATCCAAAATACTTTTGTTCAATCTCATAGTATAAAGAATAAAATTACTATAAATTTCATAAAACAAGCATGTGAATACCATCATTTATCTACCATATATCATATCATATATCTTATTTTTCACATTCAAAACATGTGATCACCTTAATCATGTTTTCTTGGAACATGAATTACTATATAACCTTAGTGTAAACATGAATTCTATCAAAAGTTAACACTTTCCACAAACCAAAATCCCAAATATTCTATATACTTAAATCATGATATCACTTTGTCCTTATATCAGTCATGAACTCATTAATAATATCAAACATGTGATTTTTTATGTGTCCCTTCATTATGCGCATATCAACTTTTTTCCGAAAATATTTCAATCTATGTTCATGGTTACTCGTACCACAATATTATTGAAAACCAAAACATAGATATTACAATATTCTATAATACTATAAATGAGATTCCATAACACTATTTTGGAGTCCTGTTATATATACACTTAATCATTCCACCACTTCATTGGAATATTCAAAATCACCAATAGTGATCGCATGTGACTTCACATTTTCATTTTCCTTATGTGGTTGATTATATCAATCATAATTAACCCTTGGATTATATAATTGGTTATCATAATGCCCCATTTCCTTCCACTTGTAGCATTTAAGTGTTGGTGGTGCGTTATTTGTAGTCTTCTCTCTATTCACATCATCAGCTACCCGTTTCCCATTACTTCGACACTCAACTGCTCAATGACCTTATTTCCATACATAAAACATTTTTTGGTCCCATTATGAAAATCTCCACCATGCTTCTTTACACACTATGGGCGTAAAGAAACATCCCTCTTGTTTTTCACCAGTGTTTTGATATTTTTCCTTGATCTCCATCATTAATTTCTTGTCAAAACCATGAGATGGATATGTAACACAAGCTTCCAGTTCTACCTTGACAGAACAACACACATTTTCTTCATAGCTAATGAAGTATCTTATGGCTATTTCCCTCTGAAAACTTGGTTTTAATCCACTGAAATATCGATCAACTTTACTTTCGGGATGGATCATAAAGCAAGATGCAAACCTTACAGGCCTTGTAAAATTTTCCTCGAATATATCAACAGATCCACCATCCATTTTTGTTAATCTCAAGGAACTCCTTTTCCATCTTTGAACGAATAATACGAGGGATGTACTTATTGAAAAACAAGTTCTTGAACTCGTCCCATTCCATGGATTCAATTTCATCTTGGGGCATTGTATTCTTAATTAGTGTCCACCACTGGTCTGCTTCACCTTCTTACAGGTAAACATCCAAAATGAAATTTTCATGTTCTGAATAGAGAAGTATGGAAAATATCGTTTCAATGGTAATGATCCATTGTTCAGCAACAAGTGGATCAGAAGAACCATTGAATTAATGTGGGAATTGCCACATGAAGGACACAATAGTATATTGTCCCTTTCTATGCTCATTTGAAAGTCCAGAATGATTCATAGTTTGTGTAAGTATACCAATAAGATTTTGTACTCCATTTCCCAAATCATTTGGTTGTTCTGATGGAAAATCATTCCATTTCCTAGTGCATTGATCATGAACACAATTCCTTGGGGTTCTATCCATTATATAATACCCAAAAAGAAGAGTGTGAGAGGAAAAAATCATACTAGGAAAACAACATAATCAAAGGGAGCACTTAAAATCTCTGATATCTTCGGTTTAATCATACGTAATTCATGATCGTTATCATAATTATAGGACTATAACCTATTATTATACTTAGCCTTAGGAACATACCTAGACATACCATAGAAATATCTATAGGGATCTCACTATTGTTTTTGCATCCTAGTTTCCAAAGGTTAACTAAACCTTTTCTTGGATACCAACTGTAGAGACCCAAACATGACATACATACACATTAAATTAATTTTTCAGAATAAATTATACATAACTAAACAGATACCCAAGGACTGAAATAGTTTAGTGTCTTTGGAAACTCAGAACATAATCTTCTAACCATGGTGAAAGATCTTCAACATCTCCCATAAAGATATTCCCCTTTTTTCCTTACCTAAAACATTTCATTATATCATGGGGAAATGAAAACATACTACGTGTGATCTAAAATGCTCAGTAAGGGTAATCATGGAAAAACTAAAACAAACCATATACATTAGAACTTAAAAACATGAACATAAAGTTTAAACATCAAAATCTTGAGCAATGACATAAAACATGGCACTACGTAAGGCATAGATCATAATGGAACATCAATCATGATAAAATAGAAAGGGAATAAAAAATTTAATTGTGGAAAACCCTTAAGAAAATGATATTATTTCCATAATATCCATGTCATTTCTTCTAAAATCATTATATTGGACAAAGTCCATTACTGAACCGGGTTTACTTGCCGTTCCAGCCCTGTATTACTGAACCATATTTATTTTCCATTCCAGCCATGTCTATCTCATTAGTTATAATTATTTACCCAATTAATTAGAGGGAGATATATGTACCACCAATGTCATAATGAATTCATACTTACATGTGGGACAAAATAAACATAAATATTTCATCATAACACAACGAATAAAATGGGTTTCATAAACATTAACCCATCTTAACATAAACCACATAAAAAATGGATATCATTTCATCATAAGAAAAATAAAACCATGTAAATAATAGAGAAATTATACTTGAAACATAATCATACTAAATAATTTCATCTTATAATGGAAATATTTTTGATAAAACACTTGAAATGAATTCATGAGGAAAATATCCCTTTTTATTGAAAATAATTTTCTTTTCGCAAAATGACATGTAATTTTAAAAGAAATAGTTATTGTTGAAAATTATCATGAAATAATGTAGAGGAATCTTTGTGAAAATAAGGTGTTAATATACCGTAAAATTCTTTTCATTCTGTATAAGAAAAAAACAATCTTCTCGTACTTTTGCCGTAAAAGTCAAATAGTACCTCGTATGTTAACCAAAATAAATATTCCTTCCATACTACATAGTAAAAATCAATAAGGGGTAAACATGAAATTAGAAATACGTGGAAGAATATTAAACACTTTATGATTACATTTTTTGAAAACATGGACATGGATGATAATCATAACCCCATTAAATACTTGTGAAAAAACAATCTCGGATAAGAACGAGATTAGAATAATTAACCATTACCTTAGGTCCAATTTCTTCAATACATGTTCGAAACTCCTGTATACTAGGTTAAAAAATATTATTTACTTTTAAAATAACCATAATAATATTTATGATATCATATATTATTCACTTATGACTTTATATTACCCGTTCTTTTGTCAATTCCATGTTAAAGCAGCATTTTGGGTAAAATCGTTTCATTTACCGTGCGTGTTTGAACTTATTGTTCTTGATATTTTTACTTATATCCAGATTTACTAAATTCCAAAACATAAAACAATATTTATATATAATATTTATTCATCATATAAATAAATATGATTGGTAGATAAATGGAATGAAAAACATCATTTACGGAGACGGTAGGACGTACAAACACATGTATGTTGTTTTCGTTTTCTTATTGAATTGAATGAAATTAAGTAAATGAAACATAAATTTACATAAATATAGTATCATTATTTTTTAATATCTTTCATGATTATTTATTATATATACTTTATAATCATTCTTGAATGGTTATCATGTATAGTGAATCTCATCCCGTCGTGGAGACGGTAATCCGTACGTACGCACGAGCGACGATATCATTCCTATAATTGTAGAATGGTATTGTATTGGATTTTATAATATCTTAGAATTAGTATCATGCTATAATAATCATATATAGTTATTATTTCCACCATTTTACCCATCCATGTAAGGTGGTGGTGGAAAAATAGATTACACCACTGCGTGGAGAGGGTATTTCGTACGTACGGAGGTGCAGTGATTTTGTTTTCCGTAGGATGGATAGAAGGTGAAATGGAGTTGTTTCATATTTATAATAAAATATCAGTATATGAGTGATATTTTTTTTATATTTTATAATAAAACAAATAAAAAATAGTATGTAGAAGAATAATGAAACTTGAAAGAATCGGACGAAGAGATTTCCACTTCTTCGACACGCCTCTTCTAAACCTCCTCTTAGGGAGCTGAAGTTGGTCTTTTGGGATCACCAGGACCTCAATTATGTTTCTAGGGAATTGGAGAAAGGAAATTGGGAGGTTTTTTAGAGCTTTAAGGCTCAAAATTTTGTGAAGTGGAGAGGGAGGAGGTGCTCTTTTATAAGAGATGAGAGGGGTACTTTTAGAATCCTCTAAAATATTAATGTATAAGAAACTAAAACCACATCTAAAAACCTAAAAAATGACTCAAATGAGAATATGATATTATATAGGGTTATAATATCATCAAAAAATAAAATTTATAAATGTTGGGAATTTATTTTAAACCGTATCAACTTGATTTATCCTTATTTAATATATTTATTTTTTATTTGGGGTAATAATGTTATAAATATTAAATTGTTATGAATAATTACTTATGTGTTATGAATTTTATTTAATTTGATACTTTATGAATGTTTCGACCATATAAATTTAAATTTATAATTTTTAAATATTTTTTTGATTTTATAAACAATTTAGTAATAAAAAATATCAATAGTGTGAAAATTGACACAATTCATCTGTTTGAATTTAAATAAAATCCACATAGAAGATATGTTCGAACTAAATAATTAATATATTACTAACATGTCATATTTGTCTAGAAAAATCTTGGATCACATTAAATAGTTCATATAATTTTTATTTTAATATTTTTAAAACCATTTATAAGGTATTTCAATCAATAAAATAATTTATACATCACAATTGTGTCATAATTAATTATACATTTTTAATCCCTAAAAATTCTAAATAAATGCACATTATGTTGATAATTTTATTATGTTTTTTGAGGCTATTTAGTTTCTATGTTTTATGATTTTAATAACTAAAATACAGTTATTACACTTATAAGATATAAGAGAGTGACATGTTGTCACTTGCCTTGGTTTTAGTAAACATTACATCAATTTCATGGTCAAAGGTCTATGAAATTAATCTATTACGACCCTTATGTGATATTAGACGACTTTTATTCATCCAATAGAATTTTTTCAGGTGTTATGGTAATTTTATAATCTTATGTTTACCCTTAATTACACGATGTACCTTTAAATGTAGTAAATAAAATTTTCTATATTTACTATTAATGATGTCTAAAAATAAAAATTAACCTATTAACATAATTTTAACATACTTATTCCAAATATGAAATCCATTTTTTAAAATTCAAAAGACATAATTTTTAGTAATTAATTTAAAATTTATCCCTTTGTTAAGAAAATGATTTTCAAAAGTTAAAATGTTACAAAATATTAAAATATTTTTACCTATGAATTCAGTGTAAAATTATTGCTAATGACTTCCATTATATAAAACGGTAAAAATATATTATACTAATATGTTAAAACAGATCAATGTTTTAATTTAACCATATTATTTATCTTGATGAAAATAATTGTTTTTAATGAAAATTTAGAGTATTTTTACTATTCATCTAAATATGAAGGTTATCAGAATAATATCCAAAATTTATCCAAAGTAAATTTTTATATCCCGATTGAATTGAATAAGTTTATTTTATAAAATTGAACTTAAAAACGTATCAAAAACAAGATTTAATATGGGTGCTCCATCAAAAAGAGGCAAAACATCATTTTTTGAAAAATACTTATTTTACCCGAAAAATTTATTTTTTTCTCGTACCATGTTGTAGAATATGTGTAAGATTAATGATATTGTTATAAAATTCAAAATGTGGTTAATAATATTCATAACAGCTAGTTTATAATAATATAACAATGTTTTGTGAAACTCTGTATTGCATACAATACACGCTACTGAGGAAGGTCGCTCTTGTGTGAAACACAAGCTAAGAATAGTGTTTGCGTATAATACAAGATAATATTGTGTTGCATATATAGCAACCTAATTTGGGTGTATCGTACAACACATCACATCAATGAAATTAAATAATATATTTCTCATAAAATCTCGGGGTGTTACACCTCCTTTCACTAAAAAAATTCCATCGATGTTTATAAGGGTGAGTGAGTTGGGATATTATCTAACACTCCTTTATGTGATCTATGAATACTTCAATAAATTATCTCTTCATCAATCTAAGTAGAGTTCCACAATCTTTTTTCAAAGATTTTATTCCTTAAACATCCGAAAGAAATTATAATCATACCTCATTATTTAGATATATCCATACCTATTATAATCATTAGTAAAAGCAGTGTAGTATGAAAACCTACCCCTTTCCCTTAATAGAAACACACCACATACATCAATAAGTACTTATTACAATTATTCGGTTATTCTTAATCATTTAATAGAGAAGGTTTTTTTTCATTTAACCATGTAAACAATCATGAAAAACACTAGGTGTTTTAAATCAGATGAGTTTAAATACCCTTCTTGATGAAATTTCTATACATGATTCTTCTTTAGATGGTCAAGAATAATGCTCTATTGCTAATTTTTAGATGAGTCATTCTCACTAGCCTTTCATTTATTTCCAAGACAGTTTTTTTATGTTCAAGTATATACAAAGCATTTAAATGATGATCCATATGATGATATATTTTATATTTAGAAAAGAGGAAAATTTTATTTCCAATAATATAATAAAACACCATAGTTTCCAAACATAAAACTGATATTATAATCCTGGCAATTGAATGATCATAATAATAGTTATTTATTACAAGAACCAAACCATGTGGAAAAGTTATATGATAATTTCCTACTTCCCAATTTGTTAGTCTTACACTATTTTATAACTAGATATTCACCTCACCCTTTGCAATCTTCTAGACTCTACATCGTTCCTTTATATAATGGTAAATATTTATGGAAAATATAGTATGAAATACCCAAATAGTAGGTAAATTTAAATTGCATTCAATGACGATAATATGTAAATTAGGTTTTTCACCTTCCATCTATCTCCTAGATTTTAAATTATACTTATACTAGCCATTATTTCCACAAGAAAAGTATAAAGCCCCCTTCTCATTTCCCTCCCACTATAGCATTTCATTTCTGTATGGTTAGTGCATTAGTGTCTTAGTCTTGCATTTAGCCTTAAACCCAATACACTTATATTCCCCCTTTTTCCCAAAAATGATTGAATAATTTGTATTCTTCATATGATTATTAGATACGTGAACTAAAAACAAATGGTTTGGGAGAGACTTTTTCATGTTTTAATGGTTATTTTCCACAATAAAATTTAAGTGGGATGAATGTAAAGACGGTGGGATGAAATCTGTTACTATCTCTTTGTTTGGTTTGAACCCAAAGGATGGAAGTCTTTCAATGTTGATGATCATCTTGAGTACATGAGGACCAATTTTATTACCTACTACTATCCAATTCCATTACAGTGTTCTAGATATCTCATAAATTTATTTCCTTTATCACTCCGAATATAAATCTTGGAGATGAGTAAACATCTTTTAAGAATATTTTCCAAATTAATTTTCATATTTGAATGTGCATTGATGATAACATGATACACTGTACATCTATTAAATCATATTAATGATTTTTATTCATGTATTTATCAACCATACATTCTCAATGAGGTTGATCAGAACGAAGTGAGGGCTCCAAAACACAAATCTTCAAATCATTACGTAGTACTATACACATTCACTTTTAAAAATACTTGATGTTATATGGGATCCGAATATTTTATTTACCTAGAATGGATCATAGAGAAAATTTTTTGGTGGTGTTTCTGATTCCTTTTTTTACCAACAATAAAAATTTACCAGCTAGTACTTTAACTTGATTACTGATTTTTAAATTATCTATTAACTTAATATATGGCCCCCACTATGTTATCGAACCCCAGTATACCTCACAAATATATTTTAAAAAATATATTGTTTTGAGTAGTATAGTGGAAATGATCCTTGAAACCTCTAAATCTATTAAAATATTTGGATACACCACAACTTAGTGAATTTCAAATGTAGGAGGTAGACTGGCCATCTGTATTGACTAATGGTTCCATAAACTGTTGAGTGAAGCCAAACATTCTTTTAATCAAAACCTTAATTCCCAAAATTCATTACCTATAAAGTGGTATCAAGATACATTTGGAAACATATACACAACCAACATTATTTATGTCAACCTATCACTCTTATAAGAACTCCCTAGTAGAATGATTCACCCGCAACTATGGACAACGTGTACCCCATACACCCAATTTGATTCAAATATAAGTGATAGAATGTATTAAGACAATATTTTAGATTGAGGGGTTTTTATTATTTATTGAATAATGAAATCATTTTATATTAAATATATTCACACTATGTGATCTCCCTAATAGGTGAAAATGTGTTAATAGATTACATTTCTAGATTCATTATGAATTACTTATTTATAATTTTATATGTTTTCCCAAGTCAGGACCACTAATAAAATAATACAAATGTCATAAATCAGTAAAATTCATAACTAATCAAGATCATTTGGTATTTGTGTATCCATTTAAACTCAATAGTTAAATATATTCCTAAGGGTATAATACTTGAGTCGATCTAGTCACATATCACAGTTCACACATTGGTATAATGTTCCAACAACTTTTCTTAGTGGTTTCATCATCTTGGAATCATTCACATCTTTCAACATCATCATATATAGTGTAAACAAACTCTCACACATGAAATGGAGTCTTGAGTATTGTAAAATAAAAACATATAATGCAGAGGGATTCATTGTCCCTTGTACATATTTAATGAAGAATATGATGCACAAACATTCAAAAAAGTAATTAAATATTACAATAATTACCCAATATTATAATAATTAATAAAATAAAATAAATCCAAACCAAAATTTTTTATGCAAATACTGAAAACCAGAATATGAGTAAAATAAATGTGTGATAGAAAAAAAATGCAACAAATTTAATTCCAAGAAAAATTAATCGAATTGAATGAAATATTTAAATTCAAATAAATTAATTTCTTTCTATCCAATAATAAATTTAATGTTTATAAAAAATTAAATTAATTTCATGAATATAATTTATTTTAATTCCAAAAATATATAAATTAACATTTTAGATTTTTAAAATATTTTATAGTCCTTGAAACCCACCCACGATGATTGTTTATATTTTAGGACCGTACTATGATCATTTGGAGTCAAAAAGACTCATGTGGAGATATTTCGGATAAAGTAGCCCATTCATGGTCGTTCATGCCTTGATATACCCCTACATGTCTATTTCAGGTCTGTCAGGACATACCTTGACTCCTTCCAGATCAGACATACTAGGCTATCCCAGGATTTGTTAGTTGTGGTAAGTTGAACCATGGAATGGATGTATTCTGGCGACATTTGGATGATCATGGGCTAGTGATAGGGTATGTATTACATGGCACAACATTAGTTTCACGTTCAGGGTGATGGGTATCATCATGGAATAGCAGTGGTGGAGAACATGACTAGGATCAGTGGGTGGCGTGGAGAATAAGCTATATGGTAGGGTGACAACTATTATTGGGGAGTAGAGAATGGTGGATGTGGGATGTGGTTGTGGATTGCTATGTGAGGGATGATGGATATGGCATAACTTGAATGGTGAGGCTGGAGGGTGACATGAATCAATGGTGGTCCAAGGTTGTATAAATGAGGTTCCTTTCATGGGAATAAGGGTAATATTTTTTATTTAGAAATTTTCTTTTTTATGGGTCTAATATAGCATAGTATTTCACTTCTTTTATATTAATTGACCTAAAACCTAGTATATCCACCCACAAAAAAATCATTGTTTTTAGAAAATTTATTCCATATAAAATTACATTGTCTTCTTGAAAAAAATTATATAATGGTTGAATTCCACCATTGGTGGAAATAATTGTCTTTGGAATGCACTATTCAAGCCTCCAAATGCCACGAAAAATTAGGTGGTAAAACATGGGGTTTCTGAAGAAGGCTTTGAAAAATCACTAATAAAAGTGCTCTAAAAATTTTTAACACTCGAGAATCCATAAATGACATTCAATAAATTTTCAATATTGTAGTAACATGGTCATATAAGAAGGGATCGATCCATGGTCAAATATTTTTGCATTGGAAGGATGTTCTCTACTTTAATTTTGGAAAGTTATGTTTTTCCTGGATCATATAATTCATGTGGTTTCTCTCATTCCAATTATTGTTACCGGGGTACAGAGCATAATCTAGTGGTCGGGATATTTAAAAATTATCATCATAAATGTGATTAAACCATGTCATATTTTGTGATCCAATACTCGGTTGAGGTTCATGGATGACATGTTAATTTAATTAATAAAAAAATCAACTTGTTTCCACATTCTCTTTGACCCCATATTCAACTACTGACCCTCACTAGTAAATATTGAAATCATGATCTAATGTCGAACACCACTTGATCATATACATATACATTAAAATACAACCTATAAGATGATCATCAGATTTTTGTTTCAAGTATGGATCCCCAATGATCCCTTCAACGTTTTGATTTTCTCCACAATCTCTTCCCTTCGATCAGAAAATGTGGTCTTGAATCAATTGCTCGTATTGAGCCTTTCTCAATATACGATACAAGAATAAGGGAGACGAGCTCTTAAAAGTCATGGGAATGAATAGTACCATGAAAATGATATCCTATTTAATCATATATAAGTGGTTAAACTCCCAAAAATGGTTCCCAAACATCCGTATATTAAAAAACACTAAATAAGTCATAAATGATGCATTACAAAAAACTAACGACATCATAATATAATTCATAATTTTATCGCCAAATTTTTATATATACTATGTATATTTAATTATAAAACCAATTTAATAACCTGAATTTTAATTCCAATAATATTGAATGAACATTGAATATTAAAATAATATTCATTATTATACTATTTATACACAAAATCTTATAATAACCCATGAATACATTAAATAAATAAATTCGCCTAAATTGGTATAGACTCAAATAATAATGAATTTATATATTTATTGGTGAGAATTATTTTTAGAGGAATCTCAGTCCACATTGTGGGTCCAACCTGTCCTATACATCTATTCAATAGTATATGGAAATTTTTTGAATATTCTATTATGTGTGACCCTCTAGTCTCTAATATTCATTGTTGTGAATACTATTCATAGACCAGAAGTGGGGTATAGAAACCCATGAAGGACCCTAACGATATTAGTAATAATTATATCAAATTAAACATTCCCCTGAATATACATTGTGTAATATAATCTCTTTGTGTCATGGTTTGTTAAAAAATTTGAATGCACAAGTCATGTCATTTTCCATTCTTACTTTATTAATCATTGACCTAATGGATGAACAAATATTCTTCTACCATGACTGTAGATATAACGAATGCACATCCATACTAATATATATGGCCCTGAATTTTACTTCCCCATCTTGAATGTTATAAATTATATCCTGATTACTGAATAAATTCCATACCACCAAATATGCACACCAGAAAATCTACCTCTACATTAATTTAGATTCATGGATTTTTCCTTACACCATTATATTCAATAAGATGGTACACATTATTAATGATCAAAAGTCATGAAAAAAAACATGTTTATAGATATAAAAAACAAATGAATCCTCAAACATGTGGTGCTCCTATTATATTTTATATACATATGATCTCATCTCCACAAGATAAAAATACATGAATTTAATGAGAAGAATACTCACTTCTTATTATCCCACAGTACCTGATGGTTTGACATAATTTACATCCTTTTAGTATGATGTATCTAAACCATAGGATATAAATTTACGTTTACTACCATTGTATATCTAGGTTCACATTATGTCATAGTAAAATATATATTCTTCTTTATAGGACATGTTATCTAAGTAATGTACCTAAAATACAGTGAATAAAGAGGTTTAAACAGTATACTAAAAATATAAACAATTGTATATATTGAACTATATACATGTAATGGTAATCAAAGTTCATAAATGAATTGGGTATAGGAACAATCTATCGGCCCAATTGTTTTATGGAATGAATAATCATGGATGGAATAACCCCATGATTTCATATGTTATCTACAAGGTCATGAAGTTACTGATGTTGTAATATTGAGATATACACCACATTAAAGATATTATAAAATGCCTTATGATTTAAAGAGAAATATTTAACTTGATGGGAAATATATATGTTTCAACCATTTATATATATCAGATAAATTCTATATGAAGATAATGGGTCTTAAAACTTCCAAGGATATTTTGGAAATTTTTATGAATTTTAATATTGTAAATTTGAAGATTATGGAATACCTAAAACAAATTTAAAGATAATATTATTAGGAAATGCATATGGATAAGTATTATAGTACGTAGGACTACATTATAAGTTTAAATTGATTTACAGGTCACATTATTTTCTTTGGAGATTATATAAAATATTCAACAATTGTTAAAAAATAAATTATGTCTTACCCAATTATTTTGAAATAAAAAACCTTGTTAGATGTAATAAGTTATTTTTCCCTCTAAATGTTACATGATATAAACCCCAATAATTAGATGACGAAATCCTTGATATATAAAAATAATAAAAAGGAATAAATTCCATCAAAATTCAAAAAAAAATCTTGATTGAGGAAAGGATATATGAACCAATATCACAATCTTATAAGGATGAAGAATGTGATGAATAACGAGTTTATAGATGTAGGAAGTTTATTTCTATTATCTCCAATAACATTATAGATAGTAAAAAAAATTTCAAAGTTAATATTACACTTAAATTCATTGGATATAGATGTATTTGAATTTTTTTACCTAGTTTTCTAAAAGGAAAGAAATTTTATTGATCTGAAATTTATTATAAACATGAGTTGTTTATTAAATTAGATATATAAAAACAAAAAATGTGTCTTTGGAAATAAGAATAGGATCTTCATAAAGTATAAATGAAACATGTTGAACATTGAATAATGTAAGGACTCCTCATTCTGTGACATGTGAAATGATTAAGAGTCTCTCAAAATCACACAAAAATAATTCTTAAGGTTAATAATAACAAAAGAAATCAAGATGTAATGAATAAAAATAAATAGATGGATATATTGAATATATGTTAATATTTGAATATGTTTATTGACTTGACAAAAATCCATGACCAAGAAGAGATTTAAATTAATTGAAAATAGAAATTATGTGAAGTTATTATAAAAAGGTATATCCGAGTGGGTATTAAAATTTATAAGGTGAAAATTATAGAACTAATAATATTATTGAAGATAATAAGGAAAAACAAAAAATCAATGAATAAAAAATGCATTTGAAAAAATACCGGTGTCTTAATGACAAAAAACCATTGTGAGAATAATATAATATTGTGATACTATATTATATAATCATGATGAATCATATAATTTTTGTAACAAAAGCCTCTTCAAAAAATTATAAATTATTTTGAAATTTGCAACTGTTACTGCTTTTTTTCCTTTTTTTAAAAAAATTAAAAAACCCAACTTGAATATGTTCAGTCAAATTTAATTTGTATAAAATAACCTAGTATAGCATGGAGTAGAGAAAATGAGTTTTAAAATAGAAAAAACACCAATTAAATGGAAAAAATCGATGAAGGTTTCTAGAGTGATTCTATATTTTTATAATAAAACTTATCAATAAACTTAAATATCAAACATGAAATGATGCTATTGGTAATATGAAGTGATTAAGAGTAATTACTACAATTTAAGGATAAATATATTACTACCTTAAAACTAGAATCAATAAAGGGGAATCCCTATAAGGAGTAAATTTTTGAGACGAAGGAAAAATCCAAAAATATATAAACATGTAAATGAGATGTAAGGAAGGAACCATAGATTGTTATAGTTGGGGAGAATCATAGAAGGAGTATTTCATACCAACATAGTCAGCAGAGTTATTTTAAAATGATAAATTTAAGGAGTTCATATGTACATTCACATACTAAACACATAAAATTAAAATCATAAGATGAGTTGTTGTGTGAGAAGAAAAAGAAAACTTAATAGAGTTTAGAGGATAATTCATCGGCGCTTCCATGTTAGCCTAAATGATAAAAATAAAAAAAATATAATTTTATTAATTTTCACCACAAGTTGTATCCAATAATGTATAATATTAAAATAAAGGAGAAAAACATGCTACCAATGAAGATTCATGAAATGAAATTTAGAAAAGGAGGTAGTAAAAGATCATATAGAGTTAACACTATAGCATGTACTGTAGCGGGAAAAAATGTAGGATGTACTAAAGTAGTGTGATTATTATAGAAGTACTGTTCACTGAGGGGTCCATTGGGCAAAAAAATGGGCGTTTTGGACTTGTGTTTAGGCCACTTGGACTTTGGTCTTTGGGATTTCTAATGGGTATCCCTCTACCCACACTAAAGTGGTCTTTGATTTAAATAATAAATTACTCCTTCAGACCCAACATTTAAAAAAAGTAAACAATGGTTGATAGGAAAATATGAAACTTGATTATTTATATAATAATTAATAAATAATCCCCTTATTATTATATAATTTTCATTTATTTTCATTAACATTGAGGGAATTGAAGGAAATAAAAATAAAGATAGAGTTTAATGGGGATATCAATATCTGATAATAAGAGATGTTGACCATAATAGAATTATTCTCACTACCATGATGTATAAATTAAGTGAATCTATTGAGGTGGAGAGGTTTTTCCTATAAAAAAATAGAACATTCTATTTAAATTTGAATAATAAGGAATTATCAGCACATATTCAATCATTATTTTCATAATGAATGTTTTATTCAAATGGGGGTTGTTGAATGATGTATTTGGTATGAGAAAAGTAATTTAACATTTCATTAAATAAAAATTATCTGATATATTTTTTACGTTGATTATATTATCTTTATTAAATATAAATATATTTAATATCCCCTTTATTTATGTTTTTTTTATTTTTTTATCACATTCTAATCTATTAAAGAACAATCATGATTTCTTAGTAAAGTCTCTCTAGATTTCTACATCGGATTTTCCCATGTAGTGTTATAGGTATCCATCTAACGGATCTCGGATAAGTTGTGTGTGCTGATATACATCTCTCAATGTTGAATGAGAACCATTTTCACATTGAGAATAAATAATCAATAAGTGTGTTTTATACCTTATATTCTATTACATTTAATACTAACAAATAGAAGAAGAAAAGGAACCAATAATGAAAAAAGGAAAATTAATTTTGTTTTCTACAAATATACAGTGGGAAACTAAAGATCCCATGTGTGTGGATTGAAATTCTGGTTAATGATGTAGGTTAATATGATGATATAATTTTTTAATATGTTTTGGATGGGTACATAAGATATTATTGAGTTTTTATAATTATAAATGGAGTAGGGAGTTTGAGGATACAACATGAAGATCATGGTTATACATATTTAAGTATCAAAAACATATAAATTTTGAGGATTAGTTTGTTGACATTTAAGGAACTCAAAGTAATGTTCTGGTTGATATAAAAAACAATGTCTAAAATAATATAGATGTTTTTTTAATTTTTACTATTCCTTAAAATATGTGGAAGAGGTTTTTTTAGTATTTGAGTTAAATTGAGATACCATGGATAAGATTAAATAATTGACAAAGGATACCATCCTACACATAAAAAAATTCAACACAATATAGAATATTTAATTTATTTATAGGATATTCTATCCAACAGGTTGGAATAAAAAAACATATATAGGAATTTATCCTATGTGTAAGTAATTTAATTTATGCATCTAATCTTATATGAATTGGAACATGTAATTTAACTAAATGTAAGAGATTTTACCCAAACCGTATCATATTTAGGGTTTTTATATAACATAAAATTCATAAAAAATCAATTTAATAATTCATTCTACTACACCATATAAATTTAATAATTGGATATTTTTTCGATGTTTTTTGGTCGAAAAGTTGAGTTTCTAGAATTACTATTCGAACGAAATTTGAATTAAATAGAGTGATTCTCAATATTATGTCATATATTAATCAAAAATAAAAAAATAAATTATTATTCAATATAAGATATTAGATTCAATATGAATGTAATTCTATAAATAAGAAAGACAATCCATGTAATAATGAAGTCACTGTTCTTGTAAAATGTGAAATAATTTGTCACCACACTATGGTGATATTAATTTTAGATAAAAATACCAAATATGAGAAATGGAGAGTTGGTCCACACTGTGGTACATTTTTTAGTGTTTCTAATATGATACTCACACAACTAGAAGGAGGAATATATTGAAATTGTGTATATTTTCAAGCATTTGGGGGTATTTCAAATAATTAGAAACAATAAATTTCTTGGAGAATATATGAATCCTAATAAAAGTGATTTTTCAATTACACAAAATAATTAAAATCAAACAATAAAATACATTCCCAATACCTATTAGTTTTATAGTTTTAGAGAGCTATCAGAAATAAATAATTAGAAAACGCATATTTTTCTCAACTATGGGATATTTTTCCCAATATATAAATATTTTCATAATTAATATCCTGACATCAACATCTCCAAAAATTTCCCCAAATGCAATACTATTCTATAAAAATCTTATGTATTACAATTATTCATAACCTATGGAAATAAAAACATAATAAAAATGTGATCTCATGTTCTCAATAATGGGTAATTAATTAAATAAAAACATATCATGGGTATGTCATGGGGAATAATAAAATAATATAAATATAAGATCATGATGATAAGTAAATTAATCATAACATGATCACAATTAAATTAATTATAACATGGAAATGTTAGTAAAACATAAATAAGAGGAATTCATAAAAACATCACCAAATTTCATAACTAATGTATCATAAAAGAATATTTCTCGGGTTATTTATAGAGGTATCATAAAAAAATTATTAAAGCATGCTACTAGGATATTATAAACATTACGTCTCTATATATTAATTATATACCCAATCCATTAGATGGTTATAATTCTCCATCCTTAATATTATGAATGTTGATCACTAAGATATCATAAAACATTATATATCCATATTCCTATGTAATCATAAACTTGTAATCTCTATAGATCAAATTTTTTAACCAATTCATTAGAATGATATCAGGTTCCACTGTCAATACATCTAAAATTATGTGCACCAAATTTATAAATTGATAATAATTTAATCAAAGAATACTTAACATAAGAAAGTAATTGTTTATATGATTACAAAGAATATAAGAATATGAAATTCCAAGAAAGAAGGTTGATGAAATCAAAAAAAATATCATATGAATGAATAAATGGATTAGACGTAGATAAACCCCCCCCCCTTTTAGAGTATTAATAAATTTGATTTGGAAATAAGAAAAAACGTTGACCATTTGAATAATTATATTTATATAACTAGGATAGTAAGAATCTATTTGGAAAACCATACCAGAGTAAAGATATATATTCATATAAAAATATAAATATGACTAAAATACATATTCTAAATAAACATAAATAAAAAAAATTATGAAATATTATTTACATTATCATAAGAAGAATAATTTATGAGACCCTTTGGTTTTTTTAAACACTGATGCAATATATATTGAAAATTATAAGTTTAAAAATATAAATATTTAAAAATAGAACATTAAAAAATACTAAAGAGTATCCTAAAAAATTATGGGTTTAACATAAAACAAATGATCATTATAGGAAAGGTATTTTATTATATTTAAATATCATTGTTTAAATCCCACATCATTATAAGTGTAAGGAAACAAAATTTTGAAGTGGGAAAAATGGATATATTAAGGTCATGACGAATAAAACATAATTGGATATGAAAACATAAATCAGAAAATTAGTTGGATGAAAAATATGGTCAAGGATGTGAAACCATCATCAAAGACGATGAGAATTATTCTCTAGAAAGCCATGAATATTGAAAAAGAATTTTATCGATGGAAATACATAGAATTAAAATGTAAATTTCCAAATATAGTAACTGAACATACAATGAAATAATATATTATTTTGGAATTAACCAATAATATAATAATGAAGTTCAATATGGGGCCTTGTAACTTAATAAAATGAGATGTTGAGATATAAAGATATTTATGGAATTAGTAACACTTGAAACTAATAGATGAAGGCAAGAATCGACATGATTTTCCTCTATATATTCCATCACTTATAGTAGTAAAATTATTTCATTGGGCAGTATTCACATAATTCTAAGGATATAAAGGTACACAATATGAATATTTCCTTTTGAAATTAAATATTACATAAATAACCCATTACATTTTTTCTAAAATTGCACTAAACAAATTAAATATAATATATAAAAAAAATAATTATATTAATCACCTATTTCATAAAAAAATAAAATATATAAATTTTTATATTTTTCATTTATATTTATTCTCTACATGTATATTTGTTATTCATTATCTATTTTCAATATCGAGTGTGAGATATCTTGATAATTTCAATCAAATTTCTTAAAAGAAGTGTTGCTCTTCATTATTTTCTAAATTTTATTCATTATCAAATAATAAAAGGTTCTTTAACATATGAATATAATTATTTAAAAATTTATATTTTCATTTCATATGAATTTTTACTATTTTTCATGATGATGATATCAGTGACGAGCATGTTTCAATAATTTATGATGGATTAATAATGTTTTATTAATTATTGAGTTGGATGTTTATATTTCCAATACATAACAAAAAAATAATTTTTAAAATATTAATGTACAATATTATGTTTAACACCTCAAGATTCCAAGGTACACTTCTTTTTAATAATTCATTATTGTGTGATGTAAACAACATAGAGTTCAAATGCACCATGACCTAATAATACATCCATTTAAAAGTGGTTATGAACAGTATTAACCACATTTTTAATTTTATATATTTCCTATATAATTTTAGAATTCATATTTTGTGTTTTTTATACATAATATAGAATCAAATTCAAATTTTCAGATAAAAGAAGAATTTTTCAAAAAAATACAGTTTGCTGCCTTTTAATGGAAAACCCTTTTTAATTAAAATATTTTTCACTTTTATATATTCAATTTGATTAAATTATATTATTTTTTTAATAAATACTTAAATATTTACTTTGGAAAATCATTTGTTACATTTCTCATAAGTGTCAAATTTTTGTGAATAGTGAAAAATAATAAATTTTAATTCAAAACGACTTTCTTAATCAAAATAATTTATAATGTTAAATTATACATATGATATGGATTTAAGGTTTAATTAGATTATATTTTTATCATTTAATATAATTGGGGTCATTATATGTTTTTTTACATTTCAATTGGACATAAACACTTATCAATCTTATGATATTTTTTACTTTTTAAAAAACCGGCTATTGCTTTTGACAACAGGAATTAATTTTATTTTAATTTCTCCAAAATATGTGTTGTGAATATGGAAAAATGGAATTCATATTTTTAATAAAGATGTCCATATTTTTTAAATTTCTTTCTTTTATTTTTTTGACAATATGAATACTAACATCAGTAATTATTTTCTTTACCATCATTAAATGGTAAATCTGGTAAATAAGGAAAAAAATTATAAAAATATTAAACTATCCTAAAACATGTACTAATATTATTTTATGAGATATTTAAGAAATTTTACTTACTTGGGTCTATTTTGAGACCACATGGAGCCACATGGATTTGAAAATGACATTTTATAAGAATTAATTAAAAGTATAAAAAAAATATAACATTAGCATATATCTTTCAATAAAACAATTTTTATATAGGGATATTTAATTTATCTATTAGACTATAAATATTAATTATAAATCTAATAGTATTTCTTAGATAATTATATATGTTTTTTATATTTTTTAGACATAAAATAAATAAATTTATTTATGACAAAAAAATGATGTTGTATTTTCATTAGTAATGAATCAATCAAATAAATGACATTTTAAATATTAAATTAAATGTTATTTGTACATTTTTATTCTATAAAAGATTTTGTTTGACGAAATTAACATATTAGGGATGAGTTAATGCCATTGGTTTGAATTAATAAATTTTCTTATTACTTTAACAAAAAAAAATAACTAAATAGTGTCAAAATTTTCATAAATGAGTTTTTAAAAAATTACTATTTTATTAAATGATATAAAAATACAAAAAATATTATGTTTTAACAAAAAACATGGATATTGATAAAAAATTCACATATTATCCACTTTAGGTTCTTTATGAGTTATATTGTAATGATATTAACCATGTAGTATAAAGTACAAGAGGTTATGGTAAGAGTTATCTTATATTACGAAGTGTTAAATCTAAAAATAAGCTTACATTTATGAAATAAAAATGTCTAAAACCTATTGGATGAGAATATTTAGACCCATTATCAGATTATTCTCAAAATAAATCAATTTTGAGCTAATAAAATATGATAATAATTTAATTATAAATTAGTATTTCAAACTTTTCATAAACTTCCCCTCAACAATTTTATAATAGGGCACATCACTTTCTCATTAAATAACAACTCCACAATCCTTTTGAATTGGCCAAACCCAGCCCAAATATCTTGAAAAATTCCCTCACTTCATATTAGAGGCCAAAAATTGGTCTTAGAGCCATATTAAAGAGTAATGTTCTTAAAATCAAAAGGATACACCTGAAGAATAGGTAATTTTTTTATCCCTTCTTTCAAAGTTCATTTATTCTTATACATCCTCTTACTAAGTTTTAGCCATAATAAAATAATAACTGTAACATATACTATGTTATGAGATGTTTTTTAGATTAGGGTACAACTGTGTTTTTCTTATTACACATCCTATGAAAAACTATTCCTCCATGTGTGCATACGTACGGATTACCGACTACGCAGTGTGGTTTAAATATTTTTTCATACGCACTTTATTTATATTGGTATAACAATGAATATAATGGATGTAAATAATATAAATCATTATTTCTTCTCTGAAATTAGTATTCAATCCAATTCCATACCATTTATTCATTAATAGAATGATATCGTCACTCGTGCATACGTATGGCCTACCATCTTCACAACGCGATTAGATTCATTCTCCACTTTAAACATCCAATAATAATTATAAAAAATATATTACTCATAATTATATAATACATGTAAAAAATAATTCTACTAGAATTATATATATAGATATATATCTATAAACATATATTTCATTCACTTAGATTTATTAAATATGATAAGAAACCAGAAACATCATTTACGCGTATGTACATCCTGCTGTCTCCATGATCGGTGTATTCAATTTTATATGTATATCCATTACATATTTTTATATTATGAATGTATATGATATAAAAATTATTTTATAAATTGTTGATGTTTGTAAATAAATATATATTTAATATGATCTATAATTAAATGTAAAAAGACATACGATACACAAAGCGGTATTACCCAAAATTTAGCATTATATTGGAATTGTTAATATATGGGAAATATAATGTCATAAAAGAATCATAAATGATATCATAAATATTATTATGATTCTAATATAAGTTAATAATATGTTTGAAAACATTATACATGAATTTTCAGAGTTTTAGAGAGAGTATCCGACTTAATATATGGGTTAATTCCTCAATCTCATCATATTAAATTTTTTAAGGATATTTTGAAAATTTATTTAATTAATGTCAAGGTTTTCAAAATTATTTTGTTAGGATTTATTAATATAGAAATTATTGTCTTAAAATGTTCATTCATTTAAAAAATTTCAAATTGGAATGAGACCATTCCATTCAAAAATATATATCAAATGAATTCATTTATATATTATGTCTCTTTTAAATGATTTCATAAAAAATGAAATTTCTCTCAATGAGTATTACTGATTATTTTTAACCATGTCAACATCATTTAATAGATATCATTATTAATTGTGGTTGATTTATTATAATATGATCTTCCATATTGTATTTAATGAGTAATGTTATGTTTGACTGTGGATGTGCTATTTTTATACCATTCATGTTTTATGGTAAATGTATTGACATTTCATATGGTTGATTTAATATGAATGATTGTGTTATGTTTCACCCTTTTCAAATGTGGAATGTGATAGATGTTGTATGTTATATGAAATGACATATGTATCCCATCAATGCATTGATAGGTCTCATAAGGCAAACTAGTGTCTTAGAAAAAGTCCTTGATAGAATATTTGAGAATGGTCTTGGCACAAGGCCTTGATGTAGTTATTATTATTTCCTTCATTATTCGTATCCGCATTTGGAAATTAGTTATTACATATGACTATTCAATTAGTAGAATATCAATGTGGTTTTTTATATGGTATTGTTTAATTTATTATTTCCATTTTATGTTAATTATTATGTTTTAAAGGATCTTATTTTTATTATACATCTTCCCTTAATAGGTTATAGCTTTCGCTAAAATATTAACCCTTATTAATCTTCTGAGATCACCCATTTCTTATGTTCTTTTTCCTAGGATTCCACGAAGTGTATTATTATTGATATGTAGGGTTAATATAGGGGAATAATGGAGTTATAAACGGGTTATTTATGATGTGTTTTATGTTTAAATGTGTAATGTAAAGTATATATATGTAACATATTTCCCAATACAACTATATTGATCAGACATTCATGACTTTTTTCCTTGTAATAATTCCAATGTATTAAACTATTTCACCACCACTATTTAACTATGATTGAGGCATTATAATTGGCATCAGAGGAAGCATAGAAATGACCTTGAAAATTATATTTAGAAAACTACGATTGGGGATTATAACCCTAAGATAGAATATGAGGAATGGTATTAAGGAGAATATTGTAATTTTAAAATATATATTATGTGGGTATTCCTAAAAAATACATTGACGTCTCGATACAAAAAGTTGACTTAGTTCTCGTATAGATGAACCTATGGGTGAAAACACTGATAATGTGTTACTATTTTTACTCAAGGTAATCTGGAATACGACAACATGCCATTCTACACACCTGGTTTGAAACTCTAGGGGAATATGCACAATATAATTCATAATTTTGTATAAAGCATTATGAAGGATTTATGAGAAAATATTTCTTCAAAGGAACCATGTTTATGATTATGGATTACATATGGATAAAATTTAAAATTTATATTTATTATTTCACTATATTGGAATTATAAATTATGATTCATAACCTAATTTACTGTGTGCCATTGTTTAGAAATGATTCCATGTTGAAGAAATATAAATCGTATCATTGCACATAATCCATGAAAGGACTTACCTCAAATGAAAGACAATGATAGTGGATATGCTGATAGAACTACAACTGAATAACTTATAACTGTATTGTGACATATTAATTAGGTTATGTATAATAAATTCACTTATATTGAGCATCAATATCCAAAATGCTAAGGTTCAATGTTATATCTCTTTATGTTACAGTATACTCTAACATTAAATAAGACTACAAATCCTATTTTATCTGAGAAATGGATAAGTTACTTAGAGAAGATATTTTATTATTTGGGATGTAATGAAAGGTAAAAGGTTCTCACGAAAGTTTTTCGCCTCTTAGAAGATACAGATCATTGGTGGTCAGTAATTCAAAAATAAAAACAGTGATAAAAAACTGGGAAATAAGTAATAGATGGAGTTTAAAGAACTTTTTCTAGAGAAATAATTTCCTCATGAATAGCAAGCTGGTATAGAAAGAAAATTTCTGAGTCTGAAGAAAATTGAGGATAAGATTGTTACAAAGTATGACGCTAAATTCATGAGGATAGCAAGGAATTCTATGGATTATATATATAACCCATGATTTAACATTGGTCGATTGTTTTATGGGCTAAAACCATTCCTCTAACGGGCATTAGCCTCACAAACATTCTTATTGTACAAAGATATAGTTTTTTGTGATATCAAGATAAAAAATTAATTATCTAAGATTTAGGAAATTAAATTAAATCGTGATAAAAATAGAACAGTGGACTAAAATATAGATAACGATAAAAATAGAAAAAAGGATTTTACCATAAGTGATAATTGTGGCAAGAAAAACCCTGGTGCTTGCCTAAAAAATGATAGTATTTTATAAATTTAGAGAAAAAGGTCTCCATGATTATGATTATAAGGGAGAGAAATAAGTCATTAAATGTTATAATTTTAATGATGTATGAAATTTTTAAAATTATTACCATAAGCGTCAAGGAATTATAGCTCAAAAAATAAAAATGATCAAGGTCAAGATTATGCTGTCACTATAGTCAATGTGGAATAATTAATGAATTTGTGTTTTTGAATTCAAGAATTTTATTATAGTTATAAGAGGAATGTGATATATATAAGGATTTTTCATTATTAACTTTTTTTATTAAGGTTTTAATTTGATAAAGGTAATCATATATTCATTATATGGTAATAAGTGTAACATTATGTTGTTTTGGGGAATATGATGTTACAATTGATTTTGGAAATTTAGAGTCCTTTTATACAAAGATTGGATAAATGTAATTTGGATAACTATAAAGGATGGGATAGATTAAGTTGTAAATTGTATATTATTTTGGAAGATTATTTTTGTAATGTTATAATACTATAGTTTTAGAAAAAGGACAACCTGCAGGTCAGGAGATAACCCACCACCTCAGACAAAGTTGTGGGAATCAATCCCACAATCGAAGTGCGGCATGGATTTATCACATACCAAAAGCCTATAGAATTTACATGGTGATTTTAAAACATTTTCTACATTTAAATGGTATATGTTTATATTTGTAACCTAATACAATTGAGAAAATAGAATATTTTTAATGTTTTATCTTTTGAAGAGAAAGATGTGTTTATGGTTGGAATTAGCTAAAGGATGAAACTATACATGTAAGTTAAGTATTATTTCTTATTTTATTAGTATATGAATTAGTTTAATTAAACAAAACATGTTATATGATCATAAAACTAAAAATGTTTTCCTAGTAATTTCTTTTGGGATGAATCAAATGATCCCCTTAATCATTGCAGATTTATTAATTTCTTGTTGTTAACTATCTCATAATAAAATTCTCTATTACTCTCTATCAGAATATGATGGCTTGTTTTCCATTACATTTCCATGTTTTATTGCATATAACCCATGTATAAGTTATTTCCAATATCCTTCATTGGTACAATTCTATTTAAAAAAAATTGAGGTCTCATTAATCCATTTTACGATGTGGGATTTTAATTAAGATATTTTGAAATGTAAAACAAATAGTTTTCTTGTTATTGGGATGATCATTTATATTACACTTACTGTAATTTTTATTTTCATGTGATGAGAGACCCTATTCTCTTTCATCAATCCATTTTGGAAGTTTTGAGTGGCGCCGTTAGGCTGCCAAACTTTCGTAAGAGATCTAACCTCTCTCTTATTTTTAAGTACTCTCCTTTATGTCACTTATTTTAAGCTCCTCTTTGTAATGTTGGGGGATGTTATTTTATATTCCTCTTGCTGTAAATTTTATTTTAATGTGATGAGATACCCTATTTGATCTCATCAATCCATATTCGGAAGTTTTATGTGGCGCCGTTAGGCTGCCGAGTTTTCGTAAGGGATTTTTCATCTCACTTTTATTCCCGTGAGATTTATGCTACATTTGCCACAAATTCCCTTGAGTGGTGTATGTACTGCCCATTATTCTACTCTTTGTGTAATATACTTTCGTTTATGAGTATTTACATCAATTATATTTTGTCCTTCTTTCATGGTGTGTATGTTTTGAAAGATACCCAAGTCGGTAAGGGAACCTTCCACCCTCCTCTTTTTTAAAAGACTTCTTTTGTTGGGTCTTTTAATTTACATATCGTTATGTTGGGATATGTTCTCATATATCCTTATTGATGTAAATTTTATGTCCAAGTGATGAGATACTCTTTTTATCTCTCATCAACTCTTTTTGATGTGATGTCGTTAGGCTGTCAAGGGAACTTTTTAACCCAATTTCGATTTCTTTGGGTTCAACATGTAGTCATTGAATATGTCATCCATTGAATATGTGTGAATGACCTTTTTACCCTTAATATCCACTTATATTGGGGGTATTTATATTTGTCACACATATTTTTGAGATTGATTTGTCCTTAATTTAAGGATACCTTCTTTATAAGGGATTTCATCACATTTGACATTTCTATTGAGGATTCATTGTTGTTATGCAAAAATTCACTTTTATATGGTGTGTATACTGTCCTTTGGAGTATTATAACATGAATCCATTTATTCTCATGATATTATAAAGTTTTGACTAAATGTTATTCCTCAACTATTGTATTCAAGTGTCTCTAATTTTGGTGAAACCCCTTTAACCAAAATATCGTTTTAAATGTTTTAATTATTTGTTCTTATTAATATCCATGTTTTCAAAATGGTTTTAAGGATTTATTTATATGGATATTAATGGTTTAAAATTTTACGCTTCAAGGTGGTACGGGACACTTTGATTCAAAAATATCTTTATTAAATGTTTTAAATGGTTTTGGAAATGTTTTCTTTTTGAATGTATTCATTATTTCAATATACTAAAATGTTATATTGTGATTGAAATGTGAAAATGTTATGTTTCCTTTATGCATGTTTTATGTGACACATTTATGTTATGATTCTTGAGCATTGTTATGAAAACGGGTGGTTCCGTGATAAACTAAGGGCGGGTGAGCCCGTTATAGCTCTCCAATGCATTGGGTAACTCGGAGGAGTGAAACGTTAAGGTTTCTCCGAAGAGATTTAGGGAATATACAGTGATGGGTATTCCAAACGTAACCAAGAGGGTTACTCCCCACGTAAGAATGTTATGAATGCCTCAAGTTACCTTTATGTATTATGTTTGCTATGATTTATTCATGGTTTGATGAGGTATGTTAAAGTGCCTATGTTTTATGGGTAAAGTATGATTTCATTCTTATGTATATATGAACTCATGTTTCCTTTCCATATTTTTATAACCCTTACTGAGATTTTTATGCTCATCCCAAGTTTTTGAAATGTTTTTCACAGGTCAAGGGAAAGTTACATGATGTGATGATAGTGTCAAGGATGTTTCAAGAAAGAATCCGTGTTATATTTTAAATATGTTTCTGTTGATGGGAAGAATGAATACTGTCTTTTATGTAACCACTTAGTTTAAATGTGGAATGTAATGCAAGTTTCATGATCTAATTCTCTAAAACTCTAAACCTGAAAAGATCCTCAATGTGTAATCTTGTAATAACTCAAGATTAAGTAAGGTTTAAGGATGGGGCCTTATAGTTGGTATCAAAGGTCGGTTTAGATAACTTTAGAGGTTAGGGTATTCTTTAAACATAAGTGACATTACCATAATGGTTAGGATTTCAGAAAGAGTCCTAGTTTTAGATAAAGTGAATGAGTAAGTATATCTTAGTGTTTATCTTACTCATTAGTACATGATGGTTTTGTTGATATACTCACACTGATATTTCTGTTTTTAGTGAATGGCTGGATCTCGCAGGAACCAAAGTGACAATTGGATTGAAGGAAACTGTGGTGGATCTATGATTAAGATACTAGGTAAAATGGAGGATTCAATGAGGAAACACATGGTTGTTCTAAACCAACAATCAAGGAGTCATGATCAACCACTTCAACCTTGGTGAGTTCTCTAGTGCATCATGTACGAGATGGCCAACTCGATGTGGAAATTCAGGTAATAATTATTAAGGTAACCATTAGGGTTTATATGATCCTTACTTTTGAGGTAATTATGGGTTATTATATGTTCTGATGGAAAATGAAAGGCATGAGATAAACTTGAGGTTAAAATATGTTATGATCATCTTTGAAGATTTTATCTCATTTTGGGGAATGTTTTAAGAATTATATAGTTTTGAAAAAAGGACAACACGCAGACCGTGTGACAACCTGTTGCGTCGGACAAAGCTGCGGGAATCGAACCCACAACCAAAGTGCGACTGGTATTTATCGCCTACCACTGGACTACATGAAGTCCCTGGTTAGTTTGACTGATTCTTTTTAGTTATATGATTTTATGAATTAAGAGTAAGTTGATTTTGGAGGATATTTGATTAGGATAATTACTTTTCAATGTGAGGCTTTAGGAGCGACTAATGTTGTTTGGAGATAAATGTTATGATTTAACTTGGAAGACTATGTGACTAAATCCTTCAAATATTTGGGTTTCAATCTTATATTGGATTACTTTGATGAATTTTATGGACAAATTGTTTATCGGATGGTCCTCATTGAACTTTGGGTTTTGTTGGACAAATTTTGGAGATTAAGAATAGATTTTCTTTTTTATAAGGGGTTATCCTTTTCTGGATTATCTGATCTTGTACTAACCTTTTTGGTTTTGGTTTTGGTTAAAGCCTAAATACATGGGATGTATATAGTTCTCTTTTGGGGATTAGGTGATTCTCTAGAAGTTGATTATAGTACTCTTGATGTGAACAAGTCTCCGTAAATACTCATCTTTTGGAAAAAATATGAGTTTGACTAAGGAATCTAGTAAAAGTTGAAAGTCAACATGATAAGTGATTATGCTTCCTTATGAATAAATTCCTCAATAAAAAGTAACTTAAATCAAAAATGTTGTCTATTAACTTTTCCTACTGGGGAATCAAATACCGTTTAACCCATCACATGTTTGTGATTTTCTCATGGTTAACTTTCTCCTAAAAATGTTTTCTATCACTCTCCATGAGAACATGAACCTATGTTTTCTCCTCCATGTCCATATTTTCATACTTGAATCCTAGTATGGGTTAACTCGGGTGACCTTTGTACTTATCTTTCTTTATTTTTTTTTCCGACTTTTGTTCCGATGTGGGACTTTCAAGGATGTTTCCAAGCGCAATTTTAAAATTGCGAGGACGCAATTCCCAAAAGGGGGGAAGGATGTAACACCCCAGGTAAATAATGAATATGGAATTTTCATATTTATCCATATTTGTGAATAAAATATTAATATGACTTTAAAGGGGACGCTATGCTCGATGGCGTACCCAACACGCAACAATGAGTTTCTTGGGAATCTTACGTTGCACTCTAATAATAAAATAATATTAATTCAAATGGTAGTTAACATATAGCCGTTGTATTGGCGGGAATGGATAGAAATAACTAAATATGATTATAGATGTTTTTTAAATGTTTTTACATTTATCCAATAAAAGCTAAAGGCTTAAAATACGGAAAGAATTCAATTTTAGGCGTATAAGCCCTATTTTTCACTAAAGGTTCACTTATCGCCTTTTAATGGAGAACTGTCATTAAATATAGTTTTTTTCACTCTTAAACATTCTTTTGGACCAAATAAAACTCTTATTAAGAATCGGGACATCAAATTTTACTTTGTGTAATTTTTTGGTATTTTTCCGATAAAGTTCATTTTTTTAATGAATAGTGTAAAATGTTGTATTTGAATTCAAAACCTATTTTTAATATAATTTATTTATATGATTAGATTATATTTTGAATTGGTTTTAAAGTGAAATTAGAAAATATTTTTACCATTAAATCCAATAGTGGTCGTTGGAATTAATTTCACTTTGAAATCAGACTTAAACTAGTGTCAATCTTTTGATACTTATTGTTTTATAAAAAAACGCTATTTGCTCTGACAGCGGGAATTAATTATTAAAATAATTAATGTGACTAATATGTTATGAATTTTGTAAAACGGACTTCATTTTTGAATTCAGAATATCAAATATAGCTTAGGGTGAATTTTTGGGATTTTTCTGAAAAACTTCAATTTTGATGAATAGTGAAACCACTAAGTGGTACTTATAAAAACTGATTTTTCCATTTAAATGAAATTTTGCCATCATTGTGTTTTGATTTTCAAAAATCCGACATACATGGTTGTCATTAAGAAGTAAAATGTGGTTCAATGAGATTATAATAATTTTTTGGTGAATAGTAACTTATTAAGTTCTTAATCGCGATTAGAGGTAATTAGTGTAATTTAAGGTAAAAATGATATTATAAGAATGTGAAAACACCATGACACTTGTCCTACACCTATTGGTTGTATCATGGCCGACCAAGACAAGCCATGGGTCAACTTGGGGACCCCATGGATCCACTTTGGTTGGGAAATGACATAAATAACATTTTATTTAATGTAAAAGTAAAATTGACACAAACATGATATGTTTTACTAAAACAATTTTTAAGTGGGGTTATACAAGTCATCTTTTTGATTATAAATATTAATTGGAAAGCTAAAAAGATTTCCTACATCATAGTATTTTTTTATAATTTTTAGACATTAAATATATTAAATTATTTATGACATAATAATGATGCAGCGACGACATCATTATTTGACGATTTAAATAAAATGGAAAGATAATGTAAAATCTATGAACTACACATGTCCAAAACTCATTGGATGAGTGGATTTCGAAGCCTTATCACCTTATCCACGAATTATATCAATGTGGGACCTTTTGAAACCGAAACACATTTTTCAAATAAATTAATATTTCTTTACTTTCCAAAAGTGCCCCTCCTCTCCTCTTATAAAAGGCCCCCACCTCTACCTCATTTAACACACTCCTCAAGCCTTTGGCTCGGCCAACCCCTGCCCATTTACTCTCTCCAAATACCTCTCCTCATCCTAGAGGATTCCCTTTGGGCAGAATCCTTTCAAAGGAAGCCTTTAGGCTCAAATCAAAAGTAGTTACACTTTTAAAGGTAATTCGTTCTCTCATGTTCATTTGTTTTATTTTTCTTCTCCAACCCCCTAAACTCTTTTTATTTACTTCTTTTGTAACAACACAAGTATCTTCAATATACTAGGATGTTGTTATAAGATTTATTCGAGCTACACTCTCACACAACTACATCAAATGGTTAAAGAACATACGGTTTCCGTGGATGGTGAAATTCTGCCTCCCGAAACGATGATTGTTCAATACTCATTTAACACCTTCAACGGTGGCCATTATGATGTCACTATTTTTATATATGATATATAATATGTTTATGTTTTATTTATGCTTCTGTATTTTTCATTTTTGTCTTACCTTTATGGCTTCCATTATGCGTATACGCGATATCTTCATATAAGGAAGTGCGGACTACCGCCCCCTCAAAGTGATTTGATTTGTTAAATACCATATGTGGGATGTATAAAGGATGGAAATGTGATATTATATATGATATTATACTGGAATTATAATATACCTTTATATCATTATTATTCCATTTTATAAAATACGAAATAGAAATGAAAGTAGCGTTCATGCGTACGTACGGCTTACCGTCTCCATGAACGGTGCATTTCATTTCTTACCTCTAAATGATTATGTAATGTTATAAATGCATGCATGTACTGGATATATATGACATATATGATATCTACATAATGAATACAATTCTGGATATAATAAACATTTGGCCACACGAACAACATGTAATTGTAAGAAGTCCACTTTCGACTTAAGAACCAAATATCGGCAAAACAAATATTATTAACTTAAATGATTACATAATGTTTATGACATGGTAATAAGTGGTATAAAAGTAATAATGAACTTGAAAAAGGTTCTAAAGGAATTAGAAATTAACTCACATTTATTATTCAGGAGATTAAAGAACGATCGAGTCAAGTCGGACCCGAGGTAAGGGATCCTACTCCTCTCTTTCTTTTTAAGTACACACTTTTATGTCATTCCTTTTAAAGCTCATATTTCTTGTTATTGGGATGATCATTTATATTACACTTACTGTAATTTTTATTTTCATGTGATGAGAGACCCTATTCTCTCTCATCAATCCATTTTGGATGTTTTGAGTGGCGCCGTTAGGCTGCCAAACTTTCGTAAGAGATCTAACCTCTCTCTTCTTTTTAAGTACTCTCCTTTATGTCACTTCTTTTAAGCTCCTCTTTGTAATGTTGGGGGATGTTATTTTATATTCCTCTTTCTGTAAATTTTATTTTAATGTGATGAGATACACTATTTGATCTCATCAATCCATATTCGGAAGTTTTATGTGGCGCCGTTAGGCTGCCGAGTTTTCGTAAGGGATTTTTCATCTCACTTTTATTACCGTGAGATTTATGCTACATTTGCCACAAATTCCCTTGAGTGGTGTATGTAATGCCCATTATTCTACTCTTTGTGAAATATAATTTCGTTTATGAGTATTTACATCAATTATCTTTTTTCCTTCTTTCATGGGGTGTATGTTTTGAAAGATACCCAAGTCGGTAAGGGAACCTTTCACCCTCCTCTTTTTTAAAAGACTTCTTTTGTTGGGTATTTTAATTTACATATAGTTATGTTGGGATATGTTCTCATATATCCTTATTGATGTAAATTTGATGTCCAAGTGATGACATACTCTTTTTATCTCTCATCAACTCTTTTTGATGTGACGCCGTTAGGCTGTCAAGGGAACTTTTTAACCCAATTTCGATTTCTTTGGGTTCAACATGTAGTCATTGAATATGTCGTCCATTGAATATGTGTGAATGACCTCTTTACACTTAATATCCACTTATATTGGGTGTATTTATATTTTTCACACATATTTTTGAGATTGATTTGTCCTTAATTTAAGGATACCTTCTTTATAAGGGATTTCATCACATTTGACATTTCTACTGAGGATTCATTGTTGTTATGCACCAATTCACTCTTATATGGTGTGTATACTGTCCTTTGGAGTATTATATCATGAATCCATTTATTCTCATGATATTATAATGTTTTGACTAAATGTTATTCCTCAACTATTGTATTCAAGTGTCTCTAATTTTGGTAAAACCCCTTTAACCAAAATATCTTTTTAAATGTTTTAATTATTTGTTCTTATTAATATCCATGTTTTCAAAATGGTTTTAAGGATTTATTTATATGGATATTAATGGTTTAAAATTTTAAGCTTCAAGGTGGTATGGGACACTTTGATTCAAAAATCTCTTTATTAAATGTTTTAAATGGTTTTGGAAATGTTTTCTTTTTGAATGTATTCATTATTTCAATATAATAAAATGTTATATTGTGATTGAAATGTGAAAATGTAATGTTTCCTTTTTGCATGTTTTATGTGACACATTTATGTTATGGTTCTTGGGCATTGTTATGAAAACGGGTGGTTCCGTGATAAACTAAGGGCGGGTGAGCCCGTTATAGCTCTCCAATGCATTGGGTAACGCGAAGGAGTGAAACGTTAAGGTTTCTCCAAAGAGATTTAGGGAATATACAGTGATGGGTATTCCAAACGTAACCAAGAGGGTTACTCCCCACGTAAGAATGTTATGAATGCTTCAAGTTACCTTTATGTCTTATGTTTTCTATGATTTATTCATGGTTTGATGAGGTATGATAAAGTGCCTATGTTTTATGGGTAAAGTATGATTTCATTCTTATGTATATATGAACTCATGTTTCCTTTCCATATTTTTATAACCCTTACTGAGCTTTTTATGCTCATCCCAAGTTTTTGAAATGTTTTTCACAGGTCAAGGGAAAGGTACATGATGTGATGATAGTGTCAAGGATGTTTCAAGAAAGAATCCGTGTTATATTTTAAATATGTTTCCGTTGATGGGAAGAATGAATACTGTCTTTTATGTAACCACTTTGTTTAAATGTGGAATGTAATGCAAGTTTCATGATCTAATTCTCTAAAACTCTAAACCTGAAAAGATCCTCAATGTGTAATCTTGTAATAACTCAAGATTAAGTAAGGTTTAAGGCTGGGGCCTTATAGTTGGTATCAAAGGTCGGTTTAGATAACTTTAGAGGTTAGGGTATTCTTTAAGCATAAGTGACATTACCATAATGGTTAGGATTTCAGAAAGAGTCCTAGTTTTAGATAAAGTGAATGAGTAAGTATATCTTAGTGTTTATCTTACTCATTAGTACATGATGGTTTTGTTGATATACTCACACTGATATTTCTGTTTTTAGTGAATGGCTGGATCTCGCAGGAACCAAAGTGACAATTGGATTGAAGGAAACTGTGGTGGATCTATGATTAAGATACTAGGTAAAATGGAGGAT
Source organism: Viscum album (assembly GCA_963277665.1). Classification (NCBI taxonomy): domain Eukaryota; kingdom Viridiplantae; phylum Streptophyta; class Magnoliopsida; order Santalales; family Viscaceae; genus Viscum; species Viscum album. The sequence continues at coordinate 1,452,600,064 of OY728161.1, forward strand.
TCAATGAGGAAACTCATGGTTGTTCTAAACCAACAATCAAGGAGTCATGATCAACCACTTCAACCTTGGTGAGTTCTCTAGTGTATCATGTACGAGATGGCCAACTCGATGTGGAAATTCAGGTAATAATTATTAAGGTAACCATTAGGGTTTATATGATCCTTACTTTTGAGGTAATTATGGGTTATTATATGTTCTGATGGAAAATGAAAGGCATGAGATAAACTTGAGGTTAAAATATGTTATGATCATCTTTGAATATTTTATCTCATTTTGGGGAATGTTTTAAGAATTATATAGTTTTGAAAAAAGGACAACACGCAGACCGTGTGACAACCCGTTGCGTCGGACAAAGCTGCGGGAATCGAACCCACAACCAAAGTGCGACTAGTATTTATCGCCTACCACTGGAATACGTGAAGTCCCTGGTTAGTTTGACTGATTCTTTTTAGTTATATGATTTTATGAATTAAGAGTAAGTTGATTTTGGAGGATATGTGATTAGGATAATTACTTTTCAATGTGAGGCTTTAGGAGCGACTAATGTTGTTTGGAGATAAATGTTATGATTTAACTTGGAAGACTATGTGACTAAATCCTTAAAATATTTGGGATTCAATCTTATATTGGTTTACTTTGAAGAATTTTATTGACAAATTGTTTATCGGATGGTCCTCGTTGAACTTTGGGTTTTGTTGGACAAATTTTGGAGATTAAGAATAGATTTTCTTTTTTATAAGGGGTTATCCTTTTCTGGATTATCTGATCTTGTACTAACCTTTTTGGTTTTGGTTTTGGTTAAATCCTAAATACATGGGATGTATATAGTTCTCTTTTGGGGATTAGGTGATTCTCTAGAAGTTGATTATAGTACTCTTGATGCGAACAAGTCTCCCTAAATACTCGTCTTTTGGAAAAAATATGAGTTTGACTAAGGAATCCTGTAAAATTTGAAAGTCAACATGATAAGTGATTATGCATCCTTATGAATAAATTCCTCAATAAAAAGTAACTTAAAACAAAAATGTTGTCTATTAACTTTTCCTACTGGGGAATCAAATACCGTTTAACCCATCACATGTTTGTGATTTTCTCATGGTTAACTTTCTCCTAAACATGTTTTCTATCTCTCTCCATGAGAACATGAACCTATGTTTTCTCCTCCATGTCCATATTTTCATACTTGGAATCCTAGTATGGGTTAACTCGGGTGACCTTTGTTCTTATCTTTCTTTATTTTTTTTTTCCGACTTTTGTTCCGATGTGGGACTTTCAAGGATGTTTCCAAGCGCAATTTTAAAATTGAGAGGACGCAATTCCCCAAAGGGGGGAAGGATGTAACACCCCAGGTAAATAATGAATATGGAATTTTCATATTTATCCATATTTGTGAATAAAATATTAATATGACTTTAAAGGGGACCCTATGCTCGATGGCGTACCCAACACGCAACAACGAGTTTCTTGGGAATCTTACGTTGCACTATAATAATAAAATAATATTAATTCAAATGGTAGTTAACATATAGCCGTTGTATTGGAGGGAATGGATAGAAATAACTAAATACGATTATATATGTTTTTTAAATGTTTTTACATTTATCCAATAAAAGCTAAAGGCTTAAAATACGGAAAGAATTCAATTTTAGGCGTATATGCCCTAGTTTTCACTAAAGGTTCACTTATCGCCTTTTAATGGAGAACTGTCATTAAATATAGTTTTTTTCACTCTTAAACATTCTTTTAGACCAAATAAAACTCTTATTAAGAATCGGGACATCAAATTTTACTTTGTTTAATTTTTTGGTATTTTTCCGATAAAGTTCATTTTTTTAATGAATAGTGTAAAATGTTGTATTTTAATTCAAAACCTCTTTTTAATATAATTTATTTATATGATTAGATTTTATTTTGAATTGGTTTTAAAGTGAAATTAGAAAATATTTTTACCATTAAATCCAATAGTGGTCGTTGGAATTAATTTCACATTGAAATCAGACTTAAACTAGTGGCAATCTTTTGATACTTATTGTTTTATAAAAACACGCTATTTGCTCTGACAGCGGGAATTAATTATTAAATTAATTAATGTGACTAATATGTTATGAATTTTGTAAAACGGACTTCATTTTTGAATTCAGAATATCAAATATAGCTTAGGGTGAATTTTTGGGATTTTTCTGAAAAACTTCAATTTTGATGAATAGTGAAACCACTAAGTGGTACTTATAAAAACTGATTTTTCCATTTAAATGAAATTTTTCCATCATTGTGTTTTGATTTTCAAAAATCCGACATACATGGTTGTCATTAAGAAGTAAAATGTGGTTCAATGAGATTATAATAATTTTTTGGTGAATAGTAACTTATTAAGTTCTTAATCGCGATTAGAGGTAATTAGTGTAATTTAAGGTAAAAATGATATTATAAGAATGTGAAAACACCATGACACTTGTCCTACACCTATTGGTTGTATCATGGCCGACCAAGACAAGCCATGGGTCAACTTGGGGACCCCATGGATCCACTTTGGTTGGGAAATGACATAAATAACATTTTATTTAATGTAAAAGTAAAATTGACACAAACATGATATGTTTTACCAAAACAATTTTTAAGTTGGGTTATACAAGTCATCTTTTTGATTATAAATATTAATTGGAAAGATAAAAAGATTTCCTACATCATAGTAGTTTTTTTATAATTTTTAGACATTAAATAAATTAAATTATTTATAACATAATAATGATGCAGCGATGACATCATTATTTGACGATTTAAATAAAATGGAAAGATAATGTAAAATCTATGAACTACACATGTCCAAAACTTATTGGAGGAGTGGATTTAGAAGATTTATCACCTTATCCACGAATTATATCAATGTGGGACCTTTCGAAACCGAAACACATTTTTCAAATAAAGTAATATTTCTTTACTTTCCAAAAGTGCCCCTCCTCTCCTCTTATAAAAGGCCCCCACCTCTACCTCATTTAACACACTCCTCAAGCCTTTGTCTCGGCCAAACCCTGCCCATTTACTCTCTCCACATCCCTCTCCTCATCCTAGAGGATTCCCTTTGGTACGAATCCTTTCAAAGGATGCCTTTAGGATCAAATCAAAAGGAGTTACACTTTTAAAGGTAATTCATTCTCTCATGTTCATTTGATTTATTTTGCTTCTCCAACCCCCTAAACTCTTTTTATTTACTTCTTTTGTAACAACACCAGTATCGTCAATATACTAGTATGTTGTTATCAGATTTATTCGAGCTACACTCTCACACAACTACATCAAATGGTTAAAGAACATATGGTTTCCGTGGATGGTGAAATTCTGCCTCCCGAAACGATGATTGTTCAATACTCATTTAACACCTTCAAAGGTGGCAATTATGATGTAAATATTTTTATATATGATATATAATATGTTTATGTTTTTTTTATGCTTCTGTATTTTTCATTTTTGTCTTACCTTTATGGCTTCCATTATGGGTATACGCGATATCTTCATTTAAGGAAGTGCGGACTACCGCCCCCTCAAAGTGATTTGATTCGTTAAATACCATATGTGGGATGTATAAAGGATGGAAATATGATATTATATATGATATTATACTGAATTATAATATACATTTATATCATTATTATTCCATTCTATAAAATATGAAATAGAAATGAAAGTAGCGTTCATGTGTACGTACGGCTTACCGTCTCCATGAACGGTGCATTTCATTTCTTACCTCTAAATGATTATGTAATGTTACAAATGCATGCATGTAATGGATATATATGACATATATGATATCTAAATAATGAATACAATTCTGGATATAATAAACATTTGGCCACACGAACAACATGTAATTGTATGAAGTCCACTTTCGACATAAGAACCAAATATCGGAAAAACAAATATTATTAACTTAAATGATTACATAATGTTTATGACATGGTCATAAGTGGTATAAAATTAATAATGAACTTGAAAAAGGTTCTTAAGGAATTATAAATTAACTCAAGTTTATTATTCAGGAGATTAAAGAATGATCGAGTCAAGTCGGACCCGAGGTAAGGGATCCTACTCCTCTCTTTCTTTTTAAGTACACACTTTTATGTCGTTCCTTTTAAAGCTCATCTTTCTTGTTATTGGGATGATCATTTATATTACACTTACTGTAATTTTTATTTTCATGTGATGAGATACCCTATTCTCTCTCATCAATCCATTTTGGAAGTTTTGAGTGGCGCCTTTAGGCTGCCAAACTTTCGTAAGAGATCTAACCTCTCTCTTCTTTTTAAGTACTCTCCTTTATGTCACTTCTTTTAAGCTCCTCTTTGTAATGTTGGGGGATGTTATTTTATATTCCTCTTGCTGTACATTTTATTTTAATGTGATGAGATACCCTATTTGATCTCATCAATCCATATTCGGATGTTTTATGTGGCGCCGTTAGGCTGCCGAGTTTTCGTAAGGGATTTTTCATCTCACTTTTATTCCCGTGAGATTTATGCTACATTTTCCACAAATTCCCTTGAGTGGTGTATGTACTGCCCATTATTCTACTCTTTGTGTAATATAATTTCATTTATGAGTATTTACATAAATTATCTTTTTTCTTTCTTTCATGGGGTGTATGTTTTGAAAGATACCCATGTCGGTAAGGGAACCTTTCACCCTCCTCTTTTTTAAAAGACTTCTTTTGTTGGGTCTTTTAATTTACATATCGTTATGTTGGGATATGTTCTCATATATCATTATTGATGTAAATTTTATGTCCAAGTGATGAGATACTCTTTTTATCTCTCATCAACTCTTTTTGATGTGATGCCGTTAGGCTGTCAAGGGAACTTTTTAACCCAATTTCGATTTCTTTGGGTTCAACATGTAGTCATTGAATATGTCGTCCATTGAATATGTGTGAATGACCTTTTTACACTTAATATCCACTTATATTGGGTGTATTTATATTTGTCACACATATTTTTGAGATTGATTTGTCCTTAATTTAACGATACCTTCTTTATAAGGGATTTCATCACATTTGACATTTCTATTGAGGGTTCATTGTTGTTATGCACCAATTCACTCTTATATGGTGTGTACACTGTCCTTTGAAGTATTATATCATGAATCCATTTATTCTCATGATATTATAATGTTTTGACTAAATGTTATTCCTCAACTGTTGTATTCAAGTGTCTCTAATTTCGGTAAAACCCCTTTAACCAAAATATCGTTTTAAATGTTTTAATTATTTGTTCTTATTAATATCCATGTTTTCAAAATGGTTTTAAGGATTTATTTATATGGATATTAATGGTTTAAAATTTTAAGCTTCAAGGTGGTATGGGACACTTTGATTCAAAAATCTCTTTATTAAATGTTTTAAATGGTTTTGGAAATGTTTTCTTTTTGAATGTATTCATTATTTCAATAAACTAAAATGTTATATTGTGATTGAAATGTGAAAATGTTATGTTTCCTTTATGCATGTTTTATGTGACACATTTATGTTATGGTTCTTGGTCATTGTTATGAAAACGATTGGTTCCGTGATAAACTAAGGGCGGGTGAGCCCGTTATAGCTCTCCAATGCATTGGGTAACGCGAAGGAGTGAAATGTTAAGGTTTCTCCGAAGAGATTTAGGGAATATACTGTGATGGGTATTCCAAACGTAACCAAGAGGGTTACTCCCCACGTAAGAATGTTATGAATGACTCAAGTTACCTTTATGTCTTATGTTTTCTATGTTTTATCAATGGTTTGATGAGGTATGTTAAAGTGCCTATGTTTTATGGGTAAAGTATGATTTCATTCTTATGTATATATAAACTCATGTTTCCTTTCCATATTTTTATAACCCTTACTGAGATTTTTATGCTCATACCAAATTTTTGAAATGTTTTTCACAGGTCAAGGGAAAGGTACATGATGTGATGATAGTGTCAAAGATGTTTCAAGAAAGAATCTGTGTTATATTTTAAATATGTTTCCGTTGATGGGAAGAATGAATACTGTCTTTTATGTAACCACTTTGTTTAAATGTGGAATGTAATGTAAGTTTCATGATCTAATTCTCTAAAACTCTAAACCTGAAAAGATCCTCATTGTGTAATCTTGTAATAACTCAAGATTAAGTAAGGTTTAAGGCTGGGGCCTTATATACAACATCCTACAGGTGAGGAAGAAATACTAATTGAAAGAGGATAATGTGTTTAGAGAAAGAAAAATCGTTAAATTGGAGTATGTCCTTATGATTGAAGAGTTAAAACAATTAGATGTTGTAGTGGGAAAATATGTTCAATTTAAGTTGAAAGAGAAGATGAAGATAATATTTCATAACCCAAGAGGGGAGACCGAAAACAAAAAATTTCAAAGAGGATAATTGGTATGGTTGATATATGAACTTCCATTTAGTTCCTTCGTATTGAAGAAGATATGGTGGATCGGTTCAATAGAGATCATGTAGGCACTACGATCTGGTAGAATTAACCTATTCGGATAAAAAGTATAGGGAACAACCAATGTAGATAAAAATAAAATAAGACCATTTGTGGACCTTGAATAGGAAAAAAATTCAACCATATGTTAAATGTGTCTAATATTATGGAGGTGAGTTTGATCTAAGGAAAATAAAAAAATGCTTCTAGGGGGCAACCGGATTTTTTCCCATTTCTTATTTTTGTAAAGGAATGTATTTTATAACACAAAAAATTTAAAATTAATTATTAATTTTCTGTTCATTAACTTGTTTGTTTTTAATTTATATGACTGTGATGATCCATGGAAGTAGAATAGAGAAGGATTCAATAAAATAAGTTGTAGTAATAATTGCATGGGGTGTAAGATTTTTAGTTCATTTTTTTATAATATACACTACACATTTAATTAGATGTTTATAAATTATAATTTCATGCCCTAGCTTGATTCATGCTTTAATAAAATAATCTAGGAGACATGAAAATTCATTGGAAAATTTTCATGCCATGCATTTAAATTTCATGGAAAATTAATCTAAATGAGGAAAATGGAGAGAAGAATTATAATATATAAGAATGTGGATTAGTATTTGACAAATAGTGATTTAGAGGAGCATGTTGATCATTGTAAGCAAATTTTATCAAATATTTTTTATTATTTTGATATTTTAAATTTATCATTAGTAGATTTAATTATTCATATGCACTTCAATGAGTTATTTTCCTAACCATTCATCCCATTCATGAGACATCCACTTAGCCAATAATTCCCATTCATTCTATAGTATATTTCACAAGAATCTCAGGCATGTTTTCATCTAAAACATTTATTCTATATTATCAAACCCATAATTGAATAGAATCACTTTTAATATTGATGAGGAAATTTTTTAGACCTTATCTTAATACCCATCTTTAATTATTAAATTTTAATCCCATAAAATCCATGAAAATTTTAGTTAGGAAATGATATATGTTATTAGTATATTTTATCCATTTCAACCTTCCTCTAAATATTTTGAATGATATTAAAAAATTATGTGGGGGGGAGAACATTATTGGGTGTGATGATACATAAATTATTATAGATATTTTGTTGGGTGAATTTCTATTGTGATATTAGATAGACAAAGACATACTTAATTATATTTTATTATTAATGTATCTTTCAAAAAAACTGAATAAAATGAAAAAATGAGTGGTGTTTTGGGAGGATAAAAATCATTCTTTTCGGGATCGACGGTTTTAGGATCATATTTGGTGCGTTGATTTATGTGAGATTAATCTTAAGTATATATTTCAAAAAACAATTTTAAATATTAAACAAATAAGAGAGAATGATTCTATCATTTGACTCACATGTATTATTTTCCGACTTTTATCGTTTTGGGGGATGTTACGGTAGACATTTGTAATGTATGACATTCGTTGAGTTTTTCTGAATATTATGATAATTACTTAAGAGTTAAAACTATTTTTTTAGCATTAATATTTATATCCTTTACCAACCAAACCTGAATCCATAGATTCATTTGATCCTAAATAGTGAATCATTCATGATGAATTATGATTTTGTTTTATCCGTGAAAAAATAAGGTGTTGATGAATTTCTCTATATGATGAATGATCATTTAATTTTCCATGAGATCAATTAATTTTACTAAACTCATATTAATGCATGGTAATTTGAGCATAATTTGTATAATTTGGAGATTCCATCTGTGAGGACAAGGCTAAACTCAATTCTGGGGGGATATGATACATGTATTTGATGAATATATTTTTGAGTGATTTATTGTATTGATTTCTGTATTTAATTGATTAATATTTACATGTTTTGAGAATTTTGACTTTTATTATGTCAGGAAACATTGAATATTATAAAATGGATTTAAAATAAATAGAAAATTGAGCTAAAATACACCTCGTGCTGCATCACATTTCTTGTGGCGTAAAAAATGAATTTTGAGAGAGAAGGAAGCTAGAAATTCTGAATCGAACTGGTACATGTTGTGTACTGTGAGTGCATGATGTGTAGTTTCATTTTGTGACACACTTCTAGACAATTCATCATTTGAATGACTTCTATGAATGAAAAATAGGCATCGTGTACCTTTGGTATATGGCATGATAGAATACAAACTTTAAATTTTCAGATGATATTTTCACAATATTCTCACAGATGCAGAGGAAACTTTTATAAGGAGTACATGAAGTGTAACCTAAGTAAATATTGTATATGTGGTCAAATTTCCAAAATATCAGCCATTATCAACGCACACTCTACGCATATTCACAAAAATTATATTCATATTACACATTGTGTACTTATAGTACATGTCACGATATAGGTCATGTAGAATCCAGTTGATACATACAAATAAATGTGCTAGCTAATGCTTTAGAGAATTAAAATTTGTCGTGATATAAAACATTTGAGTGAAGTTGTTGCACCTCCACGATTTCTTTTCTTTTATTTTCCTTATGTATTATTTTATCCATCCCTATAAACCACACATTGCTCAGTTGAGTGGTTAATTCTGCCATATTCTAGGGATATGTATTCGAATGGGGGAGGTGTGTTGGATTTAATTTTTTTAATTTATGCCTTTATTTTGCGTAATTTTATTCTTCAACTTATAATCAATTTATTTTTCATTTATCATGACCATTGTTATTCCATCAAAAAGGAACATTTAAAATTTGAAAATGACTACCCAAAATTTAGTATGATCATTGTCAGCTTTATGGGAAATCAGTTTCAAAAAAGGTATTAGGATAAATGGGATTCGACAAGACCCTATATTATCGAACCAAGTGAAATAGGGTATTACCGCTTTGAGGGTGGATACCATGGACATTGGATCCCCCTCGTATTGACTCTCAAATCAACCGTAAATTGATATATATTTAATCTAAAATCCAATTTTTAATAAAATCGAGAATAAAAAATCATCAACACACTTCCTAAATATATTTTCACAAACAACTAATATGCTGCTTCATTTTCACATTACGTTCTTCAAATAAATTAAACAAGTCTTTTCTAACCACATTATCCAATTTAATATAATTAAATTATTTGAAATTATAATCAAAATAATTAGACATTTTCTATGGTTTTGAATCCTATATATTTTTGAAACTAATTTTTAAATAATCATGTATAATAGTTTTCTTTTTTAAAATATCTTTTTCATTATACCGTGGTGAATTTATGACACCCTACATGGTTATCAAACAATGTTCACTAAATGAAAATAAGTTTATAGATATTTTTTATTGCCTATTTCATGAGATTTCCCATCATGATTTTAGGATATAACAGTTAGATTATACATGACCGATTTTTAGTGGAGAAAGGAAGTCTCATAACACAGCCAAAAAACATGAATACAACGCGATTTATAGGAATAAACTTGTAATTTTTTATGTATTGTGCCTTGTAAATTTTCATATTTTAGTATTGATGATATATAAAAATATGAGAGGATCAAATATTTAAATTGATGTATATTATAATTTAAAAAGGAATAGTTTTAAAAAGAAAAAGGAATAACTAATTCACCACCTCCCCATATTAGTCATCTCACCCAACCTAGGTACTATAAACTGTAAATGCCAAATCATGTCCCATTAAAAGTGGTATTTGGGTGTCATAGTTCTTTTCATCATCAACTGAGGTAGGGTTACAATACAATTATTTCATGTTGAGGTATTTATCATTTCAATTATTAACCCAAGAACGAGAATTAAAGAATCACATATCTTATAAGTTATCTCTCAATATATAATATTTTTCGATTTGTCCTTTCACATGAACAATTCCAATAAGGGTTTTATAGATGTTTTAATTGGTATATTATCTCATAATATATAATGTCTTCAAGGAATTATTGGTTGTTATATTATTCATAGTTAATAAACTACCCACCTCATCTTAATAAACATTTCTTTATATTAAAACCATGTTATATTTGTATTTCAATTTTTTACTCTTTGAATTTCATAATGAAATGATTTTTTCATTATAAATTAAATATTTTTATATAAACTGATTTCATTTTTATAAGTGATTGAATTAGGAAATCCAACTCTAGAATTTATAATCAATGGTTCAAATACTTTTGATTGATATAATTCTAGAATTTATGTGGATCTTTTATCATTACCACTAAAATATGACATTTTTAAATTAATTATAAAAAATAATTCAATATATATGGTGGATTTAAATAAAAATTATTTAATTAAAATTTAGATAAAACATGTAAAATGATTTATATATTCATAATGAAGTTAAAAATACCATTACTATGTATGATATATGTCAGGGGAATTCGATTCCCTATTAGTATCATATAATATATTTTCCAATCCAATTATATATAAACCAAGTGTTTCCTACCATAAAATATTTTGTCTTTATAAAATAAACTACATTTATTTCAAAATATGAAATAAAAACATTTCCTTTGCAATATTTCATAGAATTTATATCCTTTATTATACTAGAAAAATTCATTTAATATTACCACATAATAATCATTCTAATAGGAAATGCGAGATTATAATATCTTATTATTGATATTCTATGATTAAAATCAGTTACAGATAAAATATATACAATGTCTGTTTTAATATTTATAACTCTAATTTGTTTAATAATTTGATAAAAAAATATTAAATACAGAGGTTTCATCTAACACTAAATATATGGAAATAAAAATACTATATGCAATAACAAATATATCTGAAGAAGACACTCCACCTTTTTATTCACTGCATTATTGTATAATTATATTATATTATGTTCCCATAAATCAAGGGAAATTTACATGCTTTATTTTAAAATAATGTATGTGATAATTTTAATTTTAGTATTCAGATCAACAATAAGAACATATATATGTCATTGATATGTTTAATTTGATTTTTAGATATAGAAATGAAAAAAAGACATAATTTTATATTTCTAGTGTCATGTATAGTAGGTGTCCAACATTAAGAAACTTGAACCTCAGTAGAAACCACAATAGTAATGGTGGAAAAAAACATGTTGCAAACCACTCCATTGGGGAACTTTTGGAAACCATTAAAAATTTATAAGTCTCAGTGGATGTCTAGTGTGTTGCATCATACATTTAGTGGTCCCAGACAACATATTAAAAAAATTGGGTTAAAAGAGGATTAATAATTTTCATTATAAGGAACAACACAATGGGGGTTCCTTATATTGGGATATTGTAGAATGGGGAGTCTAAGAATCCTAATTTCTTTTTACCCTCTCATTATTTCCCTTTATAAAGGATGATTCAGGCTTGTTCTTCATGATTATTTGAAGTAATTTTTAATCCCTCTCTCTACATTCATAGTCATGTTATTTTTTTATATTTAAAAGAAGATAATTTGGATATGTAGATGATTTCACAAAGAATGGTAACATTGTGTCATGATCATGGGACCTTTGTATAAAAATATGGAGGATGAAGAAGAAGGAAGAATTCATTTTTAAATATGATACATCACCATAGGTAAATGACTTAGTGAATTAATTTTTAATTTTTATCATATTTTGGTAGAATTTATTATCAAATTGGGATTATTAATTAGGGATACATCTTGTGAATTGACTAGAAGACACAAATGATCCAATTTTTTTTGGTTATACAATGTTTTTGGAAATTTATAATTGTTTAGTTATATTTTATTATTATTAATAATTTCATAAATTAATTAAATTAATAATAAATTTGTTAGAATTAATTATGGTCCCTCATAGATGAGTTTTGGGGTTTTATACTAACGATAATCAAGTGGGTCTTGGTTAGTAATGAAAAAATGACCATTAAAGTGGTTTACACTATATTATAAGTCTTTATTCTCTAATTTAACTGCTATATATGTGATAGAATATATTATTTTATGTTTATATGGGCTATGAGGGTGTAAATAATAAAATACTGATATAATAATTATTGAGTTATTATAAGGAATTAAATATAATATGTTTGTGTAATAATGGGGAGTCCAAATATATTCCCTTTAGTTCAGATAAAGATGACGATTCTTAAAAAGATGCTCTTAGAATGTAATTGGTATGTGAACCAACAATGGTTGCTCAGTATCAAGAGATGACTCTAGTTTCCTAATGAGGATTATGGTATTTTTGTATAAGATTTCTCCAAGATAAAGGGGTTGTCAGGGATTCATATAGTTTTTTACTTGTATAATCGTATAGTTATTATGTTATTCAAGAGGTACAACGTATGATATGTTATAGATTATTCAAGAACATACTCGTAGGATAAGAATTAATTGAAATATGGTATTCCAACTCTAGTGGAATAAAAGGAAAAAGACCAAATATTAAGTTATTCTTGATGTTTGAAGTATTAGATGAATATATGGTGAGAGTAATGGGCAATATCCAACTATGAGATGGGATTTATGATACAGATTGGGAAAAGGGTGCAAACTAACTATGTTTGGGAGAGGTAGGGAATGATTTGGTCAGCTGGTGATTCGTCAAAAATTCCCTAGAAAATGGAATCGTGAGTTCTGTTTATGGATCCTCCATTACTAGAGAATAGAGTGTTTCCATGGAGAGGTTTATATTAGGATTGAAAATCATAACTATGTGTATTGGTTATCCTGAAGAATATAGTTGATTAAAGTTTATATTTTATAGATATGAGATAGATATTTTAAGAAAGATTAGGCATGAGGTGTGATTGGATATAGCTAAGGGTGAGGGGTAAAATAATACATACCCATGATTTTAATTTTCTTAAACATGTTATGTTATATGATATGGTGATCACTGAAGGATATTTAAGATGAGGCCAGAACTGATATTTCAGATCACGCAAAGGATTGACATGTATATATAATTTAAAACCCAAGAAATATTATTCCATGTAGTATTTTTTTCTAATATGAGATTAAGGACACCATATATAACTAAGGTAGAGTATATACCTCCATTATGATTTATCTATATATAAAATAGATAATGATTATCATTTAAAAATAGTGATTCCCCACTTGCATTAGGTTACTGAGTGTATCATGCTTATGACTGGTGATAAAATATTTATCACAACACTTGTTGTAGAGAGTGTAATGACCTAGACCATAGTATCCCAGATCAAGTGTTTAGTTAATTAAATTTTTACTAGATATATGAGATCATATATTAAATGAATTAATATTTTATTGGTCTTGGAAAAACTAGATATATACATGAATTTTAAATTCCATTTAAAAACATGAAACACAACATTATTTTCTCATCTAAAAATCCATTAATTTTTATATTATAAACCTTTATAAAAATATTAAAATATTTTTTTAGAATAATAGAGAAAAAATATAATAATGGGGTAATATCCTATTATCTGTTATAGAATGAATTCAATGGAATCTAAATAAACCATCAATAACATGACATAAACAAAGGATGATCAAATAATTCCATATATATAACACACGATCTAGAAAATAATCTATGGATTTCAAAAAAATGACATAATTATTGAATTCATAATGCTTTAATACATATTTTTTGACATCCTACTCATACAATTGAGTCCTCATCCATTATATCTCAAATTATGATCAATGCCCCATGTCATGACATCTAAATAAATGGGTAAGGTCGTGGTCAAAATCCTAGATAGCTTGTATCATGAGAGATACTAATAAATAGAGGCACTGTATTATCCCCCACCATTCACTTAAAAATTCTTATGAAATCATCATATAAATATATAACACAATAGAATCAACATGCCCTAACAATTAATAACAATCCAAATTATAAGAATTATCATACCGAATATCAATACATTTCCATCTCAAAATGACCATGAATCATCTAATGGAATATTTTATATGGTATAAATCTAGTATAAACTTACAAAAATATTCAATCATGTATTTTTTATTTTATCAATATACTTTAAAAATTTCATAAAAAAATTCCATTTGCAAAAGAACCTTTTTACATTAAATATAACTTTTTAAAATATAAAAACTATACACATAATAAATAAATCCTTTATTATAAATGAAAATGTAAAATTATAAATTATGTTTCAAATTATTGAGGCTTCATGATGGAGAAAAATTTATTTTATTCAGTATAAGGTGAAAAATATTCCTTTCACACTTTTGTAAAAATATTAATAAAGTACATCAATTAGAAAATAAGAGGAAAATTCCTATTATATTATTTTATAAAAAGTAAAATATAGGTAAAAATGTAATTAATAAAAAATGTAGAATATTAAAAAAATGGAAATATTTTTAGAAAAACTTACATATAGGAAAATTTTTACCTACGTAAGACTTAAAATTAAAGAATCTTGAATAATGATGAGATTGTAAATTAAACCCTTACCACATTGGAAACCATTAAATCCTAAGAAACATAAAAAATGAACGTAAAATGAAATGTTAAATATAATTAAAATAGTTGGATTTAAGATATAATTTATTAAAGGGCCAATATATACACTACTTCAAATAAATAAGTGGTGGATATTACATATGTCTCACAGAAGTAATGGAGAGATAATAAAACACATACCTAAGGTATGAAATCCTTCGCATGTGTTATAAAATACAGAATAGAAAAATATATATTTATTATAAGTTTTTTATATAATTAGAGTCATTTATATCATTCCATATATTACTTATAATCTTTTACAATTACTTTATTAACAATTACTTTTTAAAGAAACTATTTCAAGTATGAGTGATTCATTTTCCATGTATGTTTTGGTAATTTATTTTATATACATGCATAATGACTATTGTTTCGTATTAACTAGACTATTAATAATGATATAAATATTATAAATTTTCATTATATATTAAATTTTGGTAATCTATAATTTTTATTGATAGAAAATCAATTACATTTTTTATGGAGAAAGTAGGTTATACGTATACATGAATGTTGTTATCACATTCAGAATGGTAGAATTAAATAAAGATAAATTATAATTCATCATTATTGAATCATTTTTATGTCATGTATATCATTAATATTTATCAACTCCACCCTCATTACCAATAAGTGAAGAGAGAATTTAGAAACGAATCGCATCACTTCATGGAGGTGGCAGTCCACATGTAAACTTAAGGGATGTTATTATTTCCCAATGGTTTCGAATAAAAAAATGTAGATATTATTTTATCATACCAAAATTATAATTTTTATATAAATTTATATATAAATATTAAACCCATCATAGTACCCATATGTTGTATATGCTGATAAAAAATGAATTATATTGCTATATGGATTTGATAACTCATACGTATGCACAAGCGATACATTGATTTCTCATTTGATTGGAATATGGGTGGATTATTATTGTTTAATAATTATTATACAATTTTTTTATTTTTATTAAACATATTTTAGAAAATTAATAAAAATATAATTGTTTTAGAAGAGTTATAAGAATAAATAAATTGAAATAGGTTGGGTAAGAGAATAACTTATTTTTCAAGAGACCACTATTTGATCCTTCATTAGAAAACCAACTTTTTTCAATTAGGGATACATTAACATCTATAATGTGGACAGAATAGTTTTTAAATGGGAGTTTTATGGTTTCATTGAGATATATTTCTCAAGGTGGTTAAAACTGGTAATGGAAGAGGTTCCATTTTAAATTTGAGGTGAGTGGTACTTTTAGAATTCATTAAGAGATTAAAATATAATCTGACTATTCTAGAGAATAATTATTAGAACTTTTATTGATCTATTCCTTCCTAGTCTTCTACTTTTCATTTCATTCAAAAAAGAGGTGTTTTAGGGATATTCTATGAGATTTAGTTTGATGTTAGTGGTGTAATAGAACTTCGGCATAAAATAAACTTCATGTAAATTTATTATATAATATGATGTTAGATGTGTAATATAATTCGATGCATTTTTTTGGAATCTTTTATTCTGAGATTACACGACATGAAAGTGGATTACACGCCATGTGATTCCCCAATGATGTACAACTTTAAAGGTTTCATCACCATAGGTCATTCATAAATCCTACTGTTATTGGATCATACCTCATCCTAGGATCCCAATGTACATATCATTCAGATTTTTGAGATTTCCATCAATGGGAAATGATCTTGGGGATTCATCTATGATCTATGGTGACTTCTCGTCTCGTTCTCATATGTTCCCTTCCATTATTTAGGATTCTATTTCAGTGTCCTTTCTTTCGTTTGGGGGTAAATTTGGGTTTAGTTTTAATGTATTCTTTGGGAAATATGGTTTTATCCATATTTCTCAGGGTGTAGTTGTGCTTCACGGGCATTATTCTTCTCCATGTGGATACATTGAGTCGGAAAGCACCTTTGAGGTGGTTATTTCCCCATTTCACCTTATTCTATATTACGCAGGAGAGGAATGAATTTGTTTTCCTATGGGTTATGGTTGGGATGACTTAATCAATGATAAATAAATTGTTAATTGAATCTTAAGTGGAATGTGGGGTTCTTTTTTATTCATTTTATACATTTCTATTATAATGTGATATTGTGAATGTTTACAGGCCTTGTTCCCCTATAAAAATTATAGATGTTGGTGGATTTTCATGGGTGGGATATATGTATTTGGAATGTTGAAAAATTTGTGATTCTTTTAATATCACAATAAATTTAAATTACATAACTAATTTAAATTAGTTAATTAAATGTTTACCCCATTATTTGGGTTTTTTGATATCACCCCTTTATTGATGTGGATTGTGATAAAAGCATCGTTGTAAATCCATAAAAATGATCATGATGGGTTGTGATATGTAGTCAATCTGGTGGGGGAAAAGTGTGGTTGCGTTGTGAGAAAATATGTAGTTTTTTGTGGTCATGTTGTGGATGAATGTTGTGTTTTTAGGGATGACATGTTTCTAGTGATATATGGTTTCTTTCTATATGATGCATGAGTATTGATGGAATAAATAATTTTTTGTTCATTAATATTTGTAATGGATTGGGTTGGTTTGGTAAATGAAATGGAAACAGTTAAAGGATAATTAAATAGTGGGTGGTGATTAAAAATATTTTATTCTAAATAATTAAATGAATGGTGTAATTAATTGAACTTTGTTGGAAATGTGAAATGGGTTCATGGTGTGATGTGTGGTGTTGTGCATTTAAATGTAGAATCAATGGTGATGGTTTTTTGAATTGGTCAGTTTGTTTGAGAACCCATAATTTAGGTATTAGTGTTTTATACAATATATATAATTTTATTTTTATATACATTTCTATACACACCACACCCATGAAGAGAACTATTAGTAGAACACCTGCATAGTCACGTGAATGGTGTCTTTCCCAACATCACCGTGGGAGGATGGATGGCTGGCCACCCACCCCTCCCGGCTATCTCTTCTAGGATATAGTGTATCATGTGTCTTTATGTGAGTTGTTATATGTTTCCTTAGTGTTTTTGAAATGAAATGTGATATTCCTCCTAGGTGTATTTGGGATGAGATGTGATATGTGTCCCATGTGACTTCAATATGAGAGGTGTTGTGATAGACCAAGTGTGTGTGGGAAGGATGAGATGTGTTGGTATATCCCAAGTGTGTGTGGGAGGGGTGATATGTGTTGTAATAGCCTAGTTTTTTGTGTTAGGTTTGTGTTGTGATTGTCCAGGTATTTTCAGGTGGGTTTTTTCATGGTTTACCAGGTGTTCACGTGTGGTATTTGATGTGGTATATTTGGATGAGGTGGGAGCACCATTAAATTTTTCATTGGGGGTGAGAGAGTGTATAATTAGTGTTAAAGTGGTGTGGTAACCCTATCATTAAGGTGATTTACCTTATATTATATTACATGATTTTCATTACATGGTGAGCATGAGTTTTTGAGGTTGGGATGGTTAGTATTCCTATTTAGTTACTATTGGGTGCTGCTATTTTCTCACAATTATATATTAGTATTCTTATTTAACATGTGCATGAGATACTTCATTTTTTTCTAATTAGAATACTTATATTATCAACCTACATATGTAATTCAATTTTCATGTTTCCAAAAGGTTCATGTGGACTGTACTAGCCATTACTAGATCAGACCATTGGATAGATTTTGTGTCACTGCCTTAACTTTTCTTTTAGGCATTTACATTAGAGAAATTTATTTCATCTATTTAATTTATACATGCTCATGAGATGGTTTGGGGTTATCCTTTATATTATTTCTTGTTGTTTTGTGGATTATTCATTATGTCCTCGAATCATGTTTCCTTGTATTGGGTAATGCCTCAAATATCAGGAGATTTTGTACACCCATAGTGTGAGTTTCCAAACTTGGTCCAACTGGATGCAGCACTCAGCGGGGTCATTATCTCTCTCCCCTCATTGTTGTATATTTTGGGGGAGGGGATCCAGAAAATATGCTATCAAAGGTGATTTTTTAATGATATGATGGTGTTTGGAGTCAGGTATTTTGATATTTTCTGGGTTTGATATAAAAATAGTGCCAATTGACCTTGGTATACGATATATTCTTGAGATACTTGCTAGGGGATGGTATTTTAGTGCCCCCATGGTCCGATTCAAGGACAATAAGTCATTATAATGAGAATATTAGGCAATACCACTAACACGGTCGAGACCTGGGAGAGGTACAACCATCCTGATAACTTGTGTTCTTATTGCAATTGGGTGGTTTTGTTAAGGATAAAAAATATGACCTAAGTAAAATGGATTAACATAAATCTTAATAAAAATCTAAACTTACGAGAATATTAAATATTTGATTTGGTTTCATCTATGGATCCAAATCACTAATCACATGTGGCTCATGCAATTAATGTTCAGTAGGATTATCTCTTTGATCATTGTAGGGTTGATATGGTTGAGGAGGATGATCAATTCCAGAGGACATAACATTATTTTTAGTGGACATATTTGGGAAAGTATGAAGGTAGTGTTTTAGATATTGAAATTTAGATTTATTTATTAGTGATTTAGATCTCTTTCATTTTTTCATGGTTCCTGATGGTGTACTAGGTCCCATTGGAGGTCAGTCAAATGCAAGGATTTGTGCATCAGTGGTGGATGTGTTATATTTGAGAGGGGATGGAAGTATACATTTTATGGGTCGAATTCTATAAGGAGTTGTGTGAAGATTTCCCTTTAATGGCCCAGAATGCTTTTAAATATGCCTGAGATACTTTTTCTTCCATAGAGGAGTATGTCAGTGTGAGAGATGGGAATCATGTTCAAGGATCTTCTACATTTTTTCAAGATCATTTTCTAGAAGATTAGTCTCATGTAATATATCTTGAAGTGTCACTCCCTCGTTCTATCTATTATACATTTACTCCTTCTATTTATTCAATGTACCTAGACAAGTATAATAAGGAAGAGGTGATTGAGTGAATGCACTCATGAGGAGGTTTTACAAAATAAGGGATCCAAAAGGGTTCCTGGAGGGGCATAGTTTTCATAGGATGGTCTTATGTGCCTGGACCATTGTGGTTTCAACGTGAAGGGGGTCAACCCCAGTAGCATCCCATTCAACCTTATGGTTTATATGACATCACTGTGGGGTTGGGTACAATGCATTTTTTATGTGTTGTTCTTGGACATCGACAGGACAAGTGCCCAATGGATAATTTTTTATATGTTTGGATGAGGTAGAAACTTTCAATGTTATCCTCAATAGCAGTTGCTAGTGATTCTATTTCAACGGCAGGGGAATCATCCTTATGAACCACCGAGGGGAGATGGATAAGGTATTGGACAACCTTAGGATATTCCTCGGGTTTAGTAACTGTGGCACAAGAGTAGATGTAGACGTGGTCACCATAAGAGAGGTGGAAGAGTTGGGTGTGGTCAGTTTCACGTAGTGGAGGTAGTAGTTCTAGAGGGGCCAAAAATCATCATATGAATGACGATTTTTTTAGTACAATTGTTTGGGCTTGCTTTATTGGGGAGAATAAAACTCCATTTTTGCACCATCTCGGGGCCATGCTCTAAGCATAGTCGTAGAGAGGATTCTAATACCCCTTGTGATGACTATGCTAGTCGAAGGCTTGAATTACTTGTTTGATGTTCTCCAAGGGTGCAGACTGATGATGGGGTCGTATCAGTAATGTGGGTATATTTTTTTCCCTATATATGTAGTCTTATGTTGTCATCCTCAGTATAAAATGAATGTATTATTTATGTGATTTCATCAAATTCTTCTATAAGAGGGTATTTTTTTCTGATGTGGATGGTCAGTATGTTTTTTTCATTAGTGAGCGGTGTTTCTAGGTGGGCAGTTGGTGTGTGGATCACCTTATTTCCTTTTAGGTTGAGTTATCAGTTTGATTAGTGGGTTTTGGTATGTTAGAGGTTACACGGTTCATTGGGGAGTTCATAAATGTTTTTTTAATGAGTTTGTGATGTTAAAAGATTTTTGTGTTGTTAAATTCATGATAGACTTGCAACTCAACATATCATTAATTTTAATGGATCCTTATCAGGTGACACCTTATGAAATTTCGAAGTTAAGGATACAAACAAATGAAATGATGAAGAAGGGTTTTATTCATCACATTGTGTCGTCATGGGGTTCCCTAGTGTTTTTACCAAAAAATGATGACAATTGTACGAGGTTGTGTATAGACAACAAGAGGTTGAATCTGGTGATGTTTAAAAACCTTTATCCTCTTAATAGGATATAGTATCTTTTCAACTAGCATATAGGGATTATTTTGTTTTCTATGATTGATCTACAGTCTGGATACCACCCGTTGAGGGTGAAGGTGTTTAATATATTGAAGACATTCCTTAGAATAAGCTATGTTAACTTCAAGTTTGTATTCATGCCATTCAATGTTGTGAATTACCAATTCATGTTCATCAGGACTACGAAATCTATGTTTTTTGAGTTCCTAGATCATTTCTTCATCATTTTCATCTGTGATATCCTAATCTAATCGAAGTCAGAGGAAGATAATTTCAAGCATAGTAGAGTTATATATCATGTTCTTCAACTCCACTAGATATAATTAATTCTTTTCAAGTGTAAGTTTTAGATAAGATATGTCAATTTCCATGGTTGTGTGGTGTATCAATAGGGTGTTGAAATAGACCCATAAAAGGCTTGATCGGTTTCATCTTGGGTAGAACCCATGAACGTGGTAGCGGTTCTTGGTTTCCATTTTCTCGTAGGCTATTATCAGAGTTTTTTACCCGAGTTCTCTCAATTTGTATCCACATAAATAACTTTTACTAGGATGGACTATGCTTCTGTGTGGAGTGATCGGTTCTAGTAAATAATCTTCTACCTAAAGGGGATGTTGGATAGTACTCCAATGTTCCAGTTTCATGTGGAAGGGGTGATGTTTCAGGTGTATTGTGGAACATCCCATCCTTGCTAGGGATTTGAGAGGATTTAGTAGTGTTAACTGATCTTTTATGGATATTGAAAGTTATATCCCCTTGAGTATAACTATAACATACATGATCTAGATCTAGTAGTAGTTATTTTCGTGCTGAAGTTGTGGAGGAATTACTTTATTGGGGAGAAATTTGTGGTCTTCATGGATAACAAGAGCATGTGGTATATATTTTATTAACATTATTTTAACTTAAGGAAACATTGGTGGAAGAAATTTCTTCAGGATTGTGATTTTGTTATAGCCAACTTCTCAGGAAAAAAGAATTTTTTGGTTCTTACATTGAGTTAGAAGTCATTTAATTATTTTATTTCGGGAGTCTGGGGAAGCTTGGAGAGGAATGGAGGAGTTGGAACCCGTTAGCATATATCTAAGGGTGGGTGCTGGTACATGATATTTATTGTAGATGAAGGAGTAATATTATCTAATTCAATAGGTGGAAGAACCTATGTGGGGAGACAAAGAGGCAGAGGTGATGCATGATCATGTTGGCCATGGTGATGCGCGGTAGGGATGGAGGGAGGAAGGTTAGAACCACAAGTTATTTCCTTGCATATTTTTTGTTCCTGTATTAGTGTCCAAAACACTTATTCATGAGTTCTATATTTCACCATTGGTGGTAAACCCCATAATTTTGATGTTGTACCATGGATTGAGGCTCTAATTTGGATGGCTCCAGATGAAATTGATAGTGCCCATGTTTGTGGAAAGGTGTTTGGTTTTTCTAGTATGTACTATCAGAGCATCGTGTTCTTGGTGGTTTCTTGAAACAAATAGATGTCCCTGAGTGGTAATGGGATGAAATCTCATAAGATTTCATCAATGTGTTACCCATTATTAAGGGTGATTATGATGTTATCTGGGTGATAGTTGATCAGTTAATGAAATCATATCACTTTTCAGGGATCTAGGAGTTAGGGGTAGTGGATGACATTTATAAGAGGTATTTGGATTAGGTGGTGGTTTTTCATGGAGTTATGAGGTATATTCTCTCACATTAGGACACACTATTTATCTCTTGAGTATAGAGTGGATTTCAACATGATTTTGGATCACAGTTACTTATCATCACTGTTATCCCCCCATAGAATGATGGGTAGATGAAATATACCATCCATAAGTAGGAGGATATAATGTGATCATTCGTCATGAACTTTGGAGTGTTTTAGGATTGAAACCTTCCCTTGGTAGAGGTTTTTTATAATAATAGAAATCACTTATCTATTAGCATGACCCCCTTTGAGGTTCTGTGTGGAAGACCATGTCATTCATTATTGTGCATGATAGAGGATAGGGAGAAAATTGTTCTTAGCCCTGATGTGGTTCATAGAATGATATAGATTGTTCGCCTTATTCATGAAAGGATGAAAGAATCATAATAAAAGAATAAGTCTTATGTCGATCGCAGGAGGAGGCCTTTGGATTTTAAGGTTTGGGATAATTTGTTCACGATGTCATCCCCTTGATGTGGGAATTTGAGTTTTGGATGAGGGAGTAATCATGCTCCAAGGTTTGTAGGGACCTTTATGTTGTTGGGGTGAGTTGGGGAAGTGGAATATTGGTTAGAGTTTCCACTATGGTTATAGAAGATAAACAACGTATTTCACATCCCTTAGTTTTATATGTATCTTCAGGATGAATCCCCTATCCTTGACTGGGGAGAGTTGGATATCAAGGATGGTGTGGTGTTTGTGGAGAATCCAGTAGAGATCCATGATCCTGGGGACAAGGTTCTACATTGATAACCCATTTATTTAGTTTCTATATTGTAGAGGAATGGAATCCTATAATAGATTACATAGGAGGGGGAGATTCATATGTGTTCCTACTACCTGTAGCTGTTTTGGGTTTTATATTTCTCTTTTTTTCATTGTGATGTGATTTTTGAGACCTTTTTTATGAGATGGGTTGTTTTCCTTGGTCTGTGATGTGTGTTGTGTGATATGTGATATTTACCGATATGAAAATGGGAAGACCCAATCCATAATCGGGATACATTAACTGTGATGTGATTAAACTAGTGTAGTCATGTCAGTGATACCTAGAACAGATAATATCTTGACATGGAATAAAAAATTAATTAATTTGTATATTCGGGGTGGTGTTTTTTGTTGTATGTAGTGGTTGTTGGTTTGGGCTACATGGAGGTTGATATAGTTGTGCAGTGATTGTGTTAGAGAAGGATACTTGTTGTTTTGAAGTGTTTTTTGCGGCTATTCATGTTAGTGTGTTTGGATTATTGTATCATTCTGGGCATGATGATATCCTTGAGAGGTATCTTGCGTAGTGTTTTTTCAAATTCCTTTTTATTCTATGATTAGTTTTGAGTTTTCATGGGAAATAGTTGTTTTATAGATATATAATGTAATGGTTTATGCCTTATTGATATGTTACTATTACGGTCTTGAGTGTTGGAGGTTTTTGGAGGAGGTTTTGGGATATTTCAGTGGAAGTAGGAAGTGTTGCAAAACTACTGTAGAAAAATACATGACACGTATGTGAATTAAATGATGTGGAAGTTGGTATCATGATTTGTCTAGGGACATCTCAGGATGTGTATTTTTGGGGTAAATAATAACAAGATGAAGATTTTATTTGTGGAAACTCGAATTATAGAATTATATGACATGGAAAGACATTACACAATATGTAATTTCCTGATCCTTTGTAGTTTTAAATGTTTCATCCAGTCATTTTTTTCTCATACCCTATGGTCAGAAGCTCTTCATTCATCCAAAGCATCTGATGACCTTGACCTTTGGTTTTGGGAGATTTCCCTCTATTGGAATCAATACTTATGCTTCTGTTATCTATCTATGGGGAGTTCTCCTCTCACTATCATTCTTTCCAATCTGTTTTTCCTTGGGGTTACCATATGGTTTTTTTCATTAATTTTCGGATACGTTTGGGTTTCTTTTGTAGTATTCTTGGTGCGATATAGCTTTATCTACAATTCTTAGGGCGTGGTTTTGTTTCATGGGAGGCCATCTTCACTCAATAGTGCACAACAAGTTGGAAATCTATTTTGAGTTATAGATTTCCTCATTTCACATTTTTATGTTTCATGTGGGAGGTGTTTTCTTTTTCTTACCTAGGTTAATTGTTTTTCAACTAAATCGAAGATAATGAATTTTTTATTTTAATTGAATGGGAGAAAGTATAATTAATTTTTCATTCATTTATAGCTATGATATTATGTTTTGATATTTTGAAGTGTACATGCTTGATGCCCCTTGGAAAATTATAGTCCTGGGGTGATTTTTTGAACTATATATATGCATTGTGACATTTGTGACTACTATGATTATTGTGATGTCATCATAAATAGAAATTGGTTTATTAAATATACTTTTCTAATGAAATGGTTGTCCCATTATTTTGGTTTATGTGATAAAAACCCTAAATTAAATAAGAATGTGATTAAATACCGTTTGTAAATCTGTAAAAATATCCTTGGTCTATTGTGATGTGTGGTCGTACCGGTGGGAGAGCGATGTGTGGTTGGGGTTTATGGAATTGTGTAGTTTGTTTGGCCATGATTTTTGGGTGGGAATATGTTTATGATGGGGATGATATGTTTTCTTGATATATGTCAACATTTTGATAGATGTTAGAGTAGTGATGGAATAAATAAATGATTTTTCAATACTGTTTGTAATATATTTGGTTGTTTTAGTTAATTTACATTTGGATGACTATAACTAAATAAATTAAAGGGGTAATTAAATGACATTTGTTAGAAATGTGAAATGGGGTTTGTGTCTTGATTTGTGGTGTTATTCATTTAGACTTGGTCGTTTAGGTGATGATTTTTTGAGACAGTTGTTTTAGAACCAATATATTGGGCATGAGTGTTTGATACCATATATATATACTTGTATTTTCCTTGTGATTTCCATACAAACCTCTCCCCCATGGATCATTATGTATTGGACACCCACATAGTCATGTGGGGTTTCATTCCAAACATCCCGATGGGAAAATACATGGTTGACCACCCACTCTTCCATACTCCCTCATCCAAGTGATAGTTTCCTAGGTGTCTTTAGGTGAGTTTTAATATGTGTCCAAGATTACTTTGGGATAATATGTGTTATGTTTTTCTGGTGTCTTCAGAGAGTGATTGGATATTTGTCTCAGGATTCTTGGGGGTGAGGTGTGTTGTGATAGATTAGGCATATACAGGTGGGGTGAGATGCGTTGTGATATCGTAGGTGTTTGAGTATGGGGTGTGATGTGTGGTGATAGTATAAGTGTGTATGGAAAGGATTTTATTTGTTATATCATGTTTTTATAGGTATTATGTGTTGTGATTTACCATGTGTGTTTGATTGTTATTTGATGTTGTATATGCAAAAGAGGTGGGAGTTCCATGAGATTTTCCATTTGGGTGTAAGAGCGGCTAATCAGTGGGAAAGTGGTATGCGGTACCCTATATTCAATGCGTTTTACCTTGTGTTACATTACATGATGTGTGTTACATGGTGAGCATGCCTTGGTTTGGTTGGGATGGTTAGTATTCTTTATTAGTAGTTGTTTGGTTCTGTTATTTTATAATAGGTTCATTAGTATTCTTCCTTCACATGTGCATGATATACCTTATTTTTTCTAATTGAGAAAAATATTATGCTCACTCAACATATATTAAACTCGTTTAACATTTTTTAGAAAGACTATGTAGACCATTCAAGTCATTACTATCTCGGACCATTGAATAGATGTTGTGTCGCAACCATATCTTTTCTTTCAGGTATTTATTTGGAGACTTTTATTATATCTATTTCATTTATAAATTCATGAGAGATTGTTTATGTATCCTTTTTATATTAAGGCATGGTGTTTCTGTGGGTAATTCATTATACCATCGAATATTGTTTTCTTATAAAGGGCAAGGCCTCCCATATTTTGATTTGGTACACCCTAGGTTCAAATCGCCATTCTTAGGCCTACAGGAGGTGGGAATCAGGGGTTATTATCTCTCTCTGCTCATTGGGGTATTTTTTGAGGGAGGGGTCATGACATAAATTCTTATGAATTCAAATTAAAAGTTTCAACTATTTAAATAAAAGATGGTAATAAATATCTGGGAATGTTTTATATCATTTTAATTCATATATTATTAATGAACTCATTGGTTAACATATTTTAACATTAACCGTGGAAACAAATTATTCACTCATAAAGGGTTTTAATTTTACATTTAAGGTAACTATTAACCAATAAATGGGTAGGGGATGAAATTATAGATCATTTATTATCTTAATAATCCAAAAAAATATTATTATAATTTATAAATAATTTAATTGAATATTATATTTATAAAATTCCATTAATGAATTTTTTTGAACGTATTCATTTAACTAGACTTCAAATACATCATAAAAATTTTATATTTTCAATATAATTCATTTAAATGTAAAAAATTATGAAATATATTTTTAAAATTAATGGGACACATTATATGATTTAAATCACATATCTTTATTTTTTTAATCATTTATTTTATATTTCAGTTAATTAAATATATATTCATATTAGAATTACACAATAATTTAAGATAATTATATAATTTTTAAAATTATAAATAAATATATAGAATGAATATAATTTAATAAATTTTAATATAGAATTTTATATTTATTCATTTCATTATTTCTTATAATATGGACACATAAGAGATACTAAAAAAAGTGTGTGACATTTTCTAACTTCCTTTTATTTAACTAATATATAGCTCATATTCATGGACAATGGTCCATTATTGTGTGAAATTATTTTATTAATGTTATATGTTATGAATTAATTTCATCAAATAAGAATAAGGATGATGATTTACATCCATATCAATTTTTTAACGTAGATCAACTAGATTTACCCATTACCATTATGAAAACAATTACCACAGTTACTATAGATAATGTATACAATAAAAGGGACCTAATTACTAAATTTGATCCTATTTATTCAAAATATGGAATACATTTTATAAAATTAAATCTCTTTCAATTTTAGAGATTAATTTTATAATATGTTCGCAATACTTAATGAAAAACTATTTTTAGAATAATATTTTTTTTCTTAAAAATGCCTTTCCGTATTAAAAATGTTATTTTAAAAAAACATATATGAAACTTACTAAAATGAATCTAATTTGATTAATAATAATATCATAATACTTTTTTTACTTTTAAAACATTTATAAATAAAAATAAACATGGCACATGGTTGTAACAAAAATAAAGTAGTGAATTAACATTTTTATTTCTCACTATTCAATAAATAATAAATCTTTTCAAAAAAATAAAAAACAAAGTATAATATAATTTTGATAACATTATTTCTAAAATTATATTACATTTATAAAATAAAATTATATAATATCCAAAAACTAATTATAATACTTTTTAAAATAAGGTAATAAAAAACATTTTTTATGAAAACATATTTCTGAAGCATAAAATAATATTACATAAAAGTGGGTATTTATTTCATAATTATTAAAAATTTATTTTATTTTGATTATATCCTTTATCTAATTATTTCATAATTTGGTTATTATTATTCCTACATTATAATTTAACAATAAGGTTATAAAATACCTATTTAAATATTGATATTTTTTATCCATTTTGGATCAAAATTGTGTGTCGCACACACTATAAAATATAGAGTTCTTTTAAAATATCGAGGGGTTATATTATCCCCACCATGTAAAAATTTTCTCCACATAATTGGAATTTTTTTTTGAATGTCATGAGTTTTTATTTGGAAATTCTTTTTTGGGAAACCCATATAATAAAAGGGATTAAGAAAACAACCAATTAAATATTTGGAAGGGGAAATATTAAGGTAACCATAATACTAGGTTTATGAATAAGATAACATTATTGGGGCATGAAAACATGGATATTGAAGAAAAAACTAATTAATAAGGATTAATAGAGATTTATATAGAACATGTTCAATAAAAATATAACCATAAAACCTGTAAATATATTGTCGGTTAAAATACCATTGATTTATCAATATGAAAAGTAAGCATATAAATATTCGTTTTATGGTACTTTTCCAATTGTTGAGGTTTTACATTAATATCCTAATAAATGAATCATAAAAATACACTAATATAATTTTATTTCACATCATAAGAATAATATCATCCATTGGATGTGCTTCAATGTATTTCAACATGATCTCTTACTCAACGATATGGATATTCAAGATAGATTTTTCATGCATGCATCACTTTTAATGAATCATAAGTCATTAAATAATACTCTAAATATTACCAAAAAATGGTTCTAGAAAATTATATATTTTGATACATCATAATTTATTCTCAAACAATATTATCCAAAGTTCATCTTAACCCATTTCTTAAGTAGTTAACCATACGATTCCTCCAAAATATTACCCACCATATTAAAAACCCAAAAATTTGATCGAACATTTTTTTCAAAATAATAAAAATTATTTCATAATGTCATATTCAAAAAATAATAATACCTTGATCAAAAATACTAATAACCAGAATCATTACCAACATTATCATTATTCCATATATCTCATATAATACCAACAAAATATACATTAATGATTTTGTCAACCTCAATTTTTATCTCATACCCTTCATCATTCACTTCCAAAAACATAATATAATTCTTCCCAAATAATCCTTTGTGTATAACCTAATAGTAACATATACTTTAACCCAGTGAAGTTTCTCTTTTAATGTC
Organism: Viscum album; assembly: GCA_963277665.1. Lineage (NCBI taxonomy): Eukaryota > Viridiplantae > Streptophyta > Magnoliopsida > Santalales > Viscaceae > Viscum > Viscum album. The sequence continues at coordinate 1,452,629,713 of OY728161.1, forward strand.
ATTAATCGCAATCAAATCCCAAAAATTAAAAAAAAATTGATCATATAATATATTTTACAAAATAAACTATATCTTTATTTGACATGTTTTTTATGTAAAAATATTTCTTACTTACCATGAAATAGAATATGTTAGTGGTAGGTGACAATACTTTGTATCCCTTTGGTTTTTTGTTCATCCCCCATGACTGAAAGGTACTTTTTTAATTATTGTCTAGAAAAGGCCTAGTAAATTCATTAATATCAAATGTTTTCTATATGATACATTCCCAAAATATAAATCCTATTTTATCCCAATAATCCATAAATTACTAGGCCTTAGAAATATATTATACCTAAATTTATTCAACAATAATAAATGTCCTTAAACAATATATTAAATAACTATGCCCCAAAAAAATTTAATTAAAATATATTTCTACCAAGGGTATGTATTACAACAAATTTCTTCCAAAAAATATCTAATAATGTTAAAATCACATCACATGAAACATGAAAAGGGGGTATATATATCATTAAATTTATTATAAGTAATTAAATTGACATCCAAATAATCCTTTTTATTTTAAAAATATCAAACACATATTAAGGGTTATTATTCCCACAATCATTTGTTTTCAAAATATCCAATTGTATCACTAAATCAGTTATCAATTTTTTTTAATACCATTCAACATATGGTTTTAAATTTTTAGTGAATCTATTATGGAATAGTCCTCATATATTTCATTATTTTTATATCTAAAATATCTTAATACTTTAAAAAAAATAATTATCAATTACAAACATATAAACCATATAATCCTTAGAATTTAACAATATCCATAGTATAGATCCTTCTTTTGTCTAGGAAAAACCATTGGAATAGGATATTGACTCAGATAATTCCCATATTCTCCAAACATAATACATTGAACAATTACTACTGTCATATGATGTTATTTATTACATTGAATCACACTCATAATTTTTCCTACACAAATCATTGATTTATTAATTTCTTTTCCCAACATGCAACACTTTTTTATTCCTTTAAGACATTACCGAATTTGTAACTTTTCAGATTTTTTATATAAAAGAAATAATTACTTCTTTCCACCATGGATTCCATTACTCATTCTCATAGGGAACTATAAAATTATCTTCGTTGGTGAGTTTTATATTTGGTTAAGAAGCATGTATTCAATCACATATCATGATAACATTTTAGGAATTATCACAATATCTTTCACTCTATTTATCATTCAATGTAGTTTCTCTTAATTATCATATTTTCTATCACATTAGGTTTTAGCATGATTCCTCTATATTATGGACATTGACCAAAACCAAAAATAATATTATAAGAAACAATAATAGTTGTGTAAAATCACATATTATCTTCCCAATTAATAATTAGGATTTTATCCTATTCTTACACTTATAGTCAATGTCAATCAAAATGTTATGTTCCCCAATATTTGTTTTGTTAAATCTAGTGACCATGGTTTTTACTAAACATTGTTTTGATACCAACATTAAAGGCCCTGACCCTAGTATCCTAGAGTTAGATGTTACATTTCGATTTGTCACCACGTACATGAAACCACATCCCTAATTAGTGAGTAGTTTACTAGTTTAAGAAAACCAGATTCACACATGAATTTCAAATTACATTTGAAAACATTAAATAAAACATAGTGTTTTCTTAGAATAAACCTTTATTTTTTCTATTATATCCCTAAATATAAATCATACTATATTTCATAGAATAATTTCGAAATAAATCAATATAAAAATGTGACAATAGATTGTTTGTAAGGGTATGAATACAACACATTCTAAATAAGGAACGAATAATATGACAAGTATAATGGATGATCAAATGATAACATATAAGTAGTCACATAAAATATAAATATACACATAGATATAAAAAATAATTTAATAATACCATGGAAATAAATATATAATTTAATAATAATTTAATACATAACTCGAGACATGTGAATCATACCATCGTGGTATTGGCTAAGACTTCTGAAAATACTGCCAGGGTCTTGTGCCATGACATATGAATAAATGTATAAGGCCTCAACCAAAACCCAAAATAGATATCCACATTATAAATACTGATAAATTAATGGGATATATTAGTACCCACTCATCTGTTACAATTTCTAATGAAATATTCAAATAAATAAACAATACAACTGAATCAGTATTACTTAATAATAAATTACTATCCTTGATGGAAGAATGATCATAGGTAGTGTCAAAACATTCACTATTGAAAATGATCATAACCACAAAACTAAAATAAATTATGGGTTCATTAGTGTATATCCTCAATATAATATTCATAAATTATTTTTTAATATATTAAAATTCTTTAAAAATTTCACAAGAATGTTTCCTGTGTAAAATACCCATTCCACTTTGAAAACCACATTATAAAATATAATAATGCACATGTAATAAATATATCATCCTATTTGAAAATAAACCTTTAAAATTTAATCTTTACATTAAATAAATGATTCTTCATGAATAATGGAAATTATTTTTAGGCGTTATAAGATAAAAAACCTTTATTTTACAGTTTAGTAAGAAAAGTCAAAAAGTACCTTATTAAAAAAGGATATGAATATTACTTTTCAAAAAATTGAAAAAATGAAACATCAGTAAAAATGAAATAAAATAATAAATTTATATTATAAAAAATGTTTTTTATTACATATTTAGAAAACATAGCCATTGAATAGAAATATTCCCTAGCTAAGACATAAAAATAAACAGTCTCGAATAATGATGAGATTGTGAAATAAACTATTTTAACATTTGTGTCATTTGAATATTAACCCCTATGAAATAAAGAAAATATAAAGAAGAATTAAATATAAGTAATATAATGTTAATAATTTTATAACATATAAAATTGGAATTATGTACATCACATAAAAGAGATAGGTTATGAATATGGAATATGTGTCACTAAAGTAAAGGTGAGATGAGAAAACCCATTCCTCTTATCCGACATTCATATCATGTGATCTAACCTATTGAATACTTAATAAATATTTATTATAAATATTTTATTTAACTATAATCCTATAAAACATAACATTCACTACTTATAATATTTTATTACTAGTTTATTGTCAATTCTTTCTTAAAATCACTATTTCAAGTAATAATTGCTTTGTTTTTATGTATATTTTGGTTCAATACATTCATTCATTATACATTGATTTTTTCTTCCAATATATAATTTTTTTTGATAATTATATAAATATAATTTATATTTACTATCATTGAATATATAATAATCTAAAAAGATATATAGAGAAAAATAAGCAGACCATTCGTGGAGATGATATGCCACACGTATGCATGAACATCATTATCAAATTTAGAAGGATGGAACAAATAAAAGGTAAGAATAATTGACCATTATAAAATTATAATTATATCATATAAATAATATAGATTTATCAAATAAATCCTCATTACCACCCAATAAAAATAAAAAATATAAATGAATCACATCAGTTTACGGAGGTGGTCGCCCACATGCATACACGAAGTACATTAATGTTTCCCTGAAATTTAAAAGTTAATAAGGTAGATATGATATTATCATTAAATAAGTATAATTATATTAAAAATATAATTTATAAAAGTCAAACTGAGAATAATACATATCCATAAAATATGGTGGTAAAAAATGAGTTGTATCGTTACGTGGAGACGGTAAGCCGTATATACAAACGACCAATAATTTCACTTCTCATTTGATTAGAAAGAGGGTGGATAAAAGTAGTTTCATAATCCTGATAATTTTTTTATATTTACAATACTAATGGTAAAATATAATGATAAATTTCATATATCTAAATGATATATTAAATGAAATTTATAGAAAAAGTCCAGGTTAGATGATTAAATCTTCTTTGGGAGACCTACATTAGTTCCAAAAAGAGATTTTTTATTTAAAAGAAACATTGAGGATAAAGTGGGAACTATGAAATCTCAAAGGCCATGAACAAAAGAAGTAAGTCACAAAATCATTAAAAATATATTTAATGTTACTGAAATCACTTACCCTGTATAATCCCCATTGCAGTGCTTTAGTCTTCCAAGATAGTTTTTACTAGATTATGACATAAAAGTGAGTAGATAATTTATCCTTAGTTTGGATGTAATTCTCTCTATGTATCATCCTATATTTTAATTCCCATTACAATAATATACTTATAACTAATCCAGTCCCTTACGTCATTTCCATTATCAATTATAACCTCTCTTTCTAATAATATATTGAATTCATCCTTTTGTGCAATGAGTTCTATTATTTTTTCATAATTTTATTCATTGGAATGAAATATTATCTTTTGATACTAAATTGGGTTCCCATATTTTTTTCATTCCACTACATATTTCTCATTGACCTTATTGGATAACTCTTTTTGTTTACCTTTCCACTACATGGACCTAAACTCATTCTATGTTCCTCATTTTAAGACCATGAATTATATTTTATTCTCATATAATTTCTATTTGATCCTATTTTTATTAGTTTAGGTATTTAGTAACAATATTTTCTTCCTTTGGTTCCTTTATCATGGACCAAAATATAGCCACCTGAATCATGGTGCCCCTACAGTCTCTTCTTCTTACATGGGCTGTGAAGTCCCCTCACTATCATTCCCTCAACACTACTATTGGATATTTGGATATAAATATCATCATCATAATCATTCTCAGATAGAACCTGGTAGATCATGGTATAAGCCTCTATTAATGGTGTTTTCATGCCCAAAACTGAAATAACCCTATCCCCTTAGCCATCCCTTCCTCCTCTAGTCGTTCAAAGAGATTTTCAAGATTTACTACAACTGTATCTTTTCTAGAATTGATCTTTATCACTGTATTTCTTCTATACCTTGAATTTTTTGTCTTCATATAGTTGGTCGATCCCTTACATATCAAATTAGATGCACTATATTACGCAGATTTCTGACCATGGTGTACTGGTGCTTCATGTTGTCCAGGTGATCTATTCTAAATGATTGCAGCAATCTAGTCAGGTTCCACCTAAGAAGATGAAGGTATAAAGAAAAATAAATACATGTTAAAATATGCATTTATATAGGATCTAGAATCCCAAACCGAACAAGATTTCATGCCGCAAATCTTTACTATCTAAATTCAGGAAGGGGAATCCAATGATTTCATTTGATTCTCTTCTATTACCTACCCTTCATAGTCATTAACACCATGATCATTCTTCAAGATATTAAAATCTTCAAATATCTTGTGATCTTTATAGCCTTTGACATTATATATATTTAGGAATGATCATGATGTGTCATTTATGGTAAATGTTTGGTCGATCAAGATGGCACAATGTGGTGTAAATAAGTGAGGTAAGATGATATCATTTATAATTGTTATAAGGGGAACTTTTAGAATTTATAAAAAAAATAATTTAATAAGTATTTTCTAGAGAAAAATGACCCCAAATGGTAATTAATTGAATTAAATAGTTTATATGATTTAAATTGAATCATCTAGTTTAATTTAAACATGTTTGGAAATTAATTTAATCCTTATATATTTTATTTACACCTTGGTTGAAAGATTTTAACATTGACCATAATTAAATCTTTTTCACGCTTAAGGGGTTATAATTTTACATATAATGTATCTATTCAAAAATAAATGCAATAAATATGAAATTTTATACCATAATATATCATAATTTTCATTTTAACACAATTTTAAATATTTTAATCAATTTCATATATTATTAATTTGATAAAAAATCAGTATTTTCAATTTGGACTCTATTTATTTAATTTTACAACAAATAAATCAATAAAATGTTGTATTTAGAATATAATTCATTCAAAAATATCTAATATGACACATGGATCTATAAAATTTATAGTATATATTATTAATTCATATTATACATATTTTTATATATTTAAAATCATATTTTTTGTTTTTTCATTTAAATAAATAACTATTTTATTAACAATATAGAATAATTTAAGTTTATTATATAATCTAATAAAATTATAAATAAATTTATATCATCAAAATTAGTTTATTAATATAATAAATTTTATTTATATTCATTCATATATTTTTTGTACGTATATGGATATATAAGTGAAATTAAAACAAGGAGAATGGGATTTTTAACCTCCTTTTATTTAAATTGTTTATTGGACATTTTAAGGGAAAAGTGAACAATTAAAATAAAATTTTGATATTATGGTGTAAATGGTAAAATTAACTTTATAAAATCATAAATTGGGATCTAAAATATACCCTTATCATGTAGTTATTACCAAGAGTAACCTTGTTTAACCTTTAATAAGGTGATAAATCTTACCACATTTACAATAAATAATGTCTAAAATGAAGGGGCCATATTTGATTAAATTGAACCTAATATATACAAATATGGAATGCATTCTATCAAATTAAATATCCATAACTTGTTGAAGTTAAATTTAGTATAATTACAATTAACATGATGAAAATATATTTTAAAAAAAATACATTTTTCCTTAAATTTTATTTTATAAAATATGTTAATTTTCAAAAATAAACTATATATTTGATTCTAATGATAATAATTTAATTATTTATAATATAATAGATATAATTTTATATTGAAACCATTTTAAAAAAATGGCACCTTGATAATGGTTGAACGATGTAATGCCCCGACCCCAGTTACCCAGAGTCGGTGCATTATTACGTAACATTGGCGTGATCACAAAAGATCAAGTCTTGAAAGTCCTATTAGTTTAGTAGCATTGGAATCACTAGATACATTCATAAGGTTTAAATTACATAATAATGTGAAAAACTACAATAATATAGTCTCCATAGTCCACACTCATATCCCCTTCAGACTATCCCTCCAGGTCAGACATAAAATATTTCTTCACATCCTGGAAAAAATAAAACCTAGATAGGGGTGAGCTCAGATGCTTAGTAAGGATAACAATATAGCGGAAGATTTCATAAATAAGCATAAACATTTGAGGTAATGTATAACTAAAACAAAATCTTTTAAAACATGAACTTCAGAATAATATGGCGAAGATAAAATGAAATAATTCCATTTACTCATTCACATGGATCTTACACTAGTCGAATAATCACATGTAATATCACTGACCACGTTCATAATGTTGGAAATGCATAACTCTGAACATTAATTTCCGTGTCAAGTCCTCGTGCGAAGACCTAAGGGGTAACTGTAAACAGAACCCAACCCGGAGAGCCTCTGTAACCGGACTCCATCCCAGAGAGCCTCTGTAACAGGACTCCAACCCGGAGTGCCTCTAATTACCAGACACCAACCCGGAGGGTCTGCTGTAACTGGACCCCAACCTGGAGGGCTTACTTTCACTGGTCCCTAACCCGGAACTTACTAGTCCAACACATTCATCTTAAGAAGAGGATGAAATATAACATAAACATTCGTATTAAAACTAGCATGCCAATACAGTAATCATAAACCATTAAAGGCATTTAAATAACTCATCCATTGTCAAACATATCACAAAACCTTAAATACAATATAGATGATTTTTATCATAATAAATCAACTTCAAACAAGTGTAAAATTTATCAAAGGATGTTGACATAGATGAAATCAAAACTATTTGAGAGAAATATATCTTTTTTTGAAATCATTTAAAAGTCATATAATTATAAATAAATATTTACTTTGAAAATATTCATATAATATTGTAAGGGAAGCTTCAAATATTTTATAATGGCGGAAAATATCCGCACCCACTGTATTAGTTAAAAAAAGGAATTCTTACCTAAATTCTTTCAAAACGGTTAAAAAGGACCTTGTTTGGAAAACAACAGAAAGATTCCTTTATAAACATCTTATAGAAAGTAAAACAGGGGTATAAATGACTTTAACCCATATTCTGTAAAATAGTAAGATTTTTTTTGAAATACATTTTTAAGAAACATGGATGTGGATGACAAAGAGGTCCCAGTGGATAATTACGTATAAACAACCTCAGATAATGAAGAGATTGTAAAATAAACCCTTACCAATTTGGTAACTTACGAAACATACACCCCATGAAGGAGGTATCATACAATGAATATGTAAATAAACAAAAATTAATGTGTATTACATAAATAAAAAATTGTGGGCAGTACATACACCACACAAAAGGTAATTGTGCAATATGACATGAATCTCATGGGAATAAGGAGTGAGATGAAAACCCCTAACCTTGTATTTTCCCTTGGTTTAGGGTAGGCTAACCTCATGTATAATGGTGAAATAATTGTTATTAAATTATATATGAATTATATACATTAATATGATATCATATATGATCTTTTAGCATTCCTTTGTTAATAATATCTTAGTATTATTGTCGTTTCGGGTGTTAACTTACTAGTTTTCTTTTATATGTTTTGTTAGATAAGCCATGTTTTTTATGGATAGGTTGCATCTTATTCATATCCATAATTATATAAAGTCCTTGAATATTATTTTTAATCATCAAATGAGAATTATACTTGAATGGATATGATGGGGAATTAATCTCATCGCGTTCGTGGAGACGATAGTCCATACGTACGCACGAGCGAAAATATCACTTTTTTGATATTAAAATAATATATAATTGGATATTATATCATATATACAGAATAATTATCATTGTATATTTATTATTTACATGAATTACACATCATTATTATACCAATCCAATTAATAATGTTTTGAATAACAATTACACCACGATGTGGAGACGGTAAGCCGTACGTACGCACGTATGGTGACATGTCATTCAAAGGATGGATAGAATACTAAATATGGTTGTACCATATTTATAATAACATCAAATTATATAGAGGATACTGGAGTTATTATTTTATAATGGTAATAAAAAATATTGAAGAATTTGAAGAAGAAAGGAACTTGAAAGAGGGTGGTGAAAACATTACATCTTCTTCAGGTTCTTCCTATTGATTTGACCAAAAGGGCTCCTTAGGTTGGCTTTATGATCAAAATAAGGACTCTAGGTTGAATTGGGGGATGTTGAGAGGATATTTGGTCTGGGGTTGGACGATCCCAAATGCTTTGAATGTGTGAATTAGTGAGAAAGAGGAGTTCCCTTTTATAAGAGGGGTGAGGGGCACCTTTGGAAAAGCTAGAAATATTATTTTATAATAAATTCATATTAGTTTCTAATGGCTCCAAAGTGGATTATTAAAAGTCTATGGTGGGGATGGGTCTCAATACTTTCAACCAATAGATTTTAGACAGGTTTGGGTCATTATATTAACCATATCGTTTGGTTTTAACTCTTAGTAAATTACTTTGACATTTACCATGTCACTTTGTATTTTTATATTATATAGTTAATAAACATACTATATAAATCCAAGAGACCCCCAAGTGGTCCATTAATGATACAACTATCATGATATATGTTTTTTGGCCGAACCTTATTTTTTTAGGAATAGAATATCAAATTTTAATATAATATTTGTTTTAAAAACTCATTTATGTCAATTTTGACAGTATTCAATAATTGATTTTTGTTAAAGTCTTAAATACTTTATTAATTCAAAAAAAAAATCATTTAAGAAATAATATAATGTCATATTAACAAATAAAATTCATGTATGTCATCAAAACTTTAAATTTATATTTATTTTAACATTTATAATACAAATTATTTGATTCTTTCATTAATAAGAAAAATACTACATCATTATTGTCTCATAAATAATATTAATTATTAAATGACTAAAAATTATAAATAAAATACCATTTTGTATGAAATATTTTTATCTTTATAATGAAATTTTATAGTCGAATATAAATGTCACAACCTATCCTCGGGGCCCGTGCCGTGACTACCCCAAGCCCGCCTTCCATAGTCCAGGGGCTGGCGACTAGCACCAAGGCGAAAAATCCCGGAAAAAGGGAAGGCATTGCCCGTGAAAAGTAAACAAGCACCACAGAGTAAGAAAGAGGAAAAGTAAACACTATGTAAAAACTGTACAAGCTATGCTGAAAGTAAAAGGGGCCGGAAATACAAGCCCAACTGTAAAGTACAACTAAAATGGAAAAATAGCAACTGAAAGGAAAAGCCGCAGCGTTGAGCCGTCCTCTGGAAGTCCCACCTGAAGGGTGGGTACAGATAGCCTCCACTGCACCTCGGGTCCACCCGACCGCTCTGAGTAAATCCCGCCCAGTGGTCCACCTCCAGGTATCGTCCTGCTCCGCACGCCTCCACCACAATCAGTGATGTCCGTCGTCTGCAACCAACACAACGTATTGCGGGCATAGCCCATGCAGGGGTGAGTATAAGCTACTCAGTAGGGACCCCGAGACCCCCGAAGGCCTCCCGAAATCCACAAAGGAAAGATACAATCATGAAGTAACATCTAACATGGCTTAGGTATATACCCATACATATACCTAAGTCATCAATTCCCATTCGGCTCCAACATCCGAGCCCAAGCACAACCCAGTCCACACAGGAAATCAAAACGTATACCCACACAGGATAGCACAAGACAATCCACAAAGGAGAGTAAAAAGTAAATCCACACAGGATAGTTCAACACAATCCACAAAGAAGAGTAAACAGTAAATCCACACAGGATAGCTCAACACAATCCACAAAGGAGATTAACAAAAGATTCAGCTCACACAGGTATACTTCTTCGGATGACGATAAAGATGATCACTGATCCATCTAAGTCGTCGGACCCACGAAGGATCGATAGTTAACTAACCACCACAATGACCCACACAGGGTCGGGCCCACACAGGACCTGTAGGCGCTGGCTCACATAGAACCGCTGAGCGCTGACCCACACAGGATCGGACCCACACAGGATCGGGCCCACACAAGATCGGGCCCACACAGGACCTGTAGCACTGATCCACGTAGGATCGCTGAGTGCTGTAGTCGTCGCAGTCCACTGAGGATCTCTGCACAGTCGTCGTCGCAGTCCACTGAGGATCTCTGTACGGTCTTCGTCGGAGTCCACGGAGGATCTCTGCACAGTCGTCGTCGCAGTCCACTGAGGATCTCTGCACGGTCGTCGCTGTCGAAGTAGCAGTAGCAGACAACACTTGGGTTCTCTCACACAACAAGCTCATTCGGGAGGGTCCGCTCCACAAGACGAGAGGCCGACACATCAACTGACACAATGTCCGACGTTGATGTATCCAAAAGTTCTGTATCATCAACAGGAACTCAACTTCTCAGACGGCGCGTCAATCAGACGCCAGGTCTGAGAGTTATTGGCTTTTTCGTCCCAGGGGCCCGGTTGGTTTTAAAGGCAAAACCAACCCGACCGTACTCCACCTGCATTCAAACCTCGGGTGGAGTAAGACAAAAGATCCGTCTCATATAGAGGAAAACAACAAAGCTGACGGCACATCAATCGGACGTCCGTATCTCAAGATATGAGCGTTTCCGCTCCGAGGGCCCGGTTGGTTTCGTGTACGAACCAACCCGGCCAAACTCAATGTATTCCGAAACCTTGAGTGCGATATACCGAAACGACCGTCTCGATCCAAGAATCGTGTTTCTGCTGGCGGCAAGTCGTTTGGAGGCACGTAGCTCATGTTACAGGCACTTGAACGAAAATCGTCCGAAGACGGGGGGTACGGGCCCGGGCCGACCCGGGCCGACCCCCCCTAGGTCGGCCGAACCCGGTCCGACCCGGTCCGACCTGGTCCGACCCAGTCGGACTGGTCTGGCTCGGCCAGCCCGGCTCGGCTCGGCCGAGCGGCCGAGCGGCCGACGCGGGGGGAGCAGCCGCCCCGCGTGACACCCCCGCGGCACCCGCGTGACACCCCCGCGGCACCCGCGTGGTGTCGGCCAGACAACCGGACGCGGCTGAAGCCGCGTCCCGCGAGCGCCGCCGCCACGGCCCGGGCCGCGGCGGTCTCATGCGGCGGCATGCCGGGTGTCGCCGTGCCGGCGACCCGCGCCGCCGCCGGCTTCCGCTGGCCGTCGGAGTCGCTCCGGTGGCCCGTTTTTCTTCCCGTCTACGTCGTTGCTCCTCCCGAGACTCGTTCTTCACTGTGGGATCATCAAACATCCGTTGCGGCACGTTCCGTCGTCGCCCGTCAATCCACACAAGAACGAAGAACGACGGAGGGTTGTCGGGCCGTGTTCGTTTGGCCCGCACCCTCCGCGTGGGATATAAACAACGGGAGATTTTTTATTCCACATAGGAAACAACAATTTTAATAAGTTTAAAATAGTTCACAAATCCGGTTCTTTAACTTTTTAAAGAAACATTTACGGGAATATAAAAAGGGGGTAATCCAAACTAATTCCCTACCTCGTAGTCGTCGCGTGTGAGCATTCTTCGCGGAATTGCTCGTCGAGGAAGAGGGGGATCGTCGCATCGTCACGGGAAGGCGTCGCGTCATCGCGGAATCCGGCGTTGAGTCGGCAACCTCAACGGACCAAGAACAACAGATTTAAATTATAAATAATTAAATCTTTGTTTCATTTTAAACCAAAAAGAACTTTTAGAAGAAACCCGAAATCACTCACCTCAAACGGTTGGTGATCAGAGATCGGGGCGGGGAAGAACATCTCGGATTGGAGCGTCGTCGATTTCGGCGGATGACGGCGTTATTCGCGTTCTTCGCAAAGGAGAACGAAGATACAAGGATTCTGTCAAATTCTCTCAACGCGCAAACATTCAAAAGACTGGTTGGTCTTATTTTATTATTATGCCAACACACGAAAAAGGGTAAGTAACGACCCATCAATTCGTTGAATTAATTCAACAAAAGAAAACCTCTTTCATTCCCTTGCAATCACGAGTTTGGTGACCTTTTTCTCCACATGTGTAACAAACTCCCATTCCTTTTAAGCACGTACTGGGGTGTTTCATACCACAATTATCACATAATGGAAAATAATTCTTTCCCTTTTTCCCTTTATCTGTCTTTTTCTCCACCATTATCTTCTTCTCTTGCTTTACTTTATTGTCATAAGACGTAGAGAATTCCTTTTCTGTCTTGATAGCACACGAGACAATATCTTTGTACGATGAGAAGGATTGTGATACTAAAGCTTGATGGAGAAATGGTTTTAACCCATCAAAGAAATGATCAATCTTACTACTTGGGTTATGTATATAATCTGTATCATTCCTCGCTAACCATGTTAATTTAGACTCATACTTTGCAACATTCTCACCCTCCTTTTGCCTCAGACTCAGAAATTGCCTTTTCATATCGGCTCGATGGTCACGAGGAAAGTATTTTACTAAGAAAAGCTCTTTGAACTCTCTCCATTCCATATTTGATACTTCACATTCTTCCCTTGTGTTTTGTATCAATGACCACCATTGAACAACATCTCTAGTGAGGCGATGAACAACCATGATAACTTTCTCCCTTCCACTACTCCAAAAATCTTAAAATATTTTTTCTAGGGAACTTATCCATTGCCTAGCTACTAATAGATTTGTACTCCCATTGAATGTTGGTGGTTTCTGCCTCATGAAATGATCTAACATTTATCCTCCACGCTGTGGATCGGGGTGCTCCAAATGGGTAAGGTTATTATTCATAACCTGAGTGTGTGGTCCTAGTATGGTGATTTTTTTATCAGCACCAGTAGCATCACCATCTCCACTATAATTATCTTGAGCAGGAGGGAAATCCCTATGTGGAGTGCGTGCATTGATATGATTTCCATTTCTTCCACTAGGTGCCATTTCTAAACAATGGAATAAACTAGATTAGTTTATCAATCAAAATACATAATTCCATACATGTAAAATTTTTAACATAAATTGAAATATTTATGGATATAATCCATAATCAAAAAAATGCTTTCTTTGAAGAATTATATACACATAAACCCTTCATAATGGTTCGTAATGAAAATGAGAATTATCCTAAGAATATCTCCCAGGAGTGTCGTAAACAACAGTGCATCAAGACCCATTGTCATGCACCAATTCCCGTTTGATTCTATCGCCTCTAATACCAACTGTAACGCCTCAAGCGCAGTTACCCAAAGTCGGTGCATTATTACGGAACATCGGCATGATCACAAAAAATCATGTCTCGAAAGACCGATTATTTTAGTAGCCTTGGAATCACTAGATACATTCATAAGGTTTACATTACATCATAAAGTAAAAAAATATAATAATATAGTCTCCATAGTACACACTCATATCCCCTTCAGACTATCCCTGCAGGTTAGTCATAAAATATTTCTTCACATCCGGGGAAAAATAAAACATAGAAAGGGGTGAGCTCAGATGCTCAGTAAGGATAACAATATACCAAAATCTTTCATAAATAAGAATAAACATTTGAGGATATGTATACCTAAAACAAAAGTCTTTCAAACTTGAACTTCAGAATAATATGGCAACGATAAAATGAAATAATTATATTTACTTATTCACAAGGATATTCTATTAGTCTAATAATCACATGCAATATCACGGACCACTTTCATAATGATGGAAATGCATAATGCCGAACTTTACATTCTGTGTCAAGGACTCGTGCCAAGACCTAAGGGATAACTATAACCAGAAACCAACCCATATAGCCTCTGTAACTGGACTCCATCCCAGAGAGCCTCTGTAACCAGACTCCAACCCAGATTTCCTCTAATAACAGGACACCAACCCGGAGTGCCTCTAATAACCAGACACCAACCCGGAGTGCCTCTAATAACCGGACACCAACCCGTAGGGTCTTCTGTAACCATACCCCAACCCTATGGGCTTACTTTTACCGGTACCCAACCCAAAACTTATTAGTCCAACACATTCATCTTAAGAAGAGGATGAAATATAACATAAACATTTGTATTAAAACTAGCATGCCAAAACATTAATCATAAAGCATTAATGGCCTAAAAATTAGTCATCCATAGTCAAACATATCTCAAAACCATAAATACAATATGGATGATTTGTATCGCAATAAATAAACTTCAAAAAAGTGTAAAATTTATCAAAGGATGTTGACATAGATGAAATCAAAACTATTTGAGAGAAATATCTATTTTTTTAAATCATTTAAAAGTCACATAGTTATAAATAACACATTTGCTTTGAAAATATTCTTATAAAAATGTAAGGTAAGCTTCAATGATTTTATAATGGCGGAAAATAGCAGCACATGCCATATAAGTTAAAAAAAGACATTCCTACCCTAATTCTGTTGAAAAGGTTAAAAATGACCTTGTTTGGAAAACGACATAATGATTCCTTTATAAAATTCATATAAAAAGTCAAAAAAGGGTATAAATGACTTTAACCCATATTTTGTAAAATAGTAAGATTGTTTTTAAATACATTTTTAAGAAACATGGATGTGGATGATAAAGAGTTCCTAGTGGATAATTACGTATAAACAACCTCAGATAATGAAGAGATTGTGAAATAAACCCTTACCAATTTGGTAACATACGAAAAATACACCCCATGAAAGAGGTATCATACAATGAATATGTAAATACCCGTAGATTAAAGTGTATTAAATAAAGAATACAATTATGGGCAGTACAAACACCACACAAAAGGTAATTGTGGAAATATGGCATGAATCTCACGGAAATAAGGAGTGAGATGAAAACCCTTTACCTTGTACTTTTCATTAGTTTAGGGTAGTATAACCTCCATTACAATGGTTAAATAATTGTTAATAAATTATACAATAATCATATTCATTAATAGGATATCATATATGATCTTTTATCATTTCTTTGTTAATAATATCTTAGTATTATTGTCGTTTTGGGTGTTAACTTACTCTTTTTCTTTTATATGTTTTGTAACATAAGTCATGTTTGTTATGGATAGGTTGTATATTATTCATATCCAAAATGATATCAAGTCCTTAAACATTATTTTTAATCATCAAATGAGAATTATACTTGAATCGATACGATGGGTAATGAATCACATCGTGTTCGTGGAGACGGTAGTCCGTACATACACACGAGTGACGATATCAATATTTTGATATTAAAATAATATATTATTGGATATTATATCATATATACAAAATAATTATCATGTTATATTTATTATTTACATGAATTACACATCATTATTATATCCATCCAAATAAAAATGTTTTGAATTACAATTACACCATGACGTGGAGACAGTAAGCCATACGTACGCACGTATGGTGACATGTCATTCAAAGGATTGATAGAATACTGAATATGGTTGAACAATATTTATAATAAAATCACAGTATATATAGGATACTGGAGTTATTATTTTAGAATGGTAATAACAAAGAAAGAAGATTTTGAAGAAGAAAGGAACTTGAATGAGGGTGGTGAAAACAGTACCTCTTCTTTGAGTTCTTTCTTTTGATTTGATCAAAAGGGCTCCTTATGTTGGATTTCTGATCAAAATAAGGTCTCTAGGTTGAATTGAGGGAATTTTAGAGGATATTTGGGCAGGGGTTCGCCAAGAAAAACGGCTTTTAATGTGTGAATTAGTGAGAAGCGGGAGTGCCCTTTTATAGGAGGGGTGAGGGGAACCTTTGGAAAAGCTAGAAATATTATTTTATAATAAATTCATATTCAGTTTATAATGGCTCAAATGTGGATTATTAAACATATAAGTAAGGAATGGGGTGAAATAATTTCAACCAATAGATTTTAGACCAGTTTGGGTCATTATATTAACCATATCGTTTAGTTTTAACTCTTAGTTAATTAGTTTTACATTTACCATGTCACTTTGTATTTTTATATTATATAGTTAATAAGCATACTATATAAATCCAAGAGACTCCCAAGTGGTCCATTAATGATAAAAATATCATTATATAAGTCCTTTAGCCGAACCGTAGATCATTAGGAATAGAATATCAATTAATAATATAATATTTTGTTGAAAAACTCATTTATGTCAATTTTGACACTATTCAATAATTGATTTTTTTTAAGTTTTTAATAACATTATTAATTCGAAAAAAATTCATTTAATAAATACTATAATTTTATATTAACGAATAAAATTCATGTATTTCATCAAAACATTAAAATTATATTTATTTTAACATTTATAACACCAATTATTTGATTCATTCATTAATAAGGAAAATATTTCATCATTATTGTGTTATAAATAATATTAATTATTAAATGTCTAAAACATATAAATAAAATAACATTATGTAGGAAATCGTTTCAGATTTCTAATGAATATTTATAGTCGAAAATCCAACATATATAACCCTATGTAAAAATTGTTTTTCTAAAAGATATATGCTTTTGTCATTTTTTTATTTATTTTAACTTAATTAATATAAAGTGTCCTTATCACTTACAAGTGGATCCATGGGGTCCCAAAATCGACCCAAAGATTCCCATGGTCAGACATATATTAACCAATAAATTTAGGAAATGTTTTAGGGTAATTTATTATTATTATAATATTATTTTTTACCCATATTTATCGGATTTACCCTTAAACCATGGTAAGTAAAATATTTACTGAAGTAATTATTCAAAATGTCTAAAAATAAAAGATATGTACATACACAATTTGGAAATCTTGATTCCAAATATGGAATCCATTTTTCCAAATTCAAAACATAGAAGTGGCAGATATTAATTGAAAATTAATTCCCATTGTTAAAAAAAGCGTTTTTTAAGAGATAATAACTATCAAAAGATTGACATTTGCTTATGTCCAGTTTAATTATGAAATTATGTCCAATGAAAAAAATTGTATTAAATGGTAAAAATATATTCTAAATATACCTTAAAACCACACAAATTTATAATTTATCACTAATAATTATTGCAATTAAAAAAGTTGTATTTAATTAAAAATTAGTAATTTTCACTATTCATCAAAATAAAAAAGTTATCTGAAAAGAACCAAAATTTCACCCTAGGATAATTTTGATATTCCGAATACAAAAATGAAGTCCATTTTGAAAGATAAAATTTATAAAATTTCAAAATGTGGGTATTATTATTCATAACGGCTAGTTTGATTGGTTGTGGTGTGTGTTAGACTCGAAGTTGCATACAACACACGTTACTGTATTATTCAAAGAGAAGCATACCGTGGAATCATGGGGTGTTACAAACGAAGTGTATACATTTAAATAAAAAACAATATACTAAATTATTCATTTGAAAATAAATATTTTTATAAAAATATAAAAAATTCATCAGAAATTAATTTTGATATTATGATTTCAAAAAAGAATATTTTTATAAAAATATTTTTTATATGTTCAAGAAGATATTTTTAATATTTTGTCACAAAAATAAATAAAAATTCATTTTTATAGAAAACATACTTTTGAAGAATAAATTATAATTATTGAAAATTATGTAGATATTTCATGGGAATTAATCAGTTGATTTTTATTAAGTATGTGATATATATATATATTCATGAAAAATGCATTAAAACTTTTCACACTAAAAAATTTAACAACTAAATTATAATAAACAAATTGAAACAATTTTCGTTTTTAATTTTTTTTAGATCTATGTTACATGACATATATTCTATTGAATATAGTGTTCGTTTAAAATATCAGGATGTTAAAAGGTGTCATTCTGGCTCACGAATAGAGGTAATATAACTATAATTACTCATATGGTTGGGACTACATCCTATTAATTAATTTTTACAGTAAATTCACAAAAAATTATATTATGAAGAGTTGTTCTTTCTTATGATAAGATAAGTTACATTCACTAAAACATAAGTGGAAATGATTACTTCATTTATCTATGATGATATTCAATTCACCACATGGTTTGTGCATTTTTTAATCATTGGGAAACCCTATTAAATTTTTCTGGACCACTATTTTATGAAGGATTAACTTAAAACATGTGATCAAAACATTAGAAACATTTTCCCTTTTTTATAGTGAATAAATAATGTATGTAGTAATCACCCTTGTTTCATTGAGAGAAGAAAACACCATGGTAGGTATTATATATGTTAACATTAACCACTATTATTTCATTTAGTACATTGATGAACCAAAATATGATTTATATTATTAAATCTATGTTGTTTCCCCATTATGATTTATTGTCACACCAAATACGTGAATCTCATTGATAATATATATCTTATTTTTTGGATATTTGATAGGTGAGGAGCCTTGCATAGTTGAGTGTGATAGATTTTTAGGGATTGAATGTGGAAATTGCTTACTGAGGAGGTTGATGACCTATGGTAGTGTCTCCCTTTTTTGATATTATATTTTTATATAAACTGTATATGATTTTACTATAGGAAAATCACATTGAGGGTTGTTTTATTTGACAGTTTACATTTATTTTTTGTTTTTTAGGTTATATTGGATTATTATTATTTTTTGATTTCTATTTTGAACCATTATATTTAATTATGATATTATTAACTATTTGAGGATGTTTTCTTATACATCCAATATTTAATTTTATGATATTAAATGTATATTCTTAGCACATGTTATTTTCAGACACTTGGTACCAGTTGGTAGTCTCTGGCATATGGGTGTGTTATTGCAACTATGTGGTGATCCAGATCAATACAGAAGATGTATTCTGCCTTATGTATGTATTTAATTGGAATTGTATAATTTTTTTATTTGTATAATGATTCTAAATTCTATATATATTGATATAAATATTAATAACATGGGATTAAATATATATTTATTCATAAATTAAATATGTATTGGTGGATAGACATGGTGGTAAGGAGTTGAGAAAATGTTTTTTCATTTAATTATATAATTTGAGTTGTTATTTGTAAATTTTGATGGTTTTTTCTGATTGATAGTTATAATCATTTTATGGTGTGAAATGGAATAAGTGTAATGTGAGTCAAACCCATATATTATTCCAATTAGACCACCAAATGATCATCTTCATGATATTGGAAGATCCCCATAGGAACTGTATCGTCAATCAATTCACAATGATGTTATTTCCCCAAATAAGTGTACCTAATGTAAGATGTTTTAACACCATTTTAACTACAAAATTACATCATACTTCCAAAATTTTAGTACACATATATATCAATGTATATGTAACTAAAAAACAATGGAATAATATAAAAAAATCAAAAAAGAATAATGCGCCTCCAAAAAGTATTTTTACTTTCTTGGGAGAAACAAAAATACATTCTTTTCATTCACTAGAAGTTCCCAAGTGTTATAATAAAAATATAATTTAGTCAATAATTAATTACTATGGATTATTATACTCTCTATATTCTTTTATCTAAAGTACACATTTACATAGGAACGATTCAGATTTAGTATATACTTCATAAAAGATCCCCATATCCATTTTCAGGTATATTCATCTTGTTCTCTTGGTAAACTCACCTTCCCACATTCATAGAGAGGCATTCAAATGGAATTTGATAAGTTATATCTAATAAATCCATTGACCTATGCTGGTTTATTTGGTAAACACTTCCATATACATTATTTTTGAACGTAACCCATTTCCCCAAAAATCTAGACCTCCTTGATTCCATAAAAAGATTAAATATTTTATTTATCCTACTTGCACCTATAGAGTTCATGAAATTTTTTATTGAAGACCCATCCAAGAACATTCTACAATACACATTCCTATAAAAAACCAATTGAAATAATCATCATGATATCTGAAACAATGATTTCAATAAAAAAATAATCATTTACTTAAAGAGAAAAACATATATGGAAACCACCCAACACTTTTGAATAATTATTTCATTTTTTTCAATGAATATAGTGTTTATAAATTCTCACTACAACAAAATCAAGGATTAGCCGTGGTTATATTGTGGTGATTTTTCTAACCACATCTAAATAAAGTATAATTATTTTTGTGGATCTTTTTTAAAAATAATGCTAAATATTTCACGAAATTAAAACAAATATACTATAACCCCACCCTCGAACCCAAAATCACCTTCCCCACCCCTGATAACTTCTCTAAAGTATCATGGCTAATATGATTACATACGCCAATCTCACCCAGAATATCTACATAACAGTCACCCTTACCGGCCATCCCCCATTTTCATGCCTCATTCTATAAAATTCAGACACTATATTGGCTACCATTCCCTTTTTTATCCCAAAATTACCCCGTAACCCCTTTTTAGTATTCCAGTAAACTCTTTCTCATAGTGGAGCACTCTCATCCTACTATTATACTGATCATTCACCATCATTTTACACAACAATCATTGAGTATCTCAAATAATATGTGTTTCTAGGTAATTATATTTTTCTATCAAAAATCACTTATCAATTAAATTTTTTCATATTATGTCTTGAACAATAAATCATGATAATTTTTTGGGTATTTTATGGTGTTTTATGAAAACATACTCAAAAAATTAAATATATGTAATATTTCTTTTGTAGTTTAAAATTACGATGAGTGTTATGTTTACATTGATCATTATTTCTTAGATCAATTAAAATCAAACATATTATTTTTTATAGAGAAATTTGATTAATCTGTTTTTCTATCTTGAAATGTGTTGTGAGAAAATATAGAATTAACTCCTCACAAGTGATAAGTGATATAATAATCTCAAAATTAACTTTGGAATATTAAATTTACAAAAATAATCATTTATAAAATTAGAAAAAAAAATATTATTATGTTATATATTAATATACAAATGAAATTTTTTTGAAAAAAATATTATTTTATTATTTATATATAGTAAAAACCTAGATAAAATTTAGTATTTCCTTCAATATAGTGGTCTTTAATAATGTTATACATTTTTCATAATATGTGATGGAATGATTGTTAATTGAATTCTATGGCATATAATTATATTCAATTCAAAAATAATATAATTTATGTTTTATAAAATATTACATTCCTATACTTGTTAAATGAAACATCCTATAAAATTTGTACGATCATTCCATCAATATATTGAGAATATGAGTCAATCAAAATTAATTTCCCACTATATTAGTATTTTTCATATAAATGAAAAAATATTTATTTTTTGTTTTAATTTTATTTTACAAAGTGTAGAAGATTTATTATGTATGTATAAAATAATGAATCATTTATAAAAAAAAACAGTTTATTATGTTATGGTTTTGGATGATTTTTTTTAATTTTCAATCTCTAGTCAATCTATTGATGTTATAATAACATATCCAAGCCTCAAATATAAATTTAGAAGATTGTTAAAGAGACAAAAATATAAAAACATGGTTTTTATTCAATTCGCTATTCAGAACGTTTTATAGGTTTTTAGGAGAAATTAAACATTACAAAAAGTTTGAGTACTGATTTCTGTCAAATTAATGAATTCCCAACCTCATCCAAAAAGTATAATCATATCCAGAACCTTATATATAAAACTATCATTATTACAAGGAACCATATTCGTCATAAAAAATATAAGTAGAACCAAATGAGAGTGGTACAAATATTAACATGAAAATGTTATTTTGGTGACCATAGGAAAACCATATATATATTTATTATATTGGTGGAACCTCCTCTTGATGATGCAGAGAGTAATGTGAGAGATCAACTTAATGAGAAGAAAAAATTGTTTTATTCTATAGTTGATGATGAAAATCCAAATATGTATTAAGGATGCTGAAAATATTTAAATCCTTCTATTCTGATGAAGTTAAACCATATCAAATAACAATAAAATTTTAAAAATAAGGAAATTAATTGATATTTGAATTTTTTCATGACACATTTATTAAATCCATGATCCTTGAGTCTCTTTATGATATGAATTGTTTTATCAACAAGTTTGGTCTAAATTATCCAAAAAAACATGATTTCCTTATTGAATGGATGATTTATTTGGGTACAACTAAAGTAGAAAAAAGTGAATGAAATTTTCATCTACTAGATAAAAATCATTGTGTATTGCTAGATGTATGAAATGGTTATATATAAATGTGATCAGGGGTCTGAAAACATAAATTGGAAAACTTTTCTTAGTGGGATCATTAGGTTCATTGATAAAGTGAAATGGGTAGCCTTTTTGTGTGTGACACCACTAGGAGGCAACCTAATGTATTTAGATGGAATATTTTATGAATTGATATTTAGAGGATCTGACCTTATTAATTTTTAGGCACATGAGTGTTCTGTACTTATTCTCTTATAGTTAGGTTCCTGACCAGATGGTGAACTAATATTTTTGGTTTTTTATTGGATTATAAATTATTTCATGTATACTAGATCATATGTATATTTATATCTTAGTATTTGTACCTACATTATTTTATTATTGGAATGTTTTTGGATTTTTAAAATAGGAAATTCAATTTGTGGGAAACCTATGGACTATTTGAGAATTGTTTCTAAGAAATTTTATTTATAAAAAATCATGAAATGATTTTTTTATTAATTCTGTAACATGTGAATTTTTTATATTTAAAACTGTATAGGTTCCCTGGTTGTTTCCTACTAGTATCTATTTCATACATAATACTTCTGTTTTTGGGTATATTTATACCATATTTTGTATTACACAAATGAATGTAAGGAAATTATATATCATGTTGGCATATCTTTATGTCGCTGCTTTGGTTTGGATTGTTGTTAACATTGGTAGTTTTTGGAATTGTCATGAAATACTTATTAGGTTAGCATTTTGGGTTACTTGTATCTTCATCTTCATCCTATATGTCCTCTGGTTTTAGGTCTTGATTATCTTGTATTCATGAATTATTTTTTATTATTATTTTACCTCACCTCGTAAGGGGAATGATTTGTTGAATTATAGTTTATCCAGTTGGTTTGTTACCATTTGGTATTAGAGATGTCAGTAAGAATGAAGTGTTTCAGTATTTCCAGAGTTGGTTTTGTGTCTTGGCTATATAGAAGTAGTATTGTTAGAATTTAAAAATTAGGTGAAGAAGAGGGTCCTTTCCAACACACTTCCATGATTGAATCCAACTTGTAATGGGTGTTTTTAAAATATTTAAAAAATATATGACCTATTATTTACGTTAATCTTCAATAATTTTCTGAGAAACCTATTTATATTAAAATAAATATAATTTTTGGAGACTTTATGTGTGTACTTTTGTTGGAATAAACTACAAGGGGAGTTTATATAGATAGACCTAATATTTTATAAAATTTGTTATCGTTTATGGTATAAATATTAATTTATTTAATTTATTTTTATTTTAAGAAATTATTGGGATTCCAGATGTTGGTTCAGTGGTTTTAGAGTTTCACATGACTGATCAGTTGTTTTATTTTTTTTAATAGACAAATTCTCCTATAATATATTCTCTAAATATGAGAGGGGAATCTTTGAGGTAGCTTTTGTAGGTAGATCCAATAGTGGATCCTACATTGGTCGAAGAAGTTTTCCAAACCATTTAAAATTTTTGTTATGTGGTTTCCATGAATCTAGGACAAGTAGATGATCATGGCTTAGAAATTTTCTTTTATCATCTACCTATCATACATGTTGAGAATGAAACACATGATTCCAAGGATTGTCTTGAATAGATTGAGTAGTTATTCAAATTATTTTATGACTCCTCGAGATTCTGAGGTGGGGTTTTCCGTGTATATGATCGAGGGGCTAGGAAATATTTGAGTGTACTCTATAGTATATTTTATGTCTCACGAGGTTCTAATAAGGGTTTATTTAAATAAAATATTTATTTAGTAGATTTATCGTGAAACCATACAGGCAGAAATTAAAAAGGATTTTTGGACCTTAGGGTTAGTGGAGCATATGTTTCTAGAGTAATCCACATGTTTTGCTGAGTAGGTGGATCTGGAACTGGAGATTTTCATTAATGATTACATGAAGCTTCTATGGTTAGAGATGTGACTGAGGGAGAATATATTTGTTTGATGATAGTTCTTATGTATATTGGAGCCTTTTTGAGGTAGTGGATAAAAAATCATTTGTTGTGGCTGACAAAATTGTAAGGATAGGTTAGGGAGGAGCATCATTTGGTGTACCAGTCATCCATGGTACTTATTCTAGGAAAAAAGAGAACCAAAAGAGTGGTTAATTTGGTGTAGTAATTGTTTAAGGGTGTTCATTTAGTGTACAAAAAACTTATCTTCTACCATTTTGGAAGGAATTGTCATACCATACCTCATTATACAGAATATCCTTAAGCTTCTAATCATTGTGAGTGATCTGGACATTTAAAACGTTTTTGCAAGAGGATTTTCCAAATAAGTACGGTGATATACACATTAATTAAGGGATTACAGGTTCATAATGATACACACATTGATGGTGGGTCTCATTTTCATTCCAAGGAGGATATACAGGTATGTGTGGTAGGGTTTATGTAGTAGTGTGTGCGCTATGTGAATCTGATTTGGGGACACCAACTCTTAGAGTTTAAATACTTATTTCTTATTCTATGCTGATAGTTTTTATATGGTTTTTTCACATTGATTTAAATATTTATTTTTTTCTAAAATGTTAATTTTAATTTGGATCTAATACTATTATTGGTGGATCATTCCACACTATTGGGAAAGAGGTTCGAACAAGGGTTTACGTTCCCTACATGTTGGGAAGTGATAACCGACATTGAGATGGTTTGAGACATCTTAATTCTTGATCATGAAATATTTCAATTGATTGTATGAATGGATTTGCTAATCAGTTTTATGGATGAAATATAATGTAATCTCCTTCATGTATAGTACATATTTTTTGATGGGTCACTCATGTTTTATATGGTGATTGGAACTCTAGATCAAGAAGGGTGGGGCTTGTTGTTCCTTAGGCCACCATAATCTCATTATAGTTATCAGAAATGATTCTTGATGTAGTTGGACCATTCAGGGAAGGCCACCTTCCTATCTTTTGAATGCATCACCGTGAGGATTTCAATATGATTTTTCTAGTTTATCCCAACCATGTGAGGGCTAGTTTACTATTGATCTACTCCCTACATCTATTCCCATTTCTAAGCCATCGTATTGAATAAAACCTAAAAAGTTGGTTGAACCTAAGTTATAGCATGAGTAACTAGAGAAAAAATGATTCCATGGTCTTAGAATTTCACTGTAAGCTTCACATATACAATTTTATAGGAATGATGATAGAAGTCTTCTGATTTTTATTAAGTATTAAATGTGAAATTGGGTTACCATTAAGAAAGAAGTTTTATTTACCCAGATGTGATGTTCCACATTATTAGATTAGGGGTGATCATTTTTTTTATAAGATAGAATTTCATACAGAGTACCATTAATTGAGATTATAATGGGAAGACATATCGTAGGTAGTGTTTTGTAATCAATATAATCATTCTCAGTTTTTGGTTATGCAACTCATACTCATTAACACACTTGTAGTAATTACGGATTTGTTAAATGATATCCTTCATTAGTTAATGGAATTTTTGTTCTAATGTTCAATGATGGTATCTTGGATTACTCTAAGTTAAAGGATGATAATGTTTAATATTTGTATGTAATTCTTTAAATCTTGAGAAAACATCTTCTATTTGTTAAAAATTCCATGTTTGATTTCTAGATAAAATAGATGAGATTTATAGGTTATTTGATATTTTATATAGGTATATCAGTTGGAACTAAAAAGATACATGTTGTTATGTAATCGGAAAATCCAAAAAACATTATTGAGATTCGAATCTTCTTTGGGATGGCTTGTTATTTTAAGGGGTTTGATTGGGACTTATACATTAATGCATCTATAATGGCAACATTTACCCATAAGTGTGTAATTTTGTAGCATGAATAAAAATTTTAGAGATCCTTTGAGGAGATGAATGGGAGTGTTACATCATCACTAGTGTTTATTCTCCCAAAACTAGGTTTGTGTTATGATGCTTTATGAGATTCCTTAGTTAGAAATTTGTGATGTGTCAGGTTTTAAGGGAAACACATATCAAGTTTTTGGCTTAAAAAAGTTACAACCTCATGAGAAGAACTACCCTAACAATGATCTTGAAATGTTAATATATATGAATGCACTAAATATGTGGAATCATTTTCATTTTGGGGAACAAATTATAGTGTATTATGATCACAATATCCAAATTTTGGATTTCACTAAAAGGGATTTGAACTTTCGATTTAGACTCTGGGTTGAGATTCATCATACCTTTTTTTATATCATATATACCCTTAAGAAAATAAATATTATTTTTGATGTGCTGAGTATAAGTGTAATGATCCAAGTAGTGAGGGAATCAATTTACATATGGATTTACTGAGTTTGTTTGCTGATATGATCTTGGGAGTGATAGAGGTTGGTGGATATGTGTTCCTAGAATCAATATTGGTAGACTCCCCTTTTGACGAGTGAGTTTGACATCAGAAAAAAATGAAATATGAAATTTAGGAAAATCCTAAATATTGAAGAGACCTTGGGTGAGTAGTCTTGATCACCCAGTAGAGATTTATTATTTCATATAAGGTTGATTATTCCTTTTTTCACGAGATTGAATTTTTTAGATATTGGACACTATTCATGTTAGTCTATGCATATAGGGATAAAAATATCTACCATGATATAACTCATCTGTATTGGTGTCTAGGGATGAGGTGGTCGATTGAGTTTTTTCTATCGCAGAGTCCCAATTTTCAAAGTGTTATAGAGGAACAACAAATACCTATAGTGTTTTATAGCCTATACCCATTCCGGTATGGATGTTGAATAAAATATCAATAAATTTAATTCTTTTTTCTCATATAATCCTTTTTGGAAGGATGCTATTTTTTTATTATTGACATACTCACTAAATATGAACACTTATTACCAATAAAGAAATCGACGAATGTGGAACAACATGGAGATTTATATATCCAAAAGATTAGGAGATTTAATTGGGTTTCCCTAATAATAATTTATGACAGGGACTCGAGTTTCACATCTAAAATCTGTAACGGTTTTCCAGATCCAATGGGATCAAAGTTTAAATTGATCATGGATTTCTATCCGGAGATGGAAAGATAGTTAGAGAGGGATATAAAGGTTCGTGAGGACATGATACTGGGTTGTGTCCTTGATTTCAATGGATCTTAGAATATGAATTTTCATTGGGTAAATTATTTGTATAATAATATTTTTTAGGTTTTAATAAACATGACTCCCTTTGAGGTTTTTTATGGGAAGCTAAGTTGATAGCCCATGTAGTAGGCCAATTTAGGAGAGTAGTCCTTGGTTGGGTCGAGTCTGATGTATGATACAATAGAGATTTTGTAGTTAATATAGACGTGTTTGATCACAAAATAGAGTTTTCATAAATATTATATATTCATTCTTCCTCAGACGATATAGATTTTTGTTGGTGATCATATTTTTATCAATGTTTCATATCACTTGGCACATCATCGGATTGGTGGGTTGAGTAAGTTATCCCTATTGTTTGTGGGGCCCTTTGAGATTCTTAAGGGACTATGGAGGGTGGAATACTAGTTGTACTTGTAGTTTGGTTTAACCTTAATCCATGTTGTGTTTGACATTTAAATATTATTATGTTATACTCCAGATCATTTTCATGTGATTTTGTGGGAGGATATAGATCTTGAACCCAATACCACTTTGGTTGTGAAGTCACATTAGATTAAGGATTTATAGGATAATTTTCTACATGATAAAATTATCCTCCTACTCTTGTTATTTTATATGATTAGACAAGATATCCATGAGACATTGAAGTGTGAGCCATCGATGAGGAAGTGGTGACCTTCTCCTTTTACAGATCTAGGATCCTGATAATTTTCTCGGGACAAAATCATTTATGATGAGGATTTTATAATGCCCATTTACCATTCTATCAGGAATGTACTAATATTTTCTTTTGGTTCCTTATTTCATTGGGTGTTTATTTTTGTCCATGAAATTGAGAGGATACCTATAATGGTTATGTCTTGGTTTTTTTGGAATTTCTACATGTCACTAGGCACTAACACACTAATTAATTTATGTACACACCATGTAATGGTTGCTAGGTACTATTCAAGAACTGGATATATGGTGTGAATTGATTACACATAGTGTAATAGTTACACACAGTGTATGTATAAACATTGTTTTTTATTAAAAGGAAAAGGGTTTTTAATGTATATAGACCCTAAGGATTATATGAAATGTTAATGGGTTACACCCCAAAAAAATTGTGTGGTTCTAGTTTTTTTAGGATGTCGTACGAGAAATATGATTCATCCATTCTCTGTGAATCCATCCTCACTAGACATATAGAGCTACCTTGGATATTTTGGGCGAGTCTATTCCTTCCAGATCAATTCAATCAATGAGTAATTTCAATTCTGGTTGGATTGATCCTATCATGGTAAGATTTCCTATCATTTTCTTCTTTTTTGTGTAATGTGCCATTTTTGTAGGGATTTTTTTATCAGATCCTGTTTTCAATTACTATTTTTAGACTTTAATTTCACCTTATCCATTGAAGTAAAATAATATGGATTCAAATCCACATTATTAAGGTAAGTTATGTATTTTATGTCTTTGAGGTAGGAGGATTGATTCAAGAATCCTAATTTCTGGATTTACCTATTGTTCTTATTGTTTCATTGAGAATTAAAATGTAATTTCCTTGGGTGAAATTGAAAAGGTCAGTTTTTCATGTTTTAAATGGGGTTTCATTTGAAAATATAAGTTGATTGATTTTGATAAAAATTTATTTTCAATCCCTGATAGATATTTTCTTGGCTTTGAAGTGGTTT
The DNA here is from genome assembly GCA_963277665.1 of Viscum album. NCBI lineage: Eukaryota > Viridiplantae > Streptophyta > Magnoliopsida > Santalales > Viscaceae > Viscum > Viscum album. Next base: position 1,452,659,435 of record OY728161.1, read on the forward strand.
TATAAAACCATGTGTTTTTCTTTTAAGAAGAGGCTTAAATAATCATGTTGGGAACCTTGGGTTTATCATGAAACAAACACTAGTATTTTTTGTTTTTGTGACACCAAAAAAGGTAAACTCTTGTATATCAATTCAAAGTTCCAAAAATTGACATCAGTTAGATCTAACAATATTCCTTTTTAGACTGATGAGTTTTTTCTATATTTCTCTACAGTATAGTGCCTTACTCGAAGGTTCATAGTTGTTTCTGGGTTTTTATTCAGTGACAGATTCTTTAAGGGATATTGTATCAAATTATATTTATATCTTTTTATCTTTAACTACTTTGTTTGATGTCTAGACGTTTTTGCATTTGGAGAATATGACATGCAATTTATGGAAAACCCAATTGCAATTGAGAAATGTTCTGAAATTGATTTATTTTTTTATTTTCTTGTAAAAACTTATAGTTTTAATGTTATAAATTTTCAATTATTAATATTAGAACATTTATATAATCCTTGGGTTTTTCTCCTACGTTCTATTTCTCCCACCCTAATTCTACCCTTGGGGGACTATAGACATTGTTTTTTAAGAAACAGGTTAATAGTGGGGAATTATGTAGCACACCAGCTTCTTTTTATGTATATGTTTCGATTTGGGATTCTTTTTCGAGGTTATAGTTGGTGACATGGAAACTTTTTGTTCTAAAAATGTCATAATTCATAGATCTTCCCATTCGGCTTGGAAATATATTACATTTCTGAAACATTGTACTCAAGATTTCTGTCTTGATTTTCTTATATTAAAGACTTGTTTTTTATATTCTCTATACCACACACTATAATAGACTATATTTGGTGGCTGTTCTAGTTGTCTTGGGTACCAACTCCAGCATAATCTCACTTGAACTAGAGAAAACACTACCAACCTTCAGTTCTCTAACTCACACATGATGCACATGATTCTAGTAATAATGACCTTTGGATAAGTAGCCATCTTGGTGTTCTTCAGAGGGAACTATAGATACTACATCTTTACCCACTGAAGAAAACCCCTCAAGATTTTATACATACAGGGTAAGCACTTTATCTATTAGTGTGACCTTTTCTATTTTTTAAGATCCACCGCTAAAATATTATAACAATAGACTATGATAGGATCCCCACTTCTATGTTCCACATCATGTTCCTAGAATGTGTTCCATTTATAAATAGATTCCATTGAAACACCAGAAGAATCTATATACTCAGATTCTACTGTAGATTTATTGAAAAGTAGATTCCTTGAACTCTTCATGCTCAAAGATCCTCTATTAATAAAAAAATCATATCTTGATTTTTAATATAGATAATTTTGATCCATTTAAAACCTAATATCATTATAACCCCTGATGAAAAACTACTCGTATACTCCATAAACTAGTAATATATCCTTAGATCATCTCATATACATATGTATAGACTTAATAGTAGACAAATGATGATCACTAGAATCATCTTCATATATACAAAAAATTATCAATTCATTAGAAACATCATGTCTAGTACACAACACGACATTCATGATTGATCCTACCTATGAAGCATATCAGATATTAACCATCCTCTCTTTCTTCTAATTTTTCTTTAAATATTATCATAAAAATAAGTATACCATGTGACACTATAAAAATCCCCCATTGTATTGTCAAATACTAAATATATTTAGTATCTGTTCAATGTTTGTACTTTGATTTAGTTTAAAAATCCTCTAGGATCTATCCGGAATAACGTGATTCCAATTATATAGGCTACTTCACCTAAGTCCTTTAATGAGAAACCCCAGTTTATCCAATCCTTCATAGATATAAAGGATGGACTGTATTTTCCAAATATTAACATAAAATAAATATATACTACTAGGATAACGACAAAATTCCCACTAAAACACTTGTAAAAACATGGATTATATTCATTATTAATGATATCAACTTCATTTATAGCTTTATATAATCAAATATTCATTGACCTGGAATCTTTCATCAATCGATAAACAGATCTTTTCAAATTAAAAATCCTTTGGGAATCACCTAGAGTTAGAAACCCTTCTAGTTATGTAATATAAACATATTCTTGAAGGTTCCCATTAAGGAAAGTTGTTTTAACATCAATATTTCAAATATAATAGTCATGTAACATGGATATATAAAGTATAAATTTTATCGGATTTAAATAGTTTAACTTGTAAAAACATATCATATTAGTGAATTCATTGATTTTTTAAGACACTTTAGATATTATCCTGATTTCATTGGTATTTACATTACCTTCCATGTCAATTTGTATCTTTTGGAATAATTAATTTTTTTACTATAAAAAGAATGAGAAAACTGCATGGTACAATGACAACCCCGGTGCTCACGGGGGCCTCAAGTAGTGTAACCCTAAGGAGTCCTTCAACCCAAAGGTCATACATCCAAGAGATAGGGAGCCCAAACTTCTATATGTAACCACCTCATCCCCAGGGCTTCCGATCTTTACAAGCGTATCCAAAAAAATTACTTTCCCTCCAGCTGTGATGCATGGTTTGTCCCTAGTTGGTCTCTAAGGCACACTACCTGATGGTGTATGAAATCTCCCATGGTGCCTCAGACCTTCCTCGGACAAGATTAACCAGGACTTCAGAATCTGACTCAACCTCTGCAGCCTAAAAACTGCTACTCCTACAAACTTTAAGTCTCGTGAGAAGGGCCTGGGCCTCCACCCCCAATGAGTTTCCCATTCCAAAGGTAACACTGAAGGTTGTATAAACAAAGCCTTATGAGTCACGCAGGACCCCACCGCCTCTCATCATGTCGTGCATGAAATATCCATCGACATTGAGTTTGAGCTCTCTAAAAGGAGGTTCCCAACTAACCCACCTCCCTTCGGAACTGATCGGACTTCGAGGTCTGAGCAAGGAACTGGACACCACACCAGAGTACTGATCCAACTTAGCTATCAAAACTAACTCATGCACCAACGATCTTTCCCTAAAATGAACCAGGTAATTCGAGCTCTCCAAACCCAGGTGCTTTTTATTCCTGGTCTCCCAGATGACCCATCCGGTAGCCGCAAGGACAGAAGCTCTCACCTTTACTTCGGAATCCCTGGTCATCCCTCTGAGAAACCACAATGACCAGAGCTCCTCGAAGTTGAAATGATCGAAGCTATTGCAAAATGGTGGGGTGAACACTTTTCAAATAGCTATCACCCACTCGCTCTAAAAAAAATAGGTGATTGGTAGATTCACTCTTGGAAGATTTGCAGCAATAGCAGCGGGATGCCAGCTGAATTCCCCTATATTGAATTTTATCATCTGTCGGAAGGGCGCGATTCTTGATTACCAACTTAATTCTTGAATTTATTGAATTTCTCTATAGAATCAGAATTATATCTCATTAATTATATAAATCTATATCTACTAAAGTCATCGTAAAAATTTATGATGTAATAATACACAACTATATATTCTATTGGAAATGATCTGAACACATTATTGTGTAATAATCCTAGAAGCTATTTATCCCTTTCACCGTATCTGAAAAATATCTATTTAGTAATTTTTTAATTTAAACAATCATTAAGACATTATTGTGGTTTTAGATTAGAAGAGTTTACATAACCATCATGATAGATTTATATCAAAAAATCCTCACGTACATGAATAATATAGTGATGCCATTGTTGGTGGTTATATGAGTCATTTGAACATTTTTTTGTCAATTTTCAGTATGTGTTTTTTATAATTTAATACATAAAAATATTATTTAAATTCACAATACCATAACACATTTTGTCCTTAAAAAATTACATTGATTCCCAATCATGAAAATAAAAAAATATGCATATATAAAGGATACAATTCATTTCTTAGTGAAGGTTTGTACAAAATAACAATCTCTTAAAGACAATATTATTCATTTTGGGAATGAATGGATTTAGTACACAATGGATAATAAAGATATCCTTACACCATTGGAACCTTACAAATCTACCCCTCATATAGAAATTATTGGAAATAATCTTTGATATTATATTTGGGTAAAAAATTATAGAATTGTAAGATTTATTTAATACCCAATGTGTCGATATTGATGGATTACACTTGATAATAAAAGTACCTTTTTATTCCAATTTCTTTTAGGGTGATTTTCATCTTCTAGCCGCCTTTATTTGCATATAAAAATCATAATAAATCCATTTTCATTCTCCTTCATATAGATCATACTTTTCATATATGGATGATGATAATGATCTTTAGACATTTGATATTCCATAGGCCCCATTATCTGGTTTATAATTTTATTAATCACCATAAGGATTGTTGGGTTGTCAAGCACTATGTTCTTATCCAGATAGAGAACAATGTAAGAATTTATTAAATATTCTTGTCATTATTTCTCATATTATAATTAAAAAAACAAGAAAATGTATTTAGTTGGGAGGATATTTGGAGATTTGTGTGCAACTCATCTCAAAATTTAATCCCAATGATGTTTAAGACTTCAATGTAGCTGATAATCTTGGCTATATGTGGTACAACTGGCACAGATTCTCTAAGAATAGTTTTAACAAGTGCATTGGAGATCTCATATCTATATTGTATCGCCTTATCTAGATATATATTCCAATGGTGGTACAAAATACCATGCTCATCCATGTCCTCTTGTTGTTTCCAAATCTCATTGGTTCTGGATGTTAGTGTTAAGCACTGATCATTTGTATGCTTGCTTAGATTTTTCTCATATATAGTCAACCATTCATCACTAGCCTCCTTATAAGGCACATCCAAAATTACTTTTACTAGATATAAATTTTCATTTCATTTCATTGGATAATGCGTAAAATATTTTTCCATTTTTGGAAATTAATTTCGGTGAGAAGGTTATTGTTCTCTAACAGGGATCACAATGATATGATTTAAGTCATTTTATTTTATTTTTGTAAAAATTAGATGAATATAGATTATTACATTATAAGATAAATTTTAGACAGATTAATAATTTTTTTATTTAATAATATCCCATTATTTTATCGAAAATAAATGGCCCTCATCATTAGCTTCAGAATATCATATTTCATGGAAATTTTGTTGAAAATTTTCCATTATTCCATTCTCATCACATTGAATTTGGATGGTCTAGCAATTTGAAGGGTTTTAGGTAGGCAATCCATGTGGAAACTACATTGACTCCTAGTTAATTGATTTGTTGAATAGACTCCCAATTCATGAAGTCCATAAATTATATTTCCTTAACCCTTTTATTCTTAGTTACACCATATCCTACTATGGTATTAAACCCCTGATGTTAACAATGTAAATTCAATGGGAAATTCTTGTTATAATTCCATGATAACTGAAAGCACTAAGACATTGGCCGATCAATCACTTTGAACTATTGATTGATTTTAAATGATGTAATGTAATTTTATACCAAATTAATATATATAAGGTAATTTTTTTATATATTTATGTATAAGATAATTTGTTTTTGTTATATATTTCATGTTTTATAATTCAGTAATTCTTATGAACAAGGAAAAAAATCTATAATTAAATAACCATGCCACAAGAAAGAAATAAAATTATAAATTGGTATGATCATTGAATTTTACAAATTTTAAAATTATCCATTGGTTATTATCTAACCATTGACCTAGGGGGAAAAACCTAGAACCATTCATGGTTCTTGTTATAGAGATCCACCTATAAAACTATGAATTTATCTTGAATTTGTTTCCTCTTTTCTCCAATATTGAACTACCTTATTCATATTTAATTATTTTTGTGGAACACATATGGATGAACATGTTTTTTTGGGTTCACCTATATAGTGCTCCAATGCATTGGTTAATGTTAGTCCAATGAAACATCATGCTGGGATATAGAGTAAACCATATTCCTCTATGGGACTTTTTTAACCATACGTTATAGTATTCAAAGGTAACCATGAGTCATGTTTTTTTTATATTATATGTTGTTTCCAAATTCCTAGGATTCCATGATTAAATGATCCCTATGTTTTTCTCCCATATTTTTATTCATGTTATATTCCTTTTTATGTCATCACATTCTTCCTTCTTACACATGTGTTATGCTTTATTTATATGTTTATTTCCATACTGGGGATTTTAGCTCTTCCATACAGTCTATGTATTTCCCAAGTTATCCAATGGCAATGTAAGAGCTCAATAGAAGTTAGGATCACATTATGGATGTTTTTTTTTTCAGTTTCATAATTTTTAGTTTAATGTACCCATTCTTCCAAATACCCTAGACATTATGGTCATTGGTTTGTTTTTGATTATTAATTACGCTAATAATCATGAAATAATATTTTTAAAATTTTAGAATCATTATATGACGATTTTAGTGAATATAAATTTTATAAATAAAATTCTTTTTTTAAATGAATAAATGCTTTATCATGTAATATACTTATAAAAAACACATGTACAAGTTTAGGTATTTTGAAATGTTATATTGTTTTGAATTATAAAATTCCATTAAGAATAATGACCATTGAAAATATAATTATTTAATGGTGAACATTAAAATTAGTTTATTAATATTTATGATACAATTAAATTGACACCAACTAATGAATTGAGGGCCTCAAATTTTTTAATTGAACATTACGATGATCATTTATTGAAGATTACAATGGAAATTTCATCATTGGTAATTTTTCATTACTAATCCTTGGATTATATTCAAGGGTTAAAATATTAATGGATCTTTTTAGAGGAGATCTTAGAGAATATCCATATCATGGCCCAAACCATGTACATTGAGCCACTGCAAAAGAACCTTTCCATCACAATCCTTACCATTAAATAATTTTTTGGTGTAATAAAGGGCTATGTATCTAGATCCTAATAGTATGAATTTTTATATTTTTGATTTAATAATGAAATAATAATATTTATCCCTCTTAACTATTAACATTTTATATTATTAATGAATGAGATTTATATAAATTAAATTTTGATAAAATAAAAAAACAAATTGCATATTTAGGAAATATGTAGTTTCAATAATGATGCTTTTTTTATGAATTCAAGAATTTTTTAATTCAATTTTTTAAATATATTTTCATTATTAAATAATACTAATATTATATAAATTATTATATAATTCATTACATAAAAAAATTGTAACGTTCAAAAAAATTTAATTGTAAAAAACTAGTATTTTTCAATAAACAATGATTTTTGAACTAAATTGAACTTTCTCGTAGATAGAAAAATACTCGTATAAAATAATCATTATTTTTTAAAACTTCATGTTAAAATTATCCAATTTATATTTATTCATAATTTTTTCAGGAAAATTAATTGTTGGATAAATATTAAATATGTAATATATATATGGTGTCAATTATGATATCCTACAGAACAAAAAGTGATGTTATATATTGAAAAAATGGATAGAAAAAATATATATATCCCCCTTTACAATAAAGTATTTTTGAGTTTATTTTATTTATTTTGTAAACCCTTTATTAATCATTCAAAAACATCATTATATTTTTATGTTTTAAAATTTATATTTTATAAACACAACTCACTTACACAACACACATGGTATTATTTTACTTGTTTTTGTTCTTAGAAATAAAAATTATTTCAAACCACTCCAATTTTTTCATACACTGGGGAAAAATTGATGTGTTGTTTTTTGTTTTTGATTACTTTAAATTCTTTGTCAAGACCCCTCCCAATGTTCTTAGATGCTCTTAAGAATCTCCACCAACAATTTTAGAAGAGCCATATCTATGTAAGGGATCCTAAAATTATTTTCATTATTGAACAACCTTCATTATATTATTCCATTTATCATCCAATTGTACTCATGGGGATATGTTTTATTACATCCCACATACTATCCTTATGATTTCATGAAAGGATATATCCCTTTTTCTATCATTAACCCCTTCAATAAACCTTTGTGTACACCAATGATGCTGCAAAAAAGTATCCAGTGATTTTCTATACAAAAAATTTGTATAATAAATATACATCCCTATTTACACTTTTTGGTATTAAAATCAACATAATAATTCTTCATTTATTATGGACATACATCTATGTAATTGGTACTCCTTAATCATAGGGCTAAAATTGATGAAATATATCCTTATGTCATTTTATCTATGTGGAACACTTACAAATGTACATGATATGAAAGTAATTAGTGGGACTAAAATTATTTATCCATCCAATATGTTGGGAGCTTTTTCATCAAATGAGATTTCATGTATCGAGCACATTAGGTTATCCTATGTACACAATGTTATAGTAATGGGGTATTTATCTTGAACTTTTTTTTTGAATTCATATTTTATGTTTTTTCCACATTCCTATATTTCCATTATTATATTATGTAATATCATTCGATATTTAACAAGGATAAAATTATCACCCCTCTTATGATACATTTAATTTTTTTAGGTTAGATGTACTTATTTACCTCATCATATAATTTGATTAGTCACTTCTTGGGATTTATAACTCACTCCTTTTTATGTACATCACTAGGTCGTCCATTGCTATATTATATGAAAGATAAAATTTTAGGATCTTTATGAGGATGTTTTGAATAATTTCATTGTACTTTTTTGAATTTATTTTATTCTATGTAGCTAATTTTGCAAATACAGTACGTTTTATGATCTTATGGGATTTAATAATGTATATATTTATCTAATAAATCATGAAATAAAGTGTATTATTGATACTGGTTTCATATAATTTACCATTTTATCCTAGTATTCTAAAATTTATAATAATATATGTATCACCCATAAATAATCTATAAATGTTACCACCGTTAATTTTAGTTTCCTATGGATTGTGATGAAGTCATTCCCATGACTTTCCATCAGTATTTCATTTGTCAACCTTACGGCGAAAAACTACCTTAATAGGGAACCATTTTCCAGTTTCATTGGATTTTCATATTTAACCTCAATATACTTAAAAACATCAACTATAGTTTTCTTTTTCATATATATTATAGGTAACATTTTTCTTGTGGAGGCCTTACTAATGATGGTTTCTTCTGATCAAATAACTTCCATTCCAATTTCTCTATTTTCCTTAGTAATTCCATGGATAATAAAATATCCAGGTACTTAGGAATCGTATGGTCTACTAATTACATTTCAAGATTCCAAATTCATTTCCATAATATTTATCTCTCTAAATCCTACATTCACATGCTAACAGAACATTTGATACCTGTAAAATCTCACTAGAAACAAATTAAGGCCATGATAAGAGTGGTTGAGACATCGGCTTCCTCTAGTGCATTGACTTAAATTTGAATTAAAAATTATAATACTATATATTAGTAATTAGACTTGTATTTAAAAATAACCATGTCATTTAAGGATCATATTCAAAATATACAAAATGTACCACTAAAACACCACCATTAGATGATATAGACCATAATGATTCTTATATTATGTGTATTGTATGTTGGAATTAAAATCAACACATAAAAAAAATTTGGAATGAAGAGTTAATAAGTACACATATGAATTTATCATAACAAATGTAAAAAATATTAAAAGAATATAAAAAAGAAATAACATAAAGTATTATTGTGCATTAGCTGGGTTGTGCAATATGTATGGAAGAAACACTACGATATTATCTTCATTCATTAGAAGTTAAAAATTATTACTATTAACATAAAATTCAAGTCGAAATAAATCATTATATAGTATTTAAGAAATTGTAATTTTCTAATACAATATTTACTATTACACATTCACTATTTAGATTATGGATATAATATAAATAAGGTCCCACTTTCTTTTATTGAAAAAATGATCCTTTCATCCATGTTAAACCACCTCCCAAAATTCATAGAGTGGACTCAAAAAAGAATGTGATTGGTTTTCTATAGTTAAAACAATGATACAAAAATTCTTTAATATACAAAATATCATGATACATTATTGTGTACCCTTCCCTCTCTGCTGAATATTCTAAAAAATCATTGGGTTGGTCATAATATTATATGTTCTAATGATCTTGTTACCACATGGGGAGTATTCACTGCTACTGGTGGTAAATTGGGCCAAGAAACATCAACTATTCAATTTATGATAATTAAAATACCATTAAAAATTAATTATAGTAACCTGGAACTTGTCTTTTCATCCCAAAAATGTGTTCATGGATTATACATATCACATTGGTTCATATAGAATTTTTTATGATACTATTTAACTGAGAAAAAAATTCAGAAGGAAGAAAATGGCATCAATTAATTAAGATATCAATAATAACTTATCTAATGTTTTAACAATTAACTTATTTTAAATTCTATGCTTAATAAATTGATCTATGATTAGTTCCAAGATACATATAACCAGATGGTAATTTCATCAGGATTTAAATAGATATGATAATGATCCTATAGTATGTTGTATTTTATTGGAAATGATAATAACATTTCATTATATGATTATATATATATATTGAGAAATTATATAAAATATGGTTATCACCTAGATAGATTCTCATGATAGAAAAACTCATGTATATACAGTCAGTTCAGACATTGATGTTTTCTGAAGCTAGTGCTCAAGTGGTCAGGACTGAATGTTGGTATATAGATATAGATTCTGTATATGGTGTTCCATTTTGTTTCATCAAATTAACAAGATTTTTTATAATAACTACAAATGAATATATTTTTGAATAATAAATATTCTCCAAAATAAAATTGTTTATATAGATAAAGTTATGAGCAATAAGAGGTGTACAATGCCATTGACATGTCCTCTATGAATATAAATAGTTTATGAAACCACTTAATAATCTAATATGAACAATAAAAAGATTTATTGGGACCAATTGTTTGTAAATGTGTGATAAAAATGGTAATATATGAATATAATTAAAATTGTGGTTTTATTCTTCTTCATCCATTAGATTAAAATAAAGTAGTGGAGTTATCCAGAAGATGTAGAACTAATGTCTGAACCATGAAAATCTCATGTCATTAATTTTTTATATTTTTTATTTATTTTTTATTTTTTTGGTATCCTAGATTGATGTTTCCTTGCTTGTTTGATGGTGGAATTTTTTATCATGGATTGGGTGTTGGTATATATTCATTGTTGAGATACATCAATTTAGGTTGATTTATCAGTCATGATTACATTGGTTTGCATCAAATTTTTGGGTGGTTCTTAGGGCCTTAATAGGTGGTACCAATTATTTTTGTTCATTAAGGCCACATATCCTCATAAGAATACTCTCTAGGTAAAATTATTACTTCTAATATTATTTGTCTCACTGGGATTTAGAAATTTTAGAAGGAATGTAATTTTATTAAGGAAAGGTCTAGATAAAAAGTTATACATGGTAGAATTTTGTTTCAGGAGGATGAAGATAAGGAATTGTCTATTTTAAAAGTGTATATTGGTTATATTGTAAGTATTTAAACAAATATGAATATAATTAGAATATTGAGAATGACTTGGTCAAAATGGTCATGGATTTTAACGAAATTCATTTAAATAGATTTTTTATTATAGATTCCAGTAGGTCAAGAACATAATGGAGAAAATTAAATCCCTAGATGGTATCTATGTGAAGACAATAATAATTCTAGAAGTGGTTTTGATGAAAGGGTTATTTGGTATAATAATTTTAGAAGATAGACCAATGAATGACCACGTAATTGAATTAAAAATGATTTGTAGCTATATCAAATAATGTAAAGTGAAATAAATGCAATAAATTTTTGATTTTTTATCATTTCTTCTAATGTAATATTACAAAATGGAACCTTCTAGAAGAATTACTAAATAAATATCAACTTATTATTTATTGATGTTCATGATCTCATTGAGAATGATATATAAATCAATTGAACACCAAGAACCTAATAGAACCATTCGAATTAATGAGAGTAGAGGACTTACATTCCATAAAAGTGTTGGATTTTATTAGAATATTCATAATGGTAATGAAATCATGTGAAACCTATTTGGTTACCACCATTATATTATACTTCCTAAAAAATAGACACATAAATAAAGAGTGTATAGAGAATATTGGAAGGATATATTTTGGAAGATCAAGTTCTATAGGCACCATAATCGAGCATGAGAACAATTTAATATTCTGTTTCAATATTATATTGGTATTATGGAACATTGACTTGAGGGTTTTGTGTTATTCTATAGTCTATGGATGATGCTTAATGACCTATAATTTTATTATTGTAATTTACCTTATTTTATAATTAGGTCATATTTAGTAATAATGTATTATATAAATTACACGAAATAAAAAATAAAAAAGAGAGTAATTTTATTATACTGAAATATACATTGTATTTAAAAAATAAATATATAAACATGAATTTAAAATATTACAATGGAATAAGTAGTAATAAAAATTATAATATAAATCATTTTGTATGCTCAATCACTATAATGATCTTACTCGTGAATAACTTTATAGAAATGATGTAAAAAATTAGTAATGAAATATTTATTCTAAAATTAAAAATAAATATATAGCCTTTGAGAAAAAATAACTGATAAATTAATAAAATATGAATAATTTCTTTAAATTAGAGAGACATATGAATGTTTTATAGGTAATATGATTATAGCAATAAGAATATGACTATTAGTTATAGTAACATATCTATTATTGTAGTGTCATCTCCTATGTAAATGTAAAATAATATTTATATATATATTTAAATAAAAATATGACATATTTATTTCATGATAATTGTAAATACATATTTTAAAAATGATAATATGAGTGTTTCAACTTTAAAAAAAATATATATTTCATTTTAATTTCCCTAACAAATATTAATATTTAAAAGAAAGTTCGTTATAATTAAATTTGTTTAAAAATTAATATTTATTGGTATAATAATAATAATATTTTTTATGAGACTATAATTAATTTTACAAAGGGTCGAAAAATTGATCATAATATTAAAATTAGTATTATTCAAAAAAAAATTATGTATTTTAGGTAAATAATAATTCTATATTATTTGTTTAATTAATGTCTTAATAAAAATTTCATTTTTGGAATATAAATTTCAAAACAAAGTTATGTTTAATTGTTTGAATTTTTTAAAAATAGTTTTATTTTTTAAATAGTAGTATAATAAGAAATATTAAAAAATCACTATATGAAGGATACATTTTGAAATGAGTTGTGGGTGATGTAAGATAACATTTTCTCATCCCAAATTTAGTTACCCAGACATTCAATAAATAGATGTTATATATTTTTAGAAAAATATTAATTACATTATAAAATAACATGCCTTAGGACTATAATAGTATATTGCCTTTTGACACAAGGAACACAATCATTGAATTTTCTAGAAGAACTTCATTGTTACCCATAATGATCTACCCCATTGGTAATACTACATAAAACATTTATTCATAACCTGGGGAACGTAAAAATAATAAACGGAGATCATAGATTCTCAATAAGGGTAAAAGAAAGAGAGATGTAAGCATAACGGTAACACAAGGATATGAAAACACAAGCATAACATTTGAAAAAAATTACTTTCATATCAATGATCATAATTTTTAGTCGTGGATTAAAGATTGGTAGTTTATATTAAATGAATAATAAGATAATAAAAAACTATCCCTGAGAGCATAAAATTTATATAGTATATATAATTATGTCATACACATAATTATATAAAATCATTTCATTAGTAATTAAGGATCATTGCCAAAACATATAAGGGAACTCTATGGGTGGCTAAACCTCCTAGGCGAGACACACCATGATCTCTAATGGAATCATATTCCTAATAGTTTAATGTTTTTACTCCCAAAACCATCATAGTAGTAAAATTTCACTCTCATGAACATCATATCATACAAATCCCTTTTATGAATAGAGATCACTCCTCGTTCCAGTCTGGTCTTACTGATCCGGGTTAACTCCTCATTCCACTGTGGTCTAACTGAACTAGGTTCACTCCCTAATCAAGTCCTATCATTCTAAAATAAGTTCACTCACCATTAAAACACATTAAATATTAAGAGACATAAATATTTAACCAATAAATTTTGGGTAGTTATATATCCCACTCTTCAACGGTTGTAAAGGAACCACCGACCTTGGTTATAATGTAACCACCTCCCTTGGTTATAACGTAACCATTGTCTCATAATTAAAATATGAAAAATGAGTTCCAAAGGACCATGAAATATTAATCACATCATAACTCGTGAAGTTAAATTTTGTTTATAAATAGTTTATCATAACATAACCTATATAAAATATAATCGTTTCATAATCATAACATCGCCAATTAATATCCCATGGAAAAAGAAACTGGTATGATAAGAATAACCCACAAAATAGAAATGGGTTTTATAACAATATGGAAATCATAAACCACTATTTAATATTATAATTATGGTGTCCTTGGATTATACACCCATTAAATCCTATGTTACATAAATTTATTTCATTTTATATGGTTATTTATTTTGAATCATAAATCACTTAGAACGTTTCTTGAGGAAGAGATCATTACATTGAAATTCACATGTTGAAAAAAACAATTTAAAATATTTACCTTGAAAATATATTCATAAAAAAATAATAAGGATTTCAAATCATTTAAATCGTCTATTTAATAAAATATCCTTTCCACTTTGAAGAATATTTTTAAAAATGTAAACCATTTTTAAATATCTTTTTCAGTTTGAAAATATTTGTCTAAAATATAAACAAATCAAAATATTAGGGAAAAAAATTTCATTGAAAATATCAAGGAATAATTTTAAATAAATATTTAAATCCTTGATAATTCTTGAAAATGGGAAATATAATTGATACCATTCATGATAAAAAAATATTCTTTTTACATTTTTGGTAAAAGTAAAACATGATTTATTTTTGAAAAGGACATGATGACTCCTTTTGAAAAATTTGGTAACAATTAAAAAATTGGTAATATAATGTTTATTAAATAATTATAACAAAATATTAAAAAACGTTTTTGATATCATTATTATAAAATTTTATTTTTTGAATAAAAAAATTATTTTTGAACAAAAAGATAATTTTCCATAAAAATGATATTTTTAAAATATTATGTACATAATTAGTGGAAAATTAAAAGGAAACAAGTAATATCAGGGAATATCATTGGAAAATAATATTAATTAGTTTCTTGAGAGAAATATCCTAGTATTACATCATTTTAATCATAACCATAAACATTTCAGATAACTATAAAATAACAACATAATATATTACCAATTATAAAATTATGAAACATAATACCCCTAACGAAATAAAATTAAATGAAACATAAAAAAACATGAATATAAATAAATTCATGATATTATATTTCAAAGGTATATAGTTACAGCTCATGTAATAATATAGGTGTATAACATAAAATATGTCTCAAATATGGAAAATTGAGACAGAAATCACTTACCGATTTGGTATCTTTTAACTATAAATCCACCAAAAGGGAGATCTTAAATTGTATTCTTAACTATGAATATTTTTTAGGATGTTAATGAAAATATAAATTAATGGTAAATATCTAAACCACCTAAAATAAGTATGCTGTGAATAAGATATGAGTCTCCAAAATTAAAAAGGGATTTGTGAATCAGTTACCTCGTGTCTTGACTTCCTTCATACATTTAAAAAATTATTTTATAATAAATATATGTTTCATATAAATATATTATAGAACTATATATATATATATATCATAACATAGATGATTTCCTTATGACCATTTATTACCCATTTGTAAACAATTCCATGTTAATGTCAAGTTTGAGGCAATATTATCATTGTTTCTTGTGTATACATTGATTTTTTATTTTCTCCTACATAGTTAGATCATTGATTCCACGTATAATAAATTTAAAAAATGATATAAATATTAAATATATTTTATTTATATTTATTTAAATTTATCCATAAATTCTTTATAGGCAAATAAATACATTGTTCATGTAGACAGTTTTTCTTACGAAAGCATGAAAATTATTTTCGTTTCCTTATTTGATTGAAAGAAGTAAGTTACATATATAAATATATTATAAATAAATAAGAAACTTTATTTCATGAATATTAAATTTTTTCATCAAACTCATCCTTAATACCTTCCACGTAAATCATGAATGAATCACATCACTTCTTCAGGTTGTAGTATACCATACACACTAACGAAATTATCATATTCACATGAAATTGAAAATACATTGTTATGGTTGATATAATAATTTAATAATAATAATAACATAATTAATATAACATAATTAATATATAAATAGTAAATCTAAATTTATATCCATCATCGAGAGGTTGTAATGTGGAAACGAATGACGTTGGTTCATGATTTGGAAGTCTTCTCTATCCGCAACTAATGATTTCATAACCTATTAGATGAAAGTGGTGATAGTTTTATGTCGTGAATATAATATAACAAAATATAGATATATTTAAATTTTTATACTATATAATAATAATATAATATGAATTTTTGGATTTTGAATAAAAAATAAATTAAAAGCCCTCGTTCATGAACATTTCATATCTTCGGGTATCCTTCACAGGTTTTCATTAAAATCTTTTCTTGGATGGATTTATATACAATATAGGGATTCTAGGAATACATGATGACTTTTTGAAGTGATTTATTTAGGTGCTATTAGATCCAAAATGGTTCTATGACATAAGGAAGAGCGGAGAGTGGGTGGCCTTTTATAACTGGGAGAGAGGACACAATTGGTATTTTTTAAGAGAATATAGGGCTCCAACATTTTTCGTATGTAAAAAGTGACCCAAATTGGACATTACATAACCTTAGAGAATTAATTATAGAAATATGGATATAAAATAGTTTTTATAAAAGTTTATAGGTTATTTTTACCCTTCTGTTTTTAGTTTAATTCCGAGAAAACCCATTTTTACCTTAAGAGGGTATTTAATTTTTTTACTTTTAATGTTCATTTTGGTAAAACATTTAGTTTAAGTTAACAGATAAAATAAATCATTTGGATTCAATATATGGAATCCATTTTTAAAAATTCACATCTTATAGGTGAAAAAATTCTATTTAAAATTAATCCCATGGAGCAGATGAGAAGGTGGGTTTTTAAGGAGAAAAAGTTCAAACATTTATGATGTTTTTATTACAAAACCAATTAGAAATTGATTGGAATGAAATAAATTGGATATATGGTTGTATAATATAATAAATTTTTCTTTTAAAATTATTAAAATATAATTTATCATTATCATTAAATTAAAATAAAAGGTGGTTTCAATTAAAATTCAGTATTCATTAGTACTCAACAAGAAATTAAAATTTTTAGAAAAATATACAAAATTTACAGTAATATCATTTTCATATTCCGGTTCAAAAAATGATATTTATTTTAAAAAAATTATTCTCTATAATTTTCAAAAATAAATTTAATATAATAGTACCTATGGTGACAAAATACATTTTTCAGAAAAAAATGTTTTAAGAATAAAATATGATTTATAATTATCTATTTTTTATATATATGAAAAGATGAATTTTAAATATTTGATTGAATATATACTATATAAATTTATTAAAATATATCAAAAAAATTGAATTTTTTTGATTTATTAATCAAAAACAGAATTTTGAATGAGAAAGTAGTTTTTTGGAAGAATATTTTGTTCTATTTATAAAACTGTTTTATTAATAATTATAATTAATTGTTCACCAAATAATTTATTATATAATCAAGTGTAAACAATATTTTGATTGTTTATATTATACTATTCGTACTCTTCTTTCCAGTGGAAATATATAACCTATTACATTAAATAATATTATTATTAAAATAGTATGTTATGTTAGGATAAAACACGATGTTGCAAGTAATGCATACAAAACATAGAATTATGTGTAACACACACAAAAAATAGTATTTAATGTAACAAAAGTTAGACACAAAAGTGTGTGTAACAAAATACAGCTTAGTATTTTTGGTAACAAAAGCTAAAATCAGTGTTGTATGAAACATAAATTATCATAATGAATAAATACATTTGAAAATATTTCAAAATATCTTATGGTGTTACATTCTAACCCCCCCCCCCATAAAATGTATTTCGCACATCGAATTTATCTCAATCATCAAATGATTAAAATTTGAAAATACCTTCATAGAAACACACTTCTTACAAAGGGATAATAACACATTATCTTAAAAAATATATATTTATGTTAAAATATCATCAAGGATATAACATCCTAGGCTTCCAAATTATAGAATATAAGTTCCAAGTGAAAAATGGACATATAAAGAAAAATAACACGTAAATACTGATAAAGAGAGATAAAAAACAAGGTCTGGATAAATTTATAGGTTACAAGGTGATAAACCTATGATACATAAAAAAAGGTAATTGATATCATAAAAAATGATGATAACAAAGAAAAAATGGTATTTCAAGGTCATTTTACTAATTTTTGGGAATTCCTTTGTCCATCTATGATAATAGAGTATGAAAATGTACTTATATGACATTTGACTATTTCATATGAACAATTTCCCCCTTTGGTTATTACTTGATCAACATCCACTTAATCACGTTCTCTTGGAAATAAATTAAAATTTTTTATTATTGAATCACTACTGGTTCATAATATTCATAATATAATGATATGTCATTCATTAAATACCTTAAAAACAATATATCTAGTTATCCATAGAGATAAACCTTCACATGGTGAAGTAACAGTTTAATATATAAAAAGTCATCCAAATTTAAATATAAAACATTCCATTAAATGGTTAACCTTATAAGCCCTCCAAATAACATGGTGTATACAAATTTCACTAAATGTATTAAAATCATCTTAATATTAATACTCCAAATATCATTGAAAATGTCTTTTTTTCATATGAGAAATATGAGAATATGTAGTCCATATATTCTCTTGATGCTTGGTAATATCCATAATTTCCCTAAAACATCAATGAAAACATGCATGCTTCCATTATTCTATGAATAAAACTATATATTATTGAACACATTCCATATATCCGATTATTATTTAGAATTTATCAATAATAAAAATAATCCAATGTTTCTTAAAATAGTATATAAGTTTTGAGGTCATTAATATTATCCTATTTACATTATCCATAACAAATATATATTTATCACAAAGGAATACTATTTTCTAAACCTAATGAACATATTAAGGGTTATATTCCCTCATTAACCTTTCTATAATATAACATTTATAGTCTATCAGTACAATGTAACATATTTTTCCAAATCTATATTGAAAAATATATATTAAACCACCCTTAAATATTCCACGATTCAAATAAAATAATCCATGAAATCCAATATATAAATACTAAAATAATCATACATCCTTTCATAGAATTAAAAAGTCTTTTACTTTTATTTATTATCACTAAGATCATTTCACATGTCATTTTTAGTCTCTTCATCATCAACAATATATCCATTACTCATACCACCATTCTGATTCCCATCAAAAGATTCCCCTTAGGACATCGATTTTCATATTACCCAAAATTTACAGATTTGATGAACTAATACCTTTATAATACCATTGGTAGATCAATATTCCCATCCATAATGTTAACCAAACTCTTCAATTTTGTTCTTTATAGTCACTTTCGTTGTGTCATTCTTTTCCACTATCAAAACATCTTCATATTTATCGAATACATCCACATGGGGGTTTATTTCCACATTATAAAAAAAATATAAAACTAAATAATCATTCCTCCATGGTCTCCTCTACATTAACTATCATTGAACTCTTTCATTATCCTATATTTTGAGGTTGTGATTTTCTTAAGGTTCAAATTTTTAATCATGTGTTGTGAAGAATATTTAATCAAAATAAAAATATATTTTACTCCATTCATCGTCCCATTTATCCAAACATGATCAAATCATATGTACTATTTAATGTTAACCTACTTTCTTTTTGGTTACCTTTATTGACTAAAAATAGATATCATATTGTGATAAAAATTAATATGAGTGGAAAACAATAAAATCATTAAAAAATAACTTATTGGATTTCTAAATTATGACATCATTTTAATCTATAACACCTTATATCTGTGCTAGAATATTCATAGTCATCATATATTTTAATCCCTTAGGATGATTCAAAACGACTTTTGAAATTTTCATTGAACATTTTCTAGGACTGTCAAATTCGGTGTGCGGGAAAGCTTGTGAGCATAAAACAGTTCCCAATTGAGTCAATCTTGAAACAGTGCCTTTGGGGTTATTACCCCTAGGTATATTTGGGCTACAGCCACTACCAATTTTGGTATCTAGACGGTGATTTAATTTCTTGTAAAAAAATATCTCCATCCTTTATAATAATTTCAAGAATTTTTTATATATGTTGACTCATGGTTAGATTTATCCTAAGAAACATTCATGCACATATCCTTATAAATATCCCAAGGGGTTTGATAATATTTTCCTCATCCTAGTTTCCAATGGTTTACTAAATCTTTTCTTTGATAGAAATTATATAGTCCCATGTTTTTTAAACATGTATATTACATCTTTTTAGGTGAATATTATTTGAATTAAAAAATCATCAGGACCATAATAGTTTAATACCTGAGGAAAACATAGAATATAATATTTTAATTTCATAAAGTATCTTAAATGTCCCCCAAAAAGATCTTAAACTTTAGTAATCCTACTTAAAAACATTATTAATGACCTGGTGAAAGTTAATATAAGAAAGGGTGATCTCAGAATCATAGTAAGGGTAATAAAAGGGGATATATAAGAATAACATTGACATAATGTTATGATTACATGCATTTAAAATTTTGGAACCATACCCTTCATATAAAAGATCACAATCCAAAGACATCGAAAATAATTAGACATTCATAAGACCTAAGTCATAATATAATCAAATAACATGATCCATGAGAGAATAGGAATGACATAAAAAAACTTTTTACATACAAAAATGTATAAAAACACATATCCTTTGTAGTTAAGGATCTTTTTTAAAAATTATAATCACACTTTATTGGAGGCTACACGGCTTGGGCGGGTCACACCACCAACCCCAATGGAAACCCATACATCATAATAGAATGGGATCACTCTAGAAATTATCATAGTACTCAAGGTACACATAGAATACCACCGTAGCCTACAAAGTCCTATACTAAACCAAGCTTAATCATTTTTATATTCATTTCGTATTGGACTATATTCACATCACATTCCTGTAATGACACTCTAAACTAAGTTCAAACCCCATTCTAGTCCGGTCTTAATGAAATTGATTCACTCCTTGTTCTATTCCTATCTATATCATGAGATATCAACCATTAAATAATGAAATTCTGGGAGATATAGCCCCCACACATCTTTATTAATAGCATGACCATCGTATTTAGTTACAACAAAACTAATATCCTTGATTATAATGTAACAAATTTCATATAACGAAAGTCTTACAAATTCCTGGTACAAGATCATGAAACTTTTATCACATTGTAATCCATTAAATGAATGGAATTCATCATCATTTATTATAACACAACCTATTTAAAGTAAATGATTTTCATAATAATTTCTTGATCAATTTATAACCCATTGAAAAAGAAAGGGGTCTTATAAGAATAACACATTGAAGAGAAATCATTTTCATTAAAAACTATTCATCAGGAAAAATTTATTGAAACAATAATAATGGTATCCTTGGTTTATATACCTTGTATATCAGAACATATATCAAAGAATGTCATCTTATATTGGGAATTATTTTGAAAGACAATTCACATGGATCATATATTGAGGAAGATAATTTATCTTTTTAAATCACTTTTTAAAACATAAAATATTATGGAATTGTATTTCATTGAAAAAAACTTGAAAAAATATAATGGCCGCTTTAAAAATCAATTTATAATTTTATTAAAGAAAATAACCTATTCAATTTTATTATCACATTTTAAAACCTAAATTATTTTCAAAACTAATTTTAATTTTGAAATAATTTATTTTATGTATAAAAACATATAAATATAAAATAAAAACATTTCATGGAAAAATTAATTCAAAAATTTAAGGAATTATTCAAATAATTAAGTGGTCATGATAAGGGGGAATTCCATTCATGATTTTCATGTTAAACATAAATATATATTTTTTAGATTTTATAAAAAATCCAAATGGGAATTTTTTATGAAAATATACTGAATATTACATTTTAATTTTTTTTATAAATTAAAACATGTTTAAAATATGATATAACAAATCTTTATATAAAATTTTAAAAAAAATCTAGACATTTAATAAATGGTTTTGGAAGAAAATGGGTTTTTGAAGGAAAGGATGATTTTTCTTAAAAATATTTTTTTTAACTCGTAAATACATAAATAGAGGAAGATTAACAGAATGAATGTATTCAAATGAAATAAGTAGTAGAGAATAAAATTCAAGAGTTTATTGAGATATACATAATATGCTTTCATATTTGGAAGCATAATTATAAATAATCCCAACAATTATGTGATTATAAAATAAAAAATACTAATTTAGTATATTTGAATCATAAGACCCTGAATGAATAAAAGTAATTTAAACATAAAATATAATTATTATAAATAAATTCATGATATTGAATACAAAATTGGTTGTATATACACCACATGAATATATTTATGTGCATAACATAAAATATGACTCAATAAAGAAAAATTGACACAAGAATCTATGAATTCGTTTGTAATAATTCACCCCAAGCACCATGAAAGAGATATAATCAAATAAATTTTTAAATAACATTAATTTACATTAGATTCATCGTAATATATATTCATAGGTATTATTTACGTATATGGAGGAAGTAATAATGTAAAATTGCTCGTTGATGAACATTACATCTTTGTCGAGTATGCTCAAATGATTTTCACTGAAATACTTCCATGAATGGATTTATATCCAAAATATGTCTTATAGGATGATATTAAGAAATTTGGGAACTAATTTTTTAAGGTATTGTATTAACCAAAATATGTTAAATTTTTAAACAAGGTAGGATATGTGGTGTCCTTTTATAAGTGGGGGAGATGACACGCATTCTCATTTTTTAAAATAATTGAGTTCTCCCACATTTTTAATATTTAAAAAATATAAAAAATGTGCCACTATAAAACCATAGTGGTTTAATGGTAGAAATATTTCTATAAAAAATATTTTATACAAGTTTATTGGTCATTTTTACCCTTATCTTTTTAGTTTAACACCTGTTAAACCTGTTTTTTCTTTAATCATGGTAATTAATATTTACTGCATTCACTATTAATTTATTTGGATAAAAATTAGGTTTATTATATTAAATAATATAAAAAACTACTGTTCAAAAATATTATCTATTTTTAAAATTCTATTCACAAAAGAGGAAGAGTTTATTTTACAATTTATCATGCATTTGTGATAAGAATGTGGGTTTTTGTAGAGAAAAAGATCAACGTTTACAAAATTAAAATATGAAAATTAAATATGGAATTGGGTAAAATGAGATTAATTGGATTAATGGATGAATAAATTATCTTATATTACTATAATACTAATTTAAATATTGGCTTTATTTAATAAATAAATTAATCAAAAAAGAACTTTTCAATTAAAATTCAGTATTTTTACCTATTAAAAAAAAGATATTTTTTGGAAAAAAACAAAAAAAATCACCGTAAGATATTTTTTGTATTATGACTTCAATAATGGTGTTTATTTTATAAAATTAATTTTCCAAAATAGATTAAATTTTTTTTAAAATAATAATTCCAAAGTCGACAACACTACTTTCTTAGAAACAAACAGTTTTTATGTATAAAATTGGATTTATTCTTCTCTATTGACTATAAAAAAACTAATATAAATGATAAATAGTTTATTGAAGATATAATAATAAAATTTAATTAAAATAAGTCACAAATTTTTTAAAAATTGTGAGATGAAATATAAACTTGATATTATAAAAGTAATTTTTTAGAGGAGGATTTCCTTATATTTTTAAAATTATTTTATTTTCATTTATTATTTATTGGTCATAATATAATTCATTATATAAAAATTTTAATCAATATTTTCTTAGTTTAGATGAACCTACTCATAACTACTATTCCAATTTCTATATTTTAAATATCATATTAAATAATAATGATATTTAAATCGTATTCCATGTTTGGTTTAAACTCTAAATTGAATGCAATTCAATATAAAATCAAAATAATTTATAACATAAGAAAATTTTAGTATTGCGTGTAATTAAAGAGAAACTCAGAATTTTTGGTAATCAGAGAAAAACATAGTATTATGGGTAACACATTCTTAACATTGTGTATTTTGTAACATAAAATATAAAAAATATTAAATATATTTAAAAAAATAGTTCACAAAATCATGGGATGTTAAACAAAAATGAATTAATTTCAATGTATAGTCACAATAATCTATATTATTGGTCTTATTTTTATAAAATATTAAAAAATTGAATTTAATATTTAAAAACATTCATCCATCCCTTATAAATACCATCCAATCCCACCAGAGCTTTTAATACAATGAGCAGGCCAAATAAATATCTAATTATATTTAAAACCCTCTCCCCCACGTCCTCAATGCTATTGTCTAACCAAAAGGTAAATCGAAGTTTCATTAAGGTTTTTTTCTAGAGCTGACATCAATGAGGTAACATTTTCAATCCATCTCATTAAAATTAAATTATTTTTTAACTCCTCCCCACATTCCCTATCCATCATTACATATTTACTCCATTATTATAAATATAAAAGGATGTTATTTTCTTTATATAATATCCATTATCCAACCTCCACTCCTCGAAAATTAAAATATTTTTCATATCATGGATGGTTCACCCTTCTAGGAAAAAAATTATTTTTTTCTACACCTCCATCTTGTATGAATAAAAAAAATTATTTTTCATTAATATATTAATAAAAAATATTATATAACATATTTTATGTTTTTTAATTTGTTTATAATTATTGAAATAATGAAAAGAAATCATGTTCATAATTGTCTGTAAAACTGCCTAAGTGGACAAACCATATGATGTTGATGTTTTAATTGAATGAATCATCGTATATCATAGAAAATATACATATTTGTTAATATTTAATTTTCTATAAGGACATGAATATCATTGAATTTCACTTCGTAAGTTGTATTATAATTTGTTAAATACATAAATAATTACCCATAATTGATTCGACCTTCTAAATATAAAATGAATGCTTTGGAATCCGTTAATATAATCATTATATATAATTGGAATTTTTGTAATTATCATAATATAATTATTTTAAATTAAATATATATGAAAATGTTTTTTAATTAAACAAATAATAAATCTAAATTTCTTATTCATGATATTATGTGAAAGTGAAGAATGAGTGTTGACCTGGGGTGAGGGGTATCAATAAACTACCCCATTTTCATTTGGTTATTATTTATTTATATTTACCTAACATATATCTCCATTCATCTTATATACTCCATATATATTTTGTTTATATTTCCAACTTATATATACATAGTTTAATTGGTCATTATTTGATGGGTACATGCATGTTTTAGATGATTCCATCTTTATATATTTTATTAAGAATAACCTATTAAAGGGAACCTCCTCTTTTTATTTGAATAATTTAGGGTATCAATAATTGAAATGGTTTTTATAAATAAATTAAATTATTTTTCATTAAAAAGTATCAGTTTCATATTTTTTTAATTGATATAGGTTTTAGTATAGATTTTGGGGTTTAGAGATGTGTTTGGAGGATTAATGAGTTTTTTATTCAAGATTTATTCCAAGAATAGGTTGGTTGAACCATATTGAATATAACTAAGATATAGATGAGGATGGTAATCAATATACTATAAGATTCAATATATAGTTTTGGGGGTTTTAGGATCATCATATATAACAAGTGTTGTGTCTTATTATTGTTGTTATGGAGAACCTATGTCATAGTGCTATGGACTATGCCACATAACCTGTTATGTTGGTCTAGTTATATTCATCGTGGTGTTAAGACACTTAATAAAGTTATTATATTTTTTCTTTGATAATTGTGCATTTAAATTCTATTTTATGGTTTTCCTTTAATAGAATTTATTTCCTAATTACAAATAGTGTTTTAATAAGGTTTAATGATGGTTTCTCATTCAAATTAAAACATTCTAAGACCCTCCCTCCTAAAAATACCAATTCATACTCCTCATGTTTAATATAACTAGTATTTCCAAAGGACTTTAGAGAGAAACAAATCCCTGGAACTTGACTATAATGATTAGTAGGTGGGGTATAGATTCTCTCCACACTATAGTCTTCTTACATGAATTGTGTTGGACCCATTATAGCACACTGTTATACGTCATTATATTTCATCCTACACTTTATGTGCATTGTTACACCATAGGGGTCATCCTTTTCATTTTGGTTGATCCTCTCCCATTACCTTTGTTCCACAGTAGTTTACTACCTTTACCATGGTGGATGTATCAATCACAACACCATGCCACAACCTCTAACATATTCCATGAAAAAACCCTTAATCTAGAAACCACTCTTCCTCTGTATTTAATTAATCATTTAGGACTCCTTTGAAAATTATCAAAAAAATAATTAGTCAATGACCATTTTTATTCCACTTTGAGTTTCTCCAGAATACATAACATGGCCGATTGGAATCAGTTTTATGATCACTAACATGTGATCATTTATGCTATGTGTGTGAGCCTGGTTCAGGGTATGAAATCATTAATGGACCTTGGTACTAATGTTTAAAACTATGAGTTAGGAGATTCCTTACATTTGGTCTCTCATTACACTTCAACCACTGTTAGACACATGTTCTGGTCATCCTTGATTATGATCGCATGTCAGTGTGTGTATCGCATGAGAACCTTATGTGTTACTTAATTACACATATATGGACATGTTTTATTATTCATGTTTGAGTATGGTAACTTTTATTATATGATTCTACATTAACTCATGATGATATTCAGTGAATTCATTTACAAAATACCATGTGATGTGTTTTTTAGAGGTATTATTTTTGGTTCTGAAAGTATGTGGTTTCCATGAAATATTTGTACCTTAGAGGAGGACTTCTCATGATTTTTGAAAATTGAAATGAGGGACCAATTCATTGGTTATGGACACAAAAATTCATCTTGGATACACTCTGTTATACTTGAGGCCTAGATGAATCAAAAAACTATGTCCCTTGAGGCCTAGTGGATGATAATTAGTGCTATATTTTATTCCTAGTGGATACCATGGACATGAATTTATTGATTCCAAGTGGATGTAGAGTTGTACGTGACCATGTTGACAAGTAGCATGACTACTATTTCATACCAAGGGGTATGATACTCAAGGATTAGTAAATGATCAATAGTATAAACACTCTATGCATAGTTCACTCCAAAGAGATAACTCAATTAATTCCCAGAGGATTCCAAGTGGCATAATTTCTATTCTTTTGGACTTTTATGGTAACTATTGACATATTGAATTTTCTTCTAGTTTGGAGCAGATGTAGTGAGAACAATGACTGGTGGTGGCTTGGTATGAAAATAATTCCATATATTTTGAATATTTTCTTTATACATCCCATGAATTTTTTATTATTTATGGTGTACACTAGTTTAAATGAGAACACTATTTTATGTATATATTGTTGGAGAACTATAGATCCATGTACTCACAACCTACTCTGGAATTTCATAGTGCTTGTTGATTTAATGACTAGATATCAAATGAATGGAATGGCCCATATGGTTGGAGGTTGAGTAGAGGAGCCGGGATTTGGTAGTAGAATAGGATTTAACAATCTATTTATTTATTTATAAACCAACATTTTACTATAGTTATTTTATCCACTTTTGGTGGACATTTATTTTTATGAAATTTATGTTTCCATTTTGAGATATAACATGTACTTTGATTGTTAATAATTTTTTTTTGCGTTATTATTGATATGATGACATGATATATAGGGTATATTCTTCCAATTTACAGACTCATACCCTCCATTGTAATTGAAAACCTCTTTTATACAAGGGCGTAAACATGAGTTCTTGTGGATCTTGGGCACTATCATGGTGATTTGGAATGGAAATATACAAAATAGTACTAGAGTATTAGGTCTCAAAATGTTGAATATTAGCATACATTGATTTTAGTATGGGAAAGACATGAGATCGGGTAGTTTAGACTGAGCTACGAGGGCTATGCATGTGCTTGGACAACACCATATAGTGTACCTTTGAGTTTTAATAAAGTTAGGGGAATTATTTTTTTCCATTACTCTTTGCTAAATTTACTATGGGTGATTCTCATGATGTTGATATGTGATTTATATGTTTTCAAATTACTAGGAATTTTGGTTCACATGACATATATATACCTTCATTGTTTTTTATATTAGTTCTTTTATTAGATTCTTTGATTTTGATGTCTATTCAAGATTGTTTCTATGATGTGGGATATATATTTATTTTCATTAATTAGATTAATTGTGCAAGATTTTTTTAATATAATGGTGTGTGTGTGTGTGTGTGAATTATATATAATGACTTGAGATGGATGAAAGGGTTAGTATTGGGGGGGGGGGTTATTTTATCCCCCAATCCTTTAACCCATATTACTACATAATTCTAAGCATATTGAACAATAAAATTACAATACAAGGATTGTAAAGTCTAGACTCTTTTGATAATTAGATACATAAACATTATAACACGAAAATAAACCAATCAATTTTAATTTTAATTATCTATTATATAACCTATTTTTTATTGAGCACCTAAATCTAGAATGGGTAACTTAGGGTATACTTGAATAGAAGGGACATGCTAAAATCCCTATAAGGGTATAAACATATGAATAAAATAATGAACATTGGTTAGAACATATATCATGATGACATAAAAATGAATAAATAATGAATAAACATAATAAATCATATCATACAGATAATGGGGACATGAAATAATGAAATCATAGGAATGCAGAAAAAACACAGAACTTGAAATTAGCCTGAGTCCATGAAAACAATCAAGGCTATTTCACATTGTGGATAAAGTACCATAAAGGAATTATGTTCACTCCTTGTTCCAACAAGACGTCTCATGATGCTAAATACTACCCAATGCATTAGAGCGTTATCTGATATCACTCATTATAAAATTTTCTACATGTATGCTCCAAAAGAAGGGTCAAAAAGTGGTATAAATATAGTCGTCACCTGATGAAATTATTTTATATCATAAATGTAATAACTCAAAATGTTATGAATTATTTTTTTCATGATAAATTAATCTTTTTGATAGCTTTCATTTCGCAAAACAATAAAGAGAGTTTATTTTAAATTAAACCACAATGTTTGGATTTTATTATAATAAACTCCATGTAATTCATTATCTACACACAACATTAATGTTTTCATTACATAAATAGAACACCAAGGATATCTTTCATTACATGCAATAGTAACATTACACGAAGGCTTGTGTAACTCGTATGACTGAATTTTTTTATACAATCGTATATCATTAAAATGTTATTATTTAAAATAATGAGATATAACATAGCCATTTTATTATAGTTTGTGAATAGAATTAATTAATTTATGAAAATATATAGTCCACAAAAATATAAGATTAATTCATTGGTTTCCAATTAATTAAACATTAATATATAAAATGATTGAAAATAAAAAGAATAACAATATATTTTTATAGTCTAAAGGATATTTTAACCTACTAAATAAAATTATTTAAAACTAGTGAGTCATATTAATTAAATATATTTTTTATATATTCAATCAATTTATTTCAATATTCATCCTTTATATTCAATATACATAAGATAAATAACAAATCCAATTTTGTGCATAAACCCTATATATTTTTGTAAAGGTAGTTTTGTTTCCTTTAAGTAGTGAACCCATTTTAAATCCTAGAATTTGAACACTAATACACTTAATATGTCAATATTACTATCAAATTATAATTATAAACATAACAATTTTGTTAGGATAATTTTTTGGGATTTTGTCCGTAAGATTACATTTTTTAATAAATAGTTAAAAATACTGAATTTAAGTTCAAAAGTACATTTTCAACAAATTTTTTTGTAATGTGAAAATAAATATATTTTTTCAATGATTAATTAGAAAGAAAAATTATGCAATTAATATAATTTATTACATTTAGATAAATCTCACGTTGAAGGTTGGTATAAAAACATATCAAACGTTAAAAATATTTTATTTTAAAACCTCGTATTGTTGACCTGAATACAGGATAAATTTTTAATAAATTTATACCACTTATTTGATTAGAATTTGGAAAACATTATTCCATATGTGTATTAATATTAATTTATAATTTATAAAATGGTGACCTAAATTTATGTTCGAAACTATTATTGAATATAATTAAAATTTATTACATCGATTAAGGTAAAATTATGGTTAACTAAGGACTAAACCAAAATCTTACGACTTAAATTGACAAAAAAAATCTACAATGCCAGTTCTGTGGACAATATTCGGCCCTGAAAATTCCATTATTGATTATTTTTGGTTTTTAATGATTTTCTTAAAAAAACATGTGTACACCTAACCTATTTGCAATTATACAATGTTTTCCCTATCCCTTCCCTATAAAAGGCCACCACTTCACCCTCTTGTTCAGACCTCTGCAACCACATAGGTTCGGACAACATCTGAAATAATCACTTCCAAAAGTCCCTCCATTCCTCATTGAAAAATTTATTTGGGTAAAAAATATATAATAAAACCTTTCAGAATAAGGAATAAGGTGTTACCCATTTAAGAGGTAACGTCTTCTCTCAATATCCTTTCATATATTTTATTTCTCCATGACCTATAATATCATTATTCCATGATTTCTTAAAAATATATACTCAATAGACTATGATGTTTTTATTATATATTTTTTAACTACAATTACACATGCCTCCATCTAATGTGTAAGGAATATACTATATATGTGTATAGTGAACATCCACCTCACAAAATGATTCTGTTTAAATTTTATTTATCACATATCATGAATAAAGTTATAATTGGAAATATTTTTATATATATTATATATTATTTTTATTATTTTTATAATATTATTTTTATTATTTTTATAATATTATTTATTCATTTTACAACAAATATCTTTTTTACATTCAATTTGTTATTTATATTTAAATTTTGTTTGAGGAAGTGTGGACTATCTCCCCCTCAAAGTGAGGTTATTCGTTTACACACTACATGGAATGTATTAATGATGATATTACTAAATATATATGATATATATAACATTATAAAGATAATTTAATTATATTTTATTCATATATACATATATGTAATTTTAATTTGTTATTTCAAGATGAAAATTAGACGGAAATAACGTTCATGTGTACGTACGACTTACTATCTATTACATTCACACGTAAATATAATATGGATTATTATAATAAAAATATTCTGACTATAAATTATATTTAAATCATGGTTTACATTTTTGAGATCACTATATCAATACAAGGACCAAAGATATAACAAATTAAGACACTTGCAAAAAACAAAGCGTATATTACCCTAAGTGGAACCATAAGATATCATTTTTAACAATTAGGTAATATATATCCATAATAAAACCCTACAATTTACTAAAATTAATAATAATATTCTTTAAAATAATTACAATAAATTTATATTTATTATACAAGTGGATTTAAGGAGTATAATGAGAGTCAAGACACAAGGTATGTGGATTTCATCTAACTTTTTATTTCCATTAGATACATGCTATGTTATCCACTCATTCCATTTGTGTGGTGAATGTAATAACCATTATTTAATTATATGCATCTTATAAATAATCTTATGGTTATTCAGATATCTATTTTATGATATTTCGTTCACCGGGTTTATGTTTCAAAAGATACCAAATCAGGGAAATAGTTTTATCTACATTATCCTTCCTTGAGACTCAAGTTCTGTTATGCACCTAAATTATCTTTTGAGATGTATGTAATTAAATGTTACAAGTTATATCATTAATTTATTTCTTTTTAAGATATTTTCAATTTCATATAAATTTATTTTCGTAAATGGAGAGTATGATCTCATGTTACTAAGTTGAAATAGTTTATTGATACAATCTTATCACTTTTCAAGATTCCTTATGATTATGATTCCTTTGATTAAATTTTATGATCTATCTCTACTATAAATTCATGAAACGTTTTTAATGATTTATTCATATATTGAAACCAATTCATCCACTCTTTGGTTCATTAGATATTCATACCAATTTTTTACAGAAAGCTCAATAATACCCTCTCTTTAGTTAGAAGTCTATGTTCCTTAAAACTCAAGTTTTTATAAAATGGATTCCAATAATGTTATAACAATAAAATTAAATCATTAAAATATATATTTACCCTTTTTTAATTTACAAATCTCTTCAAAGGAATATTTTTGTCACTTTCCAGACAAGTATCTTTTCCAATCCTTTTATCATGCAAAAACAGTATTCCTTTTAACTAATATGATATATAAGGATTTACCCATAATTATTTATTTGAAGCATTTTCAAAATTATAATGGGATAATTTTCATTAAAATATATATAAATGTGGTTTTCAAGGAACATTATTTTGACACCTTATTCAACATTATTTTGTATTTTTTAAAGGATATTTTTTACAAAATGTTTTCAAGATTTGTTTATATGTTTTCAATGTATTTTCAAATAAATGAAGTTTAAAAACGTTTCAAGATCCATTCATATGTTTTCAAGTAAAAATGGCTTTCAAACATTTTCATGATTTTCTTATGTGTTTTATGATTGTTCTCAAATAAAATATTCTCAAAATGTTTTGAATAATATTTTATAAATTTTCTTGGAAAAATATTTTCAAAATGATTTCAAGTCTTCTTTATAAGTTTTTAAGTTAATTTATTATGATAATAAATTTCTAATGGTTTTATGTATTAAAATTCACTTTTCATTGTAGAAAGGAAACATTCCCCAATAAATTTTTTTGAAAGATACTTCAAGATTATTTTCTATCTAATATAACAAATTTTGATGTTACTCACGACTTTCTAGAAAAATATACAAGGGTTCCATTCATATTCATTCGTTAATTGTTTATATTTTTAAGGAATGATTTTTAAGATACCGTTTCACTTCCAAATGTTTTATACTTTAGAATCCCTCTTCAATTCATGGGTTTTAATGCCTATATTTATTATGAAACATATATAATTTTATAGGTTATTTTTTGATGAAATGTTAATGAAACCCATCTCATTTTACTGGATATAATTAGATGTTTATAAAACACATCTATTTTTATGAGTCATAACATGATGAAAATATAATTATATTTGTGGAACATGTGTGAATGAGTTTATTATTAGATGTGTGGGACCTATATCATTCTAAAATTAATTGGGTAATGATAAGATTTATATTATCTGAGAGGGTATACGAGTTGTATTCTCAGACCTAAAAGAAGGTACATTGGTTATAGCCCAATCCTAAAAGTAGGAGGGTACTCATGTTATATTCTATGATCAAAAACAAAAAGGTGCATGGATTTTAAGAACACGGATATTTGTTTTAGGTATATTTTTATTTTTCTGGAGTCTTTGAGAAAAATAACGTTTCTTGAAATTTTTTAAGTACACATCGTTTACTTTCTGAGTACATGTCGTGTACTCATTTCCCGCTCAAAGTCATGTACTGGCAATGTCCAAGCCACACACACGGTGTGTAGGGGTGACATGGAGGCCGATTTTGGCGGAGCATGGAAAGACCTAGTACATGCCATGTACTCTAAAAGTACACACCTTGTACGTTATTGTTTTTTACTAAACGGACCGGGGTCGCGCTTAATCTACAAAAAGGCCTTCCTCTCCAGCTTCATCTTCTGAGAGCGCCAAGAATTCGAGGATCTTCAACGATCCACCGTTCCTCAATACATTCTCTGATTCGAGCACGGTCCATTGTGTTGGAATCGTAGCGGTAAGTTCTTCCTTATACTTGAGCCATGTTTTCTAATTTCTCCTTGTTTCCATGTTATCACGGTTTGAGCGTTTTGGACGTTTCCCCATATCTATGACGATCAAGGGAAAATCAGTTGTCGTAGTTCGAGTATATCGACCTCATAGGATGGAGGTAGGTGTTTTATGCCTTACCATTCAAAGTCCATGAGTTTTATGTTCAAATTCTACCAATACATTTGAACAGGGTATTGGGTATTTCCCTTTTTTCCCTTTTTGTCTTCCTGCCTTGCTTGTATGCTTGTGTTGAGGTAAATTAATCATGTTAGGGGTTATGTTTTTGTTATTCTTGGATGTTTTTCTCATTATTTGTTCTGGTTACGACCTTTTGGTTTCGTTTGCCTTTGGAAACATGCTCTATAGGTGTACTTTGGTTAGCCATGTATCTCTATCGGTGTACTCTGGCCTTATATCATTATTATGCACTGACCGGCACGGGACTGAGAGAACCTGGTGCTATAGACTACAAGGGATTGACCGAGTGAGCTTCCCAATGAGTTTCAGACATTATAGACTACATGAGGGTAGACCGAGAGAGCTTCCTTAGAGTGTCTTGGACATTAGACTACAGTGAATGGACCAAGTGACCTCTCAGAGAGTCTTGGATTATTATAGACTATAGGAGGGTAGAACGAGTGTACTTCCTCAGAGAGTCTTACCTTGTTTTTTTTTCTCCTTAAGAACCTTTACAGGATAGAGGAGGGATTGACCGAGTGAGGTTTCTCAGAGAGTCTATGGTATACCTGAGGCTATAGGAGGAATTGTCTGACATAGCTTACTCCTCGAGTCTCTAGACCTTGGTGCTAAGAGGGTTAGACCACGTGATCTTCCTCAGAGAGTCCCTGACTACCCAAGACTATAAGGGGAATTGACCGAGTGAGATTCTCCAGAGAGTCTTATAAATTTTGTATGACCAAACCAGAGGGGTTAGGCTGAGTTCACTACCCAGAGGGTTGTGGTACTTCTTGAATAAGACAAGAGGGGTGGCTACGAGTACTGCCTAGAGGGTTTCCTGGTTGTTAGCTGTTTGCTTCACTGTTGTTGTTGGTTGTGGATTTGATAACTGTTGTGTATCACCCTGCTTTACTGCTTATTTTTTACTGCCTACAGCTTTGTGGTTGTTGTTTACTGCATAGTGTACTTTTACATGCCATATACTCACTAACAGTTAGGCACAAATCTTCATGTGGTTGCCTATTAGGATTTTATCTCACACCCCGTTTGGTCCATGATTTTGGGCCTGAGCAGACTATGTTGTTGTAGGTATAGACAAGGGAAAGCGCCCTTCAACTTCCAATACTTTATTTCTTAGAGCATGAGAGAAAGGGACCATGCTTTGGCTTGCATTGCTGAGGAGCTGTTTACTTTTCTTGGTACATGTTTTGGTACTGTGGAGTTTTTCTACATTGGGACTTGTTTGGCTGCTTTCCAAGATATGTATCTTCCATCATTCCATATATATACATATCTTCTCTATTTTGTTGATTTAGTCTTCCGATGTTTATTATTGTTGGTTATTTACTGCTTCCGCTATTTTATGTTTATTACTTCTGATGTGTACTATGCCAATGAGGGCATAGATTCCCCACTATCACACCCAAGTCCCTCGCTGCTAGTCGGCAGCCTCTGGCATTTGGGGAGATGCGCTTGAGTCCATGTGACCAACTATGTACGGGGGGCGCCTCTGGGTGGCTTCCGGAACCAGGACATTACAAAGTGGTATCAGAGGAGTTCTTTTCTCTTTCTTTACTGTTTGGAGACTTTATCTTGGGATAGGACAGATTCGGTACTTGGTAATAAACTGTGCCCAGGAGTAGCTGACCTGTGTACATGGAAAAGCCATACTACCTTGTTTATTGTAATTTTCTGGTTTGAAGATTTTACGTATGAAATGATTTCACCTAGACTGATTCACATGCTTTTTGTTGTTATTGTTTTGACTATTGTTGTTCTATTTCTGTCGCAAACCGTTGAGATGAAGGTATTCCATCTCATGCATCATATATGCACCTGTAGAGATCACATGCCATGCATTCTTGCCATTCCATCTTGGGTGAATTAGCGATTGAATGATATTGTGATATATTTTGTATAGATATTGCATTATTTTGTGATATATTCTTGATAGAATCTATTCTGCTTTGTTATAAGATAGTTAGTATTGTACTTTGCTTAAATGAACGCCAAATTTTGATTCTTGAGGTGTTATAGGCCCTCTTGAATCTGAAATTGGTGGATTATGATCCTGTTTTCTCTTGTATATGACTGTAGGTGATGCCCAGCATTGATTCGCAGGGAGTATGGGGCATCATGGATCAGAATTTGGCACCTCATGGCCTTGTTTCTGTGTTTTATGGGCTTCTGTGCAGTTTCTGAGATACTACCCAGAGAAACCCATAATAGACACCATGTATTTTTTATCTACACGCCCTGTAGTTTTTAGATCATGTCACTGATCGTGTGAGTAGGGACACACCGTTGTTGAAATGACTTTAGGAACACACCGTGTATGGTAGGTACACGCCGTGTAGTTTCAAGCAGTGTACTCGGCCGTTTCACTAACAACACGGGATGAGGAAGCCGAGTAGAACACGCCGTGTTGGTTAAGAGAATGTCGTGTAGTATTTTTAGGGTACCTGGACGTGTCACGAACAACACGGGTCAGTGTCACCTTCTTCCATACACACCGTGTGGGTAAAGATCATGTTGTGTAGTCTTGTCCCAGGTACCAGGCCATGTCACGAACAACACTGGTCGATGTTAACTTCTCTTATACACGACGTGTTTGTTTCGAACATGTTGTGTAAGCGTCAGCCATGTAGATGGCTGTGTAACTAACAACACGGGACACCGACACTGTTTCTAGTACATGCAGTGTCCCTAGGGAACACGCTGGGTAGTCTGGGGTTAGTTTGGACCATGTGGGTTAGCCATGTAAGGAGACTTAGGTATAGGTTTAGAGTACATGTACATGCCGTGTGTGTGGACAACACGACGTGTAGTTTAAGGTGTTACACGACCTGTAGGGCAGGGGTACACGCCCATGTTAATGTATTTAACGGACACGCCGTGTAATTTTTATACACGCCATGTAGTTATGTTTCGTAAAACATTAATGATTCTTCCACCTATTCTTGTTTGGTACTCCTATGTTTTTAGTCCTTGTTAATTATGATCTAAGGTATGCTTTTGATCTTTCAGAGCTATGCCTCTGAGACGTCCTCTAGTGGTATGTCAGTTGGCATACTGTGATCAGACTCTGGATATGGCCAATTACAGACCTCCTGTTGATCCTCCTGCAGATCCTCCTACTATACCAACCTTGGCAGCAGCAGTTATACCCGACGCAAGCACCGATACGCAGTTCAAGGAGGACTTTGTGAGGATGTTGCAGACTTTTCAGGGAGTGCCACATCCTGCCCCATCGATGGTTGAGTTGACAGGGTTTTTTCAGCAGCAGCATGCTCCTACTTTCTCAGGGGATGGAGGACCCCAGGCTGCAAAGTTGTTGTTCGAGGCCACCTTGAATATCTTAGAGCACCTAGAGATGCCTCCGGAGAAAAGGGTAAAGCTGACTACTTATATGCTCAGGGACACCGCCAAGAGGTGGTGGGAGGTGATCTCACAGTCAGGGCATCAGCAGGGTATGTCATGGGATGACTTTGGATGCACTTTCTATGACTAATTCTATCCGGAGACCCTGAGGTCCGATCGAGCCCGAGAGTTTATGAGCCTACAGCCGGGTACTCTTTCTGTCATGGAGTACTCGTCCCGTTTTACTGAGCTGAAGCGTTTCACACCGATCCTAGTAGGTGATGAGTTGTTCTGTGATAGGAAGTTTGAGGACGGTCTTAGGTATCAGATCTGTTCCTAGGTGAATATCTTCCTGTTGACTTTGATATCTTCCATCGTCAACCAGGAACTGATTATTGAGGGAAATCTGAGAGATTCTAGAGCAGTGAGCCAGGGTGGTTCATCATCCAGAGATTGTGTTCCTCCTATGGATAGTAGAGAGCGTTGCAGAGAGTCTTTTCGAGGAGGTCGGGGTTCGTGGGGTGCATCTTCTTGCAGAAAGGTTGTATGATACCAGTTCGGTAGGAGTGGGCATACTAGGCCTTAGTGCCAGAGAGATCCAATGGAGTTTCAATCTTCTGGAAAGATGGGCCATCTTTAGTGTTTTTGTCAGGTCTTCTCACATTCAGCAGGTGGTAGGGGTTTCTCTATGACCCTGCATTCTGGAGATGCTTTTCCAGTTTCTGACCAGTCCGGGAACTAGAGTTCTTTTGGCCATTCAGGTTGAGGTGGTGGTCGCGGCCGTGGTGGTCTGTCACCAGGTCATCAGCGACAGCAGAGTGGATCAGGTTAGAGCGGTCAGCCAGGGGCACATGGTCATGGGGCATACCATTATTTCTCTATTGAACAAAACTATCAACGGAGCAGGATCCCGACCCTTCTACAGTTCAAGGTACGATCTTAGAAGCCTCAATTTTATCTTCATCTCTTTTCGATACTAGTTCTTCACATAGCTTTATCTCTGTTATAGTTGTGGAGAGCCTTGGGCTCTGTATCTTTTCGTCTGCCGACTTCTTGACTCTTGACACACAATTGGGAATGAGGGAATCTAGCGTACATCAGTGCATATAGTTCCCTCTTGAATTTGAAGGGTGTCACTTATTATGGGACCTCTATTTCCTAGAGATGTCGGGTTATGACAACATTCTCGGGATGGACTAGTTAGTTCGTTTCCAAGATGTCGTTGATTGCTATCGTCGTAGGGTGAGTATCGTATCACTATAGGGTGGATCTTTTCTTTATAGAGGTGAGTTGGATGTCCAGGTGGGTAGAGCTGGACGAGACCATCATGGGATTGGGGAAGTTATAGCCCATATTTCTAGTCATTATCTGGATGACCAGGGGCTTCACAGTTAGACTTTCTCCCAGGGGTGGAACGTTTCAGGGATGTCTTTCTAGAGGACTTTTCAGGTTTCCCTCTGGATCCTAAGGTAGATTTCTCGATTGAGATCGTTATAGGAGTGGCACCAGTGTCCGTTCATCCTTATTGGATGGCTACACCTGAATTGAAAGAGCTCAAGAAGCAGTTGGAGGATTTGCAGGCAAAGGGTTTTATCGGACCCAGTACTTCTCCTTGGGGTTCGCCTGCCTTATTTGCGAAAAAGGCAGATGGCACCCGTATTCTTTGTGTAGATTATCGGAAGCTGAACAAGTTGATGGTGAAGAACCGATATCCCTTTCCGAGGATTGATGACATATTTGATCAAATTCGAGGAGCTCAGGTGTTCTCGAATATTGTATTGTGGTCCCGCTACCATTAATTGCATGTTAGACCATCAGATATACCTCTGACAGCCTTCAAGAGCAGGTATGGTCTATATGAGTATATAGTCATGTCATTCTGTCTCACGAACACGTCATCAGTTATCATGGCACTGATGAACCGAGTGTTCCATCCTTATTTGGACTCCTTTATCGTGGTCTTTCTGGACGATATCTTGGTGTACTCTTATACTTGACAAGACCATTCTACCCGTCTTGAGATCATTATGATTACACTGAGAGAGCATCAAATTTATGCTAAACTCATGAAGTTCCACTTTTTGGTGGATCAGATTCACTTATTGGGTCACGTCATCTCAGAGGATAGAATATCTAGGGACCCAGAGAAGGTTAGAGCAGTAGTTTCTTGGGAGTAGCCGAAGAACGTCTTTGAGGTACGGAGTTTCCTAGGGCTGGCAGGGTACTAAAGATGCTTCATTCAGAACATATAGCTCCTAGAAGCACCATTGATAGGTCTTACCAAGAATGGGGTGAATTTTTTATGGTCATATTCTTGTGAGTCAGGCTTTCGAGAGCTGAAGGGGAGTTTGACGTCAGCACCGATACTAGTCTTTCCAGAGCTAGGAAAGAGCTACACTGTTTATTGTGATGCTTTAGCTATCGGACTGGGAGCTGTGCTCATGCCGGGAGATGGAGTGGTAGCGTATGGGTCTCGGTAGTTGAGGCCACACGAGAGGAATTACCCTACACATGATCTAGAGTTGGTATCTGTTGTTCATTCCTTATGATGTTGGAGACACTACCATCTGGGAGAGATCTTTGTGGTTTTCACCGACCACAAGAGTCTCAAGTATATCTTCACTTGGCATGATCTGAATCTGAAATAGCTTAGGTGTGATAAGTATCTTCAGTCCTTTGACTTAGAGCTCGCCTATACGTCAGGAAAGGGAAATATAGTGGCAGATGCGTTGAGAAGAAGAACATAGATTCAGGCAGTTCGGGAGGCCAGCAGTGAGGGTTAGCTTATGGCGGTGTTCTCTGAGATGCACTTGGAAGTGCACAATAGGTAGGGAGCAACTGTCCTATCTTCTGTAGCTGTTACCTCTACTCTCCTCGATCGGGTAAGGATAAGGCATCTATCCGGTTCAGAGGCCTCAGTCCTGCGGGAGAGTGTGTCAGGAGGGGAACCTCTTCCTGGATGTACAATGGGCGAGGATTAGATCTTTCGTTTACATGGATGCGTATGGGTTCCAACAGACTTACGCGAGGAGCTGATGTGGGATTTTTATTCCTCTGTTTGGGCAGTTCATCCTGGCATCACCAAGATGTATCATGATTTACACGACCAGTACTGGTGGCCAGGTATGTAGAAAGATGTTGCTGGTTTTGTCATGAGATGTTCTACTTGTCAGCAGGTGAAAGTAGAGCATCAGTGACCAGCAGGTCTTTTACAGCAGTTACACATTCCAGAGTGGAAGTGGAACAATGTCGCGATGGACTTCATGACCGGGATGTCGAGGTCGCCTTGGGGGAACTGTGTTGATTGGGTGGTCATTGACAGAATCACAAAGGTTTCACATTTCTTGCTGATCAAGGAGACCTTCAGTGTTGATGATCTGGGACGATTGTACATACGAGATTTTGTATGTCTATATGGAGTTCCACACTCCATTGTTTCATACAGGGATGCATGCTTTACTTATCAGGTCTGGAAGGGACATCAGAAGGCCTTAGGTACATAGGTGCTTTTGAGTATAGCATAACATCCCCAGACTGAAGGCCAGTCTGAGCATACGATCCAGGTGCATGATGATATGCTCCGAGCATGCATTCTATACATCGGAGGTTTTGGGAGAAGCATATACCTCTTGTGGCGTTTTCCTACAACAACAGCTTTCAAGTGACCATTCAGATGGAACCATATGAGGCTTTGTACGGTTAGCCATGCCAATCACCCTTATGCTGGCCGGAGGCAGGAGAGGAAGCTTATCTAGGACTTCGTCTTGTTCAGGAGACCTCTGAGCAGATAGAGCTGATTCGGATGAGGATGGCAACAGCACAGTCTCGACAGAAGTCTTCTGTTGATTAGCAGAGATGACCTTTGGTGTTTGAGGTTGGGGATCATGTTTTCCTGCGTGTCCCACTAAGGTTGTGACACAAGAGGATTCAGAGACAGGGGAAGCTTTCACCATGGTACATCGGGCCGTTTAAGGTTTTGAAGAGAGTTGGTTAGGTTGTCTATTGGTTACAGCTACCACAGAGGTAACAGGATATGCACGACGTCTTCCACATCTCTCAGCTCCGATGTTACTTTTCAAACTCGTCACATGTATTCCATCCCGAGGAGGTTGAGCTTGAAGTAGATGCATCGTTTGAGGAGCTTCCTATCCGCATTGTCGATCACAGTAAAAAGGTTCTCCGTGGGCGGTCTGTTCCCTTAGTACAGGTTCTTTGGCAGCATGGGTGAGTATAGGACGAGACCTGGCAGAGGGAGGTCGATGTATGATCGTAGTGGTCGGAGCTATTCGGGGTTTCATATTCTACGCCTCTCTAGGGAAATTTAGGGACGAAGTTCATTAAGGGGGGAATTTTGTAAGAACCCGGATCATTATTTCAGGTATGTTTTTCTTTTTCTGGTGTATTTGAGAAAAATAAAGTTTCTGGAAATTTTTGAAGTACACGCCATGTACTTTCTGAGTACATGCCATGTAATCTTTTCCCACTCGAAGTCGTGTACTGGTTGTGTTCGAGTCACACCCACGGTGTGTAAGGGTTACATGGAAGCCGATTTTGGCAGAGTACGGAAAGACCTAGTACACGCCGTG
The DNA here is from genome assembly GCA_963277665.1 of Viscum album. Taxonomy (NCBI): domain Eukaryota; kingdom Viridiplantae; phylum Streptophyta; class Magnoliopsida; order Santalales; family Viscaceae; genus Viscum; species Viscum album. The sequence continues at coordinate 1,452,701,792 of OY728161.1, forward strand.
TACTCTAAAATTATATACCGTGTACTCTAAAAGTATAAGATGTGTACATTATGTTTTTCACTAAATGAACCGGGGACATGCAAAATCGACGAAAAGTTATACTTCTCGAGCTTCTTCATCAGAGAGCACTGGGAATCTGCAGATCTTTGACAAGCTACCTTTCCTCTGTCCGTTATCCGATTCGAGCATAGTCGATTGCGTTGGAATCGAAGTGATGAGTACTTCTTTCATCATGAGCCTTGTTTTCCAATTTCTCTGCATTTCCAAGTTATCGTGGTATGAGCATTTTGGATGTTTTCATAGATCTACAATTTTCAAGGAAGAATCAGTCATTGTTGTTCATGTATATCAACCTCCTAGGATTAAGGTAGGTGTTTTTTACGTTACAATTCAAAGTCCTTGAGTTTTATGTGCAAATTCTACCAATACCCTTGAACGGGGTAATAGGTGTTTCCCTTTTTACCCTTATTGTTTTCTTTCCTTGCTTGTATGATTGTGTAGAGGTAAATTTATCATGTTAGGGGATATTTTTTTGTTGTGGTTGGATGTTTTTCCCTTGCTTTTTCCTGGTTATGACCTTCCGGTTTCATTTTCCTTTGGTTGTTACACCTATTTCCATGCCTTGTGTCTATATGATGGAGTGTCTTTGTATAACATGCTTGTTTCCTTGTAGATTGTTAAGAAAGTATCTCTATAGGTGTACTTTGGTTAGCCAAGTTGTTCTATAGGTGTACTCTGTCCTTATAGCATTATTATGCACTAACTGACACGAGACTGAGAGAACCTGGTGCTATAGACTACGAGGGATTGACCGAGTGAGCTTACCAATGAGTCTTAGACATTATAGACTACAAAAGCGTAGAATGAGAGAGCTTCCTCAGAGATTATTGGACATTAGACTACAGGGGATGGATAGCGTGATCTCACAGAGAGTCTTGGATTAATATATACAACAGGAGGGTAGACCGAGTGCGCTTCCTCAGAGAGTCTTAGCTTGTTTGTTTTCTCTTTAAGAACCTTCCCAGGCTAGAGGAGGAATTGACCAAGTGAACTTCCTCAGAGATTATGTGGTATACCTGAGGCTATAGGAGGAATGGACCGAGATAGCTTCCTCAGAGAGTCTGTAGATGTTGGGGCTAAGAGGTTTAGACCGTGTGATCTTCCTTAGAGAGTCCATAACTACCCTTTCCTATAAGGGTAATTGAGAAAGTGAGATTCCCCAAAGAGTCTCATAAATTTAGTATGAACAAACTAGAGGGTTTAGGCTGAGTCCACTACCAAGAGGGTTGTGGTACTTCTTGGATAGGACCAGAGGGGGTGGCTGCGAGTACTTCCCAGTGGGTTTCCTAGTTGTTAGCTGTTTTCTTCACTACTATTGTTGTTTGTGGATTTGATTACTGATGCGTATCACCCTGCTTTACTGCTTACTGTTTACTGCCTACTGATTTTCTAATGCTGTTTACTACTTAGTGTACTTTTACCTTCCATATACTCACTGACTATTAGGAACAGATCTTCGGGTGGTTTCCTAATGGGTTTTTATCTCACAGCCTATTTGGGCTATACTTTTGGGCCCAAGAAGACTATGTTGTTACAAGTATAGACAAGGGAAAGCTCCCTCAACTTCCAGTACTTGATTTCTGGGAGCAGGAGAGAAAGGGACCAAGATTTGGCTTGCAATGCTGAGGAGCTGTTTACATTTCATTGTACTTGTTTTGGTACTGTGGAGTTTTTCCGCATTGTGACTTGTTTGGATGATTTCCTAGATATGTATCTTGATTCATTCGATATATATACATATGTGCTCCAGTTTGTTGATTTAGTCTTTTGATGTTTATTATGGTAGATATTTACAGCTTCTGTTATTGCATGTTTATTACTTCTACTGTCTACTTGGACAATGAGGGCATAGATTCCCCACTATCACACCCATGGCCCTCGCTGCTAGTCGGTAGCCTCTGGCTTTTGGGGAGATGCGCTTGAGTCCATGTGACAAATCGGGTACGGGGAACCTCTAGGTGGCTTCTGGAACCGGGACGTTTCATGGATTGTAGCCCAAGACATGATATAAGAGGGTAGGTGGGTTGTATCCCATTCCGAAAAACATGAAGGTACATGGGATGTAGCCTAAACCTAAAACTATGAGGTTAGACAGGTAGTAGACCATGACAAAATACAAAAAGGTACATCGGTTGTATCCCATGACTAAAAGTAAGTGGGTACACGGGTTGTTATCCAAATCCTGATGTACGTACATGGGTCGTATCGTAATCATAACATGTTATAAAGGTCATGGTAGGTATCATTGACATAAATTTTTATATTCTTATATGTATACTAAAATTATTTTTATTCTTCAAATGATGTGCTCTCACTTCTTGTGATCATAATAAATTATGATCCATTTGTTTTGAATTATAAATATTGATTATGAAATCTAATGTGCAGGATATGATCTCCAAATTTTATGATCATATTCCATACCCTTTGTTCACATGATGCTAACACAATTCATTTATTAAACACTACTAAGCATCTGAGATCACTTCTTATTATGTTTCCTTTCCCCATGTTATAATGAAATGTTTTAGGTAATATAAATATAGCAGGATATATTTATGGGAGATTTTGAATATATTTGACCAGGATATAATATATTTTTTCCATGATTCCAAAGACACTAAACTATTATGGTACATAGGCATGAATTATGGTAATTTTATAAATATTCACATGAAATAGTGTAATATCCATGTATGTTAAGCCTTGTTCACTATAGTTGATATCACATGAAAGGTGTATTCAACGATTAGAAACTAGGATTAGAAAACAGTTCTGATTTTCCAAGTTATATTACTCATGATATGTCTATGGATTTAATTAAGGATATTTATAAGGATGACTTGACATTTAGGAAAAATGTATTGGAATTTTTGTAAAGTATAGAGTGTATGGATTTCTAGAAATATGTCCATGTATGGATACTAAAAGTTGATGCGGATCTCCAATAGATTTACCTAGGTGTAACAACTCAGACAAGTTGTTCTGGTCCTAACTCGGTGTAAGATGGTAAATGACAATAAGCCTTTCTCCACATTTGGTTTGACAATCTTAGGGGATATTCTTTAAGAATTCATAATGTATTCATGAACTATCCATAAGGTTATAAATAGAAGTTATCTATGAATATCCTTGGATAAACCTATGTTTTTATATATTAATGGTGGGTGATAATTTTGACATTATGAAAGAAAATTTTCATAATTAGGTTGTTCCTCTCTATGATAAATGATTCATAGCCTTTGATTTTTGGATTTATTCAATGGATGTGACCCAAATGAACCACATTAATGGTGATTTTGAGATAAAATGAAACAATTGTTCACTTAAGGATACAAATTCCTTAGGATATGGAATAAAGAACCTCATTGCTATGTTCACAAAATACTCGAAATTAATGAATAATGATGACCTTCCAAACAATCGAAGGAGGTAATAACATTTATTTGAGTCCTTCATGATTTAGCATACATCACATTTTTGTCGGTCTTCTGATACACTTATTGTTGAACATTAGATCATTACTACTTAAAATATATTCTATATTCTTCAGGGTCATGATCATGAGAATATAATTCTAGAAATATATCGGTTAGAAGGTAAAGCAGACCAGTGTTGGACTCTAATCAAGAAAAAAGTAAAGAAGATGTTATTAATTCTTTGGATTGGGATGAGTTCAAGAACTTATTCTTCAATAAGTACATTCCTAATGCTCTTAATACTATGATTCAAAAGGAGTTCCTTGAGTTGAAGCTAAAGGATGACGAATCTTTTATTTCCTATAAGGCCAATTTCAATAGACATGATAGGTACGCTTCTGAAAGTATCATATAACTATAAATAAAGGTTGATAGTTTCTTCATTGGCATAAATCCAAGTCTTAGATGGAAATTTTCATTAAGATAAAATGGTATCCATGAATATATTTTTACTCTAAAAATCAATGATGAAATGGAGGTTCAAGTTATGTATAAACCTCATTGGTTTAATAAGAAGAGGAATATGGTGTTCAAAGGATAATAAAAAAATGGAGGTATAAAGATAATTTATCGATCATGCTGTAAGTGTGTAAAGAAGCATAATAGGAATTGTCTTAATGGGACTATTAAATGGTTGATCTATGGAAATGAAGGAAATCCACTGGATAAATGATGAAGTGATTAGAAAAAGTTATATAATGATAGAAAGAATCAAAAAACTCTTTAGGATCAACCTATCACACTTTATTGTTTCTATTACATTGAGCATTGTCATTCTTCCAAAAAAGTGCCGAAATATAAGGGTTAATAATGACGATGAGCCCAAACAACCTATGAAGGAAACATAAAATGGGAGGAATATTAAATCACATTGGATGAAGTGTTCCATGGTAATTTGGGAACTCCATAGTGTGGAATTTTCTATTTGATATTGTAAAAATAAATTCATGAAATATTTTTGATCACTTTTTAGAACTTGTTATAATTATAATAATTGATTATTTTTCGACCTGAATTTTAGATTAAAAAAATCATATTGATTTTATAGATTTATAAGGATGAAACAAATATTATAATAGAATATTTTTTTATAATATTATATCCTATTTATAGAATAAAGGTGAATTAGTTTTATGAATCATGATGTTTCAAAATAAGGATTTATGGAAATTTAGTATTTAGACATGTTTTTACAAGAATATATGATGAATATATTCACTTTTTTTGTATGTGATTACACATGGGGGATCTCTATTAAGCATATTTCATGACTTTCTTTCTATATCATTGAATTTTTATATTTTGGATGGGTTATAAGGATGAAAATATATGGAAAGAATAAGTTCAAATTTGGAAGATGTTTGTGAGAATAATGTTTTATCATACCACATGAGGATTTATGAATAATGGATAACATGTTATAAAAATGAGGTGTTGATGAAAACTGATGACGAATGGGATGGAATATTATGGATCTCATGTTCTATTAGTGCTTCTGGAATGATGAATTCACTTTTCTTTTTAGAAAATGATGTGAAGTGGATCAAGGAACAACAAAGGTTGAGGTTGTCATGAAATCAAGTAAGTATATATTATCATCAAAATTCATTAACAATAGGAAAAAGGGATATTGAAACCAAAATTTTTATCATAGTACCTACATTTATAATGAAACAGATGGTCCCATTAATCAGTATATATTTAAGGATTTCTAAATTTTAAAATTCTAATAACCATTTTCTATATCACTCTCCATAATAACTCGTTAGTTATATTTTTCTTCCATGTATATTTATTCACATAACACCTATGTTCCCCTATAAAGAAACCATGATATTGGTTACCTTGGGTATCCATTACGGTTCCATAATTCCCTTTCTAAGGGATGTTTTAATATTCATTTTCATAATGTGGGTTTCTATGAATAAAAAAATAAAATAATAAACCATTAAAAACCAAGATGAACTTATAGGGAGAAATTCATTTTATGGGGGGTATAATATTACACCATGAGATTTTGTGAATAATTTTTTCAAGTTAATTTAATCTTTTCGATATTTTTTATTCTATGAAACACTAAAAAAAATTTATTTTATATTAAATAAAACTGTTTGGATTTCATAATAGGTAACACTATGATAATTTTTCACTACACACAACATAAATTTTATCCTTATCAATATGGAACAATGAGGTTATCTTTTTTTGCATTCAATAATGTATTTCCTTGATGGATTTTGCAACATGCATAACATATTTTTACTGAACAAAAATATATCATTAAAATGTTATTATTTAAAATAACATTATAATGCCAAGTAATTATGCTAGTAGTTATAAATAGTATCATCTAATTTTTGAAAAAATATGGTTTACACAAATATAATATAATTTCATAGGTTACCAATAAATTTGAAATGAATATAAAAACCAATTGAAGATAAATAAAAATATAATTATTTTTATATTCACATTATTATTTTTAACTAATAAGAAAATTAATTATAACTAGAGATTAATATTAATTAAATATTTTTGTAATATATTCAATAAAATATTTTTTTTATTCATCCAATAGATTCGATAAAATTTAGATAAGAATAATCCCAATTGTTTTTTTAAAAAACATATTTTTTATAAATATAGTTTTACCGCATATTAATGGAAAACACATTTTAAATACCAATTTTAGAAATTTTATCAACATCATATGTCAAACTAACCTTAATCTATGAAAGTGAAACAAAAAAATTATGCTAGGTTATTTTTTTGGTGTTTTTCTGTAAGGTTTTTTTAATTAATAGTTAAAAATACTAATTTTTTGTCCAAAACAACATTTTAGTGTAATTTATTTATAAGGTAAAATTATATTTTCAATTTGTTTTCATTTTAATGAGATAATATTTTCAGAAAAAAATTTATTTTAGGAAATTTAGATCAATTTTACATTACAATTGGGTATAAAAACATAGTAATCTTTTGAATGTTTTTACTTTAAAAACCCCCATTGTCGACCTGACTACGAGATTAGTTTTAAATTAATTCACACCACTAATGTGGTTAGTGTTTGAAAATATGGATTAAATATTCCTAATAATGAAAATTTATAATTTATAATATGTTCAAATTATTTTTTTACAACAATATTAGTGAATGTTTTAAAAATAATTACATCGATTATTGTAAATATAAGCTTAACTAAAAACTAAAACATAAATTTAAGACCCAAAAATACTTAGACACTAGTACACACCCCATTTTTGGGCCATTATTCTTCCATCAAAATTCCATTATTTTTTTATTTTTTTTCCTTTTTTTAGTTTAAAACGTTGGTTCATCTAACTTATTTTCAAAAATACCATGTGAGTACTTTCGCTTCCCTATAAAAGGCCTCCTCCTCTCCATCATTTTCACACCATTTAAAAAACATAGGTTCATAAAATACATACCCAATATGATTACAAAATCCATAACTTCCTCTTTGAATCCTTCATTTGTGTATAAATTAGTCCATTGACGCCTTTTAGGACAAACTGAAAAGATTTTCCCGATTAAGAGGCAACGTCTTCTCTCCATATCATTTCATTTATTTCATTTCTCCACCACCTCCAATATCTTCAATCCCTGATTTTTTAAATAATATTTTATCATAAATATTCTAGGATGTTTTTGAACTAATATTTTAACCTAAACATACACACAACTCCATATAATGGGTATAGACCATGCTTTTTATGTGTACGGTGAACTTCCGCCTCACAAAACAATGATTGTTTAATTTTCCATACTACCTATCATGGATAAAAGTATGATAGAAAATATATTTATATATGTTATATATTATATTAATTATTACGTTAATATTATTTTATTATTTTATGAAACAAATATTTTTAGTTTCGATTTTGTGTAAATTTGATAATTTCATTTGGGGAAATATAGACTACTACCCTCTCAAAGTAATGTGATTCAGTCACAAACTATATGGAATGTGTAATGACGGTTTTAGTAAAAATATATGATACATATAACATTATAATGATATTTTTATGATATTATATACATATATAATTATATTTCATTATATTTATTTCATTCAACATGATATTTAAAAGGAAATAACATTCATGTGTATGCACGACTTACCCTCACAATAAATGATGTATTCCATTACATACTAATATATCATATAGATTATTATAATACACATATAAAGAATATAAATTATATTTAAATTATGGTTTACATTTTGGAGATAATTATTTAAATAGAAATACCAAATATATAACAAATTAAGACACATGCGAAAAACAAAGTGAATATTACCCGAAATGAAACGTGAAGATAGAATTATTAAATAGAGGGTAATATAAAGACGTAATTAAAAAACATGTGGTATTATAACAAATAATATTGTTATTTAATATATGTATAATAAATTTATTTTTATTATACATGGTATTTGAATGAGTACAACGAGAGTCAAGACACAATGTAAGAGGATTTCATCTCACTTATTATTTCCATGAGATAAATGCTATGTTCAGAACTCTTTTACTTTGTGTTGTGTCTGAAATCAAAATAAATATATTCAATTTATATTATAATTAAATTTTTGGTTATCCACGTATCCTTTTTTTATCCTTTTTCCCTATGTTTAGGTTTTAAATGTCACCAATTTTATGAAACATTTTTGTCTGAATTTTCCTTACTTGACACTCATGTTTTTTATGCATCTAAATTCTCTTTCAAGGTGTATATATATATCCATTTTATAATTTATATCATGAATTTACATCTTTTCATGAAATTTTAAGATTCTTTTAATTTCATTTTCATACCTGGAGAGTTCGATCCCATGTTACCGAGTTATAAGAGTTAATTTATACAATATCATCCCTTTTAAATATTGGTTATGTTTATGCTTCTTTTTATTAAATCTCATGAATCATATATCAAGAACCTTAGTGACTAGTTATTAATGATTTAATCATATAGTAGTTACAATTATTCCACTCTTTAGTGAAAAATATAGTCAATAATGTTTTTTCAAGAATTCCCAACTTTACCTTCTCTCTGGTCATAAATCTATGTTCCTTCAAAACCATGGTTTCTAAAAACTATTTTCGATAATATTTTCCCATTATCCTTTACTAATTATATAATATTTTTAAAATTTTTTTATTTCACCAATATTTTCAAAGGGATATTCTTATCACATTCCAAACATGGATTTTTCTATTAATTTTACCATTGAAAAAGGAATGTTATTTTTTATATCATACATCATGTACGGATTTACCCTCCATCATTTTTTTGATGATTTCATTGCATTTTAAAAAATAATAATTTTTAAGGTTATTTTTTTTAAGTTTATCTCTAGGAAGATTGATTACAAAATTTTCTCAACCTTATTTTTTAAGATTTCAGGGAAGTTTTATTATCAAATTTTATTCAATATTTAATTATATGTTTTAAAATTATTTTCAAAGAAATGGGTTTAAAAAAAATTTCAATCTCCTTCTGTATGATTTCACATAAAAAAATTGAAAATATTTTCATGTTATCAATTCATGTTTTTAAACTACTTTCAATGATAGAGGTTTCTAAAATGATTTGACTCTTATTTAGATGTTTTTCATGATAAAAGTGTTTAAAAATGATATGAATTATTATTCCGAAAATTTTAGGAATTTTTTTTGAAAATGATTTTCAAATTGTTTTATGTAATAAAATTCCATTTTCAAAAAAAAAATATATTTTTTATTGAAGATTTTTTTTAACGATATTAAAAATTATATTAAAACTGTGATAACATTTGTTGATGTGATGCATTTACTTGTAATAAAATATACAATGGTTCCATTAATATTCTTTATTTAATGGATTTTGTTTTTATGGAATAATGATTAAGACACCCATTTCACTTTTATGAGTTTTATGCTTTTGATACTTGATTATTTTCACGGTTTATACTTTCCTAAAGAGATTATGAAACCTATATATTTTCAATGATTATGATCTGATGAAATTTTAATGATACTCATTTCATTTCATGGGTTATGATTTTATGTTTATAAAACTAGTATATTTCTATGAGTCAAGATATGATGAAATTAATATTATATGGTAGAATATGTATGAATGATTATATTTCGAGATGTGTGGGACCGATATCTGCCTCTAATTAATTAGATAATGATAAGTTTTATATGATCTAAAAGTGTACATATGTTGTATATCTATCACAAAAACAAGAATATACCTAGGTTTTAGCCCATCCCTAAAAGAAATATGGTAAAAGAGTTGTAGGAAAATCCAAAAAACAAAAAGGTACATGGGTTGTAGCGGAAGACTATTAGTAAAATGGTACATGTGTTCTATCCCATTCCCAAGACTAAGATTTTACATGGGTTGTATACTAGACCTAAAATTAGAGGGTATATGGGGTGTAGCCCACACCCAAAAATAGGAAGGTGCATGGGTTATATCTGAAGCTTAAAAGAAATCAGACACACATATTGCTAGCTTAAAGTAAAAATTACATATACATGTTGTATCCTAAGACTAACATGTTATAAAAGATTTTGTAGGAATAAATAACATAAAACATTCTATTCATATATGAAATACACCAATTCCATGTTTTATTACAATGTAGTTCTTTCATTTCCAATTCCCTAAATTATATTTGGATCTATGTCTTATGAATTTATAATATTTATTATAATCTCCAATATGATTGGTACGATCTTAAAATTTTATTTTCAATATCCACACCCATTTTACATATTATGATTAAACATTTCCATTATTTAACCTTACTGATTATTTGATATCTTTTCTTTTTATGTTTCCTTTCCCTATGTAATAGAGAAAGGTTTTAGCTATATGTACTAAAAGAAGAGATATTTATGGGAGATTTTTAAGATCTTAAACCAAGTTAGAAGATTTTATTTCCATGATTCCAAATAAACCAAACAATTATGGTCCTGTAGAATTTATTTTAGTAATTAGGTAATATTCATCTATAATAGTTTAATATCCATGTATATTAAGCATGGGTTTCTAAAATAAATATGTCCGGATGCATAGAAAAAGGGTATGTTATAAAAGAGTTAATGAAACATTATATTTAAATAATAAAGAGAAATACATATTGGAAATGGACATAGATATTGATAAATGATTTTTAAATCATGTGAGAACAAATAAAATGAGTGTTTATGAAACATTATAAATGATCCACATTTGTCCTGTTTAGTGGAAAGCATTAAAGAGTCATTAAAATATAAATATCATAATAATTTCTATAAATACAGAAATTAATCATTATTTTAATTCATGATAACATTATAATTTTTATAAAAATAATGATGAATTAAATTAAATTTAATATTATACGTAGAAATTAGTATGAATTTTTTAAGTTCCCTTTAATCGAGCATGCTTATCGGGAAGAAATAGGAAGTGAAATTTATAAAACATGAATTTCCTTATTAGAGAAAGAAAAATTTTAACAAAAGAATATTTAAATAGAATATAAAAATAATATAGGTGTTTTATGTAATAATAATTATAAAATATTTTGTTATAATGATATATAAAGAGTAACCCGAATGGATAAATAGAGGTTCGAAAGAATCCATTAAATTATTTCTGAAAGTGTTATTTACATGAATTTAATGTCATAGATTATAAAGTAAAATTAATTTATTAATTAAGAAACATTTATATATTTATTTTATTTATTATAATTTCACTGAGCTTATTTATGGCCTTTTTATGAGTTATAATATGCAATTTCATCATTTGGGAGTGTTCATTACTATGATTTTCATGATTAGTTCCCTTAAATAAATGTATGAAAGATCATTTCAAATAAGAATAGTTATTAAAACTTTATGTTGTATATTATATATAGAAATAAAAATTATTGAATTGTTTTAGAGGCCATTTTGTTATTCTGGGTGATGATGAATCATTAAATACGATGTTTTTGATAATCATTTATATTATTCTTATTGGTTTTTTATCATCACAAACTAGTTTTGTTTCATTATTCAATATTGTGCATAAAAGATAGATTCATAACATAAAAAGTGTTATTACATAGATTTTAATATCTTTAAAATCCATTATAAATGATTTATTTCCATCCCTTATGGTTTTAAAAGAATAAAATAAAACTCATCATCATTGAAGGCAATAAATTAACATCTAAGAGATGATATTTTCATATTTAGAAAGAAATAGAGTTGAAGCGACATAATTGTGCATTTTGAATTAACATTTTAAACATTGATAATATATAATATTATATAGTTATCATGAATGATTTACAAGAGGAGTTGAGGAGAGCATATGAAAATAAAAATAGTGAAAAGAAAATAAAGAAAGCAAAAGATGATTTTAAATCATGAATTCATCTGTTTAAGAACCTTTTTAAAGAAATTAGTTTTTTTCATTTGTTGAGACTAAAACCTCCTTGAATGTGAGATGATACTTTGGAATGGGATTTTTCATAAATTATATAGGATTCAAGGATTATGTGGTGTGATGTCAAAAGGTGTTGAGAGGTGGTATTTATAGTGGAGGAGATGGGTTTATTTATTATTTTATTCATTTGCATATTATTTTTTCTCAAGACAATGAATAGTGTGAATTATTGTTAATAATTAAGTAACCAGTTACTGTTATTTTGTGATAATGGATCTAATATCATCCAAACATCTTCCATGACATAATAACTCATGTATTTATAATATACCATAAATTACCTAATAAAGTTATTCACAAAAAATTCATTATTTTTTGAAAAATCCCAAAAAATAACCCTAATGCTTTTTTGATGTGTAGAATACATTTATTAAATACATATTATGAAAATAATTTTATAAATATGAGAAATTATATTATTAATAAAAAAATCATTTAATAAAAAAATAAAATAAAAAATTAAATTATAACTGCTTTTAAAATTGTTTGGAAAATTAATTATGGTCTAATAAAATATTATTATAAGACCAAGATAAAAAAATAAAATTATGAATATGTTTTATGGATTTAAATTTTCTTTAAACTCATTATATAAATTATAAAATTTTGAAAAAAAATTATATTTCACAATATTCGAAAATATAATTTATCATTTACAAAACGTTTATTTACTTATACTATGATATAATTATATCATATTTTCATTTATAACATACGTAAATTTTATTTATAATTTTTTGGATGAGGATATTATTTTATTGGCTGGTTTACTATTCATAAGTGTCATATTTGTATTCCAAGGGTAATGTAATTTTTATATTGGTATACATTCCTTAATTTCTAGAAATACCTCTTATTTTATTCATCCATCATTTATAATGTTTCTATTTTTTATGTATATGTTTTTATGGGATTTAAACTATATGAAAAAATTATAAGAATGGATAAATTCATTGAAATAATTATTGATCGTTTCATTATTCCTCCTTATGAAATTTCGCACTCGGAATTTCATTCTACAAACTATAGGTAAAATAATTGAGCGTACTTCATTGATTCCCCAAGCACCCATGTTCCCTCTCAATACTTATATTTCCACCATTTTACAATGACCAGGTGAGTAGTCTTATTTTGTATGACATTATCTATGTGATTAAATATTTTTTTTAGTTTCTCCTCTTAAGATATATAATATTACAACAATACCACCTGTGAATTTACAACATGTGACAGATCTGGTATGTACTTCATCAAGAGGGTTATGTGGAATAAATTGTGTACTTGCGATATAGTTTTTTAAAGATCTAGTCGATAGGCCACAACTCTAATATGATCAAAATTCTTGAAGGGGATGATGTACCAAAGACATACCTTTTATCTGTTCCCAAATCTGATGACCCTCTTCCATGGAGAAATGTTTAGGAATACTGTGTCTCCTACCTTAAACTCAAATCCTCATCGATGATTATCATCATACCTCTTTTCACACCCCAACCATGATTTTGATTTATTTTTATTTCTTTCTCGATGATGATTGATTTTGATGAGTTTTAGGTTGATTTTCCAACAAAATTATTTGTGTTTTGGTGGTTTCAGTTTATTATTATCCATATGAATTTTTATTATTAAAGGTATAAGGACAATGCTTCATTGTGGGTAGTTTGTGACTCCCATAGTGCTGCTACATTGTGTTTAAATCATTCAAGGATCATTACGTTGGATTCCCTATTGTTTTGGGGTTATATGGGGTTTTTTTGGAATTTTTAGGTTTCACGGTTTTACAATGGATTTACAAACCATTCAAATCATACCAGAATGTTTGCAATATGATTACAGTAGCAGTCACACGATTTGCGCATGGTTTACAAAACCATGCCGAAAATTCATGCATTAAATTACAGCCAAAATAAATATTATTTTAAGAACATGGTGTAGAATATTCAACATCCAATTTGAAGGCCTACCAATATGGTATTGACCGAAGGTATCCCCTCTTCATTCTCGTTCATCTTGGGAATATTGTTGGTTTATTTACTATTAAATGTTAGTGATTATTCAATATTTCACCATCATATCTTACACATTCCTCTTATCTTCTTCCCCCTCTCTCATTACATGGTTCTTTCATGGCATGGTTCTTGTTTAGGAAAAACTAGATGTTATGGTTGATATGTGTGTTGTGTTTTTATGGATTATAGGGTGTTTGGTTGGTATATGAGGCTTTTTTCTCCCCCCCCCCCCCGTGATATTTTGTTACATCCACACTCTATTGATGTTTGTGTTTTTGTTCATTTCCATTCTTGAACATCCCACTGAATGCTTGATATTTCATAATTTCATTTAATGTAGTATTAAATTTCTTCTTATGTGCTATTATGATTGATTTTTTGTTTTATGATTTAAAAAACTAGTGTGAATTATTTTCATAATATATTTCTCATATATACAAAGATTATTATGTGTGTGTGTGTGTGTGTTTGTGTGTGTGTGTGTGCATGCAAGGTGTTTGATAAAAGGATTATTTCATTGTTAACGTGAAGTCGATCCCTTGTTGTATTATTTGGACTTTGGTTTATTTATTAACATGGTTCAAACAAGAAATGGAGTACGATATTTTATTTAGATTCCCTTTTAGTGATTTCTGATTTATGGTGATATCTATTGGAAATCATGGGTTTTAAAATGATATTTAGTTGTGTTTCATTTGAGATGGTGTAAAAGTAGGTATTATTTTTTTTAAATTAGTGTTGGGTGTTCTTATTGATCATCAAAGCGTTTCATTAGATGTTTTCAAAACTCTGGGTTCACTAAGTGCACACATGTATGTGAATTCATGTTAAAATTACACATAAAATGAAATTGTCCATGAACAAAAGTCTCTCAAATTATTTCTCATCTTTATCATCCTTTCTACCTTCTACATTAGATCTTCAATTTCTAAATATCATTTTTGAATTTATGGTTTCATTAATGTGGGTTTGAATGTGTTGTTTAAAAAATGGACCATTTGGTATTTTTGAACATTGTTGTTTTCTAAATAGTATAATGGACCATTTGGCATCATGATCACGAATATAGTGTTTCATGTTATTTTGGAAATGGTTTTGAATTTAATTATATGTTTATTTTAAATGTATTCAATGAAAGGACCAATTGGAACTTCATAATGTTTTAGAAATTAATTTTGCTTATTGAAGTGTAAATGCCTAGTTAGAATCTTATCATGTTTTGAGTTTTTTTTTCAAACGCCAATAATGTGATGAATCAATGGGAACTGGTTAATGTCTTGTTATAAATTGGTCACCCATATAGAGCATTTCTATATATGGGTTATCATAGTGGGTGGTGTTGGTGATTGGGGTAGGCAAGGGTTGTGGTTATAGATAACAAGAGTGAAATGTGAGGGATAATATCCTTTCACCATGTACTTTTACTATGGGACTCTATGGGGTCATTAGAGTATTGAGTGAAAATAAAATTTTATCCATGATTAGATGTGTTGGAACCCCCTTGGATGTCTAAAGGCAGCATGGTTCATTCAACATGTGAGTCCAGTTTGGAAAATCCATTTGTTATTTTCTATGAAGCTACACCATACTCTAATAGGTGAGTCCTATTAAAGTACATCCAATCATCACTCTTGGGATATCTAGGAATTCTAATTGTTAATTATATATCTGTTCCTGGTTATATCGTATTGTACATGGATTCTTAGATTATTTATTTAAATACTTTTAGTATTACCTTGTCTCACAATGTTGAATCTTAGTTTAAATTTTGGTTTGTAAAATGGTAAATCTATTCATGAATTGAGAATGTGGAGTGTGTTGTTTTTTGAAAAGGGAAAGTTGTGGCTGTTTATTAAAAATACTTTAAACAAATTTTTTTAGTTGAAACTATTATTGGTGAACTATTTTTGGATAATAAATGTATGGATTCTGAGGTGATTTCCTACTGAGCTGCTTAATCTCACACCATACATATACAGTTCGAAGTCGGTAGACCTGATTTGTTTTGAAGGATCATGTGTCTAGTTCTGTCTCTCTTGTAGCATGTTGGTCTTGTATATGGTGGTCACCCTGATGTCACCTAGATAACGTTTTGGAGTGGTCCATTTTTAGTTTTGTATTCAGTTTAGGTCTTGTTCAGTAGTTGTTGTGTATTGATCAGTTGTTTACATCATAGATATTTAATTATTTTTATTTGTTTCATTTATTTATTTAATACTGGTTATTGGAATGAAATCATTCCGAATTTTGTTATTCTTGATTCTCAAAACTAGTTTTTAGCCTGTGGGGATTGGGATTGACCATCTGTCTATGACTCTAACCAAGTTAAGTGTTAGGACAGAGGGCATCCCTGCTTGGTTCGTGAAAAAATGGAATCATAGGAGGCCCTTTTAAATTTGGGATATCAGTTAGATGTATATTAGGTTTATCAAAACATATGAGGTAGGTGTGGGAAGATCTCTTCAATCTCTTGGTCGTTTTCATCATTGTGTTACCAAGGGTAGTATTGGATTTCGGTCTTTTGCATTTGTTTTTTATTGGAAAATGAAAATATAGGTTATCATGTCATAGTTCGTGATCTCATATTGGGTAGATACCTATGTGGAGTCCTAGTGCATGGTTTAGGGTCCTCTTAGTGTTGATTCATACATGTGATATAGCCCACCACTATGTCTCCATTTAACACATAGATGCTAGTTCCTCAATTTTGCAATTTGGTGTGTGTTGTGTATTGTCTCGGTTTCAGTTGGTGTAAGTGAGAGTTAAAAATGAAAACTACATTTGAAAATGGAAATTTTTTATTTCAAATAGTTTCATATTGGATATATAAGTGTTAAAAGGGAAATAGATTTGGAATTATAATTTGGAAATTGTCGTGGTTTAGTAAGGAAGTGGTAAGTGTGTCCATTGGTATTCCTTATGAACGTTCGCATATGTGTGTGTATGTATAGAATGTGATCATTAGAAAATGCATATTGAGGGTGTTAGAAAATATTCTACATGAACATATGATATGGTTCAAAGGATAAAATGGGTGGTTTTTTGACATCAAATGTATCATTTGGTTTTTCCAATGTGGGTGTTGGGATGGGAAAATGACTTTGGGAGTTAGTTCTTCTTTAAAATGGGGTTTTTTTAGAAAAGTGTCCTAATGAGAAGGAGGTTTTGAAAAATTGAAATGAAATGAAGTGTTTTGAAAATATGATCATGGTTTTGTTTTATGCTTTTTGGCCTATGAGAATGTTATTTTGATTATGTTTTAGTTTTTAGTGAGTTCTGGTTGAGGTTGATCTCAATTATATGCTTGATATTGTTAAGAATATGAATCCCAGAAAGGTCCCAAAGGTTTCTAGTGGTTATCATCCCATTTCTTGTGCATCTCATCTTTTTCTGATCTTATGTGGTGATTTCGGTCCATTAGATGTGCTATAATGGATTGAATAAGTGGATGTGACTTTATATCATTTGCGAACTCCAGAAATCTGTGACAGTACATGTTGTTTTGGGTTCATTTAAAGGCCTGAGTTTTGGATGGTGGAAATTAGTTTCCTTGAAATAATTACAAGATAGGATATCATGGGAAGCCTTTATTACCACTTTCATTTAAATGATTATACCTAGGGAGGTGATGGTGCGAAAATAGATAGATTGACTAAGAATTCAGCAATTCTAGTGGTCATTGTACTAGAGTGTAGGAATATAGATATCCAACGTCTCTTATCACTCGTGAGGATTCCTCAAATGAAAAAAGGCGTGTGATAGAGGAACCACTCCTTTGATTGTAGGATTTTAAATGTCTATCTATGGGGTAGGAGATGCTCAAATATTAGGGCTCTAGCCCTATACCCCAATTTAAATCTTTTTATTCTTATTAGGATGAATCGAGGGGATGTGGGGAACCTTGGACTAGTTTTTTTCTGACATGGTGGAAATACGTTTTATTTTCATTTTATTTTTATTTACTGCAATAAGATCTCATGATTATATGATATTTGGGGTGTTTTATCCTCATAATATTTATATTTTTTTCTTTTTTAAGTGTGTATTTTTTGTTTGGGTTCTTTGTTGTGTGTGCTTAGCAGTTTTGGGGGGTTGGATTATGTTCTTGGCTATGATCATTTGAGAAATTATCATTCTCTTGAGATTCTTAAGGTTTGGGTGGTTTTTTCCAATGAAATGTTTCGGAACATGGTTGGTGAAAATCATGAAAACTTTCCCAAGTAATAGTGTAGTATTCCTTTAGGGTCCATGAGTTAGGTTCTTGGGTTGCACACAGTTTGGGAAATGGTGTTATATGGATCTGGTTTTATGTAGTGAATTTTTACAAGGATTTTTCATGGTTTGGTAAATTTTGTGGACATTCCATGTCTGGTGTAAGCTTTGGACAATATGGTGTGCACGATTAGAACATGGCTTTTCAAATTGTGCAGCCAATCCATGCGAGCTGATGTTATGAAATTCCATATTTTTCTCCTTCTATTTTCTAACAAGAATTCATGTTTCCACTAATGCAAAGAGGTTCTTTTTTAATATCTAATGATTCCATGTTGAGCATGTAAACATTCATTCAATGGTGTATGTTGGGTTTTAGTGGTTGGGAGAACCCACCACTTATTCCTGGTTCTTAGTCATTGATTTCCCTTAGAGTATGTTGACTGTGACTTGTAGCGTGAAAGTTCACCATGAAGTCCATGGTTTCATTTTTCTTTATTTTAATTCAGGACAAATTTTTATTTAATAATGAGTTGTGTGACTTTCTTTGAGAAGAAACAGTTTTTAGTGGGGAGAATTGTCACACATCATCCATGGTTTTCAATTTATTTATTTATTTATGAATTATATATGTTTTGGTTGTGTTTCAAGTTGAGTGTCCAAAAAAATATTAATATTTTTGTTGTTTTGGTTTTTTAAACCTATTTGTGGTTATTGTGAATTGTATTGGGAGAATGTATCATGGTGGGGAGTTTTTGACACACACAGTGTCACTACATTGTGTTATAATCATTCAAGGAACATTTGGTGGGATTCCAAAATGTTTGGGGTTTCATTTGAGAATTTTATAGATTTTTTTAGGTTACAAGGTTTGAGAATGGTTTTCCCAAATCATAAAAACCAAACCTACATGTTTCCAGAATGTTTCTAGTAGTTGTCACATAGTTTGTTCGTGATTTAGAAAACCATGTAGAAAAATCCTTAAACCCATTACGACCAAAATAACATTGTTTTTAAAAATGATATTTAAGTGATTCCACCATCCATTTGAAAAACTATCATTGGGATAATTAGAAAATTGTTCCCCCTTAATTATCCATTATCTAGTGATTCTTTTTGGGTGATTTCTCATCAATGGATAGTGATTCTTCATTGTTTCTCCCTCAAATCATCCCCATTACACTTATCCTCTTCTCCAATCATATTTCATGGTCCACTATTTTCTTTTTTCAAATTGGTATGAACCTTAAATGATAGGGTTGATGTGTGGGTTGTTATTCTTTGGATTATAGTGTTTGATTTTTGTCTTTTAGGCTTTGTTCTTCCTCTCCCTGAGGTTTTATTACTTCATCACACCATTAAAGTAGGTGTTTTCATAATTTCCATTATGAAACATCCCATTTTATTATTGAGATTTCATATTTTCTTTTAATGTAATATTTTATTTCTCGTGATGTTATAATACGATTGATTTGGTTCTTTATAAAGGAAAATGGGTGATAATTGATTTCGTAAAGGATTTCTCAAATATGTCTACATGTATATTCTCATTAGGTGTTCGATAAATTGAATATATATTTTTAAAAATGAAATTGAACCCTTGTTGTATTATTTAAAATTGGGTTTATTTACTAGCATAGTTGTAACATGAAATTGAGTATGATATTTGATTAAGACACCTTTTTATGGATTAATGATTTATGGTGATTTGTTTTGGAAATCATCCTTGTGTTTTAAAATGATTATTAGTGATGTTTCAATTGTGTTGGATTAAAGGGAAAAAATATTTCGTTTAAATAGTGATGGGTGTTATTATTGATCATGAAAGTGTCTCATTTGATGATGGAACATCCATGGGTGCACTAGGTGGACACATAAATGGGAATTTAAGTGAAAATTAATCTAAGAAATTATGTTGTACTTGAACCTTAGTCTCTAAAAAAATTTCCATTCCCATTCCTCTTATTTTAATTCTAAAATGGCTATTCCGTTTCAAAATAGTTTTTTGAAATTTCATATGGTTTTAATGTAGTTTTGATTGAGTTATGTAAAACATGGGCCCTTTGGTGTTTTTTATAATGGTTGTTTTCTAAATGGTTTAATGGACTTTTTGTAATCATACAGGTAAAAATTTTGTTTCATGTACTTTTTTATGTTGTTTAGAAATTCCTGGTAACTATATTTGAAGTGGACTCGACATATGTCATAGATGGTATATTATAATTTCTTGAAAATAAATTATTTTTTTTGAATTATAAATGCCCCAAAGTAATTTTAAGATGATTTGAGAAATGTTTTGAATCTCAAATGATCAGATAAATCGATTGGAACTTGTGAATGGATTGTAATAAAATGGGCACCTCTTTGGTGGATTTCCCAATGTGGGTTATCATATTGGGTGGTGCTAGTAATTGGGGTAGGTATGTGAGGTGGCAGAATATAAGGCGAGTCACGTGTGTGATGACCTCTCCTTTCACCAGGTATATTTTCAATGGGACTCATGAGTGTATATATATGATTGATATTCATTTAATTCTCCACCCTCATTAGATGGTTTGGAACCCCTTGGATGTCTAGATTTTAAGTGGGACATTCCATTAGTGAGGCTAGTTTAGAGTAGCCAGGTGGTTATTGACTTTGGAGCTGCACTATAAGCCAACAGGTGAGTCCGATTCGAGTATGTCTATAGCTCAGTCTAGGGATTTTTAAGAATACCCATGGTTTATTATCTATATGTTTTTGTTTATTTTTATTTTACTATTTTTCTCATACTAGTTATTAATTTATTTTATGTGTAACATTGTATTATTATGTTTGGATCATAGTTTAGAATTTGGATTGTGAAGTGGTATTGTTTATTTATTTGAAAATGATAATTTGGAGTGTGTTGTTTTGAAAAAAAAAGATTGCTGTGGCCATTTATTCAAAATTTATAAAACCTATTCTTATATCTATATATCAAATTTCTATTTATGTAATGTTTTGGGAAAGAAAATTTATGGATTCTGTGTTGTTTTTCTATTCATTTCATTAATCTCACACACTTCAATGTACCATTTGGTGTCAATGGACATTTTTTGACATTCATGTCTAGGTTTCTGGTTCTATTTATCTTAGAGAAGGTGGGATTGGTAGATGGAGGTGACCTAGTGGTCACATAGAGAGCTTGTAGACGTGGTCATGTTTTAGTATTGTATTTAGTTCCAATATTGTTCATTATATGTTGTGTCAGGATTAGTTTTGTACGTTACTGATATTAAGTTATAGTTTGTTTTTCTTCATATTTATATTTTATTTATTCATGTTTGTCAGGCTTAAATAATCCCACATTAATTATTCTTGTTTCTTTTTAATATCATACAAACTGTGGTGGATCAGGAATGCCCTTTGGGCCATGTCTCAGACCGGGTTGGATGTTAGGTTGGAGGGAATCACACCTAGGTTCATGACAACTCTTCTATAAAATTTGGCCTACATTGATGTGTTTTTATTGTTTTCACCATTACCACCTGTTCATTGACCATTGTGTCAAATCATATAAGGTTCATTAAAAACATCCCAACAAGCTAGTTCTTTTCAAATTCTCCCGTAAAGGGATTCATATAGAGCCATTTGGATGCTAATGTTTAAACTATTTTTGTATAAAAAATAGTCTAAAAAATGAATTTATCCAAATCATCAATTATAGTCCATAGAATATTCACTCAACATGTATTAAAATGTCTAAATAGTATTTTCGGATTAGACATGAATTTGATTCTGAGAATCCATAATGAAGTTGATCTCATGATTTTGTTGATGTTTGTGACTGTTCTAGATGATGGAGGTGAATATCAGATATTGATCAGATACAATCAATAATGGTACTCCATGAAACATTACCACATATCTAATTAATACATATTAAATCTTCTCAGGTGATATGTTCTCCTGAATTGTGATAAAGAGAGATGTCATTGTAAGATGATCCACACCAACCATATTGCATTTTTTCCTCTAGATTTCTTATACAGTCCATTGAAAATTGGCATATTGATGTTTCCCCATTTTTTTATTTTTTTGGGTAATGGTAACATCATCTACTTAGACATTTTCAATTTCAACATCACTTTCTTACATTCTTGTAACATTGATGTTTATTTAGTGATTTCCTTTTTCATATTATCCCACCAATAGTACTTTGTAATATCTCAATAAATCATTGTTCCCTCTAGGTGAATATGTAAGGATGAGTTATGTTCATTACTCTAAACCTCTTTCTTTATCTTTATACTGGATGGTATACATATTTATGACCCAAATTATATGATTACTTCCTCATCAATTTTTAATTGTGAGCATTTCCACTCTCTCATAGATTCCATGTTAATCTAAATTTCTAAAAAATTTATTTGATAATCTGTCATTTCCACCATAATGAATGGTTGGATACTCATTTGATAAAGGATTTATGATGTTCCAACCTTAATGATTCCCATATCCATATTTTTCATATATAAAAAGATTGGATCTTTCTCGATTCTCGTCATATATAATGTTGTAGTAACCATTTTTACTTATAGAATCCACCCCTTTATTTTCCATACCAGTATGGTAGTAGATTGGGTTGAAATAATACATGATGATATCTATCAATATTTATAAGATGATATGATGTTACATATATGTGAATATATATTTTAGGAACTTAGGATCAATATATATTTAAAAAATATCCCTATAGAGATAATGATGCTAGATTTTTAATGTGAAGATCACAACTATCAACTCCGAATCATGCGTGGGATAGTTTTTCTCTTAAATATTCAAATTCCTTGAGGAATAGGCTATCGTATTATTTTTATCAACAGTAGATACCCTATTACATTCTTTAAAGAATAATTGTACACAATAAAGAGTTCACCACTTTTCAGTTTTGTGAGTACTCGTTTAGTGATAAGCCTCTTTTCAACTCTTTAAAATAGTATTCTCATTCACTAGTCCAGATACACATTTATCCCTTCTCGTTCATCATGGTTAGTGGTTTTAGAAATCATTATTTGTTATTTAAAAATATTTGGTAACATGCATTTATACTGTGGAAACTAAAAATCATTGTTATAGACATTTCATTGGGCAACTCTTCGATTTCCAGTGCTTTGGAAGGGTCCGCATATATTCCATTTTAGTGATAACATTCCCCAATAATGACACATAATTCATCTATAACATCTATATAAGGTACTTTTCATATTATTGTCCCCTTATTAACATCATTATCAAGGTATTAAAAAGATCCTCATCTTCCTCCTTGTTCGTAGAGCATATCAAAATATCGTAAGTAAAGACTAAAACAAATTTTTGAAGGTAATATATAATGAATATATTCAATAAATCTGTGAAAATTGATGGGAAATTAGTTATTTTTAATGGCATTACTATTAACTCATAGTGATCATACCTCATTTGTAATGGATTCTTAGAAATATATTCCTTTCTTATCTTTAATTGGTGATATATCAATCAAAGGTGAACGTAGAGAAATACATGGCCCTACGTAGTCAATAGAAAAATTAATCTATACATACCATGGGATAATTCTTCCTTATCATGATTTTATTTAGAAAATGATAATAAATATAGTGTAACA
Organism: Viscum album; assembly: GCA_963277665.1. NCBI lineage: Eukaryota > Viridiplantae > Streptophyta > Magnoliopsida > Santalales > Viscaceae > Viscum > Viscum album. Next base: position 1,452,725,680 of record OY728161.1, read on the forward strand.
TTGATCCACCCTTATTTAGAAAAAAGAGGACTGGTGAACCCTATGGTGAGTAACCCAAGCATATAAAACCCTTATTCGCATTCTCATGTTACTACTTCTATAGTTTATATCACTTGATTTTGGCCATTATATAAGGTTTTATTTATATAATAAAATATTCAAGAATAAAATAAATTGAGAGATCAACCTCTAAATCAGGTGAAAGACCAAAAAAATTCTTCAGGTAATAAATTAGTGTAGTTCCTCATAATTGGAATGTATTAGAGCATGATCCTCTTATTTGTCTCAGTCATTTGATCTAGATATGATTTCTCAAAAGGAAATAATATTCACACTTGAGATGATGATTTGGATAGTGATTCATCCTCATACAAACACGTCTATAGAATTGGTGGATTCCTTGGTATGTGAAGAGTGATCTCCCTTTCCCTTAATTTGATGTTGGATTTGGATATTGATTGCCAATCCATTCACAATATATCATCAAAATGCACCTAATGAAGTTAAAAAATATTTTTTGGGAGGTTCAGTCCACAAAAATTAACTGGGGAGGAGTTATATACATTATCTAAAATAATTTCCACATTTACTTTTCTTATGGATAACTCAAACTCCATATTTTGAGGTGTTATGTGAATAGTTATACTAAACATGTAGGATATGAAATATGGTTTTGAACCATAATCTAATTGTATATTTTATATTATTTAATAAATAACACACATACCTTTCACCGCATCATTGTTGGGATCCACCTATACAATAACGATAACATATTCCATTCTATGTTTCCTTGGATGTTGTTATTGTTGATTACCTCCAACAACACTTGTCATAGAGAAATGGAATTTAAAATTCCCTTGTTTCTTGTAGTTGAAACGTTATTCTATAGACTAGGTGTTGATAAAAACCTTTTTTTATTCTTCTACAATAAGAAATATTGTTCATATCCATTAAATAATTGTTTTCCACATTCCCATATCTTCCACATTCAAAGTATATCATGGTTCCTTTTATATTGTTCCTAGGATTCTTTTTCCCATAATTCTTTCATGTGAGAAGTTGGGTCTTGTTTCTATCATGGGATTCATTTATCAATACACCCATATTAAACTCAAATTTCCACGTTTTCTCACTATGACCTTGTTTCCCACACATTCTCCAGGGCGCGTGCATCTGTCTCATTCATGGATGAATGAACCAGCTTTTTTTGTTACCATGTATTATCGCTTTCCAAAGGCAGGAAGCTTTCGATCCTTATTCATGGACACCTTCTCCTTGATTGAAATAGAATGATGCGATTTAAGTTCTTCCTTCCATGGATTCCTCCTCGGAACTTATCATCTAGTCCGGGTATCCCTCATAGATTTAATATGTTGTTCATGAAACTCTTCCCGGTGCCATATCCTCATGGACACCAATTAATTAGTCTACTTCTGTCTGGACAGTCCAAGGGGTCCAGTCGAGGCAACAACCTTCAGTTAAGGGTGTAGTCACATTGGGGCATCACGAGTGTTTCTAGATGGTAGGGGATTAGTGTGTCAGTTTTATGTCCCTTATTATTGGGCTTCTCGATGGTGCAGAAGCCTGAGGCATCAAATGTCGTGCGCGGGGAATCATATGCTATAGGCATGTATCTGAGGTTTTCCTCAGCTTCCCATTTTTAACATAGGGTATGCCACAAGTTTAACATCCAACAGAGACATATCCGACTGATCAGAACACTGATTAGAGTGGATCAGATTGAGGAACCCCGTGGATGGAACACAGATATTGGGGCTAGCACGTGGGTGGCTTCCCGAATGCTGTGGAGAAGAATGAGGTGGCAGGATTTTACCGGGATGTGGCGGCCCGGGTTAGAATCCAGATGGACGATGGTTTTGGGATTAATCCCCAAAGAGACTTCCTACGTATCCCTGTGGCAGGGAATCAAATTTCATGTAGTTCATCTGGTGATTACATACCATCAAATAAGGTTGACAACGGCTTTATACTGAATGATTTTGCAACAGCTTACCACGGGATAATGATTTCGACGACTTACTGCTGAATAGGGTCGCAACGGATTACTGCTGGATGAGGTTGAACCGATGCGAAAGTGGTTTGAATGACTGGGTGGAGGGCATGAACCTCATGAAGGCTTCCTATGTACCATTCCTTGACATGGATCAAAGACCATGTTGTTCAGGTGTACAGTTTAATGACATGCAGGACGGGGGCGAACTGGCGTGAAGATGGACCGGGGGTCCGATGGGTTTTCGGCTTGAACCTTGTGAGGATTCCCATGTACCATGCCTTAGTTAGGATCAAATACCACGTATTTTCGATGTTGTGGTTCTTACACTCTAGGCTGCCCATGATGATGGTGAACCGATGTGAAGGGGGTCGGAATGACCAATGGGTGGTGGGCTTGAACCACATGAAGGCTTCGTATGTACCATTCCTTGAAATGGATCAAAGACCACATAGTTCAAAATGGGTGTCGGTGAACTATCGTGAACGAGGACCTTGGTCTATGTGAATGATGGACATGGCGCACCGATATAGAGAGAGTCGGAGCCAGTGGTTGGTGGGCTTGAACCTCGTGGAGGCTTCCAACGTACCATGCCATTACATGGATCAAAGTCCCCGTAGTTCTGGATGGGTGTTACTGAACCAACGTGAGTGAGGACCTTGGTCCAAGTGAATTGTGTACTTAAACCTTGGGGAGGCTTCCTACGTACAATGCCTTGAAATGGATTAAAGTCCTTGTAGTTCGGAATAGGGCTTGGTGGAATACAATTTAACATCATGGGGGTGGGGGCATTTGGGGCTTACGCTCTGAGGCGGTCCAAGGTGGTGGGGCTTGAAACACGTGGAGGCTTCCTATGAACCATGCCTTGACATGGATCTATGTCCGCATAGTCAGGATGTGTGAGATACAGTTTAATATCATGCGATATGGGAGATTCCATGGTCGATGCTTACTCTAAGCCCACGTGAGTCAAGCTCGGTGTGAGAAACATGAGGTAGAAAAGGCCTGACGGCCACGTCGCGAAAGGTGCATCCGTGGGAAGTGAAGAGGATTGGGGATTATGCTCTGATGTAGCCCAAGAAGTTTCGGGACAAACTCTAGGATTGAGGCCCATGGCTGACAAAGCACAGCGGGAGAGAGACTTGGGACTGAAGAAAAGAGGTGCCTCGTTCCCTACCACAACCTCTGATGGCCATGGCACCAAGCAAGTGAGGAGGACTAGGGGTGCTTCCTCCTGCAAGAAAATATAGGTTCTTACACCAAGGTTTCTGCCCTTCCCTTGCAGACAAACTCCACTCCTAGAAGGAGGATTTCATCCCCTTTGGAGACCAGGGGGCGTGGAGAATGTCCAAGGTGGGGTACCCCACGTGCGAGGCATGAGGAGAGGTCATAGTTTAATGTCATGTGCTGAGGAAGATGGTTCTTGGAAATTTAATGTCCTCCAGGTCAGATGAAGTGGGTTTTCCCAACACCCCTAGTACATATATAACTGATACACTCTGCTCCTTGTGGGAGGGAAGGCACTCACAATGCTGTACTGAGGTGGTGTCACGAAGAGAACCATTGAGGGGTCCACATTAGTGTGGCTATGCGAAAAAGAAATATCCATTAGTGTGCATGTGTGAAGAAGACTTAGGCAGAGTAACGCTAGGGTTAGTATCGTCTAGGGGACTTTGAAGTCACATTTTGCTAAACTGGAGAGTCACAAGGGAAAAAGATTTTCCAAGCAGAGGGGTCCATAGGCAGGGGCCTTGTGGAGCTCTGTCGCTTTGTGTGGCGGAAGTCACTTGAGAATGGGTGTTTTTCACAAAGTGGGGTGCCTTAACCTTATCATGGGGTGGAGGTGAAAATGGGAGGTGCTTTTCGATGTGGAAGGGAATTCACAGAGCACATCCTTCTGGAGGAATGGATCCAAACAAAGCAAGGTGTCAGGAAGCAATGTGCTTTGTGAAGTACACTGACCCTGCCTTATCATGTGAATCATGAGTACATATAGGTCGTTTCATGAAGAATAAATGCTCCGCGATGACCCAGGTCCCCTTGGGGATCCCTTTCCTTCACTGAAGCCCTTAGGCTTCGTGAAAGGCATCCCTCCCAGAAGAGGGGATCAAAACGAGACAATGGGGATGCACTTCGTTAAGCAGAAGTACCTCGCATAGCTCATGGTTCACCAAGCGGAAGAGTTCTTCACGATTCGGGAGATGAGAAGAAAAAAGGTAGGATTGTCCATCTCTTGAGATCAGGGGGTGCCCAATATTTATAGTCAATGGGCGCCATAGAGCATAGATAATGCAGCACAAAGGGGAACTGGGTTGCTTCGCGGTGGGCTCGCGAACGTAAAATGGGTTTGTGGAGCATCCCGCCTCCTGTGCTTCACAGTGGGATTAAGAAAGTCAAATACATTCATGGAGCATCCCTCCTCCTCCGCTTTGTATTGGGTTTTTAACAACAAATTTTTTCACAGAGCATCCCGCCTCCTTTTCTTCGTGTCGGTCGTGGTGTTTGGGGGACTCTGCGAAGTGGCTTTGCGAGGCAGCCTGTGGGGCCATCTGTGGGCCTTTTCTTCATTCCGAATTTTGGCACCAACAGATTCCACCCTCATACATGGATCCATGAAGAGATCAAGGGGGAAGTCTAATGGAAACTGCCAAAATCCTCGGCCGTTCGCGGTGCTGACTCGCGAAGAGGGATCGTGAGGCCGATAGGGGACATGCGGGCCAGGTGCGCTATGAAGCATCGAGCGAACTGGAAGTGCGGCGAAGCTTCCAAAGTCATTGCCTATAAATAGGTGGCCTGCCCTCTTTTTTGTCCTTTCCTTTATCTGATATTTTGTCTTCTGGAACTCTTGATCCATGCATCTCTGCATACTCAATGAGTGGTCTTTCAAAATTATGGCTTCGTGGAGCACATCGAGTCCTCGACTCCACGTTTGCGCTCCGTGATCTGGCGACTGAGTGCCTCGGTAGCACCCCGCGAACAGTCTTTGTGAGCGGAAATCACAAACGCACTTTGCGAATGATCATAAAAAACCATCCTACCAAACATCCATGTTCCAGAACTAAATAGCCCACCAAGTAGCATCCCAGGGGGTCCTTGGAGATGCCACTTGGAGGGAAGAAATAGCGAACGGTCTAGGGCTAGGAGAGCTAGTACGAATCCACTCAGACTATAGTTCATTGCTGGATATTCTTTCGGAGTGCCAGAAGAACTACCCACTATGTAAGAGGTTTTCTTTATACGACTTCAGGCTGAGGGATGATTTCTTCATCCCTGAAGTAGGTAGAGATGAGCTAGCTCACTAGTTTAAGAGCACGCCGTGTCAGCACCAATGGTTCAGGGCGCCCGATGGTCATGCCTGAGAGGAATTCATGCCTGTTATCGCCAACTGGATGTACAATCATATAAACAATGTCGACGGGAGGTCACTACAGCTTGAGACGTCCCCTCCCCTGTACCAACCAACCCTCTATGTGGCGCTAGGGAACCAAAAGACTGGGTGGTCCATGGAATGGGACCTACGACCAAGCGGCAACTTTATGGATGACTGGGCCTAGGCCAACTAGGTTGGTGCCTCGTTTGAGGAGTTCAGAGTGGACCTGAGAAGAGTGGGCCTGTATGAGGTAGCTTGGGCTTCCCAGTTCCATATCTACCAGCCGAAACAGTTAATGTCGGATCTGTTGAGCCGGTGGTCACCGGGGACCAATACCGTAAACATGCATCATGGGTAGGTCAGCATCTGCCTATGGGAAATGCATCAGATCATGGGGGTCCAGACACTGGGGGCGATGTATGACGAATTCTTCCGGGCTATGGGTATGTGGGAGGATCTAGAGAAGATCCTGCGTCTGGTGATGTCATTGGTGGAGCTCATGCCCAAGGAGGACAAGGAGGCGGTGACGGATGTCCACTTCAAGAATAGGTCCAAGATGTTTCTCAACTTCTTAGAAAATAGGAAGTTCTCAAAGAGGATCGAACTTGTCCAAAGGGTTCCCGGAGTAATGAAAATACATACTGTTGGCTGTTGGAGGATAGCCAGTGGAAGACCTGGGGGTTCAGTGTCAGCACTGAACAACAGCCAATATTCAGGCTGGCAGCATTCATCGCAGCCCTCATATGTGGTTGGATCCTGTCAGTGAGGGATACAAACATGGGAGTGATGCCAAGACCTTTCATCATGGAATCCACATTGGAGACCGGAGGGTGGGTCAACCTGGGGATCCTAATGGTCGCCAAGTTTTAAAAAATGCTTTGGCACATCAGCGAGGGGGAAAGGACACAAAGGGTATACGGGCCATTCCAACTCCTCTACGTTTGGATGGAAGCACACATCAGGGGAATTTCTGAGTATCCTAACCCCATATCGCCACCAGGGTCATTCTTCCAACCCATGATCTTGACGGTGATGGGGAGCATTCCGACTAAGCTGATCGCACCGTCGATTCTGAACCGGGTGTGGAGGGTGGAAGAATTTAATTTCTACCTATTCCCGCTACTGACGGGGGCCTTCACTGATGACGACCAGGGGACAGAAGAGAATCAGGCCTACCTCTTGGCCTTTCTAGGTGGAGTCTTAGTGGCCAGGGTGGATCAAGATCGAATCTACGAGCCATACACCCCACACTAATTCACTCAGAAATTCTGGTTCTTGCAGTGGCTGACCCCGGAGGTCTATCTGGGGGTGAACTATGAGGCGAAACCATGTGTGATGAGTAAAATGTGGATTTTTTTCACACGGGAATATTAGATTTTGCATAAAGCACTGCCTCCGCCGACAGTGGTCCTTGGTCTGGTAAAAGAATATGCCCAGAGTTGGGAGGCAGCCTATCCAGGCGGGATGCTGAAGCATCAAACCATCTTGATCGGCAAGGGTGAGCTACCTCTACCTCAGGGATGATGGAGGAAGGAAGCAAGTGTGTTCCGCACTTGAAGGGCTTCTGTAGTGGCTGCACTCTCACCAGTTGAGGTGGGAGTAGCGGTAGGGGATATGGCAGTGGTAGAAGAGTCTATAGTACCATGACAATAGATTTATCTAGAGGGGCGTCCACCGAGGGGGTTCCACAAGATTTCTACTCCGGACCCAGGGAAACGGCTGCGCCACATTGACATGCTGGAGAATTATGTCTTCTCTGAGGCCTGGGACATCTGGGAAGTCAACTGGAAATTCATCGGCCCATCTGAGTTATGGCAGCACCTCAACCTCCTCGGGATGGACTTTCCAAGAATTGGCCCCATTAGGGCAGGTTTTGTAGTATCCCAGTCAGAGGCGGAGCAATACATAGCTGAGCTAGAATACTTCATCCACTCCTGGGGAACCCTGCACCCAATGAAAGACCGAGTCAAGGTGATGTTGGGTCGTACGGTCCCTCTGCAGCTATCATCTGCAAATCCCAGGGAGCCCTTCCCTCTGCCAGACGAATCAGATGAGTCCTCCTGGGGAGATGAGGTTGGTAGAGAAATTCCACCGGAGGAGGGTGAGGTCAGAGATCAGTCCTCAGATATCTAAGTCTTTGCAGAGGCCCTCGAGGTAAAATCCCAAGATCCTTCTTCAGTGTCCTCCCTTAGGTTACTCTAGATTCCTAATCTGTGTCTGCACTGTGCAGGAGGACCTTGTGCATAGACCTCGTTCTCACCCCTTAGTGGGTGCCGACGCGGGGCCTTCCGGATCCACAGCTGTGGCTACATCAACTTCCATGTCTGGCGGGTCTGGGACACTTGAGGTGTCTCCCCCAGAGTCTCCAGACCTACCAACCATATACAGGGGGCCGCGTCTCAGGGTTCTGATGATGTCAGCCCAAGAGAGAAACTAGGGATTTGACCTCTGTAAGTCTCCTCTTCCGAATTCACTACTGCCATCCCCTAACCAAGTTAAATGACATTCATGTCCCCTTCTTGGCATGTACAGTTCTTCAATTGTCCTAGGATGCTACTACAAAGTTGGTTAGAGCTTCTGGAAGTTCATTTCCTCGAGTTATGCCCATGGTCATGGAGGTTGACATCTGACCTGGCCGAACTACAACACTCCTGATTTCTGATGGGGATGTCATTGGGACCGCACCAAAGATTATCGAGGTGGGATCCGATGATGAGGATCAACAAAAATATTAAGGCCCTTCCACTCCGGATCCAACGCGAGATGTGGACCTGGATGGGGAGTTCTTGGTGGCATTCCCTGCATACGAGCCTGCCAATCGCGCCGATTGGGAGGAGACGACCTCTGATGAGGAGGGCAGTAAAATAGTCAATCTCCGATCATGGAAGCTGATAACACACTTCATCAATGACACCCCCATGCACTATGGTTGGATGAGATGGACATTCTCCACTCACGACTGCGCGAACTATGTGCTAGGGGAGTGGAAGCCCAACTCCCTCACATGCTTGTCCGAGATCTTATGGAAGAGAAGATTTTGGAGAATGATCATGGCCTTGCTATAGGATGGCAGAAGAGGAAGGTGGTGAACATCAAGAGGCTCTAGAAGGCTGAATACGAGGTCCAGCGATTGTATAGGATGAGCATTCGACCACCCTCTATGTGCAATCTGAGATAATATTGTGATTCAAGCCCCAGCTGGTAGAAGACGAAGAGAGCCAGAAGCGAGCTTCTGAGGAGATGATCACCATCCGGACCAACGTGGAGCAGGCTCGGATTGTGGCCAATGGATTTCTCCCCCTCACCGCTGAGGACGAGCGGGAGCTAAACAAGTGGCAAAAACTTTTGGATGCCACCAACCCGAGTGTGGAGGAGCTTCAACGCCCTTTACTACATCCTTGTTATGTTCATGGAGCACCCAACGATCCTTCCCTAAGCTCACATGGGTCTGTCCTGATGTGAGAAACAAGGGATGGCCACCTTATCTCCCCATCCAAACATAGGAGTACAAAACATGCTTCAGGAATATGGGGTTTTGAGCAACCAGTATGATTTTCTAAGAGGAAATGGGGGAGACCTGACTAGAGAATGAAGCTTTCAGAATAGCCGAATTTGCATTTTCATAGTGTGCTCTTGTGCACGAACGGGGTAACACCAGGGAAACTGAAATAGATCCGAACTGATGGGAATGGGAAGTGTGAATAATGATACCCAAGATTCAGAACATTACGGGGATGGTTTAGCAATAAAGAATAATTGTTGACCGCATTTGAAACACAGTGTTCTTACTGTATTATCCTTTAATGGGGAAAGACAAATGATGGTCAACTGTTGACCATGTTCGACACACAGGACCTGTCACAAATTTCATCCATTAGTCTTCCGGAATGTTGGCCTTGGATAGTAGGCAGGCCATAGGTCGAGCATCCATAATGTTTGGGGGTTCCTCCAGACGTGAAAGAGGATGAGGTTATAAATAAGGGGCACTCAAAGTGTAGAATTTGGAGTGATGGTTTGTTCGAATAGAATCCAGCACTAACGAAATTACACCACAGTGGTGGGAGTACACTAGATGGGTTCATCCGTTGGATCATGGATTATTCTTTCTTTTAGTTAGGACCTCTCTGGTGAGGGATCCGCTGCTTCCTAATTTCATTTTGGGGTATCCCGAACTTATTCAGGGTAAGGTCACAGTTACACGGTTCCTCGAAAGTTGTCAGGACAAGGGCCGAAAATGAGGAGGAACATGACTTTATGATTCTTGGGGATAGACAGTATGTGAAATACCGATGTGTCTCTATATATACCATGAGGATGGGAATCATTCCATACATAGTTTTGGAGGCACAATTTAACGTCATGCAGGATGATGAGAATCCTGGTTGCTCTGGTACACATCCCACCAAAACTACTAAGCCCACACGAGTCATGCTCAATGTGGGAAACAAGAAGTAATGGAATACTTTCCCGATATAGGAAGGGACTTGTTAGGTAGGATGGATGCTCAGTGAATTCGGGCCCGATGATTCTAACCCATCCACGTAGCACACCCAGAAACATGAAGAGGCAAGGACGAGTTTGTCAAAATTCCACTTGAACATAAGGAAGTGGAAATGTGTGAATCATGGTGCTCAAAATCTGGATCACAAGAATGGTGGTGTTATGATGGAGGATAACTATTGAGCGTGGCGGAAACACAACATCCACATCATGTTAGCATGATGTGGGGACAACAAATGAGGGTTGAACATTGACCATGTTCGGAACACGGGACCTGTTGAATATGTCATCCGAGATCCTTAGAGACGTTGGCCCGAAATGGTAGGTTATCCCTTTGGCCTAGAATCCATGCCATCCGGGGGTCCTTTTGGATATGTAAGAGTATAAGGATCTAAATAGAGAGCTCATGAAGCATGGACATGGAATGAGAGGAATTTCCCTATAAAAATTCCACACTTCGGGATCTTTGTCAAATGCATCTAAATACGATGACGAGACGTACTAGATCAAGGGGGTCGGGCCCCTTCCAATATGGAGATCTTAGTTTAGGGTCATAGAACTCGAAACCTGGATTGTAGGAAAACACGGGAGACATGTGGTGGGGTTTTAGGTTAAGGGATAGAAAATAAGAGTTGAGCTGGGCCTAAGGCAATGTGCATAGGCATTCCTATATTCTCCATGAGGATGAGGATCAACCTGTACATATTTCATGAAGTTACATAGAAAGGTAACAGTCCCATGGATAAAAGGGGGGTGCGGGCATGGCCCTTTTACCAAAAGAAGTGGTACTTGATTAATCTTGTTTGTCCTTTAAGGTGAGTGGATTTTTGTTTGTGATGCGACATGCCTAGGGTACCAGGCACTGTCATCGCCACAAGAATCAATCCATAGCAGGTGTTGAAAAATGGAATGGTGTGTGCCCAATATCAAACATGGTGTCTCCTGGAGTGAGGAACTCACAATGAAGTGTCGTTTTTTGTCATGCGGCTAGGACGATAATGTCAAAGTTTAGGGTCATGTGATATGACCAAGAAAGATTTTTAACGTCATGCAGCGTAGATGTGGCAGAGACGATTCTAGGTGGGTAATGTGTACAGTGCAATAAAACATACCCGACACGAATGGAGACATGATCCCATATCACATTTTATGCAATTCCGAGAGGGGATCCTTGGGCGAAGGGGCCCAAGTAGAGGTAAGAGGGAGTGGGGAAGGAGGCACTAGCTATCAACTGAGCTGGACCTGGAAACGAGATGTCCGGGTGGTCCTATGTATCCCATAAGGATAAGGATCGAGCCGTACAGAGCCCTTATGAAGATATTAGTTTACGGTCTTAGAGCTCAGACCATGGATGCATAAAAGGACTCCGTATTGCTACTTTTCCCCCCGACACGTGGAGATGCATTGAGGGATAGTGCCACGTGTGTTGAGATTCCACCTGGACAGGATGCGGTGGAACATAATGTGGATCATGAAACCAACATTCAATGACTTAAGGGGTTGGCGTGGTGACATAGGATTGTTTCTGACCATGTTTGCAACATAACATCATGTCTCGTTAGCCTGAAACAGGGACAATTAAATGAGAATCGGTCGTTGACCATGTTCGAAACTCAGGATTTGTATCAATTTGTTGTCTGAAACCCTCGGGGGTGTTTTCCTTTAATGGTAAGGATCCCTTAGGTGTGTTATCCATGCAGTTCTTGGGGGTCCCTTCTAGGTGTGAATGAAAACAAAGGCCCAAATGAAGGGGAACACGTAGCGTGACAAGTGGAAGGAACTTGCCTAACTTGATTATGAAACTCTTGGTCCTAGACTAGAGTACTCTTAACACATTGGTGAACCACTGCAAGGGGTCGAGGGACTCATCTTGAGGGTGGCCAAGATATGGTGGTTTCCTAGGAGAATAGGGCATGGTTCCAAAAACCCAATGCGAAAGAGGGAGTAGCCTTGTACCACACCAATATATCCCCCTCATGGAGAGGGACAGGCCAAGGGGCCTAGGTGACCAGGAGATCAGGATATCTCTAATAGATGGGACTAGACCCGAAATTTAAATGTTCAGGTGGTCCTACATATCGCATTGAAATGGGAATCAAGCCACACGTAGTTTTTGAAGACACCCGGGGGTAAGATACCCTATCTAAAGGGGTGTACGGCATGGTGAACAACCCAAAGTGAATGAGGAAATAATCCCACACCAAACTATACAATCCAATAAGATAGAACCTGGGTCAGGGTGGCTGAGAAGGCCAAGGGGGTTGAGGCTGGGCCTCAGTCAGTATAACCTGACAAGTTTTCAGTTTAACTTCTTGTAGTGAGGATGGGTGTTGGGTGCCCAAGAAGGCCAAGGGTCCTAAGGTTGGGCCTTAGTCAAGAAGGTATAAACAGCTTTTAGTTTAATGTCTTGCAGTGAGGATAGGGGTCGGGGGCCCGAGAAGGCTAGGGGCCTGAGGCTGGGCCTTGGTCAAGAAGGCCTGACCTACATAGAGTTTAACGTCTTGTAGTGAGGACCAGGGTCGGGGGACCGAGAAGGCCTAGGGGCCTGAGGCTGGGCCTCGGTCAGGAAGGACTGACCAGCTTGCAGTTTAACATCATGATGTGAGGACGGGGGCCGGGGCCTGAGAAGGCCAAGGGGAATGAGGCTAGGCCTCAGTCAGGAATGTCGGACTAGCTTGAAGTTTTTCTTCTTACAGTGAGGATGGGGGCCAGGGGCCTACAGATGGGCCTCGATTAGGAAGGCCTGACCAGCATGTAGTTAAATGTCTTATAGTGAGGATGGGGGTCGGGTAAGGTGTCTCATCCGGGGATATGTACGACATGGTGTGTAACTCGATGTGAATGAGGACATAATCCCACACCACTCCATACAATCGTAGAAGAGAGAACCTAGGCCAGGGACCCGAGGCTGGGCCTCAGATGAATGGTCATGCGCCCTCTTGTATGGTTACTGACTCATCACAGCTATTAAGCCCATGTGAGCGGTGCTCGGTGTGGGAAACAAGGAGTTGGTCTCAGCTATCCTCGTCAAACAGGGCCTGATAGCTGGCATCGCTCAAAGGGAGTCTGTCACATGGAGATTCAACTGGGCATAATAAACCACTTTACTCGATGTTTGGGGCATCTTGGGGTGGTCCTAATGATCCAGCACAACTGTTGAGCATGTTCAAAACACAGTGTCCCTATAGTGATCTGAAATGGGAGAAAAAAAGTGCATCGACCACTGACCATATTCCCAACACAAGATTTGTATCAATTTTTTGCTCGACATCATTGAGGGCATTGGCCCGAAGTGGTAAGAGAGCAATTAGGCCTAGCATCCATACCATTCAGGGGCCCTTCTAGATGGGGAAGGTGAGGGAATCCCAGTCATGGAATGGGTGATGGATAGTCCTACCCATCTAGGAAATAGGTGAATGTCTCTAGGGAGCAGGACGTATGGCCAGATCGAGGCAAGCTCGACGTGAATTGGAGAAAAATTATGCACCCCTCCATATGTCTTGACCTGAGGGCAAGATTCTAGAATTTGGGATCATCCAATAGAAGAAGTGTTCGGTCATTCCTATGTATCAAATTAGGATGGGAATCAAGCCATACATAGTTCTCAAAATGCAGTTTAACATCATGTAGGACGACTCTTAGTTTAAAGACATTCATGAATAGATAGTTTAAGGACATGGGGGACCTAAAAGCAGTTTAGGGTCTTGCGGGACAATCCAGTTTTAGGTCATGTAGGACCAGCATGCAGTTTAGGGTCATGCGTGACCATCAAGTTTAAGGTCATGCAGGACCATTAGGTTCAGGCAAATTATTGCTTGAGAAAATTGGAATTGGTGGGAGGAGTTATGAAATCACCATCCATTTTCACCAAGGAGAATGCTCCATTGGGGTAAACCATGTGGACTATGTATGGTTATACCCATTTGGGATCCAACATGGGTGGTTTCCTGACAGGGTTCATTGGCGCTCGGAGCGCCAATATTAGGTCGCCTTGCAGAAAAGTGAATAGGTGAACCTTATTGTTGAAGGATCTACCCATATTATTCAAATTCATTTCTAGATAGTGGAGGACACGAAGCCTATTCTCGACATGTGCTTCCAATTCATCTAGATAGATTTCAGCCACCTTATCTGGAACCTGGTGGTCATATAACTCATCGTGTAACGAAGGCAGCTGGATCTCGATGGGCAGGATGGCCTCAACCCCATACCCCAAGGAATATGGAGTCACGTTGGTGGAATTGTGAGCCATCATCTGATAATCCTTGAGGGAGTAGTGGAGCATGTCTGGTCAAATTTTCTTGTTCCGACAAACAATTTTCTGCAAAATTATAGATAGAGTTTTTTTGAACTCCTTGATCTATCCATTTTCTTACGCATGATATCAGGAGGTATGGTTTGAATGGATATCTTGGCATACAATTTCTTCAGCTGAGCTGCTCAGAAGTTGGTGTCGTTATCAATGAGAACGATGTGAGGGACCCCAAACCAGTGGATGATGTTGTAGCTAACGAACTCAACGATAGAGTGGGCCTTGACCTCCCTAAGTGGAACTACCTCTGGCCACTTGGAAAAGAAATTTTTGGTGGTCAGGATGAACCTCCACTGGCGAGCTATCGCTGGTGGGTATGGTCCCACAACATCATGTCCCCACACCTCAAATGGAAAATAGTACTTGGTGGAGTGGAGAGGTTCTGGCGGACGATGCTGGAAGTTAGCATGAACTTGTCATGCATGACATCTCTTGGATAAATCTATAGAATTGTTGATCATAGAGGGCCAGAAGTACCCCAGTCTTCGGATCTAATGCGACAGATTTGGCCCTGCCTGTTGGGCACCGCAGGAACCAGCACGAACCTCCTGCATGACATGAGAATTCTAGAATCCTTGGATGCAACAGAGGATAACACCATCGAGAATGCGTTGGTAGAGAATCTACTCAAGGGTGTAACCACTATGGAGGGTAAACTACAGCGCACGACATCAGATTTTCTCATGCTCATCTTGAACAGCCGGGAAGAAACCATTGTGGAGACACTCAAAAAAGGGGCTCTCCAGTTAGGGGTCGCTTCAACCACTGCATCTGATTAGCCTGGTATTCCTGACATGGAAGCTCTAGTGGTAAGATAGCTTACCCACATGCCATCATCATCCTCTTGGGTGATATGAGCAATGACCCTCCAGTGGGACACATGTACAATCATATCATCCTTCTCGGGATCTGTAAGTGATGCAGGTAAGCCAGCCGAAGCATATGCTCGACCATTCTGTGACAGAGGGACATGGGTAACCTCCATTACGGAAGGGAATTGGGCCATTATATGGAGAGTGCGGTCCAAAAATGGAACGAGCTCTGGATTCCTGACAACATAGTCACCATTGACCTGCTTAATAACTAGGTCGGAATCCCCTTTCACATGAAAATGGGTCACATCGATCTCGAGGGCCAGCTCGGGACCAGTAATGAGGGCCTGATACTCCACCTCATTGTTGGTGCAACCTTATGACAACAGGAATGAGTACAGATGAATGGCTTGTGCCGGGGTAATAAAGATGATGCTCTGTCCTACTCTGTTGAGCCTAGGATCATTGAACCTCATACCTATGGGGCTCCGGGAGGCACCATCAAAGTGAATCTGCCAACACGGAACGACTTGATCGACCGAGAGGATTGCATCATCGGGAAAATCCAAATCTAGGGACTGGTCTGTGGGGGTTGGATGGCCAGCTATAACTCTGTCAATTCCTGCCCCTTAACAGCCTTCTGAGGCATGAACCTAATGTCATGCTACTATAGGATCACCACCCACCGTGTTAGTCGGCCATTCAACATGGGGAGATTCAGAATATACTTGAGCAGGTCTACCTGAGACACTAGCTGTACCTCGTGGTGTTGCAGGTAATGCCACAACTTTTTCATACCAAATAAGAGGGTAAGGAAGCTCTTCTCGATGGGGGAGTATCTGGTCTCTGTATCGAGAAGCATACAGTTGAGGTAGTAAAGACTGTTCTCTATCCCCTCATTGTTCTTCTGGGAAAGAAGGGCACAGAGGGATCATTTTAGGGCGCTGAAATAGAGAACCAGTGGCTTCCCAGAGACGGGTGGCATCAAGACCAGAGGTTGGAGTAGATAATTCTTGATTTCCTCAAATGTGGTATGTCACTCTTCATCCCATTTGTAATAAATGTCCTTCTTTATTAGCCGAGAAAAGGGTTTACACTTTCCAGTCAGGTTCTCAATGAACCGGAGTATATAGGATAAGTGGCCATGAAAACCACGATGCTCTTGAATATTTCCTAGTGGAGAATTTGTCTGATTTCCTTGATCTTCTCTCGGTCGATCTCGATGCCTCGGTACCTGACAAAAAAGCTAATAAACGTCCAGGAGGTAACCCCGAAGGAACACTTCAATGGGTTCTTCTTCAAGTGGTTGGAACGGAGGAAGCCGAAAACTTTCTCATGATCCTTGAGATGGTCCTAGTACTGGCAAGATTTGACCACAAAATCATCCACATAGCACTCAACCAATATCCTGAGGATCAGCATGAATATGCAATGCATGGCCCGTTGATAGGTGGCAGCTGAATTTTTCAGGCCGAAGGGCATAACCTGATATCAGAAATTACCTTGGTGTGCCCTGAAACTGGTGGACTCTTCATCCTCGGGGGCCATCCAGATCTGATTATATCCATAGTAATCATCCATGAAAGAGAGGGCTTGGAACCCACTGTAGAGTTAATCAACAATTTCATCACTGGAAGGGGAAAATCATCCTTTAGACAGTGACAGTTGAGATCCCGGAAGTAGTTGCAGACCCTGATCTGTCTGTTCTTCATCCTGACTGGAATTATGTTGGCTAACCAGTTGGTTTACTGGACCTCCTTGATGAGGTTGTCTTTGATAATCTTGTCAACTTCGGCCCCAACCATGGCACCATGAGAAGGGTGCATCTTTCTGGGAGGCTTCTTGAACCCGTGATGATTTGTCAGGAGACCGAGGTGGTGAACAGATACCTGAGGATCTAGTCTTGGCATCTCATCATAACTCCAGGAGAATAAATTAAGGTGCTACTATAGTTTATCCTTGAGGGACATGGAAGTACTGATCAACGTGGGTCTCGAATCTTCCTTGATACCAAGGTTCAACTGTACCAGTTCATCGACTGTGGTAGAGACTCCATTTTCAAAGGTAGGGGGAGCATTCTCTATATCCTCTTCTCCACTTTTGGAGGGATCTCCCTTAGGGGATGTTTTTTTGGAGCTACCAGACCCCGATGGGATGCTCGTGCCATGTTGAGTGGGCATGGAAATTGCATCGGGGAACTCCGGTGTAGCCGTGACCATAGCGACGAAGGCTATAGAACCGATCCCATATGGTTGGCCCAAGGGGCCACGATGGATAATATCAAAGCATTAGTGGTGCATTAGTTTGATCCGGTTAATTCCAGCCCAACGGAACAGACACGTATGATGTATTGTCATTTCCATGGGGAAGACATCCCGATATCATACGGTGGTGGGAGGTTCTGGGATCACATGAGTCTTGTTTGTGTAGGGGTACGAGGTGATTTTTTCATCACTTGGACTTGGGAATATGCCTTCCTCTTATACCAGAGACAAAAAATAATTTCCCCTTGTTGGGGGTCATGGCCTCCAATAGATGGATTGGGAAGATGTATGCATCGTCCAAACCATCCCAGGGGTCACTTGTGACCGTGGTGGGCTCAACCCCACTTGCCAGAATCTGCTTATCCTTTCTCTTGTAATAGTCAGCATCCCGATAATGGGCTTCACAAGGGGCCAAAGGATATGCATCACCCTGGAGTACTCCAACTCGACCATTAACAGAATACTTGAGGCACTGGTGATATGATGAGGGGATTTCCATGTGTAGGTGGAGCCATGGCCTACCAATTAATGCATTGTACACAGTGTCTTGGGAGACAACCATAAATTCTTTCTAGAAACTAGGCCACTAAACTGGGTCTTCAAAAAAAAAATTCCACCCATGTTTAGTTTTGTCTTATCATATCCCTGGATCCTTAAATCAGAGGGAGTTAGGTCATATTTAGATAACCCTAACTTCCACAGTTTCCGAGTCGGGATAAGGTTGGTCTTGGAGCTGGTGTCAACCAGATAGTGGCGAACCTCCACACCATTGAATTGGCCGGTGATGTACAGCAGGAAGATGTAACCCTATATGGGATAGATTTCATCTTCTCTTGAGAATGAAATGATGGCCTGGCATTCGGCATTCTCAGCTACCTCAACATGGGAGGCTTCTGCAACTGCTAACTCCGTCTCAAAGTTGAGGGGGATCATTAAAGCCTCATGGAGGGCCTCACGCATATCTGACGACAGGAGGAGGTATTCAAGGATGGAAAGCCTCGCTGGGATGCCTAAGAGGTGCTTGAGAACATCATACTTTCATGGCAGGTGCGAACTTCTACATATAGGAGGCTGCTCTGCAATGGAAGGCATGGTGGGCCCCGCTGGTTAGATCGATGGCTGGCTGGTACTGGGAATATCACGCTGCCCACTAGTCGAAGCCTAAATAGTAGCTACCAAATGAGGACCAGATGGTTGAGATCAGCCTGTAGCTGGGTGAAGCTGGTCGTGGTACGGTCGAAGGGGCTCTGCCTGATTCAGTAGCACAAGCGGTGGCAGAGGCGGTCCTGACGACACTGGATGAAGAGGCTGCGAGTGCTGATCTCTATGTTGGGCCTGCTGTATGGACTAAGTGGAATGTATAGCCTAGCTGGCAGTGCCAACTGATTCACCTCGATGTCCCATATACCCACAGATCTGTCTACATTGGTGTTGACTGGGGACTTTGGGGATGTTCACCTAGCATTCCCCCTCATCTACGGTCATATAGGGATTTAATCAGTCGACAATATTGACCAAAGCATACCTTTGAAATTAACTTCATGAATCTTCCACCATAGGGTGTATTCTGGGAGGTATCACCATCTTAGGGGAATGAAGTCGGTGATAGTGCGAGACGGTGACAGCATTGGCGGGGTGCATTTATTTTTCTTGCATCGCTGATGCTTTCTCTTCTAGGAAGAGGTCGGCTGAGATGATGATGCAGAAGTGCTAACCACATCTTCTGAAGGCTCCGGCTGATTTAGGCGTGCACGGATAATTCCATGGGCAGGAGAAACCATTTTACGATCCATCCAGTCATCATACTTTTGGGATCTATGGATGGGAACCTATTGTCACTCACATTCTCCATCACTACTACTATCTAAACTCACAAAGACACCTTCCACTTGTGCCAGGGTCGGGCCTTGCCTGGCTATGTTGTTATCGACCTGGTCTTGGAGCCAGTCCATAAACACATAGAACTACTTCTAGGTGTGCCCTAGAATCTGATGATAAGGGCAGTAGGTAGGGTGATCAGTGATATTCGCCTCTGCTGGCCTTCTGCACTCAGGAAATCATACAATCCTCTAATCTAGGGCACTACGGAAGTAACCAGGGACCTGATTATCACTGAAAGATTAAGTATGGTGTCTTCTTTTTGGATAGGGAGCCAATAGAGCTTGTCCTTGACGAGGATCCAGAGGGGAATGTTGAGGAGGTGGACCCTGATTGTCCCACTAAGGCGGTGACGATGCATTACGAGGGAGCGTTGGCCGATTCGGAGGACGATGCGGAGCTAGAGGCTGTTCTTGAGGTGGAGGACCTCAGTGAGGAAGTGGGGCTGGTGCTACTAGTAGAAACTCTAGCTGTCTAGGGGCCTATATCTGGGTCACTATGGTAGGCTCGTCTCTTAATGCCCTCCTTGTTGGGATTGCTCGGGGAAACAGACATGCCTGTTTCGCCTGTTGTAGGGACTCTTCAGGGTGCTGGGCCTTTTCAGAGAAGTCTCCGAACCCTCTAGGATAGTTCTGAATGATTAGGGAGGGAACTGGTTCCGTCTTAACATTTCCTACACACATCTTCAGTAATTTCTCTTGAGTCAGTGGAATGTCGAGGGAGTATGTGAGCACCTTCCACCTGGTGATAAAGTCCATGACTCAATCATTAGGCCTTTGTTTTCAATTGAAGAGGTCTGTGATACTGGTCTTCCGGGTGGTAGAGTTGAAGTGGTAGAGGAACTACCTACGAAGGTCCTCCCAGTAGGTCACAGATCCGATGAGGAGCTGGTTGTACTAGACGAATGTCGACCCCTCTAGCATCTGAACAAAATAGCGGAACATGGCGGCCTCCTACTATGCTGGAGTCCCGAAGATGGTCCCACACCTTGTGTTGAAGTGGGATAGATGCTATGGCTGGTCCCCTATCCCAGTAAAGGGGGAGAAGGTGAGATTCCCAAAACCCGGAGGTGGCAGCATATCATCCACCCAGGCCAGGTATGGCTTTCATTTTTGTGGGATTTCCACCTACCATGATTTCAATGCCTCAAGGAGGGCTATGAGTGCTGCCATAGAATCATCTAGCTGGGGGTCCCTATCTTGACGGGGAACCCTAACCATGAGTGCGTTGTAGGCCTCTTCAAAACAGTAGACAGTCTCAACAGATTGTGGAGCAATTAGTGGACCGACCTCGGGGGAAGATGGGGGAACCTGGTCCAGATTCCTCAGATTGTCACGCCATTCGAGAGGGTATGGTGAGACATACCACGCCTTCTTGTCGTTATTTCCGGCTTCAACGTTGTCCGCAGGAGAGGTATGATCAGGGTTTCTCGGAGGCATATCGCTTGGGGGGGGGGGTTCCTGCCCCTTCTGCCCCATCGTAGGATATTCATAATCAGGTTATCTCTCTACAAAGTGTTCAGAAAGGATTTCTTTAACCAACCTATTTTTCTCAGCATGTTTCTGGCGCAACATGGCCTTCTCGGGGTCCCCCACAGTCTTCTTCACCAGGGCGGACGAGTCAGAGTGCTTGACAACCCTGACGTTCTCTTTGCCCTTACCAGTATTTCGGCAGAGTACCAATTCCTTGGTGGGCGCAGGGAGACCTAGAAGGTTCCACTCCTGATGAGTAATCCTACCTGATAAGTCCAACAATTTTGGCACACCCTCATGGGGTAAGTCTCCATCATGAAACTCCAGCTCATCCTCCTTTTCCACAACGTCATCCATGAGGACCATGACCCTTCCCAGGGGCATGTCGTCAATATCGCATAGCGAGTCAGGATGCCGTCAGATAGGGATGAAGAGGAGGGCATAATACTATCCCAAGCGACAGACTTGCACGTGGGGGGTAGCCTCCCTAATAATTTGGCGGAGTACCATAATACTCTGAACACATTGCTGCTGGAGAGCCTCACGTAGACCTGGTGACTCAGGGAGTTGGGCCACAGGGACTACAACCAGATCAACTAGACAACACTTCTCGCTGACATCTTTAAAATTTTCTTGGCTCTTGGATAGAGTACAAAATGATGAAGGAGACGGAAATGTGTTGCCCAGAGGTTTTAGCGGAGCAGTAAACTTTTTTTGGGGTGAGAGACTCAGGTATGCAGAAATCCTACACTACCACGGGCCAAAACTCATCGGGGAAGTGGTCCACAGCAAGAATGCTCCAAAAGAACCTCAACTCAAATTCAGGGTCTAGCCCTTGATTACCCCACTCGCCAACTGGGGGTGATTGAGGAACTGGCAGCGGTACTAATGTAGACTTCTGGGACGACAGGTTGGCCGTCGGAGAATATGGTGAACGGGCTGACTAGCCACCGATTCTCGGGCTGTCCTTCAAAGAGTGGAGCGACATGGACTCTATGTCGTGGTTGGAGGGGCTGATGGCCACCATTACTGGCTCAGGGTCCAGCGCTGCTGGTGACAGGTCGTTATGCTACTTTCCTGCCATCGGTCCCTAGTACAGCTCACCGTGATCTCTTTTGGAGGCAGAAAGGGCTTCCGGTGATGATGGTGGTGACTGCACGACCGTAACATGCGGGGTCACCAGGCTTTTATCCTCATGGATAAACCTATATAGGGAAGCGGGAATCCTATGGACTTCATATTACGGGAGCAGCAGGATGATGTGCCTCGTTCCTGCCCTAGCCCTTGACTCGGATGAGCGAGGGGAGGGCTTCTGAGCTAATTTGCACTCTGCTTCAGAGTCTGAGAAGTGGACCGATTTGATCTCCATTCAGGCCTTCCCAAGATTCTTCTTATGGCAGTGAGGACCCACTTTCCTGCCCCTGGGTGGCTCCACAGAAAAGGGCTGATTTCCGACATGTGGTCCTTCGGCCACACTGGTGCTAGGGCGGAAAGGGTTTCCAACTGAGTAAGCTGAGGTGGGATGAGCACCAGGACAAATGTCGAAGGGGACATTGGGAGGACCTCCATAAACATAACTAGAGCATTCATAACCTCTACTATATCTAGAGAATGAATGGGGAGTACCTCTATTCTTGGTGTGAGTGGAGTGAGGCTATCCATCACCCCTCTGGTTTCCAGGGCGAGGAAGACCTTCACCAACTATGGAGAGGATGTAGGGAGGATCCCTACATTGGAGAGATACCTGATGGGTATCATATCCACAATGACGGTCGAGGGCTAGAGGAAGGACTGCATACCCATTGTTATGGGCACGAGACATGCTTCCGTACTAAACGTCACTGTCATGGGGCAGACCCTCATTCGGGTTGGGGGTAGGATGGGGAAAACCTCCATGGCGAGCCTCGGAGTGGGGGAGACCCACGCTCTGTGTGGTAGTGGTACAAGGAGGACCTCCATACGGGATGGGATCGATGTGGGTTGGTTCACGACAACCACTGCTCATGCCTGCGACCCGGAGAGTCGATCCAGCCTGCCCATGGGGCGGTTGGGGCCTCTATCTCTAATGGTCATATAAGCACCCTAGCTCATTTTATGCAAGGACTTTATGATATGCGTCGGCGGTGGCTCATGCCATAGTAGTCGTCGACATTGACTCGCCTTGGCGGGCGTCCTCAGCTTGTGCCCAATGCTGACGTCGGGTCAGGCGAGCCTGTGCTGGTGGTGCAGGTGCATAGCTTACCTGCTCCTCTAGCAAGGTTGGGCGGCAGTGCTGACGCGGCCAGGTGGGGGCCCTTACTGGGATCCCCAGGATTGAGACTCTGACTGGGCAAGGCTAGACATCACCCTCCTCATCACCGTATGGTAGGGAGTTGTCAAAACGCTCTGGGGACATGATCCTAAAATGATTGAATGTTGGGGTGGGGAGTAGTGGATCCCGGCGTGGCCCTCGAGGGCAGCGTTGATGGCGGGGCCTGGACGCCTCCAGGTTTAGACTGGCCAAATATCGGGGGGGGGGGGGGGGATGATCCCCTCTTCTTCGTACCTGCAAAAAGGTCCTTAATTACCCTTCGTTGGAAAATATTTGATGGGGAGATGGGTGTGGGCGCCCATCAGTGTGGCGGTCGAAGCCGTTATGGAAGAGGCAGACCCGCGTGGGGTAGCTGCGTTGTTATTTCCCATGCATCTATGCTGGTGGGAAGTTGATCGGGCTTCAGATGAAACAAATTTCTTTCCTGGAAGCAGGGAGATGAACTCATTAAAACTACTAGGAAAATAAATCGACAACCAGTGCCCTAGCGTCATTCCGTCTTACGTGGACGGTAATAGGTATCCACAATAACAACGTCGCAAAATGGGCTGTCCAATGTTCTACTACCCCAAATTCAGGTGACTTCCACGAATGGCCCTCTATTTTCATGGTGGGACCTGGTGTCGGATTTCTGGATCCGGTGACACGTCCATCTATGGATGCCCCGAGCACTACTAATCTCCATATTGAGGAGAAGAATTTAATGTCAGGATCACCATTTCTTTTTTTTTTATGCTTTCACCATGGCGCAAACATCCGTCTCATTCAGGGAAAATGTACGCGACTTTTTTTGTTACCCCCTATTCCCTCTTTCTAAAGGCAGTGGAATTTTCTCCTTATTCAAGGGTGTCTACTCCTTGATAAAAATTGGATGATGGGATGTCGGTTCTTTTTTAAGTGGATTTCCCCTCATAATTTTTCACCTAGTCCGGGTCTCCCTCATTGATTACTTATGTTCTTCGTGAAACTCTTCCCGGCACAATATCCTCATGGATACCAGTTAATTATGCTGCTATTGTCTTGAAATTCCAAGGGGTCTAGTCAGGGAAGAAACCTTTGGTTAGGGTAGTAGTTATGTTGGGGCATCACTGGCATGTCTGGACATTGGGGGATTGGCGTGTCCATTTTCTTTCCCTTATTATAGGGCTTTTCGAGGGCACGGAAGCCCGAGGCATCCCATGTCGAGCGTGGGGAATCTTATGACATAGGCATGTATCTAATGTTATCCTCACCTTCCCATGTTTAACACAGGGTATGCCATGAGATTAATGTCCAACGGAGATGGATTAGACTGATCCGAACACTGATTAGATTGGATGAGATTGAGGAACCCCTTTGAGGGAACTCCGATATTTAGGCAAGCACATGGCCAGCTTCACGAATGTTGTGGAGAGGAATGAGGTGCCATGATTTCACCAGGATGTGGTGGCCTGGGTAAGAATCATGATGGACGATGGTCTTGGGATTGATCCTCAAACATACTTCCTACGTATCCCTGTGACAAGGAATCAAATTCCACATAGTTCATTTAGGAACATATTACCATTGAATGAGGTTGAAAACGGCTTGCCTCTGAATGAGGTTGCAACGGCTTACTGCTGGATAAGGATTTCAACGGATTACCACTGAATAAGGTTGCAATGGCTTATCCATGGATTAGGTCGCACCAATGTGAAGGATGTTGGAACGACTGGGTGGAGGGATTTGAACTCAGGGAGGCTTCCTACGTACCATACCTTGATATGGATCAAATATCATTTTGTTTTGGTGTACAGTTTAACGTCATATGGGACGGGGGAGAACCGAGGTGAAGATGGACCAGGAGTCCGATGGGTTTTGGGGTTGAACCTCGTGAGGCTTCCTACGTGCCATGCTATAGCAAGGATCAAATACCACGTAGTTTAGATGGTGTGGGGATTACACTCTAGGATGCCCAAGGTGTCAGTGAACTGATGTAAAGGGGTAGGAATGACCAATGGGTGGTGGGCTTGAACCTGAGATAGGCTTCCAACGTACCATGCCTTGACATGGATCAAAGACCATGTAGTTCAGAATGTGTGTCGGTGAACCGACGTGAATGAGGACCTTGGTCCAAGTGAATGAAGGACTTGGAATACCAACACAGAGACGGTTAGGCCAATGGTTGGTGTGCTTGAACCTCACGGAGGCTTCCTACATACAATGTCATGGCATGGATCAAAGACCCTGTAGTTTGGGATGGCTGTCGGTGAACTGACGTGAGTGAGGACCTTGGTCCAAGTGAATGGAGGGCCTAAACCTTGGGGAGGCTTCCTACATACTATGTCGTGACATGGATCAAAGTCCTCATAGTTTAGAATGGGGCTTGGTGGAATACAGTTTAACGTCATGCTGGACAGGGGAATTTGGGGCTTACGCTCCAGACGTCCCAAGGTGGAGGGGATTGAACCACGTGGAGGCTTCCAACATACCATGCCTTGACATGGATCAAAGTCCCCATAGTTCAGGATGTGTTAGATACCATTCAACGTCATGTGGGATAGGGGATTCCATGGCCGATGCTTACTCTAATCCCACGCGAGTCATGCTCGGTGTGAGAAACAAGAGGCAGCAAAGTCCTGATGACCACGTCGTAAATGGTGCGTCCGTGGGAAGTAAAGAGGAGTGGGACTTATGCTTTGAGGTGGCCCAAGAAGTTTCGGGACTTACTCCAGGATGGAGGCCCATGGCCGACAAATCGCAGTGGGAGAGAGACTTGGGACCAAAGAAAGGAGGAGCCTCATTCCCTATCACGCCCTCCGCTGGCCTTGGCACCAAATAAATGAGGAGGAGTAGGGGTGCTGCCTCCTATATGAAAATCTACAGGCTTACACCAATGTGTTTTCCCTTCCCCCACGGACAAACAACACTCCTAGAAGGAGGATATCATCCCCTGTAGAGACCATGGGGCATGGAGAATGTCCATGGTGGGGCACCCTACGTGCGAGGCATGGGGTGGGGTCACAGTTTAACGTCATGTGATGAAGACGATGGTGTTTGGTATTTAAACAACATGTAGCTCAGACGAAGTGGGTTTTATATGCACCCCTAGGATATATAAAACCCTTACCCTCTGCTCCTTGTGTAAGGGAAGGCATTGGCAATGCCGTACTGATGGTGTGTCGCAGAGCGATCCATCGAGGGGTCCACGTTATCATGGCTATGCAAAGAAGAAATATCCATTACCATGCCTATGTGAATAAGAATTAGGTGTAGCAACGCTACGAGCGGTATCATCTAGTGGACATAGAAGTCACATCATGTAAACCTAGAGGGTCGCATGGGGAAAGGATTTTCCAAGTAGAGGGGTCCATAGGTAGGGTCCTTGTGGAGCTCTGTTTCTCTACGTGGCGGAGGGCACTTGCGAAGGGGATTGCTTCACTAATTATTGTGCCTTAGCCATAGCATGGGGTGGAGGTCTAATGGGAGGTTCTTCACGAATTGGAAGGAAATTCGTAGAGCACAACCTCACAGATCAAAGTTTCCTCGCAAAGGAAGGTGTCGGGAAGGAGTGTACTTCGCTAAGTATAGTGTCCCTACCTTAGCATGTGGATCATGTGTACATAAAGGGTGATTCGCGAATCATAAACTCTCTACAATGACCCGAGTCCCCTTGGGGATCCCCTTACTTCGCAAAAGCCCTTAGGCTTCATGAAAGGCATACCTCTCAGAAGAAGGGATCAAAACGAGACAATGGGGAGGCACTTCGCGAAGAAGAAGTACCTCACACAGCTCATGGTTCACCGAACGGAAGAGTGCTTCGCGATTATGTAGATAAGGATTCAAAATGTCAGATTTTACATCTCTTGAGCTCCAGGGGAGCCCAATATTTATAGCCAAGGAGTTCCACGGAGTAGGGATAAATTCGGCGCGAAGGGGAACTGGGTTTCTCCACGGTGGGCTCGCGAACATCAAATGGGTTCGCGGGGAATCCCACCTCATGTGCTTAGCAGCGGGTTCGTGAACATCAAATTTTTTTTGCGGAGTGTCCTGCCTCCTCCACTTCGTGGTGGGTTCACGAATTTCAAATTTGTTCATGGAGAATCCTGCCTCCTTTGCTTTGTGGTGGCCGTGGTGTTGGGGGGACTCCGCGAAGTTTCTTCATGAGGTAGCCTGTGGTGCCGTTGGTGGGACTTTTCTTTGTTCCAAATTTTGGCACCAAGAGACCATGAGACCAATAAGGTCATACAATCCTCATTTCAACCTTAATGCATCAATTGAAAATGTCATCATAACAATCTATATATAAAACATATAATAATTTTTGTAAACTTCAATTTAGAAAGCTAAGTTATTAATCCACCTTACTTTCGATGGTCATGACAATGTTAAAGGAATATCATGCAACCCT
This sequence comes from Viscum album, assembly GCA_963277665.1. Taxonomy (NCBI): domain Eukaryota; kingdom Viridiplantae; phylum Streptophyta; class Magnoliopsida; order Santalales; family Viscaceae; genus Viscum; species Viscum album. The sequence continues at coordinate 1,452,752,982 of OY728161.1, forward strand.
TGTGATGTTTTCTTCTAACACACTAATTTAATCATCTTCTTTTTGTTTTATTCCAAATAATTAACTCTGCATCTTAAAAAGGGGGTTTGGGGAAAATAATTATTGGAAAAAAATATTGATATCATTCCATTAAATGAATCAAATTTCCTCCTTGCAATTTGTATTCTTGATCTGTGTCCACCACTGATTAGTTTCCACATCAAAACTATATACTTCCAAAACACATTTATCTTAATTTAATAATTGTAGGAAATATAATATCTTCTCAATGGACTTAATCAATTATTATGTGATGATTAGTTCTGAATATCCCATAAACCTGGGAGGTCTTTACCACTTGAAAATTTTCACCGCAACATTCCCTTTCTTAAGAGAAGGATGGTGTTTCACATGGTCCATGTTATTACTTAGAATATGATCCCGTTGAGAAATTACTATCAATAAGTTTTTAGAAACAATTTTCCATCATATTTTTCATATCATTGGGCCAATTTTCACATTGGCAATCACATTGATTGTTATCATGGGTTCTTATATCACCAACACTTAACTAAAAAATATAGCATAATTAAGGTGATTTAATACTTCTCTAATAATAATATAAATGGAAACATTGATAATATAATGATAAACTTGTAAATGAAATGTTTATCCAAACTTGTGATACCTAAATATTCAAACTAAGTTATCCATGGTGAAAGAAGTTTCCCTAGGGTTTATACTATAGTGTTCTAGTCTTAGTTTCTTGAAATAAATTGACAATTATCTAATTCTAACTATAGTGACCCTATCATTTTAAACATATTATTAAATTATTTTAATCAAATTAAACAAGAAATTACAATATATGGATATTAATTACTAGTGTATTTGGATGAATAGTTACATAAAACTGAAAAAATGGAAATATAATAAAATATCTTTATATTAATAATCCTTAAATAGATATTATCTACCATTGATCTATAAAATATTTATAGGATAACCTGAGAAATTCATAAATAAAAGTTATGAGCTAAAAAACTAATTAGGGGTACCAACATAGGTATAAAGAAAAACTATCTGGATAGATGGCATAAAATATTAACATAAAAAGGCATGGATAATGCATAAACATAGAATTAATAACATATAAAGAATGAGTACATGTAATAATGGAATCATAGGATTGTAGTAAAATCACACCACATGACATAATAATGAGTCAAGTCCAACATCCAAAAGCATTGCACATAATGAAAAAGTCTCATAAAGGAATTAGGTTTAATCAATATCCCAACATGATATCTCATGAAAAAAACATTACCATGATCATTGGAAAAAAATCTAGACACCCCCATCATAACATTTTCATGTATATGCGGTCCACCAGAATTATCAAACAAGATGTATAAATATAAGGGATACCCAAGTAAAGAACTGTGTATTATAAACATTACATAAGGAAAAACAAAAGGGTGCATCATAAAAGGTTTTTTGAATGAACAGATTGAAATAATAAATGGACATTAATAAAATACAATAGGAATATATAATGAAAAATTATGTATAAATGATATTAAATCATTTAACAAGTGTGTTTAGTAAACTCTAGACATCACCCTATTTAGAGAGGCTTAAAGGAAATCATTAAAGAGTCATTAAAAATGAGATGTCATAATTGAAAATATAAAAAATAAATTGAATGAAGACTATATTTCATGATAATATGAATTATTTTATAAAAATAATTTTGGATTAAAACAAATTAATTATGGTTATTGAAAAGAATTATGAAATTGAGAAGTTCCCTTAAATAGGGCATGTTTATCTGAATAAAATTGGAAGGGAACATTATAGAAAACGTATTTACACATCAATGGAACATGAATAGAAATATGACCATATTTTTGGAACATAGAAATATAATTTACAGGGTTTATATATGAATAATTAATCATTACATTAAGATAAAGATAGATAGATCATAATCCGAATGAAAAATGGATGTTTTGAGATTATACCTTACATTATGTTTGAAACTGTTCTTCAATTGATCTTAATGTCATGGATAATCTAATTATATCCATTAATTAATTAATTAAGAACCTTTTATACATTTATTTTATATATTATAATATTATTATGTTCATTTATGGCCTTTTTGATGAGTTATAAGATATAATTTCATTGTTCGGGGGTGTTCGTTTCCTATGTTTTCGGGATTGGTTCACATGAATAAATGTATGAAAGATCACGTAAAATGGGAATAGATATTAAAATTTTAGGTTATATAACATTATTTAACATATATAATAGTTATTGGTTTTATAAGTCATTTTTTTGGTTGATGATAAATCATTAGATAAAACGTTAGTGACAATTGTTTAGATAATTTTGGCGTTTTTTTATAATCACTAACAATTTTTGTTTTGTTATTTATTATTTTGTATAAAATATAGTTTTAGATCATAAAAATGGTTGTAAAATTAATTTAAAAATTTGTACTAACCATTATAATGTTTTTATCCACAACCTTTATGGTGATAAAGGAAAAATGAAAAGTTGTCATCCTCAAAGGTGATAAATCAATACCACACTGATGATATATTCATTTTTATTATAAAAAGAAGAGGAGAAGTGCCTTTGTTATCAAATTCAAATTATAATAATAAAATTAATTTATATATAACATTCTTTAGTTTTTACCCAGTATTTGATAGAAAATTTTAGGAGAGTATAAGAAAAGTTAATAATGTGAAAAAATAAAGGAAGTAAAATATATTTTTATCTATTGAATTTTTCTCCTTGAGAACCTAATTATGAAAATTGGTTTTGGTATTTTGTTGGGTCCAAAAACTTCTGGGTATTTGGAATAGAATTTTGATGTTGATTTTGTACAAATTGGGCATGCTTCAAGACTTAAGAGGTCTGAAGAGAATAAGTATTGAGGTTTGTTTTTATAGTGGAGGGGATGAGTGTCTTTTATTATTTTATTCATTTATTTAAAATTTTGTCTCAATACTATGAATACTGTGGATTATTATGATTATGTATTGCAAATATTTCATTTAAGTTAAATAAAATAGTTCTTAATTCATCGAAACAACACCTAGATCAATAATTAATCTATTTAGTATATAACATAAATTACATTATTTCACTATTCACTAAAAACTCTACTATTTTAGAAAAATACAAATAATTCACCATAAAAAATTTTTGATTAATAAAATTAAAAAATAAATTCCATTTTATGAAAATATCTTTTTATTTTTTCTAAAAATATTTAAATTAGAATCATCATTTATAAAAAAATACCAATTTTTAAAATTTTAACTGATTTTATAACACTATTAATAAATAAATAAGGTCACATTAATTATCTTGTAATAATATAACCAGAAAAATATTAATTAATGAATCTATTTTATAAAAATTAATTTTCTATTCAATAAATATATTAATTATGAATTTTTAATAAACATTTCTTTTTCATAAAAATACCGAGCCTTAATTTATCATTTAAAAAAATATACTTATCCTATAATATAAATAGATCATATTTTCATTTTTATGATACATAATTTTTATTTATTCATTCATAGTAGAGGTTAATATTATATTAGACAGTATACTATTTATAAGGGTTATTTTATAATTCCAGAGGTCAGGATACTATTTCATTGGTGTAGGCTCCAAAAATTATATAAATTCATCTAATTTAATTTATTATTAATTTATATTGTTTTTACTGTGCTCTATATGTAATTTTATTTTATTAATAACATGAAAAACAATTATAATAAGAGAAAATTTCATTGATAAAATTATTGTTCATTTCAGTTTTATCTTAGGTTGAAGGTGGACTAGTAGGGAAGCCACTGTGTTACCCCATAGTCTAGCTATGACTTCTAATGTTCCTAAACATGCCATTTCTCTAAGACTCCTCCGCTAAGATGATCAATAGAACAACCCTTTTCTAAAAACAAACACTATCTACTTTAATTGCTCATTTTGTAAAATAATGTACCCATGCATGATCCTATACTAGTAGAGGTAATCTAGGATGGAGGGATTGTTCAGCTGGGAGAGTGTTGTTTGGTTTCTATCAATGGATGAACTACTCAGAGGATCTCAACTAATAATGGTCAAGGTTTCATGCTCTATAATCCTATTTGATTCAGTGGTATTTGTGGACCATATCATTAAAATTCATGCTATACATTATTGATATCATTTTGAAACCATTTTAGAATCTTGTGGTGTAGTTAGTTATTTGATTTAACTTCATCTTCAAATGACCATATAGGATATGGTGGAAACTCATGTGTTAGGATGGGATATGGATGGTCCTTGTTTGGGAGACCATCATGGAGATTTTTCTCAAGTAGTACATTCCATACATGATGATGTTGGACCATGAAAAGGATTTGAGGGAGTGAAAATTGGGTTGTATGATTTCCTTTGCATATCCTACTAAATTTAATGTGTAACTTCACATTGAAAATTTGATTCCTAGGAATGAGGAAAAAAAGGATCCTATGTATGAGATATGGATTAGACAATATCATATATGTTTGGTTAGGGGATTTTACCTAACACGATACACATAGGTGATTCAAAAGTCTTCTAATAAGGGGATGTATTAGGATATGATACTATGTTTATTAAGGACCCATGGAGGGATAGCGTATGAGATTTAATTAGAAATTTTGGAGTTCCTTCATGTATTAGGAAGTTGAAGGGTGAAAATTTAATGATGGGATATAATAGTATAGTAGAGGAGGACATCACTTATTCAATTACCTTATATGGACTACCATAGTGTTTCAACTATGGAGAGATCTATAATAACTATATAGACTTCTCATCACCATATATCTAGTGCTGGTAATGAGGAATGATGGGGAATCTTCTATAGTTATTCTCCAAATATATTTGGATATTTTTCTATAGATTTTTGAGGAAGATATTTTATGGGGTCCGAGGTCTAGCCGAGGTCCTCTATAGTAGGCCTGGACAATGGGGACTTAGGTGTGTCGTGGACATGGTCATTGATTGGGGGTAGGGTCTGTCTACGTAATATTGTAGACAACGGTGGATGTTGGTGGGGAACATGTTACATTATGGGGTATTGTTGTAATCATATATGTTAATATTCTTCATTGTTTAATATATTTTTTCCCTTCATATTTGCTACAAGATCTATATATGGACATGACATACCATTTCATGATATGTTTTTGAGAGATAACCTTAAGACCAAAGTATATAATATTAGTAGTCTTTATTTTGATCAGTGAGAATTTGGTTATGGAATTTCATTTAACTAGGTGGTATAATGTTCTTATAGACATAGGTATGAGTTATATAGGACCGTGGGGAATTGTGACATAACCTATATGTGTTTTTATCAACTAACAATTAATTCTCACTTCATACCAATCTAAAAGTATCAATCAATATTAAATCACAAAAAGAATCATTTCCAAGGAATCATACACATACATAATCATACACATATAATTTTTTTTGATAGAGACACATGTTTTATATCATGGTTTTGGTAGGGATTAAATAAGGTCCTTGGGACTCAATTGAGAGTAACCATTGTGTACCATCCCCATAGTGATTGACAGTTTGAGTGGTTGACATGCCTTCTGGAGGATATTCTAAAATATTACCCTCTAAACGTTAATAGAGTGTGGGATGATCAACTACCCATAATTGATAAGGGATAAAACAAAAATAACAGGCCTCGATTCTAATAGAACCTTATGTGGTGCGTCATGGGAGGTCATTTCATTCACTATTTTGAAGGAATGAGGAATGTGTGGAATGGGTTACAGGGGATAGTCTAGATTAGGATACCTCTAAGATGGTATAAATAACCCATAAGTGGGTTATCCCCACTATGAGAAAGAGTTGATATTATATTGTTCTTAGATGGAGCCCTTTGGTATTATCAATGGGAGATTAGATTTTCTTGAGTGTGACTCTTCTGTTGGGGAACTAACATCTATGAAAGAAGGGAATGATGGATTTCAGTTTTTTAGATCCTTCGAGATCACTAAACATGTTGGGATTTTGGAAATCTATTTTTACCTTATTCCATCTTATCAATTCATTCTTGGTGTGTTCCATGATTCTCCTCTATTGAGGGGCACACCCAATCATATGTTTTTTTATATAAAGTAATGAAACAAAGCTAGACCATGATGCAATGTTTGAGGAGCACCCTTTGTTGTTTATAGAATGATGTGACAAATTCTTTTAAGTGATAGTGATACCCCATATATGGAATTTATGTAATCATGGATAGATATGGTAGGTAACATGGAAGAGAGAGGTTGATTTTCAACATCATTTATTGGAGTTGTTCAAGAAGTACCCCTACAAACACATCCTAAGGAGGAGAAGTCTATAAAAGAGGATAGTTGTGATTCCCTAAAAAAATTATTCACTATTAAAAGTCTTGATTTAATCCATATTTTTAGGATTATGATTATTTTGGAAACATAGATTACATAAATAGAAAGGATGCTCCATATTTCACTAACCACATCATAGAGAAAGAGTCTATGCCACTGTATAATAATCTATGATGTAGAGTCTTGGGGATTTTATCTTAAACTATAGAAGGATTGGATTTTCATAGCCTGGATATTCAGAGGATGATATATCGCAGTCATATATACTGTGACACGTAACTTGTTACACTAGACCATCAGTAGTCTATGAGGTATTAAGACTCTTATTAAGGTTGTTACGCACGTCCTTTGGGAGATATGGATTTTAATTCCCTTCTCTGGTTTTCATTCGAGAAAATGTATTATGAAATTTAAGATGGAATTTTGATTATTCCTAATGTAGTGTTCACACGTGGATTAAACCTATAAAAAACCCTCCCTCCTATAAAAAGAGATTCATCCCCCTCATATAGCATTGTTTTAGCTTTCTTATAGGGATCCCTAGAGAAACCCCACTTCATCCATTGAACAAATTCCATAAAATGATGAGGTATAGAGCCACTCCACACTATCATCTCCTTCACTGATCCATGGAGGTCCCCTTTCATCACATCATTATTGTACAACAACTTTCATTATACACCATAAATGCACTGTTACACCATGTTGGTCATCCCTTGTACCACAATGGATACTCCTCGAGCACATTTTCACCATAACACAACCCTTACCTTTGACATGGTGGATATTTGCAGCTCACCACTATGAAAGAGCCCCCATCAAGAACAATACAGACCCAAAAAACACTATAATCCTCCTTAGTCCTTCTTGAAATGAGCATACATATATCCTTTGAAAAATTTAAACTCTGAGTAATGATTTGTTATACTCAATTTTTTCTTCTTTCCTTTATATAGAATCTATAAACTATGATATTGGAACTAGTTCTAGTAGTCCAATTAAGGATATCATTTTAATTTTTCTATGAGCTTGAATTGGGCAACAACATCTTTAGTGGACCATAGAACTACCATTGAAAACCATGAGGTATGATGTTCCTTACCATTTGGATTATTTTTTACATCAGTTACCATGTTATTACTACTGTTCTTTGGGTTCTTTATTATGATCACATGTCGGTGTGTGTTGTTCCCATGAGAACCATATGTGTTAATTTATTCCATGTTCATTATTGTTTCTTATTATTCAAGTTGAGGATGATGAAATGTATTATATACTTCTTCCTTTTATCATGATGGTATGTTATATATTCTTGTATTCTCTACCATGTTATGTGTGATTGTTTAGGTATTATTATTGGCTTAAATATATGCGGAATATCATTAAAAGATTATCCCTTAGAGGGGGAGTCAAAATGATTTTTAATATGGGAATTATGGATTGAAACACTGTCTTAAGATAAGAAAATTCCTCATGGATGTCCTGTATTACACTCAAGGCCAAGATGATTACAAATATATTGTAACTCTAGGACTAGTGGAACCTAAGTAGAGTTTAACTCAATTACTAGATGGTATTGAGGACATAAATTTCATGATTACTAGTGGAGAATGAGGATTGCATACACACAATTTCAGGCAGCATGACTACCAGAGGATACTATGTGGTTTTTCACTTGATGCCTATTAAATTTTGAGTAGCATGATCCCTTGATGCCTATTGTATTCTAATGAAATTACTATCTTTATTCTAATAAAATGTCGAGTGATAGTTTTACAATACTTTTGGACTATTGTGGTTACTTATTACATCTTTAATTTTAATCCAACACAGAGTAGAACCATGAATAGTTGTGGTTTGTGGTGTCTCTGTTAACACACGATAACAAGGTTTTTTATTTTATGTCTTTATTATTTGTAATAATTTTTATTATTTATGTAATACCCTAATTAACCTAATCACACTATGGTAAGGATGCATTTCTGGATATAAAATATGTCTTATACACACACCCTACTCAAAACTTTTAGTTCACTTGTAGATTTTATGATTATATATTCAGGAAAGGGAATGGTTTCTATGGTTGAGGGATGAGTGGAGGGGTATAGAACTAGTTGGGGACAATGATGGACCCCATTGTTTATTTATTTATTTATTTACATTTGTATTCTATGCTGACTTGCCTCTTTAGGATCCCATTTATCTGTAAGACATGTATTCCACCTTTTTATGTTTCTACTTGTTTTTTTTATTTACGATAGATATTATGACATGATAAAAATAGTATACTCTCCCCATTTATGTATTAATACCCTTGGTCCTATTTGAAAACTTCTTGCTTACATGGGGGTACATATGTTTCCATCTATCACTCTTCCAAAAACTAGTTGGGTTGGGATGAGATGATGAATTTTTGACCATACATGGTATTAAAAAATACTCATTTTGTTATAAAAATCATTCTAGTTAGTTTCTAGTTTAAAATAAATTATTATTCCCATATGAATTTTAATGCTTTTATAACCATTTTTTTCTAGAATCCAATTTAAATGGAATATTTCTAAAACAAATTATCCTCTCCATTTTACATCTTTGACTCACATGGACTCATTTTTATATCCAATTATTCTTTATTATCAATTAATTTAAAATAAATATTTATTTCATTTTTTAATAGAATTTTAAATGATATTACATTTTTATATGTTTTATGAGATAATTAAATAACCCATTTATGTCCTTGTGTAGTATTTAAGTTTGTCCTTATGTTTGTTTTTCATACATGAAAGACATATTCATGTACATGATATGATGGGTGCACCCTAAAACAACTACAATGAATTGCGTAATTTTTTTTGTCTCATGAGATAATATGTATGGGATAATGGGGTAAACATAATCAATGATTGGAATTTCTCCACCTTGTAATGTTTTTTACAGTTATCCCATAATTATAATTATTTAAGGTTTTATAGTGTTTTAACATTCCTATGATTCTAGGATCATATATTTCAATATTCATTATATCATTATTCCATACTATTTATCATGAGACTTGTCTTTTATGATATCATTTTATTACTTTTGAATAATTTGACATGCTTCATTATAATGCATATTAACTTACTAGAAATTATAGATAAACACTTTTGTTTCAATAATTATGAGGCTATCCATTGTTGTCTTAAGAGTACACAAGAATTTTATATCTTATTATTTATAATAAAATAATGATGTTTTCTTTTAGTTTCACATTCATGTATTTTCAACCTAGTAATCCAATGACACTAGGCCTCTATATCCATGGGTGTCTTTTATTGTATATTTATCTATAAACCATGTAATAATTTGTGTAATATACTTGGGTAACTATTCGACTCATGGTGGATTATATATCTCTATGTTTTATAAGGATATATATAGTTAATTGTTATTTTATTGAGATTATATAGATGGATGATTACACACATTTATTATTATAAAAAATATTATTTTATTTTAATTGAATTTGAAACAAAAAATGGCTACATAAAAAATAACTTTTTATTATAAATCTATATTTATCATATTTCAAAACAATAGTTTTTGAAAAATTATTGTATATTAATCAGGGTTCCATGTTTCTGGTCAGATGTGTTAAATATAGAATATAATAACCTATGTTTTGATCTGAGGGAACATTAATATTTAGAAAGAATTTTATTAATTATAGAGTTGTGACATTTCCACATTTTCTATCTATGAGTTATGAACATGAAATTCTCAGTGGATATGGATATGCTAAAGCATTAACACATGGATTTCTAATATAGTTAATGTTTTTTACATTTATAGTATTGGGCAGTGTATTTTATCCCAACCAAATAGAACCTATTTCTTGAATGTTAAAGATCATGTATATTAAATTTTATGGGTCATGTTCTTGTACATTCTAATTATAGCTTATCACACATTGTAACTTTTATTTTTGATTCATTAAGAAAATTATGGGTTAATTTTTTAAGAAAAAATATGAGTTTCTTGAGGTGTTTTATAGATTAGGATTGATGGTTGAGAAAGAGACTGGAAATAAGATTATGTTATTAATGCCTGATAATGGTGGAGAATAAGATAAAAAGAATGTTGGGGTTTTTAGTGATAATGAATTATCTTTGAAAATATTATTTCTGGTATGAAACATATATTTTTATCAATAAATAATTTTAAATGTTATAATTAATAAATATATGGATTCATATTAATGGTCATTATTATAACTGTAGAAATAATTTTATTATGTTTTAGAACTAGAATATTATTTTTCATTATAAAAATTATATAATTTTTAATTTAATTATATTATATTAAATTTGTTATATAGTCATTTAAAAAATTTACTAAATTTTGATCATTTTATATTAAAATATAATATTCAGTTATGGATCTATTGTGGAAACAAATATCTTATAGATGTTCTTTGGGGATTTTCTAAAATTTTGTTTTTGGGGATAATTTTTAAAAAGAATTTTTTCATAAAAATCAATAGATTTTATGTATTCATCATTATATAATCATGATTAAAATATTTATAACACTTTTTCTGGGAAAAAAGTAATTATGGAGTAAATAATTAAATTAATAATATTATTAAGAATTTATGAACATATGTTTTACCTTTTTCGTGTTAATATATGTTTTATTATAATAAGACTATTTTTCTATGTTTTCCATTTAATTAAATATTCGATAAGGATAAATTGGTTTTTGTAATTCTTCTAGGGTAACATAAATATCATTTGTTTAATTATAATACAATAAATTATGTAACGAACTTGAACTAGGTATCCCATATCTACTGCACGATTTAATTCATTGACATTAGATATAATGAATCATATTATAGAAGAAAAAAATGAATAATATTATTGGAAAACATTATGTGTATATTATTCACTTCCTACATTTGAATAAAAACAGTATTAAATATTTTGTTTTTAATTTTTCTGCAGAACATTATTAATCTGGCATATCTCTTCGAATTAGCTACAGTAAACTTTTTCGAATCATATAGAATGGAATAAAAAGATGTATGAGCTCAAATATTTTGTTAGGGGTAATTAAAAAAAGATATAATTAATCAATAAGAATAATCAATATGTAAAGGTAAATAAATAAGAAAAAAATCATTTAAATTACTTGGCTGTATGAATGGATATTTTAGAATAAACATGGATTTGTAAATAATTTAAAAAACATTTCATTTAATAAATCAAATGAAAATAAAATTTTTACATAGATAATATCATATAAAAATATAATGGAAAATAAAGACTAAATTCCCAGTGAAGGAAACGATTAGATATTTGATTTAAATTCTCAAGCACAGGAAAGAAAAAATAACTTCAAGTTATATAAAATAGAATTTTAAAAACTAAAGGTAGAAAACCATTTAATTTCATTTACTGGTTTGTCTCATGAAACTTGTCAATGCATCATGGGGCTATATACAGTCTTTAACCAATCCATACCTACTCTTCCAAAACATTACTCATATATTAAATTACTAACTAAATTTGTGAACAATATTCCTTATCTTAAAATATTTTTGTTGTGTAAAGGATACTGATTTACCAAAATTACCTCAATTAATCAAATTACATTCATATTAAGAACCATATGTAAAAAATGATATATGTTTTAGGAGATAATTATATCCATTAAAAAATAATAGGTATATTGAATATAAATTTTGATTCAAAGGAAAAATTATTACAATAAAATGATAATTTCACGACAATGATAGAAATCAATAAAGAAATTGACATCTCACAATATGTTTTATCACATTGTAAAATTTAAAAAAAATATTGGATGAAAGTTGTAAGAACCTGGTTCTTATACTTGAGTTGTGGGTTTCTTCTTGTCCATTATCCTAAATTGTTTTTGAGAAATCAAGGAAAATTGGGAAAATCCCAAAATTTGGGGGTACACGCCGTGTAATTTTCCACACGCCATGTACTTTGGTCATGTTTGATGGGTACACGAGGCGTGTAGGCCTGTCAGCGATGAAGGGAGTAAATAATTGACTACACGCCATGTACTTAGTATATACACGTCGTGTAATCAGTCGGAATGTGAACAGTAAAGCGGTGGGAGTATCCACCAGTGGATCAGTAGTACATTCCATGTACTAAAAGATACATGTCGTGTAATCATGTCAACAGATTAATAGTAAGGCGGTGAAAAGTGGTCGTCAGTGAAATAGTTAAAAAAATGAAAAGTACACGCCATGTACTTTAGAGTACACACTGTGTAGTTGTGTTTTTTTGTTATATGCGGGCAGTAGACTCCTAATTCAGTAGAGGGGAAAAAGGTTCATTTGAAGCATGGGAGTGATTACCAGATCTTGGAAGAGCTCCCGACCACACATCGGGACTTCGATTCCTTCACCTATGATCTCCTTTGAACCACGCAGGTGAGTTCTTCCCTCTCCATGAGTGTTTCCTTCTTAATATTTCTCGAGTGGATGTTATTTACATTTTAATGGCTTAACTTTTATCCTAGATCTACACCACTCTCGGTTGTTTTAGAAGGCGTCGTTCACGTATATCGATCAATGGAGACTGAGGTAGGTGGTCTGGTGTTTATTTCAAAATATTGAGTTGATTTTGTGTAATGTTGTGCTACGTGCCCATATTTGGGGTGTCGTATGGCTGATTAAATGACTAATAAAATACTAAGAATTGCATAGGTAATTTAATGATTATGTATAAACTACTGTTTGGAACCGTTGCCTTGATCTAGGGCCACCCCGTGAGTGTGTTTTCCTTTTTTATCCATTTGGATATGATACTGTTTCGCACGGAATCCGAGGATGACCTCCTAGATGGGAGATTCAAACGTTCCGATCCGTTTCTAACCGGTTTATTCGTAGAACCGGAAACATCCAATGATTCCACATCCGTTTGGACCTACTTTCCAAAGGTAGGCGCTCATTAGTTTGTGGGCTAATGAGGTTTAGGAATTTGCATTGGTCGAGAGGATGGGAGGTCGGACTCATCACACCTTTTTGAGGGGAATTATTGTCTACTCCGGGACACTCTTTATAGATTTAAGTTATGTTCGTGAATCCTTATTACATTACCAAGTATAAAATGAGCTTTCCTTAAGTTTTAACAATCAATGATTAAATATGTAAGAAATTTAGAGAATCTTTTATATGTATTCGAGGTTCTTCATCAATAGAGAATCATCTATATCTATTTAGAGATTCTGATTCAATGGTATCCTTCAAAAACAATTATAAAAGTCTCTTGGTCATTATGATGACCAGGCTGATTTTAAAGCCACTCAGTGGGGCACTTGAAGTTTATCATCATTCAGAAGGACATGGATTATTTCAAAGTTGGGATCGAACCCATAAATGGGCTACCTACGTATCCTTTGTTTTGGAAAATGAATCAGAACCCACGTAGTTCGAATAAGGGTATGATGTTTATGATTGATGGCTCAAAGTAGGATGTCACAATTACTTTTACACTCTAAGCTCACGTGAGTCATGCTCGGTGTGAGAAACAAGAGGTATTAGTAAAATTTAGACAATTGTGCCATGAAAGATGAAATCATAAGAAATGGTTTGGGGCTTATGTATGTATGACTGCCCAGATAGATGAAGGTTTAGGATTCACTTTTAGGGAGAAAATCCATGAATTGGGTCCATAAAGGTATATGTGCTTCATGGAGATTTGAATACTCTAATCTTGGGGCTTACTACTAAGGAGGATGCCCATGTTAGGAGGGGACTTATGATTGGGTTTTACTCCTGAAAAGGAAACCCAAATCAATGGTAAATTAGGACTGGTTAAAGAGAAATTAGGGGACTTGGGTCTTATTCCTGAAAAGGAAACCCAAGATTATAACTGGGTTTTATACATGAAAAAAGGGGACCCAGGTTAGGGATTAAGGTTTGGGGCTTCTTCCTGAGGAGGATGCCCATATTTGAGGTTAAGGATTACTCCTAAGAAGGATGCCCAAATTAAGGGACTAAGGTTTGGGGCTTACTCCTGAGGAGGATGCCCAAATTAAGGGACTAAGGTTTGGGGCTTAGTCCTGAGGAGGATGCCCAAGTTTGGGAACGTTAATAATTTGGGGCTTACTCCTAAGGAAGATGCCCAGATTAAAGGACTTATAACTGGGGATTACTCCTAAAAAAGGAGACCCAAGTTAAGGATTCTCTCATCTTAAAGGATGAGGTTGAATGAATGATTTCTCCATATTTAGTGACATAAGGATATTTAAATCACTAGGTTTTGAGAGATATTCCACAGAATTCCGTTCAGATAAGGAAGTCAAATCAGGAAATCATGCCATAAATGGCTTTGAAGAGTGTCTTGAAGACTGAATCTTGAAAAGGAAAGGTGTAATGGCTTAAGAGGGGTAAAAATGGGCAAGATGGGCACCCAAAAAGGTAGGGGCGCGCAAGTCTTGGAAGGCGCGCAAGTATTGCAGTGGCGCACAAGTATTGGTCGCGCAAGTATACTTGCGCGACATGAGGAGTTCTTGTGCGATTCTCAAACATCATTAGAATATTTGAGCGACTCTTTATAAATCCCTTTAGAATCCCCTTGAGTTTCTTCCAAAAAAGGCACGTGCGAGTTCTATTGAAGGAATAAGGCGGCGCGCAAGTGTTGATGAGTTTCAACACTTAGGCCTTTCTTCTTCTCTTTAAATCTTCCGTTCTAGGTAAGAAATTACCTTTAGAAGTGTTCCAGAAGCTTTGAAAAGAGACTTGGGCGTCGGGAGCTTCAATCCGAGTTTCTGGAAAAAGATCTCCTGAATGGGGGGCCCACAGGGTCTATTTATAGGCAAGAGAAGACCCCGGGCGGTTATCGGGCGGTTATCACTTATGTTGCGCAAGTCACTTGCGCGACCAAGGGCGTCGCGCAAGTGTACTTGCGTGACAGTGATATAACTTGCGCGGTGCAGTTTCTTTTGATCCTTTGTTCGTGCCTTTGTCGATTTTTGATGTTTTCTTCAAAGGTTGAATCACTTTGAGCTCAGATATTCCCCTTTTCTGATCTTTAGATTCTGTGAAGAAAGGAGCGTCAACAAAAGTCCCCCCTCAGAGTTGGATCCGGAGAGAAATGAGGATTTGACTCTGAGGAAATCTAATCCTATCCAAAGGAAAAGGGGCGCGCAGGTCTTCAGGGCATAGAGGGCGGCGCGCAAGTTTGCGTCGCGCAGGCCTTGAGCGCACTGAGTACGGCGCGCAGATAGGCCTCCTGGCCTATAAATACATGGATTCACCTCCGTACAAGCATCCGGGTTTCCGGACTTCATAACTTCTTGAGCTCTCGTCACGCAAGTTATCTTAGATGTGCAAGGTGCTCTGTTTTCCAACGTTTTCTTCGATGTCGCGCTATTTTACAGGTATTTGTACTTGCGCGGTTTACACTTGCGCGTCAAAAATTAGGGCGGCACATGGATACTTGCGCGCCATTCTTTAGACTTTCGCGCCTTTATGCCTTAGACATTTTTTTCATTTAAGAGTTAGTTTATTCATCTTTTCTGCTGATTCAGTGGTTCCCAAGGGAATTGGAACGGCTGATGAACTGGCTAGCAAGCGGATTGATGACATGATTAACATTATTGGCCATGATTACTATGATATCTGCAACAGCACTCTCCCAGATTTGGCTAAGTACTTGAAGAAATATCATCTTAATTTTCCACAGAGCATCTACCTGCCTCTATATGGTCATGGTCACCTGCAAGGAGTCAATTTTCCAGATGCAAAGAACTATACACCTGAAATGTAGCTGCGCTGCTACTCCTTCATTTCGGTTATGCTGTGCATTAAGAGCAACAACAATGGTGTGAACTTTCAAATTCTTCCTCCATGTCATTTCCTTCCAGATATGAAAATGGAAAACCCATGGGCTGAAATGTTTTCCACTAATGGTTGGTGGAGAGAAGACAAACATGGTATTAGAGCAATATCTGAAAAGAGTACTCTCTCCAAATGGCTCTTTACTTCCAATGCTCAATTCTCAAATCCATGTATCCATCTTCCAAGTCTCTTGGACAACAACAGAGTCACTGTTTGATCAGCAGAAAATTTTCTCAAACCTCACTCAAGAACATCCTTTTACAATTGTTCCAAGAAGAGCTGGTATCACTGCATCTCTTATTATATCTAGTTGAATGGATGAATTCTAGGTGGTTGCTGATGAAGCTCGGGATGCCGTAAATCAAATGAAGTGTTATGTTGAAAGCCTCTTGTAATTTCTTGAAAAAGAGAAGAGACTCCAGTCTGTGGATGTCCTTCTAACTCTTGTGCATCAATAAAAAACACTTTCATCTTCAATCATTTGTACCTGCATTCTTTCACTACCTGCTTCAAATTTACTTAAGCCGATGGGCCCAGTAAGCATAGTTTGATTTTTACTAGGATTATTACAAATAACCCTACAAACTTTGATTCTTTTAATTACTCAATATTACCTAAATCATACAGAATGTATGTTTAGTGAGTTGGAACTTGACTTTTATTCAGAGTTCCTTTGTCTTTTTGTGGGCAGTTTAAAGTCATGCACGCCGGACATAAAGGGGCTAATGATTAAGGTTGAAATAGCTTTGACCAAAATGGATTAAAATGGATTAAAATACTTGAAAATTTATCTTAAAACATATTACCATACTCAAGTATGAGAGAAAATATGTAAACTATGGCTTAAAAATATTTGAATCTGAGGAATGATATGAAAAAGAGCTAAAAGGCATTAGAAGAAGTAGTTTCCAAGAATAAAGTTACTATTATTTAACAAAACCCGTTAGGGGGTTGAAATATGCAGGGCCACCTAAAGGCATTGAATGCATGGTCAAATAAATAGCATCTTCTGGCTGACAAGTCTGTTATGTGGACTGTTTATGCAAGGACACCTATGGGAACGTGCTGCATAGTTACACAAAAGAACTCTCAGAAATTTACTTTCCTAGTGTTAAAAGACAGTGAAAGTTTATGGAGATTCAACTTTTCTAAAGTATAGAGTTTGTTGTATGGAAAAAGGTACTTGAATATGGAGAAGATATTTCCGAACAAGAATATCGAAGAACTGGATGAATATCACTCCTACGAAGGTCTGACCCAAATGTAGGGAAGAAGAATAAATCGTAGACTTGAATACTTTCAGATCATGAAAAAGGATATGGGACAAATATGTTAAGGATGGATATATTTTTTTTGCGGATCCCTACATACTGTCGTTTAAGACAAATAAGGAAAGAAGAGGCATTCTTCCCAAGAATGAAGTTACCATCATTTAAAAAACCTGTTAGGGGGTTGAATTATGCAGGGCCACCTAAGGGCATTTGCTGCATGGTTAAATAAAATAGTATCTTTTGGCTAACAATTCTGTTATGTGTACTGTTTATGCAAGGCCACCTATGGGCACGTGCTGCATAGTTAGGCAAAAGAATTCTCAGAAGTTTGACATTTCTGTGACTAGAAGTCATGAAAAGGGTTATGAAGATCTGAAAATATTTAAGGTTAGGATTATAACACATAAATATTGGTATTGTCTAATGTATATAGAGATACATAGTTCAATGATAAACATAATAATGTTGTGGCTAGGTCCTGAATTGAAATTTTGGACTTCACTACGTATCTCATAATAATGACAATCAAGCCATACGTAGTTCTTGAAATGCATTTTAACGTCGTGCAGGACGAAAGTAGGAGTGATCTTAGTTTAGGGTCATAGAATTCGGACCATAATAATGAATACACAGTGTGTGTTTTCATGAGGACTTTTTAGCTAAGGGACTGAAAGTGAAATTTGGGGTTAGGCCCAAAAGACTTGGGGATGGATTCGAGGGATACTCTAACATTCCTACGTATCCCATAAGGATGGGAATCAAGCCCACGTAGTTCTAGAACTACCCTTTGTACAAATTTGGTTTATACATGTGAAGGGTGAAAGGGGACATTAGTGCAATGATGGTTTAACTCGAGATAAAAAGTTTAGGTATTACCATGTATGCACGTAGTCTTTTGAAATGAAACATGATTGAAGATTAAATGTCAATAATAGTTCTCTCTCAAATGAGGAAATCAAAGAGTATTGTAGTTTATTGTCATACCGTACAAAAGTGTTGCATAGTTTAACGTCATATAACAAGGATGAAAGTTAATCAATGTAAATATATTGATTCTAGGTGCGGTTTCACGAATCAACATCATATGAGATGGTGGTGAACCGATGTGAAGAGATTGTTTTTGGGCTTGAACCCTGGGAGGTTGCCTACATACCCAGCCTGGAGGGAAAGGATCAAAGTCCGTGTAGTTCAATTAAACAATGAATTAATGATCAAGTTGTTCGTGGGGACAATGATCTAATAAAAAATGTTGTTGGGACTTACACATGGTTAGGGGCCCCAAGAGAGTGTTATGGTTGAGGTTTGCTCTAAGCTCACGTGAGTCATACTCGGTGTGAGAAACAAGAGTTAATAACAACCTTAACGATGCACAGTTTAATGTCATGTAGGACATATTCAGGGACTATGCAGTTTAAAGTCTTGCAGTTAGGACTATTGGTGCTGCACAGTTTAGTGTCATGTAGCAGGGAAAAAAATAATAACAGTTTAATGTCATGTAGGACAAAAAGGGGATTGTGCAGTTTAATGTCATGCAGTAAGGACAAAAGAGTGTACCATTTTAACGTCATGTCGGACGAAAGTGAAAATAGTTTAAGATCATATACATGGACCGTGAATGGTGCAGTTTAATGTCATGCTGGACCTTTGAGATTATATAGTTTAACATCTTTCCAGACGTAAGGGACTTTTATATAGTTTAGCATCATGTAGTTAGGACGTCATAGTTTAACATCTTGCTGGACATAAGGGAGTTGCAAATAATTTATGCTCATATGCATGGACCAAGGATGATGCAGTTTAAGGTCATGATGGACGGTTTAGGGAACGTTTTCACAGTTTAACGTCATGTTGGACGAAGTTGCAGTTTAAGGTCATACTAGACGATTTCTGTATAGTTTAACGTCATATAGGAAGGACGAAATGGTGCTGCACAGTTTAGTGTCATGTTGCATGGACAAAAATACTTTTTTCTACAGTTTAACGTCATGTTGGATGAAGATGCAGTTTAAGGTCATACTGGACCATGCTTGTATGAACCAATTGTAAGAGTCTTGGTTCTGGGGACCATATTTTGTGTTTATACAAAATATTTCTTTAGAAATCTGGCATTGGTTGGAGTCGTGATGATTTCTCCATCCATTGAGATTAATGAATAAGCTCCATTGGAGTAGACCCTATGTATTGAATAAGGTCCTTCCCATTTTGGCTCATGCTTGGGAGGTTTCTTTCCTGGTATCACTGGAGTTCTGAGAACTAATACCAATTCTCCCTGAATGAATGAACGAAGACGAACCTTTTTGTTAAAAGCTCGTGCTATTCGATTCTGATAGATTTCCAAGTGGTGCAAAGTGCACAATCTTTTCTCATCTAACTGTTCCAATTCATTCAATCACTTTTGGGATTGCTCATCTGTAGATAAATGATCACAAATGGCTACTCTGAGTGAGGGAAATTGAACTTCAATTGGCAAGACTTCTTCTGTTCCATATACCATCAAATATGGAGTTGACCACGTTGCATTGCGGGTGGTAGTCCGATAAGCCCATAAAGAATGAAAGAGTTTATCGGGCCATGACCTCTTATCTTTATCCACCATCTTTTGCAGTATATTTAAAAGAGTCTTGTTAAAGGCTTCTATTTGGCCATTGGCTGCCGCATGATACCTAGATGAATGGTTGGATTTAATGTTGTATTCTTGATACAATTTATTCACCTCAGAAGAACAAAAGTTGGTGTCGTTGTCCGTCAATATGGAATGAGGGGCACCAAATCTAGTAATGATGTTAGACTTGATGAAGCTAACAATGAATTTAGAACTGACTTCTTTGAGAGGTACTGCTTCTGCCCATTTGGAAAAGAAATCAGTAGCAGTAAGAATGTACTTAAACTGCTTGGCCGTAGCTGAAGGGTAAGGTCCCACCACATCCATTCCCCATGTGGAAAATGGCCATGAGTATTTAGCTGTATGAAGCAACTCTGGAGGTTGATGAATGAAGTTGGCATATACTTGACATGAATGACACTTCTTTGTGAAATCAACACAATCTTGTATCATTGAAGGCCAAAAGTATCCAAGCCTTCGAATTTGATCAGACAATCTATATCCAGACTGGTGGGAACCATATACTCTTGCATGCACTTCTTTCATGACAGCCATTGTCTCTTCACCATCAATGCATCTGAAGAGAACTCCATCAAAACCACGTTTGTAGATAATTTTTTCTAGGTGGTTTGGGCTATCACAAAGAGTAAAATTGACCACACGTCGCTGGATTTGTTATTTCTCGGCTCTATCAGGTGGAAGTGTTCTATTTTGAAGGTATTCCCTGATAGGTGTCATCCATCTGGTAGTATGACCATACGGTTCAGGAATGGGACTAATTTCATTATTTTCCTCTATTCTGGCTTGAACATAAGGTGAAATTGCATGACGGTGGGCAATATTGATGGTTGTCTCGTCCCGATTTGGATCTTCTAGAGCTGTGGCTATATTAGCCAGTGCATCAGCTTGAGCATTTTGTGATCTTGGGACATAAGAAAATGTCGGTTCTGAAAGGAATTCCGCCATTAACTCTCTGACGTAATCATACAAAGGGATTAATTCTTCTTTTCTAATGGCATAATCCCCATTGACTTGTTTGATTACCAGTTCTGAATCACCTTTCACTTTTAAGTGATTCACTTGTGTTGGAGTGCTAACTCCAAGCCTGTAATGAGAGCTTGGTATTCGGCTTCATTATTAGTACCACCTTCCCACAATAGAAAGGAATAAGGTAACAATGCCTTATCTGGAGAAATGAGTACAATTCCTAAACCAACTTTGTTGAATTTAGGATTTTCCATTTTCTTCCCTGTTGGACTTCTGGAAGCACCATCAAAATACATTTCCCATGTTTGAGAATTATCTTGAATAGAGAAAACTTCCTCATCAGGGAGTTCAATATCTGAAGACGTGTCTTCCATGGAAGGATGTTCAGCCAGGAAATCAGCCAGAGCTTGACCATTTATTGCCTTTTGAGACACATACTGAATGTCGAACTGTTGCAAAATAACTGCCCACCTTGCAAGACGTCCTGTAAGCATTGGACGACTAAGGATGAATTTGAGCGGATTATTACGAGATACCAATTCGACCTCGTGATGTTGCAAGTAGTGTCTCAGTTTCTGAACTGCAAAGATTAATGCTAGGCAGCACTTCTCAATACTTGAATACCGGGTTTCTGCTTCAAGAATAGTTCTACTGAGATAGTAGAGGCTATTTTCATTCCCAGCATCATTCTTTTGGGCTAGAAAAACACCCAATGATCGCTCTAGAGCTGTCACATAGAGGATAAGTGGTCTTCCTTTAACAGGTGGCATGAGTACTGGTGGACTCAAGAGGTATTTCTTGAGAACATCAAATGCTTCTTGACATTTCTTCAGTCCACTGGTAAGTGACTCCTTTCTTCAATAATTTGGTAAAGGGTAAACCTTTACCCGCCAAATTGGCAATGAAATGCCGAATATAGGCTAAGTGTCCTTGAAGTCCTCTTAATTCTTTCAACTTCTGAGGAGGTGACATACCAAGGATTGATTTGGTCTTCTCCGGATCGACTTCAATACCACGATGGCGTACAACAAAGCCGAGGAATTTTCCTGAGGTTACCCCAAAAGCACATTTTAAGGGGTTCATCTTCAAATTATGTTGTCGAAGCTTGTGGAATATGACTTCCAAATCAGCCAAGTGATTAGAATGTTGTTTGGATTTAACCACCAAATTGTCTACATAGCATTCAACAAATTTCCCTAAGAAAGGTTTGAAGATACGATGCATGGCGCGTTGATATGTTGCACCTGCATTCTTTAAACCAAAGGGCATCACCCGGTAACAAAACACACCTTGAGGGGCTCTGAAGGCTGTAGATTCCTCATCTTCTGGGGCCATTAAGATCTGATTATATCCGGAATATCCATCCATGAGGGAAAGTACTTCATAACCATCCGTCACATCAATTATGAGTTCTGTAATCGGAACTAGGAAATCATCTTTAGGACAATACCGATTAAGATCTCTAAAATCGATGGAAACCCTAATTTGTCCGTTATTTTTCTTTACAGGGACAATATTAGCCAACCACTTGGGATATTGAACTTCTCTGATGAAGTGAGCTTTTATATGCTTATCCACATCAGCCTCAATTTTGGAAGCATAGGTTGGGTGTGTTCTTCTCGTGGCTTGCTTGAATCCTCGATGTTCTTTTGGTAAACCCAAATGATGAGTAGCAATATCAGGATCAAGCCCAGGCATTTCTGTATAATTCCAAGAAAAAATATCTTTTTTTTTGCTTTAGAAAAGAAATATACATCTCTTGCTCTTCAAGGGTCATGGCCGCACTAATTAAAGTGGGGTGTGGATCTTTCTCTGTACCCAGATTTATTTCTCTGAGTTCATCCACAGTGGTAGAGATACCCTCTTCAAATGCTAGAGGAGAATCTCTAAGATCTTCCTCTTCCTCTTCATCATGTGATATTTCTTCCGTTTCTACTTGCATAGTAGATGACAAAACGAAATTTTCATGATCATAATAGATATCAAAATTTTCACATTTTGAAGAAGAAGCTTCCATTTCCGACCCTATTGATGATAAAAGGCCTTCTTTGGGAAATAAAGAGGAGATGATGGATTGAGAATCGACATCATTATTCACCTATGGTGTTGCTATAACTTCTTCTGGCCTGATTGGCGAAGTATAGACTTGTTGGATTTCAGCAGATGAAATGAAGACGTCACCAATTATGCTTTCATCACTGTTTGGTAGGTTACCAATTTCTCCCATGTTGTCTGACTCGATTGTCGTAACTGACATTATGGATCTTTCCATAAGAGTATTTTGATTTGGGCCTATTTTTTCAATTTGACTGATAGGTAACACATAATCTATACTCACATGTTTAAATGGATTTATTGGAATTTTCTCCAAACCATATAGAGCATTAACTTTGGTAATTTCCTTCATTGTAGATTTTTCTCTTCCCTTCATGTGATAAAATTCCGCCTCAATGTATTGAGACTCACATGTCTTGATTGGGGCCTTATCACCATACAATGTTCCAACTTGACCATTGAAACAGTATTTGAGACATTGATGGTATGATGAAGGAATAGCTGCATGCTGATGTAGCCAGGGTCTTCCAACCATGACGTTGAAAGCTGAGTCTTGATCAACAATCATGAAATCCGAATTGGATACAAGATCTCCAAACTGGGTTCTGAGTGTAACTTCACCCAGTGGTTCTTGTTCATTTTTATCATATCCTTGTAACATCATGGTAGAAGGAGATAAATCAGATTCCGTGAGGCCTAATCGACGAAGTGTACGAATGGGCATGAGGTTGACTCCTGAACCATTGTCAATGAAAACTCTTCGGATATCTACACCATTGACTTTTCCAGATAAGTAGAGAGGTTTTATGTGCCCATGCACAACATCATCTTCATCTTTATCAGTAAAAGATATCACTGCATGGCATTCTGCAGGATTATTCTCTATGTGATAGACTTCAGCAACAGCAATTTCAGCTTCAAACTCCTGAGGACTTGACAAAGCTTTGATGAGTGCTTCCTGAAGATCTTTTGACAGATTCAAAGCATCCAAAATTGATAACTTGTCTGGTACTTGGGAAAAGTGTTTCAATATATCATACTTTTGATCTAGAGGTCTGCGTTTCCCAACATGAATATGAGGTTTAGCAGGTACGTTGGAAGCAGATGCTTTGGAAGCTGATGCATCTTGTATTGGGATAGAAGTTGGAAACATCCTTGGTTTTGGAAGATTAGACTGATTAGATCCATTTACTTGGTGAGATAAAGAATATGGAATCTTTAATCGGTCTTCCAAAATAACTGTGCCAAAACTGAGTTGGCCATTGGCAGATGAACTTGCTTGTTCTTTTTGAGCTCGCTGAAGGGCTCTACCACGAGTTTCTGCTGCATACACAGTGCTAGCAGGGGTAGAATTGGAGTAGTGGCTTCGGAAAGATCCACATCTTCATCTGTATCCTGAACCTCTGGAACTTCCTCGGATTCCCTTATTTGATACAGGGAATTCAGGCTCATCAAGACTGGAATATGGATCTGTTAATTGAATCATATTAACAGAACCGAAGATTAACTCTTCATCTGATAAAGACCCTGCCTGACTAGCCTGTTTAGGCTGTGTCGTTTCATGGGGCGGTGCCCGTGGCTTTGAAGTAGATGGAATGAAATCTTCCAGAGTCAAAGACAACATAGGCCTCGATACATACTCATCTTCTTCCAATCCCACTTTCTTCTTTGAATTGCACTGCCCTTTTGAGGATTTGTCTTTTGATGGAGGCTTCACTGTAGCTTTTGTAGGAGACACATCTGGCTTCTTCAATTATGTTCGCAAAATGCCATGGGTCCTATTGATTGTCTTTCTGACCATCTAATCATCATATTTTTGCGCAGTTTTTCTTCTGACTTCCTGCCACTCGCCTCCTTCCACTGGACCTGTAGCGGTAACACCCGCTACATGAGCTGAAGAACCCTTAAATTTGACTGGTCCCAAATCGACCATCTTTTGCAGGAGGTATTTAAAGACAAAACACTCCTTGATGGGATGCCCCAACATTTGATGAAAGGGACAATAATTGGGACAGTCTTCATCTCCTTCTTTGTTTGGCCTCTTGGGCACTGGTAATTGAACCAAATTATTTTCCAGAGCTGAAATGAAGTAACCAGGAACTTGCTCATTTCGGAAAGAGTATGTTTTACTCTTCATATCCTCAAATTGTTTTCTTCGTTGATCTCTTTGATCATTTGGACGAAACGGCCTTTGTTGTTGGCGTTCAGGAGGTGGAGTCCTTCGAGAAGATGAAGGTTTTGAAGTAGATATAAGTACAGGTGCTTGTTTAAGCATAACTGTAGCAGTTTATGCTTTACCCCTTCTTCTTCCTGGAGCTTATGGAATTACACGAGATTTAACCTTAGCCTGTATAAGGGAATCTTCAATCTGCTGAGCGATTGAAGTAAGGTCTCGAAACCCTCCTGTGTATTTCACAGGGATCAATGGCGTGCGTAATTCGTCACACAAATTTGCCACACAGATTGGCAACAACTCTTCTTGAGGGAGTACTAAACTCAGGGAATACGTTAATCCCTTCCAGCGAGCAATGAAATCAGAGACTCTTTCATTCTACCTTTGCTTGCAGTTTGTAAGATCGAAAACTGTCGTTTTTGGCAAAGTTGAGCTGAACTGAAGAAGGATTTTTTGACAAAGATCCTCCCATCCGATGATTGAACGGGATTGCAAGCTTGTATACCAGACAAAAGCTGGTCCTTGCAAGGTTCACACGAAGCATCTGAGTTTCACTGCTTCTTGCTACTCTGGAGTTCCTATCATAGGATCACAACAAGACACGTAATGCGTCAAATGTTGTTCAGGGTCGCCTGATCCATTGAAAGTTAGGAAAATGGGGTTTCCAAAACTGGATGGAGGAGAAATTGAATCTACCCATTTTGGGTAAACATTCTTTTCTGGTTGAACTGGCGCCCGTTTCCCTTCCATAGTTTCTAACCGAGCTGTTAATGACTCAATAGTAGTTATTAACTTTTGAGAAACATCAGGTTGAACTTGGTTTTGGGTAGGTGCAATAAATGGAGCTTGGACAGACGTGGTGCTTGGTGCTGCAACTGATGGTAGCACTGCCAACCGTTGTTGCAATTTACCCACGGGATTAGACCTCTGAGGGTGTACTGATAAAGGAGGATATTCTTGATCCATCTCAGTAACTGCAACAAATTCCTTCGGCTGTCGAACTTCAGTATTCTTAAGAAGAAGACTACTCTGATGTAGTTCTGCATTCAACCTTTTTAATTCTTTCATTTCTCCCTCTTGTTGTGCAAACCTTTTCTCTAATGAGAGCGATTGACCTTCTCCAGAGGAAGGATATGTAACCTGATTCTTTCACTTCCCTTTTTTGGATACCTTTTGGAGGGAGGGAAGTGGATTACCTAGGTTCTGAGTAATCCTTTGACTTCGTGTACGTACACCTTCTTCATTTGTATCGGTGCGTACATTTTCTTGAGCATGAAGCTCTTCATCTGAGTACCCTGAGTGAGTCTCCTCTGGTGGATTAGCAACAACAACATTGATGACATTGATTGATGCATAATGCATCGCATCCCTTCTATAAAATTTTTGTGATATTTTCTTCTTTCATGTCTTTGATGAGACATTGCCTTTTGTTGATTCAATCCTTTAGGAATTTCTTGATGTGCTATAATTTGGAGGGAATCTCTTGATAATTTGGCTCTTTGTTCCTCTTGGGGATTCTTCCCCAATCGAGAAAAGACGGATATTCTCTGAGAAGGGGATTGATGATTTGAAAGAGTCCCCAGTCTAGTGAACTGGGGATGTTCCTGCTGATTCTACTCAACTCCTCGACTCCCATTTGTTGACTCTAAGGGTTGGGTTAGAGAAGTCCCCAGTCTGACAAGCTGGGGTGGCTCTTGACATGCTATGTCTGAGATCTTCTTAAAAGATCTCTTGATCTTGCGAATCTTAGTTCAGAAATTAGCTAGATGCATTAACCGGTATCCACTTTTATCACCTGGTTCAACAGACCGTTGGATGATTTCTGAGACTTATGTCATTTGATGACATGTTTGATCCATATGAGAGGCTTGTGCAATATTATCTCCTTCTTGATGTAGGAGGAATTAAACAACTTATTCTCTATATGCTTGATTTTGAGAGGAACTAGTTGAAGCCTGTTCTTGAGAAAGCTTTTGATTATGAACAAAGCCCATTGACTGTGGCCGGCCATGGGCAATAACATTGCATGAGACCATTTTCGGCGGGGTTTGCTGACTGGAAAGCACTGTGAAATGTAGTGCTCTGTGAACACCCCATCCTCTGATATGAACATCAGATGGAGCATTGGCAATTAACTGACGCAATTTTCTTAGTAAGCCAAGGCATGAACGTTGAAGGGTTCTATGTTGTTTTTCAGCCTTCGGATACCGAGAGATTGATAGAGATGCCAAATCAATCTGACGTTGTAGCTCTTCTATTATCTTAAGATGATTTTCATATTCATCATAAGATAATACCTTCTTCTTTAATTGACAAAGATTTTTACATATGTTGAGACGAATATCATGGATTCCATCATCTGTTAACATCTTTGGAATGTCGTACTGGGAGTCAGCCAAAGGCCAAAACATGACTGGTACTTCACCGTTTTCCAGTTTTTTCCTCATGTTCAGCATTTCCTCTTTATCATTAAATGAAGATTCTTCTACCTGTTTTGACCAGAATTGGTGTTTCCTTGTTGCTTCATCAGATTCAACAAGATTGGTAGAGAGATCATTGGTCAAACTAGAAGATGCATGA
The DNA here is from genome assembly GCA_963277665.1 of Viscum album. NCBI lineage: Eukaryota > Viridiplantae > Streptophyta > Magnoliopsida > Santalales > Viscaceae > Viscum > Viscum album. Next base: position 1,452,780,931 of record OY728161.1, read on the forward strand.
CTTAGGGGTGGTTCGGAGAATGACTTACACCCTGGGCTATCTTCTGATTGAGAAAGTATTTCACTTGTTAGCGATAAAGCATCAGACATGACTGGTTTCACATTTGCAAGTGCCTCAAGATAAGAGGGCTTTCTCGGAACTACATTGTCCACTGGAGTATTTTCCAGGCAATGTGAATCACTACTGCGGAGAGGACTTTCGCAGCGAAATTCATCATCATAGGGAGGACCACCATAATGGGTTACAACAAATGATGAGATCTCTTGCTCCATGGTCTTCTGACTACACAGAGGGTTCCTGTGGCTCTCATCTGAAGAAGAAACTTCAAGATTGACCGAATTTTCATGAAGCAAGCCTTCATGAGGATGTGTCTGTTGAAGACCTTCATAATTAATGTTCATGTTATCAGGAACTGAGGGAGTAGAATCTTGAATTCCGACAGATAAATGTCTGAGGGCTTCAAGAACTCCAGCATCGAGCAAGGCCTTGTTGCAAATTGGCCTTTGATCTCCTGACTGTGCTGGGCGGATCTTTTTCTTAGATTCCTTCTTACTCGCTTTGAAAACCACTTGTTGACGATAGTGGTTACTCTGAGCAGGTGTATGTGCCTGATCAGGAAATATGGTTAGGTTAGGCTGACGATCTCCACTCAAATCAGGTGTATGTGCCTGACTTGGTTGTCCGTATGATATGGGGGAGTATTCCCTATAACCCTCTTGGACTGGAACAGATGTGTGTATCTGTTCCGGAGTGAATCGTTGATGTGTCCCTCCACTGCTAGGGATAGATTTATGTGTCTGTCCCTGAGATGATGCTGAAGCTGTTATGATATCATGGAAAGCATCCAGAATATGAGCAGGAATTTGCTTCTTCTCTTTCACCATTGATAAAATATGTTTGGTGACTTCAGCCGCCGGAACTGGGATATATGTCCATTCCGGGTTTGGAGTAGGTGTATGTGCCTGCTCCTGTCCTCCTTTTCCTATCAGTGAATCCTGACAGTACTCAAGTGTGGAGGCAGAGATTTGAATCTGTCTCCTGTTTGTCGTCAGGGCTTTCCGACTGACTTCTCCGTGCGCTACAAAGCGAGACTGTTGGTAGGCTTGATTAGTATTAGCAGGTGTATGTTCCTGCTGATTACACTTCGCCAAACACAGTTGCCGAGATCCATCATATGTAGTCAGACAAGCCTGCTGACTAATTGGTGATGTATAAGCAGGTGTATTTTCCTTCCTATAATACTCTACCGGAATTGCATGGCGGGATTGGCTTGATGCTTCCAGATGAGTCTGCGGGACAACGGAATTAAAACAGACAGGTGTGTGTGCCTGTTCGTTCTCCACCAAGTTAGGTTGGTGGAATCCATCATATGTAGTCAGGCGATCCTGCTGACTAACTGATGATGCATAAGCAGGTGCATGTTCCTGCCTATAGTACTCTGCCGGAATTGCCTGGCAGGATTGGCTTGATGCTGCCAGACGGGTCTACTGGACAGAGGAATTAAAATGGGCAGGTGTGTGTGTCTACTCATTGTTTTCCACCAAGTTAGGTTGGTGGACTTCTCCGAAGATGGCAGGGATGATAACCTGCCCATTGTTAACCGGATTCCGTCTCTGGCGCTTCATCTTGCCTGCTCGGGTTCGAAGAACCTGAGCTGAATGCCTGGTGTCAGTACCCTCATCATGTTGAGGGTGCACTACCGCACGAGTTTGGTGGCTATTGTTGATGGGAGCCCTCATGAAGGAATCCTGTATTTTTGAATTAAGGCCCTGAGGGACCTTCTCATTCACTTCCTCAGAGTAAGGGAGTGAATGGAAATTGCGTTCTGGGGATAACGACCCGAAACGGTTAGAGATGGTAGTCAGCACCACCTGCTTCTTGATTGCTGGATGACGTTGTCTGGACGACCAGGTAGAGTTGTTAACTTGGAGGGCTTGACGAGCGGCCTCCAGAGTTGGGATAGTACCGTTGCGATGGTACTCCTTAACCAGTGCATTAGAAACGCAGCGTTGAAAATGCTGAGTTGGTGATGTCATCATCAGAGCGGACGACGTTCCAGCAGGAGTTGCAGCATTGGTTTTCACAGTAGTAGACCTCACAGTAGTGGTGTTTATAGCAGTAGTATTCACAAGGTTGAATTTAAGGAAATCCATTTTGCAGAAGATCTTGAGAAAAGAGTGCATGTTCCATATAACAGACATAATCAAGATGAATCCGGCCACTGCATCTTTTGGATGAGCATATGTCAATGATTGCTTTTTTGGACCAAGGGTCCTAACAAATAAGAAGAACATCACTTTAACTTGGTTAAGGATTCACGTCGGGTTCACCATTTTTTGTTTCGCATGGAATCCGGGGATGACCTCCTGGATGGGAGATTCAAACGTTCCGATCGGTTTCTAACGGGTTTATTCGTAGAACCGGAAACATCCAATGATTCCACATCCGTTTGGACCTACTTTCCAAAGGTAGGCGCTCATTAGTTTGTGGGATAATGAGGTTTAGGAATTTGCCTTTGTCGAGAGGATGGGAGGTCGGACTCATCACACCTTTTTGAGGGGAATTATTGTCCACTCAGGGACTCTCTTTATAGATTTAAGTTATGTTCGTGAATCCTTATTACATTACCTAGTATAAAATGAGCTTTCCTTCAGTTTTAACAATAAATGATTAAATATGTAAGAAATTTAGAGAATCTTTTATATGTATTCGAGGTTCTTCATCAAAAGAGAATCATCTGTATCTATTTAGAGATTCTGAGTCAATGGTATCCTTCAAAAACATTTATAAAAGTCTCTTGGTCATTATGATGACCAGGCTGATTTTAAAGCCACTCAGTGGGGAACATGAAGTTTATCATCATTCAAAAGGACATGGATTATTTAGAAGTTGGGATCGAACCCATAAATGGGCTACCTACGTATCCTTTGTTTTGGAAAAGGAACCATAACCCACGTAGTTCGAATAAGGGTATGATGTTTACGATTGATGGCTCAAAGCAGGATGTCACAATTACTTTTACACTCTAAGCTCACGTGAGTCATGCTCGGTGTGAGAAACAAGAGGTATTAGTGAAATTTAGACAATTGTTCCATGAAAGTTGCAATCATAAGAAATGGTTTGGTGCTTATGTATGTATGACTGCCCAGATAGATGAAGGTTTAGGATTCACTTTTAGGGAGAAAATCCATGAACAGGGTCCATCAAAGTATATGTGCTTCATGGAGATTTGAATACTCTAATCTTGGGGCTTACTCCTAAAGAGGATTCCCAAGTTAGGAGGGGACTTATGATTGGGTTTTACTCCTGAAAAGGAAACCCAAATCAAGGGTAAATTAGGACTGGTTAAAGAGAAATTAGGGGACTTGGGGCTTATTCCTGAAAAGGAAGCCCAAGATTATAACTGGGTTTTATACATGAAAAAAGGAGACCCAGGTTAGGGATTAAGGTTTGGGGCTTATTCCTGAGGAGGATGCCCATACTTGAGGTTGGGGATTACTCCTAAGAAGGATGCCCAAATTAAGGGACTAAGGTTTGGGTCTTACTCCTGAGGAGGATGCCCAAATTAAGGGACTAAGGTTTGGGGCTTACTCTTGAGGAGGATGCCCACGTTTGGGAACTTTATGAATTTGGGGCTTACTCCTAAGGAAGATGCCCATATTAAAGGACTTATAACTAGGGATTATTCCTAAAAAAGGAGACCCAAGTTAAGGATTCTCTCATCTTAAAGGATGAGGTTGAATGAATGAATTATCCATATTTAGTGACATAAGGATATTTAAATCACTAGGTTTTGAGAGATATTCCAAAGAATTCCTTTCAGATAAGGAATTCAAATCAATAAATCATGCCATAAATGGCTTTGAAGAGTGTCTTGAACACTGAATCTTGAAAAGGAAAGGTGTAATGGCTTAAGAGGGGTAATAATGGGCAAGATGGGCACCCAAAAACGTAGGGGCGCGCAAGTCTTGGAAGGCGCGCAAGTATTGCAGCGGCGCGCAAGTATTGGTCGAGCAAGTATACTTGCGCGACATGAAGAGTACTTGCGCGATTCTCAAACATCATTAGAATATTTGAGCGACTCTTTATAAATCCCTTTAGAATCCTCTTGAGGTTCTTCCAAAAAAGGGACACGCGAGTTCTATTGAAGGAATAAGGCGGCGCACAAGTGTTGATGAGTTTCAACACTTAGGCCTTTCTTTTTCTCTTTAAATCTTCCGTTCTAGGTAAGAAATTACCTTTAGAAGTGTTCTGAAAGATTTGAAAAGAGACTTGGGCGTTGGGAGCTTCAATCCGAGTTTCTGGAAAAAGATCCCCGGAATGGGGGGGCCCACAGGGTCTATTTATAGGCAGGAGAAGACCCCGAGAGGTTACCGTGCGGTTATCACTTAAGTCGCGCAAGTCACTTGCGTGACCAAGGGCGTCGCGCAAGTGTACTTGCGCGACAGTGATATAACTTGCGCGGTGCATTTGCTTTTGATCCTTTGTTCATGTCTTTGTCGATTTTTGATGTTTTCTTCAAAGGTTGAATCACTTTGAGCTCAGATATTCCCCTTTTCTGATCTTCAGATTCTGTGACGAAAGGAGCGTCAACAGATACTTGTGGGTATGTGGTGATTATAGAATACATTGTGTTTTCTTGATAGAAAATGTATACCAATTGCTTTCTTATGTGTTGGGATCGGACCGATTACTTGCTTAGCCTGAGGGCAGTGTTTTTCTTATCCTGAGAGAAAATGTTTTTTAGCCTGAGGGAAATTTTTCTTATGTCTGAGAATATTATCTTTCATGCATGAGGGAAACATCTCATATTAATGAGGGCAATATTCATTATGCTTGAGAAAAATCACCTGAGGTTTTTGATTCTGATAACCTGAGGGTAAGGATTCGTATGTTTGAGGAAAATTTTTTCTATGAATATTCACTCTGGTGATTTCTTTTGTTATATATTCCATGCTAAAAAATGTATTGGAATTGTTAACTATTTATTAAATTGGAAATATTAATGGTAGGAATGTTTGCTTTTGAGTAATTCATAGCTTACAAAATTTCATTACTACACACTGTTTGTTCACATTTTCCCTGACAGTTGGGCATGGGCCCTTGGTGGTTGCCTACTGTGATTTATTTCTCAGACCCATTTTGGGTCATGTCTTGGGCCCAAACCAACTATATTGTTTCATGTGTTGATAAGGGAAAGAGTACATACACATGTACTTGATTTTTGAATAGGAGTTGGAGATCATGGGACCGAGATTATGCTTACGATGCTGTTGAGTTCATGCTATACTGTTTTGTTTTCCAGGCTATACTTGTACCTTATACTATATTGTTTTAGATTGTAGTGTATCAGGTTTTGGATGTTTTCAGAGACTTAGGGACATATTACATCATATATATATATATGCTTGTTTTCATCTTTTACTTATCTACTGTTTTCCATTTCACCTTGATATTTTTTACATCTTCAAATATTGGGTATGGTTATATTTTCCGCTCTGTTACACTTTGAAAATTGAGGGCATAGTTTCCCCACTATCAGAATTAGGCCCTCACTGCTAGTCGGCAACCTCTGGTGTTTGGGGAAATGCGTTTGAGGTCATGTGACCAACTGGTTTGGAGCACCCGTTGTGTGGCACCCAGATTTGGAACGTTACAAAGTGGTATCAGAGGAGTTTCATTTCTTTGACATACAGTTTGGAGCATATAGTCAAGGATAGGACGGAATTGTTATTTGGTAATAATATGTGCCTGTGAGTAGCTAACCCGTGTATAGGGAAAATCCATTTTACCTCCTGTTAAAATTTTTATCAAGTTATTCAATTTTACAGTTGATGTGATTTTCACTGTTGGGTAATGAACATGTGGTGTGCTATTATATTTTTATATTTGTGTTTTTTTATTTACAACCCGATGAGATGAGGTTATGCCATCTCATGCATCCTTTGGCATATGTTAGACTCACATTCCATGCATAGTTTCCTTGCCATATGGGTTCATTAGAAATTCCATGTTGTTGTGATAGATGATGTGCTTGAAAATTAATGTTGTTGTGATATGTGCTTTGTTAGATATTTCTACTGTTGATAGTGTATTGACACATATTATGGTTGGGTTTATGAACGCTAAAATTTTGTTCCTGAGAATTATGGGCACTCTTGGACCGGATTTTATCGGATCATGATTCAGCCTTTTGTTGTGTTTGGTACTATAAAGTGATAGGTTTGGTATTAAACATTGATTCACCGGGAGTATGGGCCCCCATGGATCAGAAGTTGGCATACTGACGCTAGGGGATCCGGAGTAGTTTCTAAGGTGTATTGTCCAGAAGCCCAGACAAAACAGTGTATGGTTCTATGAACACACGCCATGTACTCTTCTTTTCTGGATGAAATGAATAAATAGTACACACCTTGTACCCTATGTACACGCCGTGTAGTTTCTAACCATGTCATAGGCCGTGTAGGAAGAAACATGGGAGGGGAAAACACTATAGGGAACATGTCGTGTACCATTATACATGCCATGTCATGTTGACCCTTTTTTTGCCGTGTCAATAACAACACAGACAAAGAAAACATTACTTAAACAAACTGTGTCAATTCTGAACATGCCGTGTAGTGTAATATAGGAATCTGGTCGTGTAACTGACAACACGGGTCAGTGGTATCCTTTCAAGTACATGTCGTGTTCCAATGGGACATGCCGTGTAGTCTTGAATGGTGAAATACCATGTAGCCTTGGTCATGTGACTGGGGAAATGGGGTGTATACATGCCATGTGTGGGTGTCACACATCATGTGGTGTCAGCTGTGTGGTCGGCCGTGTCACTAACAACATGGATAGTTGGAATCTAAGCCATACACTCCGTGTCTATCTAGAACACGATTTGTAGTGTGAGCTGTGTACCCAGATGTTTTACGAATAATGATGGTTGGTGAAGATCATCTAGTACATGCAGTGTAGATTTTATACACATTATGTAGACTCGTTCTAAGGAAATCCGTGTGGCCAAGCTGTGTAGAAGGACTCAGGCAGGGGTAGAAAATTCAAGTACATGTCGTGTGCGTGGACAACACGCCATGTGTTTGGGGTGACAAATGACCAGTGCTGGTAGAGTACACGCCCATGTAAATGACTTAAAGGAACATGCCGTGTAGTTATTATACACGCTGTGTAGTATTGTTTTGAAAATCACGATTTCTTAATTTCTCATGTTCCCTTCTTACACTCCTTGTCTTCATTCCTTGATTGTCTATATCTAAGCCATGTACTTATCCTTGTAGATTCATGCCACTACGACAACCATGAGTTATTCACCAAGAGAGTGGCAACGGTTATACTCCAGAGATGGTAGGCCATGGGCTACCAATGGATCCTGTAGCAGATCCAAGTGCGGCACCATCTGTTATACCAGACACAGGCGCGAAATCACAGATCTGTGAAGCCTTCTTGTAGTTTATGCAGACCCTTCAGGGATAACTATCGGATCCCACATCTATGAAAGAGCTGACATGTATATTCCACCAGCAGCATCCTCTTATGTTTTTAGGGGATGGTGGACCATAGGCCGCGGAGTCATGGCTGGGTTCTATGTAGATGATTTTCCACCATCTGGGGGAACCTCTTAGGAGGAGGATCAATCTCGCTATGTATATGCTGTCTGATTCTGCCAAGAGATGGCGGGATGTTACCACCCAGACTCAGCATCACCAAGACATGGTGTGGGAATATTTTCAAGCAGTCTTTTATGAATTTTTCTTTAGGGAGATGCTAAGGGTAGATTGAGGTCGAGAGTTCATGTATCTGCTGTAGGGTGCCATGTTAGTGATCTCGCTTCACCGAGATACATCGTTTTGCACATATTCTGGTGGGTGACCTGACGTTGAGGGATAAACTCTTTGAGGATGGTATTTGATGTGACATCTGAGTGCTGGTGAATGTTTTTAGGTTGTCTATTGTGCATGATATTGTGAACCAGGCACTGATTACTGAGTGGAACCTATGGGAAGGTAGTGGTGTAGGCCAGGGCCATTCAGCACCAGTTTCTAGTTTTATTTCTACTGGTAAGAGGACGAGGTAGATGGATTTCACTCATGGTGGCAGTACTAGCCAGAATACTTCTTCAGGTGTCCAGGTAATATTCTACCAATGTGGTAAGGATGGGCACAAAATACCTTAGTGTCCACATGACCCATTAGAGTACCGAGCTTGTGGCAAGATGGGTTATCATCAGTATTGTTACAGAGTGTTTCCCCCATTGACTAGTGAGAAGGGTTCTGTGCAGACTCTGCATGAGGGAGCGGGGCCCATAGCTTCATACCAGTCAGGGAATTAGAATATATCAGGACGTTCAATCATAGGTGGTGGTTATGGGCATGGTATCCAGACACCATAATCTTAGAGACAGTAGGGCGGGTCAGCTCTGGGTAGGCAGGCTGTGTCGCAGGGCCACGACATTGGGCAGACATATTCAGTGCAACAGACCCAACAAGATTTGGATCCCAGACCTTCCAATATCACAGGTACTATTCTTGTTGTTTCTATTTTTTATTCATTACTTTTTTATACTGGGTTTTTTCATATATTTATATCTATACTTGTTTTGGAGAGCCCTGGGCTCTGTGTTTCTTCTTCTTTGAATATCATAATGCTAGACACTCCATTGGGAATCATAACGGTAGGTGTGTGTGAGTGAATTGAGTTCCCCCTAAAGATTGGTGGGTGTCACTTTCTGTGGGACCTCTATGTCTTGGAGATGATGAGTTATGATGTCATTCTTATGAAAGACTTGTTGGTTCCCTTTAGAGATTGTAGATTGCAATCGTCGTAGCATAAGTTTCACGTCACTATAGGGTGCTGAGTTTCTATACAAGGGTGAATGGGATGTCTAGGCGATCCGAGCTAGACCATAGCATCATGGGCGAGGTGGAGTGAAATCCAAGATTTCATGTTTATATATGGATGACTGGGGAACTTTTCAGAAGGATTTCCCTCCAGTGGTTGATCGTTTCAGGGATGTCTTCCAAGATGACTTTTCAGGTGTACCTCCGAAGATAGAGGTGGAGTTCTTTATTGTGCTTGTGCCAAGAGCTACACCAGTGTCCATTCATCCTTATAGAATTGCTACGCCAGAATTACTGGAGCTCAAGAGGAAGTTAGAGGAATTACATGAAAAGGGTTTCATTCCACCCGGTACTTCTCCTTGGGGTTTTCCTGTCCTGTTCGCGAAGAAGGAGGACGATACCCTCAGAATCTATGTGGATTATCAGAAGATAAAACATTTGACATTCATGAACTGGTATCGCTTACCAAGAATTGATGATAGTTTTGATAAACTTATAGGAGAACGGGTGTTCTTGATGATTTACATGAGATCTGGGTATCCTTAGTTTCGTGTTAGACCATCAGACATACCACTTACAAATTTTCGGAGCAGAAGTGGTCTATATGAGTACTTGGTTTTGCTGTTCCGACTCACTAATGCACCAACAGTTTTCATGGCTCTATTGAATCGTGTGTTCCATCCATATCTCGATTCTTTTCTGGTAGTCTTCATGGATGATATCTTGGTGTACTCTCACACTCTACATGACCATTCCACCCATCTTGAGATCATACAGAGTACACAGAGATAGAATCATCTATATGCTAAGCTCTCAATGTGCCACTTTTGGATGGACCAGATACACTTTCTGTGTCACATTATCTCAGAGATAAGAGTTGATATAGACCCATAGAAAGTGTGAGCTATAGTTTCCTGAGAGCAGCCTATGAATATGCTAGAAATATGGAGTTTCTTGGGGCTGGTTGGTTACGACATGCATTTTATAAAGGACATATCCCTCTTAGAAGTGTCGTTGAAGGGTTTAACTAAGAATGGTGTGAATTTGATTTGTTCAGAAGTGTGCGAGATAGCCTTTCAGGAACTGAAGGGAAGGTTGACATGGGCACCAATCTTGATACTTCTAGAGTAAGCGAAGAGCTATACAGTTTATTTTGATTCATCAGGTATTGGGCTAGGAGAAATGTTGATGCAAGGTAATTGAGTAGTTGCGTACTGGTCTTGGCAGTTGAGGCCGCATGAGAGGAATTACCCGATGCATGATCTCGAGTTTGCTGGAGTTGTTCATGCATTACGTTGTTGGATACATTATCTCTTGGTAAACATTCTGGGTTGTTTACAGACCACAAAAGTTAGAGATATATCATTACCCAGCATGACTTGATTATGAGGCAGTGAAGGTGGGTCAAATACCATTAGTCCTTTGAATTTGAGATTGCCTACACCAGGTAATGGTATTGTTGTAGCTGATGCACTGAGTAGGAGGACTCAGATACATCCAGTTGAGGAGGCCAGTGGGGAGTGGTATCTTATGGCCTTGTTCTCTGAGATGCATTTGGAGGTGCATGATATTCAGGGCAGATCCAATCTTTCATATTTGGATGTGACTTCTATCCTCTTGAATAGATTGAGGATGAGACAACTATCAAACTCAGATGGCCTAGTTCAACGGTTGTCGGTGGGATGTGAGGATACTTGTCCTGGTTGGATGATAGGCGATAAAAAGGTACTGCACATCCAAGGGTGAGTGTGGGTTCCCGGGGATACACACGAGTATTTGATGATGGAATTTCATACTTCTGCTTGGGTAGTTCATTCTGGAGTTACCAAAATGTACCGTCTCTTGAGATTCCAGTATTGGTGGTCATGCATGAAAAGATAGGTAGCTGTTTTAGTTATGAGATATTCCACTTGTCAGAAAGTGAAAGCAGAGCATGAGAGACCAGCTGGACTATTGCAACATTTACCCATTCACGAATGTAAATGGGAAGATGTCGTGATGGACTTCATGACCGGGTTGCCGAGGTCACCTCGAGGCAATGATGTCATGTGGGTTGTTATGGAAAGACATACGAAGGTAGCTCACTTTTTTTTGATCAAGGAGACCTTCGATGATGATGGGATTCAGATGTTGTATATCCGAGAGATATTACATCTTCATGGGGTCCCTAGTTCTATCATTTCAGATAGAGACACCCATTTTACGTCTTGTTTCTAGCAAATTTTTTAGAGGGCACTGGGTACATAGGTGCTTCTAAGCACAACCTACCTCCCTCAAAATGATGTCCAGTCAGATGGTACGATACATTTGCTGGAAGACATGATTCATGCATGTGTCCTAGATGTTCGGGGCTCTTGGGAGAAGCACATACTCGTGTTCATTTTGTTGTATAGTAATATTTTTCGGGAAACTATTGAGATGAAACCTTATGATGATTTATATAGTAGGCCATGCCGATCCCCATTGTGCTGGTTGGAGGCAGCTGAGGCAGCGTTACTGGGACCACGTCTTGTGTAGGAGACTTTAGAGTAGTTCCAGTTGATTTTGATGTGGATGACTACAACATAGTCTCATCAGAAATCTTATGTTGATCGCCGCATATGACCCTTGGAGTTTGTGGATGGGGATCAGGTATTCTTTTGTGTTTCACCAAGGTTGGGACACAGGTGAATCAGGAGATAGAGTAAACTTTTTCAGAGGTATGTAGGGCCGTTTTAGATTCTAGAGAGAGTAAGTCTGGTTGCATATCGGTTGAAGTTACCATAGAGGTACTGGACCATGCATGACATCTTCCACGTCTCTCAACTGTTCTTCTATCACTCAGACCCATATTATGTTTTTCTTCCTGAGGAGGTTGAACTTCAGGTCGATGCATCCCTTGAGGAGCATCTGATTCATATTTTTGATAAGAGCACAATGGTTATCTGAGCCCGGTAAGTTTCTTTCATAGGGGTGCTATGGCAGCATAGCCGAGTGTAAGGAAAAATCTGGGAGAGGGGGACCAACATACATGCTTAGTGGCACGAGTTGTTCTTAGCTTTTTCTTTACCACACTTGGAAGGAAAATTTGGGGATGAATTTTATTAAGGGGAGAAGTTTGTAAGAACTAGGTTCTTATTCTAGATGTACGAGTTTATTATTTTCCCTTTTCCTTAAGTGTTTTTGAGAAAAAAAGGAAAATGGGGAAAATACCAAAATTTGGGGGTACACATCATGTACTTTTCCACACACCATGCACTTTGGACATGTTGGATGGGTAAACATGGAATGTAGGCATATTGGAAATGAAGGGTGTAAAGAACTAACTACAGGTCGTGTACATAATATATACACACAGTGTAATCATTTTTAAGGTGAACAGTAATCCGGTGGGAGTAGCTACTGGTGGAGCAGTAGGACACACTGTGTCCTCAGAAATACATGTCATGTAATCATGTCGACAGATGAACAATAAAGAGGTGGAATGTGACCATCAGAGAAACAGTTAAAAAAATACACACCATGTACTTGAGAGTACACACTGTGTAGATGTGTTTTTTTATAAATGGGCAGTAGCCTCGTCATTCGGCAGAGGAGGTAGTAGGTTCATTTGGAACATGGGAGATATGGTTGGATCTTGGAAGATTTCCCGACTGCACACCGGGACTCTGATTCCTTCACTGACGATCTTGTTTAAACCACACTGGTGAGTTCTTCCCACTCCATGAGTGTTTCCTTCCAATTATTTCATGAGGGGAAGTTATTTATGTTTGAAAGGTTAAAATTTATCCCAGATCTACGCCATTCTTATATGGTTCGGGAGGCGCCTTTCACGTATATCTATCAGAGGAGATTGAGGTAGGTGGTATGATGTTTATTTCCAACTATTGTGTTGATTTTGTATACTGTTGTGATACACACCTATGTTCGGTGTGTCATATGGCTGAGCCGTTGACTGATAAAATACCTATAATTTCATAGGTAATTTAATGAATATGTATAAACTAGTATTTGGGATCGTTGCCTTAATCTCGGGCCACCCCATGGGTGAATTTCCCTTATTTAGCCATTTGGTCAGGATACCTGTGGGTATGCCGTGATTGTAGAATACTTTCAGTTTTATATAGAGAAAATGTACACAAATTTCTTGCTTATGTGTCGGTATTGGCCCGATTACTTTCTTTGCCTGATGGCAGTGTTTTTTAGCCTGGGAGCAATGTTTGTTTAGCCTGAGGGAAATTTTTCTTATGTCTGAGGATAGTATCTTCCATGACTGAGGGAAACATCTCGTATTCCTGAAGGAAATATTTGTTATGCCTGAGGGTAATCACTTGAGGGTTTCGATTCTAATTACATGAGGGTAAGGATTTGTATATATGAGGATATTGATTTCATTGAATATTTTCTGTTGTGATTTATTGTGTTATATCAGCCAAGCAAAAGCATAGGCATGTAATTTTTAAATATTGATTGAAATGGATATATAAATGGTAGGAATTTTTTCTTTTGAGTACTTCATAGATTACTGCAATTCATTACTGCACACAGCTGTGGCATGTTTTTACTGAAAGTTGGGCATTGGCCTTTGGAGGATTCGTTCTGGGATTTATTTCTCATAGGCTATTTGGGTCATGTCTTGGGCCCAAACAGACTATATTGCTGCAGGTGTTGATAAGTAAAAGAGTTCCTATACAGGTACTTGATTGTTGTAGAGGAGTAGGAGGGCATGGGACCAAGCTTAGGCTTGCGGTGTTGCTGAGTTCCTATTGCACTATTTTGTTTTTCCTTGTTGTACTTGTACGTAGAACTGTATTGTTTTAGATTGCAGTGTATCCTCTTTTGGAATCTTTCTCAGAGTTAGGGACATATTGCATCAACATATATATATATATATGACTGTTGTCATCTTTTACTTCTGTACTATTTTCCTTTTCATCTTGGTATTCATTACTACTTCCACTTTTAGATATGTTTATATTTTCTATTGCATCACACACTGAAAAATGAGGGCATAGTTTCCCCACAATCAGACCTAGGCCCTCACTACTAGTCCACAACCTTTGGTGTTTGGGGAAATGTTCTTGAGGTCATGTGACAAACCGGGTACGGAGCACCCATTGTGTGGCACCCGGATCCCGGAAGTTACAAAAGTGATAAAATTAAAAATTATAATACCATGAAGAATGAATTATTCATGATATTACATGTCAAAGGGGCTCTCTATACACCCCATAAAATTTAATAATTTCATAACAACAAATAAACCTAAATGGGATGAAAATTTAGACGAAATCACTTTTCTTACACTCCATTTTTATTGAACAAGATTTAAACTCGTTTATAATGGTTTTCATCATTTTTTAACCTATTAAATAATAATATTAATATTTATGATATAATATGTGATTCTCGTATAAGATTCTACAACCCCTTTTTTAATAGTATTTAATTATTTTTAGTATTTGGGTGTTTATTTCCTTACATTCCCATGCATGTTTCAAAATGGGTGATCATGTCCATGAACATATTATATAATTTAATGAATTTCAAAAAATAATATATTACTATTTATCATATTTTTAAATTTATATATTATTTAAAACCAATCATGAATGGAGGTTGTGAACAATGATGTACACTATGATCATGGAGAAAGTAGGTCATACGTACACATGAGTAACATTTTCATTTTTCACCGATCTTTATTTAAAATATTTAATTAATATTTTTCCTTTCATGAATTATTATAATATCATTAATATCATATTATATAGACACCTATATCATCCATTTTTGTACTGATGAAAATAGTGTCACATCATGAAGTCAATAATCCGCATGTACATGAATTGTGTTATTACCATTACATGAGTGAAAATTAACGTAATAGAATGAAATATATTATCTTTCCCAAATGATAAATTTGTCCTTAATATCATTATTATGTCCTTTATATCACATAAAATCAATTAATATATTTATTTTGGATCGAAATAATTGATGATTCTGATTGTAGTATCGTAATAATGATGCTCAATATACAAGAGTGGGGTGAATTGTATACTTTAAAAAATCTTTGGAAACTTTTAATTATGGTAATAAACCTTTCTATTGTTTGACAAGGTTAAGCAAGGTAAATTCACAAAACCTCAATGTTCTACAAACTTGCTTGATTCCGGAAATATGATTCTGAGAATGTAATTCCGGAAATGTGGTTCTGTAAATGATACTTAACAGAAGTTTACAAACATAAATATTATTCCTTAAAGAGTATAGAATCTCACTATATCATAGTACACGTATAAAGATATATAATATAGTTATACTTTCCTGAACAATCAAAATGCAGTGGAAAACTTGAAACAATACAAGTAAAAAGTAGTTAATATTTTACCCCATTGAGAAGGGTATCGAACAACCATGGATAAAGGTCCATCGATTTATACAATTAAGAATTTTTATCTTACACACACCAGGCTAAGACCTCGATATAAAGATCAGAGTCTGTCTTGCTATCCCCTAAATCCCTCAACATCAAGGTAGTCAACACCTATGTCTTCTTATCCCTAGAAGCCCTCGAATGTACTCAGAAACATTTGGAGTCACACGAAGAAATTCTGAACAAGATGTTCAGTACACACAAATCATGAAAGCCTCTCTCTAGAAATCACTTCAGCCATATGTAATATCTAGATTCATAGAACAATATTGAGCTCGTTTGAATGAGCTCCTATTTATAGGCACATTATCAACGGTCGATACCCTCCTCCAATGATCATATTTTTCCATTAATTTCAGAGGGACTTGTTCACATGTCACTCAAACCAATGTTCGTTAGTAACTGAATGCAAGAAATCATTTTATAACCAAAACATGAGTAATCCAAAATATGGTTACATAACCAAATTCATTTTTCAGAATGTAAGAAAATACAAAAGATCATAGTCTACCCAAAAACTATTCGGTGTCCATAGAACATGGATATTTAGATTCTGTTTATTAGAAGAATTCAGAGATAGAATTCAATAGAATTAGTAGTTTGAATTTTAAGGTAATTCGGAGTCTGAATTACTAAGAATTCGAAACTTGAACTCATAAGAGTTCGGAGTCTGAAATTAGAGAACTCGGAACCTGAACTCAAAAAATTTCAGTGTCTAAATTAAGAGAACTCGGTGTCAGAACTCAGAAGTGTTTGGATTTTGAATTCAGAGAATGAGGAGTGAGAAATCAGAAGAGTTCGGAGACTTAATTTAGTGAACTCGGAGTCAAAACATAGAAGAGTTTGGAGTCTAGATTCATTTCCAGAAAACAGAAAGCTTTATATCTATGTATATATATGATTCCGAGGTTTTGGATATGAAAAAAAAAATTATACATAGTCAAAATAAAAAATGAAAAACATGTTAAGGAAAAATTTCCATGGGGAAAGAAAATTTTACTTATGAAAGTAAAACATAAAGTAAATGAAATTTTCCTTAAGATAAGGTGTTTGTGATTTTCAAAACATGAAGAAATGGTAAAGTCCTAAGGAAATTTTATTGACTCAACAATCTCCCCAAACCTTAAGGAAAGGAAAAGTCATAAGGAAACCTTATTGACTCAATAATCTCCCACTTTTTGGAAAGCACAAACAACCTTTTGGAAAAGAATATAAGGACTTAGAAAATATTTCCTTGACTTTGAATTCAAAACTTATCTCCCTTAACAAATAGATAATGATGAATACAATTAACTCCCCTATAGGCTTTGGAACCACAATGGATCGTATTCTGATTTCTTGAATGTGATTTTTCATTATCATGCATACAGATAACATTACAATGAAAACTCTCCCTTAGATGAACTACCCCTTTCATAGGGAAATTTATTTTTTTACTTAGAATTATTTTTCCATTCACCACCATTATGATTTTCAAAAAGAAATACAGGGAATGAAAAAGATAATATGGTACCTGAAATATTAGTACAAAAAAACAAAAAAAAAACGAGCAACAAAAATTTCATTAAGATTGTAAAAAAAATTATAAAACAAGGAAAATAAAATATAAGATCAGATTTAAACAAAGTTTTCCTTATTTTTCTCTAGTAATGAGCTTCTTGGCTATTTTTGAGCTTCTTAAGCTCCTTGTGGTCTTCTTCAGCTCATTTGAGAATCTGATCCTATTCCTCAGCTTTCTTCTCTAGAGCCTTGATTCCTTATCACTGAGTCTTAAGAGCCTCTGCCCGAGCATTCATGATTTCCTCTTTCTTGGAAAGATTTTATTCTATATCAATCCAAAGATCTATTTGTCTCTTTCATCTTTGAGCAACTGAATATAGTTTCTCATTTAGATCCTTCACTTTTTGAATCCACGAATTAAGTTCCAGAGTCAGTTTTTCCCCAAAACTACTTTTCAGATCCTTGATCTTACCATCTTCAATGTCAAAAGAACCCTTGAAACTATTTTGTAACTCATCAGGATTTATCATGTTCCATATGGTTTTCCTTGACCAACTGGTCGTCAACCTACATGATCTTTTATGGGCTTCATTGTTGATTATCAAATTCTTGAAATCAACCTCAATCATGAAAAAATTATCCATCCCCATGGTTACTAAAACTAATTTCTAGTTCAAGTTGTGTTGATGCATTTTACATCTCAAGTAAATGCGTGGAAAAATAGGAATGGTCCCAAAAATCTTCTTTAATGAATGAATAACAAAATTATGTCCAAGGGATGATGATTTTGAATATGAAATTTTTCATGGTGAGGTTTATTTTTCTAGATCATCATGTTTCCTCTATGAAGATCCAGTAGCTTCCTTCTTCATTACAACATCTTTACTAGGTGTATCAACAACCACCTGTTTTCCCTTATCATTTTTCGGAATGGATTTCTAATAAGGAGATTCATGTTCACTGTCAGACAGCTGAACTATTTTATCTTCATCTATATCTTCTTTCTCAGTTCTCGCCTCAGTATCCTTAGGGTGTATGAAATGATGATTAAATATTTTTTCTTTATACATCATATTCAATTATTCTTTAATATTGTCATCTTTTCGGTTATCATCTTTCCCAGGTGTAGCTAGCATTGAAGATTCTACTTCAGAATATTGGATTGAGAGCTTCTCAGATGGGCTTTCTTTATCATGAATGCTTTCTATATGCTTAATCAACTCTGTGGTGTCCCCAATTCTTTCTTATTCTTGTTCATCTACTTTTAGTACTTCAACTTTTTTTTCATTAAATTTTTCCGAAGTAACATACTTCTTCCATGGTGTTTCTGGTAAAGCATCTACCAAAAAGGATTCGGGTACTGGAATATTTTTAGAAGCATTCTCTGTATCCCTCAGAAGGTATTGCACAATCTCTACTTCATCCATTTTCTTTTTTTGTTTCTTTTCTTTCTCTTCCCTTTCTAGATAATTAGTAGTCTTCTCCATTAGAGATTTTGCTTCAGTAGGGTCTAGTCCAAACATGGGCTCCCCTTCTTTCTTGTTCTTATTTTCTTTCCTTTCATTCTTCTTGTATCTGGATTAAATGTTTTTCTGTCCAATAATCTTGTTCATCCTTCATGAAATATTGGCTAACTCATTTTTTGAAGATTCACTTCCACTTGATTCGGATTGAATAACAAACTTCTTATATATAGATCTTTTAACTATCTCAGGAGTCTTAGATTTCATATTATTTGAAGTTATAGTAAAAGCAACGTTTCCATTTCCATTCTCCTTCTTAAAATTATCAGCATCTCTCTTTATTCTATTCTCATGTTGAAGAAGAGTTCCAAAATGTTAATCAAGAAAAATCTAAGTGACTTTTCAATTCTCATCAATAACATTTCTCTTGGATTCCCACTCATTAGACACGATGTCTGTGATTTTTTCCACAACAGATTTATCATCTAATCCTTTCTCACCCATAAGTTGTACACTATATACAAATGTCATGAATCTCTTTTGAACCTTACATATGGGTTCTCTATAAGGAAAGAAAAGACCATGATACTCATCTCTGAGCATGGCTCTTCTAGTTTCAATAACTTTTTAAGTTCCAATGCGTGTAACTTCAAGATTCTTCCAAATAAAATTTGCTACTTCAAAAGATGAAATTTGGCAATATATATTTCTAGTCATAGAACAAAGCCATTTATTGTGTACCTTATAATTTAGTTTATACTCATGATTTTCTTGGTTGGTGAAAGTACTAACTTCCTTTTCATTGATTTTATATCATTCAGTAAGCATAACAAAATTTTATACTCCAATATTGATAATAAATGTCTTTATGCGACATCTCTAATATTCATAATTATTCCCATCAAAAATAGGCCGTCTAATAGGATTTAGGTTGTCTATGGAACCAACATTGATTCCTGCCATCATAAAGAAAATCTTTCCACAAATACTAGTTAGAAATATTTTTTGTAATCAAGTATAAGAATATCATAAGAAAGGAAAATATATAACAATGAAAACATGATCAAGTAGTCTTATATGTGAATATAAGTGTTTCAGAGACATCCTTTGATACCAATTGTTGCATTGAAATGAATGATGATACTGATTGTAGTATCATAATAATGATGCAAAATATATAAGAGGGGGGGGGTGAATTTTATGCATTAAAAATTAATTGAGAACTTTTAAAGTTGGTAAGAAACCTTTTTAATTTTTAATAAGGTTAAACAAGGTAAATTCACAAAAACTCTATGTTCTACAAACTTTCTTGATTCCATAAATATGATTCCGAGAATGTAATTATGGAAATTTTGTTCCGTAAATAAATTTCATCAGAAGTTTACAAAGATAAAGATTCTACCTTAAAGTGTATAGAATATCAATATATTAGAGTACAAGTATAATGATGTATAAGATAGTTATACTTTCCTCAACAATAATCATGCAGTGGAAAACATGAAACAATACAAGTAACAAGTAGTAAATATTTTAATCCAAAGAGAAGGGTATCCAACATCCTTGGATAACGGTCCCTGGATTTATACATTCAAGAATGTCTATCTTACCCACACCAGGGTAATCCCTCGATATGAATATCAGAGTCTGTCTTGCTATCCCCGCAAGCCCTCAACTTCAAGGTAGAAAACACCTCTATCATCTTATCACCGGAAGCCCTCAAATGTACTCAGAAACATTCATAGTCACACGAAAAAATTCTAAACAAGATGTTCAGTGCACACAAAGAATGAAATTTTCTCTCTAGAAATCACTTCAGCAATATGTAATCTCTAGAGTCATAGAATAGTTTTGATCTCGTTCCAATGAGATCCAATTTATAGGCACATTCTCAATAGTCTACATGCTCCTCCAACAGTCATATTTTCCCGTGAATTTCAAAGGTACCTGTACATATGTCACTCAAACAACGGTTGGTTAGTAACTGAATGAACAACATCGTTTTATAACCAAAACATGAGTATGAAAAAATAGGGTTAAATTAATTTTTCTGAATTTAAGAAAAAAAATTAATGTTCGTAGACTACCCAAAAAATATTTGGTGTTTATAAAACATTAATATTTGGATTCCTTTTATCATAATAATTTCGACTTAGAATTATTTAGAATTTGAAGTATGAATTTTAAGGAAATTTGGAGTCAGAATTCTCATTCGAAACCTGAACTCATAAGTGTTCAGAGTCTAAATTCAGATAACTCAAAACATGAACTCATCAAAGTTCAATGTCTGAATCTAGAGAACGTGGACTCAGAACACAAGAGAGTTTGGATTATGAATTCATCAAATTTGGAGTCAGAACTCAGAAGTTTTTGGAGCCTGAATTCAGAGAATTCAGAGTCAGAACTCAGAAGAGTTTGGAGTCTGAATTCAGATAAATCAGAATCAAAACTCAAAAGTGTTTAGAGTCTGAATTCAGAGAACTCGGATTCGGAATTTGTATCCTAAAATGAAATGCTTTTATCTATGTATATATATGATTTAGTGGTTTTGGATATGAAACCGAATTTTATACTTAGATAAAATGAACAGTGAAAAACATGGTAAGGATAAATTTACGTAGGGAAGGAAAATTTTCTTTCTGAAAGTAAAATATAGGGTAAATGAAATTTTTCTTAAGATAAGGTGTTTCTGATTTTGAAAAAAAATGAATAAATTGTATAGTCATAAGGAATCCTTATTGACTCAACAATGTCCCCAAACATGAAGGAATAGAAAAGTCTTAAGGAATCCTTATTGACTCAACAAATTTTTAATCGTCCATGTGAAGCATTAGTGAAAGACAAATCATGTTTCTCAATGAGGAGGTACTCTGCCAATAAAATTAGCTACGTTCTCATATCTCAAATTAAATGGAAGGTAAAAATATAAATTATATGAATACTCCATAGTTAAAAATATGATACACACAAATGATGATTTAGTAACCCATTAAATGGATGTGTGTGTTTTTGTAGGTATCTCCCTTAATGTAACAACATATCAGTATATTTAAAGCAATGTGGATAATATATAATCATGATTTGAAAAAAATTGAAGGAGGTGTAAAATAAAATAAAATAAATACGCTCGTTGAAGAACATTACCTCTTTCTCCAGCATATTAAATAGGTCTTCCCTAAATCCATAAAAGGATTGTTTTATAAAATAAATAACATTTATATTTTTAGGGTAGATAATTTTTAGTGACATTATATGGATTCTTATGATCAAAAAGGCTTGATAAGTGTAAATAACATAGGGGGTGAGTTCACTTTTATAGTTGTGGAGAAGTGACATTGTTGAAAATACTCAAAAGAGTTTAATAGTAGGAGGTAAAAATTTGTTGAAAAATATAAAAAATTTAAAATTAATTATGTGGATAGAAGATGGGGTTGAGAAAAACCTCTGAAAGGAATTATCATTTATTTTTTAATCATTTTCTTCCATAACATCAATGTTTCCCAATTTTTACCATTTTGTATTTTTACAATGGTAACTAATTTTATAACCGATGTAACATATCTCTTAAGGATAAATAGAGGTGATAAATATTAGAAATTTTATACCCACATATTCAATATATAATTTCTAATTTATAAAATAAAAATCATATGTTTGTATGAAATTAATATTAATGTAAGCGCATGTAACTCCCAAAAACACCACTTTAATATTAACTTTATTTACATAGTTTTTTATCATTCACGGGTTACTATATTCATTTTAAATCATAAATTGTACCATTAATTGAATATAGGTTATATTTAATAATATTTTCTCATAACAAGGAAGAATATAATATTTATACTAATTTTAAATCATTTAATAAAATATAAATTATTATAAAATATCATTAAATTCATGTTTGACATTATTGATTCAAATTTAATTTTAAAAAATATCATGAGAACGGTTTAATTTGAAAAAATACTAAAAAAAATTTCAACAATATAAATTCATCTAAAAAATAATTTATCATAATAATTCGATCAATTTACTTCACATTTTATATTTTTAGTATCATTTATTTTAGTTAATTACTAATTAAAAAAATACTTCATTAGTGTCTCATAAACATTTGAAGGAATTATTTCATATCTAAAAATCAATGATAAAATATTAGGAGAAATTTTTTAATTCATCTCCAAAAATGATATTTATAAATTAACTTATGTTTTTTGCCTATCAAAAAGCATCATTAAAATTAAGTGGGTGAAAAGTATTTTCTTCTCCCTTTCATAACTTAAATTATTAAATTGGTCATATTCATAGGAAAGTTAAAATAATTTTCTATATTGTAGAAAAAATATCTATTCAAGATAAAAATAATATTATTAAATAAAATTATGATAATAATTTATTTTATTTTCACTTTTATCATTATAGTATAACCCATCTAGTAAATAAATTATTTTCTTTCACCCTGGTAAATAATATTTACTATATTCAACATCAATTTAGGGAAAAATAGATTTGAAATTATTAGATATTAGAATTTAGAAATTTTTGTGATTTCAAATATGTAATAAATTTTGAAAAAAATAAATACACATAATTGGAAAAATTAATTTAAAATTAAACTCATTGACATGATTAAAAAGACGATAATTTTATGTGATAATTTTCAAATTTTTACAATGTAGTATTATCTATATTTAATATTAAAATGATTAAAATGAAGTAAATTGTATTAATTGAAATAAAATATTAATAATAAAATATTTATTTCAATTTTAAATATAATTTACATTATAAATTATTTAATCAAAAAAGTCACTTATACAATAAAAACTACATTTTGTACAACTTATAAAAAAATAATGTTTACTAGAATAATTAAAAATATTTACCATAAGATAATATTAGTATTCATAAATCAAAAATGTAGTTTACTTTTTCAATTAAACTTTTTAAAAAAATATATTTAAACATTAAATATAGTGTACAAAGAGTTACTAAACTGTGTTTTGTTTAAACCTGGTGTTTCATGCATCATAAGTGATTGGTTATATTAGATTTATTATAAAAAAACTATATTGTAATGTCTCGGGTTGTTACATTTTCTATTTCATAAATAAATTATATCATCATTATTTAATCATTATCTCAATAATTAATAGTTTTATAATTTAAAATTCCTTAGTTGACAAACACTCATCGTAAAATAATTAATGAAACATCCCATTATTAAGAGGGATAGGGAAGTCTGAATGTCCTTTTAAACAGTAAAATAACTATTTTTCAATATAGGAGAACATAGGTTAGAATATAGAACATTAAAATAAAAGATAATACTAATTCCCAAGGATTAATAGAGACTGATAGAGTTCACTAGTCATAAGAAATTAAATGATCCCGAGAAGGATTGTTACTAAAAATCCATACACTAAATATATGTTCGTAATTTCATTTACATAATTAGAAATGACAATAATAGTACATAAATTTTATTTAAATAACCTTTTTCATGATTTTAGGAATTTGTTTCATTCTTAAAATACAATAAAATAAAATTACTTGACACATTTCTAATTCATAAGAATAATTGTTTTGTTTGCTTATTTTAAAATTCTCACCTTATTAAATGAAATAAATATAAAAAATTAATATTTTTATGCCAAAAGAAATAATGTTATCTTTTAATGGATCCTAATGTCGATAAAATATTTACATGTCTTCCCCTCATTCGCCAACTATTTTCCCAAACAAATATGGTTAGAACATATTATCCAATTTGAATAAATATTCATATGGTTAAGTAACATAATAATATCTAAAACTTAAAAAATGGTAAACAATATCTATTTCATAAATGCTTAACCTTATTCCTCTTTAAAATAATAATATATATTAATTTAGAAATAATGTCTCTAAATTTCCAAAATAAACTTATATTTAATCTGAAAACAATATGATTCTCTTAATCGTGATATACCCAACAATTAAACAACATCGTTATGTGTTATATTGGAACATCTTAATAACATAAAATACCATGAAGACTTATTAAGAATAAGATTTCATACTTATTCTGTAAGTAAAATACATGTAATTAGTTATATTCCTCAAATCCAAAAATATTTTAACCTGATAAATAATAAACCAGTCTGTAAACAAAGAATTAATCAGTTCCAAGGTAATCATTACTATCTAATTTAATTTTTTCATATCAATTATCTATTTATTCATATATCAGTTTCTCAACATCAGGAACAAATTAAGGGTTTTCCTTCCCTAAATGATTTTTTTCATGAAGATCAACAATCCACTAAATCTAATATCATGGTACTATTCAACATACTATTTAAAAACCTAACTGATAATTTACTATAGTACAATCCTTCAATATTTCATAATCCATATAATTATAATATCTTCAAAAAACACTTTTACATCATTTTTCGTTGAACCAAATGAATAATCCCATTATTCATTCCAATTAAATTATATCAATGGCATAATCTTCACCGTGACCCCTTATATTCTTCTAAGGTAATTTCCCGTGATTCATGTAGAATTCATTTTAAAAGATCCCTATCTCCCTATAGTTAAAAAATTGTATAATATTAATTCCCTTTATTCGATTTTCATTATTTTTTTATGACCCTTTAATAAAAAATTATAAAAATACAATAATTACATCAATTATTTTCTATGGTAATTAGTTCCATAGTTATCACATGTTGAAAAATCATTCATTTTCATCTTTCCTTTAATTTTTATTTTCTGTTCGACAATATTATTCTCTGACTTTCTTTTTAATCCAGAAGACATTCATAATTCATACTATATTTTTATAGTATATAAATATATTTCATTATAGGAATAATAATTTTCTGAGTGTAGGTACCTTTAGAGTACTAGATTTGGCCCATCAAATCAAAGGTATATCATGAACTCTGTGTTTCATATGTAATCAATACCATACCTAACTAACCTTGAATGGTAGATTCATACTCTAGAATAATTTCTTCTTATCTTCTCTTTAAATTATGAAAATTTCTCTTCATCTCCATATTTTTATCGCAAGTTAATTAGTTTTTTAATATGGATCCTAAAAATCATCCCATTCCATGATTTATTTTACCTCTTAATGTTAGGTATTTAAAGTAATTCAGGGTT
Organism: Viscum album; assembly: GCA_963277665.1. Taxonomy (NCBI): domain Eukaryota; kingdom Viridiplantae; phylum Streptophyta; class Magnoliopsida; order Santalales; family Viscaceae; genus Viscum; species Viscum album. The sequence goes on from OY728161.1 coordinate 1,452,806,316, forward strand.
AAAATGGGACAAAAACTTTATATTATGTCCCATAATGACCCATAAAATTGTTCAAAATCCATTTTTTGGATATATTTCTACCCTCTCATCCATTTTATATAATTTAAACAATTAATGGATCCACTATCAATGAAAAAATGTGCATGGAATTCCAACTCCAAAAATTTAAAAGAATTCCACTCCTCGTCCACTATAAAAGGTCACTCACCACTCCCACCCCCTCAAACCTATAAAACCATTTTTTTGACCACTATTTACCCAAATAGATCCTAAAAATTAATCCCCTAAATAAATCATTACCTTGAAAATTAATCCATCCATGGAATCCAATAAATGGAAACCATAAAGAGTTAGCAAAAGAAGAAGTAACATCCTTCCTCAAGGTCATTTTTTTATTTTCATTATACACCACCTAAAATCATTACATTATAATCATAAATAATAACATTTGTATACTAAATACCCCAATATGTATTTATGATTTTTTTGACCTTAACACACACTCACACACATCTATCTAATTGGTAACAAACTTATCGTTTATATGTAATATACACTACCACCACATGAAATTATGACTGTTATTTTTTCATATTCTTCCCACCATGGTAAGAATTATGATAGAGACAATTTAGATATATGATAAATATATATTATATTATTTTTATAATATATTTATGGTTATTTATTTCATATAACACATACAATTATTCTTTCAATTTTTTATAAATAGGACAACGACATATGTGGAAGTGTGGACTACCACCCCCTGAAAGAGATGTGATTTGTTCAAAAAAATATTAGGAATGTAAAATGATGGTTATATAAATAATATTATATATATTTAAAATATATATATTATAATATATTTATAATATAAACTAGTACTCCGCCCGTGCGATGCACGAAATTTTAAAATATTTCTTATTATTAACTATATATTACTATTTATAAAATATAATAGTTTATATTAATATTGAATATATTTTAAAAGACAATGACAATCATATTGAGGAATAAACTTTACAGAAATTGATGGACAAAATTTAGATACAATGTAGCCTTCTGTATAAAATTAGCAACATAAGAACCAACGGTGAAACATAATGAAAATTAATAAATAATATATTGAAATTATAAATTTTTTCATAGAAACAAAGTGTGAAAATATAATTTGTATATAATTGAAATAGGTCAATAGTGAAACATAATCATGGTAACATAACATCAATACAGTTTCACCTTTGACATAGAACTATATATTGTAATTTTACAATGATAAAATAACAACAATATTGTTTTAGGATACCCGTGAATGAAGGAAATAAAGTAAAGACTAATTTTTTGGAGATATAACATAAATAAATGGAATATGTATAGATAATATTTATATATATATATATGAAACTAAAGGTAGAGGTTAGGGAAGAGGTGGAGGCAAGAGGTTATATTTTGATTAATGTTGGAAGGAAACCTAGAGAGAGTTTCAAGTATTTCTTGATTTTGACTGGAGTGGATGGGATTGCGATGATTTTGGGGAGAGGATTAGTATGAAACATGGTTGCATTCAATGTGTTATATTTGAAAGGTAATGTGGATGAAAGTTCTTATTTTTAACATATCATCATCATAATGAGATTTTAGTTTATCATGAAAAATATTATCACACTCCCTTGATTTAATTTCATAGTATATTTTAACATTAGTTATATATATAATATATATGTAGTTATGTCTAGATGAATACCAAAATATTCAAAATATAGGATTAGTATTTGGTACTAGAATCATGGTATCATCTATGAAATTTAATCAATACTGTATAATACATAAATAATATGAAAAACTCATGAGTTGTTCTCCATGAATATTTATTAGAAGTTGGTGTATTTTGAACCTATGATAGTGGAAATAATAGTCTATTTTGATCAATTATATATATCCATGAATCATCTAGAATATCTATGTAATAAGAAATAAAATTGTTGAATGGTTCGTACAAAGGGAGTATTTCTCCTAAAAATGGCACTCACACAATGGCTTTCACGGTCGCAAACATCCGCTCAAATTCATTTATGAACATGCTAAATCCAACAAACAAAATATGAATGTAAAAATAAACCCACTATAGTCCACAAAGAGTGATCCGAAAAAGAGATTTGGTAAGATTCTGTTAATAGGTGATGTATATTACAAAAATATGTGTATTTTCTCACTAATATGCCAAATTAATTCATCTTCGTGGGTTGTTTTTCATGTCGTGGATATCTATGTACATCCTGTAAAAAATTATTAATCCAAATAACATATAATGCAGTGAAATTTTTATATTGAATTTATAGATACAATGTTGCAAATAACTGGTTAAACTTGTATTTGTGCTGTGCAGATGTCATAGATATGAGAAAATAAAATTCTTTTGAAACAAAACATTTTCAACTAATATGGAACACAAACTTGTTCAACTGATATGTGAAGTAACCACACGAAATGTATAATTTCAAAAATTATACTGATCAGAGAAAACACATAAACATGGAACATATTTTATGCAGTATCCATGTTATTGGCTCTTTCCGAAAATAGGGTGAACATATTCACTCTTGTTATCTTTGTTTTCCATTGTTCAGGTGTGCAGTTCTCTGGCTTGGTTTGTTATAGCCGTAGTCTCCAGAGATATTGAATGTTTATGATTCACCCCATCATAACTATCAATATCAGAAGACATGTTTTTCTGCATAGAGATTGCATTTAAAATAATTAGTGCGAAATATAGGTGACAGTTAAAATGATACAAAAAAAAAGAAAGTGTTAAAATTCGATCTTTCAAAAGATGAAAACTTATGTACAGTTTAACTATATAAAAAATGTAAATTACATGAAAAATGAATTTATCCATAGTTACAATGATGAAAGGAAAATAACATTTAGCCATGATAATATTTATATACATGAGTAGATTAAATACCAGTGGTTGATATAAGAAATCTTGTCTCAATGTTCGAACTTAGTCAAAAGAATCCACCACTTGGATGAACCTATTATGCAAGGATAAAATGAATATATAAATAAGGTGATATTTACATTTTAACAATCCAAATTGGTGGAATTTAAAACATTTTCACCTTTTATTGTTCAATCCCAGTACATACTCATGTAAAGCCACAAATATGATGATCCTATACAAAAATGACAAAAAAAAGTAATGTTATACAGTTTATGCTTTGAAATGGAATTAGAAATATGTAATCAGTAGTACCATATTGTCTAGAAATTTGTCACTAAAATAGTTGATTTAATTTTCATTTTTCTCGATGAGCAGTACTTTGATTGTGTTTTGTTCTGTACATAATCAATATTTAACTCTCATGACATTGCTTCCACCTGATGGCACATCCCAGTGTTCTCCTTCCATAAGAGTTGAATCTGTACATAATACTTAATAAACCAATTACAGAACTTGATGAAACAGAGTTTTATCATCATTAATAAGGTATTATATTTCCTTACATGATTTATAGGCATTGAGACTAAGGAACACTAATCCAGAAAACATATTTCAATGAATACCAGTTTTAGGTTGTGGGAAAAAATGTACCTTAAGATTTTAAAAAATAGATAATTTTTTTAATATAAATTCATTTTTTGTATAATACATACTCATTATATGTGGTGTTTTTTCATTTCTAAAAATAGATCAATAAACGTAATAAATATAATTGTCAAAACATATTATCTTCTTATAGTTAGTTCCATCAATTGGTTGAACAATCAGCATGCATGAAAACCTAAATTAGGCCTTCGAAGCAGATAAAGAGTGTCATTTTTTTTGGAATTAAAGCTCACCTAAATAATGACAGTGGGTAAGAATATGGGTTACCCTATAAAGACTCGTAAATTTCAAGGAAATTTTTTTTTCATAATTTTATTTGGAATTTTACAAGAGCGCAGTTTCTGACGGTAGCTGATTCCGAGGCCTGGTGTGCCCGAAATCATGTTTTGAAGTTTGGCTCGGGTACGTTCAGTGAACGGACAAGCGGGTTTTTCTAACTTTTGAACCGGTGCCCGGAATCGAATTCTAAGGCCACCGATGGAATCACAACACCGGTATTTTCTTAGAAATGCCTTTTCCGGAGTTGCGTTTTCTCGGTTGTGGTTTTTAATTTTATGGGTTTTAAGTTATGAAATAAAATGAAGTTGTGCGACAATTTTATTTTTATTTCACTGAAAGCCGCATAAAGACCACTTAAAGATTCTTAAGCTGAGTTGATGCGGATAGGGTGCTATCCAAAAATATCCTACCCTCTTGGTAGGATATTTGTGAGGTGGGGCCCGCACGAGCCACACTGTTTCTTTTCCGCTAAGAAATGAACCCGCGAAAACCCGTCATTATGAAAGTCAACTGACGCGTTTTCTTAAATTCTTAATGCACCAATTAATTGGGCGGTTTTCTTCATTGAATTAATTCTATGAATTAATTTATTTGTTTCATAACCTGTTTGAAATCCGTTGGCATAATAATAAAATAAGACCAACGCACGACATCTGGAAAAATGCTCGTTGAGAGGTTTTGACTAGTTTTGTGCCTTCACCCTCCTTCGCGAAGAACGCAAAGAACGCGAAGAACGCGAAGAACGCTGTCACCCTCGGTGATTGACAATGCTACATCCGATACGTTCTTCCCCACCCCAATCTCCGATCACCTACTACTGGAGATAAGAGATTTCAGGTTTCTTTTAAAACTCATTTGTGGTTTATAACAAAACACTGATTTAATTATTTATAATTAAATCTGTTTTTTCTTGGTCCTCGGAGTTCGTCGACGCAACGCTGGACACCGTGACGACGCGACGGTTCCCTCCTTCCACGACCATCAAATCCGTGAAGAACGTGCGGGCGACGACTTGACAAGGTATGGGTTTGTTTGTGAAATAATTTATATTCCCGTGATTTTTTCTTTCAAAATGAAGAACCCGATTCATAAGAACAATTTTAATTTTATAAAATTGTTTTTGATATGTTCTCTTTGTGTTGATTATTTTCTCCCGACTGTTATCATCTAGCGCGGAGGGTGCAGGCCCAAAAAACACGGCCCGAAAACCCTCCATCGTTCTTCGTTGTTGTGTGGATTTGGCGGGTGACGACAAAGCATGCCGCAGAGGCGTTTTGATGATTCCGCAGTGAAGAACGGTTCCCGGGATGAATAGCGGCGGAGGCGGGAAGGGAATCGGACCACTAGAGCAACTCCGGTGGCCCGCAAGAAGCCACCGGCGGTGCCAGCGGACCCGCGCCCGCGCGGGTCTGGTGCACTCGGGACGCGGCATCGCCGCGTCCGTTGACCAGGGTGGCCCCCCGCGGGGGCCGTGAGGTTGTCACGCGGGGGCATCATGCCCCCTGCGTTTTCTCGGCCGCCCCGCCGAGCCGAGCTGGGCCGGCCGGCCGGGCCGGGCTGCGCCCTGGCAGGACCGGATGGGGGCCAGCAGGGTCGGGCCAGGTCGGGTCGAACCGGGGGGGGGGGGGGGGGTCGGGTCGGGTCGGCCCGGGCCCAGACCCCCGTCCTCGGACCGTTTTCGGTCTATTGCCCGTAACACAAGCTCTGAGCCTCCGAATGATGCACCGTCAGCGGAAACGCGATCCTTGGATCGAGACGGTAGTTTTAGTATATCGTACTCAAGGTTTCAAAATGCTTTGTGTTCGGCCAGGTTGGTTCGTACACGAAACCAACCGGGCCCTCGAAGTGGAAACGCTCATATCTTGTGCTCCGGACGTCCGATTGACGTTCGGTCGACTTTGTTGAATTTCTCTAAGTGAGATGAATCTTTTGGATCACTCCGCCCGAGGTTTGGATGCAGGTGGAGTACGTTCAGGTTGGTTTTTCTTAAAAACCAACTGGTCCCCTGGGACGAAAAAGCCAATAACTCTCAGACTGGGCGTCTGAGTGACGTGTCGTCTGCGACTTTGAGTTCATGTTGGCGATACGGAACTTTTGGATACATCAACTTCGAACTGTGTGTCAGTTGATGTATCAGCCTCTCGGCTCGTGGAGAGGACCCTCCCGAACGAGCTTTCTATGTGCGGGAACCCTAGAGCTGGCTGTGACTGCTACTGTGACTGCGACGATGACTGTGCAGAGATCCTCAGTGGACTGCAACGACGACTGTGCAGAGATCCTCAGTGGACTGCGACGACGACTGTGTAGAGCTCCTCAGTGGACTGCAACAACTACTGCACTTAGCGATCCTACGTGGATCAGTGCTACAGATCCTGTGTGGATCCGATCTTGTGTGGGTCAGCGCTTAGCGGTTCTGTGTGAGCCAGCGCCTACAGGTCCTGTGTGGGCCTGATCCTGTGTGGGTCTTTGCGGGGGTTAGTTACCTATTGATCCTATGTGGGTCTAATCCTATATGGGTCATTGCAGGGGTTAGTACCTATCAATCCTTTGTGGGTCCGATGACTTAGATGGATCAGTGATCATCTCTATCATCATTCGAAGAAGTATACCTGTGTGAGATGAATCCTGTGTTACTCTCCTTTGTGGATTGTGTTGAACCATCATGTGTGGATTTACTGTTTACTTTCCTTTGTGGATTGTGTTGAGCTATCCTATGTGGATTACGTTTTGCTTTCCTGTGTGGACTGGATTGTTCTTGGGTTCAGATGTTGGAGCCGAACGGGGATTGATGACTTAGTTATATGGACGGGCATATACCTAAGTAGTGTCGTTTGTTACTTTGTGATTGTATCTTTCCGTTGTGGTTTATCCTTTGTGGATTTCGGGAGACCTTTGGGGGTCTCAGGGTCCCTACTGAGTAGATTATACTCACCTATGCATGAGCTATGCCTGCACTTCGTTGTGTTGGTTGCAGACGACGTACATCGCTGATCGTGGTGGAGGCTTGCAGAGTAGGACGGTACCTGGAGGTGGACCACTGGGTGGGGTGTACTCGGAGCAGACGGCTGGACCGAGGAGCTGTGGAGGCTATCTGTGCTCACCCTTCAGGTGGGACTTTCAAAGGACGGCTCGACGCTGTGGATTTTATTTTCAGTTGCTGTTTTTCCCTTCAGTTGTACTTTACAGTTGGGCTTGTATTTCCGGCCCCTTTTACATTCATCACAGCTTGTTACAGCTTTTACTTAGTGTTTACTTTTCCGCTTGCTTACTCTGTAGTGCTTGTTTACGTTACAAAGTCAATGCCTTCCCCTTTTACCAGGATTTACGCCTTGGTGCTAGTCGCCAGCCCCTGGCCTATGGAAGGCGGGCTTGGGGTAGTCACGACACGAGCCTTGAGGACGGGTCGTGACAAATTGGTATCAGAGGTGGTCGGTTCTACCACAAACTCTGATCTTTCTTCTATATGAATAAATAGTGTTTAGCATATTGGGTGTGGTTATCAGTCCAGGGAGCCCAATGTTGGTGCGGCGGCCGACGTATCCGTACACCAGGACCCTGACTTCTGATTTCCGACTTAATGCACGAAAACATTGATTGCATGTGTGTTTCAAGTTTTCTTTGTGATTACTTTGTATCAGCTCACCAGCTATACTGTTCTGACCGTGGTGCACTTTTTTCCTTTTCAGGATAGCCCCACGATGGAAGCCATCTAGGGTTCCGAGAGTAGAGCATGATGACAGCCCGCCGAGCGATGAGGCCTCTGTGCAGGGCCCGTTGACAGCAGAGGCACCGTCGGTACCTCTACCCGCCGAGCCCCCGATGCTTCCAGCACCAGCCGCTGACGATTCACGTCGCCTCAGAGCTCTGGATGAGTTTCAGCGCTAGAGACCACCCATGTTTCGTGGGGAGACGGACCCCTAGGTAGCCGAGGACTGGCTGGAGGCAGTAGTACGAGTTTTCAGGCTAGTGAGGACACCAGCAGACCTCATGATGATCCTCGCGGCGAGCCTACTCCACGCAGCAGCGGGCCGATGGTGGAGCTTGATGCTCCAGGTGCACGACAAGGCATCTCTTCTCTATACAGACTTCGAGAGAATCTTCCGCTCAGAGTTCGTCCTGGACACCCTCTGTGCGGTGCACATCCAGGAGCTCCTTCAGCTGCAGCAGGGTAGCTTGACGGTCGCCCAATATGCGGCGAGATTTACCGATCTCTCGTGCTACTCGACAGATATGGTACGGTACCCAATCTTCCAGGCCCAGACCTTTGAGCAGGGTTTGAGACATGAGATCAGGGTATCGCTGATCTCCCTCAGCATTCCGACTCAGGAAGAAGTACTGGAGCGAGCCCTTCTGATCGAGAGCTTTCTGGCTGAGTCCACAGCGAGACCTACCGCAGGGCGGCAGGTAGCGGAGTCTTCGGCAGCAGGTAGCCGACGGATGACTCAGGGTTCTAGGAAGACCAGACCCTCTCGTAGACGACCTCAGGACACTGGCTCAGCAGTGCGGGGCACACATCGCGGAGCCAGTCTTTCGAGAGGCAGGCAGTGCTACGCATGCGGCGGGCAGGGCCACATGGCTCATGACTGCCTGACCCGTCGTGCCGAGGAGTAGCAGACGGTGGAGGGGCCACCCAGGAAGAGGCAAAGGGGTGACCGTGGTGGTCCGCAGGGAGGAGGCGGATGAGGCAGAGGAGCTGGACGAGTAGCTGGTGGTGGGCGACGCTTTGAGGCTCTGCCACCACCACCATCAGGAGGTCCGCCCCGACCACAGGGAGCTGGAGGGCAGGGACAGGCACAGCTCCAGGCTGCGGAGGCCTACGACCACGGCGTGCCAGAGATGATTAGAGATACGATCTGTTTCTTTTCCACCCTTGCTGTATTTCTTATAGACACAAGAGCGAGTCACTCTTTCATAGCCGCTTCCCTTGTTCAGAGCTCGGAGATTCCGACGGAGCCGTTGGCTCGATCCAAACTTCTAGAGACTCCTACGGGAGCAGACTCGACAATTACGCACTGGTTCCGGTAGTGTGAGCTTACTCTAGGAGTCGAGATCATCGACTGGGATCTTCTTGTAGCGGCGTCGAGGCCTTACGACGTCATCTTGGGCATGGATTGGTTATCTAAGGTACATGCTCAGATTGACTGTATTAGGCGCAAGGTGCGACGTGTGCGCACCGACGGGAGCAGGTTCACCTTCACCGGTGAGAAGGGTTCCTCAACAGCACAGGATGGAATCACGCAGAGGAGAGTACATCCCATCACTCATCAGTTGGCTAGCCTCATCCTTGGAGCAGTTGACGTGCGGAGTCCTAGTTTTCCTGCGGTGGTGGATCAGTACGCAGACGTCTTTCCCGATGACGTTCCAGGGCTACATCCTCGCAGAGAGGTAGACTTTTATATTGATCTGTACCCCAGGATAGCCCCGATATCCACTCCAGTGTATCTGATGGCCCCCGCTGAGCTTTGAGAGCTGCAGGTATATTTGGAGGACTTGCAGGGAAAGGGGTTCATCCGACCCAGTGTTTCACCCTAGGCTTCCCCGATATTGTTTGCCAAGAAAGCAGACGGGAGCTTGCGATTGTGTGTCAACTTTCGTCGCCTGAACCAGGTGACAGTGAGGAACAAGTATCCGCTACCGAGGATTGATGACCTCTTCGATCATCTCAAGGGAGCACGGTGGTTCTCGAAGATAGACCTCAGGTCAGGCTATCATCAGCTCAGAGTTCGAGACGAGGACGTGCAGAAGACAGCCTTCAGGTGTCGGTATGGCCACTATGAGTTCTTGGTTATGCCTTTCGGTGTAACCAACGCTCCAGCTTCATGAGCCTCATGAATAGGATCTTCCAGCCATACCTCGATCAATTTGTCGTGGTCTTCATCGACGACATTTTGGTATACTCGACCACGGAGGAGGAGCACGCCTACCACATGCGGGTTGTACTAGACACACTCCGAGAGAAACGGATTTATTGGAAGCTCTCGAAGTTCCAGTTCTAGTTACGTGAGGTACACTTCTTGGGGCACGTCATTTCTGAGGCGGGTGTTGCGGTGGATCCCACGAAGATCAAAGCAGTGCTAGCGTGGGAGCCACCCAGGAGCGTGACGGAGGTGCGGAGTTTCTTGGGACTAGATGGATACTATCGGAGATTTGTGCCAGACTTTTCTAGAGTTGTGGCACCACTCTCAGCTTTGACGAAGAAGGGGAAACCCTTTGTGTGGTCAGACAGATGTCAGTAAAGCTTCCAGGAGATGAGACAGTGATTGACCAGCGCACCTATCTTGTGGTTCCCTGAGGAGGGAGTAGGGTACGTAGTCTACTGCGATGCATCAGGGACTGGACTCAGATGTGTCCTGATGCAGGATCGGGCAGGTATCTCTAATGGATCACGTCATTTGAGGCCGCATGAGTAGAACTACGCTACCCATGACCTGGAGTTAGCAGTAGTGGTCTTCGCTCTGAAGACATGGCGACACTATCTGATGGGCGAGCGCTTTATAGTCTTTTCTGACCATCAGAGTCTCAGGTACATCTTCTCACCGAAGGACCTGAACCTGAGACAGCGACGATGGCTCGAGTTCCTCCAGGACTATGACTTTGAGATAGTCTATAATCCTAGGAAGGGGAACGTAGTAGTCGATGCTCTCAGCAGGAGGACGGGCATCCAACTACTTGAGGAGGCGATAGAGCAGCTAGCCGCCTTACAGATATCCTTCGTGGATAGGGACAGAGCAGCCTTCCTTCAATATCTCACATTCTCTTCTCCACTTCTACAGCGGGTGAGAGAGGCACAACGTGGGGACGCTGACTGTGAGACACGGCGTTCACAGATATCCTCGGGACAGGCACCTGATGGTTTCTCCCTTGGAGCAGAGCACGACGTCCTTTTCAGAGGACGTACCTTGATACCCGTTGCTTTACGGGAGGAGGTGCTGATAGAGTTTCACACTTCTCCTTTGGCAGTACATCCTGGAGTGGAGAAGATGTACCAGGACCTCAGACGACAGCACTGGTGGCCGGGCATGAAGAAGTTTGTGGCAGAGTTCGTTTCTCGATGCCTCACCTGCCAGTAGGTGAAGGCAGAGCACCAGGTACCAGCAGGCTTGGTACAGCCCTTGGAGGTCCCTGAGTGGAAGTGGGACGGGATATCTATGGACTTCGTGACAGGACTTCCACGCACTTCCATAGGTCACGACTCCATTTGGGTGATTGTCGACCGACTCACCAAGTCGGCTCACTTCTTACCCATCAGAGAGCAGGGCTCAGTGGAGAGCTTGGGGAATCTCTACATTCAGGAGATTGTACGGCTTCACGGTGTGCCATCATCTATCGTCTCCAATCGAGATGTTCGTTTTACTTCCCGGCTTTGGAAGGGGTTGCAGGAGGCGTTCGGGACGCAACTATGTCTGGGCACTGCCTTTCACCCTCAGACGGATGGTCAGACAGAGAGGATCATTCAGAATCTCGAGGAAATGATCCGCACATGTGTCCTAGACATTGGTCGCAGCTGGGAGGATCACCTACCCTTGGTGGAGTTCACGTACAACAACAGATACCACTCCACCATCGGGATTGCACCATACGAGGCATTGCACAGAAGACCTTGCAGATCTCCTTTGTGTTGGAAAGACCCTGGGGAGTCAGCACTTGTGGGACCAGAGATGGTCCGGACCACGACAGAGAAGGTCCAGGTCAACCAGGAGCGGATGAGGACAGCTCAGAGCCGGAAGAAGTCTTATGCTGACCGGAGGAGGAGGCCACTAGAGTTCGAGGATGGTGACCACGTCTTCTTGCGTGTCTCACCTCGACGTGGATTACAGAGATTTGGCCGAGGCGGCAAGTTGTCTCCACGCTTTATCAGACCCTTCCAGGTCCTCAGTAGGATTGGCGAGGTTGCTTATCGCCTGGCTCTACCACCTTAGTTGCACCGGGTCCACGATGTCTTCCACGTATCTTAGCTGAGGAGATACGTGAACGACCCGACACATATCATTGACTATGGGGAGCTGGACGTTGATGATGTGGCAACTTTTTCGGAGGTCCCGGTGGAGATCGAGGATCGACAAGAGTGGGTCCTACGTGGACAATCGATTCCTCTAGTGAGCATGAGATGGCAGCATGGGAAACTCCAAGAAATCACATGGGAGCGGGAGGCTCAGATGCGTGCTCAGTACCCACATTTGTTTCCCTAGTTTAGGATGTATCTTTTCGGGGACGTAAAGACCTGAGGTGGGAGTAATGTAAAGACCCGTAAATTTCAAGGAAAATTTTTTTTCTTAATTTTCTCTGGAATTTTACAAGAGCGCAGTTTCAGACGGCAGCTGATTCCGAGGCCTGGTGTGCCCGGAATCTGGTTTCGAAGTTTGGCTCGGGTACGTTCAGTGAAAGGACGAGCAAGTTTTTCTAACTTTTGAACCGGTGCCCGGAGTCGAAATCTGATGGCACCGATGGTATCGCATCGCCGATATTTTCTTAGAAACTCCTCTTCCAGAGTTGCGTTTTCTCGGTTGTGGTTTTTAATTTTTTTGGTTTTAAGTTATGAAATAAAATAAAGTTGTGGGACAATTTTATTTTTATTTCACTTAAAGCCGCTTAAAGACCACTTAATGGTGCTTAACCTGAGTTGATGCGGATAGGGTGCTATCCAAAAATATCGTACCCTCTTGGTAGGATATTTGTGAGGTGGGGCCCGCATGAGCCCCACTGTTTCTTTTCCGCTAAGTAACGCACCCGCGAAAACCCGTCATTATGAAAGTCAACTGACGCGTTTTCTTAAATTATTAACGCACCAATTAATTGGGTGGTTTTTCTTCGATGAATTAATTCAATGAATTAATTTATTCTTTTCTTAACCTGTTTGAAATCCGTTGGCGTAAAAATAAAATAAGACCAACGCACGACATCTGGAAAAATTCTCGTTGAGAGGTTTTGACTAGTTTTTTGCCTTCACCCTCCTTCGCGAAGAACGCGAAGAACACGAAGAACGTGAAGAATGCGAAAAACGCCGTCACCCTCGGAGTTCTTCAATGCAACGCCGGACACCGCAACGACGCGACGGTCCCCTCCTTCCGCAATGATCAAATCCGCGAAGAAGGCACGTGCGACGACTTCACGAGGTAGTGGTTTTTTTGTGAAATAATTTATATTCCTGTGATTGTTTCTTTCAAAATGAAGAACCCGATTCATAAGAACAATTTTAATTAAATAAAAATGTTTTTGATATGTTCTCTTTGTGTTGATTATTTTCTCCGGACTGTTATCATCTAACCTGGAGGGTGTGGGCCCAACAAACACGGCCCGACAACCCTCTGTCGTTCTTCGTTGTTGTGCGGATTTGGTGGGCGATGACAAAGCGTGCCGCAGAGGCGTTTTGATGATTCTGCAGTGAAGAATGGATCCCGGGATGAACAGCGGCCCAGGCGGGAAGGGAATCAGACCACTGGAGCAACTCTGGTGGCCCGCGGAAGCCACCGGCAGCGCCAGCGGCGCCAGCGGATGCGCGGCCGCGCGGGTGCTACGCACTCAGGACGCAGCATCGCCATGTCCGTTGACCAGGGCGGCCCCCCACGGGGGCCGCGAGGTTGTCACACGGGGGCAGCATGCCCCCTGTGTTTTCTCGGCCGCTCGACCGAGCCGAGCCGTGCCGGCCGGCCGGGCTGGCCTGCGCCCCGGTTGGACCGGGTCGGGTCGACCCGGTTCCGCCGACCTAGGGGGCGTTGGACCAGGTTAGCCCGGGCGCAGACCCCCCGTCCTCGGACCGTTTTCGGTCTTTTACCCGTAACATCAGCTACGTGCCTCCGAACAACACGCTGTCAACGGCAACGCGATCCTTGGATTGAGAAAGTCTTTTTGGTATATCGCACTAAAGGTTTCGAAATACTTTGGGTTCGGCCGGGTTGGTTCGTATACGAAACCAACCGGGCCCTCGGAGCGGAAACACACATATCTTGAGCTCTGGACGTCCGATTGATGTGTCGTCGACTTTGTTGAGTTCCTCTAAGTGAGACGAATCTTTTGGATCACTCTGCCCGAGGTTTGGATGCAGGTGGAGTACGGTCGGGTTGGTTTTGCCTTAAAAACCAACCGGGCCCCTGGGACGAAAAGGCCAATAACCCTCAGACCGGGCATCCGATTGACACGTCGTCTGCGACGTTGAGTTCCTATTGGCGATACGGAACTTTTGGATACATCAACTTAGAACCGTGTGTCAGTTGATTTATCAGCCTCTCGGCTCGTGGAGCGGACCCTCCCGAACGAGCTTGCTTTGTGCGGGAACCCTAGAGCTGGCTGCGACTGCTACTGTGACTGCGACGATGACTGTGCAGAGATCCTCAATGTACTGCAACGACGACTATGCAGAGATCCTCAGTAGACTGCGACGACGACTCTGCAGAGATCCTCAGTGGACTACGACGACTACTACACTCAGCGATCCTACGTGGATCATTGCTACAGATCCTGTGTGGATCTGATCTTGTGTGGGTCAGCGCTCAGCGGTTCTGTGTGAGCCAGCGCCGACAGGTCCTGTGTGGGCCCGATCCTGTGTGGGTCTTTACGGGGGTTAGTTACCTATTGATCCTGTGTGGGACTGATCCTGTGTGGGTCATTGCGGGGGTTAGTACCTATCGATCCTTTGTGGGTCCGATGACTTAGATGGATCAGTGATCATCTCTATCGTCATTCGAAGAAGTATACCTGTGTGAGCTGAATCCTGTGTTACTCTTCTTTGTGGATTGTGTTGAACCATCCAGTGTGGATTTACTGTTTACTTTCCTTTGTGGATTGTGTTGAGCTACCCTATATGGGATACGTTTTTCTTTCCTGTGTGGACTGGATTGTGCTTGGGCTCGGATGTTGGAGCCGAACGGGGATTGATGACTTAGGTATATGTATGGGCATATACCTAAGTAGTGTTGGTTGTTACTTCATCATTGTATCTTTCCGTTGTGGTTTATCCTTTGTGGATTTTTGGATACCATCAGGGGTCTCGGGGTCCCTACTGAGTAGCTTATACTCACCCCTGCACGGGCTATGCCCGCACTTCGTTGTGTTGGTTCCAGACGACGGACAGCGCTGATCGTGGTGGAGGCTTGCGAAGCAGGATGGTACCTGGAGGTGGACCACTGGGCGGGGCGTACTCGGAGCAGACGGCTGGACCGAGGAGCTATGGAGGCTATCTGTGCTCACCCTTCAGGTGGGACTTCCAGAGGATGGCTCGACGCTGCGGATTTTCTTTTTAGTTGCTGTTTTTTCCTTCAGTTGTACTTTACAGTTGGGCTTGTATTTTCAGCCCCTTTTACTTTCATCACAGCTTGTTACAGCTTTTACTTAGTGTTTACTTATCCTCTTGCTTACTCTGTAGTTCTTGTTTACTTTACAATGGAAATGCCATCCCCTTTTACCGGGATTTACGCCTTGGTGCTAGTTGCCATCCCCTGGCCTATGGAAGGCGGGATTGGGGTAGTCACGACACGGGCCCCGAGGATGGGTCGTGACATACTCTTACCTTATTCACTGATGAGAGACATTCACCCATGAAAAGAATCTTGGGCAGAGACCTCTCACCGACTTTAGAAGTATTGACAACCTAAAATTGAACATGGAGTGAGTATACAGACCATTAATGCATGGTTAGTAGAAAATATCATCATAGAGTATGTCTTGATACCTTGATTCTCCATTTAATCTTCAAAAACATTACTGCAAACTGTAACATAAATTATAAAATTCTGGTAGAAGATAGGAGTGGATAAAATAATAGAAGTTCCCTGCTATTAATAGCATTATAGTAGTGTCTTACATAGTTGCTGCAATGATCCTGTAGCTGTTCATGTTGATTTTCTATAGAGTAGTTTCCTATAGAAGTTAAATATACCTCATGAAAAAGTAATATTAGAATGTGAAAACTGTTGTTTTATCAGGGAAAAGGATAAAATTATGGTAGTGTAAAGTATTCTAGATATATAATTGCATGAAATCGTGAAATATTTCATCATTGGGAAATATAATAGACAGTTTCCATTCAAACATGGAATTGAAATGAAATGTAATTTTATGGGATTGTATAGTATACAAAAGTAGGGAAGGTAAAAATATAGGGAGAAGACAGGAAATGATAAAATAATAGTTATATCAATCAAATATCCTGCATGTTCTAGATACATGTATGTTGTAACACCCCAATCTTCCACGATATGCTTCTCTTTCAAAAACGCAATAGCTTGCATTTTACGCAAGATCGAGATTTTAACACACTACGACCAATCAAAGTAGCTGTTACGAATAGTAATACCCACCTTTTGAAATTATATAAATTCTATATTTCAAAATGGACTTTATTTTTGAATTTGGGATATAGAAATTAGCCTAAGTTGAATTTTTGGTTTTTTTCTGTGAACTTCCAATTTTTGATGAATAGTAAACAAATACATACAAAAACTTTTTAAATCAAAATAATTTATAATGATAAACTATACTATTGAGTGGATTTAAACTATAATTAGAATATATTTTTACCATTTATTCCAATTATGGTCATTATAGTTAATTTCACATTGAATTTTGACATAAACAATTGTCAATCTTTTGATAGATATTGTTTCTTAAAA
The DNA here is from genome assembly GCA_963277665.1 of Viscum album. Classification (NCBI taxonomy): domain Eukaryota; kingdom Viridiplantae; phylum Streptophyta; class Magnoliopsida; order Santalales; family Viscaceae; genus Viscum; species Viscum album. Next base: position 1,452,822,813 of record OY728161.1, read on the forward strand.
ACACGCTATTTGTTTTGACAGCGGGAAAAAATTTTAAATTAATTAACGCAATTTCTTTGTGTAGAATTTGGTAAAATTTATTCCATATATGGAATAAAAAGATCCAAATTTTTTAATTAAGACTCTTGTTTTCGGACATTATGAATAGTAACGACGACAATTATCTTTAATTATCATGATTAATTAGTAATCAGGTAGTTAAGGGTAATGAAATAATATCATAATAATATTAAATGACCCAAACATGTGTTCTAATGATATTGGATGTGTCATGGACGACCATGGGATTCCTTGTGCCAACTTTAGGGACACCATGGAATCACTTTTGTGTGATAGTGACATTTTATCATTTAATATTTTTAATGAAAGGAAAATATAACAAAAGTATGTAACACCTAAGTAATAAAATTGTTATGTTGTCTATATAAATGATATCTTACACTATAAATAGTAATTGTAAAGCTAAAAATATTTCCTAGATCATGATATTTTTTTATAATTTTTAGACATTAAATAAATAAATTTATTTGTGACACCATGATGATGCAATGATTACCTCATTAATGAACGATTTGAATAAAATGAAAATATAAGGTAAAATATAAGACTTACACTTAGATAAAGTCTATTGTATGGGATTATTTAGAACCCTTGTCACCTTATCCTCGAAATAAATCATTTTTTGACCTTTAAAATCCGAAAATCATTTCATAATAATGTAACATTTTAATATGTCTAAAAGATCCCATCGTCTCCTCCTATAAAAGGCCCCCACCTCTACCACCTTATTCTCACCTTCAAAGCCATTTTTCTCGGCCATAATATGCCCAAATACTCTCTCAAATTTCCAATATTACCCATAAAATCCTCACATTGGGCAGAAGTCTTCCCAAGGAAGCCTTTTGCTCAAATAAAAAAGAGTTACCTGATTTCAATGTAATGTCTTCTCTTACGTTCTTTTGTTTTATTTTTCATCTCCAACCCCTTAAACCATTATTATTTTATTCTATTGTAACAAAACCAGTATATTAAATATACTAGAATGTTTTTATGAGAATTATTTGATTTAAAATTATACACACCTCCGTCTAATGGTTAAAGAACATACTATTTCTGTGGGTGGCGAATTAGTGCCTCATGAAACAATGATTGTTCAATCTTCTTTTAACACCTTTCATGGTGGCCATTAAGATGTCACTATATTTATATATGATAAATATTATGTTTATGTCTTCATTATGCTTCTTTATTTTTCTTATATTCCATACCTTTATTGTTTCCAATATGGGTAAACACGATAATTTCATTTTAGAATGTGCGGACTACCGCCCCCTCAAAGTGATTTGAATCGTTAATACCATATGTGGGATGTATAAAGGAAGGAGTTAAATGATATTATATATCATATTTTAATTATAATATACCTTTATATAATTATTATTTCATTCCATTAAATATGATATATAAATGAAAGTAGCGTTCATGCATACATACTGCTTACCATCTCCATGAACGGTGCATTTCATTTCTTACCTCTAAATGTTATGTAATAATATAAATGAATGTATATACTGGATATATATGATATATATGATATAGATATCATGAATATAATTTTGGAGATAATGGATATTTTACCACATGAACAACTTGTAATTATAAGAAGTTTATTGTTGACTCAAGTACCAAAGATCGACAAAACGACCATTATTAACTTAAATGACTACATAATGTTCATAACATGGTAATAAGTGATTTAAAAGGAATAATGAACATGAAAAAGGTTCTTATTCAATTAGATATGAAATCTAGATTAATATTCTGGAGATTAAAGAATGATCGAGTCATGTCGGACATGAGGTAAGGGTTAATTCTACAACCTCTTCATTATTCAAGGTTGTTCATATGTAATTATCTACTGGGACCTCTATATCATCCACATAAATGTTTCTTAAAAATTTCATTCAAAACATTTTTAATATTTATTAGAAAATTGTTTAAATTCATTTATACCCTTATTTGACCTTATACGTTTTTGAATGGAATCTTTCCGTCATTTTCCAAACAAGGTACTTTTTGACATTTTTGAAAAAATTAAGCTATGAATTTTTTTAACTTATACGGCGGTTGCGGCTATTTTCCTCAATTATAAAATCATTGAAGCTTCCCTTACAAGCATATAAGAATATTTTCAAATTAAATATTTTATTTTACAATTATGTGACTTTTAAATGATTTCAAAAAAGATATTTATCTAAAACAGTTTTGATTTCATCTATGTCAACATCATTTGATGGATTTTAAGCTTATTTGAAGTTGATTTATTATGATTCAAATCATACATATTGTATTAATGTTTTTCTGATATGTTTGTCTGTGGATGTGTTATTTTTATACCATTCATGGTTTATGGAGAATGTATTGACATTTCGTATGCTAGTTTTACTACGAATGATTTTGTTATGATTAAACAAGTTCATACGAGGAATGCATTGGACTTAATAAGTGACGGGTGGAGCCTTATATAGCTCCTCGATGCATCGGTAGGTCTCATGAGACAAAATAGTGTCTTGGCATGAGGCCTTGACCAAATCTTATTTGTAGTATTGGAATGAGGCCTTGGATATGTGGTTATGATAGTATGGCATTATGCATTCCATCATTATGAATGTGGTTATTGATATTGCATGTGATTATTCGACTATTTGAATATCCATGTCAATAAGTAAATGTCATTATTTCATTTTTTTTTTCCATATTACGATGAAGATCGATTTTAAAAGGCTTTTGTTTTAGTTATACATTTCCTTAAATGTTTATGTTTATTTATGAATGTTTTCGCTATATTGTTATCCTTACTGAGAATCTGAGCTCACCCCTTTCTATATTTTATTTTTCCCAGGATGTGAAGACATATTATAGGACAGACCTGCATGGATAGTCTGAAGTGTATATGAGTGTAGACTATGGAGATTATGTTATTGTATTTTTTTACTTTATGTTGTAATATTAGATTTAAAAATGTATATAGTGCTTCCAAGGCTACTAAACTAATCGGTATTTCGAGACTTTATCTTTTGTGATCATGCCAATGTTACATAATAATGCACCGACTCTGGGTAACTGGGTTCAGGGCATTATAGTTTCTATTAGAGGCATTTTAGTACTAACCTTGGAATCTATATTTAGATAAAATCTTATTACATCACATATCCCTAAGATAGACTTTGAGGATTAGTATAGAAGAACATCCTAGAATTTTGGTATTGTAGAGATTATGTGAGTTTTCTGATAAATACATCCCTGTCTGGATACAAGAAGGTAGAGGTGGCTCTAGCACAAGATGTACCTAGGGGTAAACCCCAAAAACACCGCTTTGAGCTAGACTCGAACGGGAACTGGTGCACGACAACGGGCCTTGTTGCACTCTTGGTTACGACACTCCTGGGGGATATGTTTAGGATAATTATCATTTTCTTTAAAAACCATTATTAAGGGTTTATGAGTACATACTTACTCAAAGAAAACATTTATTTTTATGATTATGGATTATGTCCATAAATAGTTCAATTTATGTTAAGTGTTTTACAAGTATAGAATTATGTATTTTGATTCATAAACAGATCTAGTTTGTGGAATTGTTTAGAAATGGTGCCTAGTGGAAGGAATGAAACCTGTATCAATGCATGCACTCCATGTATGGATTTTCCTCCTACTCAAGATAAATATAGTGGAGCTGGTGATTCAACTAGTACTGATCAGCTTATCACCATACTGGGAAAACTCACTCAGGTTATGAATAATAACCTTACTCGTATGGAGCACCCTGATCCATAACACAAAGGATCAATGTTATATTGCTTCATGAGGAAACAACCACCAACATCTAATGGGGGGACAAATCCATTAGTAGCTGAGCAATGGATAGATTCCCTAGAGAAAATATTTCAGGCTTTAGGGAGTAGTGAAAGGGAAAAAGTTGTCATGGCAGTTTACCACCTCACTAGAGATGTTGATCGATGGTGGTCATTGATTCAAAATAAAAAGGAAGATGAAGAAGTATCAATTATGGAATATAGAGAGTTTAAAGATATATTATTAGAAAAATACATTCCCCATACCATCGAGTGGATATGGAAAGACAATTTCTGAGTCTGAGGCAAAAGGAAAACAAGAATGTTGCAATGTATGAGTCTAACATTGCAAGGATAGTGAGGCATGCTACAGAGTATATACGTAACCCAAGAAGTAAACATGATCATTTCTTTGATGGGATAAAACCATTTCTCCATCGAGCTTTAATATCACAATCCTTCTCATCATACAAAGATATTTTCTCATGTGCTATCAAGATAGAAAAAGAAATCTCTAAGTCTTATGACAATAATGTAAAGAGAGAGAAGAAAATAATAGTGGATCAAGAGATAGATAAAGGGAAAAAGGGAAATAAGGATTTTCTATTAAGTGATAATTGTGGTAAGAAACACCCCGGTACATTCCTAGAAAGAATGTGAGTTTATTACTAACGTGGAGAAAAAGGTCACCAGAATCGTGATTGCAAGGGAGAGAAAGCGGATGTCAATGTTGAATGATACAATTTTAGATAAATAGGTCATTATGCAAATGAATTTCCTAAGCATCAGGGAAACATACCTCAGAAAAGGGCAGGTGATTGAGGCCAATCTTATGTTGTTACTACAATTGATGTGGATTAATTATTGTATTTGTGTTGTTGGACTCAAGAACTATATTATGTTTATAAGAATAATTTGATATAAATAAGAATTGTAATTCATTATATGTTGTTTTCATTAAGGTTTTAATATGATGAAGGTAATCATATTTTTAGTACGTGACAATAAGAGAATCATTAATTTGTTTGGGGAATTAGTTGTTACAATTGATTTTGGAATTTAGAGACCTTTTAGAGAGAGTCTGGATAGAGGTATTTTGGATATCTATAAAGGATGGAATGGATTAAGTTGAACTTTGGACAATATTGTTTAATGTTAAAACATTTCTGAATAATATTTTTGGAATATTATCATACTATAGTTTTAGGAAAAGGACAACCTTCAGGTCAAGGGATAACCCGTCGTGTCAGAAAAATATGTAGGAATCGAACACATAACCATAGGGAAACATGCCTTTATTACATACCACTAGCCTACAGGATGTCCCTGGTTATTACAAAATATTTTTTTCCATGGTATGTGTTAATATTTTGAACCTTATACGATTAGGATAAATATAATATTTTTGAGTTCTATTGTCTTTTTTAGTGAAAGATGAGTTTGGGGTATAAATTAGTTGAAGGATGAAATTCTACTTGTCGAGTATATATATATATATAACTTATTCTATGAAAAATTAATTCTTAAAATTTAGGGAAGGGATATTAATTCACAAATTTGTTATCCTAATACCTTATGTTTTGTCAAACTGATGATATTTTCATCATAGATTGACGGATTTGAGGCCCTCAATTATACTCATGTTTGTGATTGATGACCTCAATCAATCCCTACAAATATTTACATTTTTACTCCATTCAAGCGTCTCTAATTTAGACCAATGTTCTCCTAATCGAGATCATAATTTGGTGGTGACTTTTTCATTTCCCATTCCCTCTTCTTAAGGCTAAATTTTATTAACCTTATATCTGATGTGGGTTTTCCACAAAGGTATTTTCAATATTAAACCTTTTATTTTCGAAGACCAATTTCAAATTGCGAGGACACAATTTATTGAAGGAGGGGATAATGTAACACCCCAAGCTTCCACAATACACTTCTCTTTCAATAATGCAATTGCTTGCATTGTACGCAAGTTCGAGATTCTAACACACCGCGACCAATCAATGTAGCTGTTATAAATAGTAATACCCACTTTTTGAAATTATATAAATTTTATATTTCATAATGGAATTCATTTTTGGATTCGGGATATCGAAATTAGCCTAAGTTGAATTATTGGTATTTTTCTGAGAACATCCATGTTTCGATGAATAGTAAAAAAATACTTAAAAACAACTTTTTTAATAAAAATATTTTATAGGGATAAATTCACCTATTGAGTGTTTATAAAGTATAATTCGAATATATTTTTACCATTTATTCGAATGATGGTCATTTTAATTAATTTTACATTGAAATTGGGCAAAAACTATTGTCAATCTTTTGATAGATATTGTTTCTTAAAAACACGCTATTTGTTTTGACAGTAGGAATAATTTTTAAATTATTTACTGCAATTTCTGTATTTATAATTTGGTAAAATGGATTAAATATTTGGAATCGAAAGGTCCAAATTATGTAATTAAATCTATTTTGTTTTTTTGACAATATGAATAGTAACGATGACAATTATCATTAATTATCATGATTAATTTGTAATCGGGTAGTTAAGGATATTGAAATAATATCTTAATAATATAAAATGACCTCAAAATGTGTCCTAATGCTATTGGTTGTGTCATGGCCGTCCATGGGATGCCTTGTGCCAACTTAGGGACCCCTGGAATTACTTCTGTGCGATAGTGACATTTTATCATATTATTTTTTTAAGGAAAATATAACAAAAGTATGTAACACCTATGTAAAAAATTTTTAATTTTGTCTACATAAATGATCTCTTAGACTATAAATAGTCATTGGGAATATAAAAAAATTTCCTACATCATGGGATTTGTTTTAAAATTTTTATACATTAAATAAAAACATTTATTTATGACACCATGATGATGCAATGATTACCTCATTAATGAACGGTTTAAATAAAATGAAAAGATAAGGTAAAATATAATACTTAAACTTGTCTAAAGCCTATTGTATGAGTTTATTTAGAACCATTATCACATTATCCTCGAAATATATCATTTTGGGACCTTTAAAATCCGAAAATAATTTCATAATAAATTAACATTTCAATCATATCAAAAGAGCCCCTCCTCACCTCTTATAAAAGGCCCCCAACTATACCACATTTTTCACACCTTCAAAGCCATTTGGTTCGGCCATCCTCTACCCAAAAACTCTCTAAAATTCCCTCTATTACTCCTAGATGACTCACTTTGGGCAGAAATCTCCCAAGGAATCCTTTGGCTCAATTAAAAAAGAGTTACCCGATTTTAAGGTAATGTCTTCTTTTATGTTCTTTTGTTATATTTTTCTTCTCTAACCCCATAAAACCTTTTTATTACATTATTTTGTAACAAAACCAATATATTATATATACTAAGATGTTTTTATGAGAAATATTTTATTTAAACTTATACACACCTCCATCTAATGGTTAAAGAACATACCGTTTCTTGTGGGTGGCGAATTACTGCCTCACGAAACTATGATTGTTCAATCTTCTCTTAACACCTTTCATGATGGCCATTAATATGTAACTATATTTATATATGATATATATTATTTTTTTGTTTTACTTATGCTTCTGTATTTTTCATATATGGCTTACGTTTATGGTTCCATTATGGGTAAACAAGATAATTTTATTTTAGGATATGCAGACTATCTCCCCCTCAAAGTGATTTAAACAGTTAATGCCATATGTGGGACGTATAAAGGAAGGAGTTAAATGATATTATATATCATATTGTAATTGTAATATATTTTTATATCATTATTATTTCATTCCATTAAATATGAAATAGAAATGAAAGTAGTGTTCATGCGTACGTACGACTTACCGTCTCTATAAACAGTGAATTTCATTTCATACCTCTAAATGTTATGTAATACTATAAATTCATGTATATAATGGATATATGTGATATATATGATATCTATATCATTAATATAATTTTGGAGATAATGGATATTTTACCACATGAACAACTTGTAATTATAAGATGTTTATTATTGACTCAAGTACCAAAGATCGAGAAAACGATATTTATTAACTTAAATGACTACATAATGTTCATAACATGGTAATAAGCGATATAAAAGGAATAATAAACATTAAAAAGGTTCTTAAAAAAGTAAATATTAACTGTAGTTTATTATTCAGGGGATTAATGAATGATCAAGTCAAGTCTGACACGAGGTAAAGGTTAATTATACAACCTCTTCATTATTCAACGTTGTTCATATGTAATTATCTACTGGGACCTCTTTATCATCCACATACATGTTTCATAAAAATGTCTTTCAAAACATTTGTACAATTTTTTATACAATGGGTTAAAGTCATTTATACCCGTATTTGACCTTATACGTTTTTGAATGAAATCATTCCGTCATTTTCCAAACAAGGTACTTTTTGACATTTTTTACCAAATTAAGATAAGAATGTTTTTTAACTTATACGTTGAGTGCAGCTATTTTCCACCATTATTAAATCATTGAAGCTTACCTTACAATCTTATAAGAATATTATCAAAATAAATGTTTTCTTTTACAATTATGTTACTTTTAAATGATTTAAAAAAATATATTTCTCTCAATTAGTTTTGATTTCATCTATGTCAACATCCCTTGATAGATTTTAAGCTTATTTGATGTCGATTTATTATGATTCAAAAATTCCATATTGTATTTCAATGTTTTATGATATGTTTGAGTGTGGATGTGTTATTTTTATAATATTCATGGTTTATATAGAAAGTATTGACATTTCGTATGCTATTTTTAATACGAATGTTTATGTTATGTTTAAACATGTTAATATGAGGAATGTATTAGACTTAATAAGTGACCGGTGGATCCCACTATAGAACATTGATTCATCGGTAGGTCTCACAAGAGAAACTAGTGTCTTGGCACGAGGCCTTGACCAAATCTTTTTTTAGTCTTGGCACAAGGCCTTGGCTAAGTTGTTATGATAATCTGGCATTATGCATTCCATCATTATGAAAGTGGTTATTGATATTGCATGTGATTATTAGACTAATAGAATATCCATGTGAATAAGTAAATTGCATTATTTAATTTTATTTTTTCCCATATAATGCTAATGTTCATGTTTAAAAGGATTTTTTAGTTGTACATTTCCTTAAATGTTTATGTTTATTTATGAATGTTTCCACTATATTGTTATCCTTACTGAGCATCTGAGTTCACCCCTTTCTATGTTTTATTTTTTCTAGGATGTGAAGAAATATTTTAAGACTGACCAGAAGGGATATTCTGAAGGGGATATGAGTGTGGACTATGGAGTCTATGTTATTGTAGTTTTTCAGATTCTGATTTAATGTAACATTTATGAATGTATCTAGTGTTTAGAAGGCTACTAAACTAATAGGTCTTTCGAGACTTGATATTTTGTGATCATGCCAATGTTACGTAATAATGCACTGACTCGGGGTAACTGGGGTCAGGGCGTTACATATGTACAATTCCTAAATATTGTAGTTTTAAAAAAATTACATGATAAAAAAAGATAGAGGTTTGTAGATATGACTGGGTACATGGACTTCACAAAGAAATAAGTATATAAATGATATCATAAATCAAATGATTGAGTAGAATACAACTTCAATAAGTTTTGTGTTCTATACAGAATATGTTAAATATATTACTAACATTAGGAATTTGTAAAAATGATACGAAAAATAATTAAATAGCCAACATGTTTTAATTATGTGTAAATCATCATACTAATAAGGGAGTTCCAAAATCATTGAAATGTAGGAAACTAATAGTGGCTTAAGCTTTTCAATGTATATTCTTTTCAACCAATCAATTATTTATGTAACAGTATCAAACAGTATCTATAGAAATACATAAAAAATAAGAAACTATAATCCTTTACATCTAGTTGTAATTATAAGTTCATGATTTACCCACTTTTAAGATGTGGAAGTAAACCACTATTTGGAAGGTAAATGATTCAATCGTACAGTCACTATAAAGTAATTTTTTACAGTCAAGAAACTAAATTAACAAATTAATTATTTACGGATGAGAAACTGACCATTGACTTGAGATTCAGCATTGATCGTCAGAGTGTTTACATTCACGGTGGCGAGAGAATCAACACCTTCCAATATTGGAGGCTTCGAAGTCTCTATGCCTCATACCATGGGATAGGAACTAGTCATCTCTCAAAATTAATTTTTGTTGCCTAAAAACCTGGTGAGATTTGTCATCAATTCATACACTTCTTGTGCCAAGGAAATCAGCTGGTTGAAACATATTAGATACAAAATGGGTATGCATTAAAACATTAAGTAAAATTAAAGAAGAAAAATTCATTGAAGGGACCATGAAGTGAAACCTGCATCACTATAACAAACTCATTTAAACTAAAGAATCCTTGGTGTTTAGAATCTGATTTCTTCGAACACAGTAATCTATTATAAATACTAAAAACCATTAGAATTTGTTTTCAAAAAAATTTGGATGTAAACACATAAGTGCATACTGATTCCAAAAACACTTCATTGGCATTCAGTAACAAAGCATGAATGAATAGAAGGGGAATATAATAATGAGTACAATTTTTTTACATAAACACCATAACTAATTTATGGGAACATCAATCATGAACACTAATATTGAGGGTGATTTTTTAAAAAGGGAACATCCATCTTCAACACTGTTATTGAACATATATGAAAAAAATTATGTAATTACAAAATAAATTATGATAAATGTAAAATAATTTCTACTTTTTGAGTCTGCAATTGATTGTGAAAAAATAACATTGATGATTTTTTTTTGGTTAAAATTAATATAAAGATGTATAGTAATAAAAAAACCTTGTTAAATGATATATGTCATATATTTAATCAGTTATGTATGATATACCTATAATTTGGGTGATCATTTAAACAGATTATATATCATGTAGACAATAACATGAAATAAAATTAAAAATAATATATACACACCTCTTAGTAATAATAATACTCTTTGTAGCCAACTCTTCATGAAGATTTATTTTTTGTTTAAAGGTGTGTGTGTCATCCCTACAATCATATGATAATATATTAAATAATAATAATTTTCACAGTTAAGAATGTATTATTGAAAAATCACCATAAAAAATTTCATATTTTAAAATAGCAGATTTTACAGAAGAACTTACAGTTAAGGTGTGTGACCTATCTATAGTCATATGAAAATGCATCAATTTCCAAGAGTCTAGTGGGTTTTGATGCTCCTAAAGGTATCATAATGTTTAAACAAATATTAAAATATCCATCAAGATCCAATTTTATTTATTCAAAATAGTAAGCTAAAAAAATGTTGTAAATCTCCAATAGTATTGCTTCTCATCTAGCTCTAACAATAGAAACCCAAACTGTGTAAACATATACTATCCAAAATATCCCTTTGTAACATGATTTTTCAAAAACCTAAATCTACAGGAAAACAATATATCATAATTCAAGATATAAATCATATATTAATAATTCAAAGATATAGCTAATTTATGAAGTACATCTCAGATTTATCGAACAGTAGTTGAACATGTTTTGTACAATTTATGTCAGTAAGGTATAGTAGTAATGAAATACAACAACAACCTGTTCACCTTCATGGAATCATATATTCCTCAAATTTTGAATTATTATCATGTCATTACTAAAACATATCCATAATAATTATCACAACTTTTAAGGACTTGAAACAATACTATGATCAAAGTAAGATAGTATATAGCTGGAGTTGAACAACCACAACATTTCTCAAATTCTATATAATATATGACAAACTCACCTGCAGAATTTCATCCACTGATTTGAGTTTCTTCATTTTTCAAGTGGACTGCAGCATCAATATCTTCTTTCCCCTATAATAAATTCTAATACATCACACATTGTATCCTAAATAATAAAATGGGAAATATATATTAAATATATAATTTTTTTAAGAGAAAATATTTATATTTGATATGAAACTATGAGATACACCATGAAGAAAATAAGTGTGAATGAAAATAACTGGAACCAATTACATAAATGAAAATGAAAACAATTTTAAGGATAAATCATTTATAAGAATATGAAATAGGAACTATAAAGTTAAATGTGAATTCATAAAAAATGTGCATGAACTTAGAGTTAATGATTATTATGATTGACAATAAGATAATTGATGGTCAAAATAAATAGGGATTTTGGTAGGTGATCAGGGTGTGGGGGAGTCATAAGACTATGCTTATTTACCTATTCCCTCTAACTTTTATAATATTGAAGAGAAGGGGCAGGCCTCTACCACTTCATGATGTTAATTCCCTGCCCATGAATGATACATTGTAGTCAACACTTCAGCAGCCACTGTACCCTCCTAGAAGGTATCATATAATTAACGGTAAGCTTAATAATTGTAGAAAATAAGGGATACCTTATTTGGACCTGAAACAACCTAGACGTGCTATCGAACACGCTAACCAATGGAGAAAATAAAAAAGGGGTAATCAAATTTATCATACCTATAATTGTAATGTAGGGATGAGTAAATGTAGTAGAATACCATTAATGTTTTGTGAAATTATGGTTTTTTGGCCATAAATTACCATCAGTGACAGTATATACATTGATCATTAAACATAAGTATTATAAATTGGCCTCAAAGAATATCCTGAAAATATTACCTAGTGTAGCTATGGTGCAACATTCATATTGACATTAACCATCAATCTCGATGGGATTACTCTCTGCCTTGATGCATTCATTCCAACCACCAACTCTGGAAATAGATGCTTCCATCTTCTTCGACATGCACTTCAATTTCCCTACCTCCAAATATAATCGCATTGCTTCCACCCATATTCAGATAGTGGTTCACCAATTCACATTTTTTAACCAAAACCATCTTTATAAGAGAAGAATATGTACATAATTCATAAAAAATTAACTAATTAACATGAAGAAACACTGTTTTATCAGCCACATCAAAGTTGTTAATATAATTTTATGAATCTGTATAAATTCACAAAACAAAGACCAAACCTGGAGGTGTGTGTAGCTGATCACTCACAATTATCCGGTGGTTCCCATTGTAAATAACTTACTTCACATTACATCTTCATCAAGTAAAATATAGAAAACATTGTCCAAACACATGTCTGTATATAATACAATAACATTGAAATGAATACTACCTTCTTCATATAAGTCATCAATATTGAGAGTGAGTATGGTATCAAACCATTTTTTATCCCCAAAAGCATTCTCAAATGAAATGAATACAGTTCATCATCTCCATAATTACAAACAAAAATAGAAGAGGCCCATACAAACTGATTTAGGTCATATATATATAAAAAATACAATTAAAAATGTATGGTAATTAGGGAAATTTTGGCTCTATGCTATGTTTAAAAAAAATTGAAAACTACTTATCCTATGAGCATGAACTGTATGAAACATTAGTGCAGGATTGAGTAAATTATACTATAAAAAAAATATGGTATGAGCAATATGAATATAAACATGAGCAGCATTTCATTCCAAACTACAATCCTATAAATTATCGAGAAAGAGAACCAAAACCCATTAGGTCAAAACTGAATCACACAATCAAACACATTTCCATATCTCATTAATATATTCACATGCAGTGAGAAAATAAATAACAATTATACACTTTAAACAGTATTTGAGTGCACCAACCAATGAGATATTTACATTGATAATATCAAAAATGTCTATTATAGAGAGAACTAAATCACATCGTGGATAGTAGTGACCTGTATCCTGCACATAAAATGTATTTTAGAGAAACATGAAAATTAAATGGTCAATGCATCACATACACTTTAAATAGGATGTGATAAAAAATGAAAAACATTGAAAACAACATAGAAACACAAACCTAGATGTTTGTTTATACTTCCAAAAATAGTTTGTTTCGATCTTTAATAGTTGAGTGAGGTGCTTTCCAGCTTTTTTCCTTCCTAAAAAACACAAAATAATGTAATTAAATATTAAAATAACTAAAGAAAATAAAAAAAATAAAAGGGGAAAGAATGCTTTGGTTTGAAACCCCGGACATGTGTTGTAGTTAACTTGTCCTCATCTAGAATATTCCAGCAGGTAATCCCTAGTCCATTTGTGGGTGTGGTCTTCAGATTAGGAACCACCACATCGTGCTTCTATTGAGTGTTCATTGTAGTTCATCTTGAACATAAACTTGAGTGAAGTGAATAAAATTTCCATTAATAAATCTCACCTTACATGTTGAATTATGGTACAAAGGAAGAAATATACATGACCACAGGTTACATTCGAGCAGAACGACACCATAAGATTACATTGGGTGAATATTTCTCATGCTTCATAATAATATTCATTTGTTGTAAGAAATAATGAAAAAAATTGAAATGAAATAAGAAGTAATATGGTAGAGTAGAAACAATAGATAATAAATACTATGGTGGAGCAGTGGAAGAAATTCAGAAGCCGTTTGCGGTGCGGGTTCAGATAGTGGACGGGCGGGATGATTGATTGAAGGTATATGAATCTGGGGAGCTTCAACCATAGCATAGGATTAATGAATCATTGGAGTTTTTGATGGCCATAAGTTGAATGAAAGGGATGTGAAAACTTTATCGATGTTTCTTGTCGAAGCATGTCGGTACCTCGAAAGCCTAAATCCCTTTATAATAGGGCATAACGTGTGTGTAGGAAGCTCGGATAGTGTCACTAGAGCTTATAGTGTAGCACAGACAAAGGTTCAAGGTAGCTGGATGACGGAAGGAAGCCCGATGAAGGAACCCTAATTTGGAGGGCGGAAAGGAGAGCGCGCGAGGGGGAGCCCGATTGTGTGGTGGGAGGGTAGATGGGAAAGTGGAGGAGTAATGGTTAGAAGGAGGCGTGTCTCAAGGGGAAGGTGACACGTAGGCATGGAGGAAACCTAATTTAGTATAAATAGTAGATATATATAATTTACTTTTCATTATTTGAATAAAACAAATAAATCAAAGTAGTGTTCATGCATACATACGACTTACCATCTCCATGAATGGTAAATTTCATTCCCTATCTACAAATATATAAAATTATTATAAATATATATATTTTGATATATATTATATTTTAATCATGGTTTAATGTTTTTAGATGATGAAACCAAGATATAATAAATACGAATAGTAAGTAACAAGTTAAAACATACTCGAAAAACTAGGCAATTAACACAATTTATAGTGAAAATAACAAAAGATTGTTATAAAACGGGTAATAAGATATTATAAGAGGATAATAAATGATAATATAAACAATAATATGATAATATAATATGTTAATTACACTCTTAATACAATTATAATGTATGTTAAATTACATTCACATAATTAGAAATGCATGTAAAGAGTTTTGTCCAATTTACTTCCCTAAAGACTTGTTTGTTTTTATGAACCTCATAACATTTTTGTGGGGTATATACTATTAATGGAAATGATATATCATTAATATCATAATTATTATGATATTATAAGTTTCATATAATTATATATGGACATTATGACTCAAATTTTTCAAAATGGTATTGGAATAATTGGAATGTTTAAGGATTATTTTTATTAAGAACATTTTTAATGATTATATTCGCAATATCACTTTCTTTGTGACTATTATAAATCTATAGAAAAAGTATCCTCATTTTTTTTAATTTAAATAATCATATTCTTTTGTTATTTAAATTAATATACCCTAAATTATACACCATTTTTACATATAGTGTTCACTTTAATAATTATTTGATTAACTATGTAATTGTTGTTAAATCCATATCTTTTATTCAATAAAAATATTTGATAAAGAATATTTTATTTTAATTAATTATATTATTTTAAATGAATAAATATTTGAAAATTAAATAGAGTGTTGTTCCCATACATTATGTATCCCATAACGCATCACCAAATTCTCCTGAGACAAATAAGTTGGCATAATTAATCAAATTTCTTCCTATAGTTTTAAACTATCCAGAGGATAAATCTTGATGGTATGGTTTTTCATGTGACTCGGACTTGAAAAAAATTATTTTATCATTTACTTAATATTTCTTTTAATTTTCATAATAATTATCCCCGTGGTTTTTAGATGATAAATTCAATATATTCATTACCTTGTTAGTTTGTTGATTAAATGTAATTTATATTCTTTTTCTTACTTTGTGCTACAGAATATGTGTTACCTAGTTATATTAATGGAATGTGTTATCATTTACAAACATTTTCATGTTATTTTATTCGAATAAATTTATTATTCCTTCATTAATCATTTCCCATACTGATCATTTGAGCTCACCCTTATAATGTTTTCCTTCCATAGGTAATGAAGATGAATCTATTGAATGAGTTCAAGGATTCTGTTTATTTTATTTTGTTTTGTATCATGTTTTTATTTCCTATTTCAGAATGTATTAGGGCATTTTTTTATATAATATGGATTCAAAAACATCTAAATGGACTGGTCCGTCCGTATTTGATTCCTTATAATCCAGCTAATGTAATTAAATAATGCACCAGATTCTAGGTTTTGGGGTCGAGGAATTAATGTTGGTATCAAAGGGAGGTTTAGAAGAATCCTTGGAAAATATATTTAGAGAAAATAGATTAGTAAATATAACCAGAAGATATATGTTTAGGATAAATATAGATGAACATACACTAATTTTGGTATGATGGATATTATATGGGTATTCCAAGAAATACATCCATGTCAAGATAAAACAAGGTTATATGGTTCTGGCATAGATGTACAAAGGGGTCACAACTCGGAATGGAGTGTTGGGCTTATGTTTTCATAACCTGGTACATGAAAATGAGACTCACTACACACCTATTTTGACACTCTCTAAGTATATACAAAGTATAATTCATATTTCCATTACCTACCATTTTTATGGATTTAAAAATATTTATTTCCCCAAAGAAACTAGATTTTATGATTCTATGAATTATTATTCATAACTGTTTCATGATATAACATATCGAAAATTACATATTATTGTAATATGAGGTAATCTAGTATATGAAATTGTTTTAAAATGGTTTATAGAAGGAATAATAATATCAATACTCATGAAAAATTTGTACATTTTCTTGGAGAGTTAGCCAAAATATGCGGTATTTGAATCAATAAAATTATTGATGTATTAGGTCAACATAATCAAGATATGAAAAAGAAACATCACTTAATTGATCAACACATTACCCATATGGAATATATTATGCTTCATTGCTTTATATTATAGAATATTCCATTGTTTAGTGAAACTACAGATCCAATTGTATCTGTGAAGTGGATTAAGTCTCTCATGAATATATTTACAGCATTGGGATGAAAGAAAATGGAAAAGAATACACTGGAGATCTATTGCCTCAATAGTGATATTGTTCAATGGTGGTCCATGATTTAAAATATTAGGGAGTAAGAATAAATAGAACTCATGGGTTGTAGAAACATTAAATATAAAATTTTAAATAATCAATTCCCACATTATAACAAATTTAGATGAAGAGTATGATATATAGAATAAAGAAAAATTAATAAGTGAGTTATTCATATTATGAAGAAAACATTACATAGTCATCTAGGTATTCTACATATTATATACACAACATATAGTGAAATATGAACCAATTTTTTGATGGTCTCAATCCAAATCTATGAAGGGAATGGTTTCTATGATTTTTTCACCATATTCAGAAATAAAATATATTACATCAAGAGGAGAATTAAATTTATTCATCCAATATATTTAGGGGAAAAATACAATAATAGGCCTTCTGATCATCATGGAATAGGAAATTCCTCCAATAATAATAAGAAAACATAATATTTTTTATCTCGTGAAATCTAAGGAAAAAAGAAAATTGGGAAATATTTGAGGGGACAATATGTTTGTCATAAGTGTGCGGATAGTGGTCCCCAGTATCAAGAGTGAAAATGGAATAAGGAAAGCATTATTGTTCAGTTATTCAACTGTAGGAATATGGAGAACTATTCAAATGAGTTTCCAATTAATTAAGGGAATACACCATAGAAGAGGCCAAGTGAATATAACCAATATTATTTAATAACTATTATATAGGTAAAAATATAAAATTATGTTGTTTATGGTACATTAATACAATACAAAATTTAACCAATGCCTTATTTGGTTATGGAATATCACACTCTTTTATATCTACCTCATTTTCTATGAAAATTATACATTTTCCTTTTGATTAAATAGGTGATTGTTTATGTAAAAACTCATAAGTGAAGTATCATTACAACAGAAATGGGTCATGAAGTCCTTATTATGAAAAATAAACATTCATTACCTAATGAAATTATTTTCATACCTATAGTTGACATTTATATTATTCTTAGTTTGGAACGGATCTCTAAACATGATAAAAATATTATTTCAAGAAAGAAATTGGTATTTGTAATGATGATAAATAATCCATTATCTTTAGAGAAGAATATTTCACACCTAATTCATTTTTGATCCACCCTAGAAGCTCTACTGAATAAAACTATATAGGAATGATAGAAAATAATACATATTGAAGAAGAAGTTAACATTCAAAATAAGGATATTTCTATTATAAGTGAATACATTCATGTTTTTTATGAAATTACCTAGATATACTCCATAAATGAAGATGAGTTTTACATTTATTAAATCCGTGATACAAGGCCAATATCAATGACAACCAATATAATTATCATTGTGTAATTAATGGGGTTGATGAAAAAACTAGATCAATTTGGTAATAAGGGATTTATACACCCTTGTGTTTTAACATTGGGATGTCTCTTCCTCTTTGTTAAGATAAAGATCGATCCAATAGGTTGTCCATTAATTATTGGGAAATAAATGCTATTAAAAAAAATAATTTACCTCTAATTGATGGCATATTCGACCAACTTCATGGATCCCAATATTTACCAAAAAGTGATCTTTGTTCTTGGAAACACTAATTGAGAGTGAATAAAGAAGTTAATTGGAAGACTACATTTTAGACGAGGTAAGGAAATTTTTAGGATATAATAATGCAATCTAGAATGAATAATTCACCTACTATTTATATAGAATGAATGGATAGAGTATTGAATGAATATCATAATTAATTATTTTGAGGTATTCATTGATGATAATCTGGATTATTTTGAAATAAAGGAGGACCACAAGAACCATATATGGATTATTCATAAGAACCGTATTAGAGAAGTGTTATATGGGAAATTTTTTATGTGTTATTATTGGTATAAATAAGTTCTTTTTATTCACTATATTTTTTCTATGGCTGGAATATAAGTTTATCTTACAAAGAAAAATTTATCAGATAATGGACTTTTCCAAAAATTATAATCGAGGTAAATTTTTTCATTTGTTTGGAAGGTTACTATAGATGATTCATTTAAAATTTTTACAGATTTTCTTAACTATTAACAAATATTACTTTTAAAATGAGTTATGTTTTTCTATAAAATTGAGTCTAAAGAATTATTTTATTAACTAAATAGAATATTTATCAATGATTTGATTTTTAGTATACTATATGGGAGTGATGGGTTTTCATATATAGTGATGCCGTGAATAAGGTACTTCATTTTGTCCCAACGAAAATTAATAAATTTATTTCATATGCATCAAAGAAATTGAAGACCCACAAATAGAAAAATTCAACCCATGATATTGAGTTCATGGTTGTAATCACTTCTCAGAAAATATGGATACATTATCTGTATATGGAATGATGTGATATATAAAAAGAACATATGATCCTGGAATACCTAATCTCAGTAAAAGAGAATTGTATTAGACAAATGTGATGGATCAAGCTACTCAATGATTATGACATCTCAACACTCAACCACCTGAGGAATGAAAATAAGATAGAATATGCATTGAGTATAAAGGATCATGGAGTTCAAACCTAGTTAATGATTGAGAAGGGTCCAATTTTTATGAGTCTTATAGATATTGAGATGAGAATTTATATGTAAGGAGATAAATGAATAATTTTTTAACTTATTGAAAAAACATTTTTATTATAGAGGATAAGTAATTCTCAATATGATGATGAGGAATTTATGAAGATAATCAAAGACGCAAATGATGGAAAATGGGAATAAATTGTTTATGATGATGGTTTTCTAAAATTTTGAAGGAGGGTATGTGATCCATCTCCAAATTTATCTCAGAAATGAATTGTTGGATGACACCCATAGCTCAAATATCTTTATACACATTGGAAACCGAATAATTTATATAGACATGGGGGAACATTTTTGTAGGAATAAATTAATGTGGGAAATTTCTAATTTTCATTCCAATTTTTTGGTTTTTAAATAAGTTAAATTTGTGTGGCAGCATCCAAAATAAGTACTACAACCTACTCCTATTTCCGTGTTGAAATGGGTTTAAATTTCGATTATATTTTTCTTAGGACAACAAATGAATCCTAGAAATATTGATGCAATACGAGTTATTTTTTATCACCTTCCAAATATATACATTTCCATGAGACAAGATAAGACCGGCCTCCTGAAAAAATCACAAGGAACTATATTAATGATGTTTAAGACTCCATGTTGCATCTCCCTAAATTGTTTCTGATCAGATCCCTTCATTACGTCAAAATTAGGTAAGAGTCTTTAGAAGGATCGTGGTATGGAGCTTTATTTTATCTCTGACTAAAATCCTCAAACTGTTGGAAAATTTAAAAGATGGATTCAAATAATGGAATATATGTTAAGATCCTTATCACTAGAATTTCACTCTATATGTGATATGAAATTTCTTTTGGTGGAGTTTCTTATAATAATTATTTACATTGATGTATTGAAATTCTGTCATATGATGTTTTATATGGAATGATATGTCTTAATCCAACTTGTTGGTATTGATTTAGTGAAAGGAAACCCAATGGACAAGAAAATTGTGAAGAGGTGATGAAAAAGATAAAGGATATACCAGATCATATTAAATAAGCTCAAAGTATACAAAAGGGATATGCTGATAATCAGATGAAATGTTTAGAGTTCCATGTGGGTGATCATGTTATTTTGAATGAATCATATTGGAAGGGTTTTATTAGTTTGGTTAATTATGGTAAATGATTCCCAAGTACATATTACCATTTGAAATTCATGAAATTGTTGGAGTTTTCTTTATCATCTTCCAATGTCTCCAAATCCCTCAATGGTACACACTGTTTTCCATATAATTATGCTATGGATGTACATTATATACCCAATACATGTGATCATATATGATGAGAAAGAGTAGGAACATGAAAATTAATATTG
Organism: Viscum album; assembly: GCA_963277665.1. Classification (NCBI taxonomy): domain Eukaryota; kingdom Viridiplantae; phylum Streptophyta; class Magnoliopsida; order Santalales; family Viscaceae; genus Viscum; species Viscum album. The sequence continues at coordinate 1,452,844,033 of OY728161.1, forward strand.
TTAAGAACACATACAGTTTTATAAAACAAAAGAATAAGTACTGATGAATTAGTTGGCTCAACTAGTAAGGAAAATCTAGAGAAATAAAAAAATGGAAGAAGTAACATGAGAAGTAGAGGATTCTATAATCTAGAAATACAAACATATTTTTTACAGTAATACCCCCTAAATTTGAGGAAGATATTTTTGTATGAGTTAATAATTTAATACACCCATACTTCACCATATATTCATTTTATAATTGATTTATTTTTTTGATACCTTTCGAATACACAGAACACCCGATTTAAACAGAACACTATTAAGTCATGTTTTTTTACATTAAATCAAATTATAACACATATAAAGAGTTCATATAGAAAATTAAAATAAAATACATACAATAAAATGTTTATTACATTTTTAAAATGTATTCTATATCAATAATACAAGTATAAATAGAATATTTCCAATAAAAATCATTATTTTCATAAAGGTAGATTTTCAAAATTTTAATGGGAAACCAATATTAAATCTAATTTTGGATCATTGATAAATTTTATAGGAAAAAATAGAATTCATTCTTGACATAGAAACATTAAAATTATCTTAGGGTGGATTGGTTTTCTATTTTTCAATAAATTTTCATTTTTTGATGAATAGTAAAATATACTTAATTTAAATTCAAATTTATTTTTATTCTAATTTATTTAAACGGAAAAATAATTTTTAAATTTCTTTTAAATATTAATAAGATAAATTTTATATTAATTAATCTAATTTATTTATTTGGAATCAATTTCACATAGGAATTGGAAATGGAAACATTGCAAACATTTGGACATTTCTACATTAAAACCCCGTATTGTTGTCACATCTAAGGGTTAAAATTTAAATTAATTTCGGCCACTTATGTGATTGAAATTTGAAGAAACAGATTACATATTTAGATTAGAAATAATTTATAATTTTTATTATGGTCATTATAGTTTGTTACAAAATTTATTAGGGAATGAAAATAAAATTAATTAAATTTATTAGGTGGATAATTAGCCTAACAATGGATTATACCATAACCTTAAGGACCAAAATTACCTGTATACATGTCAAAAATCCATTTTATTCCCATATTTCAACTGTAAAATAACATTTATTAAATTATTATAATTATCAGATCCACTATAAATGGGAAAACATGGGTGAATTTTATTTCCCAATAATTTACAAGAATGCCACTTCTCTTCCACTATAAAAAGGCACTCACTAATCCCACCCCCTCACACATCTAAATCCCATTTGACTAGCCATCATATTCTCATAGAGCTATTTAAAATCCCACCCCTAAACCTAGAAACATCACCATGAGATGAAATCAATTCAATGGAGCCCTTTGATGGAAACCCAAAGGAGTTACCCCAAGAAGAGGTAACATCCTTCGTCAACATATTTAGTTTTATTTTATTCTCCACCCCCTAAAATATTTTTCATACAATATTATTTGAGAAAATAAGAATCATAAATATAATATTATGTTCTTATGTTATTTTTTCGACCTCCACTTACACATAGATCCATCTAATGGGTAACAAACATGTCGTTTATGTGTATAGAGAACTACAACCTCACAATATGATGGTTTTTAGTTTTTCCACTATCTCCAATCATGGTTGAAATTATTATTAAAATACTATTTGTATTTTATATATATGATATTTATAATGTATTTATTCAGAATTAGTTTTTATATAACACTTACACTTATTTTTTTTGTTTTTAGTAAATAAGATAACATCGTTTGTGATAGTGTAGACTATCTCCCCTTAATGCGATGTGATTCATTCTCACTATACATGGAATGTAAAAAATATGGATTATTAAAATATGAAACATACTTGAAATAAATATAAAATTTTTATTTTAATATTCATATAAATAATTTACTTTTTATTCTTTTAATACAATAATGAAATGAAAGTAGAGATAATGCATATGTATGACCTACCGTCTCCATGAATGGTGCTTTTGATTACCGATATACAGATATTAATAATTATTATAAATACATATATAATGAATATATAGGATATTTAAATAATGTTTCAATTTTTTGATATGATGAAACCCTGAAATAATTAATAAAAACAATGATTTACAAGTTAAAACATACTATACAAACTAGGGAATTAACACATATAATGGTGAAAATAAGGAATGGATATTATCAAATGTATAAAAAGATATTATAAAACTATATAATATGTTATTATAAACATTAATAGGGTTCTATAATAATTTATTGACACACTTAAATCAATTATACATGGGTTTAAATCTATTTGTATTATATATATATATATGATATTTATAATGTATTTATTCAGATTTAATTTTTATATAACACTTACACTTATTCTTTTTGTTTTTAGTAAACAAGATAACACTGTTTGTGATAGTGTAGACTATCGCCGCTTAATGCGATGTGATTCATTCTCACTATACATGGAATGTAAAATATATGGATTCTTAAAATATGAAACATACTTGAAATAAATATAAAATTTTTATTTTAATATTCGTATAAATCATTTAATTTTTATTCATTCAATACAACAATGAAATGAAAGTAGAGATAGTGCATACATACGACCTACCGTCTCCATGAATGGTGCTTTTCATTACCTATATACAGATATTAATAATTATTATAAATACATATATAATGAATATATAGGATATTTAAATAATGTCCCAATTTTTTGATATGATGAAACCATGCTATAATTAATAAAAACAATGATTTACAAGTTAAAAAATACCATACAGACTAGGCAATTAACACATATAATGGTGAAAATAAGGAATATCTTTTATCAAATGGATAAAAAGATATTATAAAAACATAATATATGATATTATAAACATTAATATGGTTCTATAATAATTTATTGACACTCTTAAAACAATTATACATGGGTTTAAATGGAGTTTAGATAAAATGTAACATAAGGTAAGTGATTTCATCTTAGTTTACATTCCCTTGAGACTTATTTTTTTTACTAACCACTTTTATTTTATATTCTATATACACCACAATGTGATATCATATAACATGAATATAACTATTCTCATGATATGATAAGTACCATTTAATTTTATTCTATCAAGGAGGTAATGATACAAATGTTTCAATGTATTGTTGAACACATTAAAATGTTCAGATATTATTACTCTCAAATTTTTTTTAATGATTATATTTGAAATCAATATTTATTATTTATTTTTAACATTATATTGAAAAAATAACCTTATTTTAATCATTTAAATATCCACATTATTTGGTGATGGATATTATTATTTTATAAACTGTATATCATTATTACATGAGGTGTTCACTTAAACAGTTATTATATTAGCTGAAGAATTCAGGCTAAATCCATCCCTTTTATTCAATACAAAAATTTGATATAGAATATTATCTATTGATTAAATCTATTATTTTTTTGAGGAATTCTTTGGACATTCAATGATGGGTGAGGGCTGAACTCTATATAGCCAATCGATTCATCGATAGGTTCTCATAAGAGATATAAGATGCTAAAATTAAATAGATTTATAATTATAGTTTTAATCTATTAGGAGGATGTATCATGAAAATATAGTTTTTCATGTGCCTTAGAGAATTTTTCCAATAATTAATAATTTTCTTCAAGATATTTTAGTTATCATTGTTATTATTCATGAAGTATTCATATAATAAAATCTAATGTTGATTTTTATTCTATGTTTATTGATTAATTGATGTGTGGTTTTAGTTTATTACCTTTCCATGTTGACAATGAATTATCTAGTTATTTTAATGGTATTTTTTATCATTTATTTACTTTTCTAGATTTTTTATCCCATTGACTCAATATTTCATATATTGGTCTTACCTTTACGTAGAATTTGATCTCATAATTATTATATTTCATTTCCCCATATTATGAACTGAAATTCATTTAATGTAATTCATGTTTGATATTTGTTTCATTTTAGTATATATTAGGTTTTAATTTATTATTTCTCAATTTTTATGAGAATCATGTATATAATCTGGCTTTCCAAAACTATTACTCTATTAAACCCATCATAATTTTATTCCTTAAAATCATGGAAATATAATAAATTAATTAACTAGATATGGGATTCCGAGGTCATGTAATTACCTAAAATATAAACTAGTGAAATGCTAAATTATTTTATTTCAAGCGGCATGCATAAAAAAGCAACTTCTATCAAGATATATCATCTAGATAGTTTAGTACTCAAGGTAGAAACCAATTTAATTTGGCCAAAATTATCCATATCATGAGACCTTTAAAATCATTAAGGGGGTATATAGACTCTAGGACCCACCAATCATTGAATGTACATATAAGTCCTTTTATTTAAAATGATCAGTTTCATGCATGAAAAATATGCCTTATAATCAAATATCTCTATTGAGAAATGGATAAAATTAAATAATATTTCCCATGTAAATCAAATGAAATTCAAAGTAAACAACATATGTAGAAAGTAGTATATGGTTTAGAAAATAATAATACAAATAACAAAATAATGTGGGTTTTTAAGATAAATGTAATGTCTAATGAAAAATGATTACAATAAAGTGATTTTTTCAAGATAAAAAATCAATCAAAATAGAATATTTGGGAAGACATATTCAAGTGGTGTTCAATAGAAATCATTATAATTTGATTGTAGAAAATGATATGATCCTGATGAGAGGCTTCAATGATGGGAATATCATCAAATAATAGTATATTCGAACTTGGGACAAAATGGTGTCTCGCTTCAAATTTTTTATCGGTGAGGACCCTAGTGCTACGGTATGCCTTATAAACTGGACACTATTTAGAGAAGAAAGAACCAATATACCGAAGCTATGATTTTATGATATTTCATTCTCTTATAATTCTTTGACTCCGTATTGATTGGGACTATTTTATTACTTTTCCTAAAAAGTGATTTTATTACCAAAAAGTTAATATTCAGTCAGACAAAAGAATGTGAGATTTCTGTAGAACTTTTATCACATGGTAATCTTCAATTAAAAGTCTCATGGATGAAATATTTGAAATTTACACAAAAATTAACTAGTAGAATGAAGTATTAAGGATAAAAACTATCAAAGGGGATGTATATACACAACAAATATTTTAATTGGTCTACACAAACCAATTAGTCTCGATGGAATGTAACTTGAAATGAAATCCATTAACTTGTGTTCCATTTTGAATAAATATTTGTTAAACTTAGGTATGATGGTTTTATGAATGTTACTAAGATATTATATAACCATATTCATATTTATGATATCATATATTATACTCTTATAACATTTTACCACCATGTTGTCAATGTTTTCCATTTTTTACAGTTTCAAGTGTTTATTTCCAGAATTTCCCATTTGTGTTTCATCATGAAGGATATAATTCTTGATCATATTATATTTTAATACTTTTTATAAAATAATAATAATAACATTATAATATTTTATACATCAATGGTTTATTTAAATCCAGTCATGATTGATGGTTATGAAGAATGATGTATGTTATGATCATGGAGACTGTTGGTTGTACGTACGGTTGAGTAATGTTTCCAATTTTCACTAATCATTATAGAAATGATGTAATAATTTTTTTATTATTTATATTGATAAAAAACATTAATATAATATTATATAGTTATGTATATCATCAATGAGGATAATGAATTGATATTCACATCGCTTCGGTTAGACGGTAATCTACACATACACAAATGATGTTATCACCATTACATTACTAAAAATGAATGAAATAAAATTAAATATATTATCATTAAAAAAAGATATATATTTAATAAATATAATAATTATTTATTTGATATAAAATATAACCATTAAATATACGTTTATCACCTTCTATGTGAAGCGTTACTAAAGGACAACTCACATTGATTTGTGACGGAGTAGTCTGTCGTACACATGAGAGACCCTATCGTATCTCTTATAGAAAAAAAGGTAAACATTATTAATGTTATATAATGACTCCAAAAGTATTAATTTTCTATAAATATCATAAAAAAATTTATATCCACAATCATTCCCAAACAAGATAGGTGTTAAAAAAAATGAATAACATCAGTTGATGAGGTAGTAATCCACCATACAGAAGAATACTTATTTAATAAACCATTTTATGAAATTGTGTTGGGTTTGAGGATATAATATTAACATTAATATATATATATTTATATATAATATACATCATATAGTATATATTCCCTAATTGAAAATAATTTAATGAGGTTGAGAAAAAAATAAAATAGAGAGGCTCGTTGATGAACAATACCACTTCATCGGTTTTGCCTAAATCAATGAAATGATGGATTTATTACTAAAATAGTGCATATAGGATGAGTATAGAGAATTTTGAAGTGATTTGGATAGAGTTTTTATAATCCAAAAGGATTTATAGATGTGTAGAAGTGTGGGGAGTGAATGTCCTTTCATCATTAAGGAGTGACATTCTTGTAAACACTGAAATGCATTGGCTTTTTGGAGGTCAATTTTACCATAAGTACATAAAAAATTGATAATTAAATGTGTGTAGAGATGATATGGTCGATCCAACCCTAAATAATACATTTAATCACATGTTTTAAACATTTTCTTCCATAAATTCTGTTTCCTTCTTTATACCCTTTTGGGTTTTCACTACGGTAACTAATTTTATATTCTACATAACCTAACATTTAATAATAAAATAATGTGATAATTATTATAAAACATATATCCAATCATTATGATTATTATTTATAATTTTTAAAATAAATATCATATGTGTGTTAGAAAATAAATTTCACAAAAACACATGTAATGTGAAAAAATTATCATTTTTACCATAACAAAACAAATTATATTTCAAAATAATTTATATGAACAAAATTATTATATTTTCTTTATATCAACCCTTTTTTTAATATTATAAGCGGTAAAAATATCAATTTAGTCTTTTTATTTAATTTACGTATTATATTAGTCAAATTCAAATGAATTTGGAATGGAATTTCTATATTTTAGAGACATTGATTTAAAAGATATAATTATTTTCATTAAATAAAATTATTATAATTATTGAGGAAGCATTTTCTCTTATCATTCTAGTTTTACCCCATAGGTAAATAATTTTATACCACAGTAGTTGTAATTAATTTTTACTACATTGACTATTTATTTTGGTAAAAAATTAGTTTGAAGTTATTATAAATTAAAAATTATCCTGATTAATAACATCTAATCCAATATCTAAAACTCAATTAAAAATTGTGGAAAATTTTAATTTAAATTAAATTCATAGTCATGATGAGAATTTATGGGTTTAAAGTTAAAATGATCAAAATTTTACCCAATTTTTGTATGTAAATTAAATATAAAAATGACTATTATTATCTAAATTGGATTAATTGATACATGATTTCACTAATTTTCTTATAAAACCATTTCAAAATAAAAATTATCATTATAACTTATTTAAACAAACTAAAAATTTACAAATAAACATTAGTATTTTTTACTATTTATCAAAAAAATAACTACTTAGAAATGTCCTATAATTTCACCCTAAAATAATTTTGGAATTAATAATTCAATAATAAAATTTATTTTTTCAAATAATTTTTCTAATATTTTAAAATGTATATTTTAAAATATCTAGGCATTGCATCACTAAAAGATGTTTTGATAAAACATAGTGTTTTGGGCGTCAAAATCTATCAACAAAATTAAATTTAATATAAAAAAATATTTTAATATATTTTGGAGTTTAAAATTCAATGGAAATAAATACTATTTGTTATTTTTTTATTCTTAAAATTTATTTTCTGAATATTTATTTTGGTACATTAAGTTTTATTTAATTAAAATTAAATTTACAAAACTCTGGATATTGAATGTTTTAAAATAGTAGGTTAAATTTTTTTTAATAATTTTATATTAAAGTTTATAAAAAAATAAAAGTTACTATATTAATAATTTTCCAACAAGATATGTTCTCAATGTGGTAAAATTGTTAAATTAAGGTATAAGTCCAAAAAATATCATAATACATTATCATTAAATGGATTAATAGAGTTTCTATTGACCCTTACTTTTCTCTTTCAAATTTTTATTCATACTAGATCCACTTTCCTTAAGAATAACATTCCCTTTTTATATTAAGATGATAATATTTAAACAAAGTCCACCCTTATCATCTATTGAAGGAACCCTTCTCTACAAACACTTCCCCACACACCTTGACCACATTATATAATACACGAAATAGAAAAAAAATTCCCACCCAAACTTCTTTAATACCACGTAGAGGTTCCAGTATCCCCAAAAGACAATTATATAAAGGATTAAGGTATGGCCTTAAGGCATATATCCATTGAAGGGATACATTTTTAATTGATTTCTTTAAATTTATTTCTTCTTCCACCATCACTAAATATTTTAAAATCATAGTAATATAAATAAATCAATGTAATTATTATATTTAAATGATGTTATACTAATACAAAATCCATTATCTACCTCTCTTCCATCCATTGTAAAATGAAAATCAGGCACGGTTTAAATGTATATTCCCTTATCAATGAAAAATAAAATAAAATTCTCAAAATTTCATGTCATGGATAATTAGAAAAATGAATTTTATGAGTAATTATGTTATTTATAAAATTATTAAGGTTCTAGATATATAATTTTTTCATTGTATTAAAAATAATATCAATAAATGATCATCGTAAAATTTAACTATATAAACTGAGCATACCGAGATGCTTCTCATAATATTAGTATATTTTTGAAAATAAATAAAATAATAAATATTTTATGCTAATTCAAAGATATGGAATATATATATAATTATGCATATTATTTATCTAATTATAACACATTTGATAACATTCATGTTACCAAATAATTTTTATAAGAATTGACCAAAAAACCCTAAAAGGACCAACCATGACTAGAAAATAAATAAACCCTGATAATATATGAAATAAAAGTGATAATAATATTCTAAATTAAAATAAATTTTTCAAAATCAAGTGAAAAATTAAATTAAATTTATTACTTGGGAGGGTAGGGGACTATTTCCAATGCTTTCACCGGGGCACGTGCATCCATCCATGGAGGACACGTAGCTGTGGACCTACATTCCCACTTTCCTATGGCAGGCGGAATCTGTCACATATTCTAGACATTTTCTCCTTGATCAAAATGGGATGATGAGATGTCAGTTCTTCCATCCATGGATTCCTCCTCCGAACTCGTCACCTAGCCTGGATCACCCTTATAGACTAAGACGTTGTCCGTGAAACTCTTCCTAGTTCCATGTCTTCATGGATACTGGTTAATTAGACTGCTTCTATCGAAACAATCCAAGGGGTCCGGCCAGGGAAGTAATATTCGGTTGGGGGATTAGTCTCATTGGACATCACTAGCGTTTCTGGATGCTGGAACACTAGCGCGCCTGGGTTACTTCCCTTTACCATAGGGTTTCACAAGGGTGAAGAAGCCCATGGAGACCCTTTTTAAATGTGGGGAATTATATTCTATAGGCATGTATCTGAGCTTTTCCTCAGTTTCCCATGTTTAACACAGGGTATGTTGGGATTTTAACATTTAGAGAAGATGGATAAGATAGATTGGAACATTGATTGGAGTGGATCAGATGGGTTTAAAACCGAGAGGCAACACTAATTTTAGGAGATGAATTGGCATGATCTCACAGTGATGTGGTAGCCCGGGTAAGAATTAGGATTGATTGTGGGGTTTTGAATGAAGCGGAGAGATAATGAGATGGAACTGATGTCAGGATGATGGTGGTGCTGGGATTGAGCCCTGAAGGGACTTCCTACATATCCTCGTGGTAGGGAATCAAAGCCCATGTAGTTCGATGGGACGATGGTGCACTCAAGGAGGAAACCCATAAAAAATGGATGCATGGATGGTATTAATAGGGAGTGGAACCTCTGGGTTAGGGAATGAACATCCTGAAACACATAGGCTCAAGGGAGTAGTCATGTTGGTACATGAGTGATGAGATTGAAACTCATGGTGCTTTCTCTGTATCCCGGTGGCAGGGAATCAAAGTCCACATAGTTCATTTAAAGATTGCATACCATTTATTAGGGATATCAATGACTTATCACTACATGGGGTCACAATGTATTACTACTAGATGGTTTCAAAATAACTTACCACTATATGGGGTCATAGTTTAGTGTCATTGTAACAACCCAAGCTTCCATGATACACTTCTCTTACAACAATGCAATATCTTTCATTGTACCCAAGTTCGAGATTCTAACACGTCGCGACCAATAATAGTAGCCATTATGAATTGTAATAACCACCTTTTGAAATTATATTAATTTTATAATTCAAAATGGACTTCATTTATGTATTCGGAATATCGAAATTATCTTATGTTGAATTTTTTGTAATTTTCTGAGAATTTCCAATTTTCAATGAATAGTAAAAAAATACATAAAAAACATTTTTAATCAAAATAATTTATAGTCATAAATTATACTATTGAGTGGTTTTAAATTATAATTATAATAAATTTTTACCACTTTAACCAATGGTGGTCATTATAATTAATTTCACTTTGAAATTGGACACAACCAATTGTCAATCTTTCGACTGATATTGTTTCTTAAAAACACGCTATTTGTTTTGACGATATGAATTAATTATAAAATTTATTAATCCAACATATATTTATGGAATTTGGTAAAATAGACATCATTTTTGAATTTGGAATATCAATTATAGATCAGGGTTAATTTTTGTTATTGTTCTGAAAAACTTCAATTTTTGATGAATAATGAAACCAATAAGTGGTTGTTAAAAAAACTGATTTCTTGTTTAAATAAAACATTACCGCTTCTACAAATTGAATTTCAAAAATCTGACATACATGGTTTTCATTAGTAAGTAAAATTTGGTTCAATGGGATGAATGTAAATTTTGATGAATAGTTACTTTTGGGTTTTATTAACTGCGATTAGAGGTAATTAGGGAAATTTAAGGTAAAAATGATATTATAAGAATATAAAAATATATTGAAACATGTAATACTTTTATTGGATGAGTGGATTTATAACCCTTATCACCTTATCCTCAAAATATATAATTGTGGGTCCTTTAAAATCCGAAACTCATTATATAATGAAGTAACATTTCATTACATTCCAAGAGTGCCCCTCCTCTCCTCTTATAAAAGGCCCCCACCTCTACCACCTTAATCAAATCTTCAAAGCCATTTGGCTCAGCCAACCTCTACCCAAATACACTCTCAACTTCCCTCACTTACTCCTAGAAGCCTCACATTTTGCAGAAGTCTTCCCAAGGAAGCCTTTGGCTCATATCAAAAATAGTTACCCGATTTTAAGGTATTGTCTTCTCTTATGTTCTTTTGTTTTATTTTTCTTCACCAACCCCTTAAACTTTTTTTATTACATTATTTTTTAACAAAACCAGTATCTTAAATATACTAGAATGTTTTTATGAGAAAGATTTTATTTACACTTACACACACCTTCGTCTAATGGTAAAAGAACATATTGTTCCTGTGGGTGGCGAATTACAACCTCATGAAATGATGATTGTTCAATATTCTTTACACACCTCTCATGGTGGCCATTAAGATTTAAATATATTTATATATGATATATTTTATGGTTATGTTTTCCTTGTGCTTCGGTATTTTTTATTTATGGCATAACTTTATTATTTCCATTATGGGTAAACGCGATAATTTAATTTTAGGAAGTGCGGACTACCGCCCCCTCAAAGTGATTTGAATATTTATTACCATATGTGGGATGTATAAAGGATGGATTAAATGATATTATATATGATATTATATGGTAATTATAATATACCTTTATATCATTATGATTTCATTCCATTAAATACGAAATAGAAATGAAAGTAGTGTTCATGCGTACGTAAAGCTTACAGTCTCCATAAATGGTGCATTTCATTTCTTACCTATAAATGTTATGTAATATTATAAATGAATATATATACTGGATATGTATGATATATATGATATATACATCATGAATATAATTCTAGATATAATGGATATTTTACCACACGAACAACATGTAATTATAAGAAGTTTATTTTTGACTCAACTGCCAAAGATCGACAAAACGACTGTTATTAACTTCAATTATTACATAATTTTAATAACATGTTAATAAGTTATATAAAATGAATAATGAACTTGAAAAGGGTTCTTAAGAATGTAGAAATTAACTCTAGTTTATTATTCATGAGTTTAAATTACGGTCGAGTCAAGTCAGACACGAGGTAAGGGACTTCGTTTCAATCACCTTTCATTGAGGCATATTTTCTTTAATAAAAAACATTCCTTTATACGGTTTATATACCCCTTTGACTTTTACTTTTATTCAAAAGTAATATTTTAATATTAATAATTTTACTAAATGAAAAAAGGGAATGTGTTTTTTCGTACGTATGCGGCAACACCAACTTCTCTGCCGCCGTGACCATTATTTGAGTTTCTACTTCCTCTACAAGCCATAACTCTTTAAAAAAATGAAAAATAAATACCATGTTTTAATTTTATTTTATTTTGGTATTTAAAATTGTTTTGATAATGTTTGTATTATATCAATGTATTGTATTGATATCATGTGATTGAAATGTGGAAATGTTATGTTTCCTTTACGCATGTTTTATGTGATACGATTATGTTATGGTTTATGATATGTTAAAACTTGTTCATATGAGGAATGCATTGGACTTAATAAATGATAGGTGGAGCCCACTGTATCTCCTCGATGTATCGGTAGGTCTCATGAGACAAAATAGTGTCTTGGCATGAGGCCTTGATAGAATCTTATTTTTACTCTTTGCATGAGGCCATGGCTATGTGGTTATGATAGTCTGGAATTATGAATTCCATCATTATGAAAGTGGTTATTGATTTTGCATTTTATTATTCGACTAGTAGAATATCCATGTGAATAAGTAAATGTAATTATTTCATTTTACTTTTTCCATATTATGCTAAAGTTTAAGTTTAAAAGGATTTTTTAGATATACATTGCCTTAAATGTTTATATTTATTTATGAATGTTTCCACTATATTATTATCCTTAATGAGAATCTGAGCTCACCCCTTTCTATGTTTTATTTTCCTAGGATGTGAAGAAATATCTTATGACTGACATGCATGGATAGTTTGAAGGGGATGTGAGTGTGGACGATGGAGACCATGTTATTGTAGTTTTTCACATTATGATGTAATGTAACATTTGTGAATGTATCTAGTGTTTTCAAGGCTACTAAACTAATCGGCCTTTCGAGACATCATCTTTTGTGATCATGCCTATTTTACGTAATAATGCACCGAATCTGGGTAACTGGGGTCGGGGCGTTATAGTTGGTATTAGAGGCAATTTTGTACTAACCTTGGAAGGTAGATTTAGATAAACTCTGATTAGAGAACATAGCCCTATGATAGACTTTGAAGATTATTATTGATGAACTTCCTAGAATTTTGGTATTATAGAGATTTTGTGAGTTTTCCAAGAAATACATCTTTGTCTGGATATGAGAAGGTAGAGGCGGCTCTGGCACAGATGTACATTGGGGTAAAACCCGAAAACACCGCTTTGAGCTAGACTCGAACGGGAACTGGTGCACGACAATGGGTCTTGTTACACTCTTGGTTACGACACTCCCCGGGGATATGCTTAGGATAATTCTCATTTTCTTTACAAACCATTATGAAGGGTTTATGAGTTTATACATCCTCAAAGAAAACATTTTTATGATTAGGGATTATATCCATAAACTGTCCAATTTGTGTTAAGTGTTTTTAAAGTATGGAATTATGTAATTTGATTCATAAACTGATCTAGTTTATGCCATTTTTTAGAAAAGGCACCTAGTGGAAGGAATGGAAAATGTATCAATGCACACAATCCATGTAGGGATTTCCCTCCTGCTCTAGATAATTATAGTGGAGTTGGTGATACAATTGGTGCTGATCAACTTATCACCATACTGGGACAACTCACTCAGGTTATGAATAATAACCTTACTCATATAGAGAACCCTAATTCGCAACTTGGAGGATCAATGTTAGACTGTTTCATGAGGCAACAACCACCAACATTCAATGAGATTAGAAATCCCTTAGTAGTTTAAAAATGGATAAATTCCCTAGAGAAAATATTTCAGGATTTGTTTAGTAGTGAAAGGAAAACGGTTATCATGGAAGTTTACCGCCTCATTGGATATGTTGATCAATGGTGGTCATTGATTCAAAACACAAAGGAAGATGATGAAGCATCAAATATGGAATGGAGGGAGTTCAAAGAGATTTTTGTAGAAAAATACTATCCTCGTGACCAGTGAGGAGATATTGAAAGGAAATTTCCGAGTCGGAGAAAAAAGGAGGATGATAATGTCGCAAAGTATGAGGCCATCTTTACAAGGTTAGCGAGACATGCAGCAGATTATATACGTAAATCAAGAAGTAAGATTGATCATTTATTTGATGGGTTAAAACCATTTCCCCATCGAGATTTAGTATCACTATCCTTCTAATCGTACAAAGATATTGTCTTGTGTGCGATCAAAACAGAAAAGGAATTATCTAAGTCTTATGGAATCAATGTAAAGAAAGAGAAGAAGTGAACGGTGGAACAAGAGACAGATAAAGGGAAAAAAGGGAATGAAAGACATTCCATTAAGTGTTAATTGTGGGAAGAATCACCTGAGTCTTTTCAGGCGGTATTTTTCTAGAAATTTCGAGGATGAAATTATTTGAAGGAGGGGAGAATGTAACACCCCAAGCTTCCACGGTACGCTTCTCTTTCAATAATGCAATAGCTTGAATTGTACGCAAGTTTGAGATTATAACACACCACAACCAATCAAAGTAGCCGCTATGAATAGTAATAAACACTTTTTGAAATTATATTAATTTTATAATTAAAAATGGACTTCATTTTTGTATTTGGAATATCGAAATTATCCTATGTTGAATTTTTTGTAATTTTCTAAGAACTTCCAACTTTCTATGAATAGTAATAAATAGTTAAATACAAATTTTTTAATCCAAATAATTTATAGTGATAAATTATAATATTGAGTTGTTTTAAAGTATAATTAGAATATATTTTTACCATTTTATCCAATGGTGGTCGTTAGAATTAATTTCACTTTGAAATTGGACACAAACAATTGTCAATATTTCGACTGATATTGTTTCTTAAAAACACGCTATTTGTTTTGACAATGGGAATTAATTATAAAATTAATTAATCCAAATTATATGTTTCTAATTTGGTAAAATAGACATCATTTTTGAATTTGGATTATGAATTATAGATTAGGGTGAATTTTTGGTTTGGTTCTCAAAAACTTCAATATTTGATGAATAGTGAAACCACTAAGTGGTAGTTCAAAAAACTGATTTGTTGTTTAAATAAAACATTACCGCTTATAAAAATTGAATTTCAAAAATACAAAATACATGGTTGTCATTAGTAAGTAAAATGAGGTTCAATGGGATGAAAATAATTTTGGTGAATAGTAACTTTTGAGTTTTATTAACCGTGATTAGAGGTAATTAGGGTAATTTAATGTAAAAATGATTTTATAAGAATATAAAAATATTTTGTCACATGTCCTACTCTTATTGGATGAGTCGATTTAGAACCCTTATCACCTTATCCTCGAAATATATAATTGTGGGTCCATTAAAATCTGAAACTCATTATATAATAAAGTAACATTTCTTGACTTTCCATGTGTGCCCCTCCTCTCCTCTTATACAAGGCCCCCACCTCTACCACCTTATTCATACCTACAAATCCATTTTTCTCGGCCATCCTCTGCCCAAATACTCTCTCAATTTCTGTCTCTTACTTTTAGAAGCCTCACTTTGGGCAGAAGTCTTCCCAAGGAATCCTTTGACTCAAATCAAAAAGAGTTACCCGATTTTTAGCTAATGTCCTCTCTTAGGTTCTTTTCTTTGAAATTTTCTTCTCAAACCCCTTAAAATATTTTTATTACTTTATTTTGTAACAACGCCAGTATCGTAAATATACTAGGAGTTTGTTATGAGAAGTATTTTATTTACAATTACAGACACCTTCGTCTAATGGTTAAAGAACATATTGTTTCTGTGGGTGGCGAATTACTACCTTACGAAACGATGATTATTCAATCTTCATTTAACACCTCTCATGGTGTCCATTAAGATGTAACTATATTAATATATGATAATTTTTTTTATTATTTCCTTATAATTCATTATTTTTCATTTATGGCATACCATTATGATTTCCATTATGGGTAAACGTGATAATTTTATTTTAGGAAGTGCGGACAACCGCCCCCTCAATGTGATATGAATCGTTAATGACATATGTCGAATGTATAAAGGATGGAGTAAATGATATTATATATGATATTATAATGGAATTATTGTATAACTTTATATCATTATGATTTTTTTCTATTAAATACGAAATAGAAATGAAAGTAGTGTTCATGCGCACGTACAACTTACCGTCTCCATGAACAGTGCATTTCATTTCTTACCTCTAAATGTTATGTAATATTATAAATGAATGTATGTACTGGATATGTATGATATATATGATATATAAATCATGAATATAATTCTGGATATAATGGATATTTTACCACATGAACAACTTGTAATTATAAGAATTTTATTTTTGACTCAAATACCAAAGATCGAAAAAATGACAGTTATTAACTTAAATAATTACATAATGTTAATAACATGGTAATAAGTGATATAAAAGGAATAATGAACTTGAAAAGGGTTCTTAAGAAAGTAGAAATTAACACTTGTTTTTTATTCATGAGGTTAAAGAACGGTCGAGTCAAGTCGGACATGAGGTAAGGGACTTCGTCTCAATCTCCTTTCATTGAGGCATATTTTATTTTATACAAATATTTCCTTTATATGGTGTATAAATCCCTTTGAAATTTACTTTCATTCAAAATGAATCTTTTTACACTAATTGTTTTACTAAAGGACAAAAGGGAATGTTTTTTTCGTACCTATGCAGCGACAACAACTTCTAAACCGCCGTGACCATTATTTGAGTTTCGGCTTCCTCTACATGACCTAACTTTTTTTTAAAAAAATGAAAAATAAATACCATGTTTTACTTTTATTTTATTTTGGTATTGAAAATGGTTTTGATAATGTTTTTATTATATCAATGTGTTGTATTGATATCTTGTGATTGAAATTTAGAAATGTTATGTTTCCTTTAAGCTTTTTTTATGTGATACGATTATGTTATAGTTTGTGATATGTTTAAAACTATTCATATGAGGAATGCATTGGACTTAATATGTGATGGGTGGAGATTTCTATAGCTCCTCGATGCATTGGTAGGTCTCAGGAGACAAACTAGTGTCTTGGCATGTGGCCTTGACAAAATCTTATTTGTAGTCTTGGCACGAGGCCTTGGATACCTGGTTATGATAGTCTGGCATTATGCATTCCATCATTATGAAAGTGGTTATTGATATTGTATGCGATTATTCGACATGTATAATATCCATGTGAATAAGTAAATGGCATTATTTCATATTACGTTTTCCATATTATGTTGAGGTTCAAGTTTTAAAGGCTTTTTTTAGTTATACATTGCATTACATGTTTATGTTTATTTATGAAAGTTTTCTCTATATTGTTATCCTTACAGAGCATCTAAGCTCACCCCTTTCTATGTTTTATTTTCCCTGGATGTGAAGAAATATTTTATGACTGACCTACAGGGATAGTCTGAAGGGGATATGAGTGTGAACTATGGAGACCATGTTATTGCAGTTTTTCACTTTAAAATGTAATGTAACATTTATGAATGTATCTAGTGTTTACAAGGATACTAAACTAATTGGTCTTTCGAGACATGATCTTTTGTGATCATGACAATGTTTTTAATAATTCACCAACTTTGGGTAACTGGGGTCAGGGAGTTATAGTCATGCGCGACAAAAGGGGATTACAGTTTAACATCATAGAGGATGAGGGTGGACCAACATTAAGGGGGTCAGAACTAATGGATGATGGGCTTGAACCATAGAGTGGAATCCTACGTACCTTTCCTTGGAAAGGATCGAAGACCACGTAGTTCAGTTTGGGTTTGGTGAACAGACATGAAGGTGGTTATGACCAATGGTTGTTGGGATTGACCCTTAGAGAGGCTTCCAACGTACCTTGCCTTGGAAAGGATTAAAGAACACATGGATCATGTTGGGATTGGAGAACCATTGTAAAGGTGTTCGGGACCAATGGATGGTGGGCTTTAACCTCAGGGAGGCCTCCTATGTACCTTACCTTGGCAAGGAGCAAAGACCACGTAGTTCAGGTGGAGTGGGTGTCAATGTATAGATTATCGGAACGAATAGGAGTTGGGCTTGAACCTTAAAGAGGCTTTGTCGTACCATTCATTGTCTAGGATCAAATTCCATGTTTTTCAAGAAGAGTGGGTGCTGATGTGAAGATGGTAGGAACCAATTGGTGTTGGGCGTGAACCTCAGGGAGGCTTCCTACAATCCTTACCTTTGCAAGGATCAAAGTACACATAGTTTGCGAGGGTGTTTGGGGCATACACTCTATATATCCTAGGGAGGGTGTCATGGTAAATTCTTATTCTAATGCCATGTGTTTCGTGCTCGGTGTGAGAAAAACATGGTAGTAAAGGCCTGACAATAACATCGATGAAGGTGAATCTGTGGGAAGTGGAACGGGGGAGCATATCCATGATTAGCGGCCCAAAGAGGAAATAATAGCTTAAGCGTGGTTAACAGCCCTTTGAGATGGAAATTGGGACTGACACAAGGGTGGAGTCCCGAGTGGCAACAAAGCCCAATGGGATTTGGCACAAAAGTGATGAGGGTTCTGGTGCCCATTCCTACCTCTGGTCTTTTTCTAAGAAGAAGATAGGAGGAGGAGGGATTATAACACCCGCAAGAAAGGCTAGGTGATTAAACCGAGGTGGTTACCCTATCCCCAGGGTCCAATGCCACTCTAATAAAGAGGATCTCATTCCATGTGAGGAATGATATTACTCTTGTAGTGACAAGTGGGAGTGAAAAATTTCCATGGTGGGGGAACCCCGTGTACGATGTATGGGGTGAGGTCATAGTTTAACATCATGTGCAGAGGATGATGGTTCTTTGTAGTTTAACGTCCAACATCTTAGACGAGGCAGGTTCACTCCGCACCCCTTAGGACTTACATAACTGATACCACCCATCCCTTGGGGATGTGAATTCATTAGCAATGATGTAGTGAAGGGGTGTTATGGACTGATGCCTTGAGGGGTCCACGTTAGTGTGGCTATGCGAAGAAGCAATAGTCCTTTGTGTGCCTTTGCGTAGAAGCATAGGATAAGCAATGCACTATGAGGCACTGCCAAAGGGAATTTGAAATCGCTTTGTGAAAACTACTAGATCTGTAGTGAAAGTGATAATGTGATGCTGGTGTGGTTCCCATAATAGGGGCTTTGACATGATACCTTAGGGAGAGGATGACACATAGAGTGCGCACAAAAGAATAGGATGGGTGAAAGATGAAAGGTGTGCATGAAAGACGAAAAGATTACATGCAAGAGGGATGGTCTGTGTGTAAGATTGAAGGGTTGTGTACAATATGTAATGGTTTCACGCAAGAGGGAAGGGTGCACACAAAAGGGAGGAGTTTCACGCAAGATGGAAGAGTTGTACATAAATTAGAAGGGTATGTGCGCAAGAGAGGCCAGATACAAGAGAAACGTGTGGGGAATTGGGGTCTCTTTCACACAAAGCAGTTCAGGATAATGGAATTTAATGAAGATCAAGACCAAGACAGTCCACCTGAAGGGGGACCATTGGAGGATCTATCATGAAAAATCAAATACCTGATGGTTATGGTGTTTTATACGCTTTCGCGTAAGAGGTATTTTTCATACATCACAACATCACTTTGTTATCTCTTCATATCCCCCAAGGGTGGGGTGAACACCTTTTTATAGCTAAAGTCCCTGGGGGCATGTGAAAAGGAACCTCCACGAGCAAACCTATTCTTGATGTCATCTTTTCCTTGCAAACGGGCGCTGTGTGGAAGCTCTCCCTTGACATCGGATTAGCCACACAATGGGGTTCTGCACACAAGCTCTCCATTTATTTCATCATTGGAACCCAAAGGGGAACTAGGTGTAGCCGCGCACTTGACATCACTTTGGTCATGTAAACTGGAGCGGTCTCCCTTGACGCCATTTATGGCGCACAAGATTTTGTGCGTCAAGGGTCATTTTCGCACAAGCTTTGAAACTTCTGTACAACTGCCTTCTGGGTCCCCGAATATTCTCTACCTCCCTCGGGTTCTTTTTTTGGATCGTTATCCTCCTGATGTTGTCCTTCTCCAAATTTCTGAATCAACGAATTCCCCCCCCCCTTAAAATCGATGATGATGGGGATCCCGAAGGTCTGCTTTTTTGGGCATGCTAAAAAAGAGGGAACAACCGTTCAATGTGCGCAATTATGTATTTCTGCAAATGAAAACCTATTTCACGCACACAGAAGGTGATTTTGTGCCTCTAAATGGGCTGAGGTCCCCCTATATTCCCCTATATTTGAATTTTTCAACATGATAAGCACTTTTCTCTCACACGCAAGAATGGTCTTGATCAGCACGTATGTTTCCACGGCCGACCCCGGGTTTTGCGCGTCATCCCACATTTTTTGCACAGGATAAAATTACAGCATTCCACCATATATATTACAGGCTGAACATTATTCTTTCATGCCAACCCCTAATGATTTCTAAAATGGAATCTCAATAGACTGGTATAGAGAGGGAGGCCTCTATGGCTGCGAGATGGACTTAGATTATCATGAAACTGTAGATTCTTTATGCGGGGAAGGTTCTTTTTGATTACCAGATGCTTTTTTTTATGCATAAAAAATCTCAAAAAGATCATTTTCTGAGTGATAGCCTACATATATAGAACATAGGACTTCTAGAAGAGGTGTTGGTGCCCAATTTTGAGGTAGACACATCGCGGTCTTGGGTGACACATGAGAATAGTCTTCCGCAATTCCATATTAAAAACAACGAACATAGTTCAAGGGAAATGCAAAACACAACCATCTATGTCCTATATCTGAAGACTAGGACGGTTGTGGGAGGTCATCTAGTTCATAAGGAATCTATAGCTATTTATTCAAGTACCATCAGAAGCAACATTACTGTTGAGATTAAAGGTTGGTAGGAATGGGATTTTAGATCCAGGTGAATCTTTACCAATGAATTGGCATGGGCATACAAGGTACATCCTACATGAGGGGAATTTGGTCCATAGTTATAGTCTATCAGGCTTTTTAGGGCCATCTGGACATCCGAATTTCATTTCTAACGACCGAAGGACTTGGTAGCAAAGCTATTTAGTCATTGGTCCCCTGATACCAACACCTTCCACCTCCACTTTGGGGAGGTGGGCATCAGTCTATGGGATTTCCACTGTATCGGGGTAATCCTCTAGGAGGTGTACGAGTATGAAGATTTCCTCCCGATGAGGAATTTATGGTGGGATAGGACACACACCCCAATCATGTCATGGAACCTACTGAAGCTAGCTATAGAGGAGCTAAAATAAATATATCCAGAAGGACATACCTTAGTTAGTGTGGTTTACCCTTTTCCTGATGTAGGATATGGTTTTAAATATTCTTGGACAAGGGAAACAATGCTTGGACACATCTTAGAGAATGAAGGAATGATCATAATGGAGGGTTCTAGAGACGGGAGAGTATCGATCTTGGGGATTCCTCGTATATGAGGGTCAAGAACCAAATGAGTGATATGTCGGATATCTTTCCGCATTATTGAGTGGGTGTTTATTTCCAGTGAGGGACACAAGGATGGGGGGTCCGCCCAGGGACACCATAGATGGCCGGGATCATAGTGGTGAAGTACATGGTCAACCTGGGGTGCCAGTGTTGGACATGTTGTGTAGCATTTTTTGACGTATCTCAAACGGATGTACACCCAGGAAGATATGATGACCATTTCAAATTAAGCATGGTTGGGTCATGGCCTACTAAGGTAGGTATGACTTCTCAAATTCCATTCTCCCCTACTAACGATATGTGGCCATCTCTCATGAACATTGTAAAAATTCACCCATTGACACTTGGGGACAAGGGGATCAAGCTCAAGATCGGTAGCCACATGCTTTTTGACTTCCACCCCTTCTAAACCCCAGTCGGTCAGATGGTAGATGATGGGTGGGGGCCACTAGAGCAGAGGGAGTAACTGTAGAACATATGGGGTGGTGTACTAGTATCCCGAATTGATAGTAAAATATTTTTTGAACCGTATGTGCCGACTATTTTCTCCAAGTTGTTCGGGTGCATGAAACGGATGCCGATGAAAGTATATAAAGAGTTTCATGGATAAAATCATCCTTGAGTTCTTTTCCAACTATGGATTATGTTCACAATGACTGGATTCAGTGTAGTCATCACTCTCCATCCTAGTAATTCTAGTACATTCCTTTCAATAGAGTATGCCGAGCACTGTACAAAAGCATATCTCAAGGCAATTCTATGGAAGCGCATCCATAAAATCATGGTGGCCAGTGCAGAGCTCGAAGAGCAGGGAGGTGGATGAGCTGTCATGGGAGAGGTGAGGCAAAGAATGGGCCTGGTGGATAGCGTGGCATAGGTGGACACTTCATTAGTAAGAGAAAATTCAAGCTGAAGACGTACCTACCCCTTCCGGGGAAAGGTGGTCCCGCATGAGGCCTCATGGGCCCTCTAGGGATCTTCCATGAAAGTATCTATAGTACCCCCTGAAGACATCAGTCGATGCCATCATCCCCTCTATGTGGTCTTCCTAGAGATCATTGCGGAAGTCTTTGTATAATAATGAATTGTGTCGGCGGTTGGAATGCACCAGGCTTGATCTTCCAGACATAGGATACATCCAGATCAGGGATTGAGTGAACATTAATTTTTAGCATGCATACTTCACAGTCATGGATATTTACACATGCTATCGGGGAGGTATGAAGAACCACACCCCCTGGTGAATGTGATGCTTGTCCGGAAATAGGATCGGGAAAAGTAACCATACGAGGATAAAAGTATAGAGGAAGAAGAAGATGATGTAAAAGAAGAATAAGTAGAATAAGGTGAAGAATATAGATGTGTAGAAGAGGAGGGGGGCCAAATTGAAGGTCTTAGTGGGGAGGGGCCTTCAGAAGCTCATGATAACCAGAAAAGAACCGGAAAGAGCGGCGAAATCGTTGGTTCTGACATAGAACTGGCAGATCTTCTTGAGGTATGTTTAATCCTTATTTTCACTGGACTTTATCTTTTCACAATCTTGATCCTCAATCTAAATTACATTATGTTTTGGAACACATGCGTGAGGTTTCTTAGGAGGCCTTCCCCATAGGGGACGAAGGTGTGTCTATGAAGGCCTGGGAGCACTTTTGAGAGCTTGTCTCGGGAGCGAGCATAGTGCGGTGCCGATTATGGCTTGAGTAGGAGGAAAAAAACAAGAAAAAGAGTCCCCCTCCATCCCCATTGTTCAACATGAGTCGACATTGCTTATTGAGATGACAAGTGCTGAAGGATCTCATGTGGCGGTGGACCCCGCCATGACACATGCATTGGACACTGCCGCACTATGATCCATTAAGTCATTTTTCAATGGTTCCACTCTTTTCTTGGTAATTTATCTAATCAATATATTGGTTCCAAATGCAGTGATCGCAAGGTTGGAGGCACGAAAAACCATCGAGTCTTTGACATCTATAGGAGTCTTTCTAGCAGCTACGTTGTCCTTTACTGAAGACACCATTCTAGGTGGCCCCGCCCTGGTACATGATGAGCTAGAGATTATAGTGATGGTTGGTAAAGATACTGGGGTGGACCACCAGCCCGTCGAGAGTGAAGTTGTTGATGAGGTAGGATTCACTGTATAAGACCTTGCCACCAAACTCTGTTCTGCTTCCCATGAATACAGGCCCACAAACCTAGAAGAAATTGACAATTCCATATCAGATGCGGCTGAGTAGAGACACATGACACATCACAAGGAAAGGAAGTGCATCATAAAATTTCTCATCCATCCACATGGGGAATGGATATGGAGGATGGGGTCACTCCCTACTTAGTTATGCATTCACTTCACCGGAGGGCTAGATCTCCGTCTTTCTCATGAAATGATCCGTGATTACCTGGAGGAGAGGGTAGAGGAGAATATATGATGTTAAGACATTTCCCAGTTCCATGAGAATTCAATGAATACAAAGGCTCTCTTAGAGGTAGACTAGGAGGTCCAACACCTTGAGGAACAAGAGAAGGAAATTGATGAATTCATTGCAAACCAATTTGAGCTCATTGAACGATTGAAGGCCTAGCTTGCAGGATCTTAGGAGAAGATAACACATGTGAATCCCCAAATTATTGACCTCCAGACTAAACAATCACGAGCACATGCTAGTGGAGTGAAAAGGAAGATCCTAGGAAGGGAGTATGTGGTGAGGTATCTATAAATCTAATGTGAATGGGGACCTGGAGTCCAGATCACTCCATGTATCCCTAGGGATGTAATTTAGTCAAGGGACAAAAATTTAAAGTTAGGATGGGCCCAAGTAAAAGTTTCCAAGAATTCTAACATACACACTGTGGATGGGAATCAAGCCACACATAGTTTTGAGAGCGCAGTTTAACATAATGTGCGATTAAAGGAATGAATGTGTGGCATGACTCTGCTTGTACACCTCCTACCAGAACTACTTATCCAATGTGATTCGTGCAAGATGTGGGAAATAAGGAGTAGTGAGGGGACTTTCCTAGCATAGTGATACTCATGGCAGGATGATGGGATGATAGTTGAATTATGTCCCAATGATGTTGAACCAACAATATAATCAACATATATCAGCGAAGGAGTAAATCTGAGCATGTTGGAATTATACTTGATCATAAGGAAGTTGAAATTGTCAAATCATGACGCTCGATATCTGGACCACAATGATAGTGGCGTAATTATAGGGGATAACATTTGGCCATGTTCAAAACACAGTATCTATTTCATGTTAGCCTGATATAGGGACATAAAGATGAGGGTCAACCGCTGACCATGTTCGAAACACATGACCCATAGTAAATGTCACACGAGGACTTCAGGGAAGTTGGCCCAAGATGGAAGGTAAGCCAATGTGGCATGAGACCAGGTCATAAATGGGGTCACTTCATATGTGGAAGAAGATGGGGATCCAAATAATGGGCTCACAATTCTTGTAAATGGAATGATGGGAATGTCCCTATAAGAATTCTACAGTTAGGTCTCTTTTTTCTAAACACATCAGAATACAACTATAAGATGAATCAGATAGAGGGAGGCGAGTCCCTTTCTATGGAAAATGGTCCTGGATCACACACTCCCAGCTTAAGGTCCTAGGATGGGCCATTAAAGGGGACCTGAATTAATGGACTGTGCATGGGGAAAAGATATAGCCAATCAGGATACACAGTTCTCATAGAGAGATATTAGTAAAGGATCATAGAACTCGTACCAAGTTAGGAAACCACATGGGAGGTACATGGTACATCATTCCCAAAACTCGGACTGAATAAGGACCCATGAGGTACTCGCAACACCACATTTTCCCAAGAGAGTTCAGTTTGAGGGGCTGAAAGAGAGGAAAATATTTTAGATTCCCCGAGCTGGACTTGGGGACCCTATGTCTGGGAATTTCTACGTATCCCATGAGGATGGGAATGAATCATTACGTAGTTTTGGAGGTGCAGTTTAACATCTTGCGGTAGGGACATAGAGTGATATAACTTTATGGTCATTGAACTCAGACCATAGATATTAGTGAATGTGGGAGACACATGTGAGGTAATTATGAAACCCAACATGAATGGGGACCTGGATTCCAGATCACCACGGGTTTCCTGGGGAGGTTTTAGGTTGATGGACAGAAAATGAAAGATAGGCTGGACTTGAGGAAAAGTGAATGGGCTTTCCTACATATCCCATGAGGATGGGAATCAAGATATATATAGTTCAAGGAATGGAACCGTAAGATACTAGTTCCATATACAATACGGTTGTGCGGGTCTTGACCTTGCACCAAAAGAAGCGGTATTTGATAGATATTTTTTCCCTTTAGGATGAATGGTCATTGTAATTTTGTGAAGTGATAGACCGTGGATAGAAAGTCGAGGCATCACCACAGGAATCAATGTGTGTGTAGGTGTTGACAAATGGTATTGTGTGTGACTGATACCAAACATGATGTCCCCTCTAATGAATACACCCAAATGCAGTGCCATTTATTCGTTGTGTAGATAGGATAATAATGTCGCAGTTTAGGGTCATTTTATGGGAACAACCATGCATTTTAATATCATGCAGTGTAGATGTAACAGTTTAATGTCATGTGGGACTATGTAGCATAACATATAGTCATATGGCTCTTACATTAGAGAGGCGAGGATCAAGAGGAATGTGAATGGCGTGATAAAGTATACCCGACGTGAATAAGGACATAATCCCATATCACACCGCATGAAATTCAAAGAATGAAACTTCAAGGTGAGGGGGACAGGAATGATTAGATAATATGGCGTTGGAGACAGTAGTTCTCAGTTGAGCTAGACCCGACGATGAGATGTCTGGTGTTCCTACGTATCTCGTGAGGATGGGACTCATGCCATTCATAGTTCTAGAGGTGTAGTTCAATTTCATGTAGGACAAGGGACACGTGGTATGAGGGACCGACTCCTGGAAGAGGAGCACGTGATACAGAAATTGTAAACCCAACATGAATGAAGGCATAATCCCACACACGTCACATCATGTGACCTTATAAGAGATAGGGCATAAATGGAAAAACAAAGGATATAAATTAGTGAGACTCAAGCTGGACCCAAAGAAGAGATGTCTAGGCATTCCTACATATCCCATGTGTATGGTAATCAAGATATACATAGTTCTATGAGAGATCTTAGTTTAAGGTCTTAGAACTCATACCATGGAGAAGCAGGACTCCTCCAAGTGAGTGCAGACCTCGATCTGGTCTCTAAGCCCACATGAGTCAAACTCGGTGTGGGAAACAGGGGTGGAAGAAGTTTTTATATTACCTGGAATACATGGAAAAGGGAAGTCGGTATGGAGCCCTGAATGATGCCTTACCACAGCTTTGTACTCCTAACGTGAAAATACACTCTAAGGGATAGTACCATGATTGTTGAAATTCTATTTGGAAATAATGGGGTGGAAAATGATGTAAATCATGTAATAGACATTTAAGGCTTGAAGGGGATGGTGTGACGATGGAGGATAACTATTGATCGTGTTCGAAACATATTATCCATATCGTGTGACCTAAAATGGTAACATTATATGAGCATCGATCGCATACCATTTTCACAAAGTGGGACATATATTGACTTGTTTTCTGAGACCCTTGAGGACGTTGGCCTATAATGGTAGGAGGGTCCTTAGGCCTAGAATCCATGCCATTTGGGAGTCCCTGTGGATGTCAAAGATATGGGAAGCCCAAATGACGGTGAACATGAAGGTTAAAAAAATGGTTTAAAGCATGTCCATGAGGAAACCGACACTTCTGGCTCTATACCCGAGTACTATTGGACACATTGTTGAATCAACGAAGGGGGTGATTGGGCCCAAAGTAGGGGCATCCAACTCAAAAAGGATGAGTGTACAGAAGGGAAATGAAGGGATCTCAGAAGAGAGAGGCATGTGGTGTGGTTATTATAAACCCGACGTTAATAAAGACATCGTCCATACCACAATATATACCCCTCTCCTAAAAGAAATTAGGCCAAGGTGAAAGATGATAGGGATTTTTCATAGTCCTAGATGAGGATGATGTGTAGTTAATCACCACGAAGCAAATGTGAAATTAATGGAAAGATAACCCTATTAGGGACGTGTATGAAATGGAGATTAACCCGACGTGAATGAGGACATAATCCCATACAACACCGTTCAATAAAAAGTGATAACTTGGGCCAGGAGCCTGAGAAGGTCGGGCCATAGACAGAATGTCACCACCAACATGCAGTTTAACATCTGGAAGTATGGACAACAATGATCTTAGTTTAAGGCCATAGTTCTTTGAACCAAGATTCCTAGTTTAATGTGATATGCCTGGGATAGAGAGGGAGAATCATTGTGCCTATGGAATACCACAAATCAGAAAAGATGATAGAGGACAACTATTGACCATGTTTGCAACACAATTTCCACCATTGTGTGACTGGAGTTCAGGGTAAACAATTGAGCATCAACCATTGACCATATTTCCAATACATGACTTCTATCAATTTTCCACCCCCATTCCTTGAGGAAGTTATCCCATAATGTTAGGAGATCACCTTTACCATGAATCCATGGCATTTAGGGGTTATTTTAGATATTGGAAGTGTTGGAATCCCAGATGATGGGGCTCACGAAGCATGGCAGGGCCAGTGCTCGTGGGATATATGATAATTAAAGTGAGGGATATCTCAATGGGATATGTGTAGAATAGATAAATATCCCAAAATAAATAAGCATGTGAGTCTATACCACACCACAAAATGTCAAATTTAAACTCGAGCCATGCGGCCGAAGGGGTCTAAGGACCTATGGTTGGGCATCCCGACAAACTATAGCCACATGACCTCTCATATGGGAATTGCCTCATCGTTGCTCCTAATCCCAGTTGAACAATGAATGGTGTGGGAAAAAAGAGTAGGACTAGTCTCTACACATCACAAAAAGTGTTTGACAATTGTAATTACACTCCTGCTCAATGAAGACTGTGGTTTGAAGAGACGGTGGGGCGAAATGAACCACTACACACAAAATAAATTGTGGGGTGTTTGGAGAATAAATGTGCCCATGAAATTTAAAATAAACTATATAGAAAATGAGATATATATTTTCATGGGATAAGGATACGTGGCAAGATCATGATGAACTAGACATAAATGAGGGGAAATGTCTGAAACACACCATGATTTTCATCCAAGTGGGAAGTCCAAATGATTGGGGCTGGGCCTAAAGATGAATTTCTGGGCGGTCCTATATATCCCCTAATTATTGGAATCAATCCATACATAGTTCTAAATGGTCCATTCACATTAGCATCATGCGATAAGGACTTGGTAGGATAAAATAACGAGGCAGGGAACATGGTGCAATCATTATAACCCTAACATGAGTGAGGCCAAATAATCCTATGCGATTCTAGGTGGGATCCTCCAAAATAACTATGCCTATGAGGGGATAGTCCAAAATGATACTGGTACTAGAATCAAAACGAAGAATCTGAGTTGTCCTACATATCCCATGATGATGGGAATCAAGCCATACGTAGTTCTTGAGATACAGTTTAACGTCTTGCAGGATGAAGAATAGTTTAATGTCATGCTGGACTGGGCAGTTTAATGTCATGGAGGACCCTGTAGTTTAGGGTCGTGCAGGGCAAGATAGTCTGAGGTCGTGCAAGACCTATTATTTTAAGGTCATTCTAGATACTACAGTTTAAGGTCTTGATGGACACTAGAGTTTAAAGACATGCTGAACCATATAGTTTAAGGTCATGTTGGACCATATAGTATAAGGTAATGTTGGACTATACAGTTTACGGTCAGGATGGACCATACAGTTTTAGGTCATTCTAGAGCATAATGTTTAAGGTCATTCAAGACCATACAATTTAATGTCATGCTGGACCATAGAGTCTAAGGTCTTCCTGGACCATATAGTTTTAGGTCATGATGGACTATACGTCTCATGAAATTTATTTCTGGAGGAACCTATCATTGAAGGGAGGATTTATATGCTCAGCATCCATGGTTGTCAGGGAGTATGATCTATTGGAGTAAACCATGTGAAAAATGTCAGGTCCATCCCATTTGGGCTCTATCTTCAGTGGTTTCCTGGTGGGTATCATTGGTGTCTAAAGGGCCAATACCAAGTCACCTTACAAGATGGAATATATGTGATTTTTTTGTTGTTGAATGCTCTAGCTATATTGTTCTGAGGCCTTTCCTAGTTGTGCAGGGCACAAAGTCTGTTATTTTCATGCACATATAAGTCAACTAGATTGATTTCAGCCACACTATATAGCGCTTGCTGATCATAGACAATAGTTTGCAATGAGGGCAATTGAATCATGATGGGCAGGACGACCTCTGTTTCATACACAATGGAATATGGGTCACCTGGGTGGAATTAGAAGTCGTCTTCCAATAAGCCCAGATGGTATTAGGGAGCCTATCAGGCCAACACTTCTTATTCTGACCAACCATTTTCTGCCAACTGTTAGAATGTGTTTTGTTGAATGCCTTGATCTATCCATTTTGTTTGTGCATGATAGCGGAAGGTAACATTAGACAAGATATTGTACATAGTGTTCAATATTATAGATGAGATACTTGGAAGTTCATGCTGTTATCGGTGGGGATGGGGTGAGGGGATCCACATTATTAGATGATGTTGGAGCTCACAATGTCAATAATGGTACTATCCTTGACTTCCTTGATTGGAACTCCTTCCGCCCACTTTGAGAAGAAATCTGTAGCGGTCAAGATGAATCTTCACTATCGTGCTGTCGCCAGAGGATATGGTCCCACAACATCGAGTCCCCATACCGCAAATTTAAAAGAGTAATTAGTGGATTAGAGAGGCATTGGTTATAGATGCATGATGTTATCATGAATTTGTCATGCGTGACACCTCTTGGAAAACTCGATGCAGTCATGGATCATAGAAGGAAAAAATTAGCTCGATCTATAGATCTGGTGAGATTGTTAGGGCCTAGATTGATGAGCCCCATATGAACCGGCATGAAAAATCTACATTAATTATGAAATATTGAATCATTTAATGAAACGAAGGAGAAACCCCTCAAACTCGTCCTTGTAGAGGATTTTTTCATGACTCGGACTGTCCTGGAGGGTTAACTATAATTAACGACATCGAATTCACTCACGCTCAACCCGATCTGCTAGGAGATTACCATTTATGGTATACTAAAAAAAGAGGTCTCTCTAGTCGGGAGTCACTTCAATCACTGCATCAAGGGGACCTGGGGGTCATGACTTGGAGGCGCCGAAGGTATGGTGGCCCACCTGTAGGCCATCATCATCATCTGCAGTGATAGAAGCAATGAATCTTTGGTGTTCCACATGGATAATTAGATCATCATACTAAGGCTCCAAAAGTGATATAGCTAGGCCGGCTAGGGCATCATCTCGACCATTCTAAGATTAAGGGACATGAGTAACTTCTAGATGAGATGGTAACTGGGCCATTTGCTGGAGACTACGCTTCAACAATGGTACGAGCTCTGGACTTCTAAGGACATACTCACCATTGATCCGTTTGAGGACTACTTTAGATTCCCCTTTCACATTCAAATGGGGCACACCAATCTTGAGGGCTAGCTCAAGGACAGTAATGAGAGCCTAATACTCGACCTCATTGTTAGTGCAACCTTCTAACCACAGGAATGAGTACGGAAGAATGGATTGTTCTAGGGTAATGAAGATGATACCCATGACTATTCTTTTAAGCCCGGGGTCATTGAGCCTTCTTCTATTGGGGCTGCGAGAAGTTCCATCAAAGTGCATTTTCTAGAACGCCATTGCTTGGTCCACCGAGAGAATCACTTCATCAGAAAAATCATGTTCAGGGGACAAGTACGTTGGAGCTAGGTGGGAGACAAAGAAGTCTTCCAATGCCTTGCCTTTGATAGCCTTCTAATGGATGATCTTTATATCGAACTACTGGAGGATTACCACCCAACGAGCTAGTCGTCCTGTCATCATGGGGAGGTTCAGGATGTACTTCATTAGATCTACTCGAGACACCACCTATTCCACATGGTGGTGCATGTAATGCCACATCATCTGTACTGTGAAGACAAGCAC
This sequence comes from Viscum album, assembly GCA_963277665.1. NCBI lineage: Eukaryota > Viridiplantae > Streptophyta > Magnoliopsida > Santalales > Viscaceae > Viscum > Viscum album. The sequence goes on from OY728161.1 coordinate 1,452,876,095, forward strand.
AAGGAATCTCTTCTCGATAGGGGAGTATCCGGTGTTTGTTTTGAGGAACATGTGACTGATGTAGTATATGATGTTATTTGTTCCCTCATTGTACTTCTGGGAGAGAAGGGATCCAGGAGATCTTTCCAAGGTGGTCAAATAAAGGAGCAGCAAATGATTGGGGATGGGTGACAATAAGACCATAGGCTAGAGTCTATACTTCTTGATTTCCTTAATAGCGGTCTATAATTCTTCATCCCACTCGTATATGACATCTTTCATCATGAACCGAGAAAAGGGATTACACTTGCCAGCTAGATTCACAATGAATCTGTGTATGTAGGCTAAGTGGCCTTGGATGCCTCAAAGCTCCATAATATTGCTCAGAGGAGAAATCTAGATAATGGCCTTAATCTTCTTCGGGTCGATCTAGATGCCCCTATATCTGACAACAAAGCCGAGAAACATTCCAAAGGTGACCCAAAAAGAAAATTTGAATGGGTTCATCTTCAAGTGAGGGGAAAAGAGGAAGCCAAGCACTTTCCCTAGGCCTTTAAGATGGTCCTGATGCTGTAGATATTTGAACCCATGTCAACCATAGAAAATTCCACCAACATCCCAGGATAGAGATAAATATGCAATGCATAACCCACTAATAGCTGGCACCTGCCTTCTTTAAACCTAAGGGAATGACTTAGTAGAAGAAAGTACCTTGTGTCACCCTAAAGGCAATAGAATCTATATCCTAGGGGGAAATTGGGATCTATATATACCTAGAGTAACTGTCCATGAAGGAGAGGTCTTATAACCCTCCTGTAGCATCAATCCACATTTCTGTCACAAGAAGGAGAAAATCATCCTTCAAATAGTGACGATTGAGGTCCTGAATGTCGATGCAGACTATGATCGGTCCATTATTATTCCTTATTGGAATAATTCTAGAAAGAAATCTGGGGTATTGGACATCATTAATGAAATTGGATCTCAGGATCTTGTCAACTTCGGCCTCAACCATGGCACCGTAGGAAGGGTGCATATTTCTTTTAGGTTACTTGAACCCACAGTGATTTACCGGGAGACTAAGGTGGTGGATGGCTACCAGAGGTTCTAGTTTTGGAATCTCATCATAACTCTAGGAGAATACATCACGGTGTTGTTTTTGGATTTCTATGTATTGTTTCTTCTCCTCAAGGGGAATGGAGGCACTAATATGTGTGGGTTTCGGGTCTTCCTCACTATCGAGGTTCAGCTATAATAATTCAGCAACTGTGGTGGAGACTCCCTCTTTAAAGGTAGGGGAGCATCCTCTAAATCTTCTTTGTCACTTATGGATGGAGGATCCTCGGTGGGAATAGCTTCTTCTGAGTTGGAACATCATGATTAGTGGCTGGTACTAGCTTCAGTGGTAGTGGACACTATACTAGGGAACTCATATGCTACTGCAACCATAGCAATGAAGGCAATTGATCATATATAATCAATTATTCGGCCCAAGGGGCTGACTATGATGATATCGAATCAATACTATTGTGTCGGCTAGATCCAGTTAATTCCATCCCGATGAAATAAGTATGTATGACTTATTTCCTTTTCCATGGGGTAGACATCCCAATACCTTATGAGAGTAGGAGGTTCTAGGATTACCTGAGCCTGATTTGTATAGGAGTACAAGGTGATCTTTTGTCATCACCTAGGACTAGGAATGTTTTCCCCCATCTTTCCAGAAACAGTGAAGCATTGTCCCATGTCAGGGGTCGTATTATCTAATAGGTGGAATGGAAATATGTAGGTGTCATCTAGATTTTTCCATGTGTCGGTCGTAGTTGTGGCATGATCAGCATCGTTAACCGGAATCTACTTGTCTTTGCTCTTATAGTAGTCGACATCTATGTAGAGGGATTCACAAGAGAAAAAGGGAGACACATCTTCTTTAATCATGCCCACTCGACCATTAAGTGAGTACTTGAGGCACTTTTGATTTGATGAGGGAACTACCACATGCAGGTGGAGCCATGGCCTTCCCATCAATACATTGTAGGTAGTGTCCTGAGATACAACAATAAATTCATTGCTAGCATGTAGGCCACCAGACTGGGTCTTCATATGGATATTTCTGACCAGTGACTATTAAATATTATCATAATCATGGATTATTAGGTCAGCGGGTCTCAGATATTCCTCGGACAATCCCAATATTCGCAATGTAAAATTGGGGATTAGGTTGATTCTAGAGCCCATGTCGATTAGAAAACGACAAACCTATATGCCATTGAACTGGGCAGTGATGTATAATGGGAGAATGTGTCCCTGTATGGGAGAGACATAATCATCTCTAGAGAAATAGATGAAGGCCTGACATTCAACATTCTCGACCGCCTCAGCATGAAAGGCCTCTGCCTCTGCTACCTCTGCCTCGAACTTGAGGGGGACTGTTAATGCCTCGGTGAGGGCCTCACGCATATCTGATGTTAGACGAATAGCCTCTAGGATAGAATGTTATACTAGAATGCTGTAAATATGTTTGTGAACATCATACATCCATTCTAGGAATGACATTATGCTTACAAAAGTTCACTATATGATATGAGTAATGGTAGGTCCTGCCGGTTGGACCAATGGCTGACTGGTACTGGGAATATCCCACTACTCACTAGTCAAAGCCTGTGGAGTGACTACCAGATGAGGGATAAATGACTGAGAGCAGCCTGTAGCAGGGTGTGACAGGTCACAACATGATCATGGTGGCTCTCCATGATCCAATAACATGAAGGTAGTGAAGGGAGGCCTGATGTCACCAAATTGGAAGGTTGCACGTGCTGAGCTCTGCACTGAGCCGGTTTCCTAGTTTCGGTAGAATGCATAGCATGGATGGATGTGCTGAATGAGGCACTCCGACAGCCCATAATGTTGTGGCTCTATTGAAGTTGATGATTGTTGGGGGTGTTGGGAGGATCTTCCTAGCGCTCCTCATCGCCAGGAATTATGTAGGGATTTACCAGCTCTTCGCTATTATCCAAGGAATACCCTTGACGGTCACTCAAAGAGTCGTCCACTACAATGCAGATTCTGGGAGGGATAAAAATCTCTAGGGTCATGAATTCTCTACGAGTACAGGATTATGATGGCAACAGTGGGGGAATTTTCATTCCCTTACGCTGCTGGTGTTTTCTTTTCTGGGAAGAGCGTGACTGAGATGACGATGCAGAAGTAGTAGTTATGGATCTTGAAGGATTTAGATGATTCAGTAATGCATGGATGATACCATTGGTGCGGGATATTTTTTTATGAGCCATCCAGTTATCATACTTCTAGGACCTATGGCTAGAAACCTGATGTCACTCACCTTATTTGTCACTGCTATTTTATGGACTCACGAAGACGAATGCCACTAGTGCTAGAGTTGGGACCAACTGGAAAATGTTGTAATCCCCCAGGTCCTGAATCTGGTCTATGAAAACATAGCACTATTTGATGGTGTTCCCTAGGATATGTTGGTTGGGGAAATAATTAGGGTGATCAAAGAGGTTCACCTCCTCTGGTCTCCTATACTGGGGAAAATTTACAATCCCCTTCACTTGGGTATATTTCAAATAACAAGGTACATGTGCCTCACTGATCTATTTGGTCTAGTTCCTTCAATCTGGAATGGGGGGCCTCAGTGCCTGGCCCTGATGAGCGTATGGAGGATCCTGCCGAGGAGGTGATGCTTGGTTTTCTCGCATAGGCGGTGGTGGAACATTGTACTTGGGAACCAACGGATTCTGAGGTGGGCTCTACAAGGCCAGAGGCTGCACCTAAGATGGAGGGCCTATGTAAGGCTATCGAGGCAGCTCCACTGGTAACAAGGCTAGTTTTTTGGGGACTATATATGGGCCACAATGGTGGGATCGGCCTTAGTAGTCCTTCTCACAGGGATTACATAAGGTAATGGATGTGCCTTCTTATCCTTATGCAAGGTTTCCTCTAGGAACTAGGACTTATCAGAGAGGTCTCAGAATCCACTAGGGTATTTATAGATGTTAATATAGGGGACAATTTCTGTCTTGACGTTCCATATTCACATATTCAACAATTTCTCCTGAGTCAGTGACATGTCAAGAGAGTATGTGTGTCTTTTCCAATGGGAGACATAGTGCGCAACATGTTCATCTGGCCTCTACATGCACTTAATGAGGTCCTTGACACTCGTCTTCTGGGTGGATTAACTAAAAAGTAAGTGAAATTTCATACATACATCTTCCAAGTTGGATACTAATATGATGTGGAGCTGGATGTACCAAACGAACACCTGCTCATCCAATTTTTGTACGAAACACCGGAGTTAGGCGGCTCCCTACTGCGTTGGAGTCCAACATGGGGCCACACCTTGAGATAAAGTGGGCCATGTGCTATGGTGGGTCCCATGTATGATTGAAAGGGGAAAAGGTGGGATTCCCAAATCCTTGGAATCATGCCATATCATCCACCCACTCTGGATATGGCTTTCCATCTGGTGGGAGAGCCCCGTGTTTCATTTCTAATGCCACGAGACAGGCAATGAGTGCCACCATTGGGTCATCTTGGCATGGGTCCCCGTCTTGATGGGGATCCCAGACCACCAGTGCATTGGCGGGTTCTTCAACATGATAATAAGTCCCAATGGCTCATGGGAAAACTAGTCGAATTACCTATGGGGGAAGATGGGGGAACCTGAACAGGGTCTCGAGTATTGTCACGCCATTTGAGAGGATTTGGTGAGACATATCACACCCTCTTACTGTTGGTTCCAGCTTCAACCCTTCCTATATGGGTTGGATGGTCAGTGTCACCTGAAGGTAGCTCGTCGAGGGTAAGTTGGGCCTACCCCTATCGCCCTGTCCATGGAACACAGTAGTCTAGACGTCGCTCTGCAGCACGTTCAGTAAGGAGGTCATCGACCATTTTCTTTTGTTCGGTGAGTTACTAATGCAATGAGGATTTTTAGGGTCATCTTATACCTTCTGCATTTAGCCCCATGTGTCGGAGGATTTTACAACTCCACGGAGTTCCTTTCTTTTGTTGGGTTTCTAGATGAGGACTAGTGCCTCCGTGGGCATAGGAAGACCTAGTGGATTCCTCTATTGATGAGTAATACTTCCTAAAGGATACAGGAAGTGTGAATATATCTCGGTGGCTAGGTCAACATCAAGAATCTATAGCTCATTCACACCTTCTAGCAGGTCCGCCATGTTAACTACAACCTTTCCTGGAGGCATGTCCTTTATGTGACCTGAAAAATTGGGTTGATCCCAGATATGACTGAAGAGGAGGGCAACATACTTCACCCAACCATAGATCTATTTGTGGGGAGAAACCTCTTTTGATAATCATGTGGAGTACAATTAAACATTGAATAATCCATTTCTATAGGGCCTTACGGTGATGTAACACCCTAATATTTCATAGCATGTTATCTCATTAATGTAATTCAATAGCTTCTGCAACATGCAACACTGAGTTCTAGCACACCACAACGTACCAAACCAGCCGTTCAAAAAGTGGTTATGAATAGTATTAACTACATTAGTAATCTTATATACTCTATATATTTTAAACTCCATATTATGTGTTTCTTAGAAATAATATTATAACAAATTCATTTTTTTCAGATAAAAGAAGTATTTAAAAAATTAAAATTCTACAGCCTTTTAATAGTGACCCTTTTTTAAAACCATTTCTGACACTTCTATATATTCAATTTTATGAAATTAAATTCTCCTTTAGAATGAGGGAAAAAAATTTATTTGGGATAATTTTTTGGTACTTTTCTGATAACTTTCATATTTTGATGAATAATGGAAATTTCAATGTTTTAATTGAAAACAACTTTTTTTAATAGAAATAATTTATAGTGTTAAAAAATGAATTTGAAAGGTTTTTAAGTTGAATTAAATTATAATTTTATAATTCTATACAATGTAGGATATAATAAATAATTTCACATTTAAATTTGACGTAAACACATGTCAATATTTTGATAGTTTTTACTCTATAAAACCCCGCTTTTTTTGACAACGAGAATTAATTTTAAACAAATAAATGAAACATCTATGTTTTTAATTTTTTTAAAATGACATATTTTTGAATTCAGAAAATCAAAATTATCTTAGTGTGAATATTTTTTATTTTTCTAAAAACATTCATTTTTTGATGAATAGTGAAAAACATTGCGTTATTATTTAAAACTGACTTTTTAATTAAATAATAATTTTTTTATTTAAATTTATTTTAAGTCAAAATAGATAAATAATATTTATATATGGTCAATGTCATCAATTAGAGCCATTTTATAACAAAATTAGATGTAAAAATTATTATTGAAAATCGTAACATCTTTTACACACCTTCTATGTACATTTTTAAATTTGCCTAAAACATAATTTTACCACTTCTCTGAGTTGAATTTCAAAAACCATAATGACACAGTCATCATCAGTATGTAAAATGTGATTCAATAATATGGGAATAATTTTTTGTGAATTGTATCTTTTGACCTTTATTTACTAGGGTTAAAAGTAAATATGGTATTTAAAGGTAAAAATGATATTATAATTACCCTAAAACAAGTCATAATTCTATTAGAAAAGTGTAATTATACATAAAAACATTTAGAATAAAATATTATCCTTTAGGTCCACATGGATTGGATTAGAACATTTATTTTTATTTTATTTAATCATGATTTAAAAGAGTTAAATTCGAATATTAATAACTGAACCATTTATAATATAGGGATAAAAACAATATAAATTAGACTATAAATATTCATTGTAATGATAAAAATATTTCTTTCATTATTGTATTTTATTTTTAATTTTTATACATTAAATAATATAATTTATTTATGACACAATGATGGTGCATTAATTACTTTATTAATGAATGATTAAAATAATTGACATTATAAATATCCAAATAAATATAATTGGATACTTTTGATTAATTATATTAATCTTAATGGTTAATATGACATTTTAGGGTTAATTAAATAATATTCTTTCGATGTAATCATGATGTTATGATTTTCAAAAAAACAAAATAATAAATAGTGTCAAAATTGACATAATTGAGTTTTTAAAACAAATACTATATTATTAATTGATATAACATTCTGAAAAAAATAAGCATCAACCAAAGGACTTAGAAAAGATTATATATATAAATAATGAACAACATGGGGTTTCCGTTTTTGTTAAATTATGTTTATTAACCATGTAATATAAAGATACAAAGATACATGGTAAATGTCAAACAATTTAACTAAGATTTAAATTTAAAAGATAAGGTTAATATGCTAACTTAAACCTTTCTAAAACAAATTGGTTGATGGTTTTCAGACCCATCCCTACCTTATCATGGAAATAAATCATTTTTGAGTAATTAGAAACAAAAAATTATTTTATTATAGAATAATATTTCAAGGTTTTCCTATAGTGGCCCTCACCTCTTTTATAAATGGGTACTTCCCCTTCTCTCAAAATCACTCATTAAAACACATTTAGCTAGGCCAATCCCTGCCCAAATATCATCCCAACATTCCTTAAATAAATCTAGGGTCTTTAATTTGATCATAAATCCATCCTATATATCCCTTTTGATCAACTAAAAAATGAAACACCCGAAGAAGAGGTAATAATTTTACCACCCACTTTCATGTTTTTTCTTCTTCCACTTCCCCTTTCTTTGTTATTTCCATAAAAAAAATAAGAACTCCAGTATCTCCTATATAATATGATGTTATTATAAATATGGTACAACAATATTATTTATTCTATCCATCCTATAAATGACAATGTTATCATACGTGTGTATGTACGACTTACCATCTCCACGTCGTGGTGTCATTTATTATTCAAACAAATCACTATTTGGATGGGTATATTAATGAGTATAACTGATTTAAATAACAAATATAACATGTTAATGATTATTTATATATGATATACTATCCAATTTCATATTATTTCACTATCAATATAATGATATTGTCTCTTGTGCGTACGTACAGATTACCGTCTCCACAACGTGATAAGATTTTTTCCCACGTTCACCACTCAATGATGATTATAAAAATATATATAATTAATAAGTATGTAATATATGACATAATAATGAAACTATATATATGTGTGTAATTATATATATATTTATCACTCACATCCATTCAATACGATATGAAAACAGAAACATCGTTTATGCATAGGTACGGCCTACCATTTCCATAAACAGTGCCTTCCACTTCATATATATATATATATTATAAATATTTATATTCTAAATAAATATGATATATAAATTAAGGTTTATATTATAGGAGTATTTAAATCATGATTTAATGTTATGATCAAGAATAACAAGTTAAAACACTTATGATAAAGAAAGTGATTATTACCCAAAATGTTAATTTAACATGGAAATCATTATTAAATGGATAGTATAAATTCATAAATGAATCATGTATGATATTTTAAATATTAATATGGTTCTAATATAATTTAATAACATACTATGGTAATTATACAGGTGTTTAAACGTACCCTCGACCAATGTAAAGTAAAAGGTAAGGGTTAAATTCCCAATCTCTTTGTTATCAAAGGTTGTTTTTATGTAATTATCAACCAAGACCTCTGTATCATCTACATCCTTGTTTCATAAAAAAGTATTTCAAAACATTTTTACTATTTACTAGACATTGGGTAAAAGTGATTTATTCTCTTGTTTTTCTTTTTAAAAAGGGTTTGAATGGAATCTTTTCATCATTTTCCAAACAATGTTCTTTATTACATTTTCGACAAAATAAAGGTAAGAATTTATTTTTTTCACTTATACCGTGGTTGTTGCAATTTTCCATTATTATATCATTATCAAAGCATCCCATTCAAGATTATAATAATATTTTCAAAATAAAGGTTTTCTTTTAAAAAAATATTTCTTTTAAATGATTTCAAAATAGAAAGAGACCTTTCTCTAAAAAAATGTTTTGATTTTATCTATTTCAACATCCTTTTATGGATTTTAAGCTTTTTGGAAGTTGATTTATTATGATAAAAATCTTTAATATTATATTGAATTTTAGGTGTTACATTTGACTGGGGATGTGATATTTTTACTCCATTCATGGTTTATGGATAATTTATTGACATTTCGTATGCTAGTTTTAATATGAATGTTTTTGTTATGTTTAAAACTTTTCATATGAGGAATGAATTAGACTTAGTAAGTGACGGGTGGAGCCTGCTATATCTCCTGAATACATTGGTAGGTATCACGAGAAAAACTTGTGTCTCGGCATAAGGCCTTGACTATGTGGTTATTAAGTCTGGCATTATGCAATCCATCATTGTGAAATTGGATATTGATATTATATGTGATTATTCGATTAGTATAGTATCCATGTGAATAATTAAATGGAATTATTTGATATATCATTTCGATATTATGTTGAAGATTATGTTTACATGGATTTTATTTAGTCTTATACATTGCCTTGAATGTTTATGCTTATTTATGAATTTTTCTTCTATATTGTTATCCTTACCGAGATTCTGAGCTCACTCCTTTATATGTTTTATTTTTCCCAAGATGAGAAGAAGTATATTATGACTGACTTGTGGGGATAGACCAATGGATATGAATGTGTTAAATGGAGACAATGTTTTTGTTTTTTTTTTCATTTTATAACGTAATATAACATTCATGTATGCAATCTATTTTCCAAGACTACAAAATTGATTGGTTCATTGGGACTTCATTCCTTGTAATCATGCCAATGTTTTAAAATAATGCACCGACTCTGGGTAACTAGGGTCAATGAGTTATAGTTGGTAGCAGATAAAATTTATGAATAACCTTATAAACTATATTTAGATAAACTCTGACTAGAAAACACTACCCTATGATAGGCATTGAGGATTTGTACTGAAGAACAACCTTGAATTATGGTAATGTAAATATTTTGTGTATTTTTAAAGCAATACATCCCTATCGGGATATCAGCACATAGAGGAAGATCTGGCATAGATATACCTAAGAGTGAAATATCTGACGAGGATTTTAGAGCTTGACCTAGGGTATCATGGTACACGACAATGGGCCTTGCTGCTCTCTTGGTTATGACACTCCCATGGGATAGGCTTAGGATAATTCAATTTTTTAGAAGACATTTTGAAGGATTTAGGAGTAAATACATCCTCAAAGAAAACATTTAATGATTTTATATTATATGAATAATCATTTCAAATTATGTAAGGTATTTTAAAAGTTTGGAATTATGGATTGTTGTTCTTAAACTAACCTTGTGTATTCCACTATTTAGAAATGGTGCCTAGTAGAAGGAATGATAATTCCAGCAATACAATGATCAAGATATTAAGAAGGATCATATCTTTCATAGTATTAAGACAACATTTAAAAGGGAAATAGTCTCCAACATATTCTCATCATATGAAGAAATAGTATCACGTGTTAATAAGATAAGTAACTAATTCTCTAATTCCCATGGCTATGAAGGTAAGAAAGAGAAGAAAAGGATGGAAGATATAAATATAGATAAATGGAAGAGGGGGGAAAGGATTTTCCAATATGTGATAACTATAGAAAAAATAATCTTGGTAAATTCATGGAGGTAATGAGAGTTTTTTATAAGTGGGGAGAAAAAGTACCCCAAGTACATGATTGGAAGGGTAAGAAAAATGTGTCAATGGTACAATGCTTCATCTTCAAGGATTTGGGACACTACGCGTAGCAATGTCAAATAATCAGAGTATACCCCAAATACTACTATTGGATAATAATCATGTTATGGTACTACCGAAGACGAAGAGGAAGGATTATATTTCTTATGTTTTTAATTTAGTATTGGGTTATTTGAGTATTGTATTAATGATGTACATGTTATATGAATTATAGAGTGTAAAAGAATTATATTGAAGTAAAATTTCATTAAGGACTTGATATAGTATGGACCCAAGAAAAGTGACTCAATAGTAGGTTAATTATTTTGAAAATATATTCTTGACAAAAATAAAAACCATAATATGGTTTTTATACTGAGGTAGTGATTTTGGAATATTGTATGATTTATTTGGTTGATTTATATTGGATATTCTTTACAAACATGAAAATGATTAATGATTTTTATATTCCATCAATTTTGTAGTTTACAAATTTTTTTGATAGAAGGAGTATATATTGTATTCTATAAGGAATAACAGATCATGAATTTAGTCAATAAGGTATTATGGTAATTCATGGTGTTATAGTATTTTAAAATAATACATGAAGAAGGTATTCAAAAGTTATTACATTGAAAAATGATCTTCATTGTGTTTACCTTCCTTATAAATATTGTAATGTGAGTTTGGACAGACGTATTTTGGATAATTCAAATGGTTGGAATCGATTAAGTATGACATTGTATACTATTGTAATAGTTAAATTATTTCTTTGAATTATTTTTTTCTTGACATAAAAATAACAATCTAGAGGGCGGGAAAAAACCAATCGCTTCAGGAAAGGCCGCAAGACATGAACCCGCAACCAAAGGGAGACAAAGGTAGGTCACCTACCACTGGAATATGTGATGTACTGGTTTGTTTAATGTATTTTTTCTAAATATTATGAAAAATGAATTATAAATTAATTATTTTTGAAACATATACTATTGGGACAAATATAATATTTTTGAATTCTATAATCTTTTGGAGTGAAAATAAGTTTGTGGTAGGAATTATTTGAAGGATGAGACACTACTTTTCAAGTATATTTTTTACTCTTATTCTATAAATAAAATAATTCTTAAACATTAGGGAAGGGATCCTAAACAAATTTTTTATACTAATACCTTATGTTTTTTTGATCTAATAATATTTTTAAATCATCATAGATTGATGGATTTGAGGCCCTCAATTTTACACTTGTTTGTGATGGATGACCTCAACCACTGCCTAAAAATATTTACGTTTTCTTACAATTATGTGTCTCTAATTACCACCCATGTTCCCCTAACCAATATCATAATTTGATGGTGGATATTTCATTCCATTTCCCTCTTATTAATAATAACTTTTATTAACCCAATTTCTGATGTGGGTTTTCCAAAACGGAATTTTTCTATTTTTAACCTTTTATTTTCGAAGAAAAATTTAAAATTGTAAGGAATAGATTTATTGAAGGAGGAGATAATGTAACCCCCCATGATTTCATAGGATGTTATCTCATTAATGTAATTCAATAGCTTACGCTACATGCAAGACCGAGTTCTAGCGCACCACAACATTCCAAAATAGTTCTTCAAAAGGCAGTAATGAATAGTATTAATTATATGTTGAATATTATATATTCTATATAATTTTAACATCCAAATTATGTATTTCTTAAAAATAATATAAGAACAAATTCAATTTTTTAATAAAAGACCTATTTTTCAAAAAAAATGCAATTTTAACATCTTTTAATGGAGGACCTTTTTTAAATTAAATATTTGAAACTTTTATATAATCAATTTAAATAAATTAATTTTTTCTTTAGAATTGGGACATAAAAATTTAGCTTGGATAAATTTTTGGTACTTTTCTGATAACTTTTATATTTTGACGAATAGTGAAAAATACTATGTTTTAATTGAAAATATCATTTTTAATCAAAATAATTTATAGTGTTAAATTATGAATATGTAAGGTATTGAAATATAATTATATTTTATTTTTATCATTTAATAAAATTGAGGTTATTATAAGAAATTTCACATTTAAATTCGACATAAACACATGTCAATATTTTGATAGTTTTAACTTTTTTAAAACATGCTTTATGATTTTGACAATGGGAATTAATTTTAAATTAATAAATTCAACTTATATGTTTTTAATTTGGTAAAACAGACATCATTTTTGAATTTGGAATTAAAAAATTACATTAGTATGAGTTTTTGGTATTTTTATGAAAATGATCAATTTTCGATGAATAGTTATTATTTAAAACTGACTTTTTATTTAAATAATTATTTATGTTATTTTAATTTATTTTAATTAAAAATAGATAAATAATACCTATTTAGGATAAATTTAATTAATTGGAGTCATTTTATAAAAAAATAGATGTATAAAATTTTATTGATCTTTTTAACATCTTTAACCCACCTTCTAGGCACGTAAGCAAATTTGCATAAAACCTAATTTTACCTCTTCGTTGTGTCAAATTTCAAAAATACAAGATACAAGGTAGAAATTTTTATATAAAATGTGATTCAATATGAGAAGAATAATTTTTGGTGGATAGCATCTTTTGGCTTTTATGTACCATTGTTAAAAATAATATAGTAATTAAAGGTAAAAATGATATTATAATCACCCTAATACATGTCCTACATCAATTGGATAAGTTAAATTAGACAAAATATAACCTTAGTAATAAAATATAATCCTTTAGGTCCACTTGGATTAGATTATGAAATTTATTATTATTTTATTTAAACATGAGTTAAAAGAGTTAAATTCAATGTTTAATAATGAAACCATATTTAATATAGGGTTACAGACAATATAAATTTGACAATAAATATTTATTTTAAATATAATTAAATTTACTACATAATTTTTGTTTATTTATAATTTTTAGACATTAAATAATTTTATTTATTTTTGACACTATGATGATGTAGTAATTACCTTATTAATGAAAGATTAAAATAATTGATATTATAAATATCCAAATAAACGTAATTAGAGACTTTTGAAGAATTACACTAATTTTCAGGGTTAATATTACATTTTAGGGTTGATTAAATAATTTTTTGTTCAATGTAATAATGCTGTAATGATTTTTTCGAAAACCAAATACTAAAAAGTGTCAAAATTGAGATAATTGAGTTTTTAAAACAAATACAATATTATTAATTGATATAATATTCCTAAAAATATAAGGTTCTACAAAAAGGCTTTGAAAAGGTTATATATATTAATAATTAACCAATTTGGGTTTTCTTTCCTTTTATAGTATGTTTATTAACCATATTATATAAAAATAAAAAGAGACATGGTAATGCCAAACAATTAAACTAAGAGTTAAATCTAACAGATAAGGTTAATATGGTAACCTAAACCCATCAAAAACCTATTGTCTGAGATAATTTCGATCCATTTCTAGGTTAGGATTAATATAAATCATTTATGAGCCATTAGAAGCCGAAAATGGTTTTATTATAAAATAATATTTCAAGCTTTTCCAATAGTGTCCCTCACCTCTCATATAAAAGTGTACTTCACCTTATCTCAAAATCACACCTCCAAAGCCATTTGGCTAGGACAATCCATACCAAAATATACTCCCAACTACTATCACATCAACCTAGAGTACGTAATTTGATCAGAAAGCCATCCTACAGAGATGATTTGTTCAACTCAAAAGGAAACACCCAAAGAAAAGGTAATAATTTCACCACCCTCTTTCATGTTCCTTTCTTCTTCAGAACCCTCTTTCTTTGTTGTTTCCATACCAAAATAATAACTCTAGTACATCCTACAAACTGTGATGTTATTATAAATATGGTATAACAATATTCTTTATTTTATCCATCCTATAAATGACAATGTTACCATATGTGCGTACGTACGGCTTACCATCTCCACGTCACGGTGTCGTTTGTTATTCAAACACTTAATTATTTTTATGGGTATAATAATGAGTATAACAGATGTAAATAATAAATATAACACTTTAATGACTCTGTATATATGATATAACATCCAATTACATATGATTTTCATCATTAATATAATTATATTGTCACTCGTGCGTACGTATGGATTACCGGATCCATGACGTGATAAGATTCGTTCCCACGTTCACTACTCAATGATGATTATAAAAATATATATTATTAATAAGTATGTAATATATGGCTTAATAATTCTATTGGATATATATATTTTTTTTTTGTACCTACATATACATTATTCACTTACTTTTGTTCAATACGATATGAAAATAGAAACAACGTCTATGTGTACATATGGCCTACCGTCTCCATAAACGGTGCCCCCCATTCCATATATATATATCTATAATAAATATTTATAATCTAAATTTATATGATATATAAATCATGGTTTATACTTTATAAGTATTTAAATCATGATCTAAATGATACGATCAAGAATAACAAGTTAATACATGTACGATAAAGAAATCGATTATTACCTAAAATGTTAATTTAACATGGAAATCATTATTAAATGTATAGTATAAATCCATAAATGAATCATGTATTATATAATAAATTTTAATTTAGTGATGGTATAATTTAATAAAATGCTATGGTCATTATACAAGAGGTTATACCTACCCCCGACTGAAGGAAAATTCTAGGTAAGGGAAAATTTCACAATCTATTTGTTATCCAGGGTTTTTTACGTAAGTATCTACTGGGACCTCTTTATCATCCACATCCATGTATCAAAAACTGTATTTCGAAAAAAATTACTATTTACTAGACTATGGGTTAAAGTCATTTATACATTTTTTTGACTTTTTATAAAATGGTTTGATTGGAATCGTGCCGTCGTTTTCTAAACAATGTACATTATGAACTTTTCGACAAAATCAAAGTAAGAATGTCTTTTTTAACTTATACAATTGGTATGGCTATTTTCTACTATTATATCATCTTCGAAGCTTCTCTTCCAATCTTATAAGAATATATTCAAAATAAATATTTTCTTTTATAATTATGTAACTTTTAAATGATTTCAAAATAAAAAGCGATATTTCTCAAAAAAAGTTTTGATTTCATCTATGTCAACATCCTTTGATGGATTTTAAGCTTGTTTTTAGTTGGTTTGTTATTATACCATTCTCTTATATTTTATTGATGGTTTTGTGATATGTTTGACTGTGGATGTGTTATTTTTACTCCATTCATGGATTATGGATAATGAATGGACATTTCGCATTCTAGCTTTCATATGAATGTTTATTTTATGTTTTATCCATTTTATATGTGGATTGAATTGGACTTAGTAAGTGATGGGTGGAGCCCATTATAGCTCCTCGATGCATCGGTAGGTCTCATGTGGCAGACTAGTGTCTTAGTCCATGGCCTTGAAAAAAATCATATATGTAGTCTTGGCGCAAGGCCTTGACTATGTTGTTATAAAGTCTGGTATTATGCATTCCATTATTATGAAATATGATATTGATATTTCATGTGATTATTCGACTAGTAGAATATCTATGTGAATAAGTAAAGGGAATTATTTGATTTATCATTTCAATATTATGCTGAAGATTATGTTTAAAATGCTTTTGTTTTAGTCTTACACATTTTCTTAAATGTTTATGCTTATTTATAAATATTTATGATATATTTTTATCCTTACTGAGCATCTGATCTCACCCCATTCTATGTTTTATTTTTCCCAAGATGAGAAGAAGTATATTATGAATGACCTTCAAGGATATTCTAAGGGAAACGAATGTGGTCAATGAATAAATTTTTTTTGTTGTTTTTATTTTTATAATGTATTGTAACATTCATGTATATAATCTATTTTCCAAGACTGCTAAACTGATCCATATTTTGGGACGTGATCCCTTGTAATCAAGCTAA
Organism: Viscum album; assembly: GCA_963277665.1. Lineage (NCBI taxonomy): Eukaryota > Viridiplantae > Streptophyta > Magnoliopsida > Santalales > Viscaceae > Viscum > Viscum album. The sequence continues at coordinate 1,452,892,698 of OY728161.1, forward strand.
TGTATTAAAATAATGCACCGACTATGGGTAACTGGGTTCGGGGCGTTACAACAACCTGGTGACTCAGGGCACTAGGACATAGGGAGTGATACCAATCAACTAGATGGAATTTTTCACCAATCTCCTGAAAATGTGCCCGGCTCTTAGTGTAAGACACTCATTGACGATGAATATAGAAATGAGTCCCCTAGAGGGTCTGGAAAAAATAGTCAACTTCCTCTTGGGTGAGGGATTCTGGCTCACAAATGTTTGGTGTTGCAACCAGCCAAATCAACTCAGGGAAGCAGTCTTCTGCAAGGATATCCCATCAGCTCATGGGCTATGATTCAGTGTCTGGCCCTTCATTACCCCACTTTTCTGCTGGAGGAGGCTGGTGAATTGGTACTCATACTAATGTAGACCACAGGGTTGGTAGGCTGGCTGGTGGAGAATATGGAGAGCGAGCTGACAAACCACCGCATCTTAGGCTATCATTCAAAGAGTGTAGTTACCTTTCCACGATATCTTGGTAGGATAGGTTGATGACCACGACTTCCAGTTTGGGGAACACGACTCATGGCGGTGGACCATGCAATTTCTCGTGCATAGTAGGTCCCTAGAAAAGATCTTTCTGATCTCAAGTCTAGGTAGAGAGTGCTTCTAGTGAGGATGGTGGTGATTGCATGGTCGTAACCCTAGGAGTTGCCAAATTTTCATCCTCATGGATAGATGTTGACGCTCATTTCATCACAGAATCTAAAGATCGGAAAAGGGGGAATATCTGAGCTCAATGTGATTCATCCTTTGAAGAAACATCAAAAATCGACAAAGGGATGAACAAGGAGAACATTGCCCATAGGTCGCGCAAGTTCCCTCATGGTCGCGCAAGTGTACTTGCGCGCCGCCTAGTGGTCGTGAAAGTACTTGCGCGACGCCTTATGGTCGTGCAAGTGACTTGCGCGACCTAAGTGATAACCGCCCGGTAACCGCCCGGTAACCGCCCATGGCCTTCTTTTGCCTATAAATAGACCCTGTGGGCCCCCCATTCGAAAAGATCTTTTTCCAGAAACACGGATTGAAGCTCCCGACGCCCAAGTCTCTTCTTAAAGCTTCCATAACACTTCTAAGGTAATTTCTTACCTAGAATGGAAGATCAAAAGAGAAGAAGGAAGGCCTAAGTGTTGAAACTTATCAAACACTTGCGCGCCGACTTAATTCCTTCAATATAACTTGCGCGTCCCTCTTTTGGAAGAACCTCAGGAGGATTAAAAAGGGTTTTCTAAAGAGTCACTCAAGTAATTCAACTCTGGTTGAAAATCGCGCAAGTACCCCATGTGTCGCGCAAGTACACTTGCGCGACCAATACTTGCGCGCCGCCGCAGGACTTGCGCGCCTTTCAGGACTTGCGCGCCCCTATCTTTTTGGGTGCCCATCTTGCCCATTTTTACCCCTCTTAAGCCATTTCACCCTTCCTATTCAAGATTCAGTCTTCAAGATACCCTTCAAAGCCATTTATGGCATGATTTCTTGATTTGACATCCTTATCTGAAAGGAATTCTGTGAAATATCTCTCAAAACCTAGTGATTTAAACATCTTTATGTCACCAAAGATTGAGAGTTCATTCATTCAACCTCATCCTTTAAAGATGAGAGAATCCTTAACCTGGGTCTCCTTTTCAGGAATAAGAATCAGTCATAACCTTGGGCATCCTCCTTAGGAGTAAGCCCCAAGTCCCTTAAACCTGGGCTTCCTTTTTTAGGAGTAAGTCCCAGTCATAATCTTGGGCATCCTCCTCAGGAGTAAGCCCCAATCAAGTCCTTTAATTTTGGGCATCTTTCTTAAGAATAAGCCCCAACCTCAGATATGGGCATCCTCCTTAGGAGTAAGCCCCAAGTCCCCTAACCTGGGCTTCCTTCTCAGGAATAAGTCCCAGTCATAAACCTTGGGCATCCTCCTTAGGAGTAAGCCCCAAGCCTTAATCCTTAACCTGGGCTTCCTTCTCAGGAATAAGTCCCAATCATAAATCTTGGGCATCCTCCTTAGGAGTAAGCCCCAAGCCTTAATCCTTAACCTGGGCTTCCTTCTCAGGAATAAGTCCCAGTCATAAATCTTGGGCATCCTCCTTAGGAGTAAGCCCCGAGCCTTAATCCTTAACCTGGGCTTCCTTCTCAAGAATAAGCCCCAGTCATAAGTACCCTCCTAACTTGGGCATCCTCCTTAGGAGTAAGCCCCAAGATTAGAGTATTAAAATCTCCATAAAGCACATATACCTTTATGGACCCTGTTCCTGGATTTTCTCCCTAAAAGTGAATCCTAAACCTTCATCTATCTGGGCAGTCATCCATACATAAGCCCCAAACAAATTCTTATGATTGCATCTTTCATGGCACAATTGTCTAAATTTTACCAATACCTCTTGTTTCTCACACCGAGCATGACTCACGTGAGCTTAGAGTGTAAAAGTAATTATGACATTCATCTTTGAGCCATCAATCGTAAACATCATACCCCATTCCTCGAACTACGTGGGTTCTGATTCCTTTTCCAAAACAAAGGATACGTAGGTAGCCCATTTATGGGTTCGATCCCAACTTTGAAATAATCTCTGTCCTTCTGAATGACGATAAACTTCAAGTGCCCCACTGAGTGGCTTTAAGACCAGCCTGGTCATCATAATGACCAAGAGACTTTTATATAAATGTTTTGAAGGATACCATTGACCAAGAATCTCTAAACAGATATGGATGATTCTCTATTGATGAAGAACCTCAAATACATATAAAAGATTCTCTAAATTTCTTGCATATTTAATCATTGATTGTTAAAACTAAAGGAAAGCTCATTTTATACTTGGTAATATAATAAGGATTCATGAACATAACTTAAATCTATAAAGAGAGTCCCGGAGTAGACAATAATTCCCCTCAAAAAGGTGTGATGAGTCTGACCTCCCATCCTCTCGACCAATGCAAATTCCTAAGCCTCATCAGTCCACAAGCTAATGAGCGTCTGCCTTTGGAAAGTAGGTCCAAACGGATGTGGAATCATTGGATGTTTCCGGTTCTATGAACAAACCCGCTAGAAACCGATCGGAACGTTTGAATCTCCTGTCCAGGAGGTCATCCCCGTAATCCGTGTGGAAACAAAAATGGTGAACCCGACGTGAATCCTTAACCAAGTTAAAGTGATGTTCTTCTTATTTGTTAGGCCCCTTGGGCCAACAAAGCAATCATTGACATATGCTCATCCAAAAGATGCAGTAGCCAGATTCATCTTGATTATGTCTGTTACATGGAACATGCACTCTTTTCTCAAAGATCTTCTGCAAAAAATGGCTTTCCTTAAATTCACCCCTGTGAATACTGCTGCTGTGAACACCTCTACTGTGAGGTCTGCTGCTGTGAAAACCAATGCTGCTACTCCTGCTGGAACATCATCCGCTCTGAGGATGACATCACCAACTCAGCGTCTTCAACGCTGTGTTTCTAATGCACTGGTTAAGGAGTACCGTCGCAACGGTAATATCCCAACTCTGGAGGCCGCTCGTCAAGCCCTCCAAGTTAACAATTCTACCTGGTCGTCCGGACAACGGCGACCAGCAATCAAGAAGCAGGCGGTGCTGACTACCGTCTCTAACCGTTTCGGGTCGTTATCCCCGGAACACAGTTTCCATTCACTCCCTTACTCCGAGGAAGTGAATGAGCAGGTCCCACAGGACCTTAATTCAAAAAGACAGGAGTCCTTCTCAAGGGCTCCCATCAATAATCACCGCCAGACTCGTGCGGTAGTGCGCCCTCAACATGATGAGGGTACCGACTCCAGGCATTCAGCTCAGGTTCCTCGAACCCGAGCAGGCAAGATGAACCACCAGAGACGGAATCCGGTTAACAATAGGCAGGTTGTCATCCCTGCCATCTCCGGAGAAGTCCACCAACCTAACTTGGTGTCAAATAACGAGCAGGCATACACACCTGTTCGTTTTAATCCCGCTGTCCAGCAGACTCGTCTGGCAGCATCAAGCCGATCCCGCCAGGCAATTCCGGCGGAGTACTATAGGCATGAACATACACCTGCTTATACATCAGTAGTTAGTCAGCAGGCTCGTCTGACTACATATGATGGATCTCGTCAACCGCGTTTGGCGAAGTGTAATCAGCAGGCACATACACCTGCTAATACTAATCAAGCCTTCCAACAGTCTCGCTTGGTAGCGCACGGAGAAGTCAGTCGGAAAGTCCCGACGACAAACAGGAGGCAGACTAAACTCTCTGCCTCCACACTTGAGTACTGTCAGGATTCACTGACAGGAAAAGGAGGACAGGAGCAGGCACATACACCTACTCCAAGCCCGGAATGGACGTATATCCCTGTTCCGGCGGCTGAAGTCACCAAGCATTTTTTATCAATGGTGAAAGAGCAGAAGCAAATTCCTGCTCATATTCTGGATGCTTGCCAGGATATCATAACATCTTCAGCATTATCTCAGGGACAGACCCATAAATCTATCCCTAGCAGTGGAGTGACACATCAACAATTCACTCCGGAACAGACACACACATCTGTTCCAGTCCAAGAGGGTTATGGGGCCTACTCCCCCATATCATATGGACAACCAAGTCAGGCACATACACCTGATTTGAGCGATGATTGTCAGCCTAACCTGACCATCTTTCCTGATCAGGCACATACACCTGCTCAGAGCAATCACTTTCGTCATCAAGTGGTTTATAAAGCGAGTAAGAAGGCATCTAAGAAAAAGATCCGCCCAGCACAGTCAGGAGATCAAAGGCCAATCTGCAACAAGGCCTTGCTCGATGCTGGAGTTCATGAAGCCCTCAGAAATTTATCTGTCGGAATTCAAGATTCTACTCCCTCAGTTCCCAATAACAGGAACATTAATCCCGAAGGTCTTCAACAGAAACTTCCTCATGAAGACTTGCTTCATGAAAATTCGGTCAATCATGAAGTTTCTTCTTCAGATGAGAACCACAGGAACCCTCTGTGTGGTCAGAAGGCCAAGGAGCAAGAGATTTCATCTTTTTCTATAACCCATCATGAAGGTCCTCCTCATGGTGATGAACTTCACTGCGAAAGTCCTCTCCGCAGTAGTGATTCACATTGTCTCGAAAATTCTTCAGAAGGCAATGTAGTGACGAGAAAGCCCTCCTATCTCGAGGCACTTGCAAACGTAAAACCAGCCATGTCTAAAGTTTTACTATCGGCAGGTGAAACTCTTTCTCCCTCAGAAGATAGCTTGGGGTTCAGGTTATTCTCCGAACCTTCCCTGGGTCATTCATCTTCCAGCATGAATAGTGATTCCTCTACCAATCTTGTTGAATCCGATGAAGCAACAAGGAAACACCAACTCTGGTCCAAACAGGTAGAAGAATCTTCATTTAATGATAAAGAGGAAATGCTGAACATGAGAAAAAAACTGGCAAAAGGTGAAGTACCAGTCATGTTTTGGCCTTTGGCTGATTCACAGTATGACATTCCAAAGATGTTGACGGATGATGGAATCCATGACATTCGTCTCAACATATGGAAGACTCTTTGTCAATTAAAGAATAAGGTATTATCTTACGATGAATATGAAAATCATCTTAAGATAATAGAAGGGTTACAATGCCAGATTGATTTGGCATCTCTATCAGTCTCTCGGTATCCGAAGGCTGAAAAGCAACAGAGAACCCTTCAACGTTCATGCCTTGGCGCGCTGAGAAAATTGCGTTAGTTAATTTCCAATGCTCCATCTAATGTTCATATCAGAGGATGGGGTGTTCACGGAGCACTACATTTCACAGTGCTTTCCGGTCAGCAAAGCCCGCCGAAAATGGTCTCATGCAATGTTATTGCCCATGGCCGGCCACAGTCAATAGGCTTTATTCGTAATCAAAATCTTGCTCGAGATCAAGCTTCAACTAGTTCCTCTCAAAATCAAGTATATAGAGAACAGGTTGTTGAATTGCTCCTACATCAAGCAGGCGAGAATATTGCACAAGCCTCTCGTCTGGAGCAAACACGTCATCAAATGACAGAAGTTTCGGAAATCATCCAATGATCTGTTGAACCAGGTGATAAAAGTGGATACAGGTTAATGCATCCAGCTAATTTCCGAACTAAGATTCGCAAGATCAAGAGAGATTTCAAGAAGATCTCAGACATAGCATGTCAAGAGACACCCCAGCTTGCCAGACTGGGGACTTCTCTAACCCAACCCTCAGAATCAACAAATGGGATTCGAGGAGTTGAGCGGAAGCAGCAGGAACATCCCCAGTCCACCGGACTGGGGACTTTTTCAAATCCTCAATCCCTCCCTCAGAGAAAGTCAGTATTCTCTCGATTAGGGAAGAAGCCTCAAGAGGAACAAAGAGCCAAGCTATCAGGAGATTCTCTCCAAGTGACGGTTCACAAAGAAATTCCTGAGAGATCAAGTCAACGGAATTCCATGTTTCATCATGGACATGGAAGAAGACAATATCACAGAAATGTTGATAGAAAGGATTTTATGAAATATGCATCCATTAATGTCATCACTGCCGTTGCTGCTGATTCACCAGATGAGGCTCAATCAGAGGGATCAGACGAAGAGGTTCCTACTCAAGAAGTTGCGCACACAGACCTAAATGAAGAAGGTGTGTGCACACGTAATCAAAGGCTTACCCAAAATCTGGGTATTCCTTCAAGTAACCCACTTCCCCCTCTCCGAAAAGGATTCAATAAGGGGAAAGGAATGAATCAGGTTACTTCTCACCCTTCCTCTGAAGGAGGTCAATCGCTCTCATTAGAGCAAAGGCTTGCACAACAGGAGGAAGAAATGAAAGAATTAAGAAGGTTGAATGCAGAACTACTTCAGAATAGTCTTCTTCTTAAGAATGCTGAAGTCCGACAGCCGAAGGAATTTGTTGTAACTACTGAGATGGATCAAGAATGTCCTCCTTTGTCAGTACACCCACAGAGGTCTAATCCTACAGGTCAAACGCAACAATGGTTGGCAGCACTACCATCAGTTGTAGCACCAACCACCACGTCTGTCCAAGCTCCATTCATTGCACCTACCCAAAACCAAGTTCAACCTGACGTTTCTCAAAAGTTAATAACTACTATTGAGTCATTAACAGCTCGGTTAGAAACTATGGAAGGGAAACGGGCGCAAGTTCAACCTGAAAAGAAAGTTTACCTGAATGGGTAGATTCAATTTCTCCTCCATCCAGTTTTGGAAACCCTATTTTCCCTACTTTCAATGGATCAGGCGACCCTGAACAACATTTGACGCATTACGTGTCTTGTTGTGATCCTATGATGGGAACTCCAGAACAACAAGAAGCAGTGAAACTCAGATGCTTCGTGCGAACCTTGCAAGGACCAGCTTTTGTCTGGTATACAAGCTTGCAATCCCGGTCAGTCATCAGATGGGAGGATCTTCGTCAAAAATTCCTTCTTCAGTTTAGCTCAACTTTGCCAAAAACGACAGTTTTCGATCTTACAAACTGCAAGCAAAGGGAGAATGAAAGAGTCTCTGATTTCATTGCTCGTTGGAAGGGATTAACGTATTCCTTAAGTTTATCACTCCCTCAGGAGGAATTGTTGCCAATCTGTGTGGCAAATTTGCGTGACGAATTACGCACGCCATTGATCCCTGTGAAATACACAGGAGGGTTTCGAGACCTTACTTCAATCGCTCAACAGATTGAAGATTCCCTTATACAGGCTAAAGTTAAATCTCGTGTAATTCCATCAGCTCCAGGAAGAAGAATGGGTAAAGCAGAAACTGCTACAGTTATGCTTAAACAGGCACCTGTACCTATTTCTACTTCAAAACCTTCATCTTCTCGAAGGGCTCCACCTCCTGAACGCCAACAACAAAGGCTGTTTCGTCCAAATGATCAAAAAGATCAACGACGAAAACAATTTGAGGATATGAAGAGTAAAACATACTCTTTCCGAAGTGAGCAAGTTCCTGGTTACTTCATTTCAGCTCTGGAAAATAATTTGGTTCAATTACCAGTGCCGAAGAGACCAAACAAGGAAGGAGATGAAGACCGTCCCAATTATTGTCCCTTTCATCAAATGTTGGGGAATCCCATCCAGGAGTGTTTTGTCTTTAAAGACCTCCTGCAAAAGATGGTCGTCTTGGGACAAGTCAAATTGAAGGGTTCTTCAGCTCATGTAGCGTGTATTACCGCTACAGATCTAGAGGAAGGAGGCGAGTGGCAGGAAGTCAAAAGCAAAACTGCGAAAAAATATGATGATTGGATGGTCAGAAAGACAATCAATCGGACCCATTCCATTTTGCGAACACAATTGAAGAAGCCAATTGTGTCTCCTACAAAAGCTGCAGTAAAGCCTCCATCAAAGGATAAATCCTCAAAAGGGCAGAGCAATTCAAAGAAGAAAGAGGAATCAGAAGAATATGAGTATGTATCAAAGCCTAAATTGTCTTTGACTCTGGCAGATTTCATGCCATCTACTTCAAAGCAACGGGCACCGTCCCACCAAACGGCACAGCCTAAATAGGCCAACCAGGCAAAGTCTTTATCAGACGAAGAATTGATCTTTGGTTCTGTTAATATGATTCAATTAACAGATTCATATTCCAGTCTTGATGAGCCTGAATTCCCTGTATCAAATAAAGGAACACGAGGAAGTTCTAGAGGTTCAGGATATAGGGGAAGACGTGGATCTTTCCGAAGCCACTACTCTAATTCTACCCCTGCTAGCACTGTATATGCAGCAGAAACTCGTGGTAGAGCCCTTCAGCGAGCTCAAAAAGAACAAGCAAGTTCTTCTGCCAATGGCCAACTCAGCTTCGGCACAGTTATTTTGGAAGACCGATTAAAGGTTCCATCTTATTTATCTCAGAAAGTAAATGGATCTAATCAGTCTAATCTTCCAAAACCAAGGATGTTTCCAACTTCAATACAAGATGCATCAGCTTCCAAAGCATCTGCTTCCAAGGTACCTGCTAAACCAAATATTCCTATTGGGAAACGCAGGCCTCTAGATCAAAAATATGATATATTGAAACACTTGGCCCAAGTACCGGCCAAATTATCAATTTTGGATGCTTTGAATCTATCAAGAGATCTTCGGGAAGCACTCATCGAAGCTTTGTCAAGTCCTCAAGAGTTTGAAGCTGAGATTGCTGCAGCTGAAATTTATCACATAGAGAATAATCCTGCAGAATGCCATGCAGTGATATCTTTTACTGATAAAGATGAAGATGATGTTGTGCATGGGCACATAAAACCTTTGTACCTATCTGGCAGAGTCAATGGTATAGATGTTCGGAGAGCTTTTATTGACAATGGTTCAGGAGTCAACCTCATGCCCATTCGTACACTTCGTCGATTGGGCCTCACGGAATCTGATTTATCTCCTTCTACCATGATGTTGCAAGGATATGATAAAAATGAACAAGAACCACTGGGAGAAGTTACACTCAGAACTCAGTTTGGAGATCTTGTTTCCAATTCGGATTTCATGATTTTTGATCAAGACTCAGCTTTCAATATCTTGCTTGGAAGACCCTGGCTACATCAGCATGCAGCTATTCCATCGTCATACCATCAATGTCTCAAATACTGTTTCGATGGTCAAGTTGGAACATTGTATGGTGATAAGGCCCCATTCAAGACATGTGAGTCTCAATACATTGAGGCGGAATTTTATCACATGAAGGGAAGAGAAAAATCTACAATGAAGGAAATTACCAAAGTTAATGCTCCATATGGTTTGGAAAAAATTCCAATAAATCCATTTTCACATGTGAGTACAGATTATGTGTTACCTATCAGTCAAATTGACAAAATAGGCCCAAATCAAAATACTCTTATGGAAAGATCCATAATTTCAATTACGGCAATCGAGCCAGACAACATGGGAGAAATTGGTAACTTACCAAGCAGTGATGAAAGCATAAGTGGTGATGTTTTCATTTCGTCTGCTGAAATCCAACAAGTCTATACTTCGCTAATCAGGCCAGAAGAAGTTATAGCAACACCAGAGGTGAATATTGATGTCGATTATCAATCCATCATCTCCTCTTTGATTCCTAAAGAAGACCCTTTATCATCAATAGGGTCGGAAATGGAAGCTTCTTCTTCAAAATGTGAAAATTTTGACATCTCTTATGATCATGAGAATTTCGTTTTTTCATCTACTTTGCAAGTAGAAACGGAAGAAATAACACATGACGAAGAGGAAGAGGAAGATCTTAGAGATGCTCCTCCGGCATTTGAAGAGGGTATCTCTACCACTGTGGATGAACTCAGAGAAGTAAATCTGGGTATAGAGAAAGATCCACGCCCCACTTTAATTAGTGCGGCCATGAACCTTGAAGAACAAGAGATGTATATTTCTTTTCTAAAGCAAAATAAAGATATTTTTTCTTGGAATTATACAGAGATGCCTGGCCTTGATCCTGATGTTGCCACCCATCATTTGGGTTTGCCAAAAGAACATCGAGGATTCAAGCAAGCCGCGAGAAGAACACACCCAACCTATGCTTCCAAAATCGAGGCTGAAGTGGATAAGCTTATCAAAGCTAACTTCGTCAGAGAAGTTCAATATCCCAAGTGGTTGGCTAATATTGTCCCTGTAAAGAATAAGAAATGACAAATTAGGGTTTGCATCGATTTCAGAGATCTTAATCTGTATTGTCCCAAAGATGATTTTCCAGTTCCGATTACAGAACTCTTAATTGATGCAACGGCTGGCTATGAAGTACTTTCTTTCATGGATGGATATTCTGGATATAATCAGATCCGAATGGCCCCAGAAGATGAGGAATATACAGCCTTCATAGCTCCTCAAGGTGTGTTTTGTTACCGGGTGATGCCCTTTGGTTTAAAGAATGCAGGTGCAACATATCAACGCGCCATGCATCGTATCTTCAAACCTTTTCTAGGGAAATTTGTTGAATGCTATGTAGATGATCTGGTGGTTAAATCCAAACAACGTTTTGATCACTTGGCTGATTTAGAAGTCATATTCCACAAGCTTCGACAACATAATTTGAAGATGAACCCCTTAAAATGTGCTTTTGGGGTAACCTCAGGAAAATTCCTCGGCTTTGTTGTACGCCATCGTGGTATTGAAGTCGATCCTGAGAAGACCAAATCAATCCTTGGTATGTCACCTCCTCAGAATTTGAAAGAATTAAGAGGAATTCAAGGACACTTAGCCTATATTCGGCGTTTCATCGCCAATTTGGCAGGCAAAAGTTTACCTTTTACCAAATTATTGAAGAAAGGAGTCACTTACCAGTGGACTAAAGAATGTCAAGAAGCATTTGATGTTCTCAAGAAATACCTCTTAAGTCCACCAGTACTCATGCCACCTGTTGAGGGTAGGCCTCTTATCCTCTATGTGACAGATTTAGAGTGATCATTGGGTGCCTTTCTTGCTCAAAAGAATGATGCTGGGAATGAAAATAGTCTCTACTATCTCAGTAGAACTATGCTTGAAGCAGAAACCCGGTATTCAAGTATTGAAAAGTGTTGCCTGGCATTAATCTTTGCAGTTCAGAAACTGAGACACTACCTGCAACATCACGAGGTCCAATTGGTATCTCGTAATAATCCACTCAAATTCATCCTTAGTCGTCCAATGCTTACAGGACGTCTGGAAAGGTGGGCGGTTATTTTACAGCAGTTCGACATCCAGTATGTGTCTCAAAAGGCAATTAAGGGCCAAGCTCTGGCTGATTTCCTGGCTGAACATCCTTCAGTGGAAGACACGTATTCAGATATCGAACTCCCTGATGAGGAAGTTTTCTCTATTCAAGAGAGTCCTCAAACATGTGAAATGTATTTTGATGGTGCTTCTAGAAGTCCAACAGGGAAGAAAATGGAAAATCCTAAATTCAACAAAGTTGGTTTAGGAATTGTGCTCATTTCTCCAGATAAGGCAGTGTTACCTTATTCCTTTTTGTTATGGGAAGGTGGTACCAATAATGAAGCTGAATACCAAGCTCTCATTACAGGCTTGGAGTTAGCACTTCAAGCGCAAGTGAATCACTTAAAGGTAAAAGGTGATTCAGACCAGGTAATCAAACAAGTCAATGGGGATTATGCCATCAGAAAAGAAGAATTAATACCTTTGTATGATTATGTCAGAGAGTTAATGTCGGAATTCTCTTTAGAACCGACATTTTCTTATGTCCGAAGATCACAAAATGCTCAAGCAGATGCACTGGCTAATATAGCCACAGCTTTAGCAGATCCAAATCGGGACGAGACAACCATCTGTATTGCCCACCGTCGTGCAATTTCACCTTATGTTCAAGTCAGAACAGAGGAAATTAATGAAATTAGTCCCATTCCTGAAACGTATGGTCATACTACAGGATGGATGTCACCTATCAGGGAATAACTTCAAAATGGAACACTTCCACCTGATAGAGCTGAGAAAGAACAAATTCGGCGACGTGTGGTCAATTTTACTCTTTATGATAGTCCAAACCACCTCGAGAAAATTCTCTACAAACGTGGTTTTGATGGAGTTCTCTTCAGATGTATTGATGGTGAAGAAACAATGGCTGTCATAAAAGAAGTGCATGCAGGAGTCTGTGGGGCCCACCAGTCTGGACATAGACTGTCTGATCAAATTCGAAGGCTTGGATACTTTTGGCCTTCAATGATACAAGATTGTGTTAATTTCACAAAGAAGTGTCATTCATGCCAAGTATATGCCTACTTCATTCATCAACCTCCAGAGTTGCTTCATACAGCTAAATACTCATGGCCATTTGCCACATGGGGAATGGATGTGGTGGGACCTTACCCTTCAGCCACGGCCAAGCAGTTTAAGTACATTCTTACTGCTACTGATTTCTTTTCCAAATGGGCAGAGGCAGTACCTCTCAAAGAAGTCAGTTCTAAATGCATTGTTAGCTTCATCAAGTCTAACATCATTACTAGATTTGGTGTCCCTCATACCATATTGACGGACAACGGCACCAACTTCTGTTCTGCTGAGGTAAAGAGATTGTATCAAGAATACAACATTAAGTCTAACCATTCATCTCGATATCATGCAGCGGCTAATGGCCAGATAGAGGCCTTCAACAAGACTCTTTCAAATATACTGCAAAAGATGGTGGATAAAGATAAGAGGTCATGGCCTGATAAACTCTTTCATGCTTTATGGGCTTATCGGACTACCACTCGCAATGCAACGCGGTCAACTCCATATTCATTGGTATATGGAACAGAAGCAGTCTTGCCAATTGAAGTTCAATTGCCCTCACTCAGAATGGCCATTTGTGATCAGTTATCGACAGATGAGCAATCCCAAAAGCGTTTGAATGAATTGGAACAGTTAGATGAGAAGAGATTGTGCACTTTGCACCACTTGGAAATCTATCAGAATCGGATAGCACGAGCGTTTAACAAAAAAGTTCGTCTTCGTTCATTCATTCAGGGAGAATTGGTATTGGTTCTTAAAGCACCAATGATACCAGGAAAGAAACCTCCCAAGCTTGAACCAAAATGGGAAGGACCTTATTCAATACATAAGGTCTACTCCAATGGAGCGTATTCTCTAATCTCAATGGATGGAGAACACATCACGACTCAAACTAATGCCAGATTTCTGAAGAAGTATTTTGTATAAACACAAAATATTGTTCCCAAAACCAAGACTCTTACATTTGGTTTATACAGCAATGGTCCAGTATGACCTTAAACTACAACTTCGTCCAACATGACGTTAAACTGTGTCACCTTCATTGTCCGAGATGACATTTAAACTAAATTTTGTCCCTGCAACATGACATTAAACTGTGCAGCACCAATAGTCCTAACTGCAAGACTTTAAACTGCATAGTCCCTGATTTTGTCCTACATGACAATAAACTGTATAAGAAGTTCCTATATTTTGTCCGAGATGACATTAAACTATATTTTGTCTTAGCAACATGACATTAAACTGTGTGGCACTTTCATCGTCCAGCATGACGTTAAACTGTGTTAAGTCCCTTTTTGTCCTACATGACACTAAACTGTATTCTGTCCAAGATGACATTAAACTATATTGTGTCCTAGCAACATGACATTAAACTGTGTGGCACTCCCAACGTCCATCATGACGATAAACTGTAAAAAGATCAGAACTGATATCCTCATATTGATTCACCTTAGTCTTAGCTACATGACTTTAAACTGTACAGAACCAGATCGTCCTTGCTATATGACGTTAAACTATACAGCAATGGTCCAGTATGACCTTAAACTGCAACTTCGTCCCACACGACATTAAACTGTGTCATCCCTAGTCCATTTATATGACCATAAACTATTTGCAAATCCCTTATGTCCAGCAAGATGTTAAACTGTGACGTCCTAACTACATGACGCTAAACTGTATAAAAGTCCCTCACGTCCGGAAAGACGTTAAACTATATAATCATCAAAAGTCCAGCATGACATTAAAACTGCACAATCCCCCTTTCGTCCAATATGACGTTAAATTGTATTGTCCCCATCGTCCTAACTACATGACGCTAAACTGTACAGAAAGTCCTTGATATGTCCTACATGACATTAAACTGTGCATCGTTAAGGTTGTTATTACCTCTTGTTTCTCACACCGAGTATGACTCACGTGAGCTTAGAGTGAACATCAACCATAACACTCCCTTTGGGCCACTAACCATGTGTAAGTCCCATCAACATTTTTTATTAGATCATTGTCCCAAAAACAATCTCTTCACATCGGTTCACCACCATCTCATATGATGTTGATTTGTGAAACCGCCCCTGGAATCAATATCTTTACATTGATTCATTTTCGTCCTTGTTATACGACGTTAAACTATACAACACTTTTGTCCGGTACGACAATAAACTACAATATTCTTTGATTTCCTCATTTGAGAGAGAACTATTATTGACATTGATTTTTCAATCATAGTTTTTAATTTTTCAAAAGACTACGTGCATACATGGTAATGCCTGAACTTTTTATCTTAGGTTAAACCATCATTGCACTAAAGTCCCCTTTTCTCCCTTCACATGTACGAACCAAATTTGTACAAAGGGTAATTCTAGAACTACGTGGACTTGATTCCCATCCTTATGGGATACGTAGGAACATTCGAGTGTCCCTCGAATCCAGTCCCAAGTCTTTTGGGCCTAACCCCAAATTTCACTTTCAGTCCCTTGGCTGAAAAGTCCTCATGAAAACACACACTGTGTATTCATTATTATGGTCCGAATTCTATGACCCTAAACTAAGATCACTCATACATTCGTCCTGCACGACGTTAAACTACATTTCAAGAACTACGTATGGATTGATTCTCATTCTTATGAGATACGTAGTGAAGTCCAAAATTTCAATTTAGGACCCAGCCACAACATGATTATGCTTTTCATTGACCTATGTATCTCTATATACATTGGAAAATACCCATATTTATGTGTTATAATCCTAACCTTAAATATTTTCAGATCTTCATAACCCTTTTTCATGACTTCTAGTCACAAAAATGTCAAACTTCTGAGAATTCTTTTGCCTGACTATGCAGCACGTGCCCATAGGTGGCCTTGCATAAACAGTCCACATAACAGACTTGTCAGCCAAAAGATGCTATTTTATTTGACTATGCAGCCAATGCCCATAGGTGGCCCTGCATATTTCAACCCCCTAACGGGTTTTGTTAAATAATAGTAACTTCATTCTTGGGAAGAATGCCTCTTTTGTCCTTATTTGTCTTAAACGACAGTATGTAGGGATCCGCAAAAATAGCCATCCTTAACATATTTGTCCCATATCCTTTTTCATGATCTGAAAGTATTCAAGTCTATGGTTTATTCTTCTTCCCTACGTTTGGGTCAGACCTTCGTAGGAGTGATATTCATCCAGTTCTTCGATATTCTTGTTTGGAAATATCTTCTCCATATTCAAGTACCTCTTTCCATACAACAAACTCTATGCTTTAGAAAATTTGAATCTCCATAAACTTTCACTAGCTTTTAGCACTAGGAAAGTAAATTTCTGGGAGTTCTTTTGCCTGACTATGCAGCACGTGCCCATAGGTGGCCTTGCATAAACAGTCCACATAACAGACTTGTCAGCCAAAAGATGCTATTTTATTTGACTATGCAGCCAATGCCCATAGGTGGCCCTGCATATTTCAACCCCCTAACGGGTTTTGTTAAATAATAGTAACTTCATTCTTGGAAACTACTTCTTCTAATGCCTTTTAGCTCTTTTTCATATCATTCCTCAGATTCAAATATTCTTAAGCCATAGTTTACATTTTTTCCCTCATACTTGAGTATGGTAAATATGTTTTCAGATAAATTGTCAAGGAATTGAATCCATTTTTTTTCCATTTTTTTTTTGTCAAAGCTATTTCGACCATAAACATTAGCCCCTTTATGTCCGGCATGCATGACTTTAAACTGCCCACAAAAGACAAAGGAACTCTGAATAAAAGTCAAGTTCCAGCACACTTGCGCGCTGCCCTCTGTGCACTGAAGACTTGCGCGCCCCCCTTTTACTTTGGATGGATTCAATTTCCTCAGAGTCAAATCCTCATTTCTTTCCGGATCCAACTCTGAGGGGGGACTTTTGTTGACGCTCCTTTCGTCACAGAATCTAAAGATCGGAAAAGGGGGAATATCTGAGCTCAATGTGATTTATCCTTTGAAGAAACATCAAAAATCGACAAAGGGATGAACAAGGAGAACATTGCCCATAGGTCGCGCAAGTTCCCTCATGGTCGCGCAAGTGTACTTGTGCGCCGTCTAGTGGTCGTGCAAGTACTTGCGCGACGCCTTATGGTCGTGCAAGTGACTTGCGCGACCTAAGTGATAACCGCCCGGTAACCGCCCATGGCCTTCTTTTGCCTATAAATAGACCCTGTGGGCCCCCCATTCGAAAAGATCTTTTTCCAGAAACACGGATTGAAGCTCCCGACGCCCAAGTCTCTTCTTAAAGCTTCCATAACACTTCTAAGGTAATTTCTTACCTAGAATGGAAGATCAAAAGAGAAGAAGGAAGGCCTAAGTGTTGAAACTTATCAAACACTTGCGCGCCGACTTAATTCCTTCAATATAACTTGCGCGTCCCTCTTTTGGAAGAACCTCAGGAGGATTAAAAAGGGTTTTCTAAAGAGTCACTCAAGTAATTCAACTCTGGTTGAAAATCGCGCAAGTACCCCATGTGTCGCGCAAGTACACTTGCGCGACCAATACTTGCGCGCCGCCGCAGGACTTGCGCGCCTTTCAGGACTTGCGCGCCCCTATCTTTTTGGGTGCCCATCTTGCCCATTTTTACCCCTCTTAAGCCATTTAACCCTTCCTATTCAAGATTCAGTCTTCAAGATACCCTTCAAAGCCATTTATGGCATGATTTCTTGATTTGACATCCTTATCTGAAAGGAATTCTGTGAAATATCTCTCAAAACCTAGTGATTTAAACATCTTTATGTCACCAAAGATTGAGAGTTCATTCATTCATCCTCATCCTTTAAAGATGAGAGAATCCTTAACCTGGGTCTCCTTTTCAGGAATAAGACTCAGTCATAACCTTGGGCATCCTCTTTAGGAGTAAGCCCCAAGTCCCTTAAACCTGGGCTTCCTTTTTTAGGAGTAAGTCCCAGTCATAATCTTGGGAATCCTCCTCAGGAGTAAGCCCCAATCAAGTCCTTTAATTTTGGGCATCTTTCTTAAGAATAAGCCCCAACCTCAGATATGGGCATCCTCCTTAGGAGTAAGCCCCAAGTCCCCTAACCTGGGCTTCCTTCTCAGGAATAAGTCCCAGTCATAAACCTTGGGCATCCTCCTTAGGAGTAAGCCCCAAGCCTTAATCCTTAACCTGGGATTCCTTCTCAGGAATAAGTCCCAGTCATAAATCTTGGGCATCCTCCTTAGGAGTAAGCCCCAAGCCTTAATCCTTAACCTGGGCTTCCTTCTCAGGAATAAGTCCCAGTCATAAATCTTGGGCATCCTCCTTAGGAGTAAGCCCCAAGCCTTAATCCTTAACCTGGGCTTCCTTCTCAGGAATAAGCCCCAGTCATAAGTACCCTCCTAACTTGGGCATCCTCCTTAGGAGTAAGCCCCAAGATTAGAGTATTAAAATCTCCATAAAGCACATATACCTTTATGGACCCTGTTCATGGATTTTCTCCCTAAAAGTGAATCCTAAACCTTCATCTATCTGGGCAGTCATCCATACATAAGCCCCAAACAAATTCTTATGATTGCATCTTTCATGGCACAATTTTCTAAATTTTACCAATACCTCTTGTTTCTCACACCGAGCATGACTCACGTGAGCTTAGAGTGTAAAAGTAATTATGACATTCATCTTTGAGCCATCAATCATAAACATCATACCCCATTCCTCGAACTACGTGGGTTCTGATTCCTTTTCCAAAACAAAGGATACGTAGGTAGCCCATTTATGGGTTCGATCCCAACTTTGAAATAATCTCTGTCCTTCTGAATGACGATAAACTTCAAGTGCCCCACTGAGTGGCTTTAAGACCAGCCTGGTCATCATAATGACCAAGAGACTTTTATATAAATGTTTTGAAGGATACCATTGACCAAGAATCTCTAAACAGATATGGATGATTCTCTATTGATGAAGAACCTCAAATACATATAAAAGATTCTCTAAATTTCTTGCATATTTAATCATTGATTGTTAAAACTAAAGGAAAGCTCATTTTATACTTGGTAATATAATAAGGATTCATGAACATAACTTAAATCTATAAAGAGAGTCCCGGAGTAGACAATAATTCCCCTCAAAAAGGTGTGATGAGTCCGACCACCCATCCTCTCGACCAATGCAAATTCCTAAGCCTCATCAGTCCACAAGCTAATGAGCACCTGCCTTTGGAAAGTAGGTCCAAACGGATGTGGAATCATTGGATGTTTCCGGTTCTACGAACAAACCCGCTAGAAACCGATCAGAACGTTTGAATCTCCTGTCCAGGAGGTCATCCCCGTAATCCGTGTGGAAACAATAGACCTATTGAGGGAGATAGAAATCCAATGGACCTCTTATTCTAGTAGTATTAGGCCGATGCACAGTGTTCCTACCTTGGCCCTTGACACATAGGATCTTGGCGAGTGTTCCATCATTGATTTGTATTCTTATTCAGAATCTGAGAAGCAAACGAGTTTGATCTCAATCTGAACCTTCTCTACTTTCTTTTTATGGGAGCGATGACCTTCCCACATGTCATGGGATGGTTCTTCAAGACATGGTCAATTTCTGGCATGAGGAGGGCATTTGACCATACCGGTGTTGGGGAGGAAAGTATTCATGCCTATGTAAGTCAGAGTGCGAGGAGCACTAGGATAGATATCAAAGGGGACATGAAGAGGACCTTAGTGGGAAGTTCTCAAGGGGGTAAGACCTCTACTAGAGATAATATGAGCATGGGTAGGACCGCCATTCCTGTTTCCCCTGATGAAATCAGTTTGAGGAGGGTCCTCATTCTGGTCGAGCCGAACACGGGTAGGACCTCCATGCTAAGATCTAGTAAAGTAAAGTTGGCATTCAATCCTCTGATTACAAGGTCAAGGAGGACCTTCTCCAACTATTGTAAACCCATGGGGAGGCCCCCCCATGCTGAAGACTAACCAATGGTGTAACATCCTCACACTTGATAACTTCAGCAGGAGGAACAACTCCATACCTAATGTAGTGAGTGTGGGAGAAACTTTTGTACTGAGTGTTTCTGTTGTGAGGGGGACCCTAATTTGTATTAGAGACGGCACGGGGCCGAACTCCATGCTGAGCATGGAAGTGGGGAGGGCCCATGTTTTGCATGGTGGTGGTATGGGGAGGACCTATGTACTGGAAGTGACCACAATCTATGCCATTGGCCTAGAGTGTCGACCCAGCCTTCCCGTGGTGAGAAGGGGGCATCGATTCAGGTCGGGTATACAAGTATACATTCATAGCATACATAAGGGGTTGATAATTTACATCGGCGGTTTCCCGAGTCACAATAGTCGCTGACGCTGATGCCCCTTGGTGGGCGTCCTCCTCATCTTGTGCCAACACTGGCGTCGTGTTATCCCGACTAGGGCCAACGGTGCCGGAACAAGGCTTACCTTCTCCTCGAAACATGGGAATGGATGGTGGCACTTGCGCGGCCTAGTGGGAGCCCTCATTGATGGCCATTGAAATGAGATCTCAACCGGGCTGGCCCAAACATCCCCTACCTCATCAGCGTATGGAAGAGAGTCGTCGAGGCATTCTGGGGAGAGGCTCCCAATATGATTGTACATTGGAGTGGGGAGTAGTGGCTCCGTACGCGGCCCATGGGGGAGGTAGGGGTTATGAGGCGCAGACACCTCTAGATACTGACACGCTGTATCCCGAGTCAGGGTAATCCCCTTCTCCTCATACCGGCGTACATAGTCATCGATCACCCTATGCTGAATGAATTCCGAATGGGAGACATGGTGTGGTTCCCAACATTTGTAGATGTGGATGTTGTTTCCAAGGAGGTGGATCCACATGAGACTACCGAATTTGAATTTCCCTTACCCCTACGTTGGTGGTTGGGTGATGATTGAATTCATGTAGCAGCATGATTCCTGAAAAGAAGATTGATTATCCCATTATTGATGAAAGGATCAAAATACACTACTAGTGCCCCAACTCTATTACATATTCCATGTATGCTATGATGGATCCCCACTAACAATGTCACAGACTAGGATGTCGAACATTTTCACTACCCCAACATTTGTTGAGTTTCACACGAGGCCCGCTATTTTCTTGGTGGGACTTGGCACCGGATAACTCAATCAAGTGATACACTGATCTAATAATTCCTTAAACGATACTAATCTCCACATTAAGGAGAAGATCTTCACATTGGGTTCACCATTTCCATTTCTGACACTTTCCATAGGGATCACCCAACTGTCCGCGGAGGACACGAAGCTGTGGCCCAAAATCCCCACATTCTATAGGATCGTGGCATACATTGATTACTCCATGAAATTTTCTCCTTGAACAAAAAGGGATGATAGAATGGAGGTTCTTAGTTCCATGGATTCCTCCTCAGAACTCGTCATCTAGTCCCAATCTCCATTATAGACTAAGACATTTTCTGTGAAACTCTTCCTAGTTCCATGTCTTCATGGAAACCGGCTAATTACACTGCTTATATCGGGACATTCCAAGGGGTCCGATTAGAGAAGTAACATTTGTTCTGGGGAGTAGTCTTGTTGGACATCACTGGCATTTCTAGATGATGGAACACTGGTGCGTATGGGGTTCTTTCCCTTACGATAGGGCTTCTTGAGGGCACATAAGCTTGAGGAATCCCACATCCAATTCGGGGAATTATTTTCCATAGGAATGTCTCTGAGGTTTTACTCAAATTCCCATGTTTAACACTAGGTATGCCACAAGTTTAATGACTAGCGGAGATAGATCGGATCGATCGGAACAAAGACTATAGTGGATCAGATTGGTTCAACCCATGGTGGAATACATATGTTAGGAGATGAATTAGCATTATATCACTAGGATGTGGTGGCCAGGGTAAGAATTAGGATGGATGGTGGAGAGTTGAATTAAGTGGAGAGAGAATGAGATGGAACCGATGTGTAGACAATGATGATGTAGGGAATGATCCTTGAAGTGACTTCCTACATATCCCTATGATATGGAATCAAATCCCTCAAAGTTAAATCGGACGATAGGGCACTTGAGGAGGCAACCTAGGAAAAATGGACGCATGGATGGTACTAGGAGGAAGTGAAACCTCCATGTTGGGGAAAGAACTTCCTGAAATACATAGGTTCATGGGAGAGGTCTTGATGAGACTTGATCGATGGTCTTGAACCTTAAATATGCTTCCTACATATCCCCATGGCAAGAAATAAATGTCCACGTATTTCATCTGAAGATGGATTACCATTGTTTGGGGACTTCAACGACTTATCACGGGATGGGGTCACAATGGATACCATTGGATGGGGTCACAATAGCTTACCACTGGATGGTGTAACATTTTAGCGTCATTTGATACAAAAGGGGTGTAAATTTTAATGTCACGGAGGACAGGGGTGGACTAACGTAAAGGGGGTCAGAACCAATATATGGTGGGATTGAACCTCAGGGAGGCTTCCTACGTACATTTCTTTTGATATGATCAAAGACCACGTAGGTCCGGATGTGATTGGTGAACTATTGAGAAGGTGGTCGGGACCAATGGTTGGTGGGCTTGAACCTCAGCGAGGATTCGATATACCATGGCTTTCCAAGGATCAATGACCAAATTGTTCAGGTGTGGTTTGGTGAACTAACGTGAAGGTGGTCGAGACCAATGGTTGGTGGGATAGAACCTCAGGGAGGTTTCCAACATACTATACCATGGAAAGGATCAAAGACCATGTAGTTCAGATGTTGTGAGTGCCAATATAGAGATGGTCGGAACTAATAGGTGTTTTATTTGAACCTCAGGGTGGATTCCTATGGACCTTTCCTTGGAAAAGATCAAATTCCACGTAGTTGCAGAGGAGTGGGTGTCAGCGTGAAGATGGTCAGAACCAATGGGTGTTGGGCTTGAACCTCAGAGAGGCATCCTACGTACCTTTACATGGCAACGATCAATGTTCACGTATTTCAGTAAGGTGCTTTGGGATTTAAATCTAGGATACCTATGGAGGGTGTTAGGGTCGATGCTTACTCTAAGCCTACATGATTCATACTCGGTGTGAGAAACCAGAGGCAACAACGGCCTAATGATCACATCACGAAAGTTTCATCTATGAAAAGTTGAATGGTGGAGCTTATTCATGGTTAGAGGCCCAAAGAGGAAATAGGGGCTTACGCATGGTTAGTAACCCAGGGAGATGGAGATTGGGACTTTCTACAGTGTGGAGGCCTGAGTGACGAAAATGAAATTAGGGATTTGGTAAAGAAGATAGGATAGTTTTGGTACACATCCCTCCCTCCGTTCTTTGGCAAGGAAGAAGATAGGAGGAGGAGGTATGATGCCACTAAAAAGAATAGTGAGGGGCTTACACCAAGGTGGTTTCCCTATCTCTACGGACAAACGCATCCCCAATAAAGAGGATCTTGTTCCATGTGAGGAAAGATTTCACTCTCATAGAGATTAGTGGGCATGCAGAATGTCCATGGTGGGGGAACCCTATGTATGGTACACGGGGTGAGGTCACAATTTAATGTCACGTGCTGAGGATGATGGTGCTTGACTATTTAACAAAATGAAGCTCGACTGAGGAGGGTTCACTATGCACCCCTTAGGACATATATAAATGATACGTGCTGCTCCTTGGGGAAGGTTTGGCATCAAAAATTCTGTGGTGAAGGGGTGTTACGGAGTGATCCATTAATATCTCAACATTAGTGTGGCTATACAAAGAAGAAATTGCCATTAGCACGCCTATGTGAAGAAGCATTAGGCGAAGCAATTCACTGTGAGGCACCTCCCATGGGACTTTGTAAACACTTAATGCAAACATCAAGAGCCACATGAAAAGAGAGTGTGTGATGTAGTTGTGGTGCACATAATAGGGGTTGAGACAAGATACCTTGAGGAGAGGATGAAACATAGAGCTTGTGAAAGAGAATAGGCTGGGCATAAGAAAGATGGTGTATGCACATGATGGAAGGTTTGCGCGCAAGTGGGAAGGACTGTGCCCAATATTTAAGGGCTGTTCCCAAGATGGAAGGGTTGCACACAAGAGGATAGGGTGAGTGAAAAAAGGGAGGGTTGTGCGGAAGATGGAAGGGATACATGAAAACCAGAAGGGGATGCACACAAGAGAGGACGAATACTGGAGAAAAATATTCAAAATCGTGGTCTATTGCGTGAAAATGACTTCAGGAGAAAGGTATTTAATGAAGATCTTGCCCAAGAGGGCCCACCTGAAGAGGCCCATTGGAAGATCTTTAGCACAAAATCAAATACCTGAAGGCCCTGGTGTTTTTTACTTGGTTACAGAAGAGATAGTTTTTGGGCATTAAAGTGTCTCTTTGTCTTCCCTTCCTATCCCCAAGGGCGGGGGGGGGGGGGGGGGGGGGGTGTTTCATTTAATAGCTGATGTCCTCGAGGGCACACATAAGGGAGAGGGGGGGGTGTGAAAACTAGCGCTTGATTCTGTGTTGGGTTGGAAAACAAGCAATGCGCGAATGCTCTGCCTTGACATCGGGTTGGGCGCACAATGATGCGTTGCTTGCAAGCCTGTCCTTGATGTCGTCATTGGCATGAAAAGGGGCACTGCTTGCAAAAGCATGATTGATGTCACTTTAGGTGCTCAAACAGGAGCGGTCTCCATTGACGCCATCATTGGTGGGAAAGATTTTGCGCATTGGGGGCATTTTTCATGCAAGCTTCAAAACGTACACACAGCGGCCTCCTGGGTCCCAGAATCTTCTCTTCCTCTCTCGGGTTCCATTGTTTTCTTGTTATCCTCCCGATGCTGGTATTATCCAACATTCAGTGTCAAGAGGGACATAGGAAATAATTCAAAACTCATGGTAATTTGTTTCCCTTTTATGTATTAGTTTAAATATTTTCAATATTTCTATTCAAATATTTTCCTTATGTCATCATTCTTTAACAAATTTTATTCTATAAACATAATTTTTTTTTCTTAAATTCATTTTTTTAACATGAAATTTATTTATATTGGTTTTAAAAAGAATCATTCTATGTTATTCCCTATACTTCATTTCTAAAATTATTTTTAATATTGTGAAAGGAATGTATTTATTATATTTACCACATGTTTGACTATTACAATATCATGAATATTCTTAATTATAAATTTTCAATTTCATTTTTTCAAATTTTTCAATAGAAAACTTAAACCCCATTTTTCTATGAAATTTTCTCAATAATAAGTTATCAAAGAAAAAGATATTTCCACGTATTTTATGTCATAACTATAAATACTTATTCTTATAAGGTAAAAATAATGTTTTAATGAGTTTTATGATGAAATTAAAAATTCGTTTTCATTTTATTCATTTTATAGTTATATTGAATTATATTTGATGATTGGTGGGACCGATATATCCCTCAAAGGAAATGGGTAGTTTTTTATTCTTTGATGAAATCATATTGGAATTAATTAGATATGTTTTTAAATTTTAATAGTTATTGTAATAGTTATATGTATATGAAGTCCCAAGTAAAATTAATTATTAGGTTTTTTCATCATGAATACCAAAAAAAATTCATAATAAAATTTTTGGGAAATGAATCAAATTTTCTGAGTCACTGTTTAATTAAGCTCAATTTTTATTATTTAAAAGACAATATTTTTCATTGATTCTCGTGGTTTTCCATTAAATAATTGTTTTCAATTTTTTTATATACCTTAAAGAGATTTATTTCTAATATCTTGTTTTAAAATTATTATAAATGATTTACAGATGTGTAAGAACTATAATAGAGAATGTATTCTGGTTATGGAAAATCATACTGAATGAAGAAAGTGTGTTATAAATGAAACTAGTTTATCAATTTAAGAAACAGATTTTTGAAGAAAATAAATTAATCATTTTGGAAGTGTTATCCATTCTCATATTTTTCATTTCATAAATCTATGAATCTATAATCCTAAAAGCATCATGGAATTTTATTCTAGGAAAAACAGTCGATAAATCATATAATTATTGTTATCTTAAGCTCAGTATTTCACAGTTTGTGTCTAATATGTTTTTAGGTATCTTTAATGGTTAGTATATTGATAATAAAAAAATATAACTATGTGAATTTACGGTTATTATATCAATATAGAGTTCTTTATTACTCTAAGGGTTATCATGACACTTTATCTAATTTATCTCTTTTTTAGAATAGTTTTACATATCATAAATAGAGTTAATGAAGTGGGATGGAAATAAGAGGAAAATATACATCCGAATCTGTAACCCAAAATGGATGGAGTTGGAGTTGAAAATGATTAGTCAAAATTTTCCTTATAAATTTTCACATTGTTATATTTTTTGAAATAAAAGAATTCAATTTTTTTATATTATTTATTCTACTATGTTTTCTTTTTTATTAATAATGAAATACTTTATAAATTTATTCACATCATGTATAATTTAGACTCATCATGTCTATCCATTTTATGATATTTCATCACCATGTTTAAAAAAACATTTTATAAAATAAAATTTACTCTGAAAATATTGAAATTAAGATCCATATTTATAATCTGATACATTGTTTTCCAAATCTGGTTCTCACTTTTTCATAAATTTGATTCTATCGGATTTTTGAATCTGAATTTCATAGTTTTAAGAATCTAATTCTCTCTGATTTTAAAATATAATTCCCAAAATTTCTCAAATCTAGTTCTATCAGTTTATTGAATGAGATTTACATAGATTATCGAATCCTATTTACACAAGTTATCAAATCTTATCGACACATTTTATCGAATTTGAATTACACGGGTAATTGAATACGATTCTCACTATTTCCTAAATAAGATTCTAATTGTTATAGTTATATTATTTCATAATATTCTCAAAACCAATTATTTATTAAATTTTAATTATGTACCATTACATATTATTGGATTCATACATATATTCATTTCTGATTACTAGATAATTTATCTCATGTTTTTATGCTAAAACGATGTGATCTTTTATTTTATTTATTGACAATTGAGGTTCCAACTATATAGGTCCCTTCAATATTTTAAGAAAAATATATCCATTGGAGATAAAGATGTCCATTGGATTAAAAACCAATAAATATAGAGTGACTTCATCAATTGTAAACTGTGATGTAGACTACTATGTGTGTCTATATGCTATTGATTTACACCCCCATTAAAAGATAATTAAATTTTTTATAAACTATAGAATGATAATTTAATTAATAAAGAGAACATGTAAGTATATTTTTTTTTGATTTTATTCATGCATCCAATTTAATTCTTGATTGATTCTAGATGAAGGAATGGAATGGTTCAGATTTCCATCTTAATCAATGGATTGTGGGGAGTGTAAGATAAAAGTTGTTTCTGATCTTTCTTGGATCAAGGGATTACCCTAGTGTGGGAGTGATATAATTTCCTGAAATTATAAATCAAGGTAATTTAATCCAAATTATTTTGATAACGTACTCTTTGGGTTAAAATATTTTGTTTTATTTTTTCTACTTGTTCTGTTACATGTTTCTTAACTCTGTAGTAATTTCTTTTCAAAATAAAGTTATAATTAATTTAAATTCTCTATTATATAAAATCTTATTTTAGGATTCTATATGTTAAAAGGTAGAATAAATATTTTAAGTAAAACTATGACTTGATATCATTACAAAAAAATATTTATCAAACTCAAGGTGTTTTAATGTCTTTTACGACCAGTCTCAGGTTCATTCTGATTTCCATAACTAAAGAGGGTTTACAGAATACTTTTTCTTCACCTTTATTAATCAATGATACCATTAAATTTTAAAAAAATGTTTTTAGACAAAAATTTAACCCCCATCTTGTATTTGAGAATCTATATATATGTTTCAATCCAAATATTGGTATAATAGTATGTTT
Source organism: Viscum album (assembly GCA_963277665.1). Classification (NCBI taxonomy): domain Eukaryota; kingdom Viridiplantae; phylum Streptophyta; class Magnoliopsida; order Santalales; family Viscaceae; genus Viscum; species Viscum album. The sequence goes on from OY728161.1 coordinate 1,452,920,217, forward strand.
TCACTGCACATATATTTTTATTCATACTTTTTCTATTTAGCTCTATTTATTTTATAATTTTTTTTGTTATAAATATTTTTTATAAATAGATGAGTATTGTGGAAAAAGAATATTAATATTATTCTAAATATGTAAGGTTTTAATGACGGGTCATTTGACAATTTGATTCCTACAAGACCACCTATTTTGATTGAAATTATTATGAATACGAGAGAGGGTTAATGATGAATTTCATTATCTACACTAGTGTTGAAAAATTTGATATTCTTACTGGAGATTATAAAATTTATAATAAATATGTGAAGTATTTTAATAAAAAAGATAATAACTAATATCAATGAGAATATAAGGTATTAAATAAAGTTCTTATTTTTATGACTGGTAATATATAAAGCCAAATATTATCTTTTGATGAAGGCAGTAGCATTTAGATGAAATTTTAAATCACTCATTTTGGAACATCTAAAGTCTATGAGTCATGAAGATCCATTATGAAAACATAATATCATGGTTTTATTCCTATGGAGAACATGTAGATAATTTTCAATAGTGGTTCATGACTGTTTCAAATCACTTAAAATCAATGGTATTGAAAATATTGTATGATGAGATCCTTGTAGACAAGATTTTAGACATCATACTGAATGAATGGGAATATAGGAGAACAAAAATTGATGAGTTAAAGAAGGTAAAAAATGTAACTCTTGATTAGATATTTTAAACTCTCTTGTAATATGATACATAGATTATATATATATAGAAATTGAAGAGAATAATATCGGGGGTGTTTCTTTTACTACTACATATAATAAGAGGAAATCCACAACTCTTGAGAATGTTATTAATACAACAAAGAAGAATGATGTGGTTCAATCAGTCTCAAGTATATTTGAAGAATCGAAAAATGAGTTATCCAATATTTCTATAAGGTTGGACATGATTTTATGCATGAATGACTATCAAAACCGATATATGTAAAAAGATATGAATGATTATAATGATTCTGAAGTTACATGTGATGATTTTAAGAAAGCAGGAGTTGTCTAACAAGACTGTCCAAATATCAACAGAAAATACAAAATGGAATGTTATTTTGAGAGGAACAAGTAAAAGTATTGTAATAGTAAGTGAAATAATGTTTTGAAAGAAAATGATTCATGGAGTTCAAGTGTTGGATATTCATCTAATGAATATTCAAATAATGAAACTTCCATACTTAAGAATAATGGTCTTTATGCCAAAATACATATTCAAATTTCATGATTCATGGAATGGTACAAACTGTTAAATCATTAATGAATATGTACTTAAATTATAACTACTATGACAAAAAAATTCTAATTTTTTAGATGAAGAATCTTCCTCAGCATATGATACGTTACATTCGTTTGAATAATTCTCTATATTTTCCCTATTTCAGGAAAAATCAAACAGTGAAATTGAAAAGAAACATGATAATTTAAATTATTGAATAAATATTTTAATAAAACAATTATTATATAATTATAAAGATCATGATGCAAAATCTTTTGAAATCGTTTCTATTTCCAAAAACCATGAGGATGTGAATTCAAAAAAAGATAAAATTTCTATTGATCATGAAAGAGTGGTTTATGAGAAAATCATTTTGGAGACAAAACCTAATTGTAAAGAAAATTTGTGTGTGGATAAGAATATAGAAATTATACTCAAATATGAAATATTTTACCTAATTTTTTTTATCAAATATTACCTTTGGTAATAAAAATTTTGATATGATGTATTAATTTTTTTTTCATCTATTGAATTGTTCTTGAGATGGTTTTTCCCACACAAATCCTATATTTAGAAATAATATTTTGTTCAAAAAATGTCACATTATTCAATAAATGTCAATGTGTAGGACATTAGAATAAAAATTATTATTTTAATAAAATTCTATCCTTAGGATTTCATAATGTATATTTTTCTAAAATAAATCATGAATTCATTGTTTTAACATTATAAAAATATTGGATCCCTGAAAGTTTGGATTCCAAAAAACCAATCTTTTTTGTTCATTGGAAAAAAATAAGGTAAAATAAATAGAAATACATGGTACATGCATAGTGGATGTTCCAGATATATTTTTTTAAAAAAATCATTCATTGATAATATTATCATGATGAAAGGTGGAAAGGTCACTTTCAGATATAATGATCAAATAGAGATTGTTGGTATAGGTAAAAAAAATTCTTGGATAGTCCTTGATTTAAAATGATCTCCATGTTAAAGGTGTCAATCAAAACCATTTAAGCATAAGAACATTATGTGATTAAGGTTACCCTATTAATTTTAGGAAAGATAATTTCGTTGTACACAATTACAAGGATTAATTTTTTCATTCTACCAATCGACATGGGAATGTTTAAACACATATTATGCCTTAGGATCTAAGACATACATTGTCTTAGTCCAATGGAAGATCAGTCTTTGTTAGTTAATATAAGTTTAAGACACTATAACCTTGAGAACATGAGAAAATTTCCTAATAAAGAAGATATAATTTTATAATTCATCAGAATATAAGAACAACAAGCTAGTATTTTTTAAAAACAATTACCTTTCGATAGAATTTAATATGTTAATCAAATGTTAAGAATCATAACTATAAGTTAATAATTAATATACACTTTTTGGGTAAATCAAATCCTCATAGTAAGTTACTCTATTTACATTGGGGGTGTACACTTTATTTTTTTCTCGAACCTATCAATTTTTTTTCAAATCCTTATAAATATTTTTATACTCCATCAATTTTTTTCTTTTTTATTATGTTAATATCATTAAAAATCAGATTTAATACTCTTCAGAAGAAATTTTTTCTAATAGTAATAAATCATATGAGAACATTGAAATGTATAACTTCTTATTTATTATTTATTAATTTAAAATCAATCTATTGGTATTTCATTTTAAAAAAACTTCATCAGATTCAACTTTTCATAAATCCATTTTGTTTCATTAAAACCTAAAAAATTAAGGATATTATAAATACTTCTTTGACATAATCTTATCTTCTTGACCATATCTATTATTTTCAACTATTAGATTGACTTTGTAAAATGAAACATCACCTCAGTTACCTATATAATGAATTGGACTCCCCTCTTGTGTCCCACATAAATTCTCATCGATTTACCACCAAAGATGATATCTATTTTCATATATATCAATCTAATTAAATTTCCTTTAATTAAATTATAATGACTCAGATCATTTGTTTCCATAGTTCAATTCCTCAATAGATGGAGTTTAATGATTTTTTTATCTTTTGAAAAGGGTTAGGTGATCAACTCTTCTATCTCAAATATGATTATTTGATAAGATAAATCATAAAGATTCATGGATAGAAATCCGTTTTAATGGAATAATAAACCAGGGATAAGGATCTAGTTTATATGTACTTATTAGTAAATTAAGTTGAGTCCATTATGTTCTTTATAGAAAGTGAAAATTTAAATTTTTAGATTAAATGCTATTATAAATTCTATACAATGTCGTACAACAGAGACATTGATCTTCTCTAAATTACTTATGATGGAGAATAATATTATCTCTCACATTAACTTATGAAATAATAAGGATCATTCAATAAGGAATTTTCCATAGAATCCCTTCCTCAAAATTTCATAAAAATGACCAAGCATTCTCATCTTACCCCTAAAAATAAAATTATAGAATTATTGATGCAAGGGTTTTTGATTCATAGAAAAGGAGACATAGAAACTTGGAAGGTAACAGACAAATTCATCAATGATTTTCATGTAAATATATATGAGATAATAGGAAGATATATATTTCGGAATATCAACATGAAAAATTATGTCTCGATCAAATCATAAATTCATCAGCTTCCTGCAATTTTTTCAATGTTGTTATTGAAGAGTATTATCTCTTACAATAAACCATTCACATATTGTACATGGAAGTTAAAAATTATTCTTTTAAGTGGTGGAACACTCAAAATAATGAAATATTCTTTTGAGGTTCAGTCTATGGAATATTTTGATATATCGAGAAAGGCATTCCATGTTGGATAGTGTTATAAATTCAAACCTCACAAAAGAAAATCTCACTTCACCGAGTCTCAACAATCAAAGAAGCATAAAAATTATCCTAACAATGTTTTCTCAAAATGGATAAAACATTGAGTGGAAAAAATAGAATGAGATCTAGTTTTCATACTACATTTGAAAGATAAAAAGGCCTCAAGAATTAGAGATGATGAAATGAATGAAAATGAAGCCGAATAAAAGAAGTTGAATAAAAAGGTATCAAAAGATTTGTATCATGATTAGATTAATGATATTGAAATAATATCATAAAAAATTATAATTCTTGAATACATTTTTATAGACACCAATTTACCCCTCAATGTATAGATTTTGTGGTAGTAGAAGATCCTCCAATTGGTAAAGAAACAATAGTTGTTTCAGGATCATCTCGGCATATAGAATAACCATCACAACGAGGAGATGAAGCTAGTAATGAAAAATGAATTGATGATGAGATTCAAGAAATAAGATAGATTAATATATATAGTTAGTCAAATAAACAATCAATGATAACTTATCAAGCTTCCCCATACCATATTTCCTTAGGAGAGAAAATAGTTCAAATATCATATAGTCAAACTCAAAATTCATCCTCAGTTCAGAATGATAATGACATTGAAGGTGAATTTTAGAAAATCCATTCTTATAAAGAATATGTCGGTGAAGATGATGATGAATAAAATTTTCTTCTCATATCTAACTAAGGTAAAATAAAGTGGGTAATAGAGAAATCAGATTCTAAAGAATGTATATCCAAGTGAGAACTAGTAATGAAAACCCAATAGATTTAGAAAATTCATCCTCTTCTATCAGATACAATTTATTTGTTCAATCTTTGAATATGTTAGTAATTTTTATTTTTTATTTTCCAAATATTGAGTCAATATGTGATAAATATATTAATATAGAAATCATAAATCTGAATCAATAACCCTTCTGATGGATAAGATGATCAAACATGAAGCCGAATTCAACATCTTATTGGAAAATTATAATTATAATTGAAAATGATTTTGGGAGATGAAAAAGTGTTCATGGAAGACCAATAATGATAATAAGGTTTTTGATGATTTGTTTGATTGAATCACTAATGCCTTAGGCAAATTTGATGAATCGCTAAAAGGATTAAAAAATAGTTCTTTGCAGAAAATCAAGGAGAAAGAAGAAATTAGTTTTCAAGAGGAAAAATATTTTTAATGAATAAAAAAGATGATATGGAAGATAAATTCCGGTTACATGAAGAAAAAATTCAATATATTGAAAAGATAAAAACATAATTAGGAATCTCCTTGACAGTTTTGAATATGATCACAAAGAGTTGAGGAAGCTGAAGACCATTGTCAAATTCGTAATGCCGAAGAAGGACTGATTTATTATTCTCTTAAAATGTTGTTGTAAAATCTATCATTATCATGTTTTAAGTTTATCTTGTTTCTTTTAGATTTTTTCATAACCCTTTTGAGGTAAATTATTTTATGCATTCCTTTTTTTAAATCACAGAGGGGAGAATGATTTATAAGAATATTAATCTAAGGTGGAGTTGGTAATAAGAAATTTTTTTCTCTCATTAAGGGTGAGTAATTTTAAGGAATAAAGTCACTTAAGAAAGTAATTGAATCCATAGGGTGATTTCATATCCTAAGGGGGAGTTACTCAAATTCATTCCAAAATTTAGTGTGGGACAAGTATTTCTTTCTAAATAAAAATATGATATATTTCGGTCTTAGTATTCATTTTCTAAAATGTTGTTTTTCAATTACAATAAATGGGAGAATTTTTTGTAAGAACATTACTTAGGAATTTTATTATTCCTTTAGGTTTTGGAAATCACAAAATCAGTATTTCATATTATTTATTCTGCTACAATTTCATAGTATTAAAAAGGAAACCATGAATATATATATATATATGCATGTGTGATATTAATAAAACTCACATTGTCTAAAACATTTTTTAATATTTCTTATCCAAGTTTAATAAATATTTTTATTGAATAATGTTATTAATCACAAAAAAATGAAAATCAGATCCATACATATAATCAGATTGTTTTTTTCCAAATCCAATTTTTAAAGTTTCTTAAATATGATTCTCTTAAATTTTTGAATTTTATTCTCACAGTTTCTCGAATCAGATTCTATTATTTGTTTTAATACTATTATTAATGTTTCTCAAATCCAATTCTCTCATTTTATTTAATCCTATTTATATATATTAATGAGTCTTATTTACATATGTTATCAAATATGATTTACAATGTTTATTAAATCCGATGTACATAGTTTATTGATTTTGATTTACATAGTTTATGGAATGTAATTATCATTGTTTCTAGAATATTATTCTTATTTTTATATGAATGTTATTTCATAATATTCTCAAAATATATTGGTTATCTATTTTCATTATTTACTATTTCAAATAATTTGATTCATGCATTTATTCAATTCTTATTACGAGATAATGCTTCTTATGTTTCTATAATAAAACGATGTATTATATTCTATTATATTTTGACAGATTATGTTCCACCTATATATGTCCCACTGATATTTAATAAAAAAATATGATCATTTGATATCGAGATGATAGTTGTATTTCAAGGCTATAAATACCTGGTTACTTAGTTATTTGTTAAACGTGATGTCGATTACTCTGTGTGACTACATGTTTTTCATTTACCCTCTTGTTAAATACTTTTTCCTAGTGATTGTAACTGTGGTATGTGAGTTTCAATATTAAATAATCCTTGTTAGGTTTTCTCATTATTATTTTCTTAATGTGGATGATTTTATAATTGATGGATTTCAACAAATGAAAGTCAGAGTTTCTGATTACTTACATAATCATGGACTTGAGGGGATAGAAAGACTAAAGTGGAATATGATCATTCACAGATCGAGGGTAAACCCTAATGTGGGTATGATAGACTTCTTTTGAAAGTATAAATCAAGGTAATGTTATCAATGTTCATTGGATACCCTACTCTTTGGGTTAAATGGTTTTAATTCATTTGTTTTACTTGTATTGATACTAGTTTCTTAATTATGCTGTAATTTATTTTAAATAGAAAGTGATAGATTAAATTCAATCCATATTTTATAAACTGAAATATATTATTCTACACACATTAAGGTAGAATACATATTTTACGTAAACCTGTGATATGATTACATTATGAAAAACATCATTATCTGGCTCAAGGTGTTTTCAAGTCCTTTATAATTAGACTAAAAACCATTTCAATTTAGTTAACCAAATATGGTTTAGCGAATAATATTTTTTAACATTGTTAATGAAATATTTCTTTAGGATAAAAATTATAGTTTTGAAACATTAAAATCACCACCTCTTATTTGAGGATCTAAATACACAATTCTATCCAATAATAAATGTTCTTTCAATGTTGCATAATTAAGGTTGTATAAAAATGTAGGTACCCATGGAGTAGATAACATACATTATTATCAAGAAATTTGTCGTTAGAATTGATTTTATAAAGACAAAAACCTCCATAACTTGGAGGAACCATTGTCCTTATGTTTTTTGAACAATGGATTAATGCTACGAAGAAGTTATTTGATGTTTTGGTTTACTTAAATAATCATACATTAATTATTATTATTTATTTTATTGATGGTAAATCCAAATAGGGGTGGTCTTGGATTATAAATACCAATGAAAAAAATGTCACCGATACCATAGAATAAAATATATTTCATTTTATTCTTTATGGAAAATATTTACCAATTTTTATTTAACTTCTAAATCATATATAATTTATTAAGTAAAAGTAGATAAATAATGATAGATTTTTATTTATATATAAACTATGAAAAATTATCCTGAACATCTTTCAATTTTATTCTATACCATGACTGAATAATTGAGATATTTGACATGAGATTGAAACAAATTTTAAAAGGTGATTTAGTTACTCATAATTTATATCTAATAAGTGATTTTTTTTAGATTATGATAATTTTGATATAGTGTTTATTAAAATTTATAGATCTCATAACAATAAATATACGAATTAGTCACCATGGAAATAAATTTTGATAAAACTATTAAGGAAATTGAAAGGTATGAAAACATTATATCCTTCATATCCAAAATATGGTTATAAGAATTTTGAGGTGTGTATCATGATACTAGGAATGTGCTATTGGTGTGTTAAAATTGGATATTTGGCCACTGAAAACAAATAAATGATAAATGTAAATCCAAATAATGATCACAATCAACATAAATGCCTTAATTTTAATGATATTTTTTATTACGAAAATTTATTCCCAAATAGAATTATAATGGTCGTAAATCATCTTGTTCATAACCAGGAAGGTTTGGAGTCATAATTTTCCACTTCAATGTATTATTTTTTAAATGATGTAACGATTGGTTCATTAATTGTTTAAAAAAATTATTTTAATGTCTTATTTTATTTTAGAAAGGAAAATTCTTTAATTTTTAGAAACGTTTATATTAAAATGGAAATATCAACTCATGAAATGGTGACAAATCCTTTGGAAAAAAATATGGATGATGTATTAAAGAAAAAAGGATTTTCAATATTCATTCTATAATTATTAGTTGAATTATGTTTATCCGAAATAATTTTTTCATACACATTATAAAGATTGATGTCATTTTATTGTATGAATTGGCATTTAGTAAATCAAGCAAAAAAACTTGTCGATAAAGTAAGAGATATATAATTTCAAGAATGACTATCAGTTTGTATTTAAGAGTGTTTTCATAATAAAAAACATATACAGAATCTAAGAAATTATAAACATGTCTTAAATTTATCTTTCAAATATCATTGAAAGAAAGACAACTATTTATCATTGTGATTTAAATATATTAAATAAATAATTTTATGTCTTTATTGCTGATTTTATTAATTTAATTAGAAATAAAATTTATAAATTCACATTTTAAATTTTTTATTGATGAAAATTCAATTTCCAAACATCCTTATCGAATGCCTCCAGTGATTCTATTTGAATTGAGAAAAATATAAAAAAAAATATTTGATGAGGGTTTCATCTTCAGTGCCACAACATGTTGGGTTGACCCTATTTCACTTGTTAAGAATAATAATGGTTCTACAAGATATTTATTTATTATAAATCACTGAATTAAATTATTATTAGGAACATTAATCTCAATCTCACAATGACGACTTGTTTGGTCATATTTAATTAGATAAATATTTTTCAAATATTGAAATTAGGATTTAATATAATTAATTAAATGTAAAGGAAAAAAACATTCCCATGATAATGTTTCATATTTTTATTTCAATTATGAGAATTTGTTTATTCTCATTGGGATAAAAAATACACCATGTTTGTTTATAAGTATAATGGATAGATTTTTTTTGGAAATGTGGATAAATATTTAGTGGATTCATTTATGATATACTGGTATATTATAAAACCTTGGATTTTAAGAAATATATATATTTTTCAATAAATATATACATAAAGGAATTTGTACCTATAATTTAGTAACAACGTAGATTAGTTGCAACAAATTTAATTCTTTAGTGATATTGCATCAAACAATGGTACAAAATTTGACCCTATTAAAACAAAAATGATGGAATAATTGAAAATAAAAATCAATCTCAATGTGATTAAAGGTCTTCTTCTAATTGTTGGTTATTAATGATGGTTTTATATATATAATTATCAATTAGAAGAAATATTAACCATGTCTACTCAAAAGGAGTTCATGTCATTTAGACAAATTAATTTTAAATAATTTTCTCTATAACTTAAATTAGTATTTATAAATTCTCTAGTTTATGAAATTCCATTAGGAAATAGAAAATGTTTTTTAGTGATGCTTCATTGAAGGGACTCTGTTGTTTTTATGATTAAAATGAATAATTAATTACATTTTCAACCAAAAAATGAATCCCCGTGAGAAACATTATCCAATTCATTATCCTAAACATGAAGTGGTAATTTTAGCATAAAACATATGGAGGCATCATTTATATTAGTAGAAATTTCGTATATATATATATATTATGAAGGTAGGAATCATATATTCACCAAAAATAGATATATAAGTGGTAAATAATATGGTTGGAAATGATATATTATTACTATTATATAACACAATATTATGAATGTTTTGAAAAGAAGGTACTAGATTTCATAAGTCAAAAGGAAAATACATTATTATCCATGTTATGATTGGAATATTATATAATATTTAATGATTTTGTGAAGGTTAAACATGAAATTTTTATCCAAATAACTCTTCTCTTTTTTCTCAAATAAAATTACATTCATCATTTTTGGAGGGAATTAAAAATATTGAAAAATAATATCATAGTATGAAAATTAATATAGAAATTTTAAAGTAATTTTTTTCTGTGTATAAACATTAGATTAGAATGTGTTCAATGATTTGGAAAAAATGTTTTTTTTTGTACTGGGAGACTCTCAATTGAAAAAGGTGTTCTTTTTTGGGGATCATAACTCTATGTAATCTATTTATCCATGTATTAGTAAGACAAAAATGGTTTTCAAGAACATTATTGGAGGACAATAATGAAGAAAGATATTTTTTATTATACATTTAAATAATTATTTATTAATAGGTCGAAGTTAAACGAAAACCACTGAAGATATTACTTCATCTATTTTAAATTTTTGAAGGTAAATGGGATCATATATCCATGTATTCCATTTGATTGATTATTGAAGACAGATCATGGTAAAAAATATATACTAGTTATTTTTGGTTGTTTAACTAAATATTTTCATTTTCCTCCCATTTGAGATGATATTCTGATGGATTACCATTATTGAATTTATGTTAAAGTTAATATCAAGTTACATTTCATCCATTTATTTTATATGATTGTAATCCATGGTTTAAATAAAAAATTTTAATAGGAATTTAGAGTTTTTTGGGAATGGATTAATGTTTTGTATAATTATTTATCATCCATATGATGGAAAATTAGGGAATACAATTCATGATTTGGGGGATATGCTTTGGGCTTTCTAGCTTGATTATAATTAATTTTCTGATAAACACATTTCATAAGATTAATTTTATGATAATAAAAATTTTCAATAAATTATTCATATCTAATAATTTCATACATAACATGGATGGTGATACTCGACTCTAGTGTGTTGGGATGAAGTCAAGGAGTAATAATTTCTATGACCATAATTGGTTGAAGGCAGGTTTGAAATGAAAAACATTTTTAATCACTATATGAGGGATTATAAGTGTAAAAATAATAACAAATAAGATAATATAAGTAATGATATTTCATTTGACGTTGTAGATCATGTTTTTTCAATAATATCATCAAGGAATTGTGATATTTTTTTCAGTAAGAAGGAGAAATTAACTCCCTAGTTTATTAGTTCATATGAAATTTGTAACACCCCAATCATTAATGGTACATTTCTCTTTGAATAATTTAGTAGCCTGAATTGTACGCAACATGGAGTTTTAACACACCACAACCAATGAAAATAGTCGTTATGAATTTTAATACCCACTTTTTGAAATTTTATTAATTTTAAATTTGAAAATAGACATCATTTTTGGATTTGGAATATCAATATTTTCTTAAGGTGAGTTTTTTGTATTTTTCTGAGAACTTTCAATTTTTGATGAATAGTTAAAAACACAACGTTATTATTCAAATCCGACTATTTATTTAAATATTTAATTATTTTAATTTCATTTATTTTTTTTCAAAATATATATATATTTATATATAATACCTATATGTGTTCAACCTAATATATTGGAGTCATTTTTTAATATGTTTAGATATATAAAATTTTATCGAACTTTTTAACGTCTTTTACCCACCTTATAAGAACATTTAAAAATTTGCATAAAACATAATTTTACCGCTTTTTGAGTTCAATTTAAAATATATGAGAGACACGATTGCCATCAGTAAGAAAAATGTGGTTTAATTAGATGAAAATAATTTTTGGGGAATAATAATTGTTGACTTTTATTTACCACTGTTAAAAGTAAACAGGGTAATTAAGGGTAAACATGATATTATAATTACTTGAAAACAAGTCTTAATTCTATTAGATAGACATAATTAGACCAAAAATAACATGGGGAATAAAATACTATTCTTTTGGTTCAGTTGGATTAGATTAAAAAATTTATTATTATTTTATTTAAAGAAGAGTTAAAAGTGTTAAATTCAATGTTTAATAACTAAACCATTTTTATTGGGTTATAAATAAGATAAATTCATCAATAAATATTCATTAGAAATATAAAAATATTTAATACATAATAGTATTTTATTTATAATTTTTAGGCATTAAATAATTTAATTTATTTGAGACACAATGATGATGTAGTAATTTCCTTATTAATGTATTATTAAAATATTTGATATTATAAATATTCAAATAAGTGTAATTTGATAGTTTTGATAAATTAAAATAATTTTATAGGTTAATAAGAAATTTAATTTTTTATTAAATAATTTTTCTTCCAAGTGATCATGCTGTTATGATTTTCAAAAAAACAAAATACTAAATACTGTAAAAATGGACATAATTGAGTTTTAAAAACAAATACTATATTATTGACTGATATAATAATTTAAAAAATCTATGGCTTGAAAAAAGTAATTATATAAGGTTATATATTTTAATAATGAACAACTTGGTGTTCTCTTGGCTCATTATAGTATGTTAATTAACCAAATAATATAAATATACAAAGAGACATTGTAAATGTCAATCTATTTGACTAAGAGTTAAATATAAAATATAAGGTTAATATAGTTACATAAACTAGTCTAAAACCTATTATATGAGAGGATTTAAAACTATACCCATATTATACTTTAAATAAATTATTTTGGAGATATTATAAATGAAAAATTATTTTATAACAAAATAATATTTCAAGCTTTTCCTTAAGTGACCCACTCCTCTATTAAAAAATGGTACATCCCCTTATCTTAAATTCACATCTTTAAACACATTTGGATCAGCCAAACCATACCCAAATATCCTCTCAACTATCTTCCCTTACACCTAATGGCCTTACATTGATCATAAATCCAACCTAAAAATCTATTTTGATCAACTCAAATGGAAACACCCGAAAAAGTGGTAATAATTTATCACCCTCTTTGAAGCTCTTTTATTCTTCCACTTACTCTTTCTTTGTTTTTTCCATACCAAAATAATAATTTCAGTAACTTCTACATACTATTATGTTATTATAAATATGTTACAACTATATTAATTATTTTTTCCATCATATTAATGGAAAAGTCACAAAATATGCATACATACAGCTTACCGTCTCCACGTCGTGGTGAAGTTTGTTATTCAAACACTTCATTATTTAGATAGGTTTTGCCATGAGAATAGCTATTGTAAATAATAAATATAACATGTTAATGATTATTTATTTTTTATATTCCATCAAATTAAATATTATTTCACCATAAATATTATGTTATTGTCGCTCATGTGTACGTACGGATTACTGTATCCACGAATGCGATGAGATTCATTCCCCATTATAATCATTCAAGAATAATTTTAATTTTATGATTAAAAATAATTTTTTTGGACATAATATTATTATATATATGAATAAAATAAATCATATTTATAACAAACATGGCCTATGTAACCAATCATATAATAGAAAATGAACCAGTTAACACATAAAACGATGATACTACTGAAATATTATTAACAAAGTAACATTAGATGAATTTATATGATATCATATTTATGTATAGTTCTTGTATAATTTAATAAAAATTATGTATCTATTATACAAGATTTTAACGTACCATCAGCCAAGGAAATGTACAAGGTAAGGGTAAATACTATAGTCTCTTTACTTATATGACATTGTTAATACGTAATTATCTATTACGACCACTTTATCAACCATAATTGTCTTTTATTAAAAATTTAATTCAAAACAGTTTTTCATTTTACTAGACTATGGTTTAAAGACATTTATATACTTATTTGAGCATATAATTTTTTTAATTAATATTTTGGTCGATTTCCAAACAAGGTACTTTATGAACTTTTTGAATAAATTAAAGTAAGAATGTTTTTTACCTTATATGGTGGGTGCGACTATTTTCGTCCATTATAACATCGTCAAAGCATCCCATAAAAGATTATACGAATATTTTAAAAATAAATTTAATCTTTTTTAATTATATAACTTTTAAACCATTTCAAAAAATAAAGAGATATTTCTTTAAAAATGTTTTGATTTCATCTATGTCAATATCATTTGATGGATTTTGGGCTTGTTTGATATTGATTTATTAGTATACAAAACTTCCATTTCATATTGAAGATTTTGTGATGTATTTGACTATAGGAGTGATATTATTACACCATTCATGGTTTATGGGTAATGTATTGACATTTCATAGGCTAGTATTAAAATAGATGTTTATGTTATGTTTAAAGACATTTATATAAAGAATGCATTGGACTTAGTAAGTGATGGGTGGATACCGCTATAGCTCCTCAATGCATTGGTATGTCTCATGATAAAAACTAGTATCTTGGAACAAGGCCTTGATAAAATCTTATTTTTCTTCATGGAACAAGCTATGACTATGTGGTTATGATGTTTTGTTTGATGCATTCCATCAATATGAAAGTTGATATTGATATTGCATGTGATTATTTGACTAGTAGAATATCCATGTGAATAATTAAATGGAATTATTTGATTTTATATTTTCCATATTATTTGGTTGTTTTTGTTTAAAATCATTTTTTTAGTCTTATACATTTCCTTAAATGTTTATGCTTATTTATGAAAGTCTCTACTATATTGTAATCCTTACTGAGCATCTGATATCACCCCTTTCTATGTTTTATTTTTACCAGGATGCAAAGAAGTATTTTATGGCAGACCAGCCGGGATATGCTAATGATATAAGAGTGTTCGAAAGGGAAAATTTTTTTTTGATGTTTTTATTTCATGATGTAATATAAAACATATGAATGTAACTATTACTTCCAAGGCTACAAAACTGATTGGTATTTTAGGATTTTATCCCTTTTGATCATGCTAATGTTATGTAATAATACACCGAATCGGGGAAACAAGGGTTTGGGTGTTACATTTGGTATCAAAGAAATTTTATTACAAACCTTTGAAACATGATTTAGATAAAATCTAACTAGAAAACAAGACCCTAAGATATACTTTGAGGATTGGTATAGAATAACTTCCTAAAATTTTGGTAATGTGTAGATTTTGCCTATTTTGTAAGAAATACATCCCTGTTTGAATATGAGCAGGTGGAGGAAGATTTATCACATATGAACATAGGATAAAAACTCTAACATGGAGTTTCAGGTTTGACCAGGGGTGTCCTGGTACACGACAATGGGTCGTGCTATACTCTTGGTTACAACTATCCCATGGGGGTTTTTCTTAGGATAATTCAAATTTTCTTTACAAACCATTATGATCTATTTATGAGTGTATACCTCCTCAGGGAAATCATTTTTATGATTATTTATTATATCCAAAAATCTTTCTATTTATGTTAATTGTTTTACATGTTTGGATTTATGTATTGTGATTCATAATCCAATCTATTGTATTCCATTGTTTAGAAATGGATCCTAGTGGAAGGAATGGAAATGATACCAATGTATGTAATCCATGTTGGGATTTCCCGCCTACTCATGATAAATATATTGGAGCTGGTGATGAAACTAGAGCTGATCAGCCTATCACCATACTGGGATAACATACTCAGGTTATGAATAATAACCTTACTCTTATAGGGATTCCTGATCCACAATGCGGAGGATAAATGTTAGACCGCTTGATGAAGAAACACCCCCAAAATTCAATCAGATTAAAAATACATTAGTATCTTAGAAATGCATTAATTTCTTAGAGAAAATATTTCATGCTTTGGGTAGTAGCTAAAGGGAAAAAGTTGTCATGGAAATTTATCACCTCACCAGAGATGCAGATCAATGGTTGAAATAAATCCAAAACACAAAGGAAGGTGAGGAATTATCAAACAATGAAAGGAGATATTTTAAATACATATTCATAAAAAATACATTCCTTATTAACATCATGCGGATATGGAATGACAATTTCTGAGTCTGAGGAAAAAGGAGGATGAGAATGTCATAAATTATGAGGCTAACATTACAGGGTTAGCAGGGCATGCAACATATTATATACGCAACCCATGGAGTATAATTTATCAATTATTTGATGAGTTAAAACCATTTCTCTATGAAGCATTAATCTCACAATACTTCTCATTGTACGAAGATATAGTCTCTTGGGATATTAAGATAGAAAATTATTTTGTTAATTCTAATGACTTTGATGCAAATCAAGAATGAAAGAGATCTGATAAACACTTTGGAAATGAAAATAATGGGAAGAAGGGAAAAGTTTAATATCTGTCATATGGTAACTGTGGGAAGAAACACCCCGATATTTTCCTGAAGGGAATGAGATTCTATTACAAGTGTGGTAAAATAGGTCACCATGCTCCTGATTTCAAGGGGACGAAAGAGGATGTCAATGTCCAATGCTATAATTATTGGGAAAATGGGAATTATGCAACTGAATGTCCTAATCACCAAAGAAACATACCTCAGATAAGACGAAGGGAGCAAGGCCAAGCTTATGTGATCACTACTGCTGAGGTTGAAGCTCCGAAACACATGGTGGGAGGTAATTTAATGGTTTCCTCAAATTAGCCAATTCTTTATTTAATTCTGGATCATCACATTGTTTCATATCTTCCCAATTTTCTAAGAAAAATAGTTATTTTCAATTTGACATAACATGGGATTTTTCAGTCAAAACACCTAAGGGAAGTATCATCACAACAATTTTTAGTGAATAAGTTCCCATTAGGATAAATAAATGATCTTTATTTTCTAATCTCATCGTCACACCCATGATTTAATTTAATATAATCCTCCAAATGGATTGCATTTCGAACCATGTGGTGAAAATATATTTTAAGAATTAGGAGGTTAAAGTTTTTTATAATGATAAGGAGTACCTTATCTTTAGAGAAGAAATGTCACCATGTGATTCTTATCTAGATCATCCCACATTCGTTCTACGAAATTCAATTATTGGGGAAGAGGATAATGAAATAATAGTGGGTGAGGAAAATAATGTTCGAATAGGGGACATAAATGTTGTGAAAGAATATGTTGATGTGTTTCTAGAGGATTTACATGGACATCCACTAGAATGAGAAATTGAGTTTTCCATTGACTTAATTTATGGTTCAAGGCCCATATCGAAGACCCCTTATATAATGTCCAGAATAGAATTAGTGGTACTAAATAAAGAACTAGAGGAATTGAGTAATAACGGATTCATTTGACACGGTGTTTCTCCATGAGTAGCCCATGTCCTTTTTTAAGAAGAAAGATGGATATATGAGGTTGTGATTTGACTACAGGGAGATCAATTCTATAACAATAATGAACAAGTATCCCCTACATTGCATTGGGGATTTATTTGATCAACTAATGGAGATCAATATTTTTCAAAGATTGACCTTTGATATGGATACCATCAGTTGTGCATGAAGAAGGATGACATTCTGAAGACTACATTTCGAACCAGGTACGAGCATTATGAGTTTACAGTAATGACTTTTAGATTGACTAATTCTCCCTCTATCATCATGGATCTAATGAATAGAGTTTTAATGGAAAATCGTGATGACTTTGTAGTGGTATTTAATGATGATATCTTGGTATACGCCAAAAGCTACGAAGATCAATAAAATCACTAGTTTGTTATTCTAAAGACTCTTAGAAGAAATGAATTATATGGGAATTCTAGCATGTGTGAATTATTTCTTCAGAAGAATTATTTTCTTGTCCATACAATCTGTAAGGATGATATATTTATTGATCCTTCAAAGTCCAAGGAAATCGAAGAATGGCATGCATCGACGAGTAAAACTGAGTTACACCGTTTTATTGGTTTAGTAGATTATTATCGATGTTTCGGCCACAAATTTTCCCGGTTGGCTAACCAATTAACCATAATAACACATAAAGAGGTAAAATTTGTTTGTAAAAAAAGATTGTGATGGATGTTTTGATGAACTGAAGAGAATATTATTCAATGAACCTATCTTGACTCTACCATAAGTGAAAAATTGGATTGTTATTTATAGTGATTCTTAAAAAAGGACTTGGTTTTGTCCTTATACAGAATGATATAGTTATTTTATATGCCTCACGATAGCCAAAAATTCATGAGAAAAACAATCCTACTCATGATCTTATGTTATCAGCTGTAATATTTTCTCTGAAAATATGGAGACACTAACATTATGGTGAAAAATGTGAGATTTATACTGATCACAAAAGATTGATGTATATTTTATCACAAAAGAGAAATAATCATGAGGAAAAGATGATGGTTTGATGTACTCATGGATTATGATTTCACTATACACAACCACACAGGGAAGGCAGATAAGGTGGAAGATTCTTTGATTAGAAAGGATCATGGATTTTTGAACAAGATGAGAATTGAAAGGGATCATATATTCATGAATCTAGTAAAGATGGATATGAGAATAACCATGGAAGGTGAAACATCAATACTTATTCAAATGGTTTCCCAAAAATCTTTACTAGAATGGATAAAGAGTGCTTAGACTGATGATGAGGAGTTTCAAAATAATATTAAAGCAATGAATGATGCGAGATTGAGTGACATTATATATGAAAATGGAATTTTGAAATTTGGGAAGAGGTATTGTGTTCCTAACAAACCTGATCTAAAAAAGGAATTTTTCGATGAGGCTCATAGCTCCAATTTCTCTATACACCCTAGGAGCACCAAAATGTATAGAGATTTGACGGAATATTGTTGGTGGGACAACATGAAGAGGGAGATTTCTGATTTTTTTCAAGATATATGGTTTGTCAAAAAGCTAAATCTGGAAGGCAACAACCTGAAGGAGTCATGAAACCTCCTCCCATACCTCTGTGGAAGTGGGATAATATTATGATGGACTTTTCCATGGGGATACCAAATACTAAAATAAGGAATGATGCAATATGTGTCATTGATGATCTTATTACCGAGTCAGCACATTTTCATGCTATAAGAGAAGATTTAATAATTAAAATTATGGAAAGACTGTATATTAATGAAGTTGGAAGAAATCCCAGAGTAACCCTGTCGATTATTTCTTATCTTGATCCACGTTTTACATCAAGATTTCCAAAAATTATTTATAAGGCCCGGGATACGGAACTTCGTTAGAGCTCCGCCTACCACCCTCAAATTCATGGAGATTCAGAACGGAAAATTCAAACCTCAGAAGACATGTTTAGATATTTCTCACATGATATTCAAGGTATGTGGGATCGATATTTACCTCTGGTATAATTTTCAAATAATAATAGCTTCCTTTCAAGTATTCAGATGTAACCATATGAAGCGTTATATGCAAATAGATGTTGCACAATAAAATGTATGGATGATATTTGTGAATGAAAACTCGTATTCCTGGAACTTGTGAAGGAAACAATGGAAAAGTTGAAAATTATCCAAACCCACATCAAAGTATCCCAAAGTAGGAAAAAGAGATATGCCGATAAACGAAGGAAGGATGTGGAATTTCAAGTAGGAGACCATTTTTTCTTGAAGGTATCATTATTGAAAGATGTTATATGTTTTGGTAATAAGGGTAAATTGTGTCCCAGGTACATCTGAACTTTCGAAATTCTAGAACGAATTAGAGTTTTAGCTTATCATTTGGAAATGCCTCTAACTCTCTCCAATGTTCATGGTGTTTTCCGCATATTAGTGTCGAGAAAATACATGCCTGAGCCAATAGATGTTCTCACCTAAGAGGAAATTGAACTGGAACCTAATATGTCTTTTTGTGAAGAGCCTATCTGTATTCTTGATATAAGAGAACAAGTGCTGATAAACTGGACTACACGCCAGGTAAATGTTCTATGGAGAAACCATAAGATGAAAGATGAAACGTGGGAACCCGTGGAACATATGATGAAGAACCACCTGAATCTTTTTATGTAGTAATATTCTAGAAATTTGACAAAGAAATTATTTTAAGTCGGGGAGAACGTAACAACCCAAGCTTCCACAGTTCGTTTCCTTTTGAATAATGTAGTATCTTCCATTGTACGCAACATGGAGTTTTAACACAACCCAACCAATGAAACTAGACATTATGAGAAACAATAACCACTTTTAGAAATTTTATAAATTTTAATTTTCAAAATGGAATTATTTTTTGGATTTGTAATATCAATATTTTCTTAGGGAGAATTTCTCGTATTTTCTTACGAACATTCAATTTTTGATTAATATTGAAAAACACAACGTTATTGTTTAAAACAGAATATTTAGTCAAATATTTAGTTATTTCATTTTAATTTATTCTATGTCAAAACAGATGTATAATACCTCTCTATGTTCAATGTAATTAATTGGAGTCATTTTATAATAAGTTTAGATATATAAAATTTTATCAATCTTTTCACCGTATTGTACCCACATTCTGGGATCATTTACAAATTTGCATAAAACAAAATTATATCTATTCTTTGAGTTGCACTTAAAAAATCAGAGATACACGGTTTACATCAGTATGTAAAATTTGGTTCAATAAGAGGAAATAATTTCTGGTGAATAGTAACTTTTGACATTTATTTACCACGATTAAAAGTAAATAGGTTAATTATGGGTAAAAATAATATTATAATTACCCCAAAACATGACTTATTTCTTTTGTATATGCGTAATTAGACCAAAAAAATCTTATCAATAATATATGATCCTTTTATTCCACTTGTATTACATTAGGACATTTATTATTATTTTATATAATGAAGTGTTACTAGTGTTAAATACAATGTTTAATAACAAAACCATTTTAATATATGGTTATATATATGATAAATTAGACTATAAAAATTAATTAAAAAGATAAAAATATTTCATACATAATGATATTTTATTTATTATTTTTATACATTAAATAATTTAACTTATTTATGACACAATGATGATGTTGTAATTACCTTATCAATGAAATATTAAAATATTTGACATTATAAATAAAAATATAAATCTAATTTGAGACCTTTTTTAATTACACTAATTTTTTAGGTTAATATGACATGTTAGGGTTGATTAAATAAGTTTTTTGAAGTAATCACGATGTTATGATTTTCACAAAAACCAAATACTAAATAGTGTCAAAATTGACATAATTGAGTTTCTAAAACACGTACTGTATTATTGATTAATATAATATTTCTAAAAATATAAGGTTTAGAAAAAGAACTTATATAATGTTATATATATTAAAAATTATCCACTTGGGGTTCTCTTGGCTTGCTATAGTAATTTTATTAAACATATAACATAAAAATACAAGGAGACATGGTAAATGTCAAACTATTTAACTAAGTGTTAAATTTAAAAGTAAGGTTAATATGGTGACCTAAACAAGACTAAACCCTATTGGTTGAGAGGTTTTCGACCCATAACCACCTTTTCTCTAAATAAATTATTTTTCATCCATTAGAAACGAAACAATTATATTATTATAAAATAACATTTCAAGATTTTCCTAAAGTGACCCTCACCTCTGTTATAAATCTGTACTTCCCCTTCTCTTAAATTCACACTTCCAAAACAATTTGGCTCAGCCAATCCTTGACCAAATTTACTCTCAACTATAATCCAATTGACCAATAGGCCTTACATTGATCTGAAATCCAAACTAAGGATCCATTTTGATCAACTCAAAAGAAAACACCATAAAAAGATGTAATAATTTTACCACCCCCTTTCATGTTCTTTTCTTCTTCCACTTCATCTTTGTTTTTGGTTTCCATTCAAAAATAATAAATCCATTAGCTTATAAATATTTTGGTGTTATTATAAATATGGTACAACCATAATGGTTATTTTATCCATCTTATAAATGACAATGTCACTATACGTGCGTACGTACGACTTACCCTCTCCAGGTCGTCGTGCAATTTTTTATTCAAACACTACATTATTTGGATGGGATTAATAATGAGTATAACTGATGTAAATAATTTATATAACTTGTTAATGATTCTGAATATATGATATACCATCAAATTACATTTTATTTCACCATCAATATAATTATATTGTCACTCATGCGTACGTACGAATTACCACCTCCTTCTACTAAAAAATACACTATAACAAAGGTTTAAAACCATTGGTATAGGCCTCCAAACTATTGGTATAGACTATACCATTGGTTTGGAGAACCGTTTCCAAGTAAACCATGGGGATAGGTCTATACCAATGGTTTTCAACTGTTGGTATAAGTAATATGAAAATCTATATCAATGGTTCCATAAACCGTTGGTATATGTAATTCAAAAAATAATCATTCGGTTGGTTTTGATCTTAGAACCTTTTATTTGTTATTGAATGACCTAAAAACTATCTTAACATACTTTTTTAAATATAATTTCATATATATATATATATATATTATGAAAATTATTTTAAATTTTGATTTATTTAATGTCCGTTGTAAGAAGATTCCATTCAAAATACATGTACCTATACCAATAGTTTTGAGAATCGTTGGTATTGGTCCTTGGATTTTGGGACCTATACCATCAGTTTTGGATGAACAGTTTGAATAGGGGGACCTATACCAAAGGATTGACCAAACCGTTGGTATAGGGTCTCTATAATGGACTTATACCAATGGTTTTGGCCAAACCGTTGGTAAAGGTCCATATTAGTGAACTATACCAACGGTTTTCCCAAAATTTTTGGTATAGATCATATTTCTAGTGGTGTCCACGAACTCAATGAGATTCATTCACATCATAATCATTCAAGAGTAATTTTAATTTTATGATTAAAAATAATGTTTATGAACATAATATCATTATGTATATGAATCAAATATATCTTATCCATAATAAACATGGCTTATGTAACCAAGAATATAAAAAAATGAATCAGTTAACAACAAAAACAATTATACTACTGAGATATTATTAACAAAGCAATATTAGAGGATCATATATGATATCATATTTATGTATATAATTCTTGTAAAATTTAATAAATTTTTGTAAATATTATACATGAGGTTAACATACCATCTACTAAAGAAAATTTCAATGTAAGGGTTAATTCTATAATCACTGTACTTCTCCGAGGTTGTTAATACGTAAGTATCTACTGGGTCATCTTTATCATCAAAATTTAGTTTTTTTAAATGTAATTCAAAACATTTTTATTATTTACTAGATGATGTGTTAATGTCATTTATACCCTTATTTGACCATATATTTTTTGAAATTAATCCTTCTGTAGATTTCCAAACAAGGTTCTTTATAAAGATTTCGACAAAATTAAGGTAAGAATATTTTTTTAAATTATATGGAGGGTGTAGATATTTTTTTCCATTATATTAACGTCTAATACTCCCATACATTATTATAAGAATATTTTCAAAATAAATGTCGTCTTTTAAAATTATATGATTTTGGATTTTTTTCAAAATAGAAAGAGATATTTCTCTACAAAATGTTTTGATTTCATCTATGTCAACATCCATTGATTGATTTTATGAAGGTTTGAAGATGATTTATTATGATACAAAACTTCCATATTGTATTGAAGGTTTTGTGATATGTTTGACTATGGATGTGTTATATTTAAACCATTCATGTTTTATGGATAACGTATTGACATTTCACATGGTAGTTTTAATATAAATGTTTATGTTGGGTTTAAACCTTTTCATATGAGGAATGCATTTGGCTTAGTAAGTGATGGGTGGAGCCCACTAATGCACCGCGATGCATCGGTATGTCTATAGAGACAAACTAGTTTCTTGGCACAAGGCCTTGAAAAATTCTTATTTTTACTCTTGGAAAAAGTCCTTGATTATGTGGTTATAAAGTCAGGAATTATGCATTCTATAATTATGAAATTGGCTATTGGTATTTCATGATATTATTTGACTACTAGAATATATATGTGAATAATTAAATGGAGTTATTTGATTTTATTATTTCCATATTATGCTGATGTTTATGTTTAAAAGGTATTATTTTTAGTCTTATACATTGCCTAAAATGATTATGCTTATTAATGAATGTTTCTTCTATATTGTTATCCTTATTGATCATTTGAGATCACCCCTTTCTATGTTTTATATTCATATATTGTGAAGAAGTATTTTATGGTTCACCTATAGTGATAGGCTACGGATATTAGTGTGTTCAATATGGGAAAAAATGATGTTGATTTTTTTATTTCATGATGTAATGTAAATCTTATGAATGTATCTAGTACATCCAAGGCAACTAAAAAGATCGGTCTTAAGGGATTTTATCTCTTATGATCATACTAATGTTATGTAATAATACACTGACTCTATGTAATTGGGGTTGGGGCATTATAGTTGGTATCATATTATGTTCAGTGTAATCCTTAGAAACTAGATTTATATAAACTCTAAATAGATCACATTACCCTAAGATAGACTTTTAGGATTGTTATAGAAGAACATCCTAGAATTATGGAAATTTAGATATTTTTTGTATTTTCCAAGCAATACATCCATGTCTGTATACGAGTACGTAGATGCAACTTTAGCACAGATGTACCTGGGAGTGAAAACTCAGACAAGGAGTTTCAGGATTGACCCAGGGTATCTTAGTACACAAAAATGGGTCTTCATGTACTCTTGATTATGACACACCCAGTGGATGTTCTGAAGATAAGTCACATTTTTTTACTAACCATTATGATTTTTTTATGAGTACATACCTCCTAAAATTATTTTTTTATTTATTATGGATTATATCCATAAATTTTTCAATTTATGATAAGTGTTTTACAAGTTTGGAATCATGTATTGTGATTCATAAACTAATCCATTTTATGCCATTTTTTATAAATCACGCCTAAATGAAGGAATGGAAAACATTTCAACACAAATAATTCATATAGGGAATTCCCTCCTACTCAATATAATTATAGTGGAGATGTGGATATAACTAGTTCTGATTAACTTATCACCATACTAGGAAAACTCACTCCGGTTATGAATAATAACCTTACCTGTATAGAGAACCTTGATTCACAATGCGTAAGATCAATGATAGACCACCTAATGAGGAAACAACCACCAACATTCAATGGGAATACACATCCATTGGTATTTGAGTGATTGATAATTTCCATAGAGAAAATATTTCATGCTTTTGGGAGTAGCAAAAGGGAAAAATATTTCATGGTAGTTTATCGCCTCACGGTAGATACAGATTAATGGTGGTCATTAATACAAAAAACAAAAGAATATGAATAAGTATCAAACATGTAATGAAGGGATATTAATAATTTTTTTTTAGAAAAATACTTTCCTCATGACCATCATGTGGATATGGAAAGGCAATTTCTAAGTTTGAGGCAAAAGGAGGATGAGAATGTCCCAAAGTATGAGGCTAATTTTACAAGGTTAGTAAGGCATGAAACAAATTATATACGTAAACCAGGGAGTAAGATTGATTGATTCTTTTATGTGTTAAAACCATTTCACTATCAAGAATTAGTCTCTCAATATTTCTCATTGTATGAAGATATAGTCTCATGCGATATCAATATATAAAAAAATTCACTATTTTTTAAGACTTTAAAAAAAGAATGAGAAAAAGAGATCTGACGAAGACTCTAGAAAATGGAAATAAGGGGATGAATGAAAAAGTTTAATATCAATCCCGCAATAAATGTGAGAAGAAACAGCATGGTACTTTCTTAAAGGGAATGAGAGTATGTTACAAGTGTGGTGAAAAAAGAAACCAAGCCCATGATTGTAAGGCGAATAAAGAGGCTGTCAATGCTGAATACTACAATTATAGGGAAAAAGGGTATTATGCTAATAAATGTTCTATGTTCCGAGGAATATTACATGAGATAAGGATAAGGGATCAAGGCCAAGATTATGTGATCACTATTGCTGAGGTTGATGCTCTTAAATATGTGGTGGCAGGTAATTTAATGGCTTCCTCAAGCTTAGCCAATGCTTTATCTGATTCTAGATCATTGCATTGTTTCATATCTTCCCAGTTTGATAAGGAAATTAAATATTTCCAATTTTAATTGACAAGGGACTTGTTAGTCAAAACAACTAAGGGAAGTATCATCACAACAATGTATTCTAAATTAGTTCCCATTAGAGCATAAAAATTTTCTTTATCTGCTGATCTCATTGTCATACCCATGATTGAATTTCATACAATCCTTGTAATAGATTCTATTTCATACCATGATGCAGAAATTTATTGTATGAATAAGGAAGTTACAATTTTTGATGATAATAATGTGTACCAGATCTATAGACCAGAATTTTCACAACCTGATTCTTATTTAGATCCATCCACAGTAGCTCTACTAATTCAATTATTGGGTAAAAAGAGAATGAAATTAATATGGGTGAGGAAAATAATGTTGGAATAGAGGACATGCCTATTGTGCAAGAATATGTTGATGTGTTTCCATAGTATTTACCCGGACATCCTTTAGAAAGAGAAATTTAGTTTTCTATTGATTTAATTCATG
The DNA here is from genome assembly GCA_963277665.1 of Viscum album. Taxonomy (NCBI): domain Eukaryota; kingdom Viridiplantae; phylum Streptophyta; class Magnoliopsida; order Santalales; family Viscaceae; genus Viscum; species Viscum album. The sequence continues at coordinate 1,452,946,973 of OY728161.1, forward strand.
GTTCAAGGCCCATATCGAAGCCCACTTATAGAATTCCCAATATAGAATTAGTGGAACTAAATAAAAAATTAAAGGAATTAAGTACTAAAAGATTTATTCTCCCTAGTGTTTCTCTATGGAGTGCCCCCATCCTTTTGTTTTGGAGAAAGATGGATCTATGAGGTTGTTCGTTGACTATAGGGAGATCAGTGATATAATAATAAAGAACAAGTTTCCCCTACCACAAATTGATGATTTTTTGATCAACTTCATAGAGCTCAATATTTTTCAAAGATTGACGTTCGATCTGGATACCATCAATTGTGCGTGATGAAGGAATGAATTCCGAATATAGAATTCTGAATGAGGTACATGCATTACATGTTTACAATAATTCCTTTGGATTGACTAATTCACCCTATGTCAACATGGATATAATTAATAGATTTTTCAAAGAATATCATGATGAATTTGTAGTGGTATTTATTGATGATATATTGGTGTACTCCAAATATAAAGAAAATAATTAAAATTACTTGTGTATTATTCTAAATAATCTTAGAAGTAGTTAATTATATAATAAGTTTATCAAGTGTGAATTATGGCTTCAATAGATTCATTTTCATAGAAATATTGTTTCTATGTATGGAATCTATGTTGATCCTTCAAAGAAAAATGAAATCCAAGAATGTCCAGCACTGATGAAGATAACTTAGGTACATAGTTTTATTGGTTTAGTAGTATATTATCGATGTTTCGTCGAGAATTTTTCAACGTTGTCTAACCCACTAATGAAGCTCAAATGTAAAGGGGTTAAATTTTTTGGTACAATAGAGTGTGAACAATATTAATATGAAATGAAGAGAATAATATTCGATTCTCATATCTTGACTCTACCATTATGGAACAATGGGTTTGATATTTATAGTGATGTTTCAATGAATGGACTTGGTTGTGTCCTTATACCGAATGATTGAGTTATTTCTTATGAATTGTGCTAGCTAAAAATCCATGAGAAAAACTATTCTACTCATGATCTTGAGTTAAAATCTGTAATATTTTCTCTAAAAATATAAATACACTATCTCTATGGTGAAAAATCTAATTTTTATACTAATAACAAGAGATTGATGTATATTTTGTCACAGAAATAATTCAACATGAGGAAAAGAAGATGTATTGAACTACTCAAGGATAACAATTGCACTATACACTACCACCCAGGGAAGGCAAATAAGGTGGCTGATGCTTTGAGTAGAAATGATCATGGAGATTTGAACAAGTTGAGAGCTGAAAGGGATCTTATTTCCATTGATCTAGTAAAGATGACTATGGGAATAACCATGGAAGGGGAAGCATCAATACATTTTAAAATGGTTTCTATACCATCATTACTAGAAACGATAAATATTTCTCAGACTTATGATGCAGAGTTTCAAAATAAGATTAAACCTATGAATGAAGGGAGATTGAGTGAATACATATATAAAGACGGAATATTGAAATTTATGAAGAGGCTTTGTGTTCCTAACACACCTGATATAAAAAGGAATTGTTGGATGATGCTCATAGATCCAATTTCTCTATACACCTTGGGAGCACCATGATTTTTAGAGATTTGAAGGAACATTTTTCAAGGGACAACATGAAGAAGGAGATAGCTGACTTTTTGTCAAGATATGTGGTTTGTTAAAAAGTGTATTCTAGAAGGAAACAGCCTGGAAGAGTCATGCTACCTCATCCCATACCTAAGATGAAATGGGATAATAATACGATGGACTTTTTTTGGGGATTCTAAAGACTCCTAGAAGGAATGATGAAATATGGGTTATTGTTGATCGTCTTACTAAGTCATCACAATTTCATGCTATAAGAGATGATTTTCCACTTGAGCGTATGAGAAGAATATATATTAATGAATTTGTAAGACTTCATGGAGTGCCCATGTCGATTATTTCTAATCGTGATCCTTATTTTGCATCAATATTCTAGAAAAGTCTTTAGATGGCCTGGGATACTAAACTTCGTTTGAGCACCACCTACCACCATCAAACTGATGGACAATCAGAACATAGCATTCAAACCTAATAAGACATGTTGTGATCATCCTCACATGACTTTCAAGGTATGTGGGATCAATATTTATCTCTGGTAGAATTTTCCAATAACAACAACTTCCATTCAAGTATTCAGATTGCACCATATGAAGCGTTATATGGAAAGATATTCCACACACCACCTTGTTGGGATGGTATTAGTGAAAGAAAACTTGTAGGCCCTCAACTTTGGAGAAATAATGGATAATGTGAAGATTATGAAAACCCACACAAAAGTATCCCATAGTAAGAAAAAGAGATATGATGATAACTGAAGGATTTCTAATTTCAAATAGGTAACCATGTTTTCTTAAAGGTATCTCAATGGAAGGGTGTTATTCATTTCGGTAAGAAGGGTAAATTGAGTCCCAGGTACATCGGGCGTTTCAAAATTGTAGAACGAATTCGAGTTGTAGAATATTGTTTGGAAATTCCTACAAGTCTCTCCAAAGTTCATGATGTGTTACATGTATCACTGTTGAGAAAATACATGCCTGACCCAAAGCATGTAATCTCCTATGAGTAAATTGACCTGGAACCTAATCTATCTTATTGTCAAGAGCCTTTCAAAATTCCTGGTACAAGAGAAAAAGTGCCGAGAAACTGGACGACTCATCGGGTTATTGTTCTATGGTGAAACCATATAATAGAATAGGTAACGTGGGAACCTAAGGAACATATGATAAAAACCCACCCGAATTATTTTCTATAGTAATATTCTTGATATTTATAGGGTGAAATTATTTTATGGAGGATTGAATGTAACACCCTAAGCTTCTACTGTGAATTCCCCTTTGAATAACGATGTAACATGCATTGTACACAACTTGGAGTTGTAAAACACCAAGACCAATAAAAGAAACCATTATTAATAGTAATAATTACTTTCTAAAGTTTTATCAATTTTAATTTTCAAAATGGTCTATATTTTTGGATTCAGAATATCAAATTTAGATTAGGGTGAATTTTTGTTATTTTTATATGAACATTCAATTTTTGTTGAATAGTGAAAATAATGCATTAATATTTAAGATAAAATATTTATTTAAATAAAATGTTATTTTATTTTATTTTATTCTAGTTCAAAATAGATACATAATATATATATTTTTTCAATGTAATTCATTGGAGTCATTTTAAAATATGTTTAGGTATAAAAAATTTTATCGAAATTTTTACCGTCTTTAACCCACCTTCTAGGAGAATTTAAATATTTTCATGAAATAATATTTTACCACTTTTATGATTTGAATTTCAAAAATCTAAGAGACACGGTTGAAATTAGTAAGTAAAATGCGGTTCAATAACAAGATTTTTTAGAATAGTAACTTTCGTCTTTTATTTACGATGGTTAAAAGATAATAGTGTAATTGATGGTAAAAATGAAATTATGATTACCCTAACACATGTTATAATTCTATTGAAAAGTGTAATTCAGCCCAAAACAACCTTTGGATTAAAATAATATCCTTTTTGTCCATGAGGATTTGATTAGAACATTTTTTATTATTTTATTTAGAGAAGAGTCAAAAGTGTTAAATTCAACGTTTAAAAACTTGACCATTTTTAATATATGGTTATAAATAAGATAAATTCAAATATAAATATTAATTAAAAAGATAAAATGATTTCCTATATAATGTTATTGTATTTTTAAATTTTATACATTATATAATATAATTTATTTATGACACAATGGTGATGAAATAATTATCTTATTAATGAAATATTAAATTAATTGATATTATAAGTATACAAATAAATTAACTTTTTGTCTTTTGATTAATTACACTAATATTATAGGTTAATATGACATTTTAGGGTTGATTAATTGGTTTTTTTCTGAATTAATCATGATGTTATTATTTTCACAAAAAAATAAATTCTAAATAGTGTCAAAATTGACATAATTGAGTTTTTAAAACAATTACTAAATTATTGAATGATATGATATTTTTAAAAATATGAGGTTCGGCCAAAATACTTAGATAAGATTATATATATTAATAATTAACCACATGGGGTTCTATTGGAATTTTATAATATCTTTATTAACCATATAATACAAAAATACAAAGAGACATTATACATGTCAAACTATTTAACTAAGAGTTAAATGTAAAATATAAGGTTAATTTGGTGACATAAACTTATCTAAAACATATTTTTTTAAATTTTTACTTCCTATCCCCACCTTATCCTCTAAATAAATTATTTTGGAGTCATTAGAAACCGAATATTATTTTATAATAAAATAATATTTAAAGATTTTCCAAAAGTGACACTCACCTCTCTTATAAAAGGGTACTTCCCCTTATCCGAAATTCACACATCCAAAGCTATTTGGATCGGTCAACCCATGCCCAAGTATCCTCTAAAATATCCCCCCTTTGACCTATTGGAATTAATATGACCATAAATCCAACCAAAGATCCATTTTGATCAACTCAAAAGGAAACACCTGAAGAAGAGGTAATAATTTCACCACCCTCTTTTAAGTTATTTTCTTCTTCCAATACCTCATTCTTTGTTGTTTCTATACCCAAATAATAAATTCAGTAACATATATGTACTATTATATTATTATAATTATTATACAACCATATTCATTATTCTATTCATCTGATAAATGACAATGTCACCATACTTGCATACGTATGACTTACCATATCCATGTCATGGTGCAATTTGTTATTCAAACACATAATTATTTGGATGAGTATAATAATGAGTATAACTAATGTCAATAATAAATATAAAATGTTAATGATTCTTTATAAATGATATAAAATCCAATTTCATATTATTTCTCCATCAATATAATGACATTGTCTCTCATGCGTACGTATGGATTACCGTCTCCACGAAAGTGATGTGATTCATTCCCCATCGTAATCATTCAAGAATAATTTTTATTTTAGGATTAAAAATAATTTTTATGAACATAATATCATTATGTATATAAATCAAATAAAACATATCCATAATAAACATGGCTTATGTAACAATTCATATTGGGAAAACGTATCAGTTAACACCCAAAACGATGATACTACTAAAATATTATTAACAAAGAAATATTAGAGGATCATATATGGTATCATATATATTTATATAGTTATTTTATAATTTAATAACAATGTTTAATATATTATATAGGTTGTTAACATACATTCAACTAATGAAAAGTACAAGGTTGGGGTTAATTATACAATCTCTTAACTTATCCGAGGTTGTTAATATGTAAGTATCTAATGAAACCTCTTTATCATCCACATCCGTGTTTTCCTAAAAATGTAATTCAATTTTTTTAATATTTACTAGACTATGGGTCAAAGTCATTTATACCCTTATTTTACTATATATGTTTTGAAAGGAATATTTCTTTTATTTTCCAAATAAGGTACAATATGCCATTTTCAACAAAATTAAGCTAAGAATATTTTTAAACTTACCCGGCATGTCCAGCTATTTTCCAACTTCATAACAGCGTGGAAGAATAATATAAAATATTTTAAGAATATTTTGAAAATAAATGTTTTTATTTTATTTTTATATGACTTTTATATGATTTCAAAATAGAACGATATATTTCTCTAAAAAGGGTTGATTTCATATATGTCAACATCCTTTTATGGATTTTAAGCATTTTGGAAGTTTATTTATTTTGATATGAAACAACAATATTGTATTGATTGTTTTATTATATTATTGATTATGGATGTGTTATTTTTACACCATTAATGAATTATTGAAAATGTATTGACATTTCATATTCGAGTTTTAATACGAATGTTAATGTTAAGATTAAACTTTTTCATATGGGGAATGCATTGGACTTAGTAAGTGATCGGTGGAGCCTCATGTAGCTTCTTGATTCATCGTCATGCCTCATGAGAAAAACTGGTGTCCTGGAACAAGGCCCTGGAAAAATCTTATTTGTAGTCTTAGCACAAGGCCTTGACTACAAGGTGATGAATCCTAGCATTATGCATTCCATCATTATGAAATTGGCTATTGATATTTCATGTGATTATTCTACTATTACAATATCAATGAGAATAATTAAATGGAATTATTTGGTTTTATCTTTTCCATATTATGATAGTGTTCAATTTTAAAAGGATTTTGTTTTAGTCTTATACATTGTCTGAAATAATTATTCTTATTTAGGAATGTTTCAACTATATTTTTTTCTTTACTGAGCATCTGAGCTCACCCCTTTCTATGTTTTAATTTTCCCAGTACGTGAAGATGTAATTTATGGTTGACCTACAGGGATATTACAAGGATATAAATGTGTTAAAAATGTGACAGAATTTTGTTGATGTTTTAATTTTAATGATGTAATGTAAAACTTATGAATGTATCTAGTACTATCATGACTTCTAAACTGATTGGTATTTAGGGATTTTATCCCTTGTGATCATGAAAATGTTATGTAATAATGCACTAACTCTGGGTAAGTAGGGTCAAGTAGTTACCAAATTTGGTTGAATACAGGATTTATATCTTATTACATAGTCTCACCTCTAAATTTAACTAAGAATAATGTTTTGTTTCAAGTTTCATTACTATTTACATAGTGAACTAATGCATTAGATGTATAAAGCCCCAAAGTATTATAGCTAAATGACATTTTTATTATGATGAAAAAATAATTCAGTTTAATGATTATATATAGTAGGTGTTGTGAAATAAAGAGAATCATCAGGTTAAATATTAATAAAATAATAATATCATTGAAGATCAAATATTGGAACTTGATAGAACATTGAGAAAAAATATCCAAACCATTTTAACCAAATGTAAAATTCTAAGGATGTGATATTTATAATTAAACATTGTAACATACCATGAACATTTTTAATGAATCAATTTTCATATATTTAATCTATTAAATTTTAATAATAAATATAAAAATGTATTATTGTAAACCTGGAAATTATGGAATATGAATTTTATTTCACATTTGTTAGAGGAAGTAGTTTTTATTATTACTGAATTTTTTTCATATGTTATATGATTTTTTAATAATAATATTTTCAAATATTATAATATTATTTTTAGATAATGAAATTGAATTTTGGTTTCAACATGATGAATTTATCATTCAATCAAGTTTTGGGAATTATTAATTTTTTATATTTTGGGGGAAGAATGAAAATACATTAAAAAACAAATTTTAAGGCAACATTATTCTATATGAATGTCAAAAAAATGTTATGAAAAATTATAATTGAATAAAAATATATTTAATTCCCAATATAATGAATTTTAATATGATATTTGGAATTTAAAAACTATTGTTTAAAATTTAGGCATGAATGTTATGGTATACTCTGATTAAAAAACTATTTTGTATGTTTTCTATTAATTAATTACTCACAATGTGAAAGTAAATTATTTATTTCATTTAAATTCCCATAATTTGACAAATATAATATTAAACAAAATTATTTTTGTTAAATATTTAATATGAAATATTTTGGTGCATAATAATTTTATGCTTAAAAATCAATTTTCAAAAAAACTAGTTTAGTTGTATTTAGTGTAATTTTTTAAGACAAGTTTTTATGTACTCCAAAAAAAGAATCTATTGTAATGGTTTTCATATTTGGAATCAATATTTTAAAATTATCTATTATTAATTAAATAATTGTTTTTACAAAATATGTTACCATAGTGAATTTTTGTCACCTAAGTAGGAGTAAAATGTGATAAAATAGTAATATTATGTTATAATATCACAATACATAACAAAAACATATCATTATATTAAAGGATAGAGGATCACAGGAAAAAATTAGTTTATCCTTTAATTTTTTACTAAAATACGATCAAATTAATGTGGAAATTAATTCCCCTTTTTGATAGGTAATCAAAATAAATAAATTCCACACCTATCATCTATAAAAGGACCCCTTCACCACCCCTAATTTTTCACACACCATTAAGAACATATAACATTCATTACCTATATAAAATATTTAAATAAAACTATTTCCATGTCTAGTAAGTCATTGTATCCCAAAAATACTATTATAAGAAGGATTAAGGTGAGATCTAATAGAAGATATCAAATGAAGAGGTAATTGTCTTAACCAAGTTCTTCTCATTTTATTTTCCCAGACCTCGTAAAAAACTATGATAACCAAAATAATATAAATAAGTCAATATAATTAGTTCATTAAAATTTAATTATGATAATTTAAAAACATTTATCTACCTTCCTCTCATTTATTAAAAATTTAAAATGTCTTCAATGCTTACTGTGGACAACCACATTCATGAAGGACATATTTCTTTTTTCATCACTACATTACACGATTAGTTATAAAACATAAATTAAAGAATAAATATTTTTTTAAAGCATTATTATAGGTTATTAGAGGTAAATTTCACATTATTTTAATATTATTAACAATAAATGATCATTATTTTATTTAACACCATTAAATGAGCATTGCGAGACACTTTTCTTAATTTGAATCTATTTTAGAAACCATGTGAAACAATAAAAATTTAAGTCTTGTGGAATGATAATGAAAATATATTCCCCCAATTATAGAGATGATTAGAATATTTTATAACCCCTTTAAACACAGTCAATATACCAAAATAATTTTTTTTGTGGAATGAATAAATGACCCCAAAAAATGATTTCTGATTTATCAAATAAATGAAACATGAAAATAAATGAAATGGAAGGGATAATAATTATTGAATTAACAAAAAAATAGTACATATGAGTGTAAATAATTACATAAATTTTTTACAGATTAGGTTAATGGACTTATTTATCTATTGGAAGCTCGAGGTAAGGAATTGTACTTTTAAAATTATTTTAAATGTATTTAATTTTTCCTATAATCTATTTTTATTCCTAGTCCATATTTATTATGGTATGTTTTTCTCTTCAATTCGATGATTTCATAATTTCATTATATACTATGTTTGACTTTGTTAAGAATGTTTTAAAATAATCCTTTTTAAATTTTTTGTATAGTTAATTGTTGAGATTGTTTATATGAGTCTGAAAATAATTTTTTTACATTTTCTTCATGTTAAAAATTTTATACAATCATGTTTTTTGTTTATTTTTAAGCATCGTTTACATGTTTACATGGATTTTCTTGGTAAATTTAATTCTATTTTTTTTATTTCTTGTTTTAATGTTTTATCAAGGAAAACTTTACATCCACTTTTTTTATATAATACAATCATGTACTTTTTTTCTTGGTTCAAATGATTTTTTATGAGTTTTATGATGAAATTATAAGACCATAAGTTTTTTATTAAATTTAGGGTTCATAGAAATTATATATGATGTTTTATTGGTCAAATATATCCCTCTAATGCATTTTCATATTTTTTTTCTCTAATGAAATAAATTTAAAATTAACCGGATAAGTAATTCAATTTTATGGGTCATTATAAGAGTGATATGAATTTGATTTCCCAATTAACCCCCAAGATTATTATTTTTTATTCTTTTTTATGACATGTTTTATGAATTTTTTTTAAATGAATTTTATTTCATGAGTAAGTGAATTTTTGTGTTTAAAGTATTTTTTTTATGTGAAAACATTTCCATGGATATTTTTTGTTTTGTAGTGTATTAATGGGTTCTAATTAATTTTATATCACTTATATTGATTTTTTTCTAAAAATATTTTTTAAAATGGATTTATAGTATATATGGATGTACATGACATATATAATTTCCAATCTTTTAGTTGTGTGGAATCTCATAAAATAAATAATGTGTGCTATAAATGAGATAAGAGTGTCAATTTTAGAAAAATATAAATGGAAAATATATACACTCCATGGAAGTGTCATATTTTTATGTGTTTTCATAATGATTTAGAACTTTAAACCTCAAAAATTATCGGGAAATTTGGAGGGTGAAATCATTGAAATTAATCATATAAATATAGATTTTTTTGTTTGGGGTTTCATAGTTTCACGATCATTGTATATAATGGTGGAGAGAAGTGGATAAATTAAGCATTTAATGAGAAATATCAATTCATTCGACTATATTCTAGTATTACAATACCGTGTTTGGTGGGATTAGTGAAATGTGCATCTTATCATAAGAAAAGGACTCTTATATCAGTAATGGAGAAGAATATTTTAGAACAAATATGGTTTCGAAAACCAGGGGTTATATCTTGCACGAAAGCATTTGTAAGGGTCTCCTATATCCATGTTATCTCAATAGACTAGAAAAACCTCATTGAAAAGTAAAAATCATGTTCCTTTTAATGGTTTGAAGAAGATAACATAGCTTTCAGCTTTTTGACATTGAGAATTTTATGATTTTTTTAGATATGAATTTTCTATTTAATTTGAAGATCATGTTCAACGATTCAAACATAGTGAAAGATAGAGTGGAGGATAGAGAGTCCACTAAACACATAAAAATTGATAAATATATATTTTCATGAAGATCATATACTCTATAAAATTAAATAAGTATAAAATGTTTAGAATAATTAGTAAGGTCATATGATATTCCATATATATTTGGAAATTTTGATATTAAGGACATGGCTTCAAGATGTGAATTTCTATAAGTAGATTTTGTGAATTAATTGAACCATAGGTTTAGTTATGGAGGTTTACCCTAATTCTATGACCAATTAAAATGTATGTAACCCATTTATACTAAATGATTATTATATATAGGGAAGATACTTTGATTGTTGATTTAGTGAGTTGTATCAATGATTATAGAAAGTTTATGGTCAAAATGAATGATAAAATAGACTTTTTTCACACACACCAAACATGGGAGATAACTGACCATCTCCAAATGAATAAATCATTGAACAAGAAATGTGTTTTAAATTTAAGTAATTATGGTATTTTATAATGTGGAATGAGGATATTTTAGATATGATGTTGTTTCATCAATATAAAGGAGTGAATTTTTATGAAATTTTCTCACCCATATACAAAGGCCCAAAAATACATACAATTTTATGATTGGTTTATTTAAAAAGTATACGTATAGAATATATGGATATGAAGATGGTATAATTTTATGGAAATTTATAGGAGAATATATGTTCCATGTAGCTAGAGGGTTATGTGGAAAAAAGAGGTGATCGTCCTGGTTAAAAAGCTAATGTCAAGACTTTTTGTTTTGATATAATCACCAAGGAAATGGAAATAGGGATAAATTCCATTATAGAGGTGAATTTTTTATTATAAAGAAACTCCGGAATTTTTTTTCTTCTAGAGGGTGTTCATGTATGATATTTACTTAATCTGTCACCAATAGTTGGATGAAAAGGTCCCAGAAAGTAGAGAAAAGGGATTTTTTTCAAAGGGTTTGATTTGTTTTTCTAGAAGCCTTGAGATGGAGGATCATAGGGAAAAACAAATGTTTATTTGGATAAAATTTGATTGGGAATGGATGATAAACAATTTTTTATTAACTATGAATGAATAAAATAAATGATCATTAAATGATTCAGAATGAATAAGTGAAAAAATATGTCTACACCATTATTTTAACACTTCATGATATATAAAGGCAGAACAATGTAAATGAAAGATAGACATATGGTCATGCTAAAAGGTCTTTTTTCATTAGTGATAATAAAATTGATGCACATCATGTTTTATACATATTCATATATTCTTCATGTAGTGGCCTTTTTTTCTAGTTTATGGTGAATCTATGCATGAAGAATGATGATGTTGTGATGTGTATCTATAATATATCAATGGTTTAATAGATTAATAATTGTTTTTAAAATGGTAGATATCTATTGTTATTTTTTATATATTATATAGATGGGATATGGACACATCGAAGATTACTTTAGTATTTTCAATTATCATTAAATGGAATTATATAAGTTGTATATTGAGAATGAAGTTGGTAGTTGCAATATCCATAATAGAAGCAGAGTACATGCCCATAATGAAATAATGGACGGAATGTTATGTATGATATTTTTATAAGAACATACTAGAAGTCATAAATGTGTTTTTTTGTTCTCTGATAGTCATAACTATATTCATTTGGATTAAATATCATTGTTTCACTAATGGGAAATTAATATTGTGATAAATTATTATTTCATCCTAATGATAATGTAAAATGGGGTTTTGGATATATTGAAAATTGTAGAAAACTACAATATAGATAATGTGTTATCTCAAGTATTATTTTGGGAAATTCTAAGGATGTATTATACCATAGTGGTAATTGGGTGAAAAATGGGAATTAAAAAAGTAGTTATTTTTTTGAAGTAGAGATGGTGAAATTGTTTCTTAAATGTTGGTGGTTTCCACAAATTCCAGAATCTATTCTACAAATTTAATATTATTATGAGTTTTGGAGAATAATTTATATTTTTATTCTCTAAATCTCAAATTAAGAACTTGGTAACATGTGTGTTACAATGGTAGTCCTTTGGCGCAATAGTTTTTTAGTGGAAAGAAGTTATAGAAGGTGATCTTCTAGAACCAAGTACACAAGTGTCCATTTTTAGATTCTGGTGTGTGGATTCAGATTCATAATAGTGTGGTATATGCCTCTATGATATGGGAATATGATATTTTCAATATATAATATATGAATTAATTTCTGAAAATGAAGTGTTAAATGGAAGAAAATGTTTGATGTAGAGAGATTTATGGGAAATAACAGGTGGTCCTGGAAAATGTTGGGTCCTCTCTGAATATCTGAAGGTAGTGGAGTTGATTTCAATATGTAACCAATGATAAATAGAATATATTAGATGACATATAAATTAATGTTTGATCATGATGGGTATCTGTGCATATACTGGAACCAATATTTTTAATAATATTATTAGATACTTATGAAAATAAGAAATAGTGATCTCCCATGTTTGTTAGAAAAAACATCACACCACATAAATATCTTATTTCAATTGTTTTTCCGGTAGTTTCAATTTTTTTTTGATTTATCAAGGTTTTTTAGTGTGTGTGAGGGTAGAGTTATGATGTTTTTGTGTAAGGAACTGAACATTCATATATTTTATTTTCTTTATAAAAAATATGTTTTATAATTAGTAATATAGTATATTATAAAACTGAAATAGTACATACTACAAATGGACACAACGTTATTATGTTAATTTAAAAAATTACATTGAGGGAAAAAACATCTTACTAGAATGACTATACTATAATGGTAAAGAATCATAATAAAATATAACCTATAAAATGAATATATTTTGACCATCATTGTCCCTATGAATAATCACCCACATGAAAAATAATTTTAAAAGAAACCATAAAAATGTAATCACCATATTTTAAAATATTGATCATAACTTTGTGGGAAATTAGTGTGAATAATTATCTAAGTAAATATGAGTCATTATATGATTTATAAAACCTATTTGACCATTGTAATAATAACTAGACCATTGAAATAATATCCTAGCTATTATAATAGTAAATAAAGTGTAGGGACTATAACCAGAATATTAGAATGGTATCCATATCATTATAATAGTAAACTAATATTTATGAATGTTACGAAAAAATATAATTAATTTATAACATAATAACATTAATAAAAAATGATAAAGTTGTTAAAATAAAAATTATTCGTAAAAAATATAATTGAATTCCAAAAATATATTTATGTTTTTAGAAAAATCATTTTTAGTATATATTTAAACTATTTAAAATATATGCTAATTTTTATAAAATAGTTTAAAAATATATATGTATTTAAATTATTAAATAATTTTATGAAACCATAAGTTATTTTCATAATGATCAAAAAATTGTTCATTTTTAAACAATTCAACAGCTCTAATAAATAAATATTTAATTAAAAATTAAATTTATCATTTTGATGATATTATTTTAAAAAAATTAATATTTTTTTCAATCATAAATATTAAATTTTCATAGGGTTATTTTTTTATATTCCTGAAAAAATATGAATTATTTGAGAATAGAAAATTTTGAAAAAATAGTATTTTAAATTATAATTGTATCAAATAAATAATTATATATGGGATGATGTAATAAATAACTTTGTCAACCTCAAATGAAAAAATTGATATTTATAGTCATAATAATCAATACAATTTGAGGTCATGGAAAATATAATAAACTATTGAATATTATATTCAAAATACCCCTCTCCTCCGCTTATAAATATGAATATTCACCAAACACTTATACTCACAACATAAGCCTATTTTTTAATCCAAAATATATTAAAATCACCCCCTGACTCTTATATCCACATCATAGTGGTTCTTATATCATTAAAAGTCTTTTCTTTGAAGTCATAGTATATTTAGTAATTGAATTGTCCAATGTAGTACTGTAAGAACATTTAGTATCAATTTTTAATTTAATTACTTTAAAAATAATTCTTATTACTCATCTAAATATATTATATCCAAAAAAATATAGTTCAATCATTTAATACATATAATTTAATTTTATAGTTTTTCTATAATACATTCCTGTCAATAATTCTAAATGTGACAACCACATAAATTAACCGAAAATTGAATGATAATATTTATACACGTTAAACCACATGTATTGGTTTTGAATACATGATATTTAGAAAATTATGAACTTATATAATATGTTGTGTAAATTTCAAATCTATATTTATATAACCACTTGAGATGAAAACCCACAATCACCAAGAAACCGATGATACCTCAAAACCTGAAAAAAATACTACCTCAGGACGGTGGAAATGAATATAATATCATAATTATATGATCATAAAAAATATAATATTCCCAATTAAAAATAGATATATTTTATTTTTATTCAAAATAATGTATTTAATAATCTTTTTTATTTATTCATGATGTTTGACACGCATACCGAGCGATTTGGGACCTAAGGTAAGGGAACATTGTAACCACCAACTTTTATTTTGGGTTGTGTTTTCTCTTTATCAACCTCAATTTAGTTCTCAATTATTATCATATAGTTATATTATAATATATATATTCTTCATACCTACATACATATTATGTTTTCCCTTTATTTTTTAGGGTTATATGTTCTTTTCTAGTTCCATTCCCTTTTATATATTTTATAAAAACCAAGTTAATGATAACTTAATTATGAATTATTTTCTCCCATGTACCACTCCATTATTTGTTATAATATTCTATGATTTATAAAAAATACAAATTTTTATATAAAACTATTTTGGATTAATTTTAATTTTAGTATAAATATTATGCGCGACCCACCATAATTTTTTCTTTACTCATTTATCATAATAATTTTTAAGAGGTTAAACTATATAATTACTTCTCTACACATTCAAAAGAAATTTTATTAATATTAACTCTAGAATAATGTCTTTTGAAACAAAATTCAATTATAAATATTGAAAATTCTATAATTAGTTCTCCTTTTTGATTTCCTTTTAACATTTTGTTTGATTATGCTTTAACATAGAACTATATAACCCTTTTTCATTCTCTTGAGTTCCATCATGATTATGATACCTTATGGTTTATTTTTCATATTAAGAACAAATATTATTTTAATTACCATGATGTTATTGTTTGAAATTGATATTTAAAACAACTTTAATTCATTTGGGTAATGATTTTACCTCACGAGATACCATATATGGTGAAATGACACTTAGCCTAACACATTATGTTTTGTTTCTTGGTAGTGACCATTGACTAATACTTATTATATCATGTTTTATATTGTTTAATAATTAATATTATTCAATTAATTATGTTATATTTTTTCATAATCTATGATTCCAAGTAATTATATATGATCTACCAAATTTATGATATCAATATATGCATCTTGAACCTTTTGATAAAATACATGTCTATTCTCCTACTTGGCTTTATTTCTCACCTTTTTCCATTTATCTATTACACAATGGTATTCTATATTGTAATAATATATAAATGTGATTTTGGAGAATAATATGGATGTGTAAATAATTTTTTTGGCTTACGATTTAGTTAATATTTTATGTATCCAGCCTGACAACTAAACTAGTAATATATATTTATATGCTTTATATTGTGAATTATTATACTAAGATTCCCAAAATAATTTTTGAATGATACATGAGTTTCCATATTTGGTATTAGAAAAAAGGTTTAGTTATTTTTAGGTATTATATTCAAAAACCTAATAATAGATTTGATTATGGAAAAAATAGATTCTGAATGAAAAATTCATACGTTTAGATATAAATTTCCATAATGACCTATTTATTATTTGTTTATAATTAAACATTTACATGATTTATAAATAAATTATTCTCAACATAAATTTAATATTTTTTTAGTTCGTGGATAAAAATATGCGGAATTAAGAAAAACCATAATTTTATAAATGAAATGTCTTTAAAACAATATAGTCAATATGATGGGGGCGGGAGTTAATAATCTCTTGTCACAAACCAACCCATGTTGACCCTAGACACGTAACCTAAGTTTAACTGTGGCATGGCTCAAACATATTTCTCAATCCCCATGGGCTTGAAACTAGTGCTGATCATCAACAATGTACACAAATGGAATTATTTATCACAATAATAAATAGATATACTAAATAGAGAGAAGATAAACAAAATCATCCAAATATGAATGAATAAATATTTTATTCAAACTAAACATGTTTTATACAATCTGAAAATATATATCAAAATGAACAACCAAGTCTTTACTATACATAAAAACCACAATGAGATCTCTATGTGAAATAAATTTACATTCTCTGATACAAATAACAACCATCACCCATTATGATCGAAATCAAGATAATACGATTAACACTATAAAAAAAAAGAAAAACCATTGGCATGAGTATTAAAACTCAATAATAATTCCCAAACAAATCTATTCGGAAGAATCATAATTTAAAATGAAATAAACATTAAATTAATGTTTGATATAAAACATATAAAATTAAGTGTTTTCCACACATTTCCACTTCAAAACAAAACATAGTCCATTTACCCTTTTCATTTACAATACAAATTTCTTTTCAAAGGAATCCAAAATTTAGATTTTTAAGGGGGGAAGAGATGCATTTATTTCAAAATAGGTACATGAGAATATAATTAATTTTGGAAGGAAAAAATTTCCATAAATCATTGAAAAAAAATTCATCACTTCTGAAATAAATACACTACACATGTGATCAATTTAGTAATTGAATAAAATGGGAAATATAAATTCAGTATACATGGTTATCTGATAAACAAGCATATTAATCATCACTACAAGTAACCACTAGTGCAGAAAACGTTTTTTACGTCACCATTTTTTACGTCGGTTATATAAAACCGACGTCATAATATGTAAAACGAGGTTTTTTACGTTGGTTATTTCTTAACCGACGTAAAAACCTGTGTTCGGTACACCTTTAATGTCGGTTATAAAAATAACCGACGTTATTAATCGCGCGCCTTCGTTTTTTACGTCGGTTATTTTTATAACCGACGTAAAAAACGCGGTTTTCGAAGGCCTTTTTACGTCGGTTATTGAATAACCGACGTAACAAACGCGGTTTTTGAAGGCTTTTTTACGTCGGTTATAAAATAACCGACGTAAAAAAAGAATCCGCAGATGTTTTTGACGTCAGTTATGGAATAACCGACGTAAAAAAACGCGGATTTTGAGCCCTTTATAACGTCGGTTATAAAATAACCGACGTAAAAAATGAATCGGAGGAAGGTTTTTACGTCGGTTATTGAAATAACCGATGTTATAAATGTTTTTTAAACAATTATCACATCGGTTATTGAATAACCGACGTGATAACTCATTTAAAAATTTACCCAGACCCGTGGATTGTCATTCGCGAGTTTACCTTCGACAGTCGCGACTCGTCTCTCTCGCGCGTAAACCCGAATCGGCTCGTCCATTTCGTTGGTTTAGATTCGTTTTGCGATCATCGTTTCTCATATTTAATCTCCTCGGATCAATCATCTAAACTCACAGCACTCAGGTAATCCTCCCACTCGTTCGTTTTTTTTCGCGGATAGTATATATATATGTGTTGTGATTTTTTTGTTGAAACTAGCTAAGATTCTTCGATTGCGAACCCTTTTAACTCGTTTTGGCACCATAATCTTATTTATCATCCCTAGATCTATTTGTTCAACTTGCAATATTGAGTAATTTTATGATTTCACTAATTTTTCATCGTTTTCTATAAATCCCCGAGAGGGTTGGGGCATGTCCATTTGGATGGGTTGCCCTTTTACAGTTGTTACTACTTTATTCACACACAACCATGGCATAGGTGCATGGATTTGGGGTCGGGGGGAGTCCAGGGGGGTTTACAAGGGGGTGGGTGGGTGTGGGGGGCTGTCCAAGGGTGTGGGTGGGTGTTGGGGGGTGTCCAGGGGGGTGTCCAAGGGGGTAGGGGGTGGGGGGTGGTGTTTAAGAGGGGTGGGGGGCTGTCTAGAGGGTTGGGGGTGTCCAGGGGGGTGTCCAAGCAGGTCGGGGGTGGGGGGTTGTGTCCAGGAGGGGTGGGGGTGCTTTCTAGAGGGGTCGGGGGCTGTCCAGAGGGGTCGGGGGGTGTCCAGGGTGGTGTCCAAGGGGATGGGTGGGTGTGGGGGGCTATCCAAGGGGGTGGCGGCCTGTGCAGAGGGGTCGGTGGGGTGTCCAGGGGGGTGTCCAAGGGGGTGGATGGGTGTGGGGGGCTGTCCAAGGGGGTGGATGGGTGTGGGGGGCTGTCCAAGTGGGTGGCGGCCTCTCCAGAGGGTATTTGGGGTTGTCCGGGTGGGTGGGGGGGCTGCCCAGAGGGTTGGGGGATGTCCAGGGGGGTGTCCAAGGGGGTAGGGGGTGGGGGGTGGTGTCCAGGAGGGGTGGGGGGCTGTCCAGAGGGGTCGGGGGCTGTCCAGAGGGTTGGGGGGTGTCCAGGGGGTGTCCAAGCAGGTCGGGGGTGGGGGGTTGTGTCCAGGAGGGGTGGGGGTACTTTCTAGAGGGGTCGGGGGCTGTCCAGAGGGGTCGGGGGGTGTCCAGGGTGGTGTCCAAGGGGATGGGTGGGTGTGGGTGGCTGTCCAAGGGAGTGGCGGCCTGTCCAGAGGGGTCGGTGGGGTGTCTAGGGGGGTGTCCAAGGGGGTGGATGGGTGTGGGGGGCTGTCCAAGGGGGTGGATGGGTGTGGGGGGCTGTCCAAGTGGGTGGCGGCCTCTCCAGAGGGTATTTGGGGTTGTCCGGGTGGGTGGGGGGGCTGCCCAGAGGGTTGGGGGATGTCCAGGGGGGTGTCCAAGGGGGTAGGGGGTAGGGGGTGGGGGTCGTGTCCAGGAGGGGTGGGGGGCTGTTCAGAGGGGTCGGGGGCTGTCCAGAGGGTTGGGGGGTGTCCAGGGGGGTGTCCAAGCAGGTCGGGGGTGGGGGTTGTGTCCAGGAGGGGTGGGGGTGCTTTCTAGAGGGGTTGGGGGCTGTCCAGAGGGGTCGGGGGGTGTCCAGGGTGGTGTCCAAGGGGATGGGTG
This sequence comes from Viscum album, assembly GCA_963277665.1. Lineage (NCBI taxonomy): Eukaryota > Viridiplantae > Streptophyta > Magnoliopsida > Santalales > Viscaceae > Viscum > Viscum album. The sequence goes on from OY728161.1 coordinate 1,452,966,525, forward strand.
GGTGTGGGGGGCTGTCCAAGGGGGTGGCGGCCTGTCCAGAGGGGTCGGTGGGGTGTCCAGGGGGGTGTCCAAGGGGGTGGATGGGTGTGGGGGGCTGTCCAAGGGGGTGGATGGGTGTGGGGGGCTGTCCAAGTGGGTGGCGGCCTCTCCAGAGGGTATTTGGGGTTGTCCGGGTGGGTGGGGGGCTGCCCAGAGGGTTGGGGGATGTCCAGGGGGGTGTCCAAGGAGGTAGGGGGTGGGGGGTGGTGTCCAGGAGGGGTGGGGGCTGTCCAAGGGTGTGGGTGGGCGTTGGGGGTGTCCAGGGGGGTGTCCAAGGGGGTAGGGGGTGGGGGTGGTGTTTAGGAGGGGTGGGGGGGCTGTCTAGAGGGTTGGGGGGTGTCCAGGGGGGTGTCCAAGCAGGTCGGGGGTGGGGGTTGTGTCCAGGAGGGGTGGGGGGCTGTCTAGAGGGGTCGGGGGGTGTCCAGGGGGGTTTGCACATCGATTTGTTTTATATTTCAAAATTGTTTACATTCAAATTATGATTTTTTTCATATAAACATATATTTGTCTTATCTAAAAAATATATATATTTTTGCTATTTGTTATAGGTAATAATGAGTCGAAGTTGGATTACGGAACATCGAATGAGCAATGAATATGAGGAAGGTGTTGATGCCTTTTTGGAATTTGCTAAACGAAATGTTCCAAGTAGTGACATTTTTTTCTGTCCATGCCTGAAATGTCTGAATATGAAGAAGTTGAAAAGTAGAGAGATAAAAGATCATCTGATTTGTCATGGTTTCAATCCAAGTTACAATCCTTGGATTTGGCATGGCGAAACTGGACAGAATGTCACTGATGATAATGAATCGCAAGATGGTAACTCCGATGGAATTGAAGAAATGATTCGCGATATTGTAGCAGAACAAATTGAGATAGAACCGACAGTTGCACGTCTATATGGTGATGCCGAAAAACCATTATATCCTGGTTGTACAGATTTTACGGTTTTGTCGGCGGTGTTAAGATTGATTAACCTGAAGGCGAAACATGGATGGAGTGACAGAAGTTTTACAGAGCTGCTACAATTGATGAAAGACATTCTTCCAAAAGATAACGATCTTCCAGATTCACATTATAAGGCCAAAAAAATATTATGCCCGATGGGATTGGGATACAGGAAAATACATGCCTGTCCGAATGACTGCATTATATATAGGAAGGAATATGAATTTCTGAAAGAGTGTCCTAAATGTGGGACATCACGGTATAAGGTGAAAGAAAAATCACAAGCTGATGTAGAGATTAAAAAGCTCCCTTCAAAGGTATTTTGGTATCTTTCTATAATTCCTCGTTTCAAACGTTTATTTGCTAATTCACATGATGCAAAAAGGTTAAGATGGCATGCTGATGAGCGGGTATGTGATGGAAAAATACGTCATCCAGCTGATTGTCCACAATGGAAGAAAATTGATGCCCAATACCCTACATTTGGAAATGAAATTAGAAATCTGAGACTAGGCTTGTGCACAGATGGAATGAATCCATACCGAACCCTCAGTAGCACACATAGTTCATGGCCTGTTTTATTGGTAATTTACAACCTCTCTCCTGAAGTTTGTATGAAGCGCAAATATGTCATGTTGAGTATCATGATCTCTGGTCCAAAGCAACCCGGCAATGATATTGATGTATACTTGTCACCGCTGATTGATGATTTGAAACTGTTATGGGCTGATGGTATTAGGGTGTATGATTCTTATAAAATGGAATATTTTCAACTGCATGTAGTGCTTCTATTCACTATAAATGACTTCCCAGCATATGGAAATTTGTCTGGATACAGTGTTAAAGGTCATAAATCATGTCCAATTTGCGAACAACAGACGTCATATTGTCAATTGCATCATGGGAGGAAAACAGTGTACATGGGTCATCGAAAGTTTTTGCCTATGGATCACCCTTATAGAAGACTAAAAAAGGCATTCAATGGCTCACAAGAATTTGATACTGCTCCTCAACCTTTATCCCCAGAATTGTATTTTGAGAGGGTGAAAAACCTTGATGTGACATTGGGAAAGACACAGAAATCTGGTAATGATAGACATATTTGGAAGAAAAGGTCAATATTTTTTGAGCTACCATATTGGAGGTATCATGAAGTCAAACATAATATTGATGTCATGCACGTGGAGAAGAATATCTGTGATTCTTTGATCGGAACATTGCTAGATATTAAAGGAAAGACAAAAGATGGGTTGAATGCAAGGTTAGACCTACTGTCAATGGGAATAAGTTTGGAGTTAGCTCCCACTCCTAAAGGAAGAAGAACATTTCTTCCCCCGGCTTGTCATACATTATCGAAGAGGGAGAAAAGTAGCTTCTGTCAGTGTCTTCATGATATCAAAGTGCCTCAAGGTTATTCTTCAAATGTAAAAAATTTTGTCTCATTGAAAGACTTGAAGTTGATAGGTATGAAATCACATGATTGTCACGTCATGATGCAACAAATTCTACCAGTTGCACTGCGTGGAATATTGCCCATCCGTGTCAGAAAGACTATAATGAGGTTGTGTTATTTTTTCAATTCAATTTGCAACAAGGCGATTGATGTGAATGCTTTGAACATTTTGGAAAAGGATGCAATTTTTATACTTTTTCATTTGGAAATGTATTTTCCTCCAACTTTTTTTGATATGATGGTGCATTTAATGATTCATCTGGTTCGAGAAATAAGGCTTTGTGGACCTGTATATCTTCGTTGGATGTATCCTTTTGAAAGGTATACGAAAATATTAAAGGGATATGTTAAAAATCCATATCGACCTGAAGCCTCCATTATTGAAAAGTATATTTCTGAGGAGGTAGCAGAGTTTTGTACGAGCTACTTGGCTACGGCGCAACACATAGGTTTGCCTCCATCTCTCCATGAACGGGTTAATAATGAGGGAAAAGGGATTCATGGCTTGAAAGTCAAATCACTGTCAGCTGAACATATGAAGAAGTTAGAATCATACATCTTGAATAACATAGCTGATGTTCAACTGTATATCACATTGCATATTAATGAGTTGAAACAATGTCATCCAAAGAAGAAAGAAATGTGGATTTTGAATGAGCACAACAAAATTTTTTTGCCATGGTTTAAAAAGACCTTGCTTGGTAGATCAGATGTATCAGAGACATTAAAATGGATAGTGGGTGGTCCATCTTTTAATATGATAACATGGTCCGCTTATGACATTAATGGCTATACATTTCATACGAAAACTCAGGACAACAGAAGTGCAGTTCAGAATAGTGGTGTATTGGTGTTTGCAGAAGCAATGCATTTTTCGAGTGCTAAGGACAGAAACCCAATTTCGGCATCAAGTGCATATTATGGAGTGATTGAAGACATATGGGAGGCTGATTACTTTAAAATTAAAGTTCCCGTTTTTAACTGTAAATGGTTTATCGGTAACAACAGTGTCATACATGATGAATTTGGAATGACACTTGTTAATCTGAATAGATTGGAAGACACAGCTGATTCTTTTATAATGGCAACACATGCCAAACAAATTTTCTATGTAGTAGATCAATCAGATATGCAGTGGGCTGTTGTTTTACAAGGGAAAAACCAATATGTTGGTGAGGATGAATTTGATGAAGATGCTGATTTATGTGAGATCCCTACTTCCATGGAAAGATTAACAGAACATAATGATGAGTATGTTGAAGACATGGTTTGTGCCATAAGGAACGATCACGAAGAAGGAATTTGGGAAAACAATCCAACTGTACATTCCTAAAATTACAGGTAACACAAGTTTATTTCTTGTTTAAATTTAGTTTTTTCATATAATGTTAGATACTGTAAATTTTTTACTTATTAAAACATGTATCAAACAAAACAATAAAAACCGTAAAGAGGAGATGTTTTGGGCGCACCGGCTGGCCGGTGGTGGATCACCGGTTGGCCGGTGGTCCAGAACAAAGCTCTGTCTGGTCCACCGGCCTGCCGGTGGTGATCCAGCGGCCGGCCGGTGGACCAGACAGAGAGCCTTCCTCTCTGTCTGGATCACCAGCGGCCGGCCGGTGTTGAGCCAGCGGCCGGCCGGTGGTTCAGACAGAGAGGAAGGCTCTCTGTCTGGACCACCGGCCGGCCCCTGGATCACCACCGGCCGGCCGGTGGACCAGACAGAGAGCCTTCCTCTCTGTCTGGATCACCAGCGGCCGGCCGGTGGTCCAGACAGAGAGGAAGGCCCTCTGTCTGGTCCACCGGCCGGCCGGTGGTGATCCAGCGGCCGACCGGTGGTCCAGACAGGAAGGCTGTCTGGTCCACCGGTCGGCCGGTGGTGAGCCAGCGGCCGGCCGGTGGCACCAGGCAGTGGGCAAGTCTACTGCCTGGGTCCTCCGGCTGGCCGGTGAGCTCACACCGGCGGACCGGTGGACTCAGTGAGTCCACTTTTCAGCTTTCTTGGGCCAACTCCTTGGCAACCTTTTGCCTGTGTTTACCATGTTTATCATTGTTTAACATGCTTACCATATTACCAATCTTTACTATTATGTAATTTAGTACACTTTTCTATTTGTGAACTAATGTTTGTTTTTTTGATTTGAAGGAAAATGACAGATCAATCAGTTGATCAGCCACATGATTCTGGAGATGAGCATATTGGTCATACATCTGGGGATGAACATTCACATGCTCCTATTACGAAAAAGAGTTCAAAGGTTGGTAAGCGTGGGTGGACACGTTTACCAAAATTATCACTTGCCCGTACGAAGGAGGAGAGGATAGTCGTGGAGTTTGATGATGATGATCTTCCTAGAGGTCCAAATGCTAAAGATTTTAAGGGTTTTGTAGCAACTCAGGCTAAGAGCAAAGTAAACATTCTCTGTGATGATTGGAGAAGTGTGGAAAGGCGATAATTTCTCAGCTGTGGGAGACCATTTTGGTAAGATCTTTTGCTATTGTTTGACTGTTCTTTAAATGTTTCTAGTATATATAATATTTTTAACCTCTTTTTTATCAGATGACATTTGATATTCCTGACACTGGAGGAGTCAGGAAGAAATGCTTATCGTTGGCTGCTAGGAGATGGAGGGATTTCAAATCAACCCTCTCATCTGATTTCATTTATGGTCATAGGAGTCGTGAGAATCCATGTCGTATATATCCTTTTATAGATGAAGACACATGGAGACAATTTTTTGAAAGTAGAAGAAAAGAATCATTTTTGGTAAGTGCAATGTAAACTTTTATAAGCTTTCTTATATAAATGATCTTATTATTGTTTTGTTAATGATTACTTATTCTTAATTTATAGCAAACAAGGAAAGCTCATCAAGAGATCCAATCTAAAAATGTATACCCTCATAGTTTATCTCAGGGAGGGTATGCATTATTGGAAGAACAAATGATGGCAGAAAAATTTCAACAACTAAGAGCTGAGTCTTCAAGCTCTGGAGAGGTGGCCCCTCCATCCCCTCCATCTAGACATGAGAAATGGAAAAGAGCTCGGAAGGGCAAAAAAGGACAATATCTTTCGGAAGAATCAAGACTCGTAGTTGAGAGGATTGTAAGATATCTATTTTATTTATTTGAGTTTACTATTTTCGTCATATATTTCCAATCATTATAGAAATGTTCAATTAATTATTACAGGACTCTCTTGAGGATCAGAGTTCACAGGGGACATTTACACCATCTGGGAGGGAAGATATTTTATCTGTGGCATTGGGAAAGCCCGAACATCCTGGCCGTGTAAGAGGATATCTGGCAGGTGTATCGGTAAGAAAAGTGTTTCCACGTTCCTCAACTTCTAACGTTGAGGGAGTTTATAAAAAAAATAGAATCCTTGGAGGCTGAAGTCCATAATATTAATGCGACAATGGAGGACAATATTAGAGCATCGGTGCAGTTAATGTTTGCAGACTTGCAAAGACAATTTTAGGGTGCAGCTCCCACTCCACCTCTCCCAGTAGCTCCCACTCCCCCACCTCAGCCTGCGGACCCCATTTTTGATCCTCCTCCTCCGCCGCAGCTACCTACTTATTGTGAGTTGTATGTTGATGATCCTCAACATCATATAGTTGCATATGGGATGGTATATTGTATAGGAGATACAGTTCATCATCAACAGTTAGAGGTAGAGAATCAGAGGGTCACTGTACAGGATATTATAGATAGATCAGCTCGGATACCATTACCTACAGATGAGGTGACGACAGTTGGACATAGTATCGGCCATTTTTTACTTTGGCCATCCAGACTTCTTCGACTCATTACCATAGAGGTATGGATGTTATATCTTTTATTTTATATTTTTATTAATGTTTTATCATTTGAAAACTAATATATTTTTCAATTTATTTTTACAGGAATACTTCAAAGGTAAAGAAATACTGTATAGACAACAACAAAGACAGATAGCTATGACATCAGATGCAGATACTAGCAGTCTTGACAAATTGTCAAGATATTCAAATTTGTTGGCGGATCATTATGACTTTACAATGGAAGCTCATGTCTGTGGACGTGAACTATGTGTGGGGATTATGAAAACTGATGTCATGGAGTTTGTCACTGGAGATAAGTTGGGCATCAACGTGGTGGAAATTTTTATCATGTAAGTCTTAACACCTTTTCCTTGCGTTATATTTATTAAACATGTATACTTATGTCTGCTTTGTATTAGGTATCTGTATAAAATTTGTGAGAGGAATGAGCTGAAAAATGTATATGGATTCGTGGACCCACAATTGATTTCCCCTGAAGCATGTGCATTGGATGAGGAACAAAGAATGCTTTATATTGCTGATAGATTTGAAAAGAATGTAATCACACAGTGTTGGATGATGCCTTTTTGTGAGATGTATGAAACACATCCCTCTCAAAGAGTTAATTATCTTTTAACATAAAAAACCACTAACGTTAAATTTCCTTTTATCAGGGATCATTGGATGTTAGGGGTTTTTTTCCCTAGGGAGAAAACACTTTATTGGATATGCTCTCTCCATGTTGATGTGCGAGAAAGTTTTAAGAATATATTGGAAACGTAAGTTTCAATTTCACAATAGTTTTATATATTATAATGAATTTTAAATTTACCCCATTCGTATTATTTTCTAACAGGGCATGGGTCCACTTTCGAAAAAGCGCAAAGAAAAGGAATTTCAAGATCAAATATGTACATGCGAAGGTAAATATCCATTTATAATTTGTACATTTTGATTTATTACATAAAAATAATATATTGAATTTACACTCATTCAAACAGAAATGTCATGAGCAACAAGGCATCATCGAATGCGGATATTACATGTTAAGATTTATGTATGAAATAATAACAACTGGGATAGTTCTGAGTTTTGACCTGGTAAGATTTCCTCTTTCTCATAATATTTCAATTTGATTTATTCATTATACACGTTGACTACTATCCTTTTCCTTTGTAGCTTTTTGATGACCCTCAACCCTATACTGCTGAAGATATCAAACACTTACAAGTGGAGTGGTCAAATTATTTTACAGGTTTGATTGACTTTTAGTTGTTTGTAATGTAAAATGTAATTTTGAATATTGTCAATGTAATTGTGTATTTCGTAGTCGTTTAGGTTGGATTTAGTTTTTTTTGAAGTTGACAATGTACGTTTTGAATGTTATATAAGTGAATGTTTAATTTTTCTCTACTTCTTGTTTTGGTCTACTGTTGATGGTTTTTCTGGTCTGGATTTTGGTATGGGGGGGAGAGGTTCCAAGGGGGTGGGTGGGTGTTTGGGGGGTGTCCAAGGGATATGGGAGGGGTGTCCAAGGTGTGTTTGGGGCTGTCCTAGGGGTCGGGGGGTGTAAATGAGGTGGGAGTTCTGTCCAAGGGGCCGGTTGGGTGTAAATGAGGGTGGGGGGCTGTCCAAGGGGTGGGGGGTGTCCAAGGGGTGGGGGGGTGTCCAAGGGATATGGGAGGGGTGTCCAAGGGGTGTTTCGGGCTGTCCAAGGGCTCGGGGGGTGTCCAGGGGTCGGGGGGGGGGGTGTCCAAGGGGTCTGGGAGGGCTGTCAAGGTGTGGGGGGGGGGGTGTCCAAGGGATATGGGAGGGGTGTCCAAGGGGTGTTTGGGGTTGTCCAAGGGCTCGGGGGGGTGTCCAGGGGTCGGGGGGTGTCCAAGAGGTCTGGGAGGGCTGTCAAGGTGTGGGGGGGGGGTGTCCAATGGGTGTTTGAGGCTGTACTAGGGGTCTTGGGGGTGTAAATGAGGGTGGGGGGCTGTCCAAGGGGTGGGGGGTGTCCAAGGGGTGGAGGGTGTCCAAGGGATATGGGAGGGGTGTCCAATGGGTGTTTGAGGCTGTACTAGGGGTCGTGGGGGTGTAAATGAGGGTGGGGGCTGTCCAAGGGGTGGGGGGGTGTCCAAGGGGTGGAGGGTGTCCGAGGGATATGGGAGGGGTGTCCAATGGGTGTTTGAGGCTGTACTAGGGGTCGTGGGGGTGTAAATGAGGGTGGGGGGGCTGTCTAAGGGGTGGGGGGGGGTGTCCAAGGGTTGTGGTGGGGCTCCAATGTGGTGGGGGAGGGCTGGCCAGGTTGTTAGGTGGGTATAGATGAGGGTGGGGTTCAGTTGGGGCTTGGGGGAGGGCTGGCATGGTTATTTTTGTTTGGTTTCTGGTTGCTTTTTGGTGAGAGCAGTGCAATTATTTAAAAAAAAATTTTTCTTTCACGTCGGTTCTTAATATAACCGACCTGCTAAAAGGCCTGGGAATCGATTTACCACGTCGGTTATTGGATAACTGACGTGCTAAAACGTTTCCCAGGCCTTTTTATCACGTCGGTTATTTAAGAAACCGACGTGATAAAAGGCCAGGGGAAGGGTTTATCACGTCGGTTATGACATAACCGACGTGACAAATGATATCCTAGGCGTTTTATCACGTCGGTTTAGGGAATAACCGACGTGATAAAGCCCCCCCCGCGCATATTTATCACGTCGGTTATTATATGAACCGACATGATAACCACCGTGATGTTAGGGATATTACGTCGGGTTTTAAATAACCGACGTAAAAAACGTTATTTATAACGTCGTCCGTATTAACGTCGCCTAAAAACCGACGTAAATAATAAAAAATAACCGATGTAAAAAATGTTTTCTGCACTAGTGAACTATGCACCAATAGACATGAGGGAATTTCTAAGAACTCATGAATAATCCAAAACATACCAAATCATGAAGTACTCATCACAAAAAGAATACCTCACTTAATAACATCAAATTTCATAACATGATCAACCACATCCCACATGGCCAGACCAAGGGGCCCACTCCCACATCAATAAAACTCAATATATCTCTATATTATGGGCCACAAACTAGTGCGTAATCTATCTAGTGAGATGATCTTTATAATAAAATTCAATAGCAACGTGAGGTTTTCAATGTAATGATTAATAAAAGAGGGTGACCCAACTGATACCAACCAAGAATCCAATCTCAAACACATATATTATAAGGGAATAAACTTAAACATTACATAATCTTGAATTAAATGAATAATTCACATTAAGGATCATTCCAGGTATAGATATTTAGAGAATTAGTCCATAACTATTACATCTCAAAAATAAAAACTCTTGGGAAAAAAGTGTCATGTCTAGTTCCATGTTTTAGATAACATGTCTTTTCTTTGATCCCATCATTGAACCTATTCATCATTATTTTCGGTGAAAAACTATTTAAAAAACATGGGATGAGCACAAAAAGATCAGTAAGGGTTATAAAATAAAGATAGATAACATTAGTCCAAAAATACATACCATGCATAAACTCAAACATCATGAAATCGTAAGATTAATGAATAACACATAAAAATCATAAATTTTAAAGGGAAATTTATGGAATCCATAACATATATACATTTTAGACTTCACAGCTACATAGGGAGTAAAATTTGGAATACCCATCATACTATATTTCCAAAATCACTAAGGATTAAAATTCACATTTACCTCCATCACGTTACCCAATTCATTGGAGAGATATCTTAGGGCTCACCTTACCTAGTTTTATCATGGAACCATCCGTATATGTAAACATTGTACAATAACAATAAAAAATTAATAATAAATACAACAAACATAAAAAAAATTCCACATATCAATCAAAATATATAACTTAAATATATTGACATAAAAATCCATTTTCAATACCATTTTCAATACCAAAATTTGTGAAAGATTCTATGGTATTTATTTTTCTTTTTTAAACATTTTTTCTTGTAAAGGAAGCCAAAAATTAAATAATACTCCTGGTGGTGGAAAAGGTCATTTTCACTGCTTATATTAAAATGAAACCTTACTTTTTTGTCTTTTAGTAAGAAACCTCATAGAAAAATATTCCCTTTGAATGAAATGAACTGTAAAAGGTGTTTATACACCGTATAAAAGAATGTAGTGTATAAAACGAAATATACCTCAATGAAAGGAGATTGAGACGAAGACCCTTATAAACATCATTTTTTAAATAAAATAGATTGATTATGTGTATTCCCTATAAGTACACATTAATAAAGAATAAATAAAATATATCATATAAAAATTCATTTCTCACATAATCATAGAATGACATAGACATGAAAGAAGAGATCAACCCAAGGAAAGGAAATTGGGTTAAGAAGTTCCCTTACCTCGTGTCTAACTTGACTCGATCATTCTTTAATATTTAGAATAGTAAACTAATGTTATTTTATAATTTCATGGGGATCTTTTTCACGTTTATTATTCCTTTTATATCAATTATCACGTTTCTTTAATAATTAGTTAATTTTTATGAGTTCATATCAGACATTTTTTCGATGATCAGATCTTATGTTAAAAAATGAACTAATTATAATTATAAATCACCCTTATTGTAGAAATTACATTATTTACATAATGATATTCATGATTTTGATATCATATATATCATGTATATCCATTATATATATGTAATTATAATAGTACATTACATTTCGAGATAAGAAATGAAATGCACTATTCATGGAGACGGTAAGATGTACATATGCATTAACACTAGTTTTTTTTATATTTCATATTTAATGGAAAAACATAATGATACATAGGTATGTTATAATTCCAATACAATTTCATATATAATTTCATTAACTCCATTCTTTATATGTTCCACGTATGGCATGAACAAGTTACATCTCTTTGAGGGGCGGTAGTATGCACTTTCTCAAACGAAATTATCGTATTTACCCACTATGGAAACCACGAAGGTATTCTATAAATGAAAAATAAAAAAGACTAGAAACAATATAAATATAATATATATCACATATAAATATTTTTTTATCTTAATGGCCTCCATAAGAGTTTGTAGGAGATTATTAAACAATCATTATTTCATGAGGCAGTAGTTCACCGTCCACAGAAACAATATGCTCTATACCCATTAGATGGACGTGCATGTATGTGTAGTTTGAATACATAACATAACAACAACCTAGTATATTTATGATATATTTTTTAATAAAATAAAGGAATAAAAAGAGTTTAGGTGTTTGAGAAGTAAAATAAATCAAAAGAACGTAATAGAAGATGTTACCTTTAAACTGAGTATCTCTCTTTGGTTTGAACCAAATGGTTTAATTGAATTGTCTTCTTCCTCGGGGAAGGCTTCTAGAAGTAGGATATGGAATTAGGGGGATTAATTGGGTAGATGTAAGACGATCTATAGGGCTTGATAAGTGTATGAAATGGGTTAGAAGTGACAGATATTTATAAGGGGTTGGAGGGGCACTTTAGGAATGTTTAAAAACATTATTTTATTATATAATGATTTTTTGGTTTCTGAAGGTCCAAAAATTAGTAAGGTAGAAGATAAAATTACAAATGTTCGAAATAAAATCATCCAATAATAATTTTACAGGTTTTGGATATTTTTTTAATAATTATACTGTTATTTATTTAAATCATTCATTAATGAGGTAAACACTGCATCATTATTATGTCATAAATAATTTTATATATTTGATGTCTTAAAATTATAAAAAATATCACATTGTAGAAAATATTTTTATATTTAAAATAAATATATATAGTCTAAGTGATAACTTATGTAACACCATGTAAGAATTGATTGACTTAATGATATATGTTTATGTTAATTTTGTCTTTATTTTTAATTAATTAATTTAAAGTGTCATTATCACTCCCTTGTAGCTTCATGGGGTCCCAATATCGAACTAAGTATTCCCATGGTCAGAAATGTATCAAAAAATAGATTAGGACACATGTTAGGGTAATTTAATAATATTATAATAATATTTTGTTACCCTTATTTACCAGATATACGATTTTAGCATGGTAAATAAATTTTTTACTGAAGTGAATATAAATAATAACAAAAAATAGAAGTTACATATTTACACAATTTGAACATCCTAATTCCAAATCTGGAATTCATTTTTCCAAAACTCAAAACATAAAATTAGTTGAAATTAATTTAAAATTAATTCCTGCTGTCAAAACATAAAGCGTGTTGTTATGAAATCATAACTATCAAAAGATTAACATTTAGTAATGCAAAATTTCAAAGTGAAATTACATCCAATGACCAAAATTGGATTACATGGTATAATTATAATATAATAATAAATTAAAAATAATTAACAAAATAATTTAGCCTATTAAATAAATTAGATTAAAGGGCAGTTTTGAATTAAAATTCAGTATTTTCACAATTCATTAAAAAATGATTATTTTAAGAAAAATACAAAATTTTCATCAAAAGTAAATTTTTATGTCCCAACTCTAAAGAAGAAATTAATTTTTTTCAAATAGATCATATAAATGTACCAAAATTTGATTTAAAGAGGGTTCTCCATCAAAAGGTGGTAAATTGTCCTTTTATAGAATATTGGAGTATTTGTGCTTAAAATTTTATTCATTCACAAGGTATGCATCTAACATTTATTGGATAAATAAAAAAAATTAAAAAATTGAATATATATAAAAAATTAGGTTATATCCATTCTTTCCAATATAACAGCAAGACATTAACTACCATTTAAAATAATATTATATTATTATTTTTCAGTATGACCCAACATTGTGTGCAACATAAGATTTCAAAGAACCCTATTGTTGCGTATCAGGTATTCTATAGAAAATAGCATACCTTTTAAATTAAAATTAATATTTTATTCAAAAATATTAATAAATATATAAATGTTATATTATTTATTTACCTGGGATGTTACATCATTTCCCCCTTTTGGGAATTGTATCCCATCAATTCTATTAACTTATCAAATAAAGGGGGGTATTTATCCTTCATAAAATTTTCAAATTTCCAAATTTCCTCCTCGACTATATATTTTTTACACAAAACCTTTTCCTGATGAATTACCTTATTCCGCAACACTTGCTCTCTTCAGTAAAAAATCTGGACTCGTTGTTCCTCAAAAAAGATATTCTCTTCCAGCTGAACTACCAATAGGCTAAAACATGATTTGGATCTGGCATATACTTTCTCAAAAATGACACATGAAAAGAATTGTATATCTGGGATAAACATGGAGGTAAATCCACTCTATACACAACTGATCCATCTTTACCTAGAATTTCATAAGGTCCAGTGAACCTCAGAGTCAATTATCCCTTCCTACCAAAATGCATCACACTTTTCCATTGAGAAACTTTGAGAATGACATGATAAACTATCTCAAAAAAGTTCCTTCCTCCTGTTATCCACATAAATGTTCTGCCTACTCTGAGCTATTATCAGGTTCTTCTGAATCAAATGAATATTTTCTACAATCTCTTCCACCAATTCTGGTCCCAGTAGTTACCTTTCACATATTTCATCCCAAAAAGCTAGAGTTCAACAGTGATTCCCATATAATGCCTCAAATAGAGCCATTTGTATACTAGAATAAAAACTGTTATTATAAGAAAATTCAACCAAATAATCTTCTTGGTCTCAGCTTCACTGGAAATCCATCGAACAAACATGTAACATATCCTGCAAGGTCTGAATTGTTCATTCTGACTACCCATATGATTGGGGATAGAAGGCTATAATAAAATTTAATTTAATATCCAATGACTTCTGAAGGCTTTTCCAAAAGTTAGAAGTAAACATGGGATCATGATCAAATAAAATGGATTGGGGAACATCATGAATCCTTAATATCTCTTTAACATAAAACTGAGAAAGTTTATCTAGAGAAAAAGAATCTCGAATAGGAATGAAATGTGCAGATTTAAGCAAAGGATCAACAATAACCAAGATTTAATTATTACCCTGAGATGTCTTTGGTAATCCTACAATGAAGCCTATGGATACGTTCTCTAATTTTTACTCTAGAACCAGTAAAAACTGATGCATCCCTTTCGGTAACTACCGCTCTACATTAACCTATTTCCAATTCAAAAATTTTACAGTAAAATCAAAAATATCTCTTTTCATTACATCCCACTAGTAATACACCCAAAGATCTCTATACATCTTACTACTTCCAGGATGAAGTGAAAATGGAGGACTATTATCTTTACATAATAACTAAATCTTCAACAGTGAATCATATGCACACATAACCTCTTCCCAAACCTCAAAACACAATCATTATCAATGTTAAGTCATCCAACTTACCCTTATAAACCAAATCTACTTTTTTTCTAAAATTCACTATCTTCCTTATACGCTTGTTTAATTATATCTCATTGAGTTGATTTTTCTGACACATAAACAAAACAGAGGAATTTCTTGAACTAACAACTTCTATACCAATTTTTATCAAATCAAAAAACATAGGATCTCATTCCAAACATACCATGGTTAATGAAGCATTATGTTTTCAACTCAAAGCATCCACCACATTATTTTTCTTTTCCCATATGGTAATGAATTGTGAAATCATAATCCTTGCTTAATTACAACCATCTCCTAGGCCTCATGTTTAATTCATTCTGAGGGAATATATACTTCAAACATTTTTTGGCCAGTTTATATTTCACATTTAACTCCAAACAAATGATGCCTCCAAATTTTTAATTAAAAAACAACAACAACTAATTCCAAATCATATGTAGGGTAAGTCAACTCTGGAGGTTTCAACTGACGTGAAGCATTAGAAGTTACATGATCATTATGCCTTAGGAAACGGCGATTTACTTTCAACGAAGCGTAACTGTAGAAAACAAATCCACCATTTCAAGAATTTAGTGCCAAAACTGGAGCATTCAGCAATCCTTTTTTTAATTCTTTAACACAATCATCACATTCTTTTGTCTAGATGATATTAAATTATATTCTAGTTATCTTAACTATGGGCTAGATAACCATGAAATGTTTTCAAAAATACTCCAGTATTAACCCACTAATCCAAGAAAACTATTAATCTCTAAAATATTTGTGGGTCTTGGCCATTCATTAACAACTTTTTTCCATGGATCAACAGTTATGCCATTTTTTTAAACAATGCGACCTAGGAAAGAAATTTATTGAAACCAAAACTCACTCTTGAAGAATTTCTCATACAGTTTTATTTCTTTTATGGTTTGAAAGGCAACCCTTAAATGGATGTCATGTTCCTATTTACTTTTAGAATAATCTAAAATATCATCAATGAGTACAACCACAAAATTATCCAACAACTCATGGAAAATTATATTCATATGATCCAAGTATACTACAGATGCATTGGTTAACCCAAAAGAAATAACTAAAAATTCATAATGGCCATATCTAGAATGAAATGTGGTTTTCAGAATGTAATCTTCTTTTACATTCAAGTGATGATATACCAACATCAAATCAATCTATGAAAAATACTGAGCTCCATGTGGTTGATCAATAATATCATCTATATGATGCAACATATACTTGTTCGTAATAGTGATGTTATTCAATTCTATATAATCAATGAAATGCCTCATTAAACCATATTTTTTTAATAGACAAGATAGGATAAATCCATGATGATGTGATAAGTTGGATGAAACCTCTATCTAATAACTCATGTAATTGCTTCTTTAACTCTAAAAGTACAATTTGAGCCATTCAATAAGGGGGTTTTGAAATTTTCTTAGCATCTAGATCTATGTCAATAATAAATTCAACTTCTCGATTAGGAATTATAAAAGGAAACTCATATGAAAAGACAAAAAGAAATTCATTTACCATTATCACATCATTAATCTGAATAGTTACATTGTTTTCAACGAAATATGTACACAGTGACATTAATTTCCATCTTTTACTAGTTCCTTAGCTTCCTGATATTTTATCCAATGTAAGGATTCATTCCTGTAAACAAAATGAATATCATAATGAAATAAAACCTCTTTATCTATGCAATTAAACAATTCATGATAGACGGAATGACATTCCATACCCAAAATAACATCAAACTCTGCTGGGGGAAAAAATTATGGTTTGTAGGTAGATTATTTCCACACACTATGATTGGAAGGTTCGTATGATTTCATTTTGTCTAATAATTTACTCCATGAGTTTTTTCCATATGTTTATAATTCATATCTTGTGCTGGAATCCCAAATTTACTAGAAAACAACTCAGAAATGTACAAATGTGTAGACCCCAAATCAAAAAACACATTGGTATAATTTGAACAAACTAATAGTGTACCTGATATTACATCATTTGATGGCTGAAAATCTATTGAACCAGTTGAAATGGATTTTGTCACTCCGTTATACTTGTAGTAAAGATGCTTTCCCTCATTTGACTTCTTCATTGGACACTCATTTTTCTAATGACCCATTTCATTGCAGTTAATACATTTTACTGACTGTAAATCAGATTTTTTATTACCATTACCTTGTCCTTTTTTGTGCAATTACGATCCTTATTTCACATTTTAACACATCGGTAACACCTACCAAGATTCAAAAGAAATTCCCCAGAATGCTCATTACCACAATTTTCACAAACTGTACACTTAATTTTCCGACCATCAGACATTTTAGAAGAGTTCTTCCCTTTTTTCTGCCACCTCGACCTCATATTCATTATTTTCAATGAACATATGATAATCATAAAACTCCATTTCTACTTTCTCCACACATAAAACAACTTTTTCATAACTTTTGAACTCACTAAAAGCTAAAGCCTTCGATTATTTATCTTTAATCTAGAGTAAAAATGATTGATTTTAGTATCAAGATCTTGAATGAAATTTGGAGCATAAATTTTCGGTCAGGTGAATTATAAATCATAAGCAGCCACAAAGTCATCTTATACCTCAATTCATGGATTTTTTTTCCATCTTATGAAGAACCACCTTAGGAAAATATTTCTCAAGAATCATACTTTTGAATTCATCCCATTCAAGATCATAAATCACCAGATTATCCGTGATATTATTCACTATTTACCAACACAGATCTACTTCACCTTCAAAATGGTAAATATAGAGACTAACATTTTGATGTTCTGAACACCTCATGACATCAAAAATATTCCCCAGTGCATTAATCCATCCTTCAAATAGCACAGCTTCATATTATCCCCTAAATTATGGGAGATGTTGCCCCATAAAATGCTCCATTGTTGACACGTTCTTCTGTTGTTGATCTGGATGATCTCATGCATAGATACCACTACAATTTATAGTTTATGTCAATTGTTCCATCACTTCAACAAACTATTATGTTCGAATTCTTACTATCTCAGTTTGCTGATTAAGATGGTTTTCTTACTCTTGATGTTGTCCCATCATAGGTGCCCTGTTTCCTCTATGGAAATCTATTCCGAACATAGAAATATATTGGGCAAAGAAATATGGTAATATGTAAATGAAATATCATTTCAATCATAACATAAACTAAATATAATTTATTGATAATAATTTAACAATATCCTAACTCCTAAATTTGTCTAAACTGACCTATGATACCAACTATATAGACCCAACCATAAATATTACATAATCATTAATTAAATGAATAATTCACATTGCATATCTTTTTAGGTTTAGAATTTTAACGAATTAGGCCTTAACTATTACATATCAAAAAAATTATAAAGTAGACACTTCTAATCAATTTCAATTTTTTTTTGTAAAATAAGAAATCTTGAAAAAAAGATTCATGTATAGTTCCATGTTTTAGAAAACACGTCTTTTCCTTGATCCCATCCTTGAAACTATTCATCTTTTAGTCCTATGAAAAACTTTTAAAAAAACACATGATGAGTATAAAAATATCAGTAAGGGATATAAGATAAATAATGATATCATTAGTCCATAAATACATACTAGGCATAAGCTCAAACATCATTAAAACCTGTGATTTATGAATAAGACATAGAAATCATAAATCATAAAGGGTAACTTGTGACATCCATAATATTCTTGAACATTCATAGCTATATAAGGAGTTACATTTGGAATACCAATCATAGTATATTACCTAAATCTCTTAGGAGAAACATCCATGTTTACCTTCATCACGTTACCCAATGCATTGGTGAGATATATCGGGGTCACCAACCCTAGTTTTATCATGAAACAACCCATGTACATAAACAATGACCATGAACCATAACACATTCATAACACATAAAATAAATAGAAAGGAAAGATAATGTTTCAACATTTCAATCATAATATATCATTTAAATATATTGACACAAAAAAGAAATTATAAAAACTATTTTCAATACCAAAATACGTGAAAGCATATATGGAATTTATTTTCCTTTTTAAAACATTTTGGCTTGTAAATGTAGCAAAAGATCAAATAATACTCACGGTGATGGAAAAGGTAATTGTAACCACTTAGCTTAAAAAGAAAAATTAGTTTATTTTTGTTTTGTAAAACAATTCATAGAAAAATATTTTCTTCGAATTAAATGAAAATTAAAAGGTTTTATACACCATATAAATAAAGGTTGTGTATGAAACAAAATATACCTCAATGAAAGGAGATTGAGACGAAGTCCCTTACAATGATAATTTTGGAAATAAAATATAAATATTATGTGTATTCAACATAAGTACACATTAATAAATAATAAATACAATAAAATATGTAAAAATTCATTTCTCACTTAATCATAGAAAGACATAAATGAGAAAGAAGAGATCATCCCAATGAATGGAAATTGGGTTAAGAAGTTCCCTTAACTCGTGTCCGACTTTACTCGATCATTAATTAATCTATTTAATAATAAAATAATTTTAATTTCAACTTACATAATTACCTTTTAAATGTTTATTATTCCTTTTATATCAATTATAACCTTCTAATAACAATTAGTTGGTAATTTGAGTTCATATCGGACATTTGGTCGATGTTCGGAACCTGACATAAAAAATAAACTCGTTATAATTGTAAATTGTCCTTTTGGAAGAAATAATATCATTTCAAGATTGATATTAATGATTTAGATAACTTATATATAATATATATCCAGTATATATATGTATTTATAATATTATATATCATTTGGGGAAAAGAAACGAAATGCACTGTTAATGGAGACAGTAAGTCGTACATACAAATTATTGTTGTATTCAATAATAATACATATTTAATGGAATAACAACATAATTATACAAAAGTATATTATAATTATAGTATAGTAACATATATTATTTCATTAACTCTATCTTTTATACATTCTATGTATGGAACAGACGAGTCATATCACTTTGAGGGGGAAGTAGTCTTCACTTCCCCAAATGAAATTATCATATTTATCCACTATGGAAAACATATAGTTCATCTATAATTGAAAAATAAAGAACCATAGAAACAATATAAATATAATTTATATCACATATAAATTCATTTACATCTTAACGTCCACTATAAGATGTGGTAAGAGAAGATTGAACAATCCTTGTTTCGTGAGTCAGTAGTTCGTCGTCCACAGAAGCAGTATGTTCTTTACCCATTGGATAATGGTGTTTGTATGTGTAGTTCTAATAATTATCATAAAAACAATATATTATATTTACTATACATGTTTTCTTATAAAATAAAGGATTAAAAAAAGTTTAGTGGTTTGGAGAAGTAAAATAAAACAAAATAACATAAGAGAATATGTTACCTTTAAATCGTGTATATATCTTGTGTTTGAACAAATAATTTTAATTTAATTACATTAATATAAAGGGAAGTATTCTATGAGGATGATAGGGATGTTTGGAGCTTAATTGGGTAGATTTTTGACAATAAATGGGGCATGATAATTGTTTGTAAAATGATAGAATTGAGGGATTTTTATAAGGGTAGGAGGGGTCCTTTAGGAATGATTAAAAATATTATTTTATTGTAAAATGATTTTCGGTTTCTAAAGGTACAATAATTATTACATCAGAATTTAATATCACTCATGTTCTAAATAAAATCATCCAATAATAATTTTACCGATTTTGGGTATTTTTTATAATCTTTATAATCTTATTTATTTAAATTATTCACTAATAAGGTATACAATGCATCATTATTGTTTCATAAATAATTTTATTTATATGATATCTAAAAATTATAATAAAAATAACATGAATTAGGAAATTTTTTTATATTTGAAAAGAATATTTATAGTCTAAGATGTAACGTATATAACTCTATGTAACAATTTATTTACTAAAAGATATATGTTTTTGTCATTTTTGTCTTTACTTTAAATTAATTAATATAAAACATCATTATCAATCTCTAGTGGCTCCATGGGGTCCCAAAATTGACCCAAATATTCCCATGGTCGAAAATTTATCATAAAATAGGATTAGGACACATGTTAGTGTAATTTAATTTTATTATAATAATAATTTTTCCCTTATTTACCGTATTTACCCTTTAACCATTGTAAATAATTTTTTTTCTAATGTAAATATTTATAATGTATAATAATAAAAGTTACCTATTTACATAATTTGGACCACCTGATTCTAAATATTGAATCCTTATTTTAAAAATTAAAAACACATAAGTGGATGAAATTAATTTTAAATTAATTCCCGCTGTCAAAACAAAAAGTGTTTTTAAGAAATAATAAATATCAAAAGATTGGCACTTATTTATGTCCACTTTCAAAGGGAAATTACATCAAATGACCAACATTAGATTAAATGGTAAAAATATAATCAATAATAATTTAAAACCAATTAATAAGATTATATATCATTATAAATAAATTATATTAAAAGGAATATTTGAATTAAAATACAGTTTTCACTATTCGTTAAAAAGTGAACTTCATCAGAAAAATAACAATATTTCATACGAAGTAAATTTTTATTTCCCAATTCTAAAGAAGAATATAATTTTTCCAAATAGAAAATTTAAATTTGACCAAAAAATGATTTAAAGAAGAATAACCATCAAAATGTGATAAATCAACCTTTTAAAAAAAATTGAGTATTTGTGCTTAAAATTAGATTCATACACATTTTTGGCCTCTATCCATTGTTGGATAAATATAAAAACATCTTTACAAACCTGTATATTCATATCGTGTTTAGTTATGTCCATTCCCGGTAATAAAATAGTTAGGCGTTAACTACCATTTAAAATAATATTATATTATTATTTTTAACTATGACCCAGCGTTGTGTGCAACATAAGATTTAAAAGAACCCTGTTGTTGCGTATCGAGTACGCTATCAAACATAACATCCCGTTTAAATTAAAAATATTATTTAATTCACAAATATTAATAAATATGAAAATTTTATATTTTTATTTTCCAGGGATGTTACATATATAATAATATACACAACATGCATCACCCAAGACATCCCGAGGATTGATCGCTTTCCATAGTAAAAATAGATATTCAGTGCATCTATACTGAGAATCTCCCATTATCATAAAGGATTTTATGGATTCTATAGTAGGTAAATCTCATTTATTAAACATAATCATGTAATGTTAATCATTCAATTGAGTTTTTTATAATAAACACTTTAAAACCTTCAAAAAATGTGACAAACAAGCCTAAACCACCTTTAAAAAAAATAAATTTTATAAGAAATAAAACATCTATCCAAAATTTTAAAACACACCACTTTCAATTTCAAAACCATTTATAAAAAAAATTTAAACGAATTCATACAACATTAAACCCCCAAATCCATTTATATTAAAATGACAAATGGGACACAATCCATCTTCACATGTTAAAGCTCTCTCAAAAGCAAATTAAAAACTTCTTTTAATGAAGTATTCTTTAAACCTCATTCAAGAAAACCCAAGTCATCATTTAAAATTCCATATATTTATTAAAAAATCCAATACATTCTTCACAAAAATGAATCACTCATAACATCCAAATAGGAATTTCATCGAACACTTGGTGTGCAATAAATAATAAAACATGAATATATACTTTAATAAAATAAGCCAATCATCTCTTTTTTCACAAAAAAAATCAATGAAAAGAACAAAAGTCATTATTTATCATATAATGAATGTTTTAAAATCATGATAAAACCAAATCATAAATCTGAAAGGAATGTGAAAAGGGAAACCTTCTTCAAACCACTTGCGCTTCAACAACACCGACCTGGAATGACTACCCAAAGGTTCCATGTAAAAATAATATACAAAATTAACCCTAATATGGGAAAACCACCAATTTTTCCCAACCAAGGTATCAAAATTTACTAAAATAGTCACTAGGGTTAGGGGAGAAAGGGAAAATGGAAGAAACCAATATAGAAAGGGATAAGACCTATAACCATTCGATCCAATTGAAGAATCACCAAGAAACCACCTTGAATAAAACATGTATGGTATTTTAGGTGAAAAAACAACCATGGTAGGTGTTTTTATTGTGCTAAGCTAAGAGAATAAATCTCGATTAAATAATGTTTAAAATTCCAAAATATCCTTTCCCGAGTGGGTTGCATATTTAGCTTTCATGGTTTAACAATACATAAAAAAACCATGCAATTTTATACTATACAGTCCTTAATGGGATTCACGGTTAGGATATATGGTTAGTTAAATCATGCAACCTAACCATGTGACTCATGCACACATAGTTGGATGATTAAAATAACTATGTTCCTTAACCATGCATCCTATAAGAAAATCCCCCAAAATCACCATTTTCACCCAAAAAATCATACAATTAAAGGAAAAAATCATCCAAAAAAATATCCCATAAAAAGGATTCAATAAGGGTGTTACAAACTCATTTTCTAGTCCACCTCCCCCTCATACATTTCATGCTAACTAATAATTTTTCAAAAAACTGCACAAAACATCTAAAACATCCAAACAAATATAAATCTTGAAAACTATGAACAAGAGAGAAAAAATAATGATAAAAAAGATAATATTTAATAAATGATGAAAAAAACTATTTGTGACACCTGATGATCATACTTGTTCAATTAACTCTAAGTATGAATAATAACATTAATCATTTGGAATTACCTACTCATTTTTGTATACACTATGTACCCAGTTTCCGTGTGTAGCTATGTACTGGCCATGTAATAGATGAGTACATGGCAGTGTAGGTGACATGAAAGACCACCTAATGCAGGGGTCGGTTGAGGCCTATACACAATATTTACATTAAATGAACATGCCCTGTAATTTTTTTTTGATATATCAGCATAGGGTCATGAATCACGTACAAAAACACCTTATTATCCCCTTAGTTCATCTAGGAGTGTGATTAAACACCCATGAACATCATGTTATTACTGATTCTTCATCCGACCTCCGATTGAGACATCGTCATGTGAGTTGGATACCGAACAATGAGTTCTCTGTTTCCACAGTTCCTTTCATCTTGATTCCTCCTCTCCTGTGGTTCATTAAATGTCAAATTATTTTTACCCTTTTTTTAGATCCAAGTTGATATAGGTTTATTCAAGGTTCTACGTTCTAATGTTTTGATCATACAAAATCATGGTAGGCATATTGTGCCTTTAATTGATTTTCATTTGATTATATATACTAAATGTGCCAAATACTCATGGTTGAGGTACTGTGTGTTTTGGATGTTTACCCTTTTTAATAACTTCTACGATTTTTTGTAATGGGAAATTATAATTCCTTATGCATATGTTATTATTCCTTGTTATAGGACACCCCAAGGATGTATTCCCATGTTTGATGGTTTATGGTTTTTTGGTCTAGATTGCATGTTAGACTTGCATTGTATGCCATGCCTCGTGTTGCTAGGATGGAGTTACTGATTATTGAGATGTATGAGATTCACATTGTGAAATTTTGACCAGGGGTATTTTTACTGTGATATCTTTTTTAAGTAGAGTCATTTATTATGAATAGTTTTTATGTTGTCCCAAATGTATTGATTGTGAGAGCTACTAGGTGTTCATAGACTAGAGGAGTTAGATCGTGAGAGATAATATGAGGGCCATTATTAATTGAATATTGGACCCTAGGGAATTTACTATGAGACCTGTTAGGTTGTCATTATAATTTATTTTGGAAATGAAGACTAAAAGGGTTTTGACCGTGAGAGATGCCAATGTGGTCATCTGTAGTGATCTGTGCTATATGGGACCAAAGGGGATGGACTACGTGATCTTTCCCAGAGGTAATCATTTTTTGAATTGATGATATGTCAAACTAGAGAAGTTAGACTATGAGAACATTCCTAGAGGGTTGATTTTGAATTATTAAATTATTATGATGATTATACCAAGGCAAGTCACAAACTTGGACTTGGTCTTACTAGTTTGTTTAAATTGTCTTCTAAGACATCTATTATTACTATTACAGAGGGGATATGAATAAAAATCTAGTTCCAATGGTTTACATTATTCAACTAATTAATAATAAATTTAAATTATTTTAATTTAAAACTGTAGGATTGTTTACTTTTGAATATCTCCTTGTTTATTACTTAATTTATACATATTACCTACTATATATATTCACTAATATTTAGGAACAGATCTTTGGGTGTTTTACTATTGGGATTCATCTCACATCCTATTTTGGTCATGCTTTCAGACCCAAATAGATTATATGGTTGTAGGTATAGATAATGGAAAGCTCCATGATTTGTCAGGTACTTAATTGTTTTTAGACTTGGAGAGAATGGGACCAGGGTTAGGCCTAAAATGATACTATAATTTACTGGTCATTATTTATATTTTGGATTTTTTATTTCATTCCTGTATTGTGTAATTCTTGGCTACCTTCTTAGATACATGTTCCATGAATCATTTATATACGCTCCATATTTTATATTACAATTGATATTACACTGTTAACTTTTGTTGTATGGTATTACTCTCCTGCTACTATTTATAATTTTTTATACTATGTTAGTCTGTCAATGAGAGAATATTTTCCCCACTATCACATAGAAGGCCCTCACTAGATGTCAGAAGCCTTTTTCTTTCGGGAAAATGCTGTTGAGGCTAAGGGACCAACTGGTTATGAGGCACCATTGGGCATCACCCAAATCTTGGATGTTACAATGTCATTTTAGAGGAGTTCTTTTCTTAATTGCCTTATTATTTGGAGGCAATATTATGGGATAACAATGAATTGGTAGTTTTTCATAAGTTGTGCCTAGGATTAGCTAACTCGTGTACATGTAAAATCCACATTAGCTCGAATATTTTAATATTTCTAGTATTTAAATTTTTACAGTTGATTTGATTTCACAGGTGGGTGACACAATTGTTCAGATCTGTTATTATTGATATCATTGTGGTTCTATTTCTATTTCAACCTGATGAGATAATGGTTTAATGACTCATGCATTATATAAGAACATTATAGAGATCGCATTTCTTCCATTATTGTCATGCAACTTATGATGCAATAATTATTTCAAGCTATTGTGATAAATGTTGTTCTAGATATGCATGCTATTATGATTGATTATGTTATATAATACCTTCTATTTTGATAGGTTACTGGTATATTTTAGGTTTCATTTGGTTGGATGCCAAAATTTTGTCCTTGAGGTGTTATGGGCCCTCTTGGATCAGGATTTGTTGGATCATGTTTGAACATAAATTAAATTTTGTAAAGTTATTAATGAATAAGGATTAGAAACTTTGATTCCTTGGAGTATGGGATCTCACGGGATAGAATTCTTCATTAAATGGAATAAAATTAGGCTTTTATGTGTTCTAGATAATTTTTAGAGGCATACTGTCCAGAAACCGAGATAATACGGTGTCTGGTGTCATGAACAAACACCATCCGTTCTTCTGTTCTATAAGAATTGACTTTTCATATGTACACACCATGTAATATGAGTACACACTGTGTAGTTCTTGATTGGGTGACTGAATGTGTAAGTAGAGTCATCAGGCTTGGAATCATTAGGTTGTGTACTCTGTGTCCCATTTATACACGCCATGTAGTTATCAACCATTTATCTGATCGTGTGACCAACGACATGGTTGGATGAAACATAGGGTGTACACGTCATGTATCTTTTATTCATGTTGTGTAGTTATCAACCACGTATTCGGCTATGTGACCAAGGACATTGGTTATTTGGACACAACTAGTACAGGTCGTGTCTATGGTGAACACATCGTGTAGTGTTACGGCAATAGAACATTGTTCTTTGAGCATATAGATGTACATGGGTAGGAGGGAAAATTCAATTACATTTCATGTATCAAGAGAAAAAAATTGTTATTAAGGGGAGTTACATGACCAGTATTGGCAGAGGTACATGCCATGAGAAATTCTTAAGGTAACACTCTGAGGGGAATTTATACACTCTGTGTAAACCTATTTGGTAAAACATGAATGTTTTCATCCTCATATTCTTATTTTAAATTTAATGTTACAGTCCATTAAAATATTAATCTGAGGTGTGCGCTTGACAATGAAGATTCGTGCCACCAAGACATCCTCTAGATGTATGCTAGGTATATTGCAGGGAATAGACAACTGAAATGGTAGATCAGGGACTACAAGAAGATCCTCCTATCATGCTCGTATTGTTACAAGCTATTATACTGGATGTAGGTGTTGAGGTACAGTTCTATGAATTATTTTTAAGGATCATATAGACTTTTCAAGGTGCATTACCTCCTTCCCTGACTATGGTAGAGTTGACGATGGTGTTCCAGCAGTAGAATCCTAGGATGTTTTGAGGGGATAGAGGACCACAGGTTGTAGAGACTTGATTGGAGTCCATAATGTCTATCTTTGAGCATTTGGATATGCCTCTAGAGAGAAAAGTGAATAATTCTACGTACATGTTTCAAGATTTATCCAAGAGATGGTTGTATGTTATCTCACATGGGGGATGTTATCAGGATATGTATTAGGAAAATATTAAGAGGAAATTCTATGATTACTTCTACCCCAAGATATTGCGGGCCAATCATGATCGATAGATCATGTAGTTGGATTAGAGATTTATTTCAGTGATGGATTACTGATATCGTTTCACCGAGCTTCAACGTTTCACACCTCTTATGGGTGGTAAATAATTATTTTTGGTTAGGCTATTTGAGAATTGTCTCAGTCATGACATCTGATTGTAGGTGAATGTTTTCTATATGAAATTGGTTATTGATAAAGTGAACCATGTGCTGATTAAAAAGTGAAATATGAGGGTGTCGGGAGTTGTGAGCTATGGGGTTCAACATCTTGGGCTGGTACTCCTTCGACACATAGCAGGAAGAACCATAGGGTGCTTTCATGCAATGATTTTTTAGGTAACCAAGTTTTATTCTACCGGTGTACGAAGAGTGGGAATACAAGACCACTTGTCTGGAAGGAATGAGTTGATTATCAATCATACGGCAAGATGGGTCATCTTCCAAATTTTCTCTGGATATCCTCACCATCGGCGACTGATAGGGGTTTTTTTTATTACTCCACGTTCAGGAGAAAGAACAATGGTTTCTAATCAGATAGGGAACTGTAGTATGTTAGGCTAAGTAGGTGGTCATGGTCATGGTATTGAAGATATAGGTGTTTAGCGATGGTAGGGTGGATCAGCTCTGGGTATCGGGCATGGTCGTTTGACTGTGATATAGGTAAGAATTTTGCAATAGAGTAGACCCAGTAGGATCAGGATCCTAGACCCTTTATGGTTATATGTATGATTCTAGTTCCCTCATTTTTATCTTCTTATCTTTTAGATACTGGGGAATCCCACAGTTACATATTTTTTTGTCATTGTAGAGAGTCTTGGGCTTTGTATCATTATAGATAATGATTTTATATAACTATAAAATCTGTTGGGGATTTGGAAGGCTAGTGTATGTCAGGGTAAGGAGTTCCCTCTTAAGGTTGGTGGGTCTCAGTTCTCATGGGGCTTATTTTTCATAGAGATGGCATGCTTCAATGTCATTATCAATGTGGACAGGTTGGTATCCTTTCAAGATTTTATTGACTACGAATGTCGCAGGGTTAGTTTCACATCACCAGAGGGTGGATATTTTATAATTAATTTGGAATGGGATGTCCAATTGAGAATATTTGGACTCGAGCATAATTGGGTGGGAGAAATTGTAACCCATATTTCTAGTATATATTTAGATGACTAGAGGACATCACATATAGACATTCCTCTAGTGGGGGATAATTCCAGATAATTCATTCTAGATGAATTTTTAGGTTTACCACTATAGTGTGAGGTAGATTTCTCTATTGATAATGTTCTAAGAGTGGCACCAGTGTCCATTCCTCCATATAGAATGTCTATACTAGAGTTATAGGATCGTAGGAAATAGTTAGTGGAGTTGTAGGAAAAGGGTTTCATTCGACCCTATACTTCATCTTGGGGTAATCCTGTACTTTTTGCCATGAACTCAAACTTTACACTCAAACGTTGTGTTGATTATTGGATGTTGAACCAGTCGATGGTCAAGAACTGATATCCATTTCCACAAATTAATGTTATGTTTGATCTGCTTTGAGGAGCTCTAGTTTTTTTAAATGATTGACATGAGATCTGGTTATCATCAATTGCATGTTTGACAATAAGATATTCCTATTTCAACCTTTTAGAGTTTTTATATTCTATACATGTATTTTCTTATATCGTTCAGTCTCCCGTACGTGCTAAAGTTTCATGGAACTGATGAACTGATTGTTCCATCCATACTTATATTCTTTTGTGGTAGTCTTTGTGGAAAATATCTTGGTACACTCTCACACTCGACATGACCATACCACCCATCTTGAGATTGAATTAAGTAAACGAAGAGAGTATAAATTATATTAAAAGATCTAAAAATGTGACTTTTGGATGGACTAGATTCACATCTTGAGTCACATCATCTCATAGATAGGAGTATTAGTAAACCTAGAGAAAGTGAAAGCGATAGATGCGTTGAAGAATACAAAGTACATAAAAGGGGTATGACAATTTCTAGGGATGGTTGTTTACTACATATGCTTTATAAATGACTTCTCATGCTTATCAGCTCCACCGATTGGCTTGAAAAAGAAGGTTGCAAAGTACTTATTGACATATTCCTACGATTTAGAATTTGAGGATCTAAAAGAGAGACTTACATCAGCACGAATACTGATTATTCTAGAGTTGGGATAGAGTTACACCATTTATGTGATGAATAATGTATTGGGATAAGAGGAGTGCATATGTAAGGGAAATGATTCTTTGTATATTGGTCTCAGTAGTTCAGGCCACATGTGGGGAATTACCTGATGCATGATCTTGAGTTTGTTGAAGTTGTGCATGCATTACACTGTTGGTGACATTATATTTTGGGAGATAATTTTGTGGTACTCACTGACCACAAGAGCCTCATGTATATCATTACTCAGCAGGATCTGAATTTCAGACAGCGAAGGTGTGTTGTGAACCTTCAGTCTTTTGACATTGAGCATGCCTACATGCTTGGGAGTAGCAAAGCAGTGGCTGACACATTGAGATAGATAACAAAGATACAGGCCGTTTAGGAGGCCAGAAATGAGTGGAAGCTTATGTCTCTATTCTATGATATGATTTTTTAGGTTCAAAAAAGAATGTGGCAATTTTTTCATTCTTATATAGTTGTTACCTAAACTATACCGGATCGAGTGAGTATTAGAATGCTATTAGACTCTAAATGCCTAGTCCTATATGGGAGTTTGATAGGAGTGGACCCTACTCCTAGATGGACCACATGCGATGACAAGGTATTTTGTTTTCATGGGAAGGTATGGTTGTCTGTAGATATACAATAGGATATTTTTGAGGTTTTCATGCCTCAACAGTGGTAATTCATCCTGGTGTCACCAAGATGTATCGAGATCTACACCATCAGTATTAGTGTCCATTCATGAAGATGGATATTGTTTATTACATTATGAGATGTTCCACCTGTCAGTAAATGAAGGCACAACATCAGGGTCCATCAATACTATTACAATAGTTACCCATTCCTGAGTAGAAGTTGAATGATGTCACAATAGATTTTGTGACAGGTCCACCAAGGTCACCTCAATGGAATGATGCAAATTAGGTTGTTTTGAAATACTCTTGAAGGATTCAAATTCCTTGTTGATGAAGGAATCCATATATTTTGATGAGCTTGGAAGGATCTACATTCGAGATATTGTATATTTTCTGGGGGTTCCACACTATATCGTTTCAAACAAGGATTTCTAGTTCAAATCACGTGTTTTGATGGTTCAATAGAGGTATTTGTGTATACATGTACTTATGAGTACAACATACCATCCCAAGAGATACTTTTAGTCCGATCACATGATTCAGGTTTTGGAGGACATGCTTTGAGAATGCGTCATAGATTTTGGGGGCTCTTTGGAGAGACACATACCCCATGTGGATTTTTCCTACAATAACAATTTTCATACAAAATTATTGATTGAACCTTATAAGGCTTCGTATGGTATCCCATGCCGATCACACCTATGTCAGCTAGAGGAAAGAGAGGTAGCTATGATGGGACCTCATCTTGTCTAGGAGACTGATGAATAGGTGGAGTTGATTTGAAATAGGATGGCTACTACATAGTCTCAGAAAAAGTATTTTTCTTATTGATAGAGACAGCCTCTGGAGTTTGTGGTTAGAGATCAAGATTTCTTACATGTCACACTAAGGATGGGAAACATGAGAATTAGGAGATAGGGAAACCATTCACCAAGATACATCGGTCCATTTCAGGTTATGGAGGGACTTGAGCCGGTTACCTATCCATTGTAGTAACCTTAGAGGTACAAAGATATGCATGATGTCTTTCATGTTTCTCAGGCACAACATTACTTTTCATAACCGTCTCATGTTCTCCAACCTGAGGAGGTTGAGTTGGAGGTGGATGCATCCTTTGAGGATAACCCTATTCGGGTTATGGATTGTAGCATGAAGGTTCCCAATGGATGTTTTGTTCAACAGGTATGGCTGATATGGAAGCATTGATGAGTATAAGATGATACATGGAAGAGGGAGGCTGACATACGATCCCAGTGGCCAGAGTTGTTTTAGTTTTATAGTTTACTATTGACCTCACTTGTTTTGATAATCAAAATTATGCTTTAATATATTTTGATAATCTGAATATAATGTTTTTCTATATATTAATTCTTTCGATCTATGATCAAGATGATGATAATATTAAAATAATCCCTGAGATCTATTAATCCATGTCTATCATTGTTTATATGTGTTCTGAAGTTCTTTTAACCCATTCAGATATGCTTTGCATAAAACAGACAATTGTTAAGTCACTGATCTGCGTATAGATACTGATAAAGAGCTACTGGTACTCAGTCTACCGATAGACAGAGTCACCAATACACAAAGGTCACTAATACACAGAGCTACCGATATGAATAGAGCTACTGGTATGCATATACCAAGTCTACCGATATAACAAAATGGAGGTACTGATGCAAGGAGCTAGTGACACAGTCTACCGATACAATTACATGGTCACCGATAGAATGAAGTAAGTGTACCGATAAGAGTTACTGGTACCTAGAGCTACCGATACTAACAAGCTACCGATGCAAGATCAAAGACCTACCGATGGAAGGACCTGCTACACAAAAGACCAACGTACACTTTTTCCAACACGAGCTACTAATGATTAACCAACCAGTCAAACTCTATACTCTCAATACTATTTATTTATTAAGAGAACTGATACATTTTATGTTTTTAATGCAGTCAATGTTATTTAATGATCTATGTTGCCATGTCAGGGAACCGTACCTAGTACCCATGCAAAAGGTAATAATTCCCATTTGCTAGAGTTGAAAGCTATAAAAGGGAAGACAAAGACCTAGCTGAACATAACGAAAGAGATGAGTAGAAGAGAACATTGGGTGTGTATAAGACATGAATTACGGAACTAAGAAGGAACACGAGTGAAAAAGAAAAGAGCTGAAAATCATTCAAACATGGATCATTTTTCAGTAGTCTACATCCATACTCCTAGAATCCTGGACATACATGAAGAAACTTGTTATTGAGAATAACACAAGATAGATCTTGAGTGAAGAACTAAAAAAAGTACTTCATAAACTCAGGAAGCTATGTTGAACCTGAAATCAAGGAAGAAAACGACACTCTGTTTTCTGAACCGAAACCACAGAAGGACTCAGAAGCTTATCAGAAAAATCAAACGAGTTCAATGTTGAACTGCCAATCACTAAAGATTTTTCTAAACTCTTTCTCACATTCTTTAGTGATTCTATCATTACATTTCGAGCAGTTCATGTAACCTATTTATTTTACACACACACAGTCTCCTAAGCTAAACTAGAGGATTCTTAAATCCTCACTCAAACATCATAACCTTTTTTTCCCAATGTGGATAGTGGTAGAGGTCGAGTAGGACCTGGAAAGCCTGTGTGATTTTTTTTGTGTTTCCCAGTTCGAACTATTGTAGAGTTCTTTGGACCTTGACAGTACTGTACTATTGTTTACCCCCGATCTAGGGTGTGGATCAATTTATATAAATTGTTGAGAGGACTAAGCCTCGGCTTGAGACTGAACCTCTTGGTTATTTTTGTTGTTCTTTTTATTTATCATAAGAATACTATATATATCTATTTCATAATCTGGTGCTATTAATTTGAAATACAACACTATTTTAAAGTTACTTTGATAGTAAAATTAGAAAGTTTTTATACTTATTTTAAACTAGTAAGTTCGTTTAAAAAGTTAATTTAATCTTCAGATTAAATAAATTGTGACCTAATCAATCATTTTGAAAACGATTGAACATTTAAAATCTGTATAGATTAACTACAGTTTAACTTTGTTTTTAAATTGGGTGATTTTAAGAGAAAATTTTTTAACATAAATTTTAATTGGAACTAAATTCACCCCCTCTTGAGTATCCACTCTGACCAACATTTGGTATCAGAGGATGTTTCAGTTAAAGGATTGTTGACATTATCTGTTTTTCAACTGTTATTTTAGTTTCATCTTCAAAGACCGTAAATTTCTGTTAGTTCTAAATTTTATCTCCTTAAAACATCTTTTCTAAAATCTAGTTATAGAAAATATACTAGAGGGTGCTACTACTAACATGCCACCTTTCTTTAATGGCACCAACTATGCTCAGTGGACACATAAGATGAAAATACATTTGGAAAGTATGTGTTTTGATATCTGGACTGCTATAGAGTATGAATATAAAATTCCAGAAACTGAAAGAACAACTTGGGATGAACCTAAAAATACTGCCTACAATACTAATTATAAAGCTATAGATTCCTTGTACTGTGCTTAAAGAGATGAAGAGTTTATTAGAATATTTTCTTGCAAAACTGCCTATGATATATGGGATACTTTGGGTGTTTCTCATGAAGGAACAACCAATGTTAATGAAATGTGATTAAATACTTATACTATTAATTATGAAAATTTTAAAATGAAGACTGATGAAACTATTACTGATATGTATCTCAGGTTCAATGAGATAGTCAATACAATGAATTCACTTGGAAAAGTTGTTCCAGGTAAGGAACAAATTATGAGGATACTGAGATATATGCCAGAATGATGGAGCGACAATTCTGTTTCAATCAGAGAGTCATGTGACATTGGAGCACTGCCTGTAAAATAGTTTATTAGAAAATTAACGATGTATGAGGAAGAAATCAAGGCAAATAAAGAGGAAGATGATGAACCCAAAAGGAAATCCGTTGCATTCAAGTCTACTGCTTCTAAGAAAAAAGACAAGGAGACAATGCAAGTACCTACTTAAAGTTCAAAAAGTGAATATTATGATTTAGAAAGTGATGCTGAAATAGCTCAGATAGCCAGAAGGTTTAAGAAATTTTATAAGAAGAAGCAATTCTTCATGAAATATAACTACAAGGGAAAGTATGACAATAAGGGACACTGGAAGAAGGATTGGATGAAGTCTGACACAGAGGATGATATAGTCTGCTATGAGTGAAAATGAAAAGGACACATCAAGGCTGACTGTCCAAAATGGAAATTCAAAAAGAAATATGATTATAAGGACAAGAAGTACAAGAAATCTATGAAAGCTAATTGGAGTTATTCCGAGGACAACACAAGTGAGTTTGATGTTTCTGATTCTGAGAAGATTCGTGCCAACATGTGTTTCATGACCAACACATCTGAGGTAACTTTAGTTACTCCTATTTTATAGTATTATTATTCTGGAGATGATGCTAAATCTGATTCTGATTCTGAAGATATGTCTAAGGCTGACTTGTTTGAATGCTGCAATATGCTGGAAGAGACATTCAATTAACATAAAGAAAAATATAAGTCATTAAAGAAATATCATGCTCTTACTGCCAATGTTAAATATTCCTTTGTGGTAGAAAAAGAAAAGAATGATCAGCTATTAAAGGAAAATGCTGAACTCAAAATATCTAATGAGAAACTTAGAAAGTACTTAGAAAAGTTCACAAATGTAAAAGATACTCTAACTCAAATGTTAGGTAAGAATGTTGCACCTACATACACTACTATTTTGGGATACCAACCTGGAAAAAGACAGTTCACTAAAACTTGGTTTATTCCTAACTCTAGACAAAATTATGCAAATCCCAGTTCTAAAAATTCCTATGCTTCAACTAGCTATTCATATGGTTATAGATTAAATAAATTTTATCTTTAAAAATATATTGATTCTATAAATTATATGATACCCATAATACAAATATGGGTACCTAAAGCTTTGATTGCTAACCTATCTGGACCCAAGAAGATCTGGGTACCAAAATCAATTTTTATCTAAATCTGCTTTGTCAGAAACATGGTTAAAGAGTTCTCAAAAGAAGGTATGGTACTTGGACAGTGGATATTCAAGACACATTTCTGGAGATTATTCATGCTTCAAGATCTTAATAAAGGTTGATGGATTCCATGTCACCTTTGGTGATAATTTTAAAGGAAAAATCATCGTACTAGAAAAAATTGGTAACACTAATTCAGTTTCAATTTCTAAATTTGTATTTGTTGATGGAAATAAATATAATCTGTTATGTATTTCTCAATTATGTGATGATGGATTAAATGTGAAATTTGAAAATGATTCCTGTAATGTTTTCAATTCTAACAATGTTTTAGTATTTTTTGCTTTAATAAATGAAAATGTTTATGTTGTTGACTTAAATAATTTAGATAAATAGTATGCTACTTGTTTAAATTCTTTTCATAAGGAATCTTGGATTTGTAATAGATGATTAGGACACTGAAATATCTATTCACATAGATAGCTGACTAAGAAAAACATTGTTAGAGACCTACCTAAGCTTGAATTCCAAAATGTCAAAGTTTGTAATCCCTGCTAAAAGGGAATGCAACATAATGTTTCTTTTAAATTAATGAAAAAAGTTTCAACTTCTCAACCTCTCGAGTTGGTTTACATGGAATTGTTTGGACCTTCTATATTCTCTAGTTTAAATGGGACACTATGTCTATGTCCTAGCAGATGACTTTTCTAGATATACTTGGGTATACTTTGAACCTCACAAAAGTGAAGCCAGTTATTACTTTGTTAAATACTCTATGTCTTTAGAAAAACATAATGGACTTAAGATTAAAACCCTGAGAACTGATCATGGTCGTGAGTTTGAAAATCAAGAGTTTGAATCTTATTGATCACACAATGGCAATAGTCATAAATTTTCTACTCCTAGGACACCTCAGCAGAATGGTGTAGTAGAAAGAAGATATATAACCCTTCAAGAAATAGCTAGATCCATACTTAAGGAGTATTATATGCCTATTTACATTTTGGATGAAGTTGTGAATAAAACCTATTATATTATTAATGGAGTCTTAATTAGAATAGTTCTCAAGAAGACCCCATATGAGTTATGGAACAATAGAAAACCTAAAGTGAGTTACTTCAGAGTCTTTGGCTGCAATGTTTTCATTCATAATACAAAGGATAATCTGGACAAGTTTTCTTCTAAGAGTGATGAAGGAATTTTTCTTGGTTATTCATTAAATAGAAAAGCCTATAAAATCATTAATAAGAGAACCAAATGTGTGGAAGAATCTGTTCACATCAAGTTTGATGAAACTAATCCACATGAGCCTAAAACCTCTCTTAAAAATCTTGAATAAGATTTGAGTGTTCTGGACCTTAATGATAAATCTAATGAACCTGCTTTAAAAATATCCAGTTCTAGACATAATCCAGAATCTTCTTCTCTTGAACCCGAACTTGGAGATGAACCTAAAATTTCTAGTCCTGACTTTACTAGATCAACTAGGATTCTAAAGAATCATTCTTTAGATTCTATTGTTGGTCATCTTGATAGAGGGACACCGAATATAGCTTCTCTATGAAACAGGTTGAATAGAAAGTCTTTCATTCATAGCTAGAACCTAAAAATATCAATGATTCTATCAATAATGAATTTTGGGTAATTTCTATACAAGAAGCGTTAAATCAATATGAAAGAAACAGAGTCTGGGAATTGGTTGACAGACCTAAGGACACATTAACAATAGGCACAAAATGGGTTTTTAGAAACAAAGTTGATAAACCTGGAAACATAGTTAGAAACAAAGCTAGGCTAGTTTCAGAAGGATATATTCAAGAGGAAGGTATAGACTATGAGGAAACCTTTGCACCTGTAGCTAGATTAGAAGCTATTAGGATCTCACTTACCTATGATACTCATCTTAATTTCAAGTTATATCAAATGGATGTTGAAAGTGATTTTCTAAATGGTTTTATTGTCTAAGATGTTTTTTGAACAACCACCTAGATTTACTAATCAACATTTTACAAATCAAGTTTTTAAACGTTCTAAAGCTATATATGGTCTAAAACAAGCACCAAGAGCATGGTATGATAGACTTAGTAATTCTCTTATTTGAATAAGTTTTACTAATTGAATTTCTGATCCAACTCTATTTATTAAAAGAATTTCTAAAGATGTTTGAATAGTACAAATCTATTTTGATGATATTATCTTTGGATCTTATAAACAATCTTCATGTAAAATTTTTTCAATGAGTATGCAAAATGAGTTTGAGATGAGTTGAATGGGAGAACATAAATATTTTCTTCGATTTCAAGTTTTCAAAAATAAAAATGGTATTATTTTGAATCAAAGTGAATATAAAAAAGTCCTAGGAAACCAGTGGATCAAACCAATTACAGAGGTATGATTGGAAGATTACATTACCTTACTGCTAGTCGACCAGATATTATGTTTAGTGTGTGTATGTGTGTAAGATTTCAAGATAATCCAAAATAATCTCATTTACTTTCTGTTAAACAAATTTTGAAGTATCTTAAACATACTGTAAACTTTGGTTTGTTTTATCCAAAAGGACAACCCTTTGAGTTAATGATTCAGTATGATGCTGATTTTGTTGGTTGCAAGTTATATAGAAAAAAAACATCAAGAAAAAGTCATTTATTTGTAAAATACATAGTATCATGGTGTAGTAAAAAGCAGAATTCTGTAGCATTGTCCACTGCCGAAGCAGAATACATAGCTGCTGGTACTTGCTGTACACAAATTCAGTGGATGAAACACACTCTTTTATACTATGGATATGGCTTTAATCACGTTTATATCAACTGCGACAACACTAGTGAAATAAATATCTCTAAGAACCCTGTTTCTCACTCTAGGACCAAACTAATTAATGTAAGGAACCATTTATTGAGAGATTATTACCAAAAGGGTGATATTATTCTTGACTTTATAGGAACTGAACATCAATTAGCTGATATATTCACTAAACCTTTGATTTCAGAAAGATTATGTTACATTAGACATGAGTTGTTTATGTTTAACCTTGATCGATAGCTAACCTCACCGATGTAAAATTCTCACCGATGTAAAATTCTCTCCGATGTGAAAGTCTCACTGATGTAACCTCACTGATAGGAATTCTCACTGATAGACCCTACCGATGAATGTGCTATTTTAAACTTATATCTTTCACCATAATTTGAATCTTTTTTTCATTATTTCATTTTATTTATTAATTTTATGATTCCTAAATAATAAAACTAAAGTCCGAGCTACATCTCAATCCACCAAGCCTCAAACATTAGCTCCCTAATCCTTAGAGAACCCTAAATCCCCCGAATCCGATATGGAAAAAACCAAACTTCCTTCTAACAAAGATGACTCTGTTGAGCAGGAAACAAAGAAGCAGAAGACCATGCATGAAGCAAGTGGTAGTGTTGCTAGAACTAGGTCGGGGAGACGACCAGTGAATCCTCATCTGCATAATCAAGTTATTGTGATTGAAAAGGAGTTGTGTGTAATGTGGCTTCTGCCCAGAAAATCCTTAGTGCTCTAAGTGCATGAAGATCAAAAATGGGTGTAATTTTTTCCGAACAACAATGGTCCCTTCCAAAGTTAGTGAAACAATTTTACGAGTTGGTAACCTTTGAAAAATATGAGAATGAAAATCAAGTAACATCTTTTGCGAATGGAAAGGAGATATCATTTTCATCTGTTGAATGGGAAAAGTTCATGAATGTTATATATGAAGGTGTATCTAGATATGTATCAAGTGCCATGACACCAACCAGTGATATTTTCGACAATGAGACTACTTTGGAAGAGCTGACTGGTGATGAAAGTAAAAGGAAAGTAGTTGCTGCAGAAATGGATGGAGAGAACAGATTGCTGTTCAAATTTGTTCAACATGTCTTGATACCAAGGAGAGGAGACTTTTCTAATTTGATATATCAGGATATATATCTCCTGCATCTCTTAAGACATTGTGTAAAAGTTAATTTGTGCAGATTGCTCACGATCCAAATGGAAGACATGACGTGGCCAAAATCAAAGACAAATGCCCTTGTCTTTTCTATGTTAATTTCTGTGATGATCAAGTTAAAAGGGGTAGTTGAGTCTCAAGATGAGATAGTGGTAGTGAATAATAACTTTTGTATCACCTCTACAGTTTTCAAATACTTGAGGATCAATTGGAACCCTTGGAGAGGAGAATGGGTCAATGATAACCAGAAGGTGTATGACAAATTTATTCCTGTAAATCATCCTTTAAGACCAAAATATGTAAGGGATCTAGGTCTGGGACATGATAAAGAGGAGTCAGAATTCAGTGATGATTCAGAAGAGGAATATTCCTCTGCTGATGAAGGAGGACACCCTGACTTACCTACGAGCCCAACTCATGAAAATCGTGATCAACATAAATCAGATAAGGAAGAGGATGTTCAAGGGGGTATTGAAGAGGTTGTTGAAAAGGCTGTTGTATAGAATGATGAACATGCTCATGAATGTAAAGAATCTTTGTCAGCTGATTTGAGTCTTATTCTAGAGATTGAAAAATCATTATTGACTTATAAGAATGAAAATGAATTTGATATTCCCATGCCTATTGTGGAAGAAACTCCTGCTACTGCAGAGATGGAAATAATAGTAAAATATTCTCCTTAAGAAGAAAGACTTACTGAGAATAATGCTGAAAATGCATTTGTTTTTCTTGAGTATGCACTTGTTGAGGGGGAGCATCAATCCAATGTTGGAAGTGTTACAGTGGCTTCTGGAATTGAAGATTGGGAAGAAGACCCAGGTTTTATAGTCTGTGGTTTAGACTATCCAAATTCAGATAATGATGTATCTCACAATAAACCAAATATTTTTTATAATATTGAATCTGAGATGTTTCCAGAAGATTTGGTCAGAATGCATGACCTGGATACTTTAAAGAAAAAGGTGAAGGAGAGTTTTGTGGAAAAGGAAATGAAGATAGAAGTTTCTATGGCCTCTTCAGTTAAATTTGTTATGACTGACTCAGTGGTCAGTTTAGCATCTGAAACAGTACCCACTGCAGTTTTACCTGCCGATATGATCACAAGGGCTGATCTGGAATCCTTGAAGGATGAGCTGAAAGAATCTTTTAATGCCTCAATTGCTGAGATAAAGCACAGTTTTGCTGAAGAGATGAGTATGTTGGAAAGATCATTTGAACTTTATCTTTCTTGTAGTTTGTTAAAATTCATGGAAGAAATAGTGGAAGAAGTTAAACACTACCAGGGTCAAGTTTCTAGACTTGAAGCAGATCTTGAAGCTCTAAAGGAATCTGTTGTTTCTTTAGACTCTTACATGAGCTCAAAAGCTCAAGCAGACAAGGAAATAGCCTATGTCAAGAGTGTTTTAAGCCAGATGGTTTCAGTATTTGAAGGTTTCAAAACTTCTATGAAAGATCATATTAAAACCCAGGAATCCCAAGTTCAAAATCGTATCAGTGGGTTGACCAAAAGAATCAAAGAGACTATATCTTTATTTGTTGGTTCTCTTGCATCTAAACCCTCTATAGATCTGAATCAAATTCGGGTTGTGATAAAGGAGGAGCTTGGTCAAGCTTTAACCATTGGCTCTGTGGACTCATTTGAGCTGATCAGAGTTGTTCTTTCTACTAGAGATTAATCTAGAGAGATAATGAAGATAGTACAAGACTATATGAGAGAAGCATCTGCCTCTCAGAATGAAGTGAAAGATAAGGTGGACTTCTATTTCTCTATGATTTTCACCAAGAATCAACTCAACAATCACTTCAAATATTATTGAAAAATATGAAGATAACTCATATCAATCAAGCATTCAGAGATCAAGTTAGCATGCTAAGAGAATTGACTCCAGCATTGGAAAAGATTATGGAGAACAAGGATGACTTCACATCTGCATTGGAGAGAGGAGAAGGAATAATTATGGATTTTAGAAATCTGTTGCTGCCTTTTCTACATGTTGATGATAGGATAGTGCTTGTCCCTCCTACCTTATTAGCCTCTACCTCTACTACTTCTCCAGTTCAGATGACTCCTACCCAAGCAATTCGAAGCCTCACTCCTATGATCACACAAAGGACTCCTCAGTACAGACCAAGATCAGTTTCTGTGGCTCATCCTCCTATGATCATTTCTAGAATTCCTAATCCCTCACCTGCAACCACTTCACATGAATCATCTTCTTCTCCCAATGGAAAATATCACATTGAGGATGTGGATTGAACAGGTGGCTAAACTGTTTGATAGGAATTCATTGTATTCTGTTTTATGTCTCTGAACCTTTTTTCAACATCTAATTCAATTGTATTTCCTTTGTTTGTCATTGTGGTATTTTTTTTCTCTATTATTATTGTTTCAAACATTTTTATTATCACAATGGGGAATAAATGTTCAACAGGGATATTAAGGGGGAGAAATATTCACCCAGGGGGAAAAAGTTTCTTAAGGGATAATAAATAATGGGGAGAAATTTTATCTAAAGAACAGCTATCATGCTTTTCCCATTTGATACCAGTACTTTTACTTTAATCCCTTGATACCATTTCATTTAATTCTCTGATTCCACTCAATTTTACTTTAGATATCATTACATTTAATTTTATCTCTAATACTATCACTTTTTCTTCCACCTCTGATCCATTATGTTCTATAACATACTGTTTATATGAGATAATTGCATTTAATTATATATCCTCTGATACAACTGCTCTCTATTTTTAAAACAATAATATCATAAGTTGTGATTATCAAAAAGGGGGAGATTGTTGACCTCACCTATTTTGATAATCCCAATTATTCTTTCATATAATTTGATAATATCAATCTAATGTTTTTATATATATTAATTCTTTCAATATGTGATCAAGATGATGATAATATTAAAATAATACCTGAGATATGTTAATCTATATCTATCTTTGTTTATATGAGATCTGAAGTTCTTATAAACCATTTGGATATGCATTGTGTAAAACAGGCAAGTGTTATGTAACTAATCTGCGTATAGCTATTGATAAAGAGCTACCGTTACTCAGTCTACCGATAAACAGAGTCACCGATACACAAAGGTCATTGATACGCAGAGCTACCGATATTAAAAGAGCTACCGGTAAGAATATACCAAGTCAACCGATAGAACAGAATGGATCTACCGATGCAAGGAGCTACTGACACAATCTACTGATACAAGTACATGGTCACTGATAAAATGAAGTAAGTATTCCAATAGGAGTAACTGATACCTAGATCTACCAACACCAACAAGCTACCGATGCAAGATCAAAGAGCTACTAATGGAAGGACCTGCTACACAAAAGACCATTGTACACTTTTACCAACATGAGATACTAATGACTGACCAACCAGTAAAACTCTATACTCTCAACACTATTTATTTATTATGCTGATAGCTATATTTTATTTTTTTAATGCAGTCAATGTTATTTAATGATCTCTATTTCCATGTCAGGGAAACATACCTAGTACTCATGCAAATGGTATTCATTACTATTTGCTGGAGCTGAAAGCTATAAAAGGGAAGATAAAGACCTAGCTGAACATAATGAAAGAGATGAGAAGAAGAGAACACTGGGTATGCATATGACAAGAATTAAGGCACTAATAAGGAACTTGGGTGAAAAGACAAGAGATGAACATCATTCAAACGTGGAGCATTTTTCACTACTCTACATCGATACTTCAAGAATCCTGGACATACATAAAGAAACTTGTTCTAGAGAAGAACACAAGATGGATCTTGTGTGAAGAAATACAATAAACACTTCATGCACTCATGCTGCTAAGTTGAACTTGAAATCAAGGAAGAAAACGACAGTATGTTTTCTGAGCAGAAACCAGAGAAGGACTCAGAATCTTATCAGACAAATCAAACGAGTTCAAAGGTGCACTTCCAATCACTACAAAATTTTCTAAACTATTTCTCACTGTCTTTAGTGATTCTATATTTACATTTCGAGAAGTGTGTGTACCATGTTTATTTTACACACACACTGTCTCCTAAGCTAAAATGGAGGGTTCTTAAATCCTCACTCAAACTTCATAACCTTTTGTTTCCCACTGTGGATAGTGGTAGAGGTCGAGTAGGACCTAGACAACCTGTGTGCAGTTTTTTGTGTTTCCATCATAGAACTGTGGTAGAGGTCTTTGGACCTGGATAGTAGTGTACTGTTGTTTACCCCCGATCCAGGGTGTGGATCAATTTATATAAATTATTGAGAGGACTAAGTCTCAACTTGATACTGAACCTATTGGTTATTTCTAATCTGCTTTTTAGTTACCATAATAATACTATATATATTTATTTCCAAATCCGTTGTAATTAC
The DNA here is from genome assembly GCA_963277665.1 of Viscum album. Taxonomy (NCBI): domain Eukaryota; kingdom Viridiplantae; phylum Streptophyta; class Magnoliopsida; order Santalales; family Viscaceae; genus Viscum; species Viscum album. The sequence goes on from OY728161.1 coordinate 1,453,009,982, forward strand.
TTTGAAATACAAAACTATTTTAAAGCTACTTTGATAGTTAAATTAGCAAGTGTTTATACTTATTGTAAACCATATAGTTGGTTGAAAAAGTTAATTTATTCTTCATATTAAATCAACTGAGACCTAATCAATCTTTGAGAAACATATTGAGTATTTACACTCTGTATTGAATCACTACAGTTTAACATTGTTTTTAAATTGGGGGATTTTAAGAGAAATATTTTTAACAGAAATTTTAATTGGAACTCAATTCACCCCCTCTTGAGTATCCAATCCCACCAAAATTTACCACTTATGGAAGGGAAATTCAATGAAAATTTGTTTAAGGGAGAATTTTTTAAGAACATGGATCATCTTTTCGTGTATGGATCTTGATTTTGGGTGTTTTGAAGGAAAAAGGAGGAATTGTAAATTTTTTATGTGCACGCCATGTACTTTTGAGTACAGGTCGTGTTCCCAGTAGCGATGTGTAACCATGTACTGTTTGGGTGAAAACCGAGTACATTACTGTGTAGGAGACATATTAGAATTCCTAATATAGGGCCAAATTGAGGATAGGACACGGTGTGTATATTAATTTAAAATATAGTGTAATTTTATTTTTATTTGATATATTGGTGCGGGGTCATGTATCACGTCCAGAAACACCTTCTTATCCCTTCTGTTCATAAAAGAGAGCAACCGAATGCTAAAAATCATCGATCGCTTCCCGATTCCTCATTTGACCTCCGAATGAGATGTCATCGGGTGTATTAGATTCCCATTGGTCAGCTCTCTATTTCCCTAGATGCATTTTTCCTGATTACTCTTCTCTCATGGGTTATTCAAGGTTGAAATTTTATAACCCATTTGTATATCCAAGTCATTCTAGGTCGATTGAAGGGTCGACATTCATGATTGATGATCATATGAAATTAGGGTAACTGGTTTGTGCTTTTCATTTATTTGACATGGATTAAATGTTATTAAAGTGCTGAATACCTATGTTTGGGGTATTAAGTCATTTTAAATTTACCCATGTTTAATACCTGTTATGGTTTGTTTTTTTATAAATAGTAATTTATTGTGCATAAAGTTTTATATATTTTTATGGGACACCACATGGGTGTGTTTTCTTGTTTGATTGTTTGTGGCTGTTTGGTCTATATTTCTTGTTAGGATTTCCTTTTTTTCATTCCATGTGTTTCTAGGGGGAAGATACTAATTATTGGGTGGCATGTGATTCGCATTGTGAACGTTTTTCCAAGGGGAATTTTACATTGAGATCACCCTGTGGAAGGGTCATTTATGTATGAATTGTTATTATATTAACCAAGAGGTATTGATAGTAAGAGATGATGGGTAGTTATAGACTAGAGGGGTTAGATCGTTAAAACGACTCTGAGGGTCATTATTAAATTAATGTTGGACCCTTGGGAACTAACTATGGTAGCTTCTAGGTGGTCATTATAATTTATTCTAGATATGAATATCAATAGGGTATTGACCATGAGAGTAGCCTAGGTGGTCATCTATAATGATAAGTGATATGTGGGACCAAATGGGTTAGACTGTGTGAACTTTCATAGAGGGTCATTACATATTTAATTGATGATATGTTAATCCCAAGGGGTTAGACTGTGATAATATTCCTAGAGGGTTGGTTTGAAATGATTAAATGATTTTGAAGAATCTACCATGCCAAAGAAAAAGGCCAGACTTGGTCCAACTAGTTTGTTTAGATGTTCTTCTGAGACATCTTTTGATACTATTACATTGGGGTTATAGATATTAGGCTAGATTTGAAGGATTTCATTATTAAACTAATGAAATATAAATATAAATGAATATAATTGAAAACTGTAGGATTTTTTACTATTGAGTATCTCATAGTTTATTACTTCATTTCTCTGTCTCACCAACTATATATATTCACTGAAATTTAGGCATATATCTTTTGGTGGTTGACTATTGGGATTCTTCTCAAAACCTTTCTGGGTTATTCATTTAGGCCAAAACATATTATATGGTAGCATGTATATATAAGGGAAAGCAACATTTATTATTAGGTACATTATTTCTCTTTGAGCCGGAGATCATGGGACCAAGATGAGGTTTTTAATGTTGCTGGAGTTTATTTATCTTCTTTTATACTTTGGGTTATCTATTTCATTTCAGAATTATTACATTTTTGGCTGCTTTCATAGACCTATGGGCCATGAATCATTTATATATGATCATGTTGTTAAATTACTATCATTCTTCAGTTGTTCACTTTTTTTGTATTGTATTGCTACTTCTGCTACTATTTTCCATTTATTTCTACTATGATACTCTTCCAATGAGGTAATAGTTTCCCCGAAGTCACATCCAAGTCCCTCGATGCTATTTCTCAGCCTATGGCATTCGGGGAAATGCACTCGAGGCCATGTGACCAACTGGGTACAAGTCATCATTGGGAGACATCTAGATCTGCGAAGTTACAATATTCTATATTCATCAATACTTTGATGAATGTAATTCTATATTGATTTTTTATCTCCAAGAAAATGTTCTAATCTTTTTGAGGACACATATTAAACCTATGTATGATATCAAATCATTGGAATGGGAATGATATATGAAATATATATATATATATATTCCTCCCACTAACACTCTTGTAATGATTTAAAAGATATTTAAACTCAAATAATGGTAATATGAATCCATTGGGTAACAAGGGGAAATTTTTTAAGGATTTTAAGGCAGGACTATGTAATTTTCATTGATCCTGAATTATTGTTTGTATGCTTCTTTAGTCGAAAAATGATGAACCTTTGAAAAATATTTTATGATTAAATACTTTTATTTATTAAAGAAAAAATATTGAGGTGATCACAAAGTTGTGATAAATATTAGTTATTTTCAATGGTATTAGGGTGGGTGGATGAAGATAAAATGATAAAAATGATGTTTTCCTATAGAACATCAATGGATATATCTCATAGGAATAAAATATAACAATCCACCTTTCATAATTATACAAAGAAGATCCAGGAAATTACATTAATGGAATAAATATACGCTTCATGTTTGGAAAATAGGTATGTATGGAAAAACAATTTCATTGAGATATGAATAAGTCAATTAATACGATATAATAAATGAATGTTCTGATAAATCATCCCCCATGGCCCAATGTTTGAATAGTATGGATCATTGGAATAATTCTAGGTTGTACAAAAAATCAAGGGAATTTGGGGGAAATAAAAGTCGTCGATCAACAATCCAAGTGAGTAATAGAAAACTTATTCCATCATCACTACTAATGTGGAGAAAAAAAATTATGTGGTGTAAGGTTCACTAATAATTATATCATAAATAGAGATGGTGTGATTTGATTTGGGTTATATAAATTTATATATATATCAAATTTTTTGTAGAACTATTTAATAACCTTCCATATACCATGTTATTGATATACCTATAAAAAAATTATAGGAGTAATCATTGCTAAAAAGTGTCATAATCTTCCCCAATTAACAACTCTGATAAGAATATTCCGAATAATCTCATAGAACTTCCTTTTGATGAATTAGATTATATATTTCGAACAGATTGGTTATCATTACAGATAGCATAGATGAAGTTTAAATAAGATGATATCAGTTTCCATATCACAAACCAACCAGTTCTCCAATATAAATGAATTGGGGATTATGAATATTTTATAGAAAATCCATCAATAGTGTGGGAATTATTTCCCAATAAAGAATCATATATTTCTTAAAGGATAGAGATAAAACTAATAATCAACCTTGATAAATTTACCATTGTAATGGAATATATTAATGTGATCTATTATGTGTTTTTTGGTCTTCAAATAAATTTAATGGTTGGGTTCATAATTTTTGGAGATCATTCTGTATCTAATAATACCTAAAAAATAGGCACCATCAAAATAGATGTACTAAAGAATAAATTCATGGAGATTCTAGAAAAGGGATTTATATTTCATGGTTCACTAATATGGGATGAACTGAACATATTGTTTAAGTGTAAGGATTATTTAATGAGATTCTATATTGATAACGTGAACCCAACATGTTCACAAGAAAGAACATGGGTTCCCAATCACAAATGGGTGGCATTTACAATAAAAAATATACAGATGTGTACATCTTTAAATTGGATATTTGGATGGGATATGATTAATTGAATGAGAAAAAGGTATATATTCCAATGACTAAAATTCATATTTGTTATTGACACTATGAGTGTATAATTCACTTATTTTAGTTAATTAATTCTTTAAAATTCAAAATTGACCGAATGAATACATTATTTATAGATTTTCTCAAAACATATGGGTTGTGATTTATAGATGATATTCTCATATAACCCAAAACAAGAGACAAACATGAAGATAATTTTAATATTGTACTAATGTTTGATAAAGGATAATTATATGAAAAGTATAGTAAATGTGGTGTTTTCATGGATCAACTAACATTATTCTAACATGATATCACTAAAAAGGTGTTTAAGGAATGGGTAGGACCAACATATATGAAATATATATAGTTTCCTCATATGAAATGTGTGCTATCATAAATTTTTTATGAAACTTGTTTGATTGAAAAACCCTAAAAAATTCTAACTCAAAAGGGAGTGATGTTTTTTAGACCGATGAATCTGAAGAGAACTTCAATGACATACTAATTGGAAAATTGGTGAATTTATAAATACATTATAATCCTGAAAATAATAAATTGTGACATAAATTTATTAATTAAATAAATTAATAGGTAATATACAATAATTTACTTGGTTTTTAGAGTGGGTGAACATCCATAACTATTTTGAATTTTTCATGTTAAGTATGCGGATAATATTGTATTTGGATCTTTGGAAAATAATTATTAGGATTTATTTGAAAAAAAAAATCTTTTTATATGGGTTTTAATACTCAATAAGGGACTTAGGGTTTTGATTTTTGTTTTGGGTGTGTCAGAGGCTCAAAACCCATATTTTTAGGGTGTTCAGACAGTGGTACATGGGTTGGAAAAATCGTGTGGCCTCTTAGAGTAATTGTACGACCCTACTTATACATTAATAAAGGTTTGAAAAACATTAAAGCGATGGTTCATGGTAATCTAGGAATTCTTCTGTTTTATTAGATGCTTCATGCATATTTTTAACATGATATAGAGGACCATGTGGGATAACATTGTGTCATACGGTTCGTGGGTGATGGATGTCACATGTTTGGCACATGGTTAGAGAAAACGTGTGGCCAAACTGTGTGCATCCTTAAAAATTTTATAATTAAAAAAATATTATAAAATACCATGATTTTACAATTTGTCTCGTTTTAATATAATATATTCAATAGCTTACATTACACACAACACCGAGCATAAACGAACAATGATATACTATTAATATTATTATATAAAATGAAATTATCTCATATACAAGAAATTGGTGGTTACAAATTGGATTAAATAAATACTGAAGATATATTATTTAATGATTCATTCAATAATAAATTATAAATATATATAAAAACAAATATAATATAATGAAAATGTTTTTATAAATATTATTTAATTATGCATAAGTGTGTTTATACCATCAAAAAGACAAATCTCACATTTGAGATTAAATTAATGAAACATATATAAAATATATTAAGTATAATGTTTTAAATTCATATATTTGTTTTCTAGACATTATATTAGAAAAAAATCCAATTTTACACACTATGGTTGTATTTGTATAAAATGATTGTTTTAATGAATTTGGATAGAGCACTTATTTTAAATATATATTTTTTATAATTTTATAAATAATATTTAAAATATAAAATTATACTTTTAAATATGAAACTAAATATTAATTTCTTTTGAATTATTTGTATTTTTATGATAAGTATCATGTTGGGATAAATAGTGATAAAAGATTACAATGTATTGAAAAATAGTTTTTCATCCAAAAAATTTTGGAAGTTAAATTATATTTTTAGTTTATTTTAAATTATAATTAGACCAATTTTTTAACATTTAATATAATTTATATCTTTTTAATAAATTTCACATTGAATTTTTCAATAACAAATTTTCAATCTTTTTAATGTTTTGACATCAAATTTTTTTTTTCATTCCACCAATGAGATTAATTCTAAATTTATATTTTCTAACTATTTTTTAATTAATTTTAAAAATTGGATTCCCTATTTATAATCTTATGATATAAATTTATTAAATAGTTCTGTTTTTTGGACAACATGAATAGTAACATTGGTAATTTTCAATACCATGGTTTGTTTTAAATCTGGTTTATGAGGGTAAAAATATAATAATAAGTATTATAAAATTAACCTATAACAATTAATAATTATATTTTATGAGTTATATGTGACCATACAAGTCATTTTATCGATTTTAAGGCCTCTTAGACCCACTCGGATGACGCTAAATCTTTATTGTATTTTTTTCTAAGGAATGCCAAATATTTCATTCTCGTGTATTTAATAATTTTTAAATTTGTGATATGTGGTTATTCAGAATATATCTTAAACTATAAAATTTCATTATAAATTTATTATTTTTATCTACATCATGAAAAATTATTTTCAGGTTTTAGGAAAAAAATAATTAGCATAAAGGCATACAGAATGATGATTCAGTAATTGTTTAATTAATGAAAATATCAAATAAATGATGTTTTAAATAATATAATAAATATAATTTTGTATAATTAATTTCATAATAGAATTTAATAGATTAAATAATATTATTATTAATGTATTAATTGTTTTCTTGAATTTATCATGTATTCTTGATTTTTCAAACATCTCTTGTAATTTATGGTGTCAAAATTAAAAATGTTGATTTTTAAAATAAATAATAATTTATTAATGAAATACAATTGATAAACATATAAAATTAAGAAAAATAATATGGATAAGGCTTAAAATATCATAAATTATAAATTTATGGGTTTTTTGTCATTTTTAGTAACTATATCCACCCTTAAAAGTGTAAGAACCCATGTTTTCACGATAAGGGTTAAAAGGTTTAACAAAAGATTAATGCCACAATATAAGGGTAAAAATATGGTTATAACTTGTCTAAAAATGATTTTTTGAGATTATACAGATCCATAATAAAGCATTATCATTAAAAAATAAATTTTGAACATTTCTCAATTGAAATTATGTTTATATGAATTTCATATTTTTTTAGTTTCCAAAAGTGCAACTCACCTTAATTATAAAAGGAAAACTCCTCTCTCACTTCCTCTAAACACATTAAGCATTATATGATGAATAGAACATACCCATATTTCATTAATATTTCCTTATACATGTTATATAGTTCTTCAATTCTAATAATGGAAGCCCTTTAACCCTTATGAAGATGTCTAAAGGAAATCCCTTGAATAAGTTGTAATCATTTTTATCTACTCATCGAAGTTATTTATTTCCTTTACTTTTTATTAATAAGTTTTTTACATTATAATATAATAAAACTAGAATAATATATATTCTAAGATGATAATATGGTTACGGGAACACCTTATTCTATGTTTTATCCATGCCATGGAAAGAAAAATCACTACACGTGCATACGTACAAATTACAATCTCCATACTCTGGTGAAATTTTTTTCATCACCACTTTACATTGATTGTTATAATAATGAATAAATGGATTTATAGGATAATAATTAAATTACAATGATTATGGAAATAAATTATATAACATACACTTCCATAAAACCATTACTTAATAAGGGAATGATATTATCCCTTGGGTGCTTGTACAACCTACCATCTCCATGATGCCACACGATTCATTTTCAATATCCAACATTCAAGAGTGGATATAATGATTAATTTTATAATTAAATATTATATATATTACATTAATATAATTATGGATATGTTTTATACAAATAAAATAAAAAATTCAATACTATCTTGACAAAATATGCATAGGATAATGGAGAAGTTTATACACAAAAAAGGGTAATGTTGAAAATTACTGAAATGATGGGTGATAAAATAATATTAAGAGATCATATATTATATACAAAATAGGAATAATTTTCTGATATATGTCATTAACATGCTTAAAACTATTTTATAGGAGTTTAAATCTTGTTAAACTAATGGAATTTTTAGGTAAGACACTTCGACTCAATCTCATTTCATTGAGTAATAGTTTGATATTATACAGCCACATTATTTTGTGTGGTGTATATTCAAAACAGTTGATTTATAATGTCATTAATTTATTTATTATCAGGTTATTTAATGTTTTTTTAAATGTTAATATTTTATGGTTCTTACGATTTAAATGTTCAATATGGCTTGGGATATAATGAATACTTATAGACATAATTATCAAATATTTTTTTTACTTATCAATATTCATGATATTTGTTTACATATTTTTTCATATTGATATAAAAGTATTATGAAATAAATTATATATATATTTTTAATTTAATTTAGTGGTTTAAAAAAGTAATATTCTACATGTTTTATATGGAAATATTTGAAAAATGACATAAGTAATTTTCTAATTTTTAACGTACACGGAGACACCTTTCCCTCCATAGCGAATATTATTCATATTCTAGAATACATTGAAAGATTTAATATTTTATTAAATTAAATATCATATTCATTTATTTTGGATATATTTTGAATTAAAAATTCATATTTTTAAAATAAAATGATATGATTGAACCAATTTTTTTTCATATGTGTTTAATCGGAGTTTTTCTAGAATAAATTTTCTAGAATTTTAATACTGTATTTTATTATTTTTCAAAACCCTTTTTTTTAATCTTATGATTAATTAATGATAAAATGTTTTGATAACTTTTACAAGATTTTATTTAATGGTTTATGACCAGTTTTACCTTGTATGTGCAATTTTGTTACAATTCACAGTTTATGGTTAAAGAATTACTATATCATATTCTAGTTTTTCAGTAGGAATTTTTATGATTATGTTTCACCTCATTCAAACAAGTAAAAAATTAGAAATAGTAAGTAAAGTGTGGGACCCATAATATCCCCTCTATGAATTAGTACGTCTCACGAGACAACCCAGATATGGACATGGCTGATGCCTTGCTCATTTATTATTAAATGTGGATTTCACTGAGGCTATAACCATTTATTTTAAGATGTCCTAGCCAAGGGAGAGATGTTTGTTATCACATTTCCAACATTATTCATTCCATTATCATGAGATTATTTATTGATATTCCATGTTATTTTTAGACTTCTATAATATCCATTTTTATGTTTCATCGCTTGTTTGATTATTTAAATGAGATGTGTTTTAGTTATTTACCTTTCCATATTGTCTATGTCATATTTACACATAGATTCATTTATACGCATACCCTAATGAGAATTTCGGAGTACCTATTTCATATGTTTTAATTTAACGCTGGTTTATGAGAATAATATTATGAATGATATGAAGGGTTACACGAAGAGGGAATAATGGAAAACTTAATGAAACTATTTTATTATTTTATGTTATAAAATTTAATATGGACTTGATGAATGCATCTAGTTTACTAATACTAGTAAAATATTTTTCCCTTTGAGAAGATATTCAATGTATATTAAGAAAATTTTATAAATCATGGTACTAGAATTAGGCTACTCGGGTTGGGTTCATTATAGTTGGTATGGGAGAAATTTATTAGAAAACATTGGAAATAAATTCTGGAAAAAAAGATTTGGGAAGATAACATTCTGACTGACATTGAGGATAATTCTAAGTAGTAATATAACTAAATTGATTTGGTAATATGTTCATATCCTAATATAAACCTATAGAATCAAAAATTTTGGGAGAATATGTAATTATTTAAACACCCTATAAATGATTATTCATGAATAAACAACAATGATTAGTGTTTCTCACATTGAGCTATGGGTTTTGGTTAATGGTTAGAATCTTTAAGGTTATTCAAGTAATGGTTATCCTGCTGATAGTAAAGATAATACAAAATTAAAATAAAATTATGGAGTTATTAAATAATAAAAGTATGGATCATAGTTAAAAGTTTATGAATGAACTAGATTGATTATTGTTAATTTTTATTTGTATTCGTGAATTATTTCATCAATGGTGCTCTACTTATAAGGACCATAAATTCTAGAAGGATTGTATTGTAGTACATCTTATTTGTTGATTCATAATAATGATTGTTTTTATAAATTATAATATGGTGTTATTGTTTGGGAATGTGATAATAAGATCTACATAAAAAAATTTGGGATCTGATTTGAAGATTCATTTTTCAAATTTGGTGATCATTATGAAGTATGAACTTTTACAGATGAATTTTGGATAGTTCTTATGGTTTTGATGGAGTATATTGAACTGGGGAATTTTTTTTTCTTAAGGATATTATATGATTTTTTGGAAACTATATTCTAATGATTTTTGTATTATTATATATTGAATGAAAAAGGGTTTACTAGGGGTTCTTATCATTAATTATTGTGCTTCGGGTATGAAAATTCCAACATGAATATCCATTTCTTGGCATAAGAGATGATGTAAAAATAAATATAATCACACCAAAGGATGAAAATATGATTATGACATGGGAATAAATCATGTATATACTTTTCTGTATAGTACAATATTACCTTAACTCTAGGAAATTGATTCTAGAACAAGAAGGTTATCTGTTGTATTTTCATTATGAGAATTCAGTAGTCTTTTAAACAATCATAATTTTATTATTTTTTGATTTCTCACTTTCTCATGACAATGTTCTCGATCACATTATACAAAAATATGATTCTTAGTTTTCACTTCCATTTCTGTATTCTCATATATGGAACCCTTTTATGTGTTATCTTAGGTGACATTTGTACTTCTTTTTTATTATTTAAAAGTGGGTTTTTAAATAATCATATTTCTGATTTAGGTTTATCATAAAATAATTCTAAAATATAAAACATTAAATTTTTAGCAAGAATTAAAATTGTAAGGATGTAATTTTTTGATAGAGGGGAGAATGTAACACGCATTTATTTTTTTGGTATTTCTCTTTAAATATTATCCCTTTAAAATCTTACATAGCAGAAAACATTATACATAATTGAACCATGATATACTTTTAATATTACCATTTAAAAAGAAATAATACCCTAGAGATTAAATTATTGATTATGAATAGGATTTAATAAATTATGAAAACATAATAATGAATTCATCCGTTAACTATTAATTTTAAATATATATAGAAACCATTTTAATAAAAAGAAAATGTTTTTAAAAAAACTATTGAAATGAGAACTTGTGTTTTTTATACTAATAAAATAAAAAAATCACAATTTTTGGACTATATTAGTGTTATATATATATATAATATTCGATATAAATGTTTACCATTATATTATATGTTTTGTAGAAAATATATAAGATAAAACCCAATTTTACTCATTAAAGGTATATTTTTTTAAAAAGAAAGTTTAACTGCCTTTTGATGACACACTGGTTTTAAATCTACCTTTTAAAAATTTTATATCTTATATTTTTAAAAAATAAACAACTTATATTACATCAGAATATAAAAAATTGGCGTTGTTTAAATTTCTACATTTTTCTGAAATGTTTAATGTTTTGGTGAATAATTACAAAATATTTGATTTTAAATGAAAAAATTTATTTCGGTTAAATAATTTTTTAGTGTTAAATTATATTGCTAACTGTTTTTAACGTATAATTACCTAAATTTTTTTATCATTTAACATAATTTATGTCATTTTAATTATATTTAGGTTGATTTTTATATAAAAAATTTCTATTTTTTTAACGTTTCACAATAAAAACCCATTTTCTCGTTATGTCAATAGGATTATTTTTATGTTAATTTTTTCCATATATGTATTTTTAATTTGAATAATCGATTCCAAATTTTGAATTAGAAGGTCCTGATTTATTAAAAAGTTCCCTTTTATTTTTAGACAATGTGAATAGTAACATTGGTAATTTTTTTTACAATAGTAAAGGGTAAATTAAGTAATTAAGGGTAGAAATAATGTTATAAGTATTATAAATATACCCTCATAGATGTCCTAATTTTATTTTAAAATTTAGTGTTGTAAAAAATTTATCCTCAGGCTGATTTTATCACCTCTTAGAAGCACTTGGATGATATAATGCTTTTATTTTATTTTATTTCACGGAAAGTCAAATGTGTCATTCTATTGTTTTTATAAATTATAATGTTATTATATGTAATTATTCAAAATATATCTTCACAAATAAGTATTTAATAAGAATATAAATTTTTTTTATTTATAATCTTTTTTTAAAAAAATTACAAAATAAATATTTATCTTAATGGCATAAACAATGACGTTGTAGTAAATGTTACATTAATTGAAATATCAAGTATATGTTATAAAAATAATAAAACAAAAATAATGTTGTTTAATTAATGTTATCCTTGAATTTTATAAAATACATATAAATATTAGGAGTGTCTTAAATTTTATTTTTAAGATATGTTGTAGTAATGATAATTTTAAAATTTCAAGTAAGAAATAGTGTCAAAATTGTCATTAATTACATTTTAAAATAATAAATATTTTATTAAAAGATCTAAAATCCATAAAAATATAAAATTCATCCAATGTATTTTTATAAGCTGTAGAATTTTGTATTTCAATCATTTTTGTTTTTTGTGGTAATTTTTTGTAACTATATTAATCCATAAACAGTGAAAATCCATGTTGTCAAGGAAAGAGTTAAAGGGTTCAATGATCGGCTAAAGCCTAAATATAAGAGTATTAATTTTACCAAAAGTTTTATAAAAATTTTTGGTTGAGTGTTTTTAGACCCCAAATCATATTATATTACAAATAAATCACTTTTTATAAATTTGAAATTGAAAATTAATTTATATTAATTTAGTATTTTTAATGTTTCCATATATGCTCCTCAACGTAGTTATTAAATGAAACCTCCTCCCTCACATTATCAAACCACATTTATCCTTATATAATAAAAAAACCTACCAATTTCACCTCAATACATCATTATATAATTTATATAAATCTTGGTTTTCCAAAAAAATACCATCCCTAGATCCCGTATGAATAGATCTGAAGAAAATACTCTAATATAGAGGTAATCATATTTACCAAATTATCCAAGTTCATTTATTATTATACATAATATTTATGTTTTTTAATGATAAATTAATATACAATATAATATATATTATTGGATTTTAGTAAGGTTATGTTACAATAATATTCCATGGTTTATCCATCCTATGAAAAGAGAAAGCACCGTATGTACATACAACTTACTGACTCCATGTTTTATTGTAAAATGCTTTTCATCACAACATTAATCGGATGAAGATAATGATATAAATAAGGTATATATTTGATAATAATGAAATTATATTGATTCTGAAAAATTAATATAAAATATACTTCCTTATCCTTTCACTTATTAAGAGAAATATATCGTCGCTCATGTGTACGCCGGACATACCGTCTCTATGATACAATATAATTCAATTTTCATATCCAATATTCATGAATGGATCTAAAAATATTTTTAATGACTAAAAATTATATTTATAAAATTAATTTTATTATAGATATTTGTGATATATATCATATTCAATAAAACCAACAATATTATGAGGACAATTCAATGGAAAAACAATTGTTGACACCCAAAACAATGGTAATAATGAAATACTATCAAGAAACAGGTGGTAAAATAATATAATAATTTCATATTCAATATCATAAATCTGAATAGGGTCTTAATATTAGTTAATAAAATTCTAAAAACCATTATATAGGAGGTTAAATTACATTCAACTTAAGGAATCGTAATGTAAGGGACTCCATCTCAATCTCATTTCAATGAGACATAGTTTAATGTAATGTACCCACCTTTTTTATGAGGTGTATATCAAATCAATTAGACTTATCAAGTAATTAATTAATATAATATCATGTTATTTAATGGTATGATAAATATTATTCTTTTCAGGGGGCTTATGATTAAACATTCAATGTGGTATGTGACACCATAGATGTTTTTAGAATTAGTTATCCAATATGTTTCCCCATGTCAATATTATTAATATTATTTTAAATATTTATTTGTAAGGATATGTAGGATTATAAAACAGATTTAATTTATATTTTTAATTTCATTTATATTTATTAAAAAGGAATGTGTTTACATTTTTTTACACATTATTTTGACGAATGAAAAAATTAGTGTTCTAATTTTTACATATTTGATGACAATTCGTTTCCCATCACCATGATTATGATTTCATTTATGATTTCATTTTCATGATTACATATAATCATAAATGAATGAACCTTCTCCCTTTTTTGGATATGTGATATTGAAAACGATTATTTTTAAGGGATAATGGTATTTTTATAAAAAAAATATTTTTCATATTGGATTAATAAGACTTTTTTGTTAATAAATTTTCTATGATTTTATTATAGTATTTTCATCAATTCCAACCACCATTGTTAAATATTATGAATTTATTAGGTTTAACTCCTATGATATCATCAATAAGATTTTATTTAGTGGTTTATGATCATTTTTACTGTGAATGTTCCATTTTTATACGATTCATGGTTTATGGTTAAATTATTCCCATTTAGTATGATAGTTTTTTAATACGTATGTTTATGTTGGTTATGGTTCACCCTATTCATATGAGGAATTAATTGGATAAGGTATGTGATGTTTGGGTCCCACTATAAACCCCTAGATGCATCGTTAGGTTTCACGGGAATCACTAGATATTGGCATGGATGAGGGATTTCTCATTTATATTTAGATATTGGTTTTCCAAGGCCTCCACCATTTATTTCCAGATGTCCTGGGCAAGACACAATGGTGTCATTTAAATTTTCCTCTTTATGATTTCTATCATTAATGGGATTAGTTGTTGATATACCATGTTATTATTTGACTTTTATAATATCAATTTTTATGTTTATAATCTCATGTGATTATTTAAATGGAATGTGTTTCAGTTATTCAACATTAAATATTGTATTGTCTTTATTTAAACCTTGATTTTGTTGTACTCTTACCCTTTATGATCATTTGAGATCAAACCATTCATATGAATAAATTATTCTCTAGGATTATATGATGTATATTATGACTGATATGAATGGTCACACAATAGTTTAATAATGGAATGCTTAATGAAAATGTTTTTTTATTTAATTTTTTAAAATGTAATATGGATTTCAAGTATTTATATTGTTTTCAAAGAGTACTAAAATATTCCACCCTTTAGGATTACATTACGTGTATCTTATTTAAATTTAATAAATCATGGCCTTGGTTGTGGGATAATGGGATTGGGTAAGTAAAAAATAACCATCTCTATAATTATTTTTTCTTTTCCATATTTCCTTCCTTAACCACACACACAATAGTGGGAGCTCATAACCTCCTCCTATGCTTTGAGAAAAATCCTCCAACCATGATCCATTTTAATCACTGTCATTCTAATTTGAACAAAATCAGTAAGAAGTTTAATATGCTAACCACTTACTATATTTTCTCTTTCCATATAGTGTGATAAATTAGTGTTATTTGTTTCGACCTTTTTTTGGATTTTATCTAAATTGATGATTTCTTCCAAATTAATCATTTTTGAGGCCATGATTGGATGAGAAAATAACTACTAACACAAGTTAGGTTGTTCGTATATTTATCTTTGATTTTGCAGTATTTTTGGCATAGTGGGGATTTATTCATGAGAACATCATTGGGTAGTATGAGAGGGACACTAATTAATTAAATACATGTGTTTTAATTAATTATCATATTTTGTGGGAATCCGTTTGGAATTCCCTAGACATTACCATTTGTACGAGACTCAATTAGAGGTATTGGACTGGTTGGGTATATAATGGTGGGTGTGTTTTATTTACATAAGTGTAATTTTTATATTCTTTTGCATTCTCCTACAAGAACATGACGAGAATGGCCTATAGATTGGGGTGGTTTTTACCACCTATATTGAGGAAATGTAATTCATCAGGTTGAGAGAGACCCAAGACATGTGCGGTGATTTTGATCACTAGCTTGGGGGAATATTTCATTTTATTTAGATGATGAGGTCCTCAGGTTATGGAATTGGATTGAGTGATTTGAGATGGTGTCGACCATCAGGTGGAGAGATATGACTATAGTGGAATAAGGTTCCTCAATGATTTCTCTCAGGTAATATGTTTTGGTGATTTCCACTAACCATGATAGGCCTATTCACTTTTTGGGTTTGGTTCACATAGAAAGGATTTAGGTGATGAGGTGGTGTTGACCAATCATGTTGGTAGAGGCGTCTGATAGATAAAACATAGGATGGAATTGATGATCAGTGATTTGGGAGGTAATTGTTATATAAATCAACAAGGATGGAGAGAATCTATCAATTGATGGTGATGAAACCATTAGTTAGGGGTTGAGGCTCGCCAAATTATATATTCCAAAGTGAAAGGATATTAGAAGGATCGATGTTGTTGTTCCTTGGGATATTGAATATTGAGCCAATAAAATTTATTATTTAGAGTACATAAATCCTTATGCCTCATGATGTTAGGATTCAAGCTGATGAGATCTTTTGATAAGGGGTCTAAGGGACCAGGTACAACTTTATTAGGTGTGACTCTTTAGACACGGGTGCATGATGGATGACATGAGGTGTCTATGGCCTATTTTGGATGTGGAACCTGAGGGTTCACCCTGATTTCTTCTCATCAGGGTATTCCTTGGGATTTATTAAAATAATCATCACCATTACAACAATTTATTTAATGATGTGTCACATAATGCCATATATATGACTGGAGGCATTTAAAATCATGGTTTTGGATGAATCTGATGATTTATTCCTTGTGACTTTTGCACATAAAGGTGGTTTAATATTTATTTATTATGAATGTTTAATTTAAATTAAATTTAATAAAACCATATTTATCATATATATAAAACATAAACACATTGGTGGTGGCCTACTGAGATTTATTCTCACACCCTACATGGTCACTTTGAGATGCATGTAGACTTTATGCTTCTACGATCAGATATGGGGTTTGGATCATGATACATACATTATTGATAATGATAGATCATTTAAATGGGATGGCTGATACGGGACATTAGTGGTTTCAACATCAGTGGAAGTTTACTTTTGAGATTCCTTCTATTTTATCAAACCTATTATATATGAATGTACTTTCTCAACCACAAGTGGCCATCCTATTACCGTTTTATGTCCTAACTTGTAGGAATGGTTCAATAAATGTTATCATGTTTTATTAAATATAAAAATGGTATGTTTAAGTTTAGTTTTTATTAATACAACTATATTTGTATGTATATACAATTTCAGGTAATTTCTTCTACTATGGTGGGTTAATGGTCCTATAATTTTATGGTCTTTCTTCAGTTGGGATATATATATTTATACTTATAGAACATTACTATTAATAAAAATAGAGGGTATTGTCTCCACACTATCACCTCATTACCCCATTACAACTTGTTGGAAGACTTTTTCATATGGGGAGGCTTTCCTAAAGCCTAATGGAACTCCAGCATGTGGAAAAGTTTTAAACTGGATCCGATGATGGGATTATAGAAATGGTATAGGAGTAGCTCATGGATAGAAATCAATAGAAGTGTTCAGCTATCTACTAATGGGATCAAATGGTTTTATTCTCATTTGGTAATGATATTTTTTGATATAGTTTACCAAGGTCTAATATTTAGGTTAAACTAGGTATAGAGCTTAATTTTGGGTGCCTATAGCCCCATGTAGAAGGGAAAAACATGTTGCAGGTGATGGGAAATTAATGATACAATTTTTCTCATTCATGGATGACATGATTTCCAACTCAATTAGAACACATTGACATGCTATTTATCTATTAGATGGATTTTTCCATTGGATTGGTATAGAACGTGAGGTGTTATTATGAATCATTGTTGGATTTTAGATATATTTGACATATTTTTCATATGATCATCATTGGGAACAAGAGTTTCACAAAGATGGATTGGGTTGTTTATAGAGTGAAAAAGTTATCTAAAAAGTGTTTTCCAGCATAGCCTCTCTTTTGGGGAATTCTACTTAGACATGCAAGGCATGTGGTTACAATGGGCTCTATATGTGATATAATGTGACTACATGAATGTAATATATGCTTCTGAACCATATATAGGTAGGAAAGGATGATAAAAAAGGATGGGACAGTTAATGTGTCACTAAGAAAATAATATTGTTTTTCTATATAACCTCCTAGGTGGAATTTTACTCAGCTGATTAATATTATATATGACATGTGACCCTATCATGGGAAGGTGAGGGACCGTGATGCTGGACAATAATTAATTTCTGAATACGATGTGGGTAGGTTGGGGTCCATGAGGCTAAATCACTTTTGATACCAGAACCTGATACGGGTGGGTAAGGGGCCTTATGGCCAAATGTCATATGGAAGCATACAATAAAATAATTTATGTGTAGTGAGATCAATTTTCTTGATATGACATTTCTTATCCATGATATATTGTATATATAATATTATGGATGACATACTATGGTATTTATATTCAATAGGATTCCATATATATTGCTTACAATGGTGGTATGTTGATTCTTAATCGGGAATAGGACAATGCCCTGGAGGGTAAAGGAGATTCTTACCCATAGGTATTATATCTAATACAGGTGGGGTATTAGCATGATATGACATATTTTTTCCCATGTATTGAAAATTAGTTTTAGGTGATCTTGGTACATGTAAAAAAGGGAATTGATAGGGGAGTCCAAGGTGTTGATCCATTGGTTGATTACATGACTCGATAGTTCCACTAAACTAAACCCCGATGATTTTATTGTGAGGGTAAACCACATGTTGTAGTGAACTATAAAGAGTATGTGCAGATATTACTTGACCATCTTGAGACACCATTATGCCAGAGGATAAATCTGCGGACATATATTCATATAAGGCCAAAAAATTTAGGGTAGTATGTATAGGTATAGGTAGATTGACATGAGGGAATATTTTAGAATGAAATTAAGGCCATCTTAATTGGGCACTTTTTCCTAGAAAAACTAAGGGTGGATAGATCCCTTGTGTTATTGAACCTACAGTAGTGATACATTTATGTAATGGACAATGAATCTAATTTCATAGAATTGAATAATTTCACACCATGTATGGTGGGTGATGGAAAATCAATAGTAATGTGTTTCTAGGATTGTTTAAAAAACAACAATATTCTGTAGGTAAACATTCCCAAGTAGGCCTCATTCTTAGGAGCTTTGAATAAAAATCTAAAAGAAGAGGTAAATTTGAAGGACTGATTATACTCAAGCTGGGTGACAACATCTAGTAATTGTTGTGGTGATGATTTAGTTAAAAGTATGTGAGTTCGTGAGGATTGTTAGAAATAAATTTAGAGAAGAGACTCTAGAAGACAAATGAGAAGTGGGTGTTCGATGTTGTGCTTCCAATGTATGCATATGGGACATGTTCAGATAATTTTCTTTTGGAAATAAAGGAGTGTTGAGCATTATCTCAGGTTTGTAATTTTGATAGGATCTATGAGAAGTCGTTTAGAACATTGAAAATCCTAAGACCAGGGCATACTTGGGAATTTAACGTAGGACTATGGGTTGTACTACGAGATTGTAGTTTGGATTCAATTACACATTAAGGTTTTGGAAGAGACATTTTTATGCATAAATGTGAATAGTGGCTGGTAGATAGTGATTCTCAACAAGGAGGTTGGTCCATAGGTTTTCGGGGTTTTGGCAAGGTGCATGTAGTGGAACCTCTAGATACATGGTAGTTGGGGTATCCAACTATTGTTAATAGTATTCCATGGGCGCTACTGGGATACTTTATTTTTTTTCTTTTCCTTTTCATATAGAAATGTAGGATTTAGTGCATGAGGTGATCATATTGTATTAGACTAACTACATACATGTTACAAAGTTGGAATCATCTCAAATATGGTATATATAGATATATATAAGGTACTTGGAACAAGGATTAATTATAGGAAGCTATAATTATATTTTCAATATGAGATACACAGGTCCTAGGTTTCATATGTGATAGGGGAACAAAGTTGGCATTATTAGGCTTGAATAATATAAAGGTACACAAGAGGGGTGGGGTTGGGGGTGAATTGTTTATTTTTAAAACAATTAGATAGATTCAAAATTATAACAAATGTCTTGATTTATATAGATACACAACATTGTAGTCATTATGTTAGTTGAATAATGGATATGGAGTGAATATGATCAAATAAATTATATATTTTTTTTGGGAATAATGTTCTTATAGTTCAGTCCACCAATGATCTATACATGAACATCGTAATTTTCACAAAACATGTCCTCTTTCACATGAGATTAAAAACTCAATACAAAATGCTTAAACATTTATTTAAGGATTTTATAGATCCTTATGGTTCATTTACACGGAACCAAATTATCTAAAACAATTTCTATGAAGCTGATACTCCACCATGAATGAGTTTGTGCTGTCAATACTCAAATAAATAAATTGAGTTCGATATTTTTGAGTAATCAAATTCTTTTTCAATGGTATAATGTAAATTGATTAAAATAGATATTTTTTATAAAATATAAAAGTCATCATGATTAAAAAACATCAAATAGATCTCGATTGTAAATGATATTTAAAGAAATGAAACAATTAAAAAATAAAATTAGAAACATTCAATCATTTTTTTCTATGAAAAATATTGAAACTTGTATGTAACCAAAGAATATATTCCTCAGAACAATTGATATATTTGATCTTTTTCCT
This sequence comes from Viscum album, assembly GCA_963277665.1. Classification (NCBI taxonomy): domain Eukaryota; kingdom Viridiplantae; phylum Streptophyta; class Magnoliopsida; order Santalales; family Viscaceae; genus Viscum; species Viscum album. The sequence continues at coordinate 1,453,030,877 of OY728161.1, forward strand.
TTTAAAGAAACTCAATATACACAATTATACCACACTTTATATTTTGTGAATGAAAAGAATCTATCTATTTATCAATAGAACCATGGTTTGTTTTCAGTTTTCACATATCCCAAATATTGCCTAAAAAATATTAATATTTTGAATTTAAACCATTAAAGATATTCATAACATACCTTTTAAATACAGAATATTTAATCCATTAAAAAGGATAATTTTAATCAATCCTGAAATATTTTTAAAGTGATATTTTTATTAGACAAGAATGTTTTAGAAAACATGCATTTTATCTTCAATTAAAAGCTCCATCATTGACCAGAAAAAATGTAGGGTTCCTTCACATTGTGACAAACTCAAAAGCTACAGTTTATAATATAAATTTTTTTTTAAAAATTTATGGTTTATGAAAATTACATATTTTCATAAAATATAGGGGTTTTAGAAAACATAGGGTTGCTGATCCATACTTTTCCATCAAAATTGGATTCATGATCAATATGTTTTATTTCAAATGGAGGGTTTCCAAACCATATGTTACACAAAACAATTAGGGTATGAAAAATGTTTTTTGAAGACTCTCAATCATGTCTAGAATAAATATTCATTCCTGTAAATAAGACGAACATCTCAAGAAATAATTTTATAAAAAAATTAAAGTACTTTCATTAGTAAAATGAACAAGGGTAATTGGTAGAATAAAAATAAATAATATTCATAGAGTACTATTGAGACATAATATTCCAAAAAATCTCCACCTTTTATGACAAATATCCTATAAAACATAATTCATATATAATATAGGAAATATAAAAAAACTAATATATTAAAGGAGATATAACAAAATCTATAACAGAAACTATAGTTGGTATATAAATTTTATCTATACATTAATCATTTAAAATACAAGTCTCTTTAGTTAATAAAAACAATTTAATATTAAATTAAGAATGTTCTATTTACCTAATTTTACACCTTTTAAGATTTCAAAATAATGAAATTGTAAAAGTTTGAAACCAAATTCAATGTACCATATAACCATTTAGTAAACATTGTAATAATATTAGAATGATATATGTTTTAGTAAAAGATATATATAAAAATAAAAATAATGATAATAATAATAACAATAATAATAATCATAATCATTAATTAATCATAAACCTAATAAAAAATAATTAAATTAAAAGATGTTTTTTGTTACAATACACATTTGGCTGATAAATTTCAAAAGCATGTTTGAAAGAGGATGATGGTGCTTGTTTGGAAGAAGTGTCCGAATTATGAGAAGCTCGAATAACCTAATGAATGTCCTTTAGCTCTTCCATCAGTCCAATGAAACATTCATTAATTTTTTCAAACAATTGTATCATCATGATTCATGAATCTTAGTTGACCATAAAACGTTAAACTAAATTGACATTCAAATACTCATGGAAATTCTCTTATGATTGAAAATCATTATGCATTTTTGAATAAACTGAATGAGAATATATTTTATACTCGAATATAATTATATTAACATCTTGACATGTTAACATTGATTCTCCAACAACTCAATCAGAGGTGCACTATCACACAACTGTGAATGATGTCAGTCTTTCAAAGTATATAGAACTTATGAAATCTATTCAAACCTGTTGATTATAAAAAAAATAATTGTGAGGGAGTATAAGGGGATTATTTAAATTGATTATAACTACACCATTATTATTTAAACATACTTCTCATATTATTTCTTAAATATAAAAAAATTCATTGAGACAACCTATAATTTTTGATTTCCAAACGGATCATCCATTTCTCTTCCAAATAACATAAACTATCATTTAGAAATTAAACATTCACTATGATTTTTAATTTCAACTTGTATATTTTAACTTCATTCAATGAGAATTGTTGTCCTCCTAAAATATTCAATATTATACATACTAGAGAGCATATCACGATACAAATTTGAATTCTCCTCAATTATCCTATTAAACAAGATAAAAAATTCTCCAATATTATTATTTTTAGAATCATAAGATTATTCTTTTAGATTTTCTGATGGTTTTCCTATTTTAGGTAAGAATTTTCTATTTTCCTTATCACTGTAAGAAGAATATATATTGTTATGAAATTATATATTATTTGAAAATATAGAAGAATCATTATTATGAAAATCTATAATAGGATGGACTATTTTATTTTGAACTGATTTAGATATTCTAGCAACTGATGGTTGTTCTTTCTTACCTCCTTGAGATGTTTCCTCAACTAGTACATTTTAATGAGCTTTTCTTTCATCTCTTATTTTTAATTGATTACCAATTTTTTGTTCCCCTTGTTTGGTTGAGACTCTATAATATATGGCTTCGTTAAATTCACATGTTACAGTAGCCAGAACTTCTAGAGCATAAACATCAAGTTCTTTTTTTTGGACTTTCCATGTGATAAGGGGATCATTCTGTTCTTCTTCTAAATGTGATTCAATATATTGATGAAAAAATCATGCATCTTTTGAACTAGATATATCAAATCAATGTGTATGTTTTTATATTGAAAAAAATTATCTATTCTAAATTATCCATCTTCTTTTACATGCACATGTGCTAATCCCGATGATTTTATATTTCTTTGAATCCGATTAACAATTGTAATGGATTTTTATATATCCTCAACACCAATATATAACAACATTACAATTTTTTACTCAAAATGTAACATAAATATATCAATGGAACATCATTAATGATGTTACTATAATGATACATAATGAAAACATCTACATCTCAAATTTGATAGTTTCTAGAAAAAAGATGAGAATAAATCATTTGATACATGAAAAAAATAAATCCATTCCTTTATTGGAAAAAAATGATACATATATTAGATCATATATAGGAATAAATTATACTTGATATGACACATCATCAAGAACATTATATACATAACAAAATAATTTTTTTTCCTCAAAATCTACGATTGTCAAAAATATTGTCGACTGAATAAATTATACCAACACTTTATGGTCATCCAATAGCCCCCTTAGACAATCATAGATCTATTGGATGACCAGAAAGTGTTGGTAAAATTTATTTTCATGGACTATAATAGATATAAGATCTAAATAAAAAACTTTATTCCTCGATACAATGAGAAATATTTGAAAATTCTATAAAAGAAATGAAAAATCACATTTAATTTACCTGTGATACGATGACATCTTATGTATCTCCAAAACTAAAATGAATATTTTTATTAAACCCATGTATTTATTAGTCAAACACAAAATCCATTTTTATCCAATGTAAATGAATTATAGACCTTGAATGTAGTTATATATTTTAAGGTAAAATTCATCTAATACATGTATTTGAAATATATGACATTCCATTGAATAATCAATCATAAGATTACTTTTTAAAACATCTATCCACTCACTTTGCCTTAATGTTTCAACTTATTCTTTAACATTGCATAGAATAAGAAGCTTTTAGGTTCATATTTTTTCACTTTTAATAGAATAATGAACCTTTGGAAGTTGAAAGGGATTGAATATCGAGGTTATGTGTGAGAAAGAGAGAAGTTTTTTATGGTTTTGGTTGCTTGAGCTAAATACACAATATACCAGTTATTTTCTATATTTTAAAAATATGGTCATTCTCAAAAAGAATATTAATTATTGTATTAAAAAATTAGCGAATAAGTAACTAATAACTGAAAAAATAATTTTTTTAACAAAAATAAATGAAACCATTTAATAAAAACCAATTTAAAATTAAACATTTCAAACTCCCCCTTAATAAATTCAAAACTAGCAGTGGATAGTGGTTTATTAAAAATATATTCAAGTTGATATTTAGTAATTATATATTCTAAATATATATCGTTTTTTTATTGGATACCTTAGATTAAGATGACTTATACCTATGTAGTTGTTTATTAAGTGACTTATAAAATGTTTTGAAGTATTTATTACCCCTTCATTATAACATGAAATATTAATATTATAGAAATTATGTTTAATTCCCATTAATGTGTGTTTCTTCCACTAAATTTTTGCACAAAAACTAATAATATAAATATATTTGGCTTCATCTATTGATTGATAATCTGAATTTTATTTATTACATGAACATAAATAAAATTACATAAATATTGAAAGGTTTATGATGTAATTTTTTAGTTTAATATTCAATATCTAAAATCAGAATGAAATTATGAAATTATGAAATTAAATTAATATAAGATGTTTTTTTTGGAAAATTAATTATTAAAAGAGTAGCTTTAATTTCATAAAATGTTGGAAAAATAGGATGGGCCTATATGGGGAGCTCCATAGCTAGGGTTACCTAGTCGTTGCCTTACTCTCTTTTACCTAAAGTCAGCTCAGTCATCCTCAGTGCTTTATTGGTGTGGTCGTGGTGGCTTCCAATTTCTTTGGCAGGGTTGTGTGAACTTATAGGCCAAGCCAACCAAATTTTTTTCTATTGCTGGTCTACTTTCACCTTACTCTATCTATCCAAAATATGTATTAATGGTTGCACGGTGATGGTCTAGTTCCCAAGAACGTGTTTTTGTGTCTAAGGGTTGCTGGAGCGTATCATGTAAGAGAATTGGGTTGTAGGCTGCGGTCGCTGATTTCATTTTGGAGGGAAGTGATTGGATTTGGGTGCATGATTGCGGTGGGGTCTAGTGAGCCAGAGATTAGGTGGTCGTAGATATGGTGATGGTTTCTTTATCTTTTTCTCTTGACATCACATTTAGGTAAGGATGTGGATCTGCTGATGGGGTGTTCTCGGCTTCTCCATTTGTTTTAATTCACATTTTTTGGTTGATTCTGTGTTTTGGTTGTGGATGTATCATATTATAATAAAGTGTCCTAATGAAAGATGCATTGTTCTATGGTTTACGTGATATAGAGGATGTGAAGCTTTCAATTTTTTTGTTTTTTCTGTAAATTTTTCTCTTCATGATGAGGTCAAGTCTTTGTGTGGTTCATTCCAACTGAGGCATTTTATTTGCATGCTTCAGATATTTTAATCTAGTGAATTTCTTTTTGATGACTACGATGTTGGTTTGGATGATTTTTCATTTTTCTTTCTGGAAAAAACATTAATATTTATTTTTATATGTTCAATGTAAATGGCGGTTCCTGGATTACTTGTAAGATTATTGATGTATTTTAACCAACACATTGCGTGGGACTTCTTTAGATGAGGTCCAAAGTGGGAAGCCTTCACCATTACATGCCATTTTTATTAGGAATTTCTAGAGGGTACAAATATTCCATCTGTACTGTGCACGTGCACTCTGGCCCGGGACCGCTAGCTAAGTGGTCATGTGATGGCAAAGGCTTTACATCATGATGTATTAGCTTGGAAGGGGCATATCTGGTAGTCCTGCACTGTGACAACATCTTTCATTGTTTTATGTTCTTTAATTTTTTTGACTTTGCAGTTTCTCACTTTTTCCTCAAATTTTTTTGTAATAACAAAGTCAATTTTCAGTCATTAATGATTGAAAAATAGTTGATTTTTAATGTCTAAAAATCATTTTAATTGTATTAAGATGGGAATCTTATGGGTTTAATTAAAATATTTCTCATAAAAACCATAATACCTAATTTCTGGTCTTCTAGTAGTATGATAAAATAATCATCTAATCAAAACTACATATATATGGTCAACTAGTTTTCTCGTGTCATTTAAATAATGTTTTATATTGGTACTAATCCGATTTATATATGTTTATGAATTTTCTTGTCCAAATTTTTTGAACAAAACAATAATATAAATATTTTGAATTAAAAAAGTTCCATAATCAGTTTGATATATTTAAAATCCAGGTATGAAATTTATTTCTCTGATCATGCTCATTTAAAACAATTTTTTGTATAAGATTAGAAAAATTGGTAAAATTATTTTTATTGTTTGAACCCAAAATAACACCATCTACAATTTTTTTCTAATATTACATAAAAAAAATTCCTTTGTGATAGTCGAATATGTGCATTACACTGAAACTATATTTTCCAATAGAATATACCATCATATTTCATACCACTCCCATTGTGTTTTTATGTCCATAAAAAAGATTTGGTAACATTTTAAATTGAATTAAGTAGATTAGGATTCTTAAAACCTAGTGGTTGCTAAATATAAACTTCCCCCATAAAATATTAATTTAGAATATATTTTTTTACATACCATTAATGTATTTTAAAATTTATTTGAGATGCATAAGAAAGAATGATTATAATTGGTTCTAATCCAGTAACATGTGTAATGGTTTTATCTTAATATATTAATTATTATTGATTGTATCATTTAGCTACAAGTCCAGATTTATTTATATAAATTATTCCTTGTTCATCTATTTTTCATCTAATAACCAATGGGGTTATTATTACTATATTAATTGGATGTTCTATCATCAAATTACCAAACATTATTTATACTAAATTGATTAGGTTCTTCTTGAAAATCCATTTTCTAACTTTCCTCATTTAAAAAAATTAATATATTTGAGTTTTTATTTTGATACAAATGAATGAATTTTAGTTATATTCCCTACATTCATACTAGTTTGTACATGTCTATCTTGAGCTCCTATTATTGATTCAAATGTATTATCCTTTAACAATCGAGGTTTTCTATGAAAGACAATTTAATGTTCCTTTATTTATGGTGTACTGGATTTCATTTCGATTATTTTCATAATAAAGATTATGTTATTCAAGTATTATTTTTTTTAACGAGTAAGATATTTCACCTATATTATTTTTTCTTTTATCTAAAGGATCAAATTTATCAAACATCATATGAACAAAATCTGTAATAATACATGAATTATTTATTACTTTCTCTATAAACATTAGAAGTAGTAGAATATCCTTAGTGGATTCATTCATAAAAATTTTGATCATTCTTACCATGGTTTTCTTTAGTATTCATTGTATATAACTTCCAACCAAAAATTATAGAGTAACTAACCTTAGTTTTTCGGTTATTCCATGGTTTATATGGTATATTTTAATGATTTTGTCTTATTAAATTCATATTCATGATATGAAAATAATTAAACTTCTAACCAAAATAGGTTGGGATACTATATTCATTTAAGATATTTATTTTGATATTTTCAATTGTTTTATTTCATATTTCTACAAATCCATTCTATTGAGGTGTTATTAGTCTATAGAAATTGTATATAATACCTATGTCTCAGATAAAATAATTAAAATTTTGATTGTCATGTTCTTCACCATGATCACTTCATAAATAAATTAATTTAAAAAAAATATCAACTTTAATAATTTTAAAAAATATTTAAAAAATAATGAACACCTGACTTATAAGAATTATAAAATAAACCCACTTAAATGTGTAAAATTCATCATCTAAAATGAAAAAAAATAACCATCCTACCAAACTTATTTTCTAGATTCCATGAAAAAAATCCTTGTGGATATCTTCAAGTGGTTTGGATACAACACTATGATAAATGATTATAAGGATTACTTATGTTTCTTAAAAATTCAGCATGCATGATAGGATCTAAATTTGTCATATTTAAGACAAGGAAAATAAAAAACTATGTGTTTTATAGACAATTTATAAAATGTAAATACATTATTATGTACATGTCTCATATTCCAAATCCAATATTGATTTGACTCCTTAGTTAACCAATTAAATTTTTTTACATAAGGAATTAAGATCCTAATTATAAAAATTTCTAGTTCTAGGTCCCCTAAATCTAGGTAACATATATTAAAAAACTAAGCATTAATTATTAGAGAAATTAAAATAAAAACCATCATCACATAGTTTGGAAATACTTATTAGAGTTTGTTTTAACCCATGAACTTATAGAATGATGATTGAAATTCATTTTGGATTTCCAAATGATTTATATCTAATTGGATTCCCATTATAAATTTTTTGTTAACTTTTACCTACAAATAATTTAAACAAAAGACTATTCGGGTACCTATATATTCTAAGGTCCAATTGTGTTAGTAACCAATGATCTCGGTAATCAGTTTTCATTGATTTTTAGAACATTCAAAAAAATTAATTAGGTATATTTACAGAAATAAAATACTTTTTAATTCCACTAATATAGGGATATCATAAAAAGTAGTCATTACAATAATTTCACTTAATTTCATAGTAAAAACATGTAAATATATATAATTTTTGTTATTTTTGGATCTAGGTAAAAATATTTCCATTATATTATTTTTTTCAAACCATTACTTCATGATCAATATTATTCATTTTTATTGCATTTTTTTATAAGAATATTTTTAATGATATTTTCCCTTTATTTAATATTCTAATATCATCATTGAAAAATATTACATTATCTTTTAATCCTTTTTTTCTGTTCTTAGGATTATTATAGTTTGATGTTTATTTTTTAAATACTTATTTTAAATACTGATAATGTTTTAACATAACATCTTTTTCTCATAAAACTACATCTTTAATATTCATTGGTGACATTTGATTTTTTTACCAATGATTTATATCTTTCTTCAAGAAGGGAGAAATATAGAGCTAATTTTATTTTAGAGTATCTTTTAGAGTTATAAACAGACGAAAAATGTGATTTTACCTCATATTCATCTATGCCCATAAATGAAATATTTTCCTTTAGGTTTTATTGGTTATTTATTTGAGTCATATTTAGAAGAGTTACTAGAGTATTCAGATACACTATAATTATCCTTCATTATTTTCTTACCTTTTCTCTCATATTCAATTCTCATCTATTTTTTTTCTTTCTTCTTCGTAATCATATTTTTTTCATTTAAATGGGGAATAATAGGTCTAATATGTCCCACATATTTTCAGTTATTGAAACATACACTGTCATATCCTATTTCATATTTGAAGAAGGTTCCCTTGAAACCACTAAATTTATTATAAAATTTGATGAATCATCAATCTAGTTAAGCTATATTAATTTTAAAATCTAAACATCTTAAATAATTTGGGAATATAGATTATTATTTAATTTTATTTTCATACATAGGAGTAGTAACTTTATGTGTATTGTTTTTATATTGATTAATTTTATGATCCTAAAATTTAGGTTTCATTTCTACCTCATACATCGTCAAGGATACAAAAAAAATATACCATTATCGAATATTTGACTAGTATTGATTTTCGTATAACTAAATATATTCCATTACATTTAGTGGGTAGTATGTGGAGTATTTTCCATGCCTAATCTAATTGTGAAATTAATGTTCTTAAATAAGCAACACCAATGCCTATATCTTTCTATATTTCATTCATTTGGTTAATTCATTCCCATTATTCACACTAAAAATTCGAAATTTAATATTTTTTGTGGGAACCATATGTATCTTAAATTTTTATTTCCATAAATTTAAAATAAAATCATTATTTTATATGTATTATAACTTTCAAATACTCGTTAAAATTAATCTTGACCAAGTCAACATAAAATAGCACTATTACAAGGGAATTAATACCATACTAAGCTTCTTTGGTAACACCCCATGTTTGGAGTTTTGTATGGATTACATAGGGTTTGATAATCTTCATGGATACATTGAATCCCATATTTTTCAAATGAAATATCATTTAATATTTCTGACATCTATAGGTATCACCATTAATTTAAGGAGAATAGATTATTAATATACCTTATTTATTTTGGTAATTGAAATCTGACTTTCATAGGCCATTTACATTGATCATTCTATTTATAAACATATTTATTCAAAAATAAATAATATTACACTAATTTTTGTGATGAAATTATTAAATGATATACAAGATTTGGGGGGGGGGTTAATTGTGTCTTTTATGAAATCTAGAGAGATTAAATGTTAGATCCTTATTCAATATTTATATAGATACACAATATTCTATTCCTTATGTTTGTTAAGAATTTGATAAAAAATAATAATAAAACAAAAACCAATTAGAGTGGTTGAGGGAAAAAATATCCCAATGTATAATCCACCAACCCTCTGTTCACAATATTTTTGATTTTCTCTAAATAATCCCTATTTTCAAAAGGCCATAATAACTGAGTATGGGTAGTTAAAACCTTTACAATAAGTCTTTAGAAAAGCCCTCTGGTTTTCTTATAAGGAACACAATTTTTCACAACATAATCCAATAAGTTGTTACTATTCCTAGACTTATTATAAGAAAAAGATAAATCAACACAAATAAACATAGATTGGTTTGGTTGAAAAACGAAATTCCCGATCATAGTCTTAGGAGAAATGAATAGAAAATGGAAGTTGTCAACCAATGATAAATTTACTTCTGAATCAAAAATTTAAAGGAGATCATAATTGAAAATGTTTTTCAAATACTTATTGAAACATAAAAATAGTAGCAGCAACAATAAATCTATAGTTTCCACAACACAATATTGATACACACATGTATCCAAAGTGAAGTTTCGTCATAGAAATAGAGATGTTTGATCTTTTTTATTTTATAGAGTCTCTATATTATACTAAATATTAAACAATATATTATTGAAATTTAAATTAATAATTATATTTATCAAGAGAAACCTTTCTTCCTTTTAATTGAAAAAGTTTTATTAATATTCATCAACAAATAAAAATCATTTGAAATTAAAACATTCAATAGAGTCATAAAATCCCTTAGAAATCAGAACTATTTAATCCATTGAATATTAGACTCTGAATTGGTAGTAAAACATCATTAATTGGAAATTTTCTTCTCACAATACCACTATACAAATCACTGATAATATAATGAATTTTAAACTCTATCATTGACCATTAAAAATGTAGGGTTCCATTGTGTAGTGATAAACAATAGAAGTAGGGCTAAAAATATTCAAATTTTTACATAATTAGGGTTGATGAACCTTTCATTTTTTTCCTAAAATATATAAGTGTTTCAAAATTTAAGGTTATTGATACATATATTTACAATAACCTAGGATATATAATCCACATTTCTTATTTCAAATGTAGGTTTTCCAGAAAATATGTTTCAGTTAAAATCATAGGATTTGAAAACTATTTTTAGAAAACATTCAAACAAATATACAACACTTAAAAAATATTTTTACCATTTAATAATATAAACTTATATATATATTATCAGAAAATACATAATGTAATTTCACTATTAAAACAAACAAGGATGTTTTTTAGCATCAAAATAAATAAGTTTAATATAGTATTATTGAGATAATACTTTACCAACATTCATCTACTAAGATTTGATACTTAGTAGGTGTCATGTATAACTTGGGAACAATTTGAGAACCTAATTAGGTATAAGAGAGATGATGCATAACATGTGAAATTTTGAGCTAGGGGATGGCCAGTGGACTCGAAGTTATTTTGTTTTTTGAATCAGGATACGACCAAAAATGGTAATTATGATTGTTGGGAGAAAATTTATTTAGTTTTCAATTGAATTTATATCCAAATAACATGATAATGAAAACATTTTCTTAAATTTAAATTTTTTATAATAATTTAATCCCTAAAAATTTATCAATTTGAACTTATTTTGATCAATTTTGAATTTATGTTGTGTTTTGAATTAAAATGTAAAAATTTATTAATTCTAGATTTTAGATAGATTTTAATGACATTCATATTTCAAGAATAACTTATAAAATATTGATATAATTTGTGTGATTTAGTTATTTTTAAGAATCCATGATTTTTTTCTTTAACATTTTCTATTGGACCTAGAGTTGATTCGAACCTCCAAAGGAGAACAAAATCAATCAAGTTGAAATATTATTCTTGCAGACTGAGTGGACCCAACCATATTAATATTAGAATAACTCATGTTAAAGACCTAACATTGAATATATTAAAGGATAAATTAAAATATAATTCACCTTCTCATTTTAAAATTAAATATCATGTGGATTTTCTATCGTTAATGTGGATATTGGATGCTCCAATTTGAACAATGATTTTGGAAGCATTCCCTATGAAATATGGAGACTCATAAATTGTGTCATAACTTCTTTGATATGCATACAATTGCTTTGAAATTGGGAGGGAATATTGAAAATTTTATTTTTAGAATATTTTAATAAGGATCAATGAGGATATTTTTACACATGGTGTATGGATAATGAGAAATCTTTTAGAGGATAGATTATAATATAGAATTTTTGTATGCTTTTGTTTTTCATAGTATTGTAGATCCTTCTTCATCACACATCTTCTTGGTAACCAAAAACATGGTGGGGGTAAACATATGAATCATTTGGTAGCGTATGTTTTCAATTTTTAATTATTTTAATCTTGCAATTTATTTAATAAAAAAATTCACTCTCTTTTGCAATGTTGCTATCAATTTCACATATATGTATTTATTATATGGTATAATCATATTTTGTTTTTAATTAAGTCATTTATTTTTTCGTTGGACAATTATCATTTAATCATTCTACTAGGATATAGTTTATATGTTTTGGAATATTCCAAAGATTAGTGGGTAAATACTCAATAATAGTTAGTACATGTGGGAGGGGTATTGGATATTCATTATTGTGTGCGATAAGAATACCTGATCAAGTGTTCCCTAAGTCAATTGAGTCTATTCACTGAAACTCACATGAATAAGGAACAAGAGTAGACAAATAAATATTCTTGTAATTATTTTATATCACCGTAGCCACTTGAAAAAGGGAGTGAGGGGAAGAGATCAAGTAATCTAACATTAATCCACTTAATAGAAGAGTATTAGGTTTAATATAACATCGATAACATTATAATTGGAAAAACGAACCTAACTAGATCACCCTTGTCATATAATATTTTGAAATCAATTGAGTTTCCAAAGTATTATAAATTAGTTTATTATATTATTTCTATTATTTCATCTCTTTTTTTTCTTTTCATAACTATGAATCTTTAAAAAAACACCTCACTTTTCCCTTTAAATAAATGTGAAAACTATATTTTCTGTTCACTCCACTTCATAAGACTACATAAGGTTAATCAGTATACTATTATTAGATAATTTAAATTATATTTGTATCAAACCCCATGAAAATAAAGAATAAAATATGGTTCCATTTTTATGGGGGCATTTCAACTAAAAAAAATAAACAGTAGATTTTGAAAACTGAATGACCCAGAACAAAAATAAAACATTAATTGAATTTTATCTAGAAATTAAAATAACACTCTCGCAACTATGAAAAAAACCTAAAAATAATTTTTTTTAATTAAACCTCTCATATTCATGTGAAACTCTTGGTGTTCACAAGGAACCTGAAATCATTGCTGGAAATCCCCACTAAACCCTACCCAATATATATGCCCCAAAATTATATATTCAAAATAACATAATCATTACACCAAATGCACCAAAAATTTTTAAATTGATTTTAAATATGAATCAGTTTCTTCTAAAAATTCAACATATTATAGGTGAAGACAGAAATTGGAATATGATTGGATATCAAATCGAATGTTTAAGATTCAGGCCAATTGGAGCACTAGAAGACCAATTTCAGTAGTGGGAATTCCCATTATAACTATGAAGAGTGGATAAGGAATGGTTCTACAATATAAAACTAAGGGAGATAAGTTATTGAGAAAATATAAAGATAGAGTTCATAAAAAGGTTATTTCTTTTATCCAAGTTAAATTCCATCCAAAATTATATTTAAATGATATAGAAATAAACTGTAGAGTCCCTCTATGAGTACAGGGAGAATTTCAAGAAGATATGTTTTCGCATCTCACGTTATGAAAAGGAGGATCACCAATTACATGTGTTCTTCAACAATGAAATTCTAAAAAATGAACAAATATTCTATATGTTTCATCCGATGATCCATCATTAATGAGTCACTTATAGAAGCCCGAGGTCTAGTTCGTTATATTTATTATAACACACATAAATCTGACACTATAGCTACAAGAACCTGAGGAATAATGTTAATAAATGAATAGATTTATTCCAAAATTAAATGCACTAAACAAATATATTAGTGATAAAAAATTGATGTGAACCATATTAATGATCAACAAGGACCAACACAAGTATGTGGTTTATTCTCTTTTACTTATCATTACACTGATCAGTGATTAGAAGTTTAGGGGACATAAAGTTGTTCTACAACCTATTTGTATTGGGAATTCCAACCAAATATACCTCATAAACCCCAATAACCACTAGAATATGGATTGTAATAGAACAATGATAGAACTCCTTTTAAACAAAAATAAAATAACTACCCCAAAATTCCAATAGTCTTATAAATATCCTTTTCAATAATGATAATAAATTCATTCACCACTTTGGAAAAAAATCATATGATAAGCCTTCCACATATGCGGAATCAACATAATTGCAACATCAATGAAACGATATTGTAGGTTTGGAAGATATGATTGACAATATAACAGATCCACTCAATAATTTTATGGAAATTAAAAACAAATAATCGTAGAAAACACTATTAAAAACAATCTCAAACCCAAATGATAATCTCAAGAATGATAATAACATGATATGGATAATGAAATCAACCTAATATACAACCATTATGATGAAACAATACCACTGATTTTGAGGGAGAGTAAAGTTAAAAATTCTAAAATATCGGTGAAAATAAACCTTGAGGAAGAATAAAATTAGCAGGATATGGATAAGATGATGGGAAAATAAACACCATTATAAAGGAAATAAATGGAGAATAAATAAATATATCCAAAATTTCATCAATAATTATTGAATGGATGATATTAAATGAAGAATCCATTCAAAATAAAATAATATAATCCTTCTAGAAAGTGGATATTAATATCACCCTACTTGATTCCATCAATAAAAATTCATACCTATAATTTTTTTTGGATTTTTTAACCAAGAAGAGAATAAATCAAATAAATGATAGGATCGACATAGGAATAAATGTCTTCACCATTATCACACAACAATTTCAAGACAAATGTTACGATCTAGAGAAAATTTCCCTTCCATGCCCCATTGGAACTTTAAATTTCATTAATGATTTATATGATATAGGTTATTCAATTAATTTATTTCCTCACTCAATAAAAACATATTTTGAAATCGGGATACATAAATCCCACATGTATGGTGGGATATCATGCAAATAAACCTATTGTTTTCTTAGCAGAAGCTCTAGAATATTTCCTTGTTAAATTATTTGATCTTTTTTACCTTATGACATTTATTCTCTAAATATAGAAGAAAATCATAACCCATCACACTCACCTATCTTTTTTGTATTATCATTCCTAATAATGGAGAAAACCATCATCAATTTCCTTGAAGGGACACTCACAATGATGTTTTCATAAATAATTATTATCTTTATTATTTTTTATTCCATGGTGAACCCATCAGATGACCACTTTTTATTTTTTACTCTCCCAGGGTGTTAGAAGTGAACCAATGGATGAATAAATTATGTGACATGAGTTCATACTCAATGCAGAGGAATTTTCTATTGGATGTATCACTGATAATTTTCATTCCCAAAAGACTAGAGATTCTAATTTACTGTTGGAAGAAGAGGTAAAATCCGATATCATTAATGAGTTTTTAAATGATAAAGAAGATATAATTGTTTATTTTGTGAATTTGGTATAACCTTTGGGAATAGGGAACCTTAATTTAATTTCATTCATTGAGAATCCCAGATATTTAATTAAAATAACCTCCCCACTGATTTGAATTTTTTGTACCTCATGTATGGGGATAAATAATTCATGATAATTGATAATAAAATTTCTAAAACAAAATAATAATATTTCATTATTCTCATTATACATATTATAAAATAAATAGGATTTTTTTTAGTTGATATGCCTAGAATAAACCTAAAATATTCTAACAAAAAAATCATCATAAGGGAGATTCCTAACCTATTTGACATCCCAAAAAGAGTATGAATCCCACCATGATAGATGTTGTCAAGAATGAGTTTGAGAAGCTTTTGGAATATATAATCACATATCCCATTTGAGATTCACAATGGGTTATCCCCACTCATGTTGTTCCTAAAAACAACTTTGCTTACCACTATGATTATTGAGAAGAATGAATTAATCGGTATAGAAATTCAAAATAGTTTGAGAGTGTGCATTGATTTTAGGATGTTAAATCAGATCACTTAGAAATATCATTTTCACTTCCAGTTAATTTACAATTTTTCATAGAAATTGGTAGGTAGAACTCGTTGTTTTATTTTTGGATTGATTTTCATGTTATTTATAGGCTCCCATTCATCCTGAGGATCAATAAATGACTATATTTACTTCTCTGTTGGCAATTTTTCATATAATAGGATTCCATTCTTAATATTTAATGATCTTGATAAATTTTTGAGCTTCATGGTATGTATATTTTATGATAACATTGATGATTTCATGGTAGTTTTCCTTTATGATTTCATAGCATTTGGAGTTTGTTTTGAAAAATATTTGAGAAAATATGGAATATTTTTTGAAAACATTCTTTGAATTTTTTTTTATTTTTTGTACGCTTTGTTTCATGTTTGAGATAGGAATTTTACATGGTCATGACATTGAAAAAAAAATTATTAATAGGGATAATTCAAAAAATCATGAGGTCAATTAATTGTCATTCCCTACATGTGTAAAACATGATAGATCATTTTTATGGAATACATGATTCTACAAGAGTTTTATCAAATATATTAGTAAGATGTATCTCCCAATCTCTATATTACTTTTGGAAGATAAAAATTTTGATTTTAATGCAGAACGTATGTTTTCATCTGATGAGTTGAAGAAGACATTGATTTCACCACCATAGTTTCATCCAACAAATTATGAATAACAATTTGAGATACTTTGTGATACATCTATCCATGTAGTTTGATAATTAACTTCATAGATAATTGAGGTCAGACCACTAGTAATTGAATATGACTCAAGATCATTATTTTCTTCCAAATTAAATTAAACCACTACAAAAAAATAGTTTTTAATAGTATTATTTTCTTTATAAATATTTAGATCATATGTGTAGGGAAATTAAATCATTGTGTTTTTTGATCTACTGCTCTATGGTATATTAAGAAAAAAGGATAATGAGAAATATAGGATAGTGAGATGGATGATAAAACATTATGAGATCACCAGAGAAATCAATGAAATGATATGACATGAAAACAAAGTGGTTGATTCCATAACTAGACATCTCGACACTACTAGAGCTAAAATTCTAGAAAAGGACCTACTTAATGATCACAATACATTAGGTAAATTTTACATTATTGACATAGAAGTCCCTTGTTATGATGACATGGCCAATTATCTAGTTACATATTATTTCTTTCATCATTTAAATTCCCACCAATGCCAAAAACATAAATTTGAATCCAGATATTACATTTTTGAGTATTAAATTTCTAGGTTATATATTTTATGGGGGCATTCCAAATTTCATATGAAATTATTATATATTCCTTTTAGTTTATTATATCTCAAAATAAGTGGAGGAAAAATACATTAAGATTGATGATGAACTAGTTGTATTTATTTTTCAAGGAAAACATATTTTTTTGATTTAGAGTGCCGAAAGCCATCATTAGTGATCAAGGGACTCAATTTCTATGGGGTTCATTATAAAACATCAACTCACTATCATCCATTGACTAATGGATAAGATGATGTTTCCAATAGGGAAATCAAGTGATTATTGGAAAAGATTATTAACCCCAACTAGAAGGGTTGGAGACAGCATTGGACGATGCAATATAGGTATACGGTTCAACCTACAATACCCAACATGATTGTGTCCATATTGGTTAATTTAAGGGAAAATATGTCTCCTAACTATGGAATTGGAGAATATATCATATTTGATTTTGATAATGAAGAATTTAGATCATGAAGGTGATGTAAAATAGAGAATATTGATATTGATGAAGCTAGAGGAAATTAGAAGGGAAAATATTGAAACTTCTATGATTTACACAGAGTGGAAAAGAGTCACTCTTAATATGATAATCCAACCAAAAGACTTCTATCTAGGAGAAATTGTTCTCCCATTCGATTCAAGACTCAAGCTAATGCTAGGTAAATTTCATTTTAAATGGGAAAGTTCAGTTATAGTTACTCATGTACATAATTTCTGTTCTCTAATGTGTAACACCCCAAGCTTCCACGATACGCTTCTCTTTAAATAATGAAATATCATGCATTGTATGCAAGCTCGAGATTCTAAAACACCGTGACAAATCAATGTAGCCGTTATGAATAGTAATACCCAGTGTTTGAAATTATATAAATTTTATTTTTCAAAATAGACTTGATTTTTAGATTCGGGATATCGAAATTAGACTAAGTTGAATTTTTGTTATTTTTCTGAGAACTTCCAATTTTCCATGAATTGTAAAAAATACTTAAGAACATCTTTTTAAATAAAAATAATTTATAGTTATAAATTATAATTTTCATTGGTTTTAAAGTATAATTAGAATATATTTTTACAATTTATTCTAGTGGTGGTCATTAGAATTTATTTTTATTTGAAATTGGACATAAAAAATTGCCAATCTGTTGATAGATATTGTTTCTTTAAAACACGCTATTTGTTTTGACAACGGGAATAATATTTTAATTAATTACTGCAATTTCTATGTTTATAATTTTATAAAAAGGATTCTATATTTGTAATAATAAGGTCCAAATTATGTAATTAGGACTCTCTTGTTTTCAGACACTATGAATAGTAATGACAACAATTATCTTTAATTATCATGATTAATTAGTAATCTTGTAGTTAAGGGTAATGTAATAATATCATAATAATATCGAATGACCCCAAAATGTGTCTTAATTCTAATTTTTGCGTGATGGCCGACCATGGGATGCCTTGTTTCAAATTAGGGTCTCCATGGAATCAATTTTGTGTGATAGTGTCATTTTGTCATTTTATTTTTAATGAAAGAAAAATATAACAAAAGTATGTAACACCAAAGTAAAACAATTTTAATTTTGTCTACATAAATGATCTCTTTGACTATAAATAGTCATTGGAAATATAAAAATATTTTCTATATTATGGTTTTTTTATTATTTTTAGACATTAAATAAATAAATTTATTTATGACACCATGATGATGCAGTTATTACCACATAAATGAATGATTTAAATAAAATGAAAAGATAAGGTAAAATATAAGACTTACACATCTCTGAAACGTATTGGATGGGTGTATTTAGAATCCTCATCACCTTATCCTATAAATATTTCATTTTCGGACCTTTAAAATCCGAAAATAATTTAATAATAAAGTAACATTTCAATCTTTCCAAAAGAGCCCCTCCTCTCCTCTTATAAAAGGCCCCCACCTCTACAACCTTATTCAAACCTTAAAATAAATTTGGCTCGGCCATCCTCTACCGACATACCCTATAAAATTTTCTCCCTTAATCCTAGAAGCCATACCTTAGGCAGAAAGCTCTTCAAGAAACCCTTTTTGTTCAAACCAAGGGGAGTTACCAGATTTAAAGGTAATGTCTTCTCTTATGTTCTTTTGTTTTATTTTGCTTCTCCAACCCCCTAAACTAATTTTATTATTTTATTTTTAACAAAAACAGTAACCTAAATATACATGGATGTTTTTATGATAATTATTCGAACAAAAATTACACACACCTCCATCTAATGGTTAAAAAACATACTATTTCTGTGGGTGGGGAACTACTGCCTCATGAAATGATGATTGTTCAATATTATTTTAACACCTCTCATGGTGGCCATTAAAATGTAAATATATTTATGTATGATATATATTATGTTTATGTTTTCCTTATGCTTATTAATTTTTCATTTATGGAATACCATAAAGATTTCCATTATGGGTAAACGCGATAATTTCCTTTTAGGAAGTGCAGACTACCACCCCCTCAAAGTGATTTGAATAAAGGATGGAGTTAATGATATAATATATGATATTATACTAGAATTATAATATACCTTTATATCATTATGATTTCATTCCATTAAAAATGAAATAGTAATGAAATTAGCGTTCATGCGTACGTACGACTTACCGTCTCCATGAACTGTGCATTTCATTTATTACCTCTAAATGTTATGTAATATTATAAATTCATGAATATACTAGATATATATGATATATCTGATATCTAAATCATGAATATAATTTTTTAGATAATGGATTTTTACCACATAAACAAATTGTAATTATAAGAAGTTTAGTTTTGGCTCAAGTACCAAGGATCGACAAAACGACCATTATTAAATTGAATGATTACATAATGATCATAACATGGTAATAAGTGATTTAAAAGGAATAATTAACTTGAAAAAGGATCTTAAGAAAATAGAAATTAACTATAGTTTATTATACATGAGATTAATTAACGATCGAGTCATGTCGGACACGAGGTAAGGGACTTCGTCTCAATCTCCTTTCATTGAGGCATATTTTATTTTATATACAACATTCTTTTATGCAGTGTATAAACCCATTTGAAGATTAATTTTATTCAAAATGAATATTTTTATATGAAGTTTTTTTACTAAATGACAAAATGAATGTTTTGTCTTACGTATGCGGCGACAATGACTTCTCCGCCGCCATGACCATTATTTGAGTTTTAGATTGCTCTATAAGCCATAACTTTTTTAAAATGAAAACTAAATACCATGTTTTACTTTTCATTTATTTTGGTATTAAAAATTATTTTGATAATGTTTTGATTATATCAATGTTTTTTATTGATATCATGTGATTTAATAGTGGATATGTCATGTTTCCTTTACGCATGTTTTATGTGATAAGATTATGTTATGGTTCTTGGGAATTGTTTATGATATGTTCAAACCTTTTCATATAAAGAATGCATTGGACTTAGTAAGTGATGGGTGGAGCCCAATATAGCTCCTCGATGCATCAGTCGGTCTCATGAGACAAACTAGTGTCTTGGCATAAGGCCTTGAAAAAATCTTATTTGTAGTCTTGGCATAATGCCTTGACTATGTAGTTATGATAGTCTGGCATTATGCATTCCATCATTACGAAAGTGGTTATTGATATTTCATGTGATTATTTGACTAGTAGAATATCGATGTGAAAAAGTAAATGGAATTATTTCATTTTATCTTTTCCATATTATGTTGGAGTTCATGTTTAAAAAGATTTTGTTTTAGTTATACATTGCCTTAAATGTTTATTTTTATTTATAAAAGTTTCCGCTATATTATTATCCTTACTGAGCATTTGAGCTCACACCTTTCAATGTATTAATTTTTCCTCGGATGTGAAGAAGTATTTTATGAATGACCTACAGGGATAGTATGAGTAGATATGAGGAAAATATGTTGTTTTAGTTTTTTTCACTTTATGATTTAATGTAAGACATATGAATATTTCTAGTGTTTCCAAGGCTACTAAACTAATCAGCCTTTCGAGAAATGATATTTTTTGATAATTCCAATATTATGTAATAATTAAATGACTCTAGGTAACTGGGGTCGGGGTGTTACAGTTGTTATAGAGGAAATTTAGTAATAATCGTGGAAGTAGATTTAGATAAACTCGGATTAGATCACATATCCCTAAGATAGAATTTGAAGATTAGTATAAAAGAACATCCAAGAATTTTGTTTAAGTATAGATTTTGTGTATTTTCCTAATAATACATCCCTGTATGGATAAGAGCAGGTAGAGGCGGTTCTGGCACAGATGTACCTTGTGGTAAAACCCAAAAACATCGTTTTGAGCTAGACTCGAATGGCAACCGGTGCACGAGAACGAGCCTTGCTGCACTCTTGGTTACGACACTCATGGGGGATATGCTTAGGATAATTCATGATTTCTATACAACCCATTATGAAGGTTTTATGAGTATATAATTCCTCAAAGAAAATATTTTTATGATTATGGATTATATCCATAAACTGTTCAATTTATGTTAAGTGTTTTTCATGTTTGTAATTATGTATTTCGATTCATAAACTAATCTAGTTTATGACATTGTTTAGAAATGGAGCCTAGTGGATGGAATGTAAAATTTATCAATGCACACACTCTATGTAATTATTTCCCTCCTTCTCAAGGTAATTATAGTGGAGATGGTGATACAATTGGTGCTGATTAGCTTATCACCATACTGGGACAACTCACTTAGGTTATTAATAATAAACATACTCATATGGAGCACCCTGATCCACAACGTGGAGGATCAATGTTAGACCGCTTCATGAGAAAAAAACCACCAACATTTACTGAGGGTACAAAAACATTTCTATATGAGCAATGGATAAATTCCCTAGAGAAAATATTTCCAACTTTAGGGAGTAGTGAAAGGTAAAATGTTATCAGGGCAGTTTACCGCCTCACTGGAGATGCAGATCAATGGTTGTCATTGATTCAAAATACAAATTAAGATAAATAAGTATCATGTATGGAATGTAGATAGTTTAAAGGTATTTTCATAGAAAAATACTTTCCTTATGACCATATAGAGGATATAGAAAGACAATTTCTATGTCTAAGGAAAAAGGAGTACGAGAATGTTGTAAAGTATTTGTATAACTTTACAAAGTTAGTGAGGAATGTTGTAGATTATATACGTAACCCAAAAAGTATGATTGATTGTTTCTTTGATGGGTTAAAACCTTATCTCTGTCGAGATTTATTATCACAATACTTCTCATCATACGAAGATATTGTATCGTGTGCTATCAAGAAAGAAAAGGAATTCTCTATGTCTCATGAAAAAAAAGTAAACCAACAGAAGAAGAGAAAGGTGGAGCAAGAGATAGATAAAGGGAAAAAGGGAAAGAAGGATTTTCTATTATGTGATAATTTTTGTAAGAAACACCCCAGTACTTGCCTAAAAGGAATGAGAGTTTGTTACAAATGTGGAGAAAATGGTCACCAGACTCGTGATTGCAAGGGAAAGAAATAGGCTGCCAATGTTGAATGCTACAATTGTAGAGACATGGGGCATTATGAAAATGAATGCCCTAAGTTCCAAGGAAACATACCTCAGAAAAGGACAAGGGTGCATGGCCAAGAATCAGTTATTACTATATATGAAGTTGAATAATTATTGTATTTGTGTTTTTGGACTCAAGAACTATATTATGGTTATAAGAATAATGTGATATATATAAGGATTGTACTGCAGTATTTTATGTTTTTATTAAGGTCTTAATATGATGAAGGTAATATTATTTTTAGTATGTGATAATAGGAGAAACATTAATTTGTTTGGGGAATCTATTGTCACAATTGATTTTGGAATTTAGAGACCTTTTAGAAAGAGTCTGGAAAGACAAATTTTGGATAGCTATAAAGGTTGGAATAGATTAAGTTGAACTTTGGATAGTATTTTTTATGTTTAAAAACATTCTGAATATTATTTTTGGAATATTATAATAATATTGTTTTAGGAAAAGGACAACTTTCAGGTCGGGGGATAACCCTTCACGTCGGAAAAAGTTGCAGGAATCAAACCCACAACCATAGTGTGACAGACCTTTATTACCTACCACTAGACTACAAGAATTCCCTGGTTATTACAAAATAGTTTTCTAATCTAAATGGTATTTGTTGATATTTTGAACCTTGTACGATTAGGATAAATATAATTTTTTTGAGTTCTATTACCTTTTGGAGTGAAAGATGAGTTTGTGGTAAAAAAATTATGAAAGAATGAAAGTCTACATGACAAGTAAGTATATTTCCTTACATTCTTAGTAATTCTATTAATAAATTCCTCAACTTTATGGAAGGTATCTTAAAATAAAAACGTTGTCGGTTATCTTTTCCTACTGTGGAATCAATGACCGTTTAACCAATAACACGTTTGTGATTTTATTATAGTTATCTTTCTCCTAGTCCTGTTTTATACAACTCTTCATCAGAACTTGATGATTTTTTTCTCCTTCATATCCATGTTTTCATATAATCATATTATGTTCTATCTCGGGTGACCTTTCTACTTCTCTTTCTTTCTTTTAAAGTTATATTTTAATTAACCAAATTTCCGATATGGGTTTTCCACAAAGGTATTTTCTATTTTCAGCATTTTATTTTTGAAGAACATTTTCAAAATGCGAGGATGAAATTTATTAAAGGAGGAGATAATGTAACACCCCATGCTTTCATGATACGCTTCACTTTCAATAAGGCAATAGCTTGCATTGTACTCAAGTTCAAGATTCTAACACACCGCGACCAATCAATGTAGCCCTTATGAATAGTAATACCTACTTTATGAAATTATATAAATTTTCTATTTCAAAATGGACTTCATTTTTGGATTTGGGATATCGAAATTAGCATATGTTGAATTTTTGGTATTTTTCTGAGTACTTCAAATTTTTGATAAATAGTAAAAAATACATAAAAACAGATTTCTAATCAAAATAATTTATTGTGATAAATTATACTATTGGGTAGTTTTAAAGTATAATTAGAATTTATTTTTACCATTTATCTCAATGCAGGTCATTATAATTATTTTTACTTTGTAATTGGACATAAACAATTGTCAATCTTTTGATAGATATTGTTTCTTAAAAACACCCTATTTGTTTTGACAACGAGAATAATTTTTAAAATAATTATTTCAATTTCTGTAATTAGAATTTGTTAAAATGGATTCCATATTTGGAATCAAAAGGTCCAAATTATGTAATTATGACTTTTTTGGACATTATTAATAGCAACGATGACAATTATCTTTAATTATTATTATTAATTAGTAATCTGGTAGTTAAGGGTTATGAAATAATATCATAATAATATAAAATGACCCCAACATGTGTCCTAATTCTATTTTTTGTGTCATGGACGATCATGGGATTCCTTTTTCCAACTTAGGGACCCCATTGAATCACTTTTGTGTGATAGTGATAATTTATTATTTTATTTTTAAAGAAAGGAAAATATAACAAAAGTATGTAACACCTAAGTAAAACAATTTTAATTTTGTATACAAAAATGATCTATTAGAATATAAATAGTCATTGGAAAAAAAAATATTTCCTATATCATGTTATTTTTTTATGATTTTTAGAAATTAAATTTATTTATTTATTTATGACACAATGATGATGTAGTGATTACCACATTAATGAACGATTTAAATAAAATGAAAAGATAACGTAAAATATAAGACATAAACTTGTATAAAGCCTATTGGATGGGTGTATTTAGAACCCTTATCACCTTATCCTAAAAATATATCATTTTAGGACCTTTAATATCCAATAATCATTTCATAATAAAGTAACATTTTAATATTTCCAAAAGAGCCCCTCCTCTCCTTTTATTAATGGCCCCCACCTCTACCACCTTATTCTCACATTCAAAGCCATTTGTCTCGGAAAAACTCTACCCAAATAACATCTCAACATTCTTCCCTTAATCCTATCAGCCTTACATATTCATTAATCTCTCCAAGAAACCCTTTTGGTTCGAACCAAGGGGTGTTACCCGATTTAAAGGTAATGTCTTCTCTTATGTTATTTTGTTGTATTTTGCTTCTCCATCCCCCTAAATTTTTTTATTATATTATTTTGTAACAAAACCAGAATCCTAAGTATACTTGGATGTTTTTTTGGGATTTATTTGAACAAAAATTACCCACACCTCCATCTAATGGTCAAAGAACATACTGTTTCTGTGGATGGTGAATTAATGCCTCGTGAAATGATGAATATTCAATTTTCATTTAACACCTCTCTTGGTGGCCATTAAGATGTCACTATATTTATATATGATATATATTATGTTTATATTTTCTTTTTCTTCTATATTTTTCATTTATGGTATAACTTTATGATTTCCATTATGGGTAAACACGATAATATCATTTTAGGAAGTGCAGACTACCGCTCCCTCAAAGTGATTTGAATCGTTAATGCCATATGTGGGACGTATAAAAAATGGAGTTAATGATATTGTATATTATATTCTACTAGAATTATAATAAACCTTTATATAATTATTATTCCATTCCATTAAAGATTAAATAGAAATGAAAGTAGCGTTCATGAGTACGTACGGCTTACCATCTCCATGAACGGTGCATTTCATTTCTTACCTCTCAATGTTATGTTATATTATAAATTAATGTACATACTAGATATAAATGATATATATGATATCTACATCATGAATATAATTCTCTAGAATATGTATATTTTACCACATAAACAACATGTAATTATAAGAAGTTTATTTTTGGGTCAAGTACCATGGATCAACAAAACATCTGTAATTAAATTAAATGATTACACAATGTTCATAACATGGAAATAAGTGATGTAAAAGGAATAATGAACTTGAAAAAGTTTCTTGAGAAAATATAAATTAACTATAGTTTATTATTCATGAAATTGAAGACCGATAGAGTCATGTCGGACACGAGGTAAGGGACTTCGTCTCAATCTCCTTTTAAGGAGGAATATTTTATTTTATACACAACATTCTTTTATATGGTGTATAAACCCCTTTGTATTTTATTTTTATTCCAAAGGAATCTTTTTATATGAAGCATTTTTACTAAACGACAAAAGGAATGTCTTGTCTTACGTATGTGGTGATAACGACTTCTCCGTTGCCGTGACCATTATTCGAGTTTCGACTTCCTCTACAAGCCATAACATTTTTTAGAATGAAAAATAAATACCATGTATTACTTTTAATTTATTTTGGTATTGAAAATTATTTTGATAATGTTTTGATTATATCAATGTGTTGTATTGATATATTGTGATTGAAATGTGGAAATGTTATGTTTCCTTTATGCATGTTTTATGTGATACGATTATGTTATGGTTCATGGGCATTGTTTGTGATATGTTTAAACCTCTTCATATAATAAATGCATTGGACTTAGTAAGTGATGGGTGGATCCCAATATAGCTCCCTGATTCATCGGTATGTCTCATGAGACAAACTAGTGTCTTGGCACATGGCTTTGAAAAAAATTTATTTGTAGTCTTTGCACAAGGCCTTGACTATATGGTTATGATAGTCTATCATTATGAATTCCTTCTTTATGAATGTGGTTATTGATATTGCATGTGATTATTCGACTAGTAGAATATCCATGTGAATAAGTAAATGGAATTATTTTATTCTATCTTTTCCATATTATGCTTGATTTCATGTTTATAAGGCTTTTGTTTTATTTATACATTGCCTTAAAAGTTTATGTTTATTTATGAAAGTTGATGCTATAGTATTATCCTTACTGAGCATCGGAGCTCACCCCTTTAAATGTTTTAAATTTTTCTAGTATGTGAAGAAGTATATTATGAATGACCTATAGGGATAGTATGAGAGGATATAAACACAAGATTTTTTTGTAGTTTTTTTTCACTTTATGAGGTAATGTAATACTTATGAATATATATAGTTTTTCTAAGGCTACTAAACTAATCAATCATTCGAGACTTGATCTTTTGTGATCATGACAATTTTATGTTATAATGAACCGACTCTAGGTAACTGGGGTCGGGGAATTACATAATGAATTTTAAGGAAGGAGAGTATGATCCCATCATTATTAATGGACATAGGATAATAAATTCCTTGGGAACATTCTATGAGATCCTATGAAGGAGAGTAAACACCGCCAACTAGTTTATCAATTAAATCCATCTAGTTTTACCTCTATATAAGAGTATCATTATTGTGGTTATTCAATTAAAAATAAACTTACATAATATAATTTAATTGAATGAATTGAGGAAAATTTCTTATTAATATTTCGCGGAGCAGAATTTGTATTTCATGTTTTTAAATTTCTATTTTTCAAAAAAAAAAAATTTTCCAAAAATGTCATATCTGTTCAATTATTGCACATTTTTGAAACTTATGAGATGAAATGTATATCATTTCAATTATTTTTGAAACCCATGTCAATGAATGAAAAAATTTTATACAATGAATCTAATACTAAATGATTTTTGAAAATAACCTTGTTTTAAGTTCAAATATTTAATGAATTTCTAAAACATTCCACTCATGTTTTAATAGAAAACCATAGTTAATTATCATAATTGTTGACATAAATTTACCACGAGGCATATTACACCTTTATATAATATTTTTTACATACACAACTTTTCTTTTGAGTAACAATACAAGCTATCATTACCCTTAATTTTATTTATTCCATTCAAAAATCCATTTTTTGAGGTATATGTGTTTTAAATGATGGAGGAATTAATTTTATTTCAAAGTCCCCTTTTTCTAATTAATAATTATTATTAGATACTTACATGTGTATTTCATCCTTTTATCCCATAGAATCCATGAACATCCAATTTTTTCTACCCTGTTACAAGAGATTTTTTCCCTATCCAATATTCTCTCTAATTAAAATTACGAGATCTTGTTGAACTTATGTATAAGGGAAAATGTCTTATATTTTGATACCAAATTTGAAGATACATTGGGTTGAAAATAAAATTATGAAGATATTATTTCACTTCTTAGTCATTGAAACTATTTAAATCAATGCCTTTATAGATATTTCATGATAAAATAAGATTTTCCATTCTAAAGTTACCAAAAAATGAAAAAATGTATTCCCCATCTAGACCTTTAAAAAAATATACTCGAAATTTTGGGAATGATTTTTTATGTTAAATATAGAGAGTTGGATAATGTATGTGATTCACATGTAATGAGTCTATATATTAATTTTGAGCATGTTTTCTTCTATGTGGAGTAAGAAGAATACTATACTTGAGTGAAAATTAGAATCGTGCAATTTTTTTTTCAAAAAAGGTAAGACATCCTAATTTGGACACATAATATTTGATATAAATATACTAAAATAATCCATAAGAATAAACCTAAAAATTACTCAGGATATGAACATTTCATTTACTCACATCAGGTGGATATTTAATAATTTATCATCCCTATGGTTACTCTTTCATGTGTTTGTATGTGAAGAGCCTTGTGGAATATATACATTTGTGAGACAAAAGAAAATTAATGTGAGTTAGTTGTTTGGTTTTCATGGGATGTGAGATGATGTGTAAATATATTGAATTATCTATGTTGATATATTTAAATAATTTTTTCAAGAGGAATGATATCATTTTTCACATTAGAATGTGTTTTGAATTTTCATTGATTTGATTTTGGATGCTAAATTATCCAGGAGTACTAGTGTTTAGTGTAGGGGAACTGATTAACATAAATTTTTATTTTATATATGTTTTAAAATTATTTAATCCATACGAAATAATAAATATTATATTATTTTCATCAATTTTTTAATTATGGTGTGTTTTGTTCAAAATTGTAAAAAATGTTTAATTCAACAAATATTATAGATTATCACCTTTCTATTTTGGGTATAAATTTTATAATATTCATCTAATTTAAATGACTCAATTATTTAGGCTTCAATGATTTTTGTAATTTAACTTTTTCTTATATACTGGGCGATGATTCAAACATCCTAAGGCTTTAAAAAACAAATCATTCTGAAATATAGTTCTAGACGACTGATTGGACCCTTCCATAGTAAAATTGGAAGAACTAATGTAGAAGGCCTACAATTGAGGTTATTCAAGTTATAATTGAAAGATAATTCAACTTATAATTTTAAAATTATATATAATATAGATTTTAAACCAATAATATAGATATTGGGTTCCGCAATTTGAATTATGGTTTAGGAAACATTCTCCCATAAATAGTGTGTTTCAAAAAAATCATAAATTCTTTGATACGATTCCAATGGATTTAAAATTTGGAAGAAAAATAGAATAGTTTATGTGGACGATATTATAATAATGATACATCAGGTGATTTGGATTTCTGTTATATGAAACATGAGTAATATTTTGGAGGATTAATTATGCTTGGTATACTTTTTTGGCCTTTCTCTATATTATTTTTGTAATCGATTCTCCCTCCACATTTTTTTCAATCACCCTAATCATGCTGGGGTAAACATCTAAGTTAATAGAAAAGGATATAAGTTCTATTTTGTAATAAATTAGTAATTGAACATTATTGAAGGATAAATCTCTCTTCTGTGATGATTCATTCAATTTAATATAGTTGTATTTATTATCAATTATGATCATATTTGGTTTTTAACTATGTTATGGATTTTTTTCTTTTGAAAATGGAAATTACTTCACACCAAAAATATATGATTTATATAATATGTAATATATGATATTTTAGTGAAGATTTACTTTATTATCATGTGTAAATTTGTGTGGTGTATTTGATGTTCTTCATTATTTGTGATAAATAAGACCTGATAGACTATTGGCTAATTAAATTGATTATATTAAATTAAAAAATCTGAAATAAAGAAGGTGATTTGAAAAATTGAAGACCATGGTACGTTTTCCTATCATTGTCATCATTTGTCGAAGGGAATAAGAGGAAATGATTAAGTAATCTCACTTTAATCAAATTGTATAAGGGTATTTTGTAAAAAAGAACAGGTATAGTGTTACAATTAGAAAACTAACCTAGATATAATCACAAATCTCATATAATAGTTTTCAAAATCATTATCTTCATATTTATTTTCAATAATTTTATTAATTTAGATAATTTTTTCTTTCTATTTCATTTCTTTTCAAACCCAAAAAGCATTAAATTAAACACCATAATTTTCCCCCTAATTAAAAGTAAAAATTATTTTTTTTGCAATCCTATTTGGGTTATTACTTGGTGTTAATCACTAGAATGTAAATAAGTAATATATAATATTGATTTCAAACTCCCCATAATAGGCATGCGTCAAAGTTCGAGATATTATTAGGGAGGAATTTTACCTTACAGACTAATAAATTATTTTCAAAACTCAATGACCCAAAAATAAAATAAAAAATTAATTGAATTTGTTCCAGAAATTGAATGAAAATTACCCCTAATATAAAAAAACCTAATTAAAAAAATAGTGGAAATAAACCACTACGATACAACTGAATCTCTTAGTGTTCACTCTGAACCTGAAATCACTATCGGAAATCCAAACCAATTCCTACACGATCAGTGAAAACCTCAATTATCTTTTAAAATTTACCAAATCATTACACCTACCACCAAAAATGATTTTTATTTAATTTTTATGTGGTTATTGTGTGTTTGAAATTTCATGTTCTTGTAACGGATGACCCAAATCTATACATATATGAATTTAGATTCTTTTGTTCAATATTTCGGCCAAGAGGATCACTTGAAGAACAAATTTCAGTGGAGGGAATTCACCTTCTCACTTGAAGGTGTGGAAATATAATTTTTATACACACTATATCTATGATAGATCATTGATTCGGAAAATATATAAAGAATCCTTGAAAAAATATTATTTTGAAAATCATAGAAAAATTCCTTTAAAATGTAATTTATGTCATAAAAAATCAACTAGGGCGACCCTCTATGAGTATTAGGAGAATTTAGTGAATCTCTATGAAAACTTCCCACATCAACAATGGTCGAACACCAATTCCTTTTTTTCTTTTACCGTGTAATTCCTGACAATGATCCAAATTTTCTTGATGACTCATCTATATGATCATTTATAAACAAGTAACATACATATATTAGAGGAAAAATTGAGAATATTTCTCATATATCACATTAGTTTGGCACTAGAGGTACATTAACATAGGGATTCATTTAAAGTTACAACATATCAAATCCCCAAATAATTCATGAACACAAAAAAATAGCGGGGAAAAAGGATGTGAACCATGTAATGTAACAACATGTACTAGTAAAATTTAGTGGTTTATGCAGTTCTACTTATCATTACACTAAATTGTGTACAGAAGTGAATGGGACTGAAACATGGGATAACACCTATAATTAATGTAAGTTCGATCAAAATTATCCATTTCAACACCAAACCCAACCCGTATAATTATTTCTATAGAAATAAGAAAAAAATTATTTTGAATAGAAATTCAAAACCCCCCTTCATTCTTATAGTATTATAAATATAAAGTTTATAAAAAATACCTTTAACAATAAATTTTACAATGAAATACTTATGATAACCCTTCCAAAAATTCACTAGAAACTGAAGAGAAGAAACTATGAATAAAAATAGTTGGATTGGAATATATGAATGAGATGCTAGAAGAGGAATTCATTAGTTTTTTTGGATATTATAGAAAAACAATCATATAAAATACCTTCACAGACACTCCCAAACACAATTAAGAATGTAAACATGAGAACAATAAGAAGTGGAAAAGAAATCACACCTACCACACATCATAAATCGTCGTTAGTGGTGGCCTTTTAGCAGCGGTTTATAAAGCCACTGCTAAACATTTTTTTAGAATGGTTTTTGAGCAGTTTATTAAATACCACCGCTAACCCCCTCACCTTTTTTTAAATTTGTAACAGTACCCCGAACTACCTGACACTGATCCCCCATTCTCCCCCTGACCCCCCCCCCCCCCCCCCGACGTCACCTTCTCCTCCCGACCCTTGTTAGACCCAACCCACACAACACCGCCTTCTCCCCCTGACCCAGGTGATCCCCAACCCACACAATGCTGACTTCTCCTCCCAATGAGCCCCGAACCCTGAATCAGATCCCCACCCATTCCTTCAATGACATCCCCACCCATAAACACGCCATGTCGCCCATCAACGTGGCTCACCAGTGACCCCCCGAAGCCCTAGCTCATCTACCGGGTTTGGTAATTGATACCTAGTGAGTTCCCCAAGATTCCCTTCTTATTTTTAGTAAATTTTAGGATATCTAATTTTGTGCATTATTTTTATCCCCTTGTTTAAATTTTGAAAACCCAATGAGTGTCTGATATTATTTTGTGCTATGTTCCAGATACCATGGTCCAAGATATTGATTGTATTTTTCATCGAGTTCACCATTGGTTTATTTTCAAAATAGATTATATAATGGTTTGGAAATTTAGGTATTAAATTAAAACCCTATTGGTTTTTGAATCAACGGTCTTTTTTTAACGTGTTATCAAAAGTGTGGTGATTAGAAGACTTTGATTTTTAACCATAATTTTAATGGAAATCTTTCTCATGTATCAGAATTTATAATTAAATTGAGTTTTCAAAACCATTTTCTAAATTAGAAATGATGGGTGTTTTATAATCATGAAATGAATTATGACATGGTGTAATTTCAACATGGAGGTCAAAGATCTATATTAATATTTTAGTTAAAACTATAATATATTAAATGTTTTATACATGTAATTTCCAAGATTACATAGGGATATCCCACATAGAATGTTTAGTTCACACCATAAATACATATCTAGGTGTATGTAGATCATAGGATTATATTTTAGGTTTATAGTTATATTTTTATTTATTTATTCTTAGTTTGGACCATTGATGGATGAGTGGTATATATTTAGTCGATATGGTTCATTATTGGTGATGTAGGAATCCTTCGGGTCCCATTTATTTCTTCCCTTGGTATGTTGTATTGGCCATTTTTTAAAGATATATGTTTTACTTCTATTCTTATTAATTCACTATAGTTTTTTTAGAATATTTTTTGTTTAATAATTATCTATTTTATTATCCGTATATTGAATTTAATATTTTTCCATTTTCAATGAATTCTAATTCTTGGAATTGTAATTATTATTATTTAATATATTTATCTTTTTTTTATTATTACTAAATAATGGTTATACCATTACAAGGTTCATGGTCTTGATACCCCTGATTTTGTTTATATATTACTGGTATCATGAATGCACTTTATCCTATATAGAAATTGTTTTGGGTAATATATCAACTCATCTAGGGTAGGTTCATTAAAAATGGTATCAGAAGTTTTGTTTCCCAAAATGGACACAAGTTCTAAATGAAATATATTTTTATATGGGTGGATTAGCATTTGATTGAGTTAGTTTTATTATTGGGAATCTAGAAGTAGTTTATTAGATAATTCTTAATCACCACCCATTATGATGGAATTTTATCCACTATAAGTTTTCAAGATTTTATTATTGAATTTGAAAATTCATATTGATTACAAGTTATGGTTTATAGATCCAAATTTTAATTTTATTGGTTTTCATAGGGGTTTCCTTGGATTTATGTTGAAAATGGAAATGGGATCAATGGAATTATTTTTTTATACACAACCTAATAAATGGGTATGTCACTTAACTCAAGCACTTAGATATGTTTTATAAATTAATGCATGAATAACTTCCATCCCATAAAACCATTTTTTCAGTTCTGGTATAAATTTGCATCCCATTTGGATTTTTTACTTAGACACTGTCATTATGGGGTCATTGGAATCATATCATAGAAAAGTGAAATGATCTGATGTGGTCTTTGTGATTCTTGAGTGGGAATGTATTTTTATTGGATTTATCACGTGCCTTTTTTAGAGGTTATTTTTTTTGAAATTACAGGTTTTCAAAATATAGTAATGATGAAAGATGTATTTAGAATGAAATAATAAATCCATAATTTTTTATAATATATATTTTTTTAGTTTTCATTCTATTTGAAATTGGATGATTTCATTATTTAATATTATATATATATTTCATTTAATACTGGTTGGTGATTTATTTATTTAAGTATATTTGACCCTTTTGGACTGTACATCTAAAAATGGTCAATTTAGAAGTGGAAAAAGTGTTGTTTATATTTATTTTATATGGGGTAATGTTTGAAATAAATAAATTCTATTAAAAAGATAAGTTTGTTTGTTCCAATCAATAAAGTTAGTAGTTCATAAAAATATTTATGTATTATTTTATTTTTTACACTTTACGGGATTTTAAATTATAGTGGTTATTTTTAATTTATAAGAGCGGATGCAAGAAGATGATTTTATAGTTTTGGGTAAAATTGAATTTTTTTTAATTTAAAATTTGTTTTGGGAACATAAATTCTTGTATTGTTATTATAAGGTATCTTTAATTTAGAATGATTTGGGACTCCTCTCTTTGGGTGTACTGAATTTTTAAAGGAAGGATTTAAAAAAAAATATAGTTTGATGAGTTTTTTTCCTTTTCATATTCTTAAATTCTATTAAATTACTATATGATTTATAATGCCCTTAACATAGTGATATCAAAGTAATGGAATCATTAGTTTGTCCATTAGTTTTCGTGGAGCACGACTTACAAAAAACTATAGGGATGTGATCATTGTTCTAGTTTTCTTCTATGGATCTTTTTAATTTTCATGTGATGGTTTTCTAGTGGGTGATTTACCATATGTATTTATATAGGAAAACCTTAGGTAAAATATTTATATATATTTTCAACTAGTATATATGAATACATTTCCCTATTTAGTAGTATCTATATGATTTAAATTTTTTTAATTTTGTGTTACCACACAGTGATACACATGGAATAAAGTTGGATCACATTACAGAGTAACACACCACAATATGTTAAATGATTGAAGGGGTTTTTAGATATATTAATTTCCAATCGAACTTTTGAAGGGAGAATAATATGTCAATGTCCTAAATGTGTATTTATAAGATGGTAGAATAGGGATTAAGTTTATGAAAACTTAATACTGAAGAAATTCATTGGTCAATATTTGTGTTGTATTTAGCAAGGAGAATCGAACGTTACAAAAATGTTGAGCACTGATATTAATCCATAGAATAAGCTCCCAACATCGTTGAAAATGAAAAATTATATTCAAAACCTAATAAATTATAAATTCAGCACTGCAAGACCCCACAATCAATATAAAAACATAATAAATAACCAGATGAGGGTGCTATAAATTGCAACATGACAAGTGATGTTTTTTAGACTATAACAAGCCAGATCATGATTGTAACATATCATTGGATCCTCCTATTGATAATGTGGAAATAAATATAAGACAATACTTCACAGAGGAAAATAATTTTCATGATTTCGTTGATGATGGAATTCAAGAGTTGTATAGTTGATGTTTGAAATATTCAAAATCTTTCTTTTCTATTGAAGTTGTACCATATCAAATTTTTATGTGGAATTACAATAAAGAAATGTCCATGATATTGGAATTGTTGTGTGATTCATTTCCTGAAGAAAAAATCCGCAACTCTTTTTCTGATATGAAAAAATTGGTTAACAGGCTTGGTCTAAATTATACAAAAATACATGTGTGTCCCAATGATTGTATGCCTTATTGGCGAGAGGATTCAAGTTGATAGAATTGAAAAAAAAATGTTCTTCTTCTAGATGGAAGTCAATGTGTGATGTAGGAAGTCTGAATCAACATACTTTCTTGAAGAAGAAGAAATGGAAGTCACCTACAAAGGGTTTTCATTACATTCCTTTAAAGCCTCAATTGCAATGACTATTCATCTCATCAAAAACCGCTGAACACTTGAGGTTTCATTCGGTAGATAATAAAAATAATTCTTTAATGAGACATCCATGAGATTAAAAATCATGGAAGACATTTAAATCATTAAATACATGTTTATCAACTAATCCTTGGAATTTTTTATTGGGATTAGATGTCGATGGATTCAACACATTTGAGACTTTGAGTACCCATTATAGAATGTGGCTAGTTATTTGGATCCCTTACAGTCTACCTCCATGGATGTGTATGCATCAAAAATCTTTTATCATTTTGATGATTGTTACTGAAAAAAAATCATGAAAATTATATTGATGAACCCTTGAAAACATTTATTGAAGAATTATAATATTTATTGAGCAACGATGTTGTGAAATTTTATACTTCTTCTAAAAAAATGTTTAATATGAATGATGCTTTAATGTGGACTATTAGTGACTTCCATGGTCTTGGGAAGTTATCTAGTTTGAAACATTTACATGGGATTGGCTTTTACTATTTTTAACAATGATTTTGATCATAAACAGCTACCTCACAGTAAAAAATGGTGCTTCTTGTGATATCGAATATTTCTCAATGCATCTCATTGATTTTGGCTGAACAAATAAAAATTTAATGGTTTAATTAATCATAGACCACCTCTAATGTTTATAACTAGTTCTGAAATATTAACACAACTTGAAAATTTTGAAACATAATTTTGGAAGGATCATCATTTGAATGATATCATGAAATAGGTTTGAAGTGCATCGTAAAGTGAAATCAAAACGCAACAATGGAAGAAAAAAAATTATTTTCTTCATGCATCCGTATTGAGAATTTAATTTTTTGTGGAATGATATTGATGTGATTCATATTGAGAAGAATTTTTGTGATAATTTTATTTTAACATTTCTTAATGAGCTTCTAAACTTGAAGGATCATCTCAATTCTCTCAAAGACCTACAAGTAATTAACATAAAACATGATCTTCGGCTAGATGAAAAAGAATATTAGGATCTGGGAATTTTCTCAAAGAAAAATTAGGATAAAGATACATTTGTTCAATTTATAAACAATTTTAATGTATCTAATGGGTATTCAAGTAACATCTCAAGTTGTGTTGACTAGAACAATCATAAGTTACATGGATTGAAAATTCATGATTCACATATTTTGTTACAATAGTTACTAACATTGGAATTGCGTACTTTATTAACTAAAAAAAGTTACTACTGTTGTACTCCAATTATACACATTTTTTAGACAACTATGTGAGAAATCTCTCCATCCAATTCTACATAAAAATATTCCTGAGAGGTTTGTATTGACCCTTTGTGAAATTGAAATGATATTTCATCCATCGTTTTTTATAGTCATGATATATTTAACTTTGCATATTGTTGAGGAAGTTAAATTAGGAGGCCTCGTACATTATCGATGGATGTATCAAATTGAGAGGCAATTTCTTTATTTGTTTTTCAGTTAAGTAATAAATTTTTGGAAATTATTTAAATTCATAATTTTGTTTATTTAATTTCATAGATATATTGGGCATTTGAAATCATACGTGAGAAATAAAGCTCCACCAGAAGGCTTTATTACTGAAGGCTATTTGGCTGAGGAGTGTATTACCTTTTTTTCTACATTCTTGAATTATATTTAGAAAATATTTAATCGAGTAGTATGTGTTGATAACACATCAAATCAATCTCAAATACATCAGAAATAAAAAATATTTCCTGCTATTGGACGATCGGTTGGGAGGACCTCAAATGTGACACTGAAATAATTGAAATTATTATATGCACATAGATATGTGATACTAGATAGTGAAATTGTAGATCCATTTTTTAAATATTTAAGCTTAAAAAAAGAAGAGACGAATGAGAGGATGAAAAAGAAATGAGAATGATATAACTACAGTTGTTAATAAAGAGCTTGTAGAATGTTTTTCATGATATGTAAGTTCATAATTATTGCAATAAATATGAATATTATTATGACACTTATATTTTGTAAATCTAATAATATATATTTCTTTTTTTAGATCATAAATAGTGATACTCGATCAGTGTTGTCATAAGCTTTGAATTCTCTTTCCCGAGGCCCTCTAAAAAGAGTTAGAAAGATAATTTCGTAAAATGTGTGTTGCTCTAAAATTCATACATTCTATTGAGAAAGGGTTTTTAAAACACAGAATAGTGGTATATTTACATTTTATAAAGTAGGATACTATGAAAATATAGCTCATATTATTCAATTAATCTACCATGGTCATTTTTCAGTTTTTTTATTCAAATGAAATTGGTTCTATATTATCATAGGCTTTAAAAGGGATTCCTTTAAATTTATTTATGTGCACTTCTCTCTCTTGATAGATGTTGGTGATTGTGAACCGCATGATTAATATATCTTGTCATCCTAAGAAAAAATGGCATATTATGTTAATGATGTTGTCGATGAAGGGTAGATTGTAGTTTCTCAAGTAATACAATGAGATTTTTATGATATGGGTGATGAAGTGGATGATTTGACATTTTAAATTGAATGTCATCAACAACATGATGCATAATTATTTTTCCATCAGAATATATAAAATATTATTCTAGAAAGAATTAATGAAGTGGATGATGTAATGGAGAAGTAAACTGACATGATTGAAGGGCAAAATGATAGTATGTACATTTATTTACTCATTCAGCAACCACATATTTCATTTGTGTTGTCATTCATCATCATTGTTAGGTATATTTTTTGTTAGTACTAGGCATCTATTATCATTTTTAAATTTTTTCTACATATTTTTTTTTTGAAATATTCATTCTGAACATTATTTTATTTGATTGAATGATATGAATTCCCAAGAGTAAGCGATACACAGTTTCATATACTATTGTGATAGATGACGATCCATTTGCCTCCCTCCCAACAGCATCTAAGTTACTAGCTGCCTTCTCCCTACACCATCCCCTGTACCATCTATTACACCCTCTGTGAGCATCCATTTATTAGTTGAGTCTTCAACTCCCCCTTCAGTAACCTCAATAGTGGGGCGGTGGAGTGCCACATCTATTTCATCGCAGGCATACTGGAGGACCACTGTTATAGGTACGAATTTTAAGATAAATAAATTTATTACACTTTTTTTACTAGTTATTTGTTCATTAATGATCAAAAAATGAAAGTGTGAAAGAAAATTTAAAAATTTCAGATGTGTGGAATATGAATGGAGAGAATATAGTTTTCCCATTTGATTCATATGGGGTCCTTACGGATGATTCCACAAGATTACATGCTCAAATTTTAGGCCATCTAGCAGTAGAGCCCATTTCCCTTTGTATGTCATATGATGATTGGATACAAATGATTCCATGTTGGAAAAATGATGTTTTTTATTCCCAAATAATCATAATTTTAATAAATTATGGTGTAATTTAATGTCATGTTATTAATATGTTCAAAAAATATCTCTGAATACAGATGTTTTTCTAATTTACAGTTGCTGATTTTATAATAAGAAATTGGATGTTGTAAAATATTGGAAAGGAATGGAAAGACTTCAAATGAATATTGTGGAGAGATGTCAACAATACTTCATTGACAGTCCAAAAAACATATGAGAGGCTACCCAATAGTTTACCCA
The DNA here is from genome assembly GCA_963277665.1 of Viscum album. Classification (NCBI taxonomy): domain Eukaryota; kingdom Viridiplantae; phylum Streptophyta; class Magnoliopsida; order Santalales; family Viscaceae; genus Viscum; species Viscum album. The sequence continues at coordinate 1,453,070,838 of OY728161.1, forward strand.
AAGAATAGTGGAAAGTTTTTTTTTATAGACATCGTGATGAGAAGAAGATGGTATTTAAATATATATTATTATATCAGCCATAATTTACATTTATAATCGTATATGAAGAGTAGAAGAAATTGAATACATTAATATTAAAATTAATTTTATTTATTTCAGGATCTCTCATGAAAGAATGCATCTAGATAGGCAAAGAATGTCATCCCTCACACTACAGGGTCAATAAGATTTTATAGAAGCCGATAGAATCTGGTAATATTTTCATTAGTTAAAATATTTATAAGACAGTATTATCTATTTAATATATTAAATTGATGATTTATATTTGTTTAATGTAGTCATATATTTTAGGGCACGAAGCATCCCGAACTGAAGTGTGGTTGGATGTTCACAAAAAAATCTAATGGATGTTTTGTTAATGAGACTCCGAAAGAAGTTGGGGTATCAACTTCTTCTTAAATTATAATAACTTGTTATCAGTTTTTACTATGTTAATATATATTTATATTTTATTTATAGGTAAAAATTTAAAAAATATGGGATGTGAATCCTGGGAATTTCTACTCAGTCTCCCCTGATGACCCAGTAGCTAATGTCCTTGTGAAAGATCATCCTGGTAGAGTGCGTAGGATGCGTTTGGGACCCATACCATATATGGTCTTTGGCTGCACATCGGGGATTGTATCCGCATTTAATATTGGTTTTAGTTATTCCATACCCAGATAAGCTCAGAGAGAGATAATTTCTCTATGAAACAATGTTCAAGACCAGGGGTATCATATATCCGCTTTTTAAAAAGTTTTCGACTGATATACGTCATTAGATGAGAAGATTTCTCCATGTGGTATTGCATCGACTGGTGGTGAGTAGGTAAATCATAAAATTCAAAATCATTTAGTTTGAAAACATTTATTGTTTTTATGATTAAATATAAATATGAAAAATTATTTAATATCTAATATAATATTCTTATAGTGGGTAGCAGGAAGTGGTGATGGATGTGGATGGGGTAACGATATCTATTCATCATCAAACAGTGATTAGTAGTATTATTTATATGTGGAAAAATATTTTAACAGTCGTTTAGTGTATGTATCATGTATGGGACATAGTTTCCTCCAAACATTTTCATGACCTAACATTTTATTGATTTCTCATGTTTCCTTTTTTGTATTTTATTGATTTTTGATGTTTCCTTTTATGTCTTGATTTCTATAGTGTGGTATACACAATATATGTCGACTATTTATTATGATGATTCATTTTTTATGATTCATTTTTCATAAATTCATTTTATCATTATAATAACATATTATACATTTTCTAGCCCAATGAATTTACCACTAATTTTCCATTTCTATCATTTAAAAATATTGAACATCAAAATTTTATACTTTCCTTAGTATTCATGATACTCATGGTCTTTTCTACATTCCCTAAGACTCATTTCTATCCATTATCCCATATTTCAAAATGAGATTCTAGCACATACTCAATGAAAGGATATTCTCATTTGGTAAATTATGTGCTAACCATTATTTTTTCCTCAATTCCAAGACACATATATTTCATGTTAAATGATTCATGATCATCTCTAACTGTGTTCTAACCATGCCCCACCTTCTATCCTTCTTCAAACAAGCCACATGGTTTTCTGGGGAGAACCAAATGGTTTTCCATGACTATGTTCCTATCATGAAACCATTTATAGGCCTCTATAAAGTTTAAAACCCAAAAACAAACAACCTAAGAATTCAACCAATATAATAATATCTCAGAAAAAATTAACAATGGGTAGAATGGATGGATTTTTATTTTAGGGACTATATTCTATATTGTCTCTATTTTATATTTTATGTTTTTTAATTTTATGGATGCAGGCCTTTATATATAATGATATGTGATATTGGGATAGATTTTTGTTGATGAGGTATGAGTAGGGACGAATGAGTTTTTGGAATAGTGAGCACCAATTATATTGGGATGTATGTTGATATGAATGGTTCTGTCAGGGTTGGAACTAGTATAGATGGATTATATTGAACCTAGGCTTGGAACTGTTTTCATGAAATATGACATACATGCTTGTTTATAATTTTGTTTAGAGGTCTAATGTCCATGTGATATGTTTATTTGCATTCCTATAATCAATGAATGATGCATTTGGTTGTGCTTAGTTAAGAATCTATTTTCATATTGACTATGGTATGTATTCTTTTAGTGTTTTGGTATTCTTGGAATGGTTTTTAATTCAGTGCACTTGTATAGGGGCTCCAGAAAATGGTTTCTTTGTAAATGTATTATATAGCAATGGTTATAATCGCTGATAACTATAATAATCATATTTAGTGGAACTTTTAACTACCGATAAATGTCGATAATTTTCAATTAGCGAGGGTTTTAAACGCCACTACGGTTTTAAATTTAGCGGTGGTTCTAACCGCCGCTATATTGGCCAATATTCTGAGCATTTTTCATGGCGGTTAAATTGTTTGTCACGGAAGTTTGTCCTCGCTGGACATTAATTTTTTTTAGAGTGGTTTTAACCATCGCTAAAAAAATTATTCCTCTGCCAGGAAAGAACAGTGATGAGAAACAATATAATTGCCATGAAAATGTGCCAACTACGACGGTTCCCATAAACCACTGCTAAATTACGTTAACGACCGCCAATAGTTTCACGAAACACAATTTAGAGGAGGTTTTCAGAAACCGCCACATAAGCATATGGATGTAGTTTAATCCACCACCATATCAAAAAATAACTTCCACAAAATTGAAATTTTCTTATAGTGTCATAATGGATTCATATAGGGGGATATAAATATCCACGTCCTGGAAGGTGTACAAAATTTATTTTGAAGGGGTTCTTCCTGTAATTTATTTTATTTAAACACACTTTCAAGAAATGTTGTGCGGTTTTACACTATAAGAAAATTGTAATTTCACTGTGGTTATTTTTGGATATGGCGGCGGTTTAAACCACTTACATATTCTTATGTCGTGGTTTTTGAAAACCACCGCTAAATTGTGTGTCGGAAAACTATTGGCAGTTTATGTAGTTTAGCTGCGGTTTATGGGAACCATTTTAGTAGGTTCATTTTCATAGTGGTTATATTGTTTCTTGGGGCAGTTTTTATGGGTATAGGATTACATTTTTTCAGCGGTTAAAAACGCCTCTAAAAAATGTAATTCCTTCTAGGACAAACCGCCGCGACAAACATTATAACCGCCGCAAAAAAATGTAGAAGATGCGCCACTTTAGAGGCGTTTAGAACCACCACTAAATTTAATACCATAGAGGTGGTTAAAACCTCCAATAATAGCAAAATATCAACATTTAGCAGTTCTTAAAACACCCTAAAAATGTATCTGTTAATATTGGAAGCAGTTAAAACTGCCACTTAAGAGAAAATTTTGAAAAAAAATGAACCAGTTTATGGAGCCCTTCTACTAGTGCGCGAATGAAAACCATTACAAGAATTCCAAAACACCAACAGAATACATACTACAGTTAAAATTAAAAGAGATGCTTAACTAATCACCACCAAATGCATCATTCAATGAGTGAAGGAATGAATATAATTATATCACATGGCCATTAAACCATTATTCAAAATTATAAACAAGCATTTATGTCACATTTCATCAAACAGTGCCAGCCTAGGTTCAACCTATTTCATCTATACTAGTTCCATTCATAAAATGAATATTTATAAAAACATACACCCCACTATTATTGGTATTTACTATTCCAAATTCCCAGGCCTCCCTACCAATACCTCATCATCCAATAGCCATCCCAATATAACCTATCATTATATATAAAGGCATACATCAAGAGAAATAAAAAGTCAAAAAACATTAAAGAGAGTCAATATAGAATCTATTCCCTAAAATAAAAATCCATCCATTCAATCCTGCATTAATTATTTCTGAGATATTATTTTAGATAGTGAATTTATAGGATGTATTTTTTGGTTTTTAAGATTTATAGATGCCTCTAAATGGTTTCATTATATGAACATGGTCATGGGATACATTGTGGTTTTCCCCAAGAAACCATGTGTCTTATTTAAAGAAGGATACTAGGGGGAATGGATATAACAGAGCTAGAGATGATCATGAATCATTTACCTTGAAATATCGGTGTCTCAAAATAGTGGAAAAAAATAATTTTTAGAACATAATTTACTAAATGAAAATATTCATTCATTGATGATGTTCTATAATCTAATATTCGAATAAAGACGAATGGAGAGAAGTGTGTCTCAAAGAAATGTAGAAAAGACGAATAGTATCATGAATAACAGGGAAAGTAGAAAATTTTGATGTTCAATATTTTTAAATATTAGAAATTGAAATGTAGTGGAAAATGCATTGGGCTAGAAAATTTAGGATAAGTTATTATAATGATAAAATGAATATTGGAAAAATTAATCATAAAAAATTAATCATCACTATAAATAGCCGACATATATGATGCATACCATATTCAAGAAATCTGGACTTAAAATGAAACAATTGATATCATTAAAATATGGAAAAAGGAACATGAGAAATCAAGAAAATGTTTGGTCATGAAAATTGTTGGAAGAAACTATGTGCCACACATGATATATATACTAATTGAATTTTACAATATTATTCCTCATATCGAGAATACTACTAATCATTTTATGGTGATTAAAAGATATTGTCATCATCTCAACCTCTATCTCTACTTCCAGCTACCACTTGTAATAACATTATATTGAAAATTAAATTGTGTTTCATCTTTATACATAAATGTAAAACTAATAAAATTTTGTAAACTAAATGAATTTAAATTTTTGTGATGTACCTACTCACCACGATTTGATGCAATACCACCTGGGGATATCTTCTCATTTTCCAATGTATATCTGTCAAGTATTTCTGCAAAGAGAATATCTAAGACCCCTGGTATTGAAGTGTGTTTCATAGGGAAACAGACTCTCACTGAGCATCTCTGGGAATGGACTGACTATAACTAGGAGTAGATGAATTTGTAATCCTTGATGTCTTGCTAATGACCTCAGATGGTACGAGTACCAAACCCATCCCACACACTCTACAATGATGCTTTTTCCCACGAACATTAGCAACCGGGTCATCCTCGGAGACTGAGTAAGAATACCCAGTATTGGAATCCCATATTTCATTAATTTTTACCTATAAATCAATTTTCAATATATATTATCACATAAATAATTGATAATAATTTATTATAATGAAAAAATGAGTTCATACCCCAACTTCTTTAGCAGGCTCATTAATAAATCATCCAACTAATATTTTGTGAACATCCAACCACACTTCAGTTCACGATGATTTATGCCCTAAACTCTGTGACTATATTAAAAAATGATAAATCATCAATTTTATATATTAAATAGATAATATTTTCTTATAAATATTTAAACTAATGGAAATATTAACAGAGTCTATTGGATTCAAGAAAAACTTTCTGGCCCCGTAGTGCGAGGAATGACATTCTTAGCATGTCTTGATGAATTCTTTCTTAAGAGATCCTAAAATAAATAGAATTTAATTTAATTTTATTGTATTCAATTTCATCTCCTCTTCATATACATGTATAAAGGTAAAATGAGGTTAATATAATAATATATATTTAAATACCATCTGTTTCTCATCACGATGTCTGCTAACAAAAACATTCAACTGTTCTTTGGGTACCTTATTGGGTATCTTTTCATAAAGTAGTTTTACGGTAAACAATGTATCGTTGATATTGATCCATAATCCCCATTTAAAGTATTTCCATTTTTCAATGATTTTTCAATGTTCACTTGTGTGCAATCAAATCAGTAACTGTAAAGTGGAAAAACATCTGAATACATAAATTCATTTTGAACATAATAATAATATATCATTCAATTACACCAAAATGTATTAAAATTACATTTATTTCGGAATAAAAAACATCATTTTTCCATCTTGGAGGCATATGTCTCCATTCTTCATAAGAAATAGGAAGGGAAATGGGCTCCGCTACCAGCTGGCCTAGAATATTTCCATGTAATCCTCTAGTGTCATCCGTAGTGACACTATATGAATCAAATGTTACAACTATATTCTCTCCATTCATATTCCACACAACTTCACATTTTATATTTTTCTCCACAATTTCATTTTTTCATCTATAATGAACAAAAAATTTGTATAAAAATGTGTAGTAAATGTATTTTATTAATATTTGTACCTATAACAGTGACCTGCCTGTATGCCTGTGATGAACTAGAAGTGGCGCGCCACCGCCCCACTACTGAGGCAGCTGAAGGGGGAGTCGATGACTCGTAATATAATGGGATAGTCATAGAGGGTGTGAGAGATGGTGCATGGTGAGATGATGTAGGGGGTAGGTATTTGATGGCTCAGAAGCTGTAGAGAGGGAAAGAGATGCATCTTCATCTATCATAGTAGTGGATGAAACAATGTTTCACATCCACCATTAAATTCATATCATTTAATGAAATAAAATTATGTTCAGAAAATTTATTTCAAAAAAAAATATGCAGAATTGTTTTTTAAAATGATAATAGATGACCAGTACTAACAAATACCATATTCATAAGAATGATAATGAATCACTGCATAATTGAAATTAGTGGTTACTAAATGAATAAATAACTATACATACAATTATTTTCCCCTTCAATCATGTACTATTCCTGCTCTATTACATAATCCACTTCATTCATACTTGCTAGACTAATATTTTCAAAATCATGATGGGAAAATAATTCTGCTTCTTGTTGTTGATTTGATTCAATTTCATAGGTCAAATATTCAACTTCATCACCCACATCATACAATTCTCTTTGTATTATGTGAGAAAGAATACTCGACCCTTAATCTACAACATCATTCTCATAATATACCATTTTTTATGATGATAAGATGTATGTACCATGCAATTCATGATCACCATCATCCATCAAATTAGAGAAGATCGTAGAAGAAAAATTCACAGAATCTCTTTTAAAACCTCTAATAATATCAACCCTTTTCAATTTGAATAAAACAACTGATAAATTCTTGTCGTAGTTTAATTCAATAATATCAGTCATCTTTCCATAGTATCCCACTTCATAAAATGTAAATATATAACTATTTTGTGTTTTCAAAACCCTTTCTTGATCTACTGTAAAAAAATTAAATCCATTCACCTTTTAAGAGTCGAACATTATAACTTGTTTTAGAGGACCTTGAGTAAGATACTTCAAATCTTTTTAAAAAACTACACGACTATCAGTATTCATGATCTAAAAAAGGAATATAGTTTATTAGATTTACCAAATATTTGTGTAAAACTAATATTCATAGTTATAGAAATATTTATGAAATTACATGTCGTGCATATCATTCAAATTTTTTTTTATTATTAGATTTCATTATATCTTTCTCGTTTTGTGATCAGAATCTCATTCATCTATTTGTTTGTATCATCATCTCTTCAATAAATGGATCTGTGATTTCACTATTAAAAAACACATATCTATGTGCGCGTAATAATTCGAATTCTATCAGTGTCAAATTTGAGGTCCTCCAAAAATACCGGACAATAAAAGGAAATATTGTTGTTCTATGATGTATTTAAGATTGATTTTATGTGTCATCAACATGTCCAACTCTATTAAATCTTATCTCAATATCATCCAAGTATATATAACAAAAGGTAAGACCCTCCTCACCCAAATAGCCTTCAGCAATTGAGCCTTTTGGTTGAGTTTTATTTCTCACATACAATTTAAAAGGCCCAATATATATTTGATAAAAAATAAATATAATTATGCATTTAATTAAGTTCCAAAATTTGTTAACAGAAAACAAAAACATATAAATGATGTTCCTCTCAATTGGATACATCCATCGATAATGAACGAGACCTCCTAATTTAGTTTCCTCAACCAAATGCACAGTTAAATGCTACATGACAGTAAACATAGATGGAGGAAAGATCATCTCCATTGCACAAAGGGTCAATACAAACCACTCCTAGATGTTTTCAAGATGAAATGAATGTAGATATTTATCACATAGTTTTCTGAAATATGTTCAGAATTGGAGTACAATATCATTCAATTTTTTAGGTAATAATGTACACAATGACAATGGTAGTAACTATTTTAATGAAATATGTGAATAGTGACTTTTTATCCATGTAACTTCTGATTCATTATGTTAACACACCTCGATATGTTACTTGAACACCCATCATATACCTTCAAATTCCTTAAAAATTTAATGAATATATCTTTATCCCTATTTTTTATTGCAAAAATTTCCATAGAATAATTTTCATTCTCATCCAGCCAGAGATCACATTTTATGTTCATTACTTCTATGTCTTTGTGAGCATTGAGATGATCCTTAAACTTTCCATACTCGTTAAGAAATGTGAAAAAAAATTCATAGACATTATTCTCAATATGCATCACATCAGGATTATGCTGCAACAAATTAAATTCCCAATAGGTAAGTTTGAAGAATATACTTTTTTTCTTCCATAGTTGCGTTTTGATTTCAATTGATGATGGACTTCCAACTCGTTTCCCACTATCATTCAAATGATGAACCTTCTGAAATTCTATTTCATCATTTTCATGTTTTTTCAAAATTTCAGAACCGGTTAAAAAATTTGGAGGTGGTCTACGATCAATGAAACCGTAAAATTTTGTTTTATTCAGGTGAAATCTAAGAGATTTATTGAGAACTCATTGATATCACTAGAAGCACCTTTTTCTATTGTGAGGTAGCCGTTTGGCCTCAAAATAAAACATAAAAATAGGAACAAAAAAACCCCTATAAATGTTACAACCAGATAAATTCCCATGCCCAGAAAAGTCACTCAAGGTCCACATTAAAGCAGCATGCATTTTTAACATTTTTTTTAGAAGAAGCATCAAATATCTCAACACTGAACCTCTATAACACTAGTAATTATATAATCAAATTTTTCAAGTATACATCAATATCTCTTCCATGAATTTGATTTCTATGAATAATAATTAAAATTAAAAAAGTTGTTTGTTGTATACACATCCATAGAGGCAGATTGTAAGGGTTCAAAACAACTAGCCAAATGCTATAAGAGGTAATCAAAGTCCAAAATGGGATGAATCCACCAGTAGCCAATCCCAATTGAACATTCTTATGACCAACTAAGAAATATGGTTTTAATAAATCTAATTTATTCCATGATTTTGAATCTCAAGGATTTCACATTAAACCATCATTTTTATTATCTACTAATAGCCACTTCATGTGTTCGGCGGGTTTTGATGTCAAGAATAATCTTTTCAATTGAGGCATTAAAAGAAAGTAACAAAAAAACATTTAATGTGTGTTCCCTTTCAACTTCTTCATGAATTTATATTGATTCATTCTTCTATCATCATTCATTTACTACCATATAGAAGAAGAAATTTTTGTTTCATTCCTGTCTACTTGAATAATCTCACCAATAAAGCATACAATCATTGGGAAACACATGTATTGTTTTATAATTCATACCAAGAATGTTAAAAACTTTTTCCATATCATAAAAAGACTTAGGGATTCATTCTTCAAGAAATGCATCATGTAACAATTAAAATATCATGGAAATTTTCTCATTTGTTATTCCACATAGAAATTTGATATGGTATAAATTCAGAAAAAATAACGATTTGAATATTTCAAAAAATCCACTATATAAATCTTGATTTCCATCATCAACAATATCATGAAACATATTTTACTTAGTGAATTTTTCTCTTAAATTTGTCTCCACATTATCAAGAGGAGTTACCATTGATATGTTACAATATTGATCCGGTGGTGTTACAGTCTCAAAAATATGACTTGTAACGTTGTAATTTGTAAAACCATCATCAGGAAGTTTTTTTATATTTTGATATTGATAGCAGTGTCTTGTAGTGCACAATGCATCATTTATGACGTTTCACATTTCATTTTCCATTATTGACGATGTTGGGAGCTCATTTTGTGGATTAACATCATTGGTCAACCTCTCTATAACAGTCGATTCTTTTTTCCAAATCCAACACAAATATTGGACAGGGAATTTCTTCAGTATTAAATGTTCATATACATCATCTCTCTTCAACCATCTTCAAAATTTAAAATTGTTAGTTGGACATATAATTCTTCCTTCAATGGATCGATAGGACGTTTCAAAATCAAAAAAACCATTCAAAACCTTAACAGACTGAGTTGTGTTCCTCTATAATGTGATCCATATTGTATCCATGTATATCAAAATTTTCCTACACAATATTAAAAAAAATTAAAACACATAGTTACCACTATATAGGGAAACAGATTCATATATACTAGTTGAAAGAAATATATAAGTAGGTTACATAAGGTTTTCCAATATAAATACATATGTTAAATCACCCACTAGAAAACCAAATCATGCAAATAAAAATATCTATAACAAATATGAGAACAAGGAACAGTTCCTTGTAGTTATTTGTATGTTGTACTCCAAAAAAACAGATTTTCAAACTAATGATTCCATTACCTTGATATCACTAACGTAAGGGCTTGGTAAATCATATAATTATTTAATAGAAGTTAGGAGTATGAAATGGAAACAAACTCATTAGTATATATTTTTTTTTGCAAACCATCCTTAAAAAATTCAATTCACCCATAGAGAGAAGTCCCAAGTAATTATAAATTATATATACCATCTAATGACAGTACAAAAATATATATTCCCAATGAAAATTTGAAAAAAAAACATTCAATTTTACCTACAACAATAAATTTATCTTCTGTCATCCACTATTAGAAATTGAAAAAAACAACTATCTTTTAAACTCATATAAAGGGTAAAAAATAAAATAATCCCTAACTATTTTTCAGAACTACAAACATTATTGATGTGAACAACAAAATTTATCTTTTTAATAGAATTTATTTATTTCAAACATCACCACTTTTAAAATAAATATAAACAACACTTTTTCACTTCTAAATTGACCATTTGTAGATATACAATCTAAAAGGGTCAAATATACTTTTATAAAAAAATCACCAACCAGTTTTAAAACTAAATTATATTTTATATTTCATAATCAAATAATCCTATTACAAATAGAATTAATAGTAATCAAATATATATTATAAAAAATTATGGATTTATCATTTCAATATAAATACATCATTCATTATATACCCGTTTTTGAGAACCCATAATATCCATATTAAATAACACATAAATACGGCATGCGATAAATCCAATCAAAATCCAATCCCCCTCAAAAATCACAAGGAACCCTATCAGATCATTTCCCTATACTATTAAACGATTATAATGAACATATAATGAAGGGGTTTATGGAAAAGAAATCCAAATGGGATGAAAATTTATGCAAGAACCAACCACATGGTTTGATGGGATAGAAGTTATTCATGCATTAATTTCTAAAACATATCTAAGAGTTTGAGTTTTGTCACTTCCCCATTAATAAGGTTCTTTATAGAAAATTAATTACATTGATCTCATTTCCATTTTCACCATAAATCCATGGAAACCCCCATGAAACCCAATAAAATTAAAATTAGTATATATTCACTATAACTGGCAATCAATATGAATTTTCAAATTCAATATTCAAATATCAAAAACCCATAGTGGCTGAAGATCCATCATAATGTGTGATGATCAAGAACTTTCTAATAAACTACATCTAGAGTCCGAACAATAAAACTAACTCAATCCAACCCTATTTCACCCATAAAAAAATATTTCATTTAGAACTTGGGTCCCTTTTGTGAAACCAAATTTCTGATACCATTTTTAGTGGACCTACCCTAGCTGATTTGATATGTTACCCAATCCAATTTACCATAATGGATAATGTGCATTATCTATACCTATGACATATAAACAAACTTAGGGGTATCAATACCATGAGCCTATGAATGGTATAACCCTTATATAGTAATAATAAACAAAAGATGAATATATTAAAAAATAATAATTAGAATTCCATTAATTGGAATTCCCTGTAAATCAAAAAATAAAAAATGTAAAATATGAATAATAAAATAGATAATTATTAAAAAAAATTCTTCCAAAAAAATGTAAACGAATTAATTATAATAGAAGTAAAACATACACCTGGGGAAAATGCCCAACACAACATACCAAGGGAAAAAATAAATAGAACTTGAAAAGCTTATGCATCACCACTAATGAACCATATCCACTAAATATATACCACTAATCCATAAATTGTCTAATCTAAGAATAAATGAATAAAAAAATAACTATTAACCTAAATGATAAATGTAAGATCTACATACACCAAGATGTGTTTGTATGGTGTGAACTAAACATGCCTTGTGCGATCAGCCTATGGAATATTGGAAATTACTTATATAAAACATTTAATATAATTTAGTTTGAACTAAAATATTAATATAAAACATTTATCTCCAAGTAAAATTTAAAACATTTCATAATTCATTTGGTTATTATAAAACACACATCATTTCTACTTTAAAAAATGTGTTGGAAAACTCGCATTCATTATACATTATGAAACAAGAGAAATATTTCCATTAAAATTATGGTTAAAAACCCAAGTCTTCTAATAACCCTAATTTTGATAACACAATAAAAAAAGACCATTGATACAAAAACCAATAGGATTTTAATTTAATACCACAATTTCCAAACCATTATATAATGTATTTTGAAAATAAACTAATGCCGAACTCAATGGAAAATACAATATCTATCTTGCACCATGTTATCTAGAACAGAATATAAAATAATATCAGAAACTCATTGGTTTCTCAAAATTGTCAAAAAGGAGTAAAAAATAATACAAAAAATTAGATTCCCTAAAATTTACTAAAAATAAACATAGCATTTTAGGGAACTCACTAGGAATCAATTATCGTACCTGGGATCTAAGGTAGGGCATTGTGGGGTCGGTGGCGATGGGTGGTGAGGCGTACTGATGGGTGGTGGGGTATGCTTATGGGCGATGAGTTCACTGGTGGCACGGGTGGGGAGCTGATCTAGGGTTCGAGGCTCAGTAAGAGGAGAAGGGCGCATCGTGGGGGTCAGGGATCACTTGGTTTAGGGGGAGAAGGTGGTGTCGTGGGGCTCAGGGCACGCCGAGGTCAGGGGGAGAAGTCAGTGTCAATGGGGTCTTGGGGGAGAAGGGGGGTAGTGGTCGGGTGGTGTGGGGAAGTGTCAGAACTTTAAAAAAAATGGGGGTTTAGCGACATTTTTTAATAAACCACTACTAAACCCTTTTAAAAAAACTCTTATAAGGGGTTTTATAAACCACTACTAAAAGACCACCATTAAAGGAGATTTTTGATATAGGGAGAGAATTCCAAGGTATGAAATTTTTTTGATGATATTTTTTATAAGAAGAGACGATGGCATGGTAATAAAAGGATCATCTTGGGATAAAGTGTCTTTTCCCTCATCAAGTCACAAATTCCCACCAAATTTCATGATTTATGGAAATTTTCTATTCCATGTTCCCTTATATCATTAAATTTTATAATGAATTATGCGATCTAGGTTCTTATATTATAGATTTCCAACTTAGTATACACTTATTTTTCATATATGATGCTTGAATCCCACAAAAGTGATGGTCCAACTTGAATATTTATCCAAAATTTTATTATCCAAAGTTCTAGAATATGTCCTTGTGATATTCAAAGGAATTTTAGTCACATACCACTTCTATGTTCTAAATAAAAAATAAGATATAAACCCATCATAATCATACATATTTTTGGGGAACTATTAATAATGATTTCCAAAACCATCATCAATGCCTATAAAGGTACAATGATTATAGAGTTTAGAGAAATCACTTTCTACTTTAATAATTTTTACTCCATCATTCACCCATCAGACGATCAACCAATCTTTTCACTCTCCCATGAATTTTGTTCCAAACCAATTATAGAATAAGCTATTTTCTGTTATTTCATAGTAATAGGAGCAAATTTTCTATTGAAATGATCACTAAACATGTGAATTCCCAAAATAATAGAGATTCTAATTTCATGTTGGAAGAAAATGAACAATATAATTTAGTGGATGATTTTTTTAATGTTAAAGATGAAGATACGATTTATTGTGCATAAGAGGTCCAACCTTAGAAAAAAATGTAATCATAATTTAATTTGATCCCATTAAAATCTTCCAGATATAATTTAAACTACTCCCTGCTGATTTGAATTATATATACCTCATCGATGGGGATAAATTAACAGTGATAATTTTTAATAATATGTCTATAACCCTAGAATAATCACTGATTGGGATTTTTAGAGAGAATAAAAAAGAAATATGAAGAAGTTTAGGTGACATCCCTTGAATAAAAACAATAATATGCTCATATAAAATTATTTGTTAAGGAGATTCCAAAGTAGATAAACAGACCCATATTGTGTTGAATCCAACCATGATGGAAGTTGTAAAGAATGATATTGAAAATATATTTGAAGCTATGATCTTTTATCCAAATTTAGATTCATGGTGGGTTATCCTCATTCATGTAGTCACAAAATCTGGCCTGACCATTTGGGGGAATGATAAGATTAAATTCATTCCTATGAGAATTCTGAATTGCTAGAGGGTATGCGTTGATTTTAGGATGTTGAAATAGTTCACTCATAAATATCATTTCCCCATCCCATTAATTGACTAGATGTTATATATATTAGAAGGTAGAAGTCATTATTTCTTTTTTGATTGATTTTTAGGTTATTTTTAGGAACTCATTACTTCTGAGGATCAAGAAAAGACTACATTTACTTATCCATTCATCTCTATTTCATATAAATGATTCCATTTAGATTATGGAATGATACCGTTAAATTTTTTAGATTCATGGTAATTATATTTTTTTGAACACATGGATTATTTCATGGGTGATTTCTTATATGATTTCATAGTGTTTGGAGTATTTATTGATCATTTTTTCATAAATCAAGAAAACATTTTGAAAACCATCATTGAAAAAAATCTTGTTTTATAATTTGAAATGTGAAATTTCATGGTTGAGAGTGGGATTTTCCATGGGAATTTCAATCCAAAAAATTAATTTATGTAGATAAATCACAAATCTCAATTTTTGTGTGTTTTTCAAACTTGTGAGCTAAAATGATTATATTTTAAATTTTTCATTCACCCCATATATATTAGTGAATTTTTTTCCCATGATACTCACTTAAATGAATACTATAAATGACTTTTCTTCAGTTTCAAATATTTAAATAATTTCATGGGAAGTCATTATATTTTTTAATCCCATGCCACAGATCAAATTTTTTATCTTTGAGATCACTTTACTATGACGCTTATATATAAGTTTTACCATATTATTTACATTCACATCACTTATTGAGATAACTGACCCATGTTTTGATTGACTACAATTTGATTTATTCATCTAAAAAATTATTGTTTTAGGTACTTTTGTATTAAATTATTCAGTAATTTATTGGTCTAAAAAACCAATTTTTCAAATTAATCATTTATAATTTGTCTTAAATATGTTATTTAATAATTTTATCCCATATAATCTCTGAACATTCTATTATCTTTCCACATTACTAGCCAATTTTTTCTATCTAACATGCTATTTAATTAAATTGTGTGATGTTGTATAACGTAAGTATATATGAAGGTTTTTTGTGTTGTGATACCTCATTTGGGATACATTGTGTTGAAAATATAATTTTTAACATATTATTTTACCTCTTAAATATTCATTGTATTGAAATATGTGACTTTATAGATCATTCATGGAAAAATAATTTGTGATTTTCGGGAGCTTCCAAAGGGGGATGAAAGTTGGGCATATCTTGATCTTTAAAAAAATATACTATAAATTTTGGGAAGCAGTTACTATGATAATGATAATAAATGTCGAATTTATGGGATTTCTATAGAGTGAGTTTTTATATTAATTTAGAGCTGATTTTATGTAGCATTGATTGAAGAGGATACAGTACATGATTAGAAATTAGAATAGAACATTTTTTCTTCAAAAATAATTAAGCACTCGTAATTTGGAATCATAATTATTAACATCAAAATCCTACCAAATGTAATTCCTAGAACAAACAATAAAATTTATCATGATAAACACAAGTCTATGACTCACATCAGGTGGACACAATAGATGTTTTTAATAATATGGTGACTATTTTAAGAGTTTGGATGAGAAGATATTTGATGAAAATGTACATTTTTAGATAAAAAAATTAACGTGAGTTTGGTTTTTCTTCTTGGTCGATACATTATGTGGAAGTATATTGAACAATATGAATTAAAAACCTGAAATATTGCTGTTTTGGTGTCATGAAATATTTTTATTCATTAGTATGTGTTTTTAATTTTCATTGATTTTATTTTGATACTATCTTATATATGATTCCAAGCTATAAGTATGGGAGAGGTTATAGTGATGATATATTCATCAATTTTTATATTTTTTAGAATTATTTAATCCCTAAAATTTATAAATTTGAGCTTATTTTATTCATTTTTGGATTTACAGTATGTTTGGGGCTAAAATGAGGAAATTACATAATTATATAATTTAGATATATTTTAATAACATTGGTATTTAAAGTATAAAAATTATAATATTGATCTAATTTGAGTGATTCATTTTTTTATTATTCCTTTATTTTTGAATTCAAATTCTTCTTTTAGGCCAGGATCTGATTCATACATCCAAAGGGCTTAAAAATCAACTAAGTTGAAAGTTTATTCTAACTGGCTGAGTGGACACCTCCTCATTCAAATTGGAACAGCTCATGCTAAAGTCTTCCAATTGAGTTGATTCCTATTGGAATTGAAATCTATATAATTTTATTGTGTCATTTTTAATTTTCTTGTAGATTTTCCATTATTGATATGGTTATTGGACTGTCCAAATTGATGGATGATTTAAGAAAAATTTATCCAAAAAGAGGGTGACTCATAAATTTTGTCATAACTTTTTTGGAACTCATAAAATGGAATTAAAATTTTGAGGGATGATATATAATTTTATTTTGAACATTTTAGTAGAATAGACCATGAGTATATTATGTAATCTAGTGTTCCAAATAGGAGAATACATTTAGATGATAAATTATATAGGAGAACTTTTTTCATCTATTCTTTTTCCTAGTTTTGTAATGTTTTATTTTTAACCATTATTATCAGTTACCCTAAGCATAGTGGGGTAAACATATAAGTTCTTGGGTATGGTTAGGATATATATTTATTAATTCATGAGATCTAGAACTTTTTTGAATGATTACTCTTTCCCTCTTATGAAATGATTTTTTTAATTTCACATAGAAGTTTTTATTAGCAAGTATGATAGTATTTAGCTTTTAAATATATTAATGATTTTTTAATCATTGGTCAATTATCATTATCTCCCTCCGCTATGTTGTGGTTTATACACTATGTAATAGACTAACTCTTAGTTATTATGTACTCAACGATCATTATTATGTGTGGGGGGTATCCAATGAACATGATTGTTTTAGTTAAACAAGACCTGATTGAGTGTTCCCTATGTCAATTAAGGATATTCATGAGAACTCTCTTTCACAAAGAATAATATTAGACCAAAATGGGATATTGGTATGGTTTTATATCACAAAGATTATTTATAAAAGGGAGTGACATAAAACAATCATGGAATATAATAGCAGTAAACTTATCATAAGTGGATTTGGTAAAATAAAACTATGATAATATTAGAGTTGAAAAACTTACCCCAAACTGATCACCCTTATCATATAATTGTTTTTTATCACATGAGTTTCCAATTTTTTTCTCCCATTTTACTAATTTATTTTATTTGATTCATCTCTTCTTTTTTAGACCAAAAAAATATTATAATAAACTGACGAATTTCCCTCTAATTAAAAGTGACATACTGTTTTATGGGCACTCATCATCTGAAGACTACCATAGGTTAATGTATAGACTATACATAGGTAATATATAATATAAATTTTAAAATCTTATTATAGGCATGCATCATTAGACCGGGTAATTTAAAAATAGATACTTATGTTTGGTACAAGGAATGATAGCAGGGGGACGAGCTATGTTATGGTGTGGATACTGTAATGTCCCGAAATTTAGGAGTAGTATTTATTACTCCACCCATTTAAATATTTCATTTTAAATATTATGTCTGTATGTTATTTTAAAATTAAAAAATTAATTCTTAGAAATTATTTGACCAAATAACTTGTTTTTTGATGGGTTTTAATGATGAAAATTGAACTCATGTTTTTAGAGTGTTTCAGGTGCATCAATGGCCGAAAATTCATATTTTCATAGAGAAAAGATATTCATGAAAAGTTTGGAAAACCATGCTGCCTCCTTGTGGAATCCATGAGTCCATGATTCTTCATTTTCCATGGATTTCCAAACTATATAGGAGTGGGTGAGTCCTAATGTGAGTAATTCTATATTATTACCAGGGGGATTCTTTCATATTTTATGCATGACTTGGAAAACTATACAGGACAACCATGCTTATTGTGGTGCCAAGATAGTGGTTGTTACACGGTTGGTACATGGAAATCAAACTGTATGGGTTTTTAATAATTTTAAAATTACTAAAATACCCCTACCTATATCGATGTTTCTCACTGCCTTTTCTTCCTCCTCTTATATGTATAAAATATGTATCGCATATCTTCCCCTTTCTAGGATTTGAGACAAATCCTCCATTCAATCATCATTTGGATTTTTCTGAGCCTCCTTATGACCAAATCAGTAAGAACATCAATCTATTAAACTATAAAGTTCATTTTCTCTTTCTACATGGTTCACAAAATCCATGAGATCCATTTTACTATTTTATTGGTAATTCATCTAAGTCACTAATTTATTCTGAATTATCTTGAGTTACAGGTTGAGATCAGATGAGAGACTTTCATCCAACACGTTATAAGTGGTTACTATTTTTCTTTATGTTTATTTGGTGTTTTGGTGTTGGGGGCCCTTGATGATCACACCACTAGGTAGTCTGAGTGGGAGCCTAATTAAATAATTCATTCTCATTGAATTAATTATGAGATAATGTGTGATGTCATTGGGAATTCCCTAGCCATGAACATACATGTGATTCCAGTTATAGGTTATGGAAAACCTAGATAAATTCATCCAAGTGTGTTTTACATACATAAATTGTCTTGTCATATTATTATTCTTGTATCTATTCGAACTTAATGGGATTAGACAAAGGATCGAGTTTATATTGACCACATGGATAGAGGTAATGTAATTCCTCAGGTAAGATATGGGAGAAGACATTTGAGGTGAGGTTTATCATTGGGATTAGAAAATTGGTCATCCAATTAATAAGATGAAGTTTTCGTGCTATAGGAAAGGCCCATGTGCTTTGATATGGTGATAACCATCTTCTTGAGATGCATGGTCGCATGGGTATGAGGTGTTATGATGATGTGGATATGGTACTATGTTTGTGTTATTTATGCTCACTGTGATGGTCCATACTTCTATTAGATTTGTGTACACATAGATAAGACTTTTTTGATGAGGCGGTGTTGACCTCTCACATGTGTAAATGCCTCTATTAGATTTATCTTAGAATGGTTTTGAACATTAGTGAGGTATGAGGTTTTTTCCATAGAAATACAAGAATATGTAGTGTATGAATTAGTTGATAGTAATGATATCATTGTTTGGGGTAGAGGATTTAAATATAATTTGAGTCTGTTGAGACATAGTATTGGGAGTATGGATATCTTTGTTCCAAGGAAGTCATCTATTGACTCAAAAAATCTTTTTTTATATGAAATATATCTCTTTACCTCAATACCTCGGACATTGACCCTTTGGGAAATTTTGATCATGGTTATGAGAGACTAGAAAAATATTTTTTGGGCCTTCCTCTATGGAAATTTGTGATTGATTGATGGAACAAGGTACTAATGAAAATTTTGGAGGTGGAACCAGACGGTTGACATAGATTTCTTCCAATCAGGGGATGCCTTGGTAATTATGCTAAGGATTATAGACACTTAATTTATATATATTCAGCTATTTCAATTTATTCCATATATAAACAGGTGGCACATGAAAATTCATTATCTTCCAAAGAAGGTGATTTATTCCTTGTTTATTTTGAGCACACGCTATGTAGGTTATTCATTTATTCTACAGGTTCCATTTAATTTTTATTTTAAACACCCACATTATCACAAATAAATGATAGGAACAAGTTATTGGTGGCCTCCTGATAAAAAATTTCACACCCCACATGGGTCCATCTAGATACATTTAGGTTATATGATTCATCGATTAGGTATGGTTTTGGGCTTAGTTTATGTACTATAGTGATAATGATGGACCATTATCATGCGATGGATGGAAGAGAAACCTAGAGGTTCTTGCATTTGTCAGTGTTTACTTTTTAGCTTCCTTTTTCTTTAGAATTATTTTTATATATTCCTTTTTTATGGCTGCCCATGAGAAACCCTATTATTATTATTATTTTTATTTGACATATACAGATTCATCTATAAATTGTATCATGTTAGGTTAAATTCTAAAAATGGAATGGTTATGATTTTTTTATTACTATTATTGTCTGTTAATACTTCCAATATTTCGAGTTGTTACTTCTCTATGACGGTTTATTGGTCCTTTCATTTTATGATCTTTCTTTCGATAATATATATATATATATATCCAATTATTAGTAGCACCACCAGAGGGTATTGTCTCCCTACTATAATATCATTACACTCTCAATTATTTTTAGAAGGATTGGGCATATATGGAGGCGTGACAACAGCCTAGTGGCACACCAACTTGAAAAATGATTTTAATGTGGGTCCTGAATTAGGGTGATACATATACTCACACAAAATGATAAATATGTATCCAAATTAATCTCAATAATTAATTGTCCAAGAGAAATACTACTTGAAATAGGATAGAGAGTTCGTCGTAGTAATATAAACATTGAGTATTTTGAGGCATTATCTATATTAAAATAAATTTGAATAATATAGATCATATGATCCAAAATTATATATTCACATAGATGGGAAAAAACATTTTATAATGTAACTAGTTAGTTTTGATCAAATACAATAATTTCTAAATCCATTACCTTCCAAAAAATGAAAATAATGTACTAAATGATCTATGTGGAAAATCCCCTACAATAATATTAATGATAATTATTAATGGGGATCTAGTATTCATGGACATAAAATGGAATTACATGTGAATTATAAAGGAGATACACCCTACAATGAATAGATTATTGATCAAATGTTTATTAGGAAGACAATTAACGAATCATAAAGTGACGATATACTGATTCATAATAAGATGTTTTCTATTAGAATGGGGAATCCTCAGAGATATAAATTAATAAAAAAAGGATTTATGAGATTTGAGAAATGATAATGAGAACCATATATGCTTGAGATAATGAAAAGTCTATTAAATTAATCTCATAGGTCATCACTCCCACATAACCTAGGGAGACAAAATTTATTGAAATATTTTAGGGCCCTACATCAGAGAATATATAATGAAGGATTGTTTTTTAAAATTTACACATTTATGGTATATCAATAAGTGAATTAAGAATTGAAAATTCCCAATGGAATGATGTAACTATCACCAATTTAAACATAAAAATATGAGAACATCGCCATTCATTTTTTTCTTGGGTCTTTTTAAGACATCTATAAGAAATAATTAAATATGTGTTATGTTGGATCATCTTACAAATAATGGTCGTTAATCACCATTAAATAAGATTTATCACATAATTATCTTGAATATTTATACATTAGAGAAACGGTGAGGCTATATGGAAGACCACTATATATTATATCAGATCGAGATACTAGGTTCACATAAATGTTTTGGAAATGTCATTAACATGAATTACACATAATGTTAAACATATGTATAACGTACCACACCCAGACCATTTTCTAATATGTATGTACCATCTAAGAAATTGAGGATATAGTGTGAGCTTACTCAATAGACATCAAAAGATGTGGGGATCAATATCTTTTTTTTCAAGTTCTAATATAAAAAATTTATTTCATTAGAAAATGAAAATGATTCTTTTTAAAGCAATATATATTAATAAATATAAAAATTTAAGACAATGGGAAGAATTTGTAATTTAAAATATATTAGAACCCAAACTGGTTGATGAAATGGTTGAATATTCAATGTTATCCATGAAAACATCATAGAACTATAAATATGATAGAATAATTATGCTGAAAATCATCAATGAGACCAAGAGTTTGGTGGTGATATAACTTTTTCCTTCATATATACCGTTGAATGAGATTAAATAAGTTTAATAAGAATTCATTGGTATTACATTGATAGATAGTCATATTTTTTATTCATGATTTCGGTGGATTTGAAACATGTCGGGAAGAAATAACACAATATAAACACATAAAATAAAAAATAATTGGGAAATAATTATCATATTATTTTTCTAAAATAATCACACATGGGAAAATATATATTAAAAAGAAACTAAAAATTAAGTATGTATTCACAATTTTTTGAAATAATGAATTTAACCCTGTGGGAAATTAAAGTGAATTATAAATGAAAGTAATATGATACATTTTAAAGGATACAAATAAACCTATATGACCATTCAGATTGTAACCTTATAATTATGAACAATAACTTGATAGTTAAAATTGTAACCAAACCATTGGAATTTAAAATAAAATTTGGATATAATATAAAATAAATATATAAGTAATGTATATAATAATAAAATTAAACAAAGTGTTCATTATGATAAGATAAATGATTGACTCAATGACAAAATATATTTATATGTGAAAAGTAGATATGTATTATGTTAATTAAATTAAATATTTATAAAAATTTTTAATATATTTCAAATAAGGCTTAATTTTTATAAAGTGGTTTTAAAAAATATTTATTTTCTTTAAATAATTTAACCATTTTCTGAAATCCTATGTTATTTTTTTAAGATTTAGAAATTTATTCATATGAAAAAAGATATTTTTTCTAATAAATTATGATTTTATTTAAAGATTTAATTTCTCATATTTTGGAAAAAAATTAAAATTAATTTCATTTTTAATCAACATAATAAATTTTACATAGATTTTTTCTGTTTTTTAGATGAGGAATTTCTATGAATAGTGAAATAAGGCAAAATAAGACATTTTGTATTATAAGGTAAGCATATGAATAATAACACATGTGATGTTGAAAAAATATATATTAAACTCAACTACACCAATTTCTATTTCTAGGAACATGAATCATCACGACTTCTAGTATTGAACAAAAATAAAAAACTAAAGAATATTATATTCAAAGACACACATCTCCTCCCCTTTGAAATACCATTGTTCACTGATGCACTTCTCCTTACACTATAAGTTTCTTATCTCAACAAAAATCTATAAAAATACATCCCAAAAACTATTAATCATTTAGACTAGTTTTAATTTCATTAAAAGACCACCCTTAAAAGGAACATTCCATTTAGAAATTTGATCATCCCAAAGAGTAAGGTAATAACTCATAATCCGCATTTTTTATTTTTTCCCACTAAAATTATTCTTTAACTCATAAAAAATTATCCATCGTTTTCAAAATAATTATCATATTACCAACATATATTGAGTTTTTATAATAATTATGTAAACCCATTATATAAATTCTGATAATTTATTCAATATGAAAACTCCTCCAATATTATGGTCTGTTAACCACCTACATGGATGATGTATTTTATTTTTCAATGCCACCTTCATGTATAGTTAAAAAGAACATTTTTTTATAAATATGATCTTAATAACTATATTAAATTTCATTTCATAGTCAATAATGTGTAAATATACAACAATATTAAATGAAACACATTAAGTTCAATATGTTCAAAAAAACCGCATAAATAAACTTATAACAACACAATTATACTTATATTCTATGAACACAATGTATTATTAAATAATATTTGATATTAATAATTCTTTTAATTTCTTTATGGAATTAAATACAATTCAATTATTGGGTACTGGACCCATTTTACAATAACATTTATAATCACCATGAAACCATTGTGACATCTGAACCATGAAAACAATATCCTTGAGATAGTGGAAATGAAGATAATTTATTTATAAGATGATATTAAAAAATATATATACAAACTATAATAAATCAAATTTATATATGAATAATTGTATTTAGTATCTATTTTATAAAATCAATTTTATTTATTATGAAAAAATACACCCACACACCATGATATGCAAGACCTAATGTAAGGGATCTTTGAAACCACCATATTTTTATTTTTGGGTTTTTATATCCCTCAACGTCACATTCCCTCACTGTTATTCTCATTTAGTAATTTTATACAATATATATATATATATATGTTCATTATATATATACCTATTTAGTTTTCCCTTTCATTCTGGGGGATATAATTCTTTTTGAATCCCCCTCCTCAATTTAACTTTTTTAGAAAACCATATTAAATATAGATTCTCTATATCTTGTTTTCCTTCATATAATACTCCATTAATTGTTTCAATATTTTATTATTTCTTGAAAATAAACATTATTTTTAATAAAACGAGTCCACTTTATATCTGGTATTCTAAAAACACTATAATCTACCATCTTTAAAGGGTGTTTAGTTATTTCTCATAATTCTATCTAAGAGGTTAAATTCAATACATACCTCTCCACCCATTATTTTGACATTATATTGACATAAATTAATTAATATTGATCTATTTTTTTCTTTATTAAACTATAAAATTTAAAAATGTTTTAAACATTATTTTCATTGAATTCTTTTTAAAATAAAATTCTTTTGTGCGTTGAGATTAGAATATGAAATCCATTTTTGGTATCTAGAGTTTTATCATTATAATACATTATTTATGGCTTCAATTTATTATATGTCACATATAAATTTGTAAAAATTATTATTTTGGGATTGATCATAAAATTATACATTGTTAATACTTTGGGTAATGTTTTTATCTCATGAGAAACCATGTATGGTTTATAAATATTTTACATAGATCATTATGTAATGTATAATTTCTTATCATCCCTGATATATTCATATTATTTCATGGTTTATATGTTTTCATCATCATTTAGGTTCCATTAAATATGATTTTTTATGTAATTATTCCATGTGATTATATATGATCCTACAATTTTATGTTTTAATATTTTACGACATAACTCTTTTGTTACACATCATTTTTATTATTTAATTGGAATTTATAGTTCATTATTTTTAATAAATTATTTCCCAAGGGAATCCTATATAGTTAATAAGACCAGTGGGATATATGAGCACATTGTGGAGATTAAATAAATTTTTTGTAATTTATGTTCATGTTTATTTTTTTATGTATCTAATCTACTAAAGATATTGTCATTCTATATTTATAGGTTCTTATATATATTTTTATATTATTATTAATATAATAATATGTGTATGAGACATGGGTTTACAAAATTTTGTAATGTCTCGTCACCTCATACCACTTTCTGGTTCATAGGCTAGTGAAATGTTGCATGATCCCCGATACATCTTCCAATATGGAAAAGGCTACAAATAAGAGTTTAGGTATTGTGAGATTAACATGGGTAGATAATTATATCATTATCAAAGTGAACATAAAAATTAAAATAAAAAATAGATACATTCCATGATAATAATAAAAAATGGGGAATGTTTGATGAAAAAAACATTGAAGACAAAAAGAATGAATTTCTTATACATAAAAACTAGATCCACCAAGGGAGGATCATACACACATAGTTAAAAAATAAGACAAGTATCACTAATAACTAAAAATTATATTTAATTGGTCATGAGTACTTCCCGATAAAAACATATAACTCCTTACGTGGAAGATTATCAACATGCATTAACATTGTACCTTACTTAGAAAATAGACATGTGATCAATATTAGTCTGTTCTATGTTACATGAGTTTTATGGAATCCTGAGCATAGTATGAGTAAAACATGGTAGTACACAAATAACGACATCTCTAAGATAACCATTAGATACATAAGGATCCTCATGTGTGCTAAGAATACATGCTAACACCTATAATAATAATTAGACAATATATAATACATATCCTTTGAATATAGGCTCTATTGGAACCTATGGACATGCCAAAATTCTTAGGCTTGAACCATTGTATCTCAAATTTATGTGATGAATCTCATAACCCATAGAAGTTCCAAGGTACATTACCAAGGAGACCACGACTATTAAAACATAATATAATCTAGATGGGATCTACTAGGGATTCATTTCTTATCATGTAAATCCATTTTTCGAGTAATTCATCCTTGATTTCCCCTATATTCCATCTATGCCAAACTAAGGATTCTAACCATGGAATTATCTAGACCTAATCCACATAACCATCACTCAAATTCATTCATTGTATCAAGCATGAGAGGAACCAAGGTCTACATAGATGGAATCATATATTCTATAATCAAGATGAATACATGGATATATCCTTTTAAAATTCTAAAGGGAAGCTTGACAAAATATATGATGATAAAAAGTGGCATTAAGTAATTAATAAATCACCCATATCTAAGGGAGATCAACCCCAAGGAATTACAAATGTTTAATTATTGATAAATACAAGGTATCATATAACAATTATTAGAATTGAACATCCTTGAATCCAATGTAGAGTCATTCTATGTATTTCATTTGATCCCCCTATAAGAATCCACACTCACTTAAATCATTACATCAATATTATATCCAATATTGAATCCATTGGATGAAAACCATGTAATAAATCTCATAATAAGAATTTAAAAATATATAAACCAATTACCAAGACCATTTTTACCAACACATTCCATAATGAAATCTCAATAGTTATTTCATATGTTCTGTATTTCTCCTAAAATGATTGGTTAAATAGTTTTTAATTGACATGTCGTTTGAGAAAACACCTTGTCAGTTGCTTACTGGAACCCGTTTTATCCAACAACACCATGTAACGATTCATTTCAAGGACATTTTAATTTCACCATTTCAAAAACCATTTAGAAAACATCATTTTCCAAATACAAATTTCTATCACCCAACACATGGTTTGAAGACCATATCAAAATCCATTTACCAAAGATTATATTTATATTTCATGTTCAAGTTAATATCACCATTTTGAAACCCATTTCCAAAACCTCATTTTTCCAACACCAATGTGAATCACCCAGCACATGTTTTGTAAAATATTTCATGTCCCATTTATACAAAATACAATTTATATTATAAAAAACATTTAATAAGTCGACCAACAATGCTCTATTAATACTATGGAATCCCACTAATAAAAAAACTCCACCTAATACCCAAGGAATGATAAAGGGTGTCACAAAGGGATTTTTTTGAAGTAGTTAAATTAATATCATAAATTAATCACATGAATTTTTGGTGAGCCATCCAGTATAGTAAATTAGAAGTAAAATGATAATATGTGTAAATTTAGGGGCCGCTAACCCCATCGATTGTTTAAACTATTTTTCCAAGGGGTTGATGTAGCTTCCAAGGCCCATCAAGATTTCATCACTATCCAGGTAACTATGTCATGACACCACATCACTAATAAATAATTATAAAAAATAAAATTAAATTCAAAATAACTCCAAAAGGAATATATGATAAAACACCTACTAGGTGTTCTCACTAATTCAAAACCATGACCAACATCTCACAAAATACATTTAGTGTACCCCGACTACAATCCAGTCCAAATCCCATTAAATGGAATACATAAAAATAACAATTAATTAAAAATCTTGGAGAAATATATAAAAAAGTTCATTCATTATAAATTAAATGAAATGGAATATGAGACTGTGATGAAACGACATTATGATATCATCAATATAATATAGATGGAAGAACCATGATATTTTGTTGATTTCATCTTGATTTAGTGGAATTCAATTGAATTCCCAATTAAGGGATCCAATATTATAGAGGAAGGAGATGTGTAATTTGGGGTGGGGGGTTGTTATAGATTATGTATTACCTCAAAATACAGAATAATGTATCCAAAACACCTCAAAACCAAATGGTGTGGATGGGGGAGGAGGAACATAATTGGATGGGGTGCATACAAGAGGTTGGACGAGAAATAAAGGGTATGAAATTAAATAAAATAAGGGAAATATAATAAAACCATCTATTATTAAGTCTCATATTTTGGTATCTGAGTTGTAAAAAGCATATTGGTGGCACTTTCTATATACACCCCTCTCACATGTTTGGGTGCAATGGTTTGCTGAAAAATTCACCAAACATGTGACTTAACATTTCTTAGATCTAAAATAAATATTCATGCTTTGTCTGTAACCATGTGAAAATAGTATCCAAAACCCCAATATATACCCCCAGCTACATAGTTCACCCCAGACCCCACATGGTTTCCTGAAAAATCATGTACCACCCCTACAAGAAGACCACTCCCTATTAAAATTTAACTGAAACATATCTTATGCATGGTTAGCCGCACAATTTACTCTAAACTATGCATCCCAAACCATGCAACCCCATCCAATTTATCAAAAACCAATAAATTTATGGAATCATAACCCTAATATCCTGAAACTAAATTGAGAACTCATGGAACCTACAAATCCTGAAACAACAAAAAAACATCAATTGTGATATCCAAATGTTTATAATCCAATTCAGTATATTTTATCAAAATCTAACCCCTAAAATATTTTAAAATTAAATCTTCCTTGGAAAACCAAACAAACCCATACATAAGGGGTATGAAAACTCCAAACAATATATATTCTCATCCCTAATAAGTCTCAGTGGATATCAATAAATATTCTTTGACATATTTCAATCAAAAATCCCATTTTAGATGGATTCATTCAATTATTAATTCCCAAAGAATATATATGGCATAAAATTATTCTCCAAGAGCTCTGATTTTAAAATTCAGGGCTACACATAATGAAATCCCTAAAAAATGATATGGTGTTTACCTAATCCCATATATATCAAAATATTAATTAAGTTGTCATTAAAAATTTAAAATACCTATAGTGTTCCCCTCTATGTGATTTACATTATAAAAACTAATTTTTAATTTTATGGTACCTCCACTGTTAGAATACATTATCGAAACACTACCCCCACACATAAATGGAATTCCATTAATAGTTTCAAACTCATGATACTCAATCATCCATGAGAACACTAGTTATACATTGATACCCACACTCATTAGTTAATTATAAAACATCAGAAACACCTAACCGCCATCTAAGCACAAACTATAAATATACTTTCATTTACAAGAAATCCTAATTAGTTATATAAATCATAGCTATCATTTCCAAAAAAATATTAGTGGTATATGTTTTTAATCATACTCAATCAAACTCTCTATGTGACCTTATGTCAATCAATCCTCGACTAACTTATCTTGAAATGCCCAACTAAAATCAAATATTCCTTACCAACCAACGGGGTTATAATGTACTCAAACCTAGAGGAATCGAGTGACCACTTGAACACACACACTATAATCCACAACCAACACCCAGTTAAATACCATTGTCATATCCTGAACTCTCTAGGTCCATTAAAAGTCAAACGACAAATCGACATGCTTCATATCCATTCACCCATTATACACTTTAATTCCACCCCAAGATCAAATCAAATTCTCTATCTCAATAAACCAACACAATTTGTTTCCTATTTGATGTTCTCTAGGAAAACAAGGTATTCACATAATCTACCCTTCACCATCATCTTGATTCCTACACAACAATACTATGTTCATTTCCTGACTCTAGCAACCATTCCAACATAAGGGTCATATGCTCGAGATCGATATTCCACTCCTCGCTAGAGGAACATCATTGTCCTCACTTTACTATGAAATTTGGAACATCCATGGACCACACATCATTTATCATTGAAATCAATATTGGATGTGGTCCTTATTCTCTTAAATGAGTAACTACACAAAATCACTCCTACTTATTCCCATCCTATAATAATGACACCATGATATTATCCAACAATCATTCTATAATGAGTTTCTCTCCATTTTATTGAATATAGTTAACCCCCCACAATATAATATCACTCATACCACTCCTAGAGTGTAACACAATAATATCCAACATCAATAAATTGTTTTTGATCATCAGGTCATCCATTGATGACTCCATCTGGATCAAAGATAATGTTTGTGCCACTATAGTATATTACCTTCATGATGAATTCTCTCTCTAAGGAGTCATATCAAAACCCAATTCAAAGTATTGATCCTCCTTGTATAGAAATTTCTCATTATCTATAATACAACTTTCATCAAGAGGGACTCCCAAAGAATCTCTACGGACAAATCGTTATGTAATGTTCATTATTGAACTAGAAACGCCAAACCACTTGAAATCCTTTAAGAAGACAAATGATTTCATCCAAGATATTGAAAACCTATCGTATCTATTCTAAACCAAATATCCCTCATGAATGAAGAACATGAATCAATTGATTGATTAATAGAAAACAGTTTTAATTTTTGGTACACCAGATTCCTCAACCCAAATGACATGGAGTATCTCCCATACTTTCTTTTATCAATTATCTTACCAAACCGAAAGGGTTATACACTCCAAATTAAATAGATATTTAAACCATCTCAATGTATTTGGATACCCATATTAATGATTCTATGAGTAGACACCCATTCAAGAATATGATAACGTATCTATTATAATCAACCTTATCAAACAAGATGCATATTTGATTCAATCATCCAAAAAACCTAACATTACTAAGGATTCATTCCTAACTACATAACTAATCATAATTTCTAGAGTTACACAAAGTTCTGAAGCATATTACCATGCTCTACAAGTACTATGCTCATCCCCATATTGTAAAAACCAATTACCACATCAAAACAACAACATAACAGAATGGTCAGATAACTGAATGACCCCAAACAAGAACTTAATACCAAAACACAATCACTAAGGGTGATTAACTTATAAAAATAAATTTCATTACCATGAACATTACCATAACATAAATAAAATATAGTGTGCATTGATCTCATGAGCCAAATCATTTTCCCAGGACTCACACTTCTATAGAACCCACTATACTAGACTAATACATCTTTCTGTCACACTCGAACACTAAACACGATGAATTTACACTAAAAACACAATTCATATTCCAATAATCCCTAGGATCAGAAACCTACACCATTAGTTTAGTCCCCACACAATAATCTCCTCACATCATGAATTATTTCCCTTTCCCCAAACAATGCATCAACTACATCAATCCCAAACGACCACTCTAGGTCTCACACACCTCGAGATAGAAATCAATTATTATTTGATAAAAGATCCAATATACCCACTATGGAGTCTCAAAAAACCAAAATGTGTTATAAAACAAAGATGGATCATATAAAAACATGATAAAATGTGACATATTACAATAACAAGGTCGTTGACCAATTGGAGGCATAATACAAAACACCCTACTATTTGGTACACCCAAAATTATCGAGGTCTCAGAACATATTACCAATGGCATCATAACCCAATAATTTGAACAAACCCAAAACTACCCATACATATGTTCATTTCATAACCATCAATGATACTAAACATCAAGGTCCATCATTTCTTATTCACAAATTAAACATTGCAATTTAAAACCAAATAATTCATAATTCAATTATCTTAATTTCTCAACTATGTAAGATAAAAATTATTTATTAGATTATACATTCAATGGATTGTCTTGATAATATAATATTCAAAATTTATTTTGGAAAAGGTATTTTAATTTTCTTATAATATGTTTCTTAAACCAATGAATCACATTACAATTCAATTATATCATCCTATTAACTAGATGTAACATGAAGAGTTTTCCAAGTAGAATAACACAATTATATTATATATAAACCATATACAAGGATAAAGAGACATTAAATAATGATACCCTCCTAATAATTTAAAATATATATATACAATAAAAATATCTAGATTAGTTTCCCAGAAGATGTAAATAAAAAAACTATAGTTGTGAATCTTGGGAAACTATAAGTCATATGAAACTTACTGAAGATATCAGAATACTATGTCTCTATCATGATACATGAATTAAAATAACCTCTTAATATTCCACTTAAAATTAAAAATACTATATGTTATTTATATCACACCCATGTGTTCCACATATAGTGGAAATAAATCAATAATAAAAATGGAAATAAAGAGCAACAATTCAAATCCCATGAAACTTGTATTTTCCCAATATACGTGGGAGTTAGATCCCATGAATGATCAAATTAGCATGATCTGAAAACATCCAAATGTTATTTATACCTTTCTATTAAGTAAAGAAATATAAAAATATAGTAATATGATAAGACATTGTAACATCTCAATGCCTTGGACCACATACTGATTACCAGACTGGTATCTTGTTGTATTACCTCAAGAGCACATCTCTTGGTTCTTGGGGATTCAGACTAGTAAGGAGGGCCTTTGATATAACAATTTGGAGAATATTAACTTATTAATTGAGGAAAAAACACAATGTACAAAAAATAATAGATATACATCCACGTAGTCACTACAAATAGTAAAAATTTTAAAAAATACAACATTAGAGGTAAAAATGAATTCAGGTGTAATAAATTTCTACTAGACCCCCAATGAGAAGTTAATAGACACATCGTTTTGAAATATCATAAGTAAAAAAATCCAATAGTATATCCCGAACTAGTCTCGATTCCATCCTAGTTATATCATATGAATCATACATAAGATGTCATTCAATAAGAACCAGCATTTGGTCATACCCAATATCGGGACTTGTGCTCCTGAATACTGTTTTCACTGGTACCCAATTTTCATGTAGACCAGAACATGTAGACATCATCACTCATCATCTCACCACCAACCTTATCACTAACATAACCAGTTTATTAAAAAAATCATGTTGATGTGCTACTAATAACAGGTTTCCACCATGAATAATAATTAAACCATAGATAATACAAAACCATCAATAGTGGGATCTGTGATGACAAATAAGGTCAGGATTACTCACACAAGCTACAACCAATGTACCTCAAATTAGTTGGATGTATATCATAACTCACCAAATTTAAAAGGTGTTTGTCCTAGGTATCCATAAAAATGAATTTATAAGGATATCCACAAGGGTTCTATTAGAAATTCCACTCAAACCATGTCAATCAATTATCAGAGGAAGTCACCCTTAATGTTTCTCTCAGTTCTGTCTTAGTGTTTCCAAAGAATATAACCTTTTCATTCTCTATAATGAATGTAAGGAACTAAAAGTTAAAGGAAATTTCATGAATCATCGTTCACTATATCCTAGTTCTACAACAATGGAATTATTTATTGTATAATCATGAAATATTGAAGGATCTCTTCACACAAAATTCACAAGGTCACCCTAAGGGAAATGAAAACAGTTATTCGTGTGATTAAAAACACAATAAATCACCAGAATCCCTGGCACTACCACCACTAGGAATTATTTGGGATGAACTAGTTAGGAATAAAAGGAAGCACATGGAACTCCTTACATTTGGAAGACATTGAATTCAAGAAGCATCGTCTATGTGAATTAAATGGAATCCCCTAATGGAATACATTCCCACAAAATGAATTTTCCTAATTTCATATTTGAGATCAAATCCAAAGGATGAAACCCATATAATTACAAAAATAATATTCATTTTCAAAAAGATAAACCAATTACCAAGACATTGATTAAAAATCTATTCTGTGATTCGATCTTACTTGTAATTTTGTAATAACCTTATATCTTCACTATGTTTTTTTAAATAGAGTTTCATTAAAATTTTATTTTGTAAATCCTATAATATTTTTCTTAAAAATTTTCCATTTTACCAACATCACCATTTAGAAATTCCTTTCAAGGTTGAGATCATTTCACCATTTTAAATCCCATTTCCGAAACACTATTTTCCAAATCCACATTCCAAACACCTATTTTTTTTCCAAAAACTACTAAAAATGATATTTTCCCAAAATACCATTTCGGCGATAAAAATTATTTAATTGTCTGATTACTAGGGCCACATTATTCCTAATGCATCCCACTAGGAGGAACCACATAACTACCCCATAGGCATGTCAACGTGTGTCACTAAATTATAACCTATTTCATGTGCTTAATTAATTTCCAAAATTTATCACTTGACAATCAATTGTGACGAAAATTATATGAAATAAGAATAAAATAGAAAATATGGGTGATTATTGAAAAAAATAACCTTAAATATGCTTCACAAAATTTTCCAAAAGGTCTGAATATAGTTTCCACATTCCATAAATCTCATATCACTAACTGGGTACCTAAGTCATGAAAAAATTCACATTATTTCAAGAAATAATTTCCAAAATCTATATCTGGTGAAAAAAATGAGTTTTCTCACCACTTTAGAACCATGATCAACTTTTAGCAATGAACCATGACGTACCCCTGACTACATTTTGGACTAAATACCTAATTAATGATGCCAATACAAACACCAACTAAATAAAAATTTATAGAAAATAAAAATAATATTTTTTGTGACACATAACTTCAACAAAACAGCATGTGATGATGTGAAGCTTCCAAAATATTGTCTCTTCTAGATAAGACACATGGAATCCCAATGATACTTGACTGATTCCACTATGCATTAGAGGAATCAGCTTCAAAAACAATAAATGAAGACTCTAAATATAGAGATGAAACACCCCAAAATTATAAATTAATAACATTATATTTAATATAGTATTAAATACACGAAATTATATTTATCTTTCATTAGATTCAACAGTAATTTTATATTTTATTAAATGAAAAAAAATTATCTTTCAATGCACATAACATAGAGTTTAAATGAAATGGGAAATATTATTAAAATAACATTATATAAAATAATAGTTATACACTAACCCTTAAATTGGAGTATATGAATATTTATATTTATCTTTTGAAAAATGTGGTAATCAATTGAATAAAAATAAAGTAATAAACATTTTATAGTAATTTTTTTTCGAAAAAATTGTTTTTTTCTTTATAAGACGGTTTAATTATGATTTATAGATTTAAATTAAAATTCATTGTTACCACATTTAAAATATTAATTTTTTAAAATAAAATTTATTTTTTAAAATTCTATGACCAAAATTTTCTTAAGTTGAATATTTTATATTTTCATGAAATGTTTCATTTTTAACGAATATTTAACAATAATGATGTTTTATTGAAAAATTATTTTTCATTCAAATAATTTATAATGTTAAATTATATTATAAATTTATTATATTGTAAAACTAGTTTAATTATATTTCTATTAATCCAATATAAGTATTTTTGAAAATTTTTGAATGTAATTCGGATATAAAAACATTTAACACTTTTGATCATTGTTTCTTTAAAATATTGCTTTCTAATCCTGTTTGTGGGATTATTTTGAAATTAAATGATTCAAATTATGTTAATTTAATTCATAAAAATGGATACTATATTATGAATAAAAATAATTTATAACATATAATTATTTGATCATAAATTATTTACAAATGAATTGTGAATGCAGAAAATATTAATTACCACGATTAATGTAAAATTGTTTTACATGTGGTTAAAATAAAAATATAAGGGTAAAAGTAACCAATAAACTCATACAAAAAAATATTTATATTAATATTTAGAACATTAAAAGTATAAGGTTATACTATATTATATTCTGGATCCTTGGGACACATGATAAATGTGGGAGAACTATATTATTTTCAACAACAGCTATTCTGTCCTCTCCACCACTTATAAAAGGCCACCCCTATCTAATAATCTGCAAACCAAAAAAAAATTCATTCAAAAAATAAATTCCCAAATAAAATCATAAATTATCTCCCCTCATTATAGAAGTCTTATTTGGGTAATAAATAAAATATAGGATGGATTTTGTAAATTCATCTAGAGGATACCCGAGGAAGAAGTAAGGTTCTACAATGAGCATCTTTATTTTACATTTCTCCAACTCTATAAATTTTAATTAAAAATTGATTATATAAAAAAATAAATAAAATAAAAATACTAAAATATTATTATAATAAGTTAATTTCATCAAACAATCTCAACTTCCATCAGATGGGTTATGAAATCGTCATAAAATGGGTACAGAGAACTACAACATCACAAACTGATGTCATTCATTATTTTCATTTCTTCATCTCAAGGTATGGTATAATTATTGATATATATTATATATATGATATATATTGAAAATTTATTCCTATATTTTAACTATAATATATATATATATACCTTCCATTTAGTAGGAGATACAACAATGTCTCTCATGTGTACGAGAGACTACCGCCTCATGAAGTGAACTGATCCGTCTTTCACAAATGATTCACGTTGAATATTATAAATATAATAGTAATGATTATATGAGATATAAATAAAATAATTATGATATTAATTAAATATTTATAAATCATTAAAGAAAATATATATCATTGTATTTCATTTATATTCACTCACAGAAAGATGATAAAATTGTTTGCACATACAAACTACCTCATTCACGATATGTTGTGACACTTTTTTCATCACCACACCAAATGGATAATAAATATATTTATATAATATATTAAAAATGATATTATTATAATAACTTAACGTTAATACAATAAAAAATTCTTACCCCAAATAAATGGTGGAAATAGAAACTTTACTAGTTAATACATATGATCCACTATACCATGATCATAACATACATCATTTTTCATATGCATAATTAACGATTAGTATTAGAAGTATTATTTATTTATATATATGATAATTTTTCATTATTATTTTTTTATGTTTCATTAAAGTATGTAATATGTTCACGAACATGATCTTTAATGTCAAAACAAAAACAACAAAATAGGTTAATTAACACCCAAAACAATGAAAATCAAAATTGATTATTATCGAACAAGTGATAAGATTTTAAAAAAGTATGATATATGATATTATAAATATTAGTATGGTGGTTATAAGTTTATGAAATGTTTAAATTCACTATAAATTAAGATAAATCATGTTCAACCAAAAAGGATCATCGGGTATGTGATTTCATCGCAATTTACATTCTATTAATAATTATTTGTTATTATGTTTTGATTCACTTTTATATGGTTTATATACAACATTTTGACATGTAATATTATTATTCATTAATAATTCATGCTATTTTAATTTTCAATTTGAATCATTTCGCCCTATGTGATTGGAATTGAACATTTAAATGTTGAAAAAGTTATTGTTCAGTCTATCTGTCTTTTGTGATAGTTAACTTTCTATAAAAACAATAAGTTGATGTAATAAATTTTATTTGGATATTTAATTTATAATAAATATTAATATTCATGTATGATTAATATTACTATTACTTAAACCATTATATAATTTCCATATGTGATATTTACATTGAATTTTATTTGATTAATAAGTATAAATTTGAAAAAATTCATACCCTTTAATCATTGTGGTTATTTGAGGATAATGGATATTGATTCATGAATTAAATTGACAATTGGACATATTAGTAATTATTTTTAGCATCATTTATGACTTGGGTTGACATTATGTTTCCCCTCCATGCATTGGTAGTTCACATGAGACATAACAGTAAGACAAATTGAATAGGTTTCTACGTGTAGTTTATACTTTAATGTTAGAGGTCTTCACAGTAGAGGTATCATCTGCCTAAGACATCACATCCAACAATTAATAATTTCAATAATTTTTTTTATCTATGATATTTTTTCTATGATATTATCTACATAAGAATTTTATTATCATCTTATTTATTAAATGGCATAATTTATCAATTATTTACCATTCAATACTACTTATAACATATATGTTCATAAAGGTTTGTTATTTAAATTGTATGTATTATGAGTTATTTTATAGTCCATGTTTATTTTTTTCATTTATTCATCTTATCTTCCACTATTGTTAAACATTATTGAACATTTGACGTCACCTTTATTTTGATTAATTTTATTAGGTTATGAATAAGAATAAATTTAATGATTTTTCAAGGATGTTTCATTTTTTATTTTTTTATTTAATATGTTTTATTATTTACTGCCAATTCAAAATTGGTTTTATGTACATATTTGGTGATCCAAAACTATAAAACTATTCATAAATCCAAGACTCAACCAATTTTTTGTACGAAGACACTGACTATGAGCTATTAGTTTAGGTCATTATAATGGTAGAGGAAGGAAAATAAATGTTAGAGGTTTAGATTTTAATATGTACCAAAAAACGTAGAATTACTGATTCACTAAAATTCAATATAAAACATTATTTAAGGGGGAATTGTAATGCCACGACCCTAGTTACCCAGAGTCGGTGCATTATTATAAAACATTGGCATGATCACAAGAAAGATCAAATCTCGAAAGACCGATTGGTTTAGTAGCCTTGGAAACAATAGATATATTCATAAGTTTTACATTACACCATAAAATGGAAAACTACTACAACAACATAATGTCTCCACAGTCCACACTATTATCCCCTCATAATATCCCTGCAGGCCATTCATAACTTACTTCTTCACATCCTGGGAAAAATAAAACATAGAAAAGGGGTGAGCTCAAATTCCCAGTAAGGATAACAATATAGTGGAAACTTTCATAAATAAGAATAAACATTTAAGGAAATGTATAACTAAAACAAAAGCCTTTCAATCTTGAACTTTCAGAATAGTATGGCATAAATAAAATTAAATAATTCCATTTACTTATTCACATGGATATTCTACTAATCGAATAATCACATGAAAAATCAATAACCACTTTCATAATGATGGAATGCATAATGCCAGACTATCATAACCACATAGCCAAGGCCTCGTGCCAAGACTACAAATAAGATTTTGTCAAGGCCTTGTGCCAAGCCACTAGTCTGTCTCATGAGACCTACCGATGCATCGAGGAGCTATAGCGGGCTCCACCCATCACATATTAAGTCCAATGCATTCCCATATGAAAAGGTTTAAACATAACATAAACATTCGTATTATAACTAGCATACGAAATTTCAATAATTTCACCATAAACTATGAATGGTATAAAAATAGCACATCCACAGTCAAACATATCACAAAACCTTTAATACAATATAGAAGTTTTGTATCATAATAAATCAACTTCAAATAAGCATAAAATCCATCAAAGGATGTTGACATAGATCAAATCAAAAATCTTTCTAGAGAAATATCTCTTTCTATTTTTTAAATCATTTAAGAGCCATATAAAATAAAACATTTTCTTTGAAGATATTCTTATAAGCTTGTAAGGAAAGCTTTGAAGATTTTATAACGGCGGAAAATAGCCGCACCCACCGTATAAGTTAAAAAACATTCTTACCTTAACTTTGTCGGAAAGGTTAAAAAGGACCTTGTTTTGAAAACGACGGAAATATTACTCTTATAAAAAGTCAAACAAGGGTATAAATGACTTTAACCCATATTCTTATAAATAATAAAAATGTTTTGAAATACATTTTTAAGAAAACATGGATGTGGATGATAAAGAGATCCCATTAGATTATTACATATAAACAACCTCGGATAATGAAGAGATTATGAAATAACCCTTACCTTGTACTTTTCCTTGGTTGGGGTAGGTTAACCTCCTGTATAATGGTGAAATAATTGTTATTAAATTATACAAGAATCATATATATTAATATGATATCATATATGATTTTTTAATTTTGATTTGATAATAATATCTTAGTATTATCATTGTTTCGGGTGTTAACTTACTTGTTTTCTTTTATATGTTTTGTTACGTAAGCCAGGTTTGTAATGGATAGGTTGTATATTATTCATATCCAAAATGATATTAAGTCCTTAAAAATCATTTTTAAATCATCAAATGATAGTTATACTTGAATGGATACGATGGAGAATGAATCTTATCATGTTTGTGGAGACGGTAGTCCGTAGGTACGCACGAGCGACAATATCATTCTTTTGATATTAAAATAATATATAAATGGATGTTATATCATATATACAGAATCATTAACATGTTATATTTATTATTTACATGATTTACACATCATTATTATACCCATCCAAATAATAATATATTGAATAACAATTACACCACGACGTGGAGACGGTAAGCCGTACGTACGCACGTATGGTGACAAGTTATTCAAAGGGTGTATAGAATACTGAATATGGTTGTAACATATTTATAATAACATCACAGTATATTTGAGATACTGGAGTTATTATTTTAGAATGGTAAGAACAAATAAAGAATAAGTGGAAGATGAAAGGAACCTGAAAAGGGGTGGTGAAAACATTACCTCTTCTTCGGGTTATTCCTTTTGATTTGATCAAAAGGGCTCCATAGGTTGGCTTTCTGATCAAACTAAGGCCTCTAGGTTGTATTAAAGGATGTTGGGAGAGAATTTGGGAAGAGTTTGGCCGAACCAAAAGGCTTTGAAGGTGTGAAGAAATGAGAAGGAGGAGTGCCCTTTTATAAGAGGGGTGAGAGGCACCTTTGGAAAAGCTAGAAATATTAATTTATAATAAATTCATATTCGGTTTATAATGGCTCCAAAGTTTATTATTTAAATTTTAAGGTAGGGATGGGTCGAAAACAACTCAACCAATAGAATTTAGATAGGTTTGGGTACTTATATTAACCTTATCTTTAAGTATTAACTCTAAGTTAATTAGTTTCACTTTTACAATGTCTCTTTGTATTTTTATATAATATGGTTAATAAACTTACGATATACATCCAAGCGACCCCCAAGTGGTCCATTAATGATGAACCTATCATGATATAAGTCTCTTGGCCGAACCATAGATTTTTAGGAATTTAATATCAATTAATAATATAATATTGGTTTTAAGAACTCTTTTATATCAATTTCGACACTATTCAATAGTTGATTTTTGTGAAACTCATAACAGATTGATTACTTCGAACAAAGTCAATTAAATAAATTCTAATATATCATATTATCCTATAAAATTAGTTTAATTAATTAAAAGTTTCATATTATATTTATTTGGGTATTTATAATATCAATTATTATAATTTTTCACTATTATAGTAATTAATTCATCATCATTGTGTCATATTTAAATTAAATTATTAAATTTCTGAAAATTATAAATAAAATATCAATATGTAGGAAATAGTTTTATCTTTATAATGAATATTTATAATCTAAAATCCAACATATATAACCCTATGTAAAAATTGTTTTCCTAAAAGATATATGCTTGTGCCATTTTTGTATTCATTTTAACTTAATTAAAATAAAGTGTCCCTATCACATACAAGTGGCACCATGGGGTCCCAAAATCGACCCAAGGATGCATATGGTTGAACATGTATCATCAAATAAGTCTAGGACACGTTTTAGGGTAATTTAGTATTATTATAATATTATTTTTTAACCCTTATTTACCGGATTTACCATTAACCATGGTAAGTAAAATATTTACCGCAGTAATTATTCAAAATGTCTAAAAATAAAATTTACCTATTTACACAATTTGGACATCCTGATTCCAAATATGGAATCCATTTTTCTAAATTCAAAACACAGAAGTTTAAGAAATTAATTTAAAATTAATTCCCGCTGTCAAAACAAAAAGCGTGTTTTTAAGAGATAATAACTATCAAAATATTGACACTTGTTTATGTTCGGTTTAATTGTAAAATTATGTCCAATGACCAATATTATATTAAATGGTAAAAATATATTCTAAATATACTTTAAAACCACTCATATTCATAATTTATCACTATTAATTATTTTGATTAAAAAAGTTGTTTTTAATTAAAATTTATTAATTTTCACTATTCATCAAAATATGAAAGTTATCCAAAAAGTACCAAAATTTAACTTTAGGCTAAATTCGATATTCCGAATCCAAAAATGAAGTCCATTTTAAAATATAAAATATACATATAATTTCAATAAAGTAGGTATTACTATTCATAACGGCTAGTTTGATTGGTTATGGTGTTTTAGAACTCGGTGTTGCGTATAACACACGCTATCACATTATTCAAAGAGAAGTGTACCATAGAAGCTTGGGGTGTTACATTCTCCTCTCCTTCAAATAATTTTGTCCTCGAAATTTCTAGAATACTACCGCATGAAAAGACT
The DNA here is from genome assembly GCA_963277665.1 of Viscum album. Lineage (NCBI taxonomy): Eukaryota > Viridiplantae > Streptophyta > Magnoliopsida > Santalales > Viscaceae > Viscum > Viscum album. The sequence continues at coordinate 1,453,113,287 of OY728161.1, forward strand.
CGGGTGGTTCTTCATCATAAGTTCCTCGGGTTCCCACGTTGCCTCTTCCATCTTATGGTTTCTCCACAAAACTTTTACCAGACGCGTCGTCCGGTTTCTCAGCACTTGTTCTCTCGTATCAAGAATCCTGACGGGCTCTTCGCAATAAGACAGATCGGGTTCCAGTTCTAATTCCTCATAGGTGAGTACATGCATTGGGTCAGGCATGTATTTCCTCAATAGAGATACGTGGAACACATCGTGAACTTTGGAGAGACTTGGCGGCATTGCCAATCGGTAAGCCATAGCCCCAATTCGTTCTAGAATTTCGAAGGGTCCGATGTACCTGAGACTCAATTTACCTTTCATACCAAAATGTATGACTCCCTTCCATGGAGATACCTTCAGGAAAACATGATCACTGACTTCAAATTCCAAATCCTTCCTTCAATTATCGGCATAGCTCTTCTGCCTACTTTGAGCTGCTTTGATGTGATTTTGGATTACCTTCACCTTTTCCATCGTTTCCTCCACCAGTTCTAGGCCCACATGTTTTCTTTCACCAACATCATCCCAACAGGTTGGTGTACGACATCTCTTCCCGTATAACACTTCATATGGTCCATCTGAATACTCGAATGGAAGCTATTGTTATAGGAAAATTCTACCAGAGGTAAATATTGATCCCACATACCCTGAAATTCAAGTGAGCAAGATCTCAACATGTCTTTTAAGGTTTGAATAGTCCGTTCTGATTGTCCATCTGTCTGAGGGTGGTAAGCAGTGCTCAAATGAAGTTCAGTATCCAGTGATTTCTGAAGACTTTTCCAAAATCTTGAAGTAAAACGGGGATCACGATCAGAAACAACCGATAGGGGTACTCCATGAAGTCTCACAACTTCATTAATATATAGTCTTGCTAGATGTTCCAGGGGTAGATCTTCTCTTATAGCAAGAAAATGTGCTGACTTGGTAAGATGATCAACAATAACCCATATTGCATCGTTCCTTCTAGGATTCTTTGGTAGCCCCATGACAAATTCCATCGTAATAATGTCCCATTTCCATTTCGGTATGGGAAGAGGTTGCATGACTCCTCCAGGTTGTTGCCTTCCAACTTTCACTTGCTGACAAACCATACATCTTGACACAAAATCAGCAATCTCCCTCTTCATGTGGTCCCACAAAAAATGTTCCATCAAATCTCTATACATTTTGGTGCTCCCAGGGTGTATAGAGAAATTGGAACTATGAGCATCATCCAGCAATTCCCTTTTTAGATCAGGTATATCGGGAACACAAAGTCTCTTCCCGAATTTCAAAATTCCATCTTCATACACAAAGTCTCTTAATCTCCCATCATTCACAGCTTTAATCTTCTTTTGGAATTCTTCATCATCGGTCTGAGAACTCTTAATCCTTTCTAGTAAAGATGGTTTGGCAACCATTTGAAAAAGAATTGATTTTTCACCTTCCCTGGTTATACCCATGTCCATCTTTACTAGATCCATGAAAATTGGATCCCTTCCAAATCTCATCATGTTCAAAACTCCATGGTCTTTTCTGCTCAAAGAATATGCCACCTTGTTTGCATTCCCCGGGTGGTAGTGTATCGTACAATCATAATCCTTGAGTAATTCAAGCCATCTCCTTTGCCTCATGTTGAGTTCTGTTTGTGAGAAAATATACTTCAAACTCTTGTGATCAGTATAAATCTCACATTTTTCACCATAGAGGTAGTGCCTCCATATCTTCAAAGAAAAGATTACAGCTGCTAACTCGAGATCATGAGTAGGATAGTTTTGTTCATGAATTTTCAACTGTCGTGATGCATAGGCAATAACTCTATCATTCTGCATAAGCACACAACCAAGTCCTTTCTTTGATGCATCACTATAAATAACGAACCCATCATTCCCAGATGGTAGAGTAAATATAGGATCATTGACTAATCTTCTCTTCAGTTCTTCGAAAAATTCTTCACACTCTTTTGTCCAAACAAATTTAACCCCTTTACGTGTGAGCTTTGTTAATGGGTAAGCCAATCGGGCAAAATTTTGGACGAAACGTCGATAATAACCTGCCAAACCAATAAAACTGCGTACCTCGGTTATACTCGTAGGTGCTGGCCATTCTTGGATTGCCTTGGTCTTAGAAGGATCAACAAAGATTCCATCTTTAAAGACAATATGGCCAAGAAAAGAAATCTCATGAAGCCAGAATTCACACTTGCTAAACTTCCCATATAATTCATGTCTTCTCAGAGTCTTCAAGATAATGCGCAAGTGATTTTAATGATCTTCGTAGCATTTAGATTATACTAAGATATCATCAATAAATACCACCACAGATTCATCAAGATACTCCTTGAAAACTCTATTCACCAGATCCATGAATACAGAGGGTGCATTAGTCAATCCAAAAGGCATTACAGTAAACTCGTAATGCCCGTACCTGGTTCGAAATGCTGTCTTCGGAATGTATTCCTTCTTTACACACAACTGATGGTATCCAGATCGAAGGTCAATCTTTGAAAAGTATTGAGCTCCATGCAGTTGGTCAAATAAATCATCAATACGTGGTAGGGGATACTTGTTCTTTATCGTTATAGCATTGATCTCCCTGTAGTCAATACATAACCTCATAGATCCATCTTTCTTTTTAACAAAAATAACAGGGGCTCCCCATGGAGAAACACTAGGGCGAATAAATCCTTTATTACTCAACTCCACTAGTTGTTACTTTAGTTCGACTAACTCTACAGTGGCCATTCTATAAGGGGTCTTCGATATAGGCCTTGATCCCGGAATTAAATCAATGGAAAACTCAACTTCTCGTTCTGGAGGATGTCCAGGTAAATCTTCCGGAAATACATCTACAAATTCTTTCACAATAGGTACATCCTCTATTTGAACATTCCTTTCCTCACCCACAGTTATTTCATTCTATTCCTCCCCAATAATTGAATTTAGTTGATCTATTGAGGGTGGATCTAAATAAGAATTAGGTGGTGACAATTATGCTCTAAAGATAAGGTGTTCATTATCATTATCATCAAGAATCGTAACCTCTTTCTTCTTACAATAAATCTTCACATCATAGTCTTAATGCCAGTCCATACCGAGGATTATATCAAACTCAATCATAGGTATGATGATGAGATCAGCAGATAACGAACATTTATGTGCTCTAATGGGGACTGATTCACAAAACTTTGTTGCAATGATACTTCCCTTAGGAGTTTTAACTGACAACTCCCTTATTAAATCAAATTGGAAATATCTAATTTTAGTAGAAAACTGGGAAGATATGAAATAATGTGATGATCCAGAATCAAATAATGCATCTGCTAAACTTGAGGAAACCATTAAATTACCTGCCACCACGTCTTTCGGAGCTTCTACCTCAGCAGTAGTGATAGCATAAGCCTGGCCTTGATCCCTAGGCCTTTTCTGAGGTAAGTTCTCCTGACGCTTAGGACATTCATTTGCATAATGTCCCATATCCCTGCAATTGTAGCACTGAACGTTTGTGGCTTCCTTCTTCCCTTTGCAATCATGAGCTTGGTGGCCTTTTTCACCACACTTGTAACAGACTCCCATTCCCTTCAAGCAAGTACCGGGGTGTTTCTTCCCACATTTACCACAGGATGGATATTCAACCTTTCCTTTCTTCCCCTTATTTCCATTCCCAGATTGATCAGCAGGCCTCTTCTTCTCTTTCTTTGCTTTAAAGTCATAAGACTTAGATAATTCCTTTTTGGTCTTGATAGCACATGAGACAATGTCTTTGTACGATAAAAAGGATTGTGAGACTAATGCTCGACGAAGAAATGGTTTTAACCCATCAAAGAAACGATCAATCTTACTTCTTGGGTTACGTATATAATCACCAGCATACCTTTCTAACCTTGTAAAGTTAGCCTCATACTTTGTGACATTCTCATCCTCCTTTTGTCTCAGACTTAGAAATTGCCTTTCCATATCTGCTCGATGGTTGCGAGGAAAGTATTTTTCTAAAAATAGATCTTTGAACTCCCTCCATTCCATATTTGATACTTCATCATCTTCCTTCGTATTTTGAATTAATGACCACCATTGATCAGCATCTCCAGTGAGGCGGTAAACTGCCATGATAACTTTTTCCCTTTCATTACTCCCCAAAGCCTGAAATATTATCTCTAGGGAAAATATCCATTGCTCAGCTACTAAGGGATTTTTATTCCCATTGAACATTGGTGGTTGTTTCCTCATGAATCGATCTAACATTGATCCTCCACGCTGTGGATCAGGGTGCTCCATACGGGTAAGGTTATTATTCATAACCTGAGTAAGATGTACCAGTATGGTGATTAGCTGATTGGCACCAGTTGCATCACCATCTCCACTATAATTATCATGAGCAGGAGGGAAATCCCTACATGGAGTGCGTGCATTGATACTGTTTCCATTTCTTCCACTAGGCGCCATTTATAAACAATGGCATAAACTAGATCAGTTTATGAATCAAAATACTTATAAAACACTTAACATAAATTGAACTATTTATGGATATAATCCATAATCATAAAAATGTTTTCTTTGAGGAAGTATATACTCATAAACCCTTCATAATGATTTGTAAATAAAATGAGAGTTATCCTTAGCATATCCCCTGGGAGTGTCGTAACCAAGAGTGCAGCAAGGCCCGTTGTCATGCACCAGTTCCCGTTCGAGTCTAGCTCAAAGCGGTGTTTTCGGGTTTTACCCCTAGGTACATATGTGCCAGAGCCGCCTCTACCTGCTCATATCTAGACAGGGATGTATTGCTCGGAAAACTCACAAAATCTCTACAATACCAAAAATCTAGGAAGTTCTTCTATATTAATCCTCAAATTTCATCTTAGGTCTACGTGCTCTAATCAGAGTTTATCTAAATCTAGCTTCCAAGGTTTGTACTAAACTTCCTCTGATACCAACTGTAACGCCCCGACCCTAGTTACCCAGAGTCAGTGCATTATTACATAACATTGGCATGATCACAAGGAAGATCAAATCTCGAAAGACTGATTGGTTTAGTAGCCTTGGAAACACTAGATATATTCATAAGTTTTACATTACACCATAAAATGAAAAACTACTACAACAACATAATGTCTCCACAGTCCACACTATTATCCCCTCATAATATCCCTACAGGTCATTCATAACTTACTTCTTCACATCCTGGGAAAAATAAAACATAGAAAAGGGGTGAGCTCAAATGCCTAGTAAGGATAACAATATTGTGGAAACTTTCATAAATAAGAATAAACATTTAAGGCAATGTATAACTAAAAAAAGCCTTTCAATATTGAACTTTCAACATAGTATGGAATAAATAATATGAAATAATTCCATTTACTTATTCACATGGATATTCTACTAATCGAATAATCACATGCAAAATCAATGACCACTTTCATAATGATGGAATGCATAATTCCAGACTATCATAACCACGTAGCCAAGGCCTCGTGCCAAGACTACAAATAAGATTTTGTCAAGGCCTTGTGCCAAGACACTAGTTTGTCTCATGAGACCTACCGATGCATCGAGGAGCTATAGCGGGCTCCACCCGTCACATATTAAGTCCAATGCATTCCCATATGAAAAGGTTTAAACATAACATAAACATTTGTATTATAACTAGCATACAAAATGTCATTAATTTCACCATAAACTATGAATGGTATAAAAATAGCACATCCATAGTCAAACATATCACAAAACCTTTAATACAATATAGAAGTTTTGTATCATAATAAATCAACTTCAAATAAGAATAAAATCCATCAAAGGATGTTGACATAGATGAAATCAAAAATCATTCTAGAGAAATATCTCTTTCTATTTTTGAAATCATTTAAGAGCCATATAAAATAAAACATTTTCTTTGAAGATATTCTTATAAGCTTGTAAGGAAAGCATTGAAGATTTTATAATGGCGGAAAATAGCCACACCCGCCGTATAAGTTAAAAAAACATTCTTACCTTAACTCTGTCGAAAAGGTTAAAAAGGACCTTGTTTTAAAAACGACGGAAAGATTCCTCTTATAAAAAGTCAAACAAGGGTATAAATGACTTTAACCCATATTCTTGTAAATAATAAAAATGTTTTGAAATACATATTTAAGAAAACATGGATGTGGATGATAAAGAGATCCCAGTAGATTATTACATATAAACAACCTCGGATAATGAAGAGATTGTGAAATAACCCTTACCTTGTACTTTTCCTTGGTTGGGGTAGGTTAACCTCCTGTATAATGGTGAAATAATTGTTATTAAATTATACAAGAATCATATATATTAATATGATATCATATATGATCTTTTAATTTTGATTTGATTATAATATCTTAGCATTATCATTGTTTCGTGTGTTAACTTACTTGTTTTCATTTATATGTTTTGTTACGTAAGCCATGTTTGTAATGGATAGGTTGTATATTATTCATATCCAGAATGATATTAAGTCCTTAAACATCATTTTTAAATCATCAAATGATATTATACTTGAATGGATACGATGGAGAATGAATCTTATCGCGTTCGTGGAGACGGTAGTCCGTAGGTACGCACGAGCGACAATATCATTCTTTTGATATTAAAATAATATATAAATGGATGTTATATCATATATATACAGAATCATTAACATGTTATATTTATTATTTACATGAGTTACACAACATTATTATACCCAACCAAATAATAATATATTGAATAACAATTACACCACGACGTGGAGACGGTAAGCCGTACGTACGCACGTATGGTGACATGTTATTCAAAGGGTGGATAGAATACTGAATATGGTTGTACCATATTTTTAATAACATCACAGTATATGTGAGATACTGGAGTTATTATTTTAGAATGGTAAGAACAAAGAAAGAAGAAGTGGAAGAAGAAAGGAACTTGAAAAGGGGTGGTGAAAACATTACCTCTTCTTCGGGTTCTTCCTTTTGATTTGATCAAAAGGGCTCCATAGGTTGGCTTTCTAATCAAAATAAGGCCTCTAGGTTGTAGTTAGGGAAGTTGGGAGAGTATTTGGGTAGAGTTCGGCCTAACCAAAAGTCTTCTAAGTTGTGAAGAAATGATAAGGAGGAGTGCCCTTTTATAAGAGGGGTGAGGGGCACATTTGGAAAATCTAGAAATATTAATTTATAATAAATTCATATTCGGTTTATAATGGATCCAAAGTTGATTCTATAAATTTTGAGGTGGGTATGGGTCGAAAACAACTCAACCAATAGAATTTAGACAGGTTTGGGTACTTATATTAACCTTAACTTTAAGTATTAACTCTAAGTTAATTAGTTTCACTTTTACAATGTCTCTTTGTATTTTTATATAATATGGTTAATAAACTTACTATATACATCCAAGAGACCCCCAAGTGGTCCATTAATGATGAACCTATCATGATAAAAGTCTCCTTGCCGAACCTTAGATTTTTAGGAATTTAATATCAATTAATAATATAATATTGTTTTTAAGAACTCTTTTTTGTCAATTTCGACACTATTCAATAGTTGATTTTTTTGAAACTCATAACAAATTGATTACTTCAAAAAAAGTCAATTATATCGATCAAAATATATCATATTATCCTATAAAATTAGTTTAATTCATTAAAAGTTTCATGTTATACTTATTTGGGTATTTATAATATCAATTATTTTAATTGTTCACTATTATAGTAATTAATTCATCATCATTGTGTCATAAATAAATTAAATTATTTAATGTCTAAAAATTATATATAAAATATCACTATGTAGGAAATTCTTTTATCTTTCTAATGAATATTTATAATCTAAAATCCAACATATATAGCCCTATGTAAAAAAATTTTTCCTAAAAGATATATGCTTGTGTCATTTTTGTATTCATGTTAACTTAATTAAAATAAAGTGTCCCTATCACCTACATGTGGCACCATGGGGTCCCAAAATCCACCCAATGATGCCTATGGTCTAACATGTATCAACCAATAAGGCTAGGACACGTTTTAGGGTAATTTAGTATTATTATAATATTATTTTTTAACCCTTATTTACCGGATTTACCCTTAACCATGGTAAATAAAATATTTACCGCAGTAATTATTCAAAATGTCTAAAAATAAAAGTTACCTATTTACACAATTTGGAAATCCTGATTCCAAATATGGAATCCATTTTTCTAAATTCAAAACACAGAAGTGGCAGAAATAAATTTAAAATTAATTCTCGTTGTCAAAACAAAAAGCGTGTTTTTAAGAGATAATAACTATCAAAATATTGACACTTGTTTATGTTCGGTTTAATTGTAAAATTATGTCCAATGACCAATATTATATTAAATGGTAAAAATATATTCTAAATATACTTTAAACCCACTCAAATACATAATTTATCACTATTAATTATTTTGATTAAAAAAGTTGTTTTTAATTAAAATTTAGTAATTTTCACTATTCATCAAAATATGAAAGTTATCCGAAAAGTACCAAAATTTCACTTTAGGCTAAATTCGATATTCCGAATCCAAAAATGAAGTCCATTTTAAAATATAAAATATACATATAATTTCAAAATGTAGGTATTACTATTCATAACGGCTAGTTTGATTGGTTATGGTGTGTTAGAACTCGGTGTTGCGTACAACACACGCTATCACATTATTCAAAGAGAAGCGTACCGTAGAAGCTTGGGGTGTTATAGGAATGATGAGCTCGATTGGTGAGGGGGTGAGGGAAAGAGGGGGGAGGATAAAGATAGGGCATTGCATAAAATATAATAGGGGAAAAAAATATAAAACCCACCTTTAATGATCTGTGTTGTTTTACAGACCATGTAACATGATTTTTTCAGGTTCACCCCTCTGGAGTGATTAAGCCACATGGCTTTACAAATTTTTTCACTAACCTTATGAATTTTTACATCCCTAGTTTACAATATTTCAAATGGTTTATCTGAAACCATGTAAAAAAGTATGATCCAAAACCCTAAGACCATCTTATGATAAAAATTACACTCTATAAGAGAAGAAATATTATTTAAATTTTTGGTCACCCATTCCAAACCATCATAAATTATAGATAATAAACTAAAACACCTTTTATTCAAGCATATCCAAATTCTTTACCAGAAATAACAAATCCAAAAAAGGTTTACCATGTTCAAATTTCTAAAAAACCTATAAAACTCCCCAAAAATCACTAAAATATCATGAAACTCAATCAGGATCCTAAGGAACCTCAATTTCCATAATAAAATTAAAAAATGTTACATTTGGACCTCAAAATATTTATTAAATTGTTTAAAATATACTATCAAAATTCAACATCTCCAATAATAAAAAATTCAAGCATACTCTAAAAACCTAACTCATTTGTATATATAGATCATTACAGTTTAGTTTGAGTGTGCAATTGTATTTTTAGTTTGGATATATCAAATTTATTCAATGATTTAATTTGGTGAAATTTTACATCTTTTATTCATTTTTATAGAATTTAGAGGTTTTCTTGTTTTTCATGGTGTTTTTAGGATCCCAGTGGATTGGTTATATGGAAACCTTATTCATGAAAGAAAACAATATGATGTTGGTATTGGTGAATTAGTTTAATTATTATTTTTTTGTTTGAAGTATGAGTGAAAACATATTGATATATTTTATATATAAGAAAGATTCCATAGACTATGGGAGCGATCCTATAGATATTTCCATGTGACTCATAGTGGTTTGATTTGAGTGTGATAGAAGAATAGTTGGGTGTTTTCAAAGATTTTCTTGATATGGGTTTTTATATTTGAGTCTAAAAGAGAGGTGTTTTCCTAGGAACACAGGTGTATTTAATGTTTAAAAACATTGGTATGTGCTTCCAGTGATAGGACATACACATGGGTGATGTCAAATCATGTAATTGTCAAGGTATTTATAAAGAATTGCATATTTTAAAAAAGATATATGTTATGATACATTTTTTTAGAGTTGTAATTAATATACATGGATGAAATTATTAGTTTATTAGGTATGTTAAGCTTCAATTTATGGGATATGAGTCTAGTACGTATGACTAGAGAATTAAAATATTGTAATGTGGGAGTGTGATCCTGTTTAGGAGTAAGAATTAATAAATAAACTTTAACGCTATATACTAATACAATAATTGTTATTAGTTTTATCATTTTACATATATAGAAAATAATGGTAATTTATGCATGCTATATGTTATATATATGGTATTACATAATTGTAAATGTTAGATGGTGGGCTTGGTGAACAATTATGCATGATCAACCATTGATTATGTTTTCCCCATAAAAGGTAAATAACTAGAGAGGGTGGGGGTGGGGGTTGATCTATGTATTACAACTTCATTAAAAATATCATTACATTAATATATTTCTATTTTTATTAATAAAAACTCCCTCCTAAATATTATCTATGATGTCATATTGATAAAAATGAGGAACAAATAAAATTACATTTTGCAACGCCACTAGGATAATCTAAGGATCATGAAATGGTGATATTACCATGTACCAAAATAACTATGTATGCTACTAGTTTTTAATTTTCGTATTACACTCAACATGACCCCTATATTACTAACAATGATTTTTGGAGAACTAACTAATTTATGAATGAAGAAGACTCGTTTTTAACAACGTTTATAGAGAACTCATATCCCCTTTTGTCTCACTCCTAGTAACAATTTGTGGGATAAAGAAAATCACCGCTGATGTGTACTTACTATTATTTAATAAAATTATTCATATTTACTAAATAAAATATTTATACACTACAATTGGTGTTTCATTAAGATATTATTTTAAAACAATACTGAACTCCACATTAAATTTTAAATTTTATGTGATTCACTTTAAGTTCACGTAAACCCCTTGTGCATAAATGATCTTAATGTAAAAAATGTCAACAAAAATATTATTTTCTGTGATTCCCATTCTATGAAAAATGGAGAAAATGTAAAATGACTTTTTTCAAGATATATATTTTTTAAAATTATGTAAATAAGTCACAACACAAGAAACTCTTATAAGTCTTCCTCACTATTTTGTGACCTGATTAGTCTTCTAATTGTTTTAAATAGTATGTGCTACATGAAATTATGTTTATTACTATAGAACATGTAAAATTTGATCTTAAATGTCACTAATATCACAAGACTGTATCCTTTGAGTTTATCTTCAAAAAAAGTGAGACTTCCATGATTCTATGATATTCTTTCCTTTAATCTAAACCACGTTATAATATTATCAAAAAAAATTAAACTGATCTAGATTATTTTATTAATGAAAAATAAATGGTTTTCTCTTCTCTGGATCATTTTAATAATTTTCTTTCAAGAAATACAACCAAAAATATCTGAATCATCATCTTGATGCATTTTTTACCAACAATTCCCCCTTCATGTATTTTGACAAAACCTTTTCTATCATGTTGAATAATATTGCACACTTTCTACATCAAACACTACATATCATCTATAATTCTAGATAATGATAAATATCATATTCAACATGTACTATAATCCCACATTAGTCAAATATTACAAGACAAATAAGAGTAATATGGATATTTTATCAATTAATAACATTCTTTATCTCTTTTCCTCCACTTCATTTTTGAAATACATTTCAGCCACAAATTTTTTACACCCTATATATCAATATTCTTGTTGATTGAAAAAAGAAGTTATCCCCCAATTTTATCATCATTACAAACCCCATTAAAGTGTTTTATAAACATATCTCCTCATTATGAACAATATTTATACCCTGTTTTCAATGATCCCAATGTTCATTGGGTTTCGGGCTGTAAGAGGAAAATATAAATTAACACCACATAGAAAAATCAGTAGTATAACTTATGGATTGTGATTTTAACATCCATATAATATGGGGATCATCTAGAATCAATGATCTATAAGTTTCTAAAAAATTATACCTTTTGTAAGGACATTGACATGATATTTGAGACATGAAGTTTTCTTGACACATGCTCAAATTTAACTAACCAGTGATCATCATACCTATTGACACAGTTGGAAAATAGGTCTATACCCACAGTTTTGCAAAAAACTGTGGGTATAGGGGTAGTATGTGAACCTATACCCACGGTTGTGCCAAAAACAGTGGGTATAGTTTTCTTTTCAGACCTATACCCACGGTTTTGGAGAAAACCGTGGGTATAGGGTATTTTCCGAAGATGTATACCGACGGTTCTTGAAAACCGTAGGTATTGTGGTATTTTTTTGAAGACCTATAACCACGGTTATCTAGAACCGTGGGTATAGCTTTCCCGTGTTATGGCGGGAAAATAAAATTAGGCGGGGAACGAGAAAAATTTGGCGGGGATACATTTTTTCAATGGTTACAATAATATATTAATATAGATATAAATATAAATTAACAAAATGGTGTATAGCTGGGTTGGTCCGTTGGTGGGGCACAGTCTCGAATATCTGCGCGCAGGCTGGGTTCGAAACCCACTGGGTGTGTTTTATTGAATTTAAATATTATATGTTAATATATATATATTCAAATATATGTATATATAACAGATGAAAATCCCAGCTGGGTTGGTCCTTTGGGGTTGCGCGACCGCGAAGAACAGCGCGCGGCGCGGTTTTGTAACCAGCTGGGAGCAGTTTTTTGAATTTAAATACATTATATTAATATATATATGTAGATATATGTATATAATACATATATAATTAACATCTGGGTTGGTCTGTTGGTGAGGCATGGCCAGGACGGTTAGTGTGCGACGCAGGTTTAAATTCCCATTGGTAGGTTTTTTTGAAATTAAATAGCCCACTGTTTTAAGACCGTGGGGTCTTGTGTGCCACGCTGGAGCAGCGGTGTTCCAAATTGCACTCCCATAATCCCACAGTTCTCTAAACCGTGGGTATAGGCTGAGAGCCTTATACCGACGCCATTCCATCCCACGGTTCCCAAAACCGTGGGTATAGGCTATACCCACGGTTCTGGGGGCTATACCTACGGTTTTGAACCGTGGATAAATGTCGTTTCTCAAGTACTGAAATAAATAGATACCAGATTTCGTCGTATAAGAGTGGTTGAATTTATTTGAAATATGGTTTATGGAACATGAATTATCATATTTTAGTCTGATATGATACATTACAACAATTACCATATCATCCCGTTATTATTTCATCCTCAATATAATGGTGATATATTTACTTGTCTAAATATATTCAACTTCTATATTTATCAGTTATATTGAATTTTATTTATTAATTATCCATGAAATACATAATATTTCAAATAAGAATAAACAATATCTTGTTGAATTTATTTTTTCAATTGACATGAATATCAAATAAATTTGATTCCCTCCATACTAGTACAATTAAAAATATTCGAATTATATATAACAAATAAAAAACATAAAATATCACATCTATATTTATATCTTAAATTTGAGAGTATAACTTGTGGAAAATTCGATCCATGCATTAAATTACCATTCCATGCCCATTTGGTTTTTAATGAAAATATCATTTAGTCACAATAAAATTATTATCATTCATTCTGAAAAAGATATCCCTTATCTGATTCCTCACTATTTACTCCCACTTTTCATTCCTTGATTGAGGTAAATTCCAAACATTAGTAGCCACATCAAAACATATTGGTTCTAATTTATATAAGAGTTATTCTTTATATAAATACTTCCTTATTATTGTATTCACCGTAATTTCCAAATCACTAATGATATATAACCCATCAGTTTCAACTATACATTTCATATTAAATGCTGCTAGTGGTCTACCTTTACAATTATCATCATCATTATATCATTTATAATCATCAATAGCTATATGTTTACCCCCCCTAATATTTCAATTCCACGTCACTCTATTATATAATACTCTAATAGTATTCAATAGATTATACTCAATTTACAAAATATATATGTATTTGCATTCAATAATATTTCAATTCATTTTTAAAACCATAAATTGAATTATCATAGACAACCAAAGATATACATTCAACTCCATGAGGTTAATAATGTATAAAGTTATACTTATTGAGAATAAATCACATAAAACTAAATATTCAACAGTATTTAAACCTTATATCATTCAATAACCGCATATCATATGGATTATTTTACTCTCCTATGAACAAAAATCCAAATATAGAGTTATAACTTGAGGTAATGGCTGATTCATTTTCAAAATTATAAGGTATGTATTTTGAAAATAAAACCAATTTTTTCCATATTTGTTATGATTTGGTTTCTCCACTCAACCACACCATTTTTTTGAGAAATTATAACTAATAAAACATAGATACTTATTAAATGATTAGCAAGATATTTTTCTAGATACATTTTAGAATATTATATTCTATTTTGGAATCTAATTTTAGAATATTTAAATCAATAATATTATTTGAATTCCTCTAGTTTTAAATATTACAACTGAACACCTTGGACATATGCCATCATCCATTCTATTATATTTCAATAATAAAAAAATACATATTATCACTTATCATTAAGGGAATTAATGATCAGAAAAGACAGGAAACAACAAGATCCAATTCAATTTATATTGTTGACATCATGTCTTTTGACTTTTTTGAATTTTAAATAATCTACCCTTTTTGAAAACAATACAATGTGTGTGTATGAACAAATGAATCCTTATGGGTATCATGAGATACATCATTCGTTATAATAGATTCGAGCAACTATTATTTAATGTGACCATGAAAATTATTCTATAATATATTTTCTTCATTCATATATTGATAAAACATATATTTTTCTCCACCGATGAGGTAGATAATCCATTTGTGAAATTTTGGAACATTATAACTATACCATCCTATCCTCTAATGATATAATTATTTTTCATGAAATTACCAGTATGTATTAGTCAAAGAATTTACTTTCACTCATTAGAAAGAGACCATGGTCTTAAACAAACAATAAAACCTCTTATCTTACGCATTACCCCCATTTTTTTCTTTTTAATTATTCAAAAAATGTAAAACCTTTATCATTATAAAATATCATAAAAAATTATTTAATATAATTATTTTTTAGGAATATTTCTTTTTTCCCTTTATATAGGAGGTACATACTCTATGAATAACCTATAATCCAATATAATAATATTCTCTTAGGAAAATTGCTCGAACCACTACTTTCTAATATTTTTTATTTTTGATTAATAATTTTAATTTTACATATAATGATAATTTGTTTAGTTTATCATCCTCTAAATTTAATGGACCTCCTACTTTATGATAAGTGTTAAAAAAATTTAAATTTTCATCCAACATAATGATTTATAGAGAAATGGGGTACAAACACTATTTTTCTATATAGGAAAACTCTTCAAAACTGTCGATGTGAAATATATTTCTATATAAATATATCGACAAAAACCAATGTATATTACATTAAAATTATAATTAAAACATTAACCTTCTCTTATATTATTATATTTCCATTTTTTCCATTCATAAATATTTTCTATAAAACCCGCATTTTAAGAACATTCGTTCCTTCCATAATAATAAAACCAAATTTGTTGTGTATTTTCATGTCCATTTTCTAATAAAAAAAGAGATATTTAGATTATTTTGAAATCTTGAATATAAATCACTCAAAAATAAAAATTCAAATGTGTTGTCTGTTCTTGTGGATTTTCATTAACCATTAGTGCTTTCATCTTGCGATAAATCACTATACCAACTAAATAATTATGAAGTATCTTATGATTCTACAGAAACATATATACCTATAATTATGTACCAATACGATTCTCTTTCACCTTTATCATAATATACATGATCTGATTTCCGAATGTTTTGACATGAGTCCGGAGTCTCATCCAGCATTATAGTTTTTTTCTAAAAATTGATGATTTATTCCTTAATCATAATGTTACATATAGATTTTTCCTTCCCTATATTAGTAAAGATATTGATAATATAGGTATGATATTTATTATTGTGTTTGTAATCCAAAACCTTTTCCATGATTTTTATATTTTTATATTTTATCTTTTCAAATTCTAATATCAACTCATGTTTTTATTCATTGTTCTGCTTCATGTATATATTAACATCATGAACCACTATATTATCCTTATTTTTATTCAATATATATATATTTATCTTTCCATGTGTGACCTATAATTATGAATCAGGATACATTCTCCCTTATAATCATATATAATCATTATAATTCTCATCCCTTATAGGTAAATTTTCTAAAATATACATGAGAACATCTTTATTGAGGAATAAGATAATATATATATATATATAATCCTTTTATAATTTATCTTAATGTAGATAGAATTTTGGACGTAAAATTGGTGGAAATGTTCAAAATATTTTTTTAATTACATTCACACCATTGGGGGTTTTTCTAAGACCATTAATATCATTTGTAATGACATTTACCCAATTAATGAATTCTTTTACACAAAAATTTAAGTGTATCCTCAAGTGATCATACTTTTTTCTTTGAACCATAAATTTATTTTCTTGTACCTTTTCATTTTATTCATTTACATTATTAATTATTTCCCATAAAACATGTTATTATATATAAGAGTTTACCGTTATGTATATTGTGTTAGATAAGTCTCACCCTTAAGGAATTATTCCTCAGGTATTGACCACTAAGAATTGTACTAGAGTAACGTCGTGATTAGAGGAGTTAAATATGTTGTATGGGTAGTTGGAAAGAGAAAATTATCATTAGAGAAGTTATGTTCATATTTTTTAGGACCCTTTAATGGGGTGGTGATGGTAAACCATGAACGTGACTTCAGAGAGGCATATTCGGGATAAATGGTAGAAAATAAATGGAAAAATACATATTAGAGTGATTTTTGATACCTCTTGTTGAAGTCATATGTTACTATATTCCATTAAAAATATAATGTTAAATGGAATTTTTTATTCTAGACCTTCAGGTTATGAAAGGGATACCTATCAACATCATAAAAAAGTTAGTTTTTTCTTATAATAAAAGAATTCAATGCCTTCAGTTTAAGGGTAATGTTCTGAAATATTTGGTAATTTTACTCTTTCATAGTTGAAAATTATTTCCCTTAATGATCAAGATATATTATTGATTGACCATTGGTATAAAATTATCCCGGGAAATTATCCAACATAAATATTATACTCGGAAATAATGTTTTGGCCTTAGTAATGAAAATACCCTAAGAGGTGATTGAATCGTGGAATGTAAATTTATTCAAAATATCATTTCAAAAAAACATTTTCTAAAAATTAGAAGGAATCCCCCTCTCTATCAAAGAATTTATGGGTAAATAATGTAAATAAATTGTGTCATAATAAATTTTATGTGGTTTATCCACATGTATCTAATCCAAGGAGGACTCAAATATATTTTGTGATGTACCAAAATTACCATGGGCATTGATTATTTAGAATTTTTGGGGAAGACAAACTCTGTGACATTGATCACTACAAAGAATGTTTGGAGAACTCATGGATCAATTGTACCACCCATAGATTTTGGGATATTTTTTTGAATTAATTTAAAATTTTCAATATTATTAATTTTACAAAACACTTAACATAGATTGTGTTATTTTAAAGCACTATGTTGTGATTTCATTTTACATAACAAAAAGTGAATATTTCACCACATGAGAAACATATATTAACATAAGCTATAAGCACTGATATGTTTGTCTTTTTTTTCACATAATTTATTTATCTTTAGAAAACATGAATTACACGTGAGGCTCATTTTCACTATACTACAATTTACTATAAATGTTGTTATCAAAATATTCTTTTAGTTAGAACATATCCATTTGAATAGAAGTTATGAAGAATATTAGTTAAAAAATTAAAATTTATTTACACATGTATATAAAAAGAATATATTGGTTACCAAATGATTAGAAATGAATATAAGAACTATATTAAAATAATTAAATTTCTTTTCTAGGAAAAATATTTTCCCTAAGCACAAACACAATTTTATCTCAATTAATTAAAAATAAAATTTTTTAAAAATATTTTAAATAAAATATATATATATTATATATTCAGTAATTTTTTACAGTCATTAAAGAGATATCATAGCCACATTATAAGATTCAATCCAATTTTATGAATAAAATCATGTATAATTCAAGAAGATAATTTTTTCGTCTTTTCAGGGAGAAAATTTTTTAAATACAATATTTTTAACTTTAATAATTTTTAATTGAAAATATAAAAATGTTATTTGAAATTTTAATATCAAATTTTAATTTGGATCAATTTTTAAAAAATTTCTATAATGATTCAATTTTTAATGAATTGTAAAAAATACAGAATTTCAATTGCGAACTGTATGATCAAATAAATTATTTATATATATTAATTATTTATAGAATTGGTTTTAAAGTAAATTTAGTCAAATTTTAAATTAATTAATCTAATATAGGTCATCGTAATAAATTTTACATTTAATTTGTATACAAAAATAGTTCATGATTTTGAACATTTTCTCTTTAAAAAACCCCGTTGTTTCGTCCGGTCTACAAGATTAATCTTAAAATAATCTCTTCCATATTATATGATTATAAACCATTAAAATAGATTCCTTATTTTTAATTTGATTAATTTATAATGACTATTATTTTAAGCATCGTGTTGAAAAAAAACATATTAGTGACTGTAACTAAAATTAATTTTAGTGATTAACATAAAAAAATTTTAATTAATGACTACTCTTATAATATATGGTGTATAAATGACCTTATGAATGTCAAAAAATTATTTTTAAAATATATTGAACATATACCCTCTTGGATCTATTTTTATGATTTAGTGGAATATTATTCCATTAAACTGTCCTATATAATATGTAATGTAAAGAAAAGGTGATAAATGAACATTGATTACATTTAACATTTATAAATCCATCTTATATGGACATAAACCCACATTAATTTAGTTGTAAAATATATTTTGAATGGTAAATGATTTTTCAAATAATATTATTTTATGATTAATTTTTATAATTGAATTATTTAGATTATGTACTAATGAATTCCATATGTTGTAGTTATTTTTTAAAATATTACCTAAAATAGGTGATACTAAAAATATTGAAATTGAATTAAATTAATAAAAAAATTATATTTTACTTTTTAATGAATATATAATTTTATATACGTTTGAAATTTATAGAATCAAATTTCTCATTTGTATTTATTTTTTATATTTAAATAAAGTAAATTGACATTAATGTTATTTTATAATGACTGGTATTTTATTAAAATATATAAAATTTATTAAAAATAAAACATTCCCCCATATTATTTTATAATAATAGTAAATATAAAATATTTTGTATTAATGTACCAATTTATCTATTATAATTAAGATATTTACCCTTAAGTAGAATTACATTGTTACCATGGTTCATTTTAATGAAGTGTTTTTGTGTGTTACATGTGCTTGTTTTAAAATAATCTTCCAACACATATTATATTTATTCTTTTCAAGTAGATATCTTATAAAATTTTAATATTTTATTTATTTTGAAAAAAACTTCAGTTTATTTTAGTGTTAATGTTAAGATTATATTTGTTAGAAAACTAGTGACCAAAATAAACATCAAAATAATATAATATGTGATACAAAGATGTTAAAGAACAAAATTATAAAAATTAACTTATTTTATTGTTTTATTTATTTTTCACGACCATTATATCCATTTAATAAATTATTTTCACTTTTTTTAGGAACAATAGGTATATTAAAACATCTAATAGTCATTACCTCTTTGTATTTACAATAATGAAACCCCCTCCTCTATAAAAATCAATTCACTCTTCCAATGTCTCACACCTATTAAGCCACTTTGGATGATAAAAACCACCACAAATAATATTCTAAATTCAAAAACATCATCCTAGACTCATAAATGTTTTATTTAATCCAGAAAATAATTCCTTTGGTGAAAAGAAAAAGGATTCACCCAAATAAGATGTAACATCCTCCAACAATCACTTTTGTTTTATTTTCCTCCTACACCACATAAATTACTATAATTAAATGAGTATTTAAAAACCTATTCATAATAAATATACTGAGATATTTAAATTATAATGGGTTTAAATACACTTACACAATCTTCCATAAAATAGGTAACAATCTTATCATTCATTATAATGGAAGACTACAGCCTCACGAAATGTTGTCACTCATTTTTTACATTACATCCAATTGTGGTTGAGAATTATGATGTAGAACTTGTTTTTATATTATATATATTATAATTTTTATTTATTAATTTTTATTTTTAAATTATTATATAAAAATACCTTTCTTCATTCCACTTTGTGCAACTATGATAACTTCCTTTCTGGAGGTGTGGACTACTGCCTCTTGAAAGTGATGTCATTCATTCACAGTTTACACGGAATGTATTAAAGATGATTTTAGTGAATCTTTTTTATTTTACCTAATGATTCTACATTAATGATAATATATATATACATATATGTAATTTTCATTCATTCTTTCATTAGAACAAGAAAATGGAATCAACATTCATGCATATGTATGTGCAACCATATCGATAAATGGTTTATTCCATTTCATATTTCCATATTTTATTTGTTATTATGAATATTTATGTAATTAATAAATATAATATTTAATTCATGTTTTAATTTATAGAAATATTTAAATCATGATATAATTATGAGGATCAAGAACAATAAGTCGAAATATTTACAAATAACAATGATTATATTACTGGAAATGTAACTTTAACAGTGAATTATAAATAAATGGGTAATATAAAGTCAACATCAAATAATATATGGTACTATATATAATAATATGGCTATATTTGGTAATTATAATAAAATTATATTTATTATATAGGGCATTGAACATGTATATATAATGTTAAGACTTAAGGTTAGCTTTTTCTCATGTCCCTTTTATTTTTGTGAGAGTTGTGTCTTATTAACAATGAATTTTATTTTGGTGTGTTGTATATACTGTCTATGAATTCATTATATTATTATTATAGATAAATTTATTTGTATCTAAATATAAATTTTAATATATTTATTTCATGGGGTTTATGGTTTATAATTAACCCAATCGTTAAAGTAATTTATGTCCCAATTATCCTTCTTTGAGATACATGCCATATTATATACCTATATTTTTTGTATGGGTTTCATATAAATCTAATTATAAAACTTAAATCATGATTATAATTATATTAATTACATTTTAATCTTAATAAAATTTTATTATTTCAATGGGATTATGATTCAATGTTACCAAAGTGGTAATATATTATTGATATAATCTCATCATTTATCAGGACTATTTCTTTAAGATTCTATTTATGTGACCATTTTTATACTGTTGGTCAGTTAATATGATTTTGAAAAAGTTTTGAAAGAATATAATTTTAGCCATCTCTACAATCAAAAATCTATTTTATTCAAAAAACAATGTATTCTAAAAAATGTTTTCACTTTATTTTTAATTTATTGTTCAAATAGTTTTAATAGAATGTGAATTTTAAATATTTTTTTTATGTTTTATTGTTTTTAAAATGGATATGAATTATTCAATCTTTGGTTATCAAGGTTATTTTCAATGAAAAAGGAATTTATAATATTTTTTTTATATAAAAAGTTTTTTTCAATGTGGAAAGATTATTTTCTTCAATATCTGTTTTAAATGAACCATAAATAATTATTTTCCATTCATATAACATCCATTAGTTTTACTAATTCATAACTAGGGATATGATTCAAGGATAGAATTCTTATTGTTTCAATGGATGATTTATTCTTTTTCTGACTTCTAGTTTATGAAACCCATTTCTATTTCATGGGTTATACCATGATAAATTCTTATGAACCCCACTTCGTATAATTTTTTATTAAAGGATTAAATTATTATTTAAACTATATATTTTATATAGGTTTTAATATGAGTAAACATTTATGATACCAATATCATTTCATGGGTAATGATATAATGTTTATGAAATCCATTTTGTTTTATCGGTTATGATATGTTAAATGTTTTATTATATTATGGAGCGTGTATGTAATATTTTATTAACTGATGAGTGGAACCTATATCATCAACCAATTTATTAGTTAATGAAGTATATCCCATCTGATAATGATTGGAAACAAGTTGATGAGCATGATCCACAATGGGAAATAGGGGCCTCCTGATCCGAAATGGGAAATATGTGTGTCATGATCGACAATAGTTAATAGGTGTATCCTTGTCGAAAATGGTAAATAGGTGTTCCCTGATCCATAATGGGAAATAGGTATGTCTTGATCCACAAGTAATTGGTTAATGAAGTATATATCATTTGATAATGATTGGAAGCATGTTGATGGGCTTGATCCGCAACGGGAAATAGGGGCCTCCTGATACAAAATGGGAAATATGTGTGTCATGATCTACAATGGAAAATAGGTACATCCTAGTCCAAAATGGTAAATAGGTGATCCATGGTCCATAATGATAAATTGGTATGTCTTTATCCACAATGGGAAACCAGAATCTCATGATCCACAATGGGAAATAGGAGTGTCCTGGCCCACTATGGGATACAGGTGTGTCCCGATCAACTGTGTTTATGGTCTTGGTATTAAAACTTGAAAAACAATTTTTTTAAATTTATGATGGTGACACACTTATATGACATGCGATTATGGTTCAATATTGATTTATGATGATTTATAACCCTTTTTATGGTCTTTCAAACATCCAATATTTATTCCGTAACACATATATATGATCTTTTATATCTAATGTATGATATTCAAATGTCATTATCATGTTCACTTACCCCTATTCTCATGTTATTCTTATTTATCTCTTATATTTACCCTTAATGAGCATCTAATATCTCCTTTATTATGTTTCCATTCCATAGATTATGATGAATGGTTTTATGTAGGAGTACAAATGGGGAAGATCTTTAAGGGAGATGTTGAATAACATTCAACAAGATAGAAGAATGTGATCCAAGTCACCAAAGGCACAACAATATTATTGTCTTAACGAATTTAATTTATCAATGTGTTGAATATTTACCTAAAATGGTGTAATATCCTTGTATGTCAAACTTGGGTCGCTATTGTTGTTATAAAAGGAATGGTTTAGTCAACTCATGGAAACTAGGATGAGAAAACTTTAATGAGGTCCCTCTGAATACTCCTAATTATTTGTTAAGGAATTTATCCATGTATAATACTAAAGTGTCATATAATTATATGTAGGTGCCATTATTTAGGAATCATAAATAATTATTCATCATTTTAGGGTTTTCTCCCATGATAAGTGATTATCAAAATATGCTTTTTGGTCTTAGTCATTAAGGAGAGCTACAAGAAACCTCATTAACATTGATTTTTTTAGATGTGTTATATATAATTATTATCAAAATTTATTTCAGAAGGGTAAAAATCAAGAAGATAACCAGGATTATTGTACGATAATTATTTATATTACTGAAGATAATTGGACCACAAATAAGATGTGAAATGTAAAATATGTTCTTAAAATATTCTTTACATTAAATATAAGTATCATGATTAAATTTAGGTTTTGGAACCATAATAAATGATTCACATTTAATATTCTATTAAAGCAATGTCATGTAAAATGATGATAAGCCTCTATAATGGTTTAATATTTATTTTGGATTATTTATGTGTATATGTATAGGAATTAGATAACTATGTTATATGAATCAAGATTTATATGATTTCCATTAAGGATCACTGGAAAATATATTTAATGCCATTGATTAACAAGAAAACGGATTTAATGGAATTGAATTTTTTTAATTAGGGGAAGGTAACCCTTAATGTGTCCCAACAGTTATGAAAATGTTTTTTATCTTGGATAATGAGATAAATAATATGGATAGGGAAAATTAGATTGTACTAATTACATTGGAACTCACTATTAGTCTGTTGAATAGTGTTTTATGTAATAATAGATGATGTTTTCAACATTTTCTGGATTTAAAGAACATATCTAATAATAATTTGAATAAGAATATATATAAGTTATCAATATGGTTTTTTGGTAATTCAGGTTAATTACCATGTTTCGACAGAATACAAGATAAAGGTATTCATTTGATTGGAATGTGACAACCAAGATAAAAGTTGTGATATATAGGGATCAATTTGATGAAGTTTTTGATTACTTTTAGGGGTCTTCTTTATAATGTTTTTTATTTTTATATTTTGAAAGGGTTACAATGTTAACCATTCTCAAAATGGTGTATGATAAACAGTTGAAGTGGTTTTAATGAATAAATTATTATAATAGCATATGAGGATTTATGAATACTTGATAACATATTATAACCATTTTGTTTTGATAATGACATATTAAATGACCTATAATTATATTTATGGATCTCATGATTTTCTAATGCTTTAGGAATGAAAAATCCGCCTTCATTTCATGGATTAATTTGTGAAGTGTAAATTGTTCATGGTACAAAAGTGTGAGATTTTACTAAAATAAAGTAAGTATGTATCCTCATGAAAAATTTTCAACATTAGGAAGTGGGTATAGAAATAAAATGTAATCCCATTATCATCATTTTTTATGACATCAATTAAGTTTTCCAAGATTATTTGGGTTATGGATTTGGGATCATTAAATTTTATGTATCTATTTTTTCTTTCAGTCTTCATTAGAAAATGATAGTTATATTTCTCTTATATATCCATGTTTTACCATACCACTTATTTTATCCAATGTGGAAGCACTATAATGAGTTATTTAGTATCCAATATAGTCTCAACTATCCATTTTGAATGGTTGTTTTAGAACTCTTTTTAAGATGTGGGTTTCTTTGAAAATAACATTAATGTAATAATATAATGGTAGTCAAGTTTCATTTTTATAGTGAAACTCATTTTAATGGGGGTATAATGTTATAACCTGATAATAGTTTTTGAATTTTTTTAAATTAATGTAATATTTTCAATATTTTTATTTCACGCAACACATAATATAAATTATATTCTATTAAAGCACTATTTTTGGATTGAATTCCACAAAATATATATGGTAATATTTCCCTCCATGAAACACATATATTAGATTTTAATACATGAAAAACTATGATTGGATTATGTTACACATAATTTTGAATTCCTTTTATATCTTCTGTTACACACATGGAGGAGTTTTACTAAACTACAATATCTTATTAATATTGTTATTAAAATATTATTATAGTTACCACAAATACATTGGAATGGATGTTATGAATAAGATTAAATAAATTGTGAAAATACGATTTACTCATTTTAATAAAATAAATCCAATTGTTATTAGTTAGTTATAAATGAAAGTAACAACTATTTAAAAATTTAAATCCTTCTTTGAAGGAAAATGTTCTTCCAATGTAAAAAAACTAATTTATCATAAAATATTAAAGATATCAATTTTTATGAATTTTTTAATTAAATTTTATATATTTTATATAAATGAAAATTTTTAACACTTATCCAGTCGATTTTATTGACATAATATAAGATAATTCCAATTATATGACTAATAATATGTATCTTTTAAAAGAAAATTTTACTGCCTTTCGATAACGAACTAATTTTAAATATAATTTTTGAAACATTTATAATTTTTATTTGAAAACGTAATTTTCATTTTTTGAACAATATTATATATATTTACTCTAGATGAATTTTACTTATTTTTATGAGAAGTTTCATTTTTTGATGAATTGTGCCAAATACTGTATTTTAATTGAAAAATAAATTTTCCTCTAAAATAATAACATAGTTATATTATTTATTGAACATATTTTAAAATTTATTTTTATCAATTTTATATCAACTAATCTAAATATATAAATTGGAATAAATTTCACATTAAATTTGGATATAAATATAATTCCATATTTTGAACAATTTTACTTAAAAAACATGTTATTTCATCCACTTTGAAGGATCAATCCTAAATTAAATTATACCACATCATTTATTAGAATTATTTGATGTATATTTAATAATTATAATTATAACTATTTATAATTTATAAAATTTCCATCTAATTTTTTACCATAAATTTTAATGAAAATATTAATAATTAATTATGGTGGTTAAAGTAAAAAATAGAGTTTAATTAATGACTAAATAGGAATATATGGTGTAAAAATTACCATAAACATGTCTAAAAATAATTTTAAGGCCATATATTGACAATATACTCTATTTAATCAAATTTTATGAGTTATTGAGATGCCATTTCAGAAATATAACATATATAATATGTTATGTAATGAAGAAGACAAAAAAGGAACATTCATTACCTTCGACCTAAACAAATCCTTATTTTATGGAAAAAGTACACATTAGTTCAATTGTGCACAATATTCTTAATGGTAAAGGTGTTTTTTCATTATATGAATATATTTTTAATATTTATAGATGAATTATTTAGATTAACATCCCATGGAATTACAAATGTAGTAATTTTTTAATTTATAGTAAAATAAAATAAATGATACTATAAATATGAAAAGTGAATTAAAATGACTGAATTATTTTATTTATTTATTTTATATAAATATATAATGTTACATAGATTTTAACATAATAGATTCAAATTATATCTTTGTCCTCATATTTTTAAATATCAATTTTGTAAATCGATATTAATTTTATTTTATAATAAATGATATTTTATAAAAAAGTTTTAAAATTTCCTAAAAAATATATCTTCATCCAAATTATTTTTACATGTAAATAGATTTTAATTATGATATATTAATTAAATAATTTATCTATTATAATAAACAAATTTAATAGTAAATAGAAAATCATTTCTCGGACGGTTTAGGTTAATCATTTGTTTTGCGTGTTATATATGCTTGTTTTAAAATTAATATCCAACTGACATGGGATTAAATTTTTTAAATTTAAATATAATGTTTAGAATTTAGTGTGTCTATATTCTATACATAAAATTAAATTAATTTGTTAATAAAGGTTAAATTTAAGTGGTTATAAAACTAATTACGTTAATAGAAACCTAAATAATAAAAGTGGGGGAACATAGAAGTTAATAAACAAAATTATAAAAATTCACTTTCTTGTTGATGTTTTTATCAACCATAAATAAAATTAAATCAATTATTTTTATATCTTTAAATAACATTAGCTAATTTATTCTTCCAAATATTTTTTTCCCTTTTTCATATTTACAATAACACCACCCCTCCTCCTCAATAAAATGGCATTCACTCTTCCCCTTCCTCAAACATTTTAAGAAACATAGGATTATCTAAAACCTGAAAAAATAAGATACTAAATTATATAATTTTTTTCATATATGACTCCATTTTTTTACAAAAATAAATCAATGGAAGCCCTTTGGTTCAAACCAAAAATATATTCTCAAAGAAGAGGTAACATCCTTCAAAAAGGATACGTCATTTATTTTCTTTCTCCAAAAGAAAAATTATTCATATTACATTTTCATTCAAAAAACATTGTATCTAAAATATAATAATATTTTTTTCATTCTAATTTATTTATACACACCTACAACACATCCATAAAATGGGTTACAAATGTATTGTTCATGTGTGTGTCAGACTACCACCTCACAAAATGATGTCATCCGTTTTTCGTTTAACACCTATCAAGGTTCTGAATTATGACGAAAATAATAATATTATATGATATATTTGATTTATTTGATTTATTTATGCTTCAATATGTTATTATATAAAATATAAAATCATAATATTTAATTTGTGGGAAGTTGATAACATCATTTTTTTACGTTTGGACTACCACCTCCTCAATACTTCCTGATTATTTCACATATTACATAGAATGAATTAATGATGGGTTTAGTGAAATTATATGATATATATGATATAATTATGTTACTATAATGATAATTTATATTTATTTAAATATATATAATTTAAATTCTTTATGTTAATATGATCAGAAAATCGATACAACATTTTTGCGTAAGTACGGCCTACCTTCTCCTTGAATAATGTATTGTATTTAATATTTCTATCATTTATAGATTATTATAAAAAATTATATAATTAATATATAGGATATTTATTTCTTTTTTTACTTTCAGTAATTTATTTAATCATTATATAAGTAATAGAATCATGAAAAATAATTCCAAACTTATTGGAAAACAAAATCAGATATTACCCAAAACGTAACATTAATTTGAAATTGTTAAAAAAGTGGAAATATGAAGTCATAATACAATAATATATGGTATTAGATATTAACATATGGTTCATTTATTGATTTATAATAATCTTATCTTTATTACAGACTATTTTTTTTATTTATGATTAAATTCAAGGCTCACAGTAAGGGTTTTCTCATCACACTTTTATTTCGGTGAGGAAAATGCCTTACTCACCACCCATTTGATTTTTATAGAATATATACTAGACATTAATGTACTATATGGCTGTTATTATAATATTTATGGGTATTTATATATATCTTTTATGATATTTATTTTTTGGGGATAATGTTTACAATGAAACTGAATCTGTAATGTAATTAGCATATCAATTTTCCTTATTTTAGAAACATGAAATGTTATGAACCAATATTTTTATATGGGATGCATATAATAACTTTTTCTATTTTATATCTTGAATATAATTATTTTCCTGATATTTTGATAGATATGTAATGTAATTATTTCATGTTTATTATGCTTTAAATATAACAAAGTTGTACTAGTTTATTTCTATAATTTAATTTTTTAACGGGATTTATTATGATTATGCAACTGTTGATGAAATCTTATGATACGAACCGCAATATATATAACTGTTTTATATATTCAATGGTTATTAATTTTATATTATTGTATTAGTAAAATGTTTCTTCTCATTGATACATAACATGATTAATGAAATGTCAATATGAAAATATGGATTTATCTATCTCTTTGATCAGAAATCAGTTTCATTCAAAAACCATGTTTTCTTGAAAAATGATTTCAATTTTTTTTAAATAATTTATTTAGATCTTTTTAATGGAAATATATGTAGATGACATTTTAAATAATTTTTTATGATTGAAATGGTTTTCAATGATTTCTTTATATGTTTTAAGGTTATTTTCAATGAAAAGGATTGCAAAAATTTTTATGACATAGAAAGAGTTTATCAATGATAGAAGGATATTCTCTTCATTAAATGTTTTAGATGAAACTTTTTAAAAAAATACACATAAGACAACATCCATTTGTGTTTCTCATTTCTTAATGGGTTTATGATACAAAGATACCATTCTTATTATTTCTCTGAAAGGTTTATACATTCGATGAAATGTTGATTATGAAACCCGCTTCACATCCATGGGTTATACCATGATAAATTCTTACGAAACTCGCTTACATTCGTAATTTATTATATGATGAATTGATTTTAATACATTTATGTTTTCTATATGTTAGGATATGATAAAATGTTTGTGATACCTATCCCATCTCTTGTGTTATGATATAAATTTTATGAAACACATCTAGTTTGTTGGGACATTAATTGTTAAATGTATTATTATCATGAGGCCCTTGTACAAAATATTTCATTATATGATGGGTTGGACCTATATCTACCTCCAAATAATTGGCCAAGGATTTATATCCCTTGAGATAATATTAGGGAAAAAGTCTATGGGATTGATCCCCAATGGAAGACAAGTGTGTCTGGATTCCCAATTGGAAATTGTTGATTCCTTATAGACAATGGGAAACATGTAAATCCTAAACCGCAAAGGGAAATTCCATGACCTTTCCCCCGAGGCCCATGTTGTAACTACCCCAAGCCCACCTCCCATACACTAGGGATTGTCGACTAGTGTTGAGTACATATATCCCAGTAAAATGAGAGGAATTTTACTATGTACCTTACACACACACAAAATCAAGAAATAGATACTAGAAGTTAAATACACTTTGTAACAAAAAAAAATTGCAATAATGAAAAATTTAAGGTAAACGAGGCTAGAATATAAGCCCAATGGAAATAGAAATGTAAATGTATAAATCTCAGGAACACTCCGTAGAAACCCCTACCACAATTGTTAGTACTGAAACATCAATATGAAGTTTCAAAAGCATGTCTTGTCTATCGAGTCACACTATGAACCACATAGCCCCAATCCCTCAAGGACACCAACAAATTGTCAATCATTTTCACAAGACACGATACATGCAGGTGAAGCCTATGTAGAGGTTAGTAAAAAAATAATCAGTTGGCAACCCAATCTAGAAAGGTATAACACAAAGAAATACACAATGTAGACTACCAAAGAGGTACACAAAGTGTAACCTCTAAGAAGTATATTCATGATAGTCACTTGTGTCATGTCACACATGTATAATATAAATTATATAAATCAAGACTATCAGTTGTAATACTCAACATCTTGTACTAGTGAATGACATAACGCTGATGAGTCACAATGGCCTTCTAGGCCACTTATGTCTTCACGTCACTAAGGTTTTCCAATCCACTAAGATCTGCACTTCAATGAGAGATACTTTCCCATTAGGGTCCGCACATCATTAAGGTATGGTGGGCCACTGAGGATGATGTGTCACAAAGTTCCACTAGGCTACACAGTTCCCCATGTTACTGAGGTATGATGTGTCACTGAGATCCGCAGGTCATTGGGGACTTATGGGGCCCAGATATTTGCACGTCACATCTTTATCATCATAGCCGGTGGCATGATTCCCACTCGACGTGTGCTCAATTCTACGAGAATATACTCCCCATGCCATCTGTCATATTTCAACTTCAACAGAATCTCACATTGACTATGTAAAAAATACGGTCACGTTACGGGGTACCCAACTCCACAAACTACTTCTCAATTGGATGAAATGTTCAGATGTTATGAGTATATTAGAAAAAATAGGCTGGTTAGGTCTGGGTTCGGTCCAAATGAACTAACTTGACACAACCCTAAGTCTGCTGACTTGTCCGTGTTATGACCTGGTTTGGATGAACTTACCTGACCTTGTCGTTTCTAGGTTGAATCGGTTAGGCTTGGCCCAAGGGACAAGAGAATTGGGCCTAGGTCTCTGCCCGTTGGGCCACCCTGTAGCCTTGTTCATTTCATCCAACCCCGACCCAGACTGGTGAGCCAGTTTCACCCCAATAACCCAGTTTTTCCTCTGGCCCATCTCATACTATTATGTCGGGATGGTCTTGCCTATACGTGGTAGGTGCCGCATCCTTTCCACATCACGCGGCATGGCCGGTCTTCCACCTCCCAGAACACAGCATGGTGACCGGGTGTCGTCACCCCATCATGGACCACCCTATCCATTTAATTCTATCGTGATATGACACCGCCATGTGTCGGAGACCCTGTTCTACCACCTGATATGGCTATCATGGGTTCCACTGATGTCATACTTCGAGTTGGTGGACATTTCCACCATAGAGGCCCTCTTGGTCATAGCCATCCATTGCCTCTATGGCCCTCCTGTCCATAATTCTCCGTCTGACACGGCTGACTCCTATGATGGTGGTTGTTAACTCAGCATCGTCGTCTCCCATGGCCTCATGCCTAAGTTGATCCACTATTGTAGTCCTGATTGGACCGCGGTTTCCATCACATCATGAATAACGAATGAAAAAATAGAGTATAGAAATCCACAAGGAACACATGAAGGACATACCACAACCTTTGTTTTTATCGGCGTGATTCATCCTTGTTATGATTTTTTATGAATAAAAATATCATCATGTGAATCCATTTTCCTTAAATTTGAACAATCCAAATACCACACAACAAAACACACAATTGATAAATGGGTCAACCATTTCGTGGGTTCATCATCATTCAAGGCTCAAACCAAAGAATGGGGAAGAAAATAATTCACATAGAAATAGATTACTACCTAGAATCATATCACTCATCGATGAAGAACAGAGTCTCGCCACCATTGTTTGTAAAATACCAATATGTAACTTTCTTGGATGAAAATATCCTTCAATGGGGAAGGATATAAGTTGTGGCGATTAATAATTCTTCACCATTCTCCATATTCAAAATAAACTTATCCAGAACCTCATATAAAATCTAGGATTGTGCCAAAAATCTCATATGTCAATTAATCAATTAAAGAGAGAAAATTTCATCCAATGTTTCTGTTATGCTGAGTATCCACATTGTTATGATGTTTCCTTTATGAAATTAAATTGTGTTTCTATTATGCATGAGTTATAGTGTCATTGCAGTATTTTTTTATGAAATGAAAATTTTTTCTCGATGTTCTGTTGTACTGAAATATTTTTCAATAAAATAGACATTCTTAAGATTATTTTATTTTCCTCTAAAACTCCAAAAATTAACATTTTCCCTTGACCCGCTTTAGTCGAGGTTAGGATCCACATAAGGAAAGAACACCCTCAAAGGATCTATGATATTCTCATAACTCTCGTACAATTTACCTTTTATGAGTTATAAGGGTTTTAAAATAAAATAATCTTTATATAATTATTTTATTTATTTTCATGTCACAAAATCTACATTCTAAAGTTGGACCCCGTATGCCACTAGTAGAATCTTCTTATGGAATTAACTCTCTCATGAGCTCAATAGTGGTATAATATTTCCAATCCAAGTCATTGTCCATGATTTATAAAGACATAAAAAATAAAATAATTTTTTTGATCTATTTTCATTATGGTTATTCCATTTTCGGGTTTTCTCACTCTAGGCCTGTGATGAGTAAACTTAAGTTGTGCCTAGGGTAAACCTGTCATTCTAAATGCAATAGTTTCCTTAGATTTCTGATCTGGTAACCCTTGCAAGAGTATGTAGACTATATCAAGAAAACTACTAAGACTCACTATTTAAAAACATTACATTTTTTGATGAACCATTCTGGGCACACCAGTTCTAAGAATCACACGTTATCTCAGTGCCTGGTATCTAAAATTTCTGAGAAATTTTCTAAAAATAAAACCAGGATATTATGAGTCATTACAACTTCCCCACCTTTTGTATTTTTATCCTTGGATGATAAACCAAGGGATTCCAAAATAGATTATGGTACAAGATTAAACTTGAGCCTCCTGATCCCATGTTCTCTCCTGGAGATTCTTGTGCTTCCATAGAACATGCAATAGAGGAATCAATCACCCAAAGAGGGTCGTCCCCCGTTTAACCTCAATCTCCATTAAAACTCAACAAAATTTTCCCCATTTGAATATCCTAATCGTCCCAGTTAGTGTTGATTTATGGGTCACGTACATATCTTCTTCACATACAGGTATCCCAATATACCTATGGGAATCCATTTCTGAAAAGCTATGAAGTGAAAGATGGGGTCAAAATATGTGTAGAAGGAAATGATGCAAAGAAAACCCCATTCCAAAGGGGCTTCCTTGTGAAGCTCATTCACGAAGCCCCTGAGCATTACAGTATTCGTAGAGCTCCTCAGTACCATGACCAGCGTGAAGATAAATTCACCTCTATAGTCACTACAAAGTAAAAGAGTTGGGAGGATCCAGGGTTATTATGTAATTGAATTGGAGATTTTCACTACAGAGGGGACCAGATTGACCTCGTCCATCTCTTGGAACTTGACAGAATCCTCCACAATCCCCACAGAGGGAACCAATGAGATCTTTGCACTGAGGAGGTGATGACGATCGACTCCACGGTTATGACCGACTTGACGCAATCCATATCTGATCATAGAGAGCCACATCGCTTCGCACATATCATTTCCTATTTCATGTACCCATTGCCTATAAATTCTTGCCTTTCCCCAGACCTAAAGGATGGATACCCCAAACTTTTTCCTTATCATCTCTCAAATCACAAAGCAATGTCCTATCTACAAAATATAGATAATAATGATCTTTTCAAGGTACTAGATCATTGTTAATTACCTTTCGTTAGCTCAAATATGACCCATCTTTAAGTATGGATGCCAATCGTGTATCCCATGGGCCATCGCAAAGGAATGAAATCCCTAAGTGGACACGAGTCTTTTCAAATCACTCATTCTTTGAGACGTACCTCCCATGGACATGTTAACCACATGTTAAGGAATGGTCACTATTCCTCACGAAGCACACTGCTTCACAGGACTATTCTTTTCAAGTTACCATTGCTTCATGAAGTAATACTCCATGTAATCCTTTCTAAATCACAAATAACCCTTGATATGCACCTATAACTTATTCCCAATCTAGTACACTACAGTTCATGAAGTGTACCCCTTCGCAAAGATCATCCCCTATGTCGAGCACCATAGCAACACAAGGTCCATTCCTGTGAACCTGTTTTCTTCGAAAACCTTTCTCCTGTAAGACCCTACAGGGTCCTACAATGTGATTCCAAGGTCCCATGGTTACTGGTTTAGGTTTCTTTTCTTATCCTTATACTTAATTTCATAGGCATGCTAATGAATATTTCTTCTCCACATATTCATTATAACGGGGGACCCTCAGGGGATCACTCCACAACACCCCCTCACCATGGCATTAATAATGCCTTCCATTCACCATGGGTGGGTAGGTATAAGTTATGTAGTTTCTAGGGGATCAAAGTGAACTCATCTCGTCTTAAATATAGGATTTTATATATCCATAAACAATCATCCTCGTCACGTGACATTAAAATATGGCCTCACCCCATGCATTATACATAGGGTTCCCCACCTCAGACATTGTTCATGTCCACTCGTCTCCCTTGGAGTGAAATCTTCCTCAGATGGAAAAAATACTCTTTGTTGGAGCGGTGTATGTCCATGGGGAAGGGAACCCATATTGGTGTAATCCCCTATCCTTTATTGTGGGAGGTAGTATCCATGGTCCTCCTATATTATTCTGTACTAAAGACTATAATAGAGAAGGGTATCCGGACCTTCATTACCTGGTCCCTCTCCCCCTGGGTTGTGTCACCATCAGGCCTCCATCCTGGAGTAACTCCCAATCTCCTTCTCCATATTCCACTAACCATGCTTAATACAATGTTTCATCTTTGGGACTCTAACCACATATAAGACCCACTCCACTTTCTAAGGATGCACCATTCACAGCATGATCATCAAGACTTTCCTACCTCTTCTATCCCACACCGAGCATGACTTCAGTGGTCTTAGAGTAAAAATTGATCATTTAATCCCTTTTCATCAGCCTTAGTGTGAATGCCTCAAACAATACCCAACTACATGTACATTGATCCTTGTCTCTTAGGTAAGGTACGTAGGAAGCCTCCCTGAGGTTCATGCCCAACACCTACCTATCCCTACCCCTACACATCTATTCACATTCGTCCTGCATGACCTTAAACCATATCCATCATACCAAAAAACGTGAACTTTTATCCATTCCTCATAGAAAAGGTACATAAGAATCCTCCTTGAGGTTTAATCCAAACACACATCGTTCAAGATCACTCCATGTTGGTCCACCATCATCTTGTATGACATGAAACTGTATGCCCTATTTTTTCCCATAATGACTTTAAATTGTATGCCACATCCCAAATTAAATGTACTTTGGTCGTTGAATCCTAGGAATGGTATAGAGGAAGACTTATTGAGGCTCAATCCCACCCATTAGTCCTAGCCACTCCACATTTTTCCACCATCGTCCTACATGACATTAAACAGTATGCCCCACTATTATCCTATATAACGTTAAACACTATGCTACCAAACTAAATGGGTTTTGATCAATGTCCTATGGACAGGGTATGTAGGAATCCTCATTGAGGTCAACTCAAACCTATGTTAATCAGTTGGAACCCCAACTAGTGGTAAGATGTTGGAAACCCCAATCGGTGGTACGCTATTAGAACCTCAACCTGTGGAAAGCTGTTGGAACCTCAACCATCGGAAATCCCTTAGAAAACCAACCAATGGTAAGCCATTAGAAACACCATCTAGAAGTAAGACATTGGAACCTCAAACAGCAGTAATACTTTGGAATGTCAACCAACAGTATGTACTTCGAATCTTAAATAGTGGTATGATATTAAAAAAAGAAAATAGCGGTTAGTCGTTCTACTCTAAAATCGATAGTAAACCATTGTAGTACCCATTATTGTGACCCAAATATATGGTCCTCCCTCATGGAATTAGACCATCCGAGGCTACTAACCACACATATGACCTGATATATCATTGGGTCAGTGTCATATGTGTACACCCTGATTCTATACCCCATCCCAAACTACACTAACATTGATTCCCTTAAACAAGGATATTTTGGAAGACTCCCTGATGTTCAAGACCATCACTCATGCCCCATCACGGTCTCTCCCAATAGCCTACGTGTTTTGGGAAGGTAATTCCCCAATCCATGGTTTCCACTTCCGTAGGATACCATCTATATTTATCTTGATTATTACTCGGGGGCACCATATCCTAGTGAGATCATGTCACTCACTTTATCACTACATCTTTTAGCAAACATATTACAACCCACATGTTAGCTACATCATATGTGTTCACTCCTAGGGTTGGACCCTGTTGATCCACTCTTATCAATGCTCTGATCTGTCTGATCCATCTCTACTTGATGTTAAACTCATAGCATACCATGTGTTAAGTATGCGAAGCTGAGGAAAACCACAGAGACATGCTCGTGGTATATAATTCCCCACAATCGACATATGATTCCTTGGCCTTTCAAGCCCTTGAGAAGCACTATCATAAGGGGAAGAAACCCAGATGCATCACTGTTCCAGTGTCTTGTCATGCCAGTGATGTTCAATGTGAATACTCACCCAATAATAGTTTGAAGCATGGTACAGGACCCCTAGGAATATATAGACAGAAGCAGCATAATTAACCAGTGTCTATGAATTCATGGAAGTGGGATGATTTTCACAAACAACGTATAATGTTTACAAAGGTGGACCCTTACAATGCTTGGTTCCCTAAATTCCCACTTACAGTGTTTGGTTCCCCGAAACACTTTGATGACTTATTCCCCTACATCAATAGTGTGAGGGATGTTCGAGCCAGCCCACCTATAGTCCCGTCCCAGGGTCCACCAAGGAGGGCTCCCAATGGGCCGCGTCAGTACTGCCACCTCGGCCTAAGGGATAAGAAGTATTTGAGTTATGATCCTACACCACCATCCCATATCTTGTTAACCTGATGTCAGAATCATGATAAAACTAAATAGGATGCCCACTAGAGGCTGTCATCATCAACATCTCTCAAGGCTCATGCCACCACCGACGCATATTGTCAATCTATAATTCATGCTGAGCATGGCAATCTATATGTTCAGCCTAGATTGAGTCCCCAACCACCCCACTGGCACATTTGGATGACTATCCTTGTCGCCAAAATAGGTGGAATCCATTGAGGGCCAACCCAAGACATCGAAATCTAGTATAAAGGTCCATTACGTGCCACAAATAATGAGAGAGAAGGTCTATCTCGCTCCCAAGCTCAGCGTAGTGGTCCCCCATGCAATGATTAATCCGAGTGAAGGTCCTCCCCACTACATATACACCTAGTATGGAAGCCAATTCCATACCTATGACCTCAGGTATGGAGTCGTTCCTCCAATTATAGGTCGTTTATTTGAAGATGATACCCATTGAGTCAACTAATAGTGTGGGGGTCTTCCCCATGTCCTTACACCAACTAATGATGGTCCACCTCATCCCAATAATCCGGTAAGTGGACATTTTCCATGACTCATTGGCACCCAACATGGAGGTTCCACCTGTGTATAGATCCACCAGTACGAGGACCTTTCTTGTACAGTCACTACTAGTGGATACAGGAATGAAGGCCCTCCTTACGCTCCCACCCACTCCAGCAACGGTTCTACCGGCTCCAGAACATCACGCGATGATTCCCTCCGCACGTCATCCAGTGGACATGGAGGTGCACCCTATGTTACCTTTGAAACTTTTCAAGGCTCTCTTTATATCCTGGCTCACCCAGGTGGAAGTACTCTCCAACTGATCATGAATTCTTCCAAAGTCCAACATCGGGCCAAAAATCGTCCATGTCCCAAATAACCAAATCAGGGAAAAAGGGAAAGTCTCCAAATCCATAAGAAGAATACCGAGATGTTTTAGACTATGATTAATCTTGTATGTTTCTAAAATTCCATGGTGAAATGCAATTCAGAAATGAAACCCTCCCATTGATCATCTTTGTCAAGGGCAGGGGAAAGAACGTGGAATATCAACCTCATCCATCCGTAATGTGAGATTTTTCGGATACCTACATCCCTCAATAGATACATCCATGAAAATAAATATTTGGTCACTTCTGAGGGCATCGGCAATCAATCCTCCTCAACTTCAGAAGGGCCATTATCTACCTCAACTAGTGATCTTGGAGAGTTATTTTGAGGACCGTTAGAGGATGAATAACATCCAAACCAAACAACAGAAACCCTAGACTCTATTCAGGTGTCCTTGGTCATTATCCCCACTTACTGGGATGTGGTTTTTCAATCATTTCATTCATCAAAGGACATCCCAAGATGTGCCACATTGTTATCTCATTATCTGTATTCTCTACCGGCCAGTCTACCATCTCAGTAGTCTACTTCAGTTCTATTACTGGTCCCACAGCTGCCAGAAGTATATGAGTGGGGAATCAAGGTCCAGATCCCGGTTTTGAGCCGAGGAGTTTGTGGGGAATCCTTATAGAAGGTCATTTCCTAAATATTTTCTACCCAATCACATCCCTGAACATTGTGGTTTAGAAATATTTTAATAGGGAGAAGGTTTCATGCTTTCTCCTAACACTCAAAGAGATGCAGTTCCATCTTCGTTATCGGTAATTGGTTTACCCCAATAGTCCATCACAATTTAAAGATATTGAACAACAAAGCCGTTTGGTTGAATTGGTTGTGCTCCTTCTGTCCGGTTACCCTGAGTCACCCAGCCAACACCGAACCCTCCGGCTATGATGCGTTCAGAGCATTAAGGTGATCTAAATATTATAAAATAGGTTTCCCCACACATTCAACTACATAATAAGGGGTAGTATACTTCCCTTCATTTATGTTATATTTGGCGTCGTCCTGATATTCCTGTTGATATTGAGGATATGCCTCCAGGTAGAGAACTGATTAATATGATCGATCTATCAAAGGAAGAAACGGAGACGAAACTAGCTGGAGAGAACATACCCCGAGGAGAGTGCCAAACCTATTGGATCCACTAGGAAGGGTTACTCACCAGTAGAGAAATCTACTGGGTCTTCTCGTGCCCACTGAGTCATTAGTCCACATCTCGAATCCCTATAAGTGGAAAGAGCATCATGGGAACGTCAAATCCATTAACCCTTCTAGATCCGTACAGAAGATAGAAGTTTTTCCCAAAAAGGACATATTGCATCAATAGATCGTAAGGAATATAAATATGGCCAATTAACTCTTTGCTAAACGCACAGCATAGCGGTGACTAGACTAATATGATCCTCGGCTGGGGAATTATGGGAAGGTATAATATTCCCTTTGAGAGTTTCAATCAGGTAACCCCAACAATCCTTACCGTGTAGATAGGGTAGAAATTACATCATATATCTAAAGGGTGTCGTATGTATCACCGTATCCACATTAAGGGCGCAACAATCAATAGGACCTTGCTTAGGTCCCCCCAGTCACTCCGCAGGTCATCCCAACAGTTTCCCCATGATTCGTTGGGCCTATTTATATTGTTGAACAATCTCCCAATTCACTACTGGTTAAGAATCCTCATTAAGACATGACCCCCCACCCATATGATCCCATGGTCATTCTCAATGCTCACCTCGATGCATTGAAAACTCGACAGGATGAAATTTTCTAGATGGAAAGCCATATCTGGCATGGTTGGATGATATTCTAGGACCCCTAGTTTCAGAAACCCTACCTTTTCCCTCTTTAATTGGATATGCGGCTCACAAATGAATATGGGCCACTTCATATAAATTTTTGAACCCATGGTGGGAACATCAGTGAAACCAAAAGCCGGAAAACTCTGGTGCTTCATAGAAACATTGGATGGGATTTCATTTTTCTGGTATATCCAGCTACCCATTGGGTCAGTCACCAACTTGAAATAGCTCCATAAGAATTTTCCTTACCAGTTTATCTCTACCACTCAGAATATGAGTATTTCATACCTATTTAAGTGTAGGTAGAGGCTTGAATAATGTTTGAAGGACATTATCCCTCATTGGAAATGTCTTACCTATTCTCTTGGCATGCCACTGACTCTCGAAAAATATATGAAAATGTGTGTGGGGAATTTCAAAACCGAAATGGTCCCCTCTCTCATTACTTAGAATCACATTGGTGGATTCCTAGATTTCTCTGATAAGGTCCAGTGTCAATAAGAATCCTTGGAATAGAAAAAATAGGTACATATGTTGCCTCATGCAGTTCCCATGTGGAGGGACACTAAGGAAGATCCCACAGTATTGGTCAAAATAAAGTATCCGAGGAAACTCAAGTAATTACCAGTGGAGCCTCCACCACAGCCTCACAG
This sequence comes from Viscum album, assembly GCA_963277665.1. Lineage (NCBI taxonomy): Eukaryota > Viridiplantae > Streptophyta > Magnoliopsida > Santalales > Viscaceae > Viscum > Viscum album. Next base: position 1,453,153,886 of record OY728161.1, read on the forward strand.
AGTCCTTCCACCCCAGGCACAACCTCCATCCCAAAATCACCTACGTCAGAACCAGAAGGTGGCCCACATAACATGCCACCACCACTTAGGAGTGATAACCTGGTTCCATATCCTCGAGAAGCTCCTCCATCCAATCATTAGGGCAAGGATTCGAGAGCCCCCATCCTGGACAGAAGAAACCAGGACTACTCATTCAATGAGGCTCAGGTCCCCGATTATTTCCAAAATTCCTTGGAATATGGAATAATACGGTTGTATGAATGCAAGAGGCCCGAAGAGGCGGATCTCACTAATCTCCCAAAATACTTATCGTATAACCAAATCCTAGGGAACACAGTCAAGTAGTACTATTTGTTTAAATATTTTCTTCAAGACCAGGTTGATAACAACATAGTCAGGTTAGGACCTGCTCTGGCCTAAGTTGCATGTGTATTAATGAAGAAAGACAATGATAGTGACAGCGAGGGTGAGAGGCATCAGGTTAATAGTAATGTGTCTCAAATAAATGATGAATGGATGTCTTATAAGGAAGTCAGTCATTCCCATTGTATTATTTGTGCATGTTTGAAATGATCTGAGCCTTCATAAGTCCAGGCGTCATTCACAGCTACTACTTCTGCATTGATGTCTCGGCCTCCCTCTTCCATGAAGTCCAAGAATCGGTGGTGTAAGGGAAAACAAAGTCCCCCAGCAAAGTCATCGTCATCACGTACTCACAAAAACGTCATACCCCAGGAGATGAATATTACCCCCAAAAGTTTTCCAGGGGTGGAGGATACTTTAGGTGACGACCATGGGTACGCTTGAGTAAACATTGTGGAGCTAGTAAAACCTTATATGGTTCCTGACAACGAGGAGCGCCAGATGAATCCTCCCAATGTATATATACATCAATGAAGCTATAGTTAAATGAGATGTCAGTATTCCTCATATAATACATTCATCCAGGATGGGAATGCCACTAAAACTAGATATCTGGCCTAGCATAGAGCTCAACACGCACAACCTCCTCACCTGGTATCATTAGGTCCTCCTTCGCCACCATTTTTTACTTGATTAGGAAAACCTACCATGATTAGCCATACTACATTTTGGATTGGCCTCAGTCATCTAGTCCATATCTGGTTGTTTCTCCACGAGCATCAACTACTATGAAGTGGGACATTCCCAGCACCAGTCAACCATTAGTTTAGTAGGAATGGACAGTCATAAACCCACCTATAGAACAACATCTTGTAAGAATAAGTTCATGATTGTAACAAAAGTCTTATATCCTTAAGCATATTTCCAGAATTCATCCAAGGATCTCAATCCGTCAGGATCTTAAGATTTCAATGGATCTGTGTAAACCACTCACTGATGCTTTAAGAATCCCCCTCTTGTTTGATATAGATGTCGCAGCCAAAAAATCCTTCCATGCCGAGGCAATCGATCACAAAGAATGCAAATCAATTATTTTCAATTCATTATAATATGAAGGTTCTATAACACATGGTAACATCTTCCCAATTGTACACCATTAGAAACATCAATGGTTTGGAGTTTTGTTGCTACCTTTCCGACAGAGGCTCTGTGATCAACCTAATCCTGACCAGGACACTTTAAAAAATTTGGTTGATTGAGGATGAACTAAGTCCCTCCGACCTGAAAATTCATGGTTATGAGAAGATGCTGCAAATACCGATTTGAAGGATCAATTTGAAGACCCAATTCGGTTTCCTAGTAGTTAGCAAAAAGTTCATGGTTGTCTACCAGGATGCCACCTACAATGTGTTGATGGGTAGTCCATGGCTTCACTTGCATGTGGTGGTCCACTAATCTTATCACCAGTGCCTTAAGTAATCCTTTAAAAGTCAATTAGTTTTTACCCTGTTTGATGATTCTCCCTTTTCCTCTTGTAAATCCCGCTACCTAGATTCTGACTATTACTATAGAAAGTAAAATCAGATTCAGGATAACTAGGATGAACATGCTACGGCTAGAACTAACCCATTGACAAGGCTATATCAAGCCTACATTTTCCCAATTCACCGATTGGAGGATACGACCCTAAATTTGGGGAAATATTTTTTTATGGAATGAGGGAGAATCACATTACCATGTCTATGAGACACCAAAATATTACCTCATATTGCTAAAAAAATTTGGCACAGGTAATCCTAGATCCCCCTACTCCCATAAGGTATAGGGGTGTCCGCTCCATGGAAACCAAAATACGTCACACAAAATAATTTTGTCGAACTTAGATAAACCTGATCCAGTATACACACCACTATTTATTTTATATCATCAAGGGCTTCCCCTTAGGATGAAGACCAGATGGGATCAGGTCGATAGCTTTTACTGTTATGGATTCGGTAGTAGAGGAGTCTCCCGATGCATTGTCTACCGTTGCTCTGGCTAGCACCCACTTCCCATCAAGAACTTTTTACTTAGAGGAATCTCCTCTCATTAAGGATTCATCCTCAATGAATGAAGAATAATATTTATAGGAAGATCATACCGCTTTCGAAGATGGCGTCTCCTCCATACTTTATGAATCAGTTTAAGTGAACATCGATAATGAGACAGAAATGGAACCCACGTTAATCAGGGCCGCTATGCCTATCGAAGAGAAAAAGTGATACATGGACTTTCTGAAGAGACATAGTGGTTTTTTTCCTAGAGTTATGATGAGATTCTAGGACTAGATCCTCAGGTCTCTCTCTACCACCTTGTTCTTCCTGTAAATCATCATGGGTTCACACTACCTCCCAAAAAGATGCAAACTTATCATGGTTCTATGGTCAAGGATGTATTTGATAAGATCATAAATGAGAATTTTGTCTAGGAGGTAATGTATCCCAGATGGTTAGCTATCATTGTTCTCGTTAGGAAAAAGAACAGGCAGTTTAGAGTCTACATCGACTTTCAGGATCTGAACAGTCATTGTACGATGGATGATTTTCCCTTTCCTATGATAGAACTGATGATTGATTACATCGATGTGTTTTAGGATTTCTACTCCATGGATAGTAATTCTGAGTATAACCAAATCCAAATGTCCCCTGAGGATGAAAATTCTACAGCCTTTAGGGAACTACAAGGTAAATTCTACTACTAAGTAATTCCCTTTGTTTAAAATAATGCAAGTTCCACTTGTCAATGTGTCATGCATCGCATATTTAAGACGATTCATGGGACATTGGTGGAATGATATGGAGAAGATCTGGGGGTCAAATATTTCCTACATTGGGACCATCTCAATTTCCTTGAGAAAGTGTTTAGTTTCCTCTATTCTCTCTGTCTGAAGATGTACACATTAAAGTGTTCCTTCATGTTAATCTATAGATTGATTTTCGGCATCCTTGTCAGATATAGTGGCATCAAGATTAATCCAGAGTAGATTAAGGACCTTGATCATATGTCTCCTCCGAGAAACATTTGGGAGCAGTAAGGCTTCTAAGGCCACTTGGACTACATATGCTAATTCATTGTGAATTTGGACTGCATGTTTAATCCCTATTCATGGATCATTTAGAAACGAATTTTCTATCAGCGGGATATTGAATGTTTTAATGCTTATGAAAAAATAAATCAATTTTTATTAATTCTTCTAGTCCTGATGTGACTAATTTCTAGAAAACCGCTAGTCCTTTTTCTGACCACGTTGGAATGATCTCTGAGCAACATTATCACCCAAAAGAATAAAGAAGGAATGGAGAAAAATCTCTATTATCTCAGCCTCATGCTCCTAAATATGGAGATAGGATACTCATATATTGAGAAAACAACCTTGCGCTGGTATTCAACGTGAAAAAATTGCAACATTGCTTGAAGCACCATGAGATACAGCTAGTTTCCAATGTGGGTCTGCTAAAGTGCATCCTCAACCACCCCATGATGACATGATATCTAGCTCAGTGGGTAGTAATACTTCATCGGTTTGACATCAGGTTCCTCCCTCAGATGTCCATCAAGGGACAGGTGTTTCAAGAGTTCTGTGTCGCCCATCCAGCTCCCTCGAACTAGTCTCTTGACCATGATTTCCATGATGTGTAAATACACTATGTAGACCAATTTGTTCTATATTGTGAAATTCTTTTTGATGGTACTTCCCAAATACCTACCAGTAGAAAACTCAATGACCCCAGACTAAAAAGAGTGGGTCTAGGTATCATCTTCATCAAGTAATAACAAGTTGTTCGTCCATATTCATTCCTCTTATTAGAAGGTTATACCAACAATGTGTTAGAGTATCATGCTCTCATTACTATCCTCGAGCTTTCCCTTGATAATGATGTTTCCCAATTTCATGTGAAAGGGTAATATAAACTAGTAATCAATAAGATCAACGATGACTATGTCATTTGGAATCCATATCTCAAACAACTATTAAAATGTATCCTCCATCTGATGGCCCAGTACAAATATCATCAAGTTCCATTATCATTCAGAAGGTAGTCATGTCCCTTGGTCCAAGAATAGACAATATGACACCTGGACAAACCTCCCTACTTCACTTTTAGATCCTAATCATGATGATTTGGTTATCCACACAGAACACCAGAGAGTTGTTGCCCCCATCACTCTGAATGTAAATGATAACCCACATGTATGCCACCTTGCTGTGAGTTCCTCTACATCAAGGTCCCCAGGTCCTCAAGCCATAGTGTTGGAAGTGATTCCTGACCGGAGAAACCCCTTTATTGAGAACCTAAAACATGGTAATCTCATGAATAGTGAGCTAAGAACAAGAAAATTCGACATCACACATTATATTTTATGCTTCAGAGTTGTCCTAGCCATCATTAGATCCTCTACATATGCGGATTTGATGGATTATAATGTGTTTCATTCAAGAAGTTGATATTTCTCAGGTGATGTAAGAGTTTCATGCCAGTTCCTATAGGGATCATCAGATCTGGCCGAAACAATATCACCAAATCTTGAGATAAGAGTATTTTTGGCCCTCCGTGATCTTTGAAAGTATCATGTTTTCCAAGATGTGTGATTCATGTCCAACCCATGCCAATTTGGTGAATCGTACACCAGAGCCTCTCCACATGAGGTTTTTTTGAGTACAGGCGCAACTATTAATCTCTGGTTGAGCTACATAATTCATTCCTCACATTCTTTTATCAAGACATACTTTACCACTTTTTATGTAGACTTTGGTAGTGGTCTATATAATCATGATAATTTTAAAGAAAATATTTTCTTTTCCTAGATAATCATAGAAAACTATGGATATCATTAAACTTCATGGACATGCTCATTCTTAAATATCCGTTATCATTGAGGAGTCCCGAAACATTCCCTCGCTAGTGATGATCTCCTCTATAAATGTGACATGTTTGTTCCAAAAATCACACTTTCTAAACATAGTGTACATATTTTATATTTTTATTGTGAAAAAATAATCCATATATTACTTTAACTCTCCTCCTATATCATTGAGTAAATTTGTATGCCAATGTTAAAAACTACCATAAATTTAATGATGTATTATCTAAACAATATATTCGTGAAGTCCGTGAGGACTTTAGGGGTATTTGTAAATATGAGTGGAATCTCTATAAACTCATTAATTCAATATAATTTACACAATGTAATAATATAAATATAATCCCTATTCACCTATAGATTATTATATCCATAATAAATATCCACTATCAAGATTTACTATTCTCTTTCCAGTTCATCGAATAAGTCCACAATACATGATAGGGGATACTTTTTCTTTATGGTGATCTTGTTGAGATCTAGGTAATTGTTGAATAAACACCATGATAGATCCTTTTTATTTTTAAATATCATAAGTGCATGCCTATGTGAGGCACTAGAAAAAATCAACACTTTCTCCAAATACGCATGCATCTTATTCTTTATCCCATTGAGTTCTTATGAGGACATCCTATAGGGGAATTTGGTTATTGGAGTGGATCCCAATATATAATATTTTGAGAAATTAACCTCATGACTTAAGGGATGTATAATACAATATTTTGGAAATATATATGTATATTACTTCCTAACAAGAATTTCCTCTTTTTTTATGTTTTCATTTAACAAAAAAAATTGGTAATGATATTATTTTTTATTATATATTTTCACCCATACTATAGAGTGATATTGTAATTGAGATTCATGGTATTTATTTCATTTATATATGATAATGTGATGGTTCTGAATATATAAATATATTTCCATTTTTTTATTATTGATTTTAGTTATATATAATGATAGCTTATACATACCATGAATAGAATAAAATTTCACCCAGGAAAGGATTATGAGATTCACTAAAACAATCTTACAACTAATTACAAATTTAAATATTACATAAATATGGTTTCAATTATCATTCTACAAGGTAATCTTGTAGAAATATCTACATCTTGGAGTCAAAGATTTAATCCCATAGATTTACCAGTAATTCAGGAAATAATAGAATAAAAATAAATAAAATAAAATAAAACATTTTTTATTCTTGATTGAACTTGATGCCTACCATTTATAACATAATTTTCATGCACCACCTTTTTTGTATAGATAGTGTAAGTTTTCATTTTCACCCTTGAATAATGTTTTATCTGAAATTGATTACCCTAAAAAACCCCTTGTTTAAGTTCATAGGTTTTTATAGTCATATTTCTAATTACAGTTCAATAATTAAACTAGGTTTGGTTCATTGGGTGGTTCCTTTCATTCCTACATCATGTTGGTTTTATTTGTCATGTCTGTAAGAAAATCATAAGCATGATTTCCTTATATAATATAATTTAATAATTTCAGCATCCCATTATGGCTATTTTGATGTTTATTATTTACACAAATTTATCATGTGGGTGGTTGCGTATTCTTTGCTCCTTTATCATTATGTCACCCAAACTAAAACAACATCCCTTACATTTTATCTACATGTTCATGTGGGTATTCACCAGAAAACCTCTATAAATTGAGATAAAATAGAAAAAACTTATTATTAATTCCAAAAGACTAAGATAACAAGATTATTTTAGATAAGTGGTATAAAAAAACTAATGATCCCATTTATGTTTCAAAAATTAATTATTATAAAAACTGAATCATTCATTTATATACTTGATAAATTTTCCCCATAATTTATCAAAAATTTAATTTAGTTTTTCATAATATCTAAAAATTATCTCTTTGGATTTGTTTTATGATTTTTCACTAAATATATATTAATAAATATATTTTTATAGTATCCCCACTCAATTTTTATAACTTTTCCTTTCATGATTATATTATTTATCAATTTCTTCCATTGATCAACATCTCTATCTAAATTCTAGACGAACAGATTATCATACACCTTTATAGAATTGTGAAACATAAAAAAGGTCATCATCACCAAATTAGATGACTATTTTATGACATGAAGATTTTGATATCTTCTAAATATCAGTGCTCAATAGTTCAAAAAGGAGTCCATGGATAGTGTCTATTTATTGTGTGAAGGAAAATGTTATACATAGATTAGGTGATGTTTTATAGATTGAGGCATCTGGGTATGTACTGCCTTAATCTTTTGAACTCAAACTCTCAATGAAATGGAAGTATTGTTAATGTAATTGTTACATTGAACATATTTTATATACATTATGAGTCTTGATAATAATTTTTTTAATATTAATAAACATATTTTCACATCATGATTAATCTTATTTCTAATGTAGTTTGTGATAATTTCATACGTGTAATTGTCTCACTTAAAGGTCACAATAGTTCTACACAATGAAGAGTACCATATATTCCATGATAGTATTCTTAAATATATATATGTTCTATAGTGTTATGATATAATTTGATGAGACATGAATAATATTTTATATCAAGAGTATATTTCCCAAGTAAATTAAGACATATTCTCTTGGTGTACAACCATGATAATTGTTAGGTCATAGATAGATCATGACAATAGATAAGAGGGGGGGTTCATTTTTATTCATTAAAAAGTAATTATATTTTAAATATTTAGAGTAAAAAGTGATCTGTTTAATTTTAAAAAAATTCCACCACATCGATATATAAAATGAGAGAAAAAATAAATTGATTAAAGTAAATGATGAACATAAGATAATTTTATAGTATTTATAATCTATATTTTCTTTTGTCTAATCATCAAAAACTATCTCTTTGTATGACAGCCAAAACATATTTCAATTTTTAAGGAGAGTGAAAAATCATTACATTCTCTTTTCAAACATATAGTCTCAAAAAATTTCTTTTTTAATTTATTTGTGAAGGAAAAAATAAAACCTTTTACAAGAGAAGAACTTAACTAGAAATGTATATGATAAATAAATAAATATTTATTTTTTTCATGTTTAGATGGAAACTAATCTTTTTTAATGGATATCCTGGCCCAATGGATAAAAGGTCCATACCCAAAAATGACATTCCTAGGGCCAATCCTAACCATTCATATGTTATAGGTCCAAAGATTCTCATTCTACTAAGGGGGTAGAATAATACTAGACAGTTATAGATGCTATCATTTCATTATCTATTATATGTGTTAACTAAAACCCATTCTTCTAAGGGGACCAAATAACCCAATCATGACATTTCTAGGGTAGTATAAACTTGTGGAGGATAGAATATTTGAGTCAATATAGCTTGGGTAGGTAAAAAATAGAAAGTGATTAAAATTTTTTAATCCAGTAAAAATATTTCCACAACGATATTGGTGTTTTAATCTGGTAGAGCTTAAGACCCTCAAGAGGTTTAAATAGTTATGCTCGGGAAACCATCAGTTCACATCAGAAATAATTTGAATGATAAAGACCAAAGGCTCATTTTTTAACTAAATTTCTTATAAATAAAAGCCAAAGTCATGTTAAATGTTTTTACTTCATTTCTTGGTCTTTTTGTATAGAGAAATGAAATTATTATTTTAAACACATTAAATGACAGAAATATCATTCATAAATTACATTTACAGAAAATTCATGTAGAATTATTTTAATACTATATAAATAAAAATACAATAAACCTAAATTCATTTGATGAATTATTTAAAAAATTTAATATCAATGAATATATTCATAAATTTTAGCAATATATACATTAGAATAGTCGCATAATTCTTGTAACAATAACTCTCCAATTTCCCAAATGATTTTTTATAAACATTGCACTTCTTTAGGAATTCTACATTAATATTCTATAAAACTAAAAAATTATCAAGAAAATTGAATGATATATATAGGAGTTAATAAAAATTATTAATATCTTTGAAAAAATTTAGATAATATTAGAGACACACTCATAATATTTAAAAAGTTCTAAATTTTATTATCTTTTGTTTCATATATTTTAACACTAGTTGCTTTATATTATTAATCCCAAGTAAATTACATTTATTTATTCCTCACAGAACACAAAACCTATTCATAGGTCTAATATATTATTAATTACTAATTTTATAAAAAATAAAAAACTAAATATAACAGCTCATTTTATCATTTTGTAGAAAACCATATAATTATTCGCAAAAACATGTAAGAAAATTTATGTAAGAGTTTTACATAGATGATTTTTTAAGGATGCTCATGTATCTATTTTACGTATTAAATAAAATGTATGTAAATTCAAATTAGTGAATTGATGTATCCGAATTAACAAAATTGAATTGACATAACCATTTTATATAAGAAAATTTATTTCTCTATTTCTTATTACATATCCAACTCATTCACACAGGGAATACTTTTTCATGTACATAAATATATAGGTAATGGATTCTCATGTAAGTTAATTTTATCATGTTTTAAAATTTCCCACATTGACAAATTAATGTAATAGATTCTTCAAATTTGAAAGATATAACAACTTTTCCACTTTATGACCAAATACAAGCTATAAAAAAGGTGAAGTTAATAGTATGTATAGTTTATTTATATTTTGATACATTTTTTATATATTCATAGAATCATGAATAAAAATAATAGGAGTTATGAATTCAATGTTATTATCATAATATTGTAGAAATTTGTTTTTTGAAAATTAGTATATTTCAGGATAAAAACAATTGGTAATTTGACACCAAATTTTGAACATGACTATGACCAATCCAATGCTTTATGTTCACATCTGAAATTTAAAATCTTTTATATCTATACAACTAATCAAGAATCATTCAGTTTAAATTTTTATCCAAATTTATGTTTGATATAAACAGGGTAGCTGAAATTTGGTAATCTGCTATGTGGATCCGCATGTGGCTACATAGATTCACATTTGGCTATGTATTTTCATTAATTTGGCTATCCAGGAATATGGATCTTGTTGTATGGGAGCAATAAAAAACATGTATAAATGAGTGGAATAGAATCAAAAGTTCCAATATATTATGTATTTTAACATTTTTAAATAAATTCAAATCATATTCCAACATGCTCAATGTAGACATAATAGAAATTTACAAGTTGATAAAAAATTATAGTAATTAAATAAGATTCTACACATTAATTTATTCATTATATATATGAATTAAAACAATAAGATTTCAAATAAGAATCTATAACTCAACTCCAACATAAATGAAATACTAAAAAAATTCATTAACAACATTTAAATTTATTAATTTGATTTAAAATTCTAAAATTTCCTGCATATTTCAATCTATAAAAATGAATCTACACTATAAAATACACATATAATCATCTAATAAGTATGCGATAAATTTAAAAAAATAATCATGTTTTTTACCATGTTAAATTATGTTTCCTCCATTCAATTTGTTTAAGAACTAATAACTATAGAAAGACCCCAAAATATAAGGCTTTCTTGTTAAAATAACACTTACGTTATAGTATGCACATAATTTTAAATCAAGAATTGACCACTCTTCCAAAAAATATTTTTATATCACAAGGGTCTATGAAACATGTCATATGATATTAAAATAACTTTTAAAGTAAATAAAACATAATAATCTTACATGTAAACTAGAAATTACAACTAAAATAAGTTTTCACTTGTCATATAAGTGTTTTAAACAAATTATAGTGTATTCAATCTTAAAAATTTCAAGAATGTTAATGATATGAATTATAAATAATATTTAAATATATTTCATCAAATAATAAAATAAGAAAAATATTAATTATGTTTACTAACCCTAAATAGAAAACTTATATAGTAACATCCCATATGATGAAATAAATTCATGCTAGACAAAATGATAAAACATACATTATAAATGTCATGTCAACATGGAAAGTATAATTAAAATGACATGAATTATGGACTTGTAAATCAAAAAATAGACATTAAATTATTATAAATAATATTTTAATCTCATATCAATCAGGTATAAATAATGCATTACTATCACAAGAATGAAAGTACATACCATTAGGCACCCAATAAGTAGATAGTTTTGCCTTGAAATCGAACAAAAACCTAAAAGTCCTCTTGTGACATAATGATTCAGTGAATATCACAGGGAAATTCAAAACATAATGACCATACATCCCAAAAATAAAGTAATTAACTAATAAAATTTAATAAAAAATCTCTCTCCTAAAATAGTTTCTAAACGTAATAAAAATATAATAATCACAACTATGTTTATTACTTAAAAATTAAATATTTTGAAATAATAAATCCTTAAAAACTACCATTTTAAGACCAATTATTGGAAATTGGTTTTTTGAAATAAAACATTACCTTCTAAAATTTATCTAATTCATGTTTCATTAATTCATTTTCTTTTTGAAGACATTACCAATCCTCACAAACCATTTTATGTGTAAGAAGAACTGCTTTTAAGATTTTAATTTATACATTTAATCTTCTTTCATTGATCCTTATCATTATAAATATCACCCAAAAAGAAATTAAATATTCAGTATTTGATTTCATTTCGGATAGAATAAGAATATTTAATCCTATTATATTGAACATCAATATTTAAAATTTTAGAATATACATTTATGTTTGTCAAATTTTCAATTTTAATAGATAAAGGAATTTTGACTTCAACATATTTCATATATTTTTATGAAAAGATTATTTTAATTATATAAGCCTTTTTATATTTATCATTATGTGATAAATATATGAAATTCAATAATTTTTTTATCTTAATATGAATCTAAAAAATTCCTTCAAATCATCATTAAGATTATTGTAATTTCTAAAATTGATAGAAGTAAAATAATCTACACTAAAATCAGTCTCTTAAATTATAATTTTCACAAATATATTTTCTTATTTTTCATTATATGAACCAATAATTCATGATAAATAATGTGGAGGTGAAAATGTTACTATAAAATATTTTGAAATAAATTCAACACATCTAATTTATTTTGGACATTCATCCTTGTTATAAGAGCTTTTGGAATCACCCTAAGTAGTAACATATTTCTTTTCTTCCATAATGAACATCATTAGATTTTTTAGCTTCATAAAATAGTGTTTAATATTGCCTCTATTCCTAAAAATATATTATATAATGATGAAAAATTATAAATTCTAATATTAATTACCTTTAGTGACATATCCTTTTAGAAAATGATTTTTTCAATTTTCATTCTTGCATTATCCGTTTTCAGGCCTTTGATTTTTTAATTAATGGATTGAACAAATATCATAGAATATACATATTCAAAAATAGTTTTCTCATTTTTCATTCAAATCTCATTGTTTGTTCCCCATCTAAAAATTTTATTAAAAAAATTTCCTAAAAAAACAATAAAGAATACTCATGCTAGTACAAGTAAGAACATATTTAATATCATATTCAATATTCAATCCAACGATATTAAATTTAGTAACAATGTAATATTTGATCAAAATTTCCTAAAATTTAATATAAATAATCTTTAGATTTTATTTCATCTAGTAATTCTAATAATTATACATAATACAATTGAAATGTGGTCGTAATATCAGATTCAAACCTTTCTTATTCCCAAATTCTTACATAACTGAAAAATATCATTTCCTTAGTCTTCTTACAGAGTAGGATAATGATATTGTATAATCAATAAAAACAATAATTTTAATCACACTATATCCTAAATAAATCAAATATATGATAAAAAATGTGTGGAATCAATAAAAATTAAAACTAGAATAACCCATAATTGGATCCTCTTATGATACAAAGTTTTGGGCCTTAGAGATGTGATGGAAATGGAAAAGAGGTGGGAAATTGTTTCCCATTAAAATTTATCATAGTTAGAACTTCAAGAGAAAAAATTTATTGGTTCATTTATTAAACAATCCCACCATACCGATATATAAAATGTGAGACAAAAGAAAACATAGAATGTAAAAGACGTAGCTACTAATTTTTTTTAGCATTTCATATCCAAATGATCCAATGTATGATCCTCACACACCATCCCATTGAACGAAACCCACTATGGTATATCACCTTTGTGGGGGTGTGAAAAATATTTACATCTACATTTTCACACCTACATAATAAACCCAATTCCCTTACCTTTTATATGTTTAGAAAATAACCCATCCATTTATTGGGGAATACCTAGCCTGTACTTTTACCTGCTAAATGTTAATCTCTTTATTTTTTTGATTTCATAATGAACCCAGTATTTCCTTGGGGAAACTAACCCAGTATTTAATAGGATTATACCTAATGTAGACATTAAAAGTGTCACTCATAACCTCTTATATGTTATAGGTAAAAATAAATCCAATCAACTAAGGGTTAATATTTAACCCAATATTATTGAGTAAAAGTATTTTCCACTACTATTATATAGGTTAATTATTACCCAATATTGTAAGGGGAGTGACCAATCCCATTATACATTTTTTATGGACCTAAAACCATGTAAATGGTGTACTATGTGAAAAAATATATGTCGTATTGTTGCAATGTTGAGACTCAAGCTTGACATACATGGAAATTACATTAATTTTTTGGAATAATTAATACATTAAAAAATAGACATCCAAGGATAGTAAAATTTTAGTGTCTTTGGAAACTCAAAACATAATATTCCAATAAAGGTGAAATATCTTCAACACCTCCCATAAAGATATTCCCCTATTTGTTTTCATACCTAAAATCTTTCGTTATATCCTGGGGAAAATAAAACATATAATGGATGAGCTGAAATGCTCAGAAATGGTAAGCATGGAAAAGATTAAAGAAACCATATACATTTGAAATTAAAAAAACATGAACATAATGTTTAAACATCAAAATCCTATGTTGTGAAATAAATCATGGAAGTACATAAGGCATACATCTTAAAGGAACATAAATCATGATAAAATTACATCGGAATAAAACATGTAATTGTGGAAAACCATTATGCACATGATATTATTTAGATAGTAGCCAAGGCATTGCTGCCAAGACTATCATATTTAACAATGTTCATTACTGAATCAGGTTTACCAGCCGTTCCAGCCTTATATTACTGAACTGAATTTACATGTCGTTCCAGCCATGTTTATCTAAGGAGATATAAATATTTACCAAATGCGTTGGAGGGGGATATAGGTCCCACACATCTCATAATGAAATCATTCTATCGTGTGACAAAAATTAAACATAAATCCTTCATCATAACCTAATGAAATAAATGGTTTCCATAAACATCATCCCATCATAACATAATCCATATAGAATATATGGATATCATTTCATCATAAGAAAAAGTAATCCTTGTAAATCATAGAGAAATTTTACTTGAAACATAAACAAATTAAATAATGTCGCGTTAGATGGAAAATAGTTTTGATAAAACACGTTAAATGAATTCCTGAGGAAAATATCCTTTCTTCTTCAAAATAATTTTCTTTTCTTAAAATTCCATGCAATTTGAAAAGAAAAGGATTTTGTTGAAAATAATAATGCAACCGTGTAGAGTAAGCCTCATGGAAATAAGGCATTATGAAACCATATAAATTTGTTCATGCCGTATATGTTAAAAAAATTCTCCTCGTACTTTTAATGAAATAGTCAAAAAAGACCACGTATGGTACACAAAAGAAAGATTCCTTCAATTACATAAAGTAAAATTCAAGGAGGGGTACACATGACTTTAAACATACATGGAAGAATATTAAACACTTTATGAAAGACATTTTATAGACATGGATGAAAAATATAACCCTATTAAATACTTATGTATTAGCAATCTCGAATAAAAATGAGATTGAAAAAGTATCCCTTAAATTATGTCCAATTTTGTTTGTTTGTGTCTGAGACTCCTCTATAGTGGGTTTAATCATATTATTAACTTTTAATAGAACCATAATAATATATATGATATCATATATGATTCACTTACGACTTTATATTACCCCGTTCATTTGTCAATTCCATGTTAAAGCTGTATTTTGGGTAAAATCGTTTCATTTATCATACGTGTTTGGACATGCTGTTCTTGAGATTATTATTACTTATATAATGATTGAATTACTTACATAATGTAAAAATTGATTTATATATTATATATATTCCATATATATAATAGATATATAAATTAAATGAAATACACTGTTCATGGAGATGGTAGACCGTACGTACGCATGAACGCTATTTTCATTTCTTTATAGAATTTAATGGAAGTAAGTAGATGATATATATATATATATATAAATTGAGTAGAATTATTATGACATATATTTCATGATTATTTATTATATATATACTTTATTATAATTATTTAATGGTTAACATGGAGAATGAATCTCATCGCGTCGTGGAGACGGTAATCCGTACGTACTCACAAGCGATGATATCTTTCCCATAATTATTGAATGGTATTAGAGTGGATGGTATAATATCTCATAATTATTTTCATTTTATAACAATAATATATAGTTATTCATTACACCATTATACCCATCAATGTAAGGTGGTTGCGGAAAATAGATTACACCACGGCGTGGAGACGGTATTTCGTAGGTACGCACAGGCGGTGATTTCGTTTTTCATAGGATGGGTAAAAGTGAAATAGGGTTTTTTCATATTTATAATAACATATCAGTATATAAGTGAAACTGGTGTTATTACTTTATTATGAAACAACAAAATAAGAGGAAGTAGAAGAAGAAATTAATTTGAAAGAATCGGTAATGGATATTAGCTCTTCTTCGACGCGCCTCTTCTAACCCTCTTCTTAAGGAATGGAAGATGGTCTTTGAAGAAAACCAGGAATTATATTATGTATCTAGGGAAGTGGAGAAGAGAAATGGTCAGGGGTTGGAGGAGCATTAAGGCTCAAAATTGTGTGAGGATGAGAGGGATGAGTTTCCCTTTTATAAGAGACGAGAGGGGCACTCTTGGAAACCTCTAAAATATAAATTTATAATAAACTCAAACCCCACATAAAAACCTTCAAAAATGACTCAAATATATATATTAGATGAGATAGGGTTGTAATATCATCAAAAAAATTAATATTTAGACATGTTAAGAATTTATTGTAAACCTTATCAACTTGATTTATTCTTATTTAATCTATTTAATTTTATTTGTGATAATAATATTCTTAATTTTAAAATGTTATAAATAATTACTTATGTGTTTTTAATTGTCCATAATTGGATACTTTTGGAAATTTTAGACCATTTAAATTTAAATTTATAATTTTTAAACAAATTTTTAATTTTTAATCAATTTAATAATATGTTATTTTTATAAAGTAACAATAGGGTCGATTTTGACACTATTCATTTATTTGAGTTTAAATAAAATTCACACGGAGAATATATTCGAAAAAAAATATTTAATAGGTTCATAACATGCCATATTCATCTAGAAAATTAGGGGATATTATTAATTAGTATATATAATATTTATTTTAATGTTTTTAAATCCATTTATTCTATATTTCTCTTAATACAATAATTACTACAACAATTTTGGATAACTATTTCATATACATTTTAGTTGTATAAAAATTAAAAATAAAATAATATGATAAACATATATTTAATATATTTCATTATAATACTTTTAATCGAATTTATCTTCTAAAACACCCAACTTTTAGAATATTATGTTTATTAAATTATGAAGATGACAATTTTGACCTCATTTAATATAAAATAATATAAGTTTCATAATCACTATTATAAGGCTCCAAATGGACAAAAAATTATAGCTTTGGATGTTTCTGGTTTATATTTACACTAACATTATGTTTTCGTCAGGTATTTGGGCTTTTTATGGTCATTATGAGTTTGATAAAAACTATATTATTTATTATTTTACTAAATAAATAATTTTGGCATCATTAATATATAAGCTATTAAGGTAATTATATATTTATTAAAAATAAAAAATAAATTACCATGATAAATAAAAACATTTTAAATTTCAAATGAGTATTTATAACTGAATTTATATTCTATATAACCATTTATTAAAAATAATTTAATTATTAAAGTTGGAGTGAGACATATTTCACTTTCATTTAAAAAAAATTAAATTAAAGATCTTAATCACATAAAAGTGGGATCTAATAGATTCCATTTTGACCAAAGTATATTTAAGGATTAAATATATTCATCCAGTTATATTATTTCATGTGTTTGGGTAATTTTATAATATTATTTTTACCCTAAATTACCTAAATTACCTTTTTGTGTGGTAAATAAAATTTACCGTAGTTACTATTCATAATGCCCAAATTAAGTATCCTATTAAAATAATATGGACCTAATGATTCCAAATATGGAATCCAATTTTCCAAATTCAAGGCACATAAGTTGGAGTAATTAATTTAAAATTAATACCATTTTTAAAAAAATGAGTTTTTATTTAAAACAGTGCAAAATATTGAAATGATTTTACCTATGAATTCAATTTAAAATCAATGATAATGACATAAATTATATTAAATGGTGAAAATATATTCTATTTATACTTGAAAACCGTTCAATATTATAATTTAACCATATAAATTATCTTGATGAAAAAATCTGTTTTTAATTAAAATTTTGCGTATTTTTACTATTCATTAAAATATGAACGTTATTAGAATAATCTAAAAACTTTATCCAAATTAAGTTTTTATATCCTTATTCACAAGAATAAGTTTATTATGTAAAATTTAACTTATAAATTATTAAAAAATTATATTTAAAATTGGTGCGCCATCAAAAGGTGGTAAAACTACATTTCATGAAAAATACTTACTTTACCCAAAAAAATATTTTGTTCTCATACCATGTTCTAGAAAATTATTAAAATGAATGATAATGTTATAAAATTCAAAATGTTGATCATAATATTCATAACGGCTAATTCATAAGAACAATACATTATTGTTTAGTGAAACTCAGTATCGCTTACAACACACGCTATTGAGGAAGGTCGCTCTTGCGTGCAACACAAGCCAAAAACATTTTTCTGTATACTACAAGCTAATATGGTGTTGTGTATAGAACAAGATAATCATGCTGTAGCGTACAACACAAGACATCAATGAAATTAAAAATAATATATCTCATAAAATCTCGGGGTGTTAAATTCCACCCCCATTAAAATGAATTTCTCTCTCAAAATCCGTCGGGGTTGTAATTGATTTTCTACTTGAAAGATTCTTTCATAGAAACCCACATCATAAAAAGAAATAATAAACCGTAATTTTAAAAACTAAAGTATGAAAATTAATGGTTACCCAAATTAACTCATCAATGGGTTTCCACATTAGAGAACATAAGTGAAAATATGGATATTGATGTGAAATATAACCATCAAGATCTGATGGAGAGTGGTAGATAACATGGATATGAAAAACCCAACAGTCACAAAGCCATAAATTTGTAATGATCTAATGTACCATATAATTCATCAGATATGAGGGTACTAGGACAACATTTTTGGTTTTCAAGATCATTTCCCTAAACTTGATGAATTTTTTCATAAGGATAAATACATACATGATTTCAGTGTAATATCATCATTGGTCATTCCATGAATAATTTCTACTTCATCTATTATTTAAAGAAATTAAGTATAATTTGTCCTTCTTTAAGTATTAGAAGATCATACTGTAGAATTATAGTTCATTCCATATTTCTATATTACAAAAAGGTTAGCACAAATGATTAAATATACATAAGTCCATCTATGGTGTATTTGATTCCAAAATAGATTTATAATTTATCTATCAACCCACTTAATAAAATAAAACTAATTTCTACGAACTAGGGACTTCATGTAGTCTGTTGGTAGGTGATAAAGGTTTGTCGTACTTTGGTTATGGGTTTGATTCCCGCATCCTTATCCGACGCTATAACGACCCATACCTTACATACATTGTTAATACTTCAAAATTAAATCATACTTATTACAACATATAAAAAAACCACGAAATGACCGTATAGGTATAGTGTCTTTAGAAACTGGGAAACATAAACAACTGGTTCATAAAGCATCTACACTGTCTCCCATTTATTTCATCATATCTATAGTCCCTTTTGGAATATCTTACTTAATAACCTTCTTCTTGACCTAGGGAAAGAAAAAATACAAAATGGTGAGATCAAATGCTCAATAAGGAAAAACAAAAGAAATATCAATAACATCATATACATAATCACATAACTTTTGGAAATCTTAACCTGCAAAAGAGATCATAATTTCATAACATGGGATAAATCATGGAAGTGAAATTTAATCACAATAATCATAAATTAAAACATTAAACTTTGTGTCATACACACATAATCATAGATAATCATTTCTTATTAGTCAAGGCTCATTGCCAAGACTATCTTAGTGGCCAATTCCCTTTCTGAACCGAGTTCACTCCTCGTTTCAGTCTTGTTTCACTGAACCGGTATAACCTACCGTTACAGAAATGTCTATCTCATGAGAAATAAAATATTTACCCAAATAATTGGAGGTAGATATAGGTCCCACACATCTCATAATGATACCATTCTTATGTGTGCCACAAAATCATAAATCATACATCATTGCATATCCCATGTAATACAAATGGGAATCTTAAACATCATGACATCATAAAACAATTCATATAAGATAAAAGAATTCATAAAAATAATTCCATCACAACATAATCAAATCAATGTAATAATAGGGATAAAAACAGAACACTTAATTATCATAGATGGAAAATAATTTTGATAAAACACTTGAACTCCATTCTTGAGGAAAATATCATTTCTTCTTCAAAAACATTTTTCCTTTCATAACAGGTCATACAACATTAAACTAAAAGAAATTTATTAAAAATAAACTTGAAAAATTGTAAAGGATGCTTCTTGGAAATAATTTTTTACAAATCCATTCATGTCGTATATGTTAAAAAAACATTCTTCTCATACTTTTGTCGGAAAAGTCAAAAAAGTACCTCGTACGAAAAACTACAAAAGATTCCTTTCATATCTTTTTCTAAAAACTCACCGAAGGGTAAAATAGGATTTAAAAAATTGTAGGTGAATGGAAATAATATTACATATTGAGGAAACATGGATGTGGATGAAAAAATACACCCCAGTAAATACTAAAGTATAAACAACCTCGGATAAAAATGAGATTGTGATATTTCCCTTACCTTAGGTCCGTTTTGCTTCGTAATTGTCCGAACCTCCTGTATAATGATTAAAATAATGTTATTGACTTATTCCATAATCATAATTATTTTTATGATATCATATATGGTCATATTATTTGCTTCTTAGTATTAATATTTCATTGCTACTTGTTATTCGGGTGTTTATAACTTTTTGTTCTTATGCGTGTTTTGTTGAATAAATTCTTATTCTTATCTTTAGGTTATAGATAACTCATTTCCATAATGTTATTAGTGTAATATATATCATATTCATTCATTCAATTTATTTATATAATCATTATGAAATGAAGATCATGTAGAACGAGTCGCATTACATCGTGGAGACGGTATTCCGTACGTACGCACGAGTGATGATATTGTTCCTATGATCGTGGAATTGTATTGAAGTGTATGTATACTATTTCAGAATAAGTATCACTTTATAATAGACATATATAGTCATTATTTACACCATTTTACCCATCCAAGTAAGGTGGTGGTGGAAAATAGATTACACCACGGCGTGGAGACGGTATTCCGTACGTACGCACGCACGGTTATTTCTTTTTCCGTAGGATGGATAGATGGTGAAATAGGGTTGTTTAATACATATAATATCATATAATTATATTAGTGATACTAATTTTATTACTTCATAATTAAACAACTAAATAAGAAGAAGTGGAAGAAGAAATAAAGATGAAATAATCGGTAACAGACATTACCTATTCTTTGAAGTGCTTCCTTGAGACCTTCTTTTAGGGCACTAAAATTGGTCTTTGAAGAAGACCAGGACCTCTAGGATGTCTCTAGGTAAGTGGAGAGGAGGAATTGGCAGGGGTTGGCCGAGCTTGAAGGCACAAAGTGGTGTGAGGAAGAGGGGGAGGAGGTGACCTTTTATAAGGGAGGAGAGGGGCACCTTTGGAAAAACTAAAATTATTATTTTATTATAAAGTCAAATTCGGTTTTTAATAGCTCCAAATTGATATGTTTTGAAGATAAGGTTGGTAGGGGTAGAAATCCTCTCATCCAATAGAATTTAGACAAGTTTAGGTATCAATTTTAACCTTATCATTTAGATTTAACTTTAAGTTAGATAATTTAACTTTTACCGTGTCTTCTTGTTTTATTACACTATATGGTTAATAAACATACCATATAAAGCCAAAAAAACCCCATGTTTTTTTAATATTAATATATATAGCCTTATCTAAGTCATTTTTCCGAACCTTATATTTTTAGTAATAAAATATCAATTAGTAATATAATATTTGTTCTGAAAACTATTTTATGTCAATTTTGAAACTATTTAGTAATTGATTTTTTTGAAAATCATAACAGAATGATTAGTTCGAACAAAGTTACTTAAATCAATACTAACATGTCATATTAACCTATAAAATTAGTTTAATTCATAAAAAGTCTCAAATTACATTTATTTTGGTGTTTATAACCTCAATTATGTCAATATTTCATTAATAAGATAATTATTGCATCATCATTGTGTCATAAATAAATTAAATTATTTAATGTCTAAAAATTACAAATAAAATATCATTATGTAGGAAATCATTTTACCTTTCTAATGAATATTTATAGTCGAATTTATCTTATGTATAACCTTATATTAAAAATTATTTACTTATTAAACTTTGATTTTAACTATTTTAACCCTTCTTTAAATAAATTAATAATAAATGTCCTAATCTAATCCAAGTGGGCCTAAATAGTCATATTTTGTTCCTAAGGTTGTTTTTGGTCGAATTAAACTAGTCCAATAGAATTAGGACATGTTTTAGGGTAATAATAATATCATTTTTACCCTTAATTACCCTATTTACTTTTAACCGTGGTAAATAAAAGTAAAAAGTTACTATTTACCAAAAAATATTTTCATCTCATTGAACCACATTTTAGTCCTTGATATTAACCGTGTCTATTGGATTTTCGAAATTCCACTCATAGAAGTGGTAAAATTACGTTTTATGAAAAATTTAGTTTTTTTAACAACCACTTAGTGGTTTCACTATTCATCAAAAATTGAAAGTTTTCAGAAAAATACCAAAAAATAGGCCTAAGCTATATTTGATATTATGAATTCAAAAATGATTTTTATTTTACCAAATTCAAAACATATCATTTACATTAACTAATTTAAAAATTAATTTATGTCGTTAAGAAAATATTGTGTTTTTAAGAGATAATAACTATCAAAAGATTGACACTTGTTTATGTCTGGTTTAAATTTGAAATTAAATCCAATGAACAACATTTTATTAAGTTGTAAAAATATATTATAAATATACATTAAAACCACACAAATTAATAATTTATCACTATTAATTATTTCGATTAAAATAGTTTTTTTTAATTAAAATTTAATAATTTTCACTATTCATCAGAATATGAAAGTTATCCGAAAAGTACCAAAAATTCACCCTAAGCTAATTTCGATATTCCTAATCCAAAAATGAAGTCCATTTTGAAAAATAAAATTATAAAATTTCAAAAAGTGGTTATTACTATTCATAACGGCTAGTTTTAATAATATTTTAATAGCATATCATTGTTTAGTGAAACTCAATGTTGCGTATGATGCAAGCTATCGAGGAAGGCTGCGGTTGCGTGTAAAGCAAGCCAATCTAGTTTTGTTTGTATTGAAAGATTCCTTTGATGATTTATATAACATAAAAACAAAATATTTCACATAAAAGTCTCAGGTGTTACATTCTACCCCCCTTAAAATGAATTTCTCCCTCGAAATTCGTCACTTTGTAACAAACAGATGAGGATACCTCTCCCTCATCATATCCTCAAGCTCTAATGTATCTTATTATAATTGGTGGTTCCTCCATAAAACTTTCACCAATCGAGTGGTCTTGCTTCATAGGACTTTTTCGCTACGATCCAGAATCTCTATCGGTTGTTCTTCATAAGAAAGATCTTGCTTCAGCGGTAAAACTTCTGAGCTAAGTACATGTGAAGGATCGGGTATGTACTTTCTCAGGAGAGATACATGGAACACATCATGAACTTGAGAGAGATTCGGTGGATGCGCCAATCGGTAAGCTACCTTCCCAACATGATCCAATATTTCGAAAGGACCGATATATCTAGGGCTCAACTTCCCCTTCTTTCCAAATCTCATGACCCTCTTCCAGGGAGATATTTGTAAGAACACTTTATCACCCACTTCATACTCTAGGTATTTTCTTCGGTTGTCGGCATAACTTTTCTGTCGACTCTGAGCTTCTCTTATGTGTTGTTGAATAGATCTGACCTTTTCTACCATTTCATCAACGAGATCATGTCCTAATAGCATTCTTTCCCCAACTTCATCCCAGCAAGTTGGAGTCCTGCATTTCTTTCCATAGAGAGATTCATAAGGAGCCATCTGAATACTGGAGTGAAAGATATTATTATAAGAAAATTCACCAAAGGTAGGTGTTGATCCCAACCACCTTTGAAATCCATAGAGCAAGCTCTCAACATATCTTCTTGGGTTGGAATTGTTCTCTCAGACTGACCGTCTGTCTGAGGATGATAAGCAGTGCTGAAACTCAACTCTGTATCCAGAGTATGCTGAAGACTTCGCCAAAACATCAAGGTAAATCTCGAATCTCAATCAGATATAATAGAAAGTGGTACTCCATGCAATCTTACCACTTCCTTTACATATATCCAAGCAAGCTGATCCAGAGATAAATTCTCTCTAATAGAAATGAAATGTGCAGACTTGGTAAGACGATCAACTATGACCCAGAGAGCATTATTGCCTTTGGATGTTTTGGGAAGTACTGTGACAAAGTCCATAGTGGTGTTTTCCCATTTCCATTCGGGTATGGGTAATGGTTGTAACATCCCCTTACACTTCTATCTCTCAGCTTTAACTTCCTGACAAACCAAGCATCGAGAGACATATTCAGCAACATCTCTTTTCATGCCATCCCACCAAAAGTACTCTTTCAGGTCCCTATACATCTTCGTGCTTACAGGATGAATAGAGAATGAAGAACTATGAGCCTCATCCAGCAGCTCTTTCCTTAATTCCGGGATGGGAGGAACACAAACCCGATTCCTGAACTTTATTATCCCATCACAATCAAGGTTTAATTCAGGAATATTTCTCACCTTCTTTTGTAACTCTACATCTTCTTTCTATGCCTCTTTAATCTTCACATGTATATATGGTTGAACATTCATTTGAGAAAGATAATATTTTTTCCCTTCCATTATAATTTCAAGATCCCTCATTTGTAAATCCATAAATATTGGATCTTTTGTGATCCTCATCATGGATAAACTGGCATGGTCTTGTCGACTTAATGCATCTTCCACCTTGTTTGATTTCCCAGGGTGGTAATGGATTGAGCAGTCATAATCCTTAATCATCTCCAACCATCTTCTTTGGTGCATATTCAGCTCCTTTTGTGTGAAAATATACATTAAACTTTTATGATCAGTATAAATATCACACCTTTCACCGTAAAGATAATGCATCCAAATCATTAATGAAAGGAGTACCGCAGCTAACTCCAAATCATGTGTTGGGTAATTTTGTGTAGTTGGGGTTTGGCTTAGTGGTAAGCACCCCTTAAATCTACATGAAAAATGGGGGTTCAAAACCCATTGGGCGCAGGTACTGTAGCAGTACTGTAGCGTACTGTAGTAGCGGCGTACTGGAGCAACAGCGAGCACTGTAGCGGCGGAAGGACACTGTAGCAGTGGCAGAGTACTGTAGCGGTGACGGGTACTGTGCAGTACTGTAGCAGTGCAGTTACTGTAGAAGTACTATTCACAGAATGGGCTTCCGGCCAAAAAATTGGGTCTACAGGCCATGTAATGGGCTAAATGCCCACTGGGCCTTCGGGCTATGTAATGGGTCTCCCTCTACCCAGTTAAAAGAGGTCTTTGCTTTCCTTTAATAACAAATGAGGCTTCGGCCCCACCCTTTTAAAAAAAATGTGTTCGGTAATTTTGATCATGGATTTTCAACTGTCGTGAGGCATAGGCTATCACCATATCATTTTGCATAAGAACACACCCCAATCCCTTATTGGACGCATCACTATAAATCACAAACCTTTCTCCACTACAAGGAAGTGTGAGCACAGGTGCACTGGATAACCTTATTTTTAACTCCTTGAAATTCTTTTCACATTCCTTCGTCCAAACAAACTTAACTCCTTTCCGAGTCAACTTGGTGA
The DNA here is from genome assembly GCA_963277665.1 of Viscum album. Classification (NCBI taxonomy): domain Eukaryota; kingdom Viridiplantae; phylum Streptophyta; class Magnoliopsida; order Santalales; family Viscaceae; genus Viscum; species Viscum album. The sequence continues at coordinate 1,453,179,636 of OY728161.1, forward strand.
GTGGATTAGATAATCGTGAAAAATCTTTCATAAAACGTCGATAATATCCAGCCAGACCAAGAAAACTTCGGATCTCAGTTACTGTTGTTGGTATCGACCATCATTCGATAACCTCTGTTTTTGCTAGATCCACAGATATCCCCTCTTTGGAGATTATTTGACCCAAAAATGAAACTTTTTGAAGCCCAAATTCTCACTTGGTAAATTTGGAATAAAGCTTCTCCTTTCTCAAGGTCTTCAATATAATTCTCAAATGATATTCATGTTCTTCCTTGCTCTTTGAATAGACAAGAATATCATCTATAAAGACTACCTCAAATTGATCAAGATAGTCTCTAAAGACTCTATTCATCAGATCCATGAAGATAGCAGGGGCATTAGTAAGACCAAATGGCATCACTATAAATTCATAGTGTCCATACCTTGTACGGAAATCCATATTTGGTATATCCTCCCTTTTGACCCTTAATTGATGATACCCAGAACGAAGATCAATCTTGGAAAAGTATTAAGCTCCACGTAGTTGGTCAAATAATTCATCAATGCGTGGGAGAGGATATTTGTTCTTGATAGTGATCTTGTTATGTTCTCGATAATCAATGCAGAGTCTCATTGATCCATCTTTCTTCTTAACAAATAGAACAGGTGCTCCCCAAGGTGACGCACTAGGGCGTATGAATACCTTATCAAGATTCTCTTGGAGTTTATTCTTCAATTCCTGCAACTCAATTGGGGCCATTCTATAAGGTGTCTTTGAAATAGGAAAAGCTCCCGGTACGAGTTCTATTGAAAACTCAACTTCACGATTTGGTGGAAGACCCGGTAATTCCTCCGGAAAGACATCATCAAACTCCCGTACAGTGGGCATATTATTAATCGTGAGTTTCTCACCAACCATTTGAGATAAATAACCTTCATTTAGTGGAATCAAGACCCATAAGATTGAAGAACTTTCCACTGGAAGGTTATGTTCATCCTTGCATCCATAGACGATCATAGATTGATCTCGAATATGAAATGTGACTTCCCTTCTTTGGCAATTGATATGAGCTCCATATAAACAAAGCCAATCCATGCCAAGAATCACTTCAAATTCCACTATAGGAAGGATCACAAGATATTCAGGAAACACTTTCCCACAAACTTCGATCAGAGAAGAATTATAAACTTTTGATGCGACTGTTGTGCCATTAGGGGTTGTCACATCTAACTCAACATCTAATTGTTGAGGTAATACGGTGTTACCCTTAGAAAATTCTTCAGAAATAAAAGAGTGGGTGGATCCAGAATCAAATAAAACATTTGCTACTTTAGATTGGATGGTAAGTGTACCTTTCACGACATCATTATCGTACTCCACATCGCCGATAGAAATTGCATGTGACTTTCCTTTGTCTTTAGCCTTAAGAGTTTGTTGACGTCGACCATCATCATCAACCCTTGGATTAGGTCATTTATTGGCATAATGTCCCATCTCCTTGCACTTGAAACATTGAAGTGTAGTAGGTTCATTCTATGTATCCCTTCCTTTTTTTCATCATTAGAAATCTTCTTCCTATTATCGCGGCATTCAAATGCCCGACGACCTTTCTTTCCACATTTGAAACATTTACTTGTCCCTTTAAGACAACTCCCTCCATGTTTTCTCCCACACTTTGAGCATAAGGGAAAGTTCATCTTCTTTTCACTGTGCTCATTATATTTTCCTTTGAATTCCATTTTCCTCTTCTTATCAAACACATATTACTGATGGGTTAAATCAATATCCATCTCAACTTTGAGAGCACCTCGATTGATTTCCTCGTAGCTATTGAAGTCCATTATGGCTAAGGCCCTTCGAAGATTCGGTTTTAAGCCACTAATGAATCGATCGATCTTACTCTCAGGTTGGATAATAATACCAGAAGCGTACCATGCAAGTCTTGTAAAATTTACATCATAGGTACCAACAGATTCATCATCCTTTTTCTTCAGTTCAAGAAACTCTTTCTCAATCTTTCTTTGGAGAATATGAGGGAAGAACTTATTGAAAAATAAGTTCTTGCACTCATCCCATTCCATAGACTCAATTTCATCCCTTTGCCTCATATTCTTAATAAGATTCCACCATTTATCAGCATCACCTTCCAAACGATACACTGCTAAGATGACTTTATCATGCTCAGAACATTAATGAACTGAAAATATCTTTTCAGTAGTATTAATCCCTTGTTCAGCAATTAATGGAGCAGTAGACCCGCTGAATGAAGGAGGACGATGTCTCATGAAGGATTAAATAGAATGTTGATCCTTCCTTTTCTCTTTTTCAAGTCCTGCATGATTCATAGCTTGAGAAAGTTGTGTGATCATGGCTACAAGATTTTTCATTCCAGCTCCCATAACTTTTCGTTGCTCAGGGGGACAATCATTGCATTTCCCGTCGCATTCCGCATTAACACGATTCCTTCGGGTTCCAGCCATTGAATAAAACCAAGAAGAATAATTTGAGCAACACTAATTATAATAGGAAAACCACATAATCAAGAATAAAATTTCACACTTAAGTTCTTATCCTAGGTTATTCGTGGCCATTTCTAAAACACTATGATTGTGTTCTATGCTTAGACTTATCCTTAGGGTTCTTACTAAGGCTTTCGCATCCTAGTTTCCAAAGGTTGACTATACCTTTCCTCTGATACCAACTATAACGACCCATACTTTACATACATTGTTAATACTTCAAAATTTCAGCATACTTATTACAACATATAACAAAACCACGAAAGGACCGTATAGGTATAGTTTCTTTAGAAACTGGGAAACATAAACAACTGGTTCATAAATCATCTACACTGTCTCCCATTTATTTCATCATATCTATAGTCTCTTTTGGCATATCTTACATAATAACATTCTTCCCGACCTGGGGAAAGAAAACATACAAAAGGGTGAGCTCAAATGCTCAGTAAGGGTAAACAAAAGAAATATCAATCACATCATATACATAAGCACATAACATTGGGAAATCTTAACATGCAAAAGAGATCATAAATTCATAACATGGGATAAATCATGGCAGTGAAATGTAATCACAATAATCATAACTTAAAACATGAAACTTTGTGGCATACACACATAATCATAGAGAATCATTTCTTATTATTCAAGGCTCATTTCCAAGACTCTCTTAGTGGACAAAGTCCCTTTCTGAACTGAGTTCACTCCTCCTTTCAGTCCACTTTCACTCAACCTGTATAACCTACCGTTCCAGCCATGTCTATCTCATGAGATAGACTTGGCTGTAACGGTAGGTTATACCGGTTCAGTGAAACAGGACTGAAACGAGGAGTGAACTCGGATCAGAAAGGTACTTTGTCCACTAAGATAGTCTTGGCAATGATCCTTGACTAATAAGAAATGATTATCTATGATTATGTGTGTATGCCACAAAGTTTCATGTTTTATGTTATGAGTATTGTGATTACATTTTACTGCCATGATTTATCCCATGTTTTGAAATTATGATCTCTTTTGCAGGTTAAGATTTCCAAAAGTTATGTGCTTATGTATATGATGTGATTGATATTTCTTTTGTTTACCCTTACTGAGCATTTGAGCTCACCCTTTTGTATGTTTTCTTTCCCCGGGTCAGGAAGAAGATTATTAAGTAAGATATGCCAAAAGGGACTATAGATATGATGAAATAAATGGGAGATAGTGTAGACGCTTTTTGAACCAGTTGTTTATGTTTCCCAGTTTCTAAAGACACTATACCTATACAGTCCTTTCGTGGTTTTGTTATATGTTGTAATAAGTAAGCTTCAATTTTGAATTATTAACAATGTATGTAAAGTATGAGTCATTATAGACGTGACGGGTTGTCACCCATTCTACGGGTTGTCCTTTTTCTAAAACTATACTATTATAACTTTCTAGAAAAAAAAGTTTTAGACTTAAACAATAGTATCTGATGTCCAACTTAATCCATTCGATTCATTAGGCTTATCAAAAATACTTCTGTCCAATCTCATAGTATAAAGAAAAGATTACTAGAGAGGTCATCTACCAATCATGTAAATACCATCATTTATCCCCCTATATATCATAAAATATATCTTGTTCGTCACACTACAAACATGTGAATACCGTAATCATTTATTCTCTTAAAACATGAGTTACCATAGAACCTTAGTTAAAACATCAATGCTATATAAAGTTAACACTTTCCAAAAACCAAAATCCCAAAATTTCTATACACTCAAACCATGATATCACTTTGTAATTATATCAGTCATGAGCTCATTAATACTGTCAAACATATTATCCTTATCCTTATCCCTTCATTATGCACATATCATATGCTTTCCAAAAATATTTCAATCACTCATCCTGGTTACCGAAACCATTCAAAATATAATTACAAATAAAGAAGGAAAAACAATAGTGTCACAATACTTATATTTTTCTTTATTCCATAGTACATTACATTATTATTGTAAACATGAAATCATTCTACTACCTTCTTAAACTATTATCCTAGCTTCATCATTTTATTCCTCAACACCTCTTTCATCACATATATCATTTGTAGAATCTTCATCATCATTAACATAAATACTACCCATACGACCATGATGGTTCTCTTCATGAGATTTTACCTTAGGGCATTGGTTTTCATAATGCCCGTACATTTCACATTTAAAACATTTTACCATCATTGATGTCTTACCAATACCATTATCCTTTTCCATTGTGTTACCTAAAACTTTTCCATTGTAATTACTATCTTTGTGTCCTTCTCCCCCCCCCCCCCAAATCATCTTCCAGTTCCTTTGAAATATTCCCCCTGATGCCTCTTCCCACATGATTTAAATGAGGAAAATTAAACATTCATTCCTCTATGATCATCTTTTAACTCCATAATTCCCTTATTAGGTGAGTCATGAAACATACCAAATTTGAGATTATTGATCATATTATGACATTGCTGATTAGGCATAATAATGACGTTTGGAATTTCAAATTCAATTTCATTTCTTGTTTCCTGAAGATGATCACCCCATTGCCCGTCGTATTCTCCATTAACATGAATCTTCCTTTTTCCAGCCATTTTCTAAATCCCAAATAAAAATAGTGTGAGTAGAAAAAATATTACAAGGAAAACCACATAATCAAGTTGTAGTAATTTCAATCTTTAACATATTAGGATTAATCATAGGTTATTTATGATCATTATCATAAATCTAGAATTGTAACCTGTACTTATACACAACCTTATGGACATACCTAGACACACCTTAGAAAAATTTCTATGGTTCTCACTGAAGTTTCTGCATCCTAGTTTCCAAAGGTTAACTAAAACATTCCTCTGACACCAACTGTAGAGACCCAAGCTTGACATACATGGACAATACATTACTTTTTCAGAATACTTAATACATAAAAAAATAGAAACCAAAGGACCATAATAGTTTAGTGTATATGGAAACTCAGAACATAATCTTCTAATCATGGTGAAAGATCTTCAACATCTCCCATAAAAATATTCCCCTTTTTGTTTTCTTACCTAAAACCATTCTTTATATCTTTAGGAAATGAAAAAATATAAAGTGTGAGATCAAATGCTTAGTATGGGTATGAATGGTGAAAATAAAACAAACCATATACAATTGAACATAAAAAACAAGAAAATAATGCTTAAACATCAAAATCTATAGTTGTGAAATAAATCATGACAGTTTGTAAGGCATCGATCCTAATGGAACATCAATAATGATAAAATAGCATGGGAATAAAACATGTAATTGTGGAAAACCGTTAAGCACATATTATAATTTCCATATTAGCCAAGGCAATGCTGCCAAGATCTTCATATTGGACAAATTCTATAACTGAACCGAGTTTACCAGTCGTTCCATCCCTGTAATACTGAAACAGATTTACATGTCATTCCATCCATGTCTATGTAAGAACCCTGATTTTAGAATGGGTCAAATCTCAACCCTATTTGAATTTTTGACTTGTTTTTGAGGAAAGTGGATAAAATGGGATGTTTCTAGAAATTTCCAGACCACACATCATGTACTTTAAGTACACTCTGTGTATATGTTAAGTTAGTGTCGGGCTGTGTGCTCACCGAGTACATGCCATGTGATGATTGTGTAGAAAGATCATAATACACGACGTGTAGTTTTTGACATGTCATATACCTGCGACTGTGCGGTGGCCATACTTGGCGTGTAGGCTTGTTGGCCAGGGAGAATTATTGAAACTAAGTACACTCCGTGTTCCCCTTGGACATGTCCTGTAGTCTGGTCATGTATAAGGGATATACATGGAATGTGGGTATGTCGGTGAGGAAGAGAAGGGAAACCAAGTACATGCCGTGTATCCATAGGTACACGCCATGTACTCACATCGGCAGGTTCTGGAATGTAACTTGGTGGAATTCCAGTTTTCAAATGAATAGTTAAATGATATACACAGTGTGTAGTCCTAAAGTACACTCCATGTAGTTTAATTTTTTTCCTTAAAATGGGAAGTAGCCTCGTTTTGAGGTTCTTGATAGAACCTTTACACCTACGGCTTCCAAATATTCAATCACTTCCCAGTTCTTCATTCGAACCCCGATCCGAACACCGATTGATGCATTGGAACCCACTCGGTAAGGCCTCGTTTCCTCTTGAGTAGTTTTTTTATTTCTATTGTACAACAAGTTATAGGGGTTTTAGCGGTTTGCATTATTTTGTAGATCTACCATGTTTTAGACCGAATTGGAGGCTATTACCGGAGGAGTATCATCGTACGGGTCTTAGGTCGGTGGTGCATACCTCATTCCATGTTTTCGTGGTCTTTTGGGTAATGCGGCCTTCGGCACATTTTTGTGTATTTTGAGCGGGATCTGTTTTTTCTAATGTTTCATATTGAATTGTTTATTGGTCCTATGGGATGCCTTTGGGTTTGCCCAGTTACCAGTTTTTCTTGAGCGGTGTCGGGCGAGGGGTTGTAGGTCATCGCAACATTTTGGGTGAGGGATGCCAAAATAGAAAAATTTGAATTATATTGTTATAAACTATTGATTTTAATTTATTAATCTTGATATAAATTGTTATAGGAATTTAAGATATTAGTGCTTGTATGGGTCGACACCTTGCATAGTGCAATTCAACTGTTTATTTTGTTTTTCATGTTTATGTTTTATGGTTGAATATGTTATGTATGAAATTTCTGAATTGCATCTGCTGGACCCCTTGAGTGGTGTTGGGCATGGACCAGATATTGTTGACTGATGTTGATTATAGGTTGGGCTTGGACATGGTTAATTTGGGTGTTTTTGACCATGATATTGGGCATCATGGACGTCGTCTTGAGGCAGTATGACTATCAGGTTGGGCATGGATCGAGTTACATGGATGGCGACGCCATCAGACTTGAGCGGCATGGTCGAAGGGACATGAGGTGTATGATGTGTTCATGGATTAGGTACTATTTTGGTGATTACCGCTCACCCAGAACATTGAGTAGTTTTCACACAGGGATACTCCGTGATGAGGTGGTTTTGACCACTCGTGTGGGTAGAGGCCCCTGTAGATGCGGTTTAGGTACTTTGGTTCGGGGTTCGGGCCCTAGAAATCCACGTGGGTGGTGAGGAGCCTTCAGGTGATAGCATTGAGGCTATCAGGTTGGGGGCCGAGGCTTGCCGATTATTTAAGGGTAGATATTGATGTCCCTCCAAATAATTTGTTTGAGGTTAGACGTTGTGGTCCCTCTAGCTATATCGTTGGGGGTATACATCGATGTCCCTCCGATTATTATTTGAGGACACGCTTCGTTGTTCCTCCGGGATACTTCATGGGCGTACCTTCAAGACGTTTGTACTTGAGACACATGGTGTCAGGGGAAAATGGTTCTGGGTTACATTATAGAGATTCCAGCATTGGCAGAAGCAGGTGAAACACCATGGTTGTTGTTGAGCACCAGCGGAGTTCGTTTTTATTTGTGCACTGTTATTTTTACTGCTTTCCTTGTAAATGTGTGCCTACGTAAACACTTATATTAGGTAAGAACCATTGGGTGGTATCCTACTGAGATTTTTCTCACACCATGAAAGGGCCATTCGAGACAGGTGTAGATATTATGGGTTTACGTACAAGAAAGAGTCCAGCTTCCGGAGTTAGGCTGTGTTAGTTGTTGCATGGAGATGGTATGGACCTTGAGTTCTTACCTAGCTGGGGTTACTCTGTTTTATTTTTCTTTACATGTATCTGCATGTTTACTAGTTTTTAGTTACTGCTGTTTATCCATTGGCGCAACTTTTGTATAGTGACATGCTATGAATGCATTTTTTGTTTTTTTAGTAGATACCAGTGTTTAGCATGATATTGTGTTTACATTCCATTGATGTTGTTTACATTAATTTCTTCCGCTCTACGGTTCTGGTTCGAGTCAGCAAAGTCTTTTATTTTGCTTCATCTCTATTGTTATACATGGACATGTACTATAATTATTATCTTACGAGAGGGTATAGCCTCCCCACTATACCTATCAGACCCTCGCTACTAGTCGGCTGCCTTTGGAAATCGGGGGGTGGGGTGCGCCTAAGGTCGTAACACCCGAACCATTTATAATTGTTTGGGTGGATATTCAGGTACATGTCATTACAAAGTGGTATTAGAGGTCAGGTATCATGCAGCTGTACTTCAGGTCAAGTGCACGTCGTGGAGCTACCAGAAGCTGAGCAGGCTGGTTAGCTAACAACGGTTAGAGGTACACCGCAGTGTCGTAGTGATCTCCATGATTCCTTTTTGGCCTAACCTATAGAGGCATGTCTATTTTGAGTGCACATGGTGCACATGATCTTTGTGGACTGACTAGATTCTGGTCTGTGGGATTCGAACCATATTGGGTGAATGATATATTATTTATATATTTATGAGATGCGTAGAATTAGGGCATCGAGGATGCAGGTTACATAAGGTGGCTTGGGCATCGGGGCATCGAGGATGCGAGTTAGATGAGGTGTCTTGGGCATCGGATCATCGAGAATGTGGGTTACATGAGGTGTTATGCACCATGACCTCGTGGTGGTGGACATCGATGTGGTGCAGGATAAGTTGGGTGTCGGGGACGACACAGGATCACCAATGAGGTGTAGGGGTGACAACAGTTCACGGAATGACTATGTGTCCGGAAAACAGGTTAGTAAAATGTGTTTCTTTGAGTTTTGTTGGGTTGAGACCAGGTTAAGAGATTCCTAAGGTGGGGATCCCCCCTTGAGGAATTTAGCTGATACCTTGGAGACTGGGGAAGTATGGGTTACTTTTATCGGGGTGGTAGTTTGGAACCATCTTTGGGATTCGTTTGATAGCTCAGGGATGAGCAATGTTAAGGTGGGGAGATTGTAAGAACCTGGGTTTTTTGAACGGGTCAAATCCTGACCCTATTTTAATTATTGACATGTTTCTGAGGAAACTAAATAAAATGGGATGTTTCTAGAAATTTCCTGACTACACACCATTTACTTTAAGTACATGACATTTATATGTTAAGTGAGTGACCGGCCATGTGCTCACTGAGTACATGTTGTGTGATGACCGTGTAGAAAGTTCTTACTAAACAGCATGTGGTTTTTGACAAGCTGTGTATCCGTGACCATGTGGATGTCAAACATAGCGTGTACACTTGTTGGATGAGGATAATCGATGAAAATAAGTACATGACGTGTTCCCCTTCGACATGCCATGTAGTCTAGCCATGTATAAGGGATATATATGGAGTGTGGGTAATTCGGAGAGGAAGAGAAGGGAAAACAAGTAAACATCGTGTACCCATAGGTACAGGCCCTCTACTCATGTCAGGAGGTTTTAGAATGTATTTCAGTGGAATTCCATCTGTCAAATGAACAGTTAAATGATATACATGGAATGTAATCCTAAATTACATGCCATGAAGTTTCATTTTTTTGTGTTAAAATGGGAAGTAGCCTCATTTTGAGGTTCTGGACAGAACCATCGCACCTAAGGCATCTGGATCTTCAATCACTTCCCAGTTCTTTATCTGAACCCCGATCCGAACACCGATTGATGCGTTGGAACCGCTTTCAGTAAGGCCTCAATTCCACTTGATCCATTTTGTTTGATTTCTGTTTTAGAATGAGTTATAGGGGTTTTGAAAGATTTAGATTCTTTTGTAGATCTACCATGTTTTAGACCGAATTGGAGGCTATTACCGGAGGATCAGCATTGTACGAGTCTCAGGTAGGTGGTGCATACCTCATTTCGTGTTTTCGTGGTCATTTCAGTAAAGCGGCCTTCGACACAATTTTTGGAATTTAGAGCAGGACCTGTTTTATCTACTGTTTCATATTGAATTTTTTATTGGACCTATGGGATGCCTTTCAGTATTCCCTATTACCAGTTTTTCTTGAGCAGGGTTGGGGGAGGGGCTGTAGCTCATCGGGGAATTTTTTTTGGGGACACCAAAATGGTTAAATTTGAATTATATTGTTATAAACTATTGAGTTAAATTTATTAATCCTGATATAAATTGTTAGAGGCTTTTAAGACCATAGTGCTTGTATGGGACATCACCTTGAATAGTGCAATTTAACTGTTTAGTTTGTTTTTCGTATTTATGTTTTCTGTAAAAATATGTTATATATGCAATTATTGTATTTCATATGTTGTACCCCTTGAGTGGTGTTGGGCATGGCCTGGTTATTGTTGAGTGATGCTAATCACATGTTGGGCTTGGCCCAGGTTACCTTGGGTGGTTTTGACAATAGGATTTGGCATCATGGACGTTGGCTTGAGGTAGTATGACTGTCAGGTTAGTCATGGCCCGAGTTACTTGGATGACGAGGAAATCAGACTTGAGCGGCCTGGTCGTAGGGACATGAGGTCTTAGATCTGTTGGTGTCTTAGGTAATATCTTTTTTATTACCGCACACATGGAACATTGAGTAGTGTGCAGACAGAGATACCCCGTGATGAGGTGGTTTTGACTACTCGTGTGGGTAAAGGCCCCCATAGATGTGGTTTAGGTACTTTGGTTGGGGGTGCTTTCCATAGAAAGCCACATAGGAGGTGAGGATCCTTCAGGGGATAGCACTGAGGCTATTAGGTTGGGGTCGAGGCTCATCGATTATTTGAGGGTAGATATCGATGTCCCTTTAGATACTATTTAAGGATAGGTTTTTCTGTTCCTTTGAGTAACATCTTGGGTGTTCCTTCGGGACGTTGGTACTTGAGACACGTGGTGTCATGGGAACATGGTTCTGGGTTACATGATAGAGATTCCAGCATTAGCTAAAGCAGGTGACACTCCATGTTGGATGCTAAGCACCAGTGGAGTATGTGTTTATTTGTGCACAGTTCTGTTTACTTCTATCCAAGTAAATGCATGCCTGCATAAACACTTATATTAGGTATGGACCGTTGGGTGGTATCCTATTTTGATTTTCCTCACACCCTGCACGGTCCCGTCGGGACACATGCAGACTTTATGGATTTACATGCAGGAAAGACTCCAGATTCAGGATTCGGGCTGCGTTAGTTGTTGCATGGAGATGGTATGGACCTTGAGGTCTTACCTTGCCGGGGTTACTCTGTTTTATTTTTCTTTACATGTATTAGTATTCTTACATGTTTGTAAGTACTATTGGTTATCCATTGGAGTCCCTTTTGTTTAGTGACTCACTATGGATGAATGTTTGGTTTTTTTAGTAGTTACGAGTGTTTATCATGCAGTTGTGTTTTCATTCCGTTCCTGTTTTTTATTTTTATTGCTTCTGCTGTATGGGTCTGGTTTGAGTCTGCTGAGTCTTTTATTCCGCTCCATCTCTACTATTACACTTGGACTAGTACCATTATTATTATTCTCCAGGAAGTTATATCCTTTCCACTATACCTATCAGACCCTCGCTGCTAGTCGGATGCCTTTGGCGTTCCGGGGGGGGGGTGCGCCTAAGGTCTTAACACCCGACCCATTTAGCACTATTCGGGTGGCTGTTCGGGTCATGGTCGTTACAATCTACCTCATGAGAAATAAATCTTAACCCAAGGCATTAGAGGGAGACATAGATACCAAACATCTCATAATGAAATCATTCATTCGTGTGCCACAAATAAAACATAAATGATTCATCATAACCCAATGAAATAAATTGGTTTCATAAACATCATCCCATCATAGAATAATCCATATTGAACAAATGAATAACTTTTCAACATAATAAAAATTAATCCTTGTAAATCAGAGATACGTTATACTTGAAACATAAACATATTAATTAATGTCTCCTTAGATTCCTAATAGTTTCTATAAAACACTTGAAATGAATTCTTGAGGAAAATATCCTTTCTTCTTCAAAATAAATTTATTTTCTTAAAATTCCAAGCAATTTTAAAAGAGAAATATTTTGTTGAAAATAATCATGAAATCATGTAGAGGAAGATTCATGGAAATAAGGTGTAATGAAAACATAATAATCTGTTCATGTCGTATAATTTAAAAAAACATTATCCTCGTACTTTTAATGTAAAAGTTAAAAATTACACCGTATGATAAACAAAATAATGATTTCTTCCATAACACAAAGTAAAAGTCAAATTGGGGTAAACATGACTTTAAAAATACATGGAAGAATAGTAAACTTTATATGAAAAACATTTTTTTGACATTGATGAAAAATATAACCCCAGTAAATACTTACATATAAGCAATCTCAGACAAAAATGAGATTGCAAAATTATCCCTTCCCTTATGCCCAATTTTTTAGAAATGTGTCCAAGACTCTGGTGTAGTGGGTTTAAACATATTATTAACTTTTAATAGAACCATAATAATATTTTTTATATCTTATATGATTCAATTACTACTTTATATTACCCGTTCATTTGTCAATTCCATGATAAAGATGTGTTTTGGGAAAAAGTGTTTCATTTATCGTACGTGTTTGGACTTGTTGTTCATGATATTATTATTACTTGTTTCATGATTTACTTACTTCCAGAATGTAAAAACTGATTTATATATCATATATAATTATTATATATATATAATAGATAGATAAATGAAATGAAATACACCGTCCATGGAGACAATAGACCGTACGTATGCATGAACATTGTTGTCATTTCCTTATTGAATTGAATGGAAGTAAGTAGATGACATATATATATATAAAACCATTAGAATTATTAGGTCATATATTTCATGATTATTTATTATATATATACTTTATAATTATTCTTTAATGGTTAACTAGGATAATGAATCTCATCGCGTCGTGGAGACTGTAATCCGTACGTATGCACGTGCGATGATATCATTCCCGTAATTATTGAATGGTATTGGAGTAGATGATAGAATATCTCAAAATTAGTATCATGTTATAATAATTATATATAGTTATTATTTACACCATTATACCGATCCATGTAAGGAGGTGGTGGAAAAAAGATTACAGCACGATGTGGAGATGGTATTTCGTACATACGCACGCATGGTGATTTGGTTTTTCGTAGGATGGGTAGATGGTGAAATAGGGTTGTTTCTTTTTTTTAATAACATATTAGTATATGAGTGATATTTATGTTATTAATTTATTATGAAACAAAAAAATGAGAGGAAGTAGAAGAAGAAATAAATTTGAATGAATCTGTAAAGGATAATACCTCTTCTTCGACTTGCCTCTTCTAATCCTCTTCTAAAGGCACTAAAGTTGGTCTTTGTAGAATACCAGGACTTATAGAATGTTTCTAGGGATGTGGATAAAGAAAATTTTTAGGGTTTTTCTGAGCTTGAAGGCTCAAAATTGTGTGATTAGGAGAGGGATGAGGTTCCCTTTTATAAGAGAGGAGAGGGGCACTCTTAGAAACCTCTAAAATATTAATTTATAATAAACTCAAACCCCACTTAAAAGCCTTAAAATATGACTCGAATCCGAATATATGATGTGATAGGGTTGTAATATAATCAACCAATATGATTTAGACATGTTGGGATTTTATTTTAATCCTTATCAACTTGATTTATTCTAATATAATCTATTTAATTTGATTTGTGGTAATAATATTCTAAATTTTAAATTGTTATATATAATTACTTATGTGTTGTGAATTGTCCATAATTGGATAATTTATGACATTTTAGACCATATAAATTTCAATTTATAATTTTTAAATAATTTTCTTATGTTTAAAAAATTTAATAATATGTTATTTTTATAAAATAAAAGTAGTGTCAATTTTGACACTATTCATTTATTTGAATTTTAATAAAATACACCCAGAGAATATATTCGAACCGAAATATTAAATAGGCTACTAAAATGACATATTAGTCTACAAAATTAGTGGATAATATTAATTAGTTCATAAAATATTTATTTTAATATTTTTAAACCCATTTATTTGATATTTCTCTTAATAAAAGAATTACAACAACATTTTTGTATAATTATTTAATATAAATATTTTTGAATAAATAAGAAAAAAATACTATGATGAATATAAATTTAATTTCCTTGTTAAGATTACTTGTAATCGAATTTATCTTCTAAAAACCTATATTTTAAAATATTATGTTTATTAAATTATGAAGTTGACAATTTTGACATCATTAAAAATAAAATATTATAAATGTCATAATCACTTTTATAAGGATCCTAATGGTCAAAAATTAGAAATTAGGATTCTTATGGTTTATATTTACATGAAAAATAATTTTTGGTCAGGTATTTGAGCCTTTTATGTGTATTATTAGTTTGATAAAAACTATATTATTGATTTTTTACTAAATAAAAAATTTCCGCATCATTAATGTATAAGCTAATAAGGTAATTCTATATTTTATAAAAATTAAAAATATATTTCCATGATAAAGAAAAAATATTATCTTTCAAATAAGTTCTTATAACCTAATTTATTTTTTGTATAACCTTATATGAAAAATAATTTAATTATTAAAGTTTGAGTGGGGCATATTTCACTTTCATTTAAAAAATAATTTATTTGAAGATCTTAATCAAATACATGTGGGTTATAATATATACAATTTAGGCCCAAGTATCTTTTAGGATGAAATATAATCATCCAATTATATTAAGAAATGTGTTTGTGTCATTTTATAATATAATATTTACCATTAATTACTTAATTTACCTTTAACTGCGGTAAATAAAATTTATTGTAGTTACTATTCATAATTTCCAAAAAAAAAAAAGATTACACTATAAATATAATTTGGACATACTGAATCCAAATATGGAATCCATTTTTCCAAATTCAAGACATAGAATATGTAGTAATTAATTTTAAATTAATCCCATTGTCGAAAAATGGGTTTTTATTTAAAACATTACAAAAGATTCAAATGTTTTTACCTATGAATTCAATGTAAAATTAATGATAATGACATACATTATATTAAATGGTAAAAATATATTCTATTTATACTTTAATCCCATTAAATATTATAATTTAACCATATAAATTATCTTGATGAAAAAGTTGTTTTTATTTATAATTTAGCGTATTTTTACTATACATCATAATATGAACGTTATCAGAAAAATATTTAACATTTATCCAAAGCAAATTATTATATCTTTATTCACAAGAAAAATTTTATTTTGTAAAATTTAACTTATAAACTTTTTAAAAATTATAAGTAAAATGGGCGTGCCATCAAAAGGCACCAAAACTGCATTTTTTTAAAAATAAATTTTTTACCCGAACAATTTATTTTGGCCTCATACCAAGTTATAGAAAATTATTAAGATGAATAATAATGATATAAAATTAAAAATTTGGTTAATATTATTCATAACGGCTAG
Organism: Viscum album; assembly: GCA_963277665.1. Classification (NCBI taxonomy): domain Eukaryota; kingdom Viridiplantae; phylum Streptophyta; class Magnoliopsida; order Santalales; family Viscaceae; genus Viscum; species Viscum album. The sequence goes on from OY728161.1 coordinate 1,453,195,453, forward strand.
TTCATAAGAACAATATATCATTGTTTAGTGATACTTGGTATTGTGTTGAACACACACTATTGAGGAAGGTCCCACTTGCATGAAACACAAGCCGAGAATAGTTTTTCCATATACTACAAGCTAATACAGTGTAACATATAGAACAATCTTATCTTGGTGTAGAATACAACATAAGATATGAATGAAATTAAAAATAATATTTCTCATTAAATCTTGGGGTTTTACATGCAACATAGAAAAATATTTAAAAAGTTTACACCTTTGAAATTTTTTCAATGGGTATATTGGGATTTGAAATTGGATGTTCTACATAAATTTTTATATGTAACCAACCCTAAACATTAAAAAATCATGATTTAAATGAATAATTCACATGAAGGATATTTTTAGTTTTATAGTTATAGTTAATTAGGCCATAATTGTTACATTTCAAAATAAATACAAAGTAGACACTTCTACTCAGTTCCGATTTTTTCGTAAAATAATAACTACTGAAAAAAAGAGTCATATCTAGTTCCATGTTTTAGATAGAATGACTTTTCATTAAGCCCATCCTTCACCCTATTCATCTTTCAGTCCTTTGAAAAACATTTCAAAAAAACATTGAATGAGAGTAAAAAGCATTTTAAGGGTTATAAGATAAATAAATATAACATTAGTCCCCAAATACAAACCAATCATAAGCTCATACCTCATGAAATAATATGATTTATGAATAACACATAGAAATTATATATCATAAAGGGTAAATTGTGGAATCCATAACATACATATGTAGTATCATTCACAGCTACGTAGGGAGTTACATTTGGGATAACCATCACATTATATTTCCTAAATCTCTTAGGAGAAACATTCAAATTTACCTTTGTCATGATACCTAATGAATTATAGAGCTCTCTCGGGCTCACCCGCCCTAGGTTTATCATGGAACCACTCGTATATGTAAACATTGGTCATGAACCATAACATATTCATAACACATGAAACAAACATTATTGAAACATAACATTTCCACATTTCATTCACAATATATCATTTAAATATATTGACATAAAAATCAATTATCAAAACGATTTTCAATACCAAAATATACAATAGAGAATATTGTATTTATTATCCTTTTGAAAACATTTTTTCCTGTTAAGGAACCCAAAGATCAAATATTACCTACGACAGTGGAAATGATTGTCGTCACCACTTACATTAAAAGAAATATTTTTTTTATTTTTCTTTTAGTAAAACACCTCATAGAAAAATATTTTCAATGAATGAAATAAAAATTCAAAGGTGTTTATCCAATGCATAAAAGAAATTAATGTATAAAACAAAATATTCATCAATGTATGTGTCTGAACTCATTCATGGAGATTTATTATATTGCAACTCTTTCCTTTTGGTAAGCGAACTCTATTGCTGATGCTCTTGCCAACAAGTGTGTTCACCAAGATATGCTTTGGCTGGACGACCTTCCTCCTGATATTTTTCATCTTTTTGATAAATATTGTAAAAAACACCCTACTTTTCATCTCTTGTAACCCTTTTGTTTTTTAGTTTCAATAAATTTCGATTTGGTCTTTGACCAAGGCATTACCTTCTTTAATAAAAAGTTAATTGTTTGAGATCATATTAGATATTTTGTCAATGATCGAAATTTCAGTTAAAAATGAACTCATTATAAATATAAATTACACAAGTGGTTGAAAATAAATAATCTCCATAATTATATTAATGATTTAGATATCATATATATCATATATATTCAGTATATATATGTATTTATAATAGTACATAACATTTTGTGAAAAGAAATGAAATGCACCATCCATGGAGACGGTAAGCCGTACATACGCTTGAACACTACATTCATTTCAATTTCATATTTATTGCAATGAAATCATAATTATAAAAGTTTATAATAATTCAAGTATAGTATCATATATAATTTCATTAACTAAATCCTTTATATGTTCCACGTATGGCATGAACGATTCATATCGCTTTGAGGGGGCGGTAGGCCGCACATCCGCAAATAAAAATATCTTATTTACCCACTATGGAAACCAAAAAATTATTACAAAAATGAAAAAAATAAAGAAGCATAGAAACAATATAAATATAATATATATCACATATAAATAAAATTCTATCTTAATGGCCACCATAATAGGTGTTAGGAGAACATTGAACAATCTATGTTTTGTGTTGTAGTAGTTCCCCATCCACAGTAACAGTATGGTCTTTACCCATTGTATAGAGGTTTGTGTAAGTTTTGTTTGAATACATCTCATAAAAAAACCTATTATATATAGGATTATGGTTTAGTCATTAAATAATGTAATAAAAACATTTTATTTTATTCGAAAAGCAAAATAAACAAAAGAACTTAAGAGAATACATTACCTTTAAATCAGGTATCTCTATTTTTTTTGAACCAAAAGGATTAATTGAATTTCTTTATGACTAAGGGAAGGCTTATTAGAGGAGGATATGAATGTTAGGGTATTTATTGGGATGAGTTTCGATGACCCATGCAGCTTGAGATGTTTGAGGAATGCGATAGAAGTGAGGTCTTTTCGTAAAGAGGAGGAGGGGCTCTTTAGGAATGTTTTAAAATATTATTTTATTATATAATGATTTTCGGTTTCTAAAGGAAATAAATTTATTAAAGTCAAAGATAAGATGAATGATTTTGTAAATAAAATAATACAATAATAATTGGATAGGTTTTGGATATTTTTCTAATCTTTATAATAATATTTATTTAAATCATTCATTAATGAGATAAACACAGCATCATTATTGTGTTGTAAATAATTTTAATTATTTGATATATAAATTTTTTTAAAGAAAATATCATGATATAGGAAATATATTTAGATTTAAAATGAATATTTATAGTCAAATATATAACCTATATAACCCCATTTTAAAAAATGTTTACTAAAAGATGTATTTTTATGTCATTTTTGTCAATACTTTAAATTTATGAATATAAAGTGTCATTATCAGTCCCAAGTGGATCCACGAGGTCACAAAATTGGCCCAAAGATTACCATGGTCTAAAATGTATCAAATAGTATGAGTATTACATATGTTAGGGTAATTTAATAATATTATTATAATATTTTGTTACCCTTATTTACCAGATTTACCCTTTAACCATTGTAATATTTTTTTTTACTAAAGTAAATATTCATAAGGTATAAAAATAAAAGATACTTATCTTCCCAATTCATACCTCTTGATTCTAATATGGAGTCCATTTTTCTAAATTCAAAACATATAAGTGGTAGAAATTAATTTAAAATTAATTCCCGTTGTCAAAACAAAATGCATGTTTTTAAGAAATAATAACTATCACAAGATTAACACTTATTTATTTCCAATTTCAAAGTAAAATTTCTTCCAATGAAATAAATTGGATCAAATAGTAAAAAAAATATAATTAAACTTTAAAACCAACTAAAAAGATAATCTATCTTTATAAAAAAATTAGATTAAAAGGCAGTTTTGAATTAAAATACAGTATTTTCAATATTCATTAAAAATGAACATTATCAGGATAATAACAAAATTTCATCGAAAGTAAATTTTGATGCCATGTTGCTAAAGAAGAATTTTATATTCTCAAATAGAACATATTAATGTTACCTAAACTATATTTAAATATGGTTATCCATCAAAAGGTTGTAAATCAACTTTTTAATGAGTATTAGAGTATTTATGTGAAAAATTTAAATTCATAAATATTTTATGCCTATAAATTTTATTTGATAAATATTAAAACATTTAACAAACTTGTATATTCATATTGTAGTTAGTTCTTACAATTCTTGTCAATACAATGGCTAGGAGTTACCTACCATTTAAAATAATATTATATTATAATTTCTCATTATAACCAAACGTTGTGTGCAACGTAAGATTTATGATAATCCCATTGTTTTGTATCGGGTATTCCATTGAACATAGAATCCCCTTTAAACTAAAATTTATATTTATTTCACAAATATTAATAAATATGAATAATTATATTCTTGATTTACATGGTATGTTACATCCTTCCCCCTTTTTGGGAATTGTGTCCCCGCAATTCTATTCACTTATCAAATAAATGCGGGTATTTATCCCTCATAGAATTTTTTGATTCCCATGTTGCCGCTTCAACTATATGGGTTTTCGAAAAAACCATTACTTAACTAATTACATTATTCTGCATCACTTTCTCTCTTCGGTCAAGAATCTAGACCGGTTATTCCTCATAAGAGGGATTCTCTTCCAACTAAACTATCCCTAGGCTTAAAACATGAGATGGATCTAGAATATACTTTTTCAACATTAAAAAAAGAAAAAAATAGTTTACCTGGGATAAAAATAGGGGTAAATCCACTCTGTACGCAACTGATCCATCTTTCTCCAGGATTTCATAAGATCCAATGAACCTCGGACTCAAATTTCCCTTCTTACAAAAATGTATCACACTTTTCCACAGAGAAACATGGAGAAATACATTATAACCTCCCTTAAAAGAAATATCATTCCTCCAGTTATATAAATATTTTTTAGGTCTACTATGAGCTATTCTCATTTGCTTCTGAATCAACTAAACATTTTGTACCATCTCATATACCAATTCTGGTCTTATCAACTTCCTTTTACCTACTTCATCCCAAAAATCTGGTGTTCGACACATGTTCCCATATAATCCCTCAAATGGATACATCTGTATTGTAACATCCCAAGTATGTAATGAATAATATATATTCTTATATATGTCTATTTATGAATTAGATAGTGTATTAGAGGCTTAAAATGAGAATAAATCCAATCTTAAGCATGGAATACACTAATATTTTTAAAAGATTTCTTTACTGCCTTTTGATGGCAAAAAATTTTTACATAAAAGTTTCGACAGTATTATAAGCTCTATTTGTTATAATAAAATTATTATTTATCATTGGGACATTTAAATTTACATTGGATAATTTTTTGGTATTTTTCTGACAATGTTCATTTTTTTAATGAATAGTGAAAAATACTGTATTTTACATAAAAACTGCTTTTTCATATAATTTAATTATATGGTTAGATTATCTTTTTAATTGGTTTTAAAGTGTAAATAGAATATATTTTTACCATTTAATCCAATGTTGGTCATTGGGATAAATTTAACTTTGGAATTGGGCATAAAAAAGTTCCAAACTTTTCATAGATATTGTTTCAAAAAAACCCGCTATTTTTTTGACAACGGGAATTATTTTTAAATTAATTATTGCAATTTATATGTTTGGAATTTGGTAAAATGTATTCCATATTTTGAATCAGAAGGTCCAATTTATGTAATAAAGACTTTTTTTTCATTATGAATAGTAACGACGGTTATTATCTTTAATTATCTTAACTAATGAGTAATCGGGTAGTTAAGGATAATAAAATAATATCATAATACTAAAAAATGACCACAACATGTGTCTTAATGCTACTGGTTGTCTCATGTCCGACCATGGGATGCCTTGTGCCAAACGTGGGGACCCCATGGAATAAATTTTGTGTGAAAGTGAGTTTTTATCTTTTTATTTTTAAAGAAAGTTAAATATAACAAGGAATGTATCATCTGAGTAAAAAAAAATTAATTTTGTCTACATAAATTATATATTGGACTATAAATAGTAAATTGAAAGATAAAATGATTTCCTATATCATATTATTTTTTTATAATTTTTAGACATTAAATAAATAAAATTATTTATAACATCGTGATGATGCAGCGATTACCTCATTATTTAACGATTTAAATAAAATGAAAAGATAATGTAAAATATAAGACCTACACATGTCAAAAACCAATGTTATGAGTATATTTAAAACCCTTATCACCTTATCCTCAAAATAAATCAATGTGGGACCTTTAAAATCTGATACTCATTTGAAAATAAAGTAACATTTTATAGCTTTCCAAGGGTGCCCCTCCTCTCCTCTTATAAAAGGCCCCCATCACTACCTCCTTACACAAACTTATCAAGCCGTTGGATCGGCCATTCCTTAATCATTTTATCTCTCCAAATACCTCTCCTAATCCTAGAAGCATTAACTTAGGCTTTATGCTCTTCAAGAAACCCTTTTGGTTCAAACCAAATGGAGTTACCCGATTAAAAGGTAAAGTCTTCTCTAATGCTCTTTTGTTTTATTTTGCTTCTCCAACCCCATGAACTATTTTTATTCATTTATTTTGTAAAAACACCAGTATATTACATATACTATGATGTTTTTATAAGAAGTATTATAGCTACACTTACACACACCTACATCTAATGGTTAAAGAACATACTGTTTCTGTGGATGGTGAATTTCTACCTCACGAAAGGATGATTGTTCAATATTCTTCTAACACCTTCAAAGGTGGCCATTAATACGTCACAATATTTTTATATGATACATCATATTTTTTTGTTTTCTTTAAGCTTATGTATTTTTCATTTATGTCATACCTTTATGGCTTACATTATGGGTATACATGATATCTTCATTTTAGGAAGTGCGGACTACCGCCCCCTCATAGTGATTTGATTCGTTAATACCATATGTGGTACGTATAAAGGATATATTTAATGATATTATAACATACTGGAATTAAAATACTATTATGTATCATTATTTTTTAATTCCATTAAATATGAAATAGAAATGGAAGTAGTGTTCATGCGTACGCACGGCTTACCATCTCCATGAACGGTGCATTTCATTTCTTACCTCTAAATGTTATGTAATATTATAAATGAATGCATTTACTGGAAATATATGATATATAGGATATCTAAATCATGAATATAATTCTGTATATAATGGATATTTTACCACATGAACAACTTGTAATTATAATGAGTTTATTTTTGACTCAATTTCCAATGATCGTTAAAACGACCGTTATTAACTTAAATAGTTACATAATGTTTATGAAATGGTAATAAGTGATATAAAAGGAATAATGAACATGAAAAAGGTTTTTAAGAAAGTAGAAATTAGCTCATATTTATTATTCAGTATATTGAAGAACGATCGAGTCAAGTTTGATACGAGGTAAGGGACTTCATCTCAATCTCCATTCATTGAGGGATATTTTGTTATATACACAACATTCTTTTATACGGTGTATAAACCCCTTTGACTTTTACATTTATTCAAAAGGAATATATTTATACGAACTGTTTATTAAACGATAAAAGGGAATGTTTTTTGTTGTATGTGGGCGACGATAACGACTTCTCCACTGATGTGACCATTATTTGAGTTTTGGATTCCTCTACAAGCCAAAACTTTTTTTGAATTAAAAATAAATACCATGTTTTACTTTTCGTTTATTTTGGTATTGAAAATGATTTTCATAATGTTTTTATATCAATTTGTTGTATTGATATCTTGTGATTGAAAAGTGTAAATTCTATGTAAGAACCTAGTTTTTGATGAGAAAGTCTTTGGAATATTCTTGATGATATTTCAGAGCATCACCTTCAGACGGTGTGCGATTCCGAGCCCCGGAGTGGCCGGAATTAAATCTTCAGTGCGTTCACACTGGAATCGCAAAATAAATGGGATAACACCTAAACGGAGTTCCGGATCAGAGATCCGAGTGTACGGATGGGTCCGAAATGGGGTTTTTACTCTAAGAACGACATACAACTTGTCGGCGCGGGGTGTTAGGACCCCTCGCTCGCTTCTGGAACGTTAAACGGATTAAATAAATTAAATTAATTCGTTTAATGTTGAAATGCAGATATCTCTTAAATGGTGGCTCAGATTTGAAAACCAATGGCATCGTTGAGTTCGGAATGTTCCGTTTACCCTAGGAGGGGTATAAGTTTCGCGGGCACGAGCCATTTGTGAAAAATGGCCCGAGGGGCGTTTTCGTAATTTAGCAGCTTCGGACGTTAAATTTTATAACATTTGAATGGGGTCTCGAATTAAAATGCAGAGACTGCCATTGTGCTTGGGAGGTGGTTTTTACCCTAGGGGAGGCTTAACCTCGACCCCTTCATGAGTTTCAGATGCGGGTCTTTTCGGGGGTTTTAAATTAATTAAATTATTAATTAGTTTATTTAAACCTTCCCCCTCCCCCTTCTCCCTTGAACCCCCTGGCGAAACCCCACCACTCTCCCCCTCCATCTTTGGTGAGACAGTCTGGCGAGGCGACTCCAGCGAGGTGCGGTAGTGTCGGCGGATCGTCGCGAAGCTTCGGGTGAAGCCCCACGAGGTAGGATGTGTCGTTTCATTTTGTTCTCCCCCACCTACTTCGAGCCGGGTTAATCCTGTCGATTTCCTGTTAAAACTTAGAACAAATCCCATGGACGCGTAGTATGCAATTTTATCTTTCTGACTCTTGTTTCGGATTTGAAATCGGAGTTCGGAGGTGCCCGCAATCATTCGCCGAAGATTGCGGGTTTTCGGTTTCCGGCGGGTTCGAGCGGCGGCACGGCTCGGCGGAGAAGGCGGCGCGCGGGTGGTTTCGGAAGTCGGCGGTGCGGGGGTTCGGCACAGGACAAGGCGAGCGCGACTGATGGCCAGGGTGAGGGAGCGGCGTCAGGCGGAGCGGCCGCGGCGGAGGCCGGCGGAGGAGGGAAGACTCGTGCGCGGTCTTCCCGGGGTCAATGAGGACCTGCTTCGGCCGGTCCGTTTCAAAGGGGGCAAGGACCCGCATGAGGCGGGTCCTGCGCTGCAACAGGAGACCGGCCTTTTGGCCGGTCGGATGAGGATGTCCGTACCCGCTCGGGTCCGGCGGTTTGAGGCGGGCCGCGGCTAGCGGGCCGGGGGCTCGGACCGGGCCGGCCGGGGTGAACCGGCCCGGGGAGGCCCCCTTGCAATCGGGGGGTCGTAACTCTTAAACGGCGCGACCGATTGACGCGCCGTCTACGGCGGTGGAACCGTATTGACGAGACGGTCTTTTTGAGATGGTTTCGGGAATTTTAAATTCCCGAAACGAGGGGTCGCAGAGGCGCGACGTGGCATTAAGTTGTTTGACGTCTTTCCGGGAATCTTGTTTTGGACAGCGCAGACGCGTCTTACGTCCGTTTTGAGCGGTTTCCAGGGAGGTTACGGTCGTTGTGGACGAAGTTGTGTCGTGGTCCCCACGGGCCATCTTTTGAGCTGCGAGCGGCGTTTAGTGGATTTTGCATCGGACGTCCGTTTGGGGCGTGCAAACAGTCGATGTTGGGTGTTTTTCCGAGGGCGTCGCGTTGGTGCAGTCTGCCCGCTGTAATTCTGCACGATGGTGCGGGGCCCGCGAGGGCTGTTTCGGGAGTTGACTGTGATTTCCAGCTTTATCACCGGGCGACCATTTTGGACAAGCGAGTAGTCCATTTCATGTACTTTTTCGAGAGGATCACAACGGTGTGATCCGTTCGTTGAGTTTCGGGACCGGGATGCGGGTCCCACGTGGCACCGCTCGTGTGTGGTGCGCTGAGATGCACCTTTTTCTCTGGATATCCATTGCACTCAATTGAGTAGTGCTTTTGACGTGTTTTTTCGAGGGGATCGCAATTGTGCAATGCGCCCGACTGTTTTCGGGGCCGAGGCTCGGGATCACGGGACGCCGTTCGGGCGAGAGGCGGTGTTGGTAACTTTCCCTCCGAATATCCGTTTGAGGCGAGTAAGTAGACTATCTCACATGTTTTTTCATGAGGATCACAACGGTGTGATCCATTTGGTTGTGCAGATCCTTATACGCGATCTTGTTAAATGTGGAAGCATGGAAGGTGCTCTAGGGGTGGTTCTCCCTACCTTGGTTGTAGTGGACCCCTGGCATGTGATCGATCACTATTGGGAGAGTGATGTAAATGGTTCACGAGATGTGGTTGGCCGCGCCTGGGCATTTTCTGTGGAGTTGTTACGTCACGCCTTCGCGTTGATGTTGGGTGATGTGTGCACGATAGCCTTTGGGATCAAATGAGGTATACTCCGGGAGTATACAGGAGGGCTTGGAGGTACGTGTGGTTGTTTGTACCTGAGGATGTTTGTGCGCTCAGTTGGTGTTGACTTGGGGCCACACGTAGTGTGGGCCCCATGTGCGTTCCTTGTTCTACTTTGCGTACATTGACCTCTCACGATGCATAGGGTACCTCAATGTGTTTGTTTGACTAGAAGGGTGGAGTTTCCCTGGATCTGTGCTCGTTTTTTGACCAGCAGGGTTGAGTGGTCTCCCCCTGGTTTCGTTCTCGATCGATTGGCCGGTAGCGGTGCTAGTGGAACCCCGTGATGGAACAGGCGCTGAACCTCTTTTGAGAGAGTTGTTCTGGAGTTGGGTGGTTGTGTGATACCCACTCCGTGTTTGGGTGGCCAGTGTTATACCCTCCAGTAGAGATGGCCAGAGCAGTTCTGAGTTTTACCCTCCAGCGGGGCTGGGCAGTGGGTTATTCATCGACTCCGTTGGGTTTACCCTCCAGCGGGGTTGGGCAGTGGGTTACTCGCTGAATTCTAGGGTTTACCCTCCAGCAGAGACTGGGCAGTGGGTCACCCGACACACATAGGGTCTACCCTCCAGCAGAGACTGGGCAGTGGGTCACCCGACGCACTTAGGGTCTACCCTCCAGCAGAGACTGGGCAGTGGGTCACCTGACAACCTCTTAGGGTCTACCCTCTAGCAGGGATGGGCAGTGGGTCGCCCGTCGTCTCGTTCCAGGTCTACCCTCCAGCACGGCTGGGTAGTGGGTCGCCTATCGACTTATTCCAGGTCTACCCTCCAGCAGGGCTGAGCAGTGGGTCACCTGATAATGTATTAAGGTCTACCCTCCATCGGGGCTGGGCAGTGGGTCCCCGGATGATGTGTTATGCTTTACCCTCCAACAGGGCTGGGTAGTGGGTCATCCAGTATCATATTATGGTTTACCCTCCAGCGGGGCTGGGCAGTGGGTCGCCTGAAGATGTATTAGGGTTTACCCTTCAGTAGGGCTGGGCAGTGGGTCACCCGTTATCTGGTTATGAATTACCCTCCAGCGGGGCTGGGCAATGGGTCTTCCGTTGGCATTCCAGACTCAGTCCTTTCTACTTGGATAGTCTGTGGCTTTTCCTCCGTGTTTACCGGAGTGGGACCCTTGGTTATACGGGTCAATGTTGTGATGGTTTGACCTTGAGGAGACCTCTTGACTGCAGGGCAGTGACGAGGTGTGGTTTGACTTTCCCTAGAACTCCCTAGTGCGAGGGGAACTTTCCCCACTGAGACGCGTTCTTGTGACACGATCTAAAACAATGCGGGCGAGTCAGTTCCGCCCAAAGAGGATAGTGTCAAGGTGCGGCGATTTAGTCCCCTTGACTTGTAGTTCGGGGAAGACGTGCGGAATTCTGGGTGACGATGATGGTTTATTTCTGGGACTGTAGGTGACTCACTTTTCTTGGGCTGATCTACGGGACGGAGATCCCCTTACGAGTTTGTTCGGGTTTCTTGTTGATCATACAGATATTTATATACCTTGTTTCCGGTACCCACTTCTTGGGTTTGGTTACTCTCCTTCCAGGAGAGGCGAAGACACGCGGGGTATGCCACGTGCTTTTCGTGTTTAGCATCTCATGGTTGGATGAGTCTAATCTCCTGCTATAGGAAGCGAAAGCTCGATGAGAAGTGCATCTTCTCACCGTTCCTAGCTCCTTGTGTTATGACGAGTCTCCCACCATTATCTTGTTGGGTTGAGCTGGACTCTTTACCGCACATTCAGTTGTACTCTTCTACTTTTACTATTTGCTCTACTGCTCACCCTTCGGTACCTCCTTTTGTTGCTCCCTCGAGCCTTTGGGGTATCCTACTGAGTCTTTTTATACTCACCCCTGCTTGGGCTTTTCCCGCACTTGGTGTGCCCTTGCAGATGACGGACAGGTGGAGCATGGCTTCAGTGGAGCGTTGGAGTTTGGGAGCTTGGACCGCATGCGGTGGTCGTGGCCGGGTACCAGGTGGGAGACGTGTCAGCTGTTTCTTTTTGTTTTTGTTTACCTATTTTCGGGTTTTGGCACTTGTTGGTTGGGGGCGTGTTTTGCCCCTATTCATTTCAGTGTACTTTCAGCTTTCTTTGTACTTGTAGAGGTCGATGGACTCTTGAGGTTTATTTATAGCAGTTTCCCTTTTCTTTTATTTTTACTCTGCACTTTTGCATTGAGTGTGCTGCGTGTCTGTGTACAGGTACTTAGGATAAGGCCTCCCCGAGTTATTGTGCCTTCGGCGCTGGTCGCCAGCCCCTGGCCTATGGAGGCGGGCTTGGGGTAGTTGCGGCTCGAGCCCGGGTAGGGTCGGGTCGTGACAAAGTGGTATCGAAGGTGGTTCATTCCGTGGGGCATTTTGCGTACGTCCCTAAAAGAGGAATTGGTTGGGATTTAAGGAAACAATGTCAATGTGTCTCAAGAGCGGCTCTCATGACAGGGAGTCCAGTGATGGTGCGGCGTCCGACGTATCCATTCACCAGGACCTTGATAACCCGCTTATCGACTCGGCATGCTGAGACACTTGTTGTAGGGAAATTGGATTGTGCATCACAGAGGACTGAGTCTTGACTTTCCTTCTTGAGTTAGCTCCCCATCGTTGTTGTTGTTGGTATATACATATATGCTCATCTGACCGCGACACTCCTTGATAATATTCAGGATGTCTCCGTGAGGACAGCCAGCCATGATACCAGCTTGGGTTCGTGACGACGACCCTATGAGCTATGAGGCCATAGTCCAGGACCCATCGTGCGAGCCCCATTCTCTGGGTGGGCCGGTAGCAGCACCCCCTCCTGTTGAGCAGCAGGCAGTTTCAGCAGAGAATGTTGAGTTTGAGCGCAGGTTGAGCGCGCTCCGTGAGTTCCAATAGTAGAGACCGTTGAGGTTCAGCGGTGAGCCAGACCCTCAGGCAACAGAGGGTTGGATAGATACAGTGGTTCTCCTTTTCAGGATTATGCAGACGTCGACAGGTTAGAGAGTGGCTTTGGCAGCCACCCTTTTTCGTGGAGCAGCTCGGCGTTGGCGGAGTCTGGTGACTCAGCTTCTTGACGAGTCGTCACTTTCGTGGGACGACATCCAGTTGTTGTTTCGTGAGGAGTTTCACCGCTCCTGCTTATGCTCCATTAGGATTCAGGAGCTCCTGCAGTTTTAGCAGGGGGGATGACGGTGGTCGAGTAGGCGGCTAGTTTTGCAGACCGTGCACACTTTTACCCAGACTTGGTCCATGATGGAAACATCCGAGCGTGGAAGTTTGAGTAGGGTCTCCACCGAGAGATTTTTTTTGTCATAGTACCCTTGGCATTTCCACATATGTCGGGGTGCTAGAGCAGGCATTGGTGATAGAGGGCTTCCTGTCGCGTTCTAGTGTTGGTGGTGGCAGCAGGCATGTTGGAGCCAAGAAGGCTGCCGCAGCTAGTGGGCATCGGCAGGTAGAACCTCGACGTAGGTGGCTTTCTGACAACCGGACTCAGGGGCGTGTTCGTACACCACAGTAGAGACTGAGGGCATAGTGCATCCCATAGAGAGTTAGTGCTATGCTTGTGACGAGCGATGTCACTTGGCACGAGACTGCCGACCCGAGTTGCTGGGAGTTTCGGGGAGGCAGCAGGCGCACCACCACGGCAGAGGCAGCGCCGTGATCGGAGTATTACCCAGAGAGGTGGTGCTAGTATAAGAGCGGGAGGAGCTGGTAGTGGGGGACGATGTTACAGGGTCTTCCCATCACCACTAGGCGGTCCACGTCAGGCTCCGGGAGCTGACGGTTGGGACCGCGGGTAGCTGCGAGCTTTGGATGTCTACGATCCTACAGATCATGGGATGGTGAGAGGTACCCCTTGAACCTCTTCTACCTTTTGCAGTAGAATTTTTGGGCTCTGCGTGTGAAAGGATTTTATCCCTGGTCCTTGTTTGAGGTGTTACCAGGGTGATGCGGGGCGTCGGCTGTAACCATGTGTTGGTAAGGGAAAAGGCATGAGCCCTTTTCCTTTAGTCGATGGTGTTGACTCCTTCGCCATTTGAACGTGTAAGAGAGCATCGACTGTGGAATCTTGTATGACCAGATAACCTTGGGTGTTTCACCGTATGGATATTCTAAAGGAGGGAATCACTGGGCCTTGTTCCAGGTGCGGGCGGTGATTCCAGTCGTGGTGTGTGACGTAGAGGTTTGACCGGGGAGGTGAGCTACCCCCCAGGGCCTTCGGGCCGTTTGAGACCGTGCAAAGGGATGGCGAGGTACCCTACCGCCTTTCCCTAAGTCCAAAGTCTGGAGTGGGTGCACGACATCGGCAAGGGCCGACCTAGCGTGAACATATCAATCCTTTGGTCTGTGTGCGGTGATACAGAGCTGTGTGTGGGTTCTTCTGGGTATGGGAAAGCCAGGTGTGGGCTTAGTACCCTGTGTTGCTCCCTAGATTTTCTTTTCGGGGACGAAAATCTTGAAAGAGGGAATGATGTAAGAACCCGGTTTTTTCTGAGAAAGACATTGGAATATTCTTGATGATATTCCAGAGCAGCACCATCAGACGGCGTGCGATTCCGAGCCCCGGAGTTTTCGGAATTAAATTTTCAGTGCGTTCATATGGGAATCGCCAAATAAATGGGATAAATCCTAAACGGAGTTCTAGGTCAGAGATCCGAGTGTACAGATGGGACCGAAATGGGGTGTTTACCCTAGGAACGACATAAAACTTGTCGGAGTGGGATGTTTGGACCCCTTGCTCGCTTCTGGAACGTTAAACGAATTAAATAAATTAAATTAATTCGTTTAATGTTGAAACATAGATATCTCTTAAATGGTGGATCAAATTGGAAAACTGAGGGCTCTGTTGAGTTATGAATGTTCCTTTTACCCTAGGAGGGGTATAAGTTTTGCGGGAGCGGGCCGTTTGTGAAAAATGGCTCCAGGGGCGTTTTCATAATTTAGCGGCTTCGGACGTTAAATTTTATATCTTTTGAACGGGGTCTCGAATTAAAATTCTGAGAACTCCATTGTGCTCGGGAGGTGGTGTTTACCCCAGGGGAGGCATAACCTCGACCCCTTCAGGAGTTTCGGATGCGGGTCTTTTCGGGGGTTTTAAATTAATTAAATTATTAATTAATTTATTTAAACCCTCCCCCTTCCCCTTCTCCCTTAAACCCCCCTGGAGAAACCCCTCCCCTATCCTCCTCCATCTCCGGCGAGACAGTCCGGCGAGGTGACACCGGATAGGTGCGGTGGTGCCGGCGGATCGCCGCGATGCTTCCGGCGAAGTCCCACACGGTAGGATGTGTCGTTTCATTTTGTTCTCCCGCACCTACTTCGAGCCTGGTTAATCCTGTCGATATGCTATTAAAACATCGAAAAAATCCCATGTACGTGTAGTATACAATTTTATCTTTCCAACGCTTGTTTATGATTTGAAATCAGAGTTCGGAGGCGCACACAATCATCCGCCGAAGATTGCGGGTTTTCGGTTTCCGGCGGGTTCGAGCGGCGGCGCGGCTCGGCGGAGAGGGCGGCACGCGGGTGGTTTCTGCGGTCGGCGGTGCGGGGGTTCAGCGTAGGACTGGGCGAGCGCGGCTGCTGGCCAGGGTGAGGGAGCGGCGTTAGCAGAGCGGCTGCGGAGGAGGCCGGCGCGCCGGGCGCGTCCCGCGGAGGAGGGAAGACCCGTGCGCGGTCTTCCCGGGGTCAACGAGGACCGGCTTCGGCCGATCCGTTTCAAAGGGGGAAAGGACCCGCATGAGGCGGGTCCTACGCTGCAACAGGAGACCTGCCTTTTGGCCGGTCGGATGAGGAGGGCCGGACCCGCTCGGGTCTGGAGGTTTGAGGCGGGCCACAGCCAGCGGGCCGACGGCTCGGACCGGGCCGGCCGGGGTGGACCGGCCCGGGGAGGCCCCCTTGCAATCGGGGGGGGGGGGGGGGGGGGGGGCGTAACTCTTAAACGGCGCGTCCGATTAACGCGCCATCTTTGGCGGTGGAACCGTATTGACGAGATGTTCTTTTTGAGATGGTTTCAGGAATTTTTAATTCCCAAAACAAGGGGTCACAGAGGCGTGACGCGTCATTAAGTGGTTTGACGTCTTTCCCGGAATCTTGTTTTGGACAGCGCGGACGCGTCCTACGTCCGTTTTGAGCGCCGTCAGTGGCATTGGAACCCTAGAACTGAGGAGGAGGTTTTCAGGGTGGTTACGGGCATTGAGGTCGAAGTTGTGGCGTGGGCCCCATGGGCCGTCTTTTGAGCTGCGAGCGGCGTTTAGCGGATTTTTCATCGGACGTCCCTTCGGGGAGTGCGAACAGTCGATGTTGGGTGTTTTTCCGAGGGCGTCGCATTGGCGCAGTCTGCCTGCTGTAATTCCACATGATGGTCTGGGCCCTGAGAGGGCTGTTTCGGGAGTTGACGGTGATTTCCAGCTTTATCACTGGGCGACCTTTTTGGACAAGTGAGTAGTCCATTTCGTGTACTTTTTCGAGGGGATCGCAACGGTGTGATCCGTTCGTTGCGTTTTGGGACCGGGATGTGGTTCCCACGTGGCACCGCTCGTGTGCGGTACGCCGGGATGCACTTTTTTCTCCGGATATCCATTGAACTCAAGTGAGTAGTTCTTTTGATGTGTTTTTCCGAGGGGATCGCAATGGTGCGATGCACCCGACGGTTTTCGGTGCCGAGGCTCGGGATCACGGGATGCCGTTTAGGCGAGAGTTGGTTTTGGTGACTTTCCTGCCGGATATCCATTTGAGGTGAGTAAGTAGTCTATCTCATGTGTTTTTTCATGATGATCACAACGGTGCGATCCGTTTGATTGTGCTGAGCCTTATACACGATCTTGTTAAATGTGGAAGCATGGAAGGTGCTCTAGTGGTGGTTCGCCCTACCTTGGATGTAGCAGACCCATGGCGTGTGATCGATCACTCTTGGGAGAGTGATGTAAATGGTTCACGAGATGTAGTTGGCCGCGCCTGGGCCTTTGAGGTGGATTTGTTACGTCACGCCTTCGCGTTGACGTTGGGTGTCGTGTGCACGATAGCCTTTGGGCTGGAATGAGGTATACTCCGGGAGTATACAGGAGCGCTTGGAGGTACATGTGGTTATTTTTACCTGAGGATGTTTGTGCGCTCAGTTGGGGTTGACTTGGGGCCACACATAGTGTGGGCCGCATGTGCGTGACGTGTTCTACTTTGCATACTTTGACCTCTCATGACGCAGAGGTTCTCTCGATGTGTTTATTTGACCAGCAGGGTGGAGTTTCCCTGGCTCTGTGCTCGTTTGTTGACCAGCAGGGTTGAGTGGTCTCCCACTGGTTTCGTTCTCGATCGATTGGCTGGTAGTGGTGCTAGTGGCACCCCGTGATGGAACAAGCACTGAACCTCTTTTGGGAGAGTTGTTCTGGAGTTGGGTGGTTGCGTGATACCCACTCCGTGTGTCGGGTGGCCAGTGTTATACCATCCAGTAGAGATGGCTAGAGTAGTTCTGAGTTTTACCCTTCAGAGGGGCTGGGCAGTGGGTTATTCATCGACTTCTTCGGGTTTACGCTCTAGAGGGGCTGGGCAGTGGGTTACTCGCTGACTTCTAGGGTTTACCCTCCAGTAGAGACTGGGCAGTGGGTCACCCGACACACTTAGGGTCTACCCTCCAGCAGAAACTAGGCAGTGGATCACCCGACGCTTTGAGGGTCTACCCTCCAGCAGAGACTGGGAAGTGGGTCACCCGACGACCTCTTAGGGTCTACCCTCTAGCAGGGCTGGGCAGTGGGTCGCCCGTCGTCTTGTTCCAGGTCTACCCTCCAGCACGGCTGGGTAGTGGGTCTCCTGTCATCTTATTCCAGGTCTACCCTCCAGCGGGGCTCGATAGTGGGTCGCCTGATAATGTATTAAGGTCTACCCTCCAGCGGGGCTGGGCAGTGGGTCGCCGGATGATGTGTTATGGTTTACCCTTCAGTAGGGCTGGGCAGTGGGTCACCCAGTATGTTATTATGGTATACCCTCCAGTGGAGCTGGGCAGTGGGTCGCCTGACGATGTATTAGGGTTTACCCACCAGCAGAGCTGCGTAGTGGGTCACACGATATCTGGTTATGAATTACCCTCCAGTGGGGCTAGGCAGTGGGTCTTTCATTGGAATTCCAGAATCATTCCTTTATACTAGTCTAGTCTGTGGCTTTTCCTCCGTGTTTACCGGAGTGGGACCCTTGGTTATACGGGTCAGTGTTTTGATGGTTTGACCTTGAGGAGACCTCTCGACTACAGGGCAGTGACGAGGTGTGGTTTGACTTTCCCTAGAACTCCCAAGTACGAGGGACACATTCCCCACTGAGACGCATTCTTGTGACATGATCTAAAACCGTTTGGGCGAGTCAGTTCCACCCAAAGCATATAGTGTCAAGGTGCAGTGATTTGGGCCCCTTGACTTGCAGTTCGGGGAAGACGTACGGAATGCTGGATGACGATGATGGTTTATTTTTGGGACTATAGGCGACTCACTTTTCTTGGGCTGAGCTACGGGATGGAGATCCCCTTATGAGCTTGTTTGGGTTTCTTGTTGAGGATACAGATATGTATATACCTTGTTTTCGGTACCCACATCTTGGGTTTGGTTACTCTCCTTCCAGGAGAGGCGAAGACGCACGGGGTATGCCACGTGCTTTCCGTGTCTTGCTTCTCATGGTTGGACGAGTCTAATCTCCTGCTATAGGCAGCGAAAGCTCGATGAGAAGTGCATCTTCTCACCGTTCCTAGCTCCTTGTGTTAGGACTAGTCTTACACCTTTCTCTTGTTCGGTTGAGCTGGACTCTTTACCGCACTTTTAGTTTTACTCCTCTACTTTTCCAATTCGCTCTACTGCTCACCCTTCGGTACCTCCTTTTGTTGCTCCCTCGAGCCTTCGGGGTATCCTATTGAGTATTTTTATACTCACCCCTGCTTGGGATTTTCCCTCACATGGTGTGGCCATGCTGACGACATACAAGTGGAGTGTGGCTTCAGTGGAGCGTATGAGTTTGGGAGCTTGGACAGCGTGCGGTGGTCGTGGCCGAGATCCAGGTGGGAGACCCATCAGCTATTTATTTTTGTTTTTGTTTACCGGTTTCCGGGTTGTGGAACAGGATGGTTGGGCACGTGTTTTTTCCATTTTCTTTTCAGTGTACTTTCAGCATTCTTTGTACTTGTATAGGTTGATGCACTCTTGAGGATTATTTATAGTAGTTTCCCTTTTCTTTTCTTTTTACTCTGCATTGATTGTGCTGCGTGTGTGTGTACAGGTACTTAGGAAAAGGCCTCCCCGAGTTATTGTGCCTTCAGCGCTGGTCGCCAGCCCCTGACCTATGGAGCCGGGCTTGGGGTAGTTGCGGCTCGAGCCCGGGTAGGGTTGGGTCCTGACATGTTATGTTTCCTTTACGCATGTTTTATGTGATACGATTATGTTATGGTTCTTAGCCATTTTTATTAAGACGGGTGGTTCCATGATAAACAAAGGGCGGGTGAGCCCGATATAGCTCTCCAATGCATTGGGTAACACGAAGTAGTTAAACGTTAAGGTTTCTCCAACGAGATTTAGGGAATATACTGTGATGGGTATTCCAAAGATAACCAAGAGGGTTACTCCCTACATAAGAATTTTATGAATGCCTCAAGTTACCTTTATGTATTATGATTTTTATGATTTATTCATGACTTGATGAGGTATGTGATTATGTTTTATTAGTAAAGTATGATTTCATGCATGGACTAATGTTTTCATTTCATATTTTTTTATAATCCATACTGAGCTTATTATGGTCATCCCAGGTTTTTGAAATGTATTTCACAGGTCAAGGGAATGGTACATGATATGATGATAGTGTTAAGGAAGTGTCAAGAAAGAATCCATGTTTTATTTTAAATATGTTTCCATTAATGGGAAAAATGAGTAATATCTTTTATGTAACCACTTTGTTTAAATGTGGAATGTAATGCAATTTTTATGATCTAATTCTATAAAACTATAATCCAGAAAAGATCATCAATGTGTATTCTTGAAGTAACTCACGATTAAGTAATGTTTAAGGCTGGGTCCTTATAGTTTGTTTCAGAGGTCGGTTTAAATAACTTAAGGAGTTAGAATTCTATTAAATGATTATCCGAAAATATTTTTTTTATAGTCAAATTGAAAATGATATAGCATTTGAAGATTCCCATGTTTCTTTATCTAAAGACATGTTTGTTAAGAATGGTATTTAATAGAGGAAACAGAACAACTTTTCTGGGAAGGCATACAGAGGGAAATGACCTTTCAAATAAGTATCCTGAGATGGTCAGAATCAGAACTAAATAGTATGTTGCACAGATGGTTCAGTTGACTCAGGTGAAAAATGTTGGTTATTTTTATTGATGATATTTTAGTGTTTTATAAAAGTAAAAGGGTGCATGAAATAAATTTAAGTGTTATTTTTCAAACCATAAAAGAAAATAAATTGTATGGGAAATTCAGCAAGTGTGATTTTTGGTTGCAACAAATTTCTTTCCTTGGTCACATTGTTTCTAAAGATGGAATAACCGTGGATCCTACAAAAACAAGAGTTGTTAAAGAATGGCCAAGACCCAAAATGTAACCAAGATTCGTAGTTTTATTGGTTTTCCAAGTTACTACTGAATGTTTGTTGAAAATCTTTCACGGTTATCTAGTCCAATGACTAAGCTAACTCGGAAGGGTGTTAATTTTATCCGCACAAAAGAATGTGATGATTATTTTCAGGAGTTGAAAAAAAGATTGGTGAATGCTCTAGTTTTGGAACTACCTTCCAGGAATGGTGAGATTGTTATCTACAGTTATTCTTCACTGAAAGGACATGGTTGTGTCCTAATGCATAATGATCAGGTAATTGCATATTCTTCACGTTAGTTGAAAACTCATAAGGTAAATTACCCCACACATGATTTGGAATTAGCTACTGTGGTTTTCTGTTTAAAAATATGGAGACAAAATTTGTATGGAGTAAAGTGTGAAATATATACCCATCACAAATGTTTAATGTATATATTCACTCAGAAATAATTGAACATGAGACAGAGGAGATGGCTTGAATTATTAAAGGATTAATATTGTACAATTCATTACCATCTGGGAAAAAGAAAATAAAGTGGTTGATGCTTTGAGTCGAAAAATTAATGATTCATTAAAAATGTTGCATTTGGAACATGATCCTTTGGTTAAGGATTTGATGAAATTTGGCATAGAAGTTGTAGGTGCAGGATGTCCTTCTGTTTTGTTTCAGGTATCAGTGAAATCTTCTCTATCAGACAGAATCAAGAAAACACAGAAGCATGACAGCGAGTTGTAGAAAAAGGTAGAGCTGGTTTAGAAGGGTAAGTTGCCTGAATTAAACATTGATAATGATTATGTTTTGAGATTTGGGAAGATATTTTGTGTGCCTTGTGATTCATAGTTGAAGATAGAGTTGTTATGTGAAGCTCATAGTTCTACATTTTCAGTTCATCCAGAAAGTACTAAGATGTATAGAGATCTTTGGGAGTATTACTGGTGGGATAGAAAGAAAAGGGATATTTCTGATTTTACTATGAAGTGTTTGAAAATTCAATAGGTTAAAGAAGAACAGTAGTTACCGAAAGGGATGCTTCAGCCTTTACCAGTACCAGAGTGGAAATGGGAAAATATATCCATGGACTTTGTTGTGGGATTGCTGAAGAGACCTTGAGGTAATAATGCAATCTGGGTAATTGTTGATCGCTTGACTAAATCTGCTCATTTCCTTGCTATCCGAGATACTTTTTCCCAAGATAAACTTTCTTTTTTGTATCTTAAAGAGATAGTCAGGTTACATAGAGTTCCCCTCTCAATTTTATCTGATCATGATCCCAGGTTTACTTCTATCATTTTGAAAGGCTTTCAGAAGACGTTGGGTACTAAATTAAATTTTAGTACAGCTTTTCATCCTCATTAAGATGGGAAATCAGAACGAAAAATTTAGACATTGGAGGATATGCTACATGCTTGTTCGATGGATTATCAGGGATGTTGGGACCAACATCTTTCTTTGGTTGAATTTTCATATAATAACAGTTTTCATTCCAGTATACCGATGGCACCATTTGAGGTGTTATATGGAAAGTGGTGTCAAACTCCAGAATTCTGGGATGAAGTGGGTGAAAGGAAGCTGATGGGACCAGAATTGGTAGAAAATATGGAATAGAAAGTTCAGTTGATTCAGAAAGACATGATAACATCTTAGAGAAGGCAGAAGAGTTAAGACGATAACCGGAGGAAGGATCTATCATTCGAGGTAGGTGATCATGATTTTCTCAAAGTTTCACCATGGAAAAGTGTGATGCGATTTGGTAATAAAGGAAAGTTGAGTCCAAGGTTCATTGGACCATATGAAATTGTGACGGGAGTTGGATTAGTTGCTTACTGAGTGGCTTTACATCCGAGCTTATCTCAGGTACACAATGTTTTTCATGTTTTGATGTTGAGAAAGTATATTCCAGATCCATCTCATGTTTTCAGTCCAGAGGTAGTTCAGCTGGAAGAGAACATATCTTATGAAGAACAACCGGTCCATGATTTTTGACCACAAGGTGAAAGTGTTACAGAATAAGGTGATTCATCAGGTAAAGGTTTTGTGAAAAAACCACATGATTGAAGAGGCAACATGGGAATCTAAAAATGCAATGAGGGCTAAATACCCCCACTTATTCGATAAGTAAATAAATTGTGGGGACGCAATTTTCTAAAGGGGGGAAGGATGTAACATCCCAAGTATGTAATAAATAATAGATATTCTTATCTATGTCTATTTATGAATTAGAGAGTGTTTTAGAGGATTAAAATGAGAATAAATCCAATCTTAAGCATGGAATACACTAATATTTTTAAAAGATTGTTTTACTGCCTTTTGATGGAAAACTATATTTAAATCAAACATTTGAAAATTATATAAGCTCTATTTGTCAAAATAAACTTATTATTTATCATTGGGATATTGAAATTTACATTGGATAATTTTTTGGTATTTTTCTGACAATGTTCATTTTTTTAATGAATAGTGAAAAATACTGCATTTTACATCAAAACTGCTTTTTCATCTAATTTAATTATATGGTTAGATAATCTTTTTAATTGGTTTTAAAGTGTAAATAGAATATATTTTTATTATTTAATCCAATTTTCTTCATTGGGATTAATTTCACTTTGAAATTGGGCACAAACAAGTGCGAAACCTTTCATAGATATTTTTTCAAAAAAACCCACTATTTGTATTGACAACGAGAATTATTTTTAAATTAATTATTGAAATTTATATGTTAAGAATTTCGTAAAATGGATTCCATATTTGGAATCATAAGGTCCAAATTATGTATTTAAGACTCTTTTGTTTTTAGACATTATGAATAGTAACGACGGTAATTATCATTAATTATCTTGATTAATGAATAATCATGTAGTTAAGGATAAAAAAATAATATCATAATAATAACAAATGACCACAAAATGTGTCATAATTCTACTTTTTGTATCATGGCCGACCATGGAATGCCTTGTGCCAAACTTGGGGACCACATGGAATCACTTTTGTGTGAAAGTGACTTTTTATCTTTTTATTTTTAAAGAAAGTTAAATATAACAAAGAATGTATCACCTGAGTAAAACATTTTTAATTTTAACTACATAAATTATATATTGGACTATAAATAGTCATTGTAAAGATTAAAAGATTTCCTACTTGATAGTAGTTTTGTTATAATTTTTAGACATTAAATAAATTAAATTATTTATGACATCATGATGATGGAGCGATTACCTCATTATTTAACGATTTAAATAAAATGAAAAGATAATCTAACATCTAAGACCTAAACATGTCAAAAAACTATTACATGAGTATATTTAGAACCCTTATCACCTTATCCTCAAAATAAATCAATTTGGGACCTTTAAAATCCGAAACTCATTTGAAAATAAAGTAACATTTTATGCCTTTCCAAAAGTGCCCCTCCTCTCCTCTTATAAAAGGCCCCCACCTCTACCTCCTTACCCACACTTATCAAGCCGTTGTCTCGGCTAAGACCTGCTCATTTTATCACTACAATCCCTCTACTCATCCTAGAAGCCTTACCTTAGGTAGGAAGCTCTTCAAGAAACCCTTTTGGTTCAAACCAAAGGGAGTTACCCGATTAAAAGTTAAAGTCTTCTCTAATGCTCTTTTGTTTTATTTTTCTCATCCAACCCCTTAACTCTTTTTATTCATTTCTTTTGTAACAACACCATTATCTTACATATACTAGGATGTTTTTATAAGAAGTATTTGAGCTACACATACACACACCTACATCTAATGGTTAAAGAACATACTATTTCTGTGGATGGCGAATTTCTGCCTCACGAAACGATGATTGTTCAATATTCTTCTAACACCTTCAAAGGTGGACATTAAGATGACACTATATTTATATATGATATATAATATTTTTATGTTTTCCATAATATTATGTATTTTTCATTTATGGCATACCTGTATGGCTTCCATTGTGGGTATACGCGATATCATTATTTTAGGAAGTGCAGACTACAGCCCCCTCAAAGTGATTTGATTCATTAATACCATATGTGGTACGTATATTGGATAGATTTATTGATATTATACCAAACTGGAATTAATATACTATTATGTATCATTATGTTTTAATTCCATTAAATATGAAATAGAAATGGAATTAGCGTTCATGCATACGCACGGCTTAACGTCTCCATGAACGGTGCATTTCATTTCTTACCTCTAAATATTATGTAATATTATAAATGGATGAATATACTGGAAATATATGATATATATGATATCTACATCATGAATATGATTCTGGATATAACAGATATTTTACCACATGAACAACTTGTAATTATAAAGAGTTTATTTTTGACTCAAGTACCAATGATTGTTAAAACGGCCGTTATTAACTTAAATAGTTACATAATGTTCATGACATGGTAATAAGTGATATAAAAGGAACAATGAACTTGAAAAAGGTTCTTAAGTATGTATAAATTAACTCAAGTTTATTATTTAGGAGATTAAAGAACGATCGAGTCAAGTCAGATATGAGGTAAGGGACTTCGTCTCAATCTCCATTCATTGAGGCATATTTTGTTTTATACACAACTTTCTTTTATACGGTATATAAACCCCTTTGAAATTTATGTTTATTCAAAAGGAATCTATTTATACGAAGCGTTTACTAAAAGACAAAAGGGAAGGTTTTTTTTCATACGTATGTGGTGACAACGACTTCTCGGCTACTGTGACCATCATTTGAGTTTCAGCTTCCTCTACATGCCATAAATTTTTTTGAATGAAAAATAAATACCATGTTTTAATTTTCTTTTATTTTGGTATTGAAAATGGTTTTCATAATGTTTTTATATCAATGTTTTGTATTGATATCTTGTGATTGAAAAGTGGAAATGTTATGTTTCCTTTACGCATGTTTTATGTGATACGATTATGTTATAGTTCTTGGGCATTGTTATGAAGACGGGGGGTTCCGTGATAAACTAAGGGCAGGTGAGCCCGATATAGCTCTTCAATTCATTGTGTAACGTGAAGGAGTTAAACATTAAGGTTTCTCTGAAGAGATTTACGGAATATACAGTGATGGGTATTCCAAACGTAACCAAGAGGGTTACTCCCTATGTAGAAATGTTATGAGTGCCTCAAGTTACCGTTATGTCTTATGATTTCTATGATTTATTTATGACTTTATGAGGTATGTGATTATGTTTTATGAGTAAATTATGATTTCATGCATAGACTAATGTTTTCATTTCATATTTTTTTTATTACTCTTACTGAGCTTATTATACTCATCTCATGTTTTTGAAATGTTTTTCAGAGGTCAAGGGAATGGTACATGATATGATGATAGTGTCAAGGAAGTTTCAAAAATAATCCATGTTTTATTTTAAATATGTTTACGTTGATGTGAAAATTGAATACTATCTTTTATGTAACCACTTTGTTTAAATGTGGAATGTAATGAATGTTTTATGATCTAATTCTCTAAAACTCTAAATCTGAAAAGATCCTCAATGTGTATTCTTGAAGTAACTCAAGATTATGTAATGTTTATGGTTGGGGACTTATATGTATATTGGATTGAAAACAGTTATAGTAATAATACTAAACCAAAGAATGAGGTTTGTCCCAACTTCCCTAGTAATCCACCGAGCAAGCATGTAACTTATCCTCCATGGTCTGATTTTTTTATTCAAATTTCCCTTCTGATTAAGGATGAAAAGCTATACTAAAATATTATTCAGTACTGAACGACATCTATAGGGCTTCCCGGAAGATAATGTAAACCTAGCATCAAGATCAGATATAATGGTGAGGGGAAAACCATAAAACCTGACTATATATTTAACATACAACTGAGAAAGTTGATCTAGAGGAAAATTATCATGAATAGGAAGGAAATGAGCAGATTTAGTCAATTGATCAACAATAAACCAGATTTCACTATTACCTCGAGATATATTTGGTAATCCCACAATGAAGTCCATCGATATATTTTCCAATTTACACTCAGGCACTGGTAAAGACTGAAGATTTTCTTTCAATAACTGCCAGTCAGTTTTAACCAGTTAACAAGTCAAAAACATCATAGTAAAATCAACAATATCTCTTTTCATTACATCCCACCAGTAATAATCTTGAAGATCCTTGTACATCACAGTAATGCCAGTATGAACTAAAAATAGATTACTATGAACTTCAAATAACAACTCATTCATCAAATATGAATCACAATGAACCAATAACCACTTTCCAAACATCAAAACACAATAATTTTCAAAGTTAAAATCAGGCAACCTAACCTTTTTAACAAACTCTACCTTTTTCTGCAACTCACTATCTTCCTTCTATGATTTCTTAATTCTATCTAAGAGAGATGATTTCACTGAAACCTAAAACAAAATTGAGTAATTTCCTACACCAAAAACATCTATTCCAAATTTCATCAAATCCAAAATCAAAGGATCTCATACCAAACGTATCATGGTCAATGAAGCATTACTTTTTCAACTCAATGCATCATCCACTTTATTTTCTTTTCCAAGATAGTAATGAAATGTGCAATCATAATCATTTATTAATTCCAACCATATTCTAGGTCTCATGTTTAATTATTTCATAGTGAATATAGATTTCAAAATTTTGTGGTCATTATATATTTCACGTTTTACTCTATAAAAATGTTGCCTCCAAATTTTTAAACCAAAAACAACAGTAAGTAATTCCTAATCATGTTTAGGGTAATTTAACTCATGAGGTTTCAACTGACGTGAAGCTTATGCCATTACCAGATCATTCTGTATAAGGACACCACCAATTCCTTTCAACGAAACATCACTATATATAACAAACACACCATTTCTTGAAGGTAATTCGAAAACTAGAGCATTCACCAATCATCTTTTCAATTCCTAAAAATAATCATCCCATTATTTTTTCCGGATGAACATAAAACCTTTTCAAGTTATATTAGTCATTGGGATAGATAACCATGCAAAATTTTCCACAAAACTCTAGTAATAACATTCCATACCAAGAAAACTATAATTCTTGGTTATATTTGTGGGTATTGGCCATTATACAAAAACTTGTTTTTAATAGGATCAATAATTACGCCATTTCATGAAACAACGTGACCATGGAAAGAAATTTTTTGGAACCAAAATGGAAAATTGATGAATTTATCATACAGTTTCTTTTCTTTTAAGGTTGGTAAGACAACCCTTAAATAACATTCATTATCCTCTTTACTTTTAGAATAAACTAAAATATCATCAATGAACACAACCAAAAGATTATCCAAGAACTCAAGGAATATTCTATTAATATGATTCATGAATAAAATAGGTGCATTAGTTAACCAAAAAGGAATAACAAAAAATTCATAAGGGCCATATCTAGTACGAAATCCAGTATTAGGAATGTCTACATCCCTTACATTCAACTGTTGTTATCCTGACCTCAAATCAATCTTCAAAAAAAACTGAGCTCTCAGGGCTGATCAAACAAATCATCAATATGTGGTAAAACATACTTGTTCTTAATAGTGATGTTACTCATTTCTCTATAATCAATGTAAAGTATCATTGAACCATATTTAAATTTAAACAACAAGACATGATCAAAATATTGTGATGTACTTGGTCAAATGAATCCTTTATCTAATTACTCCTCCAATTGCTTCATTAACTCTAAAAGTTCAATTTGAGAAATTTGATAAGGGGGTTTTGAATGCGCCTAATAATCAAGAACTAAGTCAATAGTAAATTATACTTCCCGATCAAGTATAATATCAGGAAACGCTTCATAAAAATAATCAATGTACTCATCTACCACTAGCACGTCATTAATATGAACAGTTCCTTTTTTTTCAATAATATGTGCACGGTAACATTCATTTCCATCTTTTAATAGTTTCTCAGCTTCCTGGTATGTTATCAAATTTCAGTGTTCATTCATGGACACATACAGAAAGTCATTCTAAAAATAAACCTCTTTATCTCTGCTGTCAATCAAAGCATGATAAATGGAAATCCAATCCTTACCCAAATTTACATCAAAAATCTACTTGAGGAAAAACAATAAGGTTTGCAGGTTGATTCTTTCTGCACACAAGGATATGTAGGTTCTTATAATTTATTTTTGCATTAACATTTCCCCTCATTGTTTTTACCATAATTTTAGGATTTATATATTGAGATGGAATACCCAATTTACTTGAAAACTTTTTAATATTGATGGAATACCCAATTTGTTAGTGTTGCCTCATAAAATTCTCCACTACTGAAATGTTCCTAGGTGGTTGATCTGAATGATCTTAGGCATTGATACCACCACTATTTATAGCCAGATTCAACTGTGGAATCACTGCTAAAAACTATTCAATTAAGATTTTGAAAATCTCAACTTTCTGATTTGGAAGGTTGTCTTCCCCCTGATTCCATCCCATCAAAACAACCCTATTTATTCTTTGTAAAACCATTCTTAAAACAGAAATATCTTTGGAAAAGAAACATGGAAATTTTAAAATGATATATCATTTTAATCATAACATAAACTACAAATAATTTAGTAATATTAATTTAACAATATCCTAACTCCTAAAGTTTTATAAACCAACCTATTATACCAACTATAAGGATAAGGATTTAATCATTACATAATCATGAATTAAATGAATAATTCACATTGAGGATCTTTTTAGTTTTATAGTTTTAGATAATTAGGCCATAACTATTACATCTCAAAAAAATTACAATGTAGACACTTCTACTCAGTTTCCATTTTTTCATA
This sequence comes from Viscum album, assembly GCA_963277665.1. Lineage (NCBI taxonomy): Eukaryota > Viridiplantae > Streptophyta > Magnoliopsida > Santalales > Viscaceae > Viscum > Viscum album. Next base: position 1,453,224,740 of record OY728161.1, read on the forward strand.
AAATAAAAAACTCTTAAAAAAGTGTCATGTCTTGTTCCATGTTTTAAGCAGCATGACTTTTCCATGATCTCATCCTTGACCCTATTCATCTATATTTCAAGTGAAAAACATTTAAAAAAACATGGGATGGGCATAAAAAACTCAGTATGGGTTACAAGATAAACAATGATTACAATAGTCCATAAATACATACCAATAATAAGCTCATACCTCTGAAATGATAAGATTTATGAATAACAAATAGAAATCATAGGTCATAAAGGGTAACATGTGGCATCCATAACATAATTACATTATAGATCCCACAGCTACGTAGGGAGTTACATTTGAAATACCTATCATAGTATATTCCTTAAATCTCTTTATAGAACATTCACAGTTACCTCCTTCATGTTACACAATGCATTGGAGATCTATCTCGTGCTCACCCACCCTAGGATTATCACGGAACCTATCATATACATAAACAATTATCAAGAACAATAATATATTCATAACACATAAACCAAATATAAAAAGATAACATTTACACATTTAAATCACAATATATCCATTAAATGTAATGGTATAAAAAATACATTATCAAAAACATTTTTAAAACAAAAATATTTAGTAGAGTATATGTCATCTATTTTACTCTAAAAAACATTTTGTCTTGTTATGGAAGCCAAAGGTCAAATAATACCCATGGTGGTGGAAAAGGTCGTTGTCAGTAATTATGTTAAAAATAACATTATTTTTTCATTTAGTAAAAGGCCTCATAGAAAAATATTCACTTTTTATAAATTAAATTTCAATTGTGTTTATACACTGTATAAAATAATGTCTTGTATAAAACCAAATATGCCTCAATTAATGGAGATTGAGGCGAAGTTCCTTTCCTCGTGTCTGACTTGACTCAATTATTTTTTAATCTTCTGAATAATAAAGTGATGTTATTTTATTCATTAAGAAGATCCTTTTTCATGTTTATTATTCCTTTTATATCAATTATTACATTTCTATAACAATTAGTTAATTATTTGAGTTCATATCGAACATTTTGTCAATGATTCAAGCATCAGTTAAAAATGAACTTGTTATAAATATAAATTGTCAATGAGGTTGAAATTTAATTATCTCTAGAAAGATATTAATGATTTATATAAAATATATATCTAGTATATATATGTATTTATAATAGTACATATGATTTGGAGATAAGAAAAGAAATGCACTGTTCATGGAGACAGTAAGTCGTACTTACGCATAAAAGCTACTTTGTTTTCTATATCAAATTTAATAAAATGAAAACATAATTATACATAAGTATGTTATAATTATAGTATAATATCATATATAATTTCATTAACACCATCCTTTATACATTCCAAATATGGTATGAATGATTCATATCACTTTGATGGGGAGGTAGTCCGCACTTTCTCAAATGAAATTATCTTATTTACCCACTATGTAAACCATAAAGTTATTCTATAAATGAAAAATACAGAAGAATTGAAGAAATATAAATATAATTTATATCACATATAAATAAAGTACCATATTAACGGCCAACATAAGAGGTGGTATGAGATGATTGAACAATCATCATTTTGTGAGGCAGTAGTTTATCATCCACAGAAACAGTATGTTCTTTACCAATTAGATTGAGGTGTGTGTAAGTGTAGTTATAATATTTCTCATAAAAACAACCTAGTATATTGATGATATTTTTTTAGTTATAAAATAAAGTAATACAAATAGTTTATGGGGTTAGATAAGTAAAATAAAACAAAAGAACTTAAGAGAAGAAATTACCTTTAAATCGGGAATCTCTTTTCGGTTTGAAAAAAAAGGTTCAATTGAACTAACTTCTTCATAATGGAAGGCTTCTAGGAGGAGTAGAGGGATGTAGAGAAATTAAATAGGTAGGGTTTGGATGAGTCAAGGGTCATTATAAGTGTGAGTAATGGGTTAGGAGTGGGGTATTTTTATAATGGGAGGAGGGGTTCTTTAAGAATGGTTAAAAATAATATTTTATTGTATAATGATTTTCATTTTATTAAGTCAAAATTTTATTAAAGTCGAAGATAATATGACTCATGTTAAATATAAAATCATCCAATAATAATTGGACTGGTTTTTGGTATTTTTGTAATCTTTATAATCTTATTTATTTAAATCATTCATTAATGAGGAAAACACCACATCATTATTGTGTCATAAATAATTTTATTAATTTGAGGTCTAAAAATTATAAAAAAATCATGATATTAGAAATATTATTAAAATGAAAATGAATATTTATATTACAATATATAACTTATATTACCCCATGTAAAAATTTATTTACTAAAAGATATATGTTTATGTCATTTTTTTCATTACTTAAAATTGATTAATATAAAGCGTCATTATCACTCTCATGTGGCTTCATGTTGTCCCCAAATAGGCCAAAGGATGACCATGGTAGTAAATTTATCAACCAATAGGATTATGACACATGTTAAGGAAATTTAATATTATAATAATATTATTTTTACCCTTATTTACGAGATTTACCATCATCTTTGCAAAATAAAATTTTTACTGAAGTAATTGTTCAAATTGTTTAAAAATAACAGATACCTATTTACAAAATTTGAACTTCCTAATTCTAAATATGGTATCAATTTTTCCAAATTCAAAACATATAAGTGGATGAAATTAATTTAAAATTAATTCCTGTTGTTAAAACAAAAAGCATGCTTTTAAAAAATAATAACTATCAAAAGATTGACACCTATTTATGTCCAATTTCAAAGTGAAATTACATTCCATGACAAAAATTAGATTAAATAGTAAAAAAATAATATAATTACCCTTTATTCCCAATTATAATGAAAATATGTGAAAATAAATCTAATAGATTTAAAGGCAATTTTGAATTAAAATAGTCTATTTTAACTATTCATTAAAAATGAACATTATCAGAAAAATACCAAAATTTCATAAAAATTTTATTTTGATTTCCTAATTCTATAGAACCATTTTATTTTGTAAAATAAACCATATAAATGTAACCAAAACTAGATTTAAAAAGCGGTTTCCATCAAAAGGCGGTAAATTGACCTTTTAAAGAATATTAGATTATATATGGTTAAAATTATATTAATTCCTATATTAAGCCTCTAACATTTATTGGGTAAATATGAAAACATTTAAAAAAAATATATATTCATATTTTAGTTATTTCATTTCATTACCACCAATAAAACGGATATGCGTTAACTAACATTTAAAATAATATTAAATTATTATTTTTCTATATGACCCAACATTGTGTGCGATGTAAGATTTCAAAGAAACTCATTGTGGAGTATCAAGTACGCCATCAAACACAGAATTCCTTATATAGTAAAATTAATATTTAATTCACAAATATTAATAAATTTGAAAATGTTATATTTTTAATTTACATAAGATGTTAAACATTGAGATGTTGAATGAATGTTCCTAGGGAAAAAGGCAGTTTACTTTAGCAAGCAACTGAACAATGAGGATCTAGGATAAATTTTCGAGCATTGAAGCACATAAATAAAATTCATTATCACAATACATTCTTCTTTACCAATTTCCTCATAAATTTTATACACAAAAAATAAATAGTTGTTTTATCCACATTAAATTACAAAAATATCCTCATAAATTCCAATGATAAAAACATCCAAAGTAAACATCTGTTAATGTTGTATAAATAATGTCGAATTGTAAAAAAATTTATAAGAAATTGAATGATAATTTAAAATAGTATTGAATAAATTCGTAAATTCTTATAATAAATTATTTGCAACAGTCCCTTAATTTATGGGTTGTAAATCTCTATTTTGAAAAACAATTATAATATACAATTTTAAATTTTTTGAGTTCTATCTTCATATTATATAAAAAAAAGATGTATAGAAATAATAAAAATTTGAAAACATAATATAATAATCAATAATCAATATTAATATCCATAAAAATATCGTAGAAAATATTCGAGATATACTCATCTAATTAAAAAATATTTTAATTTTAATATTTTATATTTCTGAAAAATTGTGAATATCAATATATTCTTAATCCCATGTGAATCACATTTAATTATTCATTATATAATGAATAACATATTCAAGTGGAATCTATATAATAAATCACTAATTTGAGAATAAATTAATGAGTACATAATAAGATCATTTTTCAATTTTATAGAAAAACTAATAAAAATTTAAAGAACCACGCAAGAATGTACATATATGAATTTAACATAGAATATTATTATATAGATATTCTCATATCCTTGTTTTTCTATGTTAAAATAGGTATAAAAATACAGATAAGTGAATCGATGTAGGAGAATTCATGTATAGAATTAAGAAAACAATTCCATTTAATAAAATCTGTGTAACTATTTCTAACTACCAATAAAAATAATTCACGAGAGAAATAATTTTCACTATATGAATATACTCGTAATTGAAACTCAGGTAAGTGAATTTTATCATGTTTTAAAATTACTCACTTACATAAAATTCATGTAAGGGTTTATCGAAATTTAAAAATAATAATAACCTGTTGAATTTATAACCTAATAGTGACCATTCAAATGGGAGAATTTAATTTAGTTCTATTTGATTTATTTTTAGATATGTTCCTTATATTTCAATAGAATAAATACTCAAATTAATATGACTTAATTCTCCAATTTATGATCAAAATGTAGTAGAAAAAGTGTTATGAAAACTATAGATTACATATTGAAAAAAATGAAGTAAATTCATAGAACATTTAAAACCTGATAAAAACCAATTCAATGCTTTATGTTATCTGATCAAATGCAGATAATTTTATTTTCATTAAAACTCTTCATGAATCAAATAATTTTGAGTTTTGTTTACAATTTTATAGTTCAAATACAAAAGATAATGGAAACTAGAAAATTTGATTAGTGGATCCATGTTATGCTCTATGGATTCACCTTTGGCCATGTGTTTTTTCAATTTGACTACATGGGAATAGTGTTCCTGCTATATGGGAAGAGTGACAACTTGTATAAATCATAATAGAAAGTCATTAATGATGTTTTTATCCACTTTAATCAATATTAATGTTTTAGAACCAGATATAACCAATCAAATGATGGAATCCCAAGAGAAATTAAATAATAAATCAAATCATATAATCAATGTTAATAATTATTTTAATAAAAAATAATGATAAACTAAATAAATTTTTTAATATAGATATGATAATATAATAAATTAATAAATTAATAACAAATAATGAAAAAATAAAAAATAATTAAACAATAATCATTTTCGAATAAATTAAACTTACATAAATCAAAATAATTTGACTTATAATAAAAGTAAAAATTTCCAATTAGCAACACAACATAATAAGATTTTGAGTACTTATGTTAGAGATAGAAACAAATAGATATTTTCAATTATTAAAAGAATAATGTAGATCATCACTTAAACTGGAGGAATAATTTAAATAGATATTTGTAATTACAAAAAACAAAAACTTCATCGCTGAAGCCCACAACATTCCCCCCTTTTTATTACTAAAAAAATGTATAATTTCAAAACATCACTTTCCTTTCAAAATTATCAGAAAGAAAATATTTCAATAGAAAACTACTCTCTTCTAAATTAAAACTAAAAAACTAATTCATATTAAATATAAATATATTGATAAATAAAAAATGTTATTCATAATTTTCTTAAACATCCTTATTTCAGAAAAATTAATTATTCACTTTAAAACCTTCCAATGTTATATGATGAGAATATTTTACATATTGTTTGATGAAAATAATATGAAAACAATTATAAAATATGCTTTTATTTATTATAAAAGTTATAATTGTTAGTCAACAACTTCTAGAATATTTGAGAAATCATAAAAATGTAATATTATAAAAAACGATGTATAGAAATCAAATAATAGTAAACTGAAAATTATTTCTATGATTTAATAGGATTCATGAGAATAAATGAATATAAACACATTAAAAATCCATTTAATTCTAATTTTTTTATCACATTCACAACTAAAACTCCTATTAAATTTGGGAATAAGATATTAATCTCCATGATTGTAATATAATCAAATGATTTATAAATATATATAATTTCAACATGACCAAACTGAAATACAAATTTGATTCTAAAATACTCATAGAAGATTTTATAGAAATTAACTAGTCTATGAAATATTTCCAAATTATAATAAGGTTACTTATAGGATTATTTATAAATTATATATATCAATTAGAACCATTTAAATCTCATATGGGAATCATCACCTCAATTCAAATGTTTATGAAATTGTGAAAAAACATTTTCAGTACACATATTTAAATTTATAAATCAACTTAAAAATTTTAAAACTCTATAAATATTTCAAATTAAAAAAGTTTGTACACTATAAAATACACATTTAACATCTCTAAAGTAGTGGATACATTTTAAAATAATAATAATTTATTTTTCGTCTTAAATTTTGGTTCCACTTTTCCAATATGAAATATTAATTAAGGATAAGAGAAAGTCCCCATAAATTGTTGCTTTTTAAATAATAGTAAGAAAATATTTTTATAATAATTATAATTCCATCCATGATCACTTGTCTAAAAAAATAAAATAATAATAAAAGGATCCACGAAGCATGTCGTAAATGTTTCAATGAATATTGAATGTAAACAAATAATAAAAATCATACAAGTAAACCAGAATTTAAAAATAAAATACACATTCACTATTCAAATTTGGGTTTTAAACAAATTATAGTGCAATACATCTTATCAAATGATAGAAGATTAATTATATGAATAGTGAAAAATATTTAAATCTATTTTATCCTACCATGAAATAATAACATCATTACTGCAGTTCACAAACCCAAAATTAAAAACATATATTCTAGAATCATGTATGATAAAATAAATTGTTTCTAGTTGAAATATTATAAATCATACATTCTAAATCCATTTCCAACATGATAATGAGAACTAAAATGAAATGCATGTTTGATATAAATGTTATAATAGAAATATTACCAAGGTATAAATAAGGATCACATTTCAGAAACATTTTGTATAAATAATGGATGAATGTTATAAAAATGAGATTAAATGTATTTAGATATACGAGGAGTAGATAATTTGGACTCAAATTATACTTTTACACAAAATTAATTTTGTGATTAAAAGATTCAATGAACAACAAATGAACATTTATATCTTAATGAATATATGATATATATTTAAATCAGTTAGCTGAATAAATTATTCCAGTAGTTCCTTTCACAAAATTATTTATATAAATAATTGGTACAATATAATCGTAACTATATTCATTCATTTTATCAATAAATTTGTTGAAATAATTTGTCTTTTGAAAATTGACATTTTAAGAACATTTATTAGAAATTTTTTTTTCATATAATAAAATTCATTTCTTAATTTTTCTAATTCCTTTTTTATCCTTTTATTTACTCTTTGAAATAAAATCCCAATCAGCCGAAACCATTTCAAGTGTGAATGAATCTCATATATAAGATTTTCATTTTCATTGTTAAGAATATAAAATTGATATAAACATTATACATCTCCTAATATAATAAATTAAATATTCATTGTTTCTACTCATTATTCATACAATGAAATTATTTGATCCTATTATTTTTATTTTATTCTTCACCATTTCAGAATAAACATTTATGATTCTAAAATTATAAATTTCAATATATAAAACCATCTCATCTTAAAAAACATTCTAATATATAAAAGGTAATATCATTTTATAGTAAAAAACACTTTAATATTTATCTTGTACTGATACTGGTATTGTTGTTGTTTTTTTTTCTATCTTAAATGGTATTATACATTTACTTTAGATAATTAATACTTGACTCGTGACTTCAAAAATTTATTAGAGAAGAAGAATCAGATCAAAAATAACTCTTTTTAGTTGTGTTATTCAGATATATATTTCACTATTTTAAATAATATAATCCAATATCACGAGAACAATAATTTTGTGGTGAAAATATCACATTATAATATTTTAAAAATAATTCAACATTACTAGTTTATTTTTGAATTTCATACATTTTACATGAGCTTTTAGAATAACTCCATATAGTCACATATTTGTTTTATTTCTTCTTGACTTCACATGGATTTTTAAGCTTTAGACATTTTGTTTTAATTTGTACTCTCTACATGCAACCATGAAATATAACATTGAAACAATGTATATTCAAATTTTATTTACCTTTAGTGATATCTACTTCTAGAAAATTTTATTCTCCTTATTAATTGTTGCATATTTTTTTTATGTGTCTATATTTTCTATAATTGGAGAGAATAGATTTAATGGAATCTCTTTCTTCAAAGATAGTTGTCTCAGGGTTTTTCCAAATCACATAATTAGTGATAATACTAATTTTTTTAAAAATATATTGCCATCAAAAGATAAATAATGAATACTCATGACCATATAATTCCTATCATATTTATCAGTATATTCTTCTTTAAAATAACCCAGATTGGATTTAGGAATATTTTAATATTGAATTACAATATACCAAAATAGAATATCAATATACTTTACATAATGCTTTATTAGGATCTTCCTCTGCATAAACTGACTACTCAAAAAATTTTCTGGATATTTTAATTTCAAAAAACTTTTATTTATCAATTCATCCATAAAATAAAAATCTCATTTCCCTAGTCTATATATTTAATATTATAAAATGTTAGTAATATTAATATAACCAACCAATTGATGAAAAATATATCTTATTGTAAAACCAACAATTATAATAATTTGTTGCATCAAATAACATGAGAAAAAACCTTCCCTCCAAAAGGGTCCTTCTATGATACCAAATGTTAGGTTTTGGAGACATGATGAAAATAGACAAGATAAGGGTGCATTTCATATTGTTAAATATTAATCACAGTTTAATCATCAATAGTAATAAATGATTGGTTCAATTATTAATAAATTCCCCCACACAAATATATTAAATGTGATAAAAAATGAAATAATGAATTTGATAGATGAAAAAAAAATATTATTATAGATGTTTAGATATAAATTATCTTAAATATACTCTTCACATACCAACTGGTTTTTGGAACATCCTATGGTTTTTCATTTTTCAATGGTAGTGACAACTCTTTACATATTCCTTTTTCACATATGGAGTATCATCACCATTCTTTTTTCTTTTATGGTTTCACATAAAAACATATTATTTTATATAAAAATACCCATCTAGGGATATTACAAGATTAATCCTAACCTTTTGACTATTTGGAGTTTAGATGGAACCCAATATTTTATAGGGGAAACATAACCTAGTATTTTACAGGTTTGTAGCCAAACATGGCTTTTAAAGAATAATTCAAAACCTCTTCTCTGTTAGGGGTTAAGATGAACCTAGTATAATAAGCAAAAAGACTAAACTCAAACTCTTAATGGAACGTTAATTCCCTTTTATATTTTATAGGTTAAGTGAAAAGTAGTCTTATAAGGGGATATACCAAACCCAAACATAAATTTTGTTAGGTAAGTATAACCCCATGCAGGATGCACTTGGTGAGAAAAATATAACATCTAATGTTATAAAATAGAAAACGAATAAAATAGTTTAACCCTCTAATTTTTTTAAATTTAGATACATGGGTTTCAATCGAGTAGTTTACAATCCCTTAAAAATATTGAAACACTTATGGTTGAGAAACTAGAATTTTACTTCAGAAATAAGTTGTATGATGCTGCTCCAAGACATAGTATTTAACTATTAATCACTTAATAGGAATGTTGATTCCTGTTAATGGTTTCTTTATTACCTGAATCATCTAGTTTATACACAAATATAGTTATTTTCGCCCCTTTAAATATGAAAAATCTCCATCTTAAATACTATGGAAAACACAATCTCATTGAAATCGATTATTGTACTATATAAATAAAATTACATTGTAAAATATTTAATTATAATAATAAATAAACAATTAAAATAAAATTGACTAAAATAATAATATTTAACAATAAATATGACATAATACTCTCTTTATTTATGTTTAATAACACTAAATTTCTTGAAAAGAAACTAATATAGAATTCTCATATTATGTGAGTTCTCTAATGATATTTTTTAAATGACATATTTAAAATAGAAAACATAATAATAATAATTAGTGAATTAGTGAATAATCAATATTAATATCTTTGGAAGACAACCAGACAATATTCTAGACACACTATTAATATTTAAAAATAAATAAACTTGAATATCCAATATTCCATTACATTTATAATGAATATCAATACATGATTAATACCTTGTGAAATTAACTTAATTATTCAAAAAACAATGTAATATATATTAACATTTATTCTAGATAATAAATCCCTAAATTTAGAAAAGAAAAAACACTATGTAAAAAATACCATTCTTCAAATATATATAAAAAACATATAAATTTATAGAACCAGATAAAAAAATCATTAAAAGCATTTCACATTGAAAATTTTAATAAGGGTTTTTTATTCATTTAATTTATGTGACCTGATTTTGATGAATTTACGTATGAGTGTCGATGTAACATAATTCACAAAAGTGATTCTATATAGCTATTTTCACGTACAAAAGTTCACTTAACCATTTCTCAGAATAAAGAAAATCATTCACAAAGGAATTAATATTCATGTAAATGAATATCCATGAAATCAATTCTTAAGTAGGTGAATTTTCTCATGATGTAAAATTAATCACATTTCCAAATTCACGTAATGAATTCTGAAAATTATAAAAACATAATTACTTATCTAATTTCAGACCAAATACAAACTATTAAAATGGTAGAATTAAATTAAGGTCAAGCAGACTGATATTTAAATTATTTCATTATATTTTTATAGAATAAAGAAAAAAAATTCAAGTTTAAATTGGCAAATGATATCATTAAAACAAAGAATAAAAACTATTGTAATATATATATATATATTAGACTAAAAACATACAGAGACCTCTACCACATTTAGAACAAGATATATAAACAATCATTGTTTGATTACTTATAATTAAATGTTGATAACTTTTTTATACTTTGATCTAATGAATAATTACTCAATTTAGTTTTGTGTTTGTAATATTATATATGAAATTAAAAAGATAATTGAAACTGGAATATTGGCAACGTTGATCCACAATTGGCTATATGATTTTCAATTTTGCTATGTCGGAATATTTTTCCTACTATTAAAGAATAGTGAAAACATGTATAATTGATATTTTAATGGACCATAATTATGTTCTTATTTTTGTATTCTATTAATTAATACAATTTTAAAGTAAATAAAACAATTATTAATGAAATGATAATATAATAAATAGAAAAATGAAATAAAAATAAAGAATATCTAAAATAATATCAAAACCTAATAATTATATGAGAAATTATTATTACAAAAAAAATATGTATTCTTATAAAACAAGTTAGGTTTTATAATTATAAAAAAATTTACTAAGATTTTAAATATTTATTTTGGAAGAATAAAATTGATAGATATTTTTAATTATCAAAACCATAAATTGAATAAATAATTATATTGGTGAATTAAAATTAATATATAATTTTAATTATCAAAAACATAAAGTTCTTCAAGGAGACCCACACCATTATTCCAATTTGTGATAACTAAAAAACCATATAAAATATCAAAAAATTTACCCCTTTTTAAAATTAACAAAAAGACAAAGTTGCATTAGAAAATTATTATCTTAAAATATAATGATCAAAAATTAATTCACTGAAAATATACGCATACCTATAAAAAAAATATTATTTCATAATTTTATTAAACATCCATAGTTAAAAAAATTAATCAATGGTTCACTTTATAACTATCCATTTCTATATGATGAGAATAATCTTACAAAGTTGTTTAAGAAAACTAAGAATATAACCTATGTAAAATATCCTTTTAGCATAATAAAATTTTTATTAATAATTTAACATAATATAGTATGCATGAAATGTCTTCAAAATATATTATAAAAAATATAAATAAAGTCACAAAATTGTAAACTAAAAAACTGTTTCAAAATTTTATAGATTTCATAAAAATAAAAAAAATCAACACACTGAAACTCCAAATAATTCTTTAATTTTAAAATACATACACCACTAATAATACACATAAATTATAGAATTAAATTTTGATCACAATTAGTGTAATAGAATATAATTTCTCAATATATTTATTATTTCGTCATGTCTATATAAGAATAAATTTCAGATTCAACATGCTCAAAGTAGACAAAAAAGTTATTTACATCTCTAGGAAAAATTTCATAATTGAAATAAGATTTCCTCATTAATTAATTCATTCTAGATTTCTTTGAAAAAAATTTATATTAGAATTGTGAATATCCAACCCATTTAAAGATTAGATGAAGTTGTGAAAACACATTTTCAGTGAAAACATTATGATTAATAAACTAGTTTTAAAATTTAAAAAAAATACACATTTTAGAATCCTGAAAATATATTGTACAATATTAAATTCATATTAAAAAATATAAAAATTAGGGGATCAATTTCAAAATAAGAAAAATTATTTTTAAAAACTAAATTATGTTCTCTCCTATCTAAGATGAATTTGAAATTAAGAAGAAGTGAAACTCCTCATAAATTGTTGCTTTTCATTCAAAATAATAATAAAAAATAGTACGAGAAGAATTGTAATTCTTGTAGAGAAAATTCCTCCAAAAACAAATTTTAATATCACTAAAACAAACCTAACATGTCAAAATATATTAACATAATTTTAAAAGTAACCAAAAAAATAATCAAAGAATTAAAATATAATATACAACATAAATACATATTCATTTTTCATATAATTATTTCAACCAAATTATAGTGAAATAAAATTTATCAAATAGTGTAATATTAATGATGTGAATTATAAAACATATTTAAATCAATTTTATCCAAAATTAAAATAATAATGATAATATCCATTTTCATTAACTAAAAAATATAAAAAATATATTTTATCATCACAAGTGATAAAATAAATGTATATTATACAAAATTAATAAAAAATTCTTTCTAAATCTCATTCTATCGTGGAAAGAATAACTAATATGACATTCATCATGGACAAAAAAATCAGAAATTATATATTTAATATGTATACAAAATGGATTAATTTCACGAGAATTAGGTATAAATAATAAATTAGTATCACAATTATTATAGTACATACCATTAGGTACCCAAGTAGTAGATATTTGGTCATGAAAATCAGACTTAAACAAATAAGTGATTTTTGGGTAAATTATTGAGTGATATTCCATAGAAAATCTGAAAGAAAATGACCATATGAATGGTTATTACAGAAATTATCCATTGAAACACCAGATGAATTTCCTTTAACAAATATTTCTATAATCATATTTTGAATAAAATATTCACAAATAGGTTCATTACTTTTATAATTTATTTTCATGAAATAAGTTGTCCTTCCAAAATTAACATTTGAAGCCCATATATTAATAAATATTTCTTCCAAATTCATCTTTCATTACTATTTTTTCCTAAGTTTTTTTTAAGAATTCATTTTTTTAATAATCAAAAAAACATTAAATACCATCTCATGTGTGGAAGAATATTTGTCTCTAAGATTTTCATTTTCAATTTTATGATTCTTAATTTGATTCTAATCTTTAGAAACATCATCTAGCAATAATTTAAATATTCATTCATAAATTTATATATTATTAGAATAAAATATTTAATCCAAAAATCTTAATCTTTAATATAAAATTTTTTATAATAAACATTTAGGTTTCTCGAATTTTCAATTTGAAGTGATAAACACTTCTTTTATTCACTAGATCTCTATGATTTAGAAGACTATATCCTTTTATTTGCCTAAACCATTTTATAATTATATTTGAAAGATACATGTATAGATGTTGTTTATGATATTTTACCTTCATTTGAGTTACACACTTACATTTGTTTTTAAATACATGGATATTAATATCTAGAATTCATAGAATTCATGAACGAACCAAGGTTGAAACTGAACCATTCACCTGATTTGACCCCAAATAATGCCCTAGAGGAATTCTAAATCCTCTCGAAATAGCGAATGTCACTATGATTCAATGATATATTACTATGAATGATTTTTATCAATGATCATTTTTCATTAAATAACTAAAAAATAGTATAAATTATATCCTGATAATTAGTAAACATTAATAGATTCCAAAATGATCAAAATATAACAACAAGTAAACTAAATGGACTCTGTGAAATGAGGATTAAACAAAACATCAAGTAAAAAATTTTCCATGTGACAACTTAGTCCCCACCAACCAAAAGACCATCATGATACAAATAAAGCATGGTCCATAAATTCGATCCTATAAAATATCTCAGGTGTGATAATGTTGTGTTGAACAAGTAGTGTGTGATCATACAATAGATTAATAGGTAACCACCATTGATTCCATGGATTTATTTTCACAAAATAAACCATAAACTCTATTTTAAAAAACATTTTTAATATAGGGGATTATCATTTTACTTTGTAAAACACAAATTTCCATAAATTTCCTTTTTAAAAAAACGAACTTCAATTTATTTTATCAAAACAGATTTCATGTTTTAATAAAAATCGTTCTTAATACCAAATAAAAAAATAAGTTACCCAATAAGAATGATAAACAAATTTATTCCAAAAATGAAATAAACAATATGAGTAGAGGGAAACCATAAAAACTAGTAAAATGGGTGCAGTAATGTAAAACATGACATATAGATAGTAATCATGGGCATATCCTAACATCTCTAGAAGCAATCCCTAGAAGTACTCAATTTAGACTCACCATCCAGTATATGGCGAATATCCATAGTCAATAAGAAACTAGATACTCTATATTATCCTCACCAATGGAATATCTCACCTGGCCTCTCAGCAATCCTAGTTGGTACAAACTTGTCTAATTAGGGTCGATAAGAAAATATCACTCAACCCACTCATAACACCCAGATGTCCAATGATAATAGTATATGGTGAATTAGGAGGTACTCACATGAGTGGAATAGCCTAATAAACAATATATTATCTCATTATTTTCAAGACCATAATCTGACCCCACTTATGCGATGTCTACCTCCACAAAAGGATCAATATAGAGGTTCTCAAAACACATCAAAAAACATAGGTTTCCAATAGATCTTCAACATCATGTTGCATTGACACAAATTTTATTGAACAAAACAATTAACCAACCATTCCTCACGTTTACTATCCAAATTGAATTCATGTTCCATTTCTAATAACCAATATTAAAATTTAAAATAATCTATAAAAGTTCCAAATAAGTCTTTATTACTATTTTTGAATTTAACCACTCATAAATAATCCAAACATTCATAGATTGTGAAATGATAATTGAAACAAAATTTTAATCACTTTGAAACCATGGAACTTTTTATGAAATCACTAGGGGTTTTATAAGAAACGTGTAAGAGATGAGTTAGAATAAGGAGAAATATGAAGGGGTAAAGGTGTTTTGAAATTCATGTTTTTCATTATGGAAGGAGATATTCATTTTAGTACCTATCTATATGCGCACTCCAGGAACATATGTATATGCCCAAATAGAATGGAATTATTATTCCAAAAGATATAAAAAATAAATTTTTTATCTTATGAATAATAAATAGAACAACAACCCATCTTAATATCCAATTTAAAATACCACTATAGGAAAAATAAATATGAGCAACAGGAGATTTACGATGAGATCCCGTCACAAAAGACCTTTTGTGACGGGGCTCCATCGCAAATCACCCGTCATAGAAAACGGCATTCAAATAGTTGTTTTTTCGGCAGTCTCGTCGAAAAAACAGTATTTGCGACGGTTTTTTTCCCCCATCGCAATTTGTTTTTCATTTATATATAAAAAAGGTATTTACGACAGGTGGTCGCAGATATATTAGTAGCGACGGGTTTCGGACCCGTCGCAAATGGGAAATTTAAAAAATATTTGTGGCGTAGGTATTTGTGATGGACGGTCGCATCAATAGTTTTTACGATGGGTATTCTTCCTATCACAAATAGGACAGTAAAAAAATCCCTGATGCCCGTCAAAATAGCAAGGTTTTTTTCCATTCATTAGCATAAATGCTTTGTTGTCTCCCATATAGTAAGGACATGATTTTGGACCATGTGTACACCAGTCAGATAACATGCCATATGCCAGGAAGTCACTAATTGTTCACATCAAAGCATATTTCATTACAAAATTTTGTTTCACAGTAGCATCATATGTATCAACACCATGACTCCACAATGAATTTAACTCATTAATAAATGGATTCAAATAAACATCAATATTCTTTTTCGGATGTCCTAGGATTAATAAAGTTAAAAATATATATGGATCTTTCATCAACATCCATTGATGTAAATTTTAAGGAGTTATAAAGACAGTCCAACAGGAATATTGACTACCAAAAGATCCAAATGGACAAAAACCGTTAGTAGAAAGACCCAATCGCACGTTCCGGGATTCTAAAGAAAATGATGGATGCACTTGATCAAAATGTTTCCATGAATCACCATTATATGGATGAATCAAGATTTTAGCATTTGAAAAATTGGTGTTGTGTCATGAAATCATTGTCACTGTGTTCAGAGACATAAATAAATACTGCAACCAAGGTGTACGCGGGAAATATCTCAACTGTTTTATTGGAATCAATCTAGACTTCCCTGATTGAGATTCATTATACCTCGATTTTCCACATGTGGGACAACTATCCAATGACTCATTTTCAACAGAATATAAGATACAATAATTTGAACATGCATGGATCTTCTTATAACTAAGGCCCAGATTATGAACTCGTCTCTTGCTCTCATAATAATTAACAGGCAGCACATTCCCTTTAGGTAACATCGCTTTATCCAAAGAAAATATCTGATCAAAACAGTTATTTGGCATTCCATTATCTGATTTAATAGTCATAAATTTTTCAACTGCTTCTAATTTTCTTATCTTGAAACTAGGATATAATGCATCCTCAGAAATCCTAAACAACTCAACAAATTCAGATGGTTCCAAGTCGGGAGGTAAATCGACGTCATCCTTGATGTCAGTTTGTTGAACGGATGACCATGCGACATCATGTACTATATTTTGAAACCATGATGGATCCAGAATCAAATTATTAGTATCTTCTTTGGAACTTCATTCACCGTTTTGATACCAAAAAAATATAATCTGGCTGAAAACCATAATGCAAGAGATGTTTCCCAACGATGTCAAATGCCTCAAATGTTCTCAGAGCACATTATTTACAAGGACACTTAATTGTCCCTTCTGAAACAAATTCTTGGTTTGATGATGCTAATTATAAGAAAGCTTCAACACCATCAACATATACAGGATTTAAACTAGAACTGTTTGGATTAGTGCACTGATTTATCCAAGCGCGATCATCTAATAGTGATTGATGTCGACATCCTTGTTCCAAATTCAAATATATGTTTCTACAAAATTTAAAACAATTACTATTGTTAAATAATTTGCTATAAGAAAAAAAATATCCTAAATAGAGAAGATAAATAATTACAGTTATTTCATAATAATTACCAATAGTTATAGGTGACATAGTTAGTTTGTAATCATCCCCACTAATTATTATTAATTTAGCAACACTTAGCAATACATGGAAAAATAAAATATGCTTCAATAATGAAATAAAATTTTTTAATCATCATTGTGGAGATTATATTACTAATTATTCTTATTTGTTTCCAGCGGATTGGCGACATCCCTTTTTCCTGAGGACTCATCTCCTTGCAAGGAGATGAGTCGTCAGGTAAAAGAGCCTCTTTTGTCCGACTGCTCATCTCTTTTTAACTTTCTCCCGACTGAAACCAGTATGAAAAACATGCTCTAACATACGTGAGAGAAATTTTTTCATACTGATTTCAGTGGGAGAGAGTAGAAAAGATATGAGACGTTGAGCAAATGGTAGCCTCCAATCTACTGGAAATTGTGCCAATTTATAACCATGTAATCGAATTTATTTAATTTTTGATTAATTATTACTAATTATTACTAATTATTATTAATTATTACTAATTATTACGAATCTCAATATTTCAAATAGATTTCTCTCTATTCTTAACATGTTCAAATCTTAAAGGGTCGTCAATTTTCAGGTCATGCCCAATAAAAGGTTTTTGTCATCTGTGTCCAATGTAAACTCTATAATTGTCCTTAAATGGATGATCACCTCGCATGTAGTGTTGAAATAGGATGACACAAGTAATTTCTTTCTCGTATTTGAGATACATCTTGCATGACCCTTTACATAGATCATTCTTCCTTGAAAAATTAAGAGAACTTCAGTATCATTCCCTTAAATTTTAAAAAAAGAATGGTCTATGTAAAAATCCATGTGATATGATTCTTATAGATGAGAAAGACATGACTTGGGTTGTCCTATTGCAACGTTACTTGTGAGTTGATCATCTAGGCAAGGACGATTATAGAGTTTAAATTGGACACGGTTGACGAAAACTTTTTATTGGGCATGACCTGAAAATTGGCAACCCTATAACATTTGAACATGTTTAGAATAGAGAAAAACGTGTTGGAAGTATTGATAATTGTTATATTTTATAAAAATTTTATAATTTTAACAATATTAATATCTTTTTATAAATATTAAACATATAATAATAAAATAATTATAGTATTATTATTATTTAATTATAAATATTAGAGTAATATAATATTTTGTATTATGTTAATATTTATGTTACTAATTATATTACTAATTATGTTACTAATTAGTAATGCGAAGATATGAATATAGGTCGGTTGGTTAATCAATCATTGAATAGAAAAACAAATGTGGTTGACTGCTCATCTACCTCAATTATCGTTTCATTTGTGTGTTGAGGCTTGATAGAAAACTCCTACCTCCACATGTAATATTTGCTTTTATTGTCAAAATTATAAACCACCTCACCTCTATACTGGAGTGGTGGTTGATAATTTTGACAGTAAAAGAAAATATTACATGTGGAGGCAGAAGTTTCCTATCAAGCCTCAACACAGAAATGAAAAGAAAATTGATGTAGATAAGCTGTCAATCACGTTTTCTAATTGTTTCCTAATTACATTTGATAATTTTTTCCAAATTGTAGTTGCTAATTGTTTCCTAATTATAGTTGCTAATTTTTTCCTAATTTTAGATGCTAATTTTTTCATAATTGTAGTTTCTAATTGTTTCCTAATTGTATTTGCTAATTGTTTCCTAATTGTAGTTGCTAATTGTTTCCTAATTGTAGTTGCTAATTGTTTCCTAATTATTTTAATTTTTTCCAAATTATTTTATTTGTTTCCAAATTATTTAAATTTTTTCCTAATTATTTTAATTGTTTCATAATTATTTTAATTGTTTAACAATTATTTTAATTGTTTCCTAATTATTTTAATTGTTTCCTAATTATTTTATTTTTTTCCTAATTATTTTAATTCTTTCCTAATTATTTAAATTGTTTCCTAATTATTTTAATTGTTTCCTAATTATTTTAATTCTTTCCTCAATATTTTAATTGTTTCCTCATTATTTTAATTGTTTCCTAATTATTTTAATTGTTTCCTAATTATTTTAATTGTTTCCTAATTATTTTAATTGTTTTCTAATTATTTTAAATTTTTCCTAATTATTATAATTATTTCCTAATTATTTTAATTGTTTCATAATAATTATAATTGTTTCCTAATTATTTTAATTGTTTCCTAATTATTTTAATTATTTCCTTATTATTTTAATTGTTTCCTAATTATTTTAATTATTTCCTTATTATTTTAATTGCTTCCTAATTATTTTAATTGTTTCATAATTACTTTAATTATTTCCTAATTATTTTAATTGTTTCCTAATTATTTTAATTGTTTCCTAATTTTTTAATTGTTTCTAATTTCTTAATTATTTCTAATTTCCTAATTATTTCTATTGATAATTATTTAAATTATTTCTAATTATTTCAAATTAATTGAAACTAATTATTTCCTAATTATTTGATAATTATTTTCATTAAATATAATTATTTCTTAATTATTTGAAAATTATTTTAATTATTTCTAATTAATTTGATAACTATTTCTAATTAAATATAACTAAATATTTCTAATTAAATATAATTATTTCAAATTAAATATAACTATTTCTAATTATTTCTAATTAAATATAATTATTTCTAATTATTACCAAAACATCCCCCGGGAGTGTCTAACCAAGAGTGTAGCAAGGCCCATTATCATGTACCAGGTTACCCCGAGTCATGCTCGAAACACCTTGTCATAGTTTTTACTCCTAGGTATATCTATGCGAGAGCAACATCTACTTGTTCATATCCAGAAAAGGATTATTTGGTTCGACCACTTAATCTAATTATACTATATAGCTACTAAACATTCTATTAAAATAATTAAAATTAAAAATTAAAAATAAAATTAACAATTAAAAATAATTTAAAAATTAAAAATAATTTAAAGAAATTAAAAAAATATAAATACCTATGATATTTTGATGCAATTAACGCATTCTAACTCCTTCTCTCCTCTTCTCGTAAGAAAAAATTAAACCGAAAGAAATTGTCTACATAGAACTGGAAGTTAAAGAGAGAAAGAAAGAGAGATCTGAATGATTTGGGAAAAACAGGTGGGGGTACATATAGGTTAGATTATTTGAGATGGTATTTTTTGCAACGGGATCCTGTCTCAAAAACTAGTATTTGTGATGGGATCCCTTCGCAAATACCTTCGCCCTCATTAGTTACGGGTGGCGGTTAAAAGTGTTTTCGCGATGGGCCTATCACAAATAGATGCCTGCCGACATACCATTATCAACGGGCAGATATCCCCATCGCAAAATCTTATTTACCACTGTCGGTATTAGTGACGGGCCCTATCAAAAATAACACCTGCCGAAAAATGTTTTGCGACGGGACGATTTACCCATTGCAAATTGTATTTACCGCCGCTAGGTAGTTACGACGGGTAGAAGGCTACCATCACAAATAGTCTTCCCGCGTTTTGGCGCGCAAACCGCGCCATATCAATTGCGACAGGTCTTGTATTTCCATCACAAATAACTGACCATTTGCGACAGGAATATATTCCCATCACAAATATGCTTTTCGTCGGAATTTTTGCCACAATATTTTTTCCCATCGAAAATAACCCGTCAAAATAATCGGTTTTTCTCGTAGTGTACATAACAAAAATAAAACACTACAATCCACAAAAAAACCTCAATTTACTAACAAAAAACATATTAAATATATATAAGGCCAAACACAATACAAACCACCAAAATTCATTTTTAAAGACCATTTGGAAATTAATCAATCACAATAGATGCATATATATATATATATATTCATATATAATATAACCCTTTGAAAACTAATTTTCCCCAAATGACCACTACAAGAATAAAATTTTTTTAAAGAAAACATCACAAATAGGGGTCCCTTATTTAATGAAAATAGTTAGGAAAGAAGAAACATTTAATAGAATGATCCTAAAATAAATATAAGGGAAAACCTGACCTCAATGATGTCATAATAAAATGAAACAATGGGAATAATTATATTATTCACAAAGTGATAATCTACACACTATAGAATAAAAAGAATAGAAGTTAAACAACTACCTGAATCCTAGGTTTTGACAATGTGAGGACCCCCCAAAGGAAAAGCAATAAATCAAGAGAGTATAAGTGGAAGTGGATAAAATTAAAAAAAAGTATACTGACCTTATAACCCTAGAGTAGTTTCGATAGAGGAAGGAGTGAAAGGGAGGGGAGCCGTGGGAGATACCATTATCTTATGAGGTCGAACAATTTGGAAAAAATGTAACACCACACGTTTTATAGACCTTTTTTGAATTAATTAATTTTTTAATGTCTTTCATCCAATGACACACCCATATAAACATTCAATATATGTTATACCACAAAAAATTGGCACTACATACAACATTCAATTAGCTTATCATACATGAAACAAAGTGTATCTATAAAATATAATTATATTATTATAATTATTTAAATTATATAGTTATTACAAATCCGTTAAATATAATAATAATATAATTAATAATTAATTAGTAAATATTGTTGAATTATATCAATTTAAAAATTTGAAAATAAAATATATAATTTTTGGTAAAGTATTTATATATTTGAAAATATTAGTTTCCCAATTGAAATACAATTTATGTCCTTCTAGGTACAATTATAAATTTTATTTTATAAAATTTAAAAAAATTTAATTTAATTAAATAATATTAATTTTATAATTCATAATTTAAAAAATTAATTTATGGTGACTTTTTGGTATTGTCTTAAAAAAGTCATATTTGGATTTATATTGAAAACACTTAAATTTAATTTGAAACTACTTTTCATCTAATTTATTAATGTTGTTAAATTAATTTTTAATTTGATTATAATTTTGTAATATACAAATAATTCATTAATTAATCCATTTTATGCCATTTTAACCAATTTCACAAAGAAAGTATATATATATACAGACATTTCAAAATTTTAAATATTTTTTTATTAAAAACCCGATGTCGTGGCACATATACGATATTTATTTTTAAATTAATTTCATTAAACTGTGTGATTAGAATTTTAAAAATTAGATTCCATTTTTGGAATAATAATAATTTCTAATATATAATAATTTCAACATATTAATTTACTAAAAATATGTGTGAAGGTAATTAAAATTTATTATAGTGATTAAGTTAAAAATATGTTAATATTATGACTAAACATTAATATTATGTTGCCTAATACTCTAGAAAATTGTCCAAAATATATTGGCGAGCCATATATTAACCAGATACCCACTTTTTTCAAAATGTTTCAGTTATTTTATGATCATGATGTAAGATAGGCCCCTCAATGTTGTTTACCATTTTATATTTACAATAATGACACTCATCCTTCATTAAGAAAAGGCACTCAAAACCCAAACCTCCCCACACAACTCAAGAAACATTGGATTGTACAAAATATATCCAAATATCCTAAAAAATAACTCTATTTATCCTAGAAGCCCATATTTTTGCTGAAATCCATCCAATGAAGTCCTTGGGTGCAAACCAAGAAGAGTTACTCAAAGAAGAGGCAACATCTTTCCTCAGGATTCATGGTTTTAATTTCATTCTCCACCACTAAAAATATTATTATTACATTATTATATTAAAAACCTATTATCCTATATATAATTATATGTTTTATTAATTTCCTTTTACCTAAACTTATTCACACTTCCATCTAATGGGTAATGAATTAACCATTTTTGTGTGTGGTGAACTACTGCATCAAAAATGATGTTGTTGGTTTTTCCATTAACACCATTCATGGATGGGAATTATGACATGAAATTTAATTTTATATGTTATATATTGTATTTCTGATTTATTTAAATTCATTAATTATAATATTAAACATACCATGATTCTTTTCATTTTGTGTAAATATGATAACTTTTTTTGTGGTTGTGTAAAATATCACCTCCTCAAAGAAATGTGATCTATTCACACATTACATGGATTGTATTAAGATTTTATTTAATAACTCTAAATGATATATATGTCAAAATAATTATACTGGAAGGACATTTTGTATATATATATATATATTGACATGTTCATAATGACCCCAACTATAATAAATAGAATTCCCCTTCGTATTTAATAAAATTTCTTATTATCTAATATGGTTATAAAAAACAAGAACTTCCTCAGTTTTATTATATTTTATTGAATTTAAAAGACCCTTAATCATATTTACCTTTGATAATATAGTTGTTTCATTGTTATCATTTAATTTGTATAAATTTAGGGTTTCAGAAAATCCTATTGACTCAGACAAAAAAGGTGATGACCTCAACTAGTAGGATCGCACCCAATGAACCCCACTTATAAGAGCATCATAGGGAGATATAATAACATCGATTTTCCTAAGAAAAACCCCAAACACATATCCAATAACATAATCAAGCACTAATCCTTTTATGGAAGAAGTTAAATCTCATTGATATCATAATCGAAACTATATTCTCCAAACCACCCCATGAAAATCTAATAGTCTCACAGCTTACACTTATAGAAATTTCTGGTGAATTAAAGGGATATATATCAAGAACCTATAAATATGAGTATGTAAATTAATTTTTATATAATAATGAATATATTATCATACTATTTTAGGTACTTCATATATGATTTTCATTTTGTTATAATAGTAAAATGTATTTTAAGGTAACAATATAATTTAATAAATGAATTTATTCTCTTAAATAAAATTATTATTTATATTAAAAAATATTAATAAATAATTATTAACAAATAATTATTATTAAATATAAAAGATCATATTATCTTTATGATGTCAGATATAATATTTATAATTGTTCAAAAAATGTTATCATAAAAAAAGCATCATTTCTTATAAAATTTGATTTAATTTTCTAATTAAAAATACATATATTTAAAAAATTAGATAGATTTAATATTTTTTCAGGAATCATAATGTTTAAATAATAAATGTTTAAATTTTTCATAATTTTTGGAGACCATTGAATATTCGGGTAAAAAATAAATATCATATAAATATATATTGGGTACTATGACATAATAATGGCCTAAAAGTTATTTAATAAATATTTTAAAGAGTATACAAACCGAATATATGTTTTAACATTAAATAAATGTGAATTTATGCTTAATTTATTTAATTTATAAAGCCTTTATTAATCCTCTAAAACAATTAATATATTTTATAGTTTAAAATAATATATTTTAGATTATGACTCCCTGACAAAAAATAATGTGTATTATTTTATAAATTATGGAACATTAAAATATAAAATAATTATATACACTATCATTTGGTAAAATAGATGTTATAAAACCATGGGAAAGATTGTGGCTTCAGTTATTTTATTATATGCAGTCTAAAACCTAGGGTTGGGAAATATATAAGAACTTCCCACTATTTTCAAATATAAATACACCAAATATCCCAGTTATCATCACTAAAAATAAATGAATAAAATAAATAATTTGAACCCCCTCTTTATATTCCTCACAAGGTTTCCCCAATCTCACAGTAAGCTCTTCCGAATCATTTGGAGTCAGAAACTCAAGTAAGAGATCTTCCCATTATCCTCTTCATTAAGGCTTATTTATTATCTTATTTATTCCATGTCTAATTACTAATGTTGTGATATTAATTTTCATTTCCCTATTACTTCACATTTTAATTCCAACGAATTAAGGACCCCTTTCACTCCCCTAAATGAATTTTTTGAAATTTTATGTTACACTATTATGATGCCGAAATATCAATGTGATTTTTACATGACAACACTATTGTGTAGTGAATACCGTAAAAATTTTCTAATAAGGGTTCTCACCTTTAAACACTTATACTGTTTGACATTGGAATTATAAGTATTTATTACACACCAATTGATCATGTAATAAAATATGCTGATGAATGAATCCATGTTGTATGATATATGTAGCACACATAAGCATGATAATGAAATGAAAGTGACGTGTGCAACTGGAATTATATAGCGCTACTAAGCATTGGTTGGTGTTTAGTATCATAAAAAAATTTGGGATTCAGAGTGAAAAAAAAATTTTGGTAATTTTTCCATCATGATATCAAGGAAGTTATCCTTTACCTATGTTTACGAAGAAATGTTTTTAATTGCTTTATCATCTACCATGTTATCATGTTATACCATGTAGTATTGTTCAGGTTTTTGATTATCATCACTTTTTTACTCAATTGAAATGAAATATCTTCAATATTTATATTTCACACCATTTTACTCCTTTTTATGCCTTACTCGGCTATATATCTCATCCATTTATAATGTATATCCCTAGGTTATCATGTGTAGTTTTATGTGGGATCCTATTAAGTATTTTTGAATAATGATGTTTTTTATGTTTTAATTATTGTGTAACGTTACTAGCTCCCATATACAATATAGTTCTCAATATCATGAGTTATATTAAGTGTAATATTATTTAATTAATCCTGAATTAATGCATAATAAAGATGATTTTTGTTATAGTTGGTATTAGTGGGAGCCTTAGTTATTTTTTGGATTATGATTTGAAAACAGTAGAGAAATCGTTGCGTATAAGGCTATGTATAATAAAAAATCCCTAAATTTTGGTAAGTAAATAATATGTGTTTTACAAATAAAATACATACCTATCTAAACACAATAATTGGATGTTACCATAGCATTGATGTATATAGTTGTAAAACGTAAAAACACTTTGTTGAGGTAGACATGATCGATAACTCGTGCATGACAATGTGCCTTATTTAACACCTATGTTTACACGCCTAGGGGATATGGTTTGGTAATTCATAATATCATTCTGAACCATTATAAAGGTAATAAAAAATCCCATGAGAATATATTTTAGAAAATATAACAAATATAACATATATTGAATCCTAGATATTCATAAGTTATGAAATAATTGTAATTTATATGTATCACCTTTAATTTCCTTAGATTCCCTATTTTTGTGTTTAATAGTATAGAAATACTCACATGTAATTTTATTTTTATACTACCTAATGGATATTAATATTATGAATCATGTAAAAATAATTATAAAGTGTAATGTGATGATTTCCCCAATGAGATGCCCAATTTGATGGGAGATGGAATCTACCCCATTATAACAATTCTCTCTCAACTGACTTAGTTTTTGGAATAAAAAACGAGATTTGGAGGAGTATCCAAATCCCCCTTGGAAAGAACAATCTATGAGTGAAAGAATTATATAACATATGCCTTTGATATTTAATGGATCATACGATCACTTAATATAGAAAGAATAGATCAACTCCATTGAGAATATATTCTCCATCCTCCAATGTTCTGATAAAGAGAAGGTGATATTGTTAATTTATCCTATAGAAGGATAATATAATTAGTGGTAGAAATAGATCAAATATATAAATCCTGAGGAAGAGATCAAAGTGATGGGGTGGAAGAAATTATAAAAAGGTTTTTTGATAATTTTTTTTGAACTCTTTAACAGAAAATCAAAAGGTATTTCTATTCACTTGAGAAAAATCTTGATGAATATATTAGGGTATATGAGGAAGATTTTACATTACTAGAATGATACATTTTCACATTTATTGTAATATGAAAATTCAATATTGATCACTTATTTGGTTGGATAACACCTAGTCTATTAAAATCACTAGAGATCGAATACATTGATAGTTATGAGGAAATTGTATAATGTGCCCTCCAATTTGAAATGAGTAATGTAAAATATAAAAGATACTATTTTGATAAGAAGTGGAATGTTGTGTTTAATTATATATTCTTGATGGATAAATCAAATGGTGCTAATAAATTACAATATCAAACTTTTCAAATGTGTAGAATGAAAAAACCCAAAAATTACCTAAGGGGTGTAAGGAGATGATTTATGGATGGGAAGGAAGGGCACCTAAATAATGAATGATGATAACAAAAATCATCTAATATTATAGAGTAAGGAAATTATGTAGTAAAGATTCAACACATTTTTCATTTATTCAACTACTAGGAACCATGGCACATTGCAACCTAATGCATTAAGCGAAGGGTTTTAGAGGCAACAAACAACATCCATGAAGAAACATCGATCTTTTTCCATAAAAAATGTTAAGATGGATCTTGGAAATGATGTGGTGATAGATACACTAGTTAATCATTCAATTAAAGAAAATGTACTTATTGATTCAAGTTTTATTCATTCCTTCATATCACTAAATTTCTTTATAACTATTCTAATAACACAATAAATCATGGATGTATATCTATTAGTGAAAATGGAAAATGGAGAAATTATTGAATCTTGACAATATAACTCATTCCTTGTCATAATTTGTTGGATTAAATTCCAAGAGAATCATTCTATTCAAATTTTTGTTATAAATTGATGAAATTATGGGTATGTGTTGGATTTCCCTACATTGAGCCAACATAAATTACTATGAGAAGAAAACCACTCCTCATTTTCCAAATCATCCCTCAAATATTTACTATTGAAAGGAGAAGTATGAATCTTATTTAGCACCAAAATCTCATGAATCGATATTATTATCAAACAAGAAATCATATCAGGAAAAAATATATTATCTCTAAAGAAAAAAAACATCATTAAAGGCAAGCCCATTATGAGGTAATATGTAGATGTTTTTAGATGAATATCCTTGTCTTCAACCAAGATGGGAGGATGAATTTTCAATCGAACATATACTAGGGGAATTATTATATTCCAAGACTCCATATAGAATAGTTTTTGTGGAACTCTATGTGATGAAGAAACAACTACTATAGAATCATTATAAGGGTACACATGATCGAATGCTTCACATTGGGGTGAACCAGTCCACATTGGAAAGAAGAAGGATGGATCAATGTGCCTTTTCATTGATTATTATAATCTCAAAAAGATCTTGATAAAGAAAAAGTATCCTCTTCCATGAATTCACAACAAGTTCAATCAGTTACATGGAGCACAATACTTCTACATGTTGGATTTTCGGTTGATATATTACTAAAATAGCATGAAAGAGGATATCCCGAAGACTTATTTTAATTCAAGGAATTGGAAATATGAGTTCATAGTAGTGTCTTTAGAACTCAGTAATTCTCCAAAAATAATTTTCTTCTAACTGAATATAGTATTCAAATATTATATTGAATAATTTTTTTCAGCCTTTATAGATGATATTCTACTGTTCTCAAAGGTCATGTAGGAGTATGAGGATAATACGAGAAATGTTCTAAAGACCATGAATAGAAGAAGAATTATTACATGTATATAAAATGTGAGTTTTAGTTGAGGAAGTCTCATTGATGGGTTAAATCATAACAAGATTTGACATATTTTTGGACCATTTAATGATAGAATAATTTGAAGGATTGTTCAGGTCAACATCGATGAAAGATATCTATAGTTTCCTTATATTAGAAGCGTATTTTCATCAATTAGTGGAAAAATTATGAAAATTTACAAAACCAACTAACCATTGTAACTTAGAAGGGAGTCATGTTTTCTTAGAATGATGGATGCAAAGATAGCTTCTAGGAGGTGAAAAAGTGGATTCTCTATAACAACTCTTATGTTTATTTCAAACATAAAAATAATTAATTACATAAAATATTCACGTGATAAAACATAGAATATCAAGAGGTATATTTTCTTTGAGGATTAGGAACAATACATAACAACATAAAAGATGAAATACACATTTTTTTTAAAACTTCTTCTACACGACCACACACATTCTTTCGTACATAGCATTTCATGTAATAACCTGAGGATATGAAAAAAAAAAGGGTGATATATAAAGCCTAGTAAGGGTGAAAACATTTCATAAAATAAACAATAATTTACATGATAGGAAATATGAATATCAATGGAGAATAAGAGAAACATGAACATAAAGGTATGATATAACATGATTATCATAATATGGAAATGTGGAAACAACATTTATCATGATATTATCATGATACAAGGCTCATTGAACATGGGGGATGATTAAACCCTCATTTAACTTGAATAATAATGATTAAAACCACATTTCACTTGATGTATCGTGATACTATTCTTTACCCAATGCATTGAAGTGCTGTCAGGGCATGCCCTTCTTAATCATTTCATTTCATGCGTTAGTGTGGCACATGGATCATATAAATTGGGTTCATGAAACATAATAATTTATTACTTCGTAAATTAATTTGGAATTAATACATGAAACTATATAATGAATATTTAAATGTACTTAATGTTGAATACCCTTGATAGAGAAACGGGAAGGGTATTCACTGAACAATGACGTTGGCTTGGAAAATCACGGGGCAATGTCAACTGCATACCAGTTGACATAGGAATTCATAAAAATATATGATCAGAGAGAAAGGGTTTTATCATCATATGTACATGAAATGAAAAGTAAGGGGGTCACATAGATACATTTCATTGAATATGTAATGGAATTTAGAATCATAATTCAAAAGATGTTTTTGAATTTAATGAGGAGAGAGAGACCCTTGAAGAATTTCAACTTGGTAACGAGTGTACTTGGGAGGAAATAATGAGAGAGAAAGTGGTATATAATCATTAAAACATTAGGTGGGATGTATAGGGGAGGATAAAAATCATACCAAAATTTATTAATTAAATAAACAAGGGTGTACCAAAATAAAAAACATGGACAAAAAATGAGAGAGGGTGAAATCCATTACTTGAAAGTCTGAACCTAAAGGATTGGGAGGGGTTTAAGAGAGGATTATTGGTATATTAGGGAACCATTAAAGGATTTTAGGGATGGAGGGCAAGGTAGGTACATTCTCCAATGGTTTGTAGTTATGCGAAGTGGGAGCCTGTGTGAGTATATATAAGAAAAGAGAGGGAATTCAATATTATTTAGGTTTTGGACAGTACACATTAAACTATTCAAAACAAAAAACCAACACATGATTTTTTCCCATATTTTTTTAAATGTGGAGTGGAAAAAATTATATTTTACAAAAAATGGTAGAAAATATTAAAATATTAGGCTTTCTCTTGTGGAGGTGAGTCACACTCTCAAGGAAATCATTTCAAAAAGTTATAATGTTTTATAGGTATTGGAGGGTCCACTGTGGCTTTGTTAAATAAATAAAACAAATAAAAAATCACATTATATTAGAGGTAAAACATATATTGTCTGAAAAAAATTTATGTTATTTTATAACATCACTATTTGGTCATTATTATGTTATAAAATACATTAAATATTTAAACAGTATTTAATTTTTACCAAAAAATTCAACTGTCTTTGAAAATAATGAAAAATTCAATATTGGATAATTTCGAAATCCTGATTCCGAAAATAATATCCATTTTATCTAAACAGTTTTAAAAATATGTGAATATTATCTTTTAAAATAAAAATTGATATTTTTTTAAAAATTCCGGGGTTTTGACAAAAACGGCTCTGAAACATTAATAGAAGTTACAAATGTATTCATAAAAATTATAGAGTCATTTATAATTAATAAAAATAAATTTAGTAATAATATTATTTTTTTAAAATATTATTTAATTTCACTAATCCATTAATTCAACAATTCATATTTCTTATTATAATATTTATTTAAAATACTATTTATGCTTTAAAACCCATTTATAAAGTAAGAAAAATGAAAACAATGTATATTATTTATTAAACAAATTAAGCATATATTCATATATTTATTGTATTGTTACATAACCACTTATAAAACCCATATAAGACCTACGAGTAAGATGGGTGATGGTGACAAACTCTTGGGGTGCCTCAGATAACATTGCTTGAGTGGTAGAATTTTTTAACATACACTTCTCCCATAGACGATTTCATTCAAGCATAATGTGTTGAAGATCAGATTTGTCTTGGTTATGAGAGAAAGAATGTGATTCTTCCACCATTACAAGCTCTGAAAAATGGGTTTCTTATTGAGAAATTCTACTGGATAAGGCCATCACTTCCTTTTTATTAGTAAATTGGATTTTTTTTAAAACCTAAATTTATACTAATAATGTGATCACTATTCCAAAGATATATTTTCAATAGTAACATTTCTTAACAATACTTTAAAATCCAAAAACATTAAACCAAGTAATATTATAGGTTTTATATAACCATTTTTCATAATACTACATTTATATAGATCATGTAAAATATTCATTAAAAAAAGTTTGTGTTGTTTCCCAATTCCCCCTTAAGATATTTTTCCCACAAGAAAATATATTCCCATACTAAAATAGATGTCGGTTACTCTGCCTCATCACTTCCTCTAATTCCCACGCTTCCACTTCAACCACGTGGTCTCAACACAACACCTTGGTAAGGGAAATTATCTTATTTCATATAACTTTTCTCTTACGATCTACGATCATCACCAGCTTCTCATCATAAGAGAGGTAGTCATCCAATGGTACCACCTCTATATTGAGTAAATCCGATGGGTTTGGAATTTAAATCCTCAAGTGTGATACCAATAATGAATCATGTACTTAAGATAGGTTCTGTCAGAGTTCTGGTCGATAGGCCACAGCTCCAAAGGGATCAAGTATCTCAAAACGGATGATGTACCTTAAACTAAGCTCTCCCTTCATCCCAAATATCATAACCGTCATCCATAGTGATATTCAGAGGAATTCCACATCTCTATCATCAAACTCGAGATCTTGTTGATGATTATCATCATTTCACTTTTTTCAACGATAAGGATATTTAATGTGATATCAAATGGTCTTAACCTTCTCCAGAATTTCCTCAACCATTTTGGTACCTTAGAGTTTTCACTCCACAACTTCATCCCAACATTCCAGTGTTCTGTATCTCTTCGCATATATGGGTTTAAAAAGGATACATTTGGATTTTTGAGTGGAAACTATTATAGTAAGAGAATTCAAAAGGATGAATATGTTGGTCCCATCCTCCTTTTAAGTCCACTAAGAATTCTCTCAACATGTCCTCAAGTGGTTGGGTTGTCTGCTCAGATTGGCCATCAGTTGTAGAATGATAAGTTTTACTGAAGTTCATTTCCATATTTAGAGCATGTTGAAGACTCTTCTAGAATATAGAGGTGAATCTTGGATCTCAATTGGATACAATAGGTAGTGGTACTCCATATAGTCATACCACTTCTCTGATATATATCTATAATATTGGATCCAATTTGAAATGTTATCAAATTGAAATAAAGTGTGAAACCTTTGTAAGATGATCATTAACAACCCAGAAAGAATTGTTTCATTTGGATTTCTTCAAATGTCTGGTAAAAAATTCCATGTTTATGTTCTCCCCTTTCCACCCTAATATGGGTAATGGTTGCATCATCCCCTTAGACATCGGCCCCCCATCCTTCACTTGCGAACATACTAGGAACGTTGATGTATAATCAGTGATATTCTTTTATATGTTATCTCACCAAAAATTATCTCATACATCTTGATACATATTTTTGTTTCTTGGGTGAATGGAGATACATGTACTATTTTCATCTTCCAAATGTTCATTATTTAACTCCAAATTTGATCAAACACATAGTTTGCCCCAAATCATTCAATTCCTTCTTCATTAACATTGATCTCAGAGGATTTACCTTTTTTGATAGTTTCCACTTTCCTCTAAATTCCCACATCACCCATTTGAGTATCCTTTATCATTTCCAAAATAGAAAGTTGAGAAATTATTTGTTAAATGATTATTAATGTTCCCTTCTTTATGATTCCTATTTCAATATTCATCAAATATAATAATATTTAATCTTTTTCAATTTTCATCAATGATAGAATTGTTGGGTCTTTTCTACATAGATCATCTACGCCATGTTGGCTTTCCCAGGGTGGTAATTGATTGAGCAGTCATAGTCTTTAATCATCTCTAACCATCTTCGTTGGCTTATATTCAACTATTTATATGTTAATATATACTAGAGACATTTTGTGATATGTATATATATTACACTTCTCCCTAAAGAGGTAATTTTTTCTAAAGTGATGATTATTGTAGCCAACTCCATATCATGTGTTGGACAGTTTTTCTCATGAAAATTCAATTATATTATAGGATAGGAAATGACTTTGTAATTTTTTATAAACACAAATCTCATGCCCTTCTTAGAAGCATCATTGAATACCACAAAAAATTATCACGTTTTGGGTAGTGTGAGCACGAGGGAAATCATAAGCCTCCTTTTCAACTCCATGAAGCTATCATTACATTCATCGCTCTTAATAATATTAAACATATCATAATTATCTTAGTAATATGTTTGGAAAATCGTAAAATGTTTCTAACAAATCGAAGATAATATCTAGATAACCCCAAGAAGCTACGAATATCCATTTCCGATGTTGGCCAGGACCATTACTCTATTATAGCTGTCTTGTAGGAATCCACAGATATCTCATTTCTTGTGATGATATGTCCAAATAATGAGACCTTCTTTAACAAAAACTCACACCTTCTATACATTTCATATAGATTTTCCATTGATAATGAATATAGGACAGTGCTTAGAAGCTCCTCATGTTTTTCCATTGTTTTGAAGTATATTAGAATATCGTCTATAAATACTACCAAAAAATTCTCTAGTTAATATCTAAAGACTTTATCCATCAAGTCCATGAAGATTACAAGACCATTGGTGAGTCCAATATGCATTACTATGAATTCATAGTGGCTGTATCTTGCATGAAAATATGTCTTGGGGATATCCTCTTTCTTCACACTTAATTGATAATATAAAAACTGCATATACCCCTTGGAGATGTATTGTTCTTAATGTAGCTGATCAAACAGGTTATCAATTCATGGTAGAAGATACTTGTTCTTTATCATGATTTTTTTAGCTCACGATAATCGATGAAAAGGTGAATTGAACCATCCTTCTTCTTGACAAAGTGGACTAGTTCACCCCATCATGAATCACTTGGGAATTTAAACCCTTTATCTAGATTTTTCTATAGTTGATTCTTCATCTCCTCAATAACCACATCAACCATTCTATCTGATGTCTTGAATATTGGCAGT
Source organism: Viscum album (assembly GCA_963277665.1). Classification (NCBI taxonomy): domain Eukaryota; kingdom Viridiplantae; phylum Streptophyta; class Magnoliopsida; order Santalales; family Viscaceae; genus Viscum; species Viscum album. Next base: position 1,453,259,532 of record OY728161.1, read on the forward strand.
GCCCCTGGTATAAGATAAATAGGGATTTCAACATCTCTTCTAGGGGAAGATGAGAAAATTCCTTAGAAAAAACTTAAACAAAATCCATCACAATTGGAATGTCTTCTGAGATGGTTGATGCATTAGACTTAATAATTTGAGAAATATATTCGTGCTCATAGGTTAGTAATATCCATACTTGAGATGATGTGGCTAAAGATTATTCATCCTCCTCTTTGAACTTGTACTGAATTAGGGGTTAATTAACTATATGGAGAGTGATTTACCTCTCACATAAATTTATGTTGGATCTATACAAGTAAATTCAATCCTTTCCCTGAATTGCATCAAATTCCACTAGAGGGAGTACAAAGTGATTTTCCGACAAGTTCAATCCTCAATTTCTGACAGGGAAGGAGTAATATTAATGGGATGTATTGATTTACTCATTTTTCATTCTCACTGACATCATTACTTCCATGATTTGTGTTTGTGTAGTCATTGTTCTACTAAAGTATTTGTAATTGAAAGAAATATTATAAATAAAATAAAATATTATTTTTTCTATTTATGAATGAATAATAGAGTACCTTTCACAACATCGCTATTGGGGTTCACTTTTGTGATAATGATGGAAAACGATCTCCCTTGCTTCCTTGGAGATTGTTGGTTACCTTTAAAAACCCTTGGCTTGTAGAATTGGTTTGCAATAATCCATGGTTCTTTGAAGTTGAGGCAATGAACAATGTGTTGAGGGTTGAACATAATGTTCTTATTCTCTATCACAGCCATATGTTTTTCTTTTATGTAGTTAATGGGAAGGTTCCTTTCTTTTCCACACATAACGCATTTCCTCACCCCCTTTAGAAAATTTATAGGATCCTTCTTTCTACACATTTGGAAAGGGGGGTGCTATATTTTCATAGCACCATAGGATTTATCCATCAGAACACTATAATTAAATTCCACATGACACATATTATCCACATGATACCTCTAAGATTCACTGATCTCTTTTTAGACAATGAGAGCACATTAGATAAATTCATTATATCTATTGAAGTCAATGATTTCTAGGGATTTCCATTGGTCAGGTTTTATACCACCAATGAAGCACTCAACCTTGCATTTGGGGGAAATGATAAAGTAGGATGTGTATCATTCAAACCTTGTGAATTATTCCACATACGCTCTGATAGATTCATCAAATTTTTCCTTAAATGAATGGAAGTCCCTTTCTATCATAAGTTATAGGGTTAAAAGAAAATACTTATTAAAAAAAATATGATTTTCCTTCCAATTAAACGCATCAATATCTTTTATATGCTTCATATTTTTTTTAATTACCACCATTGATAAGATTCACCCTATATATGATAAGAATCTGGAACAACCTTCTCTTTTTCAGAACATTAAAGTATTGAAATTATATATTCAATATAGTTGATCCATTTATTGACATTTAAGGGATCAAATGATCTATTAAAATTAGGAGGCATTTGTATCTTGAAGCTCTCGATTGCGACTTTTTCATTCATACGAGGGTAAAAAGTTCTTCCTGACCCATGTTTCTATGAAAAACTAGAGTTAACTAAGAGAGTATCAGGATAATTTTTGTGATTCTCACACCTATCAGATTGAGCATCTCATTATATAGTAATCACATTGATCATCGCATTGGTTGTTTTCATGAGTCCTTATATTACCGGACATTGAATGTAATAAAAGGAATATTAGAGGTAACACAAAAAGGGTAATCCAATGAAAAAAATTGATGAATTATAAATTACATTTATTTCCTTAAATTGTGAATTTATAGCCTTCAATCTATATTATCCATGATATACATCCCAACATATATTCTTAGGGGATTTTTTTATTCATTAATAATGGTTCATACAAATCTTATGAATTTACATAAGTATATCTATTATGAGCGTTTTAACCAAGAGTGTAGCAAGGCATGATGTCATTGACAAGTTCTCGTTCGATTCTAGCTTGAAGCGATGTTTTCGGGTTTTACCCCATGATATATCTATGTTAGAGCCACATATACTTTATTGTATCCAGACAAGGACGTATTTGACTCACAAACCACTAAATCAATACCCACCATAATTTAGAGATGTTTTTATTTTACTTAGTCTTCTCCCTAAGGCATTCGATAGGGGTTTCTAATCATAATCCCAAAAATAACTAATCATATCCTCTGATACCAACTATAATAACCATTCTATCTATTTCAAAAATAAACATAATTTATTACATTATATATTCAGTTTATAAAAGATAGAATATCGAGTGGTGTAGTGTCTTTTATCTAAGGAATAATGCATAACAACTTTAAATAATAAATACACATCTTTATAGAAAACATCATTTACATGACCACACACATTCCTTCATATATAGCATTTCATGGGATAACCAAAAGACATACATAAGAAATGTGATCTGTATATATCAATAATGGAGTAAACAAAGAATAACATGAAGAATAAAATACATGTATGGAATTTGTCATATCAAATGATCATATGATATAAATGAACATAAATGCATGATATATCCTGATTATCACAACATGGAAATGTGGAAACAACATTTAACAAGATATCAACAGCAGACAAGGGTAATTGTTCATTGAGAATGAGTAAACAATCATTGAAAATGAATTAAAAAGATTAAAACCTCATCACACTCTACTTATCATGTTACTATTCTTTAATCAATACATTGGTTCTCTATCAGGGCACACTCTTCTTAATCATTTCATTTCATGATTATGTGTGCAACAACGATCATATAACATGGATTCATAAAACATCACCATTTATTCCATGAAAACCGAATTTTTAATTCATTCATTGAACTCTAAAATAAATATGAAAATGTTCAAAAAGGTGAATACCCTTTATAGGAAAATGGGCATGGTATTCACTGGAGAATGACTTTGGATTGGAAAATCGTGGATCAACTTCGACAACATAACGACATGAAATATGAATTAATAAAAAATGGTTTATGAGCATGAAAGGGGTGTTACATCATATTTACATTAAATTTATAGTAGCATGGGTTAAATTGATACGTTTACCTACATATGTTTTGTAATTCAGGTTCATAAAACAAAATAATTTCTTGAATGTAAATGAGGAGTGAGAAATCTCTTACCGAATTTTGGAATGGTAACAGGTGTACCTGGGAGGCATTAATGATAGATAAAGGGGGTTGTAATCATGAAAACATAAGTAGGGATATATATTGGGGGTGTTAAATCATATAGCAGCATTTTTAATTGAATAAAAGGTATTGAATAATAAAGATAATTTGAAAAAATTGAGGGAGGACGAAATTGCATACTTGGAAGTGTAATCCCAAAGGATTGGGGAAGGGCTTGTGATAGGATTCATGAGATATTGGGCCACCTTGGGAGGATTTAATAGAGAGTAGAGAAGGTTAGGGATATGATCCAATGGTTTTGAGTTCATAAAAGTGAGAGTTTGGATGGGTTTATATAGGATATGAGAGGGAGTTCATTATTATTTAGGTTTTTGGACACTACACATTAAACTAATCAAAACCCAAACCAAACCATGGTTTTTTATAACTTTTTTTGCCAAAGGGGGGTAGAAAAAAGTACTTTCATAAGGCCAATGACCAAAAAAATTAAAATATTAGGCATGATTATATAGAGATGAGTAAGACTCTCAAGGAAATCATTTTAAAAAGATCAAATGTTTTATATGTCTTGGAGGGTCCACTAAGGCTCTGTAACAAAAAAAATAAAAAATAACATTATTTTAAAGGTAAAACATATATTAAAAGAAAATTACAATTATAATATTTTATTACACCAATGTTGGGTTACTATGATATCATAAAACACATTATATATTTAAACGGTATTTATTTTTTACCCAAAAATTAGACTGTCTAAAAAATTATGAAACAGTCACCATTGGATAATTTTGACATTATGATTCCAAAAACAAATATTCATTTAAGCTGAATAATATTATAAATATTTAAATTTTCACTTTTAAAATAAAAACCGAAATTTATTGAAAATTCATGAGTTTCAATAAAAGAGGCTTTCAAACCATAATAAAAATTACAATTGTGTCATAATAATTATATAACCATTTATATTTTATAAAAGTAATTTGGTAATAATAATATTTTTTTAAAGTGTTATTTAATTCAGAAATTATATTAATGGGTCCAAATAAATTTCATAATTGAATATTAACTAACAATACATTTTCTACTTTAAAACCCATTTACAATGTAACAATAATTAAAGGAATTTATATTCTTTAGACAGAAAATAAATAACATAATAATATTGTTAGGTGATTGTTACATAACACCTCATAACACCTGAATAAAGCCTAAGGGTACGGTGTGTGATGGTGATATACTCTTGGGGTGTCTTGGATAACATCACTTGAGTGGTAATCCTTATTAACTCCCACTTATCCCATAGGAGAGTCTATTCAAGCTTAATGTTTTGACGATCTACATGGGATTGGTCAAGAGAAAATCCTAGTGACGCTACCTCCTTTCCATGATCTGAAGAATGGTCTTAGAATGAAGATATTATATAGGATGATTCCATCTCTTCCTTTGTCTTAGTAAATTTTAGTTTTTAATGCCTTATATTTATACAAATTGTGTGATCTCTGGTTAGCAACTATTTTGGGAACATTATAATATTTTAACAGTAATTTAAAATCTAAAAACATAAATCTATTGAAGTTCAAATGTTTTATATAACTATTTTACATAATAATATGTTTAAATATATGAATATTAATTTTCATTAATAAATTTTTGTGTCGTTAAATTATCATTGCACTTGTGCTCAAAGTACCCTCACGTGGGGAACATTTCATAGTATTCAATGGTTATTTGAAGAAGATATTGGTTTGTGTGTTAACAAAAAATTAAAAAGTGATAGACTCTTCCTCAGGAAAATAAATGTTATCTAATAGAACTACCCAACACGTGATCTAGCATTGGATTTAGTGATCTTTTATTTAAAAATATCGAGGCATTATCTATTTGGGGAGAAGTGTGAAATATATATAGATCACAAACATCTCAAGTATATATTCACTTAGAAATATCAAAATATATCCCACCAATGATAGTTTGAGAATATCAAGGACTTTGAATTCTCAATTCACTACCATCAAGGGAAATCAAATTAAGTGGAATATTCTCTATGTACAAACAATGCATAAATTTTATCATTTGTGAGAATTAAGATGAATGTGACCTTGATAGATTTGGAAATGATAGACATGGGAATCCTACCATATATAACATCATCAATCCTTTCATAAATAATTGATCAACAAACCCTTTTAGAGAAGATAAAGGATGATTAAAGAGATGATGGTGGAATTAAGAAGAAAGAGGAACCTATAAAAAAGGGAAATCATCTGATTTTAATTTTAATAAAGTAGGAGATGTAATATTTTGGTCACAAATTTGAGTACCATAAAATCTGATGTTAATAAAGGATTTATTGGATGATTCATGTAGTTCTACCTCTTCTATCAATCATGGAAGAAAAAATACTTATCACAATCTCTTGGATCACTATTGGTGATACAATATGAATATGGATATCACAAACTATACACCATGATTTCTTGTTTGTCAGGAAGTGAAAGTGGAAAAAATCCATGATGGGGATGTAACAATTACTCATACCAATGTGGTATTGGGAAAAATCACCATATACCATTTCACTATCCTTTTATAGACCTCAATAGGGAATGATTCTTTCTAGTTTGGGGTGAATTTTCATTTAAATAAAAAATATATGTTTTGATTCATGAAGATTTAATATTGGATTAAATTTCTTAATTGTAAATCAAATAAGTGGTAAGGATGCATTGATTACCACTATCGATTGTATCTGATCGAGATCTGACATTCACCTCTATAATTTGTAAAATTTTACTACATTCTATAAATACTATGTTGAAATTCAGCATGGTTTATAACCCCAAACAGATGCCCAATATGATTGGACTATCCAGAAACAAGAGGAAATGTTGATATCATTCTCAATTGAATTCAAATGAGGATGGGAATAACATCATCATCTAATAGAGTTCTCAAATTACAATACATTCCAAATTATTGTCCAAATTGCTCCATATGATTCCATATAAGAGAATGTTTGTAGAACACATGCATATTGGGATGTTTTTTCTGAAAGAATGTTTCTAGATCATAACTTGTTCTAGGAAATTGTGAATAGGTTTTATAACATTTTTCATCACATATAAGATGCACAATGTTTACAGAAGCTCTGTGTAGAAAATTGTCAACAGGACATAGAGTTTGATATTAGAGTCATGGTATTCATCCACATATCTCCATGGAAGAAAGTGATTTTATTTGATAATAAGGAAAAGCATAGTCCAAGCTACATCAACACCTTCAACATCTTTGATCACATCAGAGCGGTGGCTTATTGAGTATCACTCCCACAAAACCTATCATAAGTAACTTATGTATTCATCATATCCCTCTTGGGGAAGTACATGTCTGACCACTCACATGTACTCAACAAAGAGGTGGTATCAATAGAAAATTAACATTACTTTGAGGTTATGTTGGGGAAGATCTTATATCATATAGAAAAATTTCTATGAAATAAGAAAATTAACTTTGTAAAAATATTGTGGATAAAAAAAAATATTTAGGAAGAGATTTGAGAAACAGTGGTGGTGATGAAATAGGGTTAACCACTTCTATTTTAGTGTGGGAAATGAACATTTCAAGGGTGAAATTTCTTATGGGGGAATATTGAAATGAATCAAATATTCCTAAATAAAATACCCTTTTTGTATCAAATAAATGTGTCATTATATAAAATGGTTATAGAAAACACATACCCTTTTTTAGTTTTATTATTTCAAATAGAATTTAAAATACAATTAAAATCCTAATAATTTATAATATATAAATTATATAGTGATCATATGATTAGTATACAGTTATGGTTCCAAAAAATACAATTTAATAAGCCAATGGAATTAATGGGCTCAAACAGTGATATCATACACAATAAATCCCATTTATATGTTCTTGTTTTGGATACAACATCATTCAAATTTTCCCTCAACCAAGAGAAAGATGATATCCAACAACTTAACATTAAAAAAACTTTTTACTAGAGAAGTTCTATTTCATCGATATTATGTCCTAATTTAACTCCCCAACCCCAGTTACTGGGAGCCAGTGCATTATTTATTACATCAGCATGATCACAATAATTTTTAATTCAGATGGATCATTCTATTTAAAAGCCTTGTAAAAACTATATAGAAACATATATTATTTACATTATAACTTTAAATTAACGAAAATAGAAAAACTCCTTTTAAAACATTCGTATTCCCTTTCCTCATCCCTATAATTCACTCATAATGTACATCATCACATCAAGTGTAAAATGAGACTTTAGAATTAGGTGAGATCACATGCTTAGTAAAGGTAAATAATTCAGCGGAAGCTGTCATAAAGAAACATAAAATTCTAAGTCAATATGTATAATAAAAATAAAACCCCATTAAACATATACATGAACATAATATGGAAATAATAAATCAAACAATACCATATAAACATGTACATGGATATTCTACTAATCTAATAATAACATGTAATAATTATCCTAATAAAGCGGGAATACATAATGTGGGATATCTGAAACGCACCATCAAGGCTTCATCCAAGACACAATACATAATTGGGTCAGACATTACCCAAAACCCAAACATAATTGTCACATGAGACTTACCGATGCATCGAGGGGCTATAGTGGGCCCTGCCTGACACTTACAAAGTCCAATGCATTCCTCTTATAAAAGGGGTATAACATAACCAACATAAACATTCATATTAAAACCCGAATATGAAATGTCAAAACTCAAACAATATGTTCATAATGATATCGTAGTATTAAATCAAAGTCAAAAATATAATAAAACCTTCTTTAAAATATAAAAGATTGTATAAAAATATATTCACCTTAATTAAGCATAAATACAACGAAGGATGTAGATATACATGAAAGTGATCCGAAAATCATTAAAACTCTTAAAAATTTCTGTTTTTTACATTGAAATATTATGAAAGCCTACATAATTAAAAAAATAAAATGATTCCTTTAAGAATAAAAGATTAATATTGTAAGGGATGGTTAAAATTTTAATTGTGTCAAATGTCAAAAAATAGTTTCCTACACTGTATATGTTAAAAATCATTCTTTCCTCAATTTGTAGAAAACGTCATATAGTACATCAGTTAGAAAATGACATAAGGATTCGATTCAAAATGATTATAAAAAGTGAAATGTAGGTATAAATGACGTTCAAAAATATTATAGGAATAGAATTATTATGTTTAAAGTAATGTATAAGGATCATGGATGTTTGTCATAATGATTTCTTAGTAGATACTTACTTATAAACAATCTCAAAAAATAATTGGATTTTGAAATTAACCCTTACCTTGTAATTTCCTTTAGTATAATTTCAGTTAACCTCCTATATAATCATTAACGATTTTTAATAAATTTTACTCAGTTCATATATATATATTTAGTATACCATATATCTTCCACATATCTAATTTTATTAACAATATATAAGTATTAAAATTTTTTCGGGTGTAACCTGCTTTGTTTTCCTCTACATATTTTGTTAAGTAGGTCCTATTTCTTATGTATAGGATATATTTTATTCAATCCATAATGAAATTATGTTACTAAATATTATATTTACTTATTATTTTATTTTTATAATCATTCTTTAATGGTTAATATGGATAATGAATCTCATCGCGTCATGGAGATTCTAGGTCGTATATACTCACGAGAGACGATATCAATCCGTTAATGGTTAAATGATATTAAACTGGATGGTGTATTAATTATAATCAATAATAATCCTTTATGATTGATTATTTATTTATATTATACTCATCCTTATATTAATCCAAATAAAGTAATGTTGAATAAAAAATTACCCCATAGTGAGGTGACGGTAAGCCGTACATAAGAACACATGGTGATATTATTATTTATAAGATGTATAAAATGATGAATATAGTTGTCCCGTGATTATAATAACATATCAAAATATGGATTAATTTTTTAATTATTTCTTTTTTGGGGGAAAACATAGAAATAGGATTTAGAAGAAGGAAAAACTTTGAAAGAAGAGGGAATATTATTAACATTTCTTTAGGTGTATCCAATTAATTTGAATAAAAGGACTACTTAAGTTAGATTTCTACCCAAATGATGGAAACTAAAAAGATGATAGAGATTTTTTTAGTAGAATCATGTACTTTTTGGTAAAGCCAAATGTCTTTGTATGTCACTTTTGGAAAAGCATGAATTATTAATTTATTAAAAATTAATCATCGGTTTTTTATTAGATCCAATGTGATTTATTACAAGACAGAGATTAGGATACGTCCAAATCCTCTCAACCAATAGGTTTTAAATGAGAGGATGTCAAAAATATAACCTTTTTTTATAATTAACTATTAGATAATAAGTTAACTCTTATCATGCATTCTTATATTATTATACTATATGGTTAATATTGTTACAATAAAATGACAAAAGAACCTAAAGTGTATCATTAATTAAAATTTTGTCTTTATATGTGTTATTAGTTATAATATTATATTTTTATGGGTATTATTTAATTTAATAAAATAGAGGTTGTTTTTTAGATATATTTATGTCAATTTATAATATATTTTGTATGTGATTCCTCATAAAGTTACAACAACGTGATTCTTTAAAAAAAATCATAAATTTTTCCCTGACAAGTCAATATTATCCCAAAAACTCTTGGATGGTATCAAAAATTTCAAATTAAATTTATTATAATATATATAATATCATTAATTTCAATCATTCATTAATAAGGTATTCACTACATAATTATTATTTTTTAAATAAATTTATTTATTTAATGTTTAAAAATTATAAATAAAATATGATGATTCATGAAAAATTTTTATATTTCTAATGACTATTTATATGAAAGGATATTTTTTATATAACCCCACCTTAAATTTTTTTAGTTAAAACATACATGTTTATGTTACTTATTTTGTTACCTAAAATTAATTATTATAACATGTCATTATCACACCCATGTGGATCCAAAAGGCCAAATTTTCATCCCAAGTGTTACATTAGTTCCCATAACTCATAAAATATAATTATGACATGTGTTAGTGTAGTTTTATATTATTATAAGATTATTTTTACCTTTATTTATATAATTTACTCTTTGACTGTGGTAAATAATAATAATTACTAAAGTTCTTAGTAATGATGCCCAAAAATAAAAGGAGAATATTAAAACAATTAAGAAATTTTGATTCCAATTATGGAATACATTTTTCAAAATTCAAAACATAGAAGATTACGTATTATATTTAAAAAAAACTCACATTTTCAAAATGCGAAAATGAGTTTTTAAAAGTAAAAACCATTTAAAGGTTGATATGTGTTTATATCAAATTTCATTCTGAAATTACATTAAATTACATATAAATTATTAAATGATAAAAACATAATATAATTATACTTTAAAACCATAAAAATATATAATCTATCAATATTAATAAATTTTATGAAAAATCATATTTGAAAAAAAATGAAGTATTTTCCACTACTCATTAAAATGTGAATATTATCATAAAGACAATAAAAATTTATCAAACGTATATTATTATCTCCCAGATCTACAGAAAACTTTCATTTACCAAGTTGAATATATAAAAGTTTTAAATGATGTATTTAGAATGACATTGCGAATAAAATGGGGAAAATTTGTTTTTTTGAAAAATACATTATTTCTCTAAAAAATTGAATTTTTCATTATATTATGTCTAAGAATCACAACAGATAAATATTAAAAATATATGTAATTTATAAATTTCAAATTTTGATTAATACTATTCATAAAATAGTTTTAAATTCCTAGTTTGATAGCTCATGGTCCACTTGAAAAAGTTGTCCAAGATATAGAATTATTTAAAAAAACACATCAATGAAGCTAGGGTTGTTACATTATACCCTCCTATAAATTTAGTCATAAAAATTTATACATTTGATTTAAAATTAGGTGTTTGACATTTCAAAATACCTTTGTCGAAATCCCACATGGAAAAATGGTTTAATGAAACAAAAATTAATAAATAATAAAAGGGATTTTAGGAGGTTATCGAAAATAACACCTAATAGGGTTCCATATAAAAAACATAGAAATGAATGAAAATGTATCCATGATGTTCTGATGGAGGGTTATATAGAACATTATTAGATGAATGTTAATAACCAAAAATATATAAATCTATAATGATCCAAGGGACCATTTAATTCATCACAAAATAACATACTAGGGAAACATTTGTGGTTTTATGATATTTTCCCACGTGTTGGAGAAATAATTTACTTATTAGACTAATAAAAAGGAATTATACTTAATTTAAATTTATATTTTTCATGCATTAACTCATTCGAACCACAAACCCATCTTTCTCTTCTAATGATAATAAAACTCAAAAAATTCAATTTATATAAATCATATATGGTAATAAATATTAAAATATACTTTTTAAATAATGAAAACTATGTTATACTAACAAATTAATTCATGTAAGAAAATTTTAAGAGATAAATACTTGTCTCAGATTGGATGTGGGTTCGATTCTCACAGCCTTGTCTGATGTGATGGGTTTCCACCCGACCTATAGGTTGTCCTATTTCAAAAATTATATTATTATAAAATTCAAAAAATCCCAATAATTAATGTTTTAACCTCAAAAAATAAAATATAATATAAAAATTAATCCATTAAAACCCTAATCATCTTCCATAATACATATGTCCAAATTAACAGTTTAAAAAGATCCCTAAATTTATAAAATCAAACGTAACCTTAGATTACCCAATTAATGTAATGTGTCTAATATTGAAAAATAACATTATAACCTAGAAACCTTAATAAAATAATTCATGCTTCCAAATCCATAAAAAATAATTGTTGTAGTACAATAAAAAATACCATAATACAATCCTTTAATCGAAAATCATAAATACATTAATTAATCTACATCGATAGTAGTAAAAACATAATATTACCTTGATCTATTTTCTTCTTTTGATCCTTATATCCTTGATACTTTGGAAAAATATTTTCATAATTTCCCATCTCTATAAAACTAAAAAAATCACATTTACACATCCTTTCATTCCACTATAATCATGATTTGAGTTACCTTTTTCTCCATACTTGTAAAAACTCATATTCCTTTTAGGCTTGTTCCAGTCTGTTTCATCTCATAATTATCACATAAGGGAAAATCATTCTTTCCCTTTTTACCTACATCCCTCCCTTTATCTACTGTTCACTTTTTTCCTTATTTTACATTAAATCCCTAATACATAGAGAATTACTTTTCCATCATGAGCGAATATGAGACTATATCTTCACATGATGAAAAATATAGTGAGACCAATGCCCATCAAAGGATGGATTTTAACCCATCAATGAATCGATCAATATTACTTCTTGTGTTATGTATGTAGTCTGCAACATGACTTGCTAACCTTGTGTTGTTATCATCATTCTTTGATACATTCTTTCCCCCCTTTTTTCCTCAAACTCCAAATATCATTTCCATATCATCTCATTATTCACAAAGAATGTATTTATCTTGGAAATTTTCTTTAAAAACCCTCTATTATATATTGGATACATATTCATCTTCATTATTGTTTTGAATTAATGACCATTATTGATCCGCATCTCTTGAGAGATAGTAAACTTCCATGATGAAATTTTCCCTTTCATTGCTCGCCGAAGAAAGAAATTTTTTCTATGTGACTTATCTATTTCTCAGCTAAAATGGATTTTTATTCAAATTTAATGTTATATGTTGTTGTCTAATGAAGCGATCTAACATTGACCCTCCACATTTGGGATACGGGTGCTCTATACTGATATTTGTTTATTCATAACATGATTCATCTGTCCTAGTATGGTTATAATCTATTCATCACTAGTTTTCTCACTAGCTCTATATTAATTATCTTTCATAGGAGGGAAATCCATAAATGAATTACTTTTATTGATACAGTTTCATTCCTTCTACTATGAGACATTTCTAAATAATTGGAAACATTAAATGAGGTTATGAATCATAATGCATAATTCAAGACTAGTAAAATACATATCATAAATTGAAAATTTTATGAATATCTAATCCATAATGATTAACATGGATTCTTTGTGGTTATAGTTATTTTAATCTACTTCATAATTGGTTGTAAATAAATTATTAATTATCCTATGCGTACCCCCTAGGGGTGTCAAACCAGTTGCAAATTTAGGCCCGTTGTCAGGTACCTGGTTTCCCCGAGTCAAGCTCAGAAAACCTTGTCAAATTCATCACCACTAGGTACATCTGTGCTAGAACCATGTCCACTTATAGTATCTAGGTATGGATTTAATTTTCAGTAATACCCACATAATCTATATTTTATCAAAATTCTAGGATGTTCTTCTATATTTATCCTCAATGTCTATCTTAGGGTAGAGTTCCCTAATCATGTATTTTTATAAATCTAGTTTCCAAGGTTTTCACTAAGCTTCCATTGTTACCAACTGTAACACCCCGACCCCAGTTTCCTAAAGATGGTGCATTATTTATAACTCTATCATGATCACAAGAAAGTCAGATCCCAAAGGATCGATTTGTTTAGCGGCCTTGAAAAAACATGATACAAACATAAAATTTTAAATTAAATCTTGAAATGAAAGGCAACATAAAATATCCATTGATAAACATTCATATTACCTTTCATCATCCCTATAAATAATTCATAATTTACATCTTCACATCCTAGAAAAAATGAAACATATGAATTGGGTGAGATCAGAAGCTCTGTAAGGGTAAATAATTTAGTATAAGATATCATAAATAATTATAATCATTTATATAAAATAGGTATAATAAAAACAACATACTTTTAAAAAACATGAATATAATATTTATAAAATAAATCAAACATTACCATAAAAGCAATAACATGGATATTATACTAGTCGAATAATCACATGTAATAACTAACTTTATAAAGAGAGAATACCACATGTGGGACATCTTTAAATCACTTTCAATGATTTGGGAAAGACGCCATACATAACTGGGTAACATGTTAACCAAAACCCAAATATAATTGTCTCATTAGACCTACCGATGCATCTAGGATCTATAGAGGGCCCCAACCGACACATACAAAGTCCAATGAATTACAATTCTGAATGAGTTAAGACGTAACAAACATAAACAATCATATAAAAACTAGCATATGAAATGTCAATAATTAAATCATAAGTTATTAATGTATTAAAAATAGAACATAACCAGTTAGATATATCATAAAATGTTCAAAGAAAATATGGTTGATTATATCATAATATATTAACCATAATTACGCATATAATAAAACAGAGTATCTTTACAAAGATAAATGTGATCTAAAAAAATCATTACAACTCTTTTAGTAATATCATATGTCACATAGAAATCATTTTAAATCCTATGTAATTATAAAAGAATAAAATCCTTTAAAAATAACTTAATATAATTTTTACAGAAGATTAAAAAATTTATGGCATCATAATGGGGTAAAATAGATTATCATTCTATATAAGTTAAAAAAAATTCATTCCTTAATTTTTCTAAAAGGTTATAGAGTACATTGTTTGGAAAACGACAGAAATATTACCTTAAAAATGTTTTATATAAATTCAAAATTGTGAATGAATGAATTTACATAATAGCATCAGAATATATGTATTATTTTTGAAATTAATGTGTAACAATCATGAATTTGGATGATAAATATGTACCAGTAGATACATATGTATAAACAATCTCAGATAATATTGAGATTGCAAAATTAACCGTTATAGTGATATTTTCTTCATTTAAGGGTGCGTTAAACTCTTGTATAATGGTTAAATATTGTTAATAAAATATAACAGAACCGTATACATATTTATTATATCATATATTATCCTGTTTTCTCATTTGGTTTATAATATTTTTGTATTAATATTATTCCGGGTGTTAACTGCTTTGTTTTCCTATTCATGTTCTATTATATAAGTCATGTTTCTTATGAATGGGATATATTTTATTCTTATATAGAATGTTATTATGTTCATAAATATTATATTTTCTTATCATATGATGTTTATAATCATTCTTTAAGGGTTAATGTGGAGAATTAATCTCATTGCGTTGTGGAGACGGTAGGCCATACGTACGCACAAGTGACATTACCATTCTTTTAATTGGTAAATGATATGGAACAAAATTCTATATAAATTATAAATAATAATCATCATTTAATATTCATTATTTATTCCTATTATAGTAATCTGTATACCCATTCAAATAATGTAATCTTGAATAACAAATTACACTACGGTGTGGAGATGATAAGTCGTACGCACACACGTTTCGTGATATTATTATTCATATGATGGATAAAATGATGAATATGGTTGTCATGTGATTATAATAACATATAAGTATATTTATAATACTGAATTTATTACTATTTTATATAATAAAGGTATAAATTTGAAGAATAAGAGGAAAATAAATTTTAGTGAAGAGATAAAATGATTACCTCTTCTTCTGGTGTCTATTTTTTATTTAACAATAGGACTACTTATGATGTTTTCCAACCAAAAGGGTGGCCTCTAGAATGATGTTAGGGTATTTTGGAGTATAATTGGGAAGGTTTTGGCTGATTCAAATGGATTTGGAGGTGTATGTTATGGATAAAGAGAAGTTTTCTTTTATAAGAGAGGTGAGAGGCACTTTAAGAAAACGTTGAAATCATAATTTATTAAAAATTATTTTTCAGTTTATAACAGCTCAAGAGTGATTTATTTATATTATATAATGAGTATGGGTATAAATCCTCTCAACCAATAGGTTTCTTACTAGTTGAGGTCAGAAATACAACCTTAACTTTTTGCATTAACCCTTACTTAAATAAGATAACTCTTACCATGTCTTCTTGTATATTTATACAATATGGTTAATTTAGTTTCTATAAAATGACAAGAAAGTGATTTTGATGAATATTATATATCTATGAATATTATATAATTTAATAAAATAGTGATTGTTTTAATAAATCATTTATGTCAACATTGACACTATTTAGTAATTGATATTTTGTTAAAGTCATAAATGCTTCATTAATTAAAAAACTGCATTAAATCATCCCTGAAATGTCAATTTTTTCCAAAACAATTGGTCTATGACATCGAAAATATCAAATTACATTTATTTTAATTCTTATAATATTATTTATTTCAACTATTCATTAATTAATTAATCACTCCAAAATTAGCGTGTCACAAATAAATTTATTTTTTTAATGTGTAAAAATTATAAATAAAATACCATGATTTAAGAAATGTTTTTAGTTGTATAATGAATTTTAATTGTCAATGATATCTGTTATATAACCCCACAATTTTTTAAAAAAAATATTCATATTTATGATATATATTTCATAACAATAAATTATTTATTATAAAAGGACCTTATCAAATCCATGTGGCTCCCAGAGGCCATATTTGTTTCCCATGTACTTTGATGGTCACCCATAACTCCTTTAATTGGATTATGACACGTTTTCGGGTATTTTAATATTATTATTATATAATTTTTACCATTATTCACTGAATTTACCATTTGATTGTGGTAAAAAATTAATTATTGAAGTTACTATTCATAATGACCAAAATTAAAAGGGAAATATTAACATAATATAGTCCATTTTATTCCAAATATGGATTCATTTTTTCATATTCAAAATATATTAGCTTCAGTAATTAATTTAAAATCAATATTTGTTGTCAAAATGAGAAATGAGTTTTTAAATGTAAAAACCATCAAAATATTGATACATGTTTATATCAAATTTCATTGTGAAATCACTTAAAATGACTTAAATTATATTTAATTATAAAAAGATAATATAATTATACTTTAAATACAACTAAAAGGATAATATAAAAATATAAAAAATTAGATTAAAAAGAAATATTGAATTTAGATGTAGTGTTTTTCACCATTTATTGAATTATGAATGTTATCAGAAAAAACACTAAAAATTTATTCAAACTAAACTTTTATTTCCAGCATCTATATAATAATTTAATTTTTAAAATATAATATATAATAGTTCAAAATATTGAAATTTGTTTTTTCATTAAATGGTGAAAAATTTCTTATTTTGAAAAATACATATTTTCTCGGAATAATTGATTTTTTTATTTATATTGTGTCTAAGAAATACATAAGATGAATGTTAAAAATTTATGGTATATATAAATAAAAAATATTGTTAATAATATTCATGACCTTTTTTATGTGGCTAGATTGATAGGTCATAGTGCGCTTAAACAAGATGTTCTGTGTAACGCAAGCTATTAAATTATTTAAAAAGAATCATACCATGGAAGCTTGATGTGTTACACCCAAACCATGTTCACCAAACCACCACGTGAGTGTCTCAATCTAGCGCACCATTCCCATAGACAGTTTTCTATAATATCTTATGAATATGTATCATGAACACAAAAACATGAGTTTGTAAATTTTGTTTTATGTTATATTGAATATAATTTATTCGTATTACTGTTATTTTATAATTTTTTTTATTTAGATATAATATTATGTAAAATGTATTTCTGGGTAATATTCAATTTTAATTAAGGAAGATATCTTAAAAGATTTATTTAATTTTTAAATAAATATTATTTTAAAAAAGTAATTTTATAAAATAATTTTTATTGGATATAAATTATGATATTATTTATATGATGTAAAATGCATTTTTTATAAGGGTTAAAAAAATTTATTGTCAAGAAAACCCATAATTTCACTATAAAAGTAAATTATTATTTTAAAATTGGTAATATATATATTTATAAAAAATTAAAAATAAAGGAATTTTTTTAGAATAAAAACCTAAAAATTATACAATAGTAAATTTTTCATAACATTATGTGACCTTTAAATCTTCATGTAAAAGTTAATTACCATATAAAAATATGCTATGTATTATGACATCGGAATGAACTAAAGGTTATATAATAAATTCTATAATGGGTATCAAAGACCATATATATATTTTCAATTTAAAATATATGTGATTTTATGTTTGTTTTATTAATTTTATAATGCCATTATGAATATTCCAAAACAGTTAGTATATTCTTACATTTTAAAATCATTTCTTCAAGAGTATGACTCATCTCCACTTATGAAATGGTAAAATATTATTAAATTCATACCGTTGCATTATAAAATAATTAAAATATCTCCCATTTGGATGAAAACATAAGAAGAAACTATGGGTTGTTTTGTAGTTTTTTTATATTATATATAGTCCAAAACAAATCTTGGAGAAAAATGAATGAAATCCCAATTGTTTTCCTATATAAACCCATCTATAAGCCATTTTATATTAACAAGAAATATTAGTTGGCACATCCTTACTCTAACCTCACCAATTTAGAGTCCTCACTAGGAGTCACCATGCTTTTCTGAATCCCCTCCCATGTATTAGGATTCACACACTCATATAAGTGATACTCCTGTTTTCCTCTAAATTTTGGTTTCATTGTTATATAATTCATTACATAACCAATTCCTAAAGTTATAATATGACTCTCCATATCACTATTACTTCCCATTTTATGTAAAAAAACAAGACCTATATATTTCCCTTCAATCAATTTTATGAATTTTTATGTGACGTCATTATGCTGTCGAAATTTCACGATGATTTTTCAATGCGAACCCAGTTTTCTAGTGAATACCATAACCATTTACTATTATGGGTGTTAAACATTATATGGTGATAATTATTTTAATTTGTATATAAATTAATATAATCCCCATTCCATAATCGTGGAATAAAATAAAAATTTGAATGAATCCATTTTGTATGATCTATATGGAAAAAAATAAGAATGTTAATAATATGAAAGTGATGGGTGAACCTATAATTATATAGCTCTCCAATGAATTGGGTCATCTTTAGTATCACGTGATGTCATGTTGGGATAAAGTGTGAACCTGATTACTTTATGTAATTTTTTACATCACGACATCTTGTCAATTATTCTTGACCAACATTTATGAGATAGTGTTGTTATATGTTCCAACATTACACATGTTATCATGTTATATCATTCCTTATTGTCCATATTTATGAATCTCATCCCTTTGAATATCCATTAACATCTATATTGTCTAACATGAATTTTCCCTTCATATAATTCCATGTTTATATACTTTAAAGGGTTTTATAGCTTATCCCATTTCTAGGAATGTCCCCAGGATATCCTAGGCATTGTTATCATTGATAATTTTATTCATGTTTTCAATTATGATAATGTTTTTCATGTTTAAATTACATTTCCATGTTTTTAATATCTAAATAAACATGCCACTTCAATAATCTAGGTTTTATTAAGTGTAATATAATGTAATAAATCAAGAATTACTCTCTAATAAAGAAAATTATTTTTATAATACATATATGTAATTTAATTTTATTCTCTCAAAAACACAATATAACTGTAAAAACATTCATGTGTACGTACAACATACAATCTAAATGAATAGTGCATTTCCTTTCATATTTAGATATTTTATATATTATTATAAATAAATATTAAATGAACATATTTGATACCTATATCTTGATTTACATTCTAGAAATAATTAAATCATGATCTGTATAATAGGATCAATAATAATAGGTCAAAACATGTATGAAAACAAAGACGATATTACCTGAAACATAATATTAATATGGAGTTGTTAATAAAACGTTAATATAATGTTGTTAACAAATAATATATGGTATTATATTTTATAATATGGTTCTCAAATAGATTTACAGTAAACGTATATTTATTCTGTAAGAATTTTGTATGGGTACGGTGAGAGTCATGACATATGGTGAGGGTTTTCTCATCTCACATTAATTTTTTTGAGATTTATGAATTATTCACCAAAATTTTATTTTTTCTCATTTATATTATAACCATTATAATATTATATCAAATTTATCCTTAACTGTATGATTAATTACATATTCATTTGGTGATCTCTCTTTCATGGTGTTTCTGTTTTAAAAGTTACATAATTGGTTAATTAATTTTTCTCAATTTTTATTGATTGTAATTATTTTTTTATTATGCACCTATGTTCCATTATGTGGTGTATATATTTCAATTTTACATTTTATGTCAGGAATATCTATATTTTACTAATATTTTATCTTTCATTTAATTTCATTTTATTACATGGATAATATTATTTAATGTTACCATGTTGTATGGTTTTATGGAAACTATATCAACATTTATAAGGATAGTTTATTATTATGAATCCATTGATGAAATCTTATGATCCATTTCTCAATATCACTAATGGATTTTTCCCATCCCCTAGTTATTTTGGGTTTCATCTTGTATTATTTCAACTTTCACTCTTGTTCTTATGATAATTATGAAAGAAACATCAAAATTTGACCTCATTTATCTTTCCGATTTGAAATATATTCTATTAAAAATCCATATTTTAAAAAATTTATTCAAAAGTGTTTTAAATTTTATTTAAGAACAATTTTGATTAAAAAGTATTTGAAATTTTTTATGGTTTTCAATCTTCCTTTGTATTTTTTTAAAGAAATTTTTTAAATAAATTTCATCAAAACATCCATTATATATTTCCAATGACATTTTCATAGAAAATTGTTTTAAAAACTATTTTTATAATTTAAAAATATTTTTAAATGAAAAATATAGTGTTTTTCAAGAAATGGCATTAAATGATCTTTCAAAATTATTTTACATCAATGGTGACATCCACTAATGTTACTCATGAATTTATTTTTAAATGGTTCAATGGTTCTAATCATATTATTTCTTTGAATGGTTTATGTTTTGATGGTATGATTTTTATGTAACCAATATATTTTTTATGAAATATATATTTATAAAATCTCGTTTCTCTTTCATGGATTATATTTTTCATGAAATTGAGTTCAATTTCACTGGTTATGTGGTTTTCAAACCTATTTATATTTTACAAGTTATATATTTATGAAACCCATTTCACATTCATGGCCTATGTTCTTATGAATCCTGCATATTTTCATGGGTTATTTTTTTGATGAAATGATTATGAAACCAATCTATTATCCAATGTTTATTATATGAATAAATGTTTATGATACACATTTCGTTGAATTTTTCATGATATGATTTTTTATGATCATGTGGCACAATTATGAATGGTCTAAATATAAAATTGGTGGGATATATATCTCCCTCCAATTCATTGAATATTGATTAATATATCATGTGATATATATGGCTCGAATGAGGAGTGAACTCAGTTCAGTAAATGAATTTTTCTACTATGATGGTTGTGGGAGTCAAATATGAATACTAAGACGGTCCCAGGATAGATAAACTACTAATAAAATGGCATGTAGAGTCAACCAATACTACTAATATGGTCTTGGTAGTTATGCCTGGAATAATATAGAAATCATTTCGTATGATTTTGTGTGTGCCGTAATTATATGTAATACTCTAATGTTATGAATTTATGGATTGTTCTCTTAATTATGTAACGATTCATGTATTATGACATGCCAATATTTGGGAAATTATTCATGTTTATGATCTTCTTTATAAAGGGTATAATCATTTAATTTCATTATCACATTATCACACCCTTATAATCTTGTTTATACTTGTATATCTCCTTGATTTACCCTTTCATGTAATTTTATATCCACACATTTTCTATTTTATTTCCCTAGTTTATAAGATATGTATTATATAATATGTGTTTAACAAGGGTCATAGACATAATGAAACTACTGAGAGATAATGTATCTCACATATTTAAGAGAGTTTATGATTCCATTTTTTAAAAGTCACTTGTCTAATGCAGTCTTTGGGGATTATAGTTTAATGTATTATGTATTACAAAAAAATATATTTAATGTTAATGGAAGAATTGTGAGGGTCATTATAGTTGGTATCATATAAATATTTTAACTATCCTTTCAATACTAGGATGAGGATACCATATTGAGAAACCTAAGGTTATATTTTAGGATAAGTCTAAGGATAATGGAATGTAATAAAAAATGTTCTATAATTTTGATAAATGATAGAGTAAGTCGTTTCCAAGAAATAGATCCATGTTTATATGATATAAGTGGATGATCCTCTAGCGTAGATATACATATGAGTAAGAACCTAAAAAAATTCATATTGATGTAGATTTGATCAATAACTGGATTACAACAATGGACTTTTCTTCAAACCTAGATTGACACTCACAGGGGATATGCATTAGAAATTCTAAAACACTTCATAAACAAGCCTCAAGGATTTAAATATAAGATGGATATGTATAACCTAGGATAAAAATAATTTTTCATATATTATATATGTTTCTAATAATTATATATCCTAAAATAGGATCTGTATGATTGTGTGGTTATTCAATATGAAAATTTTTTCTTACTCAATAATTTTTGGTTTCATTTAATTGATATAACTCAGAGGAACCATATTAATTGTGAATTTTATTGAAAGTGAAATGGTTTTTCTTATTATAATATGATTTTTATGGGAGATGAATTAGAAAACATTATTGTTATTCTCACACAATATTCTCATGCTATGAATCATGCTGGACATCCAAATGAGTAAATGAGGTAACAACATTATATTGAGTCATTCATGAAGAAATTTCATCTATATTTCAGTGGGTCATATGATCCACCTATTTCTAAAAAATCGATAAGTACCACTAAAAAGATTTTATATTTTCTCCAGTGTTTGAAACATGGTAACATTGTTCTGATTGATTATTAGTTACAGGGATAAGCGTCCCTATTTTGCAATATAATTAAAAATATGAGTAAACATGAAGAAATTGAATCCATGGATATCGAGGTGTTCCGAATCATATTTTTCAATGCTTAAATTCCTCATATTCAACATTAAAGAATATATAAATTGTTACTTGAGTAAATGAAAAGGTATGATGAATCTATTGTTACCTATAAGGCTAATTTCATAAGACATGTGAGGTATGCTTATAGAATTGTCATCCAACCTGATATTATGGTTGATATCATATTTACTAGATTAAATACAATTCTCGTAATGTAATTGGCTATAAGATACTATATTATATTTGAATATATATTTTATTGTGCACTAATGGTTTAAATGTAGGTTGCTGTTATGTATCAATATCATGGTTTTGAAAAACAATTAAGATATGATGAGATTTTATTTATTAAATATTTTTGGTAATAAGCATGAATTTAATTATTTAATGAGTCCAATAAATTATTTACTTTATGAAGGTATGGTCATCAAGAATTTTATTGATGAACTGATGTGAAAAAACTAGGTAATAATGCTAATGAAGAGAAAATTTCATTGAATAGACCTCTCATCATTAGTGACACAAGTGTATGGAGAATTTGAACTGTGATTACCCATTCCCAAATCCATGTGTCAGTGATGATGATTTTTGGAAACAATCTCTTCAACCAAAAGATAAGGGGAAATCTCTAGCAATTAATATTTATAACAAAGGTTGTGATGGGGAAATGGGGAATGGTAAACATACCATCATCTCTGTAACTACTAATGTCTTTTTTATTCTAGATCTACCCACCCCCCTTATATTTAATAAATTTTCTAAGGGTATTAAGATTTTACTAAAATAAATAATTATAGAATTAGTAGTATAGAAACATTATTATATGATGATTACATTTTATGTCTATGATTCCTCTTTGGTTTATGTTTGTGGGAAGGTGCTTCCTGAAAATGTTATTATTCTTCCTTTGGTTTTATTTTATTTCATATTATGCATGAATTTGATATATATTCATAGATACCAAATTAATTTTCATGGAATATAAGTAACATATTCTATTTCAAACTAACCGATGATCTTCAAAAAATGTAAAAATAACTACGAACTTCTATTGGAGATTACAACCTATGATTGGGTCTCTATTCCAATTCTGAAAATCTATTTAGCTCAAATGATTAGTGAAAAATAATAATATAAGTAATTATTATTGTTTGGGACATTGTAGATATCTTTCCAGAAGAGTTTCTTATCCTTCCACCAAAACTTGAGGTTGAATTATTATTAGATCTCATTAATGGTTCCTCAAAAATTTCAATGACTCTCTATAGAATGACCCCAATTAAGTTGTAGTAATTTAAGAATAAACTCTAATAAATACATGATACTGGATCATTTTTCCATGTGTGTCACCTTTGGGTTCAATTTTCCTTTTTTATAATGAATTATGGGTCAATGCAACTCTTCATTGTATATTCGGACATAAATAAGACCTCGATCAATAATAAGTATAAGCTTCCCCTTATTTTTGACATGTTGTACAAACTACAAGAATCTGAATAATTTTCAAAGATTGACATTCATAATAGATATCATCAATTAAGGGTTAATCAGATGGATATATCCGAGAGTACCTTCCCTATAATTTATGGGAACTATGATTATATAGTGATTCATTTAGGTCTTAATAATTCCCTTTAAATATTAATTTACTTAATGAATATAGTCATTAGAGATTTCCTCAATTAGTTTTTGGAAGTATTTAGAGATGATATTATGATCTTGTAAAAGGGAAGTAAATATAATGAATAAAAATTAATAATTATACAAATTAACCAATAGAAAAATGAATAATATGAAAAATTTTAAAATTGTGAATATTGGTTGTAAAGTATTTCATTTTTGGGCATTAATCATAGTAGAGGGTATTGTAGTAGATCCATCAATGTCGGAGGCTATTTAATGTTGTAATAGTCTAACCATAGTGGCAGATATCCATTGATTTATTGGATTAGGTAGATTATATTGACATTTTTGGTGATTATCTTCTGACTGCCTAATCCTATGAAAAATTTAACTCATAAGGATTTCACATTTCTCCAGACAAAGTAATGTGAGAAAAATTCCAAGGAACTAAAGAAATGGTCAGTCCATGAACCTTTGATTAATTTACCTTGTAGTTTAGAAGGGTATGTAATATATTTTGATTCATAAAACAATGGATTGGGATGTTTTCTTGTATATAATAACATGGTTATATCCTATTACTCATGACAGTAGATAACTCATGAGAAAATTTACCCAACTCACGATTTGGAGTTAGTAGTAGTAAATTTTTCATTAAAATATATAGAGGCAATGTCTTTATGGAAAAAAAATATCATATATATAAACCGATCATAAAATTCAGAAATATACACTCACAAAAACGAGTTTAACATGCTCTAGAGTAAGTGGTTTGAGATGATAAAAGATTATGACTACTCAACACAATACCACCGTGGGAAATAGGACAAGATGGTTAATGATTTAAGTAAAAATGATAATGATTGATTATCCATGATGTGGATAAAAAAGATAAAATATTTATTGATTTACAAAAATATGGATATAGAAATATTAATCGATGGGGAAAATCTTATCTTACTCAAATGAATGTTCAACCCTCCATCAAAGAGAATATCAAGGATGTGAAGAAAGGGGATTTAGAGCTACAAAATATGGTTAGAAATGTTTCTTATTTTATCATTTATAAGTTTGGAAATATATGCTTCAAGACCCATATATTTGTTCTATCTATACTAGATTTGAAGAAGGATCTATTTCAATAATCACATAGTTGTTCATTCTTTATTAATCCTATAAGTATGAAGATATATATACACATGAAAGAGTAATTCTATAAGGATGGAATGCAGAGGGATATCACATAGTTTGTATCTCAATAGTTGGTATTCCCACAGTTTATGGTTAAATGAAAAAATTCTATGTTGATGTTTTATGAATTACACATACCATAATGGAAATGAAAAAAATAATTATGGATTTTTTCACTGGAATCCCCAAAATTTCTTATAGTTTTAATGATATATGAGAGATAGTTGATCACCTTAATATTTAATCACAATTCATAGTAATTATAGAAGAATTATCTATAGATAAAATTTATAAGACATACATTAAAGAAGTTGTAAGGTTAGTTAGAGTACCACATTTTATTGTATCTGATTAGGACCATAGGATTACCAAAAATTTCTAGAGAATTCTTCAGCAAGAAATTTCATAAAAATTGTATTTCACTACTAATTATCATCCTTATACAGATGGTAAATCTAAAATAATAATTCAAACACTGATGGATATGTTGAGATATTTTCCATTGTATTTTAATTGTGGTCGGGATAAACACTTTACTCCTATTGATTTTTCTTATAATAATACATTCACTCGTGAATTCAGATGTCCCATTATGAAGAAATTTATGGGTAGAAATGTAAGGCTACAACATTATTGGGTGAGGTTTGAGAAAGAATTTATTTGGACCTAAGAAAACTGATGAAATTTCACACATTTTCAGTACCATTCAACAACATATCATGGTAGCTCAATATTTGTAGAATAGTTATTCTGATAACCATCATCATGATCTATGATTTCAATTGGGAGATATTTTTTTATTAGAATTCTTCCTTGAATAAGGTTTTGAGATTTAGGATGAAATGGAAACTAAGGCCAAGGTATATCAATCCATTGTAAATTCATGATGATATAAAGGTCGCAGCATATCACTTTGAATATCCTCCAATTATCTCTCAAGTCTACAAGGTGTTTCATGTATATCTCTTGAGTAATTACTTATGTGACCCTTTATATGTTGTAAACTCATATTCTATACACCTCGAGAAGTATCTTTCTTATAGGGGACATCCGATTACATTTATAGATCGAATAGAGAATGATCTTTGAAACAAGAGGAAATGCCCGGTCAATGTTTTGTAGATAAAACACTAGTAAAATGAAGATACATAGGATCTTGAGGATAATATGATGTATAATTATCCTCATTTTTTTATCATAATATAATATTTAGAAGAATAAATTAATTTTAGCTGAGTAGAATGTGATGCCCTCAATTTTTAGGAACCTTTTTCCAGAATAAATCAATATCCATTGATTTCTTGTGTCACATGCTACACAATGTAAATATTTAATTACACACTATGCTATGAAAAACATACACTACATGCAACATCTACTTGGCTTATGATACATATAACAATGATTTTCAATGAAGCACCATTGTATTATTATAATTATATAATATAGATTGTGATAACCTTACCATTCAATATAGTAAAATGAATGTTAATTTTTTTTAAATATTAGGTTTTTATATAAATAAAAAATATTGATAATGAAACATATAATTTTTGGTAAAGTCTTTATATGTTGGAAAATAATATTTTATCAAATGAACATCTTTTTTTTCTCTTTTTATGAAAAATAATAAAATTGATTACGTATAATTTTATGACTTTCAATTGATAATATAAACCTAATTATAGAATTAAAAATGTAAAAAATTATTTTAGGGGGATTTTTTTTGTATTTTTATGGAAAACATCATTTTTGGACGAATAATAAAAAATATAGAATTTTATTTCAATACTGATTTATATTCTATGTTATTTATATAGTTACATTTTATTTTAATTTGTTTTTAAATTTTAATTAGACAAATTGTAAATAAATTATTGCAATTAAGGCCATTGGAGCCATGTTTAGATTAAAATTGAATATAAAAATATTTTAATCTTTTAAATTTTTTTCTTAAATACCCAGTGACATGACACATCAGAGAGATTAATTTTTAAATTAATTTCAACTAGTTCAACAATTGTAATTTGAAAAAATTTCTTCTGTATTTTGATTTAACCCAATTCATAATTTATAATAAGTTCAATAATATTTGACTCAAAATATTAGTAAAATTAATAAAAATTAATTATAGTGATTAAGGTAAATATTATTTTACTTAATGATTAATCCATCGTCTTAAGAGGCCAAATATGATAAAAATGTCCAAAATCCATTTTCTATACATATTTTGATTAATTCCCATATTGTATTTAATTTTATCAATTATTTTATTTTGTATTATTTAAGAGGGACCTGTCAGTAGTGTTTTCCTTTTTTATATTTACAATAATGCCACTCCTCCTCCATTATAAAAAGACACTCACCGACTCACATTTTCCCTCCTCTCAAGAGGTTGTGGAGTGGTAAAAAATTGGACAAATATCCTATAAAAATACACTCACATTCCAACTTTCTATTTTTCTTTATGGAAAACTACCATCTCACAAAACAATATTGGTCACTTTCCCTTTACAACATCTCTTGGTCGGGAATTATGATATAAAATATGTTTTTATATTTTATATATTATATTTATGATTTATTTATACTTATTTAATTATTATATAAAACATAACATCATTATTTCTGCTTTTTGTAATTATGGGAACTTCATTTGTTGACGTGTGGACTACTGCCTCTTCAAAGTGATGTAATTTGTTCACACATTCCATGGAATGTATTAAATATTGGATTAGTGAAATAAAATTATATATATGAAATAATAATGGTACTTGAATGATAAATTAAATGAACAAACAAACACACACACACATATATATCATTTTCATTCTTTCTTTTAATACGATAATATAACATAAACCACGTTCATGCATATATACGGCCTACAATCTACATGAAAGATTTACATAATATTATATTTACATATTTTATAAATTATTATAAATAAATATTTATGTAATTAATATTTATGATATTTATTTCATGGTTTACATTTTGATAATATGTAAATCATGATCTAGGTTAGAGAGTTAATAATAAATGTCAAAGCATGTACAAAAAATAAGCGGATATTAACCAAAATGTAACATTAACAAGGATTTTTATATAAAAAGGTAATATAATTTAATAACCAAAAAATTTATGGTATTAGATATATGAATATGATTATTTATTATATTTATAATAATAATATATTTATTTTACATGATGTTTATATGTGTACAACGATATTCAAGACATAAGGTAATTGTTTTATCATTTCACATTTATTTCTGTGAGATTTATTCCTTAACAACCACTCATTTATTTTATGTGTTGCATGTATTTCCCATGAATTTATTATATAAATGTTATCCTTAAATATATTGGTTTTACATACCCATTTTATTATCTCTCTTTCACGGGTTTTATCTTTCAAAAGTTGCCAAATTTTTTAAGTATTTTTTTTCTCAATTTTCCTTCATTAAGAAACCTGTTTTGTTATGCACCTATATTATTTTATGAGGTGTATATATTTCTAGATGGAATGTCATATCATTAATCTCTTTCCATTAATGATATTTTATGCATCATGTAATTGAATTTTTTATATGGTATGTATTATTCAACGTTACTAAGTGGTATGAGTTTATTGCTATAATCTCATCATTTATCATGAATGTTTATGATAATGATTCAATTTATTAAATATTATTATACATATCTCAAGAAAATTCATTAATTTTTTTCTTCACTGTTTATTCATGATTTATTCATGTATTTTTATCATTTTCACTCTCTTTCATACTCAAGATAATTAATAATTTTTTTAGGAAAATATGATATAATTCGACTTTTCTTTTAGAAATATTTGTTTATTCAAAAAGAGATATTTTCAAAAATGACTTCAAAAAAGTTTTAAAATATTATTTAAAGTGGATTTTATAAGAAAATTTGTTTTAAATTTTTATGATTTTAATTTATACTTTATATGTTTTCAACGATAAATATTTTGAAAAGGTTCTCAAAGAATTAATTATATGTTTTGAAAGCTATTTTACAAAACAATTTTTTCAAGAAATGTTTTATATTTTAAATTCAATTCAAGAAAAAAAGATATTTTAATCATGAAATGTCTTTAAAAGATATTTCCAAATTATTTTCCATATATAATTACAAATTTTTGTCTTGCTCTTTCCTTTATGGGAAGTGATTACAAAGATTCATTCATATACTCTCTCAGAATGGTTTATTATCTGATGGTATGAGATTTATGAAACCCATTTATCTTTCTTAGGTATTAGGTTTATGAACCCATATTTCATTCAAATTTTTTATATTTAGGAAACCTATTTAACCTTCATGGGATATATGTTTATAAAATGTGTTTCAATTTTAATGGTTATAAATTTATGAAGCCCATTACCCTTTCATGGGTTATATTCTTATGACACGTGCATCTTATATGGGTTATACATTGATGAAATTATTCTAAAACCAATATCATTTCCATAGGTCATGATATGATTACATGTTTATGATACCCATATAATCTCAAGGGATTGGATATGATTTTTTATGAACTTGAGGAATAGATATGTATGATTTCATTATGATATTGTTGGGACCTTTATCTCACTATAATGCATTGTGTTTATATTTATATATCATGAGATAGACATGGATGAAAAGAAGTGTGACTCAGTTTAGTAGTGTACATTTTTTACTATATGGTCTTGGGAGTGAACCTTGTCTATGAAGACGGTGATGGGAACAAACCATGACTACCACAATAGTATGGGGATTGAATCCATGCTACTAAGATATCCCTGGCTGCTGTGCCTTTTCTACTATTGAAATCATTTTACTGGCTTTTGTTCCTTCCAAAATACCATTTATTATACCTATGCAATGCTTTCATTACTTATTCTCTTAATTCCTATATGATTTATGTCTAATTAATTTCCAATATTTATGACATGAATCATTTTTATGATATTTTTTATGAACTCTTATCTTATATTGTCATTATCATGTTCTCATATCCTTATGCTCATGTTTATGATTATATACCTCTATTGTTTACCCTTATTAAGAATCTATTATTTCCTCTTTTATGTTTCATTTCCCCATTTTATGATGATATATATTATGGTTTATTTTTCTTATATTTTTTATAGACAAGAAAAACATAGTAGGAGATATTATAGCTCACTTATATACCAGGGTTTATGATTTAATGTTTCTAATGGTAGAAGACTGATACAGTCTTGGGGCATCTGTTGTGTAATGTATCATGTATTCAAAAAAAATTATTTAATTATAGTTTATAAAAATAGTATTTAATCATAAAAAACACTAATGGGGTTTATAAATAATGATGGGGAAAAGATAAAATTCAAAATTTTAATGTCTTGGAAAATTCACGCATTTTGGTCGTATGGTTTTCGAAATATTGCACCAACCATGCACACCCTACTGGATAGAAGGGACACCGAAATAGTTTGGCCCCATGGTTTAGGAAAATATGTGCCATATGTATAACATGGTTCAATATAAAATTATATAATCCCTCACACAGTATCCTCACATTTTCCTCAAACTGTGAGAATCCCATTCATCTTGACATAATCACCAAAAAAGATCCACATGGTTTCACCTGGGACTCACATGATTTTACCTAAACCATTATGAAGCTATGAATTTCAAACCCCACAAAAAGGAACTGACCTAGAAAATATCACTTCCATAACATGTGACCAGGAAAACCCCTAAATTGTGTACATTAACCATGAAAAGGGCCAAAAGTCACATAAAACTGCCAAAACTCAAAACTTTTAGACTAGAATTCAACCAAAACCCCAAATAAATGAACCAATACCAATGAAAAATAAAATAAAACAAAAAACACGGTTGTGATGTTTTAATTATCCATAAAATAAAGACATTATTCCCCAAGAAAGTCACCTAGATGAATGAGGAACAAAATTTGTGTTTAAATAAGAATAGAAAAGAATAAAACCATGAACCACAGTGTGAACATTCACACCACAACTCACACCTGACCGGATATAAGGAAAACCACGCTGTGGGGAAAAATGTAAAATGAAAAGGGATGGTGTTGCCCACCACAATAACAAAAATAGCACCATCCAAAATCAAGACTGTGAACACTTAATTTGAATAGACCTGATCTAATAACCATTAACACAATAGAAATCACACAAAATTATAAAAAAACAAATCATGATTCATCATTTCATCAAAACAAGAACATTTACCAATCATTAATAACTATAAATTAAAAATGATCCATATAGATAACCACCCATTATTCCTAAAACAAGTCACATAAATAAGATTGTTGAAGGGAAAAATAATGAAGACACAAGAAAAAAATCAACCAGGATTTTACCACATAGAAGAACATAGTTGATTTATGGGAAGATACATTAGATAAATTTTAAAAAACCACACTAAAATTTGTGAAAAATCTTATAAAGAACCCATATACACAAGAATTAAATAATGTATGATGAGAATCACTTCCAAGACAATTGATTGACACATAATGTCTAAAGCTTATTCTTCCCCACACTGAGGAGTTTACATCATCAGAACGAGACTTCTACTTCTGGGAACTCCACTTCCATAACATCTATATGTGACCTAAATGGCCACATCAATGATAGAGCATCAAAGTATTAATCGAAGAGGGATTTAAATTCCTAAACCGACCACATTGGAGACACATAATATAATGTTCTGAAGAAAAAGAACAAGGAACTGAAAAATAAGTCCCCGTGGGAACAAGATCTTCTCGTGTATGCCTCTCACTAGATGGAGATCCTTCATGAGTGAGAACTACCACCAACTGCACCCTAGGAACCAATTTAGCTAGACATTACTCATCCTCTAAAATCTATAACAAAACATCACTGGATGAGAGAACACAATATTTGATGTCTAAAAAAATCCCCAAATAAATAGAGGGACCATTAGTCGATCTTCTTATTCTACCTTAGAAAAAAAGAACACAAAATATTTAAATTAGTCGATATAGGACTCCACTATTTTTTACATTATTGAACACCCAATAGATCTACCACTTTACACTCCATCATATTATTAGTTATAAACCATCACATGAAATTAGTCATTAAAACATCCCATTAAATCCCAAACTGCAATAAAGATAGGACAATCTCCTTACACATATCTAGATCCTAACCATTAAACAAAACCTGACCTACTATACACTTTATATCTTCTATAGAAGAAAAAATTTCAAGACACCGTCAATTTCCTCAATCCACTCTACTTTTTCTAATGAACCATGATATACATCTATAATAGGGATAAAATAAAAAATACTTATATCTTCCAATCTACTCAAAGTCTAAGTAGGTCCAAAAATATGAGGAAACACACTCGAAATACTCATATACCTTTCTGTATAGCATACTCTAAAAAACATAAAAAATAGATTCATCATAAAACCAAAATTCAACCAAAAATAACACCCCATGCCAAAACATCAAACTCATAATCCAAACATCAAAAAAAATCAAAAATCCTCTTTCAAAACCTCAAAATCCACTCAAACGTTTAATACCATCAACATTAAAAATACCGAGATGCACTCCCAAATCTTCTTACTTTAAAAAAAATCCCACTATTTATAAAAAACCAACCCTGATGTCATTTCCCATCTATAAAGAATATATTTTTTTTACAAAATTCATATCGAAAATATATTCACACTAGTAAAAACCAAACCAAAACACTACTCACACTAAAATCATAGGGTAGAGAACTAGTATATATGCATTACCTAGTGACATGGTCAATAGATCATTCCCTTGAAAATAAATAGCCACTTGTAATATACTGATTTTTTCACTCAGTTACCACATTGGTCACATTCCCATGTTAGACCACAACACTACACTATCTTGCTTCTATTTTCATCCCATATCCAGGCCAACCAAAACAAAAAAAAGACTCAAATCCTAGTCTACCTATAGAAATTCATGGATTAAGATGTGAAATGGTTTATGAAATCCTACCTTCACATTCCTCCAGAGACCTAAAACTCTTAATATTTTTTTTACACGACACACCAAAGAACAAAGGGATACTTTAATTCCATTTGTTATGAACCAGCCTGGGTCATCCCTGAACCAGCCACCTGAGCCATCCTACAACACGTTTAGAGAGGAATTCCCGATCCTATTGGGCTAAAGACTAGATATGGGAACAAAATATGTCATAGTGGGAACTATTTATCCCAATAAACATCTTGGATATAATTACTAATACATTGAAAAATAATTGAAAATAACTAGACATCAATGGATACAAATCTAATCCTAATACAATAACAATGTAACAAAATAAAAGTGAAAAAACAAAACTAATAACAAAATTAAAATAGATCAATCTCCAAAATACTTCTTGGTCATCACTAATCGCAAGAACATCCTTCTATAAAAAACTGAAATGAAAACTTGAACAGACCAAATATCTCGGGTCTAATAACACTGAGTGGCACAAGTAGGGTCCAAGATGATAATAGCTCAGTTTGTATGCACCATGGAGTACATGAATTTCTTTACCAAAAAATCCAAAAACACTTGTTTAAAATAGATATATAATGTAGGGTTTTATCTTTTAAAACATTCACACATAACTTTACAGAAAATCCCTTTTCAAAACAACACACAATCTTTCCACATCCCAAAATTGAATTTCAATTTCGGGAAATTTTTTTATTAAAACACAATAAAAAATGAAGAAACCAAATAAAGATGGTAAAAATATATGATAAAATAAATGAAACAATACGAGTAAAAATAAACTAGTAAATAAGATAAATAAAATGATTATAAGTAAAATAGAACATATATATAGAAATCATTATAATTTTCAAAACAAATATATAATAAAACCCCAGGAATACTTATTTTGGGATAACTTGTTATCATTTGGTTCAGATCTATATTCAATATCCAACTAGATTCTCTATACTAGACTCACTAGTTGCGCATCCCACATAGCCTCTCAAAAATCAAGGGAGTACCAATATGTCTAATCATGGTCGATAAGAAACCATCACTTGACCCTCTATTGGAATCTGGGTATCAAATTAAAATATTACATGGTGAATGGAGAAGTCCTAAAACACATGTAATTATCCAGTAAAATAAATATTTCACTATACATTCCTGGACAAAATTCTGACACCACCTATGTGATGTCTTATTCCTTATAGGGACAACCATAGTAGATAAAAACACATGTTAAATCATCCAAGATGACAAATGGGACTCCAATATTGTTTCATTTTGAAATCTATTTTGTAAATCACCACCAAGCATCAACTGGACATAATAATTACAATCCAAATCCAATTCCAATACCATTTAAAAAACACAGATGAAAACATAAAACATGCATTACATATTCCAAATGGTCTTTCATTTCCATTTTGGATCTAAACTACACTTCAAGATTCCAAACAAGACAAGATTTAGAAAAAAAAATTAAACCACATTTTAGTCACTTTTAGACCATTTATTGTTTTGAGAAATAAAATGGTATTTTAGATGAAAAATTTTGATGATGAAGTTAAAGAGGATGAAATGGAATTTTGGAAGGGTTTTTTAAAATCCAAGGTTTTACTTTTAGAATACTATCTTCTTATGTGTGCCAAGATATATGTTCACTTGGTACACATTTGTATATTCTCATATCTAATGGAACTCTTATTAAAAACCATTAAAGAACCTATATTCATCACTCCATAATCAAATATATCAAAACATTATATCTTAAGATATATTTTTAATACCAAACTAAAACATAACATTTTAATCTATAGAAAATACTAGTTTCAATAATTTTTTTATCGAACATAAATAATGATAAACACAATAAAAAACACAGAAAAAATATTTTTAAAGACAATTTTGCATTTCACCAAACACCTTGGATATATATATATACATATCCATATTAATGATAACACATTGAATTTAAAATTTTATCCAAATAGAAACTATGTAAATACCAGAAACCATTACACAACACATAAAAATAAAGGGTCTCACATTTAAAAACAACTTGGTAATGATCCAGTATTAAATAGAATTCGCTTGAGTGGAAAATAATTAAAACTCCTACCTCAACAATGTGTGTACAAGATGAAACTACAAGAGAAGTTAAGACATGCCCTACGTGACAATATACACTCTATAGAATCAAATTAACAGAGGGTACACATGAAACCTAACTCGTAGGGTTTGACCAAGATAGAACCCACCCAAGGAAAACCAATAAATAAAGTGAGTAGAAGAAGATGATGAGAAAATTGGCCTTAAACCCAATAAAACTGACCTCAGAAAAAATATAGGTACATTAATGATGGAAATAGGGCATGGTAGGAGGGTCTTGGGAGCTCCCACGGTGCGCCATGGTCCAAAAAGGGAGAAAATATGAATGGGGATCACAACTAAAGAGGATAAAATAGAAAATTAATCTCGTTAAAAACATAAACAAGTCACATGGTTTAGCCAAACCGTTTTCCAAACTGTGTTCCAATTGTGTGCACCATAAAATATAGAATAAAATCACTCATAGTTTTTCCACATCATTTGGAAAACTGATCACAAACTATATTCCATGGTTCCATAATTTTTTGAACACCTAGCACTCTTTCCAAAGAATTTCTTGTTATCATGTGAAAGCTATGCTCCAAGACCTTGAAATTAAA
This sequence comes from Viscum album, assembly GCA_963277665.1. Taxonomy (NCBI): domain Eukaryota; kingdom Viridiplantae; phylum Streptophyta; class Magnoliopsida; order Santalales; family Viscaceae; genus Viscum; species Viscum album. Next base: position 1,453,296,241 of record OY728161.1, read on the forward strand.
AAGGGGATGTAAAAGTTCTCCCCGGACTTACATGTATTTGGATAAAACATAATGAACCATTCAATTCAAACTATTCAAGAAGTAATTGAACTGAAAACACTCTTTTCCTTAACAATCTTAATGGTTAACCAATAAACTATATACACGAATCATTCCTAGGGCCTAAACGTACCCAAAACCAAAAATATTCATTGGGAAATCATTCTAAACCTCATATAAACTAACCATCCCTAATATAATAATAGAATTACTGAAAAATAGTGTTTTGGGTGTGACAATAGAAGAAAGAAAACTAGAAATAAAGTACCTCTATTTATTTATACATGCTACACTTATATTTCTAGCATTTTTAGTGTATAATCAAAGATCATGTGAAGAAGAATATGGAGGTAAAAATGTTATATTTGAATAATTTTTAATAAATAAAACATTACCAGTTTTATTGAGAATTTTAGTCTTGTTACATGATATTTTAAAATCACTCTATGTTCCCACAAAATTCTTTTTGTTCTCGTCAAACTTTTTGGAATTTTTATCTTCATACAATTCATTTTATTTTTTACTCTATTCTAGAAACCATAAAAAATATCCTTGGAAAAATATAAAATTAAATTTGTATTACCATTATTGATTTATCATTCAGAAAAAAATTTCTCCCTTTTCATTGATGGATAATTTTTTATGTGTATAGATTTTTTTCATTTGCATGAGTTGATTTGTTGAATATCTTGATTCAAAAATAGTTTTCGCAAGGTGTTTTAAAATATCATAATTAGTGATTCGACTTAAATTTTGTCCTAAATATTCCTAATAAAAATAAGAATAGATAATATTAATGATTATATAATTAATATAATATTTAATAAAATCTTCTCATTTCAAATAAATTGGACCATGTTTGGATAATTTATAATATTTAATCACACTATCCAAAATCAGAAAATAAATACACATTAGATAATATTTCATACATATAATCAATTGAGTATACATAATACCGTTTAAATGTTTTCATAATATTATATTCAAAATACATTTTTTACTTCAATTCAACCATTATGGAAAAATATCATTACCTTAGTTATATCAAGGAATAAGGGAAAATGTCAACCCAATAAATAAAAAAAATTAATTGAATCACAATATATCATTAATAGAACCAAGCTATGAAACTAATTCTTTGGTTTTAAACAATGTGAGAAACGAATATTTCCTCTAAAAGTGTCTTCCATTGATTCTATGTTTTTCCCATAGAGTTGGTGCTAATAGACAAGAGTTGGGGGTAAAGTTCATATCATAAACAATTAATGAGATTTTAATATTTATGAGTAGAAATTGATATGTTCAGTTATTAAACAACTCCAAAAAAATGATATATATAATGTGAGACAGAATAAAATGGTGAATTTAAATGATCAATGTAAGAAGTTTTTTAGTAGTTCTTATCTAAATGAATCTACATCTACTCATCACACTCCAACCCGATGTTAGGGACCCAATATAATATATCACTTTTGAAGGTGAGTAAAAAAAATCACCTACCTTTTTCACACATAGAAGCTTAATATAATACCCTTTAATCCTATAACGTCCATAAAACCATTTTCTTATAAGATAATATCCAATCTAGATATTTATAGGCTCAATAATAACCTCTTACCTTATTTAGGATTAGATATTACCTCGATTTATATGTGGAAATATTATACTGGAACATTGTAGATTTAGATGCATCCCATTACTTTACAAGATCAATTGTATCCCTTTATACATTACCGGTCAAGAGGAACGAAGTCTAATAAGATGATATACAAAATCTTGGACCTTAGAGGAGAATTACATTCCTATGATATTTTATGGGTTAATAAAAACTCAATCTTTAATGCGATTGACCAAAAACATTAGTACATTTTTTAGGATAGTATAATCACATTCATGATGAACTATGTAAGAAAATTTAACATGAATTGATAAAAAATAATAAAATAATAAAATAGTTTAACCCTGTGACATTTTTTTAGTGGAGATAATTGAATTTTGATCAGGTAGTGTTTGGCCCTATTCAAATGTTCAATTAGTGATTCTCAAGCAACCAATAGTTTACTTAAAAAAGAATTTGATTGTTCAAAATCAATGATTAATTTTTAATCTATGAAACTTGTAAATGTAAATAAGAGTAATACTCCATGTTTCTTTCATACAAGCCATATACATTTCATACACTAAATTTCCATGGAAATTTTCTCCACTTCAAAATCCATAAATCCCGTACTTTTTGTGAAACTAACATTCCATTTTCCCAAAAAATCCTAATATAATGTTTTTCTATTTTTCAGTTCTCTACTGATATCATAGAAAAAAAATTATATTGAATGAAAAAAATTAAAACAATTAATATATTTGTCATTAAAAATATTTATATATTTTAATGACACCAAGATAATATTTGATACACAGTCATCATATTTCAAATTAATAGAATTTGAATATCTCAGGTTTCATAATTTTTAAAGTTGATATGTATACACTAATAAACCCATGTTAATCCCCATTAATATTTTCATCAAAAAATGTAAAATATATTCAAAAATGTTGTTTATAATTCATGATTACTTTTAGAAAAATAAATAACTATTTAAAACTAATATTTTTTCCATTTTTTAGAAAACCCACTATAAATATACATAACCATGTAATATGATCCATGTAAGAATTTCACATAGCAGGTTATCAAAAGTATCTTCACCTATGCATTTAAGGAAAGTGAAAAAATGTAACTGAATTCACATTAGTGAATCGATGTACTAGAATTTACATAATAGAATCGATGTATCAATATCATGTAACAAAATTCTCTTAACTATTTCTCACTAAATAGTGAAATACATCATTTAGGAAATAATTTTCACATAACTAAAATTCCATGTAATCAATTCCTATGTAATCAAATTTTCTCATGTAGTAAAATTATTCACGTACCCAAATTCACATAAGGTATTCTAAAAACGTGAAAAATAGTAATGATTGTCCACATTTAGACCTAATATGGACCCTCATCATGGTATAATTAAATTTTGTTCCAGTTGAATTATATTTATGAAACATCATTATATTTCTATAGAATCAATAATAAAACTAATCAGAGTTATATAAGTAGTTATGTAAAATATATGATCATAAATATTCATTATAAAAACTATAATGAAAAACCATATTTTTTATACATAAATCATGTAGTAAATTCTCCTCTAATATTGAACATGATATAAACGGAATATAATTTTAATGTCTATAATTGAAATGTACATAATTTTTTATTCATTCAAAATCATTAATAATAACCCAATTTAGATATTTTTTAACAATGTCATGTATAAATAAAAAAGGTAGCTAAAACTAGGAAATTGGATACATGGATCCACATTTGGCTATAAGGATAACATTTGGATATATGGTTTATCAATTTCAATTCATGGGAACTATGTTCTTAATTCATGGAGATAAGGTAAAAAATTACAAGTGATTCTAAGGGCCCCAAATGATGTTTTTATCCATGTAACTCAATATGAATGTTGTAGAACATCATAAAACCAATCAAATCATGAAATATCATGACAAATTAAATATAAATACAAATGATACAATTAATGTTAATCATTATTTTATGTAATAAATATGATTATCTAAATAAAACACTTAACAATGATATGTTGATATAATAAATATGAAAATTAATAAATAATAATGATAAACTAAAATATTATTAAAAAATAATAATGCTACGAGAAATTATAATTTGACAAATAAAAATATTTATTCTTATAAAACATGTAATGTTTTGAAATTATCAAAATATGTATTATTATTTTACATATATGTCTTAGAGGAAAAAAAGTGATTTTTAGTTGTAAAAAACAAAAATTAGATTATTTCATATGATTTAGGAATAAATCAAATAGATATTTTAAATTATCATAAACATAACATGGTTCAAGATCAACTCAAATACAATTTCTAGTGTCAAACAATATGAAAACAAATCCTACCGGCAGAAAATCATCATTACTATGTTTCATTTAATGTTCCTCTCTGTAGATGTGTCGATTGTTCTTAAATGATAATATTATTATTAATTTATAATATTATTCATGTATATTAATGTATTGAATAAAATCATGATGATATTTATTCGTGATGGCATATGATACTATTAGCACAAATCCCTAACATGTACATTTTAATATGTTTGTGTTGAAAAATTCTAATAAATTGTGCATCGTAATAATTTTAAGGAAACAGTTTATAATTCTTAGTGATGTATGAGATCAACACATATTGGACCACTCCCAATAAAATGATTTAAAATATGTGGTGTTTGTGGATATGGATGGAGATGGTTACCACACCCATTTCTTATGGCATGTTGAGATTGAGTATAGAATTAGTGATCCAATGGAATTTCACTTTCCAGATTAGAGATGGAGTATCTCTATCCAACTATGGATGTTACAACATGGTAGTGGTGAAGGTATATATAAGTTGTGGTTAGAATTTTAAATGTAATCATAACACATGAAACAAGTTGAGACCAAGACAATGTGTAATGAGTTTCTATTTGTTCCATCACTTATGACCCTTATATTCTCCCCTATAGTATTGGAGAAATGGTTGGACGTATAAGTGATCAATTTTGATCCATGGAGAGTCTCACTATTCCTTTGTTAATTTTCATGATTTAGTGAATGTTTTACAGTGAAAATTTTATTTTGATAGTAAGCTATGAGCATGGTGATCAATGTGTTTAGAAAAAACAATGTTTTTATCACTATGTAGTGCTGCAACCCATTTTGGTGTTTGATTTAGTAGATCATATAAGGTTTAGATCATAATTTTTTAATGTTTAAATGTAATTTAATCTTCCAAATTCCTTGTGGGATTTTAGAGTTTTGATGTCATCAATTTATTGTATTTAATCATGACAACTCAGGGGGTGAATATGGTGAACTGTTGATTATATATATACATACATTAGTCTTGGTAAGAATGATACATGCCTGGTTTTTGTTTAACATTTTAATACACATATTGAAACATAATTTGTTCCAAGAATATCATTATTACCTCTAAAATTTTCTTTTATATAATTTATAAGACACATTCTGGATTGATGAGAAATGAAACAATATAAGGTGATATTAAATGTTCAGTAAGAGTTATGTATAATATAAGTAATCATGAATCAATAATCGTAATCAATATGGAAAGCTAAATAAAGGAACAGATAATCAATATAATAAATAAATAGATAAGGAAGTTCATTTAGATATAATATCCATGAAAACATATAATAGATAACAATTAATATGGACGATTAAATATCTAAAGAGAAATTCCATTTAATTAGTATCTTGAATATTATAATTGGGTTAGGAATAATCATTTTGAAATGGTAAATAACTGAAAACACATGTTATTTCATCAATAAATTAGAATGATATGAATCCAAAAATAATATAATTGTGAAAATATCATTGATAATTATAAATAAACTACAAATTAATGAAAACATATTTATTGGATTCCTGGTTTCCCTAGAACCTAACAAATCTATCGTTAAGATCTATCTGTAAGATAACTTAAAACTGATGGGTAGAAACCAATTTAACTAAGGTTAACCAACTGATTTGTCCCATGAGACTGCCGATATATCAAGGGGCTATATATAACAGGTCCCACACATATATTCCAATTGAAAATAATTCCACATATTTCATATTATATAATTAATTCAAAAACCATGTTTCTTATCATCAAATAACAAAATTTAAATTATGAATTTTAGTTTATCAATATTTCCCAGATAAACAAATGAATTTCAATTTCAAAAATTGTATGTTGAAATGATATTTGGATTAAGAACTAAACTTGTCTATGATAAATAATTTTTATATTTATGGTAAATACAATTTACTATTATCACATCAAATGTAAATATTTTATGGGAAATTTATTGACTACAAAAATGAGTTAATGATCTTAATGCCATCACAATACATGTTCAAAATAATAATTAACCATCCACAGGGAGAATAAGAATGATATTAATAAAACATATCCCAAGTTACATATATATATAATTATATATATTTTTGTGTATTAATAGATATAAATTAATAGTATCTTTAAAAACATTCAATCAGAAAGTATAATATTAATATTTCAAATAATATTTTAAAAGTTAAAACATTTTGAAAATATATTTCACTGATAATCAATTTTAAAAAATAATAATTTATAGAATATTAGGAAACTTTTTTAAAAGTGAACTTATAAACGTGAAAATTATATTCTATGGAAATTATGTCCATATTGGTGAGTAATTTTGAACATTTTTCACAGGTTAAAAAGAACATTTATTTTACAATGTAAAAATGTTAGAAAGGTTACTTGTTAAGAAAAAATCAAGAAATTAACATTGAATTTTTTTTTGAAAAATAAAAATTTTTGTGAGAGTTTATTTAATAAAACATCTTTAAAATTGTAACAATATTTTTTAATAAATATATAGGAAATATGGTTTGAAGAAAATTGTTTAGAGACTGAAGAGAGAAATCAAGTCTTATTTTCTTATAAACATTTTACATATTATCTATAATTCCAAAGAGTTGAAAAATGGTACCATAACACGAAAATAAAAAGAATAAAAATTTAGGAATAATATTAAATGGGTTTATTAATATAATTATCAAAAAAATTCTTCAAGTAAAATTCAAGAATAAATAAACCATATTATAACAATATTGTGAAATAAACCCTTAAAAAGTTCATAATGTTGAAGAGAGAATTAATAAATGAATAGATTATGTATATAAAATGTAAATAAAAAACACTATAATTAGATCATATTATAATAGAAATTCATTATACACATAATCTTATATTATCAATTAAAAAAAGAATTAATATAAACTAATGAAAATAAATTGATTTATTATATTCTTTATCACTTGCTAATTTTCAATTCAAATACCCGTGGATGAAATAATTAAAAATTAAAATTAAAATTCAATAAGATATTAATGATTCATTATATTACACATCAAAGGGTCAGTGTATAAGCCATTTAACAAAATTAGATTCTTAACATTACAATATTCCCAAATGAAATGAAATTGAGAAAAAACCTCTTAACGAATGATTCATTTTTTGAATGATATTTATCTTCTTGTATACATCTTTTTGAATTTTTAATTACTTATCATATTACCATAGTAATATTTATAATATCATTTATAGTATTTTTATATCATATTATCACCCATTTGTTAATGATCTATAAATTTTTTCATTGTTTCATCTATTAATTTCCATATTTTCACATGCGTGTTTCATCATGAATAATCTGGTTATTTTTCATATTATATAGATATATCATCATAATTATAAAAATATTGAAATATTTATCTTATGAATACACAAATTTTACTTTTAAAACAAATCAATAATAATTTTTATGAATAATGGACTATCATAATATGATAGAGATGATAAGTCTGACATAAGCATAAGTAACATTTCAATTTTTCAATGATCTATATTGAATGAAACTAAGTAATGTTTTATATTAAATCATGATAATAATATCATAAATATAATATTAACTTATCTAATATACTTATATATATCATCCATGTGGTGTGGTGATGAAAAGGGAGTCACATAATTTCATGCAGGGGGATCTCCACACATACACGAATGACATTATAATCTTTCATTATGTGAAAAGCTATAAATGAAAATGATATATAAAATCATTTAAAATTGATAAATATAAAATCTATATCATAAATATTTCATATTTTCAACATATAATTATCATATTTCTTCATCACTCTCCATGAAAAGAGTTAGTGAAATATGAATAACATTGTTTTGTGGGAGCGGTAGTATGCCCAAAACACAATCGACATAATCAAATATTTTATTAAATGGAAATTAAAATAGAATATAAAAATAATTTCTTAAAATGTTTAATTATTTTATAAATACCATATATATTCTTTATTTTCATCATCATAACAAACCATAATAGGTAGATATTCAAAAATGAATGACATCGGTTTGTGTGGTGGTTGTCCACCATAAACACATATGATGATATCATTATATTTTTTTATGGATGTGGGGATGGTTATAGGTAATTAAATAAATATAAAAAAAATCTATATATATTCCTCATTCCTATGTCATTATATCATGAAATTTTAGAATTATTTGAATGAGTTAGAGGATGAAATAAAATTAATATTCTTGTTAAAGTATGTTATATCTTATATTGGTATCTTATTTTGGTTTTCACCAAGAGCCTAACTTGGCTATATTTTCGAGAATAATATGGAATCTACTTAGAGATGATGGAATTTGTAAGTCAATTGTATATTTATTAGTATATATAAAAAATTATGTTTTATAATGATATTTGTGAGGTGGTGGCCTTTTATAAGTGTAGTGAGTGGATCACATGTAATTTTTCTGAAATTATTCAATCTTTCCCACAATATTTCTATAAAAATCATTATAAATTATAAATTATTGAAACTAGAAGATACGTAGTCAAAATATATCCATACTATATATATTATACATGTTTTTAAGTCATTTTAACCCTTGTTGTTTTATTTCAACCACCGTTGAATCCATTTTTACCAGAACTGCGGTAAATTATTTCTTTTATTTTAACTATTCATTTTGGTCAGATACGATTACATTATTAGATAAAATTAAAAATTATTATTAAAAATATAAAATCTATTTGGAAAAATTTTGTTAATATAAATTGAAAATATTAATTTAAAATTAATCCCATAATTGTGATGAGAAATTTTTAATTGTGAAAATGTTCAAAAGATTACAATGTCTATATATAATAATTAATTATGAAAATCATTCTAATAAAAAATTTATTAATTTTTATAAAATTTAAATAATTTTACTTTAAACCCAATTCTAAATATAATTTAAGATCACATATAATTTAAAAAATGGCATTTTTAACATTAAATTCTGTATTTTTATTTATTTATAAAATATTTTTCATTTCAAAAAAATCTAAAAACATCACCCTATGATAATTTTGATATGATTATTGGAAAAATATATTTTAAATATTTTATTAAATTTATTAATATTCATAAAATTAATTTTTTAATTATGTTCACAATGTGTGAATAAACTATTTTTTAAAGTATTTTTCAGTTAATATTTTTTTGACATTAATATGATTAAAATTATTATTTATAATAAACAGATAACTAGAATAATTGAAGATATATATTTTTGATAATTTAGTTAGAAATAATTATAACACATATTTATTGACTAGGTTATAATGGTCCTGATTAAATTTTATTTTTATAAAGTATCTCATTTTGTTTAACCCCAATGCCTCCAACATCGTAGGCTGTCAATGAAATTAAATTAATTCTTAAAGAAATATATCGAAATGTACTATGGTGAAATAAAATATTATAATATTTTTTTGGTCAAACTCCCTATCAAATTTAATTTTCTTCTTTTTAAATTTTATGGTGTTACACTCTCCCTTAAATAAATTCTCTCCCTGTGATTTAAAAATGATCTTTTTAATAACCCGTTTGATATTTTAATATTATTATTTTGAAACCCAACCTCATAAAGGGGTTAATAAAATATACACTAAATAAAATATAATTACACGTTAAATGGTCATATGTAATAGCATATAACTGTGTTTTGAGGTAGGATAACATTGGTGGAAAGAGAAGGTATATGAATGGAAGAAAAATCTAAATAATTATAAAGAGATATAAAAGAAATTGATAACAATAATGGGATTGGTCAATATAATAATAAGGGCCTAAATAACATAAGTTTATAAAGACTTAAATGACCATTGGTTTGGTATAAATGAAGGTATCCCGATTACATTCTTTTCGATACCCATTTCATAGAGTTGATGAATTCTTTTAATATCTATGAATATAATGAAATATATATAATCTATACATTTCTATTTTATAAGATCAATTTCATCCCACAGATATGGATTTTTCAATTTCAATATCACCGATTACACCATGAAATGAATACCTAAAAATTAATTTTTTTCTCTTAATCACTGAAATTAACTTTCAACTGATCCAAAGATACCAAAATTAGTGTAAAGTATTTTAGTTTGACTCTATGTATTTTAAAAAACCAATATAGTTTGTAGAAGTTATCATATATAATTCAATAATCTCTAAAGCTAAATGTACCACCACTGTTTAAACATCAATAATTATTTGTAATGTCATTTAACTATGAAGTATTAATGTAGAAATATTGTATGACATGGGTATGTGTTAATCCTTTATTGTCTATAGTCACGGGTTTAAGCCCCACAACCTTACTGGACATGGTGGGTTTTTACCCAGAATATGGGTTATCCTTTTTCAAATATATATTAATATTATTGCTACAACATTAATAAAATATTATGCACATACTTAAAATAAAATGATTCATTAAATATCCTTCTGAAATGGTTTTCAACACAACCTTTTTCACAATGATTAATAATATTATTATACTATTATTAAAATTTCATTAATTATTTTATTAACCATAATGATTTTAAATACCTTTAATCTTATTTCTATAAATTTTGAAGGCATTATTCCTCGGATATCTTTCTCAAAAAAATATAATAAAACAGTATGTTTTATTTCTGTAAATATCATCTACATTCACATTAATCCATGTATAATAGCATAAAGAAATCATAAAAAGTTGTGTTTATGAAAAGAAACATAGATTAGTATTTATATAAAAATCCCGAGACAATATACATAACTCTTTTGTTATTATAGGAACATATACTTCTAAAATATTACACAATCATCAGATGATTTAAAATTCTTATCACAAAAATAACAATGGTAAGAAAATTCTTTTAAAATATATTTTAGGAATATAAATACATAAATAATTCATCTATTTTATTTATGCACAGTTAATTCCTTGTTCGATGGATTATTCTTTATAAGAAGTAATTGATGTGGATAATTCCTAGGTTCACCGCATTTAAGGGAAAGAAATATTAATCGATCCATAGTAAGGGACATTTTTCTCAATGACACACTAAATTTTTCACCAAATATTCTATTCATTAGGAACTTATTTTCCATACATAAATAATTTTTTATTCCATTGAGTGACTTTATTAGTCGTATCATTCCAAGTTTCATACAAGATTAAAATTAATCCTCCATTCCTTCGTGGTGTCCAACACATGAGATCTTATTGAACTCTATCCTTCTCTTCTTTAGTGGGTCTGGGAGTTGGTTATGGCATATAATGTTAACAAAATTTCTGGAAATCTAATTAGGCATAATTAGGATATCATTCATTGTAGTCATCAACCCATTTTTTCACATATTCCACACATTCTTCATCATATTTAATGTTATAATGGTTCCATTAGGTTACGTCCATTGACTAAAACAAAAAAAATGGTGTCCAAGACAATAAATGTAGTGGGAAAACTGTATAATCATTTATTAGAAGTCTAAATCATGACACATTATTGTTAATGTCAGTCACCTTAGGTTTAACCAATTTAATTCATTTCATTGTCTTTTAAAATTAATTATAATTGTTTGTAATGAAAATATGAATTACTATAAGTATATCAATTGGTTCGGTCAAAAAATGTGTACAATAAGGCCAATTTTCTAGAACCTGGTGACGACTGGGTCATGCACAATTCACCCTTTTTTGAGTTATCAATAGGTGAAACATCTATTCTTTATTAATTCCAACATTTAGTATCTTGATGGGGATGTGATCAAGGATAATCCTCATAATCTCAACCATATGAAAACACTAAGTCATTATTTTATAATTATACCAAAATTATATCATAGGTTAATGATACCAAATCTATGTTTTACTAAATCATTTTCCCATGGATTGTCCAAAAATTCATATGATACAAACTATAGTGGCCCCGACCCAAGTAAAATAGATCAGGTAACTTCTTTAATACATTTTCATAAGATACAAGGAATTTATTCTTGAACGATTTAATAGTTCAGTTGTATTGAAAAACTAGATACATGCATGATTCCCATATTACATTTGATTAAATAGATATCAATTTTTCATGTGAATATCATTTTCACCTATAGTTTATCCTTGCATATCATTATTAGTAAACGTCAATGATTCATATGAAAGGGTAGAAACTAATATTGAGATCAAATGATTAGTAAGGTTTATGTATAATGTAATAAATAATGAATTTATACGAATTATCAATATAGAATGTTTAATATTTGAACACATATCTGCTGTAAACAATACATTAAGATGGAACTCCATTCATAGAATTTATTAATGAAAAAATATCATGGATAATATTTAGTATAAATGGTAAATAACTGATAACACAAATTATTTAATCAATTACATGATAATAATAATTATATAAGGAATCATCAATATATAATTAAAAATAATGGAATACCCATTCCATTGAGTTAATAATTGAAAATGAAATGCATCCAAAGACAATATAATTACAAAAATATCATGGATAATAAAAAATGAAGTCTTAATTAATTAAATACATAATTATTTTAAATCATGTTTCCTAAGAAAATTATGACTCTACCATAAATATCTATCCTTAATACATTTTAAATATAATGGTTAGAATCCCATTTAACTAAGTTTTTCCAACTAATTTTTCCCGGGAGACTCCCTTTTCCTTGAGGGTTTTCCATTAATGGGCACCTCCAATGAATTTCATATCCAAAAAATTCATCATATATCTAGTAATCAATTTCATTCATATACAATGATCATTATCAAAAAATATAATTACTAGGGAAAAAATAAAACAGTAACAATATTTCTAAGATAAAAAATGACTTTCAATGTCAAACATTATACATATAAATGAAAAAACTTTTATGAAATAAACATATCTAGGATAAATACTAAGGATATGTATGGGTATATTAATGTCTAGTAATCATTCAAAATTAAATAACTAAATGTAAATTTATTGGAAAAAAATATAAATCAAGGGATTGAAAGCCAATACCATTCACGATCAAAATAATAATAAACCATCTGGAGGAGAATAAGAACTATATCAATAAAAAATATCCCCAGTGTAGTATATATGAAAGAAGTTTTTTTAATCTTCTATGAATATAAATACCCTAAAAATTTCCTTCAAAACATACTTTTTGGAAAATACCCTTCTAATTTTGAAACTCAATTTTTAAAATATAAAATATATTTGAAATCCTTTACTTTGAAAAATAAATAAATAACAAGAATATAAATAATAATGTGGAAAATATTTTATTAAAATCTAATATTATAAACATTAATCAGAATACTCAAATAAATTATGTTCATATCAGTGGGTAGTTATATACGTGTTATACAAGTTAAAAAAAAATTTAACAATAAAAATGATTGAAAGGTTCTCTGTTTGGAAATTGATAAGGTTTTTTTTATTTAAAAAAAAGTGAAACTGGGTAAAAGCATTATTATTATGTCCCTTTGAAAATATTAAAATCAATTTTTAATTTTTTTTATAGAAGATAGTTTTTGATGAAAAATGAATTTTGATCCAAGAGAGAAATGATATGGGATTTTCTTGAAAAAAAATTATCAATTATTTTAAATACAAAATTTTAAAAAATTGGTACTATTACATAAAAAAATTAATAACCAGGGGATAATAATATGAAATGTGTTTATCAATATGATTATCAAATCATTTCCTTCTACTAAAATTCGAGAATTAGAAATCAAGATTTGAATGTGATTGTGAAATAAACCCGAAAAATGGTCATAAAAATGAAGTGATAATTCATAAATGAATCAATTATGTGTATTGTCTATAAATCCCGAAAAAATTGTACATATAAATAAATTTGATCAATGGTAATTATTATAAAGACCCTCACATTCCATAAATTAACATTACATCATTTTTATCATATACATAAAACATTTCTGAAGCATAAACCAAAGACTATGTTAGTTTCGTACCTTTAGAAACATGTAAGCATAGACACTAGTATATAGGTGATATACATTATATTCCAAATAGTTATTTATGAATATAGTCATTCTTATAAAAATCATATATAATACACATATTCATATACAGGGGTGAAGGAAACATTAAAAAAAGGGGCGAGATGAGATGCTCAATAAGGGTATGCATGGGAGATGTAGAATCCAAAACATGAGATAAAGTGTATGAGGATATGATAATATCATTATAATATCAGACCATGCACATTACACTCATAAACATGAATCTTGGAATAAAGACTCGCTACTTATAAGATATGAACCATATGGTAATCAAGATTATAAGCCATAATGGAATAAAATTAAAATTATACATGGAATTAGGGAATAAAAAATGATAATAACATTGTGAACACATATAATTAGAAACTTATTACCTAATTATGTTATAGACATGAAATCATTCCCTTACATACAATTATGGACATGAAACTATGTTCACACATAACACTATTAACATGTTATTAGGCTCATGAAAAACATATGGATATACAACCAGGTCCAGGCATAACATTGTTAATAAGAAATATTGTCCATGACTAATAGTATGAACGCATAACATAGTTCAATCATAGAATTTTTAACACGTAATAAGGTTACTCAAAATCTTTTGGACAAGAAGCTAAGCCTAGTTATTATATAATCAACCTGTAAACATGTTCACGCCTAACATTGTGAACACATAATATAGTTCAATCATAACATTGTTAAAATTTAATCAGGATTAGAAATAAACATTGGGATATGAAACTGGGATCGCTAATATCATTTTGAATATTTAATCGAGTTATAAATTACATACACACTCATGAGTCATCTATCATTATCCAATGCTTTATAGGGAGAAATATGTCCCAATATTCACAAAGAAAATCCCACATACGTGTTCCACAGGATTAAAAATAGTCATTATATCATAACTCATGAATGAAAGTTGATATCATAGAAAATTATTACTATTAACAATAATGGAAAAGATATAGGTCTAATAATCATTTTATAGAAGCATATCCTGTGAAAAGAAGGTTCCTTAAAATGAAAATAACTCATTGGGGAGAAATGGGTTACAAAAACCTAATTCTATAAATGAAATCATAAAATATATAATATGAATGGTATTATTGGATCATATCCAAATTATAGAATAAACTATAATAAACTATTCCTCATTAGATGGGGTAGGCTTCTGAATGATCACATGGAACATAACTTTTTTCAAAATATAAAATTTTAAAGTATATTTGATTTTAAAAATATTATTCTTTGAAATAAACATTTAAAACATATAAAGGAATAGTTAAGAATTTTTTAAAACATTTATTGAGTAAAATAACATTTCTTCTTTGAATACCCTTTCTTATATGGTCTGAAAACATTTTCCTTTTTTAAATAAACATGAAAACATATAAGAAAATCTGGAAAACAATTTGAAATAAATTTTCCCTGAAATATTATTAAATAGTTCTGAAAAAATTTCGACAAAAATCTATCATAAATTTTTTTTGAAAATAATTTTAGAAATTATTGGTTTTAAATAACCAATATTTTTGACTAAAGAGATAGATAAATTCATATTTCTTTAATAAGACATTCTAGATTATATTATGTACCAAAGAGAGGGAAAATGGTGCCAAAAATGAATATACAATGAATAACCAAAAGATATTAAATTTCATTAATGCTCATGGGTATCATAATATTTTATTAATGGATGGATAATTATAAATAATCTAGGTTAATGATGATATTTTTGCAATAAAATCATTTCACTTTGATGACTTTGAATCATAATATACATGAGAGAATATCATTAAATGATAACAAATGTTTCATAAAAGTAGGAGATTAAAAATATAACATGTCAAAGGGTTAGTATATACAGCCCATTGAAAATAGTAAGATCCTAACATTGCATGTATCTCAAAGGAGAGAAATCAGGGCGAAAATTACTATACGGATTAAATTACTTTTGAACCAAAAACCTCAGGAAATGAAAGATACAAACATATCTATGTAAATACCCATAAATTTAATTATATGAATAATAGAATACACTAAGGGATAGTATATGAACAAAAAAATTAAATGATTATCGAATAATGCATATGTATCATATATTTAAAATTGAGATAAGAAAACCCTTATATTTGTTATTAACATTCTTCATACACGTTCAAAACAACACTTTTTTAGGTAACTAATTTTAGATCTCACCAAAGGGATTCCTTTATTGGATTTATTCAAAAATGGAGGATTTTGTGATGAATGTTTGGATTTTGGAATCTTTTTTGAGTATATTTTTTGTGAGAAAAAATTTCATGAATGTTACGAATAATTCGTAGTGTTGATTTCCTTCTTATTGTAGAGGAGGGGTGACATTCATCTATATTTTTTAAATGGATATTTAACAATTATTTATTCCAATGTAAATTGGGTCTAATGATGGTAAAAATTAAATTGAAGGGTGTCTAGTTTCTAAATAAGGTTTTCCAATGTATTTGGGATAATTTTCAAGGTCATTTTGGGCCTTAAGATCAATGTTAAGTCTATTGTTCATCTAATTTTTCATTTAAGCGTTTTAATAAAAGTTAGTCACGTTCACAACTATTTTTTGTCGTAATATATGTTGTACATATTATAAAATATAAATTATTACCATTCGAAATATGGAATCCATTTTTACAAATTCAGATAATAGATGTGGAAATAATAAATTTTAAAATTAATTATCAGGACGTGTCATGATAGCTGTTTTTAATGCAACAAATGTTAAAGGATATATAATTGTGATTTATAACAAAAAGTATATATAATTTAGAAATATAAATTAATTAAATGAAGAATAAATTTTAATTAATATTCCATTTTTCATTATTAATAAAAAATGAGACTTCTAAGAAAAAAACAAAAATTCACCCAAAGACAATTATGATATTACACATTAAAAAAATTAAATAGTCAAATAAAAATTATAATACTGTAAAAAATAATATTTTAGATGGGTTCTCCATTAAAATTCAGAAAAATTATCTTTTGATAAAATACATCTTCTTTATTCCTATATTTGGATTTATTATTAAATTATACATATAAAATATTTGTTAACAGTATAAAAGTATTTATTGAATAAAAAATATAAAGATTTTATTAAAAACATTCAGGATAAGTATACTATTTAATTTTATAGAGATAAAATGGTGTTTGAGAGTAGAAAGTTAGTCTTCCAAGAAAAATATTTTCATTATTCTAGAATAGTTATTACATCCATTTATAAATAATTAAAAAAAAAGAATTAATTTTATATAAATATCTAATCCATAGAATCATAATTTATTAAACCACATTTATATCATTCATTCTAAAGGCATTGTTAAAATTACAATAATATTTTAATAATATTATTAATAGTATATTTTAGTTAGGTAAATTATTTTCTTTCATATAGAATAATCTATCAAAGGGACTGTATATTGTGGGTAACACAATTCAAACATATTATTCCATGTATCACGAGATAATATAAGTGTATTATTTTTGGTAAAATTAACATTGTGTGGAATATAACAGAATCCAATGATACTAATTTTGTGTAAATAAATATACATTTTTTATTGAATAATATCAAAAATATTACCTAAATTATTTTTTTTTGAAAAAATCAGGGTGAAACATTTTTACCCCTTTAAAATAAATTTCACACTCAAAATTGTTTTGGGATATCAGTTGTTTAATACTTGAATTTTTCTTTCATTGAAACCAACATAGTAAAAATAACCCTAAAACTCCCTAAAATGGAATGTGGGAAACATAATTGTTACACGAAGTAACTCCTAACTTGGTATCCACAAAGGATAACATAGGATGTAAGATAAAACATGGTTATAGATGAGTAGTCAAACTATCTTGTTATGATGGAGAGTTATAGAAAACATGGTAAGGAGAATATTAATTATTAGAAATCCATAACCCAGGAAGCTTAATAAAGGTCATTGATATCATAGAATGTGATAATAACCTAACAAAATTTTATTTAAAGAACCTTTTTCTAATGGTGATTAATTTTCATGAGGGGATATATTTACATGATTTCATTATATTTCATTAAAAATATTATTCATTATTCTTTTCGTGATCAACTCCTATTAATATCTTACTCTAGGGAATGATGTTGAATTTGTCATTTCAGAAGAAATAAAAGATCACGAGATCCATAAATATAAGAATAAGTTATGCCACCTGTATTTAGTTAAAATAACATAAAAATGTTTAGCACCTGTTATCCAATATTTATAAATCATAAATAGGTAATACAATAAGATACTCTCTAAAATCACGTATAATGTTTAATATAAACTATTCCATAAACAGTTAACCTTATAACAATTCTAAAATATGAAAATTGAAAATATTTAAATGAATTTCAGTAAATCATTTTCAAATGATCCCCCATATATAAAAAAGTATCTCTTGGTTGTCACATTCTAATCATGTTAATTAACACATAATATATACACTTGAAACATTGTAATAACTGTATTTACCTTTATTCCATTTGGAAAACATGTATCCATAATTTTTTCAAAGATTACTAGATATATTTATCAAATGCAAGATGTTGTATACACCATCCACGATAGAATAGACCAATTTTTCAACAAATAATTTATAAATTATTTGGTCATAAATATTATCTAATTTACTTTACCTATATCATCTTCTCTTTATCCATATAAAATGTTATTTTAACATTCATTAGAACATGTTAAGGGTTACCTTACCTTTATTTAAAATTTCCATTAAATCAATTTTATAGGTTATTAATATCATTTTACAACTTTTTTAATTATAATTCATGAAATAACGAATACAAAAAATACTTATATACATCGTGATTCATATAACATAATCATTGCATTATAAAACCTATACACTTCAATCACACAACTTTATTCTTAAACAATTACTCTCGATTCATGAACTTATACATTTATAAATCTTTCTATGAATATGAAATATAAATGTATACTCATGGTTTCTAAACCTCAATATAATAATACTTATTTTTTAATTTAAATAGTATTTGATGAATATATTATTCCTTTCACATGTCATTAGTAGTCACTTTATCTTCCACTGTATAACAAATACTCATATCTTTTTATAGATGATATTCATGATATTTCCACTCAAAAAGATGATTTTCATAAATCCCATACTTCCAAAATTTGAAACATTCAATTTTTACCATGTTCCTTCTAATCTATTCTATTGAATAAATCCCGAAAGCATAGAATGAGTGACACTTATAATGGTGAAAAATAACATAATCATGAATAATAACTTATATGATGTCTAAATCATGAAACCTTCTTTAATATATGACACATTAAGTTTATCCTAGATTATATATGGTTTTATTTTATTTAAATAATTCATGATGGTTCTTAAAACATTTGAGAATTTCCATA
This sequence comes from Viscum album, assembly GCA_963277665.1. Lineage (NCBI taxonomy): Eukaryota > Viridiplantae > Streptophyta > Magnoliopsida > Santalales > Viscaceae > Viscum > Viscum album. The sequence continues at coordinate 1,453,315,851 of OY728161.1, forward strand.
GAATATCCTCAGGGACTATCAAACTAGATGTGGAGTATGGCCCATTATTGTGCACCAATTCTAGATCTAGCCTAGTTTAAAATGGTTTTTTCTAGTTTTTCCCCTTATTTACTTTTATTACATAGCCACATATACATTTAGTATCTATATATTAATTTAATTTCTTATAAACCACTCCATAAATCCATTACAAAAATTCCAGGACATTTTCCTATACATTAACTCATACACAAACTTATCCTAAGAGACATGCATAGAAATATCCTTATAATTTTACCTATAGATATACCAAGAGTTTTATCTTCATAGTTTCTAAAGAATGATTATACTTTTCCTATTATACCAACAATAATGCACATTTATTTTCAAACATTAACATTACATAATTGTTGTAGATTACATAAAACATTACACAAAAGGACTCTTAATGACCGTGTTAGATTGGTGCAATTGGAAACATGGAAGCATAAATGCTGGTACATAGGTGATGTACACAGTCTAGAATTATGTTATTAATGACTATCACATTCTTATACACATCATAAACAATACATATCTTCATTTCATAGGGGAAAGTAAGCAGTGAATGTAGAGAACTTGGATGCTCAGTAAAGGTAAGAATGAGAGATATGTAAGAATAAAAATAAGCATAAGGGAATGAGAACATGATCATAACATTGGAATTTCCAACCATTAATATCAAATATAAAAAACATTATTCATGGAATAATTATTAGCTATTCAAAATACATGAACCAAAATGGAATTAAGATCATAATACATGAATGAATAATATAGGCATAAGGCATGGGATTTTTTCATACAAATCATATTATTAAATTGTGAACTAGTACATGTAAAAATAGGATAACTCATTAAGTTAAATACATAAAATAATTTACTATCATAAAATTCGGTATATGAAACCAGGTTCATGCATAACACTGTGAACATGTAATTATGTTCATACATAGGCTTGTTGACATAAAACCTAGTCCATGCATAATATTGTGAATATGTTATCAGGTTAAAACATAATATTGTTACCTAGTAATAATGTAAACTCATAACATTTGGAACAAGTAATTAGGTTAGTACAAAAAATTATAATCATGCAACTGGGTCCTTTCATAAAATTGTGGTCAAATATTCAGTTTTATGCATTACATTGTGTACATGTAATAAGGCTCACTCATAACATTGTAAATATGTAATTACATTCACACAGAAACTTATGGACACAAAACCAGGTCCATGTATAATATTATAAACTTGTAACCAAGATAATTCCTATCATTGTTAACATGTAATCAAATTCATGAAAAAATATATTCTCTTGAGTCATCCATCATTAAACATTGTATTTAAAAGAGATATACGTCCCACCCATCACAAAATTAAAGAATACATACATGTTCCATAATAATATAAAAAATAATCATATAAGATCCCCTCAAATGAAATTGGTATCATAAATAGTTCATCATATCATAACCAACTGAAAATATATATGTCTCATAATAATTTAATAAAATCATAACATGTAAAAATATGTGGGTTTCCTAAGTATATAATCCATTGAAGAGAAACCATGGTCATAAGCATCATTCCATCAAATCATAAACAATTTAAGAAATAATATTAATAGTATTCTTGGATTATATCCTCATTAATTCATAATCTATAAAGATTCATTTCATCTTATATGGAGAAAGATTTTGAATGATCAAGTGGGACACGACATTTCATTGAAAATCACTTTTTAAAACATATATCATTTTCAAAATCTTTTCCATTGAAATACATATTGATAACATATAAAGGAAATATTAAAAACCATTTAATGTATTTATATTGTAAAATATCATTTCATAATTTAAAAATAATTTTTAAAACGTTTTGAGAACTTTTTTTAGAAAATATACTTGGAAGGATATAATGAATTCTTGAAAACTTTTATAAAATCTTTATCCTTGAAAACACATTAAATAATCATGAAAAATTTAAAAGGACTTTATAAGAATAAAATTTTTTAGAACCTTTTTAGAAATCATGGTTTGGAAAGAACACACCATTTCAACCGAAGGAAGAGATAAAGTAATACTTTTATAAAATCTATTTCTTAATTATATAAAGTTCCAAAGACTGTAAAGTGGAACAAAAACATGGTTATATCATGAATTAATAGAATATACACAAATCCATGCATAATCTTAGGAGATGGATGAAAAAATGAATCAATAGAAGAATATTCATAAACAATTCAGATAATCAATGAGATTATATCATTAAACTAGTACCACTTTGGTAACATTGACTGATAATACACATTAGAGAATAACATTACATGGGACATAAAATATCATCAAAGTGGAGGACTCATGATAAAACCTTTCCAAGGGGATATATTTATACTATTAGAGAACTGTATGTGAATAACATGGCATGTATCTCAATTAAGGGAAATTTAGAAAAAAAAAATTAATTTAATTATTTGGTAATTATTTAAACATAAAACCCATGAAAAAATATCCTAAAATTGATATGTAAATATTCACAAAATTTAGTAATGTAATCATATAATACATTCATGTTCATATATACACAATAAAATATAATTTAACGTTGAATAAATTATATATATCAAAAAACTAAAAATGAGATGAGAAAACCCTTACATTACTTCTTGACTTTCATTGTACATGTTAAAACTTCATCTTTTTGGGTATCTAATTTTGGTTTTCACTAAATGTATTTCTAGGTTGGATTTATTCCCAAAGTTAGGTTTCTAGCATAAAGGGAGACATATAAGGTTTTTATTTGAAAAATATTTTTAGTGAGTCAAAGGGATTTAGTGGTGTGAATTAGTATGAGGGGCGAGTTCATTTTTATAGTGGGGGAGGAGTGAAATTATTGTAATGTTTTTATAATTGAATTCCAACCATTCTTTTTCCATGTCATGTGGCTCAAATTATGGCCCTAATTTGATCAAATGTATGTTATGGTTGAAATATGTCTAGCATATGGCTTTTTGAAATGTTTCTTGGACATTTTTGCCATTATTATTAGGGATTTGGCCTTTTTGAAGATAATGTTTCTATTAATCACTGTAATTATTTTCAATCAATTTCACAAATATATTCGGTCAAAAAATTGGTTGAAATTTCTATATATTTTTAATCTTTGGGATTCCAAATATGAAATCTATTTGGTCAAATTCAAATTGACGGAGATTAGAAAATTAATATAAATGGAACCCCGTATATGTGTCACGATAAAAGGTTTTTATGTCGAAATGTTAAAAAGATTGTAATGTTTTCTTGTAAAATTTATTTGTAAAATTGATTTCAATGACCTAAATTGGATTTTTTATATAAAATGTATATAATTAATCTTTAATAAAAATCTAAAATACAATTTTACTTTATAAATAAAATATTTGAAAAATAAATTCTGAATTAAAATTTATTATTTTCACTATTCACCGAAATATGAAAATTTTCAAAAAAATAAATAAATTTCACCCAATTCAAATTTTGATATTACACATCAAAAAATGATGGTAATTTTTTAAAATAAAATGTATAAATGTGTCAAAATTTATATTAAAATTTGGTTTTATATTAAAAGACATTAAAATTTCCTTTCAAAAAAATACATATTATTTTTCATAAAATATTATTTATTCATATGAAATAACTATAAAATATATTTTCTAAGTATAAAAATATTGAATAAATAATAAATATATATATTTTTTATTTAAATAAATAATCTAATGAGGCTTTATTAATTTTATTGAGACAAAATGTTTTTTATGCATTGAAAAATAATTTTCATAGAAATGGAATTCCATAAATCTTAAATCGTTCATACTTTCATTATAAAGAAAATTATAACCAAATGATTCATTTTATATAAATTTGGAATCTATAGTTTTATAATTTATTCAACCTCATTTACATTGTTTAATCTAACAGCTAGGTAAAATTATAATAATATTATAATAATATTATAAATATTATATTTTAGTTTCGTAAAACATTGTCATATGTGAAACAAAAGACATCGAAGGGACCCTATATTGTGTGTAACACAATCCGAATGTATTGTTGTGTATAATGAATGATAATATAAGTATATTTTGCACTATAAGATTAATTGTTTATTGTGTATAATGAAAAAAAACTTAGTGTTTTCATATTACAAAAGCAATATTCCATGGTGAAAATATACAAAAGATTATGTTAGCCCAATTTGGTAAAATACTATAAGATGGTGGGTTAATTAGGGTATGAATGATTAAAATAACATCCTCGTTAGATCATATTTTGTTTTAAAAAAACATTTTTCTATCTCTTCCCTGTTGAAACATATTAAATGATTCTAATTTATGCTCGAGACACTACAATTTTATTTTGTTCACCATTATTGGGCTACGTCCAAGGAGCATAGAATGGTGATTTGTCTATATATCAAATCCACTAAGGCTCACTACTATATTACATGGGTCATGAAAGATCACTTTTATGCCAAGGCTCATTTCCATTATAATGTTTAGGTTCAACACATTTCATTACAATGATTCACTCCATTTTTCTAATTCTATGGCTCACTACCATTGGAAAGGATCACTATATTCTTCTTCCATTTCTAACTTTGATTAGAAGGGATCCTATCATAGTTTAGAGATATATAGGTGCCCTAATTTTCATGAATTCCTACATCCTAACCTATAAATTGATTCTATTTTGAAGTCACATTTTTACCCATATAAGAAATCCACTTCTCCATGTATCATTAGTTTTCAGAAATTACATTCACGAACTATTTTAGTCTCATCATGAACTTCCTTGATTCCTCAACAAAATTTCGTGCACCGCATGGAATGAGTACTTAGCACACCACCTATTATTTAGTATACCCCTTCCACATGGACAAATTCTTTTTATGTGAAGCCCTACTCCTTATCAAACCTCCTCAACATCCATTGACCGATGATGCTCCACAAACCACCTCAACATTATGGACCCTTTTCTTTTTGGGGAAATGTTCCAAAAAAATACCTTCTTTTGAATATATACATAGATATTTTCTAATTTCATGTAATCCTCTTTCATGAACTACATTTCCTTCACAAAATCATCCCTTGCGAACTACCTCACACTTCTCAGAATTATTCCTTGAGCGAAGAGGTTTTCTAATGAAATTTATTCACATCTTAATGATCTAATTAAATGATTATATATAAGAAAATATATTGAAAAAATATGATAATATATTGTATCAAAAATTATAATGAAGTATTACCTTTTGGGGGGACTTTGTTATGTGGTCTACAAAGCACCTTTCTTTCCCCGTTGTGGGTGATCTCTATCATGAACGAAACAACACATATCAGCTAAAAATGACATTCCTTATGTGAAATATTTGAATCCAGAAAACTAAAATCCTTCATATGAACTATTTTTGCTATGTGGTCTTCATTCCATGCTTCACAGTCTACATAGAACTACACATTTGAAAGCCATACTTTTCATATTTCTTTCATCATTTCTTGTACTCCACCTGCGGTTCATGAACTATGTTATGTAGTCTAATAACTATGTTATAGAGAAAACCACCCCTTTTCCAAAAACATATTCACCATATTTTATGGAAATTTTTTTTTAAACCCTGGGAAATTATTCCACATTAAACACTATATTTGGAAAACACTATAAATACTGATTCTTATTCATCTGATGATTCCAAGAAACACAGTCAAACCATAAAACACAAAATTAGTGACTTGAGGGATATTTTCCAAATATATTAAATTGAAATTAAATATTGTAACAAAATCTAGGGGTGTTATAATTATATAGATGGTATTATGATATCATGGAATATCAGTAAGTAATACTACCCAATGAAATGGAATTGGGTTATGAAATTCATTCCACTAATAAATATTCATTTCAAATCCCATTGGTTTTAATCATAAAAATTGAAACATAAAATTAAATGAATTGGTAATAAATCGTGATATAAAATTTTATGAGTGTAAAATATACATAATATTCAATAAGTTATATTTATTACATTAAAACATGCCTTGATGAAATGAATTTAAGACAAAATCGCTTACCTCACGCTTCTTTTTTGTTGAATGTGATTTAAACTTCTATATATTAGTTTTAAAATTGTTATTAACTTATGAAATTACCATATTATTTTTCATAATATCATATATTATATTTTTATGACATATTATCACATCTTCATTAATAAACATCAATTATTTTCATTGTTTCAGCTATTGATTTCCTGGTTTTTTAATGCATGTTTCTTCATGAATTATTTAGTTTTTCCACATATTATATAGTTATATCATCAAAATATTAATAATAATAACATATATATCATAATTTTTCTAAATTATATTTTTAAAAGTAGTCATGAAATATGGTTACAAAAAATGAACTATGTTAGTATCATAGAGATGATAGGACATGCGTGCACAAGAGTAACATTTCCATTTTTAATAATTAATATGTTAAAGTTAAATATAATATTTTTTCATTCCATTGTTATCATAATATATAAAATAACACATAATTTCATTAAATATAATTTTATATATCATCCATGTGATGTAATGATGAAATGAGATTTGCATCATATCATGAAGATGGTAGTCCATAAGAACACAGAGGATGCTATAATCACTCCTAACGTGTAAAAAGTATAAATTAGAATGATGTATATTAATTTCATAATGATAATTATTAAATTAGTATATAATTATTTCATTAATATCTCATATATTCATTTTATTTATTCTTACCAAATTAAATTCACATTATTGGTAAAAGATGAATCACATCGCTTCCTGTGAAGGTTTTCGGTTGTACACATGAGACACATTATCGTATCTCGTGTAGAATATGAGGTAAAAATGTATATATGTTATATTGAATAAAAATCCATAGTTATGTAATAAATATCATAATTATTCTTCATATATATTATAATACCCATCCATGAAATGTGGTACTGGAAAAATGAATGACATCATTTCATGAGGTTATAGTCCATCGTAAACACAAACTATAATTTCAAAACCCATTTTATGGAAGTGGCAAGGGTTTTTTATCGTCAAATCAAAATAAAAACATTTAATTATATCTAATATATTAAATTTATTTTATAACCAAGGTTTAATGTCAATGTTTTGAGGTGATTGGAACATTTATAACTTTTTTGAAAAAATTCATTCATTACCATGTTTTTATCATTACAAAAGCCATTAAAATGTTTAATTTTATACAAAAGAAGAAATAATGTCGAAATATTACCTATAAATTTATTTATTACCAATTTTATGTCATTTTATCACATATCTTATTAGTTTAACCCCCAGTTAATCAACTTTTACCATAACCACAGTAAATGGTTTTTACTATTTTCACTATAATGTTTGGTAAAAAATAATTTGAACATATTATAAAATATTAATAATTATTATTCTAAATATGGAATTAATTTTTTAATTTTTAAATTCCGATAATTGAAATGTTTTCATATAAATTTCATCCCATAGAATCTGTGACAACACATGTTTTCAAATATAAAATGTTAACATATTTACAATGCAGTTATATTAAAATACAATAATAAAATGGCATTAATGGCCTAAATTTGATTAATTGATATAATATTTTACTAATTAAATTATAAAATATATTCAAAACATAATTTAGCATTATGTTTTTTTAAAGGAAATTACAATTTTCAATTAAAATCAATATTTTGTAATATTCTTTAAAAATAGAATATTTTCAAAAATATCTAATAAATTAACCATAAAAAATATTTATATTATTATTTCACAATTTAAAATTATTTCAATACATAATCTTAATAAAATTGGTAAAAATTAATATTAAATTATTTGTGAAAAGAGAAATTAAAAAAATCAGAAAAAATTACATTTTTTTAGAAAATATTTTCTTTACATTCAAATGATTCTTGTCAATATTTATAATCAATATATAACCCACGAACATGTTAAAAATATATATTTTTTGAAATATTTATATTATTATTCATACCAACTTGTTTAATTACTATGTGATAATTGATTTTTTCATAGAATATTTTAAAAAATTACCATGTTTGGTTTAAATCCGGTGTTTCCCACATTATAAACTATAAAATAAATAAAATTTAGTCTAAAATAAATACATTAAACATTATTGTGGTGTCATATTCTCTTTTAATGATGGTGTTCCATTTAATAAAAACTATTTAATGAAATTTTATTCTTTTAGTATAACATAGTGTTGCATTCTTGTTAAGGATTTTCATTATCTTTGGGTGAAAGATGAAGTCATGGATGAATGAGTTCCTTGGTGAAGGGTAAAATCTAGTTATATATATGTTCATTGTAATGAAAATTGTGCTTCTGTTTGACTTCTCTAAATTTATATATGTAAATCAGTAAGAATTTATTTTATTTCTTCCATATTAAATTTTTTGCACAAGATCCATAGATATAACCCAGTTTAGGTGAAAAAATTAAAATAATGTCTGTAATTTTCTTCATTAATTTCTCATTGGGATGAAAATGAGTGGAATTAAAGTGTTTCAAAATTTAAAATAATAAAATCTACAATTAGTGAAGAAATTGTTGAAATTATTTTTATCATGACTCACCCCTACCATCTTTTAAGGTGTAATAATTTATAAGGGACTAAAAAGTGCTATCATATCATTTTTTAATTCCTTGTCATCTAATTAGGGAAATTATTTTCAACCAAAAAGGTATTCGTATATTATGTGGTAGTAATTTTCAATTTTATAAAATCTGATTAAAAATTATTTCTAGTATTTGGTATTGGACATTTACACAACATCCAATTATAGAATCACTACTAACATGAATACTAGATTCTTGAATGGATAAATATCATCAGGAATTGGGTGACGATACGAAATACATATACTAATTCTGAATTTTTCTATATATTCATATTTATACAAAGGTAATTTAATTTAATACCACTCTTGATACGGGGGAAAATTTTTAAATATATATGAAGGATATTATATGGTCCCAGAGGTAAATATGGATGTTTAATTTAACAAATATGATTATTTGATATCGAATAAAAATTATATCGTTGATTCATTTTTCAATCATATAATTTTTTTATTAAATATATATATCATTAAAGATCAAAAATACGAGAATTTTTTTATGGTGATCCTAAGAATATTCCTTCTTTATTATACACAACATGTATTGATTCTATAAGAGGAGTATTGAAAATAAATATCAATATATATTTATTCATATGACCCTTATGTTTTAGGACATGATAAATGAATACAATTAATCAAGAAAAAAGGATTATACTTTAGGGGTTTCCATTAATTCCATGAAATAGTTTCAATAATGTAGAATCCTGATGTTGATGATGTTGATGAGGTTTTACATTTTTTCATCTAACAAAAATATATATAGACTAATTTTCAGGGAAAATATTCCTCATACATTCACGATATATGTAATGGTGGGAAATACTTCATATTAATTATCTAATAACAATTAAAATGAATATTATAGAGAGATAAAATTTTAGAAGTTAATAAGAACCATTAAAGATACAAATATCCTCTAATTGAGATCATTTAAAATGATAGATTTTATTTTAAAGAAAATTAGTTACTCTAGTGGAAGTGAGAAGGAAAAATTTAATAATTGAAAGGTTGAATATATGTTTTTTGATATTTTAAATGAGACAAAATATAATGATAATGATAATGTGTATGATGGAATTTTCACTAGTGTTTATCTTAATGAATAACTTGATGTATCCCTTGGATAAATTCACATTTTTAGAGATAAGAATAAGATTGAAAATTTGGTGGTTCTTGATTCCATGCTTTATATACAACAACTAACAGAATAAAACATTGTCTTGAGGATTATGTTTAAGAAATTAATATAAATATATTTTAGAGAAATTTTAAATGAAGTTGAACTGATTATTAAAGTTGAAGAAAAAACTGAATATTTTATTATTTAAAAAAACTAACAAATAAAACGTTAAAATGATTGAGTAACATGATGATGAATGTTTATTTTTGCTTCAAAATTTGGAATATTGAGGAATACTATTTAAATCTGTCAGGATGATAGGGAATTTTAATATATCATCATCATTTAAATCTTAAGGGATATCAAAGGAATATCATATACCTATTAATCATGAATAGTGATTGAACTATAATGAAAATTTTGTTTTGAATAATTATGATCATAAAAAATATTGGAGTGGTTATTCAAAAACAACAATCATCTACTCTCCATAAGAAGGTAGATCTATAAGACTAGGATTCCCTTTCTATATGTGCATAATTTACATGATATTTTATTAGAAAAAATACAATAAAAATAGTAAAGTGTAATTTAAAATAATTTTATCCCTATTAATGGATATTTAATTTTTTCAGGATTTTTTCATAAATAAATTCTTTTTCATTAAGAGGGACTCAAATGGAATGAATGATTTTTTGTAGTGGCTGGAATGAATATATGTAATATGAATTCAAAAGAATAAAAATTTAAAATTTACTATTAGTATTTAAAGATGGAAAATAGTTCTTATAGATATATCATTAAGGGACACCCACATAATAATCATTGGTATATAATGAATGTTTCGAAAAAAAACTAATGTTGTTGAGATTGAATATATGAAAAATATATAATTAGTCACCCTATTCTTGGATAGTGGTCAAACATCACACATAACCAAAAATAAAGGATTCCTTGTAAATATTAAGTATAATAGGTAATGTGTCATTAATTTTTGGGATGATTATTATCATAATATATTTGGTTCTAAAAATAAAAATATGGAGACCCTGATCTCAAGAAAGCTTACTTTCTCTTAGTTAAGGTTCTAAGACATAATCATTTTAGTGTTATCTAATTATATAAATTTAGGTTTCTATTTCTGTTCAAATAAAAGGTACATAAACATAAAAATAATGATGTTCCAATTATTCTATAGGTAATGATAACCCATTGAAATATATACCTTATTGATGTGGAATTTTTTGGAATTATGTCCAAAATTTAGGAATGCTAGCTATGGCATAGATATTGTATCAACTTGAGGGAAAAATATTTTGAGAATTTATAAAATATTTGTGGGGAATGTGAAATTAACCATATAATTTATTACCACAGACACATATTTGATCTATGTGAAAATGGGATGATCATTCGAAATACTTACAATACAAAGAATGAAAAGATGCCATGTTTGTTTGAGGTAGTACATGCAGATTTTTTGCGACGATCTCAACCAAATTTAAAAATAGTGAAAGTTTTCAATTATTTTTTTTATTATTTCAACAAGATGAAATAGAATATACCAATATCATAAATGTATTAGTTATAAGGATGTATTAAACATTATAAAAGAAATGATTTAATGATGATTAGTGACATGATTTAGAGGTTATGAGATGAAAATCGAATATAATTAAATAATAATAAAATAATGTAATATTTGGCGATGTATGAAATTAAAAATAAATTTTAATTTGTTGTAACAACCCAAAAAAATGGGGCAGTGGATAGAATAAATAAAAAATGTCATAATATTACTAAAAAATTTCTTATAGAGTAGTCCCTTATAAATATGTATTGGCAGAAAACTATTTTTTCTGTTGTTCATTCCTCAAATAAATAATTTCTTTTTCAAAATGATGTTATAACACTATATGAAATATGGTATAAAGAGAAACATCATTCAAGTACATCTGGGAGTTTTGATGTAAGGGTATTATTCTCAAAAATCACAAAAATATGTGTTTAATGATTAGGGATGTGAAAATTTATTTCACGGTTATTCATCAAAGATAAAATTAAAAAAATTTCTATAAAAATAAACTTGATTATTTTATTTATGGAAGAGACAATGTTAAGGATGAATGTGAAAATATAAAAACTGTATATGTGTAGAATTCTCAAATAAAAAACTATTTCTTCTGTTGAAATTTATGATTAGTAACATGGATTAAAGGGAGTCTTAGGACAAATGAAAATTATAGGAAACAATTATATAGTAATGAAATCAAATATGTTATATTAAATTTATAAAGACAAATTTGTGGTTTTTAAATCATTAAAAGGAATGATTTTGGAGACTAAAAAACCATGTTATTAAGAATAATAAAAATGCATACAAGCATGTATCTTTATTATCATTGGTGGAATAAAAATCATTTAATGTTGATGAAAACTATGAGAGTTTTGTCGAGATTATGGATAAACAGATTGATCAAATAGATTATAATTATACATGGGATATTATTAGAAATCAACCTAATGAAAATGTTATCATAAAAAATGGGTATTCTAATATAATTTCAATTAAGTTGAAAAGGATACTAGAAATGAATTATAATATATATAAGGGGTATTACATAATAAAATTAATTTATTTTGATAAGACATTGTCACTAGTGTCAAAACATGATAAAAATTGATCATTATTATCCATGGTGGATCAAATTATTTCAAACATTATCAAATTAATTTCAAATCATCATTATTTCATGTATTCATCAAAGGATAAGTGTAAATTAATAAATTGGATGTGTTTGTCATTGATTAATATAATGTAAAATTGGGTTTATTGAAAAAGTATTTAAATAAAAATAGAAGAAAAAACAAGAGCATGGTATTCCAATATAGACAAATTTTTAAAAAATATTGGTTTTTATTAAAGATGTATTGATCATAACCTCTACATAAATGAGTAAAAATAGAATGTATATACGGTGATAATCTATAATGGTAATATAAATTCTGAGGATTTTATAATAACCAACACAAGTAGTTTTTATATATCATGAGGTGAAAATTAGGGATTTACCTTATTGGTCAATTTTTTCCCTTGGCATACATGTTGTTAAAATAATTAAAGTCATATATATATCCAAAAATAAATATTTATAAGTTATTTTAAGATGATTTAATATGTATTATTAAAGGATTATGGAAACTCTGATGAATACATGAATGAAATCAACGAAATATGAAAAGGGAATCAAGTTGGATGTGACTTCATATTGAAAGTAATGTGATATTTCTTTATTTTATGTCCACTCTACCATAAATTTTATTCACCACTTAGGATGTTTCACATTATTATCGTGATCCCTGAGAAATCCAAATCATATATATTGTAAGCTTTTAATGATACATCAGTAAAAATCAACTATTTTATTTTTTGTCGCAAGGATTAACATTTAAATTTATTTTGATTTACTGGTGTGGATTGTTCTAGTTTAGAAAGTTGATGATAATCTAAATATGGAAGTTTACATTATCTTGGGAGTTAAAACTTATCATGGACAACTATAAATAATGATTTCATGTCCTTGAACACTAAAGAGGCTTAATACATTGAATCCACTCCAGCATGTAATTAGTCTCTATAGATGAAGAAAGATATTGATGATGATGGTGTAGGAAATATTCCTACTATTCTGATCATGTGTGACAACACAATTGTGATCAATCACAAAAAAAATTCATCATTCATGGAGAAATCACATTAAGATCAAATATCATTTAATTATGGGGAAGGTATAGTAATTATTTTTTAATATTAGTGTATGTTTCCACTCAAGATCTGGAGGAGGACATCACGATGATTTCAATTCCCAAAAGGTATTTTGGAAGCCTCAGTTTGCTCTTAAAGTCTAATAGTATCCTCATACATAATTGGTTTTGAGATAAAACACTCCAATACTCGTGGTTTATCGTATGATAAAGGTATGATTCCATTACTTTAAGAGATATATTTTCAACCCTATCTTGTGATATTTTTAGTGAAGTGATATATTTGGGTACATTATCAATGGTGTAGAAATGAGAAAGTATATTAAAAAGGGTATACATGAGAGGAAAATTTAATGGGGAAGAGGGTGTCCCTAAAAAAATAAGTGGAATACATGTTTGATTGGTAAAATAATTAATGCTACGTGATCATGAAATGCACTGCATTCATTTCATGTTTCTCACAGTGAACATGTATCACATGAGCTTATATTTTATGATTAATATCTCCCTAATACATATATGTATAGTGGTGTTTCCAATGGTTGTTGAATAATTTCATGGACCATTTGGAATATTGTAATCAACCCCAAAGAGGAATATTGTTATAAAAAATAACTCATGTTTATTTTTGTGTTTTTTTTAAAATATGATGAAGGATGAATTATGGGGAATGAAAGGAATGATTTTCTCATGTTTGTGGAGGTAGGACGTCAACATGGCCTATAATTGGCACTATTAAATGTTTTCTTAGTTGTATTGTAGGTGGATATATTAAGAGCTACTAACCATGACAATTTCATAGAACATGTTCAAATGAAAGAGTCTAACATGGGATTTTTCTTGATATTTTACATGATATTGTGGTGATTGAGCCACTATCAGAAATGTGATATATTCTAATATGATTGTGGTGATGGACAATTAATTTTGTAAAAAGCATGTGGATAGAACTGAAACATGGGGAATCAGAGGGGAGTATGTCATGGGGGAAGGAATAACAATCAGGAGATTCACCTATAAACCGCATAGATTTTCTTGGGAATAGAGAAATGTTTTTAGTCTAATAATTCACCTATCACTGATAGGTAATCTCAACATGGATATAATAAATGTTATGTTTCTTAGAATGTTTTAATCGTTCATATGGATTTTAGCATGAAGATATGGGTGTGGCCCTCAGTGTATTGAGTAAAAAGGGAAATTTTTATGTTCACCATTCCATGTTGAAATATATTTTAACATTCCAATCAATATATCACTTTAATTTTTTTTTGAATATTTTAGAGGATCAATATAAATTGAAACCACCAAATTCAAATTGGTTTTTAACCATATGGATGACCTCATTTATCCGTATTTAATCATGGATATAAATGGTGAATGGGGTATGAATATATAATATTTTGAGAGATATATATTTTCTAAACAATAGAATGAAGGAAAAAATAATGATACATCTAAATAATTGTTGGAAAAATATAAAGACCCAGAATAATATAGGTAAATCTAAATTTCATCGACAAGGGAGAAGGTTGAAGATAGTTTTCTTCTAAGAGCTTCTTTAACTCATTAGATGTTTAATAACTTATGTGCTGAAAAGAAACACTAGTCATTATAAATTATTCAATTATATTTGATTAAAGAATAAATACATCATCAAGTTTAGTAATGAGTGTATTGGTGTAGGAAAAAATTGATTTATCTATCTTTCTATGGAGGGGAACAAATTTATCCAGTGAGGCTAATAAAAATATGAACATTTATTATAGTAAGATTTTATTGTTTTAAAATCATTGACACATTTTCATTCACACTCCTTTGAAATAACACAATGTTAGTAAACCAATGTAGATACCACATGTAATTTAATAATTTCATAACTCTTCCAGTGGAATGATAGAGACAAATTGAAGTTCTCATGTTGAGAGAAAAAAGACACCTGATCAAGGATGAAATATTATAATCTTATAAAACCTGGTTCACCCCCCCCCCCCACCATGGTGTAATCCTCTATAAGGGACTAATGGATAGGTTGGGTGTATCATGACGGATATTTCATTAATGATTAATAAGATAATG
Organism: Viscum album; assembly: GCA_963277665.1. NCBI lineage: Eukaryota > Viridiplantae > Streptophyta > Magnoliopsida > Santalales > Viscaceae > Viscum > Viscum album. The sequence goes on from OY728161.1 coordinate 1,453,331,563, forward strand.
GATTTTTGATTATATTTATTAAAGTAGGTTCATATCATATTCCTTTTAATTAGAATCAAACAGCCTAAATAAATCCATATACATGGTGTTCTATGGCTATGTTCTTTTCTAGGAATTCAATGAAAGGGTCATATAGCATATAGGTTGGTGGCACTAGAATGAATCTTTTCTAATTAGTGATATAATGATAGTGGGATTACATTACATTTTATATGCTGATAGGAGGTTTTATAATATTCTGATATTAACTTATTACTTTATGGGTGTCTTTGTGTGTTCCTAGTCGTTAACCATTACCTTTTGGTAGCTTCTCCTAATACCATTATGATAGAGGCAATTTTGGTCATAAACTTACTATATATAAAACCTGAGTAAAATATGAAATACTATTTATTATTTGACAAGATGAATAAAGATTATTATAATAAATGGTTTAATAAATATTTAGGTTTGTTTAATCACATATATTTAGTCATGATTTATTTATTAGAATAATCAAGAGTATAATTTTTAGTGAATATTTATTTCTTATTTAATGAATATAATATATTTTCATTTAATTCATAATAATAACTTATAATTTTTTTTGAAATAATTAGTCATAATTCAAGGCTTGATAAATATAATGGATAAATGATTAACAATGATTTAAGGTGTAATGAGAACTAATATATATATATATATTATTTTAAAAAATTTGAAAAAATGTATTCAAGAAATTATATTTAATTAATTCACATGTTTCAAATTTCATGAGATATTATTACTATTATAGTCATGGAATTCAATGGGGATTAAGGAAATAATAATTGTGCATCTGATAATATTTTCAAACTCTAGAACAATTTAAACACATTTAATTGATTTCCAATGGAAATGATAGCCATTTGATTTTTTTTTGCACTATAAAATCTGGAAAATCCTATCAATCCCTAGTGAGATACTCTCCCTGAACTCTCTCAAGAATGTAGAGAAATCCCCCTATACCACCACTATTGAGTTAAGATGGATCAAAGAGAATTATTTTTTGATGTTAATATTGGGGTGGTCAAAAAAGAAACACTCAAGAATTATCATCTTTCATGGTAGTAGATTGAGATTCCTACAATGATGCTCACAGGTTCATGGATAATTTTTCAATAAATACTTATTGGAATCCCCACATTATTCATGTGATGAAATAATGATACAAAATTGATATTTATAATTCAAAAGCGATAAAAAAATTCAACAAATTCAAATTCATCAACTGCAACAAATTAAATACAAATCCATATGTAATGATCATGTGTTCTGTTCTAGTATTGTCCTGTCAATTATGTCTTTATTAAATTCAATAGGCCAAAAATTTATTCTTCGGGTAGATATAATATTAATGATCAATTATAAAAATATATAATATAGGCATTACCTGTTGGTGTTTTTAATACACTCAAAAGCATCAAGTGGCATCATATAGATTCAATAATGATTTACAATTATCTCTATACCATTTTAATTTTCTGTATTTCTCATTATTTAAAAAATTTGATTAAGCATTCTTAATAATTTAATCACAACTTCTCCTCTAATTCATCTTTATTATAAGAAATATAATAAATGATGGATTAATTATGAATCAATAAACTTTGACTAAATCATTCATAAGTGACATGGAATCTAGTTGTATAGCATATGAAAAAAAATGCCTAGGCTGCAGGTTTATGTCTTATACATATGTTTAATATACCCGGATTCTTTATGAGTTAATTTGTATTTTCATTCACTTATTTCATGCCATGTGTATTTAATATGCACTATGTTTTGATCAGTACACTCTGGAACATAGTTATTCATACTACATTGTGTTTAACTTTCGTAAACAATGTGTATTGCATTAGTCAAAGAGGATAAAATATTTTTAAAATAGATCGGTTGAATTGTAACCATGTGGATGAGAGAAAGAATATTTTCTAGCCCAGGTACACACCATGTTCTCAATTAATGATCATGGAAGGAATACAAACCCAGTCAATAGGTGTGTGTGATGGATAAACAATGAAGAACAATACAGGATATGTAGCATGGTAGAACATGATGTTTATACTACCAATTTAATTATATTTTAAAATTAATTTTTTTCCTGATTAAACATTATTAATATGTGTTTCGTGGTCATTTATTATAGTCATAGATTCAATGTGATGGTCTTTTTACATATTAAATATATAATTAATATATGTGTACTATTTAAAGCTATATTTCGAGTAAAATTCATATTATTAATAATACTCTACACACATTAAGAGTATTGTAACATTTGATTAGGAAAACATCATGATCACAATACTCTTATTATTTTATCACTTAAATGCTTCATGGTTAATTTAATTATGGATGTTTTTTCACAATAACATAAATTAATGTATTAACAATCATGTAAAATATTACTAAAATAAATTGGATTATGCGTAAACATTATCTAAGACAATTTTAATCACTTATATAAATCCACATAATATTAAAAATAATTAAATAATGATAAAATTGGATATTTACACATAAGGATAAAAAATAATCATTTATTTATATTAATTTACTATACCCTTTATCCAATTATAGTATAATCGAACCGTTGGTAAAAAATTTAACCAGAGAAAGTTTATGTTTTTTCAATTATTCGGTAATTATATCATGACTTTTTGGATGAATTATCCTAGTTCATATCAAGGTTTTATTTGAAAAGCGGGAATACCATTAACTAAGAGGTAATGTTTGAGGAAATCCATATCAATGATTTTATAACTGGGGAGCCCACTTAAACAATCATTGAATTGATAGTTCATATAGCTGAAAAAAATTATTCCTCTGTAAAACCCTTCATGTTACTTATCATGGAATGGTCTAGGTTATGAGAAGGATAATATGGGTCTGTGACACTATAATATCTAAAAAATGGGATATTTTGTAACCAATTGGGACAGAATTTGTGTTTCAAAAAAATAGTGTAAGATAAAAAATATAATATTTATATATAATTATATAAATTATAAAAAGTAATAAAATTTCATTCTTCTTAATTAATGAAATAACATTCCACATGACTTCAAGAATATCGCATTGATCCATAAATGAGAACTATAATCCTCTAATTGCAACTAATTTCCTATAATGATAATGGAACTTGAATGGTATTCTACAAAATAATAGAAATTTATATTTTCTAGAAATTCCCATTCCTAAATAACATAGAAAAGAATACAATTTGGAGGAATTTTCTCAATATGTAATGAATTTGGATGATTCCACATATGTTCAATTTTTCAATCTTTCACTCCTATCCAATTAGACACAAGAGAAGCATGTGGATAGGATGGTTATTTGATAAAAACTCACCTTCATGTTGTATAAAAAGAGAAGGTGATATAAGATAGATATGATATCTCAAAATAATTATTCCAATGTATGATTAAAGAGTTAGAACCATATTTTCCTAATATATTCAAGCTGATAAGATAAAAATAGAACTCATTCATATTGGGATTTAATAACCCTTAAGGGTTTCACATATACCTCTTCATTTTCCCACCACATAAATCATTCTAGAAATTAATTTTGAATTTAATCATGATAAATCATGATAAGTATCTTTTATAACATCTTACTCCCAATTTTCAGGTTGAAAATGATATGGGGAATGAAAAACAAGTAATATTTATAGTGAATAAAATGACAGACAAAGAAAAGGGGCCCAGTAAAAATAATAATTTTAAAGATCCAATGAATTATTCTTCCAAGAAGAATAGGATATTAATGAATGTGAAGGAAACCAATGTACTATTATTTACATGTGCAAATATACACCACTATAATAATAATTACACCTATAAGAATGTTGAATGTAAATGCACAGTCTTTATTATGTTTAATCTAACAAAATATACACATCAGATATTAGATATGGTTTATGATTCTAAAAAATGCTTTCAAATATACGAATAATAGATATATAAAAATATTACCCATGGATATGGGGATTTGTTAGCAATAAATGGAGAATAATTCAATACATTAGGGATATTATACTACCACCTTCTATTTAAAAAATAAACTGTTAAAGTTTTAAATTACTGTTATTTATTTAGTGTTACTAAAAACATCAATTATATATCATTACAATACATGGATGGATTTAATTTCAAATTTAGGAAATAAATAATGTACCTTTTATAAATATTATTTTTTTATATGAAAAAGATAAATAATGGTCCTCCTGTTTTAAATTATGAATACGAAGTTTTGGAAAATGATAATGAATTATGTACGTGTTACCCAAATAACACACATAGTTTAAATCACTATCTTGGACATAGAAATGAGAATCATTGTAATGGCCCGGACCTCTCCGGCCCATTCCATTGTCACAAAGAAGGTCAAGAAGTGTTCTGGAGGGTAAAATGGACTTCTCCCACACTTTCCAGAATTTTGAAACTACGCGCCATGTAGTTTGAGTACACGCCGTGTACCCCCTTCCTGGGTATACCCCGTGTTGCAGACTGTGTCCTTGCGGTGTGGAATAATGGGTGCACGCCGTGTGTCCTGTTCTACACGCCGTGTAGTCCTTCCCCGCGTATGTGTTACTAGTCAACAACCGTGTACCGTGTTGGAGCCATGTCCTTGCCATGTGCAATAAATGAGTACACGTCGTGTGTCTAAACTACATGTCGTGTATTCCTTCCCTGCGTATGTGTTACCCTCAAACCGTGTGTTGACCAGTCAACGGCCATGGAACTGTGTTGGAAGTCGCGTTGTGACCGTGTGAAAGAACCGAGTACACATCATGTACCATAAAGTACATGCTGTGTACTTTTTCTTTTCACACCTATAAAAGGAGGGGTCCCCTCCTCCTTTCAACTCACAGCTCTCCTCCCCTCTCCTCTGAGGAGAGCTCTCTCAAGAGACTCGAAGGATCTTCTTTCCATAACTTCTTTGTCTGAGCTCCGATTTATGATCCGTCAGCAGCCACGGGATCGTAACGACGAGACGGAGGTTCCGAGCTTGGATCCATTGTTTTTTCTTCGCCATTTTCTTTCCAACTTCCACCCAAGGAGGTTTTTTCGGGACCCGACAGAAGTGACGGACACCAACGGACGTCTTCTATGGTTGATCCGGAGGAGCATTGCATCAAGAACCTATTGAGGTAGGGATTTTAACTTCGTCACTCTAATTTGTGTATCATGCGGGGTGGGTGTCTTCTTGTTTACGTGAAGCACTTTTGAATCTGTTTTAATAAAGATAATAACCGGTTAAAGAACGAGGTTGGGAAGTTTGTGATTTTCTGTTACTTAATATCCTGTTGATATGTTATGAATTGTAAAGGCTTATTCCAACTGAAAATCACTGTTTTTGGGGGCCTTTTCTTGCGCAATTAAATGTTTCCCTCTCTTTCTAGACCGTTTTGTGGATGGAAACTTCGTGGAATGTCAAAATTGGTTAATCACGTATAGTTCGCTGATAAAATCTGGAACCCTTGTGTGATCAACCCGGTTAAACAGAAATGGAATAATGAACATGTGAGTGTTGGCTTGGTTACATGGCATGTGATGGGGGTTTTTTGTGGGTTTTTGTGTTAGTGATGGGAAACAGGGCTTTAATAAATGGTATTAAAGGGATGATGATGTGCGAGTTCGGTGTGGTTGTTGTTGTGGTGGTTGGTAGCGGGGCTGCAGGGATGTGTTTAAGTGTGAATGGACAATGGGTTGTGTTTAATAAATAAAAGTGGAAGAGTTAATGAATGGTGGGGCGTGGTAATGAAACGGAAATAATAACTGATGGGGTTGGTTGGTTGATAAGAGGGACTTTGTTGTGTTGCTTGCGTTTTCCTAACTTGATCTGTGGATGGCAGGGATATGGTTTACAAACGATCGATGTGGTTGGTTGTGTATAGTTTCCCAGTAGTTAAGGAACTAAATAAACTAATTCTGTTGAGACGTGATAACCTAAAGGGGGTTGGGTTTGTTTGTTGTATGCATTCTTCGTAGTAGCAGTGCTGAGGCACGTGCTCAGTTTCTCTTTTTAGAGGCCATATGTTGGGCTATGTGGTTGGTATATATATATATATATATATTTGTGTATCTTTTGTGTTTTATCGCACCCACCCATGTTGAGAACTTAGTGCCGAACACTCCCATTTTATGGGAGAGAGTGTTTTTCCCTTAGTTATTAGCCCCTTCCTACTCCTTCTCCCCTAGGCTGTGATGGCTTGAGGCGACCTTACACCTAAGACTCTTCGGGTAGGTTTCGATTGAGGTGGTTTTAGCCCAAGACTCTTCGGGCAGGTTATACTCTTTCCCAAGAATCATCGGGATGAGGCCCAGGTGTGTGCGGGCGGGATACGTGGTTGTGAGGCACAGGTGTGTGCGGGCGGGATACGTGGTTGTGAGGCCTAGGTGTGTACTGGCGGGATGCGTGGCGGTGAGGCCCATGTGTGTGCGGGCGGGGAGAGTGTGGCAGCGTCAGGACGTTCATCGTTAGGAAGGGCAGCTATCTAAAGGTAACTGGTGCGGGGTACCCAATACTCTTGTTTCTTATATACTACTACCTGTTGTGCTTGTGTTTTGGTGAGTGTGGCTGGTGAGGTTGGGTGGATATAATTCCATGCTAGGTTTCTTCTATTGTTCTCATGGGACATTAGGATGTCTCCCCACTTGTGCACAAGAGATTTAGGTTTCCCTACTGAGTATACTTGTATGCTCACCCTACATTTACTTCTAGGTTTCTAGGAGGACTACCAGGGCTGTGCAGGACCCTACCAGTCAGACAGTTGGAGTTGTTTTTGTTTTTGTTCTCTTTTATTCTTTAGATATTGTACTTTGAGCTTTCTTGTATTTGTACCTTGCTATAAAATTGTTTAAACATGCATGTGGGCTTGTTTTGGGTTTATTTCTATACACTTGTTATTTTTCCTTTTTGGTGGTTGACTTGCCCTATTTCCGGATCCTAAATAAATAAAAAGGGTAATGCCTCCAATACTTGTGAAAACTCGTACCCTTGGTTCTAGTCGCCACCCTGGGGCCAATTGGAGGCGGGACTCGGGGGTCGTTATCTCCCTTTCACCATTGCCAGCTCAGGAGGGGCATCATTGGTGGGAGGGGTTCGTGACATAATGGTATCAGAGGTGATGGTTGAGAGATAGGATGGAGTCTTGAGTTAGTCACAGTGAGGATTGAATGGGATGGTAGGGAAACAGTGTTACACAATCTTAGTGCGTAACATAGGCTAGGGAAGACCGGCTAGGACACAAGATTTTAGGGCCCCCTGTGATCCGATGCAAGGACTCTGAGCCTACCGAACGACCAAGTGTGACTACATTGATTGCATGGTATAGACCCTAGGGAAGGTACATTCATCATCATGATTGTTTTTTACTTAATTTGGGTATTATAAGAAAGAAACTGAAATAAAATGATAAAATAAAACCTTGAGTTTTCCTTACTAGTTGAGCTTAGGAGATCCATGTTTACCGTACAGCTATGGCACCCGGATGTTGTCCCCGGGTGGCTTAGATGGCCGTGGCCCAGCAGATTCAGGCGGTCAATCAGCTGAGGATTGACCGAGAGGAGGAAGATAGCCAGTGGAAGAAGAATCTCCGTTCTTTCCAGCGGCCATCCCTCAAGAAGTACGAGTGTAGTACTTCGGATACGGAGACGGAGGGGTGTCTTGAGGAGCTAGGGATCTCTTTTACCTTGATCCGTGCTCTGAGGGAGTACTGGGTTCCCCTAGAAGTCAGTCATCTAAGAGGTGCGGCGCGAAAGTGGTGAAAGCTCTACCTCAGAGAGAGGATAGAGGCAAAGGTTCCATGGGATGACTTTGAGAAGGAATTCCGAGAGGAATTCCTTTATTCCATGATCAAGGTGGAGAAGCGGCAGGAGTTACTCTCCCTTCAGCAGGTGAGTATGACGGTATGAGAGTTGGGGATCAAGTTCAAGGATCTCCAGCGCTTTGCTCTGGATCTCTTTCCGTATGAAGAGTCTCGGGTGAGACGTTTGGAGGAGGCGCTTCATCCTTCGCTCTAGAATGTTGTCACCCCCTTCACCCTTCCGACGTACTTGGTGGTACAGAAGAAGGTAGAGGTTGTAGATAGGATGCACTCACTGGGAGGTGTACCCCGAGAGGGGATCCAGCCAGGCTCGTCGAAGGGGAAGGCAGTCAGTAGCAGGTCTACTGCGACGGGACCTTCCATGTTCAGCCCAGTGGGGAGCAGGCCCCGGCAGTTCCAGTTCAGATCTTCGGGTCCTTGTCCCTTTTTCACGAGCCCAAGACCGAGGTGTTTTTCTGTTGGAGGTTTTGGGAACGTTCAGAGTTAGTGCCTGACCCGAGCTCAGTACGGTGGAGGTGGGCAGGCTCAGCGCCGACCTCAGCAGCACCAGTTGCCGGCGAGGCCCTTCCAGCAGCAGCAGGACCACGCTCCTCTGAGGGAAGACTTTGCAGGAGGAGGCCGACCTCAGGGTGCTCCTCAGGGACCTCGACCAGGGCGTGGTCGGGGAGGTGGATGACATCAGGGAGGTAGAGGATCTGGGCGTGGACAGTTGCACGCAGCAGAGTTGACAGCTCCAATAGGACCAGAGGTAGTGTGAGGTACAATTTGTTTGTTCATCACTCTTTTTTCCATTTTGTTCGATTCGGGAGCTCCGCACTCCATTGTTACACCTGGTCTAGTCCATTCTTTGGGACTATACAAAGATAGACATTCCGTACCACTGGTACTGAGTACACCAGTTGGTGGCCAGACCAGTGTATCTTTTGTTTTCCGGGGATGTGGGCCGACATTGGGACCCCATCGATCTAAGGGGGACCTTCTTCTATTACAGATGCATCCATACGATGTCATCCTAGGCATCGACTGGTTGTTTTCTATTGGTGTCGTTACCGACTGCTTCTGGAGAAGAGTCGTGTTCTCCGACGTGGATAGGAAGCATGTAGCTTTTGTTGGCGAGAGGAGCTATCAGGTGGGAAGCCGGTGTGTGGAGCCTATCCTTTCCTTGTTAGGTGGGGTATGAGTGGTTCCAGCTGATACAGAGATGATGGATGTCCCAGAGGTTGTTGGGGAGTTCCTAGATGTTTTTCTTGAGGAGGTTGTGACTCAACCCCCCCCCCCCCCCCCCCCGACGTGACGTTGTGTTCAGGATAGATTTATAGCCTGGTGCCCGTCCAATTTCGATGGCCCCTTATCGGATGGTACCTTCGGAGTTGGGGGAGTTGCGGATTCAGATTGTCGATCTAATGGAGAAGGGTTTTTTTCGACCTAGAGTTTCCCCATGGGGTGCTCCAGTTTTGTTCATGAAGAAGGCAGATGGTGGTCTCAGGCTATGCATAGACTACCTAAGGTTGAACCAGGTAACGGTCACGAAACTTTATCCCCTCCCAATGATAGATCATATCTTCAACCAGCTGAGGGGAGCAGGTTGGTTTTACATGATTGATATATGATATGGATATCATCAGCTGGGGGGTAAAGGATAGTGACATCTCGAAGACGGATTTCAGGTGCAGGTATGGGCACTTCGAGTTTGTGGTGATGCCGTTCGAAGTTAAAAATGCACCAGCTATGTTCATGGGACTTATGAACTTTGTCTTCTGGGAGTTTCTGGACCAGTTTGTCGTTGTGTTTATCGATGACATCATGATCTACTCAAGGTCATAGGAGGAGCACGTTGAGCATCTCAGGGCAGTCTTGGATGTCCTTCGACTCCACCAGCATTACGGGAAATTGTTGAAGTGTAATTTCTTGACACAAGAAGTACACATCCTTGGGCACGTGGTGTCTCAGCATGGAGTGTCAGTGGACCTGTCGAAGGTGGAGGCAGTTGTTTCTTGGGAAGCACCCAAGAGCATGGTAGAAGTTAATTGTTTCTTGGGGTTAGCAGGTTACTATCGAAGGTTCGTTTCGAACTTCTCTTGAGTTGTTGCTCCTTTGACAGCTTTGAAGAGGAAGAACCAGGTCTTCCTATGGAGCGAGCAGTGCCAAAAATCTTTTGACTACCTAAAGGAGAAGTTGGTCAGTGCTCCCGTACTCAGGTTTCTAGAGGAGGGGATGTTGTATGAAGTGTTTTGTGATGCTTCTGGCCTTGGTCTGGGGTGCATGCTGATGCAGAAGAAGGGAGTGATCTGTTTTGGGTCTAGGCAGTTATGCCCTCACGAGCATAACTATGCCACCCATGACCTGGAGCATGCAGCAGTAGTTTTCGCACTGAATTTGTGGTGACATTACCTCTTTGGGGAGTGCTTTGTGGTCTTCTCAGATCACAAGAGCCTGCATTATATCTTCTCCCAGCATGACCTGAACTTACGGCAGCGGAGATGGGTCGAGTTTCTCCAAGACTATGACTTTGAGATCTCTTACACTGATGTTAAGGGCAACGTTGTGGCTGATTCCCTGAGTAGGAAGTTGCATCAGGAAGTGGTTCTTGAATCTGCTGATGCTTGGAAGTAGATGGTAGAGTTGGCTTCCTTGCACTTGGATGCCAGGGTATAAGGTGTTAGAGGCTGTTTTTTTCAGATGACGGTGCAGTCCTCCTTGTTGCAGCAGGTGGAAGAGTCCCAGTGGGGGGACTCTGAGGCAGAAGTCATACGAGATCGTGTCAATCATGGGAACGCTCTAGAGGTATGGTCAGAGGATAGCCGACATCAGATGCTTTTCCAAGGAAGGTTGTTTGTCCTGGAGACAATGCATGAGGGAGTCCTCCGTGATTTCTATAGCTCAGCCTTGGCGGTACATCCAGGAGTTTCAAAAATGTACCGAGGCCTGAGGGATCAGTTTTGGTGGCCCGGGGTGAAACGGGAAGTGGCGGAGTTTGTGGCTAAATTCCTAGTGTGTCAGCAAGTGAAGGCGGAACTCCATGTTCCCAGTGGTTTGTTTTATCCTTTAGATGTTCCCGAGTGGAAGTGGGATGACATCTCGATGGACTTCGTCACAGGACTACCCAGAGCTCAGGGTGGTTATGATGCTATCTCCGTAGTGGTGGATCATCTGACGAAATCAGCTCACTTCTTAGCAATTAAGGAGTCAGGCCCAGTGAGTACCTTAGCACAGAGGTATGTAGATGATGTTTTGTGGTTGCATGGAGTCCCAAAGACTATCATCTCAGATCAGGATACTCGGTTTACCTCACAAGTCTGGAGGGGGCTACAACATGCTTTTGGCACCCAGCTACACCTTAGCACTGCTTTCCACCACCAGAACGATGGGCAGACGGAGCGGACTATCCAGACATTGGAGGACATGCTGCGAACATGAATTCTGGATTTTGGAGGATCATGGGTACGAAACTTGCCTTTAGTAGAGTTTTCCTACCACAACAGCTTCCATTCTACTATTGGGATGGCACCGTTTGTGGCTTTGTATGGAAGTCCATGCCGTTCACCCATTTGCAGGGCATAGGTTGGTGAGCCAGGTGCTCTTGGGCCCGAGGTAGTGTAGAGCACCACAGAGAAAGTCCAGCTTGTACTTGAGAGGATGAAAGCGGCTCAAGACCGACAGAAGTCTTATGCTGATCATCGGAGGTGGCCCTTGGAGTTCGAGGTGGGGGATCATGTGTTCTTGAAGGTTTCCCCACGACGGGGGCAGCAGGGTATTGGGAAGGGGAGCAAGCTCTCACCCAGGTTCATCGGACCTTTTGAGGTGTTGAGGCGATTTGGTGAGGTGGCATATCAGTTAGCCCAGCCACCTCAGTTGGAGAAGGTTCATGATGTCTTCCATGTCTCCCAGCTTCATTGGTACTTACAAGACAACTCCCACGTTATTGACTGGGGAGAGTTAGATATTGGAGACGACGCGACCTTGGAGGAATGACCAGTTAGAATCAAAGATCGTAAAGAGAAGGTGCTCCGTGGACGAACCATTCCCTTGGTTCATGTGTTGGTAAGTCATGGCGGCCTCGAGGAGAGCACTTGGGAGCGGGAGAACCAGATGCACGCTCAGTACCTGGAGTTTTTTTTACTTGTGTTTTTTCCATGTTCTTATGTGCTTTGTGTTGATGTTGTACTTTGTACCTTTGAGATATGGAATGCTTGGCTTGTCAGTTGTGAGACCTTTTGTGTCCTTGTTCCCTAGTAATGTGTAACATGTCTGGATGTGTGGGAAAGGGAAAAACCTGACCATTAATCAATACGCATTAATGTGGATGCGATTGAACCTGTGCGGGCGAGTTAGTGCCACCTAAATTGGATAATATCATGACGTAGGTGAAGGAATTTCCCAAACCCACATGTTCGGGTAGTGTGGGAAGACCCAATTCATAATCGAGACACATTAATGAGGATGCGATTAAACCTGTGCAGGTGAGTCAGTGCCGCCTAAAGCGGATAATATCTCGACATAGGAGAAGGAATTCCAAACACATATGATTAGGGTTGTTGGTTGGGTTCCTGTTATAACAAGAACCCTAAGAGGTATCTTGTCGGGTTCCTATGGGTTGGTTTTTGAATTCTTGGGGACGAGAATGTTTTAAGAGTTATCTGATGTAATGGCCAGGACCTCCTCGGCCCATTCCTTTGTCAAAAAGATGGTCAAGAAGTGTTCTGGATGGTAAAATGGTCTTTTCCCACACTTTCCAGAATTTTGAAACTACACGCCGTGTAGTTTGAGTACCCGCCGTGTACCCCTTCCCGGGTATACCCCGTGTTGCAGACCGTGTCCTTGGTGTGTGGAATAATGGGTGCACAAAGTGTGTCCAGTTCTACATGTTGTGTAGTCCTTCCCCACGTACGCGTTACCATTCAACGGCTGTGTACCGTGTTGGAGCCATGTCCTTGCCGTGTGAAATAAATGAGTACACGCCGTGTGTCTAAACTACACACTGTGTAGTCCTTCCCTGCGTATGCGTTACCCTCAAACCTTGTGTTGACCAGTCAACGGTCGTGGAGCCGTGTTGGAAGCCGCGTGGAGACCATGTGAAAGAACTGAGTACACGCCATGTACCATAAAGTACCTGCCGTGTACTTTTTCTTTTCACGCCTATAAAAGGAGGGGTCCCCTCCTCCTTTCAACTCACAGCTCCCCCCCCCCCCTCTCCTCTGAGCAGAGCTCCCTCAAGAGGCTCGAAGGCTCTTCCTTCCATAAATTCTTCGTCTGAGCTCCGATTTACGATCTGTCAGCGGCCACGGGATCGTAACGACAAGGCGGAGCTTCCAAGCATGTATCTGTTGTTTTTCCTTCGGCCTTTTCTTTCCAACATCCACCCGAGGTGTTTTTTCCGGGACCCGACAGAAGTGACGGACGCCGACGGACGTCTTCTAAGGTTGATCTGGGGGAGCGTTGCGATCAAGAACCTGTTGAGGTAGGGATTTTACCTTCGTCACTATAATTTGTGCATCATGCGGGGAGGGTGTCTTATTGTTTACGTGAAACACTTTTGAATCTGTTTTAATAAAGATAATAACCGGTTAAAGAACGGGGTTGGGAAGTTTGTGATTTGCTGTTACTTTATATCCTTTTGATATGTTATGAATTGAATAGGCTTATGCCTACTGAAAATCCCGGTCGTTGGGGGCCTTTTCTTGTGCAATTAATTTTTGACCTATCTTTCTGGACCTTTTTGTGGATGGAAAATTCGTGGAATGTGGAAATTGGTTAATCACGTAATGTTGGCTAATAAAATCTAGAACCCTTGTGTGATCACCCCAGTTAAACAAAAATGGAATAATGAACATGTGGGTGTTGGCTTGGTTACATGGCATGTGATGGGGGTGTTTTGTGGGTTGTTGTGTTAGTGATGGGCAGTGGAGCTGCAATAAACGGTATTAAAGGGATGATGATGTGCGGGTTCGGTGTGGTTGTGGTTATGGTGGTTCGAAGAAGGGCTGCAGGGATTTGTTTATGTGTGAATGGACAGTGGGTTGTGTTTAATATATAAAAGTGGAAGAGTTAATGAATGGTGGGGTGTGGTAATGAAACGGAAATAATAATCGATGTGGTTGGTTGGTTGATAAGAGGGATATTGTTGTGTTTCTTGTGTTTTCCTAACTTGATCTATGGATGGCAGGGATATGTTTTACGATCGATCGATGTGGTTGGTTGTGGATAGTTTCCCAGTAGTTAAGGAACTAAATAAAATAATTATGCTGAGACATGAAAACCAAAAGGGGGTTGGGTTTGTTTGTTGTATGCATGCTTCGTAGTAGTAGTGTCAAGGCATGTGCTCGGTTTCTCTTTTTAGAAGCCATAGGTTGGGTTGTGTGGTTGGTATATATATATATATATATCTTTTTTGTTTTAACTCACCCCACCCATGTTGAGAACTTAGTGCCGAACACTCCCATTTTATGGGAGGGGATGTTTTTCCCTTAGTTACTAGCTCCTTCCTAATCCTTCTCCCCTAGGCTGTGATGGCTTGAGGCAACCTTACACCTAAGACTCTTCGGGTAGGTTTTGATTGGGGTGGTTTTAGTGCAAGAATCTTCGGGGAGGTTCTACTGTTTCCCAATAATCTTTGGGATGGGTCCCAAGTGTGTGCGGGCGGGATACGTGGTTGTGAGGCCCAGGTGTGTGCGGTGGGATACGTGGCGGTGAAGCCCAAGTGTGTGCGGGTGGGGAGAGTGTGGCAGCGTCAGGACGTTCGTCGTTAGGAAGAGTAGCTAACTAAAGGGAACTGGTGCGGGGTACCCAATACTCTTGTTTCTTATATACTACTACCTTTTGTGCTTGTGTTTTGGTGAGTGTGGATGGTGAGGTTGGGTGGATAGAATTCCTTGATAGGTTTCTTCTGTTGTTCTCACGGTACATTAGGATGTCTCCCCACTTGTGCACAAGAGCTTTAGGTTTCCCTACTGAGTATACTTGTATGCTCACCCTATGTTTACTTTCAGGTTTCCAGGAGGCCTACCAGGGCCGTGCAGGACCCTAATAGTCGGACAGTTGGAGTTTTTTCAGTTGCTATTCTCTTGTTTTCTTTTGATATTGTACTTTGAGATTTCTTGTACTTGTACCTTGCTATAAAATTGTTTAAACATGCATGTGGGCTTGGTTTGGGTTTATTTCTATACACTTGTTCTTTTTCCTTTTTGGTGGTTGACTTGTCCTGTTTCCCGATTCAAAATAAATAAAAAGGGTAATGCCTCCCATACTTGTGAAAACGCATACCCTTGGTGCTAGTCTCCACCCCGGGGCCAACTGGAGGCTGGACTCGGGGGTCATTATCTCCCGTTCACCATTTCCAGCTCAGGAGGGGCATCTTTGGTGGGAGGGGGTCATGACAATCATATAGAAAATATCTATCATGATGGGAATTTAGTATCATTTTAGCTAAAAATAATTGAATTATGTCATTCTATTTTCCTATGTAAATGTACAGACCACTATTCAGTTGAAAGGGCTAATGTCCAAAAAAATGTAATGTTTTGATACACATTGTTGTTTGCATACCTTTTCTAGTAGAATTTGGATTTATATATTCTTACTTCATAACATTTACTGATGATTTGATTAGATATTCTTATTTCTGCATGCTGATGATTATGTTTGAGACATTTTAGAAATTTTAATATTTCAAGAATTAACTAGAGAATCATCTTAGTAATAATATAATGATTTGTTTTGATCTATGTGGTTGATATCTTATCCAAGAGTTTATTTAACTTTTATATGATTTTGGTATTATATCTCAACTCACAGAAATATATAGAATTTTATTTAATGGTATTTGTGAAAGGAAGAATCAGACCATTGATGATATCGTAACATCGATGATGAGTTATGTAGATATTTCATTATCCTTTTGGGGATATAAGTTACATACTATAACAAGTACACTAATTTAAGTATCAAAAAATGAGGAAATGTTAATTATTATTTAGTTATGGTGTTGAAAGAAACTCTTCTTCTCACATACACATTTATGGAGTGATCTGGGGATTTTTTAAGACTACCCATGACAACAAACTAGCACACTAAAAAATGAAGTGTATATTTAAAGGATATCCTAATGAAATGAATGGATATTTTATATATAACATATCAGATAAGAATTTAATTTTCCAAAAAATCCATATTTATTGAGAGGGAATACATTTTCAATATGTATAGATTGAGAAAGAATAATTTCAATGATTATTATGATAAATATAAAAAAGTTTAGGTATATGAACATATTCAATAAGACCCCATGGATTATTTTTTCCTCATAAAAATGTATTGTGATGGTGTTCTAAAATGAAGAAGTAGAGAGCCCAGAAGCACGATGATGTAATGAGGCCCTGAATTTTGAGATTAATTCCATGAATCAATGAAATATTGGGTTATGATCGATCCACCGTTTGATGTAACTCCTATTTAGTATTAAAAATCATTCAAGAGAAAACTTTTCGTGGAATGTAATGTAAATTCCTATAAATCATGTCTATTTAATGACAGTTTTAGACAACATCATGGAATTTACAATGAAGAATCATTTTCACCATTTTTTTATGTAAATCCATCATAATTATACTTTCTATTGTAGAATACAAGGACTATGAAATTTGGGACACATATGTCAAAATAACTTCCCTTAATGGGAACCTTCAGAAATATCTATATACAACAAAACATGAAGGCTTTTTGTCTCCAAGTAATTTCAAAAGGGCTTAAATTTTTTGGAGTTACATTTATTGATTCTAGAATGAATTTAAGTAAAAGTATATTTTGTTTGAAGATGCAATAAAATAATTTTCTTTAGAATAAATTTTATCCATGGGTTTAAATGATGTTTAATGAGACTGAATTTTTTATCCTAGTAGTATATGACGAAGCAATATTACATATTGGAAGTAAATTAATTGTCCTATAGAACACTAATGACTGGTTAAACACGTTCTTCTCTACAATTGACTTAGGTTAAGGATCCTATATTCTGGTGATTAAGATCACTTGAGATAAATCCAAAAGACCATTTGGAAAAATTAATGTTACTTACGTTTACTAGAGACTAAATAGACGTTTTATGGAATAATATAATAGAGTACTGGTTCCAGTTTTATATGGTAAAAACCATTCTAATAAAATGAAACATGTGATACAATAGCAAAAACAAAGAATATATATGATCTAATATGCTTATGAAATAAGATAAATAATTTATTCCACGTTATATATAAGGATGAATATTTCCAACAACTTGATCATTGTAGCCAAATATCAAGGAGATACAGGTAAATAACATTGGATGACCATTAGATAAACTATAAACATATTCCTGCTTTGTGAAGGAGACCAGGATCTACTCATCATGAATTTTACAAATTATATAATTCAAATCATTGAGAATAATCCAAAATCCTAGTCATGATATGTATTCATCCACAATAAATGTGTTATAAGATGGAAGGTTCAAAGCTTCAAATTGTCACAACATAAATAGTGTATTCATTGTTTATAGAATCTTCGGATATATCCCAATAATCTATTTGGATATAAAAAATTTTCAATGATATCAATTTTTTACCTAGAAGTAAAGGACCTGTCACAATATATTGTGATAATAATACAACGGTGGTGCTTGGAAAGGAGTAAAAAGACATACTAATAGAAAAATAATATACAGTAGACGTATCACCTGTAAATATATTTTCTTTGATTGGGTGAATTTTTGGTGAAAAAAATCTAGAGAAGACCACATGGAAGACCCCTTAACTAAGTCCTTATATCCATTGAAGCATGACTATAATATGAGTGATCACGAACTAATAGTTCATAGTATTTGACTCTAGTGAAAGTGGGAGTATTTTAGAGTTAGTTCCCTAGAAAAAAAATTCTTTAATCATTATGATTACATGTATTCATTTTGTTTAATATTAATGAATGAATTATTACATCACGGTTGTTCTTCTATTTGACAATGTATGTGATAATGTTTTAAGAGTAACTGTCATACTAAATTGTTATTGTAATTCTATTTGTTGATGAAAAATGAGAAGTGTCATAGAAATATTATTAATACATATTTTTATAATGTTGAATGGTATTATTTAATAGGATATACATGATATTGGATATCGGGGGTGGAGACTCATGAGACATTGAGAAACATTCTGATAGAGTAAAACCATGGAAATATCTAGTGTATTATATTTTGAGAAGACAACCCACCAGTACGAAATCCATATGTCTATGTTTGTGTGTTTCATTGTATGTTCCTATATTTGAAAGTGTTTATTGAACCTTAGAATTTATGATTTTTATTAATGTATTTTATTAGTCGTGATATTTTATGTATCGATGAAAACAATGATGATATATGTCACAATGAATTATTATGAATTGGGTGCGTCATTAGTGATATTTCATTAAAGAATAATTTGATAGAGGATTTTTATCTTTTATTAATTAATGTAAACTAATATATTATACCATTTTATTTGAATGAACGAGTTTAAATAATTCTATGTCTGTTGTTTTTTGTGGGAATCATTAGTTCTATAATGTCAAAGAAAGAGACATCAAGAACATTGGATAATGATACAAACATATAACCTACTTCATTATAGATATCTTGATAAAGTGATTATATTACACAATAACCATTATATTGATTTTTTATTCCATTCTAGAATTATATTATTTCTCTATTGTTGCCTTGTTGTGTGGTTAGATGTTATACTTGGACTTTGGTTGACACCAACATATTCCACTAAGATCGAGGCCTAGATGTTCACATGATTTTTGTATCCAAATCCATAGATAAATACGGAATATTATTTAATATATAATAATATGAATAAATATTATTCTTATTTGTGGTTTAGTAATTAATTATGTTTTCTTTATTTTGTATATTTATTGACAAATTATTTGAGAGAACATTTTTAGTATATTATTTACTAAATATTTATTTTCTATTTTTATAAAAAAGATATTAAATTATTATTTAATGAAATATTCATTATTCAATTCCTCATAAGTATTCTTGGGGAATGAAAATCCGAGTTAAAATTTTTTATGCCAAATAATACATATCAAATATTAATTAGAAAAGTTAAAATAATTTATTCAAGAAATTATATTTAATTAATTCATTGGTTTTGTTCATGAAAAAAATATTATTATAGACATGGTTTTTTGTGGGAATTATATAACAAAAATGGTTCATTTTCAATATTCTTATAATCACAACACTATTCAACTAGAATAATATTATTTCCAATTTTTACACTTGGTATTTATTTTGGTTGTAAAAAAATATTTTTATAGAGTCTTCTCAAGCACTGGAGAGATTATATCCAAAAATAATATCAATAATGAAGGATTATTATCACATAAAATAATTATTTTAAATTTTTTTTTCATGAAATTTATATTCTTGGTTTGTTGTAGGGGTTTTCCATGAATTTTTGGAGGAAATGGTGGGTTTTCAATATTTGGGCCAAACCATGAGCCCAATCCAGATTAAAAAAAATGTGTCTTTTAAAACTCCATATTTTCTAAAAAGTTTTTGTCCATTACACTTCCAACATGGCCTCCAATAAACTGTTCAAACCACCATACCCATTTGGACCCCTTAGGAATCCACAATCATGGTGTATTTGGATAATTTATTCAGGTTTTGGCCCCATCCATGATACCATTTCTTGTTTAAACAAAAATTATATCTTTCATATCTCATTATTTTTTTTAATTTAATTCTATTATTAAAATTCTCAATCGATATCAACATCCCTAGGAGATCTCAAATTTCATTTTCTCCCTCTTTTGAGCTCTTCTTCATTATAGAATATGGAAACATTTCGTATGATTTCTCAAATCGTACAGATTTGAAAAGTTAAATTTTTTCATTCATAACTCCTTCATTTGATATAATTTGTCTCCAATTTTAGTTTCCCAACTTCTTTTTAATTCATTATTAGATCCTCCTTATTAGTTTTGGATACATGGAGATTTACCTAATCTTGTTTTGGGGTGATATCATCATGATATCTCATGTAAGTGAGATTCCTTCCTTCCTCCTCTGATTTGCTTGGGGTTTCTTCCATTTTTTATGATGTTCCTAATGTCTAAAATGAATGGATTCAGACCTAGGGTTTGATCAGGATTTTTTGGTCTAATATTGTGGTTTTAGGTTTGATTTAACTCCCTTGTCGTGCAGCAGTGGTGTTATTTAACATTAGCACGAGGATTTGGTGTTTTTGACACACTTTTTATGTGATTCCATACATAAGAACAACTATACGAGTTTTCCTTTATTGATTTCTATTTTTATCCTACACCTTAATCATTTTTCATTATGGGAAAAATAATTTTGTTGGAATTTATTTAGAAATTGATTTTTAAATTCAATTTTATAGTGAAAATAGGTTTTTAAAATGTGCAATCCATGTTGTACAATTTGTGGCTAACGTATAATTCATTTGATGGTCTTGATAAAAAATTTTGATACTTAAAATTGTGGTTTGGGGAAATATTATTGTATATTTAGTTTTCAAAGAGGGATTTTAGATGGATTTTATGTGCATTGTTTGGTTATATTCCTTGAAAATGTTTTATAGAAAATATAAAAGGTTTATTGATTTATATAAATGGTGTAAAGAATTTGTAGAAACTATTTTGAGTGTGTATGACCAGAAATGGTGTTTTAATATGAAAATTGAATAGTTAACATGTGAAAATTGTATGATAACTCTTGAAGATAATTTTCTTCATAGATTCTAATCACTGAAGAAGGGGAATACCTTGGCATAAATATATTCATCCTTTTAAGAAACATAAATAATTGAAATAGGCATGAACAAGGATTCCATTATGTAAGGGATGCACAAGATTCATCATGGTCGTGCAAGTATACTTGCGCACCACATATTGGGAAACCAGGTGACCTGCGCGCCCTATATGATTTTTCCCAGGGTCTTCAGTAGCCTAAAAATACCCCTTGTGGGCCCCCCATTTCGACGACGGAAAAATTCCAAATGTCAGATTCAAGCTTTCGGCACCCTAGTATCTACATGAAGTCTTATGAACACTTCTAAGGTAATTTCTTACATATAATGGAATGCCTAAAGTGGATTAATAAGTCTAAAGTGTTGAAATTCATCAACACTTGAGCACCTAAGTGTCAAACCCTTAGGGGAAATGAAGACACTTGCGCACTGCTTTATCCCTTCAACAGAACTTGCACGCCACTCTTTTGGAAGACATTATGTATAATTCTAATGGCTTGAGCCAAGCCACACCCATGTATTATGCTATGGGATTTCCATCGCGCAAGTATACATGTGTCGCTCAAGTATACATGCACAACCAATACTTGCGCACTCCATCAATACTTGCACGCCTGCCACTTTTTGGGTTCCCCTTCTACTTATTCAACTATTTTCTTCAAATCCACCACTCCTCTTCAAGATTTAGCCTTCAAAGCCTTCTTAAAATTCATTTATGGCATGGTTCCTTTGTTGTATTTCTTATCTGAAAGGAATTCTATGGAACATCTCGCAAAACCTATTGATTTACATATCTTTATGTCACTAAGGTTGGAGATTTCATTCATTCAACCTCAGCCTTTAAGATGAGAGGATCCTTAATTTGGTCATCCCTATTATGAGTAAGCCCCATGTTCCATAATTTGGGCATCCTTCTTAGGAGTAATCACCAAGTCCTAAAACTCCTTAAACATTGGGCCTCTCTCTTAGGAGTAAGTCCCAATCATAATTCCCTTTTGATTTGTGCTTCCTTTTCAGGAGTGAGCTCCAATTCTAAAATTTCCTAACCTGGGCCTCCTTTTCAGGTGTAAGACCCATTTCTCAAGTTCCTTTAACTTGGGCCACCTTCTCATGAATAATCCCCAGTCATAATTTCTCTTAACCAGTCCTATTTGTTTTATTTGGGCTTCCATCCCATGAATAAAACCCAATCACAAGTCCCCTCATAATTTGGGAATCTTCCTCATGAGTAAGCACCAAGTTAGAGTATCTAAATCTCCATAAAGAACATATACCTTTATGGAACTTTTTCTCAGGCTTCTTCAGTAATGTAAGTCATGATCTTTATCTACTTTGGGAAATCATACATATATAAGCCCCATATCATTCCTTGTGACCGCATCTTTTGTGGCGCAAATTTTCAGGCTTAGGAATACATCTTGTTTCTCACACCGAGCATGACTCACGTGAGCATAGAGTGTAAAAGCAACCACGACACATCTCTTTGGGATATTAATCATACGTAATCCCCCACAGTTCTTAATCAAACCACATGGGTTCTGATTCCATTTTCTAAACAAGGATACGTAGGTAGCCCATTTGCGGGTATGATCCCAACTCTGAAATAATCCATGTCCTTCTGAATGAGAATATACTTCAAGTTCACCACTGAGTCGCTTTAAAACCAGTATGGTTATCACAATGACTAGGAGATCATTATATAATGTTTTTAAGGATACCATTAACAAAGAATATCTAACATTACAGATGATTCTATATTGATGAAGAACCTCAAATACATATAAAAGAATCTCTAAATATTATACATACTAATCATTGATTGTCAAAATTTAAGGAAATCTCATTTTCATACTTGGTAATTTAATAAGGATTCACGAACATAACTTAAATCTATAAAGAGAGTCCCTGATTAGACAAAAAATCCCCCCAAAAAGGTGTGATGAGTCCGACCTCCCATCCTCATGACCAATGCAAATTATTAAGCCTCATCGGTCCACAATTAATATGCACCTACCTTTGGAAAGTAGGTCCAAATGGATATAGAATCATTGGATGTTTCCGGTTCTATGAACAAACCCATTAGAAACATATTGAAAAGTTTGAACCTTCAACAAAACCAAGTCATCCCCATTTCTAGAGGAATCAAAAAATGGTGAACCCGACGTGGATCCTTAACCAAGATAAAATTATATTTTACATATTTGTTAGGCCCCAATTTAAACTCAATGAGAGGACCAACAAAACAATCAATAACTTATGTGCTCATCCAAAAGATGTTGTAGCTGAACATTTCTTTATTATTTCTGTTATATCAAATAGGCACATGTTTTCAATACCTCTTTGCATTATAGAAATGGATTCACTAATGTTCACACCTGTGAATGCATCCGTTGCAACTCCTGCAGGGTCTCTGTCCGCTATGAGGATGACATCACCTACTCAGCGTCTTCAATGCTGGGTCTCAAATGAACTCGTTAAGGAATATCGCAGACATGGTACCTTTCTGACTCTGGATGCTGTTCGATGAGCCCTCCAGGTCAATAATTCACCCTGTTCGTCTGGACAACGACAACCAGTGACCAAGAAACAGGTGGTTCCAACCACAGTCTCCAAACATTTCGGGTCATTATCCCCAGAACGCAATCACCAGTCCCTCCCATATTATGAGGAGGATAATGAGAAGGTCACTCAAGGCCTTAATTCAAGGAGATAAGAGTCCTTCCTGAGGGCTCCCATCAACAATCACCGCCAGACTCGTGCTGCAGTGCGCCCTTAGTATGATAAGGGTATTGCCTTCAGGGGTTTGGCATAGGTTCCTCAGAACCGAGCACGCAAGACAAACCGCCAGAGGTGAAATCTGGTCAAGAGGGAGGAGGTTATTACTTCTTCCCCCTCCAGAGAATTTCATCAATCCCACTTGATGGAAAGCAACGAGCAGGCACATACACCCGTCCGTTATAATTTCGATGTCCAGTAGACTTGTCTGGAAGAAACCGACCAATCCCGCTAGGGAATTCCGGTGGAGTATTATAGACATGCATATACACCTGTTTATAACTCATCAAGAATTCAGCAGGCTCATCTGACTACAACCAATTAAGCCCACCAATCTAATATGGTGTCAACTGATAATCAGGGACATACACCTATTTACAATGAACAATTCTGTCAGCAGTCTCGTCTTCCAGTATTTGAGGAAATTAGTCAAACATACATGATGAAGAATACACAGCAGACACATACACCTATCAATGTCAATCATGATTTCCAACAATCTCATTTGGTAGCACTCAGAGAAGTCAGTCGAAATGATCCGATGAAAAATTTGGAGCAGACTCAACTCTCTGCTCACATACATGAGTATTGTCAGAATTCACTGACAGGAAAAGGAGGACAGGAGCAGGAACACACACCTACTCCAAGCACGGAATGGACATATATTATTTTTCTGGCATCTGAAGTCACCAAGCACATTCGTTCGATGGTGAAAGAGCAGAATTAAATCCCTAATAATATTCTGGATACCTTCTAGAATATTATTATAGCTTCAGTAGCATCAAATGGAAAGAAATGAAAATTTTTCCCTACCATTGGAGTGACACCACAACAGATCACTCCGTAATAGATACACACCTTTGTTTTATTCCAAGAGGGGTTTGGGGCATACTCCCACATGTCATATGGACAATCATGTCAGGCACATACACCTGATATGCATGGATATAATCAGTCTAACCTGACTATTTCACTTGAGCAGGAACATACACATGCCCATAATAACTACTTTTGTCAACAAGTGGTTTCCAAAGTGAGTAAGAAGGCGTCTATGAAAAATAATTGTCCCTCACAGTCAAGAACTCAAGGGCCAATCTATAATATGTCCTTACTTGATGTTGGAGTTCTTTATGAACTCATACAAATATATGTTTCAACTCATGATTATACTCTCACATTTCCCAATAGGGGGAACATTGATTCTAAAAGACTTCATCAAAAACATCCTCATGAAGGATTGCTTCATGATAGTTCGATTGATCTTGAAGTATCATCTTCAGATGAGAGCCACAATAACCCTCTGCGTGGTCAGAAGATCAAGGAGCAAAAGGTTTCATCTTCTGTTGTAACCCACTATAGTGATCCTCCCCGTGATGATAAATTTAGCTATGAATGTTCTCTCCATAGTAGTAATTCACATTTCCTGGAAAAATCTTCAAAGGATGATGTAGTAATAAGAAATCCCTCTTATCTTGAGGCGCATGCAAATGTGAAGCCAGTCATGTCTGATGCTTTACCACTAGCAGGTGAAATACTTTCTCAGTCCAAAGATAGCCTAGGGTGTAGGTCATTCTCTGAACCACCCCTGGGTCATTCATATTCTAGTTTGATAAATTAATTCTCAACCAATCTTGTTGAATCTGATGAAACAACAAAGAATAACTAGCTTTAGTCTAATCAGGTATAAGAATCTTCATCGAATGATAAAGAGGAAATGTTGAATATAAGGAAAAAACTGACGAAAGGTGATGTACTAGTCATGTTTTGGCCTTTGTATGACTCTCAATATAAAATTACTGAAATGTTGATGGAAGATTGTATTCAAGATATTCTTCTCAACATGTGGAAAAGTTTTTTTCAATTATAAATGAAAATATTATCTTATGATGAATATGAAAATCATGTCAAGAGAATAGAAGGGTTACAATGCCAAATTGATTTGGAATCTCTCTCAGTTTCTCGATATCTGATGGCTGAAAAGTAGCAGAGAGCCCTTCGGCGTTCATGCCTTGGTGCACTAAAACAGGATGCACCAGTTAATTTCTAGTGCAACTTCTGATATTAATTTTAGGTGATGGGGTGTCCATGGAGCACTACATTTCACTGTACTCTCTATCCAAAAAATCCCACCAAAAATGGTCTCATGCAATGTTATTTCCCATGGTCGGCCACAGTCAATTGGCTTTGTTTGTAATCAAAGTCTCTGTCAAAAACAAGCCTCAACTAGTTCTTCTCAAAGTATGGAATACAGAGAACACATTTTCAAATTACTCTTGCATCAGGCAAATGAGAATATCGAACATGCTTCTATTTTTGAGCGTGCACATCATCAAGTGACAGAAGTGTCAGAAATCATAAAACGGTCTTTTGAGCTAGGTGATTTGAGTGGCTGTAGGCTGATGCATCCATCAAATTTCTTGACTAATGACGGCAAGATCATGAGAGATTTTATGAAAGTCTCAGATATCGCAGCTCAAGAACCACCCCAGCTTGCCAGACTGGGGAATCTTTTAGCCCAACCCTCAGAATAAAAAAATAGGATTCGAGGAGTTGAGCAGGAATATAAGGAATAGCCCCAGTCCACAAGACTGGGGACTTTTTCAAATCCTCAATCCCTTCCTGAGCGGAAGTCAGTCTTATCTCAATTAGGGAAGAATACCCAAGAGGAATGAAGAGACAAATTATTAGGAGATTCCCTCCATATTACGGTTCTTCAAGATGTTCATGAGGGATCAACTCAATAGAAGGCAGTGTCTCATCAGGGACATGGAAGAAGACAATATCGCATAAATGCCAATATAAGGGATGTAATGCGTTATGCATTAATAAATGTCATCAATTCATTTGTTGCTGATCCTATAGAGCATGAGGCTCACTCAGAGGGATCATATGAAGAAGTTCCTGCTAAAGAGGTTGTGCATAGAGAGGCAAATGAAGAAGGTGTGCGTATAAGAAATCAAAGGCTTACCTAGAATCTAGGTATTCCTTCAAATACCTGATTTCCCCCTCTCCGAAAGGCGTATACTAAGGGGAAAGGAAAGAATCAGTTTACATTCTACCCTCCCTCCAGATATGGCCAATCACTCTCACAAGAGTAAAGATTTGCACAAAAGGAGGAAGATATGAAGGAATTAAGGATGTCGATTGCAGAACTACTTCAAGGTAGTCTTCCTCCTAAGCATGCTGGATTCATTCATCCAAGGGAATTTGTTGCATCTACTGAGATGGATTCAGAGTACCTTCCTTAATAATTACACGCTCACAGGGCTAATCCTACGGGTTATGTGAAATAACAATCGGTGGTGCTACCATCAGTTGCAGTACCAACCACCACACCTGTCCAAGTTCCAGTTATTACACCTGCTCATGTCCAATATCAACCTGATGTTTCTCAAATGTTTATAATACCATTGAGTCATTAGCAGCTCAGTTGGAAACTATGGAAGGAAAACGTTCACCGGTTCAACACGAGAAGAGAGCTTCCCCTAAATCGGTTGATTCAATTCCTCTCCATAAAATTTTGAAAGTACCACATTCTAGCCTTTAATGGTTCGTGAGACCAAAAGAAACATGTAACACATTTTGTTTCTTGTTGTGATCCTATGATGGGAACCCCTCAGTAATCAGAAGCAGTTAAGCTACGGTGTTTTGTATAGTCATTACAAGGGAATGCTTTTGTCTGGTATACAAGCTTGCAATCCTGGTCAATTACCTGGTGGGAGGATCTCCGTTAACAATTCCTTATTCAATTCAGCTAAACGATGCCAAAGACAACAATTTTTTATCATACAAATTGTAAGAAAAGGTATAATGAAAGAGTTTCAGATTTCATTTCTCACTAGTAGGGATTAAAATATTCCCTAAGCTTATCACTCCCTCAAGAAGAGTTGATGCCAATCTGTGTGGAAAATTTGTGTGATGAATTACACACACAGTTGATCCCTATGAAATACACAGGAGGGTTTAGAGACCTTACTTCAATCGCTCAGGATATTGAAGACTCTCTTACAAAGACTAAATATAAAACTCGTGTACTTCGATCTACTCTAGGAAGGAAAATGGGAAAAGCAAATACTGTTACAGTTACATTTAAAAAAGCACCTATACCTGCTTCTACTTGAAAACCTTCATCTTATCGAAGTGCTCTACCTCCTGAGCATCAACAACAGAGGCCGTTTTTCCAAGATGATCAAAAAAATTAAAGACGGAAACAATTTGTGGATCTGAAGAGAAAAGTGATCTATTTCTAAAATGAACAAGTTCCTGGTAAGTTCATTTCATCTCTTGAAAATAATTTAGTTCAGTTTCCAAGGCCCAAAAGGCCAAATAAAGAAGGAGATGAAGACCATCCCAACTTTTTCCCATTTAATCGAATGTTGGGGCATCCCATTTAGAAGTGTTTTTTCTTAAAATACCTCCTAAAAAAGATTGTGGACTCAGGATATGTAAAACTGAAAGGTTCATTAGACCAGGTAGCATATGTTACTGCAATAGATCCATAGGAAGAAGGTGAGTGGTAGGAAGTCAAAAAAATGCATAGAAATATGATGATTGGATGGTCAAAAAAATGATCAACTGAACTCATTCCATTTTGCAAATTCAATTGAAGAAACCAATTGTGTCTTATGTAATGAATTCCACACCAAACCCCTTTTCATCAGAGGGAAAATCCTAGAAGGGGTGGCATAATTCAATGAAATTGGAATAGTTAGAAAAAGATGAAATAATGTCAAAGCCCAAGTTTTCTTTGACTCTGGAAGATTTTATGACATCTACTTCAATACCAAGGGAACCACCCTACCAAACGGCACAACCTAAATTGGATAATCAGGCAGGGTCTTCATCAAATGAAGAGTTGATTTTGGGTTCTGTTAACATGATTCACTTAACAGATCCTTATACAAGTCACAGTTTCGATCTCGATGAACCTGAATTACCAATATCAAACAGAGGAACTAGAAGGAGTTCTAGAGTTCTAGGATACAAATGAAGATTTGGATATCCCAGAAACCACTTTTCCAATTCTACCCCTACTATAATAGTGTATGCAGCAGAAACTCGTGGTAGAGCCCTTCAGCGGGCTAAACAAGAACAAGAATTTTCTTCCATGAAAGGCAGATTCATTCCTAGTACAGTTATTTTGCTGGATCGATTGGAAGTTACACTTTCATCCTCTCATCAAGAAAATATGCCCAGTTGGTCTAATCTTCCAAAACCCAGATTATTTCCAACTCCTACCCCGATACAAGAAGCATCAAATTCTAAGGCACCTGGAAACCACATGTTCCTATTGGGAAACATAGACCTTTGGATCAAAAATATGATATCTTGAAACATTTGGCCCATGTAATATCCATGTTATCAATTTTGGATGCCTTGAATTTATCAAAGGATCTTCGGGAGGTACTCATTGAGGCTTTGTCAAGTCCTCATAAATTCACAATTGAAATTGCTGCAATTGAAGTCTACCGTGTAGAGAATGATCCTGCAAAATGTCATGTAGTGATATCTTTTATAGGTAATGATAATGATGATGTTGTGGATGGACATATTAGACATTTGTATTTACCTATAATGGACAATGGTGTAGACATCAAAAGAAAATTCATTAATAATGGTTCAGGAGTCAACCTCATCCACATTCATACACTTTGTCGATTGCGACTCACAAAATCTAATTTATCTCCTTCTACTTTGATGTTATAAGGATATTATAAAAATAAACAAGAACCACTGGGTGAGATTAAACTCATAACGCAGTTTGGAGACCTTGTATCCAGTTCATATTTCATGGTTGTTGATCATGATACGACCTTCAATGTTTTTCTTGTAAGACCTTGTCTACATCAACATGTGGCTATCCCTTCATCAGACCACCAATGTCTCAAATATTGTTTCAATGGTCAAATTGGGAAAATATATGGTGATAAAGCCCCATTAAAAACATGTGAATCTTAGTACATTGAGGCGGAATTCTATCACATGGAGGGAAAGGAGAAATCCACAGCAAGGGAGGTTACCAAAGTTAATTCTCCATATGGTTTGGAAATGATTCCAGTAAACCCATTTATACATGTGAGTACAGATTATGTATTTTCTATAAGTAAAATTGACAGGATAGACCCGAATCCAAATACTCTTATGGAAAATTCCATAATATCAATTACAGTAATCAAGCTAGGCAACATGGGAGAAATTGGTGATTCACCAAGCAATGATGAAAGATCAAATGGAGATGTCTTCATTTCCTCCGCTGAAATCCAGAAAGTCTATACATTTCCAACTAGGCCAGAAGATGTCATAACAATGTCAGAGATGAACGATGATGTCGATTCTCAACCCATAATCTCCTCTTTATTACCCAAGGAAGACCCTTCTCCATCAATAGGGTCAGAAATGGAAGATTATTCTTTAAGATGTTCAAATTTTAACATCTCTTATAATCTTGCAATTTCTACTTCTTCATCTACTATTCAAGTAAAAACAGAAGAAATAAAACATGTTGAAGAAGAAGAGGAAGATCTCCAGGATGCTCCTCCAGCATATGAAGATGGTATCTCTAGCACTGTGGATGAACATAGATAAATAAATTTGTGTACAAAAAAAGATCCACACCCCACTTTAATTAGTGAGACCATGACTCTTGAAAAGAAATAAATGAAGATTTCAGTTTTAAAGAGAAATCGAGATATATTTTAATGGAACTATACGAAGATGTCGGGGATTGATCCTAATGTTGCTACTCATCATCTGGATTTTCCAGAAGAACATAAAGGATTTAATCAAGCTGCGAGAAGAACACACCCAACTTATGCTTCAAAAATTGAAGTTGAAGTGGATAATATTATCAAAGCTAACATCATCATAGAAGTTCAATATCCCAAATGGTTGGATAATATTATCCTGGTGAAAAATAAAAATGGACAAATTAGAAATTTCATTGATTTCAGAGATCTTAATCGGCATTGTCCTAAGAATGATTTTCCAGTTCTGATCATAGAACTCTTAATTGATCCTACAGCAGGATATGAAGCACTTTCCTTCATGGATGGATATTCTGGGTATAATCAAATCCAAATGGATCCAGAAGATGAAGAATCTACTGCCTTCAGAGCCCCTCAATGTGTGTTTTGCAATCGGGTGATTACCTTTGGCCTGAAGAATGCATGCTCAACATATCAGTGTGACATGCATCGTATCTTCAATCCCTTTTTAGGGAAATTTGTTGAATGTTATGTGGATGATGTGGTGGTTAAATTCAAACAAAGTTCTAATCACTTGGCTGATTTGGATGTTATATTCCACAAACATCGACAACATAATTTAACGATGAACCCCTTGAAATGATCTTTTGGGGTAACCTCAGGAAAATTTATCTTCTTTGTTGTATGCCACCATGGTATTGAAGTTGATCCTGATAAGACAATGTCAATCCTTGGTAGGTCACCTCCTCGAAATTTGAAATAATTGAGAGGACTTCAAGGAAACTTGACCTATATTCGGCGTTTCATCGCAAATCTAGTAGGCAAAAGTTTACCCTTCACCAAATTGATGAAGAAGGGAGACACATACATGTGGACTGAAAAATGTCAAGAAGAATTCAATATTATAATTAAGTATCTCTTGAATCCACCTGTATTAAAGCCACATGTTGAATGAAGACCACTTATTATTTACTTGATAGATTAAGAGCGATCATTTGGTGCATTCCTTTACCAAAAGAATGATGCTGGGAATGAAAACAACCTTTATTTTCTCAGTCGTACTATTCATGAAGCAGAAACTCGATATTCAAGTATTGAAAAGTGCTTCCTAGACTTAATCTTTGCATTCAGAAATTGAGACACTATCTGCAACATCATAAGGTCCAATTGGTATCTCACAATAACCCACTCGAATTTATCCTTAGTCGTCCAATGCATACAGGACGTCTGGAAAGGTGGGAAGTTATTTTGTAGCAATTTGATATTTAGTATGTGACTCAAAAGACAATAAAGGGCAATGATCTGGCTGATTTCCTTACTGAACACCCTTCAATAGAAGATACATCTTTAGATACTGAAATTTTTATTGAGGAAGTATTTTCTATTCCAGATAATATTAAAACATGGGAGATGTACTTTGATGGTGCTTCCAAAAGTCCAACATGGATGAAAATGGAAGATCCTAAATTCAACAATGATGGGTTAGGAATTGTTCTTATTTCTCCAGAAAAGGTATTTCTACCCTATTCCTTCTTATTGCAGGAAGACAGTACAAACAATGAAGAATAATATCAATATTTCATCACAGGATTGGAGTTGGCACTTCAGGCACAAGTGAATCACTTAAATTTGAAAGGTGATTCAGACCTGGTAATCAAACAAGTCAATGGGGATTATGCAATCTGAAAAGAATAGTTAATCCATTAGTATGATTACGTTAGAGAATTAACGGGTGGAATATCCTTCTGAACTGACATTTACTTATTTCCCGCGATCACAAAATGACCAAGCTGATGCACTGGCTAATATAGACACAGCTATGGCAGATCCAAATCGGGACGAGAAAGTCATCAGCATTTCCCCCCGTTGTACAATTTCACCTTATGTTCAAACCAGAATAGAGGAAATCAATGAAATTAGTCCCATTTCTGATCCATATGGTCATACTACGGGATGGATGACACCTATTAGGGAATACCTTCCAAATGGAATACATCCACCTGATAGAGCCGAGAAAGAACAAGTCCAGTGATGTGTGTTCAATTTTACATTTTATGATAGCCCAATTAAACTTGAAAAAATTCTCTACAAAAGAGGTTTTGATGGAATTATCTTTAGATGCATTGATGGTGAAGAGACAATGGCTGTTATGAAAGAAGTGCATCCAGGAGTATGTGGTGCCCACCATTCTGGACATAGACTATCTGATCAAATTCGGAGGCTTGGAAACATTTGGCCTCAATGATACAAGATTGTGTTGATTTCACCAAGAATTTTCATTCGTTCCAATTATATGCCGACTTCATTGATCAACCCCTAGAGTTTCTTCATACTGCTAAATACTCATGGCCATTCGCCACATGGGGAATGGATGTAGTAGGACCTTACCCTTCGGCTACATCCAAGAAGTTTATGTATATTATTACGGCTACAGACTTCTTTTCCAAAGGGGAAGAGGAAATAACTCTTATATAAGTTATTTCTAAGAGCATTGTTAGCTTCATCAAGTCTAACATCATTACCAGATTTGGTGTCCCTCATACCATATTGATGGAAAATTACACCATCTTCTGTTCATCCGAGGTAAGGAAGTTGTATCAAGAATACGACATCAAATCCAACCATTCCTCTTGGTATCATGTTGCAGCCAATGGCCAAATAGAATCCGTCAATAAGACTCTTTCAAACATACTTCAAAAGATGGTGGATAAAGATAAGAAGTCATGGGCTGATAAACGTTTTCAGGATTTATGGGATTATAGGACCACCACCGGCACCGCAACGTGGTCAACTCGATATTCATTGGTGTATGGAATATAAGAATCCATACCCATTGAGGTTCAATTACCCTCGCTCAGAGTATCCATTTGTGATCAATCATCTACAGATGAACATTCTCAAAAGCAATTGGATGAATTAGAATGATTTGAAGAGAAAAGATTGTGCACCTCTCACCATTTGGAAGTCTATCATAATCGAATAGCATGGTCTTTCAACAAAAAATTCATTTTTGTTCATTCGTTCAGGGATAATTGGTATTGGTTCTAAAAACTCCAATGATACCAGGAAAGAAACCTCAAAAACTTGAACCAGAGTGGGAAGTACCTTACTCAATACATAAGGTCTACTCTAATGGAGCTTATTCTTTAATCTCAATTGATGGAGAACTCATCACGACTCCAACCAATGCCAGATTTCTGAAAATGTATTTTGTATAACACAAATACAACTATGGTCCGTTCATATGTCCTTAAACTATTTGAACTTACATCCATCATGATGTTAAACTGTGTCATCCAGCACGACGTTAATCTGTGGAAAAGTCCCTAATACGTCCAAAAAGACATTAAACTGAATAACCAACGTCCTAGTTACATGACGCTAAACTGTACAACAATTGTCCAATAGAACGTTAAATTGTGTCATCCTCACTATATGACTTTAAAATATACAGCCCTTCTTTTGTCCTTACTGCATGACATTAAACTGCACAGTTCCCCTTTCGTCCAACATGACGTTAAAATGTATTGTCCCCACCATCTTAGCTACAAGACGCTAAACTGTAGAGTACCCTTATTGTCCATCATGACATTAAACTGTGTTCATGTCAAACATGACGTTAAACTGTATTTTTTCCTTGCTACATGACACTAAAGTGTGTAGCACCAATATTCATGTCTGCAAGACATTAAACTGCATAGTCCCTTTTTCGTCCAACATGACATTAAACTGTGCATCGTTAAGATTGTTGCTAGCTCTTGTTTCTCACACCAAGTATGACTCACGTGATCTTAGAGTAAACTTAAACCATAACACCCCCTTTGGGCTGCTAACCATGTGTAAGTACCAACATCATTTTTTAGGTCATTGTCCTAAAGAACAACTTGATCAGCAATTCATTCATTAATCGAACTACACGGACTTTGATCCTTGCCTTCTAGGCTGGGTATATAGGAAACCTCCTAAGGTTCAAGCCCGAAACCAATATCTTCACATCATTTTACCTCCATCTCATAAGATGTTGATTCATGAAGCCACCCCCAAAACCAATATTTTTTACATTGGTTCACCATCGTCCTTATTATATGACGTTAAACTATTCGCACTTTTTTCATGTAAAACAATAAACTACAACAATATTTGACACCCTCACCTAAGAGGGGATCATTATTTACTTTGATCCCAATCAGGAGATATTCCAAAGACTATGTGCATACATGGTAATTCCTAAACTTTTAATCTTCAGTCAAACCATCATTGCACTAACGTCCCCTTTTACTCTTAACTTGTATGAATCAAAACTATACAAGAGTGTAACTCAAGAACTATGTGGGTCTTGATTCCCATACTTATGTGATACGTAGGAACGTTCAAGCATCCCTTGAATCCAACCCCATGTCTTTGGGCCTAACCCCAAATTCCACTTTCATTC
Organism: Viscum album; assembly: GCA_963277665.1. Lineage (NCBI taxonomy): Eukaryota > Viridiplantae > Streptophyta > Magnoliopsida > Santalales > Viscaceae > Viscum > Viscum album. The sequence continues at coordinate 1,453,366,135 of OY728161.1, forward strand.
CCTTGGTTTAAAAGTCCCCCTTGGTCCGAGCTCTGTGACACTAAACTAAGATCTCCTACACTCTCGTCCCACATGAAGTTAAACTATATTTCAGAAACTATGTATGACTTGATTCCAATTCTTATGGGATACGTAGTGAATTCTGGCCTCTCAATTCAGGCCCTAGTCACAACATGATTATGGTTAACATTGGTCTGTGTATCTTCTACATGCATTGGAAAATTCCCATTTTGATGTATCATACTCTTAACCTTAAATACTTCCAGATCTCCATAACCCTTTTCTTGACTTCTGGTCACAAAATGTATGATACCCTAGAATTATTTCCAAAGAGTCAATTTTAGTCCATTTGGTCAAAGCTATTTAACCTTAAACATTAGCCTTTTTATATCTGACGTGCATGACTTTAAACTACCCACAAAAGAAAAGGGAACTTTGAACCAAAGTCATGTCTCAGGTCACAAAACATTCATTTTGTATGATTTAGGTAATATTGAGAAATAAAAAGATTCAATGTTTGTAGGGTTATTTTTATATAATCCTAGTAAAAATAAAACAATGCTTACTAGGCCCATTAGTTTAAGTAAAAAATATATTTAAAGCATGTAGAAAAATAATTCATGAAAAAATGGTTGACGATGAAAGTATTTTTCATTGATGCACAATAGTGAGAAGGTAATCTAGAGACTGGAATCTCTTCTCATTTCCAAGAACTAGAAGAGGCTGTCAACATAACTCTTTACTTGATTCACGAAATCTCGAGCTTCATCAGCAGCCACTTGAATTTTATGCACTCGACCAGCTTCACTCTTTTCAGCTTGGAGTTATTTATTGGCATCTTCAATGGCTTTCATACCATTATTTTAAACACCTTCCAGTGAATTGTTAATCTAGTCATGTTCCCCAGTAACAACATATAACAATTGCTGGAGGTGCATCTGCTGGACAACTTTCTCCTTTTTCTTATGCTTCAGATCCTTCAACTTGGTAGGATGATCAACCTCAGCTCGAGACACCGCAGCCTCAAATTCGCTGACATTGGTTAACAGACTCACCCTAGTCATGTCTTGACGGTACTTTTTCTCATGCTCCCTTCATAAGATGACTTGTTTCACCACGGCAAGGATCTTTTGTTATCCAAAACTGCCAAGTCTCAACATGACGAACATGGATGAATGTCAGGAGATATTCGATGATAGCTCCTCTAGAGGCACTTCATATATGTTCTTCCATATATTCTGCCATGCCTTACGATGAGAAAATTGGAGCACCTTTTGTACCTCCAGATCGGACTCAGCATCACTGTCACAGGGGGGAATATAATATAGAATTGATGAACATAGAGAAGTTCCCTATTCAACTCCTTCCCCCCGACCATTGTTATTTCACTTTTTATTCCTATTAGAGTGGAGGATAAGGATTCATCTCCAGATCTAGCCATTGAAATTGATGTCCATGCATCGTCAATTGAATGTTTTTTGTTAGTTTCAAAGGTTGAAAAAAGTTGATTAAGTTGTCTTTCAATTTAAGTACAACCAAAAATATTGTTATCTCTTACCCAATGATTGATCAAGAATAGGAGAAGGCTCCTCCCCATTATTCCTAGCTTCAATAGGATTTTTAGGATGAGTTTGAGGAAGCTCTACCGAGTTCAGCTCCACTTGAGCTAGTGTCTCTGCAATAGTAGGGTTGTTTGTACCCCTTCAGGCATTGGATGTTCCACAGCATGTTCAAATGGAACTACACATTTGAACCAATCGTGGTCAAATATGTAATAAGAAGTTATTTTATAGGATGAAGGGTAACACTAACATCCAAAATCATCTAAATTACAAGTTAATTTAACATGATTCAAAAAAAAATTAAAATATGTGCCATGTTCCATCATTTCATCCAATTATATCTCATATTCTTGGTTAGTCTCATCAGTGGGAGCATTTAATGTGTCTTCTTGGTGACCTTCATCTTACAGCCTCTGACCCCGGACAGTTTCCTCTGATAAAATTACGGCATCAGTTGCAGTGGCCACCAAATTCTCTTGTGAAAGGGTTGAACCTAAAGTATCACAGAATGGAAGTCAGCATATGTTTTCATTCAACAACATATGAAGCATTGTTAAATTACTAGAAGAAGGGTCTTCTCTCCTTGTATCAGCAGCAGGAGCGGTACTAGGAACAGACATTTGTTCTCCTTCAGGATCAGCCATGTCATCATGAACTCATGGTTGTTCACCAGTACCCATCGTCGTCCTCAAAGGAGGGTCATCCCTCTTCCTCAATGGGGAAATTGAAGAAGCCCATGCAATCCCAAGATGTATGAGCAATCTTTTTCAGGGGTAAAGACTCGTGACTATCCTAAGGACTTACCACTACTGATGAATCATTTATCTATGGAATTGTTCCTTTGATGCCTTTGCTTCATTGACTTTTTGGGAGTGATGACATCATCATCTCCAAATACAGGAATTGGTGAATGAAGGGATATGTCTAACTCCTCATCCATGGCTTGCTGGCCTAGAGATATTCCACCAGGCTCATGAGGAGTTTTAGCATCCCCGATGGCAGTACCACAAGGGCTATACAGTGGTGAAGGAACCTCAGTAGTACCTTTATTTTCTAGCCGCAAGATGAAGAAAGTAATTTTTTTGAGTAACAAAGCTTTAAATAGAATAAATACAATAATAAAATAAGGAAAGTGACATACATATTCAAGAGCCACATAATTGTGCCACTCCTCATCTCCGGAAGCACTAGTCCCCTCAGTAGTTCCACGATCCATCATTTCCTTCATCCACTTGGTGACAGGAATGGAATCATCAGTGGCATATATGAGCATCTACAGCTCTCTGATGTATGCCCACACTTCATTGGGGGTATCCTCAAAACGGATATAGGTGGAGGCCTGATGATTCCCTATTCCTGGGCTATGTATCCCCTCGCACTGATCAAGGTAGGAAGTTTCAACATCACAATATAAACTCCGCCATGTCTGGAAAACCTCTGGTCGTAGATATTCATCGTGTGTACTAGAAGGCTGCGAGGAGGGTCCTACAATCATAGACTTCAGCTTCTTCCCAGCTCCTGCAACTATAGATAAAGGATAAGAAAATTAGAGTTGTTTCTCTATAATGTTATGGTGATTAAATTTCCCCAAGAAGTAACTCACTAGGAGTCAATGGAGTTGGTCTCCTAATTTTGAAAGGAGGATTATATCTGGCACGAGGTCACTTTGACACATGTCGCACCTCATCATCCCCATCTTGGGAATCCTGTGAGTCAACCCTAGGTGAGGAACCTGGTGAAACAACTCCAGGTGGGGAAGAGTCACCTTCCAGATGAAGGGTTTCATTCTCTACAGTTCATTTCTTTTTCCCCACCTTATGAACCAGATGATTTAGTACCCCTTTAGGGTATGATTCTATCCAGTTCTTGGAATACCATGTAGTCAAGTTTCTCGTCGCTTTAGCAACTGGTAGATTAAACACTGCCCCGGTCTTCTCTATAGATGTTAGTAACCATAGTTGTCTGGAAAGCATCGGATGTTGCTCTGACATGACATGCATATGAGGGGATACAACAGTCAGTTACAGACACTTGAATTGGCGTGCAAATCTTTATGGTGCATAGGCCTCGCATATAATCTCTTTGTCAATCTTGGTGGCCAATACACCATCTCTGCAAGCCAGCATTTATGACCTCAATTCAAGGCCGAATGTTCCATCATCAACATACCGCACAGTTTGAGGGTTTCCATAAGGAATGAAATTGAATTCCTTGAACATACTCAACCTCAACTTCATATCATAGATGTTGAGAGCTAACAGAGCAATTCTAGAATATTCCTGCACTGATGGCCTGAAAGAGCATCTAGGAACATATACACTATTCTATATAGAATATGTCCTGAAATGTGTGGCGATCCATCCCCACAAAACATGGAATGGTCCCACAATTCTCAAAGGAGACTTACCCATAAAGACATGGAGTAATATCCTTTGAATCTTTACCCAAATGGGGGTGGCCAACCCAACCATTTTCTTCTCAGCCAACTTTGATGCCATAATGAAGGGCCATGGCCTAACGCCTCCCTGCAAATCCCTAACTGGTAGAAGATAAACATTGATCCACATGGCTAAGAAGCCCTCCAAATGGGACTTTTTTTGGATTCTCAGATCCACTTCGTTTCCCCACTTCTCAAATTCTCATGCTTCTAGAGTTGGCCAGAATGTGCCAGAAGCACCCCTCTTCTATGTTCTGGGGAAGGTAGTAGGAGGAGTATCGGTGGTCCATTTACCTCTTTCTTGGTCAGAAACATATCCATCCACTCCTATGTATGAATATCTTTTCTAGAATGAGTTTTAGAGGTCTTGGAATTCTTGAGCTTGTAGAAAATTTTCAATTATTCCCGAGACAAAGCTAGAGTCTTCTCCAAATCATTCCAAGTTGCCTGGGAGGGATGAATTCATCATACATTTTGCCCAAAATTGGATCCCCCGATATATTGTAGACATCCCACAAACTGATGCCTACTACTCCTTGAGTCAGATGGAAATAATTGGTTTCAGGGCTCCAGTGACGGATTAGCTCCGACAAAAACTCATCATTCCTATAGACATTTCTTTTCCCATCTGATATGACTTCATATATTGCATCTCTATTAAAATCATTTACAAACTCTGCACAGGTTTGTCAAACCCAATATTCCCACATCCAAGTTGGCTTCACACCTCCTCCAGGATGGATGTCCCAACACTTCATCCTGCCTTTGGATTGATCCATCTATGAATTTTGGATGATTGAAGGATAACAATGTGGTTGCAGCTCAGGCTTGTGAGGTTTTAGATCTGGAGCACAGGGGAAATGATGCATTATATAGGCCTTCTCCACTGTTACTGTAATCAAAAATGATCCTCCCATTGAGACATTTGCTGAAGAAAAATTGGTTTCAGTATGAAACCAAGAATGTGGAAGATAATTCTTTACCTCTTGAATGTTGACTTCGTGCAGATGACCGTGGATATACAGAGGCAAGTAGATTATTTTTGGGAAATTGACATGATATTTCTTCAAGTAGTTGGTCAAATATGGGAGAGTGATATCGCATATATCATAATATTCATGGCCAATGATGTTCATCCTATCATCAATTTGCTTGCTAGCCAGTTTCATCAGCTGTTATAATTCTTCTAGGAGCCATTTAATCTCCACAAAGGTTGAATAATTAACTCTTAAGTAAGTTGGTTTTCATAAAATTTGTGCTGAAAAGTGAAAAAATGGATAAGGCATTAAGGTGTTCAAGTCCAATGTTGGTGTGAAAGTGTAACTATGTCGCGTATTTTTTGGCACGTAGGTATCACTGCGCAAGTCCAAATACCTCTGCAGAAGCGCAACACGAACAGAAGCAATGAACAGTTGAAAACAAGTCACTTACGCGATGGGAGAAACCTGAGCGAAGAGAGCTCAGAAGCATTCGAATATGGGTGCTTTGTATGAGAATGGGGCACATATATATAGGCCAGGCCGCAACCCTATGCTCTGAAGCTTGTGCGACTCTCACATGTACGCTGCTACTTTCACGCTGAAAACTTGCGTGCCACCCTTCCTTGGTTTTCTCCATTACCTCAAAGTCAAATCCTCCTTCCTTTAGGATCCAACTCTGAGGGGGGCTTTTTATTATGCTCCTTTTCATCACAGGGTCTAGTGACTGAAGAATGGGAATGCCTTAGCATAATGAGATTCATCCTTTGAAGAAAAATAAAAAATTGACAAAGGCATGAACAAGGATTCCATTAATGAAGGGCCACGCAAGTTTCATCATGGTAGAACAAGTATACATGTGCGCCACATATTGGGTGTGAAAGTGACTTGCGCACCTTATTTGATTTTCGCCAAGGGACTTCAGTAGCCTATAAATACCCCTTGGGACCCTCTTTTCGATGATGGAAAAATTCCAAAAGTTAGATTCAAGCTCTCGGCACCCTAGTCTCTACTTAAAGACTTCCAAACTCTTCTAAGGTAATTTATTAACTACAATGGAAGGCCTAAAGAGGATGAATAAGGACTAAGTGTTGAAATTCATCAACACTTGTGCGCCTAAGTGTCAAACACTTAACGGAAATAAAGACACTTGTGCGCCTCTTTATACCATCAAAATAACTTGTGTGCCACACTTTTGGAAGTCTTTAGGGATAATGCTAAGGGCTTGAGCCAAGCCTTTCCCAATTATTACCCTATGGGTTAGCTGGCGCACATGTATACATGTGTCGCGCAAGTATACCTGTATGACCAATACTTGCACGCCCCATCAAGACTTGCGCGCCTTCCGCTTTTTGGGTTCCCCTTATACTTATTCAACTTTTTTCTTCAAATACACCTCTCCTCTTCAAGATTTTGCCTTCAAAACCCTCTTCAAAGTCATTTATGGAATGGTTCCATTGTTGGCATACTTATATAAATGGAATTTTGTGGAACATCTCTTAAAACCAAGTGATTTACATATCACTATGTCACTATGGTTAGAGATTTCATTCATTCAACCTCATCCTTTAAGATGAAAGGATCCTTAATTTTGGAATCCTTCTTAAGAGTAAGCCCCAAGTGCCCTTATTTGGGAATCCTTTTTAGGTGTAATCCCCATGTCCTAAAACTCCAAAAACATTGGGCCTCCCTATCAATAGTAAGTTCCAATCATAATTCCCATTTGATTTGATCTTCCCTTTCATGAGTGAGCTCCAATTATCAAATTTTCTAACCTGTGTCTCATTTTCAAGAGTAAGCCCTAGTTTTCAAGTCCCTTTAACCTGGGCCTCCTTCTCAAGAATAAGCCCCAGTCATAATTTCTCTTAACTAGTCCTAATTGCTTTTGATTTGTGCTTATTTCTAATGAATAAAACCCAATCACAAGTCCCCTCCTAATTTAGGAATCTTCCTCAGGAGTAATCCCTAGGTTCGAGTATCCAAATCTCCATTAAGCACATATACCTTTATGGACCTTGTTCCCTGGCATTATCTCTAAAGTATGTCCTGAGCATTATCTACATTGGGTAATCATGCGTATATAATCCCCATATCGTTCCATGTGACCACATATTTTGTGGTACAAATTATCCGGTTTACTGGTACCTTTTGTTTCTCACACCGAGCATGACTCACGTGATCTTTGAGTGTAAAAGAAACCACGACACATCTTTTTGGGCTGTTAATAATACGTAAGACCCCACAATTATTAACCAACAATGTGTGTTTTCATTCCATTTTCTAAACAAGGATACATAGGTAGCCCATTTGCGGGTATGATCCCAACTCTGAAATAATCCATGTCATTCTGAACGACAATAAACATCAAGTGCCCTAAAAAGTGGAATTAAAACCAGCATGGTTATCACAATGACCAATAGATCTTTATATAATGTGTTTAAGGATACCATTGACTAAGAATATCTAACAATACAGATGATTCTCTATCGATGAAGAACCCCAAATACCTATAAAAGATTCTATAAATCTTATACATACTAATCATTGATTGTCAAAATTTAAGGTAAGTTCATTTTCATATGTGGTAATTTACAAAGGATTCATGAATATAACTTAAATATATAAAGAGAGGCTAGGAGTAGACAATAATTCCCCCCAAATAGGCGTGATGAGTCCGACCTCCCATCCTCTCGACCAATGCCATTTCTTAAGCTTAATCGGTCCACAACTAATGAGCACCTACCTTTGGAAAGTATATCCAAATGGATATAAAATCATGGGATGTTTCCAGTTCTATGAAAAAACCCATTAGAAACCGATTGGAATGTTTGAACCTTATACAAAACAAATTCCTCCCCATTTCCAGAGGAAATAATCAGAAAGGGGGAAACATGGGTAGCTAGGTGGGCAGACGTGTAAAAGTATGCTACTAATCCGGAGTGGTTATATCCATGATTCACTTAGAAAGTTATACATTGACAATAATATCAAAATATAATGGTGATGATTGGAGACCACTTGGTTATGGGTATATTCCCTACTAGAGGCACATGCATGATAAATCATATTGCAATGTAATCTTTATACCGATAAATGAGGTACATGGGGCATGAAACTATATAGTGCCTAAGGATGTTCCCAAGATTAGTGCTCATTGATTCATTTGTACTGATAATTATTTTTTGATGTGTTTGGATGCATAATTCAGTAGCTTACATGTTTTATTGATATTTTTTTTATCCTTTGAAATCCACATTTTAAAATGGATTACATTTAAAAGTTTCATTCTTTAGAAATTATTAACACCATTTCTTATTTGTTAAAACATGCATGCTTTTTATCTTGTATTTCTTACTAAATGGAATATATTGGTGGTATCATATTGGGATCCGGATCACACCCTACATATAGATTTTGGTGTAATTACACTTGATCATGTTTGACACAGGTAAAGGCAAGGCCTTGTGTGATGGTGGTTCAAGTTGTTAGTTTCCATCCATGTTGTAGTGTTGTAGAGACAACTCATGGGTGATAACCCTAATCATGTGGTGTTCCATAGGCTATTTTTATTCTAAATTTATATATATTTGGACCTCTTGTGCCACGTTTAAGACCATTTTAGTTATGAATTTTATTAATGTCTTGTTTGGTTGGTAATTTTCAGATTCCATTTATTGATTATTTTTTGTTGTTTTCTGCATCCATACTAAGGTAAATGGTTCCAAAAACAATATTTATTATACCCGAGAACATGTATAATCCCATGGGGATAGGTAACCCCATTTGAGACTTGTCACAGACTATGTCAGGTTCCTTTTTTAATGGATATCAGATTCGGTTCCTGATGGAATAGTATCAGAGGAGGATTATCTTTTTGGGAAGTATTATTATTTTGGGATGAGTATGGTTAGACAAGATATAAGACTATCCGGGATCAGTAGTTTTATTATGAGTAGGGTTCCCTATCAGTGCCTCCCATTACAAACCTTGAGTCTCCATGGGTTGTTGGGATTGATTGATTGAATTCTCTTCTTGGTGGGACGTGCAGGCTGCAGACTGCACATATACATCAGGTAGGTGTGATGTGGTTGTTTATATCATTATTATGGTGTCTTAGACTTATTTATATTTGAGGTAATTTCTGAATCATTTCATAATTTTGGTACTGCTGATTTCTTTTGTGGCAATTTCCTTATGTTACAACATCCCTCTATAGAAAGCTCCCATGCACCCATGAGAGGATGCTCGAGAGAGCTCTCCATCAAAAATTGATCAAATGATGGTAGAATATTTGGTCAGGGTTATCAAATCCCTAGGATAGGGAGTGTCCCCTACTCCAAATCTAGTTATGGAATAAGAGTCTTGTCATAGGAAGGATAAATACTTAGAGTTATTAAGGAAAAAGTTTCTTACATTCGGAGGTAACGTAGAACCCCATGAATTAGAGGTGTGTATTTAGAATATCGAGTGAATTTTTGAGTTCCTAGAAACACCTGAAGAGGTTAGGGTGAAATTTTCATGTTTCCTATTAGAGATTCCCAAACAAAGGTGGTTTGAATCAGTGCTTCAACCTGGGAAGTGTGACTAATTGAGTTGTAAGGTCTTCAAGGTTATCTTCAACAACCAGTACTGCCCTGAAATTTTAGAATATGCTTGATCTCAAGAGTCTGTGGAACATTTTCTGGGGGATCTTTCAGTGATAGAGTAGGCCATCCATTTTTCAATGTTGTTGCAATATTTTTCAGAAATTCCCTCCAATGAGAAGATGATGACCCATAAGATTTATAGGGGTTTCCGGATATATATCTATTCCCAAGTATTCTTATTAAATCTGGAAACCTATGCTGAAGGGGATTATAGAGATTTCATGGTGGGGATCAACCATTAGGGGAGGGATAGTTTCTTTGGGACAATGTGAGTAATGGGTAGTGTCATCACTTATGAGAAGAAAATGAAGTGGGCAGACCTAGGAAAGAATGAAGGTGGCAGCACAGGCCCACCATCATGATAGTTTTCTTTTTTATGCTTCTAATGAAGGGTATTTTGTGTGCCACCAATGTGGGATTCCATGACACATAAAACTAGAATTAACAAACCCAATGAATCCTGATTATCATTTTGGTGGTATGGGTCACTTTTGGAAATTTTTGGTGTATGGAATGTCCACTTCATAGTGGGGTGGTATCAGTGGATTCAAAGGGAGTGGCAGCTTAGTTGGAGCTATTGAGGATCAGGGGATCTCAGTTTGGTGGCCATGGTGGCAGGACCAGATCTTCTTTTGAGAAGATCTAGTTCCGTGAAGAGCCACATGTAGGTGTTCGTAATCAGGAATAAACTCGGCATCTTCATGGGAAGGATCATGGACCAATAGGATCAGAGTCAAGACTATCAATAGTTTGAGGTACAATTTTGATTTCATAATCTATAGTTGATTCTTTTTGTGATATTAGTGCTTTATTATCATTCATCTCTTCCCATATTCTGTACATGCTAAATTTTCTAGTTGATCATTTTTCTTTAGCAATGGAGCTGGTGATACCATTGGGAAGAAAGAGAATAGTCTATAGTGCTCGGTGTGTGCACTTTCCATGTTAGGGGTTGATATGGAGTTGGAAATGATGGACTTATATATGGATCTATTTGATGTGATACTTGGCATGGATTGGATTGTATAATTTTGTGTCCACATCGATTTTTATGGGTGGTAGGTGGGTTCCACGACACATGATTGAAGTCCATAATTTTTTAGTGGGGAATGGGATCCTTTTTCGGGTCACGTGGGACCTCCACTCCAAGAGTTTCGGAATTGTATCTTCTGTTTATAGTCACTTTTTCTTGAGGAAAATAGTCATTCTCTAGACGGGGGGGGGGGGGTTACCTCATGTATTGGATGAGTTTCCATAGATATTCCCAGATGATTTTTCAGTATTAAACCTAGAGTGGGACATGGAATTTTCGATCGATTTGGTGTTTGGAACACATCTGATATCTCTTACCACATATCATATGGCCCCCACAAAATTATGGAAATTAATGATTTTGGTGGAGGATTTATAATCCAAAGGATTATTTCACTCAAGCATCTCTCCTTGGGACACTATTATTCTCTTTTCAATGAATCCTAACAGGTCCCACCTATTGTGTATTGATTACCGTAAGCTAAATAGGATAAACACCTAGCAAACATATCCTTTTTCCTAGATAGATGAATTATTTTATCATTTGAATTGGGAAATGATTTTTCTAAAAAATAGATTTCTGTTTAGGTTACCATCAACTTGGGGTGAGTGAGTCAAATATCCTGAAGAAATCCATCCATAGCTAGTTCGTCCACTTTGAGTATTGTTCATGCATTTTGGATTGACTAATGCTCCAGTGGTCTTTATGGAACTCATGAATATGGTATTCTACCTATATCTCGACTCTTTAATTATAGAATTCATGGACGACATCCACGTTTACTCTGGATATGAAGAATATCAGGATCATCTTTTGCAGGTCATGTTATGCCATTTACTAGATCACTACCATTATAAAAATTTGTCCAATTGCACCTAATAAATTAGGGAGGGGAATTTTCATGGGCATGTAATCTTAGAACATGATTTTTCATTGGATCTTGAGATGATCAGTGAAGTGATGTCATGGGAGCAGCCAAATAACGTGTTTGAGATTAGAAGTTTCCTCATCTTCGCAGGATACTGCATGGGGTTTGTTCGGGCTTTCTCTCTGATTTCTTCTCCCATTATCTCACTCACCTAGAAAGGGGTGAAGTTTGTTTGGGGCCCAAAATGACAGGCATCCTTTGAGTATCTAAACCAGTGGTTGACTACCACCATCATGCTGATCATTTGAAAATATAGAATGGTGTATGTGGTGTATTGGGATGCTTCATGTAGGGGTCTTGGGTGCATGCTTATGCAGGATGAACATTCGGTGGCATATGGATCCCACCAACTCTGAGAACATGAAAAGAATTACCCAACCTATGACGTGGCGCTAGAATCTACGATGCATGATTTGAAAACATGGTGTCAATACCTCTTTGGGGAGAAGTTTTTAGTATACTCTGATAAATTAATATTGGCATACATCTTCCGACAGAAGGATCTCAATACGAGGTAGCACCGCTTGATTGAGTACATACAGGGGTTTGACATTAACATTGTTTGTACCCCTGATAGTGATGCGTGGTGGAAGATTGGTTGAGTAGAAAAGAACCATTTAAATCATTATGTAATTTCAGTGATGAGTGGACTCTGATGGGTATCTTTGATCAGATTTATGTGGAGACCAAGTACAGTGGACATGCGTTCTTGGAGATCATTTAGTTGAATCCTTCTCGCTTAGAGTTGATTCAGTCTGAAAAGCCCAGTAATGATATTTTTCAGTGGTCAAGGTAGTTTTTTCATGGTTGGAGATGTCTTCTGATTGGTTATCATTTCTTGAGGTCATCTTGTTCGTCAAGGTTCGATCTTTAGTTATGTCATCTCTAAGTATGTTGGTAATGCATGATATCCACCCATATCTATGGGATATTAATCCTAAGACAACCAAGATGTATTATGACGTGTGTTGTATGTTCTAGAGGCCAGATATGAGATGAGACATAGTTGAATTTGTGTCGAAATGATACATAAGTCGGCTGGTGAAGGTAGAACACTAAAGAACCTCTGGTATGGCCAATCAAATACCAATTTTTACTGGGAAGGGGGAAGAGGGGTCCATGGAATTTATTATGGGCATGCTTTTTACACAACGAGGTAATAATTCCATGTGGGTAATGAATGATCTTCTGGACAAATCAGCCCACTTCATTCCGATCAAAGGTACAACTGATGTGGATGAGTTGGGGCATTTGTATCTTTAGGAAGTGGTAAGGATTTATGGGGTTCTATATGCAGTTCTATTAGACAGAGAACATTTTTTCACTTCTAAGTTTCAAGAGGGAATTTATAAGGCCTTGTCATCATAGATTAAGATGATCATGGCACACCATCCTCAAATGGATGGTCAGACATAGTGATAGAATCAGATATAGGAGGACATTATCTATACATGTGTTTTGGATTTTGGAGGTTCTTGGGATATCCATTAATAATTTTATTATTATCAAATAATAATAGTTACAAATAACTGATTTGAATGGCTCCTTTGGAGGTGCTCTATAGTCAGCTATGTTGGACCCCCTATGTTTGGCTCAGATAGCTGAGAATTCACTGTTGGGGAGGATTCATGTCCAAGAGACATCTGAGAAGGTGAAGTTCATTAGTAAGTTATTATTAACAGTTCAGGGTCACCAAAAAATCATACGATAATCAGAGTCATAGAGACATATATTTTTCTGTGGATGATCTGGTATTCTTGAAATTAGACCCTCCTTTGGGTAATCATCACTTAGGAAAGAAGGGAAATCTAACACTGAGATATTTCAAACCATTTAAAATTACATAGAGAATTAGAAAGGTGGAATATGTGTTTTCTTTACCTACTCAGTTGAAATCTATCCATTATGTCTTCAATGTCTCTTAACTGAGATGTACAACCTAGATCTGTCCCATGTGAAAAATTTGGAGGATTTGGATATAGAACCCAATTTGTTTATTTTTTGCTGTTGGTGAAAATAGATGATTCCTAAAAGATTTTTTTTTGGGAATGTTTATTCCACTGGTCCCAGTCCTTTGGAATCTTGGAAAATATGTCCTCAAAACATGAGAGTGGATGTTCTAGGTTGAGAAATTGTATCCATTCATGTTTTCCGATGAAACTTCGGGTTGAGCTTCTGTGGAAGAATGTCTTTCTTAGTGAGAATAATTTTCATATCCATGACTTATTTAAAAAAAGAATCATGTAAATCATATTTTTTACTTTTTTTGTCAGTGTTTCCCATGAATTCTTTAGGGAAATCGTGGGTTTTCAAGATTAAGGCCAAATCATGAGCCTATTTTCGGATTTGAATACAAATATTTATTCTTTTATAACTCCTTCATTTTTTAACATTTTTCATCCATTCGACTTCCCACTTGTCTGGACCTGACATATTCAAACCACCATATCCATTAGGAACCCATAAAAATTCTCAATCATGGTGTATTGGGGTTATTTATTCATGATTTCCCCATTCCATGAGCCCATTTAATATTTTGGAAAAATTAATTTCATTCATATCTCATTAATTTTTTTAATTTTTTTGGTGCATCCACCTCTCACCTAAGACCAACATCCCTAGCTGATCCCCAATGTTCTTTTCTACCTCTTTGAATCTCATGTTTATTTTGGATTAGGGAAACATCTCACAGGCCATCTCTAATTATCTAGATTTGAAAAGATAATTTTTTTCATTCATAACTCTTCCATCCTTTACTATTTTTCTTCCATTTTAGATCCCACATTACCTCCTGATTTATATTAGAACCCCCATATCAGTTTTGGATACTTGGAGATTCAATTATTGGTTTATTTTGGTTGATTTACTCAATATATCTCAAGATTGGGGGTTTCCTTCCTTCCTCCTCCCATTTGCCTAATGTTTCTTCCTTTTTTTGAATTTTAGAAGGTATTGAAATTAGGGATTTATACCTAGAGAGTTTTATTGGTTTCTTGGTCTCATATTATGGGTTTAGGTTTGTTTTAACTCCCATTTGGTGTCGTGGTGGTGCGGTTGATCTTTGGTAAAAGGATTTGGTGTTTTTGATACATTTGGTAGGTGATTATATGTGTAAGCACTAATTGATGAGTTATAGTTGCATGATTTATTTTTTTATCCTACTCCTTAAACATTTTTATTTGATTGAAAATTATTTTTGATGTAATTTTTAATGAAATTAATTTTTAATGTAATTTATGTGAGAAAATCGGTGTTCTAAATGTTAATTCCATTTTGTACCATTTGGGACTATTATAAAATTCTTAGTAGAGTACTATTATAATGTTTTTCTAATTCCAATTCTTGTTTATGGTAATATTGGTGTGCATTTGGTTTTCAATTAGGGTATTTAGAAGGATATTTTAGTGCACAGTTTGGTTATATTCCTTACAAAAAATTTATTGAAATTATTAAATCTTTATTAAGTTGTACAAATGGTAAACAAAATTATAGAAATAGTTTGGAATGTTTATGACCAAAAAATGTGTTTTATATGAAAATTCAATATGGTAACATGTGGAAATTTTTTGACCCCAAAGGGGGAACCCATGTATCTAGGTGGGAGGCCATGTACTAGTGTGCTAGTGATCGGGAGTGGTTCTATCACTATTTCACATTGAAAGACAGACATTGACAACAATAAAAATTGTAATGATGTTGATTGGGACAACTAGGGTATGGGTATGTTTGCTACTACGACCTTATGCATGATAAAGGATATTGCATTGGTTACTTTACATCGAGAAATGTGGTACATATGGGATGAAACTAACTAGTAACCAAGGATATTCCAAATATCAGAGCTCATAGAATACTTCATATTGATCATTATCTTGTGGTGTGTTTGGATGTAAAATTCATTATCATAAATGTTTAATTGAAATGTGTTCCTATATTTAAATCATCCATTCAAAATTGTTTACTTTTAAATGTTTCATTCTATAGAAATTAGTGCCACTATCTCTTTTTTCATAAAACAACCAGGGGTTTTTATCTAGTATTACTAACTATATGGAATATTTGGGTTGGATTATATTGGTCATAGGATCACAATATATATACACCTTTGGGTTTAAGTATTATTTATCATGTTTGACACATGAAAAGGCAATTCCATAGGTGATAGTGGTTGGGGTTATTGGTTTCCTTTCTTATTGCACTATTGTGGAGATGGATCGTGGGTTATAACCCCATGCCATGTGTTGTTCCTTGGGAAGTTTTTCTACTTCAGTTATATATCTTGGGACTTATTGGTTCATGTTTATGTCCCTTTTTGTAGTTCTGGATTTTATTTAAGCCTTATTTTGTGGTTAATTTCATATTCAATTTAATGATTGTTTTCTGTTGTTTTATATATACATACTCAAGTAAATTGTTCCCAAACCAATATTTATGATACCTGAGAACTTGTTCCAGACCATGTTGATTGGGAACACCCTTTAGGATTTGAGAAATATGGGGTAGAGTGCGAGTTTTAATGGAGACTTGATTCTGTTTGGGACAATGACCCTCCTCCTCCAACCCTCCTGATTATAGAGTGATCAATGAGAGTTCCTCTTTTAATATATTCCCACGGTGATCATATATGATTGATGAATGAATAAAGATCTTCTATACTATCACTCAAATATTCCCATGTGATTTGTAAGAGATTTTTTTTAATATGCGGATCACCATAATCGAGATTATATAATTTATTCTTGTGATGCAATTATGGTATGGCCTATATACATTTGATTCATCAACAAATAGATAATTCATTTCAAGGTATTTCATTAACTTTTTAATTAATTTGAATTAACAATGTGATTTTATTATAATTTTTATGGTGTTCATATTACAGTTAATTATTGATACATTTTTTTGTTCACTGTGTTATCTATCATCTACATCTTCGATTAATCATTGATTATTACAAAAATGCATGGCTAGTCATACCCTATATGTGATTATGATATGCCTATGAAATTCAACCATCACTTGGGTTATTGGTCTAGTTTCTTATGGTTCATATCATTTTCTAAAATAGAAAAATCTATAACAAATAATGACACTAAGTCATGAATTAATTGTTTATTATCATGAGAAAATGAATTACAAATACATATCCTATGGGATATATTTGTTTAGCTTGTGTTATCATTTACTAAATAAATTCCCAAATGATGCTTCTAGGATCTTGTACATAAATATTTTTTCCAAATTAAGGAGAAATAATTAAATTATATATGTAAACTTCATAATTTTTTTTAAATAGAATGTGATCAACTAAAGCATATACCTCATGAGTTTCTATCTAGGTGGGTTGTATTAGGGCCACTCATTGTGCTATGAGTGATGACCATGTTGATACCCAACAAACCATTCAGGGTGATTTCCCCTAGTAGGATATAAGGACCCAACCTTAAAACATTACATAATATTGAATTAAATGAATAATTCACATTGAGGATCTTTTTAGTTTTAGAGTTTTAGAGAATTAGGACATAACTATTACATCTCAAAAGATTACAAGGCAGACACTTCTACACAGTTTCCCTTTCTTTTCATAAAATAAAAACTCTTAAAAAAAGATTCATGTCTAGTTCCATGTTTTAGACAGCATGACTTTTCCTTCATCTGATACTTGACCTTATTCATCTTTATGTCATGTGAAAACATTTCAAAACATGGGATGAGCATAAAAAGCTCTGTAAGGGTTATAAAACAAAGAATGAAAACACTTTTTCATAAGTACATACAAAACATGAAATATTTTACTTACCTCATGAAATCATAAGATTTATGAAAGACACATAGAAATCTTAAATCATAAAGGTAACTTGTGGCATCCATATCATAATTACGTTGTAGCTATCACAGCTACATAGGGAGTTACATTGGAATACCCATCACAATATATTCCCTAAAATCTCTTAGGAGAAACATTCACGTTTACCACTATCATGTTACCCAATGCATTAGAAAGTTATCTCAGGATCACCCACCCTAGGTTTATTAATGAACCACCCTTATACATAAATAATTCCACAGAACCATAACATTATCATAACAAATAACATAAGCATAAAAAAAGATAACATTTCCACATTGCAATAATAAAATCTCATTTCAAGATATTTAAATAATAAATCCATTATCAAAATCATTTTCAATACCAATATATGTAAAAAGAGTATATGGTATTTATTTTGCCTTTTAAAAACATTCCAGCTTGGTAAGGAAGCCAAATATAAAATAATACTCGCAACGGCAGAACGGTCGTTGTCTCTTCATACATAAAAAAAGAAACATTCCTTTTTGTCGTTTAGTAAAACTATTCATATAAAAATATTCCCTTTGAATAAAATTAAAATTAAAATGTGTTTATACAACATATAAAATAAATTCATGTATAAGACAAAAATGCCTCAATGAAAGGAGATTGAGACGAAGTCCCTTACCTCGTGTCTGGCTTGACTCGATCATTATTTAATCTCCTGAATAATAAACTAAAGTTAATTTCTATTTTCTTATGAACCTTTTTCAGGTTTATTATTCCTTTTATATCGCTTATTACCATTCAATAAACATTATGTAATCATTTAAGTTAATAATGTTCGTTTTGTCGATATTTGGTACTTGAGTCAAAAATGGACTTCTTATAATTACATGTTGTTCATGTGGTCAAAGGTTCATTATATCCAGAATTATATTCATGATTTAGATATCATATATATCATATATATCCATCATATACATGTATTTATAATAGTAGATTACATTTAGAGGTAATAAATGAAATGCACCGTTCATGGAGACGGTAAGCCGTTCGTACGCATGAATGTTATATCCATTTCTATTTCACATTTAATGGAATTAAAACATAATTATAAATAGTATTATTATAATTCTAGTATTGTATCATATATTATATCATTAAATATATCTTTTATACGTACCACATATGGTATGAACGAGTCATATCACTTCGAGGGGGTGGCAGTTCTCACTTCCTCTAATGAGATTATCACGTTTACTGATAATGGAACCCATAAAGTAATGATATAAATGGAAAATACCAAAGAATAAAGGAATCATAAAAATAATATATATCATATATAAATACATTTACATCATAATGGTCACCATGAGAGGTGGTAGGAGATAATAGAACAATCTTCGTTTCGTGAGGCATTAGTTTTCCATCCACAAAAACATTATGTTATTCATCCATTAGATGGAGGTGTGGGTAAGTGTAGTTAAAATAATTATCATAAAAACATACTAGTATATTGAAAATATATGTTTTATTAAAAAATAAATGAATAAAAAGTGTTTATGGGTTGGAGAAGTAAAATAAAAGGAAACAATTTAAGAGAAATTGTTACCATTAATTTGGGTAACTCCCTTTGGTTTAAACCTAAGGACTTTTTGAAGTAACTTATGCCTAAGGTAATAATTCTAATAGGAGGAGAGGGATATAGGGAGATTAATTAGGAAGAGTTTGGACAAGGAAAAATGCTTGAGAGGTTTGAGGAATTGGATAGAAATGGTCTCCTTTTATAAGCGAGAGGAGGGGCTCTTTAGGAAAGTGTGAATACATTAATTTTATTATAAACATATATTTGATTTAAAAAGACCAAAAATAATTATTGTAGAAGATAAGATGACACATATTAGAAATAAAATCATCCAATCAGAAATTGGACCTGTTTTGGATAATATTTTAATCCTTATAATCTTATTTATTTAAATCATTTATTAATGAGGTAAATACTCGATCATTATTGTGTCCTAAAAATTTAATTTATTTAATGACTAAAAATTATAAAAAAATCACCATGATGTAAGAAATCTCTTTATATTTATAATTAATATTTATAGTCTAAACTATAATTTATATAACCCCTTATAAAAATTAATTTACTAAAAGATATTTTCTATTTCCATTTTTGCATTTACTTTAAGTTAATTAATCTAAGTTGTCGTTATCACTCCCAAGTGGCTCAATGAGGTACCCAAGTATACAAAAAGTTTCCCATGGTCGTAAATGACATGAACAATAAGGTCTGGACAAGTGTTAAGGTAATTTTGAATTATTATAATATTCTTTTTACCTTGAATTACCCTATTTACCTTTAAGTGCGGTAAATAAAACTCAATAGTTATTATTCACCAAAAATTATTTTCCTCTTATTGAACCACATTTTACATCATGATAATAACCATGTATATTGTATTTGTGATATTCAATTCATAGAAGTGGTAAAATTTCATTTAAATGAAAAATTCAGTTTTTTAACTACTGCTAAGTGGTTTCAGTATTCATCAAAAATTGATGTTTTCCAGAAAAAAACCAAAAATTCTGCCTAGGATATATTTGATATTCCATATTAAAAAATGATGTTTATTTTTAAAAATTCAAAACATAAAAGTTTCATTAAATAATTTTAAATTTAATTCCCGTCGTTAAAACAAATAGCATGTTTTTAAGAAACAAACACTATCTAAAGATTGACACTTGTTTCTGTCCAATTTCAAAGTAAAAATAAATATAATGACCAAAATTGGATTAAATGGTAAAAATATATTCTAATTACACATTAAAAACAATTAAAAAAATAATATAACCATATAAATAAATTATATTAAAACACAGTTTTGAATTAAAATACAATATTTTCACTATTCATTAAAAAATGTACTTTATCGGAAAAATTCAAAAAATGTACAAAAAGTAAATTTTGATTTCCCCATTCTAAAGAAGGATTATATTTTTTCATAGATAATGTATTAATGTAACAAACACTATATTAAAGGAGTGTTCACCGTTAAAAGGTGATAAATTCGCCTTTTAATGTAAATTATTCTTAAAATTAGATTTATTCACATTTTAAGCCTCTAAAATTTATTGGATAAATTTAAATACATTTAAAAAACATGTATAAACATATTGTAGTTAGTATGGTTCATTCTCAACAATACAATGGCTTGGAGTTAACTACCATTTAAAATAATAATATTATACTATTATTGTGCAATGTATGATTTCAAAGAATCTCGTTGTTGCGTATCGGGTACGCTATCGAACATAGTAACCCTTTTAAAGTAAAATTAATATTTAATTAAAAAAATTAATAAGTATTAAAATATTTTATTCTCATTCACATGGGATGTTACATCCTTCCCCTCTTTTGGAAATTGTGTCCTCGCAATTTTTATTCACTTATCAAAATAATTGGGGGTATTTATCCCTCAATGAATTTTTAGATTCCCACATTGCCTCTTCAACGATATGGTTTTTCCAAATAACCTTTACCTGGTGAATTACCTTATTCCTCCACACTTTCTCTCTACGGTCAAGAATCTGGTTTATTTATTCTTCATAAGAGTGGTTTTCTTCTAACTGAACTACCTCTGGGCTCAAAACATGAGATGTATCTAGTATATACTTTCTCAACATCGAAACATGAAAAAAATTGTGTACCTGGGATAAACATATAGGTAATACCACTCTATATTCAACTGATCCAACTTTCTCCATAATTTCATAAGGTCCAAAAAAACTTCATACTCAACTTTCCCTTCTTACCAAAACACATCGCAGTTTTACAAGGAGAAACTTTGAGAAAGACATGATCACCTACCTCAAAGGAAAGATCCTTCCTCTAGTTATCTACATAACTTTTCTGTCTCCTCTGATCTGTTCTAATGTGCTTCTGAATCAACTGAACTTTCTCTGCCATATCAACTACCAATTCTGGTCCCATCAGATTCCTTTAACCTAATTCATCCCTAAAAGATGGAGTACGACAAAACATTCCATATAATGCCTCAAATGGAGCCATCTGTATACTGGAATGAAAATTGTTTTTATATGAAAACTCAACCAATGAAAGATGTTTGTCCCAACTTCCCTGATAATCCAGTGAACAGGAACATAGAATATCCTCTAATTTCTAAATTGGTTGTTCTAATTTCCCATCTGATTGAGGGTGAAAAGATGTACTAAAATTTAATTCAGTACCCAACGACTTCTGAAGGCCTTTCCAAAAGATATAAGTAAACATGGGATCACAATAATATCCAATGGAGAGAGGAACCCCATGCAACTTGACAATCACATTAACATATAACCAAGAAAGTTGATCTAGAGACAAAGTATCTCGAATAGGAATGAAATGAGATGATTTAGTCAATTGATCAACTATTACCCATATTGAAATATTACCGCAATATTTCTTTGGAAAACCCACAACGATGTCAATGGATATATTTTCCCATTTACACTATGGAAATGGTAGAGGCTCAAGCATCCCTTTTGGTAACTACCGATCTACTTTAACCTGCTGACAAGTCAAACACTTCACAGTAAAATCAGCAATATCTCTTTTCATTCCATCCCACCAGTAATACTCACAGAGATCTATGTACTTCTTAGTACTGCCAGGATGAACTGAAAACGGAGAACTATGAGCTTCACATAACCAATAATTCTTCAACTATGAATCAAAATGTACACATAATCTCTTTTCAAATCTCAAAACACAATCATTATCAATGTTAAATTCAGGCAACTTCCCCTTCTGAACCTACTCTATCTTTTTCTACAACTCACTATTTTCTATATGTGCTTTCTTTATTCTGTCTGATAGAGATGATCTCACTGACACCTGATACAAAACAGAAGAATTTCTTGCACCAACAACATCTATTCCATAATTCATCAATTAAAAAAACAAAGAATCTCATTCCAAATGTAGTATGGTTAATGAAGCATTACTTTTTCTACTCAAGGCATCATCCACTTTATTTGATTTTCCCAGATGGTAATGGATCGTGCAATCATAATTTTGATTAATTCCAACCATCTCCTCTGCCTCATGTTCAATTATTTGGGAGTGAATATATATTTCAAACTTTTGTGCTCAGTATATATTTCAAACTTCACTCCATAAAAATGATTCATCCAAATTTTTAAAGAAAAAAACAACAGCAGCTAATTCAAAATCACGTGTAGGGTAATTTAACTCATGAGGTTTCAACCAACATGAAGCATAAGGAATTACCTGATCATTCTGCATTAGGACTCAACAAAGTCATTTCAACGAAGCATCACTGTAGATAACAAACTCACCATTTCTGGATGGCAGTGCCAAAATTGGAGCATTAACCAATGTTCTTTTAAATTCCTGAAAACAATCATTACATTATTTTTTCCAGATGAACTTAACTCTTTTTCTAGTTAACTTAGTCATTGGACTAGATAACTGTGAAAAATTATCCACAGACCTCCTGTAATAACCTGCCAAACCAAGAAAACTACGGTTCTCAGTTATATTTGTCGGTCTTGTCCATTCTTCAACAACTTTTGTTTTATTAGGATCAACAGTTATCCCATTTTTTGAAACAATGTGACGAAGGAATGAAATTTGTTGTAACCAAAACTCACACTTACTGAATTTCCCATAAAGTTTCATTTCTTTTAATGATTCCAAGAAAACCCATAAATGAATTTCATGTTCCTCTTTACTTTTGGAATAAACCAAAATATAATCAATGAACTAAACCAAAAAATTATCCAAGAAATCATGAAAAATTCTATTCATAAGATCCATGAATACAGCAGGTGCATTGGTTAAACCAAAAGGCATAACTACAAATTCATAATGGCCATATCTACTACGAAACACGGTCTATAGAATGTATTCTTATTTTACATTCAACTGATGGTACCCCGACCACATGTTAATCTTCAAAAAATACTGATCTCCCTAGAGCTGATACAACTTCATTTGATGGCCGAACATCTGCTGAAGTAGTTGAAAAGGATTTCACCACCCCTTTCTACATGTAGTCTATCTGGTTTTCCTCAGGTGAGTTCATTTTTTGACACTCATTTTCATAATGACCCATTTCATTGCACATGAAATATTTTACTTATTGTAAATCAGATTTTCTCGTACCATTACCCTGATCTTTTTCAGTGCAATTACGAGCCTTATGTCCAATTTTACCACATCGGTAGCACTTACCATAATTTAAAATACATTCCCCAACATTCTTCTTACAACATTTTTCACAAACTATAATCTTAATTTTCTTACCATCAGACTTTTTTGACGATTTCATCCCTTTCACCTGCCACCTCAACCTCTTATTCTGTTATTTGTCAAAGAATACCTGATCATCGGAAAATTCCATTTCCACCTTCTCCACAAAATGAATATGTTTTTCATAAATTTTGAACTCATGAGAGGCTAAAGACCATCGATAATTTGGCTTTAATCTTGAGTAAAAAAAGGTTGATTTTACTATAAAGATCTCATATGAAATTTGGAGCGTACCTTGCCAATCGAGTGAATTTTTCTTCATAAGTAGCCACTGAGTCATCCTCCTGCCTCAATTATAGGAGTTGTTTTTCCATCCTAAGACAAACCAACTTAGGAAAATATTTCTCAAGAAACATACCTTTGAACTCATCACAATCAAGAGCATCAATTTCTTCAATATCCCAGATATTTTTCACCATCAACCACCACTGATCAGCTTCACCTTCAAAATGGTAAATAGCAAGACTATGCTTTTGATATTCTGAACAACCCAGGACATCGAAAATATTTTCCAGTACTTTTATCCACCCTCTTCTAGCACTAGATCAGATGATCTTTTGAATTATGGGGGATGTTGCCTCATGAAATGCTCCACTACTGACATGTTCCTCTTCTATTTTTTTGGTTGATCTCGTACATGGATACCACCACCATTTATAGCCTGACTCAACTATGCCATCACTATAATGAGCTATTCAGTTCTGATTCCCACCATCTTAGGTTGCTAATTTGGAAGGTTTTCTTCCTCCTGAGGTCATCCCAACAAAGCTTCCATGTTTCCTCTATGGAAAACCATTCTGAAAACATAAATATCTTAGGTGAATCAACATGTAAATCATTAAATGATATATGATTTCAATATTAACATAAATTACTTTATAGATATTAATTTAACAATACCCTAACTCCTAATGTTATCTAAACATACCTCTGATACCAACTATAAGGAATCGGCCTTAAAACATTACATAATATTTAATTAAACGACTAATTCGCATTGAGGATATTTTCAGGATTAGAGTTTTAGAGAATTAGGACATAACTATTACATCTCAAAATATTATAAGGTAGACACTTCTACATAGTTTCCATTTTTTTCATAAAATAAAAACTCCTAAAAATGGTCATGTCTAGTTCCATGTTTTAGTCAACATGACTTTTCCTTGGTCCCATCTTTGACACTATTCATCTTTAAGTCCTGTGAAAACATTTCAAAACTTGGGATGAGAATAAAAAGCTCCATAAGGGTTATAAAACAAAGAATGACAACATTTTTTCATAAGTACATACAAAACAAGAAATATTTTACATACCTCATAAAATCATATGATTTATGAAAGAGACATAGAAATAATAAATCATAAAGGTAACTTGTGGCATCCATATTATACTTACATTGTAGCTATCATAGCTACATAGGGAGTAACTTTGGAATACCCATCATAGTATATTCCCAAAAATATCTTAGTAGAAACATTCACGTTTACCTCTGTCACGTTCCCTAATGCATTGGAGAGCTATCTCGGGCTCACCCACCCTAGGTTTATCACGGAACCACCCGTATACGTAAATAATTCCCAAAAACCACAAAATTATCATAACAAATAACATAATCATAAAGGAAAGATAAAAATTTCACATTGCAATAATAAAATATCATTTTAAGATATTGAAACAATAAATCCATTCTCGAAATCATTTTTAATACCAAAATATGTAAAAAGAGTATATGGTATTTATTTTTCCATTAAATACATTTTGACATGTTATGGAAGCCAAATATCAAATAATACTCACGGTGGCGGAATGGTCATTGCCACCGCTTACATAAAAAAAACATTAATTTTTTTTAGTAAAAAGCTTCATATAAAAATAAACCATTTGAATAAAATGAAAAGTCAAAGGGGTTTATACGCCGTATAAAATAAAGTCGTGTATAAAACTAAAAATGCCTCAATGAAAGGATATTGAGATGAAGTCCCTTACCTCATGTCCGACTTGACTCGATCATTATTTAATCTCCTCAATAAAAAACTAAAGTTAATTTCTACTTTAGTAAGAACATTTTTCAAGTTTATTATTCCTTTTATAATACTTATTACCATGTTATTAACATTATGTAATCATTTAAGTTAAGAATGTACATTTATTCGATATTTGGTACTTGAGTCAAAAATGGACTTCTTATAATTACTTGTTGTTCATGTAGTCAAAGGTTCATTATATCCAGAATAATATTAATGATTTATATATCATAGATATCATATATATCTATAATATACATGTATTTATAATAGTAGATAACATTTATTGGTATGAAATTAAATTCACCGTTCTTGTAGACGGTAAGCCGTACGTACGCATTAACACTACTTTCATTTCTATTTCACATTTAATGGAATTAAAACATAATGACACATAGTAGTGTTATAATTCCTATATTTTATCATATATAATATCATTAAATATATCCTTTATACATACCACATATGATATGAATGAGTCATATCACTTTGAGGGGGCGGTAGTCCGCACTTCCTCTAATGGGATTATCGCGTTTACCCATAATGGAAACCATAAAGGAATGCAATAAATTGGAAATACAGAAGAATAAAGGAAACATAGACATAATATATATCATATATAAATATAGTTTCATCATAATGGCCACCATGAGATATGGTAGGAGATAATCGAACACTCATTATTTCGTGAGTCGTGACTTTTCCATCCACAGAAGCATTATGTTCTTCATCCATTAGATGGAGGTGTGTTTATGTGTGGATCGAATACTTCTCAAAAAAACTTCCTATTATATTGAGGATACTGGTTTTGTTACATAATAAATGAATAAGAAGTGTTTAGGGGTTGTATAAGTAAAATAAAAGAAAACAATTTAAGAGAAATCGTTACCTTCAATTTGGGTTACTCCATTTGGTTTGAACCAAAGGACTTATTGAAGTGCCTTCTGCCTAAGGTAAGGCTTCTAGGAGGAGGATAGGGATGTTGGGAGCTTAATTTTGAAGAGTTTGGATGAGCCAAAAGGCTTGAGAGGTGTGACAATTGGATACCAATGGTCGCTTTTTATAAGGGAGAGGTGGGGCTCTTTAGGAAAGTGTGAAAAAAGTATTTTATTATAAACATATCTTCAGTTTCAAATGGTCCAAAAATCATTATAGAAAAATATAAGATGAATCATATTAGAAATAAAATCATCCAATCATAATTGGACATGTTTTGGATAATATTTTAATCCTTGTAATCTTATTTATTTAAATCATTTATTAATGAGGTAAATACTGCATCATTACTGTGTCATAAATAATTTAATTTATTTAAGGTCTAAAAATTATAAAAAAATTACATGATGTAGGAAATCATTTTATATTTCTAATGAATATTTATAGTTTAAATGATAATTTATATCACCCCTTTTAAAAATTAATTTACTAAAAGGCATTTGCTTTTGTCATTTTTACCTTTACTTTATGATAATTAATCTAAATGGTCATTATCACTCCCAAGTGGCTCAATGGGGTCCAAAAATCAACCCAAAGATTTCCATGGTCATAAATGACTCAACCAATAAGGTTTGGACAAGAGTTATGGAAATTTTTAATTATAATAATATTCTTTTTACGTTGAATTACCCTATTTACCTTTAACGGCGGTAAATAAAAGTCAAAAGTTACTATTCAACAAAAATTGTTTTCAACTTATTGAACCATATTTTACTTCTTGATAACAACCATGTATGTCGGATTTCTGAAATTAAATTCCCAGAAATGTTAAAATTTCAATTAAATGAAAAAGTCAGTTTTTGTAACTACTACTATGTGGTTTCGGTATTCATCAAAAATTGAAGTTTTTCAGAAAAATACCAAAAATTCAGCCTAAGATATGTTTGATATTCCAAATTAAAAATGATATTTATTTCTAAAAATTTAAAACATTAAAGTTTCATTAATTACTTTTAAAATTAATTCCCGTTGTTAAAACAAATAGAGTGTTTTTAAGAATCAATAACTATCAAAAGAATGGCACTTGTTTATATCCAATTTCAAAGTAAAAATAATTCCAATGACCAAAATTAGATTAAATGGTAAAAATGTACTCTAATTAACCTTTAAAACCAATTAAAAATATAATATAACCATATAAATAAATTAGATTAGAAAACAGTTTTGAATTAAAATACAATATTTTAACTATTCATTAAAAAATTTACTTTATTGGAAAAATTCCAAAAAATTACACAAAGTAAATTTCGATGTCCCCATTCTAAGGAAGGATTTTATTTGCTCATATAGAATTTATTAAAGTAACCAAAAACATTTTTAAGGAGGGTTCTCCATTAAAAGGTGATAAATCGGCCTTTGAATGTAAATTATGCTTAAATTTAGATTCATTCACATTTTAAGCCTCTAAAATTAATTGGATAAATGTAAATACATTTAAAAACCATATATAATCATATTATAGTTAGTTTTGTTCATTACTTCCAATAAAACGGCTAGGTGTTAACTACCATTTAAAATAATAATATTATTTTATTATTGTGCAATGTATGATTTCAAATAAACTCGTTGTTGCTTATCGGGTATGCTATTAAACATAGAAACACTTTTAAAGTAAAATTAATATTTAATTAACAAATATTAATAAGTATGAAAATATCTTATTCTTCATTTACTTGGGATGTTACATCCTTCCCCCATTAGAAAATTGTGTCCTCAAAATTTCTATTCACTTATCAAATAAGTGGGGGGTATTTATCCCTCATAGAATTTTCAGATTCCCACGTTGCCTCTTCAACCATATAATTTTTATAAAAAAAACCTTTACCTGGTGAATTACCTTATTCCTCCACACTTTCTCTCTATGGTTAAGAATCTAGACTGGTTGTTCTTCATAAGTGAGATTCTATTCCAACTGAACTACCTCTTGGCTCAAAACATGAGATGGATCTGGTGTAACGACCCGAAATTTTGAATAAATATTGTTTCATAATTTTGTGTGTTATTTTATTATATTTTTATACTCAAAAAAATGTTTCATTTGATAACATGAGTATAATTAAAATGAGACCGTTGGCCTTTGACTGTTATATGACCATTGGTCAATATGACCACTGGAAACTAAATGTTTTGATTATTACCTCTAAATACAAGCAATCATGGTTAATTATTATAGAAAGAAGATTCGATGGCCTCACCCAGTAGTCTTGGACCGATCGAAGCCCATCTAACAGAACTTGGGAAGGAGGTAGCACCACTGGGCTTTTCTCTGGACCAAACCCAAGCCGAACTTCATCGTGTGAAGCTAGAATGGAATCGCCTTTGCGAGAAGTTTAAACTAATAGAAATTACTAATCGTGCGATGTTAGCCGAGCCTCCCTCAAATTCTCTCACCTTAGCACACGTTACACTTAGGTCCTATGCTGGTGTGATAAGGGGCTATGTAAGTAGACCGTAACTGCCTTGTGTAATCCTTTGTTTTAAATAAAAATTTGGATTTCATCTTATGATGAAGTTTATGAATTTTGAAATGACCGGATAAATATAGTATGCATATTTTTGATGAATTTTATAAAAAGGATATTTTAAGAATGGTTGTGTAAACCTTAAATAATTAAAAATGTGTAATGATTTTTGAAAAATGGTCTTCTACAATTATGTTCAGTATGAAATTTAGAGTCTAATAAGATCAACTTAATTTTTGATGAATAGTAAATTATGAATAGTGTTTTTATGATTAGGATTAGTAATGTGTCCAAATGGATTAGTAATCTCACTTAATGAAAGTATTAATATAATCTAGGCACCTTGATTAAGTAATGTGAGTCAATAAAATGGTTAAATAACTGTTTCATAAATTATTATTCAAATACTAGTTTTTTCGGGTGAATAGTTTTTTCTAATTAAAAATTTAGTGAAAATTATTTAAAAAATTATTGTTATAAAACAGATTTCATTTTTGAACTCAGAGCACCGATATTATGTTATGTTAATTTTTGGGGTTTTTTCTAAAAAAATGAATTTTCGGTGAATAGTGTTTTTATTTAAAAATTAAATTAAAAATATTTAGAAAATTATTTTTATAAAATGGAGTTCATATTTGTAATTAGGGCGTTGATATTTGGTTAAGGTGAAATTTTGGGATTATTCTGAGAAAGTTGAATTTTCGATGAATAGTGAAAATACAGTTTTTAAGTTACGGGTGTCTAATGACATCATTAAATGATGTATTAAGTATCTAATCACTATGGTCAACTTATGAATAGTAAGGTAAGGTATGAGGTTTCGCAAGTGGATAATACCATGGGAAAATACCATGGTCAAGCCCATGGTTTTTCCAAAACCACTAACGAGGTGTCCCTTGGCCATTAATGCCTTGTCCCCTCACTTTCCCTATAAATACCAAGCCATCCTCTCATACATTCGACTCCCCACTCTCCCGCAACGAATTTCTGGTCTCATTAGCTCCCAAGGAGTCCTCCCATGGTTCCCACAAGCCCTCAAGGTCCCATCCTTTGAGTTTAAAGAGTTATGTTTTAAGGTAAGGGATCTGATCTCTCTCTTTCTTTTCAAGAAATATATTTTATGTAATTTCTTTTGTGCTCCATGTTATTATGTTAAAGGGTGTTATTATATACTCCTCTTACTGCCATTTTAATTTTCACATAATGAGAGATCCCCTATTACTCTCATTATTTCGTTTTATAAAGTTTTAAGTGGCGCCATTAGGCTGCCAAATTTTTTGTAACAGATTCTTTCTCCCTTCTCATTTTTCAAGATCTATTTTCATGTAAAGTATTTCAAGTTCCTTTTTATTATGTTGGGGTAGGATCTCTAAATTTATCATACTGATCTTTTATGATCATATTATGAGAGACCCCATTTGATCTCTTCAATTCAGTATTTTGAAGTTTTAAGTAACACCGTTAGGCTGCCGAATTTTTAAGTGGTTCTTCACCCTTCTCGTTTTGAAGTTCTACTTTCATGTCAATTATTTCATGTTCCTTTTTGTTATGTTGGGGTATGATCTCTATATCTATCATACTGATCTTTTAGGACCATATTATGAGAGACCTTATTTGATCTCCTCATTTCATTATTTTGAAGTTTAAGTGGCGTCGTTAGGCTACTGAATTTTTAAGTGGTCCTTGCACCTTTCTCCCTTTTCAAAGTTCTAATTCCATGTCAAGTATTGCAAGTTCCTTTTTATTCTGTTGGGTTATGATCTCTATATCTATCATACTGATATTTTATGTTCATATGATGAGAGACCCTATTTGATCTCATCAATTCGTTTTTGGTTGAAGTTTATGTGACGCCGTTAGGCTGCCAAATTTTAATAAGAGAAATATTATTTTTGACTTCCTTTCATGTTCTTCATTTCATATGGTATATTTTCAAATTTCATTACCATGTTCTTAAATCTATTATATTCTGTCCCTCTACTGTTTTATTGGTCATTTATGAATGTTTGACCCATGTCCCCTCTCTTTTCAATGTTTTCTAAAACCCTGTAACATAGCTGTTATGCTGCAGAATTTTCCTCTCAAAATGTCTCTCTCTTTCTTTGATTTTATTAATTGAATACTCATAGTTCTCTATTCTATATGGGTATTCACATATATACCAAAATTTTCTATTTTAAATTCTGGGATTTACATACATGAAACCCGCTCTCCCCTTCCGTGGGTTTAAAGTGACGTAAAGATCAAGTCCTTAAAGCAGTTTTTAAAACGTTATGATTATGAAATGAAACCCATTTATTTTATGCTATATGGGTTATTTATGAAATGTTTGATGATGATATATGTGGCTCACATGATAATAAAATAAAATTTAAGGGTGCGCCCTGATAGAGCTCCAATGCATTGGGTAATGATGTAACCACTATAGATTACAATTTTAACGATACCTTGGTGAATAACCTTGGTAATTTTCAAATGACACCTTGGGGATGGACCTTGGTGATATGTTCATGATTTTATATGTTAAATGATGCAACCACATCTTCAAGTTATGAAAAATGTTATTTTTATTATGATATGCCTCATGATTTTTTTCTCATGCCTTAATGTTCTTTTCATGACCTTATTGAAGTATCTCAAGTTCACATGTAAAAAATTTCTTTTGTTTCCCTTACTGGGCCTTCTGCTCACCCTTTCTTTTGATGTATGTTCCCAGGTTGTGAGATGCAGTAATGAACCTAGGATGGACATGATGAGAATCCTTTCAAGTGTTTAAGAAGAATATTTTATGTCTTCATGTTTAAAGTTCCCGGTTTCCAAGACACTAAACCTTAAAGATCCTCGGTTTTGTAAAATGTAATGAAAGATTATGTGATAAAAAGGCGGGATGCTATAGTTGGTATCAAAGGATGGTTTAGTTATTTGTGAAAATTAGTATATGAAAACTCTAGGAAGGACCCTATAGAATAGTTTAAATATAGGAAATCTTCCTGGTATTTTGGTGAGTATTGAGTAAGGGGTTGCCAAGAAAATACATCCCTATCTGGATATGAGCAGGTAGAGGTGGATCTGGCACAGATGTACATAGGGGTAAAACCCGAAAACACCACTTTGAGCTAGACTCGAACGGGAACTGGTACACGACAACGG
Organism: Viscum album; assembly: GCA_963277665.1. Lineage (NCBI taxonomy): Eukaryota > Viridiplantae > Streptophyta > Magnoliopsida > Santalales > Viscaceae > Viscum > Viscum album. The sequence continues at coordinate 1,453,398,484 of OY728161.1, forward strand.
GTCATGCTGCACTCTTGTTTACGACACTCCCGGGGGATATGCTTTGGTAAATTCATAAGCTTAGTATGAACCATTGTTAAAGGAATAAAGATAAAATAAAATAAAGATTCACATAAGAATATATGATCATGGATAACCTAGATGGGAACCTAGGGGATCACAAGTTAGGGTATACTTTTCTTCTACAAGATATCCTTATATGCTTTCAGTTCCTTTTCATGATTATTGGCTAAGTACTTAAGCCCCTAATTATGCTTTCTCTTCTTAGTTAATGGTGGGAAATGGAAGAACATGTCCCAACAACCAATGTGATAAGAAATGCAATGATTTTCGTATTAATATGACAGGGATGATTAGGGGATTAAAATATGATTATTATTTAGGAAGACATTCACTATTTTGGGGACCCTATATGATCGAGGTAAATAGATTACTATGGTATTTTCATTGAGGAGTAAGGTTGAATTATATATTGAAGAATCGATGAATTTAAGGCGCACTTATAGTAATTTAGGTTACTTATGGGAATTATTAACCTATCTTCGGTAAAATATTTTTAGTTTAGATACTTTTGTTATAAGATATTAGGAGTGGTTGATGTTGTTTGGAGAAGAACAATTAAGTATATTTTGGAAGACTATGTTATCAAATCCTTCTTATATTTGGGTTTCCATCTTAGTTTGGTTAATTTTGAGGAATTTTAAGGACCGTTATTTATGGAATGGACTATGTTGAACTTTGGGTAGTACCATGGAACTTTGAAGATTTAAAAGTAGTTTCCATTCCTATGGGATTATTTCTTTTTAAAGAGTTGTTTTACCTTACCCTTTCTATTTTTGGGATAATGTTTAAAGATAGAAGAAATAGATAGTTAATCTTTTGTGGATTATGTGATTCTCTAGAAGATGATTCTTGTGTTTTGATGAGAACAAGTAATTTTGAATGCTCATCGTTTGGTGAAAAGATTAGTTTTGGTATAAACATATTAAAGGATGAAACTCTACATGAAGGTAGGTATATTTTATTATGTTTTTGTTCTATGTAGTAAATGAATTCTTCAAAATTATTAAAAGGAATGTAAAACAAAAATGTTGTTGGATTACGTTTCCTACTAGGTAATCAAAGACTGTTTACACACATTGTACGTTTGGGATTTTCTTATGGTTAACTTTCTCCTAATCATGTTTTCTATCACTCTTCCCCAGAACGTGACCCTTTGTTTTTTTCTTCCATATCCATGTTTTCCTCCATGGAATCCTAGTATGGGTTAACTCGGGTGTCCTTTTTACTTCCCTTTCTTTCTTTTAAAGTAATAGTTTTTCTGACTCTTTTTCCGATGTGGGACTTTCAATGAAATTTCAAAACCAAATTTTAAAAAAAAATCGAGGATGCAATTTCTTAAGGGGGGAAGATTGTAATGACCCAAAATTTTGAATAAATATTGTTTCCTAATTTTTTGTGTTATTTTATTTTATTTTTATACTCAACAAAAATGTTTCATTTGATAACATGAGTATAATTAAAATGAGATTGTTGGGCTTTGACTGTTATATGACCATTGGTCAATATGACCACTGGGAACTAAACGTTTTGATTGTTGCATCTAAATACAAGTAATCATGGTTAATTATTATAGAAATAAGATTTGATGGCCTCACCCAGTATTCTCTGACCAATCGAAGCCCATCTAACAGAACTTGGGAAGGAGGTAGCACCACTGGGCTTTGCTTTGGACCAAACCCAAGCCAAACTTCATCGTGTGAAGCTAGAACAGAATCGCCTCTGCGATAATTTCAAACTAATAGAAATTAATACTCGTGCGATGTTAGCCGAGCCTCCCTCAGATTCTCTCACCTTAGAATATCTTACACTTAGGTCCTATGCTGGTGTGATAAGGAGCTATGTAAGGAGACCATAACTGCCTTGTGTAATCCTTTGTTTTAAATAAAAATTGGGATTTCTTCTTATGATGAAGTTTATGAATTTTCAAATGACCGGATAAATATAGTATGCATATTTTTGATGAATTTTAGAAAAAGGATATTTTAAAAATGGTTATGTAAACCTTAAATAATTAAAAATGTGTAATGATTTTCGAAAAATGGTCTTCTAAAATTATGTTCAGTACGAAATTTAGAGTCTAATAAGATCAACTTAATTTTTGATGAATAGTAAATTATGAATAGCGATTTTATGATTAGGATTAGTAATGTGTCCAAATGGATTAGTAATCTCACTTAAAGAAAGTATTAATATAATCTAGGCACCTTGATTAAGTAATGTGATTCAATAAAATGGTTAAATAACAGTTTCATAAATTATTATTCATGTATTAGTTTTTTCAGGTGAATAGTTTTTTTTAATTAAAAATATTTAGAAAATTATTTTTATAAAACGGATTTCATTTTTAAACTCAGAGCACCGATATTTTGCTATGGTAATTTTTGGGGTTTTTTCTGAAAAAATGAATTTTCAGTGAATAGTGTTTTTTTTAAATTAAATTAAAAATATTTAGAAAATTATTTTTATAATATGGAGTTCATATTTGTAATCAGAGCATTGATATTTGGATAATGTGATATTTTGGGATTATTCTGAGAAAGTTGAATTTTCGATGAATAGTGAAAATACAGTTTTTAAGTTACGGGTGTCTAATGACATCATTAAATGATGTATTAAGTATGTAATCAATATGGTAGACTTATTAATAGTATGATAAGGTATGAGGTGTCCCAAGTGGCCAATACCATGGGCAAATACCATGGGCAAGTTCATGGTTTTTTCAAAACCACTAATGAGGTGTCCCTTGGCCATTAATGCCGTTTCCCCTCACTTTCCCTATAAATACCAAGCCATCCTCTCATCCATTCGACTCTCCACTCTCCCCCAACGAAGTTATGGTTTAATTAGCTCCCAAGTAGTCCTCCAATGGTGCCCACAAGCCCTCAAGGTCCCAACCTTTTAGTTTTAAGTGTTATGTTTTAAGGTAAGGGATCTGATCTCTCTCTTTCTTTTCCAGAAATCTCTTTTATGTAATTTCTTTTATGATCCATGTTCTTATGTTAAAGGGTGTTTTTCTATACTCATCTTACTGCCATTTTCATTTTCACAGAATGACATATCCCCTCTTACTCTCATTATTTCGTTTTATGATGTTTTAAGTGGCGCCGTTAGGCAGCCGAAATTTTTGTAACAGATTCTTTCTCCCTTCTCATTTTTAACGATCTATTTTCATGTAAAGTATTTCAAGTTCCTTTTTATTATGTTGGGGTATGATCTCTAAATTTATCATAAGTATCTTTTATGATCATATGGTGATATACCCCATTTGATCTCTTCAATTCAGTATTTTCAAGTTTTAAGTAATGTCGTTAGGCTGCCGAATTTTTAAGTGGTTCTTCACCCTTCTCGTTTTGAAGTTCTACTTTCAATTCAATTATTTCAAGTTCCTTTTTGTTATGTTGGGGTATGATCTATATATCTATCATACTGATCTTTTATGACCATATTATTAGAGACCCCATTTGATCTCTTCAATTCATTATTTTGATGTTTAAGTGGCATTGTTAGGCTGCAGAATTTTTAAGTGGTCCTTGCACCTTTCTCCCTTTTCATAGTTCTAATTCCATGTCAAGTATTGAAAGTTCCTTTTTATTATGTTGGGGTATTATCTCTATATCTATCATAGTGATCTTTTATGTTCATAATATTATAGACCCTATTTGATCTCATCAATTCATTTTTGGTTGAAGTTTATGTGACGCCGTTAGGCTGCCAAATTTTCATAAGAGAAATCTTATTTTTGACTTCCTTTCATGTTCTTCATTTCATATGGTATATTTTCAAATTTCATTACCATGTTCTTAAATACCTTATATTCTTTCCCTATACTGTTTTATGGGACATTTATGATTGTTTGACCCATGTCCCCTCACTTTTCAATGTTTTCTAAAACCCTGTAACATAGCCGTTATGCTGCAGAATTTTCGTCTCAAAATGTATCTCTCTTTATTTGATTTTATTAAGTGAATACTCAAAGCTCTATCTTATATATGGATATTCACATATATACCAAAATGTTCTATTTTAAATTCTGGGATTTACATACATGAAACCCGCTCACCCCTTCCGTGGGTTTAAAGTGACGTAAAGATCATGTCCTTAAAGCAGTATTTAAAACGTTATGATTATGAAATGAAAACCATTTATTTTATTCTATATGGGTTATTTATGAAATGTTTGATGATGATATATGTGCCTAACATGATAATAAATGAAAATTTAAGGGTGCGCCCTGATAGCACTCCAATGCATTGGGTAATGATGTAACCACTACAGATTACAATTTTCACGATACCTTGGTGAATAACCTTGGTAATTTTCAAATGACACCTTGGGGATGGACCTTGGTGATTTGTTCATGATTGTATATGTTAAATGATGCAGCCACATCTTCCAGTTATGAAAAATGTTATTTTTATTATGATATGCCTCGTGATTTCTTTCTCATGCCTTAATGTTCTTTTCACGACCTTATTGAAGTATCTCAAGTTCACATGTAAAATGTTTCTCTTGTTTCCTTTACTGGGCCTTCTACTCACCCTTTCTTTTGATGTATGTCCCCAGGTTATGAGATGCAGTAATGAACCTAGGATGAACATGAGGAGACGCCTTTCAAGTGTTTAAAAAGAATCTTTTATGTTTTCATGTTTAATGTTGCTGGTTTCCAAGACACTAAACCTTAAAGATCCTCGGTTTTGTAAAATGTAATGAAAGATTATGTGATAAAAAGGCGGGATGCTATATCTGGTATATACTTTCTCAACATCGAAACATGAAAAACATTATATACCTAGGATAAACTTGGAGGTAATTCCACTTTGTATGCAACTGATCCAACTTTCTCGAAAAAAAATTATATGGTCCAATGAACCTCAGACTCAACTATCCCTTCTTACCAAAACGCATCACACTTTTCTACGGAGAAAATTTGAGAAAGACGTGATCACCTACCTCAAAGGAATGATCCTTCCTCCAATTATCTGCATAACGTTTCTTTCTGCTCTGAGCTGTTCTCATGTGCTTCTAAATCAACTGAACTTTCTCAGCCATCTCTTCTACCAATTCTGGTTCCATTAGCTTCCATTCACCTACATCATCCCAAAAAGATGGAGTTCGACAAAGATTTCCATATAATGAATCAAATGGATCCATTTGTATACTGTAATTAAAACTGCTATTATATGAAAATTAACCCAAAGAAAGACGTTGGTTCTAAATTCCCTGATAATCTAGTGAACAAGAACATAGCATATCCTCTAATATCTGAATTGTTTGTTTTAATTTCCCATCTAATTGAGGGTGAAGAGTTGTACTAAAATTTAATTCAGTACCCAATGACATCCGAAGACATTTCCAAAAGTTAGAAGTAGTCCTAGGATCATGATCATATACAATGGGGAGGGTAACTCCATGAAACCTGACTATCTCTTTAATATATAACCGTGAAAGTTGGTCTAGAGACAAAGTATCTCGAATAGGAAGGAAATGGGCCAATTTAGTCAATCGATAACTATAACCCATATTGCATTATTACCTCAATATGTCTTTGGTAATCCCACAATGAAGTCCATGGATATAGTTTCCCATTTCTACTCTGGCACCAGTAGAGGCTTAAGCATCCCTTTGGGTAAATACTGCTCTATTTTAACCTAATGACAAGTCAAACACTTCACAGTAAAATCAGCAATATATCTTTTCATTCCATCCCACTAGTAATACTCACATAGATCTTTGTACATCTTATTATTTCCAGGATGAACTAAAAACGGAGAACTATGAGCTTCACATAACAACTCATTCTTCAACTGTGAATCACAAGGTATACATAATATCTTTCCAAATCTCAAAACACAATCATTATCAATATTAAATTCAGGAAATATACCCTTCTAAACCAACACTACCTTTTTCTGGAACTCATTTTCTTCTCTATGTGATTGCTTTATTCTGTCTGATAGAGATGATCTCACTGACACCTGAGACAAAACAGATGAATTCCCTACACCAAAAACTTCTATTCCATAATTCATCAAATCAAAAACCAAAGGATCTCATTCCAAACGTCGTATGGTTAATGAAGCATTACTTTTTCGGCTCAAAGAATCAACCACTTTATTTGCCTTTCCAAAATGGTATTGGATCATGCAATCATAATCCTTGATTAATTCCAACCATCTCCTCTGTCTCATGTTCAATTATTTTTGAGTGAATATATACTTCAAAATTTTGTGATCAGTATATATTTCACACTTCACTGCATACAAATGTTGCCTCTAAGTTTTTATAGCAAAAACAAGAGCAGATAATTTCAAATCATGTATAGGGTAATTTAACTCGTGAGGTTTCAAATGACATGAAGCATAAGCAATTACCTGATCATTTTCTATTAGAACACAACCAAGTCCTTTCAATGAATCATAACTTTAGAAAACAAACTCACCTTTTCTGTATGGAAGTGCGAAAATTGGAGCATTCACTAATATTCTTTTCAATTCCTGAAAACAATCACCACATTCTTTTGTCCAGATGACCTTAACTCCTTTTTGAGTTAACTTAGTCATTGGACTAGAAAACCATGAAAAATTTTCAACAAACCTCCAGTAATAACCTGACAAACCCAAAAAACTACAGATCTCAGTTATATTTTTGGGTCATTTCCATTCTTCAACTACTTTTGTTTTAGCATGATCAATTGTTATGCCATTTTTTGAAATAATGTGACCAAGGAATGAAATTTGTTGTAACCAAAACTCACACATGATGAATTTACCATAAAGTTTATTTTCTTTTATTGTTTGCAAGCCAACCCTTAAATTAATTTCATATTCCACTTTACTTTCATATTGTACCAAAATATCATCAATGAACACAACCACCAACTTATACAAGAACTCACAGAAAATTCTATTCATAAGATCCATGAATACAACATGTTCATTGGTTAAACCAAAAGTCATAATTAAAAATTCATAATGGCCTTATCTAGTACGAAACGCGATCTTCAGAATGTCTGCTTATTTTACTTTCAACTGATGGTAAACGGACCTCAAGTCAATCTTCAAAAAATAGTGATCTCCCTGGAGCTGATACAACTTCATTTGATGGCACAACATCTGCTGAAGTAGTTGCAAAGGATTTCCCCACCCCTTTCTACGTGTAGTCTGGTTGGGTTCCCTTAGTTGAGTTCATTTTTGGACACTCATTTGCATAATGACCCATTTCATTGCACATAAAATAGTTTACTGACTGTAAATCAGATTTTGTCATACAATTACCCTGATCGTTTTTAGTGCATTTACAAGCCTTATGTCCCATTTTACCACATCGGTATCACTTACCAGAATTCAAAAAACAATCCCCAGCATGCATTTTACCACAATTTTCACAAACTGAAAACTTATGTTTCTTACCATCAGACTTTTTTGAAGAGTTCTTCCCTTTCTCCTTCCACCTCGACCTCTTATTATGTTATTTGTAAAAGAATACCTTATCATTGGAAGACTCTATTTCCACCTTCTCCGCACAATGAACAAGTTTTTCATAACTTTTTCACTCATGAGAAGCTAAATCCCTTCGATACTTTGTCTTTAATCCTGAGTAAAAAAATGTTTGATTTTATGATCAAGATCTCGTATGAAATTTGGAGCATACCTTTCCAATCGAGTGAATTTTTTTTCATAAGCAGCCACTGAATCATCCTCCTACCTCAATTCTATGAATTGTTTTTACATCCTAAGACGAACCAACATAGGAAAATATTTCTCAATTAACTCATCCAAATCAAGAGCATCAATCTCCTCACTATCCCTGATATTTTTCAACATCTACCACCACTGATCAGCTTCACCTTCAAAATGGTAAATAGCGAGACTAACCTTTTGATTTTTTGAACAACCCATGACATTGAAAATCTTTTCCAGTGCATTAATCCACCCTTCTTCTAGAACTGGATCAGATGATCCTCTGAATGATGGGGAACGTGGTCTCTTGAAATTCCCCACTACTGACATGTTCCTCTATTGTTGATCTGGTCGATCTAGTACATGGATACCACCACCATTTATAGCCTGAGTCAACTATTACATCACCGCAAAAAACTATTCAGTTCTGATTCCGACCATCTCAGGTTGCTGATTTTGAAGGTTGTCTTTCTCGTGAGGTAATCCCAACATAGCTGCCACGTTTTCTCTGCGGAAAAACATTCTGAACACAGAAATATCTTAGGCGAAGCAATATGAAAATCTGTAAATGCTATATGATTTCAATAATATCATAAATTACTTTACTGATATTAATTTAACAATACCCTAACTCCTAAAGTTATCTAAACTGGCCTCTAATACCAACTATAAGGACATGGCCTTAAAAAATTACATTATATTGAATTAAATGAATTGTTCACATTGATGATCTTTTCAGGTTTAGTGTTTTAGAGAATTATGACATAACTATTACATCTCAAAATATTACAAGGTTGACACTTCTACACAGTTTCCTTTTCATTCATAAAATAAAAACTCTTAAAAAAAGTGTCATGTCTAGTTCCATGTTTTAGACATCATGACTTTTCCTTGATCCCATCCTTGACCATGTTCATCTTTATGTCCTGTGAAAGCATTTCAAATCCTGGGATGAGCATAAAAAGATCTATAAGGGTTATAAAACAAAGAATGAAAACATTTTTTCATAAGTACATACAAAACATGAAATATTTTACGTAACACCTGAAATAATATGATTTATGAAAGACACATAGAAATCATAAATCAGAAAGGTAACTTGTGGAATCCATATCATACTTACATTGTAGCTATCACAACTACATAAGGAGTAACTTTGGAATACCCATCATAGTATATTCCCTAAAATATCATATTATAAAAATTCATGTTTACATCCATCATGTTACCCAATGCATTGGAGAGATATCTTGGGCTCACCCACCCAAGGATTATTATGGAACCACCCTTATACGTAAATAATTCCTCAGAACCATAACATGATCATAACAATTAAAATAAGCATAATGGAAAGATAAAATTTCCACATTGAAATAATAAAATATCATTTCAAGATATTGAAATAATAAATCCATTCTAAAAATCATTTTCAATACCAAAATATGTAAAAAGAGTATATGGTATTTTTTTCAATTTGAAAACAATCCAGCTAGTTAGGGAAGCCAAATATCAAATAATACTTGTAGTGGCGGAAAGGACGTTGTCACCGCTTACGTAAAAAAAATAAACATTACTTTTTTCATTTAGTAAAACTGCTTGTAAAAAAATATTCAATTTTAATAAAATAAAAATTCAAAGGCGTTTATAAACTATATAATATAATGAAGTGTATAAAACTAAAAATTCCTCAGTGAAAGGTTATTTAGACAGAGTCCCTTACCTTGTGTCCGACTTGACTCGATCGTTCTTTAATATCCTGAATAATAAACTAAAGTTAATTTCTACTTGCTTAAGAACCATTTTCAAATATATTATTCCTTTTATATCACTTATTACCATGTTATAAACATTATTTAGTCATTTAAGTTAATAATGTTTGTTTTGTCGATATTTGGTACTTGAGTCAAAAATGGTCTTTTTATAATTACAGGTTGTTCATGTGGTAAAATATCCATTATCTCCATAATTATATTCATGATCTAGATATCATATATATCATATATATCTATAATATATATTCATTTATAGTATTACATAACATTTAGAGGTAAGAAATTAAATGCACTATTCATGGAGACGGTAAGCCGTACGTACGCATGAACACTACTTCCATTTCTATTTCACATTTAATGAAATTAAAACATAATGATACATAGTAGTATTATAATTCCATAATTTTATCGTATATAATATCATTAAATCTATCCTTTATATGTACCACATATGGTATTAATGAATCATATCACTTTGAGGGGGCGGTATTCCGTACATCCTCTAATGAGATTATTGCGTTTACCCCTAATGGAAACCATAAAGGTATGATATAAATAGAAAATACAGAAGAATAAAGGAAAAATAAACATAATATATATCATATATAAATACCATGCTATCATAATGGCCACCATGAGAGACGGTAGGAGATAATCGAACAATCAACGTTTTGTGAGGCATTTGTTTGCCATCCACAGAAACATTATGTTCTTCATCCATTTGATGGAAGTGTGTGTTAGTTAAGATATAATACATCTCATAAAAACTTCCTAGTATCTTTAGGATAATGTTGTTGTTACAAAAGAAATGAATAAAAAAATTTAGGGGTTGGAGATGTAAAATAAAAGAAAACAATTTAAGAGAAATCGTGACCTTTAAATTGGGTAACTCTCTTTGGTTTGAACCAAAAGACTTTTTGAAGTGCCTTCTGCCTAAAATAAATCTTCTAGGAGGAGGATAGGAATGTCGGTAGCTTAATGGGGCCGAGTTTGGACGATCCAAAAGACTCAAGAGGTGTGAGGAATTGGATAGAAATGGTCTCCTTTTATAAGGGAGAGGACGAGCTCTTTATTAAAGTGTGAAAAAATTATTTTATTATAAACATATCATCAGTTTCAAATGGTCCAAAAATAATTATAGTCGAATATGAGATGACTAATATATTAAATAAAATAATCCATTTAGAATTGGGCATGTTTTGGATAAAATTTATATCCTTATAATCTTAATTATTTATGTCATTTATTAATGAGGTAAATAGTGCATCATTATAGTGTTATAAATAATTTAATTTATTTAATGTCTAAAAATTATATAAAAAATACCATGATGTAGGAATTCTTTTTATATTTCTAATGAAAATTTATAGTCCAAACAAAAATATATAATACCCCTTATAAGATTAATTTACGAAAAGATATTTTTTTTGTCATTTTTGCCTTTACTTTAAGTTAATTAAACTAAATTGTCATTATCACTCCCAAGTGGCTCAATGTGGTCCAAAAATCGACCCAAAGATTCCCATGGTCGTAAATGACTCCACCAATAAGTTTTGGACAAGTATTATGGTAATTTTGAATTATTATAATATATTCTTTTTACCTTGAATTACCCTATTTACCTTTAACCCCGGTAAATAAAAGTCAAAAGTAACTATTTACCAAAAATTATTTTCATGTTATTGAACCAAAATTTAATTATTGATAACAAAAATGTATGTTGGATTTTCAAAATTCATTTCACATATGTGGTAAAATTTCATTTAAATGTAAAATTCAGTTTTTTAACTAATACTTAGTAGTTTCACTATTCATAAAAAATTGATGTTTTTCAGAAAAATATCAAAAATTCAGCATAAGATATATTTGATATTACAAATTCAAAATTGATGTTTATTTTTCCAAATTCAAAACATAAATGTGTCATCAATTAAATTTAAAATTAATTCCCATTATGAAAACAAATAGCGTATTTTTATAAAACTATAACAATCAAAAGATTTACATTTGTTTATGTCCAATTTCAAAGTAAAATTAATTCTAATGACACACATTGGATTAAATGGTAAAAATATATTCTAATTACTCTTTAAAACAAATTAAAAAGATAATCTAACCATATAAATACATTATATTAAAGCACAGTTTTGAATTAAAATAAAATATTTTCATTATTCATTAAAAATGAACTTTATCAGAAAAATTCAAAAAAATTACACAAATTAAATTTTGATGTCCCCATTCTAAATAAGGATTTTATTTGGTCATATAAAATGTACTAAAGTAACCAAAACTTGATTTAAGGAGGGTTATCTATTACAAGGCGATAAATTGACCTTTTAATGTAAATTATGCTTAAAATTAGATTCATTCACATTTTAAGCCTCTAACATTAATTGGATAAATGTAAATACATTTAAAAAACATGTATAATCATATTGTAGTTAGTTTTTCTCATTCCCAAAAAATTCAATGGCTAAGAGTAAACTACCATTTGAAATAATAATATTATATTATTATTGTGCAACATAAAATTTCAAAGAAACTCGTCGTTGCATATCGAGTACGCTATCGATCATAGAAACCCTTTTAAAGAAAAATTAATATTTAATTCAAAAATATTAATAAGTATGAAAATATCTTATTCTTAATTTACTTGGGATGTTACATAGGATACATTTCATATGCACATCAATATTCAATTATTTAGAAAAATATGAAATTTCAAGGAAACCACACACTAGAGACTTTAATAAATATATATGTTGTTTTACAACATTCAATGTTACCCCTAGGTTATTAACCAATTTTTTCTAGTCCTAGTTCTAAAATTAAATTAAAAACCCCTAATAATAACAATAGAAACTCATCATTTTATTTCATTAATACTACACCAGTCTAAGAAAAAAAAATTATACCATTTATAAATGAAAGGTATAAATTTTTGGGAAAACTAGGATCATACATCACGAGAATATAATAATGATAAATAATTTTTAAATAATTCTAAATTTTCTCCTACAATATTTCTTATCTTCCCTAGTGAATATATCCACTAGAATACATACATCAATGATATGGGTGATCTAAAATCCCAATTACGGAGGGAATGACAATGATATAAAAAGATACATGAATCAATAGTATATGGGTGATAAAAACATTATTATTTTATTAATAGAATATGATAATCATCATGAGAATTAGGGATTCATATGATAAATTTAAGGAATTTGGTAAATGAATAATAATGATACGACATCACAATTACTGAAATACAACACATAGTTAACCAAAAGTCCATCATCATGTTCACATATTATATATGTGCATAAATCATAACATCATAATTTTGAATAATGATATAATCATGTTCTTCTATAATATGACAAATCACATGAGATATGTCACATTATAAAATTTATTGTATATATATATCATTATGATTCCACCATAACATCATAAATTGTAAAAATCATTCATTCCATGTGGAATGAGAATCACTTATAAATTATACTCGTGAAATAAACCCATGGAAATGATTTTGCTTCATAAATATGCCATAATGAAATTATCCGTGACTAGAATTTAATAATCCCTAAATAATTAGTGAAACAAATATCATTGGACATTATATTTTATCATTCGATCTCTAATCTCATTATGAGAATAAATAATAATTCATGAATAACCAATGAGAATTAATTGAATATAAGTTCTTATAGAAAATCATTATGGTAGCTTTGAAATAATCTCTATGGTCTTAAAGAATTCATATCCCTTGGAATAGAAAAGGTTAATAATAGTGAAATTAATCTTTTAAATGTTTTTAGGATAATCCACGTGAAAAATAATGTGAACTATATAACAAACCAAAAAGAAAATACTTGGGTGTGAGAATTTACGTTATTACTGGTCCAGATTTAGTTCATCACCATTTTCCCCCAATATAATAAACATGTGTTTATTAAATAAATTAAATTATAAGAAACATAAGTTCATTTTTTACTCTTGAAAAATTATAATCATTTTAGTTTAAATTTAAATTTTATTTGTTAATGGTATTTTTTATCAATAGTATTTTCTTTAAAAAATCCCTTCCTGAATTGATTTCATTATTTCATTTTTATTATTATTTATTAATTAATAATAGTATGTTTAGAATAATTTAAATACGTATATTTATAAATTTATATATTAAAAATTATTTCATATGACCATCTATACTGTCTGAGATAAGTATAGATTTAATAACAACTTCATGAGTGTTCAATCGACTATTAATGAGACACTTTCAATGATGAGGTGAGAGATGTATAAATCATATATATTTTGTAAAACTAATAAATAAAATAGTTTAAAATTAGTAAGATTATGAAATGAAAATATTAAATTAATTTTATTAGGTTTTTATTAGAAAATCACATAAATATTGAGGATGAGAATTGGAAAATGAAAGTAAATATGAACAAATATTACCACATTCTAGATGTTGATCCTATATTACATGCCTTAAATATTTAATATCATGGTTTCATATAGACATAACAACTAAAAGGACCATAAAAGGGGATTATGGTGTGGAATATGGGTAACTTTTTTCAACACCATAATTTTTTGAACAAATTTATATTAAATAGTTTCGATATAATACACACAAAAATAAACTTAAACAAACCACAATATACTACATAAATATAATTATTAAAATACATAACTATGAAAATACCATTATTTTAGTGGTTATGAATATTAATAATCATATTATGAAATAAATATATATATATATATTTCTATAATTTAGATTTATTGATTGATTCATATGAAATAATATTTAAATTTAAATAAAATCATTTCATTAATCAAAGACTCTTTTTTGAAGAAATGTAGGTTTTGTGGTGTGATAAATTTGTATAAAAAATATACTTATCATAGATAAAATTTTATTTTAATGAAATGTATTTATAGTGTGTCAATAATCAATTACACATCAGTTATCTTATTATTATAAATAAATACAAAATCATTCGAAGTTAAAAATAGTTCTTCTTCATAAAAATATTACAATACACACAATGTTTTTTATCTGAATAGAATAATAAAAACCTATTTATTAATTATCATAATTAAATATATTGATTTTATATTAAAAAATAACATTCATGTAATATTTTTTACAAGACAAACAATAAATATATATCTAGTTTTATGCTACAAAATACATTTTTTCAAAAAATGTGTTTCCATATATTTTTCACACTTCATTATATGTTAACTTCCAAAACTTATATAAATTAAATTTGATAAAATTTAATACATATTTTTAATCAATATTTCATAAATATTTTTGAGTGCTATTTTATTTTTTTCCATAATGAAATGTTAAAAATATAAAAATTGCTATTTCTGTTGGAGTTAAAACTAGTCAATGAAGGGGTTAAACTTAGAGATAAGGGTAAAAATGCCACAATAATGGACTGAAAAATATTTTTTAATTATATTTAGACATTATTTTATCATAAATTTTAATTATTATCCATTTTTAACAACATTCCCATAATAATATCAATATATAATTTAAATGTTTTATGTTATTTCTTGTGTGTATCTCCCCTCACATACAAAAGGAAACCTTTTTCCTAACTTATTCACAAAATTAAAGATATAATCATGAATAAATACATTCTAAAAGAACCTTCCACGATACCTATGATTATTTCATGATCTATTGGTCTTACATTACGAACTTCATTGGAAGACTTAATATATAATCCAATAGAGGTTCCATAATTAAGTGATAATCAGCATACCCTACTCTTTCAGTGTTTATATATTAATATAAATCCAATAGATATATTTTATCCATAATAACATTTCTAATCCTATATCAAAAATATAATAATATTTTATTCCAATTATCACACAAATATTTCCACCTCTTTTTCCATCAAATATTTGATGAATGTATCGCTTGTTTGTATGTATGGACCACCACCTACACGATGTGATGTGACATTGTTTTGATTTCCAACATTACATGTACGATAATAATGATATGTTGAATGAATAAAACTAATGTTAGTCATATAATTTATATTCTTTAGAGTTAAATTATTATTTTCATTTATTTTGTTTCAACCATTGAAAAGTGGCAACATCACTCATGTGTACATACAGACAAAAATGCAAATGAAGTGATATAATTAATTTTTCATCACCACCTTATATTAATGATTATAAAAGTATATTTAATTATTAAATATGATAATTATTACATTTTTTGATTCTATATAAGTTGAATCCGTCCGTGATGTGCAATAATCATTATCGTCAAACTGATGCAATCACAGAAAAAGACTCATATTCACATGATTAATGATTTTAATGAATAATTTCCAATAAAAGTATAATTGGAACAATAAGAAAAAGTTATATCTTAATATATAAATATATATGAATATTTTTTTAATGTATCTATAAAAAATATATATTTAGTATAAGGGAGTTTTTATTATATATGAAGCAAGATAGGACATGAGGTAAGGGTTTTTCATCTCACTTTTATTGTTATTATAAATGTATCATTTCTATAACATATTTAGTTATGGTGGTGTATATAATATATATAAATAGGATTAAGATGGGTTATCTTTCATGTATTCATTGTTGGTTAGTACAATGAAACAGTTTGTTGTAGGATCATTAAAGTGGGAAGACGGGAATCAGGATGTTCTGTTTGGATACTGTGTCTGGGCCTTCGGTTCATAGAGAATTTGAGAAATAAATTTGTAATGGGACTTTGATCTAATAGTCCATCGATTCATGTAGAGGTTACCTCTAAACCCTGTTGGAAAAAGGAATTCCATACCTAATGATGGGATGGTTTCCCAAACCTATTAAAATAAAATATCAAATTTTTCTTTGATTCATTTAATGAAAATAACTAGGATTTAAAAATCCATATAAGGTTCTCTATTTCCTAAGATTTTGATTCAATGATTACATAAATCAATAGGGTCTATGTTACTGTTGCTCCGATGTTTTCTCCGGGGCGCGCGCATCCGTCTATGGGGAGGACACACTACTTGTTACCCCGCATTCCCGCTTTCCAAAGGCGGGCGGCATCTGTTCCTTGTTCAGGGACATTTTCTCCTTGATCGAAACATGGATGATGGGATGTCGGTTCTTCCTTCTGTGGATTCCTCCTCAGTGATCATTACCTAGTCCGGGTCTCCCTCATAGATTTAAGACGGGTTCATGAAGCTCATTCCCAGTGCCATATCTACATGGACGCCAGTTAATTACGCTGCTTTCGTCGAGACACTCCAAGGGGTCTTGTCGGGGCACCAACCTTCGGTGAGGAGATTGGTCACGTTTGGGTGTCATTGGAATGACTGTATTTGGTCCCTCAGCACAGGGCTTCTCGAGGGCGAGGAAGCCCAAGGCATCCCACATCAAACGCGGGGAATGTGTACCATCTGAGATTTTCCTCATCTTCCCATGTTTAACACGGGGTATGTCGCGAGTTTAACGTCTGGCGGAGAAAGATCGGGTTAAAGGACCCCTAGGGAGAACACCGATGTTGGGTCCAGCACGCGGGCGGCTTCCCAGATGTCATGGAGTGGGATGGGGTGGCTTGATCTCACCGGGATGTGGCGGACTGGGTAAGGATCAGGGTGGATGGTGGAGTGAGACATGGGGGTTACATCCTGAGACGGCCCAAGAGGGAGTATACAGTTCAACGTCATGCGGGACGAGATACAGTTTAACGTCATGTGGGACGAGATACAGTTTAACGTCATGCGGGATGAGGGGTTTTGGGCTTACGCTCTGAGGCGGCCCATGGTGGAAAGGGAACTGATGTGGCGAGGTCGGGACGATCGGGTGGTGGGCTTGAACCTCGTAGAGGCTTCCTACGTACTGTGCATTAGCACGGATCAAAGACCACGTAGTTCGCTGGGATGGGGCTTACGCTCTGAGGTTTCCCAAGAGGGTGCCATGGTCGATGCGCACTCTAAGCCAAAGTGAGTCATGCTCAGTGTGAGAAAAAAGAGGCAGGAGGGACTAGATGATCACGTCGCAAAAGGTGCGTCCATGAGAAGTGGAATGGGGCTTTCGCGTTGAGTGGCCCAAAGAGGAAATAGGGTCTTATGCGTGGTCAGCGGCCCTTGGTTCCGGGGATTACTCCAGATTGGAGGCCCGTGGTGTGACGAAGAATAGTGGGAAAAGGACTCCACTAGCCTTGG
Source organism: Viscum album (assembly GCA_963277665.1). NCBI lineage: Eukaryota > Viridiplantae > Streptophyta > Magnoliopsida > Santalales > Viscaceae > Viscum > Viscum album. Next base: position 1,453,416,244 of record OY728161.1, read on the forward strand.
CAGGGGGGAAGCACAGAGATGCATGGGTACAACCATCTGTTTGAAAGGCTAGGGGATTACGCTCTGAGGCGGCCCTTCCCCCTTAGACAAACGCCACTCCAACAAGGAGGATCTCATTACATGGGAGGAAGAGTCCATTCCCGTGGAGACGAGAGGCGTAAAAATGTCCGAGCTGGGGGGACCCTGTGTGCGAAGCACGGGGTCAGACAACAGTTTAACGTCATGTGTTGAGGACGAGGTGCTTAGCATTTTAACATCCTTCAGATTGGACGAGGTGGGTTCGCTCCACACCCCAAGTGCTTACATTCCCAAATCCCTCTACCCCTTGTGGGAGGGAAGGCATCGGCAAAGCCATAGTGAAGGGGGCCGCAGGGCAAAACACTGGGGGGTCCACGTTAGCGTGGCTATGCGGAGAAGCAATAGCTGTTAGCGTGCCTACGCGGAGAAGCATAAGGCAAAGCAACTCAATGGGAAACATGGCCCAAGGGACCTTGAGGTTACTTCACACGAGCCTCGAAAGCTGTATGGGGAAACAACGCATGGCACACATGCCTGGCAGGGGAGACATCAGGTTCCGGTGCAGGGGGGCATCCAAGGGGCGTCAAGGTGAGGGGTCATGGGCTTTTCACGCAAAAAATAAGGTTTGCGCGCAAAACAATTGGATGGCGCAAAATTGGAGCAAGGGAATTTTGTGCAGAGAGGAAATTACATATAGGTTATTGCACGCACAGAAGGGTATCGCTCGCACGATACATGGATTGCGCGCAAGGCTGGAACCCGGGGAAGGGGGAAAATTCACTTAAGCAGGTGGAGTTGCGTGCAAGGCGAACTTCAGGGCAAGGTTGGGCGAAATGAGGGATTACCTGGAAGTCATCTTGCGCGCGGGGGGAGCCGAATTGCGTGCACGAGAGTCGCTTATTATTCCGCAACCCCAAACCATTCGGGGTCACCTTCTATTTATAGGCGACGTCTGGTGCGGAATCCAGGCGACGCGCAAAATCTTCCGCGCCGAGAGCAGCCAGCGCGCGAAAACTCGCCGCGCAGAATCGGGGTGCGCAACGATTGCGCACCTCATCAACTTAATTCCACGAAACCCGGGGATACTACGTGCGCAGATCAATTTTTCTCGCGTATCCTCCTTTATTTCTCTCACCACATCCCGGGCCTCCGGATCGGGCCTCAGATTCCGAATAGGACTTCGCTTCGTCGTTTTGAAACTTCCTCCGAGAGTTACGGACTTTTTTCGGCGTCAATAAATCCCCCCCATGGAATTGGATTGGCGAGAGGTCACAACGATCGGATTCCAATGGAAATGCCGAAACACCAAAATGTTGAGTCTCCTGGTCATGTTGCGCGCAAAATTCCGATGGGGCGCGTAAAACTACAGACGCGCGCGGAATCCTATTTCCGAGCGGCGCGGAACCCTGGCCTCGCCTATAAAAAGGGGCGCTGGGTCCCAAATCTGTACTTCTACTTTTTCCACGTGATAATATCATCGCTCTCGTGTGCGAAATTGCTTCCGCGGCTGTGTGTAAAAATGCTCTGGCAGCGCGGAATTACATCCGAAATTCGGTCGTGATTTCGCGCCTGTTAGTGATCTTCTGTGCTTCGCGTGCCGATTGCACGCTCATCTCTAGGATTTCACGCAACTCCTTCACATTTCGCGCCAAACTCTCCAATTCCACGCACTGCATCCTGATTTCTCCCAACTCCAGAAAAATTCGAGATGGCTGCAAACCGAGTTGATAAGGGTGAAGCCGCTGCCCGCAAAACAGAAATGGCAGCGAATGAGGAGGTTTATGGCGCCAAGGTGATTGTCTCCAACAATCTGACCTGGTTCAATCTGCTGACTCCAGCCCAGAAGACGTATCCCTTGTATGAAAACATCCCGCTCTGGAATTTTGGCATCCTGGAGGAGGTTCCACTACCGGGATTCGAGGTGGACACGCCGTGGTCTTGGGTGACTCGGGAGGACGAACTTCCTCGCTACAACATCACCAACAATGGCCATCCTGCCATGAAAACCAGACATATAGATGTATATGTCCTGAACCTGAGGACTAGGACTATTACCGGGGACGAGCCTGTGGCGGAGGATTCTCCGGCCCTCTACGCGAGCACGTTCCGTCAGAGCGTCACAGATGATACGAAGGGCTAGCTGAAGGATTGGGACCTGCGGTCCGGGGGAAACTTCACCAGTGAATGGGCCCGGGCGTTCTGGGTCCGCAGTACCTGTGACCAGTTCAGGGAAGAACTGTGGTATATTGGCCTATTCGAGGCAGTATGGACATCGCAGTTACACTTCCACCTCTAGCCTCAACTCGGACCGGAGCTATTCACCCGGTGGTACCCTGACACCAACACATTCCACCTTCATCATGGGGAAGTTAGCATCTGTCTCTGGGACGTTCACTACATCGGAGGTATCCCACAGGAGGGTTACCAATATGACGAGTTCGTTCCTCAAAGAAAACCTGGGGAGACATGTCGTGGATGCCTATGATGACGTGGTACCTATTGGAGATGTCCAAAGAGAGGATGGGGGTCAAGGACCTCCTTAAGGACGTTGCCTTCAGGGGCTAGTTCAACCTGTTCCTTGAGAAGGATCCGGCCGTCAAGATGCCGGGACGGGGAAAACGGCGCCCAACCGCGACTCAGAGGAGCAGGGATGGGTCATACTAGAGGACCCTGGAGGTGGGGAAAGACCAATCATGGGGCTACTGTGTCATTGAGGCCCGGGACCCGAACGTCCGATATGCCGAGTTCCTTGCCGCTTTCCTGAGCGGGTGGCTCCTGCCAGTGCGGGACGCGAGGAAGGGCGTCCCCACCAGAGGAGGGAGGAGAGGAACTGGTGGGACATGATGGGGATCTGACACCCATCATTGAATTAAAAAGCGCAGAGGGGTCTCCCCTTATGGCGGCTCCTGCAGCGACCGAAACACTGGGGACCGACGCTCTGGATTCCTGTAAGTCCCACGCTTCACTACTGGCTCTTGGTGTCAAAAGATCCCGTCTGACCAGCGTATTCCTTGAGCAGTTATCTCAACACTAGAGGCGCATCAGGCTGCAGAGCTCGGGCCATCCGCGAGTGGACCAGCGGCAGACATACCACCTTGTTCAGAGCATGCTCCCTGCACTGTGTCGGCCACGACAATTGATGAACAGGGGGCGGCAGACATCAGCGGCGCTCTTCTGGAGACGAGGTCAGAAGCTGGTGGAGGAATCATTGCTGCTGGGGCGAGAGAAGAAGGTCTCCCGGGCGTCAAGGATTCTATTCCTCACGAAGGAATCCCTATGGAGGATCCTTCTACTGATCTACTGGCTACCATCCCCATATACCGACCCGCTGACCCTGAGGAGATAGATGACTCAGACTCAGAGGCAGCCGAGGAGAGCCGGATGACACAGCGCAAGGGGTGGAAGTGTATCCAGTGCTTCCTCAGACAGCCCCAGTCAGATTGGCTGAGGTAGATGGGATCACTTCATACCTATCTGCGCTTCCTGTGCGCCGGAGTGGCTAATGCTCAGCACCTTCATCTGATGGCCCGTGATTACATGGCTGAGAAGATAAGTGAGAGCAGCCGGCGCGATGACATTTCCCAGTTCCGGGAAGGATCGGCAAGAGATCAAGCACTGCTGAGGGCGGAGCAGGTGGTCCGACACCTCGAAGGGTAGGTGGCAGAGAAGGAGGCCTTAATCGCAACATGCTCTGAGCTTGTGGAGCAACTGACGGCCCAACTGGCTGACGTGCAGGAACAACTGGTGGAGGAGAGTCACCAGATGACCGTACTTCAAACCGAGTGGGCACAGGCACAAGCTAGGGCTGGCAAGATGTGCTCTGTGGTGGTCTATGAGGAGAGAGTCTTCAAATAGCGAGAAGTGTTCCTGGAGGCTACCAGCCAAAGGGTAGCAGCGCTGGAAAGATCGCTTCAGCACGCTGATCCCTAAGGGATTTGTTTTTTCCATCTCATGAACTTTTTTGCTTGTACTTCTCATCTTCTCAATCCAATTTATGGCCAAATCCATTCATTTGTACCCTTGGTTTAATGCGCTCAACCCTAGTTTTGAAACGTATAACAAATCATCCCTAGGCTCCTGTTGGTCACGCCCAATGCGAGAAGCAGAGGATTCTCGTGCCATCATTTCGTCCAACTGTGGTGCATTGACCAAGCTTCAGGCATCCGAAATTGGGCCTGGACTTCTAAGGAGACCTCAGGCCGATTGATGTGTCGACTTCTCAATGTGCTCTAACACACGAGTGGGGCGATGCCGGGGGCATTGAAATCCATCCGAACATAGGGGGATAGAGAGGAAGGGTGAATCACGCTGCCCAAATTCGAAACACAATGGGGCGCAACGATGGAGCATAACTGTCAACCATGGCGGAAACACAACATCCATATCATGTGGGCCTGGAATGGGGATAATAAATGAGGGCGGACCGCTGACCATGTTCACAACACGGGGCATAACTCAAATATCGTCGGTCAGTTTTCCGGAACATTGGCCCAGGGAAGTAGGCGGACCATAGGTCTGTCATCCATACTATTAGGGGGTTCCTTTAAACACGACCAGTCCTCCGGAATGTTAGCCCAGGACAGTAGGCGGTCCATAGGTCGAGCATCCATACTGTAAGGGGGTCTTGTCAAACATGAAAGGAAATGAGGATCCGAATAAGGGGGACGCAAAGCGTGGAAGGTGGAGTGGTGGTTTGTTCGAATAGAGTCCAACACTCCCAAAATTTCGCCACCATGGCGAAGTTGCATTAGGCATACATACCGACCTGATCATGGGTCATCCCAATTTCTAGGCAGGACCTCTTTAGTGAGAGAACTACTGCTTCCCATTATTACCATGGGGCGTCCCGAACCTGCTCGGGGTAGATGTCCAGATTACACCACTTCCCATGAAGTCGGGACGAGGGGCCGACAATAAGGAAGGACGGGGTTCAGTATTCCCTGGGGCTGGACCCAAAACAAAATGTCCGGGCGGTCCTACGTATCTCATTAGGATTAGAATCAAGCCACGCGTATTTCTTGAAACACTGTTTAACCTCATGTTGGATGAAATACAGTTTAACGTCGTGCGAGACGGGGAACACATCTCATCTGGGGATAAGCACGACATGACGAGTAACCCTACGTAAATGAGGACATAATCCCGCACCACATCATGAAATCCCACAAGAGAGAGTGAGTCGTAAAAAGTCAAAGAAATGATCTTATTTTTAGGTCTTAGAACTCAGACCAAAGGTCGGAAGGAAACATAAGGGGCACACGGTGGAGTAACTCAAACACCTGGCGTGAATAGGAATAGGGGGTGTGTATGGTTCATTGAACAACCCGACATGAATGAGGGCATAATCACATATCACACCGCACAACCCCCTTAGGAGAGGTTTTAGGTCAAGGGACCGAAAATGAAAGTAGGCTGGGCCCATGGGAAGTGCCCGGGCGCTCCTACGTATCTCATAAGGATGAGAATCAAGCCATACATAGTTCTTGGAAGCGTCTTAGTTTATGTTATTAGATCTTGGACCATGAATGAGTAAGGGGAGAAATGGACACATGGCAAGGCGGTTTCAAAACCTGATGTAAATGAGGACCTAAGCCCTACTTACCATGTACTCTCTGGGGAAATGCTCGAGTCGAGGGACCAAACACGAAGGTAGGCTAGGCCCGCGGGGAAGTGCCTTGGGCACTCCTACGTATCTCAAAGGATGAGAATCGATCCATACGTAGTTCTAGAGTGGTAGTGTCCAAACGGCGCGTAGCTGGGATGATATCATCACAGTTCATGGTCATGTGGTTGGACCATGCAACACATTTTAAGGTCGTAAGGTTTGGACCGTCACACATTTAAGGTCATGTGGTTTGGACCTTCACACAGTTTAAGTTCGTAAGGTTTGGACCATCACACAGTTTAAGGTCTTGAGGTTTGGACCGTCACACTGTTTAAGGTCATTAGGTTTGGACCGTCACACAGTTTAAGGGCATAAGGTTTGGACCGTCACACAGTTTAAGGCCATAAGGTTTGGACCGTCACACAGTTTAAGGTCATAAGGTTTGGACCTTCACACAGTTTAAGGTCGTATGGTTTGGACGAGCAGGAACACGCATGATGCAATAAAGCATACCTGATGCAGGTGAGGGCGTAATCTCGTACCATCACCGTCCGCGGTTCCGAGAGAGGGGCCTCGGGCCAAAGGGGCCTACGACGGTTCAACAATCAGGGGGGCAAGAGATGCTAGCTCCCAGCTATGCTAGGCCCTAAACGCAATGTCTGGGTGACTCCTCGTTCCCCATGAGGATGAGGGTCAAGCTGCACGCAACCTGTAGAGAAGAAATCCAAGCACATACTCTAGCGATCAGATCGTGGGAGCCCCAAGAGACACAGTTACACAGCTCGGTCTGTCTGATGTGTGGGGGTGTACTGAGGGTTAGTACAAGGAGTGTCGAGATTCCACCATGACACAGTGGGGAGGAACCTGACTTGAACCATGCCACCAACACTCAGGGCTCAGGGAAACCGGTGTGACGACTGAGGATTACTGCTGACCGTGTTCGCAAAACAGCATCATGTCGTGTTATCCATGGGGACAAACAAATGAGCATCAACCACTGACCATGATCGCAACATGGGATTCATATCAATTTGTTGTCTGAAACCCTCAGGGGCGTTGTCCCATGACGGTTGGAGAGCCCTTAGGGGTTGTATCCAGGCCGTTCATGGGGTCCCTACGGGTGTTAAGGATGACGGGGGCCCGAATGAAGGGGAACACAAAGCTTGGCAAGTGGATGGAACTTGCCTAAGTCGAACCTGGCACTCCAAGTCCTAGGCCAGAGTACCCTGAGCACATATGTAGACCACTGGAAAGGGTCAAAGGGCTCAGTCCGAGAGTGGAAAAAAATGGCGGATCCCCGGGCAAAAGAGGGGGCATAATGCCAAACACCATGGGAACCGAGAGATCATGGGATCTCCTAAGAGATGGGGCTGGACCGGACATCTAGGTGTTCAGGCGGTCCTATGTATCCCATAAGGATGGGAATCAAGCCATACGTATTTATTGAAGGACAATTTAACGTCATGTAGGACGAAATATGGATCTATGTTTTAGGTATTAGATCTCGGACCAAGAGGATCTTAGTTTGAGGTCTTAGAACTAGAACCAAGGTGCAGTTTAGGGCCGTGCAGGACCATACAGTTTAAGGTCCTGCAGGACCACACATTTTAAGGTCATGCAGGGACACACAGTTTAAGGTCATGCAGGACCACAGAGTTTAGGGTCATGTAGGACCACACAGATTAAGGTAATGCTGGACCACACAGTTTAGGGTCATGCAGGACCAAATAGTTTAAGGTCATGCATGACCACACAGTTTACGGTCATGCAGGACCACACAGTTTAGACGGATCTTGGCAACTCTATTCGGAGCTTACCGGTCATAGACCATCATGTGCAATGAGGGCAGCTGTACCTCGATGGGCAGGACGGCCTCAGCTCCGTATACCAGGGAATACGGAGCCACCTGGGTGGAGTTACGAGTCTTCGTCCTATAAGCCCAGAGGGTGTTGGGGAGCTTGTACGGCCATCTTTTCTTGTTCTGACCAACCACTTTTTCCAGAAAGTTAGAGATGGTTTTGTTAAACTCATCAATCTGTCCATTCTCCTGCGCATGATAGCGGGAGGTGTGGTTAGAGAGAATGTTGTACTTGGCGTACAATTTCTTCATCTCGGCTGCTCGGAAGTTGGTTCCGTTATCCGTGAGGATATCATGAGGTATTCCAAACTGGTAGATGATATTGGAGCTCACGAAGTTGGTGATTGAACAAGCCTTGACTTCCCTGAGCGGGGCTGCCTCTGCCCACTTTGAGAAGGAATCCGTAGCGGTTAAGATGAACCAGTACTGGAGGGCTGTCGCTGGTGGGTAAGGCACTCTGACATCCAACCCCAGACTGCAAAGGGCCAAGAATACTCAGTCGTATGGAGAGGCTCCAGTGGACGATGCACAAAGTTACCATGAACTTGGCACACATGACACCTCTTGGCGTGCTCGATGCAGTCGTGGATCATGGAGGGCCAAAAGAATCCCAGCCTCTGAATCTGGTGGGACAACTTAGACCCGACCTGGTGGGTGCCACAGGAACCAGCATGCACTTCTTGCATGACCTGTGGGATCTCGACTCCTTGAAGAAAACGGAGGATAACACCGTCAAAGCCGCGACTGTAAAGGAGCTACTCACGGCTGGGACCGCTTTGAAGGGTGAACTGCGGCGGGCGGCGCCGGATTCGTTCTCGCTCTTCTCGGTCCATCAGAAGATTTCCGTACTGGAGATATTCAACCAAGGGTGTCCTCCAGTCAGGAACTGTCTCGATCACCATGCCTAATGCCCAGGGGGGTCCTGACGTAGGGGAAACAACGGTGAGATGGTTCACTCGCGGGCCACGATCGCAATCTGGGATAACAGGAGCAATGAATCTCCGGTGCGCCAGATGGGTGATTAGGTCATCCTGTTCAGGCTCCGCGAGTGATGCGGCCAGGCTGGCGAAAGCATCTGCTCGACTATTCTGCGACCGAGGAACATGAATGACATCTGGTCGGGAGGGGAACTTAGCCATTAGATGGAGGGTTCATTCTAGCAATGGCACGAGTTCTGGCTTCCTGACAGCAAAGTCACCATTAACCTTCTTGATGACTAGCTCAGATTCCTCTTTTACGTATAGTTGGGGTACGTTAACCTCCAGAGCCAAATCGAGGCCAGTGATGAGGTCATGATATTCTGCCTCAATGTTGGTGCAGCCTTCCGACAAAAAGAATGAATATGGAAGAACGGCTTGCTCCGGGGTGATGAAGACGTTAACAATCCCCACTCTGTTAAGACTAGGTTCATTGAGCCTTCTACCGGTAGGGCTTTGGGAGGCACCTTCAATGTGAATCTTCCAGCATGGGGTGGCGTGATCGACTGAGAGGATTGCCTCATCAGTAAAGCCCAAATCTAGTGGCCGGTCTGCAAAGGTTGGGTGGGCAGCTAAGAAGTCTGCCAACACCTGTCCTTTGACGGCCTTCTGAGGTACGAACCTATTGTCGAACTGCTAGAGGATCACCACCCAGTGTGCCAATCAACCGGTCAACATAGGCTGGCTCCGGATGTATTTCAACGGGTATACCCGAGAGACCAGCTGTACCTCGTGGTGCTGCAAGTAGTACCGAAATTTCTATATGGCGAATACGAGTGCCAAGAAGCTCTTCTCGATGGGAGAATATCTAATTTCCGTGTCGAGGAGAATGAGGCTAAGGTAGTAGAGGCTATTCTCAGTTCCCTCATTGTTCTTCTGGGAGAGGAGGGCGATGAGGGATCGCTCCAGGGCGGTCACGTAAAGGACCAGCGGAATTCCAAGAACGGGTGGAATCTGGACCGGAGGGTGTTGCAGATACTGCTTGATTTCCTCAAAAGCGGTCTGACACTCTTAGTCCCACCCATAGGCGGCACCTTTCTTCATGATTTGAGAAAAGGGCTTACACTTGCCGGCCAGATTTGTAATGAATCGATGTATATAGGATATGTGGCCTTGGAGGCCTCGAAGCTCCTGAATATTATTCGGGGCAGGAATCTGATTGATGGACATGATCTTCTTGGGGTAGCTCTTGATACCTTGATACCTAACAATGAAGCCAAGAAACTTTCTGGAGGTGACCCCGAAGGCACACTTCAACGGGTTCATCTTCAAGTGGCGAGAACGGAGGAAACCGAACACTTTCTCAAGGTATTTGAGATGGTCCTAGCGCTGACAAGATTTAGCCACCAGGTCATCTACGTAGCACTCCACAAGTGTCCCGAGGATCGGCTTTAATATACGGTGCATAGCCCGTTGATAGGTGGCACCCGCATTCTTCAGGCCGAAGGGCATAACCGAGTAGCAGAAAGTACCCTAGGGAGCCCTGAAGGTAGTGAACTCTTCATCCTAAGGGGCCATCCGGATCTGGCTGTACTCGGAGTACACATCCATGAAAGAGAGGTCTTGGAACCCTGCCATTGCATCGATCAAAAGATCTGTCACGGGAAGGGGAAAGTCATCCTTTGGACAATGGCGATTAAGATCGTGGAAGTCGATGTAGACCCTGATCTGCCCGTTCTTCTTCCTCACGGGCACATTGTTGGCTAGCCACCTAGGGTACTGGACTTCCTTGAAGAATTTGGCCTTAATGATATTATCAACTTCGGCCTCAACCATGGAACCATGAAAGGGGTTCATTTTTCTGGGAGGCTGCTTGAACCTGCGATGGTTTGCTGGGAGGCCAAGGCGGTGGACGACTACCTGGGGATCTAGTCCGGGAATCTCGTCATAAATCTAGGCAAACACATCATGGTGCTATCTGAGGAATTCAATGTATTTTTTCCATTCCTCGGGAGGCATAGCGGCGCTGACCAATGTGGGTCTCGGGTCTGCCTTGCTACGGAGGATCACCTGTACTAACTCGTTGACCGTGGGGGAGATGCCCTCCTCAAAGGCAGGAGAAGCATCTTCCATGTCTCTTTCTCCTCTTATGGGAGGATCATCCATGAGGGGATCCGTTTCGGGGTTGCTCGACCCTAATGGGGAGCTGACACCGGCTTGGGCGGCAGAGGTCGTCACGACAGGAGACTCATGCACCGCGGAGACCATGGCGACGAAGGTGATTGATCCAATCCCATCCAGCCTTCGGCCCAAGGGGCCATGCTTTATGACATCAAAGCAGTGGTGACGTGTTGTCTTGAGCCGGTCGATTCTGGCCTGACGAAATAGACATGTATGACGTAATTCCTTTGCCATGAGCCCAACGTCCCGATATCATACAGGGGTAGGAGGCTCGGGGATCACCTGAGCCTGGTTGGTGTAAGAGTACGAGGTGATTTCCCGCAGTCGCTTAGACCCAGAAATATGCCTTCGTCTGGTACCCGAGACAACAAAGAACTCTCCCATATCGGGAGTCGTGGCCTCCAACCAATGGATTGGGAAGACATATGCGTCATACAAACCTGCCCAGGGATCTCTCGTGACAGCGGCGGGATCAACCTCACCTGTCAGGATTTGCTTGTCCTTGCTCTTGTAATAGTCATCTTCTAGGTAACGAGATTCACAAGAGGCAAATAGAGATGAATCTCCTTGGATCACGCCCACTTGACCATTAAGGGAGTATTAGAGGCACTGATGGTACGATGAGGGAACCTCCGCGTGAAGATGGACCCACGACATGCCCATCAATGCATTGTAGGTGGTGTCCTGAGAGACAAACCTGAATTTGGTATTGGCAATTAAGCCACCGAACTGGGTCTTCAGAAAAATCCTACCGAGTGGAATTTGCTCAGTCCTATCATACCCCTGGATTATGAGGTCAGAGAGAGTTAAATCATACTCGGACAACCCCAGTTTTTGCAGTGTCCAAGTTGGGATCAAGTTAATCCCAGAACCCGTGTCGAAAAGACAGTAACGGACTTCCACGCCATTGAACTGGCCGATGATGTACAGCGGGCGGATGTGCCCCTGTATGGGAAGGTCTTCATCTTCACCGTAAAACAATATAATCGCCTGACATTAGGCGTCCTCAATCACCTCAGTGTGTAAGGATTATGTGGCAGCTACCTCCGTTTCAAACTGGAGGGGGCTCCTTAGAGCCTCGGCGAGCACCTCCCGCATTTCAGACGATAGGAGAAGGGCCTCAAGGATGGAATGCCTTTCCGGAATGACGTCCAGATTCTTCAGGACATCATACATTCGCGCAAAACGCGAGCTTCTTCTTACAAGAGGTCGCTCTATGATTGGGGGCATGAAGGGCCCTGCTGGCGGGGCCGGGGACTGACTTGTACTAGGCATGTCCCGCTGTTCACTAGCTGAAACCCGGGAGGTGGCTGTCGTGCTAGGACCGGAAGGACATTGTCGGCCAGTGGTAGGGCTGGGCTGGTTGCGACGCGGGAAAGGCGGTTCTGCCCGATCCAACAACACAGACGGTTGTGGAAGAGAACCTGTTGTAACCGGGTGAGGGAGTCGCGAGTGCTGCTCTCTGTAACGGGCTTGCTGCCTGGTCTCGGTAGCGTGCATGGCCTGATTGGAGGTGACGACTGCCGTTCCCCCGCGATTCACGTAGCCACGGCTCCGTCGACGTTGGCGATGGCAGGGGACATTGGGGAGGTCCACCTGGCGCTCCATGTCGTCGGGATTTAAAAAAGGATTTACCAAATCTACGGTGTTAAGCGAAGCGTACCCCGAGATTTCACTCGAGGAGTCATCCACTAACGGATAGGGTCTTAGAGGGATCCCCATTTCTGGGGGCATGAAATCGCCAAGTGTGCGGGAAGATGATGGAAATGGCAGGGCATGTTCTTTCTTCTTGCGCTGCCGCCTACTCTTCTCGGAAGAAGTAGGCTCGGACGACGATGCCAAAGCGGCGCTCGCAGACTCCGAGGGCTCTAGGTGACTCAAGCGGGCACAGATGATTCCATTGGCATGGGAGACCTTCTTGTGGGCCATCCAGTCATTATACTTCCGGGACCCATGGTCGGAAACCTGTTCCCACCCTTCCCCGTTGTCACTACTGCCATCTGATCCCACGAAGACACCTGCCACCTGTGCCTGGGCTGGCCCCAACCTTACTATGTTGTTGTCAATCTGGTCTTGGATCCAGTCCTTGAACACATATCATTGCTAGATGGTGTTTCCCAGGATCCGGTGATAAGGGCAGTAGTTAGGGTGATCAGTGAGACACACCTCTTCTGGCTTCCAGCACTCATGCAGCCGCACGATCCTCTGCTCCAAGGCGCTACAGAAATAACCAGGGACCTGGGCCTCGAAAAATGAGTAAGTCTGATTCCTTCTATCTGGAAAGGTGGCTCTTGGGGGATGACCATGACTAGGGGCCATAGGAGCAGTCCGAGGAGGCGGAGTCGGATTACCTCGCCTAGGTGGTGGTGGTGCGTTACACAGAGGCGCCTGCTGATTTTGAGGTGGTCGCTGCTGGGCTGGAGGCTGTGCCCGTGGGGGTGGACCCCTATGAGCCTACTGATCTGGCCTCACCAGAAGCAACTCTCGCTGTCTGGGTGCCTCTATCTGGGCCACAGCAGCGGGCTCGGCTTTGGCGGCTCTCCTTGTCGAGATTACAGGAGGCAGCGGGCATGCTTGATCGGCCTGTTGCAGGGCTTCTTCGAGGTGCTGAGCCTTGTCCGAGAAGTCCCGGAACCCTCCAAGGTAATTCTGCATGATAAGAGAAGGAACCAACTCTATCTTGACGTTCCCTACACACATCGTCAGTAATTGCTCCTAATTCAGTGGCATGTCAAGGGAGTACGTTAGCCCCTTCCACCGGGCGGCGAAGTATGCGAATCGCTCATCGGGCCTTTGCTTGCACCTGAAGAGGTCTTCAATGTTCGTATTTTGGGTTATGGAACTGAACTGGTAGAGGAATTTCCAGCGAAGGTCCTCCCAGCTAGCCACAGATCCAACAGGGAGCTAGTTGTACCAGACGAATGCTGGTCCTTCCAGTGTCTGAACGAAGCACCGGAGCTTGGCAGCCTCCTACTGCTCTGGAGTCCCTAACATAGGCCCGCATGTCGAGTTGAAGTGGTCCAAGTGATGTGGTGGGTATCTGGTCCCATTAAAGGGGGGAAATTGGGGTTCCCAAATCTCGGCAGAGCCAACATGTCATCCACCCATGCTGGGTATGGCTTGCCATCCGGTGGGATTGCCACCTGCCGAGTTTCCAGGGCCTCCAAGCGGGTGATGAGTACTTCTATCAGATCATCCGGATGCGGATTCTTGTCCTGACGGGGATCTCTAACCACAAGCGTGTTTCCAGGCTCTTCGATATGGTAGTCGCGCTCAGCGGCTCGCGGGGCAGCTGGCGGAGCGACTCTCGGGGTGGCGGGAGGAAACTGAGCAGGGTCCCCCAGGTGGTCTCGCCGCTCGGGAGGGTTCACCGAAACATATCGCGTCCTCTTTCCATGGGTCCCAGTGTCTCCCCTATCAGAGAACACAACACATTCACTGTTTCTCGGGGGGATCTCAGCAAGGGGTTGATGCTCCTGCCCCTACTTTCCTGGTCTAGGGTCACCGTACTCAGGCCGCCGCTCTGCAATACGTTCGACCAAGAGCTCATCAACCAGCCTCTTTTGCTCAGCAAGCTATTGGGGCAGCGTGGCCTTCTCGAGATCTTCCTCTACCTCTTACACCGAGGAAGATGGGTCGGCGAGTTTGACAGACCCGACGGTCTCTTTACCCTTTCCAATTTTTCGGCCCAGTGTCAGTGCCTCGATGGGTACAGGAAGACCTAGAAGGCTCCTCTATTGGCGAGTAATCCTCCCAGATGGGTCCAGTAGTGGCCTATCCTTAGGGGGTGAGTCCCCGTCGAGGGTCTCCACAATGTTTCCCTCATCTGAAAGGTTGTCCGTGTTGACTTCCGCTACCCTTGGCGACGTTCTCTCAGGGCCGCCCAGTGGATCGGGCTGTCGGCGGATCACACAGAAGAGGAGAGCAGCGTACTGCCCTCATCCGCGGACGTGTGTGTGGGGGTGACTTCCTCAATAACTCTTCGGAGTACTTGAAAACTCTGGATGCATTGTAGTTGGAGGGCCTCGTGGTGGTCCAATGACTCGGGGTGCCGAACCGCGAGGAGTGCTGCTAGGTCGACCCGACGACACTGCTCACCGATCTCCTCGAGATGCGCTTGGCTCCTGGGATAAGGTTCTAGCTGATGGCGAAGGCGGGAGTGAGTCACTTGAAGAATCTATCAGAAGCATTCAAACTCTCCCGGGGTGAGTGACTCTGGCACATCAAAATCCGATTCTGCGACCTGCCAAAACTTCTCAGGGAAGTGGCCGGCTGCATGAACGGTCCAGAAACTCCACGGCTCTGGTTCGGGGTCTGGACCTTGCCGCCCCTGCTCGTCCACTGAGGATAGTTAGGGAACTGGAAATGGTGCCGAGGCAGGCCGTCGGGCTGGTTGGCTTGTCGGCGGGGAATACGGTGAACATGACGATTGGCCGCCGATCCCTGGGTCATCTTCCAGGGGTTGCAGTGCCCTGGCTGCCATGTCGCGATATGATTGACCGGATAATGGGCCACCTGTCACATCGTCGGTGCTCACAGAGGGTGTGTCGCCTCATGACTCTTCTTTCGTTCCCCAGAAAAGTTCCCCAACCGCCCTAACAGGGGCGGGAGGTGCTTCCGAGGAGGCCAGTGGCAACTGCGGGCTTGATCCCTGGAAGTACGCCAAGTCCTCATCCACCTGGATATACCTTCGAAGGGAGGAGGGAATCATACGGATCTCGCATTTGGGGAGTACGAGACTGACGCGCCGCGTCCCCATCCCTGCCCTCAACTCGAAGGGTTGGGGGGAAGGTTCCATCATCGAGTCGTACTCCGACTTAGAATCCGAGAAACAGACTAGTCTAATTTCCTTCCGGACTCCCCTGACATTCCTCCTATGGCAACGACGCCCAGACTTTCGGCCCCTGGGTAGCTCTTCAGGGTAAGTATGATTTCCTTCATGGGGTCCCCCGGCCACAATAGTGGTGGGGCAGAGGGGACTGAAAGCCGGGGTGCGAGAAGCACATGGACACCTATCAAAAGGGACATGCGGAGGATCTCCATGTGAGTGAGCGACTGGATACACAACGACTCCATACTCGCGACCGGATGTAGGGGGAGTGACATCATACCCCATGCAGTGGGCACTGGAAAGAGTCATACCCAGAGCATAGCCGTCGCGATTAAGCTTTCAGCTTTCCAGATCGGTGGCACGGAATGAGCCTTCTTGTGGAGCGGCACTACCGTGGATTGGTCCGTAGTGGCCATTTACAGTGCCCGCGACTGGGAGAATCGACCTAACATTCCTGCAAGGCGGTCGGGGTTTCGATCCCAGTCGGGCACGTGGCTGCCCCTGCTCAACGTGTGCGGGGATCTGGTAATAGGAGTCAGTAGTGGCTCGGGTCACAGTGTTTGCAGATGTTGATGCCCCAAGACGGGCATTCTCTCCCGCTCGCGCCTGATGCTGGCGTCGAGCCAGATGGGTCGGAACCGGCGATGCGGGCATAAAGATTTCACGCTCCTCGACTCTGGGGGTCGGGCAGCGGCGTCAACGCAGCCTGGCAGGGGTTCTTGTTGTTAACCCCTGGGACGGATCACCGATCGGGTGGACCCGGACATCCCCCACCTCATTGGCGTAGGGGGGGATGTGTCAAGGTGCTCCGGGAATAGGCTCACGAAATGCTTGAACGTCGGAGTGGGGAGCAGCGGCTCCCTGCGCGGCCCTCGAGGGTGGCGATGGTGGTGAGGCGCATCTGCCTCTAGATCCAAACAGGCCATGCCCCTAGCGGGGATGATCCTTTCCTCGTCATACCTACGAACCAGGTCATTGATCACCCTCCGCTGGATGATTTCTGACAGGGAGAGTGGGCGCGAGCGCCCGGCTGCTACGGCGGTCGAAGTCGGAACGACCGTGGAATAGGTCGGACCGCGCGGGGTAGCCGTGTCGATACTGCCCCTGCCCCTGCGCCGGTGGGAAGGTGGCGATCAAGCTCTGAATGCAGTGATCTGATTCCTAGAAGAAGGGAGATGAACCCATTAGCATCAACAGGAAAGGAGATCAACAACCAAGGCCCAACGTCATTCCGCCTTCCATGGTCGGTGAGAGGGATCCACGCTGATGACGTCGCAGAACGGAGTGGTAAACGTCCTAATGGCCTCGACCCCTGTTGGGTTCACGTCCCGGTGAGGGTTACCCAGACCTGGAGACATGTTAATCTTCCGACGCCCCGACCGCTACCATTCCCCGTATTGTGGAGAAGAGCTTCACGTCGGGTTCACCATTTTTGTTGCTCTGATGCTTTTGTCGGGGCAGGCGCATCTGTCTGTGGGGAGGACGCACTGCTTGTTACCCTGCATTTCCTCTTTCCAAAGGCGGGTTGGATCCGTTCCTTGTTCGGGGACGTCTGCTCCTTGATCGATACCGGGATGATGGGAAGTCGGTTCTTCCTTCCGTGGATTCCTCCTCAGAGCTCATCACCTAGTCCAGGTCTCCCTCATAGATTTAATACGGGTTCGTGAAGCACAATCCTGGTGCCATGTCTACATGAACGCCAGTTAATTACGATGCTTCCGTCGAGACGCTCCAAGGGGTCTTGTCGGGGCAGCAACCTTCGGTGAGGAGAATGGTCACGTTGGGGTGTCATTGGCATGTCTGTCTTTGGTCCCTCATCACAAGGATTCTCGAGGGTGCAGAAGCCCGAGGAATCCCACATCAAACGTGGGGAATGTGTATCATCTGAGGTTTTCCTCAACTTCCCATGTTTAACATGGGTATGTCATGAGTTTAACGTCTTGTGGAGACAGATCAGGTTGAAGGACCCCAAGGGGGAACACCGATGTTGGGGCCAGCACGTGGGCGGCTTCCCAGATGTCATGGAGTTGGATGGGGTGGCATGATCTCACCGGGATGTGGCGGCCCGAGTAAGGATCAGGATGGATGGTGGAATGAGACATGGGGGTTACATCCTAAGACGACCCAAGAGGGGGAATACAGTTTAACGTCATGCGGGATGAGATACAGTTTAACGTCATGCGGGACGGGATACAGTTTAACGTCATGCGGGACGAGGGGTTTGGGGCTTACACACTGAGGCGGTCCATGGTTGTCAGGGAACCGACATGGAGAGGTCGGGGCGACCGGGTGGTGGGCTTGAACATCATGGAGGCTTCCTACGTACTGTGCGTTAGCACGGATCAATGTCCACGTAGTTCGCTGGGATGGGGCTTACACTCTGAGGCGGCCCAAGAGGGTTCCATTGTCGATGCGCACTCTAAGCCCACATGAGTCATGCTCGGTGTGAGAAACAAGAGGCAGCAGGGACCAGACGATCACGTCGCAAAAGGTGCGTCTGTGAGAAGCAGAATGGGGCTTACGCGTTGAGCGGCCCAAAGAGGAAACAAGGGCTTACGCGTGGTTAGAGGCCCTTGGTTCCGGGGCTTACTCCAGGGTGGAGGCCCGTGGTGCGACAAATCACAGTGGGAAAAGGACCCCACTGACCTTGGAAGGGGGGAAGCATGGAGGTTCACGGGTGCAACCATCCGTTTGAAAGGCTAGGGGCTTACGCTCTGAGGCAGCCCTTCCCCCGCGGACAAACGCCACTCCGACAAGGAGGATCTCATTCCATGTGAGGAAGAGTCCATTCCCGTGGAGACGAGAGGCCTAAAAAATATCCGAGCTGGGGGGACCCTGCGTGCGAAGCACGGGGTCGGACCACAGTTTCACGTCATGTGTTGAGGATGAGGTGCTTAGCAGTTTAATGTCTTGCAGCTTGGACGAGGTGGGTTCGATCCACACCCCAAGGGCTTACAAGCCCAACGCCCTCTACCCCTCGTGGGAGGGAAGGCATCGGCAAGTCCATAGTGAAGGGAGGCCGTAGGGAAAACCACCAGGGGGTCCACGTTATCGTGGATATGTGAAGAAGCAGTAGCCGTTAGCGTGCCTACACAGAGAAGCATAAGGCAAAGCAACGCAACGGGAAACATGACCCAAGGGACCTTGAGGTTACTTCGCACGATCCTGGAAGGCCATACAAGAAAACAACGCATGGAGTGCATGCCCTGCAGGGGAGACATCATGTGCTGGTGCAGGGGGCAGCCAAGGGGCGTCAAGGTGAGGGGTCCTGGGCTTTGCGCGAAAAAATGAAGGTTTGCGCGCAAAACACCAGGACGACACGCAATTGGAGCAAGAGAATTGTGCGCGGAGAGGAAATGACGTGCAGGGTATTGCGGGCATGACAGGGTATTGCGAGCACGAGACACAGATTGCGCGCAAGGCTGGAACCCGGGGAAGGGGGAAAATTCACTTAAGCCGGTGGAGTTGCGCGCAAAGGCTAACTCCGGGGCAAGGTTGCGCGAAATGAGGGATTAACTGGAAGTCATCTTGCATGCGGGGGGAGATGAATTGCGTTCACGAGAGTCACTTTGAATTCTACAACCCCTAAACCGTTCGGGGTCACCTTCTATTTATATGTGACGTTCGATGAGGAATCCAGGCGACGTGCGAAATCTTCCGCTCCGAGAGCAGCCGGCGCGCAAAAACTCGCCGCGCAGAACCGGGGCGCGCAAAGATTGTGCGCCTCATCGGCTTAATTCCTCAAAACACGGGGATACTATGCATGCTAAACAATTTTTCGTGCGGATCCTCCTTTATTTCACGCACCACATCCCAGGCCTCCGAATCGGGCCTCTGATTCCGAATATGACTTCGATTCGTCATTTTGAAACGTCCTCCGAGAGTTACGGACTTTTTTCGGCGTCAACAGTTACCATCTCAATTATTTTATTGAAAGTCATTATTAAATTTCCATTGATAGAAATTATAGGATACATATCATTTAAACCACAAATATTTTTTCATCCATTAGTTATTTTTGGCGTTCTCATATCATCTTTTCATTCTTATCTATTTAGTACATATAATGTAATAGATTTTTTTAATATAATTCATCATTATTTTTTTATTTGGATGATGAATGTTTAGTTCTATATCATTATTCTAGAAAATACATTCAAAAAAATATTTTTACATTATTCTAATTAAATGTTAATGTCATTTTTAACTACATCTTACATTATAGAAAATGGTTCAAAATATATATTCTATTCATTTCCAAACTATACACTTTTGAATAGTTACGAAAAATGAGAATGGAATACCTGTTTTAAAATTTTCCACGTGAACGCATTTTACAATCATTATAAAGACTCTTCGATTTGAATCTTTTTTTATAGGTCTCTATGATTTTATTTATGAAAATTATATTTCTCATCATTATAGTAATTTTTTTTAAAAAAATATTATGAAATGAAAATAATGTTTTCACATTATTTTTAATGAATATTTTAAATGCTTTTATAAAATATAATTTTCATCTATGTAAACATCATTAATGGATTGTTACATTTCACTTGTTAGATAATCTTATGATTACATATACTTCACTAGATAACATAAGATGATAATGATCAAATGTTGATTTAATTATACTATTTTCTTCCCATGGGTAAATATAAATATTTTGAGATAAAGAATGCTCTTACAGTATCATTAAATTCCTTTATATAGATAGATTATGATTATGTGATTATGATATAATCCTGAAACTCATTTCTTTTTCCCTATTGTCCAATTATGTTAGAATAATTGTTTTATGATCTTGTGAAGGAAAAATATATTAATTCAGTTATGATAGTGGTGGTCCCTAAATAAAATATATCTCATATTAAATTGGGTAATGATGGATATATAATGATATAATATAAATTATAATAGGGATTGAAACTAATTCAACAGGATAATCTGTGCACTATGATGGTATTGGGATTGAACCTTCACAATAAAAATGATGGAATGTTGATTGAACGCAAACCACTATGATAGTATTGGAACTGATTCTTGATTGATGAATGATTTATATGATTATGATTATTACATGAAATTCCTAGGGAATTTTTATATGCTTGTGATATTCTCTCATAATTGATGGTAGATTATTGATGATTAATCACTCTAATGACATGTGTTTTCAGAAAGGATTGGGCTTTATGAAATGACACATGAATTATGATCTATGATATACCAGTCCCTAATATGTTTGGCACAAATATGAATTAGAGGTGCCTTGTATAAATGGAAAGCCGCTACTGTGTCTTACAGATGTCGATTGAAAGATATAGTTGTCAGTGGACCTCTTATTGTTTGACTGATTGCATCCTGATTTGAAGATATCTTGATGGAGGATGGTGTCTACAATGATAGAATATCTATGGCGAAAAAACGGATTAGTAGATATTTGGGTGAGAGAGTCTTTTGTGCACTGAAAGGGCTAGATGAGTTGAAAGGTGATGCTATATTTTGGCGTTCCGTAATTGGAATAGCAGAGGATATTAGAGTGTGTACCTCACTAGAGATATTATTGATGACTGAAGAACCTATTAAGGATGAAGATGTTATAGAACATTCTCTTTGTGCTACCCGTACATATGATCTTTGGTTTAGCACATAAGTAGTAGCAACTGGACTGGATTCTTCTAATCTAAATAGTGGGAGAAAAATTGGCTTTCCCAAAGTGTAATGGGATCCCAGTAGAATAAATATCATATACACGAAGGATATACTTACAAATAGAATTGTGAAGAAGGTTGAGATATCTAGTGTGGTTTCCATCAATGAGATGATATTTGATCGATTTAAGAATTTCATGTTCTACATATTTTCTAGGACAGTTCTTCTTACATAAGGAAAACCATGTAAAGTTGATGATTTGGTTCCGAAGCTAGCCTCTATATGGAATTATTCTGATTAGAGATGTATACCCATGGGTAGGGGTTTTTACCAAATCATTGTACCATTAGAGGAAATGAAGTGCTTGGGGTGGGGTATTGGATAAATTTCATTAAATGAATATAAGATTAACTTTCAAGAATGGGATTTTCATTTCAACCAATTTTTTTAAAATATAATCAGGCTCAAGCTTCGATTACAATTATTTTTCTTAATTG
Source organism: Viscum album (assembly GCA_963277665.1). NCBI lineage: Eukaryota > Viridiplantae > Streptophyta > Magnoliopsida > Santalales > Viscaceae > Viscum > Viscum album. Next base: position 1,453,437,803 of record OY728161.1, read on the forward strand.
CGTTCTTTTCCATTGAATGAATAATTTTGATACTGGCTCTCATATTTTTGTTCTAATTAAATTGGAATGGGCCATTGAGTAGCCATGTATAGGAATTTTGATAGGATCTTGAGGAAGGTCGAAATAATCATGTGCTTAATTAAAAAAATAGTGTTGTCTGCAATGGATGTTGAAATACCTCTTATGAAAGAAAATTAAATACCTCCTAATTTTTGTCAGACATTCAATCAATTGTCCATGTCAATGACCCAAGCCATAAAAATGTGGTTTTCTCATATTTTCTTATATAAGGGCATCATGAGATGTATTGTAGAAAGAAATTGAAAGTGCATATTAATGTGGAGAATGTTAGTTTTAGATGTGTATCTATTGATAAGCTTATTTGAGGTTGTGACTAATGCTTTGAAGGGATGTACCTCTTCCTTGGTGTTGAGGCATATTCATGATTTGCATCCTGAAAGGCTGGTACAACATATAAATATTAGTTTTGTCTTATATAATAATTTTGAAGTGGATGTGCCTACTCTTTAAATCAGTGATGATGGTATGCTATATGACATGGTTGTTATTGACAATGTTAAGACTAATATTAATGTTTCTGAGGATATCATTAGATAGTCTGATTTGGGGATGGGGTGCATGTAGCTGGTGGCATACACTCCATCGCATGTTGTAGTGGGTGCTAGTACCCCTTGAAAACTACAAGCAGTTGAGGTCATGCCTCATTTATGGGGGCATTTCTTTATGTAAAGGGTGGGGTTTTGACAGTGAGTGCTTCACTCCTTCTCCTTCGAAGTATAATCCATAGAAGGATTATTCTTATGTACCATAGGCAGTGTCCACGAGCTCTTTTTCATACAATACGGGAAAAGGCCTTTTGTGATGGGTTATTTATGACAAGACTAGGGGTTCTGTTGCCAAAAGTTAGGCATGTTTTGTATGCCCAACTGTGGGAAAGGTATTTGAGATAGGGAGGCACCCCCATTGTAAATACTCATAGATGGTAAAATACAATTTACGATAGGGGTATCCCCTGTTGCAAATGGTTCTTACGCGGGTCACTATTTTTGACGTGACCCGTCGCAAATACCCAATGATGGTAAATACTATTTACAATAGGATGTTTCCCTTTTGCAAATAGTGTGTCGGCGGGCCGCAATTTGCGACGGGTCCCGTTGCAAATACCCTTTTAACCTCCAATAGTAATTAATGTGGCCGAATGTATTTGTGATGGGTCTCATCGCAAATAGTAGCATTTGCGACGGATGTCCAATTGCAAATGCTACCATCACAACTAATCTAACCTATATATACCTCCATCTATCTTTTTCATTTTTCCTCTCAATTCATACACACAAACTCTCTCTCTCTCAGCCTTAATTTTAGAGTCAAAATATCATTGAGTTGTTTTTTTAAAGATGTCTTTGAAGCCGTATCTACCTATAAGAGATCTACTTTATATGTATTTATGTTTTATTCAATTTAATATTTAGTTTCTTTTTTAAATTAATATTAGTTATTTTGAAATAGTTGTAAGTAAATTAGATTTAGGTAGTTTTTACATCACTATATATTTGTAACAGTAAATTTAAATTATAAGTACAAATTAATAAAAATTAGTAGTAATTAGTAATTATTAAAGATAATGAGTAATGAATATAAATAATTAGCAGCAATTAGTAATTAATAGCGGTAATTTGCATTGATTAATACTAATTAACGATAATTAGTAATAATTAGTAATAATTTGGATGAAATAGTAATAATTATAAAAAAATAGTAATAAATACTAATAAATAGTAATCATTAGTAAAACAATATTAATAAATACTAATAATTATTAATAAATACCAATAATTAGTAATAAATTCTAATAATTTGTAGTAAATACTAATAATTATTATAGAATACTAATAATTAGTAACAATTAATAATAATTTTTAATAATTATAAATAATTAGTAACAATTATAAATAAATACTATTAATTAGTAATAACTATTATTAATGAGTAATAAATAGTAATAAATAGTAATAAATAGTAATAAATAGTAATTAATATTAAGAACTAGTAAAAAATAGTAAAAATTTGATACAATTAGTAATAATTAGAAACAATTAGAAACAATTACTATCAAATAGTAATAAATACTAATAATTAGTACAAAATATTAATAAATAGTAACAAATAGTAATAAATATTAACAATTATTAATAAATAGTAATAAAATAGTAATTAAATAGTAATAACTAGTAATAAATAGTAATAATTAGAAATAAACAGTAATAAATAGTAATATATAGTAATAAATGCTAATAATTAGTATTAATTAGTAATAATTAGAAATAATTAGTAATAAATAGTAATAAATAGTAATAATTCTTAATAATTAGTACTAAGTAGTAATAATTAGCAATAATTAGTAATAAATAGTAATAAATAGTAATAAATTTTAATTAATATAACAAATAGTAATAATTATCAATAAATAATAATAAAAAGAAATAATTAGTAAAAATTATTAAAAAATGGTAATGATTAGTAATAAATAGTAATAATTTGTAATTATTAGTAATAATTAGTAATTATTAGTAATAAATAGTAATAAATAATAATAAATAGTAATAATTATTAATAATTAGCCGTAATTAGTAATAATCGGTAATAATTAGTCATAAATAGTGATAATTAGTAATTATTAGTCATAAATAGTGATAATAAGTCATAAATACTGATAAATAGGGATAAATAGAGATAATTAGGGATAATTAGGGATAATTATGGATAAATAGGGATAATTAGTCAAAATTAAGGATAATTAAGAATAGATAGGGATACATTGGGATACATAGGTATAAATAGGGATAATTAGAAATAAAAAGGGTAAATAGGGATAATTTAGGTTAATTTTGGATAATTACAGATAAATAGTGAAAATTAGGGTTAATTAGGGAAAATTTTGGACATTTAGAGATAAATAAGGATAATTAGGGATAATTAGGTATTATAATGGATAATTAGGGATAATTAGGAATAATTATGGATAATTAGGGATTATTAGGGATAATTACGGAAAATTAAGAATATTTTGAAATAATTTTCAATAATTATGATTAATTAGAAATAATTATAAATAATTATAATAATTAGAAATAATTAAAAATAATTGTGTATAATTAGGAAAAATAGAAATAATTTGGAATAATTAGAAATAATTAAAAAAAATTTGGAAAAATTAGAAATAATTTAGATTAATTTGGAATAATTAAGAATAATAAGCCATAATTAGGGATAATTTTTTGATATTTAGGAATAATTAAGAATAATTAGGAATAATTAAGAATAATTAGTAATAATTAGGGATAATTAGAAAAAAAATAAGAATAATTTTGAATAATTAGATATAATTAGAAAAATAGCAATAATTAATAATAATTAGGAATAATTGGGAATAATTTGGTGTAATTTTGAATAATTTGAAATAATTATGAATAATTATAAATAATTAGAAATAATTAAGAACAATTTGAAAAATTAGATACATATTGCCCATATTTATTAAAATTTAGTAATAATTAGGGGAAATAGTATTAATTAGGAATATATTATCATTAATTAGGAATAAATCAGCATCAATAAGAAATAAATTAGAAATAATTTGGAATAAATTGTTGGAACTTGGCACAATTTCCAGTGATTTGGCGACACACATTTTCGTCTTATTTGTTGGTCTGCTACAAGATGGATGTTAGGCATATTAAGAATAAAAGTTTTGATAATTTATTTTATATAGTCTTGGATACACCAGGGATGACCAAATATAATTTTAAGGCACGATTAGATCATGACCAAATTTGAGACTTATCGATGGCTATGCTTCCAATATTGTGCAGATGTGTTAAGAATGGCCATATTATATGATTAAAATGTCATGATTGTCATGTTATAATGGAATGAACTATGACAATTGAATTAAAAGGCTTGTGGAATTCTATGGTTTGAGATTCAATAACAGACATATCATATTTTTATAGACATTTGTATAGGGGCAATAGACTGTGATGAACTATGAAAACTATAATAAAATTGTATTATAATTATTTGTAAACTAGAAAAAGTATTCCCATCATGATTATTTGATTCAATGCAACAACTTATATTACATTTTCTACATGAAGAAAAATATCATGGTCCGGTACAGTTTTGATGTATGTGCCCATTCGAGATATGCCTGCAGAAATTGAAAAAAGGTACGTATCAAAGCATTAGTTGAAGGCACAATTTCTTAAGCTTATTTGAAGGAGGAAATTTATTTTTTCTGTTCTCTTTATTTTGAATTTGAATATCCCACAAAACACAACCACATTGGACAGAATGTGGGGAATTTTTTTGATGAAATTGATAATCAATTATCAGTTTTAATCAGCCAGATCTTCGCTTTGGTGGAGTTCATTAACAATAGAACTCAGATTATAAACATCATAGAGCTCATACATATGTTCTACTGAATTGTAAAAAAATGTCATCATTTATATTGTGAGTGATTTTATCACTTATTCTATAATTTATGTTATACTATGTAAACTTATTTTATTATTAGGTTATAGGATAATCATAGCAGGAAACAGCTTCTACAAATTATATCAGCTTCTCTTGAATTACGCCGAAAACAAATTTCTCAATTTTTTCAAAAAATTTTAACAATAATTATTGATGGTTTAACATATCTATTCATTTTATTATTTATTATATTCATAATTGTTTTTTATAATTTTTCAGGTGTCTCAACATGCTGATAAAATTGATAAGTGATTGTGTATATTGAGTGACCCACCATACCAAATGGTCAAAATCTTATAATGCATATGTGGTGAATGTTTTTCCATTTCATACATGTGCATATTGGGAATCAAAAAAACAATTAATAGTTGAGTTTTTTGAGAGGATATAAACATAGAAAACCTAAATATGACTTTTACAGCATGCTGCATGAAATTATTGAACTATGTTACCTTGGACAAAATTACATAATGATGTTTAAATGGTGGTGGTTGGATACTGATATAGGATTACATGTTCATCTGACTCATGTAATCACTGATATTAAATATGAATGTCTTCTTACATTAAATCAACCATATTTTCTAGTTCAACAGGAAAATCAATTTCATTATGCAATGTAATGTGCAACTTCAAGAGACCTGGGTGATTGGTGGAGCGTAATAAAAATAAAATCTCAGGAAAATTAGTTTTCTCAAAATGAATTTGGTTCCACAGTAGTGAATGAAATTGAAAATTTTCAAGAGACAACTCAAAATCAATGTTTTTCACAAATAGACATGAATATCGATGATGAAACCCACCAATTAATGGTCTATGGTTAAGGTGATGTTAATGATATTATAAATGAATTTGAAATGGAAAGAGATGATGAAATTGAAACTCATAAGTATATTTATGTTGTTGAAGAAGAATATGAAGTCATTGAAATAGTCATATATGAAGATGATGATGAAGGAGATTATTGACATAGTTAAATGCTATTTATAATCATAAATAATATATATCTATATATAAAAGGTATTTTAAACTATTTTCTAACAACAATGATTTTGTGTTTTCAAATGGATGATGATAGATTTCATCAGTTGCAAGAGGGTTACCTACCTTTGTATGAGATGGATTTGGGATAATCTGACCCTCAGCCTACTGGTAATTTAAGGTGTACGTAAAGGGGTGTAGTCTTTCACGACAGATGATTCATGACCCTATCCCCGAGTGATGTCTACATCCATGATTCCATCCACACACTCAGAGGTATGAGAAAAGATTTATTTTATTTAGCTTTCATCAATTTATTTATATACTAATTGGTTTATTATTTATTCTTTTTTCACAGTTTTTCACATGTATCTATTAGACAGGGGAGCGATATCATGCACAGTTATTTTTCACAGTCAGGGATCAAATGGGAACAGATTCTCGTTGATGTGAAGATCAACATGTTCAATAATTGTTTTTACGTAAATAAACAATATTTATTTTGAAATTTATTTCATTAATATAATGATATTATGAATTATTTTTAGGGTTTGAGGTATCCCATGAATTATAACATGTGTGACGTTGTCCAAGTGACATGGGAGGTGTCTGTGCATGACCTTTTCTGTCATTTTTTGCACAATTTGAGAACGACGACCATAATGAAAGCATGAGTGAAAATACTTGATGAGTCATGTAGAGCCCACTGACTAGTGTACATTTCATCTAATATTTGGGATGTTTTATGGTCACACTGGTTGGGTGATGGGTTTTAGAGGAGATCTTTATTTGGCTGGAATAACCGAGGGAGATAGGATGTTACACCTTGAGCTGGTATCTATACATTCAGTATGCATAGAGAGCATCTATTAAGTATCATTTTAATTATTTTATATAACATTAAATATAAATAGTTTATTATATATTCATATAGGTAGTCAAGAATCCCGATATTACGTAGTACAATGTTTATCAGAAGTTGTACAGTGACCCCACCACTAGAGAGATTAGAGGTGATCGCCATCGTTGAAATGTGGTCAATATATTTTTTAGTTTTAAAACTATCTACATATAATATTATAACTGCTTCAATTTTAAATTGGAATTGAAGGAGTCATTTGAGTTTGTGACCTCTGAGAAACAGAATGAGTGTCTGGCTGAGATGGCTGATCAGACTAGTACCCACCATTTTGAGGAGGCAGTATGGATGCAGGAGACGCATTATGCCTTCAATAATGGATGAGTAGTTGGTATAAACTATCATTTAACTCTTCAAACTAATTATGGTACTGTTTTAATGTTAACATCTAGCTCGAGTTGATCTTGTAAAGAGGCATAATCTTCTAGATAATAGTATCAATAGTAGCTGCGAGCAAAGAGTGAGCTTATAGAGAATTTGTTGAAATAGCAGAAAGAGACATGTTAGCAGCTGCAGTAGTAGAACGATGTGGATATGCATCAATGACAGTAAAAGCAACATCAGCACAATTTTGAGATGGGTCAATGGAAAAAGCAGCATCATGAATAGATGGATTACATGCGCAGTTTGATGTGTAGTTTAGGGATGGTGTTTCCTCCACCATCTCCTCTAGCTTCAAAACATCTTCCAGAAGACTATCCCCCCAATAATTTTTTTTGTTACATTAACAACATTTGAATTCAAGATTTGTTGTAATATTATCTATTTCCTATTTCTGTCTTTAATATTTGTGCGAATATTTCATAATTTTTATTTATTTTTAATATTTTAATTTTTTATTATTTTATTATTTATTATCATTATTTTATTTATTAATTTTTTTTAATTTTAGTAATAATAAAATAATTATATTTTAATTTTTTTAAATTTATATGGGAATATTGATAATTTTATAAAAATTTATTTATTTTATTATTTAAATAATATTAATATTATTTTTTCATTAATTTATCATAATTTTTTTTAATTTTTTTTAGTATTTACAACAGTACATTTTGTGGTAGGACCCCATCGGAAATAGTTTATAAATATTTTTGAAATAATTATTTGCAATGGGAAAATGGATCGTCGGAAATAATTTTTTTGAAATGGGTCAGTTGAGAAATGTTTTGATATATATAACATATATAAATGGATAACTATCTGGGACGGGAAAATAGGCCAATCACAAATACTTCTTTCTATGGGCCTATCGTGACACACACACACACATATATAATGTATTTAATCAAAGATCTATTTATGATAGGATGGTTTCCCTCTACAAATAGTTTTTTTAAACAGACGCACCACAAAAAAAACAATGGTGATGTTTTTTCTATAATGGGATGTTTGCATTGGTACTCCTTTGCAAAATCTCATTTTCCAAGGGATCCTATCAAAAATACCTAAAATTCCAATAGTGCAAGGATTCAAATATGGTAGGAATCCTCAAGATCCATAATCAAATTAAATGTTAATGTGAGTGGGAAACTTTTGATGATTCTAAATACAAAAAATGTTATGTCTTATTATGATCATAAACATTATTTCCAAATGGATGATGGAATGTTTCTTTGTTGGACCCCACTATTATATTTTATGTACCTTTTCTTTTATTTTAAAAAATGGTCATATGCTTTTCTTATAGATGGACATTTTTGGTATGATAGATTGGGTATGAACAATGTAATTTATAATCAAGATCTCATAAGTTATTATTATATTATACATTTATATGATTATTGTTTGATACATCAGATGTTCAACCATATTGGGAATCTGGAATCACTCTTTTTTATATTTCCATTCCACCAAGGATACGAAAAAAAACATACTATATGAAACTAGTATAAAAGGGTATCACGTGCGGTGAATTTTATAGGATATGTTGGATTCCTCAAATTGATTAATAAATTTAACATATAATGGAAATACCATTCATTTATGTACAAATAAATTTTTATTTAAATGAAATGGGTCATTTGTAATTTTCATAGTCTATAAACCTAAAATGTCTTAGGTATGTTACCCAATATCAATTATTGATATTATAATTATAAAAGGGTTAAAATTGTTTCACATATTTAGTATCAAATAATGTATTTAAATATTATGTTTTTTCACCGCATTAGGGTGTATGGGACTTGAACTATCTTAGGTTTTCCTTTGAGAAGTGTAATGGAAGTGGTTTTCAAAGGGAATATATATAGAGCATTTATTTTAGATCATAGGGGAATTTTTAGGATAAAAATATATATGTAAACATGATTTTCAATGTATACCCTATAATGGTAAAAATTTTAAATTATTAACAATATTCATTAAAAAATATTTCTTTTCGTGATTATCACACCAGTTATACAAAATTATATTATTTTATTAAATAAGAATACATGAATTTGAAAAATAAAATTAATTGAATAATTTATACTTTAGATTCTAGAAAGTACTTCATTGGTTTAGAATTTTAATTTGATGAATTATTTACCTTGTGATGTTATTTATGATTTATTCATAAATTATAGGATTCTATATTTTGTTATTACATTTTGATTGATGTAATTAAAAAATACCTGTTGTGTAAAAACTATATTTTTAGTATTCAACTATCAAATAATTTTTTCAAAAAATAAATAAATAACATCCCATAAATATTTTGAAAGAATGATTGTAAAATTGATATTAATTTTTTCAAAATAATTTTCTACCATAGGTAATTATAATTAGTAACCTAGAAATTATAGTTTTATAAAAATATATTAAAATGAACATAAATGAATGTATTTAAACATTATTATATGTTATAGTTTGAATACTTATTTTATGGATTCATATTATTTATATTTATGAAATTTATTTATATTAAATATTATTTATAGGAAATTAAACTATTTTTATGTCATGACCCGTCCTCGGGGCCCGTGCCGTGACTACCCCAAGCCCACCTTCCATGGGCCAGGGGTTGGCGACTAGCACCAATGGCGTAAATCTCGATAGCTGGGAAGGCATTGCCTTTATAAAAGTAAACAAACACCACAGAGTACAAGCGGAAGTAAAACACTAAGTACAAAGAGAAGTTCTGATAGGTAAATGGGCCAGAATACAAACCCAAAAGAAAGTACAACTACAACTGAACAAAGTACAACAGAAAAAGAAAACAACATCTTGAAGAAAGAAAGCTGCTCCTGGGTCGTCCTCCACGGATCCTACCTGAAGGTTAGGTACAGATAGCCTCCTCAATGCTCTTGCCCTTCAACCTCCTCCGTGTGTCGTCTCATCATGTAGTCCACCTCCGGGTACTGACTCGTCGTGTAGTCCACCTCCAGGTACCGTCCAGTCCTCGAACACTCGGCCTCCGTCAGCACTGCCCGTCGTCTGCAACCAACAAAATGATGTGCAGGCATAGCCCCTGCAGGGGTGAGTATAACGATACTCGGTAGGGACCCCGAGACCCTCAAGGTCTCACTAAAACCAACATGGATAACCAAAAAGAAGATCTCAGCAGATAACCTCTACTCAGGTATATGCCCATGCATATACCTAAGTTATTAAGTAACCCATCTCAATCATGAGAAAAGAACCAAGATCATGAAATCAACGGATAACCACTACCCAGGTATATGCCCATACATATACCTAAGTTATCAAGTGACCCATCTCAATCATGAGGTAAACACAAAGGTCAAAAGTCTCAGCTCAAACCATAATTTACATTATCGAAACCGTAACTGCTGAAGAGCCCCGTCTCTGGAGTGTACAGTGGTCCTGTCACGACTCCGAGGTACTGCTAACTAACCTAAGACTGCTGAAGTACTCCTCCTATCGAGTACCATGAATCAGCCACCCAGACATAGTAGTGCTTCCCGCCAAGGTATGTCACCAAAACACAGTAGTGCACACCCCATAGTAGCCTGCTGAGGTACTCTCCGGACGAGTTCAGCGGTTCTTCACTGTCACACAAGTAGTGCTCCATCCACCATGGGTTTGCACCTCACAAAGTAGTGCTCCGTCCACTGGGCTAGTCGACTCAATCCAAGTCGAGTCGGTCAAGCAGTCGTCAGGTCTCAGTCGGCTACACGGTCTCCATACTCCGCACACTCATCTCTGGGAGGGTCCTCTCCACGAGCTACAGGTCGATACTCCAAGTATCTCAAAGTCCCATGAAGAAGTATCTCAGAGGACCGCCTCGTCATAGGGGTGTCAACGCAACAAACGGCGCGTCAATCGGACGCCCGGTCTGTGAGTTATTAGTCTTTTCGTCCCAGGGGCCTGGTTGGTTTCGTGAGCGAACCAACCCGGCCGTATCTAAACTGTACCCCGAACTCTCATAGGGTATACTCATAGGGACTGTTTCTCAACGTGATCACCAACGCCGCAGACGGTTTGTCAAACGGACGTCTAGTCTGAAAGATAACAGCTTTTCTGTTCTAGGGGCCCGGTTGGATTTCAGGTGCAATCCAACCCGGCCACTATCCAACTGCAACCAAACTCGGGTGAAGTATGTCAAAAGTTCCTTCTCACATAGAGGAATTCAACAAAGTCGACGACACGTCAATCGGACGTCCGAAGCTCAAGATATAAGTGTTTCCGCTCCGAGGCCCCGGTTGGTTTCGTATCCGAACCAACCCGGTCGAAAAAAAAGTATTCCGAAACCTTGAGTGCGATATACCGAAACTACTGTCTCGTTCCAAGGATCGATACGCAACTGACGGTGCATCGATCGGAGGTCTGTAGCCCATGATATGGGAAAAAGACCAAAGAGGGTCTGAAAACGGGGGGTCTGGGCCCTGACCGACCTGGCCCAACCGGCTCGGTCCGGGTCGACCGGCCAGCCGCGGCTTGGCCAGCACGGCTGAGCGGAAGCCTCGGGCGGGGGTGTGCGCCGCCCTCGCTCGCCGCTAATTGAGGCCGGCGGCGCACCGCCACCGCCGACCATCCGGCAGCGCGCCGCCGTCGCCGGTCGCCGGCGCCGCCGTCGCCGGTCGCCGGCGCCGCCGCGCCAACGTGGCGCGCCGCCACCGCCTTCCGTGGAACGCCAGACGCGCTCTTGTGGTCCGTTTCTCCTGTCGTCATCACCAATGGTTCTCCCGGGACCCTACCTTCACTGCGAAGGGATTCAAACGCCGTAGCGGCCTACTTCGTCATTGTCTGTCGATCCGCACATTGATAAACAAGCTGCGGAGGGTTGTCGGGCCGTGTTTTTTCGGCATGCACCTTCCGCGTTAGGTGTTAACAATTGGAAAACAAAACACATGATTTTAATCATTGACGAGGGTAAAATTTATCCAAAATAAATTATACGAACACCTTGCAATCAAAATACCCACACACGAGGGTTTAAAATTTTGAATGTGCGGCATGATGACGTCGCGCATTCTTGCCGCTCGATCCCGCGCGGTGTGACGATGTCGCACATCCTTGCCGTTCTTTCCCACACGGTGCGACAACACCATGTCACTTTCTTTCGGACGTCACATTTTTCTTACCGTTCTTTCCCACACGGTGCGACGACACCGCGTCACTTTCTTTCGAACCACAATGACAAGAAAGAATAAAAATGGAGGAGGATCGGCCATGTTCGTGCGGTCCGGCCTCCTCTCGTTAAACGATAACAAGGGGTTCTCATTACTTGTAGAACGTCAAAGATAGAATCAAGAACAAAATGAAATGAACCCCTACATTTGATTCATCGATGGACGTTCATCGTTCGTTGACGGTGTTGCGGAAAGAAGACGATGAAGTTCGTCTTTCGCCGCGTTCGTCACACACTCCCAATCCCAAGCTACGTCGGCTGTGGAAGACACTACAGGTCGGTAGGATCCGAGGGAGGAAGTCAAAGAAGTTTGTTGACGTTCGTCACTTCCGTTGTTGAAGAGGCGTCATTCTTCGTTGAAGATGAAGTTCATCAAAAGGGGGAAGAGATCTCTTCCAAAAACAAAACCAAAACTCTCAAAATAAAATAAGGCCTCTCCTTATTTTATTATTTTGCCATGCATTCAAACTTAAAAAAATTCAAATCCTAATTCACTTAATCAATTAATCAATGAGTTGTCTAATTAATTAAGTGATAGTTTTGCAAAAATTTAAGAGGGTGAGAGGGGAGAGGAAGAGTTACACAACTTAACTGGGGGGGGGTTAGAGGAGTTAGGGAGTTATGGGGAATTTGAAAAGGTGGGGGATCATGTGGGCCCCACCACACATTATCCTCTCATTTATCCTCACATGGGTAGTTAGGTGCCACCCCAACTTCCCCATGTCGGATAAAACTACCTCAGACTTAAGAAATAAAATTGTTTCACAATTTTATTAATTCCTCAATTAAGCCACAAATTTTAACAACTCCTCCTGTGAAAACGCAACTCCAGAATAGGCATTCCTAAGAAATTATCGGCGATGCGGTTCCATCGGTGCCCTCAGAATTTGATTCCGAGCACCAGTTTCAAAGTTAGAAATTCCCGCTCGTTCGTTCACTGAACTTACCCGAGCTAAACTTCAGAAATTGATTCCGGGCACACCGGGGCTCGGAATCAGGTGCCGTCAGAAACTGCGTTCTTGTAAAATCCCAAAAAAAATTAAGAAAAAATTTTCCTTGTATTTTACGGGTCTTTACATTACTCCCACCTCAGGGCTTTACGTCCCCGTAAATCTATAACACAAACTAGGGGAACAAAAGTGGTACTGAACACGCACCTGAGCCTTCCGCTCCCATGTGTTTACCTGAAGGATCCGTACTGCCAAAGAAAGCGCACCCGAGGAATCGATCATCCTCATATGATCCGCTCCTGTCGATCCCCGATCCCCACTGGAACCTCCGTGAAAAACACCTCATCGCCATCATCCAGCTCCTCATGGTATATGATATGCGAAGGGTCAAGCACATATCTCTTCAGTTGAGATACGTGGAAGTCATCGTGCACCTGGTGCAACTGAGGTGGATGGTTCAAGCGGTAAACCACCTCGCCTACCTAGCTGTGGACCTATAAAGGTCTGTTGAACCTTAGAGTTAACTTGCCGCCTTGGCCACATCTCCATAAACCTCGTCGAGGTGAGACCCGTAAAAGGACGTGATCATCATCATCGAACTCTAGAGGTCTCCAATTCCTGTTAGAACTGGAACTCAAAACGACTACTGCCATGAGGGTAAGGTTGACCGACTCAAGAGTGATCGGTCGCACCCTCCTGTGAAAGATTTTATCCTGTGATGCCTGGGGTTTCATTTTCGTCGACCAAGGAAAACCCTTCCCGACGTTTGCCTAAAACTGTCAATTTGAATATGAACAGTTATAGCCCATTCCATACTCAAAATAACGTCGTAAGGCCTCAACGCTGCCACCAAGAGATTCCAACCGAAACTCTCGCCTCGAGGGTCTGACCACACCGTCGGCGTAAGTGTGATTATCGAGTCTCCTCCCAAGGTATCTCCAGACGTGAGGGTCAAGTCCATGGCTTACCGGAAACTCTAGGTATGGGAAAAGATTTGTGAAAGCGAGGAATGATTCATATCGACGTCTGTTACTACAGCAGCTAGTAGTGGACACAGACTGTCCCTTGAATCATTTTTAGAGCCATTGGTTCACACTCCTTTACGCTTCCTCTTATTTAACATTTAACATGCTCGAGTCTCTAAGACTGGAGCCAGTTTCCTGTTTCTTACTGCACTGTGCAGTCTTCATCCGCTCCTGGATGATCTGTACCTTCATTCCATAAGATCTGAAAGAGATCCTAAAATTTCTCCATTGCCGAAAAGAGAAACTCGGTCTCATCCCCTGTATGAACCACACCCATTGTCTAATACAGTCAATCCTGACATGAATGATGCATTCAAGCCATGGATGACGTCGTAAGGCCTCGACGTGACTACTAAGAGATCCAACTATCACTCTCACCTCCAAGGTTCGAGTCACATTGTCGGCATCAGTGTGAGGTCACTGGGTCTCCTCAAGTAGAAATCTGGAAAGTGAGGGTCAAGTCAACAGTTTAACCAGGACCACTCAGTATCAACCAAACAAAAGGACATGAAAGAAAACAAAGATAAGTGTCTTTTTATTATTGCAGCTCATAGTACAAAGACACGAATACAACAGCAACATGGAACTAGAAGTACAAGGGAAGTATCCACTAGTTCCGCTGCTGTCCACCTACTCCCGAAGCTCTACTGCCTTGTCCACTGCTCTGCTGTTACTCAAGCACCCGCCGCTCCTTCTGCCTCAGTGGCTCCTCCAAAGCCTGCGGATCAACTGTACGAGGAGTCGGAAATTCACGTACCAGGTGACCCTTCCCGCCGCATGAGTAACACTGTCTGTTTATGGCATGCCTAGCTCTGACCCCACCCCGGGTGCCCCGCACCACCGTTCCTAAAACCCAAGATCGTCCAACTGCTGGTCTGGTCCTCATGGACATCTGCATCATCTGTCTACTGCCAACAGATGACTTGGATACTGATTGAAAAACACGCGGCAAAGGCAGCAGCTCTTGATCACGCTCGGGGTGTAGAGCTACTGGCACAAACTCCACCCTGAAGAAGGTCTCTAAGTCTTCCCATGCGAAGGACATCCCGTCGTAAAACTGAAACAAGTGGCTCCACCACCTGCCTGCTGCTGCCTAAAGGAGGCTGGCAGCAAAGATCACTATGATGTCTGCCGGCGTCCCCACTAGCCTGAAGACTCTCACCACAGCCTCCAGCCAAACCTCAGCCGCATGTGGGTCCGTCTCTCCCTGGAAACTGGGTGGCCTCTGGCACTGGAACTCGTGCAGCTCACTCAAGTGGCGTTCATCGCCTACTGCTGGGGCTGGTGGCATCAGTGGCCCAACGTATTGTAGTACCGCTGGTGCCTCAACTGCAAGAGGGCCTTGTACCGAAGCCTTGTCGCTCGATAGGCTGTCAGCACGCAATCCCTCTGAGATATAGCTGGTCGTCCGAGAAAAGGCATCCTGAAAGAAACAACGTGACATGATCAAATGATTATACCTGGTGATCTGACCTGGTTTGAGCGTATATTTAAATAAAACTTCTGGAAAACACACATGCAATCAGTATTTTCGTGCACAAAGTCGGAATTCAGTTGTCAGGGTCCTGGTGTATGGATACGTCGGCCGCCCGCACCAACACTGGACTCCCTGAACTGAAGACCGCACTCCGTACCCTTAACACTATTGCTTCACAGAAAGAAAATATCAGAGTTGTATGTTCTACGGTAGAACCGAATCCTCTGATAACAATTTTTCACGACCCGTCCTCGGGGCCCGTGTCGTGACTACCTCAAGCCCGCCTTCCATAGGCTAGGGGTTGGCGACTAGCACCAAAGGCGTAAATCTCGATAGCTGGGAAGACATTTCCTTTATAAAAGTAAACAAACACCACAGATTAAAAGCGGAAGTAAAACACGAAGTACAAAGAGAAGTGCTGAAAGGTAAATGGGCCAGAATACAAACCCAAAAGAAAGTACAACTAGAACTGAACAAAGTACAAAAGAAAAAGAAAACAACAGCTGGAAGAAAGGAAGCAGCTCCTGGGTCGTCCTCCAAGGATCCTACCTGAAGGGCAGATACAGATATCCTCCTCAACGCTCTCACCCGTCAACCTCCTCTGTGTGTCGTCTCGTCGTGTAGTCCACCTCTGGGTACTGACTCGTCATGTAGTCCACCTCCGGGTACCGTCCAGTCCTCGAACACTCGGCCTCCGTCAGCACTGCCCGTCGTCTGCAACCAACACGACGATGTGCGGGCATAGCCCGTGCAGGGGTGAGTATAACGATACTCAGTAGGGACCCCGAGACCCTCAAGGTCTCACTAAAACCAACATGGATAACCACAAAGAATATCTCAAAAAATAACCTCTACATAGGTATATGCGCATGCATATACCTAAGTTATTAAGTAACCCATATCAATCATGAGGAAAACACCAAGATCATGAAATCAACGGATAACCACTACCCAGGTATATGCCCATACATATACCTAAGTTATCAAGTGACCCATCTCAATCATGAGGTAAACACAAAGGTCAAAAGTCTCAGCTCAAACCAGGATTTTCATTATCGAAACCGTAACTGCTGAAGAGCCCCGTCTTTGGAGTGTACAGTGGTCCTGTCACAACTCCGAGGTACTTCTCACTAACCTAAGACTGCTGAGGTACTCCTCCTGTCGAGTACCACGAGTCAGCCACCCAGACATAGTAGTGCTTCCCGCCGAGGTATGTCACCAAAACACAGTAGTGCACACCCCCTAGTAGCCTGCTGAGGTACTCTCCGGACGAGTACCGCGGGTCTGCACATTCACACAGGTAGTGCTCCATCCACCATGGGTATGCACCTCACAAAGTAGTGCTCCGTCCACTGGGCTAGTCGACTTACTCCAAGTCGAGTCGGTCAAGCAGTCGTCAGGTCTCCGTCGGCTACACGGCCTCCGTACTCCGCACACTCGTCTCTGGGACGGTCCTCTCCACGAGCTACTGGTCGATACTCTAAGTATCTCAAAGTCCCGTGAATAAGTATCTCAAATGACCGCCTCGTCATAGGGGTCTCAATGAAATAGACGGCGCGTCAATCGGACGCCCGGTCTGTGAGTTATTAGTCTTTTCGTCCCAGGGGCCCGGTTGGTTTCGTGAGCGAACCAACCCGACCGTATCCCAACTGTACCATGAAATCTCATAGGGTATACTCATAGGGACCATTTCTCAACGTGATCACCAACGCCACTGACGGTTCGTCAAACGGATGTCTGGTCTGAAAGATAACAGCTTTTCCGTTCCAAAGGCCCGGTTGGATTTCAGGTACAATCCAACCCAACCATTATCCAACTGCAACCAAAACTCGGACGAATTATTTCAAAAGTTCCGTCTCACTTAGAGGAATCCAACAATGTCGACGGCACGTCAATCGGACATCCGGAGGTCAAGATATAAGTGTTTCCGCTCCGAGAGCCCGGTTGGTTTCGTATCCGAACCAACCCGGCCGAAACCAAAGTATTCCGAAACTATGAGTGTGATATACCGAAAGGACCGTCTCATTCCAAGGATCGCTACGCAACTGACGGTGCGTCAATCGGAGGTCAGTAGCCCATGATATGGTCAAAAGACCAAAGAGGGTCTGAAAACGGGGGGTCTGGGCCCTGACTGACCCGGCCCGACCGGCTTGGTCCAGCTCGACCGGCCAGCCGTGGCTCGGCCAGTGCGGCCGAGCGGAAGCTGCTGGCAGGGGTGTGCGCAGCCTGCCCTCACCACTAATTGAGGCTGGTCGTCGGCGCCGCCGCGCCGGCGTGGCGCGCCGCCACCGCCTTCCGCGGACCACCAGACGCGCTCCGGTAGTCCGTTTCTCCTGCCATCTTCACCAATGGTCCTCCCGTGACCCGACCATTACTGCGAAGGGATTCAAATGCCGTAGCGGCCATCTTCGTCATCATCCATCGATCCGCACATTGATAAACAAGCTACAGAGGGTTATCGGGTCGTGTTTGTTCGGTCCGCGCCTTCCGCGTTAGGTGTTAACAATTGGAAGACAAAACACATGATTTTAATCATGGACGAGGGTATAATTTATCCAAAATAACTTATACGAACACCTTGAAATCAAAATACCCACGCACGAGGGCTTAAAATTTTGAATGTGCGGCGTGACGACGTCGCGCATTCTTACCGCTCGATCCCGCGCGGCGTGACGATGTCGCACATTCTTTCCGTTCTTTCCCACGCAGTGCGACGGCACTACGTCACTTTCTTTCGGACGTCACGTTTTTCTTACCGTTCTTTCCCACGCGGTGCGACGGCACCGCGTCACTTTCTTTCGAACCACAATGACAAGAATGAATAAAAACGGAGGAGGATCGGCCGTGTTCGTGCGGTCTGGCCTCCTCCCGTTAAACGATAACAAGGGGTTCTCATTACTCGTAGAACATCAAAGATATAATCAAGAAAAAAATGAAACGAACCCCTACGTTTGATTCGTTGATTGACATTCGTCATTCATTGACGGTGTTGCGGAAAGAAGACGATGAAGTTCGTCTTTCGCCGCGTTCGTCACACACTCCCAATCCCGAGCTACGTCGGCTGTGGAAGACACTACACGTCGATAGGATCCGAGGGAGGAAGTCGAAGAAGGTTGTTGACGTTCGTCGCTTCCGTCGATGAAGAGGCATCGTTCTTCATTGATGATGAAGTTCTTTAAAAGGGGGAAGAGCTCTCTTCCAAAAACACAACCAAAACTCCCAAAATAAAATAAGGCCTCTCCTTATTTTATTATTTTTCCATGCATTCAAACTTACAAAAATTCAAATCCTAATTCACTTAATCAATTAAACAATGAGTTGTCTAATTAATTAAGTGATAGGTTGGCAAGAATTTAAGAGGGAGATAGGGAAGAGGACGAGTTACACAACTTAAGTGGGGGGGGGGGGGGGTTAGAGGAGTTAGGGAGTTATGTGGAATTTGAAAAGGTGGGGGCTCGTGTGGGACCCACCACACATTATCCTCTCATTTATCCTCACATGGGTAGTTAGGTGCCACCCCAACTTCCCCATGTAAGATAAAACTACCTTAGACTTAAGAAATAAAATTGTTCCACAATTTTATTCATTCCTCTATTAAGCCACAAATTTTAACAACTCCTCCTGTGAAAACGCAACTCCCAAATAGGCATTCCTAAGCAAATACCGGTGCAAAGGTTCCATCGGTGCCCTCAGAATTTGATTCCGAACACCAGTTTCAAAGTTAGAAATTCCCGCTCATTCGTTCACTGAACGTACCTGAGCTAAACTTCGGAAATTGATTCTGGGCACACCGGGGCTCAGAATCAGGTGCCGTCAGAAACTGCGTTCTTGTAAAATCCCAAAGAATATTAAGAAAAAAAATTCCTTGAATTTTATGGGACTTTAAATTTTAGGTCATGTTACTATTCTAATGGTCAGAATACTATTCCTAACATTCATGTTACTATTCATATAGTCATGTCACTATTGGAATGATTCAGTCACTATTTCGATTGTTATATTAACTTATTTAGAAACATATTAATTAATTAATTTATCATTCACTCTAATTCCTCTTAATGTTCTATATTATTAAATTATATTATGTTGATTTTATTACTAATTTTTTAATCTATTTTTTACAGTGATGGTTTCAACGTGATAATTCTAGGATGTCAACATGGTAAACATTTTCTAGTTCTAGTTATTTTTTTGTCTTTATTATCCCATTGTATGTAACACCCCGACCCCAGTTACCAAGAGTCGGTGCATTACCTTGTAACATTGGCATGATCACAAAAGATCAAGTCTCGAAAGACCGATTAGTTTAGTAGCCTTGGAAACACTAGATACATTCATAAATGTTACATTACATCAAAAAGTGAAAAACTAAAATAACATAGTCTCCATTTTACACACTCATATCCACATCAGACTATCCCTGCAAGTCATTACTATAATACTTCATCACATCCTGGAAAAATTAAAACATTGAAAGGGGTGAGCTCAGATGCTCAGTAAGGATAAAAATATAGTGGAAGCTTTCATAAATAAACATAAACATTTAAGGCAATGTTAGACTAAAACAAAATCCTTTTAATCTTGAACTTCAACATAATATGGCAATGGTAAAATGAGATAATTCCATTTACTTATACACATGGATATTCTACTGGTCGAATAATCACATGCAATATCAATAACCACTTTCATAATGATGGAATGAATAATGCTAGACTATCATAACCACGTAGCCAAGGCCTTGTGCCAAGACTACAAATAATATTTTTTGAAGGCCTCATGAAAATACACTAGTTTGTCTCATGAGACCTACCGATGAAATTTTTTTAGAAGATACTTACATTTAAAATTTCTCAAATATACCCTAGTGTTTTTCTAAAAACATTATGCAATCTTCTAAAAACAAAATAACTAATTCTGTGACTGCTCGACTAATTACAGGCCATGATGGGTATACGCCCACTCCCTTCCTGTCTACCACACTCAAGAGTAGGGTTTTATGAATACATTTTTAAGCTTGCGTTAAATACATATAAATTTGCACTTGATTTTCATATATTTGAGAGAAATATCTCTCTCTTTTTTGAAATCATTTAAAAAAGTTATGGCTTGTAGAGGAAGTAGAAACTCAAATAATGGTCATGGTGGCGGAGAAGGCATTGTCGCCGCATACGTAAGACAAAACATTCCTTTTGTCATTTAGTAAAAACGCTTCATATAAAAATATTCCTTTTGAATAAACGTAAAAGTCAAAGGGGTTTATACACCGTATAAAAGAAAGTTGTGTATAAAACAAAATATTCTTAAATGAAAGGAGATTGAGACGAAGTCCTTACAAAGATAATTTTTAAAATAAAATAGATCTATTATGTGTATTCACTATATGTACACATAAAGAAAGTACAAATACAATATAGGACATAATAATATCATGACATAATTTGAAAGTTGGAGATTAACCCAGAGATTGGAAATTGGGTTAAGAAATTTCCTTACCTCGTGTCCGACTTGACTCGACCATTCTTTAACCTCATGAATAATAAACTAGAGTTAATATCTACTTGATTAAGAACCTTTTTCAAGTTCATTATCTCTTTTATACCACTTATTACAATGTTATGAAAATTATGTAGTCATTTAAGTTAATAACGGTCATTTTGTCGATCTTTGGTTCTTGAGTCAAAAATAAACTTCTTATAATTACAAGTTGTTTATGTGGTAATATATCCATAATTATATTCATTATTTATGTATCATATATCTCATATATATAGTATATACATTCATTCATAATATTACATAACATTTAGAGGTAATAAATGAAATGCACCGTTCATGGAGACGGTAAGCCGTACGTACGCATGAACGCTACTTTCATTTCTATTTCATATTTAATGGAATGAAATCATAATGATATAAAGGTATATTATAATTCCAGTATAATATCATATATAATATAATTTACTCCATCCTTTATACATCCCACATATGCCATTAACGAATCAAATCACTTTGAGGTGGCGGTAGTCCGCACTTCCTAAAATGAAAATATCGCATTTACCCATAATGGAAACAATAAAGGTATGCCATAAATGAAAAATACATAACCTTAATTAAAACATAAAAATATTATATATCATATATACAAATATAGAGACATCTTAATGTCCACCATTGAAGGTGCTATATGAGTGTTGAACAATCATCGTTTCGTGAGGCAGAAATTCGACATCCACAGAAATAGTATGTTCTTTAACCATTAGATGTAGGTGTGTGTATGTGTAGCTCGAATAATTCTTATAAAGACATCCTTGTATATTTAGGATACTGGTTTTGTTACAAAAGAAATGAATAAAAAGTGTTTAGGGGGTTGGATAAGCCAAATAAAACCAAATAACATAAGAGAAGTCATTACCTTAAAATCGGGTAACTCTTTTTTGATTTGAGCCAAAGGCTTCCTTGGGAAGCATTATGCCCAAAGTGAGGCTTCTAATAGTAAGAGAGGGAATTTGGGAGAATATTTGGGAAGAGTTTGGACGAGCCAAATGGCTTTGAAGGTGTGAGTAAGGTGGTAGTGGTGGGGGCCTTTTATAAGAGGAGAGAAGGGGCACTCTTGGAAATATTGAAATGTTACATTATTATGAAATGATTTTTCGGATTATAAAGGTCCCACACTTATATATTTCTAGGATAAGGTGATAAGGGTTCGAAATATTTTCATCCAATAGGCTTTGGACAAGTGTAATGCTTAGATTTTACATTATCCTTCCATTTTATTAAAATCGTTAAATAATGAGGTAATCGCTGCATCATCATGGTGTCATAAATAATTTAATTTATTTAATGTCTAAAAATTATAAAAAAAATATCATTATGTACGAAATATTTTTAGATTTCTAATTAATATTTATAGTCAAAAATATGACTTGTATAACCCCATTTAATTTTTTTTTAGTAAAACAACTCTTGTTTGTGACATTTTTATTTTAACATTAAATAAAAAGTTTTTAATGTCATTTTCCTACCAAAGTGGCTCCATGGGATCCCCGAGTTGACCCATGGATTGTCTTGGTCGGCCATGAATCATCCAATAGGGGTAGGACAAGTGTAAAGGTCATTTCATATTATTATAACAGTATCTTTACCTTAAATTACACTAATTACCTTTAATGACGATTAATTAAACTTAAAAGTTACTATTCACCAAAAAAATTATTTTAATCCCATTGAACCACATTTTACTTCCTAATGACAACCATGTATGTCGGATTTTTTAAAATAAAATCACAGAAGTGGTAATGTTTCATTTAAATGAAAAATCAGTTTTTTAACTTCTACTTAGTGGTATCACTATTCATCAAAAATTGGAGTTTTTCAGAATAGTGCCAAAATTTCACCCTTAGCTATAATTGATATTCTGAATTCAAAAATGATGTATATTTTATAAAATTACAAACATATAAGTTGCATTAATTAATTTTATAATTAATTCCCACTGTCACAACAAATAGCGTGTTTTTAAGAAACAATATATATCAAAAGATTGACAATTGTTTATGTCCAATTTCAAAGTGAAATTAATTCTAATGAACACCATTGGATAAAATGGTAAAAATATATTCTAATTATACTTTAAAACGACTGAATATTATAATATATCACTATAAATTATTTTTATTAAAAAAGTTGTTTTTATGTATTTTTCACTATTCATAAAAAAATGAAAGTTCTCCGAAAATTACAAAAAATTCAACATAGGATATTTTCGATATTCTGAATCCAAGAATGAAGTTCATTTTGAAATATAAAATATATATTATTTCAAAAAGTGGGTATTACTATTCATAATGGCTATTTTTATTGGTCGCGGTGCATTAGAATCTCGAACTTCCGTACAATGCAAGCTATTGAATTATTGAAAGAGAAGCGTATCGTGGAAGCTCGGGGTGTTACATTCTCCCCGCCTTAAATAAATTTCATCCTCGAAATTTGAAATTTTTCTTTGAAAATAAAAGGTTGAAAATAGAAAATACCTTTGTGGAAAACCCACATCGAAAATAAGGTTAATAAAAATATAACTTTAAAAGAAAGAAAGATAAGTACAAAGGTCACCCGAGATAGCCAATACTATGATTCTATGAAAATATTGATATGGAAGAAAAACAAACCATCAAGGTTTTATGGAGATTTGTAGAAAATTGGATTAGGATAAAGTTAACCACAAGAAAATCACAGACTTGTGATTGGCTAAACTGTCATTGAATCCCCAATTAGAAAAGTTAACCGGAAACATTTTTGTTTTAAGTTACCTTTTATAATGTTGAGGAATTTATTTAGGATATTTACTAAGAACATAAGGTAATATACATACTTGTCATGTACTCTTTCATTCTTTAATAAATTTTTACCACAAACCCATCTTTCACTCTAAAAGGTAATAGAACTCAAAAATATTCTATTTATCCAAATTGTATAAGGTTCCAAATTTTAACACGTACCATTTAGATTAGTAAAAATATTTTGTAATAACCAGGGACTCCCTGTAGGCTAGTGGTAGGTAATAAAGGCCTGTTGCAATATGGTTTTGGGTTCGATTCCGGCAGCTTTGTCCGAAGCGACGGGTTATCTCCCAACCTGAAGGTTGTCCTTTTTCTAAAACTATTATAATATTACAAAAATAATATTCAGAAATGTTTTAACCTTAAACATTACTATCCAAGGTTCAACTTAATCAATTCCAACCTTTATAGTTATCCAAAATACTTCTCTCCAACTCACAGTCCAAATTTTATGAGGAAGGTAAACATAATGAAAATCTCCTTTTTTTCTGTGTAACAACATGTGAACACCATCGTCAAGTATTCTTTTAAAACACTGCAACATCCTGAATTACCATGATCCCTTATTCCTTATATAATACTAGATATACTCCTTCTGTCCAAAAATGTATACAAATCATCAATCAATTTCAATGGAGTTAAGAATATCCAATATAATTTATCCAAATCAATCATTTCTTATTCCAAAATCACTATCTCAGTATCAGAACCATACTATGGTTTATCTTTCTCTTAACCATATATTTTCAAAAAATTTAACCTACTGTGGAGTCACTTTTCTTGGTTCCACACAATCTCAAGTCCTTGATGAAATAGTTCTGCCGTACAATCCTTATATACTCCATAATTATTATAACCAGTACATCATTGATACAACACTAAAATTACAGAATTATTTAATAACAACATAAGAACTCTAATCATTCCTCCTCATCTGTGGTAGTATCATAACATGATTATTATCCAATAACATCATTTGGGGCACACTCTGATGATTTTGACATTGGTTTGCGTAGTGTCCCCACTCCTTGCAGATGAAGCATTGTACATTTGAAACCTTTTTCTTACCCTTGCAGTCACGCACTTGGTGTCCTTTTTCTCCACACTTATAACAAACTCCCATTCCTTTCGGGCAAGTTCAAAGGTGTTTCTTCCCACAGTTATCACATATTGTAAAATTCTTCTTTTCCCACGTCCATTTTTCCTTCATTCTCTCTTCCATCCTTTTCTTCTCTTTCTTCCCTTCAAAGCCATAAGACTCAGAGAATTATTTACTTATCTTATTAACACATTATACTATTTCTTCAAATGTTGAGAATACATGGGAGATTATTTCCCTTCTAAATGTTGGCTTAATACCGTGAAACATATGATCCTTATTACGCTTTGGATCATACGTATTGCTGGAGTTCACATTCCTTCCACTAGGCACCATTTCTATACCATGGAATAAACTAGGTTAGTTTATGAATTACAATGAGTAATTACAAACTTGTAAAATACTTAATGGAAATTGAACGGTTTATGGATATAATACATAATCATAAAAATGTTTTCATTGAGAAAGTATATACTCATAACCCTTCATAGTGGATTGTAAAGAAAACGAGAATTATCTTAAGCATATCCCCCGGGAGTGTCGTAACCAAGAGTGCAGCAAGGATCGTTGTCGTGGACCAGTTCCCGTTCGAGTCTAGCTCAAAGCGGTGTTTTCGGGTTTTACCCTTAGGTACATCTGTGCCAGATCCAGCTCTACCTGCTCGTATCTAGACAGGGATGTATTGCTCAGAAAACTCACAAAATATCTATAATACCAACATTTTAGTAAGTTCTTCTATACTAATCCTTAATGTCTATCTTCGGGCTATGTTCTCTAATCAGATTTTATCTAAATCTAGCTTCCAAGGTTAGTACTAAACTGCCTCTAATACCAACTGTAACGCCCCGACCCCAGTTACCCAGAGTCGGTGCATTACTTCGTAACATTGGCATGATCACAAAAGATCAATTCTCGAAAGGCCGATTAGTTTAGTAGCATTGGAAACACTAGATACATTCATAAATGTTACATTACATCAAAAAGTGAAAAAACTACAATAACATAGTCTCCATTTTCCACACTCATATCCCCTTTAGACTATCCCTGCAGGTCATTCCTAAAATACTTCATCACATCCTAGAAAAACTAAAACATTGAAAGGGGTGAGATCAGATGCTCAGTAAGGATAACAATATTGTGGAAACTTTCATAAATAAATATAAATATTTAAGGCAATGTACGACTAAAACAAAATCCTTTTAAACTTGAACTTCAACATAAAATGGCAAAGGTAAAGTGAGATAATTCCATTTACTTATTCACATGGATATTCTACTGGTCGAATAATCACATGCAATATCAATAACCACTTTCATAATGATGGAATGCATAATGCCAGACTATCATAACCACGTAGCCAAGGCCTCTTTCCAAGACTACAAATAATATTTTGTCAAGGCCTTGTGCCAAGACACTAGTTTGTCTCATCAGACTTACCGATTCAATTTTTTTAGAAGATACTTACATTTAAAATTTCTCAAATATACCCCAGTGTTTTTCTGAAAACATTATTCAAGCTTTTGAAAACAAAATAACTATTTCTGTGACTGCTCGACTAATTACAGACCATGATGGGTCTACACCCACTCCCTTCCTGTCAACCACACTCTAGAGTCGGGATTTATGAATAAAATTTTAAGCGTGCGTTAAATACATATACATTTGCACTGGATTTTCATATATTTGAGAGAAATATCTCTCTTTTTTGAAATCATTTAAAAAAAGTTAAGGCTTGTAGAGGAAGCCAAAACTCAAATAATGGTCATGGTGGCAGAGAATTCATTGTCGCCGCATACGTAAGACAAAACATTCCTTTTGATGTTTAGTAAAAACGCTTCGTATAAAAATATTCCTTTTGAATAAACGTAAATGTCAAAGGGGTTTATACACCGTATAAAAGAAAGATGTGTATAAAACAAAATATGCCTAAATGAAAGGAGATTGAGACGAAGTCCTAACAATGATCATTTTTAAAATGAAATATATCTATTATGTATATTAACTATATGTACACATAAATAAAGTACAAATACAATATAGTACATAATAATATCATGACATAATTTGAAAGTAGGAGATTAACCCATAGATTGGAAATTGGGTTAAGAAATTCCCTTACCTCGTGTCCAACTTGACTCGACCGTTCTTTAACCTTCTGAATAATAAACTAGAGTTAATATATACTTCATTAAGAACCTTTTTCAAGTTCATTATCGCTTTTATACCACTTATTACAATGTTATGAAAATTATGTAGTCATTAAAGTTAATAACGGTCGTTTTGTCGATCCTTGGTACTTGAGTCAAAAATAAACATCTTATAATTACAAGTTGTTTATGTGGTAATATATCCATTATATCCATAATTATATTCATGATGTATATATCATATATCTCATATATATCAAGTATATACATTCATTCATAATATTACATAACATATAGAGGTATGAAATGAAATGCACCGTTCATGGAGACGGTAAGCCGTAGGTACGCATGAACGCTACTTTCATTTCTATTTCATATTTAATGGAATGAAATCATAATTATATAAAGGTATATTATAATTCCAGTATAATATCATATATAATATCAATTACTCCATCCTTTATACATCCCACATATGTCATTAACGATTCAAATCACTTTGAGGGGGAGGTAGTCCGCACTTCCTAAAATGAAAATATCGCATTTACACATAATGGAAACAATAAAGGTATGCCATAAATGAAAAATACAGAACCTTAAGTAAAACATAAACATATTATATATCATATATATAAATAGAGTGACATCTTAATGTCCACCTTTGAAGGTGTTATATGAGTGTTGAACAATCATTGTTTCATGAGGTAGAAATTCGCCATCCACAGAAATAGTATGTTCTTTAACCATTAGATGTAGGTGTGTGTAAGTGTAGCTCGAATACTTCTTATAACGAAATCCTAGAATATTTAGGATACTGGTGTTGTTACAAAAGAAATGAATAAAAATATTTTAGGGGGTGGGATAAGAAAAATAAAAGAAAATAACATAAGAGAAGACATTACCTTAAAATCGGGTAACTCTTTTTTGATTTGAGACAAAGGCTTCCTTGGGATGCATTATGCCCAAAGTGAGGATTCTAAGAGTAAGAGAGGGAATTTGGGAGAGTATTTGGGCAGAGGTC
The DNA here is from genome assembly GCA_963277665.1 of Viscum album. Taxonomy (NCBI): domain Eukaryota; kingdom Viridiplantae; phylum Streptophyta; class Magnoliopsida; order Santalales; family Viscaceae; genus Viscum; species Viscum album. The sequence continues at coordinate 1,453,465,896 of OY728161.1, forward strand.
GGCCGAGCCAAATGGCTTTGAAGGTGTGAGTAAGGTGGTAGTGGTGGGGGCCTTTTATAAGAGGAGAGAAGGGGGACTCTTGGAAGGATTGAAATGTTACATTATTATGAAATGCTTTTTCGGATTATAAAGGTCCCACACATATATATATCGAGGATAAGGTGATAAGGGTTCGAAATATTTTCATCCAATTGGCTTTGGACAAGTGTAAGGCTTATATTTTACATTATCCTACCATTTTATTAAAAAAAAAGATTGACAATTGTTTATGTCCAATTTCAATGTAAAATTAATTCTAATGAACACCATTGGATAAAATGGTAAAAATATATTCTAATTACACTTTAAAACTACTGAATAGTATAATATATCACTATAAATTATTTTGATTAAAAAAGTTGTTTTTATGTATTTTTCACTATTCATAAAAAATTTGAAGTTCTCCGAAAATTACAAACAATTCAACATAGGATAATTTCGATATTCCAAATCCAAAAATGAAGTTCATTTTGAAATATAAAAAATATATAATTTCAAAAAGTGGGTATTACTATTCATAGTGGCTATTTTGATTGGTTGCGGTGCGTTAGAATCTCAAACTTCCGTACAATGCAAGCTATTGCATTATTGAAAGAGAAGCTTATCGTGGAAGCTCGGGGTGTTACATTGTACTATTTATAATTATCTGGGATATATTTAGTAATTAAATTTAATGTCATTTATTTAATAAATAGAGTTGTTTCAGGGTTTTATTATGTATTAAATGTGTATATATTATAAAATATACCAAATTATCAAAAAAAATATTAGTTCTGCAGAAAAAAATAAATAAAACAATATGGATTGTTACACTATGGATGATGAGATCCATTAAACTATAAGTAGATATATCATATTTATAGGAGGATAACTCTCAATAATCTTTTAAACAATGTGAATTTTTTTGAGATATTCCACTTCAAATAAATTCATGTTCCTTGATAGGTTCTGATACCTGAAAACTATGGTCTTAATGAATTATGATACACTATATCATTATAACCTAGTTTAAAAAATGGTGAAATAAATAGGAATAACAACATTTGTAAAATTATTTATAATTGTTTATGACAAAGAAAATATATTAATCAATATGTATATAATATTTTTAGTAAAGTCATTATATGATTCAAAAATTCTTTTATCTTTAAAAATGATATTTATTACATTTTTTGAAAAAAAAATAATATAACTATTTTTATCCACATTTAGAAAATTAAATTGACAAAAATTAACTTCATTTTTTAAATCATATTATAAAATTTTCATAGATATAAGTATTGGGAAATTAATTTTCTTTTGTTGAGTTTTGAAAAATGTTGATTTTTATTAAAATAATTATTCTATTTCATGATTCTAAAAAGTTTAATTTTGATTTAAAATGATTTAATAAGTCAAATTTGTTTATTTATATTATTAATAATAAAATTAATGTAAATATAAATAATTTTAATTTTTTTTGGTATAATAACATTTTGTTCAAAATAATTGTTTATGGAAAATGATTTTCATAATATTTTCTGGGATTAATTAAAAATTAAATTATCCAACATATTTCACATTTATTTGATAATTTATATTTTATATTTTTAAGAATAATATTAATATATTGTAATGAGGACAGATTAATTTTTGGTCATATTGATTAGTGAAAAGAGTAAATAAATCATCATGTTTAAGGTCAAATTGGGTTTACTGAGGAGTTAATCAATGAAATAAGTGTATATTTTCTAATTAGACATGTCTAAATCCTATTTTTTGTTCACATTTCATCCTTTTCCTTTCTCACAATCGATTATCTAGACATTTAGAATAATTTTTCTTGATTATGAAATATTATATTATTATATTTTAAGAAATAGTATGTGTTTATTCTCATCAACATATAAAAGGTTAGGCAATATTTCTCTCAGTTACACCACATTAATCCATATATAATGAAAAAAATCCCACGAATTTCTCTTCTCAGCATCCATGACCATGAAATAGTTGTTATTGATGTAGAAACCCAATCCTCGGAAGCTCAGAGTCATTGTCTGCTTTATCACATTTTCATAACATAAAAGTGATCGTATACTAAAGGACTACATAGTTTCTCAACTAGTTAAAAATGATACATACTTCATTATTACATACATTTGAAAACCAAAAAATTATAACAGAATTTTTTTTTCTAAGGGTAACATTATTATCCCATTAATATTCTTGGAAATTGATCACTATACAATTTGTGGATTTATTGGAATGTAAACACAATTAATTCGATATAAAATGATAAGTATTAGTAAAGTGCAGATGAATTAAATCGGAATCCATAAGAATAATAAATATAGAATGGTAAATTATTGAAAACACATGAAATCTAATCAATAAGTAGAGAATAAAATTTACCTAGAAATAATATCAATTTGAAAATATCATTAATATAATATATATGGGAAATATGTAAATTAATTAAAATTTCACTTAATCAGTATCATGGATATCATAATTGAATAAGTAATTATCAATATAGAAAGGTAAGCAATTGAAACCCAAATTCGCTTTAATCAATAATTGCTAATGAAATACATCCAATGATAATTTCATTATAAAAATGTCAAGCATGATAAAAATTGAATTCATTATAAATTAAATGAATAATTATGGGACATCATGTATCAATCACATGATATTACAACCTTTAATACATTTCGCAATACAAATTAAAACTACTAGGTAAAAACTCATTTATTTTGTACAACTAATTTAATGCTAGAAAACATATGCACCTCATGATACTATCAATGCATAAAAGGGTGATCTATAACTATGAAATAACTATTCCAGCATTTCCCAATCATTATTCATATATCATATAATTGATATATTTATGAAAAATATGCCTTACCATTAAATATCCTTATTGAAGAAAGAATACAAAATATCAGTATTTCCCTATAAAGTAATATATCATTACAATTAATAATTTTATGTAGAAATAAAATATGTTTTAAGCCATAATTATATCCTTGACCTATAGTATGGATATTTAGAGGTAATTTAAGGCCAATTTATCAATGGAAAGATATTGTTTCAAGGGAATTATAACGACTAATAAACTGAATCAATAAATTAAATTTTAATACATTACACCACAAAAATAATCATAAACCATCAATTTAAATAATATTTGTGGTAATATTACAACATGTATGTATTAGAGTATGAATAGGGGGTTCTCTTGATGAATAGTTATACCATAAAAATATCATCAAAAAATATTCTAGATAAAAATGTTCTTTTCATTTTAAATAAAACATTTGATAATCTGAAAAAATATTTTGAAAATAATTTTCATTGAAAATATGAATTTCAACATATATAATTATATTTAATAGATTTTAGATATCATAATGGTTGGGAATTATATTCAACTTATACAAGCTAAAATATTGATTCATTTCACATTCTGAAGAAATCCAAATGTGATTTTATTAGAAATATAGGAAGATTCATTTAAAAAAATATATTAAAATGTTAAAGTGGATAAAATTTCTTTAATATATAATTTTTAAAAGGGTTGAAATTTTTTTGAAAACAAATTAGAAAAAAATATTTTGGTTGAAAACAGATTTCCAGCTGAAGAAATAAATGAATCAGATTTTTTTTAAAAAAATTGTCAATTTTTTTAAATAATAAAGGGTGGAAAAAATTATACTATTTTTTAAAAATATCATGAATATATAGAATATAATAAAATGAAAAGGGTTTATTATAAAGTTTTAAAATAATTTTTTGGAAATGGATTTCAATAACAAAAAACCTCGATTATATTGAGATTGAGAAGTCAACCCTTAAAATGATCATAATATTGAATGGAGAACTAATCAATGAAACAATTATGTTTATAAATTTTAAATGGACATAAAATATTGGAAATAAAACATAAAATTTTAAATAGTAAATAATGAAATAATATTATAATATCAAATACGATGAATAAGTCATATTTCCCAATAAAAAGAAAATTGGTAAATATTTTGTTAACAAAGGTAACTTTTAAGTCAAATCCCCTTGAATGAAATTAATTCAAATTAAAAAATTAATATATTATGAATTATTAGGTATTAATGATATTATGAGTGAAATTATAATTTTATACATCATATAATACAATTTACTGCATAACATACAAATGTTTTTCATGGAAAAAAATTGAGACAAAATCTCTAACCTCATACTTTCTTTTGGATGAATGTGATTTAACAACCTGTTTAGTTTCATTATAAAATTATTTGATTTTTATAAAACCATATAAATATTTATAATATCTTATGTGATCATTTTATAACATCATATCACCATTTTATTAATATTAATTCATTTTTTCAATTTTTTGTCTACTAGTTTCCTTGTTTTATCATTCATACATAATCATGAATATTCTGGTTCTTGGGTATATTATATAGTTTAATTATATAAAGAATAGTAATAATGAAATATTTTTAATATATATAAATCTATTATATTTTTATCACTAACCCTGAGAGTTGGTTCTGAGAAATGAAGTATGTTATGATCATGGGGAGAGTAAGCCATATATACATAAAAGTAACATTTTCATTTTTAACGATTATTATGGAATTGTGGTATGTAATATTTTATCTTCTTCAAATTATAATTATATCATAAATAGAATTTTATTTATTCTAATATATTTATATATATCATCCATGATGTGTAATGAAGAAAAGAGAGACACTTCACTTTATGAAGGTTGTATACCAAATGCACAAGAAAGATGATCTCATATTTAAGTGAGTGAACTCATAATAAATAATAATATAAATTATCATTCCATAATGATAAATATTTTAATATTACCATAATTATTTCATTTATATCACATAAATTCCATAAATATATCTGTATTACCTTCCTTGTAAATTGTTAGTGAAAAATGTATCACATCACTTTGTGAAGTTGTATTCTGCCATACAAACAAATGGTGATACTATAACCTAATTGATGGAAGTGGATATGGTTTTAGGTATCCAAAATATATAAAAAAATAAATAAATTTATCTGAGATACTATTTTTATACCATCAATGTTTTATAATAATGAAGGGTGGTGGATGGAGAAATAAAATTAAATTTCTCACTGAAGAGCGTTACCTCTTCCTCGAGTAACATTTTGGGATTTCCCGAGAAGCCTTCCATGGATAGATTTAAAAAAACAAAGGCATATAGGTTTTGGGAATGGTGTATGTGAACTTATTTGGTTTGTGATTGGCATATCTAAAAGGCATTCAATCTGTGAATAAAATAGGATATGGGGAGGACTTTTATATGTGATGTCTGTGGAACAATTTTATTTTCTGAAAGAAAAACGGTTTACCAATTTTTTTGACATACCCCATGTTATAAAAATGCATTATTATTAAGCCTTATCTATTATAGGGTCCAAATATGTCTAGAAAATATATTTTAGTAATGTTTGTAGGTTATTTTAACACCGATATATTTTGTTTAACCCCTAATATATCCATTTTAACATTAACTATGGTAAATAATTCTTTACAATTTTCAATGTTCATTCTGAATAATAATAATGTTTAAATTATTAGATAACATAAATTATTATGATTTTAAATATTGAATGTATTTTAAAAAATTCCATTCATAGAAGTGGTAATATTAAATTTAAAATTAGTAAAAAAAATCGATGAGAAAGAAGATTTTCAAAGAAGAAATCATTAAATGTTTACTATGTTTGTATATATAAATTCAAAATGAAAATTATTCCAATGACCTAAATTATATTAATTTATATAAAATTGAACTAATTACACTTTAAACCAATTAATCTTTATAATTAATTTAAAAAATTATATTGTTTTCAATTAAATGTCCACATTTTTCACTATTCATAGTAAAATGAAACATTTCTGACAAGTCCCAAAAATTAGGTCTAAGATAATTTTGATACTAATATTAATAAAAATAATTTTATTTTTTCAAATAAATTTTTTAATATAGGTAAAAGTAAATTGTAAATTTTGTGGGAAAAGATTGAATAAACTGTTTATTAGAAAGAAATACTATTTTTCAGGAAACATTTCTTTTCCATTTAAATAATTATTGTATTTTTATATGATATAAATAACCATATTGTTCATAATTTATTTTGTATCATTGATAACTTATATTATAATGATGACTTTATAATAGTATACTACATTACTATTCCTTTAACTTAGGGTTTCTTATTCTTCAAGATATTGAGGAGACTAAATGTAAAGAAATATATTTCATGGGTTCTTTATGCACATTGTTGGGTGCCTCAAATTCTATCAAATTAAATATTTTTATTATAAATTTTTGGGTGTTACATTATCCACACCCCCTAATAAATTGTGACCTCACAATTTAAACATGGTCACTATAAACAAGGGTTTGATATTTAGATATTCTTTTCATGATTACCCATATAAAAAAATACTTAAGAATTTACATAATAAGAGAAGAAATTATGTAAAAAATATGATATGGAATAACACATAAATATCATTATAAATAGGATAAATTTGTGGAAACATGGGATATTTACAATGATGAAAATAAAAATAAATTGTAGAGAGTGGATGAGGTCATTGATGACAAATAGGTGAATAATAAATGGAAATTTATTAGCATAAAAACCATAAACCTATGATTATTTAAAAACCGTATTATTCATTAGATATGAATTTAATAGGATAATAATTTTATTTTAATACTCTTCTCTTAAATTTAAAGAATTATTTTACTTTATTTGAATATAATGAATTATATTTACTTGACATGATTCAATTTCATAACAAAATTCCGTCCTAAAGTTTTTTCATTAGTCAATTTCAAATTCATCACATAATCTAAGAAATTAATATCAAAAAAATGATTTTTTCCCAAATGTAGGTACTTTTTATAATGGATCATAAGATCTACAAAATAGTTACATGTATTTTCATATATCTCTAACTATCTTCCAAAACAAACATGGTTAGTATAATTTACCTAATACAATAGGTTAATATCTAAAATTAAAAAAGTAACATCACTGGTTGATCATTAAAATTTTTATTTCCAATGTTTTTTTCTAAATATAATGGAATATTAACCAAAATAGGATTTAGTTCCCTAGAATCAACTGCAGTGTACATTATAGAATGATTTACTAGTTTTTTTAAAATTAATTAACACTTTTCCACATCATGATTCTTCTTATTCTAAACAAAGTATTTGTCAATGTCCAAAGAGTACCTATCTCGCTAAATGTTAAGAGAGATTCCCCAATATGATGGGATACAATAATTACTATGAAAATATTCTAAAATAAATTTTCTAAGGTGGATGGTCTCGTTTTAGGGACACAAATGATACATGATTTTAGGGGTAAAGACTTGTAAAACAATGGGGAACCTTATCATGGTTTACACTATTTGGTAATATAAATTATAGAATATTAGGGAATGATACCTTCCAGTAGGAAATATACATTCATATATTTCATTGGATGTTCCTATATATGAATGTGTGTATTGATCAATAGACATAAATATTATTATTAATTAATATTATAAGTTTACTTTTATGTATTGTTGCAAAAATTGACAAAAAATATTTGCGCTGAGGTAGGATATATTGGTTCCTTCATTAATAATATTTACTTAATGAATAATATGGTTAAATATTTTCACATTATGTTCTTTAATATAAGTATATATCTAAATCTATTTAAGATAAATGATATATCCAAAAAAACCATGACCAGAGTTTTATAAAGTCATTTTTGGTTTCTAAAAATTCACAAAAAGTTAAATCGATCACTAAGTTTAGTCACACCATCATGAATCTTGATTTATTAGAGATATCATAATAAGAGGGATATATTTAATAGTAAACATTTTATGAGGTATTTTGTCAGTGCATAATTAACTTCATTCCCTATTGGTTACATTCCCTGTTGCTAGACACTAACCAAGGACTTTATGTTTCTTTTCTGAATCCCACTAAGAATGTGGTATGGTTGGTCACACCCTATGCAGGTCAAGAATATAATTTAACCAATATTTTTTTTAACATGTTGAAAAAATATTATTCCTACATTTGGTTAAATAAATATTCTTGTTTTCAGGATCAATTTTATTTTTTCAATAGTTATTTGAGATAATATTATGATAGAAGTCTATTTAAAAAATATGTATATTTATATTTTGACAATATAATATTTGTTTATTTATTAGTCAATAATTAAAGTTTAATTATTTATTAAAAATATAAAAAATAATTTAGGTCCTAATAAATATTTTGGAAGAAGGGAATATATGATTTAATGGTCTAGTGAAAATAAATATTTACTGGGTATTATTTAAATAAATAAAATTTAGTTTTATTTCATAAGTTATGAAAATGTTGATAAATATTAATATTTTTAATGTTATTAAAATGTGTTTTCATAGGGATTAAATAAATATTAGAGTGAATATTTGAAAATATTTATTTATAAACCTATGGGATATTTAAACCCAATGCTATTATTTTCCAAGTGATCTTATTCATTAGTTTACTGTGCACAATGATAGTCGAAGAGAATCATTTAAATCCCTAGAGACATCCCTCTCCATAAATGATCCTATGAATGAGGAGAGCTCTTCTTTCACTGTATACTCTTGAGTCAAGACTTGTCAAATAAAAAATATTGGAATAGATTCTAGTGATGATCTAAAGATAATGATTCAAGTTATAGGATCATCTGTACTGGAACCTAATGATTACTAGGGCGATGTGAGGAGATTTTTAGACCCTAAGTTTATCTTCTCTATAGAGAATCATCTCTATATTCTTATAACTCAATGACAATACAATGTATATATATTTTCAGACCCATCAGAGATGAAATATTTCCTTCAAGGAAATTCATTCATTAATTAATGTAATTATAAATTATATGTTATTATTATATGCCTGGTTATGATATCTTCTCCCATTTATATTTTCATTTATTCCATTTTGTTGTAGAGTGTGTTCGTATTGGTATTAATGATATATTGATCATCTATATTGATAAAAAAGAAAAGTTGGGCATGACCAATGACATGCATCCTCTGCACTTACAACCTATAAGTGGTATCATAGTGGTCTCATACTTATTTATAATTATTAAAAGATCATTTATTGATTTAATAATTTATCATTAAGATTTTAATTCATGATTTAATCACTCATTAAACTAGATTCTGAAATCTTATTCTTTCACATTCATTTTTCTAAGATATAATGAAATTGATTAATTTAATGAATAAAAATGTTAAGAAATCATCCAGGGGTGTCAATGATTATAGATAGATAACAAAAGAGTACATTCTATGTACCTATTGGTAGAATTTATATATTAGTATTAAATTCACCAAGAATTAAATCAAAATTAATTCAAACCGTGTGCATTGAAAATAGGAAGTGCAATTAATATTACACCTTATGATGACCAGTCTATCCAGAACCAAGATGACCTGGTGTACGCATCATATATCCCACGTACATGGAATGTAGTCCAATATCCATAGATAGTCCATGTATCTTCATATATGGACAACCTCACTAGTAACCATGTAACTCGAAGACCACATTCCATGTATCCCTTGTACACAAAATGTAGTTCAATTATTCTAAGGCACAATTTACATTGCTAGGTCCCAATGCTTTTGCATTAGATTGATAGTGATAAATGAGCATGCTGTGTAGCTCCATTTTATAAACCATATACTTAAAAAAATAATGATTAATTAAAATTAAGTCATTTAAATGTATAATACTTATCATCATTAGCTTGCGTGTGGTCACTAAGTTGAAAAAACACTCCATGTGATGAGTTTTAATATATATATTTTTATATATGTCTAATTGATTTACGTGTTATGTTTAATCACCATATCATCTGTGATTCATGTTAAATTGATTAATCAATGTGAATTAAAGCATAGAAAATTTCCAAAAAAATCATTTAATTCATGTAACCATTTATTTGATAGTACACATTATGAATTTATGTGATATGTCATGTATACCTTGTGTTATAATTGTAAATTGTATACCAGTACAATACATGATGGGAATACTCAGATGGGTATTCCTCATGTTTCTTCAAAGGTACATTTATATAAATGAATAATTATAAATAAGTTTTCAAAAAATTATGATGGATGATAATGGTATGGAAATTTAGATTAAAATTAACTTAAAATAATTTATCAATTAAAGAAGATAAGTAACTGATTTGAGCGTGAACTATCTTTAATAAGAATGGTTATGAATTTAATACTCATTTTTTTAAATTTGTAATTAATTTAATTAAAATTAATACTCATGATCATGGACCATAACATTGTATAAGATTGGTTTCCTTTTAAATAATTATTAAATTATATTGTTTCTATGCTAGACATCTCTCTAATTTTTTTTATCTTGTGTTATGATCTAATGGTTTTTTATAAAAAAATAAATCTAAACTTCTTGTGAGTAAAATATTATGTAATGGATAGATCTCCCAAGATAGTGGAGGGGATCATGTTTTTAACTGAGGAAATACCAATACAAGAGAGATACATTGGTGTAAATATGCAACATACACCATAATTGGTAAAAAGTGTTTTTAACGATCTCATTTGGTAGTTTGTTATTCTCGATGTAAACTAAACACTAGAGATATATATTTATTACACCTTTGTCTTATTTTATATCATTTGGTTTTCATGGTTATTTAATTATGGATGTTTTATTGTGATGACATGTATTTAAAAATTAACAAGAATGCAATATAAACATAATATTATTTTTTTATGCATTAATATTTTATAATAAGGGAATAACCTCTTATGTAAATACAATTAACATTAAAAGTTTTGTAATAATGAAAATATTTTGACATTTATGTAGAAAAAAGATAAAATAACACAATAATGTTTATTAAGTCAATTTAGCTTTCCAATACTTCAATTAAAATCAAACAATAGTTCAATGTTCTTGACCATCCAAATTTTGGTGCTTTCAATTATAAGGAAATTATAACAAGAAGTTTTGGGTTGAATTAACATAGTTCAAATCAAGGGTTGACTTTCTAGGAAGGACGTGTTGTAAATGAGAGGAAAGGTTTGAGGATATCCAAGTTAATGACTTAAGGATTGTGGATTACACTCAATGAATCAAGGAACTATGAGATAATATAGTTCGAATTTGGAACGCATACATGAAACCATTCAAGTATCTTGGAGAACCAATGTTGGGGTAAGGTGAAATGGAATACAGATCTTATCTAAGTGAATTTATAAGAAATATGATATTCTGAATCCATGTTTTAGGGAGGTTGGGTTTTGGTTAAATAAAGAGATATTAATAAATATGATATTTATTTTTTTAATAATAATTTATCTAATAATGTATAAAAAATTTGTTCATCAAATTTTAAAAAACAATAATAAAAATGAATTTAAATAAATCTCTACTGTTCATACACTATAAGGATAACATTCTCACTAGAATAAATTCCTAAGAGTGAAAAAGGTTCTCACAAATTATCCTTCATCAAAAAGGAAATTGCACATTCTTGAAGAACCAATTCTAGATGTTCCTATAAATGAGGAAAGTAATTAAGAGTTTTCTCTCTATGATTTTTTTTTGAATGATGCTACATGTGATCCATTTTTTAGGATATCATCCAGGACCAATGAGGTTTTGAAGACTCATTAATACATGGATTCATATAATATGATGTATCACCTTTTGGATATCTACCAAGGGAATATGATACAAGAGAGATACGAGATATCGATTTATTTTTTTACAACTACGATAGGATAGTATGCACCAGTTAGGCCTCATTGAGTCAATATTATTAGAAACATTGAACCTTATACATATTAGGGATCAAATTCCCAGATGATATGTGAAAATATCTCTTAATTTTATCCCTTCCCAAGATCATCCCCAATTTTATTAATTATTACAACATGATAAATAATGAGAAGATTATTTCAAAACAACATACATTTATTCTCAATATGGGAAAACATGTGGTTCATGATAAAAACTTGATTGTTATGGTAAATAATAAATGGATGAAAAAGGCCTAGGGGAACAATAATCACAATAAGTATATAGCTTTAAAGCACCATAACTCCAGTAAGAGAAATATATAAGGGTTAGGAAAGGAAAAAGAGGCAGTATGTATTTCTTGTGGAAAGAAAGGCCAGTATAAGATGAACTGCACCACGAATAAAAGTTATGCAAAGGGAGTGATTGTTATCAAGTGTAATATTTTAATATATATACATCAGGTATTTCATAATGCTTGTTTTTCTCAAATATGTATCCCGATATATGAACCAAGTATATTCAAAAATATTTCAATAGAGATGTATTTGTTAAATTCTAATGGGGTGAGGATAACTTCTCTATAGAATGGTGACAACCACCTTTAAATTCCAAAGGAAATAATTTTGGTTTTAAATGATTTTTTATTATGTTCCAACTATTACTATAAAAATTATTTTTATATCATATAATAGATGAACATGGGATTGATTTCATGTTTAGAAATAAAAGTTGTCTCTTTTATGAAGAGAAAATATTTTATCATAGGGAAATGTTAAATAATGGTCTTTATGTATTAAAATATAAAATTTGATTCCGGAATATTGAAAACAAATCATGTTTAAACCATTAATATAACCCCTAGATATTGTTCCACCATCATATTCATGTATTCAAGAGTTGTTTAAAAAAATTATGTCAAGATGGCTATTTGAGATCTTCTGATCAAAAAACACATGAAATATGTCTTGATTATTTACATGGAAAATGACCAAACTGCAAGTTAGTGGTTAGAGTTAAAGGGATAATGGTATTATAAGATTGGTATACACTGATGTGTGTGGAATATTTCTTGTAAATGAAATAGGTGGGTATTATTACTCCATAAATATTACCAGATGACTTGTGTTTACATGGTCATATATACTTGAAAAGGTATAAGTATGAGTCTTTTCTAAAATTCAATAAATTCACTAATTAAGTAGAATATTATCATGGAAGAAAGATAAATAACATTATATCTGATTGAGGTACTAAATATCGTGACCATGAGTTTATTGACCTTTAATGAGAGATTCAGATTGTATCTCAACACACACCTCCGAGCAGACCATAGTGGAATGGTGTAAGTGAATATTGGATCTGTACCTTATTTGGCATTATAAGGCTGACACCAGGTCAAGTACATCAATATTTATTATTCTAGGGGATATGTATAGAAAATTGTGACATATATATTACACTGAGTACTAAGTAAATATAAAATTTTAATTCCCTTTGAGTTATGGATTGGAAAGAAAACAATTTTGTTAGATACATGGGTATAGAGTTGTGGGGATTTTATGTGAATGACATATTATAAAACAAACTATCACCCTATGGAACAATGTTTTTATTTATATGTTATCCCATAGAAAAAAGGGATACTACCAACACAAGATCATAAAGAAAAATTTCATTGTCTCCAGACCATCCATCTTTCATAAGGGGGATGACATCTTAAAAAATAATAGATGTAGAAAAATTGAATTAGATGATTATATTGTTTTGCATACATAATAGTTGATACAGGAATCGATTCTATATTTCCCTTTGGAAGAATTATCACCTGAAACACAAGTACAACATAGGAGCACTAAATATGTATGATAACTAAATAGATATGCTTTCCTATTCAGTAAAGATGGCGACACATTACTCATTGACAATAATGAATATGCATCATAAAAATAGGTAGTATTGAGATCATTACATTAATGATGGTAAAAGTCCATGAATTCTAAAAGGAATTCCATGTATAAGAACCATGTTTGGGTTCTGGTGGATGCACCCATTGAAGAAAATAATGTATGATTCCAATGGGTATTTATGATAAAAAGGACATGGATGGTAAATTAAATACATATAATGCATGTTTTGTTTATAAAGGGATTAAACAGTGTCATTTAATTGAAACTTATGAAACATTTTCACCATCTTCTAGGTTAAAATCAATCAGAATTATACTTTCTATAGAAATAAAAAATGACTATGATATTTGAAAGATGGAAGTAAAAACCAATATCCTTATTTGGAATCATCATGAAGATATATGTATGACACAACCAAAATGTTTTTTTGACTCTTTGTGATTACAAAAGTATTTGAAATTTTTATAGATCGATTTAATGATTGAAGAAATTATCTAGGTCATGGAACATTTTTTTTGATGAATCTATACACATATTTGGTTTCATTAATTATGAATGTGATCCATGTGTTTAAAATATGTTTAGTGTTAATACAATTATTATTCTTGTAGTATATGTTGAATTCATATTAATTGTTTGAAAAAAATATCAATCATAAAATATGTTACGGAAAAGTTAAAAAAGTGTTTCTATATTAATGATTTAGTTGAATTAGACTATATTTCATGGATCAATTTCATTCATGATAAATCCATGAGGCTTCCTTGAAAATTTCCATATACATACTTTGACCAGATACTAATAATATTTAGAATGGAAAAATCTAAGAGGGGATTGGTTTTTTTATCACATGGTATATATATTTCAATGAAAATTTGTCATTAGAAACAATACAATAAATTATGATCTCATATCTTTTATTAAAAAGATCAATCATGTATTCCATGTTATGTAATGGACTTAAATCATCCTATGAATTAAGCATGGTAGGAAAATATCATGAAGATCTATGAGAATAAAATTGGTCTTCGATTAAGGATATCCTCATGTATCTGAGAAAAACTAAGGATGTCTTCATAATATAAGGAGGAAACAAATATATTTTAGTTAAGAGTTAAAAGTTTCCAGTTATCAGTGAATCTATAGTGGATTACAAATATATATCACATTCTGATTTATCAAAGGAATACAATTGGATAAAATTCATTTACCATGATCTTGATGTTGTGTCTAGTTTTAAAAATCATAACGCATTTTGATGTGATAATACTACAATGGTGTATTTTTTTAATAGAGCTATGTTCACACCACCAAAATAACATTTACTCCAGATGTATCACCTCTTGATGAATTTTTATCCAAGGGGTGAAGTTGCAGAAAGTAATGTACCCATAGAAGAGAACATTATGGAAACTTGGAAAAAAGTCATATCTCAATAATAGCATCGTTATCTTGTTTTATTTGGAAGTATAATGGGCCATATATTCCATACATAGAAACAATATCTAAAATATAATAATATTCATTTTATAAAATAAATAACACAATACATAAATTTATAGGTTTAGAGTCTTTGTAAAATGGGAAACATCAAAAATAGATTCATATAACATCTACACTATCTTCCTCTTATTCCTTCACAACTATAACCCTTTTTAAGACATCATATTTTATATCATTATTCATATCCTAGGGAAAAGAAACATATAAATCAGGTGATATCAGATACTTAGTAATGTGTAAATTAAGGAAGATAACATAAGCATAAAGGGTATAATAACATGAAAATAAATTTTAAAAAGTATATCTTACATTATAAATTTCATGATACTATTTCATGATGTAAATCATAGATGTTTATAAATATTGAAATAACATATTCCATTATAGAGTAAAATAATGCATGTAATTTTGTACACAAATAAGAATATAAAATCATTTTAATATTAGTTAAGGATCATTTACCAGACCATCATAATGGATAAAGTCCATTATATAATCGAGTTCACTCTGTGTTCCATCCCTATATTACAAAACCAGGTTCACTTCTTATTCTACTCATGTATATTTCATTATATATTAATCATTAACCAAATAATTGGAGATAGATATGTGTCAAAAAAACAACATAATTAAACCATATGTATGTGTTCCACAAGGACATAAATAAATCATCATATTAGAACCCATAGAAAGAAATAGGTTTCATTTAAATTTCATCATAATATAAATCCTTGAAAATAAACATAATTCATAGTCATCACATCATCATTAAAATAAAATATTTTTAAAAAATTAAGATTGGTATCATTGGATAATATCCCTAGTAAAACTAATATGACATCAAATAACACTATCATAGATAGAAAATAATTTTGATAGAACAATAGAAATAATTATTGAGGTAAAGATCCTTTTTTGTTTCAGAATCATTTTTTTAAATACCATTATATTTAATAAGAAAAAATTTTATTTAGAATAACCTTGTAATATTAAAATGTATTTTTCAAGGAATTAATGTATCAGTAAATCGGGAAAACGTATTCCTTCTATACAAGTTAAAAAATATTTTTTCATACATTATTCCAAAAAAATTCTCAAAGTACATTTTTAGGAAAATGTCAATATAATTATTTACACAGTTTAGTAAAAAATCAAAAAATGTACAAAAATGACATCAAATAATTGTAGAATAATATAAATAATATTTTTAAATACACATTAATGAAACAATTATGTCGAATATAAATATTCCCTTCAGGATACTTACATATAAACAATCATTAAAATTAATGATATTGTGAATTTAACACATACCATAGGTCTAATTTCCATATCATTTATTTAAAGCTCCAATGATATGGTTTAAATAATGTTTTTACATTATTAAATAACCATAATAATATTTATGATATCATATAAGATCCTATTATATCATCTTATCTCTTTTTTTATTAATAATATTTCATTATTAATGTTCTTTAATGTGTTAACTTCATCATTTTTCAATAAATTATTTGTCTTATAAGTCACAGTTCTTATGAATAGTTTATTGGTATATAATTTAAATAATTATTAACATGGAATATATATCATAATTAATCATTATATATGTTTGCATTATCATTCTACAATGTTGAACATAGAAAATGAATCGCTTCTCATCGTGGAGACAGTATGTCATAGGTATGCACAACCAAAAATATCAGTTTCTTAATGGTAAAATGTTCTGTAATTTCATGGTATATTAATTTCAATAATCATTATAATGATATAATTATAATATATTTATATTATTCCTATCATTATACCCATCAAAATAATGTGGGGATGAAAAATCTATTACAACACAATGCAGAGATGGTAAGTTGTATATATGCATGTGAGGTACTTTTGTTTTTAATAGGATAGATAAAAGGTGGAATATGGTTGTTCCCTTCTAATAATATTATAAAATAATATATGTCATGTTATATTTATTATATTAAAATAGAAATAAAGCATGAATTGGAAATGGCCAAAGAAATAATCAAATAATATTTGGAAAAGAAAATTAACTCTTATTCTGTATAGTTACTTTAAATCTCTGGTTAAGGATTCTAGAGTTGGTATTTTGAGAAGAAAAACACCCCAACAGTATTACTAAGGATTTTGAGAAGGGAAATATTTCTGGTATTTTCATTATTTAATTGTAAATTTGATTTTAATAAGTGGGGTAGGGTTTCCCTTTTATAATTGAGGTGAGGATCACTTTTGTATTTTCTAAATATATTAATTTATAACAAATTAAATCCCAATCCAAAATTACATTAATTACAATATAATATGAGATAAGGTAGTAATCTCCTTAAAAAATAAATTTTAGATATGTTTTTGTATTATTTTAATCCTTATAATTTTGATTAACCCTTAGTTGCACTTTTTTTATTTTAATTAAGGTAATGATAGTTTCAATACTAAAACGGTGAATTTTTTTACTTATTTGATGTAAATTGTACTATAATTGAACAATTTATAATTGTTTATATTAGATTTTCATTATTATTTTTTCAAAAATATAACATTATTTTTAAATAATTTAATAAAAAAATATTGTGAAAAAATATTATTAGTGAAAATTTCTCCACTATTAATGACATAAACTTTTAAAAATATCAAGGTAACAACCTAAATTTGATAAAAAAATTATTATATCCATAAGAGGTTATGGTAATTTATAAATAAAATTGATCACATTAATTATCTCAAATTATATTTATTTTAATATTTTTAATAACATTTATGGGATATTTTAATTAATAATTTAATTAATATATATTTTTTTCAAAATTATTTAATATTATAATTTTTCACTGAAAATAAATAATATGATGTGATCATAAAGATAAATCTTATATATTTCAGAATAATATTTATAGTTGAATAAAGAATTTAGGTAATTTTATATTAAAAATGACTTAGTATTTAGAACATTAGTATCATATGTTTTTATTTTTTTATTAAATAAGATATTATAAAAATTATAATATCATTTAAGTGAAAAAAGAATGAAATAAATTTTTATCAGGGAAATTTTTTTATTGAGTTTATTATTTAAATTTAAATTTATTCATAACATTTTTTATCACCATGTTGACATATAAAGTATATTTAAGATGAATGAAGTCCCGTTTTGGGTCATTTTTTGATTTAAATTTTATATAAGTCATTTTTGTGGAATCATTTTTATTAAATATCTTGATTTAGATTCTTATGTGTTATGGGTCAAACAATATTAGTACATTAAAATTATTTCATTTATTTAAGTAATTTTAAAGTCATTATTATTTTATTTTAAGGCCAAATTAACCAATTTACCCATAACCATGGTAACAAAATTGACAAATGTTACAATTAATATTGGAAAAAAATAAAAGAGACCTATTTATTAAACTTTTAACTTATGAATTCAAATTTGGAATCCATTATTAATAATTCAAAAAATGATATTTTCAAAATTTAAATTATAATAATATTGATAAACTATGATAAAAGTAGTTTTTTTGAAAAATACCCCTTTAAAACACAAATTGCTGTTATAATAAATTCATGTATAAATTCCATAAAAATAAATTAAATTTTTTTAATCGAAATGAAATTAATAATTAGGACTAATATGTATTGTAATTTTACTATTTAAATACTTTAAAAGTAAATACAATTTTCAGAAAAATTTAGTAATTTCCTTATTATAAGAAAACTAAGTGATCTTAGAATGTTATATGAAAATATTTTTAATACAATATTGATGTGAGGAATTAAAAATGAAAATCTATTTTTAAATACATTTTCTTGAAGAGAAAAAAATTAATATTCTGTAATAAATTAAAGATAAACTCAGAATTAAAGGAAATATATTTTTGATTAATAAATTGATTTTACTAAAAATTGGTTGATTATTTTTGAAACACTTAACAATACATTCATATTGAGTTTGAACATTATTTTTATTTTATAAATAATTTTTAAAATTTATTCATGCCAATTTAATGGTTAGGTTATAGAAATCATATTTTACTAATAGTGTCTAATGATTTGTTAAAAGTAATATTTTCTTGCAACACTAGCTATTTGAGATATAAAATTATTTAAAAAGGAATATTTATTAAAAATAACTAGGTGTTACATTCGACACCCTCTAAAATAACTTTTTTCCACATAATTCATCATATAAAAAATAGATGAGGATACATCATCCTCATCAAATCCTCATGTTCCAACATAGAAACCGTGAATTGGTGGTTCCCCCATTAAACATAAATCATGTGAGTGGTCATGTTTTATAAAATATTCTCTCTCTATTCCAAAATATTTTTCATTTTTTATTCATTAGAAAGAACATTCTCTAGTTGTACGACTTCTGAAATTATTACTTGTGAAGGATTGAGCATGTACATTCACATGATAGAAACCTTGAACACATCATGAACATGAGAAAGACTTTTTGGATGAACAATTTGATAAGATACCTTCCCAAAAAATCTGGAAATTAATAAGGGATGATATACTGAGGGCATTGTTTTCCCAACATTCAAAATCTCATCACTATCTTCTAAGTAGATTTTCGTATAAATACCATATAACCCACATTAAAATGTAGTTATGTTCACCAATTATAATCATTTCATTTTTTTGAATCCAATATTCTATTATGTGAATTTGAATAGATCCAACCTTCGCTTCTATTTCCTCAACTATATCAACTCAAAATATATTTCATTCCCCAACTTCAATCATGAATGTGAGAGTTCTGCTCTTGTTATCATAGAGAAATTTATAAGGATCCATCTTAATAATACATTGAAAACTGTTGTTGTAAAAAAATTCTAGAAAATATAGGAGTTGATCTCAAACACCATTGAAATCCATATATAAAGGTATAAAATTACCTTTTTTAATATTAATTTTCTTATTATACTGACCTTATTTCTGAGGATAATAAGTTGTGATGAAACTTAACTATATATATATATATATATCCTAATGAATACATCTCTATTAAAACTTGGGAAAACTAGAATCCAGATAACATATAATGGAATGTGTTATTCCATAAAATATTACCACTTGTTTAATATATATTCTGAAAATATGATCAAGAGTGAATTATTCTATGTTAAGTGTTCTTTCTTTTTTAGGTGATAAACTATAACCCATATAGAATTATGGTCTCTTGATGTTTTGGGAAGTCTGAAATAAATTATTATGTTGATTTTTTTTCAATTTCTATTCTTATATGGGTAAAATAACTAACATCCCCTTACACTTTCATCACACATATTTAACTTGTTTAAAATACAAGCACTAAGAAAGGTATTCTTAAATGTACCTCTTTATACCAACCCACGGGAAATACTCATTCAAGTCCCTATACATATTTTTTCTTTCATAATGAATGGATAATGATAAACTATAAGCCTCATCTGACAACCCCTTATTTAATTCTGATATGGGGTAAATTAAAAAATGGTTCTAGAACCATATTATTACATCACAATCATGTTTTAACTAAAGAACATTTCTCACCCTCTTTTATATATCTACATATTTCTTAATTTCCTCTATTATATTCCCTTGTATATATGGTTGGACATTCATTTGAAAAAGATAGGATTCCCCCCTTTCCATTTAAATTTATAGATCTATCCTTTGAAAATCAATAAACATTGGATATTTTTTTATCCTCATCATATATAGGTTACCATGGTCCTTTAAACACAATGAATATCCCACCTTGTTCACATTCCTTGGGTAGAAATTTATTGAGTAGCTGTAATCATTAATCGACTCCAACCATTTTATTTGGCGCATATTTATCTCATTTTGAGTGAAAATATACATTAATCTTTTATGATATTTATATTTCTCACACAGTTCTCTATAAATTTAATTCTTCCATATCATTAATCAAAAATTTCAATAGCTAACACTAAATCATTAATTAGTAAAATTTAATCATTAATTTTTAATTTTATTGATGCATAATTGATCACCATATAATTTTTCATGAGAAAAAATCCCAAACCCTTCTTAGATGAATCATCATAAGTAAAAAACCTTTAACCAATATAGGGTAATGTAATTATAGGTTCACGGAATACAATTTTTTCAACCCCTTAAAATTACCTTTATATTCCTCCAAACATATGAACTAAAAGACTTTCCAAGTCAACTTGGTCAATAGATTAGATAATCATGTCAAATATTTCATAAGACATTTATAATATCCATCAGAACTAGAAAAAAATTGTATCTCAATCCCCAATGGTGGTCTAGGCCAACTTTCATTAACTTTGGTCATTGCTGGATCCATATATAACCCCCCTCATGAGATTATGTGACCTAAAAATAAATCATTCTCAATCTAAAAATCACACATGGTAGATTTTTTATAAAGGTTCTCATTTCTCTTGTTCATTTGTATTATCTTCATGTGGTCATTATGTTCATCCTTTATCATTATATACAAATGAATATATTCTTTAAATACTACAAAAAATGATCAATATTGTTAATAAATACAATATTCATAAAATCTATGAAAATTATGGGTGAATTAGTAAGACCAAAAGGAGTCAATATAGATTCATAGTGTTCATACCTTGTATGTAATTTTATCTTGGGTATATCCTCCATCTTGAGTCTTCATTTTTAATATATATAATGGAGATCAATCATTAAAATGTAATGAGCTCCATATAGTTGATAAAATAAGTAATGAATATGGGGGAGATGATATTTTTTCTCGATAGTGATATTGTTAAATTCTCGATAATCCATGAAGAGTTTCATAGATCCATATTTATCCATAACAAATAGAATAGGCGCATTCTATGGTGATGCACTAGGGTGTTTGAATCCCTTTTCAATATTTTCTTGGATATTCTTCTTAAATTCATCCAACACAATTTGGGACATTCTATATGGTGTCTATGAAGTAGGCATAAAACCTCATTTGATTTATATTAAAAACTAAACTTCTATATTTTGTGTAAAATACTGTATTTCATTTATAAATACATTGAAAAATTCCCATACAATATGTATATCCATAATTTTTAGTTTTCCCCTGACAATCTTAGATAAATAACCTTCATTTATAAGAATAAATTCCCTCATGATGGTAGTAATTTCTACAGGAAGATCATATTTATCCATGAATCGATAGATGATAAATGATTTATTTTAAATATGAAAGGTATATTCCCTTTATAAAAAATATATATGATATTAATATAGATGAATATTATCCATGTCAATAATAACATTTAATTCAAATAAAGGTGAGGTCATAAGTTTTTTATGTTGCACTTTCCCACAATCTTCAACAGGATTTGAATTATAATCTGGTGATGTGATCTTTGTGAAATTAATTCTTTTTATATATAACTCAACATCTAATTGTTGAGTTAATATTGGAACACCCTTATAAAATTAATAAGAAATAAAAGTGTGTGTGGATCTAGAATCAAATATATCATTAGCTACTTCAATGTAGATAGTAAGTCTACCTTTCACCACTTCATTTTCATACACCACATTTCTAGTAGTGATAAAATGTGATTTTCCTTTTTATTTTACATTAAGAGGTTGTGGATGTTGATCATAATCGATAACCATTAGATTTGTGAAATGGTTATCATAATTCCCATATTAATTTCACTTGAAGAACTAATTTTTGGGAGGTGCATTCTGTGTCTCCTTTCCATATTTACTTATTTTTCCTATCAATTCTTAGTGAATTTCTTTATGACTGGCTTTCCCAAACATAAAACATTTACTAGTTCCATTAGGAAAGTGTACTCCACATTTCATTCCACACATTGAGAATTATGGAACACTCATCTTCTTGTCACTATTTTATTTAGATTTTCCCTTCAATTCCATTTTTCTCATCCTATATATACAATAATATTGATGGGTAACCCCAAACTCTATCTAAACCATTAGATCACATAAAAAATTCCCTCATATCTATTGATTTCCCTTGTGATTAATTCCCTTTATAAACATGGGTTTATTCCACTAAATAATAGTTTATCATTTATTTTAGGATGGATGATAATTCAATAATCATTCCTTATAATCCTTGTAAATGTTTCATCATAGGTACAAAAAAAATCATTTTCCATTTGAATAACCTCATGGAACTCATTCTTCATCTTTTTTTATGAATAAATGGAATGTAATGATAGCAAGATAAGTCCTGAACTCATCTCCTTGCATGGATTCAATTTCATCTAGTTGACTCATATTATCATTAAGGTTCCACCATTGATCCCCATAACCATCCCAATAATAAACATCCAAAAATATTTTTTCATGTTCTAAACATTGTGGAATTGAAAGAATAATTTTATATATATTGTTCTATTTTTATTCACCTGTTGAATCTGAAGGTTGGAAGAAAGAAGGAGATCACTTCCTAATAAAGGACATTATATGATGTTTTCCTTCTTTTTTTTCAATTGGAATCTAGTATGATTCATAGATTGAGAGATTATTTTTAGGATTACAATAATGATTTTCATTCAATTTCACATAACATTTTGTTTCTCATAAGGATAATAATTGCATTGTCCATCGCATTCATCATAAAAATGGTTCCATTGGGTTCTATCCATAGAACAAAACCAAAGTAAATATTGTTAGAAACACAAATCATAGTGGTAAAACCACATATTGAAGGGAAATCGTTTAAAAAAAAATTAAATGTAGGAAACCATAGTTTCAACCCTTAGTTATTAGTAATTCTTAAAAAAACTATAAGCTCATGTCCTATACATAGACTTATCTTTTGGGTTTTTAATGCTTCTAATGGTTGACTAAACCATTTCTCTAAGACCAACTATTATATCCCATAAGTTTCTTACAAAGATACTAAATCTAAAATTGATGAATTCTCATTATATAACATAACAAACCCACACCATAAAATTATAGGTTTAGAGATCCTGGAATTTGGGAAACCTAAATTTATGATTCAGAAAACATCTACATTGTCTCCCTCTTATAACTTCCTAACTAGAACCCTTTATTAGACATCATACTTAACATATTTTTTTAAATCAGTGAAAAACAATCAAAATGAAAGTGTGCACTCAGATGAACATTAAGGGTAAATCATAAGATATAACATTAGAATAAGGGTATAATAACATGAAAATAACTTTTTGAAATTATATCTTGCATTATATGATCATGAAATAGTTTTAGGTAATAAGTCGTAGATGTTCATAAAAATTTAATAAAATATTCCCTAATATAATAACATAATACATGAAATTGTAGAATATACATAATCATATAAAATTATTTCCATATTATTCAATAATCATTTCCATGAACATAATAGTGGATGAATAATTTTACTAAAAAGAGTTCACTCCTCATTCTGGAATGGTAATGCTAAACCACTTTTACTTCTCATTAAAGTCATGTCAATATCATGAGATATAAATTTTTACCAAATGTGTAAAGACCTAAAATTTCCGTGTATTTTTTTTCTTAAATAAATGGGAATTTTATGAGTCCGTGAAAAGTGATGGTGCAAGATTCTGAGGCCTGGTGTGCCCGGAATCAATTTCTGATTTTTTTTGGGTAAGTTTAGTAAACGTAAGAGCGGGTTTTTATAACTTTTGAACTAGTGCTCGGAATTTAAATCAGAGGACACCATTGAACTCGTAGCACCAATAATTGCTTAATATGACTATCACTTCGACTGTAGTGGGTCGACAATAAAAGATAGTTTTTGGGTTTTTATAGAATGAATTAAATAAAAATAAAGTGTGTGGTGTAATTTTTATTTGTTGGTTAAAACCTACTCATGGAAGATGGAGGTGGGATCACTACACCTTAACCACCCATGAAAGGTTATGTTGGTGGGGCCCAGTCAAAACTAACATATTGCAAGAGGTTATGACATGTGGACCATGCGAGAATAAACCCACCTATTAATGGTGGGAGAGGAAACCTTTCAACTCCCCTAATAAATGAGGGAGAGTCTCTCCACACCCCTTCTTTTATTGGTGCCAACTGCCCTAATTTAATGTTTCCAAATCATCCTCATTAATTAAGGGGGACCCAAGTTAATTAATTCTCGATTTTGAATAATGTTCCAAAGAATTAATAGGATATCACAATCTATTATTATTTTGGTTGGTATTTCTCTTATGGGGGAACTTAGGATAATAGAGAAAAGCTCTCGCCAACAAAGAACGAAGAATGAAGAACAATGGCGAGGTGAGACTTCAACTTCCTTTCTTGGATCCTACCAATGTGGGAAATCTTCAACCGAACTACTCTCCGAATCGTCATCAACGAGCCGACGCAGCCCGGGATTGGAAGTGTGTGGCAGACCCGACGAACGACTATCTCCTTCATCATCTTTTTGTGACTTCATCACTAATCAACGAACAAATGTAAGGGTTGTTTTGTTTTTTGTGCCATGTTCTTATTTTCCTTCAAAATGAATAACTAGGTTATGATTCTTTTTTTGGGTGAGTTGTTGTTCATCATTCTCCTACCATGATGAGCCAAGTGTTTCCACCCTAAACGCGGAGGGTGGGGGACAAACTAACATGGGATGACACCTCCATCTTTCTTGGTTGTGACGATCTTCGGCATGGTGACGTAAAAACGAAGAAGCGTTGAAGGCGACGAAGGCATCAGGCAAAGTACGAGTTTCCCACGGCCTCTACAGGTCGCGCCGCATCCTGACGGTGCTGAACTCTGGGCCGAAACGTGGCCCTTCGGCCAAGCCAGCCTGGCCCGCACCAACGCCAGCCTATTGCGCGCCCTGGTCGAACCCCTCGGCCCGCCTTCTGGCATGCCCGCCTGCCTCTAGGCCCTCCGCTGGCCCGCCTTCCGGCCTGCCCGGTGGACTCCTGGCTCTCGGCCGCCCGGCCCACTGAGCTACCACCCGACCAAGCCGACCCCCTGGCCGTGCGCGGCCTCCCGAGCTAGCCTGCGGCCACCCTCATGGTTTCCTTGCTGAACCGGCCCGGTGGCGCCCTTTGGGCCAAACCACGTCGGGCTGTAGCCTAGCGAGGCTCCAGGCTTAACCAGCCCTGAGCCCAGGCTGAACCATCCACGCGGTCGGCTGGGCTGGGCCTAGTGTGTCGGTCTGAACCTAACAAGCTGGCCCACTAAATGGGTCGGGCCAGACCCAACATGTCTGACCGGGTCAACCCAGACCGGGTTGGCCCAAACTGGGTCGGACCATACCTGGTTCCACTACTGACCCTTTACTTTCTTTGGTCATATCATTGGCACCGGACGACCGTTTTACGAACCATCAGTGGTGCAGGTAATATTGAAAAGAGACAGTCCCTTCATGTATACCCCACTATAGTTCGGTTTATAGTTGAGATACAGTCAGGTTGGATCGTGCACAAATCCAACCGGGCCCCCAGGACTAAAAATCTAATAACTTATAGACCGAGAATCTGATTGACACGTCATCTATTGCGTTGAGACCCCTATGATGTCACGAACCATTGAGATACTTTTTCATGGGTCTTCGTGTTAGTTGGATTATCGACCAATAGCTAGTGGAGCGGATTTCCCAGGAGACGAGCGAGCATAGTTCAGAGACCTTATAGTTGGCTGAGACTAAGAAACTTCTGACCGATTCGACTTATAGTTATTTGACTAGCCCAGTGGGGAGCGCCTCAGTGTCGTGGAAGACCCGCAGTGGAGAGTGCCTTGGTGTCGTGGTAGACCAACGATTCTCAACAAGAGGAGTACCTCAGCAGGCTACGCGGGGGTGCGCCTGGGTGATGCGGTAGACCCACAGTGGGGTGACCCATGGTGACATACTAGACCTAAAGTACTCGACATGAGGAGTCCCTCAGCAGTCCAAGGTCATTGGGAAGCACCTTGGTGTCACGACAAGCCCACTATTCTCAACAGAGGAGAAGTTCTCCAGCAATCATGGTTTTGATAATGTGAATAAAAATCCTGGTTGATGTGAGTCAATAACTTTTGTGTTTACGTCATTATTGAGATGGATTACATGATAACATAGGTATATATACGGGCATATAACTATGTGGGGTTATCTGTTGATTTTTATACTTTGGGGTTTATCCATGTGGGATTTTTTGAGACCTTGAGGGTCTCGAGGTCCCTACTAAGTATCATTATACTCATCCCTGCACGGGCTATGCCTGCACCTCTTTGTGTGGGATGCAGAAGAAGGATATCACTTATTGATGCTGAGACTATTAGGACAGGGAGATACCTGGAGGTGGACCATACGAAGAGTCGGTACACGGAGGAGACTGACAAACGTGGAGTACTGAGGAGGCTATTTGTAACTACCCTTCAGGTAGGAATCCTAGATGACGACCCAACAGTTGTTTCATCCTTCTTTTGTTGTACATGTTTTTCAGTTGTACTTGTACTTTCCTATTGAGATTGTATTCTGGCCCCTTCACATTCAGCACTCTCTTTTGGTTATACAGTTTTCAAAGTGTTTTGTATCCAGTTCTGTGCTCTATTTTGTGTGTTTATGCTTTATAAAGGAAATTCCTTCCCAGTTGGTGGGAATTACGCCTTTGGTGGTAATCACCAGCCCCTGACCTATGGAAGACGGGCTTGGGGAAGTCACAACACGTGCCCCGAGGAACGGATCATGACAAATTAGTATTAGAGGAGTCAGTTCTACCGCAGAACATAGGACTCTGATCTTTTCTGTGAAGCAATAGTGTTAAGGGTACTAAGTGTGGTTTTCAGTTCAGTGAATCCAGTGTTGGTACGGCGGCCAATGTATCCATACACCAGGACACTGACTACTAATTTCTGACTCAGTGCACAAAAACACTGATTTTGTGTGTGTTTTCAAAAGTTTTCTCTAAGTCAGCTCAACGAGGTCAGCTGACCAGGTAAAATCTTTGACCGTGTCGCATCTGTTTATTTTTGGATTCTTCGTCGCGGACGACCAACGAGAGTCCCGCGAGTTGTACTCACAAATATCCCATCGACCGATGAGGCCTCAGTGCAGGGACCTCCTCCAGTAGAGGCACCGGTGGGGGCACCTGCGGTACAACTTCCGGTTGGGCCACAGATTCCACCAGCTCCAGTAGCAGACGATTCATGCCACTTGAGCGCATTCCATGAGTTCCAGCACCATTGGCCACCCATGTTTAGGGGAGAGATAGACCCACTTGTGGCTGAGCATTGGATGGAGGCTGTGGTCAGAGTTTTCTGACTAGTAGGGACATCAGTTGACATCAAGGTTATTTTTTCTGCAGGCCTTCTACAGGAAGCTACAGGCAGATGGTGGATCTAGATGCTCTAGGCACACAACGAGATGAAGCTTCTCTGGACTGACTTCGAGAGCCTATTTCGGGCGGAGTCTATTCCAACAACTCTTTGTGTAGTGCGTAATAAAGAGTAACTTCATCTACATAAGGGCATCATGATGGTAGCCAAATTCTCAGAGAGGATCACCGACATCTCATGCTACTCCACTTGTATGGTACGAGACCCATTCTTCAAGGCTCGGACCTTCGAGTATGGAATCAGGTGAGAGATCATAACATCAATGATCTCACTCAGCATCCCGACGCAGGAAGGGGTGTTTGAGAGATCCCTCGTAGTGGAGATTTTTCTTGCTGAGCAGTCTCGAGAAGAGAGACTCACCACTAGTTGACATGTAGCAGAGTCATAAGTAGCTTGCAGCAGATAGATGTTACAGAGGTCCAAGAGGAGCAGACCCACAGGTGGAGAACTTTATGACTCAGAATCAGTTGTGTGGGGAACCCTTGGTAGATATATACATGCTAAGTGTGTGAAATTCTTCTCATGGGGCGGGCACAGTAACATGGCTCGTGACTTCCTGACCCACCATTCATATGATCAACAGATGGTCGAAGTACCGACCATGTAGAGACAGAGATTCAATCGAGGCAGTCCACTTGGAGTAGGCGGACGTGGCAGAGGAGATGGCTGAGCAGTTGTCGGTGGGCGATGTTTCGAGGTTTTATAGCCACTACCACAAAGAGGTCCACCCCGACCTCAGGTAGAAGGTGGACATGCAAGATCTCAGCTCCAGGCAGTTGGGGCTTTCGATCATGGCACTCCAAAGATGATTCAAGGTACGGTCTGTGTCTACTACACCTTAGATACAGTTCTTATAGATAGAGGTTCCAATCACTCTTTCATTGCCACTTCCCTCATTCGGAGAACAGAGATTCTGACAGAGTCGTTGGCTTGATCTTAATGGTTAGAGACTTCTATGGGAGCAGACTGGATGATTAAGCACTGGTGCTAGTAGTGTGAGCTTAATCTAGGAGGTGAGAGCTTCGGCTGAGATATCCTAGTAGCGGTGTCAAGGCCTTAATACATCATCTTGGTTATTGAATGGTTATCTAAAGTCCATTATCAGATTGACTATATTAGGAACAAAGTGTGGTGTGTCCGCACAGATGAGATAAATTTTACCTTCACCGGAGAGAAGGGAGCCTTTGCATCACAAGACAGACTTACTCGGAGGAGGGTGCTTCCGATCACTCATCAGTTGGCATGGATTACCCTCAGAGCAGTTGATGTGGAGAGTCCGAGCTATCCAATTGTGGTGGACCAAAACACATATGTTTTCCCTAACGATGTTCCTAGAATAAATCCCCACAGATAGGTGGGCTTCTACATTGACCAGTACCCCATGATGACACCAATATTTAAACTAGCATATCAAATGGCTCCCACAGAGCATTGCGAGCTGTGGGTATAGCTAGAGGACTTGCATGAGATGGGATTCATCTGATGTAGTGTTTCTCCCTAGGCATCCCTGATTCTGGTCACCAAGAAAGCGGATGGGAGCTTGAGGCTTTGTTTAGATTACTGTCTCCTAAACCAGGTGATCGTGATGAAAATGTACCCACTCCAGAGGATTTATGACATCTTTGATCTGTTGAAGGGAACAAGGTGGTTCTCAATGATAGACCTTAGATCCGGCTATCAATAGTTCAGAGTTCGGGACGATGTTGTGGAGAAGACGACCTTCAGATGGCTGTATGACCACTATGAGTTCTTGGTTATGCCTTTCGGCATAACAAATTCTCCACTAGTGTTCATGGGACTCGTGAACAAGATCTTCTAGAAATTCCTCTATCACATTGTCGTATACTTCATCGATGACATTCTGATCTACTCAACTAATGAAGAGGAGCACGCCTACCATTTTCTAGTAGTACTGGACACACTCTGGGAGCACCAGCTTTATGGTAAGCTCTCGAAGTGCCGGTTTTGGATCCGAGAGGTTCGCTTTTTGGGAAATGTAATCTCAGAGGATGGAGTTGCAGTGGATCCAGTGATGCTTGAGGCAGTACTTTCTTGGGAGCCACCCTGGAGTGTGATGGAGGTATGAAATTTCTTGGGGTTGGCTAGTTACTACCAAAGGTTCGTGCCAGATTTCAATAGAGTTTCAGCACCACTAGCGACATTGACGAAGAATGGGAAACCCTTCGTGTGGTCGGAGAGATGCCAGTAGAGCTTTTATGAGCTGAGGAATAGGCTGACTAGTGACCCCATATTGAGGATTCCAGAGGAAGGATTAGGGTATGTATTCTACTGCGACGCGTCAGGGACTGGACTCGGGTGTGTCCTGATGTAGGAGTGAGTATTGATCATGTATGGTTCTCGAAAGCTAAGAAAACACGAGCAAAACTACACTACCCATGGATTTGTGTTAGCAGCAATTGTCTTCTCCTTGAAGATGTGGTGACACAATCTGATGAGTGAACGTTTTCCCGTGTACTCTAATAACAAGTGTCTTAGGTATATCTTCTATCAAAATTACCTAAACCTGATACAACATTAATGGTTTGAGTACCTCTATGAATATGGCTTTGAGATAGACTATACACCTGGAATGGGGAAGGTTGTAGAAGATGCACTCATCAAGAGATCTGGTATAGAACTGCTAGTCAAAGCGACGGAGCAGTTGGCCGCATTGCAGATATCCTTTGTGGATAGAGATAGAGCAGCTTTCCTGCAGTCACATACAATAACTTATCCACTTCTTCAGCGATTCAAGGAGGCACAACATGGAGATACTGACTGCAAGACACTATATCCTCAGGAATCCACAGGGCAGGCACCTGATGGATTTTTTGAAGGTGGTGAGCAAGTCATCCTCTTCAGAGGAGGTACTATGGTGATAGTGTCACTTCAGGAGGAAGTTATTAAGGATTTCAACACATCCCCTATAGTGGTTCATCCATGACTGAAAAAGATTTACTATAATCTCAGAAGAAAACACTGGTGGTCAGGGGTGAAGAAGGTAGTTGCAGAGTTTGTCTCTCAGTGCCACACTTGTCAGCAAGTGATGGCAGAGCACCAGGTACCAGAAGGATTGGTATAGCCTTTAGAGGTTGCAGAGTTGAAGTGGGATGGGATATCCATGGACTTCGTGATGGGTCTTCCACAAACATCCAGGGGTCATGACTAGATTTGGGTGATCGTCAACCAACTCACCAAGTCATCTCACTTCCTACCGATCAGAGAGCAGGGTTCAGTAGAGAGATTGTGACACCTTTACGCGCATGAGATTGTGCGGATACATGGAATAACTTCATCTATTGTCTTTGATCATGACACACAGTTTACTTCCTAGCTCTAGAAGGGGTTTCAGGAGGCTTTTGGGATGTCGCTTCGTCTGATCACCGCCTTCCATCCTCAGACAGATGGTCAGACTGAGCTGACCATTCAGACCATTGAGCACATGCTCCGTGCATTGTGTTCTAAACTTCGGTTGTATCTGGGAGGATCACTTGCCTTTGGTGGAGTTTGTGTACAATAACATCTATCACTCCAAAATAGGGATGACACCTTGTGAGGCATTATAAAGGCGACATTACAGATCACAATTGTGTGGGACTGTCCCTGGGAAGTCAGCACTAGTGGGACTAGAGATGGTATGATCTACCACAGAGAAGGTTCAGATCATCCAGGAGTGGATGAAGACTGTATAGAGAAGACATATGTCCTATACTGACAGGAGTTGGAGACCTCTGGAGTTAGAGGATTTTTACCACATATTTCTATAGGTCTCACCTCGATGAGGTCTATGGATATTTGGCTGAGGTATAAAGTTATCTCTGAGGTTCATCAGACCTTTCCAGGTCCTCATTAGAGTAGGTGAGGTGGCTTAACTCCTAGATATTCCACCTTAGTTACACCGTGTGCACGACGTCTTCCATTTATCTCAGTTGGGGAGATATGGGCACGACCCTTCTCAGATCATCGACCATGGAGAGATGGTCATTGATTATGGAGATCCTTTCACGGAGGTTCCAGTGGAGATTGAGAATCGACAGAAGCAGGTCCTACATGGACGGTTGATACCGCTGGTGCGCGTTCGCTGGCATCACGGTAACCTCCAGGAGAGCACATGGGAGCGGGAGGCTCGAATTCGTGCTTAATACCCCTACTTGTTCCCTTAGATTGAGTTGTAGCTTATGGGGATGTAAAACCTAGAGGTGGGGGGAATGTAAAGACCTGTAAATTCTATGGAAATTTTTCTATTAAATACATTGGAATTATATAAGTCTGAAAAAAATTGACGGCACATGATTCCGAGGCCCGGTGAGCACGACAACATTTTTTGATGCTTAGTTTAGGTACATTCAGAAAACGTACAAGTCGGTTTTTATAACATTTAAAGTGGTGATCAGAATTGAAATTGGATGACCCCATTGAACTCGCAGTGCCAATATTCTCTTAAGAAGACAATCACTTCGACGACAGTGGGTCGAGAATAAGAGATAGTTTTTGGTTTTTTAGAGAATTGATTAAATAAAAATCAAGTGTGTGGCTTAATTTTAATTTTTTGGTTAAAACCTCCGCATGGAAGTTAGACGTGGGACACCCACACCTTAACCTCCCATGAGAGGTTATGGTGGTGGGGCCCACCCAAACCTAACCTCTCGCAAGAGGTTACGACGTAGGGACAACACGAGACTAAATCCCCTATTAATTGTGTGAGAGGAAACCTCTCAACTCCCATCATTAATGAGGGAGAGTCTCTCCACACCCCCTTACTTTATTGGTGCCAACTCCCCTAATTTAAGGATGGCAAATCCTCTAAATTATTTAAGGAATAGACAAGTTAATTAATTCACCATTTAGAATATTGTGCCAAAAAATTAATAGTATATCACAATCTATTACAATTATTTTTGTTAGAATTGATCTTTTCGTGGAACATGGGAGAAGAGAGAAAAGATCTCGCCAATAAATAATGAAGAATGAAGAACGCTAGCGAGGAGCGACTTCGACTTCCTTCCTCGGATCCTACCGACGTGGGACGTCTTCAACCGACCTACCATCTGCATCGTTGTCAACGAGCCGACACAGCTTGCGTTTGGAAGTGTGCATCAGACGTGACAAACGATGATCTCCTTCGTATTATTTCCGCGACTTCATCATCGATCAATGAACAATGGTAGGGGTTGTATTATTTTATGTTCCATGTTCTTCTTTTCTATCAAAACGAATAATGAGATTATGCTTATTTTTGCGGGTGAGTTTTTGTTCATCATTCTCCTTCCTTGATGAGACAATTGTTAAAACCCTAAACGGAGAGGGTGCGGGCCAAACCAACATGGACCATCCCCTCTGCCTTTCTTATTTTTGATGATCTTAGGCATGAAGACGTAACAACGAAGCAACATTGAAGGTGACGAAGACATCAAGAAAAGGTCATCCTTCCCGAGGCCTCCAAGAGAGGCATCACGCCCCGGCCGCACTGCACTCTGTGCTGCACCGCGGCCCTCCGGCCACGCCGCCCTGGATACGTCGTCCGTTGGCCAAACCAACCGAGCCACCGTAGCGCGAACCGCTGCTGGCCTTCCGCGCGCCGCGGCCGAACCCTGCCAGCCCGCCCGACCTCCTGCCTGCCCGACCACCTCCCAGCCACCCGCTGGCCCCCCTACCAGCTTGCCCGGATGCCTCCCGACTCCCAGTCGCCCGGCCTCCCGGGCTGCACCCTCCCGGCGCATCGGGCCGAACCGCCCAAGCAGCCTGCTCGGCGAGGCCCATCGGGTTAGGCAGAACCTAACAGGCTGACCCACACAATGTGACAGGATAGACCCATCAAATCTGACTGGGTGAACACAAACTCGTTTGGCCTATGCTGGGTCGGACCAAGTCAGAATAGACCCGGGTCCACTACCGACCCTTTACTTACTTTGGCCATATCGTTGGAACCAGACGACCATTTGACGAACCGGCAGAGGCACTTGTAATCTTTAATAAGTACAATCCATTTTAGTATACCCTACTAACGTTTGGGGTATAGTTTAGATACAATCAGGTTTGATTGTGCACGAATCTAACCAGGCCCCCGGGACTAAAAGGCTAATAACTCACAGACCGGGAGTCTGATTGACGGGCCTTCTGTTTCGTTGTGACCCCAATGACATGTCAGACCTTTGAAATACTCTTTTGTGGGAGTTCGTGTCAGTTGGAATATTGACCAGTTTCTCGTGAAGAGGATTCTTCCAGAGACGAGTGAGCATAGCGCAGATACCTAGTAGCTGGTTGACACCTGACAGCTGCTAACCGATTCAACTAGCCTATTGGGGAGCGCCTTGGTGTCATGGAAGACCCATAGTGGGGAGCGCCTTTGTGTCATGACAGACCCACAATAATCGAAAGTGGAAGTACCTCAGTAATCTATGAGGGGGATTTCCTTGGTGATGCGGCAGACCCGTGGTGGGGAGTGCCTTGGTGACGCAGCAGACCCACGGTACTCGACATGATGAGTACCTCACTAGTCCAAGGTTAGTGGGAAGCGCCTTGGTGTCGCATCAGGCCCACTATACTGAAAAGAGGAGGAGTTCTCCAACATCTGTGGTTTCGATAATGTGATTAAAAATCCTGGTTGAGCTGAGTCAGTAACTTTTGTGTTTACCTCATGATTGGGATGGATTACTTGATAACTTAGATATATGTATCAGCATATACCTCAGTGGGGTTATCTATTGGTTTTGTATATTGTGATATATTTGTGTTAGATTTTGTGAGACCTTGAGGGTCTTAGTGTACATTTTGAGTATCGTTATACTCAAACCTGCACGGGCATTTCCCTTACCTCATTGTGTTGGTTGTAGAAAATAGACATCACTGACTGAGGATGAGACTTGTAGGACTGGGGAATACCCAGAGGTGGACCTTACGACGAGTCGGTACATGGAGGAGACTGAAGGATGTGGAGTACTGAGGATGCTATCTGTACATACCCTTCATATAGTAATCTTGGAGGATGACCCAGCAGTTGTTTCAGCATTCTTCTATTGTACTTGTTTTTTAGTTGTACTTGTACTTTCCTATTGGGCTTGTATTCCGACCCCTTTAATTTCAGAAATCTCTTTTGGTTATATAGTTTTCTTAATTTTTATATCCAGTTGTTTCCTCTTTTGTATTTGATTAAATTGTATAAAGGTAATTCCTTCTTAGTTTTAGGTATTTACACCTTTGGTGCTAGTCACCAGCCCATTGCCTATGGAAGGCAGGCTTGGGGTAGTCACGACACGGGTCCCGAGGGACGGGTCGTGACAGAATGAATTGGAGGGAATAATTCCTCCCAAATAAATATCTAATTAAACCATATATAGGTGTGCAAGAATAACACTAATCATTATTTATATTAGATTTTGTAAAATGAAATGGGCTTCATTAAAATTTCATTGCAACATAACTCATGGAAATGAAAAAAAATCATAAAAATAAATTCATCACAAACATGAACCATTGAAATAAATAATAATAACGGTATCATTGGTTCATATCTCAAGTAAATGATAATTAATATTATATATAATTATCTTATATGGAATATGATTTTGGGAGTTCACTTGAAATATGTTTTGAAGAAAATATTCTTTTTACATTAAAAACATATTTTTTCTTAAAATGCCACACAATTTTAAAAGAGAAAATTTTATTTTAAAATGATATTTTGATTTTTTATTTGAATATTCAAGTCAATATGTATTCATGAAGGCTGATGTTTTTTTTCATGCCGTGTAAGTTAAAAAAATTCATTCTCAACTTTTTCTAGAAATTTTAAAAAGTACCTCGTTTTGAAAATAATAAAATATTCATTTAACATATTTATAAAAATGAGATTAAAATTTTGTACAAGAATAATTAATATATTTTTTAACATATTTTTTGAAAAATGTACATTTAATATAAATATTCAACAAAAGATACATATGTTTAAACAATCTAGAATAATAAAGATATTGTGAATTTAACCCTTACCTTAAGTATTATTTCATTAAAAAGTATATGATACTACTGTATAATTATTTAAATAATGTTATTATCTAATTACATAACCATAATAATATTTATGATATCATATTTGATTCTTTTAGTTAATATTTTGAATCATTTGATAACAATATTTCATTAATACCCGCCTTTCACATGTTCATTGATTCATTTTTTTTTCATAATTTTTTATTTATGTCGTTGTTCTTATGTATAGGATATAGTTCCAAAATTTAAAAAAAATTATTATGGTATTTCGTATCATATTTTTTCATTCTATAAATTTATATAATCATTATTTAATGGAGAATATGGATAATGAATCATATCATATTATGGATATAGTAGGCCATATGTACGCATTAACGGCGATATCATTCTATTAATGATGAAATGCTAAGGAATTGGATGGTATATTAATTTATAGATTCAATATAATATTATAATTATCATATATTTATATTATTTCTTTAATTATACACATCCATATAATGTTTTGATGAAAAATAGATTACCCCATGACATAGAGAGGGTATGTCATGCGTATGCATACATAGTTATTGTGTTTTTTATTGGATGGATAAAGATAGAATATGGTTGTTCCATAATCATAATATCATTAAACAATATATGATATAGAATATTTATAATATTATAATGTAAAAATCACTATAATATGAATAAAATAACAATAATATTAAAAGAGTCAGTAAAGCTAATTACCTCTTCTTTATCAAAGATCCTTTTGACCTCCTGTTATGGATGATAGAGTTCTTATTTTGAGAATAGAAAAACCACTTAAATATTAATATGGATGGTGATACGATAAATTGGTAAGGTATGGTCTATCTTAAATGCTAAATTCTATGTGGATATGCCAGGGAGGTGGTTACCTTTTAAAATGTTGGTGAGTAACACTTTCTGAATATTAAAAATATTAATTAATAATAAATTCAACATCCACCAAAATACTTAAAAATAAAATTAATTATAAAATAATATGACATAATTATATAATATCATCAAAAAAATAAATTCTCATTATGTGTTTTTTTATTCTAAACCTTATCATTTGGATTAACCTATAGTTCACATATTGTAATTTTAAATAAGGTAACAATGTTTCCAATATTTAAAGGTTGTAATTTTATAAATATATGAGGTAAATAAGAAAATAAATGAATAATTTATAGAATTTTATATCATAATTTATTTTATTAATTATTTAATTTTGATTTATGATATTTAAATTATTTAATAAAATATTACGCTGATAAAATATCATTAGTATCAATTGATGGATTGTGAATTACATGGAATTTTAAGAATATTAATATCAAAAGTTAAATAATAAAAAAATATTTTAATTTACCTCTATAAGGTCATGTGAATCTATAAAATTCATTTAGCACATTACTTATCTCAAATTATATTTATTTTAATATAATTAATAACATTTTTTTGATATTTCCATTAAGAATTTAATTACTGCATCAACATTGTGTAATTATTTAACATATATATTTATTCACAAATAATTAATATAAAATTCCATGATGAACACACCTCTTACATATTTAAATAGAATATTTATATTCTACTATATCTTTTGGGTAATCCTGTATTAAAAATGACATAGTACATAAAACATGAATGTGACATCTTTGAATGTTTTGTTAAATAAGATATTATAAATATAATAATATCATATAACTAGCCCAAAAATTAGAAAATAAATTTATAAAACGAAATTATATTTATTAAGTGTAAAATTTACATCAAAATTCATTCATTCCGTACCTTTTTCCCTATGTGGAAACAGAATGAATATTTATGACAAAAAAGTGACTTTTGTGTCTTTTATTTATTTAAAAACAAAGTAATTCATTTTCAAGAACAAGTGTCCATCAAAAAAAATAGTTTCGA
Source organism: Viscum album (assembly GCA_963277665.1). NCBI lineage: Eukaryota > Viridiplantae > Streptophyta > Magnoliopsida > Santalales > Viscaceae > Viscum > Viscum album. The sequence goes on from OY728161.1 coordinate 1,453,504,489, forward strand.
TCCTTATATTTTATGGGACAAATTATATTAGTCGATTAAAATTTTTCCAACTATTGGATCCATTTTATAATGATTATTGTTTTGTTTTTATACTACATTACCTAATTTACCTTTACCGTGGTAACAAAATTTAACTAGGTTACTATTATTATTGGCAAAAAAGGGAGATATTAAAAAAATATGAATCCTATGAATTAAAATTGGAATCCTTTTTTCAAAATTAAAAATAAAAAATTTTCATAATTTAATTTAAAATAAAATATATATACTTATTTGGAAATAGTTTTTTGAAAAATTTCATTTTAAAACAAAAAAAAAATGAATTTATAAAAAAATATTATATTAAATAGTTTTTACAAAAATATTTATAAAATTTTATAAAAAATAGTCTTAAAATATTAAACTAATTCACAATCTAATTTTATCATGTAATGACTTGAAACAAAAATACAGTTTTAAATAAAAATTACTAGTTTCACTATTCCTAAAAAAATAGAAATATTTCGTAAAAAATAATAAGATGTTTTTTAAGATAATTATGACATGATAAATTCAAAAATGAAATTCATTTTCAAAATAAATTTTATATATCTAATAAAAATTATCATTCAATCATAAATATAAAATATACCCATTTCTAAAGAAAAATTATTTTTTAAGAATAATGTGATTTTACTAACAATTGTGTGATTATTTTAAAAACACATTCCAATATAATCATGTTGATTTTGAACATTATTTATATTCCATACATTATTTATTCAAATTTTTTTCCTTGAATTTAATGGTTATCTTATAATGATCTTTTTATACTAATAGTTTCTTGTGATTTATTTAAACTCCGGGTTGTTTGCAACACAATCAATTAGACAATTAATATTATTTAAAGAGAAATATTTTGAAAAATATCCAAGAGATATAGTTTCACTGAAAGGTTGTTATTAGTTTTCTTTAGTAAATGATGAATTCTATTGGAGTTGGTTCTTTATAACCAACTTATATGTACATTATGATAACATATATTCATTGATCTGAATATTAATAAACTCTTTATCTCACCATGATTTTTCTTATTTGTAACACAATATGTGATAATGTAAAAAGAGTAGTTTCCACACACAAAAGGTCATAATAGCTCCCCATTATCCTTTGAACCCTGAGTGTTATGACACTATTTTTAAATATATGTTATGTAGCTGATGATATCATTTGGGGGACTAACACATTACAATATCATAGGGGTGGAGACCCATAAGACCTTGAGGCACATTATCATTGTGTAATCCCATGGTAATATCCAATATAGGATTTTATGAGAACGAGACCCCATAGTAGGAAATCCATATTCATAGGTGTCATTGGATGTCTCTTTCTAAGGATGATTGTATTGATCCACATATATTATTATTAATGAATATTACAAGTATCGCAGACTGACATGCTGATGAAAACCATGGTACCATATGTTCGTAGTGAGGTAGGATATGTTGGGTGTGTCATGAGTAATATTGCATTAATAAATAATGTGATAAAGGATTATTCGCTTGTGTTATTAAATAAACGTTTATACCTCTGGAATATTATTAGAAATGATATAACAAAAAATATATATGGCTGCTCAGTTCTATATACATGTTCAGTTTAAATAAATTAAATAAAATAGACATTGAGCACATAGGTTGTTAAAACCGGCATGCAACCGTCTTTATTAGAGATATCATGATAAAAAAATTATATTACATAGTAAGTGTCCATATGAGGTATTATGTTATTGTACATTACATTATTTCATTATGGGTTCTTTTTCATGTTTCTAAATTCTAACCATATAATTTTTGGAGCTTCAACTAATGCCACTGAGAAAGAGGCCTAGAGGGTCATATATTAACTATATATAGAATATTTATGAAATAAAATATTTTATTATTATTTAAAAATCCCAATAAATATTATTCTTGCATGTGGTTTAATAAGTAATTATGTTTTCTTGATTTCAAATATTATATCTCTAGTTATTTGAGAGATAATTATGTGAGAATAATATTTAGTAAATAATTATTTTCAATTTAGTGAATAAAATATTTATTTATTTATTTGTGAATAATGTGGTTATATTTATTTAATTAATAAATAGAAATTATAATGCACTTGAAAAAAAGTATTATGTATGACTAATGGGATGAGTTTAATGGTCCTTTTAGAAATAATATATTTTGAATAATATTTTATATTAATTCAAATGTTATGATATTTTTGAGGGATAATAATAATATTAGTTTTACTTATATGGGGTTCTATAGGTATTAAATAAATTTTATGTGGAAAATATGAAACTATTTATTTATAAACCACATAATTATTTAACACGAATTAAATTATTTTCCAAGAGAGCCAATTGTATTTGTGTAGTGCACAATGAAAGTCGGAGTGGAACCTATCAATCCATATGGATATCCCTCTCTAGGAATAATCATAATAATAGAGATCGATCTTCATTCACCATATAATATTTTATCAAGGCATATCAAGGATAATTATTTTGAATAAATTCTTATGGAGATCAAATGAGATTGATGCAATCATTTGTAGTTATCACACTATCAATCAAAGATTCCTATGACGACATTCAATGATATTTGGAGTACGTATGGATCACATCAAGATGTAATATACTGTAAATTATAAAAATGAAATGATTGTTCAATATTGACATATTTTTATTTCCATCAATGAAAAATGAATTGATTAAAGGTAATTGGAAATTTTATTAACTTACTTATAAATATTATGTGATGATCGTTTTCTTGGTTCTGGCGATCTATCAATTTTATGTTATCATAGATTTAATTCAATTAAACACCATATTCATCATTGTGTAAAGATAAAATTGATCATACATCCAAAAAAATGTTGGGAACAACACATCACATGCCTCCACTGGACTCAAAACCTACAAGCATGACGCCACATAGACCTATGGTATGTGTTTAACAATTTTCATCCTTTAGTTATGCATTCAGGCCCCACATCCTTACCAGATGTTATTGGTTATCACGAAACATATTATTTCCATTCATATAAACTATCTGAATATAATTCCTATTAAATTATAATAAAATTTGATCTAAATCCTTGAAATTAAATTAATCATTAAATATCTGTTTAATATGGGTTTCAATAAAACTAATTTTTTTATTTTTTTTACACATACTAAAAATAGTTTTTAAAAATATGAAAATGTAGATAAAGATAATTTTCACCCTAAAGTTTATCAATACCTTTAATCTTATTTCAATTAAATTAAAAAGAATTATTCTTCAGATATCATTTCCACATAAATATACACAACACCAATGGGTCATATTTCTATTGTATTCTTTCAAAATATCTATAATCTTGGTATAAACCCATCACATATAACCTGATAGAGGATGTATAATATATTGAACATATGTCCAATATTAAACTCATAATCTCATTAGGGTATTTATAACACATAATTTGATTAAGTATGCTTTTAAAATTTAACACAATCCTTAGATGTTTCAAAGTTCGTATCACCAAAATACCTTTGGAAAAAAAATATTTCTATAGTAAAATTATAGAACCCCAATATATACATAAACAATTATATTTCAACATAGGTCTATAAATTTTCTAAGAGTTAAAGATTACAATTGGTCATTGACAGGGATAAATCTCAAGTTTCCCGCATTAAATAAATTTGACAATAAAAGATACCTATGATGAGATTTATTTCCTTTCATCATACTCTTCACTTTTTCTTGTAAATTTTATTATTTATTCCCTTCTTTTCTACCAACAAAGAATTTTACCATTCATTTTTGAAACCAAAATTTAAATATAAGACATCCTAGCTTAAATAAGGAAATTTAATGTAATCATATTTCAAATATATCATAATGGTTTGTAAACAAATTCTAATATATATTAAGGATAGACCATGTGAATTTTAGATGATGTATGTAGTAAGTCTCATTTTCATGTACCATCTGACATTCAGGTCAATCCTAATACACCCTTTCAAAGTTATTACCCATAGCTATATCTATTCTAGAACCACATCCACATGTTGTATCCATATATGGATGTATTGATAATTAAAAAAACATTATCACTTCCATATAAAAATATTATGATGTTATTATATTTATATCATCAATGTTTATCACAGGGTTATGATACTTAATCAACTCTTTCCAGAATCTAGTTCTGAATGATTCCAAAAAACTATCTCTGATACCAACTACAGTGATCATAAGCCCATAATCATAGAGATGGTCTCTGATTTATTATACTTATATAATATACAAGGAATAACATCCAAGAGGACCAAATAGTTTAACAGTCTTGGTTAACAAGATACATACTTGATTCTTATGTTATATTTGAAAAAAACAAAACTTAATTTTTGTGAGAATAATAGAATTACCTCAAGTATATCCTTTCATATTAATCATAGAAAACCTCATGGATTATTGGTAATGGAAATAAATATGTGTGAGCACAAATAATCAATAACGGTTAAGTACATTTGAAGAAATCACGAATCAGTAAGAATAATTAATATGAAAATGTAAATAACTAAACACACATCCCCTGAAATAAATAAACTATGATGGTAGTCCATCAAGTGATAATATCAATGTAAAAATATAATTCATATTAATTAATATTAAAATTTGAATAACTAAAAAGGCCTTTCATTTAATCAATAAAATGACTATCATAACTTGAAAAGGAAATATCAATATGAGAAAGTAAATAAGAGAAAACACATTTCATTTTATCAATAACTGAGAATAGAATGCATATATAGATAATATAATTTGGAAAATATCATGTGTAACAATAAATAAATACATAATTAAGTAACACTTAATTATTGGATTTCAATTATAAAATAATATAATACCACTATCATCAAGACCATTCACAAGAATGTTTAAAAATATTGGGTAAAAAATCTTATTGTTTAGGAATATAATTTTATTATATATTACCAATTAACCATTTTATAATATATATGACTCAAGGGGAAATCAATAAATGTTTCACACCCATTTAATTATGTCTAAATGATTCCTCATATACCAAATAATAAAATTAATTTATGAAAAACATGACTTACCAATAAATATGCATGTTAAATAAAGAATTCCAATTATAAATAATTCTACAATTCGTAAAATAACATTAAAATTAAAATACCATATGAATAAATGATATATGTTTTAATAAATAATCAAATACATGATAACTAATATGGATATTTGTCGGATATTTAATTCCCATTGATTAGAGGAAGGTGAATATTTTCATGGAAATTTAATGACTGATAATATGAATAATAAAAGTAAATTTTACGACATTCCATATTAAAAATGAACATAAAACAACCATAGAAAAAATAATTTTGTTATCAATAAAACATATACACGTTTGAGTAAGAATAAGGGCTCTTTTCATTTTTTTAATAGAAATAAAATAAAAATATCATTAAAATATTCTTAAGGAAAATATCTATTTAATTTGGAAAATTAATTTTTAAAATGTCAAAAAACATATTTAAAATAATATTATTTTTAAATTACATTTGAAACATATAAAATATCTTTTAAAACATTTGAGTGGATGTAGTGACTGGAAATTTCATTCATTCTACAGAAGTTGAAAAATTGATCCCTTCTATTTTTTAGTAACATCCAACGGTAATTGTTTTGAAAAATACGTGAATATTCATTAAAATTTATTTCATAAAAGTAAAAATGTATATAAAATCATTTAATAAATAAAATAAATTTTGATAAATTTTTTTTTATAAATTTTAAAAGAATTTTTTACTAGAAACCAGATTTCTGATTGAAGAAATAAATAAAGTCAGATTAAAAAAAACCAATTAACAATTAAACTAAAAAAGAGTAAAAATGTTATTATTATGTAAAAATATCATGAATAATCATAACATAATAAAATGAAATGTTTTTATTGGAGAATTATCAAATAGTTTCCATCAACTGAAATTCAAGAATAAACATTCTCAATTAGAGTGAGAATGTGAAATAAACCATTAAATTGATCATAATATTAATGTGATAATAAGTAAATGAATTGATTAAGTGTATAAAATATAAATAATAATAAATATGGTAAATATTGAATAATATAAAAAAAATTAATTACACACATAACCTTATATTATCATATACGATGAAAAAATAAATAAAAAACGAAATGAAATTATGTTTTAAATTTTTTTACCACTTGGTAAACTTTTATGAAAATCCCCAAGGAATAAATATTTAAAATTAAAACTCAAAATACCTTAAATTAATATTTTTCCATGATAATATATGTAATATGGGAAGTTTATACAATCTTTAAAATGAATTGGATTGTAACACACTAATGTGCCTAAATGAAATGAAAATGAGACATAATCCCATACCACACACTTCTATTTGGTAGGACATTATTTGAACACTTGTATATTAGTTTCAAACTGGTTATTAAATTATTCCATAAACATATTAATATTTATTATATAAAAAATTATTCATTTATAATATCTTTTCACCAATCTGTAAATATTATTTCACTATTTTCATTAATTCAGTTGTCAATTTCCTTGTTTTTTCATTCTTGGGTTGTCTTGAAATTACTATCTATTGGGTATATGATATAGTTTATAATATCCATAATATAATTAATGATATTATGATAATATTTATACATTATTTATCATTTTATGTCAAATTATTATATATGGTTATGAGAAATGAATTGTGTTACGTTTATGGAGATTGTAAGTAGTATGTAGGCATGAGAAACATTTCCACTTTTCAATAGTCATTATGGAATGGTGGTAATTAATAATTTATCATTACATAATTATAATAAGAAAATAAATACCATATTTTTTTATAAATATATATTTATATTTATTATATATTTGGCGTGGTGAGAAAAAGAGAGTAACTTCTCATCATGAAGTCCATAATCTACAAATACATGAATTATGTTATCATCTTCAAACGAGTGAAATGGGATAAAACCAATTATATATAAAATATTCATAATGATAAATATTTCATTAATATCATTATTATGACACATATATCACATATATTCATTAATATTATTCTTATTACCTTTCATGTATATCGTTAATGAAGAAAGGATCACATCATTTCGTGAGGTGGTAGTATATTGAACACTTGTGAAAATTTATTCTATATCTTGTGAAATGGAATGTAAAAGTTATTTAGGAAATAATTACTCTATAGGTATAATTATTTTATAAATATAATATATATACATCTTACATATTATCATACCCAACTCTGAGATGTAGTATTGGATAAACGAATGGCAGTAGTTCGCATGGTGGTAGTCCACCATACAAAATAATAATGATTTCATAAACAATTCTATGTATGTGTGAGAATTTGTAGTGAAATACCCTATTATAACATAAAAAAATTAATTTTTTATACTTATTTAATAATACCATCATGGTTTAATAATAACTGATGGAGGTGGATTTAGAAATAAAATAAAAATGCTCGTTGAAAAAATTTCCTCTTATTTGGGTTATGTTTTCACAAAAAGCCTTCCAAGTTTTAATTTCATCAAAAAATACGGATTATTGGATGATTTTATAGAGTTTTATATTTTATTTGGTCAATTATTTTCCAAACTAGTTTGTTTTGAAGTTGTGAACAAGATAGGAGAGGGGGTAGACATTTACATGTGAGGTGAGTTGAACACTAGTAATTTAAAAAAACATTGTGTACCCATGTTTTTCATATTAAAAAGTGTCAAAATGGAGTTTTATGAATAATTAATTTATATAGTATAAAAATAATTCCATAAAATAAATTTTATACATGTTTTTATATTATTTTCACCCTTATCATTGTATTTTAACCTCCTAGTGATTCCATTTTTCTCAAAACTGTGATAATTTATTTTAATGGTTTGAGTTTTAAGGTTTGTAATAAAAATTAGTTTGAAATTATTAGATAATATTATATTTATATTCCAAAAAATCAATAAATTTTTGGAAATTCTATTCACATAATAAGACAAATTTAATTGAAAATTAATCTGTCATTTGTGATGAGAAAGAGGATTTTCAAAGAGAAAATATACAATGGTTTACAATGATTAAATATACAAATTAAATATGAAAATTATTCAAATGGATAAAATTGAATTTATTGAAATATAATTTTACAAATTTATCTTCGAAAGAAATTAATAATTTCATTTATCTCTATAATTTTTTTACTAAAATAGAGTTTTTAATTATAATTTTATATTTTTGACAATTAATTGAATATATGAAAATTTCTTAAAAATTGTAAAAATTCAGCATAAGATAATTTTTATATTATTATTCAATAAAATAAATTTCATTTTATCAAATAAATTTTAGAAAAATGGTAATTTTTTTCAAATTTTGTGTGTAAATAATGATAAAATAATCTTTTAGGAAAAACACTTTTTTTAGGAAACAGTTATTTTACATTTAAATGATTCTTATTTAATTTTCATTTAAAATAGAATTATTTTCATATATTAGTTATCAAAATTCATACATATCAATTTATCAACTAGGATATAATGGTATATTATATTATTTTTCATTTCAACTCTAGGTTGTGTGTTCCTTAGGTTATAATGAGATTAAATTAAAAGAAACATATTTTATCAGTTGTTTAAGTTGGGATTTCTGTTTCTCATATAGTATTTAACAAAATGTTATTTTTTTATACTTTTGTGGTGTTAAATTGATGATCATAAGAGACCCTTCCAAAGGCCCCTAAGTATAGATCTAAAGGAGGTATATCGATAAAGAGACAATCGTTTTACCCAAAATCTTTCAATTTATTTCTTATTTTTACCTCATATATGTCTGTGATATTAATATGAAAATAGTAAGATATGTATCCTAAATATACATAAATTTTATTTTGATTCTATAATTAAAAAATCAACTATTCATTCCATCAATTGGGAAGTGATACCATCACCTTTGTGTACATCTAAACTAACACCTCATAGTAGTGATACAATTCACTTTCACCACCATATTTAATGGATATTTGTTATTATTAGTTTAATGTTTATATATTATTTTAAGGAATAATTAATCTTTTTAAATTATGATGTCATATCTATCATATTACCTTCCAATTTGTTGTAAAATTATAACGTTTCTCATGCATATGTGTGGACTACCACTTCGACAAAGCATTATGATTAATTATTTATTTAGTCACTAAATGTTTGGTTGTATAGATTTATTTAATGAATATATATGCTAAATATCATATAATAATGTTTCTATATAGTTTCATTTTTATTTTCCTTTCTTTTGTTTCATCATTTCAAGAGTTCAAATAATGTTCATGCATACCTATGGTCTATCATCACTTTGAATAGTGTAATATTTTTTTTGATTTATTCATTTTATGGATAAATATAATTATATATATATATGCAAGTAATATATATGAAATTTATATCATTATTATAATTTCAAATATAATTTAACCATGATCAAAGTATAAGGACCAAAACTACAAATCAAAAATTCATAGGTTAAATGAAACAGTTGACAACTGAAAACAATAACATTAACAAAGAATTATTAATAAGATATGTTAAAATATATTAAGTGGATAATATATTTTATTATTATTATTTATATTACATGTTTATAGAATAATAATAAATTTATCTTTATTATATAGTAGATCAAATTTCCCTCAATGCAAGCCAAACTTGAGGAAATTGATTTTTTCACACTTTTATATCTTTTGGAAACATGTCATATTCACTATTTGTTTATTTTATGTTGTGTATATAAACTCCATGTATTTGTATTATCATTATTCTCATTATTATTATAGGCATATACATATTGATATCATGTTATGTATTTCATTAATTTTTTATTTAAATGTTACAAAAGTAGAAAGGCATTTATGTTACCATCTCATTATTATTGGGGACTACTAATGATAAAGTTTTTTATTATTATATTTTAAGACCTATCATTATATAATATAATAAAAAATATTTTACTATGTTTATTTCATTATAAAATGTGTTTTTAATGCATATTCCCCACTTTAATTACTCATGATGGTAGAATAAAGTTTTTTTTTAAAAATGACTATATTGTACTATCTTTGTGGGATTATTTATCCTATGTCCTTCTTTTCCAAAAGTTTATTCATTATTTTTTAAAAATTATCAAATTATTTAATGAAATAATTTTCCACCATGCATAAATATTTCATAATGGTTCAAAATGAGTATTTTTATCATTTTTCGAGTAAAGTAATTTTGATTTTTTTGTCATAAAATTTGAAAAAAATCATTGTTTTAACATATATGGAAGGAACAAATTTCATATCATCATGGCTACTATTTTATTTAAGTATTTATTGAAAATTTTCCATGTTTATTTACAAAGGATTTTTTTTATAATATTTAGGTAATTTTATGGTATTAAAGAAGTAATTTAAATATAAAAATGTGTATTTTTAATAAGAAAAAATAAAAATGGCATTTTAAAGGATTTCACGTCTAACATGACATATTTTGATGTGACCTATTATTTTCTCTAGATATGATCAAAAGATACAATACTTATTCTTTCTCTTGATTGTTTCAGTTTATAAAGAAAAGATGTTTATGATACCCATTCATTTTCCATGAGTTCTGTTATGATGGAATGTTGGAATGGGTATGAAACCCATTACCTATCCATGGGATATGATATGATAAATGTTTTATGATCTTATGGATCACATATATATTATTTTCATTATGTTATGTGTTGGACTAAAATTATATATCCCTCCAATTCATTATTTAAATATGGATGTCTTGTGAGATTATAAGGACTGGAATGAGGAGTGAACCAAGATTAGTTATGCATTATGTCCACTATGATAGTCTTGGGAGTGGTCCTTTACAAATGATTTGATGTAAAAGTGAGTGAACTTAATCCACTATGATAGTATTAGAAATGATCCCCGGTGAAGGAAATGAATCTCCTTGTTTATTTTTATATCCAAAATACTAATTATAATTAAACATTTATTCCCTTAGGAATTATGTAACATGATTACTTTTTCATTCACGTATTATGGGTATCCCTAATTTATTCAATGACTCATGATTATAAATTTTTATAAGTTGGGTATTGTTTTAAAACATTAATATCACGTTCTCAAACACTGATGGGCATTTTATTTTTATGTGATGAATAATATATCTCTTGTTTACCCTTTCTTACTATCTGATCTCACTCTTTCCTATAAATTCATCACATAGGTTGTGAGGAAAGGATTTAAGAATGATATTTATAATAAATTGTGATATTTAAGATGAACATAATCGGAGATGATATATATATCTTATAAATAAAAATTATTTATCCATGTTTCTAAATACACTAAACCTATATGATTTTTTATGTATTGTAATCTAATGTAATTAACATTAATATAATAAGATATAATATGTATGAATATAATGTATATATTTTTATTGTTTTTTTCAAATAATGGTTTAGTTACCATTAGAATCTTGGATGAAAATGTTTTTGTGAGAACCCTAAGGATAATTAAAAGTATAGAATAATTTCCAATTTAATGATAATTAAAGGAGTTTAGTTTTCATATAATATCATTTGTCTTATTATATAACTAGTTTTTGTGGTTTTGAAATAGATTAATCTATGTTTAATAACCCCAAAAAGAGTTTTTTGTGTTTATCTCATCCTCCATTCTGGTGCACGGTGAGTTTGACTACATTGTGCACTAGGTTTTCCACTCCATGTGGTTTACTTACATTGATTGAATTTTTAATTGTGAAACATTATGAATGATTTGAGTATATTTTGACCATGTATGAACTAGGGTTAAAAAATGGTGTCATATATTGAGAATAAGGTTTCATGATTTTAACATAATATAAATTATTTTTTATAATTATCTAGTTTCCCACTATGTTTATTTTTTAACACAATACACTTTTTAGTTTTTCCCAATAGATGGAACCCAAAGAAACCATTTTAATGATGAATGTAATGCCTAATGATATTATTTTACTCCTAAGAGTGAATGTTATTTGTATATGGAATGAAATTCTTTTATACATATGTAACATTCTATAGCTATGAATCATGTTGAACATCCAAATGATAAAATGTGGGAACAATGTTTTGTTGAGTCTTTATAAGGAAACATCCAAATTCTTTTAGTGGATCCAATGATCTACAAGTTTTTTAGTAAGATATTGATACCAATAAAAATATATATTTTATTCTTCAGTTCTCTGGTCAATAAAATGTAATTTTAGATATGAATCATATAGATGGTGAATATGATCAACGGTGCACTCTTATCAATATCATGAGGTAATATGAATAAATTAACAACATGGGGTGGGATGTCTTTATGATTCAATTTGTTAAATTTTAACATTTCTCATTCTTTATGATAATAGATATGTAATTGTTGAATTTATCTATGAATATCATGTTTTTCTATGAATGGAAATATTTAATTAAAACTAAATTTTAAAATCCATTGATAAATGAAGATGATATTTCTTATATTTATGAATTGTGGAAGAGAACATCATGATTGTTTTCATAAGGGGATTAGTAAATGATTTATATTTAAAAAATAATTTCATATTTAAATGAAATACCGAAGTAATGGTAAGTAGAATTTTCATAATGGTGGATAAAATGCACAATAGAATTAACCACTCACAAACTTGTGTTTTAGATGCATTGACTATGATCATTATGATATCCAGTCCAATATTATGAATAATAATGATGATTATTAGCTTCAAAAACCTCTTATGGCCAATGGGTAATGTAAAAATTATGAGATCACTATTTTATGTGTGGGTATTGTAACAATGTGGTGTAATGATCACTTAAAATCCACTCTAGAAAGGTAAATATCTTTTCTGATTCAGGATTCACTCACACATTTATATATGAAAACATTTTGAAGGGTATCTCTACACAACATCAAATAGTCTATATAGAATTACAAGTGAAAAGTATTAATTGTATTATTATATAATATCATGTATATTATTCTTCTATAATTGATGTATGTGGGAACTTCATTCCTACAAATCTCTGAATTCTATCGCAAGTTGATTTTCTGTTATATTAAACATATATTGGATTTCATTAAAAAAATATAACAACAATTTAATAGGAAGGTAATACATATTTTATATTTTAAACAATCTTATAGTCATCTTTTAGTGATTTTAAAATTCTAAATTTTCAATGGAAATTAGATCTATTATATGGGTCCTGTATTCAATTCAAAAGTGGTGTTTTCCTCAAATAGTTGTGAAGAAATTGAAAATCTATGTTTTTCCTATTAAAAAAGTGTTTTTTATATATTTATAAAAAGTGTTCATTGGTTTTACATTGAATCATGAATTTTAGTTTTCAACATAACCCTGACGTGGTGATTCAAATATTTTAATGACTTTATATAGAATGGACCCAATTGAGTTACAGAAATATATGAAGAAACTGTAGGATAATATTGAAAATTGGTTCATTCATCCATATAAATCACCATGGGTAGGTATTATTTTTTTGTTAAGAAGATTAAGGGATCAATGAATACCATTATTTTTTATATAGAACATAACCATGTCATAATAAATAATAATTATTAACTTTCCTGTATTGATAGTGATTTCAATAAATTATATGGAGCACAATATTTTTCTAATATTGATCATCAATCTAGATACTTTTTGTTATGGGTAAAAAGTGAAGACATACTATAGATATAATTTTAGAAGTGTTATATACACTATTAATTTATAATGACATCATTTTATCTCACTAATCACCCCTCTATATTCATGGATTTAATGAAGATTGTTTTTCGATATTACATTGATGAATTTGTGGTAGTCTTGACATTTTATATTCTTACTTGTTATAAAAGTAAAAAAGATCCAGAATATTACCTGACTATTTTAATGAAGTCCCAAAATAATAATAATTTGTATGAAAATTTTACAAATTATGATTTTTTCAATAAAAATATTCTTCTGTGGGTCATATAATCTAAAATGATTGTATGACATTTGATCCCTCAAAGAACAAACATAATAAATATTAGTCCATAAAAACAATTGTGATGATTAAGTCTTGATTTCATAGTTTTCATTGATATTATCGATTATTTTTGAGAAAAAAATCATGGATTTAAAATAAACACACCATGTTAACTCAGAAACGATATATGCTCCTTTAGATAGATGAAAGTGAGGAGAATTTCAATGAACTAAATAGAAGGTGTGTCAGGGATTTGGTTCTTATACTTTCATATTTGGGAGAAGGGTTTTTTGTTTATTATTATGAATAGATGAAAATAATTCAATAAATACTAATATACACTAATTTGGTACTAGCATATTACTCATGAAAAATAATGATTTATTGGAAAAATTTCCCACCGAATCCATTTTAGTTAACCACACTTATTTTTTTCATTAATGATATGGTGGAATTATCATTATAGACAAATGTGTTTCATTTATACAGGTCATAAATTTTTTGTTTATATATTCACTAAAAAATAAATGATTATTAATATGAGATTATGATTGGAGTTGATTAAATATTTTGAATGAATAAAATATTACGACCTTATGAATGTGAACAAGGTTAAATAAGCTAATATTTTGAAGGATAATTCTATAATATCAAAGATAATGATAAAAAAGATAAAATTTTTCTAGATTTTTGAAGGATGGATTCCGAAATATTGTAGGAAATGGATAGATATTATCTTTCTCAAATGAGTGTTCTACTATCTCTCCAAGTAAAAATTAATGCAACATAAAATAAAGAAATATAATTGAGAAATATGTTTTGAAATATTCTTGATTTAATCAATGATTATGTTTTACTGATATGGTTCAAGAATTTTTTATTTTTTCCATTCATAGAAACTTTTAGGAAGTAAATTTTAGATGAATCTCATAATTCCTCAATATCTATTTACATTAGAAATATATTGATGTATAGAGATATAGAAAATATTTTGGATATGAATAAATAAATTTAGATATTAGAAATTTTTTATCATGGTACATGGTATATATGAAAGATAAGGTTGAGAGATAAAAGTCTAATGGTATGTTACAACCATTACCCATACCAGAATGGATATGGGAAAACATCACCATGGATATTATTATCAGACTCAAAAAATGCCTAAAGGCCATAATGATATTTTTGTTGTATTAGATCACTTTATTATTTAAACTCACTATATGTATACTGTATAATATTTCACCATTGATAACAGTTTCCAAATATATAACTAAAGAAGATTTAAGAATTCATGGAGTACCACATTTTCTAGCATCTAATAGGGATCCAAGGTTTACTTTAATTTTTGGTGAAGTCTCCAACAAGATCTATAATAAGAGTTGTGTTTTAATATTTCTTATTATCCTTAGATATATGGCTAGACTTATAGAACCATTCAAACCCAAGAGTACATGCTGAGTTCCTATTCTATAAATTTTAAAGGTTGTTGGGATCAAAACACCCCCCAGTTTTGTTTTCTTACAATGATATATTTCAATAAAGCATTGAGAGGGATACTTATGAATCCAACCATTGAATGAACTATATAACTCTAATGTTTTTAGGATAAATATATAAAAAATTATATTGGGAACTATGAAAGCTATGTAAATAATAGAGAATTACAAATTCGTTCAATAATACATTATGGAAATTTAGAATCGATTAAAATTTAATGATGACAATCATCGATGAAATATATAATTTGATATTTCATAAAATGTATTTCAATAATTTTCTCCATATAAGAATGTAATGATATTTTTAAATAATTTAAATTTATGTCATAGTAATTTTCACTTGTCTAATGTTCTTAATTTTGTCAGGATAGTAGCTAATCTCTTAGTGCTTCTATTTAACCTCTCAAATGATCATGACGTGTTCCATGTATCTCCAATAATGAAGTAAATTATTGAACAATCAAATGTACTAAAATAAAATTTCATATAAGTATATAATGATCAATTAAATTAATAAAAATTATCATAAATCATAGATCAAATATTTAATATGATACAAATAAAGACTATTAACATCTTTAAAGGTCACCAGAGGAATCAAAAATTCGAGTACCTATATCGAGATATGAGGATGTGATGAAATAGCAATATAAATTTTCATGTATCGATGTGATAAAACTTTTATGGTGTAATTACTTTCAATGAGGTTAATAATGTTTTATGATGTGATGATATATTCCTCTTCAAATAAATTTAATTACTTTGACATGTTGTGAGACACTCAAACCTGAGTCTAAATGAAACGTAATATAGTATACTATTACAACCTACCTATTAAACCGAGGAAATTAATGTTAATAATCAGATTTTATAAATTATTTAAATTCTTTTTTGGATAAATCATATATATTAAAAAAAATAGTCGTTTGTTAATATTCTATTAACAAGATTCAAAAACACATTTTTCCAAAAAAATGCTTTTTTATTGGAGTGTGAGAAAATATAATATATTTTAATATTTCCAATTTTAAATAATTTATTGGATAATATATAATTACTTTTTGAAATAATCATTTCCCAATTATCTTAGATTTAATTTTTTATAATTTTCAGAAAAAGATTAATTTTTTGATGAGTACAGAAAATATTGGTTTTTATTTAAAAATATATTATGTTTCTAGAATTTACACTTATTACTTTGTTTTAAAAATTAATAAAAAATAAAAAAATAGTTTATTTTAATTATAATTAATATATTAATGTAATTCAAATTAATTTTATGATTTATTTTTAGAAAAATATTTTTATACTTAAGAAAATATTTTTATCGAAAACTGCTTTTCATCACATAATACAAGATAAATTTTATTTTAAAATCATGTAATTTATTGAATTTAATTTATTAAAATATATTTTATATTTCAAATGATCATTTATGTAATTTTTTAATGTGGAAACATTAACATTTTTCTTAATTAATACTTAAAATTGTAAAAAAATATAACCTTATTCAATGCTAAAACAGGTTTAGTAATGGGACTAAAAAAAGGAATAAAGGTAACTTTGTGAATAAAACATTTCCAAAGTCAATTTTATGGAAATATTTCAACATAATACTATAAAAAATCTAAAATACGACCAATGTGATACATTTTTCTTTGAGCATGACATTATTTTAATTTAATCATTTCCAAAATTCAATGTGTGTCGTCTCTTACATTTATAAAATGACTCCATTTTTTTAACATTGGTACACAACTTTGATCTATCTATATGAAAATATAACTACCAAATTATCTTATAAATAACCATATACATGATTTATAGGTATTTTCCTTCTTAATATACCATTTTATGAGTCCTTAAGGATGGATTTAAAGGAGCCCTACTTAATAATAGGTAAACATCTTACCCGACCTGTTTCAACTTATTTCCTCTTGCAATTACTATAATTATATACTATTAATCATAAAATAATATCTTAAGGGTTATAAATATACATAAATGTTATTATTATTATCAAAATATTAATACGCACTCTTTATTCCATCAAATGGGAAGTGAAAAATATCACTCATGTGTATGAGTAAGTTCTGCCTTCATGTCGAAAGAAAATTTGTTTTCCATAAAAAAATTATTTTACTGTTATTTTGAATGATTTAATGTTTAAATATTAAATTTATTAAATAATTGTGATTCTATCATTATAATATCACATCTACCTTCTAACCTTCCCATCTATTGTAAACTGATAACGTCACTCTTGCGTGTATGTGGAATACCACCTCCACAAAGTGATCAGGTTTGTTTTTAATTTTCACATTACATGGATGTTAATAAGGATATATTTAATGAATATATCTGATATATATATTATAAAAAATTTTCAATAAATTTATATTATTATTATCTATTTTCATTACATTCATTGAAAAGTGAAAAAAAAAATCACGCATTTGTATGGCCTACCATCTCCATGAACGATCTAATAAATTTGTTATATCTATATTTTATCGATTAATATATATATATAAATATATAACTAAAATATATAATTTTTATATCATTATTATAATAATATTTATTATTGAACGATGGTAAAATTACATGAATCAGAACAGTGAAACTAAAATTCTATTGAAAAACAAAACAATTAACACATGAATATGATGACCATAATAAGGGCTTTTTATATTGGATATTGAAATATTATAAGTGGTTAATATATGATATTATATGTATTTAAATTAATTATTAATATATTTATACTAAATTGAAATTTATTATATATGAATATAAGATAATTTGGGAGAAATTCGAATTTGAGGTAATGGATTTTCATCCCACTTTTCATTATATGTGTAACATGACATATTCTACATGTGACTCCATTATTTTATCTATATATGATCAATTAATTTCATTTATTATGATTCTAATTAAAATTATTAGTATATTTATAGAAAAATATGGTTCTCTCTTATATGGGGTTTTGATTCAGAAGTTTCTAAATTAGTAAGGGTTTTATGTTATAATCTCATTTTTTATCATGATTATTTAAATCATGTTTCTAACGATAACATTTAAGGATATATATCTCAAGAATCTCATAATTCTTCTTTTATGATGTTCATTTCTTAATAATTACGGTTTTCTAGTTATTTTACCCACTTTATATACCCATGAAATCGATTTTTTTTAAAAAAACGACAATGTTTTATTATTCATGTTTTATTTTTTTCATCCTTGTAAACGTTTTTTTAAAAATTATTTCAAGAACATTTTACTATTATCTGATTATTGTTAAAAAATGTATCCATGATTGGCTTTTTTAAAAATGGTTTAAAATGAATATTATTTTCTATTTATGATTTATACACTTTTTATTATTTTACCAAAATTGTGATAGGAATGATTATTTTAATTTACATTTTTTGAATAGAATATAATACCATAATAAATAATAAATTATTTTAAAATTACTTTATATGTTTCCATGTTTCCCATCAATTAAATTTTGACCAAAATATTTTGGAAATTTTCATATTTTAAATAAGTGTTTTCAAATTGAGAAAGAGTATTTTCCATAAGAAATAATCCATGTGATCCTTTAAATTTATTTTTATCTAATATGAAGCCTTTTGATGTTACGTAATCTTTAAGATAGATATTATCCAATGATATCATCCATATGTTTTCAATATATGTTTTAAGATTTTGATGATATGATTTTTATAAAATCCATCAATTCTATATGTGTTATTATATGATGAAATGTTGAATTTTTTTCAAAACATGATTCTTTTCCATATGCTATGATATGGAGAATTAAGTATGTTCTTATGTTTCATATATATATATATATATATAGGATTTTCATTATGTGATGGATTGGGATTGAATTATATATGACATAAATTCATGGGGTCAATATGGATATCTCATTATATAATAAGGTATAGAATATTGAGGAAATCCAGTTTAGTAAGGGAATTTTCCCACCATAATTATTTTGGGAGTGAACCTTGATAATGGTGTAATGGAATGTGGACTGAAACCAACCAACTATGATAGTATTGGTAATAATACTTGACTATGGAATTGATTTTCCATGATTATTTCCATTCCAAAAGCTTATGTGTTATTCCAAATTTATGTTCTCATGGATTAACTTCTTTTATTATTTTATAATTCATGTTTATAAACTACTAGTATTTATTCCATGACTTAATATATGATTTATGATATACAAGGTATGGTTTTCTAATGTTAATATAATATTCTCATACCCGTATGATCATGTTATCTTTATATTACTGTTGATATCTAACATATTTACCCTTACTGAGAATTTTATCTAACCCTTTATTATGTATTATTTCTCCATTTTATGAAGGAAGGATTTAATTAGGTTATGTATAAGAAGCATTATAATTACGAATTAATTAGTGGGATATGATATGTATCTATTACGAACAAGTTGTTTATATTAACATGATCAAAATGAAAAAAACATATATAATTCAGCATGGATCGCAATGTTATGAAATGAAAATTCATATCATAATATGTAATATTTATGTATGAAAATAATGGGTATATATATTCTTATTGTAGATATAATCTTTATATATGGTTATTAATCCTCTAAATTTGGGATGGGTCTTATAATATTCTCTATATGAGTCGGTATTACTCATATGAAAAGAGAACATATGGGATTAAAGATCATCCAATAGGGTTGGTACAACCTTGAATTATGTGTCCTCTAATGAGGCATGGGTCCACCAAATTTGGTTCAGATGTTTATAATCCCCACAAATATAGGGGCCATGTTATTATTCATGTGGAGTGGATCCTCCTTTCAAAAAATGGGTCAGCACTCTCTCAATCATAAGAAAGTGGATGTCCCTCAAAAAAATGGTAGGGTCGGAATTCCCCTAACTAATAAGTAAGACGTCCTCTATCTATAGTGATATGTATTTTGTATGAGATGATATGTAGTTTTTATCTACTGGACTAAGTAATCTATCATAAATTTAAGCTCCTTGACAACCATATGTTAAGGATGGGTTCTCTACGGGATAGTTTGATTCCTCCATGATTTTTTATAATGGTGTCGGTACTCCCTTCTCGAAATCAGGTTTAGGTCCCTATTCTACAGTAGATCTAGTTCACCCAATGAGAAGGTGCAGATCCTGTTAATGTAGATATTGATATGGTACAAATTCACCAATAGTGAGGTCAGTACTACCTTGACTACTTGATCATCACATTACTAAGTAAGGGGCCCATATTTTAGTTCATATATTTCTTGTATTATGAATAATGTATGAAATTTTATGTTGAACTCCTAGTTTTGAGAATATCTCTAGGATAATCCATCAATATGAATTGGTTTACTTATTTGAATCTATCACACATTCGATGGTTGGTGAGATTAGCTATATGTGCAGATTAAGATCAACATATGGATGGTATTTTCCTCCTAAGTCATATGAGGAATAATTTGTATATATATCTTTTCTTGTGGTTGGTAGTTGAATGATGGATGAGTATAACTACATTTTTTCTCTCTTGAGGTGATCAATGAAGGGATTTGATCAAGAATTCACTGATGTATGAAAAGGGTTGATATTGGTTTTTTTACATTGGTGCTCATTATTTATCACTAATGCATGTTATTACATCAATATTTAAATGTTGGATGGGTATATAGACATTTTATCAAGTTATTTAACTCATCATAGTAGGGATTGAGTCTTTTCAAGGAATAAAATAACAACCCACATTTATACTAAAGATGTGATTAAAAGTTTTTGAGGAGAGGTTTTCATGAGATCAGTCTATGGTGGGGTATCCCAAGACATGTTTGTTGGGGATAAGTTATCACATTTAGAGAGATTCCATGTAGGTGACCACTGTTTTGGGTTATTTGTTATTGAGATAGTGGGATAAATTTTGCTTCATCATAAGTGATATAGTGAAATATATTGGACTAACCATTGGGATATAAAATAAATGATTATACCAGTTTTTGACTATAGTGTTATAAACTATGGTTTATTTAGTGGATTAGACATTAAGATAAAAATTAAGTGATATTTCCCCCCCATTTTTTATTTTGGTTGAGCTCAGGATACTAAATGTAATATTTCATAAATGAATTGTGTTTGGGGTTTCATATCTATTAAAAAAGGGGATACCATATTATATTTATATATGTATTGTAAAGGATGTATCAGCTTGTTAATGTTCTATATGGAATAAAAATATTTTTTTAGATATAACCAAAGGAATTCTTTTCTTATATGTGTGGAATGCTTCGAATTTTTTTTCTTCTAAGGCCACTTAGAGGGGGTGTGTATTGTCGATAATTTAACGAGTTCATGATGGAGTGTAATGAACATGGTTATAATGATGACCATGGTTTCTGGAGTGGTTGAGTTGGTTCAATTGGGGTTGAATTGAACTTGGATAAGGTCATTGTATCTATCTTAAAGACCATGTCAATTATATAGTGGAGAAATTAAGAGGGTTAATATAACCTTTAAACATGAGTTAAAGAGTATCAATGTGTGTATGATTGACTCTTCTCATGAGGAGTGGTATTAGGCCCTCATGTTATGGTGTGATGATGTTATTAAGGTTCTGAAGATTCTATTTTGTTAGGAATCGATTGTATTTGTTAATTAACCATCATGGTCACCTTTTATTAAGTTAGGGATCATTCTTCTGCTATGGTAAACAACCAGGATGAAGAACCCTATCTAATATATTCTAATGGTTCATTGAATTTCAATATATTTGGATATATAGGGATTCTACTATATTAGGGTAATTGTTGAGGGTGAAAATCCCTTATGAGATTTATAGAACTTCAGTGGTGTTTTGATTTGAGGTTTCCCTATAATGGGAAGAAGATGTATTTACTTTTGGTAAATGGTGGTGAATTTTTGAGTGGGATGTATCTTTAGGTCACAGAATGTCATCAGTCATACCCTAGAGGGAGAAACTCATGCCACAACATGCTGAAATTATGCAAAATATTAGATTTTTTTATATAGATTTGGTGTGGTAGTTTCCCTCTATAATTATGAAATTACATAATGGTGGAAAGGATGTATAAATTTTATTTTCTCCCATGTGGAATATTTTTCTTGTTTTAGAGTTTTAGAGTTGGATCACTTTTCAGGGGTAAAAAAGTTATTTTAACCTATCAAACAACCTCAAAAAAACATTTTTGTGGTTTTTATGTTTATATGATATATATTTTACCCTTGGGATGGAATATGTTGAGATTCTAAGATGATTGAATTATTAAGGATATTTAGTATTTACTAAACAAATATTATTTATTAGCATGGGATTAACATTTTATATCTCTAAAATAGATATCTTATTAGCAATTTTGATTACACAGTTGAGATTGGTGTGGGTATTTTTACCTAGGTAAGAAATTAAATTTATTTTGGTACAAGACCCTAGATTAGATCCATTTAATGTCTTCCATTTTCAATTTAATTAATGTTCTAGATTACACTATAACCTCTTATCATCGAGATTTTCATAAAAGGAGGTCTTCGTCTCTCTTATGATGATTTATAATTTAGGGAGGGGAGATCATGATGGAGCTATCTAGACGTGATAGGCCATAGTATTAGGGAATTTTGATAGTTTATTACAGATAAAAGGAAGAAAATTATGGTGCCCTAGTTATTTTCAATTAGGCAAGACACATTTGTTTTCAATACATCCACATTTTAAATCAAAAGATACTTATACTTGTTATTATTGGAGTTATATTTCTTTCTTGTTGTATTTTCCTTATCGATGGATTAATTTCAATGTGATTTTTGGTTGGATCGAGTTATTTGGAAGGATATTTATTTAATATTCTTGACCACATGAGATGTAGTCCTATGATACAAAATCATGTAGTCTGTTAGTAATTATTTTCTTTGATAAGAATCCAACATGACATATATGTTAGATGTATAGAGTATTTAGGGCCGTAGGATACAATAAATGGGATCTATTCATGTACACAACCAGAAACCATGTAAGATATATCAAATGTTTATGTATAGGCTACTATGGGTGAAAAAACACTAATTGACATTGTTTATGTAACTCGGTACCCATGTTACTTAAATTACAAGTTTTATAGAGTCTTTTTATGTACATAGGGAGTACACATTGAGTTAGGTTGAGGCACATTCCTAGAGTTTGGATTTCAGTTTAAATGTTGTATACTCCCAGTACACCCCTTCAACCTCACTTTTAGATGGTAGATTTTATATTTTCTCACCCTATATCAGTATTTGGATAGGTACATAGTCCATTCTAAGAAAAGTTTCACATAAGATGTGATGGTGGAGTTCCTTCTCAATTAGAGGATATTGAATATGTTATTTCAGTTTATTAGCAGATTCTATCCCACTTAGAAAACTATCATATTCTATATGTGGTGATGTGTAAGAAGGTGGGCAGTATACCTTGCGAAATAATCTATATCATTGTAAGTAACCATTATGTATTTTTTTTGAGATTTAGATCCCTGCATAAGATAATTTATGATTGTTAGTCTACTAAGGATAAATAATAATGGGTGTTGGAGTTTAATATTGTCTATATGATGATTCTTCTTTGATATAAATTTTGATTTAACTTAAAGGAAATGTGGAGTTTTATGTGACATCACTTATTTTATTATAGTCCTATATAAGTGTAAATTCATGTGTTTTCTATTGAGATTATATAGAATATTTTCATCATCTCCATTTTTATTTTAGACTATAAGGGAAATTTGGATTCCATGTATCTATTATTCCCTTACGTTTCCCCACATATTGGAACTATGAGATATGGATTATTGATTAAAGAGTATTTCTCAGTGGACATTTCACCAGATCGTTAATTATATTCATTACATGGAGTTATTAACATGGAATAATGACAATATTCTTACCATACATTTTATCCTATGAAGAGTTTTGGGTTATCTTTTACCCTGATGGATCTAATGCTCCCCTACTGAAATAGGTTGTGGGTCCTCCTTTCATGGATAACATTATACTGTGATCTATACATGATGTGGGGGATTATTCATGATTTTTTTACAATTTAGAGTCGTTTGTAAATTTTTCAATGGTGTAAGGTAACCCAATTGGAATTTTGTATGGTGCCCCAAAGATAGTAGTTGGTAAATAATGGGTGGTGAAGTATTATGGGATGGTAATTCCTTGATTAGTTTTCATACCTCGATAACGTGTCCATTTTCACATATTTTCTATTTTTTATTTTATGAAAATTATAGTGATGACTGTGATTCAATGATGGTTAATATTCTTATAGAACTATGAAACATGTAGTTTTACGATTTTCCCTATATTGTGTGCTTCCTTGGAAATTTATTATTATTTTTAATAAGTGTATTTTCCCTTGTAGATTGAACGTATCCATTACTATTGTGTTTGGGATGTGGGGAATATAAAATTTGTATTAGAATTCTTTCAAATGTGATTTTTATAGGTATCATTCACTTTAATCATAGTGTCGGATTACATTTTAGTGTGTTAAATGGTGGTGGGTGATAAGGGATGAAGGATATATCTATTTTTTCTTCACAATGAGGCCTATATATATGATTCCTAGAAAGTGATTAAAATTTGATATATTCCATATGTAAAGAGTTAGTGGAGTTGTGGATGTATATGGGACTGATCATGGATTGATTGTCCTTTATATATCATGATCTCCCTTTTAAGATGCCTAAGGTCTGAGATTGATGACTTAGATTGAAGGTACCACTTATAGATCGATGGAGCTCATTCTTATGTGATACTCTAGTCCAGGGAAGTGTTGTCCTCTATGAGTGATGATTAGAGAGATGTCGCCCTCTGATATTGGTAGAAAGGGAGTTTTCATCCCTTGAAGGGTGTCCATTTTTCATTGTCTTATAAGTCAATAGTATTGGATGCATTATTGGGGTTATCAATATCCATCCATTGTGGGATTAGATAGTTCTTTTCATGGGAGGTGGAGTGGTAGTCTCACCACAAGTTTCAGACTCTTCTTTAAATTTTTGGGTTACAACATTTTGTAACCTCACTATTGAGTTGATATATATCCCTATTTCTCTTTTGTTAAAGTGAAATACTGAGTATTTGTATACTCACATGTGGATATGTATTGTTTAGACATAGGTTTTTTATGTACAAATGATATATATGTTGGGTAAATTTTTTACACTGGGTTGTGGAGTCAGTGGGTGATGGTGTCCTGACCCAATCCACCATTGCCTTCCTAGACATCATAATATTAATTGTGAAACACCATGAACTCCTCCAATAGGCAATGGGATGGTCACCACTTTCGAGTAGCAATATCACACATGTGAGAGGCCTTATTCTAATGTACCAATACATAGTCACATACATCTTCATGTTCCCTCATCATTTATATGTATAATATAAAATTGATGTCAAAATAAAAGCGTGTATCTATATCACAATGTTAGAGTATGAATATTTAATGAAAATAAAAAAGGTCCAAATATAATCCCTACATATTTGTAAAATAGTCCAAAATACTAAGGAGGATGGTATTATCATCAAACACAACCTAGTATAAACCACAGACTTTCGAACTCATTATACTCTTCTTGGTCCGAGTCCTCATAGAGCTTTATTATAAAACATGTGTGAGGAGAGACATGTATTGATGAGTATATATATACATAGTAGAGCCCCTGTAAATACACAAACATAGACTTTAACATATAGAGATTCCAACTCAGCCTATGAAGGAATTCCAATCACGGAGTGAGAAAAACAGTGTTTATCCCTAATACTCATGATACACACTAAATCACATATTAGGGTCCCAAAATATTTCCATCCAGTGATTCTAATTTAGTATCTAAAGTAACACCCATATGAGATAAATCACCCTATCAGTCTAGAAAAAAATGGATCACATCTAAGAGGACACACTTGTGGGCCCTATTCATTAAGAATAACAAATTGAAATATTCTATATCCTGATACATATATACTGCTTCACACCCATTGATCATGGGGGACTCCACAAACCCATTATGGAATTAACCTAAAATATTAGGGATCAACTCCCTTGTATATAGGTCACATCAATAATAAAAAACCAACATTGGTTGGGGGATGTGAAATAAGGATCCAACAAAATCATTATGGGATGATGCGTGATCTAATCATTCGTGGGGTATAATGTCCAAAATAGAGGACTAGATTCCATACTAAGCCATTAATGGACTAGACTAGGATAATCTCATCCCATAATAAGAGAACACAAGTACACTAAAACAGAAATAGAGAACCCACCCAACTACAGTAGAGGATGAAACATACCCATCTCACATTCCACTGGTCTAAAGAGAATAGGTTCTCAATACTAAACCATAGGAAGCTCATGCCTTTTATAATAAGTGCATGGAATTTTTTTCTCAACCCATTCCTACACATTTCTACTCTCATGAAACATGTTGTGTGCATGCACCTGGACATGTATATGTCAATGTACACTAATCATGCCTATTAACATTATATTTTCCATTACTATGAGTTTTACATGCATGCGTACCTTTTCAGGACCATTCATTTATTCCTGGGTTGTCTACCCATGTGCTCAACCACATGTAAAATTCACACTACAAAGATTGTTCATTGAGTAATTGGTGTGTAGTCTCGAATCTCAATCTTCCCCGAATGGGAAGAACACATTATGTGAGCTCCTGAACTATATACACTATGATCATGATTTATGAATCATAAATCCTGATAATACTCCCTAAAAATCCTTTTCCCCCAATTATATAGATAAATACCCCTATAAAGTGTTTAAAATTTATAAAAATGGGTGAAACCATTATATTTTCATTAATAAGGATCGTGTCACAAAATGCATAAATTTACAATTATATGGTGTAAATGATAGAGTTTCTGGTCCACAACGACAGATGAATATTATTTCACATCGATACGGTCCTGATCGCCATTAGAGATGGTGTTTCACAACACCTCCCCTCCTCCTCGATTCATCTATTAAGTGTATGAGGAGAAAACACCCCCTAATCCTCTATGTTTAGAAGATACATGGATGGGTGTGGTTTTTTATTCATTTAATTAGTTATTTAATTAACTTGATTTTTTCTCACACCTACCAACACCTCCCACATGGTTCCAGACCCTTCCCATCTTGAGGCCATGCCTAAGGTAAATCATCAATCCCATAAACAACCATGTGATCAGATTTTTCATACGAGGTTAGGAACAATGTGAAAATACATATATTATGAAAATGTTTTAATGAATTATTTAATGTATAAAATTATGTAAATATATCATTACCATTGATCTATATTCCCAATAATGTATTTTCATCTCAATTAGTGGGTCCAAAAATATTCATTCATATAGTTAATATTATTACAATAAAACTGGGCATGTATTGTCTTAAAAATACTCAATAAATCTTATTGATTTTGATTACATTATATACCCTTGATTTCTTTACTAATGATATTACTTTAAGTGTATTTTCAAAAAATAATATTATTTATAATAATTATTTTGGTTTTATATTCTATATTATTTTCATGTGAAATATTTGAAAAAGTGTTTGGAATTATCTGATGTCTATTATGGAAACATTGTTCATACCCAACATTGAAAAATGTAATGTAAAGAACAAACAATAAATTTGAATTAATCCATAGGCTGAAAGATCATCATGTATGGTTAATAAACCATACGTCAACACAAAATTATGGATAAAGAACCTTATGTTTCGATGGAACCTTACATTTGACAAAGAAAAAGAGTTTGGTTAAAACCCTACGTAATTATAGAACCCTACATTTGAGAAGAAAACATATGGATCATAAACCTTACTTTTGTGATTATCCTTACATTAACAGCCCTACATGCGAAAAATAAATATTATGTAGTTGAACCCTATGTTTGCTATTTTTTCATTTTATTAAGGTTCCCTATGTTCTCCTTTTCATCATCTGAGATTTGAATTTATGATTTTATCAGAGCATCGTGTAATAGACTTTGAGGAATATCATGCTGATTTAAATCTTATTTTTGAAAGATTAAAATATTATTATTATTGATTCAAATATTCATATTTAGTGGAGAAATTCTCTCTTATTATTAATGTAAGATACGACTACTCTGATTTTTTCTAGGAATTTGAATTCTCACAATTTATCTGGTGATCTTCATGGATCTGGAATTTTGAAGATGGCAAAAGGCTTTATTGATTCTCTCGGTGTATTATAAATGTGTGACCTTGATTTTAAAAAATTTAGATACATATTGCGACACATATTTCCATTGAAATTACATTCATGTGATGATATTTTATAGATCTCTGGAAACAATTGATTAGACTTTGTTATATATAGAAAAGGATACACTTTATAGATATATATTTTTTGAATCTTTTATTTGTTCTATGGATTTTTCTTCTAGTCATTGCTATTTTTATTAAAAGATCTATTGTAGTCGGATGGCTTTGGAACTAGTCTTTCTTGAAGAAACTATTTTAAAAAGAAGAAGATACATCTACTATAAGTTGTTGTTTCAACTGTGAAGTTCAATTATAACCTTTTGAATCAATATATTTTTATTGAGAGTATCAACTGCTCTTACTCAGTTGTGGTTTAGTATCAGTTTCTTGATCAAAGCTGTGGATATTCAGTTCTCTGTTAGAGAACCAGAATGATCTATTGTTTATGCTTATTTGTAAAGGTTATATTTTCCTGCACTTGGTTTTGGATTGGACTTATGATATGTGGAACAGACTAGTGAAATCCACCAAACTCATAGGAAGAGTCATTGATGGAGTGGAATAAGGGATATTTATACACAAAACCACTATAAACAGTCGTGTTCTGTATTTCATTCCTATCCAATTCTCATACATTCATATAAAAGATAAACACTACTTATTCTCATAATTTATTATTGTCATCAAAAGGCATAATATTGAAAGAATTAGAAAATACACAATTCACCCCCTCTTGTGTATATTTGTAAATTCTTACCTAAGGTATCAGAGGATGGATTTTTGATAATGTTATAACATGATAAAAATATATGGTCGATAGAAATGATGGAAATGATTAATCAAAGAGAAGGAATGTCAATGGTTCATGGTCCTAATTTTAATGGTGAAAATTATGGATGCTGGAAATCGAGGATGATTATATATTTTAAGAATATGTTATTTAAATTCTTCTTAATGATCCTTACTCCTTATATAACTCTTGAAAATACCAATTCATGGATTTCTGCTACAGAGTTTGACTATGAAACAGATTCAAAATCTATGAATACTTTTAGCTGTGGTCTTGGGGTAGATGAATTAAACCATGTATCGCAATGCCCTACTACTTATGAAATGTGGAAAACTATTGTAGTTTCCTAGGAAGGAACAGATAACATATGAAAAATGAAGTATTCAACAACAAAGGTTATATTTTATACATTAAGAATGATTTATGGAGAGAGTATCACTCATATGAATGGAATGCCTAAAATTATAATCAATAATATTGCATTCATAGGTGATCATATCAAAAAAGTAGATCAAGCGTTGAATGTATTTAGAGTACTACCTACTACATGGAATGGGATGTCACCTGAAATTCGACAATCATCACCTGTAAAAAATCTGACAATGAGAGAATTAATTCAGACACTGATGATATATAAAGTTTAAATGCAAGACGAAGTTGATGTTAATAAATTCTTAATAAAAAATAAATATACCACTTTAATGTTATAATCCTTGAAGATACCCAAAATAATATATCAAGAAGTCATAGACGAAAATTATTTAGATGCATCAAATTCTGAAATAGAACTAGCTCAATTAGCCAAAATAATTATTGACTTTTATAAGAAGAAAAGAGGATTTATAAAACCCATCAAAAGGGATGAGAATCACTCAAACGAAGATAGATGATATGAATTCATGAAATTATGTTATATGAGACCTAACAATCCTCATATAAAAGGTGAAAAGTGAATGGGAAAAAATTCAATATCAAAAAAATGATGATTATGAACAAAAAGGAAAAAGAGCAATGAATGTTTCTTGGAGTGTTTATGAAGACTCCAATAGCTTATTAAAATCAGATTCCTAAAAGGAATAAACAAATATGAAAAGAAAATATCTGCTTCATGGATGAAGAAGATAAGGTACAAAACAATTATTCGTCTTATTCTAATTCTTATTCTAGTTATTCAAATGAAAAATTGGCTTCCTACTGCAAAATGCCATAACAAAATTATGACTCTTTGTTTAAGAAGCACAAATCCTTAAAAAATATTCAAAAATATATTTTAGGATAAATTGATACCTTATATTAAAATCCTTAGGAGTTAATTTAAAAATTTATCTCGTCAACCATAAACTATATTGAACATAAAAATAATATAAAATCACCACAAGATGAAGTATAGAGTTATAAAAGTGATCCTCTCTTCTTTAAAAAGGAGAGAATATTCAGAAATGATATTATTGTTATGAATGGTACTAAAAGGAATGATTAGATATAGGATGTAAGTGTGAAAATCTAAACTCTATATAAATTGTTTTGTTCTGAACTGAAAAATTGTTATTTGTCATATTTTGGAATAGAATGACATATAATAATACTTTATTTATGAAAACCTCTAATAAGTGGAATTAAATGAAATTTAATTTCAAAATGTTTATATGAATAAATTGATACGAGTTTTGGAAAATCAAACCAGATTTGGATTCCCAGATCACAAACAGACAACACTGCAGGCCCAAGAGGACATGGGTACCAAAAAAACATTTCTCTAAATTATATTTTTATGAAAATGGTTAGAGAAATAAAAAAATATATATGTCATATAGATAGAGTATGCTCTAGAAACATTAGTGTAATGTCATCAAACATCAACACACAAAATCAAAAAGATGGAGGTCTCATCACATTTGGTGATAATTCCAAAGGAAAAATAATTGGACATGGAACAGTTAGAGATTCAAAAATAGTCTCAATCAACAAATTAATATATGTACAAGGGATGATGATAAAACTAATAAGTATATCTCAACTCTATGATTACTGATATTATATTGATTTTTCTAAAAACAATTCTCTATATTTAATGTTAAATTTATTATGTTTAGAGAACCTAGATCAGATACTTTTTTTACTTTATATTCAAATTACATTTGTAAACCGAAAGTGAATTGATTAAATGTAAATATAAATTAGTCATTGATCTAGAATATGAGACTTTTTCATTGTAATATTTATTCTTTACATAAATTTTCTATGAATAAGATAATTTCTAATTTACCTATTCTTAAATTTAATAGTGATAGATTCTGGGATGCATGTCAATTTGGAATGCAACAAAAATCATCATTGAAATATATTAAGAAAATTTCTACATAAAACACACTAGAACTTATCCACATGGATTGATTTGGTTCATCAAGAGTATCTTGATTGCATGGAAAGTTATATGTGTATGTTTTAGATGATGATTATTCTAGATTTACTTGGTCCTATTTTCAAAAACTAGAAAGTTAATATTTTATTTTTTTCAAATGTTTTAATAACATTATTCAAAATGAAAAAGGTTTTAAGATAATTGTATTAATATGTGATCCGGGTTGAGAATATGAGAATTAAGAAATCAATTCCTTTTGTTAAAATTGTGGAATTAAACACACTTTATCTATAACACGAATACCTCAATAAATGTAATTTTTGAAAGAATAAATAGAACTATTAATGAAATGGGATGGAATATGCTGAATGAATATAGTCTTCCTACTGAACTGTGGGTAGAAGTTGTAAATACAGCATTTTATATCATCAATAAGGTTATAATTCGTCCTATTTTCAAAAATCCACCATATGAACATTGGAATAACATAATGTTTAAAGTAATGTACTTTATTGTTTTTTGTCACAATTTGTATAACAAAACACCAAGGATAATTTTTGTATGCTGGATACAAATGCTGATGGAGGAATAATTTTAGGATATTCCACTTCCTCTAAATACTATAGAGTATTGAATAAAAATTAAAATATTTTTTAACAATTAGTTCATGTGATATTGGATGAAACTGAACCTTATATTAAATAAAATTTTAAAACTACAGATATTACTGACTCTTTTGACATCATGATACATCGAAACATAATTTTTTAAAAATAATATAAATAAAATTTAGTCCATTTCAGAAGAACATGATACTGATTAACCTAAAGGTTTTTTACCTAGAAAGTTAAGAACCCAAAAGAATCATCCATTATAAATAGTTATAGGAGACTTAGACATAGGAATAATAACTCGAAAAAATTTAGTAAACTTAGTATAATTTACAGCCTTTCTATCTGAACTAGAACCTAAATCTTTTGAAAAATGCCTTAGAATATGGGAGTTGGTTGTTTGCAATGGAAGAAGAGAAAATCCTTTTTGAAAGGAATGATTTTGGGAAATTAGTTGAAATACCATCAAATTATCTAGTTATAGGAAATATAGGGGGTCTTTTGATATAAATATGATGATAATGGGATATAACTATAAACAAAGCTAGAATAGTAGCTAAAGGATAAGAAGAAGGTATATATTATGATGAAACCATTTTCCCGATAGTTAGAAAGAAATCCATTAAAATATTTTAGCCTATACATGTAAACTGAACATTAAATTTTATCAGATAGATGTTAAATATTCCTTTTTAAATGGTTATTTAATAGATGATGTTTAAATTGAAAAAAATAATTGTTTTTAAAATTCTCAAAAACATATTTTTTTTACACATACTAAATCTCACTGTGGCCTTAAACAAGCACCTATATATTGGTACGAAATATTATGTTCTTTTATTTTGAAAAATTAATTTTCTATTTCATTGGCAGATCCAACTATTTTTAATAAAAACATTTGTTCTAATATATTATTGGTTCAAATTTATGTTGATGAAGTTATTTTTGGTTCATCTAATGAAAAAATATTAATTATTTTCCGAACATATGCAAAAAAAATGTAATTGAGTATGGTATGATAATTAAATTTCTTTTTTGTACTTCAAATTTATTTAAAAAGATTATAAAAAAAATTAAACCATTGTAAATATATTATTTATGTATTGAAAAAGTTTGGTTTTGAAACCATCTAGACATATTGAACTCCCATGTATACCAATTTAAAACATGATTTGGATGAAGCTACAAAACTAGTGGAAAACATATATTATAGAGGTATGATTGGTAGTTCATTATATCATAATTCTAGAAGACCATAAATTATGCTTTTTGTAAGTTTATGTGATATATTTCAATAAAATCCAAAATAATCCCATCTTATTACTGTCAAAAATATTTTTATATTTTTAAAAGGATTTGTTTTCTAATCCATTATTTATCCAAAAACATATGATTTTAATTTAATATCATATTTATATTATGATTTTGGATGTAATAGGTCTGATAGAAAAAAGAAATTCAGGAACCTGTCACTTTTTAGAAAAATAATTAGTATCATGGTCAAGTAAA
Organism: Viscum album; assembly: GCA_963277665.1. NCBI lineage: Eukaryota > Viridiplantae > Streptophyta > Magnoliopsida > Santalales > Viscaceae > Viscum > Viscum album. Next base: position 1,453,538,759 of record OY728161.1, read on the forward strand.
AAACAACACTTAGTTTCTCTATCAATAGTCGAGGTAGAATACGTATCTATAGGTTGTTTTTGTGAACAAGTATTGTGAGTGAAAAAATACTAATAGACTTTGAAATAAATTTTAATAGTAGCTATATTTTATGTGATAATACAAGTGATATAAATATATAAATAAAATACAATACATCATTATTGAACTAAGAATATTGATATTTGGAAATAGTTTCAAAGAGATCATGTTCATAAAAGGATATATCATTAGAATTTTTAAACACTGTGTATGAACTAGACCTTATTTTAACTAAACCACTTTGTACTATATGATTTAATTTTATTAAGGGGGAGTTAGTTTTATTTAATTTTTAAATAAACATTAATATTATTTTATTTATTTATTCCAATTTACATATGTTAAATTTATTTTCAAAAGACGTTAAATATGATCTATTTTAATATTATTTTCTTATTTCTATATATTTTAGTTAATTTCCTTTATCTTTTCTTTATTCTTCCCCCATGTTTTAAAAAATCATAATTATCTTACATAATGACCTGGGAAACAAGGTACTATCGAAGACCTCTTAACTTCCTTTAACATTTTGTTTCTCAAACCCTTTTCAAATACCAAACTCTTATTCTACCATCATTTACCTTTGAAAACCTAGAACCCAAGAACCTCAGAGATTACATTTCCCATAAATGATGAATACCAAGAGAATCGAAGAAGGTGAATCCATAGATCTGAAGCGACAAGGAGTTCATAGAAGAAATATTATTCCATGAAGAGTGGAATATTTTGAATGAATTGTCCAAATGAATATACTCCTGAAGAAAGTGTTAGCATTTCATGGTATGGAATATATGTTCAATAAATCAAACTCATAATTTTTCTATAGGGTAGAACTAAAATTTTTCTGCTATAGCGTATAGTTTTGTTTTATTGATTCTAAATACACTATTTCCCTGAATATAGATGATAAGAATTTTTCCTTTTATTACACTATGATTTAACAAATTTTGAACTATCATCATGAGAGAGTATTTTATTTTATTCTACGATCTGTTAGAGATAAGGATCATTATTTTGAAGACATTAGGAATCTTATTTTTGGTCCACCAAACATAAGAGATTTTTTTGTCAATGACCTCGAGTAAGACCAAAACATATTTGTTAAATTTTTTTAAACTGGAATTCCTCCATGGATGGATGAAATGAAAGAGATATTTAATATAGACATGTATATCATGTTTTTATTTTTCAGTGACGTAAATTTTATTTTTCGATACAATATGTTCAAATATCTTCCATACAGCTATCAACCAGATGAAAGGATGTCTTTTTATTCTTTTGGATGTATTATTTCTCGAATTCTGTTTAAAAAAATTGATTCTATTAATTTATTCTAGAATTATGTTTCATTATAGTAATATACACAATGTGATAACTGTAAGGGAAATATGTTTTTTCTGGAGTACCGTGAAAAGAATGTTGTTTCCTATCGGTGTTGATGAGAAAAAGTGTTATGGAAATTTTTCTGGAGGGGGTTACGTTCTATTTGAAATGAAGGAATTTGAGAATATATGGGTGAAGGAATTTCCAAACCTACATAGAGAAAATTAATTTTTATCAAGAGAGATTAATAAGGAAATGTTATAGATGAATTATTTATGAAACTAAGGAACATTGTAGTTCCTCATGTTGAAGAACCAGTGTTGGGTTTAGTTGAATCTAGTAGGTCTCTTCATTTTTAATAACATATTCATGATAAGGAACAACAAGATGAAAGTAAAATTATATATTTTTTATGTTTTTCTATTTTACTTGTCTAGGAAGAAGATCCATCTATTCAAAATGATAAAATATTCTCATATTAGAAAATGAGGCTATAGAAATAATTGTGAATCTTGTTTTCTATATTTTTAATCATTTTGTGGAGATACATAATTCTGTTTCAGAAATAAAAACAAAAGTTATTGATAATTTATCTTGTTCATGTTAAAAATCAGTTGAAAAACTAGTGGAGAAATATTTAGAGAAGGTCACTTTAAGATCTATAGAAACTGTGGCAGTTGATCAGTTATAATATCCAGATGAAGGGACATGTGATTCCCTGACTAATCTGGTTGAATAGATTATGATTAAGTTCAATAAATAAATGGAATAAAATGTAAATATTTGGAATGATCTTGATGTTTTAAGGAAAAATGATTCAGGATCATAAAGAAATTTTTTTTTTCTAAAAATGAGTTTGATTCCTTTAGGACATAATTGTTGAATGGGGTCGGAAAGATCAAGTCTGGAGTTGTTTTTAAATCAATCTTTGAGGGTATAATGTTGTATTTTTTGATTCAATTTCAGTTAATAAATAGTATTGTTAGTCAGACTAGTACATCTACCTCTACTCCTACTACCTCTCCAGATCTGATTCAAAGATATCAAGAAATCAAAACTATTATGGAAAACATGATTGATCATCTACAAAATCTATAGTTTAATAGTTATACTTTGTCAGTTATGTTGTATAATCCAAAAATTGTAGTTGGCTAGTTGAATCATAATGAAATAGGTATCATATTAACTCTGAGCAATTTTATAGTTAAATTGGATGGGTTTTGGACGCAATAAGAGAGTTTCCATGACTTTTTTAAAGTCAATCTTGTTGAAAATTATCATATTAGTAAATATTTTAGAGATTTTATTATGAATTTGGGAGACAATGTTATGAGAAAGTTGCAGTTACATATGGTATAGTTGAAATAATAGTTTCAAGCCACTCAAAATCCAACCGAACCATAACCATCATATCCTTGACGATTTACTGGCTTGTTTCTAAGTCAGATTGACATTTGTAAATTTACTATTTTTCATCAATAAAATTTCATTATTCTTATTTCCATTTATTTATATCATATTATTTTATTTTATTTCTATAGGAATAAATCCAGTATTATTAATTTAAAAATATTCTTATAACATTCATTTTCTGATCTGTGCAAAATTATACACATTTTAATCATTTTCTATACATTCTTTTTTATCTCAAAAACGGGTGGTAAATATGGATAATTAGAACTATTATTATTTTTAAATATTCCTTTTTGGATCAAAATATTTATTTCAAATCGAGTTTCAAATTATTTTCTATTTGAGTTTTTGAGAAATTATAAATTTTATTACAAATGTTTTGGGTATTTTGATCATCAAAATGGTGTAGATTGTTGGGAATGTATTATCTCAACAACACAGAATAAATCATTTTAATTTTTCTTCTCTCAAACATCCATATTTTTTACTTATTATATTACATTAATTGTATTTAAGGAATGTAGTATTATTTATAATCCTTATTTTGGATTTATATTCAAGCTTATTATTCACATGGAATATTTGATAAAGTTTTCAGAATTCTCTTAAGTGTATTATGGAAGCATTTTTCATACCCTATGGTACAAAACGTATCATAAGAGACAAACCCTATGTTTTTATTAAACCTCGTGTTTAAATATCAGTGTCTATGGTTAATCAACACTATTTTTACAAAAATTTACAAATAAAGTACTACACTTTTGGATGGAACATTACATTTTAAAAAGAAAAAAAAGTATTTTTAAAGAACCCTTCGTATGTATGGAACCCTAATTTTGAGAAGAAAATGTATGGATCATCAACATTAATTTTTTGATCAACATTAATTTTTCAACCCTACATTTGGAGAATGAACACCGCATAGTAAAACAATATGTTTGGAATTTTTTTATTTTATGAAGAAACCCTACATTTGACTTTTCAGCATCAGAGATTTGAATTTATGATTTTATCTGAGTTTTGTGCAACAGTCTCTATACATTATCAGGAAGATATAAATTTCTTTTTATAATGATTCAGTTCTCATTATGATTGATTCAATTAATCCTATTTATTAGAGAAATTCCCTTCTATTATTAATGGAAGTTACGGCTAGTCTAATTTTTCTTATGAATTTTAATTATCAATATTTATCAGGTGATTTTCCTGGATCTGGAATTATGAAGCAGGCCCTTTGATTTATTTATTCTATTATTTTATTTTATATATATGTAATTGATTCAAAAATAAATTGAGATACGTATTGAGACACATATAGACACACATATTTGTCTTGAAATTTCATTCTTGTGAAGATGTTTTACACACTTCTACAACAATCAATTAGACTCAATTATCTAAAGAAGATGCTACACATTGGAGGTAAACATGTTTTGAATCTAATATTTTCTATATGTCTACTATTACTATTTGATGATATTATTATTTGAAGATCCATTGTAACTAGATTACTTCATAACTACTCTTTCTTGAAGAATATATTTTTTTAATTAGGAAGATCCATCTATTGTTAGTTGTTATTTCAATTGTAAAGTTCCATCAGATCATTTTAAATCAATATCTTTTTATTGAGAGTGTCAACAGCTCGTACTATGTTCTGGTGGAATATCTTATTCATAATCTATGTTATGGATATTCGATTCTCTATTAAATAACTAGATGTCTCTATTTTATGCCAATATTTTTGAATGTGTCAACTGCCTGCCCTTAGTTTTGGATTGGCCATATGATATGATGACTTAACTAGTGAAATTAAACAAAAATGAAAAAGAGATATTGATAGAGTTTACGAGGGAATATTTATTCCTCAAACACTATAAATAGGCGTGTTATGTAATTCTATTTTATCCTCCAATAATACTTTCATATAGAAGATTAACACTGCTTATTCTCATAATATATAGTTGACATCAATATGCAGCATTGTGAAAGAATTTTAAAAGACACAATTCACCCACCTCTTCTGTATATTTTTTTATTCCAACATAACAAAAATGAGATTTTACATTCTCCCCATGTTAAGAATTTTTATCGAAAAAAAAATATTACTCAAACAAGTAAGGCTATTGATCCAACTGGTAGTTTTTTTCTCCTAGATTTTCTCATTTAGATTCCTATGTCACTATCAGACACATACTAAAAGACTCTCTCACCTATGAAATATCTCTATCCAAAAATATTAAATCTATAATGGGTACCCCAAAAAGGTATACCCATCCTCAATGTCTATCACACACTAGACGATCACCTGAGAAAGTTAATTCACATTCTATCATAGTTTGGACATGTTGAAGACATATTGTACCCAGACTAACAGTAGTGCTAAGACCAAGTGGAACTCCACCATTCCAACTCATCATATTATCTAGAAAGGGACAATGATACATGTATATAACATTATAATCCATACAAATAATTCTAATCCCCACCAAGTCAAGACCTTTATAGATGCATGGTCACCCTAATTAAACATCAACGACCTCAATCATTGGTCTTCCCAAGACTTATGATATCTCTGAGAAGTCTTCATCCTCTCTTGGATGATTTTAAAATTATTTTTTACTAGTTGAAAAATTTATGGGGCAAAAATTACTTACTCTCCATGTCTAGTCCATCATAGCATTAACTACAATGGTTTTCTGTAAAAGGCCTTAAATGGTGTCATATCAATAATGGGGTAGTTACTATTTTCCTAAAAAGTCTCCAATAATGGTAGGTGATCCACCCATGTATAACCAAATCCCAAAATTCAATACAAAAACATGTCCTGTAGAAATGTAATGTCCCACTCTGTCTAGCCATTAATATTGGGGTGAAAAACCATGATCGAATGAAAATAACTCCCAATTGCCTCCCATAATACTCTCCAAAATCGTTACATGATTTAAGGATCCCAATATAAAACAATTCTAGAGGGAAAATGAGGTAGTCAAACAATCTCCTTCTCGTAACTGAATTAAAATATCTCTTATGAACCCCACTCTCTGATAGATAGTAAGTGGGTTTACATGGTTAGATGATTAAATATAAACTATATGGAATCATGTCCCATGGAAAATTATTAGAAACTCATCATGAATACCATAGATATACCATTCCACTTCCACTCAGAAACATATAGGTGTGAGACCGACCTACTCTAACCATGTGAGTAGTCTTCACCTATTGATTGGTACGGTAGGTAGAGACAAACTATTGTAATCTATTATTCATACTCATCCACCATAACTAATTTACATTTTCATGATACATCTCTAATTGTCCAAGATATACCAATAAAGAGGGATGCATGAAAAATCCTAAAAAACTCATCCCACAATATCACTTGTAACACTGTTCACTCTCAGAAAATAGTAATGTTCTTCATACCTTTAGAAAATACATTACGAGACCATATAGTAGATATCTAAGTATAAGATGTATCATGGTATGTGTCTCTAAGTTGTGCAACACTAACATTCCATAAAAGCTTAGTGGTAACAACCATCAACTATAGGTAAGTCATATCATCCTAATATTATAAGGAAAACTACAATGATGAAATATATTTTTTCCCTCGGCCAAAAAATGAGAGAAATATCTTCTATTGTGGGAATCTTCTACCATGTTCCCCTTCTTTGGAGAATAGGATATCTTGTTTTCATAATCCTTGAGGAATTATAGTTAAATCATATTTCAAAATGTATTATAATAAAAAAAATTAACAGTAGAATCTTATGATCATAATAGATGACAAAAATTCTCTTCATATTGTAGTGTCGACATATATTTAGGGTGAAGACAATAAATTCTAGATCTAGATCATGGGTCACATAGTTATGCTCCTAGGGTCTCAACATTTGTGACCAAAAGCAAATCACCACCTACCTTCTCATTTGAAAACAACCAAGTCTATTCCCAAAGGAAACATAGAACACCACATACATTACATCCTTATCTATATATATAATGAATGGGTGATCTTTATCTACTACCTTAACTCATAAAATGTTAATTGAAAACTCTTAGTCCACATATATGATTTCCACTTCCAGGTAAAACTAGTCAATGTTGTCAATATCCTTGAGAAATTAATCTAGACTCTTTTATAGTATCCCTCCAACCCAAGGAATCTCTCACCTCAATCATTCTCTTGATAGGATCCAAAGATAGAACTTATTCATCCTTTGTTGGATCCAGTGTTATTCCCACTTTTGAGATAACATATTCCAGAATATAGAAATCTATAATCCCTAATTGGAAGTATAATAACATACTATAAATATTGAGATCCTAAATTATATCTAGAATTTTCCTTAAGTGTCTTATGTTCTCATCCTCAAGGACCGACTACACAAGGATATCATCAATTAATACTTCCATCGATTGGTCTAAGAATGGATAAATGATAAGGTTCATGAGTCCCATGAATATTTTTGGGGAATTAATCACATAAAACTAAGTGACCAAATACTTGTTGTGACTATAGTGACATCGTAATTTTATCATTAATATAAAATCAAAAATAACTAAAAAATGGTGATAAACTAACCAAGGTTTTGTATTTGATAAAAATTTTCACCCTTTCAATTGGTAAAAGTGTTAAATAATTAGTGGATGTGGATTCATATTATTGACGATGACCTAATTTAGGTTATGATAATACACACATATCCTCAAGAACCAACTTACTTCTTGAAAGACAACAATGGATCTTCCAAGGGTGACACATTGGGTCTAAAAATCCATTTCTTTGATCAAAAACTACATCATTATCTCACAATGATCTATGGAAGACATCTTATATTCTAATACATTTATCCAATCCATCATTGAATGTAATTATATAAATAATATGACCTCATGGTTTAGTGGTAAGACCAACATATCATTAGGGAAGTGTGCATATTACTCTACCACAATAGAAGGTAGTTGGTATCTTGTATTATCTATCCGGTCAAGGGAAGTAAAATTCAATTAGTGATTAATCAGTTTTTTCCACCAGCACATAATAATAACCTACTCTCCCTGGAATCCATTATCATTGAAAGAGAAAAACATTAGACCACCACTGTGGATACACCGCATCATCCACTAGTAATATTCATTCAGTTTATGATCCAAAAATTACTAGTCCATACATAATATGAAACCATATAGATACATCGCCACTATAATGAGAAACCATGAGAATCTATCCCCCGTGAGAATCCAATAACATCACCAAGAAAATTATTTGAGCATTGAATCTCCTCATGTATGATTCTCCAAATGAAATGGCCAATCATTGGTCTCAACATTAATATATAGATCTTGGTCGAGGGAGGTGGAATAAAAGGAATGTATCAAACCTTTTCCTTGATGTACTTACATAAAAATATACAAGACCCATATCATAACATGAATAATACCAAGAACCTTTAGGTCATAGGCCTCTACTACCTACAGCTACATTCATCCCTGACCACCTACTCTTTAATCCTAGAAAGAAAAAACTGGTGGTAGGGGTGGATAAAACTGAAATCAACAACAACATACTAATTCAATCCTAGATTCTTTTCCCCAAAATCGACTTTGAGAACGTCCGTTTTCAATCCTCTACCTCTTCCTAGAAATACCATTGACTATCTCCATATTTTTAATGGGAGGGATTGGACAATCTCTAGTGGGATTCCCTCGACCACTACAAGAGTAGACCCCCACAATAGTCTCCAACCAACATTTGGGCCTTGTACTGAAGACCCTGTATCTGGAGTATTTAATTATTAAGACATATCTATCATTGATTCTAGAGTCTACCATCACCAACCATCTTCCAAATTATCATCTCTAGGGTTCCTAATTCCAGTACAAGTTTTTGGGAACTACTTTTCCAATAATATCTCCTCTGCTAATGATCACTCAAGAAATAGAAAAATTATGGAGATTCATAGGAATATCACTCAATACTAAATATATCGACAAATGCACATCTTGAATTTCAGTCCTTGGAAGAATGAATCTTGGACCAAATCCATGGAGAATCACGAGTGGTCGATGAAACCTAATTCACAATTATAAATTGATATCTTGCACTAAAATATGTATTGAAGATATTGGATTCATACTACTCTGAGCATAGCTAGAATGAACTCCTCCTTAAATTTACACTCAAATTCTTCCCATGTGATTATTGTCCCACCATTTTTATGGGTCACCAAACCCCACTATCTTGCTAATGAGTAGTGAACAAGGCTTTTATTTATGACCACCATCTGATCATGAGGTGTCTTTATTATTAGGATAACTCATGAAATTTTTTCAAGACATTTATATGATAGATGAGGGTTTAGATAACCCCAAAACCTAATGTATTTATACCACTAATACTCATGAAGTTCTCCGTATATTCATAAATTTAATATATTGACTAATAGGACTACCTGCTTCTCAACAGAAGGTGGATTGACTGGAAGACCATCCAAATGTACCACCTCATGCACAAGTACCTAAACCAAAGCCTCATATCTAAGTGGATAATCATTGTGATCTTTCTGTGGAATACTAGTTTCATGGTAATTTCGGGAATCCTCAAATAGAAAAATTATTCCATTGTCAAAATGTATTAATGGGAGCTAACCTAATAATGATAATAATACTAAAACACAATCCTATAGGTTGAATATAATAATATCTATGCTAAAACTAGTTCCAAAAAATATAGGGTCAACAAGCAAGTCATCATTTTCACAAAAAATGGATATTTAGACTCCCACACCTACACTTGATTCCCTATATTGATATTTGATCTCAAAATACTTCAATATTTTTTTACAAAACCCATAAAAACTGAAAATATATATAATTCCAAATTGAAATCATAATATCGAACCTATATTAATACCACTCTATCATGACCTAATACATTGGGCCTTGGTTGGATAGTGGAAAGCCATGTTTGAAACCCTAAGACTACTTATAATAGGCCAGGGGCTGGTGACCGATTCAATGTTTCCATGAAACACATGTGGGAGTCCTTAGAAAAATTAACTTTTAAACACACACACATATCGTTATATCCACGTCATATTTAAGGTTAAAATACAAAAGATTTTAAAATTTATTCTTAAATATGTATCCCTTTAATAGAGTTAAGAAATTTTTTATTGAAATCACAAATAATAAAATACAATCCCACGAAATCTATAAAATATTCCAACATGATAAGAAAATACTACTTTTCAAAAATGAAACATATTATAAAGCATTTTATTTCAATCCCAATATGATTTTCCTGCTCTGGGTTCTCCTATGATTTTATGCACAAAACTATCATCCATATAATACAAGAAATTAGTAGAAAGAGACTGTACATGGGTGAGTATATACATAGCCATTAGGCAACCCAAAAATAAAAAAAAACATATAACATCGATATGGAGTTCCCTACACAACCCGAAAAGGTATTTCAATAAAAAATTGCGATATAAAAAGATAAAACTAGATACAACAGATAAAAAATAAGTAACTATATATGGTTACAGTATATAACCAAACTTGTATTAAACTCAATTATCTAAAGTAAAACTCATCTTGGAGAACTTAAACAATGAGTATAGTTAAAACTAATGGTTAAAATCTATGTGGATTCACTCATCGAGCCTCAGCGTTAAGAATAACATGATAGAAATTAGAAGTGCTAGATACATAGATAGGGGATCACACTTAATTATTATAGTGTATGCTAAAACCCCAATATTGAATTAAGAATATTAATTGGGGATCAACGCACATGTATGTTGGTGAAGTTGATGCCAAAAATACAATAAATGTTGGATGGAGGGATATAAGGATCCAACCTAATACCCACAAGAGGATTCCTAATATAATCCATCAATGGGACTCATGTCCAAAACCACGGACCAAGTGTCATACTAAATCCTCAATGGATATGATTGAGCTATACTGATCACAGATTAAGAAAACCCACTAACACTGAACCAAAAATAAGGAATGATCCCAAATAATGTGGATGAGGAAACACACCCATCTCCCATTCTTATGGTCTAAAGAAAATAAGGGATTTAATTTGCACTGAAAAAAGTACATTAAATGTATAATATATGAAAATAGTGTAATACTAATCGTAGACCTAGTTGTGTCTATAAACAAGTAAAATAACCAATTTCATTTGAATGGACGTGTCCATGACCATGTAAAATGATTGTGTGATTGTACCTATTTATATTCATTCCCGTGTAAATATTTATTCTAGTGTACCTCCTCATGACCATGCCTCTATTCATCGGTTGTCTGGCCATGTTTTTAGCCACATGTTCAAGCCCCACTTCATGAACTATACCTTGAGTACATGAAATGTAGTACCAAATATCAATATTCCATGAATGAGAAGAACACATAGTTAGTGATCCTAAACTACGTACCAAGAGATTAGGATTTTTTGAAATGGAATTCATAGAGAACCACCCAAATCCTATATTTCCCCCCAATTAGTTATAGATTAACCCTCCACATGGGAATATATCATTTATAAAATGGGATATAAAACAATATACAATGAATCAATTCTATTTTGGAAATGAAAATAAAAACCCACCTACCTCATTTCATAAATATCAAAGAAAGGGGTCCCTAATGATCACTAGAATCTATTGAACTTTGATCTGGTCATGACAGCTATCAAGGATGGAGTTTGTAGTAAAACCTATTCCTAATCTATTCATCTATCTACCATGGGAGGATAAATACACCCATTTTCCTATGAACATAAGAGATAAGTGTGGGGGGAGATTTATCTTCATTTAAATATTTTATTAATTATTTTAATTCCTTATCAAACATACCAATTCCTCCCATTGGGTGCCTGATGATGGCATGCTTTAAGTCATGCTTAGGGTAAACCTTGTGCCTCAAAAAAAACTATTGCTTCATATTTACCATCTAATGTTCTGAAAAATGTAAAAACCATTTATTTTGAAAATATTTTTTTATTCATTTTATGATATACTTAAATATTGAAATATATAATTACAAAGGTGATCTGGGCCTTGTAATGTTTTATTATCTAAAAAAATGGATCTAAAAATATTTTTTCATATATTAATAAGAACTACAAGCTAAAAAGAGATATTTAATAGATGTAAATAGAGAATTGGTGATATTTTTTGGATTTGATGCAAATGATACTTGAGGCGGTTGTTAGAATGTCAGGGAGATCGACATTTCGAATCTATGTGTTCAGTTTGTGTTTTTGGTATTGGTTCATGGTTCTTTTACCTTTGAACTCTATCTATTGATTTTTATTGATTGATTTAATGTATGTTTCTGTGTGTATGCATGAAATTTTACATCTTTGATATATATATATATATATATATATATCTTGCATGTTTTTGTATTCCTTTATTGATTGGTAGTATACATATTTGTTGTAGAATTTTTTTTCAGAGGAAAATAATTATTTGTATGCCATATTGATATTATTTGAAATCTGTTGGATTATTGGATGTTGGATCATGGTAACACACTCAGCCTATCACTCCCCAAGAGGGATCATAGTGGGTAAGGTCATGTTTATCAGGGTCATCGACCATTTGTGGGCATGAGTTCTCATCTACTAGTGCCTCTCTTAACAATCAGATATATATATTTTTTATTTTTTTCAACAATTTTTGTGCTCTTATGAATATGAACATTGATACACATGTAGTTATTTCCATTGAAACTAAAAAAACCTTATTATTAATTTTACTAAAATGAATAATAATATCACTTATCAATTAAACATAGATTCCATCATTGAAATTTTAGGAACATGACATAGGGTAATTATCATAGAAGGAATGTGGATTTATATTTTTCTTCTAATTAACAACATAAATGTCAATAATTGATTGAATAATACCAAAATTTATAAGTTGTTCAATTCACAAAATTTATAATTAAATATTAATTTAAAAATAAATACCTTAAAAAAGTATTTTTTATCTAATTCAAAATCATATTTTTTTGATTTCTTTATATCAAGAACATGTAAATCTGTACCATTAACAATACCTACATTTGGTTGGAAAAGATCTAGGATTTAAACCTTGATTTATTACATTATAACATGATAAAATATAATCATTCCCAAATTCAGTATTTTTATTATATTAATATCTCATAGTTTAACACTAAATCTCAAGAAGAAGGTTGAATCACTCTAGTTCAATGTCAAAAGAATGATAATGACAGAATTGACTTACTATATTTTACATAGCCTAAAATACCTTTATATATCAATGATTATATAAAAAAATACACCAAGATCATTTCCTTTTAAGATAATCATAAATATAAAAGAATCTAATTCGTAATTTATTTAATATTTTAATAAAATGATCGTTAATTATTATTTAACTGATAAATAAATGAATTACATGTCAATAATTTTTTATCAAATTAGATAATATTGGTAGTAGTTCAAACTCAAACTCCAATAGTAGTACATATAAATGTTTCATGACTATCATGAATTGAGAGAAAATTCAAAGTAAAAAAAACTTATTATAATCAAATTTGTGGAATATAATATCTTTTTCAACCAATATTACATTATAATGGACGAATAAATTTGTTACTATCCCTTTACTTTTAATTTATCTTTATTTCACATATGAGAATATTTTTATGTATTCGAAATAGCCTTATGTTTTTTCTAAAAACATATTTATCAATCATGGGGATGTTGATATATTCTTCCATAATTCAGAAGAAAGAAATTCACTCTCCATTATTAAATTAATATCATATAACTCAAATCACTCCAAATATAGGCCACTTCACTGTAATAATTGAAGTTCCAAGTAGATCGTGAGGACATATTTTGAGGGGTGAATTGTTCTTAAAACATTTTATTTAAATTTTACTAGTTTTTAGTATTTGAACATGTACATTAGTTTACATTATTTGAAATTCTTATGACTCTTTGCCACATAAAACCTCATAAAAAGTAGAAAAAATAAATGATAGAAGTACTCAATATTTATACAAGGTTTAATTCCAATGTGGGTATATACTCTTTACTATTTTTATATGCAGCCTATGATGCATATTTTATCATTGTTATATAAAATTTCTTACAATATGTGGGAAGATATCATCCTTAACATAACACTTTCCCTTAATTAATTTTACCCCAAATATGATCATATGGTTGGTTTGAAATCCATTAAACATGGAAATTAAATACACCCCGATAGATCTTTGTATAATTTAGCACTAGTTTACATTTTTTATTTAATATTATGAAAAATATCATTATTTTTTATTTATTTTATTTTAATTTCACAATGAAATATATTCTTTATCAACTTTAATGGACATAAAATTCCAATATTTGGAGATAACCACATCATGCATGCCACCCTTCTTCATAAAGTTACATAATTATCAATATATGCATGGGAAAATAAAGGAATAGATTTATTCCAACATAATTAACTTTCTTTTAGACTTCTAGTAATAATAAATTGAATAAAATCCATACTCTTTAAAATCCATTACCCAAATGGTGATCAATGGAAGTGTTTCACTTTAGCATCTTTCTATCTCTTTTCTCTACTACAAAATAATCTTCAAAAGTATCGGTATTGAAAATATTCACTTCATTATCTATTATCTTATTTTTTAAAATATATTATCACATTATCATTTCAGTACAATATTTTTAATATGAACATATTTCCTTTATTCAAGTGAGAATTTCTCTTTTTTTAAAACTAGTCAAAAGATATCATATGAAAGGCCTTGGTTTGATCTATAAAAATGATTTAAAATATTTCATTTGAAATACAAAAATAATCAAGTCACAATAAATTCAATTTTCTCAATAAATTATCCTTATGAATCGGGTTGACACATAGATCAATCGTTATATTTACTCCATTGAAAAAAATTCTACATCATATGAGTTCAATATGCATATTTACCATGCTCTTAAAAACTGATATAATATATATAAGAAATGTAATTATTACATATATCTTTATAGATAGCTCAAATATCTTTTTCATGCTTCAAGAAAAAGTTATTTTTCTCAAATATATATTTATTGTGTTCATGATAAGGCATCCTATGGAAGATATACAAAAACATTACATAATATTGAATTGAAAAATAACATATTGCACACTAATTTACTTCTTAGATTATGTGGTGATAAGAAAAATAATAATATTATTTAATATATGATCTTCAATGTTTCCCACAATTGTCTTCTCATACTATAGTATTTTTTACATATCCTATTTAAAATTATTAGTCCAAACCTATGAAACAATTAAACATATGAAAGGGTGAGATCATATGCCTAGTAAGGGTAATAATATTATACATATATCAAATTAAATAAGTGATAATAAGAAAATAATAATGTTATGAGAGAAAGATTATAAATTAAATATTCAAGCACAATTACTTATAGATCAAAAATTTATAGATGTGGTATAAAAAATAAAAGAACAAATATATGTGTCATAAGAGTGTTCCATCATCAATAATAAATAATGACCCATTTAAAAATATCATACGCATAACATCATTTTGTAATATATTTCAAAAAATCATAAAAATATAAAATCATTTCATTACTCAAGGTTCACATTCATGATTATCATATTTCAAAAAGTCTTACAGTGGATTAGGTTCAATCCAAATTCCGTTTTATTTCACGGTGGACTGAGTACGAATTGAAATGGGTACACTCTCCATTCATAGAAATATTACGTAACATTATATAAATATTATCACAATTCATTATAGGGATATAAAGCTTTGTTCCCATGAATCACTTAATGAAAACTATATAAATGTGTTCTATAGGATCCGAAAAACATTCATCATTCGAGAATAGCATATTTGACCCATGAGATTGAAATGGGATTCAAGAAAAAAATGCTTAAAAATAAACACAATATGATATCTACATCAAAATATTTGATAATATCAGTATATCATAACATGAGTTAATCATAAAAACCCTTACATGTTTTTTACATATATGAATATTTACTTTTATAAAAGTATTATAATTACACTTTTAATAATATGTCAAAACATTCCGCTTGTTTATTATATTTTGAAAACTATAAATTACAAGAAAAATATAAATTATATTTTAATTGTAAAACTGAAATTTTTAAAAATTGATAATTTCCATAGTGTAAGGAAATTAATTCAACTAATAATCATTAAAATTAAATCATTTCACACTTTTTTAAAAAATTAAAATATATTCCATATTAAATACATTGTGAAATTAATTTTTTAAAACCATTAGTTTAAAATTAAATATGGTTTAAAATGACTTTACATAATCTTTTGGGAATACATAAAATCATTCATGAATCATTTAAATAAAAATGGTCATGGAAGAATCAAATTCACAATCCAAAAAAGATATATGTGGTCTATTTTCTTAAAAAAATATTTTTTGCATTTTTTGGTGTTAAAGAGTGAAAAAAATAAATAATGGTGGAAAATATAACAACAAATATGATATGTAAATTTATGGGATTAATGTGTTATATAGAAAATATAATTTCCCTAATAGAGATTTAATAATGAAAAATCCTGATTAGAAATATGATTGCATTATAAACCATTACCCAAAGTCCAGATTATCATTTTTCACACAGTAACCACCTATATAATAAATTTATATTTTTGAAAAATATTTATAGACAATATATTCATAGTTATATTTACATATATTATTCATTTATAATTTCTAATCACAAATTTGATAATAATATTAATTAAAATCAATATTTTGGGTGCTAATTATTTTGATTTTCATGCATGTTTCATTATTGATATTTTACTAATTTCACCATTATCATTGTATAATCCTCTAAAAATAAAAATAAATTAATAAATATATCATTTATTCATTATATACACATTTATAAAAATATATTCATGGTGGTGTTGGAAAATTAACGACATCACTTCAAATAGGCGGTGGTCTGCATGTTCGCACTCATGGTGTTATCATTTTTAAGTGGATGGAATGAATGGAAGGTAAATAAAAATTTATCATTAATGAATCATAATTAGATAAAAAATAATAATATATATTCATTAAATAAATAATCATAATTGACCTTGTGAGTCGGTGATGAAAAATGAAACATGTAACTTCATGGAGACAGTAGTCCATACATATGCATTAGGAACGCTTCATTTTCCATTGGATGTAAAGGATACTAGAAATTAATTAAATATTAACATAATATAAATTTATTATATTAAATTTATTTATTATATTATATTTATATACATATAAAAAATTTGGAGGAGGTTAAATAAAAAATAAAAAATAAAATAACTCAGATGAGATGATTCCCTCTTATTTTACATTATACCTTTGCCTTCTAGATTAAGCCTTAATATAATGGTCTCATGAAGAAACAAAGCCACTATAATGTAGATAAAGGTTTTCAAAGGAATTTTGGTATTTATTTTCTAATTTATAGTGCATATGGTTTGTGAAATATTAAGAAAACGAGGTTACCTTTTCTAAATGAGCAAAGTGGAACCTCTGAAAATAATCCATGTTTGTAGTTAATATAAATCCATTTTCTTGGGAAAGTGTAAAAATTGGAAAATTTTAAAATATAAGATATTTTAATGTCAATATGAACTCAATAAATTGGGAATAAAATATATTTAGTCATAATTGACACCTTTTCTATTTTTTAACCCATAATTATTTCATTTAAACCATACCATGAGGATAATATTTTTACCATGGTAACTTTTCATTAATGATAATAATTAATTTCTAAATAAAAACTATTATTTATTAAAATGATTCAAAATATGTAATTAATTCTTCAAGAATCAAATAATTGATGAGAAATATAATAATTTTAATATATGCACAAAAAATGCATAAAACTCATTTTTAAAATAATAATGTATTTTTTCGCATAAAAAATAATTTATTATTATTCCATTCCTAGTAAAAACATTAAATGAATTTAAATATATTTTATTAGATATATTACATAAAATTATTGTTAAAATAATTTATAAATAGTGATGAATTATAATTATCAAAAGAGAAACACATTGCATACAAAAAAATAGTTGTATGAAAAATATCTCTTTCTACCTTCAAATGATTTTATCATTATTTATGACCATTTAATATAAAATATATGAATTATAAATATTTTTTCACATTAATAACCAATAATTTTATATATTTGTAATATAAATAAACATTTAAATAATAAAATATAATTAAAACAAATTTTTTCAACAAAACATTTCTGTTTAGCCAAAAAAAGACTAATATCCCAAATCATATCAAATTTACTTTATAAATTTCATTAATGGATTTTATTACTTTAATTTTGTTGATTTCATTTTATCATATATTAATTTCATTAATTATTATTTCAAATATGGAAATATTAATATAATTTTGGTGTTGTGTGCATCACAAGATATGAAATACATCAATCTTATTCAGGATAAATATATAATAAAATATGATAGTGTTACATTTTACTTCCTTATGATACATTTTCATAAATAATTTCCTTACTCTAAAGAAAAAAAGGTGATTACTCTTCCACATTACCTCCATGATTTCCTATCTAGCTAATTTATATTTATAATTCCTATAATGAACCATAACCAGTTGAGTTCTTTTTTCTATATTCCATTACTCCCATAATCCATAATTTTTGTATTGATACAACCTGTAATTGATTTACATATGAAGAATTAGGTATGAAATTTGTAATTCCCTAACCTCGAAATCATGAAGACTGTGCATTATTTTAGTAAATTGGAATGATTATAAAGAATCAAATCCTAGAGGACCTATTAGATTAGCATTTATGGAAAATAGATTACATATATGAAAATTAAATTGGATTTTCAAAACATAATATGAATCATTGATAATTATTTGAGAACACAATTATTCTCCTAGATCAACCCTTTATATCAAACAAAAATTCTTCTTGGAATCCTGGGAAAATAAAACATAAGAAATGGGTGACCATATATGCTAAGTAAGGTTAAACAATACAACATAATCTTTCCTAAATTATCATATACTATTAAGGGAATTAATAAAATTGAAATTATAGAATTTTAAACATAATATTCATTATAAAATTGAAGGAATATATCAAATAATTCTACTTAAACACTCACATTGATATTCTACTTGTAAAATAATAATTTGTAATATTAATAAAAATATCATTATAAAATAATGAATAATGTAATACATATAAAACGTACAGTCAAGGCCTCACCAAATACATTAGAAAATAAATTGTTAAGGCTTGACCAAATCCATATCTGAAAATAAATGTGAAAGTCTTCAAGTATTTCCATATATAGTTTGTATCATAATACCTACTGATGCATCTAGGTTATATAGAAGTCCCCTCCCAACACTTAATAATTCCAATACATTCCTTATCTTAAAATATTGAAACATTACATAAACATTTTTATTAAAAATAGAATTAAAAATCTTTATATATTAACCATAATCCATGAATTTTATTAAAATAGAACAACCACAGTCAAAACTATTATAAACCCTTAAATATAAGATGGAATACTATATCATAATAATTCAATATCAATTATGCATAATATTTAACAAGGATGTTGAGAAAGATGAAGTTAATATAAAAATCATTAAAATGCTTTGAGATATGTGTCCCTTTTAACATTGAAATATATTAAAAGACATAAAATTATAAAATAAAAAAATTACTTTGAAAATAACCTTGTAATATTGTATGGAATGATTTAAAGTATTAATACGTCATAATATAAGAATATATCCGCTCACATCATCTATATTAAAAAACATTCATTCCTTATGTTTTCAAAAAGTCCTGAAGTATCTTTTTTAAAAAAATGACCTAAAGTGCATTTAAAAATATTTTAGAATATGAAAAACATGAGAATAAATGAATTTAAACATTTTTCTACAAATAGAAAAAAAAATATAAATTTTTTTTAACATTCCTGGACACGTATTATAATGATGTCTTAGTAGATACTAACGTATAACAATCTCGGGTAATATTGAGATTGTAAAATTTAAACATACCTTGTATTCTTCTTTTTTAGAGGGTGATATAACCACCAGTATAATATTTAAATAATGTTAATAAATTTTATCAGAACCATATTCGTGTTTATGATATCATATATTATCCTCTTATGTTGTTTTGTTAATACTAATTCAGTATTACCATTGGTTCGGGAGTTTACTGCTTTGTTTTCATACGCAAGTTTTGTCTTATAAGTCATATTTATTTTTAATAGAAAATATTTTATTCGTATCCAATATGATAATAAGTTTATAAATATTATATTTAAAAGTCATGTTTATTTTATAATCATTATTCATTGGTTAATGTAGAGAATGAATCTCATCACGTTGTGGAGACGGTAAGTTGTATATATGCACGGGGGGCGATATCATTTCCTTAATGGTTAAATGGAATGAAAATGAATTTTATATTAATTATACAACACATTTATCATTCCATATTCATTATTTACCTCCATTATAATAATTATTATACCCATTCAAATATATTACTGTTGAATAAGAAATTACACCACAGAGTGGATAGAGTATGTCGTATTTACGCACACATGGGGATATTGTTATTCGCATGATAGATAAAATGGGGAATACAATTGTCCCATGATAATAATATCATTTCAGAATGAATATGATATTAGATATATTAATTTATTATACAGAAAACACATTAAGAGGATGTAGATGATGAAAATAAATTTGATTAAATTGGTAAAATAATTACCTCTCCATTGAGTGTCTCCTTTTGATTTGCCGAAAAGGTATCCATAGGTTTTCTTTAATCCCAAAAACTATGGCTTCTAGGATAAATTTAGGGAATTTGGAAGGATAATTGAGAGTTTTTATTCAAATAAAAAGGTATTTATAGGTTTCAATTTTAGAAAAGTAAAAGTTCCCTTTTACAAGAGATGTGAGGGGCACTTCATGAAGATCGTAAAATATTAATTGATTATAAATTTATTTTCAGTTTCAAAATTTTTAGAAGTGATTTATATAAATTATAATATAATTATGGGTCTAAATCCCCTTAGTAAATGAATTTTGGATAAGTTTATTCCATAAAAGTAACCCTATCTTTTGGGATTAAACTTTAATTAAACGGTTTATCCCTCACCATGTCTTATAGTATTTTTACACTATAGTGTTAATATAGTAACTATAAAATGCCAAAATACACAATTGAATAATTTATGATATAATATACATTATAAAATTAGTTTTATATGACATATATTTTTATTACATTTATATCATTTAATAAAACAGTATTTATTTTAAAATATCTTTTATGTAAATTTTAGTACTATTCAATATTTACATTTTCAAAAAAATAAAAACATCCACATAACATAGAACCAACACATCCAATAAGTAACAAAAATGTCTAATTTATTTATTAAATCATTTATGTCAATAATTAATGAAAATTATATTATTAATATAATTTTTAATATCAATTATTTATTATTATTATTAATAAAAAAATTTCTACATCACTACTATTTAATCATTAATGGTAATTGTTTAATATCTAAAAATTTATAAGTAAATTAATATTATGTAGGAAATTATATTAGTCTTCTAGATTATATTTATAATCTATTTAATCACCTAGTTTTCCATATATTAAAATTAATATACATATATAACATTGTAGTGACAATTTGTCACATTCATTAATTTTTATAATATTCATGTCATTTTCTTATAAATGGGTCCATTAAGTGATATAGTTTCTATAAATCGATTATAAGGGTATAATTTAGTTATCCAATATTATTTTTAAATTTTTTACTATAATTTTATAATATTATTTTTACCCTTAATTACCAAATTTACATTTTACTGTGGTAATAAGAAGAATCACTAATGTCACTATTCATAATATACAAAAAATAATAGTAACATGTTAACATAATTTGGACCCTCTAAATATGAATATGGAATTAATTTTTAATCATTTAAAACACAGAATTTTTAGTAATTAATTTAAAATTAAACCATATTGACACAATGAGAAAATGTGTTTTTCAAATATAAAAACCATCAAATGATTGACATGGGTTTATAATAAATTATAATATGAAATTACTTCTGATGTTCAACATTCGATTAAATGATTAAATTATAATTTACTTATAATATAAACTAATCATAAGTATTGTTTAACTCTATACATTATTTATATGATCAAAGTTGTTTTCAATTAAAATTTAGTTTTTTTACTACTAATCGAAACATGAATCTTTTCTAAAAAATACCAAAAATGGAACCAACATAAATTTTGATATACCTTTTACAAATATGTAGTTTATCATTTCAAATATAACTCATAAAACTGTATTAAACATGATTTAAAAATTTCTCACCATCAAAAGAAGGAAAAATAGAAATTTTTTAAAAATACTTCTTGTATCTGAAAAATGGAATGTTTTCTTATATAATGTCAAGAAAACACATAAGATGAAAGTTAAAATTATATTTAATATATAAAATTCAATATGTTTATAAAAATATTAATAATTTTTAATTTGATTTCTATTTTATATATTATATTAAATAATAATTTTTTATTAATAAATTGTCATTTGGTAGAATTGGGCCTTGGGTATAATGATATCGAACTCATAATTGTATGTAGAATATTCTTAACAAGGTGTTTCATGAATATAATGCAAGAAATAATATTATTCATAAATAATAATATTTAAAAGTCTCAGGGTGATACATTCTCTCCTCCTTTAACAAATTGTGTCATCACAATAAAAAAATTCTACATCAAAAATAAAAGGCTGATACTAGAAAATACCTTTGTAGAAAACCCACATCAAAAATAGGGTTAATAAATATAATCATAGTAAGTGGAAAATTGAAATGGGAATGTCACCAAAATATTAGGCTTTTTAATGAGAACATTAATTGTAAGTATAGATACATACATAGAGGTAAAATGTGAATATTTATAGGGAGTGATTGAGGTCATCAATCACAAATAAGAGAATAATCAATGGAAAATTAAGGGCCTTAAATCCATGAATCTATGATGAATTAAATTATCATTGGTTAAATTGATTTTTCACTTGAGATACTTATTTAGGATAACAAATTGTTTTATATACTTTTTCCTAGAGTTGAGGAATTATTTTACAATAAAGATTATTAATTGAGAAAAAATAATTGATTTCATCAATATTATCATTTGGTTGTTCTTCGAAATATTTTCACTTCATCCTTTAAATTTTTATTGAATAAAAAAATGTTAGACCAATGTATCCAATAAATAATACATTAACCTAAAACAGTAATATCAACTATTAAACACACTCCATTCCAACCTTAAGGCCTGACCAATATACTTCTATCCAAATTCAATATAAAAAAAGGTCTCTAAATATCTAATATCAATCCTGACATCAGATTTCCCAAACAACATAATATAGCCTTTATTTCCACATGAAAAATATTTTATCACCTTTAGACCCATAAAAATCTTTTAGGTTTCTACATCCTTAAAGAATAAGTAATATAGTACAATATTTATATATCTCATTAAGAATATAACCATATAACCATTGGTGTAATAATTCATGAATCCAAAAAAATAACAATAATCATTTCAATTCACTATTAAACCTTTATCTATACTTCAACACCATATTCCATAATACCTCCTTTATTTCATTTCCCATTTTTAATATCTTCACCATCGATAGTATAACCATTTCATGTATAACATTGGTTATTATAACCATTAACAAGAACTCAAGGTTTACTGTAAGAAACACCAATCATTGTGATATTATCATGAAGAATCATTTATATGATCTCTAAATGATTCCATTATATTCTTAATCAATTTATCCATAGGATTAACCTAGTTTAATAATTAACAAATCTAAAGGATGTTGTCCTATAATTATAATTATCATCAAAGCCATTAATAGGGTTAGGTTTTTTATCTGTGTTTTCTAAACCTATTTTACATGCTTGTTGATAAACTTCATCTGATACCAACAGTAACGCCCAGACCCCAAAATCCCGAATCTAGTGAATTGTTTTAATAAATATTATAAATTATAATTATTCAAATATTGTAGGATTGATCAGTTTAAAACTCCCAAAAAATAGATTACATACATGAAATTTACATTACAACTTCAAAATATAGTTTAAAACATAGATAATTATATGATAACACCATTATCCTCCTATATTAACCAGGCATATCTATTATAAAAAACATCATAGCATCATGAAAAAATAAAACATATGAGAAGTGACAGATCGGATGGTCGGTATGGTTAAAAAATATAGATTAATCTATCAAAAATAAGTATAAACTTTTAAGTTAGGGTATAAACCTAAAACAAAAAACTTTATCACATAATCATCAGCACAATATAGAAATAATAAATAGAATATATCCATTTAAACATTATAATGTATGTTGTACTAGTCTAATAATCACATGTAATATCAATAACAAATACCATAATGGTGAAATGAAAAATATCACACATCATAAACATACCTTCGAGGACTCGACCAATACATATGAAAATAAATGGATAAGGCCTTGACCAAATCCATATCTGAGAAAATTGGCAATGGCTTAGCCTATTCCATATCTAGATTATCTGATAAGACCTACAGATGCATCAAGGGGATATAATGGGCCCCTCGTGGCACATAATTTGTCTAATACATTCATCATATGAAAGTGGTGAAATATAACATAAACATTTTTCTAAATCTAGTATAGTAAATGTTTATACTTTAACTATAAACCATGAATGGTAATAAAATAGCACATCTACATTCAAACATATCATTAAACCTTCAATAAAATATAGATGGATGTATCATAATAAATCAATCTCAATTAAGAATAAAATTCAATAATCATGTTGACATATATGATATTAATATAATTAAATACCTAAAACTCATTGAGAGAGATATCACTTTTAACATTGAAATATTTTAAAATAATTAAAATTATAAAATAATATATTTTTTAAAAAAATAAACTTTTAATATTGTAAAAGAATCTATAAAATGTTAATGTGTCATAACAGAGGAAGATAGCCACTCACAAAGTATAAGTTAAAATATATTTCCTTAATTTGTCTAAATGGTCATAATGTACCTCATTTGAAAAATGATCGAATAATTCCTTCCAAAAAAATTTATGAAAAATCAAACATTGAGATAAATGAAAATAAATTTTTTTTAGGGATATTAAAAATATTTTTATATACATTTTTAAAAAACATGGACATGGATGATGAAGATGTATCAGTAAATACTTTCGTATAAAAATCTCAGATAATAGATGGATTGTGAAATTAAAACATAAATTGTATTCTACTTTATATGAGAGTGTGTTAACATAATATATAATGGTTAATGTTTGTTATTAAATTATACCAGAAACATATCTATATTTATAACCTCATATATTATCCTCTAATATCATTTTTTAATAATATTTCAGTATTACCATTGTTTCAGGCATTAACAGATTTGTTTTTAAAAGAATATTTTGTCATGTAAGTCGGGTTTTCATGCATAAGACATATTGTATTCATATACAAAATGATTTTATTTTCATAAATATTATATTTCCATATCATATGACGTTTATAATCATTCTTTAATGGTTAACATGGATAATGAATATCATCTCAACGTGGAGATGGGTGGTCGTATATGCACATGATTGACGATATAATTACCATAATAGTTAAATGGAATAGAATAGAATTATATATAAACTATAAAAAATAATTATAATTCCATATATATTATTTATCTCCATTATTATCATTATTATACCTATCAATATAAATTATTGTGGAATAAAAAAATTCCCCATGGTGTGGAGATGGTAAGCCGTATATACGCACGGTTGGTGATATTTTTATTCGTTGGATAGATAAAAAAGGAATATGGTAATACCATGATCATAATAACATCTCATAATCTATATTATACTATAGTGATTAATTTATTATTGAAAAAACATCAAAATAGGGAGTATATAAAGAAACTAAATTGTATTCAATCGGAAAAACAATTAACTCTTCTTTGAGTGCCTCAATTTCATTTTCACAAAAGGAATCCATTTGTTGGCTTTCCAAAAACATGTAGCCTCTAAGAAGAAATGAGTTTTTTTGGGAGGATAAGTGGGATGTTTTTTTATAATATAAATGGATTTAGAGGTTTTAATTAAAGATAAAAAGATGTTACCTTCTTAATAGAGGTGACAGAAACATTTGGAACATCTTAAAATATTAATTTATTATAAATTGATTTTTAGTTTCAAAAATCTCAAAAGTGATTTATTAAAATGAAAATGTGAGTATGGTTCTGGAGACCCTCAATGAATTATTTTTAGACAAGTTTATATCCCAAATGTAATCCTTTCATTGGTCTTAACATTTAGTTAAATAGTTTAACTCTTACTGTCTCATCTTGTATTTTTACAGTATAGGGTTAATATAGTTACAATAAAAATTCCAAACAAAACCAAATTGGATAATTAATAAAATAATTTAAATTATTAATGTTAGTTGGAATAAAATTATATTTTAATGTGTTTTATATAATATAATAAAATATTTTTTAGTTTAAAATATCATTTTTGTCAACTTTAATAATATTTAATATTTGCATTCTAAAAAATAAAACCAACATGATAACATCAAAACAATGATTCCAATATTTCAGTATAATTTTTATTTTATTTGAAAACATATTTTATGTCATTAATTATTTAAAATTAGTTTTATATGAATATTTTTAATATACTTTTTTTGATATTTCTATTAACAAAATAATTTATGCATCAATATTGTGTCATCATTAATGGTAATTTTTAATCTCTAAAATTGTAAATAAATTTCTATGATGTAAGTAATTATTTAAAATTTCTAGATATTATTTACAATATATTATATCTCATAGTTATTAATATATTAATATTAATATACTTATATTAAATTAATGTTTGACATTTTTTCACATTCATTAATTTTAATAAAATTCCGGTCATTTTCATAGAAAAGAGACCATTAAGTTATTAAATTTCTAAAAAGATATGATAAGGGTATATTTTAGTCAAAAAAATAAGATTTCTATAGGGGTTATAGTAATTTTCTAATATTACATTTACCCATAATTACCTAATTTACCTTTATCCATTGTAATAATAAAATAATAATGTTACTATTTAAAATATCAAAAAAATAAAAGTAACCAATGAACATAATTTTGACCCATTGATTACAAATATGTAATCAATTTTTAAACATTTATAAAACATATGTTTTAGTAACAATTTTAAAAATAATCCATGTTGACAAAATGTGAAAATGGTTTTTACAAAAGTAGAAAACATCAAAAGAATGAAATGTTTTTATATTAAATTTCAATGTGAAATTACTTATGATGAACAAAATTTGTTGAAATAATAAAACTATTTTCTATATAAACATTAAAACCAATCAAATGTATAATTTGACTCTATAATTTATTTCAATGGAAAAATATTTTTTCAATTAAAATTTAGTATTATTTACTATTCATCAAAACGTGAAACTTATCTGAAAAATATCCAAAATTGATCCAAACTAAATTTTGATATCCCAATTCCAAATAAGTAGTTTATTTATTCAAATATAACTCATAAATGTGTCAAAAAACATTATTTAAAATTGGTTCTCTATCAACAGGATGCAAAATTGCATTATTTGAAAAACAGTTCTTTTTTCACAATAATGGAATATTTTCTTATATCATGTCATGAAAATACATGATATGAAAATTAAAATTATATGGAATATATTAAATTCAATATGTGGTTAATACTATTTATGACTGCTAATTTAACGTCTATTTTATATATTATATTAAAATATTTTATTTTATTTATATATTGTTGTTTGATAGAACTAGGCCTTTTGTGCAATGCAAGCCAACTGATTTTTGTGTGTATATTAATCATAACATGGTGTTATGTCAATAATATGAAATAAAAATATTAAATTTATTCTGAAATAAAGATAATGTAAAGTCTGAAGATGTTACAAAATTCCTTAAAATAGATACATGGAACAAATCATGAACTTGGGGGAGGTTTAGTGGAAATTCCAATTGATAAGCTATCATCCCTACTCAGACAAGAATATCAAATAGTCCAAATTATATAGGGATCCAATTCTTCTTATTTCTAAATATTACATCCTTTTTTAGAGTATATATCCTTAAGAATACATTAAATAATAAAATTAAATTATTGATCATGTATATGGTTATAAATATAACTCTTTTTTTAAAATTTTATCTTTCATGATTTTATATTGAATAAATCTAGTTTTTACCTATTTCTCTAGCTTTCTCATGTACCAAATCATTTTTATTCAACGTTAAACCAACAATTTGTTGCTCAATTTTTTTTCCACATGTGGATTTATGATAACCCATCTAAATTATCACTGGAATGTTATTTTTGAAAAAAAATTCCAACTAAATGATGGCCATGATTTCCAATTATTTATAAATATAATGAAAAAGATCTTAGTATATCTTCTAGGGTTACAATTATTCTCTTATAGTGATAATATATTTGAGTATGATATAAAATTATAATGATTAACCATCTATTCAATTAGTTCTAAATAGTTATCTATGACCCTGAGGTGATCTTCATATCTATATCAGATACATTTGACAGTAGTACTCCATGCAACAAAACATCCTTATTTATGAATATCCTTACATGTTGGACAAGTGAAAAATATTCTATGATAGAAATAAAATGTTTTGACTTCAGAATTAAATCATCTACAATCCCAAAGGAAATATAAAAATTATATTTATTAGGGAGTTGTTTCATTAAATCCAAGGTATTTTGTTCACATTTCGACATAGGTATGGGTAACCATTGTATCGTTCCCTTTGAAATCAAATGTTTAGTCATTAATTATTAACTAATTAATAATCAAGATACATTATGAACAACATCTCTATTCACTTTATCCTAAAAATAATAATCATTGAGATCTCTATAAATATTTATACACCTATGATGGATAGATAATGATGACATATGTGCTTCATAAAATGAATAATTATACAATTAAATTATTAATGGGACACAAAAATGGTTACATAACCTAATTATTCCATCAATATCATAATTGAATTCAAGTTCAATCTTTAACTTCTTGTTTATCTCTATAACATATATATTCACATCATTAATCATTACATAATTTATGGCTTAAAATTCTTCTATGAAGGATAGAATTTATCTTAATAAATCACAATTTCATGATTTATCCTCTATAAATCCATAAAAAATGTATCTCTTATAATCATTTTCATAGAGAATATAATAAGTTCTTTTCAACTCAATGAAATATCCACCTTGTTCACTTTCCATTGGTGGTAATGTATTGTGTAGCCATAATGTTTAATTAACTACATCCATCTCCATCAGTGCAAATTCAACTAATTCTTTTTGATTATATACATTAGGATTTTATAATTTGTATGTATATAACTTCATTCACCATAAAAAAATTAATCATTATTTTCAATGAAAAAATGAACCTTTCCTTGCTCTTAATCATGAGTCATGTAATATTTCCCGAGAACCTTTAATTATTGTGAAGAATGTGGTGATATTTTGTGATTCTACATGATAACACAACTATGAATCTTTGTTGATAAATAATTGTGTATCACAAACCCTTCTACAATACAGGGCATTGTAAGTATGGTTTCACTAACCATCCTTATATTTAATTCATTGATATTTCTATCAAATTCATCGATCCAAATTAACATTTATACCTCATCCATCAACTTAGTTGAATTTATATCAATGATAAATTTCACACAAATAATAAAAAGTTTCAATAATGTCAATGAAAAGTCTAGGTTTCTGTCATAGTGGTCAGATTGGTCCATTTATAATTAATGTCTACCTTTTAAGGATCCATCGATATACCCAAAAATATAACTTATATGATCTTTGGATGAATATTTAAAAATTTAGAATTTATATTTTAAAAATTTGGAATAAAAATTATCTTTCATTAAGGTATCCATGATAATAAATATATTATCTTCATGCTCTTCCTTTCTCTTGGAATGTATAAGAATATAATCTATAAATACTTTCAACAAATAATCAAGGTAATCCAAAAACATTCTATTCACGGTATATATACTGATATTCTATGAATTTGATTGTTTAAATGGTATCACTATAAATTCAAAGTCCATATCTCATATGGAATGTTTTCAAGTTTATTTCCTCTTTTTTCCCCTTAATTGAGGATATCTATATCAAAGATCAATCTGGTGAATATATCAAGATTCATGTATTTGAAAAAAAAATCATCAATATGGGTATGAAGATAATTTTCCATGACAATGATCTTTTTAATTTCCTATGAATCTATAATAAAATGTGTTAATCCATAACTATTATTACTATAAAGTACACGTACTCCCTAGGGGAATCCAAAAAGGTATATCAATCCATTTTATCGATTATCTAGGAGTTGATTCCTCAAATTGTTCAACTCATTTGGGCCATTATATAAGTATTCATTGAAATAGTCATAGAAAATTATATGAGTTCTATTGAAATTTGATATTCATGATTTAGTGGAATACTAGGGAACTCTTTAGAAAATAAATAACTATATTTCGGAATAATTGGTATATCAAAAATGTTTCATTTCTCCCAAGAATTTTTTAAATATAACTGTTCTGAGTATATAGTAATTCCTATATAATGGGAGTGATTTCCAATGTAAGTAAATATTTATAATCACAGAGATATATAATCATTGGTTGATTTGGAATATCAAATGTGACATTTGTTCCCCAAAAATTTATATGGGATGAATATATTGTGATCTAATCCATGCCTATAACTACATAAATTTGACTATATAGAGAATAAATGTAACACCCCAAGATTTTATAAGATATATTCTTCATAATTTCTTTCATATATTCTGTTGTATGCTACACCAAGATTCTCTTGCACTATATGCAAAACTGTATTAGCTTCTAGTATACACAACACTAATCTTGGATTGTGTTACACACAATTTCAAACTCGTTCGATAGAAGTTATTTTACGCAACATTGAGTGTGTGTATATATATATATATATTCAATGTATAAATGAAATATGGTTGGATTTTATTATACGCAACAACAAATGAATATTGCACTACATGCAACCCTAACATGGCTTTCATTACATGCAATCAAGACCTTCCATGATAGAATGTGTTGTACGCAATACCAAGTTTCTCTAAACAATGATATGTTATTAAAATATTATATAAACTAGCCGTTATGAATATTAATAAAAACTTTTTGAGATTTTATAAATTTTATATTTCAAAATTGACTTCATTTTTGGATTCGGGGTATCGAAATGAGACTATGGTGAATTTTTGGTATTTTTCTGAAAACTTCCAATTTTTGATTAATAGTGAAAACACTGGGTTACTATTTAAAACCCCGATTTTTTATTTCAATACTTATTTATTTTATATAAATTTATTTTCAGTTGAAATAGATACATTATACCTATATAAGTTCAATGTAATTCATTTGAGTCGTTTTATAATAAAAATTTATATATAAAAATTTTATTGAACTTTTCACCGTCTTTTACCCACCTCCAAGGAGAATTTGAAAATTTACATAAAACATAATTTTACCACTTCTGTGAGTGGAATTTCAAAAATCTGAGAGATAGGGTTAATATCAAGGAATAAAATGTGGTTCAATAAGATAAAAATAATTTTTGGTGAATAGTAACTTTTTTACTTTTATTTGCCACGGTTAAAAGTAAATAGGGTAATTAAGGGTAAAAATGATATTATTGTTACCCTAACACATGTCATAACCTATTGGATAAGTATAATTCGACAAAAAAAACCTTAGTAATATAATATTATCATTTAGGTCTACTTGGATTTGATTAGGACATTTATTATTATTTTATTTAAAAAAGAGTTAAAATAGTTAAAATCAATGCTTAATAACTAAAACATTTTTAATATTGGATTATAAAATAGATAAATTCAACTATAAATATTCATTAGAAATATAAAAATATTTCCTACCTAATGGTATATTATTTATAATTTTTATACATTATATAATATAATTTATTTATGACACAATGGTGATGCAGTAATTACCTAAATAATGAAATATTAAAATAATTGACATTATAAATACCCAAATAAATGTAATTTGAGACTTTTTAGGAAATAAACTAATTTTATCGGTTAATATGTCATGTTATTATTGATTTAAATAACTTTTTTATAACTAATCATGCTATTATGATTTTCACAAAAATCAATTACCAAATAGTGTCAAAATTGACATATAATTGTTTTTAAAACAAATATTATATTATTAATTGTTCTTCTATTCCAAAAAGTATTAGGTTACATAAAATGACATAGATAAGGATATATATTAATAATGAACCACTGGGGGTTCTTTTGGCTTGTTATAGTATGTTTATTAACCATATAGTGTATGAAAACAAGAAGACGCGGTAAAAGTTAAATTATTTAACTATGAGTTAAAACTAAATGATAAGGTTAAAATAGTAACCTAAACATGTCTAAAACCTATTGGTTGAGATTATTTCGACCCATACCCACTTTAACTTCGATATAAATCAATTTGGAACTATTATAAACTGAATATTACTTTATTATAAAATAATATTTTAAGTTTTTTCCAAGGTACCACGCTCCTTGCTTATAAAAAGGGCACCCCTTCCCTCTTCTCTTCACACCCTTCTGAGCCTTGAATCTTGGCCAACCCCTTCCAATTACAATTATAAACCTTTATAGTTATACCATAGAGGTTATTTTCTTCTCAAAAGACTAACTGTAGTGCCCTAAGAAAAATTTTAAAGGAGGTGCATCGAGGAAGAGGTAATCTTTTCTACCAACTCATTCAAGTTTCTTTCTTCTTATACATCCTCTTATTTATTTGTTTCATTATAAAGTAAAAACATCAGTATTATTTATATAATTAAATGTTATTATAAATATGAAACAATCCTATTTCACCTTCTATCCATCCTACGGAAAATGAAATCACCGCGCGTGCGTACGTACGGAATACCGTCTCCACGCCGTGGTGTAATCAGTTTTTCCACCACCACCTTACATGGATTGGTATAATGGTTTAAAGAATAACTATATATGGTTATAATAACATCATAATGATTCTAAGATATTATATAATCCCCTCCAATTCCATTCAATTAATATTGGAACGATATCATTGCTCTTGCATACGTATGGATTACCATCTCCATAACGTGATGAGATTCATTTTCCATGTTAACAATTAAAGAATCATTATAAATTATATATAATAAGTAATAATGAAATATATTACATAATAATTCTACTGGATTTATTTATATATACATTTATTTCATCTACTTAATTCCATTCAATTCAATAAGGAAACGAAAAACAACATTCTTCCGTACGTACGACCTACCGTCTCCATAAATGATGTATTTCATTCCATTTATCGATCTATTATATATATTTATATTCTGAATATGTATTATATATAAATCATGTTGTATATTCTGGAATTATTTAATAATGATCTAAGTAATCATATTAATAATTACATGTCAAAACACGAATGATAAATGAAACGATTTTACCCAAAACACTCCTTTAACATGGAATTGACAAATGAACGGATAATATAAAGTCGTAAGTGAATAATATATGATATAATAAATATTATTATGCTTCTATTTCAAGATAATAATATGTTCAAACCCACTATACAGGAGTCTCGGACACATTCGGATGAAATTGGGCATATTGTAATGGAAAATCTCGCAAATCTCATTTTTTATCCGAGACTGTTTATACTTCAGAATTTACTAGGAAATATTTATCATCCATATCCATGTTTCCTAAATATGTAATATTATTTATATCCTCCTATAAATTTTTAAATCTAATTTTACCAATTGGTGTGTTTTTAGTAAAATATTCAAATGAATGTTTTGTCATTTTTAGTACGATGTACTTTTTTCCTTTTCTAGAAAAAAGTATTAGAGGGATGTTGTTTTAACTTATACGGAATGAAAGTATTTTTACGGTTTTTATAACGCCTTATTTTAATGAAACTTACTCTACCAGATTTCTTGAATATTTTCAATAAATTCCTTTTCTTTTAAAATTTCATGGAATTTTGTGGAAATAAAATGATTTTGAAGAAGAAAGGATATATTCCTCAAGAATTAATTTCAAGTGTTTTATCAAAACCATTTTCCATATAAGATGGAATTATTTCATATGTGTAGGTTTCAAGTATAATTTCTCTATGATTTACATGGTTTCACTTTTTTTATGATGAAATGATATCAATTTGTTTTATATGGATTATGTGATGATGAGATGATGTTTATGAAACCCATTTTATTGTTTGGGTTATGATGAATGGTTTATGTTTATTTTGTGGAAAGAGTAAGAATGATTTCATTATGAGACGGTTGGGACCTATATCTCCCTCTAATGCATTGGGAAAGATTTATATCTCATGAGATAGACATGGCTGGATTGGTAAGTTAATCTTGTTCAGTGTTAGAGGACTGAAACGAGGAGTGAACTCGATTCAGAAAGGGACTTTGTCCACTAAGATAGTCTTGGAATCAAAGCCTTGGATAGTATGGAAATAATAACATGTTCTTAATGGTTTCCACAATTACATATTTTATTCCCATGCTATTTTATCAGGATTACTGTTTCTTTATTTTCTATTCCTTGCGTACTGCCATGTTTTATTTTATTGCTCAAGATCTTGATGTTTAAACATTATGTTCATGTTTTTATGTTCAAATGTATATGATTTATTTTATTTTATCCATGCTTACCATTACTTATCATTTGATCTCAACCTTATATATGTTTTCTATACCCCATTATTTAAAGAAAGGATTTAGGTAAGAAAACAAAATGGGGAAGAACTTTATGGGATATGTGGAAGATCTTTCACCACGATTAGAAAATTATGTTCTGAGTTTCCAAAGACACTAAACTATTATGGTCCTTGAGTGTTGGTTCCTATTATGTATTAAGTATTCCAAAAAAGTAAGGTAATGTCCATGTACGTCAAGCTTTGGGTCTCTACAGTTGGTATCAGAGACAAAGGAGTTAGGAATGTGTCCGGTCCTTGGGAACTCTCACATGTGAGCATTGGACAAAGCATGGCTCTCCGCCCAAGGGATTCATGAGGAAATAGATTCCACTAGGGATGGTGGTATGTCATTCCTAAGGGATGTATCCACCCATGGAGTGACCTGATAGGTATCAATTATAGTCCACTGGAAGTAATTCCAGACTGCTACAGTTGGTATCAGAGGAATGGTTCATTCATCCTTTGGAATCTAGGATGCGTGAACATTAGTAAGATCCCTAGAGATATTTATAAGGTATGTCTAGGGTTGTACCTAAAGTTAAGTATATGTATAGGTTATAGTCCTAGAATTACGTTAACGATCATAGAATTAAACCTAAGATGTTATATATTGAAAGTACTCCCCCTTGATTATGTTGTTTTCCTAGTACGTGTTATCCTCTCATACTATTATTTTTGGGTTTTATGAAATGGTAGGAAAAAATAGGATTCATGTTAATGGAAAATATGATGGATAATGGAATGATATTCTTCATGAGAAACCAAATGAAAAGGAATTTGGAAGTCCAAACATCGTTATTATTCCTAATCAGAAATCTCAAAATATGATCAATAATATCAACTTTGGTAAGTATCCCGACTCAGCTAATAAGAGAAATATGTAGTTTTATGATGATCATAGAGGAAAGAAAGTTAAATTTCCATCATGTAAATCATGTGGGAAGAGGCATTAGGGAGAATGATTCAAATGTACTAGAAGATGCTTTGGGTGTTGAAAAGAAGGGCACAAAGCCAGTAATTGTAAAGGAAAAGGTTCAGTTAACACCATTGAAAAGTATAATGGTATTGCTAAGACATCAACAATGGTTAAAATTCTTTTAAATGTGGAATGTACGGGAATTATGCAAACCAATGCTCTAAGGAAAAATTTCATGAAGAGTGTCAGCATGCTCGTTTGGGTAGTTTTTATGTAGATGATGATGAAGAGAATAAAAATGATATATGAGATAAAAGAAATGATGAAGCTCAGTCAGTGGTTTAAGAAGGTAGTGGAATGATTGTATGTTTATCAAGAATAATTTATGGTACTATGGAATAAAGAAAAATCTATGTACTGTTACACTTTTGCCTTTCCATGATTTTTTTGGAAGTATATGATGAATGGTATCGGTAACCCTGAAAGGTTATTCAAATATTTTTGGAAGGTAGATGATATGTTCCTAATGAAAGGATAATGAGATAATGAGATGTTTGATAGTATTAATGAGATCATGACTAATATAAGGACAATTTGATATCATTGTTTGAGTATATAGAAATTTTGGGATTTTGGTATGTGGAAAGAGTTAACTTTTTATACACTCATGTTTTAACTAAGGTTCTATGGTAATACATGATTAAATTATTTACATGTTTGGAATATGACCAAAAAGATATATCTTATAATATATGGGGGATAAATGATGGTATTCACGTTCTTGTTATGCGACCTTTCAAGTAATCATTTTCTTTATACTATGAGCATGGACAGAATTATTTTGGATACGCCTAAAGATTGGGAAGGATTATATTGGACATAAGTTAGTATTTTTTAAGGATAAAACTTTTTTTGATATTGTTGGAGGAATGTTATAGAAATGTAGTTTTAGAAAAAGGGACAACCTATCATGTCGGACAAGGATGCGGCAATCGAACCCACAACTGAAGTGCGACAGGCCTTTAGTTCCTACCATTGGCCTACAGGAAGTCCCTGGTTAGTAGAAACTAGTTTTATTTTATTAAGCGGTGTGATAGATGAAGTATAAGTCCATTTTATGAACTATATATGATTACTATCTCTATAGATGGACTTATGTATATAACTTTTCATAACCTTTTGTTTGAGACATATGGAATGACCCATCATTCTATCACATGATCTACAAATACTTCATGAAAGACAAATTCAACTTCATTTCTTTAAGAGATGAATTGAAAATTGTTCAAGGCATGAACAATGGTGAGATTATACCGAAATAATGTCAGTATTTCTTCTAATTAAAAATCTTCAACATTAGGGAAATGATATTGAAAACCAAAATTGTTTTCCTAGTGCCCTTATATTTGATAAATCAGATGACACCTTAGATCATCACAAATTTATGGTTTTGTGATCGTTGGATTTTTCATAATCATGTTCTCTACCACTCTCCATCAGAACTTGAAGGTAAGATTTCTCTTCCATATCCATATTTTCACCTATATTATCCTATGTGGAAACCCAGTGATGAGATAATTTGGGCAAATGATATGTTTAATATTTCACATTTTAAAATTATGTTTTAGTATTACTTTTTACGATGTGGGTTTCTATGAAAGAAACTTTCAAGTAGTATACCATTTATAACCCCGACGAATTTCGATGGAGAAATTCATTTTAAGGGGGGTAGAATGAAACACCCCGAGATTTTATAAGATATATTCTTTTTAATTTCTTTAATATCTTCTTTTGTACACTACACCAATATTGTCTTGAACTATACGCAACACAGTATTAGATTGCAGTATACAGAACACTAATCTTGTATCGTGTTACACACAATTTCAAGTTAGTTTGATAGAAGTTATTTTACACAACATTGAGTGTATATATATATATATATCCAATGTATAAACGAAATATGGTTGGATTCTATTATATGAAACAACAAATGAATCTTCCACTACACGCAACCCTAACTTGGCTTTCATTGCACATAATCACAACCTTCCACGATAGCGTGTGTTGTATGCAATATCGAGTTTTACTGAACAATGATATGTTATGAAAATATTATATAAACTAGCTGTTATGTATAGAAATAACCACTTTTTTGAATTTTAAAAATTTTATATTTCAAAATAGACTTTATTTTTGGATTCAGAATATCATAATTATCCTAGGGTAAATTTTTGGTAATTTTCTGAAAACATTCAATTTTTGATGAATAGTAAAAACTCCAGGTTACTATTTAAAACCCGACTATTTATTTTATTTAAATTTATTTTAGGTAAAAAATTGATACATAATACCTATATAAGTTCAATGTAATTCATTTGAGTCATTTTATAATAATTTTAGAAATATAAAAACTTTATTGAACTTTTCACCGTCTTTTACCCACCTCCTAGGAGAATTTGAAAATTTACATAAAACATAATTTTACTACTTATATGAGTGGAAGTTAAAAAATATGAGAGAGACGGTTAATATCAAGCAGTAAAATGAGGTTCAATAAGATAAAAATAATTGTTGGTGAATAGTAACTTTTTACTTTTATTCCCCATGATTAAAACTAAATAGGGAAATTAAGGGTAAAAATGATATTATTATTACCTTAACACATTTCCTAATTATATTGGATAAGTATAATTCTAAAAAAACAAACTTAGTAATATAATATTATTATTTAGGTCCACTTGGATTAGATTAGGACATTTATTATTATTATTTTTACAATAGTTAAAATATTTAAAATACATTTTTAATATCTAAAACGTTTTTAATATAGTGTTATAAATAAGATAAATTTGACTATGAAAATTAATTAGAAAGATTAAAATATTTCCTACCTAATTGTTTTTTATTTATAATTTTTAGACATTAAATTATTTAATTTATTAATGACACAATGGTGATGCAGTAATTACCTAAATAATAATTTATTAAAATAATTGATATTATAAATACCCAAATATATGTAATTTTAGATTTTGTATGAATTCCACTAATTTTATAGGTCAATAGGACATGTTAGTTTTGATTTTACTAAATGTTTTTGAACTAATCATGCTGTTATGATTTTCACAAAAATCAATTACCAAATAGCTTCAAAATTGACATAAAATAGTTTTTAAAACAAATATTACATTATTAATTATTATTATATTCCTAAAAATCTAACGTTTGGAAAAATGACATAGATAAGGTTATTTATTTTAATAATGAACCACTTGGGGTGTTTTGGATTTTTATAGTAAGTTTATTAACCATATAGTGTAAGATACCAAGAAGACACGGTAAAAGCTAAATTATTTAACTAAGAGATAATTCTAAATGATAAGGTTAAAATAGTAACCTAAACATGTCTAAAACCTATTGGTTGAGAGGATTTCCACCCATCCCCACATTAGCTTCTAAATAAATCAATTTTGAGCTATTATAAACCGAATATGACTTTATTATTAAAAATATTTTATGTTTTTTCCAAGGTGCCCCTCTCCTCCCTTATAAAAAGGGCACCCCTTCCCTCTTCTCTTCACACCCTTTTAAGCCTTGAATCTCAGACAAACACTACCAGTTACTCTTATAAACATCTATAGTTATATTATATAGGTTCTGGTCCTCTCATAATACTAACTATAGTACCCTAAGAAGAAGTTTAAAGGAGGTGAGTGGAGGAAGAGGTAATCTCTTCTACAGACTCTTTCATGTTTTTTTTCCTCTTCTACTTACTCTTCATTTGTTGTTTCATTATAAAGTAACACAATCAGTATTACTTATATACTAATATGTTATTATAAATATGAAACAAACCTATTTGACCTTCTATCCATCCTATGGAAAACGAAATCACCGCACGTGCGTACGTATGGAATACCGTCTCCACACCGTGGTGTAATCAGTTTTTTCCACCACCACCTTACTTTGATGGGTATAATGGTGTAACGAATAACTAAATATAGTTATTATAACATCATAATTATTCTAAGATATTATATCATCCACTCCAATTCCATTAAATAAATATGGGAATGATATCATCACTCGTGCGTACATACGAATTATTTTCTCCATGATGCGATGAGATTCATTTTCCATGCTAACAATTCAAGAATGATTATAATGTATATATAATAAGTAATAATTAAATATATGACATAATAATGCTACTTTAATAATGTAAATATATATATGTCATCTACTTAATTCCATTCAATTCAATATTGAAATGAAAAACAACGTTCATGCATACGTACGGCCTACAGTCTCCATGAACGATGTATTTCTTTCAATTTATCGATATATTATATATATGAATATTATGAATATGTATTATATATAAATAATGTTTTATATTATGGAATTATGTAACCATGATCTATGTAATCATATTAATAATTACATGTCAAGACATGGACGATAAATGAAACGATATTACCCAAAACACTGCTTTAACATGGAATTGACAAATGAACGGATAATATAAAGTCGTAAGTGAATAATATGTGATATAATAAATATTATTATGGTTCTGTTACAAGTTAATAATATGTTTAAACCCAACATACTGGAGTCTCAGACACATACAGATGAAATTGGTCATAAGGTAAGGGAAAATCTCGAAAATCTCATTTTTATCCGAGATTATTTATACTTCAGAATTTACTAGGGAATATTTATCATCAAAATCCATGTTTCATCAATATGTAATATTATTTATATCATCCTAAAATTATTTAAATCTAATTTTACCATTGGTGAGTTTTTATTAAAATATATGAAAGGAATATTTTGTCGTTTTTAGAATGAGGTACTTTTTGACTTTTCTGGAAAAAGTATGAGAAGAATGTTTTTTAAGTTATACAGAATGAATGGATTTTTACGGTTTTCATAATGCCTTATTTTCATGAAGCTTACTCTACCATATTTCATGAATATTTTCAACAAAAATAATTTTCTTTTAAAATTTCATGGTATTTTGTGAAAATAAAATGATTTTGAAGAAGAAAGTATATTTTCCTCAAGAATTAATTTCAAGTGTTTTATCAAAACCATTTTCCATATAAGATGGAATTATTTCATATGTGTATGTTTCAAGTATAATTTATCTATGATTTACATGGTTTTATTTTTCTTATGATGAAATGAAATCCATTTTTTTTATATGGATTATGTGATGATAGGATGATGTTTATCAACCCATTTTATTAATTGGGTTATGATGAATGATTTAAGTTTATTTTGTGGTAAAAGTAAGAATGACATCCTTTTGAGATGGATGAGACCTATATCTCCCTCCATTGCATTGGGTAATGATTTATATTTCATGAGATAGACATGGCCGTAATAGTAAGTTAATCTGGTTCAGTGTTACAGGACTGAAATGAGGAGTGAACTCGATTTAGAGAGGTACATTGTCCACTAAGATGGTCTTGGCAGCAAGGCCTTGGATACTATGGAAATCATAACATGTGCTTAATGGTTGCCACAATTAAATGTTTGATTCCCTTGAAATTTTATCAGGATTAATGTTTCTTTATGATCTATTCCTTACGTACTGCCATGTTTTATATCATTGCTCAAGATCTTGATGTTTAAACATTATGTTCATGTTTTTTGTTCATATTTATATGATTTGTTTTATTTTCTCCATGATTACCATTACAGATCATTTGAGATCACCCTTCTATATGTTTTCTATTCCCCAGGATTTAAAGAAAAGTTTTAGGTAAGAAAACAAAAAGGGGAAGATCATTATGGGAGATGTGGAAGATCTTTCACCATGATTAGTAGATTATGTTCTGAGTTTCCAAAGACACTAAATTATTACAGTCCTTGAGTGTTGGTTGATGTTATGTATTAAGTATTCTGAAAAATTAATGTGATGTCCATGTACATCATGCTTTGGGTATCTACAATAAAAATATTTTTAGTATGATCATTCCCAAAAAAATCATTAGTATAGGCGTCATATTCTTGAGATAAAATCATTATACCATTAATAGTTTTGATTAATAAACCCTAATCTAACCATTGAGATGGTGTTGTGACACCCTTATCAAATTATTACAAAATAAAAGCATTGGTAAAATAATAAAAATATAATAAATTCTCTATTTTTGATCAAATAATAATCATATCTTTTTCTATTTTATTCCAGTTATCAACATATTATTATTTCTAGAATTTTATTGTAAGTATCAATTAATATTATTACAGTAATAAATCATATGACAATGAAATTATTCCCATGATGTCCTAAATAGTTACAACTTATTATCAAACAATTATGAAATAGGTTCATCCTATATGACATTAATTTAATTTTTTTCTATGTTTTTCCTCATATTCATCATAACCTAATACTCAAAACTGATTAAAACTCTATTTGATACCAATTGTGGAAACATGAATATAAAATATATCAATATTTCATCATTTTAGATGAAAAAATAATATATTAAACAACAATTCACACAATATTATAAAAAAGTTTAATATCTTTTGGAGTCTAGACACAAAATAGAATTATTTAATAAAGTATATTAAACTTTTCACAAAATGTTCTTCTAACATTATATTCTACATAGACATATGCTACATCATATAATTCTATATAATATTGGGAGAATAGAAACATAATATAGGATGACCATAGACTCCCAATAAGAGAAACCATAGGATACATCAATCCAATGTTCTAAGAGAGCATATGATAATTATAAGGGTATGATAGAATAATTATAACTTATAAATTCATAACCACTTTTCCATAGATCATAAATAATAATTCATTGTATAAAAAATTTTCATAAGAAATGATGCGATTAACAAGAGTGTGAATTCATCAATAATAAATCATGATCCATGAGAGAATATCATAATTATAGGAATATGTCATTGGAGTGTGGAATAGTTATAAGAATAGAAAATTATTTATTTATTCAAGGCTCACAAATAAGACTATCATAACATAGTGGAATACTTTCCATACTGGATTTGGTTTACATCTCATTATCTTTTCTTTCATGTTGGGTATATTCGAATATTAAATGGGGTTTACACCCCATTTTCATTCATATTATCTCAGGATACATCATTTTTTACATAATTCATTAGTGTTTTATATAACTTAGGGCCCACCAAGGAAAAACTTAAATCATTATATATGCATTCCAAAATATCCCAAAAAAATCATCATATCATCATACCATAGTTAACCTAATGGAATGAAATTTGTTTTGTGGAAATATACTTAAACATAATCATCATAGACAACCCAGATAATAAAATTCAATGGTAACAAAATATTTAAAGATTTATGAATCCTATTAATCCTTAAAAGTTATATACATTGATGAATAATACATTTACAAATGAATTAGAATTATTCTTTGAAAATTAAGATAAAACATTCACTTATTTTCTGTATCTTTTAAAAAAATAATAAACAAATGGGAGTAAAATATTATTTTTTTAAACATGGAAACATGTGATGGGATTATAAAAAATTGTTAGGATTTAAGGAAGTTTAATTAATTTAAAAAATGTTTAAAATATTCTTTTAACACTTTACTTAAATATGATCCATATCAAAAAAATTATAAAAATTAATTTTTAAACCTTCTCAAAGTATTTATATACGAATAAAAATTAAATAACACAATAATTTGAGAATATAAAAGTGAATTTTTTGAACATTTTAATGAACACGAATATGGAATAAAAATATTCTTGACCAACAAGGATAAAAATGGTCGATTTTTCATAAAAGTATTCATTTTTAATATTTAGGTGTGGAAGAAATGGAAAATAAAACTAGTCAATGGAAAACCTAAAAATTTAAATAGTAAATAATAATATATAGAGTTTAATATTGAGATTTATAGTATAAAAATCCCAAAAGTAGATATTACTTAGTTGATGTTATTTTTTGTTCAATAATTAAAAAAAATATGTACTGAATTATCTAATCTTGTGAAATATAATTCGAAATGAGTGTGATGTGGGAATTAGATATTTTTCATTGGTTTTAAAATACTTCATAATTATAATAG
Source organism: Viscum album (assembly GCA_963277665.1). NCBI lineage: Eukaryota > Viridiplantae > Streptophyta > Magnoliopsida > Santalales > Viscaceae > Viscum > Viscum album. The sequence continues at coordinate 1,453,582,776 of OY728161.1, forward strand.
AAACATTTTAAAAAAATTAAATATATTTTTTATTTATTGAAAAAATTAGACTATAAAATAGATTGAATTATGAAAAATCCAAGTGTAACAATATAAAATTGGATTTGTATGAAGATAGAAGACTAGTTGACAACAATTTATATAGAGTAATGATTAGTATTTTACTATATATTACTGTTATAAGATTAGAAATTATGTTTTTTATTTTTCAATGTGATATATTTCAATCAAATAAAAATGAATCACACTTTAATATAGAAAAACTAATTTTTGAATATTTAAAAAAAACTATTTATGATGATTTACCTTTCTAAACAAATATGTTATTATTTTAATTTCATATTAAAATTTAAAATTTTTTTTATTATATATAAAAGGTTACAAAAGAAATTGTTGCATTTTAGGAACTTCCTTAGTTCCATATTCATATAAGAAACATTATTCAGTTTCTCTATCCATAGATGAGGAAAAATATATATTTGATGGCAGTTGTTAAACACATGTGTGGTGGATGAAACCCACTATAACGACCCAAACATTCATGAATGGAAATACCTCTTTATCTAATTAAAGGCTTATTTATGTAAAATATTTATATAAAATGTCAAATTCTTTTTTTTTATGTTATGAATTGTGACTATTGCTAATATAGTCTTTGAACAGTGATCACATGATTAGTAAAAATATAGGGCTTTAACAAATCCAGTTTACTCAGAAAAATGAAGCGATGACTTAATTTAGGAGACATGCCCCATACGAAGCCCATTTGTTCGAGTTCTAAAAGGAGGTGGTGTCATTGGGATTCTCTCTAGACCAATCCCAAACTGAGCTTGAATATGTCATGCTTGAGCGGGACCTCCTACGAGAGAAGTGGGAGTTGGTAGAGATTACCACCAGAGATATGTTATCTTAACCACCCAGAGAGTCTGTCACCATCGTACACCTTACACTTTGGTATTATGAGGGTGTTATAAGGGGTTATGTAACATGACCTTAGCACTATGGTTATGTAAATTTTTTTTTATATAATAATGAATATAAATTCATTTTATTATTATTACCTTGTAAATAGTTTCTAAATCTCAAATAGTATTTTTAGTTAAAGTTCAACTAAGAAATCTATTTTGATGAATTGATGGATTTTTGAGTTAAATAATATTTAAAAATTATTATTATTATTATTATTCTTAAATTAATTTTTATTAAATATAAATGATCATATAATTTTATGAATGCAATTGTAATTTTTATTAAGGTTTGAAATACATTTTTTCCAAAACCTTTGAATTTTTGAAAAATGTCAATTTTTATTTTAAAAGTGAAAATTAAAATATTTAGAAAATTATTTTGATAAAAATAAATATTATTTTGGGAATCAGGATGTCAAAATTATCCAGCGGTGAATTTTTAAACATTTTCTATGACAGTCAAATTTTTGGGTAAAAATTAAATATCGTTTAAATATATAATGTGTTTTATGACATCATAATGACCCAATAGTGAAGTAATAAAATACTATAAGCATTATTTTCTGATAAATATATAGTTTAAAATTAAAATTATGTGATTTTGTATTTTTTTTGACTTATTTTACAAATCATTAATGGACCCTTCATGACTTATTAAACATATTGTCTTTTTAAATTGTTTTCCTTGGGAGTGTGACTCACCTCCACATAAGCAAACACATTATTTTAAAAATTTAGGTCTTTGGAATTATAAAATATTTTTTTTAATTCCCTTTTCCAAAAACAATGGGAAAAAACCATGGGCTGGTATGTGGTTTTGATTAGTTTAATCTGAGGGTCCCAAACCAAAATAATAATGAATTCCCTCAAATTTCCTATATAAACCAACCCAAGATCCCACTTCCTCCTCACTCAATGCCTTTTGAGTTTGTCCAAACTCAACCTTGCACTATCTAGAATCCTTCATTAGTTCCCCAAGATCCCAATAATCCTCTCTCAAGCCTTTCTCAAGCCTTTTGAAGCATACTTCCAAGTAAGGGTTTTTCTTCCATTCTCATTTTTGTCCAATTTTTATAATGCTGTTATGAACTTTTAATTTCGATTATAAATGTTGTGGTTTGGTTTTGCACATCCCCTATACTTCCCTCTTTATATTTTAATAATGGGATACCCCTTTCTCTCTCATTAAATGCCTCCCATTTATACCTGTTACTATGCCGAAATTCCGAAAGGAGTTTCTCTCTCCACATTCACATTCTAGCAATTATTTTGAATCATGAATCTAATTTCTTTTAAATTTTTTGGTACATGTATCTATATGAACCCCTTAATATCCATGTTAGGTAAATATGATAAGACACCCCTTTCTCTATCATCAACCGTTTTTATGAATTCTTACATCACGTCGTTGCGCTGCCGAAATTGCACTGATTTTCCAAACCAATGCCATTGTGTTGTGAATACCATATCCATTTCTCTATAAAGGGTATTCAACTTTATGAACATTTACATATTGATTATAATGTTTAATTTATGAATTACACATTCCATTATCTTGGAATAAATAATGATGTTTTATGAATCCATGTTATATGATCTTTGTGGAACACTTATGCATGAAATGAATGGTTTAAGAAGGGTGCGCCCTTATAAAGCTCCAATGCATTGGGTAATGTATGGTATCATGATACATCATGTTCAATGGGGTTTCACTCATTCTAATTCATGTGCATTGAGGTTTGACTCGTGCTTCATGTGCAATGAGGATTACTCATGTTCCATGTGCAATGAGCCTTGGCTCATGCTAATTCCATGTTAAGTGTTGTTGCCACATTTCCATGTTATGATTATCATGATTTATCATGGCTTTATGTTTATGCTTCTCTTGTGATCTATTGATATACCATTTTTCTAACATGAAATGTATTCATCATGTTATTCCATGATTATTCCCTTACTGGGCTTTATAGCTCACCCTTTCCTTATGCATGTCCTCAGGTTATCCCATGCAATTCTATGTATGGGGGAATGTAGTGGTCATTTAAAGGAAGTTTTCAGTAAAGATGTTGTTTTCATGTTTTAAGTGGTTATGTAATGATCCTATGCCCCAAAAACACTATACATCTCGATCTTCTATGATGAATAAAGTGATGTTTATGTTATAAATTATGTTTAATTGTGTAATAAAAGAGAAGGGTTGTTATTGTTGGTATCAGAGGACAGGTTATGTTATTTTTGGGATTAGGATTAGAAAAAAGTAGTAAAGCCTTAGAAATAAGGCTAAGTATAATAAAAACATCAATATGTTTTTTTAGTATTGATTTAGTGTTTTATCAAACAAATACATCACTATCTTGTTATGAGTAGGTATAGGCGGCTCTGGCACAAATGTACCATAGGGTTAAAACCTGAAAACACTGCATTGATATATACTCGAACAGGAACTGGTTCATGACAATGGGCCTTGATGTACTCTTGGTTATGACACTCCCAGGGGATATTCTTTGGAAAATTCACATGCTTATTGTGAATCATTATTAAAGGACAAAAATAATTCCATTATAATATATGTTAGAAATTAGATCTTGGGTAACATAGACTGAATCCAATAGATTAATATGTTATTGGAATAAATGTTTTTTATATGTCATCAGTTTTTTCCTTGTATTACCCTTTAGGTGTTACCCCTAACATTCCTTTTATTCAATCCAATTACTGGTAATAGGAGGACTCAGGCTAACAACCAATGTGAAGATCAATGTGATGACTGTACTAATAAGATTCCAAATCCAATGGGAGTGGGAATTGAAAACTTGTTCACGATTCTCTCTCAGCTAACTCAGGCTTTGAATAAAAACATGGGTCAAGAAGAACGTTCAACCCACCCCCCTAAGATAAAACAAGTTGCTATAGAGAGCTTAATGAGACAAAGGCCTCATACTTTAATCGATCATCAGATCCCTTGATCGCCGAACAATGAATCAAATCCATGGAAAAGATCTTATCCATCCTTCAATGTTCTAAAAAATAGAAGTTTCTCCTGGTTGTATATCGTATGGAGGGTAAAGCTGATCAGTGGTGTAAATTGATCAATGATATGTAGCATGAGGAGGATATCAAGGCATTGGAATAGAAGGATTTCAGGAAGATGTTTTTCAATAAATATTTTCTGCGCACCCTCTATATTAAGATGGAAAGGGACTTCCTTTCCCTCAAGAAAAAAGACAATGAATCTGTTGGAGTGTACAAAAAAAACATCATAAGTCTTGCACGATATGCTTCTAAATTTTTCATTACCCCCAAATGCATGGTTGACAGCTTTTTTGGTGGGATGAAACCTATTAGTCAGAAAGTACCGGTGACCCGTGACTTTGACAACTATGAAAAAATTGTCTGATGTTCCCTCAAGGTTGAAATAGAGATTGGAGAATCTCATGGGTATCATGGGGATAAAAATCATAATGTGGACTTCAATACTGGATGTCTAATGGATAAATACAATGATGGTAGGAAGATCTAGCACCCCACATGCTAAAGGTGTGAAATAAAGCACCCTAGAAACTGCATGAAGGGTGCGAGGAAATGCTTTAGGTGTGGAAGAGAAGGATACATAGCTGTTAATTGTTGGAAAGAATGCCCCGCGACTGTGATAGAGGGGATAAACGCTCCATTAAAACCTCAACGCATGGTTCATCGAAACAACTAAAAATTACAAGTGAATATTTCCAATTAGTGTCCAAAGCCAAGGGTCATCAGAGGCAACCAACAACATATAAGGAAAAAAGGGAAAGGTTTTTCCATCACTACTGCCAGAGTGAACCCTGACAATGAATTGGTGATAGGTACACTAGTTATTCATTCAAGAATATCAATATTTCTTTTTTGATTCATGTTCTTCACATTCTTTTATATCTCCAATGTTTAATAGAACAATCCCAGCACCACCAAAAATAATTAAAGTGAATATGTCGGAGAGTATGGTAAATGGGGAAATCATTGCATCCCATTAATATAACTCTTCCCCTTTCATAATCTGTGGATTTCAAATTCCACCAAACCTCTTCATAATCCCTCTCATGGAATTTTATTCAATCCTTGTTAAGGATTGGATATCCTTATATAGAGCCAACATAAATTTTCTTGAGAGGGAAATCACTCTCAATGTGGAGAATCGACCCCCGACTCATTACAATTGCAAGGAGGATGATGAACCTTCTATAGATCCATTATCTCAAGAGTGGATATTACTGCCCTATGAGCATGTATATCTGGCTCAGATGATTTATTGTAAGGAGGCAACCATCCTAGAAGAAATGCCTATTCTGAGGGAATTCTCTAAAGTGTTTCCCGACGAATTTCCAAGTCTTCCTCCTAGAAGAGATTTTGAATTCTCAATTGATCTTATTCCTGGGTCATTGTCAATATCGAAGACTCCATATAGAATGGCTATTGTGGAGAATAAGGAGATGATGAAACAACTACAAGAGAATCAGGATAATGGGTTTATATGCCCTAGTGCATCACCAATGCGTGCACCAGTCCTCTTCTTCAAGAAGAAGGATGGGTCAATGCGCTTTTGCATCGATTATCGTGAGCTTAAAAAAATCATGATAAAGAAAAAGTTTCATCTCCCAAGAATTGATGACTTATTGGATTAGATGTGTGGAGCACAATAATTCAACAAGGTGGATTTGTGGTCGGGATATTATCATGTAAGGGTGAAGAAAGAAGATATACCCAAGACTGTTTTTCGTACAAGATATGGGCACTACGAATTCATAGTAATGCCTTTTGGACTCACCAATTCTCCAGAAATCTTCATGAAAAAGATAAATAGGGTCTTTAGAGATTACCTAGACAAATTTTTGGTAGTATTTATAGATGATATTCTAATATAATCCAAATCCAAGGAGGATCATGAGGAGAATCTGTGAACTGTACTAGAGATCTTGTGGAAGGAGAAGCTCTATGAAAAGTATAACCAAGTGTGATTTATGGTTGAAGGAGGGCTCATCCTTAGTCCATAAGATCACAAGAAATGGGATATATATGGATCCATAGAAAATTGATGCAATTGAGGGATATCTGAGGCCAACATTGGTAATAGATATCCATAGCATTTTGGGATTACCTTGATATTATCGACGATTTGTAAGAAATTTCTCATGATTTTCCAACCCTATTACCAAGAGAACATTGAATTGGGTAAATTTTTCTTGGAGTGATGAATGCGATGAAATATTCAAGGAGTTGAAAATGAGGCTTATCAATGCATCTGTGCTCACTTTAGCCACAAGTGGAGCACTTTTTTATGGTATCCAGTGATGCTTTGAAAAGGGCCTAAAATGTGTGTTGATGGAAAATGACAATGTCATTGCAAATTATTCAAGGAAATTGAAGGATCAGGAATAGGACTATCCAACACATGATGTCGTGCTGGCTGCAGTGATCTATGCTTTGAAAATTTGGCGGCATTATCCTTTTGGAGAGAAGAATGGAATATATATGGACCAAAAAATACCCATGTATATATTCAAACAAAAATAGTTGAACACGCGCCAAAGAATATGGTTAGATTTAATTAAAGACTATGAATTCTCAATACATTACAACCCTGGGAAAATGAACAAGGTGGCAGATTCCCTAAGTAGAAAGGACCCAAAGATTATATCATTGATGAGAATTGAAAAGGATCCAGTCTTCTTAGATTTGATGAAGATGGAAATTGGAATCATAGAGAAGTGAACATCATAAATCCTATGAAAAATGACTGCTCAACTGTCACGTTGGGAAATGTTCAAAAATCCCAAAAAAGATGATGTGGGAATTCAGGAAAAAGTAGAAGCTATCAGAAAAGGGAAATCCTGAATGTTTAATTTTAATAAAGAAAGAGTTGAGAGATTTTAGAATATACTATATGTTCCATCAATTCTGGAGCGGAAGAAAGAACTTTTGGAAGATGCACATAGATCAGATTTCTCTATTCACCTAGGAAACACAAAGACGTATTGAGATCTACTAGGGAATTATTGGTTGGATAATATGTTGAAGGATATCACTGAATATACATCAAAGTGTATTGTGTGTTAGGAAGTGAAGGAAGAGAGGCTGAAGTCTAAGGGGATGATGCCACCATAGCCCATACCAGAATGGAATTGGGATAACATCACCATGGACTTTGTCACTGGACTTCCGAAGACATCCAAAGGATGCAATGCAATATGGGTTATTGTGGATTGTCTTACAGATTCCACATACTTAATTTGTATTTGTGAGGATTTCCAATTACATCAGTTTCCACATATATATATCAGGGAAGTTTTTAGGCATCATAGATTACCACTATCTATTGTGTCCGATCGATTTCTAAGATTCACCTCTAGGTTTTGGAAGAGTTTCTAACATGCACTGAATACTGAACTGAACTTCAGTACAACCTATCATCCTCAAACTGTTTGCCAATATGAGTAGACTATCCAAACACTTGAGGACATATTTAGAGTATACTCAATCGACTTTAAAATAATATTCGATCAACATCTTCCTCTGTTTGAGTTCTATTATAATAATAGTTTCCACTCAAGAATACAAATGGAACCATATGAATCCATTTATGTGAAAAGGTGCAGAACACATTCGTTTCGGGATGAGGTCGGTAAGAGTAAGCTGCATAGACTAGAAATGGTCGAAGAAATAGTGGAGAAGGTGAAAACCATTTAGCAGCATATCAATGCTGCCCAGAGTCGACAGAAGATTTATACATATAACCATCGATGAGACCTTGAGTTTAAATGTGGAGACATGTTATTTCTACAAATATCTCTGTGGAATAAGTTCATGAGGTTTGTAACGAAAGGGAAGTTATGTAAAAGGTACATTGGCCCCTTCAATATTCGTGATCATGTCATGGTTGTGGCCAATAGACAGGCACTTCAACCTACCATGGCCAAAGTACAAGATGTCATTCATGTACCCCTCATAAATAAGTACATACCAGATCATTCAAATGTAATATCTTCATAGGTGGTATATTTAGAGGATGATCTTTATTATGAGAGAAACCAATGAAGATCATAAATCCTAGAGAAAAAGTTCTATGAAATATTGCAATGCCCCTGATCAAGGTGCTGGGGAGAAACCATGAGTGTGTAGAAGTGATGTGGGAATCAGATGAAATGATGATGTAGAGTTACCCACATCTGATTTAGTGTGGGAAAAGGAAATTTCTATTGCGAAATTTCTTAATGGGGTAATATTTTAATGACCGAAAGTTTCAATAACGAAAATCCCTCTTGATCTAATTAAATGCCTCTTTTTGTAAAATATTTATATAAAATTTCAACTTCTTTGGTTTTATTTTAATATTTTTTACCATTGCAAATATATCCACTGAGCTTTGATCACATGATTAGTATAAATATAGGTCTTTAATAAATCCAATTTACTGATAAAAAGGATATGATGGCTTCGCCCAGTAGATGTGCCCCATACGAAGCCCATTTTTTAGTGATCGTAAAGTATTTGGCATCATTGGGCTTCACTCTTGAACAAACGCAAGCAGAGCTCGAATATGTTAAGCACGAGCGGGGCAGCTTACGACAGAAGTGGAAGTTGATATAGATTACCACCTGAGTAATGTTATCCAAACCACCCTAAGAGTCTATCACCATCGCACACCTTACTCTTCGGTCTTATAAAGGTGTTATAATGGTTTATGTAACAAAAACATATCACTATGGTTATGTACATTATTTTTGTATATAGTAATGAATATACTTTCATTTTATTATTGTTACCTTGTAAATAGTTCTTAAAGCTCAAATTGTATTTTTAGATAAAGTTCAACTAAGAAATCTATTTTGATGAATTAATATATTTTAGAGTTAAATAATATTTTAATAAAATAATAATATTATTAAAATATTTTTTAATAAATATAAATGATCGTATAATTTTATTAATTCAATTGTAATTTTTATTATGGTTTGAAAGCCATTTTTTGTCAAAACCCATGAATTTTCTATAAATGTAAGTTTTTATTATAAAAGTAAAAACTATCATATTTAGAAAATTATTTACATAAAATAAATATTATATCTAGAATCAGGACGTCAAAATTATCGAACAGTGAATTTTTTAAAAAAAATTGAGATAGTCAAATTTTGGGGTAAAAATTAAATACCGTTTAAATATATAATTTGTTTTATGACATCATAATGACTCAATAGTGATGTAATAAAATACTATTAGCTTTATTTTCGGAAAATATATGTTTTACCATTAATATAATGTGATTTTGGGTATGTTTGACTTATTTTACAATGCATTAAATGGCCCATCAAGACTTATTAAACATCTTGTCTTTTTAAATTGTTTTCTTTAGTAGTGTGACTCACCTCCACATAAGAAACCCCATTATTTTAAGACTTTGGGACATTGGCCTTATAAAATATTGTTTTATTCTTCCCATTTCTGAAATCTATGGGCAAAAAACATGGTCTGGATTGTGGTTTGGATTTGATTAATGTGAGTGTCCCAAACCTAAATAATAAATAATTCCCTCACCTTTCCTATATAAACCCACCCAAGCTCCCACTTACTCCTCACTAAAAGCCATTACTGTTTTTCCAACCTCTACCCTCCCTTATAGAATCCTCCCATGGTGCCCCAAGCTCCTAAAAAGCCTCTCTCAAGCCTTCGGAAGCATACTTCCATGTAAGGGTTTTTCATCCTCTCTCATTTTTTCCAATTTTCTTACGTCACATCGTAACACTGCCGAAATTGCACCGATTTTCCAAGCCAATGACATTGTGTAGTGAATACCATGCCCATTTCACTATCAAGGGTATTCACCTTTATGCACATTTACTTATTGATTATAATTTTTAATGTATTAATTCCAAATTCATTTATCTTGGATTAAATGATGATATTTTATGAATCCATGTTATATGATCCATGTGGCACACTTATGCATGAAATTAATGGTTTAATAAGGGTGGGCCCTTATAGAGCTCCAATGGAATGGGTAAAATATAGTATCATGATGCGTCATATGCAATGGATGTTGACTCATGAAAATTCATGTGAAATGAGTTTTCACTCATGCTTCATGTGCTGTGAAGATTTACTCATGCTCCATTTTCTATGAGCCTTGGCTCATGCTAATTCCATGTTAAGTGTTGTTACCACATTTCAATGTTATGAATATAATTATTTATCATGCCTTTATGTTTATGCTTCTATTGTGATCTATTGTTATGCCTATTTTCTTATATGTAATGTATTCCTCATGTTATTACATGGTTATTCCCTTATTGGGCTTTATAACTCACCTTTTTATTATGAGTGTCCTCAGTTTATCTCATGCAATGCTATGTACGAGGGAATACAGTTGTCATGTAAATGAATTTTTCAATAAAGTAGTTGTATTTCATGTTTTAAGTTTTTATGCAATGATCTTAATCCACAAAGACACTAGACCTCTCGATCTTCTATGTTTTATCTAGTGAAGTTTATGTAATAAATTATGTTTAATTGTGTAATAAAAGAGTAGGGTTGTTATACCCACACTATGGAACATTATAATTAATTTAAATAATATTTTAATTTTATGTGACAATAAAAGTGAAATTAATATTTCAAATAATACAATAATTAACTATAGAAATAATAATATTTATATAAGGCATCATTTTCTATGTGATCATGTTCAAAAAATTTATATATATTTTGAATTTGAAAATATTGATTGTAAACATGCTAATAATTTTTCTAAAGGGAATCCCACAACTATTTTTGTATTTATTAAGGTGAAGATAGGTGTATTTTATTTTAAATATATATTTTTAATTTTTTTCATTAATTTTTTATTTATATCTCTATATATTTTGTTTCGTTGTATTAAAAGTAGTTTAAAAAATCATGGATTTAATATTCTTTTTTAAAGTGTGAATTTTGAAAATAAGAATAAATAATGATTACTTTAATTATTATTCTTGAGAAACCAAACAAATGTTTCCAAAACCATAAAAAACTATCTCTCACTCTCACTCTTACCCTAAGTTTCAAACAATTTGTACATCCAAAGATATCATATTTTCATTCAAACCCCCTAAATCCAAAACTAAAAGATTTCTTTTCTTAGAAATGTCAACGAATAAGAGGAATGTTGAAGGTGGACCAAGAATATCGTTTCATATTCAAACAATAATAAATTTTTTAAAAGTTCTCCATGGGAAATATGATGATATCTAATAGCTATATAGAAGAATATTCAGTTCAATAATGATATATACTTTTAATTGATAGAATTATTTTTCAATGAAGATAATTTAGAGCATGTGTTTTACATATAAGTAAATGATTTATTTGAATAATGTCCACATTATTTTTGGTGATGTGATGGATTTCATCATTTTAAGGGATAATGATATAGAATTATATTTTTCTTTAGTTGAGATAGAAATGATCTTCCAGTTTCCACATAAAGGTGTTATTTTATCTGACATATGATCCATTATAGAAAAATAACATTATCCTAATTATATTATTCATTTTATTTTTCTCTCAAATATTGTTATAAAATATTTTTTTAAGGATCTATAGGTTGACCATGAGTTTCTAGTAAAAATCATTCAGATTTAAATACAATTAAGAATTAATGATTTAAAATTTTTTCTTAAGCGTAATAGATATATAATTTTTATTATTGATCAGGGGCATCATGTTTAATTTCTTTAGGTATGTTGTATGAAATATGCATCACTATCATCAGACAGAGGAAAGGATGTTTTTTCCCATATGGGGGGATTTTTTTGACTTTTTTATAAAATGAATTAGATTTGGGATATACAGAGACACAACATTGACGTACATGGACGTTACAGTACTTTTGAGGAATACATAATAGATGAAAAAAAACACCGAAGGACCGTATTAGTTTAGTGTCTTTAGAAACTTGAAACATAATCTTTTAATCATGGTGAAAGATCTTCAACATATCCTATAAAGATCTTCCACTATTCTTTTCTTACCTAAAACATTTCTTTATATCATGGGGAAAAGAAAACATATAAAGGGTGAGATCGAATGCTCAATAAGGGTATATATGGAGAAAATAAAACAATCCAAATAAGTTTGAACTTAAACACATGAACATAAAGATTAAATATCAAAATCTTGAGGTGTGAAATAAATCGTGGTCGTACGTAAGGAATAGATTATAAAGGAACATTAATCCTGATAAAAATGAATTTAAAATGAAACATATAATTATGGAAAACCATAAAACACATTATATTATTTCCATAGTAGAAAAGGCATTGTTGTCAATACCATCAGAGTGGAAAAATACCATTACTGAACCGGGTTTACTTGTCGTTCCAGCAATGCCTATCTCATGAGATATAAATTTTCACCCAATGCATTGAAGAGAGATATAGGTCCCATTCATCTCATATTGAAATCATTATTATGTGTGCTACAAAGGAATCATAAACCATTCATCATAACCCAAAGAATAAAATGGTTTTCATAAACATAATCTTTTAATAACATAATCTATATTAAACAAATAGAAAAAATTTCATCATAAGAAAAATCAAACCATGTAAATAATAGATACATTAAACTTGAAACATAACCATATTAAGTAATGTCATCATACACGGAAAATAGTTTTGATAAAACACTTGAAATGAATTCTTGAGGAAAATATCATTTCTTCTTTCAAATAATTTTTTTCTCAAAGTGACGTGAAGTTTTAAAAGAAAATAATTTTGTTGAAAATAGTCATGAAATCATGTAGAGTATGCATTATGTAAATAAGGAAATATGAAATCGTTAAAATCAGTTCACGTTGTATATGTTAAAAAACATTCTCCTCGTACCTTTTACCGAAAAAAGTCAAAAAGTAACTCGTATGGTAAAAAAAAAATTACTTCCATACCATGTGGTAAATGTTTAAAAAGGGTAAAACTGACATTGAACATACATGTAATAATAGTAAAAAATTTATGAAAACAATTTTTGAAGACATGGACATGGATGATAAATATAACCCCAGTAAATACTTACGAATTAACAATCTCGGATTAAAACAAGATTGGAATAATTATCCCTTACCTTATGTCCAATTTATTCCATAACTATCCGAGACATTTATATAGTGGGTTTAAACATATTATTAACTTGTAACAGAACCATAATAATATTTATTATATCATATATGATTCACTTATGACTTTATAATACTAGTTCAGTTGTCAATTCAATGTTAAAGAAGCTTTTTGTGTAAAATCGTTTCATTTATCCTATGTGTTTTGACATGTAATTATTCATATGATTACAGAGATCATGATTTATTACTTCCAGAATGTAAAAATTTATTTATATATAATATATATTCAGAATATAATATTTATATAATAGTTCGATAAATGGAATGAAATACATTGTTCATGGAGACTGTAGGTCGTAGGTACCCATGAACGCTATTTTTAATTCCTTATTAAATTGAATGGATGTAAGTAAATAATATATACATAAATCCAATATAATTATTATGTCATATATTTCATTATTATTTATTATATAGACTTTATAATCATTTTGAAATGGTTAACATGGAGAATGAATCTCATAGCGTCGTGGAGACATCATTATGTACGTACGCACAAGCGATGATATCATTCCCATAATTATTGAATGGAATTGGAGTGGATGGTATAATATCTCAAGATCAATATGATGCTATCATGATCATATATAGTCATTATTTCCACCATTATACCCATCCATGTTTAGTGGTGGTGGAAAAACAGATTACAGCAGAGCGTGGAGAGGGTAAGCTGTACGTACGCACGCATGGTGATTTCATTTTTCATAGGATGGATATAAGGTGAAGTAGGGATGTTTCATATTTATAATAGATTATCATTAAAATATTAATATGGATGTTATAACTGTATAATTAAACAACTAAATAAGAGGAAGTATAAGAAGAAAAAAACTTGAAAGAACCGGTAGCATATATTAGCTCTTCCTCGAAGTGCCTCCTTTAAACTTCCTCATAGGGCACTAGAGTTGGTCTTTTAAGAAGACCATAATATATATAATGTAACTGTAGGGGTTTAGAAGAATAATATTCTGGGTTTTTCTAAGCATGAGGCTCAAAATTGAGAGAATAGGAGAGGGAAGGAGGTGCCCTTATATAAGAGAGGAGAGGGGCGTTTTTAGAATCCTCAAAAATATTAATTTATAATAAACTCAAACCCTAGATAAAAACATCATAAATTACTCAAATTGGGATATTAGATAATATAGGGTAGTAATTTCATAAACCAATAAAATTTAGACATGTTTTGATTTTATTTTAAACCATGTCATTTTGATTTATCCTTATTTAATCAGTATAATTTTATTTGTGGTAATATAGTTATTAATTTTAAATGGCTATAAATACTTATTTATATGTTTTTAATTGTACATTATTTGATAATTTATGTCATGGAAGTCCATATAAATTTTAATTCGTAATTTTAAATTTTTTTGGGATTTTTAAACAATTTAATAATATGTTATTTTCATAAAATATCAATAGTGTCAATTTTGACAAAATTCATTTATTTGATTTTAACTAAAATACACAAAGAATATATTTTCGGAAAAAAACTATTTAATATATTCATAAAAAGTAATATGAATCTAGAAAATTCATGGAGCACATTAATTAGTTCATAAAATATTTATTTTAATACTTTTTAAATCTTTTATTTGATATTTCTCTTAATAACATAATTATTACAACAGTTTTTTATAATTATTTAATATATTTATTTGTTGTATAAGATTTAAAAATAAAATATTGTGATGAATATAAATCAAATATTATTTATTAGAATACTTTTAGTCGAATTTATCATTAAAAATACCCAACTATTAAAATGTTATGTTTATTAAACTATGAAGGTGACAACTTTGACATCATTTAAAATAAAATCATATAAATGTCATAATCTGTTTAATTAGGCTCCAAATGATCCACAAGTCAACAAATGGATGTTCATGGTGTAGATATACTCGACTAATAAGGTTTGGTCAAGTGTTTGGGCCTTTTGATGGGTATTATTATTTTAAGAAAAACAATATTATTGATTTTTCACTAAATATATAATTTCTGCATAATTAATGTATAAGATATTAATGTAATTATATATTTCTTAAAAATTCCAAATAAATTACCATGATAAAGAAAAAAATATTAATTTTCTAATTAGTACTTATAATCTAATTCTTATTAAAACCATATATTAACAAAAATTAATTATTAAAGTTTCAGTGAGATATATTTCACTTTCATTAAATAAAAAAAATTAAAGGGCTTAATCACATCCAAGTGGGTTCCAAAAGATACCATTTCAACCCAAGTATGTTTTAGGACTAAATATAATCATTCAATTATATTAATAAAAGTGTTAAGTTAATTTTATATTATTATTTTTACACTCAATTACTTGATTTACCTTTAACTGTAGTAAATAAAATTTACCATAGTTTCTATAAATAATGTCTAAAAATAAAAATCATCCTATTAACATAATTTATACATACTGATTCCAAATATTTAATCCATTTTTCCAAATTCAAAACAATGAATTTTCTGTATTTATTTTAAAATTAATCCCACAGTTCAGAAAACGGATTATAAAAGTTAAAATACTGCAAAATATTGAAAATTGTTTACCTAAGAATTGATTGTAAAATTAATGATAATGAAATATATAATATTTAAAGGTAAAAATATATTCTATTTAAACTTTAAAACCATTCTATAGTATAATTTAAACATAAAAATTAATTTGATGAGAGAAGTTGTTTTTAATTAAAATTTTGCATATTATTACCATTCATCAAGATATGAAAGTTAACAGAAAAAATATTACAAAATTATAAAAATTAAATTTTTATATAATTATTGTAATGAATAAGTTTATTTTGTAAAATTTAACTCATAAATGTGATGAAAAGTAGATTTATAGTGGGTGCGCCATCAAAAAGTTGTAAAATAGCATTTTTGGAAAAATACTTATTTAACGCGAAAAATTTACTTTGTTCTCATAAAATGTTATAGAATAGGTGTAAGATAAATGATAATTTCAAAAAATTAAAAATGTGTTTAATACTATTCATAAAGGTTAGTTCCAAAAATATTATAACAATATATCATTATTTAGTGGAACTCGGTATTGCGTAAAACACATGCTATTGAGGAAGGTTGCTCTTGCGTGCAACAGAAGCCAAGAATAGTGTTGTGTATTCTACAACAAAATAAAATTTGTGTATAGTAAAAACTAATCTTGGTGTAGCATACAACACAAGACATAAAATTAAAAAAAATCATTCTCATAAATGTTTGAGGTGTTACATTTGATCCCCCTTAAAATAAATTTCGCCCTCAAATTCGTCGGGGTTATAAATGGTTTAATAATTGAAAGTTTATTTTATAGAAACCCACATCGTAAAAAGGAATACTAAAACTTAATTTTAAAATCTAAAGTATGAAAAGTAACGGTTACCCAAATTAACTCATCACAGGGTATAAAAATATGAGAACATAGGTGAAAATATGGATATGGAAGTGAAATCTACCATCAAGTTATGATGGAAAGTTGTAGAGGACATGGCTATGAAAAATCAAATATTCACAAAGCCATATATTTGGGAAGATCTAAGGTACCATATAATTCATCAGAAAATAGGGTACTATGACAACATTTTTTGTTTTCCAGATCCATTCAATAAATTTGAAAATTTTGAATTAAAAGAAATACTTTTAAGATTTTGGTACAATATCACTGTTGGTCATTCCTTGTACAATTTACACTTTATATCTTACTGAAATTAAGTTTAACTTGTCATTCATGATTTATTAGAAGATCATGTGATAGAATGATGGGTCATTCTAGTCGTCTCAAACAAAATGTTAGAAAAAATGTTATTAAATATATATAAGTCCATATATGGTGATATTAATCATATAAGGCTCCAAAAATGAATTGATACTTCATATATCATACCACTTAATAAAATAAAAACAATTTCTACAAACCAAGGACTTCTTTTAGGCCAGTGGCAGGCGATAAAGGAATATCACACTTCGGTTGTGGGTTAGATTCCCACAACCTTGTCCGACGCGACGAGTTGTTGGCCCTCATTATTGTCCTTTTTCTAAAACTATACTGTTATAAAATTCTAGAAAAATATTTTTTCCTTAAGCAATACTATCTGATTTCTAAAATAATTCATTCCAAAATTTTGGCTTATCAAAAATACTTCTATCCAAACTCAGATTATAAAGAAAATGATAACTAGAGAATTCATCTACCAAGCATGTAAATACCATCATTTATCGCCCATATATCATAAGATATATCTTTTTGGTCACATTCCAAACATGTGAATACCTTAATCATGTATTCTATTGAAACATGAATTACCATAGAATATTATTGAAAATGTGAATGTTTTCAAAAGTTAACTCTTTCCACATACCAAAATCCCACAATTTTTATATACTCGAACCATGATATCATTATGTCTTTATATCAGTCATGAGCTCATTAATAATATCAAACATATTATTTTCTCCTTATCCATTCATTATGCGCACATATTCTTCATTCCGAAAATATTTCAATCAATTTTCATTGTTACCAGTACCATATTCCTATGGAAAACCACAATGGACCAATACACAGATATTTAAATATACCATAAAAGTACCTCAAAAACATTATTCTTGAATTCCAATACCAAATACCTTAAATCCATCCTCTTCAATAATTGTAATGGAATAGGTCCTTCCTCGATTTATATGTAACTTATGTGGTCAGGGCATTGAGTTGGGTAATTCCCAAGTTCTCAACAGATAATACATTGAACCCCATAATAGTCTGTCACTCTATGGCCCTTTTCTCCACATAGACAACATCTTTCCCTCTATTTGAGATATTCCCCAAGGATCTTATTACCTTATTCTTGATATGTAGAAAGGTTCATCTTCCATCCTCTATATTCCTCTCCATGAGAACATGCTTAAAATTTCATCTTCCTCTTATTTGATGACTTAGGAATACCACTAATGTTCACCATGTTAATCGTATATCGTGATGACTGATTTGGCATAATGACAACATATTTCTCTCTAGGCATTACACAATTAGGTTTCACATAATCACCAATTTTTTCGTCAGATTCAATATTAACCCTATTCCTTTTGGTTCCCTCCATTAACTAAAACCAGAAACCATTATGTATGAAAATGATAAAATAATGATGAACCACATAATCATAAAAAGTCACTTATAGGATGTATAACTTATGACACCTTCTTTAATCTTTGACATCATAAGTTCACCCTAGGATATTCATGATCTTTAACATAATTCTAGTACTGTAACCTATACTTATACATAATAACAGGGATATCCCTAGACATAGCTTAGAAATATCTCTAGGGATCTCACTAATGTTTTCGCATCCTGGTTTCAAAAGGTTGACTAAACCATTTCTATGATACCAACTTTAGTGACCCAAGATTGATGTACATGGACATTACATTACTTGTTCGGAATACATAATAAATGGAAAAAAATTACCAAGGACCGTATTAGTTTAGTTTCTTTGGAAACATTGAACATAATCTTCTAATCATGGTGAATGATCTTCAACATCTCCCATAAAGATCTTCCCCTTTTGTTTTCTTACCTAAAACCTTTCAGTATAATGTGGGGAAAAGAAAACATATAAAGGGTGATATTGAATGCTTATTAAGGGTATGCATGGAGAGAATAAAACAAACCATATACATTTGAACTTAAAAAATTGAACATAAAGTTTAAACCTCAAAATATTGAGTTATGAAATAAATCTTGGTAGTATGTAAGGTATAGATCATTAATGAACATTAATCATGATAAATTAAAATGGAAATGAAACATGCAATTGTGAAAAACCATAAATAACATAATATTATTTCTATAGTAGCAAAGGCATTTCTGCCAAGAACATTATAGTAGACAATGTCCATTACTAAACTGGGTTTGCTTGCCATTCCAGCGCTGTATTTCTGAACCGGATTTACTGGCCGTTCCAGCAATGTCTGTCTCATGAGATATAACTCTTTACCCAATGCATTGGAGGGAGATATAGGACCCACCCATCTCATATTTAAATCATCCTTACATGTTCCACAATGAAATCATAAATCATTTATCATAACCCAAGGAAAAAAATGGGTTTCATAAACATTATCCCTTCAAAACATAATCCATATAAAACAAATGGATATTATTTCATCATAAGAAAAATAAAACCCTATAAATAATAGATATATTATAATTGAAACATAATCATATTAAATAATTTCATCATATATGGAAAATAGTTTTGATAAAACACTTGAAATGAATTCTTGGGGAAAATATCATTTCTTTTTTCAAATCATTTTCTTTTCTCAAAGTGATGAGTAATTTTTAAAGAAAATAATTTTGTTTAAAATAATCATGAAATATTGTAGAGTATGTTTTATGTAAAAATGGAATTATGAAATCGTAAAAAACCATTCACACAATATAATTTAAAAAAACATTCTCCTCATACTTTTTACCAAAAAAGGTCAAAAAGTACATCGTATTGTAAAAAAAATAATCCTTCCATACGATGTGGTAAAAGTCAAGAAAGGGTAAAACTGAATTTAAAAGTAAATGTTAGAATAGTAAAAATTTTTGGAAAACTTTTTTAGAAGACATGGACATGGATGATAAATATAACCCCAGTAAATACTTATGAATAAACAATCTTGGATAAAAATGAGATTAGAATAATTATCCATTACCTTATGCCCAATTTCTTCTGTAGGAGTCCAAGAATCTTGTGTTGTGGGTTTAAACATATTATTATGTTGTAACAGAACCATAATAATATTTATTATAACATATATGATTCACTCATGACTTTATATTACCCATTCATTTGTCAATTCCATTTTAAAGCATCGTTTTGGGTAAAATCGTTTCATTTATCATACATGTTCTGGCTTGTAATTATTCATATGATTAATTAGATGATGATTAATTACTTCAATAATGTAAAACATGATTTATATATATATAATAGGTCGAATAATGGAATGAAATACACTATTCATGGAGACGGTAGGCCATATGTACGCATGAATGTTGTTTTCGTTTCCTTATTAAATTTAATGGAAGTAAGTAAATAACATATACATAAATCCAGTATCATTATTATGGCATATATTTCCGGATTATTTATTATATATACTTTATAATTATTCTGGAATGGTTAACATGGATAATTAATCTCATCACGTCATGGAGACGGTATTCCGTACGTACGTACGGGCGATGATATCATTCCCATAATTACTTAATGGAATTGGAGTAGAGGATATAAAATCTCAGAATCATTATTATGTTATTATAATATTATATAGAAATTATTTCAACCATTATATGCTTCCATGTATGGTGGTGGTGGAAAAACATATTACACCACAGCGTGGCGACGTTAAGCCAAACGTACGAACGCGCGGTGATTTAATTTTTCGAAGGACAAATATTAGTCGAAATAGGGTTGTTTAAAATTTATAATAACATATAAGTATATTAGTGATACATAGGTGATATCTTTATAATGAAAAGGCTAAATAATATTAAGTAGAAGAAGATATAATCTTGAATGAATCGGTAGAAGATATTACCTCTTCCTCAAAGTGCCTCCTTTAAACTTCCTCTTAGGGCACTACAGTTGGAATTTTGAGAAGACTAGAATCTCTGTAATGTAACTACAGGGGATTATAATAGGAATTATCAAGGTTTGGACAATCATGAATTCTCAAAATTGAGATAATAGGATAGGGAAGGAGGTTACCTTATATAGGAGAGGAGAGGGGCACTTTTGGAATCCAAAAAATTATTAATTTATAATAAACTCAAACCTAACCTAAAAACCTACCAAATGACTCAAATTAATATATGAGATATGTCATTGTTTTAATATCATCATACAATTAAATTTAGACATGTTTTGTTTTTATTTTAAACAATATCATTTTTATTTTTCCTTATTTAAACTATTTAATTTTATTTGTGGTAATAATGTTATAAATTTTAAATAGTTATAAATACATAATTATGTGTTGTTAATTGAAAATAATTTGATAATTTTGGACATGGTAGACAATAGAAATTTTAATTTTTAATTTTTAATATGATTGTGATTTTTAAACAATTTAATAATATTTTTTTTTCATAAAATATCAATAGTTTCAATTTTGACACAATTCATTTATTTGAATTTAAATAATATCCAACCAGAATATAATTTAAAAAAAACTATTTAATATATTCCTAACAAGTCATATTATTTTAAAAAATTAATGGGGCACATTAATTAGTTCATATAATATTTATTTTAATACTTTAAAAATGATTTATTTGATATTCCTCTTAATAAAATAATTACTATAATATTTTTGATCAATTATTTAAAATACTTATATGGTTCATAAAATATAAAAATAAAATATTATGATGAATATAGATCACATATAATTCATTATAATAATTTTAGTTGAATTTATCTTTTAAAAACCCATCTTTTAAAATGTTATGTTTATTAAATTATGAATGTGACAACTTTGACATCATTTAAAATAAAATAATATTAATTTCATAATCTATTTTATAAGGCTCTAAATGGTCCACAAGATGGAAAATGGATTTTTATGGTGTAGATATACTCGACCAAGAAGTTTTGGTCAAGTTTTTGGGAATTTTTATAGGTGTTATTATTTTAAGAATAACTATATTATTGTTTTTTCACTAAATAAATAATTTCTAAATCATTAATGTATAAGCTATTAAGGTAATTGTATGTTTATTAAAAATTAGAAATAAATTACCATGATAAATAAAAACATATTATATTTCAAATTAGTATTTATAATTTAATTCATATTATAAATATATATTAAAAATAAATTGATTGTTAAAATTTGAGTGAGACATATATCACTTTCATTAAATAAGATAAATTAAAAGTTTTAATAAAATTCAAGTGGGTTCCAAAAGATACAATTTGGACCGAATAATATTTTAGGAGAAATATAATCATCCCATTATATTAATACAAGTTTTTGGGTAATTTTATAATAATATTTTTACCCTTAATTACATGATTTACCATTAACTGTAGAAAATAAAATTTACTGTAGTTGATATTCATAATGTCTAAAAATAAAAAGTAGCATATTAACATAATTTGGACCTTCTGATTCCAAATATAGAATCCATTTTTCCAAATTCAAAACATAGAAGTTGTAGTATTTATTTTAAAATTTATCCCGCAGTTGGGAAAATGGTTTTTAAAAGTTAAAACATTGCAAAGTATTGCAATGTTTTTACCTATGAATTCAATATAAAATTAATGATAATGACATAAATAATATTAAATGGTAAAAATAGATTCTATTTTTACTTTAAAACCATCCAATATTATAATTTATCCATATAAATTATATTAACAAAAAATGTTGTTTTTAATTAAAATTTTGCGTATTTTTATTATGCTACAAAATATAAAAGTTAACAGAAAAATAATAAAAAATTACCCAAATTAAGTTTTTATATTATTATTGTAATGAATATGATTATTTTGTCAAATTGAAATCATAAAAGTGTCAAAACTAGATTTATAGTGGGTGCGCCATCAAAAGGCGGCTGAACTGCATTTTTTTGAAAAATCCATATTTTACCTGAAACATTTATTTTCTTCTCATACCATGTTCTATAATATGTTTAAGATGAATTATAATGTCAAAAAATTAAAAATTTGTTTAATAATATTCATAACGGCTAGTTCATAATAATATTATAACAATATAACGTTGTTTAGTGGAACTCATTATTGCGTACAACACATGTATTGAGGAAGGTCACTCTTGCGTGCAACAAAAGCCTAGAATAGTGTTGAGTATACTACAAGAAAATACAATGTTGAATATAGTGAAACCTAATCTTTGTGTAGCATACAACACGAGAAATAAAATTATAAATAATCATTCTCATAAAATTTTGGGGTGTTATAGGATATCAA
This sequence comes from Viscum album, assembly GCA_963277665.1. Lineage (NCBI taxonomy): Eukaryota > Viridiplantae > Streptophyta > Magnoliopsida > Santalales > Viscaceae > Viscum > Viscum album. The sequence continues at coordinate 1,453,605,926 of OY728161.1, forward strand.
GATTTTCATTAGGTGTCATCATTATAATATTATTAATTTTGGAACATTAATAAAGGTTGGTTTATTTTAGATTATAATGAAATTAAATCTATTGCTAATTGGTGATGATGAACAACTACCTAGTACTAATTCTCAAGGGGAGAAAGAAAATATGTAGTTTTCTTGTTCAGTACATATTCAATTCGAAGTAGATGATGAATCTATAATAGAGGATATTATTCAAAAACCAAGAATAATATATAGATATGTGTTTGGGATCTATAAATTTTAATTTATATTCATCAATATCTTGAAGAATATTTAGTAGAACCAAAAAGTTAGGCTCTTGTAACATATCCTAGGAAAAGAAAAGAACATGAAGATCATTCCCAAGAACATAAAGTTGTTGAAATTGAGGAAGTTAACAAACAAGTGTTTTTAGGAGTCTCAGCCGTTTTTCTTGAATTGATAGAGGAAATTATTGATGAGCATGAATCTCAAGATGAAGAATTGTTTTATGATAATGGTCATGGTGGTGAGAAATATCTTCCATTAAAATATAAAATTAAAAAATTATTCAAGAAATAATTTTCTTTTCAATTATAGAGCTGTTAGACCAAGAATAATCTATAAATATAGATAATATATATGTTCTTGAAAATTTATCATCTTTTTATATTGGGAAAAAAATGTAAGTCCATAGATTGATTGAAAGAAGAAAAAAATCAATAAATCATGAATAAGAATCTTCTTATTCTCATTATAATCAAATAAATGAGTTAATAATCATTTTTAACAAGATGAATGATGATAATTAAATCTTGAAAAGTGATTTGGAACCTACTAAGAAATATTGGGAATATATTAAAAGCCTAACAGTTCCAAGAGAATAATTGTAATCATTATATATTCAATTATAAAATCTTATAGTAACACCAATTTCAAAATCTGATTTTTAGGCCATTCAAAGAGAAATGGATTTCAATATTAGAAAGATGGAAGTAGAACCAGTTCCAAAGAATGATTTTGGAGATTTAATATTGTAACCGATATGTTAGTATGAGTCATTAAAAAGTATACCTAGTCAAATCTGAGCTTCTACTTATTCAAAATAAATTTATCAAAATTTAGTAAGATTGTTTGAATTAATTAATGTTGTTATATATTCATTGAATCGTTGGATTAATCATATTTAGTGTGATAGTGTCCCTATAAATGTGTTGACAGACCATCAAATATAACTTTATGAGAAGATAACATCAAATGATCTTGGAATTAGGCATCTTTGTTAATAAGTAAATTGACATTCTATTCATGTTTCATCATTCTAAAAAAAATTTCCTATGTTTTTGAATTTAAATATGGTTTAATGATTGAAATTGACTCATCAATAAAAGATTTTTTTGAAACAATGTCATAAATGTTTAATAAAAAGTTAATATGACTAATAGTAGGTCTAGAGAATGTTAGGTTGTTTGAAATTCTTAGGATTCAAAAATATCTTCGGAATAAGTTTCTTTTCCATCATCTGTTCCCACATTTTAGACATTCTTATCCATGTTTTTAGTATAATTATATTTTTCTAATGAAATTATTTTGCATATTACATTTGTGTCTATTTATTTATTATTATATCTATTCATTTTGTCTACCATATCCAATATCATTAATGTCATCAAAATTCAAATCATTAATTAATTTTTATGTGTTATATTAAATGTATTCTAAACATATTTTCAATAAATTTGTCATTCATATCCAAAAAATTGAAGGATTTTGTAAACACAAAATTATTAATTTTATACTAATATTTTAAATATTTACATATTTTGAATTTAAATACTTACTATACAAATAAAAAAATTCAAAAAAAAATTCTTTTAAATCTATTTAAATCTATTGTTTTATTTCTGTTTACATTATTTATTTTTCATTTAAATTATTTCATATGGGTTTTGTGATCATGAAAAGGGGGGATTATTGTGTATATATTGTCTCTAAAAAATTCTCTGAATCATATTGATTATGAGTCTCACAAATAATATTGTTTTACTAATGAATTTTCTTTAAATACTTTTTAGGAATATATTTATTCAAAAAATATTCTTATTTACATGTAAGTGTATTTAATTAAGAATTTTTGATATGTTTGAAATTATTATGGAAATATTGTTCATACCCTTCACTTAAATACATGATCTATGTTTTGGAATATTTCATTGGGAATAAAATATATGGATCATGAACCCTATGTTGTTGGAAATGTATTGATAAAAAACCCTATGTGGGGAAGAAAACCTTCAATTTGATCAAAGAATATATGGTACATAAAACAAGTTTTTATGAACAAAAATATATATTCAACCATTGTTTTTGACGTTGTTTCAACGTAATGGAACCCAAAATTTTATATGTTTAATGACATTTTTAAATTAAATATATTTTTAATGTTTTCCACAATGGTCTTACCAAACGTAAATATATCTATAATTTTTTTTACTAATTTAAATTATTGTATTAAATAGATTAAATCATCCTAAAACCTAATGTATGATACGACCCTCTTTTAATGTTTTAAATCGAAATCTCTATTTTTTCGGTGAATAAATTAGACCCATTCAACAAAAACTAAGAATAGTTTCCCTTATTAAATAGAAAGAGTGATTTTATTCTATAAAAATGTGTGTGAAATATTTTTTCTAATACAATTTCATGAAGGAAATATATTTAATGTTTTTTCATTAAAAGAAACACCATAGAGACCTACATGATTCAATCTTTGGTTGTTTAAACTACCGATTAATTTTTACTACTACTATTTGATTGTTTTTGTTTATATTAAAGATCATTTGATACATTGATCTCTTTTCATATCTTATTTATTGAATAAATACCTCTCTGATGTAATATATTTGTATTATATAAGTTTATATTAAGACATTGACTAAGAAACTATTTTCCCAATCAAATCAATATTTTTTTTGAGTATTAGCTACAAAAACATATTCAAGGTAGATTATTAGATTCACAAACTATGATTTTGATTTTATGTTCCATTTAAAAGAACAAAAAGGCCACAAACCAACTTTAATCTAATGGTTTCAACTGCATGTAATCAATTTTTAAGGTCTTATGATGAGAGGAAATATCTAGTGAAAATATCCAATATCTCTATGAGAGTTTTGTTATAGTGTACTAGGGGATCTTTGATCCCCGAATAACTATAAAATATTTATGTGTTATTCTCTATTGTTTTCCAGTTTACAAAAATATTAATTACTAGAAAAATAAATAAATAAATAAATAATAATGTGGGATATATTTTAAATATATTTTTATTTCAGAAAATTCAAAATTGTCCCCAAACCCCCACTTGTGTGTATTTCTATTATTTTGACCTAACATTAGTCTATCTTTAAACATGGTATATCCGACAATGCTATAATATTTTAAAACTTTTCCTCCTATTTTTTGTGAATTTTACAAAACTTTTGATGGTGCAAGACTTTTTCTTTCTCCACCATAAAAAACCATTTATTCTCATGGATTTTATCTATTATAGATTATCATTAGTTTTTATTCTTCTGAAAATATATTTTATAAACCTCACATTGATTTAACACCCATTCAAAAAAATGATTCTTAAAGACCATAATCATAAATTTTATTCATATTTAGATGATTGATCCATAACCCATTAACAAATAACAAATTTGTTTTCTTCAACTAATCACCTATGAAAATATTTATTTCCAATCCAATTAATGATAAAATATCCATCATTAATAAAATAATCATTTATATTGACTCTATATTCAAAATTTCTCTAATCTATATAATTAATGATTCCGAATCATATTTCCTACATTCAATGTTTTTCAAAAAATATTAACAATAAGAAAAATATTTCCATGGAAATTATATTCAGTTTTTTATGGATGATAAATTCTATTTTTAAAACCAGTAGTAGCTTCTCCATTCCATATAGTATCTTTCTTCATCAAAATATTTCTTATTGTTGATAACGTAGCCATAGAATATAAACATTATAAGGTGAGATATTTTACTCTTTCTATTTATAAATATGTATTTAGCCTTCACATATCACATTGATTGGTGAATGGTTTCTATGAATCATAGATTATTATTTTCCCTGTGATTTATTTCTTGATGATATCATTGTTGTGACTTCTTGTAAATAAGTTTAAGGAGAAAAATAAAAACCTTATAATTCTACATTTTTAGAGATGTTACCAATACATATTTTTATGTTTCTACATAATGAATTATTCTACTTTTACCTCCCAATATATCTCTCTCTCATCATCCAGAATGTTATTGAATCCTTTATAGAATTACATGAAACATCATATCAATTTTTCTTATTTAAAATTCTTAATGTGAATATTTTTCAATAAATAACTTGATTTAAATTTTTTTAATGTTTCATTATAAATGAAAAAAAAACTATTAATTAATGAAAAACATTATTTTTAACTATCAACACATTTATTTCATTAATGTCATCTGTTATATTAGTCTGTTTTGTAGTGGTTATATTCATTCTGAAAACTTTATCTGACTTCTCTTATCTAGACACCTGACTATATATCTATTCATTCTGTTGGTCAATATTTTATTTAATATTCTATACATATCTATAATATTATTTTAGAAATATATTAATATTTTTATTCTTATTTATTTTAATATCATGTTTTTAGAGATATCCTTCAAGTTCTACCTTTTGAACAACCACTCCATTAGGTTCGATGAGTTTTTCAAATTTGAGTTATTCTAACCGAATAGTAAACATCATGTAATCTTCCTTATAAGACATGAATTATATTTATTCTTCCTTCAAACATTCTTCGTTATCATTTCCTTCATTTATCATAAATCTATTTTTATAAAATTTCATTCCTAATGAACTCTTAGTTTATGAGTTTTTTCAATGTGGGAATCTTCTTCTTAGATTTTTGTACATTTTTATTCACTCTCACTATAGTAAAATATTCATAGGAACCTTGTTGTTATATAAACTTCTTTTCCACACCAGAAAGAATCTGATGGATGGTTTCATTCATTAATATGCATTAATATCTTGATTTTTCTAGGCATAACAGAAATATGATCATCGTCCAAATCCTCTTCACTATTTCAACATTTAGAGATGTTATGATTATATATATATATATGTTAATTTCATACCCTTACATTCATGAAATTTAATCCCTTATATCTTAACTCAAATTTCATAATCCATGATCTTATTTAATGGGTTAGCTAGATAAATATTTGAAAAACCCTTCACTTTTAAAACTGAATCATTCAGATGGTATAAAGGTGAAAAAAATTGTATAATATTCTTAACAATGTTAATATCATTTAACTGTTACCGAAATCCCATATTAGATTAAAATAACATGTAATTACCTGAACTATTGTATATAAAATTCCCATTTTGATTTAATTAAATGTCTTATGATGAAAAATGGTTATAGAAACCACATGCACTTTTTTCAGTTTATTATATTCAATTGGATTTATCAGACCATTACGTTTCTTTACCATTTATTATATAGTTTTTTCTCATTGATCGCATTATTTTTATAAATATCATGTTTTACCAATCAAATTGAAGAATATAAAATAAATGATGTCCTCAACCCACAGAATCATACCCTATAAAGCCCATTTATATGAACTTATAAGGGAGATAAGCCTCTTGGATTTTCCATTAACCAAGACAAATTTAATATCCAATAATATAAGCAATACTAAAATTCATTATGTGAGAGGTTCAAACTCATCGAGATTATGAACAAAACCATAATTACCAAAACTCCCCTTAAAATACCCATTATCGCACACCTTACTCTTAGAGGGTTTGTTTGAATATTAAATAGATATATATGAAGACACCATCAAGAGTAATATCTATATTATATTTTATAGAATAATTAATAAATATTCATCATATTATTCTATCTTCTTAATTTATGTTTAGGCTGATATAATAATACTCGAATTGTATTTTGGTTTTTATTCAAATTCAACTAATGAATATATGAAATTAAGGGATTTTGGAATAAGGTTATATTGTAATGAAATATTATCATTTAATAATGTGTATCAAATATAAATGATAAAATTTAAAATGTAATTTTTACAATTTTTGGAAACTGTTATAGTCATTAAACTAAACATTTATTAATAAATATTTATTTTATTTTAGAAGTTAAAACTCACATATTTAGATATCTACATAAATAAAATTAGTATTAGTTTTGTAATGATTTCATCAAGATTATAAAAAGGTAAATTTTAAATAATCTTTTGAGATGACCGAATTATTGGGAAAAAATTAAATAGCATAAAATATACTTTGGTATTCATGAAATCATAATGACCCAAAAAGGATGTTATAATTTCATTAAATTTTAACCTTGACAAAATAAATTTTTTAAAATATAAAATATTGTGATTTTATGTTTATTTTATTTATTTTGTAAATCCATTATGAATCCTCCAAAACATATAATATATTTTTAGGTTTTAAAATCATTTATTCAAGAGTGTGAATCATATCAACATATGAAAGGGAATTGTTTTAATACGTTTGGTCATTTTACTTATAAAATAATAAAACCACTCATATTTCGCCAAAACAAAGATAAAACCTGATGGGATGGTTTTTAGGTTCAAATATTATAATATGTAGAGTCCAAAACCTATACTATTTTCTTATATATACGCACCCAATATCCCATTTACCGTCCCTAAAATTCCATGTATCATTACCACACCTTACCCTAAAATCTATACAGTCATCCCATGGATCTGCCAATCTCGTATGAATCCCATTTCAAGCCATTGAATTCATACACTCATGTAAGGGATCGTCACCTTCCTCTCCTTGTTTCAAATTCATTAACATTCATTGAAATTAGTTATATTAATTTCAATAGGTTTTATTTTTATTCAATTATAATCATTAACATACTAAAAAACATATCATAATTGAATGATGGATCATTTTTCCACCTCATTTGGACCCATACCTAAGCTTTTACATTTCTAAAATTATGTAAGGAATCATCCACTCTTCTCTTTTTAAATAAATCTTTTTATGTTATTTTATTTAATTTCAATTTTCATAAATTGTTATATATTCTTCCATATCCACCTTACTAATTTTTTTTAAATGATGATATCCCTTTCACTCTTATTTTCCATCTTATGCACCCTAATTTACACCCATTATAATTTTAAAATTTTATACGGGTTCTTTAACTTATTTAATTTATTAATGTTTATTCAATATAATATTCCTAATATTTACATTTCCTCATGTTATTACATGTATTTACATGTCCCTATTACTTTAAAATTCATTTCTAAATGATTATATACACCTAACTCTCCCATTACCCATCTTATTAATTTTTATGTGTCGTCATTTTACTGCTGAAATATCACCAAACTTTTCCATGCCAAAACAATTGTGTTTTCTATACTATACCCATTTCCTATCATGGTTATTAACATACCTCCACATATACTTTTTATCGCGTTGTTACGTTTTTGTATTTCACAATCCTTGATCATGGAATAAAGCGTTATGATGAATGAATATATCTTTTATAATATATGTGGAAAACATTAGCATGAGTATGAAATGAATATAATGGGTGTCTAGATATCAATACAATGAATTGGGTGTTGCTTATTATCATTATACGTTAGGTTCATAGAGTGAGTGAACCTAAATCATATATGGTTCATTTTTCACTATGAATTCTTGGCATGTTTTCATTTGGAATATGTTTATGATGTAATGTATTACAATGTTTTTCCATTTACCATGTTATGATAAACATTATCTATCATGTCTCTTTGTTCATGTTTATGATTCATAAAAATTTTAGGCCTCTTTTATATGCCTATGTATCATAGGCATTTCTCTATTCAATTTATTCCATGTTTATTCCATTATTGGGCTTTATATCTCACCCATTTTTTATGTTTTTCCCTGGGTTTTCCCATGTAGTTTTATATATGTGCGTATATTAAAAACATGTTAAGTTGTTTTTTTAATAATATAAATGTATTTCATGTTATAAGTTTTTATATACTGTACTTAATTCACAAATACACTATAAATCTTGATCGTTTGGTTTATATTAAGTGTAGTATACTGTAATAAATAACGTATTAATGTGATATAAAGAGAAGGGTAGTTGTATTTGGTATCTGAGAAAATGTTTATCTATTTTTGGGATTAATATTAGAGAACTCTTGTGAAATCATTTAGGATAAGAATAAGTATAATAAATCATCCCTAAATATTGTTAAATATATAGTAAATGTTTTATATTGAAAATAATTCATTGTCTTGATACTAGAAGTGAATGTTGATCTAGAACATATGTACCTATTAGTAAAAACTCCAAGAAGGTGTTCGAAGCATGGATTTGGGAGACCATGTACATGATAAGGGGACTTATTTTTCACCTGCTTTGACACTCCTAGAGGATATGATTAGGTAAATTGATAAGATCACCAAGACACATTCTTATGGGAGAAAATAAATTAAAAATTTAATAAATTATAAGAAATATATCATAGATAACATAGATTGAAGCCTATAAATTCCTAAGACAAGGGAATAAATGTAAATTATAGGTTATCTATTTAATTTTATTGGATTTCTTTTATGAATTTAATAGTTTAAAAATTATCACCTCTAGTTTTCCTTTTATTATATCCAATTGATTAATATATGATAAATAGATTAAACAGTCAATGAAAGGGGGAATTTGAGGATTAACCTAATGAGATGTCAAACCCAATTAGAGTAGGAATCTCAAACATCATAACCATAATCTCTTATCTGAGACTTGTTATGAATAGAAACATTGATTATAAGGTGCATCCAAACCCCCTAAATGAGAAAAATCCACATTCGATACCTTCACATGACAAATACCTCTTAAATTCTATAGAACATATGGTCCCTTGAAAGAGGAAAAATGTATCAATTACATTAAGATGATCTCCAATATCCTTTAATGTTTTGAAAAATAGACGGTTCTTCTGGCTGTTTATCTTTCCTAAATCATCCCATTATGGCATGTTCCACAACTCCCCAAGCCTACCTCTAATAGGCATGATGCTACTAACTAGCACCAAGTAGGCATATCACATACATGGGAGGAATTTTCTTAGTACATATACCAAGAAAAATATCCAAGAAAAAAATACTATTATGTAAAAACACTAAGTAAACCATTCATGCAAACCAATATCCCAAAACCAGAGTAAAAAAGTGATTGTAAAGTATATAAAGGATAACATGACCAAAATACTATCCTACTAAAAGAAATATTGTAATCAAGTTCCCAAAACTCATCAGTAGAAAACCATACCAGATCTAACATAAAGGTGAGGTACTAGGACTAAGATCTAATTCAATACGAGTATGTTGGCCTTTATTATCTTTAAAATCTTTGTTTGGTACTGGTCTACTCTGGACTCTGTCAAAAGGTCACTTGTCTGCTCACGCACAACACATATGTGAAAATCCAAGTAGGGGTGATTATAATAATACCTAATAGAACACCCTAAAACTACAATTCATTTTAAGTGTGAACGATTTTACCCTATCAACTGTTCAAGGTTCTTGTGCTCTGCTAATGTGTGTAGCAACATTTGGGTCAAACACTCGGTGTTGATACATTTTAATAGTCTATTGTTTTTAGTTGATTGTATTTTCATTGGGGGTATTTTTCATAAATTAATTGAAATTATTATTTATTTAATAATTAAATAAATATGGGGGTGATTTTATTAAAATGGAGTTATGATAGTGATATCATTGAGATTTTCATTATATTTTATTAAATTAACACCCACATCACAAGATGATATTGATTTGAATTCCTAAGTGTTAAGGCTTTAATCCTAGCCTTAACATAATTTATTGTTATAATCTCATGCAGAGCTTATTTTTGGTAGTGTATTTATGGTTCCAATATCCCATTTAAATCACATGTTTAAAAATTCATTAATCCATGACATTTTAATTTCAATATAAACAATGTTAATTACAAGAATATTTATCGTGAAAATACTCTCAATAATATAACATCCATATATTTTAACTCACCCCAATGACAGATTTAATCATCCAACGAGATTATTAGTATTCTGGTTTAATATATTATTGATTATAAAATAATATGAAAAGAAAAATAAAGGGATATGAAAAGAGTTGTGGGTCTAACATACATACACACACATGAACATTGATGATAATTACAAACAGAATTTCGATTGAATGAGGTAGCGAAACAAGGTAAGGGGTTTCAACGTGATTTGATATATTTTTAGAGTGTTAATTTTTATGATTATAGGTTGGATAATTTAAAGATAATATTAATAATAATCTAGCATTGTAATTCCAATGGAATTGAAAAGAACTTACATAATTACAAATGAATGGAACACAAAAGTAAATGTAAATAAAGAGAGTTGGAAGGGTATCTCAAGTGAAAAATTGACTATGTAAGGTCCTCTCAAGCCTTTAGGAAAACATTTTTCATGCCAACGTATGGTCATCCTTTATGAAATGCCAAACCCTTTCAAGAAAAAGAGGTGTTGTATTTCTTTCCCAATAGTGGTGCATTGTTTGATTTCCAAATCAGACCCTCCACATAGATCGAATATTGGGCCATCTAGACAGCAGAATCATGGAATGTAATTTTCCTAAATGTTGTAGATATACATTTTTTCTGTCTTCTTTGATATTTTGGAATCCATTGGACATAAGGATAAAAATTATGGCTGGTTTTTAATCATGTTAATGTATACATTTCATTCTAGACTTTTTCAATGCTAAAATGTGAATTGGTTATTGAATCGGAAGATTTCCTAAAATCCTAAAACATTCATAAAATGAGTAGTAATACTATATCTCTTATTTCACACAAGAAAATCACAGTTAGAATTGATGTTTCTATCATGATAAATGTCAATAATGGTATGCTGATTTCAATTTCCGGACAGAATGGAGGGATGGATTTAAATTAATCATTTGTGCCCCATGTTTTTGGATTTGGGCCATGAAAGATTTATACATGATGAAATGAATTGTACCTAGGCCTTTGGATGAGAATTAAAGTATTTGGAATTCTCTTCTAGTCCCATTAATTTGATTTTCATGGATTCTCTAGTTTTTTATAGAATATTTGGGCTTTTTTGTGGACCATATGACCCTTCAAATGGTAGAATTTGACAATGAAACCCTCAAAGAATTTCTTTAATTTGAATAAGTCATCCTAAAGAAGAAGAAACATGAAATTTGGATAATCATGGTGAGTGCTATAATTAAATAATTAAACTAACTTAATTGGACTACTTCAAATAATGCTAAAATATTATATTTTGTATTAAAATATATGTATTCCACCCAAATTATTCACTTTTAAATGATATTAATTATAGGGACTATAAAATAATTAATGAATATATTAATAACATTAATTCCCCCAAACATATATTTTTTCTTGTCCTCATGAGCAACAAAATCTATAACTAAATTTATTATCACACACCAAAAAATATTAAATTTTTTCCCCAATCTGGTGAGGTTTAGACCATTTCATTCATCCATATTGTGCTCCACCAAAACAATTTATAGAAATAATATTCTGAAAACAATTAAATTTTAATTATCAACTTTATAAATGTAAAATTTAGGCACAAAATGCGCATTTCTCTCAAGATGATATAGATTTATTTCTGTAGGTGAACTCATTCACCAACCAGAGTGAAAATTTTAGAGTTTGAAAGAACTCTCAACTTCGATTCCTTACCCAAAAATGCACAAGAATCAAGATGGATTTTTTAAGAGGCTTTTCTATGTCTATGAGATGATTGGAATATAATTTCCATGAGAGAAGAGAAGAGGGGTAAAAAATCATCATCAGTAAAACAATGCACATATTTGTTTTGAAATGAAACATGGAAGGAAATCAAAACCCATAATTATAGGGGAATGATTGTGTGATGAAAAACACAAGAGAGGAAAGAAATTTGAATGGGATTAGAAGATTTAATATTTAAAAAACAAAAAACTTCTCCCAAGGATATAAAAATATATAATGCATGTGTTTTTTTATTCTGTTCATTTTTTATTTTATTTTTTTGATTATTCTGAAATGTTGACCTTAAAAAAAATTCCAACACATCTCCCAACCCATTTTTGATCCTCTCGCGACACCGATTGTAATAGTTATAACAAGGTCAATGTTTTAAAAAGGGTGATTTTTGACACACTCTAGGAAAAATAATTTTTATTTTATGTTATTTTTTTCTATTTTTTTGAAAACTTTTCAATAACATTTATAAAATTACATAAATGAAAATAAATCCCCCGATACTCAATTAATGACAACCTATACACAAGACTAAAATGCACTATTTCCATCAAGTATATGATAACACGCTGAAAGATTAATAAACTAATACCCAAAATGAAATAAATTACCCCACACATAAATTTCAATAAATTATGAAATGTAAATCCATGTGGGTGTTGGCTGGGACAATGTGTTGGACTAATAATGTGGCTATCAAATAAAAGGTTTTCCTAAGATTAAATGGGATTTTAAAAGGTGTATTAATGTGAGAGAAAAGGTAGGATATTTAGATATTTTGATTCTCATGTGGTTTAGAAAATAACTTTATAATATTAATGAAAAAAGTTATAAATTCAACTCAAATTCCCACAAACTAATGACACACAATCAGGGAGGAAACACTCATTTTGAAAAGATGGAAATAGGTGGCATTAGAATGAAATCTATTTTTTCCTCATGATAGACGAAGAATCATTTTACAAATCTAAAACTATAACATTCAAAAGTTGTTTGTTTTTACATAAGATTATTTATCCAAATTCATGATGATAATAAAAAATTTCATAGATGAAAAATTTTCTATTCGAATCCCCAAATTATTAGGAAGAAATTTCAAAATTGCATGGTGATTAAGTAATACTCTTTTCATTTTTTTGCATTTTTTTAGTGATTTTGACATACCAACCCACACATAAGATAAAAAATAAAAAGTCAAGGTTTAATAAAGGAAGTGGTGAAAATTAAATAGAGATGATGAATAAGAAATAAATAGAGAGTTAAAGGGAAAAAGGCGCCTCCTAGTTTGGATTTAGTGGGACATCATCCCCATCAAGTGGTTGGTCAACTATAGAAGTTGGGGATCCAATGGATGTCGATGTGGTTCCCAGGATCTATGTCCTCTCATGGTGATGCTTTATAAAAAAATAACATAATATAGGAAAAAATCATTATTCACTTAATGAACAATGAAAACGTAATAAAAATTTCATTAAACTAAAAGAATACATGGGTCGTCTATCAAGAAGTGATGCAGTTATTTTTTCTACCCCTGGATAGTTGCATTTGAAAACCCATAGTCTTATAGTGGCCACTATATTTTCTCAAATACAATGTGCTTCCCGAAAAACTTCCCCTTCGAGATGCATGATTGTTTATTGGATAATGTTCCCCTTCCTTGATTTTGTTCATGCAATTAAATGTTGGTGTAAAGATTATATTTCTATCCTCGCATTGGCCTTAAACTTGAGGAATGATGTTATCAACAATATTATGGTTTTATATGATTGGAAATTCAATAAGTTGTTTCAATTATAATGGTGAATTTATATAAAGATCAGATAACACAAAACCACAATATGAGATCCCAATTGTTTTTGACTCATTTATTTCATCACCCACTGAAGTATAGTAATGAGTATTAGTAGAGTCATATGACTGAATAAAATTTTCAATACCCATTATATCAACATTATTTTCTGAAGAATAGTCAATTGCAACCTCACGAGTGATCACTTTATTAATTAGGGAACATATATCAAAAATATTAATATCACAAGGACAAGATAAACACATTGGTTCAGGGTTCACCTCTCATATAACATAATTTTCAGAATCATGGATATGAGGAGATAAATTTTAGATAATCTGATCAAAATCAAAAAATTATCATACTAGTTCATTACCCTCATTATCATATAAGATGGATAAGTGAAGGTCAGAGGAAAAATTTGATTCCAATGCTTTTTAAAGATCCTATAGATCAATGGAGTTTGAATTTGTAATGTAAACATAAACTTCTACATTTATCACTTGTTTAAAGAGGATTAAATATTCAAAAACTCATCTATTAGAATAACATGATGAACATTAAGTATTGTAATTAACCACACTCTTAATGATAATTATAATAGAATCAATAGATAATATAGACTAATTCTCGGATGGGTTTTACATGAATTTAAAAATATTTAACTTGATTGGTTGATCCCAAAATTCCATGGATATGATTCCAGCATGAACAATAATTTTGGTTTTAAATGTCATGATGAATGGAATTCAAAAAATTAGAGGATATTAGAAATAACATGTCTCAAATTCCATTTCAAGGACTTATAATTCAGCTGGGAAGATATGATCATTGACTTGGACAAGGACATCCTAAATTATACCCTTAGGATAGGCTGTGATTTTATTATATAACAGGATGACAACACCCGCTGGATGTAAGGGACCTAGACCATGGTTGGATAATATAGATTTATGGAAGACATTTATCAAGGCTCTTATGTCTATGAGGGCATCATCAAAGTTGGAAGTTTCTATATGGCAGGAAACTATACATTTCCTAGGATAATTGAACTCCATGGGTCTAGACTGTTGTGTTGAAATGTTATCAATGGTCTTATGTTTTCTCTTATGTGTCAAAATTTCATTATGAAAATTGGTATACATAGGAATTTTTTTGATGGAAACTATGAGGTGAATGTTTAATTCAACACGTCTAAACATGTCGAGCATTTTAGGATTGGGTTCAAATGAATTTATTGGCATCTAGACAGTTTGGGGAAAATGAATTGGGATTTTTAGATGAATGAAATAATGCTAGGGAGTGTATTTAGGTTTGTTTTCCAGATAATTTTCTTTTTCCATTTACAACTAAACATTCAACTATTCATTTGTGTGTCCATCATGTGGTATGGACATTTGTTTTCTAGATGTAGGTGAAATTTCACTTACATTACCCTTGGGGTCAGGTAATGGTTGAGCTGGGAGTTGGGAAGAATATGATTGTTGTTTCTAGCTTAGGTGGGATTCAATTGACCAATTTGGGTTTCAATATTTGTATGTCTGTAATGGGTTAATGGGATAAGATCTTCCACTACACTTTCTCATGGTTTCATGGAAGAGGAGGCTTGTTTCAGATTAGGATTTCCTTGATTTTGTTTCTTGGAAAAATGATTGTATCGGTTTGGGAATTGGGAAGGAACATTAGGAAAGTGCAATCTAAAAGGAGAAAGTGGTTGATTGATCCATTAAGGTTGAGTAACTAAAGGGTAAGGTTTTGGGATGTTACAAAAAACTTGAACACATAGGAATAGGTTTGGATTTTGAGGAGGAAAATGAGGGGGATAAGAAATGGGATTAACATACCTTATGATTTGGATGAAGGTATAAAAGAAGGTCTCAGAGTAGGCACAGTTGATGTATATAATGAAATGAACTGGTTGTGGAGGGTTGGTCTTCTTCTTAGCATATGCAACATTGAGACCAATTTTTTTTGATGAATTAGAGGTATCCTCTTTAATTTGAGGACATGTGTCAGTTGGATGAGATGAGGATATGCATATTCCAGAATTCTTGATATGCCCTACGAGTAGATATTGTTGAGAAGATGAGGTTTGGGCTTTATCCACCATTGCTAGTTGTCACACAAGACCTGTAAGTTCACTCATCCACTTTGTCATCTTATTTGGCTATATCGGTTGACTATCTTGGGCTTGTTTGACATGATCATTTTCTCGAGTATGTAATTGTTGTGTATTTCCATCCATCTTTCTTATGAGAAATATTGCACCTGCAAGGGTATTATCAACAATAGAATTGCCACTTTTGTCATCAATGAGAGTTCACTACATAGATAATTACCCCTCATAGAAGTATTGGATCAAATGTTTTTCAGGGATTTTGTGATGTGGACAGGTTGCGACAAGTTTATAAAACTCACCCAACAATCATGGAGTTTTTATTTTTGGAAATTATTTATACCACCTATTTCCTTTCAGATATAAGTAGTACGAGAAACAAAAACAAATTCTTCTAAAAAAATCTCTTCATGTCCTTCTATGTTGTTATGAAACTAGGAGGGAGGTAGTAGATCCAATACTAGGTAGTTTTAGCTCAGGAGAAATTGAATACTTGATGTTTTATTTTTTCCCTCTGAAACCCTTTGAGGATTCATAGTTGACCACACCTCTTGGAACTCTTTAAGATGAAGATGTGGATCTTCACCACCTAGCCTGTGGATATGCGAAAGATTATAAATCAGTCCCAATTTCAGTTCGAAGTCAGCCTTGATGTTTCGATATTGAATACCAAGGGGTTATTAATTAATATCAGGGGAATCTATTTATTAATGGAATTTTCCCTAGGATTTTCCCTATCTAATTGAATTGGTTGTAGAAGGACTAGATCTTGAAAGATTAGATTATCCCTAATGTTCCTCATAAGTTGGAGAAAAGTTCCCCCAATTTTAGGGTCAAACAAATATGAGGGATTGTTTAGGATGATATGTGGAATTCCAATATATTTATAATGAATGAGGAAGATGGTTTTTGATTGGGTTTTTTTCTTTATTTATGATTTTTAGGAGAAGGTGGGTTTTCTTTATGTTTTTTTCACTTTTTTTAAAAAAAATATGTTGTTTAACAGTAACCAAAAACTAAGGACTACATAATGCACAATCCCAAACAATAGTTCCATTTTATGATTTTTCGATTGTCACCTATCAACCATTCAAGGTTACAGTACTCTACTAATGTGTATATCAGCACTCATATTGAATCCTCGATGTTGAAACTTTTTAATAGTCGATTGTTTTTAGTTGATTTTATTTTGATTGGGGTTTTTATAACGAGCTTAATTAGAATGATTGATTGATTTAGAATTTAAATAAATTTTGGGTTTAGTTCATTATTAGGGAGTTATGATTGTTATATCCTTGAGATTTTCTTTATATTTAA
This sequence comes from Viscum album, assembly GCA_963277665.1. Lineage (NCBI taxonomy): Eukaryota > Viridiplantae > Streptophyta > Magnoliopsida > Santalales > Viscaceae > Viscum > Viscum album. Next base: position 1,453,623,069 of record OY728161.1, read on the forward strand.
TTAAATTAACACCCACTTCACAAGATGACGTTGATTGGAATTCCTAAGTGTTAAGGTTGTAATCCAAGCCTTAACAAAAAATAGAGTTCAAATATCAATAATATCTTATTGATGATAGTGTATTTGTGGTTCCAACAATCTATTAAAACTACATGTTAAACAAAAAAAGTCATTAATCAATTACATGTTATGTCTAACATATATAATGTTAATTTAAAAAATAATCATCATATAAATAATCTCAAAACATCCCTAAATTTTGACTCACCCCAATGTGAGATTTACCCATCCATTGAGATAATTTTTAATCTAGTTTATGATATTTATTATGATTAATTAATAAGATAAGAAATTAATGTGATAAGAAAATATTTTTTCATCGAACGTACACACACACGAACAAAGATGAGAATTAAAAACATAATTTTGATTGAATAAGAAAGCAACAAAATGGAAGAAGTTTCAACATGATTTCAAAGATTTTAATGGAATTAATTTTTTTGAATATTGTGTGGATGATTAAAATATAATTAGTAGAAGAATATTTCAATAAAATTCAAATGAAATTGAAAACAACTGAGAAAGTTTCAAATGAAAGGAATAATAAAGTAAATGAAAACAAGGAGAGGAGGAAGTGTATCTCAAGTAATAACATGAGTATGGTAGGTCCAAAAAAACCTTTTTAAAAGCTTCATTAATACCAATGTAAGATCCTACCTTACGAAATGAAAACCCTTGTCAATGAGAAGAGAGGGATGTAATTATAGCAAAATAGTGGTGGAATATTTTCATTACAAATCTGCCCCTCCACATGGATCGAATATTGGACCATCCAGACAGAAAAATCGTGAAATATCTCCTTTATACACATTGTAGAGATACATTTTTGTTTTATACTCTGAATATTATGAGGCCATTGTAATTAAGGAACCAATGTTATGGAGGTTTTATTAATCAACGTTAATCTGTCCATTTCAATCCAGACTTTTTCGAGGCCAAAATGTGAATGGGTTTTTGAATTGGAAGATACCCTAAAATCCAAACACTTTCATCAACAACGGTGGCTACCTATATCTCCAATTTTACCCTGATTAATCACATCTCAATTGGATGTCTCTATCCAATGAAATTTCAATAATTTTATTCTTATTTTAATTCCGATATAGAATGGTGGGACACAATTAAATTCCTTAGTTGTTCCCCTTGTTTCTAGAGTGAGCCATGTAATTTGATCTATAGGATGGTCTAGTTTCTTAATAGATTATTTGGGCACTTTTTCATGGACCATATTACCCTTAAAATGGAATAATTTTACCATGATTCCTCTTAATCATATGTTGGAAATTTTATAAGGAAACTAAAAAATAGGTACCATGAAATTTGGATAATCAGGGTGAGAGTTGAAATTTAAATATTAAATAAATTAATTGGACTACTTCAAATAATGCACAAAAAGTATATTTGTTATTAAAAATGAGTATTTCACACCAATTATGCAATTTACATGAAATTTATTAGAGACAGTTCAAAACAAGTTATGAATAAATGAATAAAAGCATAAATACACAAAGGAAAAAAGTACAATCATAACTATATAAGTATATGTCTACCACATATAACAAGGATATCAATATATACTCAAACCATACCACATAGTATCAGGTATGTCATAACAACTAATATAGATTTATTACAAAGAATTACAAGAACCCATCCTCTGAGAGAACACACTCTTGAGTATGATAGTAGTGATGAAATCCGTCCTATATGTGCTGCTAATCGGAAACAACCATGAGTGCGAGGGTGAGATATGCTAAAAGATCTGAAGAGATTTCTATACATTAGTATAGGATCATTGCCAAGCACATGGACTATATCAACAAAACCATATATAATGACCCTCTATATAAAGGATTGATTTTCTAGTGGGATTGGTTAAATTAATGTCGAGGACTCTACTTAGGGAACAATGAACGAAAAGAGGATCATGCACCAGGCCTCTTGGGGGATTCCAATAACTCTATCAAGGATTCCCAACTGAACAGATCATAATCTAGGGAGTAGGAAACGATACCAACATACCTTTAGTAAATGAAATAATGAATAAACTACAATGATGTTCATCCATGATATAATTGATGACTGAAACAATTCACGTATAAAGTGAAGGTGTATAGTGAGTTATATTCACAACTACCATGTCTCATGACCCTGGGTACTACTCATGAAAATGACATATGTTACTATAAATTACGTGATAAACCACACTGTTGGTATCATAAGTACTGAATCGTCATAAGGGTTCAAAATTCATATATTTTTCCTTAATCAGACATAAAATTGCAATGATATGTCCATTTAAGTGAAAAGGCCCATATTGGGTCCAGTTAGGGTCCGAACTGACACTCTGGACCCAAACCGTCATGATGGCTGACCAAGCCTAGTTATGGTTAGTCTTTCCGGAACTGAAACACAAGAACACGGGTTGTCCTACTATTCTGTACGTCGTACACCGAAACATGTTCTCCCCAAGGCAATGTAGTGCTTCTTCATTCAATGCAGTCGGACCGCCACATTCGCCTCCCTCAGGGAATGATGTCGTTGCAGCCCACCAATTGTAGCTGGATCACCCTCCATGAGTCACTACCTCCCATCAGTGCCATTTTTGGATGACCTCCACAACCTGAACCAGAAAATGGTTCTACACCTTCCGTGGGACGTCGGTCATGCTCTGGTGCACCATTTTTGGAAATGAAGGCATGTCTATGATCCCTGCATCACATGCTTCACCTACCAAGTCTCATATAAATGTCACCTATCATCTTGAAAAATAGTCACTCGCATAGATATATCTCATTAATTTCCTTGATCTATCTTTCATTTTTATCATCACTCTTATGGTATGTCTCCCAAACATTGGATCTTCGATTTCTGATCATTGCACCAAGAAATAGAGGCACACTAATCTTTTTTTTTCATAAACCATAAATAACACACACAAAAGTTTGGAAGAAAAGAAAAATAGAATAACCCAATGAATGAACCCTGTTCATTGTTCATTCCGACCTCAACCGATTCTGTATGAATGATCAAGAAATGAGAATCAATTATCAATAATCAATCCCATGATAAAAACCTACAATCATTACCCATCCTGTAAAAAAGATCGAATTGTGGGTTAGTATTTTCACTAGTTGATTTGGGATCATTGTTGATTTTTATGAACAATAATAATAATATCATTTAAAACTCCCTTCCTTGATTTGGTTCGATCACAGGCTAAGAACGACAGTCCCGTAGTATTCATTGGAAAGATCCTTTGAATATGAGGATCATCATTCCAGATTCTCCAAAATGGTGGTGTCTGTTGGAGAGTGATATTTCTCCTTGACTTATAGGATTTCTAAGGTTATGACGGAACATTAACTTTTTTATTGATTTTGGAAACACACTGAATACAACATACAAGAAACACTCATGGAGGTCGAAATTATTAGATCCCCAAAGTGTCATTGATGACAAATATACTACCACGGGATGGGAAGGAACCAAGGTTAAGGAATAAAGAAACATTATGATTTGTGGAAGCCAGAGACACCATGAAATCTGCAACCTTATTCTCCTCTCTCCATGTATGAGTGATCAGTGTACGAATGCACATCAGCATTTTTCACAGGCGTACATTATATTCAATACACCCAGGACAACTTCCACTTTCTATGAGTGCTTTGTAGAAAATAAAAGAATTTGTTTCCACATCCTTCAAAGAAAGCTGTCTTTGATCACTTCATTCCAACATCGTAACCAAAGCCTTTTCCTCGGCCTGAAGAGCATCACCACTGACATAAAAGGCCGAGAAAGCAGCAACATCAAACCCCCTTTGGTCCTTAATCACACCTCCCCCCCTCATCTTTCCCCTCAGGAAGGACCCATCTATGTTGAGTTTTATCCCATCTCTATGGGGGTACCAGTGAACCCAATTCCACTGGCCCTTCCCCTCAGGTCGGTTGGACTCCCCTATATAGAACGGCCTCACTGATGGGGCTCCCTATAAATTTGAACAAATTTTAGCTAAGTCCAGCAAATTTTTATTCATCATGAAGTCGAAACCGGTGCTAGTAGCTGAAGAGTTCTTGTGGCGCGCTTACTAAGGTTATACTGATAACCCTGAATTCACTGAAAAAAATTATTTTAAAGGAAACGTCTTTGCTTTGAATAAAAATATTTTAATAAAAATATTTTTTTTCCCTTTACGTCCAAAACCTACTTTTCTTAGTTAACATGAAATGGCCAATGTTAGGCCTCCCATAAGGTAAACTCAGTACTATAAAAAAAACCTCCCAAATATTTCTGATATGGTAAATCATTGGGAAGTTATTCCTCCGTTTTAAGAAAACTACTTGTCTGTGCTATGAAAAATTAACATTTTTCAATGATTTGTTCATGGAAAATCGGGCTATGGAATCACACACTCTCTCAATGAGTGGTATCAAAATTTTCCAAATTAATTTATAAAAATATAACTGAAAAAAATCCATGTCATTAGATTCTCCCCTAGATAGGCCTTTACATCATTGAAAGATAAAACAAATTTCTACTAAATAAAATGATGAGGGTAATGAGCACGAATCTGGGCCTCCTAAATCCACATTTTTTTGGATATTTTTATGCTTATAATGGACATACACCAAGGGAATCACTTTCCTGTGAAGGGTACTCTTCTACGGATCCTTGATTCAAACTGTATACTCTGCAAATGTCACCCTGTCATGGAAGTCCGTCTCACCCAAGTCGATGATGTGAGATGGATCATGCACATACATCCACAATCTGACATGTGGAAGAAATCATGTAACTAATGAATCTAATGGGGTAGATCTCGACATTATTCTACATCACCAACTATATGAAAAATTTGGAAAGGTATAAGTATCCTTGTTATAACTACCCCACCCAGCCAAATCTCTGTAACCCAAGTCGAGGTGGAACCCAAAAGTACACATTTTCATCTTCCTTGATCTCCAAAGTTCTATAATTCTATTAGTATACCATTTCTACATGATTGATATAGTATTCATCCACTCTTATATGATCTTCATTTTCTCATCTGTAGCCCACACCATCTCTAGGCTAATAACTGATGACTCTCTTAGATCAGTCTATAAAAGTGGTGACATACATGGTCCCTCATATAGACCCTCGAATGGTGGCATAGAAATGGTGGAGTGATCGCTATTAGGGTATGAAAGGTTAACCAATGGTAAGTGGTCCTCCCTTATATAAAATAAGTCCAGTATAAAGGCCATAAATATGTCATCTAGAACCTAAATATACTTCTATTTCCACATGAAACACTTCCCATTTCGGATCAAAGCTATCATTAGTGATGATATCCTAATGAAATAAAGGATGAATCTCTGGTAATAGCCATCAAAACCAAGTAAGATATGCACCTCTATCATGCTCGCAGGTGGATACCATTATAACATTATCTCAACCATGGCTAGGTTCATTTACACTTCATCTTCTTTGGTAACATGTCCCAAACGTGGACCACTGGAATCCAGAACATGATCTTAGAGAGATTTATATAAATATAGTGCTATCAGTGTACATCCAGAACCATCTTTAAGTGTCTCTCAAGATCCTCCTTGGTCGCTGAGTACACAAGGATATCATATATAATGATTACCATGAACTGATATAAGTAATAATATAAGATCTTGTTTAGAAGTACCATGAATACTTCGAGGGAATTATTCACACCAATGGGCATCACCAAGTACTAGTAATGACCATTGCTTCATTTGGAATCCGTCATTGGTATATCCTAATCTCATACACACAGCTAGTGGCATCCTGATCATAGGTAAAGCTTCTGGAACCAATATTCCCCACTCAACTGATCAAAGTGGACGTTGATCTGTAGTAGTGGATACTTTTTCTTTACCATCACTTTGTTAATGCATCAATAATTCACATATAACCTTGATAAATGATCTTCTATTTATGAAAACAATTCTAGGGCCACCTAGGGTGAAACACTGGGTCTCAGAATCCATTCATCTGAAAATTCTCCAACTGCACCCTCTGCTCGTGAACCTCTGTAGGATCCATCTGATATGCTAGTGAGGATATCAGTGTCATCCCAGGATGTAATTTGATACAGAAATCTATCTCCTAGTTATGAGGTAATCCAATTACATCTTTATAGAAGACGCCTATGTACACCTCCACTACTACAGGAAATGGAAATCTCATGACATATGTTACCCTGAGGGTTATGTAATCCATGTAATGAGTAATCAACTACACTCACCCATGCATGGATCCATCCAATCCTTCATGGGGGTCCTTTTCATAGAATAAGGAAAAAATCAACCTATCACTATAGGAAAAAAGTAACCTTTACCTAAAACTATCAATATGGGAATCAATTGAAGATAACCAATTTGTTCCAAGAATTACATCCAATTGCCTCAATGCTGCCATAAAGTGGTTCCAACCAAAATACTCCCCTCCAAGGGTTAGATCAGAATATTAAAAATGATGTATGATCTTCGAGTCACCTCTAGTTGGTGTCTCCAATAGTAAGGGTTGAGTCAATTGTTCTACTAGAATCTCAAGGTCTTGAACGAGATATGTGTAAATAAAGGAATTACAATAACATGTATCTAGGAGTAAAAATGATTGATTAAAAAATACACAAAACAAACCACAAATTATCCTTGGAGTCCCTTGGTCATATTCCTTGACAACGTGATGTTGTTCCCACACATATCCTCTAGCTCCCCTAAGCCTACATCAACTCCCTATTACAAAGGTCTATGCCCTTTCCCATCCACTGCCGACTATCATCAGTTGTCTCTACCAATTCATGATCTCTCCACTATAAAATCCCTCTCAATAATCCCATCATAAGTAGAAATCATCGATGGGATAATACTAGCATATAAGTCTCTACATAGAACTAACTGAGAGTTCTATTCCTAGAAGTATTTATCCCAGACCATATCCATTCAGTACCGGTATGGTAGGAGAACCACGTTGAATAATCAGAATCTATCATGATACCCTACTGGAGCTGAAGAAGATAATGTATATGCACATCTATCAGTGTAACCAAGGGGATATCCACTATGAAGAGGTTCTTGAACTATGTCAATTAAAGATTCACACTGTTATGAGTCTGGATATCCAAAATAAACTACCTCTCTACTGATCCATGCAGAAGGCATGCCACCAGGAACACTACTTGATCAACTGGGGTCTTGACTAGTCAAAAAACATGGGTCGTCACTTCAAGACAGCCCTCATCCTCTTGAGGGTGAGGCTCTCCTTAGTACCAAAGGGGTCTCTATCTTTGAAACACATAGAGTTAGCTGACCCTAAACACCTTATATGCTTGTATTGCGGTTCCCAGATGCCTTTCTATAAGTGGTGGTACAACTTCTGCGCCACCTAGCAAAAAAAATCTGGGAAACGGGTCCATTTACTAAAGCTTCATCACTAAGGGGTTCATCCTTATTATCGAGCTACTAAATCTTAGCTATTCTGTTTCAGGGGGAATCTTGTAAGAATACACGATGTACCATGGTAAATGAGTATATTTGTATAGATGACACAAGAAGTACAATGAACCAAAACTCATTCCTATATGATTAATGTACAATTATATTCCATGGAACTAGTGTTCTCATCTACCGAGTAAAAAAAGGTTATCCAAGTCTTGGTGTATTGATACGTCGGCCAACACCCCAACACTGGAGTCCCTAAACTAAAATCTGAACTAGTAAACCATAACATTATTTCACAAACACAATATTAGAGAATCTCAGTCCAAATGTAGAATCAACCACCCCTGATAACACTCTATCATGACCCATCCTAGTAGGGCCCATGTTGTGACTCCCCAAACCCAGCTCCAAAAGTTTTGGAGCTGGTTACTTGCACAGATAAGGAATATAACTAACATGGAAGGTCTTTCTTTAGAACTAATACATACCCACACATATCCAAGCCACAAATGGTGAAATGTAATAACAATATGTAAACCATGCATGAAAGAAAACTATCCTAAAACCAGAGTACAATAGTGAATATAAATTACATAAATGTAAACTATGCAACACTATAATCCCCCCAGATGAAATCATGTAAACCTCCTCAGACCCATACATATAAAACACTACCCAGTCACATGTAAATGTAATGTACCATGATTGTTGTTTAATGTCAGAAGAGTACCTTGGCCTATCTGATTTCACAAAGCTCATTCAGGTCATGGTCCACCATGGACTATGTTAAAATGGTGCTTGTTTGCAGAAGAAAAAACATAGGTAGGAAAATCTCGTATATGTGTGAGTATAAAAATGCCTAGTAGGACACACCAAAACAACAAAGCAATTTACAATGGAAAATTTACAGTCAGCATTGCACTAATATATGTCTACAACACATAACAAGGATATCCAAATATACTCAAACCATACCACATAGTCTATAGTATTTATAACCACTACATAACAAAAATTGGGGTAGAATATGTATAATTACACAAATCATTCATCTGGGAGCACACACTCTTGACTTCGATAGCACTCAAGACATCCGTCCAATAGGTGCAGCTCAGTGGGAACCTCCATGAAAGAAAGAAAGATATATGATGAAACATTTGAAGATAATATGATACATTTTTGAAGGATCACAACTAGGGCTATGGATTATACCAACCAATCCATCTAGAAAAACATGATAAGTAGAGGATTGATGTTCTACTTGGATTGGTCACATCAGTACCAAGGAATTTAATTACTTCATGAAGACGTAATAGAGGATCCCATATCGGGACTCCCATGGGATTCCAAAAACTCTATCCAAGAATTCTGTTGGAAGGTATCATGCTTCATTGATTATGAAATGATACCAACATTCCTTCAAGGAACACAATATAGAGAATTTTTTATGAAGAAGCTCTACTAAGATATGGTGGTTGATAGAGACAATTCACGTCGAAGGGGAGGGTGCACGGTGAGTAGTAGTCACACCCACCGTGTCTCGTGACCCTATGTACTACACGTGAAAATAATATGTGTCACTAGAATGTTAAAGATAAAACCCACAATTTGTTTTATAAGGACCTTCTCATCGTAAGGGTTCTAACATCGTTGAAGGTTCAAAAATTAGACATTATGTTTGAAAGTTATGGTAATTTAGTGAAACGACCTGATCTGGGTTCGATCAGGGTCCGACCCAACCCACATTTCCCAGCCTAAACAACTCATCGACCAGCCATTGTATACTCGCCCCACGCTGACCATGTTTATCCAGGTCTGGCCTAAACTAACCTAGCCCACTAGGCCACTTAGTCCATCTTATAGGGTTGTTGGAGCAGCCTGATCCCATTATTCATCCTGCTGGCATGCAGTTCACCAGAACGCGTGCTCCCCTAGTCAAGGAAGCACCATTGTGTATAATTTTCTCAAACCCCCATGTCCACATCCCCCACATCTAGTTGTATTTTTTGGCCACCAAATATAGTCTAGTTGTGTTTCACATGGCCAGATCGCCCTCCACGCAGCGTCGACATGCCTCAGCACCAGGTTTCATCAACTGTTGCCACCTGTTCCAGTCGATTCTCATTCTTAGGTGCTCCATTTTTCAAAATGGATCCACGTATATGATCCTCAATCCACATTATTCACCACCCTATTCATAAATCAACATCAAGTTTCATCTCTACAAAAAATCACTCACATGTGTATATCTCCCAATGTTTAATCGCATGTCTGTTGATGTCGTTGTCACACCTCTGGTAGGTCCTCTTGACATTGGATCTTTGATTTTTTATTGTTTAACTAGGAAAAGTAGGCACAAAAATCAACCCATCAAAGACCAAAAAGAACACGAAGCACATTAGGGGAGAAATGAAAAAAAGAATAACCCAAGGAATGAATAATGATGGTTGTTCATTCCATCCTTGATCTATTACATACGAATGATCAAGAAACAAGAATAAATTCTAAATAATCAAAACCCTGGTAAAAACAATAATTCATAGCCCTTACAACGTAAATCATTTAACCATATGTCAAATTCCTCATTTGTTGATCTGCATTCGTAATTTATTTTTAAAAATGGGGAAAATAATAACTATGAAAATTCCCAACCTTGATTTGATTCGATCGCTAATGAAGAAGAAATTCTGTTTCATTTTCATGGGAAAGATCCTTTGAATATAAGGTTAATCATTCTTGATTCACCAATCCCATGTAATTTTTTAGAGAGATATCTATCTCCCTGACTCATAGGATTTATAGTGTTACTGTGATAACCCTAAATTCAATGACACTGGTATATTTTAAAGGAAAACTCAGTAAATAAATATATTTTTATATCTGTTATGTCCAAAATCTACTTTTCACAGTGGTCATGCATTGACCATTGATAGGCCTCGCCAAAGTAAAACTCAATTCTATTAACGCAACGGTGCCATAGGATTTATTATCGAGGCACCCATTTTGATGTTATTCCACTTTTTCAAGAAATCCATTCATTTGTTCTATTGAAATATAAAATTTTTTAATTATTTTTTCTGATCACACCAGGCCTCATAATCAAACTCCTTCTTAGTTCCTAGTTTCATAATTTTTCTAATTAATTTATAAAAGTTAAATAGGATAAATCCAAGTAGTTAAAATATCATATATATGGAGAAGCTAATTAGTAGTGGATATTGATAAATAATATGAAACATGAGGAAGAGGTAGAAAAAATAATGTGGAAGTAATTCTTGAAAAAGGGTTTTTGATAAATATTTTTCTCGCACAATCCATATAATGAGGGAAAGGGATTTTCATGACGTAAAGAATAAATATGAAAAATCTATTGGGGCATACAAGACAAACTTCGCAAGACATTCACAATACACCTCTAGTTATGTTGTTTCCCTAGAATTCAAGTTATACATATTATTTTGTGGGCTAACGCATATTCTATGAAAAAATAGTGTGATCCATGACTTTGGTAGCTAGGAGTAAATAGTCCAATGTTCATTTAAAGTAAAGATGCATATTAGTAAATCTCAAGTGTTTTAGGGGGATATTAAGTGTAATGTGGAGTTCAATTCTAGTGGACCAATGGTGAAAGAAAATAATGTCAAGAAATTCCAACTTGACACATTTCAAAGGTGCATAAAGAAGAGCACCATAAATTAACATAAGGGAATGAATAAATGATTTAGTTGTATGAATGAAGAACACTAGGATAACATTTTTTGATAGGTGAACCCTGATAATGTGACATTGGAAAATAATTCTCTAGTAAACCCACAATGCAATGTTCATTGCTTCAATAATAAGAAACTAGGGAACTTTGAAAATAAATTCCCTCTTATAGGGGTAATTGGAGACAACCAACAACCTCCAAGGCAGAAAGGGTGAGATTTTTCCATCTCAACCGCTTAAGTGGATCCCAATAATGACGTGGTGTTAGGAATTCTAGTTATTCATTCATGAGTAGTGAATGTACTTTTTGAGTCTTTTTTTATGCATTCTTTCTTATCACAAAATTTTAGTAGAACTATTAAAACAACACCACAATTCTTGTAAGTGGATCTATAGATGAAAATGAAAAATGGGGAAATTATTGCATCCCTTGTATATAACTCATCCCCTATAACAATTTGTGGTTTCAACAACCCAGTGAGACTTTTCAAACTACCTTGAGTGGAATTTAACACAATTATGGTCTTGGATTGGCTTTCCATATATAGATCTAACATAAATTTCCACAAGAAGGAAATCACTCTCAGTATAGAAAATCAACCCCTTATTAAATACAAGTGATAGGAGGTGGGTGAATCTTGTTTATCACCATCATCCCAAACATGGATACTATTTCCCTTAATGGAAGTGTATTTATCTCAAATTATTGAGCCTAATGAATGGATCATCATCAAATTCATTCCTTTTTTAGGGAATATTTCAATGTCCTTCCTAATGAATTTACTTGTCTTCTACATATACTAGATGTTGAATTTTCAAAATATCATATACATGGTGCATTTACAATATACAAGAATATGTATATGATGGTTTTTGTTGATCATAAGGAGTGATAAAGGGTTTATATTCCAATGTAAATCACCATTGGATGAACTTGTCCTCTTTATCAAGAATAAATAAGGGTCAAAACACCTTTTCAATGAATATCTTGAGCTCAATATGATCATGATAAAAAACATGTATATTTTTCCATGTATTGATGACCTGTTTGAACATATATGTAAAGAAAAATACATCTCCAATGTGTATATTCTATCATGTTATTATCAAGTAAGGGTAATTAAGGAAGATATCCCAAGGACTATATTTCTTACAAGGTACGAGCACTTGGAGTTGATATTGATTCCATTAGGACTCACTAATGCTCTAAAAATATTCATGGACTTGATGAATATAGTCTCCTGAGATTACCTCAACAATTTTTGGAAGTATTTATTGATTATATTCTAATATACTCCAAAATCAACTACAAGCATGTGCAGAATCTGATCCCTATGCTAAAGACCCATCAAAGGAAGAATCTTTATGAAATATATAGAAAATGTGAGTTCTTGTTGAAGGAAGTCTTTTTCTTGGGGAAAATCATCAAAAGAAATTGAATATTTTTGAATACATCAATGAAAAAAAAATTAGGAATGGTCTATGTAACGTCCCCAACCCAGAAGCCACTAAACCGGTGCTCCGAGCCAGGTGGTTACATGACCTTAAGCATGCCTCCCCATATGCCAAAGGCTGTTGACTATCAGCGGGGGGGCTATGTATTCATGTGAGGAGACTATACCCCTTTTTATCAGAGTATTCCACAATAGAAATATACCAATAGTGGAAAAAATAATCAATAAACAAAGAACATGTATAATAAAAAAATCCAAATAACAAATATGACATGTCATACTACAAGTGTGAAAGTGGAAAAAAACCCCAAAATAAAGACAACGACCAGAATCCCCAAAATGGTTCGACTCCATGTCTGGATCCTCCACCAAGTGATACCCATGTCCACTCTTTATCTAGAAAGGACCTTTTCCCTTCTCCTGACCTGCAAACATGACATCTTCTCGGGTACCCAACGGCGGCCTGAGAAGAGTGTGAGTACAACTCAGTAGGCCACCACCAATGGTGTGTACAAAATATCCAGTCTAAACAGATAGTACATGCAAGGGAATATGAATGATAATTTCCATGTAATTATCTATGGTACCATTATCCTATTTAAAGCCAAGCCAATGCCCCTTCCATTAACATTCATTACACACCCATTATCACCATTTACTATTTCATCACATTTCCATGGGTTAATCACATACACTATGTTACATGGGTCAAAGGACAACAATCACATACAAGAGGGTAAATAGATTGTTATCCTATCTCACTATGACTAACCCCTCATAGAAACCATAACCTCAACTCGAAGCCTCAGTCAGGGTTGATGCAACGGTTAGGAGAATAGACCCTCAGTCCCCTTTCCTAACTCATGCATTTAGAGAGCAGTTTAGAACCTCAGTATTCAGGCGACCTGTGGGCGTAGATCCTCAAGTCATACCCCACTCTACGAATTCATGTGCACATTCTTATATATAAGTAACCATCAACCATCCAAACCATTGCCCTTCGACAAACACTATTCACCACAATCCACATGGGAAACCACATCATTCCTTAACCCATTAACACTTTACCATTTCACATCATTTAACCATTCACCTAATTCCCATGTGTTATTCCTATCTAACTAAGAATTCATCATTTAACCCATATTCTTTCCCATTATGCTCTTTAATCGGTTTACACATTAACCCATTTAAACCATTCATCATTCCCATGAATCAACATTTAACCCATTCCACTTTTACACTTAAGTTATTTCCAAGTCTAGGTGCATCACCTAACTTCTATTCCATGTTCAACCAATCAGGCCAACATTTTAATCAAGGTATCTACAATTCATTACAACAAGGTCACTTCTTTAATATCAAACCCTAAATCCTGGAAAAGCCGGAACATCGTATAGATGGCCCCAATTAGGTCAAGTCTATCTCAACACATCCCACGGGGATTGTGAGGGTCCACATTTTCCATTTTAAACACCATTATTACCAAACATTCCAAGGTTATCCAAAACATAACCAAAGGAAAGTAAGAACACTACTAAACATGAAAAAATACCCAAATAACTATGGGATATCACTTGTAGACCACCAACCTAGAAACCACAGTTCAACGCACTCTCAATCAAGTCCATAGACCTTGATCCGACCAACCATTGGAGCTTCAACCTAATACTCACCCAAAAGTTAGGGTTTTAGAGCTTCGGAACGAGAGGGAGAGGAGATACAAACTCTAAACCAAAAAGAGAACCATGGATGAGATTACACTAACCCGGAGCTTTGATCTGCAACCAATGGCACCAAAAAACGCTTTATAATCGAAGGAGAAAAACCCTTGGGAATCTTGGGTTGGCCATGTTCGTCGCTAGGGTTGAGATGGGATGAAATAAGGAAAATCCCGAGTTAGGGTTTAAAAGACCGGAGTGGAAAAATTGTAATATTTCTCAAATTTAAGTGGCCACACGGTTTGTCCTCACAGTTTGACAGAACCGTGCGCATGCCACTGTTAGGAGGTTGAGGGGTCGCACAATTTAGCCGCACGATTTGGCAAGCTGTCCGCAAACCTTGTGTATGCTTCTGTCCGGAGGAGGAAGGGTCGCATGGCTTAGCCTGGGCAGGCCGCACGGTTTTTCTGGCCGTGCACAGGCCGCGTGCCTCGGCCTGTCTTGCCCTGATTTCCTTTCTTCCATGGCCCGAGCCCCCAAAACACCTCCAAGGCCTCTCACACTTTCAAGAAACAGCCCTTGAATCCTGAAACAAAGGATTCAACCAAAACATAATGAAAACATACCTTTCCAGAAACTGGGATATTACAACCTCCCCACCTTATAATGGCTCATCCTCGAGCCGAGTTTCAAAGCCTCCTTGATCCACCGCAGAGAATAGTTCGGGCCACTGTGCCGATATATATGATTCT
Organism: Viscum album; assembly: GCA_963277665.1. Taxonomy (NCBI): domain Eukaryota; kingdom Viridiplantae; phylum Streptophyta; class Magnoliopsida; order Santalales; family Viscaceae; genus Viscum; species Viscum album. Next base: position 1,453,638,161 of record OY728161.1, read on the forward strand.
CGGTCCCAAGTTTCTTCCCAGACTCTCCCATGCTGCCATAGTACTCACACTAATGGAACAAACTTTCCTCGCACGACCTTTTCACTATGATCCACCACACGAACCAGATGCTCCTCAAAGGATTCACCAGCCTCAAACTCCACATCCTCAATATCAACCACGTGAGATGGGTCAGCGTGATACCATGAAAGATGTGACACATGAAACAAATCATGCATCCCACCATACCGTTGTGGAAGATCCAATAGGTAAGCCACTAGTCTGATCCTCTCCGCAATCTCAAAAGGTCCCACAGACCTAGGTGCCAACTTACCCTACATCCGAATCCGTCGGTGACCCAACTTTGGCGACACCTGAAGGAACACTTTATCACCCACCTCAAACTCAAGAGGTCTACACCTCCGATCTTCATACGACTTCTGCCTAATCTGAGTCATATCTGTCTACTTCCTGATCAAATTAACTCTCTCAGATGTCTCATGCACGAGAATTGGCCCCAACAACTTGGATTCAACGACCTCTAGCCAACACAAAGGAGATCTACATGGCCTCCCATAGAGTGCCTCAAACGGTGCCATCGGAATCGTGGCATGAAAATTGTTGTTCTAGGAAAACTCAAAAAATGATAGGTGTCTCTCCCAAGAACAACCAATGTACAAGACACAAGCTCTTAACATGTATTCCAACACTTGTGTCGTATGTTCCGACTGCCCGTCTGTTTGGGGGTGGAATGTCGTACTCAAAAACACTTGTGTACAAAGATCCTTCTACAACCCTTGCCAGAAAAATTATGTGAAACGAGGATCTTGGTCTAAAACTATGGTCCACGGCACATCATGCAACCGCACTATTTCCCGAACATACAGCTCACCCAACTGGTCAAATGTAACGTTCTCATAAATCGGTAAGAAATGATCCACTTTCGTTAACCGATCCACAAACACCAATATTGCATCATTCTTCCTTGGCATCCTAGGAAGACCCACGAAAAAATACACTATCACATCATCCCACTTCCATTCTAGAAAATGGGAAATGGATGCAACAAAAAACGTGGGTGTTGATGCTCGTCTTTCACCTGCTGACAGGTAAGGCACCATGCCACAAAGCCTGCAACTTCCTTCTTCATCCCAGGCTACCAAAACTGCCTTCGTAGATCTCGGTGGATCTTGGTCAAAACATGATGCACTTCCCACTTTGATGCATGGAACTCACGCATCAATTCTTCCCGCATATACTCTGGCACAACCACACGATCACGAACACAAACAACTCCAACCACACCGACATCCCAAATAGAAGGTAGCTCCCCACCATTAAGCTTTTCCTTCATGATCAAAAACTCAGGATCATCATGCTAACCATCCTTAACTCGACTTAAAAGCGTTGACTCCATCATCAAGGAAGTAAGGGTCACCTGACCATTCTCCTCCTACACCTCCAGGTGAATTTCTGCAAACAAAGCCATCACCTTACACTCGGTACTGGATTCTGAAACCACCTGATTCTAAACTTTCCTGCTCAGAGCATCAACAACACTGTTTCTCTTTCCCGGCGTGTACACCAAATGAAAGTCAAAAGACTGGAGGTATTCAATCCATCTTCACTATAGAAGATTCAGATCCATCTATGAGAAGATGTACTTTAAACACTTATGGACGGTAAACACGGTAAACTGTTCTCCCAACAGATAGTGCCTCTAGCACTTCATGGAATACACTACTACAACCAACTCAAGGTTATGAGTAGGATAATTATGATCATGGGGTCCCAACTGCCTTGACCCGTAAGCCACCATACACTCATCTTACATCAACACAGTCCCAAGTCCGATTCCAGACGCATCACAAAACCTGATGTACTTTTTACCCGGCTCAGGTAATATCAAGATAGGTGCGGTCATCAGCCGATTCTTCATCTCTTGGAAGGAATTCTAAAAAACCATGGACCATTCGAACCTGATTCCTTTCTTGGTCAAGCCCGAGAGTGGTGCTTCCAAGAGAGTGAAATGTTGAATGAACCTTCGTTAATACCTGGCCAAACCCAGAAAACTCCGAACATGAGAAACAATCTTGGGCTGCTCCCAAGATACAACTACTTAAACATTCTCTGGATCCACTGAAACACCTGCCTCCGAGATGATGTGACCTAGAAAATGTTCCTCACCTATCAAGAATTGAAATTTTGATAGCTTGGTGTATAGCTGGTCCTCTCTTATCGTACCTAAGGTGATGTCATGATTTGGGAATTATCATCATGAGTTTTCGAGTACACTAAAATATCGTCAACAAAGACAACCACAAACCGATCTAGATAGGGATGAATGATCTGATTCATCAAAGACATTAACACTTCCAGTGCATTGGTCAAGCCAAAAGGCATTACCACATACTCAAACAACCTGTACCAACTCTGGAAAGGTGTCCGCAGTATGTTGGAGGACCTCACCATCAACATGTGATAAACCGACATCAGATCAATCTTAGAAAACAACGATGCACCCCACAACTGATCAAACGGGTCATCAATTCTAGGAAGAGGGTACTGATTTTTCATCGTCATCTGATTAAACTTTCGATAGTCAAACACAACATTAACGACCCATTATCCTTCTTTGAAAAAAGAAAGGGAGATCCCCATGGAGACGTACTAGGACAGATAAAACCCTTATACCCCAACTCCTCAAGCTGAAACATCAGTTTTTGGAGTTCTACCGGTGTCATTCGGTATGGCGGAATAGAAACTGGATCCGCTCCCGGTAACAACTCGATCGTGAACTCAACATCCCTCTCAGAGGGTTACCCTGAGAAATCCTCAAGAAACACATCCTGAAACCCATCCACCACAGGAGAGAAATTATTTTGTTCCCCTTTATCATCATCTTCAGTCATGAGACATGCCACTTGAGCCGCGAGTCCACTCATCTATTGACAAAACGGCCATGCATGCCCTGCTTGAATATCCCATTCGACACAGTGGACATAAGTGTCAATCTCAAGCGACCTGAATGATACTCTGCGACGGTAACAGTCTATGTGCACCCGATACAACACCATCCAATCCATTCCTAGTATTAGGTCAAACCTTGATATCTTGATAATGAACAAGTCCCACCAAAAACGATACCCACCAACTTCCAAGGCACATCCCCTGCACTACATGATATCCTCAACCTGCACCCCCAATGGAGTGTCAATTGACATCACCCCACACACCCCCTCCACAGGTAAACCCAGTGCTACCACATGTTGAGTAGAGATAAAAGAGTGTGTGGCACCTATGTCAAACAAATCACTAGACAAAGTAGAAGCTACAAGGATCGTACATCAAACAGTCGATTGTCCAGCCTCGCCATCACAAGGCCCAAACTGAACTGCCTGAAGCTGACTTGACCCTCTACCCTGGGCTCTAGCCTGAATGCCTTGCACCGCACTTCCCTGCTAGAGTGAGTGATCCTGCCTTGGAGTTCCACGTCCACCGCCTCTGCCAGTACTTCCCATGGAGCTCAATCTTCCTTTTTGATACGGGGTAACTAATCCCATTCCCATATCCGGTACCTACCATCCACGATCATACTCACCCACCTGATGATGTTTCCTTCAGAACATCTGCACATGTCTCATCCGGCCGCACGAACGGCACTCGACTGAATGTTGAGGACACTAACCACGCATATGCCCTGGCCGACCATACTGATAGAAGAACACCTGATTTCCACTCTGAGAGGATGACCATCCCTTCCAACCACCTTTCACACTTCCGCCATGTTTTTAGCTCTCATGGCGTCGCTTCTGACCATCAGTAGCAGCCCTGCTCGTCTGCCCCACTGTCACCACAAGCCCACAACCCAAATCTTCCTTTAGGTTTCCTTCCAAGATCAGTGCCTGATCTTCTAACTCTGTGAAACTATTTTAGCAGAAGATGCTTGCTTGAGACCTGATTTCATGTCTCAGCCCATCCTGGAAATGCCTTGCTACTGTAGCCTCGTCCCCTGCTAACGCTGGGACAAAGAGTCTCTAATCAGTGAAGTGACTGGCATAGTCCATCACTGATAACGATACCTAAGTCAGGCTCATAAACTCTGCATCCCACTCCTGTCTCAAGGTCTCTAGGTAGAAATTCTCCAGAAACATTTCTTGAAAAATATTCCATGGAATTCCCTTAGCCTGCTCAATTTGAGCCTGAATGACCCACCAACGCCTAGCCTGACCTCGCAACATATAAGCTTCCAACATTACTTGCTTTTCAACAGGGGTTTCTAGATGATTCAGTATCTTTTGGACAGACTCTAACCAGAACTCCGCTCCCTCTGGCCCACACTCTCTAGTGAATGTCAGAGGGTGTTGTATCTGGAACTCCCTGGTCAGCTCAAACATACTTGGTGCAACCCGCCCTGTGTCCCAATCCATCATCTATATAAGTCGAGTCAAGTTCTCTCAGAACTAGTCTTCTCTACTTTCTATTATCGCCACATTTTCTTGCTCCTCTACTGGATGAGTGTTCTCTGCAACACCCTCTCATTTCCCAACTGGTAACTGACGTCGTGGTGTCATTTCACTTCAATTCCTAGAAGAATATTTACCATGCATACCATAATCATTCATCACTCCATCAAAATATTATTACTAGCTACAACAACCCATTTCATATACTGACCCAGCGAAATTTTCCAACTTGTTTCAAATCTTATTACTCCATTAAACATCATTTACCCACTTGTTTTATTTGATTCTTCTCATTATTTCTTGGTTTCATGAAATGCATGATGCACCCTACTTTCCTGCCTCACACACCCACCCCGTGTGTGTGCATAACACAATGCATGTCACCTATCTCCCTAGGTGCCTACCATGATGAATGAATGAAAATACTCATGCCGTTATGGCCACTAGCGAAATGTTATAAAACAATCACATCAAACCAAATGTGCATCACCCAACGGTGAAATATCATCAATTGTAACATCACATAACCAAGAACATCATTTCCCACCCAGGGTGACTTGGGTATTCCTCGTACCTGGGTTAGCTATTCCCAAGAACGAGCTCATTACCAAGGCCCGACATATCTTAACCCTTGGCAACCATTCCCAAATTACAAGACCTCAGAGAAGGAGAAGAATGACCTCCTCTGATACAACTTTGTAACGTCCTCGACCCGGAAGCCACTAACCCAGTGCTCCGAGCTGGGTGGTTACATGACCTTAAGCTCGCCTCCCCGTATGCCAAAGGCTACCGACTAGCAGCGGGGGTCTATATAGTCATGTGGGGAGACTATACCCACTTTATATCAGAGTATGCCACAACAAAAATATACCAATAGCGAAAAAAATAATCAATAAACAAATAACCTGTATAACAACCAATTCCAAATAACAAATATTCCATGTCATACTACAAGTACGAAAGTGGACAAAACCCCAAAATAAAGACAATGGCCAAAATCCCCAAAATGGTCCGACTCCAAGTCTGGATCCTCTACCAAGTGCAACCCATGTCCACTCGCTATCTAGTAAGGACCTTTTCCCTTTTCCTGACTTGCAAACATGAAGTTTTCTTGGGTAACCAACGACGGCCCAAGCAGGGTGTGAGTACAACTCAGTAGGCCACCACCAACAGTGTCTACAAAATATCCAGTCAAAACAGATAGTACATGCAATGGAATATGAATGATAATTGCCAAGTAATTATCTAAGGTACCATTATATAGTTTAGATCCAAGCCAATGCCACTTCCATTACCATTCATTACACACCCATTATCACCATTTACAATTTCATCACATTTCGATGGGTTTGTCACATACACTTTGTTACATGGTTCTAAGGAAAAATATCACATGCAATAGAGTAAAATCATCGTTATCCTATCTCACTAGGACTAACCCATCATAGGAACCATAAACTCACCTGAAATCCTCAGTCCAGGTGGATGCAACCGTTAAGAGAATAGACCCATTGTCCCATTTCCTAACCCGTGCATTTAGGGTGGAGTTTAGAACCTCAGTCTTCACTCGACCCGTGGGCATGGATTCTCAAGTCATACCCCACTCTATGAAGCCATGTGCACATGCTTATTTAAAATTAACCATCAACCATCCAAACCATTGCCCTTCGGCAAATACTATTCTCCATAACCCACATGGGAAACCACATCATGCCTTAACACATTAACACATTACCATTTCACATCATTTAACCATTCACCCAATTCCCATGTGTTATTCATATCTCACTAAACATTCAACATTTTACCCATTATCTATCCCATTATGGTCTTTAATCGGTTTACACATTAACCCATTTAACCCGTTCATCATTCCCATGAATAAAAATTTAACCCAATCCAATTTAACCCTTAGTTTATTGCCATGTCTTGGTGCATCACCTAACTACTATTCCAAGTTCAACCAATCATGCCTAAATTTTTATCAAGGGCTCTACTTTTCATTACAAAAAGGTCACTTGTTTAATATCAAACCCTAAATCCAGGAAAAGTCGGCACATCCCATCAACTTCCCAAATTAGGTCAAGTCTATCCCAACACAGCCCACGGATATCGTTAGGGTTCCCATTTTTCATTTTAAACACCATTATTACCAAACATGACAAGGTTATCCAAAACATAACCAAAGGAATGAAAGAACACAACTAAACATGCACAAATACCCAAATAACTATATGATATCACTCATAGACCACCTACCTCAAAACTGTGGTTGAAAGCACTCTCAATCGATTCCTTAGATCTCAATCCGACCAACCGTTGGAGATTCAACCTAAAACTCACCCAAATGTTATGGTTTTAGAGATTCAGAACAAGAGGGAGAGAATATACACATCCTAAACCAAAAAAAGAACCAAGGATGAGATTATCCATACCCGGAGCTTCGATCTGTAAACAACAGCACCAAAAACGCTTTAGAATAAAAGGAGAACCACCCTTGGGAAGCGTGGGTCGGCCAAGTTCATCACTGGGGTTGAGAGGGGATGAAATGAGGAAAATCCCGAGTTGGGGTTTAAAAGCCCGGAGTGGCAAAATTTTAATTTTACCCAACAATAAGTGGCCGCACGGTTTGTCCGCACGGTTTGGAAAACCGTGTGCAAACCGTGTGCATGCTACTATCAGGAGGGGGGGTCTCACGATATAGCCGCATGGTTTGGCAAACTGTGCACATGCTTCTGTCCGGTGGAGGAAGGGTTGCACTGCTTAGCCTAGGCAGGCCGAACGGTTTTCCTAGCCTTGCACAGGCCACACGCCTTGGCCTGTCTTGCCCATATTTCCTTTCATCAGCGCCCCGGGCCCCCGGAACACCCCCAATGCCTCTCACACATTCATGAAAAATACCTTGTAGGCCGAAACAAGGGATTCATATAAAACAAAACGAAAACATACCTTTCCAAAAACCGGGATCTTACAACCTCCCCAGCTTATAATGGCTCGTCCTCGAGCAGAGTTTCTGAGCCTCATTGATCCACCGAAGAGAAGAGTTCGGGCCACTAAGCTTGCATATCTGATTCCCGCTCCCAAGTTACTTCCTGAACTTTCCCATGCTTCTATAGTACTCGCACTAAGGGAACAACCTTTCCTCGCAAGGCCTTTTCACTATGATCCACCACATGAACCAGATGCCCCTCAAAGGACGCATCATCCTCAGGCTCCACATCCTCAATATCAACCATGTGAGATGGGTCAGGGTGATACCATCGAACCTGCGACACATGAAACACATCATGCATCCCACCATACCATTGTAAAAGAGCCAATCGATAATCCACTAGTTAGATCCTCTCCAAAATCTCAAAAGGTCGCACATACCTGGGCGCCAACTTACCCTGCTTTCGAATCCGTCGGTGACCCAACCTTGGCGACACCCGAAGGAACACTTTATCACCCACCTCAAACTCAAGATGTGTATGCCTTCGATTTGCAAATGACTTTTTCCTACTCTGAGTCATAGTCGTCCACTTCCTGATCAACATAACTCTCTCAGACGTCTCCTGCATGAGACATGGCCCTAAAAACTCAGATGCATCGGCCTCTAGCAAACACAATGGTGATCTACAAGGACTCCCGTAGAGTGACTCAAATGGTGCCATCTAAATCATTGTCTGAAAACCATTGTTTTTGGAAAACTCAACAAATGATAGGTTTCTCTCCCAAGAACTACCAATTTCCAAGGCACAATCTCTTAACATGTCTTCCAACACTTTGATTGTACGCTTCGACTGTCCGTCTGTCTGCGGGTGGAAAGCCGTACTCAAAAACACCTGCGTACCAAGCACCTTCTGCAACATTTGCTAGAAACATGATGTGAAACACGAATCATGGTCCGAAACTATTGTCTGCGGCACACCATGCAACCACACTATTTCTCAAACATAGAGCTCACCAAACTAGTCAACCGTAAGGGCCTCCTGAATTGGTAAGAAATGAGTCACTTTCATTAACCGACCCACAACCACCCAAATTGCACCATTATTCTGTGGCATCCTCAGAATACCCATGATAAAATCCATATTCACATCATCCCACTTCCATTACGTAATGGGAAACGGATGCAATGCACCACCCAGGCATTGATGCTCGACATTCACCTGCTGACAGGTAAGGCACTGTGCCACAAAGCGTGCAACTTCCTTCTTCATCCCAGGACACCAAAACCGCCTTCGGAGTTCTTGGTACATCTTGGTCAAACCAGGAAGCACTTTTCACTTTGATACAAGGAACTCACACATCAATTCTTCCCCAATACACTCTGGCACAACCACACGATCATGGATACAAACAACTCTGTCCACCCCGATAGCCCAAGCAGAAGGTAGCTACCCACCTTTAAGCTTTTCCTTCATGATAAAACACTCAGGATCATCAAGATGACCTTTCTTAACTCGACATAAAAGAGTCGAATCCATTGTTACGTAAGCAAGAGTGACCTGACCATTCTCCTCCTACACCTCCAGGTGCATTTCTACAAACAAAGCCATCACCTTGCACTCAGTACTGGATTCCTAAACCACCTGATTATGAACCTTCCTGCTCAGTGCATCTGTAATGACCCGAAATTTTGAATAAATCTTGTTTCCTAATTTTGTGTGTTATTTTATTTTTTGTACTCAACAAAACTGTTTCATTTGATAACATGAGTATAATTAAAATGAGACCGTTGGGTTTTGACTGTTATATGACCATTGGTCCATATGACCACTGAAAATTAAACGTTTCGATTATTGTCTCTAAATACAAGTAATCTTTGTTAATTAATATAGAAAGAAGATTTGTTGGCCTCACCTAGTAGTCTTGGACTGATCGAAGACCATATAATAGAACTTGGGAAGGAGGTAGCACCACTGGGCTTTTGTCTGGACCAAAACCAAGCCGAACTTCATCGTGTGAAGCTAGAAAGGAATCGCCTTGACGAGAAGTTCAAACTGATAGAAATTACTACTCATGCGATGTTGGCCGAGCCTCCCTCGGATTCTCTCACCTTAGCACTCCTTACACATAGGCCCTATGCTGGTGTGATAAGGGGCTATGTATGGAGACCGTAACGGCCTTGTGTAATCCTTTGTTTTAAATAAAAAAATTTATTTCTTTTTATGATGAAGTTTATGAATTTTCAAATGTCCGGATAAATATAGTATGCATATTTTTGATGAATTTTTGAGAAAGGATATTTTAAAAATGTTTATGTAAACCTTAAATAATTAAAAATGTGTAATGATTTTCAAAAAATGTTCTTCTATAATTATGTTCAGTACGAAATTTAGAGTCTAATAAGATCAACTTAAATTTTGATGAATAATAAATTATGAATAGTGATTTTATGCATAGGATTAGTAATGTGACCAAATGGATTAGTAATATCACTTAAAGAAAGTATTAATATAATCTAGGTACCTTGATTAAGTAATGTGATTTAATAAGATGGTTAAAAAACGGCTTCATAAATTATTATTCAAGTATTAGTTTTCTCAGATGAATAGTGTTTTTTTAATTAAAAATTACATTAAAAATATTTAGAAAATTATTTTTATAAAATGGATTACATTTTTGAACTCAGAGCATCGATATTATGTTATGGTAATTTTTGGGGATTTTTCTGAAAAAAATGAATTTTCAGTGAATAGTGTATTTATTTAAAAAATAAATTAAAAATATTTAGAAAATTAATGTTATAAAATGGAGTTCATTTTTGAAATCAGAGCATTGATATTTGGTTGAGGTGAATTTTTGGGATTTTTTTGATAAAGTTGAATTTTCAGTGAATAGTAAAAATACAGTTTTAGGGTTTCAGTATGTTTAATGACATCATAACTGTGTCATGATGATGTCATGGGATATTATATGGGTTGGACGACCAAAGGTGATGAATTAATGTATTGGGGGACCCATGTGGCCTAAAATAATGGGAAATATCTTGGGAGAGCACAAGGTTTTGAGAAACCCACTTATGAGGTGTCTGTTGGCCATTAATGCCTTGTCCCCTCACTTTTCCTATAAATACCATGCTATTCTCTCATCCTTTGGACTCAAAAAACATTCTCAACGAAGTTATGGTCTCCTTACCACCCAAGGAGTCCTCCCATGGTTCCCCCAATCCCTCAAGGTCCAAACGAATGAGTTTTAAGAGTTACGTTTTATGGTAAGGGATCCGACCTCTCTCTTTCTTTTCAAGTAATCTCTTTTATGTTATTACATTTATTCTCCATGTTATTATGTTGGAGGATGTTCATTTATATTCATTATACTGTCCTTTTTATATTCATATGATGAGATACCCTCTCTTATTCTCATCATTTCATTTTATGAATGTTTAAGTGGCGCCGTTAGGCTGCCGAAATTTTTGATGGATTCTTTCACCATTCTCGTTTTCAAGATCTATTTTCATGTCAAGACTTTCAAGTTACATTTTATTATGTTGGGGTAAGATATCTATATCTATCATACTGAAACTTTATGTTCATATGATGAGAGACACTATTTTGATCTTGTCAATTCATTTTTGGTTGAAGTTTAAGTGACACTGTTAGGCTGCCGAATTTTTAAGGGATTCGTTCGCCATTCTCATTTTTCAAAGATCTACTTTCATGTCAATTATTTCAGGTTCCTTTTGTATTATGTTGGGGTATTATATCTATATCTATCATACTGATCTTTTATGTTAATATAATGTGATAACCTAATTGATCTCATCAATTCATTTTTTTTGAAGTTTAAGTGACGTCGTTGGGCTGCTGAATTTTCATAAGAGAAATCTTATTTTTTTTCTTCCTTTCATGTTCTTAATTTCATATGTTATATCTTTCAAATTTCATTAACATATTCTCAAATCCCTTATATTCTGTCCCTCTACTGTTTTATGGGTCATTTATGAGTGTTTGACCCATGTCCCCTCACTTTTCAATGTTTTCTAAAACCCCGATACATAGCCGTTATACTGCAGAATTTCCGTCTCAAATTGTCTCTATATTTTTCTAAAGTACTTTTATTTTATTAAGTGAATACTCAAATATCTTTCTTCAAAAGGGGTATTCACATATATACCAAAATTTTTTACTTTAAATACTCAGATTTACATACATGAGACCTGCTTTTCCTTTCTATGGGTTTAAAGTGACATAAAGATCATGTCTTTAAAGCAGTTTTTAAAACGTTATGATTGTGAAATGAAACCCATTTATTTTATGATATATGGGTTTTTTATGAAATGATTTATGATGATATATGCGTCTCACATGATAATAAAGGAAAATTTAAGGGTGCGTCCTGATAGCGCTCTAATTCATTGGGTAACGATGTAACAACTAGAGATTACAATTTTCACGATATCTTGGTGAATAACCTTGGTAATTTTCAAATGACACCTTTCGGATGGAACTTGGTGATATGTTCAAGATTTTCTATGTTAAATGATGTATCCACATCTCAATGTTATGAAAAATGTTATTTTTATTATGATATGCCACATGATTTCTTTCTCATGCCTTAAAGTTCTTTTTCATGACATTGTTGATGTATCTCAAGTTCACGTGTTAAATGTTTCTCTTGTTCCCTTACTGGGCCTTCTACTCACCCTTTCTTTTGATGTATGTCCCCAGGTTATGAGATGCAGAAATGAACTTAGGATGAACTTAAGGAGAAGCCTTTGAAGTGTTTAAGAAGAATTTTTTATGTTTTTTTCATGTATTATGTTCCCGGTTTCCCAGACACTAAACCTTAAAGATCCTCAATTTTGTGTAATGTAATGAAAGTTTATGTTATAAAAAGGTGGGATGCTATAGCATGAGCAACACTATTTCCCTTTCCCGGCATGTACACCAACTCAACGTCAAAAGACTATAGGTATTAAACCCATCTTTGCTGCCGAAGATTCATATCCCACTCTGGGAAGACGTACTTTAAAATATTATGGTTGGTAAACATGGTATACCATTCCCCCAACAGATTGTGCCTCCCGCACTTCAAGGTGTACACTACTGCAGCCAACTCAAGGTCGTGAGTAGGAAAATTCCTCTCATGTGGTCTCAACTCCCTTGACCCATAAGCCACCACCTCCTCATATTGCATCAACACAACCCCAGGTCCAATTCCAGACGCATCACAAAACACGATGTACTTCTTACCCGGCTCAGGTAAGATCAAGATAGGTGCGGTCGTCAGCTGCTTCTTCAACTCATGGAAGGCATTCTCACAAGCCTCAAAACATTCAAACCTGATTCCTTTCTTGGTCAAGCCCGATAGTGGTGCTTCCATGTGTGAGAAATCTTGAACAAACCTTCAGTAATACCCAGCCAAACCCAGAAATCTCCGAACATCATAAACACTCTGGGGATGCTCCCAATATACAACTGCCTAAAATTTCTCTGGATCCACTAACACACCTGCCTTAGAGAAAATGTGACCCAAAAAGGTACTTCACCTATCCAGAATTGAAATATGGATAGCATGGCGTATATCTGGTGCTCTCCTAGAATACCCAAGACGATGTCAAGATGTTGGTCATAGTCGTCATGCGTTTTCGAGTACACTATGATATCATCAACAAAGACAACCAAAAAATGATCTACATAGGGATGAAAGATCCAGTTCATCAACGCTGTAAACACTTCTAGTGCATTGGTCAAGACCAAAGGCATTACCACAAACTCAATAAACCCGTAGAGACTCCGGAAAGCTGTTCGGGGTAAGTCAGAAGACCTCAATCTCAAATTGTGATAATATGGACTCAGATAAATCATAGAAAACACAGATTCACCCCTCAACTGATCAAATAGGTCATCATATCTAGGAAGAGGGCAAATATTTTTCACCTTCATCTAATTCAACTTTTGATAGTCAACACACATCCCTAACGACCCATCAACCTTCTTTGCAAAAATAAAGGGAGATCCCCAAGTAGACGTACTAGGATGGATAAACCCCTTATGCCATAACTCCTCAAGCTGAACCTTCAATTCCTGGAGTTCTTCCGGTGCTATTCGGTATAGCGTAATTGAAACTAGAACCTCTCCCGATTGAAACTCGATCATGAACTCAACATCCCTCTCAGGGGGTAACCCCGAGAAATCCTCAGGAAACACATTCTGAAACACATCCACCACAGGAAGGAAATTAGTTTTTTCCCCTTCCCCATCATCTTCATGATTGACACATTCCACATGAGCCGCGATCCCACTCATCTATTGAAAAAACTGCCCCCATGCCCTGCTCGAATATCCCATTCACCACGGTAGACATAAGCATCACCCTCAAGCGACATGAACGATAATATGTGACGATAACTGCCTATGTGTGCCTGATACAACACCATCAAATCCATTCCTAGGATTAGATCAAACCCTAACATCTTGATAATGAACAAGTCCCACAGAAAAAGATACCCACTAACTTCAAAGGCACATCCCTTGCACTGCATGATATCCTCAACCCACACCCACAATGTAGTGTCAATTGACATCACCCCACACACCCCCTCCACAGGTAAACCCATTGCCACCACAAGTTGAGCAGATATAAAAGAGTGTGTGGCACCTGGGACAAAAAACGCACTAGAAAAAGTATAATCTACAAGGATCAGACCTCAAACAGTCGATGGTCCAGCCTCGCCATAACCAAGCACAAAATGAACTACCTAAAGCTGACTTACCCCTCTACCTTGGGCTTTAGCCTGAACGCTCTACGCTACACTACCCTGCTGGTGTGAGCGATCCTACCCTGAAGTTTCACATCCACCACCTATGCCAGTATGGCCCATGGAGCTCTAACTGCTTTCCTGATATGTGGCAACTATTCCCCTTTCCATATCCGATACATTCCATCAACCATCATACTCGCCCACCTTCAGAGGATTCCTGCAGAACTTCTGCACCTGTACCATACGGCCGCACAAAAGGCACTCGACTGGAGGTCGAGGACACAGACCACGCATATGCCCCGACCTACCATACTGATAGCAGAACACCTGATTTCCACTCTGAGGGGATGAACCTCTATTCCAGCCACATTTGCATACTTCCGACATGCTGTGATCTCTCATGGCATCACTTCCGACCTTCGGTAGCTGCACTACTCATCTGCCCCACTGGCACCTCAAGCCCCCTACCTGAAGCTCCATTCAGGTTTCCTTTCGTGATCAGTGCTTGATCTAATACCTCTACGAACCTCTTCAAGCAGAAGATGTTTACTTGAGACCTGATCTCATGCCTCATCCCATCCTGGAAATGCCTTGCTACTGCTTCCTCATCCCCTGCTAACACTGCGACAAAGCGTCTCAAATCATTGAAGCTACTGGCATAGTCCATCACCGATAGTGATCACTGAGTCGGGCTCATAAACTCTGCATCTCGCTCCTATATCAAGGTATCTGGGTTGAAATTATCCCAAAACATTTCCTGAAAAACCTTCCATGACATTCCATCAGCCTTCTCAATTTGAGCCTCAATGTCACACCAACGCCTAGCCTGACCTCGCAATGTATAAGAAGCAATATTTACTTACTTTTCAACCAGGGTCTCTAGATAATACATTATCATCAGGACATATTCTAAATAGAACTCTACAGCCTCTGGCCCACCCTCTTCGGTGAAAGTCGGAGGGTGATGCAGCTAGAACTCCCTAGTCAGCTCAAACATACTCGGTGCAACCCACCCTAGGTATCGATCCATCATCTACATAAGGTGAGACATGTTCTCTCGGAACTGGTCTTCTCTACCTTCATTAATCGCCACATTTTCTTGCTCCTCTACTGGAGGAGTGTTCTCAGCAACACCCCCTCGTTTCCCAACTAGTAACCGACGTCGTGGTGGCATTTCTCAACAATTCCAAGCACGAGATTTAGCACGCATACCATAACCATTCACGACTTTATCAAAAGATCTTTACTGTCTAAAACAACTCATTTTATATACTAACCCAACGAAATTTTCAAAATGGTTTCAAATCCTATTACTCCATTAAGCATCATTTAACCTCTTGTTTTATTTCATTCTTCTCATTATTTCTTGGTTTCATGAAATGCATGATGCACCCTACTTTCCTGCCTCAGACACCCACCCCGTGTGTGTGCATAACACAATGCATGTCACCTATCTCCCTAGGTTCCTAAAATGATGAATGAAGGAAAATACACATGTCGTTGAGGCCACTAGCCAAATTTCATAAAACAATCACATCAAACCACATGTGCATCACCCAACGGTGAAATATCATCAACTGTAACATCACACAACCAAGAACATCATTTCCCACCCAGGATGACTTGGGTTTCCCCCATACCTGGGTTAGCTACTCCCAAGCACGAGATCATTACCATGGCCCGACACATCTTAACCCTTGGCTACCAATCCCAAATAACAAGACCTCAGAGAAGGAGAAGAAACACCTCCTCTGATAACACTTTGTAACATCCCCGACCCGGAATCCACTAAACCAGTGCTCTGAGCCGGGTGGTTACATGACCTTATGTGCGCCTCCCCGTACACCAAAAGGTGCCGACTAGAAGCAGTGGTCTATGTAGTCAAGTGGGGAGACTATACCCCCTTTTTGTCAGAGTACGACACAACAGAAATATACCAATAGAGGAAAAAATAATCAATAAACAAAGAACATGTTTAACAACCAATTCCAAATAACAAATATGCCACATCATACTACATGTGCGAAAGTGGACAAAACCCCAAAATTAAGACAACAACTGGAATACCCAAAATGGTATGAAGCCAATTCCGAATCCTCCACCAAGTGCTACCCATGTCCACTCACTATCTAGAAAGGACATTTTCCCTTCTCTAATACTGCAAACATGAAGTCTTCTCGGGTACCCAACGGCGGCCCGAGCAGGGTGCGAGTACAACACAATAGGCCACCACCAACGGTGTCTACAAAATATCCATTCTAAACAGATAGTGTATGGAAGGGAATATGAATGATAATTTCCATGTAATTATCTAAGGTACCATTATCCAGTTTATAGCCAAGCCAATGCCACTTACATTACCATTCATTACACACCCATTATCACCATTTACTATTTCTTCACATTTCCATGGGTTAATCACATACACTATGTTACATGGGTCTAAGGTGAAAAATCACATGTAAGAGGGTAAAAACATCTTTATCCTATCTCACTAGAACTAACCCCTCATAGAAACCATAACCTCACCTCGAAGCCTCAGTCTGGGTGGATGCAATTGTTAAGAAAATAGACCCACAGTCCACTTTTCTAACCCATGCATTTAGGGTGGAGCTTAGACCTCAGTCTCCACTCAACCCATGGGTGTAGATCCTCAAGTCATACCCCAGTCTACGAAGCTATGTGAAAATGCTTATATATAAGTAACCATCAACCATCCCAACCATTGCCCTTCGAAAAACACTATTCACCACAACCCACATGGGAAACCACATCATGCATTAACCCATTAACACATTACCATTTCACATCATTTAACCATTCACCCAATTCCCATGTGTTATTCCTATCTCACTATGAATTCAACATTTAACCCATAATCTATCCCATTACGGTCTTTAATCGGTTTACACATTAACCCATTTAACTCGTTCATCATTCCCATGAATCAACATTTAACCCATTATACTTTAACCCTTACGTAATTTCCAAGTATAGGTGCATCACATAACCTCTATTCCAAGTTTAACCAATCATTCCAACATTGTTATCAAGGGATCTACAATTCATGACAATAAGGTCACTTGTTTAATATCAAACCCTAAATCTGGGAAAAGCCGGCACATCTCATGTATGGCCCAAATTAGGTCAAGTATATCCCAACCCATCCCACGGGTATCGTGAGGGTTTCCATTTTCCATTTTAAACACCATTATTACCAAACATGACAAGGTTATCCAAAACATAACCAAAGGTAAGAAAGAACACAACTAAACATGCACAAATACCCAAATAACTATGGTATATCACTTGTAGACCACCTACCTCGAAACCGTAGTTGAACACACTTTCTATCGATTCCTTAGACCACGATCCGAGAAACATTTGGAACTTCAACCTAAAACACACCCAAAAGTTAGGGTTTTAGGGCTTCAGAACGAGATGGAGAGAAGATACAAACCCTAAACCAAAAAGAGAACAAAGGATGAGATTAGCCTTACCCGGACCATCGATCTGCAACCAATGACACCAAAAACACTTTAGAATCAAAGGAGAACCACCCTTGTTAAGCTAGGGTCGGCCATGTTCGTAACTGGGGTTGAGAGGGGATGAAATGAAGAAAATCCAGAGTTGGGGTTTTAATGCCCGGAGTGGAAAACTTGTAATTTTCCCAACATTAAGTAGTCGCATGGTTTGTCCACACAGTTTGGAAAACCGTGCACAAACTGTGCACATTCCACTATCATGAGGAGGGGGGGTCACACGATTTAGCCGCACCATTTGGAAAACCGTGCGCAAACCCTGTGCATGCTTCTGTTCGGAGGAGGAAGGGTCGCACGACTTAGCCTGGGTAGGCCGCACGGTTTCCATGGCCATGCGCAGGCCATGCGCCTTGGCCTGTCTTGCCCAGATTACCTTTCTTTCATGCCCCGATCCCCCGAAACACCCCCAAGGCCTCTCAGACTTTCAATAAACATCCCTTGAAGCAAAAAACAATGGATTGAAGAAAAACATAATGAAAACATACCTTTCCAAAAACTAGGATCTTATCGTCGAGTTCAACATTTGTGATACAAATTCATAGTTTCCTTGGGTTAGTTATATATTATCACCAATTAGTGAAAAAATTATGACCATTGTCAAACCATCTTACCAATATAACTCATAAGGTATTCATATAATTTCCTGGATTGATGAATATGAATAAATACTCAATGACTTCAAAATAATTCATATCACAGCCGTTGTGTTCACAATATCCATGTGTAGAGACCTTTTTGTAATATTCATCAATGTTACAAATAAAGGATTAGGATCTGTGTTGATGAAAAATGAATAATTCATAGCCTATGCTTCAAGGATGTTTAATTTTCATGACTAGAACTATCCAAAACATGATATGGATTTGGTAGTAGTGGTATTCACAATGAAAATTTGACATCATTATATGTTTGGGGGGAATTGTGAAATATATAGAGATCAACAAAGTCTCAAATATATATTCAAATAGAAAAAGATGAATATGTTCCATGGAATATTTTTATAGATGATTAAAGATTATTAATACTCATTTCACAACCATCTAGGTAAAGAGAATAATGTGAAAATTATTAATGTAGAAATGATCCCGTAATTTTATCAAGGATGAGAATTAATTGGGGTCCAATATCCTTATAATTAAAGAGGATGGAAAGTGAAATAATAAATTAAGGATCATCGTCAATCCTTTCAAAAATTATTTCTTAACCCTCTCTTCTATAATGGTTAAAGGTTTCTCGATAACATGATTTAGGAAATCAATAAAAAAACATGAAATAATAAAAAATGGAAATCCTTGGATGTCAATTTCAATGAAAAGGGAATTTTGAGATTCAGGTCAAAACTATGTGTTCAATAAAATCCTATTTTAAATAAGGAACTATTGGATGATGTGTATAGTTAGACTTTAACTATTCTCCCATGAAACAAAAAATAAGTATCGAGATCTCCAATTACACCATTAGTGCAAAAACATGAAGTAGGTTTCTGAATTTATATCAATGTTTCTGGTATGCTAGAAAGTGAAGGATGAAAGGAATAAGTATAAGGGGATTATGAAACCATAACCTATACCAACATGGAAATGAAGAAACATAACAATGGACAATATCGTTGGACATCCAATGATATCCATGAAAAAATAAATCTATCTAGGTTGTTGTGGATCACCTTAAAAACATGTAGCAAATTACTATGATTCAAGAGTATTTCTCACTGGATCAACTTGCATGAATATACATCAGAGATGTGTTGAATTTTTATGTAGAACCACAGTCTACTATATCTATTTGAGACCTAATATTCACTTCTATATTTTTTAAAATTCTCCTTCATGATTTAAACACTAATCAGTACTTCAATGCGTCTTATCACCCAAAAACTATTGGTCAATCTGTGTGGGCTATCCAAATACATGAGTACATGAAGATATAATGCTAAATTTACATCAAAATAGGATGGGACTAGCATCATCCTATAGTCCAATTCGATAACAAAATCATTTTTCACCAGATCCATTAAATGTATTTATATTTTCCTATTTATGAGAGGAGGTTCAACAGGCCTACATGTTGGGATGATGTTGGTGAATGTAAACTAAAAGTTCTGCAAATGGAAGAGGAAATGGTGGAAAAGTTTGAGACCATTTAGCATCACATCTAGGCTACTTAGAGTTGACAAAATTGATATGATTACAATCATTGAAGAGAGATATGGTTTGATAATGGAGACATGGTATTTCTGTGCATATCTCTATGGAAGAATGTGATGGGATTTGGGAAGAAGGGAAATCTTAGTCAAAGGCACATAGACCGTATGAATATCTTTGGCTGCATTGGACCAGTTACATATTTAATATCATTCCATAAAACTTATCTCATGTACATAATGTATTGCTATTATACTCTTGAGAATGTACATATGATCCCCCTCACATCTACTCAATCCCGAGGTGGTACCAATGGATAATGATCTATCCTATGAGGAGAAGCGGGTTAAGATATTATATTGTGTATAAATATTTCTACAAAAATAAGAAAATGAACCTTTTCAATGTATTGTGGAGATATTAAGAGATTGATGAAATAACATGGGAACTAGAAGAGGTGATGAAATATAGTTACCCTCATCTTTTTTAATATGAGAAAAGAAAATTCTGAGGGTGAAATTTCTTAATGGGGGATGATTGTAATGATAGAATCTATTATATATAAAATTACCCTTTGGATTTAATTAAATTTATTATTAAGTAGTATGGTTTTAGAAAACACATCTTTTTTTATTATATCAAATTAGATTTAAAATATTGTTAATTAAAATTTCCATTTGATAATACAGTTTTCAAACACTGATCACATGGTTTGTATAAATATGGGGTTTTAACAATCGAATTTATATAATCAAAATAAGTGATGGACATAACCAATAGGATCTTACCCTATAAATCCAATTTAATGGAACTTCCAAGGGAGATAGTTTTCTGAGATTTTATCTTGACCAATCCCATTCAAATATCCAGAAACAAAAGAATTATTGGAACCAGTTATGGGAGAAGTTCTAGCTCATGAGATCCTGACCCAAACCTTGTTCCCCAATCCGCTCCCTGAAAGTCTAGTCATCATGAACCTTACTCTTATGGATTATTATGGAATATTAAAGAGATATTTATATTATACCTAGAAATAAGAAAATGTGTAATATTTTGTATTGAATAATGAATATATTTTCATTGTGTTATTTTTATTTTGTAAATGATTTTTATTTTTATACAATATAGAAAATAATGTATTATTGGTTAAAATTAAATTTAAATTAATGAATTATTTAAATTAATTTATTTTGGAAGTAAATATTTTTTAATTAAAATATTATTTCTATATAATATTTATAAATTTTAAATAATCATATAATCAAATTTTATTTTCATAAGTGTGGGAAAACTATTATTATAATAAAAACCTATGTTTCTTAATAAATGTCGATTTTATTTTAAAAATGAAAATTCACATATTTTTAAAAAAATTTAAATAAAATGGATAATATTTTTGGAATAATAGAATAAATATTATCCAAACATGAATATTCAATAAAATTTTGGGACAGTTGAATTTTCAAGTAAAAATTAAATGTCTTATAAATATAATTTGAGTTTTACTAAATCATTATGAAAAATAATGATTTAGTAATTACATTAAAAGGTATCCATGATAAAATAAATGTTTTCAATTTTGAAAAATTAGATATAAAATTTATTAGATTTATTTTTTAAAGCAATTATGAATCCTCCAAAACATATATATTATATTTTCATTTAAAAATAATTTTTTTAGAGTGTGACTCACCTCAACATATGAAATGAAATTATTTTAATAATTATGGACATTGGATATCTAAAATAATTAAATCCACTCCCATTTTCAGACCCCATGAGCAGAATATGTGGGATGGTTTATGGTTTTTTGATATTATATTATGTAGAGTTTGAAACATGAATAATAAAGAAATCCAGATATTTTAAAATATAATCCCACTAAAACTCCTATTTATTTTCACTAAATATACATATAGTACCACCAAAATCTTATCTAGACCCCTTATAATCCTTCCAAGGTGTCACCAAGCTCTCATGAATCTCTCCCCAAGCCTTTGGAGTAGCATGCTTAAGTAGGAAATCCTCACCTTCCTCTTGTCCTTTCAATTTCAAGCACCTTATATGAAATTTGTTCTTTGAAATTCAATTGGTTATATTTTCATTAACTTAAAATAATTCCATTGATGATAAATTGAAATTATTTTATTAAGGGATCAATTATCGTCCTTCATTTGGGCCCTTACCTAGGTCATCAATATGCTGAAATTCCATAAGGGATCCTCCACTACCCTATTTTATCAAGAACTCATTTTATGTTATGTCAGTTAATTTCAATTTCATATATTGGGATATGTTTTTTCATATCTCTATTACTTATCATTTGATTTATAAATGATGATATCCCGTTTCACGCTCATTTTACCTACTATGAACCCTTATGTACACCCGTTGCCATACCTAAATCTTGTAAGGGTTCATTCCCTTCTTTTCATTATAAATGTTTATTCAATATTGTATGGATTCTATTTTCAATTAATCAACTCGTTTCATGTAATGTTATGTCCCTCTTACATTAAATTTAAGGTCTAAATGATGATAAATCCCTTTACTTCTCCTCAAAACATTTTTCGTATTTTATTTGACATCTTTATGCATCCGAAAAAAATCACCACAATTTGCATTCCAAAAGAATTATATAGTGAATAAGATACTCATTTCATAACATGGTTATTAAAATTTATACACACATACTTTTTTATTGTAAAAATACATATGATTATTCCACCCACCTTGATCACGAAATAAATTTTGATGAGGGAATAATCCAAGTTGTATGATCTATATGACACACTTAAGAATAAGTATGACTTGAATATTATGGCTAATCCTAGATAGTTCTCTATTAGATTGGGAGTGTTTTGTATAATGATACATCATGTTGGGATTAGCATTGAACCTGATTCCATTACTTTACATTTTCCATCATGATGTCATAGAGGGTTTAACATTGTCAAATGTTTATAATGAAATTTTTTAAGTTGTTTCTACATTTATCACGTTTTGATTATCATGATATATGTCATATATCATTCTTCATGTTTATGAAACCAACCCTTTTTATGACTCATTGATATTACTATTGATTAAAATGTATTTTCCACTTCATTTTATACCATTTATATACACTTATGCGGCTTTATAGCACACCAATTTATTATATTTCTCCCTAGTTTATCCGATGTGGTTTTATGTATGATGTAATATTATGAACATGTTAATGAGGGTTTCATTAAAGTTGATATATATCATGTTTTATGTTATTATGTAATGTAACTAATTCCCAAATAAACTAGACTTCTCTATATATTAGTTTATATTAAGTGGCGTCTAATGTAATAAATAATGTATTAATGTGATATAAAGAAAAGGGTTTTTTATAGCATAATTTATTATATTAATGAAGTTTCCATAATTATCACCAAAGAGAATTTTTGAATCCTAAAATATGATATATTGAGCATTCATTTAGCACACTTCACCTTATAATCACCTTAATATAAATTCGAAAATTACTACCAAATGGCCTTTCCACTAGTGTAAATCATCAATTTCTTATGTATTTAATCTGATATAGTTCTATATAAATCATTTTGAGTTGTAGAAAATGCATCTGATCATTTACATTCATAACCAATCACAGTCTACCTTATAATATCATTAAATTTTATTCTATGTAAATTAATAAAAATAAATCGATAAGAATGTAAAAAAGATTGGATATAATTAGTATCTTTCAAATAAGACACTTGATTTCAAAAACTATCAGAATTCCATTAGAATTTACTGACATCTCCAACTCATACAATTAAGGGTGAAAAATAAAACACGGAAAACATAGGTTATGATACCATTTTTCGTAATCTTGGATACCCTGAGCGGTGTGGGATAAATAATGGTGTCAAATTTTATTTATATAAAGAATGATTTCAATACATTTGTAGGAACATAGTAGACCAGCCTTATTGAAACATGCACTCATAATATCATAAAGAAATAATGGTCCAACCATGAACTGGGAACCTAGGACATGTTTTAATAAACCCAAATGTCATCATCGATCCATACATGATAAATAAAGTTCCTATGTATAGAGAAAACCCATATGGGAATGATTTTTACCAGTAAAATAAATTAACCCAACATCTAAATCTGTCTTGAAATTCTAATATGAAATGATTTTGGGTAAGACGTCCACTCTAAAAAAATGAAACAATAAATTGAATATAGAAAATTTAAATAACATAAAATAAAAAATCCCTCAAATAAACCATTATCACCCACCCTATAAACAACCCCTTTAGATCACCTAGACATCAAATATATCATATTTTATTAATAAAATAAAATTTAAAATTTAAGGTCCTATTTGGATAATTTGATAAAGAAAACTAAATGAATAATAAACCACCATCAGACATCTATATGACTACAATAGTCACCATCCAAACCTCAATCCATATATTCACAAATTGTAAATAATGGTTGAATCAGAACATAAAATGTTAATATGTGTGAGTAAAAATTGATTTATAGGAATTTCTATGAAAAGCATACACTATGAGTTTTATTTTAATAAAGGGTATAATATATTGTCATTTTCAATATGATCTTGAAAATAGTTTATCATTACATAAGATCATAAACTCCAGTTTATTTTATAAAAAATAATTGATGAACATTCTTTTCATTTTAATTAAATGAAAAATAATCACTTAAAAATTCTTAATTGGATGAAACCTCCATTATTAAATATAAAAATAAATAAAATCTTCAAAACCCACTATAGAGAGTACTTTCAAATACACTTTAAGACACATTTTTTTATTAAAGATAATTAATACTAAAGTAAAAATAAAGTGGATATAAATCATGGGATATGTAAATTAAATCAGGAGAATGAGGAAGTCATATATTTTAAATTATAATGTATGAATAATGGGAATGTGCACTAAGATCACTAAATTTGGGGAACCATGAACATTTTTATCAATAAATAGGGCCACTAGCTCAATTAGTATAATATACTATTGCATCACTAGATAATGCAATGATTTAATATAATTATATATGAATAGATTGTAAAAAGGGAACCAAGCAAGAATTAAGATTTCACACACAAGTGCATTAGCTTATCATGTTATTTAAATGATGCTGATAATTTTAAATTTATATAAATATACAAGAAATCTTTATAGAATGTGGAAAATAATTATTCAACATAACCTCTAAAACCCCATATAGAAATATACCACATTCATAAAAATTTATTAAAATATTTTGACATCCCGTTGATGGGGAATTCATCACATTCAATTAAAACATTAATCACATCCACAACATTAATGGAGAATGTTAAATGGTTTTTTATTTTTCACGAAAAATCATTAAAAAGGTACCAACTAGGAATTATCATAAAAATTTTCATTTATAAACTATAAAACTAACATTAAAAAACAATAACATATTCCAAAAAAAACCTTAAAAATATAATAGATTTCATGACATTATTTAAAATCCAAATATGGTGTTAAGAGTAACAACTTGATATTTTAAATTAATGGAATTAAGTTTGTTAGGGTAAATGACATGTGACACTAAGATTTGACAATAATGTAACATCCTGATACTTTGTAATATATTTATATTTAAATTAATATAATATCTCTAGATTCTTTGGGTACACACAACCACAAAAATTTTATGTTAAATATCACATTCAACACCCTCCACCAAGCATAAAAAACACACTATATATATAACCATTATAAACTAGCTATAAAATTTGTGGGTATGATTAATATTCATGTTATTATTAAATATATATATCTGAAATTCAATATAATATATTGACAAATTTTTAGAAAATAATTAATTAATTTTTATTAAAGTAATTTTTTTCAAAAATATATTTTCACAAAATATTATTTTTATTTATTCTCGTGAAAAAATTATTTTAATTAATTTAGGGAAATTTTAGAAAATTTATTTAAAAAAATTAATATATATATTTAAATTTGAATATAAAAATATATTTAGGGTGAAATTTAAGAATTTATCAAAAAATGTTGATTCTTAGTGAATAATGGTAAAATACCAATCATTGTAAAGATTCCATTTCATTTTAAAAAATTAAAAATTTATATAATAAGAATTTATTTTTAATTTTATTTAATATAAAAAAATTAATTTTTATTTATATTAAATCCAATTAATTTATTTTGAATCAACATTATTATGACCATAAGTATATGTTTGTTTTTTGGTTTAAAACCATTATTTTTCTAAAAAATGTTCTTAAATTAGTAGTGTTTCTCCTTTTTAATTAATAAAAAATAAAACTAAGAATAAATTATTAAAATTAAAATTATGTAATATGTATAAATAAATAGTAAATTATATTCAGAAAATTATCATTATCAGACATATAGCTAATATCATCATATTCGTGGAAAAAATACACTTCTTAAATGCCCCCTTTTTGTTCGCATATGTTCAATTTGATTTAAGTTGAGATTTTTGAAAATATTAAAAAAAATTATTTGAAAACATATACTAAAATTTGGAAATGATAACATCACAATTATATAATTGTGAACTTTTTAGAATTTTTTGAAAATTGTGATCACATGATGAACGGTAAAAACATACAAAATTTTAATTGAAAACCAAAAATTTGGTTGATTTATTTATAATGTTAAAATATATATTTACTTTTTTTTAAAGTAAAATTTGTTCAACTATACATACATTAACCCAATTTAGATAATTTAGCTACATTTAATTTCTAATTTTTGTACATAAACTTATTAAACTATTGAAAATTTTTATTACTAAGAACCCATTTTTTCATTATATCTATAGAATTAATTTTATATCAAAACATTCCAATTTTGTTATTTGAATTTTGAAAAACGGTTTTCTATTCATAAATAATAATAATATCTAATATCTAATTATTTTAAATTATATAATTTCAAAAATAGTCTATAAAAATAGTAAAAATTATTTATAGTGGTTTAGGTAATAATGGTGTCAGCATGGGAAAAACTAAAAAATATAAGGGTTCAAATACCATAAACATATAAAAACCCCATTTGTGACCCTATTTTGACCTTAAATATTCATTTTTATATAACATAATTTTCATAGGCTTGTTTCATGATAAAAATGTGGTTATAATTGAATCTTATCTAACAATTACAAGTGAGATAATAACCTCACTTATAAAAGGCCACCACTCTTCTCACTTCTTCACATATAAAAGACTATTTGGTGTGAAAAAAATACAAAAATAACTTCAAAAATTCCCAGAAAACGCAATAGAATCATTATATTTTGTATAAATCCAACCTAAGAAGGAATTATGGAAAATCTAAGGAGGAAACCAAAGATGAGGTAATGTTCATCAACAAGCTTCTGGAAATTATTTATTCCTCCTCCTACATAAATTCATATTAATCCATAATTATAAAATAAATTCAATATTTTTCATATACTTGTATGTTTTTTATCAAACATTCATCACCAAAAACAATATAAAATTATATGAAAAGGGTTATGAGATCATCATTCATGTGTACGACAGAGTAATGCCCCGTGAACTACTGTCATTCGTTCTTCCATTACCACCTTTCAGGGTTGGGAATGATGATGTATCTAATGAATATATATAATCTTTATACAATATTTTTTTCCAATATATTAATTATATCATATACATAATTTTTACTTTCTATTCTTGTGTTCATATGATAAAATTGTTCATGTGGAAGGTGGACTATCACGTCTTGAAGAGATGTGATTCATTTTCACCTTAACTCATTACATATATGGTTATAAGGATACATTTAATAAAAATATGTCATATAAATGAAATAATAATGAAAATAATGACATATTTATAATTAAATATATATAAAATATAATTATTCCCTTAAAAATGAAAACAATATTTTTGTACATGTGGACTACCTCATTCATAACCAATTTGACTATTTTCATCACCACACCACATGGATGATATATATAAGTATATATAAATAAATAATATGTTATATATAATATTATTATCACTATTAAAAGAAAAAAATATTACTTAACTCCTTTAAAAATATATCATTGAACACGTTAACATTATTATTGCTTACATATGGTCTACCATTTAAAAGATTTTAACATAATTCATTTATCCTTACCATATTATATTAATCATTTTAAAAGTACAATTTATTATTAAGTATAATATTTTTTTCATGTTTAATATTTTAAATATGATATAAATACATTATATTCATAAGAACTACGATAGTCATAAAAAATAACAAATGATAAAATAAGGAAATTAAGAACTAAAACCTTAAAATAATCAAATACTTTTTTAAAGGATGAGAATATAAGATAAAATTATTATATAGGATAGAATAAATATTTATATATATATTTAATAAGTTAAAATCATGATTAAAACCAGCATATGGTGGGATATATCTAGTTCAACTAAATGGAAGAGTAAGGACAATGATATACTCTTAATTTCATTTCACCATGACATATTGTAATTTTATGCACCTCGTTTTTTATATATTGGGTTTACAAAACCCCTTGGATGTGTTATATCATTAATGAAATTAATTTAATGATAAATAAAGTATCATTGGGTATTATGATTCAAATTATTAACAAATAAGTAATTTATTATTGTCACAATTTTTTTTTCTATAAGACATATGTCATGTTTTGATCCCATATTCTTTTATTTGGTGTATATACAACCCCTTTGACATGTAATGTCTTGAATTTATTTAATATACTTATATTAAAAATTTACATTCATTTAATCCATTCCTTGGTATTTTGATTCATTATTACCATAGTGGTAAGAGTTCAATGTTACAATCTCATCATTTGTTGGGATTGTTTGCGATTAAATCTAAAATGAAGAAATCATGTGAACTACAACTAAAAAATTATAATATATTTTCTTATACTCTATTTTTTTCTTAATTATATATTTTTTCATTCATGTTCATCTTTTTATTTACTAAGGAGTTCAAAATAATGTTTTTATGAGAAGTAATCAATATTTATCTCTATAGCCTGAATCACTTTTCCTTCAAAAAACAAGGTTTTCTAGAAAAAATTAAAAAAATATTTTTAAGATTCATTAAATTATTTATTAGAAACATTTTACCCACCTTTTTCTTCTTCAAAAATTGTTTTTAATGGAATATTCATTTCATTTTCAAAACAATAACAATTTAGTTTTTGTTGAAAAAAGGAAATATTTATTTTCACACGTGCAGCATAAATAGAATTTTATATTTTCAGGGCCAGTTTTTTTAAGATTCCATTATACGTTTTCTTTATAATTTTATGAATAAATTATTTTAAAAAAAATTGATATAATTTTTTCAAAAATAAAAGAATATTTTCATTAATAAATGTTATAAATGATATTTAGATCATAATTTATATGATTCCGTGGTTTTTTTAAAAGAAAAGGAAATTCATAATATATTATGGAACTTTAGTTTAAAGAATTCATTTTATAATTAAAATGGATATCTTATTCAAGATTTATTTAATTATCTTTTAATGGTAATTTAATTCATCAATGTTAAAAAATACTGTCATTACTAAAGTCTTAATATATATTTTTTATATTTATACCATGCTCATAATTTCTCTGAATGGATTTTAATTATTTTAAGGATATTTTAATACGACATGTATCTTTTCCAAGGGTCAATCTTATTTCAAAGAGATTGTTATGAAACCCATTTATCATAAACAAGTTAAACATGTTTTAAAGAGATATTTATGGAACTCATTTCTCTACCATGGGATAATCAAGTCATGAAAGTAATAATGGTTATAAATCTGAGTTTTATGATTATTTCTAGGCTCTATGTGCATTATTTGTGGTTCTTTGAAATTATATTTGATGGGAGTTCCCTAGAAGAGTTGGGTGAGATTCTTAGAGCTTATACAATGGGTGCACCTAGATGGCATCATGTGAGACCATTATAGGTTATATGATGGGTGTGCTTAGATAGTGATCTTATGAGGTTTTTAATAAATATATTATATATAGAATTACATTTGAAGATTTCCATATGGTTATTCCAATTAAAAGTATTTTGTATGAGTTATGTGATGGTAATGTTCTATTATACCAAAAAGTTCTATCTATCATTACAAAGGGTTATTAATGTTTCCTTTAATTAGGATTGGAAGTGCACGGCTCATGATAATTGATTGTTATTAATATTTCTACTCATCAATCCTTTTTCTATTTTTAATAATTGATGATTCAAGAATAAATTTGTACGAGTTATTTTTTGATTTAGTCATGCACTATAATTATGTCATCATACCCTTATGAACTTCTAATGATCATTGATGGAATTCAAATATTAATTATTATGTTTAGAATTACTGAGAATTTCATCTCACCCTTCTTATTTTTTCTTTCACCTATGTTATAAAAACATTGGTCGAATGAATTATGTCTAGAATGTATTTCATATGGATGATGAAGAATAATTAATGTGAAATATGAAAATATGGGATAACTGGGAGAAATTCTCATTGAATGACATAAGTATTGTATATATAATAGACTGTACAAGTTCCAAAAAATAATAAAACTAAATTTTTATTAATAATGTATGTGATCTTTTATTCATTTGTTGTTCTAAGGATTTCATGGGAAAATTGGGCCATAATTATCAATGTTAATTCCAATAATGTGAATTTTATGATTTTAAAAATAGATTAGAGAATGCCGGTTCTGGGAAGTTATATTATGTTGTTATTCCAAATCCAAATTCCACATAAGTTTTTCAAAATACACTTTTTAAAAACAAACTGTGTAATTTAGCAACACTTGTTTCACAAAGAAGTTCACAATAACTTCAAAACTATGAGTTTAAATTTGGAAACACCTTTTGTATACATTCATAGTCCAGTAAAATCCTTGTTTTCTTACTAAGAGTATAATAAACACAAATAAGACTATTATTTTAATTTATCAAAATGAATTAAAATTCCATGAAATCAATGGTTCGATAATTTAGTTGCAAGATAAATGGGAAACCAACATTAAATCGAGCCTGGATGTAACAAAAAAAAATAGGCCCAAAGAACATATCACACACCCCAACATCATGAATATCAATAGAAAATATTCAAAAACATTCCATGGGCTAATGATACGATGGTTTAATGTTATGGGGTACGAATAAAAATAAATTAGAGGATAAATATAAGAGGGAGGAGTCCATACCACAAATACATGGAAAAAACCCCAGAATAATCCCAATAAAATCAACACATAGATATGGGAAATTTAATGGGAGGCACAAAATGAGCCACCATAGTTTTCAGTGTTGTGATATGGAGGTTGGGTACAAAATAAATTTGGTATTTAGTTAATAATAATTAGCATATTTTTTTTTACATTCAATGATTTTATTTTCTGGGTGAATCACATGCTTTTCTCACATGGCTGTCCAAAATGAATGTCAACCCATTAAGCCCCACTAGTGATTGTGGATCTGAGTGCATGGTAAGGACACATTGTTATCCTCACTATGAACCATACATGTTTTTATATACACTAAAAACTATATTCTTATTTTATGGTTTCCATATAGTTATTAATAATAATGTGCTTACCGTGCGACATGAACTCCATGATGATTAATATAGAAAATTAAACAGAATTTTTTCCAAAATGAGAGATAAAAAAAGAATAATAAAAAATAAATAAAACAAAACTAAATAAAAAAGTAAAACCATTGTCTATGTGTTACAATTTTCCCAAAATGTCATTATATTACACAAAATTTTTACTAAAAGGTTTGTTTAAGAAGAAATTTTTTCTAACCTCTTGCACTATGGACAAGATCTGGGAATCAAAAAGTCTAAATTAATTATAATAGATGAATTATGAATCCATCCTTAATATGGAAGGTTATATACATTATTTATCCAATTAATTTATAAAAAAATTCATAATGATTCATAGTAGAAACCACCAAGTAGTAAGTATAAAAGAAAGGCACATTAGTGAAGGAAAATGGATTCTATAATGAAAACCCACAAAATACAAAGAACCACATGACTGAAAAAATATTTGTTGAAAATAAAAAAATTGGACCCGGTATCAATAAAACTCAGAACAAATCCTTTATGAGGGGGTTGTCGGGGAATAATCATAGAAAGGGACCCCAACAATTGGACGCAGTTTAACTAAAAATATGAAAAACAAAAAAATATAGAAGTATTATAATCCCATAAATGAACACCTATATTAGTCTCCACAACAAATTAAAATTCCACTATTACAAAATTTCCCCAGAATATATATTCACATAGGAGAAATAGGACACCCCAAGCTTCCACAGTGCGCTTCTCTTTGAATAATACATTAGCGAGTATTGTACGCAACTTCGAGTTCTAACACACACCACAACCAATCAAAGTAACCATTATGAATAGTAATACCCACTTTTTGAAATTATATAAATTTTATCTCTCAAAATGGACTTCATTTTTCGATTTATAATATCAAATTTATCCTAGGGTAAAATTTTGGTACTTTTCGGATGACATTCATATTTTGATGAATAATGAAAATTACTAAATGTTATTTAAAAACAACTTTTTTAATCGAAAAAATTAATAGTGATAAATTATGAATTTTATTTGTTTTAAAGTATATTTAGAATATTTTTTTACAATTTAATACAATTTTTGTCATTGGAAAAAATTTCACAGTTAAACCGGACAAAAACAAGTGTCAATCTTTTGATAATTATTATCTCTTAAAAACACTCTTTTTTGTTTTAACAACATGAATTAATTTTAAATTGATTTCTACCACTTCTGTGTTTTGAATTTGGAAAAATGGATTCCATATTTGGAATTAGGATGTCCAAATTTTGTAAATAGGTAACTTTTATTTTTAGAAATTTTGACTAATTATTTCGGTAAATATTTTATTTACCATGGTTAAAGGGTAAATCCGATAAATATGGGTAAAAAATATTTTAATAATAATAATAAATTACCCTAAAACATGTCCTAACCTTATTATTTCATACATTTCCAACCATGGGAATCATTGGGTCGATTTTGGGACCCCATGGATCCACTTGTAAGTGATAAGGACACTTTATATTAAATAAGTTAAAATAAATACAAAAATGACATAAGCATATATCTTTTTGAAAAATAATTTTTACATAGGATTATATACGTTGGATTTTCGACTATAAATATTAATTAGAATGATAAAAATATTTCATACATAATGGTATTTTATTTATAATTTTTAGACATTTAATAATTAATATCATTTATGACACAATAATGATGCCATATTTTCTTTATTAATGATAGAATCAAATAAATGGTATTATAAATGTTACAATAAATATAATTTGAGTGTTTTGATGAAATCCATGAATTTTATTTGTGAATATTACATTATAGTATTTCTTAAATGAATTTTTTTTGAATTAATCAATTTTTTAGGACTTTTAAAAAAATAAATTATTGAATAGTGTCAAAATTAACATAAATGAGTTTTTAAAAAAACATATTATATTATTAATTGATATTATATTCCCAAAAATCTATAGTTCGGCCAAAGGACTTATATCATGATAGTTTTATCATTAATGGACCACTTGGGGGGTCGCTTAGATGTATATAATATGTTCATTAACTATATAATATAAAAATACAAAGTGACATGGTAAATGTCAAACTAATTATCTAAGAGTTAAAACTAAAAGATAGGGTTAATATAATGACACAAACCTGTCTAAATTTTATTGGTTGAAAGTATTTTGACTCATCCCTATATTAGAAATTTAATAATCCACTTTGGATCCATTAGAAACAGAATATGAATTTATCATAAAATAATATTTATAGCTTTTCGAAAGGTGCCCCTCACCCCTCTTATAAAAGGGAACTCACTCTTCTCACTTATTAAAAAATTCAAAGCCTTTTGGCTTGGACAACCCCTGCCCAAATATCCTCTCAACTTCCCTCAATTCAACCTATAAGCCTTAGTTTGATAAAAAAGCCAACCTAAGGAGCCCTTTTCATCAAGTCAAAAAAAAGAACCCGAAGAAGAGGTAATGTTTTCACCACCCTCTTTCATGTTCCTTTCTTCATAAACGTATTCTTTAACTGTTATTACCATTATAAAATAATAAATCCATTATCTTATATATACTGTTATGTTATTATAAATATGTTACTACGATATTCAGTATTCTATGCATCCTTTGAATGACATGTCACCATACGTGCGTACGTACAGTTTACCGTCTCCACGTCGTGGTGTAATTATTATTCAATACATTATTATATGGATGGGTATAACAATTATGTTTAATTCATGTAAATAATAAATATAACATGATAATGATTCTTTATATATGATATACTATCCAATTATATATTATTTGAATATCAAATAATGATACTGTCGCTCGTGCGTACGTACGAACTACCGTCTCCACGAACGCGATGAGATTCATTCCCAACCGTATCCATTAAAGTATAGTTATCATTTTATGATTAAAAATATTGTTTAAGGACCTTATATAATTATGGATATGAATAATATAAAACTTATCCCTAACAAACATGACTTATGTAACAAAACATATAAAAGAAAACGAGTAAGTTAATACCCGGAACGACGATAATACTAAGATTTTATTAACAAAACAATGTTAAAAGATCATATATAGTATCATATTAATGTATATGATTCTTGTATAATTTAATAACAATTATTTCACAATTATACAAGAGGTTAATCTACCCTCAACCAAGGAAAATTACAACGTAAGGGTTTTTCACCTCACTCCTTATTCCCGTAAAATTCGTACCATATTGCCACTATTATCTTTTGTGTGGTGTATGTACTGCCCATAATTGTATTCATTGTGTAATATACTTTAATTTATGTGTATCTATATATTCATTGTATTATACCTCTTTTATGAGGTGTATGTTTTGTAGGTTACCAAATTGGTAAGGGTTTATTTTACAATCTCTTCATTATGAGAGGTTGTTTATATGTAATTATCTACTGGGGCCTCCTTATCATCCACATCCATGTTTCTTAAAAATTTATTTCAAATCATTCTTACTATTTTATAGAATATGGGTTAAAGTCATTTATAGCCTTGTTTGACTTTTTTCAAAAAGTTTATAAAGGAATCATTCAGCTGTTTTCCAAACAAGGTCCTTTTTATCCTTTTCGACAGAATTAAGGTAAGAATGTCTTTTTTCTAACTTATACGGCGGGTGCGGCTATTTTCCACTGTTATAGAATCTTTGAAGCTTCCCTTAAAAGCTTATAAAAATATTTTAAATGTAAATGTTTTTTTATAATTATGTGACTTTTAAATGATTTAAAAAAGAGATTTTTCTCTCAAATCGTTTTGATTTCATCTATGTCAAACATCCTTTGGTAAATTTTACACTTTTTTGAAGTTGATTTATTATGATACAAATTATCCATATTGTATTTAAGGTTTTGTGATTTTTTTGAATATGGATGAGTTATTCTTATTCCATTAATGGTTTATGATTAATGTTTTGGCATGCAAGTTTCAATAAGAATGTTTATGTAATACTTCATCCACTTCTTAAGATGAATGTGTTGGACTACTAAGTTCTCGGTTGGGGACTGATGAAAGTAAGCCCTCTCGGTTGGGCTCCGGTTACAGCAGACCCTCCAGGTTGGTGTCTGGTTATTATAGGCACTCTAGGTTGGTGTCTGGTTATTAGAGGCACTCTGGGTTGGTGTCCGGTTATTAGAGGCACTCCAGGTTGGAGTCCAGTTACAGAGGCTCTCCGGGATGGAGTCCAATTACAGAGGCTTTTCGGGTTGTGTTTTGGTTACAGTTATCCCTTAGTTCTTAGCACGAGGCCTTGACACAGAAATTAAAGTTGAGCATTATGAATTTCTATCATTATGAAAGTGGCCAGTGATATCGCATGCGATTATTCAACTAGTAGAATATCCATGTAAATAAGTAAATGGAATTTTTACATTTTATATTTTACATATTATTCTGAAGTTCAATTTTTAATGGCTTTTTTAGTTATACATTGCCTCAAATGTTTATGCATATTCATGAAAGATACCTCTATATTGTTATCCTTACTGAGAATCTAATCTCACCCCTTTATATGTTTTATTTTTCCTAGGATGTGAAAAAATATTTTATGACTGACCTGCAGGGATAGTCTGAAGAGGATATGAGTGTGGAATATGGAGACTATATTACTGTATTTTTTCACTTTATGATGTAATGTAGACCTTCTGAATGTATCTAGTGAATCCAAGTATACTAAACTAATAGGTCTTTAGAGAAATTATCTTTTATGATAATGCCAATGTTACGTAATAATGCACCGACTCTGGGTAACTGCGGTCGGGGCATTACATTTGGTATTAGAGAATGTTTAGTACAAACCTTGGAAGCTAGATTTAGATAAACCTTGATTAGAGCACATGGATCTATGATTGAAATTGAGGACTAGTATAGAATAACTTCGTAAATATTGGTATTGTATAAATTTTGTGAGTTTTCCGAGGAATACATCCCTGTCTAGATACGAGCAGGTATAGGCGGCTCTGGAAAAGATGTACCTAGTGGTAATACCCCAAAACACTGCTTTGAGCTACACTCAAATGGGAACTGGTGCACAATAATGGGCCTTGCTGGAATCTTGTTTATGACACTCCCAGAGGATATGCTTAGGATAATTCTCAATATCTTTACAAACCATTATGGATGGTTTATGAGTATATACTTTCTCAAAGAAAACATTTTTATGATTATGGATTATATATATAAATATTTCAATTTATGTTATGTGTTTTACATGTATGGAATTATGTATTTTGATTCATAAACTGATCTAGTTTATGCCATTGTTTAGAAATGGCGCATAGTGGAAGAAATGGAAACCATATCAATGCACACACTCCATGTAGGGATTTCCCTCCTTATCAAGAAAATTATAGTGGAGTTGGTGATGAAACCGGTGCTGATCAGCTAATCACCATACTGGGACAACTCACTCAGGTTATGAATAATAACCTTTCTCGTATGGAGCACCCTAATCCGTAGCATGATCAATGTTAGCCCGCTTCATGAGGAAAAAAACCACCAACATTCAATGGGAGTAAAAATACATTAGTAGTTGAGCAATGGATAACTTCCATAGAGAAAATATTCCATGCCTTGGGGAGTAGTGAAAGGGAAAAGGTTATCGTGGTAGTTTACCGCCTCACTGGAGATGGTGATCAATGGTGGTCATTGATTAAAAATACAAAGGAAGATAGAGATTTATCAATTATGGAATGGAGAGATCTCAAAGAGCTTTTCTTAGAAAAATACATTCCTCGTGACCATCGAGCAGATATGGAAAAGCAATTTCCGAGTCTGAGGCAAAAGGAGGATGAGAATGTCACAAAGTATGAGTCTAACTTTACAAGGTTAGCGAGGCATGATGCAGATTATATACGTAACCCAAGAAGTAAGATTGATCGTTTCTTTGATGTGTTAAAACCATTTCTCCATCGAGCTTTAGTATCACATTCCTTATCATCGTACGAAGATATTGTCTCGTGTTCTATCAAGACAGAAAAAAAATTTCTAAGTATTATGACAACAAAGTAAAGAAAGAGAATAAGATAAAAGTGGAGCAAGAGATAGATAAAGGGAAAAGGGGGAAGAAGTATTTTACATTATGTGATAATTGTGGTAAGAAACACCCCAGTACTTTCCTAAAAGGAATGAGAGTTTGTTACAAATGTGGAGAAAAAGGTCACCAGACTCGTGATTGCAAGGGAATGAAAGAGGTTGTCAATGTTGAATGCTAAAATTGTAGAGAAATGGGGAATTATCCAAATGAATTACCTAAGAGCCAAGGAAACTTATCTCATAAAAGGCCAAGGGAGAAAGGCCAATCTTATGCTGTTAGTACAGTTGAAGTGGAATAATTATTGTATTTGTGTTTTTGGAATCAAGGACAATATTATGGTTATAAGAATAACGTGATATATATAAGGATTGTACTACAGCACTTGTTGTTTTCATTAAGGTTTTAATATGATGAAGGTAATCATATTTTTAGTATGTGACAATAAGAATCATTACTTAGTTTGGGGAATCTGATGTTACAACTAATTTTGGAATTTAGAAACCTTTAAGAGGGAGAATTTAGACAGAAGTATTTTAGATAACTATAAAGGTTGGAATGGAATATGTTGAACTTTGGATAGTATGGATTAATGTTAAATCATTTCTAAAGATTTTTCTTGGATTTTATAATACTATAGTTTTAGGAAAAAGGACAACCTACAGGTCGGGGGATAACCCATTGCGTCAGACAAAGCTGTAGGAATCGAACCCACAACCATAGTGCGACATGACTTTATTACCTAACACTATCCTACAGGAAGTCCCTGGTTATTAATAAAAAATATTTTTACTAATATAAATGGTATGTGTTAATGTTTGGATCCATGTATGATTAAGATAAATATAATATTATTGAGTTCTATTATCTTTTTGAGTGAAGGATGAGTTTGTGGTTGAAATTAGTTGATGGTTGAAACTCTACTTGTAATGTATATATATAAATGTATCTTATTATATGAATAAATTAATTCTTAAACATTATTAAAGGGATATTAAAACAATAAAAAATGTGTTATCCAAATACCTTACGTTTTATTGAACTGATGATATTTTAAATCAACATAGATTGAAGGCTTTGAGGCCCTCAATTTTACACTTGTTTGTGATTGATGACCTCAATAACTCGCTAAAAATATTTACGTTTTTCCTCCAATTATATTTCTCTAATTTACACCAATGTTCTCCTAATCAAGATCATAATTTGGTGGTGAAGTTTTCATTTCCCTTTCCCTCTTATTAAGGCTAAATTTTTTAACCTTATTTCTGATATGGGCTTTCCACAAAGGTATTTTCTATTTTCAACCTTTTATTTTCGAAAACAATTTAAAATTACGAGGAAACAATTTATTTAAGGAGGGGAGAATGTAACACCCCAAGCTTCCATGTACGCTTCTCTTTGAATAATATAGTAGCGTGTGTTGTACGCAACTTCGAGTTTTAACACACACCACAACCAATCAAAGAAACCGTTATGAATAGTAATACCCACTTTTTGAAATTTTATAAATTCTATCTTTCAAAATGGACATCATTTTTGGATTAGGAATATCAAATTTAGCCTAGGGTGAAATTTTGGTACTTTTCGAATAACTTTTATATTTTGATGAATAGTGAAAATTAGTACATTTTAATTAAAAACAACTTTTTAATCGAAATAATTCATACTGATAAATTATGAATTTGAGTGGCTTTAAAGTATATTTGGAATATATTTTTACCATTTAATACAATTTTGGTCATTGGACATAATTTCACAACAAAACCAGACATTAACAAGTGTCAATCTTTTGAAAGTTATTATCTCTTAAAAACACGCTTTTTGTTTTAACAATGGGAATTAATTCTAAATTAATTTCCTACACATAAATGATTCGAATTTGGAAAAATGGATTCCACATTTGGAATCAGGATGTCTAAATTGTGTAAATATGTATCTTTTATTTTTAGACATTTTGAATAATTACTTCGGTAAATATTTTATTTACCATGGTTAATGGGTAAATCCAGTAAATAAGGTAAAAAATAATTTTATAATAATAATAAATTACCCTAAAATGTG
Source organism: Viscum album (assembly GCA_963277665.1). Lineage (NCBI taxonomy): Eukaryota > Viridiplantae > Streptophyta > Magnoliopsida > Santalales > Viscaceae > Viscum > Viscum album. The sequence continues at coordinate 1,453,677,798 of OY728161.1, forward strand.
TCCTAACCTTATTGGTTGATACATGTACGACCATGGGCATCTTTGGGTCGATTTTGGGACCCCATGGATCCACTTGTAAGTGATAAGGACACTTTATATTAATTAAGATACAATAAATACAAAAATGACAAAAGCATATATCTTTTAGAAAACCAATTTTTACATAAGGTTATTTATGTTGTATTTTAGACTATAAATATTCATTATAAATTTAAAAAGAGTTCTCACATAATGGTATTTTATTCATTATTTTTATACATTTAATAATTAATATTACTTATGACACAATAATGATGCAGTATTTTTCTTATTAATGAATGAATCAAATAATTGGTATTATAAATGTTAAAATAAATATTATTTAAATGTTTTTATGACATAGAAGAATTTTATTGGGTAATATGACATTATAGGATTGCTTAAATAAATTTTTTTCGAATTAATAAAGTTTTATGACTTTAACAAAAATCATTTATTTAATAGTGTCAAAATTGACATAAATGAGTTTTTAAAACAAATATTATATTATTAATTAATATTCTATTCTTTAAAATCTAAGGTTCGGCCAAAGGACTTATATCATGATAGGTGTATCATTAATGGACCAATTGGGGGTATTTTGGATGTGTATAGTAAGTTTATTAACTATATAATATAAAAATACAAAGTGGCATGGTAAATGTCAAACTAATTAACTAAGAGTTAAAACTAAAATATAAGGTTAATATAATTACCCAAACCTGTCTAAATTCTATTGGTTGAAATAATTTCTACCCATCCCCGCCTTAGAATTTGAATAATCCACTTTGGATCCATTATAAACTGAATATGAAAATATTATAAAATAATATTTCTATCTTTTCGAAAGGTGCCCCTCACCCCTCTTATAAAAGGGCACTCCCCGTTCTCACTAATTCACACATTCAATGCCTTTTGAATCAGCCAAAACCCACCCAAATATCCTATAAACTTCCCTCAATTCAACCTAGAGGCCTTATTTTGATCATAAAGATAACTTAAGGAGACCTTTTGATCAAATCAAAAGGAAGAACCCGAAGAAGAGGTAATGTTTTCACAAACCTCTTTCAAGTTCCTTTCTACTTCAACTACTTCTTTCTTTGTTATTACCATTCTAAAATTTTATCTCCAGTATCCTATATATAATGTGATGTTATTATAAATATTTTACAACCATATTCAGTATTTTATCCATCCTTTTAATGACATGTCACCATACGTGCGTACGTAAGACTTATCATCTCCACGTCGTGGTTTAATTGTTATTCAAAACATTATTATTTGGATGGGTATAATAATGATATGTAATTCATGTAAATAATAAATATAACATGATAATGATTCTGTATATATTATATAATATCCAATTATATATTATTTTAATATCAAAATAATCATATTGTTACTCGTGCGAACGTACGGACTACCGTCTCCACGAACGCGATGAGATTCATTCCCCATCGTATCCATTCAAGTATAATTCTTATTTGATGATTAAAAATATTGTTTAAGGACATGCTATCATTCTTGATATGAATAAGATACAACCTATCCATAACAAACATGGCTTGTGTAACAAAACATATAAAAGATAATGAGTAAGTTAACTCTCGAAACGACGATAATACTTAGATATTATTAAAAAAGCAATGTTAAAAGATCATATATGATATCATATTAATGTATATGATTATTGTATAATTTAATAACAATAATTTCACCATTATACAGGAGGTTAATCTACCCTCAACCAAGGAAATGTTCAAGGTAAGGGTTTCTCATCTCACTCCTTATTTCCGTGAGATTCATACCATATTGCCAAGATTACCTTTTGTTTGGTGTATGTACTGCCCATAATTTTTTTCGTTGTGTAATACACTTTAATTTATGTGTGTCTTCATATTCATTGTATGATACCTCTTTAATGGGTTGTATGTTTTGTATGTTACCAAATTGGTAAGGGTTTATTTCACAATCTCTTCATTATCTGAGGTTGTTTATATGTCATTATCTACTGGGACCTCTTTATCATCCACATCCAAGTTTCTTAAAAATTTATTTCCAAACATTCTTACTATTTTACATAATATGGGTTAAGGTCATTTATACCCTGGTTTGACTTTTTACAAGAAGTTTATAATGGAATTTTTCCGTCATTTTCCATAAAAGGTCCTTTTTAACCTTTTAGACAGAATTAAGGTAAGAATGTCCTTTTTTAACTTATACGGAGGGTGGGGCTATTTTCTGTAGTTATTAAATCATTGAAGCTTCCCTTACAAGCTTATAAGAATATTTTCAAAGTAAATGTTTTTTTTAACTATGTGACATTTTAATGATTTAAAAAAATTGATATTTCTCTCAAATAGTTTTGATTTCATCTATGTCAACATCCTTTTATATATTTTACACTTGTTTGTAGTTGATTTATTATGATAAAAATCATCCAAATTTTATTTAAGGTTTTGTGATATGTTTGACTATGGATGAGTAATTTTTATGCCATTAATGGTTTATGATTAATTTTTTGGCATGCTAGTTTTAATATGAATGTTTAAGTTCTATTTCATCCTCTTCATAAGATGAATGTGTTGGACTAATAAGTTCTGGGTTTTGGGACCGGTAAAAGTAAGCCCTCCAGGTTGGGGTCCGATTACTGTAGACCCTCTGGGTTGGTGTCCGGTGTTTAGAGGCACTTCGGGTAGGTGTTCGGTTATTAGAGTCACTCCAGGTTGGTGTTCGGTTATTAGAGGATCTCCAGGTTGGAGTCCGGTTACAGAGGCTCTCCGGGATGGAGTCCGATTATAGAGGCTCTCCAGGTTGGGTTCTGGTTACATTTATCCATTAGGTCTTGGAACGAGGCCTTGAATCCGAAATTAACGTTTAGCATTATGAATATTCATCACTATGAATGTGGTCAGTGATATCGCATGCGATTATTCGACTAGTAGAATATCAATGTGAAAAAGTAAATGGCATTATTTTATTTTATCTTTGTCATATTATTCTGAAGTTCATGTTTTGAAGGCTTTTGTTTTAGTTATACATTGCCTCAAATGTTTATTCTTATTTATAAAAGCTTTTGCTATATTTTTATCCTTACTGAGCATATGAGCTCACCCCTTTCTATGTTGTATTTCTTCCAAGATGTGAAAAATATTTTATGACTGACCTATAGGGATAATCCGAAGGGGATATGAGTGTGGACTATGGAGACTGTATTATTGTAGTTTTTCACTTTATGATTAAATATAATCCTTATGAATGTATCTAGTGATTCCAAGGCTACTAAACTAATCGGTATTTTGAGACCTGATCTTATGTGATCATGCCAATGTTATGTAATAATGCATTGACTCTAGGTAACTGGGGTCAGGTCGTTACAATTGGTATCAGAGAAAGTTTAGTACAAACCTTGGAATCTAGATTTAGATAAACTCTGATTAGATCACATATATCTATAATGGACTTTGAGGATTAGTATAGAAGAACTTTCTAGAATTATGGTATTATAGAAATTTTGTGAGTTTTCTGAGCAATACATCTCTGTCTGGATATGAGCAGGTATAGGAAGCTCTGGCACAGATGTACCTAGGGATAGAACCCGAAAACACCGTTTTGAGATAGACTCGAATGGGAACTGGTGCACGACAATGGGCCTCGCTGCACTCTTGGTTACGACACTCCCGGAGGATGTCCTTAGGATAATTCTCAATTTCTTTGCAAACCATTATGAAGGGTTTATGAGTATATACTTCTTCAAAGAAAACACTTTTATTATTATGGATTATATACATAAATAGTTCAATTTATGTTAAGTGTTTTACAAGTATGGAATTATGTATTCGTATTCATAAACTAATCTAGTTTATGCCATTGTTTAGAAATGGCGCCTAGTGGAAGAAATGGAAACTGTATCAATGAATGCACTCCATGTAGGGATTTACCTCCTACTCAAGATAATTATAGTGGAGCTGGTGATGCAACTGTTGCTGGTCAGCTAATCACCATACTGGGACAACTCAATCAGGTTATAAATAATAACCTTACCCATATGGAGCACCCTGATCCACAGCGTGGAGGATCAATGTTAGACCGCTTCATGAGGAAAAAATCACCAAAATTCAATGGTAGTACAAATCCCTTAGTAGCTGAGCAATGGATAAATTCCTTATAGAAAATATTTCATACCTTCGGGAGTAGTGAAAGGGAAGTGGTTATCATGGAATTTTACCGCCTCACTGGAGATGTTGATCAATGGTGGTCATTAATTCAAAATACAAAGGAAGATGAATAAGTATCAAGTATGTAATGGAGATAGTTCAAAGATATTTTCTTAGAAAAATACTTTCCTTGTGACCATCGAGCAAATATGGAAAGGAAATTTCTGAGTCTGAGGCTAAAGGAGGACGAGAATGTCGCAAAGTATGTGTCTAACATTACTAGGTTAGTGAGGCATGCTGCAGATTATATATGTAACCCAAGATGTAGGATTGATCGTTTCTTTGATGGGTTAAAACCATTTACACTTCGATCTTTAGTATCACAATCCTTCTCATCGTACGAAGATATTGTCTCATTTTCTATCAAGACAGAAAAGGAATTCACTAAGTCTTATGAAAACAAAGTAAAGCAAGAGAAGAAGATAATGGTGGAGCAAGAGATAGATAAAGGGAAAATGGAAAGAAGGATTTTCCATTATGTGATAATTGTGGAAAGAAACACCCCAATACTTGCCTAAAAGGAATGAGAGTTTGTTACAAATGTGGAGAAAAAGGCCACCAGACTCGTGAATGAAAGAGAAAGAAAGTGGCTATCAATGTTGAATGCTATAATTATAGAGAAATGGGGCATTATGAAAATGAATTCCCTAAGAGCCAATGAAACTTACCTCAAAAAAGGCCAAGGGAGCAAGGGAAATCTTATGCTGTTACTACAGTTGAAGTGGAATAATTATTGTATTTGTGTTTTTAGATTCAAGGACTATATTATGGTTATAAGAATAATGTGTAATATATAAGGATTATACTGAAGTACTTGTTGTTTTCATTAAGGTTTTAATATGATGAAGGTATTGATATTTTTAGTACGTGACAATAAGAATCATTACTTTGGGGAATCTGATGTTACAACTAATTTTGTAATTTAGAAACCATTAAGAGAGAGAATTTGGACAGAAGTATTTTGGATAACTATAAAGGTTGGAATGGATTATGATAAACTTTGGATAGTATTTCTTAACGTTACACCATTTCATAAGATTATTTTTTGGATTTTATAATACTATAGTCTTAGTAAAAAGGACAACCTGTAGGTCGGGGGATAACCCATCGCGTCGGACAATGATGCATGAATCGAACCCACAACTATATTGCGACATGCCTTTATTACCTACCACTAGCCTGCAGGAAGTCCCTGGTTATTAATAAAAAATAGTTTTCCAAATCTAAATGGTATGTTTTAATGTTTGGAACCTTGTACAGTTAGGATAAATATAATATTTTTGAGTTCTATTATATTTTTGAGTGAAGGATGAGTTTATGGTAGAAATTAGTTGAAGGTTGAAACTATACTTGTCAAGTATATATATATATACCTATCTTTTATTATATGAATAAATTTATTCTTAAACATTAGGAAAGGGTTATTAAAACAACAAAATGTTTTGTCCTAATACCTTACGTTTTGTTGAACTGATGATATTTTAAATAAATATAGATTGAAGGCTTTGAGGCCCTCAATTTTACACTTGTTTGTGATACATGACCTCAGTCACTCTTTACAAATATTTAAATTTTTCCTCTAATTATATGTCTCTAATTTCCAACAATTTTTATCCTAATCGGGATCATAATTTGGTGGTGACTTTTTCCTTTCCCTTTCCCTCTTATTAAGGCTAAATTTTTTAACCTTATTTCCGTTGTGGGCTTTCCACAAAGGTATTTTCTGTTTTCAACCTTTTATTTTTGAAGAATAACTTCAAATTGTTAGGAAAAAATTTATTGAAGTAGGGGAGAATTTAACACCCCAAGCTTCCAAGGTACGCTTCTCTTTGAATAATACAGTAGCGTGTGTTGTACACAACTTGGAGTTCTAACACACACCACAACCAATTAAAGTAACAGTTATGAATAGTAATACCCACTTTTTGAAATTATATAAATTTTATCTATCAAAATGGACTTCATTTTTGGATTACGAATATCGAATTTACCCTAGGGTGAAATTTTGGTACTTTTCGAATAACTTTTATATTTTGATGAATAGTGAAAATTTCTAAATTTTAATTAAAAACAACTTTTTTTATCCAAATAACTAAGAGTGATAGATTATGAATTTGAGTGGTTTTAAAGTATATTTAGAATATATTTTTACCATTTAATACAATGTTGGTCGTTGGACATAATTTCACAATTAAACCGGACATAAACAAGTGTAAATCTTTTGATAGTTATTACCTCTTAAAAACACGCTTTTTGTTTTAACAAGGGGAAATAATTTTAAATTAATTTCTGCAACATCTGTGTTTTGAATTCAGAAAATTGGATTCCATATTTGGAATCAGGATGTCCAAATTGTGTAAATAGGTAACTTTTATTTTTAGACATTTTGAATAATTACTTCAGTAAATATTTTATTTACCATGGTTAAAGGGTAAATATGGTAAGGGTAAACAAATAATATTATAATATTAATAAATTACCCTAAAACGTGTCATAACCTTATTGGTTGATACATGTCCTACCATGGGCATCTTTGGGACGATTTTGAGACCCCATGGATCCACTTGTAAGTGATAAAGACACTTTAAATTAATTAAGTTAAAATAAATAAAAAATGACATAAGCATATATCTTTTAGCAAAACAATTTTTACATAGGGTTGTATATGTTGGATTTTCAACTATAAATATTAATTATAAATAAAAAACAATTTCCTACATAATTGAATTTTATTTATAATTTTTAGACATTTAATAATTAATATTCTTTATGATAAAATAATGATGAAGTATTTTCCTTTAATGAAAGAATCAAATAAGTGGTATTATAAATGTTAAAATAAATATAATTTGAAAGTTTTGATGAAATCCCTGAATTTTATTGGTTAATATGACATTATAGGACTACCTAAATAAATTTTATATGAATTAATAATGTTTTTATGACTTTAACAAAAATCAATTATTGAATAGTGTCAAAATTGACAAAAATGAGTTTTTAAAACAAATATTATATTATTAATTGATATTCTATTACTCAAAATATAAGGTTCGGAAAAAGGACATATATCACGTTAGGTGTATTATTAATGGACTACTTGGGGGTCTCTTGGATTATATAGTATGTTTATTAACTGTGTAATATAAAAATACAATGTGACAAGGTAAATGTCAAACTAATTAACTAAGAGTTAAAACTAAAATATAAGGTTAATATAATGACCCAACCCTGTCTAAATTTTATTGGTTGAAAGTATTTTGACCCATAACCACCTTATACTTTGAATAATACACTTTTTATCCAATAGAAACATAATAAGAATTTATTATAAAATAATATTTCTATCTTTTCCAATGGTGCCCCTCGCCCCTCTTATAAAAGGGTACTCCCCCTTCTCGCTAATTCACACATTCAAAGCCTTTTGTCTTGGCCAACCCCTACCCAAATATCTTCTATACTTCCCTCACTTAAAACTAGATGCCTTAGTTTGGTCAGAAAGCCAACCTAAGAAGCCCTTTTGATCAAATCAAAATGAAGAACCCGAAGAAGAGGTAATGTTTTCACCACCCTCTTACAAGTTCCTTTCTTCTTCAACTTCTTATATATTTTTTCTTCCCATTATAAAATAATAACTCTAGTATACTCTATATTATGTGATGTTATTATAAATATGGTACAACCATATTCAGTATTCTATCCATCCTATTAATGACATGCCACCATACGTTCATACGTACGACTTGCCGTCTCCACGACGTGGTGTAATTGTTATTCAAAACATTATTATTTGGATGGGTATAATAATTATGTACAATTCATGTAAATAATAAATATAACATGATAATGATTCTGTAGATATGATATACTATCCTATTATATATTATTTTAATATCAAAATAATGATATTTTCGCTCGTGCTTATGTACGGGCTACCGTCTCCACGAACGTGATGAGATTCATTCCCCATCGTATGAATTCAAGTATAATTATCATTTGATGATTAAAAATAATGTTTATGGAATTAATATCATTCTGGATATGAATAAGACACAACCTATCCATAATAAACATGGATAATGTAACAAAACATATAAAATAAAATGAGTATGTTAACACCCGAAACGACCATAATACTATGATATTATTAATAAAGAAATATTAAAAGATCATATATGATATCATATTAATGTATATGATTATTTTATAATACAATAACATTAATTTCACCGTTATACAGGAGGTTAATCTACCCTCAACCAAGTAAATTTACAAGGTAAGGGGTTTTCATCTCACTCCTCATTCCCGTGAGATTCGTACCATATTGCCACTATTACCTTTTGTGTGGTGTATGTACTGCCCATAATTGTATTCTTTGTGTCATAAACTTTAATTAATGTGTATCTACATATTCATTGTATGATACCTCTTTCATGCGATTTATGTTTTGTATGTTACCAAATTGGTAAAGGATTATTTCACAATCTCTTCATTATCTGAGGTTGTTTAAACCCAATTATCTACTGGGATCTCTTTATCATCCACATCCATGTTTCTTAAAAATGTATTTCAAAAAATTCTTACTATATTACATAATATGGGTTATATTCATTTATACCATTTATTTTAATTTTTTTAAGATGTTTAAAAAGGAATCTTCCCGTTGTTTTCCGAACAAGTTCATTTTAACCTTTTTGACAGAATTAAGGTAATAATTTATTTTTTAACTTATGCGGTGGGTGCAGCTATTTTCCACCGTTATAAAATCTTTGAAGCTTTCCCTAAATGCTTATAAGAATATTTTCAAAGTAAATTTTTATTTATAATTATGTGACTTTTAAATGATTTAAAAATAGAGATATTTCTCTCAAATAGTTTTGATTTCATCAATGTCAACACCCTTTCATTAATTTTACACTTCTTTGATGTTGATTTATTTTGATCAAAATCATCTGTAATGTATTTATGGTTTTGTGATATTTTTGACCATTGATGAGTTGTTTTTATTCCATTAATGGTTTATGATTAATTTTTTGACATGATAGTTTTAATACAAATTTTTATGTTATATTTCTTCCTCGTCTTAAGATGAATGTGTTGGACTACTAATTTCTGGGTAGGGGACTGGTAAAATTAAGCCCTCTGGGTTGGGGTCCAATTACAACAGACCTTCCGGGCTAGTGTCCGGTTATTAGAGGCCCTCCGGGTTGGTGTCCGGTTATTAGAGGAACTCGGGGTTGGTGTCTGGTTATTAGAGGCACTCTGGGATGGAGTCCAGTTAAAGAGGCTCTCTGGGATAGAGTCCGGTTATAGAGGCTCTCCGGGATGGGTTCTGGTTACTGTTATCCCTTAGGTCTTGGAACGAGGCCTTGACACAGAAATTAATGTTCGACATTATGCATTTCCATCATTATGAAAGTGGTCAGTGATATCCCATGCGATTATTCGACTAGTATAATATCTATGTGAATAAGTAAATGGAATTATTTCATTTTATCTTTTCCATATTATTCTGATGTTCATGTTTTAAAGGCTTTTTTTTGTTATACATTGCCTCAAATGGTTATGATTATTTATGAAAGCTTCCGCTATATTGTTATCCTTACTGAGCATCTGAGATCACCCCTTTCTATGTTTTATTTTTCGCGGAATGTGAAGAAATATTTTATGAATGACATGTAGGGATAGTCTGAAGGGGATATGAGTGTGGACTATGGAGACTACATCATTTTAGTTTTTAACTTTATGATGAAATGTAAACCTTATGAATGTATCTAGTGATTCCATGGCTACTAAACTAATCGGTCTTTTGAGACTTGATCTTTTGTGATCATGCCAATGTTACATAATAATGCACCTACTCTGGGTAACTGGGGTCGGGGCGTTACAGAAAATAACATGATTCTAAAATTCAAAAACAAGGTGGATCTGAAAGGGCTTTGACAAAATTAAAAAATACCCAAAGATGACATCTTCATAAAGAGTTAAAAAAAATCATCATATTATCCATGTAAAATGAATATGAACTGTGTTATACAAGATAAAACATGGAATGAGACAATTAAATATAAACAAGCCTCAATAAGAACAACATGGACCCTGAATCAGGTTTTGGGATTGTAAATAGGGTCCTTGCATCTAGAACACTAACTATCCCTGAACCCCAATGAACAAATTTGGGAATAAAATTCCTCTAAGTCACTCAAATTCTATCTCAAATCATCTAATTCACATCCCCTTGAGAAGAAAAAAGAAATCATTGTGCTATTATAATATCTAATCTAATAGTTTTTCAACTAACCCATTGGGTAGACACATAAAGTCATACAACAAGTCTAGAACTCCATCTAATTTTATAAAATGAAAAAAAAAACTGAAAAAGTTACATATATAATAAAATAATCATTCCATTAATGATAAAGGTAAAACCCAAACATACACGTCACCCATTCCCTCTATACCTTTATGGGATTCATATGAAATATAACATGAGATATAAGACCAACCCAACCCATATCTCACAAAAAAACAATTCCAACAACACAAAAGGACATTCCAAAAATAAAATTCACTAAATTTGAACACTTTTAAAAAATCACTATTTATAGTTAAGATAATAATTTCAAAATTTTTATTTTAATATTTGTTTTTGTAGAAACAATTCAAAAATGAAATACTTTCCCCAACTAAATAGTAACCCGAGGAACAAAATATTTTCTAATAATTTATTAGAATAAAAAAATACTTCCTCAAAGAACACTTCCACCTCAAAATACCACGTAAATATTTTGTTCTAATAGACCATGAAACACTCAAAATTATTTTCCAAACCCATTATAGCCAAAACATTCAATAAAATTTTTAACCTCAATATAACCATCTTCAATATGTAATTAAATTACTCTAAATTTTTAAAACACTAATATTTGAAATCATTTAAGTTTTCAACTCATTTATAAAACTAAACATGTTTCATAACAGAAACCTCTTATAATGACTTCTAAAATATATAAAAATTGGTGAAATATTTCTTTACAACAATTTAAATAATAATAAGATTATTTGGAAACCAAAATTCACTTGAAAACTCAAAAACAAATCATTTATTTTTTAACTGTTTATTTTAAAATCCAAATATCATATTTTAGGAGTGAGTATCTTATGATTTTTATTTCTTTTATTAAATGGTGATGCCTTGGTAAAATATTGACTAGGTATAGGATTAAATAATATACAATATTACATTACATTATGAAGAAAATTTACTCAATAATAACTTATGTATACTCTAATTAATATTAACTATCAATGTTGTGTTTTATATAGTTTAAAAAAAATTTGGTTTTAAATATTGGAAATAAAACTAACAAATCATATAGAAAAAAATGAATACAAGAGGATTAGTCAAAAGGTTTGGCATAGTCCTCTCCACTGGAATGTCACCTAATATATAGAATTTTATATAAAATAAACATTAATCTAAAACATGGGAATGATATTATAATAGTATGACAACTGACCATGTCAGAAAGAGACCTCTACCACTGTATTCCTGGGAATAGAAACAATATAGGCTAAACTTGGACCTATTCCAAAACAATTGGGAAACTGGTGATAAAAAAGTGTTCGAGAAGATATCTGTGTATATTCCAATTTAATTCAGGATATAGTGGCTAATATATATATATATATATATATATATATATATTATAAACACAGTGATCATAATGTAATGATTATCAACGAATAAGGAAAGTAATGAAAATTATAAATGTTTTATTGTTCTTTTTGATGAATTATGATTCTATTCACTCATTGATTGTATTCTAAAATGAATCTAGAGTCATGTTTCTAAAATCATCTATTGAGAATAGTTTCATAAATGCCTTCTAATGTGTCTTCATGAAGTATTCCAGATGTTTATAGTACTTCACTTGTTATATAGTTGATAGATGGTAAAGATTCATAGGGTAAGTCATAATTTACATAAACATGTCTCTCTTCACTTGTATATGTATATTGTTTCATTTAGTTTCATTTCTAGACATTATGCATGAGGGAGTCCATTTAATATTTTTATAAGAAGTTATCATAAAGAGAATCCAAAATATCTTTTTCTCCTCAAAAAAATGTTCTAACATGAATTTTTTATTCATATTTATCGAGAGACTAAGATTCGATCAATAAATAAGATAAAGAATTAAATTACATAAAAATTTATTATGAATATTTAATTCAATTAATATATATAGAATAGGTGGTGTGTCCTTGAATGATGAAAACATCTAGCTGTGTCTTGAACTGGTGGTGGGAAACATCTGAAATTCTGGTAGGGAATATTCTGAATGGTGAGAACATATGGTGGTTAGTCATCTCTGGTGGTATGTCAGGGCAGCGGCGGCTCTTCTCAGTGATAGTTGACTCCAACACATAGTTATGTTTTTTGGATGGTGTCTCGTCCTTGAATGTTTTTCATCCCATTATTTTTAAAAATCCCTTCGAGTGGTGAGAAATAGATGATGTTAGGTCATTCTCATACTAAAGAAAATTTGGGAGCTAACGGTGAGTCATAGCCTTTCATCAACTCATACTTTGTACAGCTTTCATCTTAATGATGAGTCATCATTGGAGGTGATACTTCTTTTGTATTGAGACATTCGTGGAATTGAGTCAACCTTAAATGTTATTCTTTTCCAGTCCTTCCAAAAACACAAAAAAAATTATATAAAAATCTATTCTATCGTAAAATATGAAACTCGTTAATATCATAATAGTCATGATTTAGTGATAACTAAAACCAGAAGGCTAACGATATACCCATTTTTTAATGATCCAAAATCACATAATTTTTTAATAATGGTATCAATGATAAATAAGGGCATAAATGATAAATAATATACACAGGGTATCAATGATACTAAATATATGGAATAGATGAAATATAAATGGAATTTTATAATGATATAAAAGTAATAGATATAAATTCCATTAAACCTTCTCCCCCTTTTGGATTATCAAATAGTGTAGAATATAAAACAATAATTTCATAATAGAATAACTATATATGAATAATCCAAAAAAATCCATTAAGAAAATTTCATGGCTATTACACCCACAATATTTCAATAAAAAATACTAACAATCACAAAAAAGACAACAAGTCTAATAATCAACTGTATGTTGTCTTGTATGAATGGTAAAGGGGAGCCTTGTCTTTTTACATGTATAAGGTAGAAGGCTTCGAAGCCTAGAATGAGGGAACTTCTATAATTGCTATTGGAATACCTCTGAAAACCCAACATGGGTTTCCCACAAACCTGGAAATCGACCCAATCTATCACATACCTGAAGGGAATCCTGGATCCCCATGGGATGGCGACAAGCACCCATGTATTGAACAACACAACAGGGGGAATGATTTTTCCAAACCTAAACAACCACATGGCCTACATATGTATAAATAAAGAAATAAAATTCAAATGAATATAGAATATATGTTCCATAGAAGTAAGGAAACAATGGGGACATAAAATAGAAAATATTTCCAAAAACTCTATGACAAGTCCAAATTCAAACCACTAGAAACTAAATAGTTACTTTAATAATGGTTGGAACGTACACCCACTATCTCACCACCAGATACCCAACCAGTTAACATGAACCCCATCACCTTACTATAGAGCCATTAATTTCACTTCATTAGATGAAAAAAAATCTACACATCCTCGAAAAGGTTCACATTGTGTGAGCTAACATTCTCAATAGGATCCCAATGAAGTTTTACCTAACCCATTCCTATATAAAAATTAATGTATTCTCATTTTATGTAAAAACATGGAATGATAAGTCATAAATTAGTTTTACAAAAAACATGGTAAACATTTCCCTTTCTCCACAATTCTAAACAAAATATTAGTACATCAATTTGAAACCACATATTCCATATCATTTTTCACATGCATAACATACATATCAAGGATAACTCATAATGAAAAGTAATACATAATAGAAGCATAAGTATCCCAACAGTAAGGAAAACTACAGTTCCCAGCCGCAGACTACTCACGCCATAATAATCATGTTCACAAATTTGACCCGATAACAATGGGCCTAGAATGTAGAGGAATACCCCATGATTAAACCCCCAAAAATGTCAATATTTTTCCTCTAGAAAAATTGTCCTAAGAGATAGATGAATTTACCAAGACAACCCTCCATGATAAATCACAAAACAATGGATGATGGACGCAAGCTAAAAATTACACCTAAATACCCAACGTTACCCATGTGATCTTTTTCACAAATCATTTCAATGCATTAAAACCCATTTCAAAATTGTTTCACAAATTCAATTTAAAATCATGGAAATACTTATTTTTAATCCATTAATCAATAACCTTGGAAATCCCATTTTTCCCCAAAAACCTATTTCATCACGCATAAAAATTATCCGAGCTAATTTAAATATAAAAATATGATTATAAAGAAAAATAATTAGGTTCAGCAGCTTAGGCTAGATATGGAACTACTTAACTTAAAACATGGGTCACGAAATCCCATAATGGAATCCTAAATCAACGAACCCTAAAAACATCAACGAAAACCCTAAAATAAAATCCGCATAAATATTGAATCAATTTAGAATATTAGTGGTGTTAAAAAGAGAGTAAACCTACATACCTCAAAGATAAATACCCATTTCACCACGATCGATGGAAGAAAAGTTCTCCAGAATGATATCACACAACGAATCTGGAGGAAACCTAGATGAAACACAATATTTACCCAATGAATCTGAGCATGCCATGGAATATTGATGTCATGATCAGTGGAACCAAAAAAATTTAATGTCAACATACCCATTGTGAGGATTTTAAAAACACAATGGATGTCAGATGTCACGCGGATCGAAATAGAAATAAAGGAGTCTCTAAAATTCACAAAGGAGAGACCCTAGGTCAAGGGTCAAAGTGTATAGAAACAAAGTTCCAAAAAAATGAATTTTTTTAAATTGGGAATGGTCTTCTTTCCAATGAATAACCCTTGGTCACTCGAAAATTCTATGCTAGATAAGTATACCAAAAAATATGTTTCCTTAGATTAAAAACATCCCTTTTAGTGAGTCACGTCCTGTAATTCTGGATCACAATGTGTAACTATTCAATATCTGATATACCCATTCACAACATTCACTTAGAAACAAATACATGACATGTAGAATGATTACATTGTTTGTAACTATTCTACAACATGCAAGAAATCCAGAAAACAACTTTTAATGACTTTAAACCAAAAGGGGAATCAGAGAGAGGGAATAACATACTCGATCTCGGAAAAGGGAATTTACAAAATCCCAACCATACTAACTTTTCATCCTTAATAAATCTTGTGGAAGATTAAATCCTAGGAAAATTTTGAGGCTAGTAGTCCCTCATAAATGGTTCATCTTACCATATCTCATGAGAATCTAATACTACTTTCCATAGAACTCTGACCGGCAGAATGAACATCCAATTCAAAATATTGACTAGAGAGTCAACAATCCAAATTGGTTCCTCTATAGTAGAAGCATATGGATCTAACTCAATTTCCACCCAACATAGAACATGAGTGGGATTAGGGTGATACTTCTTGAGAAGATATATTTAGAAAACATTATGAATACCTATAAACTAAATCATAAATGCTAACTGATAAGAAACTTCTCTGAGACGTTCAGTGATCTCAAAAAGTCTAACATATCTCAGATCCAACATTCCAGATTTTCCAATCCAACCATGGACGAAATGTGGAAAAACTTCTAGGAGGACCAAGTCACCTACCGAAAACATCAATGGTTGGAGATGTCGATCCACATTATATTTCTGTCGACATTAGGTCTTATCTAAATGTCGATGTACATCCAAAATCATTGTGGACTTTTCCTAGACCTAACATTGTCCTACAAAAGATAATTTACCCCCCACTACCGAACAAATAGGTGACCTACATGAGTGATCATAAAATTACTTGAAGGGATCCATTCTAATTGACAACTAATAACTATCGTAAAGGAACTGAACCAGTCCAAGATGGATATCTCATGACCCATGGAACTCTATGATGTAGGTGTAAATCATATCCTCCAGGATATGAAATACACACTCTATCTGACCACTTATCAATGGATGGTAAGTTGCGATCAACTTTATTGTGTTCTCATTGACTCTTGAAGACTCCTCCAGAACCATGAGGTAAAACTAGGATCCCTATCTAAAAAAAAAAGAAGGAATCCCATGTAACCTCATTAATTTGTAAGTGTATATCTTAAAATGATCTTCAATCATATTTGTGTCTCTGATTGGAATAAAATTATAAAACCTCATCGACTAATAGAAAACAACCCATATTACATTGTTACCTTGGATTTTCCATAGAAATTCAATAACAAATTCATGATTAACTCATCCCATATCTAAACTGGAACCAGAAAAGGCTAATGAAAACTAGAGGGTTTCTAGTTCACTAAATTTATCCATTGGGATGTATAACAATGAGACACAAACTCTGTGATGTCACACATCATACACAACCACTAGAATCATCTTATTATATAATAATACAACATCCTAGTGCCTGGATGTATATCCCACAATGAGTTGTTATAATCAAACAATACTGAACTCCCCAAATATGTCGGGAAGAAAATTCATTTTTTTCAATGTGAAGCATGCCATCTGAAGAAATGGACCAACCTGAAATAGAATCCCAATAAAAAAGTATTTCTCATTTCTTATGAAACACAAGATCATATTTCTAAATCTGTAAAATAGACTCTTGGTGTGATTATTATAACTAAACACCATCTCGAACCATTCCCAAAACATCCTCTTGATCATCCAGATGAAACTGAGTGAAAATTCTTATATTGTTCCACTCATCATTCAAATTTTGAACAGCATGTGATGGTACATTACTACTGTGAACATCTGCAAAAACATTTCCCTTTCTCGGGGGGTAGTTGATATTGATGTCAAATGTATGAAGGTATTCTACCCATCATCTCTATCTGAGATTCAATTACTTTTGATTAAAGATATAACTCATACTCTTATGATCAACGAATACCACAGACATTTACCCAAAATTATTTTTCCATCAACACTTAAGGGAAAGAATGACTGAATCATTATCTAAATTATGTGTGGGGTAATTATTTTTATTAGGTTTAAGGTAAAGTGAGTTGAATGATTCCAAATTGACATCCTACATATGAACTCTTCCCAAAAAAAACAACTAAATCATCGAAAAAACTACACAAATCCCTTGCTGATCACAATTAAGAACAAGATAAGAGAAGATATCAGAATCCTTTTCATTTCATCAAAATAAGACTGTCGTTTTTCGTACTATAGGAATTTCACTACATTTCATGGGAGGGGAAGTCAAAGGAGACACCAACATAGATATGTCTTTGACAAACCTTCAGTATTATCCATCAAGACCAATGATGCTTCATATCTCAAATACATTGTGTTGTACCTTCCATGAATGAATATAATTTACATTATCTTGATCATTTGATAAATTATGCTAAAAAACTTTATGAACCAAGAACATCACTTCATGAATCTTGAAACTTGTTGGGAAAAAATCCCTCAAGGTATCATTGACGCATTTTTTAAGAGATTTTGTTTACTGACAAAGTGGACATCTGTATTGTGATTGTTGACAAAGAAAACCATGACATACAAATTTGTTGAAAAAGGGGATTTCATGGTGGCATATTGAGTTCAAGGGTTGTGGTTAATTATCCTTGTTTGATTTAAAATGTCGACAAAGGAATGGATGATCTGGATGTGGTACAAAAAGAGCAGATACATGGTGGCACCATTTTTCAGTGTTAGCCTAATTTTTGGGCCTGAAAATTGATAAATAAAGAAAATTGGTTTTTTGAAAAGGGACATGCACATCGTGTACTTGAAGGAGATGAAAATTTCCGCACCATATGTTTTTCGAGATCAAAACATAAAAATATGACAAATGGATAAGGTTCGTGCATGTTTTGGGTTAGGTCGCGCAAATGATTTGCATGGAAGGAGACTTTCATGCCGAAACTTGCACGCTGAGGGGAGACTATCGTGATATCACGCAGGGTGTCCAAATTCTTATAAATACAGTTCAACCCATCCTCATTAGTAGTAGAGTTCAACACATAGAAAAATCAGAGATCTCGTCACACAGGAGTGGTGGTCGCGCATGTGGTGTGTGGTCGCGTAAGTAGAGGTTTTGCGCCAGGTGATAGTTGCGCATCTAAGGTGGTCTGGGTGAGAAAGGAAGTGAGTCACCCATGTTTTGAGTTGAAGAAGAAGGTATCGTGCAAGTCATTTGGTGACACTTGCTCGCCAGATTTTGAAGAAGCACGAAAGTTTTTGGGTGCACGCCAATATTGGTTTGGACGTAAAAGGGTGTGTGTCGTGCAAGTTTGGAGTTGCAGAATCTTGTGTCCCACAATTGGTTGAGGTGGACTGGCACGCCAGTTTTGACTTGCGCACTGAGAATTTCACACCAGATTAGAGAAGGGTACTTGGTAAGGATGATTCATGGTAGAGATTTAGGGCTGCATGAAAGCGGGAAGATTGCTCGATACCTTCAGTGAAAAGTGTGATTCATCTACGGGTGAAAGTTGGACATCAAGAGAGCATCTACATACAAATGAGAATGCATTAATTAGTGATAATGAAGAGACCTACAGGTCTATAAACTGTGAGTGGATCCCTTACAGAGTAGTGAACAAAGGAAGAGGAAAATGGTGATCCTCTCCACTGGCAGTGAGCCAGAGAGAGAGAAACATGGAGTGACACTTGGGAAAGCAGTGACCTGACCCTAATAGTTGTAAAGACATTGAGCCTATGAATAGTAGTGATATATCCTGAACCCTGTATAATTCAGTGTGCTTATAGTTGATTTGGTATAGCGGCACATCGTTGTTGTATTCTCCTTGGACGTAGCCCAGTGAGGGTGAACCAAGTAAAAATCTTTGTGTCTGCCTGCTTACTTCCCTGCATTGCATTTAAAGCATCATAATAAGATAAAAAAATAAGTGGGCATAATAAACCCACAAGTGAAAACAAAATGACACTTGTAATAAATAGGTCAAGATCTAGTGGGGAAGGAAGAATTTTGAAAAATAATATCCATACGCTGATTCTCCCCCCTCCCTTCTCAGGGTATATAGGCCCCTATTGGTCCTAAAAAACTATATTTCAAAACATTTCCATACAAACGGTGACTTCTCAAAATTTAGAGGACCAAAATCAGATGGTCCTTGTGATCACTCTCGAATTTTGAATAAACTAGAATATAATTCTTCAACACTTCTAAATATATTATCAAGATGTTGGTAGAATTTTAAATTAATTAATTCCAAAAAACTATAGGAGTGTTAGTTGGACCAAAATGAATCACCAAATATTAATAATTTCTATTCCTACTCCTGATGGCTATCTTTACTATACCACACTCCTGAACTCTAAGCTGATGATAACCTGACTGATGGGTGATCATTGAAAACCATTTTCCCCCTTTAACTAATCAAAAAAAAATCATCCATATGAGGCAAAGGATATTTTTTCGTAACCATCACCCTATTAAACATTCAATAGTCCACTTCATAAAAGAAGTGTACCATATACTCTACTGGAAATGATTACTATGTATTCCTATGTCAAAACACTAGGGAAAAGGAATCCTTTTTCTAATAGGTCACCAGATAGAATCTTGAGATCTTTCAGCTCTAGTGGTTTTATATGATAATAAGGTATTTATATTATCTACATAATTGGAATTAGATCAATCATAAACTCTACCTCTCTCATTAGAGAGAAGACCAAACATATTGTCTGGGAAAATATTTGGAATGTCTCAAACAAAAATGGGAAAATCATCAATAGAAGAAACATCATCTTTCTCAAACACATTAGAGACCCACAAAATCTTATACTCTGAGTGGGAAGGTCATGAAATACCATATTTGAGGTCCCACTCCCCCTAAAACACACGAGGTCCCCCATAAATAGTGAGAAAAAAAATTGATGATAACAATCAATCTCATCTCAATGACTTGCATGCCAATCCATACCAATGATGACGTCAAACAGATCTAGATCAGGATTGAGAAAATCCCAGTCTAACTCTGTATTAACTATCATCAATGGATAAGAACATTGAAACCCCTTTTCTTTGCTCTTAACAAGAGGTGTTTCAAACTCCATTTTAATGGACATAAGTTACTTACGATGTTTAATAACGTCAAAAAAATTGTTTATATATAAATGAGTGGGAGCCACCAGTATCAAATAAGGAAATTTATACTAAAGCTGCATTAAAGATAACACCTCTAACTGTTGATGGAACATCATCAACTGGGATTGGACACCCATCTACTACGTTAAAATGCTTTACTCCATAGGCCAGTGGCTAGAAACTTGTAGTGTTTGATACTTCTAACTTCACTACAGTATCCTTTAGAGTCGAAAAACCCTAATCATAACGAGGCATAGTCATAGCCTAATAGAATTGTTGTATATTAACTGTAAATCCATAGGTATTTCATGTATTCGTGGGAAGAGGAAAAAAAATGTAATATGTGTTCTCCCTTTCCATATCGATATAATTTCAGGGAACATTACCCATTGATATAGATGTTGTAGCGGAGTCTCGCTAGTGAGGTCCACCTCCACTACTCCTGAGATGATCTTTCCACTTCCTCTTCTACCCATGTGTTTCACTGAAAATAGAACTCGGTAGCATAGAAGAGGTAGAAACTTCAACCTTTCCTACCATATTATTTTTTCCATCATATCTATATCTACTATTTTTGAAGAGTAAGAATGATTTATCATAAACAACTACAATCTGGTATCTGGTTGCAAACCTTGCATGTACTTTTGCGCCTTCAGCTAGACATTGTTTATCCCGTATGATGCAAAATGATCAAGCTCAACCAATCGATTATTGTACGTCAACACCGAACGTTGTCGCTACTGTAATGATCGGAACCGTATAGACTTCACTAGCTTCATCGACTCTAGACTAAACTTCTAAAATAGCAGGGTTTTGAAACACTTCCAATCCAATTCTACATGCACATCTAATTGGATCATATAATCCTCCCATCACTTGCCATAAACCATTAGTAAGAATGATGCAGACATCACCCTACTATTATTAGGTGTCCACAAAAAAATAAATTATTTGATATATAATTTAAGACCAATCCACCACAATGTGAGGTTCAATTTTTTTCTTTAATGGATTGTGGCTTCTCACATAAGAACTCTGACGATTGATATCTTTCTCTCCTCTATCATCTGGTTGTACCTCAATAGTAACATTTTTAACCTGTGGTACAT
This sequence comes from Viscum album, assembly GCA_963277665.1. Taxonomy (NCBI): domain Eukaryota; kingdom Viridiplantae; phylum Streptophyta; class Magnoliopsida; order Santalales; family Viscaceae; genus Viscum; species Viscum album. Next base: position 1,453,699,426 of record OY728161.1, read on the forward strand.
CTTAATTAATGTCACATATGGACCATACAATCATCTCGATGAGGTTATTATATATAGGTGGATTCCCAAGAGGAGCATCAGTTTCACCCTTTTTAGGAACTCCTGAATGATGACTTAGAGTAATACTATTGCACAATGAAACTTAAGAAAAATATGATAATAGAACAATTCTCAGTCCATGCTAGAAAACCCATAAGAATAAAATAATATTTTTAAAACTAAATCCAATACTACAGCCACACATCCCAACATCCCATTGAAACTTGTGTCTCATTACGAAAAGAGTTGTCCATGCACTTATCCCAACATACCTCTCATGAATGAAAATCCTATCTCTAGTCTAACAGATGTTCCAACACATGTAATCTTATGGATATAACTCCTTTGATACCAAACAATGAAGAACCAACCATGGTTTCCCTCAAACCTGGGATCCATCCCATTCTTTCACATACATAAAGTGTATTCCTGATCTAAACGAACTGGAGACATGAACCCGAGCGTCGAACAACACCACAGAGGGAAGTATTTTTCACAACCTGAAAAAACACATTGTATATATATATATAATGAAATAATGAAATAGTGGAATATTATATAATATATATACCATAAATTTATGGATACAGTGGTAAATAAAATAGAAAAAATATCCAAAACTCCAAGACAAGTCAAATTAAAAAGGATGAAAAACCAAATATCAACTCGAAATGATGGTAGAGAAGAACTCTCACTATATCAACCACATCTACCAAATCAACTGACATAAACCCGACCACCACTCTGGTTTTTTTCCATTCCCTACACTAGAGGAAAACAATGATCTACACACCTCTAGAGAGGTGTGCAAGGTGTGAGCTGACAGTCATAGTAGGATTCCACACAAGTGTTCAATAACTAGTCTCTATATAACAATTCATGTACACTAATTATAAGTAAAAACAAGGAATGATAATCAGTAATTCTATTTTCTTGAAAACATGGTAACCATTAAGCTTATCCAAAGATCAAAAAAAGTTAGTATATCAATTTCAATACACATTTTCAATATCATTATCTAGAAGCCTAAACAGGTTTTTCGATGCTTATCAGAAATCCATGTAATATAAAATATAATGACAGGTATCACAACACCAAGGAGTACTACAGGTCTGAGTCGCAAACATCTCATAAGAGAATACTCAAGTTAACAAATATGATCCAATAAAAATAATCATAGGATGCAATGGAATACCCAATGATTAAACCCCTTAAAATTTCAATATCGGCCCCCATGAAAAAAGGGCTTGGGAAGAAGAAAAAATCCCCAAGACAACCATTCTTGATAAATAAAAGAACAATCGATGATGATCCCAAGGTATGCCTTCCACCTAAGTACCCATGGTAACCTATGTGATATTTTTCTAAAATCATTACAATGTTTTTGAATCGATTTCCAAACCATTTCAAAATATCAATTTAAATGATTAAATATAATCATTTTCTCTCCATATATTAATAACCGGGGGGAAAATATTTCAAAAAAATCCCATTTTTTTACACAAAAAACAACCATGAAAATTGTAATATAAATAATATTTTATAAAGAAAAACAATTTGGTTCATCAAAAAAAGCCTAGAGATGAACCCCATTGTCTCAAAGTACAGTTCACACATGACTGTACTAGATTATAAAATAATCAATACCCAACAACAACATTGAAGGACCTATAATGAAATATACATCAATATTGATTCAATTTAGAATAAGAGGGAAAATAGTAAAGAAGAATCCCACGTAACTCAAAGATAATTGTCATTTTCACCACGACCGAGGGATGAAAAGTCCTCCTAATTGAGATCACCCAACATCTCTAGAATCATCAAATAAGAAACACCATATTTACCCAATAGATATGAACACACCATTGAGTGGTGATATCATGATCAAATTAATTGAAGAAACACAAATACAATTTACCAGGAGAGACGTACCATAAAAACAATGGATATCAGATGCCACACATATCATTTTGGACAGAGTGAAGATTCTAAAAATCTGATAAAAGATACCATGGGATGAGGGTGAATGAGTCCAGAAAGAAAGGGTTGATAAAGAAAACGAATGGTGTTTTTTAAACTTGTTTTTGGGTTGAGTCACAATGTGAAAGCCCTAGTCATGTCGCGAGGTCCAGACTTGATAAGTACATCGACAACCCCATCACCGCAGATTAAAAACCGACCTTTTAGAATTCCACATCATGTAGTCCTCAATCACAAAGTATAACCCTTCACAGTGTGATCTCACATTTCATGAATTTCGCCCAGTAACAATTACACAATGTGTAGCATGGTTACAGGGTGTTTCACTATTCTAGAGCCCACATAAAATCTAGAAAAAACTTTTAAATAATTTGAACAAAAAAGTATATTTTCAATAGAGAAAAACATACCTAATCGAGGAAATGTGATGTTATTATAAAAATCGATGTAGGAGTCAATATGATAAAAATTAGCCTGAGGTGGTGTACTTCCTCTATAAGAGATAGTGAAAAGGGATGAAATTTATAGGGAGAAGGTGCATGAATATTTCTAGTCAGACTAGGCCTGATATACTCTAGATCTATAATTGGTAGTGTCATATGGGATGTAATTGGTATGGCCTCATGATCCCCAATATATGTTCAATGAACATATAAAAATGGATTCATAAGGTTTGGGAAATTTATAATAATGATTACACCTATTTCCATAGCATTGAAAATGGTTTTAGTTTTTTCCATAAAACCCTCAATCACAAGGGAGATGACCGTAAACTGATTTACCTTCTCTCAGAAAGATTGGAAAACATAAGGAATAATTTTATTTTTTTATAAAGAATGTAAAGTGAGAATCCATCTCATGATTGATGAAAATACTAGCCAGCCAGTACTTGAGATCGTTTGTTATAGTATCATTTATCTCCTTCATGTACTTTTATTATTCATTAGGTAACATGATTACATGATCACTGTGATGATCATACTTCCTCAAACTATTCATAGGTATGAAGTGTTCACCGCCAGATTTAGATCTTTTCTCTTCCCATACAACTAATATGAGAATCTCAACATCAAAAAAATGAGGAGTAGGAGTATTATAACTAGTTTCTATTGAATTAATATTTTTAGTCATTTCCAAAAATTATTCCATAGAATCATAAAAAGAAACATGATTCCTGTCCAAAAAAATATAACTTTTTTTTTGGTTAATATTCGTTGATATGGGGCATCAAATTTAGATGAATATATTAAAAACACCTATTTAAATAAATATCAATCTTCATTTTTTGTGTAACATAGAAACCAAGGTAGGTTGATTTCTCTGATTTATATCAAAATCATATAAAAACGTTCAATGAAAGCATCTAAGTCACCCTTGGTGACCAAAACCTCTAGAAAAAGTGGGGCAGTTCTGGAAACATAACTCTCAATTGAAGGTAGAGGTCTAGGAACAATAAATTGAAGACAATAAAACCAACCATCAATATCAAACTGATTAACCAAAGATCCCTTAGGATCCCTTGCACCTAAAATATTAGGTCCCCCATTCTTTGGTGGAATCCCAACATTACCCGAAAACTTATCCCGTTCATCATAAAAATGGTCAATCCAATTATCTGATATCATAGAAATATACGACTCAAAAACTATAGAAAAAAATATAATAGATACAATAATAGGGGTCTCAATAGTATGAGACTAAATATATCTTTGTTAATCAATATCATACACAACAAGCTAAACTTATTTATGGTTAATGATAAAGTCGTCCACATCAACAGGGTCAGCTCCCATCTACATAGTAACTAACTACCCAGTTGTGGAAGCCACCCATATCTTCTTAGTAAAATCATCTTCTAAAACTAGAACATGTATATTCTCTAAACATGGTGATTTTATCACTCAACTAAGTCATCGCACTCGCCTATATCATCCAAATTCACTTCACCAAAAAATTAAGGCATCTCTTCTAATATAGAAATAGAACCTCTAGGAAAGGTGAAAAGAATCTATGGTATTTCTACATACTCAAATGTAATTGTGACTCTAGAATCATCTCGTTTAAAAATATCCATCATCATCATCATCATCTTCATTTACAATTCTATTATTTTCCTCATTTCCATCACAAATTCATTCTTTATTTTCATCACCATTTTTATTTTCCTCATATGATTTAGATGTAGTTATTCAGTGATATTCACTTGATACTTCAGTTTCATCCACAACACATTCTTCCTTTAAATGATTTACACTTTTAGGGATAGATTTATTTAGACTAGGTGGTCTATAGTTGAGAGGATGGAATTCTTAGGACATGTTAGGGTCACATCCATAATCAACTAAAAATTTTCCCTCCTATTAATACCAAGGGGAAGAAACAACTTATTTCTCATTGTAATGAGAATATTAAATACTTTTATTAGGTACTAGGCCAGGTTACACAAGTTCTCTAGATCATGATGGTTGGTCTACTGGATTAAATTCATAAAAATGTTTTTCACAATCTTCCACCCATTGCTTCTTTCATGGGTTAAAACTAATTTTCATCATTATACAAATTATTTAAGTGAATCAAAAACCACTAAAATCTAATTCATTTTATTCATATTTCCTAACCAAACAAATGTATTTCAATATTGATGAAACAAACATTGGGTTTATTATGTAGGTGGATCTTGATGTGAGATTGGTCATTTCAAACATGAGAGGCATAAGGTATATAAACAAGTTTATCCTCTCACCACTTTTGAACAAACAAAATAGGTGGACTTATGAATACCAAATGGTATCAAAGACGTCATTTTAATGGAAATATAAAATTATATATGAATTTAAAAACCAACCATAATTCACTATCAAGTTCAAAATTTATCGGCCATCAAACTAGGCCATATCTATTATACTCAACTAAGGAATCTTAGTAGATAAAAGTATCCCCAACATAAGAAATGTTTTGTTGATAAATATTAAACACAACCTCATTTATATTTTCAATAATACATACTAGTATCTTTAGGAGAACATAATTTTTCATCCATTAATCTATGTTCTTATACAATCTTCATTTTCATTAATGGTGAACTCTACAAATGGGTCAAACTCATATACATACCTAGGATATAAATGTATTTGTACATAAGGAAACCAATACAGCCATCCATGGTTTGTTATTACATGAATCACTGAATATTTACTCAAAATAAACTATTCTACCAATAATTCCTTTTGGGGAACAACCAATGTCTTTGAAATCTCATGATTTAATGGCTATAATGTAGAAAGATGAATTGGTTCGCATTTTTTATTTTTTTTCAAGACATAAATATTCTAGTGGAGACACTAAAGGATGTTTCAAATTTCCCATCGATATCACCATTATCAATTTGTGAGATAAAAAATGTAAGAAAATGGTTTAAATATGAAATGATACAAGAGGGTTTGGGATAAAATTTTAGGGAGTGGTGGATGATGATATTAGACAAATCGTATAATTTATATCATTTAAAAAATAAGAATTCAAAAAATTTAAATTAAATTAGAAATATTAAACATGGAAAACATTAGAATTGAATAAAAAATTAAATAACTTTTAAGAAGAAAAAGTTATCAGTTTAAAAATAAAGATTATGAAAAAAAATTGACAAAGAATTAATCATTCTAACAGTGAGAATTTATCAAGGGTGTGGTGTATAAATTCTCAGAAGTCTATGAAAATGATAAATATCAATGGTGAGAGTTATCAATGGTGATCAATGTCAATATTGAGAAATATAAATGGTTATAAATTACAATGTTGATAAATAATAATAGTGAGAAATATCAATGGTGAGACATTCACAATGGAGAGTCCTAAAAAATATAACTTAATCGAAATTTATCATAATGAACTTAGGTTTCATGTAATTAATTCTCAAATAGTAGAACATTATAAGGAAATTACATCATGATGATCTTTTATACCAATGTATTAAGAAGAATCATCACCATGTTGAAAATGATTTCTCAATAAATGATGCCTTGCATTAATATGTTTTGTTCTAGATTATGATAATTGATTATTTGAAATTTTTATAGCAGTTCAATTGAAACAAATTATTGGGAAATGTGTAAATTTATATGTATAGTCTAGTAATTTGTGTTTCATACATAAAATCTATGCACAATAACTCCTTCTGGAATTGAACTTAGCTTCAAAAGAAGAAAATGAGGCATATTTTAAATCATATTAGACAAAGAAACTAGATAAATTCATAAAATGTGACATATTCAAAAAGATCATTTTCATTCAAACTTGAAACCACTAAAATGTGCATCTAAATAACGATGTATGTCAAATTCTTATCTTCATGTATAGAAGAAATCATTAATTGGTAATATATTTTAGGTATGTAATATTTTTCTGGAAAACAGGGATTGAATATTTTTTTGTTTTCATGAAAATGAGGAAACATAAATAAATTAAACATAATATCATATTGACTATTAGTTTTGTAGAGAATACATCTAATCATACCTCTATAACTAGATTGGTACACTAGTTTTCCAACCTCATCAAGGCCCATCGGAAAAGGTCTAACATTGTTCCATTAATCCAGTTTTGACAATGATCCATTAAACAATTGGTTGGATATGATAAGTCTTTATATTTAGAGCTTCATCAGAGGTAGAAATTCAGGCAACACAAATCATATCGAATGTACCTTAGTTATTGAGTGTGAAGAAGAAGAGAAGTTTTTATATTGATCATTTAGATGAGTTGTTGACATAGATAAATCAGATGATATCTTGAGACAGATACATCATAATGGAATTAGAGTTCGATTAATAGTTTGAAATAAAACAATTATGTTACGTATTTTCAGATGATCTGAAGCATCAGAGAGAGGTCTTAGTTTTTTTTGTCTTTAATTGAGTCACATATCATCTGATAAGGTGTGACACTGATAACACATTAGAGGCTGTGTTTCATAATATTTTGAACATTTTTCTAAGGGATAGTTGAAATAATAATGAAAGGTGAAACATATAGACATTTCCATCAAAAAAATTTTGGTTCCTAATGAATTTTAATGTTGGATTTTTTTTTGAAATATTAGTTTTTTTTGGTTTGGTGAATCTGAGTGGGATTTTTTCTTGATGATCTGATTATGAACTGGTAAACTAATAATTTTATATTAGAATAAGGTTGTGGAGTTAGATATTATATAGGAATAAAGAATATTCAAGATGAAACTAGAAGAGTTGAGAATCCTTGAGAAATGTTCCAAATCGTGTTCAAATATAAATGAAATTTTGGATTCGTAAAATAGTTTGAGTAGGAAAACGAAATTGGTTTCTCTAACTTTTATTATTAGAAGTACCTATAAATAAAATTAAATGAATAATGTGCTATGACACTATTCACATGTGTGGGATGGAGAGCACTAGAGGATTTTTATATGAGTTGAATTTCTTCTGAAATATAATCTGTACCGGAGTGGTTTTTTTAAAAGTTGTTGCCAATATTTCTTCTATAAAACCATGAAATCATAATAATAGTTTCATTAAAAAGAAATAAGTGAATCAAACTAGTTTCCAGTTAAAAAAATCAGACATTTTTCTATATTAGATAGTCGACAGAGGATTCAAATGAGTTATTGGACTGATTAATTATATGATGTTCATAGAAGTTTTTCAAACCAACTGATAGAAACAAAAGTGAAAAAAAATATTGAAGAAAAAAAATGTGGAAGTTGATTAGGTAGCACCATTACATTTTTATAACCAATTATTAAAGGTTTATAAACAAGTTACTATATCTTATTTATATCAATAATGATAGAATAAGTACATGCACTATTTTATTCATCATTATTCTAGACAAGAGTAATGGTATTTACTTCTTGGTGTATCTATGAAGAAGGATTGTATTCTTATGGATTGTGTGTAATTATATTATTTTCACAACATGACATGTAATGGATACTCTAATTTAGTAGTATACCTTTTAAATAATTTTGTACATATGAATGTGTGAAGGTTTGTTTTAATAAATATGATAAAACCTTAATAGAATGTAAAATTATGATATATTAGAAAGATAACATGAAATAGAATGATTTTAAGGATTCACCCCTCCCCCTCTCTTTGACTTAAATGAATCTAGTTTGGAATTTTCATATGGTATCAAAGAGAATTTTATATCATTTACAATATTCTAATGTTTTTTAAGGAATTTTTTTGCGGAGAATTTGAACTGTGAGAATAGTAAATTGATTATATATCTCTATATAATGAACTATCATATCTCAAATGATAGAATTATTTCATTTATTATGTATCTAGGTTATGATTTTTTGAAATATAATACATGTATATTTTATAACCTTATTGTAAATGGTTCTCTTACTTCTGTAGATTAGATAAATATATAGAATAATGGAAGGGTTGAGAATGATTAACATTCATAATTCTTTAAAAGTGAATTTGTTTAAGTAAAGGGAGTTGGTAATAATAATGGTGCCTAGAATAATTTGATAAATACCTATGAATTCAATACAAAGTTATTAAAGAAATGTAAAAAACATTAAGGTTAAAGAAAGAATATCTTAAAATGGTTGTGTATGAATATTCTTGTGTCTTCTTTATGATATTGAATGTTATTTTTAAAACCATAAGATATATTAGTGAGAAGATTAAATATTTAACTATTGTTGAAAAATATTATGAATTATTCCTAACAATATTATAGAAAATGATTTAACATTGGATTATAGAGATCGTGAAAATCAATTATTGCATTATATACATATCACTCTCACTACATATGTAATGATAAGGTAAAATGTTATAAAATATAAAGAACATGTTAATCAAGAAAATTCTTTTAATGCTTCCCAGAAAGGAAAATCCATGAATGTTCTTAATGATAAATAAGATAGTTACTCTAACACCAAATATTAGGTTACTAAAAATTGTAATTATCATTGTTCCTTTTTTTCTAAAAATGTGAAAATAGGTATAAGAATGTTCAAAGGAATGCTACCTTTGAATTTCATTGAATTTTGTGGTATTGGTAATGTTTCATCAAATTGTTCTTAAATAATGAAAGAAGAATATAGTGATGAATATAAAAAAGTCTAAAATGATCTTGGATAATACATGTTGAAAAATAAAAATCATATTCCAAGGTAAAAGATAAATAATTATCCAAATCAAAAAGGATATGTTTTATACCTTAGGATGTTGGAATTGAAGTAGATAATGAAAATTTAACTAAAGATGTTACAGAAAAATATTTTATTATACAGGTAAATGATCAAGTGTTTGTTAGTGATGAAAGGAGATGTTATAAAGAAAAATAAAAGACTTAGGCATAATTTTCTCTCAAAATAAAGTTGAATGAATTTTATAGAAATATTGTGTGATTTGAAATATTATTCAATAAGTGGAGAAATTATGTTTTATAAATAAATATAATGAACAGTTTTTTGAATGGAAATATATTTTGTCAGAAGATATTAAACACTTGAGGAAATATCTTGAAAAATAAAACAATCCTGATGACCATCATTAAATACAGATAAAACTGAAGGAGGATGAGTGAGAACTAGTTCAATAACATTATCACTAAATTTTTAGAATGTGTAAAATTTTGAAATATCAAAAGAAATTTTCTTCAATATTTGAAAGGAAAACTTATGATATTTATAATAAGAATAAATATGAGAAAATCATATTTATTTCCTAACTGAAAAAGTTGACAATTCAGATGTCTCTATATTTTCAATGTCTGAAATGGAGGTTTCTGCTACTTTTGATTCTGTTAATGTTGGGTTGAAATTTTAATTGAAGAAAAATATTATGAGTGATGAAAAGATGCTTCATGATCATTAATTTTTTTATATGGATGGTAATAATGTTGTTGAAATTAATCTTTAAAAATACAGAAAATAGGGAAATTATAGAAGAAAATATTTTTTAGGGAAATTGATGCTATTTTGGTAGATTTGGGAATTAAACTGATATTTTTTTTCTCAATAAAAAACAAAAGATTATCCTATGAGAAACATAAAGAATAAATGTATGTGAATTCATTCTTATTAAAGAATTAATTCTGAGAAAGTTGTTTTGATAGTTAAAAATAAGTTCAAACCACTACGAACTATTTGTGAAATATGTGAACAACCTAGAAATCATGTTAACTGATTTATATCATTTATATAACAACAAAAAAATTTATAATAGTTATAATAATCCATATTTGAAGAAATAAAATTGGGATCAAAAATAACGTTTCATCGGAACTACAGTCATAGATAAAAAATGGGATTGAACCTGAATTTAGGATAATGGATGTTCTTATAATGTGACAACATATTTGAAGTTGTTTATGAATTTTATTGACATTAAAAAATTAACATTAATGTTTGGAAATAATGAATCTCTCATAATGAAATGTCCGATCTGTTATTTTTTGTTGATGAAAAACTAAAGACCAAAAAGAAATGTTTTTTGAAGGTCTAAATCATAACTTTTTATGTGTTTCAAATTTATTTGGTAAAGGTGATAAGGTCAGTTTATTAAAATATGGGGTTTAATGAAAATATAAGAATATATAAAAATTATAAGTTGAAAACATACAAAGGGTAAATTGTTTCAATTTTGAGATTACCGTAATTCATGTTTTCAGTGCAAGATGAAAGAAAATAAGATCTGGAAAAAATGTTTGGGACATATGTGTAATATATATATGATAAAAGTTACAAAAGTGATAAAATATTTGTGATGTTTTGGTCATGAGAAAAAGAAGATATTAGTGTTTATTGTTCTATCAGAAATGGAAGATTACAAACTCTGTGCACTAGAATGTTTAAACTCATTCAACTTGTCCCTTGGAACCAATTCATTCTGATTTTTGGGGGACATGAGGAAAAAATCAACCATCCGTGGCAACGTCCTCATTTATTTCATTGATTATTTTACTCAAATTACATATATTATGTATTTGAAACATAAATCATATGTTTTGAATATATTTAAGAGTTCATGGAGAAGAGTTGAAATGGAATATGGATATTTTATGGAGAATTTTTGAAATTATAATGGTGGGAAATAGAATAATCAAAAATTCAGATGTTGTCTTGAAAAAGAAGGAATTTAACATATGATTAGTACATTATACTCCAAAAAACTGAATGGTTTTCATGAAATAGAGAATATATGTTTTGTGGTAATGGGACATACTATGTTAATTGAACATATTTGGTCTCGCTACATCTAGAACAAGGTGATGATTATAGTAGTTTGTATATTGAATCAGTGTCTACATTTTGATATAACTCCTTAGGAAATGTTATAGAATGAAATTACATGTTTAAAACATTTAATATTTTTTCAAGAGTCCCCACATAATAAAAAATGAGTAAATCATGAAAAATTTTACCATATTAGTGAAGAATTAACATTCTTAGCTACACTACAGATGGTACAAGATATATATGTTTCAATAGACAAAATAGAAATATTTTTGAATCTGTTGATGTAAAAAATCTTCAAAAATACGGGGAATATGATTCTCAAAAACATGAATAAAATAAAGATGATGAATATTAAAGAGTTATTTTTGAGAAACATGACAAGAATTCCAATAATGGTGATTTCATATAGGGAGGAGAATAAAAATTATCTATTTACAATGATGAAGAATAATTCTATACCTATTACCCTAGGCTGAGGAGATAGGTTAATGTTAAAAAAAATCACGAATGATTAACAAAAAAACACAATATAAGAAGAAAATCCATGATTGTTAAACATAATTACCTTTATTCTAAATTTGAGCTAAAAGTTGATAATGAGTATTTCATGAATCATGAGTAGATTGATGTAATGAATTAAGAGTTGGCATAAATAGAGAAGAATAATACATGGGAACTCAAAAAATCATAATGATAAATATATTATTGATACTAAGAGGGAGTTAGGAAAAAATATAAATTTATATGGAGGAGTGATAAAAATCACAATAGGGTTGAAAATGTTCCTCTAGAAACAATGGAATTCATTTTATGATAATTTTCCTCATAATGAATGTTTAGAAACAATCAAAATCATTCATGTGATTATTTCACAAAAATGCTACAAAAACTTTTAAATGGATGTTATGTCTGATTTTATGGATTGATATATTTACTAATAACTTTAAATTGAACAAGAATATGGATTAATATATAGAAAATATAAAATTAAGATTGTGAGCTAAATAATTATTTCTATGGGCTGAAGAAGGCTCTGAGAGCTTTGTATTCGAAATGGGATTACTACTTAAGGAATTTAATCCTCAAGAAATAGAGATTTTATTTTAATATCATCAATAATAAAAAGAATGAGATTTAATTCATACTAATTGTTTATTTTGATGATATTATATTTTATTGGAATCCTGGAAAACTTTTGAAATGTTTTCTGAATTGATGATGGGGTGTTTGGAAATGTCTATTCTTGGTGAGATGAAATAATATATTTCCATACAAATATCTCAAAACTAGAAATAAATATTTATATCACAAGAGTTGAATACTAAGGAAATTATTAATATGTTTATAATAGAGAATTTAGAACCTATGTTCACACCAATTTCATTGGGAACCAATTTTTCTAAAGTTGGATATATAATGGAAGTGTATTCAAAATAATTTCAGATGATGAATAAATGATTTTTTATATAAATACTTCTAAACTAGATATTTTTTATGATGTAAATTTATGTTCAATATTCCGATGTGATTTAAATAATTTAATATATTATCTTGAAAATGAATTCATTAATATATCAGTGTGAAATTATATTTTGATAAAAAATATAACATCGTATGAATAATTGAGTTGTTCTTTTATAAAGATAATGATTGGTAATGAAGTGTGTAAGATAGATGATCTACATATGTTGAAGTTTCTCTTATTGGGGAATATTATTTTATTCAGAATACAAAAATTATTAAAAATACAATTCTTAGTATAGATGAACCTGAAAAGGTTTTCTCACCTCAAACAGAAACACAAATTATCTGGATAAAGACTCGGTTGGATGATATGCATGTTGAAGTTAAGATACAACTTATCTTGGGTTATGATAATCAAAATTCATTAAATCCCTCTAAAAATATAGTCAAACATTCTATTTCAAATCATACTGATAAAAATATTACTATATCAAATTGAATATGGAGAATAATGATCTCAAGTTGTAATATATTCTTATAAAAGAACATGTTGCTAGTATTTTCAAAAAAACCCATTATCGAGTGAATATTGTTACCAACTAAAGATGAATGTTGGATTTAACCTCATTATCTCTATGATTATTGTATGTGTTTCTGTCACATATCACATTTAGTCATTGTATAGTTTTTTCAGGGGGGAGACAATTTAGGTTTCATAAATCTATCCATTATTGTCTGCTATACCTTTTAAGGAATATTATGTTTAGTTGATTTTATAAAATAGTAATTCTATGAATTCATTGTGTGAGTATGTTAACTATTATTATAGTTTGTTTAATTTAATGTTGTAAACATGCATTAAATTAATTTATGAATGATATTGTGAAGACATCAAAATATTCATATGTCACTACTTATAGAATATTTAGTTTTGTTGTAAATTGATTCTTATTATATATAATGAGTTTACTAATATAGGCTTAGAATTATTTATTAGTGATACATAACATGAGTTATAATTATTTATTGATTTATGAACCTTCAGCTACAATAAAATAAAACATGGAAATTGTTTTAGGAGAATGTTGACTGGATATGGTTTTTCAAATGGGGGAATGTGTGGTTGTTGGATGTTTTGTATTTTTTTCCTTTATGGGAAATCACAAAAAATTGATTTTTTTTGGTGATTCAGATGAATATATTCCATAATAAAAAGTTAAGATGCAAATTTCATAATAAATTCAATCTACAATAGATTCCAACTCTGAGGAATTTTCTGGGTGAACTTGTTTTCAGACTCATTTGGTAGTAATTGAGTTTTTTAGAATAGTTTGGGGAGATGTAACATATTTAAAATTTAAAAATAAAATATGATGATTCTTTTTATTATGAAATTTCTAAACATCATAATATTACTTAATAGTTATGATCCAAGCGTTATAAAATATAGGGGTATAAAATGTGTTTGGTTGTACAAAATTTTATCTAGAGAAGTAATGGGAGAATAAGTCTAACAATGTTATTATAATAACAATGTTCTAATAATCATGAAGAAGTCATGATAAATGAAATAGTTTGAGGAAGATTTGTGAAATGTTAATTTTTTGTGTTTCTAGGATGGTGATTTTTACTATATACAGATAATTTGAACAATTATAACTAATCATTGAAGTTGTTTGGAGTGTGGGAGTTTTAATTTTTTAATGTTAAAAGGTTTGAAATAGTGATAATCGACTGATCCATCATAATTCATGATAATTAGGTCTAACTGATTCATTCAATGAACCACCAGTTTTAACGTTTTATAAATAAAAAAATTGGTTGTAGATACTATTCCATCTATCAGGGTATACCATTGATCCGTTAAGAAGTTTCTTAGAATGATCCATCAGACAATGGGTTGGCTCCAATAAGGTATCAGATGTAGAGGTCCATCAGAGATAGAACATAAAAAATAAAAAATATTGGATCGACCACATTGTTTATTTTGGGAAAGGTGATAAGTTTTTTACACCATTAAATTATTTTTTTGTGGACTCATATGAATCATATTAACTCTAGAGACCAATCCATTAATAGGATATTAGCGTCTGATGAATTGGATGAAATACAAAAATATAGTCAACCATTTTTCATGTGATCTAAAACATCAATGTGTGGTCTCAATGTGTATTTTGTTCAATTAGATCAATAATAATCGAACAAGGGGTGAAACCAATAAGTCATATGAGGCTCAGTTTCATCACATGTAGTATAACAACTCAATCTTTTATATATAACATTAACATTGTGATTGAATTTAATTCCCTATTATTTATTATGGTTATACAAAACAAATGAACTTATTTGGTTTTAAAATATACTATTAGATTTAAAATATTGTTACTAATCATGAACATTTTAAATATATCTATTGAACAATGATCATATGATTTTTATTAATATATTGTTTTAAAAAAATTCCAATTGACAAAAATAAAGAACAATATAGACTCTACAACTAGAATATTACTCTATGAAGCCCATTTATCAGAGCTTCTATGGGAGATAGAATCACAGAGATATTTACATAGTCCATTACCAAGGTTAGATCTAACAACTAAATCCTGAACTAAACTATTTATATGAGAAGTTTAGGATCATTGCGATCAAATCCTAATCAATTTATGCTGATCCATCCCATGAAAATTTCACAATCATGTACTATAACCTTATGGTGTTTGTATAAAACCATGATATTTTAAATGAATAAAATTTTACTCAATAGAATATGTTACAGGAAAATCTTGCATTACATGCAACACAAAATTTAAATTATGGTATATTAAACATTAATTTTATCTTCTATTTAAAGCAATAATGAGTTCTTTTGAGATCATTGATTACACACTAGACCAGGTTTTACTGAACAATAATATACTATTAATATTATAATTTGAAAAGAAAATTATCCTCTAGATGTTAATTTATCACATATAAATAGTATTAACAACCTAATAAAATATATTATTTAATTCTTTTGTTACTAATTAATTATAATTTAACATAAAATTCAGTTTAAAATAAAGGAATTTTTAAAAAAACTACATTTTACGAACCAAATGATTTTTATCATAATAAATTAAATTATTTAATACTTGTAGATAATATTGATGAAATTTATATATTATATTTTCAATAATTATTTTACATTCATCTAATATATTTTATATCCAAAATGCAATAACATATCCAATTGTACGCATACAAATATATAATTTTTTGATAGGTAGTTTTTTTGGACTTTAGGCGCACTTTTTTTAATACAAAATTTGACACATTATTAATTTTTTTTAATAAAATCATAATTTATCAAATCATAATCTGATTATTTTTTAGGGATAATTTATGGTATTTTTTATTACAATTTTCATTTTTGGAGAATATTGAATAAACTATTGGATTTTAATCAAAAAATGACTTTTCATTTGTAGAATTAAAGTACAAAATAATATTATAAATAGGTTTTAAATAATAATTAGTTATATTATAAATATATTAATCTAATTTAGTTAATTTGAATAATTTTTTATATTGAATTTAGATATAAGGTCATTTTAATATCTTGATCATTTTCAATTTAAAAACCTGATTTCTTATCACTTTTGTGGGGTTAATATTAAATTAAAAATTTACAGTACTGTGATTTGAATTTCGAAAAATTGATTCCATATTTGTAATAATAATTATTTAGAATGTCTTAAAGGGTCAAATTAATTTTTAACAATTATATTAGTGAATGAATTAAATTTAATTACAATGATAAAGAGAAAAAGAAGTTTACTTAGTGGTTAATCTTTAAACATTGTAGTCCTAATATCCTATAAACATTCCAAGAAAAATTTTATGGACATATATTGATCTTATACATTATATATTAGAATTTTAGGTGTTATTAGATCTTTTTTAGTTTAAAATTATTGTTCACCAAACATTATTTTCATGTATACCAAGTGTGTCCTTTCCCCCATTAATAAAAGTATACCTCATCTCCATCTCTCATCAGACCATAAAATCCAATTGGATTAGAAAATACCAAACCAAATAACTTATCCACATCCTTCATATCATTGTAGAATCCTTAATTTCTCCATAAATCCATCAACATAAGTCCATTGGTGCAAGCAAAAATGAGTTACCTTAAGAAGAGGATACAATCATCAACATGATCTTTTTTATCTCTTTATCGACCCCATTAAATTCTTATTCCAGAATGATTATTTAATAAAATTATTATCTTAAATATAATGATGTTTTTATTTGTGTTTTCTATAGCATACACTAAAACAATATTCCATCATAAGAGTTATGAAATCATCACACATGTGAACACCATACTACCACCTCTCAAAATGATGTCCTTCATTTTTCCATTTCTACGTCTCATGGTAGTGAATAATGATGGAAATAATTTATATATTGGATATATATGATATTCATAACTTTTTTATACATCTTTATTCATTATATAAAGTACTTCATTAATACATTCCATACCAAAGGGGATATGATAACATCACTCATATGTATAGCGGACTACCACCTCAAAAAATAAAATCGGAAGAGTTATCACTAACGTGTTGCATGAAAGGTACTAATGGTATCTATAATGAATATATATTACCTAAATGAAATCATTATTATATTTATAAAATAATAAAATTTCATAAAATATAATATAACTTTTTATTTTTAACCTTTTCAGACACCATAAAATTTATAACGTCATTTGTGGGTTTATCTACTACCATCTCGAAGAGATGTGATTACTTTTAAAGGGAAAGAATGATATAAGTTATTCAATAAAATTAAATGATACTGTATTTATTATATAATGATCATTATTATAATATAAAATATTCCACACCATCTTCAAATAATGATCATTGAGAAAATGAAAACATTACTAATGTGTACATACGACATTTTGTCCCCATGATTGAAAAGTAAGTTTGTTTATTCATAAGTATATTCCACAATTGGATTTAATGGAATAAATTATGAATAAATATGATGATAATTTCATTATAATTATTTTGTATATTTTTATATATTGTCCCCCTTTGACCATAGAATACATACCCAATTCAATTTTGACACAAAAACCATATATGATCAAAACATTCGACTTTAACATAAATGATTAAGTAATTATATCTAATTTTTTTATATGTGAATTAAGGGTGATAATAAAATTGTAAAAGGTTATAAATAAATTAAATAATAGTCAAATATTTATTACTATATATGATAAAAAACAATGTGATGAATCAGAATCAAGGTAAATGTTTTTTTCATATCACACTTTTTTCTGTGAGATACATACCATATTCACAACATTTATATTATTGTGTGGTTTATATAATGAATATGATTGTATTTTATGATTATTATACTTAAATTTATTATTATTTACTTATCCATTTTAGAATCTCTATTTTATGGGCACTACAGTTTCAAAGATACCAATGTTGTAAGGGAATTTTGTCTCAATTTGTCATTTTTTGAGATGTTTGTTAAGTTATAAACATAACTTATTTCCTTTAGAGTATATACTTACCCATTTAGATTTTATACCCTGAATATTATTATTTTCATGATATTATAGTTTTCATTTAATTGTATTCCTTCAATGGGTGTACGATTCAATTTTTCCAAAGTGGAAATATATTTATGATACAAAATCACAATTTATCACGATTTTTTATGATTATGTCTCAAATGTTTAAATAACATGATATACCTATGAATAGTTCTCTAAAAAATTCATAACAACTTTTTATTTCATAATAATAAATTTAACTCTATATTTTCCACTTTTTATGTACACAAGAATTTAAAAATAATTTTTTATAAAAAATTGCTTTTCAGCTTCTTCCAAAAACATAATTTTTAATAATTTATTAAAAAATTTATTAAAATATGTTTCTCAAAGAAAAAATTATTTATTACTCAATAAATTTATTGAATAGTTTTTATAGGATTTCATTATAATATTTAAGAGATATTTTCAATTAAATGTATTTTAAAAATGTTTTACATTTTAAAAAGTTATTTTCAATAATGAATGGATATTTAATACAAGATAAGTTTTAAATTATTTTCTTAATATTTATTTTTAATATATAGAGGTTATTTTAAAATAAAATTAATTTTAGACGGTTTTTTGTTTTAAAAAATTGATTTTCAAAATGAAAAGTGTATTTTCCACATAATATCCTTAATGATCATGGAATGGTATTTCTGTTCATCAATAGACATAAAATATTTTGTTACATATCATCCACTATTTATATTTTTAATTTATACCATCTACATTATTTAGATGAATGGATTACGATTTTTAAAATAGATTATTACGGAACCCATTTATTTTACATGGGTTAATAATGTCATAAGCATATTGGAATGGAACCCATTTCATTTCCGTGGTTTAATCATTTTTCAAAGAGATTGTTATGAAATACATTTATTTTATATAGGTTTATAATCTATCATAGATGTTTTCATAGAACATGTTTCATTCCATTGATTTAATCATGCATCAAAAATATTTTTATTGAACCCATTTATTTTCAGAAGGTTAATCAGGTATCAAAGATATTGTCATGGAAACAATTTATTTTCTATAAGATAATCTTGTTTTAAATATATATTTATAGATTTTATTTCATTTAAATGGGTTAATCATGTCTCAGTGAGATATTCATGGACCCCTTTTATTTTCCGTTATTTAATAACATTTAAAAGATATTGTTATGGAAACCGTTTAATTTCCATAGGTTAATCAGTAATTCAATAAATTTTCATGGAACCTATTACTTTTCCATGGGATTATATTGATTCAAATAGATTTTTAGGGAACCTGATTCTTTTCAATGGGTTAACTATATCTCAAATAAATTTTCAAGTAACCTATTTATTTTCCACAAGTTAATCATGTCTCCATGATATTTTCATAGAACCCTGTTCTTCTCTATGGGTTAAACATGTATCAAAGAGATATTTATATAACCCATTCCTTTTCCATGTGTTAATAATCTCTCAAAGATATTTTGAAGGAACTGTTTACTTTTCCACAAGTAAATCATGTTTCGAAGAGATTATCATGGGACTCGATTCCTTTTTATGGGTTACTCGTGTTATGAAACTATTAAATGTTCTTTCAAAGAGTTAAAATGAAATTAATTATCTATTATCTTTATTCAGGTTTTGGTTCATGTAAATTAACATGATGGGTTTTCCCCAATATCACAGAGTGATATAGTTATAGATTATGTGATGGGTGCACCCAGATGAAACTATAATGTATTGGTTAATTATTATATTCTGTGGATAATTACATTGGATGTTGTCTGTATGGATATTCCAACTTATAAGGGTTATGAAATCATTTTAAGGGTTTTTTAAGTGTTCTATGAGATTATGTTTCAATATACTAATATGGTTTATCAATTCTCTCTATGGGTTTATGATGTTATTTTTAATGAAGATTGATATCTCATGGAACATGACTGTTGGTTCTTATTAATTTTTTTCATTGATAAAATATTTATTCCATGTTATGTTTTATGATGATATGAATATTGATGGGTATGAATATTCATATGTTATAATCCTGAAATTTGAATATGTCATTATACCAATATGCACATTCTTATTCATACTACTGGAATTCATTTGAGAATTCTTACAAATTATCTTGTTGAAAATTTGAGATCAACATTCATATGTTTCCTTTTCATAATGATATAAATAATGTGGTTGAACTAATTATTCCTATAATAGATTTCATATCTATGATGACGATGTCTTAATTCAAAAAAATATGGGATAAGTTGGAAAATTATCATTTAATGTAATGAGAATACTTAATGTAGGAGTTTGTAAAAATTATCAAAGAATCTAATACAAAAAAGTCCTCTAGGATACAAGTGATCTAATTTTTCAATGTGATATTATACGGGTTGGATGAAAAAATAGGTCCCCCATATCGATATCATAGATGAAAATTTAAAGAATATGATTTTAGCATAGAACCCATGAGTGCATGTTATATGATGTTTTTTTATTATTCAAGGATATTTTAGATGAATTTGAATATTAGGATCTTCTCATGATAGGATATATTAATCATTATAGATACCATTAGAAGTCTATAAGATCAATGTTTATCATATGTTCAATGTATTAAACACCCCATTTGAGGGTTTTACGTGTTAAATCATGAAATGTTATTAATGAAATTTTTCAAATTTTTTCACATGGGGTATTTATATCCCCTAGGATCATCATGAAGTATTTTTAGGGAGGATTAATTTTTAAGGATTGATGAAAAACTAGATGGTGAACCCTTATGGTGGTTAACAACTCCTACCATCCGGCTAAGTGGTGTGGATTGAGCTCGTAACTAATGAACATTAAATGTTTAATACCTACCATTTTCTTATCTGATTTCCTAGTTAATTTTATGTTTTACGGTTAATGATTTATTTTATTTCAAAATAATATTGTATTTTATTTTAGAAAAAAAAATTATTTATCTTTGAAGAATATATAATCATGTCTGTCTAATATTTGGGTTCGATAAATAGTATGGAAATGTTTGAATAATTTTAAGGATAGTTATTTGGGGAATGGTTTGGTTTGAACTTTGGGTATTACACTTAAAGATTAATGTATCATATAAAGAGTCACCCATTTTGAGAATTATCTAACATTGTACTAAACATTTTGGTTCTATTAAATGTATAAAAACATGGGAAATGGCATTATTATCCATTCTATGGTTATATGGTATTTAAATGTTTATTTTCATGCATTAGGCATTAAAATTTCACCATGAATAATAATTATTTTTCTAAAAGGAAGATAGTTTGATGGAAATTGAATAAGGTGTTAAATTACACTAATAACATAAGTATTATTCTATATTCTCTTAGTCTAAATGGGAAGAAAATTCCTTAACTCGATGAAAATGATCATGAAAAAATGTATTATCCCAGAACATTTAATTCGGATGAACATATATTCATTTAAATCATCACATATTTATGGTTTAGAGTATATTGACATTCTATTGATCATTTACATTATTGATATCAATGACCTCAATCACTTACTATAATTATTCCCCATTTTCCTCCACTCCCACCTATATTTTACTCTTTGGAAAACTAGTTATGTGGGGTTCCCTATGAAAATTTTAATTCCATTTATATATTATTAAAATTATGTTTTATTAACCCTTTCTTAAAAGTTGTTTTACTACAAAATTACTTTTATGTGTCCATCCTTTAATTATAGAGAAAATGAAAAAATTGAGAGTATGCACTTTTTTAAGGGTGGAGAATATAACACCTTGATATTTAAAAATAATTTGTAGAATATATTTCACAATAAAATGAGTTATCTATCCTTACATGCAACACATATTTTATCTTGTGTTAAATAAAAAATTTATTTTATCTTTTTTTTACACAAAATAAAGAGTCCATTCATTAGCATGTGGAACATGAAAGACCCATTTATATAGAAAAACCATATAATATTAAAATTATTATTTTAAATTAATATAATATCCAATCCATTCAATAAGATGTTATAAATAGGAATAACTATATGATCAAATTATATGGTTCTATTTTGTTATTATAAATTAATTGGAAATGAATTTAAAATACAAATGAATATAAATTAAAAGTTTTAAAAAAAATATTTTTACTAACCAACAGATGTTAATTATAATAAATTTTTGTTGGTAAAAAATCCCTCAAGGTAACATTGAAGCATATTAGAGTTAATGGTGTTTTTTAAAAAAAAGGATTACAGGATGAGTTTTCGAAATATAGAGATATTTTTTAGAAGATATGTTGAAGAAGATCCAAGATGTAGTTATGGATTATCTATATATGGTACAAAAAGATTGTATAAAGGTGGCATTCTTTCCTAGTGTTTTCCACATTTTTGGAACTAAAAATCGATAAAATGTAGAAAGGTGTTTTTGAAAAAGGAAGTTTCTAACAATATTGAAGATGGTTTGGAAATTTGCATGCAAGGTATGTTTTTGAAAAAGAATATATAATTATGTAAATATCAAGATGTTTGTGATTGAATTTTAATTTTTGCGAAAGACGAGGTTGTGAGAAAGAGTGTTGTGCTTCTAATGAAACATCAAATTGGGTTTCACGCGCTCTGAGAGGATCTTGCGCAATGTGTCAAATCTTTTACACATAGTTCGGTGAAGCCTAAAAATAAGAGTTGACCCCCAATCATTTGAGAAGATAAAATCATATATGAAAACAGAGCTCTGAATGCTATAATAATTATGTGTAAAGAGAGTTGTGAGTAAGAATTGGAGTTGTGCGTATGAAATAGAATTGTGTGCAATAAATGATGTTTCACATAAGATTTCATTTGTTATTAAGAATTGTAATTATTCCCAAAGAATGAAAGTTGTGTAAAAAAAGAAGTAAGGGTTGTGTGGATGATTTGATGTTTCTGAGAACATCAATGGTAAAGTGGTATTCATCAGTGGATGAAAGTGGGTCATCAATATTGCATTTACATACAGTGAATGTTTCATTTTATTAGAGATAGTGAAGGGACCTGAAATTTTATAAACTACAAGTAGATCTAATGAAAATTCATTGAGGAAAAATAATTTTTGATAGAAAAAAGTTTTCGAATTGTGATTGTTTGTTAACTATGAGGGATATTGAATCCACTCCGATCATTGTAAAAATTTGTGCACTTTTAGTAGATTTGGTATATCAGCACATTGCCGTTGTTTGCTCTTTGGACATAGCCAAGTGAGGGTAAACCATGACAACATTGGTGTGGCTTTTGGATTACATAATTTAAATTCATTCATTTTTTTGGAAAAAATAGAGAATTTAGTTTTTTATAACAATGACATATGATCAAATGGGGCAGTTGTTTTAATTTGTCGTACTCTAATTCACCCCAACATCTTAGGTTTTTTTACATAGTAGACCTAATAATTATATTAATTAATATTATTGGATAATAATTATGAAATATATATATATATTATATATTAAATTGATTTTTTTATATTCATCCAATATATTTGATAAAAAAAATAATATAAGAATAAATAAAATTTGATGCATAAAAGGCTATATTTTTATAAAGGAAAATTTTTCTTGTTTTAATTGCATACTTGTTTTTAAAAAAAATACTGACACTTTTATAATTATTATTTGATAAAATAAGCGTATTTTTATAATTTATCATGATAAAAATTTCATATAGTGATTTTTTTTCTTCGAAGAAGTTTCATTTTTCAATTAGTGGTAAAAATATTGTGATTTCAATTAAATACCAAATTTCCATTTAAAACATTTATATTGTAAATTTTATTTTAAATATATTTTAATGTTGAATTTTTTCCATTAAACATATAAAAATTTAATTTAAATTATTTGAATCATTTTTTTACTAACTTTAGATAAAAAACTAAGTAAACTTTTGAACATCTAAACTTGAAAACCCCGTTTTCTCATTACCTCTGCATAATTAAAATTAAATTGAAAATTTACAATTCCGAGACATGAATTTAGATAAATGGATTTCATATTTTTAATTATAATAATCTATAATATCTAATATTTTAAACTAGAATTTTTACCAAATATATCAGTGAAATGAAATTAACGTTAATCATGTCAATTAATGTACAAATGAGTTTACTTAGTTCTTAAACATTACAGTTAAGGGGCCAAATGAACTTGAAACTTTACCAACACCCATTGGATGGAAATATTTAGTCATTATAAATAATATTATCATATTTTGGGCATTATATGAGCCTTTTAATACATAAAAACGTGGTTTAGTTAACTTTTATCTGAAAAATACCACGTATGTCCTTTCCCACCTTATAAAAGGCCACAACCTCTACTCTTATCCTCACACCACCATAACCAATTGGGTTAGCCAACACATACCCAAAAAAATCTCCAATTACCTAATATTAATTTATAATCCTTACATTGTGCATAAATACAACCAAGTAATTCCTTTGACAGAAACCAATAAGTGTTTCCTAAAAAAGATGTAACTTTCCTCTACATGTGTTTTTTGTTTTATTTCTTACACCTTACTCTTTAATTATTTTACACAATCCATAAATTATAACCATAGTATAATAAATATAATAATATATTTTTATGATAATTTTACGTCCTACAAACACACAAACATCTAAAAAATTGGTAACGAAATCATTATTCCTGTGCAGGACAGAATAACCACCTAAAGAAAAAATGGCATTTGCTTGTCCATTGCCGACTCTAATGGTTGGGAATAATGAAAATACTATTTTTATATGGAATATAAAGATATTTTAAAAAAATTATACATATATATTTATTATATCATATACACCATTTTTATGTTTCATATTGTACGGTATACGATAATGTCGCTTGTCTGTATGGCAGACTACCGCCTCGCAAAGTGATTTTAATCAATTTTACTAAGGAGTTCCATGGAATGTAATATGAGTTACTATAACAAACATATAGTATATAAAATATATTATTTTGTATTTATGAAATAATTTTATTTCAAAAAATATAATATATCATTTTCGTTATTTCCTTTTCATATAATGATAAAGTAATAACATCGTACTTGGACACGTGGACTACCACCTCCTCAAAGCGATGATATTCTTTTTTCATAAAATAAATGATATATTGAATTATACGTATTAAAATAAAATTAATTTTATGATATATTAATCATTCTATAAATATAAAATTTTTCATACCTTCTTTCAATAATGATCATAAAAAAATTGGAATGTTACTCATGTGTACGTACAACCTATCGTATACATGATCATAATGTTAGGTCATTTTTTATATACATATTACGCAACATGGTTTAACATATTACTTGATGTAAATATATGATAATCATTTCATTATTATTATTCTTCATATGCTTAAATAATAACACTTTGACCATAGTCGACCCACCATTGTTGTTTTTGACTCATAAACCAAATATGGTCAAAACATCAGAATTAAATATAATTGGTCATGTAATTATATATAACTGAAATATAAGAGAAGTAAAAGGAAAATAATCATGAAAATATATTTCTTGAAATTAAATAATTATATTATTTTTATTATTGGTGATGATAAATAACAATCATGATGAATTAAACTCAAGGTAACATTTTGTCTCTTCTATCATTTATTTTGGTGAGATACATGAAATATTCAGCAATTTTTTGTGGTAGATATACTAACCATGATTTTATAATATGAATATTATTATTAAATTAATTTGGATTTAAATATACATTTTTTGGATCTATCTTTCACAGTGGTTATAGTTAAAATTATACCAAAATGGAAAGGGATGGTTTTCTAAATTTTCTTTCATTGAGACGTTTGTTATGTTATACACCCATCATATTGTATGAGATGTATATACTGCACCTTTGGTATGTTATATCATTAATATAATTATTTTCATTATATTATATGTTACATTTGATTTTATTATTTCATGGTTATTGTGATACACTCTTACCAAAGTAGTAATAGATTTATGTTACAATCTCATCTTTTATCCGACTTTTTTGTGATTATATACAAAATTTTGAAAATATATCATCTAAATGTAATTAATTATCATTATTTGTATTTTACAATGCTTATTTCATGAAATAAATTGTTTCCATTCATTTTTTCAACTTTGTTTACTCTACATTTCAAAATAATGTTACTATTAAAAATCGTCTTTTCGGTTGAAAAATATTTACCTTTCAAAACAAAATTTCTAAAAATGTCTTAAAAATGATGAATTTTTTCATAAACAAGTGGATATTATCATAATTAATTGATTATAATAGTTTTTATAGGATTCCATTATAATATTTAAATTTTATCTTCATGTTAATTTAATTAAATGTTTTACTTTTCTAAAAGCGATTTTTTATATTAGGAGGTTATATTCGTCAAGACATGTTTTAAATTATTTTCATAATCATAATTTATAATATTTATTGTTAATTTTAAAAGAATATTATTTTAAAAATGTGTTATGATTTAAAATGTAATTTTCAAAATGATAATTTTATTTTCTAAAAAATGTAATTTTTGACATTTTAATGGTATTTCCATTCATCAACATCATCAACCCTTATTGTTACTTATCGTACACTTGAAATATTTATTGTTGATACCACCTTCATTAATTAACTAGATGAATTATTATTGATTAATGTGAATTAATATTTAAATCATTTCTTTTCCATTTGTTATTAATGTATCAAAGTGATTACCGTTGAACTCATTCTTATCCTAAGGTTTAATCATCTTTTAAAGTTATTTTTATTGAACCCATTTATTTTATGTGGTTTAATCATGTATCAAATTTATTTTCATTAAAATAGTTTCTATCTTATAGATTAATCATGTATCATAAAAATTGTTATGGAACCTATTTCTTTTATAGTGGTTATTCATGTCTCAATGAGATTGTCATGGAACCTTTTTATTTTTCATCGGTTAATCATGATTCTAATAGATTGTTATCGAACCTGATTCATTTCCATGGGTAAATAATGTATCAAAGATACTATCATGGAACCCATTTCTTTTACACTATTAAATCATGTTTCATATACAATGTAATGGAAATTATTTATTTTCTACCAGTTAATAATGTCTCAAATAGATTTTTATGGAACCCATTTTTTCAACAATTTAATTTTATTTCAAATATATTTTTTGGGAGCTCATTTTTCATGGCCAAATAAGGTCTCAATTATATTGTCATGGAACCCATTTTGTTCCAATATGTTAATCATGTTTTAAAGATATTGGCATGGAAACCATTTTTTCATTGGGGTAATCAATTATCCATGAGATTGTCATGTATCCCATTTATTTTCCAATGGTTAATGAAGTTTCAAATTGATTGAAAAGGAACCCAGTTTTTTTCTATGGATTAATCATGTTCAAAAATAAATTTTTAAATAAACCATTTATTTTCAAAATTTTAACCAATTTATGAAAATAATATAGGTTTTTTAAATGATTTATGGTGATATTAATTCTCAATGTTATTTTTTAATGATTTGGTTCTTAAACATTATACATGTTGGGTGTGCCTAGATAGCCCTAGGTGAGACCATTATAGGTTATAAAATGTGTGATCCCATATATCACTCCAATTTATTAGGTAATGGTTGTGTCCTCAATAGAATTATATTGGAAGTTTGGAATATGGTTATTCCAATTTTCAAGGGTTCAATGGGATGATGTTCTTAGATATAAATATATTTTTTCTCTTATTATTATGGGTTTATGATGAGTCATTTGATGAAGATTGATATCACATGGATCAAGATTATTGATTAAAATGAATTTTTCCCATTATTAATTATTTTTACATGTTCTTATGTTTGATGATTTAGGTATTGATGGGTATGATTATTCATATGTTATACTCATGCACTTTGATTATGTCATCATTCCCTTATGCACATTGCAATTTTTATTAATGACATTCATATGGTAAATATATGGTTTTCCATTACTATTAATTGGACCTTACCATTGTTATGTTTCGTTATCCCATGGTTATAAATAAATACGTTAAAAGAATTATATCTTGATGGTATTTCATATGGTTGATGAAGATTTTTGAATGCAAGAATGAAAATATGGGTTATGTATGAACAATGCCTACTTAAGGTAACCTGAATTATTTATGTATGATTTTTTATAAATTCACTAAAACTCTAAATCTAAAGGGTAATATATTATGAATGTGTTAATTTTTTTTTCTGTTGTAATGTATTGATATAATAGATGGACCACTGATATCGGCATCAAATACCGAAATGTAATGTTTATGATTTCTACACCGAATCTAGGAGTACATATTCTTGGATGATACAATTTTGTGAATTAATAAAGGAATAATATTTAAGACCCTAAAAAATTTATATTTATATTGTATTTTAAATATAATAATGGTCATATATTATATTTATTATTTTAAATTAATAATTTTTTTTATTCAATAAAAAAACAATTGTAATTTTGGGTAATATTTATTTCAAATTTAGAAATATTTTTGGATGAATTAATTAATTTTTAAATGAATTATATTTTAACAAAATATCAATATTAAATAATATTTATTGTGTACAATTTATTTTTTAGTTTTACGATGTCAATTGTAATTTTTATGTGTTCAAAAACAATTGTTGTCAAAAACCCCATCATTTCTCTAGAATTTTATATTACTATTTTAGATGTGAAAATTTACAAAATTATAAAAATATTTGTATAAAATAAATAATATATTTTTAAGGATAAATTTAGAATTACCCAATGGTCAAATTTTCATTATTTTTTGAGACTACCAAATTTCTGGATAAAAATTAAATAGGGTATAATTATACAACGTGTATTTTGATATCATAATGACCAAAAATTGATGTAGTAAATTATATATAGGATTTCTATGACTAGGACCTTGATTTAACACAAAATGATGTGAGTTTTAGGTTTTATGATTAATTTAATCAAGCCTATATTAATCCACAAAAACCTATTATCTATTTTAACTTTTTAATATCATTTATTTAAGAACATGACTAACTTCCACAACTCAAAGGGTAATATTTTAATGATTTCAAGAATTGGCCTTATAAAATAATGAAAGAATCCCCTTTGTAAGAAACCATGTGAAAAACATGGGAGGGTTTCCATTTTTCAATACATTATAAAATAGTGACCAAAAGCTATTTGTGGAAAATAATAAAGAAATCCCCTATTTTTCCTATAAAACCCTCCCAATATACCCTTTCTCTTTACTAAAACCCATATAGCACATCCATAATCTGAATTCTTATCTCTAGAACCATACCATGGTCTTGAAATGATCTCATGAATCACCTAAAAGGAATTTTGAATCACCAACTCAAGGAAATGGATCCTTTCCATCTAATCTTTATTCACATGTCTACTTCATTTTATGACTTCTTTTAAAATTATATTTTTGGAAATTTTTTTCATATACCAAAAATGATAAATTGGATTTAAAAGTCTCAATAGACCCCTTTACCTCTCATGAATCCATTTTATGAATCTTTATGTACTTAATTTATGCTTCCAAAGTTTAACTACGATTTTTCAATGTCAACACATTTTATTGTGAATACCATCGATATTTATAATCAAGGGTATTCACTTGGAAAAACCTATACATAATTGATCTGGGAATTCCATGTATGTAATCCAAAATCCATGAAATATTAATTAAATTTTTTGAAATGTGATACTTTTTTGAATGATCTATGTGGTATATTATGCATGCATATAATGTTAATGTGACAGGAGCACACAAAATTATATTGTGCTCAAATATATTCAGTAATGTTTTAGTCTCAAGGGACATTATGAGAGGGATTGTGGAGTGAAACTAATCCATCACAAAACATTTTCCACTATATTATGATTTCCATGTGGTTATCTTTGTCTTATGTTAATTAATTCATGTTATTTATGTTTCCACTTTCCCATGTTTTCATTATGTTATCAATCTATATCAATCTTTGACGTTCAAAATTTTTATTATCAACCTTTTTATGTTAACATTATATTATTATTGTATCACATTTAATTATTTATCATCATGATATTATTAATTTATTTACATAAAAGGATTTATAGCTCACCTTGGTATTATTTTTGTCACTCAAATACCTATGCACTTTTTTGGATTATATAATAAAATGATAATTTTAAGGAAGTTTTCAATAATACCCTTATACCACCAATTTTTATGTCGTTATATAATCTGCCAGATTACCCAAGATACTACATTTATCAATATTTTGGGTTTTATTATTTGTATATCTACATAATAATTAATTAATTAATGTGTAATAAATACAAGGGTTTTCATAGATGGTATCAAATAAGAGTTTAGTTATTTTTTTTTATTAGTATTAGAAATATATAGCAAAATCCTTAGTGATACAACTAAACATAAGAAAAAAACTATGTTTTTTTAATGTTTATTAGGTGGTTTCTATGAAAATATATCCATGTTTGGATTCCACAAGATGATGAGGATATCTCACATATGTACCTAGGGGTAACACCTAAGAACACCATATTAAGGTAGACTAAATTGGGAATCGGTGCAATATAGCTTGTATTACTGGATACCTAGTTTGAAACTTCTAAAGGATATGATTTGGTAAATTTAAAATCTCATTATTATCCCTTATTATGGTAATTAAAGACTCTCATAGGAGTTTATGTAATGAAATTTATCAACAATTACATATATTGACTACCATAAATTCATAAGTTAATGAAATATATTTCATTTATAAATTATCCCTTTAATGATATTGTATTATCTATTATGTATTTAATAGTATAAAATTTCTCATCCCAATTTTTAAATTTATTGAAGATAGTGGCTAGAATCAGGAGGAACTGAGTAAAAAACCAACGTAAAGGAAAATGGGATGATAGACCAAAAATATTCCCAACCCAATGGGACCAGGAATGGAAAAAAATGTGATGATAATCTCTTAATGAACATAGGTTATGAATAGAACCCTAAATTATGAGGTCCATACAAATCCACTTAAGAGTAACCAATATTCAATTGAGACATTTATGTGTCAAAGGCTTCTAAATTTTAAAGCACAATCTAATATTATAATCATGAGGAAATGGACCAACTACATTTAAAAAATCATTTACATCCTTCAATGTTCCATAAAAAGATGTTCATACTGATTGATTATCATACGGAGGGAGAATCATATTAGTGATGGTTATTTATCTGGAATAGAAATCATAAGGAAGTAAACAATGTTATGGGGTGAGAGTAATTATGGAAAAGGTTTTCCGGTAAATATATTCCTCATACACCCAAAAATAAATTGGAATGGTAATTTTTTACTCAATTAAAAAAGATAATGAATCCATTGGGGGTGTTTGGGAAAAACATCATTCAAATTTAATTATATGCCACTAACTTGTTATTTACCTCTAAATACAAAGTTGACTTCTTCTTTGGAGGGCTAAAACTATGTCTATGAAAATCCCTAGAAATTTGATACTTTGATAGTTATGTGAAAAGTGTTCAATGTCCCAAAAAAGATGAAATATAGGTTAATGAATCTAAAGGATCTCTTGGGTATAAAAAATGAAAAGTGAAGTTTAACTATATTGGTGTGATAGAGAATGATAACGATGATATAAAATTTTAACATCCCACTCATCAAATATTTGGAAGGAAACATCCTAAAAATTTCCAATAGGGGTGAGGAAATGGCTTTGGTGTGGGATAGAAGGGAACCAAGGTAGAGATTTCGGATAGAAGAAACCCACTAATATGATATTATAATTTAATTCCCCATTCAACACTAAGAGTCTAATTCATTGATTCACCTTTAAGGAAAAATATAAATCTTCAAACCATTTAACTTATCCACATGTTGTTAGATAAAATCAATGGTAACCACATCCATAACAGCAAGGGTAACCTTATTCCACCAAAACCATTGAAGTGAGTCCCAAAAATAGAGTGGTGACAAGTATTCCTTCGATTCTTTCATGAATATTGAATAAAATTTTCGTTTTGGTTATTTTAATTCCTTAATATTACACATGCTTAGTTGAATAATTTAAACACCACAAAAAATCTTGGAATTGGATACATTGGTGAAAACAAAAAATTGATAAACTATTTCATCCCAAGTATATTACTTCACCCCTTTCAAAAATTATAAATTGAACTTCCCAAAGAGCATTTTTATACTCTATTTAGTGTAATTTAATTTAATTATTGATATTTATTGGCTTTACTTATATATATCTAAGATAAATTATGGTGAGAAGGATATCATTATCTATATCATGAATCATTCTTTTATTCTATACAATTTCATGGAGGGTATTTAATCTTATTTAGAAACAACATCTCATGTGTGGATACTATTTCCTTATAATAATGGGTATCTAGATTAAATGGTTGTTTCTATGTAAAAGATCATCCTTGACGTTTTGAAAATTGTGAGGGAATACATTAAGGTGTTTCCCAAAAAATTGTTTGTTCTACATCCATGCTGAATGGTTTAATTTTTAATTGAGGTTATACATGGGGATTTTTAAATATCTAAGACTCCATATTGAATATATATATATATTTTAACATGAAGAGGATAAGAAACAAATATAAAGGAATTTGGATAAAGGGTTTTTATTTCCATGTGCTTCATCATGGATTGCACCAGCCCTCTTTATCAAGAAATAGGATGGGTCAATGCATATTTTTATTGATTATTTTGAAGTCCAGATCATGATAAGGAAAAATATCATATTCCATGTATTTAAGACTTTTTTTATCATATACATCGATCACAATACTTTTCCATGGTGGATTCCAGTCAGGCTTTTTTAAAGTGGGGGAGAATAAGGAGGATATCCACATGTCTTATTTCTATAACTTTATAAGAAATATGACTTCATATTAATGCTATATTGACTCAGAAATACTCTAAAAACATCAAGGTCTTGTTGAATTTAGTCTTTATAGAATTCCTTGGAAAAAATTTCATAGTACTTAATGATGATATTCTAATATACTCCAATAGAATGGAGAACCATGAGGAGCATCTAATAATTCAGATAAAATCCTTATAAAAGAATATTATTTATGAAAAGTATAGATAATGTTAGTTAAGGATAAATGAAGTATCATTATTATGTCACATTATCACAAGATATTGGAAATTTATAGACCCATAAAAGAAATCGTAAATTAATTGATGATATGGGCTAACATTTTTTACAATTATCTATAGTATCCTTGGTCTGGTTGTGAATTATCAATGATTTTTATGAAATTTCTCACAATTATAAAACACTATAACAAAGATAACTAAGAATACATGCATTTGTTTAATAATGAATGTGGTGAGATTTTATTGGAGTTGAAAAAGTGGCATATCACAGCACCTGTACATATTCTACCCATAAGTGGGTAAATATTCATGGTATGTATTTATTATTCAAAGAAGGGACTCGGTTGTGTACAATAGAAACATAAAAAATTTATAGCCTATAACTCAATGAAATGGAACATTAATGAACATAAACCACCCAACACATGATATAGAGATGACAGAAGTAAGGTTCACATTCAAAATCTAGTGACATTTCCTCTTTGTGGGGAGCGTCAAATATATACGGATCATAAGAACCTCAAGTATATATTGTCACAAACAGAGCTGAATATGATGAAACTAATATAATGGAATATAATAAAAGATTTTAATACTCATACCACTCTCATCCAATGACTGCAAAAAAATTCTACACACTCTAAGCAGAATGTATCCAGTAATTTAGTCATTGATATAAATTTAGAAGGTTCTGGTCTTCTTGGAATTGAAAATGATAGACATGGGAATCATAAAGGAAGGGACATCACCAATCCATTTAAACATTATTTATCTACTATCTCTTATGTTGAATAAATATTATGTTCAATGTGATGATTTTGAAATTCATAAGAAGGTAGATGGTATAAGAAAACAGAAACACTCAGAGTTCAAAAAATAATTATTTAGTTGTATGATTTTGTTTATGACTATGTGTTCCATAAAATCTAGAGTAAAAGAATGAATTTTTTGATGATTCACATTCCTCAACAATATACATTAATTTAGGGGGAAAAATATGTATTTAGTTGTTTGATAGAGAAATTTTTCTGATAATATAAAGAAGGGGATAACAGATTATACATCATGGTGACTTTTATATAAGTATGTAAAGGCTTATAGGTAAAAATTAAAGGGGATGATGAAACTATTACACATATATACATGGGTATGGGATAAAATAATCATATAAATTATCACTAATCTTTTTAATACATTGAGATTATGTAATTAAATATCATTTGTGGTGGATCATCTTACATTGTCTTGTTACTTCATTATTATTCGAGATGACTTCTCACTCTATAAACATGCATGGATAAATATTAGGTAAGTGGTGAGTCTTTATGTAACACCACTAAGGATTGTAATTATAAGGACCCAAGATATACCTCCACATTCTAGAAGAGTCTCTAACATGGTTTAAATATTTAGTTGAACATCATCATGTCTTACACCCTCAAACAAATGGCCAATATGGGTTGAGTATACAGACCCTTGAGGACATGTTGATATAATTCTCAATGGACTTCAAAGGAGAATGTGATCAAAATATTTTACTAGAATTACTCTCATACAATAATAGTTTCCACTCAAACATCCAAATGGATACCTATGAATATACTTTTGGGAAGATAAATAGAATACCTTCAAGTTAGGATAAATTTGGTAAATGTAAACTACTAGGTATTAAAATGGAAGACGAAATAGTGTAAATGTTCAACACTCTCCAATCTCCCATAAGTTAACCTCTAAGTAGATAGATTATCTTCACTTATAATAATCGATGAGACCTAGAGATTGAGGTTAGAGATAAGGCATTCCCCTATATATCACCGTGGAATAATTTCATGATTTTTGGGAAGAAGTTTATGATTAGTCTAAGATACATTGGTTTCTTTGAGATCCTTGATAATATTGGATATTTGGCCTATCGACTATCACTCACACATAACTTATCTCATATACATGATATTTTTTATTTATCTTAATTGAAGAACTATATAACTTACCTCTCACATGTTCTGAATCAAGAGGTGGTAACATTATAGAATGACCTTTAATATGAGGATTAGCTAGTGAAAATTATAGATCATATATAGAATATTATATGAAATAAGACAATTCCCCATGTAATATTGTTGTAGAGAAATCATATGCATTATTAAGTAGTGTTGGAACTAAAGTAGGTGATGAAATATAATTACAATTATCAATTTTAGTATGCAGAATAAAATAAATTGAGGATAAATATATCAATGTGTAATGATTTTAAACAATTTAACTATCATAAATAAAATTCTCTTTTAGATTATATTAAATTTCCTATTATGTACTATGTTTATAAAAAAACATTCACTTGTATGATATTACTATAACCTATCAGATTTAAAATATCGCTAACCATTATAACCATTAATAATATTTACATTGAATAGTGATATTATGATTAGTATAAATATTAGGTTTTGACCAATCCAATTCACATAGACAATGGAATTCGTTGCCTCAACTAGTAGGATCATACCCTATAAAGAAAATTTATTAGATCTTACAAGGGAGATTGTATAGTGAACCAATATTAAAATATCTTGATATTCTATCCATTTAGATGAATATTCAGAACATTAAAAAATACATTCCCATGGACTATAATAGTTTAGTGTCTTAGGAAACATGGAAACAAAATTTTCCATCCTAGTGAAGGATCTTCCACATCCCCTATAAATATCCCCACCATTATAACTTATACCAAAATCCTTTCTTTATAAACTAGGGAAAGGAAACATAAGAAATGGGCGAGTTCAAATTCATGGTAATGGTAAACATGGGATATATTAAATCATAATCCTAAGAATAATTTTATGATAACATCATCCAAAAAATAAGAGGATCATACATTGCATATCAAATATCATATACATGAATCATGGCATAAATAATAGATTTTCATAAGACACAAATCAAAAGGAAATAAAAAACATAAGCCATAAAAGCATAACATAGTAATAAACCAATGAATTTTGGAAGTCACATAAGCAGATAATATGATTTCTATATTATCCAAGGCATCACTTCAAAGACCATAATTGTATAATGTTTTCAATCCTCACACCATATTGGAAGTCATTGTTCACTCTCATGTCCATCTTAGTATCATGAGTTCACTCCTCCTATCATCTTTGTAATCATGGTTCACTCCCTTAGTTATATTAATAGTAAAGTTTCATTACCAATACCAACGTTGTATATCTCATGAGATATAAATCATTTCCCAATGCATTGGAGGGAGATATAGGTCCCACTCGCCTCATAATGTAATCATACATACATGTTTCAAAAGATGATATTTAATTATATCATAACCCATGAAATGAAATTTGTATTATTAACATATAATCATATCATAACCTATGGAAGAAGATAGGTTTAGTGAAATTTCGTCCTAAAAATAACCCATAAAAAAGAAATGGGTTTCAAAAGAATAAAACCCATGAAAGAGAAATTTGTTTCATAAAGACCATGAAATTAAGAATAACTCATTAATATAATGAATATGAATATAACATTTAAATAATTTCCAATAAGGTCATGATTAAAATCAACAGATGTAATCATTTATTGAAAATAATTTTGAAATATATTTCAAAATCATTTTCTGAAGAAGAAATTATTTCATATTTTAAAAGGAATTTTTAATAAATAAAAAATTTTAAAATGAATATCTAAAAAATACCTTGATAACTTATAAATAATACATGAAATTATTTTGAAAACATTCTCCCTTTAAAACATTCAAAAAATTAAAATAAATAAAAAACCATTTTCTTTAAAATGTTTTTTAAATATAAAATGAAATATTGAAAATGTATTGAAAACCTTTCTAATTGAAAACATGTTAATAAAGCTTTAAAATGTTTTCCAAACCCATTTCTTTGAAAATAATTTCATAAAATATAAATAAGCATTGATAACATTTTGAAAATTTTTTTCCATGAAAAAATATTAAAGAAGCTTTAAAATCATTTTGAAATTTTCATTCTAAGAAAACATATAAAATAATTTTAAAAACATTTTGTAAATAAACTTCCTTCAATGATTATAAATGAAGCTTGAAAACATTTTGAAAACTATTTTTAAGAAAAACATATAATAAATGTTTAAATAAATATAAACATGTTTCATTGAAAATTACTTTGTAAAACATTTTTTTAAATAATTGACCATTAAACATGAAAATAATCCTTCAAATGATTGATGTTAAATAAATCTGTACATGTAGTACGTGGTAAAAAGAAATATTCATTTTAATCATTATAATGGATATAAACTTTTTATGGAAGGGAACAAGTAGATTCCATCAAAGATATTGGAAACTGACAAAAATTTTAAAACCATCATTTAATGATAATAAGATAATAGTATAATAAACATGTAAAAACTTTATAGAGAATGGTATTTTCCTAATGAATATTGGATAAAATTTTTCTTTCTTAAAAAATACCTTAACTATTTAATGTAATAAAGATTATAAATAGAGTACAAATATATTATTACAGCATGAATACCCATAGGGGAATAAAAATATTGAATGTCTGCAGAGATGTGTTGTAATATTTCCTCAATGGAAGCACAAAAACAAACAATCCTGAAAAGAGATGAGATTACCTCAATAAACTCTTATAACATGGTAATAATGGATCATAATATACGTGTAAGAAAAGAAAATTACATGAATATAAATATATCATGATAATTTTTATTTTAATTATATATAATGTAAAATGGAATTATATACACCTGAAAAGGTAATTTTGGTGAATAACAAAACATGAGTCTCAAGAAGGCAAACTGAGACAAAACTATTTTATTGATTTGGTAACTTTTAAAACATATACTCCGTGAAGGGAATATAAAAAATGGATATGTGAATACCCATAAATTAATTTATATTATACATATAATACAATAGTTTTTAGTACATATACCACACAAAAGGAATGAGTGGCGAGCAAAGATTGTATCACACAAAAATAAAAAGTGAGATAAAAACCCCTTACCTTGTGTCTTAACTCGTGTTGTAATCATTCAAAACACCTATATTATTAATAAAAATTTAATATAAAACATTTAAAGTAACATATTCATATATCTAAAACCTTGTTCTTTTTTATTATGACCTTATATTACCCTCTTGTTAACTATTCTATGATAAGGATTCACATCGGTTAATATTCTCTTTTTTCGTATGTGTCTTAATTTGTTATATTGTTGGTCCTTATACTTATATAATGATTCAAAAATGTAAAACATGACATAAATATATTTTATTTACTTTATATGTGTTTTATAATATTCTCAATAATATATTATAATTTAATGGGATATACTGTTAATGGAGACGATAGGCCGTACAAATTCATGTACAGT
The DNA here is from genome assembly GCA_963277665.1 of Viscum album. NCBI lineage: Eukaryota > Viridiplantae > Streptophyta > Magnoliopsida > Santalales > Viscaceae > Viscum > Viscum album. The sequence goes on from OY728161.1 coordinate 1,453,738,374, forward strand.
ACTACTGTTTAATTGTCATTGTAGAGACCCAAAGCATGACGTACATAGAAATTACATTACATTAGAGGAATACTTAATACATAACAAAAACAGACACACAAGGACCGTAATAGTTTATTGCCTTTGGAAACATGGAATGTAATCTTCTAATCATGGTGAAAGATCTTCAACATCTCCCATAAAGATCTTCCCCTTTTTCTCTTACCTAAAACTTTTCTTTATATCCTGGGGAAAAGAAAACATAAAAAGGGTGAGCTCAAATGCTCAGTAAGGGTAAGCATGGGTAAAATAAAACATACCATAAACATTTGAACCTAAAAACATGAACATAATGTTTAAACCTCAAAAGATTGAGAAATGACATAAAACATGGAAGTACATAAGGCATAGATCATAAAGAAACATTAAGAATGATAAAATAGCAAGGGAATAAAACATGTAATTGTGGAAACCATTAAGCACATGATATTATTTCCATAGTAGCCATGGCATTTCTTCCAAGACCATCTTAGTGGTCAAAGTCCCTTTATGAATCAAGTTCACTCCTCGTTCCAGTCCTGTATTACTGAACCGGTTTAACTTGTCGTTCCAGCCATGTCTATCTCATGATATATAAAATCTTTACCCAATACATTGGAGGGAGATATAGGTCCCATCCATCTCATAATGATACCATTCTTATGTGTGCCACAAAATCCTAAATCATACTTCATTGCATAACCCATGTAGTAAAAATGGGATTCTTAAACAACATGACATCATAAAACAATTCATATAAGATAAAGGAATTCATAAAAATAATTCCATCACAACATAATCAAATCAATGTAATAATAGGGATAGAAACAGAACCCTATATTATCTTAGATGGAAGATAATTTTGATAAAACACTTGAACTCCATTCTTGAGGAAAATACCCTTTCTAAAACATTTTTCCTTTCTTAACATGTCATTCAATTTTAAACTAAATGAAGTTGATTAAAAATAAACTTCAAACATGTAAAGGAAGCTTCTTGTAAATAATGTTTTAAAAATCCATTCATGCCGTAGAAGTTAAAAATAACATTCTCCTCATACTTTTGTCGGAAAAGTTAAAAAAGTACCTCGTAACATAAATAAGTGAAAGATTCCATACATACCACGAATTAAAAGTCAAAAATGGGTAAAAAAGACTTTATACATACATGAAAACACTTTTATAAAATATTTACATGATAGAAATAGCCCCAGTAAATACTTACGAATAAGCAATCTCGGATAAAAATGAGATTTGCAAAATTATCCCTTACCTTAGGTCCGATTTGCTTCGTAAGTGTCTGAACCTCCTATATAATAATTTAAATAATGTTATTGACTTATTAAATAATCATATTCATTGTTATGATATCATATATGGTTCACTTATGACTTTATATTACCCGTTCATTTGTAAATTCTATGTTAAAGAGTGCATTGGTTAAAATCATTTCATTTGTCGTCCGCGTTTTGACTTGTAATTATTCATATGATTACTTAGATCGTGATTACTTAATTCGAGAATATAAAACATGATTTATATATAATATATATTCAGAATATACATATATATAATAGATCGATAAATGGAATGAAATACACCGTTCATGGAGATGGTAGGTCGTACGTACGCATGAACGCTGTTTTCGTTTCCTTATTGAGTTGAATGAAATTAAATAGATGACATAACTATATATATACATAAATACAGTAGCATTATTATTCCATATATTTCATTATTATTCATTATATATACTTTATAATCATTCTAGAATGGTTAATCATGGAAAATGAATCTTATCACCTTCATGGAGATGGTAGTCCGTACGTACGCACGAGCGATGATATCATTCCCGTGATCGTGGAATTGTATTGAAGTGTATTTATACTATTTTAGAATCAATATAAATTTACAATAATCATATATAGTCATTATTTACACCATTATACCCATCCAAGTAAGGTGATGGTGGAAAATAGATTACACCACGGCGTGGAGACGGTATTCCGTACGTACGCACGCGCGGTGATTTCGTTTTCCGTAGGATGGATAAATGGTGAAATAGGGTTGTTTCATACTTATAATAAAATATACATATATTATTTATACTGATGTTATTACTTCATAATGAAAAAACTAAAGAAGAAGAAGTAGAAGAAGAAATAAATTTGAAAGAATCGGTAACAAACATTACCTCTTCTTTGAAGCGCCTCTTTGAGACCTCCTCTTAGGGCACTAAAATTGGTCTATGAATAAGACCATGACCTCTAGGATGTTTCTAGGGAAGTGGAGAAGTTAATTGTTCGGGGTTTTTCAGAGCTTGAAGGCTCAATGTGGTGTGAGTAAGAGAGGGAGGAGGTTCCCTTTTATAAGGGAGGAGAGGGGCACCTTTGGAAATCATAAAAATATTAATTTATAATAAATCTAACCCCACTTAAAAACCTCAAAAAATGAATAATATTCGAAGATTAGATGATATAGGGTTGTAATGGCATCAACCAATCAAATTTAGAGATGTTTGGATCTTATTTTAAACCATATCATTTTGATTTATCCTTAATTAATCTATTTAAGTTTATTTGTGGTAATAAAATTCTCAATTTTAAATTTTAACAAATAATTACTTATTTGATGTGAATTTTCCATAATTGGATACTTTATAACTTTATAGACCATATAAAGCTAAATTTATAATTTTTTAATATTTTTTTGATTTTTAACCAATTTTATAATATGTTATTTTTATAAAATAACAATAGTGTCAATTTTGACACTATTCATCTATTTGAATTTAATTAAAATATATACAGAAGATATGTTAGAAATAAAAGATTTAATATATTCATAGAAGTTCATATGTATCTATAAAATTAGTGGATCACATTAAATAGTTCATATAATATTTATTTTATTATTTTTAAAACCATTTATTTTTTTATCTCTTAATAAAATAATTACTACAATATTTTTGTATAATTATTTAATATACTGATTTTTTGCATAAAAATTAAAAATAAAATCCTATGATGAATATAAATCTATTATCTTTCACAATAATACATTTACTTGAATTTATCATCTTAAAATCACAATATTTAAATTGTTATATTTATTAAATTATGAAGGTGACAACTTTCGCATCATTTAAAATAAAATAATATAAGTGTCATAATAACTTTTATAAGGCTCCAAACGGTTATATATTAGGTCATTGGATGATTAAGGTGTATATATACACTACCAATAAGTTTTGGGAAGGTTTGTGGGCTTTTTAAGGGGTATTATTATTTCAATAAAAACCATATTTCTTACTTTCCACTTAATAAATAATTTCGGTATCATTAATGTATCACCATTAATGACAATTATTTAATCCCTAAAAATTATAAATAAATTATCATTATGTATATAATTTTATTATATTTCTGTATACTATTCATGTTCGATGTTTTATGATGTTTATCACTAAATTAAAATTATTATACTTATAAGATTTAAGAGAGTGACATGTTGTCACTTTCTTTGGTTTTAATAATAATTAAATTATTTTCATGGTTAAAAGTCTATAAAATGAATATAATCCGGCCCTTAGGTTATATGGGTCTACTTTTATCCATCCAATAGAATTTTGGCATGTTTTAGGGTAATTTTATAATATTATATTTACCCTTAATTACCCGATTTACCTTTAACTATGGTAAATAAAATTTACCGTAGTTACTATTCATAATTCCAAAAAATAAAAAGTAGCTTATTAACATATTTTGGACCCACTGATTCCAAATATGGAATCAATTTTTTCAAATTCAATACAAAAAAGTTTCAGAAATTAAATTAAAATTAATCTTGTTGTCGAAAGAAAACACGTTTTTCTTTAAAACATTGCAAAATATTGAATTGATTTAACCTACGAATTTAATGTAAAATAAATTCTAATGACATAAATTATATTAAATGAAAAAAATATATTGTATTTATACTTTAAAACCATTCAATATTATAATTTAACCATAAAAATTATTGCGATGAAAAAAGTTGTTTTTAATTAAAATATAGCGTGTTTTTACTATTCATCAAAATATGAAAGTTACCAGAATAATATGAAACTTTTATCCAAAGTAAATTTTTATTTCTTGATTCCAAATAAGAATTATATTTTGTCAAATTAAACTTAAAAAAATGTCAAAAACTAGATTTAATGTGGGTGCGCCATCAAAAGGCAGCAAAACTGCATTTTTTTTAAAAAACTTATTTTACCCAAAAAATTTATTTTGTTCTTATACCATGTTCTAGAAAATGTGTGACATGAATAATAATGTTATAAAATTAAATTTTAGTTAATACTATTCATAACGGCTAGTTCATATTAATATTATAATAATATATCGTTGTTTAGTAAAACCCGGTATTGCGTACAACACACACTATCGAGGAAGGTCGCGATTGCGTGTAATGCAAGCCAAGTCAGGGTTGCGTGTTGTGCAAGAATACTTCATTGTTTCTTATAACAGAATCCAACCATATTTTATTTATACATTGAATATATATATATATACTCAATGTTGCATAGAATAACTATTATCAAAGTTGTGTGTAACACGATCCAAGAATAGTGTTGCGTATACTGCAAGCTAATACAGTGTTGTGTATAGCGCGAGGTAAACTTGGTGTAGCAAACAACACAAGACATTAATGAAATTAAAATAATATTTTTCATAAAATCTCGGGGTGTTACATTCTACCGCCCTTAAAATGAATTTCGCCCACAAAATTCGTCGGGGTTATAAATGGTTTACAACTTGAAAGATTGTTTAATAGAAACCCAGATCGTAAAAAGGAATACCAAAACATGGCTTTAAAAACTAAATTATGAAATGTAACGGTTACCCAAATTAACTCATCACTGGGTTTCCATGTAGGAGAACATAGGTGAAAATATGGATATGGAAGAAAAATCTAACCATCATGTTCTGATGGAGAGTGGTAGAGAACATAGCTATGAAAAATCCAAAAATCACAAAGCTATTGATTTGTGATGATCTAAGGTACCTTCTGATTCATCGGATATAAGGGAACTAGGACAACATTTTTGGTTTTCAAGATCATTTCCCTAAAGTTGATGAATTAAATGAAATAGTTGCATGATTTTGGTACAATGTCACTGTTGTGAATTGAATAATTTCTACTTCATCCCTTAAAGAAATGAAGTTGAATTTGTTATTCATGATGTGTTAGCAGATCATGTGATAGAATGATGGGTCATTCCATCTCTTTCAAACAAAAGGTTAGCAAAAGTTCTAAGTCCATCTTATGGTTAGATTAATCGTATATGGTTCCAAAAATGAACTTATACTTCATATATCATACCGCTTAATAAAATAAAACTAGTTTCTACTAACCAGGGACTTCTTGTAGGCCAGTGGTAGGCGATAAAGGCCAGTTGCACTTCGGTTGTGGGTTCGATTCCCACAGCCTTGTCCGACGCGATGGGTTGTCGCCCGTCCTGCAGGTTGTCCTTTTTCTAAAACTATATTACTATAACATCCCATCAATAATATCAAAAAAACTTCTATCCTTAAACAATACTAACTTATGTCCAACATAATCCATTCCAATCATTAGGCTTATCCATAATACTGCAGTCCACTCTCGTAATATAGTGAAAACGATTATCAGAGATTTAATACCATCGTTGATCCCCATATATCATAAGATATGTCTTGTTGGTCACATTCCAAACATTCGAAGGCCTTAATCATGTATTCTATTGAAAAATGAATACCCATTGAACCTTAGTGAAAACATGAATTCAGTTAAAAGTTAACAATTTCCACATACCAAAATCCTCAAAATTCAATATACTCAAACCATGATATCACTTAGTCATTATATTAATCATGAGCTCATGAATACAATTAAACATCTCATTATCTTATTATTCCATCATTATGCGCATATCATCTACTTTCCAAAAATATCTGAATAACCATCCATGGTTACCGGTACCATTCAACATATAATTTCAAATACTTCAGGAAAAACAATAGTGTAACAATATTTATTTGATTCTTTATTCCATAGTACCATTAACTATACAACATAACTCTTGATAAACATACAATCATTCCAATACCTTCTTAAACCATTGACCGAGATTCAACAATTATTTCATCTCACATATCATTTGTAGTCTCTTCATCATCATAAACATAAATACTACCCATATGGTCGTACTGATTCTCTTCATGAGACATTCCCTTAGGGCATTGGTTTGCATAATTCTCGTACATTCCACATTTAAAAAATCTAATCATTGTTGATGTCGTAGCAATACCATTATCCTTGTCCATGGTGTTAACTGATCCTTTTCCTTTGCACTTACTCACTTTGTGTCCTTCTTTTCCACACCCAAAGCATCTTCCAGTTCCATTGAAACAATCTCCTTGATGCCTCTTCCCACATGATTTACATGACGGAAATTGAACTTTCTTTCCTCTATGATCATCATGAAACTACATCTTTCTCTTATTATCTGAGTCGGGAAACTTACCAAAGTTGAGACTATTAATCATATTATGAGATTGCTGATTAGGCATAATAATGATTTTTGGACTTCTAGATCCTGTTTCATTTGGTTTCTCATGAAGAAAATCATTCTATTGTCTATTATATCCTCCATTTTCGTGAATCGTCATCTTTCCAGCCATTTTCTAAAACCCAAAAAGAATAGTGTGAGAGGAAAAAATCATGCCAGGGAAAACAACATAGTAAAGGGGGAGTTTCCTCAATATCTAACATCTTAGGTTAAATTCTATGATCTTTACCGTAGTTCTTGGACTATATCCTATACGTATACTTATCCTTAGGGACATCTCTAGACATACCTTAGAAATATCTCTAGGGATCTCACTAACGTTTTCGCATCCTAGTTTCCAAAGGTTGACTAAACCTTTCCTCTAATACCAACTGCAGAGACCCAAAACTTGACATACATAGACATTATATTACTTTATCAGAATACTTAATAAATAACAAAAACAGACACAAAAGGATTGTAATAGTTTAGTTTCTTTGGAAACTTGGAACGTAATCTTCTAGTCGTGGTGAAAGATCTTCAACATCTCCCATAAAGATCTTCCCCTTTTTTTCTTACCTAAAACTATTCTTTATATCCTGGGGAAAAGAAAACATAAAAAGGGTGAGATCAAATTCTCAGTAAGGGTAATCATGGGTAAAATAAAACATACCATATATATTTGAACCTAAAAACATGAACATGATGTTTAAACGTCAAAAGCATGAGAAATGACATAAAACATGGAAGTACATAAGGAATAGATCATATTGAAACATTAAGAATGATAAAATAGCATGGGAATAAAACATGTAATTGTGGCAACCATTAAGAACATGATATGATTTCCATAGTAGCCAAGTCATTGCTGCCAATACCATCTTAGTGGACAAAGTCCCTTTCTGAATTGAGTTCACTCCTCATTCCAGTCATGTATTACTGAACAGGATTAACTTTCCCTTCCAGCCATGTCTATCTCATGAGATATAAAATCTTTACCCAATGCATTGAAGGGAGATATAGGTCCCACCCATCTCATAATGATACCATTCTTATGTGTGCCACAAAATCATAAATCATACATCATTGCATAACCCATGTAGTAAAAATGGGATTCTTAAACAACATGACATCATAAAAAATTCATATAAGATAAAGGAATTCATAAAAATAATCCCATCACAACATAATCAAATCAATGTAATAATATGGATAGAAATAGAACCCTATATTATCTTAGATGGAAAATAATTTTGATAAAACACTTGAACTCCATTCTTGAGGAAAATATCCTTTCTAAAACATTTTTCCTTTCTTAACATGTCATAGAATTTTAAACTAAAAGAAGTTGATTAAAAATAAAATTGAAACATGTAAAGGAAGCTTCTTGGAAATAATTTTTTAAAAATCCATTCATGCCGTATAAGTTAAAAATAACATTCTCCTCGTACTTTTGTCAGAAAGGTCAAAAAAGTACCTCATAATGTAAATAAGTGAACGATTCCATACATACCATGTAGTAAAAGTCAAAAATGGGTAAAAATGACTTTATACATACATGAAAACACTTTTATAAAACATAGACATGATAGAAATAGCCTCAGTAAATACATACAAAAAAGCAATCTCGGATAAAAATGAGATTTTCAAAATTATCCCTTACCTTAGGTCCGATTTTCTTTGTAAGTGTCCGAACCTCCTATATAATGATTTAAATAATGTTATTGACTTATTACATAATCATATTAATTGTTATGATATCATATATGGTTCACTTATGACTTTATATTACCCGTTCATTTGTAAATTCTATGTTAAAGAGTGTTTTGGTTAAAATCGTTTCATTTGTCGTCCGTGTTTTGACTTGTAATTATTTATATGATTACTTAGATCATGATTACTTAATTCCATAATATAAAACATCATTTATATGTAATATATATTCAGAATATACGTATATATAATAGATCGATAAATGGAATGAAATACACCGTTCATGGAGATGGTAGGTCGTACGTACGCATGAACGTTGTTTTCGTTTCCTTATTGAGTTGAATGAAATTAAATAGATGACATACATATATATATACATAAATAAAGTAGAATTATTATTCCATATATTTCATTATTATTCATTATATATACTTTATAATCATTCTAGAATGGTTTATCATGGAATATTAATCTCATCGCGTTCGTGGAGACGGTAGTCCGTACGTACGCACGAGCGATGATATCATTCCTGTGATAGTGGAATTGTATTGGAGTGTATGTATACTATTTTAGAATCTATATAACTTTACAATAATCATATATAGTCATTATTTACACCATTATACCCATCCAAGTAAGGTGATGGTGGAAAATAGATTACACCACGGCGTGGAGACGGTATTCCGTACGTACGCACGCACGGCGATTTCGTTTTCCGTAGGATGGATAGATGGTGAAATAGGGTTGTTTCATAATTATAATAACATATCATTATATGATTGATACTGATGTTATTACTTCATAATGAAACAAATAATTAAGAAGAAGTAGAAGAAGAAATAAAGTTGAATTAATTTGTAACGAACATTACCTCTTCTTTGAAGCGCCTCTTTGAGACCTCCTCTTAGGGAACTAAATGGTCTTTGAAGAAGACCATGACCTCTAGGATGTTTCTAGGGAAGTGGAGAAGTGAATTGGTCAGGGTTGGCCGAGCTTGAAGGCTCAATGTGGTGTGAGGAATAGAGGGAGGAGGTTCCCTTTTGTAAAGGAGGAGAGGGGCACCTTTGGAAATCTTAAAAATATTAATTTATAATAAATCTAACCCCACTTAAAAACCTCCAAAAATGAATCATATTCGAAGATTAGATGAGATAGGGTTGTAATCGCATCAACCAATAAAATTTAGACATGTTTGGATCTTATTTTAAACCTTATCATTTTGATTTATCCTTAATTAATCTATTTAAGTTTATTTGTGGTAATAAAATTCTAAATTTTTAATTATAACAAACAATAACTTAGTTGTTTTTAATTTTCCATAATTGGTTACTTTATAACTTTATAGACCATATAAATTTAAATTTATAAATTTTAAATATTTTTTTTCATTTTTAAGCAATTTTATAATATGTTATTTTTATAAAATAACAATAGTGTCAATTTTGACACTGTTTATTTATTGGAATTTAAATAAAATATATACAGAAGATATATTAGAACTAAAATCTTTAATAGATTCATAAAAGGCAATATTTATCTATATAATTAGTGTATCACATTAAATAGTACATATAATATTTATTTTATTATTTTTAAAACCATTTATTTGGTTTATCTCATAATAAAATAATTACTACAATATTTTTGTATAATTATTAAAAATACATATTTGTTGCATAAAAATTAAAAATAAAATCCTATGATGAATATAAATCTCTTAAATTTCACAATAATACTTTTACTCGAATTTATCATCTTAAAATCACAATATTTAAATTGTTATATTTATTAAATTATGATGGTGACAACTTTGGCATCATTTAAAATAAAATAATATAGGTTTCATAATCACTTTTATATGGCTCCAAACGGTTATATATTAGGTTATTGGATGCTTAAGGTGTATATATACACTACCAATATTTTTCGGTCAGGTTTTTGGGCCTTTTAATGGGTATTATTATTTCAATAAAAACAATATTAATTATTTTCTACTTAATAAATAATTTATGTATCATTAATGTATCACCATTAATGACAATTATTTAATCCCTAAAAATTCTAAATAAATTATCATGATGTAGATAATTTTATTATATTTCTGGAGACCATTCATGTATGATGTTTTATGTTTTTTATCACTAAATGAAAATTATTATACTAATAATATTTAAGAGAGTGACATGTTGTCACTTTCTTTGGTTTTAATAATAATTAAATTATTTTCATGGTCAAAAGACCATAAAATGAATCTAATCCGACCCTTACGTTATATGGGTCTACTTTTAGCCATCCAATAGAATTTTTTCATGTGTTAGGGTAATTTTATAATATTATATTTACCCTTAATTACCCGATATACCTTTACCTATATATCATTGTTTAGTAAAACCCGGTATTGCGTACAACACATGCTATCGAGGAAAGTCGCGATTGCGTGTAATGCAAGCCATGTCAGGGTTTCGTGTTGTGCAATAATCCTTCATTGTTTCGTATAACATAATCCAACCATATTTCATTTATACATTGAATATATATATATATATATACTCAATGTTACGTAGAATAACTATTATCAAAATTGTGTGTAACACGATCCAAGAATACTGTTGCGTATACTGCAAGCTAATACGGTGTTGTGTATATTGCAAGGTAATCTTGGTGTAACATACAACACAAGACATTAATGAAATTAAAAAATATTTTTCATAAAATCTTGGGGTGTTATAGTTATGCTGAGAGAATTAAAGTAAAATATGTATACATATATGTATATATAATTATTAATGTGTCTTTATTATATCATATATATTATATTTATTTACTATATCCATCTTCAATATATTTCATGTAGTGTGTTAACGAATATCATCCCTTTGAGGGGGCGGTAGTCCACACTTCCTCAAAAAAAATTATCATATTTACATAAGATGGTAAGCATAAATATATGTTCTAAATAAAAATTATAGAATTATAAATAAAATATAAATATAATTTATATCATATATATACATAGTTTCTATTATCATTTCTATCATGATAGATGGTAATGGAAAAATGAACAATAATCATTTCGTGAGGCAATAGTTTGTCATACATAGAAATAGTATGTTCATTACCCATTATGTTATGGTGTTTATAAGTGTATTCCTAACCATTTATATTAATTATTCTTTTATATTTTTTAAATTTTTTATATATTCATACAATAAATATATTTTTAGTGGTGGATAAGGAAAATAAATGAAATGACTTGAGAGAATACATTGCCACTTAATCAGGTAACTCCTTTTGGTTTATGCCAAAATGATTCCATGGATTTTCTTATACCAAATGAAAGGATTCTAGGAGTAAGGTAAGATTAATGTGAATTTTATTGGTTAGTTATTACTATAACATAAGTGTTTTGAGGAGTGTGAAGAAGAGGGATTAGTGGTAGACGGGAAGGAAAAGGACACACTAGGAATTTTGAAAAAAGGATAGGTGCACCCATGTTATTACCTAAAAAGTCATTAAAACCATAATAATATAAAGGAAGTTTTATGGATAGAGAATATACAGGAGATGGGTTTTTACCAGTGTATAGGTCATTTGGGACCCTATGATTAACTTTTTGTTCAAATTAATCCTACTTTCACCTTAATCACTGTGATTAATTTTAATAACTTTTACTAATATTTTTGGTAAAAAATTAGGTTGACCATGTTATATTATATATATTATACTGATTATATTGGTTTTCTTCATATTTCAAAATGCAATTCATAGAATTGGAAAAAATAGGATTAATTCTAATCTTGGATACAAGATGAAATTATGGGTTTTTTAAGTAGAAAAAAGTTCGAAAGTTTATTCTATTTTTCTTTTCAATATCAAATTTAAATTGATACAAGTCCAAAATTTTATTTATATACTTGAAATTTATCTAATGATACCTTAAAATTATAATTAAACATTAATAATTATTTAAATTAATAGTCATTTTTTAATTAAAAATCATTATTCTAAACTATTAGTGAAAAAATTTTGTTTTTCAAACAAATAAAAAAATCAAACTAAGTTGATTTTGAAATTATAAATTTTAAAATGATTTTTATTTTAAAAAAATAAATTTATAATTGTGTCAAATATTAATTTTATTATCAAAATTGGTTCATTCAAGAAAAATATTCTCTTAAACATAAAAAAGTAATTACAAAAAATTATATCTTTCATTATCAATATATTTTATTTCAATAAGAAAATATTAAAAAATATTTGAAAATTAGTAATTAATAATAATATCACTAATTTTAATGTTCAGGTAATATTAAAAATTATTTTTAAAAATTATAAATAATTATTCTTCGCAAAAACTCGATGTCTCGTGTAACATGTGCTAAGTCGGTGATGCATACAACACAAGCCAAATCAGTATTTCAGGAAGCACAATCAAAGTATGTGTCATGTGAAAGGAATGTATAAATTACTATTTTAATATATATATATATATAGAACTATTTTTAGTGTAAGAAGAAAAACATATATCAAGAAAATAATTAATTTGACAAAAAATAATTCACAAAATATTAGGGTATAATATTTTACCCCCGTAAAATGAATTTCTCCCTCAAAATTTAATTGGGTCATCAATGCTTCAATACCTCAAATTTTCATTCATAAAATCTCAAATCAGAAAAATGAATTCTAAAACATCCCTTAAAATGGGAAGGAAGGAACCATAATGGTTTCCCAAATTAATACATAACTAGTTTTCAACATATAAGAACATAGGTTGGAAGTGAAAACATGGACATGGAAAAGAAATATACCCACTATGTTCTGATGGAATGTGATAGGGAACAAGGCTAGAAGAATGTTAAAAATCATAAATCCATAAATATTTGATGTAATAAGGGACCATAGGACTCATCATAGGAAGAGGTATTTGGATAACATTTTGGGTTTCAAGATCCTATTTTCTAAAGTAAATTATTTTCTTAAAAAGTTATTGCTTCATTATTTCAAGATAACCTCATCCTTTATTGTTACATTATCCAATTCACATATTTTTCTAAAATAGAATGTTAAATTATCATTCCTAAATCACTAAAATATCAGGATATCTATGATATGACATCCCATAAGTCATTAGTTATCATCAACAACACATTGTTATAGTAGGTTATCCAATATACTTAAATCCTCATATGGTAAAATAATACATTATTCTCAAAAAATCCTCCAGAGCTTAACAGAAACTTCCAAAATATGGATAACATTATAACCATTTGAAAATATGATAATTAAAAGCTTTATAAAGAGAGTTATGAAACTGAATTAACATTGATCACTCATATATCACAAAGTACCACTTGTTTGTCACATTCCAAACATGTGAATACCCTTGTGGTAAATTCTATTAGAACACAGTAATGCCCTAAATAAATATAAATACCTTTTGGAAATCATGTATTCTTCTTTAGTCCATATATACATTGATATATTCCATAAATCCAATATGTTTTAAACTTCGTCCATGATATGATGAACTACTTGTCAATGTGTCCTTCGTTAGTTATAAGGTAATCTTTACATTTTAATTTACTTATTCATATCCAACATAACTACATATAAAAAACATTAACATAACCTAAGGAACATTTTAAGGGATATCTATACAATAATCATGTATTTTATCTGGAAATCACCCTTCCATTGTATCACATTTCTATTATATTTGAACAATTCAACGTGTTGTTGTAAAATTTTATCAAAAAAATAAATTGAACAATCCTTATATATTACACCTTTCATCTAACATACTTATTGAATCCAAATACATAAAACATTTATTATCAAATTTCACTCTTATAAAACGAATAGGGATACCTCATCCTATTATAAAACACCTATTTCATTTCATATTTCTTCTGTCGTTTTGTCATCACCATCAATGCAACTATTACTCACACCACTATGCTAGTTCCCTTCAAGAGATTTCATCTTGGGAAATTGAGTTACATATTGGCCATTTACTTCATAATAAACGAAATTAACCTTTGATTATGTCTTATAGATTCCAATATTATCATCAATTTCATTAATCAAACTCATCATTTTTTCATTAGAGCCACTTCCATTGTGGCCTTCTTTACCACAGAAAAAAATTATTCTTATTCCCCTAAGAAATTCAATTAGGTGATTATTACCACATTCCTGAAACATAGGAAACCTAATATTATTTCCTTTATGGTCTCTATTACCCTATCTCTCAGTGAACTCCTTCTTTCTCTTCCTTTTTCAGTTTGAGAGTTTTGGAAGGTACACGTTTTTAATCATGTGTTGTGCTAACTGATTAGGCATGATCACAACATTTATCACCCTTCTGGTCATCCCACTTGAATTCTCATAAAAATATCTTCCATCATATTCAATGTTTATATGGTTCATTCTGGTTCCCTAAATTGACTAAAAGCATAAAAATATAATTTGAATTACTTATCATAGTAGAAAACCACACAATCATGAAAATAATTACTTATAGGAGGCCTAAATCATTGAACCTTCCATAATCAAGGACACCCTAGGTTTATCCTAGGTTATTTATAACACCTTATATTTTAATATTTTATAATGGTTTTTTATTATTTATTATATTCCCAAAGCATATCCCCCAAGAGTGTAAAACCATGTTTGTAGGAAGGCCCATTGTCATGTACTAGATTACCTATGCCCAGCTCAGAACATATGGATAGATTTGTGACCCTAAGAACATATGTTCCGTGTCACATCCACATGTAGTATCTTGATTGGGATCTAATTAATTAAAACTACTCACTCTATCCTTTACCAAAATTATAGTATATTTTTTTAAGTGTTTACTCATCCGTATACGTATCCTTAGAGACATCCTATGATATATCCTTTGAAATATACCCGATAATCTTAGTAATGTTATATCATCCTAGTTTCTAATGGCAGACTAAATTATACCTACTATAGAGTCCTAGGGTGAACATACATGTATATTACATCATTTTGGGATAACAGTTAGTACATTACAAAAAATTAAATTTCCGAGGATTGTAATAGTTTAGTGTCTTTGGAAACATAGAAACAGAATATTCTATCCTCATGAAACATATTTAACATATCTTATAATGATCTTCATCTTTGGTATTTTTACCTATAACCTTTCTTCTTAACCTGGGGAATGGAAACATAATAAATGGGTGAGATAAAATGTATAATAAGGGTTAAAAGGATAGATATGTAAGCAAAATCATGAGCATAAAGGTATGATAAAATGAACATGAAAATAGACGACAATACCATACATATGAAAGATAATATACACTAATCATTTCATAAATATTGTAAGTTCATTTAATATGAATCATGATGAAATAAAAACCACAATCCAATAAATCCAATCATAGGAATAACATATGTAATTGTGCAATACACATAAATAGGATCAAAGATGGTATTTATAGAAGATATGGTGCCTCACTCCCCCAAATCCCACTTCCCAACTCCCAGATTCAATACTTACTACTGCAGTTTTGTTCCCTTTCTGGTGGCTTCCGATCCCCTTATTATTATTATTCCCTTCGATCTCTCCTTTCATGGGCTCTAGGTGTCACCTCTTCCTCTGTTGGTGTCTGCTCCCAGTCCCTTAGGTTTGTTCCCTTCAGGCCCTTTAATGTTTCTCCATTTTCATCCCCTCAACCCTACTCTACCAATATAGTCTGAGGCACACAACCCCACCCTAGTTGGATGTGTTAGTTTCTTTAATGGGTTGTGACTATGGTGGTGGGTGTGGAACATCGGGAGACTCAACATTGGTGTCTCCCTCTTTTGTCTCTTTTGTTTCTTTTCTGGATTTTCTTTGCGGGTTCATTCAGGTTCTCCTCTTCGGGTTTCAGTCCCATTGACATCTCATTTAGTTATTGGTATCTACTATCATTAGTCATTCATCCCATGGGTCTCATCTATATCTCTCTATCTCTCTCTCTCTCTTCATATAATGGATTATCCTCAGGTTTCATCCCTATATTTTCTTTTCCTCTTGGTTATTTTTGGGTTTCTTCCCTTAGTTCTTTCAATCCCTCATTGGCTTACACTATTTATCTCTTTGGTGTTCATGTCAGTTTCATCGTGGTGGTGTCAGTGGAATGTAGTTTGTTCCTGTTGTGATGTTACTTGGGTGGATTGATGTTTTTTGTGTGGAATCTCACATTTTTGTTGGGTTTTGGTTGACGTCGGACATCATCAGGGGTTTTTTGGCTTCGTGATGAGGATTTTTGGTGCCTCGTGGTGATATGCCTAGGGAGATTCATAATCCATGTTTCTGATGTCTATCCTCTCAGTGGAATGATTTAATTGAAACTTCGACGATGATGATAGTGACTCAACAACAATGACGATGATCCCCTGTTGATCTTGATAGTTTCTGATGAGTCTCACCATCAGGATTTGATGATGTGTATTGAAGGTGGTGATGTAGGTAATGAGATGTTAATGATTATGGTGATTGTTTCAATGTGATTATGTTGGTGATGAGTCGATGGAGATATCAAGTGGTCCCTTTAAGTTTTCCCATCGGATTTATGATGATTTTGCCTTTTTAATTTCAAATTTTGAATTAGTTTTTTGTGGTGGAATCATGGAATTGTTGACCCTGTTTTTTTGGTGCACATGGTGATGGTATCATATTTTTTGTGATGTTTGATTTTGGTTGTTTGTTTTTGATTTTTGTATGTTGTATTTGAATTTAATTATAGGTTATGTGCTAGTGACTGTGAACATTCTGTAATGTTCCCAATTACTTGTAAAGTACTTCTTAAAAATACAAAAAAATGGATTGTGGTAAAAAAAACGTTAGGGGCACGACTAGAGGAGGCTGATTATAGATTCGTACCCCAAGTTGGTTCACTGCCTAGTATTTTTTTAATTTTACATTTTTGCCAACACGGATTTTTATTTAAATGATTTGGTAAAACATGTATGATCTGGTTCCTCCTCACCCAAAAAGTGGATTTCAAACACCAAATAAAAATCGAATTTTTTGGTCAGGGAAGACACATAATCATATAATATGATTTCCATAGTATCCAAGTCATCGTTTCCAAGACCATCTTGGTTGTAATGACCTAGAAAATTTATTTATTTTTTTATTATTTGGGATTATTTCAAGTCAGCAAAAATTGACGGTGTGTGATTCCAAGGACGGGTGTGCCCAAAATGAATTTTTGAACTTTTTTTAAGGTATATTCTGTAAACGCACTAGCGGCATTTTATATGTTTTGAACTGGTGCTCAGATTAAAAATCTGAGAACACCATTGAATCAGCAATGCCAGGATTTTCTTATTGAGGCTTTACATCGACCATAGTAGGTTGGGATAAATTGATAGTTTTAGGACTTTTTAAAGAAATGTAAAATAACATGTAATTATTATTTTATTTTCTTTTTCATCAATGGATGTGTGGTGGTGGTGGGACCGTAGACTTGTCCAGCCACATAATGAATTGACTCATCAACTATGTAACTCCACTCTTGTGAATTTAAATAGGTTCATTAATTCATTTAATGGACCTCATTAATTCCTAAATGGGTTAATCACCATTCCCCCACCTATTTAAATAGAACTTGGGGGTGGGGTTTTTGGAATGACTTCTTCAAGCGAGGAATCTTGGGTGAACTACATCCTCCTGGCGTTTGAGTGCATATTTTGTAAGTGGTGATGAGAACCATCAAATCATGAACCGAGGATAATGATGAAGAATGATTCATTGATCGTTTTCTTCAGACATCTCATCGTGCTAGAGGTTTTTATTTTTGATATTATAAAATTTTTCCTTCCTAATTATTAATTTATATGAAGACTGCTCATAAAAAGTCCAACAATTTGATCCACTGATCATTGTTTAAAAAAATGTTGGTTGATGGGGGATTACATGTCTGAAGTTATATATAAATTCTCAATTTGTTTCTAACACCCCTTGTTAAAACACTAACGCGGACGGCGCGGGCCAATCTGATTGAGGACCAGATCCTCCATAGAGAATGTTGTTCTTGTGTTTCCTATGAACAGCTAGGAAATGTGATGGTAAGGCATAGATAGGGGTCACACAGTGGCGGCTATGAACCGAGAGGCTCATAGGCACAAATGACACCATGAACGGACCACCAGAGCACATTCGGTGGCCCATGAAAAAATGATGGCATGCCATGTCGGCGGTGGATGAAGGAGGCCCATAGAAACCGACTGTGGGCTGTTGGAAGGTGGCACATAGTTTCATGTTGTGAGGGAAATCCCGACCCTTCCATGCATAAAAAGTTTGTTGCCCACAGGCCCCACTGGCTATACCATCTGTGACCAGTGTGCCGCAGCAGGTGGGGGCAGCATGGCCTCGCCCGCTCTATATCGCTTGGATACCAGTCGACCACCTGGACAACCATTTTACATTGTGGGGAAGTACCCCACCGATCAGATAAAATATCCCCACATCTGTGGGGCTAGTTGGAGACATGTTCCACCATCAGGTAGACCGATCCCATCATAGGCCGACCGAATGGGCAAGACCTGCCCATCAGGAAAGTTAGGACCCATGGCTCAGTGGGCTTGCACATGTGGGATGAGCCCCACCCAGCAGGCCGTCCAACAGTGGATTGGGCCCACAAACCATCTAGGCCTACCCCAATGGGCTAGACCCAATGGATCAGTCTGACCCTTAATGGGCTAGACCCGGGTGGGGTCAGGATGACCACATGACACATTTCATTGGGCCGACCTAACTGAGTGGGACTAGGCCCAGTCCCAACGAGCCCACGAATAAAGAAATGACCATAACTGAAGAACCGGTTTCTATTTGACATGTCATCATTGGCATGGGGAACCCTTTTGGGAAGCTTTCACTTCGGCATATTTCAGCGGGACTGAGAAAGTTAGGCCGAAATGAGGTGTAATCACCCCTATTTCATGGATTGGGGTTTAACTAACAGATCATGCATCCAATCGGCATGCCATCTGTGACATATGGTCCCTTTTGACGAGACTCTCATTTGGGTATTCTCTAAGTGAGTTTGGATAGATTTCAATGTGAGACCTGGGTCTAATCTGACTTGAATCCAACCAGACCATTTTTTTACAAAAGTGCACATATATCACAGATCGGGCATCTGATCGACATGCCATATATCTTATTGGGACCCCTATGACAAGGCATTCACTTGGTTATAGTTTTTTCAGGACTTAGTACTGGTTGAAATATGACTGATGGATTGAGAGGTAGAGCATTCCGGAGATCATCTCTGCTTTGTGCTGGAATCATGTGGTTTGTTTTGACATGAAGAAGAAGAGCGACCAATACAGGTCAGCATCATAAACAAAAGAGTGGGATGATATATCTATAAAACTAATCATCCATAACTTTTTACTAGTGATCAATATGGGTCTGCACCAATGACCAATATAGCTCAACACTGATGACCAATATGGTCAGTACTAGTGACAAATACGGGTAAGCACAAACGACTTTTGTGGGTCAGCATCTGGCAACCAATTCAGGTGAACATATAGTGACCTATACGGGTTAGTAGTAGAGTTACTACAAATATAATGATATGGCATTATGACTGTTAGGACCAATAGGGTCCTATATACTCTGGAAGGGGGGGTGAATCAGGGTATGGTTATTCTTTTCTAAATTCTTCCTGCCCCACTGGATCATGACCTCTTTGTTACAAGGGTCACTTTTTTTTACACTTGTGTGTTCATTATGACCACTTATTTTCTTCTTTATCTGATGACGATGATTTAAATGCAATGCAGGGAAGTAAGCAGGCAGACACAAAGATTTTTACTTGGTTCACCCTCACTGGGCTACGTCCAAGGAGCATACGCCGACAAGTTTCCGGTCGTACCAAATTCCACTAAGGCTCACTGCCAATATTGTTCGGGCTAGATCACTTCTATGGCCAGGCTGACTGCCATTACAAAGGTTTAGGGTCAGCTCACTTATTTCCCATGGGTCACTCTCTGTTTCTCTCTCTCTGGCTCACTGCCGGTGGAGAGGATCACCTTCTTCCTCTTACTAAGCTCACTTCTCTAGAAGGGAATCCACTCATAGTTTATAGACATGTAGGTCTCTTCATTTGCATTAATACATGCATCCTTGACTGTTGATGTATTCTCTGTTATAGTCTAACTTTCATCCACTGATGAATACTACTTTTCCTCTTAACCACTGGGTAATTCACTTTGGAAACACCTTCGCAAAGCACCCTACTTCGCTAGGCTCCCAATTTGGCGAAGCTCAAACAAGCCTTCGCGAAGCTCCTGCCTTTTCGCGAAGCACCCTCGTGAAGCTCTACCGCAAAGCACTACCGTGAATCTCAATTCATTGCAGAGAAACATCCCTCACGAAGCTCACTGAGCCAACGTGGAGCGCGCAACTTTCGCAGAGAAACAATAGCCGCCACGAAGCTCTTCTTTAGCGAAGCACACAGGCTACGCGAACTACCTTCACGAACCAAGAGCAAATGATTTTATCTTAAAATTATCTCTACTTCTCTCAAGGGGGTCGGCCTCTATTTATAGGAAATTCCACCGACCCTCAACCATTCTACGCGAAGTCAACGCCACATCATCTCAAATCGTGATTCTTCGAAGTTTCCGCCGGAATTCTATCCAAATCGCGATGCCCCACAGAAATTTTTTGTTCATGGAGCTCTTCGTAATTGTAGAGCATCACCATCAACATTATTTCGTGCCTTCTTCGTGATGATCCCTCGCAAAGCCCTTCACCACCGCGATGCACTTCAACTCTGCCGTTCGCGAATATTTGACGTAATCTTGAAAAATCACCGCCTCCATTTTTTGATCTTCGCGAAATCTAATCCATGCATCCTCTCTTCGCGAAATTCATGCCTTTGCCATATAAAAATATGATCTTCAAGGATATCCACTTTTCGCGATGCTCATGAAACGCCAAATTTTGGACCCCAAAAATTTGGCAAACACTCAGAAACGACGCCACCTTCTACTGCTCTTTTGTACCCCCTCCAGATCGTTCTTTCCTTTTTCATCGTTCTTTGCCAAAATGGATTGTCAAAAAATTCTCTGGAACTCGACAATTCTCCATAGAAACTTGCTTTGTCAACAAACACAATCAACCCAAAAATAATTCAATGTTACCATGAGGGATTTTTTCCCAACAATGACTAGTCCTCCCTATATCAGTAACTATGAAATTATACCGTTAGAGTGGGCTATCTCTTTTTCTTCTTGCTTCCTGATTTAGATCATGATTGTGATATTAAATTTTTCGTATTTATTTAGATTTTTTCATTTTTATATTACTAAGAGACCATCGGGGGTCTCTGGGTCCCCTATTGAGATGTTATACTCACCCCTGCACGGGCTCCACCCACACGTGTGTGTCTGGTGTAGACTACAGACACTCTAAGGTAGACATTATATTTTCATGACTTGGTTGAGCTTGGTGTGATGGGAGAATTAATAATACTTTTCCTCGACATCATATATACATCTACTACCCTTCAGGTAGTGATCTAGGGCAGATGTGACATCTATTTACTTTTTTTAGTTTCTAGGGCTTGAATTATGTCCCAGTGTTTTCAGTTTACAATTGTACATGTGGTTGTATATTACTCATGTGTTTATACATTACTTTTATTAGTTGTTTACTATAGTTTCACCTTTTGAGTGTGTATAGATCTCTAAGGAAATGCATTTTCTATTCAGGAAAAGCCTTCAGGTTCTAGTCACTAACCCCTAGCCTATGGATGGAAGGATTGTGTAGCCATGTCTGGGCCCTGTGGGTTGGGTCATGACAAAGTGGTATCAGAGGGCGGTCAGTTATACAAAAATAATAAAGAATCTACTTTTAATGAGGTAATTGTTTAAGGTGTTTTGAGTTTGGTTTTTAGTATATGGAGTCTACTGTGGTCTGATAGCTGACATATCCATACATTAGGACCGTGAATTCTATTTTCAGAATCTGTATTTGAAAACACTTGTTTCTACTATTTTGAAAGTTTTCCTGGTCTTTCTTGAGTTATCTCACTAGGTATTACTTATTGATCAGGGCACATCTATGTCTTAGAGGATGCCTCCCTAAAGACAGCCATCCAGGAATCTTTTTCTATATCATGACAGTGGCCCACCGAGCAATAAGGCATCGGTACAAGGACCACTCACAGTGATGGAACCTTGGATGGTGTACCAGCAGCACCACCACCCGTTGAGAGGAAAATTCTAATAGTGGATTATGAACCCCCACTAAGAACATTTCATGAGTTCCAAAGACATAAGCCTCAAATTTTTCTAGGTGAGACATACCGCTAGGAAGCAGAGGACTGGCTTGAGGTGGTTTCATGGGTTGTTCCCTTAGAAGAGACAGTCGCTGAGCAGATAGAGATCCTGGCCACTTACATTTTTCAGGGATTCAAGGGACGATGAAGGAGCTCGACACTCTATGTTCATGAGGAGACAACCCTCACTTGTATGGACTTTGAGATCCTTTTAGGGCAGATTTTTTGATTGTGACACTACACTCTATGCATATTCAGGAGCCGATGCATTTTTGGCTGGGTTAACAAACTGTGGATCACTAATCAGTGAGATTTACTGACCTCTCCTGATACTCCACCTACATGGTACAAGACCCTTACATAAGTGCCCGGACCACTCAGTAGGATCTCGAATGAGAGATCATAGTTGCAACAGTTTCTATCAGCATCTTGACACTGGATGGGCTGATAGAGTGATCATTGATGATGGAGAGCTCCCATACTCATTAGAAAATGACAGTGAGAGCCCCTACCAGAAAACGGGGTGTAGAGTCATCATGAGATGGTAGTATAAGGATGATGGAGAACCTCAAGCGGGATAAACCTTCTATAGGGTAACCCCATGTTGTAGGGATAGAGATGTGAGGCTCGAGAGGCTGAGGGAGCCACCGACAAGGCATGGTCTGTTTTTCTTGCAAGGGATTGGTCCATAGAGCTCTTGACTATATGACTCCCCTCGTAGATGATTGGAATATAGTGGAGGGGCCACCAAGTTAGCAGATGAATCATGATCTTCATCCAAATGGTGGACGAGGAATGGGAGCAGAACGTGCAGCGGGAGATTGGTGGGGTCACCCGGCACTACCTCAATAACCCCCAGACAATCAACCACGGGCTTAGGGATCAGGTGGATGGGGAGAGGCCCATCAACATGTAGTTGAGGCTCAAAATCCTAAATATCCTGAGATGTTACGAGTTATGTTTTGCATCATATCTTATTTAGCAGTAGTGCTTATCGACAGAGGTTATATCCCTTCATTCCTTTCTGAAGACATAATTCGGCACACTATGATTCTGACTGAGATTTTAGCACAAAATTTTCATTTTGACACTCTTACGGGAGGAGATTTTGCGGTCACACACTGGTTTCAATAGTGTGATATTAATCATGGAGGATAAATTTTTATATGGGATCTTCTAGTAGCACCGTTGAAGCCCTATGACATCATTTTAGGCATGGAATGGCTATCAGCAGTTCACACATGTATTGATTGCTTGAGACAAACAGTGCGATGTACCTAGAGAGATGGAGGCTAGTTTTCCTTTCTTGGTGAGAAGGAAAATAGAGTATAATGAGATGGAATTGCACTCTAGAGGGTAAATACAATTACAAATCAGCAATCTTGAATAACATTCGACATGGTGGATGTGATGAATCCACAATTTCCCGTAATGGTGGACAATTATAAGGACATATTTCCAGAAGATGTCTCCAGACTACTTCTTCATAGAGAGGTAGAAATATTCATTGATTTATACCAAAGAACAACACTGATATCTACACCATCATATTGGATGGCCCCTACAGAGCATTGAGAGCATAGGGTATTGTTTGAGGACTTACAGGTGAAGGGATTCGTAAGGCCACGTGTTTCCCCATGGGCATCCCCAGAGTTGTTTTCCAAGAATGAAGACGAATGTTTTAGGTTATGTGTGGACTTATGTCGCTAAAATTAGGTGACCATGAAGAATAAGTGTCCTCTTCCATGGATTGATTATCTATTAGAAATTTTTAAATGAGTTATCTGGTTCTTGAATACAGACCTCAGATCAGACTATCGTCAACTCTGGGTATGGGATGAAGACGTACCGAAGATAGCCTTCAGATGTCAGTATGGTCATTACGAGGTCTTGGTGATTCCTTTTGGCAGGAATAATGTTTCAGTAGTGTTCATGGGGAACATAAAAATAATATTTCATCCATACCTCAATCTCTTTTTTGTGGACTTTAATGATGAAATCTTGGTGTACTCAGTGTCTGAGGAAGAGAACGCTGTACACTTGAGGATAGTTCAAGACACACTATGGGAGCACCAGTTATATGGGAAGCCCTCAAAGTTTGAGTTCATAATATGAATGTTCCACTTAATGGGACACGTCATCTAAGATGCTAGAGTTGTAGTGGATCCAATGAAGATCGTGGATGTACATTCTTGGGATCCACCCAAGAGTGTTAATGGGTGGGGAGATTCATTGGATTGGAAGGATACTATCCAAGGTTTGTACATTATTTCTATACAATAAAAGTATGTATAATTTCCTTGAAGAAGAAGGGGAAACCCATCCTGGGGTCAGAGACATGCCAGTAGAGCTTTCACGTGCTAAGGTAAAGCATGACCAGTGCCCCCTTCCTTAGGTTTCTGGAGGAGGAAACTAGGTACGTGGTTTACTATGATGCATCAGGGTTAGGACTCGGCTGTGGCTTGATATAGGGGGATGTGGTGACTGATTATGGCTCACGATAGGTAAGAACTAATGAGAATGATTATGAGACTCATGACTTGGAGTTGGTAGCAGTAGTCTTCACACTGAAGATGTGGCGACGCCACTTTATGGGAGAGTAGTTGATTGTTTTCTTAGAACACAAGAGTCTCAAATATATATTCACATGGAAATATCTAAATCTAAGATAGTAACGAAGGGTAGAGATCCTCTAGGAATATTACATTGAGATATTCTATACTTCTAGGATGTGGAACATAGTGGAAGATTCTCTTAGCCAGAGATCGATCTCGCAGCTACTAAACAAGGCATCAAATTATTCAACCTCACCTCAAATATCCTACATGGAAAGAGATGAGGCAGTCTACCATCAGTCAATGGTAGTTTCCCCTCCACTTCTTTAGTGATCCTGGGAGGCGCAACTCAAAGACAGCATCTGTGAGACTACACATTCCGAGATATCCTTAGGCCACGCACCTGATAGATATTATGAAGGTGGGTAGCATACTATCCTTTTCAAAGGACGTACAGTTTTACCAGTGGTTCTTGATAGGAGGTGCTGAGGAAATTTCGTAAAACCTCCTTTGCAGTACATCTAGGTGTGATAAAGATATATCAGGACCTCTATAATTAGTACTAGTGGCCAAGGATGGAGAATGTTGTGGTAGAGTTTGTTTCTAGAAGCCTCACTTTCCAGCAAGTGAAGGCCAAGCAATAGCTAATAGCAGGCCAGACCTAACCCCCTGAGATACCAAAGTGGATGTGGGAAGGGATATCTAAGGACTTAATTATGGGGTTACCATGTATGTCTAGAGGGAGATATACCATTGGGGTGATCTTTGAATAACTCACCAAGTCATCCCACTTCATTTCAATTTGAGAGAAGGGTTCAGTAGAATGATTGGGACGTCTCAACATTCAAGAGACTATGCAACTTCACAGGGTACCTTTGATGATATTATCATCCCATGATGAATGCTTTATATACCAACTGTGGAAAGGTTTGCAGGAGGATTTCGGGACTAATTTTCCCTGGAGAACAACTTTTCACTTGCAAATAGATGGTCAGACTAAGAGAACTATCCTGACCATGGAGGACATTCTTCGTGCACGTGTCCAAGATTTTGGTCGTAGTTGGGAGGTCCACCTAACCTTTTGGATTTTTCATACAAAAAACCTTTCACTCCCCCATTTTTATGGCCCCTTTTGAGGCATTGTGAAGATGACCAAGCATGTCACCATTGTGCTGGATAGATCCAAGAGAGCCTGCACTCGTCGGCCTAGAGATGATATGAGATACCACTGAGAAGGTGCAGGTCATCCAAGAGTAGATAAAAACTACAGAGAGCCTACATTTGTTTTACGCTGATATTCAATAGGGACTAATGGGATTTGAGGAGGGGGCCATGTATTCCTGCATGTCTCCCATCAACGGGGACAACAGTGATTTGGGTGAGGTAGAAAACTCTCACCAAGGAATATAGGATCATTCCTAATACTTGATAAGATTGGAAATGTGGCCTCACACTTAACACTACCACCATAGTTGGAGAGCCTGCACGACGTCTTCCACTTATCCCAGCTAAAGAGATATGTGCCTGACTAATCTCATGCCATGAAACATGGTGAGCTAGAGATTGACGACATGGTGACTTTTGCAGAGTACCCAATAGAGATAGAGGATCGACAGTAGAAGATCCTTCATGGGCTGTCAATACATCTGGTTTTCATTTTGTGGTATCACGAGAATCTTTAATAGGGAACATGGGGGCAAGAGGCTCGTATGCATGCACAGTACCCCTCTTTGTTTTTGAAGGCAAGTTTTTATTTTGGAGACGTAAATCCCCATGGTGGAGAGAATTTAATGCCTCAAAAAATTCCATGTATTTTTTTAATTATTTGGGATTATTACACTTCTGTGAAAATTTACAGCACATGATTCTGAGGCCGACTGTTCCCGGAATAGATTGTTGTACTTTCTTAATGTACATTTAGTAAATATTCAGGCAGCATTTTCTATCTTATGAAGAAGTGCTCAGATTAAAAATTTAAGGACACTGTTGGATCTTTAGTGCTACGATTTCCATAATAGAGGGTTCACTTCAACTGTTGTATGTTGGGTTAAAAAGAAATTATTTTTGACATTATAAAGAAAAGTAAAATAACATGTAATTGTTATTTTATTTTCATTTTATTCAACGGATGAGTGGAGACGGTGGGACCAGTGACTTGTCATGCCATTTAATGGATTGAATCAACAACTATGTATCTCCATAGTTGTGAATTAAAAGAGATTCATTAATTCATTTAAGGAACCTCATTAATTCCTTAATGTGTTTCTCACCTTTCCCCCTCCTATATAAATGGACCTCGTGGTGGGATTTTGGAATGAATTCTTCAATAAAGGAAAATATAGCGAAGTCTTATAGAAACATCCCCTAGAGGAAGAGACTTGATTTAGTGAGCTGTGATGAGTGACACCGAATCACGAACTAAAGACCACGATGAAATAGGTTCTGTCGATCTTAATCACCAGACGTCTCATCCAGGTGGGGGTTTTTGTTTTTGATATTATAAAATTATCCCTTCCCCATTATTGATTTATATGATGAATTTGGATCATCCATCCATTGGGTTGATCTTAAGAGTGTTCATTAAACACGGTAGGTTGATTTAGTGTTACACATCTGGAGAATTTTCAAAATTCCTTATTTGTTGGTAAAACCCCTTGATAGAATGCTAACACAGATGGAACTAGCCAATCTGAACAAGGCACCGACCCTCCGCCGAGATTTTTGTTCTTTTGTTTCATGTGTGTGACTGAGAATTATGGTGGAAAGGTAGATATAAGGGTCACATAGTGGTGGTAGTGATCCGAGAGACCTCAAGGCGAAGACATAACCATGAACGGACCACCAGAGCACATCTGGTGGTCAGCGGAAATTAACCACTGGTGTGCCATGCTAGAGGCAGCCAACAACGGTTGGAGTAGGCCTGCAGAAACCGAGCATGGGTGGTAGGAAGGCGGTGCACCGTCATGCACCGCAGTGGCCAGAGGAAAACGACCTGATCCGGCCTCATGGGAGATGGGTGGAGCCCACAGACGACACCCACATAAGAAGCCACAACCAGTGGGTTATGGGAGGAGGGGTGGAACGACCCATGCCACGCCACATCGGGTGGTGATATGTCGGCCACCTAGAAGACTGTTGGATGCAGTGGGACAATGCCTCACTGGACAGATGAAACAACCCCACATCCACAGGGCCAGCTTGAGACAGGGTCTGCGTTCAGGCAGACTGGGCCAGACGTGGGCTGGCCGGGCCAACAGCGGCCTGAGGTGTGAACCAACCGGGCTTACCCTGTCTGACCAGACCCAGTGAACCTGGTAGACACTTAACAGGCAAGACCCGGGAAGGGTCAGGTAGACCCTGGTTCGCATTGAATCGGGTTGGCCTTGCCGAGTCAGACTGGGCCCAGTCCCAACCATCCCCCAAATAAAGACACACGTGTAACTGAAGAACCTGGTGACTGTTTGACATGCTTTTAGTGGTGTTGGGACCCCATTTTGGGAAGCGGTCCTTTTGACATATTCTTGAAGGCCCAACCAATCTGGGCTGGACTGCCGTATAATCACCCATGTTTCATGGAAATGGGTGTAACTAACTAAGTGGGTGTTCGATCAATACACCGTCTATGGAATAAGGACCCTTGTGACAAGTCTGTCCTTTGGAAATAATCTATGGGAGTTTTGATGGAGTTTGACATGTGACCTGTGATGAATCGGACAAGAATCCAACTGAGCCATTTTTACAAAAGTGACCATATCTCGCAGACCGGGCATCTGATGGATGCCATGTCTCTCCTGTTGAGACCCCTATGATTGTAATTTCCCTTTTGTATGCTTTCTATGGGATTTCATAATGGTTGAAATATGACTGATGCCTTGAGGAGAAGAGTCATCCGTAGATCAGGTGTGCTTCAAGTGTAAATTCAGTGGCTTGTTGTGACCTAAAGAAGAAGAGATACCGTTACAGGTCAGCATCTAAAACTCTAGAGTAAGATGATATAGTTGTATGACTAATCATTCCTACCTCTATTCCAGTGACTAATATGGGTCCACACCAGCGACCAATACGGGGCATCCCCAATGACCAATATGGGTTAGCACGAGAAACCAATGTAGGTCAGCATATAGCCACCAATAATGATATGTATATAGTGACTTCATTGGGTCCTCAAAAGAGTTACTATGGATAGGATGATCTAGATATAAAACTGGGCATCCCTATCCTAGTAACCATAAAGTTATACCTTTAGAGGGAGATGTATCTTTTTCTTTGAGTGTCATGATTTTGAACATTCTTATGATATTAACATTGTGGTATTTCTTTTAAATTTTTTATTTGTAGATTACAGAGATATATTCAGAGGTCTTAGGGTTCCCTACTGAGTGGTTATACTCACCCCTGCACGGGATCCACCAATACGTGTGTGTATAGTGCAGACTACTAACACTCCGAGGAAGACTTTAGCAGTTCGGGACTTAGTAGAGCTTGGTGCGATGGGAGCAGTTGAGATCTTCTTCTTTTACTTTAGACATTCATATAATTCCCTCCATATCGAGCTCCAGGGTAGATGTGACAATTGTTTACTTTCTTTTCTATTTCTAGGGCTTGTATTCCGGCCCATTGTTTCCAGTTTACAATTGTACTTTACTCTCGTGGTTATATCATACTTTTTTTGGTTGTTTACTTCAGTTTCCTCTTTTGAGTGTCTAAATATCTCTAATTAAATGCCTTCCCATTTTACAAAAATCTTTCAGGTACTAGTCACCATCCCCTAGCCTATGGAAGGTGGGCTTGGGGTAGTCACATATTGGCCTTGTGGGGTGGGTCATGATAAAGTGTTTTTAGAGGGAGGTTAGTTCTATTAGATGAACTAAGAGCATAATTTTAATGAGGGTGGTTGGTATTCAAGGTTCACACCTATGACCATATTATCATCATGAGTTCACTCCTCATACCATCATGGTGTACATGGTTTACTCCCATATTCATCTTTATAGTCAAGTTTAATTCCCAAGACCATATTAATATATCTTGTGAGATATAAATCATTACCCAATGAATTGAAAGAAGATATTGGTCCCACCCAACTCATAATTAAATTATAAAAACATGCTCCACAAGATCATTAATATCCATTTAATAACCCATTAAATTAATTTGGTATTATAAACATAAAATCATGTGATAACCTTTGGAACAAGATAAGATTCCTAATTGCTTTATTTTAAACGTGACCAATGAAAATGAAATAGGTTTCAAAAGAATATAACCCATGAATGAGAAACATGTTTCATAAATACCATTACATTAAGAATAACCCATTCACAGAAAGAATATGAATGGAACCTTTTGATAAATTTCTATAAGTTCATGAGTAACATCAACATAATTCATCTTAGATGGAAAATAATTTTGTAACATCTTTTACAAACATTTCATGTGTAATGTGTATTTAAACAAATATTTAATACATAAAACAATTTAAAAATAACTTTCTACGAAAATACCTTGAATACATATAAAGAAGTCTTAAATAAATTTTGAAACCCGTTTTCTTTTTAATCACAGAAAATATTCTCTAAAACATTTTAAAAAATATTTTCTTTGACAACACATTGATAACATGTAAAGAAAGCATGAAATTTTATTGTACCTTTTCACTTGAACACATGTGAAATGATATTTTAAATTTTTTTAGAACCCTTTATATGAAAATACATTGAAAACATAGATAGAAGGACTCAAAAAATTTTAAAAAACATTTTCCTTGAAAACTTATTAAATAATCTTGAAGAAAATTTGGAAATTCATATTCCTTTATATATTATAAAAGAAACTTGGAAAACATGTTTAAACCAATTTTTCGTGACAACTTATAAATAGAGCTTGAATACATTTTGAAAATAATTTTTCTTGAAAAATTATATAATAATATTAAAAATGTTTTGAAAACCAGAACATTGAAAATCTATTTTATTTTTTTAATTATCCTTTAATGGTGAAAATTAATCTTCAATGTATTGATGATGGTTAAATCTGTACATGTCGTATGTGTTAACATAAATAATCATTTTGAATGGTAAAAAGGTTAGAAAATTTCTTTGTTAGGAAAATGAAAATAATATTCTTTTGAAGAGATTGGTAAAAGAAAAAAAAATTAAAAAATGTAATTTATTTATAATAGTATATTAGTATAATATAATATAAAAGCATTTATAGAAAACATGATTTCCCGACTGAAGAGAGGTAAAGCCCGACTTTCTAAAAAAACACATACTTAACAATGTTATGTATCAAAGTGTATAAATATGATACAAATACATGAGTATATCTTAAATAATCATAGTTTAGTAAAAATCATGAATGTATTGAGAGATGTGTTGTAATATTTCATCAAATTATGAATAAACATGAACAATATTGAAAAGTGATGAGATTTTATCAATAACCTCTTATAACATGGTAAATTGGGATCAAACTATCCATGTATGAAAAGTAAATTAACTAATTCATGAAATAAAATGACATTAATATAGTTCATGATATATCATTTAAAATGGAATTATATTCACCTAAAATGAGAATTTAGGTGCATAACAAAACATGAGTCTCAACAAAGGAAAATTGAGGCAAAACTATATTACTTATTTGGTAACTTTTGAAACATAAACCTCTTGAAAGAACTATCATAAAATAGATATTTAGATACCCATAAATTTTATTATAAGGTAAATACAATTAAATCATGGTTAGTTTATAAACCACACAAATATAATGATTGTGGAATATATCATGTATCTCATAGAAATTAGAAGTGAGATAACATCCCATTAAATTGAGTCTTAACTCTCATCATACTCGTTCAAACCACCTGTATTATAAATATAGATGTATTATACATATATTAAAGTAACATATTATTAAATATTGTACCATACATGGTTTTATTATGACCTTATATGAACTGCTTGTTAACCATCCTATGTTAAGGTTTTACTTTGGGTAATATTCATTTTGTTTTTTATATGTGTCTTAATGTTTAATATTGTTATTACATATACTTAAATCATGATTCAAGAATTAAAAAAATTATATTAATATACTTTATATACAATATATTTTTACTATAAATGTTTTATAGTATATTACTACGAAATTTAATACATCATTTATGGAGACCGTAGGGCGTACGTATGCATGAACTCTATTTCTGTTTAATTTCCATGTTTTGAGAAAGAAATATATATGTATATATATATCATAATTAAATTATATCTATTGTATAATATATATAGTATATATTAATTAAATGCATCCTTAATACATTAAATGTAGTGTTTGAATGAATCAAATCATTTTGAGGGTTTGTAGTCCAACCATCCTCAAATGAAATTATCATATTTACATAAGATTGAAACCATAATGGTATGTAATAAAAAAATATTTTATAATAATTATGAAATTATAAATATAATATATAATATATGTATATATTTCATCATTATGGACCACATGATAGGTGGTAATGGAAAAATAAACAATCAATGTTTCATGATGCAGTGGTTTTCCATACATAGAAACAATATGTTCAGTACCAATTAGATGGAGGTGTGTGTATATTTAGGTTTAAAAATTTACCAAAACACATCCTATTATATTTAGGATACATATGTTTTTATATAATTATATAATAAAGTGAGTTTTATAAGGTGTAGAAATTAAATAAATGAAAGTACTTGATAGAAGATGTTACCTCTTAATCGGGTACCTTTTTTTGGTTTATACCAAACAAATTCATGGAATTACTTAATCCCAGGGTATTTACTCTATGAGGAATAAAGGATTTTAGGGTAATGTATTGTTTATAGCATGGCTGAACAAATGAATATTTAGAGGTGTGATGAAGAAGGAGGGTTTGCGGCCTTTTATAGGGAGAAAAAACTACTCACTTTAAATTTTTGAAAACAAGTGAGGTATAGACATGTTATTACCTAAATAAAGTCACATAACAATCCTAAATAAACAATGAAATACATAATTATGAATAATTTCCATAAAATGAGTTTTTGGAAAAGAGAATAGTTTATTTGGGCCCCTAAAATTATTTTTTCGTCCCTAATTAAGCTTAATTTGACTTTAGTTGTTGTGATTAATTTAATTCCCCTTTACAAATATTTTTCGTAAAAAATTATGTTGATCTTATTAGAATATAAATATTATAATTATTGAAATTCATTATTTATATTTTAATATATTCATTTCATGTAGGTGTAAAAATTAAAATTAATGATAATCCCATAGATGAGATGAAATTATGTGTTTTTAATTAGAAAGACGTTCAAAAGATTAATATGTTTTCAAATTGAATTTCGAAGTTATTTTTATTATAATGAAATAAATCTTATTTATATATCTATAATTTATGTAAGATGACCTTAAATAAAATTTAATATATATTTTTACATTCATAATTATTTAAAGGAAAAAAGGTAGTTCTTAACTATAAAATAACATTTTCACTACTCATAAACAATTATATTGAAGAAAAAATCACAAAAATTCACCCCAAAAAATTTAGAAATTATTAATTCGAAAAAGAAGTTAATTTTATCAAATTAAAATTTTAAAAGAATCTAATTTTTTTTATTCTCCAAAATGAGTATTTCAAAAAAATGCCATTTGTTAAAATAAATAGAACATCACCAAAAATTATATCATTTATTATCAATATGTTTTATTTCTATAAAAACAATATAAAAAATATTTTAAAATTATTAATTAATATTCATATCACTATGTTTAATGGATTGGTTATACTTAAATTTATAAAAAAATATAATAAAATTATTCATCATAGAAACTCATTGTTGTGTGTAACGCACACTAAGTTGATGTTGCATGTAGCAAAAGCCAAGTCGGAATTTCATGCATTGAAAAACATATTGGTGGCTTTTGAAAAGATTTTTTGACCTATTTTTTTAATATATATATATATATATATTTACGTGACACATGGAAGGAAGAGTATGAAAAAGATAAATTAATTCAGAAAAAAAATAATTCACAAAATCATTAGGTGTTACAGATAGAATCACTGATAATTTCCCTTGACAATGACCAAGATGAGATCAAAAAAAAGCATGAGTGAAACTATTTATGGTAGAAGATTAAGCTCATCATGATAAAAACCAAAATCATGTATGTCGATCCACTACATTACAATATCACCATCATGCAACTTACCCTTGTGGCATTTGTTTGTGTAATAAATGAATATGCGTCGATACAAAAATAAATTAAATATGTATATTATTTTTTTAATTGAATAATAGTTATATGTATTTCTTATTATTGTTTATTTAAAAATACTTTTTCAATTCCATAAAATAAATAATGTATTTTTGGTAATTTGAAATTTAAATTAAGACAATCATATTGACTAATTATTGAATTATCGAAGTCAATGATTTTTTAAAAAAAGTATTACTTTTAAAAAAAGATTTATTATGTAGCAGTGAGAATATAATTTAATTAATTCCATAATAATTTTAAGGGTTTGAAAATGGTTACTATTTAAAATCTCATCATTGCTCAATAAATATAAATTCATACACTACAAGTTAAAATTCTCATACTTAGAAAACTATTTTGATAAAATAAATAATACTTATGGAATTAGAGAATTTAAATAACCTAATGGATAATCTTTTTTAATTTCATAAGATATTTGATTTCTCTAGTGAAACTTATTGATGGTAGAAATATATGGTACACTTTATGACATCACAATGACCTAAAAGTGATGTAATAAATTCTAGAAATTGTATCCATGATGAAATATTTTTTACACATTTAATATAATATATTTCTTATTATTTTATTAATTATATGAAGACATTATGAATCCTATATAATTTATTTTATGTTTTATTGTTTTATAATAACTTCATTATGAAAATGACTCACATCTATATTTCTAAGGGTAATATTATAATATGTTTATACAATTTACTTATAAAATAATGAAAAAGAATACACTTTGAAAGAAATAATTGCCAAAAACCATTGTATGTTCTTTTTTTATTACATTATGATATAGAGTCCAAACCCCATTTTTGTAAATAATAAAAAGAATCCAATATCCTTTCCTATATAAACCCACCCTTTATCCCATTTTTGTTCACTAAAAACACATAGAGAATATCCTTACTCTTCTCTATATTCTATAAAGACCTCTCATGGTTCCCCAATCACATAAGAATCTCAACTGAGGCCTATAAAGTCACCATATAAAAGAATGAGATCCTTTTCACCATCTCTTCTTTCAATAATCTTCTTCATTTTATGCCTTTCATCTCCATTTAATAATATTGTATTATGTTTTTAAAAATACCTATTACAATCCTTAGAATTTAAAAATGGTGGGATACCACTTTACCATTAATTAAACAATTTTATAAATCATTATGTACTTCTGTTATTATATGAAATTTCAAATTGATTTTCCTTGGGAAACCATTTTACTATGAATTA
Organism: Viscum album; assembly: GCA_963277665.1. Taxonomy (NCBI): domain Eukaryota; kingdom Viridiplantae; phylum Streptophyta; class Magnoliopsida; order Santalales; family Viscaceae; genus Viscum; species Viscum album. The sequence goes on from OY728161.1 coordinate 1,453,774,087, forward strand.
CATCATTATTTCCACTCTACGGTATTCTTCTTTATTTACATATAATACTTTTTTTTGTAATTCCATCTATTTAATCATGTTTTCGATATCATGGAAATAAATGTGATGCATTATGATCCTTTTTTGAATACTCTATGTGACAAACTTAATCTTGTACATGATATGGAAGTGAGATGTGTGGAAAAAATTATATAGCTCTACAATATTTTAGGTAATTTTTTTTCTCATGATATTCAATTTACTATATTTTAAAGTAATCCCAATCCATCATGATACTTTTCCAACATGTTATGATGTCTTGTCTGTTTTACATAACATATGTTTATGATATAATGTTTAATGTTTCGTCCTCCTTCCTATGAAGAATTTATGTTATCATGTCATATCATTCTATACAATTAAAAATTATGATTCTCACCACTATTATGGCACCATGATATTCCTATTGTATCTCATTTTCTACCTTACCCTCATATTATTATTTTTTTATTCCCTCTTTTGGATTTATAGATCACCCATTCTTATATATTTACATAGGTTATACCATGCTGTTTTGATAACCATGGAATAATATGAGCATGTTAACTAGATTTTCAATAATGCTGATGTACTTCCTAGTTTTATGTTGTAATGTAATACACCTAATTAACCAGATAAACTAAAATACATGATTTTATTTTGTATTATGTGTTATCATATTTAAAAAATCATCAATTCATATGTAATTAAGATCATGGTTGTCATATGTAGTTCATCAGTCTGAGGATCAGTGGACGAATGAAGAATGGTGAAACCTATTGAAGATTTAATCATAGTTTTTTTTTGGTTTTGAATTTTTTATATTTTATAAATATATTCCTGGTAAAAATAAATTTCAGTTATTTTGTAGAATTCGAGTGAGGAGTTTTCTGGACAATAAAATATTTAGTTGAGTAGTTAAAACATTTTTTTTGAATGGAGGTTGTGAATTTAGAAATCCATGATAATTCATAAAGATTCTGTGGGAACCTGGAAGATTTTAGAAGGATTAATAAATGGTAATAATATCATTCTAATGTAAATGAATTTATGATTTCTAAAATTAGTGTCATAAGGAAATAGAAACTAGATTCCCTCTTTTTTCACTTTAGGGGAACCTATAAATAATATAAAAATTATAACATGTTATGAAACTATTCACATGATCGAGTTGCATATATCTGTATGTTTTATTTCTAGGTAGATTTCGATGAGAATAACCTTACAGATAGAAAAATTTATCAGAAAAAAATGTGTTCTTGATTTACCATATGGGTCCGAGCAACTGGACTAAATGTTTTGGGAAAAAAGAAAAGGTAAATCAAACTTTTTTCAGGACAAGAAAATTTTACATTTCATATATTAAATAATCAGAATCAATAATCAGAGTGAGTGATCAGGCTATTTTTTTATGAATTATATAAAATTTGTTCCTACCTTATACTAGGTATGAAATTATAGAATTATATTCTAAATAATTACAAAAGTTTATGTTTTCGAAGTAGCACAGTGACAAGCTCAGAACCAACTGGTGAAGGTTTGTAAACATTTTACTATTTCTTATTTACATATTTGTTTCTAGAATAGTAACATAACCTATTGTATTGATCATAGTGCTACACAATTTTAAGGGTATTTCTAATTTTTCGTGTCCATGGAAAATAATTTTTTAGTAGTGTATTTTGTGGTATTGGATATTTCTAAACCATTTCATGGACTATCTACTCATATTGAGTAGTGATACTTAGAAATACTTATGTTTATATCGATTTTTCAAATGTTTGGATTTTAAGGAATTCATATTCTTTTATTAGGAGGTGAATTTTTTATACAATAAAGATAATATAAAATAAAATAAAATCACAGATTCGCCACCTCCCCCCTCTTAGTGATTATATTGATCACGATTGGTCTATTTCATAATAAACATTATATTTGATATTTGAATAAGTCTATTTTTATGGTTATTAGTTATTTTTACATAAAATGATACTTTAATTGAGTTTTCACACATATTTTAAAATTAACTAATGAGACTTATAAAATAAAAATATTTTAAAAAAAAATTATTTGGAATTAGGGGGTTTAAAATTTTATAAATAGTTTTTTTGGAAATTTTCAATAGTATCCTTGGTAATAAAATTCACCACAATAAATGGGTAAATTAGGTTTCTTATGGTTAAAACATTTTGAAGATGTTATAAATATTATCTTAATTATTTATTATGAGTGTATTTCGAACATCATAGCTTTATATTATAAATTCAATTGTTTTATTTCCAATTTACCAGGAGTAAGAGAAGTATATATTTTAAAATATACAATTACTTACAAGTGTGCCACTCCCATTACTAATAAATGGAAGCTCATATAAAAACTTATCTTCATCACATGTGAAATTTATATCAAAAAATATCATCTAAAATAAATCCCCAAACATGCTAATAAAATTTATTACTTTTTTTCTCCCAGAAACCATCCTAAAAAACATAACGTGTAAGTCGAAGGTTTTTTCTATAGAAGATGTGTAACACTTAATCAAGTTATTTTATGTTTATTTCTTATTCTAAATCATCTAATACTATTATAAACATGCTGGAATAATGAAATCACAAAATATTATATAAATAAATTTTTATATGGCTACGGTACAATCCATTTTCATATCCTTTCACATCCTGTGGGAAATTAAAACATCGCACATGTGTACTTGTGGACTACATCTCCAAAGATAAATGTGTTTTCTTTTTCATCACCAACATCCATGAGTTGATATTGTGATGAGTTATATATATATATATAATATTTATTAAATTATTATATATCTATATATATAATATATCATCTAACTTCTAACACTTCCATCATTTGAAAAATGAGGATGTCTCTCATGTGTATGTGTCGATTATAACCTCCATGACACAATGTGATTAATCTTCCATTTCCACCTTAAATGGATAGTAATATAAGTTAATTTAATTATTATATATTATATTTATTTACAAATTATGAATAATTATAAAATTCTAGATATGATCAATCCATGATCAAGGTGAATGTACTAGAACTGTCGAATCAAATCATGTATGGTAAAAAAATAACCCATATGTAATCGATTTTAAAAAGGAATTATGACTAAATGGATAAAATATGTTAGGAATAAATTATATCTAGTGTTATAAATATAAATACTGATATGATATTGATAAATAATAAGTATAAATTTACTATACATAAGGTCTTCACATGTCCTTCCAAGTAGAAATCAATGGTAAAGAGTTATTTCACAAACTCATTCATATTTAAGATTGTTTATGTACATGTTTTAATTGGGGAAATTATATAATTTTTCCCTAAATAATTCTTATTTTTTATTATACTATTTTTAGTAATATGTTTTCTAGTATTATTTCTATTTTATCCCTTTTTGGTACTCAAAATCACCGAAATAAATTTTATAAAAAAATCAGGTCGTATTCCTCATTTTTGTTGAGATTATTTTACCCCATAATTATTTAATATTTATTAAAATAAAATATGTAAAAAAATAATGATAAGAGGTGTATAAAATAATATATTCCACGGTAATCCCATCAGATTAATTTCTCCCCCTATGTTTTAATGCTAAAAATATTTGGAAGGAAAGTAATATTAGAACCATGATCTGACTGAGATGAAATATGATTTATAGAATTGTTCCCCTATCTCCAAGTGTAAGTGATGACAAAGTTATTGATAAAAATATCCTTTAATCATCAGATGATGTAGGAAATTGGTCAAGTGGTAGTGCATTTTCCATCCAGTGAGTCATGAATGATTACGAAGCTAGTTTCCACCTGGTAGAGGACGACATTCCTCTCCCTATTGAGAATGAGCCATGTTAAATCCACTTTAGCCTCAATCTGGAGGGAGTTTCCACAACCATAGTGAGCTCTGATGGTCATAAAAACACTCCCATTATATTCCTGAACAAACCCTCCATCTTAAATGTCACCCAAAAGGCAAGATCCATCTGTATTGATCTTAAAACCATAAGAAATAGGAAGTAATCTCACCCAAAGACCCTACTATCTCGGAAAGGGGGAAGGATCCATTAGGGATGTATCTTATAGAGAATGAAAAGATGGATCTTTTTCCATGTTACTAAATAGATTATCCATGCCAATTATAAGACTCATTATCCTCGAGATAATATCCCTCCTCGTGGAAGGAGTCCCCTCATATCTAGCCCTATTTCTAGCATGCCAAAAACACCAGCTTCCAAGATAAGAACAATAGTTCATTTATTAATTTCTAGGACATAATCATCTACCCGTTTAAACAAACAATCCAAAAAACTTGTATCATATTTTGTGTCACAAGAGTAGGAAGTGAAATCACTAAAAAAATATCTAGACATCTGAGGCCCATTCACTCATCAAGAATATATGGTCAATACTCTCTTCATGTTTGTTCTTACAATATTGAAATTAGATTACAAATTAATACCAACCTTTTTAGTGTTTTAATCTAATGGAATAACATGATTCCTCCAAGTGAGAAAGATGAATTTTTTTATGTTATTTTTTTACACCACACCATGCCATTACATCTATCGCATTGGATCCCAAAGTTGTGAATCATGCTAAAATCCATGGTAGATACTTTTCTACAGTTGGATAGGGTGAAATCAAAACATATCTTGATTTGATATAATGGAAATAGAATCAATGAGTTCTTAATGGTTATTTTCAAGGATAATCCTAGAGAACAACTGATTTTTTCATTCCTCTAGAAAAGAAATGTTATGTGTAGGACACCCCAGGTAAAAAAACATGCTTCCCGCCTAACTGTAATACTAAAAATGCATATTACCCTCTCCCACAATCCATTGAATGTTCTACTGAAGAATTGGGAGAAGTTGTTTAATATTAGAACATAATGGGGAAACATTCGCTCATAATTCTTCCATATTTACACTGATTATATAAGACATAGTCTTCCCCCATAAAGTGTGTTTCTCAATAATATCTCATGAAAGTCATGTATTCATGTAGTGAAAAGTGTTATATATTCTCTTCACCTTAGTCCCTACAGCTTTGATGGGACTAGATTTCTAGTACAAAGAGACCCAATGTATATTACATTCATTGAGAGCATCCCAAATTAAGCATATCAATAGATTTGATAACTCCTTTTGGCACACTATTAGAATCCAAAGCATGAATCAGAATGGATGTCAAGACACTATTCATCAATGCAATCTAGACCCCAAATGACAAGAAATTATTTTCTCTATTGGGTACATCACCCGAGAACTTTGACACCACATTATCAAAATCATTGATGCATACTCTTCCTGAAGATATGAGGGTACCAAGGTACCCCGTAGAGAATGTAATGTGTTTCATACCCAGTATATTACATAAATACATAACATGACATTTAGTACATTTGTTTGTGATATAGAAGGTTATTTTATCCCTTTTAATTACATGGACACTCCATTAGTAAAAGTCTACAAGAATCATATTGATACCATGCATATATCTCCTTCCAGATTTAGTAAAGATAATCATGTCGTCTACAAACATATGATGATAAGTGGAAGGGAGACCATCTTACTCTAATAGAGATGAGTGTCACCATTATCAATTACTCGATCAATAATGCGTCTAAGAGTTTCTTGCATAAGGATGAAAATGCTATGGGATATGGGATCCCCTTTTCATATACCTCGACTCTCCTTAACGAATCCAATAATTTTCCCAATAATGAAATTGCCACCAATAAATAGTCAAAGCACATGAAAATAAGATCACACACCCAGTAAGAGAGATTGATTATGGAAGGAACGTTGTTAATAAACCCTCATTCTATACTATCATATGCTTTATTCATGTAAAACATGATGAAAATTTTGGCATCAATTGTCTTGAAGTTAAAATCTTTAATCATTTCATATGACATAGAAATTTCCCCTTAAATGGAGCGATACCTCACAAACACATGCCACTCAAGAGAAACCCCTTAAGGAAGATACAAAGATATACTCCCATTGATGATACAAGACAAAATTATAGTATGGAATGTTTCACACACTAACAGTTCTATAATAGAAGATGAAAGATAGGCCCTTTAAATTTGTAATGAGCACAATGATTGTATCACTAGAAACCTACTGTAATATGCCCCCATGATACAATTATTGAATGGATGATATAATGTAACACTTAACCACTTTATAAGAACCCATGTAGAATGAGCTTGGGAAGATATCATAACCGAGTGCACTCTTATTATTAAAATTCATCATGTCCACATGACCCTCCACCTCATCAAGAATACCTTCCAAGACATCATTTTCCTTTTTACAGATAAGGTTCATGATGCCTCTCCAAAATATTTCACCCCCTCTCGGATACCCAATGAGCATATTTAAGATCATTACTACAGGAATATCATTGAAGAACATGTTTCACATCCTTCCAACATCATCTCTATAATAAGTAAAATAACTATTATCGAAATAAATATTGGGCATTATAGTTCAATGCACATCCATTATTCATGCATGAAAAAAGTGGTGTTTTCATCAGCCTATTTGATTCATTTTATTCTTGATTTTCTTGTTTTCTTGCATTCTTGAGAGTGGATTTTGATTAGCAAGAGAATTCTTCTTATCGTCGAGTTCCCCAAAAACAATATCGTTCCACTCCTCCTCTAGATAGAAGTCCTGATGTTCAATATCCTTCACGAGTTTGTTAATGTGCTTATCTATATGGGGGATATTTTTAACCCACACCATCAGGTTCGGTTTGATCCAATCTAGTTTGTTATGTATACCCACCCTTGTATGGCCCTGGGAGGGTTAAACCAAAACCTCCCTAACCAGCTACTGATAATCAGGTTTGAGATTCATTTAACTGTATAATCTAAACAATTCATGAGATGCCTTCATTGAATATAGAGAATATAGTAAGGGAGATTGATCAGAGATCCCTCAAAATAGATGACTACCCATGGCATATGGGAATATAAAGATAGCATGGATATTAGCGAGTTAAAGGACAATCTGGATCTGAAACCTTATTCCCTCCTTTTGGTTGTCACACAATGTAAAAAAATCACTAGAATATCCCATATCAATATGTCATTTTCCATCAATAAATTGAATGAAATACAAGATATCCTTCCTTGAAAAAGAACCTCTTCTATTTTTCTAAGATAGTACCATGATTAATGTGAAGTACCCACTAATGACCAATGGAAGGTACCCTGGATCAAACCCATTATGATCATGACAAAGAGTCTCCCTTCTTTGTTAATCACATCAGCCATAAAAACGACTCAAATATACTGCTTGTACAATTACTAATTTTCAATGTGATTTGTTGGTCTCCTATCATGACCAAATCCTCAAACATATCTCATCTCTAAAATATCCATATATTCCTATTTATGGGGTCTTCATGCATGGACACATGAATCTATATTTTTTGGTTTAATCACTATTTTTAGCAGGATTCTCTTTGTGTTCCATAACAAGTGACACCCGAGCATTGAGATTCCTAGTTTTAAAAGAAATGAAATCCATTTTCAACCATGATTTGATTCTATGATAGTTCCATTAGAATATAGGAAGTAATGAAAACAATGTGGCCATGAAATTGGCCATATGCTACATGGAAACCTTCAGCATAAAAGAGGTGAATTCATGATTCTTCTTTTTCCCTTGATCTCAACCTCATAAAAACACCAACAACTTGTTAGTGGTTTCTGAGGTTGACGATTTCAGAAGGTATACACCTTTGATGGTCTTCCTCCTCACATTTCAATTAAGGTATTGAGCCATGTAACAAGGATTTCTTAGTTTATGAGTATTTGTGTGATGGTGAAAATTCAGCACCCTAGGTTTCCTAACATCCAACATAAAAGATGGGTCCACATCAATCACTTGGGGAATAGGATTCCCCCCCCCCCCTCTTATAGGGATCTGTGACTATAATGGGAAGATGAAATGATAAGGGTATCCAAAAATTGGTAGGGGACTAATTTAAAAAAAAACAAAGCCCCTTCAGATAAAAATTAAAAATGACTATAAATTTGGAAATACCTTTGGGTATAAGTTGTAGGATGTCCCGTGGGTAAAAAGGAACCAGCTCAAAACAAGGATGGCCCTCAAAAATTCTAGGAGGGAAAGAAATAATATCACAAATTGGGGATAAAAGGATTGGTCAGGAAATCATGGAGTAAGCTGAGACATCCCTGGGGATCAGTGGTCCACGAATCAACCTTGAGGCAACTCGTGGGGTCCAAGAGAAAACTCCACCCAGAGTTCTAATGGGATCTTGTCTGTGAACATATTTTTGATGTCTTCAAAAAACATGTAAAGAGTGGGATCGAAGACTTCATGATGAGAAATACTTGGATAAATTGGAAACACAATGTGTTGTGTCTAGAAAAAGGACTCCAACACCCTCATGGAAAAGATCTTTTGAACTGGAAGAAATAAATCCAAATTAAAACAGATTCAGTCCACCATACAATGGTCACCACAATAGGTCATATCCTCATTATAGAGGAAGACCCCTAAGAAATCTCCAATATCCTTGAGGAATGATCCACTCTGAAAAGGATATGTAAGGTGAGGAATATAAATCCATACGGCATCTTGGGGGCTCTCTTTCCCTTTGTGAACATCTATGGATCATCGATAGAGGTCGAAATAACCATGGGCCCACCTCTGAGGAGATTTTCACCACACCTGGGAAATTTCTGATTCCGATGAAAATACCATATAGAATGAGGAAACAGTATAATGAAATTATCTATATTATTTATTTGGGTGTATGGTGATTATTTTTTTCTATTTATTGACTAGGGAAAATACATAATTTTTTTATGCTAGATTTTAAATAATAAGGTTTATGTTTATTATGTATTTTAATTTTATTCATTTCCATCATATAATGAATGAATTATGATCATTAAGTCAATGTGTAGGATAAAAAATTAGATAACCCTTAGATGAATTGGTATGTATCATGGGATATTATAACATTGGTATTTGTCATATTTCATACTATTTATATAAGACATCATCTCATGAGCCAAAGACAGCAAGATTATGATGTCTAGAATTATACATTATTTCATTATGAAACCCATTATTTATTATTTCTCCGATTATTGATATTTTTTATGTTATCTATGGATATATTTTCATTTAATGATATTAGTTATATGGAATGTTTGATTATTTTTTATCTCTTACATATTATTCATGTTTTATTTATTATGTGATATTTTCAATTTTACCCATTCCCTTATAGAGAATCTGAGATCACCCTTTGTTATGGTTTAATTTCCCCAAGGAACCATAGACTGAGAATTGAATGGTTCCAAGGATATTATAAAATCAATAATAAATTTCTCAATATAATTTTAGGTTTTATTTAAAAATATTGAATATAATGTGAAAAAATGTATGCATATAATCTCTCATTACAATTAAAATATTTAATCATAGGTTTGTGATCTCATATATTTTGGAAAAATTTAGTACGGTAATCATATTCTCAAGGTTATTTGTGTTCCATTTTGTAGTTGTTATTTGAGAAATTTTATTATAAACCATGGGAACTATAATTAGAAAACAATAGTAGAAGATAATTAGATCATTATGATAATAGCTTAATATAATAAAAAAACACTTCTAAAATTTTTTAGATACATAAGAATCATATGTTATGATTCAATATTCATGATGTTATGATTTAGTGTATTATATCATATTTTTTTATAAATGTTTAATAATAACGGAAATGAAAAATTTAACAATACCTATAACCTATATTGGTGTTCCCCACATGATAATTTCAATTAATATAATGAGGATACTACTAGATATGAGTATATTATAAAAATATAGGGTTGTTTGACTCTATTTATAACAAATAATGTAACCCGTAAAGATAAACCTAATGATCGAAAACATGATACAGTAATGTTGAAATATTTCATGCAACAAGACATTTATCATTCAATTTTAATATAAATACATTAGTAGCTGAGTGATTGATCAAGCCCCCAGAGAAAATATTTCTCCATTTGGGAAGTAGAAAAAGAGAGAACATCTTTAGGATATTTTATCAACTAAAATGATATATTGACCAATGGTGTTCATTCAAAAAAAGTAGTAAAGAGTAATATGAATTAAAAAATATTGAATTAAATACTTTTTATGACATATTTGTTTTGATAAATACATTCTTTGAGAGAAACGAGTTGATATGGAAGGAAAAATCCTTAATCCACGGAAATAGAAAGAGGTATATTTTATTGAATATTAATATATCATTTGAAGGATTGAAACTCAGGATTATGATTTTTTATCTCATCTAACAAGTATGATTTCTCACTTGATTTATGGGACATTTCATGTATTTTAAAGGGAATTAATATCATCCCCATTTTTAGTATATGATGACAAGGTATCAATTCCATCAAGATTATGAAAAAATTATATATGTTGTATATTTTTGGGAAATTAAAAACCATGATGTAAACTGAGCACTCTATAAAGAGGAATATGGTAATAGGGAAGAAGTTAATGATGTAATTTTCACCTTGTAATATTCATGGAATGAAACATCAAAGAATATGAATGAAGGGAATGGTATATTTCTTCAACTGTGATTAGAAAGTTCATCAAGATCAATATTTCAATGGAAATAATTATGTAGCATCCTAGTATTTTATGATATATTTATATTTAAATTAATTTGGTTCATTTTATGACCTACGTTACACGAAACACCCAACTTAATTAAACCATGATATACTATTGAAATATTGTAATTAAATAACACTGTTATCAAGTAGTTTTTTTATTGGTGGGTATATATAGAAATAAATTAATTATGAAAAAATATGTGTAAACATTTTCAATAATGAAATAGTATTTATTAATTGATAAGAAATAATTACTCAATTATATAATTTAAAATTAATAACATTTTTTGTTAAAATTGTAATTTTTAAAAGTATTGAATTCATCGATATATTACTATTTTTTGTCCAGTAATAAGCTATGAAATTGCTTAAATATTTTTTTATTTATTGTAAAAAAATAAATAATTATTCACACATTGATTATCATTTGGTTAGAATTGAAGATAAATTCATTTCTTGGTAGAAAAGTGTAATTGTTTAGAAAACTATATTTATATGCATATTATATTATTGCCTAAGTGAATGAAATTAATCAATAATAATGAATTATTGTAATTTATTATGTATGTAACACCCCAAGCTTCCATGATACCCTTCTCTTTCAATAATGCTATAGCCTGCATTGTACGCAAGTTCGAGATTCTAACACACCGCGACCAATCAAAGTAGCTGTTATGAATAGTAATACCCAATTTTTGAAATTATATAAATTTTATATTTCAAAATGGACATCATTTTTTGATTCGGTATATCCAAATTATCCTAATATGAATTTCTGGTATTTTTCTGAGAACTTCCAATTTTGGATGAATAGTAAAAAAATACTTAAAAACAATTTTTTTAATAAAAATAATTTATAGCGATAAATTTTACTATTGAGTGGTTTTAATGTATAATTAGAATATATTTTTACCATTTATTCAAATGGTGGTCATTAGAATTAATTTCACTTTCAAATTGGACATAAACAATTGTCAATATTTTGATAGATATTGTTTCTTAAAAATACGCTATTTGTTTTGACAGCGGGAGTAATTTTTAAATTAATTATTGAAATTTCTGTGTTTATAATTTGATAAATGGATTCCATATTTGGAATCAGAAGGTCCAAATTATGTAATTAATACTCTTTTTTTTCTGGACATTATGAATAGTAACGACGACAATTATCTTTAATTATCATGATTAATTAGTAATCGGGTAGTTAAGGTTATTGAAATAATATCATAATTATATAAAATGTCACGACCCGTCCCCCAGGGCATGTTTCGTAACTACCCCTATCCCACCATCCATAGGCCAGGGGCTGGCGACAATCACCAAAGGCGTAATTCCCGATAATGGGAAGGCATCGCCTTTATAAAACATAAACACAACCAACCAGAGTACAAGCGTAAGTAATAAACTATGTATAAAAGAAAGTGGTGAAAAGTAAATGGGCCAAAATACAAACCCAACTAGAAAGTATAGCTACAAATAAATGAAAATACAACAGAAATGACAAACAAAAGAAAGATAAAAGCAGCTCTTAGGTCGTCCACCTCAGATCCTACCTGAAGGGTAGGTATAGATAGCCACCTCAACACTCTCAACCACCAACCTCCTCCGAGTTACTTCATGTCATAAATTCCACCTCTGAGTACTGACTCGTCTTGAGGTCTACCTCCGGGTACCGTCCAGTCCTCATACACTCGGTCCCTGTTAGCGTTGTCTGTCATCTGCATCCAACACAACGAGGTGCGGGCATAGCCCGTGCATGGGTGAGTATAATGATACTCAGTAGGGACCCTAAGACCCTCAAGGTATCACTAAATCCAACAAGGATAACCACAAAGAAGGATCTAAGCAGATAACCTTTTCTTAGGTATGAGCCCATACTTATACCTAAGTTATCAAGTAACCCATCTCAATCAAGAGGAATCACAAAGGCTATGAAATCAACATAAAACCACTACTTAGGTATATTCCCATACTTATACCTAGGTTATCAAGTGACCCATCTCCATCATGAGGTAAATACAAAGGTCATTGACTCAGCTGAAACCATAATTTTAATTATCGAAATAAAAAATGCAGGGGAACTCCTCCTCTGTCGAGTACAGTGGCCATGTCACGACTCAGAGGCACTACACACGAACCTTGGATTTTATATATGTTGTTCTTGTGTCTCTTCATACATAGGACTCAAAAATTTTACAGGATAAAACATTATCCTGGATACCGTTAACTGAGGTAAAAAAGAGATATACCCTAGAAAACATTCTATATGAGGTATGTTCATGAATTTATAGTGATTACATTAGAAATTACTGATTCCCTTAAAATAGGTATGGTTATAATGAATACAATCTTTTGATATTACATGGATCCATTTTTTGGAAATCTTATATAAGGTAATCTTATATATTCAAATTGAATAAAAGAGCATCCATATCATTTTAGGAATATGTCAAAAACACTTAGTAATGAGGTGTTTTCTAAAAAATTTATCATCAGTGATTTTTTTACAGAATGTTTCAATAATATAATCTTAAGTGATTGTATATTTTTATTTCCTTCAATGGTGAATATTTTTTGGAAATGGTCGACACCAACAACATTGACCATAATCTATAGATATATTTTGTTTAATGAATATTACCAATTATTTTTGAGACATTTTTAATGGTTACCTAATCCAATAAACATGTTTACATGGAATGTATTCTCATTCCTTAGGATAAATGAATGTGAGGATATTTTTAAGGATTAAATAATGTTTTTTTAGTATACATAACATTGTAAAACACTATGGTATATATGGATTTGATATATTTATTTATTCAAAAAACAAGGGAATATTATTCCTCCCCACAAAGAATGATATGGTGATAGATTATTCCTCACACCAATTGAAAATTCATGATGAATATTCCCAACTTATGATTTTGATTTTACATCAGTCATTTTTCCATTGAAAATATAGATCCATTATTTCTATGCTGAAAAAAGGATATATATATATATATATATCTCAACCATAAAATGTTTATGTATATATTAACATGGATTTAGTGTAATATTCACTATAGTTGATGGTTAGAGTTGAATATATATTATAACTTTTTAATAATTTAGAAACATGGGATGGCGAAAAATAGAGATGATGCACTAAGTCAGAAGGATCATACTTATTTTTTCATATGGGGATTGAAAGAGGTCTTAAAATAATAAATTTATAAAATGGCTATCTAGAAATCCCGAGGAGAGTAAAAAAATCATTTCCAATCATTTATGAATGTTTAATCATCTATCCATTTGAGGATTACAGTGTTTCAGAAGCATTATGTGGGAATATTGAAAATAGTGAGAAATTTCTTTTAGTATAGCCATGATTGTAATGGAAGGGTAAGGTTCATGAACAAAGTAATTAAAAAAATTGCATTATATATTTATTAGATAATTCATATATTTCATCACTATCTATTCGTCATGGATGTATAAATATGTATAGGGATCTAAAAGAGTATTTCTTATTAGAAAAAATAAAATGGGATATTTAAAATTATATATCATGATACAAATTTTGTTAAAAATCTATGTCTATGAGACATAAGTTTTATTTTATGTTACAGCTATTACCCATATCATAAATGAAATGAGTAAATGATAACCATATATTTCATTGCTAGACTCTCCAAAATATCTATACTCTATAAGGATATTTAGGTTGTAGTTGACCACCTTAATAAGTAAATGATTTATTTGGTTATCATAGAATATTTATCTATTAATCATTTATTCATGATATAAATTATAAAACATGTAATTTTTAATGGATTATCAATTAAATTTTATGTTATTGGTGAATATTTAGGATATATTACTCTTTTACAAAATTGTATGTGTTTGATATATTTATTTATACACAACACTGATCATATATTAACTATGAAATATTACAAATAAATTATAATTAAATATGAAAATTATAACCTAGGATTTAAATTGGATTAATTGAATTAGAATAAATAAATAATAAATAAATATTTATAAAATGTTCATTAATGAAAAATTGTTGATGAATATCTTGAAATTAGTTACCACTTTTAATTGTTAAAAAAACTTCATTTTATGTTTATTGTTAAAATTTTAAAAACATTTTTATTTATCAATACATTATATATTTTATCCACTAATAAAAAATCTCTTTTATGAAATATATTATTAATTTATATAAAAAAGAATATTTACTTATAAAATTATTAATAATTGGTTATAAGTGAAGACAAAATAATTTGATTGTAAAAAGGTTATTTTCTAGAAAACATTTTTACTATGAAAAATATATTTTTATCATAGTAAATTAAATTATTCAGTATTGATAAATGATTTTAATTTAATATTTATATAATTATTTTGAAGTTTAAAAACTGTTTTTACCAGACACACAATTATAATAAAATCATTCTTATGCTTAAAAAAATATTTATCAAAAAATGGATTTAGGCCTATTTTGCAAGGATATTAGTATTAAATCTTACCACATATATGAATTGTATATTTTAAAATTTATTTCATATCATGAGTTATAATAATAAATATTTTATTACACGTTCAACAACAATTTCTCAACATAATGAATAGTGTCCATGGAAAAAATCATGTTACCACAGTAAGTGTCAAAAGGGTAAAAACTAGGTTAACTCAAGAATAAAAGTTTTAAATAACACATAACGCTTGATTTAAATTGATTAGATTCTTGTATTTAAACATTAACTTAATTATAATTGATTATTTTTCAATTTAAATTCAATTTCCAATAATAATAGAATCATTATATTTTTATATCCATAATATTTACATGTTTTTAAACCACCACACTTATAAGAGGGCACCACATATTCTCACATATCAACTACAATTGATATATCTATATTAATTAATATTATCCTAAATAACATTAAAACAGTTAACTATGTTAATTAGGTATTTGTATACCCAAAACACCCATCCAAGAATCCTTAACATGCTTTTCAAATGAGGGTACATGGAGAAGAGGTATATGTTCTTACTGATATTTTTATGCATCATTTTAAAAATATACCATATGATATATAAATTTATTATCAGGATTGAATTTATATATTTACTATATTAAATTTTTATACGTATGGAATATCCAATTAATACCTTATTCACATCTATTAGAAAATGATATTTTCTCTTATGCATATGTGTGGACTACCACTTCCATGAAGTGATGTGATTCCTTTCTCATTTCCACATTAAATGGTTAGTAATAATGATATATATAAAGAATATATATGATACTTATGATATAATTATAATTTTTTCTATTAAAATGAGACATCTTCTGAAAGTTAATGTCTATTTTATTTAATGAAAACTAAGTTACAAAATAATGAGATGAGATTTTCAATAAAAGTCATGTTTTTAGAAAGAAAAGTGATCACCTACAACTCCATTGGGAAATTACAACTTTGTGGTCCTTACCCTTTTTTTCAATAACATATTAAAACTCGTAATATCTGTAGAAAACATGAGTTATAATATAATATATTGATTAAAACGATTCAATTAAACTGATCCACCTGGAACCCAAATTCCATGAAAAATGAGTATTACCATTTCTAATCCACTACACCATGGAGGTGGCATCACATTCAATCCAAAAGTTCATCCATCCAAGTTGTTTAATCACATATAATACATTGATACTGCTCAAAATATCAGCATTAAGAGATTTGGTGAAGCCACACAAAGAAAATAGACACCCAATTTCATTTCATGTATGGTAAATGAAAAGAGAACAATATCCTGAGGGGCTGGGATTTTTTATTGATTCTCTATCTTGGATTACTTTTATCCAACCAGGAAAAGGAGAGATCAAAATGACAAAATAGGATCCAAAGTGTCAACGATTATTATGTAAAATAGAAAATCACTAAATAATAGTAAAATATTGTATGGATTTTTTAGAAAACACATATCAGATATCATTTTTACATCTCAAAACAATAATGTTTCGAGAAATTTCATATTATAGAAAAATAGAGTTTTTCAATGTATTTTTTTTGTTTTGGATATACCATATCACATGAAATATTTTAGATTTAGGAATCAAGGGACATTTCTTGAAGTTTCTTTGATCTGGGTCGCTTCATACATGTTGCAATATGTTTATTTATTTTATTAGTGAATGTAAAAGTCACCTCAAATTGAGATTCCACAGCTATATATGGATCCACCACTGTTATATTACTGAGAAATAATTGATCAAAATATTAAAAAAAATTATTACATAGATAATATCTCAAAAAGAATATTAATACCCAAAAACTATAAAAGAATCATAATTGTATTGTTTTTTATCCATAAAACTCCATGAAAGAGTCATTATAGAAGGAATAACCTAATAAATTTTCAAGTGATTCACTAAAATTCATGTATGCCCCAAAATTTTAACCCAAAAAAATCCTTTGATGATATATTTCCTTTGATAGAAGGTTCCCAAAAAAATAATATTCTTACAATTAATGATATAATAGTTTAGAACAATATCCTTAATATACATAGAAAGAATATCAAAATAACACTTCATCTACTTCTTAATCTATTCATTAGTATCGAATTATATATCATTAATGATAAAATTATTTTGGATAGGAGTACATGTACACTATTCATACCACAAATTGTGAGAAAACTTTGTGCCAAAAATCCAATAAGAATTAATTAAAATACTACAAAAGAGCCTTTAAGAGCATTCCATAGAGAATAAAACTTGTAATTTACAATCCCTTATTTGATATTTCGAAAAATATTGCCTTAAAAAACATCTAATTTATCATCAATGAGTCTCTTAGAAAAATTATCATTTATTGCTTGATTGAATTTCTGTGATTCTTGGTACTAACCGCATTATAGTCAACAGGCTACCAATATTGTTTACATTGAACATTGTAATAATATTTATGCATAATTCTATATCTTGATACAAAGTACCTTATATAGGAACTCATAATTTTGATAATGGTAGACATCCATTTTTAAACCATAAGAAATAAACAAATTTTGATACAATATAAGAATTATCATGTGTGATCATACCTTCCATCGAGGGATAACTTCCTTTCCATGAATCATGTTGATTTATAATCAGGATAATAGTGTGTGACAAATTCTTAATATGATGTTTTCAATAAAAATAATAAAGACACCACAATGTGTAAAAGAGAACATACCTTTTATAATACCCAACTCATGGATGGTGTTCACTTTTCTATCATCATTAATATTTTTTGCAAAGTGAATGTATGAATTTTTATAACTCATGATCGGGCCTGAAACCTTTTCATAATGATAAAGATAATTGAAGATGTTCATGATGGGTTTCAATCATATTGAGTGAAGATGATAATTTTATTAATATGTCAAAATGAGTGGGAGTAACAAGGATACATCCAGCTCTGATATGTATCAATTCATTGATACTCACCTTTTTTATAATATTTATACTTATGTATTCCTCCTCAATAGATAATAATATTGTTGAAAGATTATCACTTTGGTTAACACATTTTGAATAAGTAAAAAATCCCTCTAGAGAACTATTGATAAACACTAATATGTGAGCAGAGATCAGAAGGATTTTAACCCAATTTACAAAAACCTCATCAACGTGACATTTAGTTAAAACATTATTGATGTAGCTTTTTTCAAGTGTATAAATGTACTTTTTTATCATAAATATTTAAGGAAACATTTCTTCCACTTGTATATTTCTTAATCAGGTTAACACTTTCATAGTTAGTGATAAGATAGTCATAAATATTGTTTCCTTTATTAAAACCAAACTGATTTGATGAGAAAAATCTTTTAGAAATTACACATGTACTTTTTAGATAATCTTCAAAATAATTTTATAGATATTGTAGGATATTCCCAGTAGTATAAATATATGAAAATAATTTTCATCCTCCACACAATGAATTAGAAAAAATAAATTTTCTGTTGATTCCTTCTGTAAGAAGAACACCTTTAAAAGTGTTTTTAACAAGTCTAAAGATATAGTAGTAAATAAAATCTTAATTAGACTTGATGAATTAGTTTTTAAATCTATATTATCCAATATAACTCCTAGTTTATAAGCCAGAAACAGAATATTTATCCTCAATTTCATGTGGGAAATCATAGAGATTTTAGTTATCCTCATGGTTGACAAGATTTGGAATAATGTCTTCATTTTAATTAGTGTAATAATTGATATTATAAAATAAATTCAAGTATTGAAATAAATAATGGGCGTAAAAATACTTTTTCTTATCAAATAATTCTCCATTATCTCTAATAATATAAAGGGTAGTAATAATTTTTCAGAACCATTAAAGAGAGTTTAAAATTTCAGTGTTTCTATCGCGTTCTTTTTCCATTGGGAATTATAAGTTTCCCTCTTCATACATTCTCTATGTTTATGTAAAAAGTTCATATCATTAGAAATATAGTTTTCTTCATAAAGACAATTAGGGATGGAACAACCATAATCTTTTCCTAGAAAAGAGTGATATAGAGAATCAATATGGGTAATATTTTCATTAATGTGACTAAAGTATTCTCTAATCCAATATTTCAACATCTTCTTTAAAATATTGATCTTTTCAATACATTACATGGAATAATAATTAATGTTTAAAGAGTTAAATGTTTCGTGGATCAATTTTTTATAATCATGATGTAGGTTTCAAAAAAATTAATTTTAAATGTGAAGGATTGTTTTTCCAATTTTGAAACAGGCCCTACAAAGATAGAATGATGATCGTAATGAAATCTGGTAATGGTAGAGAATGAAATTAAGGCCTAAGAATCATGGGTCATTTAATTAAAAAAGGTAATATCTATTTATCATTCCACCATTTTAGTGAGGTTATTTATATACAAATTTTATTTATAAGAAACCCAATTAACCTCATACGGATCTCTATTTTCAATTGAATACATGAAATCATTGATATAGTTAGAAAAAACATGCATATAAATTCTTATGGATTTATAATTATATTAAAGTATCAAATCAAGATTTGAGGACAATTTATAGTCCCTCTAATGTCATATATATAATTCCATATATCCCTTCCTTCTTGGTATCCATTAAAGGCATATATATAAGATTGGTAATTTTGAATTCATAGATGGTTCTTGTTGAAATAGACAATATTTTCTGTAAAAATAGTATGAGAAATTATATGAAACATCATGTTAGAAAAAAACCCCAAAAAATTTTATTTCATTATTGGACTAGTATGTACCAATGAGCTGGTATCTAAAAATATTATGAGATGAAATGATATCATAGAAAATCCTATTTGGTACAAAAAAAACCTTTAATGTTAGGTTTATTCTTATTGATAAGATGATTAAGATCCATAACTATCAAAGTGTTTGAAATATCATGGTAATTACATTAAATAATCTTCACTTTAACATTCATTTTCATTAATTGGCTCCAATTTTCTTCCCTCGAGAATTTAGATTTCTGGTTATTTTTCTTGTGAAAAATGATTTTTTATCGACATTTTTTATATTAATTCCCTTAAAAGATATATCAAACATGGGATACACATATAATACCTCTGATCAAAAGTAGTGTCTTTTAGTATAAATTAAGAAACAATATTATGATTGGTGCTGTCATTGGGAATCAAGATATTCTGGTCAGTTTGAATTACCATGATATCATTCTAGTAAGCCATTGTATCATGATCGCCATTTTTTGTTAATAAAATATTCATCCAAAGATAATTTTCAAAGACTTATTTTCACATTATC
This sequence comes from Viscum album, assembly GCA_963277665.1. Taxonomy (NCBI): domain Eukaryota; kingdom Viridiplantae; phylum Streptophyta; class Magnoliopsida; order Santalales; family Viscaceae; genus Viscum; species Viscum album. Next base: position 1,453,794,649 of record OY728161.1, read on the forward strand.
AATAGAGGAAGTATTAGATATTCCATCATTTATATTGTTATGTATGTGGTAAGAATGGACAAGAAATTGAGGCTTCGAGTCGATATAAATTCCCTACCAGAACCTTAAACAACTTCTATATAAGTAATGATAATCTTTTATTTAGAATAATTAACTGAATGAGTAGTATATGTAGCTATTTTATTATTATACCAAGATAAATAATCATGAACCTAATTATCATAGGGTCCATCATGGTTCCTATATTACAGAGAAACAAAAAAAATTACAATATCATGTTAAATTTGAGGATAAATACCCTTATCTCCAACATTTGTAATATTATTATGTGTCATAGTTACACTAAATGACTTATAGGGAATTAAAATTAGGGATGGTCCACCTATTTCAGGATCCCTTTCCTCTTCATCAATAAGATCATTCCATGAATTTTCATTGATGTTTTTTAAATCAAACGTGCTAGAGGGTTTCATCATCCATTTCCCAGTTTCATCTTTTTTGATATGTAATTTTTTTTCATAACAACCACTTTTCCTTTATTCTTTATACAAATATGTTTTTAAAAACTATTGCATAATGGGTTTTTACATTTTATTGTAACTCTTCAATTGGAATGGTTATTCCCTATAATTCAATAGAATTTATAAAATGGAGGAGCATAATCATATTCTACCATTACCTTTATACTTTTATCATTTAAAAATAAATTAATAACATTCGATTGCTTTGTATAAAAACATCAACTAGGATTCTTTAATATAAAACCGTTTTCCCATTAATGGTGTAATGATATATTATTATATGAATTATAATCCATTTTGTAAGATCATTCAATATTTTAGGATTCTAAAACACCTAATCGAATCTATGTAATATTACCCATTTTTTAGTTGTTTAATACTTTTTTTTGATTGGGTTAAAATTTATATTCCATTTAGATATCCAAAAAGTTCATAGATTCAAATAGTGAATATATGTTTTACCTATATATTCAAAAGTTTCTTTTCATCTCATCAGAATATGAAAGAATAATCTTCCAATAAATGACTCACCAAAATTATAGGATTATAGATTTAATATCTTCATTTGACCATGGATTGTTTCTAATGGAGTAAATAATACTCCTAATAATGGATAATGTATTTTAATCATTCCATTATTTAATAGCTACTAGATCAGTGACTATAAATAATCTTACGTCGTCCATTTCACAAAGCAATGAGGACTTGAAAGATTATTCTTGATGGAAGTAGATCCACGATGTGCATCATTAAAATTTATTTATTTTCCATTAAATGAAAATTAACCCACTAAAATATCTGGGTTATTCACCAATTTATTGTTATTTTTATATTTTTCACACATCACATCCTCAAAGGAAAACTCTCATTCTGGGAAATACAAGGCCATAATCGGATGGGTAATGAATGTGATGAGAATTAATTGCTAAAAATTGTATTTATCCATGATATGTTCTACAAGACGGTTATATTACCTTAGAGATCTGTCCTTTGGTTATCACCACTAGTGAGGGATCATAAAGAACCAATTCACCACTATCAATATTCACAATGTCACAGGTAATGTGAACATCTCATGTGACCCCCATGATTGGAGGTTTCACTGGACCACACTCAACAGTATAGGCCACCAATGCAAGGTTGGAAAACATACCTCTATTTGGGGGTACATTTTGAACAATTAAAAGAGATAATAATATTTTCTTGGATGCATAAAATGGGTTCTTTATTGTGAATCCTTGACCAGACAAAAGGATATCTGGTAACATGTTTATGTAGAGCACCACACCACACCTATCATGGGCCCATACCAAGACAATGAACCATCCTTCCCCAACAATGTTTGAGTGTAGATTAACTATAACATGAGATACATCCATTTATAGGGAGTGGAGACCTTTTATCCCAACTATTAAAGAGGTAAAACATCACTAGTGCATACTTAAAAAATACCTTCTCCAAGAAGTAATGTAATTTATTTTATGTAACTTCTTTATTTGAAAGGATATAAAATTTATATAATTAATAAATATGTTACAATTATAATTTTTATTATTTAATATATTATGAATTCGTGATTATGTTTCAGGGACTATAAATTTTGAACCCAGACATTCATGTAAAAAAGACCAATTTTCACCTAAATGATGAATTTAGTAAAGAATTATTAAAAAAATGGTAATTATGATTATAATGGAGTTATATATATTAATATATTTTTGAATATGGTTCAAAAATATAATGATTATAATGCAATAAATATTATACATATGTTTTTATTGCATATGAAGAATGTTGGGACCTTAGGTAAGGGTTCTTTGTCTCAATATTGTTTCGTTGAGAAAAGTTTCATGGTAATAACCAATTTGTGTTTATATGTTATATATACTTATCATTTAATATGTTATATAATTAATATATTTATTTTAATTTAATTATAATTTTCATTTCAAGTTATATATTTTATGTGGTTTATTATTCAAATCATTCAAGAGGGGTAATGGTTCATGTTAGAATCTAATTTCATTTCAAGATTATCTTGGATAGATTTACATTAGAGAAAAATATATGATCCATATCCATTAAACCCAATATGTTTTTTCTTCTATGATTATTCAATTGTATTCCATGTATCATTACAATATTTATCCCTTTATTTCATAAATTATCATTAAAATGTTTTTATTAAAAACCGGCCATATTTCCACTTTTGTCGATTAACATTTTTATTAATTTCCTTGTTATTATATATTTTTTATGTAAGTTTTCTTCTATAAATAATTTTTTTGGAAATAATATTTTTAATATGATGGAATGTATTTAAAATTTATTGAATTGAATTATTAAAAAATCAAATTACTCAATTTTGACTTTTTACAAAAGTGTCAAAAGAATGTTTGTTTTTAAAGTACTAATGATGAAATATTTATGAAACCCAATTCTTTTAGATGGGTTATGATATAATGAATAATTTTATGATCTTATGGAACACTTATGATCAGTTTTAATTATGTGATTTATGGACCCATAATAATATATTTCTTTAATTAATTGGTTAATTTAAGATATTTTAGAACATAATATGAACTTAAATGGGGAGTGTACTCTACTCTAAAAGGGTCTCAATCCGATAAGATAGTATGATAAATTTTCCTTGATAAGGGAAATGTTTTAATATAGGTATAAACTATAAGAATTTGGTAACATGTCTATATTTATAGTATTTTTAGTGATCCTTGACTAAGGAAATGAATTTCAAGACTTATGGCCATTCTACAAACTTATTTCTTATGCTTATGATAGTTTCCCATGGATCATGATTAATTAATTATGGTTTCATACTTTTATGACAAGTGATTTTTTTATAAAAAAATATATATGACATGACTCATAAATAATTATATTGGACTAATTGGGTGTTATATTCATCAGTTCAGATCATTTTATAATACCCTTATACTCATTTTATACTCACTTATAATTATCGATTGATATCTCCTACGTTTATCCTTACTCAACATCAAAACTCACCCTTTCTAATATTTTCATTTTATTAAGTTGTTCAAAAAGTTTTTAAAATATTTATATCGAAAAACTGTAAAAAGTGATATGAAATTTCTGAGTTATGATTAAGATATCTCAAGTCAGCTGTTGGTAATGTATATAATCTCTAAATACACTAATCGTTAATGGTCCTATAGGATGTGTTATTATATGAAAAATTTAATATTCATGTTAAATGATTTTATATTTATGTAACTAATTGATTTAATAATTCATAATTTCATTAATTTTGAATTCATCATGAGAAAATTTTATAGACTGTTATTTTGGGGGTTTTTTAATAATATTTATTTATAGTGAATAGTGAAAAATGTCGATTTTTGCAAAACTAACATTTATTTTTATTAAATAATTTAATTTAAATGTTTTATAATATATTGGAATCGGATTTTGAATTAATATAAAATCCAGTTTACTAAAAATAATCTAATTAATTATATAGTAATATGGATTTTATTTTATTTGTGTAAAAGATCATTTTTATGCGTAAACATGGTTTGTTTCTAAAAAAATAATTTTTTTTATTTTACACAATTATTTTTAAATAAAATATACCACTTATAAAAATTGAATCATAAAAAAGGAATTTCATATTTTGAATAAAGTGGATCAAATTTTTAAAAGATTTAAATTTCATATTTGATCATTATGAATAGTAATATTAGTTAAAAAAAATTCATCATTATAATATGGTAAATAGGTAAATTAGGGTTTAAATATTGTGATAAGGTCAAAAAATTTCATAGTAATTCTTATTGAATGATTTAATTTTTAACCTTAGAACCTTATCATTTAATTTATATTATTTTCGTTCCATATGACCATGAGTAATGCACTTTTATGATTTAAAAGTTATGAATAATTACAAGTGTGCCACTTCTCTCACTTATAAAAGGCCACTCCCCGCATCACTTCTCCAAACCAGTTGATTTAATTATCTCAAAAAATATATACCCAAAACCCTCCCAAACATCTTAACCATAACCTATAAAAATGTATCTTTTCGAAATACCAACCAATAATGCTTAAGGTGTGAGCCAAATGTGGGTTTCCAATGAAGAGGTGAAACTCATAATCGAGTTATTTCATTATTATTTGTTATCCTACCACATTAAAGAAAATCATATCCACTATGGTATAATAATATAAGTATCTAAAATATATTTAAATTTTTTTATTTTTATGGTACAACATTTTTCTTCTACTTTTTCATCTCAAGGGAAATGAAATCATTGATTCTGTTCGTGTGGACTATTTCCCCCATAAAGTGATGTGTTGCATTTTTTTCATCATTTCTCATGAATTTTCATATAGATTAATTTAATTGATATATATATATGATTTATAACATAATTATTATCATTTAATGATAAAATATTATCTAACTTCTTACATTCCCATCCATTGGAAATGATAACACCACTCGTGCATACATATGGACTATCAGATCCATGAAGCATTATGATGATTCTTTATGTCCTTTTTACATGTGTGATAATAAGGATATATTTAATAGATATATTTTATAATAATGATATAATAATAATTTTTTAATGTTGAATTATTATTTTCCATTATTTTTTCCTAACAATTGAAAATTGGAATATTACTCATGTGTATGTGCATACAATCATATCCATGAAGTGATGTAATTAATTTTTCATCACCTTTATATAAGGATAGTTAGAAAATTTTATTTACTTAACAAATATAATATTTATTAAATTATTTAGATTATATATATTTTATTAATGGTAATATATTATCTGAGGATAGCGATCCTAGTAACCCATGTCATCCTATCATGAGGTGGGGTAAAACAAAGATAGAAAAACAAGTCTCGTATATAAGAAAAAAATGACATTCAAAATGAGTATAGAGAAGAAAAAAACATATAAAAATAATCCAAGATGGGTAAAATATAATTAAAGTTAATTGTAAAAAAAATTATTATTCATGTTTTAAAACATCACCTACAAACTATCCAATAAAATAGAAATGTAATGAGAATCATACATTCTACATACCGTTCTTCTCATTACCTAAATACTTAAAAACAAAGTCTACAGTGGACCACAGGTAAATGTAGGGTGTGATAAATATATCACTATTGTATTCCACCAAAATATCTATACATGTTATAATAACAAGATTGCATAAGTTCGGGTAATAAAATAAAATAAAAATCCATGATGTTTTATAAATATATCAATTTGAAATCCTTTTTCAAATTATCCTTGATTTTTTAACAAATGTATTGTCTTTTTTTGATTGATAAAATACAAGAATTTAAAGATACATAAATAAAAATTTTAATGTGATCCAACATCCATGAAATAACATATCACATAATAATCAACAAGAAACAAAAATACACCTACTAGCTAGCCTATAGCCTCTGGTGAAATATGTACTGGACACTCAAAATACCACCAAGTAATATGGTTCAATTAAATTAACATCAAGGATTTCCATAAATCATTGATGTACCAGAGTTTACCACGATGATGTGTCACATACACTAAGGCAAGTTGTTCCTCTATCTAGACGTACCTAGAGTTCCTGTTATGTAATGTTTTTCCAAATCTATTTTTAAAACCATTCTCACATTTTAATAAAAAATTCAAATCCAAACCAAATTATTTAGGGTTTGAAAGTAAAATCTCTATTTAAAATAAAGGAAATTCAATTTAAAAGTAGATACCATTTTAAAATGTGAACACATTCCCTTTTTTATTTTGACACCTGAAATAAATTAATATGAACTATAAGATATTCAACTAATTAGAACAATTGAAATGATCTTCAAAAATTGTAAGCATAGAAAAAATAACAATGTTCAATAATGGGGGATTGGAAACTATAATATTTTCCTTAAGAAGAAAATTCATGACAATATATTGAGAATGATAGATAGAAAATATTCTCTAATTACCAATCCCAATAACAAATAGTGCCACAACCACAAATAAGGGGGAAATTGAGAGGAAGGCTTAACATAAGTGAAAAATATCCTAACGCGATTAATCAATCATTGATCAAATCAATATAGAAAGAAATAAGACACCCAAAATATCCTAGGGTAAGTGCTCTGGCCAAGAGGTAAAGGCTCATAGAAATTTTGATGCCTTAAACACCCATATAAAACCATAAAATTTTCAACATGGGGAGTTATATGGGATGTAATATTTCAATGATATTAAATCAATTTTATTTTATTTTTCACTGAAAAATGCATCAAATATTTAATTAAAAACTAAATTTTTAGATTACATGGGGTGTACCCATACATGGCGTGTAAATTACCATGCTATGAATTCAACTCAAGGGATGATTCTAGCCGATATTTCACACTGCGATACATCACTAATAGTTGTGTAATATCCATGATAATTGAAAAAACCCTAAGGGAATATAATATAATAAAATAATCCTTTAATACAACTTTATAGGTATCCTCTCAATTCATGGAAAAATACTCACATAACGATTAAAGGGAAGACAAAACAAAGATCATATCAAAACTGACAGAAATGTAACATGGTGTTACAGTCTCTCATCTATAAAATATTGTTGTCTGAGATTGACCTCAGGATCATGGATTCGCAAAAATAGTATACCATTATTGCCTCCTCAATGACCCATTCTCCCACATCTCATGATGATATTGTCCTCACTACACCAATATCTCGACGAGGGGATTTATTTCATATCAAAATAATTATCCTACTGATCCATAACCTAAATAGGATACTCAAAAAAAGTGGTATCATTCTCATGGAAAACAACATTCCATTTAATCACATCAGATGGATATGGTATATAGTTCCAAAATTTGAAAACATGACACATTTCATGTATAAAGCCAAGTCATATTGTAACAAAAAACAATATTCCACACTCACAAAAAAATTAAACGATCTCAAAGGGGCCCAGAAACCCCATTTCCAAATTACACAACTTACCAAACTGGTAATGTCTCAAGCGAGGTGAATCTATAATGGTCCTCATATTTTTTTAATGACTCTAGGCCATGATAAATTTCCAATAGATCAACTACAGAACCTCTATCATCTCTTGAAAATCACTTTCCCCAACCAAGGACCACTCTCCAAAAAATACCAAGAATAAGGGAGATTGATATAGCCACTCATACAAATCCTCAAAGGGCATTATCCTAATCAGTGACTGAAAATAATTATCATAGGAAAACTCATCCAAAGAAAAATTTCAATAAATATATCCACCTAAATTCAAAACAAAATCCTATATCATATCCTCAAGAACCTAGATATATCTATCTATATATACTTCCATATATTCATGATAATTCATGCTAAATATCAAATGAAAACCCATTTCATGCTAAGAAAAATTCTAAAATCTATATGTTAACATCAAGAAGCTATTAGAAAAAAACTATAAAGGGAAACACATGAAGCTTCACTATCTATCTGATATACAAGTTCTGAAGTTGTTCCACTATTTTTCATTTCCTTTATTGGAAATAAATGAGCTGATTTAATGATTATTTCAAAAATAACTCAATATTATCTTCCTTACTAGAAATTCATGGTAATCTAATGACTAAATCCATGGAAATATTATCCCACTTCCATACTGGAATGGGTAAAGGCTATATAATATCTATAGCTCTATGGTGATCTTCCCAAACACTTTGATGAGTTAGACACTAAAATACAAAATCAACATGTGATCACCTTATCTTTGACCAACAAAATCAATGTCTCAAGTTGTGATATATATTTGTATATGTTGGTTGCATAGACTAAAAAAACCAGTCCCCACTATTTTGATATTCCATCCATAAGAAAAATGGAACAACCAAGCTACTATAGAAGCACCATGCTCTTCTAGAAGACTGAGAAACTCACACAAGGTTTCCCCACCATTTAGGATTTATCAAAAGAGTTGGTTCTTGATGTTTTTCAAAGCATAAAGAAAAAATACACATTAAAAGATGAGTTGAATTTTATCATGGCCAAGATCACCTTTCCATGAACCTCCTCCACTCACATTATCATTGATAAAAACAAACTCATCATAGATGATTGTTTAACTAATTCCATCATGGATTGTGTTAGTAGTTTGATGCTCAAAACATATCCCACAATATTAAATCTCTCCATGGTTTATATAATATCAAAATAAATAGAATAAAGATATAAAACCAAAAATATCTTTTGTATGTTCAAATATATTAGAGTGATAATATACTTTTGGATTTTTTGATTATAATATACCGTAATTCTCTTCAAAGAGATAGTTAAACCACATTTTGAGTACATGCATAATAGCTTCAAACTCAGGATCATTGTAAGGGTAGTTATTATCATGATAGAATAACAAGCATGATCCATAAGCCACAACATGATTCCCAATCATCAAGACAAATCCTAATCCTATACAAGAAGCATAACATGAAATATCATAATCTGATCCTAGTTTTGGAAGAATCAAAATTGGTGTTGAATCCATCCTCATAAATAACACCTCAAAATATCTTTGAAAAATTATATCCCATTAAAAAAACTACACCCTTAGGGGTTAAATTTATCATTGAAGATATGCTCTTTGATTAGTCCTGAATGAAATCTCTATAGGAACCTTTGGAACTCATGAAGCTTTAGGTCTCAATAATTTTTCTAGGATACACACAAGACATAACTGGCTGAATATTTTTTGATTAAACTTATATTTGACTCCTAGATATAACATACCATAGAAATAAAACTTCCTATATCCAAAACTCACACATGGAAAACTTACCATACAAATGGGGTTCCCTCAGAGTTCAAATAATGATATCATGATTGTCTTTATGGTCATCATCTTCCTTGAAGTACACCAAGACATCATCTAAGAACACAAAAATAAAATATTCCAATAACTTATGAATTATTATGTTCATTAAATCCATGAATAATGTAATATATTTAGTGAGACTGAATGAAATAACTAGAAACTAAAAATTCCCATATCGACTATGAAAAGTTGTCTTAAGTATATCTTGTTCTAGGAATATCAACTGGCGGTACCCCGACTACAAGATAATCTTAGATAACCAACAAGGCCCCACTCAAATGATTATATAGATAATAACTTTTGGGTAAAGAATACTTTTTCTTAATGGTAACCTGATTCAACATCCAATAGCCAATAAAAACATCTAAGACTTCTATATATCTTGTTAGAAAATACTAATGTGAAGATCATGGTGAAACACTAGGATGAATAAATCATTTCACCTCTTGTTCCTCAATCTAGAAATTATGCTTCTCCAAATCATTAGGTGACATATTACATGATAGAATAAAAATGGTCCTTATTCCATGTAACTATTCAATAGTAAACATGACCTCTCTCTATGATGGAACAATATAAAAATCTTTCAAAACGACCATAGGGTATGGAAAAAAACAATAGGTATCTAACCTCCCAATAATGGGTCAACAACATTTAGAAACATTTAAAAAAAATTTATTTTAAACTAGAATATGGATCGATTGGACTTTACCTTGTTGATATAGAGTCTCACTCACCCTAAAAAGCATGGGTATCCCCATCGGTAAAAAAGAACTATACCTAATAGTGATAACAATCTATTTGATAGATTACACTAATCATCTAATAAATTAAAAAGATCATGTCAAATAAATCAATTACAAGAACTATGAAGTCCCAAACTACCCCAATGATGTCTATCACCACCCGACACATGAGGCATTTGAATTGTTGTTTAGAACTATTTCCCAAAGGTGTGGATAGATAAAAAATAATGAAATAATATAAAAATGAAAATGAGACATGTTAATGAACTTATATGATACCAAAGAATGCCTATCACTTATACCAAAAAATCAATAACCATATAATATGTAATAAACACCATACCTTAAACATTAGTTCTCCCTGTATAAAATTTCATAGGTTCACAATATGCTAAATAAATATTCCCAAACATAGCCCCATTTACATCATCCATAGCATTGGAATAAGACCCAACATGCAAGGAAGAATCTACCTACACCTGTGATCCCTTGGGGAATGTGGATCCTACATTATTTCCTTTGTACATCATATGACAAAAATAATTCAGATAGATAGATCGACCATAAATATGACAAGTTCAAATGGGCATGTGTTCTCTGAGGCCTATTATGAACACACCTCCCACGCAAGAACAAAATAATCTATTGAAGACTGATAGAATCCCCTGAAACTAGCCCTATGAAAAAATGACCACTCATGCACTTTCTTTTCTGACCACAAAATGAACCCCGGTTAACTGACACACCCAATGAAGTGCCACCTAAGCCTCTCCTTCTAGCTATGTATTCTTTAGAAAAACATGTTTTATCCACTACCATTATAAAGGATTGGATACAGAAAAAATCATTGTTTGATCATTGGACCTCAACCATTTATCGACCTTCAATGCTTCAGGTTATAATTGGTGATAAGAAATGGTGCCAGATGCACAGACTTATTAAAATCAGAGAATTACTCATGAACTGTATGCATAAAATTCTCTAATGTTAGAAACTTATGTGTCATGGACATGTTTAAATGATCTGGATAAAACTACTAATTAAATATCATCTTGATATAAACCTAGTTAATACCTTCATGAAACATAACTTTCACTGGAATGTCCAACCTTCTTCTTCATTTTCCTTCTATCATATATGTGAAAAAACCCACCTAATAATACATATGTGTTTTTATAATGATTAAGAACATTTAAACCCCTTCTAGACACTCTTCTGAATCATATGGTCCTTTTTCCACATAGAATATAGGAGGATGCTTCAATGGTAAATTTTGATCCATGATCCACTACCCATCTCAGAATCACTGTGCTAAATAACCATATAGACAAAATGATATAGATCACTGCTTCATCCATATAAGGTTCCACTAGATGATCTGCCTGTGGAACCTTCCTCATTTCATCCCATATTTTATTTAAAAGATCTCTTATAACAGGCATTTTCTGTTAAGAACAACCCAAAAACCAATAAAACATGATAAAATTAGAAAAAAATTGAACCAAGAACGACAATCCATAACCAATAATTAAAATAATAGCAATATAAATATGTTTTTAACTCTACCACAAAATTCCAACAATATTTTAAAAGAAAATCCATATAAATAAACTCCCCACATGGTTTATTCTAACTACCATACATAAACTAAGTCCTACTAAACTGTATATAGGTTAGTTTAAAAATAGAATCCCAAATAATTTATTCAAATGAACCTAAATACTCAATATATTTACTTAGTAAATATTTTTCTATCCATCCATGGACACTTAGATTCGATAATGGGAGTGAGAGAACCATTCCCATTTTCCACATCTAGAGTCTAAATTTTCACAATCCAACTCATTTCTAATCAAATCCCTGAAACAAATAAAATAGTATTGATGCACTATAGGTTGTGTATGGCTCAAATAACAAATTGTAACAGACGAACCTCAGTCAACCAGACCAGTCACCTAAGTCATCCAATCATCACGTGGGGTAAAAAAATATAAAAAAATGACCTATATATATGAAAAACATTTCAACCAACCATTGTTAAAAGTGAAAAAATGGGAGATAAAACTGGGCCCAACTAGCTAAAAAATAAAGAAAGGTGATTCTTGAAAAAACTAGTCCCCATGTGACCAAACTACACCTCTAATCAATATATAATGTTATAGTAATATGAAGATATGAATGCATGATACATAATTATCTTACCTTTACCTATATCAAAAAAATAGTCCATAGCCACCCATAGGTAGAAGTGGTGTGTGATAAATAGAGCCCAGTATGACTCACCAAAAGCATTATAAATGTTCAAAAATAAAAATATATCAAAAGTAAATTATTTAAAAAAAATATTTTACAAGAAGTTTTATAATTAATAATTTTTTAATCCTTTTTAAATTTATCATTGTGTTTTCAAAAAATGAATGCCATATTTTCTCCATCTATATAAAATTAGTAAAATATAGTAAAATATAAATATATATGTAATCCAACATTCATTAAATAATTTATCATGTAATGAAAAACTGGAATCCACAATGCACCTTCTATTCCAACTATATCCTATGAGACAATACATACAAGATACTCCCAAATCCATCAATGATTAAAGTTGCATCCAAATAAAATCACATCCTAACATAGACAATCATAAAAAATTGGATATCTATTAGTGGTGTCATAGAAACTAAGGATTCATGTGTCTTTATGTCGACGTACGTATGTTTAACATTGTGTAGTGCTTTTCAATTTCTATTTTAAAACCAATGTCACGTTTTTTTAAAAAAAAATACTCATAGCCAAACTAGTATACTTTAGGATTTTAATGTCTTTTTTCAATTTCAAATCAATGAAAATACATTTCCAATGAAACCCCCCTTTTCAAATGTAAATCCTTTCCCTTTTTATTTTTGACTCATGAAAATTCATTTCAAATATAATGAAATAAATATGAAAATAATGAAATTCAATAAATAAGAACAATTGAATAGACTCAACTACCTCAAGACACTAGATAACTTGACTGACCTAATAATGGGGATTTGAAACCATAAGATATTCCTTTGTAAGACAAGGCATGAACCAAGACAGATATGTATTGATTGAGAAATAAATCTATTTATTAATCCCTGAAATAAATGACAATATAACAACAAACGATAGTGAAATGGAGAGGAAGTCTTAACCAGAGAGACGAAGTGTGTAACCCCATTGATCAATCATAGAACAAATCGATCTGGATGGAATGAAGACACCCAAAATTTCCTATTGTAATACCTCAAGAATATTAGTATAAGGATACAGGATAGATTGAAGCATCAAACACCTGCACGAAACCCCAAAAACTATAACATAGGGAATTACGTGGTTTGTAATATTTTGCATCAATGAAGCCATTTTATTTTATAGTATTTTAATAAAATCTTTACATATGGAATTACAAAAATAGATTTTCACATTACGAGACATGAAACCCTCACAAAACATATAATTTATAAATCTTGGAATTCAACTCGTAGGAGGAGTCCGTCCAAAATTGAACATCACGAATCACTATTATGTTTCATTTAACTACCCACCTAACAAAAACCCCAAGGAAAAAGCTGAAGTTACTCAAAATCAATATCTTCTTTATTATAGGTATCCCCCCAATTTAAGGCCAAAATATACATTCCCAATGAAAAAATTGATGCCAAAATATATTAGAAAAAACATAATAGAAAGTTAATGGGTATTTATGTTAAACTATGACCAAGGTTCACAAAGTAGAACCATCAAATGAAATCATTTATGGAAAATGGACTTGTTTTCACTTGAATAATTATTTTACTAAGGAATTATTAATGGATGGGTATTTAAAAATTATAAAAAATTTATATAGTGTAATATAAATATAAATATGGTTCTTGTATATAGGTATAATAAATGTAAATTTATTTTAATAGAGTTTAATATCACTTAAGAAGAAATTTGGTACTTGAGGTAAGTGTTCATTGTCTCAATATTCCATCATATAGTCATGTTTCATGTTATACACATATTTTGTGTATGGTTCATAGTTACATTGATATATTATATTATGAATTATATTATATTCTGGTTGTTTACAGTTCTAATTAAAATCATTTCTTTTATAAGTTTTAAGATTAAAATGTTAACAAAGTGGGAGGAATTTATGTTACACTATTATTTATAGGAGATATTTTATGTTAAATTTTTATTAGGGAAATTATATAATTATTATATTTAAACACCACATATTCACTTCATCTATTATTATGTTTGGATTTTCAAAATATTTTTACTACTCTAGACTCTTTGGTACTCAAAATGTCCATGGAATTTTTTCAACGAAAAGGAAGATTTATTTCTTTTTTTCGCTATGATAATAATTCTCCTCCCTGTAGATGCACATTATAATATTTATTTGAAGTTTTTTATATTATTAAATGTTTATAAAATGATATTTTAACCAAATTTTACTCTGCTTAAATTTTTTTTTAAACAATGTTTTCAAACATTTTTCATATAACTCGCTTTTTAATTTTTATAACATTTTGAAAATAGTTTTTTCTTTTATATTATAAAATGTGAAAGGATTTTCCAACCACCATGTAATTCCATATCCATGAAGAATAAATTATATATTTCGAGGTTTTAAAATGGGTATCCTTTTAATATTTTTCATGGAATTTAAATTTTTATAAATTAAAAAAAGAAAGCAGTTTTTTTACTTCATTCAAAAATCATATTTTAAAGCCTATAACAAAGGGTATTTTTCATCTATGTATACATATTTTATTGATTTTTATGTTTAATTGGGGATATGATATTATGATACCATCAAAATTCCCACTATGTATTGAATTTTATTATCATTTTTAAGCATGATTCATAGAAACAGAACACTTTCCAATGGTTAATTAGGTTATGTTAAAAGAAAGAGTTTTATAACAAGACTCATGTCTGGAAATATAAATATAGAGAAGGGAATAGTTCCTTTTATATGTGAGTGGAGTTTCAATATTTTAAACAATATTAACTTTTATATACTATTAGTGTCTTACTCATGGTTAAGAGGAAATATCACAATATCTATTTAACTAAATATTACATAAAATTAAATGATTCCCATTACTGAATAAATAACCATAATTATTATATTTTCAATATATTTTTAATATATTTATGCATCCTATAAGGATTTTTTTGATTTTTTAGGGATATGATCTAATGATATAAACCCCTTTCTGTATATGGATTGTTTGTTAAGATGATGTTCTAAGGATTATTCTATGAAACTGGTTAATTTCACATGGGTTAGTGAAGTTGTTATTAAATTTCTTTGAAACTCATATATTCTCAATGGGTGACTCTATAATAAATATTTTAATGACTTTATGGCACACTTTTGTTTGGTTTTTATTGTTTGATGGTAGGTACATTAATTATATATCCCTAAAATGTATTGTGTAAGGAATGATATACCAAGAGATAATATAAAATGGAATTGGGAACGGGTCTAGTTAGTTAGGTACTTTTTCCACTATGCCTATCTTGGTAATGAGTTATACCTATGAAAATGATGGCAATGGGGATTTAATCCAATACACTATGAGACTATGTCCTCTATGATAGACTTTTATGTGATCTTTAACTAAAGAAATTATTTACAATTATTATATGAATTCAAAAAACATATGTTTTTTAACTATGACATGTCCTCATGGATCATGAGTTATTGTTGATGACTCTTCACTCATATGAATTATATTTTTTTAGGACAAAAACTTCTACCATTACTCATGATTAATGATCATAAACTTATTTTGAATGAGTTCCAATATTTTATTATCATGTTATCATACCATCATAATTATCTTATACTCACTTTTTATCATTGATATCTATCTTCTATGTATACCCATACCAAGCATATAAGATGACCCTTTATAATTCTTACATTTCCCTAGGATATGTAAAATTATTTCAAATTGGATATGTTTAAGAAGTGTACTATGAGAGATAAATTTTTTTGAAATGTTTATGGTATTTCATGAAAAAGGTTGATAGTTTATTCGGTCTACAAATACACAAAAACCTTATAGTTTTGGATTTTTATTATTATTTAATGAATTGAATATTCATATAAAATGATGTAATATTAGTATATGTAATTATTGGGTTTCCACAAATTTTTTCATGTTTTTGTTGAAATATTTTTAGCAATTATTATTAGAATAAAATTTATAAAAATTCTGAGGTTAATATTATGTTAGGGATAACATCCTAAATTTTTTGTAAGGTGCATGTTTTGAGGCTTCCTAGAAATTAAATCCCATATGGATACAAACAAAGTGGATATAGGATCTATCATAGATGAACCTATATGTAATAACCATAAAAAGGATACTTGGGTATTAAATTTATCTTCACCTACTTTACAACAAAGAGGATTAACTGTAATGGACAAGAACTCTCCGGTCCATTCCATTTAGAAAATGTGGTGTTAGAGGTATTCTAGAAGGTTGAAGTGGATTGTGGTGCGTTTGGGTGGACATTTAAGGAAAGCTAAAAGAGTAATAGATTTTTCATAGTTGGCGCATGTTTTTCCTAAACCGTGCGGCCAAATTGTGCAAGGCTGGTCTTATAGGCAGTGGCTAACACACAGTTATCGCATAGTTTTTCTAACCGTGCGGACTAACCGTGCGAGGAGTGTTTGACGAGGCAGATGATAACGCATGGTTAGCACACAATTTGTTAAAGTGTGCAGACTAACCGTGTGGAACTTAATGTTAGATCCTAAAATTGTGGATCTAACTTATTTTACATGTAATCACCTCGTTTAATCCGCTAAGTGGCCATAACTCAGGATTACTCTTCCTTGGAGGCAGAAGAACCTCTCTCAGGTGCATTGGGGGCGATCCAGAGGCTTCTCTTGGCGAATTGAAGCCAGTTTCTTAAGGTATGTGATCGCTCTTGATTGATTTCTTAGATCTACTTAGATCTACTCTGTTTCCTCTCTCAGTTTATTAGATCTACGCTCGTTGTGGGTAGATCTATGTGTGTGGATGTCGAATGTAATGATCTTTGGTCTTGGTTGTGTTAGGATAGGATATTTAAAGAGGATTCATGGATAATCGACCCGGTTCCTTGGGCATTCTTCGACCGTTGTGGTTTTCCTCGAAAACCATTAAGGTAGGGGATTCTTGGATTCCCTAACTATTTTTGTGCAATTGTAGAGTTAACTTGATTTAGACCTTTGGATCACAATTAAATTGACCTAATTAAATACTTGAACCGGAATAAAGTAATTGGTTTGATCACATGTTGTTTCTTGTACCTTGATATCGGTTCACCCCTTGATTTTCTAGATAGTGTGATGTCTATACCTTTTTTGTTAGCATGTTGTTCTTGATGAGATTGATTAAGAATGTAAAGCTGATATGAATAGATTATTATTTGGCTAAAGACAAAGAGGCATGTAAACGAATCTGGTTATTGTTGTTGTGTTTGTTGTTCCAAATTGATGTTAATTAAATTGATGTTGATGTATGTGTTTAATTAAATTGGTTGGTATACCAGAAAACTATTGGTGCTTGTTGTTTGAAGGATATATGCCTTGTTAAAGGGCCAAGATCACAAATTGATGTGATGATTGTTTTTCCTACTAATTGTGTTGTGATGTGACCATGGAGGGGTGTTGTGATATGTGGGGGCATAGAGGCCCTGTGGTTGTGGAAGCAGATGACGCCTAGAGTGGTTAGATGCATCGGTTTATGCATGTGGGTGTCAGGGAGGAAAACATGGATGATGGAATGGGATGGATGTGATTGATGGATTCTTTGTGATTTATTTGGTTGTTTATCTCCTTTACCTTTCCCAACTACTCAAGGCAGCTGGTCTTGCTTACCCTTCTTCTGAAAGAGGCAAAGACACACGGGGTATGCCATGTGCTTTCTGTGTTTATCCTCTTAAGGGAGAATGGGTCTATGGTCTTTCTAAAGGCAGCAAAGACTCGACAGGATGTAAATCTAATTGTTGTATGGAGCCCCCTTGTATTTAGTAGCATAGGATGCTTTTCTAGAGTACCTGGGAATATGGGAAATTAATTTTGTAATCAATGTTTGAATAAATGATGATTAACCTAAGGGGTTGGTGTTCGATGAAACATAACGATAAGGTTGGGAACTTTTGAAGGGACAGTGGATTTTGGAAGTGATGTTAATGGAATTTAGTGTGGAATTGTTCATAGTTAATTAATGTATGAAGAATTAAATAACGTAAGATGGAATTGATAAAAAGGGAATGATGTAATCTAATAAATCCCTTTAAATGGTTGCGTGATTATAGGATACCTAGTCTTAGAAGTGGTATCCTGGAGTCTGAGAGATGTTAGCTACAGTTGTTTCTAAGACTAAGTTATTCCCATAGTGTGGTTGTGAGTTATAAAATATTCTGTAATTTTTTGTGATTCTATACGCTACTCCACCCTTTCAGTAAGGGAAATTGACACCCCAGGGATTTTGAGCCCTGGGGGTGTTTTCCCCAACATTCTGATGGGAGGGTGTATGGCTGACTGCCCCCTTTGACCACACTCTCTTCTCTTGGTAGATACATGGGCCATTAGGCACAATGGTAAGTTACCCCATATATGTGTGTAGAGGGTTGTAGTGTCTTGTGGTTATTCAGACACATATATTATGGATATATTATCCTATGGACTACTATATGTGTAACGTGTATAGGCTGTGTTGGCATGAGGATCCTTACTCGAAGTATAGGATGTAATGGCTTGAGGTATAATACCCAACGTATGATACATGTTATGCGATCTGTGGTGGCCCTCGGACACTACCTGGTTACTTTTGGTTGTGAGGATGGTGTGGTGCATCGCCTAGGTGTCTACAGGCAAGCCTTTGTGGTGCACGAGGTGCAGATTGTGGAGCTTAGCCCAGGTGTATTGGGGCAGGCCTTTGGAGAGAGATTCACATGACGTATGTCGTTGGGGAAAAGCAGCAAACTAGTGGGGAATTAGTAGCAGGGTACCCTTGATATTATTTTCTATATGCTACATTCTTTTATGCGTTACTTTGTGAGAGTAGCCATAGTGAGGTTGGGAACATAGAATTCATGTTTAGGTGATGTGTTAGTTTCACTTGTTGTTCACTGTGCTTTAGCATCCATTCATTACTTTTGCATGAGAGGCTTAAATGAGGATCCTACTGAGTATAATGTTATACTCACCCTACGTATATATAAACCATTTTTAGGTCACTTGGAGGAGGTTTGAGATCAGGCTGGATATTACAATCTTGTGGTTGCAGGAGCTGTTCAGGCTTGTGGCCGTTGCTGTTTTTACTTTCTATTGGGTACTTGTAGTTTTCCCCTTTTAGTTGTAGTAATTTTTCATGATATTACATATGTGCACTTGGGTTTTCTTTTAAACATTATTTTTGAGTTATAGTTGTTTGTTTTCTATCTTATCTCTCTTCTGCATGTGTTCTCTTAGAGGGTAATGCCTCCCATTTGTGTATTCATTATACCCTTGGTGCTAGTCGCCAACCCGGGGCCTACTGGAGGCCGGACTCGTGGGTCATTATCTCCCTTCTCACATTGTCGTCCCCAGAGGGGTACACTTTATGGGGAGGGTTCGTGACATTAACAACACACTCGATTTTACACTCATGAGGGATATGATTTGGTTAAATAAAATTCTCATTATGAATTAGTATAATGAATAATAAGTTATTTCCTATTATAATGTATGATGAATATATATATATGATATATGATAAGCCTAAAGTTTTATGGAGTAATGTAAAGGTATCATAATATATAAAATCATGTAAATAAATTTCATTATCACTTGAAATATTAATCATATTAATGTTGATTAATTCTCACACAGACCATTTTGGTTATAGTAAATTATTTTAAATGAGAGGAATATTGTGAACAATGAGTGTGGAAACCAATACAGTGATTTTCATCTGAAAAACCTAAATGGAATGCGAGCTCAATAAAAAATATCTCGGTTATACATGATCAAATTTATTGACTTATTATTATAAAAATTTACCTATTTGAAATTGTAAATAAGATAGAAGTGGAGTTTCATGAAGGTTTAGGTGATAAACACCATATAGGAAAGAAGATTAAATTTACCACATGAAAAATATGAGTGAATAAACACCCAAGTAAATGTCATTAAAGAACTGGAAGTTGTTTTATGTGTTGATGTAGAGGGAATAGTGTATAAAATAATCTGTAAAAAATAAAGAGTCATGTTAATTAAATGATGGAATATAGGTATCATCCTAATGTACCATTAATATTTCTTTATAATCAATTTAGGAAATTTGAACACAATAAAAGTGAGTTTCCTAATAATAGGGATAAAAATATTGATATACCTCAATAAATCACAAGACTAATGTAACTAAGGAAATTATATTAAATAATAAATAAAAAAGTGGATTTTAAAAATGAAGTGGTGTAAGATTCACTAATCATCAACTCAATAATTTTATGGGTTTTATTTGGTTCTTGTTTAACCCAATAATTTATACCTAGAATATTTTATAAGAACATAAAATCACCACCCCTTTGACTAGATATTTATCAACAAATAAATGACATCTAGTGGTACAATGATTCCTTCTCGTGTATATAGTTCCTCATCGATAGGATATAATTGGAATTTGTTTCCTATAAATGTTATTACTCCTCTTAGGGTAAAGTTTTTTATTCTATTAGGAGTGGATTTGATCTATTTATATAGACACCATATCAATTAGTGAGTAAGGTAAGTCACATTCGATATTCTAAATCAACATATGGTAATCTATAGAAGTGAGGATTGACAAGGACATTCAATAAAAATTAATTTTATTGTTTTTTTAATATGTCTTGAAAAGGTAAATTTATCTCAAATGGTTTTAGATTCTCCCACCCCTAAAAATATGGATGCATTTTTCTTTATTGTTAATGGTATAATAGATATTCTAATCATAAAAATTGAATTCAATATTTACACAAAAAGAGTTGGATATGTGTCAAAGATTACTATTCGGGATGATTAAATATTATAACTTGATGATCTGTATTACTAAAGGTATGTTATCAGCATCCCAAATTGTTTTAGCCTAACAAGTAGAGTACCGGTAAGGGGTAGATCCGCAAGGAACATGAAGTTATTTTTGGCTTTCTTATATGGTTTGTATTTTTGTTTTAGTGATGTGTATAAAATTTAGATTGGAATTTTTTAATGTTTGGATAAAAAAGAAATTGGATTTAAATTTCGTTAAAAAATTACCTAAATGATAAAGGAAAATTCAGGAAATTGGTTTTGATGCCAATATAGAGGAAAATGCATTGGGGATGTGGTTTCATAAGAGGTTGTTTGTTAACTAATTTTCTTATTAGGTTGTGTTGTTTTTAAAAACCCAACACTCTGGGTTTCAAATTGTTTCAATGTTTCCTTGGTCTTGTAAACATATGTCTTGAGCTGAGGAAATTGACCCCTTGGTCCGGTAGTCAGTGTTTCACAGATCATTATTTTTCATAGACCATTTTTTGAGTCTATTAATACTTCTAGTGACTATGAAATTATTCATCGTTATTCTTCATTTGAGTCACTTTATATATTGTCCTTGGTCTACCTCATAATTTTTAGTGATAAAATGGGTTGATTAAAGAAGAATAAGAGGAGTTTAATAGAATAAACACATTCAGAACAACTAATAAAAATTACAATTCTTTCATCTCCCAGAACCCGAACACATTGGTTATTTAGTCACACATAGAGGATGAGATAAAAACATAACCCCCGAAACCTAATGTGATCATCGTAGAAACATCTTGTGGAGAAAGGCTCTTTAGTAGAATAATTGAATGGTGAAGTAGTTGAATGGTGGTAGCATGGTAGAAAAAATTCCTTCCATTGAACATTCACCCCTCCATTCTCTCCCTAAAATAGATACCAAGGCCTCTATTAATAAAAAAGAAAAGTACCTGGTGTGTGGCTTTTTTACACACTGTGTACTTTTATCAACACGCTTTTTTCATTTTTTTCCCTACTGTTAGGTGGCCTATCACACCGTCTTTGACTTAGAATACAACATCGCCTGGTAGGTGGGAATACACGGCGTGTAGTGCCACCCCACATGGTGTGTACTCTCTTTTATCAGCCACCAACCACTTCTATAAGGGAAAACATAGTGTAGATATTATCTACTCAACATTTCAACATTATCCAGCCACATGGGCATGTAGATGTCTTCTCAACAACCATCTGCTTCTAGAATACTATACACAACATGTTGTTTCCGTACATGGCGTTTATGTGCTTCGGTTAACTACGACATATACTTGTACAAGACAATATGTGTCTAGGTCTGACTATACAGGGCATGTATATATGTACATGCCGTGAAGTTGTAAATTTTTCTCAATTTTTTACCAGTTTGAGAGTTTTTCCAGCAATCACCTGAAAATGAACAAGATCACCAAAATCACTGTATTTTCCAAACAAGTAGAAGGTTTTTTTTCTGAAACATGTTTTTATTTTCAATAAATTATGTGGACATGTATACAGAAATCGGGTGCATCATACTCCCACATACATAGTAATTTGCTTGCCCTCAAGAAAATATCAACATTTAATTAAAACATTCTATATTTTTTTAAAAAAATGATTGAATTTTGTTAATCATAAATGTAAATGATACAGTCACTTGAGAAACTTCTAAAAAGGTACAAAACAGTTTCAATTTATAATATATTATAATCAAGACTCATATATAATTCAATTAACTACTTTCATCCTCCTCTAAACACATGTTTCAATATTTCAAAAATAGGAAAGCCACATGATGATCTACCTTAAAAATAATATACTCTTTTCTCATGATATTTTGAATCCATGTTACACTAGATCAAATATATATACACTCTATTAATAGGTTTTTAATAAATATAATCATCTTTTTAGATAATTCATTTACTAAAATCATGTGGTATTTTCAATAAGGATCAGATGTCTCTATTTCTAAGGGTTGGTAGATAAAGATGTGGAAAATAACTCCAAGGCATGAAAAATGAGGCTAAACTCATTAAATAATAGTGCATGATATTAAAAATTAAGCTCAGTGTAAAAGCATCCTCAACAAACTTTGTCAAATTATTTTATCACCACCATCTCTTTTAGTTAGGTAGGGTTCAAAAATCAATAAGTATGTATAGGGTTCCTTTGTCTGTATCTTATTTTTTTTATTTTTTTATAGCTTAAAGAGAACCTTTTATAAATTTCAAAATAGGGTTTTTGGAGCCAATTTTACCCACGTGATCTTGAGGATCTCCCCCATACATAATTTCTTGCTGATTGACAAAAATATTCCATGTACCACCAATTCCTTCTCGTAATCTCAAGTGAATAATCATGCAAATTTATAAAATAATTTGGGTAGGAAGGGAAATAAGTTTATAATATGTCTTCTTATAAAGGTTGTTCATGGTTTCTAGGGGCTTCATGAAGATTAGATGTAGGGTAGGTATCAAGATAAATGGGGTAGAAACAATCTAATGCCTCAATAATTTTAATATAATTCAACAATTATTCATGATTTGAAAAGAAATCATGATAAATATGGTTGGTATGTATATTCTAAGAATATCTCAAGAAATATGAAATTAAAAAGAATATGATAAAGGGTTTAGAATACGTCTCAAGTGTGGAAAAATAAATAAGGAGACAATCAAGTCATGATTTTCATATAAATGATTATCTTAAAAAATGTATTTATCCAAGGATTACAAGTTTCAACTTAAAGAATATCAAAAATCATTTTAATAAACATTATGAACCAAAATAAGCATGGATATTTTAATAATTTCCAACATTTGACTTTATTATTTAAAAATATTATTAACCAAAATTTCTTAATATTTTCATATATATCTTCCTATAATGATATCACCTAAATGATGATAATGAAAAAGACTAAGGTGGTTGAGAGATGCTCCCCCATAATTAATATCACACATGGTCTACCAAGTTCCATATAAAGGTGGATAAGGGATTTTTGGGACACTATAGTGGACCAGACCGAGGGGAAGAAAGGAAAGAAATAAATCGATAAAGAAAAATAAAACAACAAAAAATGTGAAAAAAACAATATTCTTCTCAGGTCTATATGAATAAAAATGAGCAGTGGTGGATAAGTACATCCTAAAGCTTGATGGAGTACCTATGATTATTGTGGAGAGATAAACATTAAAGCATACACAACATACATAGGAATAAGATATTGAAAAATATATATATAATAGAAAACATCTATCCAAAACTAGTTAGGCATTGCCTTAGAAGATGCATCATCTGGTATAGAAATTATCGGGAGAGAATGATGAGGAGAGGTGAAAACCAAAGGCTTGGAATCTGCACTCGGAAGAGGATTTGTAGGTGTCGGAGAGGCATAAGATGGAATTAGTATATAATGATCAACAGCGATCCCTTGACTAGTAGTAGTAGTGGCAGCAGCTGGGCTTGTAGTAGAGATGAGAACGAAATTTGTGGCGAGTGTGGTAAATGGTGGTGGAGCTATGGAAGATGGTCTTGTGCTGAGATAGGTTTAGGTGGTGGGGGATGTGGAATACCATGATGCTGAATAATAATCCCCAACATCTTCTCGAGTCGATCCTGACATTGATCATGATGAACCAAGTGATTCCCCCCTATGGCTAGGTAAAGAGAAAATGAGAGATCGACTAAGGGTGCGGAGGTAGGGGTAGTAGATGGTAAATAATATGTTCAGAAGAAGGGGGTTGTGTGGGGAAGCTGGAAGGGGTGGGGAATAGGATTAGGTAGATTGGCTGGTGTAAGAGGGGTGGTAGGTGGTTAGGGTGGTTCCTGGGCAAGGACGTAAGCTCCCAAGCTTCCAGACCAATCCCATGAAAATAAGCATGAGAAAGTCCATCCACTGGGGAATCCTATCCATTCTTGGGGATTAAAAGGCTCAAAAACCACCAGGTGGTGGGAAAGGTGGGTGGTGTAAAACCCACCATTCAGGTTTCCCTGATGACCAGTAAACATGGCGTGGAAATAGGAGGTAGTAAGGTAAGGGAGGTCTAGGTAGTCCCACCGGATGACATAGGTGAGGATCTCCATGTCCCGGCCAGTCAAAACCCCCATATCCTCATGGCGGGGGAAAAGGATGGTGCTAAAGCACTGGTGGAGTAAAGGGAGCATATAGTCATCAATAAGGGTACTCTTATAGGAAGGGGGAGTACCGGCGGTTAGGCCCAGCGATATCCCACCACATGCCAATGATCTAAGAGTGTTCTGGGAGGTTAAAGGTGGAGACATGGGGTGCGATGATGGGGTGAGGATAGAAACCGCATCCTTATAAAAACATGGTCATTATATGAAGAATGGTCGTCCCCTTGGCCGAAACTGGACAACCCGTACATCATCGTCAGGCACCTCTTGGTACTCAAGTCCGTCGAACATGAAGGAAGCAGCAAGCTCCAAAAATAAATCTCTGAAAATGGGGTTTATGACCTGGAAGATCATGTGTAATGGTGTGTTCCTAAGGAGATCCTCCAACTCTCTCCGGATACCCAGGAACTGAGGGATGTTGCTGTCAAGATACCTTCTTCTCAATAGGATAGGGCGATGAGATAAATTTCAGACTATGTCATCTTCCAAATCAGTAATCGATAATAGCATTCACGGGTACGTGACACCTATAGGGTATGGCCCTAGTGGTATAGTGGCATAGGAGGGCTTTGGTGGTGGAGATATTTTAGTAGATGGATGCCCGCTACATGGGGCAACCAATGATAGATCAACTGCGACTAAGGAGGGTTTAGGTGGTGTGGTAGCTGGATGGGAAGAGAGGGTAGTGCTCGGAGGCTCTATGTTGTATAGTGGAAGTAAATTGGTACTATGACCAGCATCAAACAAGGTGGTTGGTGGTGGAAGGATGGATAGTGGAAGAGGCTGGTACACCAGATAGCCCGGAGCTGGTGTCGTCGCTGGCCGAAGTCAGATTCGATGAAAAGAAGGCCTCTCGCCCTTAGTGGCAGAGGCGGGCCACTTCCCACATGAAGGGTCTCTATCAGACATATCCTGAAAAATAATTTTAATGAAAACCAAAGAAAAAGAAAAGAAAAATAAAAAGATAAAATTGTGAGGAAATTGAAAAAAAAAGTACACGACGTGTATATCTAGAGTACACGGCGTGTAGTGGAAGTGGGTTAGAATCTCTTGTTCTCTAGATAGACGCGTCGAGTGAACTTGGAAAAGGCTAGGTTACACAGCGTGTACTGAACATACATGCCATGTATGTGAAAATTTCTCCTCATTGTGTGGTCCAAAGACATGACCACCATCTGAGTAGAGCTAACTATACTGTACACGCCATGTGAAGTGTGAGGCACGGGCCGTCCCATAGAAATTGTATAGATGGAACGTACTGAACAGACACACCGTGTACATGAATAAGGTGTGCATGGTCGTGTGATGAAGGTACCTAGGAACGAAGTAGGATCATACACAGTATGTACTAAACATACGCACCATGTAATTTCAATTGGTGAAGTATGCAGTTTGTGGTCGTGTACAGAAGTACACGACATGTGTTCTTCAAATCGTGTTCAGGAATCACATAAGAAAAATAGTCGTCTGATCTATAAATCATTCTAAAATCCTATGAAATATTTAAATAATGTGTGTATAAGGTTGTACCTGTAACGATGATCACAATTTTGTAGAAATCCGAAGCCAAAACGCTCGAAATATGTGGATTTGGGAATGGGGAGGCCGAGTAGTGTGCAGGAGAAGAAATAAGGAGGGGGGGTTCCACACAACACGGGCAGAAGCCAGGTGGGGCACAACTTTTATAGCTGTGGTACATGAAGCGTATTAGTGGCCTACATGTTTTGTACCACAATTTTATTAGGTATATATATATATATATTATTGTAGTGAATTATATATTAATTAATAGTATTAATTTAAATAAATGGAATTTATATATATATACATAATTTATTTAATGTAAAACTATACATATACTGTATGGGTAAATAAACATCGTTTGTTATAAATTTGGGAAAAGAGAAGTATAACCTTTGGTCCAGTGCATGGTGTGAGATTTGAGCCGGCGATTAGTTGTTTAGACCAGAAGCACTCAACAACTTGTGAAATGGTTGTACTAATGTTACTATTTATTATTTAAATATTTTTAATGCATAAGGAATATACTACATGGGAGAAAGTAAATTCATGATGTGTGGTTTTAAATTATACAAAAAGGGATGAAGCATGGAGACTAACTGAGTTTGAACCCAGGTCTTTTATATCCAGGGCCAAGACTCTACCAATTTTCCAACTTCACCTACTTGTATTTCATTATGTTGAATACCATTTAAATTTAGTAATGACAACAAGTCACACATGACATCTATCGAACAACATGTTGTGTAGTTTTATTAAAAGTAAAAATGATTGAAATGGGGAGGTTGTTAGGATTCGAACCCGGGTCTTTTGGAGCCGCGTTACAACCCTATCCAACTGATCCATCCCCATCATGTATTTTTTTATAAGAAAATAAATATATATAATATGAAAAAAACCCACGCCGTGTAAGAAAACATGAAGATAAAAAGGAGGAACCCCATGCCAAAGGTAGGTTAGGTGGGATTCGAACCAGTGATGGTTCGAATAAACTCCAGTAACATTACCATCGGCATCAACATCATCCAAGTTTATTAGTTATTTAAATTATATATTTATAATAGTAGATAAAAGAAAAGAATTATGTACATGTCGTGTGGATAAGTGGTACATGGCGTGTATCTACTGGGTTTCCTCCCAGGATGTTACTTTGTTTTAGGTCATTAGATCGACCAAATTACTTATCCTTACCTAAGATGTCTAGTGGACAATGTTCCCACCATTTCCACCATGTGATCGTAAATATTCAGCCACTCTCTGTTCACCTTGAATGGTTGACCATCCTCCCTAGATATTTCCACCACACCATGAAGGAATTCTCGTATGAATGGGAATGGTCTTGACCATGTTGACTTTAATTTCCTATAGAATAATCTATGAAGATAGATAAAAAGGAGTACTTAATCACCGGGGTGGAATTTTTTTCATGAAATCATCTAGTCGTGGATTGCTCTTGTCTTATCATTGTGCTGCTTGGAATTCTCATATGCCTCTAATCAGATTTCTTCATGTTCCAACAATTAGAACATATGCTTATCTTCAACTAACTTCTGATCAAAATTTATGGCCTTGAAGGCCCAGTAGGCTTTGTTCTCCAACATTATTTGAGGATGGAATGACTTGCCATAGATGAGGTTGAATGGGGACATCCCTAGTGGTGTTTTGAAAGCAGTCTGATATGCCCACAAATCATCATCTAACTTCATAGACTAGTGTTTCTATGAAGTATTCATTGTTTTCTCCATAATATTCTTGAGCTCACAGTTGGAGAGATCCACTTGTCCACTAGTCTGGGGATGATATGGTGTCCCTATATGATTCGTCACTCCGTACATAGACATTATTCCTTTCATCAATGTGTTATCAAAGTGGGTTCATATATCGCTGATTAGTTCACGGGGAATGAAAAACTTGATGAAAATGTGTTTCTTTAAAAAAAATACAACCACCATGGTTTTGTCATGTGTTGTATCAGCAACTTCCACCAATTTGGAGATGTAGTCGATGCAGACCTGGATTTAAGTGGACCAAAAGATTGGGGTAATTTTCCTAAGAAATCTATTCCCCAGACATTGATGATATCGACCTCTAGGATGGAGTCCTGAGGCATATCAGCACAATGTCCCACATTTCCTGTTCTCTAGCATCGATCATAACTGAAAATAAAGGCTCGGGCATCCTTATGCATGGTGGTCCAAAAAACAGACTGCAAGATATTTGTACTAGTACGGTTAGGCCCATGATTTCCCCCAACTGGCAAGGCATGACAGAATTCTAGGACTCCCTGAACTTCAGTTTCCTGGATGCAACGACAGATTACCCTCTCTCTATAGGATCAATACAAAAGTGGATCTTCTCAGAAGTACCTCTTGACATTAGAGAGAAATCTCTTCCTTTGTTGGAAGGAGAGGTCATGGTGAACAACCCCTATAACCAGAAAATTAACAACATCATCATAACAAGGTCTAGGTGTTTCATTGACTGAAAAGATGTGTTCATTAATGTAATCCTCCCTGATCTCAGGATCTTATTCCTTCTCCAAATGAGGAATCTCTAACCTGGAGAGGTGACCGGCAACAACGTTCTCACTCCCTATCTTGTCTCAGATCTCCAGATCATATTATCATACTATTACCCATAATATTAGTCATGGATTCACATCATTATTGTTTGGTAGGTACTTTAGTGTCACATGGTTAGTGTAGAAAATAACATTACATAACACTAAATAAGAATAGAACCTTTCAAAAGTGAAGTCCACTTCTAGAATATTCATTGATGTGATGGTTTTGTTCATTTGTTCCTCTTTGAGAGTCTTGTTGGCATAATAGATAGGTCAGAAAATTCAATAAAGTTGATGGCCCAAGACTGCTCCCACTGTGTAGTTTCTGGAATCGCACATCACTTAAAATTGTTACTCCCAGTTGGGAGAAACGATTACTAGAGATTCCACTAGGAATTTCTTCTTTTGTTCAAAAGATGTGGTTCATAGATCATCGAACTCAAATATGGTGTCCTTGGTCAGATGGTTAGTGAGGGGATGGGCTATCTTGGAGAAGTCATGGACAAACCTCCTGTAGAAACCTTCATTCCCCAGGAGGCATCAGATTCATAAGAAGGAAGTCATAATTGGAAGTCATGAAATGACTTCTATTTTTATCGGGTTCACCTCTATCCCCTTCACCAACATTCTATGCCCAAGGATGATTCCACTTTTTACCATCAGATGACACTTTTCCCAGTTCAAAACTAGGTCAGTGTTCTCATCTCATTATAGAACTAGGTCTACGTGTCGCAAGCAAGTGGTGAATGATTTTACGTAAAATGAAAATCATCCACGAATACCTCTAAGATCAATTCCACCATTTCATGGATGATATCATGCATACAATGCTGGAAGGTGGGGGGGCATTGCATATGCCAAAGGATATCCTTCGTTAAGTAATTTTTCCATTGGGGAAAGTGAATGTGATCTTCTCTTGATCCTCTGAAGCAATGTAAATATTATTGTAGTTGGACTAGCCATCATGGAAGCAGTAATAGTTGTTCCCTACTAGTGTCTCTAGCATATGATTGATGAAGGGAAGGGGGAAATGGTAATTCCTTGTAGTGTCATTCAGCTTCCTGTAATCCACAAAGACTCTACAACCCATGACAGAGTGTGTGGGGATTAGCTCATTCTTATCATTTGATATGACAGTGATACCCGCTTTTTGGGTAATAATTATTGGGAACCCACGCACATACTATACAAGATGGGATAAAGGACCTATGTATCCAACATCTTAACTACCTCATTCTTCACAACATTCTTCATGTGGGGGGGGGGGGGGGGGCAGGAATCGTTGTGGTTGTCGAGAGTTCTCCGCACCTTCTTCAAGAAGTTCCTTGTGGGTGAAAATGGTAGGGATGATGCCTTTAAAATATGAAACTGTCCACCCAAATGAATGCTTGCACTGTTTCAAAACCTGTCGTAGTGCATCCTCCTAGACCTGGGACAGTGCTTCACTGAGTATTCCATGCAATGTTTGATTGTCTCCCAAATAACCAAACTTCAATGAATATAGAATAGGCTTTAGTTCGAGTTCAGGTACCTTTAGAATCAAATGTAAAAGTGGCTTCACATTTTCCCACACCAGAATATCGGGTATAATAGCACATTACTAGTAGTGGAAGCCCTGGCCTTCTAGAAATTTTAGGTCCTCTGGTGCTTTGTTTGGTTGAATGTTTGGAATAACCAAGTCTTTTGAGGTAAAAGAACATACCAGGTCATCCCCTTATCAACTCAAGTGATAATATATAGTGGTCACTGTATAAAATCCCTCATGCTCTGATAGAGATGCATTCTTGATGGATTTGAGGACATTATCAGAGACTCACTCATCTCCTACCTAAGAAATTTTCTCCCCTAGTGCACGTTGATGAGTAAATTTATAGTGTAAAAGAAATTCCTTCCCAAAATGAGAGGTGCCTCTTGGTCTTCCTCCATGACAAATATGATGAAATATGTATGGAGGATCAGCCTACCCACTTTACCAGTACGTCCTCCAATAGTTCACTTTAATATTTGATTGATTGGTCTGCAATCTGAAGGGATACTCAGATAGGTTTCATATCATTGAGCCCCATATTCTTAAAAACTATGAGGGGAATGACGTTGATACTAGCCCCTAAGTCGTAGATGGCCTTCCCAAATTCACATTGTCCTATAGTGCATGGAATAGTGAAGCTACCTAGATCATGGATTTTGGGAGTAACCGATTGTTGGATGACCACTAAACACTCCTTAGTAAGTGCAATGGTGCCCATATCCTCCATATTTCTTTGCTTGGAGAGGATCCCCTTCATGAATTTCTTATAAGTGAGGATATTCATCAGTTCCTCTACTAATGAAATATTGATGTGTAGCTTCTTGAACATGTCCATGAATTTTCTGAACAAGTGGTCCAGTATTCTCTACTTCATCCTCTCTAGGAAGGGTAATGTAGGCTTGTAGGGTTTGACAAACTCCATTCATTTAAATTGTAATGCCTCCTTAAGTGGGATTTTAGATGATGAAGGGTATATAACTATACCTTCACCATCAACAGGGGTGTGGGTGAACCTGGCTATGCTGGATGGTTCTGTTTTAGCTCCTTTCTACTCTGTAGTGTGACGACATAAGCCTCGTCCCTCAGGTTATTCTTAGTTTTACCCGATAGTGTATCGGGTTTCCTCCCTGAGAGTTGGTTTTCCAGCTAGGCAATTTTGTTATCTAGGACCCGAATGGAAGCCTCCTAATTCTGGAATCTGGTCTCAGTAGTATATATAAATTTTTTCATGAGATCTTCCAAACATGAGGTTTTCTCATGCTGAGGTGTTTGTGCAGCTAGTGGAGGTGGTGGCTGCCGCGACTGCTGCGGGTGAGGGTTTTGGTACCCTTGTTGCTGATAATATCCTTATTGAGTCTGTTGTTTCCTCAAGTACTAGTTTTGAAAGAGTTTGACTACAGTCAGCCAGTCGTTGGGGCGGAAGATTCTACTGTTGTTGGCCCCACCCTATATTTTATTGATCACAACATGCTGGGTTTGGGTACTTCAGGTACCATTTTGGCCCTCTGTTTTGGGCCACATAGATCACCTTTCACTTTAAAGGGCCACCTTTAGGACTTGGGAATTCTCACATGATGTGTTTATCACCAAATTCGCTAAAACTCATATGGTTTTTCGTATGTATGTGGGATGCATCCTTCATATTGAGCGCGTCGATCTTTTTGGACACAGGGTTCAACTGAGCAGCTAGCATTGATGGGGATAAATATTTTTCATAACTCTTTTCTGTGTGCCCCACTCAGAATGCAACTGGAAGTGGTTGGAATACATGTCGTCCAGTAGTTCGAAAAGATATTTGGGAGACTTCCTCATAACTCTACCCTGAGCAGCAGCATCCACCACAGACTTTGTATTCATTGTTAGTCAACTGTAAATGTTTTGGACTTGCATCCAATGTGGGAGTCTATGGTGTGGGAATTTTCCAACATCTGCTCGATGCTCTCCCATGATTCATACAATGACTCTGAGTAATTCTACTGGATGTTGTGTATTTCATTCGGCCAAGTCTCCATCTTCAAGGATGGGAATTATTTAGACATGAACGCATGGGCTAGCTCCTCCCAAGTGAGGATAGATATTTGTGGCAAACCATTAATCCAATATTTAGCCTTTTCCCTTTGAGGTAAGGGAAAGAGGAAAAGACAAATAGAGTTTATGGACACTCCGTTGTAGTGTAACGTGTCACGGAACTCCAGAAAGTCGGAAAGATGGGTATTGGGGTCCTCATTGGGCAGACCTCCAACCTGAACGGTATTCTGGATTAGCTGCATAATGGAAGGATTTATCTCGAAGAGTTGGGCATGCATTACGGTATGGAAAATACATGTTTCAACTCTGTGAATAGACGGCAGTTTGTACTCTGTAAGAGTATAGCATGGAGGTGGATACTGAGGGAGTGGAGTCAGTGTGTTTTGTTGTTCCTGAGGAAAAAAATACGACCCCTCACCTTGCTGTAAAAATGGAATCCACTCAGGTTGGAACTGTTGTAGCAATTGCGGGCCATACCCTGGAGAAAGTGGAGGTTGCTAGTTTCAGTTTTCATCCAGACCAAATGGTTGTCCAACACCTTGGAAAACAGCTAGATTTCCTTCTTCATTCTGTTCCATGGGATTGTTTTGGTTGTGCTCATCCATGAGTGCTCGTTGGGGCCTCAAGATTATTCATTCTATTTCTAGGTCAACTAGGAAAAACCCCAATGACTCAGTGTTCTTCAAATGAGAGAGGTGGCCACTCATACATAGATGCACCTGCAGAATACTAAACACACCAAGAATAAACGATGGAGAAGAAAGATAAACAGAAATCCTATTAGAAAATATATTTTTGGGAATTAATTATATTCAGTTCCACTAAAATTTGATACAAACTTAATTAATACTAGGAAAAAATTAAACTTTTAGTTCCCCAAAAATGGAACCAAACATTATTATTGTCTTTCTTATCTTGTTTTTATTTTCACCTTAGTGAAATGTACTGAATTTAGCGTCAATTTTTTAAATTATTTGATAAAAAATAAAATTGGATTTAAATTTCCTCAGAAAATTACCTAAAAAATAAGGGGAAATAAAAGAAATTGGTTTTGATTTGAATATGGAGGAAAATGTGTTGAGGATGTAGATTCATAAGAGGTTGTTTATTAAATGAATTGATTATGAGGTTGTGTTGATCTACATAACCAAACACTCTAGGTTTCAATGTGTAACAATGTTTCCTTGGTTCGGTAAGATTATTTCTCGAGCTAAGGGTACTAACACCTTAGTCTAGTAGTCAGTGTTTCATAGTACTTTATTTGGTTTAGTTCATTTTTGAGTCGATGAAAACGTCTAATGATCATGAAATTATTCATCATTTTTCTTCTTTTATGTCCCTGAAAATTCTACCCCTGGTCTTGCTCAGAATTTTTAGTGATAAATGAGTTGATTAAAGAAGAAGAAGATGTGGTTAACAGAATAAACACATTCATAACAACTAATCTAAATTATAATTTTTTCATCTCCCACAACCCCAACACACTGGGTATTTAGTAACACATAGAGGAAAAGATAAAAACGGAACCCTTGATGCCTTATGTGATCATCACATAAACATCGAGGGGAGATTGTCTCATTGGTGTAATGGTAGATCGGTGGTGTAGTAGAATGATAGTAGCACGATTGAAGAGCTTCTTTTCTTCAGACCTTCACCCACTCCTCTTTCTCCATGAACCAGAGGCCAATTCATATATTTATAGAAAATAAAAGTACACTGCATGTGGAAAGACAACATGTCGTGTACTTCTGTAAATGTACTTTGGTCAAATTTTTCTTCATTGGTTGGTGGCCTAACACAATGTCTCTAACATGGAACATGGTGCCTCCTGGTAGTTGGGTATACACGATGTGTAACACTGACATACATGGAGTGTACACTATTTTATCAACCACCAAAAACTTCTATAAGGGCAGGAATGACATAGATATGATGTACTTGGAGTGTCAATATCAGTTGGCCACATTGGTGTGTAGACTTCTTCTCAACAACCATCTGGTTCTAGAATACTATACACGACATGTAGTTTTCATACACGATGTGTATGTGCTTATGGTAACTTGGGCATGTACTTTTCCAAGACAATACATGACGGAGGCTGATTGTACATGACATGTATATATGTACATGTCATGTAGTTGTAAATTTTAATTATTTTTCCCCTAGTTTGTGTGTTTTGCCAGAAATCACATGAAAATGAACTAGATCACTGAAATCACAATTTTTTCCACTAAGTAGTAGTTTTTTTGCTGAAGACATGTTCTTATTTTCAATATAGCATGTGGAAATTTATACACAAATAGGGTTCATCAGAACTAGATACTGCATTACCACTAGAGGAAGTTGAACAAGATGTTTGATGCTTTTATTTAGAAGTATCGGGGCATTTTTTCTATAATATGGATAAAAAGACAAGCAACACTTATGTATTTGTATAGGATTTACATTGAAATCATAAGGTTGAGAGAAAGAGATTTCCTTTCTAATATAAATTTTAAATAATCAATTTATGCAATGGTTAAATTAGCCTATAAGGGGAAACTTGATTTGAAAAATAATGAATGGATTTTTCTATTTTTTAACCTGGAACATGAATTAATAATGAGATTTAAGAACCAAGTAAGGGTCCTATCAATACTGGATATAAATGAGTTGTTGGGTGGACCTCATAGTTCATTATTCTGTATTCATAATTGGAGAGATTTAGTCTTTAATGATGGCGGAACTATATTCCTTTGAATATCTCTTTGAAATAAGGTTTTTATCTTTTAAAATAATGGAAATTTGACCCCTATATATGTTTGACACTTCTGAATTATTGGTCGTATTATGATGGATATTTATCACCTAATGCTTCCATCATGTTTATCTAATTTTCCTATTTTGTTCATTATAATTCATTTTAGGATCTGATATAGCAACCCATTGATGTGATGAGATAGAAGTATCATTATTTTTTATCAATTTAATTTAATTCCAAGGGTGAAATACATATAAGGTTGTAGAATGTAACACACCGATATTTTTTAATATATATTTCTAGTTATTAAATTTGATTTGTTAAATAAAATTCATAACATGAAACTATAATCATAGAAAACAAATGTTATAATATCAAAAAAAAAATAGTTTAATTTTTCATTAATAAATCAATATCAATTATATATTGATTATTAATTAGTTATAAATGAAGACAAAATCATTTAATGATAAATGAGATATTATTTAAAAATATACTTATATATGCACAAGTTATTTTTATCCTAATAGATCATTATTGATAAATTATTCCAATTTAATGGATAAATTATATCGATTTAAATGATTTAATATTAATTTAATTCATGTTATTAATCATGTATAGAAAAAAATTCTATTTTATGCTTTTAAAAAAAAATTCTTCCAAATAGGTCTTTATTGTAATTTTTATGTGGATATTATAATTAATTTCAAACCAATTAGAAAATTTTACTTTTAAAAGTGACATAATTTTTAAATAATCATTCAAAAATTATCATAGAGTTAGGTTTTGTGATATTTATGAAACGATTTAGTTTTTAGTGAATAGTGATTTATTTTTATTTTTCAAACATGCCTTATTGTTTCCTTTAATTATGTAATTTAAATTTACTATAATATTTTATATTTTTATTAAATAAATAAAAAACACATTAATTAAAAATAATCTAATTAATTACATAAGAATCTTTATTTTATTTTACATTGGTATTTGTATATTTTTATTCTTAAAACGGTTTTTCTTTTCTAAAAATTATTTTTCATAAAATTTTTTGAACTTATATTAATGTTAATTTATATAAATTTGGAAAATAAAATTCTTGAAAACTAATTTTATATTTTGAATCATGAGGTTCAAATTGTTTATTGTGGTTAATTTCAGTTTTGGTCACTATGAATAGTAACCTTGATAAAAAATTTGTCACCTTGGTATTAGGGTAAAATGGATTAATTAAGGATAATATTTTTTGATAAGGTCACAAAATATCATTTTAATGGTTATTTTATTATATTTAATTGAACCTTATAAACTTTATTTTAATTCAAGTTCTTTTTGTCCCACGTGATTATGAGTTAGACCCCAATGATATTTTAATGTCTAGAAAATTACAAGTGTTCCACTCCCTCTCTTATAAATGTTTATATACTTTTATCATATCCACACTAAATTTTCCCTTTACATCAACCAATATCAATCCATATTATCTTCAAATATTCCTTCCCAAGACATAGATGTCAATATCTCACCAAAATACTAACCTATAAGCCTTAAGGTGTGAGCTAAAATTGATTTTCATAAAAAAGGTATAACTCTTATACAATTTATTTCACATTTATTTCTTCATATAACTCCTTAAAACCTATAATAATCATGATTCTATAATATGATTAGTATCTAATTTTTTAAAAAAAATATAATTTTGAATAGTAAACATGGTAAACCATTTTCACCATGGTTAGGGTCAAATCGATTAATGGGGATGATAAACATAGAGAAAATGTATAAAGTGACTATTAAATGGGTAAATGTGATTGGTAGAAGGTATTTTTATCCAAATTATATTAACATTTAATTTGTATTTTTTTTGTGCCACTTTCATTTGAATATGAATTTAATATGTTTCATTGTTTTTAATAATTTATAGGATTTCTACCCACCTCGCTTATAAAAGGGAACATGTAACACCCGGAGATTTTATGAAAAATATTCTTTTTAATTTCATTGATGTCATATGTTTTATGATACACCAAAAGGAGCTTTCACTACCCACATCCCTGACTTGGCTTGCATTACACACAGTCACGACCTTCCACAATAGCGTGTGTTGTACGCAATACCGAGTTTCACTAAACAACAATATGTTATTAAAATATTATATAAAGTAGCCATAATAATTAGTAATACCCACTTTTGGAAAATTTAATTTTCAAAATTGAATTCATTTTTGGATTCGGAATATCGAAATTAGCCTAGGGTGAATTTTTGGTATTTTTCTGAAAACTTTCAATTTTTGATGAATAGTGAAAACACAAGGTTACTATTTAAAAACCAGCTTTTTGTATAAATAATTATTTATTTTATTTAAATTTATTTTAGGTCAAAATTGATAAATAATTCCTATATAAGCTCAATTTAATTCATTGGAGTCATTTTATAATAAATTTAGACACATAAAAAATTTATTGAACATTTCACTGTCTTTTACCCACCTCCTAGGAGAGTTTGCAAATTTACATAAAACATAATTTTACCACTTCTATGAGTGAAATTTCAAAAATCCGAGAGACACAGTTAATATCAAGGAGTAAAATGTGGTTCAATAAGATAAAAATAATTTTTGGTGAATAGTTACTTTTTACTTTTTTTTACCACGGTTAAAAGTAAATAGGGTAATTAAGAGTAAAACAAATATTAGTATTACCCTAACACAGGTCCTAATTATATTGGATACGTTTAATTCGACCAAAAACATCCTTAGGAGTAAAATATTACCCTTTAGGTCCACTTGGATTAGATTAGGACATTTATTATTATTTTATTTAAAGAAGAGTTAAAATGGTTAAAATCAAAGTTTAATAACTAAAAAATTTTTAATATAGGGTTATACATAAGATAAATTCTACTTTAAATATTCATTATAAATATAAGAAGAGTTTCTACATAATGGTATTTTATTTATAGTTTTTAGACATTAAATAATTTAATTTATTTATGACACAATGACAATGCAGTAATTACCTTATTAATGAAATATTAACATAATTGATGTTATAAATACCCAAATAAATGTAATTTGAGACTTTTTATGTATTCCAATACTTCTATAGGTTAATATGACATGTTATTATTGATTTAACTATATTTTTTAGAACTATTCATGTAGTTATTATTTTCACAAAAATCAATTTCCAAATAGTGTCAAAATTGACATAAAATAGTTTTTAAAAAAATATTATATTATTAATTGTTATTCTATTCCTAAAAATATAAGGTTAGGCCAAATGAATTATATAAGGATATATATATTAATATTGAACCACTTGGGGATCGTTTGGCTTGTTATAGCATGTTTATTAACTATATAGTGTAAGAAAACAAGAAGACACGGTAAAAGTTAAATTATTTAACTTCCAGTTAAATCTAAATTATAAGGTTTAAATAGTAACTTAAAATTTTCTAAAACCTATTGGTTGAGAGTTTTTAGACCCATCCCCACTTTAGATTTTAAATAAATCAATTTAGAGCTATTATAAACCGAATATGACTTTATTATAAAATAATATTTTAAGTTTTTCCTAAGGTTCCCCTCTCCTCCCTTATAAAAGGGCACCTCCTCCCTCTCCTTTTTACACAACATTGAGCCTTCAAGATCTGAAAAACCCTGCCCATTTCCCTTCTCAACTTCCTTATAAACATAATAGAGGTCATGACCTTCTTCAAAGTCCAAATTTAGTCCCCTAAGAGAAAGTTTCAAAGAGGCGTTTCAAAGAAGAGGTAATATCCGTTACTGATTCTTTCAATTTTATTTCATCTTCTACTTCCTATTCATTAGTTGTTTCATTATTAAGTAATAACATCAGTATAAATCATATACTGATATGTGATTATAAATATTAAACAACCATATTTTACCTTCAATCTATGCTACAGAAAACTAAAGCACCGTGCGTGCGTACGTACAGAATACCGTCTCCAAGCCGTGGTGTAATCGGTTTTCCACCACCACCTTACTTGGATGGGTATAATGGTCTAAATAAATAACTATATATTATTATTGTAAATTGATATTGATTCTGAAATATTATACATACACTTCAACACAATTCCACGGTCATGGGAATGATATCATCGCTCGTGCGTACATACGGACTACCGTCTCCACGAACGCGATGAGATTCATTTTCCATGATTAACCATTCAGGAATGATTATAAAGTATATATAATGAATAATAATTAAATATATGACATAATGAAGCTACTGGATATATGTATGCATATATATATATGTCATCTACTTACTTCTATTCAAGTCAATAAGGAAAAGAAAACAACGTGCATAGGTACGTACAGTCTACCATCTCCATGAACGGTGTATTTCATTTCATTGATCTATCCATTATATATATATTTACAGAATATATATGATATATAAATCATGATTTACATTCTGGAGGTAATTAAATCATGATATAAGTAATAATAATATCAAGAACAACAAGTCCAAACACATATGATAAATAAAACGTTTTACCCAAAACACTGCATTAACATAGAATTTACAAAAAACGGGTAATATAAAGTCATAATTGAAACATATATGTTATCATAACAATGAATATGATTATCTAATAAGTAAAAGACATTATTTAAATCATTATATGGAAGTTTTGGATATGTATGAACCATATCAGACCTAAGGTAAGGGATAACTAATCCAATCTCGTTCTTATCCGAGATTGTTTATTTGTAAGTATTTACTGGGGTTATTGTTATCATCCATGTCCATGTTTTCTAGAAATTATTTCATGTATTTTTAATTTCCTTTTTACCAATTTTTGAATTTTACCACATGTTATGGAAGGAATCTTACTTTTGTTTACCACACAAGGAACTTTTGGACTTTTTCGACAAAAGTACGAGGATAATGTTATTTTTAACTTAAACGGCTTGAAAGGATTTTTACGGTTTCATAAAGCCTCATTTTCATGAATATTCCTCTACAATATTGGATGATTATTTCAAAAAAAACCCTTTTCTTTTAAAATTTCATGTCATTTTTGTGGAAAG
Source organism: Viscum album (assembly GCA_963277665.1). Taxonomy (NCBI): domain Eukaryota; kingdom Viridiplantae; phylum Streptophyta; class Magnoliopsida; order Santalales; family Viscaceae; genus Viscum; species Viscum album. The sequence goes on from OY728161.1 coordinate 1,453,835,467, forward strand.
ACAATGATTTTGAAGAAGAAAGGATATTTTCCTTAAGAATTCATTTCAAGTGTTTTATCAAAACTATTTTCCATCTAAAATGAAATTATTTAATATGTTTATGTTTCAAGAATAATTTCTCCATTATTTAAATGGTTTGATTTATCTTATGATGAAATGATATCCATTTTTTTAAATGGATTATGTGATTATTTCATGATGTTTAAGAATCCCATTCTATTACATGGTTTTTTCTATGATGTATGATTTATGATTTTATGGTACATGAAAGAATGATTTCATTATGGGATTGGAGGGACCTATATCTCCCTCCAATGCATCTGGTAATGATTTATATATCATGATATAGACATGGACGGAACGATAAGTTAATCCGGTTCAGTGTTATAGGACTGGAACGAGGAGTGAACTCGATTCAGAAAGAGACTTTATCCACTAAGATGGTCTTAGCAGAAATTCCTTGGCTACTATAGAAATCATATCATGTGCATAATGGTTTTTCCCAATTACATGTTTTCATCCGAGGCTATTTTATTAGGATTGATGTTACATTATGATATATTCCTTAAGTACTTCCATGATTTATTTCTTTGCTCAATATTTTTATGTTTAGATTTTTTGTTTAAGTTTTTTCATTCAAATGTTTATGGATTGTTTTATATTCTCTATGGTTACCCTTGGTGAGAATTTGAGCTCACCCTTTTTATGTTTTCTTTTCCCCAGGATATAAAAAAAGGTTTTAGGTAATAAAACAAAAGGGGATGATCTTTATGGGAGATGTTGAAGATCTTTCACCATGATTAGAATATTATGTTCCAAGATTCCAAAGATACTAAACTATTACGGTCCTTTGGTGTCTATTTTTTTATGTAATAGATATTCCAAAAAAGTAATGTAATGTCTATGTATGTCAAGATTTGGGTCTCTATAGTTGGTATCAGAGAAAATATTTAGTCAACCTTTGGAAACTAGGATGTGAAAATTTTAGTGAGATCCCTATAGAAATTTCTCAGGTATGTATAGGGATGTCCCTAAGGTTAAGTATAAGAATAGGTTATAGTCCTAGAATTACGGTAATCATATTAGAATTATTCCTAATATTTTAGATATTGAATGTACTCCCCCTTTATTATGTTGTTTTCCCTAGAATGATTTTTTCCTCTCACAGTATTCTTTTTGGGTTTCAAACGATGGCTGGAACCCGAAGGAACCGTGATGATCAATGTAATGGAAAATGCAATGATTGTCCTCCTAAACAAACCAATGTCATGGGAGATAGAGTGAAAAAACTTATTTCTATACTTACACAAGCTATGAATCATTCTAGACATCCAAAAGAGAAGAGAAGGGAACAATATTCTATTAGGTCCTTCATGAGGCAATGTCCACCTTCTTTCAGTGGGTCTTCTGATCCACTTGTTGTTGAACAATGGATGAGTTCCATTGAAAAGATATTTTCCATACATCGATGTTCGGAACATGAAAAAGTCATTCTTTCTATTTATAGTTTAGAAGGTGAAGCAGATCAATGGTGGACTCTGATTAAGAATATAAGGCCCCGAGATGAAATTCAATCCATGGAATGGGATGAGTTCAAGAACTTATTTTTCAATATGTACTTACCTCATATTCTTCAAACAGAGATGGAAAAAAATTATTGAGCTTAAGCAAAAGGATGATGAATCTTTTGGTAGATACGAATCGAATTTTTCAAGTCTTGAAGGGTATGAATCTGTCCTTATCATCCAACCTGAAAGTAAAGTTGGTCGATTCTTCAGTGGATTAAAACCAAGTCTTCGAAGGGCATGAGATATAAGAGACTTAAATAGCTATAAAAAAATTGTATTTTGTGATATCAAGGTAGAAATGGAAGTTTTTATTACATATCCATCGCATGGTTTTGACAGGAAATGAATGATGTAGTTCAAGGAGAAATCTCAGATTAATGGTTAAAAGAATATGAATGTTTCTTTATGCTCTAGGTGTGGAAAGAAGTATGGTGGAGATTTTCTTAAAGGGACTAGAAAATGTTTTAAGTGTATAAAAGAAGGTCATCGAGCAATTTTGTGTCGAAGTAATGGAAAAAGGGTTGCTAATGATGTGAATAAATAATAGACTGCAGAGAAGGCACCACAAACACTTCAATGCTTCATGTGCAAAGAAATGGGGAATTATGCAAATCAATGCTCTAATCCAAGGGTTAATGATGATCAACGTGAGCAACCTCTTAAGGAAAGGGATAAAGGTAAGTCACATGCGATCACTATTTGTGATATTGAGTATGGCAATGATGTTATGTAATGATTACGTGTTTATGTAATGGGATTTCAAAATAGTATCATGGAATCTCTTTTATGGTATGGTGGAATTTTGGAATATCTATGTATTGGTTTTCAATAATTATATGGTACTGATAACCATGAAATGTGATTGAAATATTTTTGGAAAGAAGATGATATAAACAGAGTTAAGTGATAAAGAGAAAATGAAATGAGCTCATGATTGATATCATGGTTTGAGTATATAGAAATTTTGGGATTTTGGTATGTGGAAAGAGTTAACTTTTGACAGCATTCATGTTTTCACTAAGGTTCAATGGTATTCAATTTTCGAGAGAATACATAATTAAGGTATTCACATGTCTGGAATGTGACGAACATGATATATTTTAAGATATATGGGGGATAAATGACGGTACTCACATTTTTTGTTGATAAAATTTCTACTAATTGTTTTCTTTATACTATGAGTATTGACATAAGTATTTTGGATAAGCCTAAAGATTTGAATTAATTATGTGGGATATAAGTTAGAATTGTTCAAGGCTAGAGATTTTTTTCAATATTATTGATGGGATGTTATAATAATGTAGTTATAGAAAAAGGAAAACCTGCAGGACGGGCGACAACCCATCGCGTCGGACAAGGTTGCAAGAATCGAACCAACAACAGAAGTGCGACAGGCCTTTATCACCTACCATTGGCCTACAGGAAGTCCATGGTTAGTAGAAACTAGTTTTATTTTATTAATATCTATGATAGATGAAGTATAAGTCCATTTTAGCAACCATATATGATTAATCTCAGCATAGATGGACTTATGTATATTTAATAAATTGTGCTAAATTTTTTGCACTAGAAACAGATGGAATGACCTAACATTCAATCACATGATCTGCTAACACCTCACAAATGAAAAATTCAACTTCTTTTATTTAAGGGATGAAGTGGAAATTGTTCATGGTAAGAACAACGATGATATTATACCAAAATAAAGTAAGTATTTATTCTATTTCAAATTCTTCAACTTTAGGGAAATGGTCTTGAAAACCAAAAATGTTGTCCTAGTGCCCTTATATCTGATGAATCAGATGGTACCATAGATCATCACAAATTTATGGCTTTGTGACTGTTGGATTTTTCATAGCCATGTTCTCTACCACTCTCCATCAGAATATGATGGTTATATTTTTCTTCCATATCTATATTTTCACCTGTGTTCTCCTATGTGGAAACCCAGTGATTATTTAATTTGAGTAACCATTAAGTTTCATACATTATATTTTAAATATATGTTTTTGTATTCCTTTTTACGATGTGGGTTTCTATTAAAGAAACATTCGAGTAGTATACCATTTATAACCCCGACGAATTTCGAGGGAGAAATTCGTTTTAAGGGGGGTAGAATGTAACACCCTGGGATTTAATAAAAAATATTCCTTTTAATTTCATTGATGTCTTGTGTTGTACGCTACACCAAAAGGATCTTTTAATACATGCATCTCTGACATGGCTTTCATTACACGCAATCACGACCTTCCATGATAGCGTGTGCTGTACGCAATACTGAGTTTCACTAAACAACGTTATGTTATTAAAATATTATATAAAATAGCTGTTGTGAATAGTAATACCCACTTTTTGAAATTTTATTTTTCAAAATGGACTTCATTTTTGGATTCAGAATATCGAAATTAGCCTAGGGTGAAATTTTGGTATTTTTCTGAAAACATTCAATTTTTGATGAATAGTGAAAACACTGGGTTACTATTTAAAAACCGACTGTTTATATAAATAATTATTTATTTTATTTAAATTTATTTTAGTTCAAAATTGATACATAATACCTATATAAGTTCAATTTAATTCATTGGAGTCATTTTATAATAATTTTAGACATATAAATATTTTATTAAACTTTTCACCGTCTTTTACCCACCTCCTATGAGAGTTTGCAAATTTACATAAAACATAAATTTACCACTTCTGTGAGTGGAATTAAGAAAATATGAGAGACACAGTTAATATCAAGGAATAAAATTTGATTCAATAAGATAAAAATAATTTTTGATGAATAGTAACTTAATACATTTTTTACCACTGTTAATAGTAAATATGGTAATTAAGGGTAAAAATGATATTATTATTACTCTAACACATGTCTTAATTATATTGGATAAGTTTAATTCGACAGAAAACAACCTTAGGAATAAAATATTACCCTTTAGGTCCACTTGGATTAGATTATGACATTTATTATTATTTTATTTAAAGAAGAGTTAAAATTGTTAAAATCCATGTTTAATAATTAAAACATTTTTAATATAGGGTTATTCATAAGATAAATTATACTATAAATATTAATTATAAATATAAAAAGATTTCCTAAATAATGGTATTTTATTTATAATTTTTAGACATTAAATATTTTAATTTATTTATGACACAATGATAAAGTAGTAATTACCTTATTAATGAAATATTTACATATTTGATGTTATAAATACCCAAATAAATGTAATTTGAGACTTTTTATGAATTAAAATAATTTTATAGGTTAATATGACATGTTATTATTTTTTTAAATTACTTTTTTCAAACTAATAATACTGTTATGAGTTTTCCAAAAATCAATTACCAAATAGTGTCAAAATAGTCATAAAATAGTTTTTAAAACAAATATTATATTATTAATTGTTATTATATTCCTAAAAATATAAGATTCTTCCAAATGACTTATATAAGGTTATATATATTACTAATGAACCACTTGGGGTTCTTTTGTATTGTTATAGTAATTTTATTAACCATATAGTGTAAGAAAACAAGAAGACATGGTAAAAGTTAAATTATTTAACTTAGTGTTAAATCTAAATGATAAGGTTAAAATAGTAATCTAAACTTTTCTAAAACCTATTGTTTGAGAGGATTTAGACCCATCCCCACTTTAACTTTTAAATAAATCAATTTGGAGCTATTATAAACCGAATATGACTTTATTATAAAATAATAATTTACTTTTTCCTAAGGTGCCCCTCTCCTCCCGTATAAAAGAGAACCTCCTCCCTCTCCTATTTACACAACTTTGAGCATAGGCTCGGAAAAACCCATCCCATTTCTCCTCTCAACTTCATTAGAAACATACTAGAGGTCCTGGCCTTCTTCAAAGACCAAATTTAGTTCCCTAATAGGAGGTTTCAAAGAGGCATGTCGAAGAAGAGGTAATATTCCTTACCGATTCATTCAAATTTATTTCTTCTTTAATTCTTATTATTTAGTTGTTTCATTATGAAGTAATAAAATAAGTATCAATAATATACTGATATGTTATTATAAATATGAAGAAACCCTATTTCACCTTCTATCCATCCTATGGAAAATGAAATCACCGCACGTGCGTACGTACGGAATACCATCTCCACACCGTGGTGTAATCTGTTTTCCACCACCACCTTACTTTGAAGGGTATAATGGTGTAAATAAATAACTATATATGATTATTGTAAATTGATATTGAATCTGAAATATTATACATAAACTTCAATACAATTACACGGTCATGGGAATGATATCATCGCTCGTGCGTACGTACGGACTACCGTCTCCACGAACGCGATGAGATTCATTTTCCATGATTAACCATTCAAGAATGATTATAAAGTATATATAATAAATAATATTGAAATATATGACATAATTAAGCTACTGGATTTATGTATACATATATATATGTGTGTGTGTGTGTGTCATCTACTTACTTCCATTCAAGTCAATAAGGAAAAGAAAACAGTGTTCATGTGTACGTACGATCTGTCATCTCCATTAACGGAGTATTTAATTTAATTTATCTATCTATTATATATATATATATATTGAAAATATACGATATATGAATCATTATTTACATTCTGGATGTAATTAAATCATGATATAAGTAATAATAATTTCAAGAACAACAAGTCCAAACAGGTACGATAAATAAAACATTTTACCCAAAACACTGCTTTAACATGGAATTTACAGAAGAACAGTTAATATAAAGTCATAAGTGAACCATATATGATACCATTAAAATGAATATGACTCTCTAATAAGTAAATGACATTATTTAAATCATTATACAGGAGGTTTCGATATGTATGATTCATATCGGACCTAAGGTAAGGGATACCTATTCCAATCTCGTTCTTATCCGAGATTGTTTATTCATAAGTATTTACTGGGGTTATTGTTATCATCCATGTCCATGTTTTATAAAAATGATTTCATGCATGTTTAATGTCCTTTTTACCAATTTTTTAATTTTAACACATGTTATGAAAGTAATATTACATTTTTTTACCACACAAGATCTTTTTGACTATTCCGACAAAAGTACGAGGAGAATGTTATTTTTAACTTATAAGGCGTGAATAGATTTTTACGGTTTCATAAAGACTCATTTTCATGAAGCTTCCTATAAAATATTTCATTATTATTTTCAACAAAACCCTTTTCTTTTAAAATGGCATGGAATTTTGTGAAAAGAGAATGATTTTGTAGAAGAAAGGATATTTTCCTAAAGAATTCATTTCAAGTGTTTTATCATAATTATTTTCCATCTAAAATGACATTATTTAATATGTTTATGTTTCATGTATAATGTATCTATTATTTACATGGTTTGATTTTTCTTATGATGAAATGATATCCGTTATTTTATATAGAATATGGTAGGATGGCATGATGTTTAAGAATCCCATTCTATTACATGGGTTATGCTATGATGTATGATTTATGATTTTGCGGCACACGAAAGAATTATTTCATTATGAGATGGGTGGGACCTATATCTCAATCCAATTCATTGGGAAATGATTTATATCTCATGAGACAGACATGGCTGGAATGGTAATTTAATCCAGTTTAGTGTTATAGGACTGGAATGAGTGAACTCAATTCAGAAAGGGACTTTGTCCACTAAGATGGTCTTGGCAGCAATGCCTTGGCTACTATGGAAATCATATCATGTGGTTAAAGGTTTTCCAAAATTACATGTTTTCTTCCCAGGATATTTTATCAGGATTGATTTTCTATTATGATATATTCCTTACATACTTCCAAGATTTATGTATTTGCTCAAGATTTTGATGTTTAGATTTTTTGTTCATGTTTTTTCATTCAAATATTTATTGATTGTTTTATGTTATCTATGTTTAGCCTTGTTGAGCATTTGAGCTCACCCTTTTTATGTTTTATTTTCCCCAGGATATAATGAATTGTGTTAGGTAAGAAAAAAAGGGAAAGATCTATATATGAGATTTTTATGATATTTCACCATGATTAGAAGATTATGTTCCAAGTTTCCAAAGGCACTAAACTATTACAGTCCTTTGGTGTCTGTTTTTGTTATGTATTTGATATTCCACAAAAGTAATGTATTGTCTATGTACGTCATGCTTTGGGACTCTACAGAACCCTCCCAAATAGCTAATTTTTGCACATTGATCCATGTATTTCAACAAATAACTACCCAAATATCATCTTTACTTCCCTTCCGATTTTGTAGATATTTTGGTACACCAAAAAGAGAAACTTTTAATGGCTTAAGGTGTAATACAAAGGATGGTTCCTAAAGAAGTGGTGGTTGTATTTACATTTATACTTCTTGTATTTAATTCATTAACCGCATAAAAATATTTTGTAACCATATCAAAATGATGAAATAATTAACATTAATATATTAAAATATTTTTATTTCCTTTTTACATCATTTTTCAATCATATTTCTACACTATGTTATATGATAATGTTGTTTGTGCTTATGTGTGGACTAAACCTCCATGAAGCAATGTGATTTCATTATTATGTATTCAATACATGGTTGTTCAAATGTATGTATTTAATTAATATATATTAAATAATTCTTTTAATATGATTATAAAATGATATATTATTATTTACCTTTTATTCCAATAATTTATTGAAAAATGAAAACAATACTTGTGTGTATATACAAACAGTAGTCTCAACAAACATAGGTGATTCATTTTTCAAAAAGACATATTATGAATTATTTTAAAAAAATTTATAATAGATTAATAATATACAAATGAAATAATTAATATTATGTATATTATTAAAACATGAATAGGGTGGACGAATTATAATTTTCAAATGAAAACATGCATGGGAAAATGAATAGATAACACCCTGAATATTTAATTTAATGATGAATTATAAATAAGTGGGTAATTGGATTTTATATTTGAATTTTATATTGAATTAAATATATTAATATGGTACTTGTATTAATTTATATTAAATCAACATTTATTATAAATTATATTAATAATTTATAAAATGAATGTCAGTACTTAAGATAATGGTGTACGTGGAAACTCTATTAGTGGATTTAAAATATCATTATATTATACACCAATTGTATTTTCTTATAAAATATTTATTTGTAGGGTTTTCATATTTAAATTTAATTTTCCTCTCTGTGGTTGTTGAAAAGTTAGATAAAATTTTTATTACCAAAGTCAGCCTTAATTCCCATTTGGTCGATGTACCATTTCATCGATGTTTATTTTATTTAAAGTGAGTTCAGAAATAATATTTTCTACTTTGAAATAATCATTTATCCATTTTCAATCATATTTGAGTTTTATTTAATTGATTTAAAAATTAATTTTATAAATATTTTCAAACATGTTATTTATGACTTTTAATAAATATTTTGAATGGAATGTTTTTTTACACATTTACTCCATGATCTGATTATCCTATAGTCATGGCCATTATTTGATTTGAGGCTTAAATTTCATGTTTTTAGGGTTATATTAAATGTCCAATTATTTATATATAATCATATGATGTACTATAAAAATAATTTCCCCGAGATTCTAGGTAATTTTTTTAAAAAAGGCCAAGGGAGAAATTCCAAGCTTATATGATCACAACATCTGAGGATGAAGTTAAAAATGAGGTGATAGTAGGTACTTTGATCATAAATCCAAAGTAAGGTTGTGATTCATTTTATTATAGATCACTAAACTCTTTTATATCATTTAAGTTTGATGATAACATTAAACCATCCCCTAACACTCTAGTGAAATGGTTGTGTATTAATACACTAAAGGAATCATATTTTGACTAGATTATATCAAGAAGTATCTATTTATATGCATATATATTCCCTCACTTTAGAATTTATTTTCATACCTATTATTATTCTTTGAGTAATATAAATTATGTATTTTATTTTAAAAAAAATAATTTATGATTTTTCCATAAAAATAGAATATTATTTATGAAGGGGTATAGGATCCCTTGTTTTTATGTAAGAAACATTATTATCAAAAAAAATTTATCAATCCACCACAATTATATCACCTTAATAAAAAATTGGTTGGAAAAGAATAGAGAACACTATCTATGGACATGGAACACATCCTAGTAATAAAGGATGTTCTTTTCCTAATAGAATAAATTGATTTATTTCCAGAATACATACCAATTCATCCACTAGTGTGTGAAATTTATTTTCCTATTGACCACATCCCTAAAAAAACTTATACCCAAAACTTTGTATTATATTGAACTAGAGGAATTAGTAGGTTTTAATTAAATACAATATATGTTTTGTGATATGGTGTTTATATTCTAAATTTTTTCAGTATAGTGAGTCACTATCCAATTTATAAAAACTTGATGGGTTTACAAGGTTATGAATAATTTTTGGGGAGATCAATGACATTACTAAAAATAATAATTTTAAAAATCCCTAAATTAATACTTATTTGATCCACAAAAAGGATCTTTATATTTTTAAAACATCATCTGTATCTTTGCTTATAATCAATTAAGGGTAGAGAGAGATTATATATCAAAGATGACTCTTCATATAAGGTATAGATATTATGAGTTTATAGTAATGACCTATGGATTTACTATCACAAAATTTATCAAAAATGCAATATCCTAGGACTATATTGATTAAATTATGTTGGTATTAATTCATTATATCTTGATATACTCTAGAATTCATGAGTATCAGGATAATCATTAGTAAAAATTTCATAATACTCTTATAGAAAAATAAAAAAAACATTAGTAAGTGTTCCATTTTTAACTAGGTAGTTTCATTTCTTATCTATATTTTATCCATGTATAAAATTTATATTAGTCAATAAAAGAAATTTTTTTCAAATAAAAATCAATTCAAAAAAATATGTATTTTAGATCCATATGTTCCTTGGTTTATAAGATACTGAAGTTGGTTTTTAAAAATAATCTTGGTTGGACATCCTCTTAACCATGCTAACACATAAAGTGAATTAATTAACATTATCAAGGACTTATGATAAATGTTTTGACTAACTAAATAAAATGTTGGTTATTTGACGAGTAATTACATTCCTATTAAGAAATGATGGTTTTTTTAATATATGGAGATGAATTTAAGAAAGGATTATGTTATGTATTTATATAGAAATATATTATTTTCTCTTATGCATCAATGAAATTTAAGATCCGCCAATAGAACTATCAAACTCTTGATATTGTGTTTCTAGCTATAATTGTTTCCTTGAAAATATAGAGGCATTGTATCTTTGTTTAATTATGTGACATATATATAAACCAATGATGTTTTATGTACAAAATCTCTAATAAATATATTAACATGAGAAAAAATAAGACTGTTAATACTACACAATTACTATTATTTATTAACATCCTATCATCGCATGAAGGGAAATAAAGACATGGATGCGTTGAGAATGAGGTATAATTAATTTAACACTATTATTGAATTAATAAGGATACTATATTTATATTATTTAAAACATTTTAATATATAAATTTTTAATAATGGGAAACATTATTCATTTTTTAAGAAATTTTTAAACCATTATTACTTGAAAAGATTATGAGGACCCAGATGGATGATAATGATTTTTAATTGAAAAATAAAATAGTGAATAATGGGAAATTGAAGATTTCATTTATAAATATTTAATTTTAATATTTTTTATGATCTTATACATTCCATATATATTGGATCTGAAAATTGAGAAACGAGATGAAGTACATAGGTAAAATTATAATATACACCCTTATAGAATAAATATGTATCGGTATTTAATAGAACAATTTTTTGGACTGGTATAAAGTGTGAAATTGTGGAATATATTCATATATGTTTATTTTTACAATTGGTAATGGCTAAAAGATAATATATGCTTTGATTTATTCAACCCTCACCTATACCAATATTGTTGTGGGATAATGTTACAACGGAAATTTTCACTGGACTTTTAAAGAATCCCATGAGGAATTATGGTATATGAGTCATTATTGATCACTATACTAAGTATATACATTTCCTAGAAATATCACTACTGGGAAGGGTGGTTTTCCCAACGCCTACATAACAATGGTTTTATTAACGGTTATTGTAGAGTACTTTTACAAACGGTTTAAAGAAACTGTTGGTAAAAGCTGGTTAAAATCATCTTTTCCCAACAGTTTTCTTAAAACATTGGCATAAAGAGGTTTAAATCATCATATACCAATGGTTTTTACAAACTTTTGGGAATTTTTTTCCCCAAATTCACAAAATCTCAACCTCCCCCATTCCATGTGACTGCATCCCTAAACAGAAGAGATAATTTGGATTTTCTTTCCCCTACGACCGATGAATTATGTGTTAATATTATCCATAAATTGTCAGTTCTTAGAAAGCGTGGTATTTCTGGGAATTTTCTGTTAATATCATACATATTCCATAGGATTCACATCATAGTAAGAATGTGTGATGATGTTGTTGAGATCAGAGTGAAAAATCATACACTCCAGGTTGTTTATAGTTGCATGGTTAGTCATGAGTGATAATTGGATTCCTAAGATGATTGTACTAATATAACTTTAGGGACAATTAAATATGGTTCTCACTATACGTTGTATTTTTTTCCTGGGCAATACACACTTTTATGATGGTGGGGTGATTTTCACTAGCCATGATGGCATGTGTATACATCCATAACAATTTTTGATAAGTCACAAGTTTAACTTAGTAATCTTGTTATCATTTACATAATTTATTATTAATCTCAAATTTTAAAAACAAAATTCTATACTTTATGAAATAAAACGTTTTTACAAGCCATGGAAAACCTATTAGTATAGAAGCCTAAATATTATGCACCCATAGGGTGCGTTTGACTTGGAAAACTAATTGTGTTATGAAAGGTATGAATATAGAGGTGCTGAGAATGATTTATTGAACCTAAGTGATAGATTTGGGATGCCTATAACACATAATGGGACCTGAGGCATGTGCCTCTATTTGGGATTCCTATAAAGGTGTCTTGAAGTCCTCTTTTACCAATGGTTGTATGCCACTTTTGGTAAAACTATTCCATTTACCAATGGTTTGATTCAATGACGAGGCAAGGCACCTTTATTGATGATTGTGGATTTCGAGTTATTGATAGGACTCGCACTCTTGCCACCGATGAACCAAATGATTGGGTTGTATATCCAGTAGCTAGATCAAATTTTAGAATTTATTGAGCCTCTTATATAGTACTACTTCCTACTAGTTGTAACTATGTTGTTTTTTCTTGATACATGACATACATTACCACCATTCGGTTTATGATTCGGTTATTAGTTTGTATTACACATTTGGTTATTTTCATCCATTTACAATATTTTCCCATTGTTATATTTCTTCCACTTTTTAACTGATAATATTAATATTGTGAAACTTAGGTAATGGGGGAATAGTCTCCCTAGACACCGCAAAGGCTCTCGCTATTAGTCGATAACATTTGGAATTTTGGTAGATGTTTTTGAGGCCATGTGGCCATTTGGGTTTAGGTCACTAATGAGTGGCATCCTAGTTTGGGACGTCACAATTCTTGTATATCCTATTTATAGGTGTTTCTAATCAATTCCATACTTATATCTATTGAAGGTCCCTCTCCAAAATCAATTGGGACATGATTCAATGAATACACCTTACCATCCTATGATCTATGGCCCAAAACCTAGTATCCTTTAATCCTTGGTTAAGGTGAATCATGATGAGTCTATATTTAATTTTGATGTTATCATCATCCTACTCATCATCCTGATCTCCCTGAAGAAGTTAAAGTATAAAAATCATGAACTCCCAACAACACCCTTAATGATTATGTATTCCTTGATCCACTTCAAATATCTTACTGGGCAATACTTGAATATAGGAACTATAAATTCTATATCTTATTTTCTTATATACAATGTTTTTTTGTTTCTAAATATGATTAACATATAGATTAATCTGTCAATTATGCATTAATATATAATATAAAATGGTCATTTACCAAAATAATTTTTTATTAAACTTCAATATTATTTAATTTCCTTGAAATGACATATTTCAATTTTTTTACAGAGTGGGTAGAAGTTGTATATATGAAACTGATCGGATTTCAACCGATTTTCAAAATAATTTGAACTGTTTTTTTATTTTTCATTTGAAAAGGCTTCAAATAGTGGTCTCATACACTTCCCATGTTCTAACTATGTCGGATGACCTTGGTTGAGTCATGAAGCAGTTAGCTATCATATAACCAAATATGGTTTCCAAAAAATACTATAATGTGTGGTATCATAATGGAGAGAAAATGTAATATCAAAATGTTGTTGATCCAAATGATCAGATTGTATTGGAGAGTTTGATATATGATCAGTTTCCTTTTATTTTGCATCGTGAGAAGGAAACGATGTCCAGCCAACAAGATTTCGATACAAGAACACATGATGCATCCAATGAAAATGATGATGTTGAGTGGGTGAAAAAATTGACTGATATTGTGACAAATCCAGTATATCAGCAATGTGGTAAAATGAAAAAGATGTAATTTTTAATACGATTGTTTCGTGGGAAAACAATGTATGGGATTTCAATTATTGCAATCGATTACATTCTTACCTTATTGAAGGACTTACTTCCAAATGATGCAGATAATCCCTCAATCCACTATATGGCATGGATGTTAGTTGATGAATGTGGATTCTAAAAAAATGCTTTCTTGAATGATTGCATCTTATTTTGGGAAAAAACTTCTGAAAGAAATGATTGTATCAAATGTGGAACCTCCTGATGGAAGCCAAAAGATTATGGAACTCCATCTCGTGTGCCACATAATGTAATGTGGCACTTTCCAATAATCCCCTGATTACAGAACCTTTTCATGTCTAAGAAAATATCATTAAAAATGTGATGGCATGACACCGAGAGAAAAAATAATAATGAAGAGTTGGTTAACCCAACATATGGATTTTCATGGAAAAGATTTGATTTTCTATATCATGAATTTTCACCCGACGTGCGTAATGTGAGATTGGGTCTTTTATTTGATGGTTTTAATCCATTTGGGCAGATGATTACTTCGCACAACACATGGCTGGTTTTCATACAAATTTATAACCTTCCCCTATGGTTGTGCATGAAAAATCCTTATAATTTATTTAGTATACTGATATATGGCCCTTCTGATCCCGGTAATGATATATATGTACACGCAACCATTAATAAAAGAGTTGAAACTTCTTTGAGATGTGGGTGTGCCCACATACGATGCATGTTCGAAAGGCATATTTTAGATGTGTGTTGTGCAGATGTGGATGATCAATGATTTTCTTACTTATGCAATGATGTCTGGATGGGGCACAAAAGAAAAATTGTCATGTCCTATTTTTATGATGAATACTCGATCGTGAAGACTGAAATATCGTCATATTTTTAGTTTTATGGGACATCAATGATTCTTTCCAATGAACCATCCATATAGAAACAATGGGTAGTCTAAAATTACTATTCACACACATTAAGTTATGGGAGTCTTTAGGTGGGTATGAATACTGAAATACATTTTTCCCTTACATATTTTCAAAAAAATAATGTGTAGTCTAAAAGGAATATTCACGTACTTTATGTTGTGGTGAAATCTTACACTTTAGTGTTTTTTGTTTTGATGGATTAGTATCAACCTCTTATAGAATTGTCATAAAATATTATCTTTCATTCAAGTATCCATATAACACAATATGAAGCATTGTTGGAGGTTATATTTTTTATTATCTAATTTTGAGAAAAACTTGGGGAAATGAAAAAATTATGATTAGAAATTTTCAAGGATACAGCTATGAAATTACAGGCTATTCAAAAAAATATATTGGTATCTTAAATCATGAAAACGTCTATACTGGTAGTCAAAGTAAAGATAATTAATTTCAAGTTGTGGATAATATTTTCTTAATTGTATATGAAATGATAGGATTTATATGACTCGGTATAAACGGGATGTTTTACCCAAGGTGAATTGAGACATTTAAAATTTTATAGGGAATTGGAGTTGTGGCTTGCAAATTGGCTTTGCTACCCAACCTCTCTAAAGTACATAACCTTTTACATGTTTCTTTGTTGTGGAAATTCATGAGAGGTCCAATTAATATACTCACTTATGAAGTAATAGAATATGAACCTGAATTATATTATAACTAATAGCTTACAAAAATTCTATACACCATAGAGAAATTTTTCCATGACCGGACAACTTAGTTGGTGAAAGTTTATTAGAGAAATCAGAAACTAGTGGAGCTGACATTTGAGCCGAGAGAATCTATGAGGAATAATTATAAATAGTAGTATATGAACTAAAATATAACATAATTTTTAGTATAAATATATTATGGGGGTATAATTTAATACCATAGATCATCCTATTGCAGGTAATCAGTACACACCTAAATTATTTCCCAATACACATCGAATTATTATATAATTATAATAGAAATTGTTCATATTTTATTTTCAATGTGAAATTTATAAATATTGTATATTTATTTAGAAAAAAATTATATCATTTTAGAATTCATATTTTTATATTTATCTCATGGTGAATTTTTTGGATTTTTTGGAAATAGTTTATTTTCCATGAATATGTAAAAACCTAATATTTAAAAAAATGTAATTTTATTTATTTAGATTAATTAATTTAGTATTACCATTATATTATATATTTGGATTTAATGTAACAAGATATAACTATTATATAAAATAATATAATTAATTACATGGAATTAACCTTATATTTTATTTTGGTATAAGATAATTGTTAGGCTTAGAAACATATTTTTTGTAAAAAATTATTTTTCATTTTATATTGTGAACATTTTCTAAAATCAATATCATCCATTTACAAAAAATTAAAATTGAACATTTTAATGAATATTTTTAATTAGGGTAATATATTTTCTTAATGATATAAATTTATTTTTTATTCATTATTAATAGAATCGTTGGTAAATATGTTGTCACCATGATAAAGGGGTAAAAATTATTAAATAAGGCTATGAAAATATAATAAAGCCACAAGATATCATATTTATTCTAATTGGATGGTTTTATTTCAACCATTATCACCCTATATTATGAATTTATTATTTTTTGTACCACTTTACTATGAGTTACCCACCTATAATATTTAAAAGTTAAATGTAATTACAGGAGTGAAACTCCCCACACTTATAAAAGGTCACCTCCTCACCTCACTTCTATACACAACATCAATAACTTAGATTGACCAATATCATTAAAAATACATTAAAAAATTTCCTATTAAAATCCTATAATTCATATTCTCACCAAAATACCTTCCTACAAGTCTTACAGTGTATGAAAATGGTGGTATTCCAAATAAGATGTACAACTCTTTACTGAGTTATTTCATGATTATTTCTTTTTCTACCTCCTTCAACCCTCTCACAAAAATTTCATTATAATAACATCCTTATATAAAATATAAAATTAATGTTATTATTTTTAAATTAAAACAAATTTTCATATCTTATCCCATCATATGGGAAATTAAAACATCATTGAATCATAAGTGTGGACTACCAACTCTATGAAGTGATGTTTTTCATTTTTTAATCACCAATATTCATGGATTGTTAATATAATTTTTTGAAGTTATATTTATAATATTTATCACATTATAATTATTTTTTAATTATAATATATCATCTACCATCCTACCTTTATATCCATTGAAAAAATGATAATGTCACTCCTTTATACATGTGGACTTCCACCTTTATTAAATGAAGTGATTTTTTTTCATTTCCACAATACATGAATGGTAATAAAGCTTAATTGAATTAATAAATATGAAAAATATATTATGATTTTGGTTTTATGAAATTTAATCTTTATTTATGTCATTTCCTTTTCATCTATTAGAAAAAATTAAAATGTCACTCATGCATACATACGAACAATCATCTCCATGAAATCAAGAATTCCCTTTTTCGTGACCATTTTAAATGGATGGTTATAAAATTATTATGATTATATAAAAATAATAAATATAAAATGATTAATATTTTGACATATTCAACAAAGGACCATATATAAATGACTAGAAATTCTGAATCAAATCCTTAATTAGAAACAGAATAATTAATACCTAAATAATTACTTTTAACAAAAAATTACAAGTTATAAAAAAGAAGTTATGAAAATATGATATCAAGTAAGGTAGATATAAATATTGATCTTATATATAATATTAATTAAAAAAATAATTTTTCTAGTAGGTAGGAGTGTTTATGACCAAATAGAAATCTAAGGTATGTTTTTTTTAATCTCATTCTTACATAGAATTATTTACATTTTAGTTTTAAATAGAATATGTATTTAAAATTTCACTCAATATAACCATATATTTTCCTTTCATCTATTTATATCTATAGGTTTCAAGAATTATTTATATTTTAACAATTATCAATACTTAAAACCACTAAAATATTATTTATAAGAAAAACAGACCTTATTCCACATTTTCAGTCGTGAATTATTCTCATCCATCTCAATATTATTTATCTTACCTTAACTATGGTCTTTTTACACGTAAATTATTTTTTCAAGTCAAATTTATTTAAATTTTAAATTTTATTCAATTTCTTAAAATTAATCCTTATAATTTAATCTATAAAATTTATTTATGATGTTTTTTGAATGTATAATGTGAATTTTATTAAAAATTTACTATTTGAATACCTTTTCTCATTAGCATAGTAAATATTTAGTATCAATATTCCACTATATGCATCCATGGTTTTTCAAAGAAAATATCATTCCCATTATTATTGGAATATTTAGTTTTAAAATATTTTTAAATAATATGACATTTCTTCTTGATTTCAACTATCATTATAAATGTATTTTTTATCTATTTCAACATCCACTAATGATTCTTATGATTCACCAAAGATATACTCTAATGATACCTTCCAAATTATTTATTTGGATAGATTAGGATCATGTTTTATATTTATTGAATTGGGAAAATATTTTCATTTAATATGATAATTTATCGATATAAATGTTTATTTTTATTATGTAATGTATTTTTATTCATATTTATCACATGATTAATGAATTAGATTTTTTTTTTGTAAACATAAGGTTCCTAATATTAGATAACCCCTAGCTCCCTTGGTAGAACTCCTATGGAGAACTACTTTAGGTATTTAGAATTTTTTATTTTTTAGAATTTCATTGCATGAAGTCATGATAGTAAGATTATGAGGTCCAATATTATGAATTCTATCATCTTGAAACAAATTATTTATTTTCCAGGTAATTATTTTTTTCATTATTTAACCTTGGAATATATTCCCATATTATGATATTAGTTATGTAAAATATTTGATAATTGTTTATCTCTTCCATTTTCATCATGTTTTTTTATTATATGATAGATTTCGATGTAAAATTTCTCTTACTAAGAATCTAAACTCTATATTTTTTAGTTTTTCCATTCCCCATGGTAAGAAGAAGTTTCCTTCGAATTATTTAAGGGATATACTAGATGAAATAATAATGTTCTCCTGATAATATTATGATTTACTTGATGTTTTTGAACATAATGTTAGTGTTTTTATGTATATATTATTAAAATATTACAAAAATATTAAATACCATGAGATGAAATCTCTTGTATTTTTTAACAATAAAGTAAATTAATGACCATATTTGGGTTAATATAGTAGGGTTTTTACTCAAAAATCTCTTTTATGCATTTTAAATAAATTCATATAATCTTGTTTATATAATGATGGGTTATTGTTGTGATTATCCGGAGAATAATGAATCATAAACATATATAATTAGATTTTATGAATAGTTATAGTGGAATCAGTATGTAATAATGGATTAATTGAATTTTTTTAATTTTGGTTATAAAAATAAGGGAAATTATCATATATGAAATGTAGGAATTTAAAATAGGTTGATAAGTTGATTATGTCAAAACAAATTGGTATTATTTTCTTGTTAGTTTTATACTAATATCATGTTGAATATAATATATATTTTTATTTTTGATCATTTTGATCCTTGATAGTTATTATTAATATGATTCCATTGAATAAAGATGGAGTTTTTTTTTTGGAAAATAGGTTGTAGTTTATTGACTAATGTATGAATTTTTGTAATATTTGGTCAGAGTAAATTACTATCACACCAACCATGGGGTAGTATTTTCATGAATGTCCATCTCCAAGATGTGGGAAGGGATATCAAGATGTTGATACCTTACTTCCTCATAATAAATGAGAGATAATGACCCCTATGTCTCGCCTCTAATAGGCCCCAGGGTGGGGAACAACTCCAAGTGTACAGAAATATCACAAAAAATAAAGGCATTACCCTTTTTGTTATAACCATTATTGGGAGATAAGTGTATCCACCTCAAAAAACCCTAATAATGAAATGTATAATGAATCCAAAATCCATCCCACATGTATTTTTAAAGTAAAACTTCTCTAAATAAAATTAATACTCCAAAGTATGTACCAAAATAAAACTATGAAGTGACACATCAATCATCCTAAACATAAAATCTATTATAGTCCAGCACAGTCTATGTAATCTCTTTGGAAATCAGAAAATAGATTTATATATGTAGTGTGAGCATACAAGTATAAGTGGTAGATAAAAAACCAAATTCACTAGTGCACAAGTGCTAGAGTCATACTAATTCCCCTGTGAGAAAACTACATAAACTCAAAAGCACTTAACAAGGTAAAAATTCCACCCCAACCTCACCAAGTAATTCTCATTAGTTTACCCATGTCAAGTTATGTAAATATGTAAGAAAATTGATATTTGGGTACCCCACATCACATCCTAGGGGTTAATTTCTCACCCCAAACAGTGGATGTCCTGATGCTACCTCGCTCTTCTTCAAGCCACACTGTCAAAATCTACCATTATAAACTTGAGCCGCATAACACATCACATCATGCCTACAAATACCTGGGTCAATACCACCCAATGTCTAACATGAAAACACCTAGGTCTTATCCCAAGGACACCTGTGAAACAAACCCCCTCTGACATATCCAATACCATAAGTCAGGTATTAATCCAAAATCCATTACAATATGCCTGATGAGTTTTGGGAGATCAATTCCTAGAAGGGGGAGAAGGGTAATTTTAGTAACCAACCATCCACCCTCCCATCATTATTTTGGGAAATACACCCCCATAAAAATAGGGGAGTTCAATATTTAGTGCTCAACAAGGGTGGGGTGCATATATAAAACACAAGGAACTTCATGTATATATATATATGTGTGTGTGTGTGTGTGTAAGAAACACTCTTCCCATCCAATAGGATTCCAAAAAAACAACAATCCCACACAAAAACTTCTCTTTATTCTTCTCTTACATGAATAGAAACACAATATCCAAATATTAAAAATCAACCAACTACTTTAATTTATTTAAATATATTTCATTGTTAATAAGTTCACTTATTTCATTCCACCACTACCTGGGAAACTAAAAACCAAAACTATACCAAACACATTCAGTGACATAAACAACACACAACCACATTGTTGTCCCACTCTAAAACACAATCCAATAACCATAACTCCACCCATAAGTCGTCCCATATCTCAAAAAATCTATCCATTCTGAAATCAATAAATCTCTCAACCTGATATTACACCACACCTCCTTCACCACGTCATACAAAAAGTACACAATAAACACCAAAAAAACAGAGCACCACTACACACACATACTACACCCATCTCATATAAAAAAATCTTATTTCTATCCCTATGCCCAAAGCCATGAAACCAAAAACACCCCCATAAACCCCTCATAAATAAAAAAACCCAATAAGGCCCACACATCACACAACCACACAAAAATAAGATGAGTGTATTTGCATTTATCTAACAAAGGTTATTTAATTTAACTTTGATAAATAGGGGTGATCAAAATCTTTTTTTATCATGGGGAATAATTTTCATTTAACTAGGTATGCGTCACTAATCAGATTTCATGTTTGCATCCACATCAAGAGAAAATTAACAACAATAATAAAGAACCATGGGTGATCCCAAAAAGACGACCAAAACCACTATTTTCAGAGGGATACAACCCATAAAATTCACATTATAGATAAAAAATAACATATAAAATCATGTGATCATCCACATCTTCCCCGCCCACATTTATTATTTACTACTGTCTTCAATAAATTGGGTTTAGATGTATTTACAAGGATACATGAGTACACCCATCTCACATGATTCAAAATTAAAAGAGACAAAGAAAATCCCTAGATTGAACAATATTAAACCAAAAATCTGCCTTACTCCAAAACAGAGGGGTCATGGGAGCAGGAGACTCCAAGTAAAACTGAATGAGAACCTACATCATAGACCTATGGTTTGTATGAGATGAAAATTTCTCCATTCACCAAGAGAAAAGAAAATATTGGACCTCGTATTTAGAGAAATCCAAATCCTATATTATTATAAGGAAATTATTCCAATGTCCATTAAAGTCTGATCATCGCCAGGACTACACATTTTGACTATTTCAATGTCCCCCTGGGCATTTGGATATTAATGATATAATTAATAACCTTCATAATACCATGAGAAATTCCAAAAATGTCTTTAAATCAATTTACATCAAATAAAACATTATAGAGAAAAATTGTAAAAATTGGGAAAAACTAGAAATGAGTCACTGATGGGTGACTCATTGAATGCAATCAACTGACACCAACAGTGAGTCAACAAAATTGTGCAACCAACGATGAGCCACCAATGAGACCGACCAACACATGACACATCGACTCCTTAACTCATTGCTTCCCTGACTCACCAACACCCTGACTCACTGACACCCTCACTCACTGATTCCCTGACTCACCGACACCCTAACTCACCAACATCCTGACTCACTGATGCCCAATCTCACTGATTCCTTGAGTCACTGATTCTATGTCCCACTAACACCCTAACTCATTGAATCCCTTACTCACCAAAGCCCTATCAAATTGATTCCCTATATAAATGATACCCTGACTCACTGACTCCCTGACTCACTGACACGTTAACTCACTAATTCCATTTCTCACTGATTCCCTAACCCACCGACACCCTCTACATACAAGTATACAAACTAGAAATCTAAAAAACACTTGAAATTTTCCCCCAAAAACACCATAAACACTATATTTTTACCTTGTAATTGACTATGGAGGTCTGATCCATTACATAAATACCTATCAAACTATTGTAGCCCTCAAGAATTTGATACCAAACCCAGAAGAAAGAGGGGTCTGAAAAAACACCATGTAAGATCACTATCAGGGATAAACTACCTCATTGGAGTGAAACCTCAACATCCAAGAACACGTCCTCTGAGATTTTCCAACCCAATAACCACAATACATACCACACAAGTACCAAATTCAAACCACTAGAATGCATTGATTAGGTAATTATTTCACCAAAATCAAGATACTATCCTCTTGGGTTAGAAAAAACTCTCCCACATATGTTTAATCACATCCCAATTAATGCACATTGATTATGGATCAGGTCCTCCCATCCTCATACATCAAGACTTTTTTACATCATATAACAAGGAAACAACTCATCTCAAGGATAAAAAGGTTTAGGAATGAAATAAAAAATAAAAACACACAAGAAAAAATCAAAACAACTCTGGGTACTGGGAACACATCTATGTCTCTCGCACCCAAGTACTCTCTCTCTTCAAGGCCACCATACCTCCACAACACATGAACAAAAGAATAGAAATTCCAGGATGTACTTTCTCTATTTGATCCTGGATCTCCACTGGATGCACTGTGAGTGTTGTGTAATCCTCAATATATAAATCACCCCAACCAATGAAGTGGGAGTCATTGTGAAGATACTAACAAAGTTGGGTGACCTAAATGAAGTTATGGATCCTCCCAAAATATGGTGATAATACCTTCTGATATGCCACCACCCCAATTTTTTCAAACACCTCTAAAGGTCTGATTAACCTGGGAAAAAGCTTACTCCCACTACTCAACCTTCGCTACCCACGATTAGGGGAAAATTCAAGAATATATGGTCCCCAAACTCAAACTCCAAATACCATTTAAAGACGATGTCGTGGGAGCACTCAAATGAAGTGTGATTTTTGGGTACTTGGTTGCAATAGAGAGGCTGACCAAAGACATCTCACAAAGGAGGAATTAAAATAAAACAACTTGTTATAGGTATTATTAAAAATAAAATAAAAGAGAATAAAAACACTACTTTAAAGGATGGGGGTTGTTTGTCAATTATAAAAATAGAAGATGTTTTTTGGAAGAATATTTCAATATTTTAATTTTGAAATGAAGTTCAATTAAAAAGACGCAATAAGAAGATTCTTTTCATAAAAAATAATTTAAAAGGTGTAATCAATATAACTCCACCAATTCATTTAATTATTAATAAATATCACATAAATTAAAATAAACATAATTATGATCCACTTAATATTAAACCCCAAACCCTATAATAATTAACCATTACACAATGATGAAGTGAAATGAACCCTAAGTTATCTTTGGAACATTTAATCGTAGCACCCTAAATTGATTAATAATCTAAGAATAGATTATGGTTAGTGGTAAATTAAGAAACATAAAAATTATGGAAATATAGTCTAATTGAGTTTTGGGATTATGTTTTAACTCTACAAATTAATCCCATGTGGTTTTGATTTACCGTTTAAGGTTGCACTCTCACAGTTCACACAATTCCTGACCTCACGTGTTTTGTGTTAACTATTCCATTGCTTTCTTAGTTTCATTGAAATAAAAAACTCAATTAGTAGATCATAATATTTGAATTAAAGTATCTCATTGATTCAAAATAAATGAATTAATAACGATAGAGGTCGATCGATTACTTAAAGGAACTACTCTTCTATTGGTGGTGTAGTAATCGTAGAAACGTTTTGCATGTGAAAAGGTTTAGAAAGGGTAAAAGACAATCTTGTATCTACTATTGATTCCAGCCCAATTGTCAAGGTTAATGAAAAATAAAATATAGGAAAATAGGGTAATATAGAAGAAGAAATAAAAAATATAGGTGGATTAATGAAGTTTATTATGCAAACATAAATATTACAAAGCAAGAAAGAGATGAAGGCTTAGATGAAGTGATACATGCTTCAAGAGATCCTTTTATAAGAATACAGAGTTCCAGAACCTCTAAGGTGGTGAGAGGAAACTTATAAAACTCCATGTTGGTAGCACATCCCTCATTGGAAAAACATCCAAATGGGGTTCCCAAGGTGTCAATTTATAGCCAAAATGGGGAGTGGTTTTAGGAACCAAGTTTTCTAGATACCACTTGTGTATTAGATTGGAGTTGGTAAATGGAATTATATCGAGTTAAAAAAATTAAAATTTTTTTGGCCAGGATCTTGAATATCTCCATGTCACATTTGGTGTCCTATTTAAGATGACATCATGAGAGATGGCTGAAATACATAACCCAATAATTGAATTCGTTCAGATTTTGTACCCTATAAAAGTTGGTTTTTATGGACCCATTAATGACCAAATTGGGATTCTTATCATTTAGAGGAGTTATATCCCATGATGTTTTGGAGAGGCCTACAAAATATCATCCCATTTGGATTCACGGATTTTGTGAAATCTTCAAAACAATGGACAGATGTCCTTGGACATCCATGCAATTTAACCCATTTTTCTTCGGGATCATCTCTGACCCTTCAAATCACCTCTTCCTAAAAGGAAATCTGACAAAAAAGAATAATTAACCTTTTTAACAGTGATAATAATTTCATAATTGAATCATATTGGATGATAAATTTTAGATAATATTTTTCATTTTAAATAAAAAACTATTTTAAAACAGTGATGTAGGGGTTAAATAAACCAGTGAATTGTGATACGATCACACCCCCACACTTACCCTTTTGCACTCATGGGAAAATAACATACCATGTATTCCAAAAAAGAGTGAAAAGTAAACATCAATATCAAATAAAAACAAATTTTAAAACATAAATCCTTGTGATTCAAGGATTCCACAACATGAAAAAAATGATATCATGCCGTATAAAAATCCATTATTTCAATTTCTGCATTTACAATATTCTATATATTTCAACATAATTTGTTCAACCATGCACAAAAAACACATAGCTCTCTTTAATTTTCTCTCATCATAAAAATGCCAAAATTTCAGCAATGTATTTCTCCTCAAAACATGTACAAGGGTCCCAATAGGCTTGATGAATTCCTCCATCTCCACATGATGTGAGTCAAGAATATATGTTTATCATAAGAAATTTTCATGGTTATTATATGGATTTCAGTTCTTAGAATTTAGTTGTGAATGATTCTAAGGATGAATGAGGATGGATTGACTCCTTTTGAAAACAAATTCCATTAATCTAATTATGACATAAATATAGTCTCCTCCTCAATCCCCTTATCATAAATTCAGCTATATTATCACAAAAATTCATGGAATGATTACACCATTCATCATTTCAGAAACAAAGAAGTCAATATTTTCCAAAATAGTTTTTCGTGAAAGCTCTAGATAGGCACAACTTTATCTTTCTTTAGAAGCTCCAGAAATGCACTACTTCACTTGTCATGAAAGCTGCCCGAAAGGCATAGCATTCAACGGAATTATTTTTTTATCATCAAAAACATCTCTTAAGAATTTAATTTTCCCACCAAAGTATCACAGAATGTGGTAGCACAACACAACATAGCTTCCCCCACACTTAAGGTAGACTAGATAATGGAATTTCACATCAAGTGTTGGGTGGATAGGGAAAATTATATTGTAATCCGGCTAACCGAAAAGGTTGTTCATGGATTCTAAGGGAGAAAAGGATTAAATGTTCAAGATAGGAAATTTTAGAAAAAGATTATTTGAAATAGAGGCTTTAATAACAAACAACAGCCTCGGTCAATTAAAATATAAGTACCTCAAACCCTCTTGTTTTGATAAGAATAAATAAAATTTGGGTTAAATTAAGCATGGTTTCATTCTATCAACAAATGTAGTAAATGTAAATAATATGAAAAGAATGGTTCAGAAGCCTCAAAAAAGAATGTGATTTCAAATATAAAGACTATAAGATGTGGCATGGGATTCAAAATTCACAGTACATTTCATGAAATTACTAAAGATTTGAACATGAAACAATGTCATTTTAGGTATTCATTTAAGCTCAGTTTCAAGAGATAAATTTTGTCACAAATTGATATGGATTTCAAAATGGTGATGAGAACCATTTTAGATCAAATGTTTTAAAAAAACAAAAATTTAAAAATAAACACACATAATTTGATAAACAAACGATTTTTTTTTGTTTTTTTAAACCATTGAAAAATAGGAAAACAATTAAAATTACTATACTTAGAGGTTCCCTCCCCCACACTTAAAATATTGCATTGTCTTCAATGTGAACACATTAGATTATATATGCACATGAAATGAGGAATTTTAAATATGAAAAATAATATAAAAGTGAAATGGTTAGGAATTTCATGATATGATTAAGTGATGATGGGGTCATATAGTGTGATGAAATCCACTAAATCTGTAGGAATTTCCTCAATGTGTTGTATAAAAATATACCATGGGTTATAAAGATCCTTCCAGTGTCCTCTTTTACGATCTTCACATCACCATATGGAAAAACATTAGTTACAATATAATGACCCTACCACCTAGAACGAAACATACCAAGCATCAGATTAAGTCATGAACTACAGCGAGAGACATTCTCTCAAACATGAAATTCTCTTTTGTGGATCATTTTTTCATGAGATTCTTTTGATCATTCCTTTTATAGCCTTGAATTCCCATATTAAGACAATCAAATCTCAACATGATTTTGAATTTGCATCTTCCTTTGGATTCTATCTTGGGCCATATAAATGTTGCATTTATTTATAGCCCAATAAGCCTGATGCTCAACTTCCAAAGGGAGATGAAACGCTTCTCCAAAAAACAATCTGAAATGGGGACATACCAATGGGTGTCTTGTATTATATCCTATAGGACCACAATGCATAATCCATGGGCCTGCTCCAATCCTTCTTATTTGGAAGCACAATTTTACTTAAAATTGGTTTCAACTCATGATGTGAAACCTCATCCTAGCCAATTGATTGGGGGTGGTATGGTGTTGATGTTTTGTGTGTCCCTCTATAATTCTAATGGAGGGAAACCAAATTTTGACTGCAGAAGTGTGTCCATTGGTTATTAATGGTGGCCTTAGATACTCCAAACCTGCAAAAACTTTGTGCTTTGAATATTCCACTACAACATGAGAATCATCAGTCCTGGAAGCATTAGCCTCCTCCCATTTTCACCCAAAATCAACAGAATCCAAAATATACAAAAAACTAAAAGAACTATGAAAAGGAACCATAAAATTGATTCCCTACACATAAAAAATATCATAGAATAATATTTATTGTTAAGGCATCTCATGTATCCTAGAAATGTTTCTTGTGTGTTGGAAATGTGAGAATGACATACAATACACATGAGAATCATTGAATAATCTAGGCCAATATAATCTATAGTCTAAACCATTCCTAGCTATTTTTGGGGGTCCAAAGTGTCCACCACAAGAATGTTTATGACAGAATTGTAGAACAGACTCAAACTCATGATCAATAACACACCTCCTAAAAACATGGTTACTACAAATGCACAATTTCTATGGATCATCTGAAACATAAAATAAAGAAAAACTCTTTAATTTTTTGACTTTATGTTTCTTTAAATTTGTACGGATTTCATAGGCAACAAGGATGTTAACTAAATCTGCATACCAATATGCATACCTGAGATGGAATAAAGATGCTCATCGGGGAAATTATCCTAAAGTGGTACCTTGTCCAATGTGTTATTCTCTAGTGTGTGATTAAGCCTTCTCATGTGGTCAACCAACATGTTTTCTGACCCATTCTTGTCTTTTATCTCAATATCAAATTCTAGAAGAAGGACAATCCATTATATTTTCCCGGGATTTGCGTATGGCTTCTTCAAGAGGTACCTCCAAGTTGCATGGTCAGAAAAAAAAACTACATTAGTGCCCAGTAAATATGAACAGAATTTATCTAAACAAAATATGATATAAAGAAACATCTTTTTCGTGGTTGTCTAGTTTGAGAGGGATGAATCGGTTATCCTTGACGCATAAGAAAACACATGTGAACATCCCTCCACCATCTGAGATAAGACATCTCCTACTGTGAAGTTGGAGGCGTCATACATAAGCTCAAAAGGAATCTCTTACTGTGGGGTCTGTATTATTGGTGGAGTGGTCAGACATATCTTTATCTTATCAAAATAATTCCTTCCATAATCCTAAAACACAAAATCAGAATCCCTTTGAAGCAATTGTGGATTATAAAGAGTAATCTTACTAAAATCATTGATGAAGCACCGATAAAATCATGAATGCTCAAGGAAAGATCTGACATCACGCACACATGAAGGATATGATAAGGATGAAATAATATCTAACATAGATTTATCAACCTCTATCACATGTTTTGACACTACATTCTCTAATACAACACCATGATCTACCATGAAATGATACTTTTCAATTTTTAAGACTAGATTCTTCTCAATTAAAAGATTCAACACCTTTACCAAACTAAATAGACATTAATCAAATAAAGACACATACACTATAAAATTATCAATGAATAACTTCATGAAGGTCTCAATAAAATCTGAAAAAATAATGACCATGCATCTATAAAAGGAACCTAGGGGGTTGCAAAGTCCAAATGGCATTCTCTAGTAGGAAAAAGTTTCAAAGGGACATGTCAATGTAGTATTCTCATGATCCTCAAGAGCTATAGGAACATGAAAATATCCAAAAAGTCCCACCTAGAAACAATAATGTGGCTTTCCAACTAGTATCTCAAGCATTTGATCAATAAATGGGTGGGGGACATTTTCCTTGTGAATGGATAGATTTAGTTTCCTATAATGAATACATACATGCCAAATTTTTTGCACCCTCATTGGAACTAACTCATCTTTATCATTTTTAACAATAGTAACACCACATTTCTTAGGCACAACCTAAATAGGACTCACCCACTGGGAATCTAATATGGGATTGATTATACCTGCCTGGAGAAATTTTTTAACCTCTTTTTTAACATCCTCTAAAAGTGTTAGATTGAGTCTCCTTTGTGGCTTCCTAACCGATTTAGTCCCATCCTCAAAAATAATCCTATGCATGAAAATGGAGGGACTAATAAATGATATATCAGCCATGGTCCACTAGATTTCTCTAATGATCTCCCTCAAAAGATTCAAAAGTTTTTATTCATGTTCAAAAGGGATATTGTTAACAAGGATACTAGGTAATTTCTCACTACTTATCAAGTATGAGTATTTGATATTAGGTATAAATGTCTTGAGTTCCAATGTAGGGGAGATATATGGATGGATAAATTGAAGGAACTGAAATGTGTGCACAATGAAAATCACTATCAGAATATACATCATCAAAATCAAGGAATAGTTCATCAAATCCATCAGCATACTCAAAAACCATGTCTTAATTAGTGTTCACATAATTAAAATTGGAATATGAATCCATTTAAAAATCAAATCAAAGAGAGTCTTGTACATTAGAAACAATTTTGGAAGTACTCTTATACATTAAAATAGAACCAATACTCATAATCTCCCGAAGTATAGGACAATCAAATTCCATGGGGTTTATAATTGGTGGTTTAAAATAGACGATAAAAATGCATAGTGGTCCTCTGAGGGGTACATCATAGAGTCCATAACATCAAATATCACAATTTCATCCCCAAACACCAAGGAAAGTGTACCCTCATTGACATTTATGATAGATTTTTCAGTTTTGTGGAAGGGTCTACCTTAGATAATGGGAGCATGTGAACTTGCCTGATATTATTACATGTTAATCACATATCAATTTGTTAGGAATATCATGTCTCTTACCCGGACAAGTACATCCTCAAGGACTCCCACTAAATATGTCACATCTCTAGTCACCAATCGCACCACTACTCTCGTCAGCTTCAACTAACCAACCTTTAAAGAAGAGAATACATAGTGAGGTATCACATTTATAGAATCTCCCAAATCACAAAGTGCATCAGAAAATAGATTCTCTTTTATGGAGCATGGTATGGTGAACGTCCCCGGATCCTTGCACATTGTTGGTATTTATAGAGTTTATGATTTAATAATAATGAAACATTCCTTCCAGGATTGATCCTTTCATTTCACATGTGCCCACTTTTATTGGTACAAAGTTCTTTTAAGAATTACGCATACCTTGGGATTTTCTTTATGGATTCAAGTAGAGGAATGTTGATCTCCACATGCTTGAATGTGTCCAAAACCTCTATTTATATTACCTCTTCATCCATATTCATGGTTTGAACAAACCAATTTGAAAAAAAAGTGGTTTAAGAGTAAAATAATTAATCATTTTCTTACCTTTATCTTTCTCCTTGGGATGCTCATCAGCTGCTTTTGAATGGGGATTCTCTGGGGTTGAGGTCAATCTCAGTGGAACAATAGGTGAAGATGTATCAGTTTTTTTCTTTCCACTTCACAATGTGATGGCACCGACATTCCCCTTGGTATTTGGAGTAGGTTAAAAAGGTAGATTTCAGATGTTCTTACTTACCAGTTCATGGAGGGTAGTAGCAATCTGGCTCATTTGAGTCTTCAACTCCCTCAGCTCTGAACCGTGACTCTTCAACTCATTCTGTTGATTTTGAAAAATTTTCTTCAAAAGATCATCATGGTTAGAATATACCTTTATTTGAGAATTACATTGTTATTGACTTGTTGATTCTTC
The DNA here is from genome assembly GCA_963277665.1 of Viscum album. Classification (NCBI taxonomy): domain Eukaryota; kingdom Viridiplantae; phylum Streptophyta; class Magnoliopsida; order Santalales; family Viscaceae; genus Viscum; species Viscum album. Next base: position 1,453,867,033 of record OY728161.1, read on the forward strand.
AGCTTCAAATCACCTTTGGGGTTGTTGGAAACCCTATCGGTAAGGTTGAGTCTGCTAGAAGATTTGTTGAAAAGGGGGCCTTTTTTATTGTCCATAGCTATACATCATATCCAATTGATCCTTCCTCCTTTGGGTATATGTTGGACCAAACGAGTCAAACATTTTTTGAGGATATTTGTTTGTTGCGTTTGAAGATATGGTCTCCTAAGAAACAGTACTGCACATTCATATGTTTCATGTAGTTTGGGGAAATAGTCAGTTGGGTGGTCTATTTCAGTACAAATTCCACACAGCCTTGAAGGAGGGGGTTGGGATAGATTTTAAGCCAATGCAATCTGCCTAACCATAGTTTTCTAATCATCTATCTTAGTATTAATCAAATTACTTTCAAGAGATGACGAAATAACATGTTGTACTTCTCGAACTTGTGCTGTACCTCAATCACCAAATTGTTGGGAGTTTTTGGTCCATCTTTTCAATAAATGCACATGAAGCTACTGGTGTTTTATCCACTAATTCCCCTCTAGACATTTCATCCCCAATGCTATTATCTATAGGTTTGAGTCCTTCCTTGGATGTATTGGATGAGTAGTATCTCACTGATTTTTTGATGTGGGCAGCTTGCACGCAGCTTCTTGAATCGCTCCTAGTACACATACATTGACTCTCATTGGGCTTTCTGGATTCTTAAGATCACTTTTTAAATGGATGTGTTCCTTGATGATAGAAAAAATATATGCACTAAAATTCAATTAAATTTTTTCAAATAAGCTACATATTCATTTTGTAAATAATACATGCAATCCTTTGTAGCTCCATCAAGTGAGAATGTGAATGCTCTTAGATAGATTTTATCCTCAGAAACATTTCTTTGTTTTAAGGTTGCGAAAACCACATTAAATTATTTTAAATGTTTTTTAGATCCTCACCAAATAATCCATCAAATTCTGGAAGAAGATGAATTAACCCAGATATCAGTGAAAAGTCAGATTAGAGATTTGGGTATGCAATACAATTTGGTTGATAGTTAATATTAGGTGCAACCAATTCTAGAATCATACTATTAAGTTCATTATTATTGTCTTCAGCCATTGTTTCTTCTTTTAAGATGTACTTAGAAGTGTTTCCAATTTCAATGTTCTTGGTGTGGAGAGAATTCTCTAAATTATTGAATGGTGAAATATCCTGTAGACTGATAACGTCTGATTCGAGCTCGAAGGCTACGTTCAATCTCAGCCATAAAATCTAAGAGATCCTCAGTATTAGTTCATGTCATAAATAAAATAAATATTAAAATAAGGAAAGTGTACATGAGTAAAATCAAAATGATATTTTTGATTTGATGGTCCAAAAATTATAAGAAAATAATAGATGAATAAGAATGAAAGAAAGAAAATAAATATTGGTTAAAAAAGAAATAAATAATAGAAGAAGAGAAAAAAATGTTATATAATATAAATACCTCTAATTGGTTGAAATTATTTCTTGACTCCCCAGAAATAGATCCAATCTTAATGAATCTATCATGGATTCTCTCAAATGAAGTGTGATTTCATGGGTACTTGGGTGCAGTAGAGTGGCTGAACAAGATCGTCTCTCAAAAGAATAAGTAAATTAAAACAACATCTTAATGGTATTCTTAATAATAAAACAAAAGATAATAAAAAAACAGTTGAATCTATGGGTTTGTTTATCATTTATAAAACTAGAAGACGTTTTCTAGAAGAAGATTCCATTTTTTGATTTTTAATTGTGAAATGAAGTTCGACTAAAAAGACGCAACAAGAAGATGTTTTTTTAGAAAATATTTTAAAATGCATAATCGATCTTACAGCACCTCTTAATTGAAATAAAAATAATTACCATTTAAATTAACACCCACTTAATTATTATCCATTAACTTGTTAACCCCCTAACCCTATGAGAATTAACCTTACCATATTGATGAAGTGAATTAAACCCAAGGCAATCTTCAGAACATGTAATCACAGCACCCTGCTTTGATTTATGTTCTAAGGATAGATTATGGTCAGTGGTAAATTAAGGCACATATCCATTCTGGAAATGAAGAATAATTTAGTTTTGGTATTATGTTTTAACACTAAAAATTAATATCGTGTGGTTTTGAATTACCTGTTAAGGTTGCGCTCTCATAGTTCACAGAATTCCTGATCCCATGTGTTTTGTGTTAACTATTCAATAGCATGATTATTTTCATTTAAATTAAAAACTATATTAATTGATAATAATATGTAAATTATAGTAGTTTATTAATTCAAAATAAATAAATGAATAAGGATAGAGGTAGATTGGTTACTAAAATTCACTACTCTTCCATGGCTGGCGTAGTCATCTTAGAAACATTTTGCATGTGAAATGTTTTAGAAAAGGTGAAACACAATCTCATTTCTACTATTGATTCTTGTCCAATTAAGAAGATTAAGAAAGAATAAAATATATAAAACAATGGGAATATATAAGAGGATATAAGAAATAAAAAAGGATTAAATAATTTTATTAGGAAAATAAAAATATTACAAAGCAAGAAAGGGAGGAATGCTTCTATGAAGGGATCCTTGCTTCAGGAGCTCCCCAAATTAGTATAAAGATTCCCAGAACCAATAATTTGGGGATTGGACTCATATATAACCCCAAAATGGAAGCACTTCACTCCATGTACGAACTTCCAAATGGGGTGCCCAAGGTGTAAATTTATAGCCAAATAGGGAGTGGTTTTGGGCACCCAGTATTCTAGACACATATTGTGTATCTATTTTGAGTTGGTTAATGGAATTATCTCGAGTTGGAAAAAATATAAACGTTGTATTATAGAATGTTTTCTATCTCCATGTGAAATATGGCAGCCAATTATGGATTCCATCGTGAGATATGGCCAAAATAAATAACCTAATAATTGAATTCATGCAGATTCTATCCTTTGAAATGATTGGCTTGTATGGACTTCTTAATGACCGGATTGGGATTTTGTTCTGGAGAGGTGTTTTAGCCCATGATGTTTTGGAGTGTCCCCCAAAAGGACATCCTATTTGGAGCCACGTATTTGGATCAATCGACAATCCAATGGATAGATGTCCTTGGGCGTCCTTGCAGTTTGGCCCATTTTTCTTCTGGATCATCTCCGACCCTCCAAATCACCTCCTCCTACAATGAAACCCGCAAAACAAGAATAATTTACCTTTTTAAAAGTGATAAAAATTTAATAATTTAATCATATGGTATTTTAAATTTTAGATAATATTTGTTATTTTAAATACAAAACAAGTTTAAAACTTTGATGTAGGGGTGAAATAAAGCAGTGAATTGTGATGTGATCAGCCTTCTCATGTGATCAGAATACAAATTATTCCATTAATATGATGTCTTAAACCTCTCAGAGAAAAGATAGACCTTCTCTATTGTACTCAACTCTGTGTCTGGATCAAGAACAGATTCCCCCCAACATCCATCCAGCATAAGGGTGAACAAAATAACCTCCCATATTGAGCTTCAAAAAGAGACAAACCATTGTAAGTGTGATATCAATTATTGTAATGAAAATATTACAAGAGAAAATGTCATACCCAAAACCCACTAAATTCCACAACACATTCCTGCAACATGCCCTCTAATGTCTCGATGGTCCTCTATGTCTGTACATCCATTTCAGGGTGATAAACAATGATGAGGTGAAACTGCATGCCAAAAGCATGATGTAATTCCCTCCAAATGAGTGAGGTAAAACACGTATACCAATATGAGATGACAGATCTCATAACTCCATGCAGTCACACCACCTCATCCACATATCTTCGTGCTAAGGCCTCTATTTTGCTTGACGCATTGATCACTATGAATATATCTATTTTCGTCAATTGATCCAGTGCTACCAAATTAGAATCACATCTACACTCAGCCCTTGGTAATCCAATGATAATATCCATCGAGATGTCATCCCACTTTCACTTAACGATATCTTGGGGCTGGAAAAACCCACCGGTAATAGGCTACTCAGCCTTCACTTGATGGAACACTAAGAATATTTCCACAAACTTCACCACGGCCTACTTCATCTCATGCAACCAGAAAAATTCTCTCAAGCACATGTACATCATGGAAAATACTATGTGTACCAATAATGGTGATCTGTTAAACTCATATAAAACTTCCTCATGCATTGGCACTATTACAAATAGCTTCAAATAGTACAACATATAATATTGAAAATCCACTAGCCATACCTCTAGATCATCTCCTAGGTTAATGATATAATGCATCAACATTGCCTCTGAGTCTCACTGTTGAGACTCTTCCACCTTCTTCCTCAGATATGATTGTAGCATCATCTAAAATAGACGGTCTATACTGACATCCATTCCTATATGTATGTGCATGGAATCCAACTCCTCTAATGCCCTCCAATCCTATGTAGATTCCTAAAAAACTGCATTCTACGACTTCCTGCTCAAAGAATAGTCCACAATATCCCCTTTACTATGGTATAAGATATCTAAAATCTTAGTCCTGGAGAAACTACATCCACCTCCCATGCCACAAGTTCAGGTCTTACTAGGAAAAAATTTACCTCAAGATCTAATGATCTCTAAAACCCACAATACGCTCCCCAATGAGGTATTGTCACCATAGTATTAGTGAGAACATGACCACTACATGTTATAGATCATGGGTGGAATTGTTATGTTTAAGGTGACATAACTTCTTAGACCCATATGATATCAGTCCCTATTATTTCATCATCACACACCCCAAGCCTAGAGAGAATCATCACAAAACACCTTGAACATTACCCCTTCCTCTAGAAGCCTGATCACCAAAGCACTCACCAACATCTCCTTAATATATTTGAACACTTCATGTAACTACTCTCCCACACAAAATAATGACCTTTTAAATTCAGAGTCGTTAAATGAGATGCTACCTATGATAACTAATGTACGAATCTCTGATAGTATCCTCTCAGACTAAGAAATCTATGAATCTCTACCGCATTATTATGTGAATCCTATGAAACAATTTCCTCCACCTTATATTATTCAACTAATAAGCCCTTCTATGACACCACATTCCCAAGGAAGTGGACCTCCCGTGTCTAAAAATTTCACATGGATAGCTATCTATAGAGTTAGTTGTGCCGAAGGATCTTCAGGATAGTCCTGATATGCCCAGTATGATCCTCCACTGACTACGAGTAAATTAGGATGTCTTTGATGAATATGACGATGATATCATCCTAGAACTCATGAAATAAAATTTCATGATCCCCAAGAACATGGCTGGTGATTTTGTAACACCAAATGACATAATTACGAACTTGAAGTGCATATACCTTCACCTAAATGCAGTCAAAATGTTACCCTCTTTCATCCTCAACTAGTGATATCTAGACCATAGATCGATCTTGATAAACCAACTTACTCCCCTCATCTAGTCAAAGAGATCATCTATTCTTGGGATAGGGTAATGGTTCTTGACCATTACCTGATTCAATCTCTAGTAGTCTATACAGAGCTTCAGACCACTATATTACTTATTTGAAAACAAGACTAGAGTGCCCCATAGTAACACACTTGGTCATATGAAACCATTCTTCATTAGATCATCAATCTTTATCCACAACTCTAGTAACTCATAAAGAGATATCTGATAAGGATCCATTGAGATATGATTAATACCATGCTATAAGTCTATCCCAAACTCAATGTCATGTCGAGGGGGTAGTGTCACAACCTCTTCAATGAAAACATCCAGAAACTCTTTGAAAACTCCTTGAACATCCCCCATATCATCGTCCATTGATTTCATTAACATCTCATCTAGCAATGAATGGGGAGGCCCCATATGCCAGCTTCCCAACTTACAGCTTCGCTAAACAATGAAAGCTACACACTGGCCTTTCAGGTCTGAAAACAAGACTCATCTCTAGAAGTAGTTGATAATAAAAAACATGGATTACAACCATTCATTTCCAAGGAAAACACAATATAGATGCATTTGTAGCAGATATAGATACTCATTAGACTGATGTGAACCCAACATCAGTCTACATCCATGGAAAACATGAAACAAGCTCATTTATACTCTGATTGGTGTACTCAACACCACAAGAACAGAAAGTCTCTATATTATAAATCCCAAAGCATTGTTTATAACAAGTGTAAAAAAGGGGTGTGAAGATCCCAAATCAAACACGGTGCAAGTATGTTTGTTAAAAAACTCATCATACCTCAAAAAATCTATATCTCGACTAGAAATTCTTCCTCTACGGTGTGCAACATCCCATGCCTAGCTCCTCTTACCCTCGGATGTCATCTACCTCCTGGGACATTCCATGGTCAAGCTCCCTAATGATAAACAGGTGGTCTGCCTCCTCATATACTATCCACACTTGGTGGATCAGGGGGCTTATGTACTTACCATTGGAAAGTCATGGCTGGGAATTGTTGTTGAGGCGAGCATTGCATTATCCTACCTCCATTGTAGAGACCTGAAGCTTGACATACATGGACATTACATTACTTTTGCAGAATACTTAATACATAAAAAAACTAGACACCAAAGGATAGTAATATTTTAGTGTCTTTGGAAACTCGGAACATAATCTTCTAATTGTGGTGAAAGATCTTCAACATCTCCCATAAAGATCTTCCCCTTTTTGTTTTCTTACCTAAAACCATTCTTTAGTCCTAGGAAAAAGAAAACATATAACGGGTGAGCTCAAATTCTCAGTAAGGGTAAGCATGAATAACATAAAACTAATCATATACAATTGAACTTAAAAACATGAACATAATGTTTAAACATAAAAACCGCGAGCAATGACATAAAAGATGGCAGTATATAAGTCATAGATCATTAAAAAACATTAATCATGATAAAATAGCATGGGAAAAAAACATGTGATTGTGGACACCATAAAGCACATGAAATGATTTCCATAGTAGCCAAGGCATTGCTACCAAGACCATCTTAGTGGACAAAGTCCCTTTCGAAATCTAGTTCACTCCTCATTCCAGTCCTGTAACACTAAACCGGATTAACTTAACATTTCATCCATGTATATCTCATGAGATATAAACCATTACCCAATGCATTGGAGGGAGATATAGGTCCCACCCAACTCATAATTAAATCATTCTTTCGTGTGCCACAAAATCATAAATCATACATCATAGCATAACCCATGTAATAGAATTGGATTCTTAAACATCATGCCAACATAACATAATCCATATAAAATAAATGGATATCATTTCATCATAAGAAGAATCAAACCATGTAAATAATGGATAAATTATACTTGAAACATACACATATGAAATAATGTCATCTTAGATGGAAAATGGTTTTGATAAAACTCTTGAAATGAATTCTTGAAGAAAATATCCTTTCTTATTCAAAATAATTTTCTTTTCACAAAATGCCATGCCATTTTATAAGAAAAAGGTTTTTTTGAAAATAATCAGGCAATCTTGTAGAGGATTCTTCATGAAAACGAGGCGTTATGAAACCATAAAAATCAGTTCACGCCGTATAAGTTAAAAATAACATTCTACTCGTACTTTTGTCGGAAAAGTCAAAAAGTAACTCATATGGTAAAAAAAGAAAGATTCATTACATAAAATGTAGTAAAAGTCAAAAATGGTTAAAAAAGACTTTAAACATAAATGAAACCATTTTTAGGAAACATGGACATGGATGGTAACAATAACCCCAGTAAATACTTATAAATAAACAATCTCGGATAAGAATGAGATTGGAATAGTTATCCCTTACCTTACATCCGATATGCTTCGTATGTATCCGAACCTCCTGTATAATTATTTAAATAATGACATTTACTTATTTCAGAATCATATTCATTATTATTATATAATATATGGTTCACTTGTTACTTTATATTACCCTTTCTTTTGTAAATTCCATGTTAAAGCAGCATTTTGGGTAAAATCGTTTCATTTGTCGTACGTGTTTTGACTTTTTGTTCTTGTTATTATTACTTATATAATGATTTACATAATTAAATAATGTAAAACATGAATTATATATAATATATATTCATAATATACATATATATATGATATATCGATAAATGGAATGAAATACACCGTTCATGGAGACGGTAGGCTGTACGTACACATGAACGTTGTCTTCGTTTCCTTATGGAATTGAATGGAATTAAGTAGATGAAATAAATATATATATATATATACATAAATCTAGTATCATTATTATTTCATATATTTCATTATTATTCATTATTTATACTTTGTAATCATTCATTAATGGTTAACATGGAGAATGAATCTCATCGCATCGTGGAGATGGTAGTCCGTACGTACGCACGAGTGATGATATCATTACCATGATCGTGGAATTGTATTAAAGTGTGTGTATAATATTTTAGAATCAATATCACCTTACAATAATAATATATAGTTATTTATTTACACTATTATACCCATACATGTAAGGTGGTGGTCAAAAACAGATAACACCACGACGTGGAGACGGTATTCTGTACGTACGCACGTGCGGTGATTTTGTTTTCTGTAGGATGGATAGAAGGTGAAATAAGTTTGTTTCATATTTATAATAACATATCAGTATATAATTAATACTTATGTTATTAATTAATAATTATTAAAATAAAGAATAAGAAGTAGAAGAAGAAAGAAAATTGAGAGAATTGGAAGAAGAGATTACCTCTTCTTCGACGCACATCCTTTAAGCTTCCACTTAAGGAAGTAGAGTTGGTCTTTTGAGAAGACCAGAACCTCCAGAATGTTTATATGGAAGTGGATAAGAGAAATGGGCAGGGTTTTTTAGAGCTTCATGGCTCAAAAAGGTGTGAAGAGAAAAGGTAAGGGGTTCCTTTTTTATAAGGGAGGAGAGGGGCACCTTTGTAAGAACTTAAAATATTATTTTATAATAATGTCATATTCGGTTTTTAATGGCTCCAAATTGATTTATTTATAATATAAGGTGGGGATGGGTCAAAATACTCTCAACCAATATATTTTAGACAGGTTTGGCTTATTATATTAACATTATCTTTTAGTTTTAACTCTTAGTTAATTAGATTGACATTTACCATGTCACTTTGTATTTTTATATTATATAGTTAATAAACTTACCATATACATCCAAGAAACCCCCAAGATGTCCATTAATGATACAAATATCATTATATAAGTATCTTTTCAGAAACATCGATTTTTAGGAATATAATAACAATTAGTAATATAATATTTGCTTTAAAAATTATTTTATGTCAATTTTGACACTATTTGGTAATTGATTTTTTGTGAAAACCATAACAACATGTTTAGATCAAAAAAAGTTAATTAAATAAATACTAACATGTCATATTAACCTAGAAAATTAGTTTAATTCAAAAAAAGTCTCAAATTACATTTATTTGGGGATTTATAACATAAATTATGTTAATATTTCATTAATAAGATAATTACAGCATCATCGTTGTGTCATAAATAACTTATATTATTTAACTTCTAAAAATTATAAATAAATTACCATTAGGTAGGAAATCGTTTTAGATTTCTAATGAATATTTATAGTCTAATTCATCTTATTTATATCTCTATATTAAAAATGAATTAGTTATTAAACTTTGATTTTAACTATTTTAACCCTTCTTTAAATAAATTAATAATAAATGTCCTAATGTAATCCAAGTGGACCTAAATGGTCATATTTTATTCCTAATGTTGTTTTTGGTCGACTTACACTTATCCAATAGAATTAGGAAATGTGTTAGGGTAATAATAATATCATTGTTACCCTTAATTACCCTATTTACTTTTAACAGTGGTAAATAAAAGTAAAAAGTTACTATTCACCAAAAATTATTTTCATCTCATTGAACCACATTTTAGTCCTTGATATTAACCGTGTCTCTCGGATTTTCAAAATTTTACTCACAGAAGTGGTAAAATTATGTTTTATGTGATTTTCCAAATTCTCCTAGGTGGATAGTAAAAGACGGTGAAAAGTTCAATAAAATTTTTATATATCTAAAATTATTATAAAATGACTCCAATGAATTACATTGAACTTATATAGGTATTATGCATCATTTTAGACCTAAAATAAATTTAATAAAATAAATATTTAATTAAATAAAAAGTCGGTTATCAAATAGTAACCCAGTGTTTTCACTATTCATCAAAAATTGAATGTTTTCAGAAAAATACCAAAAATTCACCCTAGGATAATTTCGATATTCTGAATCCAAAAATTAAGTCCATTTTTAAAGATAAAGTTTATAAAATTTTAAAAAGTGGGTATTACTGTTCATAACAGCTAGTTTATATAATATTTTAATAACATATCATTGTTTAGTGAAACTCGATATTGCATACAACACACGCTATCGTGGAAGGTCATGATTTCATGTAAAGCAAGCCACATTAGGGATGCGTGTAGTGAAAACTCCTTTTGGTGTAGCGTACAATACAAGACATCAATAAAATTAAAAATAATATTTTTCATAAAATCTAAGGGTGTTACATCCATTATACTAATCTGAAGTCGGGCAGTATCCCTATGGATTCCCAAGGCCTCCGTAATAAAAACACCTAATTCCAAGGCCCATGGGAAGGGGTGATGACCAGAGGTTCGGAACTAAAACTATTGGGCTCGACACCCAACTCATTGAAACATGGATGGACCTGACACAAGAGACATTCTTCTAACAAGCATCCCCTTTGAAGAGATCAGGTGTCTTGCCTCCCATGTAAGACCTTTTCAAGAGTGCATCCTTTCCACTAATTCATCCTTCTTTTGAACCTTTATGTATGTTAGTAGGGTGAAGGGAGTAACTACACACTTAAGAGAAGTATATAGTGCCCCCTCTATACGTCTCACCAATGACTCCTCATCCAAAAAGATATCCAAAGAAAAACATAATATATCCTTTTACTTGATTCCGAATTACCCCACAAAAAAATTATTCTGTTGATGGGAGAGTAGCTTCTATGGATTCTCAGAATTCATCTTGGAAGAAAGGAACTCCACTTGAAACTACTTCTCAATGTCGTCCCAAAATACATAGGTCTCCTTCCTCTCCTTGAGATAAATCATCCACCACTAACAGGATTCTTCCCTCATATAGATATCAACTATAGTATCCTGATACACTTTATGATCCCATATCAAGATAATGTTATAAATAGAACCTCAAGAGAACTCTCCATCTCCATGTCTGAGACTCTACCCCAATAATTCCCCATAGTGTGTCACTCAAAAGCATGAAGCATCTTCTTCCACTGATCATTCTATTTTACATGGTTGACCCTCCACCAGTCAACCGGGTCATCCTGCTGACCCTCCACTATTCATACAACACACGGGCGATGTCTGATAGCCCTAGAAGAATGAAAAAAAAACAACTCATAAGCCCGGGTCATGTGGAATTTTCTCTTAGGGTTTATCATAACTCATTATTTATTTTAATTTCATGAAAATCCCCAAAAAAACAAGAACATAAGTAATCATGATGCTTTTTCATTTCTGAGGGTCTCTACCCAGCTAATGGTGTATCTTCTCTTGGTAATTTGATTATCTCATAGTCCTTGCATTAGATCATGGGGGGCTTAAAATCCCATGTCCTAGTATATCTTCCAAGGTCTATGTCACACACCAAGATCACCTAAAACTAATTCCCAACCAATCCTTTTAATCCTCACTCTTCGTATCTTCATACTTCATCCTACCTCTCAACCATCACCACTAATAATGTTCAGTCATGGACTCCCTTCTTCATGATGAGGGAAGATTTAAATAGATTTTGAGACCTTCCTTCTTCAAGATGAAGTAGAAATAATGTCCCTCGATTCCTGCCTCCAATAGGCCGAGGGATGGAGACAAGCAAAAAAGGGTATAGAATTCTCACTTAAATTAGAGGCATTAACCATTTCATAATAACCCATATCACCATAAAATATTTATAAATTTAAAAACAATCACCATGATATATATATATATATAATCCATCCCACATACATTTTTAATGTAAAACTACTAGAAATACATAGAAAACTCCAATGTAAGTACAAAAATAAAACTATGATGTGACACAACAACCTTCCCAATTATATGAGTTAGTAAGGTCCATCACGATCTGTGTAATATCCTTAGAAAATTGAAAACAGTTTTATATACGTAGGGTAACCATACAAATAAACTCAATTGGAAAAAACCAAAGTCACTAGTGAAAAAGTGGGAGAAGCATTCTAATTCGCCTGTAAGAAAACAAGGGAAACTCAAAGGAACATTAAAAGGGATACTATCAAACCCTACCTCACCAAGGCACACTCACCAAATAACAAAAGTCATGTAATGTAAAGTAGTAAGCACATCGATAATTGGGTACCACTCACCACATCCCATGGGTTAACTGCTCATCCCTAACGGCGAACATCTAAATGCAACCACGCTATCCAAGAAGCCCCATTGTCAAAACCTGGAAAAATAAACATGAGCCTCACACCACATCACATCCTTTCCACAAACACCTAGGCCACAACCACCACACGTCACACCCAAAAACACAAGGGCCTCATCCTAACAACACCTTGGAAACAAGCCACCTCAGACACAACTAATACCATAAGTCTAGTATTAGACATCAAGTCATTTAAGCATGCCTAAAGTGTCTTGGGTGTTCAATGTATAAAAGAGGGAGTAGGGTAAATTTAGTAACCAGTCATCCATCTTCCCACTGAGATATTGGGAAAGACACCCTCCACATAATAATGGGGGTGTTCGACAATGTTCTGAACATGGGTGGGGTATGTATATAAAATAGAAGGAACTACAAGTTTGTATCTATTAGTAACAAACACAAAGCTCATCTTATGGGATTCCAAAAAAACAACCAGCACACACCAAAACTATAATTGTTGCTACCACTACATGTACATCCGCACAAAATTCACAACAAATACATCAACCCACCAATTTTATTTTACCACTTATAATTCTTTATTAATAATATAACTTATTTCATTACAACAATACATGGGAATCTACTAACCACAACTATGCCAAACACATTCAGTGACAGAAACAACAACAAAAAATTATAGTCCCACTGAATAACACTGACAACATCTATAACACCACCCAAAAGCAATGCCAGTACTCTACAAGCCCATATCTTCCACAATCAATGAATATCTAAAACTTATATTCCATCACAACTCATACACCACCTCATACACAAATCCAATTGTAACCACCACTAAATCACTAACCCATTGCACACAAATACCCCACCTATCTCCCATAATCAACTCATCTTCTCACCCTTGTCCCCACAAATGTGCTACCAAAAACACCACCATATAAACCTCATAATGCACAAAACCCAATAAGGATCACAAAGAACATAGCCATATCAAAAAATCAATGTGTATTTGGATTTAACAAAGGTTCTGTAATTCCACTTTGATAAACATGGGTGATCTCAAATATTGTTTGGTCCTCGGGTATCCTTTTTATTTAACTATGTATATATGATTAATCAAATTTCATGTTTATAGTCATTTAAAGAGATAATAAACAATAATTACGAAGATACACTGGTGAAAAATCAAGGACAACAAATATCCATGATTTTCAGAGGGATATAACACATAAAATTCACATTAAAATCAAATATAATAGATAATAGAAAGTGATAATCAGCATTTTCTCCATCCAAATTTATTACTTCATATTATCTTCATTAAATTTTTATCATCAATATTTACAAGGTGACATGAGTAGACAAACCCCATATGATACACAATTAAAATGGGGATGATGGAATTCCTTACCTGGAACAACAGGAAACCAAAACAGCTCCTTACGCCAAAAAAGAGAGGCTGCACGAGCAGAAGACTCTAAGGAAAACCAAAGAGTGTTATACAACATAGGTGCATATCTCATCTGGGAAGAAAATATCACCATCAACCAAGAGAAAAGAGAATAAAATATCTTGAATTTAGTAAAATAAAGATCCTATATCAATAGAAGGAAAAAATTTAATAAGTCCATTAAAGTCGGACCGTGGCTAAGACAACATGGTTTGACAATTTCAAAGTCCCACAAGAATTATGATATTAATGAAACTAATAATATCCTTTAATAACGCCTTTTGAAATTCCCAAACATGGATTTAATCTCAATTTATGACAATTAAAATGTAAGAGGGGAAAAACTGAAAAATGGAAAAATTAGAAATGAGTCATTGATGGGTGAGTCACCGATAACAAGCCACTTACACCGATAGTAAGTCACTATTACTAATATAACAATGCTGAGCCATCGACGCTGAGAAAAAGATGTGGCTGAGTGAATCCTGATGCACTGATTCCATGACTCACCGACACATGGACTAACTGATGCCCTAACTCAATGATGCCTTATCTCACTAATTCATTGACTCACAGATGTCCTAAATCACCGATGCCCTGACTCACTGACTCCCAAACTCACTAATTACCTAACTCACAAATGACCTAACTCACCTACACCCTATCTCATAGACACCCTCGACCTACCGATGAAAAACATAAAATAAGGAAAACTCTTGAAATTTCACACCCATATTACCATTAACCCTATGTTTTGAAAAATTAATTGGCCATGGAGTTTTGGGCCATTATAGGTATAAAATAAAATTAATATTACTCTTAGTCTACAATAATGGATATCCATGTTCAACTCACAAGAAAAATATTTCAGATAATAGACTTTTCCAACAAATTTATTTTATTTTAGGAATTTAAAATATTTTCAAAATAAAATTAAATAATAGGAGATTTGGATATGGAATGAAAAAATAACAAAAAACTTAAATATCATTTCTATATATGGATCTTAGGAAGAAAGGAAATACTCCCATTATAATTACCCTAAGTGGACCTTCAATTCCACTTTTTTAGTTTCTTATATACTAAATGATAAAACTTCCTCATATATATTTTATTTATAACCTACCCCTCTATTTGAATATACAACATACCTAGAAATATCCTAAAACATTACACCTATTTTTCAGTGTTTGTTGGATAGATGTATCCTTAATGAATAGAACCCCTTATCCCTCCTTTTTGTACAAAATCACACACATTAATCCATTAACCATCATGGATCCATAATATTCTTTGATGATCATTTGAATGAAGGTAAAATAGCGGAATAAGAATAAGTAAATCATATGAAGACCATAGTGATGACACACTATCACTATTACTCACAACTGATCATCCATATAATAGCTTATATTAGATAAAAACATTAAACATGTGTTTATAAAGATTCTGGTTCATCACTAGATTATTTACCAAGGATAATCCTCTTGTTAGTCCAATTAAATCATGAAAATTATATATAAAAGGGAGGAAAATATAAATAATATAAGAGAGAGATATATGTGTATATTAAAAAATTGATAGAAAAAATATAAAAATTAAATTAAATATTGGAAATAAACTAAAAAACATAGAATATAATAATCTAATAAAAAACTCTATATAACAAAGTGGGTGAAAATTTAAATGGTAATCAATATCCATGAATAGAATTAATGTATCAAGGGTTGGAATCCATATATACAATCTGCTTCTTGATGGTCCTTCCTTGTGGCATCTTACTATTATTATTCTTTATTTTTTAAAATATCTAATTATATGATCTTCTCCTCCTATATTTCCAGCATTATCTTTAACATGGATAGTTTATTTTTATATTCCAAATTTTTCGTTCATAATATTAATATTTAATTCTACTATTTCATGCTTTTATATTGATTATACAAGTTAAAAAATATTTATATACTATACTTTCATGTTTTGATGATCCATTCATATAACAGATACATGATTTTAACATTTACATTTCTTCTTTGTCACATGTATACATTTATATATGTTTTTATGAACATAATTTATTATCTAAAAATCTTATGCAGCCTTTACTGTTTATCCAAACATATTCTATGGGAAACAATCCCTTACAAGTTAGTGTAGTTTTAAGAATCTCTTATGTGTAATCCCATACCGTTTATGGTATAGTAATTTAATCTTAAATACCACTCTATTTATAGGGTATTCTGACATATTAAGTGACTCACCCAATTGAAAAGAAATTTACCCTTAAGCATCACTTGGTCTGTGAGCTAACTGTTATGCATCAATGATAAGAACTCTTACATATACCGAACCCATTCCAAAATTTCCCAATTTATCCTCATTTGAAACTTACATATACAAGACATGAACACTTATATATTATTAGGCACATTTAAAAATTTTTCTGGGCCATAAATAAGATTTTTATACTTAATATTAAAATTTTGAAAAAAACATATTAAGAAGTATATAAATTTAACAAATTAATTATTTAATAATGATGAATTCAGAAAAAATTATATTTTATGAAAATGTTACAATAATATACCAATATGAAAAAAAAATCATATATTTGATAATTTCCATTAAATTATGAATTATATATTATACATTGAATAATTACTATCCCCCTATATTTAAGCATTACAATCCTAAGAAAACATCATATATCAAGGACAAAAAAAATTTCTCATGACAAACATGGAATCTCCATTAAATTCTAAAAACATTATGAAATTCATGGTTAACACATATACATAAACTCACCAATTATTTTCTACTTATAGAATTCCATTATTTTTTCTTTCAATAACTATGTGCATTTTTTACCTACCAACTGAGAAATATTTCACTCTTCAATTATGGAATTATGAATAAGGTTTTTTCTCATTCTCAAAAATATTCCTTTATTTTATAGGCTTTTAACCATTATAGTCTACCTACAACAAATGTCAAAAGGTGAATCAGTCCTATGGTCTTGACGTGGATTGTTTTGTTGATAGGTTTGAAATTTTTGAATGTGAATCATTCTGATGAATAATAAAGAGGTTTAATTGTAAAATAAATTAAAATTCATGAAATCTAGTTTATTCCCAATAATGGTATCCTAAATCATTTCACTATAAAAATTTTGACCTCCATCACCTTATATATTATTTCAAAATTTCATATAACTTGGACGTTAGAAAAAATAATTGTTTTCTTCTCTATTATTCATTTAGTAGGTATAATTTTTTTTCATTTTTAATTATTCAGGAATATGTATTTTAGGGAAAAGGATGAATCTAGAAACTATAAATAGCTGTGTAATCTTCCTTTCCCAGTTTTGTAGGATATTTTCTCTTCTATCATTCCATCATTGATGATTTTTACTAGAACAACGCAAAAGAAAACTCCCTTGGTGTCTTATTTTCTTGTTAAATATTCCCACTGAACACTTAAAGTAATGTTTCTTTATTATAGTTCTTTAATCCTCTAGTTATTAAAGAATATCGGCATCCTTCTCTCGTCAAACTATATTCCTTTTCCTAAAATAGATCACCCCCATGATCTTTCATAACAATTATAATCAAAAAAATTCAATAAATAATTAGTTTGGGATATTAGTATGGTAATTTGGATGCCTAAAAATATTGTCTATGGATTATAGGGGTTATTATAATAGTCATATATAACTGTATTTTAAAAAATGGTAAAATTATAAAAATTTCCTTTCAAAAATATTTATCAATATTATATTTTGAAATCTTACTATAAACATAAAATTTATAAAAAGGGAAAATTATGTTCTAAATGTGTGGACATTCTCGAGGACTCTCATGAAAAAGTTAAAATTTGGAATTAATAAAAAATACTTTAGAAACATCATGGATTATGGAAAAGATTCATTAGTTAGAACATTTACACATGAGATTCACTTTTAAAAACTGTTAATTAAATGTTTTTATTTTAAATAATGGAATAAAAAAAATTTGTAATAATTTAGTTCCTTAAATGTAAACATAAGTATTTCTTCAACGATACCAGCATAATTCAAATTATTTCAATGTATTTTTTTTAGAAAAAATGATCCTAAAAAATTAAAATAACAAAAAAAATGTCTCATATAATTAATAACTAAATAGGTTATGATCCCCCCTCTCACACACACATTTATCTAATACATCCCTATTAATTTTAGTATAAAATGAAATATATTAGGAAATATTAAAAAAATATAAGGAAGAATACAAAAAAGTGTATTAAACCAATTGATTCAATGAGTTAGTCTCTTAATTGTTTTCACTTATAAACCTAAAACAACGTATGATTACATAAGATCATTATTGAAATCAAGGAAGAATAAAATATGTAAGGTAAAATAAATCTTGAGTTAAATTCCAAATTGGGTACTAGGTTTTTAATTCTAACAATGAGGTATTCCTAGAAGTTATCTTAAATTTAAATAGGGACTTATCTTATTTTATACTAACTATTACATTCTTTTTCTTATAGAGATCATCCAAATTCACCTGGGATAGAGCCTCCTTGATAACTGTATTGTATATCTACCAATATTTCTATGTTATATAACATTCAATTTTGTGGTAGGATTATGTATGGATCCTATTACAATACTTATCCTTATTTTATAGATTAATTTTCAAATTCAAGTGATTTTATAATTATTCAAGTGATTTTTTAATTTATTATGTTTCAACATGCTCATCCATGGGAAATTATTAAACATTTCATATTGAGAAAATTTAAAACAGCACACATATAGGTCAAAATCCCCAAATTATTTTGGATAGATTGTTTGTTTGTATTCTTAGGAAGATATTATTTTTATTCTACTTCATTAAATCACTTTGTAAAATTTTCAATATGTTCAAGGAACATTATGTGTACCTCTACATATGCATTTTATTTCTCTTCATCACTCTTCTTGTAATACATTAGATAGTCAAATCTAAAAATTTAAAATATTTATAGTTAATGATCAATTAATTTTCATTTAAATTTGATAAAAATGACATAAAATTTATATTATATCGTTGTATTATTAGGCATATTAACTCATCCAATTTTATATGAGAATCATGGTGTTGTGTGGTAATTGATCGAGGTAGGTAGTCAATATTCTCTATAATTTTTTAAAATTCAATCTCCTTGGTGGTATCTTATTCCATGTATAGGTATATATATAATGGTGTTGTATTTTTATTATTAATGATAGGGTAACCACTTGAAATTTCACTACTAACAAAATCATTCCCTGAATAATACCATTATTTTTGATCTCACATAATAATAACAACATGCATTTTTACGTCAATAATATTTTCAGTAAATTATAGAAAAACAAATGACAGAAGATCTCGATGTAGTTCTTTCTTGGCCCAATCATGTTAATCAACATGAAAATCATTGGGGTAATCTTATCTTACAACGGTTAATATTATTACTTCCGCACTTGTTGTTCACTGCATGCTTAAAGGATAGTATTGAATTTTTCTATTTGAATCATTAACCGATACAAATCCTCTCTATATTATTTATATAATGTCTCTTTTTAACATAAATTCAATATTCCAACACATGAAAGTACTGATTCTATGAATAATATTTTTCATTAAAATTATTTATTGACATATGTTTTTGATTTTTTTTATGAAAAAATGTTTTGTATTTTAAAATGGAAAAAGAAATAATGACTAATTAACTTAAATCATTGGAAACAATTATATATTTTGATACACATGTTGTGGTGTAGTAAAAAATTAAATGTATACTAATCCATTTATAATAGGGTGGATAAGGAAGGTTCTCTCTCAAAAAAAAATTGGATCACACAATTTTCTTATTGATTATTATTTATTCTTTATTTTCAATATTTGGAAATAAAAATAAGTTAAAAATATAATAAAACCCTTAAAAGTAAATCGATATAGAATGTGGTTCAGAATATAAGAATATATAACTTTGGAATTACCCTAAGTAAACTTTTATTTACACTTTTTTAGTTTCTTACCTATTCAATTGTCACACTTTATCAAATGTGTATTTTAACGACCCAATATGTTATGAATAAAATTATCATTCTTTTAATGATATATTATTATAGAAAACACAATAATTTTTTTACATTTTTTATTGGGTGTAAATGATCATTTTTTATCATTAACATTGATATTATAGTCGTTGAACAGTGATCATATGACTTATACAAATATATGTTTTTAAAAAAAAATTAACCTTTCGACCTAGAAAAAGAGGAGGATGGTCTCTCCCAATAGACTTGGGCCATATGAATCTCATTTTTCAGACCATAGAATAGAGCTAGCTTTACTAGGATTCTCTCCTGACCAAGGTCGTGTCGAGCTATAACATGTTAATATTGAATAGAATCACCTATAAGTGAATTTCAAGATAATAGAGATTACCACCTAGGGGATGTTATCTAAGGCACTCCAAGAGTCGGTCACCATCAAAAACCTTTATGTTAGATCTTATGCAGGTGTTATAAGGGGTTATGTAATAACGTATTAGTTACATATTTTTTAATCAGTTTTTTATAAATAAAATACTTTTTCATCCAAATCTTATATAGTAACAGTCTTTCCTAAAAAAGGATGAATTTCATAAATTGATTTTTCAGGTAAAAATAGAACTTTTGTTAAATATATAAATTATCATTTTAAACTAATGTTTTTTTAATAATATTATTATAAAAATTATTATAAATTATGATTATATCTGTTCCTTATCTATGAATTATTAGGTAATCAGTTTGATAAGTGATACATTTTTTACAATAAAACCAAATGTTCATTTTTAAGAAATTTAGTTCAAAGAAGTAATGATTTTTTTTGAAATAATTAATATTTTAATAAAATATTATAATCAAATTAATATTATGAATAATTAATGAGTATATAATTTTTATGAAGTAAAATGTAATTTTTAAAAATATTTGAAAACAATTTTTGTCAAAACCAGTGAATTTTCAATAAAATTATGTTTTCATTTTAAAAATTAAAAAAAATATATAGAAAATTATTTATATAAAATTAATATTATCTTTTGAATTAGGATATTTAAATTGCCCAGGGGTGAATTTTTCATAATTTTATGAGACAGGAAAACCGTTTGGTACAAAATAAATAATGTTTTACAAAAATATGTCTTTTATGACATCATAATGACCCCAAAATATTGTAATAAATACTATAATGGGTATTCTAGGACTAATATAGGTCATACCATTTAAATGATATGTGTTTATATTTGTTATTATTTTTTTATAAATCCTTAGGGAATCCTCCAAAATGTATAATATATGTTATGAATTTGAATTCATTTCTGTAATAATGTAACTCTCTTATAGTTAAGAAAGGATAACATTTTATTATTTTCCGAAATTGGCCTTATAATATAATATTTTACACTCCAATATTTCCAAAACTATGGGAAAATTCCTTGGAAGGTTTTTGGTTTAGAATATTTAATTATAAATATTCTCAAACCTATGTTTGTGAAATATTTAATAATTCCACTATCATTTTCTATATAATTCAACCAATACCCCACTTCTATTAACTGAAAATATATAAAGCACATATCTACACTTGAATCCCCCTTCTATAATCCTTCTACGGCACCCCAATCTCTCATGGTTCCCCTCTTAATGCTTTGGAATTCACACACTCAAGTAAGGGATCCTCACATTCCCTCATTTATCATTTTGATCCATGTTTATTTTTTGTTATAATACCCTTTTAAATTCATTTAAAAATGTAGTGTTATGATTTATCACCTCCCCCATACATCCCTTTTTATGTTTGGATGATGAGATACCAATTTATCTCTCATTAATTCCTTCTACGAACACCTATTACCATACTAAAATTCCATAAGGGATTTCTCTCTTCTTATTTCCATTCAAGTATTTATACCATATTATGCATATAAATTCCATGAAATATTTTGGGATATTATGTTCCATGATAAAATTACTGTATACTTGAATTATATATTATGAGGAACCCCTTTAACTCTAATCAAACCATCTTATTAATTTTCATATGGCGACGTTATGCAGCCGAAATTACACTGTGATTTTTGAAGCCCAAAATCATCATGTAGTGAATACCATACCCATTTCTCAATCAATCATATTCACCTTAATATAGATATACATATTTAATCAATCTTATATTTATTTATTCGACATTATTAAATCATTTAATAACTGATGATTTTGAACGATTCCATGATATATGATTCAGGTGTCATACTTATGCATGAAATAAAATGCTTATGAAGGGTGTCCCCTGATAGCGCTTTAATGCATTGTGTTAAGTTTAGTATCATGATAGGACAAGTCCAATGAGGTTTTACTAATGGTAATCCATGTGAAATGATGGTTTACTCATGATAATTCATGAGCAATGAGGGTTTTCTCATACTAATTCATATGCAATGAGCCTTGTCTCATGCTAATTGCAAGTTGTATGCCATTGCCACATTATCATGTTATGATAGTAATGATGTATTATGCCTTTATATTAATGTTTATATTTTGATCCATTGATATGTCCATTTTTTTAAATGAATTTTATTCTTCATTTTATGCCATTATTACACATATACAGGGCTTTATAGCTTACCCTTTTCTTATTTATGTCCTCATGTTATCCCATGAAATGTTAAGTATGATAGAATGGTTTGGTTATGTAAAGGAGTATTCAAAAAAGATGTTGTATTTTTTGTATTAAGATTTCAGATAATGTTTCTAAGCCCCAATGACAATATACATCTCGATCCTCAGACTTGTCTTAAGTGAAATTTTGTATAATAAATATTGTTTAAATATGTAATAAAGTGAAGGGTTGTTATAGTTGGTATCAAATTATAGGTTTAGTTATTTTTTGGATTTTTATTAGAAAACCCTAGTGAGGGCCTTAGGGATTTGACTATGTATAAGAAAAACATCCCTAAATTTTGGTGAGTATTGAGTTTTTTGTTTATCAAGAAAATACATTCATGTATGGAAACGAAAAAGTAGAGGTGGATCTAGCAAGGATGTAACTGGGGGTAAAACCTGAAAACACCACTTTCAGCTAGACACTAATGGAAACTAGTGCATGAAAACAGAACTTGAAGCACTCATGGTTTGACAATCATAGAGTATATTCTTTGTTAAATTCAAATTTCTTGGATTGAACATCCAGGTGAACGTATTCATACTCCCTATGTTGGAATTTGATGAAATTCTTATCATATATTGGAATTACCTATATAAATCCAAAAAAAAATTTCATGAGAGGGAAATCAAACACCATATGGTTAATTGACCCCCAATTCTATGCAAGTGCAAGGATGAGGATGAATCTTCTTTAGCATCATCATCTAAATCATGGATATTACTTCTCTATGAGCATTCGTATCATTATCAGATGATTTTGTCTAAGTAATTAACCAACCTCAAAGACACGCCTATTGATAGGGAATTTTCTAAAGTAATTCCCAAGAAATTTCCCGGTCTTCCTCCTAGAATATATATTGAATTCTTCATCGATCATATACGTGGGTATTATCCAATATCCAAGACTCCATATAGAATGGATGTTATGGAACAATCGGAGGTAAGGAAAAAAATATTAGAGAATCTGTATAAAGGGTTTATACAACCAAGTGATTCACCATGGGGTGCACTAATCCTCTTCATCGAGATGAAGGATTGGTCAATGTGCCTTTTCATTCACTATAGTGACATCAATAAATTCATGATAAAGAAAAAGTCTAATTTTCCAAGAATTGATGACTTTTTTAATTAGCTACATGGAGAATAATACATCACCAAGGGTGATATGTGGTTGGGATATTACCAAGATATGGTGAAGAAGGATGATATCCCCAAGACTACTCTAATAACAAGGTATGGGAACTATTAATTCATAATAACACCTTTCGGACACCCTAATTCTCTAATAATTTTCATGGAATTTATTAATAGAGTATTCAGATATTACCTCAACAAATATTTGGTTGTACTTATAGATGATATTATAATATACTACAAAACCAAGGAGGAGCATGGGGAGCATCTATTCACTGTACTGGAGACCTTATGAAAGGACAAGCTCTATAAAAAGTAATTCAACAGTGAGTTCTAGTTGAACGAAGTCTCATTCTTGGGTAATATCATCACATAAAATGGGATATCTATAGATCCCTCCAAGACATATTCAATTTAGGGGTGGCTGAGGCCAACATTTGTGATGAATATCTATAGATTCCTTGGGTTATTTGGAAATTATCAAATATTTATATGAAATTTATCATCATTTTCAAACCCTCATACCAAGGTAACTCACAAAGGAGTAATGTTTTATTAGAATAATAAATTTCAGGAGATATTCAAGGATTTTAAAAGAAATCTTATCACTCCACCCGTTCTCAAACAACCCACAAGTGGAGAAAATTTTCGTGGAATTAAATGATGCTTCAAAGAGGGGAATGAGATATGTGTTGATGAAAAATGAAAAATTCAATGACAATTCATTAATGTAATAGAAATTTGATGAGATAAAATGTAATACTTGGATATTCTTTTTTTGTAGTAATCTTGGTTTCTATTGTTTTTCAGGAAAATAGGAGAATCTGGATGTTTAAGGAGTACACACCGTGTACTTTGGAGTACACATAGTGTACTTGGTTACTACGGGTGGCTGTGTAATAACCATGTAATGGAAAAGTACATGGCCCTGTGGGGTGAACTAGAGACCTCCTAAATATGAGGATAGTAAAATCAAGTACATGTCGGGTACTCTTGAAAAACATGTCGTGTACTTTATTTTTATTTCATTAAATGGACTGGGGTCGCGTCTAATCGAAAGAACACCCTTCTTCTCCACTCATCTCGTCGAAGAGCATCTATGTCCATTGAATCTTATCTGATCCCCCGACTCTACATCTGTTCTCTAAATAGACTATTGTCAATTGTGTTTGAATGGTCACTATAAGCTCTTACTTTTTCTGGATCTTTGTTTCTTGATTCCTCTTCTTTTGTAAGTTATCTTTAGTTGAAAATTTTTATCATTTTTTAGATCTAAAACATTATAAGGAGATTCCAGGACTATGGTTCATGTATATCGATCATAAAATGTTGAGGTAGGTGGTGTGTGCCTTTATGTTTATCCCTTGAGTTATATGTACAAATGTTCCCAAAACCCATGTTCGGGGTATTGCGTGTTTATAGTTATTATCCTTATTGTTGCATGTTATACCCTATGTAATTTTTTAGAGGATTTATGACTGTAAAAAGGTTTATTTACCTTAATATGGATGGGTTTCCCATGTATGCTTGATATTGACCATTTGTTCTATCTTTTCATGTTAGGATGGTTTGTTTTCCATGCCTAGTATTTTTAGGATGGAGTGAATTTTTTCGAGAAGTTGTGAGATATTGTTGAATTTTCATCCAAGTAGTTCTTAGGGTTTAGTTTTTCTGCCATATACCATTGGTGCATGATTGATTTACACATGGATATGGGAACCTTGTATAGTAGACCATAATGATAATGGATGCTAAGGGATTTTCCAGAGTGTCTGTTTACTTTTACATTGTGAGACCATAGGGGGGTGGACTTTGTACTCCCTCAGATTATTTGTAGTTCTTAATTATGAGACTATAGGGGGAATTGAACAATTATTGATTTCCCAGAGATTCTAAAGTTACCGATACGAGACCATATAGGGATTTTACGGTGAGTGCTTCCTCATAGATTCTTTTCTAAATCTGAATAAAAGGGGTCATACTGTGAGTACATCCCAGTGGTTTTCTTTTGATTGATTTCTTAAATTAGATGGGTTAGGTTCTGAGTACTTCCTAGAGGGATACATATGATTGTTTGTTGTTTAAATAATAAATGAAAATAGATGTAAATGAAACTGTATAATTTTTTACTTTTTACTACTTCCTTGTTTATTCCTTCATTTTTCATATATATATATTCACAAACTATTAGTCACAAGTCAGTGGGTGGTTGCCTATTGGGATTCATCTCATATCCTATTTGTGTCATGATTTTGGTTCCAAACTGATTATATTATTGTAGGTATAGATAAGGGAAATCTCCCTTCTAATTCAATTAATTTATTGATGTGGAGCTGGAGAGCATGGAACTATGTTGAGGCTTGTGATGATGCTAGAGTTTATATGTTTTCTTTGTACATTGGTTTAGTAATTTATTCCATATTTTGTCTTTTTTGGGTACTTTTCTAGAAATAAGTATCATGCATCATTTATATATATGTTCTTCAGTTGTTATTACTTATGTTGTTCACTTGTTGCATGTTATTAATAATTCCACTATTGTTATCTGTTTATTTTCACTGTATTACTCTTCCAATGAGGGAATGGTTTCCCCACTATCACACCCAAGGACCTCGATTCTAGTCGGAAGCCTCTGGCATATGAAGAAATGCGCTTCAGGCCATGTGAACAACTAGGTACGGGGAACCTCTAGGAGGCTCCTGGAATAAAGATGTTACACATTGGTATCTATTGGCAGGTTCTTTTGTTCTTGACTAACAATTTGGAGCCTATATCCAGGGATAAGAATGATAGGTAATTGGTAATAAGATGTTTCTGGGAGTTATCTCATGTACATGGAATATAGGATTTACCTCGTTATTGTCATCTTATGGTTTTTCAATTATTACAGTTTATTTGATTTAATCATTGGGTGATTCACATGTTTTGCATTGCTAGTGTTGATATTATTGATATTCAATTTCTATTGCATCCCGATGAGATGAGGGTATTCCTTCTCATTCATCATATTGGAACTTTCTTGAGATCACATGTCAAACATTATTTCCATGTCATTTAGCATGCATTACTAATAGCATGTTGTTATGATATATGTTATGCTATATTTTCATGATATTTTGAAATATGCCTTGACAGAATACCTACTACTATATTGGGTATTGGATTGTGTAAGGTTTCATTTGAATGAATGCCAGGATTTGGATCCTAAGGTGTTGTGGTCCCTGGTGGATATGAATTTGGTGGACCGTTGCTTTATTTTCTTTTTATATGACATGTATAAGATGCCATGCATTGATTTGCGTAGAGTACGGGCCCTCAAGGATCGTAATTTGGAACTTTATTGTTCATTTTAGTGTTTTTCTGGGTTCTGGAGTTGTTTCTGAGGCTTACTGTCCAAAAATTCAAAGAGTAAACATCATGTAAGGATAAATACACACCATGTAAACTTTTGATCGAGAAGGAACTGTTTTTCATAAGTACCCACCAGGTACTGTATGTATACGATGTGTAGTCTCTAACTATGTTACTGCCTGTGTGGGCTAAGACATGGGTTTGGGAAATCCTTGGTGAAGCACTCCATGTAATTGAAGCACACACTACGTGATTAGACCATGTGTCCAATCATGTGACCCACAACACGGGTGGATTATGGGAAGTTAGTACACATTGTGTCCGGCAAAAACATGTTAGGTAGGGTCAGCCCTGTAACATATAGTTTGACTAACAACATTGGTCAGTGAAGTGCGTTTAGTACATGTTGTGTCTGGAAAAATCATGCCATGTAGTCTTGTTCTAGGGGAACTGTGTGGGTTAATCGTGTATAAGGACTCGGGTAGGGGAACATGATTCAAGTACACGCCGTGTTTTGGAGGAACACGCCATGTGCAAGGGGTGTTACATGACCAGAGTTGGCCAGAGTACACACCCTTGATAAGGCTTAAAGTAACATGCCAAGTAAGGGTTATACACACAACGTATCCCTATTTTCAAAATCATGAATTCCTTCTTTATCTTGTTCCTTTCATACACTTCTATGTTTTGGTCCTTGATATTCTCTAACTACATGTGTTCATGACCATTTAGATTCATTCCACTGAGATGTCCATCGATTGTATGTTAGCTACAAGGAATTGATAAGACACCAGACGTGGTAGATCATGGACTACCAGAACATCATCTTGTAGTTCCAGTCATGGAACCAGCCATTATCCCGGATGTAGGTGTTGATGCACAGTTCCAAGAGGGCTTTGCGAGGTTCATGTAGACATTTTGAGGAGTACCTCATCCCACCCCTTCAATGGTAGAGCTGACGTTGGTTTTCTAGCAGCTGCTTTCTCCAACCTTCATAGGGGATGAAAGACCTCAGGCAATAAAATAATGGTTAGATGTCACTCTATATATCTTCGGGCACCTGGAGACACCTCTATAGAGGATGGTGAAGCTCACAAAATATATGATTTTGGATTCTGCCAAGAGATAGGGGGATGTGATCTCAGAGGTTGGAATATCGTATGTTATGGATTTAGATGAGTTCCAGTATCCCTTTTATGACTACATCCACCCA
Organism: Viscum album; assembly: GCA_963277665.1. Classification (NCBI taxonomy): domain Eukaryota; kingdom Viridiplantae; phylum Streptophyta; class Magnoliopsida; order Santalales; family Viscaceae; genus Viscum; species Viscum album. The sequence goes on from OY728161.1 coordinate 1,453,895,357, forward strand.
GATTCCATGATGGCCAATCGAGCCCTATAGTTCATGATTCTGGAGCAAGGTACTATTTCAGTTATGGATTATTCTTCTCACATCATAAATTTGCAGCACTTCACATCCATCCTAGGATGTGATGAGTTATTACTAGCAAGGATGTTTGGGGATGGTCTCAGGCATGACATCCAATCCTAGGTGAACATCTTCAGGTTGAATTTCATCACCTATATAGTCAACTAGGAGCTGATCACAGAGTAAAATCTGAGGGATTCTGGATCTCTGATCAAGAGTGGTTTATCATCCAGAGTTGTTAACCCTCATAATGATAGTAGGAAGCAATGTAGGGAGTCTACGCGTGGGGATTCAAGGAAGCAGGATGCTTTTTGGGTGTCCAGGTGGTGCGCTACCAGTGTGGGAAGAGTAGGTATACGAGGACACATTGTACGAGAGACCCATCCGAGTGCCGCTATTGCAGCAACATGGGCCGTCTTCCACATTTCTGTCAGTTTTTCTCACCAACAGTTAGTGAAAGATGTTCTTCTATGACTCCTCATTCAGGATTTTCACCACAATATTCTCACCAATCTAGGAACTGGACTTCTTTCGGCTATTCTGGCTGACGTGGTGGTCATGGCTGTAGTTGGGCAATCACTACGATTTTAACTACAATACGTTGTATCAGCTCAATGTGGTCGGGTAGGGTCACAGGGCCATGATACGTGCCATACTTTTCCAATGTAGCAGACCGAGTTGGAGTAGGATCCTAGACCCTCAACAATTCATGGTATGATTCTATATGCCTCTATTTTGGCTTCTTTACTTTTTTATACAGGGGATTCCCATAGTATCATATATATTTCTATTTTGGAGGTCCTTGGGCTTTGAATCTTTACTTCTTATGATGTTTTGAAGATGGACACTCCATTGGGGACAAGAATGGCTACTGTATGACATTTCAAGGAGTGCCCTCTAGAGGTTGGTGGGTGTCACTTCTTATGAGGCCTCTATGTCTTAGAGATGATGGGATTTTATTTCATTCTTAGAATGGACTGGTATGTTCCCTTATAAGAAATTATTTACTCATATCACCATAGGGTGAGTTTTTCACCACCAGAGGAAGGACTGTTTCTTCTTAAGGGAGAATGATATTTCTAGGTAAGCAGAGCAGGACCCAAGAATCATGGGTTGGGCGGAGTTACAAACTAGATTTTTAGTCTATATCTGGATGACCAGGGGACTTCACAGATGGAATTTCCTCCACTGTTGGATCATTTCAGAGATATATTTCTATAATAATTTCCAGGTTTTCCTCTAGAGAGAGAGTTCGAGTTCTCTGTTGAGATTTTCCCAAGAGCGGCACCGGTGTCCATTCCCCCTTATAGGATAGATACACCAGTGTTACAGTAGCTCAAGAAGCAGTTGGAAGAGTTGGATGAAAAGGGTTTCACCCATACCATTAATTCAGCATGGGGTTCTACTATCCTGTTGGAAATGAAGAAAAATGGTACCCTCTGACTTGTGAGGATTTTTAGATGTTGAACCTGTTGACGGTCAAGAACCTATATCCTGTTCTAAATATTAATGATCTCTTTGATTAGCTTCGAGGAGCTCTGGTGTTCTTGATGATTGACTTGATATCTGATTATCATTATTTATCCATTTGACCATCAGATATACCTCTTATAGTCTATTAGAGTAGGTATGGTCTATATAAATATGTGGTTATGTCATTCGGTATCACGAACTTGCATGTGGTTTTCATGGAACTAATGAACCAAGCGTTCCATACATACATGGATTATTTCGTGGTAGTCTACATGGATGGTATCAAGGTGTAATCTCTCAATCGAAATGACTATTCCACACATCTTGATATAATTCTGAGTACACTTGGAGTGAATTATTTATATGCTAATATCTCAAAATACCAGTTTTGGATGGGCTAATTAACTTTATGGGTCATGTTATCTCAGAGACAGTAGTATCAGTAGACCCATAGAAAGTGAGAGCAGTAGTTTCCTAGGAGTAGCAAAAGAATATTTTTGAGGTATGAAGTTTTCTAGGGATGGATATATACTACAAACACTTCATATAGGACTTTTCATGCTTAGTAGTGTAACTGATGGGACTCACTAAGAAGGGTGTGAAGTACTTATGGTCAGATTCTTGTGATTCATCCTCTCAAGATCTGAAAGGATGGTTTACATCAACAATGATACTAGTATTAATAGATCATGGAAAGAGATATACTATTAAGTATGATGCATTAGGCTTCGATATGGGAGCAGTTATTATGCAGGGTGAAGGAGTCGTTGCATACAAGTCTCGGCAATTGAGGTCACATGAGAGGGATTACGTGACGCACAATCTCGAGTTGGCTATAGTTGTTAATTCCTTATGTTGTTATAAACATTATCTATTGGGACTGAATTTTTTGGATTTTAATGCTCACAAAATGTCTCAAATATATCTTTACACTTTGTGATATTATTTTGAGACCGAAAAGGTGGGTTGAGTGCCTTATGTTCTTTGACATTGAGCTTGCCTATATGTCTAGTAATGGAAATGCAGTAGCTGATGAATTGAATAGGAGAACTCAAGTACATTCAGTTCAGGAGGCCAGAAGTGAGTAGAATCTTATGGATATATTCTATGAGATGCATTTTGAGGTGCACGATAGACATGTGAAATATTTCATTTCTTCTATAGTTGTTACCTCTACTCTTCTTGAATGAGTGCTAATGAGGAAGCTATCAGATTCTGAAGGCCTAGTCCAACACGAGACTGTGTCCACAGGGAACTCTATTCCTGGATGGATAGTAGGTGATGATGTGTAATGGCCCAGACCTCTCCGACCCATTCCTTTGTCAAAAAGAAGGTCAACAAGTGTTCTGGAGGGTAAAATGGACTTTTCGCACATTTTCCAGAATTTTCAAACTACACGCCATGTAGTTTGAGTACACGCCATGTACCACATTTCCGGGTACACCCCGTGTTGCAGGTCGTGTCCTCGCTGTGGGAAATAATGGGTGCACGTCGTGTTCCTAGTTCTACACGTCGTGTAGTCCGTCCCCGCGTACGCGTTAACAGTCAACGGTTGTGTACCATTTTGGAGTCGTTTCCTTACCGTGTGCAATAAATGAGTATACACTGTGTGTCCAAACTACACGCCGTGTAGTCCTTCCCTGCGTATGCGTTACCCTCAAACCGTGTGTTGACCAGTCAGCGGCCGTAGAGCCGTGTTGGAAGCCGCGTGGAGACCGTGTGGAAGAACCGAGTACATGTCGTGTACCATAATGTACATGCCGTGTACTTTTTCTTTTCACGCCTATAAAAGGAGGGGTCCCCTCCTCCTTTCAACTCACCCCTCTCCTCCCCTCTCATCTGAGTAGAGCTCTTCCAAGAGACTCAAAGGCTCTTTCTTCCATAACTTCTTCGTCCGAGCTCCGATTTACGATCCGTCAGTGGCCACAGGATCATAACGACGAGGCGGAGCTTCCGAGCTTGGATCCATTGTCATTACTTCGTCATTTCCTTTCCTACTTCCACCCAAAGAGGTTTTGCTGGAACCCAAAAGAGGTGACGGACGCCGATGGGCATCTTCTAAGGTTGATCCGGGGGAGCGTTGCGATCAAGAACCTGTTGAGGTAGGGATCTGCCCTTCGTCTCTCAAATTTGTGCAACATGCTGGGTGGGTGTTATCTTGTTTACATGAAACACTTTTGAACCGGTTTAATGAAGGAAATAATTGGCTTATATAACGGGGATGGGAATTTGTGATTACTGTTACTTTATATCCGGTGTTATTATGTTGTGAATTGAATGAGCTTATGCCTACAGAAAATCACGGTCGTTGGGGGCCTTTGCTTATGCAAAAAAATGTTGCCCTCTCCTTCTAGATTTTCTTATGGATGTAACTTTGTGGATTGTGGAAATTGGTTAATTACGTAATGTTGGCTATTAAAATCAGGAACCCTTGTGTGATCACCCCGGTTAAACAAAATGGAATAATGAACATGTGGGTGTTGTCTTGGTTACGAGGCATGTGTTGGGGGTGTTTTGTGGTTTTTTGTGGATCGGGTGAACAACAGGGCTGCCGTTGACTTGTTTGTGGGTTGGTGTGAATGTTACGTTGGTGATGGGTAGCAGGGCTACGATAAATGGTATTAAAGGGATAATGATGTGCGGGTTCGGTGTGGCTGTGGTTATGGTGGTTGGCAGCGGGGCTGCAGGGATGTGTTTGAATGTGAACGGGTTATGGGTTGTGAATAATAAATAAAAGAGTAAGAGTTAATGAATGGTGGGGCGTGGTAATGAAATGGAATTAATAATCAATGGGGCTGGTTGGTCGATAAGAAGGACATTTTTGTGCTTCTTGTGTTTTCCTAACTTGATTTGTGGATGACTGGGATATGTTTTTACGAACAATCAATGTGGTTGGTTGTGGATAGTTTCCCAGTAGTTCAGAAACTAATAAACTAATTCTGCTGGAACGTGAAAAACCTAAATGGGGTTGGGGTTTCTTGTTGTATGCATACTTCATGGTAGCAGTGTCGAGGCACGTGCTCATTTTTATGTTTAGAAGCCATATGTTGCGCTGTGTGTTTGGTATATATATATATATATATATATATATATATATATATATCTGTATCTTTTGTGTTTTATCGCATCCCACCCATGTTGAGCACTTAGTGTCGAACACTCCCATTTCATGGGAGAGGGTGTTTTTTCCTTAGTTACTAGTTCTTTCCTACTCCTTCTCCCCTAGGCTGTGATGGGTTGAGGCAACCTTACACCTAAGACTCTTCGGGTAGGTTTCGATTGGGGTGGTTTTAGCCCAAGACTCTTTGGGATGGTTCTACTGTTTCCCAAAAATCTTCGAGATGAGGAATAGGTGTGTGCGGGCAGGATACGTGGTTGTGAGGCCCTGGTGTGTGCGGGCGGGATACGTGGTTGTGAGGACTAGGTGTGTGAGGGTGGGATACGTGTTTGTGAGGCCTAGTGGTGTGTGGGCAGGATATGTGGTTGTGAGGCCCAGGTGTGTGCGGGCGGGATACGTGGTTGTGAGGCCTAGGTGTGTGCGGGAGGGGAGAGTGTGGCAGCGTCAGGACGTTCGTCGTTAGGAAGAGTAGCTAACTGAAGGGAAATGGTGTGGGGTACCCAATAGTCTTGTTCTTATATACTACTACTACCTGTTGTGATTGTGTTTTGGTGAGTGTGGCTGGTGAGGATGGGGGGATATAATTCCTTGCTAGGTTTCATTTGTTGTTCTCATGGGACATTAGGATGTCTCCCCACTTGTGCACGAGAGTTTTAGGTTTCCCTACGGAGTATACTTGTATGCTCACCCTACGTTTACTTTCAGGTTTACAGGTGGACTACCAGGGTCGTGTAGGACCCTACTAGTCAAACAGTTGGAGTTGTTTCTGTTGTTGTAGCTTTGTTATCTTTTGGTATTGTACTTTGAGCTTTCTTGTACTTGTACCTTGTTATAAAATTGTTTAAACATGCATGTGGGCTTGGTTTGGGTTTATTTCTATACACTTGTTCTTTTCCTTTTTGGTGGTGGACTTGTCCTATTTCCCGATCCTAAATAATAAAAAGGGTAATGCCTCCCATATTTGTGAAAACTCATACCCTTTGTTCTAGTCGAAACCCCGGGGCCTACTGGAGGTGGGACTCGGGGTTCATTATCTCCCTTTCACCATTACCAGCTCAGGAGGGGAATCTTTGGTGGGAGGGGGTTGTGATAGAATGGTATCAGAGGCAATGGTTGAGAGATAGGATGGAGTCTGGAGTTAGGCAAAGTGAGGATTGCATGGGATGGTAGGGAAACAATGTTAGTTAATCTTGGTGCGTGACATAGGCCATGGAAGACCGGCTTGGACCCGGGATTTTGGGGCCCCCCGTGATCAGATGCAAGGACTCTGAGCCTACCAAACGACCATGTGAGACTACATTGATTGCAGGGTAGAGACCCTAGGGAAGGTACTTGCATCATCATGAATGTGTTTTACTTGATTTGGGTGTTCTTGGAATGAAATTGAAATAAAATGATATAATAAAACCTTGAGTTTTATTTACTACGTGGGATTAGGCGATCATTGTTTACCGTACAGCTATGGCACCTGGACGTCATCCCCGGGTGGCTCAGACGGCCAAGGCCCAGCAGATTCAGGCAATCGATTAGGTGAGGATTGATCGAGAGGAGGAAGATAGCCAGTGGCAGAAGACTCTTCTTTCATTCTAGCGGCAGACCCTCCAGAAGTACGAGGGTAGTGCATCGGATGTGGAGACGGAGGGGTGGCTCTAGGAGCTACGGATCGCTTTTACCTTGATCCATGCTCCGAGGGAGTACTGGGTTCCCCAAGTAGTCAGTCAGCTGAGAGGTGCGGCGCGACAGTGGTGGATGCTCTACCTCGGAGAGAGGATAGAGGCAGAGGTTCCATGGGATGACTTTGAGAAGGAATTCTGAGAGGAATTCCTTTATTCCATGATCAATGTGGAGAAGCGGCAGGAGATACTCTCACTTCAGCAGAGGAGTATATCGGTACGAGATATGGGGATCAAGTTCAAGGATCTCTTGCACTTTGCTCCGGATCTTTTTCCAGATGAGGAGTCTTGGGCGAGACATTTGGAGGAGGCGCTTCGTCCTTCGCTCCAGTATGTTGTCACCCCATTCACCCTTCTGATGTACTTGGCAGTACAAAAGAAGGCAGAGGTTGTAGAGAGGATGCACTCATTGGGAGGTGCACCCCGAGAGGGGAACCAGCTAGGCTCGTCGAAGGAGAAGGCAGTTAGCAGCAGGTCTCCTACGACGGGACCTTCCAAGTTCAATCCAGTGGGGAGTAAGACCCAGCAGTTCCAGTTTAGATTTTTAGGTCCTCGTCCCTTTTTCACGAGCCCAGGACTGAGGTGTTTTTATTTTGGAGGTTTCAGGCACGTTCAGAGTCGGTGCTGGACCCGAGCTCAGTATGGTGGAGGTCGGCAGGTTTAGCACCCACCTCAACAGCACCCGTTTCCGGCGAGGCCCTTCCAGCTGCAGCAGGACCATGCTCCTCCGAGGGCAGACTTTGCGGGAGGAGGCCGACCTCAGGGTGCTCCTCAGGGACCTCGACCAGGGCATGGTCGGGGAGGTGGAAGACCTTAGAGAGGCAGAGGAGCTGGGCGTGGACATTTTCACGCAGCAAAGTTGACAGCTCCAGCAGGTCTAGAGGTGGTGTGAGGTGCGATTTGTTTGTTCAGCACTCTTGTTTCTGCTTTGTTCGATTCGGGAGCCTCGCACTCTTTTGTTTCACCTGTTCTAGCCCATGATTTGGGACTAGACGTAGAGATACTTTCCGTACCACTGGTACTAAGTACACCAGTTGGAGGCCAGACCAGCATATCTTGTGTTTGCTGGGGATGTGGGATGATGTTGGGACCACATCGTTCTAGTGGGGAGCTTCTTCTATTGCAGATGTAGCCATACAATGTCATCTTACGCATCGACTGATTTTTTTCTATTAGTGCTGTTATCGACTACTTCTGGAGAAGAGTCATGTTCTCCTAAGTGGATGGGCAGCGTGTATCTTTTGTTGGCGAGAGGAGCTATCAGGCGGGAAGCCGGCGTGTGGAGCCTCTCCTTTCCTTGTTAGGTGGGTTATCAGGGGTTCCAACTGATACAGAGATGATGGATGTCCAGGAAGTTGTTGGGGGAGTTCCTCGATGTTTTTCCTGAGGAGTTTGTGACTCAACCACCCCCCCCCCCCCCCCCCCCCCGACGTGATGTTGAGTTCAGGATAAACTTACAGCCTGGTGCCCATCCGATTTCGATGGCACCTTCGGAGATGCGGGAGTGGCGGATTCAGATTGACGATCTGATGGAGAAGGGTTTTTTTCGACCCATCGTGTCGCCATGGGGTGCTCCAGTTTTGTTCGTGAAGAAGGAAGATGGTGGTCCCAGGCTATGCATAGACTACCGAAGGTTGAACCAGGTAACGGTCAAGAACCTCTACCCCCTTCCAAAGATAGATGATCTCTTCGACCAGCTGAGGGGAGAAGGTTGGTTTTCTAGGATTGATGTGCGATTGAGATATCATCAACTGAGGGTAAAGTACAGTGACATTTCGAAGACGACTTTCTGGTGCAGGTATGGGAACTTCGAGTTTGTAGTGATGCCGTTTGGAGTTACGAATGCACCAACTGTGTTCATGGGACTTATGAACTCTATCTTCCAAGAGTTTCTGGACCGGTTCGTCATTGTGTTTATCGATGACATCCTGATCTACTCAATATCAGAGGAGGAGCACGTTGAGCATCTCAGGGCAATCTTGGAAGTCCTTCGACACCACCAGCTTTACGGGAAATTGTCAAAGTGTAAGATCTTGACACAAGAAGTACACTTCCTTGGGCACGTGGTGTCTCAGCATGGAGTATCGGTGGACCCATCAAAGGTGGAGGCAGTTCTTTCTTGGGCAGCACCCAAGAGCGTGGCGGAATTTTTTAGTTTCCTGGGGATAGAAGGTTACTATCGGAGGTTCGTTTCGGGCTTCTCTTGAGTTGATGCTCCTTTGACAGCTTTGCGGAGGAAGAAGCAGGTCTTCCTATAGAGCAAGCAGTGTCATAAAGCTTTTGACTACCTAAAGGAGAAGTTGGTAAGTTCTCCCGTACTTAGGTTTCCAGAGGATGGGTTGTTGTATGAGGTGTTTTGTGATGCTTCTGGCCATGGTCGGTGGTGCGTGCTGATGCAGAAGAAGGGAGTGATCTGTTATGGTTCTAGACAGTTATGCCCTCATGAGCGTAACTATTCCACCCATGACCTAGAGCTTGCAGCAGTAGTGTTCGCACTGATGTTGTGGTGACATTATCTCTTTGGGGAGCGCTTTGTGCTCTTCTCAGATCACAAGAGCCTACGTTATATCTTCTCCCAGTGTGACTTGAACTTACGGCAGCGGAGATGGGTTGAGTTTCTCCAAGACTATGACTTTTAGATCTCTTAAACTGAAGGTAAAGGCAATGTTGTGGCTGATTCCTTGAGCTGGAAGATGCATCAAAAAGTAGTTCGAGAATCCAGTGATGCTTGGAAGGCGATGGGAGAGTTGGTTGCCTTACACTTGGATGCAAGGGTAGAAGGTGTTAGAGGATGTTTGTTTCAGATGACGATGCAGTACTCCTTATTGCAGTAGGTGGAAGAGTCTCAGTGGGGGGACTCTGAGGAAGAAGTGATGTGGGATCGTGTCGGTCAGGGGAATGCTCTAGAAGGATGGTCAGAGGACAGCCGACATCGGATACATTTCCATGGAAGGTTGTTTGTTCCGGAGGCGATGCGTGAGGGAGTTCTCCGTGAGTTCCATAGCTTAGCCTTAGCGGTACATACAAGAGTTTTGAAAATGTACCGAGGCCTGAGGGAAAAGTATCGGTGGCCCGGGGTGAAACAGGTAGTGGCGGAGTTTCTGGCTAAATGCCTAGTGTGTCAGCAAGTGAAGGATGAACACAGTTTTCCCAGTGGTTTGTTGCATCTTTTAGATGTCCCTGAGTGGAAGTGGGATGAAATCTCGATAGACTTCATCACAGGACTACTCAGAGCTCAGGGAGGTTATGATGCTATCTGGGTATTGGTGGATCGACTGACTAAATCGGCTCACTTCTTGGTAATCAAGGAGTCGGGCCCGTTGAGTACCTTAGCACAGAGGTACATAGACGAGGTGGTGAATTTGCATGGAGTTCTGAGGACTATCGTCTGAGACCGGGATACTTGGTTTACCTCACGAGTCTGGAGGGGGATACAACATCCTTTTGGAACCCAGCTACGCCTTAGCACTGCTTTCCACCCCTAGACCGATGGGAAGACGAATCAAACTATCCAGACGTTGGAGGACATGCTGCGAACATGCGTTCTGGATTTCAGAGGATCATGTGTATGACAATTGCCTTTAGTAGAGTTTGCCTACAACAACAGCTTCCACTCTACTATTTGCCTGGCACCGTTTGAGGCTTTGTATGGAAGGCCATGTCGTTCACCCATTTGCTGGGCAGAGGTTGGTGAGACAGGTTCTCTTGGGCCAGAGGTAGTGCAGAGCACCATAGAGAAAGTCGAGCTTGTATGTGAGAGGATGAAAGCAGCTCTGGACCGACAGAAGTCTTATGCTGATCATTGGAAGAGGCCCTTGAAGTTTGAGGTGGGGGATCATGTGTTCTTGAAGGATTCCCCTCGACGGGGGCAACGGAGGTTTGGGAAAGGGAGCAAGCTCTCACCTAGGTTCATCAGACCTTTTGAGGTGCTGAGGAGAGTCGGCGAGGTGGCATATCAGCTAGCCCTGCCACCTTAGTTGGAGAAAGTTCATGATGTCTTCCATGTTTCGCAGCTTCGTCGGTACTTACACGACGACTCCCACGTTATCGACTGGGGAGAGATAGATAAGGGGGATGATGCGGCCTTCGAGGAACGACCAACCAGAATCGAGGATCGTAAAGAGAAGGTGATCTGTGGACGAACCATTCCATTGGTTCGTGTTTTGTGGAGGCATGGCGGCCTCGAGGAGAGCACTTGGGAGCGGGAGACCCAGATACACGCTCAGTACCCAGAGTTGTTTTGATTTGTGTGTTTCCCTTGTTCTTCTGAGATTTGTGTTGATGTTGTACTATGTACCTTTGATATATGGAATGCTTGGATTTTTGGTTGTGAGACCTTTTGTTTTCCTTGTTCCCTGGTGATGTGTAACATGTCCGGATGTGTGGAAAAGGGGAAAACCTGACCCTTAATCGAGACGCATTAATGTGGATGCGATTGAACCCGTGCGGGCGAGTCAGTGCCATCTAAAGCGGATAATATCTCAAAATAGGAAAAGGAATTTCCCAAAACCACATGTTCGAGAAGTGTGTTGGTTGGGTGGTGTTGGGGGTAGTTCGAGTTGAAAAAAAATCCTAATGTATGAAAGTGGGAAGACCCAATTCTTAATCGAGAGGCATTAATGAGGATGCGATTAAACCCGTGCAGGCGAGTCAGTGCCGCCTAAAGCGGATAATATCTCGACATAAGAGAAGGAATTCCTAACACATATGATTAGGGTTGTTGGTTGGGTTCCTGTTATAACGAGAACCCTAAGAGTTTTCTTGTCGGGTTCCTCTGGGTTGGTTTTTGAATTCTCGGGGACGAGAATGTTTTAAGAGGTATCTGATGTAATGGCTTGGACCTCTCCGGCCCATTCCATTGTCAAATGGAAGGTCAATAAGTGTTCTGGAGGGTAAAATGGACTATTCCCACACTTTCCAGAATTTTGAAACTACACGCCGTGTAGTTTGAGTACACACCGTGTACCCCCTTTCCAGGTATACCCCGTGTTGCAGGCCGTGTCCTTGCTGTGGGAAATAATGGGTGCATGCTGTGTTCCCAGTTCTACACGTCGTTTAGTCCATCCCCGCATACGCGTTAATCGTAAATGGTCATGTACCGTGTTGGAGCCGTGTCCTTGCCGTGTGCAATAAATGAGTACATGCTGTGTGTCGAAACTACACGTCGTGTAGTCCTTCCCCGCGTATGCTTTACCCTTAAACCGTGTGTTTACTAGTCAACGGTCGCGGAGCCCTGTTGGAAGCCGTGTGGAGACTATGTGGAAGAATCGAGTAAACGTCGTGTACCATAAAGTACATGCCGTGTACTTTTTATTTTCACACCTATAAAAGGAGGGGTCCCCTCCTCATTTCAACTCACCCCTCTCCTCCCCTCTCCTCTGAGCAGAGCTCTCCCAAGAGACTCGAAGACTCTTTCTTCCATAACTTCTTCGTCTGAGGTCCAATTTACGATCCGTTAGCGGCCACGGGATCGAAACGATGAGGCGGAGCTTCCGAACTTGGATCTGTCGTCTTTCCTTCAGCCTTTCCTTTCCGACTTCCACCCGAGGAGGTTTTTCCGGGACCCGACAGTGGTGGCGGACGCCGACGAACGTCTTCTGAGGTTGATCCGGGGGAGCATTGTGATCAAGAACCTGTTGAGGTAGGGATCTTACCTTCGTCTCTCTAATTTGTGCAACATGCGGGGTGGGTTTTCTCTTGTTTACATGAAACACTTTTGAACCAGTTTAATGAAGATAATAACTGGCTTATATAACGGGGATGAGAAGTTGTGATTGTTGTTACATTATATCCTGTGTTATTATGTTGTGAATTGAATGAGCTTCTGCCTACATAAAATCACGGTCGTTGAGGGCCTTTTCTTACACAATTAAATGTTTCCTTCTCCTTATGGATTTTTTTATGGATGGGACTTTGTGGAATGTGGAAATTGGTTAATCACATAATGTTGGCTGTTAAAATCTATAACCCTTGTGTGATCACCCCGGTTAAACAAAATGGAATAATCAACATGTGGGTGTTTTCTTGGTTACGAGGCATGTGTTGGGGGTGTTTTGTGGGTTGTTGTGGGTCGGGTGAACAGCAGGGTTGTGGTTGACTTGGTTGTGGGTTGGTGTGAATGTTACGTTGGTGATGGGAAGCGGGGCTGCGATAAATGGTATTAGAGGGATAATGATGTGCTGGTTCAGTGTGGTTGTGGTTATGGTTGTTGGAAGCGGGGCTGCAGGGATGTGTTTGAATGTGAACAGGTTATGGGTTGTGAATAATAAATAAAAGCGGAAGATTTAATGAATGGTGGGGCATGGTAATGAAATGGAGTTAATAATCAATGGGGCTGGTTGGTTGATAAGAAGGACTTTGTTGTGTTGCTTGTGTTTTCCTAACATGATTTGTGGATGACAGGGATATGTTTTTACGAACAATCAATGTGGTTGGTTGTGGATAGTTTCCCAGTAGTTAAGGAACTAATAAACTTATTCTACTGGAACGTGAAAACCCTAAATGGGTTTGGGGTTGCTTGTTTTATGAATACTTCATGGTAGCAGTGCTGAGGAATGTGCTCAGTTTTCTATTTAGAAGCCATAGGTTGGGCTGTGAGTTTGGTATATATATACATATCTGTATCTTTTGTGTTTTATCGCACCCCACCCATGTTGAGCACTTAGTGTCGAACACTCCCATTTCATGGGAGAGGGTGTTTTTCCCTTAGTTACTAGATCTTTCCTACTCATTCTCCCCTAGTCTGTGATGGCTTGAGGAGACCTTACACCTAAGACTCTTCGGGTAGGTTTTTGATTGGGGTGGTTTTATCCCAAGACTCTTTCGGGCAGGTTCTACTGTTTCCTAAGAATCTTCGGAATGAGGCCCAGGTGTGTGCGGGAGGATACATGGTTTTGAGGCCCAGGTGTGTACGAGCGGGATATGTGGTTGTGAGGCCCAGGTGTGTGCGGGCGGAATACGTGGTTTTGAGGCCCAGGTGTGTGCGGGCGGGATACGTGGTTGTGAGGCCCAGGTGTGTGCGGGCGGGATACGTGGTTGTGAGGCCCAGGTGTGTGAGGGCGGGGAGAGTGTGGTAGCGTCAGGACGTTCGTTGTTAGGAAGAGCAGCCAACTAAAGGGAAATGGTGTGGGGTACCCAATACTCTTGTTCTTATATACTAATACTACCTGTTGTGATTGTGTTTTGGTGAGTGTGGCTGGTGAGGTTGGGTGGATAGAATTCCTTGCTAGGTTTCTTATGTGGTTCTCACGGGACATTAGGATGTCACCCCACTTGTGCATGAGAGTTTTAGGTTTCCCTAATAAGTATACTTGTATGCTCACCCTACGTTTACTTTCAGGTTTCCAGGAGGACTACCAGGGCCGTGCAAGACCCAACTAGTCAGACAGTTGGAGTTGTTTTTGTTGTTGTAACATTGTTTTCTTTTGGTATTGTACTTTGAGCTTTCTTTTACTTGTACCTTGTTATAAAATTGTTTAAACATGCATGTGGTATTGGTTTGGGTTTATTTCTATACACTTGTTCTTTTCCTTTTTATTGGTTGACTTTTCCTATTTCCCGATCCTAAATAATAAAAAGGGTAATGCCTCCCATATTTGTGAAAACTCATACCCTTGGTGCTAGTCGCCACCCCGGGGCCTACTAGAGGCGGGACTCGGGGGGGTCATTATCTCCCTTTCACCTTTGCTAGCTCCGGAGGGGCATCTTTGGTGGGAGGTGGTCGTGACATGATGAGATCTTTCATTTTCATGGAAACGTATGGGTGTCAGTAAACATACGTGAGGTTATTATTTGGGAATTTCATTCCTCGGTTTGAGAAGTTCATCCTAGTGTCACCATGTTTTATTGTGATCTGCACTGTCATTATTGGTGGATAGGTATGAAGATAGATGTTGATGCTATTGTCATGAGGTGTCCCACCTGTTAGCTGGTGAAGGCGGAGCATCAGTGACCAGCAGGGATTTTGTATAATTTTCCCATTCCATAGTGGAAGTGGAATGATGTTGTGATGGAATTTTTGATAGGTTTACCAAGGTTACCTTGAGGGAATGATGTAGTTTGGGTTTTCATTGACAGACACACAAAGGTTACTCATTTCATACCGATTAGGGATACCTTCAATGTATATGAGTAGGGAAGATTTTACATCTGAGAAACTGTACATATACATGGGTTTTCACACTCCATTGTTTCAGACAAATAATCTTGTTTTACTTCTCAGGTCTGGAAGGGATTAAATAGGTATTTGGGTACATGGGTACTTATGAGTATAGCTTTCCATCCCCAGATAGATGGCTAGTCTATGCATATGATTCAGGTGCTAGAGAAAATGATTCAAGCTTGTGTCCTAGTTTTTGTTGGTTCTTGGGAGAAGTGCATACCCATTGTGGAGTTTTCCTACAATAATAGTTTTCGAGTAACTATTCAGAAGGCCCCTTATGAGGATTTTTATGGTAGGCCATCCCGATCAACCATATGTTGGCTAGAATTTGAAGAGGAAGCCATGATAAGACCTCATCGTGTACAAGAGACCACATAGCCGATAGAGTTGATTCAGAAGAGGATGGCTACTACATAGTCACAGTAGAAGTCTTATGATGACCGACAGAGCTGACCTCTGGAGTTTGAGGTCAATTATCAGGTGTTCCAATGTGTCACACTGAGGTTGGGACATATGAGTGTTAAAAGATAGGGAATTATTTTCTTGAGATATATCGGACCTTTTGATGTTTTGGAGAGAGTCGGGTCGGTTTCCAATCGGTTGCAGTTACCTCAGAGGTATCAGGCTATGCATGATGTTTTCTATGTTTCTCAGCTTCTACATTACTTCTCATAGCCATAAAATGTATCTCAACCTGAGTAGGTTGAGCCAGAGGTGGATACATCATTCGAGGAGCATCCTATCCAGATTTTTTATCACAGTGAAAAGTTTCTTTGTGATTGGTATGTTCCTATGGTATGAGTTCTATGAAAGCACATGCGCGTATAGGATGAGACTTGGTAATGGGAGGTCGATGTTCGATCGCAATGGCCGGAGTTGTTCGAGGTTTCTTTTTCTACGCCGCCTTTCTAGGTAAATTAGGGGACGAATTTATTTAATTAGTGGAGTGTGTATGAACCCAAATCTTTTATTGGGTATAAATCTTATTTTCTAGTGTTTTTTCTGAAAGGAGTTGAATTTGGATGTTTATGGAGTACACACTATGTACCTTGGACTACACGACATGTACCAAGTTGTTGTGGGTGACTATGTGTTAATTGTGTAAAGACCGAGTACATGGCCATGTGGAGTGACCTGTAGACCACCAAAAGAGGAGGCCTATTAAAGAAAGTACATGTTGTGTATCATTGAAGAACATGTCGTGTACTTTCTTTTTATTTCATTAAATGATTGGGGTCGCATATAATCGACAGAACACCCTTCTTCTCCTCTCGTCTCATCCAACAGTATCTGTGGCTAGAGATTCTTCTATGAGCCCCCGACTCTCTGTCCTTTCTGTAAATTGACTGTCGCCAATTACATTAGAATCACTATGTTAAGCTCTTCCTTCTTCTAGAGTCTCGTTTCCTGATTTCTCTTCATTCATAAGTAATCTTTAGAAGAATTTTTTTAGTGTTTTTGTAGATATAAGGCATTCTAGGACGATTCAAGGCCTGAGGCTCACATATATCGATCATACAACACCGCGGATGGTGGTTTTTTCTTTTCAATAATTATTCCATGAGTTATATGTGCAAAAGTGATAAATTCCCTTGTTCAGGGTATTGCGTGATTATATTTATTAGCCCTGTTATTGCATGTTATGACTTGTGTGCTTGATTAGAGGATTTATGATTGTAAAATTGGTTACTTACCATTCTATGGATGTGTTTCTCATGTTTTATTGATATTGACCATTTGGTCTATATTTTCCTGATTAGCTACATTGTTTTCCATGACTAGTATTGTTAGGATGGAGTAAATTTATCTCACATACTGTTAGATATTGTAGACTGTTTAGCCAAGTAGTTATTGAGATTTACTTTGAGTGCCATATATAGTTTGTGGATGATTGATTTACATAGGTATGTGGGAACATTGTGTAGAATACCATTGGGAGAATGGAAATTGATGGAATCTCCAGAGTGTCTGTTTACTTTTACGTTTTAAGACCATCAGGGGGTGGACATTATACTCCATTAAAGTGTCTATAGTTCCTCGTTATAATACCACATGGGTAATTAGATGTTCAGTTTTTCCCCATAGTGTCTATAGTTACCGATACAAGATCACATTTCGAATTTACGGGTATTGCTTCCTCAGAAAGTCTTTGCTAAAGATTAACCACACGGGTTACACTATGATTACTTCCTAGATGGTTTCTTGTGATTAATTGGATGAAACATATGGGTTAGGCTATGATTAATTCTCGGAGGGTTGCTTATGAATGTTTTTTGTTTATGTATCAAACGAAAATATATGTAATTGAAACTATAGGATTGTTTACTTTTGAAAACATCCTTGTTTAATGATTAATTTTTCATATTTACTACCATATACATTCACATACTGTTAGGCACAGATCTTTGGGTGGTTGCCTACTGGGATTCATCTATCACCTTGTTTGGGTTATGATTTTGGCCCAACAAAAATTATCTTTTTGTAGGTATAGATAAGGACAAGCACCCTTCTACGTAAGGTACTTGATTGATGTAGAGTTGGAAAGGATGGGATCAATCTGAGGCTTGCGATGCTGTTGGAGTTTATTTTAATTTTTTTTGTAATTTGGTTTAGTACTGAATTACATCAATGTGACTTGTTTGGATTCTTTCCTAGACATATGTATCATGAATCATTTATATATGTTTTATCCAGTTGTTATTAATTCTTATGTTCACTTGTTGAATGTTTTGACTACTTCCACTATTGTTATTAGTTTATTTTCGTAGTGTTACTCAACCAATGATTGCATAGTTTCCCCATTATCACACCCATAGCCATCACATCTTGTCAGCAGCCTCTGGATATTGGGGAAATGCACTTGATTCCATTTGACCAACCGACTACAAGGCACCTCTGGGTGACTCCTAAAACTGTGAAATTACAAAAACTATCCAACGCATGATCTAGAGTTGGTTGTAGTGATATTCGCTTTGAAAATTTGATGACATTACCTCTTTGGGGAAAAGTTTGAAACATATACAGATCGGAAAAGCCTCATGTATATATTCACCCAAAAAGACTTGAATATATACCAATTAAGATGGTTAGAGTACATCAAAGGCTATGACTTCTCAATTCAGTACCATCTAGGGAAAGAGAATAAAGTGGTAGATGCTCTATGTAGAAAGGCTCCAGCAACTCTTTCATTGATGAGAATTGAAAAGGATGAAATCTTCTTAGATTTTATGATTATGGAAATTGGAATCATAATTAAGGGAACATCATCAATCATTTCACATATGATTTATTAACCATCTATTTTGAGAAAGGATAATGGATGCTCAAAATAATGAAGTGAGAATTCAGAAGAAAGTGTAGGCTATCTAAAAATGGAAATAATTGGAGTTCATTGTAAATGAGGAATGAATTGTGAGATTTTGGGACAAGACTATGAGTTCTATAAAACTTGTAGTTAATAAAATAACTTTTGTATGATGCACATAGTTTGAATTTATCCATTCACCTAGTAAACCATATGATGTATTTAGATCCCTTAGATCTATATTGGTGGGATAAAATGAAAAGGGATATTACTGGGTATATGTAAATGTACCTGGTATGTCAGAAAGTGAAGGTTGAGAGGAATATATCTGAGGGTATGATGCAACCATTACCCATACCAACATGGAAATGGGAAAATAATACCATGGACTTTTTCACCAGACTTCGAAATACATCAAAAGTAATCAATGATATCATGGATGTTGTGGATTTTCTTAAAAATATTATACCCTTAAATGCAATTCTATAGGATTTATCATTAGATGAACTGATAGGAATATAAATCCGAGACACGGTAAGGATGCATGGTGTACCACTATCGACTATATATAATTGAAATCCAAGATTCACCTATATGTTCTGGAAGAGTCTCCAACATGATCAGAATACTAAACTGAACTTTAGCATGACTTATTATCCTCAAACTGATGGTTAATCTGAGAGGAATATCCAAACACTTGAGGACATGTTGAGAGTATTCAAAATGAACATCAAATGAGGGTGGGATCAACATCTTCCCCTAGATGAGTTCTCTTACAAAAATAGTTTCCACTCAAGCATCAAAATGGGTCCTTATGAAGCCCTAATTTGGAAGAGGTATAGATCACCATCATGCTGGGATGATATAAGTGAGTGAAAACTTATAGGTCCCTAAATGTTCAAAGAAATGGTGGAGAAGTTCAAGACCATCCAGTAGTACATTAAAGATTCTAAGTGCTTACAACAGATATATGCTGACAATAATTGCCGAGACCTAGAATTTGATGTTGGATACATGGTATTTCTTTGCAGATCACCATGTAATAGAGTTATGATATTTTCAAAGAATAGAAACCTTGGTCCTAGGTACATTGGCCCTTCTGAGATCATTGATCACATTGGAGTAGTGGCATATCAACTGGCACTCCTGCCAAACTGGTCTCATGTACATGATGTATTCCATATATAACTCTTGAAAAAGTACATACATGACACATCACATGTACTCAGTCCATAGTTTTTCCTATTATATAATGATCTCTCCTATAAAGAGAAGATGATTAAAATATTATACCATAGGGAAAAAGATTAAAGAAATAATAAAATTCCCCTCATTAAGGTGTTATGGAGAATCCAAAAGTTTGAAGAGGCAACATGGGAACCGAAGGAAGTGACGAGGTAGAGTTACCCTCATCTATATCAATATGGGAAAATAAAATTTCAAGGGAGAAATTTCTTAATGGGGGAATATTGTAATTACTAGATCTTTTATAAAAAAAATTACCTTTCTTTTAATGTCATATAGTTATAAAAATTACATTCACTCTTTTTTTATTAGGTTTAAATCACTGTTATGTATCTTTTCTGTTGATAATATAGTCATTGATTCAGGATAAAAATATTGATATAACTATACTTTTTTTAGAAAAATTCTTTTGACACTGAAAACGGAATGGAAGGCATAATTGAATAGACTTGGGCCATAAAAATCTCAACTATTGATGCTCGGAAGGGAGGTGGTGCCATTGGTCTTCTCTCTTGACCAAGCCAAAGATGAGATTCAACATGTTCAGTTTGAATGGAATCACATATAGGAGAAGTTCATGTTAATAGATATTATCACCCATGCGATGTTATTCGATCCACCCTAATAGTTTGTCACCATCGCAGACCTATGCATTATGTCTTATAAATATGTTATAAGGGGTTATGTAATAAGGAATTTGTTACGTATTGTGTAATACATTTTTGTATAAATAAAAGTATTATTCCATCAATTCCTTTATTAGAATAGTCGTTCTAAAAAATGATGAATATGATAAATAGATATTTTGAGTAAAAATGGTACTTTGGAGAAATATATAAATTATTTTATTAAACTAAGGTTTTTTTATTAAAATTAAAAAAAATATCTCATAAATGATGATTATATAAGTTTCTTATCTATAAATGATTATGTAATAAATTTGATAAGAGTTGCATTTTTTAAGATATAACAGAAGGTGAATTTTAAAAGAATATATTTTGAGGAATTAAATAATTTTTTAGAAATAAATAATATTTTGATAAATATTATTATGAAAATAGTTTTATGAAAAATAAGTGTATATATAATTTTTATAAAGTCAAATGTAATTTTTATTATGTTTTGAAAACTATTTTTTTCAGAACCTGGGAATTTTTAATAAATGTTTGTTGTCACATTAAAAGTGAAGATAGAAATATTAATAAAATTATTTTGATAAAAAGAATATTATTCTTGGAATCAGGATGTCGAAATTATATAAAGATGATTTTTTTATAATTTTGGGATAAATTCGATTTTTTGGTTAAGAATTAAATGTTATATAAATAAAATTTGTGTTTTATGACAACATAATGTCCCAAAAATGATGTAATAAATACTATAATGTGTATTCACAACCCAATATTTGTTTTCCCATTAAAATAATGTTATTTTATATTGGTTTAACTTATTCAATAGAGCCTTAGTGAATCCAAAAAAATGTAAAATATACGTTTTGATTTCGAATACATTCTTCAACCACATATTTAGGGGTAATATTTGAATATTTTCAGCCATTGTCCGTATAAATATTTTTTTCAATCCACTTTCGAAAAACACATGGGAAAAATATATGTAAAGGGTTGTGGTTTTGAATATTTAATTACATAGACTCCAAAACCTATGTTTGAGAAATATTGAAGAATTCCCCTATCATTTACTATGTAAACCCACCTGATCTACCAAATATATTCACTAGAAATACTTCTATATCTTCCCTAATCTAACATATCTTCTATATAATCCTTACAAGGTTCCCCAACCAATAAATAATCTCAACTTTAAGGTTTTTAAGTCACACACTCAAGTAAGGGATAATCAGATTCCTTTCTTTCTCATTGTTTTCCTTGTTTTTTTATGTTGTAAAACACTTTTACATTCAATTTTGAATGTTGGGGTGTGATTTTTATCTTCCACAATAAATGAATAATTATGTTTTAATGTTGATATATCACTCTATGTCTCATTAATTCCATCTTTGTAAACCCGTTACCATGCCGAAATTCTGTAAGGGATTTCTCTCCTCTTATTTACATTAAAGTACTTCTCACATATTTTACATCCAAATTCCATGTAATATACTGTAATATTATGTTAAATGATTCCCATACTATCTATTTCATGTATAAAAGATTAGGTGCCCCTTTCTCTCTCATCAACCCAATTTATAAATTTCTATATGAGGACATTATGCTGCCAAAATTGAATCGTGATTTTCCAAGCCAAAAACACCAGGTAGTGAATACCATACCCCTTCCTCTATTAAAGGTATTCACCTTTATGCACATATACTTATTTAATCATACTTACTTTTTTTGTAATCCACATTAATTAATCATGTAAAAACTTATGATGTTCAATGATTATATGTTATATGATCCATGTGGCACCCTTATGCATGAAATAAAATATTTATGAACGGTTCACCATGATAGAACTCCAGTGCATTAGTTGATGTCTAGTATCATGATATAGAATGTACAATGAGGGTTTAATCCTGATAATACATGTGAAATTATGATTTAATCGTTCTAATTCATGTGTAATGAGGGTTTACTCGTGATAATTCTTGTGCAATGAGCCATAGATCATTCTAATAGCATGTTGTATGTCGTTTCCAAATTTCCATCTTATGATAATCATTCTATATCATGATATTATGTTCATGTTTCTATTTTGATCCATTTATTTTCTTATTTCCTAACTTGTATTATATTTTTCATGTTATTCCTTGTTTTCTCCCTTACTGGTATTTATATATCACCTTTTTTATGAATGTCCTCGTGTTATCCCATGTAATGGTATGTATGTTGGAATGTTGTGGTTATTTAAAATATTTTTTCAATAATGATGTTGTATTTTATGTCTTAATATGTCATGTAATGTTCCTAATCCCCAAAGAAACTATAAATCTCGATCCTCGGAGTTGTCTCAAGTGAATGTTTATGTAATAATTCATGTTTAAATATGTTATAAATAGCAGGTTTGTTATATGTATTCATCCTAGATTACCCCTTAATATTAATATACAATGTACCTAACAGACACTAAGAACACCAAAAATCCAATACTCCTTGGTCGAATGCTACAAGGATCCTCAATTAAAAGAACCCTCTATATCACCTTCTTGGTATTCATTTACACCCATTATTCCATCAACCATCCAGAAGTCATAATAGTGGTAAAAGAATAAGTTGAACCAAATACAACAATATTGAGGACACACTATCAATGTTCTCCAACATTGATCATCCTTGAAAAGAACCAAAAGAGGATAAAAAACATTAAAAATTTGTTTTTAAGAACTCATATTCATCAATAGATTCTTACCCTATTATATTCCTTGGGTTAGTTCATCACCATTATGAAGATTATATATCATAATGAATAATAAGGAAAATGGGAGTGACATAGATAGAGAAATAGAATAGTTGATTACAATATACATAATGAATTATAATATAGAAAAAATAGATGTAACCCCCAAAATATTATCTTACAAGGACCAAAATATTTATAATAAAGTGGATGAGAGTTTAAATAAGAAATAATTGATTTTTAGGGTTCGAGAATAATTTGGATGGATTCCATATATAAAATACACATTCATGTTATTTTTCTATGTGGTGACCAACTACTATTTATATTTATCTTCATAAGTTCCCATATCATGATAATATCCCTATTTTTTCTATCATCGACATCCATATCTGTAGTTTTTTACAATGGTTCTTGATTTTGGGTTCCGATGAATAATATATAATTTCCTTGTTTCATGATTTTCTTTATATTTTAAAAAGTATAACACCTTTACATATCAGCCTTTCATGTGTTGATGTGCACTAAAGATTATAGATTTGGTTTTTATAAATTTAATTATCTATTTTATATCAAGGAAATGTTGATATAAGTTTTAATAACCCTTACATACTCAATGAATTTTAAATTCAATTTTTACAAATTACCCAAAATTATTCTATGGTAAAAAAATATTATATGTATTATTGAAACCATATGAAACTCTTATATATCATCCCTTATCATTCATAGAAAAATAATTTAATATTATATATCACTATAGTTTTGGGGTACTCTTATGAATTAAGCGATTATCAATATTATTAAAGGAATTTACCCTAGTATTTTTCTTAGTTCATGGGGTAACCTTTACATATAATTTCTAGAAACATATACATAGGACATTTTATTAGGAAATATTCTTTATTCCACCTCATTTCACCCTTATGTATTGTAACAATGAACTCTTATGCATCAGTAGGAAAATTTTATATATCAAGATGGTCCATATATATTCTTTTTTCCATTTAACCTATATACAATGAAACATAAGTATTAAAAAGTACGTTCATTTAATAAAATAATAAATAATTGAAAAAATAAATTTAATATATTTTGTAATAAAGCCCCAAAAAACTATTTTAAACTAAACATGTCATAACTTCATATAAATTATGAAATAATTTATGATTAAATAATTTAATAATAAATAAAAATATAAAGAATATATAAGATCTATCAATCTGTCAATGATAATAGGATGTAGTTTATATTTTTACTTGAGTAAGTGGAGGATTTAAAACCCATAAATAACTTATATGTTGTGATTATAGTTTTTATAGAGATTGTGGGTTATTTTATATTGATGGGTTAATTTTATATTTTTTAGATTATATGTCATTGAGTTAAATTTGAAGAATTTTAAAATCCTTATTTCAAAAGTGATGAAATATTTGATGATTAAATAAGAAAATGGAATGAATTTTATAAAGGTGGATGAGAATATCATTCAAGATATTGATATGTGTTTTTATGTTTTTTTATAAAAATTTCATGGATATATCTAAGACTCATTGGAGATTAGGATCTTTGAAATGTAATGAATACATTTTTAAGTGATTGAAACCATAGTGTGGTGAATTCCAAAACACATCATGGTTAATGTGTAGAAATAAACTCATGATTTATTAATGGAAAAATGACTATTTTAGAGGTTATAGTTTCATGGATGATTGGAATAAGACCATGAACATCTATACTATAATGTGGTTAGTTTTTATTATAATGTTTTTTATAATGAAAAAAATTATATACGTTATTGTTAAATTTATAGAATATTCAAGGGAGTAACAAAGATTAAACCATGATGAGTTATGGAAAAAATGGTTTTTTCCATGTCACGATAGTAGGAAAAATCCTATATATCACACTAATTAGAAAAAATCCTATAAATAAAGATTTTTTTCTTCCAGGATTCATAAAATTATGCAGTGGTAATCTAAATTAATTTTATGGTGCATGTGAATCATATAATCAAAGAGTGTAAATAATTCATCAAAATATATGGAGATAATAAGTTATCTTGTTTTAGTTTTTTGATCTAAAGACCATGTTGATTCAAATACCCATTACATATTGATAGAGTTATACTAATATATTTATAAATGATTTCTTAAAGTGATGTGGCTTAAAATTCCTTGGTATGGGTTTCCATAAATTCCATATATAATTATGAATATGTTTTGGTTTAACTATGGAGAAGGGAGAAGGAGAACACTCATTGTATCCTTAGAGGTACATGAGGAGGGAAGTGAGGTAATTCTTTAATTATTGATGGTTATATATATTTATCGAGTTATTAATATTTGGGGAAATCTTCCTCATGTGTTCCTTATTATTTTTAATATTAATATATGAATATGGACAGTGGTATCATAATATTTGGAAACAACATATTATCCACTCTAAAAAAATACTGTGTGAAACTTGTAACTATTATTTTGTATCATGTATATTTTTTATTTATTTATGTCTCACACTATTACTGCATTTTTTTATTTTATTCTTCTATATTTGACTATAATTTTAATTAAAATTAAATTTAATGAATTTTCATGTTTTTAGTTGCATTTATATATCCCCTCTCCCTCTCAAGGAAACTCATTATTCATTCCTAGGGAACATAAAATAGTTTCAAATTTTTTGTTATTATCAAGGATCTACATTAATTATTTTAAACACATATTTTTGTTATTGTGGTTCTCTATAAAAAAATAATTCCTTCAATATTATGGTATTACCTATATTCAGTTAAATAGTATTTCACCTATAGAAATATATGAGGGTTCTATATATTATATTTCATGGATTATATATTCTTGTCATCATTGAGATTTGTGGTTCTAATTAGGAAGTTATGTCAACCATTATCACATGATAAGATGAATATTGACGTAAGTGGGAGATAATAAAATAAAATAATTAGATACCTATCTTGGAAATAATTCATTTGAGTTATGGGATTAATTATTGTGAATTTAATTTAGAGAAAACTCCATGAAATTTATTAATATTATAAAAATCTCAAAACACTTCCATTATAAACACACATACTCAATTAAAGGATATTTTAGTCATAAAATATGAGTTAGTGGATGAGTTATTCCTTAGGTAGAATAAAGATGTTTCAATTATTCTATGTTATAGTGATTTCATTGATTATTTCATACATGTAATGGAATTTATTAATAGTATACTATAAAATTTAACTGAAAATAATTTATAACATTAAGGATTAATACATGGTCGAGTTTTTCATTTATAGAATTACGAGTATTATGATATATTAGGAAATGTGGAGGCAGATAAACTTAAGTATTATTGAAAAAATTAATAATGTGTTAATTTTTTAATCCTTAATAACTTTGATTATTATGGAATATAAAATATCTCATGAGATGGGATTATATTCCCAATCTGATTCTGTAAACATCATTGAACTCATATCATTTTTTCTAAAATGGTGTAAAATTAGGCCAAGTTAAATACCAAGGAATACTATCTAATATGTATTTCAAATATATAAAGGTTGAGTATTTATTTTCTAGTTTCCCTAAAAATAAATAAAGTGTTGATAAGAATGATGAACATAAAATATCAACTAAGTGAAACAATGTAGAATCTACTCAATGTGGAAGAACATTATTTAAAATCACAGGAAAGGACAATTATTAAATGAAAATGAATTTATTTAAAAATATACTATATTTTATTAAGATAGTGAGAGTGAAAATAGGAATATGATTTAATGAGTGATGGTCATCACACCTTTATGGTGAAATCAAAATACTCAAATGATCTCTCCAGAAAATAAAAAGATAGTGGTGATGAGGAGACACCAAAAGAGATTCCCTTATTAATATTTCTCTTGGTTTCATTAATATAAAATAAAATTCATAAAGGGAAAATAAATAATTGAATAATTAAAATAATTTATTATATATATATATCTACATTAATTAAATGATATAGAGTTCTATGAAGTATAAATAGTGTTTTTATGAAATATGGATAATCTCAATGAAATTTGTATGCATTAACAAAAATTCTATATATTAGTATTGAAAAATTTCATTCCAATACCTGGTAAGAAAAAACAATTTCAAAATATTTGGTTTAAGATAAAAATTAATTGAAAAAATATACTTTTTAATTACAAAGTTTTTCAAATATATTATAGAATATAATAAATGATTATATACAGTTTTTTATAACTCTATAAAACTTTCTGATTAAGCAATTATTTGTGAAAAAATAATTTCACCCCAAAAGATTTAAATTAAAATTTTGGATTTAGTTATATGAACTAGAATAGGGTGATTATATAACCAAATAAATGATCCAGATCCACTTTTACTTTTAGTAGTGGTATATAAAAACATTTAATATGTGAGGTATTAAAGAATATTGATGTTTAGGTTAATTATTTAGAAAAATTCCGGGAAAATCAAGGAGATCCTAATAATGTAGAAAAAAATAAATAAATTTGGTTACAATTTATGAAAACTTTGATGATCATATTTTGAGGAAATCATCTTTCAACTAAAGTGGTTTTAGTTTAATGAAACAATGTAGTGAAGCAGTGTTTACCAACACAAATAATATGTGGATTGTTAATATATATTACACAATTAGTGAAAGATATTCTATAAAATATTGGGGTGAAATATGAGGAAAAACTATTCTAACTAAGATAAGATCCAAAAAAATGTGAAATTGATAAATTATATTTCTTCAATTGTGGAAATATATGAGAAGTGCGATCAATATTGAAATATTTTTGATCGGGGTCTAAAGTATCTAAAACCAAATTATAACTCTAAATCTGTCAATAAGAGGAGTAATCAAGAAAACCCATTTTTATTTGAGGTTTCATAAAATGAATAAATTATTGAAAAATATTGACTGTTGATAGTGATATTTCACTGCATATTATATGAAATAAATATCTATTGATTGGTATCAAAAGTTACAGTAGTAGATAAATTAATTTTATGAATGATATTTCACTCAACACAATGGTACGTTGAAGAATTTAAATTGGTAAAAAGATGTGTGAATAGACAAATATTCTCTTTATTTATGGGTCTAAGCATAATATCATGAGTGGTAATCCTATCTCTGATTACGAGATTATGTATATATTTTGAAAGAGTTTATATGTCATCTGATGTTTGATTTATTTCGTAGTTATCATGAAATGGCAGTGAATGATTTTAAATATATTAAATATTTTCAGTGATAAAAATAGTTGATATATGAGTGTGATGGAAGAGAAATTGTTTTGGCATATATGTCTTCTCCATTTAGGTAAAAACATGGAATTAGTTTTCAATTATGATTTATTATTAGAAATACCTATGCTGAATCTGAAAAACTCAAAACTTTTTATGTGTGTCAAAATGATAAGATCGCGAACAGTATTTATAAGGATTTAGTGATTAAAATAAATAAATCTATTGAATTGATACACATGAATATGTATGGTCAGAGGAGAATGAAATAAAAAAATATTTGTATTTCAGATCATTTATTTATGATTTTAATCATATGACTTATATTTATATTATGTTAAGTAAATCACATTATATTTAGATGTTTAACAATTTTTTGACATGTGATACAAATCAAATTGATGTTTCATAAAAGTATTTAGGTTTTACAATAAATTTAAATATTATAACGATGATTTTGAATCATATATTCGGATGAATTGGTTATGGAATTAATGTAGTTATTCATATGCAGCCCCAAAAAATGATTTATCGGGAATAAATAAATAGATATTGGTATAATTTAAGAGATCCATTTTAATAAAGAATAGAACATAAAAATTCAAGTGGGTAAAAGTAACCAAATTCGTTGTATACATCCTCAATCAATCCCAATTATTGATAAAATTTAGGAATAAAATGTATAATATTTGGTTTGGGAAGAATCCTAACTTTATGATTAAGAAACCTACATAATAGAACTTATTAAATCAAAATAAATGGAATATATATTGTAAAATGTTATAAGAGAGAAAATTTAGGGATGTTTCATGGATTTACACTCGATAAAAGAGGTAATTTATATAATAACATGAATTATAGATATATTATTGACATATTTGATGTTATTATTTTGGAAAATAAACATTTATAATTTTTTTTTACTATTTTATTACATTATTTTTTTGGAAATAAGGGAGAATACTATGATAACTCTTCTTGCAAAGGGGAGAGATCCTAATTTACACAGTTGAGAATAAAAGGGGGAATCTATGTAGTGTTTAATTTTTTGTGAGTAAATGATTTTTTGGTAAATATTTTATTAATATGTTCTTACTTTGTGTTTTAATATTTCCAAAAAATATAAAATAAAGGGTTATAAGCCCTTTGTTGATTTAATAACACTCTTGATGTGAAGTGAAATAAAAAGATATAAGAAACTTTTTTATGAGTTTAATAGTTATTTTCATGATTTAAATTTTGAAAACATTATAATGATATTTTAGATGACTCATTAAATATGAGGATCTCAGAAAAAGAATGAATTAATTATTAGTTGAGACAAACCACACTATGGTGCTTTTTAAAACACCTCTTGGATTATCTGTGTAAAATAAATAGTGAATAATTTGATGATAAATGAATATTTTACAGGTTTTGGTTTCATAAATTACTATTAAATTTCCACAAGAATATGTACAATAAAATAGAATGTATCTATTACATCATGGTGTATGATGGAAATGAACATAATAGATATGGTCGTGATTTAAAAAAAATAATGGGATATATTAATATTTAACTATGATGGGTGATGAAAATTTTTCTTGGTATATTTGATAAGGGAAGGAATAATCCCTACAAATATCATTCTGGAGGAAACCGCCTATAAAAGGTAATTATTTTAGTAATTTTCTTCATAAAATTTAATAATGGATATATGGAAATATAACTTGGTTCATGTCAAATATTTATTCAACGAAATGAAAATATACATTCAAATATGATAATATAAAAATTTATCTGGATGTGGTTCTGAATCTAGATATCATATTTTAGGTGATGTATGTTATTCCATGGGATAGATATGCTAAGATATACAAATTATTTTATTCATTTGATGAAGATTGATTAAACATTTAGATATATAATTTTTCATTCTCCGGAGAATTATAGATTTTTTTAGATAAATTTTAAGAGAATGATGAATTCTTACACTTGATCTAATATTAGAGTAACTTTAGAAGATGAGTGGGAAATTTATAAATTATTGAATCTTATTTAAATATATCATGTACATTGAGTTTTTGGATATTTTCCTAGGGCCTTATTTATACTTTTTTATAATTATATTGGAACATAGAGAATAATTTCACCACTATTTGTATCAATGTATTATCCACTCGACTAAAAGAGTGTATGACTATTGTAAAAAATAACTTATTTGTTTTGTGTTCTATTTAACACTTTATCTCACTTCATCACTGAGTGGTTTTATTCATGGATTATATAATTAAAATACAGGAGACAATTCACGACATTGAAGGAATGATATGATTTTATTAGTTCTAATTCACTCTCCACCCCACTTAGAGCATATCACTATTCTCAATTGGGGAACATTAGCATGTTATGTTATAGATGATATAGGGGTATAATATTCATGTATATTTTCAAGGTGTTGGTGAGTGTGACATTATTATATTATTATGTGGAGGAGAGATATTTCCTTTCTAATACATGTATGGTTGTTGTTGTTATAGGTGTACCATAGTGCAGTTATTCTTTTTGGAGTACTATGGTCCTCACCAATGGTTAAAGTTAGCTTCTTTATTTAAATTTATAGTTTTGTTGTATATGTTTAAGTAGAATATAGTTGGTTGATATTTTTTGGGTTTTATGACACATCATTCTTATGGATATTAATGTAGATGACATTTTTTTATTTTTAATATGATTATTATTCCTAAAATCTATGTACTATTAAATTGTGTTTATATATTTCTTCCACTATGGATTTATAATATCTATTCAATTTACACAAGATAACATGGGGAGGAACCTAATGAGTAAAAATATATACATTCCCTATTTTTTTCCATTATTTATATTTAATTTAAGGGTTTTATTGAGAATAATTTGTTTTAGGATGTGATGACCTATATGTGAGTGGTAAAGTCATTTTTTCGTTATTTCCCTTTGTGTTTGAAAAACAGTTTTCAAATTAAGTATACTTGTTAATATACCCATTCTTTTGTTCATTAATTTATGTGTTTCTAGAATCACATGGGATATACCAAATAATGTGAAGGGGTAAATCAATGTTGACGAATTTATCAGTAATTTTTTTCTCTTTTTACCACTATACAAATTTTTTTAATGGATGTATCTCTTTTTTCTAACAATTATTTTACATTTAGTGATTACTAATAACGGAAAAAAATAAGTTATAATTTCTTTTTTAATGATTTTCACCTCTATGATTGACGATTGTGTCCCCATTATATAGTGGTGGTTATCTTACTCACACAAAACACACATTTTATTATCAAGAAGGGGCTCAATAAAGTTCAAATTCTTGGGCATATAATTTTACAAACAAAAAAAATCAAAAACATTTATGATCTACAAAATACAATATTATTCTTATATACTTTTTAATTAGATAAAAATATAAGTATTTTATCTCTTAGTGATAGAATATATTTGATCTCCTTACACAATGTGTATAAATATTAAGTCCCATTTCACACAATAATAAAAGATTTTTTTCTATCATTATGATATAGAGATATAATAGGACTATTCATATAAGATATATGAATATCATAGAGTGGATTATTTATTAATCATCAACTAGAATGATAAGAAACTTAAGAATATAAATTCAACCTTTATTATTATTCTTACTCAACATACATGGATAAACATCATTTTTATATCATTATAAATATATATCACCCTCCAATAAAAATTATCTTAAGGAGAGAATTTGGACACCATTAATATTACTATTATTTTTTTTAACACATGTTATTTCCTTCTAAAACAATATTGGGTTCTCTATAAATTATACACACATAGATCTTCAAGGAATATTATATCATAATTCTCACAGACTCCAAATTCACTTTTTCATATTCAAAATTTTGTTTATGTATTTCCATATTTGAATATGGAAATATACATTAATCATAATAACATGGTCTTCTCATTTAAAATGGATAATAGAGTTCTTATTAAATCCCATTAGCTTATTATTCTCAAATAATCAAATCAAATATATATCCATTTATTTTAACAGGATACTTGAAAAAATTATTCATTAAAGTTTCAACCAAATATTTGAAAAAAAATATTATTAATTATAAGATAGAATACCACATAAATTTAACAGTGTAAAGCTTCTCATAACCTGACATGACCACATATCAAATAGCTTTTTTATCTTCAACTAATAATTCATTTTCTTACACACTCATAGAATGAAACATCTCACCATGACAAAGAAACCTTCTAATATAATTCTCTATGAAACATGGATTAATTTGAATCTTATAATATTTCTAACTTAGACAACTTTCTAAGAATCATTATATTTATGAGTATATATTTTAGTAAAATATAGTTATATAATTTTACATGGTTTTTGGTAACCATATATGTTTCGAACTTCCAAACTATAAATAACACTATAATTTAGATCTTTTAATTTTTTTGTTTGAGAAAATTACTCCTTTATATCGTAGTATCTAGGAAATTTTCCACTTTCTTCCTAGGATACTTTTATGATTATAAAAAATGACCCTTATAAAAAAACATTCTAAAAGTTCTCATTTTATCATTGAACTTTATGTTTTCAATGAGGATCTATGATTTCAATATTTTTGGTCTTCACATCCTAGTCAGCCATTATATAATTCCTTTGAGCACCTTTACATAGTTAATATGTTTCCCTTATGCATCATATTGTTGCAAAAGGATTTATATATTTTTTATATTACATAGTTAAGGAAACATTTATGTATCATATTGATGTATAGGAATTTGATGAATTCTTAGATATTCTAACAATTAAATTACATAACATCTAGGATTTTGGAATTTACAACAGTATTATATAATCTACCAAGGTTTACTAAACATACGATTTAGATATACTTATAAATATTACATGTAAATCTGGAGGTTATCATATATATCTAGTTATTATGAATAATTTATTTGTTCTAGTCATATATTAATTTTATATATAATATATATTCTTATATATACCATTACCAATCATCCTAAGGACTCTTTCACATTCATGTTTAGTTATATAGTTTTTTAATTTTTAACAGAAAAATGTAATTTCTAGAATTATTCGTGTAAATATATACTTTAAAAAATTATACATAGTTAATGTCCAATTAATGTAACAGAATATAAGAAAATAAAAAAAATTGGAATTAATAATAATATTGATCAATCATTGCAACTTTAAATCCAAATCCTTTTACAACATATAAAAACTCTTATTAAATTAATTTATGTATATCTTCTTCTTCAACACGTCCAACCTTAAGGATTTCCGTATTTAGTCCATCATACTTGAGATATTTTTCATATATTAAAGGATTCATTATGATTGATAATCCAAGGAAGGTGTCTCAATATTTTATCCATATTTTAAACTCAATCCAATAGGTTTATTCAATAATAATAATATGAAACATTTTATTCTTTACTAAAAGATCCTCTAATTATTTAATATCTTGCTTTTCAATATCCATAAAACTATTTTAGATAGTTTATTTTTTTTCTCCAATAAAACATGTATTTTATTTCCATTAACATAATCTCAAAAATCATCATAACTATAGAATAATATATAAATATATACTTCAAAGAACATTAAACAACTATAAAATTTACTCCTTATTATATTATTTTAATTCATAATGAAAGGAAATAATGTATATCTGTATTCTAAAATATTAATTATTCGCCAATAGATAATAAAAAATATCCAAACATATGATTCAATGGAGCTCTAAATTTTGTGTCACTTTAAAACATTTTACTTTAAATAAAATTAGTTTACTCACATATTATTCATAATAAATAGGAATATCTCACTCAATAATTTTACATTATAAAAAATAATATATACTCACTCATATTCCAGGAAAATTATTCTTGGTAAAACCATATTACATTATATTGAAAATTTACTTTCATGGATCAACCGTAATGGAACATTAAATGTTAGTTTGTAAGGTAATTAAATCGTCTCAACTTACTGTATATGGATAAACATGCTTGGGTAAAAAACTCAATTTTATAGTTACTCCACATTCCTTAAAATATTATATTAATAACACATATTTACAGAATTCTTATTGACTTCATTATCATTGATAAATAATATAATGAACACTAAGGAGGTTCAATAATATGCACCTTATGATTTTTTTCAATACAAACATAGAAAATAACTATTGATATGTTCTTGTTTTCTTATTTATCACCGGAATAAAGATAGTAAAAATAAATAATCTTGAAATATGGTGGTATCAATTTAGTTAAATCAATTTATTATCAAACAATCTATAATAATTTTATGCGGTCCAAGCTAATTATATAGAACAAGATAGACTAATTTAGATAACAAAATTTTTAATCAAACAAATTAGAATATGAAAATAAATCAAAATTATTTTCATTGGGACCATTCAAAATATTTTCTGTTGATAAGAACAATTGAAAATATTCTTATTAGTATTAAATTATACATTTATGCACATATCATTTTAATGAAATATTTTGATGTGCTTTTAAGAATTCTATATTTTTATGAAATTATAATTATGGAGGCTTATAAAATTTCTCCCTATCAATGGATATGAACCATATTATATTTATTAAGGTTTATGAATTTATCAGGAACAAATCCCAATATATAAAATATTGATATCTTATTCATGAGGTCAATAATAATTAATATGTTTTGAAGTATTTTTAATTTTCACTCCCTTAATCATGCATCAACTTGAAGTCCATGTATAAAAGAGAAAAACATGTTGGGTATAGGGATATGGTAGATCTATTTAACTTCATGATGATAGGAAAAGGTTGAATGATTCTTTTAAACTATTAATTTTTTTCCATGTCGAGGTGAACTCTTCATTCCTGTATTTTTTATTTTCCAAGTAGAAATATTTGTTATTATGGCCTTTTACTTCATTCAAAAACTTATCAGTGTGAATTTTTTATCCTTTAAATTATACATAAAAACACATGTTTATTTTGGGAATAGATTTTTATTCATCAATATATCTTATTGATCTTTTATGAGGATAAAAAATTCCTTTGTGATATGAATACACTTATTTCACATTCCACACATTATCTCACGAGAACTAAGGTTATCATATTTTGATAACATATCATTAAATTATACTTCTTCATATGTAATATATTTTTTTAGTTTCGAAGTTGAACATTCTTTGGATTTATTCATTTCTTATTTCATTTTAAATTGGCCTATCCAAATGATCATGTATTCTATTGATACATAGTATCCTTTTTGTAACATAGACATAATTTAATTGGAATAAATTTCAATAATTTTTTTTCTAATATTTTATTGATGTTCCCCTTTCCACCAAATTTTACATAACAATACTAATTCTCATGTATTATCTTTTAGAGGCGCTAGTGTGACCTAATAATCTATAAGAGAAGAACCCTTTTATTTTTGGTGAAGCATTATTTATAGGCTTCTTGGGAAATTTGTAATTATAACTTTTATTTTTCATCAATCCAAAATTAGACTCATATTTATTTAAATATTGTGATCTTTTCCTCTCAATTTATTTTGGTTCATTATTAGTTGATTTTGATGAAAAATTTTCTCAACTGTGACAACAATAATTTTAAATAACATAAATACTTCCCAAGATTATATATTCATTACTAATGAATATATATTTTTACTTTACTTCTAGGAAATTTAATCAAATTAGAAATTATCCACAGTGATATAAACACCCTTTACTACCCATGAGAAAATATATTATTACAAATAAACCTTCTGTCAAAACCATTCATGGTACTACAAGTTTAAAAAAAACCTTTTTTTCATTAATGAACATTTTTCTAGCCTTCTTTTTAATATTTTTATTTTTCCCCACTATATCCACCTTTTTGGACTATTTTTACATGGAGTTGTTGTTTTACATATTTTGAACCACCATTGATGTGTTGGTGGGTTCATCATTAGTTTTTTTAACCATTTATTTACATATTATAATTTTTACCCCCTCACTATTGATAGTATTCTAATAATCCTAATAATATAGACTAGATAATACATTTATATTTATTAAAAAAGCGTTATTATAATCAAATTAAATCATTTCCATATCTATATATAGTATAGGGAATTTAGAGCATGATTCCACTTAGGAAATCACTACATAGATTATTAGGTCAATATAATAATGGTTTAATGTTCATGTAGGGGTTGAATTGAACTATCAAAATAATTCTAACTTATATATAATAAATTAATGTATTTAAAAAATAAATAAAAATGAAAACAATATTTTTTATCGTACTATAGATTTAATGATAATTCTCTACTCTTCAACCCTCACATGAACTAAATTATATTTCACCTATTATAATGGACTCTCTATCTTTTGAAGGGAAATCATAACCCCTTTACAACTTCCATTTTAACCTTTGTAAGAACAACCTAGTACCATATATATTTTTTCACACCTAGTGTAATAACCTAATAACCAAGAATTTTAATATATGGATTAATATCCCAAATTTTACCATTTATATTTTTGGTAAAAACCATACAAACATTTTAACCAGTCCATGGCATAACTGAATCCCAAACCTTTTTGTGATTATAGTAGAACCTAATTCCTAAATTTTTTTTGGGAGTAACAACTCTTTATCATATAATTTAATGGATATTATAACATTTTACAATTTTGAACACAAAAAATAGTATAAATAATTAAAACTCTAGAACTAGATATACAATTTCCGATTTTAGTTTTGAGAGAGTAATGGTCTCTCCAACAATGAAGGATCAAATGATTGTAATTCACCTGAGAGAAATAATTAATCGCCAAAGTATGTATCAATTATACAATTCAAAAATATCCTTGAACTAATTTATTGATATATATCTTTTGAACACATCATATAGAGATTTTATTTGTATATAACATTTTTACAATGAATCCCATTGAATTTCATCCTTCCTAAAGAAATAAAAGATTTATTTATTAAATGGAAATGAAGAAAATAATAAGATAGGTTACATCGATAAGAAATATTATTAAAAAAAATTTAAAATGATAGATCTGATAATAATTAATATAGTACCAAAAAAATAATAATCAACATTAAATTCCCTAAGAAAAATCCCATAAATTATGAGATATTTACATTTAAAATTATAACCATATTAAATTTATAAAAACTCATTTTTTTCTCATAAAACTCATAATAATTTTCAACCCACATGATTAGGATTTAATACTACTCAAAATTATTCCAAATTAAATTTATTAAAATTTTAATAATTAATAATTATTTAAGAAATAATTATATCAAGATAAAAAATTGAAACAATCATGTAATAATTTGGAAAATATATAAAAAGAGGATGTCTTCAAGTAAAAAATGACTATGTAATTAAGTGACTGTAGTACATAAGGTGTGTTCCATAATTATATAAATTTAAACATTATAAGGTATGTTCTAAACTTTTTTGGGAAATTCATTTTTTTCATGTCGTAACTTCAACATTTTAATGTGTTCACTTCATCTTTATTCATGTGGTCAGTTCATTTTTATTTAGGCATTCACTTCTATTTTTTTATTATGTCCAGTTAATTTTTTTAAATGATTTCACTTAATTTTTTCATGTTTTCACTTTTTTATTCATGTGGTCACTTCACAAGGTCACTTTATAAGGTCAATTCACAATGTTACTTGAAAAGGCCACTTCATAAGGTAACATTAACACACATAAGGTCACATGACTTTAATCATTCCATGAGTTTATAAATTTTACAAATATCACCCATGATATGTTCAACATTGAAATGATCACATTGAAATTTAACCAAAATTGGTAAATAAAACTCAAAATATGAAAAAATTATAGGGTATTATAATTTTGGATTTATTTTATTAATAGAAAATATTTATAAATAAATTATATTATAGAGAAAATTCAACTTTTCTATATTTATGATAATTTAAAAATAAATGTAAATTCCAAAATTTCCCACCCTTTTCGAAATTGAACAAAAAAAAATCTTAATGGATTTCCCCTTAAATATAAAAAATATGTTCCCATTATTTTCTTAAAAAATATAACATATATTTCCTTAAAAATTAAAAATGATGCTTTCCTAGAATGATTATTAGGAAAGAAACTAACCCTTCTAATGCTAACATCAAACATAAAATCTCCACAGAAGTAATTATTTTGAAGGAAGTAATCCCTGAAAGTTAAATTAAACACATATCTTTTATTCCTAAAAATTTATACATTCTCAAATAGTATTATTTGGAAAAAAACATATAATCTACAATAGTACAAATTCCTTCAGCAATAAACCTTTTATTCTTTAATGATCCCTGAAAACATGTCATGTTCTTAAATTAATATCTTAACTATTTATAATTAATTAAATAGTATTAAACTAACCAACAATATTCTAGTGAGAAAAAATTAAAACTTATTTAACATTTACATTGTTCAAAAGGAATAGATTTGAGGTTTTAACTCAAAAACCATGAAAACTTCTCTTAAATATATATTTTATAATTATATTCACATCATCAAATGTTATATTTTATTTATATCATATTTATATAGGTATTGGGTTTTAATAAATGTATTATCTTTCTATTATTTAGGAGAAAAATATTCCATAGTAGTATTCCCCTTTTGAACTTGTTCTCTTATGAAGTTATATCTGACATCTATTTTCTTAGTCCCGGAGTATTATAAATGATTTTTATAGATAGATATCATTGAAGTATTACCACAATAAATTTAATTCTTTTCATAAATAAAACCAAAATCTAAAATATTTTTTTAACCCATAATTACAGTGAGAAATATGAAGCAGAAAAAATAAAATCACATTCATCAGATGAAAAAGATTCCAAATTCAACATTTTGGAATTCCATGAAACTATACTTTTACTAATAAAATTTCACATGCCTAGTTTTATTTTCTTATAAATTTTACAATAATTCAAATCAAAAAAAAATGTTTAGTTCAAAAGAGGTCTGTTTAAGATAAAATAATCTACAATTCACATATCCATTAACATAATTAATTACTATTTAGAATACCATTAAATGACTTTAATTATGAATAATATGGAATCTATAACATATATAGACTGAAAACATAAAATTTAGTATATATGTGATTAAATAATTCATGCTACCAATTTTATATTTAAACCTCTTATTATCAATATATTTTTCAGCATCATCATAGTCCAACATATAAGAAATACTCATTGCAATATTTTATTTTTTATAATTATCATGTCCATAGCACTTAATTAATTCTTCATGACATTTTTATTGATTTAGAATGATACCATCATTATATTGAACTATTTACAAATCCAAAAGTGGCATAACTTTACCCATGTAAATAGTGTCCAATTTTGAAGACATTAACATTGAAAAATCATTACAAATTATATCACTTAAATAACCGAATAAAATACTATCAATATATATTTTTAAAATCAAAATATACTTTGAATATCATTTCATGAATAATTTTGGATCAATAATTCCATTTTGAAACCCATTTTATAAAATAAGAAAATGCAGCCACTCATACAAAACATAAGGATATTTTTTTAAACCAAAAAGATATCTTTATAGTTTCAAAAAATTGTTAGATTTGGATTCATTATCAAAACCATGAATATTCCATAGATTAACATTTTCATAAATATATCCCTTAAAAAGTCACTTTTTAAAACAATTTTATAATATATAAATACACAATGATATGAATCTACTAAGAGAATTCTTATAGATTTTAATCGAGAAATTTAGGAAAGAGGTTCTTCAAAATCAATTCCTTACTTCCAGTAACAACCTTGACCAACTAACCTTACTTTGTTTTTAATTATTTGAGTGGAATCAGGTTAGATGTCTCGAAATATCCATTTGGTTACAATAATAATTTTGTCTTAATGGGGTTCAATTAATGTCCAAGATCTATTCTTAAAAAAATTCATTAATTCATAAGGAATTTTCATAATACCGTTTAAATCATACAATGATTCATCGATATTTTGAGTAACAAAATCATAATTAAAATCATTATAATAACAAACTTTTCTCAAGTAATTTCTTTTTTATCACCTATATTTATATCACCAATTACTTTATCAACTGGATAATATTAATGTAAATTAAAGTTTTGTTCATGAGATATAATATCCCCCTAAAAAGATTCTCCCATATTTGATTTTTTTGGTTCACAATGTTGAAATATATATACTCTTCTTAAACCTATTCTAAATCACATTTTCTTCCATTTTAATGATTTTCATCAAATTTAATATGGAAAAATTATTCAACATCAGATTTGTTTTGTTATAAACACTATATTCCTTACATTAATTATAATACCTATGAAAAATACATTTGTATAATTTTGAATAAATCGTCTACTTGATATTATATAGTATTTTGAATTTTAACATTGTATCTAAATACTCTAAAATACTGAATTATAATCTTCCTTCCATCCTATATTACTTATGGTGTCATATTTAAAAATGGCTTATGTCTTATTTGATTAAAAACGTGATAATATAGGTTAAGAGATTCTACCCAAAAATTATTTTATTAATATTAGTCATTTAACATTATCCTACCCATTTCATAAAAAATTATATTTCTCTTTTCCACCATATCATTTCTTTGTGAAGTCATAATGGCTAAAAAATGATAAATATACCCATTATCATCCCAGAATTTTTAAAATTATAGATTTTAAAACACACCACATCTATCATTTACAATTGATAAAAACAAATTTTGTTTTCATATTAGACCAATTTTCAATATTAAATAAATTTACACAAGATATCAGATTAATTTTGATGGAAATAATTCCATGTAAATCATCTATAATAATCAATAATAAAAATACACATGCCTTTTGTATGCTTCTAAGACTAATTTCCTACAGAAAAATAATTAATAAGTATTTGGTACTGATAAATATTTGGTTCTAATTCAGTTTAATGAAGAATTATTTGGATCCCAAACTAATTTTATATTATATTTTAAAGGTAATCTAGAAGACAATTACTTTGAGATTAAAGTGTTGGTGTGGCAAGAGATTGTTTAATATTAAAGAATATTAATTGTTATAATGGCCCTTCATGTGATATCTAATAAATGTAACAGTTTAAATATTTCAACATGATACATTAATAAATATGTTTTCACACATTTTGGGTATTATATTATTATAACCAAGACCAGTCATTGAATAATTATTTTTTATCATTCTTACCAACATTGTATAACACTCCATTCCTTGAACACATAGGGAAAATTTTGTACATATTTTTTAAAAATCATTTCTAAGACTACCATTTTCTTCAAAAATTTGAATGAAACATAATTCCTTAACATTCACCACATGTGGAATAAAAATCCTTAAGTATGAAATTTTAAAGATGAACACTTTACATATCTATATGATATTTAACATCAGATCTTTTAGTAATGATTGTTAATTTTTTATTTTCAAAAAGAAAATTATTTCATTTCTCTTAATATTGTTTAATAATATGATAGTCTGGTTAAATTTATAAATTATTGTATTAATCGGTTAGTACAATATATCTTTATAAAAATAATATTCAAAATTGTAAGAGTAATATAATTCACATACATACTTTATAAAGGCAATCAAATAATTGTTTTCTATCTCGTTTTCGATATAAAATTCTGTATTAGAATTGGATTCATATGTGTAAGATTCTGGAATTTTTTGAGGTATGTACTTGTTTAAATTTTGGATTCAATCTCTTTTTCTATTAATTAAATTCTTCTCATGGTTATGAGGGGACTCATAGGTGTTCCAATTGTTTGAGGAGGGAATGAAGGAAAATCGGGCTAACATGTGCATGGTGCATGGTCTGTACATGGTTATGTAAACCATGAAACCTTCCTATGAAAAAAGTGAAACATTGGATAATGGAATATCATATAGTTGGTGAATAGTTTTCCAAATTGTGTGGCCATAACATGTAACTATGTAACCCAACTCCCCATATAAAGTTTCATGATCATGGTTTGTACATGGTTT
The DNA here is from genome assembly GCA_963277665.1 of Viscum album. Lineage (NCBI taxonomy): Eukaryota > Viridiplantae > Streptophyta > Magnoliopsida > Santalales > Viscaceae > Viscum > Viscum album. The sequence goes on from OY728161.1 coordinate 1,453,937,171, forward strand.
GGAATCCCATATAGGTAAACTATGTTTCCCTTAAAAAGATGTTAAAATTACAGTTTCCCCCTATGGATATTCATTATCCCACCCATTTTTCCTCTCCAATCCTCTACCTCCATTCCTATTGATTCCCCAACAACCAATAGATCCCCCAAAGAACAATCTCCCTCAACTCTTGGCCATTTAGAGTGTTTTCGTTTTCAGATCAAAGCTCTGGGTATGTACAATCGTTCTCTTCCTTCACATTTCCATATTAGGGATTGTATATTGGTAAATCATCTTTATAATACCTAAAACGTTATTTCTCATGTTATTTATAGTTTTAGGCTTAAATGTGTGTTTTAATCCAGATTTAAGGCCAATTTTTAGAGTTTTTTCAACATATTAGACATTGGTGGTCTGTAAGTTATATCCAATAATTTTTTTTGTAGATTAGTGAAAGTTTAGTTTTTTTCTTGGTTATTAGTTGTCATATTTTTTATTCCATTGGTGAGATTTGTTAATTTGGGCATCTAAATAATTAATTTAAACCATCATGGACCCCATGGGATGTATTGTGGATGATTTGACTAATTTAGGGCCACCCATTGGTTGCATTGAAACTCCCAGACCTATGAGTTTTCATTATAAGTGAAAAGTTGATGTGTGATAATATAGAGACCTTTTTGAACATGTTAATATGTTTAGTTTAATTGAAAATGGAATATTTTGGGTGTTCTTATATTTAATAATGGTTTAACAGGTTGTTTGGAATGGCATAGAAATGGGTTAATTGGGTTAGTTAATATCATGTCAAGATGCTTATTAATTATGTTCGAAATGAATAAGAGAGTTAGTGCATCTGAAATGATAAATATGTTAAATTTTTAATTTCATGGGAAATTATAAATTTGTTACATGGTTTTTCATATTGGAATTGATGAATCTATAAAATGGGTTGATATAAGGGAATTATTTAATTCACATAAGGACCTAGGGATGAGAATGACAATTGGGATAAAATGGATATGTATTGTAAATGGAAATTTTTTTAATTGGTAATGGCATAAAATTAATTCTCATTCTTACAATTATAGATTTATTTTGTTTTATGTATTGGTTGTGTTTGGTTGTGATATTTTTTTGTGTGGTGAATCTATAAATAACCATGTGCACTTGGCTTGGTAGTGTTTGATATTAACTAATGTTTTTTTCCCATGGGTTGAGTTAGACTGATACTATAATCTCCACCCCACAATGAATGGATTATAAAGGGACATGGATCTCTATTCCCCTAATGGTTTCATTCCACCCTATATGAGGCTTTGAGGTGAGGATAATGTGTTTGTTGTGATATGTTATCCTTAGTGAGGTAGGGACATGATATATTCTCTTGTGCATTATAATGAATGCCTTGAACCCTTTTATGAATGATGTAAATTAATATCCCATGGACCACATTTTGATTATTAAATATGTAATTAATAAGTTGTAAATAATGAATTTGGTACTAAGGTTCGTATTAGTTAATATAATTTTTGTTAACTAATGGTACCAAAGTTGTCGTTTATTTACATTTCATTTATTTAGTACATGAATGAACAATATATTTAGACTATATATTTTCTTAGACACCATTGGTGATGTAATATTGAGTTTTATTCACACCCCGCTTGGGCTTCCATTGAATACTAGATAAGATTTCACGATTGCAAGACAAGATAAAGGAAAAGGTCCCATACTTGGGAGGTTAGTATAGCTTGGTATAAACATTGATCCGGTTCCATATTTAAAGTCTGTAACATTTTGAAGATTTTATTGTATGTATTGATTTATGGGATTTGTTGATATAGGACTATTATCATTACATAACACAATTACTATGGGATATGGTTGGTATCCAATTTTGTGAGATAATTGTGTATGCATGTTCAATGTTCTTAACATGTTTTTTATTTTATTAAATTTATTTTCTATTGTTGATTACATTGCTGAATAGGGTATAATCTCCTCATTTTAACATTTAGACCATCAATTCAAGTCGAAAACCATTGGAATATGGTGAGGTGAACATGAGGTCATGTAGTGTAACACCCCGAGCTTCCATGATACGCTTCTCATTCAATAATGCAATAGCTTGCATTGTACGCAACTTCGAGTTCTAAAACACTGTGACTAATCAAAGTAGCCGTTATGAATAGTAATAACCACTTTTTAAAATTATAGAAATTTTATATTTCAAAATGGACTTCATTTTTGAATTCGTAATATCGAAATTATCCTAAGTTGAATTTTTTGTAACTTTCTGAGAACTTCCAATTTTTTTATAAATAGTGAAAAATACTTAAAACAACTTTTTAAATCAAAATAATTTATAGTGATAAATTATACTATTTAGTGTTTTTAAAGTATAATTAGAATATATTTTTACCATTTTATCCAATGGTGGTCATTAGAATTAATTTAACATTGAAATTGGACATAAACAATTGCCAATCTTTTGATATAAATTGTTTCTTAAAAACACGCTATTTGTTGTGACAGCGGGAATTAATTATAAAATTAACTAATGAAACTTATATGTTTGTAATTTTTCAAAATAGACATCATTTTTGAATTTGGAATATCAATTATAGCTTAGGGTGAAATTTTGGCATTGTTCTGAAAAACTTCAATTTTTGATGAATAGTGAAACCACTAAGTGGTAGTTAAATAACTGATTTTTCGTTTAAATGAAATATTACCACTTCTGTGATTTGATTTTCAAAAATCCGACATACATGGTTGTCATTAAGAAGTAAAATGTGGTTCAATGAGATTAAAATAATTTTTTGGTGAATAGTAACTTTTAAGTTCTTAATCGCGATTAGTGGTAATTAGTGTAGTTTAAGGTAAAAAAAATGTTTTAATAATATGATATGAGCTTGACACTTTTATTAATACTATTGTATGAGTCATGGCCGACCAAGACAACCCATGGGTCAACTTGGGGACCCCATGGAGCCACTTTGGTTGGAAAATGACATTAATATATATTTATTTAATGTTAAAATTAAATTGACACAAACATGAGTTGTTTTACTAAAACAGTTTTTAAGTGGGGTTACACAAGTCCAAATTTTTACTATAAATATTCATTAGAAAGATAAAAAGATTTACTACATCATAGTATTTTTTTTATAATTTTTAGACATTAAATAAATTAAATTATTTATGACATAATTATGATGCAGCGATGACCTCATTATTTAACGATTTAAATAAAATGAGAAGATAATGCAAAATCCAAGGCTTACACTTGTCCAAAGCCTATTGGATGAGGATATTTCGAACCCTTATAACCTTATACACGAATTATATAAGTGTGGGACCTTTAGAATCCGAAAAGCATTGTATAATAATGTAACATTTCAATCTTTCCAAAAGAGCCCCTCCTCTCCTCTTATAAAAGGCCCCCACCTCTCCCACCTTATTCACACCTTCAATCCATTTGTCTCGGCCAAACTCTGCCCAAATACTCTCCCAACTTCCCCCTATTACTCCTAGAAGCCTCACTTTGGGCAGAACTCTTCTCAAGGAAGCCTTTGGCTCAAATCAAAAAGAGTTACCCGATTTTGAGGTAATGTCTTCTCTAATGTTGTTTTGTTTTATTTTTCTTCTCCAACCCCATAAACTCTTTTTATTCATTTCTTTTGTAACAACACCAGTATACTCAATATAATAGGATGTTGTTATAAGAATGATTCGAGCTACACTTACACACACCTACATCTAATGGTTAAAGAACATACGGTTTCTGTGGATGGCGAATTTCTGCCTCACGAAACGATGATTGTTCAACACTCATATAACACCTTAAAAGGTGGCCATTAAGATGTCACTATTTTTATATATGATATATAATATGTTTATGTTTTACTTATGCTTCTGTATTTCTCATTTATGGCATACTTTATGATTTCCATTATGGGTAAAACGCGATAATTTCATTTTAGGAAGTGCGGACTACCGCCCCCTCAAAGTGATTTGAATCGTTAATGCCATATGTGGGATGTATAAAGGATGGATTAAATGGTATTATACACTATATTATAATGTAATTATATTATAAATTTATATCATTATGATTTCATTCCATTAAATACGAAATAGAAATGAAAGTAGCGTTCATGCGTACGTACGGCTTACCGTCTCCATGAACGGTGCATTTCATTTCTTACCTCTAAATGTTACGTGACATTATGAATGAATGTATATACTGTATATATATGATATATATGATATCTACATCATGAATATAATTCTGGATATAATGGATATTTCACCACATGAACAACTTGTAATTATAAGAAGTTTATTTTTGACTCAAGTACCAAAGATCGACAAAACGACCATTATTAACTTAAATAATTACATAATGTTCATATCATTATAATAAGTGATATAATAAGGATAATAAAATTGAAAATTGTTCTTAATAAGGTATATATTAACTCTAGTTTATTATTCAGGAGGTTAAATAACGGTTGAGTCAAGTCAGACACGAGGTAAGGGAATTTCTTAACCCAATTTCTATTCTTTGGGTTAATCTCCTACTTTCAAATTATGTCATGATATTATTATGTCCTATCTTGTATTTTTACATTATTTATGTGTACTTATAGTTAATACACATTATAGATGTACTTTATTTAAAAAAATGATCTTTTTAAGGACTTCGTCTCAATCCCCTTTCATTGAGGCATATTTGGTTTTATACACAACTTTCTTTTATACGGTGTATAAACCCCTTTGACTTTTACGTTTATTCAAAAGGAATCTTTTTTATACGAAGCATTTTGCTAAACGACAAAAGGGAATGTTTTTCTTTCCGTACTTATGCGGCGACAACGAATTCTCCGCCGCCGTGACCATTATTTGAGTTTCAGCTTCCTCTACAAGCCATCACTTTTTTTAAAAGAAAAATAAATACCATGTTTTACCTTTCTTTTATTTAGGTATTGAAAATGGTTTTGAAAGTGTTTTTATTATATCAATATGTTGTATTGATATCTTGTGATTGGAATGTGGAAATGTTATGTTTCCTTTATGCATGTTTTATGTGATACGATTATGTTATGGTTTATGATATGTTTAAACCTATTCATATGAGGAATGAATTGGACTTAATAAGTGACGGGTGGATCCCGCTATAGCTCCTCGATGCATCGGCAGGTCTCATGAGACAAACTAGTGTCTTGGCACGAGGCCTTGACAAAATTTTATTTGTGGTCTTGGCACGAGGCCTTGGCTACGTGGTTATGATAGTCTGGCATTATGCATTCCATCATTATGAAAGTGGTTATTGATATTGCATGTGATTATTCGACCAGTAGAATATCCATGTGAGGAAGTGAATGGAATTATCTCATTTTACTTTTGCCATATTATGTTGATGTTCAAGTTTAAAAGGATTTTGTTTTAGTTATACATTGCCTTAAATTTTTATGTTTATTTATGAAAGCTTCCGCATTATTGTTATCCTTACTGAGCATCTGAGCTCACCCCTTTCAATGTTTTAATATTTTCCAGGATGTGAAGAAGTATTTTATGAATGACCTGCAGGGATAGTCAGAAGAGGATATGAGTGTGGACTATGGAGACTTTTTTATTGTGTTGTTTCACTTTATGATGTAATGTAACGTTTATGAATGTATCTAGTGTTTCCAAGGCTACTAAACTAATCGGTCTTTCGAGACGTGATCTTTTGTGATCATGCCAATGTTACGAAGTAATGCACCGACTCTGGGTAGCTGGGGCCGGGGTGTTACAGTTGGTATCAGACGCAGTTTAGTACTAACCTTGGAAGCTAGATGTAGATAAACTCTGATTAGAGCATATAGCCCAAAGATAGACTTTGAGGATTAGTATAGATAAACTTCCTAGAATTTTGTTATTGTAGAGATTTTGTGAGTTTTCCGAGCAATACATCCCTGTCTGGATACGAGTAGGTAGAGGCGGCTCTGGCACAGATGTACCTAGGGGAAAAACCTGAAAACACCGCTCTGAGCTAGACTCGAACGGGAACTGGTGCACGACAATGGGCCTTGCTGCACTCTTGGTTACGACACTCCCGGGGGATATGCTTAGGATAATTCCCTTTTTCGTTACAAACCACTATGAACGGTTATGAGTATATACTTCCTCAATGAAAACCTTTTTATGATTATGGATTATATCCATAAATAGTTCAATTTATGTTAAGTATTTTATAAGTATGGAATTATGTATTTTGATTCATAAACTAATCTAGTTTATTCCATTGTATAGAAATGGCGCCTAGTGGAAGGAATGGAAACTGTATCAATGCACGAACTCCGTGTAGGGATTTCCCTCCTGCTCAAGATAATTATTGTGGAGCCGGTGATGCAACTGGTGCCGATCAGCTAATCACCATACTGGGACAACTTACTCAGGTTATGAATAATAACCTTACCGGCATGGAGCACCCTGATCCACAGCGTGGAGGATCAATGTTAGACCGCTTCATGAGGCAACAACCACCAACCTTCAATGGGAGTACAAATCCTATAGTATCTGAGCAATGGATAAATTCCTTAGAGAAAATATTCCATGCCTTGGGGTGTAGTGAAAGGGATAAGGTTGTCATGGCAGTTTAACGCCTCACTGGAGATGCCGATCAGTGGTGGTTGCTGATTCAAAACACAAAGGAAGATGATGACGTATCAAATATGTAATGGAGGGAGTTCAAAGAGCTTTTCTTAGAAAAATACTTTCCTCGTGACCATCGAGCAGATATGGAAAGGCAATTTCTGAGTCTGAGGCAGAAGGAGGATGAGAATGTCGCAAAGTATGAGGCTAAATTTACAAGGTTAGCAAGGCATGCTTCCGATTATATACGTAACCCAAGGAGTAAGAGTGATCGTTTCTTTGATGGGTTAAAACCATTTCTTCGTCAAGCGTTAGTCTCACAATCCTTTTCATCGTACGAAGATATTGTCTCGTGTGCTATCAAGACAGAAAAGGAATTCTCTAAGTCTTATGACAACAAAGTAAAGCAAGAGAAGAATAGAACGGTGGAACAAGAGACAGATAAAGGGAAAAAGGGAAAGAAGGATTTTCCATTATGTGATAATTGTGGGAAGAATCACCCTGGTACGTGCCTAAAAGGAATGGGGGTTTGTTATAAATGTGGAGAAAAGGGTCACCAGGCTCGTGATTGCAAGGGAAAGAAAGAGGCTGTCAAAGTTGAATGCTACAATTGTAGGGAAATGGGGAATTATGCAAATGAATGTCCTAAGCGTCAAGGAAACTTACCTCAGAAAAGGCCAAGGGATCAAGGCCAATCTTATGCTGTGACTACAGTTGAAGCGGAATAATTAATGTATTGGTGCTTTTGGACTCAAGGATTATATTCTGGTTATAAGAATAATGTGATATATATAAGGATTGTACTGCAGTACTTGTTGATTTCAGTAAGGTTTTAATATGATGAAGGTAATTATAATTTTAGTATGTGACAATAAGGGAAACATTACTTTGTTTGGGGAATCTGATAAATTGATTTTGGAATTAAGAGACCTTTTAGAGAAAGTCTGGACAGAGGTATTTTGGATAACTATAAAGGTTGGAGTGGATTAAGTTGATCTTTGGATAGTATTGTTTAAGGTTAAAAAAATTATGAAGATTATTTTTGGAATATTATGATACTATAGTTTTAGGAAAAGGACAACCTGCAGGGTGGGGCATAACCCGTCGCGTCGGAAAAAGCTGCAGGAATCGAACCCACAATCATAGTGCGACAGGCCTTTATTTCCTACCACTAGCCTACAGGAAGTCCCCAGTTATTACAAAATAATTTTACTAATCTAAATGGTTTGTGTTAACATTTGGAACCTTATACAACTAGGATAAATAGAATATTTTTGAGTTCTATTATCTTTTTGAGTGAAAGATGAGTTGAAGGTTGAAACTCTAATTGTCAAGCATAAATATATATATACCTATCTCTTATTCAAAGAATAAATTAATTCTTAAACTTTAGTAAAGGGATATTAAAACAAAAAAAATGTGTTATCCTAATACCTTATGTCTTGTTGAACTGATGATATTTTAAATCAACATAGATTAAAGGCTTTGAGGCCCTCAATTTGACAGTTGATTGTGATTGATGACCTCAATCACTCCCTACAAATATTTACGTTTTCCCTCCAATTATATGTCTCTAATTGCCACCAATGTTCTCCTAATCGAGATCATAATTGGGTGGTGACTTTTTCATTTCCCTTTCCCTCTTATTAAGGCTAAATTTTATTAATCTTATTTCCGATGTGGGTTTTCCTCAAAGGTATTTTCTCTTTTCAACCTTTTACTTTCAAAGAAAAATTTCAAATTGCGAGGACGCAATTTATTGAAGGAGGGGAGAATGTAACACCCCGAGCTTCCATGATACGCTTCTCATTCAATAATGCAATAGCTTGCATTGTACGCAACTTCGAGTTCTAAAACACCACGACTAATCAAAGTAGCCGTTATGAATAGTAATAACCACTTTTTAAAATTATAGAAATTTTATATTTCAAAATGGACTTCATTTTTGAATTCGTAATATCGAAATTATCCTAAGTTGAATTTTTTGTAACTTTCTGAGAACTTCCAATTTTTTTATGAATAGTGAAAAATACTTAAAACAACTTTTTAAATCAAAATAATTTATAGTGATAAATTATACTATTTAGTGGTTTTAAAGTATAATTAGAATATATTTTTACCATTTTATCCAATGGTGGTCATTAGAATTAATTTAACATTGAAATTGTACATAAACAATTGCCAATCTTTTGATATAAATTGTTTCTTAAAAACACGCTATTTGTTGTGATAGCGGGAATTAATTATAAAATTAACTAATGAAACTTATATGTTTGGAATTTTTCAAAATAGACATCATTTTTGAATTTGGAATATCAATTATAGCTTAGGGTGAAATTTTGGCATTGTTCTGAAAAACTTCAATTTTTGATGAATAGTGAAACCACTAAGTGGTAGTTAAATAACTGATTTTTCGTTTAAATGAAATATTACCACTTCTGTGATTTGATTTTCAAAAATCCGACATACATGGTTATCATTAAGAAGTAAAATGTGGTTCAATGAGATTAAAATAATTTTTTGTTGAATAGTAACTTTTAAGTTCTTAATCGCAATTAGTGGTAATTATTGTAGTTTAAGGTAAAAACAATGTTTTAATAATATGATATGAGCTTGACACTTTTCCTAATCCTATTGGATGAGTCATGTCCGACCAAGACAACCCATGGGTAAACTTGGGGACCCCATGGAGCCACTTTGGTTGGAAAATGACATTAATATATATTTATTTAATGTTAAAATTAAATTGACACAAACATGAGTTGTTTTACTAAAACAGTTTTTAAGTGGGGTTACACAAGTCCAAATTTTGACTATAAATATTAATTAGAAATATAAAAATATTTACTACATCATAGTATTTTTTTTATAATTTTTATACATTCAATAAATTAAATTATTTATGACATCATTATGATGCAGCGATGACCTCATTATTTAACGATATAAATAAAATGAGAAGATAATGCAAAATCCAAGGCTTAAACTTGTCCAAAGCCTATTGTATGAGAAGATTTCGAACCCTTATCACCTTATCCACGAATTATATAAGTGTGGGACCTTTATAATCCAAAAATCATTGTATAATAATGTAACATTTCAATCTTTCCAAAAGAGCCCCTCCTCTCCTCTTATAAAAGGCCTCCACCTCTCCCACCTTATTCACACCTTCAAGCCATTTGGCTCGGCCAACCTCTGCCCAAATACTCTACCAACTTCCCCCTATTACTCCTAGAAGCCTCACTTTGGGCATAACTCTTCTCAAGGAAGCCTTTGGCTCAAATCAAAAAGAGTTACCCGATTTTGAGGTAATGTCTTCTCTAATGTTGTTTTGTTTTATTTTTCTTCTCCAAACCCCTAAACTCTTTTTATTCATTTCTTTTGTAACAACACCAGTATCCTCAATATACTAGGATGTTTTTATAAGAAGTATTCGAGCTACACTTACACACACCTACATCTAATGGTTAAAGAACATACGGTTTCTGTGGATGGCGAATTTCTGCCTCACGAAACGATGATTGTTCAACACTCATATAACACCTTAAAAGGTGGCCATTAAGATGTCACTATTTTTATATATGATATATAATATGTTTATGTTTTACTTATGCTTCTGTATTTCTCATTTATGGCATACTTTATGATTTCCATTATGGGTAAAACGCGATAATTTCATTTTAGGAAGTGCGGACTACCGCCCCCTCAAAGTGATTTGAATCGTTAATGCCATATGTGGGATGTATAAAGGATGGATTAAATGGTATTATACACTATATTATACTGTAATTATATTATAAATTTATATCATTATTATTTCATTCCATTAAATACGAAATAGAAATGAAAGTAGCGTTCATGCGTACGTACGGCTTACCGTCTCCATGAACGGTGCATTTCATTTCTTACCTCTAAATGTTACGTGACATTATGAATGAATGTATATACTGTATATATATGATATATATGATATCTACATCATGAATATAATTCTGGATATAATGGATATTTCACCACATGAACAACTTGTAATTATAAGAAGTTTATTTTTGACTCAAGTACCAAAGATCGACAAAACGACCGTTATTAACTTAAATAATTACATAATGTTCATATCATTATAATAAGTGATATAATAAGGATAATAAAATTGAAAATTGTTCTTAATAAGGTATATATTAACTCTAGTTTATTATTCAGGAGGTTAAATAACGGTTGAGTCAAGTCAGACACGAGGTAAGGGAATTTCTTAACCCAATTTCTATTCTTTGGGTTAATCTCCTACTTTCAAATTATGTCATGATATTATTATGTCCTATCTTGTATTTTTACATTATTTATGTGTACTTATAGTTAATACACATTATAGATGTACTTTATTTAAAAAATTATCTTTTTAAGGACTTCGTCTCAATCCCCTTTCATTGAGGCATATTTGGTTTTATACACAACTTTCTTTTATACGGTGTATAAACCCCTTTGACTTTTACGTTTATTCAAAAGGAATCTTTTTTATACGAAGCATTTTGCTAAACGACAAAAGGGAATGTTTTTCTTTCCGTACTTATGCGGCGACAACGACTTCTCCGCCGCCATGACCATTATTTGAGTTTCAGCTTCCTCTACAAGCCATCACTTTTTTTAAAAGAAAAATAAATACCATGTTTTACCTTTCTTTTATTTAGGTATTGAAAATGGTTTTGAAAGTGTTTTTATTATATCAATATGTTGTATTGATATCTTGTGATTGGAATGTGGAAATGTTATGTTTCCTTTATGCATGTTTTATGTGATACGATTATGTTATGGTTTATGATATGTTTAAACCTATTCATATGAGGAATGCATTGGACTTAATAAGTGACGGGTGGAGCCCGCTATAGCTCCTCGATGCATCGGAAAGTCTCATGAGACAAACTAGTGTCTTGGCACGAGGCCTTGACAAAATTTTATTTGTGGTCTTGGAACGAGGCCTTGGCTACGTGGTTATGATAGTCTGGCATTATGCATTCCATCATTATGAAAGTGGTTATTGATATTGCATGTGATTATTCGACCAGTAGAATATCCATGTGAGGAAGTGAATGGCATTATCTCATTTTACTTTTGCCATATTATGTTGATGTTCAAGTTTAAAAGGCTTTTGTTTTAGTTATACATTGCCTTAAATTTTTATGTTTATTTATGAAAGCTTTCGCATTATTGTTATCCTTACTGAGCATCTGAACTCACCCCTTTCAATGTTTTAATATTTTCCAGGATGTGAAGAAGTATTTTATGATTGACCTGCAGGGATAGTCAGAAGAGGATATGAGTGTGGACTATGGAGACTTTGTTATTGTAGTTTTTCACTTTATGATGTAATGTAACATTTATGAATGTATCTAGTGTTTCCAAGGCTACTAAACTAATCGGTCTTTCGAGACTTGATCTTTTGTGATCATGCCAATGTTACGAAGTAATGCACCGACTCTGGGTAGCTGGGGTCGGGGCGTTACATGTAGAAACCAAGCTCGGGGTAGTAATTTAGTGGATTATGGGTCGAGGATGTGACAAAGTGGTTTTAGAGGAGTAATTTTCTATGAATTAATATTTGGGGAAGATATATAAGAGGTTATTAAAGTGCGAGGACTTGGTAATGATATCTTAATTAAATGTATATAACCCATATATGAGGTAAAACCCATGTCACACTGGGTGGGAATTGATGTTCTTGGTTTGTGTTGTTACATTTAAAGATACATTACTATTCGGTGATGCACTTGATATATGGTGTGAATGTTTTATGATATTTTTCTCATTGCCATAATTTATGAGGTTGTGCGTTCATGCATCATTCTTGGAAGCTATGTTTGTAAGTGGAATACAACACTGTGGGAACAGACACGAGATGGGTTTGTGGGACATGAATGTTAGAATGTATTTTATTTTCATGAAAATTGATGAAAATAGTGTCTAATGAAATGATGAAAATTGGTAAAAAGGGAAATAAAATTTTAAAATGGTTAAGGAATTATACATGATGGAGTTAGTATATGACTCTAAATGATAGTTTTAGTGAGTTCATAAATGGGAAATGTACCCATGAAGTAAAATTAGAACAGTATGTATGGAATTGTTTTTTAAATGGCATCCAATGTAATATTTGGAACTGTTTAGGTTTTTTTACCTATGTTAAATATGTCCATCGATAGGGGTGGATATGGATATTGTTTTGGATGTATGTAACGATTTTTTGATATTGTATGTAATGGATTTGTTTATGACCAGTAGAGAGCCTTATTTTTATATGAAATGTATAATAATTATGTTATGTGTTATAAATAATATATTTGGACATGTAAAGAAATTTCACAATGGATATTTTTCTTATATGGTAACAAAGAGATGTTGTCAACAATGATGCCCCCATCGTAGATCAATAATACCTATTGATTTAGGTAAATAGATAATATAAGTTCCTTGTGAACCATGATCTTTTCATGTAGATGATGGAAGGGTTCTCAGGGTGGGTTTTACCATGTATACTCGAGCTGACCAGGGATTTCCAACTACAACACCCTCTGCCCTTTATTAGAGAGGGTGGTCGAGAGGAATTCAAGTTCTCAATAGTTTCCATGTAAAAATTTCTCAATCATATGGAGACTCCTTCTGAGAAGTGATTCATGTTAGTGGAATATGTATTGTGATCTCAACAAAAGTGATAGTGGGATATCTTGGTTCATACTAATCAGGATGAAGAAATGATATTGAATTATTTTAAGGAAAATATTCTAAAATAATTCTACCTAGATACATAAATGTATGAGAATGTTTTTTCATTTATGAGTTTTACATAGTGGTTTCCTCTGTTATGGATTATGCTAATAATTTCACAAACTTTCACCGCTTCATCTCAACATTGGTAGGAGATGAGGATGTTATGGAGAAACATTTACTGGATGGGATTAGACATGACATTAGGTCCCATGTGAATATATATTATTTTGGAAGATGTTTATTGGCATGCTAGACCAAGACCCTATCTCATATGGGAACCTGAAGGGATCTCCAAGTGGTGGACATGTTTTTCTAGCTAGGCAGGTGAGGAGTACAGATTATGAGGTAAGGAAAAACACATTGGGAGTTTCTATAATACTGGAGGTGTGAAGAGAAATTAGAATATAGGGGAGTTTCTTAGGGTGGTGAGAAGGCGTTCTGTTAAAAGTGTGGAATGATAGGGCACATGTTTGGTCGGTGTCCTCAACCACTATTTGAGTACTATTCATGGGTTAGGTTGGGAAATATATAGAGGTTATGTAGGAACCCTTGAAAGTTAGGCACAAGTGGTGGGAATAGGTAGATTCAGAGTGCTGGAATGGTTTTGGTTACCCATACAAGGATGGTAGTTGTAGCTCCACAGGCTGAACTGATAGAGGTAGATGATATGATAATTTGGTGAGTGATCATCCATACCAGTAGGGTAGTGCAGTGAAAGGTACCCAGGATGGAGCCCAGGGTAGAGGGGATGATCATATAAATGTAGTTTATTCTATATTTAGAGGTGGATAGGTAGGACCATCTACCGTTCAAGGTAAAATTCTTGTAGTCCCCACACTCAACAGTGCTTTATTTGACACTTATTCCACACATTTGTTTATTTCAATATTAGTTATGTTGTTTCTATCCGTGAAACATGTCTTTGGGGTTTTTTCAATTGATACTCCATTGGGGGTGCGATCTTAGGATATCCCAAAATGTAAATCTAGTGCTTCAGATATTGGTGGGTACCATTTTTCATGAAACATTTTTTGCCTAAAAATTTGAGGTTTTGACCACATTTTGGGAATGGATTGGAGTTGTACCAGCCCCATATCGACTATTACTAACATCGAGTACTGTTCATGTCTACCAATGGAGATATTTATGATCTATATAGTGAGTTGTATGTTCGATCATGACTTCTTGGTCCTATTTTCCAATGATTGGAATTACTCTCAACCCAAGTGTCTTTTCTTATGATAAATTAAATAGGAATGTAGCAACCCGTCTTACCTCCCATTGTGGATCAATTTATGGATGTGTTTCATGAGGACTTCTTGGGGAAACCATACGAGAGAGATGTTGAGTCTACCATTAATTTTTTGTCAGGTCCATAACCATCTCCATTCTCCTATAATAAATTGACTTAGAAGAACTCAAGAATATTAAGGATTGGATGAAAGATTTGGATCATAATCGGTTCATCTTTCTAATAATGTCACCTTGAGGATCTCCCCTTCTATTTTCTATGAAGGCTATAGGATTGATGATACTATGTGTCGATTATAAGACGTTGAATAAAATGGTGATTAGGAACGGATACCTCATTACTCTAATAGATGGTCTATTTGATGATATGATAAGTCCTTATCTTTTTGTAAAATTGATTTGAGATCAATGTATCACCAACTGAGGGTGGGGCCTTCTGATGTACCGTCGACGACCATTAAAAAAAGGTATGGATTGTATGAGTTTTTGGTGATGTATTTTGGGTTGACCATTGTGTCAGTAGTGCTCATGGATCAATGTAATCGAATATCTCACCCTTATGAGGATCATTTCGTAGTTTAATTCATTGATGACATCATAATTTACTATAAAACTCAAGAATATCATTCCAAAATCTTGAAATTATCCTATTTATACTAAGAGAGTGTAGGATATTTTCCAAGGTTTCCAAATGTCACTCATGGATTTATAACGTTCATTTATTGGGTCAAATTATTTTTGAGGAAGGTGTGTCGGTTTATCCACATAATGTTCATGTTATGGTGTATTGGGAGAAACCTAAGAATGTATTTAATGATAATAGTATTCTAGTATTTCTTGGATATTACAAATAGTTTATAAAATATATCTCTAATTTTGAAGCTCCACTCTTGGGATTAACCATGAAGGGAGTTATGTTTTAGTGGTCCAAGGAATAAAATACTACATTTAAAGAGTTTATTTAGTGGTTAATGACTTCACCAATCTTAATCTTACCGAACTATGTTAGAGTTACACCACATTTTGTGATGGTTTTGGAAATGGAATTGGGGTATTTTTGATGAAGGATGGTCAAGTTGTAGAATATGAGCCACTATAGTTGAGACCTCATGAAATAAATTACCCGACTCATGATCTTGAGTTGGCTTTTCTGGTTTATGCCTTAATGTGTTGGAGGAAATACATGTTGGGAGAGTTGTTTATGATTATTTGTAATAGTAAGTGTCTTAAACACGTATTCTCCCAATATTATTTGAATCTTAGGTAATGAATAAGGGTGTAATAAATGTAGTATTTTGACATCGAGTAGGTTTACACACTATAAAAAGGGAATATTTTTTGCAAATTCTCTGAGTTGGATGACTCGTAATCATATGGTTTTGGAATCTTTATCTTAGTGGAAAATTGTGGCCTTGTTTGCTAAGATGCACCTAAAGGTGAAGGATGGGAATGGAAAGATGACCTAGAAATCTATAGCAGTTGATTTTATAATTCTGATCTAGGATAGCGAGAGTCATATTGAAGATCCAGAGTGTTTTTATAGGAACGAAAGTCTTAAAGGTGGGGATTCACCCTCTAGTTAGGCTATTCATGATTATAGGATTGTCAGTATGTGTGGTCGTGTGGCTATGCCAGTGTGTATGTGGGAAGAGTTGATGTGAAAATTCCATGCATTGAACTGGGAAGTTTATCCTAGTTTGATGAATATGTATCATGAAGATTATGGGATGTATTGATGGTTGGGAATGATGAAAGAGGTTTTGGGTCTTCTGGCATGATGCCTTAACTGTCATTAACTGAAGGAAGATAATCTGTACCTAGGTTGTTTTTTATAGCCACTACCCATTCTAGTTCGGAAGTTTGATGATGTAGTGATGGACTTCATAGTGGGTCTTCCATGTATTCCTTGGAAGAATGGTGAAGTTTGGGTAGTTGTGCATCAATTGACTAAGTTTGTCCACTTCTTTCTAATATAATAGACATTCATTGTTTATCAGTTGGATGAGTTATAGATTTTAGAGATGGTTCAGATTCATGGTGTGGCAAGAACTATCACTTCAGATTCTGATCATCATTTCACATAGTGCTTCTATAAGGGATTACAGAAGGGACTTGGTACTCAAATGTTTTTGAGTATATATTATAACTTGTATATTGATGGGCAATCAGTATGTAAATCCAGGTACTATAATACATGTTGATGTATTTTATCCTAGATTTGAGTAGTTTGTGGGAAAAAAATTATCAATTTAGGTGTTTTCCTACAATAATAGTTTTTGAGCTACGATTCATATGGAACCTTTTGAGGAACTCTATGGGAGATCATGAAAATCTATGTTGTGTTGGTTAGAGGCTGGGTTGTCTGTGTTACTGGAACTGAGTATTGTGTAAGATGCATCGTAAACAGATCTATTGATTTAGAAACAAATTAAATTTACATAGACTAGATATAAGTAATATGCAGATCTCCTTCACTAACGTCTAGAGTTTATGGTGGGTGATCATTTGTTTCTTCGGGTGTCACCAAGACCTTTTCACCATCAGATTCGTAAACATTGAAAGTTGGTTGTTGGGTATGTGTGGAAATTTGAGAATATAGAGAGGATCATATAGGTGGCATATCAATTGGAACATATATAATAGTATAGAGGAATAAATTATGATTTTCATGTATCATATCTTTGATAATATCTCCCTGATCTATCTCATGTGATTAATTTTGATTATCTAGTGCTTGATGCCGATGTGCCCTTTGAAGAGAACTGGGTTTGTATCATGGAACATAGTGAGAATGTTTTGAAAATAAATATTGTTCCCTCAATTCAAGTTCTATGGAAACATGGAAATGTTCAAGAAGAAATATAAGACATGTAGTTAGATTTCTAATCCAAGTGACCTGATCACTTTTCTTCAGAAACATAATCACTCTTCGGAGTGTGGCTTGAGGATGAGTCATTAGATGTTGGGGAGTTTGTATGATTTCAGACTCTGTGGAGGTATATCATTCATTAAGTTTTGGTTCCCATCTATTTTTTGGTTAATGAGATTATTTTTTCGGGTATGATGGGCTCGAGAGTGTTCTGGGGGTTCAGGGAATGATTGGAAGGAAAACATATACAATCTATGATAGTCCCACAGTTTCTATATGGTTAATTAAATCGTCCGGCCTTCCCAGTATAACCATTAAACCTTGGAATATAGAAGATCACATCATTGGTGCAATGGATTCCAAACCGTGGGGACTACCAAGGTAATTTTGCAACACAACTCCCTATGGAAAGTGTCTTGCACAAAATTTTTACATGGTTTGGAAAATTGTGAGGGTAAACTATTCACCCCTATAAATAATATAATGATTAGAATCCCCCCCCCCACATGATTTTATGTGACCCACCTGATTTTACTCCCCTATATTCTTCTAACATCCATAGTGAATCCCAAAAAAATACAAGATGTCCCAAGGATCAATCTCTCTCATCACATGGCTGTTTGGAGAACCAGCGATTTCCTATAGACTCTTTAGGTATTTCTAATCCCTCTCTGGATTATCTTTTTCAAATTATTCATGAATCTTGGTAAATCTTGTTCTAAATCCCTAAAAACATATTTCTCTTGTGATTTCTTGGTTGAGTCTTAAAGGGGAGTTTGAATCCAGATCTAAGGACATGATTAGGAGTGATTTAATCAATAGATTCTAGGTGGGTGTTCTACAAGTTATATCCCAATGTTTTTTTGTACATTTATACATATTATGTTTTGTTCCTGGTTGTTCCTTGTTGTACTTTTGATTCCTTTGGTGGTATTTGGTAAGGTGGCCATCTAAATAATGAACTGAACCCCTCAAGGTCCCCATGGTATGCATCGAGGATGATTTGACCAATTTAGGTCCATACATGGGGTGCACAGATACACCCAGACCTATTAGTTGGAAAACTAAGTGCAAGGGTGATGTGTGATAACATAGATATCATGTTGAAAATGTTGATATTTTTTTTTAACTGAATCTTGATTATTAGTAGTGGCCCAAGGTTTGATAATGGATTAAGGGGTTGTTTGGAATGGCACGTAAATGGATTAGTTAGATTTATTATGATTTAGTAATGTGTCTTATGAAATATGATAGAAATGAAAAGAGAGTCAGTTAATATGAAATGATGAATATGTTAAATTGGGAATCAAATGTGAAATGATAAATATGTTTAATGGGTTTTCATATAGGATTTGATGAATATTTGAAATGCATTGATATAAGGGAATTATTGAATATTCTTAGTGAGATATGCATGAGATAGGGAATTGTGCTAAATGAGTTATGTATTGTAAATGAAAAAAATGTGTTAATGGGTTATGGAATAATATTAATTCACATGATTATTGTTATCATTTTTTAGTGTTATATGTACTTGTTTTGTTTGGTTGTGATGTGGTTTTTATCTAGTGAATAGATAAATAAGAATGTTCGCATGGATTGATAGTGTGGGGTATTGACTGAGATTTTATGCCCATAGGTATATTTTAATGGATGCTCTAAACTCCACCCCACAATGGATGAGTTTGGGAAGAGAACATATCTCTATTCCCTTAATGGTTTCATTCCACCTAGACTAAGGATATGAGGTGAGGAAAGTGGGTTTGTTATGTATGTAATCCCAAGTGAGGTAGCTACTTGACCTTTCCCTTATGCATAGTAATGAATGCCTTTAATCCTTATATGAATGATGTAAATGTCTTACCCATGAATAACATGTCGATAATGAAATAAGTAATGAAGATAGTGGAAATAATGAATTTGTTACTAAGGTAGTTAATGCTTTATATAATGGTTGTTAAATAATGTCACTTGAACAAACGTTTCTTTATATTTCATGTACTTATTACTTCAATTCACTATCCTTTTAAACTCGATATTTTTTAGACACCATCGGTGGTGGCCTAATGAGTTTTACTCGCATCCTGATTTGGCTGTTGTTGGGTAGCCAAGAAGATTTCATGATTATAGGACATAATAAAGGGAATGGACCCATACATGTGAGTTGAGTAGGGATTTGGATTAAATTAATGTTTCTCCAGACATGGTCGAAGGAGCCCTTTTGGGATTATTTTTTTTGTCTTTATTTTTTAGTTTTGTTCCCATGGAAATGTTAGCAAGACATGACATAATTACTGTTCTCTATGGTTTGTACCCAATTTTGGTAGATAGTTGTTTTTAATTTCTCATTGGTTATAACATGTTGTTTTTGTAATTTTATTTATTTTTTATGATGGATTGCTCTGGTAAAGAGGCTATAGTCTCTTAAAATTATTTTTTGGAGCCTTGTTTTGACTAAAAAGCCTCTGACATACAGGGGGAAACACTTGAGGTCATGTGGCGACTCGGCTTGTAGCATCGATTTAGTGTATCCTGGGTTGGGGACATTACAATATGTGTAACTATGACCATATTCTATTTATTTTTTCCCATTTCATATTTTTACCTCTTTCTATATTCAATCTAGATTCCTGGGTAGTTATTCTTTGTGTTCTCTCTTTCTCTACACTAATAAAAAATAACATTATCACAATCAATACCCTTTTTGTTTCCTTTATTTCAAAAGAAAATCATTTTCTTCCTTCTTGAGTACCCTTTCATTCTTCTTCCTTAGGAACCCTATAGAGCATGGTATTTTCTACTAATTTACAATATTGAATCAGAAATTTTTCATGTAATATATAATTTTCAAATAAAATAGTTACCCTTATTTAATAAATTTCCAACTTCAGAAATATTTTTCAATACTAATTCATATTGAAGTAAGTTTCCAATAAGCTCATCTAATGTATATTCTTTAAAATTATTATAGTCATCAATCAGTACATTTTTTCATGCCATTTATTTGGTAAATCTGTTAAAACACATTCAATTAGAATATACTTATCTAAAATTTCTCATAAATCACCCATTTTATTTAGAATAATTCTTAATATATTAGGTATTTTATTACCTGTGTCTTCTTATCCAATTTTTAATTCTACATACCCATCTCTTCAAATTTTCTTTTTAGTACTTATAAGTTTATCAGAACCCTTATTTTTAACTTTTAGTATTTTCCAAATCCAATTTTATAATTCTCATAAAAATATAATATTATGCACATTATTATTAATTACACAATAGAAAATATTCACCACCTTGTAATTTATAAAATACATTTCAACATCATTAAGAACTAGTGTTTTAGGATCAACTGAAAAAAATATTGCATGGTTTCACCTAAATATTCCAACAATCAGTGCTCATGTGTTTAATAAAATCTTCCATATGATATTTCTTGTAGCTATATATAGTTCCATCAATGGTTGGAGGTATTATAGGATTTAATACATCATTAAAAATCATTTCTGCTATCTCAAAATAGATCTATTCACCATTAATATTTATTTTCATTTTTTAATTTGAATAAAAATAATAGATAAATATGCTAAAGATAAGGAACCACACAAATACCAGTTTTTTAGTACAATTTTGAATTTTTAAATGGTTAATAGGGGGTCAATTCTCCTTTTAAATAAATTTTAAACACATGTCAATGTAATGTTAATATTGTAAATAAATAAAGGTAAATGAAAAAATTAGATTTTATAATAGTTATAATATTAATTATCTTACCCTACTCTACACAGATCTTACGAAATGATATAGGTTGAACTCAATATAATTGATACTCTATCTTTTGACGGGATGTGACATCCCATTTATATCATCCTTTTAAACCAGTGTAGTAGCAACCCAATATACCATCATTTTACATACCTAATGGTTTAACATAATCAACCTTACCTTTTTTCACTTGGAGGCAAAACCCAAAAGATACCTTTTGAAGTGGTTATTGAAATAATACTCATATATTAACGGATCAAAGGAACAAAATAATTCCCAACCTTTTTAGTTATTAGAGTAATGGATTCATGAAATTTGATTGTGAACCAAACCCCATTATCATACCTATTAATGGGTACTATATACCAATATAATTAAACACATTGAAAATAATATAATGAATTAAACCCCCACACTTGGATAGAAAATTTAGGATCTGAGTGTTGACATAGAAATGATCTCTCCAACATCAAAAGATAAAATGATTAAACTTTATTTGAGATCTCTAGTTTATAACCCAAATATGTAGCACTTGAAAATATTATGAGTATCCTCATCCTCATTTATTGATATGGATTTATCAAAATACTTATTTCGATATATTCTATATACAGTAAATTCAATGCATAAATCCCATTGTATTTTATCATTTCAAATGAAACATTTGATTTCTTCATTAAATCTCTATGAAAAACATACCCAAATGTGAAACTTTTGTAATATATAAAATTAAAATCATCTTATATTGTGATAACATGTTATAATAATTATTATTAAAAACATGTTTTTTCGTCATTAAATTAGTAGATATTCATTTTATCGTTATTATTTGATGAGGACTTTCACAATTTCAGTGTATCTATATTATTCATGTTCTTCAATGCCTTAGAATTTCTCTCTTCCTTAGTTTCATTGAAGTATAACTCATAGTCTTATTCAAATTTTCATTTCAAAACAACTTTGGGAGATAAAATAATAAAATTACAATAAATGGGGATGAACTCCTTTCTTAAATTATTAAAACTTAATCTATTTGACATAAATGATCTCATATATGGAAAATGATTATTTATTATTATTATTATTATTCAACACATATGATTTTCTTCTTATAATGTGTTCATATCACAATAATTTTGATACAAAGATATCTTCAAGGAATAATGTCTCGATACACTCACACACACCAAATTATTATTCTTTTTATATCCCAAATCACATGAATATATTTTCATATTTGAACATTTAAATGTCATTTAATCAAGGAAACATGGTCACCTCATTTAAACTCATCAATTATATTATCAATAAAACCTATAGTAAAATATTCACTATAATTATCATTCAATGATATGCTAAATTAATTTAAAAGGAGACTCAAGATTATTCTTTAACAAATATTCCACATAATATATGAAAAAATACACAACTTCATGATTTCATGCTGCAAACAAGTTGGGTAATGAAGTATATCGTAAAACGGTGTGAAAAATCACAAATAGAAGAGCCATAAGTGTATGGAAAATAATTTTTAGAATTCCATGTACTATGATGCGTCTCATAATATCATGGAAGCCTTCTTCCATAATTATTAATGAATCATGGATTTAATCACATATTAATCACAAGAACGTCAAATTTGTAACATGAACAAACCACTAAGAATCATCATATTTATTGTAACAGCCCAAGATTTTATAAAAAAATATTCTTTTTAATTTTATTAATGTCTTGTGTTGTACGCTACACCAAAAGGAGCTTGCACAACACACATCCTTGACTTTTCTTGCATTACACGCAATCGCGACCTTCCTCGATAGCGTTTGTAGTACGCAATACCGAGTTTCACTAAACAACGATATGCTATAAAAATATTATTAAAACTAGCCGTTATGAATAGTAATAACCACTTTTTGAAATCCAGTAAATCTTATTTTTCAAAATGAACTTTATTTTTGGATTCGGAGTATCGAATTTAGCCTAAGGTGAAATTTTGGTACTTTTCGGATAACTTTCATATTCTGATGAATAGTGAAAATTACTAAATTATAATTAAAAACAACTTTTTTAATCGAAATAATTAATAGTGATAAATCATTAATTTAAGTGGTTTTAAAGTATATTTAGAATATATTTTTACAATTTAATACAATGTTGGTCATTGGATGTAATTTCACATTTAAACTAGACATAAACAAGTGTCAATCTTTTGATAGATATTGTTTCTTAAAAACACGCTATTTGTTTTAACAGCGGGATTTAATTATAAAATTAATTAATGCAACTTTTATGTTATGAATTTGGTAAAATAGACTTCATTTTTGAATTCGGAATATGAAATATAGCTTGGGATGAAATTTTGGCATTGTTCTGAAAAACATCAATTTTTGATGAATAGTGAAACTACTAAGTGGTAGGTTAAAAACTGAATTTTTGCATAAAACTTAATTTTACCGCTTCTGTGAATGGAATTTCGAAAATCCGAGAGACACGGTTAATATCAAGGACTAAAATGTGGTTCAATGAGATGAAAATAATTTTTTGGTGAATAGTAACTTTTTACTTTTTTTACCACGGTTAATAGTAAATAGGGTAACTAAGGGTAAATATGATATTAATATTACCCTAACACATGTCCTAATTCTATTGGACAAGTGTAATTCGACCAAAAACAAACTTAGGAATAAAATATGACCATTTAGGCCCACTTGGATTAGATTAGGACATTTATTATTAATTTATTTAAAGAAGGGTTAAAATAGTTAAAATCAAAGTTTAAAAAGTAAATTATTTTTAATATGGGGTTATACATAAGATAAATTCGACTATAAATATTCATTAGAAAGCTAAGAAGATTTCCTACATTATGGTATTTTATTTGTAATTTTTAGACATCAAATAATATAATTTATTTATGACACAAAGATGATGCAGTAATTATCTTATTAATGAAATATTGACATAATTGATAATATAAATACCAAAATAAATGTAATTTAAGACTTTTTATGAATTCCACTAATTTTCTAGGTTACTATGATATATTAGTGTTGATTTAATCAACTTGGTTCGAAAATATAATTCTGTTATGACTTTCACAAAAATCATATATCAAATAGTGTCAAAATTGACACAAAATAGTTTTTAAATCAAATATTATATTATTAATTGTTATTTTATTCCTAAAAATCTAAGGTTCGGCCAAATGACTTAGATAAGGATATATGTATTAATAATATACAATTTGGGGTTCGTTTGGCATGTTATAGTAAGTTTATTAACCATATAGTGAAAGAAAACAAAAAGACATGGTAAAAGTTAAATTATTTAACTTAGAGTTAAATCTAATTGATAAGGTTAAAATAATATCCTAAACTTGTCTAAATTCTATTGGTTGATAGGATTTCGACCCATCCCCACTTTATCTTCGAAATAAGACCCTTTGGAACCATTATAAACCGATTTTGACTTTAATATAAAATAATATTTTGAGATATTCCTAAGGTGCCCCTCTCCTCCCTTATAAAAGGACACCTCCTCCCCCTCCTCCTCACACCAATTTGAGCACTCAAGCTCGGCCAACCCCTGCCAAAATCCCTTCTCCACTTCCCTAGCAACATCCTAGAGGTTCTGGTCTTCCTCAAAGACCAATTCTAGTGCCCTAAGAGGAGGTCTCAAAGAGGCACTTCAAAGAAGAGGTAAATACCGTTACCAATTCTTTCATCTTTATTTCTTCTTCCACTTCTTCTTCTTAGGTTGTTTCATTATGAAGTAATAACATCAGTATCACTCATATACTGATATGTTATTATAAGTATGAAACAACCCTATTTCACCATCTATCCATCCTACGGAAAAAGAAATCACCGCGCGTGCGTACGTACGGAATACCGTCTCCACGCCGTGGTGTAATCTATTTCCCACCACCACCTTACATGGATGGGTATAATGGTGTAAAGAATAACTATACATAGTTATTACAACATCATAATGATTCTGATATATTTTATAATCCACTCCAATTCAATTCAATATTTATAGAAATGATATCATCGCTCGTGCGTACGTACGGAATACCGTCTCCACGACGCGATGAGATTCATTCTCCATGTTAACCATTTAAGAATGATTATAATGTATATATAAGAAATAATAATGAAATACATGACATTATAAAGCTACTGGATTTATGTATATATATATACATATGTATGTCATCTACTTACTTCCATTTCAAGACAATAAGGAAAGAAAAACAGCGTTCATGCGTACGTACGGACTACCGTCTCCATGAACGGTGTTTTTCATTTTATTTATCTATCTATTATATATATATATACTGAATATATATGATATATAAATCATATTTTATATTCTGGAAGTAAGTAAATCATGATATAAGTAATAATGATGTCAAGAACAACAAGTCAAAACACCTACGATAAATGAAACGATTTTACCCAAAACGCTTCTTTAACATGGAATTTACAAAAGAACGGGTAATATAATGTCATAAGTGAACCATATATGATATCATAACAATGAATATGATTCTGTAATAAGTCAATGACATTATTTAAATCATTATACAGGAGGTTCGGACACATACGAAGCAAATTGGACCTAAGGTAAGGGAAATATCACAATCTCATTTTTATCCGAGATTGTTTATTCGTAAGTATTTACTGGGGTGTATTTTATCATCCACATCCATGTTTCATCAAAATGTAATATTATTTCCATCCACCTACAATTTTTTAAATCCATTTTTACCCTTCGGTGAGTTTTTAGTAATATGTATGAAAGGAATCTTTTGTCGTACGAGGTACTTTTTGACTTTTCCGACAAAAGTACGAAGAATGTTTTTTTTAACTTATACGGCACGAACGGATTTTTACGGTTTTATAAAGCCTTATTTTCATGAACCTTCCTCCAAAATATTTCATGAATATTTTCAATAAAATCTTTTTCTTTTAAAATTGCATGATGTTTTGTGAAAAGAAATTGATTTTGAAGAAGAAAGGATATTTTCCTCAAGAATTCAATTCAATTGTTTTATCAAAATTATTTTCCATCTAAGATAATAAAGGGTTCTGTTTCTATCCATATTTTTACATTGATTTGACTATGTTGTGATGGAATTATGTTTATGAATTCCTTTATCTTATATGAATGGTTTTATGATGTCATGTTGTTTAAGAATCCCATTTTTATTACATGGGTTATGTAATGATGTATGATTTATGATTTTGTGGCACACATAAGAATGGTATCATTATGAGATGGGTGGGACCTATATCTCCCTCCAATGCATTGGGTAAAGATTTTATATCTCATGAGATAGACATGGCTGGAATGGTAGGTTATACCGGTTCAGTGAAACAGGACTGAAACGAGGATTACTCGATTCAGAAAGGGACTTTGTCCACTAAGATAGTCTTGGCAATGAGTCTTGACTAACAAGAAATGATTCTCTATGATTATGTGTGTATGCCACAATGAGTAATGTTTTAAGTTATGATTTCATTTCACTACTATGATTTATCCCATGTTATGAAATTATGCTCTCTTTTGCAGGTTAAGATTTCCAAAAATGTTATGTTCTTATGGAAATTATGTGATTGATATTTCTTTTGTTTACCCTTACTGAGCATTTGAGCTCACCCTTTTATGTTTTCTTTTCCCCAGGATATAAAGAAAGGTTTTAGGTAAAAAAAAAGAAGATCTTTATGGGAGATGTTGAAGATATTTCACCAGGATTAGAAGATTATATTCCGAGTTTCCAAAGACACTAAACTATTACGGTCCTTGTGTGTGTGTTTTTGTAATGTACTAAGTATTCCGCAAAAGTAATGTAAAGTCCATGTACGTCAGGATACGGGTCTCTACAGTTGGTATCAGAGGCAAAGGAGGTAGGAATGTATCCGATCCTTGGGAACTCTCACATGTGAGCGTTGGACGAAGCATGGCTCTCCGCCCAAGGGCTTCATGAGGAAATGGCTGCCACTGGGGATGGTGGTGTGTCCCGCCCAGGGGGTGTAGCCGCCCATGGAGTGCCCTGATAGGTATCAATTATAGTCCACTGGAAGTAATTCCAGACCGTTATAGTTGGTATCAGAGGAAAGGTTTAGTCAACCTTTGGAAACTAGGATGCGAAAACGTTAGTGAGATCCCTAGAGATATTTCTAAGGTATGTCTAGGGATGCCCCTAAGGATAAGTATACGTATAGGATATAGTTCTAGAACTATGGTAACGATATTAGATTAAACCAAAGATGATAGATATTTAAGTTACTCCCCCTTTATTATGATTTCTGCCTCTCACACTATTCTTTTTTGGGTTTTAGAATATGGCTGGAAACAAGATGATTCACGATAATGGAGGATATGATGGACAATGGAATGATATTCTTCATGAGAAACCAAATGAAATGGGATTTGGAAGTCCAAATATCATTATTATGCCGAATCAGCAATCTCATAATATGATCAATAAAGTAAAATTTGGTATGTTTCCTGACTCGGCTAATAAGAGAAAGATGGAGTTTCGTGATGATCATAGAGGAAAGAAAGTTCATTTTCCCCTATGTAAATCATGTGGGAAGAGGAATCAAGGAGAATGTTTCAAGGGAACTGGAAGATGCTTTGGGTGTGGAAACGAAGGACACAAAGCAAGTAAGTGCAAAGGAAAAGGGTCGATTAACACCATGGATGAGGATAATGGTATTGCTACGACATCAAAAATGGTTAAGTGTTTTAAATGTGGAATGTATGGGCATTATGCAAACAAATGCCCTAAGGGAAAGACTCATGAAGAGAATCAGTATGGTCATATGGGTAGTATTTATGTGGATGATGATGAAGAGACTACAAATGATATGTGAGATGAAAGAATTTTTGAAGCTCGGTCAATGGTTTGAGAATGTAGTGGAATGATTACATGTTTATCATGTGTAATTTTGGAATAAAGAGACATCTATGGATTGTTGCACTGTTGTCTTTCCTTGTGTTTTGAAAGTGTATGATTAATGTTACCAGTATCCATGAAAGGTTATTCATATATTTTTGGAATGTAGATGATATGCGCATAATGAAGGGATAAGGAGAAAATTAAATGTTTGATAGTATTCATGAGCTCATGATTGATATAAGGACTAAGTGATATCATGGTTTGAGTATATAGAATTTTGAGGATTTCGGTATGTGAAAAGTGTTAACTTTTAACTGCATTCATGTTTTCACTAAGGTTCAATGGGTATTCAAGAGAATACATGATTAAGGACTTTGAATGTTTGGAGTGTGACCAACAAAACATATCTTATGATATATGGGGATCGACGATGGTGTTAAATCTCTGGTAATTGTTTTCACTATATTATGAGAGTGGACTGTAGTATTATGGATAAGCCTAAAGATTAGAATGGATTATGTTGGACATAAGTTAGTATTGTTTAATGATAGAAGATTTTCGATATTATTGATGAGATGTTATAGTAATGTAGTTTTAGAAAAAGGACAACCTGCAGGACGGGCGACAGCCCATCGCTTCGGACAAGGCTGTAGGAATCGAACCCACAACCGAAGTGCGACTGGCCTTTATCACCTACCACTAGCCTACAGGAAGTCCCTGTTTAGTAGAAACTAGTTTTATTATATTAAGAAGTATGATATATGAAGTATAAGTCCATATGTGATTAATCTCACTATAGATCG
Source organism: Viscum album (assembly GCA_963277665.1). NCBI lineage: Eukaryota > Viridiplantae > Streptophyta > Magnoliopsida > Santalales > Viscaceae > Viscum > Viscum album. The sequence goes on from OY728161.1 coordinate 1,453,966,155, forward strand.
ACTTATGTATATAATTTTGCTAACCTTTTGTTTAAAACAGATGGAATGACCCGTCATTCTATCACATGATCTGCTAACACTTCACGAATAACAAATTCAACTTCATTTATTTAAGAGATGAAGTGGAAATTGTTAAAGGCACGAACAACAGTGAGATTGTACCAAAATAAAGTAAGTATTTATTCTAATTCAAATTCTTTAACTTTAGGGAAATGATCTTGAAAACCAAAAATGTTGTCCTAGTTCTCTTATACCTGATGAATCAGATGGTACCTTATATCATCACAAATCTATGGATTTGTGATTACTGGCTTTTCCATAGCCATGTTCTCTACCACTCTCCATCAGAACATGATGGTTAGATTTCTCTTCCATATCCATATTTTCACCTATGTGGAAACCCAGTGATTAGTTTATTTGGGTAATCGTTACATTTCATACTTTAGTTTTTAAAGCCAAGTTTTGGTATTCCCTTTTACGATGTGGGTTTCTATTAAAGAAACTTTCAAATAGTAAACCATTTATAACCCCGACGAATTTCGAGGGCGAAATTCATTTTAAGGGGGGTAGAATGTAACAGCCCAAGATTTTATAAAAAAATATTCTTTTTAATTTTATTAATGTCTTGTGTTGTACGCTACACCAAAAGGAGCTTGCACAACACACATCCTTGACTTGTCTTGCATTACACGCAATCGCGACCTTCCTCGATAGCGTTTGTAGTACGCAATACCGAGTTTCACTAAACAACGATATGCTATAAAAATATTATTAAAACTAGCCGTTATGAATAGTAATAACCACTTTTTGAAATCCAGTAAATCTTATTTTTCAAAATGAACTTTATTTTTGGATTCGGAGTATCGAATTTAGCCTAAGGTGAAATTTTGGTACTTTTCGGATAACTTTCATATTCTGATGAATAGTGAAAATTACTAAATTATAATTAAAAACAACTTTTTTAATCGAAATAATTAATAGTGATAAATCATTAATTTAAGTGGTTTTAAAGTATATTTAGAATATATTTTTACAATTTAATACAATTTTGGTCATTGGATGTAATTTCACATTTAAACTAGACATAAACAAGTGTCAATCTTTTGATAGATATTGTTTCTTAAAAACACGCTATTTGTTTTAACAGCGGGATTTAATTATAAAATTAATTAATGCAACTTTTATGTTATGAATTTGGTAAAATAGACTTCATTTTTGAATTCGGAATATGAAATATAGCTTGGGATGAAATTTTGGCATTGTTCTGAAAAACATCAATTTTTGATGAATAGTGAAACTACTAAGTGGTAGGTTAAAAACTGAATTTTTGCATAAAACTTAATTTTACCGCTTCTGTGAATGGAATTTCGAAAATCCGAGAGACACGGTTAATATCAAGGACTAAAATGTGGTTCAATGAGATGAAAATAATTTTTTGGTGAATAGTAACTTTTTACTTTTTTTACCACGGTTAATAGTAAATAGGGTAACTAAGGGTAAATATGATATTAATATTACCCTAACACATGTCCTAATTCTATTGGACAAGTGTAATTCGACCAAAAACAAACTTAGGAATAAAATATGACCATTTAGGCCCACTTGGATTAGATTAGGACATTTATTATTAATTTATTTAAAGAAGGGTTAAAATAGTTAAAATCAAAGTTTAAAAAGTAAATTATTTTTAATATGGGGTTATACATAAGATAAATTCGACTATAAATATTCATTAGAAAGCTAAGACGATTTCCTACATTATGGTATTTTATTTGTAATTTTTAGACATCAAATAATATAATTTATTTATGACACAAAGATGATGCAGTAATTATCTTATTAATGAAATATTGACATAATTGATAATATAAATACCAAAATAAATGTAATTTAAGACTTTTTATGAATTACACTAATTTTCTAGGTTACTATGATATATTAGTGTTGATTTAATCAACTTGGTTTGAAAATATAATTCTGTTATGACTTTCACAAAAATCATATATCAAATAGTGTCAAAATTGACACAAAATAGTTTTTAAATCAAATATTATATTATTAATTGTTATTTTATTCCTAAAAATCTAAGGTTCGGCCAAATGACTTAGATAAGGATATATGTATTAATAATATACAATTTGGGGTTCGTTTAGCATGTTATAGTAAGTTTATTTACCATATAGTGAAAGAAAACAAAAAGACATGGTAAAAGTTAAATTATTTAACTTAGAGTTAAATCTAATTGATAAGGTTAAAATAATATCCTAAACTTGTCTAAATTCTATTGGTTGATAGGATTTCGACCCATCCCCACTTTAGCTTCGAAATAAGACCCTTTGGAACCATTATAAACCGATTTTGACTTTAATATAAAATAATATTTTGAGATATTCCTAAGGTGCCCCTCTCCTCCCTTATAAAAGGACACCTCCTCCCCCTCCTCCTCACACCAATTTGAGCACTCAAGCTCGGCCAACCCCTGCCAAAATCCCTTCTCCACTTCCCTAGCAACATCCTAGAGGTTCTGGTATTCCTCAAAGACCAATTCTAGTGCCCTAAGAGGAGGTCTCAAAGAGGCACTTCAAAGAAGAGGTAAATACCGTTACCAATTCTTTCATCTTTATTTCTTCTTCCACTTCTTCTTCTTAGGTTGTTTCATTATGAAGTAATAACATCAGTATCACTCATATACTGATATGTTATTATAAGTATGAAACAACCCTATTTCACCATCTATCCATCCTACGGAAAAAGAAATCACCGCGCGTGCGTACGTACGGAATACCGTCTCCACGCCGTGGTGTAATCTATTTTCCACCACCACCTTACATGGATGGGTATAATGGTGTAAAGAATAACTATACATAGTTATTACAACATCATAATGATTCTGATATATTTTATAATCCACTCCAATTCAATTCAATATTTATAGAAATGATATCATCGCTCGTGCGTACGTACGGAATACCGTCTCCACGACGCGATGAGATTCATTCTCCATGTTAACCATTTAAGAATGATTATAATGTATATATAAGAAATAATAATGAAATACATGACATTATAAAGCTACTGGATTTATGTATATATATATACATATGTATGTCATCTACTTACTTCCATTTCAAGACAATAAGGAAAGAAAAACAGCGTTCATGCGTACGTACGGACTACCGTCTCCATGAACGGTGTTTTTCATTTTATTTATCTATCTATTATATATATATATACTGAATATATATGATATATAAATCATATTTTATATTCTGGAAGTAAGTAAATCATGATATAAGTAATAATTATGTCAAGAACAACAAGTCAAAACACCTACGATAAATGAAACGATTTTACCCAAAACGCTTCTTTAACATGGAATTTACAAAAGAACGGGTAATATAATGTCATAAGTGAACCATATATGATATCATAACAATGAATATGATTCTGTAATAAGTCAATGACATTATTTAAATCATTATACAGGAGGTTCGGACACATACGAAGCAAATTGGACCTAAGGTAAGGGAAATATCACAATCTCATTTTTATCCGAGATTGTTTATTCGTAAGTATTTACTGGGGTGTATTTTATCATCCACATCCATGTTTCATCAAAATGTAATATTATTTCCATCCACCTACAATTTTTTAAATCCATTTTTACCCTTCGGTGAGTTTTTAGTAATATGTATGAAAGGAATCTTTTGTCGTACGAGGTACTTTTTGACTTTTCCGACAAAAGTACGAAGAATGTTTTTTTTAACTTATACGGCACGAACGGATTTTTACGGTTTTATAAAGCCTTATTTTCATGAACCTTCCTCCAAAATATTTCATGAATATTTTCAATAAAATATTTTTCTTTTAAAATTGCATGATGTTTTGTGAAAAGAAATTGATTTTGAAGAAGAAAGGATATTTTCCTCAAGAATTCAATTCAATTGTTTTATCAAAATTATTTTCCATCTAAGATAATAAAGGGTTCTGTTTCTATCCATATTTTTACATTGATTTGACTATGTTGTGATGGAATTATGTTTATGAATTCCTTTATCTTATATGAATGGTTTTATGATGTCATGTTGTTTAAGAATCCCATTTTTATTACATGGGTTATGTAATGATGTATGATTTATGATTTTGTGGCACACATAAGAATGGTATCATTATGAGATGGGTGGGACCTATATCTCCCTCCAATGCATTGGGTAAAGATTTTATATCTCATGAGATAGACATGGCTGGAATGGTAGGTTATACCGGTTCAGTGAAACAGGACTGAAACGAGGATTACTCGATTCAGAAAGGGACTTTGTCCACTAAGATAGTCTTGGCAATGAGTCTTGACTAACAAGAAATGATTCTCTATAATTATGTGTGTATGCCACAATGAGTAATGTTTTAAGTTATGATTTCATTTCACTACTATGATTTATCCCATGTTATGAAATTATGCTCTCTTTTGCAGGTTAAGATTTCCAAAAATGTTATGTTCTTATGAAAATTATGTGATTGATATTTCTTTTGTTTACCCTTACTGAGCATTTGAGCTCACCCTTTTATGTTTTCTTTTCCCCAGGATATAAAGAAAGGTTTTAGGTAAAAAAAAAGAAGATCTTTATGGGAGATGTTGAAGATATTTCACCAGGATTAGAAGATTATATTCCGAGTTTCCAAAGACACTAAACTATTACGGTCCTTGTGTGTGTGTTTTTGTAATGTACTAAGTATTCCGCAAAAGTAATGTAAAGTCCATGTACGTCAGGATACGGGTCTCTACATTTATGATTATATAAATTAGTATGATATAGTAATATTTTACTCTATAATTACTAGTAACATCATATATTCCAAACTATTTACCTTTATAATACACAATAAAGAATATTTATGACTCTTACATTTTGATAAAATTACTTTTATATATAACAGTATTATGATCCTTTTCTATTTTTCCACTTAATAATTTTATGCATCTTACCAAATGACCCTTATTTATAATATTATGGACTATAAAATATTATCAAATTTTCCATTGTATATTCATTAAGGATATCAACTTTTTGTATTTTTTGTTCTTCACAATATGAGTTACCATCAGGAAGTGCACTTATGTTATATTACATAGTGTGTTGGATTCCCTTATGCATTATAGTGTCCCTCAGGATGATTTGAGTTTTTTCTCAAAATCAATCATATAAACCATTACATTTCATAGTGGAGTTTTTCACATAGTTTAATTCTAATATCTTCTAACCTATATAATACATATACTCTAGACTTTTAGACTTTTCTAATTTATTTTATACACTATCATGATTACCATTATGTGTAACGACAAAACTATTCATTAATGAAAATTTCTCCTGATCTAATTAAATGTCTTATTATGGTTATATAAAATGTGAACATCATTTTTTTAGGTTTTTGAATTTTAAAATACTGTTATGAATTATGACCATTGCAAATATAGTCGTTGAACAGTGATCACATGATTAATATAAATATTAGGCTTTACCAAATCCAATTTACTCAAACAAAGGATGTGATGGACTCATCCAGTAGGCTTGCACTATAAGAATCCCATTTGTGATAGCTCAGAATGGAGGTGGAGTCTTCGGGATTTTCTCTTGACCAAGCACAAGCCGAGCTTGAACTTGTTAAGATTGAGCATAACTGGCTACGAGAGAAGAGGAATTTAATAGAGATTACCACTCGAGTGATGTTATCCGTGCCACACCAAGAGCATTGTAGAGACCCGAAGCTTGACATACATGGACATTACATTACTTTTGCGGAATACTTGGTACATAACAAAAACACACACACAAGGATCATAATAGTTTAGTGTCTTTGGAAACTCAGAACGTAATCTTCTAATCGTGGTGAAAGATCTTCAATATCTCCCATAAAGATCTTCCCTTTTTTTACCTAAAACCTTTCTTTATATCCTGGGGAAAAGAAAACATAAAAGGGTGATCTCAAATGCTCATCAAGGGCAAATAAAGGAAATAAAAATCATATCATATTTTTTTGAAAATCATAACCTGCAAAAGAGATCATAATATCTTAACATGGAACAAATCATAGAAGTGAAAATGAGATCCCCATAATCATAACATGAAACTTGAAAATTTGTGGCATGCACACATAATCATGGAAAATCATTTCTTTTTAGTCATGACTCATTGCCAAGATTATCTTAGTGGACAAAGTCCCTTTCTGAACCGAGTCACCCTCATTCCAGTCCTGTTTCACTGAACCGGTATAACCTACCGTTCCAGCCATGTCTATCTCATGAGATATAAAATCTTTACCCAATGCATTGGAGGGAGATATAGGTCCCACCCATCTCATAATGATACCATTCTTATGTGTGCCACAAAATCATAAACCATACATCATAGCATAACCCATGTAATAAAAATGGGATTCTTAAACAACATGACATCATAAAACAATTCATATAAGATAAAGGAATTAATAAAAATATTTCCATCACAACATAATCAAATCCATGTGATAATAGGTATAGAAATAGAACCCTTTATTATCTTAGATGGAAAATAATTTTGATAAAACACTTGAACTCCATTCTTGAGGAAAATATCCTTTCTACTTCAAAAACATTTTCCTTTCTTAACATGTCTTACAATTTTAAACTAAAAGAAGTTGATTAAAAATAAACTTGAAAACTTGTAAAGGAATATTCTTGGAAATAATGTTTTAAAAATCCATTCATCCGTATAAGTTAAAAAAAACATTCTTCGTACTTTTGTCGGAAAAGTCAAAAAGTACCTCGTACGAAAAACGACAAAAGATTCCTTTCATATCTTTTACTAAAAACTCACCGAAGGGTAAAATTGGATTCAAACAATTGTAGGTGGATGGAAATAATAATACATATTGAGGAAACATGGATGTGGATGATAAAATACACCCCAGTAAATACCAAAGTATAAACAATCTCGGATAAAAATGAGATTGTGATAATTTCCCTTACCTTAGATCCGATTTGCTTTGTACGTATCTGAAGCTCCTGTATAATGGTTTAAATAATGTTATTGACTTATTCCAGAATCATACATATTGATATGATATCATATATGGTTATATTCTTATCTTCTTGTTAGTAACATTTCATTGTTACTTGTTACTCGGGTCCTTATTGCCTTTTGTTCTTATGCGTGTTTTGCCGAATAAATTCTTATTCTTCTTTTAAGGTTATAGATACCTTATATCCAGAATGGTATTAGTGTAACATATATCATATTTATTCATTCAATTCATTTTTATAATTACTATGTAATGATAATCTGGTAGAACGAGTCGCATCACATCGTGGAGATGGTATTCCGTACGTACGCACGAGTGATGATATCGTTCCTATGATCGTGGAATTGTATTTGAGTATATATATATTATTTCAGTATCAATATTGAATTATAATAATCATAAATAGTTACTCATTACACCATTATACCCATCCTTGTAAGGTTATGGTGTAAAATAGATTACACCACGGCGTGGAGACGGTATTCCGTACGTACGCACGCGCGGTGATTTAATTTTTCCGTAGGATGGATAGAAGGTGAATTAGGGTTGTTTCATATTTATAATAACATATCAGTATGTAATTAATACTGATGTTATTACTTTATAATGAAACAACTAAAGAAGAAGAAGTTGAAGAAGAAAGAAATTGAAAAGATCGGTAATGGATATTCCCTCTTCTTTGGAACGCCTCTTTGAATCCTCCACTTAGGGAACTAAGATTGGTCTTTGATGAAGACCAGGACCCCTAGGATTATTCTAGGGAAGTGGAGAGGAGAAAATGGCAGGGTTTGTCCGAGATTGAGTGCTCAAATTGGTGTGAGGAGGAGGGGGAGGAGGTGCCCTTTTATAAGGGAGGAGAGGGGCACCTTAGGAATATCTCAAAATATTATTTTATATTAAAGTAAAAATCGGTTTATAATGGTTCCAAAGGGTCTTATTTCGAATCTAAAGTGGGGATGGGTCGAAATACTATCATCCAATAGGATTTAGACAAGTTTAGGGTATTATTTTAACCTTATCAATTAGATTTAACTCTAAGTTAAATAATTTAACTTTTACCGTGTCTTTTTTTTTTCTTTCACTATATGGTTAATACAATTACTATAACATGCCAAACGAGACCCAAATTGTATATTATTAATACATATATCCTTATCTAATTCATTTGGCCGAACCTTAGATTTTTAGGAATAAAATAACAATTAATAATATAATATTTGATTTAAAAACTATTTTGTGTCAATTTTGACACTATTTGATATATGATTTTTTTGAAAGTCATAAAAGAATTATATGTTCGAAAAAAGTTGATTAAATCAACAATAATATATCATAGTAACCTATAAAATTAGTGTAATTCATAAAAAGTCTTAAATTACATTTATTTTGGTATTTATAATATCAATTATGTCAATATTTCATTAATAAGATAATTACTGCATCATCTTTGTGTCATAAATAAATTAACTTATGTGATGTCTAAAAATTACAAATAAAATACCATCATGTAGGAAATCTTTTTATCTTTCTAATGAATATTTACAATAGAATTTATCTAATGTACAACCCTATATTAAAAATGTTTTAGTAAATATACTTTGATTTTAACTCTTTTAACTCTTCTTTGAATTAAATAATAATAAATGTCCTAATCTAATCCAAGTGGGCCTAAATGATAATATTTTACACTTAAGGTTGTTTTTGGTCGAGATACACTTGTCCAATAGAATTAGGACATGTGTTAGGGTAATATTAATATCATTCTTACCCTTAATTACCCTATTTACTTTTAACTGTGGTAAGTAAAAGTAAAAAGTTACTATTCACCAAAAATTATTTACATCTCATTGAACCACATTTTACTTACTGACATCAACCGTGTCTCTCGGATTTTTGAAATTCCATTCACAGAAGCGGTAAAATTAAATTTTATGAAAAATTCAGTTTTTTAACTACCACTTAGTAGTTTCACTATTCATCAAAAATTGATGTTTTTCAGAACAATGCCAAAATTCCATCCTAAGCTATATTTCATATTCTGAATTCAAAAATGAAGTCTATTTTACCAAATTCATAACATAGAAGTTTCATTAATTAATTTTAAAATTAAATCCCGCTGTTAAAACAAATAGTGTGTTTTTAAGAAACAATATCTATCAAAAGATTGACACTTGATTATGTCTGGTTTAAATGTGAAATTACATTCAATGACCAACATTGTATTAAATTGTAAAAATATATTCTAAATATACTTTAAAACCACTCAAATTAATAATTTATCACTATTAAATATTTCTATTAAAAAAGTTGTTTTTAATTATAATTTAGTAATTTTCACTATTCATCAGAATATGAAAGTTATCCGAAAAGTACCAAAATTTCACCTTAGGCTAAATTCGATACTCCGAATCCAAAAATGAAGTCCATTTTGAGATCTAGAATTTCTAAAATTTAAAAAGTGGTTATTACTATTCATAACGGCTAGTTTTAATAATATTTTAATAGCATATCGTTGTTTCGTGAAACTCAGTATTGTGTACTACACACGCTATCAAGGAAGGTTGCGATTGCGTGTAATGCAAGGCAAGTCAAAGATGTGTGTTGTGCAAGCTCCTTTTGGTGTAGCGTACAACACAAGACATTAATAAAATTAAAAATAATATTTTTCATAAAATCTCGGGCTGTTACATTCTACCCCCCTTAAAATGAATTTCGCCCTCGAAATTCGTCGGGGTTATAAATGGTTTACTATTCGAAAGTTTCTTTAATAGAAACCCACATCGTAAAAAGGAATATCAAAACCAATATTTAAAAACAAATGTATGAAACGTAACGGTTGCCCAAATAAACTAATCACTGGGTTTCCACATAGGTGAAAATATGGATATGGAAGAGAAATCTAACCATCATGTTCTGATGGAGAGTGGTAGAGAACATGGTTATGGAAAATCCAGCAATCACAAAGCCATAAATTTGTGACGATCTAAGGTACCATCTGATTCATTAGATATAAGATCACTAGGACAACATTTTTGGTTTTCAAGATCGCTTCCCTAAAGTTAAATAATTTGAATTAGAATAAATGACTTACTTTATTTTGGTACAATCTCACTGTTGTTCATGCCTTTAAAAATTTCCACTTCATCTCTTAAATAAATGAAGTTGAATTTGTTATTCGTGAAGTGTTAGCAGATCATGTGATAGAATGACGGGTCATTCCATCTGTCTCAAACAAAAGGTTAGCAAAAAATTATATACATAAGTCGATCTATAGTGAGATTAATCATATATGGTTCCTAAAATGTACTTATACATCATATGTCATACAGCTTAATATAATAAAACTAGTTTCTACTAAACAGGGACTTCCTGTAGGCCAGTGGTAGGCGATAAAGGCCAGTCGCACTTTGGTTGTGGGTTCGATTTCCACAGCCTTGTCCGACTCGATGGGTTGTCGCCCGTCCTGCAGGTTGTCCTTTTTCTAAAACTATATTACTATAACATCCCATCAATAATATCGAGAAAACTTCTATCCTTAAACAATACTAACTTATGTCCAACATAATCCATTCCAATCTTTAGGCTTATCCATAATACTGCAGTCCACTCTCATAACATAGTGAAAACGATTACCAGAGATTTAACACCATCGTCGATCCCCATATATCATAAGATATGTTTTGTTGGTCACATTCCAAACATTCATAGTCCTGAATCATGTATTCTCTTGAATACCTTAGTGAAAACATGAATGCAGATAAAATTTAACACTTTCCACATACCAAAATCCTCAAAATTCTATATACTCAAACAATGATATCACTTAGTCCTTATATCAATCATGATCTCATGAATACTGTTAAACATTTCGTTTTCTCATTTTCCCTTCATTATGCTCATATCATCTTATTTCCAAAAATATCTCAATCACTTTGAATACCACATTAGACCAATACATAAATATTCCAATACTTTATGATACAACATTATTTTGGAATCCCATTACATAAACAATTAATCATTCCACCACATCGTTATCATATTCAACATCGCCAATGGTGATCGCATGTGACTTCCCTTTGTCCTTTGCCTTAAGCGGTTGATCATGTCGATCATCACTAACCCTTGGATTAGGGCATTTATTAGCATAATGCCCCATTTCCTTGCACTTGAAGAATTGAAGTGTTGGTGGTGCGTTCTCTGCAGTGTTTGATTTATTCACATCATTAGAATCCCTTTTTCCATTACTTTGACACTCAGCTACTCGATGACCTTCTTTTCCACACTTTGTGCATAAGGAAACATTCATCTTCTTTTCACCATTATTCTGAGATTTCTCCTTGAACTCCATCTTTCGTTTCTTGTCAAAACCATGAGATGGATACGTAACACCAACTTCCATTTCTACCTTGATAGCACAACGCACAATTTCTTCATAGCTACTAAAGTCTCTTATAGCTAATTCCCTTCGAAGACTTGGTTTTAAGCCACTGAAAAATCGATCAACTTTACTTTCAGGTTGGATGATAATGCCAGATGCATACCTTGAAAGTCTTTTAAAATTTTCTTCGTATATACCAACAGATTCATCATCCTTCTTCTTCAGCTCAAGAAACTTCTTTTCCATCTTTGTTTGAAGAATACGAGGGAAGTACTTACTGAAAAACAAGTTCTTGAACTCGTCCCATTCCATGGACTCAATTTCATCTCTTTGCCTCGTATTCTTGATAAGATTCCACCATTGATCAGCTTCACCTTCCAAACGATATACTGCTAAGATGACTTTATCATGCTCAGAACATTGAAGAACTGAAAATATCTTTTCAGTGGTACTGATCCATTGTTCAGCAACAAGTGGATCAGAAGACCCACTGAAAGAAGGTGGACGTTGCCTCATGAAGGACTCAATAGAATATTGTTCCCTTCTCTGCTCATTTGGAAGTCCAGAATGATTCATAGCTTGTGTAAGTATAGCATTAATATTTTTCACTCCATCTCCCATAACATTTTTTTGTTCAGGAGGGAAATCATTGCATTTTCCATTGCATTGATCAACACGGTTCCTTCGGGTTCCAGCCATCGTCTAAAACCCAAAAAGAATAGTGTGAGAGGCAAAAATCATGCTAGGGAAAACAACATAATAAAGGGGGAGTACCTTCAATATCTAACATCTTAGGTTTAATTCTATGATCGTTAGCGTAATTCTAGTACTATAACCTATATGTATACTTAACCTTAGGGACATCCCTAGACATACCTTAGAAATATCTCTAGGGATCTCACTAAAGTTCTCGCATCCTAGTTTCCAAAGGTTGACTAAACCTTTCCTCTGATACCAACTGTAGAGACCCGAAGCTTGACGTACATGGACATTACATTACTTTTGTGGAATACTTGGTACATAAAAAAAACACACACATAAGGATCGTAATAGTTTAGTGTCTTTGGAAGCTCGGAACGTAATCTTCTAATCGTGGTGAAAGATCTTCAATATCTCCCATAAAGATCTTCCCTTTTTTTACCTAAAACCTTTCTTTATATCCTGGGGAAAAGAAAACATAAAAGGGTGAGCTCAAATGCTCAGCAAGGGCAAATAAATGAAATAAAAATCATATCATATTTTTTTGAAAATCATAACCTGCAAAAGAGATCATAATATCTTAACATGGAACAAATCATAGAAGTGAAAATGAGATCCCCATAATCATAACATGAAACTTGAAACTTTGTGGCATGCACACATAATCATGGAAAATCATTTCTTGTTAGTCATGACTCGTTGCCAAGACTATCTTAGTGGACAAAGTCCCTTTCTGAACCGAGTCACCCTCGTTCCAGTCCTGTTTCACTGAACCGGTATAACCTACCGTTCCATCCATGTCTATCTCATGAGATATAAAATCTTTACCCAATTCATTGGAGGGAGATATAGGTCCCACCCATCTCATAATGATACCATTCTTATGTGTGCCACAAAATCATAAACCATTCATCATAGCATAACCCATGTAATAAAAATGGGATTCTTAAACAACATGATATCATAAAACAATTCATATAAGATAAAGGAATTCATAAAAATATTTCCATCACAACATAATCAAATCAATGTGATAATAGGTATAGAAACAGAACCCTTTATTATCTTAGATGGAAAATAATTTTGATAAAACACTTGAACTCCATTCTTGAGGAAAATATCCTTTCTACTTCAAAAACATTTTCCTTTCTTAACATGTCTTACAATTTTAAACTAAAAGAAGTAGATTAAAAATAAACTTGAAAACTTGTAAAGGAATCTTCTTGGAAATAATTTTTTAAAAATCCATTCATTCCGTATAAGTTAAAAAAAACATTCTTCGTACTTTTGTCGGAAAAGTCAAAAAGTACCTCGTACGAAAAACGACAAAAGATTCCTTTCATATCTTTTACTAAAAACTCACCAAAGGGTAAAATTGGATTCAAAAAATTGTAGGTGGATGGAAATAATATTACATATTGAGGAAACATGGATGTGGATGATAAAATACACCCCAGTAAATAACAAAGTATAAACAATCTCGGATAAAAATGAGATTGTGATAATTTCCCTTACCTTAGATCCGATTTTCTTTGTACGTATCCGAAGCTCCTGTATAATGGTTTAAATAATGTTATTGACTTATTCCAGAATCATACATATTGATATGATATCATATATGGTTATATTCTTAGCTTCTTGTTTGTAATATTTCATTGTTACTTGTTACTCGGGTCCTTATTGCCTTTTGTTCTTATGCATGTTTTGCCGAATAAATTATTATTCTTCTTTTAAGGTTATAGTTACATTATATCCAGAATGGTATTAGTGTAACATATATCATATTTATTCATTCAATTCATTTTTATAATTACTATGTAATGATGATCATGTAGAACGAGCCGCATCACATCGTGGAGACGGTATTCCGTACGTACGCACGAGTGATGATATCGTTCCTATGATCGTGGAATTGTATTTGAGTATATATATATTATTTCAGAATCAATATTAAATTATAATAATCATAAATAGTTACTCATTACACCATTATACCCATCCTTGTAAGGTGATGGTGGAAAATAGATTACACCACGGCGTGGAGACGGTATTCCGTACGTACGCACGCGCTGTGATTTAATTTTTCCGTAGGATGGATAGAAGGTGAATTAGGGTTGTTTCATATTTATAATAACATATCAGTATGTAAGTAATACTTATGTTATTACTTTATAATGAAACAACTAAAGAAGAAGAATTTGAAGAAGAAAGAAATTGAAAAGATCGGTAATGGATATTACCTCTTCTTTGGAACGCCTCTTTGAATCCTCCACTTAGGGAACTTAGATTGGTCTTTGAAGAAAACCAGGACCCCTAGGATTATTCTAGGGAAGTGGATAGGAGAAAATGGCATGGTTTGTCCGAGCTTGAGTGCTCAAATTGGTGTGAGGAGGAGGGGGAGGAGGTTCCCTTTTATAAGGGAGGAGAGGGGCACCTTAGGAATATCTCAAAATATTATTTTATATTAAAGTAAAAATCGGTTTATAATGGTTCCAAAGGGTCTTATTTAGAATCTAAAGTGGGGATGGGTCGAAATACTATCATCCAATAGGATTTAGACAAGTTTAGGGTATTATTTTAACCTTATCAATTAGATTTAACTCTAAGTTAAATAATTTAACTTTTACCGTGTCTTTTTTTTCTTTCACTATATGGTTAATACAATTACTATAACATGCCAAACGAAACCCAAATTGTATATTATTAATACATATATCCTTATCTAAGTCATTTGGCCGAACCTTAGATTTTTAGGAATAAAATAACAATTAATAATATAATATTTGATTTAAAAACTATTTTGTGTCAATTTTGACACTATTTGATATATGATTTTTGTGAAAGTCATAAAAGAATTATATGTTCGAAACAAGTTGATTAAATCAACAATAATATATCATAGTAACCTAGAAAATTAGTTTAATTCATAAAAAGTCTTAAATTACATTTATTTTGGTATTTATAATATCAATTATGTCAATATTTCATTAATAAGATAATTACTGCATCATCTTTGTGTCATAAATAAATTAACTTATGTGATGTCTAAAAATTACAAATAAAATACCATCATGTAGGAAATCTTTTTATCTTTCTAATTAATATTTAAAATAGAATTTATCTAATGTACAACCCTATATTAAAAATGTTTTAGTAAATATACTTTGATTCTAACTCTTTTAACTCTTCTTTGAATTAAATAATAATAAATGTCCTAATCTAATCCAAGTGGGCCTAAATGATAATATTTTACACTTAAGGTTGTTTTTGGTCGAGATACACTTGTCCAATAGAATTAGGACATGTGTTAGGGTAATATTAATATCATTCTTACCCTTAATTACCCTATTTACTTTTAACTGTGGTAAGTAAAAGTAAAAAGTTACTATTCACCAAAAATTATTTTCATCTCATTGAACCACATTTTACTTACTGACATCAACCGTGTCTCTCGGATTTTTGAAATTCCATTCACAGAAGCGGTAAAATTAAATTTTATGAAAAATTCAGTTTTTTAACTACCACTTAGTAGTTTCACTATTCATCAAAAATTGATGTTTTTCAGAACAATGCCAAAATTTCATCCTAAGCTATATTTCATATTCTGAATTCAAAAATGAAGTCTATTTTACCAAATTCATAACATAGAAGTTGCATTAATTAATTTTATAATTAAATCCCGCTGTTAAAACAAATAGCGTGTTTTTAAGAAACAATATCTGTCAAAAGATTGACACTTGATTATGTCTGGTTTAAATGTGAAATTACATTAAATGACCAACATTGTATTAAATTGTAAAAATATATTCTAAATATACTTTAAAACCACTCAAATTAATAATTTATCACTATTAATTATTTCTATTAAAAAAATTGTTTTTAATTATAATTTAGTAATTTTCACTATTCATCAGAATATGAAAGTTATCCGAAAAGTACCAAAATTTCACCTTAGGCTAAATTCGATACTCCGAATCCAAAAATGAAGTCCATTTTGAGAGCTAGAATTTCTAAAATTTAAAAAGTGGTTATTACTATTCATAACGGCTAGTTTTAATAATATTTTAATAGCATATCGTTGTTTCGTGAAACTCAGTATTGTGTACTACACACGCTATCGAGGAAGGTTGTGATTGCGTGTAATGCAAGGCAAGTCAAAGATGTGTGTTGTGCAAGATCCTTTTGGTGTAGCGTACAACACAAGACATTAATAAAATTAAAAATAATATTTTTCATAAAATCTAGGGCTGTTACATTCTACCCCCCTTAAAATGAATTTCACCCTCGAAATTCGTCGGGGTTATAAATGGTTTACTATTCGAAAGTTTCTTTAATAGAAACCCACATCGTAAAAAGGAATATCAAAACCAATCTTTAAAAACAAATGTATGAAACGTAACGGTTACCCAAATAAACTAATCACTGGGTTTCCACATAGGTGAAAATATGGATGTGGAAGAGAAATCTAACCATCATGTTCTGATGGAGAGTGGTAGAGAACATGGTTATGGAAAAGCCAGCAATCACAAAGCCATAAATTTGTGACGATCTAAGGTACCATCTGATTCATTAGATATAAGATCACTAGGACAACATTTTTGGTTTTCAAGATCGTTTCCCTAAAGTTAAATAATTTGAATTAGAATAAATGACTTACTTTATTTTGGTACAATCTCACTGTTGTTCATGCCTTTCACAATTTCCACTTCATCTCTTAAATAAATGAAGTTGAATTTGTTATTCGTGAAGTGTTAGCAGATCATGTGATAGAATGACGGGTCATTCCATCTGTCTCAAACAAAAGGTTAGAAAAAAATTATATACATAAGTCGATCTATAGTGAGATTAATCATATATGGTTCCTAAAATGTACTTATACATCATATGTCATACAGCTTAATATAATAAAACTAGTTTCTACTAAACAGGGACTTCCTGTAGGCCAGTGGTAGGCGATAAAGGCCAGTCGCACTTCGGTTGTGGGTTCGATTTCCACAGCCTTGTCCGACGCGATGGGTTGTCGCCCGTCCTGCAGGTTGTCCTTTTTCTAAAACTATATTACTATAACATCCCATCAATAATATCGAGAAAACTTCTATCCTTAAACAATACTAACTTATGTCCAACATAATCCATTCTAATCTTTAGGCTTATCCATAATACTGCAGTCCACTCTCATAACATAGTGAAAACGATTACCAGAGATTTAACACCATCGTCGATCCCCATATATCATAAGATATGTTTTGTTGGTCACATTCCAAACATTCAAAGTCCTGAATCTTGTATTCTCTTGAATACCTTAGTGAAAACATGAATGCAGATAAAATTTAACACTTTCCACATACCAAAATCCTCAAAATTCTATATACTCAAACAATGATATCACTTAGTCCTTATATCAATCATGATCTCATGAATACTGTTAAACATTTCGTTTTCTCATTTTCCCTTAATTATGCTCATATCATCTTATTTCCAAAAATATCTCAATCACTTTGAATACCACATTAGACCAATACATAAATATTCCAATACTTTATGATACAACATTATTTTGGAATCCCATTACATAAACAATTAATCATTCCACCACATCGTTATCATATTCAACATCGCCAATGGTGATCGCATGTGACTTCCCTTTGTCCTTTTCCTTAAGCGCTTGATCATGTCGATCATCACTAACCCTTGGATTAGGGCATTTATTAGCATAATGCCCCATTTCCTTGCACTTGAAGAATTGAAGTGTTAGTGGTGCATTCTATGCAGTGTTTTCTTTATTCACATCATTAGAATCCCTTTTCCATTACTTTGACACTCAGCTGCTCGATGACCTTCTTTTCCACACTTAAAACATTTTCTAGTCCCTTTAAGACAATCTCCACCATGCTTCTTTCCACACTTTGTGCATAAGGAAACATTCATCTTCTTTTCACCATTATTCTGAGATTTCTCCTTGAACTCCATCTTTCGTTTCTTGTCAAAACCATGAGATGGATACGTAACACCAACTTCCATTTCTACCTTGATAGCACAACGCAAAATTTCTTCATAGCTACTAAAGTCTCTTATGGCTAATTCCCTTCGAAGACTTGGTTTTAAGCCACTGAAAAATCGATCAACTTTACTTTCAGGTTGGATGATAATGCCAGATGCATACCTTGCAAGTCTTGTAAAATTTGCTTCGTATATACCAACAGATTCATCATCCTTCTTCTTCAGCTCAAGAAACTCCTTTTCCATCTTTGTTTGAAGAATACGAGGGAAGTACTTACTGAAAAACAAGTTCTTGAACTCGTCCCATTCCATGGACTCAATTTCATCTCTTTGCCTCGTATTCTTGATAAGATTCCACCATTGATCAGCTTCACCTTCCAAACGATATACTGCTAAGATGACTTTATCATGCTCAGAACATTGAAGAACTGAAAATATCTTTTCAGTGGTACTGATCCATTGTTCAGCAACAAGTGGATCAGAAGACCCACTAAAAGAAGGTGGACGTTGCCTCATGAAGGACTCAATAGAATATTGTTCCCTTCTCTGCTCATTTGGAAGTCCAGAATGATTCATAGCTTGTGTAAGTATAGCAATAAGATTTTTCACTCCATCTCCCATAACATTTGTTTGTTCAGGAGGGCAATCATTGCATTGTCCATTGCATTGATCAACACGGTTCCTTCGGGTTCCAGCCATCGTCTAAAACCCAAAAAGAATAGTGTGAGAGGCAAAAATCATGCTAGGGAAAACAACATAATAAAGGGGGAGTACCTTCAATATCTAACATCTTAGGTTTAATTCTATGATCGTTAGCGTAATTCTAGTACTATAACCTATATGTATACTTAACCTTCGGGACATCCCTAGACATACCTTAGAAATATCTCTAGGGATCTCACTAAAGTTCTCGCATCCTAGTTTCCAAAGGTTGACTAAACCTTTCCTCTGATACCAACTGTAGAGACCCGAAGCTTGACGTACATGGACATTACATTACTTTTGTGGAATACTTGGTACATAAAAAAAACACACACACAAGGATCGTAATAGTTTAGTGTCTTTGGAAGCTCGGAACGTAATCTTCTAATCGTGGTGAAAGATCTTCAATATCTCCCATAAAGATCTTCCCTTTTTTTACCTAAAACCTTTCTTTATATCCTGGGGAAAAGAAAACATAAAAGGGTGATCTCAAATGCTCAGCAAGGGAAAATAAATGAAATAAAAATCATATCATATTTTTTTGAAAGTCATAACCTGCAAAAGAGATCATAATATCTTAACATGGAACAAATCATAGAAGTGAAAATGAGATCCCCATAATCATAACATGAAACTTGAAACTTTGTGGCATGCACACATAATCATGGAAAATCATTTCTTGTTAGTCATGACTCGTTGCCAAGACTATCTTAGTGGACAAAGTCCCTTTCTGAACCGAGTCACCCTCGTTCCAGTCCTGTTTCACTGAACCGGTATAACCTACCGTTCCAGCCATGTTTATCTCATGAGATATAAAATCTTTACCCAATTCATTGGAGGGAGATATAGGTCCCACCCATCTCATAATGATACCATTCTTATGTGTGCCAGAAAATCATAAACCATTCATCATAGCATAACCCATGTAATAAAAATGGGATTCTTAAACAACATGATATCATAAAACAATTCATATAAGATAAAGGAATTCATAAAAATATTTCCATCACAACATAATCAAATCCATGTGATAATAGGTATAGAAACATAACCCTTTATTATCTTAGATGGAAAATAATTTTGATAAAACACTTGAACTCCATTCTTGAGGAAAATATCCTTTCTACTTCAAAAACATTTTCCTTTATTAACATGTCTTACAATTTTAAACTAAAAGAAGTAGATTAAAAATAAACTTGAAAACTTGTAAAGGAATCTTCTTGGAAATAATTTTTTAAAAATCCATTCATTCCGTATAAGTTAAAAAAAACATTCTTCGTACTTTTGTCGGAAAAGTCAAAAAGTACCTCGTACGAAAAACGACAAAAGATTCCTTTCATATCTTTTACTAAAAACTCACCAAAGGGTAAAATTGGATTCAAAAAATTGTAGGTGGATGGAAATAATATTACATATTGAGGAAACATGGATGTGGATGATAAAATACACCCCAGTAAATAACAAAGTATAAACAATCTCGGATAAAAATGAGATTGTGATAATTTCCCTTACCTTAGATCCGATTTTCTTTGTACGTATCCGAAGCTCCTGTATAATGGTTTAAATAATGTTATTGACTTATTCCAGAATCATACATATTGATATGATATCATATATGGTTATATTCTTAGCTTCTTGTTAGTAATATTTCATTGTTACTTGTTACTCGGGTCCTTATTGCCTTTTGTTCTTATGCATGTTTTTCCGAATAAATTATTATTCTTCTTTTAAGGTTATAGATACATTATATCCAGAATGGTATTAGTGTAACATATATCATATTTATTCATTCAATTCATTTTTATAATTACTATGAAATGATGATCATGTAGAACGAGTCGCATCACATCGTGGAGACGGTATTCCGTACGTACGCACGAGTGATGATATCGTTCCTATGATCGTGGAATTGTATTTGAGTATATATATATTATTTCAGAATCAATATTAAATTATAATAATCATAAATAGTGACTCATTACACCATTATACCCATCCTTGTAAGGTGATGGTGGAAAATAGATTACACCACGGCGTGGAGACGGTATTCCGTACGTACGCACGCGCTGTGATTTAATTTTTCCGTAGGATGGATAGAAGGTGAATTAGGGTTGTTTCATATTTATAATAACATATCATTATGTAAGTAATACTTATGTTATTACTTTATAATGAAACAACTAAAGAAGAAGAAGTTGAAGAAGAAAGAAATTGAAAAGATCGGTAATGGATATTACCTCTTCTTTGGAACGCCTCTTTGAATCCTCCACTTAGGGAACTTAGATTGGTCTTTGAAGAATACCAGGACCCCTAGGATTATTCTAGGGAAGTGGATAGGAGAAAATGGCAGGGGTTGGCCGAGCTTGAGTGCTCAAATTGGTGTGAGGAGGAGGGGGAGGAGGTGCCCTTTTATAAGGGAGGAGAGGGGCACCTTAGGAATATCTCAAAATATTATTTTATATTAAAGTAAAAATCGGTTTATAATGGTTCCAAAGGGTCTTATTTCGAATCTAAAGTGGGGATGGGTCGAAATAATATCATCCAATAGGATTTAGACAAGTTTAGGGTATTAGTTTAACCTTATCAATTAGATTTAACTCTAAGTTAAATAATTTAACTTTTACCGTGTCTTTTTTTTCTTTCACTATATGGTTAATAAAATTACTATAACATGCCAAACGAAACCCAAATTGTATATTATTAATACATATATCCTTATCTAAGTCATTTGGCCGAACCTTAGATTTTTAGGAATAAAATAACAATTAATAATATAATATTTGATTTAAAAACTATTTTGTGTCAATTTTGACACTATTTGATATATGATTTTTGTGAAAGTCATAAAAGAATTATATGTTCGAAACAAGTTGATTAAATCAACAATAATATATCATAGTAACCTAGAAAATTAGTTTAATTCATAAAAAGTCTTAAATTACATTTATTTTGGTATTTATAATATCAATTATGTCAATATTTCATTAATAAGATAATTACTGCATCATCTTTGTGTCATAAATAAATTAACTTATGTGATGTCTAAAAATTACAAATAAAATACCATCATGTAGGAAATCTTTTTATCTTTCTAATGAATATTTAAAATAGAATTTATCTAATGTACAACCCTATATTAAAAATGTTTTAGTAAATATACTTTGATTTAAACTCTTTTAACTCTTCTTTGAATTAAATAATAATAAATGTCCTAATCTAATCCAAGTGGGCCTAAATGATAATATTTTACACTTAAGGTTGTTTTTGGTCGAGATACACTTGTCCAATAGAATTAGGACATGTGTTAGGGTAATATTAATATCATTCTTACCCTTAATTACCCTATTTACTTTTAACTGTGGTAAGTAAAAGTAAAAAGTTACTATTCACCAAAAATTATTTTCATCTCATTGAACCACATTTTACTTACTGACATCAACCGTGTCTCTCGGATTTTTGAAATTCCATTCACAGAAGCGGTAAAATTAAATTTTATGAAAAATTCAGTTTTTTAACTACCACTTAGTAGTTTCACTATTCATCAAAAATTGATGTTTTTCAGAACAATGCCAAAATTTCATCCTAAGCTATATTTCATATTCTGAATTCAAAAATGAAGTCTATTTTACCAAATTCATAACATGGAAGTTTCATTAATTAATTTTATAATTAAATCCCGATGTTAAAACAAATAGCGTGTTTTTAAGAAACAATATCTATCAAAAGATTGACACTTGATTATGTCTGGTTTAAATGTGAAATTACATTCAATGACCAACATTGTATTAAATTGTAAAAATATATTCTAAATATACTTTAAAACCACTCAAATTAATAATTTATCACTATTAATTATTTCTATTAAAAAAGTTGTTTTTAATTATAATTTAGTAATTTTCACTATTCATCAGAATATGAAAGTTATCCGAAGAGTACCAAAATTTCACCTTAGGCTAAATTCGATACTCCGAATCCAAAAATGAAGTCCATTTTGAGAGCTAGAATTTCTAAAATTTAAAAATTGG
Organism: Viscum album; assembly: GCA_963277665.1. Taxonomy (NCBI): domain Eukaryota; kingdom Viridiplantae; phylum Streptophyta; class Magnoliopsida; order Santalales; family Viscaceae; genus Viscum; species Viscum album. The sequence goes on from OY728161.1 coordinate 1,453,989,021, forward strand.
TTATTACTATTCATAACGGCTAGTTTTAATAATATTTTAATAGCATATCGTTGTTTCGTGAAACTCAGTATTGTGTACTACACACGCTATCGAGGAAGGTTGTGATTGCGTGTAATGCAAGGCAAGTCAAAGATGTGTGTTGTGAAAGCTCCTTTTGGTGTAGCGTACAACACAAGACATTAATAAAATTAAAAATAATATTTTTCATAAAATCTCGGGCTGTTACATTCTACCCCCCTTAAAATGAATTTCACCCTCGAAATTCGTCGGGGTTATAAATGGTTTACTATTCGAAAGTTTCTTTAATAGAAACCCACATCGTAAAAAGGAATATCAAAACCAATCTTTAAAAACAAATTTATGAAACGTAACGGTTACCCAAATAAACTAATCACTGGGTTTCCACATAGGTGAAAATATGGATATGGAAGAGAAATCTAACCATCATGTTCTGATGGAGAGTGGTAGAGAACATGGTTATGGAAAATCCAGCAATCACAAATCCATAAATTTGTGATGATCTAAGGTACCATCTGATTCATTAGATATAAGATCACTAGGACAACATTTTTGGTTTTCAATATCGTTTCCCTAAAGTTAAATAATTTGAATTAGAATAAATGACTTACTTTATTTTGGTACAATCTCACTGTTGTTCATGCCTTTAACAATTTCCACTTCATCTCTTAAATAAATGAAGTTGAATTTGTTATTCGTGAAGTGTTAGCAGATCATGTGATAGAATGACGGGTCATTCCATCTGTCTCAAACAAAAGGTTAGCAAAAAATTATATACATAAGTCGATCTATAGTGAGATTAATCATATATGGTTCCTAAAATGTACTTATACATCATATGTCATACAGCTTAATATAATAAAACTAGTTTCTACTAAACAGGGACTTCCTGTAGGCCAGTGGTAGGCGATAAAGGCCAGTCGCACTTCGGTTGTGGGTTCGATTTCCACAGCCTTGTCCGACGCGATGCGCTGTCGCCCGTCCTGCAGGTTTTCCTTTTTCTAAAACTATATTACTATAACATCCCATCAATAATATCGAGAAAAATTCTATCCTTAAACAATACTAACTTATGTCCAATATAATCCATTCCAATCTTTAGGCTTATCCATAATACTGCAGTCCACTCTCATAACATAGTGAAAACGATTACCAGAGATTTAACACCATCGTCGATCCCCATATATCATAAGATATGTTTTGTTGGTCACATTCCAAACATTCAAAGTCCTGAATCATGTATTCTCTTGAATACCTTAGTGAAAACATGAATGCAGATAAAATTTAACACTTTCCACATACCAAAATCCTCAAAATTCTATATACTCAAACAATGATATCACTTAGTCCTTATATCAATCATGATCTCATGAATACTGTTAAACATTTCGTTTTCTCATTTTCCCTTCATTATGCTCATATCATCTTATTTCCAAAAATATCTCAATCACTTTGAATACCACATTAGACCAATACATAAATATTCCAATACTTTATGATACAACATTATTTTGGAATCCCATTACATAAACAATTAATCATTCCACCACATCGTTATCATATTCAACATCGCCAATGGTGATCGCATGTGACTTCCCTTTGTCCTTTGCCTTAAGCGGTTGATCATGTCGATCATCACTAACCCTTGGATTAGGGCATTTATTAGCATAATGCCCCATTTCCTTGCACTTGAAGAATTGAAGTGTTAGTGGTGCATTCTCTGCAGTGTTTGCTTTATTCACATCATTAGAATCCCTTTTTCCATTACTTTGACACTCAGCTGCTCGATGACCTTCTTTTACACACTTAAAACATTTTCTAGTCCCTTTAAGACAATCTCCACCATGCTTCTTTCCACACTTTGTGCATAAGAAAACATTCATCTTCTTTTCACCATTATTCTGAGATTTCTCCTTGAACTCCATCTTTCGTTTCTTGTCAAAACCATGAGATGGATACGTAACACCAACTTCCATTTCTACCTTGATAGCACAACGCACAATTTCTTCATAGCTACTAAAGTCTCTTATAGCTAATTCCCTTCGAAGACTTGGTTTTAAGCCACTGAAAAATCGATCAACTTTACTTTCAGGTTGGATGATAATGCCAGATGCATACCTTGCAAGTCTTGTAAAATTTGCTTCGTATATACCAACAGATTCATCATCCTTCTTCTTCAGCTCAAGAAACTCCTTTTCCATCTTTGTTTAAAGAATACGAGGTAAGTACTTACTGAAAAACAAGTTCTTGAACTCGTCCCATTCCATGGACTCAATTTCATCTCTTTGCCTCGTATTCTTGATAAGATTCCACCATTGATCAGCTTCACCTTCCAAACGATATACTGCTAAGATGACTTTATCATGCTCAGAACATTGAAGAACTGAAAATATCTTTTCAGTGGTACTGATCCATTGTTCAGCAACAAGTGGATTAGAAGACCCACTGAAAGAAGGTGGACGTTGCCTCATGAAGGACTCAATAGAATATTGTTCCCTTCTCTGCTCATTTGGAAGTCCAGAATGATTCATAGCTTGTGTAAGTATAGCAATAATATTTTTCACTCCATCTCCCATAACATTTGTTTGTTCAGGAGGGCAATCATTGCATTGTACATTGCATTGATCAACACGGTTCCTTCGGGTTTCAGCCATCGTCTAAAACCCAAAAAGAATAGTGTGAGAGGCAAAAATCATGCTAGGGAAAACAACATAATAAAGGGGGAGTACCTTCAATATCTAACATCTTAGGTTTAATTCTATGATCGTTAGCGTAATTCTAGTACTATAACCTATATGTATACTTAACCTTAGGGACATCCCTAGACATACCTTAGAAATATCTCTAGGGATCTCACTAAAGTTCTCGCATCCTAGTTTCCAAAGGTTGACTAAACCTTTCCTCTGATACCAACTGTAGAGACCCGAAGCTTGACGTACATGGACATTACATTACTTTTGTGGAATACTTGGTACATAAAAAAAACACACACACAAGGATCGTAATAGTTTAGTGTCTTTGGAAACTCGGAACGTAATCTTCTAATCGTGGTGAAAGATCTTCAATATCTCCCATAAAGATCTTCCCTTTTTTACCTAAAACCTTTCTTTATATCCTGGGGAAAAGAAAACATAAAAGGGTGAGCTCAAATGCTCAGCAAGGGCAAATAAATGAAATAAAAATCATATCATATTTTTTTGAAAATCATAACCTGCAGAAGAGATCATAATATCTTAACATGGAACAAATCATAGAAGTGAAAATGAGATCCCCATAATCATAACATGAAACTTGAAACTTTGTGGCATGCACACATAATCATGGAAAATCATTTCTTGTTAGTCATGACTCGTTGCCAAGACTATCTTAGTGGACAAAGTCCCTTTCTGAACCGAGTCACCCTCGTTCCAGTCCTGTTTCACTGAACCGGTATAACCTACCGTTCCAGCCATGTCTATCTCATGAGATATAAAATCTTTACCCAATTCATTTGAGGGAGATATAGGTCCCACCCATCTCATAATGATACCATTCTTATGTGTGCCACAAAATCATAAACCATTCATCATAGCATAACCCATGTAATAAAAATGGGATTCTTAAACAACATGATATCATAAAACAATTCATATAAGATAAAGGAATTCATTAAAATATTTCCATCACAACATAATCAAATCCATGTGATAATAGGTATAGAAACAGAACCCTTTATTATCTTAGATGGAAAATAATTTTGATAAAACACTTGAACTCCATTCTTGAGGAAAATATCCTTTCTACTTCAAAAACATTTTCCTTTCTTAACATGTATTACAATTTTAAACTAAAAGAAGTAGATTAAAAATAAACTTGAAAACTTGTAAAGGAATCTTCTTGGAAATAATTTTTTAAAAATCCATTCATTCCGTATAAGTTAAAAAAAACATTCTTCGTACTTTTGTCGGAAAAGTCAAAAAGTACCTCGTACGAAAAATGACAAAAGATTACTTTCATATCTTTTACTAAAAACTCACCAAAGGGTAAAATTGGATTCAAAAAATTGTAGGTGGATGGAAATAATATTGCATATTGAGGAAACATGGATGTGGATGATAAAATACACCCCAGTAAATAACAAAGTATAAACAATCTCGGATAAAAATGAGATTGTGATAATTTCCCTTACCTTAGATCCGATTTTCTTTGTACGTATCCGAAGCTCCTGTATAATGGTTTAAATAATGTTATTGACTTATTCCAGAATCATACATATTGATATGATATCATATATGGTTATATTCTTAGCTTCTTGTTAGTAATATTTCATTGTTACTTGTTACTCGGGTCCTTATTGCCTTTTGTTCTTATGCATGTTTTGCCGAATAAATTATTATTCTTATTTTAAGTTTATAGATACATTATATCCAGAATAGTATTAGTGTAACATATATCATATTTATTCATTCAATTCATTTTTATAATTACTATGTAATGATGATCATGTAGAACGAGTCGCATCACATCGTGGAGACGGTATTCCGTACGTACGCACGAGTGATGATATCGTTCCTATGATCGTGGAATTGTATTTGAGTATATATATATTATTTCAGAATCAATATTAAATTATAATAATCATAAATAGTTACTCATTACACCATTATACCCATCCTTGTAAGGTGATGGTGGAAAATAGATTACACCACGGCGTGGAGACGGTATTCCGTACGTACGCACGCGCTGTGATTTCATTTTTTCGTAGGATGGATAGAAGGTGAATTAGGGTTGTTTCATATCTATAATAACATATCAGTATGTAAGTAATACTTATGTTATTACTTTATAATGAAACATCTAAAGAAGAAGAAGTTGAAGAAGAAAGAAATTGAAAAGATCGGTAATGGATATTACCTCTTCTTTAGAACGCCTCTTTGAATCCTCCACTTAGGGAACTTAGATTGGTCTTTTAAGAATACCAGGACCCCTAGGATTATTCTAGGGAAGTGGAGAGGAGAAAATGGCAGGGGTTGGCCGATCTTGAGTGCTCAAATTGGTGTGAGGAGGAGGGGGAGGAGGTGCCCTTTTATAAGGGAGGAGAGGGGCACCTTAGGAATATCTCAAAATATTATTTTATATTAAAGTAAAAATCGGTTTATAATGGTTCCAAAGGGTCTTATTTCGAATCTAAAGTGGGGATGGGTCGAAATAATATCATCCAATAGGATTTAGAAAAGTTTAGAGTATTATTTTAACCTTATCAATTAGATTTAACTCTAAGTTAAATAATTTAACTTTTACCGTGTCTTTTTTTTTCTTTCACTATATGGTTAATACAATTACTATAACATGCCAAACGAAACCCAAATTGTATATTATTAATACATATATCCTTATCTATGTCATTTTGCCGAACCTTAGATTTTTAGGAATAAAATAACAATTAATAATATAATATTTGATTTAAAAACTATTTTGTGTCAATTTTGACACTATTTGATATATGATTTTTGTGAAAGTCATAAAAGAATTATATGTTCGAAACAAGTTGATTAAATCAACAATAATATATCATAGTAACCTAGAAAATTAGTTTAATTCATAAAAAGTCTTAAATTACATTTATTTTGGTATTTATAATATCAATTATGTCAATATTTCATTAATAAGATAATTACTGCATCATCTTTGTGTCATAAATAAATTAACTTATTTGATGTCTAAAAATTACAAATAAAATATCATCATGTAGGAAATCTTTTTATCTTTCTAATGAATATTTACAATAGAATTTATCTAATGTAAAACCCTATATTAAAAATGTTTTATTAAATATACTTTGATTTTAACTCTTTTAACTCTTCTTTGAATTAAATAATAATAAATGTCCTAATCTAATCCAAGTGGGCCTAAATGATAATATTTTACACTTAAGGTTGTTTTTGGTCGAGATACACTTGTCCAATAGAATTAGGACATGTGTTAGGGTAATATTAATATCATTCTTACCCTTAATTACCCTATTTACTTTTAACTGTGGTAAGTAAAGTAAAAAGTTACTATTCACCAAAAATTATTTTCATCTCATTGAACCACATTTTACTTACTGACATCAACCGTGTCTCTCGGATTTTTGAAATTCCATTCACAGAAGCGGTAAAATTAAATTTTATGAAAAATTCAGTTTTTTAACTACCACTTAGTAGTTTCACTATTCATCAAAAATTGATGTTTTTCAGAACAATGCCAAAATTTCATCCTAAGCTATATTTCATATTCTGAATTCAAAAATGAAGTCTATTTTACCAAATTCATAACATGGAAGTTTCATTAATTAATTTTATAATTAAATCCCGCTGTTAAAACAAATAGCGTGTTTTTAAGAAACAATATCTATCAAAAGATTGACACTTGATTATGTCTGGTTTAAATGTGAAATTACATTCAATGACCAACATTGTATTAAATTGTAAAAATATATTCTAAATATACTTTAAAACCACTCAAATTAATAATTTATCACTATTAATTATTTCTATTAAAAAAGTTGTTTTTAATTATAATTTAGTAATTTTCACTATTCATCAGAATATGAAAGTTATCCGAAAAGTACCAAAATTTCACCTTAGGCTAAATTCGATACTCCGAATCCAAAAATGAAGTCCATTTTGAGAGCTAGAATTTCTAAAATTTAAAAATTGGTTATTACTATTCATAACGGCTAGTTTTAATAATATTTTAATAGCATATCGTTGTTTCGTGAAACTCAGTATTGTGTACTACACACGCTATCGAGGAAGGTTGTGATTGCGTGTAATGCAAGGCAAGTCAAAGATGTGTGTTGTGAAAGCTCCTTTTGGTGTAGCGTACAACACAAGACATTAATAAAATTAAAAATAATATTTTTCATAAAATCTCGGGCTGTTACATTCTACCCCCCTTAAAATGAATTTCACCCTCGAAATTCGTCGGGGTTATAAATGGTTTACTATTCGAAAGTTTCTTTAATAGAAACCCACATCGTAAAAAGGAATATCAAAACCAATCTTTAAAAACAAATTTATGAAACGTAACGGTTACCCAAATAAACTAATCACTGGGTTTCCACATAGGTGAAAATATGGATATGGAAGAGAAATCTAACCATCATGTTCTGATGGAGAGTGGTAGAGAACATGGTTATGGAAAATCCAGCAATCACAAATCCATAAATTTGTGATGATCTAAGGTACCATCTGATTCATTAGATATAAGATCACTAGGACAACATTTTTGGTTTTCAAGATCGTTTCCCTAAAGTTAAATAATTTGAATTAGAATAAATGACTTACTTTATTTTGGTACAATCTCACTGTTGTTCATGCCTTTAACAATTTCCACTTCATCTCTTAAATAAATGAAGTTGAATTTGTTATTCGTGAAGTGTTAGCAGATCATGTGATAGAATGACGGGTCATTCCATCTGTCTCAAACAAAAGGTTAGCAAAAAATTATATACATAAGTCGATCTATAGTGAGATTAATCATATATGGTTCCTAAAATGTACTTATACATCATATGTCATACAGCTTAATATAATAAAACTAGTTTCTACTAAACAGGGACTTCCTGTAGGCCAGTGGTAGGCGATAAAGGCCAGTCGCACTTCGGTTGTGGGTTCGATTTCCACAGCCTTGTCCGACGCGATGCGCTGTCGCCCGTCCTGCAGGTTTTCCTTTTTCTAAAACTATATTACTATAACATCCCATCAATAATATCGAGAAAAATTCTATCCTTAAACAATACTAACTTATGTCCAATATAATCCATTCCAATCTTTAGGCTTATCCATAATACTGCAGTCCACTCTCATAACATAGTGAAAACGATTACCAGAGATTTAACACCATCGTCGATCCCCATATATCATAAGATATGTTTTGTTGGTCACATTCCAAACATTCAAAGTCCTGAATCATGTATTCTCTTGAATACCTTAGTGAAAACATGAATGCAGATAAAATTTAACACTTTCCACATACCAAAATCCTCAAAATTCTATATACTCAAACAATGATATCACTTAGTCCTTATATCAATCATGATCTCATGAATACTGTTAAACATTTCGTTTTCTCATTTTCCCTTCATTATGCTCATATCATCTTATTTCCAAAAATATCTCAATCACTTTGAATACCACATTAGACCAATACATAAATATTCCAATACTTTATGATACAACATTATTTTGGAATCCCATTACATAAACAATTAATCATTCCACCACATCGTTATCATATTCAACATCGCCAATGGTGATCGCATGTGACTTCCCTTTGTCCTTTGCCTTAAGCGGTTGATCATGTCGATCATCACTAACCCTTGGATTAGGGCATTTATTAGCATAATGCCCCATTTCCTTGCACTTGAAGAATTGAAGTGTTAGTGGTGCATTCTCTGCAGTGTTTGCTTTATTCACATCATTAGAATCCCTTTTTCCATTACTTTGACACTCAGCTGCTCGATGACCTTCTTTTACACACTTAAAACATTTTCTAGTCCCTTTAAGACAATCTCCACCATGCTTCTTTCCACACTTTGTGCATAAGAAAACATTCATATTCTTTTCACCATTATTCTGAGATTTCTCCTTGAACTCCATCTTTCGTTTCTTGTCAAAACCATGAGATGGATACGTAACACCAACTTCCATTTCTACCTTGATAGCACAACGCACAATTTCTTCATAGCTACTAAAGTCTCTTATAGCTAATTCCCTTCGAAGACTTGGTTTTAAGCCACTGAAAAATCGATCAACTTTACTTTCAGGTTGGATGATAATGCCAGATGCATACCTTGAAAGTCTTGTAAAATTTGCTTCGTATATACCAACAGATTCATCATCCTTCTTCTTCAGCTCAAGAAACTCCTTTTCCATCTTTGTTTAAAGAATACGAGGTAAGTACTTACTGAAAAACAAGTTCTTGAACTCGTCCCATTCCATGGACTCAATTTCATCTCTTTGCCTCGTATTCTTGATAAGATTCCACCATTGATCAGCTTCAGCTTCCAAACGATATACTGCTAAGATGACTTTATCATGCTCAGAACATTGAAGAACTGAAAATATCTTTTCAGTGGTACTGATCCATTGTTCAGCAACAAGTGGATTAGAAGACCCACTGAAAGAAGGTGGACGTTGCCTCATGAAGGACTCAATAGAATATTGTTCCCTTCTCTGCTCATTTGGAAGTCCAGAATGATTCATAGCTTGTGTAAGTATAGCAATAAGATTTTTCACTCCATCTCCCATAACATTTGTTTGTTCAGGAGGGCAATCATTGCATTGTCCATTGCATTGATCAACACGGTTCCTTCGGGTTTCAGCCATCGTCTAAAACCCAAAAAGAATAGTGTGAGAGGCAAAAATCATGCTAGGGAAAACAACATAATAAAGGGGGAGTACCTTCAATATCTAACATCTTAGGTTTAATTCTATGATCGTTAGCGTAATTCTAGTACTATAACCTATATGTATACTTAACCTTAGGGACATCCCTAGACATACCTTAGAAATATCTCTAGGGATCTCACTAAAGTTCTCGCATCCTAGTTTCCAAAGGTTGACTAAACCTTTCCTCTGATACCAACTGTAGAGACCCGAAGCTTGACGTACATGGACATTACATTACTTTTGTGGAATACTTGGTACATAAAAAAAACACACACACAAGGATCGTAATAGTTTAGTGTCTTTGGAAACTCGGAACGTAATCTTCTAATCGTGGTGAAAGATCTTCAATATCTCCCATAAAGATCTTCCCTTTTTTACCTAAAACCTTTCTTTATATCCTGGGGAAAAGAAAACATAAAAGGGTGAGCTCAAATGCTCAGCAAGGGCAAATAAATGAAATAAAAATCATATCATATTTTTTTGAAAATCATAACCTGCAAAAGAGATCATAATATCTTAACATGGAACAAATCATAGAAGTGAAAATGAGATCCCCATAATCATAACATGAAACTTGAAACTTTGTGGCATGCACACATAATCATGGAAAATCATTTCTTGTTAGTCATGACTCGTTGCCAAGACTATCTTAGTGGACAAAGTCCCTTTCTGAACCGAGTCACCCTCGTTCCAGTCCTGTTTCACTGAACCGGTATAACCTACCGTTCCAGCCATGTCTATCTCATGAGATATAAAATCTTTACCCAATTCATTTGAGGGAGATATAGGTCCCACCCATCTCATAATGATACCATTCTTATGTGTGCCACAAAATCATAAACCATTCATCATAGCATAACCCATGTAATAAAAATGGGATTCTTAAACAACATGATATCATAAAACAATTCATATAAGATAAAGGAATTCATTAAAATATTTCCATCACAACATAATCAAATCCATGTGATAATAGGTATAGAAACAGAACCCTTTTTTATCTTAGATGGAAAATAATTTTGATAAAACACTTGAACTCCATTCTTGAGGAAAATATCCTTTCTACTTCAAAAACATTTTCCTTTCTTAACATGTCTTACAATTTTAAACTAAAAGAAGTAGATTAAAAATAAACTTGAAAACTTGTAAAGGAATCTTCTTGGAAATAATTTTTTAAAAATCCATTCATTCCGTATAAGTTAAAAAAAACATTCTTCGTACTTTTGTCGGAAAAGTCAAAAAGTACCTCGTACGAAAAACGACAAAAGATTACTTTCATATCTTTTACTAAAAACTCACCAAAGGGTAAAATTGGATTCAAAAAATTGTAGGTGGATGGAAATAATATTGCATATTGAGGAAACATGGATGTGGATGATAAAATACACCCCAGTAAATAACAAAGTATAAACAATCTCGGATAAAAATGAGATTGTGATAATTTCCCTTACCTTAGATCCGATTTTCTTTGTACGTATCCGAAGCTCCTGTATAATGGTTTAAATAATGTTATTGACTTATTCCAGAATCATACATATTGATATGATATCATATATGGTTATATTCTTAGCTTCTTGTTAGTAATATTTCATTGTTACTTGTTACTCGGGTCCTTATTGCCTTTTGTTCTTATGCATGTTTTGCCGAATAAATTATTATTCTTATTTTAAGTTTATAGATACATTATATCCAGAATAGTATTAGTGTAACATATATCATATTTATTCATTCAATTCATTTTTATAATTACTATGTAATGATGATCATGTAGAACGAGTCGCATCACATCGTGGAGACGGTATTCCGTACGTACGCACGAGTGATGATATCGTTCCTATGATCGTGGAATTGTATTTGAGTATATATATATTATTTCAGAATCAATATTAAATTATAATAATCATAAATAGTTACTCATTACACCATTATACCCATCCTTGTAAGGTGATGGTGGAAAATAGATTACACCACGGCGTGGAGACGGTATTCCGTACGTACGCACGCGCTGTGATTTCATTTTTTCGTAGGATGGATAGAAGGTGAATTAGGGTTGTTTCATATCTATAATAACATATCAGTATGTAAGTAATACTTATGTTATTACTTTATAATGAAACATCTAAAGAAGAAGAAGTTGAAGAAGAAAGAAATTGAAAAGATCGGTAATGGATATTACCTCTTCTTTAGAACGCCTCTTTGAATCCTCCACTTAGGGAACTTAGATTGGTCTTTTAAGAATACCAGGACCCCTAGGATTATTCTAGGGAAGTGGAGAGGAGAAAATGGCAGGGGTTGGCCGATCTTGAGTGCTCAAATTGGTGTGAGGAGGAGGGGGAGGAGGTGCCCTTTTATAAGGGAGGAGAGGGGCACCTTAGGAATATCTCAAAATATTATTTTATATTAAAGTAAAAATCGGTTTATAATGGTTCCAAAGGGTCTTATTTCGAATCTAAAGTGGGGATGGGTCGAAATAATATCATCCAATAGGATTTAGACAAGTTTAGAGTATTATTTTAACCTTATCAATTAGATTTAACTCTAAGTTAAATAATTTAACTTTTACCGTGTCTTTTTTTTTCTTTCACTATATGGTTAATACAATTACTATAACATGCCAAACGAAACCCAAATTGTATATTATTAATACATATATCCTTATCTATGTCATTTGGCCGAACCTTAGATTTTTAGGAATAAAATAACAATTAATAATATAATATTTGATTTAAAAACTATTTTGTGTCAATTTTGACACTATTTGATATATGATTTTTGTGAAAGTCATAAAAGAATTATATGTTCGAAACAAGTTGATTAAATCAACAATAATATATCATAGTAACCTAGAAAATTAGTTTAATTCATAAAAAGTCTTAAATTACATTTATTTTGGTATTTATAATATCAATTATGTCAATATTTCATTAATAAGATAATTACTGCATCATCTTTGTGTCATAAATAAATTAACTTATTTGATGTCTAAAAATTACAAATAAAATATCATCATGTAGGAAATCTTTTTATCTTTCTAATGAATATTTACAATAGAATTTATCTAATGTAAAACCCTATATTAAAAATGTTTTATTAAATATACTTTGATTTTAACTCTTTTAACTCTTCTTTGAATTAAATAATAATAAATGTCCTAATCTAATCCAAGTGGGCCTAAATGATAATATTTTACACTTAAGGTTGTTTTTGGTCGAGATACACTTGTCCAATAGAATTAGGACATGTGTTAGGGTAATATTAATATCATTCTTACCCTTAATTACCCTATTTACTTTTAACCGTGGTAAGTAAAAGTAAAAAGTTACTATTCACCAAAAATTATTTTCATCTCATTGAACCACATTTTACTTACTGACATCAACTGTGTCTCTCGGAATTTTGAAATTTCATTCACAGAAGCGGTAAAATTCATTTTTATGAAAAATTCAGTTTTTTAAGTACCACTTAGTAGTTTCACTATTCATCAAAAATTGATGTTTTTCAGAACAATGCCAAAATTTCATCCTAAGCTATATTTCATATTCCGAATTCAAAAATGAAGTCTATTTTACCAAATTCATAACATAGAAGTTTCATTAATTAATTTTATAATTAAATCCCGCTGTTAAAACAAATAGCGTGTTTTTAAGAAACAATATCTATCAAAGGATTGACACTTGATTATGTCTGGTTTAAATGTGAAATTACATTCAATGACCAACATTGTATTAAATTGTAAAAATATATTCTAAATATACTTTAAAACCACTCAAATTAATAATTTATCACTATTAATTATTTCGATTAAAAAAGTTGTTTTTAATTATAATTTAGTAATTTTCACTATTCATCAGAATATGAAAGTTATCCGAAAAGTACCAAAATTTCACCTTAGGCTAAATTCGATACTCCGAATCCAAAAATGAAGTCCATTTTGAGAGCTAAAATTTCTAAAATTTAAAAAGTGGTTATTACTATTCATAACGGCTAGTTTTAATAATATTTTAATAGCATATCGTTGTTTCGTGAAACTCAGTATTGCGTACTACACACGCTATCGAGGAAGGTTGCGATTGCGTGTAATGTAAGGCAAGTCAAAGATGTGTGTTGTGCAAGCTCCTTTTGGTGTAGCGTACAACACAAGACATTAATAAAATTAAAAAGAATATTTTTCATAAAATCTCGGGCTGTTACAAGCATGTTATCATCGCACAACTTACCCTTCAGTCTTATGTAGGTTTTATAAGGTGTTATATAATAATACCCTAGCACTATGACAATGAACATTATTTTGGTATAAATAATGTGCATTCATTTTATTATTCTTACTTTGTAAATAGTTTATAAAGCGCAAATAGTATTTTTGTTAATATTCAAATAAGAAATATATTATGATGAAATGATGGATTTTTGAATTAAATAATATTTTAATAAAATATTATAATAGGTAAATTAATTTTTATTAAATATAAATGATCATATAATTTTATGAATCCAATTGTAATTTTTATAATGGTTTGAAAGCTGTTTTGTCAAAACAAATGAATTTTCTGTAAATGTCGGTTTTTAATTTAAATGAAAAAATCCCGTATATATATATATATAATTATTTAGATAAAATTAATATTATTTTTGTAATAAGGACATTTAAATTATCCAACGATGAATTTTTCATAGTTTTCTGAGACAGTCGAATTTTTGGGTAAAAATTGAATATCGTTTAAATATATAATGTGTTTTATGACATCATAATGACCCAATAGTGATGTAATAAAATAATATAAACATTATGTTCGTCCAATATATGTTTTACCATTAAAATAATGTTATTTTGAGTTATTTTGATTTATTTTACAAAGCTTTAGTGGACTATTCAAGGCTTATAAAACATTTTGTCTTTTTAAATTTTTTTCCTTGAGAGTGTCACTCACCTCCACATAAGAAACCCTATTATTTTAAGATTTTCGGCCATTGGAATTATAAAATATTTTTTTCCACTCCTTTTTTTCAAGAACCATGGGAAAAAATCTGGGGCTGGTTTGTGGTTTTGATTTGATTAATGTGAGGTGTCCCAAACCTAAATAATAAAGAATTACCTCTCCTTTCCTATATAAACCCACCCAAGATCCCACTTCCTCTTCACTCAAAGCCTTTGTAGATCGACCAACTGCTTCCCTCCTCACTATAAAATCCTCCCAAGGTTCCCCAAGCTCCCAATAATCCTCTCTCAAGCCTCTCCCAAGCCTTTGGGATCTCACTTCCAAGTAAGAGATTCTTACCTTTCTATTTTTATCAATATTTCTTAATATTTGTATTCCCTTTTATTTTCAATTAACAATGTTCATTTGTGATTTCAAACCATCCCCATACTTTCCTATTTATGGTTTGATGATGGGATACCCCTTTCTCCCTCATTAATTCCTCCCACAAACATATGTTACCATGCGAAAATTCTATGATGGATTTCTCTCTCCACTTTACATCCAAGTAATTATTTTGTATTATGCATCCAAATTCCATTATGGTTGTAGGTACATGTATATATATGACCCCATTATTGTCCATTTCAGGTAAATTTTATGATATATCCCATTCTCTCTCATTAAATTTTTTTAAATAGTTCTTATTTTACGTCGTTATGCTGCTTAAATTGCACTACGATTTTCCAATCCAATGTCATTGTGTAGTGAATAGCAGACCCATTTCTCTATCAAGGGTATTGATCTTTATGAACATTTACTTATTGATTATAAATATTCATGTATTTATTTCACATCCCATTATCATGGAATAAATTATGATGATTGATTCCATGTTCTATGATCCATGTGGCACACTTATGCATGAAATGAAATGTTTAAGAAGGGTTTGCCTTGATAGCACTCAAATGCAATGGGTAAAGTATAGTATCATGATACGTCATTTAAAATGGGTGTTGATTCGTGTTTATTAAATTGAAATGATACATTACTCATTATTCATGTGCAATGAGGGTTTACTCATGATCTGTGTGAAATGATCCTTGCCTCATGTTAATTCCATGTTAAGTGTTGTTGCCACATTTCCATGTTATTCTTATCATGCTTTATCATGCCTTTATGTTCATGTTTCTCTTGTTCTCCATAGATATTAAAATTGTCTAACTTTTATAATATTCCTCACGTTATTCCATGTTTATTCCCGGGTTAGGCTTTATATCTCACCCTTTTCATATGCATGACTTCAGGTTATCCCATTAAAAGCTATGTACGAGGGAATGTAGTGGTCATGTAAAGGATGTTTTCAATGAATATGTTGTGTGTTTTATGTTATAAGATGTTATGTAATGTTCCTAATCCCCAAATACAATATAACTCTTGATCTTCTATATTGTATCAAGTGATTATTTTATGTTATAAATCAGTTTTAGGTGTGTAACAAAAAGCATGGTGGTTATAGTTGGTATTAGAGGATAGGATTAGTTATTTTTGTGATTAGGATTAGAAATCCCTAGTAAAGACTTAGAGACAAGAATAAGTATAATAAAAACGTCCATAAGTATTGGTGAGTATTTATGAAGTGGTTTATTATGCAGATATATCCCTGTATCGATACGAGCAAGTAGAGGCAGCTCTGACACAGAAGTATCCTAGGGTTAAAACCTGAAAACACATCTTTGAGCTAGACTTGAATGGGAACTAGTGCACGACAACAGGACTTGCTACACTCTTGGTTATGACACTCCTGAGGGATATTCTTTGGTAAATTCACAAGCTTAGTATGAACGCTTATTAATGGAATAAGAAAATTCCACTAAGAATATATGTTATAAAGTAGATCATGAATAGCATATATTGAATCCTATTGATTCATAAGATAAGGAAATAAAAGTCATTTATAAGTCATCAGTTTTTTTTTCTTGGATTAACCTTTATGTGTTACCCCTAACATACCTTTTATTCCATCTAATGGCCTGTAATAGGAGGACTCAGGCTAACAACCAATGTGATGATCAATATTATGATTGTGCTAATGAGATTTACAATAAGATGGGAGTGGGAATCGCAAACTTTTTCACGCTTCTCTCTCAGTTAACTCAAGCTTGGAATAGAAACATGGGTCAACTGGAATGTTCATACCCCTACCAAAGAGAAAGTCTCTATCGAGAGCTTCATGTGACAAATGAATCCTACTTTTAATTGATCATATGATCCATCAATCGTCGAACAATAGATCAACTCCATTGAAAAGATCTTATCCATCCTTCAATGTTATGAAAAATAGAAGGTTCTCTTGGCTGCTTATCATATGGAGGGTGAAGTTGATCAATGGTGGACGTTGATCAAAAATACGAAGCCTGAGGAGGATATTGATGCATTTTAATGGAAGGATTTCTGGATGATGTTTTTAGATAAATATTTTCCTCACACCATTTGACTTAAGATGAAAAGGGAATTCCTTTACCTAAAGCAAAAAAGATGACGAATCTGTGAGAGTGTATGATAAAAACTTCACAGGGCTTGCACGATACACCTCTGTCTTAGTAGTTTCTCTCGAATAGAAGGCTGACCTATTCTTTGGTGGGATGAAAAATGTCCTACAAAAAGCGCTGGCGATCCGTGAATTCGACATCTTGGAGGAAACTGTCTGATGATCCCTCAAGGTCGAAATGGAGATCAGAGAATCTCAGGGGTATTATGGGGATAAGAAGAATAAGGTGGACATCAATGTTGGTGGTCTGATGGATAAATCTAATAGTGCTAAGAAGATCCCACACCCCACTTTCCAGATGTGCGAAAAGAAGCACCTCAGAAATTACCTAAAGGGGATGAAGAAATTGTTTAGGTTTGGAAATGAAGGGCACCTAGCTATTAACTACCAACAAGAAAAACCTGAAGCTTCAATAGAGGAGAGGAACAATCCATTCAAACCTCAATGCATTTTTCATATCTACAATTTCAAAGAACTAGGGAATATTGAAAATTAGGGCCCTAATCCAATGGTTTACGGAGGAAACCAACAACCTCCAAGGCAACAAGGGAGTGCTTTTTCCATCACTACAACCGAAGTAAAATCTAACAATGAAGTGGTGACAGGTACACTAGTTATTCATTCAAGAATAGTGAACATGCTTTTTGATTCTGGTTCTTTTCATTCTGTAATATCCAAAATGTTTAGTAGAACAATCCCAACACCACCACAAATCATGGAATTAAATATTTCAGTGATTATGGAAAATGGAGCAATCATTGAATCCCATGAATATAACTCCTCCCCGGTCATAATCTATGGATTCAATTTCCAGGTGAACCTCAATATACTCCCTCAGGTAGAATTTCATGGAATTCGTGGCATGGATTATCTTTCCTTATATAGATCCAACATAAAATGCTATGAGAGGGAAATCAATCTCTATATAGAGAATCGACCCCTTATTCTTTAAAAGTGCAAGGAGAAAGATTAATCTTATTCAGCTTCATCATCTCAAGTGTGGATATTAATACCCTATAAGCATGTGTATCGGGCTCATATGATCGAGTCTAAAGAGGAAACCATCCTTGAAGGCATGCCAATTGTGAGGGAATTCGCTGAAGTGTTTCCAGATAAATTTCTTGGCCTTCCTCCTAGAAGATATGTTAAATTCTCAATTGATATTATAACTAGGGTGTTACCAATATCCAAGACTCCATATATTATGGATGCTATGGAGCTTGAGGTGTTGAAGAAACAACTACAGGAGAGCATGGATAAAGGGTTTATATATCCACGTTCTTCATCATGGGGTGCACCAGTCCTCTTCGCCAAGAATAAATATGGTTCAATGTTCCTTTTCATCGATTATCGTGAGTGTAACAAAATCATGATAAAGAATAAGTATCGTCTCCCATGAATCAATGACTTGTTCAATCAGCTTCATGGATAACAATACTTCTCCAAGGAGGATTTTCAGTTAGGATATTAACAAGTAATGGTTAGGAAGGATGATATTCCCAAGACTGAATTTCGTACAAAATACAGGCACTATGAATTCATAGTAATGCCTTTCAGACTCACTAATTATCCCAAAATCATCATGGAATTGATGAATAGAGTCTTTAGGAATTACCTTGAAAAATTTGTGGTGGTATTTATGGATTATATTATGATATACTCCAAGACCAAGGAGGATCATGAAGAGCCTCTAAGAATTGTTCTAGAGACCTTATGGAAGGAGAATCACTATGAAATGTATAGAAAGTGTGAGTTATTGTTTAAATAGGTCTCATTATAGGGCCATATCAACACAATAAATGGGATATATGTGGATCCCTCCCAAATAAATGCAATTAAGGGATGGTCGAGGCCAACATCGGTAATAGATATCCATAGCATATTGGGTTTAGCTGGATATTATCAACTATTTATGAGAAATTTCTCACGATTGTCCAACCCTCTGACCAAGCTAACACGGAAGGGAGTAAAGTTTTCTTGGAATGATGAATGTCTATATAGCATCAAGGAGTTAAAAAAAGGCTTATCACTATGTCTGTGCTCACTTTACTAAGAAGTGGAGAAATTTTTGTGGAATTCAATGATGTTTCAAAGAAGTGTATGGGAAATGTGTTGATGAAAAATGGCAAAGTCATTTCCTCTACTTCAAGTCAATTTTAATTTCATGAGAGGAATTATCCAACAAGTGATTTTGTGTTTTCTACGGTGATCATCGGTTTAAAAATTTGGTGGCATTATCTTTTTGGGGAGAAGTGTGAAATATATACGTACCAAAAAAGCCTCCAGTATATATTAACACAGAAAGATTTGAACATTATCCAATGAAGATGGTTAGAGTTGATCAATGTCTATGACTTCTTAATCCATCATAACCCTGGAAAAGTGAACAAGGTAGTAGATGCTCTAATTAGAAAGGACCTGAGAATTCTGTCATTGATGATAATTGAGAAAGATCCAATCTTCATAGACATGATGAATATGGACATGGTAATCATAAATAAGGGAACATCATCGATCCTTTCACAAATGATTGCTCAACCTTCTCTTTTAGAAAGGTTAAAGGATGATCAAAATTATTATGTGTGAATTTCGAAGAAAGTGTAAGCTATTAGAAATGGAGACTCTTCTAAGTTCAAAGTTAATGAAGAAGGAATTTTGATATTTGGGAAAATTCTATGTGTTATATCAAGTCTAGAGTTGAAGAATGAGCTTTTGGATGATGCACCTAGTTTAATTTTCACTATTCACCCAAGAAACACAAAGATGTATTGAGATCTCCAAGAGAATTTTTGGTGGAATAATATGAAGAAGAAGATCGCTCAGTATACATCAAAGAGCCTGGTGTGTCAGAAAGTGAAGGAAGAGAGGAAGAAGTATAAGGGGATGATGTAACCTATACCCATACTAGTATGGAAATGGGAGAACATCACCATGGACTTTGTCACCAGACATCCAGTGAAATACCAAGGGAAAAATGGAATATGAGTTGTTCTACTTTGTCTTACAAAGACTGCACACATCATTTCAATTCGGGAGGATTTCTCATTGGATCAAATGGAACATATATATATCAGGGATGTGGTAAGGCCATATAGAGTACCACTATCTGTCGTATCTGATCAAGATCCATGATTCACCTCTATGTTATGTGAGAGTCTTCAAATTACTCTGGATTCTGATCTAAACTTCAGTACAACCTATCATCCTCAAAAGTATGGCCAATATGAGCAGACTATACAAAAACTTGAGGATATGTTGAGAGTGTTCTCAATGGACATTAACGGAGGATGGGATCAACATCTTCCTCTGGTTGAATTCTCCTACAATAGTAGTTTCCACTCAAGCATCTAAATGGAACCTCATGAAGCCTTGTATGGGAAGAGGTGTAGAACACCGACTTGTTGGTATGATGTCTGTGAACGTAAGCTGCTAGGACAAGAAATGGTCAAAGAAATGGTGGAGAAGGTGAAAACCATGCAGCAACATATTATGGTATCCTAGAGTCGATAGAATTCTTATGCGGATAACCATCAATGAGAAATTGAGTTTAATGTTGGGGAAAAGTTATTTCTATGAATATCTCCATGAAAGAAGGTCATGAGGTTTGGAAGGAAAGGGATGTTATGTCCTAGGTACATCGACCCCTTCAAGATTCTTGTTCTTGTTGGGGCTGTGTCCTATCGACTAGCACTCCCACCTACCATGGCCAGAGTACGTGATGTCTTTCATGTATCCCTCTTATGGAAGTACATACCAAACCTTTCACCTGTACTCTCTTCAGAGGTGGTACAGCTAGATGATGATCTTTATTACAAGGAGAAACCAGTGAATATCATAGATCATAGAGAAAAAGTTCTATGAAATAAGATATTTTCCCTTTTCAATGTGTTGTGGTACTACCACATTTCTGAAGAAGCGATGTGGGAATCAGAGGATGTGATGGAGCATAGTTACCAGTATTTTTTTAGAGTGGGAAAAGGAAATTTTGAGGGAGAAATTTCTTAAGGGGGGATGATTTTAAAGACCCAAACATTCATTAATCAAAATTCCTCTTGATCTAATTAAATGTCATATTATGGTTATATAAAATATCAACATCATTGGTTTTATGTTTATGTATTTTAAAATACAATTATAAATTCTGACCGATGAAAATATTTCTATTGAATAGTGATTATATGATTAGTATAAATATAGGGCTTTAACAAATCCAATTTAATCAGAAAATTGAAGTGATGTCCTCAACCAGTAGACTTTCCCCGTATGAATCCCATTTTTTTGGATATCATAAAGGAGGTGGCGTCATTGTGATTCACTCTTGAATAAGTCCAAGCTGAGCTTGAACATGTTATGCTTGAGCAGAACCGACTATGGGATAAGTGGAAGTTAATAGAGATTAGCACCATAGAAATCTTATTCGAGCCACAGCAAGAGTCTGTCACCACCACACACCTTACCCTTCAGACTTATGTGGGTTTTATAAGGGGTTATTTAACAATATCCTAGCACTATGACTATGTACATTATTTTTTAAAATGAATGTGCATTAATTTTATTATTGTTACTTTGTAAATTGTTTTTAAAGCACTAATAATATTTTTAGTTAATATCTAACTAAGAAATCTACTTCGATGATTTAATTTATTTTTGAATTAAATAATATTTTAATAAAAAATTATTATAAATAAATTATTTTTTATTAAATATTAATGATCATATAATTTTATTGATGCAATTGTAATTTTTATTATGTTTTGAAAGCTGTTTGGTCAAAACCCGTGATTTTTTAGGAAATGTCTGTTTTTATTTTAAAAGTAAAAATTCACATATTTATAAAATTATTTTTTATAAAATAAATATTATTTTTTGAATCAAGATGTTGAAATTATCCAACGGTGAATTTTTCTTAATTTTCGGAGATAATCGAATTTTAGGGTACAATTTAAATATTGTTTAAATGTATAATGTGTTTTATGACATCATAATGACCCTATAGTGATGTAATAAAATATTATAAACATTATTTTCGGCCAATATATGTTTTACCATTAAAACAATGTGATTTTGGTTTTTTTGATTTATTTTACAAAGCATTAGTGGACCATTCAAGGCTTATAAAGCATTTTGTCTTTCTAAATTGTTTTCCTTGAGAGTGTGACTCACCTTCACATAATCAAAACTACTATTTTAATATGTTCGGCCATTGGACTTATAAAATATTTTTTTTGCACTCTAATTTGGTGAAAACCATGGGAAGAACCATGGTCTGGTTTGTGGTTTTGATTAGTTTAATTTGAGGTTCCCAAACCTAAATAATAAAGAATTACCTCTCCTTTCCTATATATACCCACCAAGCTCCCACTTCCTCTTCCCTCAAATCTTTTAGAGTTCTACCAACCCCTGCTCTCCTCTCTCTAAAGTCCTCCCATGGTTCCTCAATCTCCCAATAATCCTATCTCAATCCCCTCCCAAGCCTTTGGGATTACACTTCTTATGTATGGGATTCCTACCATTCTCTTTTAATAAATGTTTCATAATATTGTTTTAGCATTTTTTTCAAGTAAAAATGTTGGGGTATGATTTTTCATCTTCCATAGACATCCCTATTTATGTTTTCATCATGGGAGACCAATTTCTCTCTCATTAATGCCTCCCATGTACACCTGTTACAATGCCAAAATTCTGTGAGAGATTTATCTCTCCTCTTTTACATCAAAGTAATTATTTTGTATTATGCATCTAAATTCCATTATGTTTGTTAAAAAATGTCTCTATATGACCCTATGACTGTAAATTTCATGTAAATATTATGAGGAACCACTTTATCTTTCATCAACCATTTTTTATGAGTTCTTATTTCACGTCGTTATGCTGCTGAAATTGCACTACGATTTTCCAAGCCAATGTCATTGTGTAGTGAATAACATGCTCATTTTTCTATCAAGGAAATTCACCATTATGAAAAATTACTTATTGATTACAAAGCTTCATGTATGTATTCCACATCCCTTTATCATAGAATGAATGATGACCATTGATTCCATGTTGTATGATCCATGTCGCACACTTATGCATGAAATGAAATGTTTATGAACGGTGCGCCCTGAGAGCGCTCCAATGCATTTGGTAATGTATAGTATCTAGATACATCATGTGAAATGGGTGTTGAATCATGCGAATTCAAGTGAAATAAGGCTTTAGATATTATTCAAGTGTAATGAGGTTTACTCATGCTCCATGTGCAATGAGCCTTGGGTCATGCTAATTCCATGTTATGTGTTGTTGCCACATTTCCTTGTTATGATTATTATGCATTATCATGCCATTATATTCATATTTCTCTGGTTCTCCATTGATATGCCTATTTTCTAACAATTGTTTTATTCCTCATGTTATTCCATGTTTATTCCCTTTCTAGACTTTATAGCTCACCCTTTCCTTATGCATGTCTTCAGGTTATCCCATGCAAAGCTAGGTATGAAGGAATATAGTAGTCATGTAAAGGATGTTTTCAATAAATATGTTGTGTGTTTTATGTTCCATGTTGTAATGTAATGTTCCGATTCCCCAAAGACACTATACCTATCAATCTTCTATGTTATATCAAGTGAATATTTTATGTGATAAATTAAGTTTAAGTGTGTAATTAAAAGCAGAGTTTTTATATTATAAATGATTTAAAGATACATATATTTATTTTATATGACTCTAAATTTAATTTTGTATTTCCAGTTCTACTGATAAACATATCTATTATAATCAAATATTACATTTATATATAATTCATAATAATTGAGTTACATTTACAAAAAAATACCATGGAAAATTATGAATCAATGGGTGGTTCTAGACATTATTATCTTTCATCCAAACTCTTTAAATTATAGAATTATTTTTGTAAGTTAGTTGTAACGCCCCGACCCCAGAATCCAGGAGCGGGTGCATTATTTTAATACATTGGAATGATTACGAGGAATCAAGTCCCGATGTACCAATCAGTTTAGTAGTGTTGGAAACTAGATACATACATAAGTTTAACATTACCTCTTTAAATGAAAAAAACACTAATTTATTCCATTAGAAACATCCAAGCTTCCATGATTATTCCTGAATGTCACTCATAACTAAATTATTCTAATCCTGGGAAAATGAAACATAAGAAAGGAGTGAGCTCAAATGCACAGTAAGAATAAGTAATAAATTAGAATATAACATAAAAATTAGGCTTGGTGAATAATTGAAAACACGTGCCTTTACAAGTACTAAAAGAGAACACTTTATCATAGGAATATGAGCTGAGAAAATAATTCCATAATAAAACAGTTATGGGTATTGTACAATTCAACTAACCACATGATATATCAATAGCTAATCTCATAATGACTGAATGCATAATTCCGAACATTAATTTCTGTGTCAAGGCCTCATGCCAGGACCTAGGGGCTAACTGTAGCCGGACCCCAACCCAGAGAGCCTCTGTAACTGAACTCCAACCGAGAGAGCCTCTATAAATGGACTCCAACCTGGAGAGCCTCTGTAACTACACTAAAACCCGGAGAGCCTCCATAACCATACTCCAACCCAGAGGGTCTTGTGTAACCAAACCCCAACCCAGATGGCTTAATTTTCTGGTCCCCAACCCGGAACATACTAGTCTAACACATTCATCTTAAGAAGAGGTTGAAATATTATATAATCACTAGCATATGAAATGTCAATAAATTAACCATAAACCATGAATGGAATAAAAATAACTCATCCATAGTCTAATATATCACAAAAAATTAAATAAAATATGGTAGAATTCTATAATAATAAATCAAATTCAAACAAGTGTAAAATTTATAAAAGGGTGTTCACATAGATGAAATCAAAATACTACTGGAAAATAGGTCTATACCCATGGTTTTGCAAAAAACTGTGGTTATAGGGTACACATATGCCCACAGTTTTCCAAAACTATGGGTATAGGGATAGTATGTGAACCTATACCCATGGTTGTGCCAAAAACTATGGGTATTGTTTTCTTTTAAGACCTATACCCACGTTTTGGGAGAAAACCGTGGGTGTAGGCTATTTTCCGAAGACCTACACCGACGGTTCTTCAAAACCGTAGGTATTGTGGTTTTTTTGAAGACCTATACCTTGGGTTCTCTAGAACCGTGGGTATAGCTTTCCCGCGTTATGGCAGGGAAAAACATTAGGCGGGACATGAAAAAAATTTGGCATGAAGACATTTTTTCACAGATCAGATTAATATATATAAGAATATGAATGTATATATAACAAATAACAATGTTAGCTCAGTTGGTACCTTACTGAAAAGCGGATTTGAGCTCATTCTGAGAAGACCGTTCGAATCTCTGTAGTCGCATTTTTTGAATTTAAATACCTCATATATTAATATATATATGTAGATATATAAATATATTACAGGTTAAATTAGTAGCTCGTTTGGTCTGCCGTGGGGTGCTGGTGCGACGCGTAGCCGGAGGCGCGGGTTCGAATCCCCGAGGCCACATTTTTTAAATACGCGACGTGGATTATATTAATATATATCTGCGGATATATGTATATATAACATATAAAAATCACAGCTCAGTTGGTCGAGGGTCTCACTGTTAGTCTTAGCGTGTAGGGTTTAAATATTACTGAACGTGATATTTTTAAAATGAATTGAATATATTCCCCACAATTTGAAAACCGTGGTGTAGGTGCCCTGCGACGCTGTACAGCGTGGTGTTGGTGTGTGACACAACTATACCCACGGTTCTACCAAACTATGGGTATAGGTCAAGACCCCTATACCGACATAGTTCCAGCCCATGGTTCCGAAAACCGTGGGTTTAGCATATACCCATGGTTTTCGGGGCTATACCCACAGTTTTGAACTGTGGGTATATGCCCTTTTTTTAGTAGTGAAACTATTTGAGAGAAATATCTCTTTCTATTTTGAAATCATTTAAGAGTCACATAATTATAAAGAAATATTTTATTTTGAAAATATTCTTATAAGAATTTAATGGAAGCTTCAAAGATTATATAACGGCGGAAAATAGTTGCACCCACCATATAAGTGAAAAAAAACATTCTTAACATAATTTTGTTGAAAATTTCATACTGTACCTTATTTGGAAAATTACAGAAATATTCCTTTCAAAATCCTATAAGGTCGAATAAGGGTATAAATTACTTTAACACATTTTCTGTTAAATAGTAAAAATGTTTTGAAATTAATTTTTAAGAAAACACTGGTGTGGATGATAAAGAGGTCCTAGTAGATAATTACCTATAAACAACCTCAGATAATGAAGTGATTGTATATTTCACCCTTACCGATTTGGTAACTCACGAAACATACACTCCATGAAAGAGTGATTATTAAATGAAGTTGTAAATAACCATCAATTACATTATATTACAAAAGGAATATAATCATGGCTAGTACATACACCACACAAAAGGAAATAATTTCAATACAACATGAATCTCACGAGAATAAGAAGTGAGATGAAATCCCCTTACAATGTTGTAATCATTCGTGTCATACGACCAAAATTTAAAAACCACCAAATCTTCCTAGAATACCATGAATATAAATGGAATCATGATGATATATGTCAAATAGAAGTACTCAATACACCACATGCAATAAATAAGTGGCACACAATGGAAATCAAATGGAATTAAAAGTGATATTAGAAACCCCTTACCGCAAGTCTGACTTGTCTTGTATGTTACTTGTTCTTCCTGAATAATAATCATAAGATAATTTATACTTTATTAATAACATTTTTCAAGTTTATTTTTCCTTTTATATCCCTTATTACCATTCTATAACAATTATTAAATTATTTGAGATCATATAGGATATTTTATCGATGTTCAGAACTTCAGTCAAAAATGAACTTGTTATAATTACAATTTTTCCATGTGTTCAAAATTTCATTATCTCCAAAATGATATACATGATTTAGAGATCAAATATATATTATATATACAGTATATATATGTATCTATGATAGTACATAACATTTGGAGATATGAAATTAAATGCACCGTTCATGGAGACGATAAGTCGTACATACGCATGAACGCTACTTTCATTTCTATTTTGTATTTTAATGGAATTAAAACATAATTATACATAGGTATATTATAATTCCAGTATAATATCATATATATAATATCATTAAATCCATCCTTTATACATCCCACATAATTCATTAACAATTCATAACACTTTGAGGGGCGGTAGTCCACACTTCCTCAAATGAAATTATTGCGTTTTACATATAATGGAAACCATAGAGGAATGATATAAATGGAAAAATCAGAAGCATAAATAAAAACTAAACATAATATATATCATATATAAATATAGTTCCATCTTACTGGCCACCATGAGAGATGGTAGGATATAAGTGAACAATCATCATTTCGTGAGGCGTTAGTTTCCCATCCACAGAAACAATATGTTATTTACCAATTAGATGGAGTTGTGTGTAAGTGTAGTTCAAATAATTCTCATAAAAACATCCTCGTATATTTTTCATACTATTTTAGTTATAAATTAATTTAATAAATAGAGTTTTGTGGTTGGAGAAATAAAATAAAATAAAATAAGTTAAGAGAAACCATTACCTTTAATTTGGGAAACTCCCATTGGTTTGAACCAAACAGACTTCTTGAAGTGGAATCTGCTTAAGGTAAGGATTTAAGGTGGAAGAGAGAGATCTTGAGAGAATATATGGGTAGGGTTTGGACTATCCAAGGGGCTTGAGAGGTGTGAGGAATGGGTTATAAGTGGTTTCATTTTATAAGGGAGAGGAGGGGCTCTTTAAGAAAGTTTGAAAATGTTATTTTATTATAAAATTATCTTCAGTTTCAAAAGGTACAAAACTCATTAATGTTAAACATAAGATGACTCATGTTGTAAAAAATCATCCAATAAAAAATGAACTGGTGATTTGATGTTTTTTAATATTAATAATCATATTTATTTAGATTATTTATTAATGAGGTAAATACTGCATCATTAATGTGTAAAAAAGAATTTAATTTATATGATGTCTAAAAATTATTAAAAAAATTACCATAATGTAGGAAATATTTTTATATTTCTAATAAATATTTATAGTTGAAAATATGAGTTATATAACCCCATGTAAAAAATTGATATTCTGAAAGATAATTGTTAATGTCATTTTTGTCTTTACTTTATGTTAATTAAAATAAAGTGTCATAATCATTTTTATGTGGCTCCATGGGGCCCCAAAATCGACCCAAGTATTTCCATGGTCGGCCATGACTCTTAAAATAAATTTACGTCAAGTGTTAAGATAATTTTATATTATTATAATATTCTTTTCACCTTGAATTTCCCTTTTTACCTTTAATCGTAGTAAATAAGTCAAAAGTTACTATTCCCCAAAAATTATTTTCATCTTATTGAACCAAATTTTACTTACTAATAACAACCATATATGTAGGATATTTGAAATTCGATTCACCGAAGTGTTAAATTTTCATTTTAATAAAATTTTTATTTTTTTAACTACTACAAAGTGGTTTTACTATTCATAAAAAATTGATGTTTTTCAGAAAAAATCCAAAAATTCAGCCTAAGATATATTTGATATTAGGAATTCAAAAATGATGATTTTTTTAAATATTCAAAACATATAAGTTGAATTAATTAATTTAATATTAATTCTCATTGTCAAAACAAATATCGAGTTTTTAAGAAACAATAACTATCCAAAGATTGGCAATTGTTTATGTATAATTTTAATGTGAAATTAATTATAATGACCAAAATTGGATTAAATGGTAAAAATATAATTTAAATATGCTTCTAAAACATTTAAATGTATAATTTATCACTATAAATTATATTTATTAAAAAAATTGTTTTCAAATAAAATATCATATTTTTTCACTGTTCACCAAAATATGAAAGTTATCAAAAAACACCAAAAATTTATCAAAACTAAATTTTTATGTCCTGATTCTAAATAATTGGTTTATTTTTTCATATTGAAAATATAAAAGTCTCAAATATAGAAATTAAAATGGGTTTTCCATTAAATGGCGGTAAAATTTCATTTTTTGAAAAATACATCTTTTATCTGAAAAATTGAATTTTTTCTTATATTATGTCTAAAAAAATAATATGGACTCTAAAGTTATATGTAGTATATAAAATTTAAATTTCAATTAATACTATTCATAACCACTATTAAACGGCTAGTTTGGAAAGTCGGGGTGTGCTGAAACTCGGTGTTGCATGTAGTGCAAGTTATTAAATTACTTTAAAGAAGATAAAATTCTATGAAATATTTGGGTGTTACATTATTCCCCCATTTTGGAAATTTTGTCCTCACAATTTTTAAAATTGGGCTTCAGAACATTATTGAATGACCGACATCAAAAAAGCGTCAATAAAACTATCACATTAAATGAAAGAAAGAGAAGTACAACGGTCCCTTGAGATAACCCTTACTAGGATTCCATGTAGGAAAACATTGAAATGGAAGATAAAATAAGGACCATGTTCTGATGGAGAGGGATAGAAAACATGATCAGAAGAATGCTAACAACCAGAAAACTAAAAACTTGTGATGAGATAAATGGTCATTAGTTTCCCAGTAGGAAAAGTAAACAGACAATGTTTTTTTTGTTTTAAGTTTCATTTCATAAAGATGAGGAATTTATTTATGAGATTGACTAAGAACATAAAGATATATACTTAATTTTTAAGTAAAGTTTAATTCATTAATAAATTTATAACACTAACTCAACTTTTTTTAAAAATGATGAGTATTCAAGATGACTTGGTCACACCGGAAGAGCTAAAATCAACTTCTTGAGAATCACATGATCTAAAAAGGTTAAACTATATATTTACCTTCTCTTTAGAGATTAACTGAAACCAAAATGATTATTACAAGAACAACTGATCCCAAAAAGGATAATCCTTGATAGAAATAAATACCAATGTTAATTTGTAAAATTAAACCGACAATACCCTAAAGTTAAATAAATATCATTCAATAAAAAATTATCCTTAAAATCCTTCAATTTAATTAAAAATAATATTGAAACCCAAAACATAAAATAATTTGGTTATGTAGTCCTCCACGTTAAATTGTAACTCTAAATGATATCAACTACTCTTAAAGTCACATACCTAAAAGTAATTAACCTAATCACATATTCTCTATGATAGGTTAATCATTTCTCTAAATAACCAAAATCACTATAAATCCACCATAAAAACATAGATAAAAACTCACCATTACTCCTCAAATGTAATCACATAGTATTCTATTTTCCTTAAGCATATAATATTCCCAACAGAGTGAACGTTTTCCAAAATAACATTTATCACTTAATCACCAAATCATTTTTCTATACTGATGGTATCCATTTGATAAGACATAAGATCCCAAATCAACATATTATTGATCAATAAAATCATTTATCTAATAATAATTAGTCACACTAACCAGGGATTTCACGTAGTTCATTAGTAGGTGATAAATCCCAATCGCCCACCAGTTATGGGTTCAATTCCCATAGCTTTGTCCGATGTGATGGGTTGTCACACGGTATGCGTGTTGTCCTTTTTCAAAAAATAAATATTATATCATTCCAAAAAAGAGATAAATTCTTCAAAATAACCATAATATAATTTAACAACAATTGTTATCCCATACCTCATATTTTCATCGTAAAAATTAATAACCTATAATTGCCTCCAATTCAAGGATCATATAAACCCAAATTGTTATTTATAACTATATCCACAAAAGAAAAGATAATTGTTCCTCAAATAGTATTTTTACATAACAAACTGCAGGGTTACACATACAAGAGAATTGTCTTCCAAAGTAATCACATCAACAAAGAGCACTAATACTTTTAAACATTTCTCCATCCATTTATTTCCACATAGGTTCTTCCATTACCAAGATGTTATCCTGTAGAATAGGGTATTAACTTGGGTAACCCCAAGTTCCCTTACATTTAGGGAAAATGATTATAAAAGGGTTCTAGGGATTAGTTTTATTTACATCCATAGTACTCTTCATTTTTTCTCAACAATTATTTACTTTATTTCCTTCTTTCCCACACATAAAGCATTTCTTTGTTCCATTGAGACAGTTTCCTGAGAGTCTCATTCCACATTTCCTACATGATAGAAATTGAGGTTTCTTTTCTCTATGGTTTCCACTACTGGAGCACTTATCATTCATTGCCTTTCTCTTCTTTGTTGAGTTTGGGAGTTGGTTAATATAGATGTTGTTGATCATATTTTGGAAAAAATGATTCGGCATGAAGTCTATACCTTTTACGCCTATCTACATCCATTTTCTTGCTCATCTCCAACACTGTACCTCCCTTGTACATCATGATCAATTTTATAATATCTTCCTTGGAATCCATCAATTGAATAAAACTAGAAATCATTGTGTGAGTAACAATAGTCATAAAATAATTCATGTAATATCATGACATATTATTTTCAATTTGAAACACCTTAGGATTAACCAAGTTCATTTATTCTCATCTTATATTAAAATCCTTGAAATTTGTTTGTAATGAAAAGTTAAATTATCCTAAGAATATCTCTCAGGAGTGTCTTAACCAAGAGTGCAGCAAGACCCATTGTCATGTACCAGGATACCCTGGGTCAAGCCCAAAACTCCTTGTTGGAGTTTTCACTCCTATGTATATATGTGCCTGAGCCTCCTCTACTTTCTCATATCCAGACTGGGATGCATTTCATTGAAAAAACACAAAATCACTACATTAAAAAAATTCATGAAAGTTCTTCTATACTAATCCTCAATGCCTCTCTTAGGGTTATTTAATCTAATTAGAGTTTATCTAAATATAGTTTCCTCGGTTTTTACTAAACTTACTCAGATACCAATTATAACGCCATGACCCCAGAATCCATTAGTCGGGGCATTATTTTAATAAATTGGAATGATTACAAGGAATAATGTCCTGAAGGACCGATCCATTTAGTAGTCTTGGACAAAAGATATATACATAAGTTCAACATTATAACATGAAATGAAAAACATCACTAATTTATTCCATTACAAATATTCAAGCTTCCAAGAATATTCCTACAAGTCACTCATAACTAAATTATTCATATCCTAGGAAAATGAAACCTAAGAAAGGAGTGACCTCAAAAGCTCAGTAAGAGTAAGAAATACAGTGGAATAAAACATAAACATTTGTCTTGGAGAATAATGGAAGACAAATGCCTTTAAAAATACTAAACATGAACACTTTATGGTAGGAATATGAGCTGAGTAAATATTTCCATAATAAAACATAGTCATTGGTATTCTACTAGATGAATAACCCAATGAAATATCAATAACTAATATCATAATGATGGAATTAAAAATGTCATACTTTAATTTCTGTGTCAATGCCTCTTGCCAGGACCTAGGGGCTAACTGTAACATGACCCCAACCCGGAGAGCCTCTATAACCAGAGTCCAACCCGGAGAGCCTCTGTAACTGGACTCCAACCCCGAGAGCCTATGTAACAGGACTCCGTCTCGGAGAACCACTCTAATTGGTCTCCAACTCATAGGGTCTTCTATAATCGTACCCCAACTCAGAGGGCATACTTTTACCTGTCCCCAACCCAGAACATAGTAGTAAAACACATTCATCTTAAAAAGATGTTGAAATATAACATAAAAACTTGCATATGAAATGTCAATACTTTAACCATAAACCATGAATGTCATAAAAATAACTCATCCACTGTCAAACATATCAGAAATCCTTAAATACAGTATGAATGGTTTTTATAAAAATAAATCAACATCAAACAAGTTTAAAATTTATCAAAGGATGTTGACATAGATGAAATCAAAACTATTTGATAAAAATATCTCTTTCTATTTTGAAATCATATAAGGGTCACATAATTATAAATAAAAAATTTATTTTGAAAATATTCTTATAAGCTTATAAGGGATTCTTCGATGATTTTTTAATGGCGGAAAATAGCCACACCTTCTGTATAATTAAAAAAACATTCTTACCTTAATTTTTGTCGGAAAAGTCATAAAGTAGCTTATATGGAAAACGACAGAAAGATTCCCTTCAAAAACATATAAGGTAAAATAAGTGTATAAATTAATTTAACACATTGTATTTTAAATAGTAAAAATGTTTTTAAATGAATTTTTATGAAAACACGGATGTGGATGATAGTGAGGTCCCAATAGAAAATTACGTATAAACAACCTCATATAATGAAGAGATTGTAGAATTATCCCTTAATGATTCGGTAACTCATGAAACATACACCCCATGAAAGAAGGATTGTTAAATTAAGTTGTAAATACCCATATATAAAATTGTATTACACAAGAAAAACAATCATTTCCAGTACATACACCACACAAAAGGAAATAATGGCAACACAACGTGAATCTTAGATGAATAAGAAGTGAGATGAAATCCCCTTAAAGCGTTGTAAACAATCGAGTCATATGAAAAAAGTTAATAACTAAAAAATCATTAATATATAACCATGAATATAAATAGGTTCATGATAATATATATCAAATTGTAGTACACAATACACCACTTGCAATAAATAGGTGGCGAATAAAGGAAATCTCACGAAATTATATGTCAGATGAGAAACCCCTTACCTTAAGTCTGACTTGTCTTGTATGTTCGTTGTTCATCCTAAATAATAAAACATAGTTCATTTATTCTTCATTAAGAACATTTTTCATGTTTATTATTCCTTTTATATCACTTATTACCTTGCTATAAAAATTAGTTAATTATTTGAGTTCTTATGGGATATTTTTTCAATGTTCGGAACTTGAGTCAAAAATAAACTTGTTATAATTACAATTTTTCCATGTGGTAAAAAGTACATTATCTCCAAAATGATATACAAGATTTAGATATCATATATTATATATATATATATATATATATTATATATATGTATTTATGACATTACATAACATTCGGAGATAAGAAATCAAATGCACCGTTCATGGAGACAGTAAGCCGTACATAGGCATAAACGCTACTTTCATTTCTATTTTGTATTTTAATGAAATTAAAACATAATGACACATAGGGGTATTATTATTCCATTATAACATCATATATAATTTCATTAAATCCATTATTTATATTTCCCACATAATTCATTAAAGAATCATATCACATTGAGGGGGTGGTATTCCGCACTTCCTCAAATGAAATTATCACGTTTTACACATAATGAAAACTATAAAGGAATGAAATAAATGGAAAATACATAAGATTAAATAAAACATAAACATAATATATATAATATATAAATATAGTTCCATATTATAGGACACAATGAGAGGTGGTAGGATATAAATGAACAATAATAATTTCGTGAGGTGTTACTTTTCCATCCACAGAAACAATGTGTTCTTTATCCATTATATAGAGGTTTGTTTAAGTGTAGTACACATAATTATTATAAAAAAATCCTAGTATATTTATGATACTGTTTTTTATAAAATAATGTAGTAAAAAGAGTTTAGGGGTTGGAGATATAAAATTAAATAAAAGATGTTAAGAGAAACCATTGCGTTTAATTTGGGTAACTCCCTTTGGTTTGAACCAAACAGACTTCTTGAAGTGACTTCTACCTATGGTAAGGCCTCTAGGAGGAATAGAGGTATCTTTATATCTTATTTGGGTATGTTTTGGATGAGAAAAGGGGCTTGAGAGGTGTGAGTAATGGGTTAGAAGTGGTGTCCTTTTATAAGGGAGAGGAGGGGCTCTTTAAGAAAGTTTGAAAATGTTATTTTATATTAAAACTATCTTCAGTTTCAAATGGACCAAAAATAATTATTGTTAAATATAAGATCACTCGTGTTATAAATAAAATCATCAAATAATAAATTTGCAGGTTTTGGATATTTTTTTAATATTAATAATCTTATTTATTTAAATCATTTATTAATGAGGTAAATACTGCATCATTATTGTGTCATAAATAATTTAATTTATTTTATGTATAAAAATATTAAAAAATACCATAATGTAGGAAATATTTTTTGATTTCCAGTGAATATTTATATTAAGAAATATGACTTATATAACCCCATGTAAAAATTGATATACTAAAAGATATTTATTAATGTGTTTTTTGTCTTTACTTTAAATTAATTAAAATAAAGTGTCATTATCACTCATAAGTGGATCGATGGGTTCCCCAAATCGACCCAAGGAAGACCAAGGTCGGTCATGACTCATTAAATAATGTTAGGACAAGTTTTAATGTAATTTTTAATTATTATAATTTTCCATTTACCTTGAATTACACTATTTACCATTAACAGCGGTAAATAAATGTCAAATATACTATTCATAAAAAACTATTCTATTTTTATTGAACCACATATTACATACTAATAACATCCATGTATGTAATATTTTCAAAATTAAATACACAGAAGTGGTAAATTTTCATTTAAATGAAAAAGTTATTTTTTTGACTACTACTAAGTGGTTTTACTATTCATAAAAAATTAATGTTTTTCAGAAAAATACCAAAAATTCTGTCTAAGCTATATTTGATATTCTGAATTATAAAATTATGTCTATTTTACCAAATTCAAAACATATAAGTTTCATTAATTAATTTAAAATTAATTCCTGTTGTCAAAACAAATAGTGTGTTTTTAAGAAACTATATTTATCAAAAGATTCACACTTGTTTATCTGTAATTTCAATGTGAAATTAATTCCAATGACCAAAATTGGATTAAATATTAAAAATATAATTTATTTATTCATATAACCCATTTAATTATATAATTGAACAGTTTAAATTATTTTTATTAAAATAGTTGTTTTCAATTAAACTTTAGTATTTTTTCACTATTTACCAAAATATGAAAGTTATCATAAAAATACCAAGTATTTATAGAAACTAAATTTTTATGTCCTGATTAAAAATAAGAAGTTAATTTTGTAAAATTTAATATATAAAAGAAATAAATATTTGATTTAAAAAGGGTTCAACATTAAAAGGTGTTAAAATTGCGTTTTTTGAAAAATACTTCTTTTATCTGAAAATTTTATTTTGTTCTTATATTATGTCTAGAAACACACATTATATGGATTCTAAAATAATATGTAGAATATAAAATTTAAAATTCAGTTAATAGTATTCAAAACCCATTTTTAAATGTCTTGTTTGGTATGTCGGGGTGCACTCAAACTCGGTGTTGCATGTAGTGTAAGCTATAAAATTACTTTAAAGAAGATAACTTACTTACTATGAAATAATGGGGTGTTACATTAGGAATACATTAACATCACATTAAGAAGTCTCCAATACTTTCAAAATAGTCTAAAAATATATTTAAATGGGTTTTATAATAATTAAACAATTTTCAACGATATTCATTATTTTTTCTAATATTTCTTTCCGCATAACAAACTCTTATTTTTTTAAATGCGTCCTCACCGCCTTAATTATTCAATCCTTAAAATAAGAATTATTTATTATGTAATACATGGAATATTATCTATATATTAAAAATTATTTACTCATGATAATCTTTTGATTGATTCTCAATATTTTTTCTTGATTTTTAATTCAATCCAACAACATTATTATTTTTAAATAACACCTATATTATTATTCATTACTCACACCTCCTAAATATATGAAATGGAAAAATATCAATATCAATAAATTTTTTATGGAAAATGTATTCTAATCATCCAACATCAAATTTCATTGATTCTCATTAAGATCAACCCTATAATTCTCACATATATAAGCTTCTCCCTGAGTCTATATTTCTATAATCATTATGCAGAAACAAAAACTTCTTATTATTTTACATTAATTAATAACGGCTTCATATCAAGTATATATATTTTCCAACAAGTGTATGAATAGTCAATTAATAATCGATGTATGTTTCTATTCATATTATTTAGAGGAATTTTATGTTTTATCTCACTTTAATATAATCTCACTTTAATGAGTGGAAGTAAAATCACTTATTTTCCATTAAAAATAACATAAAATTACTCACATCTTTGTAATTATAAAAAATGGTTACAAATCACTCATCTTACATTCCAATCATTCATTTTAACAGTATAATTTCTTTTTAATATTTATTTACCTTCGATTAAACATGATAGTACTTCTATCACCAGGGTCCAATTTTCCTTAATTTGATCAACTGAATTTTATATACAATCAAGCATGGTTACATAATTAAATTTTACTTGGAAATCCAAATTCATTCCACACTTACCATCTCAAAAGATTTTGAAATTTATCTAATTAACAAAAAAGTCAAATAAATTTATTTTTGTTTGACATCTGTAAATAGATTATTATATTCGATATTGTTTTTTTCTATTTTAGGATATATATATATATATTAAAAATAATAATGTGGAATATATTTTTTATTTAACACACTAAATTCTAGTATCATCTATGTATCCTAGTAAGGGGGTTATTTAATGCTCACTCTATATCACATTTTTTTATTAGGAGGAATGATGTTGGGGTTAGGTCCTGAAAATTTTTATATAAGTTTGATGATGTGATTTAATGAATATATATGTTTTTTTAATTAAAATTATAAACAATGAATAAAAAATATACAATAGGGGATCTGATCTCAAAAGCACATAACCATACCATATAAAAATTTCAAACAAAATCATGGATCCATAATGATTTCCCCCTCAATCTAAGGATGCCTCCCTTAAAAGTTGAGAGATAATAATTAGGTTTCCATGGAAAATCCCATAAAATTGGATTCTCTATAATAATAATTTAATTTAATTTAATTGTTAAATAACTAAATAGATAAAAATATAACAAATTTATATTGAAATTAAAATTACACCTTAAAAATACCCATATTAGTTATCATGGACAAGTCTATTTCTTAATTTGAAAATATATTTATGATGAATTGTATTTTTACCGTTGGTGGGATAATAAAACTAATAATAGTATTTCTTTTCCAAACATATAATAATTGTAAATTAATCCATCATGAGTGAAAAATTAATAAAGATGAACATAAATGAATATAATTGAAACAAAATGTGTACGAAATTATGAGCACAATACAAGTCAATATCAAAATGAAAATGAGGAATTCAATCCTCCCCGCCTTTAAATATTTGACCTTACGAATGAACACTAAAAAATAGAACCCAAATAAAATACATTATCTATTTGATATAGAGCCTTAACTACACCAATAATAAAAATTCATTATCTTTTCCAAGTTTATTTCTTAATTTTAAACTCTGTTTAAGAGGAAAATATTAATAAGAATAAATTTATAATAATATAATTCTTTTACCAAACATATATTATTAATTAATTAGATAGTCACGATAAACAATTTAATTAAATTTATCATCAATGAATCTAGTGAAAATAGCATAAATAAAAACTGATAATAACAATATAAGTCATTCCCAAAAACAAATTAGGATACATCATCAACACCTATGGTCAATATAAGAGGGAATCCACATAAAATCAAACCAAATGAAATTACCACATATATAAAGTAATAAAAATTATGAAAAACTCATCTTTTTTAATTAACATATATTCCCCATTCCAAAAAATACTTCTCCAAGTTCTAATTAACATCCCAATGAATTATAAAATACAATACAAAGATGTTTGGTA
Source organism: Viscum album (assembly GCA_963277665.1). NCBI lineage: Eukaryota > Viridiplantae > Streptophyta > Magnoliopsida > Santalales > Viscaceae > Viscum > Viscum album. The sequence goes on from OY728161.1 coordinate 1,454,027,670, forward strand.
TAAAAATAATTCATAAAAACATTAAGTTTTTACCATTTTCATGAAGATTAGTAAATTATTTACCAAACATGGCCAAGTAATTTTCAATTTTTTCAATCATATCCTATTTTATAAACAATAAAAGTAATCTATTAATTACCCCTATAAATCATATATCCTTTCATCAATATCCAATTCCAAAAAAAAAACTTGAAACACACAACAACAAATTGGAAATACACAATTAATATATAAATAATTATTCATTTTAAATTCCAAACCTACTACAGTTGTTCATATTGTTTCAATCTATCTCTCAAAAGAAACTAAAACATATCATATTTATTTCTATTCTACTTAGTTTGATTTAAATATATTTGAGCTCCTATAACTATATCAGATAACATATGAAATACATAAAAGAATGGGGTACGAAAAATTATTAGTAAATAAATTGATAATATATAGAAACATAATGTTTGATTCATAGAAATATCATGATATAATAAAAGAGAAGGATCATGAGTAATCACATAGAAGAATAACCTATTGGGAATGTTTCCGTAAGTACATTGTAATATAGGAAATATGGTAGAAACATATAATATAACATATACATGACTCAAGGATAAAATCCTAGACAATATCACACAGTGGACAAAGTTCTGTAATGGATTTGGTTTACTCCCCAATCCCATACATAGTGTCTCACAGGACAAATTCTTTACCAAATGAATTGGATCTATTTTTCACACCAATAATTACATGTTCAAGATTATTTATTCCAAAAATTGAAATAAATCATAAGTTTTTAACATCAAAATTAACCATTGAATTAAATTACCCTTTGGAATATTTTGGAAGGCCTGACCGAGTCGGGCCAAAACAAGGTGCGATCACCCTTGTTTCACTGATAGGGGTGTATCTAATAGACCGGGTGTCCGATCGATGCATTTTATGTGGAATAAAGACCTTCTGACATGAATGTACTTTGGATATACTCTACATGTGTTTTGAAAAAGTTTGACATGCGACCAGGGTTATATCACACATGAATCCAACAGGGCCCTTTTTACAAAAGCGCCCACATCTCACAGACCGGGCATCGAAACGATGCGCAGTCTAACACATTGGAACCACAATGATGGGGTGGTCCCTTGGGTATGATTTTTATGGGACATCATACCGGTTGGAATATGACTGATGGTTTGAGGATCACAGTCTTCTGGAATTCAGGTGTGCTTCGTGCGGTAATCCAATGGCTATTTGATACATGAAGAAGAAGAGTGACCAATATGGGTCAGCATCAAAAACTCCAGAGTGGGATGATCTAGTGGTAAGACTAGTCTTACCTACCTCTGTACTAGTAACCAATACAATTCAACACGAGGGACCAATATGAGTCATCAGGAGTGACTAATATGGGCCAGCACCAGCAACCAATATGGGTTAACAACAGCGACCAGTACATGCCAGCATCTAGTGACCAATACAGGTCAGCATAAAGTGGGAAATATCGGTCAGAATACAGTGACCTATCTGGGTTAGTAGTATAGTTACTACGGATAGGATTATTTGTCCTTACGACAATTTATCCCTATCCCAGTAATCTTGATGTAATACCGTAAGAGTGAGATGTCTCTTTTTCTTTGTGCTTCATGATTTAGATTATGTTTGTGATATTACCTTAGTTGTATTTCTTGTGATGTCATCCATTTTGGATTACTAGGAGACCATTGGGGGGCTCGGGTTCCCCGGTTGAGTTGTTATACTCACCCCTACATGGGATCCACCCACACATGTGTCTCTGGTGAAAACTACTAATGCTTTGTGGTAGACATTGGAGGTTCGAGACTTGGTAGAGCTTGGTGTGATGGGAGAAATCTAGATCCTCTTATTGTACTTCATACTACAGCTACTACATTCTAGGTAGAGCTTTAAGGATAACGTGATAGCTCTTTTCTTTCTTTTCAGTTTCATTGAATTGTATTCCAACCCACCATTTTCAGTTGATAGTTGTGCTTGTGGTTGTAAATTTCTCTCGTGGTTATACCTTACTTTTGTGGGTTGTTTACATCAGTTTCCATTTTTCAGTGTGTACAGATCTCTAATTCATTTAATTCTCTATTTGGTGAAATCCTTCTGTTTCTAGTCACCAACCCATGGCCTATGGAAGGCGGGATTGGGAAAGTCACAGCTGGGACCCATGGAATGGGTCGTGAAAAAGTAATTATTACCTTGATATTCACTCGATCCATTGAAACTATAGCCTCTAAGATGATGTGTCCCAAGTAGTGTACCTTCCATATCCTGAGCTCAATCTTTTAGAGCTTCCAATATAACTAGTTCTCCCAGAGTGTGTCCAGAACTGCCCTCAAGTGTACAACATGCTCTTCCTCGGATGCTGTGTACTCCAATATTTCATCGATGAAGACAACAACCAAAAGAACAAGTTCTTGTAGAAAGATCATCTTCATGATCCCCATGAACATTGATAGAGAGTTGGTCATGCCGAAAGGCATCACCAAGAACTCGTAATGTCTATATCGACATCTAAATTTTGTCTTCAGAATGTCTGTGTCCCATACCTTGAGCTAATAATAGCATGATCTGAGATCTAGCTTCGAGAACCACTTCTTTTCTTCCAACTGATCAAATTGATCATCAGTCATCAGTAGAGGATACTTTTTCATCATTGTCACCTGGTATAGGTGTAGAAAGTTCAGGTCGGAGTCTTACTGAGGTGACAAGCTTCCTTGGATTACTAGGATACTATTGGAGGTTCGTGCCTGATTTCTCCAGTGTAGCAGCACCTTTGACTACCTTGAAAAAGAAGCGGAAACACTTCCTGTTGTCAAATACATGTCTGCAGATCTTTCAATGGCTGAGGTAGAACATTACCAGTGCTCTTATCTTGAGGTTACCAGAGTAGGGCACTGACTACATGGTTTACTGTAATGCATCAGGGACTGTACTCTCTTGTTTCCTGATGCCTGATGACGCAATTATTTCTTTTAGATCATGACAACTGAGGCCTTATGAGAAGAATTATGTGACTCGTGACATTGATTTGGTTGCAGTATTCTTTTCAATGAAGATGTGGTGACACTTCTTGATGGGTGAGCCGTTCATTGTTTACTCAAACCACAAGAGTCTCAGATATATCTTCACACATCAAAATTTTAATTTGAGACAATGTCATTGGATAGAGTTCCTGTAGGACTATAACTTAGAGATGTTTAATACTCTTGGGAAGGGGAATATATTGGCAAATTCACTTAGCCGGAGATTGCGTTTTCATCTACTAAATGAGGCATCAGATAAGTTATCCTTGCTTTAGATATCCTAAATGGATAGAGATGAGACATTCTACCTCCAGAAAATGGTTGTTTCCCCTCCACTCCTTCTATGAGTCAGGGAGGCGCAACTCAGAGACAAAAGCTACGAGACTACACATGCTCAGATATACTCAGGCCATGCACCTTAATGATATTCTAAAGGTGGGGAGAACACTATCCTTTAATAGGACGTACAGTTATACCAGTGATGGTACGAGAGTAGGTTCTAAGGGAGTTCCATACATCCCCCTTGGAAGTAAATCCATGCATGACGAAGATGTATCAGGACATCTGGCGTTAGTACTAGTGGCCAGGGATGAAGAAATCTATGGATGTGTTTGTTTCTAGATGCATCACTTTCCAACAAGTGAAGGCCAAGAACCAGGTATTAGCGGGCTTGACCCAACCCCTAGAGATAAAATAGTAGACGTGGGAAGAAATATTGATGGATTTCATGATGGGGTTGCCACGTATGTCCAAACGGAACAATACCAACTAGGTGATCGTTGACCGACTCACCAAGTCTGCCCACTTCCTTTCTATTCAAGAGAAGGGTTCGGTAGAGAGCTTGCGACATATCTATATTCAGGACATACACAGACTTAATGGGGTGTGTTCGATGATAATCTCAACCATGACACACGCTTCACATACCGATTGTGGAAAGGATTTTTGGAGGCTTTTGGGACTTAGGATTGCCTTAGAACAGCTTTTCACCCACAGAAAAATGGTCAGACTAAACGAAACATCCAGACCATGGAAGACATGGTTCATGCATGTGTCCAATATTTTGATCACACTTGGGAGATCCACCTACACTTGTTGGAGTTTTTGTACAATAACAAATATCACTCCACCAATGATATAGCCCCTTTTGAGGAGTTGTATGGATGACAATACAGATCTCCCTTATGCTAGACAGATCTAGGAGAGCTAGTACTTGTGGGCCCAAAGATGGTACAAGCTACCACTGAGAAGGTGCAGGTCATCAGAGAGTGGATGAAGACTACACAAAGCCGAGTGAAGTCCTATGTAGATAGGTGACAGATACCACTGGAGTTTTAGGAGGGGACCATGTATTCTTGTGAGTCTCCCCTAAATGAGGACTATTGAGATTTGGCCGAGGAGGTAATATATCGCAGAGTTTTATTAAACCATTCTTGATACATTGAAGGATTGGAAAGGTGGGGTACCACATGTCACTACCACTACAGTTGGAGAGGGTGCACGACGTCTTCCACGTATCCCAGCCGAGGAGATACGTGCATGAAATATCTCACATCATCAACCATGGAGAGCTGGTGATTTAGGATGGGGATAATTTTGCAGAGTACTTGGTGGAGATAGAATATCGACAGGATAAGATCCTTCATGGGACGTCGATACCTCTGGTGTGCGTTTTTTGGTAGCATGAGAATCACTAGGAGAGAAAATGGGAGCGAGAGGATCATATTCATGCCCAATACCCCTCTTTGTTTATATATCCTTGTTTGGGTTATGAGGACATAAATCCCAATGGTGGTAAGATTTTATTGACCAGTAAATTCTATGTAATTTTTTCTAAATTATTTGGGACTATTACGATTATAACAAAATTTATGATGCATTATTTTGAGGCACGATGTTCCTGGAATGAATTTATGAACATTTTAATGGTATGTTAAGTAAACGGTCAGGTGACAATTTTTATATTTTGAACTGGTGATTAGAAGTGAAATCCGAGAGCTTTGTTGAATCTATAGTGCTGATATTTTCTTAAGAGAAGATTTACTTCAATCGAGTTTGGTTGGGAGAAAAAGACAGTTTTTGGACTTTATAAAGAATAATAAAATAACATTTAATTTCTATTTTATTTTATTTTTCTCCAACAGATGAGCGGCAGTGGAGAGACCCATGACATGTCAATCAATTTAATGGATTGAATCATCAACTATGTAAATCCAACATGGTGAATTAAAATTGGTTCATTAATTCATTTAATATAACTTATTAATTCTCCATTGAGTTACTCAAATTTCCCCCTCCTATTTAAATTTAGTTTGGGGTGGGGTTTTGGCTTGACTTCTTCAAACGAGGAAACTGTAGTGGAGTTCTGCAGAAACATCCATCGACGGAGGATGAAATCTCGGGTGGAAACAATCCAAGATCGATGAACGCCGATGACTCTATAAAAAGTGGACGATCCTCCTACTACAACCATGAAACCTTCAATGGATGTCATGTTGGGGGATTATGTTTTGATTTGGTTAACATTATTGAAATTTGATGAATAGTTATTCCCGCTTGTTATAATGCTAACGCGGAGGGTGTGGTCCAAATGAACTAGCCTCGGACCCTCCACCACTTCGTTCATGTTTTATTCTTCAAGAACAACTTTCCCCAATTTTGATAGTAACATGATATAGAGGGTCACGTCGTGACAGCAGAAGTCTGAGAGACTGGTAGTTGCAGAAAACACCAAGAATGGACCACCAGACAACGTTAGGTGGCCCATGGAAAGAATCGTCAGTGCTCCATGCCGACTATAGTAGGCGGTGGCCGAAGGAGGCCCACGACAACCAGAAATAGGAAGTGGGTAGGCGGTGCACCGTCACACACTATTGTGGCCACAGGTGGCTGGCACAAGCCAGTCGTGCGGGAGAATGGCGGAGGTAGCTGCTGCTGCCAGCGGGTTGTGGTAGGTGGGGGGCACGGCCCAGCGTCGCACTGTGTCAGCTAAAGACCGGTCGGCTATCTGACCAACCATAGCACACTGTTGTGTAGCGGGCCACTGGCAGGACAAAACAACCATGCATCCAGGAGTCCAACTAGAGAAACGGTCCACCATCATGTAGACCAGCCCGAATGCGGGCTGGTCAAATGGGCCAAACCCACAACTAGGGCCCGCGAACTAGCTAGGCTGACCCAGATGGGCCGGACCCAGTGAAAAGGGAAGACCCTTAACTGGCCAGACCCAGGTGGGATTAGGTTTACCCAGTGACCTGTTGCATCGGGCTGGCCGGACCAAGTCAGACTGGGCCCAGACCCAACTAGCCAGCGAATAAGGAAATGCCTGTAACAGACATATCGGGTGTCTGGTTGACACACCGCCAGTGGCATTGGGACCCCTTTGGGGAAGTAGTCCCTTTGGAATATTCTGGTGGGGTTAGTAGATCCAGGCCAGACCGAGGTGTGATCATCACCATTTCACTAAAAAGGGTTGTAACTAAACAACCTGGCATCTGATCGACGTGTCATCTGTCACTTTGGCACCCTAATGAAGGGGTGGTCCCTTGGGTATGCTTTTTATAGGACATCATACCAGTTGAAAAATGTCATGTGGATTGAGGAGAAGAGTCTTCTGGAGATCAGTCATTCTTCGTTTGGGAATCGAGTTGTTTGGTTGTGATATGAAGAAGAAGAGCGAACAATAAGGGTCAGCATCAGAAACTCGAGAGTTGGATGATCTAGTTGTACGACTAATCATCCCTACCCTTAAAATGGTGAGAAATACGAGTCAACACCAGAGAAAAATACAGGTCATCAATAGCGACTAGTACAGGTCAGCACCAGTGACCAATATGGGTCTGCATCTAGTGAACAATACGAGTCAGTACACAGTGACCAATATAGGTCAGCATAAAGTGACCTATACAATTCACCAATAGATTTATAATATATAGGATGATCAGTCTTTATGACTAGTCTTCCCTATCCAAGTAACAATGAAGTTATATCATTATATTGAGGTGTCTATTTGTCATTGGGATTCATGATTTAAATTATTCTTGTGATATTATCTTTGCAGTATTTCTTGTGATGTATTACTTGGAAGATTACCGAGAGACCTTCGAGGGTATTTTGGTCCCCTAATGAGTTGTTATATTCACCCCTACACAGGCTCCACCGGCATGTGTGTGTTAGGTGTAGACTACTGAGGCTCCAAGGTTGACATTGGATGTTTTGGACCCTGTCGAGCTTGTTGCAACGGGAGCAGTCAAAATCCTCTTCTTCGACATCAAACATATAGCTACTACCCTCCACGTAGAGCTCCAGGGCAGATGTGACATCTGTTTATGTTGTATTCAATTTCTAGGGCTTGTATTCTGGCCCACTATTTTTTTTACAGATGTACATGTGGTTTTACCATACTCTTGTGGTTATACATTGCTTCTTTTGGTTTTTCACTTTAGTTTCCCTTTTTTAGTGGGTACAGATCTATAATGAAATACCTTCCCTATTCGAGAGAAGCCTTCCGGTTCTAGTCACCAACCCCAGGCCTATACATTGTGGGATGGGGGTAGTCATGTTTAGGGCCTGTGGGACAGGTCATGACATGAATTGATCCTAATATGCTTTTAAATCCATTGAATAAGATCTCAATATATCCTGAAGTGTTTGAATGGAAGAATAAAACTATCCATCAAAATATGGGTGATAATAAGAAATTAAAATCATCTATGTATCCAATGATTTTTGTAAGATTCTCTAAAACCATTTGGTTTACATCATATCACTATCATACCAAATGAAGAGTATTACCCCATGTAATCTTACCACTTCTCTTATATATATCTCGGTGAGTTGGTCAACAGATATATCTCCTTTAATAGTAATGAAATTCACTTAAATTGTAATGATATTGGCTACCACCCAAGCGGCATTATTTCATTTAGATGTCCAGTGGAGACCTATGATGAAATACATAATTATTCTTTCCCACTTTCATAATTGTATGGGCAATGATTTAATCGTACCCTTAGATTTTTTTTAATTTGTCCTTGACTTGTTCCCATAAAAACAATTAAGATTAAAATTCATTAATATCCATATTAATTTTGACCTACATGAAGCATTTATTTATATAACTCTATGTATTATTGATTCATTGAAAAATATATAAGGATAAAATATATAAATCATTCAGAAATTATGTCTTTATTTTTTGTTTTGATGGCATACATATCCGGTTTTGAATCCATATAACTCTGCCTTTAGAAATGTTTAACTATGAAATATTTATGTCCTTTTCTTATATCACATTATCAAATATTTTTAACTCTTTATTCATCTCTTGAATATACAGATCGATGTTTATTTGGGAAATGTATATTTAAATCCCTATTAATATTCCCATGTTTATCCTTTCCATGTCCCAGAGTAATGAATCCCATTGAATCCCCATTATGGATATGGTTGTTGCATCCTATCTAATTTGAGATACATCAAATTTATTCTCCTCATAGGATGGTAATGCATTGAACAATCATAATCCTTAATTATCTCAAACTAGAATTTATTTTTTATATTGAGATCCACTTCTGTGAATATAATCATTAGGATTTTTTATTTTTATATGTGTCCCACATCTCCCTATATAGGCAATGTTTTCAAATCTCAAATTTCAAGATCACTAAATTTAATTATAGATAATGGTTTGGTTATTTATTCTAATCAATCTATAATTGGATATAGGCATAGGGTATCACATATTCAGCATACATGAGTACACAACCCAAAATATTTCTGAAATTATTATAGATCACAAATAATTCCACAATTCATGGGTAATTTGAGCATAGGTAAAATTATAAGCCTCTTCATTAACTTTTAAATCATTCAACACATCTATTAGTCCATAAAAATATCACTCCTTTTTTATTTATATTTGATAGTTGGACTCACAATTGTAATAAATATCTTACGTATCGAAAATAATTCCTAACTAAATCATGGAAACTATGGATCTCCATTGAATATGTTGGTTTGGGTCATTCTTCAAATTCTATTTTCATGAAGTATCCATAGATATCCATTTTTTGTTGGTAAAAATCCATTATAATGTTACTTAATCCATAGGTAACTAACATTTTATATAATTTTTGAAAAAAAAGCTTCTTTTTTCAAGGGCATTAGTATAGAATCAAAGTACTCATCATGTTCCTACCTACATTTGAAGTAGATAATAATATCATTAATAAATACTAAAACAATTTTATCAATGAAACCCATAAAGGAACAATTCATTTCATCCATAAATATAAATATGGCATTAATTATTTGTAATGGAATCACAATGAACTCATAGTGAATTTAACTGGTACAAAAAACATCTTAGAGATATCCTCTTTCATCACATTTACTTAATAATATTACAACTAATTATCAACCATATAGATGTACTAAACCCCATTTAATTGATAATACAAGTCATTGATTTGTGGTATATGATATTTTATCTTTATCGCGATATTTTTGATCTAGTAATAATCATTATAGAGGTACATTGAACCATCCATATTCCTATGGAAAAGGACCAATGGAACCTATGGTGAAAAACATTAGAATATTAAACCTTTATCTAGATTATTATATAGTTACTTATTTTCTTATTCATATTCAAAATTTTCACCTTTATATAATTCCCATGGTATTGGAAAATAACTCAGTATAAGTTCAATTGAGAAAACAACATCTCATCTCGGACGAAGAAAAGAAAATTACTTTCGAAACACATCATCGAACTATTTTAAATAGTCATGTCATCAAGGATGACATATTACTAATTCATAATAATAAGATCTTCATAATCACACTCACAAGTATTTGACATTCAATTTTCTCATTCTTACTATCTTTTCATAACATTTAATTCCATGTAAAAATATAAAAAAATTTGTTTTTAATATCTAAATACCATTTCTAGGAATATAAATTTATTACAAAAAAGAATGAATCTTAATTATTTAATCTTCCTCACATGTGAACTGTAAGTATTTAATTTTGATATTATTATGTTAAACACTTTCCATGTTTGCATATTATATATCATTTGAGATAAAAAGAGTATTTATTAAATTTTTATTTTCAACAACATAATTATTATATATTCTATTAATATTTTTTAATAATATGATAATCTTATTAACTTTAAGATTCATTATATCAATATATTCTAAAAAAATTATCTTTAAAAAAATTATATTCATAAGATTAAGTACAACACTTACTTTGTAGAATTCATCATAAAAGGAGTTCTGTCTCATTTTCAATACTGAATTTATTACTAGAATCATTTTCATATGTGTAACTCTATCTAGATTCCATTTATTTTTGTTCCTTTTTTTATTTTTCAATATTTCATTCTTCATTATTGATTCTTTAAAAGTTATGATATATGTTCCCAATAACACCCCAGGATTTCAAACTATGTTATCTTCTTTCAAGTAATTTAATAGCTTTCACTACACGCAACACCGAGTTAGAGCGCACCCCGACTTACCAAACTAGCCGCTCAAAAAGTAATTATGAATAGTGTTAACTGAATTTTAAATTTAATATACTACATATTATTTTAGAATCCATATTATGTGTTTCTGTAGACATAGTATAAGAAAAAATTCAATTTTTTATATAAAAGAAGTATTTTTAAAAAAGTGCAATTTTATCGCCTTTTAACGGTAAACCCTTTTTAATTCCAATTTTGGATACATTTATATATTTAATTTGACAAAATAATCTTCTTATTTATAATAGGGACAAAAAATTTAGTTTCAATAAATTTTTGTTATTTTTTTGATAACTTTTATATTTTAGAGAATAATGAAAAAAATACTAAATTTTATTTGAAAATAACTTTTTTTATGAAAAAAATTTATAGTGTTCAATTTTATGTTTAAATGGTTTAGATGTATAATTAAATTAAATTTTTACCATTTAATTAAATGTTGGTCATTGGAATTATTTTCACATTGAAATTATACATAAACAAGTGTCAATCTTTATATAGTTATTATTTCTTAAAAACACACTATTTGTTTTGACAATGGGAATTAATTTTAAATAAATTAATTCAACTTATATGTTTTGAATTTGGTAAAATAGACACATTTTTTAATTCATAATATCAAATATATCTTAGGATGAATTTTTTGTATTTTTCTAAAAAACGTCAATTTTTGATGAATACCAAAACCACTTAGTTGTAGTTAAAAAACTGACTTTTTTATTTAAATGAAAATTTTCCACATCTATGAATTGAATTTAGATAATCTGACATACATGGTTGTTATTAATAAGTAAAATTTTGTTTAATAATATGGAAATAATTTTTAGTGAATAGTAACTTTTCACTTTTATTTACCACAGTTAAACAAAAACATGGTAATTCAAGGTAAAAATAATATTATAAAAATAAAAAATTACCTTAACTCTTGTTCTAACCTTATTTGATGAGTCATGGTCAACCATAGACATCCTTTGGTCTATTTTGGGACCCCATAGAGCCACTTAAAAATGATAATGACACTTTATTTTAATTAATTTAAAGTAACGACAAAAATCACATTAACAAATATTTTTAGTATATCAATTTTTACATGAGGTTATATAGGTCATAATTTCAAATATAAATAATCATTGGAAAGCTAAATAGATTTCCCAAATTATGGTATTTTTTTATAATTTTTATACTTCAAATAAAATAAATTATTTATGACAGAATAATGATACAGTATTTACATCATTAATAAATGATTTTAATAAATAAGATTATGAATATTAAAACAATATCCAAAACCTATCCAATTCATATTGTATAATTTTATTTAGAACATTAGTCATCTTATATTATACTTCAATGAGTTTTGGATTTTTTTTAAACCGAAGATAATTTTATAATAAAATAACATTTTCAAACATTTCTAAAGAGACCCTCCTATCTCTTATAAAAGGACACCACATCTAACCCATTCCACACATGTATGAAGACCCTTGGATTGTCCAAACCCTGACCAATAACACTAAATATCCCTCTCTTCCACCTGTAATCCTTACCTTAGGTAGAATTCACTTCAAGAAGTTTGTTTGGTTCAAACCAAAGGGAGTTACCCAAATTAAAGGTAACGGTTTCTCTTAACATCTTTTCATTTATTTTACTTCTCTAACCCCTAAAATCTTTTTATTATTTTATTTTATAACAAAACTAGTATCCTAAATATATTATTATGTTTTTATGAGAATTATTTTAACTACACCTACACACACCTCCATCTAATGGGTAAAGGACATATTATTTTGTGGATGGAAAACTAACGCCTCACGAAATGATGATTGTTCAATTATATCCTACCACCTCTCATGGTGGCCATTAAGATGAAACTATATTTATATATGATATATATTATTTTTATTGTTTATTTATGCTTCTGTATTTTCCATTTATATCATTCCTTTACGGTTTCTATAATGGGTAAAACGCGATAATTTCATTTGAGGTAGTGCGGACTACAGCCCCCTCAAAGTGATATGACATGTTAATGCCTTATGTGGGATGTATAAAGGACACAGTTAATGATATTATATATTATATTATACAGGAATTATAATATACCTATTTATCATTATGTTTTAATCAGCTAAAATACAAAATATAAATTAAAGTAGCATTCATGCGTATGTACGGCTTACCGTCTCCATGAACGGTGCGTTTCATGTCTTATTTAAAAATGTTATGTACTATCATAAATACATATATATAAAGGATGTATAATATATATAGAATATAAAAATCATGTATATCATTCTTGAGATAATGGACTCTTAAACACATGGATAAATTGTAATTATAAGAAGTTTATTTTTGACTCATGTTCTGAACATCGATATAATATCTAATATGAACTCAAATAACTAATTAATTGTTATATCAAGGTAATAAGGGATATAACAGGAATAATAAACTTGAAAACCTTTCTTAAAAAAAGTAAAAATTAACTTAATTTTATTATTCAGGATGAACAAGGAACATACAAGTCAAGTTGGACTTGAGGTAAGGGGGTTCTTATCTCACTTTTAATTCCATGATATTTACATTGTTCATCGCTTATTTATTAAATGTGGTGTATTGTGTACTGACATTTGATATATATTATTTTTATTCTGATTTTATTCATGGTATTAAATGAATTGTTTTGTGGTTATTAACTTTTGGTCATATGACTCGATTGATTACAACATGGTAAGGGAGTTTCATCACACTTCTTATTCCCGTGAGATTCACGTTGTATTGCCACTATTTCCTTTTGTGTGGTGTATGTTCTGGCCATATTTGTATCCCCTATGTAATATAATTTAATATATGGGTATTTAAAACTTTATAGAATAATCCTTCTTTCTTGGGGTGTATTTTTCATGAGTTACCAAATTGATAAGGGTTAATTCTACAATCTCTTCATTAACTGAGGTTGTTTATATGTAATTAACTATTGGGACCTCTTTATCATCAGCATCTGTGTTTTCTTAAAAAAGTATTTAATTTTTTTTACTATTTAATATACAATGTATTAAAAGTAATTTATACCCTAATTTTACCAAATATGTTTTTGAAAGGAATGTTTTGGTTGTTTTAAAATAAGGTATTTTATGACTTTTTCGACAAAATTAATGTAAGAAAGTTTTTTTTAACTTATATGGCGGGTGCGACTATTTTCTGCCATAATAAAATCTTCAAAACATCCAATACATGCTTATAAGAATATTTTCAAAATAAATGTTTTATTTATAATTATGTGTCAGTTAAATGATTTCTAAATAGAAAGAGATATTTCCCTCAAATAGTTTCAATTTCACCTTTGCAACATACTTTGATAAGTTTTAAACTTGTTTGAAGTTGATTTATTATTATAAAAATCATTCATATTTTATTTAATATTTTTTGATATGTTTGACAGTGAATGAATTATTTTTATACCATTCATGTTTTATGTTTAATGTATTGAAATTTCATATGCTAGTGTTTATTTTATATTTCATCCTCTTTGTGAGATGAATGTGTTAGACTAGTACGTTCTGGGTTGGGGACTGGTAAAAATAAGCCCTCTGGGTTGGGGTCTGGTTGCACCAGACCATTTGGATTAGAGTCTCGTTATAGAGGCTCTCTAGGTTGGAGTCTGCTTACAGAGGCTCTTCGGGTTGGAGTACGGTTATTGTGGCTCTCTGGGTTGGAGTCTGGATATATAGGATCTTCGGGTTAGGGTTCGATTATAGTTATCCCCTAGGTCAAGGAAGGAGGCCTTGACATAGAAATTAATGTCCAGCATTATTCATTCCATAATTATGATATTAGCTATTGATATTTCATGTGGTTATTCGACTAGTAGAATACCCATGACTTTGATTTATTATGGCATTATTTACACAGCTCATATTACTGCCATAATGTGTTCATGTTTACAATTTGTAAAAGAATGTGTTTTAAATTATTCACCAGGAAAAATTTTTATGTTATATTCCACTGTATTTCTTACTCTTACTGAGCGTTTGAGCTCAATTCTTTCTTATATTTCATTTTCCCAGGATATGAAGATGTTACTTATGAGTTACTTTCATGAATAATATTGGAAGCTGGGATGTTTCTAATGTAATAAATTAGGGTTGTTTTTTCTTTTCAATTTGTAATGTAGAACTTATGTATGTATCTTGTTTCCAAGACTACGAAATTGATCAGTCCTTCGGGACTTGATTCCTTGTAATCATGCCAATGTATTAAAATAATGAACCAGTTCCTGGATTCTGGGGTTGGGGTGTTACATTTGGTATCATAGGAAGTTTAGTATAAACTGTGAAAACTAGATTTAGATAAACTTTGATTAGAGAACAAAAACCTAATATAGACTTTGAGGATTAATATAGAAGAACTTCATTGAATTTTGGTAATATAATGATTTTGTGTATTTTCCAAGAAATAAATCCCTGTATGGATATGATAAGGTAGAGGAAACTATGGCACATATGTACATAGGAGTGAAAACTCTGACAATGAGTTTTGGGCTTGACCCCGGGTATCCTGGTACATGACAAAGGGCCTTGCTTGAAACTTTGTTATGACACTCATGGGGGATTTTCGTAGGATAATTTACACTATCATTATAAAAATATTTGAAGGATTTTAATATAAGATGAGAATAAATGACCTTGGTAAATCCTAAGGTTTTTTAAATTGAAAATAAAGTGTCATGATATTCTTTAAATTATTTTATGACTATTTTTACTCACACAATGCTTTTTAGTTTTAGCCAATGGATGGATTCCAAGGAAGTCATAGTAACATTGATCATGATGTGCAAGGTGGGAACAATGGTTGCAATGAGCAACATAACGGAGTCCTGTTAGGCGTAAAATAAATCGTGTTCCTTCCAAATCAGTTTTCCAAAAATATGATTAAAAATATATATATTATCAAACTCCCAGACTCAACAATGAAGAAAAAGGCAATGAATGATAAGAGCTCCAGCAGTGGAGACCATGGAGAAAATAAACCTCAACTTCCATCATGTAGGAAATGTGGAAGGAGACACCATGTAAAGTGTCTCAATGGAATAAATAAATTATTTATTTGTTGGAATTAAGGATATAGAGTAAAGAATTG
Source organism: Viscum album (assembly GCA_963277665.1). NCBI lineage: Eukaryota > Viridiplantae > Streptophyta > Magnoliopsida > Santalales > Viscaceae > Viscum > Viscum album. Next base: position 1,454,043,393 of record OY728161.1, read on the forward strand.
TTGAGAAAAAATAAAGAGTACTATGGAAGAAAATAAAATTGATCCCATGAACTCATTTACAGTCTCTTTTCATATATTTTGGGGACCATGGATTTACCTAAGTCAATGCCCTATTCTATAGGACAACATCTTAGTCAAGTAAGAACCAATGTGGAAATAAATGGGTGAACAAATTTCTAAAAGTATTAGTGATCATTGTTGAAGTGATAACTTTAGAAGACTTTTCTCTTGTTTTTGTAACCCTGTAGTTTGTTATGTGAAAATGCTATTCGAGGAATAATTACCTTTTCTTTTGTGGATATAGTTATAAATAACCATTTGGGTTTATATGATCCTTGAATTTGAGGCAATTACAGGTTATTTTTTTAGGATGAAAATGCGTGGTATGAGATAGAATTTGTGGTTAAATTATGTTCTGGTTATTTTTAAGAATTTATCTCATTTTGGGAATATTATAAAATATATTTTTTGAAAAATGACAACACCCACACCATGTGACAACCCGCCAAGTTGGACAAAGTTGTGGGAATCAAACCCAAAACTAGAGTGTGATTGGGATTGATCACATACCACTGGACTATGTGATGTCCTGAGTTAGTGTGACTAATTATATTTTAGTTAAATGATTTTATTGATCAATAAAAAGTTTATTTGGTATATTATTTCTTATAAAATGGATACCCTTAGTATAATAAAATGATTTTGTGATTAAGTGATAAATGTTATTTTGGAGGACGTTCGCTCTGTTGGAAACAGTATATGCCTAAGGAAAATAGAATACTATGGGATTTCATTTGAAGGGTGATGGGGGATTTTTATCTATGTTTTTTATGTATTTATGGTGATTTTGGTTTTTATGGAAATTATTATCCTATTATATAGAATATGTGATTAGGTTAATTACTTTTATGTATGTTACTATAAGAGTACTCAATGTCATTTATATATACAATTTAATGTGTAAGACTACATAAACAAATTCTTCTATGTTTTGGGTTTCAATATTAGTTTGAATTATATTGAAGGATTTTATGGACATTTGTTTATTTAATGGTATTTATTTAACTTTAGGGTATTGTTGGTTTTATTTTAGAAATTAAGATTGATATTTCTTTCTCTAAAGGATTTTCCTTTTGGAGATCATCTGATCTTGTACAAACCAATTTGGTTTTGTTTAATTTCATAAAAAAAATATAAATATATATTTTATCCTCTTTGTATTATTTGATTCTCTAGAATTTGATTCTAGCTCTTCCAGTGTGACCATGTCATCTTGAATACTCATTGTTTGAAAAAAAAGATGAAGTAGTGCTAGAAATTTATTATTGAACGAAACTCTACTTAAAAAGTAATTATATATTTTTATTTTCTTAGTCAATCTCATAAAATATTTCCTCACCTTTATGAAATGGAACATTAAATAAAAAAATGTTGTCTGTTTACTTTTCCTACTGGGAAACTAATGACTGTTTATCCCATCACACATTTGTGGTTTTCTTGTTGTCAAATTTCTCCTGATCAGGTTTTCTATACCACTCCTTCAGAACATGACACATATTTTATCTTCCATATCCATTTTTTCCTACATGGAATCCTAGTATGAGTTATCTCGGGTGACCATTGTACTTCACTTTATTTCTTTTAAAGTGATAGTTTTATTGACTCTTTTTCTGATTTGGGAATTTCAATGAAGCTCCCAAGCCCAATTTTAAAATTTTTGAGGATTCAATTTCCAGAAGTGGGAAGAATGTAACACCCAAAGATTTCATAGTAAGTTGTCTTCTTTAATGTAATTCAATAGCTTGTGCTACACACAACACCGAGTTTGAGCACACCCAGACTTAACAAAATAGCTATTCAAAAAGTTGTTAGAAATTTTATTAATTGAATTTTAAATTTTATATAATAAATTTAATTTTATAATCCATGTAATTTGGTTTTTAGACGTAATATAATAACAAATTCAATTTTTCAGATAAAAGAAGTAATTTTCAAAAAGTGCAATTTTATCGTCATTTAATGGTTAACCATTTTTAAATCCAATATTTAATACTTTTATTTATTCATTTTGACAAAATAAACTTATTATTTAGAATTGGGAAATAAAAATTTAGTTGAGATAAATTTTTGGTGTTTTTCTGTTCACATTCATATTTTGGTGAATAATGAAAAAATACTAAATTTTAATTGAAAACATATTTTTTAATAAAAATAATTTATAGTGTTTAATTTTACATTTAAATGAATTATAAGAATAATAAAATTATATTTTTAAAATTTAATCCAATGTTGGTCGTTGTAATTAATTTCACTTTGAAATTATACATAGACAAGTGTCAATCTATTGATAGTTATTATTTTTAAAAACACGCTATTTATTCTGACAACAGGAATTAATTTTAAATTAATTAATGAAACTTATATGTTTTTAATTTGGTAAAATAGAAATAATTTTTGAATTCGTAATATCAATTATATCTTAGGCTGATTTTTTTTTGTATTTTTCTGAAAAACATCAATATTTCATGAATAGTAAAACTACTTAGTAGTAGTTAAAAAACTTACTTTTTCATTTAAATGAAAATTTACCACTTCTGTGAATTGAAATTAGAAAATCCGACATACATGGTTGTTATTATTAAGTAAAATTTGGTTCAATAAGATGAAAATAACTTTTTCTCAATAATAACTTTTGACTTTTATTTAGCGTGGTTAAAGGTAAATAGGGTAATTTAAGGTAAAAAGAATATGATAATAATACAAAATTACCTTAAAACTTGTCCTAACCCTATTGGATGAGATAAGGACGACCATGGGAATCATTGGGTCGTTTTTGGGACCCCATGGGGTCACTTAATAAAAATAATGACACATTATTTTAATTAACTTAAAGTAAGGGAAAAAAGAACATTAACAAATATCTTTTAGTATATCAAATTTTACATGGGGTTATATAAGTAGTATATTTGACTAGAAATATTCATTGTAAAGATAAAAAAAATCCTACATTACTGTATTTTTAATTTTTTTAGAAATGAAATAAATTAAATTATTTATGACACAATAATGTTGTAGTATTTACCTCATCAATAAATGATTTAAATAAATTAGATTATTAATATTAAAAAAATATCCAAACTCTGTCAAATTATTAATAGATGATTTTATTTAGAACATGATTCATCTAATATTTTCCTTTAATGAGTTTTTTACCTTTTGAAACTGAAGATATTTTTATAATAATATAACAATTTTAAACATTCCTAAAGAGCCCCTCCTCTCCCTTATAAAAGGACACCACTTCTAACTCATTCCTCACACCTATCAAGCACCTTGGCTCGTCCAAACTTGCCCAAATAAGCTCTAAAGATCACTTTCTTCCACCTAGAAGCCATAACATAGACAGAAGTTACTTCAAGTGGTCCGTTTGGTTCAAACCAAAGGGAGTTACCCAAATTAAAGGCAATGATTTCTCTTAACTTCTTTTCTTTTATTTTACTTCTCCAACCCCTAAACACTTTTTATTGTTTTATTTTATAAAAAAACCAGTATACTAAATATAATGGATCTTGTTATGAGATTTATTTGAACAACACTTACTCACACCTCCATGTAATGGGTAAAGAATATATTGTTTCTGTGGATAGAAAACTAACCCCTCACAAAACGATGATTGTTCAATTATATCCTACCACCTATCATGGTGGCCATTGTGATGGAACTGTATTTATAGATGATATATATTATGTTTCTGTTTTCATTAAGCTTCTTTATTTTCTATTTATAACGTTTCTTTATATTTTCCATTATAGGTAAAACGTGATAATTTCATTTGAGGAAGTGCGGACTAACGCCCCCTCAAAGTGATATGACTCTTTAATGCCTTATGTGGGACGTATAAAGGATGGATTTAATGATATAATATATGATATTATACATTAATTATAATATAACTATGTATAATTATGTTTTAATTCCATTAAAATACAAAATATAAATGAAAGTAGTGTTCATGCGTATGTACGGCTTACCGTCTCCATGAACAGTGCATTTCATTTCTTATCTCAAAATTTTATGAACAGTCAAAAATACATATATATATATATATACTAGATATAATATATATATATATATATATGATACCTAAATCCTATATATCATTCTGGAGATAATGGACTTTTGACCACATGGAAAAATTGTAATTATAACAAGTTCATTTTTTACTCAAGTTCTGAACATCGATAAAATATCCAATATGAACTCAAATAATTAACTAATTGTCATATCAAGGAAATAAGTGATATAAAAGGAACAATAAACTTGAGAAATGTTCTTAATAATGTATAAATTAACTTATGTTTATTATTCAGTAAGAACAAGAACATATAAGACAAGTCGGACATGAGGTAAGGGGTTTCTCATCTCACTTTTAATTCCGTGAAATTTCTATTGTTCGCCACTTATTTATTGAATGTGGTGTATTTTGTACTTAAATTTGATATATATTATCATTATTCTCTTTATATTCATTATTTTCTATAAATTATTTTGTGGTTATTAACTTTTGGTCATACCACTCGATTGATTACAATGTGGTAAGGGGATTTCATCTCACTTCTTATTCCCGTGAGATTCACACTGTATTGCCACTATTTTCTTTTGTGTGGTGTATGTACTGAACATGATTATATTTCATGTGTAATAAAATTTATTATATGGGTATTTAAAAATTCATTTAATAATCCTTCATTTCTGGGTTTTATGTTTCGTGAGTTACCAAATCGATAAGGGTTAATTTGATAATCTCTTCATTATCTGAGGTCGTTTATACATAAATATCTACTGGGTCCTCTTTATCATCCACATCCGTTTTTTTATAAAAATGTATTTCAAAACATATTTACTATTTAAAAAACAACGGGTTAAATTCATTTATACCCTTATTTGACATTATATGTTTTTGAAAGGAATCATTTTTTCATATTCCAAATAGGGTACTTTACGACTTTTTTGACAAAATTATGGTAAGAATGGTTTTTGATCTTATATGGTAGGTGTAGTTATTTTAGACCGTTATAACATTATTAAATATTCCCTTACAAGATTATAAGAATATTTTTAAAATAATCATTTTCTTTATTATTATTTGACTCTTAAATGATTTCAAAATAGAATGAGATATTTTTCTCAAATTGTTTTTATTTCATCTATGTCACCATCCTTTGATAAATTTTCCACTTGTTTGAAGTTGATTTATTATTATAAAAATCTTTCATACTGTATTTAAATTTTTCTGATAAGTTTGATTGTGGATGAGTTATTTTTATTAAATTCGTGGTTTATAGTTAAAATATTTACATTTCATATGCTATTGTTTTTGTTATATTTCAAAGTCTTATTAAGATGAATGTGTTGGACTAGTGTGTTTTGGGTTGGGGACCGGTAATGGTAAGCCCTTTGGGTTGGGGTCCAGTTACAGGAGACCCTCAGGGTTTGAGTCTGGTTATAAAGGCTCTCCAGGATGGATTCCTGTAATAGAGGCTCTCTGGGTTGGAGTCTAGTTACAGAGGATCTCCGGGTTGGAGTTCGGTTATAGAGGCTCTCCAGGTTGGGGTCTAGTTACAATTATCCCCTATGTCCTGGCATGATTCCTTGTCACAGAAACTAAAGTCCTACATTATTCGTTCCATCATTATGAGATTAGTTGTTGATATTTTATGGGGTTATTTGATAAGTAGAATACCCATGACTATGTTTTATTATGCCATTATTTATTCAACTCATATTCGTTCCATAAAGGGTTAATGTTTACTATTTGTAAAGGCATGTGTTTTCAATTATTCACCATGCCTAATTTTTATTTTATATTCGACTGTATTGCTTTATCTTACTGAGAGTTTGAGCTCACTCATTTCTAATGTTTCATTTTCCAAGGATATGAAGAAGTTAGTTATAACTAACCTATAGTAATAATCATGGAAACATTGATGTTTCTAATGGAATAAATTCGTGTTGTTTTTCTTTTCAAGTGGAAATGTTGAACTTATGTATATATCTTCTTTCCAAGACCATTAAACTGATCATTCCTTCGAGACATGATTCCTTGTTATAATTCTAATGTATTAAAATATTGCACCAGCTCCTGGATTCTGGTGTCAGGGCGTTACATTCCCTCTTTTGATTTACATATAAAAAATAACTTCATCGTCATTACCCTTTTTGTATCCTTTATTTTTAGAGAAACCATTTTTTCACTTCTTGAATATCCTTTATTTCTTATTCCTTCAGAAAACATTAAAGCTCGGTATTTTAACCTTTAATTAAATTTAAATTTAAAATAGTTAGTGGAAATTTTTAATTTTTAATTAAAATAAATATGCTTCTTATTTAAATTTCCCTCCTAAATTATTTCATTTCAATTATAACTCCTATTTCAGTAAAGATTCAATTAGTTCATCTAAAGTATATTCTTTGAATTATTTATATAAATAAATTTCTACCTTTTTATGATGATATTTATTAAATAAACAACTTAAATTCTTTTAATATATAATATAATTATCTAATAATTATCCCAAATCACTCATTCTATTTACAATACGTGTAATCGTGTAAAACATTTGTTTTACTATATCATCATTTATAATTATGAATATACAATACTCATTTATTCAAATTCCTAGTTTATTTATTATAATCATATTATAACCCATGTGAGAAACTATTACTATTTTTCAAATTTAATGTTCTAATATTCATAAAAATATACGACTATTTACATTCCTATTAATTTAAAAATAAAAAATTTTCACCTCCTTGTAATTTATCACATACATTAATGAATAATTACCAACTATTGTTTGGGGATAAATATATAGAATCTTTTAGTTTTTCAATATAATTTACCAAGATCCTCTAAATAGGGTTTTAGGAAAATAATCCTTTTGATAATTTTAAAATTCGTAATCATTTTTATCACAGATTTGGGGTCTTTAAAGTATCCCACCATCATTAACAATCACTATTTCCATCAAAAAATATAACCTTTCACCTTTAATATTTACCTTCAGAATTGAATAGTAAAAATAATAAATAAATAATGTAAATATGTGGAACCATTATGATACGAATTTTTAGATTCTAATGAGAATGATTGAATGGTTAAAAGGGGGTTAATTTCCCTTATAAAATAATTTTAAGCACTAATCAAATATAAATTAATGAAGAAGAAATATAAAGTAAAATACCCATATTGATTTTTATAATTTATTATACCTAATTGATCCTACTCTACTATTTACCTACCTCATTTTTGGAGAGATATTAAATCCACTATAATGGACTCCCTCACTTTTTAAGGCATATCTAAACCCTTTTACAACTACCTTTTTATCTCCTCGAGGAACAACCCAATACGATATATTTTTTCATAATGGGTGGATTAACTCAATCACCCTGCATCTTTCACACGTAGAGTAACAATGAAAAATATACCTTTTTAAGTGGTGGTAGAAAAAAAATTGAATTTTAATTTATCAATGGAACAACTGAATCCCCATCCTTTTTGTTGTTTTGGTAGAACATGATTCAACAATTTTTTTTGAGAGTCATATCCCACTATCTTACCATTTAAATGATAGTATAACCCATTAAAATTACATACCTAGAGAAGAATAAATATAATTAAAACAATAAAAATAGATAGATAATTTAGGATCTTTGTTTCAAGGTAGAAATTCTATCTTCAGTAACAAAAGATCAAATGATTGTACTTCAATTGAGATATGTACTTGATCTCCAAAGTATGTAACATTTCTAACATACCAAAATATCATCATCCTCTTATCCTGGTATTAATCTATCAAAATCATCACGTATATTCACAAAAAATTAAATTCATGAATCACATTTCATTTAATAATTTTATAAATAAACATAGTATTTCTTCATTAAATACTCATGAAATACATACCCACATATGTTTCTATGATAATATATAATATTAAAAACATGTTATGCATTGATATAACATTATACTAATTAATACAGTACTAAAAAACTATAATATTCAAATATAAATTCAAATGGAAAATCTCATAAAATATGTGAGATAAGTAATTAGAATTCCAATAATATTAAATTTTAAAACACTCCTTTTCCTATAAAACAATGTGAGAATTATACGCATGTAATGAAAATGTAGCCTAATAATTTTTTTTCGAAATATCATTATTTTGTATTAACATATTTTGTAGTTATTTATGTAATAATTAAATCAATATAAACATGTGATACAAACAAGAATTACTTCCAAATATACAAAATAGATCATGTGTCAAATTAAAATGGAAAATAGTAATTAATTATATTTAGGTCATAATGTAGGCTCAACAATTTACCAAATATCACTATTATAAGGTTTATTAAACCCATTTTCTGTCATTTCATTTTTTTTCATGCAGTCACTTCATCTTTTTCAGGTAGTCAATTCACATGTGTTTATACGGTCCCTTAATTTTTGTTCATGCAGAAATATAATTTTTGTTTGTGGGGCCACCTAATTTTGATTAATGATGTCACTTTATTTTAGTTAATATAATTTTTATTCATTTGGTATCTTTAAAATTTCAGTTAGAAGGGCAGTACATAATTCCACTTCAAAGAACATAGAGTCACTTGAATTTATGCATGTGGTCACTTCATATCTTTTACAATTTCTCACTCAATATATGTTATATGTTTGTATTGTCATATAATGATATACCATAATCTAAAATATCTCAAAATAGAAACATATTACAGTGTATAATAATTTATAATTATGGATATTATCAAAAATACTATCAAATAAATTGGGTCATGGATCCAATTCAGAAGAAATAACTCTTCATTATTCATTGCTTGAAAACATAGGCTATGTCATTTTTATATATTTTTATATTTCTTCAGACTACGGAACATATAACATTATGTTATTATTTTTATCTTCAATTTAATTAGCTATTTTTGTATATTATCTTTTTTTCAATAATATAATTAAGCATCTGGTTCCTTTCGTACACTATTATATTAAGATCCCTATTCCCATTTCATTTGTTTCCTAGATGAGAATCAATGATATAAATTACTTATTTTAATATATAGACATTTTCATAATTAATTATCATGTATTCTGATCTCTCATGCATTGTATTCATCAACACATTCCAAAATATTAATAATCATGATTCAATCTTCACATTAATACCAATTAGGACTCCTAATTTTGAGAGCATTACACACATCACCACCCATTCATCCCAATATTTATCTATCTCTTCATAATCATCCTCAATGTAGGTGATATTATCCTCGATGCTTCTAGTTTTGCCACAAATAAATTTGGCTATTTATTTAGAATAAGTCTATAAAAATTATATTTAAATAGGATTTTATTTATCTTATGAATCTTAAAATATGTGATCATCGACACTTTTTGTTGGTTTATATATAAGGAGACATTGGAAATAATTTTTAGTTTCCTTATTATCACATGAATTCAATGAAACCTATGAGGTGAAAGTGTTGTCCATCTTCACAATAGGGTATTTACAACCAAATATTTTTCATTCATACTATATTTTTCTTTATGAATAATACAACATGTAAAATCTTTTTCCATCCACATTAAATAAGACGTGTGAATTCTAATCACAATAACATTCAAGAAAAAAGTATCCAAAATTTTAAATCCATTTTTCACAACCTTTAATTAGTAGATATTAATTTTCATCATTTTTATTTGTTGAGGCATTCATCAATTTAGTTTCATCTATTTTCTTAAATTTTATAATATATATTTGTATATATCTCTTCCTTAGTTTCTTTTATATAAATTTCATAGGATTCATTGAATTTTCACTATAATAACTATTTAGGTGAAAACTGAAATATATATATATATATAGATGAACAACTTTATTGCAATATTGGAATTTAATCTATTTAACAAAAATGATCTCATAGTTGAAAATAAGTTCCCTATTATTATTATTATTCTTATCTAATAAATATTGTAACCGCCCGACCCCAGTTACCCAGAGTCGGTGCATTATTACGTATCATTGGCATGATCATAAAAGATCATGTCCCGAAAGACCGATTTGTTTAGTAGCCTTGGAATCACTAGAAACATTCATAAATTATACATTATATCATAAAGTGAAAAACTAAAATAATTTAGTCTCCATGGTCCAAACTCATATACCCTTCAGACTATCCCTGCAGGTCAGTCATAAAATATTTCTTCACATCCTGGGAATAATAAAACATAGAAAGGGGTGAGCTCAGATGATCAGTAAGGATAACAATATAGCGTAAACTTTGATAAATATGCATAAACATTTAAGGCAATGTATAACTAAAACAAAAGACTTTTAAACTTGAACTTCAGAATAATATGGAAAAAATAAAATGAAATAATACCATTTACTTATTCACATGGATATTCTACTAGTCAAATAATCAAATGCAATATCAATAACCACTTTAATAATGATGGAGTGCATAATTCCAGATTATCATAACCACATTGTCGAGGCTTTGTGCCAAGACTAAAAATAATATTTTTCAAAGGACTTGTTCTGAGACACTACTTTGTCTCATGAGACCTACCGATCCATCGAGGAGCTATAGCGGGCTCCACCCGTCACTTATTAATTCCAATGCATTCCTCATATGAATAGGTTTAAACATAACAAAAACATTTGTATTAAAACTAGCATAAGAAATGTCAATACTTTATCCATAAAAAATGAATGGTATAAAAATAACACATCAACATTCAAACATATCACAAAACCTTCAATGCTATATGAAATTTTTGTATCATAATAACTTAACTTCAAATAATCCTACAATCCATCAAAGGATGTTGACATAGATGAAATCAAAACTATTTGAGAGAAATATCTCTTTTTTTGAAATCATTGAAAAGTCACATAATTATAAAATCAAACATTTACTTGGAAAATATTCTTATAAGATTTTAAGGGAAGCTTCTATGATTTTATAATGGTGGAAAATATCTGAACCCACCGTATAAGTTAAAAAATACATTCTTACCTTAATTCTATCGAAAAGGTTAAAAAGGACCTTGATTGGAAAATGACAGAAAGATTCCTTTCAAACCATTTTATAAAAAGTATAACAAGGGTATAAATTACTTTAACCCATAGTCTAGTAAATAGTAAAAATGTTTTGAAATACATTTTTAAGAAACATGAATGTGGATGATAAAGAAGTCCCAGTAGATAATTACGAATAAACTACCTCGGATAATGAAAAGATTGTGAAATAAACCCTTACCTTGTACTTTTCCTTGGTTTAGGGTAGGTTAACCTCATGTATAATGGATAAATAATTTTTATTAAATTATACAAGAATCCTATTCATTAATATGATATCATATATGATCTTTTAACATTGCTTTGTTAATAATATCTTAGTATTATCGTCGTTTTAGGTGTTAACTTACTCATTTTCTTTTATATGTTTTGTTACATAAGATGTGTTTGCTATGGATAGGTTGTATCTTATTCATATACATAATTATATCAAGTCCTTAAACATTATTTTTAATCATCAAATGAAAATTAGTCTTTAATGGATACAATGGGGAATGAATCTCATTGAGTTCGTGGAGATGGTAGTCCGTACGTACGCACGTGGGACAATATCATTATTTTGATATTAAAAATAATATATAATTGGATGGTATATCATATATAAATAATCATTATCATTTTATATTTATTATTTACATGAATTAAACATCATTATTATACCCATCCAAATAATGATGTTTTGAATAACAATTACACCACGGCGTGGAGACAGTAAGTCGTACGTACGCACGTATGGTGAAATGTCATTCAATAGATGGATAGAATACTGAATATGGTTGTAACATATTTATAATAACATCAACATATATGGAATATAATGGAGTTATTGTTTTATAATGGAGATAACAATGAAAGAATAAGTTGAAGAAGAAAGGAACTTGAAAGAGGGTGGTGAAAATATTACCTCTTCTATGGGTTCTTCCTTTTTATTTGATCAAAAGGGCTCTTTAGGTTGGCTTTATAACTTAAGGAATGCCTATAAGATTAAGGGAGTATAGTTTAGAGGTCATTTGGGTAGATTTTGGCCGAACCGAAATGCTTTTATGGTTTTAATAATTGGTTAGAAGTGGTGTCCTTTTATAAGGGGGAGGAGGGGCTCTTTAGGAAAAAACGAAAAGTATTAATTTATAATAAATTCATATTCAGTTTATAATGGCTCCAAAGTGTATTTTTAAATTTATAAGGTGGTTATGGGCCGTAAAAACTCAACCAATAAATTTTAGATAGGTTTGGGTCAATATAGTAACCTTATCTTTTAGATTTAACTCTTAGTTAAATAGTTTGACATTTACAGTGTCTCTTTTTATTTTTATATTATATAGTTAATAAACATACTATGTACTTTCAAGAGACCCCCAAGTGGTCCATTAATGATACACCTATTATTATATAAGTCCTTTGGCCGATCCTTAGATTTTTAAGAATATAATATGAATTCATAATATAAAATATTTTTTAAAAACTCTTTTATGTCATTTTTGACACTATTGGGTATTTTGTTTTTGATAAATTCATAACAGCTTTATTAAGTTGAATAAAATTCATATAAACAATAATAATATGTCATATTAACCTATAAAATTCGTTGATATCATCAAAATTTCAAATTATATTTATTTTAACATTTATAATACTAAATATTTGATTCTTTCATTAATAAGGAAGATACTTCTTCATTATTGTGTCATATATAAATTTACTTATTCAATGTCTAAAAATGATAAATAAAATTCCATTATGTATGAAATCTTTTTATATTTTTAATGAATATTTAACGTCTAAATTCCAACATATACAACCCTATGTAAAAAAAATTTCCTAAAAGATATATTCTTTTGTCATTTTTGAATTTACATTAACTTAATTAGTATAAAGTATCATTATCACTTACATGTGTATCCATGGGGTCCCAAAATCGACCCAGAGATGCTTATGGTCATACATGTATCAACCAATATGATTATAACCCATTTAGGGTAATTTATTCTTATTATAATATTATATTTTACCCTTATTTACAGGATTTACACTTTAACCATGGTAAATAAAATATTTACTGAAATAATTTTTCAAAATGTATAAAAATAAAAGTTAACTATTTAATCAATCTGGACCTCCTGATTCTAAATATGGAATCCATTTTTCTAAATTCAAAACACAGAAGTGGCAGAAATAAATTTAAAATTGATTCCCACTGTCAAAACAAAAAGAATGTTTTTAAGAAATAATAAATATCAAAAGATTGACACTGGTTTATGCCCGGTTTAAAAGTGAAATTTTGTCTAATGACCAACATTGTATTTAATGGTAAAAATATATTCGAAATATAATTTAAAATCACTCCAATTAATAATTTATCACTCTTAATTATTTCAATTAAAAAAGATGTTTTTAATTAAAATTTAGTAATTTTCACTATTCAACAAAATATGAAAGTTATCCAAAAAGTACCAAAAATTCACCATAAGATAATTTTGATATTTCGATTCGAAAAATGAAGTCCATGTTGAATGATAAAATATATAAAATTTCAAAAATTGGGTATTACAATTCATAATGGCTCGTTTGATGGGTTGTGGGGTGTGTTAGAACTCGAAGTTGTGTACAACACACGCTACTATATTATTCAAAGTTAAGCGTACCGTGGAAGCATGGGGTGTTAAATTCTCCCCTACATAAAATAATTTCATCCTCAAAATTTCTAGAATACTAAACAATGAAAAGACTCGGGTGGTTCTTCATTATAAGTTCCTTGAGTTCCCACGTCGCCTCTTCAATCTTATGGTTTCTCCATAGAACTTTTACCAGACAAGTCGTCTAGTTCCATAGCACTTGTTCTCTTGTAACAAGAATCCTGAAGGGCTCTTCACAACAAGACATATCGGGTTCAATTTCTAATTCCTCGTAAGTAAGTACATGCGTTGGGTCAGCCATGTATTTTCTCAACAGTGATACGTGGAACACATCGTGAACTTTGGAGAGATTTTGCGGTATTTCCAAACGATAAGCTACAACCCCAATTTGTTCTAGAATTTCAAAAGGTCCTATTACCTGGGACACAATTTACCCTTCTTACCGAAATGTATAACTTCCTTCCATGTAGATACCTTCAAGAAAACATGATCTCCTGCCTAAAATTCCAAATACTTCCTTCGGTTATCGGCATTGCTCTTTTTCCTACTTTGATCTACTTTGATGTGGTTTTGGATTACCTTCACCTTTTCCATCGTTTCGTCCACCAGTTCTGGGCCTACAAGTTTTCTTTCACCAACATCATCCCAACAGGTTGGTGTGCGACATCTCTTTATGTATAACTCTTTAGAGGTTCCATCCAAATACTTGAATGGGAGCTATTGTTATAGGAAAATTACACCAGAGGTAAATATTGATCCCACATACCCTAAAAGTCAAGTGAGCATGATCTCAACATGTATTCTAAGGTTTGAATAGTCTGTTATGATTGTTCATTAGTTTGGGGGTGGTAGGCAGTGCTCCAACGAAGTTCAGTATCCAGGGCTTTATGAAGACTTTTCATGAATCTTGAAGTAAAACGGGGATCACGATCAGAAACAATCGATTGAGGTACTCCATGAAGTCTCACAGCTTCATTAATATATACTCTTGCAAGACGTTCAAGTGGTAGTTCTTCTCTTATAGTAAGAAAATGTGCTGACTTGGTAAGACGATAAACAATGACCCATATTTCATCGTTCCTTCTAGGATTCTTTGGTAGTCCCATGACAATGTCCATCATGAAATTATCCCATTTCCACTCAGGTATGGGAAGAGGTTGCATGACTCCTCCAGGCTGTTGCCTTCCAGCTTTCACTTGTTAACAAACCATACATCTTGACACAAAATCATCAATCTCCCTCTTCATGTTGTCCCATCAAAAATGTTCCTTTAAATCTCAATATATTTTTGTGCTCCTAGGGTGTATAGAGAAATTGGAACTATGATCATCATCCAACAATTCCCTTTTTAGATCAGGTATATTGGGAACACAAAGTCTTTTACCAAATTTCAAAATTCCATCTTCATACACAAAGTCACTCAATCTCCCATCATTGACAGCTTTAATACTCTTTTGAAATTCTTCATCATCGGTCTAAGAACTCTTTATCCTTTATAGTAAAGATGGTTTGGAAACCATTTCAAAAAGTATTAATGTTTCACCTTCCATAGTTATTCCCATATCCATCTTTACTAGATCCACGAAAATAGGTTCCCTCTCAACTCCCATATTGTTCAAAACTCCATGATCCTTTCTACTCAAAGCATCTGCCACCTTATTTTACTTCCCTGGGTGGTAGTGTATCGTGCAATAATAATCCTTTAGGAGTTCAAGACATCTCAATTTCCTCATGTTGAGTTCTTTATATGATAAAATATCTTTCAAACTCTTGTGATCAGTATAAATATCACATTTTTCACCATAGAGATAATTTCTCCATATCATCAAAGAAAATATTACAACAGCTAACTCAAGATCACGAGTAGGAAAGTTTTTATCATGAATTTTTAGCTGTCGTGATGCATAGGAAATAACTCTATCATTCTGCATAAATACACAACCAAGTCATTTCTTTGAAGCGTCACAATAAATAACAAACCCATCATTCCCCGATGGTAGAGTCAATATAGAATCATTGACTAATCTTCTCTTCAGTTGTTGAAACATTGTTCACACTCTTTTGTCAAAAAAAATTAACCCCTTTACATGTGATCTTCATTAATGGGTTAGCCAATAAGGAAAAAATATGGATGAAACGCTGATAATAACCTGTTAAACAAATAAAACGGCGCACCTCAGTTATACTCATCGGTGCTAGCCATTCTTGGATTGCCTTGGTCTTAGAAGGATCAATAGAGATTCCATATTTGGAGACAATATTTCCAAGAAATGAAATCTCTTGAAACCAGAATTTACACTTGGTAAACTACCAATATAATTCAGGTCTTCTAAGAGTCTTCAGAATAATACACAAGTGATTTTCATGATCTTCGTAGCTTTTTGAGTATACCAAGATATCATCAATAAATACAACCACAAATTCATCAAGATATTCCTTGAAAACTCTATTCAATAGATCCATGAATACAGAAGGTGCATTAGTAAATCCAAAAGGCATTACTTTAAATTCGTAATGTGCGTCCCCAGTTCGATATAATGTCTTCAGATTGTCTTCCTTCTTCACACACAACTGATGGTATCCAGATCAAAGGTAAATCTTTGAAAAGTATTGAGATCCATGAAGTTGGTCAAATAAATCATGAATGCGAGGTAGTGGATACTTGTTCTTTTTTTTTATAGCTTTGATATCCTGGTAGTCGATAGATAACCTCATAGATCCGTCTTTCTTTTTAACAAAAAGAACAAGGGCTCCCCATGGAGAAACTCTGGGGTGAGAAAATCCCTTATTACTCAATTCATATAGTTGTTTATTTAGTTCAACTAATTCCACAGTGGCCATTCTATAAGGGGTATTAGATATAGGCCTCGATCCAGGAATTAAATCAATGGAAAACTCAATTTCTCGTTCTGGAGGATGTCCAGGTAAATCTTCCAGAAACACATCTACATATTCTTTCACAATATGTACATACTATATTTGAACATTCCATTCCTCACCCACAGTTATTTCATTCTCTTCTTCCCCAATAATTTAATTTAGTTGAGCTACTGGGGGTGGATCAAGATAATAATTAGGTGTTGATGATTCTTCTCTAGAGATAAGGTGTTCCTTATCATCATCATCAAAAAATTTAACCTCCTTATTCTTATAATAAATATTTTCATTATGGTTCAAAAGCCAATCCATACCGAGGATTATATCCAAATAAATCATAGGTATGATGATGATATCAGAAGATAAATAACATTTATGTGCTCTAATGGGGAGTGATTCACAAATCATTATTGCAATGATACATCCCTTAGGAGTTTTTACTGACAACTCCCTTGTTAAATCAAATTGAAAATATCTAATTTTTTTAGAAAACTGGGAAGACATGAAACAATGAGATGATCCAGAATCAAATAAATCATTTTCTAAACTTGATGAAACCATTAAATTACCTGCCACTACATCTTTTGGAGCTTTTACCTCAGTAGTAGTAATAGCATAAGCTTGGCCTTGATCCCTTGAACATTTCTGAGGTATGTTCCCCGGACACTTAGGATATTCATTTGCAGAATGTCCCACCTCCCTATAATTGTAGCATTGAACATCGGTAGCTTCTTTATTCCCCTTGCAACCACGATCTTGGTGGCCTTTGTCACCACACTTGTAACTGACTCACACTCCCTTTAAGCAAGTACCATGGTGTTTCTTCCCATATTTACTGCCGAATGGATATTCAACTTTTCACTTCTTCCCCTTATTTTGATTTCTAGAGTTATCAACAGATATCTTCTTCTCTTGATTTTCATTAAAGTCGTAAGACATAGTGAATTCCTTTTCTACCTTAATGGAACATGAGACAATATCATCGTACAACAAGAAGGATTGTGAGACTAATGCTCGACGGAGAAACAGTTTTAACCCATCAAAGAAACTATCAATCTTAGTTCATGGGTTACGTATATAATTTGTAGCATACCTCACTAAGCTTGTAATGTTATCCTTGTACATTGCGACATTTTCATCCTCCTTTTGTCTCAAACTTAGAAATTGCCTATCCATATCTGCTTGATGGTCACGAGGAAAGTATTTTTCTAAGAAAATTTCTTTGAACTCCCTCCATTCCATATTTGATACTTTATTATCATCCTTCATTTTTTGAATCAGTGACAACCATTGATCAGCATCTCCAGTGAGGCGGTAAACTGCCATGATAACTTTTTCTCTTTCACTACTCCCCAAGGCATGGAATATTTTCTCTAAGGAATTTATCCATTACTCAGATACTACGGGATTAGTACTCCCATTGAATGTTGGTTGTTGTTTCCTCATGAAGCGATCTAACATTGATCCTCCACGCTATGGATCAGGGTGCTCCATATGGGTAAGGTTATTATTCATAACCTGAGTGAGTTGTCCTAGTATGGTTATTAGCTGATCAGCACCAGTTGCATCACCAGCTCTACTATAATTATCTTGTGTAGGAGGGAAATGCTTACATGGAGTCTGTGCATTGATACAGTTCACATTCCTTCCACCAGGAGCCATTTCTAAACAATGGCATGAACTAGATTAGTCTATGAATTGAAATACATAACACTTAACATAAATTGAACAGTTTATGGATATAATCCATAATCATAAAAATGTTTTCATTGAGGAATTATATACTCATAAACCCTTTATAATGGTTTGTAAAGAAAATCAGAATTATCCTAAGAATATCCCCCATGTGTGTCGTAACCAAGAGTGCAGTAAGGCCCATTTTCGTGCACTAGTTCCCGTTCGAGTCTAGCTCAAAGTGGTTTTTTCGGGTTTTACCCCTAGGTACATCTGTGCCAGAGCCGCCTCTACCTGCTCGTATGAAGATAGGGATGTATTACTCGGAAAACTCACAAAATCTATACAATACCAAAATAATAAGAAATTATTCTATACTAATCCTCAAATTCTATATTAGGGATATGTTCTCTAATAAGAGTTTATAAAAATCTAGCTTAAAGGTTTGTACTAAAAATTCTATGAAACTAACTGTAATGCCCTAATCCCAGTTACACAGAGTCATTTCATTATTACTTATCATTGGCATGATCACAAAAGAACAAGTCTCAAAATACCGATTAGTTTAGTAGCCTTGGAATCACTAGATACATTCATAAATGTTACATTAAATCATTAAGTGAAAAAATAAAATAATATTGTATCCATTGTCCACACTCATATCCCCTTCAGACTATCCCTGAAGGTCATTCATAAAATATTTCTTCACATCCAGGGAAAAATAAAACATAGAAATGGGTGAGCTCAGATGGTCAGTAAGGATAACAATATCGCGGAAACTTTCATAAATAAGCATAAACATTTAAGGAAATGTATAACCAAAAAAATCCTTTTAAACTTGATCTTCAGCATAATATATAAAAAAAATTAAATAATTTCATTTACTTAATCACATGGATATTATACTAGTCAAATAATCACATGCAATATCAATAACCACTTTGATAATGATGGAATGCATAATGCCAAACCATCATAACCACATAGTCGAGGCCTTGCGCCAAGACTACAAATAAGATTTTTCCAATGCCTTGTGCCAAGACACTAGTTTATCTCGTGAGACCTAATGATGAATCAAGGAGCTATAGCAGGCTGCACCAGCACTTATTAAGTCCAGTGCATTCCTCATATAAACAGGTTAAATCATAACATAAACATTTGTATTAAAACTAGCATACGAAATGTCAATACTTTTTCTATAAACCCTGAATGGTATAAAAATTACACATCCATAGTCAAACATATCATAAAACCTTCAATACTATATGGATGTTTTGTATCATAATAAATCAACTTCAAATAATCTTAAAATCCATCAAAAGATGTTGACATAGATGAAATCAAAACTATTTGAAAAAATATCTCCTTTTTTAAATCATTTAAAAGTCACATAATTATAAAATAAAACATTTAATTTGAAAAAATTCGTATAAGATTGTAAGGTAAGTTTCGACGATTTTATAACGGCTGAAAATAACCGCACCCGCCGTATAAGTTAAAAAATACATTCTTACCTTAATTCCGTCAAAAAGGTTAAAAAGGACCTTGATTGGGAAACGACAGAAAGATTCCTTTCAAACCATTTTATAAAAAGTATAAAAAGGGTATAAATGAATTTAACCTATAGTCTAGTAAATATTAAAAATGTTTTGAAATACATTTTTAAGAAACATGGATGTGGATGATAAAGAAGTCCCTATAGATAATTACGTATAAACAACCTCATATAATGAAGAGATTGAGAGATAAACCCTTACCTTGTACGTTTCCTTGGTTGAGGGTAGGTTAACCTCATGTATAATGGTTAAATAATTGTTATTAAATTTTACAAGAATCATATTCATTAATAAGATATCATATATTATCTTTTAACATTTCTTTGTTAATAATATCTTATTATTATCGTCGTTTCAGGTGTTAACTTACTCATTTTCTTTTATATGTTTTGTTAAATATGCCGTGATTTTTATGGATATATTGTATCTTATTCATATCCATAATGATATAAAGTCCTTAAACATTATTTTTATTCATCAAATAAAAATTATTCTTGAATGGATACGATGGGGAATGAATCTCATCACGTTCATGGAGACGGTAGTCCGTACGTACGCATGAGCGATAATCTAGTTATTTTGATGTTAAAATAATATATAATTGAATGGTATATCATATATAAAGAATCATTATCATGTTATATTTATTACTTACAATAATTAAACATCATTATTATACCCATCAAAATAATAATGTTTTGAATAACAATTACACCACAACGTCGAGACGGTAAGCCGTACGCACGCACGTATTGTGACTTGTCATTCAATGGATGGATTGAATACTGAATATGGTTGTATCATATTTATAATAACATCACATTATATAGAAGATACTGGAGTTATTATTTTATAAGGGGGATAAAAAATAATGATGAAGTTGAAGAAGAAAGGAACTTGAAAGAGGGTGGTGATGTAACACCCCGAGATTTTATGAAAAATATTCTTAATTTCATTAATGTCTTGTGTTGTACGCTACACCAAAAGGAGCTTTCACAACACGCATCCTTTAATTTCCTTTCATTACACGCTATCGCGACCCTCCTCGATAGCGTGTGTAGTACGCAATACTGAGTTTCACTAAACAACGATATGCTATTAAAATATTATTAAAACTAGCCGTTATGAATAGTAATAACCACTTTTGGAAATTTTTAAAATTTTATTTTTTAAAATGGAATTCATTTTTGGATTCAGAATATCGAAATTAGCTTAGGGTGAAATTTTGGTATTTTTCAAATAACTTTCATATTCTGATGAATAGTGAAAATTACAAAATTTTAATTAAAACAACAGTTTTAATAGAAATAATTAATAGTGATAAATTATTAATTTGAGTGGTTTTAAAGTATATTTAGAATATATTTTTACAATTTAATACAATTTTGGTCATTGGATGTAATTTCACATTTAAACCACACATAAACAAGTGTCAATCTTTTGATAGTTATTATCTCTTAAAAACACGCTATTTGTTTTGACGACGGGAATTAATTTTTAAATTAGTTAATGTAATTGATATGTTTTTAATTTGGTAAAATAAACAAAATTTTTGAAATCATAATATCAAATATAGCTTAGGCCTAATTTTTGGTATTTTTCTGAAAACTTTCAATTTTTGATGAATAGTGAAACCACTAAGTGGTAGTTAAAAAACTGAATTTTTCATAAAACTTATTTTTACCGCTTATGTGAGTGGAATTTAGAAAATCCTAGAGACACGGTTAATATCAAGGACTAAAATTTGGTTCAATGAGATGAAAATATTTTTGTTGAATAGTAACTTTTGAATTTTTTTTACCACGGTTAAAAGTAAATAGGGTAATTAAGGGTAAAAATGATATTATTATTACCCTAAAACGTGTCCTAATTCTATTGGACATGTGTAATTCGTCAAAAAACAACCTTATGAATGAAATATGACCATTTAGACCCACTTGGATTAGATTAGGACATTTATTGTTAATTTATTTAAAGAAGGGTTAAATAGTTAAAATCAATGTTTAATAAGTAAATCATTTTTAATATGGGGTTATACATAAGATAAATTCGACTATAAATATTCATTAGAAAGATAAAAATATTTCCTACATAATCGTATTTTATTTGTAATTTTTAGACATTAAATAATTTAATTTATGTATGACACAACGATGATACAGTAATTATCTTATTAATGAAATATTGACATAATTGATGTTATAAATACCCAGATAAATGTAATTTGAGACTTTTTATGAATTACACTAATTTTCTAGGTTAATATGACATGTTAGTATTGATTTTATTAACTTTTTTCGAACTAATAATTATGTTATGAGTTTTACAAAAATCAATTACCAAATAGTGTCAAAATTGACATAAAATAGTTTTTAAAACAAATATTATATTATTAATTGTTATTTTATTTCTAAAAATCTAAGGTTCGGCCACATGACTTAGATAAGGTTATATATATTAATAATAATCAATTTGGGGTTCTTTTGGATTGATAAAGTAAGTTTATCAACCTTATAGTGTAACAACACAAGAAGACACGGTAAAAGTAAAATTATTTAACTTAATGTTAAAACTAAATGATAAGGTTAAAATTGATACCTAAACTTGTCTAAATTCTATTGGATGAGAGGATTTGGACCCATACCCACTTTATCTTAGAAAGAAGACCCTTTGGAACCATTATAAACCTAATTTTACTTTAATATAAAATAATATTTTGAGATTTTCCTAAGGTGCCCCTCTCCTCCCTTATAAAAGGGCACCTCCTCCCACTCCTCCTCACACCAATTTGAGCATTCAAGATCGGCCAACCCCTACCAAAATCTCTTCTCCACTTCCCTAGTATCATTCTAGAGTTCTTGGTCTTCTTCAAAATGCATCCTTAGTTCTTTAAGTGGAGGTTAAGAGAAGGCGCGTCAAAAAGAGGAGGGTCGGACACTTACGAACCAAATCGGACTTAAGGTAAGGGAAAATATCACAATCTCATTTTAATCTGAGATTGTTTATACTTTGGTATTTACTAGGGTGTATTTTATCATCCACATCCATGTTCCCTCAATATGTAATATTATTTCCATCCACCTACAATTGTTTAAATCCAATTTTACCCTTCGGTGAGTTTTTAGTAAAGGATATGAAAGGAATATTTTGTCGTTTTTTCGTACGAGGTACTTTTTAACTTTTCCGACAAAATTACGAGAAGAATGTTTTTTTAACTTATACGGCATGAATTGATTTTTAAAACATTATTTCCAAGAAGCTTCCTTTACAAGTTTTAAACTTTATTTTTAATCAAATTCTTTTAGTTTAGAATTGTACGACATGTTAAGAAAGGAAAAGTGTTTTTGAAGAAGAAAGGATATTTTCCTCAAGAATGAAGATCAAGTGTTTTATCAAAACCATTTTCCATCTAAGATAATATAGGGTTATGATTCTATCCCTATCATTACATTGATTTGATTATGTTTTGATTGAATTATTTTTATGAATTCATTTATCTTATATGAATTGTTTTATAATGTCATGATGTTTAAGAATTCCATTTTTATTACATGGGTTATGAAATGATGTATAAATTATGATTTTTGTGGCACACATAAGAATGGTTTCATTATGAGATGGGTGGTACCTATATCTCCCTCCAATGCATTGGGTAAAGATTTTATATCTCATGAGATAGACATGGCTGGAACGGTAGGTTATACCGGTTCAGTGAAACAGGACTGGAACGAGGAATGAACTCGGTTCAGAAAGGGAATTTGTCCACTAAGATAGTCTTGGAAATGAGTCTTGACTAACAAGAAATGATTCTCTATGATTATGTGCGTATTCCACAAAGTTTCATGTTTTATGTTATTATTATTGGGATTACATTTCACTACTAATATTTATCCCATGTTATGAAATTATGATCTCTTTTGCAGGTTAAGATTTCCAAAAGATATGTTCTTATGAATATGACGTGATTGATATTTATTTTGTTTACCTTACTGAGCATTTGTGCTCACCCTTTTATGTTTTCTTTTCCCCAGGATATAAAGAAAGGATTTAGGTTTTAAAAAAAAGAAGATCTTTATCGGAGATGTTGAAGATCTTTCACCACGATTAGAAGATTATATTCTGAGTTTCCAAAGACACTAAACTATTACGGTCCTTGTGTGTGTGTTTTTGTTATGTACTAAGTATTCTGCAAAAGTAATGTAATGTCTATGTACATTAAGCTTCGGGTCTCTATAGTTGGTATCAGAGGGAGGTTTAGTCAACATTTGGAAACTAGGATGTGAGAACGTTAGTGAGATCCCTAGAGATATTTCTAAGGTATGTCTAGGGATGTCCCTAAGGATAAGTATACGTATAGGATACAGTCCTACAACTATGGTAATTATCATAGAATTTAACCTAAGATGTTAGATATTGAGGATACTCCCCCTTTATTATGTTGTTTTCCCTAGCATTATTTTTGCCTCTCACACTATTCTTTTTGGGTTTTAGACGATGGCTGGAACCCGAAGGAACCGTGTCGATCAATGTAATGGAAAATGCAATGATTGTCCTCCTGAACAAACAAATGTTATGGGAGATGGAGTGCAAAATATTATTGCTATACTTACACAAGCTATGAATCATTCTGGACTTCCAAATGAGCAGAGAAGGGAACAATATTCTATTGAGTCCTTCATGAGGCAACGTCCACCTTTTTCAGTGGGTCTTCCGATCCACTTGTTGCTGAACAATGGATCAGTACCACTGAAAAGATATTTTCAGTTCTTTAATGTTCTGAACATGATAAATTCATCTTAGCAGTATATCGTTTGGAAGGTGAAGCTGATCAATGGTGGTATCTTATCAAGAATACGAGGCCAAGAGATGAAATTAAGTCCATGGAATGGGAAGAGTTCAAGAACTTATTTTTCAATAAGTACTTCCCTCGTATTCTTCGAACAAAGATGCAAAAGGAATTTCTTGAGCTGAAGCAGAATGATGATGAATCTTTTGGTATATACGAAGCGAATTTTACAAGACTTGCAAGGTATGCATCTGGATTTATCATCCAACTTGAAAGTAAACTTGATCAATTCTTTAGTGGCTTAAAACCAAATCTTAGAAGGGCATTAGCTATAAGAGACTTCAGTAGCTATGAAGAAATTTTGCGTTGCGCTATCAAGGTAGAAATGGAAGTTGGTGTTACTTATCCATCTCATAGTTTTTAAACGAAACAAAAGATGGAGTTTAAGGAAAAATCTCAGAATAATGGTGAAAAGAAGATGAATGTTTCCTTATCCTCAAAGTGTGGAAAGAAGCATGGTGGGGATTGTCTTAAAGGGACATGTAAATGTTTCAAATGTGGAAAGGAAGGTCATCGGGCATTTGAATGCCGCAATTATGGGAAGAAGATGCCTAATGATGCAAACAAAGGAAGGGATACACAGAATGAACCTACTACACTTCAATGATTCAAGTGCAAGGAAATGGGGCATTATGCTAATAAATGCCCTAATCCAAGGGTTAGTGATGATCGACATGAGCAACCGCTTAAGGAAAAGGACAAAGGGAAGTCACATGTGATCACCATTGGCGATGTTGAATATGACAACAATGTGGTGGAATGATTAAGTGTTTATGTAATGGGATTCCAGAATAATGTTGTATATAGTATCGTGGAATATTGGAATATTTATGTTTTGGTCTAATGTGGTATTCAAAGTGATTGAGATATTTTTGGAAATAAGATGATATGCGCATAATGAAGGGAAAACTAGAAAATGAAATGTTTGATAGTATTCATGAGCTCATGATTGATATAAGGACTAAGTGATATCATGGTTCGAGTATATAGAATTTTGAGGATTTTGGTATGTGGAATGTGTTAACTTTTAACTGAATTCATGTTTTCACTATGGTTCAATGTGTATTAATTTTTTCAAGAGAATACATGATTAAGGTATTCACATGATTGGAATGTGACCAACAATATATATATATGGGGGATAAATGATGGTATTCACATGCTTGGTTGATGACATTTCAAGTAATCATTTTCTTTATACTATGAGCTTGGATCGAAGTATTTTAGATAAGCCTAAATATTGGAATGGATTATGTTGGACATAAATTAGGATAGAACTTTTTTCGATATTATTGATGGGATGCTATAGTAATATAGCTTTAGAAAAAGGAAAAACTGCAGGACGGGCGACAGCCCATCGCGTCGGACAAGGCTGTGGGAATCGAACCCACAACCGATGTGCGACTGGCCTTTTTTGCCTACCACTGGCCTACAGGAAGTCCTTGTTTAGTAGAAACTAGTTTTATTATATTAAGCAGTATGATATATAAAGTATAAGTCCATTTTGGGAACCATATATGATTAATCTCACTATAGATGGACTTATGTATTTTTTGATAACTTTTCTAACCTTTTGTTTGAGACAGATGGAATGACCCATCATTCTATCACATGATCTGCTAACACATCACGAATGACAAATTCAACTTCATTTATTTAAGATATTAAGTGGAAATTGTCCAAAGAACAACAAACGGTGAGACTATACCAAAATCACGAAAGTATTTCTTCTAATTCAAATTTTTCAACTTTAGGGAAATGATATTGAAAACCAAAAATGTTTTCCTAGTGATCTTATATCTGATGAATCAGATGGTACCCTAGATCATCTCAAATTTATGGCTTTGTGATTGTTGGATTTTTCATAGCCATGTTCTCTACCACTCTCCATCAGAACTTGATGGTTAGATTTTTCTTCCATATCCATATTTTCACCTATGTTCTCCTACGTGGAAACCCAGTGATGAGTTAATTTGGGTAACCGTTACATTTCATACTTTAGTTTTTAAAGCCATGTTTTGGTATTCCTTTTTAAGATGTGGGTTTCTATTAAAGAAACATTCGAATAGTAAACCATTTATAACCCCGACGAATTTCGAGGGCGAAATTCATTTTAAGGGGGGTAGAATGTAACACCCCGAGATTTTATGAAAAATATTCTTAATTTCATTAATGTCTTGTGTTGTACGCTACACCAAAAGGAGCTTTCACAACACGCATCCTTGAATTGTCTTGAATTACACGCAATCACGACCCTCCTCGATAGCGTGTGTAGTACGCAATACTGAGTTTCACTAAACAATGATATGCTATTAAAATATTATTAAAACTAGCCGTTATGAATAGTAATAACCACTTTTTGAAATTTTTAAAATTTTATTTTTCAAAATGGACTTCATTTTTGGATTCGGAATATCAAAATTAGCTTATGGTGAAATTTTGGTATTTTTCGGATAACTTTAATATTCTGATGAATAGTGAAAATTACTAAATTTTAATTAAAAACAACTTTTTTAATAGAAATAATTAATAGTGATAAATTATTAATTTGATTGGTTTTAAAGTATATTTAGAATATATTCTTACAATTTAATACAATGTTGGTCATTGGATGTAATTTCACATTTAAACCACACATAAACAAGTGTCAATCTTTTGATAGTTATTATCTCTTAAAAACACGCTATTTGTTTTGACGACATGAATTAATTTTTTAATTAGTTAATGTAACTGATATGTTTTTAATTTGTTAAAATAAACATCATTTTTTAAATCATAATATCAAATATATCTTAGGCCTAATTTTTGGTATTTTTCTAAAAACTTTCAATTTTTGATGAATAGTGAAACCACTAAGTGGTAGTTAAAAAACTGAATTTTCATAAAACTTAATTTTACCGCTTCTGTGAGTGGAATTTCGAAAATCCGAGAGACACGGTTAATATCAAGGACTAAAATTTGGTTCAATGAGATGAAAATAATTTTTGGTGAATAGTAACTTTTGACTTTTTTTACCACTGTTAAAAGTAAATAGGGTAATTAAGGGTAAAAATGATATTATTATTACCCTAACACGTGTCCTAATTCTATTGGACAAGTGTAATTCGACCAAAAACAACCTTAGGAATAAAATATGACCATTTAGGCCCACTTGGATTAGATTAGGACATTTATTGTTAATTTATTTAAAGATGGGTTAAATAGTTAAAATCAAAGTTTAATAAGTAAATAATTTTTAATATCGGATTATACATAAGATAAATTCAACTATAAATATTCATTAGAAAGATAAAAATATTTCCTACATAATGGTATTTTATTTTTAATTTTTATACATTAAATAATTTAATTTATTTATGACACAACGATGATGCAGTAATTATCTTATTAATGAAATATTGACATAATTGATGTTTTAAATACCCAAATAAATGTAATTTGAGACATTTTATGAATTCCACTAATTTTCTAGGTTAATATGACATGTTAGTATTGAGTTTATTAACTTTTTTCGAACTAATAATTCTGTTATGATTTTTACAAAAATCAATTACCAAATAGTATCAAAATTGACATAAAATAGTTTTTAAAACAAATATTATATTATTAATTGTTATTTTATTTCTAAAAATCTAAGGTTCAGCCAAATGAATTAGATAAGGTTATATATATTAATAATAAACATCTTGGGGATTGTTTGGATTGATGTATTAAGTTTATTAACCTTATAGTGTAAGAACACAAGAAGACACGGTAAAAGTAAAATTATTTAACTTAATGTTAAAACAAAATGATAAGGTTAAAATTGAAACCTAAACTTGTCTAAATTCTATTGGATGAGAGGATTTTGACCCATCCACACTTTATCTTCGAAATAAGACCCTTTGTAACCATTATAAACCGAATTTGACCTTAATATAAAATAATATTTTGAGATTTTCCTAAGGTGCCCCTCTCCTCCCTTGTAAAAGGGCACCTCCTCCCTCTCCTCCTCACACCAATTTGAGCATTAAATCTTGGCCAAACCCTGCCAAAATCTCTTCTCCACTTCCCTAGTATCATCCTAGAGGTCCTGGTGTTCTTCAAAGAGCATCCTTAGTTCTTTAAGTGGAGGTTAAGAAAAGGCACGTCAAAAAGAGGAGGTTCGGACACTTACGAAGCAAATCAGACTTAAGGTAAGGGAAAATATCACAATCTCATTTTTATCTGAGATTTTTTATACTTTGGTATTTATTGGGGTGTATTTTATCATCCACATCCATGTTCCCTCAATATTTAATATTATTTTCATCCACATACAATTGTTTAAATCCAATTTTACCCTTCGGTGAGTTTTTAGTAAAAGATATGAAAGGAATCTTTTGTCGTTTTTTCGTACGAGGTACTTTTTAACTTTTCCGAAAAAAGTACAAGAAGAATGTTTTTTTAACTTATAAGGAATGAATGGATTTTTAAAACATTAATTCCAAGATGCTTCCTTTACAAGTTTTCAAGTTTATTTTTAATCAAATTATTTTAGTTTAGAATTGTATGACATGTTAAGAAAGGAAATATGTTTTTGAAGTAGAAACGATATTTTCCTCAAGAATAAAGATCAAGTGTTTTATCAAAACCATTTTCAATCTAAGATAATATAGGGTTATTATTCTCTTCCTATCATTACATTGATTTGATTATGTTGTGATTGAATTATTTTTATGAATTCATTTATCTTATATGAATTGTTTTATGATGTCACGATGTTTAAGAATTCCATTTTTATTACATGGGTTATGCAATGATGTATGATTTATGATTTTTGTGGCACACATAAGAATGGTTTCATTATGATATGGGTGGGACCTATATCTCCCTCCAATGCATTGGGTAAAGATTTTATATCTCATGAGATAGACATGGCTGGAACGGTAGGTTATACCGGTTCAGTGGAACATGACTGAAACGAGGAATGAACTCGGTTCAGAAAGGGAATTTGTCCACTAATAGAGTCTTGGCAATGAGTCTTGACTAACAAGAAATGATTCTCTATGATTATGTGTGTATGAAACAAAGTTTCATGTTTTAAGTTATGATTATTGGGATTACATTTCACTACTAAGATTTATCCCATGTTATGAAATTATGATCTCTTTTGCAGGTTAAGATTTCCAAAAGATATGTTCTTATGAATATGACGTGATTGATATTTCTTTTGTTTACCCTTAATGAGAATTTGATCTCACCCTTTTATGTTTTCTTTTCCCCAGGATATAAAGAAAGGATTTAGGTTTTAAAAAAAAGAAGATCTTTATGGGAGATGATGAAGATCATTCACCACGATTAGAAGATTATATTCCGAGTTTCCAAAGACACTAAACTATTACGGTCCTTGTGTGTGTGTTTTTGTTATGTAATAATTATTCCGCAAAAGTAATGTAATGTCTATGTACATTAAGCTTCAGGTCTCTACAGGTGAAAACATTACCTCTTCTTCGGGTTCTTCCTTTTGATTTGATCAAAAGGGCTCCTTGGGTTGGATTTCTGACTAAAGGAAGGAATCTACGAAAAAGGGAGGATTTTTATAGGGTATTTTGGCAGAGATTGTCCAAACCAAACGGCTTTGATTTTATGAAGAATTGGTTAGAAGTGGTGTCCTTTTAAAGGGGGTAGGAGGTGCTCTTTAGGAAAAGATTAAAGAATTAATTTATAATAAATTTATATTCGGTTTTTAATGTCTCAAAAGTGGATTATTAAAATTCTAAGTTGGTTATGGGTCTAAAACCACTCAACCAATATATTTTAGATAGGTTTGGTCCACTATAGTAACCTTATCTTTTAGATTTAACTCTTATTTTAATAGTTTTACATTTACCATGTCTCTTTGTATTTTTATATTATATAGTTAATAAACATACCATATACTTCTAAGAGACCCCAAAGTGGTCCATTAATGATAAACCTATCATTATATAATTACTTTGTCTAATAATTATATTTTTAGGAATATAATATCAACTAATAATATAATATTTGTTTTACAAACTCTTTTATGTCATTTTTGACACTATTGGGTATTTTGTTTTTGATAAATTCATAACAGCATTATTACACAGAATAAAATTCATATAACAAATAATAATATGTCATAGTAACCTATAAAAGTATTCTATGTCATCAAAATTTTAAAATCATATTTATTTTAACATATATAATACTAATTATTTGATTTTTTCATTAATAAAGAAAATAATCCATCATTATTGTGTCATATATAAATTTAATTATTCAATGTCTAAAAATTATAAATAAAATAAAATTATGTAGGAAATATTTTTATCTTTCTAATTAATATTTATAGTCTAAAATCCAACATATATAACCCTATGTAAAAAATGTTTTTCAAAAAGATATATGCTTATGTCATTTTTGTATTTACTTTAACTTAATTAATATAAAGTGGCATTTTCACTTACAAGTGGATCCATGGGGTCCCAAAATCGACACAAAGATTATTATTGTCTGAAATGTATCAACCAATAGTGTTAGGACATGTTTTAGGGTTATTTATTATTATTATAACATTATTTTTTACCCTTATTTAACAGATTTACCCTTTAACCGTGGTAAATAAAATATTTACCGAAGTAATTATTCAAAATGTATAAAAATAAAAGTTACCTATTTAAACAATTTGGACCTCCTGATTCTAAATATGGAATCCATTTTTATAAATTAAAAACATATAAGTGGTAGAAATTAAATTAAAATCGATTCCCTCTTTCATTACAAAAAACGTGTTTTTATGAAAAAATAACTATCAAAAGATTGACAATTGTTTATGTCCGGTTGAAATGTGAAATTTTGTCCAATGACCAAAATTTTATTAAATGGTAAAAATATATTATAAATATACTATAAAATCACTCAAAATCATAATTTATCACTATTAATTATTTCGATTAAAAAAGTTGTTTTGAATTTAAATTTAGTAATTTTCAGTATTCATCAAAATATGAAAGTTATCCAAAAAGTACCAAAAATTCACCCTAGGCTAATTTAGATATTAATAATCCAAAAATGAAGTCAATTTTGAAAGATAAAATGTATAAAATTTCAAAAAGTGGGTATTACTATTCATAACGGCTAGTTTGATTGGTTGTGGTGTGTGTTAGAACTCGAAGTTTCATACAACACACGCTACTATATTATTCAAAGATAAGTGTATCGTGGAATCTTGGGGTGTTAAAAATATGATTTCATTCTCACAAAATATTGAGTTCAATTTAATTTTGATACTTTGATATCTTCAAGTAATAATTTATAACTTCTCTCCGACACACAAACAACTTTTATTTTTTTGTATCTTGAATCACATGTATATATCTTCATATTTGAACATGTAAATTTCCATTTATCGAGGCTACATGATTTCCTCATTTAAAATTCCAATTTAATATTGATATATTTGTTTTTACTCTATTCTTAACAATTCTAAGTCAAATAAATCATTATTTAATTTACAAGGAGACTAAAGATTATTCAATTTCAAATCTTCTATAAAATATATGAACAAAAAATCTACACATCTG
This sequence comes from Viscum album, assembly GCA_963277665.1. Classification (NCBI taxonomy): domain Eukaryota; kingdom Viridiplantae; phylum Streptophyta; class Magnoliopsida; order Santalales; family Viscaceae; genus Viscum; species Viscum album. The sequence goes on from OY728161.1 coordinate 1,454,075,712, forward strand.
TATGATTTCAAGTAGGGGAAATATTGAGTCATGATACTTATCAAAACATAGTGTAAAAATATATAAAATAAAAAATCCACCTTTGGATGGTTATTTATTCTCAGATATATTCATGGAATTAAATATCTAATAATGGCTTAGAGACCTTATTATTTAACTATCGATAAATAATCTCTTAAAAAACAACTTAGTCTCAAGACTATATTATTTTTAACTTGAATGGAAAACAATAAGTTATTATATTTATGACCATATCATTTATTATGGTATGGGTATATCTTATTCTATAAAACCTATTAACCTCATATTTTCATAACAATTGACCCTTAAAAACACACTAAAACATGTTGATATTATTAATTTTACATATCATAGTGTCTTGTGCCCCTGTTATAATAAATGGGTGAAACTCACTCATCTTCCAAGATAGCCATTAATGGTATAAAATTATTCTATTTGATTAATATTTCTCTTCAACAGATCAACCATTAGGGGACTTCTAACTTTAGGCTCCAAAGATCTATGATCTGATTAACTAAATATATATTGAGAACCGATCTAGGGTACAGAATAAAATTTACCTAAAATCTCCAAATTTCTTACAAACATTCCTTCATAATATATATTGAAATCATGTTTTTGAGAAAAAATTCAATAAACATCACTTCGGTTAAACATGTGTATATAGAATATTGTAATTGAGGTTTGTTGTATTTTTAAGGAAATGTATTTAAATTTAGAAAAGGTATTGTGGAATATATTTTATGCTTTATAATCTTGGCACTAGTCACCATCATGTGGACTATTAGGGTAGGGATTCAGAGGTTAATATTGATCACATTTTTTGAATCTATAGTATTTATGTTGAGGCAGGTCATGACAGTCGTGATATAAGCTAAAAGTTATGACTCAATAAATAAATATTTTTTTTTCTAATTATATGTATAAAAATATATAAAATAGATAAAATAAAGGATATGATTTCTTAAACAAATAAAAAAATCCTCATAAAAAATTCCTCATAATATCCTTGATCATTAATGATATCCCCCTACATTAGTGGATTCCCCCACTAAATATTAATAGATAATACTATGGTTTTGATTTAAAAACTCTATGATTTGTTTTTTAAAATAATAATTTAACTCATTTTAATTTTTAAATCACCAATTCCCTAAAAAGTTATACTATTTTACACTAATATCAAGTTACTGCCTAAACAAAACATCCCACGTTAGTTCGAATGGATAAGCCTATTTTTTGGTCTGATAATTTGTTTATGAGAATTTTATATTTTTACACTTACTGGGACAACAATCCTGACAATATTATTTCTTTTCCAATGTTACTGTGATACTAAATTAAACCACAAAGAGATATAATTTAATAATTATAAACATCAATTAATATAATTTAATTGATAATTTTTCCAAATTATGATCAGAAGATACATCATTCGTAAAATTATCTTCAGGAATTAAATCCACCCAACATTCCAAAGATTTAACCTCAAAATATAAATCAACAAAAAAACAATACAAAAATAAAATAATTTAACTACGTTATAGGGAAACTAAACTGCCCCTAAAATAAAATTTATTTATTCTACTCAAATTTATTTCTCAATATGATATTATTTATAAGATAATTTTATATTTTCACTCTTAATATTCCATAAATATTAATATTATTATTTAATTAAAAACATTATCCGTTCAAAAAATTAGACCATCGTGATACACATTTTAAAAAATAGGAGCATCAATGAATCCAATGAAAATAGAATAAATATCAATTTATAATTACTATATAAGTTATTTACAAAAAGAATATGGGACACAACATCAACACGTAAGGTCCACACCAGATACCATTCCCACTCAATAATAATAAATGACATTCAAAATTATATAAAATTACAAAACATGAAATATTCATTTTTCATTGTAATTTGTATTCTATATTCAAAAAATACATTCAGATCATCCCATTCACTTCCCATTTAAGTCTCAAATACATTATCAAGAGTTTTAGTATCAAAAATATAAAAAAAATGTGGCAATATTTTTATGTACAATTTATAAAACGTGTACTAAAATTGGTAAATTAATTATCTATTTTTTCAAACCCTTCATCATTTATAGATTATGCAATTAAACTATTCATTACTATTGGGAAATGTACGTCACCAAACTCCCCCCAGTCAACCTCCAATATCAAATATATTACCCTGAAACACACTTCAAAAATATTAAACACACATTAAATATATAATTAATTAATCGAATTAAAATCCAACCACGGTAAGTCCTGTCATACAACATCAATCTATCTCTGAATGATTAGCCTTAAAGTAAATAATCCAATGCTCAATAAATTGTATACTTGATCATCTATAAAATCAAAATTGAGTACTATAGAAACCATTTTTCTACCCCATAATAACTTTTATATAGCTAGATGAAATGGAAAACTCATAACTTATATATCCAACAATACCATAAAATAATTTAAATCCAAACAAAATGTAGCTCAAATATAAAATTTAAAAAAAAATTATTTGGTAATCACACTAAAATATTTTAATATTAATTTCAATAAAAAAACATATTATATTCATATTTAAAAATTAAACACCTATTTTGTCAACAATATTTAGTTATTCCAAAATAATTTATTAAAATAAATCCAATTTTTCAAAAAAAATTAAAAAAATGACAATTTAAAATTAAATATTAAAAAACTCCACTGAAGAAAAATTAACTCAATTACATACACATTAACAATTCCATAAAATATTTTTACATTAAATTAACTTCTAAATACTTGAAATTTATACAATAATTAAAGTATTTTATCCCTTATCTAATATTCATGTTAATCCATCTCCTCTATTTTCATCACCAAATATAACTTTTTTAAAATTTCATACTGACCCCTTCTTTAAAATATTCAAAACATTAACCCTTTAGGTGGATCAGAAATACCTATACAATATGACAAACAATAAATGAATAATTTAAAATAATTTTTTAATTCCATCGTTGATTATTAAAATTTGATTGATCCCATCCAATAATGGAAATATTTTGGGTTCAATGCAAATATTAATGTTATATTGGGTTGATTTTTCTTGAAAAAAATTTCATGTGTTGATAAGGACTTATTTTTCCTTATAATTATGTTTTGGAAAGTTTAAGTGTATTAAGATATATTTATTGGATACCTAGAAAGAAAAAAATTTATTTTTTGGAAATAAATGTGTCTGTGGATAGGCTGACCATGTTCCACTAAGCTACATATTTTAATCCATTAGTTATTCTTGAGGTAGATATGACCTAAAAAACCATTTTTATGTGATTAGATTTTTTTAATATTTTTTAATGATTGTTTTTTTTCATAAATTCATGTAATTCATTCTTTCATTCTATTTCCATTTCAATCATACATTATAATTGACTGAAAATATTAAGGTAAGTAAACTTGCAATCTACCTCACCAATCATATGGTGAAATTTGATACATCATACTATATGTTTTAAACTTTCCATTAAGTTATAAAGTATTAATGTCACATCATATAGAATATACATGCCACTATTCCTGATTTTGTGTGAGTTTAATGGGAAATATTATCATTTAAAAAATTCTTGCATGTACATCATCTTCTAGAAGTCATGTCATATGATGAAACAGATATGAATCATGTTAAAACACGCATTTCAAGAATAAGTGAAGGCATTTATTGATGTGTTATAACATAAAATTAAAATTTATAGTATACACACCAAAGACATTAACACTTATTATTATGTGATATTTAATATAAACAACCAAAAAATATAGATCAAACATCGTGAGGCCTAGTGTCAATTAAGGACATGGTATATAAAAAATAAAAAGAAACTAGAACATAAACTATTTATATCAATTATCCTTATTATGATCCTAAATAACTTTTATCTCCTAAAAATACATTGGAAAACCCAAGGAATATATAAAATTAAGGGGAAAGGTAAAAATATCAGCAACAAAATAAACATGATAAGGAAACCTAGCATATTAGTCAAAGGTATAACAAGATATCATAAAAGAGAAGGAACATAAGTAATCATATTGAACAATGACATAACTAACATGGTACCATAAGTCCATTCTAACATAAGAAATGGGGATGAAACATATAACTTGAAATAAACATAAAACAAGGCTAACATCCAAAGCAATATCACATTTTGGAAAAAGTCCAATAATGGATTAGGTTTACTCCATAATCCCATACATAATATCTCATGACACGAAAGCTTTACCAAATGTATTGGAGTTCTATATGGGTGCACCAATTATAACCAATTCATTAATATATGTTTCAAAAAAAGTAAATCAATAATTATAAGTAAACATAATAATTACCCACGGAAATAATTTGGGTTGAATACTCATTCAGCATTTCACATTCAATGAATATTTAATAAAAAAATTATTTGAGACATGAACATAAGTTATGTATTATCCAATAAAATGATGGGGGAATGAAATTTAAAAATGTGTAAGGGGTATATTTCTTGAATTTATAATCAATATGTAATATCAAATTTTATCATCATTGATACAAATTTCATTAAAATATCACATGGAATATTTCATGAGGAAAGGACCCTTTTAACATTCATATTTCATGGTTAAACTCTAAAAATTTCTAAAATATTATAGAAAAAAATATATTGGAAAAGAATAATGAAATCATATAAAGAATGATTCAAATAATTGAGTGTTAATGAGGGATTGAAATCCCATTTAGGTTATATAATCTGAAAGAAAATATTCCACTTACATTTCTGTAGGAAATTTCAACAAGTACCTTGTTCAGGAAACAATTCAAAGATTCCTTTGAACTCATTTTCTAAAAAAATTACAAAATGGGAAACATTTATGTAATAAATAATTGAATAATAGTATAAAACATTATTTAAAATATTTTAAGGAATATATTGACATGGATTATAAATATTCTTAATCTAAAATAATATAAAAGATTAATATTAATTACAAACAACATTCTATTTGTCTTTTTATTCAATAAGGGAGAAAATGGAAATCAAACATGCAAACCAAATTCATGAATAGTGGAAAACAATATCATATATTCAAGAAAATTATTATATATAATTTTTTCCAAGGTATCCCTAAACAAAAATATCTCGAATATATTATATATTTAAAATAAATCACTTACAATTTTGGTAACATTGGAATCAAATTGTCTTGGATGAGGTAAAATGAATCTTAATTAAAAATAACTTTAATTAATGATTCAATATATATTATATAGAAATTATTATCTTATAAACCATATATAATAAATTATTCACATAGCATTAAAATATGCTTCAATGAATGGGACTGGAATGAAATCTATTACAAATATCTTATCATTGGAGTGAGAGTTAATTAATGATGATAACATGTGTACCAAATGAAAGTCCCAAAAATTAAGTGCAATATAACACTAAAAAATCAGATTTAATTTTATATTAAATAATTTCAGAATAAGTCAATGAAGTAAAAGTATAACCCATTAAATGGAAATTGAGTAAAGTAACACCATACCTCGAGTTTGACTATTCTCGTATGTTCCTTTTTTCCTAAATAAAAAAGCTATGTAAATTATTTAATTTTATAATAACATTTTACATGTGTATTATTTATTTTATTTTATATATTACAATGATATAATTTTTTACTTAATCAATTATGTTCACGTAAATCATTTTGATGATATTCGGTTCATGATTTCCAAATGTATTTGATATGTAAACTATTATAAAATAAGTAATTATTCAACAAAAAATAGAAAAATAATTATGAAATAATTATAATTTTTCTAAAAAAAATTATGTTTGAACCCAACCAAGAAATACATATATGAAACATGAACTATGTTACAATCATGGAGACGGTGGGTCATACATTGAAATGAGTAACGTTTCCATTTTTTAATGATCAAGATGAAAAGAAGGTAAGTATTATTTTACCATTATATAATAATATTTATATCATAAATAAAATTTTATTCATTTAAATTAACTTGTTTATAACAATAATTTTATGAGGTGATGTAAAATGTATTGCATCTCTTTATGGATTTGGTAGTCCACACATAGGCAAGAATGATGTTTTCATTTCCTGTGAATGAAAAGGTAATTGAATATATGATTTTTTACTTTTCCATAATTAAAAATATTTCATTAGTATATTATATATATTTATATTAAAAAATCATAATATATATCCATGAGAGGTGGTGATGGAAAACTAATGTCATCGGTTCATGATGTGGTAGTCTTTCCTTCAAATTAAAGAGGGTTTCCATTCTTATTTGATGGAAAATGAGATAGAAGAATTTTAGTCCATTAACATAATGTAATCTTATTATATATTATATTATAATGTAATTATATCATAATGGAATAAAAATATTTGAAGGATGTTTAAGAATAAATAAAAAACACTTGATTAATAATTATACCTCTTTTTAAGACAAACTCTTATGTTTTCCACAAATACGATCCGTTTTTTTGTTTTATGATAAAACCAAGGAGTCTAGGAAGTGGATAACAAAATAAGGAAGTCATTTGTTATATTATAATGAAAATATTATCTTTAACTGTGGATATGATAAGAGATATGATGTCCTTTTCTATGTGGGAGAGAGGACCCACTATAAAATTTCTAAAAGGCTAAAAATCAATTAATTCATTCCAACGAAAAATGATTCCCAATGGAAATATACTTTAAGGTGGGATATAATAAGGTTTATATATGTACATACAATATTATTTTTATAGGTATAATTTTCAAATTTTCCTTTATCTTTTGGTTTAACCCTCAGAAAACCTTTATTCACATTAACCACTGTAATAAATTTTGTGAACTAAATTTGTTATAATTTCATTTATATGAAAACAAATTTGATCATAAATGAAAAATAGGTTAAATTTTAGACTAATTATAATCGTATTTTTCACCATAAATTATTTTTATTATTTTTAAGTAAATATAATATATTTAATATTTAATATAAAATATCATTAATATCATTTTTGACATTATTCATTTAATTTTACTTTTAATATATAAAATTTTTAATGAATTTTTAATATAATAAATTCGACCATAAAAAAATACATAATAATTTAGTATAATTTTTTTTACCGAATATCATTCCAAATACATTACTTTTAATGTTTTTAATATTATTTACCTTGATTTTTCTATTATTTTATCAAGCATCCAGTCAGTCTTTAATAATTGTTTAGGTTAATAATATAGTCACTAAAAATTAAAAATAAATTACCATTGAGGAAATATTTTAATTACACATAAAATATCATTTAATTTTCTTCCATCACTTATTTTTACACCTTTATGAAAATATAATATATATTTAAACAAAGGTGAGTGATATTTGGCATTTTTATTTTCATAAATTATAGGATAGTTCAAAATCCTCTAAAAGTGTCCCATAAGTAATTATATATAGATATTAAGGTGATCATGGTAAAATTAAATTCATCCAGTTAATATTAATATGAAAAATAGGTGGCCTTATCATTCTGTTTTAACCTAAGTTAACTAGATTTACCCATTTACTATGGTGAATTTTTTTACTGTTTTTACTATACATTATAACCAAAAAATTAGTTGAGTATATAAACTATTATTAGTTATTATTATTTTAAACATTAAATAAATTTTATCAAATTAATTTAATATAAGTGGCATAGTTTAATTTCAAAATGATCCCATAAGACATGGTATAAATTGGTTGTTAAAAATATATTTTTCAAGCAAAAGAGGGTATTATATTAGCTCTATAACTAGTCATCATTTTTTTATGTATTTAAATTCATATATATTGATATATAATATATAAATTATATTTAAATAATAATTTATTAGGAGATATTTTAATTAACTAATATGTAGAATTATTGTGCACTTCAAAAAAGATTTCTGAAAAATGTTTTCTTATGCACGGAAATAAATATATACTAATATTTATAAAATTGATGATTAATAGGTAATTAATTAAAACATTATAAATAAATTGTTTCATATTTTACATTATAAAAAAATGTGATTTTATGTTACGTTATTTAATGAAAAAAATGACACTTTATGAAAAATCAGGCATTTCCTCTATTTGCTGGAAAATATTAATTTATATAAAAATATAAAAATTATCTATAAAGTAATTTTGATATGATAATTTAAAAAATTAAATAAATTTTATCAAATAAAATCTGTAAAATTAACAAAATTAAATTATAACACTTTCTCAAAAAATTCGAAAAATGTTTTTTTGAAGAAGGAATAATTTTTTTAATAAGAAAACGACAATAATAAAAATATAAGTGATTATTTAATATTAATTTATATGTAAATTTATATTGATTATAAAAATTATATATATTTCATAAATTAGTTAATACTATTAACACAAACCAATTTAAGGGCTAGGTTATAACAATCATATTTAAATAATAATATTTCATTATTTGTTTAGGGATTGTGTTGTGTGTTATATATGCTATCGAACATAATGTTTTTATTTTAAAATAATAGGGTGATAAATTCTACGCGTATATAATAAATTTTTTACATAATTTAAAATTTCACTCATAAATCAAAGTTTTGATATTTGATAATACAATTTTTAAAAACCCACGACATAAAAAGATTTAATAAAACATTCTCTAAATAAGTGAGAAAACAATGAATGCAGGTCCTTATGAATAACAAATAACTATTTTTTCATGTAGTAAAATGTTAGTGGTATGTGAAAATATGTACAATTATGAAAATTATAATGAAAAAATAATTGTGGATTGTAATATAGATTATTATTCCCAATAATGTGAATGATTAAGAGAATGTAAACAACACAAAAAATTTATATGGATGAGTTGTGAAAAAGACCATTGATTTGAAAAAAAAGTAGGTAAATGTGAATAAAATTTATTTTAGGATCCTTTTAAAATAATTTAGGGATTATTTTACTTTCAAGAAATAAAGTACCAGAAAATATACACACTTTATATACTTTTATTTTAAAAACATAATTTCATTCTTTGGTTATGCTTAGAACAATTTCCAATTTATTTCTCACATCATGAAATGAATATCAAATACTAATTTATTATACCTGAAGTACTAAAATTAACTTTTAATAGATTATAAGATTTATGAAATAAGAGTATGTTTTTACTACTATATATAAATATTTACTAAAACTAAAATGGTTACCAAATGGTAAGATAATAAAACAATTATTAAACCTTCATATGAAGAAATAATACATTTTACTTCAGAATTCCCAAAAAAGGTTTAACTTAGATTACTACAATAAATAACCCTACATTAAAAATATCCTCAACATAGAAAAAATAATTTTGTTCTTCACAAACCAATCAATTCATTTTAAGTCACATTTTAGAATCAACAATTATATTTACCTCAATCCAATGAATCATTTCCCAAAATCTACTTATTCACCAAAATTTCATAAAAGTCCAAAAATATTTGACCTTGTAATTTCATTATAAAATTAAAAATAATATTTATTAACAAAATAATTTAAAAATAATAATTTCATATTAACCAAGATATCATGTTGGCTATATTTAAGCATAGAACCCTTGATTCCCTTTGTTTGTGATTTCAAGACCTATAGCCTTGACGGATGCGATGTATTGTCTTCTATTCTATTTTTATCCTTTTTCTATAACTATATTAATATAATTATTTAAATGTTCATGATAATTTTATGAACATACTCAAAATAACATTAATCATCAAATTAATATTTAATCAGTAAAGTATTATATATAACTTATTTTTCCCCAAAAAAATAAAATATTCCTAATTGCATATGATTACCATAACGTAATGAAGTTTACACTAAAGGTTATCAGTATCTTTGAACTTATTTTAACATATTTAAAAATAATTATATCAAAATAAAATCTCTAAAACATATACTAAAATAAATGGTTTTATTCCCATAAATATCTCCAAATAATATCTTTAATCATCGTACATAAAACATAAAAATAATCATATATTACTTTATAATTATGATCAACCATGAACTTATAAACCCAAGACACTTTAGTTTTACCCCATATATCTATCGAATTTTTTGGGTTTCTAAAGTATCTATTATCTAATTCAAGAGGACGGTTGATAGAAAAAATTTGAATTAACCTAATAATATCCATTATGAGTGTCAAACTAGGTGTTCATTATAATACACTCACCATACATCAGAATAATGGTAAAGATATAATCAGACAACTCTTTTCATGGTTATTACACATAAATGAATATGTTCCAAACCCATTTCCAATTTTAGTATCCATATGGGTATGTATCACTAGGGAAACAAATAATCTCTTATTTACCAATAATTTATTATGTTATCCTATAAATAAACCTATCTCAATAGGTTTTTAATAATGTTATATAATAATAATCCTCAAACATAACAATACCTTTCTCTGATACAAACTAAACGTACCAAATCCCTTTACACATTTGGTTTAATGATTTTTAATAAAAAATCCAAATAATTACAACCAAAATATCGTGATTCCTAGTTTATTTTTAATTCTAGTTATATAAAACCTCAAATAAACTAAACAATTACATATTTATTTTTAATCACTTTAATGATCTCCTAAATCTATTTTTTCTCATTAAACTACATTTGATAACTAGAGAAATATATGTCAGGTCACCAAGGCTAGATACCTTGAGAGGGGGGTGAATCAGGGTATGATAGATTAAAATAACTGCCCCTTTTCGATCTTGTTTTGCAGTTAGAAAAAACCCTATTCTCTCTCCTTCCTGATGCAGAGTATGAATAAACTTTAAAGCATGCACAAGACACAGATATTTTTACTTTGTTCACCCTCACTGGGATACGTCAAAAGAGCATACACTGGCAGTGTGATGATGTTCCGATTCCACTATAATCACACTGTTGTTTACAAGTTCAAAGTAGACTCACTATCCCTTCTGGAATACAACCACTCACAATTTGAGAACTCACTGAACTCTCTAATGATGTGAGCTCACTACTTTTTCAGAAAATACATTCACAGTTTATAGACAAGTAGGTCTCTTCATTATAACTAATGAATTCATCCTCCACTATATAAAGATGCTCTATTGATGTCCATGTTTCATCCACTGATGAATACCCCTTTTCACTTGAGCACTGATCAAAAACCATTGGAAATTACCTTCATAAAGAAACCTACTTCATGAGGATCCCAATTTCACAATGCTCAAAAAAGCCTTAGCAAAGCTCCTTCATTTTAGTGAAGCACTCTTGTGAAGCTCAAGTCATCACAGAGTGACATCCCTCACGAAGCTCACTAACCCAACGTGAAGCCCATAACTTTTGCGAAGAATGGTTAGCCACCACAAAGCTCTTATTTCATGAAGCACACTACCTTCGCGAACCACCTTCGCAAGCCAAGAGAAAAATATTTTCTTTGAAAACTCTCTCTCACTCTAAAGGGGGTCGAGTCCTATTTATAGGCAATTCCACCGACCCTCAAACCATCCACACGAATTAAACGCCACATCATATCAAATCACGATTCTCTGATGTTCCCACTGATATTCTATCAAAATTGAGAATCACCACGACACTTTCTTGACCACGAAGCTCGTTGTAATCTTGGATCATTTCTTCATTTACTTCGTACCGCCATCGTGAGGCTCCCTCTCAATTACCTTCAACACTGTATTTCACGAAGCTCGTCGTAATTGTGAAGCATCACCATCAACATTTTTCTTGTCTTTTCGAAATCCAAACCATGAACCCTGTATTCAAAAAACTCATTACTTTTCCATACTTTGATGAGATCTTCAAGAAAATCTATATTTCATGATTCTCACCAAAATCAAAATTTGGGACCCCAAAAGTTTGGTAAACACCGGAAAACTATGCCACCTTGTATCTGTTTTGTTGTACCACCTCCAGATCGTCCATTCCTTTTTCATGATTCTTTATCAACATGGATTGTAAACAACATATCTGGAACGTGACAATTCACCATGGAAACCTACTTTGTCGGCAATTACAATAAACTCATAAATGTTGCAATGTTAGTTTGATGGATTTTTACCCAAATATATATATAATAATGAGGTGACCAAAAACCCCAGTAAGGAAATAAACATGATATTGAAATGTAACATCTCCTTAAAAGTCATTATATGATATCCTTAAATTGATGTATCATGAATGATCACATACAATCACAACATAAAAAACCTGGTACTATAATATCCTAGTAATATAGGAAATGTGTATAAAACATATATCATGACATAAACATGAATCAAGGTTAACTCCCTAGAAAATAACACATGGTTCAAAAAACCCCATAATGGATTAGGAATACTCTTTAATCCCATAGATAACATCCCTTGAGAATAATGATTTAACTAGTGTATTGGAGCTCTATCTAGATATTCCAATCATAACATGTTTATGATTATATTTTCCACAAAATGGAAATCAATCATAAGGTAATAAGATTACAATAAACCATTACAATAAATTTGGATTCATAATCATTCATGATATCATAATGAAAAGAAAATGTCAAAATGAATTAATTTGAGAGATGAACATAAGGAATGTATTACCCAATAAAATTAAGCAACAATTAGCTAGGGATATCTGTAAGATATATATTAATATATATATATATATGTATATTAGAATCAATCCAATATGTCAAATATTTTCACCATTTATGAAAAAATATTTAAAAGATCACATGGAATATTTATTAGAGAAAATACCCTTTTCACTTTGAAATTACTTCTTTGATATATAATCATATAAAGGATATTAAGGAAAACAAATCCATTGAAAAGAATCCTGAAAAATTATAAAGTAATCTTCAAATAATTTTTTTATGATGGTGGGAAATACTGTTATTGTCATATAAGTTAAAAGAAACATTTCTTTCACAATTTTTTAAAAATCATTAAAAATTACCTTGTGTAGAAGATGACCAAAATATTCGTTTTAAAACATTTTGTGAAAAAACGAAATAAAAGGGTGAATTTTTATTTAATGTGTTATTAAATAAAATTAAAAACATTAATTAGGTAATTTTAAGAAAAAAATAAAAATGAAAGAGGAATATTCTTGATCATTAATAAATACAATATTGGAATTACATACAAGCAATTTTCATGATGTTTTTTATCTAATAAGTTTGGAAATGGAAAAAAATGTAAAGAAAATTCATTAATATAATATAATGAAAGAGATGCAGATAATGGAAATAATTGTAAATTATTTTTCATAAAGGGACCATGAATAAAAATTATTGAAAAAAATGAGATTGTAACATAAATCCTTTATTGCTTCGGTAATTTTCAAAATAAATCCCTTTGGATGAATTAAAATTTATTTTAACTAAAAATATCATGAAGTATAAAGTATCCAATATATAATATATATAAGCTGTAGAATATACACTATATAAAATAAATTAGGCACATAATATTAAAATATTACCCAATTAAGGGAAATTGATATAAAACCCCAATTAAATATCATATCATTGGAGTGACAATTAATCAAGGAATAGGAAATGTGAAAAAATATTAAATAAAAAATTGGAATAAACAATTATATAATAAAATGTCATTTAACATATAATCATATCATAACATTCTCAATAATTAAGAATTATAACCCAATGAATAGAAATTGTCTTAAGAAACCCCATTCCTCAAGTTCAACTCGACATGTACGTACATTATCTTCCTAAATTATAAAATTATTTTGATTATTTAATTTATTAATAAAAATTTCCATGTTTATTATTATTTCCTTTTTATTTATTACCATTTATATTTATTTATATAATCAATTAATTTTATCTCAAATGGTTTGATTATATGTAGTTCATATATACAAATGGAATTTGATAGGTTGACTATGGTAAGATTAGTCATTACTCAAACATCTCAAAAAAATAATGAAAAATATTATCATTTCATACATCATATTTAATTTTAAAAATAATACTAAAATATTGTTATGAAAAATAAAATATATTATAAGAATGTAGACAGTAGGTCATATGTATGAAAGAGAAGTGTTTCTATCTTTCAAGGATCATGATAGAAACAAGGTAAGTATGATTTTATATTTCCAAAATTATAATTGTATCATAAATACCATATTATTTATTTTTAATATAATTATATATACCATCCACATATTATTGAGATGAATAATGAATCTCATGGATTCATGGAATTGGTTATCCACACATACACATGAATGACATTATAATTATTTAGTGAATGAAATGGTGATAAAATATCTGATATATTAATTTTTCATATTGATAAAAAGATCATAAATATAATATATATGCATTAAATCAATAATAATAAATATTAGTGTGATGTGATGATTTAAAATGAATTGCATTGGTTAATGAGGTCATAGTATATCGTACAACATAACGATAGTTGTGTTTTCCATTTGATGGAAGAAGATACTAATGTAGGTTATTCCATTAATATAATGACATCCCAGTATATTTCATATAAACTATTATATTATGTTATAATGTTTGAATAATATTTATTGGATTTGGAAGTATAAATAAAACAAAAATTCGAGATTAATAACTATATGTCTTCTTTGTAAAACCTTTTAAGGTTTGTTCCAAAATCATACCTAGGTTGGTATTTGGATAAAACCAAGGACTATATTACATGATGAGAGAATTAAAAAAGTTATTTTTAATATATTTTCTATAATATAAGGATATTTAATTGTGGAGTGGATAGGAGAATATGTGTACTTTTATATGTGTGGAAAAGGACCCACTAGGATATTTGTAAAAAAAGAATAAAATAATAATATTCATTTCAAAAACATATGATTCAACAAAAAAATATATTCAAATTTGGGATAGGATAAGGTTTCAATATTACCAGATAATTGGATTTAAGAAAATTTAATGGGTAAACATTACATTTTCTTTTGGTGTAACCGCCTAGTAAACCTAATCAAACCATAACCATGGTAATTAATTTATGTAATCTTAATGGGTTATAATTTTACATATAAGAAAATAATTGTATCATAAATGTAAACTGGATGAATTTATATACTACTTATTATAATAATTTGTCACTTTAATGTTTTTTAGTATTTTTAAATAATTTAAAAAAATATTATTTAACATAAAATTTCATCAATGTCATATTTGATACTATTTATAAAATTTTAATATAAAAACATAAAGATAATAATGAATTTAGAATATAATAAATTTCAATACAGATAATACATATTTTTTAACTATAAAATTATTTTGGAACCCAAAATCATCCCATAAACACTACTATTATTGTGTTTAAAATTATTTACCATGACCTTTCCACATTCATCACAAGCATTATGTCTATGTTTTATAAGCATTTAAGGTAAATATATAATCAGTCAGATTTATAAATAAATTACCATTATGAATATAATTTCATTATTATAAATATTAATATTAATATTTATTCACTACATATTTTTATCCTTATGTGATCATATAAGAGATTATTAAATGAAAGAGAGTGGCAATTATTTCTATTCCTAAATTATTATATAGGTCTATTTCATGGAGATGTTTAACATAAATAATTGAATATAGATCATAATGTGATAGGGTCTGAAATAAATTAATCCAATAATAATTAAGATGAAAATTGTCACCTTATAACTTTATTTTGACCCAGGTTAACTCGATTTACATTTTTACCATAATGTAATTTTTTTTACTATTCTTACTATTAAACATGACCAAAAAATAAGTTCACCTTATTATGTAATTTAAATAATATTCATTTTAAATATGTAATATAGTTTATCAAATTCAATTTACATTAGTAAAATAATTGAATATAAAAATCAAATTGAAAAACATATTGAAAAACATTTATTCAATAAATTTATCTTTCAAGTAGGAGAAGGTTTTATATAAACTCTAGACTAGTAATCATAATTTTATCAGTTTTAATACATATATATGGATATATAATCTTTCAATTTTATCAAAATAATGCCTCGTTATGGGTTATTTAAATTAATTAAAATATAGAATAATTATGCCCTTAAAAATAGTTTTTAAAAAAATATATTTTATTCCTAAAAGTATACTTTTACAAAAATCATGAAAATTACAGATTCAAATGAAATTAATTATGAAATTATAAATAAAATGGTTCAAATATCATTCTATGAAAAAATAATAAATATAAATGTACTTTTTGATTACTTTGTTTAATGAAATGAAATGATAATACCTAAAAATCCATAATTTTCAGTATTCACAGAAAAATAGAACTCTAAAAAAAATTTAAAAATCCCCTTATAAGATAATTTTCAAATTATGATTTCAAAAACTATAACCATTTTATCAGGTGAAATTTTTAAAAATTTAAAAACTATTTAAAATATTTTCACACAATTAAATAATAACCATTCTGATGAAAACACATTTGATAAAGAATAAAATGATATTACTAAATAACTAAGTGATTATTTGTTATGAATTTATTGATACATTTATATTGAGTAAAGAAATATATATATATTTCAGAAATTTTTTTGACTATTCTGTCCTTATAATTTATCATCTATGTTATAATAGTCATATTTAAATAATAATATTTCATAGTTTTTATAGAATTGATGTTGTGTATCATATATGCTATCGAATATAATATTATTCCGTCAAAATATCAGAATTTTATATATAGACCATGATGAGGATACTCAATGGTTTATAAAATTGTATGTCATGCGATGATTCTATGGTTATTCATGTTTAATACTTGACTATTAGTCCCTAACTGTTGGAGTTCTCTTATTCTACATCATTTATTATTGAGACACTTGCGTGCCCAAGAGGATGAAGGATCACATTCCAATTTCAAATGATTTTTCCTATATCATGAACTCATCCTATGGTGGGATATCTATGATGAGAACTTTTATATCATCACCACATCCAAGTTGTTGAACTAATAATGTTTCTCAAACATATTCTATGTATATTCGGTTTTTATGATCTCAATTACCCTTCATACATTACTAATTGTATTTTTTAAGTGTGTTTATATGGTTTTATTTTACTCTTATGTGTTCAGCCATACATTTTATTAAGGATTTAGGACATTCTGGATGAAAATTTTCTTTGTCTAAAAAATTGTTTTTGTGACTATTTGGCTACATGGTGAAATTTACCTATGTTAATCAAGTACCTATATGGTGGAAATAGATACATAAATGGGATACATTGTGAAATCACTAATTTGTAAATTTCTTATGTCAACAAGAACACATATTTGATGAGTCACATACATTACCATGCAGCTATGTGAAACAGTTACATAGAGTAAAATGATATGGGAGAAATAATCTATATGACTAGTTGAATATGTATGTATATTATATAACGGAATTGATTATGTGAATATCATATGGGATTATATTGGAAATGTGAAGAAAATTGGCACAATTTTCATATCAGCTACATCATATTCTGCTACGTGAATGATTCATTGACATGATTCAATATTGATACATAATGTTAAATTAGCTATGAGTACTCCTATTTTCAAATCGGTTATCTGGTTTTATATCCATAATTTTGGTATGTGGATTAAATTCTTAAAATTGACTACATTATGCAACAATTTGGTATTTATTATTTCTGAACCATTCAAGTTAAAATTTTATTGCTACCGAACAATCCTTAAATTCTTGATTTCCTCTTTAAGATAAATTCAAATATAATAAGATATAATTAAAGAGACAGAAGAAAATGGATGGAATATTTTATTTTTCTTTACTATTTTCAAGGAATCTAATAGAGAAGGATGTGTAACTAATCCATGTAATTCTATATATCATGTGTAATGTGTTAAAATTACAGTTACTAAATGTATTTTCCTGAATCAAGATACAAAAGCTGTGCAGAAGTATAGTATTATACATGAGAAGTGAAATGAATAGTAAAATACATAGTATTGTTTTTCTGAAGCATCAACAATGAAAATATTTTTTCTATACAATTAATAAAAAATTAGTTTCAATTTATTATTTGTTCTTATGAAAATTATTTTCTATGATTGGAAGACTCTCCTTGAGAACCATACTATTCATATTGTTTCCCTTCGAGATCATTCTCTTATATCATCTATTTCTTATAGCTATGAGATAAAAATTATAAAATATTTCTATTTTATTGTTCATTATAAAGGTTCCCAATAAAATAACCTTTGAATGATACTGTATATAAATCCTTTATTGATCCCATTTTAAATCTCATGTTCTTATGTTATGTGCCAATTACTTTAACTCAGTAAAGTATTCCCTGGGAAAAGGACTGGCAGTCCCCATAAAAAGTACCGAAGTAGTAAAAATACTAAAACTAATGTAGAAGAGTTGTGTTGGAGTGCAGTGGGGGACTCATATTCCGCAAAAAACTATAAATTTTTCTTCGTTTGTTTTTATTTTATGATATTATTTCAACGATATGTTATATTAATAAATATCACAGAATTAAATCATAACCAAAATAAGTACATTTTCAAATGTGCGGAAAATTTTAAAATGACTCAATTCACCCCCCCCCCCCAGAGTTTTATCATGGTCTATCACCGATAACATTTTTATTATTTGAATTGATTATTAATTTCACAATCACAGAACATTGAAATCTAATATCTATTCAATAATAGAATCTATTCATGACAACATGGAAGGAATTTCTATGATCATAGTACCTTATATTAATATTGAGAATTATGGTTTTTGGAAGTCATGTATGGTAGTATATCTAAAGTTCCTTGGTCTAAAGTTTTATCTCAATGTCTTTAAGCCTTAAGAAATTCTAAAGATAAAATTAGATACATGTGATGCAGAATTTAAAGATAACCAATAATTTAATTATAAAGTTATGAATTATATAATATGTGAATCAGGAACAGATTAGATCAATAAAGATTCAAAATGTAAAATAGATTTTGAGATGTGGAGTAAAATTTCAGTTTCTTTTGATGGGACAAATAATGTGAAGGCTCGTAGATATAATACCTCCAAACTAATGTTCAACACATTTAGAATCATGTATGTTTAGAGTATCAAATAGTTGAATTGAAGTAATATGGAAATTTAAAATAAGGTTTTTTTACTTTAGGGACACCTATTACTAGTCAAAAATTAATCTCTAAAATTTTGAAAAATACAACCACACAAGTGGTGTGGCATTTCAGCTTCTGTTTGAAATTTAACAGTGGTTAAAAGCTAGAGAATTAATTATCTTATTATAAATCTAATGATGTATGATGGAAATATGTAATATCAATCTATAGAACATGTAAATATTAAAATATAGAATATTAATTTGAAATTATCAATTTAAATAGATGGTAATTAGTGTAAAAAGATCAAATAGCCGAGTCATTAGATGAAAATAATTTTAAAAAAGATTATTTAGAAAAAGATCATTCTCAATTTCCTAGAATGATCTAAATGTTTTAAAAATGTATTATAAGTTTTAATAAACCTCTCAATAAATAATAGAATGTAGATAAAAATTATAGTGAATTAATATGTTATGACTGCAAGAATATTGCAAATATCAATCCTTATTTTCCATAGCATTATGATAATAAAAAAGGTCAGAAATGAAATACTATATGAATATTGGAATAAAAATAAAAATTAGAAATCGAAGACTGAAACAAGTATTGATTTTGAGGATTTTAGTGAGGTTTCATCATCAGAATAATAAAATGACAATTCTAATTAGAAAGATAACATGTATTTTATTTCAAAAATTGATGGTGTGCATTCTTTCTATTCTTAAGAAAATGAAAATCAACCAAAAATTTCTAACTTATCATTTAAATAAATGGAATAAAATTGTTCCTTATTTTAAGCTAAGTATGAATCTTTAAAAAGGAAAAAATAAAACTCATAAAATTCCCCAGAGAGACTTTCTTTATGAAAAATAGGTCATAACTAAAAAATGTAGAATATAAAAACAAACATAGAAAATGTTTCTTCATTATGTATTGAACATTATAATAAAATTAAAAAATTAAAAAACCAATTTCAAGACCTTAAATATACTGATTATGTATTTTCAAGATCTTAAAATTATCTGAACCATATTACTGGTAATAATAAAACTCATAAATATATATTTTTAATAACAAATCATGGTGAAAAACCAAAGTTTTAAAAAGAACAATTTTGTATGTAGTTATCAAGATAAATATATTTCAAAAATTAATTTTCATCATTTTGGTTATCAAAGACACTAAAAATTATTACAGTTTGAAACACTGACATACCTTTGTAGTTAATAATTATTTTTTCAAAATATGTTTTTAAAAATTCAGTGATGAAGGTTTTAGACATCCCAAATATATTTGGGATTCAAAATCTTTAATTGCTATCCTTTATGATCCCAAGAAAACATGGGTACCAAAACAATTTATTATTTTATTTATCTTTTTAGATACAAAGGTCCAAGAGAGCCAATGAAAGATTGTTTATAGATTATGGATTCTCAAGTAAAATTAGTGGATATTTTTCTAAATTTAACTCATTATTATAGATAACTGGATTTCTTGTAATCATTGGTTAAAATACTAGTGTAAGAATTAAGGGAGTTGGATCATTTGAAATCCAAAACACTCTCTTTTTCAATAACATAACATATGTGGATGGTTTAAAGTAAAATATAATTGTTATATCAAAAATATATGATGAATTTTATTGTGTTTATATTTCAAACAATCCATGTTCTATTTTTAGAGATAATTGTTTTAAATTTAATCCACTTTGAATAGAGAATATACAGACCCTAGGTCTTAATTCCATGATTAAAAATTAGGTAAAATTTCTAAATGATAGAAAAAATGAATCATGGATATGTCATTGAACATTTGAACATTATAATATTTATTCTTTGATAAAATTGGCCAAAGAAATTAGTTTCATTTTTAACTCAACATAAACTGAATAAAAATAATCTATGTGATTCATACTAAATGGGAAAGAAACACAAGTCATCTTTTAAACCAAATAAATTTGTTTCTAATTCTAGAACCTTATAACCTATTCATATGGATTTTTGGGGTATCTAGTGAAACAATTCAAAGATATAAATATTATTTTTTAGTTTTTACTTGATGATTATTATAGATTCACTTGTGTTTTTTTTTAAAGTGTTAAAGTGATTATTTCTCTGTTATTATAATCATTTTCCAATTATTTCAAATAGAAAATGTATTCGAATTTTTGACAATAAAAAGCGACCACAGAGGATAATTTCAAAACCGTGAGTTCAGTTCCTATTGTTCAAAAAATTGTATCACAAAAAAAACCTACCCCAAATATGCCTCAAAATAATGGTGTTGTTAAATTAACGAATATGACTTTGCATGAAATTTTTCAGAAAATATTTTCTGAATATAGATTTACCAGTCATTTTGGGGTTCAATCTATGAATACATCATGTTATTTCATAAATAAAGATCTAATCATTAATCTTTTTAAGAAAACACCATATGAGCTATGGAATAATATAAATATAAAAGATGGATACATTATGGTTTTTGGATGTAATTTTTATATACTAAATATCCTGGATAAAATTTTTATGTTTGATTCAAAAATCATATGAAAGAATCGTTATAGGATATTCAATACCATTAATAGCATATATATTTTTCAATAAATGATAAAAAATTATTGAATAATAAACTCATGTGAAATTTGAGGAATGCGTTTCTTTTTATCATAATGTAACTAAAATTAATGAACTATATGATTCTTTTGATAACATGAGCTATTGAATTTTTTTATAACATAAAGGATAAATAATTGAAACATAATTTTCCAAAACAAAATACTAAAATATTGGATTCCAGTGATCCAAAAATTTTGTTTCATAAACAACATGTAACCCTTAAAAATCATCCTTTAGAAACTATTATAGGTAGTTTAAATAGGTAATTATAACTAGAAAGAGTGTATTAAACACTGTAGGGGTCTCAAATGGGCTATCATAGATAGAAACCATGTCAATAAAAAACCATTAGTAGGGAATTGTTGGTTATAGATAAGCAATGAATATAAAAGAGCTCAAGAAGAACAAGGTAGTGGAATTAGTTAATAGACTGTATGACTATCCTATTGTAGGGGAAAATGGATATTCATAAATAAGCTAGATGATATTGGTGTAATGATTGTAATTAATGGTATATTATTAGCTAAAGGTTATAATCATGAATAATGTATTGAAATTGAGGAGAAATTTTATATATTAGCAAGACTAGAGTCTATTGGGATTATTTTATCCTATGAATTATATATGAATTTTAAATTATATCATATGGATGTAAAAAATTATTTTATAAATGTTTACCTAATGGGGGAATATTATGTTTAAAAACATCATAGATTTGAAAATCTCCAACTTCTATTTTCATGTTTTAAACATACCAATTCACTTTCTGGTGTTAAAAAAGAAACTAGATATTGGTATGAGTGCTTAAGTTCTTTTCATTTATCCAATGTTTTCTCAGTATGTAATGTAGATCCTGTTTTTTAAGAAAATCACATCTTATGATATCTTGATAGGTAAAATATATTTTAATGAGGTAATTTTTTTTTGTAAAATAGAAAGTGTGTGTAATTAATATTCAAGACTAACTAAATTTATTGAGAATAATGTGTTGGTTTGATTATTTATTTGGTTTTATAATTTATCAAAAATACTTTGGTAATGTTCTATATTAAAGAAAATAAATATAATATATTCAGAAATGGTTTTTAATTGAATGTGGTAAAGTAAATAACAAACTAATGAACTCAAATGAAAATAATTTCTAGGATAAATATAGGAAACTAGTTGAGAACAATATTTATAGATAAATAATTATGATGTTATTGCATTTAACTACAAGTAGACTAGGTTTTATTTTTGCAGTGTGTATGTGTTCCCATTTTTAAGCTAATCGGAAAGACTCCCATTTCAAAGATTTTAATGTAATTTTTACGTATTTAAAAGGAATAATATTTCTTTTTTGCGTTTACTATAAACCAATGATTTTAATTTAACATTATATTATGATTCTTACTTTAGATGTTGTATACTATATGGGATGATTACTTCAGTAACATTCCATTTTCTATGTAAATCATTTGTATCCCGGTCTAGTCATAAGCCACAATCTATTTCATTATCAACCATAGAAGAATATTATATTTCGACTGGTAGTAGTTGTGAAGAAGTGTTGTGGATTAAATATGCCTTCATGTATTTTGGGTTCAAAATATAATTGAGTCCCAATTAGATGTGATAACACTTGTTTTATCAAAATTTCAAAGAATCCAGTAAATCATTCAAGAAGAAAGCATAGAGGATTAATGCTTCATTTTCAAAGATATCTAACACAAAAAGGTGGTATTTACCATGAATTTGTCTCCACTAGGAATTAATTAAGAGATGTTTTTTAGGCCCCATATGTCTGAGAATTTTTATTTCATTAAAAAAAATTGTGTATATATATATTTAATTAGATATTATATGTTTTAATTTATTCTAAATTAAATTAATTTATATTCTAATATATCTACATAGTTTTTTAAATTTTAAATTTCATTTTCTCTGTTTTATATTTTTTACAATTGGATACATAATAAAATTGGGGATTGGGTAGAACACCAATTAAAAAGTCTCTTAGACCATTTTTAAATTTGTGTACAAAACCTACCTTTGAATCCAAACCATTATATTTGACATCTTGATCCCTATTCGACCATCAACCAGAGTATTCAAAATTGGAATTTTTATGTGTGTTTATAATGTAAACTCAGGGTCATCTAAAAAATTCATTGAATGTGTAAGAAGAGTTCATTAGGGAAAATTCATAAATATGTTTTGGTTTAAGCCAACTGAAATGATATTGAATAATGTTCTTGAGATTCAAGGATGGGATTTTTTATCTGATGAGAAGAAGTTATATTTTATTTTTGAGTAAGATGTTAATTATATTCTTATGAGTGATGATTTTTGGTTCAATCATATGGAAGATGTAATCAATTAAAATTCTAAACGAAAAAAGAGTGTTATATTATTTTTTTGAAATGTATATGGTTTTTCATTATCCCTATAATGGTTTGATTTATATTAATCAGGAATTTTTTATTACAATGTCAGTAAGTTCAATGGATGTGTTTAGGTTTTTTTTGGAATCTATATTCTTGAAAATAATCAAATACAATAGAGGCATGTTGAATATAAAGTCTTATCTATGTTTGTGTATACTGTTATAGCACAAAGGCATGATAGATAGAAAATTTTCCTTTTCAAGATAGAAATTTGATGTATGTATTGATCAATAGTGTAAGGTTAATCTTTATGTGGTGAATGATGTGATTTTTTCATAATTTTTCAAGTAAAGGAGAACTTAAACTACTCTCTTTAGGTTAGATTAATAGTATTATATTTTTTAAAAAGAAGTGGATTTAAATAAGGGTGTGAAATTTAAATAATGTAATATGCTATCATTAGTTATCTTAAAACGATGAGATAATTCTGTGATTCTGTTTCAAACAAATGGAAGTTAGTTTTTTAGGATATTGAGACTCATGGGGGTGGGATAGCTCAAACCCCACTACCTTGTGATGCAATTCATATCTAGGAAATGACTACTAGGGGAGTAGTGAAGGCAAGATCAATAAAAACTGATTCATTTGTTCTAGTTATCAATCATACTGCTGATGAGTCTATATATATTGAAGAAGATATGGCTGATGGTGAATCTACTAGTGAAGTAGTTATTCATGTTATTGTTTAAACTTATATGTCTATTAGAGGTAATCATTTAGATATTGTTTTTGAGACAATAATAATATTTGTGAATAAAGTATATCTCATTCAATGCCTATAAGTTTTGAAATTTAGATAGGTACATATTCAATGGAAGTGTATGAAGAAGTTGACCAAATTCTTCATAGATCAACTATTGATGGAAGGATTGATGTTAATGTGATTATAGAGTCTAAATAGACTACCCATACACAATCAGTACCATATTCACCCTTAAATTCTTATGAAGATGATTATTTAAAATGTAAAAGTATTGAAATCATAGAAAACTATGTGTCTTCTAATTAAGTAATGATATATATTGAAATGATAAAAGAATATTATTGTGGTATAATAGTGGATATTTTCTCTAAAAATGATGACGTCTGAGAACATAAAGATTCCTCTATATCCATGTCACTTTATAATAAGTTAATTGGAATTGTGGAATCTCACTCAGCATTAATAAATATTATTATGATAGATCCACCTGTGCTACAATATTTTCCATGTGTACATTATAAGGAATGCGAGGAAATGAAATCCTTAATAAGTGTCTTGAAATATTTTTACCCAAAAGGATTTCTTTTGGTGAACTTCATTCATTGGATCTATCTCAAAAGGATGTTTTTATGGATTATTCATCAATCTAGTTAGGTTTGTCTCATAATGTGTTTTTTAAAATAAATATTTTCAAGAAGATGAGAAATTGACTTTAGAAACATTAAAAGGTGTTGTGTTATATTATTTCAATTTTATAAAAAAAATTCATCCCTCAACTGCTACTCTATTTTTTTTAATACTTCAATATTTTTATATGGAAATTGATCAGATAATTTCATAGTTGACTTATCTGTCTTCTCAAATTCAGTGCCTTAAAGATGATAAGATCTATTTAATTATATTGGATGAAATTAAAGAGAAAATTTCTATTGATTTACATGCAACACAAAATTTAATTAAAAAGAATAGTGTAACCCTGAACATATTCATGAATGACCATGTTGGTCATCATGAGAAATATCTTAGATATTTGGATAAGTAAAAATTTTATGTTTCATTTCATGAAATAGTTAAACATTCATGACTCATTCAGGATTTTGATAAAAAAGTATTATTACATTCATAAATATAATGATATTTGATTCAAAATAATGGATCTGAGTTATCTAATAAAATCATAATTATATTCAAATTTATCTTTAGAAGACATGACAAAAGAATATTCAGAGAAGTAAATTCTAGTTAAAGGTAAGGATTTATGTGTATTCAAACTTCTTATTGTTTTGAGATTAGTTAAACACTAACCTCAGGTTTGTGCCCCATTTTTTTCTTTCCATCAAGGATATTAAATTATCTCTTTAAGAACAATTATTTCAAGTGAGTAACATAGATCAGAAAGTGTAGGTACTGACTGGTGGGATAATTGACATGCTTGCATATATGAATTTTCTTATGAAAAAAATTCTCATGGATATTCCTTAAATTATATCAGGTGTAGAAACTTACACTTAACATCACACTCCTATTTTTAATGATTAATAATGTTTATCTTCAGGGAATGTAAATCAACTTAATACATTTATCAATAATGGAATCACATTAGTTTCTAAAATTCATAAGCAAAAATCACTTTTAATTCCTTAATTTTTCAAGTTAGATGTTGTTCTATGGATTGAAATGTCTGATAACATCTTGTATTAGATGGGTAGAATAAGACCTATTAGTACTACATCAATAAGTACTTCTCAGTAAACTAGAGAGAGAAAAAAAAATTATTCATCAATGTCGTCGGTCGCAATACCATTTACTTTAAACCATCTTCATCCACTAATCCCAGTCCACCCTTCAATCTAACTCCACCAAAATGTGTTCTATCATTAATTTTTTTTTCTTTCTATTCAGTTAATGTAATTTTTTTACTTCCATATAATTAATGAAATTCTTTATTATTATTTTGTTCATTATATTTTTCATAGTTTTTGTTTTCAATTGATTTTATTTATATCTTTCCTTTACTTATTGAAACACAATAATACCATCATTCAATAATTTGGTTTCCACAAAACCCTTATATAGTTCATACGTCTAGAATTTCAACATTAACTTTTATTTAATCTCTCTTACCCTTCCATTTTAAAGTCATAAAAATGGTGGAAAATTAAAAAATGGGGATATATATTTTTGAATAATATGGGGAGTTTCTACAATTCAAAAATGATATAATTAAGAAACTAGTAGGTGGAACACTGTATTTTTATATGATATCATTTAATTTAGGAATAACCTTTTAAAAAATTATATATTTAATAACTTATAGAATAATTGATCATTTTTAACATTTTATGGGTGTTGTGACTGTCAAAAATTGGGAGATTATTGGACTACTAATATAGATTAAACATATTCCACGTAAAATATTTTTTTATGATCTTGAGTGTTACAACAAAGGTAATTATAGAATTAGACATTTACAAATATATTAATATTTATGAATTAGATAATATTGTTAGTTTAAAGGGGAAACTATCTCTAATAGAATAACAGACATGTAACAATGATTTTCTCCAAAATCTTATGCTACACACAAGAGTGAGTTATATCAAAAAAACAATACATTATTAATATTACTATTTTAAATGGTGGTTATTTCTAAGTAATTGAATTAGAGGGAATGGATAGAACTAAATTTTTTATTTTTACACATATTTTTTTAACTTTTTTACATTTTTCAATTAAATTTTATGGGCTTAAAATAAGAATAAATTTAATTTATGCATAAAAGCTCTAATATTTTTAAAAGATATTTTTACAACCTTTTGATGGAAAACCAATTTTAAATATAGTTTTTAATTCATTTATAAGTTATATTGGTCCAAATAAACTTCCACTTTCAAATTGGGATAATAAAATTTAGTGTGGATAATGTTTGTGTATTTTTCTAATAAAAATAATATTTTATGCAATAGTGAAAAATACTACATTTTAAATCAAATATTCATTTCCTTATAATTTATTTCTATTGTTAGATTATATTTTTAATTGGTATTAAAGGATAATTAAATTATTTTATAATTATTTAATCCAATTATTTTCATTGGATTTAATTTCACATTCAAATTTGAGATACACACATGTCAATAATTTGATTGTTTTCTTAATTTTAAAAACTTATTTTCTTATTTTGACATTGGGGATTAATTTTAAATTCATTATTGAAGATTCTCTATATTAAATTGTTAAAAACAAATTCCATATTTGTAATCAATGGGTCCAAATTATGTGAATAGGTTCTTTTTTTTGGGATTTTATGAATAGTAACTTTGGTAATTCTCATTTACCACAGTTAAAGTTAAATCAAGTAAATTATGGAAATAAATAATATTATAAGGATAATAAAACTACACTAAAACCCACAAAAACCCATTTTTATGAAAAAAATGTCAACCCATAACACCTAAGTATCAGAATTGACACATTTAATGGACTTTTTTCAATGAAAGTGATATAAATATTATTAAAAAAAGAAAGGTGCTACATGTCACCCAATTATTTCTTATAAGTATAATAATTTAATATAGTAATAAATATGACATATCTTTAAGAATAAATAGACACTATAAATAAAATGAAAATATATACATCTTAGGAATTTATTTAGAATTTTTTAATGATTCAATAATTTTTATCAATACTAACACAATAGTTATAGAGTTATTACTTTTATTAATGTAAATATCAAATAATTGATATGAAAAATATAAAAATAAAAATAAATTGAAATAATTATGGTACTAAAAAAATTTATAACTGACTATGACATATAATAAGTCTATAAAATGTTTTTTTCAAAGTTATAAACCATTTTTTATTTTATGTAAATTAAATTAAATTAATAGTGTAAAAATTGACACTATTGATATTTTCAAAAGAAATATTTCATTAAATTAATTAAAAATCATAAAAAATATTTATAACTTTTAAACTTTGATAAGGTATAAAAGATAATAAAATTTCTCTTTATGGGAAATTAACCCCATATTAGTAAAATTTCTAGCCTCTTAATATTCAAAATGTTGTTAATAAAATTAATGTTAAAATACATTAATTATGGGTAAATGGAACATATAAGTTAAAAAATCAATAAAAGTATAAAAATTAGTTGATAAGAGGATTTAGAACTATCCCCATATTATCATATATATAAATCATGTTTTATTCCTTTAGAGTAAAAAAATTATTTATATTCATTTAATATTGTAAGAGATTCCAAGGGTTCACCTCCCCTCTCTAATAAAAAGGTGTTCACTCTTCTCTATTACTCACATTTCTAGAACCACTAGGTTTAGACAAGTTTGTTCCAAAACCCTCCAACAATAGCTCCCAACAATCTTGAAGGCTTATTTTAGGCATAACACCTTCCTTATAGGTGTTAAGTTGTTCTTTAAAGGCAATCAACCAAAAAAGATGTAACATTATTTTTAATTATATCTATTTTATTTCTTCTTCCACTTCCATAAAAACTCCTATAACCATGATTAACAAATAAATATAGTATCTTAAATATAATGAGATGCTATTTTGTTAATATCTTCACCTAAATCCATATCCAATTTCATAAAATGTTAAATGATCATTTCATTCATGTCTACGACAGACTACAGCCTTGCGAACTGATATAGTTCATTATTCATCAATATCTCTCAATACTAGTCATAATTAGGGAAATAAATTTTTTATATTATTTTCATTCAAGTTTAATTATTATAAGAGAATAATATATCCATTATATTCATAATTTCCATGCACATAAAAATGATAACGTCGTTCGTGTGTACGTGTGAACTATCACCTCCACAAAGCGATTTCAACAGTTTTTACTCACCGTAACACATGTGAGATCTATATTAGTATATTTAAATGATTATTGTAATTTTAATAATATTTTTATAATTATGTAATGAAAAAATAACAATTACCTTATTTATATAATGATCAATGAAAAATGGAAATGTTACACATGCATATGTACAACCTATTGTCTCTATGATTATAACGTTCTTCATTTTTCATATAAAATAAATATAGGTTTCATTTAAATGTATAATTGATGTATAAAAATGATAATAATTTCATGAATATTATTCTAGAGATGATGGACCTATAACCATATAGACTACTGACATCGTACCATGTTCATTTTTGACTCAAGTACTGAATATCAACAAAACGCCTAATATGAACATAAATAATATGTAATTATTATAAAATGAAAATAAGAGATTAAAAAGGAATAATAAAAACTAAAAAGGTTCTCAATCAAATATTAATCAACCTAATATTTTTATTTTATAATATAAATATTGTATGAGACAATTCAAGCTCAAGGTAAGGGACTTCGTCTCAATCTCCTTTCATTGAGGCGTATTTTGATAATATACACCACCTTAATTTATACATTGTATAATCAACCCCAATGAATTTTAATTTCATCAACAGTTTTCAAAAGGCATATTTTTCTATGATTAATTTTACTAAATGACAAAAGGAATTTTTTACGTATATGGTTACAATGACATTTCTCATGTCGTGACCATTATTTGGTATTCGGATTTCTCTACATGTTTTAATTTTTTTGAATGAAAAATTAATACCATTTTCCATTTTTATGTATTTTTGTATGGAAAATGATTTTTATAATGGATTTATTATATCAATATCTATAAATGATATCTTGCGATTGAAATGTATAAATGTTATTTTTCCTTTATACCTATTTTATGTGTTATGATTATATTAAGGATCTTGGGAATTGATTATGTATACAAGCGGTTATGTGATAAACTGGGGGTAGGTGATCCCATGTTAGGTATCAAAGGCATTGGGTAATGAGATAGAGTTAAATGATTTGGTTTCTCCTAATATATTTAGGCAATATACAGTGATGGGTATTAAAAACATAACCAAGAACATTACTCCATATGTAGCTGTAAAAGATACAATGTAAGTATGATACAGATTCAACAAGTTACCTTTATGATATAATATTTCTAATAATTTTTTCTAGAATCATATTATTTCATGAGGTTTCATTAGATTCTATGTTTTATGGTAGAAAAGTATGATTTTGTGAAAATGTTTTCCTAAGTTTAAAATATTCATGGACTAATGTTTTCATATATTTTTTTACATCCCTTACTGATCATTTTGTTCACATTAAATGTTTTTGAATTTTTGTCCACATTTTATAAAGATGGGTAAGAGAAAGGAAGAATTCGGGAAATTTTTTATTATAAAAAATAAATCAGATTTTATTTTAATGAGTTTTTTTGTAAGAAAAATTTATAGTGAGTGGACATGTCTACTTTTTAATATTTGGGTCATTATGAAATTGTTATGTACTAATTCTCAAAAAATAATAACCTGAAAAGATCCTCAATTTTAAATCTTTACATAACTCAAAATTATGTAATGTTTAATGATGGGGCCTTATAGTTGGTATCAGATGCCAGTTTAGGTAATTTTAAGGGTTATGATATTGTTAAGAGAATATACATAAATGATTTTTAACATTATCATAAAGTTGAAATTATATAGAATTATAATGTTTTTATGTTTTTTTATCAAATAAATGTCTGTTCAGAATTGTTTTCCATGAAATAAATAGGGCTGCTATGTTGGGACAATATCCAAAGGAAAACAACCTTCCTAATTATCAACCTGAGTTAGTCAGAATCAGAAATGAATAGATTATTTAAGTGAAGGAACAATTATCTTAGGATAACAATGTTGTTGGTTTCCATCCACAAGATCAGTAATATAAAACACATTTTAACCTTTTGGTATATAAACATTTCATGAAGAAACATCTTCCATTATTCATATGATCATCTAACCAAATTCTAATAGAATTATATATTAATGCACTATAAAATGTATTTGTTATTTTATAGTGTTTACAAAATAGAAAGGATAATCATTTTGTTTACCATTTTTCAGGTCAATCCGATCAGTGGTGGTCTATGGTTAATAATGATATGGATGGTGATAATATTAATGATCCTGATTGTGATGAATGCAATAATATTTTTCTTGAGAAATATTTTCCTAAGGCTTTTCAACTTAAAGTGGAATGAAATTATTATAATTTATGCAAGACTAGGAATCAATTGATGCATATAAAGAAAAATACATTCGATTGGATAGGTATGCTCTAAATTTCATCAAAGGTTTGGATAATAAAATTAATGGTTTTTACTCATAATTAAAGAGAATGTATTGCAGAGTGTTGGATTCTTTTGAGTTAAAAATAAAAAAAACTTTTTCAATGTGCAGAGAATGTGGAAATAGAGCTTCATGATGATCATGTGTTCTTTGACATATTGATTAATTAGAGGTTGAGGTGGCAAGAAAAAATAAAAATTCTTAAAAAAAGTCTGATGGTGAGAAAAATAAGTTTACAGTTTGTGAAAATTGTGGTAAAATTTATACTAGAGAATACCTTTGGAATTAATTTGAGTTCTTCTGATGTGGTAAATTGGGACATAAGGCTCATAAGAGCACTAAAAAATGTCAATAAATTGGTAATAGAATTATTGATATACTGTCACAAAAATGATCTAATTGTAATGAGATGGGTCATTATGCAAAAAACTGTTTGATGTATAATTTGAATGATGGAAAGTAGCCACACTTCATATAGAAATGAGTGGTGAAATCATTTTCTACTACTTCAGAAAATTTTGGGCCATCAAACAAAGTGGTATTAGGTACATTTTTTATTCAAATTATTCCAATTTGTTGTTTTATTCAGGGTCTATACATTATTTCATTTCAAAGAAATTTTCTTGTTAAATTTTAAATTCCACCTCAAAAAATGAATCTAAATCCTATATTAAAAACACCTAGGGGAAATTTTGAAGAAAAATAAATTATAAAAATCTTTGTTTCCTGATATATGGAAATTATTTACCTCCACACATTATTTGTACCCTAGTAGAGTTTGATATCATTCGGAATGTGGATTTTACCTCTATTTACCATGCTAGATTATTTGTTGGGGTAAAGAATTTTCTTTTAAGAAAGGAATTCATTTTTTGTACAATAAGGAACTGTTACCATTGATATCATATCAGGAAGCTGAAAATGTGTTAAAGGATTGAAATTAATTTTATCTTTCACAAATTGTTGAATGGAAATGAACTGTTCATATTAATGATGTGTTAGTGGTAAATTAGTATCATAA
This sequence comes from Viscum album, assembly GCA_963277665.1. NCBI lineage: Eukaryota > Viridiplantae > Streptophyta > Magnoliopsida > Santalales > Viscaceae > Viscum > Viscum album. The sequence continues at coordinate 1,454,108,967 of OY728161.1, forward strand.
TGTGTTTCCTAATGATTTTTTTTGTATTATACTAGATCATGAAGTTGAATTTACTATTTACTTAATTCTTGATGCGAATATAATTTCAAAACCCCTTAATCAAATGGATCGAATTGAACTTTTACATATGAATAAAAAATTACCAGAGTTATTTGATAAATGTTTCATTAGTCCTTGAACTTCACAATGGGGTGATCCTATCTTGTTTGTTAAAATTAAAGAAGGTTCAATGAGTCTTTCCATTGAAAATAGAAAATTTAATGACATAATGATTAAGAACAAGTATGATTTTCCTTATATAGATGATTTGTTTGAATAGCTCCAGGGATCATAATATTATTCAAATTTCAAATTGAGGACAGCCTACCATGATTTTAATGTAATGGAAGAAGGTAATATGAAGACTGTTTAATTACTAGATATGGGAATTATGAATTTATAGTAATGCTTTTTGGGTTAACTGATGCACCTATTGTATTCATGGATCTTATGAATATAATATTTCTTGAATTCTTGGATAAGTTTGTGGTTGTGTTTATTGATGAAATTTTGTTATATTGTAAAATTAAATAGGAGCATACAATTCATTTAAGGTTTGTCTTGAAAACCATAAAAAATAAACAATACGGTAAATTCAACAAGTGTGTGTTTTTGTTACAATAAATTTCATTCCATGGTCACATTTTTTATAAATATGGAATAATTTTTTATCCAACTAAAACAAATGTTGTTTACGAATGGTCAAGACCAACAAATATAACCAAGATTCATATTTTTGTTGGTTTAGAAGCCTATTACCATAGGTTTGTTGTAAAATTTTCACAGTTATCTATCCCACTGACTAAGTTATCTCGGAAAGGTGTAATGTTCATATAGAAAAAATGTGATGATTATTTTCATAATTTTAAAAGAAGATTGGTGAATGATAAAATTTTGGAATTACCTTCCCTAAATGGTGAATTTGTTATCCATAATGATGATTCTTTGAAATTAATTGTTTGTGTCCTAATGTAGAATTATTAGGTAATTTTTAATGCTTCAATTGATTTGAAAACCAAATGAGTTAAAAAATAATATTCATTATTTGGAATAAGATGTTTTTGTTTTATTATTTATAAATTTGAATGCATCATCTTTATAGAGTGAAATGTGAAATATAAACTGAATGGAAAATTTTGATGTCTATATTTACTTGAAATGAAATTTCACATGAGTTAGAGAATATGGTTCGAACTAGTCAAATATTAAGATTTCATGATTCATTACTATCCATGAAAAACAAATCAAGTGTTTGATGCTTTGAGTTGAAAATGTAATGCTACATGAACCATGATATTCTTGGAACATGATATTTTGGATAATTATTTGAAGAAAATTTTCTTGGAAGATATTGGTGTTGGAAATCCCTTTATTTTTTTTTTGTTATCAATAAAATTTTATCTGTCATACAGAATTAAGAAAGCACATAAAAATGATAGTTAGTTTTAGAAAATTGTTGAATTGGCTCAAAAGGGTATGTTTTATGAATTTAATATTGATAGAGATTGTGTTTTGAGATTTGGGAAGAGATTATGTGTGGATTTATATTCATAATTAAATAAAGAGTTGTTACGAGAATCTCATAGTTCTTCATTTTCAGTTCATCATAGTTGTACTAAAATGTATAAAGACCTTTGGGAGTATTACAAGTTGAATGGAATGAATAGATATATTACAGACTTTACAATGAATTGTTTTAATTGTGATCTAGTTAAAGCTAAGAAGTTTTTATAATGGGGAAGCTTTATACCATTTCAGTACCAGAGTGGAAATGGGAAAATATAGCCTTTCATTTCATTGTGGGGCTACCAATGAAATATCTAGGTGACAATACAATCGGGTTATTTTTGACAGATTGACTAAATTGGCTCATTCTCAACCTATCCAAGATATATTATCTTTATATCAACATTCGTAGTTTTTTTAAAACATATTCATGTTACATGGATATCCTCTCTCCATTATATCTAATAGTGATTCCAGTATCTCTTCTATCTTTTGTAAAGTCCTTCACAAGTCTTTCAGAACTGAATTATATTTCAGTATGACTTTTCATCCTTAATCAGATGGGCAGTTAGAACAAAAAAATTTAGCCTTAGAGGATATGCTACATTAATTTTCAATACATTACTAGGGATGTTGGGATCAACATATTTCTTTGTTTTAGTTTGATTATAATAACATACTTCATTCCTGTATATGAATGGAACCATTTGCGGAATTATATGGAAATCAATGTTGAACTCCAGCATTTTTTGAAGAAGTAGTTGAAAGGTAGTTGATCAGACAATAATTGGTAAAAGGGAAGGAAAAATATATTAGTTGATTAAGACACACATAAGGATGGCTCAGAGTAGGAAGAAAGGTTATGAGGAAAACCAGAGGAAGGATCTTTATTTTGAGGTAGGTGATCATATTTTTCTCAATGTTTCTGCATGGTAATGTCTGATGAGTTTTGGTGAGAAATAAAATATGATTCCATAGTTCATTAGACCTAATTAAATTCTAGAGAATGTTTTATCAGTTCCCTACTATGTGGATTTACCTCCGAGTTTATCCTAGGTACACAATTTTTTATGTGTCATTGTTAATAAAGTATATTTTAGATATATCTCATTTTTCAGTCTAGAAGAAGTTCAGCTAGAAGAGAAACTTTCTTATAATGAAAAACCATTCTAGATTCTTGACCATAGATTGAAAGTGTTGCGGAATAATTTCATTCAGCTTTTTAAGGTTTTGTGGAAATCCCATATGGTTGAAGAGGATGCATGGGAATCTGAAAATTTTATGAGGGATAAGTACCCCAACTTATTTGATATGTAAATAAAATTTCAAGGACACAATTTCAAAAATAGAGGGAAGGGAGGATGTAACTTCTAAGTAATTATAGAATAAGAATTTTTCATATTGATTTTATATTAAATGAGACATTATATCTGATATCATACCAGAAATGAAATAATAAGCTTCATTGAAATCTTATGTTGCACACAAGACTGAGTTATGCCAATAATAATATTAATTTATTAATATTAATATTATAAATGGTAGTTATGACATAGAAATAGTATTGGAAATAATGAAGAGAACTAACTATTTTATGTTTTAATATATTCATTAAATGTCTTTAATTTCTTCCAATTAATTTTATGGTCTTAAAATATGAATAAGCCCAATTTTAGGCACAAAATCATTAATATTTTTAAAAGGCAGTTCTACTGCCTTAAGTTGGAAAAGACATTTTAAATTTATTATTTGAATAATTAACGAGTTCTATTAGAAAAAATAAAATTATTATTTGGAATTGGGATATAAAAATTTAGTTTGAAATTTTATTTGGTATTTTCTGATAAAATTAAAATTTTAATGAATATTTAAAAATAATGCATTTTAATTCAAAACTGTTTGTTCGAAAAATTTATTTTAATAATTAGATTATATTCTTAATTGGTTTTAAATTATAATTATATTATTTTATTCAATTTATTTAATGTTTTTCATTGGATTTAATTTTACAATGAAATTATATATAAATGTATGTCAATCATTTGATGGTTTTTACTTTCAAAAGTTCATTCTCTCATTTTGACAATGGGGGTTAATTTTAAATTAATTACTGAAAATTATGTTTTTTTAATATTGAAAAATGTATTCCATATTTTCAATCAGTGGGAACAAATTATGTAAATATATTACTTTTATTTTTTTGTATTTTATTGATAGTAACTTTGATTACATTTATTTACCATAGATAAATGTAAATAATGGAAATTATGGAAATAAATAATATTGTCAGGATAATAAATTTACCCTAACACCATTCAAAATCATATTAGATTAATAAAAGTACACCATTAACACCTACTGATTGGAATTGACTTATTTTATGGACTTTTTACCATGAAAGTTATATAAATATTATTAAAACAATAGAAGGTGACAACATATTGCCCTTATATTTCTTATATGTATAATAATTTTAATATTGTGATACATATGATATAACTTCTATAATAAATATTTTATTGAAATTTAATGAAATTATACACATCATGTTAATTTATTTATAATTTTTAGAGATTAAATTATTACCATAAAACTGATATAGTAGTGATAGAGTTATTATTTAATTAGTAGGAATATCAAATAAATGATATGAAAAATATTAAAATAAATATAATTTTAATGAATTAGGGTACTCTAAAAACTTTCTAGGTGACTTGAAATTTTATAAGTCTATTAAATATTTTTTTTAATTTATCTCTCTATTTGGATTTTATTTAAATGAAATGAAATGAATATTTTCAAAACTAATAATATTGATATTTAAAAAAAATAGGTTATTAAATTATTTAAAGAACATAGAAATTTTTAAAAATTAATAAGTTATTATGATAAGGTTTAGATGTTTCTAAAGTGTATATTTATGTGAAATTTATCATACATAAGTAAAATTTATTGCCTCTTAATATTGAAAATGATGATACCATAATTAAAATAAAAATAGATAAATTAATGATAAACTGAAAATATAAGGTTTAAAATAAAATAAACACATGTATAGAAATTATTGGATGCAATAATTTAGAACCATCCTAATATTAACATATACATTACTCATTTTGGAGTCACTAGTATTTAATAAATTAATATATATTAATTTAATATTTTAAGAGTTTCCAATGGTACCCCCTTCCTTAAAAAAAGGTACCCAGTACTCTAAATTATCCACACATAAGAAACAAATTGGATCAGAAATAATCTTCACAAAACCCTTCATAGAATCCATACACATATTCTTAAACCCTTATTTTAGGAATAACACATGTTTTATAGGTGTTAAGGTGTTATTTAATGTAAATCTACCAATGAATAAGTATTATTTTCTTTAATTATTTCAATTTTATTTCATCTTCAACATCCTTAAAATCTCCTCAAACCATGATAAAATAATAATTACAGTATACTTGATATAATACAGTTTTATTTTGTTAATATCAACACCTAAATCTATCTCTAATTTCATCAAATTGTGAATAAACATTTCATTCGTGTGTACGACGGACTACCGCCTCATAAACTGATATACTATGTTTTTCATAACTGTCTCTCAAGACTCATCATAGTGATTAAATTAATTTTTTTATATGATTTTAATAACATATTTATCATGATAATAAAATAATATATTAATTATTTTCTTACATTCCATGCACATGAAAATGATAATGTCGTTCATGCGTATATGTGACCTATCACCTCCACGATGTGATGGGAATCATTTTCATTCACCACATCACTTGTATGATATATATAAGTATATATTAATTATTTTTATGATTTTTATAATATTATGATCATTATTTAAAGATAAAATAATAATTACCTAATTTCAATACTGATCAATGAAAAATGGGAATGTTACTCATGTATACGTACGACCTACCATCTCCATGAATAAATTTTTCTTCATTTTTCATAAAAATACTTATTACTTTGATTGAGAAGTTTAATTGATGTATATAAATGATAATACTGCCACAAATATTGTTTATAGAGAATATGGACTTATGAACACATGGACTATTTACATTATACCATGATCATTATCAAAATAAATACTAAATAGAAAAAAATATGATATGAACAAAAATAATTTTGTAATTTTTATAAACAAATAATAAGTGATATAAAAAGAAAAATATACTTTAAAAAGGTTCCCAATAAATTATAAATTAAACTAATTTTATTATTTAAGAATATAAATATTGTACGAGACATGTCGTACTCAAGGTTAGGGACTTCATCTCAATCTACTTTCCTTAAGGAATATTTTGATAATATAGACTACATTATTTTATATGGTGTATAATCAACCCATTATAATTTTCATATAATTTAATGGTTTTAAAAGGGAATATTTTTATATGAATCGTATTACTAAATAAAAAAAGGAATGTGTTTTTGTTTATACGGTGACAACAGCATTTCTACCTTTGTGGCCATTATTGGGTATTTATCTTCCACTTCCAGTCGTAATGTTTTTAAAATAAAAATAAATACCATTTTTCCTTGTTAGGTATTTTGGTACTGAAAATGGTTTTGAGAATGTATTTATTATCTAAATATCATTAAATTATCTATTTCAATTTGAATGTGGAAATGTTATTTTTTCTTTATGCTTGTTTTATATGTTTTAATTATCTTATGGTTCATGGGAATTGTTTATTTATACAAGTTGTTCCATGATAAATATAGGGTGGGTGATCATGTGATATCCCTCTAATTTATTGGGTAATGAGACGAAGACAAATTACAAGGATTTTTCTAAGAAATTTAGGAAATATACTTTGATGGGTTTTCCAAACATACCCATGAAGGATACTCTCTTTGTAGCTATGAAAGATACAAATTATGATATAGATGACACAAGTAACCTTTATGATTAATAATTTTAAAAAGTTTATTAGGAATCTTATTATTTCATGAGGTATGATAAGATCCTATGTTTTATGGGTGAAAAGTATTATTATTTTTAAATGATTTCATTAGTTTAAAACAATCATTGACTAACAGCGTCATTCTTTATTTTATATCCCTTTTTGAAATTTCTGTGCTCATCCCATGTATTTGAAATGTTTTCCATAGGGTATAAGGATAAGTAAGATAAAGGAATAAGTAAGGAATATTTTATTCATGAAAAATAAATCATTTTTTATATTATATAATTTTTTTAAAAAAAATTGGATTGTGAGTATACATGTTTAATTTTTAATATTTTAGTTGTTATGTAATGGTAAAATCCCAATTCTCTAAAACTCTAATCTTGAAAATATCCTCATTGTGATTTCAGGACATAACTCAACGTCGTGTAATTATTAAGGGTGACGCCTTATATCTAGCACCCTCCATACATTACTAATAATATTATTTTTTAAGAGCGTTGGTAATGTTTTTTTTATTATTATGTGTCTTCCCATAAATTTATTTATGTTAGGATTTATGACATACTCACTGAATATTTTATTTTTCTTGGAAATTAGATACCTAAATATTTCATCTACTTTGGTAAATTTTTCTATATTGATCAAATTCTTATATGATGGAAAAAATGGGTAAATTGGATATATTGTGAAATAACCTACATGGAAATTACCTACGCCATTAAGAATGATTATGTAATTAATCACTAACATGATAATTCTGCTACATAAAACCATTATGATAAGAAATCATATATGTGGGAAATCACTCAGATTCTTACTTATTCTAATTTATTAAAATAATTACTCTTCAAAAAAGAGGTAAATATATTATATAGGAGTTATGTCACACTACAACCCAAATTTTAATTTCATTATTTTATTTTTATCAATTTCTTAGTGTTTGGTGTTTTTTTTGAGGTTCAGGTTGAGTTACCGATGAGTATTTCATGAGTTTTGGAGGATTATAGAGGTTTCCAGCCTTGTTCGTGGTTATTTTACATAGATTGGGGAGAAAATATGGAGATGGTTATGGAATAGAATATTTTCTTCCATGGTTTTCCTTACATGGCATGTGAACAGTTTGGTTCAAACCATGGGAGCCAAATGATAAACTGTGTATCCTTTTGGTGGACTCTGGGGATTGGATCAAGGCTGGAACAATGTTATAGGAAAAAATGTAGAAACCATGAAATGAGAATATTTGGTTTTTAAAGAACCATTTTTCATGGTTGATGCATGGGTTCCCAAACCATGCAGCCATCCCGTGTTGGTGTCCTCTTCTTTGAGTATGGGGTGCAAGGTTGGTTCATAGTTTGGAAAACCATTTGAATCATCGAGATTCATAAAATCATAAATTTATAACACTAACCCACTTATATTTTAACCCTATTTTTGATTATTCCACTCCTATTCATCCTAGGCACGTGAGGAGGCTCTCAAACCCCTCCTTCCATGGCTCAACTTCATCCATTAAAGCTCCTTCATGGTTCTTGGGTAGGTTTCCTTTGGTATTTTTCATTTTTCTCCTCTCCTATTATCAAAATCATTTTCCTTGGTTATTTATTATTTTGGTACTATTGCAACCCAGTATTGAAAATAATATACATTACATAACTTTTTATGAATAAATTAAACATTACAAAAATGGACATCTAATGACTGTATTAGTTTAGTTCCTTTAGAAACAGAGAAACATAAACACTGGTGCATAAGTGAGGTATATTATCTCTCTGTCATGCAACCTCCTCACAAGGTGTACCCCTCTTGGTCTGGAAATGTGATAAGGGGGATAGTGACCCTTGTGTCCCGCCTCTAGTTGGCCCCTTGTTTGCGAATAGCACCAAGGGTATAGTAAACCAACAAGTGGTAGGAATTACCCTCTATGAGAACACATGTGAAAAAGATAGATAATAAAGACATGAAATAACTCCATATTGGACTAAAATATAAAATAAATACCAAGTACATGTATGTAATGTCTTACATTAACTACTACATCTGAAAGGTAAAACTGCAAGTACCAAAGGAAAGTAAAAATAGTAGCATCCACGGAGCCCGACCAGCTCCTAGAACCTCAAGATATTAGTTACTAGCATGCTCTTTATCCTTCTCGAAGTGACATAGAAAATAATTTATATATACATTGGGTGAGTATACCAGTATACTCAGTATGATCCTATCTGGAGCCTCTCCTGCAAAATTAAAGAAAGCATGCTAAACCAAAGTGAACATCAAGTAAAACTAACTCGTCTCCTAAAAAAGTATATTATATTCCCAGCATCATCATGGATACTCTAAATAGGTATCACAAAAAATATTATATAATATAATTAATAATATCAAGGTCATCCCTATACTACATCCCCACTAGTTTTCCACTTTTCCCCAATGTTACACGTCTTAAGCATCTCTCTCCAAAAAATCTTTCCCGTAGACACCTATCTGAAGCACCACAATATACACCTCATATAACACAACCACAACATCCATGTAACCAAAAGTAACTTGGTAGTTTTTAGGAACCACCATAGCTCTTATAACTTATATCATATGTCAGGAATTATACCTCAATCCATTACATCCCATACGTAGAGTAAGGATCCTCAATCCATCACATCCTATACACATTACACCTATAGTAGTCCATAGGAAACTATATCCAGAATATATGTGTTTGAATAACCACAAGTCATTACAGCCCTATACTCTCATATATGGGGAAAACTAACTATTTTTCCTACCAGCAAAAGTAACTACCAATAGAAGAGAATAAGTCCATATGGGGTAGTCAACCATCCATCCTCCCGCCGAAATTTCGGGAAAAAACACCATTAAGACTTAGAATCCCTAGGGTGTTAGTTTCCCAAACTGATGGGGTGAAGTAACGTATAGAAACACAAAAGGTATAGAATATAATATAACTCACAACCACACTATGGGGATAACCTAGTCTTAGGCTCAAATTAAACTACCATATCTCAGACTCCCGGATGCCACCACTAAGAATAGGTATCCTATAAAACCAAAACCATTTAAAAAAATTTATTTCATTACTTCATTCTATTTTTTATCAGTTTCTCTTTATGTTAATTAATTATTTAAACATTATTTAATAACTAAAAATTCCACATTATATATCATTATCATCGCACCAAAAGTCAATAGTTCCTTTAAATTTCAACCTCAGCATTATGTCGCAGCAAGATTCAACCCCTGGGGTTAATCATCAATCATTCGATCAGTTATTAATAGAATTATTACTTTTACATATTCCCAGGCATTCTAGAAAAACATTCTAAGCTACTGAGCACAAGGGTCTCAAAACAGTGAGTATGTGATCTACTTGTAGAGTATTTTCCACCTATAGTAAGAGTGTAGACCCATCCTCCCTTGAGAAGATAAACAAAAAATCATATTGCATACCCCCTTGCATCATCACTCCTTTTTGGTAGGAGGGTAAGGAAGACCAGTTTCCTTGAGAAGTGGGGAATGTGAAGTAGATAAACAGCCAACAAGGTTCAGGAAACTTCCAAACATTCACATCTAAACCATTTCAACATCTCTTTTTTAGTCCCCGACACCGACATGCATAAACTGACACATCTCGCCACTCTAGGCATCAACTACTACCACAACCAATGGGCCTCCCTACCCCTACAGATCACATCTTCCACCAATGATCGCATCATAGCATAAGAAGTAGAAAACTAACATCACATCAATTGGGATCAGGGCTCATAAACAAGGAATCTAACCTTGAAACATAATGAGAACTCATGACTCCAAAGCACAAGGCACTCGTCCTTACAAGACAGTGGGTAACTCAGAACCCTACTATGAATTATATTTTTATCAGATAGAAAGTTCTTTAATCCATATGGAATTAACCAATTTATTATTTTTATGTTCCAACTATGGTAAACCAAAACAGGAAGGTATCCAAGATATCATAAATCAATTAAACATGCTTACTGTATCAATTTGATTATCATCAAATTTCAAAAATGATGAAAAAATTCATTTACATGACTCTTTATCTTTGAAAATACTTCACAATTAATCCCAGTATACATTATTTTCCAATTTTCATCAATAATTAAAAGATAAACAAATAAATAATAGATATCACAAAATCTAGGAAAATAAGAGCCGATAACATATGACCAATAACAATTTATTTATCCAGTTAAAATTTTATTATGTCATTTCCTTTTTTATCCAATGGGATAAAACAATGTAACTATACAGTTTCATGTAAAATAATTGAGAATAAATGAATTCCTTACTTTGAATAGTTATTGACATTCTTTGTATGAGATTGGTCCACACAACGGATTATGATCACCTACACCATAACAGCTGCATCACCCCGAGGGTGTCGCGGCATGACTGTACCAACCAACACCCAAGAAAAATCCATTAGAATCATGGATATCAAAAGCCATGACACGGAATTTAGAACACGGAGGGAAACTAATCGAAGAAAACAAAATAATGGAGGTAGATCACACATTAAATCATTGAAGGATTGACACTTGCTACATTCACCAATATAGGGGGTGCACATGCAGTAGGAAGAAACATTAAGGGGAAATGATCCAAGGATTAAGTTTTGATCACACCACTCTAGGGGGAAGAAGAAAATGTTTAAGCATCTCACACCTGGGGACAGAAGGTAGAAAATGGGGGAGATATATTATTCCTTTAGATGATTTAACGGAGTAGTGTTTTTAGAAATGATGTATTTTCAGTTAAAAGTAGATCACATTAAACCATGTTGTTTGACAAAGTAAAGGCATCATAAGACTGAAGAAATATTAATATAGGGGTTATGGGATTTGAATCGGCCATAAATTCCTTAAAACCATAACTTTAATGCATTTTTTGGCAATGAAAATTCTAAAGGAGTAAAACTGTAGGAAGATTGAAAATTTGTACACCTTCTAATGCTGAAAACACTATTCACATCTGCCTCACAAATGCCGACGACAATGTTCAAAAATGACTCACCAACACTAATGGAACTGTTCACAAAATGACTCAACGATAACACTATTCACATCAGTTTCATCGATGACACTGTTCCCACCTGTCTCACCGACACAGATTCCACTCATCACAAAATTACTCACCAACACCGATGGAACTATTCAAAAAATGAATCACTGAAGCTGATTATATTACTCACAAAGTAACTCACTTGCACTGATGGTGATATTCACAAAATAACTCACTGAAGACACTTTTCACATCTGTCTCGTAGATTATAATTTTCAAAAAAACTGGAAACACTATTCACAGAACTAGAAATTTGGAAAAGTGTTGGGGATAAGTCAAATTGACCTCCTAGAACACCTCAAAACTGTATTTTAGAAAAGGAATGGACTGAAGACATCTGGGAAATTACATCAGATACTTCTCAAAACATTATCGTCCTTGACAATTGAAAACCAACTTAAAAAGAAACAAAAATGGGGTCTGAACAACCACTAATTTAGATACCTCTCAAAAGAGAGAAAGCCACAGGAAGAAACAAATAAAAAGAATCTCATAAACAAAAAAGGTATAAAACTACAATGTGAACATTGCTACCTAAAAAGTGTTAAACATCATACACATATGGGCACTCAAAACATATCTGGGACTTACATTCCTAGGTACTCTCCTCAATGCCACAGTGTCAACATAAGACGCAATCCAAGGAGATATAATGACAGCCCAACACCATCTCATTGTGGTCTGGGATCTACACAAGTTGTTCCTCGAAGGTCACATTACCATCAACATCGATCTCTCCCCAATCGATGACATGAGAGTCATCATGAAGATAGTGATGGAGTAGTGACACATGAAAAAAAACATGTATCTTTCTCATCTCTGTGGTAAGTGCTACTCAATATTCCATGGCTTCAACATTATCCACACCCCTAAAGGACCAACAAACTGGGGATAAATCATACTACCATGACCAAACCTTCTCTACCCATGACGGGGATTCACCTTTAGAAACACGTGATCCCCAACATCAAACTATAAAGGCCTCCTCCTCTGATCAGCATAAAATTTATGTTGATCAGGCACTACCATCATCCTCTCAAAAATCAACTAAACCATCTCCCATGTATTTTGCACTAGTTCTATCCCAATAATTGTTGTCTCTCCAACCCCATTCCAGTACAACATAAAATGGAAAGGTTGGCCATACAAGGCTTCAAATGGTACCATAACTATGGTGGATTGAAAACTATTATTGTAAGTGAACTCTACCAAGGGTAAGTTTCTCATCCCCAAACCATCAAAATCTAGGACACAAGAGTGAAACATGTCCTTAATAGTTTGGATAGTCAGATTTTCCTATCCATTTGTCTAGGGATGAAAAGTAGACCTAAGGAATAGTTGAGAACCAAAATCATACTGGAGACCTCTCTACACCATACAGGTAAAACAAGGATCTCAATCAGAAATAATCGTCCTTGGGACTCCATAGAGTCTCACCACCTCCTCCAAATACTGCCTCAACAAAACTTCCACTGAGCTCGACTCACCTAACACTATGAAGTGGGCTGATTTCATTAAATGATCAACTAACACCCAAATATCTTAATGTACTATGTGCGCACAAGGTAAAATAGTAAAAAAGTACACTGATAAGTCCTCTCACTTCCACTGAGAAATATCTAATGGTAGGGGAAAACCATCAGGGACATGGTGCTCGGTCTTCACCTTTTGGAAGACCAAACATCGATACACAAACTCTGCAACTGCACACTTCATCCCAGGACACAAAAAATAACTCGTCAAGGCTCGGTACATCTTCTTCATGCTAGGGTGAACCACTAAACGTTAACTATGAAACTCTCTGAGAACAATTTCATGCATCACCAAAGGAACAAAAATCCTTCTTTGATACAACACTTTATGTTCTCCATCCATAGTCTAACCATCAGGGGCCTCACCACAAACAACTCAGTATCTTCAGACATCCACCTCTAGATCCCCCAACTATGACTCTTCCACCTACTGCACCATGGATTACTACACTTTTATCTAAAAAAGAATACCTCTTCCACCAAATTATCCCACATCGAGATTCCATACTGAAATTTCTTCCATAACTCTCCAAGAAACACCATATTCACACAATGAATAACTATGTTACTTTCTACTCCGCGCATCAGCTACAACATTACACTTTACAATGGTATATGAGATTTCAAAGACGTATTCCTATGAGAACTCCATCCACAGATGTTGTTTCAAGTTGAATTAACGCTAGGAGAAAACATACATCAGGATCTTGTGATTTGTAAAAACAATAAATCACTTTCCAATGAGGTAATTTCTCTAAAACTTCGTAGAAAACACCACGTCCTCCAACTCAATATCATGGGGGGAATAGTTATGTTAATGGGGGAGCAACTTCCAAGACCCAAAAGAAACAACTAGTCTTTCCTGCATTAGAACACAACCTAACACTATATGTGAAGCATCACATAAAACATCAAACCAAACTCCCTCTACTGGAAGAAAAAGAAATGGAATAGTGAACAACTTATCCTTCAGATAATCAAAATCCACCTAACACTGATTAGATCATAGTAACACCTGATACATCCCAGTCAATGTAGTTAGAGGAGTCACAACCTGAGATAAATCATCTATGAACCTCTTGTAGTATCCTACAAGAATAAGGAAAAATCTCACATTTTACACCATCTTGGGGGATTACCAAGACATAACCTCTTTTATCAATGACAAATTCACAGCTACTCCCAACTGGGACACCATATTCCCCTAGAAACCAACTTCTCGATCCCAAAACTAACACTTTGAAAACTACCCAAATAGTTGATGTCGATGAAGAACTCCCAAAACAATGTGTAGATTATCTAAATGCTCATCTCCATATGTATAGTAGACAAATATATCTTCAATGAAAACCAATACATACTTATCTACAAGCTCACAGAACATGGAATTCATCAACCCCATGAACATATTAGGAGCATTCATCACACCGAACGACATTACATTAAACTCATAATTCCCATGAAGATAATAGAAAGAAGTTTTTGGAATATCTTCATCCTTCGCATGCATATAATGATATCCTAACTACAAGACAATATTTGATGTCAATTTTCACCATTTAGTTGATCGAATAAATCATAAATCCGTAGAAGATGATAGCTATTCTTCACTGAAACATTATTTAAGCGACGATAATCAATACACAACCATAATCTACCATCATCCTTCTTCATGAACAAAATAAGTGCACTGTGTGGTGAGAAACTCGGAAAAAAATCCACATTGTAACAGACCATCGAGATGTATATGTAGCTCTCATAACATAGAAGAGTTCATCCTATATGGATACGTTGAGATAAGATACATTGTTGGATGTAGCTTGATCCCAAATATGATCTCTCATCGAGGGGGTGATTATACAACCTTTTCGGGAAAGACATCATGGTACTCTTCTATGACCATGGTAAATTCCAACAGATTAACCTCCGATGAACTCATTATCAGCTCAACCATCAAGTATGACTATGAAAAAACGTGCCTCTAACCAATTTGAGGGTCTCTCTCACCAACAAACATTGTTGGCTCTCTATTATCATCCTAGAACACTAGCTAAAAATTTAATAAATCCACAATATCCTTCAAAAAATACAACAAATCCATGTCACGGATTACATAATATTTGTATATCACAAAACATAGGAAATATACCCAAGAGCAGTGCTTCCCCAACACTATCTCACAGCTTTTATATACTTCAAACAAGTTAGCTCGACCTTCAACTGGCATATTCAACATCAAGGCCAATAGAAGCCCCTCTATCATATGTCTTAAAGAATGGAATAGGGTAGGTGATATAAAGTATTACATTGATACTAAATCAAACATGGAATACACCCAAATAGAAAAAAAGAAAATGGTACCTCAATCGAGATTTGGATCACATGGCGCTAGAAACTCTAAAGAATGAAGGTAACCATGACCTCCTCCACAACCTATCTAACCCTAATGAAAACCACCACCATGGTCACTCTCTTCTCTATAGGGATAGGGAGTGTCACATGGCTATAATCTACCTACACCATCTTCTCCTTTCTAATCCAAAGTTGTTACAACCTGCAACAGCTGCCTTGGGTGGAACTGCCTCAATAGAGGAACCTGGAGCGGAACACCTGGTTCATGATGATTACTCTAAAAGGTCAGTAAATCTCTCTGATGATGACCTTGACCTCTATAAGAAAAACATGTTCCTTATATCTTGTAATAGGCCTAAGAGCAGCCACCCCTAGAGAAACGAGTTTTTGAGGGCTGGGACCTACCTCAGGCCGAAGGAAAACTCTTCCACCACAAAAAAAGAGAACACCATACCATAGATCAACATCATGAGGAATCATGATGAAACCCCTCGATTGAAGATCATGTTGTAGAAAATTTCTTATCGATGACCTATTCCCTTTACGATGCCTTTATATATGTCTTCACATTAACAATGTGACCTGGAACTGGATCTCTAGATGCAAAGCCTCCTCGAATTTCCATTACCTAGCCTCCTCATCTGGAAACAGGTTCAAAGAATATCATAAAATGTTCCCGAAATGGATTCCAAACTCTCTCACACTATATCTCTCCTGTTGAAGGGTAAGAAGACGATGGTGATCGGACACCATCACGGTCGAAGAAAGAAACTCGACTTTAAACTTGTCTCAAAACTCTTCCCATGTTATCTCAGACTCCTCGTGATCCCTAAGAAAAAAGAACCACCACTTCCTTGCTACATCACACACCATCATCACTACCAAAGGCACCCAGTTCTTCTTCCCAGAAAAGATCAAACTAAAGGCTATATCAAAATCCTCCATCCTATCTCTCATGACTGCATCTGAAATGGAGCCCTCTTACTTTTATAGACTCTAGGGATGAAACTCTCAGAGTGTCCTCCTCCAAGTGTCCTCGTCCTCAACCTCCACCCTGTAGCAATCTACTGGTGTAGCCTTATAGAAATATTCTAAGAGAACCTGATCAGGATGTTGACCTAGATCCAAAAATGTAGCCTAAAAAATAGTTATAGATCCTAAAGCTGGAATATAGAAGACTGAACATTAATTAATTATTTTTTTTCTTTTATTAATTTTAGGTTAACCTATTTCATGTACTTCCAATTAAAAAAAAGAACAAAAAATAATGATGCATGCTCCTTTCCTAAGTCTCTACCCTGCTACTAGTTTTACCTAATTTAGTATCCATTGGAAAATTAAAGGACCTTGCATCAGATCACATAGGTCCCTAAATGCCTATGTCCCAACCAGTCTCTAGTATTTACATCATTTATTAAACATGACTGAAACTGTTTCCCCACCAACCCATGCAATCACTCATGTTCCTAACACCAAACTCTATTCTATCCTCAACCAGAGCACTGATACCACTCTATCATGACCCCCTCCCCACAGGGTGTACCCCTCCTAAAATGGCAGTGGGAGAAGAGAGATAGTGACCCTCAGGTCCCGTATCTTGTAGGTCCTAAGTTGGAGATGAACACCAATGGTATAGTAAGCACACAAATGGGAGGCATTACCCTCTAAGAGAACACATGCGAAAGAGAGAGATAAGATAGACACCAACCAAATCCAACTCAGACTGCAATATAAAATAAATCTCTGGTACACATATGTAATTTTATACAATAACTACTACAACTGATAGAAAAAATATTCATGTACCAAAGAAAATGTTAAAATAGAAGCAACTATGAGACCAAATTGCTCCTGCAACACTAAGATAGCAGTAACTAGAATGATCTCAAACCTGGTCTAGGTGAGGTAAAAAATGGTTTATATATACATAGGTTGATTATATAAGTATACTCAGTAGTATCCTCATTGGATCCTCTTGTGAAAATGTAATGAAATCATACAAAATAATAATGAACAACAAGTGAAACTAACTCGTCACCCAAAACGTTATACTAAGTTACAAGCCTCAACATGGATAATCTCACCATGTATCATATACCAGTGTATATTATATAATAAACACTGTCAAATGTACCCCACTACTACTTATCCATTTGTTTTCTACTTTTCCCCAACATTTCACATCCTATGCATATCTCTATAAAAAGGAATGATTGTAGACACCTACGTGAAGCACCACAACACAGACCTAGTACAACACTACAACCACATCTACATAACCAAAGTAACCATGTAGTTTCTGGGAGCCACCACATCTCAAAAAAAATGTATCATACGTCAGGAATTAAACCTCAAGCCACTACAACCCAAACGTTAAGTAAGGATCCTGAAGCCATCACAACCAATACATGTTGAACCTATAGTTATTCATAGGAAACTATACCCATAATATATATGTGTGAATAACCATAGTCCATTAAGGCCTTCCTAAGAAATATATGGGGAAAACTAATTATTGTGACAACCAGAACAAGTTACTAGAAAGAGAATATAGTGGTGGAAAAGGGTCTAGTCATCCATACATCCTCCAATCAGAATTTTGGGAACCCCACCCCAACTCTCAGGGCTCAGAATCCCTAGGGTGTTAGTTTCCCTAACTAATAGGGTGGAGTAGCATATAGAAATACAAAAAGTACAGAACCAATTTTAGCTCACGACCACACTATAAGAATAACTTAGTCATAGAATCAACATTAGCTAGTGTCTATCAGACTCCCGAATTCCACTACTGATACTAGTTATCCTATAAGAAAAAACCATTTGAAGATATTTATTTCATTACTTCATTCCCATCTTATCAGTTTCACTTTAATTTAATTAAATTTTAAACATTAATTAGCCATTAAAAATTCCACATTATATTCTATTAGCATGACAATAAAAGTCCATTATTCCATTAAATTTCAATCTCATCATTGCATCCCAACAAGCATCAACCCCATGGGTTAATCATCGATCATTAAATCATTTATTAATAGAATCATTACATTACCATATTCCTATGCATTCTAGAAAAACATTATAAGATACCAAGTTCAAGGGGCTCAACATTTTGAGTAGGTGAACTACCCGATGAGTATTTTCCACTTATAGAAATATCACATACCCATCCTCCCTTGAGAAGATAAACATGGAAAGCACGTATTGTACCATATGCATCTTAACCCTGTTTTGGACGATGGGTATACAAGACCATCTCTATTGAGCAGTGGGGAATGAAAAGGAGATAAATAGTAAACAATATTCATAAAACATCCTAACATTTACATCCAATTTGTTTCATCATCTCAAGGATCCTCCCTGACAGCCACATGCATAAACCAATGCATCTCTCCACTCTAGGCATCAACTGTTGCCACAACATATTGTCCTCCCTACCCCCACAAATCAAAGAATCCATACAAGTTCACAACACAACAAAAGAAGAAACAAACAAACATTATATCAACTAGGCTCTTGGCCCTTAAACAAGTCATCCAACCTTCAATCATAATGATCACTCATCGATTCAAAGAACAAGGCACTCCACCTTATAAGAATGAGGGTAACTCAGAACCCTACCAGGTGTAAACTTTTTATCAAAGAGTTAGTTCTTTAATCCATATGAAATTACCAGATTTGTTATTTTTAGGTTCAAACTATGGGAAACCTAATCATCAAGCTATCATAGCTATCAAAAATTAATTGGACATGCTTACTATATCAATCTGATTAACCTCAAATTAAAACAATAATGACCAAATTCTTTTGTATACCGCTTTATCGTTGGAATTAATTTATAATTAATCCTAGATTAAATTTTTTCCAATCTACATAAAGAATGAAAAGATAAAAAAATAAATCATATATATCACACTATATAGAAAAACAAGAGTCTATAACATATGATTGAAACCAATTTATTTACCTTGACAAATATTTATTATGCCAATTCCATTTTTATCCAGTGAGATAAAACATGATAACTCTACAGTTTCATGTAAAATAATATTGAATTAATTAATCACTTGCCTTAAAAGGTTCTTAATGTTTTTATACATGATTGATCCACATAGAGGATTATGATCCCTCAATGATAACTACATCCACCCGAGGACTATGTGGCATGACTGCACCAACCAACACCCAACAAAACCCCATTAGAAGCATGGAGATCACATGATATAACATGGAAAGAAAAAAATAGGTGAAAATGACCAATGAAAACATAAGAATAGAGGTAAATCATACCTTCAATCAGTTAAAGATCAACACTTGCTGCTTGCACTAAAATAGAGGTGTGCATGAAGCAAGAAGAAACTTTAAGGGGAAACGATCCATGGATTAAGGTTCTATAACACCTATACTATGGGAAGAAGGAATGCATTGAGTATCTCATACTAGGGAAATATAAGCTAAAACAGGGGAGGAATATATCTCGTCCATTTAGATGATTTAACAGAGCCTCTATTTATGATACGCTAGATTTTCCATTAAAATTAGATCGAATTAAACCATGCACATTAACCAAGAAAATGCATCCCATGACTTATTAAAAAATAAATATATGAGTTATGGTCTCGGAATCAGCCTTAAATCCCTTAAAAAGGCATTGAATTCATTTTTTGTCAATGAAAATGCAAAAGGGGTGGAACTGTAGGAAGCTGGAAACATTGTACACCTATCTTTATGGGAAATATTGTTCACTTCAACCTCACTGACGCTAACGATAATGTTCACAAAGGACTCACTGACACTGATGGAACTATTCAAAAAATGAATCACTAATGACATTTTTCACATCTGTCTCACTCATGACACTATTCACATCTATCTCACCAATGAATCTATTTACATCGGTCTCACCAAGGACACTGCTCATATCTGTCTCATTGACAGCATTGGAACTATTCAAAAAATGACTCATGGACACCAATGGAATAGTTCACAAAAATGAATCACTGATACTGATGACACTATTAACAAAATAACTCACTGTTGACACTATTCACGTCTGTCTCACTGATGAAATTGTTTACAAAACTAGAATATCTGTTCACATAACTATATTTTGAAAATGTGTCGGGGATAAGTCACCTTGACCTACAAAAACACCTCAGGCACTCGATTTAATGATGGTAACGGATCGGAAGGCTATTACACTCCCGCTAGGTTTTTTCTCGACTGGTAACCTTATTAATAACATAATAAATAATAAATAATTTCATAAAATGTGTAAGGAATCATAAAAAATGGGTGCTCTCAGATGATCATTAAGGGTAAAGAAGGGATACATGTATGTATAAAAATGGGCATATGTGTATGAGAACATGATCAAAATATTAGATGATCATACCATGTGTATCCAAGATCATAAACATTATTCCTAGCATAAAACATGATAGATCATAAAAGATGAACCATAAGGATATAAATAACATGATCTATGAATGAATAATATAGGAATAAAGTAAGGAATTATGGAAAACCCCTAATCATATAAAATTACCTTTTTAGTAGTTAAGGAATTTCTTTCAAGGACTTTTTTGTAGTATCAGTTCACACATCATACCATCTGGGTAGCCATGGATCTCTCCCTTATACATCTTAGTATCATGATTTCACTCCTTATAACATCTTGGTAGTCATGTTTCACCCCCATATATATATTTTTATTCTAGGATTACTACCAAGACCATCTTAGTCTATCTCATGAGATATAAATATTTACCCAATGTATTGGAAGGAGATATAGGTCCCACCTCTCTCGTAAGGAAATACTTCATACATGTACCAAAAAATCATTAGAAATTATATCTTAACCCATGAAATTAAATGGGTATTATAAACATGTAATTTTATCATCCCATGTAAATAAATATATAGGTTTTCTAATCTTATTTTCAAAAGGACAACCCATGAAAAGAAGAGGGTTTAAAAATCATATAACCCATGAAATAGAAATGGGTTTCATATTCATTTCATCAAAATATAAACCATCCAGATAAAAAATATGAATGGAAACATTGAATTATTTACCTATAAATGAATGTGTAACACTATTACTATCATCTTAGAAAGGAAATAACTTTCAATGATCTTTTAAAAAAACATTTCATTATGAAAATAACATTTATTATTTGAAATGTCTCTTTAAAACATAAAAAATTATGAAAACCAATTTCTTTTAAAATACACTAAAAACTTATAAAGTAGACATGAAAATTTTTTCAAACACATTTTCCATGAAAACATATAAATTAAGTATCAAAACAGTTTAAAACCCATTTATTTAAAAACATATAGAAGTATCATGAAAACATTTTGAATACTATATCTTTGAATATAAATTGAAAACATATAAACAATGCATAAAAAAAATTTCAGAGCCATTTTTCCTGAATGGTTATAAAAGATTCTTGAGAACATTTTGAAAAACATTTCATTGAAAAAATATAAATGAATCTTGAAACTATTTTAAAACCCAATTCATAGAAAATTACATTCTAATATATTTTCCTAAAAATTAATCATTTAAACAAGAAAAGGAAGATACATATAAATGACAGCATGTAAATCGGTTAATGTCATATGAGGTAAAATGAACATTCCTTTTTCATGGTAAAAAGGATATAATAATTCCTTGTTTGGAAAGAGACACTAATATTCTTTTGAAAAAATTAGTAAAAGAAAAAATATTAAAATTATCTTTTTAATATTATAGTATAATATATATTATTCTTGGAAATTTTTTTTAGAAAACATGGTTTTTAAGGAACATAGATATCTATCCGTGGAGAGGGAAAATCCTGGCTTTCAAGAACCCAATTTCTTTAATATATTATATACCAAAATTGTGGAAAATGGTAAAAATAAATTATTATATCATGAATAAGCAGATGAAATGAAAAAATCATGAGGGTTCATGAGATATGTTTCATAATATTTCGTCAAATTAAGCATAAGAATAAATACTCTTGAAAAGTTATGAGATTGATTTGATAAACTCTTTCCACTCGGTAACCTTGAACCACACTACCCATTTAAGAAAATAAAATTACATGAAGCTTAAAATATCACGAAAATAATTATATTAATATTATATCATTTTCAAATCATTATATACACCTCGTGGAAAAATACGGGTGCATAACATGGCATGTGTTATAAAAAGGAAAATTGAGACAAAATTACATTACCGATTTGGTAACTATTGAAACAATAAACACATGAAAGAAAAATCATATAATGGATATATATATATAATTATATGTATAATAATAATAATAATAGAATTCATTCATGGTAATTATATACACCACATAAAAGAAAAAGGCGGTGAACATGGCATGTATCTTAGAGATATAAAAAGTGATATGAGATTCCCATACATTGTGACTTGAGTCTCATCGTAGTCATAAAAAATTCTGGTATAGTTAACATAAGTTTTTTATACATATATAAAAGAACAATATTATAATTTATTATACCTTATATGGTGTGATTATAACATTATATTACCCGATTGTTAACAATTCTATGGTGTAGTTTCACTTCGGGTAATATCTGCTTTGTTCTTTGCATGTGTATTGATTTTTAATATATTTGGTATGTATTCCTATATCATAATTTAAATAATTTATAACATGATAAAAATATCATGTATATTTTTTAAATTTGTGTTATAATAATTTATTTTATATAGAAGTATGAAATTCAATACATCGTTCATGGAGACGGTATGTCGTATGTATGCAATAATGATGTTCCCGTTTTATTGTCATATTTTTAGAAAGAAAGAAAATGAAGTATATTTATATACATATATAACATAAATTAATTAGAATTATAAATCAATAAATATTATATAATTTCACTAAACACATCCTTAACACATTCCATGTAGTGTGTGAATGAAACACATCACTTTGAAGAAGCGGTAGTCCACACTTCCTCAAATGAAATTATCATATTTATAACAAATGTAATGTTTTATTATATGTGTTTTATAATGATTAAAAAAATTAAATACATTATAAATAGAATATATAAATATATAATCAAAATTTACATTATTATTTCCACCATGAGAGGTAGTAAAGAAAAAAATAAACAATCATCGTTTCGTGAGACGATAGTTCTCTGTACTTGTAAATAATACAAATGTAACCAATTAGATGGAAGTGAGTGTATGTTTAGGTAAATATCATATAATAAAAACATTAAATTATATTTTTTATACTAATTTCGTTTTAAAATCAATTAATAATAAGAGTTTAGGTTGTGGATAATGACACTAACATAAAAGAACGTGTGGAAGAATGTTACCTCTTATTCGGGAAACTCGTTTTGGTTTGCACAAAAGGGATTCCATGGATTTCTTTCTTCCAAAATGAGAGGATTATATAATTAGGGAGCGATATTTAGGATCAATTTTTGTAGATATGGGTAGATCCATAGTATCTTGATATGTGTGAGGAAGTGGTAGGAGAGGAGGCCTTTTGTTAGTGGTGGAGGAGTGTCACTCTTGTAAATTTTGGGAAATGGAACTCCACAAACATTTTCCCATTAAAAGTGGATCCGATAATGGTCGCAAATATATCCAGGTGATTATAGGGTCTAAAAATTTCCATAAATGTTTCTCTAGGGAAATTTTATAGGTCCTTTATGCACATAAGTTTACGTTTTTGTCATTAGTTAAGCTTAATTGTTACTTAATCGATATCATTAATTTTCATTAATTTTAACAATAATGTGTGTCAAAAAATAAGTTTCATTTATTAGAAATTATAAATTATGGTTATAAAAAATATTGAATTAATTTTTTGTATTTCCAATCACATAAGTGTCTAAAATTATTTTATTTTTAATGTTGTATTTGGGTCAACAATACAGGTTTATAAATTAAAAAAGTTCACAATTTTGTAGTGTTTTTAATTTCAATTTCAAAGTGAAATTGATTCTAATTACCTAAATTGTTTTGATTGATAAAATTATTATATAATTAAACTTTGGAGGTAGTTTTAAATATAATTTTTCATTATAATTAATTTAGATGAAAAGACAGTTTTGAACTAAAATTCAATATTTTCAACTAGTCATCAAAAAATGAATCCTCGTAAAAAATAACAAAAATTTACCCCAACCTAATTTTTATGTTTTTATTTAAAATATTAATTTTATTTATGATATATATAATCCACAAAAGTTTACAAAAATTTTATTTAAAATCATTTCACTATTAAAAGGTGGTAAAATTCTATAATAAAAAATATTATATTTTATACATAAAATAAGGTTTTTTTATCTTAATCTTATCAATTATGTTGGATCAATGTAAATAAATTTTTATTGAATATATAATATATAAATCAAATTAATATAACTCACTAGTTGTAATTAATTTAATTTATTAGGGTAAAACATCTTTTTGGGTATAATAACGTTTTTTATATTCATTTGGTTTTCATATTCATTTCTAATTAATTTATAGACAATGAATTAATTTTATATTATTTTAAACCATATATTTTCATAAGTTTGTTAAAAAAAATCATAAGTACTAATTTAACAACTATGTAGTGTTTAATAATATATCATTTTCAGTAAAACATAATCTTATGTGTTATACAATACATCAAGGAAAGTCATTCTTGCATGTAACAGAAGCTAACCATGATGTTCCATGTAGAGAAATATAAAATTTATTTAATTTTCAGGGAATGATTAACATCTTTTTTCATATAATTAAATCAATACATATTTCATTAATATAAAATAAATTATTTATAGTGTTTCATAAAATGAATAATATAAAAAATGTTAAATTAATTCGAAAAAAAATATATCACAAAATCTTGAGGCCTTACATTCTACCCACTTAAAATGAATTTAGCCCTTTAAATTTATCTGGGTTATCAAATTTTCAATAATTGAAAATTTCATTACCAGAAACCCACGTCAAAAAAATGAATACTAAAAATTCCTAAAAAAATAGAAATTTTGAACCATAGTGGTTACAAAAAGTAACATATAACTTGGTTTCCTATTTCAATAACATAGGTTGTGAGTGATGATTAGACCTGGATAAAAATCATACATTTGTATATGGAGTGATTAAGTACATAAATCACAAATAATTTATTGTTCAAAGAAAATATTTGGGCCTCAATGTTATAAACCTGTGATAATTTAAAAGGCTATCGGTTCAACAAAAATTAATGTATTAGTATGATACATTTATTTATCATTATCATATAATTGATTAATTATTTTATTTATAGGTAACACATGAAAATAAAATTATATGATACATTTATATAAAGAAAATCTAATTCTTTGGTAGTGTGTTTATAAATATATAAATCATCCATTACATCAATAAATGGATGTCCAGAAATTAAATTTGATTCCAGTAGTACTAAAATAAACTTTTAGTATATCTTAAGGCCCATACAAGAATAAAACGTATTCATATTTGTCTATAAATATAGTTCAAAATACATATGGTCAATACATTAATCTCTATTTATAAAAATTAACTTTTCTGGTTCACCATTAATATTTATTCATCAAAAAAATAAATACACATTAACTAAGACATCGCATAGGCGATTGGTTGGAATGAAATCATTATCATCCTTCATTAATGAGTTCAAGACCCATTCCATTTTTTGACATGATTGGTTTTCACTCAAAATACATGATGTAATTTTCAAAAACAACACTAATTTAATTTCCAAAAATATGATGGAAATCATTGAAAAACGTTTAATCACAAATTAGTCCTTTAACCAACGTTTTCAATACAAAATCACTATATAAATACTTCATATGAATTTTATCTTATACCTTCCATAACATGTTAACCTTTTAACCCTTCTAAATTTTTAAAACCTAAAAATTTAGATTTAAATTCAAGGAACTAGCTTAACATTGATCCCCCAATATATCAAAAAGCATCTCTTTGTTGACACATTCCAAACATGTGAATATCCCCATAATATATTCTCTTGAAACATTTTAATAAAATTAATTACCGTAAATCATTTTGGAAAACATGCATTATTCCTTATTCTAATGATTTCTGGAAACATTTTTTTAATCTAAGAAGTTGTAAACTTCATCTTTGATGAAATGGACCGATTTTTCAATAATCATTTCTAGGTTAATATATACCATCTAATTTAATTTTAAATATCCAACATATCATAATCTAATGATCATTATTGTATGAACTGGATCTTGTTTTTATTTATCAATCTAGTTTTTGGGTGTTTTCAAGAAAAATAGGAGTTTCTTGAAATTTAAAGAGTACACACCGTGTACTTATAATTACAAATTGTGTACTTGGTTGTCGTAGGTAGTCGTTTTCTAGATTTGTAATGGCCGAACACATAGCCTTGTGGGGTTACCTAGAGACTTCCTAAATCAGGGCTTGGTAAAGTCAAGTACATGCCATGTACTTTTAAAAAATGTGTCATCCACTTTCTTTTTATTTCATTAAACGGACCGGGGATACGTCTAATCGGCAGAACTCACTTCTTCTTGACATGTCTCATCCAGGAGCATCTGTGGCCACTGAATATTCTCTGATCCTCTGACTCGCCATGCGTTATTTGAATC
Organism: Viscum album; assembly: GCA_963277665.1. Taxonomy (NCBI): domain Eukaryota; kingdom Viridiplantae; phylum Streptophyta; class Magnoliopsida; order Santalales; family Viscaceae; genus Viscum; species Viscum album. The sequence continues at coordinate 1,454,136,097 of OY728161.1, forward strand.
TACTTCCACTGATTGCGTTGGAATCACCACGGTAATCTCTTCCTTCTTCTAGATCCTTGTTCCCTGATTTCTTATCTTTCACTAGATATTCTTAGTTGAACGTTTTTAGTGTTTTTGTGGATCTACTACATTCTAGTTCGAATCAAAGGATGGGATTGAACTGTATCGATCATACAACACTGAGGTAGGGGGTTTGTGCCTTTCCATGGATAGCCTTTGAGTTATATGTGTAAAATTTCCCAATACCCTTGTTCGGGGTATTGCGTGTTTAAAGATTTTATCCTTGTTAATGTCTGGTATTTCTTTTTTTGTTTGAATAGAAGTTTTTTGATTTTCAATAGGGTTAATTTTCATTCTATGGATGTTTTTTCCCATTATTTTTTGATTTTGGCCGTTTGGCCTAACCCTGCCTGTTAGGATATTTTTCTCCATTCCTAATGTCATTTGGATGGAGTGATTATTTATCTGATATGTTGTGTCATGCCTTTTAGATAATTTATCCATGTAATACATTGATGTTTACAATGTCTACTGATTATCGTTTGTGCACAATTGCTTTATAGGGGGCTGTGGAAACATAGTGTAGTGAGACCATAGGGGAAATTGACGTTGAGGGCATTCCCAAAGTATCTGTTATATTTATCACACTGCTAGACCATAGGGGGGTTGACATTGAGTGCTGCCTCAGTGTGTTTTTAGATATGTTACAAGACCACATAAGGAATTGATGTTGAGTACTTCCTTAGAGTGTCTGGAGTTTACCGTTAAAAGACTATAGGGGGAACTGATAGTGAGTGCTTCCTCGTAGAGACTTATATTACACAAGACTATAGGGTGAATTTATGGTGAGTGATTCCCCATATAGTCATTATTATATCTTATCTTGTAGCTGAACCAGAGGGAATAGGTTGTGATAACTTTTCCAGAGGATTTCTTGTATTTTTTTTTCTTTGTTGGTTGAATTGTTAAAAGAAAATGTTTGTAAATGGAACTGTAGGACTAGTTACTTTGAGTATATCATTGATTATTGCATCATTATCATATTGCATACCATATATATTTACTGAATATTAGGCACGGATCTTTAGGAGGTTTCCTACTAAGATTTGTCTCACACCCTGTTTGGGTCATGCTTTTTGTACAAACAGATTACATTGTTGTATGTATAGATAAGGTAATGTGCCCCTCTACATCAGTTACTTGATTACTCTAGATCTAGGGATCATGGGACCAAGATGAGGCTTAAGATGTTGTTAGAGTTTATTTTTCTTCATTGTACTTTGGTTTAGTACAATATTCCAGCATTGTAACTTGTTTGTCTTCTTTCCTCGAAATATGTATCATGCATAATTTATATATGGGTTTATATTGTTTATTTCTTTCAGTCTACCACTGTCTAATATTGTATGATATCATTATTTCTTCCACTATTTTTATCTGTTAATTTCTGATGCATTACTCTACCAATGAGGGAAAAGTTTCCCCACTGTCACACCCAAGGCCCTCACTACTAGTCGACAACCGTTGGCATTTAGGGAAATGTGCTTGAGGCCATGTGACTGACCGGGTACGGGGCACCTCTGGGTGGAACTTTTAACCGGGACGTTACACAGTGGTGTCAAAGGGAATTATTTTCTCCTAGACATACTTTTTGGAGGCTATATCCATAGATATAGAGAAAATATGTAATTGGTAATAAGTTGTGCCTCAGAGTAGCTATCTCGTGTATAGGGAAAAGCCAATTTACCTCGTTATTCAAATTTTTGTGGTTTTTCAATTTTATAGTTGATTTGGTTTCACTGTTGGGTGATTCACATGTTTTTTTCTATTATTGTTGATATTATTGATGTTCTATTTCTATTGTAACCTGATTATATGAGGGTATTCCATCTCATGCATCATATAAGAACTTGTTATAGATCGCATGTCATGCATTCTTATCGTTCCATTTAGGGTGAATTACTAACTGCATGTTGTTGTGGTAGATGTTGTATAAGATATCCATGTTGTTGTGATATATGACATGATAGAATACCTTCAATTTGATAAGGTATTATTAATATGTAAGATTGAGTTTCAATTAATTCCAAACATTTTTTCTTGAGGTGTTATGGGCCCTCATGGACTGGAATTTGGTGGATCATTTCTCTCTTATGTTTATAAATAACATGTATATGATGCCAAGAATTTATTTGTGGGGAGTATAGGATCTAACTGAATAGAATTTGGCACCATAGTGTTTGTTTCAGGGTTTTATGGGTTTCAGAGTAGTTTTTGATGTATACTATCCAAAAAAACTCAGAATGAATGGTGTGTAATGTCGAATACATGCCATGTTTCCTTCTATTTGGGAAGGAACATTTTTTCTTAAGTACATGTCATGTACTATATGTACACATTTTTTAGTCTCTAAATGTGTTACCGGATGTGTGGGCAAAGACACAGGGTTGGGAAATCTTTGGTGGGATACACCGTGCACCATATGTACACGTCGTGTTGTGTAGACCATGTGTCCCCTACTGTGACTAATGAAACAGATGAATAAAACATAGGTTATACTTTCCATGCCTAGATTAAACATGCCGCATTGTATAACCCTTGTATCTAGCCATGTAACGAACAACACGGGGTGGTGGAATCTTTCTAGTACATACCATGTCTAGCATAAACATGCCTTGTAGAGTCATCCAAGTGTCCACTCGTGTGTCTAACAACACGGGTCGGTGATGTTCATCTAGTACAATCCATGTTTCGGACTAACACGTTGTGTAGTCTTGTTCTGGGATAACAGTCTTTCTCATCCATATAGGGGAACTCGGGAAAGGGAATAGGATTCAAGTACCAAGCATGTGTTAGGAAAACACATCGTGTGTATGGGGTGTTACACAATTAGTTTTGGGCGGAAGTAAATTCCCATCTGGGGGTGTGAAGGAATATGTCGTGTAAGGGTTATATACATCACGTACCCATGATGTGAAAAACAATAATTCTTTTCTTCTCATATTCCCTTCTTAAACTTCAATGTTTTATTTTTTGATAATATTAATCTAAAGGGAGTTCTTGACCTTTCTGATTCATGCCACTGAGATGTCCTATGGTTGTGTGCTAGTCATAAGGTGGTGATCAGACATAGGACATGGTAGATCAGGGACCACCAGCAGAGCCTATAGTCGTTCCTATCTTGGCACCAGTCATTATCCCAGATACTGGTGCCAATGCATAGTTCTGATAGGGCTTTATTAGGATGATCCAGACCTTTTAGGGAGCACCGCAGCCTACCCCGTCAGTGGAAGAATTGATGCAGGTTTTCTAGAATCAGCGTCCTCCCACCTTCACCAGGGAAGGAGGACCTCACGCTGCAGAGTCGTGGTTAGAACCCATGAATTATATCATTGATAATCTGTAGATACCTCCAGAGAGGAGGGTGAATCTTGATACTTATATGCTTCTAGACTCCGCCAAGAGATAGTAGGATGTGATTTCGCGGGTGGGATTCCAGAAGGTTATTGTGTGGGACAAGTTTTAGTGTACCTTCTATGATTACTTCTATTTAGAGACCTAGAGGTCCAATCGAGCATGAGAGTTCATGAGTTTGGAGGAGGGTACACTTTAAGTTATGCAGTATTCATCTTTCTTCATAGAGTTGTAGTTCTTTACACCCTTTATATGGGGAGATGAGTTTTTCCTAGAGATGAAGTTTGAGGATGGTATCTGGAAAGACATTCAGGATCAGGTTAACATCTTCATATTGACTTCCATCACTTCTATAGTCTACCAGCTAATCACAGAACGCAACCTAAGGGATTATAGAGTTGTGGGACAGGGAGGTTCAACATCCAGAGTTGGTACTTCTCTTGCTGATAGTAGAAAGAGTTGTAGGGAGTCTACACAAGGAGATATATGTATGTGGGATTCACATTCTAGTATCCAGGTGGTATGCTACCAGTGCAAGAAGTTCTTGCATACCAGGCCACATTTCCAGAGAGACCTAGTGGAATGTCGATCTTGCGACAAGATGGGTCACCTTCAGCATTTTTGTATGTTCTTATCACCATCAACAGGTGACCGATTTTCTTCTATGACTTTTTGTTCAGGAGTAGCACCACCAGTTTCTTATTAGTTTGGGAACTAGAGTTCTTCTGGTCATTCAGGCTGAGGTGGAGGTCACGTATGTGGTGGTCATTCAGCAGGATTTCAGTGACAACTGGGTGTATCAACTCTAGGTAGGCGGGAAGGGTCACAGGGATTTTGTACAGTCCAGACTTGTGCAGTGGAGTAGGCGTGGAAAGAGAAAGATCACATACCCTATACAGTTGGTGCTATGATCCTAGTTACCTCCATTTTATATTCTTTACTTTTTGATATAGGGGCTTCTCATAGCTTTTTATCTGTTGATTTTGTATAAATCCTTGGGTTCTGTATCTTTTTTTCTGCTGATATCTAGATGTAGACACTCCATTGGGGGCTAGAATAACTAGTGTACGTCAGTGCAAGGATTGTCCTCTCAAGTTTAGTGGGTGTCACTTCCTATGGGACCTTTTATTTCATAAAGATGACAGGTTATGATGTCATTATCAATGTGTACTGGTTAGTTCCCTTATAGGATTTTGTTGATTTCTATCATCGTAGAGTGAATTTAACATCACTATAGGGCATATCGTTTCTTCAAAAGAGAGAATGGGATGTCCAGGCAAGAATAACGGGACCCGATCAGCATGGTTTGGGTGGAGTTATAGCCCAAATTTCCAGTCTATATTTGTATAACCATGGGACTTCACAGTTGGACTTTCCTCTTGTAGTCTATCATTTCAGGGATGTCTTTCTAGAAAACTTTTCATCTTTGACTTCGGAGTGAGAGCAGGAATTTTCTATATTGATCTTTTTCCAGGATCAACATGGGTGTCCATTCCTCCTTATAGGATGGCTACACCAAAATTACATGAAATCAAGAAGTAGTTGGAGGAGTTGTATGCAAAGAGTTTCATCCAACCCAGTACTTATCCTTGGGGTTCACCTATCCTGTTTTCAAAAAAAAGGAGGACTATACCCTCCGAATTTTTGTGTATTATCCGAAGTTGAACTAGTTGACTGTCAAGAACCGATATCCTTTTCCAAGGATTGATGATCTCTTTGATTAGATTTTAGGTGATAAGGTGTTCTAAATGATTCACTTGACATCTATTTATCATCAGTTGTGAATTAGACCATCTAATATACCTCTTACAGCCTTTCAGATTAGCTATGGTCTATACGAGTATGTGGTTATTCCATTCGGTCTCACAAATGTGCCTATAGTTTTTAGGGCACTAATGAACAGAGTGTCCCATCCATACATTGATTCATTCTTGGTGGTCATCATGGAAAATTTATTGGTGTTCTTTGACAAACAACATGACCATGCCACACATCTTGAGATCATTTTGAGTAAACTAAGAGAGCATCAATTATATGTTATGCTCTAAAAATACCACTTTTGGATGGACCATATTCACTTAATGGGACATGTTATCTTAGAGAAAGGAGTATCAGTAGACCCAGAGAATGTGAGAGTAGTAGATTCATGGGAGCACCTGAAGAACGTATTTGAGGTGTAGAGTTTTCTATGGTAGGGTGGTTACTATAGACGTTTCATTTAGGACTTCTCATGATTAGAAACAAAACAGATGGTCCTAACTGAGAATGGTGCGAAGTACTTGTGGTTAGATTCTTGTGAGTCATCCTTTCAAGAGCTGAAAGGGAGGTTGACTTCAGCAACAATACTATTATTTCCAGAGCCTAGCAATAGCTATATTGTGTACTGTGATGCATTAGGTATCGAGGTGGGAGTAGTTCATATGCAGGGAGAAGGAGTCATTGCGTACGTGCCTCAGCATTGGATGCCACATGAGAGGAGTTACATGACACATGATCTCGAGTTTTTTGCAGTTGTTCATACATTACATTGTTGGAGACATTATCTATTGGGAGAGAATTTTTTAGTTTTCACCGATAACGAAAGTATCATGTATATATTCGCACATAGTGATATTAATCTGAGACAGTGAAGGTGGGTTGAGTTCCTTCAGTCCTCTAACATTGATGTTTCCTACATGCTTGGGAAAGGCAACGCAGTCGTTGATGCATTGAGCATAAGAACTAAGATACAAGAAGTTCAGGTGGCTAGAAGTGAGTGTAAACTTAAGACTTTGTTCTATGAGATGCATTTGGAGGTGCACGACCGAAAAAGGTAGTTGTTTCATTCTTTTGTGTCTGTTAACTCTACTCTAAATGATCGAGTGAAAATGAGGAAGCTATCAGATTCTGAAGGCCTAGTCCCACAAGAGAGTGTGTTAGGATTGGACCCAATCCCTAGATGTACAGTAGGAAAGTAGGAGGCCTTTCATTTTCAAGGGTGTGTGTGGGTGCCAGTAGACATTCAAGAAGATCTAATGTAGGACTTCCATTCCTTAGTTTGGGCAGTTCATCCTGGTGTCACCAAGATGTATTGAGATCTGTGCAGTCAGTATTTAAGGCCAAATATGGAGGGAGATTTTTTTGGTTTTGTTATGAGTTGTTCCACCTATTAGAAGATGAAGGAAGACCATCAGTGACTGGTAAGGATTTTGTAGTAGTTACACATTCTAAATAGGAAGTTGAATGATGTTTTTATGGACATCATGACAGGTTTTTTGAGGTCTCCTTGAGGGAATGATGTTGTTTGGGTTTCCATTGACAGACTCAATAAGGTTTCTCACATCTTATGGATCAAGGATTCCTTCATGGATGAGGATATGGGAAGGTTGTACATCTGAGAGATTATACGTTTACATGGTGTTCAACACTTCAATGTTTCATATAGGTACACACATTTTAGTTCTCGGTTCTGGTGGGGATTATATAAGGCTTTGGGAACATAGGTACTTCTTTGGGTAGCTTACCACCTCTAGAAAGATGGCCAGTATGAGCTTACAATTCATGTTCTAGAGGACATGCATCGAGCATGCGTTCTAGACTTTGGATGTTCTTTGGAGATACACATACCTATTGTGGAGTTTTCTAACAATAATAGTTTTCAAGAAACTATTCTTATTGAACCTTATGAGGCTTTGTACGGTTGGCCATACTGATCACCATTATGTTGGTTAGAGGAAACAGAGGAAGTTATGTTGGGACCTCTTCTTGTCCATGAGACCTTGGAGTAGGTGGATTTGATTTGGAAAAGGATGGCTACTATGCAGTCCCGAAAAAATTCTTATGTCGTTCGATGGAGATGGCCTCTGGAGTTCAATGTCGGATATCATATTTTTCTTCACGTCACACCAAAGTTGGGAACTAGGAGTATTAGGAGATAGGGCAATCATCCATTGAGATACATCAGGCCATTTGAGGTTTTGGAAAGGGTCGGGCTGATTTATTATCTCTTATAGTTACCTCAGAGGTATCAATCTATGCATGACGTATTCCACATTTCTCATCTACGACATTACATCGCAGACTCGTCTTGTGTCTTTTATCCATGGGAGGTTGAGATAGAGGTGGAAAAATTATTCAAGGAGCATCATATTTGGATTTTTGATCGCAGTGGGAAGGTTCTCCATGGTCGGTATGTTCCTCTGGTACAAGTTCTATGGGAGAACATGCGAGTACATTATGATACCTTGGAGAGGGAGGCCGATGTACGGTCGCAGTGGCCAGAGATATTCAAGTATTCTTCTTCGACGCCACCTTCTTAGGGAAATATAGGGATGACATTCTGTAAGGGGAGAGGTTTGTAAGAACCCAGATCTTCTTTTCAGGTATGAATGTTGTTGTCTGGTGTTTTCGAGAAAAAGTTGAGTTTAATGAAATTTTAGTAGTACATGTTTTGTACTTATAAGTACAAACCATGTACTCTATTACTGCAGGTAGCCATGTGTTGGCCCTATAACGGCTGAACACATGGTCGTGTGGTGGGACCTGGATACCACCTAAAGAGGGGCTCGATAATGAAAAGTACACACCGTGTACTTTTAAAAGGCATGTTATGTACTCTCTTTTTATTTCCTTAAATAGACTAGGGTCGCATCTAATTGGTAGAATTCACTTCTTCTCGACCTGTCTCATATAAGAGTGTCAGTGTCCATTAAATCTTCTCCCAGCCCTGACTCTCCGTCCTTTCTCTGAATCGACCACCTTTGATTGTGTTGGAATCACCACAGTAATCTCTTCCTTCTTCTAGATCCTCATTCCCTAATTTCTCCTCTTTCATGAGAGATTTTCGACTGAATTTTTTTGGATTCTTTATAGATCTAAGGTATTATAGGTCAAATCAATGTATGGGATTCAACTATATCAATGGTACGATGCTGAGGTAGGTGTTTTGTGCCTTTCTTTTGTTAGTCTTTTAGTTATAATGGAAAAAGTTTCCAATACCGTCATTCAGGTTATTGCGTGTTTAGGTATTTTAACCATGTTATTGTCCGCTATGCCTTTTTTATTTGAATAGAATTTTTTTGATTGTGAATAAGGTTAATTTTCGTGGTATGGATGTGTTTCCACATGATTGTTTGATTTTGGACATTTGGTGAAACCTTGCATGTTAGGAAATTGTTTTCCATTCCTAGTTTTGTTTTGATTGAGTGATTATTTATCTGACATGGTGTGCCATGCCTTGTATCTAATTTATTAAAGTAGTAAATTAATTTTTACTTTGGATGTTGATTTTAATTTTTCCCAGATTTCTTTTCACAGGGCTGTGAGAAACAGGTTTAGTAAGACCATAGGGGAAATTTACGTCAATGGCTTTCCTAGAGTTTATATTATATTTATCACTCTACGAGACTATAGGGGGGGTTGATGTTGAGTTCTCCCATAGAGTGTTCATATATGTGTTACGAGACCACAAGATGAATTGATGTTGAGTGGTTCCTCAGAGTGTCTCTCTTTTACCATCAAAAGACTATAGGGGGACTTGACGGTGAGTGATTCCTCAGAGTGTTTTCAATTACACGTAACAATAGAGGGAATTGATGTTGAGTGCTTCCTGAGAGATTTATTATTATATCGTCTCTTGTAGTTGAACAAGAGGGAATAGGTTGTCAGAACTTTTCCAGTGGGTTTCCTGTATTTTTTTCATTTTTAGTAGAATAGTTAAAAAAATGTTTGTAAATGAAACTCTAGGAATGGCTACTTTGTGTACTTACTTTTTTATTATTTTATTTTCTTATTTCCTACCATATATATTATATAAGGACCTGGCTTTAAAAATACATAATCTTGAATTAAATGGATAATTCACATTCGGCATCTTTTTAGGATTAGTGTTTTAGAGAGTTAGGTCATAAATATTACATAACAACATTAATATTACATGAAGAAACTATTACTCGGTATCCATTTTTCATAAAATAAAAACTCTTAAAAAGAAACATTTCTTGTTCTATGTTTTAGAAAACATGACTATTCTGTGATCCCATCCTTGACTCTATTCATCTTTATTTCATGTAGAAGACATTTCAAAAACATGAGATGAGTATAAAAAGCTCATTAAGGGTTATAAAATAAATAAGGAAAACATTATCCCATAAATAAATACAAATCAATGAAACCATACTTTACAATCATAACATACGTTATGAAATCATTAGATTTTGGAATAACACACATAAATCATAAATCATAAAGGTAACTTGTGGGACACAAAACATACATGCATTATAGCTATCAAAGCTACATAAGAAGTTACATTGGAATACCCATCTCAGTATATTCACTAAATCTCTTAGAAGAAACCTTAACCTTTACCTTTTCCACGTTACCCAATGCATTGGAGAGAAATATCAGGCTCGCCCGCTCTAGGATTATCACAGAACCACCGGAATATGGAAACAATTCCCAACAACCAAAACATATTCATAACACATAAAACAAGAATAAATGACAGAAAACATTTCCAAAATGAAATCACAACATATCATTTTAATATATTGTCATAATCAATGCTTTATCAAACCATTTTCATAACCATTTAAAATATTTAAGAACGATATTTTTGAATCAATGTGTCCCAATACACTTTCAAACTTTTAAAATGAATTTTAATTACAAACATCCATATCCATATAAATAAATCCTTAAAATGTTTTTTTAAAACATGGATATTAATGAGAAAGATTTAGAAGAATAAATCTTCAAAATAATAGATTAGTTAAGGATTTCTTAACCAAATTAGAGACGCTTGAATACAAATAATTGAGATATAAAATTAATAAAAGCTATTAATATCATGGGAATAAGGATATTCATGATATAATATTTCAAAGGGTTGTATATACACCATATAATAGTGATTTGGTGTATAAAAACAAATAAGTCACAATGGAATGTAAATTGAGACAAAGTCCTTTAAAAAGATCATATCCTTAGATTAAGGATAAATCAATGACATATTTAACTATGAAAAATAAGAATAAACCCAATATAAGTGTATATTAAGTGTAAAACAATCATATTTGATTCAAACATATTCATATAATGATATAATAAAGAAGTAGAAGTTTAACCCAATGAATTTAAATTGGGTTAAGATGTTTTCTTACTGAAATTCATCATCCTAATGACGTCAGTTAAAAATTAAGAAAATGTGTTGATTAGAGAGAAAAAGGTTCTATCTTCACTTAGAAACAAAATATACAGCAATAAGGATATAGAATAACATATATTGACATATGAAATTGTAAATTAAAAGACATGACATAAATGATGTCTTTTAAAAATAGGAGGGTGAACAATTCCCTCACCGATTTGGTAACTTACGAAACATACACCACATGAAAGAAAGAGAATAAAGTGAAGATTTATATACCCATAAATTAAATTATATTACACAAATATTATAATCACAGTTATTAAATACACCACACAAAAGGAAATAGTGGAAAATATAGCATGAATCTTAGGGAAATAAAAAGTTAGATGAAAACCCCTTACCTCGTTGTAATCAATCGAGTCGTATGACCAAAAGATAATAACCAAAACATTAATCACATAATACCATGTATATAAATAGAATCATGATAATATATATCAAATTTAAGTAAACAATACCCCACATGAAATAAATATGTGGTGAACAATGGAAATCTCACAGAATGAAAAGTGAGATAAGAAACCACTTACCTCATGTCCGACTTGACTCGTTTGTTCCTTGTTCTTCCTAAATAATAAAAATAAGTTAATTTATATATATATAAGAACATTTTCAATTTTATTATTCCTTTTATATCACTTATTGACTTACTATAACAATTAGTTTATTGTTTGAGTTCATATTGGACATTTGGTGAATGTTCGGAATATGAGTCAAAAATGAACTTGTTATAATTAAAAATTGTCCATGTGGTCAAAATTCCATTATATATAGAATTATATTCCAGATTTAGATATAATATATTTCATATATATCTAGTATATATTTTTTTATAATAGGACAAACCATTTTTAGATAAAAAATGAAATGCACCATTTATGGAGACGGTAAGCCAAATGTACGCATGAACACTACTTTTATTTATATTTCATATTTAATGGAATGAAAACGCAATGATAAATAGATATATCATAAATTCAGTATAATATAATACATAATTTAATTATTTCAATCCTTTATACAGTCCACTTATGGCATGAATGGGTCATATCACTTTGAGGGGGCGGTTGTCCGCAAATCCTCAAATGAAATTAAATCATTTACCCATTATGGAAACCATAACGGTATTATATAAATGAATAATAAAAAATCATAGAAATAATAGAAACATAATATATATCATATATAAATGTAGTTCCATCATATGTTCGACCATGATAGGTGGTAGAAGATAATTGAACAATCATCGTTTCGTGAGGCAGTAGTTCATTGCCCACAGAAACAGTACGTTCTTTACCCATTAGATGGTAGGGTTTGTAAGTGTAGTTAAAATAATTTTCATAAAAACAACCTAGTATAATAAGGATAGTGGTGTTATTATAAAATTAAGAAATAAAAATATTTTTTGGGGTTGGAGATGTAAAATAAAATAAAATAACTTAAGAGAAGATGTTATCTTTAAATCAGGTATCTTCCTCTCAATTGAACAAAAAGGTTTAACTAAAGTGCCTTCTACTAGAGTAAAGTCTTCTAGAAGGAATAAAGGTATATAGGGAGCTTAATTGTGTAGATGATTGATGTTCCAAGGGTCCCGAGAGTGGGGATTAATGGGTTATATGTGACGGATTTTTATAAGGTGGGGAGGGCCTCTTTAGGAATGCTTAAAAATATTAGTTTATTATATAATTGTTCTCTATTTCTAAAGAACCAAAAATAATTAAAGTATAATATAATATTACTCTTGTTTGAATTAAAATCATCCAATATGTATTGGATAAGTTTTGGATATTGTTGAAATTTTTATAATCTTATTTATTTAAATCAATCATTAATGAGGTAAACACTTCACCGTTATTGTGTCATAAATAATATTATTTAATTGATGTCCAAAAATTATAAAAGAAATAACCTGATATAATAAATCATTTTATATTAAAAATTAATATTTATAGTCGATGAGATAAATTAAATAACCCCATGTAATAATTTATTTACTAAAAGATATATGTATATGTCATTTTTGTCTTTACTTTAAATTAATTAATATAAAGTGTCATTATCACTCTCATGTGGCTTCATGGGGTCCTTAAATCGACCCAAGGATGCCCATAGTGGGAAATGTATCAACCAATAGGATTAGGACACATGTTAGTGTAATTTAATATTATTAAAAAAAATTACCCTTATTTACCATATTTATATTTTAACTACGGTAAATATAATATTTCTAGAAGTAAATATTCATAATGACTAAAAATAAAAGTAACCTATTTATACAATTTTTATCTAATAATTCAAAATATGTAATCCATTTTACAAATTAAAAATACCTAAGTGGAATAAATTAATTTAAAATTAATTCCCATTGTCAAAACAACAAGTGTGTTTTCAAGAAATAATAACTTTCAAAACATTTACGCTTGATTATGTCCAATTTTAAAGTGAAATTAATTCAAATGAATAAAATTATATTAAATGGTAACTATATAATATAATTAAACTTTAAAATAAAATATAAATATAATCTTACAATATAAATAAATTAGATTAAAAGGCAGTTTTGAATTAAAATACTGTATTTTCACTATTCATTAAAAATGAACATTATCAGAAATATACCAAAATTACATCCAAAGTAAATATTGATGTACCGATTATAAAGAAGAAGTTTATTTTTTAAATAGAACATTTATGAGTGAAAAAAACTATATTTAAAAATGTTTCTCCATTAAAAGGTGGTAAAACAACCTTTTAAAGATTATTAGAGCGTTTCATGTTTAATAATGGATTCATTCACATTTTAGGACTCTAAAATTTATTGGGTAAACATAAAAACATTTAAGAAAAATATTTAATCCTAATATGGTTAGTTATTGTAACACCCCAAGCTTCTACGGTTCGTTTCTCTTTGAATAATGTGATAGCGTGTGTTGTACGCAACGTCGAGTTCTAACACACCACAACCAATCAAACTAGCCGTTATGAATAGTAATACCTACTTTTTGAAATTATATATATTTATTTTATATTTCAAAATGGACTTCATTTTTGGATTCGGAATATCGAAATTATCCTAAGTTGAATTTTTGGTATATTTCTGAGAACTTCCAATTTTTATGAATAGTGAAAAATACTTAAAAACAACTTTTTTAATCAAAATAATTTATAGTGATAAATTATATTATTGAGTGGTTTTAAAGTATAATTATAATATATTTTTACCATTTTATCCAATGGTGTTCATTATAATTAATTTTACTTTGAAATTAGACATAAACAATTATCAATCTTTTGATATATATTGTTTCTTAAAAACACGCTATTTGTTTTGACAGTGGGAATTAATTATAATATTAATTAATTCAACTTATATGTTTGTAATTTTGTAAAATAGACATCATTTTTGAATTCAGAATATCAATTATAGTAAGTTTATTAACTATATATTATAAAAATACAAAGTGACATGGTAAATGACAAACTAATTAACTAAGAGTTAAAACTAAAAGATAAGGTTAATATAGTAACCCAAACCTGTCTAAATTCTATTGGTTGAATGGTTTTCTAACTATCCCCACCTTAACCTTTGAATAATCAACTTTTGAGCCATTAGAAACCGAATTTTAATTTATTATAAATTAATATTTCTAGCTTTTCCAAAGGTGCCCCTCACCCCTCTTATAAGAGGGAACTCCTCCTTCTCATTTCTTCACACCTTCAAAGCCTTTTGGTTCGTCCAAACTCTACCCAAATACTCTCCCAACTTCCCTCACTACAACCTAGAGTCCCTAGTTTGATCATAAATCCAACCTAAGGAGCCCTTTTGATCAAATCAAAAGGAAGCACCCGAAGAAGAGGTAACGTTTTCACCACCCCTTTTCAAGTTCCTTTCTTCTTCCACTACTTCTTTATTTGTTATTACCATTCTAAAATAATAACTCCAGTATCTTATATATACTGTGATGTTATTATAAATATGGTACAACCATATTCAGTATTCTATCCACCCTTGGAATAACATGTTACCATACGTGCATACGTACGGCTTACCGTCTCCACGTCATGGTGTAATTGTTATTCAATATATTATTATTTGGATGGGTATAATAATGATGTGTAACTCATGTAAATAATAAATATAACATGTTAATGATTCTGTATATATGATACACCATCCATTTATATATTATTTTAATATCAAAAGAATGATATTGTCGCTCATGCGTACGTACGGACTACCGTCTCCACGAACGCGATTTGATTCATTCTCCATCGTATCCATTAAAGTATAATTATCATTTGATGATTTAAAAATGATGTTTAAGGACTTGATATCATTCTGTATATGAAAAATATACAACCTATCCATGACAAACATGGCTTATTTAACAAAACATATAAAAGAAAACGAGTAAGTTAACACCCGAAACGACGATAATTCAAAGATAATATTAACAAATCAATGTTAAAAGATCATTTATGATATCATATTAATATGTATGATTCTTTTATAATTTAATAAAAATTATTTCACCATTATACAGGAGGTTAACCTACCCCAACCAAGGAAAAGTACAATGTAAGGGTTATTTCACAATCTCTTCATTATCCGAGGTTGTTTATACGTAATAATCTACTGGGATCTCTTTATCATCCACATCCATGTTTCTTAAAAATGTATTTCAAAACATTTTTACTATTTACAAGAATATGGGTTAAAGTCATTTATTCCCTTGTTTGACTTTTTACAAGAGGTTTATAAAGGAATCTTTCCGTCGTTTTCCAAACAAGGTGCTTTTTAACCTTTTCGAAAAAATTAAGGTAAGAATGTTTTTTTTAACTTATACGGTGGGTGCGGCTATTTTCCGCCGTTATAAAATCATCAAAGTTTCCCTTAAAATATTATAAGAATATTTTCAAAGAAAATGTTTTATTTTATAAATATATGACTCTTAAATGATTTCAAAAATAGAAAGATATATTTCTCTAAAAAGAGTTTTGATTTCATCTATGTCAACATCCTTTGATGGATTTTATGCTTATTTGTAGTTGATTTATTAAGATACAAAACTTTTATATTGTATTGAAGGTTTTGTGATATGTTTGATTGTGGATGTGCTATTTTTATACCATTCATATTTTATAATGAAAGTATTGACATTTCGTATTCTATTTTTAATACGAATGTTTATATTATGTTTAAACCTTTTTATATGGGAATGCATTGGACTTAATATGTGACGGGTGGAGCCCGCTATAGCTCCTCAATGCATCGGTAGGTCTCATGAGACAAACTAGTGTCTTGGCACAAGGCCTTGACAAAATCTTATTTTTAGTCTTGGCACGAGGCCTTGGCTATGTGGTTATGATAGTCTGGCATTATGCATTCCATCATTATGAAAGTGGTTATTGATATTGCATGTGATTATTCGATTAGTAGAATATCCATGTGAATAAGTAAATGGAATTATTTTATTTTTCTTTTTCCATACTATGTTTAAGTTCAAGTTTAAAAGGCTTTTGTTTTAGATATACATTGCCTTAAATGTTTATGCTTATTTTTGAATGTTTCTGCTATATTGTTATCCTTACTAGGCATTTGAGCTCACCCCTTTTCTATGTTTTATTTTTCCCCGGATGTGAATAAGTAAGTTATGAATGACCTGCAGGGATAGTATGTGGGGATATGAGTGTGGAATATGGAGACTATGTTGTTGTACTAGTTTTTCACTTTGTGATGTAATGTAAAACTTTATGAATATATCTAGTGTTTCCAAGGCTACTAAACCAATCGGTCTTTAGAGATTTGATCTTTCATGTGATCATGCCAATGTAATGTAATAATGCACCGACTCTGGGTAACTAGGGTCGGGGCGTTACAGTTGGTATCAAAGGAAGTTTAGTACACACCTTGTAAGCTTGATTTAGATAAACTCTGATTAGAGCACGTAGACCTAAGATGAACTATGAGGATTAGTATAGAAGAACTTCCTATAATTTTGGTATTGTAGAGATTTTGTGATTTTTCCGAGCAATACATCCCTGTCTAGATACGAGCAGGTAGAGGCGGCTCTGGCACAGATGTACCTAGGGGTAAAACCCAAAAACACCGCTTTGAGCTAGACTCGAACGCGAACTGGTGCAGGACAACGGGCCTTCTTGCACTCTTGGTTACGACACTCCCAGGGGATATGCTTAGGATAACTCTCATTTTCTTTACAAATCATTATGAAGGGTTTATGAGTATATAATTCCTCAAACAAAATATTTTTATGATTATGGATTATATCCATAAATAGTTCAATTTATGTTAAGTGTTTTATAAGTATGTGATTATGTATTTTGATTCATAAACTGATCTAGTTTATGCCATTGTTTAGAAATGGCGCCTAGTGGACGAAATGGAAACCGTATCAATGCACGCACTCCATATAGGGATTTCCCTCCTGCTCAAGATAATTATAGTGGAGCTGGTGATGCAACTGGTGCTGACCAACTAATCACCATACTGGGACAACTCACTCAGGTTATGAATAATAACCTTACCTGTATGGAGCAACCTGATCCGCAGCATGGAGGATCAATGTTAGATCGATTCATGAGGCAACAACCACCAACGTTCAATGGGAGTACAAATCCCTTAGTAGATGAGCAATGGATATTTTCCCTAGAGAAAATATTTCAGGCTTTGGGGAGTAGTGAAAGGGAAAAAGTTATCATGGCAGTTTACCACCTCACTGGAGATGCTGATCAATGGTGGTCATTGATTCAAAATTCGAAGGAAGATTATGAAGTATCAAATATGGAATGGAGGGAGTTCAAAGATCTGTTTTTAGAAAAATACTTTCCTCGCGACCATCGAGCAGATATGGAAAGGCAATTTCTAAGTCTGAGATAGAAGGAGGATGATAATGTCACAAAGTATGAGGCTAACATTACAAGGATAGCAAGGTATGCTGGTGATTATATATGTAACCCAAGAAGTAAGATTGATCATTTCTTTGATGGGTTAAAACCATTTCTTCGTCGAGCAATAGTCTCACAATCCTTTTCGTCATACGAAGACATTGTCTCATGTTCTATTAAGACCGAAAAAAAATTCTCTAAGTCTTATGACTTTAAAGCAAAGCAAGAGAAGAAGAGGCCTGCTCATCAATCTGGGAATGGAAATAAGGGGAAGAAAGGAAAGGTTGAATATCCATCCTGTGGTAAATGTGGGAAGAAAAACCCCGGTACTTTCTTGAAGGGAATGGGTGTCTGTTACAAATGTGGTGAAAAAGGCCACCAAGCTCGTGATTGCAAAGGGAAGAAGGAAGCTACCAATGTTCTGTGCTACAATTGGAGGGAGATGGGGAATTATGAAAATGAATGTCCTAAGCGTCAGGAGAACATACCTCAGAAAAGGCCAAGGGATCAAGGCCAGGCTTATGCTATCACTACTGCTGAGGTAGAAGCTCCGAAAGACGTGGTGGCAGGTAATTTAATGGTTTCCTCAAGTTTAGAAAATGCATTATTTGATTCTGGATCATCGCATTGTTTCATATATTCCCAGTTTTCTAAGAAAATTAGATATTTCCAATTTTATTTAACAAGGGAGTTGTCAGTTAAAACTCCTAAGGGAAGTGTCATTGCAACAAATTTTTGTGAATCAGTCCCCATTAGAGCACATAAATGTTCTTTATCTGCTGATCTCATCATCATACCTATGATTGAGTTTGATATAATCCACGATATGGACTGGCTTTCGGACTATGATGCGGAGATTTATTTTAAGTAGAAAGAGGTTACGATTCTTGATGATAATGATAAGGAACAACTTATCCTTAGAGAAGAATCATCACCACCTAATTCTTATTTAGATCCACCCCCAGTAGCTCAACTAAATTCAATTATTGGGGAGGAAGAGAATTAAATGACTGTGGGTGAGGAAAGGAATGTTCAAATAGAGGATGTACCTATTGTGAAATAATTTGTAGAAGTATTTCCGGAAGATTTACCTGGACATCCTCCAGAATGAGATGTTCAGTTTTCCATTGATTTAATTCCTGGATCAAGGCCTATATCAAAGACCCCTTATAGAATGGACACTGTAGAATTAGTTGAAATAAAGAAACAACTAGAGGAATTGAGTAATAAGGTATTTATTCGCCCTAGTGTTTCTCCATGGGGATCCCCTGTTCTATTTGTTAAAAAGAAAGACGGATCTATGAGGTTATGCATCGACTACAGGGAGATCAATGCTATAACAATAAAGAACAAGTATCCCCTACCACGCATTGATGATTTATTTGACCAACTGCATGGAGCTCAATACTTTTCAAAGATTGACCTTCGATCTGGATACCATCAGTTGTGTGTGAGGAAGGAAGACATTCCGAAGACAGCATTTCGAACCAGGTACGGGCATTATGAGTTTACTGTAATTCCTTTTGGATTGACTAATGCACCCTCTGTATTCATGGATCTGATGAATAGAGTTTTCAAGGAGTATCTCGATGAATTTTTGGTGGTATTTATTGATGATATCTTAGTATACTCTAAAAGCTATGAAGATCATGAAAATCACTTGCGCATTATCTTGAAGACTCTGAGAAGACATGAATTATATGGGATGTTTAGCAAGTGTTAATTCTGGCTTCATGAGATTTATTTTCTTGGCCATATTGTCTCTAAAGATGGAATCCCTGTGGATCCTTCTAAGACCAAGGCGATCCAATAATGGCCAGCACCTACGAGTATAACAGAGGTATGCAGTTTTATTGGTTTGGTAGGTTATTATCGATGATTCGTCCAGAATTTTGCCCAATTGGCTAACCCAATAACTAAGCTCACACGTAAAGGGTTTAAATTTGTTTGGACAAAAGAGTGTGAAGAATGTTTTGAAGAACTGAAGAGAAGATTATTCAATTCTCCTATATTGACTCTACCATCAGGGAATGATGGGTTTGTTATTTATAGTGATGCATTGAAGAAAGGACTTGGTTGTGTCCTTATACAGAATGATAGGGTTATTGCCTATACATCACGACAGTTGAAAATTCATGAACAAAACTATCCTACTCATGATCTTGAGTTAGAAGATATGATCTGTGCTTTGAAGATATGGAGGCACTACCTCTATGGTGAAATATGTGAGATTTATACTGATCACAAGAGTTTGAAGTATATTTTCTGACAAAAAGAACTCAACATGAGGAAAAGGAGATGGCTTGAATTACTCAAGGATTATGATTGTACGATACACTACCACCCGGGGAAAGAAAACAAGGTGGCAGATGCTTTGAGCAGAAAAGACCATGGAGTTTTGAATGTGATGAGAATTGAAAGGGATCCAATTTTGATGGATCTAGTGTAGATAGACATGGGAATAACCAGGGAAGGTTAAACATCAATTATTTTTCAAATGGTTGCCAAACCATCTTTACTAGAATGGATTAAGAGTTCTCAGACCGATGATGAATAATTTTAAAAGAAGATTAAAGCTGTGAATGCTGGGAAACAGAGAGACTTTGTGTATGAAGATGGAATTTTGAAATTTGGGAAGAGACTTTGTGTTCCCGATATACCTGATCTAAAAAGGGAATTTTTGGATGATGCTCATAGTTCCAATTTCTCTATACACCCTAGGAGCACCAAAATGTATAGAGATTTGAAGGAACATTTTTTTTGGGACAACATTAAGAGGGAGATTGCTGATTTTGTGTCAAGATGTATGGCTTGTCAACAAGTGAAAGCTGGAAGGCAACAGCCTGGAGGAGTCATGCAACCTCTTCCCATACCGGAATGGAAATGGGACAATATTATAATGGACTTTGTCATGGGGCTACTAAAGACTCTTAGAAGGAACATTGCAATATGGGTTATTGTTGATCGTCTTACCAAGTCAGCACATTTTCTTGTTATAAGAGAAGATATACCCCTGGAACGTCTAGAAAGACTATATATTAATGAAGTAGTGAGACTTCATGGAGTACCCCTATCGATTGTTTCTGATCGTGATCCCCGTTTTACTTCAAGATTCTGAAAAAGTCTTCAGAAATCCCTGGATACTGAACTTCATTTGAGCACTACTTACCACCCTCAGACAGACGGACAATCAGAACGGACTATTCAAACCTTAGAAGACATGTTGAGATCTTTCTCACTTGACTTTCAGGGTATGTGGGATCAATATTTACCTTTGGTAGAATTTTCCTATAACAATAGCTTCCATTCGAGTATTCAGATGGAACCATATGAAGCGTTATACGGGAAGAGATGTCGTACACCAACCTGTTGGGATGACGTTGGTGAAAGAAAACTTGTAGGCCCAGAACTGGTGGAGGAAACGATGGAAAAGGTAAAGGTAATCCAAAATCACATCAAAGCAGCTCAAAGTATGCAGAAGAGCTATGCCGATAATCGAAGGAAGGATTTGGAATTTCAAGTCGGTTATCATGTTTTCCTGAAGGTATATCCATGGAAGGGAGTCATACGTTTTTGTAAGAAAGGTAAATTGAGTCCCATGTACATCGTACCCTTCGAAATTCTAGAACGAATTTGGGGTATAGCTTACCGATTGGCAATGCTGCCAAGTCTATCCAAAGTTCACGATGTGTTCCACGTATCTCTGTTGAGGAAATACATGCCTGTCCCAACGCATGTACTCACCTATGAGGAATTAGAACAGGAACCCGATCTATCCTATTGTGAAGAGCCCGTCAGGATTCTTGATACGAGAGAACAAGTACTGAGAAACCGGACGACGCGTCTGGTAAAAGTTTTGTGGAGAAACCATAAGATGGAAGAGGCAATGTGGGAACCCGAGGAACTTATGATGAAGAACCACCCAAGTCTTTTCATGTGATAACTATTCTAGAAATTTCGAGGATGAAATTATTTGAAGGAGGGGATAATGTAACACCCCAAGCTTCTACGGTATGCTTCTCTTTGAATAATGTGATAGCGTGTGTTGTACGCAACGTCGAGTTCTAACACACCATAACCAATCAAAATAGCCGTTATGAATAGTAATACCTACTTTTTAAAATTATATATATATTTTATATTTCAAAATGGACTTCATTTTTGGATTCGGAATATCGAAATTATCCTAAGTTGAATTTTTGGTATTTTTCTGAGAACTTCCAATTTTTATGAATAGTGAAAAATACTTAAAAACAACTTTTTTAATCAAAATAATTTATAGTGATAAATTATATTATTGAGTGGTTTTAAAGTATAATTAGAATATATTTTTACCATTTTATCCAATGGTGTTCATTAGAATTAATTTTACTTTGAAATTAGACATAAACAATTATCAATCTTTCGATATATATTGTTTATTATAAATACACTATTTGTTGTGACAGCGTGAATTAATTATAAAATTAATTAATTCAACTTATATGTTTGTAATTTTGTAAAATAGACATCATTTTAGAATTCGGAATATCAATTATAGCTTAGGGTGAAATTTTGGCATTATTCTGAAAAACTTCAATTTTTGATGAATAGTGAAACTACTAAGTGGTAGTTAAAAAACTAAATTTTTCATAAAACCTAATTTTACCGCTTCTGTGAATGGAATTTCGAAAATCCGAGAGACACGGTTAATATCAAGAATTAAAATGTGGTTGAATGAGATGAAAATAATTTTTGGTGAATAGTAACTTTTTACTTTTATTTACCACGGTTAAAAGTAAATAGGGTAATTAAGGGTAAAAATGATATTAATATTACCCTAACACATGTCCTAATTCTATTGGACAAGTGTATCTCGACCAAAACAGCCTTAGGAATAAAATATTATCATTTAGGTCCACTTGGATTAGATTAGGACATTTATTATTATTTAATTTAAAAAAGAGTTAAAATCAATGTTTATTTACTAAAACATTTTTAATATAGGGTTATACATAAGAAAAATTCGATTGTAAATATTCATTAGAACGAAAAAAAATATTTCCTACATAATTATATTTTATTTATAATATTTAGACTTTAAATAATTTAATTTATTTATGACACAATGATGATGCAGTAATTACCATAATTGTGAAAAATTAAAATAATTGATATTATAAATTCCCAAATAAATATAATTTGACACATTTTAGGAATTACACTAATTTTCAAGGTTAATATGACATGTTAGGATTTATTAAATTAACTTTTTTCGAAGTAATCATTCTGTTATGATTTTTACAAAAATCAATTATTGAATAGTGTCAAAATTGACATAAAAGAGTTTTTAAAACAAATATTATATTATTAATTGATATTAAATTCCTAAAAATCTAAGTTTCGGCCAAGAGACTTATATCATGATAGGCTCATCATTAATGGACCACTTGGGGTCACTTGGATGTATATAGTAAGTTTATTAACTATATATTATAAAAATACAAAGTGACATGGTAAATGTCAAACTAATTAACTAAGAGTTAAAACTAAAAGATAAGGTTAATATAGTAACCCAAACCTGTCTAAATTCTATTGGTTGAATGGTTTTAGACCAATCCCCACCTTAACCTTTGAATAATCAACTTTGGAGCCATTAGAAACCGAATTTTAATTTGTTATAAAGTAATATTTCTAGCTTTTCCAAAGGTGCCCCTCACCCCTCTTATAAAAGGGCACTCCTCCTTCTCATTTCTTCACACCTTCAAAGCCTTTTGGTTCGGCCAAACTCTACCCAAATACTCTCCCAACTTCCCTCACTACAACCTAGAGGCCTTAGTTAGATCATAAAGCCAACCTAAGGAGCCCTTTTGATCAAATCAAAAGGAAGAACCCGAAGAAGAGGTAACGTTTTCACCACCCCTTTTCAAGTTCCTTTCTTCTTCCACTTCTTCTTTCTTTGTTATTACCATTCTAAAATAATAACTACAGTAACTTATATATACTGTGATGTTATTATAAATATGGTACAACCATATTCAGTATTCTATCCACCCTTTGAATAACATGTCACCATACGTGCATACGTACGGCTTACCGTCTCCACGTCGTGGTGTAATTGTTATTCAATATATTATTATTTGGATGGGTATAATAATGATGTGTAACTCATCTAAATAATAAATATAACATGTTAATGATTCATGTATATATGATATACTATCCATTTATATATTATTCTAATATCAAAAGAATGATATTGTCGCTCGTGCGTACGTACGGACAACCGTCTCCACGAACGCGATGAGATTCATTCTCCATCGTATCCATTAAAGTATAATTATCATTTGATGATTTAAAAATGATGTTTAAGGACTTGATATCATTATTTATATGAAAAATATACAACCTATCCATGACAATCATGGCTTATGTAACAAAACATATAAAAGAAAATGAGTAAGTTAACACCCGAAATGACGATAATTCAAAGATAATATTAACAAATCAATGTTAAAAGATCATATATGATATCATATTAATATATATGATTCTTGTATAATTTAATAAAAATTATTTCACCGTTATACAGGAGGTTAACCTACCCCAACCAAGGAAAAGTACAAGGTAATGGCTATTTCACAATCTCTTCATTATCCGAGGTTGTTTATACGTAATAATCTACTGGGATCTCTTTATCATCCACATCCATGTTTCTTAAAAATGTATTTCAAAACATTTTTACTATTTACAAGAATATGGGTTAAAGTCATTTATACCCTTGTTTGACTTTTTATAAGAGGTTTATAAAGGAATCTTTCCGTCGTTTTCCAAACAAGGTGCTTTTTAACCTTTTCGACAAAATTAAGGTAAGAATGTTTTTTTTAACTTATACGGTGGGTGCGGCTATTTTCCGCCATTATAAAATCATCAAAGCTTCCCTTAAAAGATTATAAGAATATTTTCAAAGAAAATGTTTTATTTTATAAATATATGACTCTTAAATGATTTCAAAAATTGAAAGAGATATTTCTCTAAAAAGAGTTTTGATTTCATCTATGTCAACATCATTTGATGTATTTTATGCTTATTTGTAGTTGATTTATTAAGATACAAAACCTCTATATTGTATTGAAGGTTTTGTGATATGTTTGACTGTGGATGTGATATTTTTATACCATTCATAGTTTATAATGAAAGTATTGACATTTTGTATGCTAGTTTTAATACAAATGTTTATATTATGTTTAAACCTTTTCATATGGGAATGAATTGGACTTAATATGTGACGGGTGGAGCCCGCTATAGCTCCTCAATGCATCGGTAGGTCTCACGAGACAAACTAGTGTCTTGGCACAAGGCCTTGACAAAATCTTATTTGTAGTCTTGGCACGAGGCCTTGGCAATGTGGTTATGATAGTCTGGAATTATGCATTCCATCATTATGAAAGTGGTTATTGATATTGCATGTGATTATTCGATTAGTAGAATATCCATGTGAATAAGTAAATGGCATTATTTTATTTTTCTTTTTCCATAATATGTTTAAGTTCAAGTTTTAAAGGATTTTGTTTTAGTTATACATTGCCTTAAATGTTTATGCTTATTTTTGAAAGTTTCTGCTATATTGTTATCCTTACTAGGCATTTGAGCTCACCCCTTTTCTATGTTTTATTTTTCCCAGGATGTGAATAAGTAAGTTATGAATGACCTACAGGGATAGTATGTGGGGATATGAGTGTGGAATATGGAGACTATGTTGTTGTAGTAGTTTTTCACTTTGTGATGTAATGTAAAACTTTATGAATATATCTAGTGTTTCCAAGGCTACTAAACCAATCGGTCTTTCGAGATTTGATCTTTCTTGTGATCATGCCAATGTAATGTAATAATGCACTGACTCTGGGTAACTAGGGTCGGGGCGTTACAGTTGGTATCAGAGGAAGTTTAATACAAACCTTGGAAGCTTGATTTAGATAAACTTTAATTAGAGCACGTAGACCTAAGATGAACTTTGAGGATTAGTATAGAAGAACTTCCTAGAATTTTGGTATTGTATAGATTTTGTGAGTTTTCCGAGCAATACATCCCTGTCTGGATACGATCAGGTAGAGGCGGCTCTGGCACAGATGTACCTAGGGGTAAAACCCGAAACCACCGCTTTGAGCTAGACTCGAACGGGTACTTGTGCACAACAACGAGCCGTGTTGCACTCTTGGTTACGACACTCCCAGGGGATATGCTTAGGATAACTCTCATTTTCTTTACAAATAATTATGAAGGGTTTATGAGTATATACTTCCTCAAAGAAAATATTTTTATGATTATGGATTATATCCATAAATAGTTCAATTTATGTGAAGTGTTTTATAAGTATGTGATTATATATTTTGATTCATAAACTGATCTAGTTTATGCCATTGTTTAGAAATGGCGCCTAGTGGAAGAAATGGAAACCATATCAATGCACGCACTCCATGTAGGGATTTCCCTCCTGCTCAAGATAATTATAGTGGAGCTGGTGATGCAACTGGTGTTGATCAGCTAATCACCATACTGGGACAACTCACTCAGGTTATGAATAATAACCTTACCCATTTGGAGCACCCTGATCCGCAACATTGAGGATCAATGTTAGATCGATTCATGAGGCAACAACCACCAACGTTCAATGGGTTTACAAATCCCTTAGTAGCTGAGCAATGGATATTTTACCTAGACAAAATATTTCAGGCTTTGGGGAGTAGTGAAAGGGAAAAAGTTATCATGGCAGTTTACCACCTCACTGGAGATGCTGATCAATGGTGTTCATTGATTCAAAATACGGAGGAAGATGATGAAGTATCAAATATGGATTGGAGGGATTTCAAAGATCTGTTTTTAGAAAAATACTTTCCTCACGACCATCGAGCAGATATGGAAAGGCAATTTCTATGTCTGAGATAGAAGGAGGATGAGAATGTCACAATGTATGAGGCTAACATTACAAGGTTAGCAAGGTATGCTGGTGATTATATACGTAACCCAAGAAGTAAGATTGATCGTTTCTTTTATGGGTTAAAACCATTTCTCCGTTGAGAAATAGTCTCACAATCCTTCTCGTCGTACGAAGACATTGTCTCATGTGCTATCAAGTCCGAAAAGAAATTTTCTAAGTCTTATGACTTTAAAGAAAAGCAAGAGAAGAAGAGGCCTGCTCATCAATATGGGAATGGAAATAAGGGGAAGAAAGGAAAGGTTGAATATCCATCCTGTGGTAAATGTGGGAAGAAACACCCCGGTACTTGCTTGAAGGGAATGTGTGTCTGTTACAAATGTGGTGAAAAAGCCCACCAAGCTCGTGATTGCAAAGGGAAGAAGGAAGCTACCAATGTTCAGTGCTACAATTGGAGGGAGATGGGGAATTATGCAAATGAATGTCCTAAGCTTCAGGAGAACTTACCTCAGAAAAGGCCAAGGGATCATGGCCAGGCTTATGTTATCACTACTGCTGAGGTAGAAGCTCCGAAAGACGTGGTGGCAGGTAATTTAATGGTTTCCTCAAGTTTAGCAAATGCATTATTTGATTCTGGATCATCGCATTGTTTCATATCTTCCCAGTTTTCTAAGAAAATTAGATATTTCCAATTTGATTTAACAAGGGAGTTTTCAGTTAAAACTCCTAAGAGAAGTATCATTGCAACAAAGTTTTGTGAATCAGTCCCCATTAGAGCACATAAATGTTCTTTATCTGCTGATCTCATCGTCATACCTATGATTGAGTTTGATATAATCCTCGATATGGACTGGCTTTCGGACTATGATGCGAAGATTTATTGTAAGAAGAAAGAGGTTACGATTCTTGATGATAATGATAAGGAACACCTTATCTTTAGAGCAGAATCGTCACCACCTAATTCTTATTTAGATCCACCCCCAGTAGCTCAACTAAATTCAATTATTGGGGAGGAAGAGAATTAAATGACTGTGGGTGAGGAAAGGAATGTTCAAATAGAGGATGTACCTATTGTGAAAGAATTTGTAGATGTATTTCCGGAAGATTTACCTGGACATCCTCTAGAACGAGAAGTTGAGTTTTCCATTGATTTAATTCCTAGATCAAGGCCTATATCAAAGACCCCTTATAGAATGGCCATTGTAGAATTAGTTGAACTAAAGAAACAACTAGAGGAATTGAGTAATAAGGGATTTATTCACCCTAGTGTTTCTCCATGGGGAGCCCCTATTCTTTTTGTTAAAAAGAAAGACGGATCTATGAGGTTATGTATCGACTATAGGGATATCAATGCTATAACAATAAAGAACAACTATCCCCTACCACGCATTGATGATTTATTTGACCAACTGCATGGAGCTCAATACTTTTCAAAGATTGACCTTCGATCTGGATACCATCAGTTGTGTGTGAGGAAGTAAGACATTCCGAAGACAGCATTTCGAACCAGGTACGGGCATTACGAGTTTACTGTAATGCCTTTTGGATTGACTAATGCACCCTCTGTATTCATGGATCTGATGAATAGAGTTTTCAATGATTATCTTAATGAATTTGTGGTGGTATTTATTGATGATATCTTAATGTACTCTAAAAGCTACGAAGATCATGAAAATCACTTGCGCATTATCTTGAAGACTCTGAGAAGACATGAATTATATGGGAAGTTTAGCAAGTGTTAATCTGGCTTCATGAGATTTCTTTTCTTGGCCATATTGTCTCTAAAGATGGAATCTCTGTTGATCCTTCTAAGACCAAGGCGATCCATGAATGGCCAGCACCTACGAGTATAACTAAGGTACGTAGTTTTATTGGTTTGGAAGGTTATTATCGACGATTCGTCCAGAATTTTGCCCGATTGGCTAACCCAATAACGAAGCTCACACGTAAAGGGGTCAAATTTGTTTGGACAAAAGAGTGTGAAGAATTTTTCGAAGAACTGAAGAGAAGATTATTCAATGCTCCTATATTGACTCTACCATCAAGGAATGATGGGTTTGTTATTTATAGTGATGCATCAAAGAAAGGACTTGGTTGTGTCCTTTTGCAGAATGATAGGGTTATTGCCTATGCATAACGACAGTTGAAAATTCATGAACAAAACTATCCTACTCATGATCTTGAGTTAGAAGCTGTGATCTGTGCTTTGAAGATATGGAGGCACTACCTCTATGGTGAAAAATGTGAGATTTATACTGATCACAAGAGTTTGAAGTATATTTTCTGACAAAAAGAAATCAACATGAGGCAAAGGAGATGGCTTGAATTACTCAAGGATTATGATTGTACGATACACTACCACCCGGGGAAAGAAAACAAGGTGGCAGATGCTTTGAGCAGAAAATACCATGGAGTTTTGAACATGATGAGAATTGAAAGGGATCCAATTTTGATAGATCTAGTGAAGATGGACATGGGAATAACCAGGGAAGGTGAAACATCAATGCTTTTTCAAATGGTTGCCAAACCATCATTACTAGAATGGATTAAGAGTTCTCAGACCGATGATGAAGAATTTCAAAAGAATATTAAAGCTGTGAATGCTGGGAGACTGAGAGACTTTGTGTATGAAGATGGAATTTTGAAATTTGGGAAGAGACTTTGTGTTCCCGATATACCTGATCTAAAAAGGGAATTGCTGGATGATGCTCATAGTTCCAATTTATCTATACACCCTAGGAGCACCAAAATGTATAGAGATTTGAAGGAACATTTTTGGTGGGACAACATGAAGAGGTAGATTGCTGATTTTGTGTCAAGATGTATGGTTTGTCAACAAGTGAAAGCTGGAAGGCAACATCCTGGAGGAGTCATGCAATCTCTTCCCATACCGGAGTGGAAATGGGACAATATTACAATGGACTTTGTCATGGGGCTACCAAAGACTCCTAGAAGGAACAATGCAATATGGTTTATTGTTGATCGTCTTACCAAGTCAGCACATTTTCTTGTTATAAGAGAAGATCTACCCCTGGAACATCTAGCAAGACTATATATTAATGAAGTTGTGAGACTTCATGGAGTACCCCTATCGATTGTTTCTGATCGTGATCCCCGTTTTACTTCAAGATTCTGGAAAAGTCTTCAGAAATCCATGGATACTGAACTTCATTTGAGCACTGCTTACCACCCTCAGATAGACGGACAATCAGAACGGACTATTCAATCCTTAGAAGACATTTTGAGATCTTGCTCACTTGACTTTCAGGGTATGTGCGATCAATATTTACCTATGGTAGAATTTTCCTATAACAATAGCTTCCATTCGAGTATTCAGATGGCACCATATGAAGAGTTATACGGGAGGAGATGTCGTACACCAACCTGTTGGGATGACGTTGGTGAAAGAAAACTTGTAGGCCCAGAACTAGTGGAGGAAACGATGGAAAAGGTGAAGGTAATCCAAAATCACATCAAAGCAGCTCAAAGTATGCAGAAGAGCTATGCCGATAATCGAAGGAAGGATTTGGAATTTCAAGTCGGTGATCATGTTTTCCTGGAGGTATCTCCATGGAAGGGAGTCATACGTTTTGGTAATAAAGGTAAATTGAGTCTCAGGTACATCGGACCCTTCGAAATTCTAGAACGAATTGGGGTTGTAGCTTACCGATTGGCAATGCCGCCAAGTCTCTCCAAAGTTCACGATGTGTTCCACGTATCTCTGTTGAGGAAATACATGCCTTACCCAACGCATGTACTCACCTATGAGGAATTAGAACAGGAATCCGATCTGTCCTATTGTGAAGAGCCCGTCAGGATTCTTGATACGAGAGAACAAGTACTGAGAAACCGGACGACGTGTCTGGTAAAAGTTTTGTGGAGAAACCATAAGATGGAAGACGCAATGTGGGAACCAGAGGAACTTATGATGAAGAACCACCCAAGTCTTTTCATGTGATAACTATTCTAGAAATTTTGAGGACGAAATTATTTGAAGGAGGGGAGAATGTAACACCCCAAGCTTCTACGGTACGCTTCTCTTTGAATAATGTGATAGCGTGTGTTGTACGCAACGTCGAGTTCTAACACACCACAACCAATCAAACTAGTCGTTATGAATAGTAATACCTACTTTTTGAAATTATATATATATTTTATATTTCAAAATGGACTTCATTTTTGGATTCAGAATATCGAAATTATCCTAAGTTGAATTTTTGGTAATTTTCTGAGAACTTCCTATTTTTATGAATAGTGAAAAATACTTAAAAAAAACTTTTTTTATCAAAATAATTTATAGTGATAAATTATATTATTGAGTGGTTTTAAAGTATAATTATAATATATTTTTACCATTTTATCCAATGGTGTTCATTAGAATTAATTTTACTTTGAAATTAGACATAAACAATTATCAATCTTTTGATATATATTGTTTCTTAAAAACACGCTATTTGTTTTGACAGTGGGAATTAATTATAATATTAATTAATTCAACTTATATGTTTGGAATTTTGTAAAATAGACATCATTTTTTAATTCAGAATATCAATTATAGCTTAGGGTGAAATTTTGGCATTATTTTGAAAAACTTCAATTTTTGATGAATAGTGAAACTACTAAGTGGTAGTTAAAAAACTGAATTTTTTATAAAACCTAATTTTACCGCTTTTGTGAATGGAATTTCAAAAATCCGAGAGACACGGTTAATATCAAGAAGTAAAATTTGGTTCAATGAGATGAAAATAATTTCTGGTGAATAGTAACTTTTTACTTTTATTTACCACGGTTAAAAGTAAATAGGGTAATTAAGGGTAAAAATGATATTAATATTACCCTAACACATGTCCTAATTCTATTGGGAAAGTGTATCTCGACCAAAACAGCCTTAGGAATAAAATATTATCATTTAGGTCCACTTGGATTAGATTAGGACATTTATTATTATTTAATTCAAAAAAGAGTTAAAATCAAAGTTTATTTACTAAAACATTTTTAATATAGGGTTATACATAAGATAAATTCGATTTTAAATATTCATTAGAACGAAAAAAAAATATTTCCTACATAATGATATTTTATTTATAATTTTTAGACTTTAAATAATTTAATTTATTTATGACACAATGATGATGCAGTAATTACCATAATTGTGAAAAATTAAAATAATTGATATTATAAATTCTAAAATAAATATAATTTGAGACTTTTTAGGAATTAAACTAATTTTTTAGGTTAATATGACATTTTAGGATTGATTCAATTGACTTTGTTCGAAGTAATCATTCAGTTATGATTTTTACAAAAATCAATTATTGAATAGTGTCAAAATTGACATAAAAGAGTTTTTAAAACAAATATTATATTATTAATTGATATTAAATTCCTAAAAATATAAGGTTCGGACAAGAGACTTATATCATGATAGGCTCATCATTAATGGACCACTTGGGGGCCTCTTGGATTTATATAGTAAGTTTATTAACTATATATTATAAAAATACAAAGTGACATGGTAAATGTCAAACTAATTAACTAAGAGATAAAACTAAACGATAAGGTTAATATAGTAACTCAAACCTGTCTAAATTCTATTGGTTGAATGGTTTTAGACCTATCCCCACCTTAACCTTTGAATAATCAACTTTTGAGCCATTAGAAACCGAATTATAATTTATTATAAATTAATATTTCTAGCTTTTCCAAAGGTGCCCCTCACCCCTCTTATAAAAGGGCACTCCTCCTTCTCATTTCTTCACACCTTCAAAGCCTTTTGGATCGGCCAAACTCTACAAAAATACTCTCCCAACTTCCCTCACTACAACCTAGAGGCCTTAGTTTGATCAGAAATCCAACCTAAGGAGCCCTTTTGATCAAATCAAAAGGAAGAACCCGAAGAAGAGGTAATGTTTTCACCACCCCTTTTCAAGTTCCTTTCTTCTTCCACTTCTTCTTTCTTTGTTATTACCATTATAAAATAATAACTCCAGTATCTTATATATACTGTGATGTTATTATAAATGTGGTACAACCATATTCAGTATTCTATCCACCTTTTGAATAACATGTCACCATACGTGCGTACGTACGGCTTACCGTCTCCACGTCGTGGTGTAATTGTTATTCAATATATTATTATTTGGATGGGTATAATAATGATGTGTAACTCATGTAAATAATAAATATAACATGTTAATGATTCTGTATATATGATATACCATCCATTTATATATTATTTTAATATCAAAAGAATGATATTGGCACTCGTGCGTACGTACGGACTACCTTCTCCACGAATGCGATGAGATTCATTCTCCATCGTATCCATTAAAGTATAATTATCATTTGATGATTTAAAAATGATGTTTAAGGACTTGATATCATTCAGTATATGAAAAATATACAACCTATCCATGACAAACATGTCTTATGTAACAAAACATATAAAATAAAACGAGTAAGTTAACACCCGAAACGACGATAATTCAAAGATATTATTAACAAATCAATGTTAAAAGATCATATATGATATCATATTAATATATATGATTCTTGTATAATTTAATAACAATTATTTCACCATTATATAGGAGGTTAACCTACCCCAACCAAGGAAAAGTACAAGGTAAGGTTTATTTCACAATCTCTTCATTATCCGAGGTTGTTTATACGTAATAATCTACTGGGATCTCTTTATCATCCACATCCATGTTTCTTAAAAATGTATTTCAAAACATTTTTAATATTTATAAGAATATGGGTTAAATTCATTTATACCCTTGTTTTACTTTTTATAAGAGGTTTATAAAGGAATCTTTCCGTCGTTTTCCAAACAAGGTGCTTTTTAACCTTTTCGACAAAATTAAGGTAAGAATGTTTTTTTTAACTTATACAGAGGGTGCGGCTATTTTCCGCCATTATAAATTCGTCAAAGCTTCCCTTACAGGCTTATAAGAATATTTTCAAAGAAAATGTTTTATTTTATAAATATATTACTCTTAAATGATTTCAAAAATAGAAAGATATATTTCTCTAAAAAGAGTTTTGATTTCATCTATGTCAACATCCTTTGATGGATTTTATGCTTATTTGTAGTTGATTTATTAAGATACAAAACTTCTATATTGTATTGAAGGTTTGGTGATATGTTTGACTCTGGATGTGCTATTTTTAAACCATTCATAGTTTATGATGAAATTATTGACATTTCTTATGCTAGTTTTAATACGAATGTTTATGTTATGTTTAAACCTTTTCATATGGGAATGAATTGGACTTAATATGTGACTGGTGGAGCCCGCTATAGCTCCTCGATGCATCGGTAGGTCTCATGAGACAAACTAGTGTCTTGGCACAAGGCCTTGACAAAATCTTATTTGTAGTTTTGGCACGAGGCCTTGGCTATGTGGTTATGATAGTCTGGAATTATGCATTCCATCATTATGAAAGTGGTTATTGATATTGCATGTGATTATTCGATTAGTAGAATATCCATGTGAATAATTAAATGGAATTATTTCATTTTTCTTTTTCCATACTATGTTGAAGATCAAGTTTAAAAGGGTTTTGTTTTAGTTATACATTGCCTTAAATGTTTATGCTTATTTTTGAAATTTTCCTCTATATTGTTATCCTTACTGGGCATTTGAGCTCACCCCTTTTTAATGTTTTATTTTTCCCAGGATGTGAAGAAGTAAGTTATGAATGACCTGCAGGGATAATATGTGGGGATATGAGTGTGGAATATAGAGACTATGTTTTTTTAGTAGTTTTTCACTTTGTGATGTAATGAAAAACATTATGAATATATCTAGTGTTTCCAACGCTACTAAACCAATCGGTCTTTCGAGATTTGATCTTTCTTGTGATCATTCCAATGTAATGTAATAATGCACCGACTCTAGGTAACTAGGATCGGGGCGTTACAGTTATGTTCATTCTCTCCCTTAAAATATCTATGCATTTACTACTATTTAAAATAATAATATATTTCAGTATAACTTTATGTTGTGTGCAATGTAGGATTTCAAAAAAAAAACTTGTTGTTGTGTATTGGGTACACCATAAAACATAGCATCCCATTTAAAGTAAAATTAATAATAAATTCACAAATATTAATAAATATGAAAATTTCATATTCTTTTATTACCTATGATGTTACACCCTTCCCCCTTTTGGGAATTACCTCCTTCCAATTTTAAAAATGGGCTCAGAAACATCATTAAAAGTCCCACATCGAAAAAGTTTCAATTAAAATATCACTTTAAAGGAAAGAAATGAATGAAAAAAAGTCACCTGAGACCATAGATTCTGGGATTCTATGATACCATAGATATGTAGAAGAAAAAAATCCATCATGTTTTTATGGAGAGTGATAGAAAACATGATTATGAGAAAGTTAACCACCAGAAAAACACACACATGTGATTAGTTAAACATTTTTTGATTCCCCGGTTGTAAAAGTTAAGAGATAATAATTTTTTTAACTTACTTTTTATAATTTTGAGGAATTTATTTATAATATTAACTAATAACATAAGGAAACATAATTACTTTTCTTGTATAATTTCATACATTACTAAATTTATATCACAAAAACATCTTTTCTCCAAAAAATGAGTATTAAAACTGACTTGGACACATTAAATGCACTAGAATCAAATTCTATAGTATTAAATTACCCAAAAAATATGAACGATCTATTTCCCATGTCTTTATAAATTAACCAAAACCAAAATGGTTAGTACAAGATCAGATAATCCATAAAAAGGATAATCTTTTACAAAAAGAAAAACTTCACCTAATCTCCATAATTTGTCAAACAATACCCAAATTTCAAAAAATACCATTCAATAAACAATTGTCCATAAAATTCATCAACGCAATTCAAACTAATATTGAAACCCAACCATCAAAAAAAAGTAATCATATAATATTCCAAGATAAATTTGAACATTTATCTCCATATAACATAAGTTACTCTTAAAGTCTCATACTGAAAAAAATTAACCTAATCTCATATTTTTTATGATAGGTTAATCATTTCCATTATTAACTCAAATTTTTTATGCCCATAATAAGAACATAGATTCTTCCAAAATAAAATTCCACCATTACTCATCAAAAATAAGATAATTATTCATTGAATAACATTTTCATATATGAAACTTTAGTGTTACACTTACTATAAAATGTTTCCAAATTAATCATATCACTAATACATTAAAACAAATCATCATACATAACTCTTAAATTCCATAAATGTAGACATATTAATCATCAAACATCATTCATGATCCTTTATCCATGTTTTTATATCTTACTCTTTTATACTTCTTTCCTACAAACAAAATCATTCAAAATTTACTCAAGTTTTAGTAATTTTAGAACATGAGGAAAGAAAAAATACATACCTTTTATAGGTCATTTTCAGTTTCCTTATTTTCAATTAGAATGGAATTAGGAATCAGTAAGCGTATATTTGTATGATCCCGGTGATACCATTCCCGAAACATCTTCACAGGACATCGATTTGTGTAGTGACCATGGACACTAAATTTAAAACATTCAATTAACCCCTATGAAAGAACTTCATTCCCTTTCATGGAGTCAACTAGATGCTTCCTTTCTCCATGGTAGGTTCTTACTTCATGACCTTCATTACCACATCTGAATCATTTTCTAGTCCCTTTGAAACATTTTCTTAAGTGTTTATTTCCACATCCTTAACTCATAGGTTATTGAATATACTTAACCTTATAATTGTTTCTTGAAATTCTATAGGGATTTGTTCCTCGCATGTACGATGTCTTATAAAAATTACCAAGATTCATATGTTCAATCATGACTTAAGATAGTTGGTTGAGAATAACCACCATAGTTCTCATTGCAGCTCCCATTTCATTCAGTTGCTCATTCAGAAAACTGACATAGTTTTCTTCACATCCACTATTATATTGGTGCCTATTAGATCCAGCTATTTAAAAAAACCAAAACGTTTAGTGTGAGAATATAATTAAAATAATCATATAATATCTAATGGGGATCTTAAATACTAAGATAGAATTATTCATGTTATCTTAAACTCATTAAATTTATCTAAAATAACTATGAATCTTTCTAATATTCTAACTATTATGGTCATGTCACTTATGATTAAAGGACAACCTAACTACTACAGTTATCTAATCCGACCACTGATACCAACTATAAGGACCTATCCTTAAGCATTAAATATTCTTGAATTAAATGGATAATTTTCATAGATGGTCTTTTATGGTTTAGAGTTTTAGAGAATTAGGTCATGACTATTACATAACAACATGAATATTACATGTATACATCACTACTTAGTTTCCATTTTTCATAAAATAAAAACTCTTTAAATGAAACATGTCTAGTTCTTTGTTTTGGATAGTATGACTTTTCCTTGATGTCATCCTTGACCCTATTCATATTTATGTCATGTGGAAAATATTTCCAAAACATGGGATGAGAAAAAAAAACTCAGTAAGGGTTATAAAATATTGAATGAAAACATTATCCAATCAATAAATACAAATCAATGAAACCATACTTTTCAATCATAATATAAATTATGAAATCATAATATTTCAGAAAAACACATAGAAAACATAAATCTTAAAGTTAAATTGTGGCATAAAGACATAATTACATTGTAGCTATCACAGATACATAGGGAGTTACATTGGAATACACATCATAGTATATTCCCTAAATCTCTTAGGATCAACTTTAACGTTTACCTCTGTCACTTTACCCAATGAATTAGAATGCTATCTCGGGATCACCCACAATAGGATTATCACGAAACCACCCATATATAGAAACAATTACCAATAACCATAACATATTCATAACAACTTAAACAAGAATAATGGAAATATAATATTTCCACAATATAATCACAATATATCATTTCAAGATAATGTCATAATCAATGCTTTATCAAACCATTTTCATAACCATTTAAAACATTTACTAAACAGATTTTTGAATCAAAGTGTCCCATTCCACTTTAAAACATTAAAAATTAATTTTAATTTCAAACATTAATATCCATATAAATAAATTATTAAAACCTTTTTTTAAACATGGATATTAATGAGAAATATTGAGATGAATAAATCCATAAAACAATACTTTAGTTAAGTAGTTTGTAACTAAATGAGAGATGGTTGAATACAAATAATTGAGGAATAACATTAATAAAAGCTTATAATTTCATGATAATAATGAGATTCAGGATATAATATATCAATGGGAAGTATATACACTATATAAACATGAATTGGTGTATAACAAAAAATAAGTCTAAATGGAATTTAAATTGAGACAATGTCCATTACAAAGATCATATCCTTAGATTAAGGATAAATCAATGACATAATTATGTGTGAAAAATAAAAATACATACAATATAATCATATATTAAGTGTAAAAAAATCAGTGTCCATTCACACATATTCATAGCACGACATAAGAAAAAAGTAGAAGTTTAACCCAAAGAATTGAAATTGGGTTAAGATGTTTTCTTACTGAAATTCGACAGCATAATGGTGTCACATAAAAATTTAAAAAATGTGTTGATGAAATACAAAAGTTTATATAATCACATAAACACAATATTTATAGAAATAAGGATATATAATAACATATACCAATATAATAATGTTTAAATTAAAATACATAACATAAATGAAGTCTTTTTAAAAGAGGAGGGTGAAAGATTCCCTCAACGATTTGGTAACATAATAAACATACACACCATGAAAGAAGGATAATACAATGAAAATGTAAATACCCTTAAATTAATTTATATTAAAAATATAATACAATAATGGGCAGTACATACACCACAAAAAAATAAATAATGGAATATATAGCATGAATCTCACAATAATAAATAGTGAGTTGAAAACCCATTACCTCATTGTAATCAGTCGAGCCGTATGACCAAATTTTAATTAACACCAAATGAATCATATAATAAAATGAATATAAATTGAATCATGATAATTTATATAAAATTTAATTACAAATTACACTATATGCAATAAATAAGTGGTGAATAATGGAAATCTCACATAATTAAAAGTGACATTAGAAACCCCTTACCTCGTACCCGACTTGACTAGTTTGATCATTTTTCTTCCTGAATAATAAACATAAGTTAATTTATACTTGTTTAATAACCCTTTTCAAGTTTATTATTCCTTTTATATCACTTATTACATTACTGTAACAAATAGTTAATTATTTGAGTTCATATTGAACATTTTGTCGATGTTCAGAACATGAGTAAAAACGACCTTGTTAAAATTACAAATTGACGATGTGGTAAAAATTCATTATCTACAGAATAATATTAATTATTTAGATATCATATTTTTAATATATATCCTATATATATTTATTTATAACAGTACATAGCATTTTTAGATAAGAAATTAAATGCATCATTCATGTAGAAGGTAAGTCGTACATACGTATGAACACTACTTTCATTTCTATTTCATATTTAACGAAACAAAAACGTAATGATAAATATGTATATTATTATTCCAGTATAATAACAAATATAATTTAATTATCTAAATCCTTTATATGTTCCACTTATGGAATGAACGAGTCTTATCACTTTGAAGGGGTGACATTCCTCACTTCTCCAAATTAAATTATCGCATTTACCCATAATGGAAACCATAAAAGTATGATATAAATAGAGAATAAAGAAGCATAAAAGAAATATAAATATAATATATATCACATATAAATACAGTTCCATCATAATTTCCACCATGAGAGGCAGTAGGAGATAATTGAATAATCTTCATTTTGTGAGGTAATAGTCCGTCATCCATACAAATAGTATGTTCATTACCCACTAGATGGAGGTTATAATAGTTTTCTAACAAAAACCTAGTATATTTTGTATACCAGTGTGGTAATAAAATAATGGAATAAAAAATTATGAGGTAGTAGATTTAAAATAAAATAAATGAACTTAAGAAAAGACGTTACCTTTAAATGGGGTATCTCTCGTTGGTTTGTTTCAAAATGATTACTTGAAGTGTCCTCTGCCTAAGGTAAGGCTTATAAATGAAATATAGTGTAGTAGGGAGCTTAAATGTGGTGATGTTGGATGATTGAAAAGGATTTACAGGTGTGATTTATGGGTTATATGTGATATTTGTTTATAAGTGGGAGGAGGGGCACTTTTTGAATATCAAAAAATATTATTTTATTATATAATGATTATTAGTTTAAAAATTTAAAAAACATAATAAATTAGAAGATAATGTGACTATTGTTATAAATAAAATCATAAAATAATAATTGTACATGTTTTGTATATTGTTTTAATTTTTATAATCTTATTTATTTAAATCATTCATTAACGAGGTAACCATTGCACCATTATTATGTCATAAATAATTTTATTTATTTGATGTAAAAAAATTATAAAAAAATATCATGATGTAGGGAATGTTATTATATTTTAAATTAATATTTATAGTCTAAGAGTTAACTTACATAACAACATGCAATAATTTATTTACTAAAAGATATATGTTTATGTCGTTTTTTTCTTTACATTAAATTAATTAATATAGTTTCATTGTCACTCCCAAGTGGCTCCATAAGGTCCACAATTCAACCCATGTATTCCCATAGTTGGAAATTTTTCAACCAATAGGATTAATACACTTTTTAGGGTAATTTAATATTATTATAATATTATGTTTTTACCCTTATTTACCATATTTACCTTTTAACTAGGTTAAATAAAATATTTACTGATGTAAATATTCATAATGTCTAAAAAAGGTTACACACTTAAAAAAATTGTACCTTCTGAATCCAATTATAGAATCCATTTTTCCAAATTCAATACCTAGATTTGGCATAAATTAATTTAAAATTAATTCATGTTTTCAGAACAAAAAGTGTGTTTTTATGAAATAATATCTATCAAATGATTGAAACTTGTTTATCTCTAATTTCAAAGTGAAATTACTCCCAATGACCAAAATTGGATTAAATAGTAACAATATAATATAATTACACTTTAAAACCAATTTAAAAGATAATCAAACCATATAAAGAAATAATATTAAAAGGTAGTTTTGAATTAAATAACAGTCTTTTCACTATTCATTAAAAATAAAAATTATCTTAAAAATACCGAAATTTCATCCAAAGTAAATATTGATGTCCCTATTCTAAAGAAGATTTTTATTTGGTCAAATAGAACATATAAAAAGTAAAAAAAACTATATTTAGAAAGAGTTCTCCATCAAAAGGCGGTAAAACTACACTTTAATGATTATTATAGTATTTCATGCCTAATATTGGATTCATTCTCATTTTAATCCTCTAATATTTATTGGGAAAATGTAAAAACATTTAATAAACATATTTAATCATAATATGGTTAGTTTTGTTCATTACTAACAATAGAATGGCTAGGAATTAACTACCCTATAAAATAATAATTTGATATTAATATTTTTTAGTATAACTCAATGTTGTGTGAAATGTAAGATTTCAATGAAACATGTTGTCATGTATCAGAAACACCATAGAACATATAATTCACTTGAAAATAAAATTAATAATTAATTCACAACTATTAATAAAAATGAAAATGTAATATTCTTTATTTACCTGGGATGTTACATATTCATCGACTGTTACGCACATATATTTATGTGGTTGCTTACTGGGATTTATCTCATACCCTATATGGGTCATGCTTTGACCCCAAAGAGATTCTATTGTTGTAGGTATAGATAAGGGCAAGCACCATTCTAATTTATGTACTTGATTTCTGAGGAGCTGGGGAGTATGGGACCAAACTAAGTCTTGTGATGTTGTTGGAGTTTATTTATCTTCTTTATACTTTAGTTTAGTACTTTATTCCAGAATTGTGACTTGTTTGTATACTTTCTTAGACATATTTATCACGCATCATTTATATATTAGTTCCAGTTATTTATTTATTTCAATCTTCTGCTATCTAATATTGTATGGTATCATTATTGCTTCTGCTATTGTTATCTGTTTATTTCCACTACGTTACTCTGCCAATGAGGGCTTAGTTTCCCCACTATCAAACCCATGACCCTCACTTCTAGTCAGCATCCTCTGGTTTTCTGGGAACTTTTCTTGAGGTTATGTAACCAATTGGGTATGGGGCACCTCTTGGTGGTACCCAGAACTAAGACGTTACAATTATCTATATGTTAAGAATTAATTAAGGGTTACCTTCCCTTAATAAAAATATCACATTTATAGGAAATCACAATTCAAAATATCCTTTTAATTATCTAAAAAAATATTTATAAAATACTTATATATTTCATTATTCATATAAAATAATCATTGAATTCCAAAACATAAATTTTACCATCATCCAACTTTATTCTTAAACCATTTCTCTATATTCATAAACTTATTCCTTAATACCTCTTTATTATAATATATAAAATGAATCATGTCTTAATGTTCATAAACCCTAATATAATCATTTTATTTTTGTTTATTTTAAACAATCATTGAAGAAAATAACATACCTTTCACATGTTTTATGTTGTCTCTTTATCTTCATAAGTCTAACCAATGCTCATATCACCTCCCCGATTCTCATTAGGAGATTTCCACATGGAAAATCAATTTCTAAAATTCTAATACTTTCTAAATATAATTGATTCAAAATTAAGAAGGTTTTATATAGTATTCTCCGTTAAATAAAACCATAAATCAAAGGTTTAGAAACACATATCATATAAGAAAACCTTATAATCATGAAAAATTACTTATAGGTTGTATAAATCAAGAAACCTATTATTTATTCAATGACACCTTATGTTTATACAAGGTTATTCATAGTAATATTCCATTTAAATCTTCCCTAAATGTTCTTGAAGTGTTTTTTATTTTCTAATGCATATCCCCTAGGTGTGTCAAACTAGGTGTGCAGTAGGAACCATTGTCGTGTGCTAGATTACCATAAGTTAGGCCCAAAACATCTTGTTAATGTTTTTACACCTAGGTACATATATTCTAGAGATACACCCACTAGTAATATCCAGATAGGGTTGTATTTCTAGGAAAACACTTACATTATACATTACCAAAACCTCATGACATTTTCCAATAATTTCTATTGTCCTTAGACATATGCCTAGGCATGTCCTTAGGGTTCTCACAAAGGTTTTATCATCCCAGTATCCTAAGGATACCTAAACTTGTTCTCTAATAACATCTACATCTACCATCTATTTTCATACATAAACATGATATAGATTTTTTGAAATACATATAACCATATAAAAATAGATTCCCAAAGACCGTATTTGTTTAGTGTCCTTGAAAACATGGTAACATTAACTT
Organism: Viscum album; assembly: GCA_963277665.1. Taxonomy (NCBI): domain Eukaryota; kingdom Viridiplantae; phylum Streptophyta; class Magnoliopsida; order Santalales; family Viscaceae; genus Viscum; species Viscum album. Next base: position 1,454,178,942 of record OY728161.1, read on the forward strand.
TGGTACATAAGTGATCAACCTTATCACTCACTATGTTCTTAATCAAATGAACATTTCTTAGACACATCATACATATTACACATCCTCAAAACATAGGGAAGGAAACATAAAAATTTGTGATCATGGATTCTCATTATGGTTTAACAAGGGATGCGTGTAAGCATAAACATGAGAATAGGGGTATGTGAACATGATCACCACATTAGAAGATCATGTCTGGTGTATCAAAGATTAAAAACATGAATCATGTAATAAATCATGGATGTTAATAAGGCATAAATAACATGGAAATAAAAAAATATAATCCTTGAAATCATATGATAGGAATAAAATAAGGAATTTTGGAAAACACAAAAGCATATAATCTGATTTTCATACTATTTAAGTAATCGCTGCTTAGGCCATCTTAGTAGTATGGATTCACACTCTATAAAATCTTGGTAGTCATGGTTCGCTCACATGGTCGTCTTAGTATAGTTATATTACTCCCCATAACATATTAGTATTCATGGTTCATTCCCATGTCCTTATTAATAGTTATTGTTTACTTTTAAGACCATATTTATCTATGTCATGTGATATAAACATTTAACCAGCGCATTGGGGAGATACATAGGTCTCACCCATATCATAACGAACTCATATATACATCTTCCAAAAAATAATAAAAAATCATATCATAACCTATAAAATTCTCTGGCTGTCATAAACAAGTAATCATATCACAATCATTGAATAATGATATAGGTTTCATGATTATTTTATCAAAATCATAAACCATGAAAAGAATAGGGTTTTCAAATAAATTGACCCCTGAAATATAAACGGGTTTCATATTCATTTCATAATAAAATAAACCATTTAATGAAATAATATGAATGGAAGCATTTTAATATTTCCATATAAAGGCATTAGTAATCCTAACAAATGTAATCTGAGATAACAAATAATTTTTAAATATTGTTAAAATAAAATTTTTTTATGAAATTATTATTTCTTATTTAAAATATTCTCTTTATAACATAAAAAAATGAAATACATTTTCATTTAAAATAATATGAGATAATAAAAAGAATACATGAACAAATTTTTAAAAACATTTTCCATAAAAACTTTTAAAAGAATCTTGAAAACATTTGGAAAACCATATATTTGAAAACATATAAAATTATCTGGAAAATGTTTTAAAAAAAATTCATTGAAAATACATTTAAATAATATAAATATGTATTAAAAATGTTTTTAAAACCATTTTCCTATAAAAAATATATTATAATTCTGATTTTTTTCAAAAAATTTTCATTGAAATTTTTTTAAAATAATGTTGAAAATGTTTTGAAAACCAATAATTGAAAATAATTTCAAAACATATAAATAAATATTAAAATCCTTTTCAAAACCATTTGTTTGATAATTAATTTCAATGACAATTATTAAAAATTGAAATTTTAAATATGAAAAGGTATATTCATAGAAATCTTGGTTGGTAAATCCAAACATGTCGTACCAGTTAAAAAGAATGTTCCCTTTGCATGGTAAAAAAGTTTAAAAAATTTCCCTATTTAGAAAGTGATAAGAAGATACCTTAGAAAACATAGGTAAAATAAAAAAGGGTAAAAATTATTTTAATTGTTATATTATAATAATAAAATATTTTGGGAAACTCTTTATATAGAACATGGTTTTAAAGAAATATATATTTCATACCAAATAAAGGGTAAAGTATTTTTTCATAAAAAAATACATTCATAACTATCTTAGGTACCAAATACTATAAAAATGGTACCAATAAATTAATATATCCTTAATAACTATAGTAGAAGAAAATTCATTAGTTTTTTTAAGAGATAGATCATATTATTTCTTTAAAAGAATCATAAACGTAAACAATCTTGAAAAACGATGAAATTGTTTCAATAATCTTTTATATACCATTAACCTTGAACCAAACTCCCCATTTAAGAATATTAAATTCCATGAAGCATAAAATAACATTAAAAGAATTATGTTCATGATATAGCATTTTAGATTATTTATATATACCTCATGAAAAAAATTGGTGCAAAAAATTGAATGTTTCTTAATAATGTAAAATTAAGACAAAATTACTTTACCGATTTGGTAACTGTTGAAACAAGAACCCCATGAAATAAATTTCATATAATGATTATTAAATAACCATAAATTTAATTATAATAATAATATAATACATAAATTTTAATTATATACACCATGAAATATAATACATTGGTGAATATGGCATGTATCTCACATGTATATAAAATGAGATTGAATTCTCTTACCTTGTGTCTTGAATCTCGTCGTACTCATACTAACTTCTTATATAATAAATAAATTTTTTATTAATATATAATAGAACCATATTATTATATCAAATACCATCTATCGTTTTGTTATAACATTATATGACCATATTTTTAACCTATTCTATGTTAAGGTTTCACATTGGCTAATATCTGCTTTGTTATTTGTATGTGTCTTAGTTAGTTATATCATTTATCCTTATACTTATATCATGATTTAAATAATTTAAAACATGATTTAAATAACATTTATATTCATTATATTTCTATTATAATAATCTATATAATATAGAATTATTAAATTGAATACACCATTCATGGATATGGTTGGCCATATGTATGCATTAAGGACGTTTCTGTTTTATTGACGTATTAAAAGAGAAAAATAAAATGAAATATATGTATGTATGTATGTATTTATATAGATATATAATATAATTATAGTATCATTATTATTTAAAATATATCATATAATTTCATATAAAACTTTTTTAATTTATTCCATTTAGTGTGTCAACAAATCATATCTCTTTGAGTGGAAAGTAGGCCACACTTCATCAAACGAAATTATCATATTTACACAATATGTAAAGAATAAAGATATGTGTTATTAAAATAGTAAATAATATTAAATACATAATAACTACAATATATAACATATATATATATTCCTTCATAATTTCCACCATGATAGGGGATAAAGGAAAAATTAACAATCATCTTTTCTTGAGGTGGTACTTCACCTTACACGTAAGTTGTATGTTTATTACCCATTATATAGATGTGGGTGTAAGTATAGGAGAAAAACATAGAATAAAAAATAATATTATATTTTTTATACTTTATTTTTTATAAAATAATGTAATAATAATATATTAGTATGGATAATGAAACTAACATAAAAGAACATGAGGATGAATGTTGCCACTTATTCTGGTAACTCTTTCAGGATTCCACCAAAGGGAATTCTTGGATTTATTTATCCCAAAGTATAGGATTATGGGATTAGTTGTGGGGTGTTTATAATCTATTTTGGTATATATTTTTCAAGGAAATGTGTCTTCATACATGTGTTAAAGTGGGAGGAGGGGAGGCCTTTTATTGTGGAGGAGGAGTGGCACTCTTGATAATTTTGAGAAATGGAATTCCATCCACATTTTTCAAATTCAAAATTGATCCAGTAGGGGTCCACATTTGGGCCAATTGATTATAGGATCTAATGATGTCCATACAATGGTATTTTTACAATTTTATAGTTCATTTATGAACTTAATTTTTGGGTTTATTCCTATGTTAGCATAATTTTACCTTAATAGATCAAATTAATTTTAATTACATTCACTAATATTTTTAGTAAAAAAATATTAGTTGAAATTATTACACATTATAAACAATTCGGATTCTAAAAATGGGATCTAATTTTCTAGATTCCAATCACTTATGTGGCATAAATATCATTACATTTAATCCCACTGTCGGGTTGAAAATGAGAGTTTTTAATGTTTTTTTAAAGTTTGGTGCCGAAGCCTCATTTATTATTAAAGTAAAGAAAAGTCCTCTTTGACTGGGTAGAGGCATAACCATTACATATCACAAAGACCTAGCGGGAATTTAGCTCATTACATGGCCTGTAGGCCAAAAGTTTTGGCCCAAGGTCCATTATGTGAATAGTATTTCTTCTATACCGGCCTGCTACAGTACCACACAGTACATGCTGCCGCTATAGTGAGCTACTACTGTTATAGTGACATGCTGCTAGAACAGCACCCACTTACCGCTAAAGTGACCACCGTTGAAAAAGCACTAGAGTACTTCTACATTAACTTTACAAAATGGGTTTTGAACCCCCATTTTTCATATTGGATTACATGGTGCTTAAAACTAATCCAAACCCAAATTATAATCGGAGTTTTTAAAGTAAAAATGTTGTAAAGATTACTATGTTTTTATATTAAATTTTGAAGTGAAATTGATTCAAATGAAATAAAATGTGTTGAATGATAAAAATATGATCTAATTAAACATTGAAACCATGTTAATGTATAATTAATCATTATAAATTAGTTAGATGAAAAAACATTTTTAAACTTAAATTAAATATTTTTCACTATTCATTAAATAATGAAACTTCGTAGAAAAATACCAAAAAATACCACAACATAATTTTTAAGTTTCTATTTCAAATATTAAGTTAATTATGATATATTTAATCCATAAAAGTTCCCAATATTTGATTTTGAATAGGTTCTCTAAAAATGAATTAATAAGAAACATATTATTTTATTGATAAAATTGGTTTCGTTTTATCTTAAGTGTATAAAATCTATTTCATTAATAAAAAAATGTTTTATTGAGTATAATATATATATATATCACATTAATATAACTCCAAAATATTTATTATTTTAATTTATTATGGTAAAACAGCATTGTGCGTATAATAATGTTTCCCCTTATATTCAATCAGTTTATATATTCTCTTGCAATTAATTTGTAACTAATGAATTCATTTTATATTTTAGAAATTCATATATTTTCATTACATAGTTAACACATTTTGTAACTATTAATTTACCTTCTAGTTTATATATAAAAATATTTCATTATTCATAAAAACTTTGTCTTGTGTGTTATACAATCCATTGAGGAAAGTAATTGGTGCATGTAATGCAAGCTAAACTCAGTGATCCTTCTAAAAAAATATAAAATTTATATTGAGTGTATTTTACAATTAACATGGTTTTTCATATAACTAAATCAAAACATAGTGAATTAATATAAAATAATCTATTTTTAGAGTTGGGTGGAATGAAAAATATAAAAAAGAATAAATTAATTAGAAAAAACGTATTTCACAAAAATATGGGGTGTTATTGGTACCCTATTTGATGAACTATAGTGTGAGTTTTTCTAATTTGCATTTATCTATTTGATGTTAGGGTTTTCAGTTTACTTCTCGGGCTTAGTTCTCCCTTCCCGTGTAGTTTCATCATATTCCCACATCTTTGATGTAGGTGTTTCCATCTATTTCATTTTTGAGGCATTCCATTTGATTCTTGAGTGTTTATAGTTAATGTATAAATTTTTAATTATTATCTTTATGTCCATGATTGATTAATTATGGTTTTTACATGTTGTTTTAGTTAAGAAAAATATTTTTTCAAAAAAAAAATCATAACTATCTCTATATATGTATGTATAAAACATGTTTGCTAAATTTATAAATGGTATCCTAAAATGAATTTCAGTATTTTGAGATAGTGATTGACCATATTAGAATCTTTGTGTTTAGTTGATATATGAAATTGAGCTTGTGTGTAGGTTTTTTTCCTTTTTCATGATTTGGTTCTTATGTGTCGATCCTTTTAATGAGTTTTAATATATATTATGACTCTTCAATTGTAACATTTGGTGATTTTATAGATTGTGATTTATTTATATATTACATTGGATGTGAGAATATCCATATGTATATGGGGTTCACATATGGATAGTAACACATTAATATAAATATCATTTCATAAAAAATCATCTTGAACCCTCATTTTTTAAAACCCTCATCTTCCCCCAGCTATCAAAATCTCAATATGAAAAATGGTTCTTCTAAAATCCTATTGTTATATAAATTGGATTTTGGTTTCTAAATTACATTAAATGGGTTATTTAAATGTTTCTTATGAATCATGGAATTTTATGAACGTTAAAGTGAAGTTTGGTAACTAAATGATATGAAATAAATTTTTGGAATATTCAAATAATAAATGATGTTTCAAACACGGTTTTATAAATGTGATGGATTTGTAAGTGTTAAATAATTTTTGGTACATCTTGTTGTTTTTGGAAATTTAAATTAAATATATATGACATGTTGGCCCAATGGGAACTTTTTAATAGTTATACATATGATGGGAACCCCAATGGTTGTCCATCAAATGAAAGGTCCCTCACAAAGTAAGCATAAGATAATGGGAAATTTGTGTGCAATGGAAACTATGGATTTCTCCATTCATGGAATGACCTCACTACTAGAAAAACATATGATGGCCACAGACCTATAACAACGATTTTAAAACCGTAGTTATAGGTGGCTACAACCAAATTTTTGTTGCATACAGCCATGGTTTGAAAGCTATGACAATAGGGTTTTTTTTCAGGGCCTATATCCATAGATTTCAAAACCATGGCTATAAGCCTTTTATCTAAGGGATATAGTTTTTTTTTGAAAACTGTGGCTATATGTATCCCACCCTTGCTTGGGAGAAAATATTTCCTACCAAAAATTGGTAGGAAGAACGATTGCCATGGTTTTTTGGATACTACCTCAGTTTTAAATAATATATATAACATATTATATATGTATATACACAAAAGACTTGGTGTTGTATTGGTTAGGTGGATTGAACGTGAAAGGAAGGTGTTGGGATCAAATCTACCTAGAAAAACATTATTTTTAGGATATTGCTTCAATTTTCTAAGGCTATAGCCACGGTTAAAACTGGGGAAATAGACCACCTATTTCCATGGTTAAAACTGTATCCATTGGTCAACTGCCACGGTTGACAACAGATACACCTAGGTCCATGGATTTCAAAACTATGGCCACAGGTCAGGCCCTATTTCCACGATTATAGCACCCACGGTTGGGAAAAACCATTGGACATAGCCTATGGACACTGTTTTGGGACCAATTTCCACGGTTTTGAACCGTCGAAATAGCCAATTTTTCTAGTTGTTCCTCCATGCACTTTTGAATACTATTATCATGAGATTAATAAACATAATCATTAAGATCAAGTGATAATTAATTTTCAATACTGATTATATGTATTAGAACTCCCTGTATAAAGGATATGTTGTTTTGGATTTCCCCCTCGTGAGGTTAGTATATAGTAGCTAGGTTTGTTGATGACTATTAAGGTTCACCATATGCTAGAAGGTGGGTCTGAACTGAGTGTGTCTAGGTATTTATTCTATGGGTGTTTAAGAAATTTTCACAGTTATATATATATATATATGTTCTTGTTTTATTTTTAATCATTGTAGTTACATGTGTTATTAAATTTTTTTTTTACAGATACTCCGGATGCACCCTTTTATTTCTGGTCTTATTTTATATTTCATTCTATTTGTTCCAAGTAAATTTTTCCCTATTCTCTAATAAATTACATGGGTTGTGTTTCCTACATTTCATTTGGTTTTCAAATTGGGGTTTAAAAAGGAAGTATTTTTTGTGTTTAAATATTAAATAACTATTTTAACTATGCATATTTCAAACTAGTTTTTTTTACTATATCCAAAAATAAAATATATGGATTCATTGGTTTTTACCTAATGGAATGTTTAGGATCAAACCCAACTTGTGCCACATAGTATTGGTAGACCCAATTTGTTTTTCAAGTTTCATTTTGTTTAGGTTTTTATATGTAGTGGGTTTGTCTTACATAAGGTTTTGACCAACATTATATATGGTGATCATATTGAGTCTTGGTTTAGATTCATGTTTATTTGTGTTTTCTATTTTTTTCATTATAGTTGTATCTGGATCTATTGTGTATTCATTTTTTCTCATTGATTCTCAGTTCTTTTTATTTATGATAAGTAATTTATATTTATTAATCATTTTGTATTATTAGGAAAAATAATTATCATCTTGATTATATTTTATTCCAAACACTAATTTCTATCCTTGGTGGATTAAGAATGCCTCTCTGGCCTTGTCATGGGCTGATTTGTGTGACTAGTTCAAGGTCAACATAGGTTGGTTTGTGATAAAATGGTATTAAAGTATCCCATTAGTATTTGGGGATTCATGTATTTTTTAGATAAGTCTATAAGGACATCAGAGGTAATTATAGGAAGCAATTGTTGAACTATTTATCATTTTGATCCTTGAGTTACCAGTGGTAGACTAGAATGACAGTCTTTTGTTTTAGTTTTCAGCTTTATGTCATTGGTGCTTCTTAAATTTGTTGTTGGGGAATGAAATTGAAAGTGAACTATTTTCCATGATGATAATATATAGTGTAGTGACCCTTGTGGATCCCAAATTCATGGATCAAGATACATCCAACTCAGGTTCTTGCTCGACGTATGATCTACTAATACATGTGGCTAGGTTACACAAAAACACTAATTTATTATTTCTAAAGTTTCATGTTCAGTTGTATTTTAATTTATTTTAGATAGTGTGAGTGGATTTTGAATGGAAATGTATTTTGGGAAAATGAATTTTCAAAGGGGAAAAATATTTTTAGGATATGAATTTATTAAAAAATTATGCATTAATTTTTAAAAATTGGATTCTGAAGTGGGTTTCAGTATCTAAAATGTATCCTTCAAAAAAATTAGTATTCATAATTTTAATGGAAATAGTTATTTCTGAAAGTGGATTTCAGTTTTTTGATGATGTTTGGTTTTATGATAGTTGTGTTTGGAATTTTCTTTTTTAATTTAATTTTTGTTGCATATAGATTTAATTTTGTTTCTTTATATCATTTAGATTACACCACCCAGTGGTTGCAAATGTCTTTAGCAAGACTTTCTCAGTAGTTGGCCCTCCCCAGACTCCTAGTAGGGTAGTAGAGTAGAATTATTCTAATTTTTTGTTTTTTTTCATAGTGATCAATGTATTTTGGAGGATAGTTATTAGATTGAGAAATTTGAAATCATTTTCAAGGGTTTGGGAACTCTCAAATATATGAGGGTGTGAACGGTTATGGGTTTATTTGAGGGACTGGTTTTGGATTGATTGAAGGTGTTATCCTAATCATCATTACAATTATAATGACTTGAAAAAATTTTAAGACTTCATTCATTAAATTTTTTATTCCCATGGATGTGCATGTTATGAAAGTGGAAGTGCTCTTTGATGTTTATCAAGGCCAATGAGAAATAATGTCCTATATTGATCATTTTAAAGACCTTTTATTTTCCGCTTCGGAGACAGAATTTGTGGATCTGCTAAAAGTTATTCTAATAATACAGGATATTTGCCGATATATTAATGAAAAATTTCAATCCTCTAGGGATTCTCTACTCAATAGTCTTTTGGATGAATTCTTTTTATCTGAGTTAGTCCTCGAAGCATATTTGACAGTAGTTTCCTACCCAATTTCTATTAGATCTCATGCGGGTTCCACATCTACTGAAGAGGGTTTACCAGAGGAACATGTTCCTAAAAATCATCCTTCATTGGATCATTCTCTTCGTTCTCTATACCTATCACTCATATTATATCTATTTTGTTGTTATGAAATTTTAAATACATCTTTTCATATATTTCTCTAATTGTTTCTTATTGATGTGGTAGCTTATGTCATCTGGAGATTGTTTTTAAGTAGTGTTTCTATATGAGGAAGTATTAATTGTGTATTTTCATCTCCTGAAAATAGGAAAGACAATGATTTTGGGATCTAGGACTCCATCCATAGGTGTGAGAGTGAATATCTTCATTCAATCATGAATTGTTTTTTATTGGGAGTAGTGGCCCATGTTTTTACTCTTATATAAGAGTAGGGATGGTTTATGTTTCCTTATTATTGTTTTTTTGTTTGTTAATGTTTCATATACTTCTAGTGAAAGGCTTGGTGTCCTCTATTTCTTATAAGATCTATGGATTCAATTTTTTTTATTAAGATGGTGTTGTTATCTTTACTTTGGGTAGGTTTTAGTTTTGGGTTGCGATTATTTGGAGATAATTGTGTGTTGAGGAAAATGATGAAAAATGGTCTAGCTTGGTGTTTTGTTTATGTTTCTTTCATTAGTGTTTTCTATGTGTTGGGAGTTCAATTTTAATTTCGGTTACGCTTGATAGTTTTAAAATGGTGTTGAGACCTGCTATAGATCTTCTTTTGGAATTATCTTATGATTTTTTTAGTTACATGTAAATTAAAAATGTCAATCTTGGGATCATGGTTTCATTTGTTCTCATTTGGTTTTAAATTCAATTCTTATTCCTTTTTTTAGCATGGTTAACTTCTGGGGGATGAAATTTTCTTTAGTGGTAAAAATTGTCATACTCTGATCCTGGATTTATTTTATTTCTTTTATTTTTATCTATTTTCTAGTTTTGTATGTTTAAGTTGATGTTTGGTTTGAGTTCTCAATGATAATTTTTGAGTTTTGGAGGTTTTGTGAGGTTTTTAGGTGTTTTCTCAGTTATTGTGTATAGTTTTATGAGAAACCATCAGTCTTGTTAATCAAGAGGGTGTTTTATTTTTTTTTACAGTTTTTCTTCCAAGACCATAACACAGTTTGGCTCAAACCGTTTGAGCCAAAGGAAAAATTCTAAGTATTGTTGGTGGTGTCTGAGTCATAGCGCATGGATTGTATATGGTTACAGGAATCCATAGAGAAAGCATGTGAGGATACTCTATCATTTAGAAAAAACCATTTTGAATGGATGGCTCCCAGTTTACCAAACCATGTGGAAAACTCATGTGGGAATCCGCTTATTTCATTAGGATTCACACGGTTATCGCATGGTGTGGAAAACAGTGTGGCCAAACTGTATGACTCCCCAATATTATTAAAAAGTTGAATTTCTATCTTTATCCCTCCAAACATTTAGACTTATTTTTATTTTTCCCTCCCCTATTTGAATAAGTGGAACGAGGGGGCACCCAAACCCCCCCCCCCCAACCCTTTGCTATACTCCCTCCATTAAAGCTACTTCAAGGTTCCTCAATAAATTTAATTTGTTTTTTTTTTATTTTTATACTCTCATCTTACCCCTATCTTATTTATTGGTTTTTTGGGTTCTAGATTATTTTAACCCTATATCATGGTTTGTATAATGTGAGTTGATTTTTTTATGTTAGGGTATGAATTTTTATTCTTAGGGTTAGTTATTCTGTCCCTTATAGTTTCATTTCATTAACACTTCATTAAGGTAGTTGTTTACTTCCATTTTCTTTTATTGTAATTTCATTTGATGGTTGAGATTTTCAAATTAATATCAAAATGTGTTCTCAATATTTTTTATGTGCTATTTTGTTTCATTAGGGTTTTTACATGTTGTTGATTTGACAAAAAACATTTTCAAAGTAATTTCTAAATTATGTCCATATGTGTATATATGTGAGGTGTTTATTAAAATACCAAGTTGTATTATGAAATGAGTATGAGTATTTTTAGATAGTTATTGTGCTTTTTGAGTCGGTGTATTTAGCTGACTTAAAAAATTGAGGTTTTTTGTATGTCTGGTGGCCTTTTCATGGTTTGGTTCTTATGTGTGGATCCTCGTGATAGGTTGTAATGTCAATTGTGATTCCTCAATTAGAACCTTAGGTAATTTTATGGATATTGATATATATATATAATTGGATGAAGGTATAACTATATGTGTGTAGGGTGAAAATCTGGATAGGCACACGCTCATACAAATTTCACTTCATAAAAATTTGGTCAGCTTGAACCCTTGTTTATCAAAACACTATTCTTCTATTATTTCTCATGATTTCTTCTTATAAATATCTCAAATAGATCTTCTAATACCCTAATGTCTTGTAAATGTCCCTTTAGTTTCAAAATAACATAAAATGTGGTTTTTCGAATATTTTGTATAAATCATAACATGTTTAGAACTTTTAAGTGTAGTTTGGTAACTAAAAAAAATAAGAGAACTTATTGGAATCTTCTAAGCTTAAATGTTGTTTCCACAGTGGTTTTAGGAAAGGGTTGGATTAGAAAGTCTTCATGTTTGGTTGTTATATTGTGATGTTTTGGGTAAAAATTAAATTTATATGATGTGTAGTCCTAGTTGGAATTTTTTAATGGTTTTATGTATGAAGGGAACCCCTATGGTTGCCTTCCTATGAGATATCCTTTGCATAGTCAGTGTTTGAGAATGGGAAATGCATATATGCTGGAAACTATAGGTTTGACTAGGCATGTGATGACCTCTCCACTCATTTGTAAACTATTTACCTCATATTCATGGATATAATCCTCATGTTCAGGTTTTTATTACATTGTAACCCCGATTTGATGAATTAGAACCTCAAGGATATATGATAGTTTATGTGGACATTTCCCTTGGGGAGGCTAGTTTAGAGCATCCATGATAGTTATTTACTATAGTGGTGCACTATATTATAGATGGTGGGTCCAAATAGATTGATTCTAGAGATTTTCTCTAGGTATGTTTAGTAAATTATCATGGTTATGTATATATAAGTTCATTTTTCATTTTCAACAATATAATTACTTGTTTTATGATTTTTTTTGCATGAACTCATTATTTACCAATGAATTTATGGTCTTGATTGATATACCATGTGACTTGTTCATATTTCAGTTTTTTCCTTTATCTTATAAATTACTTGGGTTTTGTATCATATTTTTAATTGGGTTTTCAATATTTGTATTTTAAATTTAATTATGAGTCTGTATCTTTCATTGTTAAAAACTTATTTTCACTATATATATTTCAGTATAGAAATATTTCAATATTTTGGGAAGGTAAATGTATGGGATCTGTAGTAATTACCAACTTGGTTGATTATGAACACACCAAAATTGTTCCTCTCATGGTTGGTAGACCTGATCTATATTTATGATTCAGTTTTTCCATGTTTTAATATGGAGTGGGATGGACTTATGGATGGTGGTGACAAATAGTTCACCTAGAGATCGTCTTCATTCTTATTTTGGTTTCAATTTTATTCATTTTTTTTGTTTCACTACAATTTTATCTAGATATAAAGGGAATTTATTTATTCTTAGTGGTTGTTAGTTCCTCATGTTTATATTTCACACTCTATATTTGTAAATAATTTCCTTTTATTATTGAGAACAATTATTTCCATTTGGATTATCACTGTTGTCCCGCACTAGTTTCCATCCCAAGAGGATCAGTAAATCATATGGGGCCTTTTTGTGGGCCGACTAGAGTGGACGATTTGAGTTCAAGCTAGTTTGGTTTGTGAAAATTTTTCTACCTAAATGAATAGTTCTATCTTGTTTTTTAGAGGAAGATCCTACCAAATATGTGAGACCCCTTAATTTTTGTTATTCCATTTACTATAGGGGAATTTATTTTTAGAAGATACTTTTATGATATTGGTGAAAGTATAAATATATGGCTTAAAAGATTGTTTTGAATGGTTTGCATCTAATAATTGAATCTAATGTGAGTTTCACTTCAACTAGCCAACCACTCAATCAATTACCCATGAGAACATCTCAGTAATGGATTAATCAATATTTTTTAATTCCTCTTCAATTTTTATTTCCTTATCCTATATATAGAGGAAGAAGGATACATCTCCATCATTTTAGGGAGATCATTTCTCCTCACTAGGAAGGCATTGATTGATATAAATCATGGAAGGTTTATATATAGAGTTCCCAAAGAACAAGTTTTTTTTACAGTGTGAAATATTCTAGGAAATGCAGTGATGTATTGGATTTTCATGCCATCATTCATACTGGTAAAGAAGATGACTATATGACTAATATGGATGAAATAGTGGCCCATTATCAAAATTAAGATGAATTCAATGATCATGAAGACATAAATTACACAGAATCTATTATGAGGAATGTTTTTAACTATTCATATCATCATTCATATAGCTAGTGATGATGGAATTTTAAACTCCTATTGAGAGAACTAAATTATTCATTTTTAGAAATATAATTTTACTATTAGTCACTATGATTTCATAACTGAGACAAATATAAGAATAAAAATTCATTGAATCCTCAAAATTCATAATATTTTAATTTTATGTAGAGTTGTTGACATTAAATGGATTAGTCCTATTATATACACCAACGATATTTTATTTGAGTATGTTGTTAAACCCACACATAAATCCTAAAGGATACTCACTCCACCAATGAAAGATTCCATAAAAATGAATTACTAAATATTGTTTAGGTTGGTATAATAGTTTATATCTATGAAAGTGAATGCATAACGCATTATAGGTCATCATTAAGAAATGTGGCCTGAACATTGTTAAAAACAATGAAGACAGGCTTATATCAACTCAATCCTATAATAGATGGACAGTATGTGTTTCTTATATTAAACAAAATATAGTGTTTTGAGAGGATCACTTTACTCTAGCAATCATGGATCAAATACTTGAGTGACTAGTTGGTCATGAATTATATTGAGTTCTTGAATGATTTCATGGATATAATCAATTTACTACTAAATTTAAAGATTACTCCATAGCCACATTCAATTATCCTTTTAGTGCCTCCAGTTATAAATGGATTTAATTTGTAATGGTCAATCCACTCATGTGATTTCAATTGTGCATGAAACACATCTTCCATGATATAGTAGAGGCATTTCTTTAAATTTTCATGGATGATTTCTTAGTGTATGGAATATCATTCAATGTTTTTCTAAATAATTTGGATCTAGTTTTGTAGTACTCTGGCGATAAGATCCCAGTACTAAACTGGGAAATGTGTAATTTTATGGTATAAGGAGGCATATATCATAGACATAATATATCAATGTGTGTAATGGAAGTTGATCCTATAAAGCTCAAGGTGATTAAATTATTACATAAACCCACAACTGTGAATGGTACCAGGATTTTTCTGGGCCATGTGGGATTTTTTCACTACTTAGATCCAGATTATGAAAAAATATCCTTCCCCCTAACACACCATTTATCAAAGGACTCTTATTTTGAGTTTACCAAATATTGTTTATGAGCATTAAAATTTCATAATAATTTCATGGTGGATGAACATATAATAATATCAACAAAATGGGATAAATATTTCAGATTTATTTATGATACAAGTGATTTTTAATGGGCATTGTTTTAGAAAAGCGAACCGGACATATCTTCCATTCCAAATTTTATTGTAAGAACCCTTCCTCAAGGCTCGTTCCATGACTATCCCAAGCCCACCTTCCATAGGTCAGGGGCTAGAAACTAGCACCAAAGGCGTAATTCCCTATGCTGGGAAGGTATTGCCCTTATAAAAGTAAAAAACCACAATAGAGTAAGCAACATGAAGTAAACACTAAGTAAAACTAAATACAAAAGAGTGTGCTGGAATGTAAATGGGGCTGGAAATACAAGCCCAATTGTAAAGTACAACTGTAGAAAAGTAAACAGCTACTTTTGAGTCATCCTCAGGGAATCCCACATAAAGGGTGGGTACATATGGCCTCATCACCACCTCAGGTCCGTCTGTCCGCTCCGTGTACATATTTCCAAGTGGTCCACCTTCAGGTACTATCCAGCTCCACAACACTCTGCCTCGATCAGTGTTGTATGTCGTCTGCAACCAACATAACAAAGTGCTGGCGTTTCCTGTGCAGGGGTGAGTATAAAAATACTCAGTAGGGACCTTGAATCCCCAAAAGGTCTCCCATAATCTAAGAAGGATAGACCACAAAAGGAAAGATACAATCAAGAAGTATCAACAAAACCTACTTAGGTATATGCCCATACATATACCTAAGTTATCAATATCAGTTCGGCTCCAACTCTTGAGCTCAAGAACAACCCAATACATAAAGGAAGTAAATTAAATCACATCTATGATAATGATTGAAAGTCAAGACACTCATCTCACATAGGTATACATCTTTCGTATAGCGATAGAGATGATCAGATGTAGTCACTGATTCATCTAAGCTTTCAGACCCACACAGGATACTAGGCCAGCTAAGCTGTCGGACCCACACAGGATACAAGACCAGCTACTCTGTCGGACCCATATAGGATAAAATTACTGAGGTAAAAACTGTCAGACCCATGAAATAGTGTTGTCGTGGGAGCCCTCAAATGATTAGTGTGATTTTGGGGTACTTAAGTGCAGCAGAGTGGCTGACCAAGGTCGTTTCTCAAAGGAAGAAGTGAATTAAAAAAACTTTTCAGAGGCATTCTAAAAAATAAAAGAGAATATAATTGAAACACTACTTAAACATATGGGGGTTGTTTATAGTTTATAAATCTAGAAGAAGTTTTCTGGAAGAAAATTGCATTTCTTTTTCATTTTGAAATGAAGTTTGATTATAAAGACACAACAAGAAGACGTTTTTTTAGAAAATATTTTAAAAGGCGTAATCGATCTCACTCTATATCTTAATTTATTTATTAATAATTATCATTTAAATAAATATACACTTAATTATGATCCCCTAATTTGTTAACCCGTGAACCCTACAAGATTTAACTTAACCACAAATATGGAATTACTTAAACCCTAGGCTAGCTTCAGACCACGCAATCGTAGCACCCTGCTATGATTGTTGTTCTAGGGTTAGATTATGGTCAGTGGTTAATTACAGAACATATCCATTCTGTAAATGATGAAGAATTGTGTTTAGGGATTATATTTTAACTCTACAAATTTATCACATGTGGTCTTGTATTACCGATTAAGATCGCGCTATCACAATTTACACAAAATCTCAACCTTGCTTGTTTTTGTGTTAATTATTCAATTGATTTCATAGATTCTTACAATTTAAAAACAAAATTCCTAGAACATATTAATTGAATTACATTATATCAATGATTCAAAATAATTAAATGAATATGGTAGAAGATAGATCAATTACTAAAAGACTACTCTTCCATGGGTGGCGTAATCATCGTAGAAGCGTTTTTCATGTGCAAAGGTTTATAATGGGTATACCCAATAACACTTCTACTCAAGATTTCCATCCCAAAGAGGAAGAATAAAAGAAGAATAAATTTAAACAAAACAGAAGAAAAGAGAATAAATAAAAGAAGAACAAATAATTTTATTACACAAACAAAAGGATTACAACACGAAGGAGAAGAAGAAGCCTTCGTCAAAGGGATCCTTGATTCAAGAAGTACCCTTATTGAAATGGTTGGAAAATTGGAGTGGATCCACTTATACTCTGCCCTAAAATTCCCAATGCACTTCCCAACCCCACAAAATGAGGAAAACACCAATTTATAGAGTGGTGTGGTGTCTAGGTTCAAAGTGGTTTCAAGTGTGAATGGGGAATCTCGGCCAAATATTTTATGCCATCTTTAACCGCCAATTGGACCACCGAAATTCGTGAATTGGCCGCCCTTACAGAAGGATACTATGTCCGAATATGGTTCTTATAACTCCTCTCAAATTTGGGCTCAATCCATGCTTATATGAAGGAGTTATGGCCGAAATACAGAAGCTTCTCCATTCTGGCGTGTCCATCCCACCTTTGACATTATGGACCAATTACTCCATTTAATTCATTCTTTTTATCTAGTTTCCGGAATAAAAGCTGTATCCCATTATGTAAGGAACAGTGTTAAAA
Source organism: Viscum album (assembly GCA_963277665.1). Lineage (NCBI taxonomy): Eukaryota > Viridiplantae > Streptophyta > Magnoliopsida > Santalales > Viscaceae > Viscum > Viscum album. The sequence continues at coordinate 1,454,196,528 of OY728161.1, forward strand.
AATATTAAGTTCAAATAATTCAAATAAAAATATTTATTATTGAAATACTACAGTGATTTTAAAATGGTAAAACTAGAATTTTCATCAATTATTCAAATGAATGATCTAATCCCAAATACTTTCTAATTGAACATATTTAACACAATTTGATGAAATTATATCATTTATTATCAGTAAAATATTCAATAGAATAGTGTTTTATCAATTCCCCGCACTTACCCTTTTGCACTCCTGAGCAAAACCTCATATCAAGTAAACATCAACATCAAATCAAAACCAATTTTAAAACACATATCCTTGAGATCAAACAATTACACACCAAGAAACAAAAGATATCATGCCTTATAAAAAATCCTTATTTCAAGTTCTCCATTTATAACATTCAATATATTTCCACTTCATTTATCCTCCCATACACAAAACACTTACCTCGCTTGAATTTTCCCTTATCACACAAATATCAATTATTTTTGCAATGTCTTTCTCATCCAAACTCATACAAGGGTTATCATAGGCTTGATAAATTCCTACATCGCCACCCGATTTGGGTTAAGGACATATGTTTATCATGAGGACTTTTCAAGGTTGTTTTGTGGCATTCTATTGGTAGGATTAAGCTGTGAAACATTCTGGGGCTGAATGAGGAGGTCTTTACTCTTTTTGAAGCAACATTGCATTAATCTAATTTTCACTTAAATATGGTCTTCTACTCAATACCCATAGTATCAATTCAGCTCAATCATCATGAAAAGTCATGGAGAGTGTACACCATTCATCATTTTAGCATCAAAAATTTCAATCTTCTAAAACATGATTTTCTTGAAAGCTCCAGATAGGCACAGCTTTCTACCTTAATTAGAGGCTCCAGAAAAGGCACATCTTCACATGTCATGAATGCTCCAGAAAAGGCACCGCTTTCAATAAAATGAGTTTTCTTCAAAAGAAAATACATCTCTTCAGAATTTATTTTTCCACCCAAAGTATCACTGAATGTTGTAGCGCAACACAACATAGCTTCCCCCACACTTAAGATCAACTAGACTATGCAATTTCACTTCAAGAGTTGGTTGGACAGGGAAAATTGGCTTGTAATGTGGCTACCCTAATAGGATGTACATGGCATATAAGGGATACAAGGATTAAATATTCATGGTAAGAAATTATAAAAAAGGATTCTTTTAAATAGGGGATCTAATACCAATCAAATGCCTCAATCATTTAAACATAAGTACATCAAACCCTCATGTTTTGATAGAAATAAATCAAATTCTGGTTAAATCAACCATGGTTTGGTTCTCTCAAGAAGTGAGATGAATGTAATGAATATGAAAATAATGTTTTAGAAGCCTCACAGTAATGTGGTTTCAAATATAAAGACAGTGATATGTGGCATGGGATTCAAAATTCAATGTACTTTTCATGAAATTACTAAATATTTGAACATGAAACAAAGTCATTTTCAGCATTCATTTAAGCTTAATTCCATGGGATAAATTGTTTCCCTCATTGATATGCATTTCATAATTTGGATGAGAATCATTTCAGCTCAAAAATTTCAAAATCACAATGAAAATTGAAACATAAAAACACACAATTTGAAAAACACACAATTTATTTTGTTTTTTTTAATCAGGAAAAAAATTGAAATTACTAAACTAAAAGGTTCCCTCCCCCACACTTAAAATATTGCAGTGACCTCAATGTTAACCCATGAGATGATATATGCCTATGAAATGTATAATTTTAAATAGGACAATAAATAATAGAGTTAAAGGGATAGCAACAGCCTGATGTGATCATGTGATGATGGGGTCATGCAGTGTGATAAAATCCACTGCATCAATAGGAAGTCCCTCAATGTATCTCTTCAAACGTTTCCCATTGACTGTAAAGCTCTTTCTTGTGTCCTCTTGTGTGATCTCCACTTCACTATAAGTAAAAACATTAGTCACAACATAAGGACCTAACCATATGGAATGAAACTTACCAGGCATCAGCTTCAGTTGTGAACTGTAGAGAATGACTTTCTCTTTAACATGAATCTCCCTTTGTTGGATCATTCTATCATGAACTGCTTTTGATCATTCCTTGTAGAGCATTGAGTTCTCATATGAAGACAATCTAATCTCCTAATGCTCTTGAATTTGAAACTTTATTTGGATTCCAGCTTGGTCCAAATCCATGTTGCATTTCTTTATAGCCCAATATGCCCGATGCTCAACATCCAAAGGGAGATGACACACTTTCCCAAAAACAATCCGAAATGGGGACATACCAATGGGTGTCTTTTATGTTGTCCTATAAGACCACAATGCATCATCCATGTTCTTGCCTCAATCCTTCCTATTTGGCTGCACAGTTTTCTCCAATATTTGTTTCAACTCACGATTTGAAACCTCAGCCTGGCCATTTGTTTGCGGGTGGTATGGTATTGATGTTTTGTGTGTCACCCCATACTTTCGAAGTAGGGAAGCAAAATTACTATTGAAAGAGTGTGTCCGTTGGTCACTTATGATGGCCTTTGGTACTCCTAACCTGTAGAAAATTTGATCCTTGACAAAATCCACTACAACATGAGAATCGTCAGTTCTGGTGGCCTTGGCCTCCACCCATTTACTCACATAATCAACAGAAACCAAAATATACAAAAATCCAAATGAAATAAGAAAAGGAATCATAAAATCAATGCCCCACACATAAAAAATCTTACATAATAGTATGGGTTGTTGGGGTATCTCATGTCTCATAGAAATGATCCCAATGTGTTGGAAACGAGAGAATGACATACAAAACACATGGGCATCATGGAATAAGATAGGACAATATAATCCAGAGTCCAAAACATTCCTAGCTGTCTGTTGGGGTCCAAAGTGTCCACCAAAAGCAAGTGTATCACAGATATTCAAAATAGACTCAAACTCTTGATTGGGAACACACCTCCTAATGACTTGGTCACTACACATGCGCCAGAGGTAAGGATCATCCCACACATAAAACCTAGACTCAATTTTTAATTTTTGGACTTGATTCTTCTTAAAATATTCTAGGATTTCATAGGAAACAGTGTAATTAACTAAATCAGCACACCAAGGATGCGTACCTGAGATGGTATAGAGATTCTCATCAGGGAAAGTATCCTGAAGTGGTAGCTGGTCCATGGTGTCACCCTCTAGTGTGTGTCTTAGCCTACCCATTTGGTCTGCACCAAATTCTCTGACCCCTTCTTTTCCTTTACCTCTATGTGAAACTACTGAAGAAGAACCATCTAACGGATAAGTCGTGGCTTTTCAACTAGCTTCTTTAAGAGGTACCTCCAAGTTGCATGGTCAGAAAAAACAACTACTTTAGATCCCAATAAATATGAACAAAATTTAACTACAGAAAATATAATAGAAAGAAAATCCTTTTCTATTGTGGTGTAGTTTGATTGGGAAGAATCCAACGTCCTCGATGCATACTAAATCACATGTGAACGTCCCTCCACCCTCTGAGATAAGACAGCTCCAACTGCGAAGTTGGACGCATCACACATAAGCTCAAATGGAAGGTCCCACCGTGGGGGCAGTATAATCAGTGGAGTGGTCAGAAACTTCTTTAGCTCATCAAATGATACCCTGCATGAATCATCAAAATAGAATTCAATATCTTTTTGAAGCAATTGAGATAAGGGTAGAGTGATCTTACTAAAATCTCTGATGAAGCGTCGATAAAATCCAGCATGTCAATGGAATGATCGAACACCATGCTCACATGAAGGATATGGCATGGATGAAATAATGTCTACCTTAGATTTATCAACATCAATTCCATGTTGTGAGACTATATTACCTAAGAAAATTTCCTTTTCGACCATGAAATGATATTTTTCAAAATTTAAGACCAGGTTTTTCTCAATACAACGATGCAACACATCACCCAAACTAGAGATACATTCATCAAATGAGGATCCATAAACTGTAAAATCATCCATAAATACCTCCATGCATGTCTCAATGAAATCTGAAAAAATACTCACCATGCTTCTCTGGAAGGTACCTGGGGAATTGCAAAGTCCAAATGGTACCCTTTGGTAAGCAAAGGTACCGAATGTGCAGGTGAATGTCGTCTTCTCCTGGTCCTCTGCTGCAATGGGAACCTGAAAATAGCCAAAAAAATCCATCCAAGAAACAATAGTGTGTCTTCCCAGCTAGTCTCTTAAGCATCTGATCAATAAATGGGAGGGGGAAATGGTCTTTGCGATTGGAATGATTTAGTTTCATATAATCAATACACACACGCCAACTATTTTGTACCCTCATTAGAACTAACTCATCTTTCTCATTTTTAACAATAGTAACACCACTTTTCTTAGGCACAACTTGAATAGGACTTACCCACTGAGAATCTGAAATGGGATAGATTATACCTTCCTCGAGCAATTTCTCAACCTCTTTTTTAACAACCTCTAGAAGGGTTGGATTTAGTCTCCTTTGTGGTTGCCTCACCGGTTTCGCCTCATCCTCCTTAAGAATAATATGCATGCAAATGGAGGGGCTAATACCTGTTATGTTATCCAAGGTCCACCAGATTGCCCTGATGTTCTCCCTCATAAGATTCAAAAGTTTTTCTTCATGTTCAAACGGGAGATTGTTAGCAATGATAACAGGTAATTTCTCACCACTCAAAAAGTATGAGTATTTGAGATTTGGTGGCAATGTCTTGAGTTCCAGTTTAGGGGGATGGTGTATGGATGGATACATAGAAGGAACTGAAATATGTGCACAAAGAGCATTAGTATCAGAATATACATCATCCAAATCAGAGAATAAAGCATCAAATCCATCAGCATACTCTACAGCCATGTCATAATCAGAGTTCACATGATCAAAGTCAGAATATGACTCTATTTCAAAATCATATCTTAGAGAGTCTTGTTCCTTAGAAACAGGTGTGAAGTACTTTTAGACATAAAACTTGAACCAATACTCATAATCTCCCTAGGCATAGGACAATCCAATTCCATGGTGTTTTTACTTGGTTGTGAAAAATGGGAGATAAAAAATGCAGAATGATCCTCTGAGGGGTACTTTATGGAATCTATAACATTAAATATAACAACTTCATCCCCAAATTCCATGGAAAGTGTACCCTCATTGACATTTATTATAGTTTTTTGCAGTTTTGAGGAAGGGAATACCTAAGAGAAAGCGGTCATGAGAACTTACCTGATCATCCTCCATTTTGAGAACATAGAAGTCTGCTGGAAAGATCATGTCTCTTACCTGGACAAGTACATCCTCAAGGAATCCTCTTGGATATGTTGTATCTCTATTCACAAATTGCACCACTACTCTCGTTGGCTTCAACTCACGAACCTATAAAGAAGAGAATAGAGAGTGAGGCATCACATTTATTGAAGCTCCTAAATCAAAAAGGGCATCATATAAGTGCAACTCCCCTATGGTACATGGTATTGTGAACGTCCCGGGATCCTTGTACTTTGTTGGAATTGCTATAGTTGGTGTAATGAGTGCTAACACATTCCTTCAAAGATTTATCCTTTCATTTCCCTTGAGCCCTCTTCGATTGGTACAGAGTTCTTTTATGAATTTGGCATACCTTGGGATTTGTTTTATGGCTTCAAGTAGAGGGATTTTGATCTCAACATGCTTAATGTGTCCAAAACCACTTTCTGCATCGCCTATTAATCCATCTTCTTGGTTTGAACAACCCTGTTTGGAAAAGGAAGGGGTTTAGGAGGAACAACATCAATCTTTTTCTTACCTTTATCTTTCTCCTTGGATTTTTCATCAGTTGGTATGGAATACGGCTTCTCAGGAGTTAAGGTGAATTCTAGTGGAATGGTAGGTACAGATGTATCGTTCATTTTCTTCCCAAGTCTCAATGTGATGGCACTAACATTCCTCTTTGTATTTAGAGTGGGTTGGGAAGGTAGATTTCCGGAATTCTTACATACAAGTTCATGGAGGGTGGTGGAAATCTAGTTCATTTGAGTCTTCCACTACCTTAGCTCCGAACCTTGACTTTTCATCTCATTTTATTGATTAAGAACAATTTTCTTAAAAAGGTCATCAATGTTAGAATCTACCTTGGGTGGGAGATTCCTTTGTTGTTTGCTTGTTTATGCTTGAGATTAAAATCTCCTTTGGTGTTATTGGAAACCCTTCTGGTAAGGTGGAGGCTACTAGAAGTATTGTTGAAAAGGCGACTTTGCTGTTTTCCAGATCCATACCTCATGTCTGATTGATCCTTCCACCCTTGGTTGTATGTTGGATCAAACTTCTTTTGGGGATATGGTTGTTGTTTTTGTTGTTGATATGGTCTCCTAGGGAACACTACTGCACAATCTTCTGTTTCATGGAACTGTGGGCAACAGTCAGTTGGGTGGCTTGTCTTAGTGAAAATACCACAAGGCCTTGAAGGAGGGGGTTGGGATGTCTTTTGTGCCAAAGAAATCTGTCTCACCATAGTTGTCAATTCATCCAACTTGGTATCAATGAAATGACTTTCAAGAGAAGATGGAATTACCTGATGTACTCACCTGACATGTGGTGCACCTCGATCGCTAAATTTTTGGGAGTTTTGGGCCATTTTGTCGATCAAATCATGTGAAGCTACTGGGGTCTTGTCCACCAATTCTCCTCCAGCCGCAGTATCCACCATACTTCTCTCCATAGGTGTGATTCCTTTATAGAAGTACTAGATGAGTAGTTTATCAATGATTTGGTGATGTGGTCCTCTTGTACACAACTTCTTGAATCGCTCCCCGTACTCATACATTGACTCCCCTTGTGCATTCTTGATCCCAGATATCTCTATACGAATGGATGTGGTCCTTGATGCTGGAAGAACTTTTTGCAAGAAAAGACGTTTTAAATCGTTCTAACAAGTTACATCTTTAGGATGTAAATAATACATCCAATCTTTTGCAGCTCCATCAAGTGAGAACGGGAATGCTCTTAATTTGATTTGGTCTTCAGATATATTTCTTGGCATCATGGTTGAGAAAACCACATTAAATTCATTCAGATGTTTATTGGGATCATCACTAGAGATTCCATGAAACTTTGGAAGAAAGTGAATTAACCCAGATTTTAGATCAATTACTGATTCGTGGTTTGGGTATGCAATACAATTTGGTTGATAGTTAATATCAGGTGCAACAAATTCTCGAATGGTTCTATTAAGTTCATTTCCATTATTTTCAACTATTGGTTCTTGTTTTATGGATGAATTTGAATTGATTCCAATTTCAATGTTCTGATATTGGAGTAATTCTCCAACTGATTGAATGTTGAAACTTCCCATAGACTGAGAATGTCTGATTCGTGCCCTAAGTCTATGTTCAATCTCAGGGTCAAGATCTAAGAGATCCTCAGGATTAGTTCGTGTCATACATCAATGAAAGATGAAAAGAAGGAAAGTGGACCATAGTAAAATAAAAATTATATGTTTTAGTTGATGGTCCAAATATAAGTAGAAGAAAATAAATGAAGAAGAAGAAAAAATAAATCTGATTGGGTAAAGAAGGAAGAAAGAAGAGAGGAAGAGAATAAAATGTAAAATAAAATAAATACCTCTAATTGGTTGAAATAATTACTTGCCTCCCTGACAACAGCTCCACTTTGAAAGAGCACAGTCGTGGGTGCCCTCAAAATATTAGTGTGATTTTGGGGTACTTAGGTGCCGCAGAGTGGCTGACCATGGTCGTTTCTCAAAGGAAGAAGTGAATTAAAACAACTTTTCATAGGTATTCTAAAAAATAAAAGACAATATAATTGAAACACTAAATAAAATTATGGGGGTTGTCTATAGTTTATAAATGTAGAAGAAGTTTTCTGCAAGAGGATTTCATTTTTTTGTTTTTAATTTTGAAATGAATTTTGATTTAAAAGACACAACAAGAAGATGTTTTTTTAGAAAATATTTTTAAAGGTGTAATCCATCTAACTCTACCTCTTCATTTAATTATTAATAATTATCATTTAAATCAATATACACGTAATTATGATCCCCTAATTTGTTAACCCTTAACCCTACAAGAGTTAACTTAACCAAAAATATGGAATTACGTAAACCCTAGGCTAGCTTCAGAACATGCAATCGCAGCACCCTGCTTTGATTGTTGTTCTAAGGTTAGGTTAGGGTCATTGGTTAATTAGAGAACATATCCATTCTAAAAATGAGGATGAATTGTATTTAGGTATTATATTTTAACTCTAATAATTTATCCTTTGTGTTCTTCTTTTACCGATTAAGATCGCGCTCTCACAATTTACACAAAATCTCGACCTCGCGTGTTTTTGTGTTAATTATTCAATTTATTTCATAGTTTATTACAATTTAAAAACAAAATTCAGGGATAATATTATGTTAATTACATTATCTCAATGATTCAAAATAATTAAATTAATGGGTTATAATATAGATCAATTACTAAAAGACTACTCTTCCATGGGTGGCGTAATCATTGTAGAAGCGTTTTGCATGGGAAAAGGTTTATAATGGGTATAACCCAATAACGCTTCTACTCAAGAATTCCAGCCCAAAGAGGAATATTAAGAGAAAGTGAAAATTAAACAAACCAGAAGAAAAGATTATAAATAAAAGAAGAACAAAGAATTTTATTACACAAAAAAAAGCATAACAATGCGAAGGAGAAGAATAAGGCTTCGTCGAAGGGATCCTTGCTTTCAGAGCTACCCTTATTGAAATGTTTGGATAATTGGAGAGGATCCACATATCCTCCGCCCACAACTTCCCAATGCATGTCCCAACCCCACAAAATGATGAAAACACCAATTTATAGAGTGGTGTGGAGGCTAGGTTCAAAGTTGTTTCAAGTGTGAATGGGGAATCTAGGCCAAATATTTTATGCCAACTTGCACTGCCAATTGGACCACAAAACACGTGAATTGGCTGGCCTTCTAGAAGGATCATATGTGCGGATATGTGTCCTATAAATCCTCTAAAAATTTGTGCTCATTCCAAGCCTAGATGAAGGGGTTATGGCCGCAATATAGAAGCTTCTCCATTCTGGCATGTCCAGACCACCTTTGATATTATGGCCCAATTACTCCATCCAAATGCATTCTTTTTATCCAGTATACTGAATAAAAGTTGTATCCCATTAAGTAAAGAACACAGTTACAAAATAATAAGTTCAAATAATTCAAATAAAAATATTTGTTATTTAAATACTACAGTGATTTTAAAAGGGTAAAACTGGAATTTTAATCAAACATTCAAATGAATGATCTAATCCTAAATACATTATAATTAAACATATTTAACACAATGTGATGGAATTATATCATTTATTATCAATAAAATATTCAATAGAATAGTGTTTTATCAACTCCTCCAAACTTACCCTTTTGCACTCCTGAGCAAAACCTCATATCAAGTAAACATCAATATCAAATCAAAACCAATTTTAAAACACATATCTTTGAGATCAAACAATTACACATGATGAAACAAAAGATATCATGCCTCGTAAAAAATTCTTTATTTCAAGTTCTCCATTTATATCATTCAATATATTTCCACTTCATTTATCCTCCCATGCACAAAACACTTACCTCGCTTGAATGTTCTCTTATCACACAAATATCAATTTTTTTGCAATGTCTTTCTCATCCAAACACATACAAGGGTCACCATAGTCTTGATAAATTTCTACATCACCACTAAATGTGGGTCAAAGAGATATTTTTATCATGCGAACTTTTCAGGGTTGTTTTGTGGCTTTCGGTTGGTAGGATTAAGGTGTGAAAAATTTTGGGGCTGAATGAGGAGGGCTTTACTCTTTTTGAAGAAAAATTGCATTAATCTAATTTTCACATAAATATGGTCTTCTCCTCAATACCCATACTATCAATTCAGCTCCATCATCATGAGAAGTCATGGAGATTTTACACCATTCATCATTTTAGATTAAAAAATTTCAATCTTCTCAAACATGATTTTCTTGAATGCTCCAGATAGGCACAACTTTCTACCTCAATTAGAAGCTCCAGAAAAGGCACAGCTTCACTTTTCATGAAAGCTCCAGAAAAGGCACAGCTTTCAATAAAATGATTTTTCTTCAAAAGAAAACACATCTCTTCAGAATTTAATTTTCCACCCAAAGTATCATAGAATGTTGTAGAACAACACAACATAGCTGCCCCCACACTTAAGTTCAACTAGATTATTCAATTTCACTTCAAGAGTTGGTTGGATAGGGAAAATTGGCTTCTAATGTGGCTAACCTAATAGGATGTACATGGATTCTAAGGGCTACAAGGATTAAATGTTCATGTTAGGATATTATAAAAAAGGATTCTTTTAAATAGGGGATCTATTACCAAAAAAATGCCTCAATAATTTAAACATAAGTACATCAAACCCTCAAGTTTTGATAGAAATAAATCAAATTCTGGTTAAATCATGCATGGTTTGGTTCTCTCAAGAAATGAGGTGAATGTAAAGAATATTAAAACAATGGTTTAGAAGCCTCACAGTAATTTTTTTTCAAATATAAAGACAGTGATATGTGGAATGGGATTCAAAATTGAATGTACTTTTCATAAAATTACTAAATATATGAACATGAAACAAAGTCATTTTCAGCATTCGTTTAAGCTTAGTTCCATGGGATAAATTGTTTCACTCATTGATATGCATTTCAAAATTGTGATAAGAATCATTTTAGCTCAAACATTTCAAAAACACAAAGAAAATTGAAAAATAAAAACACACAATTTGAAAATTTTTTTTTGTTTTTTTATCAGGAAAACAAGTGAAATTACTAAACTAAAAGGTTCCCTCCCCCACACATAAAATATTGCATTGTCCTCAATGTGAACCCATGAGATGATATATGCACATGAAATGTATAATTTTAAATAGGACAAAGAATAACAAAGTTAAAGGGTTAGGAATAGCCTGATGTGATCAAGTGATGATTAGGTCATGCAGTGTGATAAAATCCACTACATCAGTTGGAAGTCCCTCAGTGTATCTCTTCAAACGTTTCCTATTGAATATAATGATCCTTCTTTTGTCCTCTTGTGTGATCTCCACTGCACCATAATGAAAAACATTAGTCACAACATAAGGTCCTAACCATCTGGAATGCAACTTACCAATCATCAGCTTCAATCGTGAACTGTAGAGAAGGACTTTCTCTCCAACATTAAACTCCCTTTGTTGGATCATTATATCATGAGCTTCTTTTGATCTTTCCTTATAGAGACTTGAGTTCTCATATGACGACAATCTAATCTCCCCAAACTCTTGAATTGGCAGCTTCCTTTGGATTCCAGCTTGGGCCAAATCCATGTTGCATTTATTTATAGCCCAATAAGCCCAATGCTCAACTTCCACGGGGAGATGACATGCTTTCCCAAAAACAATCCAATATGGGGACATACCAATGGGTGTCTTGTATGATGTCATATAAGCCCACAATTCATCATCCAAGTGCTTGCTCTAATCCTTCCTATTTGGCTGCACGGTTTTCTACAATATTTGTTTCAACTCATGATTTGAAACCTCAGCCTGACCATTTGTTTGGGGGTGGTATGGTTTTGATGTTTTGTGTGTCACCCCATACATTCTAAGTAAGGAATAAAAATTATTATTGAAAAAGTGTGTCCCTTGGTCACTGATGATGGACTTTGGTACTCCAAACCTTCAGAAAATTTGAGCCTTGACAAAATCCACTACAACATGAGAATCGTCAGTCCTGGTGGCCTTGGCCTCCATCCATTTACTAACAAAATCAACAGCAACAAAAATATATATATATATTCAAATGAACTAATAAAAGGACCCATAAAATCAATGCCCCATACATCAAAAATCTAACAAAATAGTATGGGTTGTTGGGGCATCTCATGTCTCCTAGAAATGATCCCAGTGTGTTGGCAACGAGAGCATGACTTACAAAACACATGAGCATCATGGAATAAGCTATGCCAATATAATCCCTAGTACAAAGAATTCCTAGATATCTGTTGGGGTCCAAATTGTCCACCACAAGCAAGTGTATGATAGAAATGAAAAATAGGCTCAAACTCATGATCGGGAACACACCTCCTAATGAATTGGTCACTACACATGTGCCAGAGGTAAGGATCATCCAACACATAAAACCTAGACTCACTTTTTAATTTTTTTGACTTGATGCTTCTTCAAATTTGCTGGGATTTCAGGGGGAACAATTTAATAAACTAAATCATCATACCAAGGATGTGTACCTGAGATGGTATAGAGATTCTCATCAGGGAAAGTGTCCTGAAGTGGTACCTGGTCCAACGTGTCACCCTTTGGTGTGTGTGTAAGCCTACTCATGTGGTCTACCACCAAATTCTATGACCACATCTTGACCTTTATCTCCATGTCAAACTCTTGAAGAAGGAGCATCCAATAGATAAGTCATGGATTTGCATCTGGATTCTTTAGGAGGTACCTCAATGCTGCATGGTCATAAAAAACAACTACTTTAGATCCCAATAAATATGAATGAAATTTATCTAAAGCAAATATAACAGCAAGAAACTCTTTTTCTATTTTGGTTTAGTTTGATTGGGCAGAATCCAACATCCTCGATGCATACTAAATCACATGTGAATGTTCCTCCGCCCTCTGAGATTAGAAAGCTCCAACCGCGAAGTTGGACGCATCACACAAAAGCTCAAATGGAAGGTCCCACCACAGGGGTTGTATGATCAATGGAGTGGTCAGACACTTCTTTAGCTCATCAAATGATACCCTGCATGAATCATTAAAATATAATTTAATATCTTTTTGAAGCAATCGAGATAAGGGTAGAGGGATCTTACTAAAATCTCTGATGAAGCGTCGATAAAATCCAGCATGTCGAAGGAATGATCGAACATCATGCACACATGTTGGATATGTTATGGATGAAATAATGTCTACCTTAAGTTTATCAACTTCAATGCCATGTTGTGAGACTGTGTGACCTAAGACAAATCCATTTTCGACCATGAAAAGAAATTTTTCAAAATTTAAGACCAGATTCTTCTCAATACAACGATGCAACACATCACCCAAACTAGATTGAAATTCATCAAATGAGGATCTATAAACTGTAAAATAATCTATAAATACCTCCATGTAGGTCTCAATGAAATCTGAGAAAATAGTCACCATGTATCTCTAGAAGGTACCTGGGGAATTGCAAAGTCGAAATTGCATCCTTCGGTAAGAAAAGGTACCAAATGGGTATGTGAATATCGTCTTCTCCTTGTCCTATACTGCAATGGGAACATAAAAATAGCCATAAAATCCATCCAGGAAACAATAGTGTGTCTTCCCATCTAGTCTCTCAAGCATCGGATCAATAAATGGGAGGGGGAAATGGTGTTTGCGAGTGGAATTATTTAGTTTCCTATAATCAATACACACATGCTAACTGTTTTGTACCCTAATTGGAACTAACTCATCTTTCTCATTTCTAACAACAGTAACACCACTTTTCTTAGGAACAACCTGAATAGGACTTACCCACTGAGAATCTGAAATGGGATAGATTATACCTTCCTAGAGCAATTTTTCAACCTCTTTTTTAACAACCTCTAGAAGGGTTGGATTGAGTCTCCTTTGTTGTTGCCTCACCAATTTAGCCTCATCCTCCAAAAGAATCCTATGCATGCAAATGGAGGGTCTAATACCTGATATGTCAGCCAAGGTCCACCCGATTGCCCTGATGTTCTCCCTAAAAAGATTCAAAAGTTTTTCTTCATGTTCAAAAGTGAGTTTGTAAGCAATGATAACAGGTAATGTATCACCACTCAACAAGTATGATTATTTGAGATTTGGTGGAAATGGCTTGAGTTCTAGTGTAAGGGGGTGGTGTATGGATGGAGACATAGAAGGAACTAAAATATGGGCACAAAGAGCATCAGTATCAGAATATACATCATCAAAATCAGAGAATAAAGCATCAAATCCATCAGCATACTCTATAGCCATGTCATAATCAGAGTTCACATGATCAAAATCAGAATATGACTCAATTTCAAAATCAAATCTAAGAGAGTCTTGTTCCTTAGAAACAGGTGTGGAAGTACTCTTATACATCAAACTATAACTAATACTCATAATCTCCCTAGGAATAGGACAATCCAATTCCATGGTGTTTTTACTTGGTGGTTCAAATTGAGAGATAACAAATGCAGAATGATCCTCTGAGGGGTGCTTCATGGAATCCATAACATTAAATATCACAACTTCATCCACAAATTCCATGGAAAGTGTACCCTAATTGACATTTATAATAGTTTTTGCTGTTTTGAGGAAGGCATACCTAAGAGAATGCTGGCATGAGAAATTGCCCGATCATCCTCCATTTTGAGAACATAGAAGTCTACTGGAAAGATCATGTCTCTTACCCAGAAAAGTACATCCTCAAGGACTCCTACTGAATATGTCGTAGCTCTATTTGCCAATTTCACCACTACTCTCGTTGGATTCAACTCAACAACCTGTAAAGAAGAGAATACACAGTGAGTCATCACATTTATTGAAGCTCCTAAATCACAAAGGGCATCAGAGAAGTGAAACTCCCCTATGGTACATGGGATGGTGAATATCCCAGGATCCTTGCACTTTGTTGGCATTGCTAGAGTTGGTGTAATGAGTGTTAACACATTCCTTCCAAGAATTATCCTTTCATTTCCCTTGAGGACTCTTCGATTGGTGCAGAGTTCTTTTAAGAATTTGACATACCTTGGGATTTGTTTTATGGATTCATGTAGAGGGATGTTGATCTCAACATGCTTGAATGGGTCCAAAACCACTTTCTACATCGCCTCTTTAGCCATCTTCTTGGTTTTAACAACCCTGTTTGGAAAATGAAGGGGATTATGAGGAACATCATCAATCTTTTTCTTACCATTATCATTTTCCATGGACTTCTCATTAGTTGGTATGGAATGCAGATTCCCTGAAGTTGAGGTGAATTCTGGTGGAATGGTAGGTACAGATATATCGTTCATTTGCATCCCACTTATCAATATGATGGCACTAGCATTCCTCTTTGTATTTGGAGTGGGTTGGGAAGGTATATTTCTATAATTCCAACTTATAAGTTCATGGAGGGTGATGGAAATATGGTTCATTTGAGTCTTCAACTCCCTCAGCTCCGAACCTTGACTTTTCATCTCATTCTGTTAATTAAGAACAATTTGCTTCAAAAGGTCATCAGTGTTAGAATCTACCTTGGGTGGGGGATTCCCTTGTTTTTGTCTTGTTGATGCTTAAGATTCAAATCTCGTTTGGGGTTATTGGAAACCATACTGGTAAGGTGGAGGCTGCTGGAAGTTTTGTTGAAAATAGGGCCTTTGCTGTTGTCCAGAGCCATACCTCATGTCCGATTGATCCATAAACCCTTGGTTGTATGTTGGATCAAACATATTTTGGGTATATGGAAGTTGTTGTTGCTGCTGATATGGTCTCCCAGGGAACACTGCTGCACAATATTCTGTTCCTTGGAGTTGTGGGCAACAGTCAGTTGGGTGGCTTGTCTCAGTGCAAATACCACAAGGCCTTGAAGGAGGGGGTTGGGATGTCTTTTGTGCCAAATCAATCTGTCTCACCATAGTTGTCAATTCATCCAACTTGGTATCAATCAAATGAATTTCAAGAGAAGATGGACTTACCTGATGTACTGCCCTGACATGTGGTGCACCTCGATCGCCAAATTGTTGGGACTTTTGGGCCATTTTGTCAATCAACGCATGTGCAGCTACTGGTGTCTTGTCTACCAGTGCTCCTCCAGCTACAGCATCCACCATACTTCTCTCCATATGTGTGAGTCCTTCATAGAAGTACTGGATGAGTAGTTTCTCACTAATTTGGTGATGTGGGCCGCTTGCACACAACTTCTTGAATAGCTCCCAGTACTCATACATTGACTCCCCTTGTGCTTGCTTGATCCCAGATATCTCATTACGAATTGAGGTATTCCATGATTCTGGAAAAAAAATTCTACAATAAAAGAAGTTTTAAATCGTTCCAACAAGTTACATCTTCGGGTTGTAAATAATACATCCAATATTTCGTATCTCCATTAAGTGAGAATGGGAATGCTCTTAATTTGATATGGTCTTCAGATTCATTTCTTGTTTTAAAGGTTTAGAAAATCACATTAAATTATTTCATATTTTTATTGGGATCCTCACCAGAGAGTCCATGAAACTTTGGAAGTAAGTGAATTAACCCAGATTTTAGTTCAACGTCCGATTCGAGATTTGGGTATGCAATACAATTTGGTTGATAGTTAATATCTGGTGCAGCCAATTCTCGAATGGTTCTATTAAGTTCATTTCCATTATTGCCAGCCATTGGATCTTGTTTTATGGATGAATTTGAATTGCTTCCAATTTCAATGTTCTGATATTAGAGTAATTCTCCAATTGGTTGAATGTTGAAACTTCCCGTAGACTGAGAATGTGTGATTCGTGCCCTAAGGCTACGTTCCATCTCAGTGTCAAGATCTAAGTGATCCTTGGGATTTTTTCATGTCATAAATCAATGAATTATGAAAATAAGGAATGTAGACCATAGTAAAATTTAAATTAGAAGTTTTAGTTGATGGTCCAAAAAGAAGTAGAAGAAAATAAAAGAAGAAGAAGAAAAAAATCAGATTGGGTAAAGAAAGAAAAAGAAGAGAGGAAGAGAATAAAATGTAAAATATAATAAATACCTCTAATTGGTTGAAATAATTAGTTACCTCCATGGAAACAAGGCCAATTTGAAAGAGTGATGTCGTGGGCGCCCTTAAATGATTTGTGTAATTTTGGGGTACTTAGGAGCAATAGAGTGGCTGTCCAAGGTCGTTTCTCAAAGGAGGAAGTGAATTAAAACAACTTTTCAAAGGTATTCTAAAGAATAAAAGAGAATATAATTGAAAAACTACTTAAAATGATGGGGGTTTTTTATAGTTTATAAATCTAGAATCTGTTTTCTGGAAGAATATTTTATTTTTTTGTTTTTAATTTTGAAATGAAGTTTGATTTAAAAGACACAACAAGAAGATGTTTTTTTAGAAAATATTTTAAAAGTCATAATAGATCTAACTCTACCTCTTCATTTACTTATTAATAATTATCAGTTAAATCAATATCTACTTAATTATGATCCCCTAATTTGTTAACCCTTGAACCCTACAATAGTTAACTTAACCACAAATATGGAATTACTTAACCCTAGGCTAGCTTCAGAACATGCAATCACAGCACCCTGCTTTGATTGTTTTTATAAGGTTAGCTTATGTTAAGTGGTTAATTAGATAAAATATCCATTCTGTAAATGAGGATGAATTGTGTTTAGGGATTATATTTTAACTCTAAAAATTTATCCCCTGTGGTCTTGTATTACCGATTAAAATCACGCTTTTACAATTTACACAAAATCTCGACCTCACGTGTTTTTGTGTTAATTATTCAATTGCTTTCATAGTTTCTTACAATTTAAATACAAAATTCATGGATCATATTAAGTTAATTACATTATCTCAATGATTCAAAATAATTAAATGAATAGGATAGAAGATATATCAATTACTAAAAGACTACTCTTCCATGGGTGGCGTAATCATCGTAGAAGCGTTTTGCATGAGCAAAGGTGTATAATGGGTATAACCCAATAAAGCTTCTACTCAATAATTCCAGCCCAAAGAGGAAGATTAAGAGAAGAAGAAATTTGATCAAAATAGAAGAAAAGAGAAGAAATAAAATAAGAACAAATAATTTTATTATTCAAACAAAAGCATTACAACACGAAGGAGAAGAAGAAGGCTTCGTCAAAGGGATCCTTGATTCAAGAGCTAACCTTATTGAAACCGTTGGAGAATTGGAGTGGATCCACTTAAACTCTTCCCTAAACTTCCCAATTCACGTCCCAACCACACCAAATGTGGAAAACACCAATTTATTGAATGGTGTGGAGGCTAGGTTCAAAGGGGGTTCAAGTGTGAATGGGGAATCTCGGCAAAATATTTTATACCAAATTGCACCGCCAAATGGACCCCCAAAACGCGTGAATTTTCCGGCCATCCAGAAGGATAATATGTGTGGATATGGTTCCTATAAATCCTCTCAAAATTTGGGCTCAATCAAATGAAATATGACGGAGTTATGGCCGTAATACAGAAGCTTCTCCATTCTAGCGTGTCCAGACCACCTTTGACATTATGGCCCAATTAATCCATACAGATGCATTCTTTTTATCTAGTTTCCTAAATAAAAGTTGTAACCCATTAAGTAAGGAACACAGTTACAAAATATTAAGTTCAAATAATTCAAATAAACATATTTATCATTGAAATACTACAGTGATTTTAAAATGGTAAAACAGGAATTTTCATCAAATATTCAAATGAATGATCTAATCTCAAGTACTTTCTAATTAAACATATTTAACACAATGTAATCAAATTATATCATTTATTATCAATAAAATATTCTATAGAATAGTGTTTTATCAACTCCCCCACACTTACCCTTTTGCACTCTTGAGCGAAACCTCATATCAAGTAAACGTCAATATCAAATCAAAACCATTTTTAAAATTCATATCCTTGAGATCAAACAATTACACACCAAGAAACAAATGATATAATGCCTCGTAAAAAATAATTATTTCAAGTTCTCAATTTATATCATTCAATATATTTCCACTTCATTTATACTCAGATGCACAAAACACTTACCTCACTAGAATTTTCTCTTATCACAAAAATATCAGTTTTTTTGCAATATCTTTCTCATCCAAACTCATACAAGGGTCACCATAGGCTTGATAAATTCCAACATCGCCACCCAATGTGGGTTAAAGACATATTTTTATCATGAGGACTTTTTAGGGTTGTTTTGTGGCTTTCGGTTGGAAGGATTAAGGTGTGAAAAATTATGGGGCTGAATGAGGAGGGCTTTACTATTTTTGAAGCAAAATTGCATTAATCTAATTTTCACTTAAATATGGTCTTCTCCTCAATACCCATATTCCAATTCAGCTCCATCATCATGAAAACTCATGGATAGTTTACACCATTCATCATTTCATCATAAAAAATTCCAATCTTTTCAAACATGATTTTCTTGAAAGCTCCATATAGGCACAACTTTCTACCTCAATTAGAAGATCCAGAAAAGAAACAGCTTCACTAGTCATGAAAGCTCCAGAAAAGGCACAGCTTTCAATAAAATTATTTTTCTTCAAAAGAAAACACATCTCTTCATAATTTAATTTTCCACCCAATGTATCACAGAATGTTGTAGCACAACACAATATAGCTTCCCCCACACTTATGTTCAACTAGATTCTGCAATTTCACATCAAGAGTTGGTTGGATAAGGAAAATTGTCTTGTAATGTGGCTAACCTAATAGGCCGTACATGGCTTCTAAGGGCTACAAGGATTAAATGTTCATGGTAGGCCATTATAAATAAAGGATTCTTTTAAATAGGGGCTCTAATACCAAACAAATGTCTCAATCATTTAATCATAAGTACATCAAACCCTCATGTTTTGATAGAAATAAATCAAATTCTGGTTAAATCAATCATGATTTGGTTCTCTCAAGAAGTGAGGGGAATGTAAAGAATATGAAAATAATGGTTTATAATCCTCACAACAATGTGGTTTCAAATATAAAGCCAGTGATATGTGGCATGTGATTCAAAATTCAATGTACTTTTCATGAAATTACTAAA
This sequence comes from Viscum album, assembly GCA_963277665.1. Taxonomy (NCBI): domain Eukaryota; kingdom Viridiplantae; phylum Streptophyta; class Magnoliopsida; order Santalales; family Viscaceae; genus Viscum; species Viscum album. The sequence goes on from OY728161.1 coordinate 1,454,216,261, forward strand.
TATTTGAACTTGAAACAAAGTCATTTTCAGCATTCATTTAAGATTAGTTCCATGGGATAAATTTTTTCAGTCATTGATATGAATTTCAAAATTTTGATGAGAATAATTTCATCTCAAAAATTTCAAAAACACAAAAAAATTGAAAAATAAAAACACACAATTTTTTTTGTTTTTTCTAAATCAGGAAAACAGTTGAAATTACTAAACTAAAAGGTTCCCTCCCCCACACATAAAATATTTCATTGTCCTTAATGTGAACCCATGAGATGATATATGCACATGAAATGTATAATTTTAAATAGGATAAAGAATAACAAAGTTAAACGGTTAGGAACAACCTGATGTGATCAAGTGATGATTGGGTCATGCAGTGTGATAAAATCCACTGCATCGGTAGGATGTCCCTTAATGTGTCTCTTAAAACGTTTCCCATTGACTGTAAAGCTCCTTCATGTGTCCTCTTGTTTGATCTCCACTGCACCATAAGGAAAAAAATTAGTCACAAAATAAGGACCTAAACATCTGGAATGCAACTTACCAGGCATCAGCTTCAGTCGTAAACTGTAGAGAAGGACTTTCTCTCAAACATGAAACTACCTTTGTTGGATCATTCTATCATGAGATTCTTTTGATCTTTCCTTGTAGAGCCTTGAGTTCTCATATGAAGACAATCGAATCTCCTCAAGCTCTTGAATTTGCAGCTTCCTTTGGATTCCATCTTGGGACAAATCCATGTTGCATTTCTTTATAGCCCAATAAGCCTGATGCTCAACATCTATGGGTAGATGACACGCTTTCCCAAAAACAATCCAAAATGCGGACATACCATTGGGTGTCTCATATGTTGTCCTATAAGCCCACAATGCATCATCCAAGTGCTTGCTCCAATCCTTCCTATTTGGCTGCACACTTTTCTCCAATATTTGTTTCAACTCACGATTTGAATCCTTAGCCTGGCCATTTGTTTTGGGGTGGTATGGTGTTGATGTTTTGTGTGTCACCCCATACTTTCAAAGGAGGGAAGAAAAATTCCTATTGCCAAAGTGTGTCCCTTAGTCACTGATGATGGCCTTTGGTACTCTAAACCTACAGAAAATTTGAGCCTTCACAAAATCCACTACAACATGAGAATCGTCAGTCCTGGTGGCCTTGGCCTCCACCCATTTACTCACATAATCAACAGCAACCAAAATATAAAAAAAATCCAAATGAACTAAGAAAAGGACCCATAAATCAATTCCCCATACATCATAAATCTAAAAAAATAGTATGGGTTGTTGGGGAATCTCATGTCTCCTAGAAATGTTCCCAGTGTGTTGGCAATGAGAGCATGACTTACAAAACACATGGGCATCATGGAATAAGCTAGGCCAATATAATCCAGAGTCCAAAACATTCCTAGCTATCTGTTGGGGTCCAAAGTGTCCACCACAAGCAAGTGTATGACACAAATGAAAAATAGACTCAAACTCATGATCGGGAACACACCTCCTAATGACGTGGTCACTACACATGTGCCAGAGGTAAGGATCATCCCACACATAAAACCTAGACTCACTATTTAATTTTTGGACTTGATGCTTCTTCAAATTTGTTGGTATTTCAGAGGAAACAATGTAATTAACTAAATCAGCATACCAAGGATGCGTACCTGAGATGGTATAGAGATGCTCATCATGGAAAGTGTCCCGAAGTGGTACCTGGTCCAAGGTTTCACCCTATGGTGTGTGAGTAGGCCTACTCTTGTGGTCTCCCACCAAATTCTCTGACCCCTTCTTTTCCTTTATCTCTATTTCAAACTCTTAAAGAAGGATCATCCAATGGATAAGTCGTGTCATTGTATATGGCTTCTTTAGGAGGTACCTCAAAGCTGCATGGTCAGAAAAAACAACTACTTTAGATCCCAATAAATATGAACAAAATTTATCTAAAGAAATTATAACAACATGAAACTCTTTTTCTATTGTGGTGTAGTCTGATTGGGCAGAATCCAATATCCTCGATGCATACTAAATCACATGTGAACGTCCCTCCACCCTCTGAGATAAGACAACTCCAACCGCGAAGTTGGACGCATCACACAAAAGCTCAAATGGAAGGTCCCACCGCAGGGTCTATATGATCGGTGGAGTGGTCAGAAACATCTTTAGATCATCAAATGATACCCTTCATGAATCATAAAAATTGAATTCAATATCTTTTTGAAGCAATCAAGATAAGGGTAGAGCGATCTTATTAAAATCTATGATGAAGCATCGATAAAATCCAGCATGTCCAAGGAATGATCAATCATCATGCACAGATGTAGGATATGGCATGGTTGAAATAATGTCTACCTTAGATTTTTCAACTTCAATGACATGTTGTGAAACTATATTACCTAAGACAATTCCCTTTTCTAAAATAAAATGACATTTTTCTAAATTTATGACCAGATTCTTCTCAATACAACGATGCAACACATCCCCCAAACTAGAGAGACATTCATCAAATGAGGATCCATAAACTATAAAATCATCCATAAATTCATCCACGTAGGTCTCAATGAAATCTAAGAAAATACTCACCATGCATCACTGGAAGGTAGCTGGGGCATTGCAAAGTCCAAATGGCATCCTTCGGTAAGCAAAGGTACTGAATGGGCATGTGAATGTCTTCTTATCCTAGTCCTCTGCTACAATGGGAACCTGAAAATATCCATAAAATCCATCCAAGAATCAATAGTGTGTCTTCCCAGCTAGTCTCTCAAGCATCTGATCAACAAATGGGAGGGGGAATGGTATTTGCGAGTTGAATGATTTAGTTTCCTATAATCAATACACACACACCAACTGTTTTGTACCCTCATTGGAACTAACTCATCTTTCTCATTTTTAACAATAGTATCACCACTTTTCATAGGCACACTCTGAATAGGACTTACTCACTGAGAATCTGAAATGGGATAGATTATACCTTCCTCGAGCAATTTTCAACCTCTTTTTTAACAACCTCCATAAGGGTTGGATTGAGTCTCATTTATGGTTGCCTCACAGGTTTAGCCTCATCCTCCAAAAGAATCCTATGCATGAAAATGGAGGGGCTAATTCCTGATATGTCATCCAAGGTCCACCCGATTGCCCTGATGTTCTCCCTCAAAAGATTCAAATGTTTTTCTTCGTGTTCCAAATGGATATTGTTAGCAATGATAATAGGTAATTTATCACCACTCAACAAGTATGAGTATTTGAGATTTGGTGGAAATGGCTTGAGTTACTGTGTGGGGGGTGGTGTATGGATAGAGACATAAAAGGAAGTGAAATATGTGCACAAAGGGAATCACTATCAGAATATACATCATCAAAATCAGATAATAAAGCATTAAATCCATAAAAGTACTCTACATCCATGTCATAATCAGAGTTCACATGATCAAAATTAGAATATGACTCCATTTCAAAATCAAATCTTAGAGAGTCTTGTTCCTTAGAAACAGGTGTGGAAGTACTCTTAGACATCAAACTAGAACCAATACTCATAATCTTCCTAGGCATAGGAAAATCCAATTCCATGGTGTTTTTACTTGGTGGTTCAAAATGGGAGATAAAAAATGCAGAATGATCCTATGAGGGGTACTTCATGGAATCCATAACATTAAATATCACAAATTCATCCCCAAATTCCATGGAATGTGTACCCTCATTGACATTTATTATATTTTTTTTAGTTTTGATGAAGGGAATACCTAAGAGAATGTGGGTATGAGAACATACATGATCATCCTCCATTTTGAGCACATAGAAGTCTACTGGAAAGATCATGTCTCTTACCCAGAAAAGTACATCCTCAAGGACTCCTGCTAGATATGTCGTAGCTTTATTCGCCAATTTCACCAGTACTCTCTTCGGCTTCAACTCACCAACCGGTAAAGAAGATAATACATAGTGAGGCATCACATTTATTGATTCTCCTAAATCACAAATAGCATCAGAGAAGTGAAACTCCCCTATGTTAAATGGGATGGTGAATGTACTCTGATCCTTGCACTTTGTTGGCATTGCTAGAGTTGGTTTAATGAGTGCTAACCCATTCCTTCCAAGATTTATCCATTCATTTCCCTTGATCCCTCTTCGATTGGTGCATATTTCTTCTAAGAATTTGGCATGCCTTGGGATTTTTTATGGGTTCAAGTAGAGGGATGTTGATCTCAACATGCTTGAATGTGTCCAAAACATCTTTTTGCATCACCTCTTCATCCATCTTCTTGTTTTGAACAATCCTATTTAAAAGAGGAAGGGTTTTAGGAGGAACATCGTCAATCTTTTTCTTACCTTTATCTTTCTCCTTTGATTGCTCATCAGTTGGTATGGAATGCGGCTTCTCTGTAGTTGAGGTGAATTTTGGTGGAATGGTAGGTACAAATGTATCGTTCATTTTCTTCCCACTTCTTAATGTGATGGAACTAACATTCCCTTTTGTATTTGGAGTGGGTTGGGAAGGTAGATTTACGGAATTCATACTTACAAGTTCATGGAGGGTGGTGGCAATCTGTTTCATTTGAGTCTTCAACCCCCTCAGCTCCGAACCCTGACTTTTCAACTCATTCTGTTGATTATGAAAAATTTTCTTAAAAAGGTCATCAGTGTTAGAATCTACCTTGGGTGAAGGATTCCCTTGTTGTTGGATTGTTGATTCTTGAGATTCAAATATCCTTTGGGGTTATTGGAAACCCTGCTGGTAAGGTGGAGGCTGCTGAAAGTTTTGTTGAAAAGAGGGCCTTTGCTGTTGTCCAGAGCCATACCTCATGTCCGATTGATCCTTCCACCCTTGGTTTTATGTTGGGTCAAACTTATTTTGGGGATATGGTTGTTGTTGTTGTTGCGGATATGGTCTCCCAGGGAACACTACTGCACAATCTTCTGTTTCTTGGAGTTGTGGGCAACAGTCATTTGGGTGGCTTATCTCAGTGAAAATACCACAAGGTCTTGAAGGAGGTGGTTGGGATGTATTTTGTGCCAATGAAATTTGTCTCACCATATTTTTCAATTCATCCAACTTGTTATCAATCAAATGACTTTCAAGAGAAGATGGACTTACCTGATGTACTCCCTTGACATGTGGTGCACCTTGATCGACAAATTGTTGGGAGTTTTGGTCCATTTTGTCAATCAACGCATGTGCAGCTACTGGTGTCTTTTCCACCAATGCCCCTCCAGACGCAGAATACACCATACTTCTCTCCATAGGTGTGAGTCATTCATAAAATTACTGTATGATTAGTTTCTCACTGATTTGGTGATGTGGGCCGCTTGCACACAACTTCATGAATCACTCCCAGTACTCATACATTGACTCCTATTGTGCTTTCTTGATCCCAGAAATCTCTTTATGAATGGAAATGGTCCTTGATGCTGGAAACAATTTCTGCAAGAAAAGATGTTTTAAATCATTCCAACATGGTACATCTTCGGGTTGTAAATAATACATCCAATCTTTCGAAGCTCCATCATGTGAGAATGGGAATGTTCTTAATTTTATTTGGTCTACAGATTCATTTCTTGGTTTGAAGGTTGATCAAACCACATTAAATTATTTCAAATTTTTATTGGGATCCTCAATATAGAGGCCATGAAACTTTGGAAGTAAGTGAATTAACCCATATTTTAGTTCCAAGTCTGATTCGAGATTTGGGTATGCAATACAATTTGGTTGATAGTTAATATCTGGTGCAGCCAATTCTCGAATGGTTCTATTATGTTCATTTCCATTATTATCAGCCACTGGTTCTTGTTTTATGGATGAATTTGAATTTCTTCAAATTTCAATGTTTATATATTAGAGTAATTCTCCAACTGGTTGAATGTTGAAACTTCTCGTAGACTGAGAATGTCTGATTCATTCCCTAATGCTACTTTCAATCTCAGGGTCAAGATCAAAGAGATCCTTGGGATTTGTTCATGTCATAAATCAATGAAAGATGAAATGAATGAAATTGGAGCATAGTAAAATAAAAATTAGAAGTTTTAGTTGATGTTCTAAAAAGATGTAGAAGAAAATAAAAGAAAAATAAGAAAAAAGAAATCAGATTGGGTAAAGAAGGAAGAAAGAAGAGAGGAAGAGAATAAAATGTAAAATAAAATAAATACCTCTAATTGGTTGAAATAATTACTTGTCTCCCTGAAAATGGCGCCAATTTTAAAGAGCATTGTCGTGGGCGCCCTCAAATGATTAGTGTGATTTTGGCGTACTTAGGTGCAGCAGAGTGGCTGACCAAGGTCGTTTCTCAAAGGAAGAAGTGAATTAAAACAACTTTTCAGAGGTATTAAAAAAAATAAAAGAGAATATAATTGAAACACTACTTAAAAGGATGGGGATGTTTATAGTTTATAAATCTAGAAGATGTTTTCTGGAAGATGATTCCATTTTTTTTGTTTTTAATTTTGAAATTACGTTTGATTAAAAAGACACAACAAGAAGATGTTTTTTAGAAAATATTTTAAAAGGAGTAATTGATCTAAATATACCTCTTCATTTAATTATTAATAATTATCATTTAAATAAATATCCACTTAATTATGATCCCCTAATATTTTAACCGTTGAACCCTACAAGATTTAACATAACCACAAATATGGAATTACTTAAACCCTTGGCTAGCTTCAGAACACGCAATAGCAGCACCCTGCTATGATTGTTGTTATAGAGTTAGCTTATGGTCAGTGGTAAATTAGAGCACATATCCATTCTATAAATGAGGATGAATTGTGTTTAGGGATTATATTTGAACTCTACAAATTTATCCCATGTTGTCTTGTATTACCGATTAAGATCACGCTTTCACAATTTACACAAAATCTCAACCTCGCGTATTTTTGTGTTAATTATTCAATAGCTTTCTTAGTTTCATACAATAAAAAACACAATTTATGGATCATATTATGTGAATTACAGTATCTCAATGATTCAAAATAATTAAATTAATAGGGTATAATATATATCGATTACTAAAAGACTACTCTTCCATGGGTGGCGTAATCATCGTAGAAGTGTTTTGCATGTGCAAAGGATTATAATGGGTATTACCCAATAACGCTTCTTCTCAAGAATTAAAGCCCAAAGATGGAGATTAAGAGATGAATAAATTTAAACAAAACTGAAGAAAATAGAATAAATAAAAGAATAACAAAGAATTTTATTACATAAACTAAATCATTACAACACGAAGGAGAAGAAGAAGGCTTCGTCGATGGGTTCCTTGCTTCAAGAGCTACCCTTATTTAAATGGATGGAAAATTGGAGTGGATCCACTTATCCTCTGACCTCAACTTCCCAATGCATGTCCCAACCCCACCAAATGAGAAAAACACCAATTTATATAGTGGTGGGGAGGCTAGGTTCAAAGTGGTTTCAAGTGTGACTGGGGAATCTCGGCCAAATATTTTATGACAAATTGAACCACCCATTTGACCACGAAAACGCGTGAATTTTTAGGCCTTCCAGAAGAATTATATATGAGGATATAGGGCCTCTAACTCCTCTCAAAATATGGTATCAATACAAGTTTAGATGAAGGAGTTATGGCTGAAATACAGAAGCTTCTCCATTCTGGCATTTCCAGCCCACCATTGACTTTATGGCCCAATTAATCCATCCAAATGCATTATTTTTATCTAGTGTTATGAATAAAAGTTGTATCCCATGAAGTAAGGAACACATTTATATAATATTAAGTTCAAATAATTCAATAAAAATATTTATTATTGAAATACTACAGTGATTTTAAAAGGGTAAATCTGGAATTTTCATCAAATATTCAAATGAATGATCTAGTCCCAAATACTTTATAATTAAACATATTTAAAACAATGTGAGGAAATTATATCTTTTATTATCCATAAAATATTCCATATAATAGTGTTTTATCAACCCACATAAGATAAAAGAATAGTAGTTATAACCGTCGAACCTACGGTGGATTCTGGTACAATTGTCATCGTCGTCGAACCCACAGAGGATCCCAGTACGGTAGTCATCGTCATCAAACCCACAGAGGATCCCAGTACGGTAGACATCGCAGTGGCAACCAGCTCTAGGGTTACCGCACACAACATGCTCAATTCTGGGAGGGTGCACTCCTCGAGAAAAGGGGTCGATACATCAACTATCACGAAGTCCAGAGTTGATGTATCCTGAAGTTCTGTCTCATCAAATGAAACCCAACGCGATAGACGGCGCGTCAATCAGATGCCCGGTCTGAGAGTTGTTGGTTTTTCCATTCTAGGGGCCCGGTTGGATTTAGACTCATTCCAAACCCGTCCATTTTCCAAAGTTGTCCAAAACTCACTTAGAGTATCTCAAAAGGACTGTATCGTTGAGAGGATCCCAGTGCTGCAGACAGCGTGTTGATCAGACATGTGGTCTAGAAGATATTCACGTTTAAGAAAAATGGGCCCAACCCATCAAGCCTAGTGGGTTGGCGGGTTGGCACGACACAATTTGGCGGGTCTGACCAGGCTGGGGGTCGGCCCGACCCGGTGGAGCACGGCCCACCCAGGGACCCGGCCCGGCGGGTCCGACCCATTTGGGGGGTTGGCCTGGCCGGGTGGGTAGCGGCCCACCCGCGAACCAGGCCCATAGTTGCGGGCCTGTTCAGCTCATTCGGTGGAACTGAACGGCACCGCCCTCCTTGCTGCCAGGCTGGCCGAAGCCGGCCAGATTCATCCAGCTCGAGAGGCCCGCACTACGGGCCGCTATTTCCCCGCAGCGCAGCGCCCGTAGGAGATGCGGTTCCCTTTAGCCATGCCGTCAAGAGGCCATCCAGTTTGCCCATCGAAGCAGGCCACGGTCTTCCCGTAGTATGGTGCTAAAGAGGCACCACGGTCCTCCAGCCTGGCTGGGTAAGCCGGCTGGTATCCAGCAAGCGGCCCGCAGATGCGGGCCGCACCTCCTCCGCGTGGCAATAGCATGTGCCGCGGTTCACCAGCCCGGCCGACAGTAGTTGTTCGGTTCTTCAGCCTGAGTGGAAAGCAGCTTCCAGCCGCGGTTTTCCCCCACGTGGCCGGTGTGCAATCTCCGCTTCCGGCTGCCACCGCCTCTGGCCACCGCCGCCTCCGGTCGCTATCGTCTCCGGTCGCCGTTTCCAAAATAATCAAGAACCAACGGAGGGTCATCAGGCCGTGTTCATTCGGCCCGCGCCCTCTGCTTTACGCGATATCAAATGGAAGAAGACAAACTAAGCATTAATCAATAATTAGATATAATTTTATTAATTTAAAATTATACAAAACCTCTACCTTGATTTCAAGAACGTTGCACGTCGAAAAACCGCGGAAGACGATCGTCGCGTCAACATCGGAAGGAATGATGTAGTCGTTGGTGACGGTCTTAGCGGAAGGCCTCTTCTCCCTTAACCCTGAGATAAAAGAAGGAATACAGGAATTCCTCATGGGTGTCGCCTCACGTTCTTTCCCCGATTGAAGAAGTGGAGAGAACGTTCTTCGTCGAGGGGAAGGTGCCATTCTTCGTTGAAGATGTTCTTCGTAGAGAGGAACACTTTTCTTCTAATTCTCCAGAGACTCCCCTATAGATTATTTTCCAACACAAATAAAATAAAAGGATTCCCAATTTAATAATTCCATGCATTTTAAATTAATTCAAATTAACCAATTAATTAAGGGAGATTAATTAATTAAATTGATTGGGTTGGCATAATTAATGGAGGGAGGTGGAGAGGCTCCACTATTGTGTGGAAGTTCAAAAGTTAAAAATGATGTTTAAGGAGTTAAGGGAGGTTTCAAGGGAGTTAAAAGGGTTAGTGTTCGTGTAGGCCCCACCACAAATTATCCTCTATTGAGAGGTTTTGTGGGGGTGGGACCCACCACCAACCTCCCTTTGGAGATAAAAACTACCAACTAAATAAAAATGTGTTCTCACACATTTTTATTTAAAAATTTTATTATAAGTAGTAACCCCAAAAATTAAATTCTCCTCCCAACCAAACACAACTATGATAAAGGTTCTCTTATGCGAATACCAGTGCTGTGAGTTCATCGGTTCCCTCATATTTCAATTCCAAGTACCGGTTCAAAATATATACAAATCCCGCTCATACGTTCACTGAACGTACCCGAACCAAACTTCAGAAAATTATTCTGGGCACATCGGGCCTTGGAATCAGGTGCCGTCAGAAACTGCGTACTCATATAATTCCAAATAATTTATGAATAAAAATTTCCTTGAAATTTCCCGGTCTTTACATTACCCCCACCTCAGGTCTTTAAGTCCTCATAAAGCTACAACACACAATAGGGAAATAAATGAGGGTATTAAGCATGATTCCGAGCCTCCCGCTCCCATGTGGTCTCCTTGAGGTTCCCGTGCTGCCAGCGAATGTGCACCAGAGGAATTGACCATCCACTCTGGACCCATTACTATCGATCCTCGATCTCTAATGGGACCTCTATGAATGTCTCCCCGTCATCGATGTCATGCTCCCCATGGTCAATGATTTGGGAAGGGTCGTGCAAGTATCTCCTCAGCTGAGATACGCGGAAGACATCGTGCACCCTATGAAACTGAGTTGGAAGTACCAGGCGGTAAGCCATCTCACCTACCCTGATGAGGACCTAGAACTGTCCGATGAATCGTGGAGATAACTTTTCGCCTCGGCCAAATCTCTGTAGACCTCATCGAGGCGAGACACGTAAGAAGAGGTGGTCGCCATCCTCGAACTCCAGTGGTCTTTGTATCCTATAGGCATAGGACTTATGTCTGCTCTGTGCAGTTGACATCTGCTCCGGGATGATCAGCACCTTCTCCATCGTAGCCTACACCATCTCTGGTCCTAAAAGTGCTATATCCCCTGGGTCAGTCAAGAACATAGGTGATCACAAGGTCGGTCGTACAGTGCCTCATAAAGTTCCATCCTGATGGTGAAGTTGTATCTGTTGTTGTACACAAACTCCATCAAAGGTATGCGATCCTCCCAGCTGCAAACAAATTCAAAGACACATGCACGGAGCATGTGCTCGAGAGTCTGAATGGTTCTCTCAGTCTGGCCATCCGTCTGTGGAGGAAAGGTGGTGCTCAAACGTAGCTTCTTCCTAAATGCATCCTACAGCCCCTCCCAAATCCAGGAAGTAAAGAGTGTGTCCCGATTGGAGATGATAGTCGATGGAACACCATTAATTCGTACGATCTCTTGAACGTAGAGGCATCCCAAGCTCTCTAATGAGCCCTGCTCTCTAATCGGTAATAAGTGGGATGACTAGGTGATTCGGTCGACAATCACCCAGATAGAGTCATGTCCTCTGGATGTACATGGAAGCCCCATCATGAAATCCAGGTATATTCCGTCCCACTTCCACTCGGGGACCTCTAAGGGATGTACCAAGCTTACTACTACCCAGTGCTCTACCTTCACCTGCTGACAAGTGAGGCATCGTGATACAAACTCTACTACTTCCTTCTTCATACCCGGCCACCAATGTTGTCATCTGAGGTACTGATACATCTTCACCAGACCTAGATTTACCGCTAGAGGGGAACTGTGAAACTCCCTCATCCCTTCCTCCTACAGTGCCACTAGTACAATGGTACACCCTGTAAACTGTATGATGTGCTCCCCACCTTCGGAAAATCCATCAGGTGCCTACCCTAAGGATATCTAAGCACATCATGTCTCGTAGTCAACGTCTCCACGTTGTGCATCCCTGACTCGCTGAAGAAGTGGTGGAGTGACTGTGATAGATTGTACAAAGGTTAATCCATCTCTATCCACAAAGGATTTCTGCAATGCAGCTAGCTGCTCTGTCGCCTCTCCTAGTAGTTGTATGTCTGATCTTCTACTGAGAGCATTTGCTACTATGTTTCCCTTCCCAAGATTACATACTTTCTCGAAGTCGTAGTACTGGAGGAACTCGATCCATCACCGATGTATCAGGTTCAGGTCCTACTACGAGAAGATGTACCTGAGACTCTGGTGGTCAGAATAGACTGTAAAACGGTCACCCATCAGATAGTGTTGCCACATCTTCAAGGTTAAGATCACTACTGCTAACTCCAGGTCAGGGGTAGAGTATTTCATCTCGTGATGCCTCAAATTCCTTGAACCATACGTGATCACTACCTACTCCTACATCAGAAAAAACCTGAGTCCAGTCGCTGATGCGTTGCAATAAACTACGTACCCTACACCCTCCTCTGGTATCCTCAAGATAAGCGCACTGGTCAACCTCTGCCTCAGCTCATGAAAGCTCTGCTAGCATCTATCTGACCACACGAAGGGTTTCCCCTTCTTTGTCAATGCTGAAAGTGGTGCTACAACTCTGGAGAAGTCTGGCACAAATCTTCGATATTTCCCAGCCAGGCCTAGAAAACTCCAAACATCCGTCACATTCATGGGTGGCTCCCAAGAAAGTACTGTCTCGATCTTCACTGGGTCCACTGTAACTCCAGCCTCCGAGATGACGTGTCCCAAGAAGTGAACCTCTTGAATCTATAACTGGAACTTCGAGAGATTTCCATAAAGCTAGTTCTCTCAGAGTGTGTCCAGTACTACCCGCAAATGGTAGGTGTGATCCTCCTCAATAGTTGAGTAAATCAGTATGTTGTCAATGAAGAATATGACAAAGCGATCGAGGTATGGGTGGAAGATCATGTTCATGAGACTCATGAATAATTCAGGAGCATTGGTTACACCTAAGTGCATAACCAAGCACTCGTAATGGCCATACCGACACCTGAAGGCCATCTTCTGTACATCCTCATCTCTAACTCTGAGATGGTGATAGCCTGACCTAAGGTCTATCTTTAAGAACCATCATTCTACCTTGAGCTGATCAAAAATCACTTCAATCCTTGAGAGTGGGTACATGTTCTTCATGGTCACCTAGTTCAGGAGACCATAGTCAACACACAGTCATAAGCTCCCATCCGCCTTCTTGGTGAACAAAATCGGTGATGCCCAGGGTGAAACATTGGGTCGGATAAATCCATTCCACTACAAGTCCTCCAGTTGTACCTGCAACTCACGAAGCTTCGCGGGAGCCATCCGATATGCTAGAGTAGATATCAGTGTTGTCCTGGGGTAAAGGTCAATGTAGAAGTCTATCTCTCTATGAGGAGGTAGTCCTGGAATGTCATTAGGAAAAACATCCGCGTACTGATCTACCATAATAGGAAATCTCGGACTCCGCACATCAACCGCTCCGAGGATGAGACTAGCCAAATTATGTGTGATCGTCATGCCCCTCCTCTGTATAAGTCCATCATACGCTGCAAAGGATCCCTTATCACTGATGAAGGTTAACCTAGTCCCATCCGTGCAGATACACTGCACATTTCCCCTAATACAGTCAATCTGAGCATGAACTGTGGATAACCAATCCATACACAAGATGACGTCGTAGGGCCTTGACGTCGCAACAAGAAGATCCCAGCCGAAGCTCTCACCTCCTAGAGTAAGCTCACATTTCTAGCACCAGTGCATAATTGCCGAGTCTACTCTAATAGGAGTCTCTAACCATAAGGATCAATCCAACGGCTCCGTCAGAATCTCCGAACTCCAAACAAGGGTAGTGGAAATAAAATAATGACCCGCTCTTGTGTATATAAGTACTACAGGAAGGGTGGAGTATAAATAGATAGTACCTAAAATAATCTCAGGTGCACCGTGGTCCAAGGCCTTGACTACCTGGAGCTGAGCTCGCCTCTATCTACCAGCTCCCTGTGGTCGGGGTGGACCTCCTGGTGGTGGTGGTGGTAGAGCCTCAAAATGTCGTCCACCACCCGCTGCTCGGTCAGTTCCTCTTCCACGTCCGTCTGCTCCGGGCAGACCACCACGGTCGAACCTCTTCCTCTACATGAGAGGTCCTTCTACTGTCTGCTGCTCTTCCGCATGGCGGGTCGGGCATTGAAAAGCCATGTGGACCTGCCCGCCGCATGCATAGCACTGCCTGCTCCTTATAAGGATGGCTTTGTTTCATGTTCCCCACATGTAACGCCCCGACCCCAGTTACCCAGAGTCGGTGCATTATTACATAACATTGGCATGATCACAAAAGATCAAGTCTCAAAACACCGATTAGTTTAGTAGCTTGGGAATCACTAGATACATTCATAAGGTTTACATTACATCATAAAGTGAAAAACTACAATAATATATTCTCCATAGTCAACAATCACATCCCCTTCAGACTATTCCTGCATGTCAGTCATAAAATATTTCTTCACATCCTGGGAAAAATAAAACATAGAAAGGGGTGAACTCAGATGCTCAGTAAGGATAAAAATATATCCGAAGCTTTCATAAATAAGCATAAAAATTTGAGGAAATGTATAAATAAAACAAAAGCCTTTAAAACTTGAACATCAAAATAATATGGCAAAGATAAAATTAAATAATGTCATTTACTTATTCACATGGATATTCTACTAGTCAAATAATCACATGAAATATCAATAACCACTTTAATAATGATGGAATGAATAATGCCGAACTTTAATTTCTATGTCAAGGCCTCGTTCCAAGACATAAGGGATAACTGTAACCGGAACCCAACCCGGAGAGCCTCTAATAACCCGACACCAACCCAGAGTGCCTCAAATAACCGGACACTAACCCGGAGTTCCTCTAATAACTGGACACCAACTCGGAGTGCCTCAAATATCCAGACACCAACCCGGAGGGTCTGCTGTAACCGGACCCCAAACCGAAGGGCTTACTTTTACCGGTCCCCAGCATGGAACATACTAGTCTAACACATTCATCTTAAGAATAGTATGAAATATAACATAAACATTCATATTAAAACTAGCATACGAAATGACAAAACATCAATCATAAACCATTAATGACATAAAAATAACTCATCCATAGTCAAACATATCACAAAACCTTACATAAAATATGGATGATTTGTATCATAATTAATCAACTTCAAATAAGTGTAAAATTTATCAAAAGATGTTGACATAGATGAAATCAAAACTATTTGAGAGAAATATCTCTTTTTTTTAAATCATTTAAAAGTAACATAATTATAAAATAAAACATTTACTTTGAAAATATTCTTATAATCTTGTATGGGAAGCTTCGACAATTTTATAATGGCGGAAAATAGCCGCACCCTCCGTATAAGTTAAAAAATACATTCTTACCTTAATTTTGTCGAAAAGGATAAAAATGAACTTGTTTGGAAAACAACAGAAAGGTTCCTTTATAAACATATTGTAAAAAGTCAAAAAAATGTATAAATGACTTTAACCCATATTCTGTAAAATAGTAAGAATGTTTTGAAATACATTTTTAAGAAACATGGATGCGAATGATAAAGAGGTCCCAGTAGATAATTACGTATAAACAACCTCAGATAATGAAGAGATTGTGAAATAAACCCTTACCAATTTGGTAACATATGAAACATACACCCCATTAAAGAGGTATCTAATAATGAATATATAGATACATATAAAATAAAGTGTATTACATAAATAATACAATTATGGGCAGTACATACACCACACAAAAGGTAATAGTGGCAATATGGTACGAATCTCGCGGGAATAAGGAGTGAGATAAAAACCTGTTACCTTGTACATTTCCTTGGTTGAGGGAAGATTATCCTCCTGTATAATGTTGAAATAATTGTTATTAAATTTTACAAAAATCATATACATTAATATAATATCATATATGATATTTTAACATTGTTTTGTTAATAATATCATAGTATTATCGTCGTTTCGGGTGTTAACTTACTCATTTTCTTTTATATGTTTTGTTACGTAAGTCGTGTTTGTTAAGGATAGGTTGTATCTTATTCATATCCATAATGATATCATGTCCTTAAACATTATTTGCAATCATCAAATGATAATTATTCTCGAATGGATACGATGGGGGAATGAACCTCATCGCATTTGTGGAGACGGTAGTCCGTACGCATGCACGAGCGCCAGTATCATTCTTTTGATATTAAAATAATATATAATTGGATGGTATATCATATATAAAGAATCATTATCATGTTATATTTATTATTTACATGAATTATACATCATTATTATACCCATCCAACTAATAATGTTTTGAATAACAATTACACCACGCCTGGGAGACGATAAGCCGTACGTACGCACGTATGATGACATGTCATTCAAAGGATGGATAAAATATTGAATATTGTTTTACCATATTTATAATAACATCATAGTATATATAAGATATTGGAGTTATCATTTTAGAATGGTAATGACAAATAAATAAGAAGTGTAAGAAGAAAGGAACTTGAAAGAGGGTGGTGAAAACATTACCTCTTCTTCGGGTTCTTCCTTTTGATTTGACCAAAAGGGCTCCATAGGTTGGATTTCTGATCAAACAAAGGCCTCTATGTTGAATTCAGGGAATTTGAGAGAGTATATGGGCAGGGTTTGGATGATCCAAAATGCTTTTAATGTGTGAATTAGTGATAAGGGGGAGTTCCCTTTTATAAGAGGGGTGAGGGGAACCTTTGGAAAAGCTAGAAATATTATTTTATAATAAATTCATATTCAGTTTCTAATGGCTCCAAAGTGGATTATTAAAAGTCTAATGTGAGGATGGGTCGAAATAATTTCAAACAATATAATTTAGACAGGTTTTTATCATTATATTAAACTTATCTTTTAGTTTTAACTCTTAGTTAATTAGTTTGACATTTACCATGTCACTTTGTATTTTTATATTATATAGTAAGTAAACTTAATATATACATCCAAAAGACCCCCAAGTGGTCCATTAATGATACACCTATCATGACATAAGTAGTTTGGCCGATTCTTAGATTTTTATGAATATAATATCAATTAATAATAAAATATTTGTTTTAAAAACTCATTTATGTCAATTTTGACACTATTCAATAATTGATTTTTGTTAAAGTCATAAAAACGTTCTTAATTCGAACCAAATTAATTTAAGAAATCCTATTATGTCATATTATCCAATAAAATTCATTGAGTTCATCAAAATATTCAAATTATATTTATTTTAACATTTATAATACCAATTATTTGATTCTTTCATTAATAAAGAAAATATTGCATCATTATTGTGTCATAAATAATATTAATTATTAAATGTCTAAAAATTATAAATAAAATACCATTATGTAGGAAATATTTTTATATTTCTAATTAATATTTATAGTTGAAAATCCAATATATATAACTCTATGTAAAAATTGATTTTCTAAACGATATATTCTTATGTCATTTTTGTATTTATTTTAACTTAATTAATATTAAGTGTCCTTATCACTTACAAGTGGATCCATGGGGTCCCAAAATAGACCCAAAGATGCCCATGGTCGGACATGTATCAACTAATAAGGTTTGGACACGTTTCAGGGTAAGTTATTATTATTATAATTTTATTTTTTTACCCTTATTTACCGGATTTACCCTTTAACCATGATAAATAAAATATTTACCGATGTAATTATTCAAAATGTCTAAAAATAAAAGTTACCTATTTACACAATTTGGAAATCCTAATTTAAAATATGGAATCCATTTTTTCAAATTCAAAACATAGAAGTGGCAGAAATTAATTTAAAATTAATTCCCATTGTTAAAATAAAGAGCGTGTTTTTAAGAGATAATAACTATCAAAAGATTGACACTTGTTTATGTCCAGTTTAATTGTGAAATTATGTCCAATGACCAAAATTTTATTAAATGGTAAAAATATATTCTAAATTTACTTTAAAACCACTCAAATTAATAATTTTTCACTATTAATTATTTTGATTAAAAATGTTGTTTTTAATTAAAATTTATTAATTTTCACTATTCATCAAAATATAAAAGTTATCCGAAAAGTACCAAAATTTCACCCGAGGCTAAATTCAATATTCCGAATCCAAAAATGAAGTCCATTTTGAGAGATAAAATTTATAAAATTTTAAAAAGTGGGTATTACTATTCATAACAGCTACTTTGATTTGTTGTGGTGTGTGTTAGAACTCGAAGTTGTGTACAACACACGCTACTGTATTATTCAAAGTGAAGCATACCATGGAAGATTGGGGTGTTATATTCTCCCCTCATTGAATAAATTGTGTCCTCTCAATTTGAAATTTTTCTTCGAAAATAAAAGGTTGAAAATATAAAATACCTTTGTGGAAAGCCCACATCAGAAATAAGGTTAAAAAATTTAGCCTTAATAAGAGGGAAAGGGAAATGAAAAAGTCACCACAAAATTATAATCTCGATTAGGATAACATCGGTGGAAATTAGAGACATATAATCAGAGGAAAACATAAATATTTTTAGGGAGTGATTGAGGTCATCAATCACAAATATGTGTAAAATTGAGGGCCTAAATGCCTTCAATCTATGTTGATTTAAAATATTATCAGTTCAACAAAACATAAGGTATTAGGATAACACATTTTTTATTTTAATATCCCTTTCCTAAAGTTTAAGAATTAATTTATTCATTGAATAAGAGATATGTATATATATATATACTTGAAAAGTAGAGTTTCAACCTTCAACTAATTTTTACCACAAACTCATCCTTTACTCAAAAAGATAATAGAACTCAAAATATTATATTTTTCCTAATAGTACAAGGTTCCAAACATTAAAACATACCATTTAGATTAGGAAATATATTTTTTTAATAACCAATGACTTCTAGTAGGCTGGTGGTAGGTAATAAATGATTGTCACACTATGGTTGTGGGTTCGGTTCTTGCGGCTTTTTCCGATGTGACGGGTTATCCCCCAACCTGCAGGTTGTCCTTTTCCTAAAACAATAGTATTATAATATTCCAAAAATAATCTTCAAAAATTTTTAACCTTAAACAATACTATCCAATGTTAAACTTAATCCATTCCAAGATTTATAGTTATCCAAAATACCTCTGTCCAAACTTTCACTAAAAGGTCTCTAAATTCCAAAATCAATTCATCAGATTCCACAAACAAAGTAAAGTTTCTCTTATTGTCACATACTAAAAATATGATTACCTTCATAATATTAAAACCTTAATGAAAACAACAAGTACTGAAGTACAATCCTTATATATATCACATTATTCTTATAACCACAATATAGTCCTTGAGTCCAAAAACACAAATACAATAATTATTCCACTTCAACTATAGTAACATCATAAGATTGGCCTTTCTCCCTTGGCATTTTCTGAGGTAATTTTCCTTGGAGCTTAGGGCATTAATTTTCATAATGCTCCATTTCTCTACAATTTTATCATTCAACATTGACAACCTCTTCCTTTCCCTTGCAATCACGAGCCTGGTGACCTTTTTCTCCACATTTATAACAAACTCTCATTCCTTTTAGGAAAGTACCGGTGTGATTCTTCCCACAATTATCATATAATGGAAAATCATTCTTTACCTTTTTCCCTTTATCTGCCTTTTTTTCCACCATTCTATTCTTCTCTTGATTTACTTTATTGTCATAAGATTTAGCGAATTCATTTTCTATCTTGATAGAACACGAGACTATATCTTCGTACGTTGAGAAAGATTGTGATACTAAAGCTCGATAGAGAAATGGTTTTAACCCATCAATGAAACGATCAATCTTACTTCTTGGGTTACATATATAATCTGCATCATTCCTCGCTATCCTTGTAAAGTTAGACTCATACTTTGTGACATTCTCTTCCTCATTTTTCCTCAGACTCCGAAATTTCCTTTCCATATCTGCTCGATGGTCACAAGGAAAGTATTTTTCTAAGAAATTTTTTTTGAAATATATCCATTCCATACTTGATACTTCTTTATATTCCTTTGTATTCTGAATCAATGACAACCATTGATCAGCATCTCCATTGAGGCGGTACACTTCCATGATAACCTTTTCCCTTTCACTACTCCCCAAGGCATGGAATATTTTCTCTATGGAATTTATCCATTTCTCAGCTACTAAGGGAATTGTACTCCCATTGAATGTTGGTGGTTTTTTCCTCATGAAGCGTTCTAACATTGATCCTCCACTCTATGGATTAGGGTACTTCATACGGGTAAGGTTATTATTCATAACCTGAGTGAGTTATCCCAGTATGGTGATTTGCTGATCAGCACCAGTTGCATCACCAGCTCCACTATAATTATCCTGAGCAGGAGGGAAATACCTACATGGAGTGTGTGTATTGATACGGTTTCCACTTCTTCCACTAGGCGCCATTTCTAAACAATGGAATAAACTAGATCAGTTTGTGAATCAAAATACATAATTTCATACTTGTAAAACACTTAACATAAATTGAACTATTTATGGATATAATCCATAATCATAAAAATGATTTATTTGAGGAATTATACACTCATAAACCCTTTATAATGGTTTGTAATGAAATTGAGAATTATCCTATGCATATCCACTGGGAGTATCATAACTAAGAGTGCAGCAAGGCTCGTTGCCATGCACCAGTTCCCGTTCGAGTCTAGCTCAAAGTGGTGTTTTCGGGTTTTACCCTTAGGTACATCTGTGCCAAAGCCGCCTCTACCTGCTCGTATCCAGACAGGGATGTATTGTCGGAAAACTCACAAAATTTATACAATACCAAAATTCTAGGAAGTTCATCTTTACTAATACTCAAAATCCATCTTAGATATATGTCCTCTAATCGAAGTTTATCTAATTCTAACTTCTAGGGTTTGTAATAAACTTTCTCTGATACAAATTGTAATGCCCCGACCCCAGTTACCCAGAGTCACTGCATTATTACGTAACATTTGCATGATCACAAAATATCATGTCTCGAAAGACCGATTAGTTTAGTAGCCTTGGAATCACTAGATACATTAATAAAGTTTACATTACATCATTAAGTGAAAAACTAAAATAATATAGACTCCATAGTCATCACTCATAACCCCTTCAGACTATCTCTGCAGGTCAGTCATAAAATATTTTTTCACATCCTGGGAAAAATAAAACATAGAAAGGGGTTAGCTCAGTTGCTCAGTAAGGATAACAATATAGCGGAAGCTTTCATAAATAAGAATAAAAATTTGAGGCAATGTATAACTAAAACAAAAGCCTTTAAAAATTGAACTTTAGAATAATATGGCAAAGATAAAATGAAATAATTCCATTTACTTATTCACATGGATATTCTAGTAGTCAAATAATCACATGTTATATCAATAACCACTTTCATAATGATAGAATACATAATGCCGAACATTAATTTTTTTGTGAAGGTCTCATGAAAAGACCTAAGTGATATCGGTAACCGGAACCCAAACCTGAGAGCCACTGTAATCGGACTCCAAGCCGGAGTGCCTATAATAACTGGACACCAACCCGGAGTGCCTCTAATAACTGGACACCAACCCAGAGTGCCTCTAATAACCGGACACTAACCCAGAATGCCTCTAATATCTGGACACCAACCCAGAGGGTCTGCTGTAACCAGACCCCAACCCAAAGGGCTTACTTTTACCGGTCCCCAACCCGGATCATACTAGTCCAACACATTCATCTTAAGAAGAGGATGAAATATAAAATAAACATTCGTACTAAAACTAGCATACAAAATTCCAAAACAACAATCATAAACCATTAATGACATAAAAATAACTCATCCTTATTCAAAAATATAAAAAAACCTTACATAAAATATGGATGATTTGTATCATAATAAATCAACTTCAAATAAGTGTAAAATTTATCAAATGATGTTGACATAGAGGAAATCAAAACTATTTGAGTGAAATATCTCTTTTTTTGAAATCATTTAAACGTAACATAATTATAAAATAAAAAATTTACTGTGAAAAAATTATTATATGCTTGTAAGGGAAGCTTAGACAATTTTATAACGGCATAAAATAGCCGCACCCGTCGTATAAGTTAAAAAAAATACATTCTTACCTTAATTTTGTTGAAAATGTTAAAAAGGACCTTGTTTGGAAAACGACAGAAAGATTCCTTTATAAACTTATTGTAAAAATTCAAACAAGGGTATAAATTACTTTAACCCATATTTTGTAAAATAGTAAGAATGTTTTGAAATAAATTTTTAAGAAACATGGATGTGGATGATAAAGGGGTCCCAGTAGATAATTACGTATAAACAACCTCCGATAATGAAGAGATTGTGAAATAAACCCTTACCAATTTAGTAAAATACGAAACATACACCCCATGAAAGAGGTATCATACAATGAATATGTATATACACATAAATTAAACATTATTACACAAAGAATACAATTATGGGCAGTACATACACCACACAAAAGGTAGTACTGGCAATATGGTACGAATCTCACAGGAATAAGGAGTAAGATGAAAACCTCTTACCTTGTACTTTTCCTTGGTTGAGGGTAGATTAACCTCATGTTTAATGGTGAAATAATTTTTATTAAATTATACAAGAATCAGATACATTAACTTGATATCATATATGATATTTTAACATTTCTTTGTTAACAATATCTTAGTATTATTGTCGTTTCAGGTGTTAACTTACTCGTTTTATTTTATATGTTTTGTTACATAAGTCGTGTTTGTTATGGATAGGTTTTATCTTATTCATATCTATAATTATATCAAATAATTATACATTATATTTAATCATCAAATGAGAATTAGTCTCTAATCGATATGATGGGGAATTAATCTCATTGTGTTCGTGGAGACGGTAGTCCGTACGTACACACGAGCGACAATATCATTCTTTTGATATTAAAATAATATATAATTGGATGTTATATCATATATAAAGAATAATTATCATGTTATATTTATTATTTACATGAATTACACATCATTATTATACCCATCCAAATAATAATGTTTTGAATAACAATTACACCACGACGTGGAGATGGTAAGTCGTACGTACACACGTTTGGTGACATGTCATTCAAAGGATGGATAGAATACTGAATATGGTTGTACCATGTTTATAATAAAATCATAGTATATATAATATAATGGAGTAATTATTTTATAATGATAATAACAAAGAAAGATGAAGTGGGAGAAGAAAGGAACTTCAAAGAGGGTGGTGAAAACATTATCTCTTCTTCGGGTTCTTCATTTTGATTTGATCAAAAGGGCTCCATAGGTTGGCTTTCTGATAAAACTAAGGGCTCTAGGTTGAATTAGGGGAATTTGAGAGAGTATTTTTTCCGGGTTGGGCCGAGACAAGAGGCTTTGAATGTTTGAATTAGTGAGAAGTGGGAGTGCCCTTTTATAAAAGGGGTGATGGGCACCTTTGGAAAAGCTAGAAATATTATTTGATAATAAATTCATATTCGGTTTCTAATGGCTCCAAAGTGGATTATTCAAAGTCTAAGGTAGGGATGGGTCGAAATACTTTCACCCAATAGAATTTATATAGTTTTGGGTCATTATATTAACCTTATCTTTTAGTTTTAACTCGTAGTTAATTAGTTTGACATTTACCATGTCACGTTGTATTTCTTTATTATATAGTTACTAAACTTACTATATACATCCAAGAGACCCCCAAGTGGTCCATTAATTATACAACTATCATTATATACGTTCTTTGGCAGAACCTTATATTTTTAGGAATAGAATATCAATTAATAATATAATATTTGTTTTAAAAACTCATTTATGTCTATTTTGACACTATTCAATAATTGATTTTCATTAAAGTCATAAAACTATATTAATTCAAACCAAATTCATTTAAGAAATACTATAATTTCATATTAACCAATAAAATTCATGGATGTCATCAAAACATTCAAATTATATTTATTTTAACATTTATAATAACAATTATTTGATTCTTTCATTAATAAGGAAAATACTGCATCATTATTGTGTCATAATTAATATTAATTATTAAATGTCTAAAAATTATATATAAATTACCATTATTTAGGAAATAGATTTATCTTTTTAATGAAAATTTATAGACGAATATCCAACATATATAACCCTATGTAAAAATTGTTTTTCTAAAAGATATATGCTTATGTCATTTTGTATTTATTTTAACTTAATTAATATAAAGTGTCCTTATCACTTACAAGTGGATCCATGGGGTCCCAAAATTGACCCAAAGATGCACATGGTCGGAAATGTATCAACCAATATGGTTAGGACACGTTTTAGGGTAATTTATTATTATTATAATATTATTATTTACACTTATTTACCGGATTTAGCCTTTAACCATGGTAAATAAAATATTTACCGAAGTAATTATTAAAAATGTATAAAAATAAAAGCTACCTATTTAAATAATTTGGAAATCCTAATTCCAAATATGGAATCCATTTTTTAAAAATTCAAAACACAGAAGTGGCAGAAATTAATTTAAAATTAATTCTCGTTGTTAAAACAAAAAGCGTGTTTTTAAGAGATAATAATTATCAAAAGATTGACACTTTTTTATGTCTGGTTTAATTGTGAAATTATGTCCAATGACCAAAATTGAATTAAATGGTGAAAATATATTCTAAATATACTTTAAAACCACTCAAATTCATAATTTATCACTATTAATTATTTCGATTAAAAAAGTTTTTTTAAATTAAAATTTTGTAATTTTCACTATTCATCAAAATATAAAAGTTATCTGAAAAGTACCAAAATTTCACCCTAGGCTAAATTCGATATTAAAAATCCAAAAATGAAGTGTATTTTGAGATATAAAATTTATAAAATTTCAAAAATTGGGTATTACTATTCACAACATCTACTTTGATTGGTTGTGGTGTGTGTTAGAACTCGAAGTTGCGTACAAAACATGCTACTGTATTATTCAAAGAGAAGCATACCGTGGAAGCTTGGGGTATTACACTGCATAAACAAACCTATTTCCTGAGTTCACCCACCTAATGGACTATTCCACTTGGACCTCTACGTCAACTTTCTACTATTGGCTGTAGAAGACTCCGCTATGTGTTTTCATGCTGAAGTTCTCACCGCCGATGACTGCTCAGCGAGAAAACTCTCCACTATAAGGGCTCGCTCCAGCACCCCCACCTATGTCGGGATGCTGAGAGGAATCGTCAAAGGCCTGATCTCATGCCTGATTCCCTACTAGAAGGTCTGGCCCCTGAAGAATAAGTCCCGTACCATATCAGTGGATTATCGTGAGAGGTCGGTGAACCTCGCAGACTACTGAGCTACTGTCATGCTACCCTGCTGCAGATGAAGTAAGTCCTGAATCAGCACCGCATGTAGGGTGGCTGGAGAAAACTCTGAGCAGAAGATACTCTCAAATTATAGATACCCTAGCCTTTTACACATAACATTTCATGATTTTAAACATAATTCATCATCATAGTACAAGCCAAGGATCGTTAAGTCTAGTGTCTTGGAAGACTAGTTACAAATAACATAAAACATGGGAAAAAACTTCTTTATTTAATCTTCATAATGAGCTCATAACTTCCATTGACCCCTTACATCTACATAGGGTACCCTGGGGAGCAAATGAAAAAAGGGATGAGCTAAAAAGCCCAGTAAGGTAAAGAACATAAGAATAAACTTTAAGAACATGAGTTAGGAGGTTTAACATAATGATATTGGAAGCATGGAACATAAGAAATCATAACATATAAACATGGGATCATAAAAACATGGGATAAAATAATCATGGGATCATATAAGCATGATATTATATAAGAATATTTTCATAGAGAGGTGGCGGCAACTTTAAACAAGACTTTAGTACGAGTCAAGGCTAACCGTCAATCTTGTTTCCCATAGTAGCACAAGCCAAGGCTAACCCCCCAGACCATTTTCCCATAATCTTCTCATGAGACATTAACTTTACCCAATTCATTGGAGCGCTATATGGACACACCCATCTAAGCTTATTCATGTATATTCCTGCCACATAAAGAACCAAAATCATACATAAACATAAGAGTACCCAAGGAATGAAATGGGCACACAATCACGTCATGAAGCATAACAAAAAGGGGTGTAACATACAAGAGGCCATAAAAGAAAGGAATTATATCATAAATAGACATTAATAACGTATAAAGTTATAAATCATGTCAAGAGATAACAAAATTATGTGATAACATGTAAAAATAGATTTTAGGAATCTTTGAGTAAAAACATTTTAGTGTGGTTTAAGAAAACATCGAATATCTCTTATCATGAAAAGTGGAATAATATTTTTTTTATAAAACCAGATGTAAAATAGGAGGGTTTTTATAATAAAAATACTGATTTTATAAGGACAAAGGATAATTAAAACAGAGGATAGAGTACACTTGATAATAGGAAAGAATTCGGGAAGTTCCCTTAAAACAGGTTCACTTATCGGGAAGTAATGAGGAGAGAATCACTTAAAATCATGCATATATCCAAAATAAAGTGAGGAAAGAGTCTTTATAAATATACTTGGAATATTTACAAAACATTTAGAGTATTCACATGCAAATATAAGATAACATCATTTTGGTAGAAAGGTAGATAAGACAACCTGAAGGAATAAAAGAGGTTCAGGTAGAATTCTTTACGGATTATCGACATGGTATCAGGAGTACTTGAGGGGGCTTAGTGAGAGATTAAATGGAATTATAATCACTTATAAATAAAGAGGTAAGTATGGGGTAGGTGAGAAATCATACCCCATAATTAATAATTACACACAACATTTCATAACATAGTGAACAATCTTGAATAAGAGTGAAATTGAGGGGATCCCATACCTTAGGCTCGTTGGTGTTCTCCACTTGATATTAATGAACTGAATAGTCGAATTAGGTTTATTAATAAATAGTTACAGAACCATATATAAATTTAAAATATTAATTATATCCTTTTTATGTTCATTTATACCCATCTTGGTTGATTACGAGGTTCAATTTCATTGTTCGGGTCCGTTTGTCTCATTTGTTTTAATGACCGGTTCAATTGTATTTTGGTTCAAATAAATTATAAGTTGAAAGTTGTTCTACAGAATTGAATTTATAACATTATTGTACATCCAGTATGTTACATGGATACAAAATTTATTTGGTTATTTAGAGTGAAATAGAACCTTTACATTAAACATTAATGATAAACACTTGAATTAATTTTAACGATTTTTCCCATAATTGACTTGTTTTGTATTATTGTTTTATATCACGAGTGTATGAGGATTACAAAACCTTAAATAGTACATATAAAATATATAATAATCTGTTTCAACCATAACATTAATGTTTTCATGACCAGAATGAAAATGATGAGAGAATTTGAAAACACATTATCCATGATGTCGGTAATTTGACCCATCATGGACGATGTTTAATTCTAGAATGTCAGGGAGAGGAGTTGAAGTGTGATGCTTTAAATTTTCCATAAACATGATTATAATCCATAATATATGATATTATGGAGCCTTCATGCCTGTTGGATAAGGTAAGGGGAAGAGGGTGCAAGGAAAGAATGAAAATGAAAACAAAACACTTGAAAACAAAAGAGGGTTCTTACCCTTTGATCGCCTCTCTTTGAGACTCCTCTTAGGGGATTTGGTTTTGGTATTTTGGAAAGACCAGAAATCATTGGATGTGGGTAAGGATATTGGGAGTGTATTTGGGGAGAAATTTTGCTAGGAACAAGGCTTGAGAGGTGTGAGGGAAAGAGGTAAGTAGAGAGGGTGTTTATAGTGGAGGGGAGAGGGGTTTGTTTAATATAAAATTCATTAGTTTATTATTTCCCCAAAATACAAGGAATATTCAATCTTGCATGACCAAGTATATTAATTTTATAATTTAATCCCGATACAAGTGGACTTACATCAGTAGAACATCACACATGTATCTATAATTAGCATATTTAGCTTATTTTTGTAAATTACGGTATTTCACTATTCATCAAAAAATTCAAGTATTTCATAAAAATCCCCAAAATTTACCCCAACCATTTTTCGATGTGTAGAATCCAAAAATGAATTCCATTTTTCAAAAATAATTTTCTAAATATGATCATTTTAATATTTAAATAAAATAATAATTTATTATCAAAACCAACATTAAAGCATTCATTAACTCATTCTAAACTATAGGTATATCGAACTTCTGACATGAATATTATTTTTATACCACCATATGTAAGGTTAATATTAATTAGGCTATATCACTATTCATAATGCTATGTTACTATTCATTAGGGTAGGTTACTATTCACCAAAAAGTATTATTTTTTTTATTAGTCTCCAAAAAACATTTTGAACACAACTGTGTATGCCAGATTTTCGAAATTCCAAACACATAAGTGACAAACTTATGTTTACTGGTCACTTATCACTTAGTAGTTCATTATTATGTGATTTTATGGAATATTTATAAGAAGGAAATTTCCATTAAAAACATAGGGTCGTTACATTCTTCCCCCATTAAGAAATTTCACTCTCGAATTTTCATTTTACATTCAATGCCGAAAATAGATGTGGGAACTTTTCCTTCATTGATTCCTCTAGATCCCATGTTGCTTCCTCAAACATATGGTTCCTCCACAACACTTTGAAAAGATGGTTTTTCTTGTTGCGTGGAACCTTATCTCTTCAATCCAGAATCTTTACTGGCTTCTCCTCATAGGGTAGATCATCTTCCAGCTGCACCACCTCTGAGTTTAGTACATGTGAGGGATCAGGTATTTACTTCCTCAAGAGTGATACACGGAAAACATCATAAACTCGAGCCATATTCGGTGGAAGTGCAAGCCGATAGGCCACGACTCCTATATGGTCAATGATTTCAAAGGGTCCAATATACCTTGGGCTTAGCTTCCCTTTCTTCCCGAATCGCATGACTCTCTTCCCTGGAAATATTTGGGGGAAGAGTTTATCTCCGATGTCGAACTCCAAATCCCTTAGATGGTTGTCATCATAGCTCTTTTTCTGACTTTGAGCAGCTTTGATGTGTTTTTTGATGACATGAACCTTCTCTGTCATCTCTTGAACAAGATCAGGTCCAAGAAGCTTTCTTTCTCCAACTTCATCCCAAAAGGTTGGAGTTCTATATCAATTTCCATACAGAGATTCATATGGAGCCATTTGAATACTCGAGTGGAAGCTATTGTTGTATGAGAACTCAACCAATGGGGGATGCTGATCCCATCCACCTTTTAATTCTAGAGAGCAGGCTCTAAGCATATCTTCAAGCGTCTGAATAGTTCTTTCAGACTGGCCATCAGTTTGGGGGTGATAGGTCATGCAGAAATTTAATGCAGTCCCAAATCATGTTAGAGACTCTTCCAGAATTTAGATGTGAACCTTGGATCGCGGTTAGAGACAAGTGAGAGTGGCACACCGTGCAGTCTCACCACTTCCTTCACATATAAATTTTCAAGTTTTTCAAGAGAGTGATCTTCCAAAATAGAAATGAAATGGTATGTCTTGGTGAGTCGGTCAACCACAACCCATATCGCATTATTTCCATTCGACGTCTTCGGGAGACCCATGACAAAGTCTATAGTAACATTTTCCCATTTCCACACAGGTATAGAAAAATGGCTACATCATACCGTTGGAATTTTGTCACTCATCTTTAACTTGCTGACATACCAAGAACCTTGATATATATTCCTCAATCTCCCTCTTCATGTTATCCCACCAGAAGTGTTCTCAGAGATCATGGTACATTTTGGTACTCACAGGATGGATAGAGAAGGTCGAGCTATTTGCACCATTCAATAGATCTTTCTTTATCTATGGATCAGATGGTACACATAATCGTGTCCCAAATCTTACAAGTTCTTCCTCAAAAATTTTTAAATTAGAGGATTTCCCATTTTAAACAGCTTCCACCCTTTTCTGAATTTCCACATCCTTTCTTTGAGCAACCTTTATTTTCTCCAAGAGGGATGGTTGAGCAATCATTTGAGAAAGGATTGATGATGTTCCTCCCTTAATGATTTTCATGTCCATCCTTTGAAAATCTAAGAAGATCGAATCCTTTTCAATTTTAATCATTGATAAAGATAGAGGATCCTTTATACTTAGAGCATCTTCCACCATGTTTGCCTTATCGGGATGGTAGTGGATTGAGAAGTCATAATCCTTGATGATCTCTATCCATCTTCATTGGCGCATATTAAGATCTTTTTGTGTGAATATATACTTGAGACTCTTGTGGTAAGTATATATCTCACATTTCTCCCCATATAGATAATGCCGCCAGATTTTCAAGGCAAAGATCATAGTCGCTAACTCCTGATAATGCGTTGGATAGTCTTGCTCATGGATTTTCAACTGCCTTGAGGCATAGGCTATCACTTAATCATT
The DNA here is from genome assembly GCA_963277665.1 of Viscum album. NCBI lineage: Eukaryota > Viridiplantae > Streptophyta > Magnoliopsida > Santalales > Viscaceae > Viscum > Viscum album. Next base: position 1,454,246,491 of record OY728161.1, read on the forward strand.
TTTCATTAGTACATAGCCTAAGCCCTTCTTAGAAGCATCACTATATACCACAAAGAGTTCCCTACTGGTAGGGAGTGTGTGTTCTGGCACAGTGATAAGCCTCTTTTTCAACTCCTTGAAATAGTCTTCACACTCCAGTGTCCAGACAATCTTTAATCCCTTCTGTGTCAGCTTTGTCATTGGGTTTGAAAATCGTGAAAAGTTCTTCACGAATCGTCGATAATACCCAGCTAGACCCAAAGAGCTGCAGATCTCAATTACAGAAGTTGGCCTCGGCCACTCTTCAATTGCCTTCGTCTTGAAAGGTCCACAGATATCTCTTTTCTGGTGATAACATGCCCCAATAATGATAATTTCTCCATCCAGAATATACATTTACTGTACTTTTCATACAACTTCTACCTTCGCAAAGTCATTAGCACAATTTCCAAATGCTCCTCATGTTCCTCCTTTCTCCTGGAGTATATCAGAATATCATCAACAAAGACCACCACAAATTTGTCAAGGTAATCTCTAAAGACTATTAATCAAATCCATGAAAATTTTTGGATCATTAGTGAGTCCGAAGGGCATCACTATGAACTCATAGTGTTCATACCTCGTTCGAAAGGCTGTCTTGGGAATATATTCCTTCCTCACCTTTAATTGGTGATATCCTGACTGAAGGTCCAACTTAGAGAAATAACTAGCCCCAATTAGCTGATCGAACTAGTCATCTATCCGTGGAAGGGGATACTTGTTCTTTATTGTGATTCTATTGAGCTCACAATAATCAATGTAGAGGTGTATTGATTCATCCTTCTTCGAGACGAAGAGGACTGGAGCACCCCATGGTGAAGCACTCGGGTGTATAAAACCCTTCTCCATATTCTCCTGTAACTGCTTCTTCAGCTCTTCTAGCTCTACAGTGGCCATTCTGTAAGGTGTCATTGAGATTGGCAGATATCAAGGGATAAGTTCAATTGAGAACTCAACCTCTCAGTCAAGAGGAAGATCGGGCAACTCTTCAAGGAATACATCAGTGTAATCCCCCACGATGGGCATGTCTTCAAGCATGATTCTCTCCTTTGTCTTAGTCATTTGAGCTAGATATGCTTTCTCACATGGAAGAAATATCCAAAATTGAGACGTAGATTCTAAAGGATATTCATCTTCCCCCATTCACTTGTAAAGAATCGGAGGATGCTTCGGGATGTGAAGAGTAATCTCCCATTCCTGGCAGTTGATGTTGGAATTATACCAAGATAGCCAATCCATGCCCAAGATAGTGTCAAACTCCAATAAATGAAGTATGACAAGATTTTCTCGGAGGTTTAGTCCACAAACATTAATCGTGGCGGAGTTATAATCCATGGATGAAATAATTTCCCCATTCACTGTTCTCACAGATAACTTTTCCTCCAAATTTTGAGGTGGTGTTTGAATAGTTCTACTAAACTTTTATGATATGAAAGAATGCATAGAACTAGAATCAAATAGTATGTTCACTATTCTTGAATAAATAACAAGATTACTTGTCACCACATCTTTTTCCAACTCCACCTCAGTAGTTGTGATACCATAATCCCTTCCTTGTTTCCTTGGAGGTTTTTACTGATTGCCTCTGACAACCCTTGGCTTAGGGTAATTGTTCGCATAATTCTCATGATCCTTGCAGTTATAAAACTGCACTATAGGATGAGTTTTTATCGGAACCTTCCTTTCTTCTTCAACATTAGCGGTATTTTTCATATCCCATCAGCAGTTCTTGTCCAGATGACCAAACTTTCCGCATTTGAAGAAATTCTTGGATCCCTTCAGATAGTTACCAGGATGCTTCTTCCCACAAATGTTTTAAAGTTGAAAGTTGGGATTCTTCCCATCATGGGATTTTTTTGTTGGAACACCCATGTTTTTTTCCATCTTCCACTTCTTATCCCTAAGCCCATGAGACCACTAAGAGTCTCCAATCTCTATTTTAACCTTGAGGGAAGAACGGAAAATCTCTTCATAGTTGTCGAAGTCTTGAATCACCAACACTTTTCGTAGACTGAGCTTTAGTCTGCTAAAAAAGTGATCCACCTTACATTCATTGTTCATGACAAATCCAAATGTGTACCTTGCAAGCCTGGTAAATTTTTCTTCATACGCCCCGATGGACTCATCTTCCATATGCTTGAGTCCGAGGAATTATCTTTCCATATTTGAGATGGAGGGTTCGAGGAAAATATTTGTTGAAAAGCATCCTCTTGAATTCCTCCCAATCTATAAAATCGATTTCCTCTTGGGAAATTTTATTCTTAATCAGTGTCCACCACTGATCAGCTTCCCCATCAAAATGATAGACTTCCAGTACCACCTTCTCTTCTTCCGAGCACTAGAGGACGGTGAATATATTTTCAATGGAGGTAATCCATTGTTTTGCGAGGAGGGGATCAGAAGATCTGCTAAACATGGGATGCCTTTTCTGCATGATGGATTCTACGACAACTTGCTCTTTCCTTGGAGGAGGGGGGAATTCCACCTGATTCATGTTATTATTCATAACTCGTGCCAGCTGAGCAAGTACTGTCATGAAGTTTTGAGAACCCGCTTCCATCACATCAGGCATGTCATTAGAGAAATCATCACACTGCCTAACACATTGGTTTTTGGAACGTGTTCTTCTATTTCACGCCATTAATTACAAAAAAGAACATATATTAGAGGTCTTGAATACTTAGCTATTGAGAATAGAAAGGAAACATTGAACATCAAAGGATAAACTTATAAAGAATAAGCACATCCTGACTTGTGATTCCTTATGTTTATTTCTAAGTTATCCTCAATCTATTTCTTAACATATATTCTTATGGTCATTTTCTCCTAATAATGGTTTGTACTAAGCTCGTGAATCTACCAAAGCATATCCCCCGGGAGTTTCATAACTAATAGTAAAGCAAGGAACATTGTCGTGTACAAGTTCCCGTTCGAGTCTAGCTCAAAGCGGTATTTTCGTGTTTTACCCCTAGGATACATCTATGTCAAAGCTGCCTCTACCTGCTCATATCTAGATAGGGATGTATTTTCTTGATAGACCACTTACTCAATACTCACCAAAATTTGTGAATGTTTTCTAATACTTAGTCTTATACTTAGGGTTCTCACTAAGGTGCTATATTCCTAATCTCCAAAAATAACTAGACCACCCTCTGATACCAACTATAGTGACCCTAGACTTTTACACAAAAAAATTCATGATTTTACACATAATATATCATCAGAGTACAATCCAAGGATCGTTAAGTCTAGTGTCTTGGAAGACTAGGTACAAATAACATAAAACATGAGAAACAATTTCATTATTTAATCATCATAATGAGCTCCTAACTTCCATTGAGCTCTTACATCTGCATAGGGTACCCTGGGGAACGCATGAGCAAAGGGATGAGCTAAAAATCATAGTAAGGGAAAGAAAATAAGAATAAACTTTAAGAACATGAGTTAGGAGGCTTAACATAATTATATTGGAAGCATGGAACATATGGAATCATAACATTTAAACATCGGATCATAAAAACATGGGATAAAATAATCATGGGATCATATTTGCATGAGATTATATAATAATAGTTTCATAGATAGGTGGTAGCAACTTTAAACAAGACTTTAGTATGAGTCATGGCTAACCACCAATCTCGTTTCCCATAGTAGCACAAGCCATGGCTAACCGCCCGGACCGTTTTCCCATAATCATCTCATGAGACATTAACTTTACCCAATGCATTGGAGTGCTATCTAGGAGAACCCATCTAAGATTATTCATGTATATTCTTTCCACATAATGAACCTCAATCATACATAAACATAAGAGTACCCAAGGAAATAAATGGGCACACAATCACGTCATGAAGCATAATAAAAAGGGGTGTAACATACAAGCGTCCGTGAAAGAAATGAATTAGATCATAAATAGACATTAATAATGTGTAATGGCATAAATCATGACAAGATATAAAAAACTGAAGTGATAAAATGTCAAAATAGTTTTTAGGAATCTTTCAGTCAAAACATTTTAGTGCGGTTTAAGAAAACATCGAATATCTCTTAAAATGAAAAGTGGCATAATTTTTTTTTATAAAACTAGAAGTAAACAAGGAGGGTTTTCATAATAAAAACACTTATTTTATAAGGAAAAAGGTGAATTAAAATAGAGGATATAGTACACTTGATAAAAGGATAGAATTCAAGAAGTTCCCTTAAAACGGGTTCACTTATCGGGAAGTAATGAGGAGAGAATCACATAAAGTCATGCATATCCCTGAAAGAAAGTGATAAAAGAGTCTTTATAAATAGACTTCGAACATGTAAACAAAATTTATAGTATTCAAAAGAAAATATAAGAAAACATCATTTTGGTAGAAAGGTAATAAGACAACCTGAAGGAATAAAAGAGGTTCAGGTAGAATTCTTTAAATATTATCAGCATGGTATCAGAAGTACTTGAGGGAGATTAGTGAGAGAGGAAATGGAATTATCATCAATAATACATAAATATGGCAGTATGTGGGAGTGGATAAATCATACCCCATAATTAAATAATTACAGACAACGTGTTTAAACATAGTGAACAATCTTGAATAAGAGTGAAATTGAGGGGATCCCTTACCTTAGGCTCATTGGTGTTCTCCACATGATATTAATGACCTGAATAGTCAAATTAGGTTTATTAATCAATAGTTCCAGAAAAATATCTAAATGTAAAAGATTAATTATAACATTTTTAAGTTAATTTATACCCATCTTGGTTGATTACGAGGTTCAATTTCATTGTTTGGGTCCGTTTGTCTCATTTGTTTTAATGACCGGTTCAATTGTATTTAGGTTCAAATAAATTGTAAGATGAAAGTGGTTGTCCAGAATTGAAGTTATTATATTATTGGGCATCCATTAGGTTACATGGTTACAAAATTTATTTGGTTAATTAGAGTGAAAGAGAACCTTTACATTAAACATTAATGATAAACACTTAAAATAATTTTAACACTTTCCCCATAATATACTTGTTTTGTATTATTGTTTTATATCATGAGTGTATGAGGATTACAAAACCATAAATAGGACATATAAAATATAAAATAATCTGGTCCAACCATAACATAAATGGTTTCATGACTAGAATCAATATGATGAGAGAATTTGAAAACACATTATCCATGATGTCGGTAATTTGACCCATCACGGACGATGTTTAATTCTAGAACGTGAGGGAGAGGAGCAGAAGTATGATGCTAGAAATTTTCCATAAACATGATTACCATCCAGAATATATGGTATTCTGGAGCTTTCTTTACTTTCGGATAAGGGAAGTGGAAGAGGGTACAAGGAATGAAAGAAAATGAAAACCAAACACTTGAAAACAAAAGAGTGTTCTTACCCTTTGATCTCCATTCTTTGAGACTCCTCTTAAGGGCTTTGGTTTTTGTCTTTTGGAAAGAACAGAAATCCTTGGACGTGGGGAAGGTTCTTGGGAGGGAATTTGGGAAGAAATTTGGCTAGGAACAAGGATTTAGAAGTGCGAGGGAAAGAGGTAAATAGAGAGAGTATTTATAGTGGAGGAGAGAGGGGTTTCCTTAATATAATATTCATTAGTTTATTATTTCCCCACAAGAAAAGGAATATTGAGTCTTGAATGACCATGTATATAAGTTTTATAATGTAATCCCAAAACAAGTGGGCTTACATTATCAGAACATCACACATGACTCTATAATTAGCTTATTTAGCTTATTTTTGTAAATTACGGTATTTCACTATTCATCAAAAATTATTGTATTTCAGAAAAATATCAAAAATTTACCCCAACCATTTTTTGACCTGTAGAATCCAAAAATGAAGTCCATTATTCAAAAATAATTTTCTAAATTTGATTATTATAATATTTAAATAAAATAATAATTTATTATCAAAACCAGCTTTAAAGCATTCATTAACTCATTCTAAACTATAGGTATATCAAACTTCCAACATAATTATTATTTTTATACCACCATAGGTAATGTTATTATTCATTAGGTTATGTCACTATTCATATGGTTATATTACTATTCAGTAGGGAAGGTTACTGTTTACTAAAAATTATTTTTTTTATTAGACTCCAAAAAACATCTTGAACACAACCGTGTATGCCGGATTTTCAAAATTCCAAACACAGAAGAGACAAACTTATGTTTAACGGTCACTTATCACTTAGTAGTTCACTATTATGTGATTTTATGGAATATTTATAAGAATAGAATTTCCATTATAAAAATTGGGTCGTTACACAATGTCTATCCAAAGTAAAGATGCCTCGTCACGCACCTCGAGCATCCGGCTCCACCATCTGCCTGCCGCTGCAAGTAGGAGACTCGCAGCAGAGATCACCATGAAGTCAGCAGGTGTCCCTACCAATCTGAAAACTCTCATGATAGCCTCCAGCCAATCCTCAGCTACTTGTTGGTCCGTCTCTCCCCGAAACCTGGGCGGACTCTAGCGTTGGAACTTTTGCAACGCACTCAAGCAGCGTGCACTCTCTGGTGATAGAGATGGTGGTATCGGTGGCCCAGTAGGTAGCGGTACTACTTGTCCCTCCGTTGTGATGGGGCCCAACACTGAGTCCTCATTTCTCAGTGGGCTACCGTCTCGTACGTAACTCAGAACCCTAGCTAGGTACCTTCGTGGGGCCATCCAGAAAACAAAAAGGTGTGCCACGGTTAAAATAGTATACCTAGTGAGCTGACACAAAGTAATCGTGAAGAAAACTTTTTCAAAGGAAACACACACGCAATCAGTGTTTTCATGCACTGAGTTGGAAATCAGAAGTCAGAGTCCTAGTGTATAGATATGTCGGCTGCCGCACCAACACTGGTTTCCCTAAACTAATAACCACACCCAAAAACACGTCACACTATTGCTGTTAAATGAATCAGAGTCAATGTTCTGCAGTAGAACCGACTCCTCTAATACCAATTTGTCAAAACCCATCCTCGGGGCCCATGCTGTGACTACCCCAAACCCGCCTTCCATAGGCTAGGGGCTGGCGACTAGCACCAAAGGCATAATTCCCTAAGCTGGGAAGACATTTCCTTTATAAAAGTAAAGAACCACAATAGAGTATGCAATGGGAAGTAAAACTTAGTAAAAGTGAATAAAAAATAGTGTGCTAGAAAGTTAATTGGGTCGTAAATACATGCCCAACTGTAAAGTACAACTGCAAAAAAGTAAACAACAACTACTAAGTTGTCCTCCAGGAATCCCACTTGAAGGGTGGGTACAGATGACCTCCTCAACACCTCAGGTTCGTCTGTCCGCTCCGTGTACGTCTCGCCAAGTGGTCCACCTCCGGGTACCATCCATCTCTATAACACTCTGCCTCGATCAGTGTTGTCTGTCATCTGCAACCAACACAATGATGTGCGGGCATTTCTCGTGTAGGGGTGAGTTTAACGATACTCAGTAGAGACCTCGAGACCCCCCGAAGGTCTCCCAGAATCCATGAAGGATAAACTAAAAAAGAAAAGATACAATCATGAAGTATCAACCAAACATACTTAGGTATATTCCCATATATATACCTATGTTATCAATCTCAGTTCATCTCTAACTCTCGAGCTCAAGCACAATCCAATCCACACAGGAAGTAAAGTCAATCACATTGATGATAATGATTGAAAGTCAAGACTTATCTCACACAGATATACATCATTCGTATGGAAAGAGAGATGATCATATGTAGTCACTGATTCATCTATGTTGACGGACCCACACTGGATACTAGACTAGCTAAGCTATCAGACCCACACATGATACAAGACCAGATACTCTGTTAGACCCACATAGGATACAAGTACAGAGATCAAAACTGTCAGACCCACACATGATACAAGAACAGTAGTCATCACTGTCGAACTCATGGAGGATTCCGATATGGTTTCCATCATCATCGAACCCATGGAGGATTCCAGTACGTTAGTTATCGTCGTTGAACCCCTGGAGGATCCCAGTACGGTAGACATCGCAGTAGCAGCTGGATCTAGGGTTTCCGAACATATCACGCTCAATTCCGGGAGGGTCCGCTCCACGAGCAATGGGGTTGATACATTAACTATCAAAAAGTCCAAAGTTGATGTATCCTGGAGTTCCGTCTCATGAAAAGAAACCCAACGCGACAGACGGCACGTCAATCGGACGCTCGGTCTGAGAGTTATTGGCTTTTCCATTCCAGGGGCCCAGTTGGATTTACGCTCGTTCCAAACTCTTCTGTTTTACAAAGTTGTCCAAAGAACACTTAGATTATAACAAAATTACCGTCTCATTGATAGGATCTTAGTACCTAGACAGCGCATCGATCAGACACACGGTCTAGAAGATATTCTCATTTAAGAGAAACGGGCCCGGCCCGTCAAGCCCAGAGGGTTGGCGGGTCGGTCGGGCCCGGTGGAGTGCGGCCCACCCAGGGACCCAGCCCGGTGGGTCCGACCCGTTTGGGGGGTCGGCCCGGCCTAGTGGGGCGCAACCCACCCGCGGACCCGGCCCGTGGTTGCGGGCCGGTTCGGCTTGCCCGGTGGCGTCGAGCAGCACCGTCCTCCTTGCTTTCCGGCTGGCCGAAGCCAGCCGGTTTCATCCGGCTCGAGCCGCCCGCATAGCAGGCCGCTATTTCTCTACAGCATAGAGCCCATAGGTGCCGCAGTTCCTTTCAGCCCGACAGGCAGGCGGCCGGCCGGTTCACCCACTGATGTGGCCTGCGGAAGCGGGCAGTGGTCTTCCTGAAGTGCGATGCCAAGGAGGCGTCGTGGTCTTCCAGCCCAGCCGGCTAAGCCAGCCCATACTTCCAGTATGTGGCCCGCGAATGCAGGCCACACCTCTTCTGCATGGCACCTGCTGGTGTTGCAGTTCACCAGACCCACTGGCAGTAGCTGGCCGGTTCTTCAGCCCGAGCGGCCCACGGTTGCGGGCCACGGTTATCCCTGATGCAGCCAGTGCGCGGCTACCGCTTCCGGTCCCCACCGCCTCTAGTCACCACCATCTCCGGTCGCCGCCACCTCTAGTCACCTCTATCAAAATAATCACGAACCAATGAAGGGTCATCGGGCCATGTTCGTTCGGCCTGCGCCCTCCGCGTTAGGTGATATCAAATGGCCGAAGACAAACTAAGAATTCATTAAGAACGAGATATAATTTTATTAATTTAAAATTATACAAAACCCCTTCCTCGATTTCAAGAACGTTTCTCATCGACGAGCTGCGGAAGACGAGCGTCGCGGAAGATGGATGTCGTCCCGTCAACGTCGGAGGGAATGACGTAGTCATTGGCGGTGCTCTTAGAAGACGTTGTCTTCTCCCTTGACATGGAGAAAGAAGAAGGAAGAAATGTGTTCCTCATGGGCATCGCCTCACGTTCTTTCCCCAGTTGAAGAAGTGGAGAGAACGTTATTCATCGAGAGGAAGATGTCATTCTTCATTGAAGATGTTCTTCGTGGAGAGGAACACTTTTCTTCTAATTCTCTAGAGCCTCCCCAATAGAATATTTTCCATCGAAAATAAAATAAAAGGCTTCCCAATTTAATAATTACATTCATTTAAAATCAATTAAGATTAACCAATTAATTAATGGAGATTAATTAATTAAATTTATGGGGTTGGCACAATTAATGGAGGGAGGTGGAGAGGCTCCACCATTATGTGGAAGTTCAAAAGTTAAGAGTGGAGTTTAAGGAGTTATGGGGGGTTTCAAGGGAGTTAAAAGGTTTTGTGTTCATGTGGGTCCAACCACACATTATCCTCTCATGACAGGTTGTGTGGGGGTGGGTCCCACCACCAACCTCCCGTTCGAGATAAAAACTACCAACTAAATAAAAATGTGTTCTAACACATTTTTATTTGAAATTGTATTTATAAGTAGTAACCCCAAAAATTAATTTCTCCTCCCGACCAAACGCAACTATGGTAAGGGTTCCCTTAGGTGAATACTGAAGCTGTGAGTTCATAAGTGCCCTCATATTTCAATTCCGAGCACCAGTTAAAAAGATAGAAAAATCCCGCTCGTACGTTCACTGAACGTACCCGAACAAAAGATCAGAAAATTAATCCGGGCACACCGGGCCTCAGAATCGGGTGCCGTCAAAAACTACGCACTCATAAAATTCCAAAGAATTTATGAAAAAAAATTCTTTGATATTTCTGGGTTTTTACAATTATTCTATTCACACACTGAATGGTGTTCATATCAATTTACAACCACATAAAATCATTTACTAGACTCCTTCTATGATTTTGAAAAGTTTATCTCATACCTTGTTCTTTCTAAAGTGGAGGTCTATACAGATCATACATCACTGAAATGCCTACTAAGTAAGAAGATTTATAAATTGTGATTAATATGGTGGATCCTACTGAAGTGCCCAGATCAGTGTGAATCACTGAGAGGGGGAGGGGGTGAATCAGTGATCCCTTAAAACTTTTTACTAATTGATTCCTTATCAATTAAACCTCTATGGCTGGTTAAAGCCTCGATCCACTCTTCTTGTATATCTCAGCCTTTCCTCGAGTGATGCAGTAAATGTAAAGGCACAGGACACAAGGATTTACAAGGTTCGGCACCAAAGGCCTACGTCCTTGCCATGTTGGTTATACACCCCAACATGGTTTCTCCATTATAACTTGTTAGAATTACAATGGTCGATACAGAGTCCCACTGTATCTCTCCTGAGTCCCACAGGAGGGTCTTTATACTGCGTCCCACAGTGTTACCAGAGTCCCACTGGCCTGCTCCAGAATCCCACTGAAGACTTCTTCCACCCTGAGTCTCACAGGGGGCTTCTCCTAGCTTCTCGAGTCACACGAGTAGCTCTTCTTCTTGTTCAGCTCTTCAAGTATCCTCAGCAGCCTGGGATAAAGGCTGCTGGCCTTGCTCTGTACCTCTGATCACTTGAGTTGATCAGGTCTTCTCGTCTTGCTCAGGATTTATCTCCTTCTTCTCAGGATGACCTGGCTTCTCTCCAGCTACTGAATACTCAGACAACTGATATCTTTAACTTCAGCCTGGTCCAGTCTCACTTCAAAACAACTTCATGCACTGAATGCATGTCAACTCTGAAATTCTTCAAGAACCACTGGTCTTGGATTACTCAGATGCACACTCGCTGATTTGAACTTTGATTACGTGCGCATGTGCATGCATGCATGCATGCACTTCCCTCTTTCTCCTCTTGGTGTAATAAACCCTCAAAGGGTATAGTCACTTTAAGCACACACCTTTTCTTCTTTTCCTTCACACGTTTAATTCCTTTTGATTACACACATAAATGTGTGTTATACGTTGTGTGAGTATCCTCTTTTTCTTCTTCTAAGTGTGTACACACTTCAATTAGTGCACACACATAGGTTCGGCCTTCACTTGTTTTACACACACAATTTATTCTTCGTTTTGCACACACTTAAGCTTGGCCTTTCACTTCTTCTTGCACACACACAAAGTATTCTTTGTTCTTCAAAGTGTGCTCCCCACAAGGGATACGACCTACTTCACTTGCACACACAAAGTGTGTTCTTCAATTTTTCACTCACACAAAGTGTGCCCTCGGCCTTCTTGTTCACATTGCACCCACAAACGCCTAAGATGTGTTCTTCTTTGTTTGCACAAGGCTACGGCCTTTCCTTCCCTTCTTGCACACACACCTGAATGTGTCCTTCTCCACTTATGCACACACACTGCCCACGGGTGTCTTCTTCAAGCACAGGCCGCGCATGTGTCAAGGGTGCAAGGGGTAGACGTGGGTCGCGTTTGCACACACACACAAAGTAGTGTGGTCTTCACTTGTTGCACACACAAGGGCTACGACCTTGGGTTCTCTTGAATGCAAATAACTCGTAGGGTCCTCTTACTTCACAACTGCCGCGCAAGCCACTTGGTGTTCAAGGGCGCGTAGGGTGTGGTAACTCCTGAGGCGCGCAAGATGTCAAAGACACAAGCGGCCGCACAAGCTCCTCCTACCGCGCAAATTTGCGGGCAGTGAGGGCTCCTTCTGCCGCGCGAGTACGCGGGCAGGGACCTCCTTCAGAGCCTCGGGTGGCTCTGGAACTTCAGTCGCGCAAGTGTGCACAGGGCTTCTACTTCGCGAGGCACAAAGGCACTCACGGGTCTTCGAGTTTTCAACAGATCAGCAAACTCAATGAGAGCCTCGAGCTCTCCTTATATAGGCAGAGGGATGCCTCTGTCCATCCGCGTGATAAATCTCGAATCACCGAAGATTTCGGATCTTCAAGATTTTCTCCAAATCTTGTTTTCCTTCGATGTTTCATCGCGGGTTTCCTTTTCTTTTCCTTCTACACGTTTATGCGTTTTTGAACGCGTGCATGCCTCTGTTTAGGCTCATGCATGCAAAGCATGCTCTCCACGTGGCCTCGGCATTATATTTTGCCTCGGCCGAACTCCAATTTCTCCATATATTGCATGCAAGCCACTTTTTATGCATGGTCGTGTTCGTAAGGGCGAGACGAGCTCAATGGAGCCTTCGGTTTGTTCGGAGGTGGCCGGAAACTCGATTTGGCTTGCTTGGAGGGCGCCTGGTTCGTTGGTGGCTGCGGGAATGCGCGGGGAGGCCTCAGCCGAGCTCGGGGAAGAAGAAAAGCTCAGCACCGTTGGATCCGTGCGTTGAATAAACTTGGACGGCCGGGATAAGATCTCGAGCGGCGAGATGCGATGAGCGGCAGAGATCGAGCGCGCGATGAGACGGACGGCCATGATTCGCTTTGCGGAAAAATCCCGCGTCCCACATCGAAACGGATCCCGGTTTTTCTGTGGTTTATCACCCAAGCGCTCTCTGCTACTCCTCAGTTGCATCTTCTCCCCTCTCGGTGCCGCCCCGCACCGAGTTCTTCTGCGGGCGTGCTTTGCGCCCACCCCTGCCACTCGGGCGCGCCACTGGCGCCCACTATGCTTCCTCGGGCTCGCTCCTCGCGCTCACGCTGCGCAGGGCTTGACACTCCCCTGCGTGGCCCGGGGCTTATACACGGCCCCGGCCTCCTCTTAGGCTGGCCCCATGGGCTCCCCCTTGGGCGTGGAGACCTCGAGTCCCACATGTGCCTTGGGGTTGAACCCTTAAGGCTGGCCCTTGGTGGCTAAATTTTTTCTTAAGTAGAGACTTAGAGACTTTGTATAAAAACAAAGTAACCCAAGTTCAAATGCCAAATGCAAAGTTCTCCTATGAGTATAAGCCAAATGCCAAGCCCTTCAAGCCTTCTTCCTCACTTTGTTCATTTGAGAATTCCTCCATTCCTCCTCTCATATGATCTCTACTTAGGATATGGAATTCCCAAGGTTTCTTCATCTTCAACCGAGCTCCTGAATCAAACATAAATTATTCAATGTCCTTCATTGTTCTAATCAGAGATCAATTGGAACTTCTTATTCACATGCACTAAGAATTAGTACATGGACTTCTTTAATCCACATCATCCACTTAGAGAGTGTGGATGGATCACTTTCATTCTCTTCATGCATTGTCAATACAATGCATGGTCTTCAATCACTGTTGTGACATTGTATCATCAGGATACAAGTTCTTGGAACTTTAAGAACAGCTCTACAATCGTCTGATTTTCATAGAGAATGTTTCAACCATCACATCCTATGTCACTTAGTGAATCTCCTAAGTGACATGCATCTTAGTACCATGGCCATTCTCCGTTTCTCACCAACACCATCACATCCTTTGACATTCACATATTGAAACTCCTTGACATCCATCCATTCATTCCTTGACAACAACATACCTCATTGACAACAAATGCAACATAGTGCACTTCAATCTCCCCCTTTGTATTTGTTGGCAATACACTAGAGCACATATGAATGGGTCAATATGTGTGCCAATATTTCTCCCCCTTATTGGCAACCAAATGCAAAGGTGTGGTGTGGTTCTCTTTCAAAAATCTCTTCCTCCCTTTGAAAAGTATTTTCTTGAAAAACACTGAGAGAGGGATGATGTCACATGTTCTCTTTAGCAAAGAACCTTCAGTAAATCAACTCTAAGTCTACGTGGGCTAACCCGGTGTAGAAAACAAGAGTGATGTAACCAAGGAACTCAATGTTGTCCAAAATTCACTGTACATGTGAGATCATGCTGCAGGGGTTTGAAATTTTTCAGATATATCAATGAATTGCTAAATCTTGCACATACTTCACCAAACACATCAGAAAGTTCAGGTGCAAAGATAAAGCTCCCCCTTTCATTCATTTGTCTTCAATCAATACTCCCCCTCAATTGTCATGATGAATACAATTAAGAAACAAGGGATGAAAGTATGATTGGAATACCTTCACTTTTCTCAAGATGGTATTAAATCTTAGAATCCCATCTTCTACAGATTGGCTCCCCCTCAAGGGGTGCTCTCCATTCTACCCAAACCACTCTCCAGTTGAGAATGATCGTCATCTTCAATTCCCTGCAATGTTAGCACATGTAAATACCAGAAGTATAAGGGAATAATATGGAACCTCCTTGGTTCATCAATGTGAACAACAAGGTTGAGAATATTCTCTCAACCGAGATGTCCCATTTTCACCATTCTTCACACTTGCACATTTGATCTTCAATGATGTTTGTGCTGGTGTGGATCTCAACACCTCTTCATGTGAAATATTCTTCTTCCCTTTTGCCTTAGCAATTTCCAGAACTTCATCTTCAGCTCTTTGCAGATCTTTGGCAAGTTGCAACTGATTTTTCCATATGACAAGTAAGTCACTTGGAAGTGTGGCCTCAGTTCTGGAAGTTCCACATGGTTCTTTTGATGTTGTTAAACTACCTTTCTTAGGCAACTTATTTTCAATCAATCCCTTCTGCTTCTTCTGGATTGATTGTCTTTTTGAGTCCAGTCTGCTTCTATTCAGTTCCATGGCTTGTTCACAAAGATCCATGGTATGACCTTTCTTTCCACAGTAGAAGCATTTCTTCTTGGTGGTCCTTCTGGATGCATCACCCTTCTTGGATTTAGACTCCAAGGTCTTCTCTTCCTTTTTCATAATCTTCTTGGGAGCATCTTCCACATTCTTATGCTTGCTTCCCAAGGATTCTTTCTGAGCCAGGTTCTGTGATCTTTTCTTCTTTTGAGCTCTGGATACAGTTGGAGATTGACATGTATCTTTTTGACCACTTTTGCAATCATCCCAGATGTTGTCAAGTAATCCAAATCTATTTGCAGTAAACAGATGTCTCTGGACCTGTGGATGCTGCTTCTTTTCTTCTGGCTTTCTCCCCCTAGGCATGGGCTTCCTCTGTGCTTTGGCATTTAGTGGATTGTACCAACAATCCTTTGCACAATGCCCATACTTGTTACAACACCAACATTGACCCACAAATCTTGACTTTTTGATTCCTTATGATTGTAGGGTACTTGTCTTGAATTGTTGTGCTGCTTCAGGAGAGCATTCTTTCTTCACTGTCTTCATCCATACTTGTTTGGATTCATTCTTCCATCCTGCACTTTTAGTAGAAACACATTTAGAAACATGAGTACAAGATGGTATGGATGGTACCTTCCTTTTAGAAGTTGTTGCCCTTTTATTAGAGGATGTCTTTCTTTTAGAATCATCCTGCTCAATGCATACTTGAGTAGCAACATCTCTCCTTTCAGCTGACTGGGAGGCTTTGGCTTTGGGTGATTGCTGAGTTTTCAATATCACCTCTAGTTCTAAGCATTTCATATTGAGGGAGTTCTTCTCATCCTCAATAGTTCTTAGCCTTCCTTCCCATTTCTCTTCCAGCTGCTTTATCTGGTCTTCATGCACCTTTTTTATTTCCAGCAATGAATTGTCCAGCTCCTTCACCCTTTTTACTTTGTCTTCAAGTTGAGCATCTTTAACAACCATTGATACTCTATGCCTCTTCTCCAGTGCATGGTAAAAATCTTTGATTATTACTTCAAAGAATTCTTTCTCAGAAAGGCTTCTTTGCAATTCTTCAGCAGTGTCTTCATATCTTTCATTGCAAAGAGAAACGGTTTCATCTTTAGCCTTCACCAGCTTTCTGAGAGTGTTGGTTATGCCAACCCTTTTTTCCAATTGATCTTAAATTGCATTGGCTTCTTCTTCTAACTGTGATTTTTCTTTTTGAAGATCAAGGATGCCTGTAGCTATACACATTGCCACTTCCTTGGGGACTGTCTTCTGAAGATATTCGATTGCATTTTGAAGATCATTCATTATTCCAACTTCATCACAGCTAGGACAGGCTTTCTTCATCTTCTTGGCCTGTTTCTTCTTTCTATTTTTCTGAGTCTTGGCAGATATCTCCATTTGAGGCTGGTCACTCATTTCCTCAAATATGCACTTCATAAAGACTCCCTTGGATCTTTTAGAGGTAACCTTCCCTCTGATACCAATTGAAGTTCCCAGATCAGTGTGAATCACTGAGAGGGGGAGGGGGTGAATCAGTGATCCCTTAAAACTTTTAACTAATTGATTCCTTATCAATTAAACCTCTATGGCTGGTTAAAGCCTCGATCCACTCTTCTTGTATCTCTCAGCCTTTCCTCGAGTGATGCAGTAAATGTAAAGGCACAGGACACAAGGATTTACAAGGTTCGGCACCAAAGGCCTACGTCCTTGCCATGTTGGTTATACGCCCCAACATGGTTTCTCCATTATAACTTGTTAGAATTACAATGGTCGATACAGAGTCCCACTTTATCTCTCCTGAGTCCCACAGGAGGGTCTTTATACTACGTCCCACAGTGTTACCAGAGTCCCACTGGCCTGCTCCAGAATCCCACTGAAGACTTCTTCCACCCTGAGTCACAGGGGGCTTCTCCTGGCTCCTCGAGTCACACGAGTAGCTCTTCTTCTTGTTCAGCTCTTCAAGTATCCTCAGCAGCCTGGGATAAAGGCTGCTGGCCTTGCTCTGTACCTCTGATCACTTGAGTTGATCAGTTCTTCTCATCTTGCTCAGGATTTATCTCCTTCTTCTCAGGATGACCTGGCTTCTCTCCAGCTACTGAATACTCAGACAACTGATATCTTTAACTTCAGTCTGGTCCAGTCTCACTTCAAAACAACTTCATGCACTGAATGCATGGAAACTCTGAAATTCTTCAAGAACCACTGGTCTTGGATTACTCAGATGCAAACTCACTGATTTGAACTTTGATTACGTGCGCATGTGCATGCATGCATGCATGCACTTCCCTCTTTCTCCTCTTGGTGCAATAAACCCTCAAAGGGTGTAGTCATTTTAAGCACACACCTTTTCTTCTTTTCCTTCACACGTTTAATTCCTTTTGATTACACACATAAATGTGTGTTATACGTTGTGTGAGTATCCTCTTTTTCTTCTTCTAAGTGTGTACACACTTCAATTAGTGCACACACATAGGTTCGGCCTTCACTTGTTTTGCACACACAATTTATTCTTCGTTTTGCACACACTTAAGCTTGGCCTTTCACTTCTTCTTGCACACACACAAAGTATTCTTTGTTCTTCAAAGTGTGCTCCCCACAAGGGATACGGCCTACTTCACTTGCACACACAAAGTGTGTTCTTCAATTTTTCACTCACACAAAGTGTGCCCTCGGCCTTCTTGTTCACTTTGCACCCACAAACGCCTAAGATGTGGTCTTCTTTGTTTGCACAAGGCTACGACCTTTCCTTCCCTTCTTGCACACACACCCGAATGTGTCCTTCTCCACTTATGCACACACACTGCCCACGGGTGTCTTCTTCAAGCACGGGTCGCGCATGTGTCAAGGGTGCAAGGGGTAGCCGTGGGTCACGTTTTCACACACACACAAAGTAGTGTGGTCTTCACTTGTTGCACACACAAGGGCTACGGCCTTGGGTTCTCTTGAATGAAAATAACCCGTAGGGTCCTCTTACTTCACAACTGCCGCGCAATCCACTTGGTGTTCAAGGGCGCGTAGGGTGTGGTAACTCCTGAGGCGCGCAAGATGTCAAAGACACAAGTGGCCGCACAAGCTCCTCCTGCCGCGCAAATTTGCGGGCAGTGAGGGCTCCTTCTGCCGCGCGAGTACGCGGGCAGGGACCTCCTTCAGAGCCTCAGGTGGCTCTGGAACTTCAGCCGCGCAAGTGTGCACGGGGCTTCTACTTCGCGAGGCACAAAGGCACTCACGGGTCTTCGAGTTTTCAACAGATCAGCAAACTCAATGAGAGCCTCGAGCTCTCCTTATATAGGCAGAGGGATGCCTCTGTCCATCCGCGTGATAAATCTCGAATCACCGAAGATTTCGGATCTTCAAGATTTTCTCCAAATCTTGTTTTCCTTCGCTGTTTCATCGCGGGTTTCCTTTTCTTTTCCTTCTACACGTTTATGCATTTTTGAACGCGTGCATGCCTCTGTTTAGGCTCATGCATGCAAAGCATGCTCTCCACGTGGCCTCGGCATTATATTTTGCCTCGGCCGAACTCCAATTTCTCCATATATTGCATGCAAGCCACTTTTTATGCATGGTCGTGTTCGTAAGGGCGAGATGAGCTCAATGGAGCCTTCGGTTTGTTCGGAGGTGGCCGGAAACTCGATTTGGCTTGCTCGGAGGGCGCCTGGTTCGTTGGTGGCTGCGGGAATGTGTGGGGAGGCCTCAGCCGAGCTCGGGGAAGAAGAAAAGCTCAGCACCATTGGATCCGTGCGTTGAATAAACTTGGACAGCCGGGATAAGATCTCAAGCGGCGAGATACGATGAGCGGTAGAGATCGAGCGCGCGATGAGACGGACGTCCAGGATTCGCTCCGCGGAAAAATCCCGCGTCCCACATCGAAACGGATCCCGGTTTTTCTGCGGTTTATCACCCAAGCGCTCTCCGCTACTCCTCAGTTGCATCTTCTCCCCTCTCGGTGCCGCCCCGCACCGAGTTCTTCTGCGGGCGCGCTTTGCGCCCACCCCTGCCACTCGGGTGCGCCACTGGCGCCCACTATGCTTCCTCGGGCGCGCTCCTCGCGCTCACGCTGCGCAGGGCTTGACACTCCCCTGCATGGCCCGGGGCTTATACACGGCCCCGGCCTCCTCTTGGGCTGGCCCCATGGGCTCCCCCTTGGGCGTGGCGACCTCGAGTCCCACATGTGCCTTGGGGTTGAACCCTTAAGGCTGGCCCTTGGTGGCTAATTTTTTGCTTAAGTAGAGACTTAGGGACTTTGTATAAAAACAAAGTAACCCAAGTTCAAATGCCAAATGCAAAGTTCTCCTATGAGTATAAGCCAAATGCCAAGCCCTTCAAGCCTTCTTCCTCACTTTGTTCATTTGAGAATTCCTCCATTCCTCCTCTCATATGATCTCTACTTAGGATATGGAATTCCCAAGGTTTCTTCATCTTCAACCGAGCTCCTGAATCAAACATAAATTCTTCAATGTCCTTCATTGTTCTAATCAGAGATCAATTGGAACTTCTTATTCACATGCACTAAGAATTAGTACATGGACTTCTTTAATCCACATCATCCACTTAGAGAGTGTGGATGGATCACTTTCATTCTCTTCATGCATTGTCAATACAATGCATGGTCTTCAATCACTGTTGTGACATTGTATCATCAGGATACAAGTTCTTGGAACTTTAAGAACAGCTCTACAATCGTCTGATTTTCATAGAGAATGTTTCAACCATCACATCCTATGTCACTTAGTGAATCTCCTAAGTGACATGCATCTTAGTACCATGGCCATTCTCCGTTTCTCACCAACACCATCACATCCTTTGTCATTCACATATTGAAACTCCTTGACATCCATCCATTAATTCATTGACAACAACATACCTCATTGACAACAAATGCAACATAGTGCACTTCACCTACTACTACAAGAATTTTACATCATCGAAAAGGAAACTAAAGGGAGTCAAAATTTCATCGTTGATCACTTATTTAGACAACCAATACCAGGAATTAAAGATAGTTCCAAATTAAACATTTAGGACGAATTTCTTGATTAAATGAATTTAAATATAATACTCAAATTCCAATATAGGATTTATAATATTTAAAACAATATTTCTATAGAACACATTATCCCCACTCATACAACCAAAAAATGAATAAATTACTAGTCGAGGAGTCACACTATAACATGGTTGAGCCACTACTATTTAAGCATTATGTTGATGGTTTTATGTGACCCTCCATCCTAGAAGATAATGTTTAGAGAAAACTCATTATGAATCACAATTCTCTAGTTAGAGGACATCATGGGCATAACTATACTATGGTTAAGATCTTAAAAAGCGGACTACACCTACCCACAATCCATTTGAATGCAAGGAGTTTCACTCAAATCCCTAATCGGTTCCAATGAACATGAACCATTTTAAAAGAAACTAAATTTCCTAGAATCCCATTCTACAATTAAAAATCTTTAACGTGTGGGGAATCTGTTTTATTGGTCAATTCCCAAATTTTAATTGAAAAATATACATCCTAGTCAGTATGAACTATGTTTCAAAGTGAGTAGTAGTTGACACCACCGCCCATGACACAACTATGGTGGTCATAAAATTATAAAGGAAAAAATCTTTCTTAAGATATGGATTCCTCGATTTATAATTACAAATCGGAGAACTCACTTTTCATATAATGTTGTAAGAGAATTTCTTAGAAATTATGGAACCTGATAAAACAATGGAACTCCCTACCACCAGATAACAAGAAGGAATGTTCAATTATCTAAAAGATAGAATATTCAAAATTTATTAAAGATAGATTCAATAAGTAGAAAAGACTAGAGTCTCAATCTGGATGATTCACTTTGAGTGTATCATACATTAAAAAATACCCATCGGCACTACTCCATTATATCTTTATTAATGGAAGCTATGTTACTTTCTGTTTAGATTATAGAATCACACTAAATGGGAAAATAAGAAACTAAATCTAGATGCTCAGAAATCAAGGGAATTAAAAATCCTACAAATCGATGAGATGTAAGTAATTAGAAGTGATTCTTATTAAAATTTTCATATTGATAAAAAATGAAGAAACAGAATTACCAACATATTGTGTGAGGAATTATTACACCAAGGGATAAATTTCTACATTTTAATTCCTAAGTGAGACTATTCCCAACGAAGATTGAATATTGATTTTGGGGTCCCTTTAAAGTCATCAGAGTGTTCCCCTATAGGGAAATAAAAATTCAACAAAGAAAATGATGACCCTTCAAGTTTATTGGAAAGAGACTAAAACTTTATCATGAACCATTTCATGATGGTGTTTCCCTTAATTTTAAGTTCAGATTGTATTTTATCCATCCTTATGGATGAAGACATCTTTTTAGTTATTTATGGGATGCAACCCATATTTTCTCATTACATTATTTTAATTATGTGGTTAGGACCTTTATTTTTTTTCTAGCACCATCTATTCAACTATCATCCATAAAATTATTGCATCCACATTAGGCATGTATATGGTCTTATTTCTTATACTTTTGACCATGTGAACCTACCATTTTTTGGATACATATTCATTAAAATATTTTTACAGATGTTTTATCTAATATAGGTATTTTTTTTAACAATTTCTATAGGTATCACAATTTCACTTCACCATCCAACATTTTCACCCATGTAATGACTTTAATTAAAGGAAGAACTCAATTCCATAATATAAAATTCATAATTACAATTCCAATATATCTTAGATTCAATAGAAATATCATCCAAGTCTCCTTCTCAAAAAGTATTGAAAATGTTACAATTTAAATATGGGGAGTCATTATTGATATTTATTGTCAATAGACATGGTTTTTTCATTCTTTATTATTTTATGAGAAATATTTCATTAAAATAATTATTTAAAAGGAAACCTCATTGCACCCATTTAAATTAATGTAATTTTATGGTTGAATATTGTTGAAATAATTTTATTTTACTCTTTATAATTTTAGAATGATTGCAGATCTGAGTAATTTAATTATAATTATTGATTCTTGAAATTAATTTTGAATGAAATATTACTAGATATTATTCCTTAAGTGATTTAAATATAATTTTTATACTCTCATTCCCAAGAGTATTCTAGACCTACAATGTCATTTTTTAGAATATTTCTTTATAGATACATGGAGCATGGTAACCTATCACAACATGCCTCAGAATCTTATCCAGGATATTAATAAATAAATAAATTGTTTAAATAGATGAGGAAATATTTTTTATCTAGTTATCCTAAAAGTCACATGTAAATATATTCTATTTTATTATGTAGTATTCATGAATAACCATGTTAGGATGGATCCATTTCAAGACTATTATCCCTTCCTACCATACTCATGGTATTATGAACAATTTTATGTTGAATTAGCGGGGTAGATTCCTTATCTTGAACATACTTGAGACAATGATACCAAAGACACATATAGTAGAATTTTCATTAGATTTTTATGAAATGGTTCATGATTGCCTTCATTGTTTTATATGTATACTATGTAACTTTTAATATGTATATAAATAATTTTTTGTGTTTTTGGAAGGTCAAAATTCATCATTATTAGACTGATGAATCATATGATGAGCCATATGTGGTTGGGTAGTGGATGTTACATCTTGCCAAAACATGAGTTTCAATAAAATAAATAAAATGAAAAATATAAATGAATATGGAACATTATTTATTATTATTGACATATTAAAAGAACTGCTTTGAGATGTTTTCATCATGGATGCATTTTTGTCTACAAGGAGTTCCTTCATTTAAATATTCATGGTTATCTAGAATTATATTTTAGGTCTTACCCACCTTTTTGTTCATTATTTTTATCATCTAACCAATTGCCCTCAACTACAAAGAAATTTAAACCTTATTTTTTAAGCCCTTGTGATCAATTTGGTGTTTATCTTTACGGAGTGTTGATTTCATAATATATGAAATCATATGGTTAGGAACATGTATTTAAGGAACGACCATACCCCAGTTACATTTTTCCTTGAGTGGTGAGAGGAATTTAATCATGATGTAAATTCAAGAAATGGGTATAGCTTCTAAAGAATAGTTATGAAATTTAAATTAAATGAATAAAAAATATGAATAAAGATCCAAAATATGAGAAATGAATAATATTATCTTCTATATTTATTTTGTAGTACATTCATTTTTTGATAGAACTTAGTTATATTTTCTTTTTTGTAATGAAATTTTATTGTTTAAAAAAATCATTTCTAATCCCTATTGAGATTTTTTTACATTAGGTCACGAAAATGATCATCTGTGTGGGAATTTGATGAGACAAATTCATATAACTATTTTTCATAAATTTATTTAATTTTTTATCATTATTTATTCAATAATACATTGGGTTTTGGTTTTCTTTCTCAAGAAATAGGTACTCAAGACTCAAAAGAAGATATTTTGGGGAAATTGTTTTTTACATTATACATCCTGAATCCATAGTAGACAACAATTCTTCTTTGAGAAGAGAAGCTGCATGATCCAAGGCTCATCCCATGAATCCAAAGTACATGATGTTAGTAAAGTACACGAATTTAATACAATTTACACATTATAAAAGACACAAATTTCAAACTAAATAAATTATACTATATAAGAATCATTAATTATGTGCAATGTTGGAAACCTAATTGTACCTAATGATACAAGAAGTGAAATCCAGAGAGCCAAGATATTAGGGTAAATTTTTTATCTAAATTACATGGAGTTGAAAACACTTACACACCATGAAACCCATGATGAATAATCCAATTAAAAGAGTTCCAAGATGTGAAACTCATTTACACATCGTGTAACACTTAACTCTATATATATGAGAGCACCCCCATTGTAGATACGAGTTATGAACGTGATGTCCAATATTCCCCTTTTATTATTGTTTTATTTTCTATTTTATATCCAACATGTTTAAATTTCATTATTTTATTGTTTTAATAATTTTTTAACCGCTTTTTTATTCCAAGTCTCACACTTTCTTTGTTGTAATTTCAATTCTTAACTCAAATTTTTTTTCTATTCAAATTAGATTTTTGTTGATTTAGTCATTGCGTCTTGTTTAGATTTTGTATTTATATTAGTTTATAAAATCAAAATTTTGATATTCATTTATTTAAGTTGTTTATTTAGAATTTTGATCATGTTTCCATCGGTTTTCCAACATTCATTTAATACCACCATGCATAGATAAATTGTCAAGGTTTAGGTCTTAAGAGAAAGTGTGGATCTGAATATTTTGAATATATAAATAAAACATGGTAACCTTGTGGCTAGTAACAAGGTTAAAAACAATTTGTAGTATCACATTTATATAGTAACCTAACCATGGGAGATTAAATTGAATGAACCTTACCACGTTATAGTTGACCAAGCTAGGACCAGTAGATTGTGATGCTTTCTACCTTAAATATGAGATTTGTTCACTTATATTTTTGAAAATATATGCATCAATGAGTAATTTTCAGCTTAGGTAAATCCAAATGGTTTGAACAAAATCAATTGGTGTCCTTTTCACTACTTCACAACCTATACCATACAATTATACCAATATATATTTAGGAATACCCATTTGATGAAACCATAAAATGGAACTTAAACCCTAATCTCATTCCTAAATTAAAACCAAATCTATATATTTTTAGTCAATCTTAATCAAATATTTAATGTGAGTAAGCCAACATCATGGTTCCTACTACTAACTTTACTACATACCAATTGTCCATGTGGGTTCGACCCAACACAACCACTATGCTTTATGTTTGTAATTGAGGGTAGTTTGGTAAATATATATTCTAATCTGATAAATTCCCACACATAATAACTTATGTCATCTAGGATTTTCATAGAATTTGGAGATCAAATATTGGTATTATGAGGTTGTTGGGATGGATCATTAGTGGTAGAATTCTGAAAAATTCAAATGGAAACAACATGGATTCATTAATCACCAATGATAGATCCAATTAAGAGGTCAATATTTATTATTTTATAATTATTATGTTGTTTTTATATATTCTAGAAATTATTTTTTGTCTATAAATAACTTCTTAATTTGTTTCCTATACTTTATATGTTTTTTGGTTTCTGTATTGATAATATTTCTCCAAACACGCATTGTCCAGTGATGATACTCAATTTAGTGTTTTATAGAATTCTCCCCCATTCATCAGATTTTTTAATTTCATTTCATATAGTTATAGAAATGATTATTTTCTGATGGGATCAAGTGTGAATATTCATATGGATTCATGATACAGTTATGCAGATGAGATATAAAATCCTATCGACATGGGGTTACATGATCGATGTCTAGTTCAAGGATTGTGGTGGTGATGTATATATATATATATATGAATTAGGTGGATGGATTATTGGCTATAAATCTTTCTTCAGATGAATATTAGTAAATATAAATGGTGTAAGATAATTGTTACTAATAATGCGTGAATAAAAATAGGTTTTTGATGAGGGGAGGGAATTGGCTTGTGCATCTTGAAACAATTTTTGTTGAGATCATAGCTGAGGAAATGATATTATCCTAGAAAGATGAAAATAGATGTTATGTATGTAAAAATCATAGTTGGAACCATTATTTCACATCATGAATGTTTGGGAATAATTCATAATTTGGATTCCACCCACATATGAAAAACGACACCTACCAGAGGGGTTTGGGATGCATAAAGACATGATGTGATCCATATAGGCAATCATGGAAATCTGATTAAAATTCTTAGGAGATTCTCATTTCATGGAATCTACGTGTCATGATGGTAGGGTTCAGGGAAAACTATTAGAGTGGTATTGGGGTTGGTGCTCCCCTAATGGTTTATTTCTTCAGGCTGTAGTTCTATCATATTGAATGCACTATTATAGTCGATACTCCACCATATTTCAAGGGAAAAAGAACTATATATGGGAATTTAGTACTCCCCCATCACCGATCTATGGCAAGGAACATGTCCTCCATTAGAGTTGTAACTCCATCTGATGAAGAATCAACTTGTGAGGCTTACACCCTCTAATATATTTTTGTGAGGTTTATGTTGGACATCTAGAATCAGGACAAAAATATCTCTTGGAGCTACAATAGACTCAAATTTGTTAACTAGCTATGGAGATTGAGATTACTCTCTCTTTTAATGGGTTTTCATAATGATTATTTCTATTGTTGGATTTTTCCCCTATTTTAAATATATGTTTATTTGACTACTTTATTCTATCAATTCCATATTGGTTCTTCAGGGAGTCCTACATAGTATCTTTGTAATCAAACGATTGTTGTATTTTCCAACACATGTTATGTATTATATAGATTATAGATAGAATCTTAGTAACATTGGGGGACTTGGTATCATTGGAGTGTAGTTGTACAGGGAGGCATTGTCCACTTTTAGTGTTCAGGCTCTGGGATTGTGAGTTAAAAACTCCTCTAAATTTCTATTTTTTAGTTGTTACGAGGTTGGTAATTCTTCTAATTTCTTGTTTCTGTATTTATTTTTTCCCTTTTAATTTTGTTGACATTTATTTTCAACAATGATTTATTTCTTATAGGTTTTTTAATGCACTAATTATACACTAGGTGTTTCGATATAGCATTACTTTGGATATTCATATAGATATCTTTGGGTGTGTGTGTAGGTAATATGGTCTAAGGACTCCCATTCCAAAGATATGGATACATAATTCTATTCTCCAGCCTCTAGCTTATTAGAGATAATCTTGGGTGTTACTCTCATCTTAGAATTCACTCATAAAAGGCCCTAGTGGGTTGGGTAATCGTTGAATGGTATCAGATCAAGGTCTATCCATGGGATTCATATTGTAGATAATTTGTTGTGATTATTGGTTTGGGAACTTAGTGTAATGGTGTTAAGTTGTCTCAAGTTAGGTACTCAATCCATGGTACCTAGTGATAGTGAAATTGAATATGTGTCAATATTTTGGGACCCTAAACACCTTCTTGTTGAATGAGAATACTAATTCAATAGTTATAGGGAAAAAAATTATACATTCATCATATAGAAATGGGTATTTGACGTCAATGTCCTTTTTGATCTAGCTCCCCATCTATTCTCATTTAACTATGATATGTCTTATAAACTATCGGGATTATTCTGTAATGATATAAATCTAGGATACCAAGATAAGTTTGTGATGAACACCAATTGATTGATGAGACCTTAGCACAAGAACATAATCAATTAGTTCTCTCTCCATGCGAGTAGGGATAATTGAATCAACTTGATGAGTGGTGTGTGGATCCACTTCTAAAAACTAAATAAGGTGTTCATATAAATATTGGACACCCAGTTGTTCTAGACAACAAGTATTGTGATGTGTGTAGGATATGTGTAATATGTTAGTTTCTAAAATCGAGACTGTAGAGGTATTATGGTGATAAATATTCTCAAGTATTAGAGGATTAAAATGATATTATAGTTCATGTTTTCCAGCATGTGAGAAACTCCATCGATCATATGGTTTTTCTTGTAACTTGTCTTTTCCATGGAGCAGTAGGGTACTGGTTAGGGTGGTTCACTCAAGGCCACGATGAGGTGTCACTCTCAAGGAGATATTTTCCACACTTTTTCTTCAAGTATTATTATCCTTTGATCTTGTACTCTGTGAAAATCTAGGATCATCTGGAGCTCTGATAGGGATCTGTTTGCTCTTTGTGATAAGAAAAATTTGGGTGCCGCTCAAAAAGATGATGGAGGTAAGAAGAGATTTGCGGAGGCTGTCAAGAACACAAGATCTACGTTTTTTCTTGATTGTGAAGCGGCGTCTTTGGGAAGGTTCATAAGGAAAGGGCGCACTGCGCATGTTTCTGCGAATCAAAATGCGTTCGAGGAGAGAACGAAACTTTGCAAATTCTCGATTATTGAACGAGTGGTGGTTCCTAAGGGGGAGTAGCCATGAAAATTCAGTGACCTCATTGCAAGGATTGTGGAAATTTGGGGGTTTCCAGATTTGAAAATGACTGCAATGGGACGTGGTTTCTATCATATCATATTCCCGTTGGATGACATCAAGAGATGAGCGTGGAGCTTTGGTTTGGTCTCGTTGCAGCCTGGTTTTCTTCGAATTCATGAATGGGATCGAAATTTTGATCCCAATGTTGTCAGAAATACCTTTTCACATGTCTGGATTCGGGTATGTAATCTGAACTGGTTTTATTGGCATCCGTAAATTCTTTTGGATATTTCTTCATCTGTTGGATATCCGATTAGGCTTGATCGGAAAACGGAGAATCCTTCTTTTGTCCATTATGCTCGAGTTCTTATTGAAGTGGATATGGAAACAACTCTGATTGAAGAGGTAGTGTTAACTACTCAAGATGATTCCATTACTTTAAGCATTTAGTATTAACGGAAACCTAAGTTCTGCATCCACTGTCATTTTTTTGGGCATATGATCTTGGAATGTAACAGGAATAAAACTTGCAATTTCTGTAACATTCGAGGACATGATGAGGAAAGTTGTCGGAAAATAAATGGCAAAGGAAAGGATATCACTGTTTCTGGCCTCAAGGATTCTAGGAAGGAACTCCCTACTATGCTTGATATGGTTGTAGGGTCTGATGAGGAAATTACAGCATCAGTTGATCAAGTGGGAAAAGATTTGCAGCATAACCAGATGGCCACACTGCCTCCTGTTACTACGCCAGAGGTCGCAGTGGTGGAGCAGGAGTTGGTCTCCTCTTCCCCTTCTCAAGACACTGAGAATGCCTCGGCCTCTATCATCACCCCTCATGATCTTCCTGTCATTATTAGTGAGACGGAGTGGGTTGTGCCTTCTGATAAAGATGGTGCTACGGACGATACCACACTCTCTGATCCTCATGCACTTGGTCTTTCTTCTAGCAAAACGGAGGAGGCAGTGATTGCTGATAAAGATGGTGTTACGGAGGATAACACCCCCTTTGACCCTCTTGAAATTTTTCTTACTGCTAATAACATGGAGGAGGCATTGCTTAATGATAAAGATGGTGTTATGGAAGATAGCAACCCCTCTGATCCCTTTGGGGGCTTTTTTCAGGTCCAAACAACCAAGATGGCCAAAAGGATTTTGCATGCTAGTCTGTTTTCTGCTCCTATTGACTCAGGTAACGGATTCGCTCCTCTTGATACTGAGGAGGGCGTTAATGATGTTGAAGATCCAGATTCGGTTGATAAAAAACCAGGTTCTCCGGCCGATTCTAAGAGTACTATCCCTGATAAGGACTTGACCAAAGTATATGATGGGCCTAGCACTAGGCTCTGATCCCAAAAATAAAGATACTCTTTTGGAATTGTCAAGGGATCGGGAATGCTCCCACGGTCAGATCCCTTAGGCATTTTATCATAACCAATAGTCCTCTGTTAATTGGAATTGCTGGACCAAGAATGAAATTTGAAAAGTGGAGCTCCTTCATATGGGCTTCGATGGGTTATTCATTTGTTGCAAATAATCATCTTCAGACTATCACTAAGTCCTTGTGGGTCTTAAACCATGACAGTGTGAATGTTAGCTCGGTTTTAGCTGACTCACAGTCGGTTAATGTTGCTTGTTGTATTGGTAATGAATCTCTTGCTGTGACTTTTGTTTACGCATCTAACATGTACATAAGAAAAAGGGGCTATGGAGGAATATTCTCAATATCTCTAGAGATGTGGCCACCAATTGGGTTATCCTTGGTGATTTCAACACTGTCCTGAGTCCTGAAGAGAAAACAGGTGAACATTTCTATCGTATTGCAGCCTCGGATATGCTATGTTGTATTGATAGGTGTGGACTCACTGAGGTGATCATCTCTGGAGCAGATTTCACCTGGAGCAGAAACACTATTCATGGGAAGCATGTATGTATGTTGGACAGATGTTTTGTACAGGTGGATGGAAGGAAAAGGATGATGGATATTTCTGGGAGAACCCTTCTGAGGCTGCACTCCGATCATAATCCCATTCTCATGGATATTTTCATCAACAAATCAAGGTCATCCCCTCTTCCTTTTAAGTTTAACAATGCCTGGGTGGTGATACCGGGATGTAGAGAAATTGTTCTTAATGCATGGGATGCTGTCTTTCTGGGCAGCCCTTCTCATGTCCTTTGTTTTAAGTTAAAGGCTATTAAGGGAAGGCCGATGCAATGGAGTAAGGAATTCTTTTCCTCGCAGGATAATGATATTAGAGAGGCTGAAAATGCTCTTTTAATTTTCCATAAAAATAATTTGAACCAGGAGATTCCCCCTCGGGAAGAAATTCATGCTGCTGAAAATATGGACAAGCTTTTGATTCTCAAAGGAAATCTGGTTCAGAATCAATTCAATATTAGATGGTTGAAGGAAGCGGATAGGAACTCAAGGTTGTTTCATTGCATGAATAGGTAAAAAGATTCCAGGAAAGGTTTAAATGCAGTTACCATTGATGGGAATCTGTTCTGTTCTGAGAATGAGATATCAGATGCTGTGATAATATATTTTGAGAAGTAATATTCAGAGACTGGGAATGATAACTCTGATAATATTATCTGGTGCTTTGAGCCTTCTATTAAAGAAAAGCAGAACAAGAAGCTTGTTGATATACCCAGTGTAAGAGAAATACATGATGCCTTATTTTCTCTGAACATCGACAGTGTGGCGGTCCCTGATGGATTTACCAACAAATTGTTCATGTGTTACTGGGATATCATTAATGTGGATGTTTTGAATGTTGTGAGGGAATTTTTTAGGTCAGCATACTTGCCCTTTTGAATGAATTATAACTTTATGGCTTTAATTATGAAGAAGGAAAATGCTATTGACATAAGGGATTTTAGACCTGTTTCTATTGGCAATACAATGCCAAAATTAATTAGTAAGATCATGGCTAAAAGACTTGGAGAGATTGCTAAGGACCTCATCTCGTGTAATCAGTTTGGCTTTGTTCCAGGGAGGAATATACAAAGCTGTCTTTACACCACCTCTGAGTGTGTGAATTTTATGAAGAGAAAGCTGAAAGATGGAAGTATGGAAGTGAGGATTGATATATCTAAGGCCTTTGATACCATTCGATGGAGTTTTTTATTTACTATTCTCAAAATGCATGTGTTTTTCAGAAATTTATTTGGTTGATTGGTTCCATTATGGAGAGTTCTAGGCTTTCAATTATGATTAATGGGTCGCCTATGGGTTTTTTCCAATGCTCCAGGGGAGTAAGACAGGGTGACCCTCTTTCTGGTCTACTGTTTGCCATTGTTGAGGACTATTTAAGTTGGTGCCTCACTGATTTGGCTAATTTTGGCTGGTATCATAGGATGCGAGTGGGAAGAGAGTTATGTGCCCCGTCCCACTTATTCTATGCTGATGACATATTTCAATTTGGTAGAGAAGATAAAGGTACCATATCTTGTATTAAGGGCATATTTTTACACTATGAATAGGTTGCGGGGAAGGTTATTAATTGGGACAAATCATCTCTCATATTTGGTGGAGGACTTTCAACATCAAGGAAGATCAGAATTGCTTGTAATCTTGGGGTGAAAAGAGGATCTTTTCCTTTTAATTACCTTGGGGTGCCACTTTTCTGGGGTAGGGTAAAGAGAGGTTACTTTTATAGTATTGCATTAAGGATTACTAGTCAGCTTGCAGGATGGAAGGGGAAGAGTCTGTCCCAAGATGGAAGAGTTTGTCCAGTCAATTCAGTGATAACGTCAATGTTTGTTTACTATTTCTCTTTATATAGATGGCCTATGGCTCTTATCAAGGATCTAAATGGTAAAATCAGAAAATTCATATGGACTGGGTCAATTCATGAAATGAAATTTGTTACTGTCGTCTGGAAGGACTGCATTAAACCTATAAATATGGGTGGTTTAGGAATTAAAGATATCAGAATCTTCAATGATACATTGAATACAAAATTCATTTGGAATCTCCTTTAAGTAACTGTTAACTCTATGGATTTCCTTGTCAGTAGGTTTGTGGGGAAGCTGCATGCAGGATATTCTAATTATTTATGTTCATCTGTATGGCCTACTCTTAAAAAGGCTTATACGGATCTAATGGCTTGTTTTAAATGGATGGTTTGCAAACAATCAAATCTGAACTGCTGGACTACACCCTGGCTTTCTCGGCCCATTTCTGATGAAGTCCTTATTCCATCCTTATTGAAATACACAACCATTTCTGACTTTAGTGAGAATCCGGTTCTCACTGGAATGTTACCCAGCAGTGTTCAGAATGAAGTCTCAAGGTACTGTTTTCATGAATGTGATACTTTGGTTTGGATGCCCAATCTTCTTGGCTGGTTCACCACAAGGTAGCACTATAGAAGCCTTTGTGGTGCTTCTTGGAACCCTCGTCGATGGGTTGTGGTGTTTTATACGGTGTTTATTCCTCCTGCACATTCTATCTTGATCTGGAAAATCTTGAATCAATGGCTTCCATTGCAGGCCCATTTGCAGCGCACTGGGATTACTCTGGCCTCAGCCTGCCTATTCTGTTTAGAGGCGTATGAGTCTATGGAATATGCCTTTGTTTCTTGTAAATTTTCATGCATGTTTTGGACTTACATATAGCAGGTTTTCTGCTGCTCCCTCAACTGCAATTCGGTTGAGAGTTTGTTGCAGTCCATTTGCAGGACTGAGTGCAGCGAGCAGGTCTTTTCCTTGATTCTTGATGCTGCTACCAGTATCATTTCTTTCATATTGAAAGCACGAAATGAGCATACATTCAATAATGTTGATCCATCATTTCATGCTGGAATTTTATTCTTGCACCGGGCAATCCTGAATGCTTCTAAAGTGCAGACTGGTTCTACGAAAAATGATGTTTCTGATATGATTTTGTTGAGATCACTTAGTGTTAATGGCAGGATGAAAAAGCCAAGGATGATGAAGTATGTAATATGGATACCACCCATCCAATGCTGGCTGAAGGGTAACATTGATGAAGCATCTTCTGGAGCACCGGGACCATCTGGATGTGGTGGAGTTTTTCATACGTGTCGTGGATTTGTGAAGGGATGCTTTTTTCATTACATTGAAAATGGTTATGCCATTGAAGCAGAGCTGTGGGCAGTGATAAAAGAAGTCAGGTATGCTCTGCGATATGATTGGAATGAGTTATGGATTGAGTCATATTTGTCGGTTGCAGTCTAGATTATCAAAGACCGATCAAGGAATGTTCCATGGCGGATGTTATCGGACTGGGGTGACTGTCTTTGGCTTATGGAATGGTTATCTTTGGAAGTCACTCATGTCTATCGAGAGGCTAACCAAGTTGCGGATTCCCTTTAAAAGCGACCCATCTTAAGGGGCAGTTCGAGTTGGTCTTTCACTTTGCCTGAGTATTGTAATTGCATGGCCCAAGCTGATCGTGATGGGGCGTTATTTACACTTCATTTTAAAGCTTCTCTGTGATCCTCCATTGTGTAACTTACTTTTTTATTATAATTTTATGGGAGCAGGCGCGCCTGTCTCCTAATTTTCTGGGTATATTGTTATGGTACGAGATGGTTACTTCCAAGTGAGGATGTTTGAGTAACGCCTCCATAAGAATATTCAAGTTGTTGTGATCTATTTATTCATTCCCGCCTATGTAGGGGCTCTAAAGTAGTCCCTAGTAACAGAGATCTTTCAAAAATAAGAGGTGAGTTTCCACAAACAAATTCTCTAAAATATTGTTATATATATATAAATATTTAATAATATAGAGTCTTAAATTCTCAAGGATATTTTAGGTATATAGATTTAGAGGATTATGAAATGTAAAAAAACCATCTCACTCTAGTATAAATTTTTCCTCTATCAAAATACTTACTCAAATACTCTAGATCCAAAAAAACTAAAACAGATATTCAATTATTGAATCCAAAATTATTTATACTCATCAACAACCCTATGAAAAACATTTCAAAACATTGTGTAAGAAAAACGATCAATAATGTCTTTTAAAATAGATTTATCTTTTTTTCAAAAAAACATTGAAATGATAATAATTTACTTCATTAAATCATAGCCTTAATTTTTTGTGAGACCATAGATGAAAATAACATTTTTTTCTTTGTAAATACAAACTAATAGTATTTTAAAAAAATTTATAACAAATCCAATGATTTTTATAAAACACTTCACATGATTTGAAAATAAAACCCTAAGGCAACCAAGAACAAGAATATTTGTATTGGGCTTATGTTTAACAATGTATAGTAGGTCTATTTGGGTTTGTGTTTTCTCCCACACCTTAATCTTGATTAAAATTTCAATATTTCATATTTTACAAAGTAATTTATTGATTTCCCCCCTTTCCCCTATAATTTTCCATAAAAATCATATTTTGAAAAAATATTCATTCAATAAATGTCTGTAAATATATATTAATAGACACATATATTTATATATATATCTCTATATATGTTCATAATTTTATATATATCCTTAAAGAATTATAATTACCCTAAATTAGTGATAATTAATCTTTTGGAATGTGATATGAATTTTAAAACATATTTGCAATCCTGAGAAAAAAAATAATGGATTCCCAAAACATAATTTAAACATAAGCGATACCCAAAAATTAAAATTATTTTCCACAAAATCAAGCTTAAAATATATAAGAACAAGAGGGTTTTGAATTATAATCACTTCACATTAATTTTTTTTTAAAATTATGGTTTCTCTTTGAAATAAAATATTTTAAATTTGAAATGAAAATTTTGAACACCTAAAAATACCAACTTTAAAAAAATTTAAATTAAATAGAGTTTTACAATGAAATATTTAATATAAATTTTTTTAGAAAGGTTTAAAATGAAAAGATAACAATAAATTTAAATCATACTTGAAAATAAAATTATTATTTAAAATAATTATTTTATGATATGGTTTTAGAAAAAAACATTTACATAAAATAATAAATCTGAAAGAGTATTCTCCTAACAATAGACTCCTAATTGAACTTTACTCTAATTTACCTAAATGAAGCATTCTAAAAGATTCTTTCATAATGATAATATATAATATCACTCTATTATTCTCTATAAAAGGAAATTTTACGTGTTTCTAGTGAAATTCACTAATAATAATATAGTTTTTTGAGTTTTCAGGAGAAGTTGCTCCCATATATAATCCTGCATTCACAATGGGTTTGTTTTTATATAAGTGAATGATAATTTTAGAAAACATTTACGTGATAAATTTTGTTTTGGTTTGGGAAGTGACCCAAAAATACTGCACATTTTTTATACTTTGTTTTTATGTCCATAAATTCGTTGCCTTGCCTTTATTTATTTTGTTCACCCTAGCCATATTAACGTTCCCAAACTATTCACATAGGTAGAAAAACCCTAATCTTATCTATCTCATTTTTAATTCACATTTATTATTATTATTATTATTATTATTATTATTATTATTTCCCTATCCATTCAAATGGGTCATTCTTCACTCATTCTCATACCCCTCCCTCATTTCATTTTTGTTTGTGATATTTCATGCACCAAACACACACCTCAATTTTGGTATCCTTTTTATGATTCATTATACCTATATAAACACACTATATACGTATATATATATTTAAATCCTCAAACTGTAGTTAATTATATATATATATATATCAATATCATATCATATATATATATTCATCTTAAATTAATATATTTTTTATATTATTTTAAATTGATGTAAATATATTTAAAACTAATACTTTATGAGTTTTCAAACATGAATCACTCAAAAAAAATATTTCAAATTAATATATTATATTTCATGATAAATATCGAAATTATAATTTTTGCACTCATTGTATTACATATTAATTTTAATCTCTCATTGGTATTCCTATTAATATATTTTATATTTATTTTAAATTTGTAATCTTCATTACACTCATTTATATTTTATGTTCTATGAAAATTCTTATATTATATTTGTATCTATATTAATTTTATATCATTTTCACTACAATTATAATGTTACTATTCAAATACAATCCACTTATAATATTTTATTCAACCCAAATAGTATTATTTCATGATTAAATTTTCAAAACATAATTTCACATATTCACATTAAAATGATATTTTACCTACCATAATAAATATTATATTATTACGTAACACTTTTAAATATATAACTTTTTAATTAATATATTTCTCTTATAATTGTTCTTATTTTTTATACATTTATTTCCAATTTATATGTGCTAATATTAATAAAAAATATTTTTTTATAATTCAGTATAATTTACCATAAAATATTCATAATTAATTAATTTAGTTAACAGATTATCCATCTGTCCATATAAAATTAACTACTTAGTATCTCTTACACGACATAATAATATTATTAATATATGCATTATCAACACAAAAATATTATTTTATTATATTTTTCTATTAACGGAATGGACCAAATTAATTTATACATGTAAATATATGTTTAAAACCATTGTCCTTACATTATCCCCATGCCACCAAATAAATTATATCATCATAATAGATAATTATCTTAGATAAATTTTACTTACTAATTCGGCATATAACAAATATGTATCTTTTTCTAGTCATGGATATATAGAGTTTGATAAAGATAATTTCATATAAAATTTATATTAGATTAATCCATAGAAATGGTTCTTTCTAAAGAGGAATATAGTGAACCCTATATCCAAAACTCTAAAACATCGAAAATCCCACAGGATTCTCCCATATATCACAATATGTCTAACCATAAGAATGCATCTAAATATAATCACCTAAAACCTCAAAAGAATAATTATAACTCTAAAATTATCAATGATATCCTAATCTCAAAAGTTCTTTAAACATTATATGTGATATCACTATGATGTCTCAAACCCATTCTCCTAGATCCGATGTAAAATATTATATATTTAATCTAAATAAAAATTTAATGTTTTTGACTAATATGCAGTCTTACACTCATAAGAATATTTTAAGATTGTGTTATTGTAAGATTAAGAATATTTTATCATAATGTAACTCACTAAAATTTATATTTTTTCAGAATCTAATTACCTCTATGACGTCTCTGAATCTACTCTGACTAAAACTCATAATTGAGTATCGGATCCAAATTATTTTCTACCTATCAATATCCATGTGAAAAAAAATTTAATCGTGGGCTGATAAAATTACTCAGAAAGGGGAATTAAAATAATTTTATTCATTTTTTATAATACATTAAAATACTAATAATTTTCTTATATAAATAAAATCCCTTAATATTTATAAAATCATAGAATAAAAAAATTCTAAAGGAATTGGAAAACAATTATTTTGAAAATAATCCCAAAGTAAATCCATTGATTTTTAGAAAACATTTCACAAGATTTGAAAAAAGAAACCTTGAGGTGGAAAGGAACATTGATGGTTTTATAGGTTCTATATGTCACAAGATGGACAATGTCCCTTTAGGTTTAGGTTCACTCCCAAAACATCATCGTTTTTATAAAGTCCAACTGAAAATTTTTACAAAACATTTTATATCTTACACATTTTATCTATTGTAATTTTCTATCACAACCTTATTTTCTAAACATTTTCATTGAATATATATATATATATATAATATATATAAATTAACAAAAATATCTATCTATATATATATAATTCAATATATATCATTAAATAATTATAAGTAACTAAAATTCATTCTAATGAATCTTTTAGACTAGGATATTTTTTTCAAAACAAAGTTGGAATGTCAATAATAGTAAATAATTCATGGTCATACAAAAAATTAACATAATTTAAAATATGAAAAAATATTATTTCAAGTGAAATCATGCTTACAAAAATATAGGAACTTTAGGGTTTTAAAATAAAAAACATTGCATACATAAAATAATAAATTTTAATTTATGAATTTCTTTTGAAATAAAAAATATTAATGATGAAATGATAATTTCGAGACCCTTAAAATATAAATTTTGAAATTAATTGAAATTAAATAGTATTCTATTTCGAAAAAAATAAAAAAATATGAACGTTTTTACATAAAATTGTAATATTAAATTTAAAATTAACCTGAAAATGAAATTAACATTAAAAAAAATTATTTATAAGAAGGTTATAGAGGAAATTATTTAAATTTATTTTGAATAATTATTCCCCTTACCTTAAACTTCCTATTGAACTTTTCTATAATTATAATTACTAAAAACTTTTCGCACTTACTTCCCAAAGTTAATGTATAAACCCATTTTCATACTCTGTAAAACTAAAAATTGTGTGTAATTATAATGAAAGAATATCATCATCATATAGTTTTTATGAGTTTTGAGGAAAAGTATATAACCTTATAAGAACAAATTCTCTGATGGTTAGATTTAATATTAGTGAATCCATATTTAACTAAATATATATTTTATAAATAATATAGTGATAGAGGAATCAACCCAAAAATAATACACATTTTTTTCTCCCATTTTTGGTCCATAAATGAGTTTTCATTGATTTATGATTTTTCTCAACTCATGATAATCATTCCCAACTATTTAAATAGAAAAAATCCCAACCATATCTATTTCAATTTTTATTAACCATTTTATTGTTAGTATTATTTCCCAGTCCTTGAAATTGGAGCCTCTATCACTCAATATCACTCCACTTTATCCCTTAATTAATTTTCTTTTTATGTTATCTCACACAACACACATGGAAACCACACTTTTTTGTATTCTTTTTTGATAATTTTTTAACACTCACACTATTATACATATACACATCCTATAATTATAATATGTTTCCTATATGTATATATGTATTTGTGTATTAATTACATATTTATATAAATATACATACATATATCAATATTATTTCATCATTATATATATATAATTAATATAATCTACATATAATTTTTAATTTATGTAATTATACATTAAAATAATACATTATATGTTCTCATAATTATATTTCTCAAGAAAAACATTTATTTAGTATTGATATATTATATGTTATAATAAATATTACTATTATATTTTTTTAATTCACAATACCATGTATTAAATTCTATCACTCATCTGTATTCATATAAATATTTTCATATTAATTTAAATTTTTTAATTTTCATTGCACTCTTTATCATTTCATGTACAAAATCACTTCTTCTATTTTTATTTTTATTTTACTAACATTTTCACTATAATTATTAGGTTACTATTTAAATATTTTCCACATATAATATCATTTTCTCCACAAAAATATCATTTCAATATTAAATTTTCAAATATAATTAAATATATTTATGTCAAATTAATTCTTCACATACCATAATAAATTTTATAATACCACATTAGGCCATTAAATATATATATTTTAATTAATGTGGTTATCTTGTTTTTTCTATTATCATTTATAAATTTATCTCAAATATATATAATATAATATTTATAAAAATTAATTTTTATCATTCATTATCACTTACAATAAAAAATCACACGTAATTAATTTATGTAAAATAGTGGCTATATGTTCATAGAAAATTAACTACTTCATGTCTCATATATCAAGTAGTAATATTATTAAAATATGAATATGTAGTATATAAATATAGTTTTATGTATAAAAATTATTTTATTTCTTCAATGATATAAATTTTGATATACAGGTAAATATATATTGAAAACTTGTATTGTTACTAGAGTATTATACATCTAGAGTTTGTGGTATACATCTGGAAGTGGATTCATCTACTACTACTACCACACATCGTGCTTTAGGATCTCAGTGTAGGAGGCATACTAATATGTTCAGACTCAAGTAGGAACTTGTAGAAAAATGATCACATAGGCGATAAAGACGTCCTTGAGAAAGAAAATGTTATTATTGTGATGTATAGGTTAACATGGCTTATTATTTATTGAACTTATACCCTACAAATGGTGGTTAAACTATAGACAGACCACCACATCAGATGAATCGTCTCAATTAGTGGTCCCCTAGGGGAGTCCAAGGAAGCCCCTAGGGATGATGTTCTAATATAAGGGCTAGAAGATCCCCAATATTAGTATTTTTATATTGATAATGATGGTATTTCCTACCACAACCCCGCCCCCAGGTGGTCAACAGTAGGAACAAATTGTTAGAGGTAGAGGGTGTGGTCACCTATGTTTTATAAAGGGATATGATCATGCTTTACGTGAGATAATTTGAGTATGATATGTGTCTTATCTATAATATCTCTAGTACTTGTAGACACAAGTGTGAGTTATTCATTCATTTCTTATCCCTTATGCGAGATCTGAATATTCTTGTAGAGTCTTTAGCACACTAGTTATTTTTGGAAGTTCTGACAAGGAGTGATGCCTATATTTTTCACATCTGTTTGAAGTTTAAGTGTTGGATAGACTTATATTATTCCACCATATCTTATAAACGCATATATATTTGGATTCTTTCAAAATATTCAACTGGTTAAAAGTATTTTTACAATAATCATTTCAAGATCATCCCTCATTTGTATTTAAATATTTTTAACACATTTTAATTCTTTATGTTTTCATTATAAAATTCCTCAGGAATTTTCACTAGGAACCCATCAAAATTAATGGTATTATTCAACATCACTAAATTTAAGATACTAGAAAAGTCATTTATTATATTTGATAATATTTATCTTACATTAAAAATAATTCAATTATGGAAAAGCTCATTTCTTATGCTAAAATTCAGTTTTCAAAAAACTTATTTATCTTATTCAGGTCTAAAAAAATTAAATTATATAACATGATAGATGATGTATCTTACAAAAAAAATTTATTCTGAGAATGATAATGAAATTGAATTTTTATCTAATTCATTTCTCTTCAACAGATTTTGATTTATATTAAGAAAATGAATTTCATAAGTAAATTATCTTATGTTATGAAAATTTTAAATAATAAATTAATAATTTATCTTTTTGAATATTTTAATCTTATGATGATTAAATGATATTTGAGGAATATAATATACAAATATTTTATCATACATAGATCAAATTATCTTATGAAGGATCGATATTTATCCTCACAATTAAAGTATCATTTTATTACACTCTTTTCCGTTACCATATCTTTTACAAAGTGAACATATGATTTTATTTAGACCCAAAAGATTAAATAATCTAAGAAAAAATATATCTTAATTAAATTATTTATTTCAAATAATAGAAACGTCTAATGAAGATTCAATATGTTACAACCCATTACCACTATTTTTTCAATATATAAAGAAGATATACAAAAGCTATTTAAGGGATTGTCCCATTAGATTTCAAAATGGTTTTTTTCTCAACCATTGGAATAAAAATTCAATGATATGGGATATAGAAATAATAACATAAGGATTTATATGTATAGAGATACACAGATAGCATTAATTTTTTCCAAGATCAATATTTAATTTTCTCTATTATTATGACTAAACGTATATATCTTGCAATCAAAGAACCTACATGTCTGTTATTTTATGATATTCTATTTCCTTGGATATTTCTTCCACACCTATTAGTTTTTTCTTATATATTTGTCTTAAATCTACAATAATATATAATTTTTATCTTTTTAACATGTTGAACTCATTAATCCGAGTATGCAACGACCGTGGATATGTATTATGAAGGGATAGACTATTTAAAATCTTTTTTACATTTGTACCAAGTGAAAGATGTTTTCAATTAGTTGGTAAGCCCTATAGAAAAGGGTCAGTCTAAGAAAAAACACAAAACATGGGGAGTGGAGTGTTAGTGGAGTTGAATATGACATCTTTGTTCCCCACTCCACCATAATCCCTCAATGTTTTGTATGTAAATTTCTTTTTTTCCAATTTATTATTTCTATAAAGGGTATATCATAACCATAAAAACATTAATAGAGTGTGTTTTTATGTGTATATAATTTTTATAACTCATGTCACCCCCCTCTTGATTCTTTGCACAACACCAATATAACCTGTAGTGTGTTGGAACTTAAAGAGAAGTGTATTGCATGGGACCTATAGGTTTTCATAATGAAACATTTAAACATTATTCTATATTTGGACTTGATATCCATTATATATTCTGAGATATATTTTCACTATAGGAGAGCTATATGTATATGGGATAATGTAATGAGATTTTAATCTAATGGTAATAATGACTTTCTGGAAGAATGAGGTGGGATTCATAGTTGTAAGCTTCAACCTATCTTCTTTCAGTTGATGATTTCATCACTTGGTGTGGTGAGATCTTTGGTCATCTATCAACTATCATTAGTGAATGGGTACATGGATATTTTTTTCAATGATATCTTGGGACTACCATTGGTGTGTTAGATTGAAATTGGTATAGACTAGTAAGTTGTAACAATAATGATATTTTCTGTGGCATATTAGATGTCACATCTTGTATTTTGTAGCTGAGGGTATAGTTTTAGGACCTTTTTGATATGGGATTTATCATTCTAATTGTATTCCCATGGGATACTACAATTTTGTTTGTTATGACGGAAAATGGGAGATTGAGGCTATATGTTGATTATAACAACCTAAATCAGGTTATGATTCAGAACAAGTACCCCTTTTTAAGGATTCATGACCTCATAAACCATTTAAAATGTGAAATATTGTTCTCAAATATTGATATCAATTTTTTCTAAAAATGGTGTATGGTTTACCAGAAATACATGACAAAGGCAACATTTTTATGTCACTATGGGAATTATGGTTTCATAGTAATTAGATTTTGTGTGATGAATCCCCCACCCAGGTTTTTCATGGAATTGATGTACCAAATCTGTCAAAATTTCTTGGACTGCTTCTTGGATATCTTTAGAAATGATATACTCATTTACTCTATGTTTGAGAAAAAGAACACAAGTAATTTGAGTATGTTCCCATGCTTAATCTGGGATCATCCCTTCTATTACATGTTCTTTAAGTTTTGGTTATAGATTATAGAGTTTCAATTTTATAGGTAATGTCATCTATGAGAATGGTGTAATGACATATCCAAAAAGATTAATCCATTGCACTCTTAGGAGTCATCCAATAGTTTTTTAGATGCGTAAAGGTGCCTAATATTGGTAGGTTATTATTGAAGTTTTATGGTAGTATTTTCTAAGATTATGGCCCCCTTGAAATTGTTGATTTGAAAAGAGAGACCATTTTCTTAGACAACGTAGTTCCATAGTAATTTTGAGGGGATAAGAAAAATGTTGAATTTTTTTTCTGTATTGATATTTCCAGAGGAGGGTGTCAAGTAAATGTAATTTTTCAAAACCTCTATAGTGGGGATAAATTTTTTTGATGCATGGATTGGTATTGACTTCTTATGGTTCATTGTATTTCACACCCCCAATATTTTACTACATGACCCATGAAATCAAATATGTAGTTGTAGTATTTTCATTAAATATGTGGAAGCATTATTGTCTTGGTGATAACATTGTAGTTTTTTCTAATCACAAGATCCTTTAGTATATATTTTACTAGATGGACCTAAAACAAAGATATAGATATTATTTGAAATTTATATATCCTCAAAAGATGCACCAAATGGATTGTATGAGGTTGGAGAGCATGTCAATATTTTTCCCATGATTGAATGTAATCCTAGAAAATTTGAGTAAAGAGGTGTTGTGGTAGTGTCATACACCCTGGAGGAACATCCTTGAGTGTAAAATATGTAAAAGGACATTTGATTATTGTGTTTTTTGTTGTAATGAGAAATATTACTGAATATGTTTTATCTTTATACCTCACATGTTTGCCAGTGAAGATAAAACACCAAGTTGTTTGGGGTATGGGTCAACCTATTGAGATCACATGATGAATGTGGGATAGAATATTTATGGATTTCATGATGTAGAGTCCATGTACAATGATAGTCCATCATATTATCAGGTAATTTTTGATCAATATAAAAATTCATTTCACTTCCTTTCCATCCATTAGAAGTGTTTTGTTCAGATATTGGGGTGCTTATATTGGAAAAATGTCATCCGACTTCATGGTTAACCAACAAAGATTGTCTTGGTGGAGTTTAAAGGATACCTTCATGACCCAATTATATATTATCTTATAATTTCACTCCATGATATATGGCCGGACTAAGTAAATAACTCATGTTATGGAGGATATGCTATGAGCTAGCATGTTAGAATTTGGTCGATGCTGGGATGATCACTTTCCATTGGTGGAGTTCACTTATATTAATACTTATCACTCCATTATTGGTATGGACACATTTAAATATTTTTACAGGAGGCCTGATAGGTCATTCAGTTGCTAGACTAAGATTTGGGATACATCTCTTATTAGAACAATTTTGGTCTAGGAGGTGACAAATAAGGTTCTTGTGATCTAGGAATATATGAGGATAGCTCGAAGTTGACAAAAATATTTTATAGATCGATATCATAAACATTATTAGTTCATGTAGGGATACCATGTCTTTATAAAGGTCTCTCAATGATGTTTTTTACGATT
Source organism: Viscum album (assembly GCA_963277665.1). Lineage (NCBI taxonomy): Eukaryota > Viridiplantae > Streptophyta > Magnoliopsida > Santalales > Viscaceae > Viscum > Viscum album. Next base: position 1,454,290,871 of record OY728161.1, read on the forward strand.
TTTTAGGGTATTAAGTTATCTGAAAGGTTAATCGGGTCATTATAGATATTATGTGAGGTTGGGGAGGTTGTAATATTAGTTAACATACAAAAATAGTTGGATAAATTATATGATGTTTTAGACATGTCTCAACTAGGAAGGTACATGCATGAACTAACATGAGTTATTGTTTGGGTGAGGTAGATTTTTAAGATGGAGCCACCTATTTAAGTTTCCCAATAGATATCGAGTATCAAAAAGATGGGGTCCTTCATTGATTGACCATTCTAGTGGGTTGAGTTATTTGGAAGAATGGAAACATCTAAGACAGATCATGGTATAATTATATCTTAATACATGCACAGTACCCTAAACACATTGAGTAACACTTTTCTTTATGTGGAAAAAATCCTTGAATGTTTGTAAAATGTAATGAATATAATTTTTTTATGAAACCCTATAGAATTTATTGATTATGAATTAAAATTTTTGTTATCTTGGCACATTGCCTTCGAAATAAATAATGTGTTTTGGGAGGTAGGGTGCTAAGAAAGATTTTTAGGTGGAGAAATAAGACAACTCATATCTTTTATACACATTATTTTATAATTTATTACCAAAAGATACACATTATAAAACCCAAAAATATTGAGAGGAATATTATCCTTTGATAATTATATACATATCAAAATAACATGAAATAGGGATATAATGAAAATATTTGAAAACTCTGTAACATTCCATAAATATTTTATTGATCCTTTAAAACATCACAGGATAACCTTTGGGTGATCATAAGAAAGGGGTGACAAATAACTCTTAGTAAGGGAATAACCAAAGTATAATAAGATGAGAGTAAAACATTTCATTCGTGAGGAACATCATGGTAATATAAATGGATGATAATCAATAAGATGCACATCAAATCATGATATAAGATAATAACATCAAGGAAATACAAGAATGTGGAAAAAACATAAAACATGACATAATAAGCACAAATAAAGGCTAACTACCAAAACATCATAACATAAGGTTCATAGAACAACTTCCCAATCACCGTAGATGGTATATTTTAAGATAAAAACAATATCCAATGCATTATAATAATATATAATTTTGGTTCCTCCCACCACATTTAGGTCATCTGCATGAATTTGTGTACCACACAGATTGTATAACACAACAAACATATTTAATAAATTTAAATCCCATGATTAAAGTGTTTTGGTAACATACTAGGATTTCACTAATAAATGATGGTTTGGTTCTTATTAGTGAATAACATTGATTTGAAATGGGTATGGGTATTCACATGAGAATGTTTTTTCATGTAATGTCATGGGATGATTTATTCAGCATAATGGGTGTATATAAAAGTTAATATAAGGGTTAAATGAGAGTTAAATGATGACTATAATTACATGGGAGCCACATGGATAGTAAAGAGATGTTTAAGAACACATTAAAATATGAAAATATTAAAATTAAAGGGTACTGGACAAATAAATTACGTGAATAAAAAGGAAGATGAGGGGATCCCTTACCTTGAATGGATGCTTCTAATAGCTTGGTAGTAGCTTCATACGATATTGGGAACACCTTAGGAGGTAATTATAGTGGGAGAGGGAGAGTAAATTAATATTTAATGGTATTTTATTGAAGGTAAATGGGTAGTCAATTGGTTAATTATAGAATAAGAGAGGGGAGTTATTAATTAATTTATAAATATAGGTTTTGGATTGTATGTGAAAAAATAGTAAAAAGAAAAAAAATTACCATGGTTTATTCGAATGGTTTCTGTTATTTATAAGTGTATTTGAATATTTTTATTAGGATAAGAACTTATTTCTATAAAATAATGAAATTTATTATGTGAAATTGTGTTATATTTATATGGAATTGATTTTAAAAAATTAAAATATAATATAGGTTACAGAGGATTCATTATGTTTTTATAAAATTAATAAAATAGCTTCAAAAACACATTACATTAAAGGTTAAATATATTTTCTTTCTTGAATTTACTTTATATTATTTATTACATCCGTTTGGGTTATTATGATTCCATAATATGCACCATATATTTATACCATATTTATTTTTTTACCAAAAATTCATTGTTGTAAGAAATTATACAAAATTCACTATTAGAATATTTTGAAATGCTACTTTCAAAAATAATATTTATTTCTTAGAAATAAAATTCTAAATATGAATATTTATAATTTATAATAAAAAATTATTATTTACTATAAAAATCAATCTTTTTACAACACTAACCACTTAATAACCCTTATAAAAATTGCATTGGATTTCATTAAGTTATATTATTATTTACCTTTAAATAAATATTATTCCATAAAATTATTTCAAGGAAATTAAATATATTTGAAAAAATCATAATTTTATTAAAAAAAATATTTCAATTGAAACTATATATTTAGAAAAAAATTAGTTTCATTATTTCAAAATATAATTTTTATCAACCTCTTTATTTAATCTTATATATATATTTATATTTTTTTGTGCGTGTAATTTAGTAACAAAAAAATGATAAATATAATAATTATTTTATGAAAAGGAAAACATATAAATTTATACTACTTAGGTATAGATACATAACACCTTATTACATTTGTGTACACACTATGGGTAAGGTTTGTGATTGTGGTATATTCTTGGGATGGTTTGGTGAACATGGTTTGGGTCATGATCTAAATAAAATAAAACATATACCATAAATGGTTATTCATGAGTTTAATTTGTTGAATCCCATATTGGTATTGTTCAAGGGAAAAGCCTTGTGATTTCACCACCCTTGAAAACTCTGATACCTCTGCATTATAGGGACGATCCCACTTGTTGAGGCTATCACTTCTTCATTTTCTGTCAATTTGATATTATAATAAAACATAATATATACTAATATTAAACTAAATATAGAATATATATATTACAAAATTATATGTAATATAATCATTTTTTATTCCCTGTAGAAAAATTATATCGGTATTTTATAATGGACCAAAATAAAAAAGTGAAATGCAGTTCATTAGTTTTTTGTAACTAAATTTATTTAAACAAAATTTATTCATTTAAAAAAATAAATTAAATAATTTTGGGTTATTAAAATCATTACCCCCCATAAATTGCACCCTAAAAAATTAATTTCAACAATAAAATAGGTCTTAGTTCATCCATTTCATCTGATTCTCATGTTTCCTCTACAAACATGTGGTTCCACTATACTGCATTGACTAGGTCAGTTGTATTATTCTGTAGAAATTTTTCTCTATGATCAAATATCATTACTAGATACTCCCCATATAAAATATCATTCTCTTATTGTAGCACCTCTATGTTTAATACATTTGAGGGGTTTGGTAAGTATTTACATAATAGGGATACATAGAATACTTCACTTACATAAGGTAGGGTAATTGGGAGTTCTACTCATTATTCCATAGCTGGGATATGATCAAGGGTCTTAATTGGGAGAATATATATAGGACTAAGAATTAAATTCTTCATGAACCTCATTAATTTCATCCACAATTATATATAAAGAGACACTATATTGTTAACACCAAACTCTAGGAAAAATTGATGATTTTGTGTACATTGTTTCTACCATATTTTATTGGATTTCATATGAGGTACAATTTCCTGAACCTTCTGTCTCATATCTGGGATAAGAATAGTTCCTATCATATTTTTCTGTCTAACATATTCCTATAATGTTTTAGTTCAACAACTATTCTAATAAAGAGCCACATAATGTTCTATTTTATTTAAAGAATGGAATGTGGTGTTATATAATAAATCAACTAGGGGAAGGTATTGATCCTTACATATTTCAAAATAAATTGAACATGATCTTAATATATTCTCAAGATTTTAAATGGTTCTCTCATTATGGCTATCTATCTAATGGTTATAAGAAGTACTAAAAGTAAACTCTCAATCAAATTCTTTCTGAAGAATCCTCTATAGCCTTGAGGTAAACCTTGTATCTCAATCAGATACAATGGAGAGTAGTGCCTATTTTAGTTATACCACTAACCTTATGTATATCATGGAGGGTTTTTCAAGAGAGATATATCAATTGAAATAACTGAAATACACTGCCATTTTAAGAAAATTGACTACCATAAAAATAGAGTGGTTTATTTTAGATGTTTTGTGTTGTCCCTCTTTATCATTAGTAATGTGGAAATATGGAATATTCATTGAATTTTTCTATATCTCCCTATCATATTTTAGGCCCCCCTTCTCCTCGTAAGAATGGATGTATGATCATTTATTTGAGAAAGGTAAGATAAAATTCTTTTATGATTCCTATGTACATCATTTACATATCCCAAAAGATTGAATCCCTTTCCATCCACATCATGGGTAGAGTATCTAGATCATTTCTACTCATATCATCATCAAATTTTCTCACCTTCCTAAAGTGGTACTAGATTGAACAATCATAATCCTTGATCAGATATAACCTCCTATGTTTGAATATAATGACCTCATTTTATGTGAATATATACTTACAGATCTTATTACCTATATATATTTCACATTTCTCTATGTAGAGATAATATTTTCTAACATTAAATGTGAATATCACTACATCCAATTACAGATCATGTGGTGGGTAGTATTACACAAGGATGCATAATTAGAAGGGGGAATAGACTATCAATTTTCTATCATGCATGAGTACACAACCCCATCCCTTTTGGACCCATCACTATAAATCCAAAAAACATCCCCAGAGGTGGCTAATGCGAGCATTGGTGAAATTATTGGCCTATAATTTAACTCTTTAAATCTCTAGTCACATCCAACTTTCTTAAAAAACATTAATCCATTTCGAGTTAGATTTTTTAGTGGGATATAAAATAATGAAAATGTTCATAAAAATCTAAAATTGATCATAAAATATCTAGTGAAACTATAGATCTCCACTGTATATTTTTATTTGTTCCATCCTTCAATTTAATCTATCTTAGAAGGATCCATAGATATCCATATGATGGTCATAATATTTACTAGGAATGTTATTTACTCCATCCAAAACTCATATTTTTTATACATTTAATACAAATTTTCACTTTTTAATGTATTCAGTACAACATAGAAATGATCCTCATGATCCTCCATGTTTTTTGTGTATATAAAAATATTTCTACAAATAATACAACAAATTTATTAATGTAATCACTAATGACTATATTCATTTTCCTTGAATGAAATATATACTTGGGGTTATCCTTATTTTTTATTTTTTTCAAATTCAGAGCCCCACTACCACAAATTATGATGTATAATATCCCACTTGGGGATATGTTAGGCCACCACACATACAAATCACACGTTTTTTGTATTGTTTTTTAAAAATTTCTTAACACTTGTGCCACTATATATATATATACACGCATCCTATAATTATAATTCATTTCTTATATGTATATATGTATATGTGTATTAATTACATATATATACATACATATATCAATATCCTTTCATCAATATATATATATATATATATATATTCATCTATAATTAATATAATCTACAAATAATGTTTAAATAATGTAAATATATATTAAGGTAATACTTTATATGTTCTCATAATTATATTTCTCAAAAAAATATTTATATATAATTTATATCTTATATGTTTTAATAAATAATACTAATATAATTTTGTAATTCACAATACCATGTATTAAATTCTATCACTCATCTATATACATATAAATATTTTTATATTACATTAAATTTTTTAATTTTTATTGAACTCATTAACATTTTATGTAAAAAATCAGTTCATATATTTTAATTTTATTTTTTAAAATTTAATATCATTTTCATTATTATTATTAGGTTTCAATTTAAATATTTTCCACTTATAATATCCTATGCACCACAAAAATATCATTTCTCTATTAAATTTTAAAATATAATTAAATATATTTACATCAAATTAATACTTCACATACCATAATAAATTTTGTAATACCACTTTTGGCCATTAAATATATAACTTTTAATTAATTTATTTATCTTATAATTTCTATTATCATTTATAAATTAATCACAAATACATATACTATAATATTTATCAAAATTATTTTTTATCATTCTTTATCATTTACAATAAAAAAACACTGATAATTAATTTACTTAATATAGTGGCTCTATATTCATAAAAAATTAACTACTCAGTATCTCATACATAAAATAGTAATATTATAAAAATATGCATTTCAAGTATAAAAATGTAGTTTTATGAATAAAATTTATTTTATTTCCTGAATGAAATAAATTTTGATATACATGTAATTATATATTGTATATCTAGATTATTACAAGAGTATCACAAAACTGGAGTTAGTGGTATGCATTATGAAGCAGATTCATCTACTGCAAAGGGCACACATCGTGCTTTAGGATCTCGGCGTTGGAGAAAGACTAATATGCTCAGACTAAAGTATGTACTTGTTGAACAATGATCACATAGGATATATAGATTTCATAGATATATAAAATGTTATTATGTGATGTATAGGGTAACAAGGATCATTATTTATAGACCGTATTCCTTGCAGATGGTGGTTAAACAATAGACTGACCACTACATCAGAGAAATTGTCTTTGTTAGTGTTTCCTTAGGGGTGTCCAAGGAAGCCCTCATGGAGTCTCTTTTAACATAATTTCTAGAATATCCCTAATATTAACAGTTTTAGGTGGATAATGATTGTATTTTCTACCACAACCCCACCCCCATGTGGTCAACAGCAAGACCAAAGTGTTGGCGGTAGAGGGTGTGGTCACCAACATTTTATAGAGGGATATGATCAGGATATGCATGAGATAATTTAAGTATGATCTATGTATTCTCTATATTATCACTAGTACTTATAGATACATGTGTGATTTATTCATTAATTTGTTATCCCTTATGAGAGAGCAGGAGATTCTTGTAGAGTTTTTAGCACGCCAGTTGTTGTTGGATGTTCCTAGAAAGAGTGATTCCACTGTTTTTCACCTCTGTTGGAATTGTATGTTTTGGATAGACATATATTATTCCATAATATCTTATAAGCCTATATATATTTGGATTATTTCATAATATTCAACTTTTTATAAATATTTTTATTGTAATCATTTCAAGATCATCCCCTATTTGAATTCAAATATTCGTAACACATTTTAATGATTTATGTTGTCATCATAAAATTCCTAATTAATTTTTATTTGGAAACCATCAAATTTATGGACATTATTCAATATCACCAAGTTTAAAATTCTATAATATTCATTTATTGTATGTGATAATATTTTTCATATATCCTAAAAAAGTCACTTATGAAAAAACTCATTTCTTATTCTAAAATTCTGTTTTTAAAAAAGTGATTTATTCTATTGAGGTCTAAAAAAAGAAAATTATATTATATTATAGATGAAGAATCATATAGAATAAATTAATTCTACTAATTACAAATAAAATTAATTTTCAACGGAGTCATTTCTCTTCAACAGATTTCAATTAATCATAAAAAAGGAATTTCCTAAGTAAATTATCATTTGTGATAAAAATTTCAAAGAGATAATAAATCATTTATCTTATAAAATATTTTTATCTTATGATGATGAAATTATATTACAGGAATATTATATCTTAATCTTTTATCATACATAGATCAAATTATCTTATGAAGGATCGATATTCAATCTTTTACAACCTATTACCACTATTTTTTCAATATTTAGAGAAGATATGTATAAGATGATTATGGGATTGTCCCTTTATATTTCAAATGTTTTTTTTCTCAAACATTGGAATAAAAAATCATATTGAATAAAAACTCAATTATATAGGATATAAAAAGAACAACATAAGGATGTATGTCAATATAGACACATATATGGCCTTGCTTTGTTTCATGATCAATATTTTATTTTCTCTATTATTGTGACTATACATATATATCTTTCAATCGATGAACCTACGGGTCTACTATTTTATGATATTCTATTTCACTAGATATTCCTTCTTCATCGATTTGTTTTTTCTTGTAACATTATGTTGAACCTATAACAATTTATAATTTTTTTATCTTTTTAACATGTTAGACTCATTAATCTAATTATATGATGACTATGGATATGTATTGTGAAGGTAGAGACTAGTTAAAATCTATTTGACATTTGTACCAAGCGAAACATGTATTCAGTTAGTTAGGAAGCGCTATGAAAAAGTGTCGGTCTTGGGGAAAACAAAAAACTCGGGGAGTGGAGTGTCAGGGGAGTTGAATATGAGATCTTTGTTCCCCACTGCACTATAAATCCACTATGTTTTGGATGTAAATTACTATTTTCCTATTTATTATTTGTGGAATGGGTATATCGTTACCATAAAAACCTTAATAGAGTGTTGTTTTATGTGTATATAATTTTTATAACTCAAGTCACCCCCTCCCTATTGATTCAGTGCACCACACCAATATAACCAGTAGTGAGATTTAACATAGTCAGAAGAGTATCACATGGTACCTCTTGGTTTTTATAATGAAACTTTTAAACATTACTCTATATTTGGACTGGATATCCATTGTATATTCCAAGATATATTTTCATTGTTGTGGAGCTAGTTGTATATGAGATAATGTAATGAGATTTTAATCTAATGGTAATAAGGACTTGCTGGAAGAATGAGTTGGGATTCATAGTGAGAAGATTCAACCTATCTCCCATTAGTTGGTGATTTAATCACTTGGTGTGGTGAGTTCTTCAGACATCTATCAACTATTAGTAGTGATTGGGTACATGAATGTTTTTCTCAAGGATATTTTAGGTCAACCATTGGGGTGGTAGATTGAACTTTTTATAGACTTGTAACCCTAACCATAATGATATTTTATGTGGCAATTTAGATGTCACAATATTGGATTTGGATGCTGAGATTATAGTTTTAGGACCTTTGTGATACGGGATTTATCATTCCCATTGTATTCCCATGGGATACTACAATTTTGTTTGTTAAGAAGGAAAATGTGAGATTGAGGCTATATGTATATTATAATCACCTAAATCTCGTTATTATCAAGAACAAGTACCACTTTTCAAATATTCATGACCCAATAAACCATTTGAAATGTGAAAGATTGTTCTCAATGATAGATATCAATTTTGACTACCACTAGTTAATGGTTTACTTGATTGACATATCAAAGACAACATTTTTATATCACTATGGTCATTATGATTTAATACTGATTACATTTTGTGTGATGAATCCCCCACCCATATTTTGTGTGGAATTAATGAACCAAATCTGTTAAACATGCTTGGACTGCTTCTGGGATATCTTTAGAAATGATATACTCATTTACTCTATTTCTAAGAAGAAGAACACAAGTCATTTGAGGACGTTCCTATGATTATTTGGGTATCTTCACTTATATTATATGTTCTTCAAGTTTTTGTTACATATTAAAGAGGTTCAATTTTATAGGTAATGTCATCTATGAGAATGGTGTAGTTATATACCTAAACATATTAATCCATTGCACTCATATGAGTCATCTAAGAGTGTTGTAGACGTGTAAAGATTCCTCATATTGGTAGGTTATTATTGAATGTTTATGGTAGTATTTTCAATGATTATGAACCCTTTGACTATGTTGATGTGAAAAAGAGAGACCATTTTTTTAGACTATGTTTGTTTAATAGTGATTTAGAGGAGATAAGAAAAGTACTGAAATCTTTTTCTATATTGATATTTCCAGAGGAGGGTGTAAAGTACATGTAATATCTTGATACCTCTCTAGTGGAGATAAATTTTTTTTGATGGAATTATAGGTAGTGATTTATTATAGGTCAAGGTATTTGACACCACCAATATTTTAACTACATGACCCATGACATGATGTAGGTAGTATTAGTATTTTCTTTAAAGATGTGGAGGTATTATTGTATTTCTTATAAAATTGTAGTTTATTCAAATCACAAGATCCTTAGGTGTATATTTTACTAGATGGACCATACCTAATATATGGTTATTATTTGAAATTCAAATATCCTAAATAATTCCACAAAATAGATTTATGAAGGTGAGGATCATGCCAATATTTTAAAAGGATTGAAGGTAATCCAAGACAAATTGAGTAAGTAGGTGTTGAGGGAGTGTCATACCCCTAAGAGGAACATCCTATTGTGGAAAAGATGTACTATGAACTTCGATGATAGTTTTTTGGGTTGGAATGAGAAATATTACTACATATGTTTTATCTCTATGCATCACATGTTAGTTGGTGAAGATAGAACACCAAGTTCTAGTGGGTTTAGGTCAAACTATTGAGATCACATGATGAATGTGGGATGGAATATCTATGGATTTCATGATGTGGATTCCATGTTCAATGACAATCCATCATATTATCTAGGTAATTTTTTATCAATATAACAAGTTATATAACTTCCTTTCCATCCATTATAAGTGTTTATTTCAGATATTGGGGGTGCTTATATGGGCAAAATATCATCCGACATCATGGGGTACCAATGACGACTTTCTTGGAACATGATGCTCAGTTCACATCATGTTGTTTGTGGATTATAAAGGATACCTTCATGACCCAATTGTATATTATCCTAGAATTTCACTCCATGATAGATGGTCAGACTAAATAAACAACTCCTGTTATGGAGGACATACTACAAGCTAGCATGTTTGAATTTTTTCGAAGCTGTTATGATCACTTTACATTGGTGGAGTTCACTTATATTAATACTTATCACTCCATTATTGGTATGGACCCATTTAAATATTTTTACTAGAGACCAGATAGGTCATTCAGTTGCTAGACTAAGATTTTGGATACATGTCTTGTAGAATAGATTTGGTATAGGAGGTGTTGGAGAAGGTTCATGTGAACTAGGAATATATGAGGATAGCTCAGAGTTGATTGAAATATTTTAAAGATCGATATCATACATATTTTTAGTTCAAGCAGGGATACCATGTCTTTATAATGGTCTCTCAATGATGTTTTTTAGTAATTTTTAGGGTATCAAGTTATCTAAAATGTTAATCAGTTCATTACAAATATTATGTGAGGTTGGTGAGGTTTTAATATTCGTTTACATTCCAAAATAGTTGAAAAAATTGTATTATGTTTTCAACATGTCTCAACTAGGAAGATATGTACATGACCTAACACAGTTTCTTGTTTGGGTGAGGTATATTTTTAAGATAGATCCACATTTTTATGTAACCTAATGAATATCGAGTATCTGCAAGATGGGGTCCTTCATGGATGGACCATTCTAGTGGTTTGAGTTCTTTGGAAGCATGGAAACATATATGATAGATCATGGTAGAATTAGATCTTAATCCAGCATAGTAACCTAAACTCATTTAGTAAAACTTTTTTTTATGTGGATAAAATACATGAATGTGGGTAAAATTTAATGAATCTATTTTTTTGTAAGGAACCCAATGGAATTTAATGTTTATGCATTACTTTATTTGTAATATTTGATCATTCCCTTCCCATTAAATAATGTTTGTTTTGTGGTAGAGGTGCTCAGAAGGAGTTTTAGGTAGAGAAATATGACAAGTCGTATCTTTTATACACTATTTTATAATTTATTACCTAATGATAAACATTATAAACCCCTAAAATATTGGGAGCCTAGTCTCCTTTGATAATCAGATACATAACAAAATAAAATTAAATAGGGAAATAATGAAAATATTTTAAAACACTGTAACATTCCATTAATATTTTATTGAACTTCTAAAACTTCAAGGTATAATCTTTGGGTGATCATATGAAAGGGGTGAGAAATAAATCCTGGCAAGGGAATAATCAAAGTATAAAAATATGAAACTAAAACATTTTAGTCATGAGGAACATCAAGGTAATATAAATAGATGATAATAATGAAAATAAACATCAAAGCGTGATATAAGATGATAACATCAAAGAAAATACAAGAATGTGGAAATAACATAAAACATGACATAATAAGCACAAATCAAGGATAACCACCAAAAAATCATAACATAGGGTTATTTGGATAACTTCTCATGCACCATAAATAGTATCTAATAATATAAAAACAATAACCAATGAATTATAATAATATATAATTTCGGTTCCACCCACCACATTCATATCATCGGCATGAATTTGGGTACCACAAAGATCTTATAACATAACATCATATTTAATAAATTTTAATCTTATGATTAATTAGCTTGGTTTATATACTAGGATTTCAACAATCTATGATGGTTTGGTTATTATTAATGAATACCCTTGATTTGAAATGGGAATGGGTATTCACATCTGAATAGTTTGTCGTGTAAAATCATGGGATGTTTTTTACATCATAATGGGTGTATATAAAGGTTAATATAAGAGTTTAATGAGAGTTAAAAGTGAAGAATAATTACTTGGGAGTCACATCGATAGTAACGAGATGTTTAATTACACATTACAATATGAAAATCTTAAAATTAAAGGGCATTGTACAAATAAATTACTTTAATAAAAAGGAATATGGGGGGATCACTTACCTTGAGGGGATGCTTCTAAAATATTGGTAATAGCTTCTTATGATATTGGGAACACTATAAGAGGTAATTATAGTGGGAGAGGTACAATAAATTTATATTTAATGTTTTTTATTGAAGTAGAATGAGTAGTCGGTTGGTTATTTATAGCAAAAGAGAGCGGAATTCTAAGTTAATTTATAAACATAGGTTTTGGATTGAATATGAAAGAATATTAAAAACAAAAAAAAAATTACCATGGTTTATTCGAATGGTTTCTGCTAAATATAAGCGGTTTTGAATAATTTTATTAGACTAAAAACATAATTCCATAAAATAATTTATTTTATTATGTGAAATTGTGACAAATTAATAATGAATTGATATTAAAATATTAAAATATAATATAAGTCTCATAGGTTTCATTAAATGTTAATAAAATTAATCAAATAACATCAAAAACACATTACAATAATGGTTAAATATATTTTCTATCGTGAATTCCCTTTATATTATTTATTACATCACTTTTGGGCTATTATGATTCCAAAATATGCCCCATATATTTATACCATATTTATTTTTTACATAAAATTGATTGTCCCAAGAAATTATAAAAAATTCAATATTTGAATATTTTGAAATGATACGTTCAAAAATATTATTTATTTTATAGAAATAATATTCTAAATATGATAATTTAAATTTTTTAATAAAAAATCATTTTTTATGAGAAAAATATTACTTCTTACGACACTAACCACTTAATGACCCTTATAATAATTACATTGTATTTCATTAAATTATATTATTATTTACTTTTAAATAAATATTATTTTATAATAATATTTCAAGAAAATAAAATTTATTTGAAAAAATATTAATTTTATTAAATGTATTTCTTTAATTGAAACTATATATTTTAACAAAAAATTAGTTACTTTATATCAAAATAAAATTTTTATCAAACTAATTATTTAATCTTATGTGTGTGTGTGTGTGTAATTTAGTAAAGAAAAAATTATAAATATAATCATTCCTTTATGACAGAGAAAACATATAAATTCATACTAATCAGGTATATATACCTAAACCCTTATTACATTTGTCTACACCATAAGGTAATGTTTGTAATTGTGGTACTTTCTTGGGATGGTTTGGAAGGCATAGTTTGGGTTGTGATCTCAATAAAATCAAACATATACCATAAATGTGTATTCTTGATTTTCATTTGTTGAATCTCATATTAGGATTGTTCAAGGGAAAATCCAATTGATGTCACCTACCTTGAAAACTCTAATACCTCGTCTTTATTGGGGTGACCCCACTTGTTGAGGATATCAATTCTTCCTTTTTTTTCAATTAGATATTATAATAAAACATAATATATACTAATATTAAAATACACTATAGAATGTATATACTACAAAAATATATGATGTATAATAATTTTTTATTCCTAATAGACAAATTATAGCTGTATTTTATAATGTACCAAAATAACATAGTGAAATGTAGTTCATTGATTTTTTATAACTAAATTTATTAATAATGAATTTATTCATTTAAAAAATTCTTTTAAAAAAGTTTGAATCATTAAATACTTTTCCCCTTATAAATTTTTCGCATAAAAATTAATTACCAATAATAAAATAGGTATTAGTGCTTCCATTTCATCTGATTCGCATGTTTCCTCCATAAACATGTGGTTCCACTATAGTACATTGACCTGGAAAGTTGTATTATTTTGTAGAATTTTTTCTCTATGATCAAATATCTTTGATAGATACTCCACACATGAAATATCATTTTCCATGGGTACCATCTCTAGATTTAATACATTTTAGGGGTTTGGTAAGTAATTACATAATAGGGATTCATGGAATACTTCACGTACTTGAGATAACTTAATTGGAAGTTCAAGTCATTAGTCCATATCTGAGATATGATCTAGGGTATTAATTGGGAAAATATATATAGGAATAAGCTTTACCTTCTTCCTAAACCAAATTAATTTCATCCAAAATTATATATAAAGGAATACCATATCTCCAACCTCAAAATCTAGGAAATATTGATGATTTTGTGTATATTTTTTATATCATATTTGATTGGATTTAATATGATGTAAAATTTCTCGAACCATCTCTCTCATATCTTGGATAATATTAGTTCCTATCAGCTTCTTCTATCTAACATCATCCCAGCATGTTTTATTCCAACACATCTTCCCATAAAGAGCCACATAAAGTTCCATTTTATTTCCAGAATGGAAGGTGGTGTAACATGATAAATCCACTAGGGGAAGGTATTTTTCCTAACATATTTTGAAATCCATTTAACATGATCTTAGTATTTCATCAAAATTGTAAATGGTTCTCTCATTATGGCCATCCATCTAATGGTGATTATAAGTACTAAAACTCAACACTATATCAAATTCATTATGATGAATACTCCATAGCCATAAGGTAAACCTTGGATCTCAATGAGATACAATGTAGAGTAGTGCCAGTTTTAGTCTTACCACTTATATTATGTATATCTTGGTTAGTTTTTAAATAGAGATATATCCCTTGAAATAACTGAAATACACATCCATTTTAAGGAAATTGACTACCATTCAAATAGAGTTATTTATTTTAGATGTTTTGTGTTGTCCCATTCTATCATTTTTAAAGTGGAAATATGTAATATTCATTGAATTTTCTATGTATCCCTATCATATTTTTAGGCCTCCCTACTCCTTCTAAAAATGAGCGTATGGTCATTTATTTGAGAATGGTAGGATAAAATTCCATTTGTGATTCCTATGTACATCTTTTACATATCCTAAAAAATATTGAATCCCTTTCAATCCCTATCATGGATAGGGTATCTGGATAATTTATCCTCCTATCATCTACCACTTTCCTCACTTTACTAGGGTGGTAATGGATTGAACAATCATAATCCTTGATCTGATATAACCTCCTACATTTGATCATATTAACCTCATTTTATGTTAATATATACTTAAAGATCTTATTATCTATATATATTTCACACTTCTCTATGTAGAGATAATATTTTAAAACATTAAATGTGAATATCACTACAACCAATTACAGATCATGTGGTGGGTAGTTATACTCAAGGATATATAATTTTAAGGAGGCATAGACTATCACGTTTCTATCATGCCTGAGTACACAACCCAATCCCTTTTGGACATATCACTGTAGATCAAAAAAACATCCCCACAATTGGTTAATGTGAGTATATGTGAAATTAGGGTACTCTAATTTATCTCCCTAAATCTCTATTCACATCTATATATCTTGATAAACATTACTCCCTTTTGAGTTAGTGTTTTTAGTGGGATATAAAATCATGATAATTTTTATAAAAATCTAAAATTGTACCTAGACAATCCAATGAAACTATAGATCTCCACTGTATATTTTTGTTTGGTCCATCCTTTAATTCCATCTATCCTAGAAGGATCCACAGATATCCATTTGATGGTCAAAACATCCCCCCAGGAGTGTTATTTACTCCATCAAAAACTCATATTTTTTATACATTTAATACAAATTTCACATTTTAAATGTCTTCAGTACAACATACAAGTGATCCTCACTATCCCCCATGTTTTTTGCGTATATTAGAATATATTGAACAAATAATACAACAAATTTATTGAGGTAATCCCTAATTAATATATTCATGTACCTTGTAAGATATGTAGGCTTGGGGTTATCCTTATTTTTTAAAACGATGGGCCCCACTACCACAAATTATGACATACACTCTCCTACATGGGGAGATGTTGAACCACTACCCCTCCAACGTCCAATGGTGGTCACTGACCTAGGACATGATCTTTCCTGGGGTTATCTTTATTCTTCACCTTTACGTGATAATATTATGACAAAATATATGACTTAGTGAATAATCAGCCTCTACATAAGTGACAGACCAATTCATAAATTTATAGAAGATGATACTTTTTACCATGATCTTGTTGACCTCATTATAATAAATTTATTATTTAATTGACCCGTCATTATTCTGGATGAAAAGTACCTACACACCCCATGGTGAAGCACTTGGTCAAAAGAATCATTTATCTATATTTTTCTCTAGTTTTCTCTTCAAATCTAAATGTTCAATAGTTTTCATTTTATATAGACTAAAAAGTATTGGAAAATTATTCTGTATAAGTTTTATTAAGAAAACAACCTCTCATATAAGAGGAATAATAAAAAATTCTTTGAGAAACACATTAGCATATTTCCTTACAATTGTCATGTATTAAAGGTTAATTTTTTTACTTAGTCTTAATAATTTATTCTAGATTTGCACATTCATAAGTTTCTAATATCAATTATTGAGATGTAGATTCCATATTAGATCTATAATCCACCTTTATATTTTATAGAATCAAAGATAGATTAATTAGATAGAGGGTGGTTTCCTTTTTCATGAAAATTTATATTGTCTCTATAAAAGGAAACCCAATCCATGCCTATAATAGCATCAAATTCTATTAAAGGGAGTACCGTATGTTTTTTTTTGGAAATTCAGCATATGAATATTGATAGGGGAGAAGTTATATAGTTTGGATGAAATTATTTTACCATTTTATGTGTTCACTAATAAATTGGCATCCATGTATTGATGTCGTTTTTGATTAGTTATACTAAACATTCATTATAAGAATGAATGTGTAGAACTAGAATCAAATAGAATGTTCATTATCATTGAATGAATAATTAACATACTTGTCACAAAATTTTTGGTAAGGATCCACATTAGCGGTTATGATAGTATAACAATACCCTTTTTCTCAAGGCCATCCAGTTTTTTTATATCAATTATCATAAAAAAACCTTGTCTAATTGTTTTTTCATGCAATGTTTACTTATTCCTATCATTAAAAAATCTATATATTAGGTTGAGGGTTCAATAGACCATTCCTTTCTTCCATCACATTGGTTGTTTTATCGCATCAGAATTATCAAGATAGGTTCTCTTCCTTCCCCCAAGAAAAAATTCCATATCTCCATAATTATATTTAAAAGATGTTTCTTCCAACAATTTTGATAACCAGGATGTTGCAATTTCTTACCACTATGATATTTTACCATTTCTCTACTAAAATTAATATTCATTCTGACCTTCCAATCTCTATAACCATGAGACCCCTAATATTCACCAATCTCTATTTCCCATTTAAGCTCACATAAAATAGTTTATAAATGGATTTAAAATTATATAATCACTTAATATTTTCATATATTTAGCTTTATCCCACTAAAAATCTATTATATTTACATTCAGGGTCAATGATAATTTTTTGTGGTGTATCATATATGTCTTCTGAGGATTTCATCGTATAACCTGGTGGATTATTCATCCTTTTAAAAGAGTCCAATAAAACACCATTCCATATTATATTGGAAATAATGTGAAAAATATTTATTGGAAAACATTTTCTTGAATTATTTATACTCCATCTCTTCGATATCTTCCTCCTTTAATGTATTCTTGATCAACATAAAATATTGATTAGTTCCTACTTCCATGTGGAAAATATCGAATATGACCTTATTTTTATAAAATAACTGAACTACAGATAAGATCTTGTCAATGGATTTGATCCATTATTCCATGTTTTTTGGTATAGGAAGATCCAATAAAATTTTAAGGCCTTTGTTACATAATAGTATCAATTGAAATTTTCTCTTCCTTAGGGGGATATGGGGTTTTCCCTAGATAAATTTTTTCTATTAAAAACATGACATAATTGAGTAAGTATTATCATGATCTTCTTGACAACTTCTTCTATCGGGATTATGTAATCAAACCTTTTTATTACATAACTTTTCATTATTTTTTACATATATTAGTTCTTTAAGACTTAGTGTCCTGAAAAATTGTATATAATACATGAAAATGTAAAATATTATTTTATTACACAAGAATAGAATATTCAAGTTCAATCATAAGTAAATTTGTTTCCCCTCCTAACTTGGGGAAATAAATCAATTTAAAGGGTGAGCTTAAGGCCCTGTAAGGGATAACTAGGTAAACAATTTACCTTGGATCTTGAATAATATCAACAAGAACTTGAGGAATATCGTATGGTAATAATAAAAAATAATAATAAATAAAATTAAATGAATATTTAATTTCAAATATGACTATAATATTTAATTTATACATTCATAATAACATCACCAAGGTTCATCACAAAGGTTTCATAAAAATTACCAATGTATCATAAAACTTATCATCTATAGATATTATTTTATTTAACCAATGAATTAGAGTAATATTAGGGTGAACCCTTAATAAGACTTTATTTTCATGTGATCCACATATATCATCATCAAACATTCTAAAAATAAACCATGGAGAATATGATAAATGGGTTTCATATCGGAATTACAACATTTTAAAGAGTTTATAAAAACAAGATACTTTTTTCATTTTAAACCCATGGAAAAGGAAAGAAAATTTCATGTATGTTAATCCCATAATTAAAATATATAATTTTGAAATATATTTGAAAACCCCAGGATAAGATAGAGTTTTTGGTATTCATAAAGAAAATAAAACAATTTCTTGATAAAAAGAGTGAAATTTTGAGATAAAAATCTGGCAGCATAACATGTATGAAACATGGTTTTAGAAAACATTAAATATATATGGAAAAATTATCTACCATTGATATATTACTCTTAAAACATTAATTATATATAATAAAATTGATATAAAAACATGGTATAGAAATTTGACAAGAAACATTAAAGGAATGAGAAGTTGAGAGTTCCATTACAAAATTTCAGTAGCATAAAAGCATCAGTTAAAAATTCATAATATTTTTTAATGAGAAAAAAGGGGTCCATAATAATTTTTAAATAATATGGATAATATGGATATTTCTAATGAAACATCCTAACATAATAAAATATAAATTAAAAATCTATAACATAAAAGGAGTGCTTGAAAAGAGAATGGTGATAGATTCCCTTTCCTTGAAAAGTATCTTATAATAATCAATGATAAAGAACTTAGGGGATTGAGGGAACCTTGGAATAAATACATGATAGGTAATACTATCAAATCCTTTAATATAGTGAGTTAGTGAAGAAATATATTGGATTAATGGGTCGGTATTTAGAGAAAAAGTGAGGGAGTTTTTTGTTCACTTTTGAGGACACCTCATTAGTGGTATTTGTAAAAAATGGGCTTTCACAAGGTATTTGACCATGGTATTGGTCACTTGGGACACTTCATCTCATATTTTAATAAATAATATTAGAGTACAATTTAAAATTACATATTACATCATAATTATGTCATTAGAAATGTCGAAAACTGAAAACTGAATTTTTACTATTCACCGACAACAATATATTATATTTCATTCTCATAAATTCACTGTAACCTAATATCAACCTTCAAAATTCAAAACAACACATTTATTTTACCATAATAACTCTCTAAATATGATAAATTTATCATTTATCTCTAAAAAAATTAATTATTAAAAATAATAACGGGCAAAAAATGTATAGTAAGCTGCATAGTAAAATTTTGAACACTTGAAAAAAAAACTATTTTAATATTTGTAACATGAAATGAGTATTTTTATAAAAATATTTCATTATAATAAACATTATTATTAAATAATTGCTTTAATATAAAAATTTATATCTCTTTAAAATGTATAGTTGTTGCCTGAATAATCAACTTTTCAAATTCTATATCAATTCTTAAGTAAAACTATTCATAAAATTGAAATGATGAAATAAATTTTTTATTTAAATAATGGGATTACATTTTAAATAACTAGGTCCTAGACACATAACACCTTAAAACACCCTTATATGATCTAACTTTAATGTGTCTGATGGTGATAGACTCTTGGGGAGGCATGGATAGTATCACCCAAGTGGTAATCTCTACTAACTTGAACTTCTCCCATATGTGATTTTTTTCAAGCATAACATGTTGAACCTCAACATTGGCTTGGTCTAGAGTGAATCCAAGTGATGATACATCCTTCCCAAGCTCCGAAAAGGGGGCTTCGTATAGCCTGAATCTATTGGTTAAGGCCATCAACTATTCTTTCTACATTAACTGACCATTAATAATAATCATAATTTTTAGAGTATAGTTTCCAATGGTCATAATTGACCAACAGTCTTAATTGACCAATAGACATGTATGTTTAGAAACGTGGTGTTCACATTAAAATATAAATACTAAATTATTAATGACATATAGTTCTTTTGTGTAATAATATGACACATTTTCAAGAAACAATTATCATTCAAAAAGATTGGGTTGTGACATTCTTCATCCCATAAGAAATTTCATCCCAAAAATATCAACTCATTCCCTCGGTTGATAAAATGTGTGGGTAATTTTCCCTCAAAGTCTCCTCTATTTATCACTTCGTTTATTTATATTTATAGTTCCTCCAAAGCAGTTTAATGAGGTGGGTATTCTTGTTGCATAGAACCTTGTCTCAATAGTCTAAGATCTTTCCCGGCTTCCCCTCATAAAATAGGTCATGTTACAGTTGTACCACCTCTATATTTAGTACATGTGAAGGGTCTAGAATATAATTTCTTAAGAGATATAAGTGGATGAAAACAAGAATATGAGCTAGATTTTGAGGAAGGTAAATCTGATAGGCCACTTCTTCTATGCGATCAAAGATTTCATAGAGGCCAATGTTCCTAGGTTTCAGGGTCCCTTTCTTCCCAAACCACATGACTTTATTATAAGGTGAAATTAAAATAGTGAATTTATCATATACATCAAACTCTAAGTCCATTCAACAGATATTGGCATAACTATTCTACCAACTCTGAGAAACCTTTATGTGTAGTTGGATGAAATGAACCTTTTCTTTCATCTATTTCACAAGATTAGTCCCAAGAAGCTTTCCCTCACCATCTTCAATTCAACAAGTAGGATTTTTACATCACTTCACATATAGATCTTTATAGGGATATATTTGAGTGATTTAATGGAACATTTTGTTATAAGGGAACTCAAATAATGACACATGTTGATCCCATCGATGTTTATATTCCATTGATCATGTTCATAGCATTTCCTTGAGTTTTTTGGATAGTCCTTTACTACTGTCAATCATTTTGGGGGTGATAGGCTACATTAAAATTCAATTCGGCACCCACAACTTGTTGAAGACTTCTCTCTAATTTTTATGTGAACCTTGGATCATGATAATATATGATAAAAAGTGGAACTCTATTTAGGCTTACCACTTACATTACATATATCATGGAAAGTTGGTTAAGAGAGAAATTATCGTGAATAGAGATAAAATGGGAAGTCATGGTGAGACGGTCTATTATAACCCATATTTCATTGTTCCCTTTTGAAGTTCTCAAGAGACTACTGACAAATTCATAGTGATATTGTCCAACTTCCAGGCTATTATGGTTAGTTGTTGTAATACCCCTTTAAGAATTTGTCACTATTATTTCACTTGCTGACACAGAAAGAACCCTGTAGTGTAGTCGGAAATATCTATTTTCATGTTATCCCATCAATAATGATCATGAGTATCCCTATACATTTTTGTGCTTCTATGATGTATAGGGAAAATAGATTTATGAGATTTTCCCATTAACACATTATTTATTGCTGGAATTGATAGAACACATTTCCCATGTATTAAATATCAATACACATTCTTAATCAATATTTATCTCAGGAAAATTATCATTATTCACATCCTCTAACTTCTTCTGTAATAAGTGATCATATATTTGATATTTATTGATCTTCTCTAGTAACAATAGTTGAAAAATAAATTAGGATAGGGTTGTGGATGTCTATTCTATTATTATTACCATATTTAGTTTTAGTAAGTGTTTGATCAATGGATCTATTTTATTCATCATCATTTCCATCTTAACATGGTCCTTCCTACTTAATGGATCAGTGAAATTTTTTCCATTCAGGGATGATAATGAGTTAAATGGTCATATTATTTAAGAAGTTACAACCATCTATTATGTCTCATCTTCAATTATTTTTTTGTGAAAATATACTTAAAACATTGGTGGTCTACATATATATCACTTTTTTACAATAAATATAGTGCCTCCATATCTTTAGAGAAAAAACAATCAGAGGAAGCTCCAGGTATTGAAATGATATTTTTTCTTATGTGGCTTCAACTATTGAGACGCATAATAAATCACCTTTCCATTTTACATGAGGACACACCCAATACCTTTAATATATGTGTCAATAAATATAATTAATCCCTCTCTGATAGAGGGTAGAGCTAACATGGGTGCAATACCCAATCTCCTCTCCAGCTCTTAAAAACATTCTTTGCCCTCTCTTTTCCTGAGGAACTTGCACCCTTTCTGTGATAACATGGTTAGTGGACTGAAAATTTGTGAAAATATTTTTACAGATCTCATATAATATCACAATAAACCAAGGAAACTAGGAATATTAGTTATTGTTGTAGGCTGAGGTGACTCCTCCACAACCTTTGTCTTTCCAAGGACAACAGATATTCCTTCATTCGTTATGATGTTCACCAAGAAATAAACTTTATGTAACCAAAACTCACAAATTATAAACATTCAAAAAATCCTATCCTTCCATAGAGTTTCCAAAATAACCCTTACATGATAATCATGTTCCTTGAGACATTTTGAATATATCTAAATTTCATCAATAAAAATACCACAATGTTTTCATGGTAGTCCTTAATGACTACATTCATAAAATCTATAAAAATAGCATGAGTAATTAGTCAAGATAAAGGAATAAAAACCAAATAATAATACCCATGTCTTGATAAAAATTTTGTCTTTGTAATGTCTTATTTCTTCACCCTCAATTTTTGATAACCATAACAAAGATCAATCTTGGAAATGAACTGAGCCCCATGATTCTTGTCAAATAAATCATCAATTCTTGGAAAAGGGTACTTGTTCTTCATTATGATACTATTATGTTCTCTATAATTAATGCATAACTACATTGATCCATCCCTCTTCATCACAAAGAGAATAGGTTTCCCTAAGGAGAATCACTTGGATAAATAAACTCCCTCTCCAAAATATCATGGAGTTGATTATTTAATTCCTTCGACTCTGCATTTATCATTCTATACGGGGTTTGTGATATAGTCTTGGAACCATGCATGAGATCAATAGAGAACGTGAAATATCTTTATGGGTAATTTTTAGGAATATCCTTACCAAAAAAATCAATTTATTCCTTAATGATGGTGATATTTTCTATTTGTATACTTTCATACCCTTTTACATCTTCACTGATCATCTCCAAAGAGGCCTACAAGTAGAACTTCTAGACAAATATTAGCTTGAGATATCTCTACTTTGAAGATAACATAGGTTTTATACTCAATAATAATGAGATTTCCTAACTTCTACATTTGACCTTAGCATCATACTTTCTGATCCAATTCGTCCCTAGTATAGTGTTAAATACCCACATGGGAATAACTACTAGATTTTTAATAAGATTGTACTTGAAAAAATATATAATAGATTTTATATACACTTATGATTCTTGGATAATCCCACTAGAAGTCTTGACTGGTAAATCTACTTGTATATGTTAATGAATTGATTCTATATTATTTTTAATCATTGAGGAAATAAAGAAATATGTAAAACCAGAATTAAAAAAATTACTTGCAAGCTATGATAGAACAATGAGAGTACCTTCCACCACATCATACGGAGATTAAACATCTACCAACGTGATAGAAAAAAGAAAAACCTTTTTCTCTTAGCATATAATGAGGATAGTGGTGATTCCCCACCACTTCCCTATTATTTGTACAGTGATGAGAAAAGTGAAAAATATATCCACACTTGATTCATTGTACCTCAGGTAGGGCCTTCACCATCATCACTTTTTTATTAGTGTAAGGAAGTTGAGGCCTCACCTCACTACAAAAAGTTCTAGAAATATGGCCATATCTTCCACACATAAAGCATTTACCGCTCCCGAGAATTTAGTTATTCAAATTCTTCTTCCCAAATATATTTCATGTGTAATGTTTCACTTTTTTCCACCACATCCATATTCAAAGATTCACCCCAAGAATGGCTCTATTGACTATATATTTTCATTTGATTTGTGAGACCCATGTGTCTCGACGAACTCTATTTCAACCTTCATAGCACTCTATATAATTTCCTCATATTTTTAATTGTCTTAATTAGATAAATTTATCTGTATATGAGGTCTTAGTCCACTAAAAAATCTATCATCTTTCCCATTAGAATCTATGAAAACCAATAGGTGTAATGGGAAAGTCTTATAATGTTCAACTCATAGATTCCAATAGATTCATTCTCCTTCTTCTTCAGCTTGAGGAATTCCTTATTTATTTTCTTTCTCATCGAATGAGGGAAGTACATATTGAATAAGATTACCTTGGACATTTCCCACTCCATTTCTTAAATATAACCTCTTGGCCTCATGTTTTTAATCAGTTCCAACCACTGATCATCTTCTCCCTCTAAACAATATAAAAAGAAATTGAATTTCTCTTTTTCGAAACAAAAAAGTATAGAAAAGATATTTTATAAAGATCTTGTGCATAGTTCTGCAATCAATGGGTTGGTAGGTATACTAAAAATTAGTGGTCATTGATGTCTAAAAGGCATAATAGAAATTATTACCTTCATGGTTAAACCATTCTCTCAGCTTGATTCAAGTTATTTCCTATAAATTTAGTTAGTTTATTCATCATTCTCGTGAATGTTTCCATCAGAATTCCACCAGTGCCTGATCCATTGTTCTCACCATTTATATGATTTCACATATTTCCCTACATTTTCTAAAATAAAATCCCTTACATAGAAATGTTTTTCATATATTATAATTCCAACAGATCTTTTATTCCATATAACATCATTCATAGACATTTTTTTACTTTAAAGAATTCTTTAAATCATTTATAAGGATTCACAGAAATCTTCTGATTAACAAAACATATCCCCCAGGAGTGTAAAAATAAGAGTGCAGTTAGGCTTATTGTTATGCACCACTTCCCATTTGAGTCTAGGTCAAAGTGATGTTTTTGGGTTTTATCCCAAGATACATCTTTTCTAGATCCAAATCCAGTTTTTCAAATCCATATAGGGATTTCATGCTTCGGAATCCACTAACATAATACTTTACCAAAGTACCAGGATGTTTTCTTATTTTTAAACATTTCAATATGGTTTTTCCTAAAGTTTCCAAATCCTAATTTCCAAAAATAACTAAACCATATTTTGATACTAACTATTATGAAATCCATCCTTTTTATTACATAACATTGCATTATATTTTACATATAGAGGATCTTTTAAGGCTTACTGTCTTGAAAAATAAGGTACATAATACATGAAAACATAAAACATTATTCTATTTCTTGTGAAATAATTCATCAACGTTCATTATATGTGCATTTATTCCATCACGTAACCTAGGGACATACATCAAATTAAAGGGTGAGATTAAGGCTTATTAAGGGATATCAATGTAAATAGTTTACTTGTTATCTTGGGTAATATCATTATGAACATGAGGAATGTCATAAGGAAATGATAAAGAGGAATATCATAAATAAAATAAAATTAATCATAACATGTAAATATTTCAAAAAATAATAATTTATCTTCATTTATAAACATGTCCCTAAGGTCCATCCTCAAGGTGTCATAGAAATTACCAATGTTATTCATTAAAGAATCATAAAACTTTTCACCTATAGAGATTATATTTTTTACACAATGCATTGGAAAACTCTATGGGAAAAATAATTATATGATATTACATTAATGGTATCCACACATATCATAATAAAACATTTCATAAATAACCCATGGAGAATAAAAGTAATGAGATTCATATTGAAATCATAGCATTTTAAAAAGTTATTAAAAATAAGATCCTTTTGAAATTTAAACCCATGGAAAAGGAAGGAAAGTTTCATGTATGTTAATCCAAGATTTAAAATAGATCTATTTGAAATCTATTTGAATAACTCTAGAGAAGATATAGGTTTGGTTATTCTAAATGAGAATAAAATAATTTCTTGATAAAAATAGGTAAATTTTGAGAGAAAAATATGGCATCATAATTGGTATGAAACATTGTTTTAGAAAACACAAAAAATAGAGGAGAAATTTTCTCAAATTCATAAATTAGTCATATTATAGAAAAGATATATAATAAAATTGAAATATAATAACATCGTATGAAAATTTTTAATACATACCACATGAAAATTAAACATGAAAGGAAAGATAAGCCGAGAGTTCCCTTATGAAATTTCAGCAGCCTGACGGTGTCACATTAAATTCATAAAATGAGTTGACGATAGAAAAAAGTGGTATCACATCATTTCTAAATAATATGGAAATTAAGGGGGATCTGTAATAACATATCCCAACATAAGAAAATATAAATTAAAAATGAATGATATAACAATTGTTCTTGAAAAGAGAAGGTTGGTAGATTCCATGACCACAAAGAGTGACTTCTACAATATGAAGATCAATGACTCGGGGGATTGATGTCACCTTGGAACGATTCTTTGGGAGGTAATACTATAAAATATTTGAGGATAGTGAATTATGAATTAAATATAATGGAGTAATGTGTGGTTATTTATAGAAAATGTGAGTGTATTTTTTTATTAATTTTTTAGGACACCTCTGTAGTGGTATTTGTAAAACCATGGGATTTCCCATGGTATTTTCCCATTATATAAACCACTTAAAACACCTAAAATCATATTTTTATTCAGAAGAGTTTATGATCATTTTAAATTATATATTACATCAATATGATGTCATTAAACACACCAAAAACTCAAAACCATTTTTTTCTAATTAACTTAAAAACATAATAATTTAGAAAATTATCAAAAATTCAACGTAACCTAGTATCAACATTATGAATTAAAAAAATTATTTTATTATACTAATTCTTTAAATATGATAAATTTAACTTTTAACTCTATAAATTCTTAATTATTGAATTTAATAACCGATAGAAAGTCCAAAGAAAATTACATAGTAAAATATTCAATACATGAAAAATTTTATTTTATCATTTGTAATTAAAAATAAGTGTGTTTTTAACACTACTTCATTATAATAATAATTATTAATAAAACCTATTTTTAATATAATAATTTATATCTCCATGAAAAGTACAATTTTTACCAAAGAAATCAATTTATCAAAGTCCATATCAATTTTTAAGGAAAACTATTTTTAAAACAGAAATGATGAAATAAAAATATTATTAACAATGGAATTAAATTTTAAGTAAAATGGATATTGAAAGATAACCCCATAAAACACCAAAATATGAACTAATGGAAAGGTGTGTGATTGTGATGGACTCTTTGTGTGACTCAGATAACATCGCCCAAGTTGTAATCTCACTAAAATGAACTTCTCACGTAGGTGATTTTTTTCAAGCTTAACATGTTTGAAGCATGTCTTGGGCTTGGTCAAGAGTGAAGCCCAATCATGCTAACTCCACCCCAAGCTGCAAAAAATGAGATTTGTATGGCCCGATTCTACTGGTTGAGGCCATTGACTATTCATTATTTATTAACTAACCATTATCATTTATATTTATAAAAAATAATCATAATGTTAAGATTATAGTTTCAAATTTTCATGTTAATTAATGATCATAATTGACCAATAGTCATATAACGGCTGAAACCTGATTGTCACATTAAAATATATGTACTTACTTATTTATGAGATATAGTTATACTATGTAAAAATATAATACACATTTTTAGGAAACAATTATTATTCAAAATATTTGGGTCGTTTCAGGGTTGGGTACCTCATGTGGGTAGTAATCACATTTCCCATCACATTATTTTTTGACTTGGTTCCTCCTATTTATCAATATTAACTAATATAAAGGAAAATTTGAGATGAGATATTTATAACTCTTAATCATATAAAATAGAAACTATGAACATTAAAGAGATAAACTCATAAATGAAATATATTCATTAAGCTATGAATTTGTAGGTTTTAAGCTATGTTTTCTATGGTTTATTTCATAACATAACATTTTATAGTCATTTTTTCACTTCATGATGGTTCGTAATGATTTTATGAATTTACAAATGCATAAACCTTAGGAGTGTTAAGAAGGGTATATTGTAAGTCCTTTTTACACACTAGAGGAAAAGTGAGTTATTACCAAATGTGCCCTATTGTTGTAATTACCACTAGGAACAACTAATTTTTCAACCACATACACTTATAATATCAAAACATTTATTTTTCTTCTTAGAAACCACTCACTCAATAATTTATCAAAATTTAGAGATATTTATTAGTTTTATTCTTATTTTTAAGAATTTTAATAAGATATTCTAATCTTAATCCCAAAAAATTTAATATACATTCCTCTGATACCAAATATGAAAACTCGTATCTTTTATAAACTTTATTTCATGATATATTACATAAATACACACATTATAAAATCCAAAAATAAAAAAGGCCTTGTGTATTCGGGTAATTAGATACATAACACAATAAAATCAAAAAGTGGTGAAACATACTTATTTAAAAGCTCAATAACTCACACTTAAAATTTCATTGATCTTATTAAACAGTAAAGGATAAATTGAGGATGTACATAAGAAAAGAGTGTGGTATAAATCTCAGTAATAGAATAATCAAAGAATAACATGATAAAATTAATACATTATAGTCAAGATAAATATCAAGGTGACATGAAATGTTTATAATCATAAAAATTATCATCGAATCATGATATAAGATGAAAACATTAAGGTAGCCTAAGAATGTGTCAACAACATAAAACATGACACCATAAGTGTATGTCAAGGATAAATAACAATACATCCTATCATATTGTCATTTGTAAAAAATATCATGCATAATACAAGGTATATCAGGAGATAAAAACATTACCCAATGTATTATAGGGTTATATAATTTTTTACCCTCCAATTACATTCATATAATGTACATTCATTTGTGGACCACATAGATCGTACAAGAAAATAAATAATATCATAATTTTTAATCCCATTATTTAGTATTTTCGGTTAAATACATAAAATTTTATAATAAATGATTTATTTTTAAATATATTTGAATACCATTGAGTGTAAATGGTGATGGGTATTCAAAACAAAAAAAATTCATTGAAGTTCACTGAATAATTTTAATAGTATAATAGGTATACATAATGTTACCTGAATGGGTTTAATGATAGTGAAAATTGGTCTATAATTACATGGTCGATCATATGGATAGTTAATAGATGTTTAAAAACCCATTAAAAATGTACAATTTTAAATCAAAAGTAAAATGAAATTCTATGAATAAAAAAGATGATAAAAATATATCTTTCCTTGAGAGGGTATTATAATTGATTTTGGTGGTCCTATTATGGGACTGGGAAAACCTTTGGAGGCTCTTATAGTGGTATGGTATGTAGATATTTGTGATAAATTGGTTTTGAGTGAATAGTAATGGGTGGTTGGGTGGTATGGTTTAATTAAAATAGGAGTGGTTTTAAATATTTTATAATTCATAGAACCTAACTTCTTAAAATAATTCCACAAATGAAGAAGAAGTGATTCATGTTTGTAAGAGTTGATTTTAAAACCATAAAATATAAAATAGATCTTTTAGGATTCATTATGTTTTATAAAATTAATAAAACAACATTAAACAACATTATTTTAAAAAATAAATAAATTATTTCATTATCTGACTTTATATTTTTTTATTACATCACATTAGATATATTATGATATCATAATACATTAAATATATTTATATTGTGTTTAATTTTTACCGAAAAAATTGAATATCTCTAAAAATTATGAAATATTATACATTAGATTATTTTGACATAATATTTTCAAAAAAAACTATTTATAATACTTATTAATCTTTTAAATATTAAAATTTAAACATCTAAATAGAAATCCTTATTTATTGGAATATATAAGTTTTTACTTCACTAAAAACATTATAACAATTAAAAATATTACTTTAAATTCATTAAATTATATTTTCATTTATATTTATATAAATATTATTTAATATTAATATTTAATTAAATTTTATTTATTTCAAAATATAAGGAATAAAAAAATTAATTGAAACAATATATTTCCCGAAAATAAAATTTTATTTTCTTCGTATCAAAATAAAAATTTATCAAACTCATTATTTAATCATATATATATGTGTAAAGTAATAATAGTAAAGGAATATATATAATAGTTATTTTATTAAATATATAATATACATGTTTATAATACTATGGTTGAGATGCATAACCCTTTATTACACCAGTATATTCGGTAAGGGTAATGTGGTGATTGTGTTAACTTCTTAGAGTGGTTTAGAAAACCTGGTTTGGGATGTGATCATTATAATAAAAAATTTATCACATAAATTGTTTCTCACAAGTTTCAGTTCTTGATTCCTAGCATGGGCTTTGTCAATGGAAAATCCCAAAGATTCCATCTCCCTTAGAAGCTCTGATAAATGGGTTCTATAGAGTACGCTTTTAATTGTCAAGACCATCGCTTGTTCTGATTGTGTCAGTTAAATATTATCATAACCCATAATATATACTAATATTAATTGTCACTATATAATAAAAATATTATATATAATTATTATGTTTAATGGTATTCTAAGCTTGATGTAAAAAATTGTAGCTATATTTCATAATGTTATAGAGTATCAAAAATAAATGTAGTGAATGTTTTTTCTACAACTATATTTTATAAAAAGGAATTTATTCATTCAAGGGTAATATTGTTATTAATTTTTGGTACATTAAATGAATAATAAAATAGAGATTATTTCTCAGCTGTAAGTGGAAAATCATGATGTGAATTTATATTCATGCCCTGAATATCTATAAAAACATTTCAGGAGGTTTTATCATTGAAGGATTCATGAGATGAATATTGGATTTGGGGGATGAAATCATTCCAGATATTATATATGTAGCAACAGGTTTTTTAACGGATATAAATTTTGTGTTGTTTATAGTGTAAACCAGGTAGTCACATCTTAAATATTTATATTCCCATCATGGTTATAAATTTATGGATCCATCCAATTTTCTACATACAACCACCATTCCTCTTAATGTATAACTTAAACCAGTGTGATTTATCATAGATTTTCCAACATCAGAATCATAAATTTGATTACTGGTATATTGATATCATATAGTTGAAATATAAGCTATTTAAATTATTCGTCAGTGGTAGAATTCTAAAAAAATCCAATTGAAACAAAAAATATTCTTTATTTACAAAAGTTTGAACCATAAATGTGGTAGGGCTTTGTTATTTGTGGTTTATTACCTTGTTACTATGAATAATTTCACATGATGGTTAATCTATGATGATTTCCTTGATTACCTTCCTATCCTTTATCTATTCATTTGTATTCATAATTATTATCATTGTCCAGACCAATATTTTCAAACAATGATATTCGGTTTATTTTTTGAAGAATTTATCACCTATTATTCATGTTATTATGGAATGGTTCATGTTTTCATAGATTCCACTAATTCCACATGGGTTCATGTATGATCACCCCCCTAGATTCACCATGTGGTTCTGAGAATGATACAAAAAACCCTCTCAACATGGGTTTCAATGATCAGTGATGGTTTTCTATCACATTGAGGTGATATATATATTTACATGGATTATACATATGGAATCTTTGATTGTAAGTTCATCTTTGATAATGAGTTGTCCATGCGAATAGCCAAAGATCATTGTTACTAAAAATGGGTGGATGAAAATGGGTGTTCGGTGAAGGGAAAATCTAATTGGAATGCATTGAAATGATTTCAATGGAGATCACAGCTGGAGTAGTGTTTTCATCCAAAAGTAATAGAACTCAAGGATCTAGATGTGAAATTAATTGTGTGAATGTTACTTTTATTTTATAAACTTCCATGATTGATTAATGTAATGGGTTCTACCCATTCCATGAACTATGCCTTCTAAAGGTGTTTTGTTCGTATAAACATGTGACATGATGTGTGAGGACCACCTACATAGTGACCGAATATTTACATATATGAACATTACCTCATTTTGATTAAATATTAAATGTATAATATTTTAATCAATGATAGAACTATAAATATCTATTGTATTTAGATACTAGATACATAATAATCTTATTTCATCAAATATATATAACACATCCCACATAGAATGCTTCCTAGGTATACTATACTTAAAACCATTCTTTATAACATGGGGATGGAAAAACATAAGAAAGGAGAAGCTCAATTTTGCAAAAAGGGTAAACATATGATATATCAAACAATAAGAATATGTAAGTTTAATATAAACATAAGGGTATAAGATCATGATCATAAATTACAATGGTCATATCCACTATATAATAAACATGAGTCAAGGAATAAAAAATTATCCTAATAATAGACAATATTTATAGGAGTGTGGGACCAATAGTGATTAGTAATATCCCATTAGAGCATAACATAAAAATATGAATGTGGAAAAAATATATTCATTCTTCATTGTGAATATGAATAAATAGAAAAGGGGTTCACTCATTAAGTTATGTACATAAAATCTGGAAAACTTATTAACTTATAGACATAAAATGAGGTCCATGCATGATCTAATGGAACTCAAAATATGGTATATTCATAATTATATACACATTATAACTAGGTACATACATACAATTGTGAACATCAAATCAGGATAACACATAACATATTTATCCCGAGATTTATCCATCATTACCCAATTAATTGGGGGGCTACATAATTCTAGGCCAACCCCTCATAGAATAACAATATATAAAAATGTTTTCCACAATATCATAATTCATTAATAATATTCCATAACCCATGGAAATGAAATGGGTTTTATAAATATGATCCCATTTTAACATAACATTACCTGTGGATTATAAATGGGTTTCATAAATAACAGATCATCACAAGATTAAACCATACCATGAAAGAATATGTAAGGTATCAATGTATCCTTTTCCAAGTAACATGTCTGTAACATCAAATGAGGTCATCTTAGATTAAAATTACATTAAAATATCATATGGAATATTTATAGAGAAAATAACTTTTTCATGTTTAAATCCCATCATTAAAATAAAAAAAAAACAAATATTATTTAAAAACATTCTTCGATTTTTTTTTGAAACTATCCATGTAATTTCTATAAAATTTATCATCCATGATAATGGGAAATTTTAGTCATGTCATATACATTAAAATAATTATTCCATTAATAGTTTCTATAAAAGGTGAAAAATACCTCAT
Organism: Viscum album; assembly: GCA_963277665.1. Taxonomy (NCBI): domain Eukaryota; kingdom Viridiplantae; phylum Streptophyta; class Magnoliopsida; order Santalales; family Viscaceae; genus Viscum; species Viscum album. The sequence goes on from OY728161.1 coordinate 1,454,324,835, forward strand.
TCGGAAAATTAGAAGATGATTATTTTTAAAAATTTGAAATAAAATAAAACTTTTTGTGAAAATTACATTAAAAAATCATTGTATAATATTAAAAACATTTTTGAAACTATTTTTAGAAAACAAGGAAATAAAAGAAAAAAGGAATTTTTTACCAATGATATAAATAATGCAAGATGACCTTAAAATACTTTTTCAACATCATGAGTACTTAAATATGATAAAATGAAAATAAAACATGTTATATCTAAAAATGAGTAATTTAAATGATAAATCATTGTATTCTTCAAAGGTATATCTTGAAATTTCATCACTAGAGACTTAACTAAAAACAATCCCAATAAGCAATATTATTGTAAAGTAAAAAACCCTACCTTAAGTTCCACTTGATAAAAAATCACTCTAAACTCGGGTATAATAATTTTAATTTTTTAATACTATTGTACAAAAATAATATATGAACAAATAATTTCATATATTATCCCATTATAAAATTTTTAACACCCATTTATTTTTAATTATTTATTAAAATCATCATTTTCATGTGTTAACTAATTATTGTTTTTTCATGGAATTTTTTATTATATAGTTCAAGTACATGTACATTGAACATGTTTATATCATATAAATAATGGTAAAAATTATTTAAATATCTGAAATTTTCATTATAAATATATTTATCATTTTTAATAAAAGGCAGCGATATAAAAATAAATGACACCATTCGTGGAGATAATAGGTCATATGTTCACAATGAACATTGGTTCCATTTTTCAATGGATTTAAAGGAATAAAGGTATCTAAAACATTATATTTATAAAATAATTTTTATATTATATATATTAAATAAATATATAATTACTAAATATATCATTATTAAAATTCATGTGGAACAGAAATGAAAAATGAAGCACATCACTTCTTGGAGGTGGAAGTCCACACGTATGCACAAGTGACTATATCATTATACAAAAGATTAGAAAGAGGTAGATATAATCATAATAAGAAATATTTTTATTAAAGATAATGAATCCATTATTTTATAGTGGTTACTATATATTTATAGAAGGTATCAAATTGAAAATGGCTAAAATAGTTATACCTATTATTGAGAACCCTATTTTATATTACACCTAAATCCATGAAAGGATTGTCTTTTAGAAATAAAATAAGTTCTAAGATGTCTATAATGAGTATAAGAAGGTATCTTGTCATTTATTTTCTGATATAAAAGGCTTAACCATGGTTAAAACTAAAGGATATGAGGTTCTCTATTATATGTAAAGGGATCGTCATTCTTGGGATTAACAAAAGTATTAAATTAGTATAAATTAGTTTTCATAGAAAAAAACACTAAATGTATATAATTTAAATAAAATATTTTTATGAGTCTGAATATTATATTATAATAAAAAAAATTATGTTTTCACACTAATATCTTATTTTAACCCCCATCATCCCTTTTGAAAATTACCATTATAACAAAATTTTGTACTCTTTCAAGTTCAAGATTGTAACCATAAAATAATATGTGACACCTAAATGGATAATGAATGATATTTTAAACTATATCGAATTCATTTCACTAAATATAAGATGTTTATTTCATTTAAATTTTTTAATAAAATATTTTTTACTATAAAATACCATTAATTCCATTTTTGGAAATATTTATTAACTTTGACTGTGAAAACATCATGAAATAAATTAAATTCAAATATAAACAAATCATGGAACCTTAATATGTTATGTTTATCTATAATATTTATGTCAAACCATAATTGAACCAAATTGTATAAATTTTAAAAAATTTAATATCATTTATCTTGTTTTTCTATTAATTGAATAAATATTGTGTCGACATAGAGTAAGCATTTTATTTAATTATTCAATCACTAAAAATTAAAAATTAATTATTATAATAAAAAATTAAACTTATATTTTATATAATTATTTATAACTGACCAAGTTATATTTTTATCCTTATGTAAAAAATTTATAGATAATAAAATCAATAGAATGACATTTTTTTGATAAAATAATATAAATAACATAATCCAAGAAGAATATTGCGAGGTGGACATATTTTAGATAATTGGTTGAGAATGTTAAAAGTAAATAGAAAAAATATGATAAATTAAATTTTTAGTGAAATTTTAAAGCCTTATCCCAAATTTTTAACCATGTTTTACCAATTTTAACCTTATTAAGGTGATAAAAATTTACAAAGATTACTATATATACCGACACAAAATAAATGGATCCTAATTTCCAAATTTAAACCAAATTATTAAAAATATGGGATTATTTTATAAAAAATTAATTTTTATATGTGTAACAAGAAAAGTTTAAAATAAATGTGCGAAACAAAATAAAAACTATTTCTGGAAATATACAATTTTAATATTAGATTGAATTTCTTTTTATTATATGACTAGTAAATTCATAAAATAAATATAAAATAATTTTTTTTTAATACATAATATTTATATTTATTTAAAATTAATATTTATTAGTATTTTATTTAATTTATTACAATAAAAAATATTGTGCACAATAAAATATTATTTAGAAAACAAATTAAGCCCAAAAATAAAATTATACCAAAATAATGGTTAATGATCATACCAAGGTAATTAATGATATTATTTCAACTTAAAGGATTCATATGTTAAGTTAATATAAAATTAATAGAATTTTGGGACCATTCAATTTAAAAATTTATTGTTTTATAAAAATCCATATGTTCTACTATTCACTGAAAAATCAATATTTTCAGAAAAATAAAAAAAAATTCACCCATAGATAATTTTGAGGTTATTAGTTAAAAAAATATTTTCATTTAATAAATTACTATTTCTATTATTTTTTGAAATTAATTATAATTTTAATACATAAATTGAAATAAAAACTGTTTTTGAAGAAAATATATTTTTGAATCAAATAACAAATTTACTAAAAATTGAGCACCTATATATTAGAAAATTGACTAAAAATTTTGAATTAAGTAAAACAAAATTATATATAATTAATAGTGAGATTAATCGTATTCATACCATTAAATCTAATGGATATGTTATAATATACCACAGTTTATCTAAATCTTGGTGTTGTGTGTCATGAAATCTAGAGAACATATTAAAATTTACTTAAAGAAAAATATGTTCTAAAATATCATGGTGTTACATTATGAACCTATTAAGTAAATTTTACCATCACAATTTTTATCTTGGTTAAAAATGGTTCCAAATGGGGAAACAATTTACTTAAATCCCATATAGTATAAATGGATAATAAAACATTATTTGAAAAGGGGAAGTGGTAAATATAAAGGAGACAAGAAATAACACATAAATAAGATATTAGATAACGAGAAAAATGGGGGGAAGTTAAAATATAGAAATGGATAAGAAATATAATGTTCAAGGACTAATAGATATTTATAGAGAACATGGTCATGAGAATCTTATGGCCAAATAACTATAAATTAGTAAGGGATGAAAAGGCTATATATTCATCATAAATGGAGGTATAAGGAAAATTGTTTTATTTCAATACCCCATTGTTAATGTTGAGGGATTATTATACATTAATGAAAGAGAAAATGTAAATAATTACTTGATATATTTCTATTTTATAAGAAAATTTCATTTTGTGGTTATAATTTGATGAATTTCCACTTCACCTTATACTCCTAGAAATTAATATTCAAGAATAATTATTCATTCATAAAGAACTAATATTAAATTTTAGTAGTTCATAAGATCCATAAACTAATTATAGTATATTCATCATTCCTCTAATTATTTAACGAAACCAAAATGGTTTCAACATGTTATTCACTATAGATAAATATAATTCATTAATCTCTAAAAACTCAACAATATCACCCAAGTTACTAAACTCATTCCATAAGAAATTTACATTAGGCACCGCCAAAATATGTATGACCAAGATTGAAAACCAAATATTATAATTATTTGATCTCATATCTTTCCATGATCAACTTACTAATTATCTAGAAATAATATTAATAACATACAATGTATCACACCAAATTATATATAACATGGTCTAATATTCTCTAAAATATACTAAAAATTTTCAAAATAAAAATAAAATTAAAGCCATATATGTTTCCACAACATAACTCACCCACTATTTCTTAAGTAAGAACATAACATAACTAAAATTATATTTATTGAATGTTAAGGTTTATATTTTCCTTGTTTGTCTATCATTGGAAGATTTGACATATAAAATAAGAATTATATATTACAATAATCTATATAGAATATAAGAATATAAAGATAATCATTAATTATAATCACATCAAACATCATAAAAGAATTAAAAAATTGTATATATCTCAATAATAAATACATAAATATGGAATCCCTAGCTCTGTATTGGAGGATAAGGGTAACCTAAATATCATGATTCACTTCAACTATTGCGATTTCATAATCATTCTATTTATCTTTTAACTTTATAGGTTATTGCTTCTTATTATTCTCATTATCCATTGGATTGGGGTTATGATACATATAATTTTCAACTCCATGTTTTTATAGAATTTAATTGTGAGTTGTATATTATATTGAGATTTATCACCACAAATTTCATTAATTTCCCCCTTTTCATCACATAGACATTCTTTTGATCTAGGTAATGACTACACACACTTGAAAAATCTTCTAGTTCCTTTTAAAGATTCACTAGAGATCTTCTTCAAACAATTTTTGGAATGTAAAAGGTTGAAAAAATATCTTCCCACTATATGAAAAACCATAATATCTACAATTAAACAATATCCTCTTTTTATTATCACCATAACCATGAGGGTTTCATGCATCCATTTCATCTTTTATTTCACATAGAATGATTTCTTGATAGCTTCAGAAGTTCCTTATGGATAATTCCTTTTGAATACTTGGTTTTAGAACACTAAAGAATCAACAGTTTTTTCTTTTAGAGAAAATGATTATACTTGAATCATACCTGTAATGTCTTGTAAAATTTTCCTCATAGGTGAAAATAGGTTCATCATCTTTCCAAATAAACACTACAAATCCATTCTATATTTTTTATTTTGAATATGAGGAATGAAATTGATGAAAAATGTCCTCTTAAACACATTCCATTTCATAGACTAATTATCTTCATATTTCCTTGTATTTTTAATAATATTACACCATTTATATTATTATCATTCCAAGGAATATATATCATGGAAAAAAATTTCATAGTTTGAGAACTGAAGAATGGAAAAAACATCTTCCATTGGATTGATCCATTGCTCAGAAACTAATGAAAAGGAATAACCATGGAAGAAAGGTGGATGTTGTTTTATAAAATATTTACCATCATGTTTCTCCATACATATTTTATTAAAAAGGTATAACATTATTCATGTTACCACTCACAAATTGAGTGGTCTATGTGAGTATTATCACAAAATATTGTATCCCATCTCATAATCCATTTGGTTTCTCATGAGGGTGTTCATTTCATCATCTATAATATTCGTTATTCACAAAATCCTTTCAAGATCCATTCATTAAATAAAACAAAAATATTATTGTGTGACTAATTATATTTATATTAAGAAATCATATAATCTTGAGAAATCATTCACTTGTTTTATGAAGCATGAAACATTACTCTCATTCTATGACACCTTAGGTTTAACAGAAGCCATTCTTGGTTATCATCTATTTAAATGGTTCTTAAGAAAAATGTGATTTAACCCAAGAATATACATTGGGAGAATAAAACTAGTTTCATAGTAATGGAACACTCACCATGCATAATAATGATGGTTATGATATAATCAACCAACAATTTTTTCAGGTTATTACACCAAGATACATCTATTCTCAAACATCATCCACTTTCATTATCCTGGTAGAGATGTATTTCTCTAAAAACCAAAAAATAAATTACTTACCAAGACATTAGTATATTATACTATACATAGAATTATTTATGGGGTTTTCACGAAATGTATATAATCATAATCTCTAAATATTGACTAAATCATTCTTTTATACAAACAATAGTGACCCAATAATTACATACATAAATATGACATCATTTTTTATTAATATTCAATACCTATCATTATGATCCATTGTAATATTATAAATTTTAATTGTGTTAAGATAATTTAAAAATAATCCTCATATTTCATAAAATATATTCAATATTTCCCACATTGAACACTTATTAGGTATACACTAATTAAAACCTTTCATCATAACATTGGAAAAAAAATTCTGAAATGGTGACTTTATATTCATAGAAATGGTAAATATATTAGATATCAATCAATGAAAAAACATGATAATAAGATAAGAATAATTGTATTGGATCGTGATCATAAATTAAAAATTCATTCCAAATAATTCATAAACAATATTCATGGAATAAATATTTATGTTAATAACAAAAAATATTCATAATATTGTAGAGTCATCAATAATATTTTATGATACTTGTGCTAGAAACATCAAAAAATGAATTTGGGAAAACATATTAATATAAAATTGTGAACATGTAAAAATAGTAACATGTTCACTCATTAAGTTAAGGAAATGAAATCAAAACCTATAATAAACTTACTGTCATGAAATAAAGTCATTCTTTAATATTTTCAGCATAAAAATTAGGAATAGTCATAATATCGTGGACATGAATACCAGGTCCATTTATAAAATTGTGAAAATAAAATCTGGATCATGGATAACTCTTTTATCTGATGAGTTATTCATATTTTCCAAATAGATTATAGAGATATATAATTCCGGTTCCACCTATCACATTATCATAATCCATTAATATGTTTCCCACAAGATCATAAATCAGTTTTCACATATAATAACTTATGGAAAGGAAACATGGTTTATATACCTTTCAATATTTTATCATATATAACTTGTGGAAAATAACTGGGTTTCATAAACAACGCATCATTATAATCATAAACCATGTACAAAAATAATATGGATTATTTCATTTATCATTTCCCAATTAAATAATAAGTAACATCAAAGGATATTATCTTATATGAAAATTTATTTAAGATATCACTTCAAATATTTATAGAGGAAAATTCCCTTTTTATTTAAAATCATTTCATAAAAATTGTAAAATATACAAAATATTATAGAGAAAATTCTAATTTAGATTAAACACTATAAAATATTAAAGTAATATTCAAATCATTGAGTGGTCCTGATGGTGGGAAATTTTGTTCATGCAGTATTTGCAACAACAAATATTTCACTCACACTTTCTGTAAAAAGTACAAACTCCCACATTTGGAAAATAAATAGAAGACTCCTTTTAAATAATTTTTTAATGATTAAAACATGGTTATAAATTAATTTAGAAAATATTTTAGAATTTTAAAAACATTCCTGGAAACCTTTTCAGGAAACATGGAAGTGGAAGAAAAAGAAATTTCCAGTGAGGGAAAAATAAAAACAAATTTCCATAAAAATATTATTTTGAAATCTTGGGTACTCAAATATAGGAATATGAATGAAACAAAATATAATATATATAAATAACCTAATAATAAGAAAATTAATGAGATTATTTAATGGTATATCATGAACATTACTCTTTATAAACTTAATCATAAATAATCCTAGTAAACAATGAGATTGTAACTAAAAACACTTACCTCAATATTCACTTGCTCTAAAAGCACTCTAATATCATGTATAATAAATTTACGTTTATTATAATTATTTAATAGAATAAGTTACATACTTATAATATCATATATGATCCACTTATAACATTTCGACACCCATTTATTAATAATTATTTAATAAAATGTTTCATTTATAGGTGTTAAATATTTCCTTTTTTTCATGGATGTTTTGGTTCTATACTTCCAATCCTGGTACATTTATCCCAGTCCCATCATCAAAATAATATTAACCCTAATATATATATAATATATATTAATTATATATAGAGTTATGTGTCTATACAATTTTGAGATAGAAAAATGAATTACACTCTTTATGGAGATAGTTTGTCGAATGTACACATGAATATTGCTTCCTTTTTTCGACAAATGGAATGAAAAAAAGGTAAATAATAATTAAAATATTAAGAATAAATATTATATTTTATATTTTATATTTATTCATTAAATTTATCCTTGTTATCTTTCATTTAAAAATAAAATTAAAAAAAATCACATCACTTCATGGAGGTGGTTGTTTACACGAACATACGAGCGATGTTACAACTATCCAATGGATTAGAAGGGGTGGATAGTTTTTTCAATAATTATAATAAAGATTAATCATATTTAATATAATTGTATAATTATTTTATAATGGATCCCATATATTTAGAGAATTTATAAAATTAAAAAGACATATCTAAGAGTTATACCTATTCAATGAGAAACATCTTTTGATTTACACATTAAGACTGGAAAGGATGGTATTTTGGAAAGGAAGTAAGCTATATAATGTGGTTAATGAATAAATAGGTATTATGATCGATATTATATGATCTATAAAGTTCAACAGTATGATTAATTAATGATAAGAGGTTACCTTTTATAAGATGGAGGAGGGGCACTGTTTCTATTAGATAAAGTACTAAATTAATATAAATAAAATTTCACTATATAATGTCTATAGATTAATATATTTAAAAGATAATATGAGTATGAGATTAAATAATTTTATATAATAAAATTTTTACAATATTTTCTTATATTTTCACCCTTATATCCTTTTTAATCTCCAATAACCCTTCTTACATTTACTAAGTTAAAAAAAATTTCTACTCCTTTTGGGTAATGAATGTTACAATAGAAAAATGTGTCCATAAATGAACCATGGTTGATATTTCAAACTATATTCCATTAATTTAGTATAATATAGTATTTTTATGATTTTAAATCTTTGGAATAAAATAGTTTTTATTATAAAATTCAATTAATGTCATTTTTTAAATTATTCTTATACTTGGACTTTGAAAAAAAAAACAAAAAAGTGAAGGATATTAGAATATAAACCTTTAAAAATCAATAGTATGTTATATGAAGCTATAAAATTCATGTAACAAAATAATTCACCAATATTTTATTTTTTAAAATATTTTTAAAAAAAATTGATTTCCTTTTTTATTAATTGAATAAAGACTCTTTCAGTGTTCCAATTCTCATTTATTGGAATTATTCAATCACTAAAGACTAAAAAAATAAAATGATAAAAGAAATAATTTCTCTATTAAATATATGTTTATAACTTAATATAACCTCTTTCTTAATTATGTAAATTTTATATAGATATTAAATTCAAGAGAATGTAATATTGTATTTATTGTTTTCTTAAAATAAAATAAAGTCATAATCAATGAAAATGGCACAAACTATGAATATTACTGAAACATGGATGATAATGTTCAAAATAAACTCATATATATAATAATGGAAATTGTTAGAGAGATTTTAATTCTGTATCCCAATGTTTTGACACATCTTTAGGTGTTTTACCCTAATGGAGGTGACAAAAATTTACCAAGGTTACTATTTATAATGATAATAATTAAAAGAGTGCTATTTTCAAAAAAAATAAATAAATAAATAAAATTATTTTTTTAGTATTAAATTTAAATATGTATAAAAATTCCACTTTTAAATAATTACACACAACACAACAACAAATATTTTTTGAGAAATAAATTTTTAGAAAAAAATAGTATTTATTCTTATTCCATGCCTAGTAAAAACCCTAAAAGGAATGTAAAATATTTTTAATGATTCTGTAATCAATAAATATCATTAAAATATTTATTCATTCGTTTTTTATTATATTAATTAAAACAAAAACACATTGTAAACATGAAAATAGTTTTTATAAAAAATGTTTTTTGAGCTCGAAAATGAACAAATACCAATATATATTTTAATGATGATTCTTATGAAATTAGATTTATTATATAAAATTAATGAGACCAATGTTAATTTAATATAAAATTATAATAATTATGGGAATTTACAATGAATATTAATTATAATTTTTAAAAAATCATTATTTTCACTATTTATTGAAAAATCATTCTTTTAAAAAAAATCAAAATTTCACCCAAAACATTTTTTATATTATAATCTAAAAAATTATTTCCTATTTATTAAATTAATTTAGTAATAGTGGGGTAAATTAATTATAATATTCATACACAAAAATAAATAATACCCATTTTTTATGAAAACAAGTTTTCAGAATATAAAATGAATTTACAAAAAAATAATACATATTTAATATAAATAAAATAATAAATTTGAATTAATTAAAAAATTATTATATATATAAAAATGTTGTTAGTCTTATTAATACATTTAAATATAGTGTATATGTTATCATATATCATTTTTCATTATAATCTCGGTGTTGTGTGTCTTAAATGCTACAAAACACCTTACAATTTATTTAATGAGAAATATTTTCTAAAATCTATGGGTGTTAAAAATTATTCAATATTATGGGAATGATCATAAAATGTTAATTTCTATGACCCCATGCCAGAAAAATATGTGTATCAACCATGATCATTATTGTAATTCTCGGTTCGGTACTCCCATGACAGTTGGATTTTCGAGGACATGAGTCTCCCATATTGAATATACTAGTATAGTAGGCACTTCCCTATATTATAAGGAAACAGGTACTCTGTCTTTTGAGTTGTTAATCTTTTATCACTAAGATCTTTTATGGAGTGGGTCCTCCAATATAGTTTCTACTCCCTCAACTAAGGCATCTTCTAATGAAGCATTGATCTTCCACTATATTCCAGTGAGGTACATGTTTCACTTTATGTATCAGGGCGATACTAACTGTAGGAGCTACTATAGACTCATATTTCTTAGTTTCCTATGAATATTAATATTTATATCTCTTTTACTACGGTTTCATTGTGAGAATAAATATTTTTATGTTCTTTTTCCCTATATTCACTTATGGGATAAGATTAATATTTTATTATTTTGATTCTCTCTTGGTTCATTATGGAATACAATTGAGTACGTTTCCTCTCACCCCTAAATGGTATTTTATTATAAATGTAATATATTATGATGATGATAGATAAATTTCACTTGAGTCTAATAAACATAGTATTAGTGGTTATAATCTATACTTGGAGGAACTAACCATGATTGGTTTTTAGTATTTGGGATCAAGAGTTGATCTCTTATTTGTATTTTTAATTTTTGGTAATTCATAGGTTGTGCCTTTTTTTCATCTTCTTAAATGGGAATTTATTTTTTCCATTTTGTATTTTTCTATACTTACCTATCACTCTTATGTATTTCCCAAATTTTTTTATTCATTTTTTACACTCTATCGATTTCAATTTACCATTACTCTACATTGATTCATGGGGTTGGGTTGGTGTGTGTGCATATAAGTACTATGTGATAAAGCCCCTCATTCTAGTGATATGCCTACTCGACATATGTCTATAGACCTTATCCTACTGAAGGTGGCCTTGGGGTTTAACTTTAGACTTACTATCATCCTAGGAGGGTCCTTAGTTGATCGGGTTGTGACATGGTATCCCGGTGATTATTATTATGTCTTATTGAATATTATTGGAATCTCATAAAATAGGATTGTTATATGTCTAGTTTAAACATCACCACAATACTACAAAGATATGGTTAAATTTTCCATTTTTAGTGAATTAATTTGAGTTATAATAATGGTCAACTTTAGGGATTAGTGTGAAGTATTTTTTGGGGGTTACATTGTATAAATTTATCAAATTTTCATTTTGATTTTATAATGGAATTATTTAGATTTCATGATTTTCAATGAATATTTCAAGTGAAATGTATTTTTAAAATAAGGGAAATGTTTTTTTGTATTACTATCATTTTATATAAAATAGATAGCACGTGTTAAAATCTTTTCAAAGGGAAAACAAAAAGAAAAAATAAAATAAAATTGAATCTTAAATGAAATTTTCTTATGGATAGGTATTCATTTTGAATATGTAAAAATAAATTTAATTTTTTCCATTATTTTATAAATATAAAAAAAAAGAAAATATTTTTAACAATAATTCTTATTCATGTTTTTTTTCAAATATTTTAATTATACATGTTATTTTAATAAATAGAAAATTATTTAATATATTTTAAATTATTTCTCTAATATGGATAAAATAATAAATTTCCCTTTTAAAATATTTATATTGGTTTATAAATAATTGAAGAATGTGGTTTTTTTCAAAAAAATGTTTAAACCATGTTTTTCTAATAAAATACAACATTGGGATTTTGGAAATAATTTAATAGTGGAGTTACCTACTATTATATATTACATAAATTTTGAAATTGAACATTTAATTATTGATTTTGATAAAAACCCATATGATTGATAGGGTATGGATTTAATGGTTTTAAAAAATTAATTTTCTGATAATGGGATTATGAAGCTAGTGGAATTGAGTTAAAATATTTTTAACAATAATTCTATAATATGATGTTTTTATATAGTTATTTTTACCTAAATTTACACAAACCTCTATCTAATGGGTAACAGACATATGGTTTCTATGTTTGGTGAACAAATGCCTCACAAAACATTAATTGTTCATTTTCCCTTTACCACCTCTTATGGTGGAAATTATGATGGAAAATATATATATTTATATTTTATATATGATATTTATAATTTCATTATTATTATGTAATTTTTATTTAAAACATTCCTTTATGCTTTTCTCCTTCTGTAATTATGATAATTTCACTTGAGTAAATGTGGACTACCGCCCTCTCAAAGCGATATGATTCGTTCATGCCCTAGATAGAATAAATAAAGGAGGGTTTTATTAAAAAAATGTATAATATATATCATATATATGATATTATAATTATAATATATGTATTTATAAATTATTTTTCATTATTTTAATATAATAATGAAATTAAAGTAGTATTTATGTGTATATACAACCTACAGTCTCCATGAACGGTGCACTTCATTTATAATCTCTTAATATAATGAAATTATATTAAATACATATATTATTAATATATATGATGATAAAGTCATGTTTGACGTTCTCAAGGTTATTAAATCATGACCTAATTAATAGGAACAAAAATGAAACGTCAAAATATACTTTAAAAAAAAATAGGAAATTAACACCTGAAATAGTTAAAATAATGAAAGAGTCATAAAAGGGGGTAATGAAATTTTATAATGAATTAATATATGATATGATAAATAGGATTACAGTTATGGTATAACTTATTAACATATTTTGAACCACTATAAAGGTGGATGAAATCCACAGAACGAAATGAGTGTTATGGTAAGGGATTTCTTCTCAATTTACATTCCATTGAGACTTATTTTTATTATGAACCAATTAACTTTTATTTTGTGTATATAATACCCTTTGAAATTTTATATCATTAATTTAATTATTATCATGAAATTATAATTTTTATTTAAGTCACATGGAATTATGATATAAATGTTTTTATATGGTATGTGACACATTTTAATGTTGAAATAATATTTTTCATCAAGAATGTTTTAATATGAACAACCCTTGTTGTTACTTATCCTCTTCTAAGGTATTATTGATACATCCATATTCATTATTTAATATGGATATTTTATTAGGTATATATTCTATTGATAAAATTTGTTATTTTTTATGAGTAATACTTTGGAAATGCAATGATGGGTGGAGCCCAAACATTATATAACTCCTCAATGCATCGAAAAGTTGTCATGAGATGATTAATTTGACCAAATTAAACAGGTTTCTAACTATTGTTATTAACTATCTAGATTATTTATATTGGTATTATACGTCCAAATGTTCTTAATACATGACATCCAATAATATAGAATTTCCTTCCTATATATTTCAGTTATTCTTCGTCCATGATATTTTGAATCGATATATCTATGGATACATTTCATTTTCATATCACTGTTTAAATGGAATATTTTTTAGTTTATTACCTTTAGATATTGATTTTTCCTTATCTAGTTATTTTAATGCAATTTGTTTTTAGTTATTTAAATGTCAATGTTAATTTATTCTCATTTATTCATTATTTCTTCCACATTACTTACCCTTACTGATCATTTGAGCTCACCCTTATTACCTCTCATTTCCTTGAGTTTTTAAGACTAAATCCTTGAATAAGAGTTCAATTATTCATTTTATTCCATTTTATTATGTATCAATTTTTTATTTCCTATTTTAGAATGTATTGTGGGTATCATGTATGTATCTAGATTTCCAAGACTATTAAACTAATCGTTCCTTTAGGATTTGATTCCTTATAATAATGTCAATGAAATAATTTAATTCATCGACTCAGAGAATATGCGGTCAGGTCATTACATTATAGACATTTTTAGAAACCATATTCACTGAATAAAAATATTTCCTAATGGAGAATAAAATATAAACAATCCCAAATAATGAAGAGATTGTAAAACAAACCCTTACTACTTTAAAAACCTTTCATTAATAAGCCTGATGAAACAAAGAGATTTATAGGGATATGTATATACCATGATATTTATAATAAGAATCATAAAATAAATTCATGTGTAGTATATACACCATGAAAAAGAAAAAAGTAGTGTATAAGGAAATTGTCCCGTAAAAATAAAACTAAGACAAAATTCCATTACCTTGATTCTGATTCATCATATATGTTCTTTATATTCATGAATAATAAAAATAGGTTAATTTATAATTCATTATTAATATTTTTAAATTATTTTATTCAATTTATTTCACTCATTTCCATGTTATATATAGTTATATAATAATTTAATTTCATGTTGGATGTTTTGATAATATTAGATTCTAAAGTCCAGAATATATTAAATAAGTTGACTATGGTCAAAGTGATCATTATTCCATCATCTACAAAATATAAATCATGAAATAATTATCATTTTTTATAATTAAATTATACTTTTAAATTTATCCATTAAATATGGTCATCAAAACTGAATTGTTTTACAATCATGGTGATTGTAGGTTATATGTACACATGAGTAACATTTCCATTTTTCAACAATAATTATGAAAAGAAGATAAATATTATTTTATATTTACTGAAAAATAATAATATAAAATATATCATATTACACCTTTAAATATAATTATATATATATCATTAATGTGATGTGGTGATGAAAAAAATCACATCACCTCATGGAGGTGTTAGTCCACACCTACGCACGAACTAAATATCATTTTTCATTGCATAAAATGGTATGAAATAAAATGATATATTTTATTTTTATAATGATAAATATTTCATGAAAATAATAATATAAATATTAATTCATTCATTATAAATATTCAATATAGTTGGTTATGGAAAATGAATTACATCGGTTTGTGAGGTAGAAGTCCTCTATACATAAGAATGGTGAATTCGTTTCCCATTTGATGGATGTTGGAGGTGGATATTGGTTACTCGTTTAAAAAATTACACATGAGAATATTTATTATATTATTGTTAAAACTAAAACAACCAGATCAAAATTACACCACTTATTTGGAAAACCACATCTGGTAAACACCTTAGCCTTCTATAGTTGGTGTTATGCCTAAAAAATGGTCTCCTGAATAAGCGCATTGATTATAGTAATTTAATTAGGTAGTTATTGTCTTCAAAAAATAGGGTTTTATGTGTGAAGTGATGATAATAAGAGGTCTACTTTTATAACATAGGGGAGGGGCACTCTTGGATTTTCTCAAAATATTACATTAATAAAAGTTAACATTTAATAATAATTGTATCCCACTAGAGTAATTTATAGAAAAACTTTATTATGGGTATAAATCCACTCATATAATAAATTAGAAATTTTTTGGCTCTATTTATACTATTATCTTTTTATTATAGCCCTTATTTATCCCCTTTAACTCTTACTGTGATAACATGATTTTTTACCCTTTGAGGATCAATATAGTTACTATAAAATTCCCAGACACATAAATAAACTCATGTTGATATTTTAAACCATATCTAAATCACATGGATAAAGTTAATATTTTTCAAAATTTTATATCATTTAATAAAATATTATTTACTATAAAATATAGAAAATGACAATTTATAGAAAAATTAATTACTTTGAATTCAATAATATCAATACAACAATTACAATTCAAACAAAATATTTTATTTCAAACCTAACATGTCATTGGAATCTATAAAAATAGTTTATCACATTATTTTTCTCAAAATAGATTTTTTAAAATATATTTTATATAATTTTTTTTATTAATTGAATAATTAATCCATCAAGGTTGGGGAAGAATTTTAGTTAATTTTTTATTAACAAAAATTAAGAATAAATTACCAAGATGAATATCAATATATTTTAAATCAAAAAAAATATTTTTATAGTCGATCCTTCCCTATTTGTAATCGCGTGATAGAAATATTTTATTTATAAAGAAACAAGAGGCTGACATTTTTGAATTTTAAGTAAATAAAATTTTATAATAGTTATAATATAATTCAAGTTAAAAGAATATGTAATAAATTCATCCATTGGATGATTATGAATTATATATAAGTACAAAATAAAATTTATTCAACTATGAAGGTAATTTAATAATCCTTATCATTTTATTTTTATCCTTTAATTACCATATTCACCCTTTATCATCGTTACAAAATTGATAAGTTTATAATTCATGTTGACCAAAAAATGGATATATTTACTAAATTTGGAAAAAATAATTAAAAATATTGAATCATTTTTTCATGATTCGACACAAAAAATTAGAATAATTTAATTTAAAATTAAGAATGAAAAATAAAATGATAAATTTATTTTAAGAAAATTTCCCTTTTAAAATAAAAAATAGATTTTATACAAAATTGAAGTTAAAAATATATTTCATAAATAATAATTAAATTAAATTAAATAAAAATGCACTAATAAAAGTTTTCCAATAATCCAAAATATATGTTTACATTTTAAATACTTTGAAAAAATATATAATTTTAAATAAAATTCATTATTTTCACTATACATTGCAAAATCATTCTTTTTAGAAAAACCATAAAAATTTATTTTAAGCTAATTTGGAAATTATGAATTAAAAAATGATATTTTTTTTCCGATAAATTTACTATAATTTATAAAAATTAATTGTAATATTCACTCATAAAAGAAAAAAACTCATTTTGGAAGGAAATGTATTTCTGAAGAATAAAATTACTTTAATCAAAATTAAACAATTATTTCATAAGAATTATTCATTACGTTTATATTGATTAGTAAAAAATATTTAGTTTCTAAATTAGTTATTCATATTTATTCCATAAATTTAAAGGATCGGTTATAATGATCAGATTTAATAATAATATTTTGTTTTTTGTTTAAGGTTGGTGTTGCATATGTTGTTTGATATTGAATAGAGACGTTACTTTAAAAGTCTCTAGGTATTGCATTTTTACTATAGTGTAATAATATATATGTTATAAATATAAAATTTATTCATTGTATTTGTACTTATAACCAACCACCATAGGTGTAAATGTAAAATGTAACACATCACTTCATGGAGGTGGTTGTCTACACATATACTCAAGAGATGTCATCATTTTACAATGGATGGTAGGGTAAGAATTTAAGTATTGTATTATATTTTTTAATAATAACTATTTTCTAAATACCATATTTATTCGTATTTTCCATTATTTTAAAAATTGATATAATCCACCGATGAAAAATTAAATTCATTAGTTCATGTAGAGGGTATTCTATATGTATGTACGAGTGACATTTTCATTTCCTATAAGATTGAAACGAGGAATAAAATGGGTTTAAAATAACCACAAAAAAATTTAATTATTTGGGAGATTCTTTTTTTATTATTTCATCGTGGTTAAATAATATTAGGAGTAATAAAATGAAGTATACATGGAACACTCTAAAAAATATTAAACCTCTTCTTTGGAAAACCTCAATTTTATTACAACTTAATCTTTCTTATGTTAGTCTTTTGGTGAGACCAGAACCTCCAATACATATGGACGGATTTTGTAGAGATATTTGAGTATAAGAAAAAATATAGAGTGATCAAAATGTGTGATAAAGATATGAATGTAGGATCCATTTTATAAGTGTGGGAAGTAGAACACTTTTAATTTTTCTAAACATTTAAATATTAAAAATGTATTAATCATGTTAAAGTGGATTGAAAATAATAATAATTAACATATAAGGTCATAAGTGTTTAAATAAAGATATAAAATAATAATTAAGATAATATTTGGTGGCCTTATCACTTTGTTTTTACCTTAATTAACTCGATACACCATTTACTGTTGTGAAACATTTTTATCATGGATATAATTAATAATGGCCAAAAATTAAATTAAATTCATTAATAAATTTGAACCTCCTAATTAAAAATATTGAATAAATTTTTTTATATTCAATTTTTATATGATTTCATAATTACATTTCTTATCTATGTAAAAAACACAATGAAAAACTATCTCTAGAAAATTATGTTTTTAAGCATAAAAATGAACTTATAGAAAAATAAAACATAATTTGGATTCCAACGTAATTATTTAGATAATTTTTAACATAATATATATTATTTTAATTTAAAACCATATCAAAAGAAAAGTGCAACCCTAAATTTCTTTATTTAAGGATATGAATTGATCATTTTTCTAATATTAGTATTATTCACAATTCACACAAAAATTAATCTTTAGATAAAAATATAAAATAATCATCCTAAGACTAATATTAAATAATTATTAAAAAATAATAATTTTCTTCAATTAAAATTTCTATAAGTATAATAAACTAATTATAATATCGGCACACAAAATAAAATGAAAATCGGTTTTGACAAAAATGTATTTTGAGGACATAAAATGAATTTATTCTCATTAAATTCATAATAAACATAATAAAATTAATTTTAATTCCATAAAATTTTATATATAATATAACTATTTCATTATAATAATTTATAAATATTTATTAATTAAATAAAAAAGGAAAAATAATAGTGTACACATAAAACAGTTTTATGAAAAATATAATTTTAACTTCAAATATTTTATCATTATTTACAACCAACTGAAAATAAATTTATGATCGATTATTCATTTATTAATTAAAATAATACTATATATATTTCATAATACATATACTATTGTACATGCCCTCAAATCTAATATCTATGCCATAACAATAATTTTTAAACATTAGTATATCACATTTCATTTAAGCTTAATGTTGTATATACCACATGTTATTAATTAAATTATGTAAGGAAAACAAATTACAAAATCATTGGTTATTATATTCTACCCCCTTAAGGAAATTTATTCCTCAAAATTTTATCTCATATTCATTAAAAATAGTAAAAATCATTTAAAAAACATATTCTATGGAGTGGAAGGTAAAACACATGATCAAGAATGGAAAAATATCATTAACATGCAAAAAAAATTGATGAAAACCAACATCTTAAAATGGGATAATAAAACACCATATTGAAAATATTAAAAGGTAAATATGGATTTTATCTAGAGTAACACATAATTGGTTCCCCAAATAAGGATACCATTAGTAGGAAGTGAAAATTATGGTCATGGAAAGAACATCCATTTAAGAGCTAACATGTGTACCTTCATGAGAAGATTAGAGACCGTCGACTCCTTAGAAATGAACATAAAGGGAAAAAAATCATTTTAAATATTATTTTTTACAGTTGAGTTAATCTTTTTTTATCATTATATATAACATAATAAACTATACTTTCTTTATTTTTTTGATTTTATTATCAAAATTTTATCATTTGGTTGTCATTTGAGAATTATTTCCTTTTTTATACCATCTTTTACTCCAAACAATGAATATTCACAATGAATTTCTCATTCCAAAAGAACTAAAATAGACTTTTAATTGATCACAAGATCCAAAAAGGTGGGAAAAATTATTTTTTGTTTTTCTATACATTAATCAATGATAAAAATTTGATATCACAAGTTATGAAAATATCCAATATTTTTAAACATTAAAATGAACAAATACTAAATTAATCTTTAAATCCTCAACAATAACATCCACATTTCAACATAAATCACCCCATAAATAAATAACCATAAAACTATTCAAAATATAAAAGGATAAAATTGAATCTCATATATTATAATTAGTTGATCAAATATTATCTCAAGATCAACATAACATTAATTTATAAATAAAATCATTTTCTCATAAATTCACATATTGAATATATATATTTTCTTCAATCATATAATTTCAAAAATAGTGTAATCTTGTCTATGAATAACCTAAATCATATATCTTTCCAAAATATCACTCAACCATTTTTCCTTAAATAAAATCCCATCTTAGAAAAAAATAATTCCATTTTCTATAATCATATAATGTTCCCAATATTGTGAAATTCTTTAAAAAATAACTTTAATCACTCTTTCACCAAATCAAATTTCAATCACGTGGATATATATATGATAAAACTTATGTTACATAAATTTAATAACCAATCTCTCCTAATTAACCATAATTACCTCAATATCAATTATCATTTAAACTATAATGGTTATAAATAGCTTTCAAATAATACCCACAAATATAAAATAATTATTCCAAAAAATATTCTTTTAATTAATATAAATTTAATCTTAATGTTTACATATTCCTCAAACATCTCTTAAAACCCAATAAATTTCTTTTTGGTACTCCCATGACATAAAAATTTATTTGTAAATTCATTCTAATAAACTTCTCAATATTTCCCCCTAGTACATTTATTTTCTTAATTCCCAACATTTAAGACCTATTCCTTTTCCATTGTGGAATTTCTCTTGGTACGTCATCCAATATTCTATGCATGTCATAAATTTAATCATTTTTCCACCATGGTTGTTATGAAATGAATTTATATATAGGTCCTTCGTCTATAATATTGAGATCAATGAAAGTCACCCAGGGTAAGGTTGTTAATCATATACCAAGAAAGCTGGTCAGGAATAACTACCATTGTTTTTACTCTTCATCCTCTCTCATTTGGTTTATCATTCAAACAACCATTAAACTATCATTCACACACATTTTAAACTTGGTTCTTACTGGTTCTATCGACTATCTTAAAACAAAAATGGTTGGTGTGAGTATGTCAAATAAAATTGTAATAAATAATCTTGTGAATAAGATAAGAACTAAGATATATTTAAACATTATATTAACCCATAACGTTTTGTCGTCAAACGTCATCTTAATCTCTAGAGTAATATAAACCATTAATATAATACCTACTATAACTCCTTATACCTTAATCATCCCATAATTATATGATTCATAATAAGGATTTTAAATTTTTACATTCCTATGATCAATAATGTTTAGTGTTTTAGAAAATTAAGAAAAAACTTTACATTACATAAGTAATATTGATACAAAATGTCCATTTTTTCCAAAAAAGGGGATTCTTAAGTTTATACACTTATTTTATTCAACATACACAAGATTTGTTCAAGGATAATTTAGTTTATTTATAGATAGTATTTATAATGGTTCATACTCATATTTAAAAACCTTGAAAAACATTTGAAAATTTTGGATGATCAAAATAAAACATAATAATGGATAAAAAAAATAAATCCTATTAGTATAGTGAAAAATATAAAAACCTTTTAAAACCATTAACTTTTTAAAAATATAATCTTTGAACGTATAAAATAATACCCACATGATAAAAATACACAATTGGTCATTAAAAACCTTTTAAACCCATTATCATCATAGAAAAAATAATTATGTCAATATTTGGGATGCGAGACCTCATTTAAACAAACCATTCACCTTTTAAATTTTTTTTAAACATTTTACATGATAAATCATAATATTTCCATAAAACCTTTATCAAGAATATATTTGGTATCTTAGAGTATCATATTCATAACTAATGTTCACATATCTTTAACCTATTCTAGAATAACTGTACCACAACTAAATTTGTAGGAGTAACTACCTAGTTATCTGCCTCATGTTTCACCTTCAAAGGCCACTTGTTACCCAATGCATTAGAGAGATATATTTGTCTCACCCATCATCATGAGCAATATCAGGCTCACCCTCGTATTTAATGAAAATGTATCATATAATGAACAAAAATTAAACATTTTTTTTCAACATAAAACCCATGAAAATATCACTTTATCCAATAAATAATGTAATTTATTTTTTAACATAAATAAATGGGAACAATATCCATTTCATTTCAAAATTATTTGAAATGATGAATTCCCTACAAAATGGAAAAATAAATTTAACTTGAAAAAAGTTTAAAAAATGTAGAGGAATATTAATAAAAAATAATATCTTTTATGGAAGGAATATTTTTTCATGTCTTATATGTTAAAAAAATCTTTTCTACTTTGTTAAAAATATTCCAAAGTGTCCTATGTAGAAAATGAAAAAAAAAATAATTTTAAAAAAATTAATGAAACAAATTGTAGTTTAATATTTATTTTAACCAAATTTTATGTTTAAATAATAAAATTCATGAAATATTTAAAATAACAAAAATATAGAGTATAATTACTTGAAAGAAATACATTAAAATAATGATTTAAAAAATACCCCTTTCTATTTTGATAACTTTTTCATCAAAAAATTTGAAGAAGAAAATATGAAATGGATTTTTAAAACACATTAAAGTTACTAAATTAATTGTAAAATAAATCCATGTGGTATTATATAAACACCCAAAAAATTATGCGATTAAAATTGAATGAGTCTCAAAAGAAGGAATTTGAGATGAGAAATGCATAACTTTAAATATTATCTACCATTGTATATCCTTTAGCTCATAAATAATAAAATAAAATTATACATTAAATTTATTAATATAATTTTTCATATTAATTACATTATTAATATCCATTTAATATATTCATAACCATGTTTTTTTAGACACTATAATGGTTAAGTTTATGTTTATTTTTTGAGGATATTTAGTTTCTAACCTAAAAATAACATAAGTTTCTTTGAACACTTCCCATGTAGTTATGGTTACATTAAATATATAATATTAAAAAAATTATAATTATCATATCTTTACATCATATACCCTTTTTAAACAACTATGTAATCCTGTCCTAAAAAATACCATGTTTTTTCATGGAGATGATAGTCCATATGATCGTATTTCAGACATTTAAACATTTATACTAGATAAAAATAAAATAAAATAAAATATGTTGTAATTTAGCATAATCATAATTGGGTAAAAAAAATTCATATTAATTAATTAGTTTTATCCTTATTTACATCCATGTGATGCGGAAATGGAAATGAATCACATTTCTTCGTGGATGTTGTAATCCATACATATGCACAAGCGATGTTATAATTTTCCAAAGGCTAGTTGAGTAAGATGGTAAGTAGTATGTTATCTTTAAAAAATGTTAATTATGTTATAATTATCATATATATGAATTTAATTAATCATTTTAATCATCTATATGATCTGATGATGAAAATTGAAAGATGTCGCTTCATTGAGGTGGTAGTCCACACATATGCACGTGTGATGTCTTCATTTAACAATGGATTGAAAAAGAGATGAAACTTTTCATACCATAGTTACCAAAAATTATTAGTATATTTGGGGAATTTTTTTTTGTTATTTTGTCATGGATAAATAATAAATTATGATTTTATAATTATAAATATACATGAAACAATCAAGTATTAATTATACATATTTTGGATAAATACTCAATTACATTACGCATAAAGATATATTAGGTTAGTCCTTTGGTGAGATAAAAACCTCTATGATATAGGGATATATGTTATGAAGGTATTTGGGTAGGATATTTTGGACCTATTGTGTTCCAAATGTGTGGGGGATAGAGGAGAGGAGGTTCCCTTTCATGAGTGAAGGGAGTGTCACACTTCTATTTTTGATAATCATTTAAATATTATAATTGTCTTAATCAAGGTAATGTGGATCAAAAAATAACCAAATTATAATCCATGGAAATAATTTTATAAATAATAACATTATTTAATAATTAATATAATATTTTTAGGCCTAATCGCTGAGTTTTTACTTAATTAACCTAATTTACCTTTAACCATGGTGAAACATGTTTATTATGGTTACTATTCATAACAGAAAAATTGAAATTGACCTTATTAATAAATCCTAAAATCATAATTAAAAATATTTAATCCTTTTTTCAAAATTCAATTTTTATATGTGTAATAAATTTAATTTAATATACATGTCAAAAGGACAAGGAAAACCTATTGGATGAAAAGTGATTTTTTAAGCATAAAAATTAACTTATAACAAAATATAATACAATATTGATTCCAATGGAATATTTTTTATTATTTTTAATCTAGTGGGTATTTATTTATTTTATAACAAAATTGAAATTTTAATTGATCTTTTAAATTATTAGATTTAAATAAAAAAACAGAATTTTTAAAAAAAGTATAGTTTTCACTATTCACTCAAAAATAAATCATTTCATAAAAATATCAAATAATCATTGTAAAAAAATTATTACATGGTGATTTCAAAAAAATAATTTATTTAAATAAAATATATAAAATTTTGAGAAATTAATTATAATATTCACGTATAAAATGAAATAAAAACTATTTTTGAAGAAAGTGTATTTTTGAGACCTAAAATGACTTTATTCTCATTAATTTCCCAATAGTACTAATTTGATGAAAATTAATTAATTAAAATTAGATTAAAAATATAATTATTTAATTATTACCATTTATCAATAGTGATTAATTTAATTTATTAAGATAAAAATTCATTTCACAAGTAAAAATAGGTTTATGAAAAAATATCCCTTCACCATCAAAATATTTTTTCTTCATTTTTAACCAATTTATAAACAATGAATGATTTATAATTCATTTATGAAGGAAACTATTAATACATATATTTCATAATATATTTACTTATATTCATATAATATAAATAAATTCCTAGGTATTAATAGTCATATTTATATAATAGTATATCGTGGTTCATTTAAGCATGATATTGTGCATACCATTCACTATTGAATAGATCATTTAAAAAATTAAATATAAAATATTTGGGTGTTTCTCTAAACATTTATCTCACTCAGATAATTTTCTTTTAGGTGTTAAAAACTTTTTGGGATATATTTTGGTGTAAACTAAGTAAATGTGTCCTAAAATTTAATTTCAATATATACATGTTTAATGAATAATATATTCAAAGTTATCAAAATCGTGTATTCCAATCCAATATTTTCTTTCAAATTAAGTGTATTGTTTTTAAAATCATGTATTATGATAACATTTTACTGTTTTCTTTCATTTATTTATTTATCCTCTCTTAGAGTTGATGTTAAATATTTATATCTTAGCAGACCTTAAATTGAAATTTTAAAGAATAATATCTTTTTATTATTCTAAAAACATAAATATTTTAATTATTGTGTACATTTTCATAAATATTTTGGTTTCTAAAAATGTGAAAAAAATTATTTTGAAATAAAATGGGAATACATTTTCTCTATGTATAATTTGTTGTTTTTTAAGATAAAAATGTTTTGTGGAATGAAATAGATTTTATACATTAATTTTATATGATTTTTCAAACCATTTTGATCTTAAAAGTCATACAAGGAAATATTTTTTTCATGAATTATGTTTTATAAAAAAACTCTCATGGGTGGGGGAGTGTTTATATGGTTTTCTCATTAAATTGGATATTATTTATTTACTTTTTATAACATGAATAATTTTTAAATTACATTTAATAACCATTGATTTTAAAACTTTTTGGTACTTTTTCCTTAATTATCAATATAAAAATGAATTTTCCTAGATGATATATGATTATTTTATATATTAATACATAATATACAAATTCGTTTTAAATATTTATTGGTTTGTTGTTTTAAGTTGATAATCGAATGAGTGTAGCCAAATATAGTGATTACTATTAAAGGGTTTTATTTTTTTATTATTTTAAACGTTTTTTAGAGTGATGGATGTTTTTTAAATGTCATGATGCATCTTGTGTTTTTGAATGAAAACTCTTGATGTTGTGGTTATTTCACTGTATAAAATATAGTAAATACAAGTTGTTTAATGGGTTTAATTAGTAGTTTAAACTACCTAATACATGTTTGTAGTGGTTTCCAAAGTTGTTGTTTTTGTGTCTTTCAGTAATTTAAATGATACATTTTTTAATTGATAATATATTTGGGGAACCACTGCAAAATCCTAATTGGTGACAGTTTAATCTACAATGAAATATTATAACTTATATGGTAATTTTAACTTCCAATAATTATAAAAAGTTTATTTATTTATCCAAAATATTTTTCAGCAATTATAACAACTATTTATTTTATTGGTGGTGGTTATATATATATAAGAAAATATAATAAATTTTAGGGTGATTTTTTATGTATAAACTTAATTTGTAGGGGTTATTAAGTGAATTTTGATGGTTTAAATCACTATTTATAAATGCGTACCATTTTATAGATACTAATGGTGTTTTAAACTTCTCTTTATAGTGAAAATGTAAAAAAAACTCATTCAATATATTATTCTTAAATATAAAATAAAAAAACATAACAAAAAACACAATATGATGTTATTATTTATCTTCAATAGAATAAAAAATTTAAATTATATTATAACATTTTAGAAATATAAAAAAATTAATGCATTTTTTGTTGATGACAGTAAGTAAAAGTATGATACTTCAATCAAATGGGAATTCAAATGCCCTATAAGTATACACAAAAAATTCATAAAACATATGGATGTATATAAGAAAAAATATAAACTATCTTATATTACTAATAATATAATCGGCATCACTATGCTTACCTCGATATGATATTTTCTTCTCATTATCCATACGACATCATGACCCTACTCCATTTATTTAGATAAATTAAAAAAAATAAGATCATATTGAATAATAATAATAATATAAATTGTTTATACCAACTTATATTTTAATATCAAGGATTCTATCACCTCAAGAATACACCCATTCATTCCCGAAAATAATGTATCCAATGCATTCCCCACAACCATAAACTAATCATCCCAATCTATCATGTGAAACTCATGCTCATATAATTTGGTCTCCAAATATAAAAATTTTATATTGTAATGCTACACCATGACCACATCTGGGTCTTGAGGAAGGATAATTCATTGACATTTATAATGTAAGGGACCTCCCAAATACTAATTATGGGGATGCTCTAGAATCTATAATTCACGTACGGTCTGGAGCCTCACTAACCAAAAACTAGGAAATCACATCATACAAGTAAATCAATAATTATTTCAGGGTATTTACATCTCATTCCACCTTAATTTTTACCATAACATTAAAGAATATAAAATAATAATTATTGAGAAAAATCAAGTAATAATTAAATTTTTTGTTACCTTTATTTTTTGAGATTGATAATTCATATAACTCATATCTAAATTCATTTACACACTGAACCAAATATCAATTCATACAACCTAATGACAAAACTCTTTAACCTATATCATTAAATAGGAATAAATTAATATTATAAAATAATAATTACTTAACATTGAAGACATATATTTCTTAATAATGAAAATATTACCTTGCTAGATCATATCTTGGTGAAACTCTTCGACCCAGAAAATCTATTATTTCTACTCAAATAATTTCTCTTGGATAATTTTTGAAAATAAGGTGACATTAAAATAAAATATATTATGATTAGAAAATTGATAGTAAGGTAATATCACATTATAAATTACCTTTTATGAATTGATAGAAAACTTATTCACAAATGACTTCCATTAATCTATATATATCTCTTTTCAGTACCTTTTCACACATATGTCATAGGTATAACAAGTTGTCGTAAAACCCTCACCAAATCCTATTAATAAAATATTTTCTTTTTTTCTTAAACTTTTAAAATTCCACTAACATAAAATGGAATAATAGAACTCAAAATGGAAAACTCCATATAAATTTTTTTTATAAATGATTATAATTTCAATATCTATAAAAATATCAAATAAATAACTCTTATATCAATAATTAGTTTAATGTACCTTTATTTAATTATAGAAGATATCATTTTTCCATTTAATTTTAATATTACTCATATCCTGATACATGTGTGAGTGGGTAATAATCTTAAATTTCAGATTCCCCAAAATCACATGTATATGCCTTTATAATCGTCCTTCGACACACTAAAAATGTTATGTAGAAAATGAACCTTTAAATTTTTTAACTTTCACACATCCATTTATTCTAAGTTTTATTCTCACCTTTTATTTTCTATATCTATAAATTGAAAAAGATAAATAGTTCATATAATTCTGAGATAAAAAAATATGTTAACACTAAAATACATTTCAACAATGAACATTAATAATACCCTTATAATGATATGGGTGACACAATATGTTTATTTGATTCCAATTCATTTTCAAGTTTAACTAATTCAGCAACACTTAAATCCACAGGTAGCCCTATATCAGTGGGAAGCATACAAATAACATCAAGAAGTTTATCTAATGGAGTATGTAATTTTACTAATATATTATAAGTATTATCCAACTATATATATTGACTATAATCTAAAAATAATTTTTTAAAAAGAATTTTGTAAAAAATATATATATATATAATAAAACAAAGGAAAACATTTGATATTATATTAGAAAATATTAGAATTTAAATTTACCAATTCAATAATATCCAGTCATATGTGGGAATGTATATAAGTGTATTAAATGATCCACCCAATTGAGTTATTTTATCAAAATGACATTTTTATACATAATAAACAATATATACCTTATTATATTCCCCCAAACAATTAATTTTTACTTTTAAAAGGTTAATGGAAATTACATTACCTAATATCATTAATTTTAAATATATAACTCATAATTTGTTCTAGTATAAAATTTGTTTAATTAAACATTAATATAATTTTTTATCAAACTAAATTTTCAATTTCATCTTAAATATGAACTCTATGTATTAATGAGTCACTATTTTAAAATAGTAAACATTATATTATTGACAAAGTAAAGAGTATAAAAAATCAATGGTTTCATTAATTATTTCTTATCATCATAAATTGTGAAAATGATGTTGTTATTTTCATCCCCTCTTGATGGTCTGATAGTTTCTATCTCATTAGGGGAAAATATGTCAATCTTCTCTGATTAATAGGGTTCCCTATTAGTAAATCAATATTCTGTTTCATATCCCATATCATACAAATCTCTCGGTTTCACATAGACTATAACACTCCACCCTTCATCAAATTTTCTATAAATATAATATATCATTTTATCTTGAAATAAAAAATTATATATATTTTTCTCTTTATGATATACAATAAAAATTAAATAATTTAAGTTTACATAAGTGAGATATAAATAATTATTCATTATACCCTGGTGAATGTTAATCCACTTTCACTTGATTAACACAACATAAAATTTTACCATATAAAATAATTCAATGATGTCAATAATACCACCTATTTAAATTTTGGAACGATGAAATTGTTTTCTGTTTTCAAACATTTTTTATAATAAATGTTATAAAACATGACACTATTAATACTACATGTGTCAAATATATAAGGTTTCTTAAAAGGCCCTTGAGAAATATATTTCAAATAATTTGATATTTTAACTCAACTATCAATGTTCGTTATCTATAAAAATGGATATAAAATATTAATATTTATAAAATATAACAATCAATATATTATACATATGAAACTAATTATGGAAATACATGATGTCATAACTATCAATAACATATTTATTACTATTTTTGGTTATCTCTATCTCATTTAAAATTCAACTATGAATTCTTCTCTTTGTTTATGTATTCAATTCTTCAATGAAAGGATATTTAATATCATTGTTTAGTAGAAAAAATATTTGGGCTTATATAAACTCAATATGAGTTAGTGAATATGAGGATATTTTTTCAAACTCAATTGAAAAAAAATCAAATTGAGAATTGATTTTCTAAAAAATTAAATATGATTTATTTTATCATCAATAAGTTCGACTCAGTTAAATTATGTCCTAAACCCATCATAATACCTCAAATGGAAGGCGAGAAACTCTTAAAAAAGTAACCATCTGTAATATAACATTATTTTTAAGGTGTTTTAGCGTAAAATTCAAATGACTATGGTACCTAAAGAATAAATACATATTAAACCTCATATATTATAATTTATAATAATATAAATAGATTGTGATAAGAAAATTAAACTTGAAATACATTTCTATGGTATATATTCACTGATAGTGTATAGGTCATATAGTTTCAGCTTCCCTGACTAAATTTATAGAATAATGAGTCATCAAAATGAAAAACATGTTGGGGGGATTACAACTATATATTAAAAAGTTTATTTAAAATTATTTTCTATATTTTTTTTATGATTGTTACGGTTACAAGTTTTCACAAAAATCTATTTTGATGAACTTTTAAAACTCAATTACTACTATTGTTATTTTATCAAGAAACTAGTTATGTGATAATAATGGAATCAGTTGTTCTATAAAAATATGTGATTATTGACTACTTAGTACTTTTAGCTTATAATTTTTAAAATCATTTCATCCTGAATTATTTCTTGAATATCCATTATTTACTTTTATATTTTTAAATATTAGAAGGAATATTTATGTTACATAGTTTTTTAATGAAAAAACTATAATGGGATATCTTCCATTCACATTTTCCCCTTAAAAAAAATGTATATTCATTTATTATAATTTTTTTGGATTATTTAGATGATCGTTCAATTTATCCTACACAAGGTGTATTGTAAAAATCACATTATCACACACATTCTTCTCAATGTGCATAAAATAAATATTATACCATAACATATTAAGTTTGAAATAAATACAATATTTATTCCATTAATGCATTGAAATTCATTATAATATTCTATTAAAACTTTTACCACCATCATTTAGCTGATAGTCTTTCCCAAATTCTTCATCATCAGTTGATAATTTTTGCAATATTTTGATCTACATAATAATTTTGTTAGTGGTGTCAAACAATTTGGTCATAAAATCATGAATTATAACATAAAAATATATTATATCCATCCATTAATTTATGATTACATATATAAACTATATTTTACAATGTAGAATTCATTAAAATTTGAAATAAATGTTACAAACTAGCAAACCTTGATACTGTGAGTGTTCCAACTAGAAAAAATTTCTAATGTTGGGAAATCTGTAATGGTTCACTTGATATTAGTAAGAATTTGAAACATTTTTTATGTTAATATATCATATTCATCCAACCCATCATCTCATAACTATTTTAATTCTTCTATAATATTTTAATCGTATACATTGATATCATTTCTAGTAAACTTTTTTCATGGAATAACAATTGAAATAATGATATAATTTTATTGAAATCCTATCCTTTGTGGTAGATTATAAATGATATAAAAAATAGTACATATTCTATAAGTGTAACTTAAAGTAATTAATGGATTAAATCCACTAGTATCTAATCCCAAATTCATAATCCTTGTGTGTGAAGCATCTTTTTTATAAATTATCAACGGATTTTCATGCCGATAAATCTCTTGGATAATGCATAAATAATTCAATTTTATGTTTCCTAGCCTCCCACTTTATCTACTATATGGTCTTAGATGATGTGAAAAATATTTTCAATCATGGTTTCATGTTAAATTAATGTAAACACTTCATAGGTTTTTTCTTTCATTATATATATAGGTGAATTGATTTAGCTTTACATCATTAGTCTTCGATTTCCATCTTCAATTATATAATTTTTTAGATAATTCTCTATATGAATCTAATCTCTAATAAAATATACTATAATTGGTACATGCATGTATCTTTATATAATTAGTGCCCATACTGTAAATATATATTTTCATATCATAAAAATACTAAGGGGTATTATATTTACCAAATGAATAATTCCACAACTCTAGTATAATGGAAATTGTTTTATATTTTAATTCCAAAATAAAATTTTATATGGTATGACTTAAAGTGAAAAAAAACAATGAATATTTTTCACATAATTTATACAATTCCTAATTTTTATCTTTTCTGAATTCATAAAACTCATTTGATTGATTGTTTAGGTTATCCCATGTATTAATCATAAAAAAATCTATACATGAATCATTTATTATGTTATGATCCTTACTCTTTTAGGTTTTTGTTCCCAAATCATCAGATTTTTTTTATTTTTTTCATTCATCACTATTAGGGTAGTAACATAGCCATTATGATGTTGGAAAACACAAAAAAATTTATAATTTTGGATTCACCTTGTGAGATAAATCACACATATTAAATGATAAATTGATTCAATATCATGTTTTCATAACAATAATATATTTTCAACCATATTCATTACTATCATGTAATGGATATTTACGTATTTTATCCACAGAATAAATTTTTATTAATAAAAATAAATATATATCTAATACCTCATTTAATGAGGTGTATTCTAGGGTAATGAAATCCAAATTTTTACCATTTCTTTATTATTGATAAATAACTATAAATATATCATTAAACATGTTATATAAATTATATCATGTATAATATATAACATACGAAAATTACTTTTTCATATACAATAATTCAGTTTAAATAATAAATAAACTAATATGCTAATAAAAATATAAAATATATATCACTGGAATGTATATTATTATGTAAATGATAGAACATCATTATAACACATATTCAACCACCCAAGAAAACCAAAAAAAATAACATAATTACCAAAATTATGAAACTAATTTTAAATATATATTATCATAATAATTTTTTATTAAAATAGTTTTCAAATTTAACATTATAATATATATATATATATATTTGAGAGTAAATAAATAAATTTAATCAAATAAAGGAATTTGGAATTATGATACATTAAAATTGATGGTCTTAAGGATTTTTGTATAATTTATGATTTGTGAGAAATAAAATTCAGGGTCCTTGTGCTACAACAAAGTCAACACCAGTTCAAATTGATCAAATAAAATTATTTTTTCATAAATCAATTTCCATATTAACCTAATTAGAATCTTAAATTAAAATTATAATGTCAAAACTGAGTTTGTAATCCTTGTTTAATGTCTTTTCTTTTATTTTAATAAACGGTCAGGGGTTCTACCTCTGGCTACGGTTTCCTGGTATAATGTCAAAATATAAAATATTAATTTTTATACCAAAGTGACCATATCCTAAGAAACCTAACCTTTAATAATAAATAAAAAACAATAAAACATGAATAATAATTTGTAAATCCCTATAAAAAATAAAAATTATTAATTTAATTATATGTAATAAGTCTTATTTTCAAGAGGAAAATTATATTTCACATCAATATAGAAATTTAGTACACTTCATTTTTCAAAATAATCTAAATATAACAATGACGTTGTGATTAAATTACATTTCTTTTAATAAATAATCTTAAGAAACAAATCTAACAAATGTTACACAAAATAACATTGTAAAACATAATAAATAATCCACATTGGTGTTAACTAGTTTATCAAGAGGATTTGGATAGGTATTAGAAAACTATTGACCATTACTAAAGGAACACTGAATCCAGTGTTATAGGACGAATGTACATCCAGACACAGTGTTAAGAAAGATTAGGTAATTGTTTTGGGAGATGATAAAGAAGAATGATGAGAGAATAGGGAAAATTATAGATAAATTATTGGGGGAAGAAGAAAGTTTTTTGGGGGTAGAAAATAAGATATTTATTAGTGATAGATTTAAAAAAATGTCACAAATAAAGTAATTTTTTTTAAAATGTATTACTAATATATAATATTTAATTATTTAAGGTAAATTCTATTAATAAATTGATAAAAAAATGAAATTTTTATTTTTATTTTTATATCATGGTGGTTATAGAAAACTCTTCTGAATGAATCATTGATTATGTATAAATATCTTATATTACGAAAAATAATTTGGTTTCCTTAGAGTAAAAATCATTAATATTATTTATGAGATTTGTTTAACGATGAAAAGTGTAATAGTTGTGAGAGTTCTAGTACCCTATCTTTCTATTATTGTTTGATATATTGAATAATAGTTAGTTTTTTAGATTATTTTTTTAAATTTAATTAATACACTAAAATGGATATATCATTTTTTATAATATTCTGAAAATCATATTCTAAGATATGGGTTTGTGGATGCTTCTATCATAGCTTAAAACTGTTTTATATCATAGTGTATGATTGATAAGTGATATGTGATTTTGATTGAATATGTACTATAATGTCTTCCACTATAAGTTCCTTCAGTTATGGATCAATCAGCTAATTTACTTTTGTTTACACATAATTTTTGTAATCATTTAAAATATTTGAAAGAAATTTGAAATAGTAACCAGTCCTGCATTATTGTAACGTATTTCAGTTTCTATGTAATGACATATAATGCTCAAATCTCATCATTAAATAAAGTTAACCTACATAAAAGTGTATGATTCCCTATTGATGACATACAATACTGTATAGACTAATCTAGTGCTCTATTATTCTTAGTTCTCATTTTTTTCATTATGGGGAATGTTCTTGAACACCAGTATAGATCATAGAGTCGTCTTGTTACAAATAAGGATTCTAGTTTCTAGTGACATACATGTAGATGTGAGAGTCCATTGGATGTCTATAAGTGATCATAATCCTATAAACTCTGTGGTATTATGTAGATATGGAGATCATTATGATAAAGGTATACCTTTTTATGAATATTTTATTCACCACATGCTGTTTTATTAATGATAGATTAAGAAATTATGGGTTTTCTTTCATTTCCATGATCGTTGGTGATCCACTAAAACCCATATATTATATCATATTCACATTCGTCAATAATTCAAAATGTCGTTTTAAAATTTTTATGAATTTTTTTTTCATCATAATCAACTCAAATATTTTCAAAAAGTTACATCATAATTTGATTTTTCATGTTATTGGGTACAACTATTTTATACCATAAGGTAAGATACACTAAAACTAGTGGTTTTTTATTCTGCAAACTAAGATATGGGATATTATAATCTATGACTAAATTCTGTGTTGTGAAAAAATGGGGTATCATATTTAAATGATGATATAATGTATATCATCATATATAATAGTAACCTTAGTATAATGTTTGATGGTTTACACCAAGGGAGGTAACTTTTAAATTTCACTTTATGAAAAAAAAAGTTACCTTTTTGTATGCATGCCAGTTAACCTTTACATATAGTTTCTTTTCCAAAAAAAAATATATATATAGGGATTAAAATACCATACATAAGGGTGATTGTACCCATACATAAGAGCTCATTTTTTCATACATAAGGGTTATTATGCTAGATATTTTTCTTCTCCATAAAAGTGATATATAAGGGATACGTGTGTAAGGCTTACAGAACTAGATCCCATACCGTTTCTACAAAATTGATATTTATGGGTACTATAAACACCTATTACGAAATATTATTTTTAATTAAAATTATCAATTTTAAAATATAGTTCAAGACTAAAATGTTTAAATTTAATGTTTTGACTTAAATTATATATAATTAATAAATTATTTATAAATGATATGTGTTATGCATTATAAATTGATCCTTTTTTAACTACATTAAATATGATATGTTATTATTAACATCTCATGGTAAGAAAATACATAAATTTTTTATTTATTTTTATTAATTTTGAATATTCATGTTTATAAATTTTTTATGAAATGTTGATATAATTTAATCTTTAATTTATATAATGAATTACTTGTTATATATTTTATTGTAATGAATTATATGAAAGGTTTACTAACATAATATTTAGTATTCGTCAACTATGGCCTTGATTTGTGGTTAAAATTATCATCTTCAATTTAGTTATAAAATATAGTTTATATATATTAGGTTTTAATGTTATCATGAAAAGTATATTCGTTTGATAAAAATATCCTTTGGTAGATAGACTTTGGTTCAGACTTCCCACTAGCCTGAAGGATTATTCCTTATTTAAGAAAGATGGGTTTTGGCTATTTTGGCTCCAGGATTATTCATGTGGAGATTTCTAATTTCATTTAACACTAATCATTTACATGAAAAGTTCATATAACATATGCATAGGATGCATTTGGATATGTGTAGACATGTTTGGATTCAATTTTTTAGTGATTAACACTAAAATTGGTTTGTGCATATAAATATACATTAATATGTTTTGGAAATATTAATTTTTTCAATATAATAGGAATTCAAAAACTAAATCGTTAGAATATTTCATACATGAAAGAATAAAATAATAAATAATAATGATTTCTGGAGATTCAATAGTCATGAATTCATTATGAATATGATGTATATTATATTAGGTTATTCTTTAAAATAAAATTCTTTAAATTCTAAGTGTGAGATTCCATGAAATGAAACACTTGTAAATACCATGATCATTCAGTATGGGTGATCTTAGTCATAAAGTTCGGTTGGATTATCTTGTATAAATAAATAATGTAATAGGGTTATCGTAATTGTTAATACCATATCCATGGTATTTTATTTATGTTACCCATAGATGGGAAATCCTAGGAATTCTCATTCCATAGGAAAAAGGTTGATTGAATCCATATAATAAATATTGATAAAGAGTTATCCACTAAGGTATCGATGAGGCATATATTATATTATTGAAAATATTTTCCTAT
Organism: Viscum album; assembly: GCA_963277665.1. Classification (NCBI taxonomy): domain Eukaryota; kingdom Viridiplantae; phylum Streptophyta; class Magnoliopsida; order Santalales; family Viscaceae; genus Viscum; species Viscum album. The sequence continues at coordinate 1,454,361,737 of OY728161.1, forward strand.
TAGATATATTCATGGATTATTTATATACTCAAACTGGTCTAATTATTGATGAAATATGAATCTTGGCCCACTGACGTTAATGATTTATGGGGTTACCATTTTAATGGGAGTATTTTAAATAATATTATTTAATGAAATGATATAATACATGATACTCACACATAGATATATCTTTTTTATAGATTATGGCATACATCATTTTTATTGTTTTGAGATATCTATAGGAATGAACTATAGAGAAATGATATGTTGGTATCTATGATTGAGATTTTTTCTTGAATTGAATCATTCTGAGTATATGAATGTGAATATTATATTGATCAATTTCCCTATCTAGGGATCATGGTTATTATATACTCAGTTTGAATACTACATTTGTGATGATAAAAAAAATAGAGAGATAATAGAGGATTGAGGAAAAGTAGAGAAGAACTATGTGTCAATGATGGATAAAGAGTTTCTACATTGGATTTTTTCACTTATAATAATCTTCTTCCTCATGGATTAGTTTTATTATTATATAACAATTATTATGTTCTTACTATAAATTGATGTCTCATTTCTATATCTTCTTTGGATAATATTATATTTTTATTCATCATTAATAATAATAATAATTTATATATATCTAAATAAAATACTTTATAGCATCAGGAATTTCATAAATAGTTTATGTATTCTATTTATAGATACTCTTTTCTATAAAATTCAAAATAAGTAGTTCAAGTTTTGTTCTAACCCAAAATTCCATTATCATTATTGTATTGGATATATAAATGAGAAATATATTTAAATATTTCTTGGATATTGATTTATATAATAACTTTTTTATGAATCATTTGAAAACTAAGAATAGTTTTTAGTTGGAAAAATTAACAAATCATCTTTTAATGGAAATAGTGATAGGGATATTGTACTATTGGATCATTTACATAGTGAAATATGTGGCCTAATTATTAATCCTGATTGTGGGAGGTTGAGGTACTTAAAAATTTCTATAGATGAGTTATGTATGGTTATGTGTTCTTGATAATATGAATGTAAGAAACAATGTAAAAGATAAAATAGTTTTATAATTATGTACAATATCAATTGTAAAAAAGTTTTAAAATTAATTAGTCTAATCAAGGTGGTAAATACTAGAATTGGGTGTCCAATTATCATTTAAAATATCATGGAATTGTGACATATCACACTTCTCTTTAAAAAAACAAAATGGAATGATGTGTCTCATTGGTGGATTCGATCCTTATTTGACATTGTTTGACGGATAACAAGTTAGTTTGAACATCCTAGTTGTTATCATGGATATGATCTGGAAACTTTTTCTTTCCTGCTTAATCATCTTCCATGTAAAGATTTCATAAATACACCATATGATATATGGATTAGTGATATCCTGGAATTTATTTTTGGAGGATGCATGGTTGTGATGAAATTTTTTTTATTCGTAATATGATAAAGTCGATCCTAAATTACAGAAATCATTATTTATTGGTTATAATAAAGAGACTAAGGGATATTAATATTATAATCATATTCAAAAAAAGTTTTTATGGAATGATGTAGTGTTTTACTTGAGAATTATCCCATAAATAAAGGATATATTAGGAGGAAAGTTTACTATTGATAAGTTCAATAACATCAAATAAGAAGTGTTTATAAGAGTAAAAATAAATCGATTTCATAAAGGGTTTTGGAAGAAGAATCAACTGATGATATATAAGGAGTTCTATTGTGATTTCTTAGGAGCCTTAAAGAGATATATTTTTTGTGTAAAATGATGATGATGTAATGTAAAGAGGTAATGAACCTATTAACTATCGAGATCTAATTGAGTCTTCAAATTAGAATACATGGATAAAAATCCATGGAATCTTAAATGGACTCCATATACACTAACCATGTTTGGAACTTATTGGATACACTTGAAGGGGTAATACCCCTACAGTTCTGGTTTATTTTCCATAAGAAAACTGATAGTTATGGTTGATTATCTATATATTAATCACTATTGGTTATAATAGATTATAAATAAACTCATGGTATAGACTATAAAGAAACTTCTTCACCTGTTGTGATAATAATGACTATTTAGATATTTATTCCCATATAATATCACTTGAATTTTTAAATTTACTATATAGATTTTAAAACCAATTTATTTACCTAGAATTTATTAGAGGATGTGTATATGATAAAGGATGAAATTTTTTATGTTGAAAATTATTCAACAAATGTTTTCATGTTGAAATAATCTATTTATTAGTTGAATAAAGCCTCTAAATTTTGGAAAAAATTATTTTATGATGTAATCGGAGAGTTTGTATACCTAAAAAACATAACGATTCATTTTTATATAATAAAATTAGTGGGAATGTGGTGGTATTTTTGATATTTCACATAGATGACATACTTCTCATTGAAAACTATATCCGAAATTTACATTCTATAAAGGGTTAGTTGGGAAAATTATTCTCATATAAATACATGGGTGGAGCATACTATATATTGTCTTTTAAGATCAATAGATATAGATCTAATTGGGTTTCTTGTACTAAGACATAACATATATATTGATAAAGTGAAAAAGTGGTTTGGAAAAGAGAACTCTAAAAATGATTCTTTACCAATGTTTCGTGGTGTATATATTAGGAGGATTCAAGATCCCTCTAAATAATTAGAAGTGATGAATATAATTTATTATAAATCCATTAAAGGATCTATCACGTATTACAGGTTATGTACTCATTATGATGTCACTTTTTCTTTTATAATTGCATGCACATATAAATATAATCCTTGGAAGAATGACTGGATTTAAGTATAATTGAGGATGTTTTCATGGTTTTTGAGTGTGAGGATGGGATCAGTGTAAAGGGTTATATAGGAGAAAGCTTCAAATATGATATATTTAATATGGGTTCATAATTGGGTTTCTTTTTTTTATAAATGATTAGAAAATAATTTCAAAATATTATCAACAATCCACTATATAGGACTTCATAGTAGAAGAAAAGTTCATCACTGCATCAATTTTTTCAAAATAAGTTGTTTAGATCAAGAAATTTATTTTTTGAACTTGGGGTGGTTCGTAACTTTGAGGAATAAATTTATCTCTTCTATGGCAATAATAGAGATATTACTAAGGCTAAGGAACCCCAGTCTCACTAATGGACAATCCAAATCCTTCCTAAGTATCATCTCATTCATGTGATAATTTATAGGATAAATATAATGATTTTTTGGATGGTTATATAGGATAATTTAATAGATCCATTGAAAAGAAATAGCAGAGAGAAATTACCAAAGTCATGTTGAATATATCAGTATTTGATACATGAGGGATTTTTTTAATAGTGGTAAATTGTATCATGATTTTTTTAATTATGGTATTATATATTATCATTCATTAATGTGGGATACATTTTGTACATAAATAGTCAAAAATGATAATATCGCCTCAAATTATGTCTTTTGTTTATCCCTATTTAATGGTAAACATGGAGTATTATAGATAGTTAAGATATGTTAATACTTGTGTGAGTTTAAACCAATACATGGTATAAAGAGATGTATACATTATATAAAGAATATACTCATGAGATAATAATTCAAGAATTATTATTAAATATTCCCTTCCAAATTATATCATATTGAATGAAATACAGTGAAAAATATACTTAGGGATGTATAATTATTATGAATACTCACTAAATAAGGTTAGTGGGATTCCTAGCATGATAAATTTTATAATTTTATATCATTCATAAATTTTTTTTAATGTTTAGCTAATTTCGTGGGTGGTTGGGTATGTTTTTTGACATGTAATAAATTAGAGCTCAACCAATATGGGATTTTTCCACTCATATGATGAGTTAAATATATCAATTCCCTTGATTAAATTGGACTAAAAGAATTCATCGTAACACTTAGTTGAGTGGAATGTGATGTTCTTGACTACTTAGATGAAAGAAATGTGACATATTTATTCATATGGTTTCTTCTACCTCATATAATTATAAATATATGTGATGGTTTATACTGTAATAAGATGTTGTGTTCCTAGTAGTAACTCAATGTTTATATCCCAAATGGATCGTTCAAGGACACTGAGTAGGGGTGAATTACTGTACCCAGCTTTTTACTAAACTTTACATTATTTTAGTAAGCCCCTATTTCAATAGAACCTCTATCATGATTAAGATGAAAGAATCTATTCTGATCTCTCAAAAAATTTAATAAATATAATAAATGAGACAAAAAGGCCATGATTTTTACAAGGTTCGGTACTAAGAAATACTTCTTCCTCTGTTAAACATGTGGTTATTTCAAGGATTTTACTATCCCTATAAATTAAAAAAATGAAAAATTCTAATAACTATAATACGATGTTCAATAGGATATTCCACACCATGTAAAAGTCTTATAGAATTTAATATACTGGTTCCACTAGTATCCAATGGTTTTGTTTATCTTGGATCCATGAGTTCTTCAATGATGTTGAATGTTGATCCACAGTAAGATGATTCTATGAAAATACTCCACATTCTTGATAGATCAAGCTTCCATGTTTTCTTGCTCAATATATTTAACAATTAGCTTCATAGGAATTATATTCAAATTCAAGGGATCATGTGATCATCTTATTGAATAATTACCTCAGATTTCTCCCCTTCTCTTTCCGATAAAAGAATGTATTAGGACCTTGATCTTAAGTATATATTTCAATATTGTATCTCTATACTTTCTCATCACCTACAAGAACATATATATACACAAAGAATAAGAGGGTGCATTGGTTATCATTAATTTCAGTATTTTAATCCTCAGTTAAATGTGTTAATAATTAAAATCAATTATTCGTCACTTTCTTCAAAATATTTTTACCTGAATGTCCGTGGGAATTTTCCCTCATTTTAAATACCCCATTGACAATGTGTATTTATTTCCTTGCATTTCAATACACCGTTATTTGTGGGTATCATTTTCCCATTAAAAATAAAAAAATAATTTTTTCGGTTATTTTATATTGTATGAAACTTTATTTAAATATCCACGATGAGTATTCCATCTTCGTGAAATATATACACAAGGGTTATACTATACATCGTGTTCAGAATCTACCCAAAAGATTCTCTACATTTTACCTAGATTTTTTAATCCAATGATCTACCATCCTTTATGCATGAATTATTTATATTTATGAATACCCAAAATATATGGGTATTCATTTCTTCTTCATGAAGTTTATATATGAAGCTCACCCAGAATGCATTCATTAAGTGTATGAAATCAAAAACTCCTAAGGAACTCATATTCTATTTTTCTCCTTGTAGTATGTAAAGTATTTTGATTCCATATTTAATCACATAGAATGTCCCCACAAAATTTAAAATAACTCTATTCAATGTGCATAATATCATCATTAATTTTTAATAGTTATCCCCGTTATTCGTCACATTAATTTTCTTAAGAGCCTCTATAGTAAATGTCAAGTCATGGAAATTATAAAATATTAATGAGTTTATTATACCTAAAAAAGGAATAACAAATTAGTTTTAATCCCTGTGGTGAAACACTCACAGACATGTGATGAGGATTTCATTCATCACCTGAGTTGAGATAGAGCTCCTTAAATGGAGAATTCTTGAACATTAGAATTCAAATTCATTTTCATTTTTCCAAAAATCATTTTTAATTTATCTACATGCATGGGAAATGGATATTGCAAGAATTAAGTTGAATTAATATAAATAATTCATCCCATTGGAATCATCATGAAAGATGTATAGTTTTTTCTTCATCAGTCATTCTTCCTCAGTTCTGGAATACTATAAATCCTGGAGTGGCCAATGAAATAAGTTGACATCCCCGAGTGATCACATGGCCGACATCATCTCATTTGATGGAAAATATTTTATTATTATTTTTAAAAATGGTGGAACATTTTATCATATTCCCACCATCAACCATTAATACATCCATATTTTGGGGGTGTGGTTTTATAATCAACGTGTTCCATAGGTTGTTCATAAATCTTGAACCCCTTGGCTTGTCAAGATACCTCCCTTATGACACATCCCATTCAATATTTATGGGATTTGTACACATTCCCATATGTGTGTAGGTTCTTCACCCCTACATGCCTCCTACTATCTGGACCTTGCTTTCTCTCATTGGTCATGGTAGATAATGTTCCTATATGAGCCTTGTCCTCGACTGAATAGTGGGTTGGCCCATATTTTTCAAGTAAAACCACATAAAAATACATAGAATAAAATATAAATAGATAATAGTATCTCCACCCATCCATCTTCTCAATCACCAAAATAACCAACCTTTATTTAAATAGTATTCATGCATTGTATATATATATATGTGTGTATATATATCAAGGATTTCATCAATCATTTTTTTTCACGTCATGCAATAATAAATTCCTTTTTTCTGGAAATTTTTTTTATTAACAATGTGAAAAACACATTAGAATGTGTCTTCAATATTTAATATCTCTTCAACAATAATAATAATAATTATCATCCACTTATTGACACGATTCAAAACAAATAAAACATAGAATCAATAATCTATCCATTTGTATTTTTATTTTAGTCTCCCTTCATGTATTCAAAATTCAATATGTGTGCTCAATATTTTCTCCACCATTGATAATCAAATGAAATAAACAAATAGGGTGTCTTTTCATTATCATATCTCTTCTAGAAGACATTTTCATATAATTCTAAAACATAGTGATAATATCACATGATACTTATCGAAGATCCATTATCTAATAAACTCTATCTCTTTTTGGGAAAACCCGGTGAAGAAACCAAGAGTGAAATAATCATGGTCTTCTAAGTTATCGATAACATATACTCACTTATGATATCTATCTCTAAATATCTCATTTATAATTGAGGAGGATGATAATAATACCATTTTATCAATATAATGATAAATCCTACACATACCTCCAAAAATACATTAGAGAGTTCATGTAAAATAAATAAAGTTCCCCCCATTTACATTTAATCAACTAAAGAGTCCCCCTTAATAAATATAATTCTGAATGGGGATGAGATTCTGATTGGAATACCTAGATCTTCAATTTTGAATCATTTCCAATGTTTTTCGAATCATTCTCAAGGTTAATCCCAGATAAAGGTTGTACTCCTTCATCATTATGGAAATTTATAAAATCATTTATGGGAAGCACATACTCTATAATTCCCAACATGTTATCTTAGAACACATAAAATAATGAGGAATAAAGAGGAACCTCTATTTTCAACTTTAATAGAGATTAAATGATTATTCAAATATTCAAGGAAACCATAATGATAGAATATACTTCATGTTTTCTCCCCCACAAGTGGTGAACTCCTTTACATTTTATTTGGTGGAAAATTTCATCAGATAGAATTTCAGATATAATGATCCACCATTATTGGATAATCCACGTTTCTATCTGATCTTGAAAGGTAATTCCATGTTTATATATTCAAACTTTTTCATTCATTTATCATCATGATAATGAAACTCACTTATGAATACATACAAAATAATCATATAAATACAACACAACAGTATAGAATAAGGTGGAACACTTACGATCTTAGTAAAATCAATATAGTTGAGAATTTTCTCTCAACCAATAGACTCATTTTCTTATAGTTTTAATGTGTAAGGTATTCTTGATACTTGTGTCTCCATTTCATTTTACATTCTAGGATTTATTAAAATATAATGGAATCTTTTATTTTATTCACATTAATATTATATGGATTATTAATTTTTACCCCTTTTAATAATGGAATGGGTTTTCTCAATGATTATTTTCCATATCTAGCATAAGATTTTGATTAACTAAAAGAATCATACAATATTAATTGTTATGACCATCCAGGTTTCAATTTCCACACAATTTTTGTGAGAAAATGGTGTTGTCATTTTTTGAAAACCTCTCATGAAATTCAAGTTCTTCATGTGTAGTAATATATTTTCTCTCTTCCTTTTATCTAGTTAGTACAATATATTCAAATTACACATTTCTCTAGTAATTTTCTAATTTTAATGAAAAATGATTATGTATTCCTTTTTAAAAAAATAAATTAGAATTCCTCATAATTTATTAAATGTTATTAAGTTACCTTTGTTGAGTAAATTATCAAAATTTTCTTCAAGAATGTCTCCAATAAATCAAAACTTATTATTTATTTCATGGATTAATTCTCTTTTAATATTGCTTCTATTTGTTTCCATGGTCTGTTTATAGTGGTCTTTGGTATGAACTCATATTATATAGTAGAAACATATTTTCATGGTTCAGATAAAATTATAGGAATCCATCTTATCTTTATTTTGGAGAGTATCTAGTTTTAATGTTTTCTTGAATTTTTCTTCATATTATTCATCAAGGAAGTCTTTTTAGATTTTTTTCTTTGCTTCTGCATTTGTTGGGGTCTTTTCTTGTTATCAACTTATGTATAATTCAAAGATGGTATATACCATAAATCATTAAATTTTTTACCACTTATGTTGAAATAATTACATATGCCTTTAAGACACCCAAATCTCTTCTTGATAGACATATTCTTCTTCATTTGTGAATTATTCCTTAGTTGTGAAGGTTTCTTCATTTCCTCAAATCGATTCCTCTTGAATGTTGGCCTTCAGTAATTTTTATATATTGAAAAATTATTCCAAGATTAAATTTAATTATGTAAAAACTTCTAATATCAAGAATAATATCCTAAAAATATCTTTCTTTTATTTGTAGAACTAATCTGACTGTATTTTCTGCATTGTTGTTTCAAAATTTAAATTTCCTTATTTAGAGAATCATTTTGGGAGTTATTTTTTGGGTAATAATATTATCAACCATCATATTTTAATGTATTTGTCAGCATTTAGAACAACCCTTTTCCCCAAATTTTGTCTTAGACCTATTCTCCCATAAGAGACTGCATTAGTAGAAATATGATAAATTGGGTTATGAATTACCTTCTTCCATGAGCATATAGAATTTTAATGAAGTGATGATCATTAGTTATTCTTTTCACTAATATGAGATTATTTAGATATATATCCCTCATAAATAGTTTTTATAGAAACATCCCTTTTTTGGTTTGACTCTCACCATATGTTTGGATAGGAGAATTCTTCTTCTCAACAACTTGGGAATTTCCAGCATGTGTTTCCTTCAAATTTCTAAATTAAATATCTATTTCAATATATTTCATACTAAGGTAAAACATCTCATTTTCAACAATTGTCAATTTTCCTTCCCATTCACTTTTAATTTTAATAATATTATTTTCTTTCTATTTACTAACATAATTGGTAGTTTTTTAAGGAATTTTTTACATTATGATTTAACATTTAATTAGGTGTCATTGACATAGATAATAGCTTTATGAGATTCTTCCAAAACATTTATATTCTGCATATATATTTCATGTGACTTGGTCTTTCCTTCAATTAATATGTCATGAAATTTAACCATTGATGTTTTTTCTTTATATTGAGAATCTATGATATTCATGGAAACATTGAACAACATTTCAAGTGTCTGGATTATTTGTCTAAATACATGTTTAATCAATGTACATTCATAATCATGCCATTGAAATTATTCATTAGTTATTGAAATCAATTTATTTTAAAGTGTTATATATTTATCCATAAATTCAACAAGGTATATGAGAATATTTCACCTTTTTAATTTCATTAAAAGTGAATCCTAATGATTATTGATTTATTATTGAATTTGTTCTCTATCATAATAATTTTCCTTATAATAAGTAAGAATATTTACACCCACATATTTAGGAACATTATTCAGATATCTTTTAAAATGAGATTACATGTTTTCAATACTTATCATAGATTCATAATCCTTACATTCTCTATATATTTTATCTATATTCTTCATAATGATCATTTTCATGTTATTTTAAAAGAGTATATTGATCGTTTTATTATTTCCTTGATATTTTATTCAATATATTATCTTTACTCTTCTTCCTATTTTTTAGAGTATTCATAAATAATTTTATGTCTAATTTTATAATAGTTGAGACTATGTCATTCACTTGAGGTAGTTTCGAATAATCTTTAAATATACACATCAAATGAACTTTGAAAAAGATCAATCTAATTAATGAAAACAATATTCTCTAATACCACTTATAGAGCCTAAATGGATCATGAAAGGACACTGAGAGGGGGAGTGAATTAGTGTACCCATATTTTACCAAATATAAAATTCTTTTAGTTAGTCTATATTTTTCATAAACCTCTACATCGATTAAGATGAATGGATATATTATAGACTCTCAATAATAATTGTGTAGAAAATAAAAGAGACAGTCACACAAAATGATTTTTAAATGGTTTGGTACGAAGACCTACTCCTTTCCACAACCAACCTATGGTTGTTTCACGTATTTTATTGTCACTATAAATTTCAATGGTGAAAAATTACTATAAATGTAGTGCAATGTTAGACATTTCAATCCCCACCCTAAAAAGGATTCAAGGAATTCTTTATACTAGTACCACAAATCTTTAATGGAATTGTTTATACTAATTACACACATTCTTCAATGTAATTGAAGGTTGATCCATTTTAGGATGATTCACTGATCTTCTTATACAAGATTTATGGATTAAATTTTCATGTATTCTTCATCAAGTTCTTTACAAATTCATTTCTTGAGACGTCTCTTTAAATTCATGGGTTCATCGGATCATCTTCCTGATGAAATAACCTGGCTTTGGCTCCTCCTTTTTTTATTCAAGAATTTATCAAGATCTTTATCTTAAATAGATAGGATCATATAGCATATCTCAACATTATCATGAACTAAATATATGTATTTATAAAAAAATATGGTACATGTGGTATAACTAATTTCATGATTTAAATCCTTAAATAAATTCCCAATTAAATGTGTTATGAATTAAACACTATTATTCTTCTCCTTCTCAAATATATAAATTCCTAAATGATCATTGGTATATATTCCCTCAATTTAAATATCCCACTGATAATGGGTAATTATTTACTCACCGTTGAATACCCCATTATTTTTTGGCATTAATTTCCTATTAAAAATAACTTAATGAAACTCTATTTGGAATTTCCCTTTTCATAAATCATCATATAAATAGACATGATGGGTATTCCATCATCACGAAATGCATATCCAAGTGGTATAATGTACTACATGCATAGAATATACCCAAGGGATTCTCTATATCTAATGTGGATTTTTTTTATGTTATAGCTCACCCAACTGTTATGTAAGAAGGATTAATATTTAGGAATTCCTAAAAGATATAGATATTTATTTATTCTTCTCACGGTTCACAACTAAAGATCACCCTTCATGCCTTCATTACGTGCATGCAATCAAAATGACCTGAGAGACTCGGATTCCCATCTTCTCATTGTGGTATGTAAATAATTTCCCCCCTTCTTTCATCACATAAAAAATGATAAGTAGTTGGGACTAACTAAAATAATCATGAAAAATATCATATTAAATTCCTAAAATCTCCCCCCCCTTTATCATTTTTATACTGCTAAGATCCTCCTTAGTAAATTTCTAATAAAGACTTTTATAAAATACCAAAAAGTTTAGTATACCTCAAAAAGGAATCATGAGTACATTTTCATCCTCATAGAGAAATAATCACATGAATTCAATGAGGATTTCATGCATCACCTTAGTTGAAATTGAGATTTTCAATGGAGGAAACTCAAATAACTGAATGAAACATTGTTTTCATTCAGTTGAACTCATTCTTTATTTATATGCATGCATGATTGAGATTTTATGCATGGTGCCAGATCAATCTCATGGAATCATCCTATTGACATCATTATGAAAAATTTCTAGTTTCTTATTTATTGGTTGTTCATCCTATGTTATGATGTATATGAAATCCTCAGGTGGCCGAATGAAGGATATAACATCCCCAAGTGATCAGATAGCCGATATTAGCTCATTGTATGGCCCATATTTTTTCATTATCATTAAATATAGTTGACCAATAGTGTGTGTGATCATTGTCCCACATAGATATATCCATATGTTGGGGTCATGGTTTAACAATAAACCTATCCCATCAGCTATTTATGAATCCTGAATCCCAGACCATTACATGCTACCTCTCATGTGGTGCAGCCCATTCCACCTTCATGGGTACTATACATATGCACATCCATGTGCTAGTTATGCACCCTTCCATGCCACTTGTTAGCTGACATAGGCTGGATCCCATTAAGAGTGGTAAACAATTGTCCTAAATGATCCTTCGCCTCAGCTGTCTGGTTTTTTGGAGCATATTTTTTTATGTAATCCCATATTAAATTACTTAGAAAAAACATCTAATTAGAAAATAGAAAATACACCAAAACAAATTTTGAAACACCAAAAACCAAACCATCATTTAAATCATATTCTTGTAATATATATATATATATATATATATTATGGTCTTCATTAGTCTTATTGTTTACTTCATGTATTAATAAAATCATTTTTCCATGTCCATATCCTTTATTAACAATGTGAAAAATCTTCAGCACATGTCTTCATCATTTAAGATCACTTAAATATTTGTCAAAATTTATATCCTCTACATACTGACATGATTTAAAAAAAATGAAACATGGGATAAACACAATGTATTGATGAAAGGGACTAATTTGGTACACAAATTACATATATAATAAATATTATGATGGAAATATTCATATGTGTATTTGATAATGTCTGATTAAAATCATTGTAGTCCCCATTAAATCATGAGTAACAAAGATATTTTTCTAGAGTACACACTTTACATACATATATGGAATTCATATTTCTTAATTTTTATGAATACTACAAAGTCTAGTTGGGCCACATAGTTAACACTTAGAATATTGATTAAATTTTTGATAACTTTTGTTTTAACAAATGGATTGTTTGGAAAACTATACCAAAAAGTGTTTGGATGGATTCAAATAATGTTGGGAAGTTTTTCAAAAAGTATTAAAGTGATTTTAGTGAAAATTGGAAATTTTTTAAAAATGTACTAAAATGGGTATATCATGTTTTATGGTAAACCCTAAGTTATAGTCTCTGATATGTTCATGATAATGCTTCTATCATATGTTCTTACTAGTATCTATTATCATTAATGATAGACAAGTAATGTGAAAAAATGTGTCTGTTTATACTTCCCAATATTCTACTAAAATTTTATTCAATTGTAGATAAATATATTGATTCATTTTTAGTGATACATAAATGTAATAATCAATTTAATCATTTGAAAAATTATAATATGCCAATAGGACTTGATTTAACAAAAGTCATGTTAGTTACCATGTGATTATAGTTGACACTGAACTCCCTTTATTGAATTAATAGATCTTATATAAAGTGAAATGATCCACATGTTGGAGACATATGATATTGTAAAGCCTATGTTGACACTATATTCTTCCTATTTCTCTTTTTCTTCCCAAATAAGTTGTTAGAACATCATAGTAGATCTTGTGGTTTCCTTGTAATTCATATGTATTCTACTAGTGAATGTCATCCTTGTTTAGGAAATATTCTATTAAATATCTCTATGTGATCATGATCGAGAAAAATCTATCATGTTCAATAGAGATAGAGCTCAACATAATAAATTAATACAAATATTTTTAATATCTTCCTCATTGAATATTGTTTCATTGATGACATATTTAGATATTATGGTTTTTTCTTCAACCACCATGATCATTTCATAATCCACTAAAACCCATCATGATGCTTATTGTTTTATAATACCCCTACATTAGGTTAATTATATATATTAAATTTCGTTTTTTTACTCATAATTTAATTTTTTTAATGGGTTTTTAAGACATTACTCTTCCATGTAATATATTCCTTAAAGGTGAGAGTGTGTTAAGGGGTTGTTAGAGGTGAAGTGGGTGGAAATTGGAGATTATATAAAAATTAACATGTTGTGCATGAGTAGTGTACAGTATATAAAATGATTATTCAATTCAATGTTCTCTTCATAACTTTCATGAAATTTTACTAACTATTCATCCAGGAATGTGTGGTGGAAATTATTTGCAAAATATGAATGCACAATTTTCACATAGTTTGGTGAACCATGTGTACAAATCATGTATCAAAGAAACAGTGTCGTAAAAGTAATTATTTGTAACTAAACGTCCAATTTCCCCCCATATTTCATCCCTATTTATGAAATGGTCATTCTTGGGTGTTTTTTTATGGATTTTAAAGTTCTTTTTTCCTCTATATGTTTTATATAATAAGGGTAAACCATTAATCTCCCCTTATTTCCCCTAATTCTTATTCTTCTTTTCTTTAGTTGTTCAGTGTTAAGGATTTGGTTTTAGGGTTTCCCTAAGGAATTTTGAAACCAATATGATTATTATTTATATATTTCATAATGGATACAGGCGACTTAAATGTGTAAACATTATTGTAAGCGTTATCGATTTTAGTTGAATGTTATGTATATATTCCATCAGTTGTTTCATAATTTGGTGACTTTCTCAAAAAATGTCACTTATAAAATTTGAGGTATTTCATTAGGATAATTTAATGTTAGTTTTTAGATTATAGGATATGATAAATTGAAATTAAGGAAACAAAATGAGGTAAGTTTCTCTACATGGTTCTAATTTCATATTAAAATATGATTTAACTCAATATAAAATTAATAATGACTTTCTCTAATCTAAATCTATATGAATATGGATTCATGAAAGTTATCCAAAAAACATGGTAAATTCCCAAACAAGAGAAACTGTAGGATATTCTATGATGAAAATGTATTCATTTGAAAGAAGATCTTTTGGAATGGGTGAATCGTTATATTAATCCATATTTGAGTCTATAATATTTGTAAACAAAAATCCTTCACCATTAGGATAGGACTTTATAAAATCAGTATGATGAATCTTTTATGGAACAATTAAAAAGGAAAATATAATTGGTGGATAATCTATATAAATGGGAAATAATTGTTTGAGAAAGATCAAAAAAATCAATGGCCCAAAAAAGGGTGATAGAAGCACATCCCACTTCCTTGATTTCATTGTAGAGAGAAAGATAATTGGGGAAATCAACCTTCAACCAGAATATGGTTCCAAAATCAGTGATATTGGCATTACAATCCCCTTTAGTTGGTCATATATCTAAATTAATCTCTGAATCATGGAATTATGTGAGGGAATAACTTAAAAAAATTTCCAATGGATAATTTTTTAATGATATCTCTTGATCTATTGAGGATCAAATAAATACACCCCATAATGATATTCCAAATAAATAAGATTTTCTAGAGGAAAATTTATGTCTAAACACATAAAATACATCGAGCACCGATGGGTTTCTAGGTAACTTATATGTATATTTATAACATATCCTTAACAAGGTTCTCATAGTAGTTGGGTAAGACTTGTTAATGGTGTGTCTTTACCAAGAACCTCATGTATTAAATCTTTAGTTTTCATCCCCAAAGTAAAAATTCTAAGTTCATTTATCTAGTTTTTTCCTATAAGAAAGTGTAACGTTTCCTATAAAATCATTACTAAAATTATTAATGAAATACACCCTCAATTTCATCCAATTCTAGATTCGTAAAATTAATATGATTTTATAAATAATATTAGTGTCCAATGTGATATTAGGATAGCTCAATAGACGATGAGTGATCTCTGTAGGATAGTTTTTCGAACCAATGCCTTGGTAAAATTTTACATGTATAGTATGACATATTTA
This sequence comes from Viscum album, assembly GCA_963277665.1. NCBI lineage: Eukaryota > Viridiplantae > Streptophyta > Magnoliopsida > Santalales > Viscaceae > Viscum > Viscum album. The sequence goes on from OY728161.1 coordinate 1,454,377,552, forward strand.
AATAGAGATTTTTTCTAAAGGGTATGAGGCAATACAAGTTTCCTAAATGGGTCTATGACCTATGTCTTCATTTTTTATCCTCTTATTATTATTCACATTTGTATTTGGGAATGAAATTTGGTTTATTTAAATCCATATAAGGTATTAAAAATGGAATCCATCTCAAAATTATCTTATTCATCTTAGAAGATGATATTCTCATTTGGAACATCAATAAGGAAATCACTATTTGAGTTATAGCACCATTCAGGGGAAGTTATGGATCTTCATATATCTAACATTCATTTTTCACTAATAAAATTATTTTATTCCATAATGTAAAATAGAAAAACACAATACTTTAAAGTAAATAATGATTATATAAAAAATGTATGGCAATAAATGGAAGATTATTCATAATATTAGTGTTTATATCTCAAGAAATTTTTCATACATGAGGTAGTATCCAATAGATATATGGAAAAAAATATGTAGGAAAACCATTATGATGGATTTTCTTTGATATCCCTTTTCTGTAAGGAGGATCAATATCCTCCACTTTTATGGATTGGTTTGTAAGAACATCGAGGGAGCCAATAACTAGAAAATTGGTTTTACACCTTTAGAGGTAAGATGAAACTCACCAATTATATATTATCCACAAAACCCATAATTTTTTTTTATCATATGTCTTAAATATATCATTAGAAGAATCAAAAATAACATTAAATACATTCAATGGGATTCACATTATGAAGTAAAATACCATTGGGCCAACTAGGGATGCTAAGAAAATCCCTTTGATAAAGAATAAAGTATCTAGATAAATCTTAATGAGGCCATATTAGGTATACATTATAAGATTTTATAGGGTGTTATCATAGGATATTCATTATGGGATACGATTATTAAGAAAAAATTATCCAAAAATTACACTTAATATCTCCCCCATAATGGTGTATCAACCGAGGCTCTCTTCAGATCTTTATTGATCTTTTCCGCTATATTATTGTCATAGGGGAGTTTCTTTCTAGAAAAATAGTACTCTAGGAATCCTACTAAACTTCACAAGATTCTTAGAACCTGATATGACATTATTTGGGGTAAAAAGACACCCCAAAATCACCAACCCCATTTGTAATAATAAATAGATAAATGTATTTAATGTTATTCAAGTTTTTGAGGAGTTATATGACTATGTATTCACCCCTAAGGGTTCTATTTTTTCTAGTGTAAAATCTTTTTACATCCTCTAATATGTTCATTAAGGAAAATATGTTTGGGGAAATGTTGTTGGAGTGCATCCATCCCATCCAAATATATATTACTTATGTGTCATGTTCATTATAGTGCATTAACCATGGATAATGAAATTATAATAAGATGCATTCATCTTGTATAAAAATGACACTTTTTATACTACCCCCAAATGAAGAAATTTGAATAAATATTTCATGGTGAGTACTAGACCCATTTTATCTATAACTTCCTTAGAGATTTCATGGATATCAACCTCATCCTCAGTTCCTTCGAGAAATTTTTCTCACCTTTATTTCACACCATTGGAATCTCTACTAAAGATTGTCTTATTCATAGTGTGTCATTTTTAAAGGGGTTTTAAACCATATTTGGGATTCACAATTCTACCAGACATAATCTAGTTCCAACCAGATTATCTTGACTAAAAATAATATTTTTTTCAATGATCATTGATATAGACCAACTAATTAACGAGTAAATACCCACCCTAACCTGGTGTAATATAATAATAAGAATTAATTAGTCTCAAAATAACACAAGAAATAGCGATCAAGTGTATTGGTTATATTATTTCTTCTGGAATTAGGATACAATATTAATACTCATAGATATTTTAGGAATGACATTATTAGATGGGGGATTTATAAGAGACAGACATAGCTTGGTGATTATCACCTACATGATTTTTTATGGAGAAGGATTCTCTCTTAGAGAATATTCATGAGATTTACTCTATGTCCTCATGATTTTTAGGGATAAAGAAATACTGATATTTTTAAAATATTCAATAAAATCATAAATTTTTTGTATGTGTTTGGTTGTATATTATGTTATGACATAGATATTTCATATGTCTTAACATATGGAAATAAGGCATATCATATGATTTGAAATGAGAAAATCGTATAAAAAGTTATATGGATATCACATCACTTCATTCACATATAATTTTGTATGATATATAGAACTCATAATATTTTTATAATTATAATTTGTGACTTACATGGGGTTTATGATTGAAAATGGAAATTGATTAATATGTTTTAAACATTTTCAAATCATCCATTAATTACAACCAATAATAAAAAAATTTATATAATGAAATTTGTGGGAGAATAAGAATTATTTTCATGGTTATAATACTTATAATTGTTTTTATTTACTCATTTATTTTATAATGCATGAATAAAATAATCCGGACCCACAAATCATCCTGTACCAATATAAAAGGACTTTGAGGCATTGATTGGTTGTGTTACTTTATGTGATCCTTTCCCAAGACTCCTACTAATTATCTTATTCTATCTTGATCTTTATTCCTTCTCTCTCATTCAAAAAGATGTAATAGCTTATCATGGGAAATATTGGGGATCCCACCCATGTGTTGGTTGATTCAGTTGATCCATGGATACACCATTGTGGGAATAGTCCATCGGTTGAGCATAGTGATCTTCAATGGGCACTAATAAAATACAAAGGAAATTGTCTTCTTCATTATTGGTTGCACATTCTCTATTTATATATTAATTATTTGGATTTTTTATAACTTTTTGATCCCTTTAATAAATATTCTATTGTCTTATTATACCTGGAAAAACTTTTGTCAAACTGATGAAAATAATCTGTAATATCAAAGTCATGTTATGATACTTGATTCATGAAATCATGTTTAAAATCATGAAATTGATATCATTTTTCATATCATATTTGGGTATCATTAAAAATTATATATATTTTATAATTATGGATTTTATATTAATATGAGATATCATAAACTGTGATCAGATCACTCCATATGGCAAGAGATATACTATCATATAACTCAATGTGATTCTTTAATTTTATACATATCATAGAATATAATATGGGAAGACATAATGTACGATTAACCCACTCTTTTATGTAAAATTGTGTATTATATAACTAATATGATATACAGTATATCACAACATATGACATACTGAGTGATGGAATTATATAATATCCAAAAATTATTTATCATAAAATATTATGGATAATTAAATCAGCCACATTTTATGATATATGGGATATTACAAAATATGTTATGAAGGAAAAAATTATTTTCTAATATTTAAATATTAATTGAATAATATTATTTATTAATTGTGTATAAATTTATGAGAAAGGTATTTTTGGATATTTATTTAATTTATAAAATGTATCTAAATTAATTAAAGACAATATATTTATAATTAATTATTAAATTTCTATGAAATATTTAATGAATAAATATTCCATAATATTAGTACTTAATATTAAATAAAATTGTTCTTTGTTTTTTGATTATGATATATGATTATCAATATTTCCACACCATTTTTGGATTCTCTTCTTCCATTATAAGATGTATATGGAATTTTATAGATGGTTTGGTTCATTTAGGGTCCCCACACATGCATATTTCGATCATTTAATATCTAAGTCAGGTTGCAGGGATTCACAAATAGTACGGGTTATAGAATGAGATTAAAAAGTCTATGAATGTCTTGGTTTCTTATTTCAGTGTTTGTCTATTATTTTTCCTATAGTTGTATTGTTTTTCCTATAATTGAGATGGTGGATTGTTTATGTTGTGTTGGGATGTGCATGGTTGCATTTTGGGTGGTCCTCAACTGGTGTGTATCAGAGAATTCAAGGTTAAAATAGTGAATCTAGATTTCTGGTGGTCAAATTGAGCAAAAAAGTTGGGTGTTCCTTAGTCTTACGAAGAGTTGATCAATCGGTTCCCCACATGGATATCAGTGATGGAAGTTTTATTTATTTTGTTATTGATATGTGGGGGGTGTTATTTTATGCCCATCCCATTTTTTCTTAATAGGTTAGTGGTGTATCCTAAGTCTTTGGGAACTATTATCATTCGAAATAGTTTCAATATATTCTTCAGATATGTTACTATCATTAGAGTGTGTGTGGTTATGTCTCCTTGGTTTGGTAAAATTTAGTGCAATTGATCATGTGGTGATTTTTTCATTTGTTCTAGTTTTTTTGTTTGATTACTTATACCTAATCTCTCTCATTTCCATGGATCTTTTAATTTTTTCCCATATATGAAATAGATTTTTTATTTTTTTCAAAAAAGAATTATATACAATTTTAAATTTTATGGAATTATGAACAATTTGGATTGAAAATGTTCATATAAAAATTATAACTATAATTTGTATTGAGTTTATAAGTTAAAGATAATAAAAAATATATAATATTTTATATTTAAATTATGAATTGGTTGTAAATTTAAAATATGAGTTTTTGATTTTAAAATGTCTTATTTGAGAAAATTATTTAAACCATGTAAAACAAATTTTGGATAATTCATCCGATCCACGTTTAAATAATATTAAATTTGTGATATTATAATTATTTACAAAATATATGAACTGTTAATGAATAAAAAATTTATATTTCATGATATTAGTTATTTTTAATAAATTACCATATAAAAGTATAATATAAAGGTGTTCATATTAGAAATAAATATAACGTTATTATATATTTTTTAACTATGGGATATCCATAACTCATGGATAAATTATAAAGTGTTTATAATTTCATTATTTGTGAGTTTTTCAATGGTTATTTATCTCATGTCTAAATTTATGAATTGTTAATTTATTTAGTTTACTCCTAGATTTATTCATGAATATAATTGTTATTTTGAGAATTAATTTATTATTTAGTTTAATGTTTTTAAACTTCTTCATTAAATATTAATATATGTATATAACAAGTTACATGTTATGAATGATAATTATTTTATTTTTATACTACCTTAACATTATCTTATATTATGCTAAGAGATTGAATTTAAATTTTTTATTATATTTTATACATATTATTTCTTAGAATTACGATGTAATTGAGGGTTCTCACAAGTAATATAACCTTGGGTGGAGGTACTTTCTGATGAAATACTCACTGGTAAAAAGACTTATGACTTTTCTAGAAAAGTGAGGGTTGAATAGTTTTCACTCCAATCATACACATATGGTGGTTGTTGATATTATATGATTATAAGACTTTATGTGAAATGTTTTTATATACCATATTCATAAGATGAATTTTAATATGTGTTAATATTGTTTTATTTTAATTTATATTAGTCAAACAAGATCTGAGTTTTACAACGAATTACACATAAATATGGTTTTAACAGGTTGATTTAGTGGATGGAATACGATTTTAAAATAAATAATTCAAAAGCATAAATAAATATAAAATGAATACATGTGATAATATTATGGTATTAAATCCCTTTAAAAATTCTAATTGTTGGATTCATTTCAAAGAAAATACATTACATGACCTTGATCATCCAACCAGGTATGTTCATGCTAAAGCAGGGTACTCAAGGATTGTCTTGTGTAAGGAAATAAAGTAATGAGTTGACCCTAAGATCTAAGTTCCACATTTTTAGTGTTTTTTGGGTTAAATTTATCAAGGAAACTCAAAGAGTTTGGATTCTTTAATAATAGTGTTTATTTGATCCATATGATGGATTGGAAAAGGAGTTTTTGACTTAATCACCCAATATTCATATATGATATGAATATAATTATATATCACCAAAATAGAAAATTATATTAGATCCATGACCAAGTGGAGTCATTTATTAGTGAAATTTGGATATTTTATCACTAATGGGTATAGAGTATTTTAAAAGGGGTAACCATTTTATAGGGTGAACATTTAATAAAAGTCCGTATTAAATGAATTTTAAACATGATAATCAACTTATAAAATAATTTAATGTTGATAAATTTCATCTTCATAATCAAACATTACATTGATATCAATCCTATTTAAATAATAATCATAATATACGAAAATTATTAGAATGGTGAAAACATGGGAATTGTTAATAACCAAATGAAAAATATTCTATGTGTTAATGAAAATTGTTACCCAAGTAACCAACAATTGAAATTATTCAACACTAGAATCTGGATTTCTATGAGTTTAATATAATGATACACTTGAGGTTTTTAAAGTAATATATGTGATATGACCAAATTAAATTTTTTTTCTATTCATATACATAATGTGATTGAGTGTGTTAATGAATTGGAGAGACTAAAGGTTACCTTTAATATTTGATCTAGTGATGTAATTCATTCTATAATCATCACTATAACTGTCATGATAGTGTCAATGAATTGTATTTTAAGTTTAAGTAATATTCTCAAAGAGTTTAAGATAGAGTAACATTTCATGTGATGTCTAGGTTTGTGTGCTATAATAACATTATAAGAGGGTAAAAGTTTAATCTATAAAGGGAATATTGGTTTTTCCCAATAGTTATCCTTATTCATTAAAACATAATGTTAGTATCAAGTAGGGTGGTAAATGTATCCATGTGATTGAAATTATCTATACTACCTAAAGGGGTTTGTAAAAATCCATGGATATCGTATGTTAGGTATTGGTATTATAGAAAACAATCATTGATTTTAAAGGGTATATGATACTAAATATATATTTTACAATTATTATATATATAATGGAGTTAAAAATCAAGGAAATATTTGATGTAGCTCGTAGTTTTCATTCAAATGATGAAGCAAAAGGGTAGATAAATCACAGAATTGAATACAAATATAAATTTCAATCTCAGGTGGAACTAAATAAAGGTTGTATATTTTCATATTATTTCCATTATATGATAAGATATGTTGTTTTTAAAAAAATATTTTAATGAGAAATATGACATGTTTTATTTATCACATAGGGTTTAAGATTCATTTTATTCTATAACATGATTCAAAAAGATAAATATAAAAGGATTTTTAACCCGGATATAGAGTTTAGCTGATATATTTATTCAAATATGAGGGATGTGTTACCAGAACCCATCAATGGAATATTTTAAAGAATAAAATCATCATTACATATTACAATTTAAAACATGAATAAAATTAGTATAAGATACAAATACAATCATTTATTTTAAAAATATTCTCATTTAATGAAATGAGTATTATTTATTAATATAAAATATTAGCATGATATTATGAAAATAATATAGTAAATAAGATAATATTGGGAGTATATTTAGAGTTAGAGGTGTTCAAGTACACCAAATAAAATTTATACTAGTCAAAATACTAACTTAATGTCACTAAAATTATAGGATCTATTGGTAAAATAATAATGAAAATAGTTTCATTAATTAGCCATAGAACTCACAAGATCTCAGAGGCTAGTGAGTAGTATTGAGGTCCTAGGTGTCATAGTGGGGAAATTATGCCCTCATTGGAAGAGTGTATCACATAGTGGAAATAATAATAATTCAATAGTGGAAGTAGTAATACCATACAACAGATGTAAATAGAGGAAGAATAATAATATAAATATCTAGATTTCATAGCATAAAAATATGATGTTTCATAGTATATGTTCTATGAAAACATCCAAACCATGTACACAAGATAAATCTAAAATATAAGTACAAAAAAACAAAAGAACATAGGAATCTAAGAAGAATCACAAGCCTCAACTCGGTCCCATGCTTTACCACTTCTAAACAACAAATCAAGTACCAGTAAAAGGGATATTTCCCTGATCAACTCCTACAATCATATAATCTATTTGGGTCAAAAAACAAGACCCAAACAGGGTGTGAGACTAAATCCATGTAGGCAACCAACCATGATCTATTCCAATCTGTTAGTGAGTATATATATAACAAGTTGTGTAAAATATTGATAATAGTAAACAATAAGTACTCAAACGTATACATAATATATCTCATAAAATACATTGTAATCAAGTATTGGTGAAGATCAAATCCAAGCTTGTGATTTTTCTTGGAATACAGATCATTAGTCATTAGATTTCATTTTTCAATTTATAAATTAGTCTGGTCCTGACATCCTAATGTGGAATTCAAGTATCACTCATGGTGTGTTTAACCAAAACCATATCACCAGGGTATAAAATAACACCAAACTAGATCAAAACAATCCATATAATCATTTCAACATTCAACTAGAGTTGAAACCTGATATATAATCATTTCATCATGTTGCATAGTCAAAACCAAGTATATACGCATTTCATCATGTATCAAGGGCATGCCCTGTGTGTGACTATTTTCGCATAAAAAATACATGTAACTTACACTATTATATGTTTAACAACATAATAACTCACGTTGGTAACTCATATCACAAGCCTAACATTTGAATTAAACTATCACAAGGCATGACCATTTACTATGTCAAGTGGGGGAATCACTCAATTAAACATTTCCATTTGAAATAACCCATTAAAGGAAATAAATGTCATGTCCAAGGCACCATAGTCCAAACAATTCAATGTTGGTCATTAAATGGAAAACGAGCCGACAAGGTGGCCCTCAATTAAGGAAAACAATATCAAACATTCCTTATAATAATTTAATCGATTATCTAATAAATATTAGGTAACAACATAGGTCAATATTCAATTAGGCGACACGAGAAAATGGGTGCATAGCACTCTGAAAAATATAATCAACATGAAAATTTTTGAAAGGCCTAGGACCCCCTACCTCGTACTCATATGAATCTCCTCATCTAGCATCGAGATTTTATTAGACCTAGAATAGAGTTGTCTAAAAAATAATCAAAAACACTCAACCATTGAAAAATCAACTAAGAGATGAAATCAAAATAAAGGATAAAGATGAATCATGTACTCACTGAGAGGATTCCAATGGATCTGACAGTGTTTGAATCATAAATCGTATGATGAATAAGGAGACAAACCCTCATTCAGATTTTCTAGGTACACCGTACAACAGAAAAAATCTATTTCAGTCCATCTAAAACAAAACAAAGCTATTGAACGATTTCATTAAATGAAAAAGAAAAATATATGATGTGTACTTGAAACTAGTCACCTTGTCTATATAGTTTCTTTCCAGAGAATTACATTTCCATGTACTGGTATTACTTGTCGTGTAGCCCTCCATAACCAATGTGTACATAAAATTACATGACATATAGGCCCTATCAACATCATGTAACATGCCTATATCCATCCCTTGACCTCATTTCACCCATTTTCTTAAGTATAAACCGAAAAGGAAACATCTGTACCTTAAAGGAAGAATTGGGTTCTTACAAACTTCCCGCCTTAAAATAAATTATCTCTGAATTTCCCTTTCAAGGGTGGTGAGGAACTATCTGAGAACAACTCTAGCCACTGTGATCGTATGTCAGCCTCTCTCTACCAAGTCTCATCCTGCACTTGGTCATGTTTCTATAGCACCCATACCAAAGGAATAGATTGGTCATAGATAACATTCATTCTATGATCCACAATACGAATAGGATTATCCTAAAAAGATGTATCTACCTACAACTCATCTTCTTTAATATGAAATGCATTATATGGGTCTAGTTGATAGTGGCATAGATTAAATTTGTGGAATATTCCATTCATAGCCTCGTGACTCTGAGGTAACTACAACTAATAGAAAACCGGCCCAACCCTCTCCTGAATCTCAAACGGCCTCACATATCTCGGTGAAAGATGACCCTATCTCTTAATTCTCCAGTGTCCCAACCTTGGTGAAACAGGCAAGAAAACATTATCCCTGACCTTGAACTCTAGAGGTCATATGCATGGATCGACATATGATTTCTGATGATATTGTGCAATGGCTATTCACTTCTAAATCAACTGCAACAGCTCAATAAAGCTGCCTCACCTACCACTAACTAGTACAGGGGAGAGCAGCATGTCCTTCCATATAAATCCATGTAAGAATCCAATTATATCATCGCTTGATAAATATTATTGTTGGTTAATTCAACCCAGGTAATTTGTTTCTCCAATGAACCCAAAAAATTCAAGACTCATACTCCCAGCATGTCCTCTAGCACATGTATTATAAACATTTATTGTTCATCAGTCTGTGGGTGGTATGTTGTCCTCAGGTTCACCTATGTACCGAAACCCTATGATAACTATGTTAGAAATGAGACGTGAAGAACACATCCATATCTAAAAGGATAGTGTGTGGGACCCCATGTAGCTGTACCACCTCTCAGATAGACATCTTTTCGATCTCATCAACACAAAAAAAATCCTTGACCAGGAAGAAAAGATCAACCTTCGTAAGCCTATCAATAATTACACACACATCATCATTACCTCAGGGAATCCTCGGTAAACCCATCACAAATTCATCACTACATCATCCCATTTCCACTCCAAAATGTGTAGTTGTTGTAAAAGTCTGGCAAGATGTTGATGCTCTGCCTTCACATGATGATAGGTGGAACATCTCAAGAAAAATCATGCTACATCTCCCTTCATTTCATGCCACCAAAACTGACAATGTAAATCCTGATACATCATGGTGACACCATGATGCACTTCCCTACCCAAAGCATGAAAATCCTGCCTCAACTCCTCGTGAATATATTTTGAAACCCATACGTGACCCTGTAACCTTTGAACCACAACCTTACCTATGGTCCAACCTGTTAGAGGGTCCTCTCCTAATATACTCTCCCATAGAACTAGTCCTTCAGAATATGATAGCTTCCTCATATTCACACTATCTATTAATGTATAAATATCATCTAAGGATGTATAAAATTCCTTCCCCTACCTTCTTTGTACCTCCAAACGCATACTAGAGAAAAACACCATCAACTACCACTTGCTACCATCCTATTGCACTTCCAATATCTGTTTCCTTCTACTCATTTTTCAGCCACTACATTTCCTTCCTAGGTATGTAGCAAGCTCGATGTCAAAATTTTAATGTTATTACACCAACCTTCACAGATTCAAAATCAGATCACACTGAGTAAATATGAACTTAAGACTTTTTTAGTCCATGTACAATACAAAAAAATCCCCCAATAAGTAATGTCCCCATCGGTGTAAGGCATGACCAACCATGTCTAACTTGAGGTCGTGTGTTAGGTAATTCTTCTCATGTGGCTTCCACTACCAAGACCCGTACACAATGACTCTTTCCCCTTGTATAATAATTGTTCCTATCCTGATACCTTACACATCCAAGTAAATAGGGTAACTTCTTCCTTACTATGGTAAAATTAATATCGGTGATGAATTCAATCCCCCCTTTAGCTCTTGTAAGGTTGTCTTGTAGGAATATTCTCATACATAATTTTCCCCCTTTTTAGTCTGGCCTGTCAATGGCACTGCAAGATGTGAAAAATCATGTCTGAAATGTATGTAGTAACCAGTCAACCCCCTGAAACTCTGCTCTCCAAAGACATTCTTGGGATGCTCCCATGAAATTACTACTCTCACCTTCTTTGGGACCACTGATACTGCTGCATTTGAGATGATGTGACCCAAGAATTGAATCTGACCCATCCAAAATTGGTACTTTACGAGATTAACATAATAGTGTTTCTCTCTCAATTTATTTAGAATGATCTCAAGATGGATGGCATGGTTGAATAAATTATGAAAATTCACCACGATGTCATCCATGAAAACAAACACAAAAGAAACCAATTAAGGATGCAAAACACAGTTCATCAATGCCATGAAAACCCCCAGCACATTCATGAGACCAAACGACATAACCATATACTCATATAACCCATACCTAATATGAAAGATTGTATGAGGAATGTATATAGGTTGAACACACACATGTTGATATCCTTTTCTCAATTTAATCTTCATGAACACTCGATCTCCACGAATTTGATCAAATAGTTCATCTATCATTGGAAAGGGATTTTAGTTTTTAAATGTCAACCGGTTCAGTTTCCAATAGTCCACACGTATCCTAAGTGTAACATCATCCTTTTTGAAAAAAGGACTAGCAAGCCCTATGGAGAAGTGTTGGGTCTAATGAAAACCTTTGCTTCCAAATCCTATAGTTCTTGCTTGAGATCCTATAATTCTATTATATCCCTCTTTTGAAGTGGAATGAACATTGGTATAACTCTTGGAACTGGCTTGATAGAGAACTCTACCTCACTTACGAGAGGTAATCATGAAAATTCATCTGATACATCCCTAAAATAATCAACCACTAGAAGTAAATCCATCTAACTTGTTCCATGTTAATCAAGATGTAAACTATAAATCTATATTGTCATTCCACTCAACCCACATTGCTTGGGTCTAGCTCGTATTGCCAAGAGATCACACTATCCCTTGTGTAAAAATGATCCACTCTCTGGTGACATGAAAGTCACCCTACAATAATAGAAATAAATATTGTCCTAAAAGAACACTATAAAATCCATTCAAAGGATGAAATAAAATATTTTCATCTATAATACAGGGAGATCCCAAACAAAGTGATACCCACCAATCTCAAGGGGGTACTCCCTGTAATATCTCACACCTATTGTTCTAATCCATAATAGAGTGTCTAATTTCATAACATCATCATAATTGAAAACATAGACCCAAGTCTCTTCACAATAGGCATGGATATGCAATTATGTGAATCCCATGTATGAAAATGTGTTAAAGCTAAAATAAAGGTGACTAGAATTGTACCTATAACATTATAAGGTATGGGATCCTCCTATTATTGGGTATGTTTCACAGAAAAAGTAGGGCATGTATCGTGGCCCAGTGACACATCCTAAATTCCTTATGATGTTCCATTATAATGTCTCTGATAACCTAGAGTCTGGCTACCTCATCCACAACCACCATCTCAGCCTGAGCGGCCTGACGTATTCCAATATCCCAACTAGTGAGAATCTATTGGCCCTACTTTGGGATGTGGAGTCTATGTAGATCATCTCTCACTAGTCGTCGATGGAAACATCTTGCAGAAACGTTTTAGATATCCCATCTTTCCACAATGTTGGAATTCAACTAGGTCCATCGGGAAATATGATTTTGTGTGCCCAAGTTTTCTACACATGTATCACCACACCTGGATATTGAAGAAACATTTTGACTACTAGATTCACCACGAGTAAAATCGAAACAATTCTTTATACTACCTATTGATAAAATACCAGATCTCAGTGGAAAACCTTCCAAGCTCGCACGTCCATATTCCCTCTGATTCTATTTTGTAATCAGTATATAGTTAATCATTGAAGATACTATTTTAAGAGGAAATATATTCACCTATGATCATATTTCATACCTAAGACCATCCTAAAATCACCTAGACTATGAAAGAACATCACACATCAGAACACATGTGAGGTGTTTAAGCTCAGTAAAACAAGTTGAGTAATCCACACATGATAGAGATACCCTCTTCAGATGCATAAACTCCTGATATTTATCATCCCTCGATGTATAATGATATAAATGGTAATTGAAGACTCTTTGGAAGTATTCCCAAGGAATATCTCGATGATTACCCATATGAGTGACCACATCCCACTATCTCTTAGAATAATCACATAGCATATACGTTACAAGATTGACCCCCTACTCAAGAGGCATCTCCAAATGCTCAAAGATAGATACCATGACCTCAATACATGACTCTACATCCAACAGTCCCCCATCCCCAAAAAATGTGGAGGATGTTTCTAATAGAACACTCTAGTAAACTTGTCCATAGAAGTGGAAGGCTGGGGTGCTCCCTGTAAAGTCTTCATAAAGCACATGTAGTTTTCATGGAACTATGCCTCAACACCTGCATCCAGATCAAACACTAGTGCCTCAGATGGCATGGTTAGAGGATCCACTGGTATCCTATGGCATACCACCTCTAGGGTATGCTCATCCCCACCCTCCTGGAGTACTACTAAAGGTCATCGCGGTGGAATTTCTATATAAATTCTATCAGATACACATCATTATAATATTATTCATCAAGGTAGGCATTTCAAGAGAGAAATAACTAAACAGGAGAATAAAAACATTAAAAGTTCACAAATGTTGGGTACACGATGTGTACAACCTAAACACGGTGTGTCCCCTTAAACTCTCACATAGATGTGTAATTTTCCCCCCTTGGTCATGTAATAGTACAAGGTACATGGTGTGTACTCAAGTTTCCCCTTCTAGCTAGGTACTTATACATGGCTACACTCACAGGTGTTATTCCTATGTAAAACTACACAGGGTATACCAACGATACATGACGTGTTCTATCTGAAACCCTACATCTCATATTCTCCCTCACACGACCTCCTACTATAAGGTTTTTACTCTGATTACATGACATGTACTTAAGAAATGTTCTCTCTTCCCGAAAAAAACAACACATGGAATTTGTTTATAGCATCACATGCGATGTCGTCTCAATTTCCAGACAATAGGCCTTAGAAACTACTCTAGAACCCCTATTTTTGAAAAATAAAGCAATGGTGAGCCAAATTATAATCTGTGGGGGACCATACTCACCATAAATCAAAGCTTGTTATCCACATTTAGCACATAGCCACAAAATATATATCACATAGCCATAACATGATCCACCAAATTCTGATCCAAGAGGGCTCATACACATCATGGATAAAATTTGGGAATCCATCCAAATCGAACCGTATCACATACCCATACACTTATCAGAATATTAGGAATATCAATCATTGTACTATCAAAAAATCATGCACATCTAAAACTAAATCAATCAAAACAACATGAAATCAGTAATGCTCTCTAAATGGAATGGAATGAATGCATGGATTGTTCTTTCTAATAGGTTCTTATATGATGCATGAGATGGAATACCCTCATCTCATCAGGTTGAAACAAAATGGAACCCAAAATTATATCAGTACTAATAGCATAAATACAAGTGTTTCACCAAATAATGAAATCAAATCAAGTGTAATACCTCAAAATCCAAAAGCACGATTCAATTTGAGGTAATTTGTATTTTTCATGTACAGGGGGAAGCTACTCTTGGGCATAGTTAATTACCAAATTCCATTTCTTTTATATCATTGTCAAAGAGTATGACAAACCCAAGATGAAAACCCCTTTGATACTACTTTCTAACATCCCAAATCTAAATGAAACTTTAAGTTTCCACATACCTGTTTGGCCACATGGCCTAAAGTTCATTTACCCAAACACCAGAGGCTTCCAAATAGAAGCGAGGGTCTAGGTGTGATATTGTGGAAACTATTCCCTCATTGACAGAGTGTAACTATGTAGAAATAATAAATATTAAATATTAAAAGCAGTAATACCATACAACAGAAGTAAACAACAAAATACGAAAAATATAAATAACTAGATGTCGTATCATAAAATATGATTCAACGTGTTACATGTTATATGAAAACATCTAAAATAGGTACACTATATAAATCCAAAATATAAGCTGCAAAATCACCAAAGAAAAAATGAATTTAAGAATAATATCAAGCCTCAGCTCGGTCCCATGCTCTCCTGCTCCTAAATAGAAAATCGAGTTCCAGTAAAATGGTTCTTTCCTTAATCAACACCTGTAATAATATAATCTATTTGGAACCAAAATCATGAACCAGATAGGGTGTGATACTAAATCCAAGTAGGAAAACACCCATGATCAATGTTGATCTATGATTGAATATATATATATATATATATATATATATAATAGGTAGTGTACAATAGTTAAAGAAGTAAAGAATAGGTAGTCAATATAAACACAACAGATGTCTCAAAAGAAAATGTAATAAAGTATGGGTGAAGACCAAATCCAATCCTGTTCTTTGGCTTAGTAGAAACATCATTAGTCATTGCATTTCATTATTCAATTTATTATTGGGTCTGGTCCTAACATCCTAAGGTGGAATTCAAGTATCACTCTAAGGGTGTTTAACCAAAAACATATAACTAGGGCATAACATAACACCAAACTGGATCAAAACAATCCACATAATAATTTCAACATTAAATCACTATCAAAACCTAGTATATAAGCATTTCAGCTGTTCTAGGGTCAAAACCATGTATATAGGAATGTCGGCATGTTTCAGGGACATGCTCGATGATAAGCATTTAAGAATAAAAAAACATGCAACTTACACTATTAAATGGTTAACAATATAATAACTCACATGGGTAACTCATATCACAAGCCTAACATGTCAATTAAACTAACACAACTCATAACCATTTATTCTCTCAAGTGTGAAAATAATTCAATTAACCAATTCTATTTTAAATAAATCATAAAAGGAAATCAAAGGTTTTCCCATAGTCATCATAGAAAAAAAGACTAAATGTTGGTCATCCAAGAAAAAACACACCCTTAGTATAGTTTTGAATCCATTATAACAATCTGAAACATGACTTATAATCATTAATCAATTATCTAATCAACATTAGCTAAGAACATTGGTCAATAATCAATACAGTGACACTTGAAAATGGGTGTGTGGCACTCTGGAACATATAATCAACCTGAACAATTTCGAAAGGCACGAGACCCCCTACCTCATACTCATATGAATCTCCTCATCCGACATCAGGCATTGATTCGACCTAGAATAGAGTAGACCTATAAAACAAGAAAAAACACCCAACCTTTAAAAACACAATCAAGAGATAAAATCAAGAAGAAATGTTCAAGGAAAATCTATTAATCACTGAGAGGATTACAATAGATCTGACAGTGTTCGAATCGGAGATCTTATGAAGAATCAGGATCCAAAATCTCATTCAGATTTTTAGGGTGCGTCATACATCGAAAATAAGTTTCTTTATCCATCAGACACAAAATGATTATACTGCCTGATTTAATCAAAAAAAGATAAGTACACGACATTTACATGTCATTTCCATACAATTTATGGCCAGACCATTACGTGGATATGTACTGGGATTACATGTCATGTTTCCCTCTATAAACATAGTGTACATAAAGTTACACAGTATGTGATCCCCATTCACAATGTGTAATAGGCCTACAGCCATCCCTTGACCTATTTTCCCCCATTTTCAGAACAATAAACTGAAAATGAAATATCTTTAACTTAAAGGAAGAAGTAGGTTCATAGAGCTATAGATTTCACATCTAAGAGAATTATGGATTATTTATTTGTCTCTTCTAAATATTGGATCATTAGGACCTTATATACTCTTCACACATCTTTTTTCTAAATGGAAGTTAGATCTACCTCTGTTCTTGAGGTTATTTTTTCTATAAAAAGTATAATTAAAAAAATTATGTTTTATTCTTGTAAATTTGTTTGTATTATTCATTAATTTATTTTATTTGTGACTTCAATGAATTTTTTGGAATGAAATCATGTTATTAAAATAGGATTCATTTAAAGATGTTTTTTTCACACTAAGTGTTTGATAAAATTCTTGAATGGAGGTATTGGTTTAAAAATAGGTTTTCAATCACTAAAGAAAATCAGATTTTCAATGAAAATGTTTTAAAAATTGGGATGATGTATTTTTTACAAAAATAAAAAAAACATAGAACATTGGTTAACCTTGGGTGTTTCAATAATATATATTTCTCTCATAGTGTGTGTAATGCCACTTAAGTTTTTCATTCACTTTAGTTTTTGTGTAATTCCACTATAAGTTATAATAATTGGATCCAACATATGGATATATTAGGGATTTCATTTTATTTATAGTACATATACCTAGAGGTTAGATCCAAAATAGAGTTCTTTTTCATTTATGATTGTATTATACACATGCTGGATTAGTTATGGTTATTTTATGACATGATTTCACATGATTGGTTTTTCATGGTTATTTTCTCACATGAATTCACATGACCGATTAGTCTTTTTTTTGTTTACATGTTTACATTATGGAATATTCATAGATTTTATTGATTATTCCCTCATTCTTTATGACATATTCTTGTCATATTCCTTGTTTTGAGAATATAAAAGGATCTTATGAAAAACAGATGGATTATTTAAAAATGGTTTTGATTTAAAAAAATTCATGGTAATACTATTTTTTTAAATATATAACTATTGAATTTTTGATATTATACATTGTATAGATTCTATGGCGGAATTATACTAGGCTTAGTTCTCACACCCAACTTTGTAATTTTGGTTGTTATAACCATTTTTTGTAGGACCCATGTAAATTTAATGGAATCTTGTAGTATGTATAATTATTATTTAATCATTTCCTCTACATTGTGATTGTTTAAGGTGAATATTAGTGACATTAAGACTTTTTGGTCTAGACTAGTAATATTTTCTGGTTTTTTTAGTTTGTATTTGATTGTATGGATCATTGATGTATCTTTTTCTTTCATGTTCTACTCTATTTTTTTATATTGTTTTCTTATATATGAGACTTGTTTTTGTTATCATGTTTCACCTTACCAGCATATTGATCTGGCTAATATTGTTTTTCTAGTCTACCCCGATTGGTTCGTTACAAAATGTTATCAGAGGTCTGCTCAGCCTTATGTGTGTTAACACTGCCTAATATTGGTTCTATTTCTATTTTACATATGTGTTTGGGATTTAAAAATTTATCTTGTAAGTATGGGAGGGTTCTTGGAAAAATCATTTCCAAATCTGAACATGATTTACCCTTGGAGGTCGATTTTTTACCTAGTTTGAGATTTTGAGTTTGAGTTCATTTGAATGGATGAGATGGGGAGTTTATTTAAATAGACCATTACCTTATTAAATCTTTTATTTTCAATATTATAATTTATATTGATTTAAATTATCATTGTTTTCAAGAATTGAAATTAATTCTTGAAGTTGCTATGATGAATTTTTATTTTTTTCTAAAAAATATGATTTGTTATTATCTTTTATTTATTAGACATTATCTCCTAGAAGAGCTCTTATAAATTTGGGTAAAGACACTATAAGATATGTTCCACTAGAAAATAATCTATTGGACCCTTCTTTAGATGAAGCTTTAATACACGCTATTCATACTCTAGGTCCATAGGGTCTTGTGAACCCATGATGGGTAGTGGATCATGGCTCAAAATTTACTCAATAACATCCACCAATATTCCACGGTGAAAAGGGAACCCTATAATTTCAAGAGTATCTTGATAAGATTGGGAGTTTCTTAAACATCAGGAAGACTCATGAGTACTCTAAGGTTTTATTTTCCATATACATGCTCTAGGGGATTGGAAGTATATGGTGGGACTCTATTGTGCAAGCTATGTTTCATGGGGACCTTAACTAGAATTATTTCAATAAAATCTTCAATCACTTATTTTACCCTAACACATTATGTGTAGTGAAGACTAAAGAGTTTCTAAACATGATATAATTATTTCATATTTCTCTATACTATTCCTCATGTTTTATGAGTTGGTGAATTTGGCACCATAGATAGTCACCAATGAGTCACTAAAGGCTCAAAGTTTTGAGTTTTCACTATGGTTAAATATTCAATAAATGTTTATTCCCATGTGACTTACAATATTGATGTAGGTATTCAAAAAATCATCTGTTTTGGAGGATGAAAAATATTGAAAGACTAGTTAGGTGGAGCTTTAGTTGGTGTAGTTATTAGCCAGGGTGTGCCTTCTTTCCATAAAAAGAAGCGCAATGGTGGTTAGTTTTCATCAGGACCATTTTCAGGGGTTTTTTTAGGATATCAGTCGTTTTCCTACTACCAATGTGTAAGGAATGTTCATACCAAACCTTACTATATAGTTACTCCTAATAATTTTAATTTATGTTGACTATCAATCCATATGAGGCATTTTTGTGAAATGGTTTCTCAGGGTTCACAAGATCACACTCATGGTTACAAGGTTGGTGGGTTAAATCCTCATTCTATGGGGGTGTTCATATGGATAATACAAGATATCTTTATGTGGTGTAGGGTGTGATATAGGAATATAATGTAGTGATATCTTCTGTTAGAGGTATTGTGTTTATTTCATCTTTTATGATGTAAGATTTTTTATATAGGTTCTACTGATTATTTTATATCGTCAAAGTAGGTTGAGGTGTTAGGAATACATTTAGATCTTATTCCATTGTTTTTATATATTTCCACACCTTTGGAAACATGATCTGAATATGGTTTCAATTGTACCATGTTTTGGGAGTTTATAACTGACTTCAAGGTGGTGTTGGAGTTTTTTGTTATTTATATTGACATATTCTACTTGATACATGGAATCAACTGGATGGTCAACATTATGTCCTAGATATACTATTATCATCATCTAGTTAAGTTTTTATCTTCTGATGTGGTCTCTCATTTTTCTTTAGGGTGAGTGGGACTCTATATTGGGAAGGGTGAGGCTTGTTTCTCCTTATGATGGGGTAATCTCAAGTTAATTGACCAATATGTTTATTGATGTTGTTAAACCTTATCAAGGATATATAGTTCTTATAGTGGTATATTCATACCTCTAGGTCTTTCTAGATGATTTTTTTGGTTTTACACTATTTAGAGAGGTCGAGTTCACTATTTACCTGATCCCTGGTACAATTCCCATTTATATTCATTCTTATTTAATAGATCCTACATAGATGGTGGAACATAATGTCCCACTTGAGGACTGAGAGGCTAAGGGATTTATTCATCATTGTGTTTCATCATGGGATTCACATATCCTATTTTTAAGAATGTATATGGTAGTCTCAACCTTTTCTTGATTATAAAAATTTTAATTGGGAGATTGTTAATAACAAGATATCCTTTTCCTAAGATGGATGATCTCGTTAACCTGTATAAATGGGGACATTGGTTTTCAAAGATTGAACTTCGGTCGGGGTACCACCATTTGAGAGTTTTAGAAGTTGATATACCTATTACAACATTTAAGAGATGATATAGGCATTCCATGTTTCAGGATATACAATTCAGTTCCACTAATGCTTCTATAACATTTAGGTCTTGGATGAACTAAATCATTAAACAACTATTAGAACCTTTTTTCTTTTTATTTGAGGATGATATTTTGGTGTAATCCATGTTATATGAGGATCATACATACCATTTTGATATCATTCATAAAAACATGAAGGAACATAATCTATAAGGTAATCTTTCAGGTTAAGGTCTTTTATGTGTTTCTTATATTATAGGTTTTGGATGTGTCTTGATGCAGGGGAAATAGGTGGTTGCCTATAGATCTCACCGATTATTTCCACATGAAAGTAACTACCCTTCCCACAATCTTGATTTTGTATATGTTATACTAGAACTAAAATAATGGTGTTACTGTCTCCTTAGGGAGAAGTTTATTGTGTATTTTGACCATAAAAGTATGAAATATATTTTTACTCACAGGGATATAAACTTGTGATAGGGTCTCTAGTAAAAGTATCTTCAAAATTCTGATTTGTATATTGAATACACTCTTAGGAATTGAAATGTGGTTGCTGATGTGTTGAGAATAATATTACTAACAAAAGTCGTCAAGGAATCAGTTGAGAAGTGGTATTTGATGAGTTTATTTGTTTCGATGAGATTGGGAGTGGAAAAAGTTAATGGGTATGTGTTCTTTGTATAAATGAAAGTTGAATCATCTTTCGGTGAAGGACATACACTTGATCAGGTGACAAATAATGATTGAAAATTCATAGGTAGAAGTTTTTAGTGTTGTAAGAATTTGGGGGAGTGGTATCAGTCCCCCATTAGAGTGTTGTCCTTCTATAGCAGGCTGGTTGTTCTTATTTCTCTAAGGAAGGAGATGATGGACAGTGGACACATGTCATGTTGTTCCATACACCCTACTGATACCCAGATGTATCATGACTGGTGACTTTGGTATTGGTGTCCAGGTATGTGGTGATAAATTTCCAATTCATTATCATGGCGTATCACATGTCATAAAATTAAAGTATAACACTAGAGTCATGCTTATTTGTTTCAAACATTACACATTTCAGTCTGGAAGTGGGATGATATTTCTATGAAATTTATCTTTAATTTTACCTAGACTCTTAGTGGAAATGATTTAATTTGTATGATCATTAATAAAATAATGAAATCAACTCAATTATTACCAATCGAAGAGATGATCAAAGTCGAACATCTCTAAGAATTTTACATCAAATAGATATTGAGACATCAGGTTTTTCCCTTTTTAATTGTTTTGTATAAAACCCATTGTTTACATCCATGTTCTGGATAGTTTTGCAATATTATATGGGTTCCTGGTGGAAATTGAGTAGATATGATCATCTATGGATGGATAAATAGACCTAGAGAGCTGTTTTAGTTCATCGGATATACTTGGGTCTCACATGCTTGATTTTGGTGGATCATGAGAAAATAATTTCCCTCTTGTTTAATTTTCCTATAACAGTCGTTATCAGGCTATGATAAATATGACACCATTTGAATAATTTTATGTAAATATCTATAGATCTCCCTTATGCTAGGTAGAGTTTTTAGGAAATTCCATTTTTTGGCTTACCCCATTATACAGACAATAGAAATGGTATAGTTGATCTATAAGATGTTGGTCATTGTACAAATCCTTTAGAAATATTTTGTGGACTATTGTTATTATCCACTAGATTATTAGGTTGTTCATCATTTATTTATATGATTTTAACCTCATATGGGACGTTATTTTATGGTTAAGAAAGGTAAGTGGGAATGGAGGTATTTTATCCCCTTTGAGATCATGGAGAAAATTTGAATGTTGTCATATCAGTTGGACTTACCTTCTACTTTGAATTTAATTCATGATGTGTTTCATGTTTCCCAATTGATGAGGATCGATCAGATCTATCCCATGAGATTGGAAAGGAGGATGTTTATTTTTATCTGAATACAACCACTTTTTAGATACCAATTATGATTATAGATCCCTAGGACATCGAATTGTGAGTTAAAATTATTCCCATGGTTTGATTACTATGGAACTGTGGATAAGATATCCATGATATGTGGTATTTGGATTTACTCATTAGAAAGTAGTGGCCTTCAATTTTTTTGAGTTTGAGATATTGAGGACTTTCTCAGGACATATTGATTTTATGGTGGGGAGATTTTTATCACCCATTAAATCATAGGTACATTATACTTTAATATCGGCTTCTCTTTAAATTAGTTCTAGAGGTTTCAGGAGAACAAGGTTAAAAATGGTTATTTTTTAGGAGATAGTCCATGTGCATGGTTAGCACATGGATGTTACTAACCAAGACTAAATAGTGTGTTATGGATATGTGTTTTAATTGTATGATTTTTCGTGGTTTGAAAATGGTTCAAAACAATGTAGCTCACCAGGGGAAATCATGCGGGGTCTAGGTTTTAATCTAAAGGGTTTGCATAGTCTGATTAATCATTGTTTCTTTTTACAAGAGACCATAAATCATTTATTTTTAACCAGATAGTTTCCATACATGGCTGGAACACAATTTTTCTAACCATGCATCCTTACCGTGTGTTGAACTTCATAACATTAAAATTTTGGATTTAAACATTTTTCCTTTAGTCGTTTAATACCTAATCCAATTTTAATCTCATATAGGCCAAACTTAATCCTTCACTAATTATCTAGTGTCTTCTCCATTGGTATTATAAGTGTTCTCCATTCATTATTAGTAGATTTATAATGGTATATTTGGGTATTGATACAGTTTCCTCTTCCTTTCTTAGATCCTTACAAGATCTATCATCCCCTTTTCTCATTTGAAACTGTTTGGGTGGTGAATTTTAACTTCAAGGGGTTTGCGAGAGTTTTAATGGGTCTATTATGAAACCAGGATTTTGAGGACATGGTATAATCTTCCCCAATGTTTTCCTTAAAAGGAATTTAGATCTACCTTCTTTCTTGAGGAATGTGTTTCTATACAAATGAATAATTATATGAATTTCATATTTTTCTTGTAAATTCATTGAGGTTATTCATTTAAATTAAATAAATTTTAATATAAATGGATTTTTTGGAAATAAATCATGTTTTTAAATGGGGTTTTCTTTAAAAATGGTTTGTGTACACCAATTGTTCAATAAAATTTTTGACTGGTATTTTTTGTTAAAAAATGGTATTCTATAACCTAAGAGGATTGTGTTTTATTTGAAAATGTTTTATAAATTGTTAGAATGGATTTTTAATAGTTTATGTACCAACTAATCTCATGGGGTAACTTTGGGTGTGTCAGGATTAGACATGTATCTAATGCCACTTGAGGTTTTCTTTCACATTAGTGTTTGTGTGATTCCACTAGAGGATATACCAATTATATACACCATAGGATTGGATTGGGGATTTATTTTTATTTCTCATACTTATATCCCTAGGTTAGATCATAAATGGTTTGAATTGTCATTTATGATAAGATTGATCACATGATGGATTCTTCATGGTTATTTTATCATTTTTTTCAATAATATGGTTTTGTGATGATAATTTTCACACCTGGTTTCATATAATGGATTAAAGTTGATTATTTTAATACATATTTACCTTATCAAGTATTTATGGATTCAATTGATTATGCTTTCATGATTTGTCACTTATAATAGTTATATTCCTTATTTGAGAATATGAAATGTTTTGTGACAAAAGAGATAATTTACAACTAGTTTTGATTCATGAAAATTCTCTGTAAAACTATATTTGTTTTCAAAAAAGAACCATTGCCTTATTGATATTACACTTGTTATAGATTCTATGGTGGAATAATAATGAGACCAGAGGTCACACCGTAATATTTTCTTTTAAAGGTTTTATATTTTTTAGAGGACCTTGATAAAGGGAAGGACCTCATGTATTATATCGACATCTCTTTTCATCATTTCGTTCATAGTAGGATGGATTGAAGGTGACGAATGGTCAAATAGCGAAATTTTTTTCTAGTCTTTTCATGCATTCTAGTTTTCTAATTTGTATTGGATTGTATATATTGTGGATTTATATTATTCTTTTGTGTTTTACTTTGGTTATTTTTATTATATTCTTATATACGATAAATTTTTCAATTATCTTGTTGCACCTGAAGACTGCCATAGAGGGCTGGCTTGGGTGGCTTGTCCAATTGACCCAATTTGGTTAGTTACATTACCAAATTGATTAAAATTAAAAGGACTTGATTTAAATGGTTCTAAGAAAGATAATAATGATAAAAAATAAATATTTATAAGAATAAAACAATATAAATAAACACAATATCATCAGATGATGTGAATTCGAGAAGTTTGGATCCTATATTCAATTATTTGAACATAATTAGTACGATTCCTAAATATTGATATTATAAAAACAATATTTCTTCATAGAATATACTGAGTAGAATATTTTAGTGGGTGTTTTTTATCCAATGGTCGAATGGATATGTGATAGGAGTTATATAGATATGTATTGAGTTTAACAAAACTCTAAATATACAGCAAGAATAAGGTTGATTTCGCAGTCTACAATGTTTGATATGATTGGATGAGTTATTATGTATGGATTTTTTATAATTATTAATTTTTTTAATAATATGGAATGTATCATGTTATACAAATGTTATTCTCTACTTTTTCATTCCATCATGTGGGTTTTATATACTCAGGAAATGAAATAATAATTAACCTCTAAAAGTGGGCCTTTTAGTTATCCTTAACTGATTTTTGCAATGAGTTATTATAGGTTGTTATTAAATGTTAAAAATTATATGGTTATAATTTTATTAGGAGATAAAAAATATTATCATAAGACACACAATTGATTTTTTACATTATATGACCCACAAATTTACCACTTAGAGTGTCATGCACTATGTATTTTGTATACTAGTGGTGAATGTTTCATATTTATATTTCCATAATACCTAAAGTTAAAAAGACACCAATAATAGTAATATTCATAAATATACACCTTTCTCACACAAATATTAAGGCATGGATAATCAATGTTTGGTTGGGTATGTTGTTGATTATGTCATCAATTGTGGATTAACCATGATGGTATTTTTCCTCCCATATTAAAAGATTGACATGTGGTACCTTAATTTATAATAAATGTAGTGGTGTATAAACATACCTAGATAATACATGTGTCGTAATTACCTATTCAATTAGGTCCATGTGATGTGATCAACCGTATGGGTGGATAAAAGTAGACATATTAATCAACTAGGTCATTCAATACTCGAATAATCGAGAATGTATGAGTTATTATAAGTTTAATATACTATTTATCTTGAGTTTACGTAGTGTATTTAAAAACGTGATCATAGGAAAATATAAAAAAATATTGTACATAGTTATATAGATATATTTTTTGATACAGACCATGCAAGATCAATTTTTAGAATAAGTGGAACAGATTTTTTTCTAGAGGATACCCTTTTCTTACATTTATGAATCTAGAAATTTATATTTGTTTTCAGTAATACAATGGATTTTAGAGTTACACTTTATTGTTTAACAAATAGGTATTGACTTTTATGGAACTCATAAATATGATTTGAAAGTGTTTTATAATTTTTCCAAAATTAATTTTGGATATATATCCACAAGGTATATCATATGATGTGGTATAAGTTGAAAATGGTGATAGCATTCAAAATGTTTTTAAGAAATATCAAAATTATTTTTGGGACATGGTTTCAGAAGTTATTGTATATGATACAATATATGGTTAATTGGAACTAATTATATACGGCATTAATGTAAATGAGATATTGATGGAGATATTTTCTAAAGACATAAATATATAGGATGTGTGTGGATATGTAATATGTGAATAAGTAGATATATCATTTTTTATGACATATATAAACAAGAAATATTGTATGATTTTTATGGGAATAATGTATGTTTTGTTATGTTGATTTTATCTTATTTCCTATACATATTTTATTAAACGATAAATAAACATCGAAATATTTTTATAATCACATTATATGATTTACATGGGTTTTATGATTGCAAATTACTTTTAATAATTGTGTTGTGATTGTTCAAAAAAATTCACTAATAAATGTCATAAATCATATGTTTCATACAATCAAACATGATAGAGTATAAAAAATGATCAAAGGGTTATAATAATTTTAATTATTCCCATTTACTCATATATTTCATAACATAGAAGTAAATGTATCCAAACATGGGGAGTTTCCCGAAGAGATATAAAAGTAGTTAGAGGTATTGAGATATGATGTTCTTTCATGTGATCCTTGACTAACACTCTTTCTAATTCTCTCTTTATCTCTCAAAATCTCATCGTTATGCCTTATCCATCAATAGAAACTAGAATACCATGGTAGATATGGAGGATCGCACCCTTGTTTTGGGTAATTAAAATAATATATATATACACCATGGATGAAAAAATATATGGGATTTTCCTAGTGATCATCATCAAACATCAATCGAATAAAATAATAGCAACCATCTCTAGAGTAAGGTACACATTTTTTATTTATATATATAAATGTTTTTATGTTTTTATTGCAAATGTATCATGTGAAAATTGTTTATATTAACTTATTTATCCTTAAAAAAGTGTTCTTAGGTCCCTATAAACCCACCATAACATTCATGGTGGAATCTAACATGACATTGGTTGTCAATTACTTATGGGGACTCTCTCCTCTCCACCAGTTTATTGTTTCTCTCATATGAAAATATAAGATATTTATTAATGATGAAGCATAATTACAACATACTTATCAGGAGGGGAAAAGATAATTTGACATCCTATCATCTAATAGAGAAGAATTTTTAGTCCTTAAAATCATCCATAGTTATGGTTCCTTACCTCTAGATTGAAAGACATTGTTTTTGGGGATTCCCTTAGACTCTATCTCATTAGACCCCCTTGAAGATTATTCTTATAATTTTTTCACCTAAATATTAATAAATATATTATTTTTAGATCAAAAAATTTATGGATCTTCAATTTATTCGAAAAAAAATAATGAAATTTTGTTTGATTTTGAAGGTGTGTTTTGACTTTAAATGTCTTGTTCAGCGAAATCGGAATATTTTTTGTAATTTTTTCAAGTACATATTTTTAATTGTGTTAAATCAGGTGACATAGAAAATATTATTTAAAAATATTATATGCATAACTGAAAAATGGGGTTAACCTTTGATGTTTTTTTCTAAATTAATGGACTATTCATGAGAAGTTTTAATATAACTTTTACTATAATAAAATAGCGATTTAGTAGAGATTTTTTCACATCAATTTTGAAAATTTCCGCTAAAATTATTTGGGGACAAAATTTAGCTGTGGTTATTTTGTATCATTTTTAGAAACTTCCACTAAATGTTTTTAAAATATTTTTCTTATAAATTTCATTAATGTATTTTTCAAAAAATCATTTTTTTAGCTGTGGGTTTTTAAAAATTGTAGCAAAATATAAGAAAAAATTTAAAAATAATATTTAATTTTTATTTATTAATTATTATTTATTATTAACTATATTATATAGTTTATTATTAATAATATTACTTAATTATAATTTGTTAATTAATAAATATTTATAATTATTAGTTAATAATAACATGAAACATAAAACAAATCTATAAAAAACTAAAAAGTAGACTTTGATATCAAAAGACCATAACATTCGAGCTGGAAGTCTGTTTCATCTCCCCAATGATTAAAATCGAAGGTTATGAAATGAGATAAAACCAATTGAGATTTAAATTAAATGATAATCGGAGGAATAAAATATATTATAGTTTCACAAAAAAAATCGAACTCGAACATCTAACAGCCATAACTTTTGATTCGGCGTATGTTTGGGCTCTACCACATATCAAATCAAAGACTGTGATGAGATCTTTGTGAAAGATAGTCTCAGATTGAGGTTGGAGACCTCTCTGTATGTTTTCATTACCATAAAGGCCTAGAACTCCCCCAAAACTGAGTTTTTTGTCACTGGACCCGATTTCTTAAAATTTAAACATCTATAAGTTCTGATTTGGGTTTGTGTTTGGCTTATACTGCATATCATATCGAATCTCTTTTTATCAAATTCTATTTGGATAGTTTTGGAGATAAATAATAAATTCTTTGATCCGAAGTTATGGTCATTTCAAGGTTTTTAGGGGTTTTGGGGTTTTCAATATTTCTTAACATTTTTATCTATTTTAATGGTGCCCCAATTTTTTAACATTCTATGGATTTTAGCCTCATTTTAGGGGGTCATATTTTCTTTTTCTGTGGTGAAAAATTTTATTTGCAGGACACACAATCAAATTGATATTATGGTTTTGAGACATTATCATTATTCGCAATGTGGTTTTATTTATAATTAAATATATATATATTTTCTTATATTTAATTACAATAAATCACATGTATAAATACATATTTATATTGAAATGTATTTTCAACCATATATACCAAATGAAAATAAATATTTTTTATTCATTTCATTTAAAATAAATAATTATTGATTTTATATGCATTTGTAAATATTTATACATATTTAGGTTTATATATTTTTAGATCATATATGTGTATATATATATATATATTTATATATGTTTATATATATATATATTAATATACAATTGTAAATTTTAGTGTATTTATGTATATTTTTGTAACATAAATATTTGTTGATATATATTTATGTAAATTTATTTACAAGTATATATATTTATAGATATTTATATCCATTTTGTATTTTATTATTTTATTATTTTAATATTTATTATTTAATATTTAATAATTAAAATTTAAAATTTAAAATTTAATATTTAATATTTATTATTTGTCAATAAATATTTTTTTCAATTATTATTTGTTATATATTATTTGTTATTTGTTATTTGTTATTTTTTTATTTTTTTATTTTATTATTCAAAATTTAAAATTTTAAAATTTACTTATTTATTTATTTATTATTTATTTATTTATTTTTAATTATTTATTAATTATTTATTATAATTTAATTTTTATTTAATTTTTATTTATTATTTCTTAATTATTTATTATTTATTTATGTATTATTTATCAATATTTAGTTATTATTACTTACATATTATTTATTATTTATTATTATTTATTTAATATTTGTTATTTGTTATTTGTTATTTGTTATTTATTATTTATTATTTATTATTTATTATTTATTAGTTACTGGTTTTTATTTATTATTTATTAGTCATTATTTATTATTTATTATTTATTATTAAATTATTGTTTCATTACTATATTTTCAAACTTTTATTATTTTATTGCTTATTTTTTTTTATTATTTATTATTTATTATTTATTATTTATCATTTATTATTTATTATTTATTATTATTATTTATTATTATTAGTTATTATTTACTCTTAGTTATTTTTTATTATTATTTACTATTTACTATTTGTTATTTACCATTTATTTCTACATCATGTATTTATTTATTAATTAATATATTATTAATTTTTATTTTATTAATTTATTTTTATTTTTTAATTAGTAATTAGTAATTAGTAATTATTCATTTTACATTATTCGTTATTCGTTATGGATTATTGATTATGGATTATTGTTTAATCATTAATGATTAATAATTATTGAGTTTGTATCTATTTGTTATGTATTATTTTATTTTCAATTAATATTAATAAGTTTATTAAATTCTATTTATTCTCCAAATGAAGAGTCTTCTCGAGTGGTAAAGCCTTTAGAGAATATACATGAGGTAAGTGGTTCGAATCTCACCAACACAGAATTTCTATATATGGAACATGCTAGTGCATATGCTTGTGCATGTGTCTGGTTATAAAGAGTAAAAAATAATAAATAAATAATAAATGAATAATAATAATAAAATAAATAAATAATAAAATTACAAAAATGAAATAATAAAATAATGAAATAAATTAACAGAATTAAAAAAAAATTAAAAACTGTCGTTGATTGATTGTTGACACATGATTTAGTAGCATTTTTTTCAAACCATCACAGAACGATTTAGTGGTAGTTTAAACCACCAAAAAACAGAAATTTTGACTAGTGTTTAGTAAAGGACATCACTAGTTGAGACAATGTTTATAATCCCACTTTAGTGTGGGGACTCATTAGTTGAGATAAGGTGTGTAATAAGATTATACCACTAAGTGATGACACAAGTAAAGGGAATGTTGTAACACTTGTTTGTAAGGTTTTAAAATTAGAACCATTTTATGAAATCAGTGTTAGGTTACATCGGTATTCCCTCGAGTTATTTAGAAAAATGGTTGGTCATCGTAAATTCCTTTGATTTGGAAACTATTCATGTATGTTGTATATTTTCAGAATGATTTGAACTAGTGAATTGGTTTAAAATTAAGGGTATGTGTGTTCTTGAAATACTAATATGAGTTTCATGGATTTTGATTAATGGTGTTTACTAACTATTTATTTGTTGGTTTGGGGATTTTATATTACTCAAACATGATTTTATAGTTTATATTGTAATAGTAACCATTGATAGAAATCAGAAAAAAAATTGTTGGGATATATTCTCCCACCCAACATGTGAACCTTAGTGTACTTGTAGATGGTGCTGGTTTTGAGTTGTAGGTAGTTCAGTTTATATAATTGTGGCTTAGATGTGAATTTAAAGATGGTTAACAGAAACTAGTGTATGATTTGTTTTTGTATCTTTATTTATTCTATGATGATGTAATTTTACTATTGAGAATATCTGTATGTATGTATGCATGTTCTATGTATTTAATTTCTAATATTTATTCCATATTTTATTTACAGTAATTATATTATCTGAAAGGGTAAATTCTCCTCAAATTGTATTTAGTAAAACAACATTGATATTTTTTTCAGACATGGGTATTCAGGGGACACGTCAAGGGAAAAGAAAATTTCTGACTCAATATCAATGTTGTGAATGAGTAGTTGGGTCAAGTCAAGCTATTACACATTCCATTCTATATTATATAAAAAAATAATCCAATACTAAATATTAGTTACTAATTTTTTTAAAATAATAATAATTTTCAAAAAACATTAAAGCATCAATTCATAATTATTCACTACAAATTTCACAAAAACATAAAAGAATCAAAGGTCACTTATATCAAATCAATTTCGAAAAAAACAATTAGGCTACATCATGGCCCCTAAATTCATTCTATGAATTATCCTAAATAAAATACCCTGAAAATATATAAACACAATATATAAAAAAACCAAAATTTAGAAAGATTTAAAAAATAATTGTTTGAGATAATGATGAAAAGAAACCAAGAAGCAATGTATATTCACATCATTAAGGACTCTTGTAACCATTCCAAACTAAAGAATTTTCATCTTGATGGGTTTCAACATACATTAGAAAAACCAACATCTCAAGTCCCTAAAACATATCGATAAAAGCAATAATTATGGAGGATGGATAAAGAAAGAATATAATGGATGGTAATTAACCTATATTCAAATAAAAAATGATTAATTAAGTTCTCATAGTCCCCATATAAAGAAATAATTAAGCGAGTAAATGTGGGTTAGGAATGTTGAAGGGAAGAAGAAATGACAAGCAGAGATTTAATCCTATAAAATAAAGGGGATTTAAAATTTTTATATATTTTTAATGGTTTATAAACCATATAAGAATGTTTGAACACCTATTACCAATTCCCGGTTCATACGTTGTTTACTAAAAAAATTACATTTTGGAAACAAATTGTGCATAATAAAAATACCTTATTTTAACGTCTTAAATCATTTTAGCTTCACCAAGAAAATCCTCAATTCCAAATAACATATCCTTAGGTTAATTTTAGTCAGTAAAACACTTTTAATTGTTATCAAAATGTATATTTATTTGAATTTCTACTAAATATGGAAAATCCTCTCAAATCGCTTGATTTAGAATAATTCAAAAAACCTGGGTCATTACATGCTAGGATTATTTTCATAGTACAAAATAAATTTTCACTCAAATTTTTTTTCATGTAACTATTTTTCAATCTAAAATGTTAGGGATGACCCTTATATGTTGAGTTACATGACTTATAACACAATTTAATAAATTATTAATGTCATTATGCACTAACCACTACCTCATAACGGTCGAAAAATAATGTTTTGGAACTGCATAATCATATCATACACAACCCTAAACCTTCAATATTTCATTATATTATCTCCAAAGATCAATGAGTTCTCTTACCCCACCAAAAACATGATAACATGACCAATTTGGGATTTTTTTAATCTAAAATGACATCCAAATGATAATTTATATTAAATTAATTTTTTATATTCATCCTAAGGAACCATGGATTTTCTCCGAAATCCAAATCTAATTTTTTCATCAAATTGAATTTAATTTCCTTAATTTTTCAAAATACAAAATTTAAATTATTCTTTATCCATAAAAATTAATTATACTATTTAAATATAAAATATTTTACAAAATAAAATATCAAAACTAAGATTGGTTACAAAGTCTCCTATAATAATCATATCCAATTCATAATTTTATTATTTTAAAGAAATTTGATCTATCCCTTTTTAGGATATATTCCTTAAAAAAAGAATTATTACATTTCTGGTTTTTTCTTCTCCACTGATAATTTTTTATAATATATTCTAGAAGGAAAAAATTACATTTTTTATTCATCAATATGGTACATTATTTTTACCAAGGATTTGATTTCCAGTTATGATATCTCTTATGTTAAATGACTTAATCATTTTTAAAGAAACATTATTATAAAATTAAGTTTTAATATTTTATTTCAATAACATCTCATAAAAATCATTACATCATTTGAATCCAATATATATTTTGTTATGACCATTCTTTATATAATGTTTTGGTCATCACATGAACTCGGTTATAAATTTTTTCCATCTAATTTTTTTTAATATATAAAGGGTATGTTACTTCTAATTACGTGTTAATAATAATTTATAATAAATAGTTTTTTTATCATATTTATTTATTTTTGCTATATTTTATATAAAAACTGTATTCACATGGTTATGAAGATTCTTAATAAAAGGATTATATATCATTCACTAATGAAACTCATTGACCACATAATTGATGATGGTAAAGATGAATAATAAAATTTATTTCAACCCGAAATATCTATAAATCTCATGTAATTTAATATTTTTAACTTCCATTATATATTATTATATAAATATTTTTAATCATAATATTTTCAAAAAATATTAATCGATATTTTGTTATAATTTTTAAAGGACATTAAATTCATAAAGAAACTCAAATCAATTATTATTTAACTTACTTCTAAAACCAATGCCGTAGAATTTTAAATTCACATTCGTGTAAGGCCTATCCATTAGAATTAAATCCAATTAAATTATATTTATACTAACTTTCTAATTTTAAAAGAAATATTTTTTTATATATTCTTTTTTGTTTTTTATTTGTTTAGTTCAAAAATGGGAATACGTAATTTCATTCTCAGAATTAGTTATAACAGTTTCTTAATTAAGATTTGATATCCTTTGGAAAATTTTTGAGATAAAAACTGATTATAATTTAATATTATTAAATAATTATATATAAATATTTAGAAATATTATATCTTATTCAGATTAAATATTTAGTATCATATTAAAAAGGTAAGTAAGAATAATACTATTCAAACGTAAGAAAAGAGGAAACTGAAATTGTTATTTTCAAAGTGTGGAAATTTTTCAAAGAACATTGACCTATGAATATGAATTTACATTTTATTTTTAAATCAATATTTTTAAATATTTTAATTTAAATTTTACTAAATATAGTTACATTTAAACATTATTTACAATTATATTCTTTAAAAACACTCACATTGGGATTGAAATGGTTACCCATTAACCAAGTACCCAAAATTACTTTATCCAATTAAGTTGGGTGAGATTATATTTTATTCATTTTTTTATTCATCTAGAGTAGTGAATTTAAAACTCAACAAATATTTGTGAATGGTTTGCGTAGTAGTCTTAAGGTAC
This sequence comes from Viscum album, assembly GCA_963277665.1. Classification (NCBI taxonomy): domain Eukaryota; kingdom Viridiplantae; phylum Streptophyta; class Magnoliopsida; order Santalales; family Viscaceae; genus Viscum; species Viscum album. The sequence goes on from OY728161.1 coordinate 1,454,412,521, forward strand.
CCCAACTCATGCTTAATTAAATTAATTATTATTAATTTTTTAACTAAATATTTTAAAATTATAATAAAAATATTAATATAATTATTTATTTTGTGGTCAATTCATATTAGAATTATAAATTAATTAAAAATTTAACCAAATTAAATAAAATAGTTTTAATTTATTAATTATTAGATTAAAATTTATAAAAAAATTAAAATATATATACTTAATTTTTCATTCCATTTATTTTAGAGTTGTAAATGAATTCTTAATTTTATAGTTATAAAAGGGTATTTAAATATATTAGGACAGTTAAATGAATATTTCACAATAAAATAATGTATCTATATTAATATTTACTACACATACCTCACATGTAAAAATAAATATATGTGTTTGTTTTCTAAGATGTGGGTCAAGTTGTTCTTGTGTGTTATAGTTTTGTGTAGTTTTTTTAAGAGAAATATTCCAGTCTTGCACACACACAAAATCCTCCTGAGTTGGTGAAAATATTGAGGGTGACATTGAAGCCTATATCCAATATTCCATGGGGTCAATACTAGTTCCAATTTTATAGAAATAATTATATGGGTTAAATTATCCTTTTTATTTTGGAATTACTACATAAAAATGATCTAAATAAATAATCAAATGTCAAAATATCACTATATAATACCAACAAATCATGGTATATCACTCAAAAATTAATAAGTGATTCTAAGAAACTTATAAATAAAAATGAATAATACTCATCATGCTTAATATATAGGAAAAATTATGTAACTCCACTAACTCTTTCTAACCACCATGTACTCTAAGAAAATATGGCCCAAAAACCCGCTAAATAAATCTTTCTAATCTAGAAATGATTAAAATATGAGTTATTATGCCATTATAATCATTAGGTTACTCTTTAGAAACCATCGTGTTAATAATGATGAAAGATACTAAAACCATTATTAATGAAAAGAAGAAAATCATTCTATCCTAAAGAGATTAAAACATGTCACATATGTTATTAGTCAAACTCTCCTAAAAATAATAAGTATTATACAAGAATAACTCATCATCAAATAATAATATAAAAAGCTACCACATAACTAAATTCCATCTGAATCTAACTATGGGTGAATATAACCTCTTTGGGGAATACAATATCCTATGAAAACATATATTGGAGGAATATGTCATCTACAAGGAGATTAAAAGATTATGTATATAACATTGGAGTTTGGTACATGGTCATAAAATAATGTGTCGATACTGGGGTTCACTTGGAATTTAATATAACATCGATGATGGAAATCATGAAATATAACTCCATTAGTGGTTGAATGAAAAATAAAGAATAAAATCTCAACTATTACCGAGATTAATAAAAAAATCTAAAATGATATACTCTTAAAAAAATCATCCCAACATTCACATTTTTATCACTATCCACACTAAAAGACCACATTAATTTAGTCATAATGCATAATTCGTTTTACAATATATGGTTCCCCATAACAAATTATCTAGAAAAACTAGTACATCATAAGTTCCCACTCTTCATTCTTTAAAAATAACCATTTTATCTTCCACATATCAAAAATTATTTATTTACTCATATCACTGATTCTGACATTTCATGCCTGCATTTTTTATATTAAAATACATAGATCTTTGTAAATTTATTAATATTCATTACTAAATTTCTAATATATTTTTCATATATGGTATAATACCATGATTAATGTATAATGTGAAAATGCAGGAAACCATATTTTTACTTTCATTGAAATAATACTTTCCATGATGTAGGATATTTATAGGATACTTCTAGGGATCAGAACTGAAGGAATAAGCTAAAACGGATCATCTAGCCCTATAAAAATTAAATTAACATCAGAAATGGTATTTAGGATGTGAATAAAATATAAGGAGTGATTAAAAGTGCAAAACCCTAAAAGGGTGATATTCCATGTCTTTTACAATGAGACTCCAAATTTCACATTGTGAAAGTCCCTAGATAGACCCAATAAATGATTTTTTTAATATACTTTTGAAGAAAGACACCAATAAATAACTGAAATACAATTTATCACTAGGTTTGACATGTATTTAATTAAATAAAAATATTAATGGAAATATAAATCCAATCCAATCAACCCTAATCTCTATAAATAGAGTCTTATGTGGTTACTCCATATATTCATTCATTTAGAGGTGTCATTGTTGGGATTAGAACTAATATTGTGAAGCATATAATATTGGTTTTCTATTCCTACCATGACATGGATAGTGTGAGGGTTTAAATATTTTCAATGGTGGTTACAATGAAATTGAATTGAATGTATTAAGATATTTATTATTTTAATTGTGATTCATTTGGGTCTTTTGTTGCAAACCCAGATTCACAATTCATTTATTTTCATTAATCATGCTTGATCATTGTATGGTTGATGTGGGAGTGGTATAATTAACAAATTAACAGGTAGATAATATTCATTGTGATTTTTGGGTCGATTTTCCCTCTATTTAAACATGGATTTGATTCACAAATCCATCAAAAAAACTAAATAAACATAACTATTATGAAAAGAAAAATTAAGTGATTTGGGGGTTGTCTACCATGAACATTGGATTCTCCTAAACTCATTTCTGAAAACTCATGTTTTCTAATTCATTTTATGTTTCCCTAGTTCGTCATAAACTGAAATATTCAATTTCTAAAGAATATTTTCTATTTTCATGAACTCTAAAACCATAATCTTCCCCTTTTCAATTAAATTAGTTTATATTTCCTTCAACGAATTTTTTAGGTATTTATTATTGAATTATTATATTCTATAACCCTATCTCAATGGCTTCAACGTCAGGCTTTTCTTATTCTACCATTTATTTTAGTGGTATGATTTATTTTTTTTCTAAATTTCTAATTTTTTTAATTATGGATGTATTAATGACACCCACAACACAAGGCAATAAATTTTTTGGAACTGTTTACAATGATAAGAGTGGAGATGGTTTTGTTTAATAATTTAAAAAAATCTTTTCTCATTTTTTATATTTCTTATTTTTATCATATACATTTTATTATTTTTAAAAACCTTTACTGCACATTGGTTTTTCTAGCTATGGTGGCAGGGATTTTATACAAAGATAGGTTCCCCTTCCTTTTTATGTATTGTATGCACAAACTATAATATCTTAAAAAACGAACAATAAATCCAAAGAGTGTCTACAACGATACCCAAGCAAGGAAGAAGCATAAATACATAACCTAGAAAAAAACATTTATGAGTATTTATAGTAAGATGGAAACTTGGTCAATGAAGATAAGGTTAGTTCCACATAATAATCTTTTTTCTCTCAGATTTATAGTACCTTCAATTTTTAGGATCATAAAATGAATAAGAATACTATCTTGCTGCTAAACATGAGTTTACCAATGAAAATTTTAGAGAACTGTAGTAAAAAAGAAGTAAAGTACGTCAGTTATTGAACTATTACATAGATTTCATGCACAATGATGATCTCAGTCAAAGGAGAAAAGAAAAATAATAAGAAAATATTATGACCACATTTATTATATAATTTTTAGAAGTTGTAAGGGTATTATTAGAAGGGAAAAAATTACTATTTGTACTCTTCACTAAATACATAGTAGATAAATATGAAGTAGTTGAAGATGAAGTTTAGTTTATGGCTGGTGAAACTAAAGTGACCATCCTAGAAAAAGGGAAACCATAGAGAGTTGTAGAAAAATTGAAATAATTTCACCACTTTTAGACATATTTTGAAAAAAAATCAGTTCTCTTCATACTATATAGACTATAGTAACCTACCATGGAGTTGATGCTAAATTCATCAAGAAAAATAAGAGCTTAATTAATGAAAAAAAAAGTCAAGAATTAGGTTAACCTAAGACTGTTATCCTTATATGACACTCCAATAAACTAACTTAGTTATGGTTGAACTAAGCAACCATTATAAATGTATAATCTTCTAACGGAAAACCCATGATTTTTATCACCTTTTAGGAATTTAGATTTTTTAATTTCATAGAATATAATTTTATAATAGGAATTATTTTAAATTACCATTATATTTCATAGAATTACTAAAAATGTAATTCCCTTTTCTCTTATTATTTATCTTTTTAAGGTCCATGAAAAATGAACTAGAAAAATGTATTATAGTAATTCATAGGACCAACTCATGTTGTGAAACCAATTCACATCATGATATTGATTCAATACATGTCATGAAAGTTAATCATATCATTACCTAGACAAGAAAAGCCTATGTAGCACAATCACATAGAATAAATTAAAGGGGAGTATGAGTTTCATTACCTCTATATTATCTCCCCCACCATAATTTTACATTGGTTACTAGCGCTTTGAACTGCCAATTTCAAGCCCTTATACTAATTTTGTTTAATCAACTGGTTTGGGGGACATATACTACTTAGGATAATCACTATGTAATGTTTTTTAATTTATTATTCAATAAATTTGAAAAATAAAATTAGAAAATAATTCTAATAGATGACATGTGGTTTTGGATTTTACAAATCAGGATTTCGGGGAACTTGTTGAATTTTGTAAGTGAGAATTTTCTGAGAATTTTCTTACCATGAATTTGATATTTTCAATATTTAGTTTTCTTATTCATATATATTTTTTTGATTGTTTTAAACAATATTACATTCTCATTACTAATACATTTTATGGATCAATATTTGTAATTATTTCTATAGTATATTTATTTATGGACTTGGTCTTGTTCTCTTCTATAATTTTTAAGCATCTTATCAATGATATGACTTAACATAATAATTTTTAATATGATTAAGGATTTATTTTTTTGAAACATTACCGATGATCCCATTATATTTATTCCTACCTTACTCATAGTATATTGCACGATATTTAAATGACAAAGTGTAGGGTAGATATTGTTATCGTTTATAAGGATATATTATATTGAGGATGTTTTTATGGGAGTATTCTTATTATTAAGAGAGAGTTCATGATATAATTCATTACATTTTTTTATTCACTCCTCTTCCAAAAAATGGTTTTTTTGTGATTCTAATAACCACTGTCAGACCGATGACCCTTTAATTGAATGTGGTTATGTGGTGGAATTGAGATTTTTCTTAATAATAACAATTAAAAAATGAATTAGAAAATGTTAAAACAATAATATATGGTTATTTATTCACTATGATTAATTTAATCATGATCCCTCTGTGAGAAGCAAAGGATATAAGGACGGAATATTTATCCTTTTAGGAGTATTTTCACTGAGCTTATCTTTAGAAGTCATGCACTATTCTCTAGTTTTAAAAATTCATTTTGATCTTTATTTGGTTTTACATCATTTAATCACCTACCCTATTACCTCATATATATATTAACCTAAAAAATTCCAAATGATAATTATTTATCCTTTCATTACAAGATGGAGATTCAAGATTCCTTCAAATCGTTTGGTAAGTGACATTTTCTTGAGGTATTTTCTGAATTTCGCGTACATTTTTTGCATTGATTAAGAGAATAGAAAAAAAATTGAAGAAAATTAAAAATTTCATGAATATTAATAATAAATTTAAAAATAAAAATGTGTTAATGAAAATTCATTGATATTAAGAAAGAATGAATGTAAAATACATGGTCGATTTTTTTCGTTAAAAATTGAGGAGTTAATGAGATTTTCTTATTTGATTATCGAACATTTAAATTCCACATTTGATCAATTTATTTTATTAATAGTGAATTTAAAACATGGTATGGTGAGTGTACTATTTAGTATATTGAGATTTCAACCATTATGACAAGTATGAATTCATGTTTGGTGGGATCTTGTATTGACATTTCTTGCATGAATTTTTATATTAAAATACATAAGTCTCTGTAAATTAATTGATATCATTTCTTGAATGTCTGATTTATTCTTCATATTTATTAGGATAACATAATAAAAGTACAACAAGAAAATTTATCCAAATAGATTGATATATCCATTGGATGAATACCTCCATGATGTATAATGTCTATAGGTACTTTTAAGGCTCAAAAGTTAAAGAACGAGCTGAAACATAGATTCTAACACTAGAAAAATAAAACTCACATCATTAATGGGATTCAAGTCATGAGTATAATAGTATACTTAATGAAAAAAATGTGAAAAACACCAAATCAGAAGAGCTCATTACTTTCATAGCGTGACTCCAACATTCACACCATGAAAGTTCCCAGACAAACCTAGTAAATGTTGTTTTCGACATAATACTTAAATAAATACTTTAACTACCATTTATAACTGAGGTTCACTAATATTGGATTAAATAACCATACAAATTTAAAATTAATTCTAACCTAATCAATTTTAATCCATATAAATAGAGTCTTTGGATGCTTATATAGATATTCAATCATTGGTAGGTGTCGTCGGTGAGATCAGAACTGATGTTGTGATCATTAGAATATGGATTTTATTTTCCTACCACCTCACAGCTAGAATAAGGGTGTATACTTTTTAAATGGTGATTAAAATTAATTGGGGTTTATTTCAATAAGTTATTTATGATTTTTATTTCAATTCATTAAAGTATTTTACTATAACCCTAAAATATTAATTCTCTTCTTTTCATTAATCATGTATTTTATTTGTATTATTGGTGAGGGAGTGATGTAACTAACACATTAAATAGTGAATAATTATAATGATATAGGAATTAAATCCATATATATTACATATGTTTTATAAACATTCATTTCATTACACAAACACACATCTATGGATTGTAAATGTATAGTTCCTTTGAAACATGGAAAAATAAAAATAGGTTCATAGGTGAACTATATAATCTAACACTAATTATTTAATAACTAACACCCTTATTATAAAAAACATACATAATACATTTCATTTAACCTTAGGGGAATGAAATATAATAGAGGGAGAGTTCAGGTTCCCAATAAGGGTAATCACGGGTGATACATAAACATAACATGAGTATAAGGGTATTCCATCATGATCATATATTTGATAACCATAACCATTGTATCAAAGAACATAATATTTTGTCATGGAATAAATATTGGAATATCATAATAAAAAAATCATAGGTAATCAAAGAACATGTTCCATGATATTACAACAATGGTATAATTCATGGATTTGTTTCATACACCTAAGTAAAGAAAATAATTTATATAGTATTCAAGAATTATTTCCAATTCAATAATTTAGGAAGTGGTTCACTCAAAAAACCATTTTAGTAGTCATGTTTCTCTCCCTATAATATCACTGTGGATAAATTCACTTACTGAAATAGGTTCACTATAAATTCCTGTCCATTTTATCTCAGGTGATTTCAATCATTACCCAATGAATTTTATGGAGATCTAGGTCCCACCAATAAAATATTTAAAATCATAAATATGTATACTAAATGATCAAAAAAAAATAAATAATATCAAAAATCATAAAAATAAGTGTGTTTCATAAGCATTTCATCATAGAGAAAAATCCAATGAAAAAATGGGTTTCATACAATTTTCATCATAACATAACCCATTTAAATGAAATGGGTTTCCTATATAATTCATCATAACAAACCCCATGAAACATAAATGGGTTTCATAATCATATAACATATTAAAAAATAATAAGGATGGTACAACTGGATTATATCCTCATTAAAATATAAGAAACACAAATGGTTTTTTCCATTGATGAATAGAAATACCACAAGAAATAATTAAAATATTATTTGGTAAAATATCCTTTACATTTTAAAAATGATTTTTTAAAACATTAAAAAATCATGAACATTAAAGAAAACATTTCATTGAAATTAATATTGACACCTTGTAATATAACATTAAAACATTAATTGGTCATAATGGTGAAATATTCCATTCATGTCATACACTTTAAAATAATTACAAGAAGAACCCCATTTAGAAAATGATAGGAAGATTCCATTTATAATGATTTTGAGAATTCAAAAAAGTTTATAAATTACATCAAACACTATTAGGATATTTATTAAAAAAATCATTAAAACTTTTTTTAAAACATTAATATAGAAGAAAAATCATTTTCTACCGAAGAGAGAAATAAATATAATTTTGTATAAATAAATTATTTTAAACTATATAGTATATAAAGAAAAGAAAATAAAGGGAAAGATTTTATCCTTTTGAAATAATATTTGTATAGAAAAATTAATTAGTTTCTTCACTGATGGATCATAATATTTCATCATCTAAAACATAATCATAAAAAATCTTGATAAATGATGAGATTGTAACAAAAAAATATTTTCCGCTTCGTAATCATTTTAATCAATAGAAATATTAATGATTAACATCAAATTAAGTGTTAAGTATCATGATAATATGGATATTAATTATTTTACAATCCAATGGGATGTATACACACCTCATAAAATAAGATAGGTGTATAAGATATCTTTTGTCCTAAAGAAGGCAATATTAGACAAAAATCCCTTACCTTAAGTCTCGACTTCCATCGTACACATTAGAACCTCATTTATAATATATATAATTTTATTATAAATATATTATAGAATAATAATAAATCTTATCATACCAAATATTATTTACTTATGGCATTTTATTACCTTTTATCAATAATTCCTTATTAAAATCACGTTTCGGGTAATAAATGATTTAGTTTTTGTGTACATTTTGGTTTCGTATTTTCAATAATTTTTTTTTGATCACGGTATCATAATATTAATAATATTACGTATGATTTTAATATCATATATATTTGGTATATATTAATTTATATAAATCTCTAAAATCTAGAGATATAAAATAAAATATATAATTAATTAAGATGGTTGGTCGTACATACAATTGATATTATTTCCATATTTTAATGGGTGGAAAAAAGGTAAATAATATATTACAATTCTAGAATAATTTTTATTTCAAATATATCACATATATTTATTTTTTATCTTTATTCCCTTCCATTAAAATAATTAGTGAAAATTGAATAACATCGCTTCACGAGACAGTATTCCATTATACAGATGAACAATGTTATCATATTCACTATTGAATGGAGAGTAAGAAGGTATATATGATATTAAAATTAAATATTTATTATATAAAATATATCATTTTTCAACATTATATACCTCATTATATTTTCCATGAAAAGTGGTGAGGGAAAACGAACTTCATCTGTTCATGACATGGTAGTCTGCCTTACACCGGATCTACAATTTTGTTTCCGATTTGAGTGAAGCGAATATAGTAGTATGATAAAAACAAAACACAAAAAAACTCAGTATATGTAACATACTAAGTATATTATATAATATTTTTTAAATAATATTTTAATTATTTTTACTAAGAAAGAAAATAAAATGCTTGGTTAAAGATTGGACCTCTTCTTCAAATGACTTCTTTTGGTTTATAGCGAAAACCATCCTAGGTTAGATTCATAACCAAAAAATGTATTCTAGGATGATGTAAGGGAATTAGAAAATTTAATTTTGTAGGAATTTTTTGAACCAATGGGTTTTAAAAGTTTGTAAATGAGAGTATATGGGGTGTCCATTTATAAGTGGTGAGAGGACACACTTACAATTTTTGAGAAGAATGAATTCCACCAATGTTTTTTTATGACACATGTCATGAACCTGTTTGGATACCATTTTAACAAGATACTCAATCCAGTACTAACATAGATTGAAGTTCATTCCCAATCCTCATGGATTGGAGACTATTACCTATCATTATACATGATAAAAGGTCATATTGCATGTAGTACATTGGTTTCATGTTATAGGATCCTAATACTCCTGTATCACGGATCATGGAATATATGTACTCATCTCCCTTATGACTAGTCTGAATAATACTCATCAAAATTCCATTAGGTATAACATCTTCCTAATATGTTTTCTTAGTATATATTTCATCATCAATATGTTTCTATAGAATTACCATCCCAATTTGTTGTCCTAAAAACCCACTATTTACCCAAGATCGCATGTCTTCAATAAATCAAATGAATATGGGAAAATCATTTCTTTTAAAATCAATCATCATTCACCATTCAATTTTGAAACTTTCCTTTTCCAAAATCCACATTCACTTTCAAAGACAAAACATTGGTATTTCATCAATTCATTCCTTTTCAAAACAAAACCCAATCATAGGTTTTTATCAATTCAATTTAAGACATTTTTAAAAAAAAATCAATTCTGAAATCAATTAAAAAATTCAATCAAATTAAATTTATTCCATGAATTCCAATTCCATTGGAATTGGGATTTTTATAATAATTCTATTCCATATCAATATCAATTCCAAATAGAATCAAATTGGGATTTCATAAATTAATTGAAACCAATTTAAATTAAATAATGTATGTATGGGTTTAATTAAATAGCACAAACTAAAATGAATCCTCCTACCATTAATCACAATTTTAAAACTCAACAACCATAGTTGGATTTTCCAACAACAAATGATGGAAATGGATATTAAGTAAACTAACCTATATTCAAGATCCAAACCAACATATTTTAGATCCATTGAACACATTATCTTCAAACAAACTATATGGAGTAAATGAAGAGTGAATGGGAGAGAAAGAATTGGAGGGGAATCACTTATCAAAGAGGGGTAAAGTGATATTAGTTCTTCTATGATCCACCTAATAATGGGTTTATAGGATCCAAAAAGGGTTTTTGAGAGCCTCCAAAACCTATTAATTCATGATATATTGAGTTATGGGTGAGAGGGTGTTTAAATGGGAATTCATGATTTTTTTAACATTTTTCAGAATAAAAAAATATTTCATGCATGGTTAGCTGGGGGAGGTCTGCACTGTTAGAAAAATCATGTGCTATAACTGTGATTCCCTCTACTTATGTGCATATTTTATACTAGGTGGGTGCATGGTTTTTCAAAGCATTCCCCAAATGTGAAAACAATTTAACGTCCCATACTGGGGGCCATACACTGGTTCCCTGAGTCAATTTGTCACATGACCTCAAGAGCACATCCCCATATGCTAGAGGCTTCTGAATAGCAGCGACCACCTAATATTGATCATGAGAAGACTATACCCTCTTTATCATACACAATAGAAAAAATAAACAAAAAATAGTGAAAAGTTATAACCATAACCAAAAGAATACCAATATCACATAATGACAAAAACATGAATACAATACCCAAAACTAAAGAAGTAAATTTTTAATCCCAAGTACATGTACGGTTCCAAATGTCAACCCAAAAATAAAAAAACTAGAGACATCCAATATGGTACTAATAACATTTATGATTCCCCTATCCATGCTACATCCCAACTAAACCATTTAAAATAGGGACTTTTCACTTATGTTGTCTTGTAAACATGAAGTATAATCTGGTACCAATCAGGAATCCCAAGTACGGTGTGAGTACAACTGAGTAGGCCACCACCAAAATCATCTAAAAATATCTAGTCCATAAAAGTGTATACATTTGTTTAAATAAAAAATTAAAATTCATAATAAAACATTTTTAAAATTTCATAATTCCTTATTTAACCATAGAAACCCATGTGTTAATGATGACACATGAACCCTCAATACCTTCTTCAGCATGTTTCAGAGTCTGAACAATATCACAAAACTATGCTTATCATTAATCATTTCATTTCAAATCAAATAAAAACCATTTATAATCACAGTTCAATGCTAAATTATGGGCCTAGAATGTTATATATAATACTTATGGGTATATAGAGCCTCATTCCATGTCCCACACCTTAATTTCATATGGTTATTGGGAGCCTCAGTCCCAATCCCTTTGTAAGAACCCAGACCTTCTTCTCAGGTATGTTTTTCCTTTTCTGATCGTTTTTGGAAAAAGAGGAGAATCTAAAAAATTTCTAAGTACGCATCCTGTACTTTGATGCCGCTCGAGGTCGTGTGCTAGTTGTGTCATGGCCACACACACAGCCATGTAGGGGTGATGTGGAGGCCACTTAATGTGGAGTATGAAAAATCCTAGTACACATCGTGTACTCAAAAATTACACGCCATGTACTTTTTTTGTTAAATGGACTGGGTCACTTCTTAACCCGAAAAACATCTTCTTCTCCAGTTTCTTCAACCAAGAGTGAGGGTAAATCCATGGATCTTCTCTTATCCATTGATATGTCACCCGTTATTCGAATCTAACATCGTTAGTTGGAATAGAATCACAGCGGTGAGTTATAGGTTCTTCTTTAGCCATGTTTCCTGATTCCTTATCTTATGAGAGTTATCGTATGTTGGATTTTTTAGACATTTCTGCAGATATTCTTTGTTCTAGGATGATTCACGGGCCAAGGTTCAAGTATATTGATCTCCTAAGATCTAGGTAGGTGGTTTGTTGCCTTACGTTGAATGTCTTTGAGTTTTTGTGCAAAAGTGTCGGATACCCATGTATCGGGTATCTCGGGTTAGGGTTTTGATCCTACATTATTATCTACCTCATATTTCATGTATTTTTGAAGCTATTATATTAATAATTATTGATTGTTATCATGTTTGAGGATCACCCCATGGGTGTTTCCCTTATTTTGCCTATTTATTGCTGTTTGGCTTAGGTTGCTTGTGAGGAAGACCTTGTTGCATTGATTGCCTGCCTTTATATAATTGATTGCATGTGTTGCCTAATTTTTATATGCTTTTGATGCATTATAGTTATTAGACAAGTAGTTTGTTGAACTTACATATGGCTACTGACAGTCGATTATGCACGACTTGACTGGTCAGGGATGTGTGAACCTGGTTAGGTAGAATAAAGAGGGAATTGACGATAAAGGGCTTCCCTAGAGAGTCTGTCATAAATTAGTGTCGTACACATAACCTACTAGAATTGAAATTCGTGCTCCCTAAGAGTGTCCTTAGTTTATGCACGTATTGAGACCACAAGAGGAATTAGACGTAAGTGCTTCCTCTGAGAGTCTATAGCTATTATTGCAAGACCGTAGGGGAATTGATGGTGAGAGCATCCCAGAGTTTCTGTGCCTTTGTAGGATTACTTGAATAGATGGGTCTTCTAGTGTGAGCCACCCAGAGAGTTAGTGTGAATATTTTTTGGTTGTTTATGATGAGTCCACCAAGCCAAAGAACAAGCTTGGGTTTTGTACTCCTTGTTGTTTAGGTAATATGATGATATACCTATTGTGTTACTTGCTATGGCTTGGGAATATAAATATATTTCCAATATTCCTTGGCTGATAATTAAATTATTGAATTAAATTAATAAATAAATGTAAATGTAAATTGGTAGTATTGTTTACTTTAGTGTACTTTTGTTTCTCTACTACATTTATTTCTTTTATTTTTGCAATATTGCTCACGGACTGTGGGGCACAGATCTTGTGGTGGTTGCCTAATGGGAGTAGTCTCTCACCCTTCTTGGGTCCTGATTTTCGGCTTGAATAGGTTATATGGTTGCAAGTGTGGATAGAGATTGTGGCCCTTCTACTTCAGGTACATGATTGTTGGTTGGAGCTGGAGAGAATAGGACCGAGCTTAGGCTTGCAGTTCTACTCGAGTTGTTGTCTACTTTTCATACATTGTTTCTCAGTTCTATTTCATCACATTGTTGTGTTTTATGATTTCCTTATATACTTGTACATGCTGCATCATTATCATCATTACTATATATTCATTGTTTCTGCTATTTAGTTTCAGTTATTATATGTTGTTTACTGCTTCCGCTATTGACTGTTATTTCCTTTCCTTTGTATAACTTACCAAATGAAGTCATAGTTTCCTCAATGACTCACCAAGTCCCTCACTGCTAGTCAGAAACATCTGGAATATAGGGAAATGCGCTTGAGTTCATGTGGTGAATCGGGTAGGGGGCACCAGTTGAGTGGCTCCGGATTCGGGTCGTTACAAAGTGGTATCTGGGGAGGTCCTTTTCAATTTGTTTCTATTGACTTACTGTATAGAGACATTATAAAGGGATAGGAAAAAATAGGTAAATGGTAAATAGCTGTGCCCGAGAGTTCTAAAACCCGTGTACAGGGAAAAATCCAGGTTACCTCGAGTATTGCAATTTTTGAGTTTTGAAAATGTTACAGTTTAATTGAATTCACCATTGGGTGGTGTACTTTTTTTCTATTATTATTTATATGATTGTGGTTCTATTTTTTTGCAACTCGATGATATGAGGTTATGTCATCTCTTTCATCATATAGGCACTTGTTAGAAAATCACATGTCATGCATTTTTCCATGCCATCTAAATTGCATAAGAATTTTCATGCTGTTGTGATAGAATTGGTGATAGACTATGCATGCTGTTGTGATAGCTGTTGTGATAGAATACCTGCTATGTTGATAGGGTATCATTTGTTTTGAGCTTCTTTTTCATGGATGCCAAACTTTGTTCGTAGAGGTGTTATGATCCCTTATTGACAGGAATTTGGTGGATCATTGACCTGTTTACTTGTTATATGTGTTTTTATGATGCCAAGATTTGATTCGTAGGGAGTATGGGCCCTCAAAGATCAAGATTTGGCACCTTAATGCTGGTTTTCTATGTTTTATGGGCTCCGTAGCAGTTTATGTGTCTACTGTATGGAAAAACCCAGAATACACGGCATGTACTTTATGGTTACATGCCATGTAGTCTATAGCCGTGTCACTGGCCGTGTGAGCAAGGACAAGAGGATTTGAAAAATCTTGTATGAACACGTCGTGTACTAGTTTAGCATGTTGTGTAGTATGATATAGGTACCCCGGTCATGTCACGGACAACACGGGTCTATGCCAACCTTTCTCTTGCATGTCGTGTCCTTTTGAAACATGCGTTGTAGTGTTAGTTGTGTAGCTAACCACACGGTCTGTTAGTACTTCTTAGTACACGTTGTGTCCTTCTGGAACACGCCGTGTAGTGTGACCCAGGTACACAGGTCATGCCACTAACAACAGGGGCTAGGTTATGGTTATTAAGTACACACTGTGTATGCCTTAAACATGCCATGTAGTGTTGTATTAGGAGAGTCGTGTGGCTTAACCGTGTAGAAGGACTCATGTAGGAAAGGGAATTCAATTACACTCCATGTGTTGGGACAACACGCCGTGTATTTGGGGTGTTACACGACCAGTTATGTAGAAGTACACGGACATATTAAATGACTTAAGGGAACACGCCGTGTAGGGAAAGAAAACATTGTGTAGTCATGTTTTTCATAACATGAATGCCTTCTTTTCCCTCCTCCTTCTTGTGCCTTCAGTTTTCTGGTCTTGGTTAGTCCTGAATCTAAGGTGTGATTTTGACCTTTCAGAGCTATGGCACCGAGACGTCATCTTGTTTTCTGTCAAGAACCAGGCAGCGAACATACGCCTGATACGGAAGATCACGTACTACCAGTAGTTCCGCCTATCGGTCTAGACATGGCACCTATAGTGAATCTAGACACTAGTGCCGACACTCAGTTTAGAGAGGGTTTCATGAGATTCATGTAGACCTTCCATGGATCTCAGCATCCTGCCCCATCTATGGTAGAGCTGACGCGGGTTTTTTAGCAGCATCACTCTCCCATGTTCATAGGGGATGGAGGACCGCAAGCTACAGAGTCATGGCTAGAATCCATGATATCCATCTTTGAGCATCTAGAGACGCCTTTGTAGAGTATATTGAAGCTCTCAACTTATATTCTATGAGATTCCACTAAGAGATGGTGGGATGTGTTTTCGAAGGCAGGGCGCTAACAAGCTATGGCTTGGGATGAGTTTATGCGTATGTTCTATGACTACTTATACCTGGCGATGCTAAGGGCTGAGAGAGCCATAGAGTTCATTAAACTTCAGCAAGGTACTCTCACAATTATGGATTATTCCTCTCACTTCACAAAGTTACAGCGTTTCACTCTTGTTTTGGGGAATGACGAGATTTTTTAGTGAGGAAGTTAGAGGAAGGCCTCAGACCAGACATCAAATCGTAGGTGAACATCTTTTAGTTGAATTCTATTACTCTGATAGTCAACTAGGAACTTATCATAGAGAGGAATCTGAGAGAGACTGGAGCTGTGGACCAGGGCAATTCAACATCCATGGTTGATTCATTTTAGATAGACAGAAGGAAGTGCCACCGAGAGTCTACACGAGGTGACCTAAGGAAGCGAGGTATTCCTTCTGGTAGATGGGATCTTCCTTCTGGAAACCAAGTGGTGTGCTATCAGTGTGGAAAAAATGGGCATAAGAAGCCTCAGTTCCCAAGAGACCCAGTGGAGTGCCAATCTTGTGGAAAGATGGGTCATCTGCAGAGTTTTTGCAGGGTTCTCCTTCCAGCCGCTAGTGAAGGAGGATCAGTTTCGACTCCGCGTACAGTAGAAGGATTACCAGTTCTGTAGAATACTGGGGATTGGAGTTATTCATGTCATTCAGGACAGGGTAGAGGCCATGGATGCAGTTTTCAGGCTCATGGAGGGTTAGCTCAGGGATCACATGCTACTACACATGGCCCTGGTGCAAACCAAACTTTTGCGGTAGAGAAGATCCAGCAGGAGCAAGGTCCTGGACCTTCTACAGTTCGAGGTACAATTTTAGTAGCCTCAATTTTATCCTCTGCACTTTTTGATACAGGATCTTCTCATAGATTTTTTTCTATGAATACGATGGAAATACTTAGACTTAATGTTTATACTTCTTAGGATATGATCACGCTATACAATCCCTTGGGAATTTGAACTGCTAGTGTGCGTCAGTGCTTAGACTGCCACCTTGAGGATGGTGGGTGTCATTTTTCATAGAATCTCAATGTTTTGGAGATGAAAAACTATGATTTCATTCTCAGGATGGACTAGTTAGTTCCCTTCCAGGCCTTTATCGATTGCTATTGTTGTAGGGTGAGTTTCACATAACCGTAGGGAGGATCTTTTCTTCACAAGGGCGAATGGGATGTCCAGGCGAGCAAAGCTAGACCAGAGCATCATGGGTTGGGCAGTGTTACGTCCCAGATTTCTAGCTTATATATGGATGACCAAGGGAATTCTCAGATAGATTTTCCTCCATTGGTTGATTTCTTTCAAGATGTTTTTTCAGAAGACTTTTCAGGTTCGCCTCTTGAGAAAGAGGTAGAATTCTCTATTGAGCTTGTTTTAGGAGCAGCACTGGAATACATTCCACCTTATAGTATGGATACACCTGAGTTACAGGAGCTCAAGAAGTAGTTGGAGGAGTTGCAGGGAAAGGGTTTTATCTGACCCAGTACTTCTCCTCAGGGTTCGCCCGTTCTATTTGCAAATAAGGCGGATGGTACTTTACGTCTTTGTGAGAATTATCGGAATCTAAACCAGTTGATGGTCAAGAACCAATATCAATTTATATGGATAGATGATCTATTTTATTAGTTACAAGTAGCTAGAGTATTCTCAAAAATCAACTTTAGATTCAGCTATCATCAGTTGCATGTCAGACCATATGATATTCCTCTTACAGCCTTCCAGAGTATGTGAGGTCTGTATGAGTATTTGGTTATATCGTTCGGTCTCATGAACATGCCAGCAGTTTTCATGGCACTCATGAATAGATTTTTCCATCATTACTTGTATTCTTTCATGGTGGTTTTCATCGACGATATCTTGTTGTACTCTCACACTCGACACGACCATGCTACCCATCTTGAGAACATTTTGAGTACACTGATGGAGCATCAGTTATATTCTAAGATCTCAAAGTCACACTTGTGGATGGATGAGATTCACTTCCTGGGTCATGTTATCTTAGAGACAGGGGTGTCAGTAGACCTAGAGAAGGTGAGAGGAGTGGTTACCTGGGAGCAGCCGAAGAATGTCTTCGAGGTATGAAGTTTCTTATGGCTGGCTGGTTACTACAGGCGGTTTATACAGAACTTCTCATGCTTACAAGAAACATTGACAGCCTTGACTATGAAGGTGTGGAAGTATTTTTAGACAGAATCCAGCGATTCAGCCTTTCAGGAGTTGAAGGGGAGATTGACTTCAGCACCGATTCTAGTTTTTTCGGAGCCGGGCAAGAGTTATACAGTTTTCTGTGATGCATCTCGCTTCGGGCTTGGAGTAGTGCTTATGCAGGAGGATAGTGTCGTTGCATATGGATCTTGGCATTTGAGGCCACATGAGAGGAACTATCCAACACATGACCTAGAGTTGGTTGTAGTTTTTCATGCCTTGCATTGTTGGAGACATTATCTCCTATGAGAGAATTTTTTGGTATATACTAACTAAAAGAGCCTCAAGTATATCTTCACACAGTGTGACATGAATCTGAGAGAGTGTAGGTGGGTTGAGTACCTATAATCTTTAGATTTCGAGCTTGCATATATACATGGGAAAGGAAACACTATGGCAGATGCACTGAGAAGGAGGACACAAATACAGGCAGTTCAGGAGGCCAGGAGTGTGTGGTAGTTTATGGCTATGTTCTCCTAAATTCATTTGAAGGTGCACAACAGACAGGGTCAGACCTTTATTTATTCAGTAGTTATTACCTCTACCCTTCTTGACTGACTTCGAATGAGGCAACTATCAGATTCTAAAGCCCTAGTCCTACGGGAAAGCATGTCAGGAGAGGACCCTCTTCCCGGATAGACCGTAGGCGAGGGTGAGATCTTGAGTTTCCAGGGACGCGTATGGGTGCTAGCTGATATACATGAGGAGATGATGCGAGACTTTCATTCCTCAATTTGGGCAGTTCATCCTGGCATCACCAAGATGTATCGTGATCTACACCGTCAGTATTGGTGGCCAGGTATGAATAGAGATGTTTCCTGTTTTGACATGAGGTGTTCCACATGGCAGCAGGTGAAGGCGGAGCACCAACGACCAACATGGCTTTTACAGAAGCTACCCATTCCCAAGTGGAATTGGTATGATGTCACGATGGAATTTGTGACAGGGTTACCGAGATCACCTCAAGGGAATGACGCATTATGGGTTGTCATTGACAGGCTCACAAAGGTTGCTCACTTCTTGCTGATTAAGGAGACCTTCAGTGTTGATGATCTTGGACAGTTGTACATCTGTGAGATTGTACGCTTGCATGGGGTTCCGAGTACTATCATTTAAGATAAGGACTCACACTTTACGTCGAATTTCTAGTAAGGGATACAGAAGGATTTGGGTACACAAGTACTTCTGAGTATTTCTTACCATCACCAGACCGATGGCCAGTCAGAGCGCATGACTCAGGTGCTAGAAGACATGATACAAGAAAGCGTCCTTGATTTTGGAGGTTCTCGGGAGAGAAATATACCTCTTGTGAAGTTTTCCTACAATAATAGCTTTCAAGAGACTATTCAGATGGAACCTTACAAGGATTTTTACGATAGGCCATGCCGATCACCCTTGTGTTGGTGGTAGGAAAGAGAGGCAGCTATGCTGGGACCACGTCTCATTCAGGAGACCACAGAATAGGTGGAGTTGATTCAGAAAAGGATAGCTACTGCACAGTCTCAGCATAAATCTTATGCTGATCAGCAGAGATGACTTTTGGAGTTCAAGGTCGGAGATCAGGTCTTTCTACGTGTTACCCCAAGGTTGGGACAGAAGTGGATCTGGATACAGGGTAAGCTTTCACCGAGATATGTTGGCCCATTTGAGGTTCTGGAGAGAGTAGGGCTGGTTGCTTATAGGTTGTAGTTACCTCAGAGGTACCAGGCTATGCATGCCGTCTTCCATGATTCTCAGCATCGACGCTATTTCTCAAACCCATTTCATCTTTTTCAACTTGAGGAGGTTGAGATGGAGTAGGATGCATCATTCAAAGAGCATCATATTAGGATTGTTGATCATAGTGAAAAGGTACTTCGTGGCCGGTTTGTTCCTCTGGTACGGGAGTTATGGTAGCACGACCGTGTACAAGATGAGACTAGGGAGAGGGAGGCCGATATGCGATCGCAGTGGCTAGTGTTGTTCAAGGTTTCTTCTTCGCCACCTTGTTAGGGAAATTCGGGGATGAATTTCTTTAAGGGAAGAATTTTTTAAGAACCCAGACCTTCTTTTCATGTATTTTTTTCCTTTTCTGGTCGTTTTTGGGAAAAATAGGAGAATCTAGAAATTTTCTAAGTACACACCATGTAATTTCATGCAACTCGAGGCCATGTGTTGGTCGTGTCATGGCCACACACACGGCCATGTGTTGGCCGTGTCGTGGCCACACACACGGCCATGTAGGGATGATGTGGAGGCCGCTTAATGCGGAGTACGGAAATGCCTATTACACGTCATGTACTCCAAAATTACACACGGTGTACTTTATTTTTTTCATTAAATGGACCAAGGTCGCGTCTTAACCCCCAAAACATCTTCTTCTCCAGCTTCTTCGACCGAGAGTAAGGGTACGACCATGGATCTTCTCTGAGTCTTCGATCCATCACCAGTTATCCGAATCGAACGTCATCGGTTGCAATATAATCGCAGCTGTGATTTCATGGTTCTTCTTTGGCCATGTTTTTGGATTCCTTCTCTTATGAGAGTTGTCATTGGTTGAACGTTTTAGAATATTTTTTAGATATTCTCCGTTCTAGGCTGATTCACGGGCCGAGGTTCAAGTATATCGATCTCCTAATATCAAGTTAGGTGGTTTGATGCCTTACGTTGAATGTATTTGAGTTTTTGTACAAAAGTGTCAGATACCCATGTGTCTGGTATCTTAGTTTTGGGTTTTGATCCTGAATTATTATCTACCTTGGATTGCTTGTATGTTTTAAGCTATTAGATTAATAATGATTACTTGTTATCATGTTTAAGGATCACCCCATGGGTGTTTCCCTTGTTTTGGTTGTTTATCTCTATTTGGCTTAGGTTGCATGTGAGGTAGACCTTGTTGCATTGATTGCCTACCTTGATATAATTGATTGCATGTATTGACTATTGTTTATATGCTTCTGATGCATTGTAGCTATTAGCCAAGTAGTTTATTGAACTTACTTAGGGCTGCTGACAATCGATTACGCGTGACTTGATTGTTCAGGGCTGTGTAAACCATGTGCGGTAGAATAAAGAGGGAATTGACGATTAAGGGCGTCCCTAGAGAGTCTTTTATAAATTAGTTTCATACACAGGACCCATAGGAATTGAACTTTTTTCTCCCTATGTGTGTCCTTAGTTTACACATGTATCGAGACCACATGAGGAATTTGACGTAAGTTCTTCCTCAGAGAGTCTATATCTATCATTGCAAGGCCCCATAGGAATTGATGGTGAGATCATCCCAGAGTGTATGTGCCTTTTTAGGATTACTTGACTATAGGGGTCTGCCAGAATGAGCCACCCAAAGAGTTAGTATGAATGTTTTTTTGTTGGTTGTGATGAGTCCACCAAGCTAAAGAACAAGCTTGGGTTTTGTACTTCTTGTTGTTTAAGTAGTCTACAAAGATACCTGCTGTGTTACTTGATATGCCTTGGGAATATAGAGTTGTTTTCATGATTCATTGGTTGATAATTAAATGATTGAATTATATTAATAAATAAATGTAAAAAGAGATTGGTAGGATTTTTTAATTTAGTGTACTCTGGTTTCTCTACTGCATTTATTTCCTTTACTTTTTCTATATTTCTCACTGACAGTAGGGCATAGATCTTGTGGTTGTTTCCTACTGGGATTAGTCTCACACCCTGTTTGGGTCCTGCTTTTCAGCCCAAATAGGTTATATGGTTGCATGTGTGGAGTGGGATTGCGGCCCTTCTACTTCAGGTACATGATTTCTGGTTGGAGCTGGAGAGCATAGGACCAAGATTTGGCTTGCGATACTGCTGGAGTTTCTGTTTACTTTTTGTACTTTGTTTCTCAGTTGTATTTCAGCACATTGTTGTATTTTCTACTTTCCTTAGATACTTGTACATGCTTCATCATTATCAGTATTACTATATATTCATTGTTTCCACTATTTAGTTTCAGTTATTATATATTGTTTACTGCTTCCGCTATTGACTGTTATTTCATTTTCCTTTTATACGTTACCAAATAAGGGCATAGTTTCCCTAATGACTCACCAAGGCCCTCGCTGCTAGTCAGCAGCCTCTGGCATTTGGGGAAATATTCTTGACGTCATGTGGTGAACCGGGTACGGGACACCAGTTGAGTGGCTCCGGATTCATGTCGTTACACCCATACTCGCTATCTCGTCTGTTTATTTGGTGCATTAGTCCTTATCCCACACCTCATTTTTCAAATATGGGTATTTGAGGTATCAGTACATGTCCAACACCTAGTTTTCATCATATGGGTACATGGATCATCATGTTGTGTCCCACATACTTATATCACATATAGCACAATATCACATATATCAAAATATCACGTATATCACCATATCACATATATCACATCATTCAAGGTTAATCGACATTAACCCTTTTTATCAATATTTCACACTATGGCATACCATTACAACTTATCACAATAAACATGGTTCCTTAATTTAATCACATGGGATAATATGAACAAATCACCACCAATATATTTATAAACATTTAACCACATAACCCATTAATTAATTAACAAATTAAATAATCCAATTCCACAATTACAATATCCCATTAAAATTTCACCAATTAATTAATCCAATTCTACATTCCCAATATTCCATTACTTAATTCACTAATTAATTAATCCAATTCCACAATCCCAGTATCCCATTAATTAGTTAACCAATTAATTAATCCAGTTTCACCAATTCTTAATTTCAACAAAATTCAACCCAATTCATCATCACATGTTAATTAAATTAAATGAATTTCATCTTCAATGAAATTGAAAAACTAGATAAAATCATGATTTGGATAATTTCATTACCCCATTAACAAATCAATTCCAAAACCCATTAATTAATTAATTATGAAAATTTATTTAATAAAATTAAAGAATAAATTGTTAAAAGTGTAATAGATATTTTGAAATTACATACTAGTAATTAATGTCAAGACTTTGGAATTAAATAAGAGACCACCTACCTCGATATTGTTGATGACTCTCACCAAAATAAATCCACAATTGAAGTGGAACAACACAGATCACAATAAAGAATGAGATATATATAAAAAAGATATATCCAAGAACAAATGAATCAATATTAAATAAACCTAGATATAAATGCACCACCAATAGAAGTAAACCATCACATAGTTATCTGAGAAGAGAAATGGGCTGCGGAGAAACCTAATTGGGAAGATAACACATACCCATATAGGGTAAGATCATACAATTTGGCCTTTGATTAATTATGAAATGTGTTCGAGAAATATATGGACTCATACAAAAGCCTCCAAAAATGATAAGAATAGGTAGGGTCTAATTGGGTCAACTTTGGGTGAATTATGGTGGGTTTGGGAATTTTAAAACAAAATATTGGATTAATTAAACTCATGTGCACGGTTTCCTAGAAAAGTGAACATGGGTCACCAAACCATGTGACTTAACTATGTTCCTCTTATTGGGGCGGGGGGGCACAGGTACTCCTTAGAGGGTGCATGGTTTGAAAAACTATGCACCAACCATGTGAATCCCCTCTATCTGGGTTCACACAGTTAGTTGATATGGGTGCACGGTTTGGGAAAATCATGCGCCTATTGTTCACTGCCCCTCTTCCTTAAAAAATTCCCCAATTTCACCCAAAAAACTCCCCATGGTAAACCCCAAATAAGATATACTCACAATAAGGAAAAACTAGGACCTATAAATGTGATATATAAATCTCTAGAAAATATTAGGATCTTACAATCTCATCACCTTATAACAACTCTTCCTTGAGTTGTACTCCCTAAAAATCTCTAGGATTACGAGTTAAAGAGCTTGATCCATTGAGCCTACATATCTGATTCTATCTCCTATATTTCCTCATTCACACAGTCATGTTGCCGAAATATACAAACTAACATCATGGTCTTTTCATATAACACATTCCCACTATGATCAAATGCATGTATTAGATTCTTCTCTAAAGATGCATCGATCTCAAGATAAACATCATCCACATCGATCACATGAGAGGGTTCAGGATGATTCCACCAAATTTGTGAAACATGAAAGACATCATGCATACCACTATACCTCTTTGGAATATCCAATCATTATTCCAATAGCGTGATTCTTTCCACAACCTCAAATAGTACAACAAACCTAGGTGACATCTTTCACTAAATCAAAATCATATGGTGACCCAGTCTAGGCGACACTCGAAGAAGCACACAATAACCCTTTGTAAAATCTAGGGTTCATCAATGTCTATCAGCATACAACTTATGTCTACTTTGAACCATATCCATACACTTACAAATTAGCTGCAACATCTCTGATGTCTCCTACACAAGACTCATTCAAAAAAACTTGACTCACCTACCTCCATCAAACATAAAGGTGAAATTTATGGCCTTTTATATATAGCCTCATGTGGTTCCATCTAAATTTATTCCTAATAACTGTTGTTATTGTTGAACTTTGCCAAATCTATGTTCATATTCCAGGACCCAACAAAGTCTTGGACACACGCTCAATGAATATCCACAAGAATGTGTATAGTACTTCCCAAATACCCATCATTATGTTGGTGGAATTATATACTCAATAAAACATTCTTACCAAGAGACATCTTAAATACCTTCCCAATCAATGAATATAAGGGTGAGCCATAGTCTGAAACAATACTCTCGATCACCTTGTGTAGACAAACTATGTATTGAACATACATGTTTCCCAACTGGTCCACTAAGAAAGTATCTTATATATGAAATAAATGTGAAAATCTCATCATTTGTTCTAGAATCATCCAAATAGTATCATTATTTTGATTCATCCTTAGAAGACCCACCACAATTCCCTTGGTAACTTTGTCCCAAATTCATTCTAAAATGGGAAGAAGCTACATCAAGCCACCAGATCATTGATGCTTAGCCTTCACCTGTTGATAGGTGTAGCATCATTTCACAAACCCTGGTATCTCATTTCTCATTCTACATCACCAAAACATTCATCATATGTTTTGGTACATTTTTTTCACACAAGGATGAACCACCCATTTCGAGGCATGAAACTCATGAATCAGCTCCTCTCGCATGATCTAAGGCACAAAAACCTGTTTCTTGACATAGATGGTCTTATCCATATCTATATTACAATATGAATGTGACTCCCCGCCCATAAGGATTTCCTTTAAATAAAAATACTTTGTATCTACTTACTTATTATCAATAATGTAGATCAATAGTATAGAATCCACTAAAACTAATATGCGAGTCATCTGCACTTGACGTTCCTGAACCAAAATATAGATCTCAACCAGTAAATTCATCATCTTCCACTCAACACTAGAATCCTCAATTTTCTATGTCTATTTTATTCTACTTAAATCTTAAACAATACTAGTTCTCTTATTATGAGTATATGGTTGATCAAAATAAGATGAATTCATATACTCATCCCATATCTTATTTTATAGATTCAAATCTCATTGCGAAAAGATATACTTTAAACACTCATGATCAATATTAATAATGAACTTCTCACCCAACAGAAAATATTACCAACACTTCAAGTCATAAACAACTACAACCTAATCAGGGTCATGTGTATGGTAGTTCCATTCATGTCGCCACAACTCTTGATCTTTATACACCACAACCCAATCTACCTGCATCAACACTACTCCATGACTTATCCCAAAAGAATATCAAAATACCACATAATCCTCACCTAGCTCAGGTAAGATCATGATTGGTACTATTGTCAGGATATTCTTTATCTTCTGGAAAGCATTCTAACATGTTCCAGACCATTTAAACATCACTCCATTATTCTTTATGCCTGAGAGTGGTGTTTTCATATAGGAAAAGTCATGAATTAACCTATAAAAATATCCATCTAGACCTAGAAATCTATGGATATCAAAAATGTTATTGGGATCCTCCCAATATACAACTACCTAAACCTTCTCTAGGTCCAAAAAAGCACCTTCCTTCGAGATTTTGTGACCTAAACAGTGTACCTAATAAATATATGACTCGTAGTTAGATATATTGTCATAGATACAATGGTCTCTTAGTGTACTCAGAAATATTTCTAGTTATTGGGCATGATCTTCTTGAATCGTGGAGTACACAAAGATGTCATCCATAAATGCAATCAAAAACTACTCTAGTTATATGTGGAAGATTTTATTCATCGTTTCCATAAACATTTATATAGTGTTCTTCAACCCTAATGGCATCAGAAAAAAACTCATAAAGTCCATGCCTACTTCTGATGTTAGTCCTCAATATATCAAAAGGTTAAACTCACAATTGATGATACCCTCGTCTCAATTTATTCTTGGAGAAAACACAAGCTCCCGTAAACTGGTCAATTTTATCAATGATACATAGAAGTGGATATATGTTATTTACTATAATCTAGTTCAACATTTGGTTTTCAACATATAAGTACAGAGTCTCATTTTTTTATTATAAAACAAGACTAGAGAATCCCACAGATTCATACTCGTTTAGATAAACCCCTTATCCATCAAATCTTATAGTTGAGTCTTGAGCTCTTCAATCTCTTTGGGTTTCATTATATACAATGGAATAGAAATAGGCCCAATCCTTGGCATGAGATCAGTTGAAAATTTCACATTTATCTCAGTCATTATCCTAGAGATGTATTTAGTAAAAACATCTTGAAACCTATACATTCTGGGTGGAAAAAATCCTTTTTTACACTTTCATCATCTAGAAAAATACTTACAACCTGGGTGATGAGATCCCCTAGTTTTTTATGAACTTTCCATGTACGATCTTCCATGATATCCCATTCTCCATAGTGAATATATTTATCACCCTTCAGAGATGTAAATCCCACTATCCAACAATATCAATCTGTATGGACTTGGTATGATACTAACCAGTCCATACCCATAATTAGGATTAAGAATGACATGTCGAGGATGTAAAGATCCCAACTGAAACAATACTCCCTAACCTCTAGATAACACCCCTTCCAAAAAAATATGTCTATCAACCATACTCCCAATGGTGTATCTATAGTCATCACCCAACTCAAAAAATGCATATCCAAACTAAAACTATTTAAATTTTGTTCACATATAAAATAACGAGTGGCACTAGTATCAAATAACGCACTGGTTATTATAGAATTCACAAGAATAGTACATGTAACTTTCGATGGTAAGAACTATCAACCCACAAGAGTATGATTAAATACATGAAACAATACAACACTTCTTTCCTATGATACAGTCTGAGTCCCCTGAGTTACACCACTCTAAGGATATGGGTTATCTTTCCCATAGGAACCATTTCCAACACCTTTGCTACCAAATCCAATAGAACATCATATACCAAACTAATACAGTGTAGAATATATTGTTCCCTTCACTATTATTCTGCCAAGATTTTCCATCTTAACCCATTTTTCATGGATTCATGAAAAAACTTTATAGATGTCCCATCCAGCCCCAATATTGGCACTCTACCAGTGGTCGGATAGAATGATTATGATAGTCGTCCAGCCTAACGCACTGTAGGAAAAGCACTCAGGTAAGATCCTGAGTAAATTATCCTTCTCCATGTCCACTATATTTTTCTATGATACGGTCATCATTATCATAAAGATTCCTCATACACTCAAAATATGTTCCTCATAATAATCTAGTAGAAATAACTTGTCCTCTACTAGAAGCCTCCTTCAGGTTCCCCTTAGATATGAGATCTTGGTCCATAACTTCAAAAAAATATTTTTACTCGAAAGATATTAACATGGGACTTAATCTTACATTTAATTTTGTCATGGAAACACCATTATATAGTTATATCATACCCTTATAACGTCAATGGGTCAGTTATTTTGGCATTATCCTCCCACCTTGGTGTCATCTCCTGACATTAGGCAGAGGCAGAGGCATTTTATCAAGGCCTATGTTTATGCCATCCAAAAAATATAATGTTATCAAAGGCTGAAACCAACTCCAAGATTATCTATAATGCCTTCCATGTCTTTTTCCCCACTCCATGGTCAATCTACTACATCATCAAATTGTGCAAGGTCTTTCTCAGAAATGACGCCAAAGTGTTTCCCTCATGTAAAGAGTGAAATAAAGTTTCGGACCACCTTTCTTAACTTTATGTTCTTGGTTGTGACCCCATTTAACTTCATAATGTGCAATCATTGAAACCCAAAGGGGTCAATCTGGTTAGAGGGGATTCCCTTGGCCTCAACTAGTTTTATCCCCATAAGAACTTTTCCCACATGTTGATGTGGCATTTGTGCCTTGTATTTTTTTCTCCTTAATAAAACATTTACTTGATGATAATACCATGATAGCATTGGATAAAATTGATTCAAGTCAGTAAAGTGTCCATCATATTCCATAATGAAACGACTCTCCTAATTCAACTTCACAAACTCATATTCCTTCTTCTATATAAATTTCTAAAGGTAAAAGTGATCCATGAACTTATCCAAAAAATTCCATTTATACCAAGCTATTAGCCTTCCTAGTCCAAATATAAACATCCCACAAACATGTCACTACTCCTCTTAACATATAAGTAGAAAAATTGAACCACTTATTATTACAAGTATCTAAATGTTCAATTATAGTCTGGATATACTGAAACAAGAACTCAGCCACCTTAGGTCCACCCTCTCTAGTGAATTTCGGAGGGTGTTGTAACTGAAAATCCCACATCATGTTAGAAACAATCTTTACAACCTTCTCTAGGTCTCTCTACATAATCTTCCGGAAGAAAGAAAAGTTCTCATGGAACGGATCCCCTTCTTCCTACTCTCAAAACTATTTATGCCTTGGGTTCCACTGTAAGATGATCCCCTCACATCATGTCCCACTTTTTTCCCCTCAAAAAGTGTCGTCATGGAGGCATATCTCTATAATCCAAAACACACATCTCATGACACAAAATAAAAAATTATCACATTTTACAAGATGTATTCTCATAATCCATAAAAAATAATTCCCTCAAACCCTTCCACATGATCAAAATTGAAGAGTTATCACTTCCCTTAACCATCTTATATATGGGTCATGTTTAATAAGTTAAACTCATTCTCAATGGTCAATTTTCTCATTTGAATCCCATTTATTTCCATATTTCATCGTTTTGAAACATTCAGTTAACATTAGTATACTTATTCATCTTAATTACAAAATAATGGAAAACATTTCAATTTCCCCTATATACCTAAATCTTATTTTCCCAAGCGTACCTAAAATTATGCGTGTCACACATTAATCCTAAGTGCCTTGAATGATGTAGGAATAATCAAATCTCCTATCATACACTAATAAAAGTCAGATATTAAAAACTCATAATCAATAACCACATCACACAAAAAGTGAATCACCTAAGATGAAATAACATCAAATGTAACAACAGACATCAATAACAATAATACCACCCTTAGTATAAGGTTTTTCCCTCGTAAATGGGTTAGTTACTCCCTTGCACGAGCTCATGACAAAGGCCCAAATCATCCTAGTATCCTTTATACCTTTCCTAAATAGTAATAAAAATGAAAAATAAATAATTATCTAACACCACTTTGTGACATACCACCATGGGTTCCACAGATCGGTGCCCTGAGAATGTTTGTCATGTGATCTTAGGCACACCTCCCCATATACTAGAGGATACAGACTAGTATCGAGGGTATAATATCAATAATTGAATTAATATAACCTCTACATCAAAGTAATTTAGTAGAAAAAATAATCAAACAATATTCAAAGGATGTGACCATAACCATAATAATACCAATATCACTTTATGACCAAAACAAGAATACAATATCAAAAAAAATAGTCAATGCTTCATGAAAAGTACATGTCCATTTCTAAATGTAAAACCCAAAATAAAGACACTAAAACCATTCAAGAGGGTCTTGATATAATGTCTAGTTCCATCATCCATACTCTCTCCCAATTCATCCATCTAACATAGGTCCTTTTCCCTTATCCTATCCTATAAACATGAAGTCTATTCGGGTATCGATCAGGAAAATTGAGTAGGATGTGATTAAAACATAGTAGGTCTCTACCAATGGCATCTAAAACAATATCTAGTTAATGAGTTAGTGCAGTATAAAGAATAAAGTATAATGAATTAGTTAATAGTTATCACATTTAATTATTCTTTATTTAACCACATAAACCCATGGGTTCTTGATGGAACCCAGACCCTTAATATCTACTTCATCTTGTTATAGATTATGAACCATATAAAAAACCATGGTTATAATTTATAATTTCATTTCTAATATTATAATAGACAATTGGAATCATAGTCCAATTCCAATACATGGGCATAAAACATCATGTCTAACACCCCCACGGGTATTTAGAGTCTCAGTACTTGTAGCAAACCACAATGTCACATTGGTATTTGGAGCCTTAATCCCTGCACGATACACGTTATCTTATATGGCTATTTGGATAATCAGTCCATATCCTACTCCATGTTTATCACATATGGTTATTCGGAGCATCATTCCTAATCCCTCACCTCGTTTATCTCGTATTTGTATTTGGAGCCTCGATCTGTGTCCCACACACATATATTACATATATCAAAATATCACATATATCACAATATCACGTTTATCACATCAATCATGGTTAATCAACATTAATCCTTTTTATCAATATTTTACATCATAGAATAAAATTACAATTTATAACAACAAACACGGTTTCTCAATTTAATCACATGGAATAATATGAATAAATAACTATTAATTCATTTATTATCATTTAATGATATAACCCATTAATTAATTCAGCAATTAATTGATCAAATTTCACCAATTCCTGAAAAAATTAAACCCAATTCATATTAATATTGAAATTTAGTTAAATTAATTCCCTATTCAATGTAATTGAATAATTATAAAAACCCATCATTTGACTAATTTCATAACCGCTTCAACCAATCAATTCCATAATCCATTAATCAATTAATTAACCAAAATTGATTTATCCAATTCAAGAATCAATTTTCAAATGTGTAATATATATTCTAAAATTACATACATGAAATTAAAATCAATACTTTGTGAATTGAATAATAGAACACCTACACAAGATTTTTAATGATGATTTCTATTAGAAATCCCAAATTGAAGAAGAATAACAAAGATCGTGATAAAGAATTAAATATTTATCAAAAAACATGATCAAAGATAAAACAAATCAAGATTCAATAGACCTAGATGTAAATACAACACCAATAGGATAAAACCATCCATCTGTAATCTAAAAAGAGATATGGGAAGAAGATATTCCTAATTTGGTAGAAAACAATTAGTTGTAGAAGTTTATATCTGACAATATAGCAATTGATTCATTTCAAAAAGGTGTTCAAGAGAACTAGAGGTTTTTTTCGAAAGCATCAAAATGTGATAGTAATAGGTTAGGGTTGAATTGGGTCAATTTTGGGTGAATTTTTGGGGTGTATGGGATTAAAAAATGGATAAATTAAACTCATGTTCATGATTTCTTGGGCAAGGGAAAATGGTTTTCCAAACTATGAGACTTAACCTTGAAACTCTTCTAGGGGGGTGAACAGTTACTCCTAAAAGGGTGCATGGTTTTAAAAATCTTCAACTAGCTATGTGAATCCACTCAATATGGGTTTTTATAGTTTTTTGGGTCAGGCGCACACATTTGGAAAACTATGCGCTAATTTTTCATTTCCCCTCTTCCTTCCAAAATTCTCTAATTACTAACATAAACTCCCCATGGTAAAACAAAAATAAGGAATACTCAAAAATAAAATAAAAAAATAGTACCTATAAATAATCATTAGAGATCTCTAAATAATTTTGGGATCTTACAAACCACCACAACATAAGGTTTCATGGTTTTCATTGGGTGGGAGCACGGTTTGGGAAAACCATACTCCAACCACACATAGCCCAAAAAATCCATAAATTAAATTTTTTACCAGAAACAACCTGATACAACCCCCAACCAAAGTATGATTGAAAGGGAGAGTTGAGGAGTTCCTGAAAACAATAATAGGATGTTATAACCCCCCACTATAGAAATTCTTGTCCCTAGAAAACATGTCAAAAGTTCCCATGTCAAAAAATATGAGGCCACTACTATAAAAAAAGTGCCACCCTCTCTTAGGTATCATGTGAATCAGAACCATGATTCTACAACACAAAATCAAAGGAGTCATTCTCTCACAAAGTATATTTTTCTCATAATCAACTAACCTGACTGGATGCACAATCATAGAAAAATTTGGTATAACATCAAGATCACTCCATCTCAAAATATGATATAGATCTGAAAATATTTCCATAGATGAGATACATGAAACCCATTATCAATCGAAATAAACTATAATAGGAGTGAAAAATGCTAAGTCACATTACCATCCTTCTCAAAAACCTCAAAATGTCCCACAAAATGAGGATCAGGCTTCCCATGCCTCCCAAGACTTGGATCATATAAACAAGGTGAAACATTCAAGAACACATTGTTAATAAATGAAAAATCTAATTTCCTATGATGATGGTCAATATAAGATTTATATCAGCTCAGTGCCATCAATATTCACTGACGAGTCAACTGAATCTTTTTTGTCATCTCTTGGACGATGATCGGTCCAGCCAAGGAACTTTCACTGATCTCCGACCAAAATAATAGAGATTTAGAAGGATAGTCATACAAGGAATCATAAGGGGCCATTCTAATAACAAAATATTAACTATTATTATAATAAAATTCCACTAGCCTCAAATGTTCATCCCAAGATCCACCAAAATCAAGGAAGAAGGAGTGATTTGTGTCTTTAAAAATATGTATAGCTCTCTCTCTCTATCAATCCATCAGTGGATGGTATATCTTTCTCAAAAGTACCTGAGATCCTTGTTCCTCCTAGAGGCCTCTCCATAAGAATGAACTTAAATGTTGATCTCAATAAGAGATTATAGAATATGGAACATTTTAAAAATGAACAATATCTATCACATTGAGATTTATCATATCCTCAAAATTGTTTATATCACTAATGGGTGTAAAGTGAACTAATTTGGTCATCTGATCAATCACATACCATATCACATTATTCCTGCTATGTGTATATGGAAACCAAATCACAATGTTTATAAAAATATCATATCACTTCCAATTCAGCACTATAAGTGGCTGAATTAAACGCAATTTCCTCTGGTGCTCATCTTTGACCTCTTCAAAAGTATATTAATGATATAAAAAATCAGGATGACTTCATCTTATACTTGGATACGGGGATCAACACAACATGTCATAGAAAATCATTTTAGTTCCTTGGTTCAATGCCCATTGGGAACGTTGTAAATCCCCCATCACATCTTTCCTTATGGATAAGAGCATAAAAACTGATTCAAAAAACTAGAACACCCTCCATAGAGAATGACCACTCAAAATGGTATTCCCACCATAAAGAGAGTATCAAATTCTATGGAATTATTTAACAAGCTATTGTTCTAGAAGAATCATCTCAAGAAGAGTTTAAGTAAACTGAACACCAGATAAAATAACCTCGGGCCCCGTTTCCCAAACTCCTGTATGCAATTATGTAAAAAGGAACATCTGGTTCACTATTTTGATGATTCCTTCATATCTTAGTTTGGATGTTTCCTAGTTAGAGCATAAGTTATTATATTCTCATTCCTTGGGGTATAATAAATTTTGAAATCAAAGGATTATAGGTACTCCATCCATTTTCTCTAGTGGATTTCCAAATATTTTTAACAGAAGATACAATTCTACCTCTTCTGATCAGAATACATGGAAATCCTTTATTTATAATGATAATGTTGGAAACTCTTAAGTGCATGTATCTTTGATGTGAGTTCATGTACATGGGTATAAATATTCTCCTCATGTGTCCTAAGCTATCGAGAGCCATAAGATACCATGCGATTCAACTGCCTAAGAACATAGCACAAACTCAAACCAGATGAATCAAAAAAGACTAAATGGCCTTGATCAACCTCTCAGTGAGAAAAACTAGTGCATAACTCAACAGAAGTTTCATATATAAATAATAAATATGAAATTTCTCATCCCAAGTGAACTTCACTCCCTTACGAGTATGAGTGGTCATCGTAACACCCCTGAGATTTTATGAAACATATTCTTTTTAATTTCATTGATGTCTTGTGTCATATGCTACACCAAAAGGAGCTTTCACTACACACACCACTGAATTGTCTTTCATTACACGCAATCGTGACCTTCCACGATAGTGTGTGTTGTATGCAATACCGAGATTCACTAAACAACGATATGTTATATAAACTAGCTGTTATAAATAGTAATACCCTCTTTTTAAAATTTTATAAATTTTATCTTTTGAAATGGACTTCATTTTTTGATTCTAAATATCAAAATTAGCCTAGGGTGAATTTTTGGTATTTTTTTGAAAACTTTCAATTTTTGATGGATAGTGAAAACACTAGGTTAGTATTTAAAAAATGAATTTTTATTTAAATAATTATTTATTTTATATAAATTTATTTTAG
The DNA here is from genome assembly GCA_963277665.1 of Viscum album. Classification (NCBI taxonomy): domain Eukaryota; kingdom Viridiplantae; phylum Streptophyta; class Magnoliopsida; order Santalales; family Viscaceae; genus Viscum; species Viscum album. The sequence goes on from OY728161.1 coordinate 1,454,447,054, forward strand.
GTAAAATTTGATACATAATATCTATATAAGTTCAATGTAATTCATTGGATTCATTTTATAATAATTTTAGATATATAAAAATTTTATTGAACTTTTCACCGTCTTTTACCCACCTCCTAGGAGAATTTAAAAATTTACAAAAAATATAATTTTACCACTTCTATGACTGGAATTTAGAAAATCTGAGAGACACGGTTAATATCAATGAGTAAAATTTGGTTCAATAAGATAAAAATAATTTTTGGTGAATAGTAACATTTTACTTTTATTTACCACGGTTTAAAGTAAATAGGGTAATTAAGGGTAAAAATGATATTAATATTACCCTAAAACATGTCCTAATTATATTGGATAAGTGTAATTCTACCAAAAACAACCTTAGGAATAAAATATTACCCTTTAAATCCACTTGGATTAGATTAGGACATTTATTATTATTTTATTTAAAGAAGAGTTAAAATAGTTAAAATCAAAGTTTAATAACTAATATAGTTTTAATATAGGGTTATACATAAGATAAATTCGACTATAAATATTAATTAGAAAGATAAAAATATTTCCTAAATAATGGTAATTTATTTATAATTTTTTGACATTAAATAATTTAAATTATTTATGACACAATGATGATGCAGTAATTTACTTATTAATGAAATTTTAACATAATTGATGTTATAAATACCCAAATAAATGTAATATGAAACTTTTTATGAATTACACTAATTTTATGGGTCAATATGACATGTTAGTATTGCTTTAATTAACTTTTTTTCAACTAATCATGCTGTTATGATTTTCACAAAAATCAAGTACCAAATAGTGTCAAAATGGACATAAAATATTTTTTAAAGAAAATATTATATTATTAATTGATATTATATTCCTAAAAAATATAATTATAGGACTAATGACTTATATAAGGTTTTATATTTTAATAATTAACCACTTGGGGTTCTTTTATCTTGTTATAGTAAGTTTATTGACTATATAGTGTAAGAAAACAAAAAGACATGGTAAAAGTTAAATTATTTAACTTAGAGTTAAATCTAAATGATAAGGTTAAACTAGTAACCTAAACTTTTCTAAAACCAATTTGTTGAGAGTATTTATACCCATACCCACATTAGCTTCGAAATAAATCAATTTGGAGATATTAAAAATCGAATATGACATTATTATAAAATAATATTTTAAGTTTTTCCTAAAGTGCCCCTCTCCTCCCTTATAAAAGGGAACCTCCTCCCTCTCCTCGTCACACAATTTTGAGCCTTAATGCTCGGCCAAACTGTAACCATTTCCCTTCTAAACTTCCATAAAAACATACTATAATTCCTGGTCTTCTTCAAATCCAATTATTGTGACCTAAGAGGAGGTTTCAAATAGGCGTGTCGAAGAAGTGGTAATATCTGTTACCAATTCATTCAAATTTATTTCTTCTTATACTTCCTCCTATTTAGTTGTTCCATTATTAATTAATAACATAATTATCACTCCTTTACTGATATGTTATTATAAATACGAAACAACCCTATTTCACCTTCTATCCATCCTGTAGAAAATGAAATCACTGCACGTGGGTACGTACGGAATACCATCTCCCCGCTGTGGTGTAATCTGTTTTTCCACCACCACCTTACTTGGATGGGTATAATGGTGTAAATAATAAATATATATGGTTATTATAACATCATACTGATTCTATGATTTTATATCATCCACTCCAATTCCATTCAATAATTATGGGAATGATATCATTGCTCGTGTGTACGTACGGATTACCGTCTCCACGACGCGATGAGATTCATTCTCCATGTTAACGATTAATTAATGATTATAAAGTATATATAATGAATAGTAATGATATATATGACATAATAATGCTACTTTATTTATTTACATATATATTTAATTTACTTAATTCCATTCAATTCAATAAGGAAACGGAAACAGCGTTCATGCATACGTATGACCTACCGTCTCCATGAATGGTGTATTTCATTCCATTTATTGATATATCATATATATTTATATGATGAATATATATTATATATAAATCATGTTTTACAATATGTAATTTATTAAATCAGTATATAATTAATAATATCAATAATAACAAGTCGAAACATGTATGATAAATAAAACGATTTTACCCAAAATGATGCTTTAACATGAAATTTACAAAAGAACAGGTAATATAAAGTCATAAGTGAACCATATATGATATCATAATAATGAATATGATTATGTAATAATTCAATGACATTATTTAAATCATTATAAAGGAGTTTCAGATACATACGAATCAAATCAGACATCAGGTAAGGGATACCTTTTCCAATATCATTTTTATCCGAGATTATTTATTCGTAAGTATTTGGGGTTGTTGTTATCATCCATGCCCATGATTTCTAAAAAAATTCATGTATTTTTATATTCCTTTTATGAATTTTTGAAATTTACCACATTTTATGAATGGAATCTTACTTTTTTTTACCACACGAGGAACTTTTTGACTTTTCTGACAAAAGTACAAGAAGAATGTTATTTTTAACTTATACAGCGTGAACGGATTTTTATGGTTTCATAACGCCTCATTTTCATGATGATTCCTCTAAAATATTGCACGATTATTTTCAACAAAATCATTTTATTTTAAAATTTCATGGAATTTTGACAAAATAAAATGATTTTGAAAAGAAATGATATTTTCCTCAAGAATTCATTTCACGTGTTTTGTAAAAACTATTTTCCATCTAAGATGAAATTATTTAGTATGATTATGTTTCAAGTATAATGTCTCTATTATTTACATGGTTTTATTCTTCTTATGATGAAATGATATTCATTTTTTTATGTGGATTACGTTAATATGGGATGATGTTTCTGAAACCCATTTTATTCTTTGGGTTATGATGATTGATTTATTTTTATTTTGTAGTACACATAAGAATGGTTTCATTATGAGATGGGTGGGACCTATATCTCCCTCCAATGAATTGGGTAAAGATTTTTATCTCATGAGATAGAAATGGCTGGAATGGAAAGTTAATCCGGTTCGGTGATATAGGATTGGAACGAGTGAACTCGATTCAGAAAGGGACTTTGTCCACTAAGATGGTCTTGGCAGAAAGGCCTTGGATACTATGTAAATCATAACATGTGATTAATGGTTTCCATAATTACATGCTTTATTCCCAGGCTATTTTATCATGATTTATGTTTCTTTATGATCTATACCTTACGTACTGCCATGTTTTAGGTCATTACTCAAGATTTTGATGTTTAAACATTATGATCATGTTTTTTTAGTTCAAATGTATATGATTTGTTTTATTTTCTCCATGCTTACCCTTACTCAGCATTTGAGCTAACCCTTTATATGTTTTCTTTTCCCCATGATTTAAAGAAAGGTTTTAAGTAAGAAAACAAAAATGGGAAGATCTTTATGGGAGATGTTGAAGATCTTTCACTGCGATTGGAATATTATATTCCGAGTTTATAAAGACACTAAACTATTACGATCCTTTTGTGTCTATTATTTTTTATGTATTAAGTATTCAGAAAAAGTAATGTAATGTATATGTACATCAAGTTGTGGGTCACTACAGTTGGTATCAGAGTAAAGGTATAGTCAACCTTTGGAAACTAGGATGTGAAAGCCTTAGTAAGAACCTTAAGGATATGTCTAAGCATAGAACACAATATTAGTGTTTTATAAATGGCCATGAATAACCTATGATAATAACTTTAGTGTAAAATTTTATTCTTGATTATTTTGTTTTCCTTTTATGATTAGTGTTTTTCACACAATGCTTATTGGTTTTAGTCAATGGCTGGAACCCGAAGGAACCATGTTAATGCTGAATGCGACGGGCAATGCAATGATTGTCCCCCTCAGAAACCAAATGTTATGGGAGCTGGAATGAAAAATCTTGTATCCATAATCACACAACATTCTCAAGATATGAATCATGCAGTACATCCAAACGAGCAAAGGAAGGAGCAACATTCTGTTGAATCCTTCATGAGGCAGCGTCCACCTTCATTCAGTGGGTCTTCTAATCCATTAGTGGCTGAACAATGGATTAGTACCACTGAAAAGATATTTTTAGTTCTATAATGTTCTGAACATGACAAAGTCATCTTAGCAGGGTATCATTTGGAAGGTGATGTTGATCTATGGTAGAATCTTATCAAGAATATGAGGAAAAGATATTCAATTGAGTCCATGGAATGGGATGAGTTCAAGAACTTATTTTTCAATAAGTACTTCCCTCGTATTCTTAGAACAAAGATGGAGATGGAGTTCCTTGAGCTTAAACAAAAGGATGATGAATCTGTTGGTATATACGAAGAGAATTTTACAAGGGTTGCATGGTATGCATCTGGTTTTATCATCCAACATGAAAGTAAAGTTGATCAATTCTTTAGTGGATTAAAACCATGTCTTCGAAGGGAATTAGCTATAAGAGACTTCAGTACCTATGATGAAATTGTGCATTGTGCTATCAAGGTAGAACTAGATGTTGGTGTTACATATCCATCTCATGGTTTTGACAAGAAACGAAAGATGGATTTCAGGAAAAAATCTCAGAACAATTGTGAAAAGAAGATGAATGTTTATTTATGCTCAATGTGTGGAAAGAAGCATGGTGGAGATTGTCTAAAAGGTACTAGAAAAAGTTTCAAGTTTAGAAAATAAGGTCATCAAGCAACTGAGTGATGAAGTAATGGGAAAAAGGTTTCTAATGACATGAATAGAGAAAATAATACAGAGAACTCTCCACCAACACATCAATGCTTCAAGTGCAAGGAAATGGGGCATTATTCTAACCAATGCCCTAATCCAAGGGTTAATTATGATCGACGTGAGAAACCTCTTAAGTAAAAGGGAAAAAGGGAATTCACCTGAGATCACTATTAGCGATGTTGAGTATGACAACGATGTAGTGGAATGATTATGTGTTTATGTAACAGGATTCCAAAATATTGTTGTGGAATCTAATTTATAGTACTATGGAATATTGGAATATATATGTATTGTTTTACTATGGTTTTCAATAATTATATGGTACTGGTAACCATGAAAATTAATTCAAATATTTTGGAATGAAGATGATATGATAAGGAGAAAATGAAATGTTTAATAGTATTCAGGAGCTCATGCCTGATATAAGGACTAAGTGATATTATGGTTTGAGTATATATAAATTTTGGGATTTTGATATGAGGAAAGTGTTAACTTTTGACAGCATTCATGTTTTCACTAAGGTTCTATGGTAAATCATGTTTCAAAATAATACACGATTAAGGTATTCACATGTTTGGAATGTGACCAACAAGATATATCTTATGATATAAGGGGGATAAATGATGGTATTCATGTGCTTGTTATGTGACCTTTCAAGTAATCGTTTTCTTTATACTATGAGATTGGAAATATGTATTTTGGATAATCCTAAAGATTGGAAGGGATTATGTTGGTCATTAGATAGTATTATTTAAGGATAGAACTTGTTTTTAGATATTATTTCTGGAATGTTATAATAGTATAGTTTTAGAAAAAGGACAACCCATGGGATGAGCGACAACCCATCGCGTCGGACAGGGATGTGGGAATCAAACCCACAACTGAATTGTGATTGACCTTTATTGCCTACCACTGGCCTACATGAAGTCCCTGGTTAGTATAAAAGATTTTTATTTTATTAAGTGGTATGATAGATGAAGTATAAGTCCATTTTTGGAGTCATATATGATTAACCTCGCCATAGATGGACTTATGTATATTTGATAACTTTTGTTAACCTTTTGTTTGAGACAGATGGTATGACCCATTATTCTATCACTTGGTCTGATAACACTTCAAGAATGATAAATTCAACTTCATTTCTTAAAGGGACAAAGTGTAAATTTTTCAAGGCACAAACAATGGTGAGATTATACCTTAATAAAGTAAGTATTTCTTCTAATTCAAATTTTCAACTTTAGGGAAATGATCTTGAAAACCAAAAATGTTGTCATAGTGCCCTTATATCCGATGAATCAGATGGTACCTTAGATCATCACAAATTTATGGCTTTGTGATTGTTGGCTTCTTCATATCCATGTACTATACCACTCTCCATCATAACATGATGGTTAGATTTCTCTTCCATGTCCATATTTTCACCTATGTTATCTTATGTAGAAACCCAATGATTAGTTAATTTGCGTAACTGTTCCATTTCATACTTTAGTTTTTAAAAATAAGTTTTGGTATTCCTTTTTACGATACGGGTTTCTATTAAAAAAACTTTCAAGTAGTAAACCATTTATAACCCCAACGAATTTCGAGGGAGAAATTCATTTTAAGGGGGTAGAATGTAACACCCCGAGATTTTATGAAAAATATTCTTTTTAATTTTATTTATGAATTTTGTTGTATTATACACCAAAAGTAGTTTTCACTACACGCATCCCTGACTTGGCTTGCATTACACGCAATCATGACCTTCCATGATAGCGTGTGTTGTACGCAATACCGAGTTTCACTAAACAACGATATGTTATATAAACTAGCCGTTATCAATAGTAATACCCAATTTTTTAAAATTTATAAATTTTATCTTTCTAAATAGACTTCATTTTTTGATTCGGAATATCGAAATTAGCCTAGGGTGAATTTTTGGTATTTTTCTGAAGACTTTCAATTTTTGATGAATAGTGAAGACACTTGGTTGCTATTTAAAAACCGACTTTTTATTTAAATAATTATTTATTTTATTTAAATTCATTTTAGGTCAAAATTGATACATAATACCTATATAAGTTAAATTTAATTCATTGGAGTGATTTTATAACAATTTTAGATATTTAAAAATTTTATTGAACTTTTCACCGTCTTTTACCCACCTCCTAGGAGAATTTGAAAATTTACATAGAACATAACTTTACCACTTATGTGAGTGGAATTTTGAAAATCTGAGAGACACGGTTAATATAAAGGTGTAAAATGTGGTTCAATAAGATAAAAATTATTTTCCGTTGAATAATAACTTTTTACTTTTATTTACCACGGTTAAAAGTAAATATGGTAATTAAGGGTAAAAATGATATTAATATTACCCTAACACATGTCCTAATTATATTGGATTAGTGTAATTATACCAAAAAAACCTTAGGAATAAAATATTACCATTTAGGTCCACTTGGATTAGATTAGGAAATTTATTATTATTTTATTTAAAGAAGAGTTAAAATAGTTAAAATCAATGTTTAATAAATAAAACATTTTTAATATAGGGTTATACATAAGATAAATTGGACTATAAATATTAACTAGAATATAAAAATATTTCCTACATAATGGTATTTTATTTATAATATTTCGACATTAAATAATTTAATTTCTTAATGACATAATGATGATGCAGTAATAACCTTATTAATGAAATATTAACATAATTGATGTTATAAATACCCAAATAAATTTAATTTGAGACTTTTTATGAGTTACAATAATTTTATAGGTTAATATGAAATGTTAATATTTATTTAATTAATGTTTTTCGACCTAATCATGCTGTTATGATTTTCAAAAAAATCAAGTACCAAATAGTGTCAAAATTGACATAAAATAGTTTTTGAAAAAAATATTATATTATTAATTGTTATTCTATTAATAAAAATATAACATTCAGCCAAATCACTTAGATAAGGTTATATATATTAATAATGAACCACTTGGGGTTCATTTGGCTTGTTATAGTAAGTTTATTAACCATATAGTGTAAGAAAACAAAAAACACGGTAAAAGGTAAATTATTTAACTTAGAGTTAAATATAAATGATAAGGTTAAACTAGTATCCTAAAAATGTCTAAAACCTGATTTTTGATGGTATTTTGACTCAAATCCACCTTTGATTCAAAATAAATAAATTTCGAGCTATTAAAACCCGAATATGACTTTTTTATAATATAATATTTTAAGTTTTTCCTAAAGTGCCACTCTCCTCCCTTATAAAAGGGCACATCCTCCCTCTCATCCTCACACATTTTTGAGCCTTAATGCTCAGCCAAACCCTTACCATTTCCCTTATCAACTTCCCTAGAAACATACTAGAGTTCATGGTCTTCTTCAAAGTCCAATATTTGTGCCCTAAGAGGAGGTTTCTAATAGGCGTGTCGAAGAAGAGGTAATATCCATTACCGATTCTTTTAAATTTATTTATTCTTCTACTTTCTCTTATTTTCTTGTTTCATTATGAAGTAATAACATCAGTATCAGTAATATACTGACATGTTATTATAAATATTAAACAACCCTATTTCACCTTCTATCTGTCCTACGACAAACGAAATCACCGATCGTGCATATGTACGGAATTTTGTCTCCACGCCATGGTGTAATCTATTTTTCCACCACCACATTACTTGGATGGGTATAATGGTGTAAAGAATAACTATTATTATAACATCATACTAATTCTATTATATTATATCATCAACTCCAATTCCATTCAATAATTATGGTAATAATATCATCGCTCGTGCGTACGTACGGATTACCGTCTCCACGACGCGATGAGATTCATTCTCCATGTTAACCATTCAAGAATGATTATAAAGTATATATAATGAATAATAATGATATATATGACATAATAATGATAATTTATTTATGCACATATATGTTTCATTTACTTAATCCCATTCAATTCAATTAGGAAACGAAAACAACGTTCATGCGTACGTACGACCTACCGTCTCCATGAACGGTGTATTTCATTCCATTTATTAATCTATCATATATATTTATATGTGTAATATATATTATATATAAATCATGTTTTACATTCTGGAATTAATTAAATCAGTATATAAGTAATAATATCATGAAAAACATGTCGAAACACGTATGATAAATAAAACAATTTTACCCAAAACGCTACTTTAACATGGAATTTACAAAAGAACGGGTAATATGAAGTCATAAGTTTACCATATATGATATAATAATAATGAATATGATTCTATAATAATTCAATGAAAATTTTTAAATCATTATATAGGAGGTTCAGATACATATGTATCATATCAGACATAAGGTAAGGGATAACTTTTCCAATCTCGTTTTTTTCCGAGATTTTTTATTCGTAAGTATTTGGGGTTATTGTAATCATCCATGCCCATGTTTTCTAAAAATGTTTTCATGTATTTTTAACTACCTTTTACCCATTTTTTAAATTTACCACATGTTATGAATGGAATCTTACTTTTGTTTACCACGCAAGGAGCCTTTTGACTTTTCTGATAAAAGTACGAGAAGAATGCTATTTTTAACTTATACGGCCTGAACAGATTTTTACGGTTTCATAACACCTCATTTTCTTGAAGCTTCCTCTACAATATTGCATGATTATTTTCAAAAAAATCCTTTTCTTTTAAAATTTCTTGGCATTTTGACAAAAGAACATTATTTTGAAGAGAAATGATATTTTCCTCATGAATTCATTTCAAGTGTTTTTTCAAAAATATTTTCCCTCTAAGATGACATAATTTAGAATTATTATATTTCAATTATAATGTCTCTATTATTTACATGGTTTTATTCTTCTTATGATGAAATTATATCCATTTGTTTTATGTGGATTACGTTAATATGGGATGATGTTTATGAAACCCATTTTATTCTTTGGGTTATGATGAATGATTTATGTTTATTTTGTGGCACCCATAAGAATGGTTTTATTATGAGATGGGTGGGGCCTATATATCCCTCAAATGCATTGGGTAAAGATTTATATCTCATGATATATACATGGCTGGAATGGAAAGTTAATCCGGTTCAGTGATACAGGACTGGAATGAGGAGTGAACTCGATTCAGAAAGGGACTTTGTCCGCTAAGATGGTCTTGGAAGAAATGCCTTGGACACTATGGAAATCATAACATGTTCTTAATGGTTTACACAATTACATGCTTTATTCCCATGATCTTTTATCATGATTGATGTTTCTTTATGATCTATGCCTTATGTACTGCCATGTTTTATGTCATTCTTCAAGATTTTTATTTTTAAACATTATGATCATGTTTTTTTAGTTCAAATGTATATGATTGGTTTTATTTTCTCCATGCTTACCCTTACTGAGCATTTGAGATCACCCTTTATATGTTTTCTTTTCCCTAGGATTTAAATAAAGTTTTTAGGTAAGCAAACAAAAAGGGAAAGATCTTTATGGAAGATGTTAAAGATCTTTCACCACGATTAGAAGATTATATTCTGAGCTTCCAAAGACACTAAACTATTATGGTCCTTGTGTGTGTTTTTTTATGTATTAATTATTCCGAAAAAGTAATGTAATTTTCATGTTTGTCAAGCTTCGGGTCTCTACAGTCATCGTAGATGATAATTTTTAGAAATAATTTATGTACCGGTGATAATACCCAGATTAACCCAGGAAGCTCTGAATCTAAAAAACATTACACAGCTTCACCAATTTCATAACAGATTTCACATTTTCATGATCATCTGACATACCATATTTTGCAACCACTTGTTCCATGAAAATCACCTTCCAGATCTAGAAATCACATTTTTATAGTTGTACATAAAGTGTGTGATCTCAATAATCCCACATTTTATATCATGTGATAGGAATGATCCTCCTATTACTAAGAGTAAATTAGGACTTCATCAACAAATACCTCCATAAAAATTCCAATATAATCATTAAATATCTTATTCATTAAAATTCATAAGTACTGTAGGAGAATTGGTTAGACTAAATGGAATGACAAGGTACTAAAAATTTCCATACCTTCCCTAGAAGGTGGTTTTCGAAATGTAAAATTCATTTATAATCTACTTGTTGTAACTAGATCAAAGATAAATTTTGATAACCACTTCAAACCATTCAACAGATCAAACATATCATCAATCCATGTCCATGGATACTTGTTCTTTACCATAACTCAGATTATCTTCTTGTAATCAATATATGGGATATGTGTTCCATCACATTTCTTACCAATGAGTACAAGACCCTCCCAAGGTGAAACACTTGAGTATATAAATCATTTCTCTAAAATATCATCCATCTGATTCATGAAATATTTCATTTAACCTAATTCTATATGATAAGAATGAATTTATATTGACTGAGTACCACACATTAAATTTATAGAAAACTCTACCTCCCTTTCTGGTAGAAAATTAGAATGCCAGAAGGAAAAACATGAGGAAACTTGATGAAAACTGTTAGTAGATTATCACTCAAAGTTCCACACTCCAGATCAAATTACAAATCTAATATTACTTTCCCTAACACTGTATAATATGGTTTGGCTCTACTCGACTTGGTATCACACTCCCTAAAAGATATGACACACCCCATTAAAAAAGTAAAGGATTATCATCAAAGATAATAGTCAATATTGTCATTATTTGAAATGACTCAATCCATCCTAAAATAGAAATAAAGTGGTTTCAGGTTGAGAACCATAAAATCACAAGCAAGTTCAATTCTGATAAATAGACACACAAGAAGGAAAAAATGAAACCCTGATCTCTCTTTATTCTAATGGGTGTATTAATATCCATCACATAAGATAAAATCTCCATAGGTAGATTTAATAGATTCTCAATACAGGTCGATATAAAAATTAGATGCACTAGTATCAAATATGGAAGTAAAGAAAGATAAATTTACAGTGATGGTACCTCTCCCAGATGTTGGATCTATATCATATTCTTTTAGAGACTCTTCCACTATATGGAGAATATTAATTCTAGATAAATTTAGATATAACCCAATATATCTTGAAGCATCAAATAGAACTATAGTAATTTTTATTGATGTTGATTCCCTGCCACTACATGGGGAAAAGATATTATAGAACTTCTGAAAGTTCCCTAAAAATATATAAGAGCATTAAATATTAGGTGCCTTAGGGAAACATATTTTGAATGCCCAGGATTTCCACATTGGATGTAACTCAAAGGGCCTCTTCTTGTCATTACAGGAGGTCCAAAAGAACCCTTTAGTCCAAAATTTCCATGAAACATATCATGCATTATAATTCCTTTATAGGGACTCATAGAACTTCCACTAGGTGAAAAGGGAACTCCCATAAACCCTGACATACCATCCAAGTCACATATAACCAGAAAATATGTATCCCTCACATCATCATAAGAGGAGAGATTTAGAAATAAAACATGATAATGAATATCAGGTTGAATCCCCATATAGAAATTTCAAGTCTTCATTTTATAATTTGATACAATCTCAAGTGGAAACAACACAAGATCAGTGAATTAGTTCACATATTCTATCACAGTCCTATCAACCATCATGAGATTGGAAAACACCATATCCTTATCCAATTCCATAGAATCTAGATATAAATATTTAGTGAAAAGATATTTATAATACTTCCACTTTAAACCATCATTCATCTTTTATATCACCATAAAGTACCTCCATATCATTCTAGGTTCTTCCAGTTTAAAGGTGACACATTTCACATAGATTGAATCAATCATTTCCAAGAACTAAAACCAAAGTTCTATCTTTCTCAACCAACCCTAACCATCATGAGGATTATTATATCCTTGTAATACTAGTGGATTGGGGTGATGGAACCCCTAATAATAACTCTGGAATTCATCCCTTTGAGGTTCCATAGTTGGATATTGAATCGGAATGGGGTTAGTTGTATGTCCTAGATTATAGATAGCATACACGGTAATCTCAATGAGATTCTGGTTTGTGGGGGGATTTTCTAATTTTGGTTCATCAGCAAATTCCTGCTGGAGATTGTTCTCATGTATTCTCATAGGCATGATGATATAAAACATTATAAAAAAACAGTAAATACATCATAAGTTTACTCATATCAATACTCAAATAAATAAACAAGGAAACTAATCATATCCCATAAGAAAAAAAGATTTTATTTTCTACCTACAAAAATCTAAAGTAGGAAGAATACTCGAACTATTCCCCAAATTTATTTTCCCAAAACAGAAAAAGTGATTTAAGACTCATTACAATGAAATCTACCATAGCACTCACACGAGACTGCATCCTAAGTAATCAAAATAAGTCTCTAACTATAAATCGATATGAAGGGAAAATACTTAACAAACACCTTTGATTCCACTTTCCATGAAGCATCGTGGATAACCTTGTAACCTAATACTTTATATGGTATTAACATGGCTAAAAGGTAATTCTTTTTCATTATGGTTTCACAACTAGAACAGAGAATCACTCAAGATAAAATTGGGAATGAATTTTCTATAAAAACAATGGAAGATTAAGATACATATTAGTATGCTCAAAAAACCAAAGGGACATGGTACCAGAAACCAAACACGTATATCAAAAAACCAAAATAGTACATTATTAATGTACTCAAAAGTAGATAAGATGAAATAAATATCCAAAATTTCATATCACTCTAAGCCCAAAGGATTAAGAACATCCAGCTCCTCCAAGATGAGCTTTTCCTATGCTTGGACTTGGTAGAAGAAAATATACAAATTATAGAAGGTAAAGGTATGTTGTGAGCTAAAAATCCCATCATCCTGTCACCAATTTCTCCCTAAAAAGTATATATAATCATAAACCTAATAATTTGGTCAATTTAAATAAAATAGGGCCTAGAGATTCAATTTCATATTTAAAAACACATGTTTTCATTTCATAATGAAGGATAACATTAATAAATAAATTTATAAACACATTATATACATAATTTCATATAAATTATTAGGACTGAGTAAATAATTTTCATATTCATGGATATTTATAAAAAAAAATCACAAGAAGTGCCATGATTATCTTCCCTGAGGTTTGATATTTTCAATTTATATGATCCTCACACTCTAATATTAGTGATCATGGAATATGTGTACACATAGACCTCAGGGTCAAGATAAATAGGACTCATCAACATTCCATCAGGGATAATATTTTCATAACTAGGTTTTTGTTATATTTTTAATTTTCAATCAATTTCTATGGAATTAACATTTTAGTGTACTTTTCCCAAAAAAAAACTAACTACCCAGGCTCACACATTCTCAATTGATCATTTGAAATGGGGAAAATTATTGAACATCAAATCAATAATAATTCACAATTTAGTTACCAACCTTTCCATTTTAAAAATTCCAATTCACTTTTAAAATAAAAACATTGGTTTTTCATAAATTAAGGACTTTTTAAAACAAATCCAATAATAAGTGTTTATCAGTTCCATTTAAGCCATTTTTTTTAAAAACCATTCTCAAATCAATTCACAAATTCCATGAGTTTCAAAATACACCCCGAATTCTAATACAATTGAAATTGTGGGGGGTTCCCAAAATCACATGCCTAATCAATTTCAATTCAAATTTACACCAAATTGTGTTTTCATAAAACAATTGAAAGAAAATTAAATAAAATCAAGACAATCAGTGTTTAATTATTTAGAGATTTATAAAATGGAACCACCTATGTTTAATCATTGTATCAAAACTCAACACCCATGGTGGGATTATCCATTGATGAATGATGGAAATAGATATCAATAAAAGAAACTGAGATTCTGGATCTAAATCAATTATGTTTCTATATATTGAAAACATGATGATATATCAAATCCTGAAATTCAAGAGAAAGAGAGATAGAAAGAATAGTAGGGGAATCACATACCCAAGAGGGTTAAATTAGATCCTCTACACTTTGATCTTCCCCAGAATGGGTTTGGTGGGGAAGAAAGGTCTTTTGAAAGACTCCAAAACATAAGAATTCATGATATCTATAGTTAGGGTTGAGCGGGGGTTTAAATTGGGGATCACAATTTTTTTAACATTTTTTGGAATAAAAAAACATCATCTACATGGTTATCTTGGTAGTTCTATATAGTTAGAAAAATTGTGTTCCTTAATGGTCAACCCATCTACTGGGGTCCATGGTTTCTACTAGGTAGGAACATGGTTTTTCAAACCTTCTGCCAACTGTGCAAACCCCCACTACCCAAGGTTACACAATTTTCACTCGTAGGGTACGTAGTTTGGGAAAACTATGTACCTACAATTTTAACCCCATAAACATTCAAAAACTTCAAATTTACACCTAAAACAACATGACAAGAACGACCACCAAATCATTATAAAAAATGATGATTGGGGAGTACCTAAAAACCAGTAATAGGATATTATACCATAAGGCCCCAAATGGACCATTTTTTAACCTTATATTATATAAGGTTGAAATATGACCATAAAATAGCAATTATAAAAAATTTGGTTCATTTCTAGCCCTTATCTTTTGAAATTAATCCCCTGGTAATCTCATTTTTAACTTAATCAAAATATTTAACTTTTTCTATTTTCACTATTCATTATAGTCAATAATTAATTAGACCATATTAGATAATATTAATTATTCTAATGAAGATTATAAAATTCATTTTACCGAATTTCATACCTATAAGTGGGAAATTTTACTTTAAAATTCAACCCATATATGTAATGATAAATTAGTTTTTCAGAGAGAATGGTTTCAAAAGTTTTGAAAGTTTTTTATAAAAATTAAAAATTAAATCGATTCTATTGACCTATATTTTATTAATTGTTAAATAGTTTTACTAATTTTACTTTTAAAAATATTTTAAAACAAATTTTACCATATAATTTTTTTAAACAAAAAGGGTATTTTAAATAAAAACCATTATTTTCCCTATTCATGGAAAAACACAACTTTTCAGAAAAATATCAAAAAACCACGCTAAGATAATTTTTACATGGTTATTCTAAAAATGAGGATAATTTTTTCAAATAAATTTTCTAATTTTCTAATAATTTACTTGTATTATTTTTGTACAAAAATAAATGAAACTGTTTCCAGAAAAAAATATTATTTTTGAAATATATATAGACTTTACCTAGAATTAAGTACCTTATTCTCCAAATTTTTTCATTATATAATACCATTATTATTAATATTTAAAATGTGGTTATTTTTTTCATACCAAAATTTATAATGTCCAGGTTTTAATGGAATAGTTAAATAGTAATATAAATATAATATTGTGGTTCTATAGAACTCAATGGCATGTATAGCACAAGCTATCAAAGAAATTAAACTTAATAAAAAATAATATATTTCATAAAATTTATGGGTGTTTCTTTCTAAACCCCCTTAAAATGAGTTTTTCTCACTAAATTACACCACTTTAGTATAAAACACTATGGAAACTTTTTCCTCATTACATCCTCAATCTCCCACATAGATTCCTCTGACTGGTTGTTTTACTACAAAACCATGACTAGGTGAGTGAACTTGTTTTGTAGATATTTATATGTATGATCAAAAATCACTAACATTTTTTCCTCATAAGAATGATCAAACTCCATTAGTAATAACTCTAATTTTATTACGTGTGAAGGAATTGGTATGTATTTATCTTCAAGAGAGATATATGGAACACAACATAGACTCGATAGAGGTTTGGTGAAAATATAAATTGATAGGATACCGTCAGAATATGATCTAGAATTGAAAAATATCAAATATACTTAGGGATTAGTTTCCATTTATTCTCTAATATCATAACCTTATTTAATAGTTAAATTATTTGAAACTCCTTATCACCAAATTTAAATTCCAAATCACACTAGAGATTACCCTTATAAATTTATCATCAACTTTATGGCATCATTATGTCTTGTTAGAATGGATCTAACCTTCTGTGTAATTTATTATTCTATCTCAGGTCCCAATATCTTTATTCTTATAACTTGATTCCATCATGGGTAATTTCTTCAGTTATTCCATAGATGGATTCAAATGGAGGCATCTAAATACTCATGTGAAAGCTATTTTTTTAATGAAAATTCATCATGTGGAAGGTATTGATACCAAAAATACTTTTGAATTACAAATGAAAATATCTCAACATATCCTCCATGGATTAAATTTATCTCTCTTATTAAACATATATTTGAGGATGATACGTAGTGAGGAAACTCATCTTTGTATCAAGAGCATGTTGAATACTTCCCTAGAACATTGATAAAATCCTTGGATCCTGATCATACATAAGGTAATGTGGTATTACATGAAACCTTACCACTTATTTAATATATATCCTGGTAATATGATCCAAAGATAAATATTCTGTAATAGCGATAAAGTGTTTTTAATTAGTAAGGAAGTCAACCAAAACCCGTCTAGCATTTTTTCCTTTATATTTTTTAGGGAGTATGATGATAAATAGATGGAGATGCTTTCGTATTTCCATTATGGTATGCATAATGGATATAAGATCCACTTAGACGTTTCTTCTCTCAACCTTAACATGCTAATATACCATGCATCGAGATACAAACTCTTCGATATCTCTCTTTATTCCATACCACCATAAACACTCTTTCAAATATCTATGTATCTTCATACTTCTTGAATAAATAGAGAGATAAGAACTATGAGACTCCACTAACAACATCTTCAAATCTATTATTGTAATTCCTCGACCCCATAATCCTGAAGTTGGTGCATTATTTCATTACATTTTTATTATTACAAGGAATAAAATCCCAAAGGAACATTCAGTTTATAAGTCTTGTAAAGCCATATTACATACATGATACCCATAATACCTTAATAATTACAAAATATAAACATGATTCATAATAATTTGAATTAAATTGCATCCTTTAATGGTTATTCAATGATTTATTCTTTATAACATAGGGAAAAGAAACATAATAAGGATGAGCTCAAAGGATCAGTAAGGGTAAGTAAAGAGGAATCAATAATGTATCTGTGAGAATAAATCATCATAGAAAGGTGATTAACTGAAAACATATTCCATTATAATAACTAGATAAGGAAAATTTAATACAGAATGGTAATAAATTGAAGCATATTATATTTAATCATTGAACTAAAAATTAAATGTATCCATAGATATGTCGATGAAAAATATCAACAATGAATAATAATTGAATCTAAATGAGTGGATATTCTTAAATATAGGATGTTACGTTTTTTTGGTACTATGAACCATTACTGTTAAGACCATTCACAAGATGTTTTAAAACATACTATTTACAAATCAATTTGGAATATCCAATATTAACTCTACTGTCAAGACTTTTCAATAGATAGGTTGTATCATACTGGTTACAAATGTGAACTATTTTTCCAACCTAATTTAGTCCCATGAGACTACTGATATATCAGGGGTATTTCATTTATCGATCCCCAACATGTAGGGCATCCCTTAAACAGTCCCCAACCTATGTCTTTACTTTCCAAAGAAATAATCAAATATAACAATCGATTTAATTAATAAATATTTTTCATTATCATATATTTGCATTGAATAAATAATTTAGATTTATCAATAATACATCATAGGAGGATAAGTAATAAAAATGGTTGTTGACATTAAAACATTCTTGAGGAAAAATAATTTTGAACATTACAAAGTGTCTCATACCACATTGAAAAAATTAAAAAAATAATTCCTCCTGAATTAAATAAAACTTATAATATCATGAGAGTAAGTTTATTTGTAATATAAAATGTCAAAAGGGAGTATATATAACATATAAAAATTAATACATGCATAAAAAATATTTCTCAATTGATTGTAGATTGAGTTTAAATCCTTTACCTTAACATTCCTTTTGGTTTATATCCTCTTGTATAGTGTTCTAAAATATTTTACTAACTTATATCATAATTATACATATTAATTAGACATTATATAACAACTTCATATAATATATTATTTCATATTTGTTAACAATCATTAATTATTTTCACTATTTTAGGTGTTAATTTCCTAGTTTTCTCAAGTATGTTTTGACTTGTTATATGATTATACTATTACAAAGATCATGATTTCATCATATAAAAAATTTAAATAATGATTTAATTATATTATATATTCAATAAATATGTATTTCAAATAGACAATAATGTTTGGAGATAAGAAATTAAATACATTGTTCATAGAGACGGTATGATGTACGTACGCATGAACGCTACTTCAATTTATTTGTTGTATTAAATGAATTAAAAGTAAATGCTATATTTATATTATAATTAATTTATCATATCTATTTTATATATGTTTCACATATTTATTAATTTCATATTTTATACATTCCATGTATGGAATGAATGAGTCGCATTGCTTTGAGGGGGCGGTAGTCCAAACTTTCTCAAATAAAATTATCTAATTTACACAAGATGGGAAGAAAAAAGTATGTTATAAATATGAATAAAATAATAATAAATAAATTATAAATATCTTATATATCATATATAAATATATTTTTCATCATTATAGACACCTTGAGATATGGTAAAGGAAAAAAATGAACAATCATCGTTTCGTGAGGCAGTAGTTCACCGTTCACAGAAACAGTATGTTTGTTACCCATTATATGGAAGTGTGTATAAGTGTAGGTAAAACAGATATCATAAAAACATCCTAATATATTTAGGATACATTTTTTTTATATAATAATTAAATAATAATATTTTAGGAATTAGATAATGGAAATAAAACTAAAAATATTAAACACGTATGTTACCTCTTAATCAAGAAACTTCATTTGATTTGTACCAAAAGGCTTACTTGGATGGTTTTACTCCAAACATGATCCTTATATAATGAGGTTAAGGTTTTGGGGAGATATTTTAGAATATCTTGGTTGAGAAAAATTGGCATGAGAGGTTTAAGGAAGGGGTAGAGTGCTTTTCTTTTTATAGTGGATGGGGATTGGAACTCTTGTAAATACCAAATTTTATTCTTTAATGGGAGTTATAAATCACCTAATATGTCTCAAAAATTTAAAAATATTGGATTAAAGGATAATAATGGCTATAAAAACCTCCTAAACATAAAAATAAGCCCATTTTTATTACTTGGTTCTTTAAATTATATGTTTCCCCAAATTTATCATATTGGTTTTTTGTTAAAGAATATAGTTTTCCAAACTATGTAATTTATTAATTAAAACTAAAATAAAGTTATATTTATTATAAAATATAGGTAAAATTAATTATTAATATTATATCTAATTTATCAAACAAAAATCCCATGTGTTTTGGAAAATAATTTTAAAACTAGTGCATGTAAAGCGCTAAAACGATGCTTAAACCCGAACTGTGTTAACAATGTTTTTACAATATATGGTTCAATATGTTAATTATAAAAGATAAATTTTTCAAATAATATACCATATTTAATATTTATTAACACTAAAAAGTCACTCTAAAGAATATATAATTTTTATTAATTTTAAATCTTTTATTAAAATATCGTTTATTATAAAATAACAATAATGTCAATTTTGATGATATTTATTTAATTTTAATTTTAGAATACCAATATAATATTGTAATTAAAACATACTATGTTTAAAGATTTTAAACATGATATATTACTATTAAAAATAAATAATTTCTATAATTCAATCAATTTACTTCACTTTTATTGTTTACAGTATTATTTATTTTAGTTAGTAGTTAACTAAATAATCACTAGTTTGGTGTTTCTTAAAAAAAAATAGTAATTAAACCACCTCAAAAAATTATTGATAAATTATTATGATAAAAATAACCCATTTAAATTTAAAATTATATGTACAACTTAAAATTTTCTTTTTTCTACTTATCTCAATGTTTTATAAAATTAAAGGTAAAGAAAGTTCCCTTTTTGTCTTTTTCCGTACATAACCTTTTATATAGGACATTTCAATTTTATAATATCCAAATAACCAATAAAATTAGAAACCTGTGGTGATTTTGCCTAATTATTGGAATCTAATGGCTTTTAGAATAATTTCTATGTCATTTTGGTCCTTAAGATTAAGGTTTTTTCTTTTATTAAGCGTAATCATACCTTAATCACAATATTTAATTATAATCACATTCACTAATATTTTCAGTCAAAAAATATTTTATTCTTATTAGATAGAAAATATTGAATTTATTAATAACATTTATGTCATTTTTTCAAATTCAAATCAGTGAAGTTGGAAAACTAATATTAATGCTAATCTCACAGACATGGTGATAATGTGTGTTTTTAAAGTAAAAACGTTCAAAAGTTCAATAAGTATTTATATCTAATTTAAATATAAATATGATTACAATTACCAAAATTTGATTAATATATTAATAATTTATCTATTCCAACTTTTAAAAAGTTAATATATAATTTAACACTAATCATTATTTAAAAGAAAAGACAGTTTTTAACTAAATTATAGTAATTTTCCGTATTAATCAAAAAATGAAGTTTCTTAGAAAAATATCAAAACATTAACCTAAGCTAATTTCTATATTCCAAAATCAAAATTGAATTTTATTTTAAAAAATAAATGTTATACAATTTAAAAACTTAATTTTAAAATAAATGCATCATTAAAAGGCGGTAAACCCCTGTCTAGTATGTAACTCAAGCTAACTCTGTGTGGTGTGTAGTGTAAGATTAACATGGTGTTTCATACTAATAGAGAAAAAATAATATTTAATCTAACATTATAATATTTTAATGTATTTTGGTGTTATATTCTCCCCACATTAATTAAATTTCTTTCTTGTACTTTCAAATTCATCTTAGTAATCAAGGAATTCATATTAAAAAAACAATTATTGAAAACCACACATCATAAATAGGGTAAATAACACATCTTGTTAATAAAAGGTAAAATTAAATGAAAGGTTCATCACAAAAATATGATTTTTAGTAGTATAAATTTTTTGAAAATATTGATATGGAAGAGAAATTTAACTATAATGTTCTCATGGAAAGTAATAGAGAACATGATCAGATGAATGTGGTAGATCAAAATAACATAAACCAAAGGTTTGAATAGAGGAAATTGATATCATTAAATAATGATGATATTAAGAAATCAATTTTTTTAGATAATTTTTTTAATTTTTATGAATTTTTTCACTCTATATGAATATAAGTACATATTATTACTTGGTACGTTTCTATAGGCACCTTCCTATCCTTTGGTCATCCCTTGAACTATTTCTACTTCATCTCATATAACAAGATTCATTTTATAGTGATGTAATATAAAAAACTATAAAACCAAATCTAAATTTCTACATTAACTATTTTATAAATGGTCAACCTTTCCAAAATATTATGTATCAACACTTTAGATATAAGGTCAATGAATTTCCCAAATGATCATATCATTATCCTTTAATCAAAGTGATGATGATCTAAATTTTCTCATTCCAAACATGTGAATAACGTCATCATGTCTCATCATGAAATATGGTAATAACTAGAATCACCATAAAAATTATTAGAAACATGAACTCTTACTTATGACTTATGTAAGATACATGTTATTGGATATATTCATTAAATCCAAAAGTGTTGTAAACTCTATCAGTGATAGGATAGACCACTTGTTAACATGTCATTAATCAGTTTCAAGGTATCTAGTACTTATCCAAATCAATCATTTATTCATCATTATCTCAACATCATGAATATATTAAGGGTTGTTTTCGCTCAATCATGTGTTTTTAGAAAATTTTAACTTTATTCTGAAAAACATTATTCAGTAAATGATTCTAAAATCCTTAATGAAAATTTATTGCAGTAAAATCCAGTACATCACTGATAAAATATTCAAATGACATAGTTCTTGAATACAAGTACATAAAGACATAGATTATTCCACTTCATCCTTTATCCGTTAATATGGCTACCTCATCCTATTATTTAATACCCATTTCCTTTCACATTTAACCAGTAGTCTCACAATCCTCAAAAATATAACCATTACTCATACCACCTTTCTGATTATCTTTTTGAGCATTCCACTTGGAATGTTGATTTTTTTTAATGGATATTCATTCCACACATGTAGAAAAAAAACATTCCCTTCAAGAACTTATCAGGGTGATTCTTTCCATAACTATAACATGTGGGAAAATCCTTCTTTCATTTCTTCCCTTTAGCTATCATTTTCCCTTCCATCATCTTCTTCTCTCTATTCCCTTCAAATCCATAGGACATGGAGAATTCTTTAACTTTATTATCATAACATGATACTATTTCCTTATATAAATAAAATACTTGGGACACTACATCCCTTAGAAATGTTGGATTAAAATAACAAAATATATAATCCTTCTTATTCTTGGGATCATGTGAATTCGTAATGTTCTGATTCTATCTACTATGTGTTATTTCTACACAATGTGATATTCTATATTAAATCATAACGTGATTTATAATTCCAAATATTGTATAACACTCAACCTAAATGTATCATAAATCTTATAATCATAAACATTGTTACTTTGGGGGAATATTTGCCTTTAAATCCTTCATAATGATATGTAAATAAGATGTGAATTATCCT
Organism: Viscum album; assembly: GCA_963277665.1. Classification (NCBI taxonomy): domain Eukaryota; kingdom Viridiplantae; phylum Streptophyta; class Magnoliopsida; order Santalales; family Viscaceae; genus Viscum; species Viscum album. The sequence goes on from OY728161.1 coordinate 1,454,470,462, forward strand.
AAGAATATCCCCAAGGGGTGTCCAACTAGGACTAAAGTAAGGATCATTGTCCTATACCTGGTTACCCTAAGTCTGGCCTAGAACACCTTGTTAGAGTTATTACTACTATGTACATCTATTCCAGAACCACAACTACTTGTAGTATCTAGGTAGGGATATATTTATAAGAATACCCACATAATATATTCCTTACAAAATTATAGGATGTTCATATATACTCATCTTCAATTTATATATTAGGGTTATATTCTTTTATCTAAGTTTTCTAAATCGTGTTTCCAAGGTTTCTTCTAATCTTATTTTGATACCAACTGTAATTCCCTGACCCCAAAACCCAGAGTCGGTGCATTATTTAATTACATTGGCATGATTACAAGGTATAAAATCCTGAAGGACCATTCAATTTTCTAAATATTAGAAAGCTAGATTACATACATGATACCTATAAGACATTGGGAAATAGAAATTATAAACATGATACATAATAAAATGAATTAAACTTAATCCTTGAACGCATTTTTAAATATTTATTCGTCCTAAACTAGGGAAATAAAACATAATAATGGTGAGATAAAATGATCATTCAGGTAAAGTAAAGAGGGATAAATAATGTATTAGTTAGTATAAATCAACATGGAAAAGAGATTATCGGAAAACACATGCCATTAAAATAAATAGGGAAGGAAAAAATCAATAAGTAAGGTAAGAAACTGAAACACATTTGATTTAATTAATGAAATAAATATTAGATGTATCTATAGATATGTTGATGAAAAATCTATTGGATTAATAATAATTGAAACAAAATGAGTGGAATTATTAATTATTGGATGTCAGGTTTCCTTGGTATATGGAACCAAACAATCAGGACCATTCACAAGATGGTTTAAAAAATACTATTTACAAATAAATTTGGATTTTCCAACCATAACTCTCATTTAAATTCATTTCATAAGATAGTTTATATCATAATAGTAACAAAGGTTAAGGGTTTTACAACCTAATTTCATCCCATGAGACTAATGATGCATGAATGAGATTTCATTAACTATTCTACAACCCATTGGGCTTACCTCAAATAGTCTCAAACCCATGTCCTACATTTCCAGATAATTAATCAAATCAAATAAATGATTTAATTAAAAATAATTTATGAATTAATAGGAAGGATGAAATTTCAAAGTATGAAATGAGAGAAAAGAGAAAACCCTAAGACAAATGATCTGGGAATCGGCCCGATGATGGCTCAAGATGAATTACAATTGTCGAGGGGGTAGTAAAGGCTTAGATGGATCATGTTGGTCATAGTGTCCTGTTTGATCATTTGTGGAAGAAAGTAAAAATTTCAAATTAGTCATCTTTTGATGGCATTGTTTGGAAGAAAAACTTCATGGATGTGGTGAAATCAGCATCGAGTAACCCATTCTTAGATTTTTATTCTCCTCCTCCTATTAGTATTATAAAGAAAGTAAAAATCACCCATGTTGGGGAAAACTAAGAAGATATTGAAGAGAAGGTGAATTTTTGTAGATACTCTATAATTATGGGGGTGATAACATAAAAAGGGTACATATTTTGGATGTTTGGTGATGTTATAAAGAGAATTGTGGAAATATGGGGCTTCAATGAGTGGAGGATGACAGTAATGGGGAGTGGATAATATCATGTTGTCTTCCCCTCTAATGAATTTATGAGGAATTCATGGGGGAAAGGGGATGATCTCTTTGAAGCCTAGTTTTCTTTTCATACAAGAGTGGGATAAAATTTTTGACACTTTAAATGTTTGAAATTCACATGAACAGGTATGAATTCTAATTTTCAAGTTAAATTGGAGCTACTGGAATCTGAGGATATTATGGGATACTGCATCCCATATAGGGAATCCCATTTTAGTAGATTAAAAAACTTAAAACCCCTGGTTTGGATATTATTCTAGATTCCTTGTGAATCCCATGACTATCTTTGTCTTATTAACCATGATGATTTTTCCAGGATTTAGTGAAATAACCGCTTCAAAAGAACCTATAAGTTAAACTAAAATCAATGAAATTAAGAATAATGAGGGAGAGAAAATAAGAGATCCTACCTTGAATTGACATGGTGATATAAAACTAAACCTCCCTGAATGAAGTGACCTACTGTAGGGGGAGTCTAAATCCAAATATGACTCTCCCTCTCTATTGTATCCCCAAAATTGAACGAACCTTGAGGGGATTCCCAAAATAAAACCCTCAACCTTATTACTAAAAAACCCTTAAAATGGGGGTTCTCTGCATGTTTCATGGTGTGAACATAAGGTTCACACCATGAAGGATTCCATATAGAGAACCATCACACCCTCCCATGAAATTTTCATGAAATGAACCATAAGTTTACACAGTGATTTATCCTTAGAAATTACCCCTTATACCTTATTCTCATTCACACTCTAAATGCATCCCATGAATGGACATCCCAAGTTGGAATGACACTATCATGTCCTGAATGGCCTCCTACAGTGGAGTTTTTGTACCATAGCCACCTGAACCTTCTCTGAAACTCTCTTGAATCCCTAATGAATCTCCCATGACTAATGCCATGTTTAAAACACTCCTCAATGATGTTTGAATGTTCTAAACTCCATTCTGAGTCCTGATTCTAGAACAGAACGTCCCACAAAAAAAATTCAAATTACCTTAAGAATTCACAGCCCATAATGATGCAGTCCATCGTAAACTCCCCACCATAAGGCTTCACATACTCAAGAAGAATCTAATAGTCATCCATTAACAAATACCTACCTCAGTTTTCAACTCACATATATTATGTTGTGTCTCGTCTTCAAATTCCAAATGTGCTTCCACTTTGGACCTTTAATCATTAAGAACAGATACACTAGATTCTCTCTAAGTACCCTATTTATTTCTCAAAACCACTTCGAATTCATTTCAAATGATTCACTCTATTATATTTATACTTCACCACATCCAATTATACATAATGGCACCAATTTATCCATAACCAACTATCTTTCACTGAAATTATTCATCCTCGTTTACCGACATACCACCACACTACCTAAACACAACACCTTAGATCTTGAGGAATTGTTGAATAATCCAAATAACCACCCTGATTTCCAACTACAAATCTTAGTGTGATTCAATTATTGAATCTTCAATGACCCATCCAACTGGTATACACTTCTCATGAGAACTGTTGCAACACTGATCTGATTCACTCCCAAATCACACAGATTCTTTCCCAAGCCCATCACAAACACACAAACACTATTCAACAATACATCCAATCTCCCAAATTGGTTCTACCCACTCATCAAGATATCTATACTACCACAATCATCCACCAATGGGTTTTACTACGCCGATGACCCTCCTGACACAAGGTCCATAAACCAGTGACTGATTTGATGCTTCCCAATATAAGAGTAACATATTTTCCACCCCATTGAACCGAAAACTCAATATTCACTACCCAAATACCATTTACTACCCTTTTTAATGAATATAAATGGCCACCCCACACACATTTGAGTTCCAAACACAAAACAATGATCATTAATCACAAAGACGGTGTCCAACCATACCCGTTGATTCTAGATGCCAATGTAACAGTGATGAATTAATTTCAAAGACCTATAGTGCTTCCCATAATAAGAATCCCATAATAATTACTAATTTCAGAAAAATTTACCCCCCACCATATGAATTTATTGTAGAAAACACAATGCAAGTGGTCTAATCCACCAAAAATTCTAACCCATGAAATCATGAATGCATAGATACATGTTAAATACCAAAACCCACCAAAATCTCATCCATGTACTACATACCAACATCATACATCCATACTATGATCCCACCATAAGTGACTCCCTAAAAAAATTCATGGAATACTTGTCGAATACACAATACAACACCCAGGTCACCCTTATAAACAACAAAAAATCAATAAAATTTAGTGTACAAAGGAAGATGATTTTTCCCAATCATATTACTAATATAGGTCCACATATACCAATCACACATTTCAATTTCCATGAAAACACATCACATAATAAAAACACAAAATTCATGAATTCAGTTTACCCTCGACCAAACCACATCAAAATCCAAGTAGTTCAGATTACAGAGGATTAGTAAATTATTTTAAAAACACATTCAAACCATTTCACACATTCCAAAACTCACCCATTTTTTAAAAACACCCCTTGGAATCCATTTTTTTCACCAAGAAATAAAATAACCCAAAATAATCAAGCTATCTGGTCTCATCACCAACAATTATTCCTATCATGACCTAAACTCCTCATGCCTTTAACCTTATCATCTTAACACATGGATATCTTGTAATACCATAGTTTCCTTACCCGGATAGCATAAGATATTACTCAATGGGGTCAATTATAAAACTAATGAATATCCCAATAGTCCAAAACATGTTCTTTTAGTGTTATTTTCCATCACTCACACACACCTATGGAAACATCCCAATAGACACATATCCTAACACTAATCTTATCCAGACATGTTCAATTATGGATTTCTAATTAGGTACGCTCTCAAAAATAATAATTCACCTTATTTATATGGGTTTTGAAATTTAGTCTTTTATATCCCACTTTTCCCTGGTTGTTAGAATCTCCCCCGTTAAAGAACAATTCCCTCATTATAGACACCACACCTCAAAACTAGTCAGCGCCTCTACATCTTAGTCTAGGTATTAACTCTGATACCATTTTGCATGACTTGACCTCCTTACACCATGAACCAAATCATTTAACCCATTGGGTATCATTTTATACCTTGGTTACCTTTCCAACACACCACAAGCTTTTACCCACAAAGTTCACATATATAACTAAAAACTATACCCATAAGAAAACACATGTTCTTTAAGTGTTATTTTTTCCTCACTCACACAAAGTCTGGGAAACAATCCAAGAGACCACTAATCCTTATCCTACTCTAGGCCATGTAATATTTACTATGGAGTCATAATTAGGGAATCTATTGAATAGAAAGGTTCACCTTGTTGACAAGGGTAGTGACCTTTTTTATTTTAATTCCCAATTTTATATGGGTGTTATATTTCCTACATCCAAAATCCATTTTGAAATTAATATAGAAAATCCATTTCCTTACAAAATTCTCAAAACCTGAAAACATCGTCCATTTTAAATCACCAAATCTATGAGCGATTTCTAGTAAAACCAAATTTTAAACCCCTTGACACACACCTCACTCTACTGCATGAGTTTTCCTTTCAAAACAGGATTTTCCTTAAAATTATAAAATCCCTTAAAATAATTGTCCTACACAATCCAATAGTCACATACATAATAAATCAACACATCCCCCTAAATCCATATTATTTTAATAAACTATTATGATGTAATTAGAAAAATTTCATCTATTTTATAATATTATTAAATTAAGAATAGATTTTGATAAAGCATCATGTCAAAAAACATCACATATAGGTGTGTGTATTATTCCATAAATACACTACTATAATGATTCATAAACAACCCACTATCTCCAAACTAGGATCTTTGACTCATCCCTAGTCTCACCCATCCAACAACGGGATCCTTGTTCAAAAGAAACACCTCACTCTTTTTATATTGTTGAACCCCAACACAGGAAAACCTCTAGAAACATGGGTTTCAATCAAAGTCATGCTAGCCAGGGATGCACTCGGTCTATCTCCCAAGTCCCAAAATATGTTAATCTATGTCAAACTAACATTTTCCAATCCCAAAACATGATCTGATACCACTTTCTAATACCCCACACTAGAGCACCCAAACAAAACCAAGTGGATGTAACCATATAGCCTTAGGAAGGTCACTCCATATATCAGAAGATGATGACTAGTGGTAAGGGACAAAGATAGTAATAGGGAGACTATTCCATATAAATGAAACTCAGGGCCATGCCCTAATTCTATCCAAAAAAATTTATGATATGTTCATATATTAGACAACCCAAAATATTTATAAACATAAAAAAATGGACCTAAACACGGACTTCATAATATTTAATATAAATTAGTAAAACAACTTATATAATGGATCAACCATAATAGAGTGATATAATCAATGATAATAAGGATTCACATATAAAAGTGGAACACTATCTAGAAATTGTTGAAAATTATTAAAAAATAAATACACAGCCTCACACCCAACTCATATAGTCATCATGTTTCATTCTCATCCCCCAAGAATTATTGGCTAAACCAGGTTCTCAGATTCGTACAATCCCTATGTCCTGACATAAAATAAGAATGTCTATCCACATGAATCAAAAACCATATCATGTACACAAGTAATGGGTGAGTCAAATGACCTAGTAATAATTCTCAATGACTCAATGATATTGATTTTTTTTGTGATAATGTTGTTGTGTATTCAATAAATAAAATAAGTTTAGTTATATCCATGTAACACACCCACAAAAAACATAAAACCAAATGCACATACATTCACACAATTCAGGACTTTGTGAGATAACCAGGAAACTACAACACCCAGCCTTACCCACTTTGGCATCATGTCAAAAGGAAAAATTCACCTCATATCACAACTTAACCCATACCTAAATATGTTGATAAATTAATCCAACAGAAACTGCAACCCATACCCTATGATACATTATAGGGTTTCATTATAAAACCTAGACCCATCCCTCCCCACTCAAGGGATGTTCATCATCCATGTCTCACATTTCATCACAACTTAGTCCCTCATGGATAATCCACTATCATGGACAAATGTTTCTCAAGAAAACATCCTCACCATTTATCAACTCGTGATTTCTCATTAAATATGTTTTCAACTAGGCCATATCACTCATGGAAAATCCCCTTCTATAATAACTATAATGTCACTCTAGTTATATCCCAACTTTCATGTGTACTAGTTTTCCATCCCTCTTATGGTGATCCTTCCACTACCGTCTCACTCATAGTAAGTGTAGGATCCAAACCTTTTCTAGAGTAATATCAGGCACGTTTTCAGGTAATTTTTAATTTTTTATGTACCTTTGATTTGGATCAGTGTCTTTGGGTGTGTTTGGGTGAACATTTAAGGGAAAATAATGGATTGTGGGATGTGCAAGGTTTGTGCATGACTTGACAAACCGTGCGACCGAACTGTGCCAAGCGTGAAAAATTGGACAGAGAGGTTTGGATGGTTTTTTCATGGTTTGAAAAACCACGGGACCAAACCGTGCCAACCATGAAAACCTGTAAAAAAGGTTTTGTAGGGTTGGTTCATGGTTTTCCTAACCGTGTTCTTCTTCCCAAGAAACCATGTGCGTATGATTTTAATACCGAAAATCATTTTTAAAACTACCCAAACACCCAAGACATCCATATTTTTTACCTTGGCTTGGGATTGAAAAATTATAAGTGTTTCCAAATCCTTCTAGAGATATTACAAGGTGATCTGAACACCATTCTTCGAGATTGAAGGCCCGGATTGAAGATGTGATCTCCTTTTGGAATGTGGATTTCATCTTGTTTCTTCTCTTGTTCATTCCTCTATCTTTACTTGATATTTTCAGGGTATATTTACACTATTTACATGGATATAAACCTATGAGTTGAGATCTAGATCTAGGATTTTGGATCTAGATCTTGTTTTAAAATATCTTGATGCCTTTTATCATAATTTTTGTTTTAGGTATTTAAGTTCGGAGCTTGATCGACGATGTTGTGTCGCTCATATTTTGGAGATTTTTATTGGGCTAAATTCCACAAATAAACCTATGTAGGTTGTCTAAATCGAACTCCCGTAGTTCTTACTTATGAAATGTGAATGTGAGTTTATGAATTGAAATATATCCCTTGTTAACTGATTTTCCTAAATTGGAGTAATTATGAATGTGGAATTGAATTGAGTTTCCTTTGTAATTTAATTGATAATTGAACCATAAAAAATGATGGGGGGTCTTCTAAATAGATATTTAGGAGATTTGATATTGATAAAGATATTGTAATTGATATATTGTTTTGATTGTGATAAGATAATTTATTAGGGAAAATTAATTATGGAACTATTTTTGGATATTTAAGATAATTAATTATGAGAATTAATTATGTGCCATGATGTGATCTAAGATAATTAATTGTGAAAAATTAATTATCAGTTGTTGGGTTTTAATTTGGATAATTAATTGTGAATACTTAATTATGGAAAGAAAATCGTATTGATTGATTAATAAATTAATTAATTAATTAATGGGTTATATACTTAGTTAATTTTTGAATTAACTAATGTCCATTAAAATTCTTAACTAATTGTTGGATTAGTAAATGAATAATGTGGAAAATTATTATGACTTAATGGATGATTACATGGATGAGATTTTTTTGGTTCTGGGAATGGTGTCCTAGACTGATTAGAAGTTGGGACTTGGACATGGTGTTCCTCCCCAATAGTTATCCAATCATGAGATTATGCGGTTCTCAGCATGACAACTTACACTGAATGAGAATTGGAGTGCAAGTAATGACAACCTACACTCAATGAGATTCGTGGTTCTAGGCCTGATGACCTACCCCAAAGGATTAATGATAATAATGAATGATAATTCAACTGATAATTGGCGTTCTAGGCATGATGACCTACACCAAATAATTAATGATAATAATGAATAATGATTCAAATAGGAAAAAATAAAGTGAACTTGGCATAATGTGATGATTAAAGATTAAATGAAAATGTGATAACCTCTTAAATTATGAATTGTATTTATTTCTTCATTAAGCTGCATGCACTATCTTTTGACTGGACTCGTTTTATACATTGTTGGTAGTAACCTCTTTTGGATGCCTAATCGACACCCATGTAGAATTTTTTGTTGTAGTAATTGATAAGGTAAAGACCCTAGAATAGGTTTCAGATTGGGATTGGAGCATGGGAGAGGGAACCAGATGTGTTTCGGGTCCCGTTTGGGAGTCATTGTGTCTTTACTTTCACTTTCATTATAGACACTTGACAATTTAATTGTCAGAGCATGCTTTACCTTTCAGTTCAGTATTGTATTTTCATGATTTGGTTATCATATGACATGGATTTTTTCTGGTTATTTATTAACGCTTCCACACTTGGTTATTGTTATTTTCTTTTGCTGATGTTTTATTCTGACAAAAGAGGGTATTGTCTCCCCAAAAATATCATACCAAACCCTCGCTGCTAGTTGGGACCATATGGAATATAAGGAGGTTCACTTGAGGGAAAGTGGCCAACCGGATCGGGGCACCATTCAGTGGCTCCTGGGTCAGGACGTCACAAAGTGGTATCAGATGAGTTTTCTTTTCATTATTATTATTTTTCCTTACTGTTTTGGGAAAAGGTAGACATGATACTAGGAAGAGTCAGGGCTTGGTAAAGAACTCATGCATGGGAGTTTCAAACCCATGTATGGGGGAAAATCTAAGTACTCAGGGTTAGATTGTTTTGATTGTTGTTTTTTGTTACAGTTGTATATTATTTTACCTTGGGTGACACACTTGTGGTGTTATGTGGTTTTTGTTTTGAAAATTGTTGAATTTTGATTTGTGGCCTAAAGGGGCATGATAGTCAAGTCTATATGCATCATTCTAGGAACATAGATTTGTTGTGACATGCATCATTTTATAAACTCATGGGAAAATAGGTTATGGGTATGTTGTTGAACTTGAACTGTTTTTCCTTGTGGTGAGATTAGAATAATGAGGAAAAATGAGAATAAATGGGTGACTAATGAGAACCTTAATTAATGAAATTATTATGATAGATTAATTAATTGTATAATTAATTAATTTTATATAATGTAATTAATTAATGGTTGGATTAATTAATGAGAATAAATATACCGTTAATTACCAAGAACATTGAGTAGGATGGTTAAGTGTAGTGATAAGGCCTCAGTATTGGTCGTGTGGTGAGAAAAAGGTGAAAGGGATTTTTTGAAACTTGTTGTGTTAGTTTATCCTCTTACGTAAATTTTATAAGGTTATGTTATGAGACCTAAGAGGTGTGTTTGTATTTGTAGAGGTATGCCTCTTTGATGCTTGTTGAGGGAGAGACCAAGGGGTATGGCTCAGAACGAACTTCTAGATATAGAGATTGAGGCACTATTGGTGAAAGCTAAGGAAGAAGGAGGGATGTTCTAAGATAAATTTTCTTCCTTCATGAAATTCATGGAGATACCTTCAGGGAAGGTTCAGAAAAACATGTCTATGTTGGAAAGGGAGGTTCAACTGCATCACCCCCTACTTTTACTAGAGAGGTAGGACATGAGGGATATGAATTCTGGATTGAATCCATAGAGATGATACTTGAACATTTTGAGAATCCAGATGATAGGATGGTCATGTTGGCTGCTTATATACTTTGGGTTTTCACGAATTGCTGTTGGGATATTCAGGTATGATCTGGATAGACTGACGAGGTGTTATGGAAGGAATTTTTGGAGAAGTTCTTGTAACACTTCTATCCAGACACACTAGGGCAAGAGAATACTTCAGAGTTTATGAATCTAACACAAGGAAGAAAGTCAATAATGGATTACACTGAACTTTTCACATATTTACAACGTTTTTCTCAAGCTTCGGCAGCAGTTGAGGCTTTTTTTGGAAAAATGATTTCAGGAGGGACTTAAGTATGAAATTAAGTCCCATGTTAATATATTTAGGCTGAAGAAATTTTCAGAAGTGGTTAATCAAGATCTCATTTTATTGGGGAACCTGAAGGAGGCTTTCTATATTGGATATGTAACTAGACGATCAGGGAGTATACCTTCCGAGGGCAGGAAGAGTAATCACAATAATCTTAGTGAGGATTATGAAAAGCAAGGTGGATATTTAGGAGGAACAGTGGCACCAGATCTTTCTCAGGTGATTTTCCACCAATACAGTAGGATGGGACACTATCGTGCACATTTTCCTTGAACATTAGTGGAGTTCTGGTTTTGTGGCATGATGGGACACCTACAGAAGTTTTACAGGAAGCAGCAGTAGGCTAGTACAGAGGGATCATATGCCAAAGTTAGAGTGTGGTAAGGGGGTCTTCTATACAATATAGGTATGATAGCTAGAATTCTACTGGTAGAGGGGATAGAGGTAGTGGAAGTGGTGTTATATGTTATGAGTTCCCGTATCAGTAGAGTGGTGCTACTCAAGGGAGTCAGATGACACCACAGGGAAGAGGGGCAGGAGAGTTACATGCATTACAACCTACACTTGTAGAGAGAGAGGTTGGTCCATCGACAATGAGAGGTACTATTCTAGTTGCTTCTACTTTAGCTATTTTCTTGTTTGATAATGGTTCCTCTCATTCCTTTATATCTGGAAACCTTGTTACTATATTGAGCCTGGAGGTGGAGCCTATAAGCGGGATGATGAATATCGATACACCATTGGGGGAAAGAATCAGAGATGTCATTTTATGTTGGGGATGTTCTCTAGAGATCGGAGAGTATCGTTTCCTTGGGGATATATATTTCTTTCATATAATGGGATTTGACCTAATTATGGGTATGGACTGGCTAGTCGCATACTGAGCCAAAAAAAAAATTTACCATAGGAGAGTGACCTTTCTATCTCTTGAGGGTGACCAAAATGTTCATTTTAAAGAATGGGATATCCATGCCGGAAGAGTTGGTCCAATTACTCAGCAACTGGAAGAGATCATGACCCAAGTTGCTTGTATTTTTCTAGATGATGGGAGTAGTAGGAAATATGTCCATACACCATTAGTATAACTATTTCAAGATATCCATCCTGAAGACTTTTTAGAGTTGTCACCTAAGAGAGATTCAAAATTCACTATTGAGCCCATGCTGGGGGCTGAGCCGATATCTTTTCCACATTACAGAATGGCACCTACTGAGCTTCAAGATCTCAAAACACAGTTGGAAGAGTTATAGGATAAAGGTTTTCTCCATCCAAGAACTTTACCTTGGGGATCACTTATTTCATTTTCAAATAAAGACAATAGATGTTTATGATTGTGTGTTGATTTCCATATTTTGAATAAAATGACTGTGAATAACCGATATCCTCTTCCATGTATCGATGATCTGTTTTTTCAACCGAAGGGGGCTAGTGTGTTTTTATTATTGATCTAAGATCAGGGTATCATCAGGTGATAGTTTGGACTTATGATATACCAAGAACTTCTTTCAGGATCAATTATGGACATTATGAGTTTTCTTTAATGTTTCTTAGGTTGACTAATTCTCTAGCAGTGTTTATATCCTTGATAAACAACATCATTAATCCGTGCATAGATTTGTTTATGATGGTGTTTTTGGATGACATATTAGTGTACACTAAGACTCATGAAGATCATTCCCAACATCTTAACATCATCTTGAGTACACTGAGAGAGCATCGGCAATATGCCAAGCTATCTTAAGGTAATTTTTTGATGGATAGGGTACAATTTTTGGGGCACATCATCTCAGAATAATGTGTGGATGTTGACCCAAAAAAACTGCAGGTAGTTATTTATTGGGAGTAACCCAAGAATTTATTTCATATTCAATGATTTTTATGATTATTTGGTTATTACATGTGGTTTATCCATAAATTTTCCCGAATAGAAGCACTGATTATTAGTTTGACAAAGAAAGGGGTAATGTTTTTTTGGAAAAAATCATGTGATAATTCTTTCTAGGAGTCGAATAAGTTCTTGACATTGGTACCAATTTTGTTATTACCTAATTCAGGTGAGGATTACATAGTGTATTGTAATGCTTCTGGTGTTAGGATCAGAGCTATGTTGATGCAAGGGGGTAAAGTCACTACTTATGGGTCTTGGAATTTGAAGCCACGTAAACATAATTACCCTAAGCATGACCTCAAGTTGGTAGTAGTGGTTTATGCTCTTCTGTGTTGGAAAGACTATCCTTTTGGTGAAAAGTATACATTTTTTACGGATTAAAAAATCTTGAAGTAAATATTTTCATAGTGTGACTTAAATCTTCGGCAGCCAAGATATATAGTGTATATGCAGTCCTTTGATTTTGAAATAGCATATACACCCAGAAAGGGGAATATTTTGGTTGATTCCATGAGAAAAAAGACTCATACTTAGCCGGTACATGAGTCGAGTGACTAATGGAAGATGATAACTATGCTGGCGGAAATGCATGTTGTATTTTAGGAGAGTCAGGAGAGGTTGACTCTAGTTTCTGTAGAAGTGGAGTATACACTCTTGAAATGGATTAGGGACAGGAAGTATGAGAATCTGTAATATTTACCATTGAGATAAAACCATGAACGTGGGGAGACACTTTCAGACTAAAAAATAGATGAGAATTAGATCATCTATGTGAAAAAAAAATCAGTTTTTTGTACCTACGAGTATACGAGAGGAACTCATGCGATAATTTCATGCTTTAAGGTGGGAGGTACATCCTAGGGTGACAATAATGTATCATGACCTTCAATGGATGTTTTGGGGGCTATGAATGAAAAATGAGATAGTAGGGTATGTGACAAGATGTTTCACCTTTCAACAAGTGAAAGAAGAGAATGAATGACCCAGAGGCCTATTGCAGCCGTTACCTATTACAGAATGGAAGTGGGATGACCAGAAAATGGATTTTGTGGTAGGAATTCTAAAGAATCTTAGGAAAAATGATGTTATTTGGGTCATTATGGATCGACTAACTAAGTTAACACACTTCTTTCGTATTAAGGAAACCTTTACAGTTGAGAAGTTGGGAGAATTGTATGTGAAATGGATAGTTTATTTGAATGTGGATCCATATACTATATTTTCATATTGATATTATCATTTTACTTCATGCTTCTAGAAGTGCTTACATAAGGAACTTGGTACATAGGTTCTGTTAAGTACGGCCTTCCACCCACAGATAGATGGGCAGTCAGAGCATACCAAACAGGTGTTAGGGGGTATGCTGCGAGCATGTGTTCTTGAATTTGGTGGTTCTTAGGAAAAGAACTTGGATTTAGTGGAGTTTTCCACTAAAAACGGTTATCAAGAATCTATAAAGATGGCACCATATGAGGCACTTTATGGTAGACCATGTAGATTATCATTGTGTTGGTTAGAGGTGGGTGAGTCAGAGCTATCAGGACCAAGTCTCGTTCAAGATACATCGGAGCAGGTGCAGTTGATTTGAAAGTGTATGGCTACGACTCGGAGTAGGAAAAAGTAGTATTTTGATAGACGGAGATGTCCCCTAGAGTCTACAAATGGGGATCATGTATTACATCAGGTGTTCCCTAGATTACGTCACTATAGGATACAGAGACAGGGCAAGTTATCCCCCAGGTTTGTTAGACTATTTGATGTTCTAGAGAGAATCGGGTCGTTGGAATACCGATAATCACTTCCACTAAAATACAGTGCATTGAATGATGTTTTCCATGTGTCAAAACTACAGTGGTATCACCCTGACCCATCTCATGTGATTGATGTGATAGAGGTTGATCATGAGACAGACGTGTCCTCTAAGGAGAATCCAATACATGTGCTAGGTCACAATGACAATGTGTTACAGGGAAAGATTGTGTCGTTAGTTAATGTGTTATGGAAACATGGAAATGTTTAAGAGAAAACATGGGAATGGGAAGCAGACATGAGGGCTCAATTGCCTAATTTTTTGGCTCATAATCATATATATGTTCAGGAGTTCAGCTTGAGGATGGGCTGTTATAAGGTGGGGAGATTATAAGATCTCAGACATTTCTAGAATCATCTCAGGCACATTTTTAGGTACATTTTGATATTTTTAAGTACCTTCGATTTGGAATAGAGTCTTAGGGTGCGTTTGGGTCAAATTTTAATGAAAAATAAAGAACAGTGGGTTGTTCCCAATTTGTGCATGGTTTGAAAAACTGTACAACCAAACTATGTCAAGCATGAAAAATAAGACAGAGAGGTCTGAATGGTTTGAAAAACCCTGAAAACAAGTCATTCATACCAAGAAAACCTTGATAGAGGGTTTTTTATAGTTGGTGCACGGTTTTCCTAACCGTACGCCTGTACCCACGAAATTGTTTTGTCAGATTTTAATTCTGAAAATCCTTTTTAAAACCACCCAACCCCCCCCCCCCAAGACTTCTATATTTTTCAACCATTGATCAGGATTGACAAATTCTAGGTATTTCCAAATCCTCTTAGAGATAATAAAATTTGATCTGAACATCTTTATTAGATATTAAATCCCGGATTAAAAATCTGCTCTCCTCCTAGTAAGTGGATCTCATCTTGTTGCTTCTCCTATTCATTACTCTATGTTTCCTTGATCTTTTCATAGGATATTTCCACTATTTCCATGGATATAAACCTATGTGTTGAGATCTTGGTCTAGTATTGTGTATCTATATCTAGTTTTTCAAGATCTTGATGCCTTGGATCTTAATTTGGGTTTTAGGGAATTACATCTGGAGCATGATCGAGGACATTGTGCCTCTCAGATTTTGGGGATTTCCATTGGGCTAACTTCTGTCAATAAACCATGGTAAGTGGTCTAAATATAACTCCCATAGTCATGATTTATGATACGTGAATGTGTGTTTATGAATTTATAGATTTACCTTGATGAATGATTTTCCTAAATTGGAGTAATTAGGAATGTGGAATTTAATTGAGTTTCCTTGGTGATTTAATTCATAATTGAACCACAAAACAAATGATGGGGGTTTACCAAATAGATATTTTGGAGATTTGATATTGGTAAAGATATTGTAATTGAGATATTGATTTTATTGTGTTAAGATAATTAATTGGGGGAAATCAATTATGGAGATATGTTTGGATATGTAAGATAATTAATTGTGATAACTAATTATATTCCATGATATTATCTAAGATAATTAATTTTGAATAATTAATAATGAATTTTTGGGTTTTAATTTGTATAAATAATTTTGTATAATTAATTATAGAAAGAGATTCATATTCATTGATTAATTAATTGATGAATTAATTAAAGGGTTATATGATTATTTAATTATTGAATTAACTAATGGTCTTTTAAATGTTTAACTAATCATTAGATTAGTAACTGAATAATTTTGAAAATTCTTATAACAAAAAGATTGATTAAATGGCTGAGTTTTTTGGTTCTAGGAATGGATTCCTAGAACTATTAGAAGTTGGGACTTAAACATGGAATTCCTCCCCAATAGTTATCCAAGCTTGAGATTATGGGGTTCTAGGCGTGACGACCAACACCAAATGAAAATTGGAGTGCTATACATGATGACCTATACTCAATTAGATTTATGGTGCTAGGCATGACGACATAAACTCAATGATTAATGATAATAATGAATGGTGATTCAAATGTGAATTGGAGTTCTATGCATGACTACCTACACTAAATGTTTAATGATAATAATGAACAATGATTCAAATGGGAAAATATAATGTGAACTTTGCCTAATTTGACAATTAAAGATTAAATGAAAATGTGATAACTGTTTAAATTATGAATTGTATTTATTGCTTCATTAAACTACATCCACTATCTTTTGACAAGACATATTTTAGACACCGTTGGTGGTGGTGTCATACTGAGTTGTACTCACACCCTATTCGGGCCACCTGATCGGCACCTGAGCATACTTTTTTGTTGCAGGACATGATAAGTGAAAGGCCCTAGGATAGGTTTCAGTTTGGGATTGGAGCATGGGAGAGGGAACTAGACTTGGTTCAGAACCCTATTGGGAGTCCTGAAGGCCTTTATTTTTATTTATTTGTTATAACCCCCCTTTCAATGGATGAGGGGGAACCCTTACAAGGCCCAAAGGCTCAGAGATTACAAGGCCCGTAGTCTTAGGAGATTACATGACCCGAAGGTCTTAGGGAATTCAATCAGACTATCTAAAAAGAATTGCCCCTCCCCAGCATCTACGTCATGATAGTAGCTCTCCACCTTTGCATGGTCATCTGGCTAGGCATCCCGTGAAAGCACATGCTGGTACTGATGGCATATCCATCCCCTCTCATTCTGACAATCCATTTGGTTCTACTCTGGTGAGTGCACCTTCTCTGAATCCTCTTCTAGGGCAGCTCCTTTTTTGTAGTGTGTTTGGGGAAACTGCATGTGGCCCGAAGGCCTTGAGGTGGCCCGAGGGCCTTAAAGGTGGTCTGAAAGCCCTACTGTCCTGAAGGCATGGATGGCCCGAAATACTTAAGGACTCCATGCCCAAACCGGTGGCCCAAGGTGAATAGTTCTAACAACTACAGTACCGAACAGTACCTACTACTGTAACTGATACAGTTCCTGCGGCTGTACCGCACAGTGTACAATTCTGCTATAGTACCTGTACAGTGTACAGTTTTTCTACTGTACTTGTACAGTGTATAGTCTGCTACAGTACCTGTACAGTGTACAGTTCTGCTACAATACCTGCACAGTGTACAATGTTGCTACAGTGCTGCTACATTTCTTGCTACAATACCTACTATAGTGCTGGAAAATGTGCCTCTACCAGGTTTTGAACCTGGGTCTTATGGATGCACTTAAGGATACCTCACCAACTAGGCTGAGGCTCATGTGCAGGACCCTATTTGGAGATGTTGTGTCTTTACTTTCAATTACATTGTAGACACTTGACATTTGAATTGCCATAGCGTGATTTAAATTTTATTTGAGTATTGTATTTTCATGATTTGGATATCATATGAAATATATTTGTTATGTTTATTTATATATTCTTCCATACTTGGTTGTTTTTATTTCATTCTTCTAGTGTTTTATTCTTAAAAAAGAGTGTATAGTCTCCCCAAGATTGACATACCATACCCTTGCTGCTAGTCATCACCCTCTGGCTTACGGGGAGGCACACTAGAGGGAATGTGGCCAACTGGATTGGGGATTCGTTTAGTGGCACCTGGGTTGGGATGTCACAGTAAGTCGAGGAATTAGGATCTTCTCCCATGTTGTCATTATACACCTATCAAGAGTAAATTTTCAAGAGAATGTAAGATAAAATGGATAGGGGCCATAAACTGTCTCATAGCTCACCATCTCATCACTAGGGAACAAGTCCCTTGGGACCTGTCCGTGTATCTCAAACATTTCCCAATACACTTCTCATCCCTCAATGGTTTCTATTCCATCCACCCATACCAACCTATCTCTCTAATACCAAAACAAAGTTCCCAAAGGGCTACAAAAAACATGCATCATCCTAAAAAATGAAATCCATGTGAAATCAAAATCAAGGGAACACATAAAAACACATTATTTAGAAAATTGAGCATCACCCATACATAATCAAATGGAAAAAATAGATAAACTAAGACCTTATGTCTTCCACTTGAAAACCAAGTCAAAATCCTCTTTTAAAACCATTTTAAAAATGTGACACATTCCACTTCACTCACACCAGGCCCTTGGCCCAAATCCCATAAAAATATACTTTTGAAAATCCATCATTTATTTTTAAATACTATTTCAAAATCCATTCCCAAACAACCTATATTCCCTTAAAATTATATTTATGTCAATCTTTTTTTAGAATACATTATAGAAAGGAAATATTTTATTACATTACAAAAACTAACACACACATCCAAACAACCCATAGGGTGGTGTATTGGAACTCATTTGACCAAGATATCATCATCAAACTGTGTAGCAAGCTATATAGCCCATGTTGACTATTAGGAAAACATGATCCCCTATAACTATTATAGTAAACTAATAGAAATAATGAAAAATATCATAAAATAATATTAATGAAGTGATACGAACATAAAATCATCAATTAATCAAGATACTCAAATAAATCAAAGGGACCATACCTCTATAAATGTCCCAATATCATATAACAAGATCATATTATCTTCCATCGAGTTAGAAAACACATGTATCATCCATAAACACCAATAAATTATTTGTTTAAACATTTAAAACCGATACTCTAAATTGGAATAATAGGCACTGAACTCACCAGGTAATGCAATGCTGCTGAAATTGTGACTAATGGGGTGTGGTCCACTCCTATTGTACCCTCAATCCTTATCCAAGAAAATTTCTAAAATAATTGACCTGAATAAAAATTCAATTTCAAAAAAAATTTCAACAGTACTTATCAAATTTATGACATAGAATTCCTAATTCCAAAAGATAAATGATGACTTACTTACGACCCCTTGGAATATCCTCTATGAGTTGCCTATTGAATCCACATAAATCATGATTATTACAACATGATACATAAAATTCATCCATTTAAAAATCTAATGGATGAAGTAAAATAAATTAAATGAAGGGGAAGGATGAGCGAGTGAAAAGAAGAAATCCTACCTTAAAATAGTGTTGTAGAATGAACATGAACTACCCAAATCGAATGCACTAGAGGTAGAGAGAGGGATCCCAAAGGGGAACTCCCACTCCATAGAATACCCAAAAATGAAGGAATCCTGATGGGGTTCCCAAATAAAACTCATAACCAAATTATTTAAAATACCTTGAAAAATGTTTTTAATCATGTTTTTCAACATGAATATAAGTTTCACGCTATGATGGCTCTCACGAAGAGAACCACCACACCCTACCTTGATATTTTCATAGCATGAACCAAAATTTTTCACCATGATTTCTTTTTGGTAGTATCCCCTTCACCCGTATTACCATTAATGCCTTGAATACAACCCATGAATGGCCATTCACAGAATGAATGACATTATCTTTCTATGAATGGACTGCTACTATGACTTTCTAGTATCCCAATCATGTGAAACTTCTAAAATACTCTCTCAAACCCCCAAGTCATCCCCTAAGACTCAAACCACATCTAAACATATCCCATAGATATGTTTGGATAATAAAAAATCCATTCTATGTCCATATTCCAGAACTAACCATCCCTCTTGATAAAAAAAATCACATTCCCTTAGGAATTCATGACCCTTAATGATGTAGGTCACCACAGACCAAATACTAGTGGGTTAAAGTTTGGTGAGATAGGTAGTTGATAATAATAACTGAATCTATTTACCATTTTGATATGTGAATAGTGTTTTTATAATATAAGGTGAGACAATTGAGGAGCTCCCATGCTTCCATAGTTAATAGATTCATCATACCATTAATTTTTTTGATATCTAGGACCATAGATCCTTGGGGTTCATAGATAATACCTTCACTATACATATACCTATTTATATAGGTTTTTCAATATTTATTTTTCATCAAGTTACCATTGGTTTCCAACCATTACAGTTCTCATGCTGCACACTTCCTACATGTCCTGGATTGGGAATATGATCATGAAAAGTAAATCATTTCCCCATGAGTGATGAATCAAGTGCACTGATCATTGAAAGGTAATACATTTTATGATGATATAAGGTAATGGACTATGTATTGTGCCTTGAATTGTTTCAATACACCTAGAGTTCCAAATATCATACTTTAATATAAATACCCCTCAAGTATCCTACATAAGATCTTATATTAGGACTATAAATCCATAGAAAAGAATGAGGTTAAAGGATATGATGTTGGGGATAATATTGAGTCTATGATTAAGTAAGTTCTAGATAAGGATTTTATATTAACCTTTAAAGAATAGATGGAAGATAGATTTTACATTTGGGATGGTAAAATACTAAAATTTAGATAAATGGTATACCACTATGTTAAATATTTTGATTAGTTTAAAGGGAACCATAACAAGTATGAAAAATTACAAATATCACCATTATTGAAATGTTATTATCCCATAGGTGTTTTTCCAATGATCCTCTCATTATGAAACATTTTTGAGTTTACAATAATATTGAAAGGAATTATTTAATGTTATTATCAGGATCTTCATTGATATTTTTAGGGATCTTAATAATCAACTTGAACTTAATGAAAGGGATATGGAAACCGAGGAAGAAGAGGGAACCACTGACCCAATTATCCTTCCATAATGAAATTGTTCCTCTTCTAATAATCCACTCATACTGATCCATGACAAAAAAGAGATACATTGATGTTTTGATAGAGTTAATAAATGTTTAATCTCTCAATGTCTACTGTTTCCAAAGTCAAAATATATTTTCATCAAGTAAAACTAATAAACATGGAGTGACTCAGGATGAAATCCCAATAAATTTTCTCTTACATGGCATGAATTTTAACTTTATGTTTTGGAATATTGATTTGTTTCCCATATAGAGGCCTCATAAACATCTCCCATCTTTCTTAGTGATAGAAACCATACCCACATTTATCCCTTAAAAATTTTGTAAGGATCGTTCCACTTATCTTCAGTATAATTTTATGCACATGGATTATTGAGAGGATGTACCATAGAAAATACATGAGGATATTATTTAATAATACCATTATACTATAAAAGGATATAAACCAATTATTTTACTTGATGATATAATCATTGATCCTTTTAACCATCCCATTAAAAACTTTAATGTGGAATCTACCATTTGAATAGTGGAAACATAGGTAATCCATGGTAAATCCTGATTAGTAAATCCTAAATAATTAGCGACCATATGGGATATCATATAAGGATAAATATGGAAGGTGTAAGTGTTTATCTCGAGAGGATTCACCTCATATCCACTTCACCATTCATACATCTTCAAAATATATTTAAATTTTCAAATTCATCTTTATTTTTTATTGATAAATAACATCAATTTATATGAAAAAATATTGTGGGTACCTATATATCCATAATAGTGAAAAAAATATCTCACCATGCCATATTTTATTGATGGGTTAATAAATTTATTGATCATGCATTGAGAAAAATTAAGAAGATTTTTTAAAAAGGATAACCTTTCCCAATTCCTCTAATGGACATAAAGAATTTAAAATTCTTGGCTATCAGTACCACTGGTAAACCAGGAATAAATAATAAATAGAAAATTAATTCATTTAATTATGTCATATATTTCATTATAACACCTTCATGATTAAATTCCACTACATTTTTTATAAAAAACACCCATTCCATCATTGATAATGATTTTCCCACCATGAACCTTCCAATCAAGGTCAACAATAATCTTCTTAGTAATAATAATAGTCCCTTGGGTTTAATTTCATTTGATTAAATAATGTTTCTCTATAGAGATCAAGGTGGTAATAAAGGGACATATTTTATCCATTAAAGTATTTTTAAGAACTTTTTTGGTGAATTTAGATATAAAAATCAAGGAAAACATTAAAAATAATAGGGGTGAATTAACTTTATTATGAGAGTGAGAGGTGTAGCACATGCCACCCTAGTCAAAGATTTACTACTAAATAAGTCATTAATTTAACTAAAGAACTAACTATTTATATAATACCATGTATAAATGTATAAGGATTTAGTTAACCCATTAGGTATTAGTTCACTATCAATGTCTAATATTTTGATCTCAATGAATATCTCATACTCTTATAGAATGTAAGTGTGTAACATTTTAATTTGATCAATAATTCGTGAGAGTTCACATTAAATAAGGATTCCAACTCACTACTCCCAAGTTATTTATTCTCATGTCTAAATATCATATTGATGAATAAGTTAGTTTAGTGTTAAATAGCTAAGGGACCAATATTGTCGATGAAATTAGTGTAGGAACTATCTTCCTATTGGATATATAGTTTTCTAAGGATTTTTCCCTCATTATTACATGTGTGAAAATACATGATGTTTTTGTCACCTTCTTCAATCATGTAAATCACATATTTCCCTAAAGTCCATTTTTTCTATCAAATAAACATGTATGAAATTAGTTTTAATTGATGTTTATGTCCTTGAATAGGTTTTCATCCCTTATATCATAACGTTTTTTTCAATTTTTTGGATCTCTGGACCCATACCTTCGGTAAGACTCGTATGGGTAGAGTTTGATCTCAACCATTTAAATAATAAGAATTTAAAATGTTACATTTTCTTAGTAAACTCTTTCTTCTTTGTTAGTGTATGTTCCGTGGGTTTTGTGTAGCCTTTAAAAATCCTTCTTCCTGTAACTATAGTTTGGAGAAGTTTAAGGGAGTGTTTTTTGTTGGGTGTCCTCCTAGTCTAACGAGATTAAATGTATTTGATGATGATTAGGTAGTGATTAATTGATATCATATGGAATTTATAGTTTCCTTGGATTTTATAAAAGCCCTATGCAGGTGAAATGAGTTCCTTCTATAACTGTTATTTTGGTTTCACTAAGTGAAGCGGTCACCTGAGGAGCCAATGTCCAGATGTTGAACATGATAATGTTCATCATCCCTTTCCAAAAATATATATATATTAACCCGCTTATTTTTTTTATTATTCTAGGGTAATATGTTATTATCCTCATATAATCCGTGGAATCCTATGTAATGACCTGAACATTTTAATAATTTTTGTTTCCTAACATTGTGTGTTATTTTATACTCAACAAAACTATTTCTTTAAATGAAATGAGTATAATTAAAATGAGACCATTGGGTTTCGACTGTTATATGACCGTTGTTCAATATGACCATTGGAAACTAAATGTTGTGATTATTGTCTACAAATACAAGTGATCTTGGTTTATTAATACAGAAAGGTGTTTCGATGGCCTCATCCAGTAGTCTCAGGCCGATCAAAGCCCATCTGATGGAACATGGGAAGGAGGTACCACTACTGGGCTTTGCTCTGGACCAAACCCAAGCTGAACTTCATCATGTAAAGTTGGAATGTAATCACCTTCGGAATAAGTTCAAGCAAATAGAAATTACCACTTGGACAATGTTGGTCGAGCCGCCCCTGGATTCTATCACCTTAGCACACCTTACACTTAGGTCCAATTGTAACGCCCCAACCCTAGTTACCCAGAGTCGGTGCATTATTACTTAACATTGGTATGATCACAAGAAAGATCAAATCTCGAAAGACAGATTGGTTTAGTAGCCTTGGAAAATAGATTACATACATGAATGTTACATTACACTTCATAACATACAAAACAACATAAATAATCCTTTATGAATGCCATTATTCCCTTGTCTTAACCCTTCTTATCAATCACAATATACTTCTTGGAATCCTGGGAAAAATAAAACATTGAAAGGGGTGATCTCAAATGCTCCGTAAGGGTAAGCAATACAGCGGAATCATTTTACAAATAAGCATAAACATTTAAGGCAATGTATAACTAAAAAAAATCCTTTTAAACTTGAACTTCAATATAGTATGGAAAAAATAAAATGAAATAATTCCATTTACTAATTCACATGGATATTCTACTAATCGAATAATCACATGCAATATCAATAACCACTTTCATAATGATGGAATTCATAATGCCAGACTATCATAACCACATAGCCAAGGCCTCGTGCCAAGACTACAAATAAGATTTTGCCAAGGCCTTGTGCCAAGACACTAGTTTGTCTCATGAGACCTACCGATGCATCGAGGAGCTATAGCGGGCTCCACCCGTCACATATTAAGTCCAATGCATTCCCATATGAAAAGGTTTAAACATAACATAAACATTCGCATTAAAACTAGCATACAAAATGTCAATAATTTCACCATAAACTATGAATGGTATAAAAATAGCACATCCACAGTCAAACATATCACAAAACCTTCAATACAATATAGAAGTTTTGTATCACAATAAATCAACTTCATATAATCATAAAATCCATCAAAGGATGTTGACATAGATGAAATTAAAACTATTTGAGAGAAATATCTCCTTTTTTTAAATCATTTAAAAGTCACACATTTATAAAGGAAGTAATTAAAAGAGATTTTTGAATCAAAGTGTCCCATACCACTTTGAAACTTTTGAAAGGAATTAACATTTTAAAAACATTCATGTCCATATAAATAAATCCTTCAAAACCATTTTGAAGACATGGACATTTATTAAAAATATTTAGAAAGATAAATATTTAAAACATTTAAAATTCTGATTTTGATAAAGAGTACCTTTCCGAAATTCTTAAAATATTCATTTTGAAATCATTTAAAAGTCACATAATTAAAAAATAAGACATTTTCTTTGAAAATATTCTTATAATCTTATAAGGGAATCTTTGACGATTTTACAATGGCGGTAAATAGCCGCACCCACCGTATAAGTTAAAAAAATATTTTACCTTAATTCTGTCGAAAAGGTTAAAAAGAACCTTGTTTGGAAAATGACGGAAAGATTACTTTATAAACTTATAAGGGTATAAATGACTTTAACTCATATTATTTGTAAATAGTAAAAATGTTTTGAAATACATTTCGAAGAAACATGGATGTGGATGATAAAGAAATCCCAGTAGATAATTACGTATAAACAACCTCGGATAATGAAGAGATTGCAAAATAACCCTTAACTTGTACATTTCCTTGGTTGGGGTAGGTTAACCTCCTGTATAATGGTGAAATAATTGTTATTAAATTATACAAAAATCTTATACATTAATATGATATCATATATGATCTTTTAACATTGATTTGTTAATAATATCTTAGTATTATCGTTGTTTCGGGTGTTAACTTACTCGTTTTATTTTATATGTTTTGTTATGTAAGCCATATTTGTAATGGATAGGTTGTATCTTATTCATATCCAGAATTATATCAGGTCCTTAAACATCATTTTTAAATCATTAAATGATAATTATACTTTAATGGATACGATGGAGAATGAATCTCATCGCGTTCGTGGAGACGGTAGTCCGTACGTACGCACGAGCGACAATATCATTCTTTTGATATTAAAATAATATATAAATGGATGGTATATATATACAG
Organism: Viscum album; assembly: GCA_963277665.1. Lineage (NCBI taxonomy): Eukaryota > Viridiplantae > Streptophyta > Magnoliopsida > Santalales > Viscaceae > Viscum > Viscum album. The sequence goes on from OY728161.1 coordinate 1,454,496,184, forward strand.
AATCATTAACATGTTATATTTATTATTTACATGAGTTACACATCATTATTATACCCATCCAAATAATAATATATTGAATAATAATTACACCACGACGTGGAGACGGTAAGTCGTACGTACGCACGTATGGTGACATGTTATTCAAAGGGTGGATAGAATACTGAATATGGTTGTACCATATTTATAATAACATCACAGTATATATATGATACTGGAGTTATTATTTTATAATGGTAACAACAAAGGAAGAAGAATTGGAAGAAGAAAGGAACTTGGAAAAGGGTGGTGAAATCATTACCTTTTCTTCGGGTTCTTCCTTTTGTTTTGATCAAAAGGGCTCCTTAGTTTAGCTTTCTTATCAAACTAAGGCCTCTAGAATGTAGTGAGAGAAGTTGGTAGAGTATTTGGGCAGAGTTTGGTCGAACCAAAAGGCTTTCAATCTGTGAAGAAATGATAAGGAAGAGTGCCCTTTTATAAGAGGGGTGAGGGGCACCATTGGAAAAGCTAGAAATATTAATTTATAATAAATTCAAATTTGGGTTCTAATGGCTCCAAAGTTGATTATTAAAAGTTTTCGGTGTGGATAGGTCGACAAAAACTCAACCAATATAATTTAGACAGGTTTGGGTACTTATATTAACCTTATCTTTAAGTATTAACTCTAAGTTAATTAGTTTCACTTTTACAATGTCTCTTTGTATTTTTATATTATATGGTTAATAAACTTACCATATACATCCAAGTGACCCCCAAGTGGTCCATTAATGATACAAATATCATGATATAAGTCTCTTGGACGAACCTTATATTTTTAGTAATTTAATATCAATTAATAATATAATATTTTGTTTAAAAACTCTTTTATGTCAGTTTTGACACTATTCAAGAATTTATTTTTTTAAAAATAATAAAAGAATGATTTCTTCAAAAAAAGTTAATTAAATCAATCCTAATATTTCATATTATCCTATAAAATTATTTTAATTCATTAAAAGTCTCAAATTATATTTATTTGGGTATTTATAATATCAATTAGTTTAATTTTTCACAATTATGGTAATTACTACATCATCATTGTGTCATAAATAAATTAAATTATTTAATCTCTTAAAATTATAAATAAAATATCATCATGTAGGAAATAGTTTTATCTTTCTAATTAATATTTATAGTCGAAAATCCAACATATATAACCCTATGAAAAAATTGTTTTTCTAAAAGATATATACTTATGTCATTTTTGTACTTATTTTAACTTAATTAAAATAAAGTGTCCCTATCACATACAAGTGGCTCCATGGGGTCCCAAAATCGACCCAAATATGACTATGTTCGAACATGTATCAACAAATAAGTCTATGACACATTTTAGGGTAATTTATTATTATTATTATATTATTTTTTAACCCTTATTTACCGGATTTACCCTTAACCATGGTAAATAAAATATTTACCGCAGTAATTATTCAAAATGTCTAAAAATAAAAGTTACCTATTTATACCATTTTAACATCCTGATTAAAAATATGGAATCCATTTTTCCAAATTCAAAACACAAAAGTGGCAGAAATTAATTTAATATTAATTCCTGTTGTTAAAACAAAAAGCGTGTTTTTAAGAGATAATAATTATCAAAAGATTGACACTTGTTTTTGTCCGGTTTAATTGTAAAATTATGTCCAATGACCAAAATTATATTAAATGGTAAAAATATATTCTAAATATACTTTAAAACCACTCAAATTCATAATTTATCACTATTAATTATTTTGATTAAAAAAGTTGTTTTTAATTAAAATTTAGTAATTTTCACTATTCATCAAAATATTAAAGTTATCCGAAAAGTACCAAAATTTCACCTTAGGCTAAATTCGATTTTAAGAATCCAAAAATGAAGTCCATTTTAAAAAAATAAAATATATATAGTTTCAAAAAGTAGGTATTACTATTCATAACGGCTAGTTTGATCGGTTGTGGTGTGTGTTAAAACTCAAAGTTGCGTACAACACACGCTACTATATTATTCAAAGGAAAGTGTACCGTGGAAGCTTGGGATGTTTTATTTTAAATTTTTGATGTCCCCATTTAGTCAAAAAGTTTAAAATATTTTATTTAAAAGGGGTTCACTATTAAAAGTTGATAAAAGTTCAATACTGAAAATGAATTTGTTCTCATAATATGGATTCTAAAATTATAAGGATTATATAAAGTTTAAAATTTAGTTAATACTATTGATAACCTCTTTTGAACGACTTGTTTGGTAAGTCATGGTGCGCTTGAACTCGGTGTTGCGTGTAGTGTATT